>OX335650.1:0-5000000 GCA_946894095.1 Incurvaria masculella | reverse complement strand
AAAATTCGAACTTTCGGACCTTATAACTTAGAAACCAAACATGATTTTACAATGCCAATGGTCATCAGACATCTAGTTCGATCAAATAAAGCTATTTTGACCAAAATTTTGGATCTCTGACAAGAAATATGGGCGTGATCTTCTTTCCCCTTTTGTATGGGGAGATGAGCGGGATGGGCCACCTTAAAAGAGGAGTACCAGCTGACCTGTTATCAACCTGATCTATAACCGTTTGGATGCATAACTGGACGCATACTAAGCACACCAAACTCAAACAAACTTTTTTTAAATAAATGTTCTGTAACTTGGACAAATTGTAAAAAAAATATGAAAAATAATGTAAAACAACATTTAAAAAAACGGCAAATATTTGGATATTATTGAAGTACTTGCAGGTTCTTCATGGGGAATGGATCAAATACATTTAAGAAGCCTACAATATAAGCTCTTATACATGTAGTCGACCTGGCTATGGATGCTTTCTGCATGAAAACTGCAGTCAAACCTTAAAATAATTAACTGTCCTACAAAACAGAGCCTTACAAATAGATGGCATAACTGCTGTTTAAAGTACTCCAATACATGTGATGGAGAGTGGATTTCTGCGTGCAACCATGTTGTGCATTATTTGGCAATTAAATTTTTTCTCAAATCTAAGGCTATTTATCTAACCAAGTTCCGCTTATTCTGAATAGATAAATAGTCGTAACCGAAACTAAGACTAACGAAAAGTAGTACTTGGTGACCGCACTTTGCATTACTTTGAGATTTTGTCCATACACAATTTTTCAAAGTGAAAGGGACTGAAAATAGATCGGCAAATACCAATAATGAAAGATAAAAAACTTAGACTACATATTTTATTTAATTAAACAACATACTTAAGTTTTCATAAAACGAAACAGAAACAACGTTGAAAAGCATAATTAACATTCGTGGCAAAAAGTAATCCTTAAAAGTTTGTTTTATTTAGGAACCTATTTGATATACATGATAGCATATAGAAGCTAGAAACAAGCTCCGAATGCCTGAACATACTATGGGGCTCAAACAAATACCTCACTCCATCTTCATATGATAAATATGTGTGACCAAGCTTTTGTACTTTCCATGTCATTTGAATAAGAATGGTAGGAACAATTGCAAGATTTGGGATCATGACATGATATTTTACCATACATACAAGTAAAAGCCAAATTACCTGAATAAAAGTAGATGTTCCATAAACCTTTCTTGAAAAACGGACTAACTAGGCACAGTTTATTGAATTAGTCATAATTAGTAAGACTTATTATAGCCTTCTGTTGCAGACATAAGCAGATCATCACATGTGTCATTTACATTGCACAAAAAACACCTGTGGTTCCGTTCTTGCTTTACAGACAGTTCTATTCTAACACAACTTGCATATCTGCACTCACGAACTCACGACTCAATTCATGCCCCCACCCTTCTCGAGCATCTGTGCGAAGCGGTTCGTAATGAGGAGCGAGACATCTATGAAGCGCTCCACGCAGTTGGTGAGGCACGTCTCGGTGCGTGAATCCAATTTGGAGCTCGGCTTCTCCACGCATTTATCCCAGCAGAAATCATTGAACTCATGGATCTGAATGTACAAAACGATAAAACAATTCGATCAGTATAGGTACACTATTATTTGTATGTTACCAAAATCTAGATACTTTATAGAGCTCTAAGTTCTTGATCTTCTGTTTACCTACTTTAGCCCTTTGCAATATTTCACAGCTTTCTTGGCTGAATCAGAGAATACAGTTTTCCACAAATTTATAAAGCCTAATTCAGATATTCGGAATAAGCGGAACTTGATCAGCCAAACTGCCTCTACAGCTTAAAATGGTTGCCGTTCGCTGCTTACTCTTGCATTTTGTACTATCATCAAGATAAGTTTGTTTTCGTACAAACGCGAGAAACCAATGCTGCATAAATGATAATTATGAATTTCCTTAAACGTGAAATTTTCTTGCGCCAGCTATTATAAAAAAAATATTTGAATTCATTTATATAAGCAGTCTGTAGTAAAAAGATGAACGGTAGTATAGAACTATTTTTATATTCACAAACGCATTGCCGAATTCAGGAACTGCGTAATCATGTCGAACAACTACAATTATTGCTACATATTGGAAAGTGGACTCAGAAAAAATTTAGTATTGATCTGAAGTCCATCGTTGAAATATTGTTTTTATATTTCAATTTGTTTTTAATATCTAATCTTGTTTGTATTTTTTTATATTCTTGTTAAAATATGGACGATGTATGAAATAACGTTTTACTTATCAGCGTACCAAATTTATTTGTAAAATATAGGAGCACGCCATGCGTGACCTAAAGGTAAAACCATGGCATGGAAGTAATACTATGTACTTACCTATTACAATGATAGTACTTAATAATTACATGGGTGAAACACATGGCTTAGCAGTGTGGACCTAAGGTTACTGTCCAGAGAGCATACTATGTGAGGACAAAAAGTCATGAATGATGATGAAATTATTCAAATTGTAATCTTAACATTATGAAATACAGGTTTTCTTTTAGATAGTCTAATGTGTTTGGTCCACATACATTTTGTGGAATAGAAATGTGTATTACCTGTGCATTGAACTGCGCCTTTTGTTTTTCCACGAGCAGGAAATCTTGTAGCTCCGAGTCGCCAGCTTTCGAGCTATAATCCGACATATCCGACATTTTAAAGACGAAACTGCTGTTGCGATGTAAAGTAACCTTTTATTATTTGTTTCCCAAACAGAAATATCCTATGAATAAGCTGCTCTTGCGTTAGAAATTGAGGTTATTAATTCACTGCATAGACTATAAAGAGCAATCTGTAACTCTGAACTCTGTGCATTCTATGGCGGTGTTCGAGCCAAGGAACTTGTTCCTTCGTTCGAGCAGACTTCTCCGTGCCATTCAGTGCAAGATAGAGCAAGAAATACGTTTTGGTATAGTCCCACATAGCTTATTTTGCGCGTGGCTGAGGGCACCACTGGCTTTTTAGGGCTTACTTCCGCGGCCACGCCATTCACAGCTCGGGAAGTGTAGCTAATTGCTGCTTTCTTCTCAACACAGCTTGGTCAAAATCATCCAAGGTTATTTTGTCATTTCTAATCGTTCTCTTCTTGTTCGGTTTCTCTCCAGTGTGTGGTCTTTGATGATGTTTGCTACAGTGCGCGTCGATACGCCTGGAATTTATAGAAAGTTTCCGTAAGCAATATAAACAAAATTATTACACGACGTCATAAAGTTTAAAAAAACTTAATTTATGTACCTAAATAAAAATATGTTTTATATTTTGGACCATCCTGTATCGCAAAGTACGCCTAACTTTTGGAAACACGTTTAAATTATACTACATCCAACTAATTTATTTTACGGATTCGTATAATTCCAAAGCGTTCAGAACAAAAAAAAGTGACATACAGACGGACAGCGAGCGATCGTAATGGTGCCTTAAAAAGTTAAAACATACTCATGGCTAACGTCAACTGCAAACATACTTTAAGGACGGACTCATTATTTAAGAAAAAATAATAATTTAAGAATAGAGGAATACCTACTTACTGTTCACGAATGGTTTGCAAGCCCGTTCATTTCCAGGCTTGTAAGCATACACAAAGTAGTTCCTTTTAGAGCTTTATTTCTTTAAACAATGATAAAGTTTTATTCACGAATAGTTGTGATGAATACAAGAAAACATATATTTTCTAACGCAGAAAATCCACTTTGTATGGGCGTTGGGACTTATTTGTTTTGCCCATAAATTAAATTTGACTGGTTATGTAGTCTCACTAACCACCTATAGCTACCTGAAATCTGTTAGTTAACTTTCAGTTACATTGCATATTTATATGGTGTAACCGAAAAGTAACTTAGGGATTTTTGTAACCGGTGGTGGTGAATCCGGGCGTTAGACGAATTGTTTTTTTATATTAGAACTAAAAAAAAATTGATAAAATATTAAACAATTAAAATCATTATCACGAATTAAAATATTCTTCCATGGGGACAGATGACATTGTCCCCAAAACGGAGGCAGCGTTTCCCCGCTGTATCGCCTGCCCGAAGCTTCTATCAAAAGTTGTTCGATTTTGGTAGAAAGCGCGACTGCGTCCTCGCTCCAAGGGCCAAGTGTCTCAACCGCAAAGACCGAAAGTTCATAGTTCGCCGCGCAATTACAATACTTGCGATGTTAATGACTTTCGGCCTTTGCGGCCGCAAAAGCTGCCTCTCCACTCGAGCCCTGTATGTGGCTCGGAGCGAGGATGTCCACGCAGGGGGCGTCCCAAATGAGGGCCTTGCCTTGCTTCCACGGCAGGAGACTCATTCCGTCAGGCCTCTTATCGTCCCGCAGCAGCAGGAGAAAATTTAATGATTTTTTTATTAGGGGCTTATTCCAGCTCTTCTGAACTTTGATGGATGCAGGCGTTTGTTCAACTGGACACAACAACGTCCAAGCCTCAATAGCCTCACCCATGTACATGGTCTCGTTGTCGCAGAGTGACGGAGAAAGAATACTACCGACGAGATCAGATGTGCAGTGGGTTGAGGATATGAAGGCTGGCAGCGCCACGTCTCCAACTAAACGTATGCCGGCCCCGCCACACTTAATTGGGAGTGATATTTGGTCCCAGGCAGGTTCCTGCAGCCTCGTGTTTAGCAAAGTATTGACACACTGCTACCTGAAAACTTATAAATTGGGCTCGTTCTTAAAAAATAGGAAAGTTTGGGAATATAAAAACAATATCTCAAAAGGAAGATAGCAATATGCATGTTAATATTTTTATTTTTATTTTTAAGGCGTTCGGTATACAGTTCCATAACAACAGATTTTGCCTCCTTTAGACTCTCAAATCTCTCCTCTAATAGGGGTGCTCCCAGTAAATATAGCTCTCTTTTTTTCAGAGCGCTATTTTTTGGTGTGGCGTTTTGCAGATTAAGGAGAATTTCTTCTTTTTGATTATTTGAGACTTTATCTAAAAAATACACTTCGTACTTGCTCGCGTTAAGGCTGTTCCGACCCATATAAAGTTGTTTGCACACATAACGCAAAAAGTATTGCACTTTAAGCCACGAATTAATAATAAAAGTTTAATATAGTCATATTACTTGCAGCGAAAACAATTTCACGATTTCAGGATTATTAGTTTTGTTACAATTTATTTAAATACGATTTTTATTTAACAGCGCCATCTAACGGTGTAAAACTTCTAATCGGCAATTACAACGAAACCATTAACCCTGAAATTGTGAATATGTTTTCGCTGCAACTACTATGGCTATATTTAATATTTTTGACGAATTCGTGCCTTAAAGTGCAATACTTTTTGCGTTCTGTGTAAAAAAAACATTGTATGGGTCGGAACATCCTTAAGTGTTAAGCCGATTTCTTGAATTTTTGAGATAATGGAGTCTAGATCTTAAATTACATAATTTGTATGTTAATTCACAAACTAAACACTTTATCACTGGAGGTACCGAAAGTATTATAAATTACAGCACCAGATCCACCACTAAACTGATTCTCTCGGTGTACAAGCGCTCGCTACATAGACAGAGCGGAGATTGCGGGGATGGTTGCGGAGAAGGAGCGGGCGCAAACAAGCTGTTGCTAAGGTAAAGAGGGGCGTGGGGAGAGAAGAAGTTAAAATATATTATATACAATGATAGAAAAAATATATGACTTGGCTGAACGATTTTTTAACACCTTTGCCTTTCCAAATAGATAGATGTTACAAAACTGTTTTCTATCAATAGTCAGCTGATTCCTTGTGCCTGTATTGTGGTGCGTCTGATCTGACAGTACAAAAAACACGCCTGATTTAAAATTCGAATGCAGGATTTTGGCCACAAGGCATATAATATCCTGATTTTGGCTTGGCACTGGGTTTGAGTTACTAAACCGGCAAATAGAAGGATAAAAAGTGAAGTCGAAAGTCGGCGACTTATAAATTCCTTACTGATCGATATACTACGAGACTATAGGAGAAAAAAAAATAGTTTAGGATGCACGGTGTAAATAATCAGGACCAAACGGACGGCTTTCCGTACCGCTGTGTGACTTGCGGGGCCGGTGCTGCTGCACTCACGCGATCCTATGGGCCTACGGTGCTGAAACTGGCCACCTGCGTACGTCGAGTTCTATTATTATGATCCATGCCTCACTATTTGATAACTTGTAATGAATTTTTGGTTGCGCATTCCAAGAGTCTTCTGTTAGGCAACTGACTACTTGGATAGGGTTAAAGGTGCACGGTTACACTAGGAACAAAAATTATTATTTCGAAAAAAAAATGGTAATGGCCTATTATCAATTTATTATTTATATATAGCATAATAGTCAAGGTGCTAAGCAATTAATAGATACACCTTATTTAGAAACTGCAGCTTCAAAGTAAACAGTAACTGCCTTCTGACTCTGGCCGAATTCCATATATCATTGAGAGCTGTAACCACACGGGTGAGCAGAGCGTGATGCAACATGTTGGTCCGTGAGGAGGGCAGCGCAAAGTGAGGGTGAAAGCAAGCGCGAATGTAATTGTTTGGGGTGAACAGATTAACACTCTTTAGCACTGAAGTATTTTGCAGGTGTCCAATTAATAAATTATAAATATATTTTGATAACGCTACATTTCTGCGTACTTTAAGAACCCGATATCCCAACATTTCTAGAATAAATTTCGTCGGATATATATTCAGATAAATTGGATAAAAACCACTATGCTTATGCATTATAATGGATGGAAAATGGAATGGAAACTCGATAGAGTATGCATTTATTTCCGCTTAACATTTTCATATATTTAATTTATATCACATTCATAGAAATATTTTTAAGGAAATACAAACACTACTCTCAGCAACTAAGAAAAAAATTGGTTTCAGAAAGAGTGTGGTGGCATTGTGGACAAATATATAGAGTATGATCCTGTGATCGTGATGATAGATCTCATCCTAGTGTCAAAGGAGGCTCAGAGGCACGTCCTTCACAACACAAAGTTCCATGTAGGTAATTCTTGATTTATCCGTACCCTACAAGTTATTTTGTAGTACCACTGCATGTCAAAACAATAAGAAATAGACACTATATTCCAGGAAGAGCATGGGAGAGTTAAGAAATAATTGGACCTTCCTTAAAGCTGCTGGCAGATGATGCGCAGTAGCTCTTGCGACCAAGCGCGCCAAGTGTTCAAACTTATTTGAAATAAAGGTAATCAACCGGTATGAGTGCAATTCGCTTTGGACATAGATTAAAGAGGAGGGTAAAGATAGCTAAAATCATACAACGTACAAAACTCGCCGAAAATTGCTTATTTTTGCTGGTACTATGACATTACTAACCAGCGCCATCTCCCGTCACTGCTAAAACGAGTTACACCATCATTAAATTAAGCTTGATTCCAAATTTTGCCCAAGTAGGCGTGATGAAAACGTTACATTTTAACTATAACTTAAGTAATGTCATTATAAATAAAAAATATCGTTGATATTCATTGGTTTCCATTAAATTTATTCTGAAATGTGAATTGCAACACCACTTGTGGACTTTTGTTATCTCTATTCAACGTTGGTTAAATGATGTTAGCAGTCTATCCTTTCATCTTTGGTCTATGCTTTGGACGGTGAATTGTGTTGTGAGCCTGGCAAAGACCGAAGGCGGACTTTTGGACTTTGGTTGTCCCTATTCAACGTTGGTTAAATGATGTTAGCAGTCTATCCTTTCATCTTTGGTCTATGCTTTGGACGGTGAATTGTGTTGTGAGCCTGGCAAAGACCGAAGGCGGACTTTTGGACTTTTGTTGTCCCTATTCAACGTTGGTTAAATGATGTTAGCAGTCTATCCTTTCATCTTTGGTCTATGCTTTGGACGGTGAATTATGTTGTGAGCCTGGCAAAGACCGAAGGCGGACTTTTGGACTTTTGTTGTCCCTATTCAACGTTGGTTAAATGATGTTAGCAGTCTATCCTTTCATCTTTGGTCTATGATTTGGACGGTGAATTGTGTTGTGAGCCCGGCAAAGACCAAGGCGCAAGGACCGAAGCTATTGGTGTAAATAAGCAACTTTAACTTTCAATAAGCTAGCAGGGTTCCCTCCGACTAACTACTGCACGTCATCTGCAACGGTCTTCAAATCAGTTTTCAATGCAGTCTTGACTACTACAGTTACTTACGACTATTTCAAAAAGCCTCTGAGGCTCCTGAAACTACATGTGGCATGCAACGCATACACTCATAATATAGTTGATATTTTTCAGATATTCTGGAAATTATTTGTTATATTGTCTCTACTGGAAACTTATGGGGTGTGGTGCAAAAATAACATCATAAATGTTGGTGTTGAAGTTATATGCCATTTATTAACAGAAACTGAACACAGTTTGGATCACAACAGTTCTAGTAAATCGTGAGTATTTTTTATCTGGCTAGGCAATGTGAAAGTATGAATATTTTTTATATCATTCCTGTAAGATTTCCTTATCCTGTAAGATCTTGGCCAATAATGATCCTAATCTTTGCTGACTTTCTTTCATTTTCAGTCAGAGGACAAAATATTATTGGTGTTTGAAAAAAAATATAGTTTTAAATTTCCTGTTTTATTTTAGCTTATGACCAAACGTCAGTAACAAAGCTAACATTAATTTATTTGCAGGGACCATTTCAGTAATAGATCTTGGAATATGATCTTTCTTCCATAGAAGAACAGTTCATACCAAAATTTATTAAAAAAAATATATATTGTTGCTCTAAATAATAATGTTTAAAAATTTCAGATGTGCTCAGGCAGTTTTAGCTGAGTTTGGCGAAAAAGGATGCTCAGTGTGGAGAAAAGAAGTAAGAATAGACGACATGGATCCATTCATATCCGAGAAAGCATTTTATATTGCATTTGCATCTGTATGCGTAGGTAATTATAATAAAGGAGGTGGTTTATGAAATAAAGATAATTTTTAGAAAAAAATTATAGAAAAAATTAAAACTAAAGATTTTTGTGTAAGGACCTTTTATCTATTGTTTTTTTATATATTGTTATTCAACAGAACAATATTTTCAAGTACAAATTGTTTGCATTCTTGTGGATTCGTGGAGTAATTTCAACAGCCAGGCACATCAAATGGCAGGCACTGGTTGAAAATGTTTTCAAGTACATCCTACTGGCCATGACATTTTATTTAGATTTTTATTGTAAATAAATGAATGTAAAAGAAAGTTATTTAATTTCACCTAAGGGTGTAAAGTTCTTTATATGTAGTTTTTGAAGAAAATAAAGTACTCATATACTTGTACATATTGCAGGTACGGCTGCTTTCACTTGCACAATCCACCTGCTTATGAAGATTGCAGGAATATTTTTTTCTGGAAATAATGGTTGGTATATCAGCAGAATATGTTTTTATTTTCATGCAAGCTGTCAAGGATGGCTAATATCACCATTAGTATTAGCCCAATGCACCACATCCCTGAAGGCATTAGGTGCCATGCTAGGACCTTCCTTTTATGAGCACAGCTACACTAAACTGGATGGAAAACATGGAAAAAAAATCTTTGCCGCTTCAACCATAGTGTTATCCAATGCGGTGGTTATTAATAATGTCAATTTTACGTTGCACGGGATTTGCGCAATACCATCAGTGCATTGTGGTTTTATGTATAGTTTTTGATTTAAAAGTTGAAGCCAAATGTGATTAAGATTCGGAAAGGTCTGCTAAAAATCACTTTGAATAATAAGCACTACACATCTGAATAATATTTTTTAATTAGTAAAATGTTCTATATTCCAGCATAGTTTTTCAATAATTTTACCTTGGAACGGTCACTCAGGGCCCTGGGTCTGACGTACTCAATTTGTTTCCATCTTCCTGAATATATAAATTAGATGATAATGTGGTGATCAAGTTCCATACAATGGCTCGTGCATGTTTCCTCAGTCAAATTAAGAAATATTTTCCTGATATTTTGCACATGAAATAAATCAACTGAGAGCGCACCATTTGGGTGCAAACGGAACCCTATTACTAAGCCTCTACTCTCCGTCCGTCCGTCTGTCACAGGTCTGTATCTCATGAACCGTAATAGGTAGGCAGCTGAAATTTTCACAGAGTATGTATTTATTTTGCCGCTACAACAACAAATAGGTAAAATAAAAAAAATATAAAAATTAATAATTCAAAAAACGTGATTTTTTTGTGTTATATCTTGCACGATGGTACGGAACCCTTCGTGTGCGAGACCGGCTCGCACTTGGCCGGTTTTTAGGGATCCGTACCCAAAGGGTGCAAACGGAACCCTATTACTAAGCCTCCGTCTGTCACAGGGCTGTATATCATGAACCGTAATAGGTAAAGTACCTAAAGCTGGACTTTTCACAGAGAGTTTATTTATTTTGCCGCTGTAACAAATAGGTGAAATAAAAAATAAATAAAGTGGGCCCCCGTGCAATGCAAACAAGGCCCACATTTAACACATTTTTTTTGTGTTAAATCTTGTGCGATAGTACGGGACCCTTCGTGCCCGAGTTCGACTCGTGCTTGGCCAGTTTTTTAGAAAAAAAATCTGAATTATGTTGAAAAAATTAAATTATTTGAACTATTAGCTATGATATGTTAAATGAACTATTTCAACTCGTAATTGCTGTGCGGTAATAAATCTTTATGCAACATGTGAATTTGTTTGGAGGGTCTGAACTGAAAAATAAAATTATAAAAAAAATTGGCACAAGGACATGGCGATTGTGTCGCATTCAAGGGTACGGCCGCCGCGTTATAGACATGGACAGATTTTCTATTGCGTGACTGTCTATGAACGAATAAATCTGCATCAAAATCATAATTGAAAAAAAATGTTAAAACACTTTTGTGAATGATCCAGTTTCAGTTTTGAGTTTGCTGAAGACAGTCTCGTTGGGAAACATGAGTAACTTGTTCACGTTGCCGCTGCTTATATGGGGAATATCTGATGCACAGACGAAAACCATCCACATCCTCTTGGTCTGTGCCTACAGTTTTCTGGTCTTCACTAATGCCCTCTTGGGTAAGTTTTATGACAGCATTTAAATAAAAAAAATATATATTATTTTATGCACCAGTAAATAAATGTGCATTTATATAATTTGTGCCTAATTTCTTTACAAATGCGATGCTTTGGGCTTTTGACTGGTTTTTTACACTGAAT
Source organism: Incurvaria masculella (assembly GCA_946894095.1). Lineage (NCBI taxonomy): Eukaryota > Metazoa > Arthropoda > Insecta > Lepidoptera > Incurvariidae > Incurvaria > Incurvaria masculella. Next base: position 4,988,812 of record OX335650.1, on the reverse strand, counting down.
GAGGATCTTTTTCTTAAATAAATATCGTCAGCGCAAACCGAACCAACCAAAAAAAAAATGGAACTTGTATGAAAGTGGACAACATTTGTACCTTTTCTGGAAGCTTATGAAATAATGAAATTGTTTTCATAATTTGTATGACGCATGTCATACTTTTTTGTAGCAATCCTCTTTGATTTAAAGAAAAAGTTGTCATTTATGACCCTTTATTTCCGAGATTATGGACATTTTGAATGCATTTATTTTTTTGAAGTAGTCTCTCATTCATCAGCTATTAGAAAATTGCTGATAAAAGGCCCAGAGTGTAGTAGTTATTTTACAATCATCACTTTTGCATAATAACACAGAACATTTAAAAAAAACTTAAATAACTCAAAAACTATTGATTTTAGTGTTGCAAATTAACTCTAGAATGACCCCTTAGAAGGAATGTATCGTATTACCAAACACCCTGTAGATCATTTCATCAAGCACGGTTCTTCTTGAATGCTTCCTTGCAACACTTAATTTAAAATATGTATGCACAGACTGCTAAGGAACCATATTTACTTTAATTTATCTATGCATCAACCAAATACTTGCATGCTTTCTTAAATGTTCGGCCTTTTCTGTCCTTTATTTTACCAATCAAAGTGCAATCCATTTAAAAATAAGCAATTGATTTTTTTTTTAAATGCATGTTTTCCTGCGCGCAATATTGTTCTCTGATGATACTTCGCCTTTAATTTCCCCATCGTTTGTGGCAATAGTACCGAGCTCGCCGTAAACTGTTAATCTAAGGGTGCATATTTGAAACTTTTGTTCCAAAGTTTTAAATACTCAAAACAGCTTCAAGCAATAGTGTGAAGTATCTATTAGCGAATAGTATTTGTGTCACTCAATTTATCTTTCATTAATTTCCGTTAATATATTATTTTGTTGCAGTGGTGTACAGTGTCAATATTTATTTGACCACATGGATTTTGTTGCTGGGCTACTGGTCAAAGTTTACTGTCGTTTACACAACAAAGTGTGTGCTAGATAATTTTGTATGATGTTAATAAATACAAAAGATAGCAGTATCACAGAGTATTTATTTTATAAAATATATAACTTTCTGGTATCACTATATTCTACAACACTAGACCCTTATAAAAACCATGTTGGCCCATGTGAAGTTGTGCAAACATCTCACACATCTCTTCTGAGCCGGTAGTCTAAGTTCTCACCTAAATTGGCGTTTACGGAACTTCAAAGTTCCGTAAAAACGTCAAACTCCATACAAGTTTTTACTAGATATTCTGTGGTTTTACTTCTTCAAGCTGTCAATGTCAAACTCGGACTTCCGATTTGTATGAAAATGCGGAGTCAACGTAAACGGCAACGTCGATCGGTTTGCCGTAAACGGCAATTTAGGTGACAACTGGGACTTCGGGTACTGATCCAACAATATGCAGTTACATTAAATTCACAGAGGCTAAGTTGACTGTATGAGCATAAGCTTATACAGTGTACCTATAAAGGTACATATTGTTGTGATTTGTACATATTGGACATTACATTTGTTATCAATGCCAAATTGTGTGGTAGAGTGGCCATTTACTGAAGAAAGTAAATAAAACTTCTTAAATTTACAAAAAAAAAAACAATCCATATCTATTATGTACTTTGGCATGCATGATACGATATGGAATGTAATCATGTAATTACATTTCACTTAGCGTCTTTGATTACACACCATACTTAAAATGTATGCTCATTGATTCAACATAATATTAAGTATGCAATAAATAATAGATAAACAAATTCACTTGAACTCTTAGCAAATTAAAAATACTTATTACATGCTAATATGAACACTCTGAATATTTACTGTTCTAAATGTATATCACTTCACTCGTAGACTGACGCCTCAAGCAGGCAGGCAGTACTTTCCTGAACCCAAAAAGTCTAAATTCAAAGTTCATGTTGAGTTTTTAACGCTAATATAAATAGACGTAACAGAAACTAAGGGCCGAGTGCACGAAAGAAAAAAAAATCAAAATCAACATCAAAGTATGATCAAACACGTCACTTTGTGTGGACAGCATGGAAGGAACTCTATGCGGTTCACTAAAAGTGACGTGTTTGAACATTGATTAACTCAGCCGTTTCTTCGTGCTACCGGGGCTAAGACTAACGGAAAGTAGTGCTTTGTGACGTCACTTTGACATATTTTGTATAGACAAAATCTCCAAGTAATGCCAATTGACGTCACAGAGTACTACTTTTCGTTAGTCTTAGTTTCTGTTACGACTATTTATCTCAGCCTAAGTCTGAAAGTTACATGTACAGAGTGGTCAGTTCAAGTTATAACCTAAATTAGCATTTACGGAACTTCAAAGTTATGTAAAAACGTCAAACCCTTTAAAATATTTTACTATTTATTCTGTGGTATTACTTCTTCAAGCTATCAAAATCAAACTCGGACTCGCAATGTCAGTTCGCTTAACGCCCACTGCCGCTCTCTTCAATTTCTCCATACATTTGAAAAGAGCCACAGATTCACATTAAATTTCAGACCCATTAATTACCATACCCATAAATTACAAGCATAGAATACTTCACCAACTTTAAAACCCGAATTTGAATAATTTTCTTGTTGAGATCTGCTGGATAAATTGTAAGTGAGAAAACATATGAATTTGGTCACTACATCCAACATCAATGGTATAAGTCAGCGTTTATACAATTAATAATCAACGAAAGATAGTTAACTTCACAACAACATCGTATTAAGGAAGTAACACAACTTGAGCAAGTAAATTGGAATTATAAGGCATTGTCCACACTCATAATTACACACTGAATTTTCTGGATTCTCATTGATAAGATTGCATATTATGTTTGATATTTTTATTGTTTCTCACAGTATATTACTATTGTAAAAAGCAATTGGGCGAGTCTTCCATATGGAAAGTCTTCAATGGCTTCTTAGAACGCATTCACCGCAGCTTCCGGGCATGCAAACCGCATACCTCTAAGATTTATCTTAAATTTATGAAATTTTACATTAATTAAAATATTAAAGTTCCGGACTGTATGGATGATGGTTTGTATGTTACATTGCATTAAAAGTAAAGTAGATTAAATTTTTAATGTACTATTTAGGAAGTCAAAATTTTTTAACAACATCACAACATCATTATAGGATTTGATTTACGCGAGTGGGACAGTGCTTAAACCTATAAAATTGTTCTGCAAAAACTTTGCATAGATGTCATGGATGTGCACTGGCATATCTCCATCTTAACTGCCCTAAAATACAATCTAAATTCCAATTCTCACTATTTACTCAACAGTTTCTGTGTCTAATATGTGTTTGACAGCAACACAACCGAGTGAAAGCGACAAGGCTAATAAAACGAATTTTATTTTTGGACAAGCCTTTCAAATAAGCTTAAATTTGTAAATACTGTAATCAAATATTATTTGTCCAGTTGGTATAAGTTACTTTGGACTTATACTTATTTATAATGGGATGAGAACAAACGCCATGGCAAGGACTGAAATTTCAATTTGAAGATTCATCAATTTAGTTTTTATGAAAAATATTTGTTCTGAAGACTGTATTTTTCCTGCTTATTTTTAACTAAAATTTTCAGTTCTGTTTGGAAAACGAAAACTCCAAGTTTAAGCAAAAGCACACATTTACATAAAACACAAATTTTATATAGTATTTTGAAAAACTTTGGATTGTGCAAGCGCTTATATACAAGTAGTTAAATCTTTGTTCAATATTCATAAAATAATAATACAATACTTTAGTTAAACTACACACACCTAGACGAAGAGCACATCATCCTAGCATCTGTTATTTCAGGAAAATTTATAAAAATGTAAAAAGGGCTGCTGTGCTGTGTAGGTGGCGGGACGTGAAAAGAATAAAGTGGTCCCTAACTAATGGACTAGGATTTTCAGACTCGGTAGCCCATAGTCGCGACATCTTGTGAGATTGAGGTTAAGCAACCCTAGGCCTGGTTGGGTTCTGGATGGGTGACCATTCTACCCTTGTGGCAGACCTTGTTTTGGATTTCACATAAAACTGTAGGTCCTCTTCCTTACTAACTAGGCGGTTAATCCCTCCTGGGTTGATATGATCCCATTGAATGAACGATAGTCAAAGCGGATTGAATAAAAATGTTCTATACAGTTCAATATAGCGCATGGCACCTTTTTTTTATGCAACCTGACATGGATGGCTAATACCACACAACTACCGTTATGACATTAGCCCAATACACATTTCCAAAGGAATTATGTGCATGCCAGGACCTTTCCTTTATGAGCACGGCTACATTGAACTCGATGGAAAACATGGACAAATTTTCATTGCCGCTTCGAGCATCTTTTCATCCAATGCGATGGTGGTACCAACCCGGGCGGGCTTAAATCCTATCACTTAGTAGGGGAAGGGGACCTACAGTTTTACATGGATTCCGAACCATGGAGCAGCTCGCATTCGTGACGAAATGCACTTATCGAACTCAGAAAGAGAAAGAAAGTGGTGCATGTTGGGAGGAGGTGTGAATCCAGACTTCTGGTATGCTAGGCCAGTCCTCGCGCCACTAGGCTACGAGCCGCTCAACCTAGTTGATATGTGTGTTGCGCTAATATCATGACAGTAGGTATGGTATTACTTTAACTTTTGGGAATATGAAGGGTTCGACTGTACAGTCAGAGGATTCTGTCCTGTCAGAACATACATGCTCTTTGCTTTGATTTGACATCTATAGAGTTGTTGAATAATAAAAAAGATGAAATATATTGTTTGCCAATTGGTGGTTATTCAACAGGCCACTATATTAGCATGTGACAATTATTTTCTTACTGTTTGGGGAATTGATATAATAGGTTTTGTTTAACACAACTTACTAAAAAACTGAAATAACAGAAAGTATGCAAAATTTAGGGCGACCAGGGTCATTTACTGCAATGCAGCTAGTGTTTGATGTTCTTCGACCAGGCCTGCAAAGGAATCAATACTTACAAAGCCTTTAGTTAAATATATCTAAACTGCAGTCGGTAGTCGCCTAAGGAGTGAGGGGTGGGTCATCTTGGCCGATCATGACGTCTTCGTACATGACGTCGCGGTTCCTGCGCGCCTCGAGCCTCCGCCTCGCGTAATCGACGAGCTTGTACCTGCGCACGATGAGCACGGCCCCGATCGCCAGCAGGGCCGTTACGGCGACGGCGACCGCGGCAGCGACGCCCGCGTGCCCCCCGCCGCCCGCCGGCTCCGCTCGCGCGCAGCCCGAGCCCGACGGCACGAAGCCCGCCGCGCATATGCAGCGACCCGTGCTCTCGTCGCAGATCTGCTCGTCGCCCTTGCACGGGTGCAGGCCTCCGGTGTGGCAGGATTGGACGTCATCCGCTGCGACATAATGTAAGGCGCGCTCAATAAAATACGGTGCCACTACGATAAATTGATTCAATTAGATAATAGCGGTCTACTTACCCCAGGAATAGTGGACGATGTAGATTAACAGCGACAATGATATTTCGGCGAATGAAAACCCCATGACTTTAATTTTGTAAAGTAGTGAATATGATAGCGTATGAAATAAAAGCGTGATGCATTCGATTTGCCCTTTGTAGCTTCTTTGTTGTTGTTTCTGGAGGAAACGCCGCCACTCGTCACCCGATGATTTCTCGACTATTCAACTGACGTCTGCCTCAGTGTGACCATCTCAAAATTACGAATCCTGTCAATTTAGAGGTTGAAAAATCGCTAAGCCATTGTTGAAATCTATCTAGGCCCTCAATAGACTAGAGACACACCCGACAACTGAGTCGCCGAATATTTTGCTAAAGAAGGAAATGCCATGCAACGAGGCCATAGTAATTGTTTATTGTGCAACTGGATTTGTCATCATTTTAACATATGATAATGTCGACCACGTGAGCAACTCTTTGCCATGTAAGTTTGTGACTTGCTATGATATGTCCATATTAGTTGGTTAATTCCTTTTAGTAAATTGTAGACAGCGGGTCTCATAGTAGGCGCGGTAGATGGCACATCTTCCTTTTTTATCTGAGATTTTTGATTTTGCAAATACCGAATGACAATAAAGTTCAATCGTCCCTAAATCGTAGTCCGCATACGGGCCTTTTATATTCTACTTTTTTAAATAAAAAAGGACGGCGTGAGCTAAACAAAGGGACAACGGTCCAAAAATGTTAAATGATGTCAGGCTGGCCATCTCGGACAACCTGTCGCCATAGTTTTATAAAAAGTTAAAAAGTTAAATGTCAAATAATTGATTCCAAAATATCATGTCCTTTTTCTGTACTTCAATTTTCTAGATTTTATTACTATTTTGTAAACAATACAAGAAATATTCTTCGACTTTCATTTGTGTTTAAGTACCTGCATCATAGAAATTAAAACATGACCAAAGCGTATCTATGGCGCTACAATATTCCACCTCAAAGGCGACATGGCCGCAAGCCAAAAAAGGTTTATTGTCTAAAATCCCTATGGCTAGAAGTTCCAAAGAATTTCCAAAAGTTGCCGCAGTCATTTTAAATCCAACAATATTGGCAGGAAACTGCCACATAGGGTCACACTTACCTGCCAGCTGTCAATGTACTTTTTTCTCAACATATAAGAAAGGGCTTTTACCATTACCGATAGCTTCGAAGGGATTGCAAGCACCGAAATATTGCTGCTTTCGACATGGTTATAATTGTACTGAAGACTTTGACCTTTTTTGAGACTGTTTATCACGAGGAGAAAGTAAAGTCGGACTGGCACCCGCATTTCAAAACTCGAGTCGACCTCTTTTTCGCATTAATGTAAAATTTAGACTAAGGACTGAGTAAAATTTTCTTATTGAAATCAAATTAATCATCGATGTTTGCATTACGAGAGTGACACTGAAAATTCTTGCAGCTGTATTCAGAGTGGGCGGACTAACTTTAATCCTCCGGACTAAACCGGTTTTAGTATGGTTAGTCCGGTGTTAATCCCGTACTAGTTTGACAGATGCTCTCTGAATACGACTATTAAAACTGGCCACTTGAAAACGATATAATAAAAGTATTGGTTTAAATTTTGAAAATCGATCCCTTTGTCAATATTATGGTGTACAATGCGATTCAAATAAGAATAGGATGGGGACCACCGCCATTTTGAATGTCAAACTGCTAAAACCCTCAGTTCACTTCACAAATTTAAGTGTGGAGTGCAAAAAAAGTTTCTACGAAAAATATTGAAAAATCATTTAGACTACTTTAACTAACTATTTATTTGTAGAACAGATATTAAAAGAACACTCAACAACGCGATAGCAAACAAAATTAACTAATAAACCAATGCAACTGTGGCACTTACGAGGACACCCGACACATACTAACACATAATAACAAATACAAAGAAAACAGATAAATACAGATAGCAAAGAACAGGGGCTTTACCCATGAGATTCTCATCTGTGAGTCACCGGTGAGTCACAACGCTTTCGTACCCATGAAATGACAAACACGAGTCACCCTAGTGATGTCTTTCTATCCATATTTGAATCGCACTGTATCTATGTATTTCATTCATTTCTTATTTGTTTTACGATTTGGCGCAAATAAAAAATTGTCTGTTACGTCAGCTTAGATGAAAAAGGAATGGATAGGGGACTAAACAAATTTTACGGTCCGTCAAAAGTAAGCTCAGTCAGCCGATTATCAACAAAATGTCGTCTTGTGTTGTTGAAAAATATGGAAATAACGCCATAAAGGACAACAGGAGCATTGGAATCACATTCCACGTATAAGTGCAAGCATATTCAGTATATCTTTAGTTTAGTTGACCTGAAACCTTTTATGTGTTGTAAAGGCGCAAACAGGGTTGGCAGAAGCAAACTTAAATTGTCAGTTCGATTTTTATTTTTGTTTTCATTTCAGTATTATATATTGAACTAAATTTTATTTTAAAAACAAGTAGGGCTGCCAAAAAACAATAGTCTACGTACTGTTTATTATTTGTTATAATTATTATTATTTTTTAAAATGTCGTTTAGGATGTTTGTATAATATGTCTTAGTTCTGAGGCTGTGATAAAAAGGCACATCCTTGAAAATGGTCAAAATTTTACATGTGACAGACAGCTCGTTTCCATAAAGATTAAAATTCTCAAGTCGTTTCTTGGATCAAATGTCCTTTTGTCATTGAATGAGTATTCATTCCTTCAACCTGCTACATTTAATCATAGACTCCATCTTCTTAGGGCTATTATCGAAAAATATGTAAATGTAAAACTTTATCATATACATAAAACCAATCCGGGGATTAAAGCCGCCACAAAAGGACAAAAGCGTAATAAACTGAACCTATTTGAAGGAAATACAAAAATAAATAAAAAGAAAGAACTTAGTGGTTTATCAAAATACCATCACACATTTACGGCGAACGGCAATAATCATCAACAGGTTTTACATAACACTGTACTGACTATTATTTGGACTATTTTTTAGCATCTAAAACGCATTGAACGAAATTTTTAAATGCATAAAATGCAAACATGGACAATTCAAGAATAATCAATATTATTTGTTTTGCAATGTTTGACCCATACTTGCAATACATTAATGATTCCCTCTTTGTGTTTATTTTATTTTATGATTTCAATATTTACATATTGTGTATATTCGACTTTATTAATTTATCCTTAATATCGATGATTTTTACTCAGAATAACGATGGTTTAATGAATGATTCCATTAATATTTTTTTCATTTTCCCGCTTGCAAATTCGCGAAAAGATTATTTGATGCCTTGTTAACTATACAATCATGGTACTACTTGTTCTGACCACTATCACTAAATAGGAACCTTAATATTTCAATGCACAATACAATATATTGTTATTTATTTTCGTGATCATTTTTGGCAACCCTGCCGTTTTCACTTTCATTTTTCATTTAGTTTTGACGCGCCATTCTGCTCAAAGGGCTTAGGTTGCGCGCATCGTTGATTTGTCATGATGGATTAGGATGAGTTTTGCACTATATCTACGACCAGATGTCACAAATGTCACCATCCCTTTTTCTCACGCTATAACTAATTCAATTTAAGGAAATTGTTGTCTCATTTCATTCTTCCGCGATTAGATGAATCTATTTGTCACTTTTTCGCATGATGCATTTCCTTATACCTTTGTCCTGCTCTTTTACCCTTTACGTATTAGAGTTTGGTGTGCATGAAAAGTATAGGTGTGTGAGTTTTTTATAAAATAGGAACGCTTTTGAACTATCATCAGTATGGAGGTACCGTATCCATTCTTTTTCATCTAAGCACGTCAGCATGAATTTAACGCGAGAACATTTTCGTGCAATGGGTTTTTATGACATTTTTGCACATTAAATAAATTAACTAATTACGCCTCTGCATCGAAGTGAGGTATCGACCCGCTGCGCAGAGAATAGTCCCAGTATCCTTTGAACTTTGAGTTTTCAATTATTAGCTTGGATAAAAAAATAAAGATGTGACATCTAGTGCGCCTACTATGAGATCCGCTGTCAACATACAACTCATCTAAGCATACAACATAGTCGCAGACGTATTTGAGGGTTTGTGTGTGTAGGAACATCATAACTCAATGGTGGGACCTGACTTTGCGAAAGCATTTCGGGAGCACATTCGCGAACGATGGTGATGTTTCTTGTGTTTGGCCATAGATTAAATATGTTTGGCATACGACGCGCGGCCGTTTTGTCCACGTTATAAATGGTTCACGTTTGCCCATACGGCGGAATCGTGAGCAACAACCACATGATACTCCCTTTTCTCGTCTATGGTTTGTCCCTTAGATGAAAAAGGAATTCAAAATTATTTTTCATCTAAGGTTTGTCCAAATTCCTAGTCGTTTAGCTGGCGTTCACACAAAGTTTAAATTCTCTACAATAACGTTCGACTTTTCAAGAGCTTTTTAGGGTTCCGTACCCAAAGGGTGCCAACGGAAACCTATTACTAAGCCTCCGCTGTCCGTCCGTCCGTCCGTCCGTCCGTCACAGGGCTGTATCTCAGTAACCGTAACAGATAGACAGCTGAAATTTTACACAGTGTTGTGTATTTTTTTTGCCGCTATTACACCAAATAGGTAAAATAAAAAAATAATTAAAATTAAACCAAATGTTTTTTAAAAATCTTTTATGATGGTACGGAACCCTTCGTGTGCGAGTCCGACTCGCACTTGGCCGCTTTTTTCATTGGTCCCAGCCTGTTGTGGTCTTAATTTATAAAGTGTCATCTAACTATAGGGTCCAAATAGCCATCGAAAGCATCGAGGAATTCATATGCATAGTGGTTGCATCGAATCCTATAAAGATTTTCTCAGCTCTGTGATGACACCCGTCGAAATGTATTCGAAAGTGATTTCGAGGAAAGTTCAATTTATTTCTTCAAGATCATTTCCTATTTTATCGACTATCAGAAAGGGCTGGATCAATCTTGCTGCATCTATGTAGGAAAATGTCATCCTACACATTAAATTTTGAAGCAATATTGACAGAAATGCCTTCACTGCACCGACATGACCTAAACCAACATTATTCGATACTTCCCTGGCTTTTTACATATCGTTTCACACTCTATATTCATTTATAGAATGTTCGACTCGACCGATTCCCGAAAACGATCTAATAATTTTTTTATTTCAGTTAATTCCTATATTTCTTTCTTTTCTTCCATTATGCGTACACACACCTTGTATTCGTATTTAATTGAAGTCTTAAAAAATAATTATCATTACTTAATATGGAAATATTTTAATGATAATTCTGTATTGTATTTCATAACATAATTTATTGTCAAATTAATTGATCCACTGAAATAGTCTATGACGTAAGTTAGTTTATTTTTACTGACAAATGTTTAAAATATATAAAATGAAACTATGATGTAAGTATATAACATAATTTAAATTATGACTTGAGAATATATATGATAAGGTTGGAAAATAAAACACCAAAACTCCCTTGAAATTAATTGTATTTTTTCGTACCCTTAAACTACCTCATTACTTTAAATTAAACTATATTTACAGGCCATGATCCTTACACGCTAATATACAATCACGTAAACATTAATACCTGTGCAAAAGTAACCGAAACTTTATTAATTTAAGAGCTTAGAAGCTGTTAGCATAAAACAATGATCGAGTAATTAAACTTAAGGCCGATGAACGTGGTGTATTTTGGATGGATTGAATCCAGTGAGCAAGGAAATACTCGAGTGGTGACCGAACTTATTCATATGGCGGCAGCGTGCCACGAGTAAGTGAAAAAGCACTGACTATAGTTACGAATTCGGTACGCGCAATGTTCGTTGCACTAAATAGCGCCCTGTGTCGTTGGAACTCGAGAACATCACAGTGAGCGAATTTCTAAGCGAACTGACTCGTCGGTGCTACCGATAATACACACATTTGTAAAAGTGGCTATATGCAGTCAAGTTTAGGTTGCCACTCCCGTCCTTACTTTACGCTGTGTCGACTGAAGAGAAGATTTAGATTTAGAAGTTTGGATTCAGCCGGTGTCAGTCTTTTCTACTTGCACAGGTATAGTCTATTAGATGCTTTACATCATGTAAAAAAGTACAAAGTCATTTTAATATTATACCCATGGTAACAGTCAAGAATTGAAATCAGCGACCGCGAAAGTACTCCACTATGTGGGCCACCTTCTTTCAAGGGCGCGGCTTGATATAGAACGGCACCCGTTTGATTTAGGGACATTTGGTCCCCTCTGCCCCCAATTTCCGCGGCCGCTGATTAAAAGTTTCCAGTCTTGAAACTATCTAGAAATCGTACTCATCGCCTTGGCCATAGGAGTAGCCAGCGGGGAGCTGATAGTTCACGGCATCTGCCTCGTCGTAGCCGGACAAGGTGTGGGCGCTCTCTGGCGGCGGAGAGTCGTGATGTCCACTGCTGCCGTCGTCCCTGCATCACACCGCCACGTTAGATTTAAATGAGAAGCTAAGCTCAAAAAATGGTAACACCGATATTTCTTTACGGAAAGTCGACAGAAATAACTATGTCAATGACGTGAGATCTGATCGAAATTACTAAAACACATTTAGTGTTACCTAATGGTAAGACATCCAAAGACGACTAAACTAAAAGAGCTGAATGGACGAACACATTACAATAACAACAGTAAAGTGTAGTATTTTTTTATAGTCAAGTAGAATTTAGAACTTTTTAGAAATTATGCAAGACATTAAAACCACGAGGGCGATAGTGTAAACCGCGGTAGCAGATGAAGAAAAGCAAAGGTTTGATAACATTCTTATTTGTTTTTTAAAGGAATGTACATGGAATATATTTGGCACCTGGTTCCCTTGTGGTGTCTTAGGCTAATATCATGATATGGTATTAGCTATCCATGTCTAGTTACATAAAAAATATCTGGAATGAACCAAGCCTGGTTGGCAGAAATAATTATTGATTGGATATAATATGAAAAAAAAAACAATTTAAACAGTGAATAACCAATTAAGTATTTAGATTTAAATTGCCCACTGTGAAGGTAAGTAAAAAGAAATATTAATTGACAACACACATGACGACTAAAGCGGATCATATTTAAAAATTCGCATATATGTAAAGTTGAAGGCACTTACGCATCGCCCTCATTCACTTCGTAGCTGGATGAATGTGAGTCCGACTCATCGATAGGCAATTCCTGGTATTTGCCGTTTTTCGCCGCTGCAAAAATATCGGAACATTTCAATTTCAAAATTTTGTCACATTCTCACGCGTTGTCCATCGATGAAGTATTTTCAACGATTGTATGAAAATTTAAAGTAAATTAGTTTTAATTTATGTCTATCAATTGAGACCCAATCATCCTACAATGAAACACGAAACGTTGCAGTGACAGTTTTATTAATAAAGGAACCAATAACAATCGGGATCTATCCGATCCAGTGCAGGAATTTCCTAGCCAGCTTGAAGGGCCTTCTTAGCAATCTAATTTCACCTTTCTTCTCCTTCCTCTCGCTGTGGGCTCCTTCGCCGTCGTCGTCGTGAGCTTGAGACTTCTTAGCGTCATCGTAGCCATAGGAGTCCTGCTTCTCGAAGGCGTAGGAGTCACCGTCCTTCTTGTGGAAGGAGTCGAACTTCTGGTAGCCCTTCTTGCCCTTCCCTTCCTTCTTGCGGTTGTAGCCGACCTCGGCGTCGCCTTCGTCCTCGTAGCTGATGTGGTAGCTTTCCGGCTGAAAACAAATATACGATCCTTTAACGGGCTTTAGAACAAATCTACAGTTACCAATATAATGAAGTTTGTTTTTATGTTTGAACTACCAGTCCGGTTTAATAGATTTTTGCATTTCATTGCACAATTCTTGGTGAAGGTTCTAGGCAGTTTAACATAATTCTACGACACTTAGGAGCCTGGCAAAAAGAAAAAAAAACCTTTTGGTTGACGAAATCAGTTGATCCCCTGTAAACTATTGGTTTGCTTGTTGGTTCAAGACCAGCCTTGGCTTCTGTCTCTACAAAAAACACAATTAACAACAATTTTTGCTATTTTTATGCTGTCAACCTGCAGAATAAGAGAAGATAAATAAAAGGGAACAGATTCACAACATCACTTTTTTCATGCCAAAAACCTTTTGTAAAATTAGGCTTAGTGGACGTTGAAATCATTTCAGTTAAGTTTCGTGCCAGTTCTTGTTCGCTGTTATTGTTGATATGGCTAATGCTAAAATATGACAAATCCGAGTGCCGGTATGCCTATAGATGATGAATAAAACATTATCTGTTTGGGACTATTTGATTAAATTGAGACACAAAACGACCCTCTGATCCTTCAACAAATCTTCGGTAAACGCTACACTGTTACTGATTAGTAATAGTGTAGCCTAGAATATCCTCGGAATAGTCATACCATGCTTTTACCCTTTCTATCGAATTTGAAACTGCACGTCAATGTAAAGGCAAAAAACATGTATAACTATTGCGGGATTTTTGTTTATTAGCAAAGCCCCTAGATTAAAAGTCGTCAAAAAATCGAAGGGGGCATAAAATGCCTGAATTCCAGCCGTTAATAATGAAAAAATCTTACCGGAGCAGCTCGGACTTCTCTGATGTAGGAGCCCACAGAGGCGCTGTCCTCAGTCTCCAAGTCTTCCAGACTGATGGGCAACGCGCGCACCACGCAGACCAGGCCCAGCAGAGCGGCAAGGGTTGAGAACCTCGCAGCCATCACGACGCTGACGGATCACAGGCGAGATTTAAACGAACTTCGTCGCACTGCTGATGAATTTCCAAAAGAAACGCACGAACTGTCTACAAATATCAACGAGACAAATATAGATGATCATTCAATACAATTTAGACCCTCAAAGTTTTTAACCTGCATTAGAATGAATGAAGATTGATATGTAGCTTTTTATTTAAAAGAAACGTCTCCAAAAGAAAAGCGGAATCACCCAATGATTGAAATCAAGCAACAAATGTCGCTAAAACGTTTAGGTACCTTTTTTGTGGTCTAGCGAGCAAAAAACGTTCAAGATATTCGCACTTCAACGACAATGGCCGCTCTAAGCCGCGTCAACATCCAACTTAATCCACTCAATCAAGATTTGTATTTTATATAACGACGGATTGCAAATGTCTCGCCGTTCTTTCACAATGCGGCTAGGTTTCCGTCAACGAATCGGCACAGCCGCTCGGATGTGGGCATTGTGGACCTCTCGCGGTCAAGAGGCGAGCATGATTGTGGTTTTTGTTTCGCAAACTGCACCTCATTAGCTGTGCACAGCTGTGACAGACGGAAATGCAGGTTTCGCCCAAACGCTGGGTGGATGGCCTCGGTTTGTTACAAGTTTAACCGTGGCATTTTTTGCTGAAGATGCGGGTTCAGACACCGTCGCGCTGCGTCTGTACGAGGATTAAGAACTGCAATTAAAAGCAAATCACTTGTTCAATACCATATCCATCTATTTTGGTTTATTATATTTCTATGGTCTGGATGGTTTAGCTAATCATTGCTTTTTCAATTCTGAACTGAGAGATTCTGAAGCGAGAAGCAGATTTTTGCAGGCATTGATGACTTTCCTCTATGGCATAATTATTATCTTATTTCTGACTAATTTACTGAACCTATAACAGAACATACAAAGAAACACGAGAATCAAAGAAATAAGACTAATTTCTGGTGAAATCTTTAAACGGAAAATATAACTTCAATTTAAGTTATAATGACCAATGCCATGCCAGGAATCCGAGCACGTCCTGGCCTATATTGAACAAGACGAAGAATGCAATCAAAACATCATCGAAGTCATATGCGCCAATTGTCGTATACGCATTGATTTATGCTTATCTTTTTACAAAATACACCATTTTTCAGAACCCTAAGTTAACTGCAGGTAGGAAAGCTGCAAAGATATGTAAGGTGCATCGAAAAGAGATCGCTGTAGGGTTAAGGCCAGCTTAAGGGTCAGCTTTACCATTGGCTTCATTGAACCCGTGTGGGCATATATTATGGTTTGTGAAAAATCTTAAAAACCTTTCTATTTGCATAAGATTGCTGCCTTTAGTCAACCTACTCGATGTAATTATTTGATCCCAGCCAAAACTCATATCTTATTGAATTTAATGACCTAAGAAGGCCTGCTCTTCTTCTCCGACCTCGTTCTTTTGAGAGAAAAAGCGACAGAAATGATCAACTACCGGAACAAACACAAATGGAAAAATCTCGAATTGTTTGCACGGTCGATGATGCGATAATTCCATTACAAAGGGCTCGCTTTGGTAAGGTTACACAATACTAATAGAGAGCGCATAAAACAGCCGAAGCATTCCGATTAGTCGCCGAAAGTTCGCGAAGGTCATAGATAATAACCGCCAACCTCTATGTCGTTGCTAAATTGAGGGAAATCTCGATGACCTTCTTGACTTTAAGAGAAAATATGACGGAGGGCCACCGTCACGCATCGCTTGATCCGTGGACCGAGAAGACAATGATTTACTCGAGCACCGAGATAAATGCGTTGAGGTTATTTTACAAAACCAAGATATTATTTGTAGGAAGCGTGGGAACTGATAAAGCTTACCGCTCAAAAAACCTTAAAACATATTATTCCGGGAGGTCACGACATTTTTGGTCACGATAAGGTAAATGGCTGAATCTGGGTTCACATGTTAGAGACCAACCTTCTGATGCTAAATATGTCGGTCTGCCCGTGCCAAGTGGTTGCGTTTTCTAGATTGGCTATATAAAATAGATGCTGGTATGTACCTGCTGATGAATATACTGATTATCTGGAAACATTGATACCTATTAATTATACAACAATAACCAGACGGTTACTTAATTAAATACTTAAATATACCTAAAGTTATATCTGACCTTAATCGCCTATAACTACTAAATTCAACCAAATTTTTGTTCACTTTTTGTATTGCTAAGCAAGTATGTATTGATACTTTCATGCTTCGTCATTTGCATCCATTTACCTTATCATATGTATTTTTTGTCACCATAAATACATTTTCAGGCGCCTTATCTACGTAACGCAACCACTTGGAACAGGCAGACTGACACATTTAGCTTCAGAGGGTTGTACTTTATCCCGTGAACCCAGTTTCAGCCATTTACGTTATCGTTACCATTTTTGTCGCGACCTCCTAGTCTATATAGACTCCGTTTCAGTCATGGTGGAGCCAACATTTTGGGTTTGATCTCCCACAAGCACAACTTTCGGTTTACCACTAAGCCACGACGATCGCGATATGCTCCAGTGGTTCGGTGATGTGCTTGAAAACTTTATACACAATGAAGAACGTAACGATTCTGACCACTGAGGCAAGTAAGATTAAAAGTAGGTGAAGTAATTAATTCCTGGTGGTTTTCTTCATCGGGGTCTTAATCATTATCTAGCGTTCACGAGGTAACTTTGCTTTGTAAAATGTTTCCATTTTCATTTAGTCATCTTTTCGTAAAAAGTTTTTCATCACAACAATTTTTTTTCGTTTTTTTCTTTTATTGAAACCTTGTTTAGAATGTTTTTTTATATTAAAAAAACATGTAATTCAAGGCTCATAATAACATCAGAATCTAATACCACAGATTAAAATTAAATAGATAGATAGAGAAATTTAATAGATATTTAAGATGATATAACTAGGCGTATAACCTTAAAATTTTAGTAGTACGAAGTATCGAAAGTATATGTTTTTCGTCAAAAAACTTTTCAGGAAATTCTTCTAACTATATTTCTATGAAACTGCGTACATTTGCTGTTCGCCGAGCGGCGCGTCCCAAATCCATGCAGTTTCATAGTGAACATAAGTAGGATTTTTTTCGATACGATTCGACTCGTTTCGGCACGCCTAGCCCCCAGCCCTTAAATGGCCACAAATCCCACCACATTCAGTCTAATTCCATTAAATTAACTTCAAAAATGTAATTATCAGTAATGAGAATTTGAAAATGTTCATACACTATTAAAAACTTTAAATTTTAAAAGAATATTTACATATTTTGAGTAGAGATTTATACATTTGATGATGAGGATGCCGTGGACTAAACATTTTAAAGCTATGGTAAATGTTTGATTGTGCGATTTGCCCTTTTAGGAGTTGCGACTTGAGAACCCTTAAGAGAGTCGTTACTCTACCAATTCCAGTTACTACGGGTGATAACTGTTTGCATGCTCCTTACTGGGCTTAGGCTAACTAGGCTTTTGATAATAAAATATATTGTTAAAATCTACGTCTGTATGTTTTAATTTTTTAATATACCTTTTAGATTGGAAAATATTGCCTACAACTTTATATTTTTTTAAAAAATCATTTTAGATTTTTTTTTACACAGATATTTACAAAAAAATCAAACCATACGGACATATAATGAAGCTTTCTCGAATGTCTGGCCACTTTTATGGGTAGGGAATTCAGGCCTAGACGACAAGTTTAATGGCTGCCGCCGTGCAAAATCGTGCCCTTTTAAATCTTAGATTTCCGCTGTCTTCGGGACAGCATTAAGAACTTTCTCAGTTCTTCAAAGCTATTAGGGTGGTATTCGTATTAAAATAATACACAATCTAAAATTTTGCAATTTTTTTTATAGTCTCTGAAAAATATGTTGTTGTTCCGTTTAGTGGCTGCAATCTTGTGCGCACAGGCGATGGATAAAGGTTCTATGAAGATGAGGGCTGCGCTAAATAAACCAGGATACTATTATCTGAAGGGAAGTCTGTATTCTTGTCTATTTCTTTGATTTTATCGACTGGAAACTGCCACTCCTTGGTCAAATTCATCGTCTCACACATTTCCGCTCTGTAAGCAAATACAAAGATAAATTAAACGACACAGGTTATACGACACATTTAAAAGGAAACCGGCCAAGTGCGAGTCGGACTCGCACACGAAGGGTTCCGTACCATCAACACCAAAAAATAACGTTTTTTGTATGGATCCCCCTTTAATTTTTATTATTATTTTATTTTACCTATTTGTAGTTATAGCGGCAAAATAAATACACAATCTGTGAAAATTTCGGCTGTCTATCTGTTACGGTTACTGAGATACAGCCCTGTGACAGACGGACAGACGGACGGACGGACGGACGGACAGCGGAGGCTTAGTAATAGGGTTCCGTTTTCACCCTTTGGGTACGGAACCCTAAAAAGAGTTTATAATATTGTAAAGTATGCTTCTCAAGACATAAGACGAAAGAAGACAGACAATATTTTAACATTAACCATAACCAGGAATGGTGCACTCCAATCTAAGCCCCGATTGCACGAAGAGACGGCCGAGTTAATCATTGTTCAAACAAGTCACTTTTAGTGAACCGCATGGAGTTCCTTCCATACTGTCCACACAAAGTGACGTGTTTAATCGTATCTTGACGTTGATTTTGATTTTTTGTCCTTTAGTGCACTCGGCCCTAAATGTTTACTATGGCACACCATTGGCTATTTGCGGCCTAACAGTTAGTGAGGGTATATATTATAATAGTTGGCAAAGATTGTTGTGAAATATGTTTTTCTCCAAAAGTAACGTTATTTATCTAACTAGACATGAAGGGCTAACCTCGGGGCTAACACCACACCTATCGTCATAAACACCGAATTATGTGCCACGCCAGGACCTTACCTTTATGAGTACGTTTATTGTTATTTCATCATCCACATGCAGCACACTGCACTCGGATTTGTCATATTTTATTAACCGACTTCAAAAAAGGAGGAGGTTATCAATTCGTCTGTATGTTTTTTTTTTATTTTTTTGTTTTTTTTTTATGTTTGTTACCTCATAACTTTTGCCTAGGTGAACCGATTTTGAAGATTATTTTTTTAAATGATAGCTAGTGCTTTCCAAGTGGTCCCATTTTAATTTGGTTAAGTTCTGACAATGATATCCATGAGAAAATCATAAAAGTCTTAAATTTGTATTAAGATGTGCGCGACAAATGGACGAATAACTCAATATAACGCCAACCGATTTCGGTGATTCTTTTTTTATTGGAAAGGATGTGTACAAATTAGTAAGTGTACTTCAGATTCACTAAAAATTAACAAATAAAAAAAATATATAAAAAAAAATAACCGACTTCAAAGAAAAAGCACTAAAAAGTAAAAAATAATTTCCATTTTTGTCGGTGTCAGCCAAGGTTAGGTTAGGTTAGGTTAAGTTAGGTTAGGTTAGCTTAGGTTAGGTTCTCTTGATTGGCGCAGCGCGTGCCCGGCTGACGCCGACTCAAAAAATTACAGAAATCGTAACTACAAAAATGGAAATAATTTTTTACTTTTTAGTGCTTTTTCTTTGAAGTCGGTTAGTTTTTTTGTTAAATTTTTTTTTTTTCATTAGCTAGTTCAGCATTCACGGCGAAGAAGAACTGGCAAGAATCTTCGCTGAATTTTTTTCAACGTTCACTTAGTCTAAGTTTACAAATTTGTTAGCCAAGAAATACGGGTTATTGGTACCCGTTTATGGGAATACATTAAATTAATATTAATTCACAAAAACCTACCGTTCATGCCGTATGCAACAGTTCATGACAAATATCTGTTAATTTTGCAAAGTAACATGTTGCCAATTGGAGCAGGCCAATCCCCACAAACAGCACCCGTTTACGAGCATCACGCCGGTTCCAGTCCATCGCCTCTCTCAACCATATTTTAGGGGAAGAGGTGACCGGAACCAAGCCTCACCACAAGCAAGGACCTTGAAGCAATCCTCTAATCCAGTTGCAACAAGGGATACGGAACCTTCGGATTAACATGGATACCGAATCATGGAAGAGATTGCATTCGTGACGCAATGCTTACAATGAAAAATCTTGAATGCAAATCATAGCTATTGACCACATGTGTGTACCCAGCACATCGATGACCCAGCACTAATGCTTTATTGTGCTAATGTCACATGTTTTATTTTACCATTAACCTGTGTAACTACTACTATTTTAGCATGAATCGATAGCTTATTCTTTTATATCTATACATTATAAAAATATGCCAATCCATACTAATATTATTAATGCGAAAGTAACTTTGTCTGTCTGTTATGATTTCACGTGCAAACCGCTGAACGAATTTGGATGAAATTTGGTATAGAGAGAGTCGGCCTTTTGTGCCGAAAATTAAACTTTAATGGGATGAAAGTTTGTATGCGGAAATCATATAAAATGGTCGGTTCAGCCATTGACCCGAGCGGAGCCGGGTAGCTCAGCTGGTATTGCCGTATTTGGCGAATAAACAAAGCTTGTCCATCAATGGCTTTCCAGGGTACGTACGAAATTGTGAACGTTAGCTAATGGGCACTTTATCGAGCAATGGTAAAAATGCCCCACCCAGCTACAACTTCTCAACCAGGGTTCCGTGAGTACGATCAAGAGCTCACACGTATGTTTCGGTGACGTCGAAGCGCAGCAGCGGGTGTCCAGAGTTCTTGCCGCGCTTGAGCGCACGCTCGGCGAGCAGGCGGCTCACCTGCGCGCTGCGCGGACCCACCGGCACCAGGATCAGGATCTGCGCCGGCGCACTCACGCTACAGCGACACGTACGGTCACGTATTATCATGTCGTTACAGCGTTCAACTTGAAATGTTAGGGCAATCATTATTTCCCATTGTAAAGACATGAAAATATGTGACAGTTACGAAACATCCTGACACGCGAGTAGATGGCATCGGATTGATATCGCTGTCGCTAAATATATAAACTATGGAAAATCTTGATTGCATGTTTAGATAATTGGAGAGGGTGACGGCAGCTTAGTGCCGAGGGAAACAACTCCGTATGGAAGGGTGCTATGTTTCAGAATGTTTGAGAGAAGGGGAACATATAAATGATCACAGAATAATTGAATAATTCTGTTGTCTGCGCCAATACCTGCAGTATCTTTCCAACACTATATTTCTCGTGGAGGCGCGGCCCGCGAAGGCAGTGGGCCGTAAGGCGAAGCAGGGCGCGGGAGCGGTGGCAGCGTACGCAATCTGCCCAGCGGTCCAGTAGCGTCGCGTCCCACGAGGTCTGTGACGAGGCTAGCGCCAGACCTGCGAGTTGCTGCCCGCGGCGCTGCGGATGGTCAGACACCTCTGCCAGCAGCGTGTGCCCTACAGACGGACACACGTCATGACAGGGCGGCGTGAGTTACAGCATCACTTCCTATGGGGACGACACCAAGTTTAGCGCCGGCCCCGCCAGTTGCCGTCCGCGATAGTCAGACACCTCCGCTAGCAGCGTGTGTCCTGCCGACGGACACAGATCACGACAGCGGCAGATCATTGCAGAATCACGTCCCACTGGAACTGCGCCAATTTTAGCGCCGGCCCGCCGGCTGCCGCCCGCGTTACTGCGGATGGTCAGACAGACACTTCCACCAGAGCGTGTGCTCTAGAACGGACACACGTCATGATAGCGCGGCGTGATTTACAGAATCACGTCCCATGGGGATTGTATCAAGTTTAGCGCCAGCCCCGCCGGCTGCCGCCCGCGACGCTGTGGACTGGTCAGACACCTCCGCCAGCAAGGGCGTTTTCCGCCCTCAAATCTGCCGTGACGATCCGGGGCGCTGACACAACAAAAGGCGTCATTATTGATTCGCTGACACAGGCCGACACAGGCCGAGAGCCTGCGTACAGGCAGCTGGATGCTTGTCGAGTAAAAAACGCGGAAGGTGGCGGGCGACGTAATTGGTCGATTACGTCGATACATATGTGACGCGGCCGAAGCCGTACGCTGGACGGTATGTCGAACGTGGGTGAGTGTCGGCAAGCGTTGGGTGTCCCCACAGATCTGTAGATGTCACCCTGGTAGTCCAAATGAATGTTCCACATGGAGATGTTAGGGAGGAGCAAGAGGTCAAATACTCAGGGAATCTGTGTTTTCTTATCTCAATAATCTTACGTGGGAGTCCGGGGAATATCGTAGGATTCCGAGGAATCTCTGGAAATCTGAAATATTCTTAAGGAATCTGGGAATCATATGAATATGGTAAACAACTGTTTAGTAATCTCAGGTAACCTTAGGTGGGAGTCCGAAGAATCTCTGTAAATCTGGAGTAATTTTAGGGAATATAGGAATTCTAAACTTAAATTTTGGAGACCATCGGCCGCATGCCCTATTTTTGCTTATTCAAAATGCCTGCTAAAGCGTTTTTTTTCCGTTTTAATTATTCTAGAAATATTGGAGTCCTTAGTTATCTTAAGAAATCTCAGAATCTTTGGTAATTCCTTAGGATCTTTGATAGTTATCTCCAAGGATCTTTGGGAATCTTTGGAAATCTTCAGGAATCTTTGCAAAACTCCAGGAATCTTTGAAGATAATTGGTAGTCCCTGGGAATCCTTAGGAATCTAGAAATCACAAGATAATCCTGGTATTTTTGACTACCGGTAATCTCAGTGCACACTTTTTGCTCGAGTGACTGAACCCTCGGTGAGAAGGCACAATAACCGGAAAAAAGACTTGTGGTTGAAGCTTGTGGAACCGACACCAGAGAAGTGCGAAAATGTTGTTACATCTACGAGTTTACAAAGGAATCGTTGAGATGAAGAACATGGACCTTAACTTGTTAAACCTTAAAACGTTTACAGGAAAGTAAGTCGCGATCGTACTAGACGTGTATGTGTCTGCACAAATGATTTAGCTACCTTGGGCTAGGGTCCTCGAGATGTAATCAGCGAACACTACGTTGCCGATGCCGGTGGAAGGAGGCGCCACTCCTGGCCACGACGCACGCGCGTGGTCTCGCACGAAGCGCAGCACGCGTGGCGTGTCCACCGCGCGCGCCCGCCTAACGCGCAAGTACGCGCCGGGACTCTCGTTCTTACCGTACACCTAGGACAGTACAGGAGGTGGTCCGTAGATCGTAATGTAGGACTCGTCAAAATATTGTTCGAGAAATGAGGGAGCTAAAATTTTTTACAGAATCGGTATATTTGCTAGGATTCAATAACTAAGAAACAGCACTATTGTATTTAAAACATTACATCATCATGGGTGCTATTTCTGGTTCCTGAGCAACAATATTCGGTCTCAGCAGTTGTTGAACAACGTCAATTTCGTTTTGGGCGATTATTTTTCGTTCCCTCATGTCCGGTTATTGCTGGTGAGCCTAATACCACCGAAGTGTTGGGTTTCATCATAATGTTTTCGTTTCGTAAGCCATGAAAACGAGAAGGAGAGTGGCGGAGCGAACCGAACCAACTCCTCCCGCAGTGCGATTACGAAGCGCGAAATGACGTGTAGGTGCCGCACCTACCCCAAATTGACAGCAAACGGACGGCTTCCGATTACAAAATATGTCAGTTTTGGGTACTAACCGCACTTAATTTCGCACTTCGTAATCACACTGCGGTTACCGGTGCTTCCATATCGCAATTTAGCTGTTAAATACAACCAACCTCCCCCGTTTCGTGCTTCGTAATCGCACTGCGTCAGTAAGCGGGGTCTAAACCGCTAAGGCCTGGACCACGTGATGGGAATAAAACCGGACGGACGGAATTAATGTAATCAATCGCCCATGGTGACCGTTTTCAGCCGTGGTTCGGATTCCACGTACAACTGTAGGTGCCCTTCCTTACTTTTCTAGGTACATAGTAGGGTTAATTCCGCCCGGCAGTGCGATTACGCAAAATTTGAGGATGGTGGCGCGGTACGTGTAGGTGCGCCCCCGTTATTTCTAAAGAGCGATTACGAAGCCGTTTTTCATCCACCTACATCCAGCACGGACCAATCTGTGTCGACAATAGGTCAACTTTTGAGGTACTTGACTAGACGAGCAGACGAAATAGGCGTTTACCTCCCCGCATTTGACAGTTCTTTGCCGTTTCGTAATACCGATTCGACGCGAAATGTATGGAGTTGACCTAATTGCTGCGGGTAGCGCTGGTGCCGCACCATTTGTGAATGCATCGATTTCGTAATCGCAAAAGCTGTCATATTGCTGTAAGTACAGCAACCTACACCCAATTTTGTGCTTCGTAATTGCACTGCCGGTTGGTCGCATCGCATGCATAAACGATGGTCGAAGCGGCAATGAAAGTCGTCCTTATTGATAGAAATCCAGTTTCATGGAGCTGAGCAATCTAAATAAGGTCCTGGCATGGCACCTGGTTCACATGTGGTGTGTTAGGCTAAAATCATGGCATGGCATTAGCTATCCATGCCCAGTTACATAAACAAAAGCAAAAGGTAAGAATAATTGTGAGTTTCCGCACCGATGCTGGATTATTGGCGTCCTTGCCTGGAAGTCCCGTCCTCGACGCGCCAGGAGTGCCAGGCCGAGAGCCGGCGGAGCCCGAGCCAGCGGGACCCGAGCCGTCTGTACTGGCGGAGAAGAACCGGTGACTGCGTGGAGCCCTGAGGCGCGAAGAGTTTTTTTTTAAACAAAATCAGTTAGAGATTCTGCGCCACCACGGAATCTTTGGTGGTCTTACGTGGTACTGCAGTTGGGCGCTACCGGAATGCTAGGAACTCATGGAACCATCCTCACCATAACACCTCTGATCTGTCACTTTCCATAGCAGAATATAAGCTATCATTTAATCTGTAGATATGTTTTTGAACTTTTAATGGTTAGTTATGTGTGACCTGTTAATTTGATCATTTGACGAGTTAGTGCTCCCCTAGGATACTCAAGGAATATTTTTTTCAAATTTTAGGTCCACCTGCTTAGACTGTGCGCCGTCTGTCGGTCAGTAATGGTAATGTTTTTAAGTATTGATTATAATAATTTCAAAGCTATTCGAGGTCCCGATTTACCCAAGATTCAGTCAAAACTTACCTGAAGAACGGTCGGGCAAAGGCAGGAGGAGGTATCGCTTGAGCGAGCCTTAAGAGTGCTGTGAACATGGTGATTTCGGTTGTGTGATCATGAGGAGCTTGTGTGACAGGATTGAGATAACCTGATTGTGAACATGTTATTGAAGATTTGGCTGTTTGATGCTATTACTGAAATTCTTCATGTTTACAATCGATTTGGAGACATGACCACACAAATGTCACCGTGAGGACATGTTTTTTCATTCGAAAATATCCCGGCTCAAAAATCTAAAATTAATGCCAGTTGTTTTTTTACAAATTGTATGGTACTGTTGTTAAACTGTCAATGGACGTTTTCTGCTTCAAAATTCTGTCACAAATCCTGATAAGAATAAATCAAAACAAATATTTTTTCCAAGCTACAAGCGTGAATGTTAATAAATTTAATGTTTTAGTATAATGCATTAAGAAGTGATGCAATAAATATTAGATTCATAATGTCAAAATCAACGAGTATTCTGCCTACCACTATCCAGTTGATGAAGAGATCGGATCAAATCATAAATCACCAGATCCTAAGAACTCGGAAGCCTTCTCACTGTCGGGGACATAAAATGTCTCCCTGCAAGACGCCAAGGGTCCGTAATCTTATTAGTGTTCCAGTCATTCGTTGCTCTCTTCATGATGTTTTTCTTCACTCTCTCACCTCCGTGGTGTCAGGCTCTAGTATTAGCCAAACGATGCTGCAATAGGCTCGGCAATCGTTATTTTTGCTTAAACAGCACTAGCTCTAGAAGATTCGGCAGTAGCTGGATCCCTGAGACCGACGTTTTTCGAGAACTATGTTTTCTCTTTATTTTTTGTAGCAAGAATGATGTGTGTTCTTTAGTTCTAGTTTTAATTTGGTCATTGAATCTAAGTGCGTTTTTTTCTATATTATTTTGTGTACATGTCCTGCAATTTGTTTTTGATACTTTGTACGATATTTCTATGTGTGCAAAATTTGCTGGTTTGTGTGTATTTTTCAAGAAAGTTATTTATGTATGTTTATTTAGATTTTCACTATTGTTTGACATAATACTTCATATTTACGGATATCCAGTGTAATAGCTTACTTTTTTCCGATGTTTATTTTATGTTTGCTTTGTAACTGTAGGTTTTCCAAAGAAAATAAAATAAAAACTAGTAATGCACTCATGAATTCTGATGTACGAGTATGTTTGTTTATGATATGTATGATCAAAAGTTTGTAGCATTTTGTTTGTTTTGTTAGCATTTGTAGTATATTATTGATATTAAGGGAGGTTACATTATAGAGTTTGAAAGTTTTAAATTGGCAGGTTGGCAGGCCTCCTTATTGCGCTCGCTGCAGCTTAGGGCGTTTCCCGGTCAACATTCTTTAGCTGACCTAGAATGTCCTGGAAATACACTTACACATAACCGCTTACATTCTCATTACCAATCGAAACCATTCCATGATTTTCTTGATTTTCCATGTAGGAGTTCATCGATCTGCTTGGAAGTTCAAGATTTATAAATTGACTTTAAATGGATTGAGCTGTAGGTACTCTCTAAGAGTACCAACTTGAACTACGAATTTTTAAATAGGTTCCAATGTTATTTTGATATTAATTTTGGAAAGTTACGGTGTTGTTTTGTATGTTTTTAATAGTTACAACGCATGATTTCCATTTTTTTGAGGTTCTGCTTGATAAATGATTCTTCTAGTTTTCAAAGGACTTCTTAATCTTAGATGTCGCGGTTTGTCTCAAAACGATAGCGATATTCTCAATGCCCTTATGTCCCCACTTAGGTTTTCGACATCAAAAATGTGAGTTTGGAGCGGTCCGTAGCTGGAGACGCGCCGGAGGTGAGGAAGTTCCTACATCGCCACTTCTGGCCCTCGGAGCCGAGCACTACAGGCCTGTGGGTGCCACTCGACAGCCCCTATCTGGAGTACCTCACTTACAAATGCTGCACAAGCGGTAATGTCTAATGACTTTTATTTGGCCTGTTAAATATTAGACGTCACGCGCTATACCCCTTGTACGTGCGTCCGTCCAGTGTACCGCGTGCTCTCGGTAGAACGGACCCCGAGACGGCCGCGCGGCGTTTGGTCGGGCTGTACGTGTCGAACGTGATGTGCCTGTGGCAAGCGGACGAGCTGGACAACTTGGCTATCTGTCTGCGTACTATACTCCTTATGTGTGCGTCCGTCCAGTGTACCGCGTGCTCTCGGTAGAACGGAACCCCGAGACGGGCGCGCGGCGTTTGGTCGGGCTGTACGTGTCGAACGTGATGTGCCTGTGGCAAGCGGACGAGCTGGACAACTTGGCTATCTGTCTGCGTACTATATCCCTTATTTGTGCGTCTGTTAATTGTGCTGTGTGCTCGCGGTGGAACGGAACCCCGAGACGGCCGGGAGGCGCTTGGTCGGCTGTACGTGTCGAACGTGATGTGCCCGTGGCAAGCGGACGATCTGGACCGCTGGGCAGACTGCACTGACTGCGTGCTATACCCCTTATTTGTGCTCCGTTCAGTGTACCGCGTGCTGGCGGTGGAACGGAATCCCGAGACGACCGCGAGGCGCTTGGTCGGGCTGTACGTGTCGAACGTGATGTGCCCGTGGCAAGCGGACGAGCTGGACCGCTGGGCGCACTGCACCGACTGCGTGCCCTCGCGCAACAGATTACACTTCTGCGCACATTTGCTGCGCAGCCCTAATCTCTTCGCCAAATACAAAGTACCCGTCATACTGGAGGTGGGGGCTTAGGGCTCACTTTTTACCGATTTCTAATATAAAATATGTTAGAGATAATAGAATACCCCGACGAGAAAAAAATAATCGAATTCCGTAAAAACATGGCATTTCTTGTCGTTCATTCAAAATTCGGTAATTCTAAGTCAGATTGTCATTTTGGAGAATTGTGGGCAGGTGGAGACGCTGGCTGTAGATCAAGAAGTGAATGGGCACGGCATTGGCAGGATGCTAATGAAACACGCCCTGGACAGTGCGACGGACTTGAGATACCCACTCATCCAGGTCATCTGCACAAGTGCTTACACGTGAGATGAAAACATATATTTGAATGATAATAGCTGCCTATAGTTTGACGTACACTTAAGGGGGTATCATCGCTTCGTTTGCTGTCGTTTTTGAGAAAAATAACGCACACTCCAGCAAGCAACACGCACCAGCCAAGTCAGGAATAAATACATTCTGTGAACTAATGTTGAAAGGCAAATTAAAGGGAAGTGTTGATTTTTAATAAACTTAGTCAGTTTTTCAAATAGTCGTACATTACCTGTCATACCTACGCTAGATGTAATAAAACGTTTAAACAAAAAAAAAAAATCACGAAAATCACCAAAAATAAATATAAAATTTTAATCCTGCCAAGTGTAGTAAGTCCGTTACAAATGATTGGTTCCGAATTATTTCCTCTAGTAGGAAAAAATCAAAAGAGTGGGCAGGATTTGGGTTTTTCGAATTTGATCAGCTAAATGTTTGGGCAGGGCTAAGAGAATGGTCGATGAAATACGAAGACTTCAAGGACGACCATGGACGGGCAGCGTTCTACCCCAGGGCTCCCCACCTGGAGACCGTCATATATGTCAAGACATGCGATTGATTTTGCCGGTGTCCGTCCAGTTTTGGCTGTTGGAAGTGTTTTTGCTGTTACTGTCTGTCTGCTGTGTATTGTCTGTTTTGTTTTAGCTTTCCAATTGACTCGTAATTTTTTTAAGATCTTCATGGACGTCTTTTAAATTTAAAATTTACTAGAACCGACAAAAATACAATTATAAAATCAAAAGTTATTCTTTAAATAGTTATTAATTAAGTAAATCAACTTTTTCGTACTAAGAGGTACGTCGCTTATTCCAGGGAATGTGATATGTATGTATAATCGACCGTGAAGCAAGGACACATTAATTGAAGAAAGAGCCCAGTAAAAAGAACTACTTTACGAATACACTGCAAGGCTGGACCCGAACCAGCCAAACATACCATTCGTGGGTATTGCGTCTACCAATTTCGCCACCGGCTGTATACCCATAATTTGGAATTCTCTTAATCCTGGTATCCTCCCGTAATGTCAGCCTCAATAGCCCAGTGGCGCGACACTTCGGCGATCGCTCTCCGAAGTTAAGCAACGCTGGGTCCGGTCTGGTCTTGGATGGGTGACCATTCGACCGTTGAGAGAGGCTGGCCGTGATTCGGATTCCACGTTAAACTGTAGGTCCCCTTCCTTACTTACTAGGTGGTAGGGTTAATCCCGCCCGGGTTGGTAACATCGCATTGAATGAACGATGGTCGAAGCGGCAATGAAAATTGTCCGTGTTTTCCATCCAGTTCAATGTAGCCGTGCAATAAAAGGAAGGTCCTGACATGGCACCTAGTTCCCATGTGGTGTGTTAGGCTAATACCATGACAGAAGTTGTGGTATAAGCCATCCATGTCCAGTCACAAAAAAAAAATGAATGCCTCCTTCTAACACAGTATTTAAGATTATACCTACATACATTTATTTAACGCTTCATTTGCGTTGCGGACATTGACTACAAAGATTGAACATATTGCCGTCATCACCAAAATCTTATTTAGCATCAGACGCTAGAGCCAGTCCTACGTTGATTTAAGTAAATATACTTTTTCTTACTAAGCAGGTACGTCGCTGAATGTGATATGTATGTATATATAATCGACCGTGAAGCAAGGACACATTAATTGAAGAAAGAGCCCAGTAAAAAGAACTACTTTACGAATATCCTGCAAGACTGGACCCGAACCAGCAAATCATACCATTCGCGGGTATTCGCCACCGGCTGAACACCCATAATTTGGCATTCTCCTACAGTCCCTCCTCCCGTAATGAATGCCTCCTACTAACACAGTGTTATACCTTTAAAGATTATACCTACATACGACTACATTTATTTAACACTTCATCTGCGTTGCGGACATTGACTGCAAAGATTAAACATTTAATCACATTGCCGTCATCACCAAAATCGTATTTGGCATCAGACGCTAGAGCCAGTCCTAGGTTGACTCAAGTAAATATAGTATAATACGTATAAGAATATGTAGTGTAGAGAACTGTGACAAGAGTGGCCTCAAATAATAATGTGTGGACAGGGCTAAGATCTGCCAGAGACTGGGCATGCAGCGCGACTGGTCGATGAAGTACGAAGACTTCAAGGACAACAATGGCCGCCCGCTGTTCATCCCGAGCGAGCCGCACCTCGAGGTCGTCATTTATATCAAGAGGCTAGGCAAATGATGTTGCGGCATCGACAAGTGGCTCCAACAACGTAGAAGGTTCATTGGAACAATTGTTGTTGTAGATCCGAAATGCTACTAATATTGTGTATCAATTTAACATTTTGTGTTGTACGCTACTCAAATTTGTATAAAAATATAGTTAAGCTTTGTTAAATAAATTGGATTTAAAATTATAGTTTGTATAACATAAAGCTACGCTATTTAAGTCTATATAAAACATGTTAATTCCTCATAACCCAAACAAAATGTACTGTTTTTGCTCTACAAAGATATCTAGCCGGCGAAATGAATTTGTTTTAAGGTTTATCTTGGATTTGTGACAATCATTTTGCTATGTTTCTACTGCTAAATGTGAATCGAAAGAGTACTTGCATAATTTCTCAATGTGCCTATAAATAAAACAATCATTCATTTTTTTTTTCATAATTCCTGAGACGTTTTGAACTATCCTGTAACATGTTAAATATTGCAAAACGTTTTAGTAATTTCATATTATTTGAAATTAAAATAAAATATAATAATGCAAAGTCATGTTTTATTCAGGAAACATCGGCAAACGAGGTGCCACAGAAAGTGGTCCCTAGAAGGTCGTTGGAGCTAAAACTTCAAAAGATGAGGTAGAAAAATATTTTTGCAGGTTTTTTGACAGTAAAAATAAAAACAGGAGCCGTCCTAGAGTCACATATATTCCGCCCTTCTGTCCGCCCATCCTTTTGTCTGCCAAAGCTGCCAAGATAGTAGAAGCTTAAAAAACAGTTGTCCCGGGTTTTCCATCCATTGTAGCCATGCCATCAGGAAGGTTCAAGAATAGCAACAGATTCCCATGTGGCGTGCGCTAATATCGTGCCATTAAGGTATTAGCCATCCAGATCAATAAGGAAGGTAGACGGAAAATACTGTTAAATTGTATAGCCCCTTTGACCGATCCTTTTAAATACGACGGACCACCATAACAGACCACATCGAAAGTACAATAACTTAATTAGGCCTTATTTTAAAAATAATGTATGATTGATATTCTTAGGAATAACTTATGAAAAATAGATCAATTTAACAGTTATTTAGTCCTCCATTGTTAATTTATTAAAAACAAAATTATATTAAAAAATGCCTTTATTACATAGAAGCATCTTACATACACTTTGGGTTCGGGATACGCCAAGCTTTAAATACCAATTAACACAGGAGTACATCATAGCAATAATAACAATATAAAAAAAATTGACAATAATATTTTCACATTTTTAACGAACGTAAATCAGTAAATCGAAATGTTTATGACCATTATCGACAAAGGGCGGTTTATTTCTCGAATAAAACAAATCCCATCTTTGTAATACGCAGATTTTTTTAATGATTATCTAATATTAGAAATATAAACACTTATGAAATAATCAAATATTGAAAACAATAACCAGTGCTTTGGTAAAGATAAGTAAATTATTAAAATCGTAATACACACCTTCTGCACGCCTTTTTAAATAGAAAACACTAAACATTCATCTGGTTGAAAGCTAAATCTATGTAAGTACACAGTAATGGATAGTTCAAAACTTTAAAACTGTTATATCGCTTATTCTATTTCATAAAAGCATACATATTGCAGCTATATCTAACCTAACACATATATTAAGTATTCGTGTATTATAAATAGTAATTGGTACAATGGCTCATAATAAATAATCTTTAATAATACTGACGCTGGACACCCAATCTAGGGCTGACCAAGTTTTACTATTAGCGCACACAAAGAGCGCTTGAATGTGGTTTGCGCCACCAGCGCGGGCCTCCATTGGAGGGCGTTGAACCGTGCTTTTTTGACAGATTTTGCATGCAACGCCGCGGGAGAAATAGACCGTTCACGGTCTTGAATACATTTGCTTAGCCCGGTTTCATTTCGAGTGCAGCAATCGGAGGTTATCACACGTTTCGCCGCCGCCACTCGAGCTAACAATGGCGGGCGCCACGGTTCGGCTCCGCCCATGCAGGCGAAGTTTTGACATTGTTATCGGATGTAATATTCATAATCAATGCCTTGTCGTTGTGAAAGTATGGGTTAATAAGTTATTAACGTTAATAACCTTTGGCTTCGCCGTTGTTCGCTAAAAAGATAACGAATGTACGATTGATTAAATGATATTACACAAGATGGAATGTATATAGAAAAAAATATGTTTGAATGAAATCAATGAATTTCTTCTTTATCGTGAAAGTCCAAGTCAAGAAAGTTCTTACGTAAATTCGGTACATTTGAGAGACTGATATGTATACTCGGCGCTGTTCAGAAAATAATTCTAGATTTTAAATATATACATCTGATACACTTAACCTAAGCAGTTGAGAATTATACTTGTTTATCATACATAGCACACGAGATGACTCGTGCATGTGCGAACAAACAAATCGCCTCCCGCGCACCGGGCGCCCACCGGGGCTGCGCACGCGCCGGATGTCGGCCTACGGCTTGTGGTATCCGTAGTTGGAGCCGCCCTGGCCGCCGCCCTTCTTGCCGTAGGCCTGCTGGTGCTGGCGGTGCTCCTCGTGGCCCTGTTTGCTGTTGTGCCCGCGGTGGTCCGAGTCGAGGTGCCCCTTGTTGCTGTGGACAACGATTGTGAGCTGTTAGCCAACTGTTAGGACCTTCGCGATTCCGCGTCTGGTACCGGGTTGAGACTCTCACAGATTCATTTATATCTGAATTTTAAATGTGTATTATTTTCTAATGCGGTGTATTAATTTCATGTTTCGGAAATCGCCATTCGGACGGGCTACCAGAGAACGGTAGGAGGACCGCAGTTTGACATTGGTTCAGAAATATGAAATCATCTTGAATTCGCGAAATCCACTTTTGCAATCATTGCCTGATATATTTAGTTAATTAACTAATATCATCACTAATGTAATTATTAATCCCACTACAATACGCGCCAATAAAACAATATGTTAAGTAACGAAAAAAAATTATAAAATGTTCAATCAATAAAAAACCATCGCAAAAGTCAATGATTTCAAAGGTAAGGATACGCCCTTATATAGAATTGAAACAAATCTTCTCCATACAAGCAAAAAGTAGCGCCATCTATCCAAACTCAGAAGAACTACGTGAGCTCCGTGTCAAAGCCGTGTTGACAACTCGCCGCCATGTTGCATTAGGTCTAACGATGTAACCTTGTACCTGCGTACTTAAATGATTTATTTTTAGTTTTAACTTCTAAGTTCATTTAGTACAGTCGAAAAAAAAATTCTACTAACAAAAAATAAATTATGAATGAAAAATGTTTTTTCAATATTCAAGTTAAATACAATTTGAATTTTCTCCTGTACCTGCTTGGTCTGTGACCACCTTGTATCTTGGGAAACCCTGGTTGTAGACCTATCATGCGACCACTCGAAGTAAAGGTCCCGACCTGATCTACCTGACTGTCATGTCAAAATTTGTTTTAGTTATATCTTGGGAAAGACTGGTCGTAGACCCATCAAGTCAATGATATCAGGCCATATAATTGCTCACCTAAACTCTTTGTTGAAATGGTCACTTATTAAACATCAATAAATACAATTTTAAGCAAATTAATTGTTACTAAGTTAGTTAAGAATTGGTTTCATATTACTCAAACTCCACGTTATTCAACTCCTGCCAAAGCATACCTATTATAGCTCCTGCGCTCCTCCTTATTCAATATTATTCTCCAGATAAGATAAATATGCCAAACATCTTTTAAGTAGTAGGTTTTCTTACGAACTTTTTCCTTCACTGTAACCTAACTTGAAACGAAAAATAAAACCGTCAGCCTCTTTACTCATTAAGCGAACAAAAATTAGTTCTCACAACGAATAGCTGTCATTCTCTATATGGAAACAAATGTATAATATATTTTTTCAATATGAAGGAAGACAGCTACTCGCTGTGAGAACTTCTCGTGTTCACTCCACGAGGACAAGAACTGGCCACGAATGCAATCATGGCTGAAGTCTGTTGAAATGAGAGATTTCTGCAGCTACCGAAGCGGCGAGTTAATAGCAGTGTCAGGGTCTCGGTCGAAAACACTACGTGCCAATGTCAAAGTTGAAACCTGCCTTAAAACAAAGCAACCGTGAAGCAAGGACACGTATATTTGAGAAATAAAGACAGCGTCGCACATTAAATATACAAACATACTTTGAAAAATCTTAAGTGGGACGCAGAGTTCAGTAAAAAGTTACTGTGAGGTTTTCTTGAAGTAATGCCTACTTGGTTCATGGTAGCTGTACACAAACACCGCTTTGCAAACGAGATTAACGAACTTTTGTTTACCAAACAGCACTTGTACCAGCAGCAATTGTAGGTACCTATGTGAAGCCAAGATTTTCTCCAGCATCACTGACCCTGCATCTCTTCGCTTAAAGCGGAGCATCATTCAGTTTAAAGATTATTTATTTCTCTTAAGAACAGAACATTCACTTACAGAGAATAATGAGTTAATTACATTAAAGTTTGTTACGGTTACCGAACATTAATCGGCAAGGAAGAACGATTTTACCATTTTTTTAAACACTTCTAGAGATGTTTGGTCTTTAATATGATTAGGTAAGGTATTATAAATGTTTGCTCCCTCAAAAGTCACGGTCCTTTTACCGTAATTTGTTCTTGGCAAAAACACGTGTAAGTTTCGCGCGCTCCGAGTGAAATAAGCGTGCACTTCATCATTTCTTACAAATGTTGTCTGGGAATGAATGTCATCATTGAGTATTTTCCTGATTAGGATGCATGTGCTGTATTTGTATATATTTGTGATATTTAAAAGTCCTGTTTGTTTATAAAGGGTGGCCGTTGGAGTCAGGTAGTCATAATGGAACAGAACCTTAATTATTTTATTCTGAGCAACCTGCAATTCTTCTAAAATAGAAGGAGCAGCACTTCCCCAGACTGCAGCGAGGTAGTCGAGGTGTGGGTATACTAACGAGTTGTAAATATGTTTTCGAACTTGCAGAGGTAGAAAAGCACTGATCCTTCGTAGTGCTCCAGTCAGGGAAGTGATTTTGGATTTTAAATGATTTATGTGTGTACGCCAAGAAAGATCCTTGTCTAGGATTAATCCAAGATACTTTTCATGGTCTACCTGAGCAATCACTTCTCCATTTATACTAAGTGAACAGTGTGGATCAATATTGATGTTTCTTGCAGTAAATATGATATGACAAGTTTTACTGGTATTTATTGTAAGTAAGTTATTTTTGAACCATGCGTTGAGTATGTTAAGATCTTCTTGCGCTTCTCTTATTGTGTCTACAATGGAAGATCCAAAGTAGAATAGGCAGGTATCATCTGCATAAAGTGTCATATGTCCGTCAAGTGTCTGTCAAGTGTCATTAAATATATTTTTATTCGATTTTCTACATATATCTCGATTCTTCCATGCTTATTACAATTACGCTAAATTACCAAATGGGTGATCAATGAGGTTAAATGTGAGAGATGTCAGGTAATATTTTGTCCTATTTGAAAGTGGATCCGCATTTTTATAAATGTTAAAGGGGGTAAATGCAAGCATGGCGAAGCATTTTTGAAGAAGTTGTTAGTATTTTCTAGAAAGACTATTTTTACGAGTAATGTGGACCGGTATAGATGGCAGCGACCAAGGGCATTATTTATACGCTGCTAATTTCACCTCACGAGCGAGGCGTCATGCCGGCGTCTAAGTGAGCAATTGTGTTAAAAGTGCGTTCATTAACCCTACGTTTGAAGATACCCAGAGCATAAAAAAGGGAGCATACATGCCGGCAGACCATTTCAAAATGTTGCAGTACGATAAAAGAAAGACCTGGAGAATCTTTAGGTTTCCAACACGCTTCTGTTGACCACAAATCAAATATATTCCTGGAGATACTGTTAATGCAACTATGAATATCCACGATACTCTTACGACATTCAGATCACAGAGTTGTCTGAGGACAATAACTTCTTCATCGGTTACCTCAATCCTATCGAAAGTTTGCTCATACTCTAGCG
Source organism: Incurvaria masculella (assembly GCA_946894095.1). NCBI lineage: Eukaryota > Metazoa > Arthropoda > Insecta > Lepidoptera > Incurvariidae > Incurvaria > Incurvaria masculella. Next base: position 4,952,303 of record OX335650.1, on the reverse strand, counting down.
ACTGAAGCTCACGAAACTCGGCGAGCGCATGATGCGAAATGAGTGCAACTGCAATCTATCAATTGACTTCAATTAGAGTGTACTAATTGTGATAACGCGGTTGCATCGGCGTGGCTTGTCAGGCCTTGAGGTAGTTTTCTAAACAGCGACAGCTTGTCTTTGTGCAATTTACATTTTGAAATTAACACAAAACCGTTTAAAGATGCTTTGAATACAGGCTCTGTAAATAGCTGCGGACTTTATTATATTGCTGCAATATAATATTAACTCGTGATGCATTCTTTAAATATTGGCACACCGTTAGCTGAGTAGTCACTCGATCTTTGTTCAATCTAGGTTGAAATACTCGGGAAAATATTATTGTAAAGCACCTGTAATTGGCATGAGACAATTTAATTAGGTATCGTGTTAAATAAGTGTAGCAATGCTGAAACGTTTACGATACTTTTGATTTGTTGATTAACTAGAAAAAAATAATCCTAGCGGTAAATGTAGTAAGGGATTTCTTAAATGTGTAATGCATCGAGTGCATCAGAACTGAATCAGAAACGTTTTAGAATGCCTACCTGGTCCCACTACGCTTCTTAATGACTTCAACAGCTCTTCTTGCGCTATAACTTAAACTCATGTTGTTATCGTATATCGTGCGATCTAATCCTGTTTACTACCCGCTCTTCTTACGTAATAAGTGGTTGCCTAAGTCTCTTGATGCCTTCGTACATTCCTCAGTAAAAATGCCGCCATTACTGAACTATCAAGGCAAGTAATGGTTATCTAAATCCGTTAGTCATTTTGTCTAATACATTTTGTCACTCCGGTCTTTCCATTGATTCTATGGAAGAAGTTGTTACTAGAACCCTTGGTACTGATATGCACGAATTTCTTAACCCAAGAATCTTGATCTTCCTGTTCGTCCTACGTTAAAAGTTCCTACCTGAGTCCAATGAGGCATTCGTGCATAGCGTACGTAACCCAAAACAATTCTACACATACATGCATACATATCTTCACGCCGCTTTCCCGGAGGGTTTGGAAGAAATTATAGAGCGCCATACGGTACAGTTACACCTATTTGGTTCAACTATCTTTATTCATATTTATATTCTACGACTACGGCTGCTACCTGACCTATTATTTTCTTCCTACACTTAGGCCTCACTTAATAATACACATTTATATAATCGCTAATACTCCGGCATTTTAAGCGTTCAAAAAAAATTCTAAAAAATGCGGTACTAGGTTACTCGTGTACATGAGGACTTGAATAAAATGGCGACAAAAACGCATCAGCTAATTTATAGTTTGGACATTCAGTGAATAGAGTGACCCAGGATATAGTATTCTGTGAAGTATGTTTGCGGTAGTGACAACGAAGCTGGTGTCACTCGCGGCAGCTGCTCATTCGAGTCTATTTCGTATGAAGACTGAGCGTAGGTTTCATTATTCCTTATTCTATTCTATATCTCTCTACATCTCTTTCGATGTTATTAGTAATCAATCCTATAGCTATATATTTATCCCTAGTATAACTGTTTCGAGGATAATCAGTGGAATAACAAATGTTTATTAGTAATATAGCCTTTCCAAGAGTGGTTACCTGAATCCCTTGGTGCCTTTGTGCATGGCGTCGTGAGAGGCGTCGACGTGGTGCGCCTTCTTGCGTCCGCCCTCGTTGGAGGCGTGCTTGGCGTGGAACTTGCCGTAGCGGTGGTGGGACCCACCCTTGTGGTAGTCGTCGTAGAACTTGTGCTCCTTGTGGAACTCGTCCTTGTGGTATTTGTTGTGGTAGCCTGTGGCACACACGCGAGAGGTATTCAGTTGGCGGCAAATTGAGTAATAAAGCGACAGACAAACCGAAATATGCAGTCATCCAGTTTATTTAGGCAATAACTAAAAAAGTAAATAGGGTTACATCTAAAGCTGGCGTGCACCATCACTGGTTAATGTTAATGTTATTGTTAAGATATGTCTATTTTCACTTAAGGGCGTGATAAGAGCCGTTTGCGTTCAGTTTGATAAGGACGTAAGTAAAAGATTTAATTGTATTTAAAAATAACCACAACGTATTACGATAATCAAAAAAGGAAATATATATAAGATACAACTGTAAATCTCTGGCGCTTTGTGTTTCTCCACTTTCATAAAAAATGTTTGAATACAGAATATAAGCGTCCGATATTTACCGTTATATGTTTCAGAAATAGCTAGACTTACAATACATCTTTCATCTTTTTGAATTGGCAAACTAAGTAGTAGTTGTTTAGAAAAAATATAAATTTTGTTTTTACTTACGCCCTTATTATGGAATCAAATAGAATCAGATGTTATCACGCCCTTAATGATTTGAGAAGAAAGAAGACAGATATGTCTTTACAATAGCATTAAGGCTAATCAGAGATGGTGCACTCGAGCCTAAGACAATTTCATCAAATACTGTGCCTTCACATAAAAAGCTTAACATGAACTATAGCAGTTTTTAAATGAACAAACAAATTTAAAATATGCTAATGTTTTACTTGGAACGTACGACGAAACTACGACACAAGAAGCCTAGCTACAAATAATGCTACTTTATACATGTATAACCTTTTAATAGATATAATTTGTGTCAATGTTGCTATTCACAGCGACACGACGTGTAACGTTTTAACTTTAAATCCATGACGATAAGAAAAACGAACACCTGCTGCAATCTTTCTGTTTATCAAAGAATTAATAATGCACTTTATGAATTAATTTGATCTGTGAATTATTTTAAGAGGTACAAACAATTTTAATGTAAATTTACTTTGAGTTTGTAACGAACAAATGAAGTAAAAATTGGTGTTTGTAACTCAAACTCACAGAGATACAGGAAAAACTAATTGATTTGAATAATACAAGTCAAGCACACGTTTCTCATTACAAACGAAAATGTTTGTTGACTAACAAATATGTTGACTAATGTTTACCACCACTGGTTCCCGGTTACGTCGTGGTGCTTTTCTTTTTTGTTAGCCACCTCCTAATGTCGTTACGAGGAGAATCGTTCCGCTGTTTCCCACATCGCCCATATCGGATTGCTCCAAAGAATCGTGCTCCTTGCTCGTCTGCAAGACTGCTTAATTATACCGAGTCTATGCTCTTCTTGTGCCCTTTCTTTTCATCGTGGCTGTGTAACCCTGGTGCATCGTGGTGTTCTTCTTCTTGCTAGACACCGCCTAACATTTCTTCGCATTGAGGTCCTTTCCGCTCTGTTTTACGGAATATTTTTTTTGCGCTCAGCTTAAGGTGGCCCAACCCGGCGGGCCTAACTCATTCGCGGGCACGGTACAAAACCGTGCTGTTGCGCTCTGGGACCTTTTGTGTTTCAAAGAATAATACAGGCTCCGTGATGAGGAAGATGCAACCTGTCCACAAAAAAGACAATGTGCATAGTGTATGATTTGGTAAGATTTACGAAAATTTGAATTTAAAAACGATTTATAGCTAAAAGTAAACCACGACCGCTGTAGTAAAAAATCGAACAAAAACCAAATATATTATAGATCTTGATTAAATAAGCTATGTCTGATGACTAATCTTTTTAAGATGTTCTTACTGTATCATTGCGTAATCCACCTCCAAAGTTATTGCATAAAACGCCCGAAAAATGCGAACTTTCAGACCTTATAACTTAGAAACCAAACACAATTTTACAATGCCAATGGTCATCAGACATCTAGTTCGATCAAATAAAGCTATATTGAGCAAAATTTTGGATCTCTGATAAAAATATGGGCGTGATCTTCTTTCCCCTTTTGTATAGGGAGATGAGCAGGATGGGCCATCTTAAATAAAGCTATTCTCTAATCTGTCCCTTATTTTCACTTTTGCTGTATTTTTGTGCTTCTTCTTAGCGTCGCGCCTTCTTAAAAGTTGCTTTCTCATATTCCTTCACATGGAGCTCTTTCCCGCTGTTTTCCGAACACTGTGGAGGAATGTGCTAATTTCACCTCTTCAAGACTGATCTGTAGCCTAACTTAAATGAATCGTCTTACTTACCCTTTTTCTTGTGTCCCTTTTTGTGGCCCTTCTTTTTGTCGAACTTGGCCCCCTTATGACCATGCGCTTCCTTCTCGTGGTGACCGTGGTGACCGGCTGCGTCGTGGTGCTTCTTCTTCTTGCTAGCCACGACCTTACATTTCTTCGCATTTAGGTCTTTCCCACTCTATCTTAATGCACTTTTGTTCAACGGAATTCATATTTTATGCAAGAATCATTGTGTATTTTTAAATGTGTGCAAGGGTGCTCTGTAGCTCAGCTTTATAAAGCTCTTCTCTAATCCTTCCCTCATTAGCATATTTTCTGTCCCTTATTCATTCATTTGTTGCTGTGTTAGTGAGCTTACTTTTAGTGTGGTGCTTCTAAAAAGTTGATTTCTCATATTCCTTCACATCTGCTTCCCGCTCTGTCCCGAAGACGGAATATGCAAATTTTACGTCTTCAAGACTGATCTGTGGCCTAACTTTAAATGAATCCTCTCACTTACCCTTTGTCTTGTGTCCCTTCTTGTGGCCCTTCTTTTCGTCGAACTTGGCCCCCTTATGACCGTGCGCTTCCTCCTCGTGGTGACCGTGGTGACCGGCTGCATCGTGGTGCTTCTTCTTCTTGCCAGCCGCCTCCTCGTATTCCTTCGCGTGGAGCTCCTTCCCGCTGTGCCCCGAGGCGCCCTTGTCGGAGTGTTCCGAAGATTTGTGGAACTTGCTTGTCTGTGAGATGAAAGTTCATTTATCAATTTATTTAAGGTAAGACTTGATCGCATTACAGATTAATCCAACATCCATCACATCTAGAGTACAAATTAGGTTTCTTCAAACTTGGTATGCAGGAGCACCTGAACTGGCATGGAAGCCCCCGTGAAAGTTCGAAAGGCAATGGGCGTCCTATGCCTCATATGTGAGGTTTTGACGTACGCCATATACTGAGTTTAACCTACAAAAAGTTTAGGGGTTCACATACGATTTTGTTAGAATAGGAAAAAAAGGGGGTAGTGCAAATTTAAGTGTTCTGTCACTATTAAAAATAAAAAAAATGATGAGATGGCGTCTTTTAAAAGAGCCATACATGAGAACAAACGATTATGACATTATTCATTTTAATATATCGGCATCAAATACAGTATATATTTTTTATGGAATCTTTAAGATGTGGTGTGTAGGATGTACTGCGTGAGAATATGACACTTAAAAAGAAAACAAGTGGTTCATCTGCGTTTCTTCCCATGCATGTCTTAGTGCCCCTTTCTTTTTTGGTCGTAGGGTTAATCACTGTGCACTTAAATGTAGCTTATAAAGGGAATATCCTGTTATATCATATTTTGTTTTACTGAAAGGACATTTTTAGCTAATATCATGACTGTCATCCATGTCCAGTAACATAAAAAAAGATGCGGCGAAGAGTTCAGATATTTCGCACTTTCGGCCTATCATTGAGGCCATGAAATTGCTTATTCAAGTGTGACAAAAATAAAATTGGGGTGACGACCCACACAGTAGTGCGCAAATAATCTTTAGATCTAAAAATTATAGGTGTTCAAAATTAAGTAAATTTCAAAGTTATCGATAGCAATAGTAAGCGATACAAGCGTGCTCAAATACGTTCACATATGCGGAGAAAAAAATAACAAACATGTCTGCATGTCGTGTGGTTTTTGAATTTTTAGATATGTTCGGTTTTTTTCTCCCCGACTACCGAAGTTCTCGCTTTGATTGATTCGACTCATCCTTGGCTATTATTGTATTGTGATGCAAGATTAAATTGATAATTATTATTGAAATTTAAAATTTCAAGTTTTTTGGAACACCGGGGCCGTCACCACATCAATGAATAATGGGATGATGGCCATGAGCCTTCGGTAATATCCAAGTGGAACAAAATGCTTAGAAAATAAATATTATGAAAATTTCGAAGATTCCATTTATAACAATGGAAAATCTAGGATCCTTTTGTTCCAAGAAACTAATAAAAATAGCTAGCCTATTTCAACTGAAATGCTAAAATATGAACTCTGGAATTTAAACCACTTTTTAGGATACCCTGCTTCCTTAGCCTGTCACTCCCGCGCCTCCTCGCTATTTCAGTACCGCTCCTACCATCTGATTTCAGAGACGTTTGCGTGGGACACAAAAGTAGGCAGACAGTTACACAAAATAAACCGGAAAAGATGTTTTGTTGAGATCAATTCCTCACCAAAATAATTCCTTCTTAGAGTTTATATTTCTCGTAGAACATTTTAAAAATATAAAATTATAAAATATAAAAAAAATCATAGTCTTAATTGATACATTTTAGGTTTTTCGTAGTAATTGTTTTACTGATTTTTTCAACTTACATGCACAGAGTACCACTGAAATAGTTTCGGTAGTATTCAGTTAATAATTAAAGTTCACCTTCCCAAAGTAATTGTTGCATTCAGGTTTCATATCATTAACAATTAATTAGAGAGAAATTAAAGAAGTAATGCAAGTACATATTATACCTACCTATTTAAGCATGAAAAATATTTGATGGGGAGTTTTGGTTTTTTAGTATTCTATTTGTCTCGTCTTATGTTGCAACTAAACACCGATTTTGCTCCGACTCGACTACACAAAAGAGAAAAACTTCACTTGCGGTCGGGAACCGCGTAACTAAACAAACGCAGACAATCAAACAAGTCGATGGTGGCCGCGACGGAAACGCGAAGCGTTGAACTCTCGCCGAGCCGTCAATTCTACGCGTCGCCGTACGGAAAATCGATTTACCATTGAAGGAGTGCCTACTCACTTTTACTACTTTATTTACGTAACCTCACGAATTGCAAAATGGTGTTGCATCCACAAAATAAAGCTGGTGTTAAAAGGGATCATGGATGGATGACATCAAGTGCGTCGGCGGAAAGCAGCGGTTCCCCTTTCCGCTGAGGGCCGGGAGGACTGGAGGAATATTTGAGAGGCTTATGTCCAGCAGTGGACGCAAACACACTGACTGACTGAAAGTTGATGTGGGGCGAACCGAATTTGTAAGCGAACTAACTAAAGTTTTCACCAAGTGCTGATTTATTTTAATCGACACATACAGGGCCTTCATTACTAAAGTGCTGATTATCTTGTACTAATATTGTTTGCAAGCTGCTGAGAAAGGCCCTTAATATGTGGCGATTAAGCTAATTAGCAATAAATGTTAAAGGCCTTTTAAAGGGATTTTCGATAGCTCCTCCCGTCCTTCTATGTATACTGGGTATGTATCAATGAACTATTTAGATTCCCACAAGAAATATAATAATGAAAGCTTATCTCGAGTTTTGGAGTGGACGTCTTATTCTGACAAATTGAACAATTGCCGAAATTTAACTCCGAAATATCATTGCTTTCATTGCATTGCATTCATTGCATTAATCGTACACAAATGTTTTAAATATGTTTTCGTGCAACGCGAATCTGTATCGTGATTGCCATATTAACCGACATTTGATGCCAAAGAACATCGCTTTCAGAGTTTATGATCCAACCAATTGCATTTACAGTCCGCACCGCACTCACCTTCGAATCGTCCTCCGCGTAGTGGTGCCCCCGGTGCTGGTGTCCGCCCCCCGCCGCCCCGCCGTGCCCGCCCGCGTGCTTGTGCACGTGCGCCGTGCCCTCCGGCTCCTGGTCGGCGGCGGGCGCGGGCGCGGGCGCGGGCGCGAGGTAGCGCGCCGGCGAGGGCGCGCCCGCCTCCTCGGGCCGCAGCGAGCGCACTCGGTGCTCCGTGCCCGCCGCGACCATCTCCTCGAGCGCCTGCCCGAACAGCGGCGCCGTGCCCTGCGGCTCGTCGCCCGTCTCCTCGTAGACCTCGTAGTGGTGGCGCGCCTCGCGCCGCCGGCGGGTCTCGGAGTCCCGCGAGCGGTACTCCGACTCCCGGCGCGGGCGCTCCTCGTACTCGCGGCAGCAAGATCGTCGGCCCCCATCCTCGTGCACCTCGCGCCGCGCGCGCTCGTGGTACTCTGGGAATTCCTCCGCGAGCTCCGGGTGTTCCTCCTCGAACTCGGTCGCTTCCCGGCGGACGCGCGGGCGCCACTCTTCGGCGTCGTCCTCCGGCTCGTCCGGTTCGTACCGCTGCGTCGCGGCGAGCGCCGCGCAGAGGAGCAGGCACAGTCCGGCGCCCTTCATGGCCCTGTCGCTCGGTGCTCGCCGGTGGAGTGATCGCGAGCGTGCGCTTTTTTTATTTATACCCGCCGCGGCGCGACCTTTCACCGCCGAGATAACGTTGTTTGTTCGCGGCGGGGTCGAAACGAGGTGCCTGCCGAGCGAAATTGTCAAGTGAGGGTAGTCACAAATTGAATATGCGATGACTAGCGTTCCGCAGCGGTGATGATTGGATTTGGATGTTTAATGGAGTAAGTGTTGAATAAATACCTCGCTCGGTAGCAGGCGAGGGGAAGGTGGCGCCGGTGTGTCCGGCGGCGATGCGGTTCGGATGCGCGGTGGAGGCTGCGGGGGCCTGGCGTGCACTGAGCGGTGCGCGCGCGCAGCTCGCTCGCCTCCCCCCACCCACCCCCCACCGCTCCCCCGCCCCGCCCGAGAAAGTGAAGCGAACTGCCGTGCAGCGACGATAATGCCAGTTTTCTGGGATAATCTTGAGGGTTTTCTCAATTGGAAATTGTTGACACACTTTGGTGAGAAATATTTGTGTGCCAAGGTAGAAGCATTATGTAGCGTTGTAGTAAAAAGTTTAAAACGGACAAAAAAATTTAGACCATTGTTCTAGGTGCATTATTTTATGAGGATAATAAAGTTACGAGTTAAGAGTCATTACGTAGTTGGTTCCATGAAGATTCAAAAGCAGTTTAATTTTTATTTGATTTTTGACTACAGCATTCGTGATGTACTTTTAGCTATATGTCGTATTTTTTTTAGTCGTAATATTTTTTTATTAATCCAACCAAATCAAACACTATGCGCGTTGTTTATTTTGTTGACGTATCGCATCTTCCCCATCACGAAGACTGTAATTTTCTTTAAAATAGAGACGGGCAACAGAACGAATTTCTACCGCGCTCGGTAATAAGTTAGCCCCACCGGGAAGGCTACTCAAACGCAGTCATCGAATTCTCCGCGCTCGAAACGCGTTTCCCGATATCCTTTATTCGGTCCTTGCTGATTTCTGGTTGAACTTTCCTCTAATTGATCCTGATGCAGGATTAATCTGCTTAACGGTCTTTTTCTTAGACTTTCTCGAAATAGAAGTATCAGAATAACAGTGATCATACCGACGAGTAATAAATAGAATAACAATAATAGTAGAATCATTTGAAGATAAAATATAGCTTATCATTGTTAATTCTGTTTTTATTTTTGTTAAAAGAGCGATAGATGGTAATATATGGCATTGAATTAAATTTAAACGAATAGGCAATGAAAATGTTCGTGTCTTTCCACCCAATTCAATGTAGCCGTGCAGTACATGGGAGGTCTTGGCATGGCGCGTATGCGGAGCTGATATCATGACAGTATGTGTGGAAATACCCTATAAGTCAAATCAAAGTTTGTTATGGTCGAGAAAACCTTTTGTGATTTTTTTAAGCACAACACTTCAGAATTTTTAAACTTATAGAACTGTTTTCTCTTCAACTAAATATTTTCTTATCGAAGCATAGATTTTGAAATCCCTATGTTTTGGCAGTTATACAGGGTGTTAACGGAGTTATGGTCCAACCGTTAACCACGTGTTCCTTGGCATATTTGGAGCAAAAAAGGAAGATAAAATTTTTTTGTACGACTGAAAAAAAAATCGTCCTCCCCATACATTTTTTGTGTAGGTATTTACAAAAATGTATGGGGATGACAATTTTTTTTAAGTTGGAGAACAAAATGTCTTCTACCTTTTTTGCTTCAAATATGTCAAGGAATACGTGGATAGCTTTTGGACCATAACTCCGTTAACACCGTGTATATCTGCACGATAAAAAGTAACGAGCGACTATGGCGCCATCTACATTGACACAGAAACCCTAAATAAACTTACGACATAATATACACATACTCGTAGGAAGGACGCCTCGTCTTTTAATTGCACCTGGCTGGATACCGTCTGACTACCGTCACATGATATAACCCCATTACACCACATTCGCGAATGAATTAGGCGCTATGCCAGGACCTTCCCTTAATCATCGGAGCTAAACAACATTTGGAGCTGGCTCTGGATTGGTAAGCGGTGGTTCGGATTCCACGAAAAACTGCAGTGTTACTGTAGGTGAAAATAGGTGGCAAGATTAATCCCGTCGCAGTACGATCGCCTCGAATGGTATATGGTCGATGCGGAAATTTAGGGGGTGCATTCAGTTATATAAGGGCGTAAGTGAATGTTACAACTTGGCGAGAAAAATGTATTGTTATAAACACAGAACACATTCAAATACATGCAAGAAACAAATACAAATGAAAAAAATAAACTTGTAGTTTATATATTTTGAAATTTCCAACAGACTAAAGTTAAATTGATTGTTTACCTGTATTTTAAAAATATAAAAACATCTGACGCTCCCATTATTTGTTAAAACTTTTTTAAATATTTTTAAGCACATTTGCTCCGTTTGAGCATGAGGGTCCCACAGTTTTGTTTTTGAATTATGGCTTGACCATCAATCTACAAATTTACTTTTTTGATTAAAGAAATTCTTTGTACTTATTTTTAAATAAAATTAATTGTTGTTTTACTTACGCCCTTATGGAACTGAATGTTTTCCAAAGGATAGAACAGGAAAGAGAAGTGTCATGTGGACGTTACGGCACATTACGGTCGCAGCCGCATGGACATTTATACAGCTCGTGGCCTAGGGGCTAGAGGAATTGTTTTTCATGCGAGAGGTCTAGGTTCAAATCCTCGCCCGGCCATGCACCAATTTCTTTCTCTTTCTGAGTTAGATAAGTGCATTTCTTTACGAATGCGAGCTGTTCCATTGTTCGGAACCCATGTAAAACTGTAGGTCTCCTTCCCCTATTGGGTAGTAGGGTTGAGCCCGCCCGGCCTGGTACCACCCCATTGGATGAAATTTTAGTTGAAGCGGCAATGAAAAAATGTCCGTGTTTTCCATCCAGTTCAATGTAGTCGTGCTCGTAAAGGGAAGGTATGACATCTAATTCTTTCGGGAATGTGATGTATTGGGCTAATATCATAACGGTAGTTGTTCGAGCGGCTCGTAGCCTAGTGGCGTGGGGACTGGCCTAGCGTACCAGAGGCCTGGGTTCAATACCGACATGCACCACTATCTTTCTCTTTCCGAGTTCGATAAGTGCATTTCGTCACGAATGCGAGCTGCTCCATGGTTCGGAATCCATGTAAAACTGTAGGTCCCCTTCCCCTACTAGGTGGTAGGGTTTAAGCCCGCCCGGGTTGGTACCATCGAATTGGATGAAAAGATGGTCGAAGGGGCAATGAAAAATTGTCCGTGTTTTCCATCCAGTTCAATGTAGCCGTGCTCGTAAAGGGAAGGTCCTGGCATGGCACCAAATTCCTTCGGGAATGTGGTGTATTGGGCTAATATCATAACGGTGGTTGTGTGGTATTAGCCATCCATGTCAGGTCGCATAAAAAAAATGCTACCGCAAATTTTGGGCCACACAGCACAAACATCGCCGCACGGCATGTATGTATGTTGGGCATTGAACTAAAAAAAACAATTTTTATTTCGATGATGTTGGGTAGTTACTTTTATAGAGGGTTTTTTGCACTGGACCCATTAGGGAAATTGGCAACAGCTGGTCTCATGTGCGCTAGATGGCATATCATTATTATTTGGTCTGAGTTGTTTTCCTTCGAGTTCAAGGTAGCTATGCTAAAGATAAAATAAAATAAGTATTATGGGCTATTAATGATAGCAGATATTAGCTGACCATGTGCATCCATGCTTCAATATTAATTTACATGCAAAATTAATTATCTACAGATAAGCACAATTCATTGACCGCCGTATTGGTGTGAATAAAATAGCATACAATTTTAGTTTTTTTATTCGTTCGATAAGGTATAATGATACATAAATACATCTAAAGCATTGTGTGCCGTTAAACCTAGTTATGTGTCCAAACGCTTCATTGCAACCTTATTTTTCGTATATACATATTTACACAAAGTTATATCAATTCCTTAGCCACAATTTTTATACAAGGCGAACATTTGCTGCGCGCGAAACGTATTAAATTTCATAACATGTACTTTAATAAATTAGAAAATTTACAGGAGATACATTTTAGTACACTCTTGTCCCCCAAACAGCACACCGCCCCCTGCATTGGATGTTGTATTATGAAAAGTGGCGGTTTCCGAACGAAATGAAATTATGCTAGGGATTACTCTAATATGTGATGTGGGCGAATATTGAATGTTTAATGTGTCAATCATCGGATGAATCGTTAAATAAACGTATGCAGGTATAATCTTAAACACTGTGTTAGGAGGAGGCATTGTTAGTATGTTTTGCTGGTTCGGGTCCAGCCGAGCAGTGTATTTGTAAAATAGTTATGTTCATTTTACTGGGCTCTTTCTTTAATTAATGTGTACTTGCTTAACGGTCGATTATACATACATACATACATATCACATTCCCGACAAAAATAATGTTTGGACTCAACTCACGTAGTGGGTTTGAATGTAACTTTTATTTCGGACGTGCATGTCATAAGAGGCGACTAACGGGGTAACCATTAGAACGTGGTTCGAATTCAACGTAAAACTGTAGGTCCCTTAGTAATAGACCACAGGGTTGATCTCACTCGGCATATTACCATCGCATTTAATGTTTTACATCCAGTTGAATGTAGCCGTAAAATGTAAGCAAGATCTTTGCGCCTAGGTTCCATGTGGTAAGTTGGGCTGATATCATGAGAAAATCGATCAGTTCAGTCCAGCCTAGCGTGAGAAGAAACAGTTCTGTCTCAAAGATATCAACAAAATGATTGTTTTAATTTATTTTACTCATAAGCGAAGCCCTAGTCAAACAAATTAAGTGGAATATTACTTGGAGGTGTTTTTTGTCAAGGAGAGATATTTTATAGAAAGTTTGCAGATACTATTTTTATAAAGTACTTTAACTTAACAATAAAGTAACATTTACAGTCGGTGACAGCTCTTATACTTCAAATAGGTCGATAAAAATATCCCAGGATGTATTTTATTTAGTCAAATATTCATCTGCATAAAAATGAAAACCATTGCATTAATTAATCACTCAACACATAAAGTAAACGTGTGATGTACAAGTGCATTCAGAGGTAAAGTTAGTTGATCTTTCTTTCTTATCTAAAGACAAAAGAAACGATTTCATGTGTAAATAGGTATATCTAGCAAATAAAGAAAATCCTGTTTATACAGTCACCACAATATAGCTGTTGCTAAACATTCGTCAGGGCAAACAAGAGAGACAAGTTACGTTGCCTGCAATTTCTACAACATCATTATTTTAGAAACTATATTTATATGATGTGTAAATATAGCTGTATCCCATATTTCCTCGGGGTATATATTTTAAATTTATAGTGAACAAAATCCTTACGAATGAATAGTGGAAACAAACAAATGTTCAATGGTAAATTAAATCTAAAATCATTAGAAATATATTTGCATAGACCCCTGCAAACATTTACGAATTTAGACTATGAGCCCCGCATACCTGATCCTTTCCGGAATCGAAGGTTTTACAGGTCGCGCGTAGGATGTTTCCCTTTTGTGTTCATTTTAATATATATTTATTTTATAATTAACAATCGGGTCTCAGATCTATAACCCATAGGTACGTGTCATTCGGTAAAATATTAAAATAACAGTAAAATTAAATCGTCTAAAAAAATCAGCCATCTCTTCGGACTCAGCAATCATAGAATGCCCTGATCTTTGCTGAAAATGTCAGCCGAATACTCAAAAAATATAATACACCTGTGAAACATGGAGATTCAAATGTTCATTATGTTCATTAAATGATAATAATCGGGTATTCAGATCTATAAAAGATGTGTACATATGTGTGTGATTTATATACACTACTCTAAATCATGCATCGTCATTCTGTAGTAATCGATGAAGAAATCAAGGAGAGAAAACCTATATTATTATTGGAGGTATAATCCATGCAACGGGGACTTAAGGTGGCCCAACCCGCTCATCTCCCCATACAAAAGGGGAAAGAAGATCACGCCTATATTTCTTGTGAGAGATCCAAAATTTTGCTCAACATAGCTCTATTTGATTGAACTAGATGGCTGATGACCATTGGCATTGTAAAATTGTGTTTGGTTTCTAAGTTATAACGTCCGAAAGTTCGGATTTTTCGCGCGTTTTATACAATAACTTTGGAGGTGGATTACGCAATGATAAAGTAAGAACATCTTAAAAAGATTAGTCATCAGACATAGCTTCTTTATTCAAGATTTATAACCTATTTGGTTTTTGTTAGATTGTTGACTACAGCGGTCGTGGTTTACTTTTAGCTATAAGTCGTTTTGAAATTAAAATTTTCGTAAATCTTACCAAATCATACACTAGGCACATTTTCTTTTTTGTGGACATTTTGCATCTTCCTCATCACGGAGCCTGTCTTATTCTTGGAAACAGAGAAGGTCCCAGAGCGCAACAGCACGGTTTTGTACAGTGCCCGCAAATGAGTTGAGGCCGCCGGGTTGGGCCACCTTAAGAACGGCCCGTAAGCTATGCTCCCCATACAAACGTAGTTTACTAATCATTTGGAAACCGCTATTCTAATTAAATTGATATTTAATATCTAATATCAGCTAATAAATATCTGTGTCTGCATGCTTTTGTTTTTTTGAAAAATCCAAACCGAATGAAATGAACGCAAAAAGAAAATCTTTATACGAATTTTGTTTTCTCTGTGGTTTGACCCAGAATACATTTACCGAAAAAACAAAGGCATGCAGACACAGATATTTGTAGCCCAATATTAGATACCAAATATCAAGTAAGTTGGAACAGTGGTTTTCAAATCATTATTAAACTACGTTTGTATGGGAGGCGAAATTTTCAGGTGCTTACGGGCCGACCAAGGACTAAACGCGATTCAGATGGGAGCAGAGTAATTACATTACGTGACCTGCTGTTTTATAACCCAACAGTGAAATGTTTTGGTGACCGGTAATCGATGAGTGGCAAGACGTTACCTTACCACGTGATGATAAATACGTCATGACGTCTAATGCAGGGAGCGGATCCGACAGAGGTTTTTAGCAAGCTTTAGGTATCGCAATATCTTAGTTACGTCTTAATTCTAACTTAAATTTAGCCTTGCAAACTCTTTAACTTATTTCCTATAGTGGCACGCTCATTGATGACTTAAAAAAGTATGTTCTTAATCATAATTTAATGTGAATACAAAATATATTCTCTGCGTTATTCGATACCTACAATTCGTACATAAGTAACTGAATAATATGTTTCCTACCTAGGGCATTTGGCTAATTAAAGAGATTACTGTACATGGATACAGGTCGATACATTTGAGCAAATTATTATGAACATGTGAAATAATCTTACTTTTGTGAAGCATCAATGATATTTAGGATTCCGTAGATAAAACTGGTAAAATGCCTGTTCATCTGTCAAAGTCCTCTAGCAATTGGCCCATGACAGCTCTAAGTCCTATTGGTCACACCGCACAATTCCAAAACGCACCATCGCAATTTGATATTTAATTTAAATGTTTTGAACATAAAACCAACTGTTATATCTTGCATTTAAAAGTTGTGTGAATATGAAATAATGTAAGGGTACCATTAAATTAAAATAACATATTTAATAACATTGGATAAACTGTTAATATTCGATTTTGAGCTGCATTAATTAATAAACACTAGATACGATGGACTGCGTTTGCTTTGGGTATGGCGTGCAAATTGCAGAATCAATCACAGTTGCAAGTTGCAATATTTCGGTGCTCGTAGGCGGGGCCAGTGAAGCCAGTTGCCCCAAGAAATAACTCTCACAAAACCATAATTCAAGCAGCCTCACTTCAATCACACAATTTCATTTGCTTCCCTATTTAGTATACATTACAATGCGGCTAAACATCTAAAACGTCTGTATGAGATGGTCCGTTATAAAAGGTGATATCGTCGCCTTCGGTTTCTTGATTTTCCCCCGATCCTTTTTGTGAAGTGTGGAGCAACTCCTTTTGTGGCCGTCTTCGGACTCATTGTGGGTCGGCTTGTACGACGCGGGGACAGAGAGTGCCCTCTTTTTGCCCCTAAACTTAGTTTCTGTCCGACAGTCGCCCTGGGAACAACCGTCCTTAGTTTTAAGATCCTCCCGACTCTTCAGATCTCCACTTTCCGTTGTATTTTGAGTTGTATTTAAGGTATTGTAAAGGCTAGCTACTTGTTCTAGGTGTTGGATTTCCGATTCAGGGTCCCGCCGAGATTGAGAATCTTGTGAGAACTCCGGATTGGAGATGTCTAATTGCTTGTGATCTAAACACGTTCTTGTGACCTGAAATAAGATACGATATGATTAGTATTTTACAATCACAAATGTATTTAAACATAAAATATTCGCTCAGGCCGTATGTACGTTCTGAACAAATAATAAGTGTATCTGATTTGAACAAGAAATTGTCATCTTGGATATTATTGGAATTATACGTAAACCCGAGGACTTGGTTAATTTCATTTTCCGAAAATGGATTTTATGGTGAATTATATTTTCGAGTAGTTCTAAGATCTATCAGCAGAAGTGCGATTTTACAAATCAATAAGTATACAAAATGTAGAAAGCACAGACCTACATAGCATGCGCGCCGCACGCTTAGAAGACAGAATGTGGGAGTGAAAAGTCAACTATAGCATCACTACCGCGAGTTAAAGAGAGATGGTATATGCCTACCCGATATGACGATTTTTTGAATCGCTAGAGGTTAGTTAAGCTTAATTAGGTATATGAGAAATGCGTTTTTGCAAATTGTCTAATATGTAATATGTAATAAAGCATCTGTTGAAGCCGTGGTGACCACAAATGCACATGTGGATGTGCGGTGAGTGGGGGTAATAACCCGGACATTTACACATTTTTTTCGGGTAATTATGTAACAGGTGACCTACTGATTCTTTGTTCACCGGCCTTCTCAACTATTCTTAAATATTTCAATATATAACTTGAGACGTAATTTGAGATCAATATTATGCAACTACATGGCGACTTAGAGATGTTTTTGGGTTGAATAAGAACATTCAGCACATTTTGTATTAAACCATTTTGGTGGCGGGCGGACTAATGATTTCCGGACTAAACCGGTTTTTCATGGTTAGTCCGGTGCTAATCCCGTACTAAGTTCAGCCCTGTTTACACCGAGTACGAGTATGTATCTTTACATTCTAGCAGTCGTATTTAGAGAGCACCTGTCAAAGCTTAGTACGAGATTAGCACCGGACTAAACATACAAAAACCTGTTTAGTCCGGCGGATTATTGATAGTTCGCCCACTCTGAATACTGCTGTAAGTCTATGGTAGAAACCACCGAAGATAGAAACTCACCGCGGCGGGAGGCGCGTGCTGCAGCCGCGCGTAGGCGCGCGCGCGACGGCTCAGCTCGAGTCGCAGCCGCCACTCGCGCAGGTACACGTGGCCGGCCGCCGCGCTCTGCCAACCGCGCCGCCACGTGTGCCACCTGCAACGAACCACCCATCGCGTTCCATTCGAAAACATTACCAACCAATGGGGAGGACGGCTGCCAAACTTTACCACCAGATGGCGCCACATAAAACTATGCCACGGTTTCATTTCAAGGTTATAGGTTGTTGACCAATTAAACTGATTTAATATGAATAGCTACCTTGAAATTGATGTAAAACACGGACAATGTGATTGCCTGTGATTCGCGACTAAACATAACCTCCACGCGAAAGCTTGGCATAGTTTTATGTGGCGCCATCTGGTGGTAAAGCTTTGCGCCGTGCACCCCATTCTTTTATTTTCCTTCATTAGGTGTACACAGACTCTTTCAAAGACTGTTCGATTACCACGGACGAAGAAGAACGCACAAGAAACTGCGCCGGTTATCAAAATAAAATATTTTTTAATCCTTATAGATAAAAAAATCAATATAACATTTAAATGTCCTTTTAAATGCTACTACCTCCAGGAAAAATAAGAGTAGGTAAGTAACTACATCTAATGGTTTGAGAGCAACCTCAACAATAAGGTATCAAAAACATTCCTGTGTGAGATATTGATCAACGCCTAGGACTAAATTATTCTTACAAAACCAAAATTCGGGTGTGCAGCAGGCCTATTCTGGAAATTCAGTGCTCGGGACTGTGCACCCGTCATTATAAAACCTTGCTGATTCATTTACATGCCAGGGTTCAGGATAAAAACCAGAGTTGATTATGGCGTCCATGGTCTTCTTAACTGCATCGAACATGTTTCATGTATCATATGATATCGTATTGGAGTCACATGGGGGAAAAGGTAGATTTTCAAGGTTATTCCACGTATTGCCGTTAGTAATTGCAAACATATGTTTGGCATTACTTACTTGCCTTTACTGTAAGATATTTTCGTTGATATGTTTGATGAGATATACAGTCTTGGACCCTAGAATGAAAGATCTACGAGCGAGGATGTCGATAGATGAATTTAAGAAATGTCTTTGACAGCAGATCTCACCTCGTCAGCAGCTGTAATATCCTGGACTTCTGGCCGAGCTCTCGCATCTCCAGGGCTGCGGCACGGAGCGCGAAGAGGTCCGGTTTACTCCCTCGCTCCGAATCCTTCGCCTGGAAGCTTATCCTCATCGCTTGCAGGAAATGCTTCATGGCGGGCGCCCTTAATCCTGGAATAAGAATATGAGTTTTTATTTGTAACTAGACATGAATGGCCAATACCATACCCACTGTCATGATATTACTTCAATACACCTTATTCTCGAAGGAATTTGGTGCCATGCCAGAACCGTCCATTTGTGAGTTCGGTTCCACTGAACTGAATGGAAAACGCGGACGATTTTTCATTGCCGTTTCGACCATCTTTTCATTAAATACGATGGTACCAACCCGGGGGGGGGGGGGGTTAACTCTACCACACACAGACCTCTGTCACGAAAAGAAGGTCCCTGCGCTACTAAGCTACGATCAGCTAAAATTATATATTGTATTTCATTAGATACATTTAATTCAATTTCCATAGTAAATATGCTATTTTCCTTGATCCTTGGGCATTTAAAAACCTTTAGGCCCCGAAATTTTTAGTCATGTCTTCTGAACCTCGCATACATTCATGCAATACATTAGCATACCTAAGGACTTACCGTGCACTCGCAGCCACCTCCCGTACATAACGTGGTGCTCCGAGTTGCGGGGCTCAAGGGCCAGCACCTGCCTCAGCAGCGGTCCTCGCTCGCGCTGCGGCCTCATGAGGAGCAGCTCCACGTAAGCCTGCGAGAACCGAGGCGCCAGCACCACACACCGCTCCAGCAGTCGCACGGCATCCGAAGTTTTGTTGTTTTTTCTGCACACGAGGACATGACATCAGATTCAGTCAGCGAGCATAGAAGAATGACGATCTAAACTCATTCGTATGGCGCCAGCGTAGCCACGAGTTAGTGGAAATCGTCTAACATCGGATGTTTGTTGTACTAAATAGCATCCTGTGAAGTTCTAACTTTGAACCTCGAGAAAATCCAAGTATTATCGTAAGCTAATTCGTAAGCAAACTGACTCCCGTCCTTCCATGTCCGCTGATTTCTGTAGATGGAATGGTATTCTGAGTTGCGCGGGTCCAGAGTCAGCACCTGCCTAATCACTGATACTCGCTTGGGCTATAGCTTTATGAGGAGAAGATCCACGTACGCCAGCGATATATGCTACGTACCGCTCCAGAATTGCGTGGCTCCGGAAATTTAACCAAGCCCTCTCAATATTCCTAAAATGTCTTTCATGGGGTATTCAGTACTGACCTGTACAGTTTTCCTAGGTTGAAATGAGCATTGACGTGGTCCCGAGAGTACTTGATGGCCTGTAGGAAGTGGTACTCCGCCTTGCCCGTACCCACAATTAGCGTCCCAAGGTTGTTGTGTGCGCTTGCATAACTGGGCCATAACCTGTAAGCATAGATAAAAAGCTTTAAACCCATCCTACAAACATAGACCCATCCTACAACACCTATCATGAAATAATTACAAATTATGAAGATGTGTATATGAAATAAGAGGTATGCAAACCAAATTCAATAATTAAATATGATAATGGCCACATGGAGAAAAGACAAACCTTAAAGCTTCCTTATAGTGGTAAATGGCGTTTTCTTGGTTCTCAGAGTCTCTCAAGAAATTAGCATAGTTGTAGTGAAGTTTCGCATTGTGAGGGAGAGTCGCCAGATCCGCCCTGAAAACCAATAAGAACTTGATATATTTTCAAGTGGAAATTTTATGGCACACAATGCAAATGATGATGCGTTAAATTAAGTAAATCTGATGTCATAATCACTTTCGTTTAATCATTCTTTATTATGTCCAACATCATTAAGGTTAGGTAAATGAGACAATTGTATGAGGATATTGGATGAAATTATTCTTAACGGTCACAATGGCTTGCTACGGAATGTAGTGATAACTCTAAATTTCGGTGCACAAGGCATTACTACAAAAACCTGGAATATATCCGTACCTTCAACGAATTGAGGAGAATATCACACCGGAATTACTATTCTGTACCACACTATCATAGTAGAAAAATCTGTTCTTTAGAATTTATTTCTTTTTAAAAATTTCAAAACATCCTCAGAAAAATTGCGTTTAAGTGAAGTAACTGATTTCCACAGTTTCACAGGCTTAAGACGAAATAATACTTGATTATCACATAGCAGCTAATTTCATTCAGTCAGTTGATGTAATAAGGGAAACAATATGGAATGAAATTGTAGAAGTAGGAGAAACATCTTTTAAGTCTTCGTAGCTAATTTGAGGAAGCTCAAAGACGGAAGGCGATCATCACCTGAGCAGCGTATCCTTGGTCCTCCAATCGCGGTTGCGCTGTTGCGTGCGCAGCGCGCTGCTCACCACCAGCACGCCCACGCCGAGCGCCACGAGCCGCCGCGGTGCGCGCGCGCGCCACATCAGCTGCGCGCCGTACGCCGTGATCAGTACGCTGCCGACGCTGCGGACACGGAAGATGTTTGTATTGGAAGAAAAGCACCCATGCAGCAATGAACAGTCTATTGTAGCAGTCTGGTAAACGGTGCAACTTAAGAACCTGCGGCAGATCCGTTATAGATTTGCTTGAAGGAATCTAGCTGCCGTCATTTTAAGATCAGTGGTCACAAACACTGACCTGGGTATATAGAGCACCCGCTCGGCGACGACGAAGCCGACAGTGACGAATACGTTGGCGGCAGGCACGAACGGTACCACCAGCAGCAGCAGACCCAGCACCGCCGGCGTGTGACGCTGCGCCTGCACACGTCCAAAACATTGTGCTCATTCATAGACTTGGGCGAGCAGGAGTTCTGATTTATATGTTGAGATTTAGATGTTCTCCTATATAATTATTCTCCCAGTTTCTCATTTACTGCTTCTAAGAGCTCTCTTGTTACACTGCCCGACTTCAAAATAAACAAAATATGTTATGCCCAGACGATAAAGTATATTTTTTTAAACTGTGACCGAATGACTGAAACAACATTTGTCCTGGACGTAGAATTATATGGGACAAAGCCCTAGTTTTTGCAGTCATGATGGAATGATGAAACCAGTCTGAAACCGTCTATTGAAGCCAACGAGATTATTGTCTTAAAAATTGGTCAGGTGATCGCTGGTAACTGGTTACTGAGACTCGATCGAGAGAAATCACTTCTAGTTTATTTTAAGCAGTTAAAATAGCAGCGTTGGCGGATAGCAGCCGATTATAGATGAAGTAGTTATGGTCAAAGCAACTTTGTCGCGAAAGTTGACTGTTGTGTGCTTGGAAGCAATATGCTGCGCAAATATTTGTTTTTAGGAGAATGAGGTGGAAGACGAGAGAACTTAAAACGTAAGCGAACAACTTTATCTACCTCCAGATCGGTGAAGCATCTGTAGGCGAGGAGGAGCAATGCTCCGAGAGCCGCGCACGTGAGCAGGTTGCGGGAGTCGGCCAGGGTCGCCACGAGCGGCACCGAGCCCATCTGCCAGTCGTGGCTCAGCGTCCACGGGCACAGCAGCAGCCACCAGTTGAACGCGGCGAGGTAGCAGAACGTCATGAATCTGGAAGAAAAACGGTAACCTAGTTTAAATTGTCGATCGAAAACAACCATCCCTACGCCACAAAAAGCCGGGTGCAGATGAAAATTGGCTGATGCAATTCCAAGGAAGTAATAAGCAATGCATTTTTCTGAGTTTGTGCATTTTCTCACGAGCTGTTCCATGGTTCGGAATACTTGTAAAACTGTAGGTTCCGTTCCTCTTCTATGTGTTTAATGCAACTGGACATATAACGAACCTATTGTAATGATGCAGTCACGACATTGGCTTAACACACCTCATTGAAACTAGGTGCCATGGCAGGACCTTCCTTATATTGCATCGCTCGCATGGCTCCATTCAACTGGATTTAAAACACTGACAATACTTAACGCCGCATCGATCGTCGTTCATTCAATTTGATAGTATTAACTAAGCGGGATTAAACTAGTTAGACAATAATGGGATCTTACCTGTGTGTTAGCCCGCCCAGGGTAGGTACCATTTGTATTGGATAAAAATGCGTTCAAAGGGTCAATGAAAAACTATCCATGTATTTATCCAGTTCAATGTAGCGGTGCTCGTAAAGGAAGGTCCCGGCATGGCACCTCATTCCTTCGGGAATACGATGGTTGTTACGAACGACCATGGCGCTATCTACATGAACGCACCTCCTTAAAGTACAGCGGTATAAATGCCCAAAATTAAGCTTGTAAAAAGGAGTCGTTCGATAAAGTGCGAAGTTGTTCACACCTGACGAGCAGGCTGGGATGGAAGGCCGCTGGGTTGTCCTGCTGGCTGAAGGTGGGCAGTGAGCCCTGCAGCAGCGCCAGGCGCACCGACAGCAGCAGAACTAGCGACACCAGCAGCTTGCTGGCTCGCACCAACAGCCGGGAGTTCTTTTTGTTCCATCTTATTCCGCTCTGTGTTCTGTAACATATTTAGTTTATTTTGTTAATGCTATCAATTACTTCCAAGCAATACACTTTCGTGGTGAGTAGCTACGTTCCTTTATTGTAGTTATTAGGGTTTGTTAGTGACTGACTCTGGTGTCTGTCAGTCACACGCATTTTGTCCCGAATTGTTCTCTTATTGACGGGTTTTTAAACATTCTGAAAAAAATATATTAATATAGGTGCACAGGTAGTTGTGCACCAACTAATTATTTATGCACAAAACGTCATACTTTTTCAGACAAAGCTAGATTCTGAAGCCAGCAATCATGGGACCTTCGACGCGTAAACACGTTCACGCTTGACCGGGTTTTTTCATTAATGTTTCCTTGCTTCACGGTCGATCATTATACTTTTCATAATCGAATTCCTTGACAATCTGGAAAATAATTGTAGATATTTCGAAGTGGTTTTTGATTAGAACTTATTTTACGATATTTTTTACTTTGCAACCGCCTTTAAGAAATATAAAGCAATATTTTTTTCTTTCATTTGTCAGAGGATACTTACATGATTATGCTGGCGTAGTTTTAAAGTTAAGGTGGCCCAACCCGCTCATCTCCCCATACAAAAGGGGAAAGAAGATCACGCCCATATTTCTTGTCAGAGATCCAAAATTTTGCTCAAAATAGCTTTATTTGATCGAACTAGATGTCTGATGACCATTGGCATTTTAAAATTATGTTTGGTTTATAAGTTATAAGGTCCGAAAGTTCGAATTTTTCACGGGTTTTATACGATAACTTTGGAGGTAGATTACGCTATGATAAAGTAAGAACATCGTAAAAAGATTAGTCATCAGACATAGCTTATTTAATCAAGATTTATGATCTATTTGGTTTTTGTTAGATTTTTGACTACAGCGGTCGTGGTTTACTTTTAGCTATAAGTCGTTTTGAAATTAAAATTTTCGTAAATCTTACCAAATCATACACTATGCACATTGTCTTTTTTGTGGACATGTTGCATCTTCCTCATCACGGAGCCTGTCTTATTCTTTGAAACAGAGAAGGTCCCAGAGCGCAACAGCACGGTTTTGTACCGTGCCCGCGAATGAGTTAGGCCCGCCGGGTTGGGCCGCCTTAATTGCAAGAAATGGATGTAACTTTTGATGAAGATAATTTTTTTTATAAAATTTTGAGCACATAATCTAATTTCAAAGCTCTTATTATATTTTAAGCACAGAATTATCTTTTGAATGCAAATAAATATGAAAAAATACACTTACTTTCTGAAGGAGGGCCAGCTGCGGTACAGGTCGAAGGCCAAGTTTAGTAGCAGCACCGTCACGCCTGTCTCCTTCGCCAGCATGCTGAGCGCGGCAAGCAGCACACTGCCCCAAACGCAGTGCCTTCCCGCGCTAGCTCCACCAGACCTGTCACATGACACAATGATCACTGTTAGTGTAGGTTCAACAGCACGAACACGCAGGCCTCCTCCGCCAGCACGCTGATCGCGGCCAGAAACATGCAGCACCGCAAGAATTGACGCATTGCGCTCGAGACACTGAAATATTCATATGAGCGCAGATTATACCCATCATCATCTCGATGTGGTCTCCTTCGTCAGCTTTGCAAGCACGGTCAACAGTATGTTGCCCCATAAGCAGTTCCGTCCTGCGTTAACTAGCCAGGGTTGCTGTTCTGACAGACCAAAGGCGCTTAGAAAAGTCAAATTAACTTCACCTCGCGAAACCACCCTTAGCGAGGCACCGTGCCAGCCGACGC
Source organism: Incurvaria masculella (assembly GCA_946894095.1). NCBI lineage: Eukaryota > Metazoa > Arthropoda > Insecta > Lepidoptera > Incurvariidae > Incurvaria > Incurvaria masculella. The sequence goes on along the minus strand of OX335650.1, from coordinate 4,927,425 downwards.
GTACTAATGTAGAAGATTTAGAGCTTGTTAAAATGAGGTTTTACGTTTAAGGTCTTTTTGCGCAGCATGCTTAGCGCCTCTAGCAGCACGTTGGCTCATACGCAGTTCCGTCCTGCGCTTATTCTGCCATACACAGACGTGCCGTACATACAATCAATCTTTATGAGTACCTATCAAACAGCACTGCTGCGCCTGTATTCTTCGTCAGCGTGCTGAGCGCGTCCAGCAACATTTTGCCCCGTTTCGCACTGCGCTCACTGAACCAAATCCACTCTCTGTAAGTGCAGCTTAAGCAGCGAAAGGTTTGACATGGAAAACTTACAATTCAATGTGTAAGACATCCTCCTAGTGTAGGACTCCTGCCCCTGAATGGATCTTAGGGGAAAACACCGCAGTGCAGATCTTCCGAAAAGTGAAGGCGACAAGCTAGAAAGTTTTTAAGGTTCTTAGCGAAAGAATACAGTAGCGCTGGCTTTAATTTGGAGACCATTATCCACTCTATCAACCACATAACGTGCTAACCTAACCTTTTGGTGGAAAATACATGAGCGTGCGAATTTGCCTAGCAGGTTATTCGTATAGCATTTATTCCAATGCGAAACCGGCGCCTATGGTGCACGATATTGGTTTCTACATATTTTTAAATGCACAGGCGGTATTTATTCAGTTAGCTTTGGCGACGCGAAATTGGGCGCGATTTCGTGCAGCGTTTATCACAATATCCACGCGAACGGAGTTTCATTGGGGCGCGCAATAAAATATCGCTGGAAATAAAGCACACCTCGCTGCAACATTTTCCAATCCCAAAACAATAAATAGGAAAACCGGCTGGCGCGCTTAACAAAAGCGTTGCGGGCGGGGGAGATCCGAAATGCCAACGTTCGAGTCGAGACGACATTGAAACTCACCGAGCCGAGGTTAAACATGGAGCGGACTCCTTGGGATAAGTTTTTGTGCAGTATAATGTGGCCAGCAAAGGCATGACTGAATCGGTACGATAAGAGCACATTGTGCTGCGGCCTAGGGTCGAACAGAAGAGCTCTCCACGGCTAGTGTAGTGCAAATCCTGTTTCTCGAGCCAGTTCACTGAGCTATGGAGCACTGATTTCGAATGGTCCTACTTAGAAGGATAGTTACGAATCCAACGATAGTTACAGCGTACATATATGTACGACAGGTGTACTGATAATTCGGCTGTTGCTTCAAACCGAGTATTCTAGGTAAACGAATTAACACCTTTTACTCTATAAGTTTTACAAAAACGAAAAAAAACTTTGGCATACCTTTTCAAAACCCGCATTGTCAGGATAACTGCATGAATTTACTTTTTATTTTACTACATTAATTGGGTCTGTTTTTAATCTATTTTATTTTAATAGACTGGTTATTTCTCCTTTAGAATTCGGTTTTACATATACTAAATTCGGTACCTACACATCGCTTCTGAAGGGCGTGACAATATCTGATTGCATTTACTTCTTCGCGTAATATTAAAAAATCTACAACTTATTCTGAAATTTCAAAACGATGAAAGATATTTTTTAAATGAATATACCAATTTATTTTAATATTATCGTGCCTCGCTGTAGTTAATAAATTGTTACCAGTTTTAAATATAATTAAATATTGTTTGTTACACTGAACGCAATCGGTCCTTATCACGCCCTTAATACGATTTTATTAAATTGCTTTCTCGTTTGTCCATTTGTTCGCTACACATTTTTTAATGGATTTTAAATTAACTTCCCGATCACCTTGTGACTTGACATTTTAAACACAGTACAACTGGATGACAATGCATTATAAATGTGAGGTGCACTAGACAATTGTAAGGAGTGTAAGGAGCAGCCCTTATGCACCCCACAATTTTCGTTTTTGAGAAATTAACGTTTTAAGGTAGATTTGATAAAAAAAATAATTGTAGATCTCACACAGTAAATATTAACTCAGCTCATAACACACATAACGCACGCCTAGGCAGTTCTTTCAACCTTTGGCATGGAATGGCTTCAGAATCTTAGACCGAATCATTAAAAGCAACGTTTACGAAATGACGTTTAGTCCCTTGATTCAGTGAAATCGTGAGGTATTGTTCGGATGACAATGATACCATAAAGTGGGTCTAAATTCAAATTTGTGAACGTGACGTCCAACGATTTAGAAATTCTAATTTAAGCAATATTATAATAACCTTAACTTACATAAACATAATTTGCGATTGATCAATATAACATATTATAATCATAACCTATATAGTTTATACGGGTTAACGTATGTTTTGAGGTTTAATAAAACAGAATAACTTTAACGTTATAATTATTAAAATTAAACGACCCAACAACTTAGAGCCGAGATAAAAAACAGGACCAGATATTCAGAGTTGGTAAAGATTAATTCAATGCAAAGGTACCCGTTTTCTATGTTCCTAAAATGTCAATATTTCACGAAAGATCTAGAACTTGCAATGAAATATTTAATACTCAAATATTTATTTAATATTTAACTAGCTCAGATAGCAAGTGCATTGTGAAATGGGTGAAATGTAATAGGAGCTGCACCGACCTCGCGGAAACAGCAAGGACCTCGGCCTCGCATCCTTGCACAACTCGCAGCCTTTGTGTATATTGTTGCGGGTAGCCACGGAAATGTTTAAATATTTCACCCGTTCGTCTTTACGGCGGCTCTCCGGACGTCGTCGCATTTTCGTCCGCACGAAACGCAGCGTCGCGCACGAAAGGCGAGGAATATCATTAATATTTCGGAGGCAGAGGCAGGCTCCGTGACGCTCCCTTACCTTGCGAGATAAGGGGTAAATAAATAAGGAAGGAATAATGGAGTGAAGGGGGATTGCCGTAGCCGAGGAATCTATAGCGTCATACACTGCCAAATTTGTAAGGTGGAATGAATAAAAGGGAAGATCGTAGAACATGATGTTCAGTGGAGAAGATTCTAGAAAATCGCTCAAACGATTCGATCATTTGAGCTCCGTAGAGCGATGGTAAAGCAGCTGCGTCGCATGCCAAGGCTGCTTGACCCTTTATAGTGCTTATACTTGATAATGTGGCTATAATGCATTTCTGTTTGTTTATCAAAGCATAGATTCATTCAACCCAAAGTTCTACATTTAAGTATATAATTTACATACGAATAGGTTACAAAGATTTTTCAACGTTAAAAAAGTAATTAATGGTGAGGTATAATAAATACACTTTCGACGGGATTTTCAATTAAAAATTTATTTAAAATAATAGAGTAGGATGGGCAAAAATGTGTCCTTTAAGACCAATGTTGTCTCGGTGTCTGTTTCCCAAATTGAATAAATTTTACTAACAACGACAAACGGTTCTGGCCTTGTACTCACATGAAGAACACGAAAAGTTTTCAATCGAATGGTTGTCATCCGCAGTGTAGTTTGAAAGTAGACCCCCGCATGACTAAAGAAATACTTATGTTGTTTAATTTGTTAAGTGTGAGTAAATATTTAATAACTATAAACCCTGGCGTTCGTCGGTGTAAAAATCCGTCTCTGACTTTACCCGAAATCAGCTTACAAAGTTACGAGCGTAATCTCAGCTGTAATAACATCTTCTTTTACTAAACCACTGATTCTACCCATCGCCTCTAGAGCTCAAACTTTCGGATTATCTTCCCAATATTTTTTTCTCAAACTCAATATTCCGCACGGCTAAAAGATGACAACATTATTTTTAGTAAACTTCCAGCCGATAAAAGCCGGCGGCGCTGGGAAGGATCGCGATCCATTTGCACGATTAGACAGCCGACTCGACTGACTCGTTCCGTGCAGATTGCAGAGCCCATCGCTCATATAAATAGCTCTCAATCTCGGCAGAAGTGTGGAAAGTTCACAAATAAATTACGCGATCTCCAAAGACCGCGATAAAAAACTCTTTAGTCTCCATTTGCAGGGACCGCGGTTAGAGTTTGCTCCGCCCGATATGAATATTGCTGAGCACGGCCGGAGACAATAAATTTTAAGAAAAAATCCCGACATAATGGCGATGACTTACTGAGTAGGGTCCCAAATTTATTTACGCCGGGGAAAAGTTTCGCGTGCATTATCTCTATTTTGTTTTCTTCAATAAATCCCGAATTTATTGTTTTATTGCCGCTAGATAGGGGACGCTTCCGAACTGGCAACGTGCCTGCTCACGTGAAAAACATTCCCCGCTCATCCGTCGGTGTTCCTATGGGCCATGTGCTCTAATGTGAGTTACAAACTGCTGGAATTTAATTCAGATAATTTGATGGTATCATGTTCGTACAGACGCGTAGACGTTGAGTTCCGACCACATGGAAATCGACGATCTCCGTGTCCGACCTTTATTTACAAAGTTCCTCGTAGACATTACACAGAAAGCAATGAACTTTGAGTAATTTATAATCATAGTGAACCATTTGAACATTAACAGCCGTATTCAGAAGGACCAACTTTATTACGCCGGACTAAACAGGTTTTTGTGTGGTTAGTCCGGTGCTAATCTCGTGCTTACTTTTGGCGGGTTCTCTTCTAATACGGCAGTCATATTCAGAGATTCATAAACGCATTCAGAAATCCGTCAACTTAGGGATAGGGAACCGTTAGGACCTGGAAGACGATATAACTAGTTTATTGCAGACGCCGTGCAAAATTGTGGCTATTGGCCAAGGCACAATTTTGCACAGTGATTTGAATGTATTTCATACAATGTATTTCTTACAATTTTCAAATCTTAGATTTCTGCTGCCTTCACGACAGCTTTAATTGGTGGTCACCAGTGCAGTTCCTGCAGCCGTTAATGCCTCCAATTAATTATATCAGCAAAAATAAAGAAAAACAATAAACAACAAAAAGTTGTAAGACGAGGCGATGTATTTTTTTTTATTGTACAATGAGTGCTTTAGGCTTGCATATTTGAATTTACATAATTTTTGTTATAAGTACAATTTATATCGGGGCCCCTCTTTTGTGGAGGCCCCGGGCCGTTGCCCCGGTCGCCCTCCCTTAAATTCGGCGCTGTGTAGAGACGCATTCAAAATGTAATATTGGTTCATACAGGGGATCTAGAGGCGCCTTTATAGCTTCTTCTACAACCGTCTAAATTTGACGTTATATTTACACATAATGGGTATAAATAAACACAGTTAATTGTGAAACCAGCCTCAAAGCAGCCTTGCAGGAACTTCCCCGAATTTCCCCTCCTGCCTGGTCGAAGCTTGATCTAATTACAGTTTAAATGACACGCCCAGCTTCATGGAATTGTACACACCTCAGCCGTCCCCGATACAATACTTTCCTCTCAACTCATCCATTAGGACGGCGACAATGCTCCGAGCGTATCTCCAAGTTATTAATGGCCAGGCAAATAATAGAAACTGGCTAACAACACCTAAACAAAGTTCCGTAATTCGGAACTCGCGGGCTCTTTGTCCCGCACCGTGGAAGCCTCGTTTTGTCGCGACCAGCCAAGCCTCCTTCAGCGATCTATCGGAATATTGTAGCCGTGCAGGGTGCGTTTGATTAATTGTTAATACTTTGAGGGCTATTTATTGACAAATATTTTTCCGTGTATGTGTAAGTAATTATTAGGGTGGTGACAAGTCAACTGTTCCAGCAAATGGTGAAGCATGAGGGTCAACGCCTCTGGCCTCCTATGTCGACGACTGCGGACGTGACTACCAGGGTATGAACCTGTTTACTTCTTTTCCGAGATTATTGCATTAGCATGCAGTGATAACCCTTTTAATGTTCCCTTCCTACTTACTAGAGTGTAGGGTTGAAGCCGCCAGTTTGTACTATCGCTTTGGAAGATGATATTGGAGATGTTCGACGATTTTGTGATTGAAAATATATTTTGTTTTCTACCCAGTTCTATGTGGTCGTGTTCATATAGAGCATAATGAAATGAATGATGGGAAAACATAAACTTTTCATAATGTTGATAGGGTTTAACTTTTCTAGTAAAATCATTTCAAAATCATAGACTGTTTCTATCATATTGTTTGTAATTCACAATTACAGCTGAAAACAATAACATTTAGAAGTAAATTGATATATACACGAAAATAGAAACGTTTGAACGCCACATAAGGACATGTGGAGACGTATTTTCAGATAAATATTGTAAAATAACCTAGTTACTTATATTTTAAACAATGGTGTCACATTGAAACATTTAATAATTGGAACACAACATAATTTAGGTGGGCCGAAATATGGCATTCTTTTACATAACGCTTCTGTAAATATAACCCATATTTACACTTTCCTCCTGTAAATGATTGGTATACCAGGAAGACAATGTTTCATATTAATATGACGGCCCGTCCCGGGTAACCGAAGAATATGAGATAATACAATACAATTTACGTTTCTGTGCTCGAGGCGGCTTCGAAAAATTGTCCATGTTTCTGTTCAGTTTCGATTTTTTGTTTTTGCAACCTGACATGGATAGCTAACACCTCACAACTCCGTTATGATAGTAGCCTATAGGAACAGCGCAATCCCTTTATTCAAGTAAGGGATAGATCATGGTATGACTTGGGAATGCTGTTTTATGGGCTAATATTGTGATATACATAAATCTTAAGCTTTCGTGTTTTATACACATTATTTTTGTACTTAAGCGGGGCTTGCGCGAACAATTTTAAAGAATGACCAGATATAAGTACCGTTCAGGTTCTGCCGTGACCACGATTGGATGTAACTCCTTTCGAAACGTCAAGTTAAAAAAGGTCATTTAAATCTAATCTTTCTTCAAAATTGTTCGCGTAAGCCCCGCTTAAGTATATAAATAATGTGTTATATTGTGACCTACCTTTCACCAACTGCTGATTTATTTTATTCGACACTTAAAGGGCCTTTATTACTAAAGTGCTGATTATCTTGTAATGGTATTTTGATTGCAAGCTGCTAAGAAAGGCCTTTAATATGTGACGATTAAGCTAATCAGCAGTTGGTGAAAAAGGCCCTAAGGCATTTTTATTCGAACCAGCTGTGCATTTGAGCCATTCAACTAGCGAAGAATCATCTAGCAGAGTCTACTCAAGCTACTCCCAAAGAGCTAGTTTCATTACGACAGATACGACCAAGCCTCTCCCCACTACCGACTACTTTCAGTCCGGTAATTGAATTACTATCAACTTTCTAATCAGTTTCGCGATTAGGGTTCTCTCCGCCTACGGAGACTTTCGCAACTTTTGCGTCGAAAAGACGACGGAGAAACGGACGATCGTATCGACACTCCAGAACCGGATCGGAGCGGAATCGAAAATAAACATGGGATACAGAAATTGTTTTTAGAGGCTCCGATCACCTACAATATATCCCGTACACTTACATGAAATAAAACCAATGCGTTCCTAGTAAACTGTGTTTGTTAACAGCTGCTTCGTGTCATGTCAACAATCGACGTTACCCGTATACCTACGTGAAATAAAACCAATTCGTTCCTAGTAAGTAGTGTTTGTTAACAGCTGCTTTGTGTCATGTCAAAAATCTATTATTGCAGCGGTTCATTTCTTTGAGTCAGAAGTAACATTTAATTTTCAAGTAATACGTTAAAGTTTATCAAATAATTAAGTGTAATTGATTTTTGTTTAAATCATTGACTAATTCAACCTGTATTTAAAAGTAATAATATAATATAACCTCAGCCGGTGAACAAACCTAGAAGACATCACCAGGATTCTAAACGTTAAATTAATTAAATTAAAAAATCATTAAATTAAACTGTCAGTGGAATTGATGTCACAAATACTGAACCACAATCTAGAATAAAGGAAAAATTGGCAATATGGGTAGCTTAGGTAAAAAGATACAGTAGAACTTTGATTTAGTGGCAGAACTCACACGGCACGTTATGTAGAATACAAGGATTACGTGCATCCACAACGTATACTCCGTCCAAGATTATGATGTTCAGAGCCTGTAGTCCCAGTTGTCACCTAAATTGGCGTTCACGGCAAACCGATCAACTGGCGTTTTTTTGTAAAAACGTCAAACTTCATACACGTTTTTACTAGATATTCTGTGGTTTTACATCTTCAAGCTGTCAAAGTCAAACTCGGACTTCCGATTTGTATGAAAACGCAGAGTCGACGTAAACGGCAACGTCGACGTATTTACGGCAACGTTGAGTAAGCTGTCAACTCGGACTCGCAAATGGTAGTTCGCTTAACGCCCACTGCGCGCGCTCTTCAACTTCTATACATTTAAAACGCCAGTCGATCGGTTTGCCGTAAGCGCCAATTTAGGTGACAACTGGGACTTCGGGTACAGGCTCTGCTATCAGTCGAACGAACGGACCGACAAAAGTATTTTTGACAAAATTCTCTAAACAAATAATCGTAATCGCTGCGCATGTGTACATGTTTAGTTAGAGGAAAAAATAATGCTTTAGCAAAATTGTTAGGTAAGCGCGGAAGCTGGCGGGTGGCTTAATTTTCTTCAAGGGGATTAATTTCTGAGACTTCGCGGTAGACGGCGGTAGTCTACCGGCGGGGGAGCAAGACGGATAGCGCGGCCACTGTAGGTGCGAGCGAGACGGAGCCGGTAAGACAGGATCCAGTCAGAGTGGCGGAATAATTGAAGTTTTCTTGCAGCGGAACTGAGTCATTCCAAGTTGGTAAGCTTAACCAATGGGTAAGAGCCATTTCTAGTTGTCTCACCGTTTTGGTGCCGTCCTCGAAGTTTCCTAGGATATGAAAAATAAAGAATAAATAGATTTGTAACGTATCCCAATATGTTGCTAGCAGAGATTATTGTAGCCTTAAACAGATTCAGACAAACAGATGTAACATAGAAACTTATATTTATATTAATCGAAAGTAAAAAATATATATATGGGCCCTTGCAGCATTGTTGATGAAACCAAATATTATTTCTAACACGTTTATTTATAAGAAGTGCGAATGAAAATAAAATAAAAACGGTTATCCCTCATTGGTTCAACGAAATCAATACGAAATCACGCAGGATATTTGATCGTAAAATGAGTTGATAAGATGTGGTCACTACTAGCGGGTAAAGAACACAAATCGCCTAATTTGAACAAACACATGCACACCGATATTTCGGAAAAGGGTACAAACATCAAAATAGATCGTACCTAACGTATCAACGCAACGTCACCCCTCGGGAGTTGGAATTCCTGCAAAATAAGGTCTACTTCGACCCAATAAATAAGTTTACGGCAGAAGAAGCCCGTTGAAATAGACGAAAGGGTTCCTGCACGTATTTCCTGTGGGAACTATACGCGGCGTCTTCTCCAATAACCGAGCGCGCGTACGGATGTACTCGGGGGGTGGGGGCTGGCAAACCAAGGCGGAGGGCACAGGGTACAGTCGCGGTCCGATGAGGATTACCGTGGGGAAGTTAAGAGGATATTGAGGCGATCGAGTTCCATACAACGGCTCGTGCCTGTTTCCTTAGTGAAATTAAGGTGGCCCAACCCGGCGGGCCTAACTCATTCGCGGGCATGGTACAAAACCGTGCTGTCACGCTCTGGGACCTTATCTGTTTCGAAGAATAAGACAGGCTCCGTGATGAGGAAGATGCAACATGTCCACAAAAAAGACAATGTGCATAGTGTATGATTTGGTAAGATTTACGAAAATTTTAATTTCAAAACGACTTGTAGCTAAAAGTAAACCACGACCGCTGTAGTCAAAAATCTAACAAAAACTAAATAGATTATAAATCTTGATTAAATAAGCTATGTCTTATGACTAATCTTTTTAAGATGTTTTTACTTTATCATTGCGTAATTCACCTCCAAAGTCATTGTACAAAACGCGCAAAAAATTCGAATTTTCGGACCTTATAACTTAGAAACCAAACACAATTTTATAATGCCATTGGTCATCAGACATCTAGTTCGATCAAATAAAGCTATTTCGACCAAAATTTTGGATCTCTGACAAGAAATATGGGCGTGATCTTCTTTCCCCTTTTGTATGGGGAGATGAGCGGGATGGGCCACCTTAAGAAATATTCTTCTGAAATTTTGCATATTGAATAAACCAACTGAGAGGTACGTCTGTACGTTTTGATTTTTTTTCTGCTTAACTTATATCCATGATGTATGGACATATTCACCGCTTGTAGGATGTACACATATTCTTAAACGGCATAATTTTATGTACTATCAGTATACGGTTACCAACGCTGGTAACCGTATACCTATCCATAAAATGTGTGATAAATTTAACAGAGTATTTCCTGATCTAGATATACACTGTTTATTTAGATTTTCACTGTTGTTCGACATAATGCTTAATGTTTACGTATTGCATCTCTCGCGTTTCTAAAAAGATGCCGTGATAAAAATATTCTACCAAAATGTGTGCAGTTGAGTGGTAAGAATTATATTCGTGGCTCCGAAAGCGTGTTGATAGGTGCGGAAGAACGTCTTTTGAGCCTCACTATTCGTAATACAAGGAGAGATGCGTACTTTATCGGTCATAAACTCCAAGAAGTGGAAAGTAAGCTAAAACATACTTTAACTAGTGAGTTATGGCAGACGTGCGACCGAATTACGAAGCAAGCGGCGGAGCATGAGCGAAAATGTTGTACTGCGATCCATAGGGCAAAATTTGATAAATTGGCGGCCGCTAACAACCAATCACAGCGCGGTTCACTGACAGCTGTCAACCCTGTCCGATTGACAGCTACAGATATCATAACAAATCGCACAAGTACAGATTCTGTTTGTTGTGTTGTGAATCTATCCCACAAAGTTCTCTCGGAAAGTGCGGTTAAAGTGTTATCAAAGGGCCCTAATTTTGTACCTACGCCTACGACATTACCGGTGGAACGGATCGTGGGGGGTATCGAAGAGGCGATCACAAGGAACAGACTACCGAAAAATGATGCAGAGACTCTTCGGCAGGATGCAGCCTACATCATGCGACGAGCTCGTCTTCCTCGGCCGAATATCTCCGGTGCTGAGAGAGCAGCTCTCAAGGTCTTGCACAAAGATGAATCATTGACGGTTCTGCCCGCGGACAAGGGAAATGCGACGGTTGTCATGTCCACCGATGACTACAAGAGCAAGATTGGGGCTATGCTTTCTACGGGGACATACCAGAAGCTAAATTATAATCCTACGGCTCGTGTTACGCGGAGGACGTCCGCTCTCATCAATGAGAAGGACTCACCGGTACCGCAGAATCAAAGGAAGGGGCTTATTTCATGTAATCCACAACCACCTACACTATACGGATTACCTAAGATTCACAAGCCAGACACTCCTTTAAGACCCATTGTTAGCCAAATAGATTCACCCACCTACCGCCTGTCGAAATATTTGGCTCACGTCCTACATCCACTGACTGGAAAGACAGCCACCTTCATAAAGGACTCTGCACATTTTGTGGAAAAACTGGCGAGCATTAAGTTGGGTCCAGAAGACCTCATGGTAAGTTTTGACGTAGAGTCGCTCTATACTAATGTTCCGTTGACAGACGCCCTGCAGATCATTGACGCAAATCTGGGCAATAACAACATTGACACGGGACATACGAGACTTATAGAGCACTGTTTACGTCAAAATTATTTCCTCTGGCAAGGCGACTACTACATGCAGCTAGACGGAGTTGCCATGGGATCACCAGTGGCTCCAGTGGTGGCCAACATATTCATGGAAGACTTTGAGAAGCAGGCGTTGGAAACGGCAGAACATCCCCCTGTTATCTGGTTCCGATATGTGGACGACACGTTTGCAATTTTTTCACATGGACGGAGTCACCTCGACGGTTTCCTCGAGCATTTGAACCGGATTCACCCACAGATTAAGTTCACGATTGAGATTGAGAAAGAAGGAAGTTTAGCGTTTCTTGATGTTTTGGTCACGAGGAGAGCTGACGGCACGCTGGGCCACACAGTCTACCGCAAACCTACGCACACCAACAGGTACTTGAACGCTAACTCGCATCACCATCCAGCACAGCTGAGGTCTGTCACACAATCTCTCGTGAACCGCGCGTACAAAATCTGTGACGTCGAACATGTGAACGAGGAGTTGAAATATGTGAAGGAGGTTTTAACTTACAATGACTACAAGACTCGTGCCAAGGATTTCTGTCAGCAAACAGCGAGAAAAAGGATACAGAGGGCTGAAGTCCAAAGACAGTGCGCATACCTCCCATACGTGCGAGGTGTCACGGATCGCATAGGAAAGATTTTCAGAAAAATGGGCATAAAAACCTTTTTCAAACCTCTCGCAAAAATATCCTCCAAGCTAAGATCAGCTAAAGACAAAATCCCACTACAGGCCCCAGGAGTATATAAAGTACCATGTAGCTGTGGGAAAAACTATATTGGCCAGACAAAACGAAGTGTGCAAACAAGAATAGGAGAGCACATCAAGGCAGTCAAAAACAATGAGTTTCACAAGTCGGCGATCTGTGAGCATGTCTTGAACAATGGAAGCAATCATTGGATCCGTTTCGACCAAGTTAAAACAATCGCTGTTGAAAAACAATATATACCCCGCTTGGTACGAGAATCCATTGAGATTTCAAGACATCCGAATTTCAACAGAGATGACAGTATGAGGCTATCATCGTCTTGGTCTCCAGTACTGGCACAATATGGCAACACAAGGGTTCAGCTGCCCACACTGTCGCACAGTGACACCGTGAGCATAGTTTGCACAGACAATTTCATCGCCCAACGAAGTGCTGTGTTACTACCCGCATCTGTAGCTGAACCTACCCACAGCTACAATCTCCGCAGCCGACGACCTTTAGTTGACTTCTGACTGGACGACGCGTCAGAGGTCCTCGAGGTCGCGCCGCGATCCTGATGATGTCCGCAACGTGGTGGACGAAACGTCGAAAAGAAGTGAGCCTTTTTAACACTGTATATCCGTAAACATTAAGCATTAGATATACACTATCTCAGTAATAATAACTTTAAGAAGCAAGTTGCAGCAACCCTTTCATCATAATCCATTTTAATTTTTTATATGCTTGTTTGTGTAATATTTCGTTTTCTTTATTTTCTTTTTTGTTTATTAAGTTTTTTTTTCTTTTACCTATTTAATTAAGAATGATTCTGCCATGCATGTTATCATGTTACACTCATACATTATCTGTGCTCAATTTTTGAAACTTGCAACCTTCAGTTATATTTTGTTTTATTATTAACTTTTATTTTATGATTAGCCTGATGATATGTTTGTTTTCTTTCTGAAATAATAGCCCTTTAAAGTTCTTTTATATTACATGTGAAATGCGGTGCTGGGTACATATCTAGTAAATTAGTATTAAATTGTCTTTTGTATCTTAATCATGTCTGTATCTGTTTGCTTTTCCAAATAAATAAATAAATGTATTGTGTATTATTCTGTTTGTGAACCAATAAATAATTAGATTAATAAATATACCTCTAAGTTTTTTTATTCAAATTTTTTGAGGAGCAAAATTTCATGGATATAAGAGAAGTTATCAAACAAATCAATACGTTCGGACGTAGCTCTTTGTCGATTTATTTTATGTGCAAAATCTCAGAACAAAATTAATTCATTTGACTGAGGAAACAGGCACGAGCCATTAAACCCAATCAACTAATTATCCTCTTAGCAAATAAGAACATTGTGTTAGACGGAAGCAGTCTACATAGTTTAAGTTTAATTACAGTGTAAAGAAAACATATTCTAATACTGACCCGTGGTAGACGAGCATCGATGAGAGAAAGAAAAAGCAGGCGAGCACGTCTGCGCGCCCCACTACGCCACTGACCTGAAACAACAACAAAAACAACAATTAAATCGATGGAACATTTTCATTGCCACTTCAACCAGCGTTAATTCAATGCGATGGAACCAAGGGTTTTGCGGGATTTAGCCTGCAACCTAATATGGAAGGGCATTTACAGCACGGTAAGTGATATACAATGGTTCGGACCTGTTTCCTTAGTCAGATTAAGAAACATTTTTCTGAAATTTTGCACATTAAGTGCGTACTATAAATATAAATTAAAACAAAAACGTACATACATACAGTTGATTTAACTGTATGTATGTACGTGTTTGTTTTTTTGGTAACTTTACTCGAATCCATGATACACGACTTTTTGTATTTGTACACACATATTTATAGCACTTGGCGCAGGCAGACCAAAATATTTAGTATCAGACGGTTGGTCATTGTTCTGTGATCAGAGCTTCAGCCATTTAGGTTATGGTAATTATTTTTTACGCAACCTCCTAGTCTATACATTAAACTGCGTGGAAAACACAGACACTTTTTAATTGCCGCTTCGACCATTTTTAATTAAAGCGATGGGAACCAGCCCGGGCGGGCTCCCACAACCTAGTAACACCAACCGATTGTAACTTGCATTCTCGAAGATAAAGTATATTTAAATTTTTAATGAGAAAAAATGATCCTCATATCCCGGGTCTCGATCCAGTGGTCTTTTGTGTGGACCAGTAGGCCTATTCCTGGCATTCCGAAATCAGGACTCAGGAATCTTGAGTCTAGAAAACCGCTTTTGTAGCGGTTTTCAAAGCGATTTTCATGACTCATATTCCGGAGCATAGTTTTTTTTAATAAATCAAGGTTTTCCGTTGAAAAGCTCGCTTTAACAATCGCTACAAAAGTGATTTTCTAGACTCGGGATTCCTGATTCCTGATTACTGAACGCCAGGAATAGACCTGCAGAGGCTTTACCCCTAGGCCGTGAAAATGTTCATCAAAGCGACACAAAACGTTTTCACCCGCGCACCCCTACGATTTATCGCGCCAAACTTGCAGTAAGTAGGTGCGACCGAAGCGGTTGTTTCGCAACACATTACCTACTGAAAACTTTCCGCGTGAACTCTTAAACAAGAATTTATTTTTCAGCCTTTGCTAAAGGTTTAAAAAGTTCGTAGCCGACGCAATGATTCACGCGGCGAGCGCTGGGGCGGAGAACCGCCCGCCGCCCGCCGCCCGCCGCCGGCGTGGGCGGGCGGGCTTAGTGAAAACAATTTCAGAAAGTTGCAGGATAGGATAAGTAAAGATTTGCCGGCAGTAGATTGTGAGAAACAATAGTAACAACATTAGAAGCTTAACGTACAGTCAACCGATGATTAAAGTAAAAATGAATGGTGGTTGAACACAACTTACACAACAGTAAGTAGCAGACATTATCAACTATGTTTAAATGTATAATCAGCACTATAATTGTTTCCAAAAGTCAAGGTATTTCACTTCTTCATCTTTTACTGCAACCGGACGTGTATCCTTAACTCTTTGGTCGACTGTACAAGATTTTCAGAAGGAAATGCAAGTGAAATCTCCTGAGCAATACTATTTCTTATGGCAACAGATCTGTTTTGACGGACGTTCATACGTTTGCACACATGCAAGGAAGTATTTTTGTAATGTTAAGCGACGTTAATATGGCGTATGCCAGGTTCTCACATAATAGGCGCAGAACGCATGGGTTTTCAAATTTCGCGGGGACTGCGCAAACCAACCCGGGCTGCCAGGTGTTTCTCACACCACGTTTGAAGGAATCCTAGCTGTACTTTGTGCGTACACATCGTGCATTCCATAGTTTACCGATTCGGTCGATACAGGATTTAGAGGATCGGTTGGTTCTTATTTTAGTAATGTTGACAGTGAAGGGGTGCATTCTCTGCCTATTCCACATTGAGTCATGGTAGAAAAGGGACAGAAGGACAATGTTATGAATCTCCAACAAGCATTTTCCATGCGATCGTTAGTATTTCTGCAGTCCTTGCCAAGTTTTAAATAGCCAATAAATGCGATATATAGTGTATACATTAATCATAATAATTATGTTCAGTGACACGAAGTAGCATTTACTTGACTCATTTTTTTAATATAAATGTGAAACATACTGTACACGCGAAACCTCACGGTTAGCCACGTTTAATCACAATGGCGGCAGCGCCGGCGAATAAGTTAGCTTACGATTTTTAACTCACTGCTGATTTTTCGAGTTCCAACGACATGTACGAACACGAAGGAACTTCACAGGATGCTAAATAGTGCAACGAACATTCGATGTTGCACGTCCCGAATTCGTAAGTGAACTAACGAATTTCACTAGCTCGTGACTACGCTGCCACCATACGAATAAGTTTGGATCGCTACTGCTGTACTTCCATGAACGCTGGTGGTACAATGAAGAGAAAAAAATATAAGGTCGTTATACAATTATACCGCCTCCGTACGGAATGCGACGTCTGTATACAAAGCATACGGGCTTTTAACTATCCCTACAGAGCAGTCTCTCTACGCAAAAGTACTGCATAGTTGAAATGGACGGGCGGTTACAAAGTTGCACCGGAGACCGCCAACAACGCGACGGACCAACTTCAACTATCCGAAGACGTCCGGTCAACCTTTCGAACACTGTTCGGGCACGATGAAAACAATCCCAAGACCCAGTGAAGCGTCCCTGGGTTGCGATCGGAGGAAGGAATGGCTACGGTCTATGTAGACGGGAAACAAAAGCACAACGCGGTTTAGACCAATGGACAAGCAGTACAAGGATCCGTAGGAGATAAATAAATTAGCATTTTTCAGACAGAAATTACTCCTCCATTTGAATTGACTATTTTCCATCCAGTGCAATGTAGCCGTGCTGAAATAAAGGGTAGGTCCTGGCGTGACACTTTATTTTTATAATAAAAAACTCGTATGGGTGGCTGTGCTGGGGACCAAAGGTTGAGGAGAGACGGACAGTTCCATATCCTGAGTTTGAGAAACGGTTCGTTCTCAAAAGTCAACCACAAGGGGGTGCTCTGATTATTTGCGGCGGGTGCTTTGGATATATGTAGGATGGGGAGGAATAAGGGATGCAAATTCCACAGAGTAACGTCCATGGTAGTACCTGTGGAACAGACTGAGCGACTCCACAAACCGTCTGTGGCTCAGGGACTCCAAGACAGCGGTAAGTTGTGGATTCCCAACAAGACAGACCGCTCGGCGCTGATTTGAGTCCAAGGATACGGGCAGGTACTGGGACTACCTTTCCATATGTGGCTACAGTAGTCTATGTTCGGCCTTATTAAGGTGGGCCCGTAAGCATCAGAAAATTACGCTCCCCATACAAACGTAGTTTACTAATCTTTCAAAAACCACTATTCCAATTTGCTTGATATTTGGGACTTAATATCTATGTCTGCAAGTGTTTTATTTTTTAGAAAAATATGTCCTGTGTCACACAATAGAGAAAAGAAAATTTGTATGAAGATTTTCTTTTGCCTGTTCTTTTACTTGCTTTACATTTTTCAGCAAAACAAAAACGTGCAGACACAGATATTTATTGTAGAATATTAGATACCAAATATCAGGTAAATCAGAACAGTGTTAAACTACGTTAAACGTACGTACGTACGTACGTACATATGTACGTAAACTACGTTTGTATGGGGAACATAGCTTACGGGCCGTTCTTAAGATTATATAAAGAAGAAGCAGTTGTACCGGTGAATATAACCTTCTGCAACAGCATAGGATCAACTTAGTCCTATCGGGAATGCGGTGTGTTGGGCTAACATCACGGCAGCCGGTAACTATCGCTCGTTTGGCGAATGGGAGCTACACGGGAAAAAGTGTCTGAGTATTTTGCTTAGTAAAAAAGAAGACAGGCATTAGTGTCAACGTTCAGGCCGTAATGAAAAATAATAGGAAGTGCTCTGCAACAGTGTGCGTCCATTTAATTAAAATAGGCACCTAACGCTTTAAGCGTCATCTCCGTCCGATATTTTTCCGTCCGACGTTAAAGTGGTTCATCATACCGGGTGCCCCACGACCCTCTCATATTTTTTATTTTTGTATGTAACAAGACTTGGATACCACACCCACCGTCATGATGTTAGCCCAACACACCGCAATCCCTAAGAGATTAGGTACCTGCTAGGACATTCCCTTTTATGAGCACGACTATATTGAATTGGATGGAAAACACGGACCATTTTTCATTGTCGCTACGACATCCATATCGATGGTACCAACTCGGGTGGGCTTACTCTCTACCACCTACTAGGGGAAGGGGTTTTACCTGGATTCCGAACCATGGAACAGCTCGTATTTGTGACGGAATACACTTATCCAACTCAGAAAGAGAAATAAAGTAGTGCATAAACGGGCAGGAGATAAACCCATGGTAATAATGGCAAGTTCCCGCGGCTTTTTATGCAATTGCTTTTACCATAATTTAAAATTTGTCCAACAGAACCCTAAACTACAAAATAACGTAAGACTGAAGCGACAGCGCGGACAAAGGCGAGCGGTACAAAGGGAAGCGAGTAACAACAATTCCATTCGCTTCCCGTCACGGCGGCGCAGTGGCGCGGTGGGACGGCGGCGGCGGCGGCGCGAGCCAGCGACATCGGCGGAGAAGTGGCAGTTTTGACTGCTCCAACTTTTCTACCGCTTTATTTTCATCGATGATGCGCCGGCACAGGCAAGCGGGGATGTCGCCGTGGCACTTGGTGTGCAAAAATGTAATTTTATTGTCGTGAGATGGGCCTTTTTAGCCCACTTCAATAAAAAAAACGGACGGATGGACGGATGGACCGCAGAGCTCAATAGGAAATGGGTCCTCTGGCACCCTTTGGTCACGGAACCCTAAAAAGGGTACATATTTTCCAGTTACATTAAAACTAGCTTGGATGGTTGTGGTTTTTACTGAGACGCGCTCCCGGCCAATTCTGTCTGAATATTAAGGTGGCCCAACCCGGCGGGACTAACTCATTCGTGGGCACGGTACAAAACCGTGCTGTTGCGCTCTGGGACCTTCACTGTTTCAAAGAAAACGACAGGCTCCGTGATGAGGAAGATGCAACATGTCCACAAAAAAGATAATGTGCAGAGTGTATGATTTGGTAAGATTTACGAAAATTTTAATTACAAAACGACTTATAGCTAAAAGTAAACCACGACCGTTGTAGTTAAAAATCTAACAAAAACCGAATAGATTATAAATCTTAATTAAATTAGCTATGTCTGATGACTAATCTTTTTGAGATGTTCTTACTTTATCATTGCGTAATGCACCTCCAAAGTTATTGTATAAAACGCGCGAAAAATTCGAACTTTCGGACCTTAAAACTTAGAAACAAAACACAATGCCAACGGTCATCAGACATCTAGTTCGATCAAATAAAACTATTTTGAGAAAAAATTGGGATCTCTGACAAGAAATATGGACGTGATCTTCTTTCCCCGTTTGTATGGGGGAGTTGAGCGGGATGGGCCACCTTAGGATCATCTGACGCTGTAACCTAAACAACAGCCCCATGAGTGTTGAGCTGTAAACAACTCTAAAACCGCAGGGTTTTAAATGCAATTCAGTGCAGCCATGGACCTGTCCTGGTATGGCACATTTATTTCGGGATAGCGAGAAATTACCTTATACCGTCATAGGAGATCTGAAATTGGATGCATTTAGACACTAATTTTGATTTCAATGTTACCGCCTAAAATTGCCAACCAGTTATTTTGTGTTTTTCTACACCTAAAATAATTGTAATAAGCGAATTCGGGATTATTAGCTATGAGAAAGCACCCAGTCTATTCGTTCCCAGTCAGTTGCGACGAAGCTCAAAACGAGACATTACCGAACGATACAAAGCAAAGGACGTCAAATGACGGATGCGACGTCTATGCTTTCCCTCTTCTATGCTTCGGTGTGGTTCCGGAGACGTATGGAACAAGTATGAAAAGCAAGACATTCAGCGTGGTAAATTTTTAGGGTTCTAGGTTTTCTAGGTTCAGGATCAGGGTGTTATTTCATTTTCATTTCATTTATTTAAACTTTGTTGGTATTGAAACTACACGAAGTTACGTCAAAACTAACCGATCCGCGGATTCTATCAACCATTAACCCGCAAATAAACTTTACTGGCTTTCCGTTCACAGTAATGAAATATATACTTAGACCTAAATGCTACTACCAGGCAAATAACTAGGCAAAGGAACCATGGAGTTCATTTGCCATGGTAAATAAACTCACCGGGTGAACAGACAAGTGAGATGATTGACAAGAGTGAGACGCTTAGTTGATTGATTGAACATTCTTTAATACGCCACAAAAAACAATTAACAAAAGAAAGTATAGTGCAATAACAACATAAGTGGGGCGCAAAGGCGGGCTTATCCTTCGTTGCATTTCGTAAGTTCACTTGGCCGAATAAAACGTCTTTTGACAGTTAGCATGGTACGAAATCCAACTAAACCTAAGATTTAATCACTCAATTGACTGTTAGTTAATCCGGCGGGCTAATTTACGATGGTGACCCCCAGGTCTTATAAACTTGTTTTATCACAAAACGAATATAGTTTGCCTTCTAACTATTGAAAACTATTCTAGTAGTGAGCTTTTGGAAGTTTGCTCATTTCAAAGTCCATCCGAAAACATCCGCGAAAGACTCTATCAAATTGTTTTTAACCACGGATTCTTGCGCTCTAAAACGCTTAACTGATTTCAACGCTTCTGTGTGTGTAAAAAATGTATTTTTTCTTTTAATAATTTAATTTGTTATTTTTTATGAATTTGTTTGTTATTATTTGATCAATTAATATATTTTATATCTCTTCATGAAGTTTTTACGCTTTGACTTAAGAGAATCAACATGTTGTAACGAATTAAGATTCATTAAATTCAACATTTCGAAGAAACGAAAAAAAAAACAATTGAGTCCACTTGTAATGGAAAATTAAAGTGGAGATGTGACTAAATAAATATATATCAATGGGTAATTTGAAAATAATGTATCTTTGATATATTTGTTACCAGTAGATAGAAGTTCAACGAAGAACATTCGGTTTTTATTCTAACCCCTCACGTAATTTAACGTAAAGTCAAGAAGTTTAAAATTGATTAATTGAAGTATACATCGCGTCAAAATGAGACCTGTGGTTCTCAAGTTATAAATAAACAGACAGAGACAGAGAGAATATTTTAATATTTTACCTATTTTTGTAGCTGCAAAATAAATACACATCTGTGAAATTTTCATCTGCCTACTTATTACGGTTCAGGAGATACAGTGACAGACGGTCGGACGGACGGACAGTGGAGGGGTAGTTCCGTTGGCACCATTTGGGTACGGAACCCTAAAAAGGGGGGAGGAGAGTTAGACTTGTGTAACTGTATACAGAAAGAGAAGCACTTTTTCTCTGACACTACACCTACGTTTACACTATTCCCATTGTAATATAGACTTAAGAATCAGCTGTAAACCATCCATAACAAATTCTAAGCAAAGTTCAGCCCTGCCGTCCGAGCCGGCCCTGTCATCCCAGGACGGTTCTTTTGTTCCTCCCGTGTCTCTATCGCGGCACATCCATTAGGGATTTTAGACAGCACAACGTAGAGCGAAATTAGTCTCGAAATTACACACTTAGCCGGGTAATGCAGTAGTTTCGAGTAAAGTTACCCGGAATGCAATTTCGCACACCCCTCCGCACTTTGCCCGCCCCCGCGCCCCTTGAGTCCAAGAGCTGTGTCCAATGATGGAGGTTTGCTATACAATAATTGAAGAACAATAAAATGTAATTTTATTGTCGTGAGATGGGCCTTTTTAGCCCACTTCAATAAAAAAAACGGACGGATGGACGGATGGACCGCAGAGGCCAATAGGAAATGGGTCCTCTGGCACCCTTTGGTCACGGAACCCTAAAAAGGGTACATATTTTCCAGTTACATTAAAACTAGCTTGGATGGTTGTGGTTTTTACTGAGACGCGCTCCCGGCCAATTCTGTCTGAATATTAAGGTGGCCCAACCCGGCGGGACTAACTCATTCGTGGGCACGGTACAAAACCGTGCTGTTGCGCTCTGGGACCTTCACTGTTTCAAAGAAAACGACAGGCTCCGTGATGAGGAAGATGCAACATGTCCACAAAAAAGATAATGTGCAGAGTGTATGATTTGGTAAGATTTACGAAAATTTTAATTACAAAACGACTTATAGCTAAAAGTAAACCACGACCGTTGTAGTTAAAAATCTAACAAAAACCGAATAGATTATAAATCTTAATTAAATTAGCTATGTCTGATGACTAATCTTTTTGAGATGTTCTTACTTTATCATTGCGTAATGCACCTCCAAAGTTATTGTATAAAACGCGCGAAAAATTCGAACTTTCGGACCTTAAAACTTAGAAACAAAACACAATGCCAACGGTCATCAGACATCTAGTTCGATCAAATAAAACTATTTTGAGAAAAAAATGGGATCTCTGACAAGAAATATGGACGTGATCTTCTTTCCCCGTTTGTATGGGGGAGTTGAGCGGGATGGGCCACCTTAAGATCATCTGACGCTGTAACCTAAACAACAGCCCCATGAGTGTTGAGCTGTAAACAACTCTAAAACCGCAGGGTTTTAAATGCAATTCAGTGCAGCCATGGACCTGTCCTGGTATGGCACATTCATTTCGGGATAGCGAGAAATTACCTTATACCGTCATAGGAGATCTGAAATTGGATGCATTTAGACACTAATTTTGATTTCAATGTTACCGCCTAAAATTGCCAACCAGTTATTTTGTGTTTTTCTACACCTAAAATAATTGTAATAAGCGAATTCGGGATTATTAGCTATGAGAAAGCACCCAGTCTATTCGTTCCCAGTCAGTTGCGACGAAGCTCAAAACGAGACATTACCGAACGATACAAAGCAAAGGACGTCAAATGACGGATGCGACGTCTATGCTTTCCCTCTTCTATGCTTCGGTGTGGTTCCGGAGACGTATGGAACAAGTATGAAAAGCAAGACATTCAGCGTGGTAAATTTTTAGGGTTCTAGGTTTTCTAGGTTCAGGATCAGGGTGTTATTTCATTTTCATTTCATTTATTTAAACTTTGTTGGTATTGAAACTACACGAAGTTACGTCAAAACTAACCGATCCGCGGATTCTATCAACCATTAACCCGCAAATAAACTTTACTGGCTTTCCGTTCACAGTAATGAAATATATACTTAGACCTAAATGCTACTACCAGGCAAATAACTAGGCAAAGGAACCATGGAGTTCATTTGCCATGGTAAATAAACTCACCGGGTGAACAGACAAGTGAGATGATTGACAAGAGTGAGACGCTTAGTTGATTGATTGAACATTCTTTAATACGCCACAAAAAACAATTAACAAAAGAAAGTATAGTGCAATAACAACATAAGTGGGGCGCAAAGGCGGGCTTATCCTTCGTTGCATTTCGTAAGTTCACTTGGCCGAATAAAACGTCTTTTGACAGTTAGCATGGTACGAAATCCAACTAAACCTAAGATTTAATCACTCAATTGACTGTTAGTTAATCCGGCGGGCTAATTTACGATGGTGACCCCCAGGTCTTATAAACTTGTTTTATCACAAAACGAATATAGTTTGCCTTTTAACTATTGAAAACTATTCTAGTAGTGAGCTTTTGGAAGTTTGCTCATTTCAAAGTCCATCCGAAAACATCCGCGAAAGACTCTATCAAATTGTTTTTAACCACGGATTCTTGCGCTCTAAAACGCTTAACTGATTTCAACGCTTCTGTGTGTGTAAAAAATGTATTTTTTCTTTTTATAATTTAATTTGTTATTTTTTATGAATTTGTTTGTTATTATTTGATCAATTAATATATTTTATATCTCTTCATGAAGTTTTTACGCTTTGACTTAAGAGAATCAACATGTTGTAACGAATTAAGATTCATTAAATTCAACACTTCGAAGAAACGAAAAAAAAAACAATTGAGTCCACTTGTAATGGAAAATTAAAGTGGAGATGTGACTAAATAAATATATATCAATGGGTAATTGGAAAATAATGTATCTTTGATATATTTGTTACCAGTAGATAGAAGTTCAACGAAGAACATTCGGTTTTTATTCTAACCCCTCACGTAATTTAACGTAAAGTCAAGAAGTTTAAAATTGATTAATTGAAGTATACATCGCGTCAAAATGAGACCTGTGGTTCTCAAGTTATAAATAAACAGACAGAGACAAGACGTTGAATTTTGTTAGAATTGGTTTGGCCGCTATAAACTTATTTTTTTTTCATATTTTCATATTTATAGATTGGTCAATCCAAACACGGACAAGTAAAATAGTTTAGCAGGTAGACATTTGAATTTTCGCGCCAATTGACAGAATGACAGATCTGACTTTTTCTTCAACTACCCTGCGATGAATTTTATTTTATCCATACCATTTCCCTCCAAATTTCACTTCCTTTCACGAATTAGCACCGACAACAACTTGTGCGCGCCGCAACTTTTTACATCCACGCCAGTGCCATTGTGAAATCCTGGATACGCCTATACCGGTCGAAAGCACAGCAGAAGGTTCACGCGTGCAACAGTGCAAGTGCAGTGCATAATAACAGGAAAGTCACAAAAAGAAAAAGGCATCCAGACCATCGCGCCGACCGCACGTCCAGGCCTGGACCCACACAGCTGCGTGCGTCGCCGGAGCAAGTCTGCGCCCTCCATACTTGTAAATGGAAACCAGGGTAAGCGAGGAGGCGATACCTACAGTCGCCAGCGCATGATCGAACCAGGTGCGTCCTCTATCCTCCTCTCCTTGGCCACACCATTTTTTGTTCCTTCGAACCGCATTGATTCATTCATTCGAATTATTATATAACTTCCAAATTTTACAAAGTCTTGTTGCATAAGTTTTCTCATCTAACCTTCATTCAGATCATCAATCAATTATAGGTACCAACTGTTTCTGTTCTACCAACCACACGAAGTTGTAGCGTATGTACTACCAACCGTTTTTATTGTCTGTGTTTTGAAACACACCTGCCTGCTCCTATAGACTGGCAATACCGGAAATGGTTTCGAATGTCATTTTGTACGTCATTGCACTGTCAATGTGACAGCTGTCAGTCAATCCATGTTTTTGTGTTGTTATTGTGTTGCTCCGAATTTACTGGTAGAAATTTGTGAAAACTTGTGAAAAATGACGGAAGTTCAAAAGCATGTGACGAAAGCGCGACTTACAGCAGGTGAGATACGCAATTTGTACGATTTCGCGACATCAGTATCGGTCACTCGTCATGCTGAAGACTTACGAAAGTTGCAAGTTCAATCCACTCATATCTCGAGACTTCGCGATCAATTTGAAACAGCACACCTCGCCGTGCTGTCTTCGAGTACTGATCCCCAGCCCAAGGAAGACAAGCTCTATCATGAGATAATGGATATGCTGTATTCAATAGAGGTGCTATGTACCGATTTGTTTACTACGGATGCATCAATCACAACTTTAAACAACACAGCACATCATACTCAAAACAATACTGTACCGCTCCCAAAAATACAACTTACTAAATTCGCAGGCGAAATGGTTGAGTGGACTAATTACATATCGATCTTTAACAGCTTAGTGCACGATAACAAACACTTAAATGGAGTGCAACGACTTCATTATTTGTTGTCGACACTGTACAAAGAGCCATTAGCGCTAATTCGACACTTGCCCATAACCGAAGAGAATTATAAAGTAGCATATAAATTGTTGGTGGATCGCTATGAAAACAAACGACTGATCGGAGATAAGCATCTCGAAGCAATCTTAGGTCTTCCTAGCTTCACTAGTAATACCTTTGGTTATTTGCGAAAGTTTGTAACTACGCTCAAGGAAAACCTCGAAGCACTCAAAGCGCTCGCTTTTGATGTCGATTCATGGAGCTTTATATTGCTCCACATAATGAGCAAAAAGCTGCCTGTGGATGTTCGTACTAGGTTTGAGCTAGAACATAGCGTGCATGCAATTCCAACCTTTAATCACCTGTTGAGCTTTTTGGAAACACAATTAAAGGTTCTTGAGAATGTGACAGGCCTAAAAAGCAGTGCAGTGTTGAAACACAATACAAATACTGCTAGCTGTCACACAACACTACAAACTACTGCATGTTTATTTTGCAACAACAAAGAGCACAACATTCACAGATGCACTAAGTTTGATGAATTAGATCTCAATCAACGTAAAGCTTTTGTACAAAAGCAAAGACTTTGTTTCAACTGTCTCCGATCACACGGCCCTAAGTGCTCTTCAAAGTACACATGTCGAGTGTGTCAGCAGCGACACCATACAAAACTACATGAAAATATACAGTCCGCTAAACATACAGTAAACACATCAACATCAGAAAGCGTGTCGCAAAACGAGGATGCTGTTCCATCGCTAAGCACCACAGTCCATCCTCCAGTGTTAAGCACTGTCCACCGTCACTCAGCCAAGTTGCTACCAACTGCGGTAGTAACTGTCGTTGATCGGTATGGCCAAGACCACCGAGTACGTGCATTGCTGGACTCTGCGTCACACATCAATCTTCTGAGCGAGCACATAGCTCAAAAATTAAATCTCAAGCGAACGCGTTCCGGAGCCGTTGATCCAGTTGGCGACTCCAACGCTATTCGTACCAACGGTAGTGTGCTGCTCACTCTCAAAATCGGTGTTGGGAGCGAGCGGTCCACACTAACTGAAGAGGCTTGGGTGATGAAGCGCATCACTAAAGACCTGCCGCTCTGTCTATTACCAAGCGAGGTCAAGGAAGCGTGCGCTCATCTGAAACTCGCAGATCCTCAATTCGACGTCCCTGGTCCCATCGATCTATTAATCGGTAGTGACTGGTACTTTGAAATCATAGAAGAAAAGAAACTGAGGCTAGGTGACCACATGCCTAAAGCAATCCTCACAAAAGTTGGTTGGGCTCTGATGGGTTCCGTGCCTATAGAAACCAAGGCATGCGTCAACTCAGCGAGTGGTACAACGCTCGCATGCACGCTGTCACTAGAAGCAACCCTTCAGCGGTTTTGGGAAATTGAAGAAGCACCTCACCCTCCCATTGAAGATCCTGAAAACGTGCTTTGCGAAAAGCATTTTTTGGAAACACATTCGAGAGATCACGATGGCCGCTTTACTGTGAGACTGCCTTTCAAGCCCGGCCGTAAACAGCTCGGAGGGACCCATGCAGTCGCTTTGAAGCGCTTTCACAGTCTAGAGCGCCGCCTTCTGCGAGAGCCTACGCTTCGCGAAATGTATGTCGCGTTCATCGATGACTACATCGAACAAGGACACATGCGACTATCTGAGGATATCTCATCTGATAGGTATTTTCTCCCACATCATGGCGTTCTGAAAGAAACTTCTAGCACAACAAAGCTGCGCACAGTATTCGACGCTTCTACGATTAGCACTACCGGGGTATCATTAAACAACATATTGATGCCCGGACCTAAACTCCAACAAAATATTGAGGACATCATTTTGCGGTTTCGCCTCCATCAAGTTGTCTTCACTGGCGACATTAAACAAATGTACCGCCAAGTGAAAATGCACAACGACGACTGCAAATACCAGACGATCCTCTGGCGAAAATCTCCAGAGGTGCCGGTCAGCCAGTACGAACTGACGACCGTGACTTACGGGATTTCAAGCTCTGCCTACCTAGCGATGCGAGTTGTTCACGAACTAGCCATATTGAACGAGTCCAAGTACCCAGAAGCTTCTAAAGCACTACAAGATTCTTTGTTCGTCGATGATATAGTGTGTGGCAGTTTAAATCTACAGGCAGCCCGTACATTGCAGCAGGACATTATCGCTATCCTGAGCCAAGGTGGATTCCAGCTCCGAAAATGGTCGAGCAATCAACCCGAACTCCTGGAACATATGCCTCGTGATCATTTGGAGACTCCATTCCGGTTTCAAGAAGCTGGAGATAATGTATTTAAAATCCTCGGCATGGAGTGGTCCTCTCACGCCGATGCCTTTCTCTATCATGTCACAAACATCGGCACTGCCACAACTAAGAGAGGGATCTTATCCAACATAGCACGCCTTTACGACCCTTGTGGGTATCTGACACCCGTCACCTACAATATGAAGGTTCTAATGCAAACCCTATGGCTAAAACAGCTGGACTGGGATGAGCAACTGCCTGCTGAGTACATTGAAACTTGGAAAAAATTCATTGCTCAACTCGGCAGCTTAAGCCAGCTGCGCATCGACCGTCGCATTCTGTCTGATGAGGTGACTGTTTGTGAGCTACATGGCTTCTGTGACGCTTCGGAACGTGGATACGCTGCCGCTGTCTATCTGCGCGTAACAAACACCACATCAACGGTGAAAGTTAATCTCATAATGGCAAAATCTAGAGTAGCTCCAATCAAACAACGGCTCACAATCCCAAAGCTAGAGCTATGTGGAGCACTTCTACTATCTGGACTACTCGGGCATGTCAAGCAAATACTGCAAGATAAAATAAAGCTAGACTCAGTTACGGCATGGTGCGACTCACTCATATGCTTGGCATGGATCCGGGCTCCTCCACACAAGCTGCAGACTTTCGAATCCAACAGGGTTTCACAAGTACAAGGATCCATTTCTTCTGAATGCTGGAGACATGTACCTTCAGATATGAATCCTGCTGATTGTGCAAGTCGCGGACTCTTACCGTCAGACATAGTGAGTCACCCTCTATGGTGGGGCCCATCATGGTTGTGCGAAGATCCAATCACATGGCCTGTCCACCACACTCCGCAGACCGCTTCGGAAGACCTACCAGGACTACGATTAACGCCTATCACGTGTGCTGTAGCGAGAGAAGAAATGAGCCTCGTGTCGCAATACAGTTCGCTGTCTCAACTTTCATCAATCGTCGGGTGGTGCCTTCGCTTTGTCCACAATTGCAGGAATTCTGCTAACAAAAGGAAAGGTGCCTTGACTCTACAAGAGCTGGATCACTCCCTTCACGTAGCCATCAAAGTGGTACAGCGGTCAACCTTCACCGATGAAATTAATGCACTTGAATCTAACAAGCCAATCAAGGGCTCTCTCTACCGTCTGAATCCATTCATTGATGTCAATGGTGTTCTCCGCGTCGGTGGGCGACTTACTCATTCCAGCATTCCGTATGAAGCTAAACACCCAGCTATTCTTCCAAAAACACACCACCTCACGCGCATATTAATCGAGCATTACCACCGCCTGTACTGCCATGTGGGACCGGCTGCCCTAACTTCAATATTGCACCGCCGATACTGGATTCTATCAGCGCGCAATGTAGTGCGCCACGTCATCTTCAAGTGCATGAAATGTTTCAAACTGAAGGCGAGGCCCTCTGCTCCGTACATGGGCGACCTCCCTGCTTCCCGTCTGAGACCGGCCAGAGTGTTTGAAAAATGTGGAGCTGATTTTGCTGGCCCCTTCAGCATCAAATCAGCAGTGCTACGAGGATGTAAGGTGCACAAGGCCTACCTATGTGTCTTTGTGTGCTTTGCCACCAAGGCAATTCACTTAGAAGTTGTAAGTGACTTGACCACGGAAGCCTTTGTCGCTTGCCTCCGCCGTTTCGTGTCTCGGAGGGGCTTACCAACCGATATATATACAGACTGCGGGACCAACTTCGTAGGGACTCGTCGTTATCTTGATGATGTCTCAAAATATCTATCTGATGCCGACAATCAAGATTCTTTGGCTGCCGGAGCTCGCAAGCAGCAGGTTGCCTGGCACTTCAACCCTCCATTAGCGCCCCACATGGGGGGCGTTTGGGAGACAGCCGTCAAATCGGCCAAAGTTTTGCTCAAAAGGGTAGTCGGTGAGCAGACGCTAACTTTCGAGGAGCTGCAAACCATTTTCGCCAGCATAGAAGCTGTGCTAAACTCACGACCCCTGTGTCCGCTGTCTAGCGATCCTGATAGCACCGATATGCTCACCCCTGGGCATTTCCTAATAGGCCAACCACTGCTTGCTCTGCCAGATTATAACTATGAGCATACTCCTATCAATAAGCTCAATCGCTGGAAACTCATACAGCACATGTCCCAGTGCTTCTGGCGTCGTTATCAGGCAGAGTATCTCCACACCCTGCAGGAACGCCGTAAATGGAACAAGCACGTAACAAACTTGAAAATTGGTGATCTTGTAATCATACAAGAACCCAATCTTCCTCCACTGCAATGGAGAGCTGGACGGATCACGAAAATATTTCCAGGTTCGGATGGAACTGTCCGCGTAGTAGAGCTGAAAACTGCTGGCCAGTCCACCATCACCAGAGCAGTGACCCGAGTAATTCCACTGCCATCGAATGAAAATTAATTTCACATGCACTTAGTTAAGATTTTTTTTTCCTTCAATTATCTAGTTATTACCATCATTCATATTACTTTGTGAAGCTGCTCACTAACAACATACAAACAATTTATCACATATGCCCACGTACACCGTGGCAAGCTTTGTTTTTTTTTATGTCACAAATAAAGAGCTCAGCCGCTCTTTGGGGGCCGGTATGGTCAATCCAAACACGGACAAGTAAAATAGTTTAGCAGGTAGACATTTGAATTTTCGCGCCAATTGACAGAATGACAGATCTGACTTTTTCTTCAACTACCCTGCGATGAATTTTATTTTATCCATACCATTTCCCTCCAAATTTCACTTCCTTTCACGAATTAGCACCGACAACAACTTGTGCGCGCCGCAACTTTTTACATCCACGCCAGTGCCATTGTGAAATCCTGGATACGCCTATACCGGTCGAAAGCACAGCAGAAGGTTCACGCGTGCAACAGTGCAAGTGCAGTGCATAATAACAGGAAAGTCACAAAAAGAAAAAGGCATCCAGACCATCGCGCCGACCGCACGTCCAGGCCTGGACCCACACAGCTGCGTGCGTCGCCGGAGCAAGTCTGCGCCCTCCATACTTGTAAATGGAAACCAGGGTAAGCGAGGAGGCGATACCTACAGTCGCCAGCGCATGATCGAACCAGGTGCGTCCTCTATCCTCCTCTCCTTGGCCACACCATAGATGGTATTAAAAAAATCGGCCAAGTGCGAATCGGACTGGCACACGAAGGGTTCCGTACCATCGTACGAGACTTATAAAAAAAACACGTTATTTGTATGGGTTTCAATTTCTTTAAGTTCAATATTTTAATATTTTACCTATTTTTGTAGCTGCAAAATAAATACACATCTGTGAAATTTTCATCTGCCTACTTATTACGGTTCAGGAGATACAGTGACAGACGGTCGGACGGACGGACAGTGGAGGGGTAGTTCCGTTGGCACCATTTGGGTACGGAACCCTAAAAAGGGGGGAGGAGAGTTAGACTTGTGTAACTGTATACAGAAAGAGAAGCACTTTTTCTCTGACACTACACCCACGTTTACACTATTCCCATTGTAATATAGACTTAAGAATCAGCTGTAAACCATCCATAACAAATTCTAAGCAAAGTTCAGCCCTGCCGTCCGAGCCGGCCCTGTCATCCCAGGACGGTTCTTTTGTTCCTCCCGTGTCTCTATCGCGGCACATCCATTAGGGATTTTAGACAGCACAACGTAGAGCGAAATTAGTCTCGAAATTACACACTTAGCCGGGTAATGCAGTAGTTTCGAGTAAAGTTACCCGGAATGCAATTTCGCACACCCCTCCGCACTTTGCCCGCCCCCGCGCCCCTTGAGTCCAAGAGCTGTGTCCAATGATGGAGGTTTGCTATACAATAATTGAAGAACAATTGGTTCGGATATTTGAAGTTTAAAACAGTAAAATTGTTTATCGAAATTTTCAAGTGAACATAGCGACATGACCTAGAGAAAATGTCTGTAAAATCGGGTTTTATATATTAATGGTGTAAAAAATACGGAGGCACAGCTTACCGGCCGTCCCGCGCATGTAATGAAAAATATAAATCGAAGTGACTATGTATTTATCCACAGTGTACGATTTTCATGATCTGCGGTATCGAAATTGAACTAAACAGGGAAAAGAAGCATCGGTAAACCACCAGCACGTTGGTCAGACGATATATGTCTGGCAGCAGGTGACTGGCGAAAAAAAAACAGGAGACCGCACAACTGGGCGAAGCCAGGGGGAGGCCTACGTCCAGGAGTGGACAGCAAATGGCTAAGGAGGAATAAAGAAGAAGAATATCGAAGTCCACTCCCCTTATGGGTACCCTGTACTCACAAACCCGCTCTACACCAGATTTTGGCTGGATTCGGTCTGTGTTAACCTTATCAAATGATCTTTATTTGATTTCGAGCTGGTTCGCTTTTCCTTCAAAGTTACGATGTCGCACAAATGTTTCCAAACTCATGCATTTTCTAGTGAAGTATCTCAGTATAATTTAAAGTATACTTAATTAGCTATGTAATGAGATGAGAATAAGTCCGATAGTCTCAGTAAAACATGAATTATGAGTCCAATCGTCTGAAACTGCCTGAGCGCTAGCGTCAAAATCGGCTCCTCGCTCCCGGCCCCCTCATGCCGCGCGAAACAAATATCATGAACCGATCCGTTAGGGAGAAGCTACGCTATCATATGGTATACAACATATTATCGTCAGTATTTGAGTGTAGCTACAGAAAGCTTCGCGCGGTACACGATTTCGTTACATGAAATGACGTTCATCGAAATCACGTCAAAAGTATACCCCTAGCACGCAGACTATTATCGCCCTCGCTCCATTCATGTCCGGCCAGCCGCGCGACGCTTGTCAACTTCATATCGGGATTAAGAAAGTTTTCGAAAGCAGATCCGCTCGTGTTCCCGGAGATTTATTACGATTCTTCGGATTGAACCTTATTGGTTTCGCGGCGCAATGGGAGCGGACTCATCGCGGAAAAACTTTTGCACCTCCCGCGCTCTCCGCGCTCTATCGGGAATGTAATTGGAATTGAAGGCGGGACGGGTCGCTGCATCCCCTTTCGTTCGACACTCCTCGCTTCAACACTTATCGAAGTGACAAATTACATATCTGTACGTCTACATGACGAACGAGATGGACGGGAGAATTGATGAAAAGTATTTTAGAATTTAATTATTAAATCTTGTCACACTATTAATTATGCTATAAAAGCGAGGCATTTTGCTTTCGTATGTCTGTCCGGCGTCCGGTTCTCCTCTACAGGTCGCATTTCTCAACCGATTCTCGTGAGATGTTTTGAGCAGGTTTGATAAAAGTAAGGCTTTCTGTCGATTTAGTTTTTGAAAACTCTTTTGTGACAAGACCTGAAACGGTAGGTACTTAATAAAATGAGAAAAATACAAGAAATACTAGGATTTTGTTTTAAGGTGCGCGGTAAACATTTAATCATTTTTAAGCTATGCAAACTCGGACTCGTGATGTCTACAGCTCAGACAGCTGCTAGTAATAAAAGACATAAAACCAAAGATGTTATAGTCAAAGCATTAATTTTGAGAAGGAAAGTCGTCAAATAGGTCAATTCGGCGGATGCGACTACACAAGAAATTATAATGGAAGTACGATTATTCGTGTTGGCATTATGCGGTTTAACTGCGTGCTCTTAAATTCAAGATGGCGATGGAAGCGCAGCGAGCATTTCCATGCTAGCTGTCAAAGCGTCTGATTTGGTCGTAATGTTTAAATTTGGATTATCCTCCATGCGGAAAGCGGTGCCTGCGTGAGAATAAATGTTTCACAAAATGTCCAGCGAAGTGTATTGCCCGCTCTTAGCTGTGATTGTTGAACTGACTAATGATAAAATATGACAAGTCCAAGGCCAATATATTGCCTATGAATTCGATTTGATTTCGGCGATCTCCGTGCCTTTGAATGATGTATAAGCAATAAACTCACTGACTGGTTAATTATCCCAGAATAGGCATGATTGTAGAATAAATGGAGTATGCAGAATTGAAGAAAGTTTGCCGAGTGAGTGATCCAGCCAAGCTACGCAGTAGTGAGGTTAGAGAGCATTATTGAAATAATTTATAGTGACGATCATTGGGAAGGTTATGTTAAGTATTTTTTTAATTATAGGGCGAAAACATTGCAAAACTAATACAACACGTTGTGGCCGAATAGCGCGATAGTCACCAAAGACACCCATGCCGGGTTTTCATTAAAACAAAAAACAAGATTACCGCCTCAAAAATAAAAAAAATATATGTAGAAATTTGTTTTTTGATTTGTTCGTAGATATCGTCTGTAGGGCGCCGAGGCGCAGGAGGAAGTTATGCCTAAACGAATTTCATAGTAAAACTTTCAACATTCTGATATAAACGCGCCCACTACCCGCGGACTACTTTCGAATTAAAAGCGATTTAACTTTACAGTTCCGTTCACATCGCTCCGTCGATATTTCTCTTAACACCCGGTAAAATGTAGTTTCCAACTCTAATTAATATTTATAGTTAGTAACAGAGCAACTGCTCCATTATTAGAATGAACCATAAAACCAGAATCGCTTCACTTAGCTAATGGAATAAGTTTCTGATTGCGCTTCTTCCAGGCTAAAATTTTAACGCATAGTATTTTTTCGCTCAGAAGTAACTTTTTTCAAATTTGACTAATAAGATATGAAGTAGTACATATTTGTACTTCCTGCAATATCATGTCTAGATCTACGAGTAATATTATGCATACCTACCTGTTTAGCATTTTTTCAATTATCAAACTTTATCAATAACTAGCGACCCGCCCCGGCTTACATGGGAAACATTAATTATTATCTATAGCCAGATAACTTCCAGTCACAAAATTGTATGCAAACGTCTGCCTTTTGATCTTGTGCGTTTCTAGCATTGCCCCAAAGCTGAAACAATAACAGAAATCCAGAACACTGGTTATCACGGTGACTAGTTCATTTATCACAATGATAATTACCTATTACTGTGATAATATAGCGTTTTGAGTGATTAAATTGCCCTTACACTGAAGAAATAAATTCTTCAGTGTAAGGGCAATGTAATTATTGTAAGGTATGTTTTGCTGGTTCGGGTCCAGCCTTGCAGTATACCGTAAATTAGTTCTTTTTACTGAGCTCTTTCTTCAATTAATGTGTCCTTGCTTAACGGTCGATTATACATATAAACATATCACATTTCTTGGAATAAGCAACTTACCTCTTTAGTACGAAAAAGTATATTTACTCAATGTTATTTTAATTTAATTCATTTAAATCTTTTGGCCTAAGTTACGTCACAAACTGAAAGATCCGCAATGCATTATATCGACGAAGTGCACAGAATTAAGTTAGTAATTAGGTAATTATATTGGAATCAGAGCTTGTGTATAGCTCAGCGGTACGGCGACTTGCCTTGCATGCCATTAGTTAAAATCCCTGCTCGTTCATGCCCTATTTTATTTCTCCTTAAAGTTGGATAAGTGCATTTCTTCACGAATGCAAGTTGATCGATGGTTCTGAATCCATATTAAACTAAACGCCCCTTCCACTACTAGGTGGTAAGGTTAAGCCCACCGGGTAGGTACCATTGCATTGTATGAAAAAATAGTCGAAAAGGCAATTAAAATGTGTTCGTTATTTCCATCTAATTCAATATAGCCGTGATTATAAATGGATGTTCCTGGGACGGCACGTATGATATTAACCATGCATGTCCAGTTACATAAAAAAAGTGACTGATTGAAATCGATTCGTAATTCTCTTATCTTCAATACCTATTGCTATGAATCATACGCAAATGGATTAAAAAAAAATGTTTCATATCTGATTATCACTTGTGCAAAATTCAAAAGTATACTGTTCCATATTCAAACGAAATACGTTTCCTCGGCGGTCCGACTCGGGATAATCGCGAAATCTCTCGCCGACTGGCTAAGCGTACTTAATGCATACTTAACAAGTCCTTCCATTACGCCCATTATGTGGTCGTTCTTACCGGAGTAAGCATTTATCGTAGTTACGCGGACCGCCGCCGCCCGTGCGTGTGAGCGGACCGCCGCGCTCCGAGAGGAACGGGCGTGGCTAGAGGGAATTGGGAACTCTCGAGAAAAATACAAACGTAATCTAACTAAAGGTGCTTGGGGTATATCTTACCTACTTGAGGAGTTGTTAAGACAATAAACAAAAAATATGACGCAGTTTTGGTCCTAATAAAAAAAATACGAAAACTTCTTTGAAAACTTGCACTTTTTTTTATGCGACCTGACATGTATGGCAAATACAACTACCATTATGATATTAGCCCAATACCACTAATTCCAGAAGGAATTAGGTGCCATGCCAGGACCTTCCCTTTATTAATATATTCCTTCCCTTTATATTGAACTGGATGGAATACACGAATATTTTTTTAAATTTTAACCCTACCACCTAGTAGGGGAAGGGGACCTACAGTTTTACAAGGATTTCGAACCATGGAGCAGCTCGCATTCGTGACGAAATGCACTTATCGAACTCCGAAAGAGAAAGACAGTGGTGCATGTCGGAATTGAACCCAGGCCAGTCTCCGCGTCACTAGGCTACGAGCCGCTCAACCTAAGTAGGTTAAAATAACCATGTGCTGTGTAGGTATGGAAACTGAAAAGAATACGAGTGCATATCGTAAAAGGAGACAAAACAATTTGTCGTTCCTGGTTCTGATTCCACGTAAAACTTTAGGTTATTTTCATTACTTACTAGACGGTAGAGTTAATTCCGCCCGGGTTTTGACAGTGGTATGAATTGACAGTGGTATCCATCCAGTTCAATGTAGCCATGTAGCAATGTAGACTTTTGGGTTGCTATATAAGTCAGGTAATTTTGATCACATTGCTCATACGCTATACAGAAACAGGTAGTCGCAGCAGAAATGGGGTGATTCAATACACTTCTGTCGCACGATGTTTGTTCTAAAGATCTAAAAACTTCTTCTTCCCACCCATTGCAGATACCAATAAAACAGTAGGAGCAGAAGTTTTGGTACCTCGTTGAAAAAACCGTAGAACAAAATATGTTCAACTTCGCGTACAGAAGTACCCCTTAGATACATGTTTCTGTAAAATATGAATACCTGCGGCTGGGAAATTCCTCCGTTCAATTTGTTTCGTTGTTTGCTTTGATTTGGATGAAAATTTGCTGTACACAAAGAGGGAATATATTTTCATATTAGAAGTCGGTTATTTTGGAAACATATTCTCTTTGATTGGAAAAATATGTATTTCTGATTGGATTTCTGTGACTATTTGGATTTCTGTTCGCATTGTTTCCTATGCATACATAGTATAAAAGCATAAAAACAATGCAAAATACATGAGACAAGCAAAGTAAGTTAAGGTTTTATGCTAAATTTTACATCATGTTTGACAAAAACAAAAAAAAAATTATGAAATTTCTGCATACAAATTACATACACTTTCTTCGAAATCAAAGCAATACCCGATTGTTTGGAATAAAAGTTGCAAGAAATGCGCATATATTTTAATTGGTGTACAATGCTAACTACTTGGAAGATGTTTA
This sequence comes from Incurvaria masculella, assembly GCA_946894095.1. NCBI lineage: Eukaryota > Metazoa > Arthropoda > Insecta > Lepidoptera > Incurvariidae > Incurvaria > Incurvaria masculella. The sequence continues at coordinate 4,890,242 of OX335650.1, read as the reverse complement.
CAAGATGTGTGAAAAAATATGAAGATAATTTTACAGTTTTTTGTGTAAAATAGTTTCTGCTGTAGAAGTCAGATATGCCTAGCTGATACATCACTCCAATTTAAAATTGCCACCTAGCAAGTACCACGCAGCAAGGAGCCTCAAGCCAAGCATCGGAAAAATACCTTCCCCATACAAATATATAGTTTGTGAGTTCCAATTTACGTGATGTTTAGTTTCCTAATATCAGACAACTAAAATATCTGCGTGCTGTGGTTTAATTTTTGATAAAATGTAGAAAATTTGTTTATTTTTTTCTATCAAAGTAACATCAGTTTAAATTTTTCGAAAAAACCAAAACGAGTGACAAAGATATTTATTGTCCGATATTAGATACCGACCACATATCAAGTAAATTGGAACGGCGTATAATGGAATGCCTCATATTTATACAAGTGTCTTTTTTATTCGTTTCGCTCACGCTTCGCTCACGCTTCGCTCGGTCAATGAAGTGTGCAGCGATAGAAAGCCACGAGTCAGTGGAAAACGTCTAACTGTAGTTATTTCGCTTATTAATTCGGGACGCGCAATATTAGTTACACTAAATATCGTCTTGTGAAGTTCTTACGTCTTCTTACTTCAGCCGACTTTGTCGTTGGGGCTCGAGAAAATAAGTCGCAAGTGAATTTGTCAGCAAACTCACTCGCCGGCGCTGCTGCTATTTCATTTAAAAAAAGGCTACGCCGTCGCCCCCGTACAAGCGATTTCCGGGTGGTACTCCCCTCCTCTCATGTTCGCTGACATGCATGCATAAACCGCTTTGAGTAGAAGGTTGGAAGCGTGTCAGGTCGTGTCGCCTACTAAATCTCTGGCTTGTGTGGGAATGAGACCAATTAACATGTCGCGCATCGCATCTCACACCCGTATCCGCGTACGGTTGGTTGCGCCGAGCCTCGTCCACAAAGAGGAGATCGTAACGACACCAAGTTGCAAACATAGCAAAGAGAAATTAACCAAAACATTAATTTATTAAAATAGAGGTATGTTTTATAAGGGAGTCATATTAAACCGTCGTATCAGGTACGCAAAACTTCTTTAATTTGTTTTTATTGTGAATGGGTTTTTATCCAAAATTGATCTGTAAATTGTGAGGACGCCAAGTCTTGCGCGAATTAGTTTACATACGTAATACACACTCCTGAATCCTAACCAAATAACTAAACGCTATTTACGAACTAAAGGCTAAACGTAAATAACTTCCGACCTATTTATTCTAGTGCATTTATGGATCGGTTACGGATATTTTTGTAAGCACTGGAAATGTTTCATTTCGTGCCACCAACTCCTCCTAAAGGCACCCCTCATCAACTTGGATTTCCCAGAATTGGACTCCTGGACAAGGAAATAAATTATTTGGAAACTATTAGGGCAACGAATGTGACATTAATGTATGTATAATCGACCGTGAAGTAAGGACACATTAATTGAAGAAAGAGCTCAGTAAAAAGAACAACTTTACGAATATACTGCAAGGCTGGACCCGAACCAGCAAAACATACCATTCGCGGGTATTCCGTCTACCCATTTCGCCTTGGGATAATGGGCCAATTCCTTGGAATAAGCGACGTACCTGCTTAGTACGAAAACGTATATTTACTAGTACAATGTTGCTCCGAAGTATTCATATGACGACGATCCTCGCCTATTCCTCCTAAACACGGACAGGGGAATCTCGCACCGGCCAGTTTTTCGAGCAGACGCCGAGATCAAACCGTTGAGGCGCCCAGAAGCGCTTGCGCTCACTAAAGGAGCCCATAAAAGTCCAGTATATCGCAGTTTCGCTCGCTAAGCATTGTCGTATCCATCTCACCTCAGCGCCCCTGCCCGACGGTGAGTGCCATAAATTTAAGTGCTGAACGTGTTAAAAGTGAATATATTCAGCGGGCTCCAGACGCCGCGGCCCGCCGGGGACCGACGGGGGGGATAACGAGGATTTAGCTCTGAGAGAATTTACATTCCTCACGATATTTATTATTTAAGGCACACCGCGGCGCGGGTCAAACGGCTTTGAGCCCGAATTCCGCGGAGCGAATGCCCGCTTGCGGCATGAAGCGTGCCAATTTTGTTTAGTGACATCATTATGTAGGCAGTTTGCCTTTTTTTTTATTTGAGTGATGGAGAATGTACGCCGTATTTTATATGGGTCGAGGTGAAAGTTGGAAGTCGGTAAAAGTACGGAAGTGATGTGTATATTGTACCTTTTCAAACGGAACCTTTTTAAATGTATTTAGGTATTTGATGATGGGTGAAAGCGGTGAAAAGTAAAAAAAAAAATACCTTCCCAAATTTTTCGTTCATTTATTATTTAGAGCTATCAAATAAAATCCTCGGTACAAAATATCGATTCCCAAAATTATCATGTTTGTCATTATAATCACGCACTTCAAATTTAAACAGAATGACAAACGAGCATTGCATTTGTCAACGTTTTCTATGAAAACTACAATGTTCTAAAAACTGTAAAGAGAATCATTTCATCGTTTGGAATCCATGAATAATACGATAAATCCTTTCATTTCATTTCATAATGCCTGAATACAATATACCTTCATAACGTAAGCAAGTAAATACGGCGAAATCCATCGGCCGGTTCAGCCGACACTTCAAATAACTCCATTAATTTCGTGTTCCGGAAAAAACCTTTCAGAAAAATAATGTAAAATAACGCAATTTGCTCTCACGGGGGGGAGAGGGTCCGCGAAAAGGATCTTTTGATCCTACACGTTTTAACCTCAAAATTAAGTCAGTCCGGTAATAAAAGGACTGCCAAAATGTTTGCTTTTAGACTAATGCGGGCGGAGGTGTTGAAAAGAGTCGAAATAAAGCATTATAAAATGGTAGGGGTGCCTCTACAGCGCGGCGTTCGCTCGCGGCGGTCCTAATTGCACCACTAACCTAATGAACAAAGGAAGCCGCAGTCTTATCAAAACCTTTTACGACCGCCGCCGGTCGAATAAAATGATTTGTTGTGTTGGCATTTATTCAGGTGGCTAAGTAAGGCATGGAAAGGGAATTCAGATGTGGTCGAGAAATGCTTTGTAGTGGTTTTACTTGGAGTTGGAATTTGCAACTTGTCTCGGATCTTTTTTTAGTTGGTTGCGTTTTCGATTCGTCTAATGTGTACGTGCATCTATTTGTAGTTTAGAATTATTTGATTATGGTTACAATATCGTGCAGGAATATTATTCATACTTTATTATTGAGGTTACTATTACTCTCTTAATTATTCTGTAGGTGGTGGCATATAAAAGGACGATGTAATAAAAAATGTACTAGTTATGATTCCCGGCAAAGTTTCTTGTCGGTTCTTTTTCGTCGTGATAATCGAACGGTTTATAAAAAAATCCAAAAACCGGCCAAGTGCGAGTCAGACTTGCACACGAAGTGTTCCGCTTGAACGCTCAAAAATCACGTTTTTTCTATGCGCCCCCCTTGAATCCCAACAAACATTGTATCGATACCCAAACACTTAATTAACACCAAATGCCTCTGCAAGACGCGTTTGTTTACACGGACAGATTTAGGGCCGAGTGCACGAAAGGACGAAAAATCAAAATCAACGTTAACGTACGATTAAACACGTCACTTTGGATGGACAGTATGGAAGGAACTCAATGCGGTTCACAAAAAGTGACGTGTTTGAACATTGATTAATTCGGCCGTCTCTTCGTGCAATCGGGGCTTACTGTCTACAGTCTGTCCGACATTTCTCGCGGATCGTTACTCCCTCGTGGAAATGGGGCCTTAGACTGAGTTTAGGTATGCGCGGTAATTTTTATCGATCTTTAACATTTTTCATTCAAGTCCAACCTAACCCCTGGCCATCGATTTTCTAATCGTTACGTATGCGCATGACTAAAACATATCATTCAAATAACTTTCACTCACTACCCTATCAATATTTCATTAGCCATTCTCTACTTCCACTTACAACAATACCTCTCAATGAATATGTAAAGAGGCGGCTCAATATGAAATACCTGCATGATGGCAGTTCGTAGCGTTGAATACCGCCGGTTGTCAGCCATTGTTCCGGCCCAGCCTACGCCTCGGAAGTTTGGAGGCCTCCGCGCTCAAATTGCGGAGTTCAGGAAGAGCGAACCTTTGCCGGCCCGCGTAAATTCCACGCACAAAGGAAGGACGAAGTGTCCTTTATGTACTCGCTAAGGTTGCTGCGCCCTTTATGCCCCATCACGAACAGCCTTGGCTAACAGCCTGAGTCGTCCCGTGTATAATTTCGCTCTATATCGAAATAGGTCGAGCCATAAATAACGCGACGGAAAATTATTGCGATAAAATTCAAAGGCTTCTTGGTTTGTACATAATGTACAAGGTTATGTGTTGGGCAGGACGAGGGTCGACGGATCGGATATTGATTTTCAGGATGGCCGCTATTTGAAAATGATCATAGGTATGATATCGGGAGTCTAACCCATGACCCAGGTCTTGGCTTAGATTCTCGCCCCGTTTATGCACCACTTCATTTCTCTTTCTGAGTACAGCATGCGAGCTGTTACACGGTTCGGAATCCATGTAAAACTTTAGGTCCCGTTTCCCCTACTAGGTGGTAGGCTTCAGCCCGAGTTGACCCCATCTCATCGGATGAAACATGGTCGAAGTGGAAATAAAAATTGTGTTAATATTTTAAAAGTTACGCGGGACATAACTACAATATTTAGTTTGACGGCTTACCGCGCGTGTGAGGAGCAGGACGTGCTGCTCGACGTTTCGGAGCCTCACATGGGCTCCACCTTCAGGAGAACGCGACGGAGGTAGGCACGTTACTGTAACGTAGGTAGTTGTGATCGTACCTGATGCGCTCTATAATCTCTGCTTCCCCCTCCGGGAGGCCGGGTGATGGTACGTACGCGAGTTCGAGTTGCATTAAGCCGTTTTTCTCTTATTTGCAGTAAACAGCTTGTCACGAAGTCACCGCATAAGTTGCGCGAAGTTCGGTCGAGTGGTGGGTGGTAACGCCGCCTCCTCCCCAACGCGGCGCAGTCTAAGCGTGCCAGTGAAATCATGGGCATGGGCTCACAGTTGTGCCTCGAGTAGGGTTGCCATCTCTAAACTTTTGCAACCAGGACAAGACGTGAAAATACGCGTGAAAACCCCGGATTTTAGAGCCTAGAACTCGGACATTTCAACAGGTTTTTTAAACAGTCAGTGTATTAAAAAAACAGTTGAAAATATCATTAATTACCTTTTTATTGATTTTCAGACCTTAAAATTAAATTAAGTGATCTTTTATCATAATTTTAAATGTGCTTACCTAATAAAACAGAATATTGTTACAGTATGTTACAAAATTGTTTTAAAAATCAGTAAAGACTTTAAATTTGTAAACCCGGACTACAAATTAAGCCTCGCACGGACGCTCCCCGGATGCCCTCTAAACTAGGACAAATCCGGGGAAACCAGGACGGATGGCAACCCTAGCCACGAGCCCTAAGCACGGGCGAAGTAGCTTTGTAGTGTGGTTATGGATAACATTTGTTGATATTTTGGCTGTTGGACCTCGTATACTCGGTTGTTTTAAGTTGAGGCGATCACGGCACGTACTCAAATGCATTTCTCAAATACAGTATGCTTCTTTTTTTTTTAATGTTCTATTTGATCGCAACATACGGCGTCGTCGCCATACTTGAACACTCTTAATAGGCAAGTCTCATGAGCTCAAATAAAAGCTGAGATAAGCTAGTCCTAACTGAAAACAAAACTAACGAATACACTACAAATACAATACTTTCTTAGGTGTTTGGAATACTTTGTATGGACGAAATGTCTCTTTTAACACTAGTAGTTACTTTAGTTAATTTGGGTTAGTATTGGTTCCAATTATGACTATTTGTCTCAGCGATACTGTCAAAATTTACATTGCAGATACTGATATAATTTTGTAAATAATAATAAAATAAAATAAAGAAAGAATGAAAATATCCATCAACCTCGGTTTGCGGCAGCAATGGTTTTGCCTGAGATGGCACGAATCGTTGCCTTCCGCACGCGCCTTGCGGTCATTGGTTACACACTCGAGGGAGGTTACACCCGTCGATTGCTAGTTAGGTTACACTGTGTCTCCCTCAGGGCTGTCCCGGAGAGTGGGCACTGATGGAGCGTGAAGTCACTGCTCGGGAGCCACACTATGTCCCCGCTATGGCCAGCTCTTCGCATCTCCATTAGCACTTGTAACTTTCTTGAGGGAACTTTCCATTTCATAAGTTCGGTGAGGGTGCGGATGCTGACATATATTAAATCTAGTGCCGATGTGTCTCCTCGTTCGAGTTCGCTTGATATTATCGAGTAACTGAAAATCATATTTCTTTCTCGTTTTAATATTGTTTTTGCTTTGTATAGTAATGTTCGCCTTCAGGCAATGCATAAAAGTGATTATCTGGTTTCTCTGAATTCATTTAAATTGATGCGTAAAAAGTATAAATTAAAACAGCGATTTCTAAACTTTCGAATATCTGAATATTGGTTTATTTTGTTAAAGTTTCAAATATAATAAAAAAAATTATTGATGCATGGAGGCAAAGCGCAATAATGAAACTTTTTGCGTATCGATGGATATATATTATTATATCTTTTGGATTGACCAAGATAAAATTATTGAATAAAGAATGTATGCATCTATGTATGATCTGAAATGAAAAAATAAAACGCACAAGTGGCGTTACGAGGGTTTCGTAGCACCACTGCTGCACGCTGTCACCCTACCCGAGCGTTATAACTTGCATATAGTATGCCACGCACCCATGTAAAATTGCAGGTTCCCCTACCCTACTAGGTGGTAGGGTTAAGCCCGCCCGGGTTAGTACCACCATACTGGATGAAACTATGTTTGAAGCGGCAATGAATTGATTGTCCTTGTTTTCCATTCAGTTCGTGTAGCCGTGCTCATGAAGGCAAGATCCTGGCATGGCACCTAATTCCTTCGAGAATGTGGTGTATTGGGCTTATGTCATAATATTAGTTGTATGGATTTAACCATCCATATTTCATATAAAGTAGTTTCACTTCAATTATTATAATCTATGTAGACATCGCTGTTTGAAATCAATGGAAAATGTACCCATATAAAACATTCCAAAACATCATTACTTTTCCTGAAAAGAAACTCGGCAATTTTGCTAACAATAGGGACTGTGAACGAAAATACCGTCAGAATAAGAAATCTTATTTACGCTCACTGGGTCACGCGCTGTGACTGCATGGTAAAACATGGTGAAAGCTTCCGAAATGGCGGTGGCAACACTCCCCGCCCGCCCGCCACGCGGACCCGTCTGTAAGCTGCCCAGCCCCCCCCCCCCCGCCCTTCCTCCGCCGCAGTGTCGTCGTATTTTCCGGCACCGCGCCGCTGCAACCTGAGATGCCGGAGCCTGAAATATTACACGTTCCGGGCAATAGGGGCTGCTAGTCGTCGTGCGACATAGGCCCTGCACAGAAGCCTAAGTCCACGAATAGAAACTCCACTTTCGAGCGTTAGCGTTATGGGAGCGTGATGCAGTTGCAGTGCCTTGGTACAATATTGTGTGATTCCAGGGTTATCTCATAACGCTAACGCTCGAAAGTGGAGTTAAATATTTGTGGACTTAGGCTTAGTAAATAGGTGGCTAGGTAGGAGATCGAGCCCTCGACTGCTCAGTTGGTTAGCCTAACGGAATTGGGGAACAGATAGGGCTACAGATCCTTACAGGGGCTACGCCTTTATTTGGCTCCATGATCTGTAGACATTTGTCGAAAAATTTAACTTTAAAACTCATCGTAGCCGACAGACAGAACATTCTGTGAAGCAGGGTCCTTCGTGTACCGGGCTGTTTTAATCGCATTGTCGTGTTCGAGTAAAACGGACAAGCTGACGTTTTGCGGTATCTGTCAAATTTGCAAAGTTAGTCAGCACAAACGCGAGCTGCGAGTTCGAATGGACTCGGTTACCTGGTCCGGTACGGCCCCTTCTCTCGGTAGTGTGCGGTCCAAAAGATAGCACGGTATTATTTGGCTCTTTTTGGGAGCAAAAACAGCAGCAAAACTAGTAATTTGGGTTCCAATTGGAAAAAATAGCCTTTATAGGCTGCAATGCAAATAAAAAAAATATAGTAATACCACACAAATAACTAATTTAAATTACCCAATAAACCAGATTCCTGAAGGAATTATGTTCCTACTATGTGGTAGAGTTATCTTACTCTCTAATCTACTCTATATCTATATCTCTAGTTACCCTACCTACCGCACAGAGATGCCGCATGGTAGAGTCAGCATTGGATGCAAAGATGGTCGAAGCGGAATAATCTCTTAATGAAGCCGTGCTCATTAAGATAAGGTCCTAGCATAGCACCCAATTCCTTCGTGAATGCGGTGTGTTCTGCTAATATCATGACGGCCATTCATGTCCAGTTACTTAAAAACCGGCCAAGTGCAAGTCGGACTCGCACACGAAGGGTTCCGTACCATCGTAAACAAATGTATACAAAAAAATCACGTTTTTTGTATGGGGACCCCCTTTAATATTAGTTGTTTCTTAATCTTACCTATTTGTTGTTATAGCGGCAAAATCAATACACACTCTGTGAACATTTTAGCTGTCTATCTGTTACGGTTACTGAGATACAGCCCTGTGACAGACGGACAGACGGACGGACGGACGGACGGACGGACGGACGGACGGACGGACGGACGGACGGACGGACGGACGGCCAGCGGAGGCTTAGTAATAGGGTTCCGTTTTCACCCTTTGGGTACGGAACCCTAATAAAATATCTACTTCGATCGATCTTGCAATCTCGTTAAATTGGGCATGTCCCGCGAAGGATACGTATAACAATCGACATTACTTATATGAAAATGTTTGATGCCGCAGTGTGCTACACACTGACGGTACAATCTTTTTTTGAGCAATTAGGCAAAATGGCGGATGTGATGGCGCTTTGTCCGTACCTATTTCCGAGGGCGGGGCACGGCTCATAACGACGGGCTAATTACCCGCCCGATTATATAATCAGCGATTCGAACGCTAGAAGTAATTAGTGCGCACCTATAAATGAATTCGTAGCTAATTTGAGCGCGCAGCCGTTCCAGACGAGAACGAATGAATGCAAATGACTGAAATCGCACAGTGAATGCGTTTACAGAGATAATCGTCGAAAGCGGTTCACTATGGAAATGATCGAACATTTAGTTTCTCCGATGCGGCGCCGCAACAGGGAGGTTCCAGCGGTGCCCAGGCACAGGGGGCAGAATTCATGAGACCTGTATGGGTAGTCCGAGTTTGAGAAATTGGCGTTTACGGAACTTCGAAGTAACTTAAAAACGTCAAACCTTCAAACCTTCTTTTACTTCTTGTCAAACTCGGATTAGCGATTTGTATGAAAACGAGGAGTCGGCAGAATACAGCAGCGTCAAAGTATTTACGGCGAAGAGCGTAACCTGCCTGTGATACCGCCTAACACATTAACAGGTAATGTGGGCATTACCCGCATTTAGAGATCCCTGTATTCTATCGTCTCTACCATTGAGAATGCTTGTCGGAGCTGCATAACACTGTCCTTTCGTCCCCTTTCTACCATCGCTGAATGCGGAACAAGGGAATGCACTAATTCATGGTTGAAATACCCGAAATACGATCCTTTATCTATATAGTCGGTAAACTATGGAACCGAACCCTCCCGAGGCATTTTGCTCAAAGTAAAACCTGTCCTTTAAATATTGTGTAAAGAAACACCTGATCGGGCGGCATGGTGCATCGTTGGGAACCTCTTATGGGGGGCCTGGCGTATGGAATATGTCACACTTCACATAGAAAACCCAGGGCGCCGCCGCCGTTTAATAAATACAACGAAGTTTCTTGTCTGTTCATTTTCGCTGTTCGTTGTTTTGCTGAACTAAATGTTAAGACATGACTAATACGAGTGCACTGTCTATGGATGATGAATATATAATACAAAACAATACAATATGTAGAGTCGACCGCACGTTGTGTCTTGTGTCCACGTAGGACCATACAGGTCTAATATCGCAGCCGCCCGCGATGTCGACAAGTCAGTTTCACAATCACCAACACAATCCGTCCAATACATCTGCGACTATATTCGCTTTTGGCGCGCATTACGTTGTAATGGTAGTCCTGGAAAATTGACGACAGATGGTCTAATAGTAAGTGCCGTATCTCTTTTTTTCATCTTAGTTCGATACTCGTAATATCGCTTGTGCTACAAATGGTTTCTAGGTAATCCACGAGGTTGTCAATACAATGAACATGCAATTTAAACTAAATTATTTCGGGTACTTGTCATACGATTGTAAAGTTAATTATGATTTTACTATAACCAGCTAGCGACTTATTTTTTTTAAACTTTAAGTGATGCTAGCCTTTAAATAAGGGTGCTGTTTCGAGTGTTGATCACAAACATATCGACAAAGATTGTTGTGGACAAACATATCGACAAAGATCCGTTAGTGAGCGTTATATAATGTGAGGTGCTCTCAAAGGTCCCAATTAGCTAACGTAATCAAAACTTGAAGTACCTGCTTCACTCGTAACATCATTATACCCGCATGCCGGCTGAACATGCATTCGGTGTCTTCGATGGCGTACTTTTTTCGCGCCGTTTTTCACTTTCACAGAAACTATATTTTCCTCATTATCTCGAGATATCATGTTTCGCTGCACTTGTATCGATACCATGTTCACATTTCACTCCGTCCCTCGGCATACCAAGTAAATCATTAGTTTTAACGAGGCAGAGAAAAAAAATACAGATTTTTTGTAAATTCGATCTCTCATTCATAGACTAGGAGGTCGCGACAAAAATGGTAACGATGACGTAAATGGCTGAAACTGGGTTCACAGGATAAAGACCAACCCTCTGAAGCAGAATGTGTCAGGTCTGCCTGTGCCAAGTTGTTGCGTTACGTAGATAAGGCGCCTGAAAAGTATTTATGGTGACAAAAAATGTGTATGATAAAGGTAAATGGCTGCAAATAACGAAGCATTAAAGTATCAGTACATACTTGCTTAGAAATACCAAAATGAATAAATATTTGGTTGCAATTCGTAGTTATAGGCGATTTAGGTTACATATATAACTTTAGGTATATTTAAGTATTTAATTTAAAAAACGATTGGTTATTGTTGTATAATGAATAGGTGTCAATAATTCTAGACAATCCGTATATTCATCAGCAGGTACATACCAACAACTATTTTATATAGCCAATCTAGATAACGCAACCAGTTGGCGCAGGCAGAGCGACATATTTATCATCAGAGGGTTGGTCTCTAACACGTGAACCCAGATTCAGCCATTTACCTTATCGTGACCAAAAATGTCATGATCTCTCGGAATATCAAGAGAATGTAATAAAAGATCACAATTGAAGTGAATATGTATTTATTGACAGTGTACGATTTTAAGGACCTACAGAATCGAAGTCCGCCCCCCGCTCCCTGTTTCCCCACTGCGGTGAACCGTGATTGTTTTTTGCGTTTCCTATACTGACGAACCCGCTCTACACAACAAACAGGCCTTGGTCGCATTCGGTCCATGTTAAGCTTGTCAAATGGGCCTTTCCTCGGTTTTGAGCGCATAATTTGTCCTGCACAGTGACGATGTCTCAATATTATCCATTCACATCCAGTTACATACAACTTTACCGGGTTCTTACGGAACTTTAGATTCGTTTTAAACTAAGTTAGTAAATTACTTTGTATGAAAAGTAAAAATAATATTCAGAGGGTATTCCAATAATAGTTGCTAAACTTGTTTATTTAAATCCCAATAATCATTTCCCAATTGACCGTTGTAACATTCTGTCTAGTTTGGTCGAGTTAATAAAAATTTTAATAAATTATTATACGACGCAAATCGAGTCCACAAATAATCATATTGTTGATTATTTGTCGGACCTAATTTGAATTTAGTCAATGTCAGTCTCTAAACTCTAATCTTACGTTAATTTGAAGGTAATTCCGGTAAAAAAATATATATTATTTTGTATAATATGTAAGAAACCTTCGGTGCGCAATGTCATATTCGCACTTGTCCGGTCTTTTCCTTTATAATAAATTGCAAACTGGACTGTGCATGAAACCATGAAACGTATCAGTATAATTAGGTTTTCCTAATTCAAAACCTCTCTTTAAAGAATGAGATTGCCAGTGATACTGTGTTTGCAGAGCGCAGCAGCCCGGCGGGCAATCCGTTCCTGAATTGAACAACTGCCACAGTCTACTTTCGTCTTCCTGGAGGATCTCTGAACGCACTTTCGGTAACGTAAGTTCAAATCTGACCACACACTAAGAGCACCACTGCAGTGTTTTGTCCACGCATGCTTTTTCTACTTATACATATAAACATATAAATATACATTAATATAAATATATAAACACTTTATATAATATAGAAACAGAAAATAAAGTATGATACTTAACACTATCACAAAAATTGAGAAAAAAAAAACAAACAAATGTATTGCCAATAGGAATAAAAATTAACTGAAAACTGTGGGGGGGGGGGGGGGGGGGAAGTAAAGACGTAATTATGAAAGAAAGAAAGCTTTAAGATTTTTTTTGAACGCATGAATAGAGCTGATTCCACAGCCTTATAAACTTTGTAATAACGTTTCTATGGCTGCACAATTTTAACAATCTGGCTAGTCTTAAAATGTTATTAAAAAAAAAGAAAAAATGCCACACATGCCGCGAATAAATTTGTGGCGTTTATGGACCTAATGCAGTGTCAGTAAGAGCAGCACAAAGTTGGTTAAAGCGTTTTCAATCCGAGAATTTTTATGTCAAAGATGCACCTCGCTCTGGTCGCTCCGTTGCGGTAAAATGGATGCCATTTTTTAAAAATTGGAGCAAGATCGGCACATCAGTAGTTACAACGTAGCTGAAGAGCTGAAAATGTACCACAAAACAGTTTTGACCCTTTTGAAAAAAGCTGGGTAAACAAAAAAGCTCAATACAAAAAAAAAAAGTAAAAAAAAGTAACGTTAACCGTAAGTTAGGTAAACCAATTACAATTATATTTACTGATTTGTATTTTGAGTGTAGAGCAGTTCAAGACAAAGAACCAAAGACAAAAAAAACAGCAATCCTTGGTGTAAATGGATTAGAAACAGAAATTACTTAACTAACAGAGATAAAACCATAGTATATATACTGTGAAGTGTATCAAGTCAATATATTATACTTAAATAAATTATTTAAAAAAAATACTACCAGAGAATTTTTCAATAGATTTTAGTATTTATCGAACTTACGATTTTCCGGTGCGTAATGCCGTCGAGACCGACATGTTTCGCCTCCAACGCCGGAGGCATCGTCAGTTGTCCTGAGTGCCCCGGAGTAACGTCTGACAGCCCGGCTTGTCATTACGAAATAATTTCACGCACCGGAAAACCGTAAGTTCGACAAATACTATGTACAGAAATGGTGTAAACTTAAGATCAATAGAATTTATCGTTCAATAGAAATATTTCCACGTTCACCAGTTCCCTACACTACGCCGGGACTACAAGCAACGACTCGTCGGCCGGCGCAGCGCTGCAGATAAAGAATGTTATTGTCCGCGCAACGGCGCTCTTTGTCAAATCAGCCTTGTTTGAGAGAAGACAACCGGGTGCTGAATTGCGAGCGATGCAGCCGTAAAACTTCGTTGCAGCTCTATTAACTTCCCCGTAAACTATGTACACATGCTCGTACCTTCGCACACTGGTACAGAGAGGTCGCTCTTCCCTCGAGTAGAACGGCCTGCTACATATTTTATTTACGAGATACTCTCGGCGATTCCTGTGAAACAATAGGCCCTTAGAGATTAATACATTTCTGGCCTGTCACGTTTGTTTTATTTTCTCGAGGAACATAGGCCTTAGATCGGAGTGAATCAAATGCTTAAGAGAAACTGGAGGTAAAATTGAATATAAGTTTTAATAAATTCGTAAGGTTTACAAAAGATAAGAAAAATACATTTTTCATCTGTTATACCCGTAACCACTCTGAATATAATCCTAAAATTATATTGACATTGTAAAAAAGGACAGAATCAAAGCTTCTAGACGCTGTTTGATCTTGTTCTTGTTATTAAATTTTTTTTTTCTATTTATTTCAGGATTTTTCAGAAAATTGTTTTTGGAATTACCATAAAGTTATTTAAGAAAATTCAATTTCTAGGTATTAAAAAACCGGTCAAGTGCGGGTCGGCCTCGAACAGAAAGGGTTTCGTATAATCCTACAAGATTTAACACAAAAATCACGTTTTAATTTTTATTAACTTTTACTATTTGTTGATAGAGGGGAAATAGATACACAAAAATTGCAACCTATTACGGTTTATGAGATGCAGCCCGTCGGGAGACGGCCATACGGACAGCGGAGGCTTAGTAATAGGGTTCTGTTGGCACCCTTTGGGTACGAGACGATAAAAACGAAGAAAAAAAGCAGGAAATTTTGTAACCATTTAAAGTTGAAATCAAACAAATTTACTTCAATAGTCAATTATATTACTAGTGCTTGTCTCGCGTTTGCAAGTATGCAGGTGTTGCAATGGCCACTACATACAATATTTTTGGGATTGAAATAAACAAAAAAGTTTAATAACTTAGAGTTTACATACAAAGTAGTTAATTAATTTAGTGTAAAAATAATCTAATGGTTCGTAAGAACGTGGGAACGTTTTATGTAATTGCACATGGATAGCTAACATCACAGCTACTGTCGTACTAGGTTCCATGCCAAGACCTTCCTTATGTGCGGTTACAACATCGTGTCAAATTACACTACACGAAAACATAAATAAAAAAATGAATTATCGGTAACTAGACACTTAAGAGATTTTTTTGTCTTGGAAAAACATTAGGATTACGCAACATCCTGTACACACCACGCGCAAGGAACCAATCTGCAGATTTCTGTTCCCTTGTTGTTCGAAAAAGTACAAGGCAGACGTAAGCTGCGGGGCCTGCGGGAGAGTCGCGAGAACAGTCTTGCGGCAACGCGGCTAGCTGGCGCCTGGCGTCGTCTCGTGGGCCGCACGCGCCCGCTTCACGCGAAGCTACGACCACGGTAGATGCAGCAGACTCAGCTCACACTCAGCTCATACCCACCCTCCAGTAAACTTGATTTATACTGCAGCTCGGCGCTCTACATCGGAATTTTATTTTATTTATGATAAGCGTGGAATATGGCGTATGAACCCGAAGAGGTGCCCGATGCCGCCCATGGGCTTTTGATCTTTCAACGGGGCTGCGAAAACCATGCCGGATGGCCTGGTGCTTCTTTACACCGTGTTTAAAGGACCACAGGTTGTAATATGAGGGAAATACCTCGGCAGGGAGTTTATTCCATAGTTTACCGATACTTTACATAAAGGTAGAACCTGAGGAGGATCGGTTGGTGCTAATTTTCGGAATGTCGACAGTGAATGGGTTCGTTCCCTGCCTGTTACTGGCCACTGTTTAACGCATATTTTTGTTCTTGTGTGATGGGATGTAATTGTAAGCTTTGAACCCTCTTATGCGCTTTTAAAAATAAAGAGTAAGAAGTATCAATGATAGCAAAAACGGTTTCACATTTGTTTCTGGCTTATCTTAATGCATGATATAAAAAAATATATGGATTTGATTAAACCTGACATAGATAACATTATGATTTAACTTGACCGAATTTGGTTTGAGTAGAGTTGAACTTCCTCGAATTTACAATGAGGATTAAACAATTAAAAAAACAATAAAAAATTCAAAGCTCTATACAGTAAATCGGCGAAAATTCAAACGACCGACTTTAATAATGTTCACTGAAAAATTGTATTGAAGAATAATAGTAGAAATCAATGCAAACATGGGGCTGTACCTCAAACTGACCAACTTTCGTAAGTTTTTAGATTACCGTGTTACTGTTTCTTTTAAAAGATTAAACGCCTTAATTAATTTGCCTTTCCTTCGAGCTCCGGAACACAGCCGCTCAAGACCTTCAAACTACTTACAACTACAATCCTTGCCAAAGGCAGAACACGTCAAATTGACAGTTTAGTTGGCCGGCGCTGGACACGGGAACTCCCCTGAAGATGAGCCAAATGTTTGGCTCGAAACGTAGTGCTCCGCACAAAGAATGCCGTGAGTAGAAAGACGTTTAATCTTTTAAAAAACACAAACTTTCTTTATATAACTTTTATTAAAACTGGGAAAAAAACTTGACTTCCAAATTAAAATGAGTGTTGAATTAGTCGTAAACGAAAAGTTGTGGTTTAGTTAGTTTAATTACAGCAACACTTCTGCCAATTTGCAGATTATTCCTCTATGTCATTGTCACATGGAAATTTCATGGAGATTTTTTTCCTTTGACAACCTCGTTTCACTAAATGATGCTTAGGCTCACCTGAGTGGCGAGCATATGCGGTAAGTCGGGTTAATATCATAAGAGTAAGGTGGTATGTTTACATGAATTTAAATGAGCCAGTCGCTATCTCCAGTTGTTCATTCGTTACTTCGGGACTTGGACGCTTGAAACGAAACGGAGGCGGCAGTGGCGAGGGAGGCTTATGTTCTGGGCCTCGCATTAATTCATGCACCCGCTCCGCACCACCCCGTCATCCCACCATCCCACTGCCTTGATGCGCCAGCATAGCAAGCACATTACAATAAAATTAATTGGATTTATTTTTTCCAATGGTGGAGACAACAAACAGAGAAGATAACCAACAGACGACCAGTGTCGTCTAGCCTTTGGTGGAGAGGGTACTGTTCGATCAAGGCTGTGATCAAGGTTTGAAGGAAACGTGATGGTCGCTCAAACATATTTCAAGAAACCTTTGCAAACTATACGCCACTAGTTTATCCTAAAGTAGTGTGTGATGACAGGAAAGCAAAAACAAAATAACTGAAATGCGACATTTCGAACTAATTTAATTTAATTTTAATTTTAATAGAGACATCGTCAATAGAGAGTCGGCGGCGCGGCACGAATGGCTTGGCTGATTGCGGTGTGATTGTAATTGCAAGGAATGTGACATGCATGTATGTATAATCGACCGTGAAGTAAGGACACATTATTTAAAGAAAGAGTCTAGTAAAAATAACTACTTTACGAATAAACGAACATATATAATAATACATAAAACATATAAAATATACGAATTCTCGTACAGTCCCTCCTCCCGCAATCTTCCGCTTCATGGTCGATTATACATACATCCATGTCACATTCCTTTGAATAGGCGACGACATGGATGGCTAATACCACACAACTACCGTTATGATATTAGCCCAATACACCACATTCCCGAAGGAATTAGGTGCCATGCCAGGACCTTCCCTTTATGAGCACGGCTACATTGAACTGGATGAAGAACACGGACAATTTTTCATTGCCGCTTTGACCATCTTTTAATCTAATGCGATCAACCCAGGCGGGCTTATACCCTACCACCTAGTAGGGGAAGGTGACCTACAGTTTTACATGTATTCCGAACCATGGAGCAGCTCGCATTCGTACGTACGAAAAGGTATATTTATTTGATTGTAATAACGTCCGAAGGATAAAAAATAATATGTCACATCATACTGAAATAACACAAATATTGGGGATGCTCACACTAACCAGTTAATGAACCCATGTTTTCTATTTGCGTGGCATGGTCCTGCCGGGCTAACGGTCGCGTGTGCACTCGAGAAAGTAAAATGTTGTTTTCCGACAGTTTTTTTTTTGCTTAATCACCGACACGTCCCGGAGCGGCGCCGCCGCCGCCGCCGCTGTGCCGCCAACCAGTTCAGCTCCGGTCTCTTCCTGTGTGTATTGTTTTAATACTTCTTCCTTCTTACTGCGCTTCAACGCCAGCGATGTTGGCTCGAGGTACCCATGCACTACTGAGCTGTGGAGCATTGCCTGTAGAAACCTTTTTCTTAGCTATGCTTGTATTGTCTGAGCTTAAGCCACATTGTGACTGACCCTTTTTAGGGTTCCGTACCCAAAGGGTGCCAACGAAACCCTATTACTAAGCCTCCGCTGTCCGCCCGTCTGTCCGTCTGTCCGTCTGTCACAGGGCTGCATTTCATGAACCGTAATAGGTAGACAGCTGAAATTTTCACAGAGATACAATATTACGCTATAACAACAAATAGGTAAAATTTAAAAATAATATAAATTAAAGGGGACTTCCTTACAAAAAGCGTATTTTTTTGTGTTAAATCTTGTACGATGGTATGGAACCCTTTTTTTTTTAATTCACATCATCGCAGAACACCCCGTTTCACCCCATTTATCCCTTGAAGTAATTAGATTAATGGCAGCCAGCGTGTTTGCGTCCATTGCTGGACATACGCCTCTCCAATTTTTCTCCAGTCCTCCTGGCCCTCATCGGTACGGAACCACTGTTTTACGCCGACGCACTTGCTCTCGTCGTCCCACCTGGCGGGTGGTCCCACACTAGATAAAAAGGAAGGAGATATTCCATCTAGACCGCCTACTATGAAAAAGTACCAACCCAACGTATATGCCACATGCAAACATAGTCGCAGGCGTATTGGAGGGTGGGTGTGGGTAGAAACTTACTAGACAAACGCATTTTTAGAGCAATTGAGCTTCCTTTCTCTTTAGTCGGTTGCACTATATTTGGCTAGGGGTACAGTATGTGTAATGGGACAGGTGAATAAATAACGTATGTTAAATAGTATATCCCTGGATTAAGTTAAGAGTAGATTATGACTAGATCTAAAGAGGGTCCTTATAAGTCTGACTACACATAGTAAGCTACGTAAGAAGGTTATAACTTTATATCTGCACTTACAACCTACAAGGGGTGAGTTATAATCTATCCCGGTTTTAAGGTTTTATCGGAATTTGTGTAATTTTAAACATATTTAATTCTCGTTAATTAAATCCGAGTCTGCGAGCACTCCCTAATAGGGTTGAAGATTCTTCTAGTTTTCAATATTTTACGCAATCTTCCTAAAATTCGCAGAATAAAAACAATTATTTATGCTTAGCTCAGACTTGGATTATCTCAAAGGCCCGTCCCTAATTAATTATCCAAATGTTAGGACTTAAAATTATGAAAGCGAAAGGATCTCTCTATTATCATAAGAATATAATAGTTTGTAAGTATCACTGGAAAAAATAATAATACAATGACCAACCTGACGAAGTTTCTTGTCGGCTCTTCTTCGCCAGAAGTAATCGAACCGACAGGAAAAAAAAAAAAGACGAATCCGAGTGTGTAATATACATCTAATGGAGGAAATAAAGAAACTGAATCTGAAACTGAAACTATCGGTTACAAAAACCGGCCAATTGCGAGTCGGACTCGCACATGAAGGGTTCCGTACCATTGTACAAGGCTTAACAGAAACATTTTTTTTTGTATATATATGTAAATATAAGGGGACATTATATATATTATTATACATATTTACATATTTTTTTTATTTTTCCTATTTTTGTTATAGCGGCAAAATAAATACACAATCTTTGGAAATTTCAGCTGCCTACCTATTACGGTTCATGAGATGCAGCCCTGTGACAGACGGACTGACGGACGGACAGCGGAGGCTTAGTAATAGGGTTCCGTTGGCAGCTTTTGGGTACGGAACCTGTAAAAAGGAGTTGTGAAGTTCCGGACGATATACGACATATTCGATATTTTATCTCTGAGGTCCGATTGCAGGAAGAGACGGCTGAGTTAATCAATGTTCAAACACGCCACTTTGCGTAAACCGCCAGGAGTAGACTCTGCTATATACTGTAAACAAGCTGCGGTACCCGGCTCCGCTCGGGTTAGTGTCGGCTAAATTATCTCATGGATAAAAAGTAGCCCACATGACTGGTCCAAAATAGGGTCAAACTGGTCCAGGACAATGTATCCATGTACCAAATTTAATCAAGATCGTTCGAGCCGAAATAGCACGATTTAATGAGAAACATCCAATAATTCCCATTTAGAGCTTCGTTGACGTTTGGTGGCTATTTAAAAAAAAAACATTTGCCGCGAGAACCTTTCTGCACTTTCACTGCTACATTGCTTACCTAGTAAGTAACGTGTAACGTAGGTAAGTTTTGCGTGGACTCCAACCCACAGCCAGCCTCAACATCGAAAACAGTAACCCATCTCGAACCTGACTGCTCCCAGAGATGCTATACATTGATAAAATACGCATATAAATCAGGTAAGTGGTTCGCATGTTATAAGACTTTAAAACTCACTACTTACCCTTCTGGTAATGAAGCGTTATATTATGTAATCTATAAGTTTTTAGTAGAATCAGGCTAGACGTAGATACAATGCACATCTAAATCGAGTAATTGGTTCTCAAGGATTTTATTCTGTTGGTCGCTCCTCCGGCGATTTAGCGTGATGCCAAGTAGTCCTAAAGTTGCAGGAAATACCAAGCCGTACTTCAGTAAAATATTTTTAAATAAAAAAAGGACCGCCTTCAAAAAAACCGGAACTAAAAAGCAAAAAATAATTGGTTACTTTTAATTAATGAACGAAAAGCTATTTTTATTCTAACTAATTATGTACAATTTCTTAATTTTTAATCATCTTTTGAAGTCGGTGCCTTGGGTAGAGTTCGCTTCGCACGCTGCTGACCGAACAGACACTATTTCAGCCGAACACACCTGAAGTCTACGAGAGCGTAAACAACCTGAGTCAGCAATGATTGGTCCACAGAGCATTTTAAGCGACCGTTCGTCTAACTGGAGATGCCCTTAGCGTTGGTTTACGTGCAAGCTGATATCGATACAGCGCAGCGTCTGAAATTGGGTTTCAATGATTATTAGTACTTTCGGCTTTATAAAGGCACGCACTGGTGAAGGAGTACGTTAATTCGCTGCTCTGTGTTGATTGGTACTTCCCTGCGACATCGTTGTCTGAACGAGACGATTTCTGCTGAAATTGGTGAGATATGTACTAAACCGGACACTCGTTTTGACACGTAGTTGAGAGCAGACACCTCAAAGTCGCTACCTATTGTTTTCTGTTCTTTTTTATATTTGTATTTTTTTTTTGTTTTGTATTATGTATGTATTTAGGTAGAATAAAAAGTACAAGCTACACCTACCTAAATATTTATCATATAAGTGGTCGTTGTTTTTATATTGGTTTGTTCGTAGGGTTTTTTTGTAAATATTTTGTTTTTACTGTGTTAGGTATTTAGTTTAAGTATAAGGCATATTTAAATTACAAAGAACTTGCTTAAATACCTACTTACATACGTTTTTCCGACATGTTTGTTCATTTAATTTTTGTTTTTGTGTTTTGTTCAAGTAGGTAAATGTAAGTAGCTATCTACTTATATTTCTTTCTTAGCCATAGGTGATATTAATCTAACTACTTGCAGCCCTTAAAGAACGTCTACCCAAGGCACCGACTTCAAAAGATGATTAAAAATTAAGAAATTGTACATAATTAGTTAGAATAAAAATAGCTTTTCGTTCATTAATTAAAAGTAACCAATTATTTTTTGCTTTTTAGTTCCGGTTTTTTTGAAGGCGGTCCTTTTTTTATTTAAAAATATTTTATTTTTTGCTTTTTAGTGGTGGCGTAACTTTTGACTCAAGGTGGGCGAGCCCTCCTGCTCAACTTCACATACAAAGCGGAAAGAAGATATACATACATATACAATACAATACAATACAATGAACGAGCATTAGCAGAAATGAAACCATTGAGAAATCTCATTTCTGACGAAAGGTAGACCGGTAACTATCTGGATTCATGAGTTCACGGTTGATACGTACGATAATTGATACGATGAGATCACGTGAGATAGAGTGCTGTGACAGACGGACGGACGGACGGACAGCGGAAGCTTAGTAATAGGGTTCCGTTGGTGCCCTTTGGGAACGGAATCCTAAAAAGACAAAACAACGAATGACCGGAACCGCTGAGCTTCTGAATTTCTCATCCTTCCATCGTTCCGGATAGTCTGTTTCTTGCGTAAGTTTAAGTTGTATGAAAATGTGTACATATCGGCCTCGTGTATCCCCCCTTAACAGATGAATTTTGTAAAATCCGTTGTGAGCGAGCCTTTTCGTCTTAACAAGAAGTCACTGAAAATTTTAAGTTTCGAGGATAATTGGTTTTAGAAATCTCAACATGAGTGGTTTTCGCCTAAATGTGTTCATTTTGACCTGTTTTACCCCCCTAATAGTATAATTTCCAAAAATATTTTCTTCTTAAGCATTCCCATCTAAAACAAAACATACTCTGACATTTCTTGGTTCAGCGGCTCTAGAGATAGAAATGTGTACAATTTGCCCTCTTTTATCCCCCTTGAATACCCCTAACAGTTGAAGTAAAAAAAAACCTCTCATACTGAGCAATCTCACCCGAAAAGAAAGCTACTGTAACTAAAAAATCACATTTCTGGGTTCGCGGGGTCTAGAAATTCGATGTTTGGTATAGTTAAGTACCAAACTACTGAACCGATTTTGATAAAAAAAAAATGGGACCAACTAGAAAGTATACCCTTTCGAACAAAAAAAGAATTTTCCAAATCGGTCTAGGGGTCTTCGAGTAATCGGTGAACATACATAAAAAAAAAAAAAAAAGATTCCGACGAATTGATAACCTCCTCCTTTTTTGAAGTCGGTTAAAAAGTAAGCGCTGCCGCCGCAAAGCCGAGCCGTGCATAGCATTGCAGTTTGTATGACAGCCCCATCTTAGCGTAAGCGGAACTGAATTCTATTTAGCCAATCCTAATTCCCGGGTAGTTAAATGTACATGTACTAAGTTTTACAAATCGCTAGTGCCTTGAAAATTCGCCAAACGGACACCAAACAGTCACGACGTCTGCCCTCCCCCCGCCGCCGCTCCCCGCCACTGCCCCCGGCTCCTCTCCCCCTAGTGTGAAGTATCGCTACCGGCATCGTTTTCGCAGCCCCGTGAAAGTTCTAAAGCCCATGGGCACATAAATTGTAGCCTATGTGTTATTCTGATGTATAAGCTATATTATTGTAAAGTTTCATTAGAATCCATTCAGTAGTTTTTACGTGAAAGAGTAACAAACATCCATCCATCCATCCATCCATTATTACAAACTTTCCCCTTTATATTATTTACTAGCTGCGGTACCCGGCTCCGCTCGGGTTAGTGTCGGCTAAATTATCTCATGGATAAAAAGAAGCCCACATGACTGGTCCAAAATAGGGTCAAACTGGTCCAGGACAATGTATCCATGTACCAAATTTAATCAAGATCGTTCGAGCCGAAATAGCATGATTTAATGAGAAACATCCAATAATTCCCATTTAGAGCTTCGTTGACGTTTGGTGGCTATTTAAAAAAAAACATTTGCCGCGAGAACCTTTCTGCACTTTCACTGCTACATTGCTTACCTAGTAAGTAACGTGTAACGTAGGTAAGTTTTGCGTGGACTCCAACCCACAGCCAGCCTCAACATCGAAAACAGTAACCCATCTCGAACCTGACTGCTCCCAGAGATGCTATACATTGATAAAATACGCACATAAATCAGGTAAGTGGTTCGCATGTTATAAGACTTTAAGACTCACTACTTACCCTTCTGGTAATGAAGCGTTATATTATGTAATCTATAAGTTTTTAGTAGAATCAGGCTAGACGTAGATACAATGCACATCTAAATCGAGTAATTGGTTCTCAAGGATTTTATTCTGTTGGTCGCTCCTCCGGCGATTTAGCGTGATGCCAAGTAGTCCTAAAGTTGCAGGAAATACCAAGCCTTACTTCAGTAAAAGTAAGCGCTGCCGCCGCAAAGCCGAGCCGTGCATAGCATTGCAGTTTGTATGACAGCCCCATCTTAGCGTAAGCGGAACTGAATTCTATTTAGCCAATCCTAATTCCCGGGTAGTTAAATGTACATGTACTAAGTTTTACAAATCGCTAGTGCCTTGAAAATTCGCCAAACGGACACCAAACAGTCACGACGTCTGCCCTCCCCCCCGCCGCCGCTCCCCGCCACCGCCCCCGGCTCCTCTCCCCCTAGTGTGAAGTATCGCTACCGGCATCGTTTTCGCAGCCCCGTGAAAGTTCTAAAGCCCATGGGCACATAAATTGTAGCCTATGTGTTATTCTGATGTATAAGCTATATTATTGTAAAGTTTCATTAGAATCCATTCAGTAGTTTTTACGTGAAAGAGTAACAAACATCCATCCATCCATCCATCCATCCATCCATCCATCCATCCATTATTACAAACTTTCCCCTTTATATTATTTATTAGATTACCGTCCATAAAAAGTGATGTGTTCAATCATACGTTAACGTTGATTTTAATTTTGTGTCCTTTCGTGTACTCAACCCTGACAATTTTAAGTTACTTAACAAGTAACAAAACAAACCGCTCGGTACCGATTTTTACCGAGTTAGGGTGTACAAAATTGCTCGATGCGAACTTTACCACGGGTGCATGATGCATGGTGCGGAAGGAAGCGATGGATTTGTTGGTGCAAAGTGAATTGAACGTCTCGCTCGGAAACGTGATGAATGCACTTCTGTAGCCCCCCTCCCGCCCTCCACACCCCCCCGCTTCCGTCGCCCAAGCGCCGTTCAAAGCCAGGGGTGGATGACATTGACTCCCTACAAGACGTGGTTAGGGCCACGAGATGTTACTCTATCAAAATAGCTATCTGGAGGTATAACCACAGGTAAACTTTAATTGAAAAAATGCGTAAATATGAATTTCCCGGAAAAGTCGAGGAGGATTTAAGCTAGTTCTAGCGCGGATATTTAAAATTAGGACGACAAAACATATTTATATAAAACCTATAAGCACTTATTGAATATTAGTATGTAGATGTCTCGTCGTTTTCTTCCTGACTTCTTAAATATTTAACCTGCAAATAATTAAGCGTTATGATAAGTGCCCTAGATTCTGTTCTAGAATTTAGAAGAAATTATAAGTGGGAAAACCGACCGTTTAAAACTGATGTTATAAGTTAGTGGTTAAGATGTAATCATTAAATCCTCATGAAGAAAGAGAAGTTAATGTTAAATTTAAGTCAAAGTAACTTTTGTGAATGATCTTTGATAATCTTAACTTCCTTCAATACTTTTGCCAAAAAGTGAAATTTTTAATCATACGTTAATGTCTACTTAACGTTGATGTCTCTTGAGGGTCATTAAATTCAAGAAAATTACAAGATAATGATATGAGGCGTTGGGTTTCTAAGTTATGCGGACTTTTTTATCCAGCCCGTGGGAGAGATACTGGAAGTAAACAGGCACGGCGCACCCTCCTTGCACAACTCCCTTCGCACCTCTCCGATGCGACCCAAAATCGACTCCTCGCAGGCTTGTGTGACCTCAAATATACGGGGCATTGACGGACTAATGTTCCAAACGTTAACCAGGTATTTCTTAGGATATTTAGAGCAAAAAATTTTAACAAAAAAAAATAACCGAATTCAAAGAAAAAGCACTAAAAAGTAAAAAATAATTTCCATTTTTGTAGTTACGATTTCTGTTATTTTTTGAGTCGGCGTCAGCCGGGCACGCGCTGCGCCAATCAAGAGAACCAAACCAAACCTAACCTAACCTAACCTAACCTAACCTAACCTAACCTAACCTAACCTAACCTAACCTAACCTTGGCTGACACCGAATCAAAAAATAACAGAAATAGTAACTAGAAAAATGGAATTTATGTTATTTTTTGAGTCGGCGTCAGTCGGGCACGCGCTGAGCCAATCAAGAGAACCAACCCTAACCTAACCTAACCTAACCTAACCTAACCTAACCTAACCTAACCTTGGCTGACACCGACTCAAAAAATAACAGAAATCGTAACTACAAAAATGGAAATATTTTTTTACTTTTTAGTGCTTTTTCTTTGAAGTCGGATATTTTTTTTGTTAATTTTTTTTTATTTGTTTATTTTTAGTGAATTTGAAGTACACTTACTAATTTGTACACGTCCTTTCCAATAAAAAAAGAATCACCGAAATCGGTTGGCGTTATATTGAGTTATTCGTCCATTTGTCGCGCCCATCTTAATACAAATTTAAGACTTTTATGATTTTCTCATAGATATCATTGTCAGAACTTAACCAAATTAAAATGGGACCACTTGGGAAGCACTAGCTATCATTTAAAAAAATAATCATCAAAATCGGTTCACCCTTAAATTATCTAGCATATTATGAGGTAACAAACATAAAAAACAAACAAAAAAAAAACATACAGACGAATTGATAACCTCCTCTTTTTTTGAAGTCGGTTAAAAAAGCTAAATAAATTTTAATTGTGCATTTAAAAAAAAAATGTTCGTCCCCATATTTATTAATTGCTTACTTAACATTCCATTATATTTGTAAAAAACCGCCTTATATATTTTGCTGAGATTTAAACAGTGTGTGAAATAATTTATATTGAAATTTTAAGCATCTTGAGTGTTTAAGAAAACGACATACCTTATTATAAGAAATCCCACGTGAAATGTGTCCCTAAATACAATTTCAAACGCTAGGCTGCTTATCCTCAGCCAGCTAAGCTTCAGGCACATTTGTAATCGGCGACATTGTAATAATTCCAGCGTGTGGTTACAATATTTTACACATTTCCAAATCGTCACACTCGCGGCAGATTCAGATTTTATGTAAATGTGTCTCGATTTAAATACGTAGGCAAAATAGGTTTACAGCAGCTGTACCAGCCGACGTTTCGGCTTGACATGTGTGTGGCACGCGTCAAGATTACACTCGCGGTGCTCTGCGTCGAGTCTGGGCGGGGAGGGGCGGGGGGAGGTTGCCGCCCGCCCAAAAGCTCGCCGGCCTAAAGGCTTGATGACACAAGGCTAGTTTACTAGTTACTAGCCGGCGCACTATCTGCTAGTAAACTCGCCCAGTGTCATCATAGTAATTATGAAAATTATTGGAACTAGGTATCGTGCCCTATAGCCCCTAATCGGTGTCCGTATCTCGACGTCACTGCGACTCGAAAATATGTTGAAGATCCTTGTAATAACTTGTTAGTTAATTGTATAAAGTAGCGCGAAAATTTTAAGGAACGACTAATTTACTCGCTACTTGCTGGAGTGTGGACTTCTTTACATAGTAAAATTGCCGTGTGTCATCATAGTTGCTAGTGAACAAGCTGAAAAGGTTTCGGAGTTTGGTTGGTAAATAAAATGTTCACAGAATCGCGCGGGAGTCGATATGCGCTTATAATGACAAAAAGGAGTATAACGCAACGGAATGTTGGTATAATTAATAATTTATTTAATATATTTCACGTTTCAATGCATATTACTAAAGAACACACAAATAGAAGAATTGGTTCGCGCGGGAGTCGATATTACTGCTAATGATATCAAAAAGGATTAAAACACAACTGAATGCTGGCAGAAGTTAAGAAATTCTTCAATATCATTCACTTTTCACTTCATTTTACTACTAAAAAACCGTCTAAGTGCGAGTCGGACTCGCACACGAAGGGTTCCGTAGCATCGTACTAGATTTAACACAAAAAATCAAGTTTTTTGTATGGGCCCCCCCTTTCATTTCTAATATTTTTTAATTTTACCTGTTTGTTGTACTAGCGGCAAAATAAATACACACTCTGTAAAAATTTCAGCTAAGTACCTATTACGGTTCATGAGATACAGCCCTGTGACAGACGGACGGACGGACAGCGGAGGCTAGTAATAGGGTTCCGTTTTCACCCTTGGGGTACGGAACCGTAAAAACTAACTAAATAAACAGGCTTATGCCCAGAAGAACAACACGTAGTTTCAACTCACTAGCTAGCTGGTTGTTGAGCGAGAAGATAGTTTCATATGTCATAGACATTAGCTGACGCGCTGACTCGCCGGCAAGTAGCTAGTAAACTGGCCTAGTGTAATCGAGCCTTAACCGCACGGCCGGTCCCTGCGCGGTGCTCCCCACCACAGCGACGCTCGTCTGTCACTTATCAATTTCTTTGAGGGAAAGTTGTTTCGCTTGTCTGGCAAGTTTGTAGGCAATTTGAAGGAATGCACGTCAGTGTCAAACAATAAAATAAAATTTGAATGCCATTTTTTTTCATCTTTATTATTTTTAAGACTTTTTAAGCTAAGCCCATGCCAGTCCCATAGTGCTTTAATTAAATTCTCACTATTCGGTTGAAATAACACACTATGCATTTTAAAGAAGAGGTTAATCCTGTCAGTTTTCAGTAATACTTGTAATCGTCTTTGAATGCCATTTGGAATAGGTAAATTTTATCTATGTAATGTTTTTTGTGGGGCCTTATCCGCGGTGCGAGCACCGAAATATTGCCTTCTTGCGACCCACAAAATACGACAATAGGAATGTCAAAACCGGACTGAAGGCCCAATTATAAGTTATTTCAAGTTTTAATAAATTAAATTCATAAAGAAGTGGTGGCGCCGGAGATTAGATAATGAGACGAGGCTCGGGACGACGAAACCAAAAGCATATATTTTCTTGAGTTTTATAATTTATTAAGTAATCTTGAACTCGTTTTTTTATGCAACTTGAAATGGATGGCTAATGCCAAAAAACAAACGTCATGATATTAGCCCAATACATTACATTTCCGAAGGAAATAGGTGCCTTCCCTTTATGAGTACGCCTACCACCATGCCATTCCAAACCATGGAGAAGCTCGCATTCATGACGAAATGCACTTATCTAAATCAGAATGAGAAAGAAAGCGGCGCATGAACGGGGCGAGGACTTAAACCCAGGCATCTGGTATGCTAGGCAAGTCCCCAAGCCACTAGGCTACGAGCCACTCGTGCATTAAATATCTCGAAAAAGAGACTCGTGCTCTTTTCACCCAACTATTTACCAGCGTATTTTGAATCAACGTAAATCAGGTTAACGTCTAGCCGCAGAACGTCCCGTTCACAAAATGTCTTCTTTCTTTTTAGGGTTCCGTACCCAAAGGGTGCCAACGAAACCCTATTACTAAGCCTCCGCTGTCCGTCCGTCCATCCGTCCGTCTGTCGCAGGGCTGTATCTAATGAACCGTAATAGATAGGCGGCTGAAATTTTCACACAGCATGTATTAATTTTGCCGCTATAACAACAAATATTAGAATTTAAGAATAATAAAAAATAAAGGGGGCCCCCATACAAAAACGTATTTTTTTTGTCTTAAAACATGTGCAAACAAGAACCCTTCGTGTGCGAGTCCAACCTGCACTTGGACGTTTTTTCTTTTGCAACCATTGTCAACCCTATAAATTAAGTATACCTTTTATTTGCTCGTAAAGCTCTCTGCTTTGCCTCCGGTTGTGTATTTGCTCGTGTGACCGGATGGTTTGTTGTAGCGAGCAATTCCCAAACGCAAGCATCCACCGCGCGTCTGACATAATTTGGATGAATGTTAGCGATGTTATTACATGCGCGGAAGGCAGCTATGCAGCGGACAGAGACGAAGCAACCGCATGCATCCTGCATATTACATGCTGCATGTTGAACGCATGCTCACGCGACTCGCTTCACATTCCGCGGTTGCTCTGAGCTGAATTAATGTAACCCTACGCTTGTTCTAGGGTTGCTGATTACTTGGATGAAACGATCCTTCGTAGAATCGAACGTGAAGGGAGGACACAAGAATTTAAAGAGCTGTAAAAAGAATTACTTCATGCATATACTGCACGGGTGGACTTGAAATAGCAAAACATACCTTTCGCGGGTATTGGTTTTACGATTGCTTTACGGTCGATTCTACGTGAAATTCATATTATTGATAAAAAGTGACGTAATTGCTCAGTACGAAAAAGTATATTGACCCAACGAAAATATACATTTCAGTCTTGGATAAAAACAAAAGAGGAGTATACCCTGGGATTTAAACCCATAATCATATATGGAAGATACCACGACAGGCAATAACCCCTATAAGGGCGTATAGAAACTTGAGATCCCTGATCCACCGGGTCTGTACAACTTGATTAATTGATTGAATTTTTTTTAATACGCCACAACCAAACCGGTCAAGTGCGAGTCGAAATCGCAAACGACGGGTTCCGTACCATCCTACAAGATTTAACACAAAAAAGTAACGGTTTTTATATGGGCCCCTTTAATTTTTATTTTACCATTTATATTTTTGTTGTTATAGCGGCAAATTAAATCCACACTCTGTGACAATTTCAGCTTCCTACCTATTACGGTTGATGAGATACAGCCCTGTGACAAACGGACTTACGGACGGATGGACGCACGGACAAACGGATGGACAGCGGAGGCTTAGTAATAGGGTTCAGTTTTCACCCTTTGGGTACGGAACCCAAAAAAAAATTACAAAAGAAAGTACAGTGCAATAACAACATAAGTGGGGCACAAAAGCGGGCTTATCCCTCGAAGAGATTTCTTCTAGCCGACCTTTGGGTGTTTGACAAGTTCAATAGGGATATATTAGTAGGTAGTGGCGGCACACCATCCGGTAACACGAGCAAATACCCAGCCAGAGGCAAACTTGTTGTTTGTTGTTGGATAGCTAATATAGCTAATAATGCCTGACGATTTAAAAAAAAATATCACCCGCCAGAAATGTAAACGAATTTAGATAAGGTGTATCGGGGAAAGGGGACTGGGGGTTACCATGGTAAATTAATTAGCCTGTTGAATAGGTAAGTGAGTGATCAAATCGGACGTTTATTTGATTTTGGTGCTGTGCTACCTGTCAACCGACCTGTTTTTCGGCCAAGTGAACTGAAATGTACCATTTCGCAACATTTAAATCACTCACTTGCGTGTTCACTAAGATAATTATTTACCGCGGTAACTCCCCTGTTCACAAGTAGACGGCGCTGCAATGCAGCGAAGAAGAATCCTCTCGTTGCAATTGAATGCACATAGTTGCATTGCGCGAGCTTTACTCGAACCGGCGAGCAATTATTTAATGCGAACAATTATATTACGTACAATAATGAACGGTAAGTGCCACCCTGTGCCTCCCTACCGACGCTGGCTCTAAGAGGTCAGCCATAGTATTGTGAAAGGTGTGCCAAAATTGTGGGCATGACCCGAGTGAGGTTATTTGGAAAATGGTAACGTAACTTTTAAACGTTTATTGTGGGTAAGAATGGAAGGTTCCACTGCATTGATCATTGACATTACTGACTGCATTGACATAATCCATATCATATTCTGCGATGGGTCCATTTTGTCTGCTGTTATTTATTTTTCATCATCACTATGTATTTAATTTAATGCAAAAAAAACGACAAATAAACGAATTTTCTTTCTTTCTTTTCATTGATTTGCGCCACCTGAGAAGAAAGTTGTCGCACGAATTGCGTTAATGCTGGCTTCCTCAAACTGGCGAAACATCCAGTACATTTTTTTATGCGACTAGACATGAATAGCTAATGCCATATCTACTGTCGTGATATTAGCCCCACATACCTCATGGGAAGTCGGTGTCATGGCAGGACCTTCCTTACATTGCACGGCTTCATTGGACTGGATGGAAAACACGGACAATTTTCGTTGCCGAATAGTTCATAAAAAAAAAACAATACTATACATCAGTGAAGGCTGGAAATAACACTCGTTTTTAATAATTTGGGTTTTTTTATTAATTATTTTTTTAATTTTTATTTATTTTAATGAGATTGGGAGATCTAATATTCTTAAACATCCAAACAATACTTTGCCTAGTCTTTTTCAGACATTTCTACAGAGATCACAATCTCACTGTTCCTTGCATAGCGTCACGAGACTCTCTGTCTGCCATCTGAGAGGATAACGCCAAATAATTATTTCCCCTCGCATTATGAATACGAATGTCCGAGACAATCTCATCCGACGCTTTACGGGAAAATTTCCCGAGTCTGACGGGCGTCTCTTTGAGGTTCCTTCGCTCTAAAGAAATGTATAATTATCTGCCAGAACAATCGCGGCTGCACAATCGCTCGGGACCGGAGTGCTGCTGCCAGCTGCGACTGCGTCTAGAAAACATAGTAGTAAGAAAAATCAGTAGGTTATCGCAGTTTTGACTATTTCATGAATTTAACTTCCATAAATAGGAGGTTGAGTAAACGATGGAGATTGTTTAAGCTATTGGGGCCGTTCTACATATCAAATAGCAATCAACTAGCTATCAACCAATACGGGATGTGCGGTCAATTAATTTCACTCATTCATATCGTATTTACATATTTATTTGTCTTTAATATTGTTAAATTATCGTACTGTTTTAAGTAAATGTACAAATGTGTAAAAAATCATATCTGTCATGGCTGGTCCTCTAGCACAAGCCTAGTTTAGTTGAGGACCAGTTGCATTTCTGTACTAGTTTTAACTTGATTTATGCAATAAATTTATTTGATTTGATTTGATATCATAGCATTAGAAATGCGAAAAAGCGCAGACAAGATCGCATCTGTGGGAAGGTTCAGCTAAGCCACCAGCAACTCCGAAGGGATGTAGGGTCTCTCTCTGTCTCTTGCCCCTCAGTCCCCCTTTCTACCATCGTCTACTAAACGTGACACAGGCATGATTTTTACAGGCCCCGATGAAGTTTGAAAGCCCATGGACGTCGTCGGACATATCTCAGGGGAGGAACTGGTGTATGCCATTTGCTGCGATATACATAAAACGTTATTTTTATTCCAGTTCGACATCAATATGAAATAATTTCTCGTAACAGTTTTTCTCTATTTCCGATTTTGCAACATAACAATACTTGACTATACCAAGTGGGATGAAAAAGACAAAGGTTTATAAAAAATATTATTTTTAGTATATTTATCATTTCCAACTGCAACTGACTCACTACTGTGTTAGATCTTTTCGTTATCTTTCAATTGTTTAATTGATTCGTTGATTTAGTTAAATGTCTTAATCTTTCTTCCGATTATTAAAAAGGCATTTTTCCCGTCCCATTCATTTTCTTTCGTCCCAATTCATAAAAAAGGTTCAAAAAGCAAAATTGATAACCACCCCCCTATTTCAATTATCAACACCTTTGCAGAAAATATTCGAAAAAATTGTACATGAAAATATATATCCCACAATAGCTAGAAGCATCCGCGGTACACAGCACGGTTTTTTAAAGGAACGCTCGACAACAACAAACTTGGCTGTATTTACCAATTAAATCTTATGCAAAAACATCATCATATCATATGCAAAATCATTGCATACCATCATATGCAAAAAGGGGGTCAAGTTGATGCAATATATACGGATTTAGAAAAAGCGTTTGATCGTGTCGACCTTGTAATAAAGCTAAAACGTTTGGGCATTCAGGGGGATTTATTGCGCTGGATCGAATCTTATTTATCGAATCGCTCGCAAATAGTGGTAATTGGAAGCCTCAAATCTAACAACGTAGCAGTTACTTCCGGAGTACCCCAAGGATCGCACCTAGGGCCACTGTTCTATGTTGCTTACCTCTATGACTTTGGTGAATGTTTTAAGCACTCAAAACTTTTACTTTATGCTGACGACAAAAAAAATTACATGCCGATACGCAACTTAACAGACTGTTTAAGACTTCAACAGGATTCAGATCGTTTATCGTTGTACTATGGATGGCCAACGGTATATTCGGTGTCATCACTTCATAATATCACATCGCATGTACGAAGAAATTAGATGAGATGATTTTATTTCACTAACGCTGCAGGAAACACCATTGTTTAAATTTTTTTGTATTAAACAAACCCTTATGCAATGGTGTAGTATAGGGGTGGTGGTGTACTATAGTGGGAAGACCACCCTGGGGGGTGGTCTTTCCACTCTCCGCTTTACTGTCCACGGCCAGCATTACACCGCACATCAATTATATCTTAAGGACTCATTAAATATATTTTCCTGAACTTTTCGAACTTAACTCGAATTATGAAATACTCCAAATTGATGCAGTTTCGTTCGAATCCTGTGTAGTTAAATGAAATGTCATACTACCGATTAAAGGACATTTAGCGCCAAAAACTCCTATTTATAGAGTTCTCGCGCGTAGTGTGTATGCGCCGGAAGCGTTCCCAGAGACGGCGTTGGAATACATTCGGTCGGTAGAGAATGGAAAGCGCTATTTCCACCTCCCTCAGTTTTCCCGTTATTTACGCCGCGCCGCTCGCCCTACCCGCCCCGCCGCTGCCGCAGCCGCCCACGGCGCTGTTTGTACTACACTCAGCGCCTGAATTAAACCAGTCGGTCGGAGCGCGCGCGAGATACGACGGGATGGCTACAGTGGACAGAAGTTGTCTGAAGAAAAAAACTTAGAAGCGCAATTAGCGTTAAATTATACTGTTATGAGTGCATATATATCTATATAGCTATCGACTGAATTTGATCCCGGCATACCTTGAGAGGCGACGAAGGAATCTTTCGTTCTTTTATGTTGACAGCAGCCGTTTGGTACCATTGCTGCATAACATTGTATGCCTACTTACTACTCACAATGTAGTGAGTAGTACTAATATGTAGTTTTATATTGAGCTGGATGGGTACACAGTGCTTCCTCACCATCTAGTAGTTAATTTTAACATCTAGTAGCTAGTTTTAATTTAATTTAATGAAGTAAATTAAATCCAGAACCCGACCGTGCCTAGAGTTGCATCACCTCTATTATCGAACGAAAGTATTTGTTGCAATAACACATCTAATTCATCATAAAATCTTGCCTCAAGATTTTGAAGATAAGATATAATTTAATAACTAACATGTAGCGGCTAGTTTTCTTGCGATGTTTCGTAATAGTGGGTAATCTCTTGAAAATCACCATCATACGAAATTAAAATATTGTATTGCCATTTCGATATTGAATAGGTACGACCTCCTGATGTAGGCCATTAAACGTGGAAATTACACAGGCAGTTATTTTCCCGATCGAAACTCTTTTTCAATATTATTGAGTTAAATGTATAAATGTAGAATGCAAAAGAATCCATCAACTTTTAATTTCCGAATGTTTTTTTTTCAAACCTTTAACGAAACCTTTTAGGAAAATTATCCTGCCAGATTTTAACTTTTGTTTCTGTTAATCCGTTACGTGTTGGAACAATCATTACATTACAGTTTTACAAAATTTAAAAAAGATCTAACAATTTCTGTCGCCTTGTGGAACGCGAAGAATTCAATGTCCTTTGAAATATGTACCTTCTTGATGCCTAATGCTACATGGTTGTATGCCAGAGGGTATTATTAAAATTAAGTAAATCCAATCAAAACATGGGTGTGATAATTAAACATAACTTCCTATGTCTACTTACATATCATTAGCGAAACACCTTTAGTTTAGTTTTTTAACATTTTTGATAGACTATAACCTGCTATGAAGTTATAGGATTATTTAGTTTTGGTCTTCCACACATTGTACGCTATCAGTTGCGCGAGGACTTGTTTTCCATTGCTGAGGTCATGGGTTTAATCCCACTCTTCTTCAATCCT
Source organism: Incurvaria masculella (assembly GCA_946894095.1). Classification (NCBI taxonomy): domain Eukaryota; kingdom Metazoa; phylum Arthropoda; class Insecta; order Lepidoptera; family Incurvariidae; genus Incurvaria; species Incurvaria masculella. The sequence continues at coordinate 4,854,871 of OX335650.1, read as the reverse complement.
GTCTCTTTCAAGTTGAATACATGCATTTCCTCACGTATGCGAGCTGCTCCATGGTTCGGTATCCATGTAAAACTGTAGGACCCACCCGGGTTGGTACCAACAGGGGGTTATATGGTCAACTTGTTCGCCGCGTGAAAGGCAAATAAGTAGTTAATTCTGGGGTTTAGTTGAATTTCGTACCATGATTACTGGTAAATTACAGTTCCCTTGGCCGAAGAAGACGTCGTTTGACAGTTAGAATGTTATGAACTTTTGCTTACCGTTAGATTAAGGTGGGCCCGTAAGCATCAGAAAATTACGCTCCCCATACAAACGTAGTTCAGTAATCATTTCAAAACCTCTGTTCCCATTTTCTTGATATTTGGGACTTATTATCAGGCAAAAAATATCTATGTCTGCACGTGTTTGTTTTTTTCGGAAAAAATATCCTGTGGCACACAACAGAGGAAAGAAAATTTGTATGAAGATATTCTTTTGCCTGTTATTTGACTTGCTTTATATTTTTCAGCAAAACCAAAACGTGCAGACACAGATATTTATTGTAGAATATTAGAAACTTAATATCGAGCAAGTCAGAACAGTGTTTTTCAAATGATTAGGAAACTATGTTTGTATGGGGAACACTGCTTACGGGCTGTTCTCAAGCTACTCACGTGCCTGTTTACCCGGCGAGTTACTTTATCATGGAAAAGCCCCGAATTGAATGAAAAGAAGGACAATGTGGCAATGAAAAATTGTCCGTATTTTTAATCCAGCTAAATGCGCTAAATTAAATTATGGGTTTTTGCCATTAATATCAAGTTTCATTGAAAAAATGCATTGATGTATCGAACTGTTGAATCACTGCAGGAGCAAATAAAGTCTCCTTACGAACACGTCAGTTGATGGTCTAAGAAGAGAAAAGAAGTTGTTCTATTTAATCGTGTCTGTATTTCGCGCAGTTTTCTTACTCAGCGCAAAGGAAGCGCATTTTGTAAATAAAACATTCGATGAGTCAATAAGTCAAAGAATATTACAAGTAGGTATACTAATATAAATATATACGTATACATACGCTGATCTATCGCGGTTTACCTAAATATAAGTATGTAGTTGTGCTACGGAGTTTCCTAGCGAAAACATGGAATTCACTAAAGCCAAATATAGTGATAGTGTGCTACACGTCAGCGAATGATATCTGCAGGTATGTAAACTCAAGAAAGAAAGAGACATTATGTGGTGTCAAGATGGGCGTAGCGGTGATAACGCAGGCTGAATGACAACGCGACGAGACCAGCAGGTCTATTCCTGGCATTCAGTAATGAGGTGGCAGGAATCCTGAGTCAAGAAAACCGCTTTCATAGCCATTTTCAAAGCGAGTTTTTCTACGAAAAACCTTGATTGATTAGAAAAAACTATGCTCCGGAATATTTTCGTCGAGAGAATCGCTTTTAAAACCGCTACAAAAGCGGTTTTCTAGACTCAGGATTCCTGATTCCTGATTACTGAATGCCAGGAATAGACCTGCTGAAGCTTGAGTTCGTTGTTTGTACCAAATTGTAACAAACTGTGTGTTATCTCATAACGCTAACGCTCGAGTTGCAATTTATGTGTAGGCTTAGCTTAATTCTTCACATAAATTATATGCTACTCACCATCACACTAAATTATCTGAGTAGTGGGCAGTGGCGAAATGTGAGAGAAGTTAGGGGCCGTGGCCCTATACTTACTAGTGTAGTAAAAAAGCTGATCTAAGTATTACTTAACTGTCAAATGTGTTCATTATACCGTATTGGTATCCCGGGTTGGCAAAAGTTTTATAAAAATATAGTCTAAGCGGAAAAGAAAAAAATCCCGTTATAACCATCTAGTTCTATCTAGACCACCTGATTTCTTCGGGAATTCAAGTGTGTTGGGCCAAAACCGTGATGCTGGGTGTGGTATTATATAAGCCATCCATGTCCGCAGTTACATCAAAATGAAATAGTCCGAAATTATATGAAATTGTATATAATATGAATTGGTAGTGGTAGCCAGGAAATTTAAACAATAAATTAAAATGACGTTGGTATTTAGCGTCTAAATCGAACTCACCACGAAATATCACAATGTTCATGTTTTGTGGCGTTCCGACGCGTCTTTTTTGTTTGCATTACATTTCGCTTCCACCTTTAGTTCTGGCAAAAGGATGACGGATTCTCGAGTCGATTTAGTGTTTTGATTCGATTTGGCTTAATAGTGGGAGTGATGTGGATAAATTGAGGCTAAAATTACGTAGATACAATTTTTACGGTATATTTGATCAATCGAGTGTTATTATAGGTATATTTTGCTATTACATAGCTTTAAAAATCTCCTGCATTCCATAGAGTAATTATGTTGCTTTCATCTGGGATTATACTCGTAATTTAATATTCAAAATATGTACATACAAATTTACGGTTTTGGTACGTTCATTGATGTACGTTAAATAAAATACATATTTGTATTTGATTTACTATTTCAGCATATTTTGGCTACATTGGACCATTCATTTAACCTCTGGCAGTTTTCAGCCTTCACTTAAAATTGAATCTTGAAGTTTTCATTACATTGATTTATTAATAGGTTTACTTTATTTTTTATTTTTTTTTCGGGAAACAGTCTTAAAGCGTTTTATTAACAAAGAGAAAAGATATTAAATGTAAAGATTTTTGGATGTACATACTATGATCAAAAAGTTCCGGGAATTAATAAATAAAAAAAAAATGTGTTAATTTTCGAATACATTTATTTTATCACCTTCAAAGTAACAACCGTCTGAAGCGATGCACATACGTCAACGCTTAACCCATTCTTCCATACACTTTTGATAGTCCGGTAAAGGAATGGCTTTCAATACCTTCGTCGCATTTTCTTTTTCATCGATGCTCGAAAATATCTTTCCACGAAGGGGTAATTTAAGTTTTGAGAACAGGAAAAAGTCACATGGTGCCATATCCGGAAAATACGGTACTTGTTGGATTGTATTTACAGTATGTTTGGTCAAATAATCGGTCACGATGCGCGCTTTGTGAGACAGAGCATTGTCATGGTGCAAGATCCATGAGTTGTTTTGCCACAATTCCGGTCGTTTTCTACGAACAGCATCTCTTAAACGCTTAATTACGGCCAGGTAGTACTCCTTATTGACTGCTTGATGATTATCGAGTACGATTTCTTGAACTTTTTCGACGTTATCATCGGTAGTTGATGTTGAAGGGCGTCCACGACGAGGTGCATCGTCAACTTCTTTGAACGACGAATACCACTCGTATAATCTTGTTTTTGAGAGAGCAGAGTCTCCGTAGGCTTTTTGTAGCATTTTGAGTGCATCAGCACAAGAGATTTCGTTGGAAACACAAAACTTCAAACAAATTCTTTGTTCAATATTTTTTTCCATTTTGAAATGCGACGAACTTCAAAAACTTGATTGATATAAACGGACGCCAAACAATTTCTAATGACATTTAATATTTGACATTTGGCAGGAGTGTCAAGGAAAGGTGTACCGACCTAAGAAAAAAAAAATTCGAATCGGTAAAGCGTTTTAAATTCAAACTACAAATTCCCGGAACTTGTTGATCATAGTGTATAACCTTTTTTTTAGTCATTCAACATTTTCAAGGGCATTGCAGGATTTAGGTAGGGGTTGACAGTTTCGGCAGGGTCTCGGCCCCTAATTGGTAGGATTTGTAACTTTGAGATGGTTACACTGTTAATTTGCTGCCAAAAAAAAGATGTACATAATGTTTTACGTACAACGTCGATATAAGGACGGTGCAAGGCTTCTAATAACGTGATCAAGGCCGTCATTATAGTACAAATGTAATCAAATGTCCAACTCGTAGAAAACAAACGTCAAATATGTTGAAGTGGTGTGGGAGTTTTTGTGCCGAATGCATGTGTGAGAACCCGGTACTAACCATCCTCACCCTAAGCGAAAGCATTAATGCATTTAGACAAGACTTGCCGTGTGTAGAGAAAACAGCTAAATTCAGTGATATGACCAAGGTCTATTCCAACATGTTCCTGAATGAATGAAATTTCTCGAGCGCCGACAGCGAACTATTCATGCCAAATCCTTTTGTCTTATGAATAAGAGAAGACGAGCATTGAATACGAAACTATGAGCGACTGAAATTCAAACAAGCAAAGACTATACATGTGCACGGACGTTAAAACATTATACGCATGTGATATCAAATAGGGATGTGTATTGGTTGGGGGAAAAACGACGATTTTACATAAAAAAAGTTGAATTGAATGTTTCTATAATTATCTGGATAGCTCAGCGGTAGAGCAGTGAACATGTAATCCAAAGTGCGTAGGTTCAATCTTGATTCAGAAGAATGTCCAGACTAAACATTTTTCTTTATATAATTACAATTTTTAAATGTTAAGGTGGCCCATCCCGCTCATCTCCCCATACAAAAGGGGAAAGAAGATCACGCCCATATTTCTTGTCAGAGATCCAAAATTTTGCTCAAAATAGCTTTATTTCATCGAACTAGATGTCTGATGACCATTGGCATTGTAAAATTGTGTTTGGTTTCTAAGTTATAAGGTCCGAAAGTTAGAATTTTTCGCGCGTTTTATACAATAACTTTGGAGGTGGATTACGCAATAATAAAGTTACGCATCGTAAAAAGATTAGTCATCAGACATAGCTTATTTAATCAAGATTTATGATCTATTTGGTTTTTCTCAGATTTTTTACTACAGCGGTCGTGGTTTACTTTTAGCTATAAGTCGTTTTGAAATTAAAATTTTCGTAAATCTTACCAAATCATACACTATGCACATTGCCTTTTTTGTGGACATGTTGCATCTTCCTCATCACGGATCCTGTCTTATTCTTTGAAACAAAGAAGGTCCCTGAGCGCAACAGCACGGTTTTGTACCGTGCCCGCGAATGAGTTATGCCCGCCGGGTTGGGCCACCTTAATGTCGTTGTATAACCTCAATTTTCTTTTTTCATTCACGTGCTTACACGATGTAGTTATTCTGGTCAAATTAAAATCGTTGTAAAAAGCCACATAGAATAGGACCGTCTGTAAGTCCCATCTTCCTTTTTAGGGTCCCGTCCCAAAAAGCGAAAAGGGACCTTTGGTCTGGCTCCGGTATCGGTCTCACGCATTTTGTCCCGAATCGTTTTCCTAAAATTATATATATTATTATTAAATAGGTACACTTATGTAGTTGCGTACCAAATAATAAATTTTATTAAAAACGTCATATTTTTTTAAAAGAAGCTAGATTTCTGAAGCGCTAATTTTGTATGAAATTGCAAAATAATCATCAGGTGAGGGCGAATTTCTTCCATGTTCAACTTCCGCCGGACCCTCGGCACGTGAACATGTTCACACTTGACCGCTTATTTTATCTAGTGTACCAATGCAAAGAGAATGTTATATCTAAAAATAGTTTACTCAGTAGCAGTTATAGGCATTCTGTCTTTTTTCCACCGATATTTTTTATCCAGTTTAGTTAGACAGATAATGTTCTACAATGAAAACAATGTTTCTGTTCCAAATCGCACTAGTTAGCAATGAGGGTTTTTCTGTTTACATTTAAGGGCTCGACTGCTCACGCACATATAAACTTTATTAATTACAAAACACAAACACGTGATAAACGAAAACAAACATTTGGACAAACAAAACATTGCCAGTCGCCGGGCCGCGCGCCGACGACGCGCGACGGCGGTTCTTTGCGGTGGCTTGTGTGCGGAAATCTCTGCTGTTTATTTAGTCGTATTTTAGGCCTCTGTGAACTCAGGAATTAATGTATGCAAGGTCAAGAAATTAATGTTCTGTGTATTATAAGTTTAGTTCTTGAAAGCGTTGGCCAGTACGTAAATATTACTACTTTTCGGTTACGCAAAAGGCCACCCAATTGTTTACTTAAGGTCGGCCCGTAAGCATCAGAAAATGTCACCTCCCATACAAACGTAGTTTACTAATCATTTGAAAACCACTGTTCCAACTTACTTTATATTTGGTATCTAATATTAGGCTACAAATATCTGTGTCTACATGTCTTTGTTTTTTCGGTAAATGTATTCTGGGCCAAGCCACAGAGAAAACAAAATTCGTATGAAGATTTTCTTTTTGCTTTCATTTCATTCGGTTTGCATTTTTCAAAAAAACAAAAGCATGCAGACACAGATATTTGTTACCTGATATTAGATATTAAATATCAATTTAATTGGAATAGCGGTTTCCCAATGATTAGTAAACTACGTTTGTATGGGGAGCATAGCTTACTGGCCGTTCTTAAGGACGAATGGTAAATTTCTCTGTTAACCAGCGATCAAATTTCGCGAGCGGTGGAGTTTCAATTAAAATGAGCCAAACTGTATCGAAAATTTAACTTAAAGGTGAGGTTAAAAAAAACAGGTGAATGAGTTTGTGTTTAGTATAGAGCATTTTCCCTGACATTAAAATAAAAACTTACGCATGGAACTTGGGCAATAAAAACAAGGTTAAAATGTGTTATTTTTGTTAATATGTTTATGGAGTGAGAGCATCACGCCATTTCCCTGGATGTCGCGGTACGGTACCGGAAGGACTATACGATCTAGTATACTTCTCTAGCTTTTCTATGACGGGTGCTACGAATTCGAAGCACATGGCCTATCTAGTCACCGTACTCCTCATAGATTTCACTCGTGCTGCTTCCATACCAGAATACCACGCCCCAAGTCTCCGAATTTATCAAAATTAAATTTATGTTTTTATTTCGTAGGCTAATATATCCTATGAAACATGTATGAATGTGGCAAAAACAAAAAGCCAACCTTAGTTAAGCTAATCGAATCTAACCTATCCCAGCTCAACAAAATCCAACCTAAGCTTACTTTACCGAACCTATGGCAAAATTATTTTCCAAGCTACTTCAGTACAATTATAAGTTTTCTAGAATACTTGGAATAAGTCAACGGATCTTACAATTTCCCCCAGACTTAAATGTCGTAGTCTAGCCGCTGGCGTTCATGTTTGTCAATGTTTGCTCACATTAAACATTACAGTAAAACACCGGAGTTAATGCGAAGCGGATCTTAGGGTTGCCACCTAAATTATACTTTTGTGGCTCTCAAATGTTCAACCCTATTGTAAAGGGTCTGACCCCTAGAGAATCGGATTTTATGAAGCGGCCCACAATGGGAGAAGGAACAAAGAACGCGTTAAAAAGACAAAACACACCGAGTTATTTTTTTTCTTGCTTCGATTTTCTTACTCGACTCTAATTTGAAATGTATTTTTTCAGTTCATTCAGTAAAGCTGTAAAAGAATTTCGCATGAAAAGATTTGTATCATTTGTAATAACCGCAAAAGCTGTTCAGTATATTTTGTCAATGGAAGAATTCGAGTAAAGTTATAGTCCCACATGGCTTATTTTGCACACGGTTGAGGGCACCACTGTCTTTAAGGGGTTACCACATGGAAAACAAATTCTCCATTGATAGGGAAAACATTTACAGCCTGCTGTAGGAAAAAAATCTAGAGGAAATGAAAATTACTATTTTAGGTAAATGATATTATTCAAATGAAAACTAAATTCGTTCTTTCATAATTTAAATAAAACGAATTGGAAGTCAGAAACTACCGCTAGTTTTGTTTTCTTGAATTCTACAAAGAAAATAAATTCCAACGTCAATCCCGAAGGTAGAACCCGTCAAGCGAAAATTTTCACCATGCATTTAGATTAATTGAAATTTAAATTAGTATTTACGAATAGAGAAAAAAATGCATTAATAAAAATTACTAAAATTTTGAATAACCAAAATTTTATAAGATATCTAAAATAATCTGAGAGACAAACTAGTAACAAGGTAATTAACTAAATAATAATAAGTACCCAATTTCCGTAGTCCTAACGTACTAAATCTTGTTTGGATGAATTGTTTTTCACAAAATGTATTTGGCGTAACGCATCCGCAAGAGAAGGTTTGGGATCTTTCTTAATTTAATATTCCAGGTTCATCACTCTGTGACGCAGTCTGCAAATTTTTAGGAACAGAAGAATGTGTTTAATCCTAAACCTTTCGTTTACAACCAGATAGGAGAATATGTCAAATCTGCCAGAATTTGGGTATGTTTTTCACTCGCACTATTTCCTTTCTTTCTCAGTTATAAATATAATCGTTAATTAAAATGCAGGAACTCATATTATCAGGTCACAACTCCTCTGCTTTACGGTGAGCTCAATTTTGACCAATGAGGTCGGTAATGGCTGCCGATAAAAATTGTCATTTCTTTTCCAACTAGATTAATGCAAACGTTAGTCTACTTAATAAAGTACTTGGATTGGTGCCAAATCACACAATAATAAAACATTCTGTTCTTTCTGAGAAATATTATATTTTTTGCAATAATAAATTACAATTAATGGGTGAATGGTTTTATTTGTCCAAAAAACCGAAGCATATATGTAAAAATGTCTAGGAACACGTAATCATTTTTCTAAATCAAATTCGTGGTCGTTTTAAGTGTGCCATACAATCAGCTCTAATGACCTTTGAAAGGATGCCGATCACCAAAACTCGAAATGTATTCATGCACTTTATTTACTTCTTTAAAATATTACATTCATTACACAAATTCTGCGACCAGTCCTACTGCCGGGCCGAGTGCGAATGCATCGGCTCGCATAAGTATATCAGTCCCTCTCATACATGTAGGTGCCACATTATTTATGCGTGTACTTATGTGATGATCGCGTGTACTAGGTAGGTATCCATATCCTGACTCCTAACAGTTCGGCCATCCTTTTTCAGCGAGTCCCATCGCGTAAGTAAGGGGCGCATCACCGTAAACGCCACAGTGGGCATTGATATTTTCAAATAAAACGTATATAGGTCAAAGTCCAATGTGTGGCAGTTAGAGTGACGCCGTTTGTGCATAAAAGTTTGGTTTCTTCTTTTTTTTGCGATGTTTGAATTATATAATCGCAATTATACTGATATCGAACATACACATTCATCGTTGTAACTAGCCTAAATTAACATAATTCTAATTTATATAATAATAAAAAAAATCATAAGGATACTCCATTTAAAACATAAGGTTAACAATACTCTTTCATCTTATGATGGACTTGAACAATATTAAAGTAAAGTAAAATAAAAAAAAAAAAATCTTAAGTAATAATGTCATACATTTTTAGAATTTGAATGACAATGATTTGAGAACACCAAACCATGTTTTTTTTCTTATAGTTTAGGTACGTTTACGCAGCATATTTCATTTCATTTTCATTTCATTTCTTATCCATAGGTAGGATACCTACACTTGGACACGTTAACAATCTATCGATTCGAGAAGAGCTAAGTAATACTAATACAAGTAAGAGAAAGATACTTGTATTAATAACAATCTTATCACGTCTTGCATGTTTCGAATATTTTATCTGCTTTGTAATAAGGGATATGATTTTTATTTTGCTTATTCATTTCCTGTATCCTCGCTTGAATCACTTTCGCAGTGTCCGTTAAAACTAAGCCATTTTTTATCCAAGGAGACTATGCTTTCATATCTACTTTCCCCTTTACGGGTAAGTGGTGTGTCTTCAATCATAAACCTAAGAATCTTAGTAACTCGATATGGTCTTTGACAATTAAGTAAGTTTCTTAGACTTGCCCGTGCTCGGTATCGCTCTTTCGACTCGTATTAAGTCGCCTACGTTATATACCTTTCCTATTTTCGTCGTTGGTCATACCGTTCTTTATCCTTTTTTTGTTGGTTAATTAATTCTCTGATCTGATTTGCAAGATTATATCGTTGGAATATATTTCCGCTGTATCAGCATTGACGGTGTTCAGTATACCTTCGAATGTGTGAATTGGTTTGAAGCCGAATAATAATTCTGATGGACATTTCTTTTATAGTTTTATGCAAGGTGGTATTGAGCCCCATTTGTTTTACTGGGAGATATTCATCCCAGGTCCTTTCGTCCGCACCATAACTTTTAGTGGAGAGTGCATCTAGGATTTCCAATTTAATCGTTCGACTTGGCCATTTGCTCTAGGTGTAGCGACCGCATTGAAAACATGTTCGATACTCGCAGAGTTGCTAAGTTATTTAAATGTTTTACTTGTAAAGCTCGTTCCCTTATCCGTTATAAGACGCGTAGGGGTCCCAAAGTAGCTCATGTGATCTTTGAGAACCTTAATAGATGTTTCTGATTTAGTATTTCGCACTGGTGTAATATTAATATATTTCGTAAACGCGTCGATTATTACTAATACATACAGGTTTCCTTTCTTGCTCCTCACAAATGGACCTAAATGGTCGGCATGTATGAAATGGAAAGGGATAGCGATTCTAGGTATCGGGTGCAACATTCCTTCACGCTTTCCTGATGGAATTTTATGGTGGGCGCATTCCAAACTAGCTGCAATGTATTTCTTAATAAAACGACGCATTTTGGGAAACCAATATTATTCCTGTATTATAGAGAGAGTTTTCTAAAATCCAAAGTGCCCTACGTTATCGTGGTTCATTTTTAATTCATGCCAACGAACTCCCTTCGGAACCACCGGAATGTCGTCCTGGAGAATCCGGTACATAGGACCATTCTTAAGTTTAAAATTATCGTGAATGACAGCATTATCTTTTTTTTTTTTTTTTAGTCAATGTCTGTCAATATTTCTATAATTCGTCTTAGATCTGGGTCGTGTGACTGTACTGTACTGATCCAGTCATCATCATATATCATCATACATTATATTTCAGGATTGCCAACACACTTTACATAATGCACTTGTAATAACATATGTTAAAATTTCGGTTACGTCAATCAGCCCAATAATAGGCAAACACAATATGCTTAAATTGGTTTTAGCTAAGCAGCCACAATGGGGTCGAGCGCGCATCTATCATGGGTATATTTTGAAATAAAGATATAAACTTGCTTATATATAAGGATAATATATCCAATACGTGGTCTTCAGGGATTGCGGTTTAAACGGGGCTCCTACTCAGAGCGTCTACATGAGACATACGCGTTCCGGGTCTATATTCGATTTCGCAATCGTACTCTTGAAATTGTACCCACCAGCGCTAAGGTAGTCCGGAGTGCACTATAATCAGTCAAAATCTTGAAGTCTATGCCTAAGAGTGCGTAAGGGGAATTCGATTCTCGTACAATACCGCAATCCAACATTTCTTGTACCATATTACGTACTACATTTCTTTCGTGGAACGGCATTCTATAAGGTCTATAAACCTCCGGGTCGGAATCCATGAGTGTAATTTCCAGCTCCGTCGTCATGGTAAAGCCGAGATCTTGGAGACCTTCAGAAAAACAATCTTTATTTTCAGTTCCTGAGTACGTCTCGTAGTTTTTGTTCTTGTTGGTCCGTTATGCTATCTCCTATATTAACAAAAGGATCATCAAATTCTTCCTTTAGCTTATCCGTGCAAACTTTGAGATTTGGAACTAGTTTTGCGTTGTCGATAGGCGTTGATTGATTTATTGCCGTGACGTTTTCCAAGACAATATTACTTGTACAAAAATGTTACAGTAGCAGGAAACCAACATCGTCTTCTATTTCATATTCTCCTGGCAAAAGATAGTACTCCTAATTTTTATGGCGTCTTATATTACCGTTGACGTAAACTTTACCCGAGAACGACGGACACGATGCAACAGGGACTGACTGCATGGCGCCTGCTTTTAGAGTGACGTTAATGGCTTATATTTAGAAGGACTCTACGGGATTTACCCATTTCCCGTTAAAAAAAATATACGAGTTGGCGTTTTCGTTAATTATGTTCGGTTTTTCAGTGAACGAGTGCCCTAAAAGAACGGGACGGTAAATGATGAAGTCATCAACAACGAATAAGTCAGTATTTTCTTCAATCCCTTGAACTCCGATTAGTGCAGTTATTTTTCCCAAGGGTCTAGTGCCCGCAAAACCCCTCATTGCCGGAAGATTAATGTGATCAACAAATGTTAAGCCTGGGCTTCGGTATGGCGTATGAGAGTACATTCGCTCCCCAAATCTACATGACAAGTCATCGGAGTACCGTTAACTGTTATTGACAACACATATTTATCGCTAGTAGGGAACATTCACACACTTAGTTCCATCACGTACTTTTCGTCTTTCATGTTAGATTTCGGTTGCCTTTTAATTGATGAAGTTGTTAGTTTACAATCCTTAGCCAAATGCTCAAATTTGTAACAAAGAGTGCATTTAGTGATGGGTTTTCGACACTTAAATCTAGCATGCCCTTCTTCGTTACAATTAAAGCAAACTAGTGGTTGCTTGCGTCGCTCCGGATATTTATCAATTGGCTGATTAAAATGAGTGATCATCGTGTTATGTTGAGTTTTTGAATGTTGTTGCTTTTCGTCTGTCCTATTTGAACTGTTTTTAAATAGTTGAAAACCTGTTCGGGCTCGCTAAATTATACAACGTGCGCTCCTAATTTGATTGCCCTATCATCTATCTAACATACAATCGACCGCCTGCGCACCAAGAGATTTAAGAGACTATTTTTTTTCCCTAAAAATACGTATTTAGGGTTGCACCATAGCGCACCGTTATTTCTAGCATCTCAGTTAACAATTCAGCGTAGTCTTCTTAACATGGGAAGGATTCGGTTAATTTGACCTGCCACTCTGCCCAACTAGGTATACAAAAGGGACGCTAGACCCTGGTACCATGTCTTGGCTAGGCCGCATAACTTTGGAAGAGCGTAGTGGATTGTCTCTTTTTCGTCCCACGAGTATATTTCCCTACATTCTTCAACTATAGCAATCCATGTTACAATCGTTCTGAGCTTTGGATGAAGGATCTAACTCTAGTATGACATTATTAACTGAGGTTAGTTTGTTGCCCTTGACACTTTTGAGCACGCTAAAGAATTGGCTCAGCAAAGTAGTATCGTCCTAACGACTATCTTAGAGTCCGCACTAGAAGTTGACGGCGCCGGAGAAGATTCACTTGGAAAACGGCTCCTCACTGCTCGTTCTTGCCCAATCTGACGACGTCGACTCGACCGAGGGCGGCTCCGGCGTCGTTCTCCGTGGTCATCCTGGATAGATCCATCGTCGTTGCTTCTCATCCTCGCGTCACGATGTTCTTCTCTCTCTCTAGTCGCCGGCTTTCCGAACGCTGCCCGCCATTCTTCCGATGCTCAATGTCACCCTGCGAATGACTCGCGTAACGGATTCTCTTGCCAGGACCATCCGCCTCTCTCTCTCTCTAGTCGCCGGCTTACCGAACGCTGCCCGCCATTCTTCCGATGCTCAATGTCACCCTGCGAATGACTCGCGTAACGGATTCTCTTGCCGGGACCATCCGCCTCTCTCTCCAGTCGCCGGCTTACCGAACGCTGCCCGCCATTCTTCCGATGCTCAATGTCACCCTGCGAATGACTCGCGTAACGGCGCCGGGACCATCCGCCTCTCTTTCTAGTCGGTCTAAACCTCGCTTCGCTCCCTTACCACCCGGTAGTCTTCTTGACTCCCCAGTGATATGATAAGCCTTCGAACCGCTTGGCTGACGCTCCTTCCCGTCATCAGCCAAACGGTACCCTCTAAGAGAAGAGCGCCATGCTCTCCGCGATACCATAGCTCGCTGACGTAGACGTTGTTCACTCTCGTCGCTCGAGACGCTCTCCGGCGGCGGCGCCACCCTCGGGTCGTCTTCGTCTTCAGACGTTTGGATGACGATCCGACGATACTCTCGGGCAGTCATTCCCAACAAACTTCCCATCTCGTCACAACCGTTCACTGAAACTCGAAACAACATGGGCTATAATCTTCGTTGGATGAAGGATGAATATAGAGAACATATATATGATCGAAATACAACCAAACCATTCACCATTTCTTAATTATTCAAGAGAAAATTGGATGAAATATAAGTATGCCACATTTAAGTTGTAAGCATATGGCCCGTATCGAGCGTTTCATTCACCAAAGGCTTGTGCGAAAGGTCTAATACAAATGGTACAATAATGCGACATAGGATGTAGATATTAACCACCAGCTGTGTTGTCACTGACCAGCAACCAAACGTAAACGAGTCGTGAATAGTGTGTAAGATGAAACGATAACGTACGTATTTATGTAGTACCGAACGATAAGTCGGATTGCGAGCAGTACCTACGTTACGTCATGCTCCGGGCGACTTCAACGAAAAGCTCGAGCTCAATAAACAATGGTGTATTATCAATAACATTTCTATTATTAGAATGGACACCCGGGAGTGCCTGGGACCTGCATTACACCATATTCCTGCCGGATCATTGTGCTGTGATACATTTATACAAATATCATATTATGTATATCACCATTCGTACCTCATACATTATTTATATAAATTCAGATTTCAGTTTCTTCCGTAAGAAATTATTATTTTATTTTATTAAAGTATGCCATATTGTACTAGGTAGGTATCCATATCCTGACTCCTAACACCATATACCTAGCATAGCGCAACCCTTTGCTAATCACATGCCTTATGTATTCGTAGTGTATGTACCTATATCAATAATCTCAAATGGACAACATTATTTACGTCTTGGTCTCCGTAAGGCACTCTGAATGTCAGCGACCATTGCCAAAATAGAATCAGAATAAGAAGCCGTGAGTGGTAAAGAGGAAAACATTGGATTGCTTTTAAGGAATTCATTTCCTGTATACTGACAGCTTCTAAATGTTGATGGTCCAAACTTAAACGGTTAGAAGAGAGGTTTCTGTATTTCAAAGTGATATTTTGACGCGTTGCTTTATTTAGCACTACGGTTTACTTAGGACCGATTTTTCAATCGTTAGATAGTATTAAATAGTCTGATAGCAACCATTTACGTTTGTCAAAAGACGGATAGTCATTACCAGAAGAATACATCTCCTATCACTATTATCTTAGTTTGATTTTAACAAAATATGGCCTTACTTTAACGAAATAAATTCGTCTGATAGCTGTTTCAATTATAATAATCATAGCATTGAAAAATCGGTCCTTAGACGAATAATCGATATCTCAGGCCGATTTCTTATCGAAAACGGTTTGTTTGAAAACATTCTTGTAATCGAAATCTGTTAATTTAAGCGTTTAATTTAATTTATCTTTACTTAAAAAAAAAAACAGCGAGACAATTGAAGTTTTTTTCGGAGAAAAATCTGGTCGAATTTTCATTTAATTTCATTTTTATTCATGCTATAGGTACATTACATACACTCAGATACGTCAGATGGTTGCAAGAAGTAACATACAAATTTTTACACTACACTACTCAGATCACTACACTACTACTACACATATCAGATCATATAAACATGTCTATTATTATAAAGTTTTACTTTCATCATCAGCAAGAATACATTAATTATTAGATTGTCCAATAGAAAGAGATCGACTCATTGGTAGACTAACATTTTAACATCGTCAGCTGTAAATAGGCTTTGTCAATGATTAAAAATAGGTTACTGAATGCTTTGTCAAATAGTGTAAAATTATTATTATTATATAGTATATATAATATAGTATAAGATATAGATATAAAAGTTAAAAATGACAGTATACAGGAATTTCTACTACAATAATTTCAGCAATATAATCAGTTAACCACAAACAACTCAATATACTCATATTGAATGATGATTCGTTATTTTACTGTGAAGCATTTATTTTAATGTGATGTGTGCGTGTAAGACTTCTTCCCATACAAACATAGAAAGAAGATCATGCGCATATGTCTTGTCAAATATCCAAAATTATGCCCAAAACAGCTTTATTTGATCGAACTAGATATCCGAATATTCGCGCGTTTTATACAGTAATTTTGGAGGTTGATTACTCAACGACAAAATAAAAACTTCTTAAAAACATTAGTCATCAGACATAGCTTGTTTCATGAAAATTTCATTTTTGTTTGATTTTTAACTACAGCGGTCGTGATTTACTTTTAGCTGTAAGTCTTTTTGTAATAAAATGTTTCGTAAATCTTACCAAATCAAACATTATGCGCATTATCTGCTGTGCGGTCAAGTTGCATCCTCCATTTCACGGAGCCTGTCTTTTCTTTGAAACAGAGAAGGTCCCAGAGCGCAATAGCACGGTTTTGTACCATGCGAATAGGGTTGCCATCTCTAAAATTTGGCAACCAGGACAAGACGTGAAAGTACGCGTGAAAACCCCGGATTTTAGAGCCCGGATCCCGGACATGTCAACAGGTTTTTTTAAACAGTGTGTGATAAAAAAAAGTTGAAAAAATCATAAATCACCTTTCTATTTATTTTCAGACCTTAAAATTCAATTTAGTGATCTTGTATCATTATTTTAAATGTACTTACCTAACAAAACAGAATATTGTTACAGTTTGTTACAAATTGTTTTACAAATCAGTTAGAATTTGTAAACCCGGACTACAAATGAATTCCCGCCCGGACGACCATTGTAATACCTCTCCATCATACGGTTTTCCCGAAGGAACTAGCTACTGCCATGACCTTCGCTTCATATGAACACTACTCAGCATCGGAAGTTTTTATTATTTTTTCATAAAAATGGTTCAGTCTCCGTTTAAGATACACCCTCTCCAGTGGTGCCGGTATTCATAAGGGCATCCTGCATGTCCAACCTTGACCTGCAGGCCTATTCCTGGAATTCCGTAATCAGGAATCAGGAATTCTGTGTCTAGAAAACTTCTTTTACAGCGGTATTCAAAGCGATTTTTTCGATGGAGAACCTTGAAAAATAAATTTGAATAAATAAAAAATGTGTGCTCCGACGGTCAATGATTATGTTTGTGGTAGTACGCCATCTCCGCGCCACAACGAACCATTGCACACGCACGGACAAGTGAAGCAGCCCTGTCCTGCCCATCAATCTCGTTTGCGCAGCATTCGAATGTGGTACTCTTTCACAGGCGTGGCAGCACAGCGTAAAGTTGCGCATGGTCCACCAGCAGTGTTCCCACAACTGCTCGATTCACATCGAACGTAAACACATCCATATTCCAGCGCTCGAGCCGCTGGAAGGTTTGCTTTCATACGGACTATTTTCGTAGGCAAATAATGTTGGCCCGCTTGCTCACCCCACCCCCGCACCCCCGCTCGGCCCGTCCCGCGGTTCTTGTTCATTTTGCCGAACGTTTGATTCCGGCAGCGAGACTCTGCGTATGTTTCCGTGCAATCGCCCAGGTTTACATTCCGGTGTTGGATTAAAACTTTATGATACGTTCGCAGCTGTTCTTTCGTTTTTAGGGTTCCGTACCCAAAGGGTGAAAACGGAACCCTATTACTAAGCCTCCGCTGTCCGTCCGTCCGGTGAAAACGGAACCCTATTACTAAGCCTCCGCTGTCCGTCCGTCCGTCCATCCATCCGTCCGTCCGTCACAGGGCTTTATCTCATGAACCGTTATAAGTAGGCAGCTGAAATTTTAACAAAGTGTGTATTTGTTTTGCCGTTACAATCATTAAAAAAATATATAAAAATTAAAGGGGGGCCCCATACAAAAAAGGTTTTTTTGGGTTAAATCTTGTACGATGGTACGGAACCCTTGGTGTGGGAGTATGACTCGCACTAGGCCGGTTTTTTAACAGTCATGCATCTCTTCATATATGCTCTTCGATTACGAATGGGTCTTCGTAGCTCAGTGGCGCGACGCCTCGGCGCTCGATCATCGATGGTTGAGTAACACTAGGGCACGGTCGAGTTCTGGATGGGTGATCTTTCGACCGCTGAAGTTGGCGTGGTTCGCACTTACCTTACTAACTGGGTGGTAGGGTTAAGGGTTATTTCCTTCTGGGTTGGTACCAACGGTACCTACGCATTTAATTAAATATGTCTGAGCGGAAATAAAAATTGTCAAATTTTCATCCAGTTAAGTGTTGTAGACGTCAAATATATGTATTACTGAAGATATAATTAAAGTAAATGTAGTGACATATTGTAAAAAAAAAAATTGCAATTGTTCTCTGTTTTAGCACAGTTACAATTCAATCATTTATGGTAAAGTATTTCTAATTACTATTATTGTGTTACGGCAATTATCTCTAAATGAGCCAAAACAGTTAATATTAAACAGTTATTTTAACCGTTTGAACGGTACCGCTTCATACAAATAAAACGCGTGACGGATGAGAGCCCCTAGTCCCACTTGTCACTTAAATTGGCGTTTACGCCAAACCGATCGCCTAGCGTTTTCAAATTTATGGAGATTGAAGCGCGCGCGCAGTCATTTGTGATTCCAAGTTTGATTTGACAGCTTACTCACCATCGATCGCCGTAAATACGTTAACGTTGCCGTTAACACCGACTTCGCGTTTTTATACAAATCGGAGTCCGAGTTTGATTTTGACAGAATGAAGAAGTAAAACCACAGAGTGAGTAGTAAAAAACTTGACGATTTTACGTAGCATCGAAGTTCCGTAAACGCCAATTTAGGTGAGAGCTTGGACTGACCACTTTGATGATTTTGAAACGGTTATTTTAACTGATTGAAAATTACAACTGACTAAAACCCAGGCAGCGACATTTTATCGTTGAGGAAAAAATATAATACCGAAGGTAGGCTAAGAAATTAAGATAAATCCTAGCAATGTGTAGCAGTTTTCTTTTTATCTATGAAACGATATTTCTATTTACATTGTGACATGTATGCATGTATAATCGTCCGTGAAGCAAGGACACATTCATAAAAAAATTAACCCAGTAAAAAGAACCACTTTACGAATATACTGCAAGGCTGGGCACGAACCAGCAAATTGCGTCTACCAATTTCGCCACCGGCTGTATACCCATAATTTGGAATTATCCTACAGTCCATCCTCCCCTAATCAATGCCTCTTACTAAGACAGTGTTTAAGATTATACCTATATACATTGATTTAATGCTTCATCTGTGTTGCGGGACATTGACTGAAAAGATTGAACATTCAATCACATTGCCGTCGTCACCAAAATCCTATTTGGCATCAAAAGCTAGAGCCAGTCCAAGGTTGACTTAAGGTGGCCCAACCCGCTCATTTCCCCATACAAAAGGGGAAAGAAGATCACGCCTATATTTCTTGTCAGAGATCCAAAATTTTGCTCAATATAGCTTTATTTGATGGAACTAGATGTCTGATGACCATTGGCATTGTAAAATTGTGTTTGGTTTCCAAGTTATAACGTCCGAAAGTTCGGATTTTTCGCGCGTTTTATACAATTACTTTGGAGGTGGATTACGCAATGATAAAGTAAGAACATCTTAAAAATATTAGTCATCCGACATAGCTTGTTTAATCAAGATTTATAATCTGTTTGGTTTTTGTTAGATTTTTGACTACAGCGGTCGTGGTTTACTTTTAGCTATAAGTCGTTTTGAAATAAAGAAAATGGTAAATCTTACCAAATACACTATGCACATTGTCTTTTTTGTGGACAGGTTGCATCTTCCTCATAACGGAGCCTGTCTTATTCTTAGAAACAGAGAAGGTCCCAGAGCGCAACAGCACGGTTTTGTACCGTGCCCGCAAATGAGTTGAGGCCGCCGGGTTGGGCCACCTTAAGTAAATATACATTTTCGTGCTACGCACACACAATCCTAGGAATAAGCGACGTACCTGCTTAGTACGAAAAAGTATATCTAATCTATATACATTATTTTACTTTTTATAAATTAATTAAATAATTGGTACGTCTGAATAGTTTTCCGTTGGAGGAATCTGTATATATTACCGCTTTAATGACATCCGTTGCCACGATCACCTTATCTACAGAAATATTTCAGGACCTCCAGTAAATTTGTGAAGAAATTCTATCTCAATTTGGAGGGTTGATCCTTCAGTCTTTTTCAATTGCCTAATTAGTGACTCCGGGCCAGTCGAATTTAATTCTTTGCAATATTGTTTCCCGCGAAAAGAGTTCTCGAGAGTTCCATTATTAAAATTTTGCTTTACGGCCGGGTGCTTAAATTTCCATCATTATATTAAGAGAAGTGTCCCGATTCGTCCACATTGAAATAAATAAAAGTTGAATAAAATTGTGTACCTATTCAACTCAGAAATAGAAAGAAAGTTGTGCTTCAACGAGGTGTATTTGAACGCAGACCTCTGGTATGCAAAGCAAGTCCCTGCGCCACTAAGCTAAGAACCGCTAACATACTATTAGTAGCAATACATTTGATGTATTGAAATATTGTTTACGCGTCATAGATTGATTTTACATTTCAGATACAAACAGTTTTTTTTTATATTGCGTTTGGAAAATTTTGCTAACTGAAGAATAAAAGAAATGACCCTTTGAATTTGCTTAAGGAGCGGTTAGAAAAAAATACCTATGTGAAGATTAAAGAAATTTAATTAATGCGAAACGCGTTCCGACCGAGCCATTCCAGTTGGAAGGAGCGCGCAGCCACCTGCACGGCAATTACCTATGTCTGCCATGACGCTTCGCCGAGCGCTACGCCCCGCTAGCGCCCCGCAAGCGCCCCGCTGCGCCCCGCACTGCCCCGCCTCATATCCCGCACCGTCCCGCACTTACATATGTAGGTCCAACATACTAATGAGGGCTACAATTAGGCGATCGTTAGACAAACAAATATCACGCTGTATTTCGTTTGTCGAGTTCGGTCAGGCGAACTTAAGGTAAGCAGAGGTGGATGGAAAAGCTGGCCAGATACTACAGTTGCTCTTGTAAATTTTATCTTTATGCTCTTCAAATCTCAGAACAAAAATACACATATTTTACGTGCACTTTCCACCCGTTGTATTGTCTCCTGACTACACTGAAAAATACTAAATTGTCTGCGCGGCCGTGCTGAACGCGGCCTAAGCCCATACTGCAGAGGCATAATCTGCGGGTTCTCATAAATACTCGGTGACTCCTTACGGTGCCCCACGTGAAAGGAGTATGCCCATTCTTGTATTTGCGAAAAAAGCAGTGCCAACTTGTATGTTCCTCTATGAAACAAGCGTAGTTCGTTTGTATTAATTTCATCATATTATAATTGATACATTTAAACATCAATTATTAAAAAAAATACAAACGAGCCATTATCAGTTTGGAGTTTTATTAGGTGAGGCGTTTCTCTACATAGTAATACTTTTATTCGAAGCATTGAGGCAATGCTGGAAGTGGTCCTTCGAACTTCGTTATTCGAACTTTTCGTTAGAACTTTTCGCTTGTCGACGATACTTTTTACTTCTGTGGCACAGCACGGAGCACGAACCGTCTGGTGCTACGGGGCGGGGTATTTGTGTTCTGTGTTCTGTGGTAATCATTTGTCAAAGGTGACAATGTCATCGTACGCCATGATGGATATTCCATGCGCTTTATAAACGCTATTAACTAAGGCGCCTTTAAGTTGTAGGAAATGCAATTTACGAGCTCGTTAAACATTTAGACTTTTAAGCGAGTAAAATGTGGCAATCTGTGGAACGACAATTTTGAATAAATGAATTATCTCTGAGGCACCAAATCAAATAAAGTTCGCTGAGGTCAGCCCGGGCGGATTCGTTTCGCTATTTGCGAACATAAGAGTGAGAAAGGACTGCAGGCCTATTCCTGGAATTCCGTAATCGGGAATCAGGAATCCTGAGTCTAGAAACCCGCTTTTATAGCGGTTTTCAAAGCGATTTTTTTGTCGAAAAACCGCACAATTCCGCAGTTGTTTTTATTGAACCTGAAATGTATGGCTAATGCTATGCAACTACCGTTATGATATTAGCCCAAAACACCACATTCCCGAACGAGTTAGGTGCCATGTCGCCCCATCCCGTCTTTCATTGTGCATACAAAATATTATTTGGTAACTTATAATTATACAAATAACTTAATATTATATAAATAACTTGATAAAATTGTATTATCGTACTTACATATGAAAGTATACACGGTAACTGCTGAAATTACACTTTCGGGAGTCACTTTTGCACGATAAAATCGCGCATGTCGCCATTTTTGTGTCAGCCGTGCCGCCCAAGTGACATGACTCGACTGATGCGCATGTCAAAGGGTCAAACGGTCGTGGCCGCTCGTAAAATAAAACAAGTATGATGTGATCGTACCTGTGGATCGTACCGTATTGCGATATATAACCTCTGCCCACCTGCCGCGTAATTGTATGTATGTACATTCAACCAATTTAATATCAAGTAATGAGTTTCACTGTGTTTTGAATTTAATCCTATTTGCTTACAGGAACCGTCTTCGTGTAAGTGTCTCCGATAAATTACATTGGAATTTACTTTTCGTTTTGCATCGCATTAGGATTGTAACGAGAAGGCGAAATTAAAAGCAAACAAGCCAAAGGAAAACCAACAAAAATAAATGTCGGAATTATAATCACGCTGGCTAGAGCGCGACGCGCGCCCAAAGAGCGGGGTCACATTCAAAGTAATAACCTCGCAAAATTTTATGATACCAGAACACTAAAGCGGCTGCAGTGCTGAATATTCGACTCCGTTTGCGTGTCTAAAGCCATGTCGTGCCAAGCGCCTTCGATTAAACTAAGACCCAGTTTCAACAAAATCATGTTTTGTCCGTTTTCAATGGCTATTCGTTATGCGCTACGTATTGGAAAACAGTTTGGTACACCATCGGTGTTGCAATAATTTGATTTTAGGTTTTGTTGTAGGTAGAAAGAGGTGAACTCTAAACAAGAGCTGACAGGAGACGCTCAAGAATAATATATCAATTCTGAGTTTTAACTAAACGTTTCACTTTTCCAAAAGAACAGGGTAACCACTCCCATTCCCTCCATTGCAGCGAATCAAGTGAGCTTATCTATCGTGTATTTTTTATACCCGTCATGTCTGCATAATGTTAAATTATTCCTAAATTAATGCTGTGTTTTAACAAACCGTTTAACTTTTCCAAAAGATCAGGTTCACCACTCCCATTCCCTCCATTGCAGCGAATCAAGTGAGCTTATCTATCTTGTATTTTTGATACCCGTCATGTCTGCATAATGTTAAATTATTCCTAAATTAATGCTGTGTTTTAACAAACCGTTTAACTTTTCCAAAAGATCAGGTTCACCACTCCCATTCCCTCCATTGCAGCAAATCAAGTGAGCTTATCTATCGTGTATTTTTGATACCCGTCATGTCTGCATAATGTTAAATTATTCCTAAATTAATGCTGTGTTTTAACAAACCGTTTAACTTTTCCAAAAGATCAGGGTCACCACTCCCATTCCCTCCATTGCAGCGAATTAAGTGAGCTTATTTATCGTGTATTTTTGATACCCGTCATGTCTGCATAATGTTAAATTATTCCTAAATGGATGCTGTGTTTTAACAAACCGTTTAACTTTTCCAAAAGATCAGGGTCACCACTCCCATTCCCTCCATTGCAGCGAATCAAGTGAGCTTATATATCGTGTATTTTTGATACCCGTCATGTCTGCATAATGTTAAATTATTCCTAAATGGATGCTGTGTTTTAATAAACCGTTTAACTTTTCCAAAAGATCAGGGTCACCACTCCCATTCCCTCCATTGCAGCGAATCAAGTGAGCTTATATATCGTGTATTTTTGATACCCGTCATGTCTGCATAATGTTAAATTATTCCTAAATGGATGCTGTGTTTTAATAAACCGTTTAACTTTTCCAAAAGATCAGGGTCACCACTCCCATTCCCTCCATTGCAGCGAATCAAGTGAGCTTATCTATCGTGTATTTTTGATACCCGTCATGTCTGCATAATGTTAAATTATTCCTAAATTAATGCTGTGTTTTAACAAACCGTTTAACTTTTCCAAAAGATCAGGTTCACCACTCCCATTCCCTCCATTGCAGCAAATCAAGTGAGCTTATCTATCGTGTATTTTTGATACCCGTCATGTCTGCATAATGTTAAATTATTCCTAAATTAATGCTGTGTTTTAACAAACCGTTTAACTTTTCCAAAAGATCAGGGTCACCACTCCCATTCCCTCCATTGCAGCGAATCAAGTGAGCTTATATATCGTGTATTTTTGATACCCGTCATGTCTGCATAATGTTAAATTATTCCTAAATTAATGCTGTGTTTTAACAAACCGTTTAACTTTTCCAAAAGATCAGGGTCACCACTCCCATTCCCTCCATTGCAGCGAATTAAGTGAGCTTATTTATCGTGTATTTTTGATACCCGTCATGTCTGCATAATGTTAAATTATTCCTAAATGGATGCTGTGTTTTAACAAACCGTTTAACTTTTCCAAAAGATCAGGGTCACCACTCCCATTGCCTTCATTGCAGCGAATCAAGTGAGCTTATATATCGTGTATTTTTGATACCCGTCATGTCTGCATAATGTTAAATTATTCCTAAATTAATGCTGTGTTTTAACAAACCGTTTAATTTTTCCAAAAGATCAGGTTCACCACTCCCATTCCCTCCATTGCAGCAAATCAAGTGAGCTTATCTATCGTGTATTTTTGATACCCGTCATGTCTGCATAATGTTAAATTATTCCTAAATTAATGCTGTGTTTTAACAAACCGTTTAACTTTTCCAAAAGATCAGGGTCACCACTCCCATTCCCTCCATTGCAGCGAATCAAGTGAGCTTATATATCGTGTATTTTTGATACCCGTCATGTCTGCATAATGTTAAATTATTCCTAAATTAATGCTGTGTTTTAACAAACCGTTTAACTTTTCCAAAAGATCAGGGTCACCACTCTCATTTCCTCATTTAGAGTGAATCAACTGGGTTATCTATCGTGTATTTTTGAGACCCGTCGTGTCTACATAATGTTAAGTTATTCATATATTCTAACAAAATTTCAGTTAGCAAAAACCCTTCGTCAGTGAGTGTGATTTGAGAGACCGCTACATACACATGTATTTGCATAAAAAGGTGATGTTCGGATGCCTCAGAGGCATTTTTGGTAACAGGCGAGTGTTCGACACTGATTCGATAACTTCTCGGTCTAATAAACAAAACTTGCAGCAGTCTTATTATATTCTTAGTTCTAAATTCACTACAGAAACTAATATAATGTTAACAAAAAAAACCGACAACAAAAAAAAAGTGTTCTAAAATTCACAAATTAGAACAATCAAATGGGATTGTTACAAAATTAATTCCTGTCAAGCCTCTAATTTTATAGACAGGCTTTCTTCGTTATATTACATCGCTATGACAGTTGTATAGCAAAAAACAAATAGAGTGAAATTATTTCTATATCATGTGTTTTGTAAATGGTTTTTTTTAAATCAAAATCCTAAGGAAAGTAAGTAAATAAGATAGAGCGCTATGCGGTGAGACAATATACAAGTTAAAAGTATATTTTGTTAATCCTTGAGCAATTCGATAAGATTTATCACGGACCAGCGGTTCATCGATCTTCGATTCATTTGGCAACCCCTTTTGACTAATAATATCTCTCCATTATTAAATCCTGGACGCAGGAAAACCGACAGACAGTGCCTAGTTCCCTGCTAAGGCATATTCCTCCACTTACGGTTCCCTCCCCAACGTACCTAACTATTTCCCTCAGGCGATTTTATTAATTTCGTAACGTTTATAAATTTTAGACCCACCTTTTTTACTTCAAATAAGCACCGCAAATAAGTTTTACTTCAAAAACCGGCCAAGTGCGATTCGGACTCCCACACGAAGGGTTCCGTACCACCGTTCAAGATTTAACACGAAAAAATCACGTTTTTTGTATGGGGCCCCCCTTTATTTTTTATTATTTTTTAATGTTACCTATTTGTTGTTATAGCGGCAAAATAAATACATATTTTGTGAGAATTTCAGCTGCCTGCCTATTACGGTTCATGAGATACAGCCCTGTGACAGACGGACAGACGGACGGACGGACGGACGGACGGACAGCGGAGGCTTAGTAATAGGGTTCCGTTTTCACCCTTTGGGTACGGAACCCTAAAAAGAGTAATAAGCAATGTATTCAATCAATTGCGAGAGCAAACACAATATCACACGTTGGGGAAAAACTGGAGCGGGATTAATACATTTCTTTAGTACCGAAATCATAGATTATACAAGGTTTTTTATGTTACTGGACATGGTGTCGCAATGGCCAGTATATTAAATTTGGGAAATTATTATTGGAATTGAAATAAAAAAATATTATTTTTTTCTGAAGTTCCCCTAAATATAAAAATATTTTTTCCATTCAAACTAATTCATTAATTTAGTATAAAAATTACGTAATGTTCCGTAAGATCCACATGTGGCTAATATAACACCTACTGTCATGAAATTAGTCTGAGACGGCACGTGGGGTCAAGGTTCCAGGCCAAGACCTTCCTTTAGCATGGTTACAACATCGCGTCAAATAACACTTGACGAAAACATACATTTAAAAATTTATATTTTGGTAACTAGATACTTCCGAGAAAAATAACACGAAATTTTTCCTTTGGAAAACATGAGGATTACGCTGGTGAAATCAATGTACTGCAGGTCTATTCCTGGAATTCAGTAATCAGGAATTAGGAATCCTGAATCTAGAAAACCGCTTTTATAGCGATATTCAAAGCTAGTTTTTCTAGAGAAAACCTTGATTGATTAAAAAAACTATGCTCCGGAATATTTTCGTCAAGAAAATCGCTTACTACGCTACAAAAGCGGTTTTCTAGACTTAGGGTTCCTGATTACTGAATGCTAGGAATAGACCTGCAAGCAAGGAATAGAGCTGAGCGGCTTGTAGCCTAGTGGCGCGGGGACAGGCCTAGTGTACCAAAGGCCTGGGTTCAATCTCTTTCCGAGTTCGTTAAGTGCATTTCGTCACGAATGCAAGCTGCTCCATGGTTCGGAAAACATGTAAAACTGTGGGCCCCCTTCCCCTAATAGGTGGTAGGGTTTAAGCCCGACCGGGTTGGTACCATCGCATTGGATGAAAAGTTGGTCGAAGCGGCAATGAAAAATTGTCCGTGTTTTCCATCCACTTCAATGTAGCCGTGCTCATAAAGGGAAGGTATTGGCATGGAACCTAATTCCTTCGGGAATGCGGTGTATTGGGCTAATATCATAACGGTTGTGTGGTATTAACCATCCATGTCAGGTCGAATAAAAAAAAGGTCACGATTGCAACATGCTGTGTATCCGAAACTATTACTGGCTTCGGTTACCAGACAACTGCAATAAGTATTCTTCCGTAACAAGCTTGCGCCGCTAACATCGAGGGCGGATATTTTTTCCGCAATTTGCGTAATTCGAGACACCGTCGCCCCCGTCTTGGGGCGAGCTCGGGGTAATCGACCGTAAATAAGCGTGCGATACGTGTAATTTCAGCATTATTTTCCGCTTTCCTTCAGCGAGGAAGCGTATGAATTTATAATCAATCGGGGGTCTGACCCTGCCCGGTCCTCGGCGGCGTAGAGGGCGGCCGTCGGCGAGGAAGGAAGGGTCGGAGTGGCAACAGACACATGTCTGCACGGCATCCACGCATCCACTTTAATTTTTTTTTATGTAACTGGACATGGATGGCTAATACCAGACTGACCGTCACCGACCCCGCCTAACACACCACATGGGAACTAGGTGCCATGCCAGGACCTACCTTATATTGCTCGGAACAATTTATATTAAACTGGAAGGAAAACACAGACAATTTTCATTGCCGCTTCGACCATCGTTCATTCAATGCGATGCTACCAACCCGGGCGGGATTAACCCTCCCTTCTAAAGTAAGGAAGGGCACCTTCAGAGGTGCTTTACCAGGCTCGAATCGCAAGGCTTCGCGCTGCTGGGCTACCGAGTTCGCTTACGAGTTCGCTCCCTTCTGATGTTCTCGAGCTCCAACGACACGCAAGGATACGTAAGAACTTCATAAGACGCTATTTAGTGCAACAAACATTCGATGTTGCGCATCCCTTATTCGTAAGCGAACTTACTAGATACATTCAGCATTTCCACTAGCTCGTGGCTGCAGCACACACAAATTAATTTCGATCGCCACTTCAGTCGTTGCTTGCTCGCCGTCGGTGGACGCTATTTAGTGCAACGAACATTCGATGTTGCGCTACCCGAATTCGGTAGCGTGCTAACTGCACTGCATTCAGTGAATTTCACGCTGCTGCCACCGCACAAATGAATTTCGATTGCCACTTCTGTCGTTCCTTGCTCGCTGGCGGCCTCGGTGCTGGGAGGGGTGGGGGACGAGGCGCGTCCCCGCATAAATAGAGCAACATTAATTTCAAGCCCAGATTGATTCAGGAGCAGTAAAATTAGTGTTAGGACGGGTTACGTGGGGCAGCTGATATGACCCTAGTGTACACGTTATTGTTTCAGTGGTTGCAATAACTTCTAATTTTAATAAGGCGTAACATATTGTCAATGAGGAACACCATGTAAGGACGAGAGAGGCGAAAAAACTGCTTTCTCTCTTAAATGAGTTTATCGTTTGATGGTTATATTACGGACAGCTAGAAGCGTAAACGATCTTGTGCTGGAAGCTTTATTTCAAGCAAAATGTCATGGACCTGCGGCCTTATTGCCGAACAGCGACTGTCGCTGCCAGCTTCAGTGTCGCTGCTAACGAGTCATCGCATACCAAATTTTGCGGCTACCGTTACTGCGGATAAAAAATAGGCAACCGCATTTAATTTTTATCCGCAGCCGCCATCGACAAAGTATATATCGTAGGTATCGGTAAGTCGATGGTAGCCGAAAAATCATGTATGCGATGACTCGTTAGCAGCGACACCGACGCTGGCAGCGACAGTCGCTGTTCGGCAATAAGCCCGCTGTTTAACATATACGTGACATTGAAATATTAACACTAGGAACCCTAACAAGAAATTCAGTAATTGTTGAATGTTAAATTGATACAAATACAAGGTTTTTTATAATTATGACATGACAATAATATATTTCCGCAGAACCGAAACAAGAAACAAGTATATGTATAACTGTGTGCTTAATATTAATATTGTAAATTGTTTTCAGGACTCACCATGATTACCTTTTTGTATAATAAAGTGTAACTGTTATCAAATGATACTACAAGTATCTACTCCCAAGTAGGGTTGGTCACCCAGGGAGGAATATGACCACAACCTAAGCCCTGCAGTGGGTGGCACTAGAGCTATATCAGATAACTTCAGGTCAAAAATAGTAATATGTGTGCTAAAAAGGCTTAAATAAATAAATAAAATAAATAAAAGCACGGTGATATCTAACCATATCTAATACATTACTAATTCCTTGTAAATGTTCAGAAACTTTACAAGGAAATTCACGTTTAATATCTCTGAACAGAGCTGGTAGTTCCAGTTGTCACCTAAACTGGCGGTTACGGAACTTCGAAGTACCGAAAAAACGTCAAAATCCATACAAGTTTTTATTAGATATTCTGTGGTTTTACTTCTTCAAGCTGCCAAAGTCAAACTCGGACTTCCGATGCGTATGAAAACGCGGAGTCAGCGTAAACGGCAACGTCGACGTATTTACGGCAACGATGAGTAAGCTGTCAAATCAAACTCGGACTTGCAAATGTTAGTTCGCTTAACGCCCACTGCGCGCGCTCTTCAATTTCTCCTTACATTTGAAAACGCCAGTCTATTTCGATCGCCAGTTTGCCGTAAACGCTAATTTAGTTGACAGCTTGGACTAGGGTCTAAGAGCGTTCAACATTTGATTGTTTGGAATATTCGGCACGGCTGTATTTGTGGTATAATCGGATATCAATCAATACATAGTTAATGTAGCTTTTAATAGTTTTAAGCCTTTCAATTAGCAGTATACTTGCTAAGGTTTTATTTCGTTCCTTAAACGGTGTAGGTATTTATAAAATCACTGTATTATTAGGAAATTAAGCACCGTTGAAAATCAAACTTTTCCCATTAGAACTACACAAGAGACGTCGATTCCGACCATGGGTCCGAGTGCATAGCTGGTAATAGCATCGTTCAGACCGAAGTTTCATGCATTTCCGGGCAAGCGGCGGCGTGCATCCCGGCCCACTGCAAGGGCGGGCGGTCACGAAGTACTTTCAAAGTTTCCACATAATTATAGAACCAAAGTTAGCCGAGTTGTGAATAAGGCTATAGATTTTTGGACGTAAATTGGACTTCCTTGGATGTAGAGGTTGAATTTTTCAAGTGTGCCTTCATGGCCGATTCCGAAACCATTTTGTATAATTACATAATAATATGTAATATTGTATACTGTTTGATATAAAAATAAAAAAATATACAAAAACACTCAAACGAGTCGTGGGGCCAAACTAAAATTGAATGATTACAGAGATACGCGTAAAATATTATGATTGCTTTTTGGGTCCTTGATATTGAAAAAAAAAATGGAACCCTATCAATCTTGTTGGTTCTTGACGACTTTATAAAAAAATCGATTATAAATAAAAATTAACGTATTAACATTATAATTCCTACGAAAGTATGACAATGCTCACCGCCTCCGTGTGTACAGGATGCGCCGCGAACAAGACCGCTGCAAGCGCGGCGAAGGGTCGCTGGAGGCGCGCGACGGTGAGGCACGCGCGCGCGACCAGCGCACAGCACGCGGCGTGCAGCGCGGCGTTGCACGCGTGCCACCAGCGCGGCGACGCGCCCCACAGCGCGTGGTTCAACCTGCAACGGGAGATTAGGCGATCGTTACGCAGGCTGTATTGTATTGTTTATTCATCATCCATAGACAGTACACTGCACTCGGATTTGTCATATTTTAACATTGGAATTGCATCTACAGGAACGGTGGTCCAAAGTGCAACGGGGTGTTGCGCGGTGGAATTTCCTTTTCAAAGATGGCCGCAGCCTTGAATAGCAGACCCGGCGAGGGGTCCCATTAGATACACAAGTTAACAAAATATCTTAATTCCATTTAATAAACTAGATCCAGAAGATGAGCAACTAGGGGATTGAACACTAATTATACAGAATAATTATTATAGCAATTATACATTACGAAAATAAACAGCACACCGGCGAGAGAGGCGTTAGCGCCGTTTTAAAATGTATACCCCCGTGTGTGGTGCGCTGTGACGTTCAGTAATTGACATATTTTATTGGAAATTCGGAAATACTTATGCACTCTTTTGATCATTAATTCGAGGAAAAAGCGTGCAGAAATTACTCTCCGGAGTTGGCTATATCATATTTTTAATATCACTAGACTGGTGTACGACGGTTTTGTTCTCTGGATGTATAGTATAGCATTGCAATAAAGTCTCGAGAACCCGCTGCGGATGTTCCGAAACGAAAGTGCATTACCGATCTCCGATTCCCTTAATATCGTCCGGTGGCGGCGCGCACCGCTGGCTGCGAGAAAGGCGCCGCCGCTACTGCATTATGCCGACGCTGCACTGCAGTACGAAATCTCATAAATAGTTAAGCGGTAACAGCGCGATAAGGAATCGGCGCACGTCTCCTCCGGCGGCAGCAGTCCGCCCTCCCCTTACACCCCCCTTCCGCCTAACTAGATGACACCCCCTCCTTCCAGACTCCTCCGGCTCACCCTTTCGATCTTCGGAGGTACAGTGCCGGGGAAAGTGGTGTGTACGTTTAGTGTGATGTAGCATTCAAAGCGAGACCGAAACCATCTACGATGGGGATTAAATGTTCTACAGTTGAAGTTGATCGCGTACCCGATGCACAAACGGCGTCACCCTAGACGCATACATTGGATTTGGAGTCTCACACGTTTTCCTAAGAAATGCCAATGACTACTGTGGCGTTGAGGGCGATGTGCTCCGTACACCTTGCGATTGAAAATTAAATCATCCGGAGTGTTTTCTGCGTTTGCGAAAAAAAAACCATGCATCTATGCATCAATGGTTTCCAAGAAAATATTGATCAAAGTGCACACTGGGCCCAGCGCCGCAACGCTCTGGCATAGTTTCTTCGCAAAAATTGTTCAATTTCAGCTAAAAAATAACACGATGGTGTGTTCGAGAGTTACGGCGTCACAAGAGGTCTCCCCTGATGATTCCCCAGATGATGAGACTCGCACCAGCATATTCGGACAACTGTTCTTTCCACATGGACTCGAACCACACATAAAACATATTTAACTCACTCTATATTTTTCCAGTATCCTCTTCAGGTTACCCAGGTCAGTACTCTTAAGTTTTGCAATAATTATTCCAAACATTCTTCGGACACTCAAAACAGATAGGGTGTATGCATAACAACGCATTGAACATATCTTGAACTCATGATATCCATACTCTTACATGTTTATTTTTGATACACACCCTCTCGTTTACACATACACTCACCCTCTCATATAATATAAAAAGCAATGTCTTGCTTATATTTCATTAAAACCTTCCATTCTTAAGCTCGGTACATCTTTTACATGAACATATTAATAAAAACCATTATTCTGTGCACAACCCTTTTGTAGTCTCGTGTCTGAGCAAGGACATAACCAGCAGCTCTCGTCTGCCCTCGGGGTTAGTCGAGAGCACTATCGCTGAGCCTTACACATTTACTTTTCTCCCAACATAAAATAATACCGAATAGAAGTTTCTTCTGGTGGGTGCAAATTTTTTATTTTTTTATTTTTCATAATGTTTTGATGTTTCTTTGGAGGATAAAATTAATTTGAATCATATTATACTTCAAAGAAATACATAGTCGTAATGGTTCGACATAGGATAAAACTATTCGTATTGATGAGAAATATTCTTCAGTGTTCTGTTTTCTCGAACCTAACTTTATACAATAGCTACGAGTGGGTGCTGCGGAGAGCTTCTATTGCAAACTCCTCAAAGGACTTAATTCACAAAGGAATAGTAGAAAAAGTAAGGCAGCAGAGAATCAATAAAATAAAGCCTCTTCTTTGTAAACTCTTTTTAGTACCTCTCTTTTTTATAAACTCATGAGTATTTTTATTGTAAGACATAACATGCGAACAGTGGGGGAATCTCAACCGACAGAATATTTACCTATGATAATAAAATACTGTGCCACACTTACCATTAATTTATTTAATTTTGGTGCTTCGTAAGAGTAACCAGGGGAAGTAACGGATACAATGCCTGTAGATCCGTTGTTCAGAATCCTATGATTCAAATTCATTTTAACATCGAATAACTTGTAGGTAAAACAAGAGTTGGGAACTTACAGAAAGTGGTCATCTAGTGAAACGTGAATTCTGTAAGTCAAATGAATTCTAGGAAAATATTACATTTGTTGATTAAAGCGACGTACATATTTATTTTGCTAGTACAATAAAGTAACATTTCATAATAATTGTTGACCTAGGACTGGCTCTAAAGTCTTACGCCAGGTACAATTTTGGTGATTTCGGTGTATCAAAATATTTAATTAAAAATATTTACAAATAATGTCCACAAGTAATAAGTAATAAGTAATAAATAGTGATAAATATTAAAGAATGCGTAAGATGGAGGCCTTAATTTTGAGTGGAGAGACTTTAAAATAATTGCGGTTAATGCCGAGGCATTACTCTGAAAGTAGTTTTGTTTCCACAGTAGATTCTACGTACACGTGATAAACATTTGACAGTACACAGGGTGAAAGTGCAGTTACGGCCATAACTATAAAAAAATCTTCTTGGTGTTGACCTAACTCCCATTTCATTTGCAAAAATTTAGAGCATTAAATTTTTCTCGGGACACTTCAATTGTCTCGGTGGCAAAGTTAGGGCAGTGACTGCTGACGGAGTATCTCTGAATTCAATCTGAACGATCGTTTATGACTTTAATAAATGTAATATTTGTTTCTATTGCATTATTTCAATGAAGGTGAGACCAGAAACATCACCTTTTTCTTGTCAAGCATCCGATGTTTAGCACAACTTTTATTTCTTGAGTTTAAAAAACCAGCCATTTCTGAAGTACGACTCCATTGTTTCGTTCAAAGTATTTCCTTCCTCGCCTATGTCCACGCAAGGAATAAATGCATTTTAAAGAGTAAATTAACTTTCTTCCACTGCAACTGCTGCAAAGGGTGGTTTTGGTAATAAAACTGAGAATTTAGCACACCTCGAATCCAAATTGTAAACGTACCTCGGTAATGTGCACGAAGGGCGATTTTTCGATTATCCCCAAAGCTGTAAAAGCATCCCCGGCTGTAGCGTGGCTTGTTGCTTGTATTCAAAAGGCATAGACACTCGGCAAAGAAAGAGTCTCGCCCTCAAACCTCCAACCCGGACCCTACACACTCATTTCAATTCTCCATTAGGCACGGCGTCAGTTAAAGCCTCCGACGGGACCGGCCCGGAATAAGCAAACAGCTGAACGCGAAACTATTCCAACCCTGCGGGTTTTCCACGCTATGTCTCGTTTTGAGAGGTCAATCTGACGGTAGTTGGGATGAAGGTTGACTCATTAATTCTTATAAAATCCAATGTTATGCGCTTAAAACTTTAAAACCACTCATCCAATTTTCACGATTAATATCTGCTTTATTTGCATTATTCCCATCAAATATAGGTTACTAGCTGCGGTGCCCGCCTCCGCTTGGATCAATGTCGTTTTGGACTGATGAGTTCCCCATATAAATTTTAATCTCAGATTTCACCCCCTTCGAGTTTAATTTTCGCCACAAAAGGTAGCCTATGTCCTACTCCAAGGTCCAGACTACCTCCATACCGAAATTTATCAAAATTGGTTCAGCGGTGCAGGCGTGAAAACGCAACAGACAGATTTACTTTCGCATTTATAATATTATAGTATAGATTAGAATAGATTTAGCGTCACTTCATCATTTAGTCAGCCTCGGTAGCCCAGTGGCGCGACGCCAAGCGTATCACTTGCGTGAAGCAACTCTGAGCGCGGTAAGGTTCTAGATGGGTGACCTAATATAATGACGGTCGAGGCTTACAATCTCATCTTTCAATCAATAGTCTGACAATTTCATCTAATGATTTCAGCTATGTATTTCCTAAGTAATATCAACATTTTAAAACAATAAATACCTCAACGCTGTCGATATTAAAACAATTCGAAGGATAGTCTGGAATGGCATTCGAGGTCACGGAGATCTACGGTTCCCGCGGGGACGGATCGGTCTTCGGCCTTTCTTGTAATGAAACATTACACATATAATTTTACATGCGTAAAACGTAATATTCGTCAACCTTACCCTACTCGCTTTGACTTATGGTACAACCGGAGAAAGGAATCCGAGTGAGTGTATTAACTAGGTCGGAATGAGATCACGTTACGAGCTATATAATGGAGTCGGGCGGCGCGCGGCTGCCGATTATGTAAAACGTTTAATCAGTCTCTTGAACATTAAATCAGCTTTCTTGCAATGTTCTCCCGTCGAGAATGCCCCTGCGGGACGTTGGGGGAGCAGCCCCTCCACTGCCTGCTCCTTGGCACGGTCTACGGACGAAAAAAACGCATAGTCAGACTAGCCCAGTGCTCGGTCTCGAGGTAGATTCAACTTCTGGACGGGTCATAGACTTAGAATGTAAAGACACATAGAGTCAGGGTTATACATAGACATAGGCTGAGATAAATAGTCGTAACAATAACTAAGGCTAACGAAAAGTAGAACTATGTGACGTCACTTTGCATTACTTTGAGATTACGTCCATACAAAGTTGAAGTTTCTTGTTGGCTCTACTTCAACCAAATGTTTCGAACCGAGAAACAATGACGAATCCGAGTGTGTACTCGTAATATACATCTAAATCAATAAACTCAAACTGAAACTGAGGTCAACGGATGGATGAGACCATAATTGTTTCATTCAAAAAGTTATAATTTTTTAAAAAAAAAAAATTAATCGCCATATAGTTTGAAACGAATGATATGAAGTTATGTTTCAAGTTTAACCTTGAAATAATGAAGAAATATGATCAACGAAAAATCAGTGAGACACCTCTTATTTATGCGAAAAAAAGAGGAGTTTGTCCAGGTTTTTACGCCCACCTCACAATCTACAAATGCACAGGTCTACATGCTTTCTTTAAGAAAACATAGAAAAATCATAAAGATTTAACAAGAAAAAAATTCACATTACTTGAGCGCGGAGACTAAGTATTGCAGGTCTATTCCTGGCATTCCGTTATCAGGAATCAGGAATCCTGAGTCCAGAAAACCGCTTATATAGCGCTAATCTATAAGAAACACGTTAAAATATATACGTTAAAAAATAGGCGTTAAACACAAAACGTAAATAATAAGCCATAGTATATGAAAAGAAAAAAAAGTAAGGTTACAAAAAAAAGGAAAATTATGTAACATAGAAAACAAACCAGCATTGGTCAACATGATATATATATTTCTTGTATATTTTGTATTTTTTAGAGTTACTATAGTTACTAGGTACCTATTGTTTTATTTTAAAATCGACTTCAAGAAAAAAAGAAGGAGGTTCTCAATCCGTTGGATTTTTTTTAAATATTGTTTTTGTTTGAATATGTGCTAAACCCACTCATAAAAACAATTGAATGCAATTACTAATGATGTTTTATGCAAGAATCGTAGCAGCGGCGAAAATAATGGCTTGCGATCCGGTTGCGAGAATACTTAGAAAATATGTCTGCTGTGACAGGTTTTCAAGAAAAGAAAAGTACATGAAAATATGTATACTTACTTCTCTTCTTGCTGTCAGAGGTAGAACATTTTAATTATAAACGTGGGTGGAAACATGTTTGACCTTTAAACATATTGTATTTCTCAGTAACGTCTTGTAGCATATGTAAAATCCTTTCTAAATTTATTTTATCTCCAAAAAGGAACCAAGTTCAGTGTTGAAATATATTAAAATCTGAAATGCCAAGTTCAACATCTTAATTCTCAGGTAAAGTCGAATGTGGCATTATTGTGGCATCGGAATAAGGATTTTATTTGATGTTACCCTTTCAGTAAGAAATTCTAATGATTATATTAATAAAAGGTTCGATACTCTTTCAGCAATTGCTCGTAGCCTAGTGGCGCGGGGACTTGCCTTGCATAATAGAGGTCTAGGGTTCAAATCTTCCTCCATCCTCTAATTGTTTAATTGCTACTCAGAACGAATTTTCATTCAATGCTTGATAGCCTTACTACCTGGCAAGGGAAGGGGACCTACCGATTTACCTTAATTCCGAACTATGGAACAACACGAATTCGTGGTTAAATGTCTTATTCAACTCAGAAAGAGGAATGAAGTGGTATTGAGGCGGGGAATAAACCCGTGACGTCTGGCATGAGAAGCAAGGCCCGACGCTCCTGAGCTACGAACCGCTCAATTCAAATGCTGTAACGCAGCGACACCTGATTGATTGAAATCGTTTGTCATTAATTAATCGTTACAATTAAATAACTCAATTTATTTTAAAAATCTGATTAAATTACATTTTAATATCATTATTTGGTATGTATTTAATTTAATTTCAACGTAGGTCAATAGAAGGATGGATTTTAAAGTGAAATTAACACTAATAAGTTTATAATCATAATTATTATAACATTTATTGCACGATACAAATTTACAAAACGTAGAGCTTAATTCCTAAAGTCATTTTCTGCCAGCCTACCTTACAGTATTAGGAATCAGAAATGGGTATTATAAAAAATGTAATGATAATAATAAAAAGAGTAGTTGCTGGCATTTGACAATATATTATTGTAACATATGAAAGAAAGTTTAAACATTATCAAAACCATTATCATTAATATTTTTTTTTTTCGTTTTTACGGTTCCGTACCCAAAGGGTGAAAACGGAACTCTATTACTAAGCCTCCGCTGTCCATCCGTCCGTTCGTCTGTCACAGGGATGTATCTCATGAACCATAATAGGTAGGCAGCTGTAATTTTCACAGAGTGTGTATTTATTTTGCTGCTATAACAACAAATAGGTAAAATAAAAATAAAAAATTAAAGTGGTCCCCAAAGAAAATGGGGCCCCCATACAAAAAAAGGTGATTATTTTATGTTAAAGCTTGTACGATGGTACGGAACCCTTCGTGTGGGAGTCCGACTCGCACTTGGCCGGTTTTTAATGCTTTTATTTTATTGTTGGTCTGTCTATTTTACCGTGCTGGCTGATGTATGCTTCGAAAGTTCGGAATAATTCCACAAAATATTTGAGCCCTTGTTTCGTGGGGTTGCTATTCTTTACTCCGCGCCCGCCGCACCGCCCGCCATCCCTCCACCCGCCGCCGGCCGTCCAATTAAGCGAGCAAGCAACGACGGGAGTGGAAACGGAAACTCGTGTGTCCGGGGGCGGTGTAGGCACTTACACATAATGGCGGTAGCTCGGGCCAGTCAGTTCGCTTATGAATTCGTTCACTACTCATGTTTTCGGATTCCACCGACAGGTAAGAGCTGGTAAGAACTTTACAGGTGCTATTTAGTGCAACGATTCTATGTTGCGTGTCTCAAATTTGAGCGAACTAACTACAGTCAGTTAACGGCTGTTACACCAGAGGATAGTTGTGAATAATAATTGAGAACAATTAACAACTTTGTTAGGTAAGTAATTTGTAATATTAATACATTAACACAAAAGGGTTTCTGATGTTTATTTTTCTTTGTCTTAAACGGTAGAACCGTAACGGTAGAAAGAATCTTTGGCAGTAGCATTTCGATTTAAGTGTGTATGGAATTATTGTGGACTGAAAAATAGAATTAGGTAAACCAGTGAAGTATCTTTGCGGGTTTTAATTTACTAAGTTGATCAAATCCGTTGATCAGATTGTGACGTTACTTAGCCCCGATTGCGCGAAGAAGAAGGCCGACTTAATCAATGTTAAAACACGTCACTTTTAGTTAACCGCATGGAGTTCCTTCCATACTGTCCACACAATGTGACGTTTTTAATCATACGTTGACGTTGACTTGGCCCTTAGTGTAGTTTGACTACCAAATGTTTAAATAAATCAAATGAAAAGTGCTTTTCTCAGTTTCAATCGTCACTCTCCTCCTTCCTCGCTCGTTGATCCAATTGGTTTAGCTCGTCGAGCCCCTTTATTTTCCTTGCTCAACCAGCGGAATAATTGACATGTGACATTGGCAAAGGATTACACAACATGGCATTATCTGGGGAGGTATTAGCAGCACTCGAGAACCTCTTTTAGAGATGTTGACTTTCTTTTGGAGGCTGCTCGGGCGTAGTTTGTTAAGTTAAGGCAGTTAAGGGCTCCCAAAGAACTTATATTTGCTCAACCAAAAACAACCTCATTCCTTTGGTGACGCAATGAGCGTAATATGTGTATGGATTCTGCGGTGAGAATATATAGATACTTATTCATCTATATTTTGCATTACGTTATTTCCCCGAGAGGGAAAGCAAATCTTACGTAGCTTGAACCATAGATAATAAAAGGGAGAATGTTATGAAATACTTCTTTAGGAACCAACCACATGACAATTTTTGTCTTGGTTTGTTATTTTCCTTAAGAGATATTAAAAAAGTGCAAGTAACTTTCAAACTATCGACAGGAAATCGCTAAAATTAAAATAGGAAAAAAAATGCACCAATATCAGGTAAGTTGTCTACCTGATTTTATTTTACAGATAACTTCAGTGGTGTCAGCCTTTCTAGCAACAAGAGAAACAAGATTGGCATACGCCCACCCGTGCAAAAATTGAGACCGTATGACAAAAACGGCATCCACAGGAATGATGTTTACATGTCTTCTTGACTACATACAGAATGTTTTCGATTAAATTCGCTACATTCCTTCTAGAGCTGATTGGCAACAAAATTGGCGCAGTGAAAAATGGGGTCTAAAATCCCTAATTTAAAATAAATAATTTAATTGTCGACTTGTTTTTTAAGCCTTATTGATATTTTGAATGTATTATTTTGTTTGGAGTAGTCTATCATTCACCAGCTATTAAGAAAACTTTTAACAAAAAAAGTAACCGACTTCAAAGAAAAAGCACTAAAAAGTAAAAAAAATAATTGCCATTTTTGTAGTTACGATTATTGTTATTTTTAGAGTCGGGTCAGCCGGGCACGCGCTGCGCCAGTCAAGAAAACCTTGGCTACCTTGGCTGACACCGACTCAAAAAATAACAAAAATCGTAACTACAAAAGTGGCAATTATTTTTTTACTTTTTAGTGCTTTTTCTTTGAAGTCGGTTACATTTTTTGTTAAAGTTTTTTTATTTGTTTATTTTTAGCGAATCTTAAGTACACTAACTAATTTGTACACGTTCTTTCCAATAAAAAATGAATCATGGAAATCAGTTGAGTTTTTCGTCCATTTTTTGCGCAACGAATTAATACAAATTAAAGACTTTTATGATTTTATCATGGATATCATTTTCAGAACTAAACCAAATTAAATTGAGACCACACGGGAAGCACCAGCTTTCAAATTAAAAAATAATCATCAAAATCGGTTCACCCAGGCGAAAGTAATGAGGTAACAAACATAAAAAAAAACAAAAAAAAAAACATACAGAAAAACATAGGCTACCTTTTGTAACGAAAATAAAAATCAAAGACGGTGAAAAGGGGGATGAAAGTTTGTATGGGGAACAAATACAACATACAAAGTTAGGCATTTACTATCTCGATATCAGTCCGAAACAGCATTGACACGAGCGGAACCGGGTACATTAGCTAGTGTGTATGATAGCTTTAAGACAAAATACCCTATTTCCCACGACACAGGGAATTCTTGCATGGGAAGAAAGAATATATTAGCTCAAATAGCCTATAGACGTAGATATTAGGAATGTAAAAAAATGTACTTAGGGTTATCCGTTGCTCTTAAATAAATAAATGGACATTGAAGTCGATGGAATTATACCCATTATTGTTTCCATGTTTTAAATTATCCCATCATTTCTTTATTACGTAAAGATAGACATAAATAATACAAAAGACGCAAAGAGGCTCGACACACACACGATAAACGGCCACGTATTCTCAAAGCAACAGGAAATAAACAAACAGAGAAGGCTGGAGCGCGGGGAGCGCGGGTGGCGCGGAGTTTTCAATAACGCACAGTCCGATAAAGAAGTGTTTTCCATTTAACCAGAAAGTGCCTCGCTCTATGTTGCTCTCTTTTCTGCGCGAAGTTTTCCCTTTCGAGGTTTTTTCCCGCTTTTAACTCACGAAAACGCACAACGTGAGATGCAACCGTCAATAGAAGGGGTCGCATACATTGTAGAACCGATTTTATGTGTTTTGGCATTTGACATAGCAGACTCAACGTAATTTACTTATTTATTTATTTAGAAAACCAACAGCGATTACAAGTCACATTTTGATACAAGATAATATAAGCTTAAGCTAAGGCCAATTATAGGTTTTCCTCATAAAGTCTATCTTGTTCTACAAGAGAAGGTTAATACAATCAGCAAAAGGTAGGTAACAAAGAAACAGTATGGTAGATAAAGTGTGTATATGTATAATTAAAGTTTACTTTTAAGTATGTATTGTTGTGTGAAAAAAATATGTGTAATGCTTGGAGTTATACTAGTATGCCTTATATTTAATTACTGAGTGTGTGTATCTTGTATAATAAATTTGTTGGTGTGTGTTTACATCTGAAACAAGATTTTAAAAGCAATTGATTATACGACCTAGGTCCTATTTGGTATGTAGGACAAATATCATTACCAAAAAAAATACAAACAAAGCTACATGAAGAAGTTACATAAAAAAGGTATGCACTTAATCCAGTATAAACAGAGAGAGAGCAGGCAAAACAAGAGAGGAAGAAAAATACAAACACAAGGAAGGAAATGGAGAAAGTTGCACCAACTTACCTGCCTTCCTTTCGAGTACCATTTCAAAGTTCATTAAAAAACTCTGCTCGCAGAAAATCGAGTTGAAGTCCTTGAGACTTTGAGACTTGAGACTATCTTACGGCCACCCGTAATGGCAGACGCGCAGAGCTAAAAGTTTGATGCGAATTTAATCAAAAACTGAAATTCAACAACTTCCAACTTATCCGCCCGTGGGTCCAGAATCGGATGGGGTTTCCAGTTCAGGATTACAACGTGGATATAATATTATTTCTTGTGTTGAAGAACGCGGATTCAAATCCCAATGTCGCATCATACCTCGCTTTCTTTCGCAACGTGTAAACTGTGCATTTTCGTTGATATAGTGATCATTCATTTAATGGTAGTTTTCTGTCTATTATCATTTTTTTTATGCGACCTGACATGGATGGCTAATAGCACACAACTACCGTTATGATATTAGCCCAATACACCACATTCCCGAAGGAATTCGGTGCCATGCTAGGACCTTCCCTTTATGAGCACGGCTACATTGAACTGGATGGAAAACACGGACAATTTTGCAATGCCGCTTCGACCATATTTTGATCCAATGCGATGGTACCAACCCGGGCGGGCTTAAACCACCTACCACCTAG
Source organism: Incurvaria masculella (assembly GCA_946894095.1). Classification (NCBI taxonomy): domain Eukaryota; kingdom Metazoa; phylum Arthropoda; class Insecta; order Lepidoptera; family Incurvariidae; genus Incurvaria; species Incurvaria masculella. The sequence goes on along the minus strand of OX335650.1, from coordinate 4,812,688 downwards.
TAGGGGAAGGGGGCCTACAGTTTTACATGGATTCCGAACCATGGAGCAACTCGTATTCGTGACGAAATGTACTTATCGACCTCGGAAAGAGAAAGACAGTGGTGCATGTCGGTATTGAACCCACGCCTCTGGTACGCAAGGCCAGTCCCCGCGCCACTAGGCTACGAGCCGCTCAAGTCTGTCTTGCCTTAGTCGCCGATATGAACGGGAAGAAATGCAGTGGATCTCTTCACATTTTTTGGAATCTATTTACGTGCTGGAATCCACAAAACACAGTACACTTTCCGTTTAAATTCAGTAGTCATAATGGGCAGTTCTTAGCATGGCACCGAATTCCTTTGGGATTGCGGCGGTATATGTGGGGTAGTATAACAGTACCAGCCGTATTCAGAGTAGGCGGACTAACTTTAATACTGTATGTGTTTAGCCATGTCAAGTTCTATGACACGTAACTTTTAAATATAACTTTCTGGGATGCGTGTGTTCATAATTCTTCTCCCATTTTGACGGATCCTGGATGGTTCTTAGTTAAAGTTGGACCGGGGCGGAGCCTTTGCAAAATGTGAGAAAATATGTTAGAGAATTTGATCAACTTTGTACCAATCAGGGGCTGAACCGGCGTAAGATGTGAGAAAATATGCAAAGGAATTCGAACAGTTCTGCACAAATCAGAAGTTGGTGCCAAATATACTACCCCGTAAGAGCGCAGATGGTATGACCAAATTGATATGAGTTGATCAAATTCCCTTACATATTTTTTCACATCTTACGCCGGTTACTCTCTTGAAGTCAAAGCCAAATAATCTACCTAGTAAGAGCGCAACGGTATGACATACACTGACCGTTTTAATTACAGGCCCGCACAGATCTATGAACACATTTTACCGAGCTTCACTCAGGTGAATTTCCAAAACTAAATTGACCTGAGCAGTCACATCGTGCACCGAACTCAGACAGTCAAACGGTTGTAATGCCATCCGATGCGGCCGCCTCCAGCAGAAGACAATTTATGATATTGTACGCCTCTTCCCAGCGAGGATTGAAGGTAGGAAGTGGCAACCGATATTTGTTTGTATGAGGGAGGTCTAGCCACTTTACCACGTACTGTGGTGGTAGCGCTAGCGAGTGTGCTCGCTTACGCCTTCGCTCACTACTGATGTCCTCGAGTTCCAATGACGCGCAACAGCACGAAGGTTAACATGGTAATATTACTCTCCGGGTGAATAGGCAAGTGAGTGATTGAATCCGACGTTTAGCTGAATTTATTACCATGCTTACTATTAAACGACGTTTTGTTCGGTCAAGGGAACTGAAATTTACCATTTAGCGTGGTACGAAATGCAACAAAACGTCTGATTAAATCATTGATTTGCTTGTTTACTTGGTGAATCAATTTACCGTGGTAACTCTCCAGACATAAACAAACTTTACACGAAAATATTTAGTGCAACGAAGACGTTACGAATTCGTAACCGAACCAACTCTAGTCAGTGCTACTCTACCGCCATACGAATGAGTTTAGATCTCCACTCCCGTCCTTCCTAGTTCCTAGCCCTCCCCCCAACCAATCTCCTCCCACCGCTCACCGTGTTTTATTGCACAATATTTATTTTATTGTCTACCGTGATCCTGAAAAATATGCTCGCTCGGCTCCCGACGTATAGAAGTCGCGTTCGTGCTTATTGAACAAGCCGATTTATACCGCCGGCGTCTCTCAGTCAATCGGATCTATAAAACTGGATTTCGAAGCGGATAATAAACTTGGACTGAGCTTGATTTATGTAGTACTAGCAGCCCGTCCCGGCTTTGCACGGGCATAATGTCATTTAAAAAAATATTATTTTGACACAATGATACACAAATAAACCATTTTTACGTAGAGTTCCTACATTGAGATATTTGAAATAAAAAAAACTTAGATATTATTATTACATGATTATTAGATATTAGAGAAATAATAAATTCAAAGTGCTATAGGGAGAACCGCGGCCTCCGAGGCACGCTCCCGCCGCCCCGGCCGGCCGGTACCGCCGCAAACACTATATCCCGCAATTTTTAAATCTATAATATCTTCGAAAATATTCATTTAAGTCATATGCTGTAAAGGGCCGTATAGATCTATATTAAATCAACAATGTATTTAAGGTATTCAATTGGATAAGGATTAATGCTGTATTGGTTAAAATCGCTTCGAAAATTAGCCATTATTTGTCGTAAAAAGTAAATGAGAAAAAAATGCTATTGTGGGATATCCATAAGAGATAGACATATACTATCGCGGAGTTTTATGTAGACCTTTTCAATGTATACAATACTTAGTACATTATTTTAATAAATCTCGTAGGGTTCAGCCTGCGTTTGCAATGTAAGCAGAAAAAAAATATTTTTTTACGACATCACATTGGAAACCTCAAAAATAACAGTATATCTCCAATATTTAATGGATGTTATTATACATATAAACATTCCTCTTGAATCACTCTATCTATTAAAAAAACCGCATCAAAATCCGTTGCGTAGTTTTAAAGATTTAAGCGTACATGGGGATATAGGGACAGAGAAAGCGACTTTGTTTTATACTATGTAGTGATGATTACGAGATTGAAATATTACACCCATATAAGGTATTTCTAAAAAAATTTAGAAGACGTAAATTTACTTTATAAATTTCTCTATACATATATTTTATAAGTATTTTATTTCAATTTTATTACACATTTAAGAACTATTCAATTACAATAAACTGATTTAAAACTAAAATAATAATTAAACAAAATAAAGTAAGGATGTTAAACTACATAAATAAAATAATTCCTCCAGACCGGCTGATTCCGCCTGCATTGCTTTTTTTAAATTTCGAGCCCAACACGCTGTACGAAGAAAGACTTGCCGCGCTGGTCGCTCGATTTTAAAAAAAATATTTGCCAATATATATTTTTTTTCATGTTAACCGCGGCATGTGGCGCACGCCAGGACCTCACAAAAGAGGTGCCCGATGACGCCCATGGGCTTTCAAATTATCAAGTGGGCTGCAAAAACCCTGACGGCCGGCCAAGTGCTTCTTCACACTATGTTTGAAGGACCTCAGGCTGTACTCTGGGGGAAGTGCACTTTTATGTTTTTTTTTTGTTAATAATTGTAGTAATGTCATCTAAATTGGATTATCTGTTACATATGTTTTAGTGAAAAATATTTAGGAAATAGGCTATTATTATTATTGCTGCTTTTATTTTACAGTTTCACTTTGTGTATTTCTGTTTTTTATCCAAAAATAAATAAATAAAATCAATAAATAAGTACCTCGGATAAGTAGTCTATTTCATAGACGAATCTAGTGGATCGCTTGGTTCTTTTTTTTATATCGGCACATTCCTTCAGAGTTGAGCGATGGTAGAAAAGGGATGGAGGGAAAATTAAAATAATCCAGTCATATTTAAAATAGTTTTTAGTAACTTTTTTTTTAAATAACATGAATTCATATTCCCCATAAAAACCCACATACAAAAACGTAGTTTAAATGTGATTTAGGTGTAACTTCCAGAAGGTGACAAAGATTTTCTCAAGAGAAACATTCAAGATAGCCATTCCAGTTCGCGGAGACACTCGTTCCCGTGCCAACAAATTAAATACATTTTCCTTATTCCAATCTGGTTTCGGGATTTAAAATTATCGCAAAACTTGAAGCGGCAAGTCTAAACGAAAAGTGGCATAAATAATCGAATGAAAACATTTAGCAACAATTTCAATTGGGTACCCGCATCTGGTTCCGCAAACGGAAATTCAGCTCCCGCCCGCCCGCCCTACGCCGCGACGCGCCGTCTCCGGGCGGTACGCATGTCGACGAAATGTCGCTTACGCTCGGGTGCTCTACCTGAGCCCTTTAATCAGCTCAGAGCAATAACGCCGCGCCACTCTTACTCCTTGATTGCTATAACTATTTTGGATTTTTGCGGGCGCGCGTAAGGTCCTCTTAAGGTGGCCCAACCCGCTCAACTCCCCATACAAACGGGGAAAGAAGATCACGCCCATATTTCTTGTCAGAGATCCCAAATGCCAGATCTCAAAATAGCTTTATTTGATCGAACTAGATGTCTGATGACCGTTGGCATTGTAAAATTGTGTTTGGTTTCTAATTTATAAGGTCCGAAAGTTCGATATTTCACGCGCGTTTTGTACAATAACTTTGGAGGTGGATTACGCAATGATAAAGTAAGAACATCTTAAAAAGATTAGTCATCAGACATAGCTTATTTAATCAAGATTTATAATCTATTTGGATTTTATTAGATTTTTGACTACAGCGGTCGTGGTTTACTTTTAGCTATAAGCCGTTTTGTAATTAAATTTTTCGTAAATCTTACCAAATCATACACTATGCTCATTGTCTTTTACGTGGTCATGTTGCATGTTCCTCATCACGAAGCCTGTCTTTTCCTTTGAAACAGAGTTTGGACCGTGCCCGCGAATGAGTTAGTCCCGCCGGGTTGGGCCACCTAAATCCCAAGATTTCAGCAATGAATCCTATCCGAAAGTTATCGGAAGTTATAGATATAGTTTATAAGCCTATTCTAGTTTAGTAGTGTGGGAAAACGGAGTGTGCGAAGGCCACTCGCCAGGTGGGATGACGACATCAAGTGCGTCGGCGGAAAGCAGTGGTTCCGTACCGCTGAGGGCCGGGAGGACTGGAGAAAAATTGGAGAGGCGTATGTCCAGCAGTGGACGCAAACGCGCTGACTGACTGATGTACACTTAATGAATACTTGTAGAAACAATTGTTGACGACCCGATCATATAAATGAAAGTCGTTCCTGTACCAAAAAAAGTCACGAATAAGACAGGAATCCAATGAAAACCTAAATCTATAAAAAATATCACTATTTTAAGTATTTTGTCTTAAAACTATCTTTGGCTAAAAACGAAGCAGTATGCGTAAGAAACCATCTCATTTGGGAATAATCCAGCCGAAATCCAAATCTATACCCTACAAGTCGGGGAAAATTTTCGCTTATTTCTATTGATTATATTGTAGTACAATGAGTGACAATATTACAGATAAACATGAGATTATATTTGATAATTTAATGTATTTAATGGGTACGACATTACCGTTATCTCATTAATTTGAGTTACAGCGACATCTACATTTGAAGCAATGTAATCAGATTTTGAAAATAATCTGAAAAAGTATTGGTCGTGACATTCGTCGGAAACAGGACCTCCTTTGTAGATTATATCGATATTTTAATGATTATTATGCAACCAATTGGTAAGATTTGGTTGCATACAAATTAGTTTGACATTCACAATGAGAATTCAACGATACAAGAGTAGAAATACTACAAGAATACAAAGATTAAAGGGTTTGGCCCTGATTAAAGTGTTTTCATCCATTCGATGCATGGTGTGCCACCCACGCGGAGTCGAACCGGGAGAAAGAAAGCGACCGATAATTTATTATTTAGCCGGAGCAAGTTTCGGTCGCGCCAACTTTTAAATAAAATACGCCACAAAAAGCCGCACGACAACGTTCCGATGGAACAATACAAATAAAAATAAACGTGTGGGCGGGGAGGAGGGGTGGTGGCGGGGGAGGAGGCCGGGCGTAATAAGCACTTGACACGGATCGTAATGAAAAAAGTTTGCCCATTATGATCCGAGTGGCGCGGCTCTCTTGCGGCGATACAGCCACCGCGGCGGTGCTCGGGCCGGACCGCGCCTTAAGAGGGCTCTTGTGCGCACCGACAACTCACTTCGGGCCTATACTTTGGAAGAAAAAATACACCGAAATGGTCTTTAAAATTTAGAAAGCTTTCATGGCAACTGTGAACCTCTTTCAACGTTTAAACCAAAGGACAATGGCAATTCTTCTATGGGCATGAAAAGCGGTGCCGACTTAAATGTAATGGAATGAAACAAATGCAGTTTTGTTTAATATGTCTGGACAATTCATAGTACATTTCTTAAAAAAATAATTAAAGTGGGAAATTGGAGATACGATTTTTCATCAAATGGGAAAAATGTGTTTAAAAAAAACAACTAGCATAGTCCTTTGCCTACTAGTGAAAAAAGTTAATGCGTACATATTCTGTGCTTGTTTGTTTTGAAGGGTCGTTTCCGGCTTTTGGTTAGGAAAACCAAAATATGGAACCGCTTCTGTCACTGTTATCTTTATAGTGTACGAAGGAGTGGGATCCTGCTTTTGCATAAGCAGGATCCCACAGGACGGCGATGCGCGTCAGTTTTTCACAACCGGAAGCATTAGTAACGATAGATAAACTACGTGGTTTCTGAAACTAGCTACTTTCACAAAAATGTATTTTATTCACTTAAAATTCAAACAACGTTCAGGCTTTTCATTACTAACTGCTCACAGTTTCGCCTCCGATTTTATTTTGGTCATTGTCCTTTGACTGTATCGATCCGTCTCTATTGAGGCAATGAAAATTGTGGTCTTCAAGTAAATTTTGAATTTTGTGCTGGACTATAAATTGTGTGCATTGTTGCGGCATCACTAATGATCGTTGGTTTCCAAGTTTTCCAAAAAAAGATCTCTTTCTTATTCTATGCTCAAGATTAAATGCAACGCAAGTCCAAATGCAAGCTGCGTATAAGGAAAAATATAGCAAAAGATCCAGCGATAAGAGAATGTTTCTTTAGAGTGAGATCAAAAAAAAAAACGCTTGGGAATTCTTGCAAATAGTTACAAGTTAGAATTCATTGTCACAATACTCTCGTTGTGTGATTAACTGTAATGTTACAAAAAATGAAGCATGAACAATTTTTTTTTATTTAAATGTGACGTCACCCACTGATTAATTTTCTATCATAATTGGGATGTTTTATTCATATTTTTGAAGTAAATGTTGAAACATAATCATGATCATAATCATTCTCCTAAATTAAGTGAAATAGGAAATTTCACAAAATGTTGAATGGAAAAAAATCTTATCCGTCAGCTGATTTTATCAGTCCTGACTTTATGTACTTCACGGCTCCAACATTCATTTGAAGCCGTTTTCTAAACTGCTAAATTTCGGTCCCTTGCTTTAACCATCTGAGCTACCTAGGCGATCAGGGCACGCAAAACAATTGCTCCTCAGTTTCCAATACCGAAGTAAACGCATCCTTTGTTTAATAAAAGGCACATATTTCGCGTATGCTCCTTTAGATTATGCATAAGGCGAAGTTCGTAATGATTGAGAGTAAATCTTATTTTGTCCATTCATATCCAAGCAAAATCCTATGAAAAATCGATGTCGCTATTTCATTTCATTTATTTAAACTTTTTGGTAGTCAATCTACACCAAGTTACGTCACAAAGATCCGCGGATTCGATCAACCCAGTAAAGAAGAACCCGCAAAGAAACTTCACGGGTTTACATAACATAATCAAATAAATGGGAGAAATTGTACCGTTAAAATAAGATAAAAGATGATGAAAAGATGAAGAAAATGGTTTTCTAGAAGAGTCGTATTCACTACGTATAATATTCACAACGTATAATAGTATTTTTTTCCAAAAAATTAAAACCATGCATATCGTATAATATTCACAACGTATAATGTTATACGTTGTGCATGAGTTTAAAAATAAAATAAACTCTTTGCATCATGCAGAACGTATAATAGTCACAACGTATAATATTCCTAACATGAATTCACAAAAAAAAGAAAACCATGCAGAACGTATAATATGCCAAGAAGCACTGCATAAAGCGCCCTAACAACGATACATTTAAGGCTGAAATTGCTACGAATCGATATCTGTTGAAGAGTAACAATTTGCTACAACGCTAATTGAGACGGTCGAAAAGTCGCGTGCGAGTATAATCTTTAATCTTATATCGATAAGGGCGCTTATCGTATGAAATATTTTAGGATTATATGATATGCATGGTTTTCTTTTTTTGTTAAATAAAGATCATAACATTATACGTTGTGACTATTATACGTTATGCATGGAGAAATAAGTAATTTGATTTTTGGACTTCTTCATGCACTACGTATAAGATTATACGATCTGCCGATTATACGTTGTGCATGGTTTTAAAATTTTGTTAAAATATGACATTATACGATCTGCATATTATACGTTATGCCGTTCCCCCTTCTAGAATACAAATTGAAACTTTGTATAGACTGGTTAGTGCCGTATAGCACACCCTTAAGGACAGTGTCCGTACTACCCGTGGATTACCGTTAGAATTTTAGCATATTTCTTTTTTAAATGACTACGACACGGACGAAAGGTATAAGAAGCGTTCCTATAAGCACACAATGTATCTCTTCAGGCAAGGCTTCTCCGAGAAACTTAGGCATATTGGAGCCGTATAATACGTGTAAATACGATAAGTAGACGAGATACTTAAGATTGGTAAGCAAGTGACAACCTGTAAGAGAAAATCAGTTATAATTTTATTTTCATTTTGATAATGGAAAACCAACCCAAAATCAAAGTGTATTATTTATAAGGACTAAATATACAAAAAATAAACATATTTCTTAATCATGTTATCGATATCAATAAATTAACTCAACTGTGAAGCATTGACTTGTTTGCTATGGAATAAACTGCATCCTATTAAATTCAAGTATTTCATTTGATAACTTGGGTTACCCGTGATATTACCACCTCCAGCTTCCTGAGATCCGATAGTTAACTTTCAGTTATAATGCAAATTTAAATGGTGTAACTGAAAGATAACTTCGGGATTTTTGTAGTTGGAGATATTGAAACCAGGCGTTAGAGTACTAACATAGTAGTACTAAATATGATTTAACTTTTGGTACTTAAGGTTCATGAAATTTAACAACATTTCAATTAGGTATGCCGAAATCTTAAATAAAACGTATGTCTTACGAATGATGGATTTTGTATAGACAAAAAAAAAGTTAAACGTAGTCTACACATTAATTAAATCTTTTTATGTTGTTTACAACAAGGAAAATTTACACCTAGCCAAATGTCTTAGGGTTTCTCATGGGTAAAATTTTTTTTTTTTTAATTAATGTATAAAACCGAAGTTAAAATTATTTTGTAATTTAAGAATGTAATCAAAATATTGATAGAAAACCGAAAAATTGTTTTATCTACAGAACCTCAGGATTTCACCAATAACTACAAATTGTGTATTAAATAAATAAACAAACACATAAAATATAAATACTTATGCAAACATGATTTGATACATTAATATTTCAATAGACAGAGTATAATTGCTTTTATCTGCAATACACGCTTGTTTCAGGAGGCTTTTTTATAAAAAGTTAGAGGTGCTAGAGATCAATTACGCCTTTTAAACAAGAACCTACATTAAACATTATAAAGACGTGTCCAAAATGACATATTGGATGCTTCAGACAGGTGCTTATTCTCAGTAACGGGTTTGAATAGCAGTCCCAGTCAGATTTATTTCTATGTTACCAAAACACAAATTTTTCACTTTTATTGATGAAAATATACGGGTTCGTATTCATTCATAGTCTTTCAGGCAAGAAACTGATAGAAATGGATATAAGGTTTTGTTATATGTAGATTTTGTCCAGAAAAAATATGTCGCGCCTAAATAAAATCAAATACTTGCGAGTATACAGGAGATAAGTCTCCCGCATATTGTTTTTTTTTTCAACGCAACACATTTAGAAGGCGTTGATACGAGTTGAATCGGTGTTCAAGAACGTAATGAGAGACCGCATTTAAAAACCGGCCAAGTGCAAGTCGGAATCGCACACGAAGGGTTCCGTACCATCGTACAAGATTTAACACAAAAAAATCACGTTTCTTGTATAGGGGTCCTTTATTTTTTTATATTTTTTTTATTTTACCTATTTGTTGTTATAGCGGCAAAATAAATACACACTCTGTGAAAAAATCAGCTGCCTACATATTATGGTTCATGAGATACAGCCCTGTGACAGACGGTCGGGCGGACGGACGGACGGACGGACGGACGGACAGCGGAGGCTTAGTAATAGGGTTCCGTTTTCACCCTTTGGGTACGAAACCCTCAAAACCACAAAGTTTTTATTCGAAATCAGATAATGCATGATTGGTACCATGTCTGGCTATAATGTAAGAATATGGAAGGCGAGTCTCCTGTGGAATAAAATGCCAACTCGACGGCATTGTGATTCGGCTCCTCTCATTATGGAGGTAACAATGGACATTCGAGTCGGTACACCGTAACTCGATTAGCGCTTTATTGCCAAACTTTTGCGGCGGGAGCGGGGGGGGGGGGGAGGGTGGGGGGTGGGGGCTGAGGGTTGGCTGCGATGAAGCCTGAGAGGGCAGCGCAACGACTACGGATGGACGGGAGCGGGGAAACGAAACTCACCCGTAAAGCGGCAGCGTAGCCACTGCTTTATGATAAAACATACACTGACGGTAGCGTCGGCCAGTCAGTTCGCCTACGAATTCGCGCACTCCTTTTTTTAGGAACCTCACATGAATGGCTTGTACCACGAAACTACCGTTATGAAAATTAGCCCAATGCATGATATTCCCGAAGTAATTACGTGGCGTGCCAGGACCTAGCTAAACTAACCAAAGCAAACTCACAACCATCAATGTATTATCACTAATAAAGTACGCGCCAAACATCAATGCTTACAAAAAACGCCCTTGACACAAGGGCATAGAGTACACGCGCGCCCTTTAGTGGATGTTTGGCGCGAAATGTACGTGCGCTGCCGCTATACATTAGCGATAGGTCATTGCGGCTTCAAAAAGGAATGTAGTCCCACTTCACACGTCCGTAATGACTTCCGGAATGAAGGTCCAATGATTCTTCGAGAACCCGTCAAGAACCCACAACAATCTGAAAATGGTTAAAATGTCTACTCAGGAGTAGCGGGTACTACAGAAACCTCTTACTTTGGGTTCAAGTTCTCACTGAACATTTTCAAGCAAAGAAAAAAAAAAGATCGGGCGGCGTATTTTGGTAAGGTTCTCCTCTGGAATAACTATTATGCGGTGTGAAATTACTATTCGGCCGCCTGGAATGACTATTATGCGGTGTGGAATAACTATTCGGCCGCCTGAAATGACTGTAACAAGACGGAATGGACATAACTTAAGTTACTGGAAAATGGGAATAGGAGTCAGTAAAGTTAATTAGGAGTGTCGAAAGGAATAATTAAAGCAGAGGAAGCGAGTTCTCGGAATGGGGTGCACCCGGAATGACCCATCGCCACTATACAGATAAGTTTCCGTCGCCACTCCCTGCCTTCCTTCCTCGGTGAGTAGACGGGACGAGGTGAGCAGGGAAGTGACGCTGGATTGTGTCTGAAGAGGGCGAGTGGCTCTGCACGGTTCTAGGGAATCAAATCAAACACAGTATTAGTCGTGGGTACTTCACACCGCCGCGGACAGACGCAAGTCAGGGTGGGAAGTACTGGGCGTGTATTCTTGGCATCCAGTCATTGCGGATTCAGTAGAGTTAACAGTAATGTCAAAGTAAATTCTTCTTCTGTTAACTCTACTGAATCCGCAATGACTGAATGCCAAGAATACACGTCCTGGTCAAGGTAATACAACTTGCCTACTGGTTTTTTTAGCTACTTCGGTTCTTTTTTTAAGGTTATCCAATCACATCTATAGCAAAGCACTGTAATCAGATTTTGAAAACAATCAAAAAATGTTTTTGGTTGTGACATTCGTAGAAAGCAGGATTCATACCTGCGACTTTTTTAAAAAAGGAGAATTATTAAAATACATTTTAACTAAGGATACCTTGATATTTTAACAGTGTGATGAATTACAAATATTCAAATTTATATATATTCTAAACGCAGCCCTGGTTACAGATTTGACTTTTTAATAATACATTTTACTGTGTGTACTTTAGCTAGAAAATCATCTTCAGCGACGAGGCACTTTTCCGCCTGAATAGATCGTGAAAAGGCACAACTGTCGGATTTGGGACTAAAGAAAAATCCCCGAATGATTCAGTAACCAATGTTTCAGCGAAGGGTTACTGTTTAGTGCGATGTATTATTTTGAAACTGAAATTAACATTTTTCGGTGAAAAAACAGTATAGGAAACTAGCTGCTGCACCCAACCCCATTTGGACAAATCTATTAATGTATGTCGTTAAATATTACTCGTATCTAGGTTATGATAATTGCTTTTTTATTTATTTATAAAGAAATTTAAAGAAATAACGAATAAACGAATACAAAGTAAGTAATAGGCCAAGATAAACAAGTCTTATTTTACAGAAGTGGCACTAGTAGGATAGATCAAGGAAAGGTATTCATGAATATACTCTTATTTATTAAAATCTATACTAGAATAAATCAAGAGAGTTGGTTGGTTTGTTTGTCGCGCTAATCTCTGGAACGAACAGTCGGATTTGAAAAAATATTTTGGCATTAATTGATAGCCCCATTAAAAGACCCTTAAAGCCGAGCAGAAAGAAAAAAGTCAGAAAGAATGCTAAGTGAAAACCATGTAGATACGCGGGTGGGCGATGCGACGCGGTGGATCGGGGGCCGAGGGCACATTTGTTCCGTTCAGGGGATCGTCCAAAACGAAATCAATCCGAGCGGAGCCGGTAACCTTAGCACGACCATAACTTTTCGGAATATGAAAGTTTAAGGCTGGAGTGCACAATCTCTGGTGATTATAATTAAGGGTATTATGGATCTATCTTCTTTCTTCTTCAAGCGAAAAATAAAGACGGTTATAATTAAATTTGAAAATTATCACTAACCAGAGATTGTGCACTCAAGCCTTAAATGTAACAGAGTTGTCAGTCTGAGTTCTCACCTAAATTGGCGGCAAACCGATCGACTGGCGTTTTCCGTAAAAACGTCAAACTCCATACAAGTTTTTACTAGATATTCTGTGGTTTTACTTCTTCAAGCTGTCAAATCAAACTCGAGCTCGCAAATGTTAGTTCGCTTAACGCCCACTGCGCGCGCTCTTCAATTTCTCCATACATTTGAAAACGCCAGTCGATCGGTTTGTCATAAACGCCAATTTAGGTGACAACTGGGACTTCGGGTACAGATATGCTTTGCCCGAAAACCTCGAGAGCCCACTATCTAATCATACCATTGTAGATATATGAACTTGTACATTATGTACCTGACGGGTGACTTCCCCAATCAGTCAATCAGGCTCCCGCGGGCGAGGACACGAGGCAGCAGCGGGAGCGTGACAACAACGGCTAATGCGTCAGCGTCCTCAGCGCGGCCCCATAAATCTGCTTCGAGTGCCGCGCCGCCGCCGCCCGTTCGCGAGATGCGGGCGCACATGAAGCGGCGAACTCGCAGTAGGCCCCGACTCTCGGTCTGCTCAGCTCACCGAGTATCAAAGTACGGGAGTGGAAACGGAAAGTCATTCGGATAGCAGCAGTGTAGCCACTTTTTAGTAAAAATAATTTACGAATGCGCTCAGTAAAATTAACGAAACGTGAGAATACGTAAGAACTTCACAGGATGTTGTTTAGTGCAACCAACATTCTATGTTGTACAGCTCGTGGCGTACGATCTAGAGGACTTGCCTTTCATGCGGGATTTAATCACTTTTTTCCTCTTTCTGAGTCGGATGAGTGCATTTCGTTACTAATGCGAGTTGTTCCATGGTTCGTACCCATGTGAGACTGTAGGTTCCCTTCCCCTGTTAGATGGTAGGGCCCGCCCGTGTTGGTATAAACGCAATGGATGAAAGCTGTAATACAAAATGTCCGTGCTCATAATGGGAATGTCCTGGCATGGCACCAAATTCCCTTGGGATTGTGGCGTATTGGGCTAATATCACTACGGTAGTTGTGCGGTATTAACGATCCATATCAAGGTCAGACGCAGCATCATAAACCACCCCGGTCAGCCTGGTGCTTCTTCACATCATATTTGAAGAATCCATCGTTTTACTTTGTGGGAAACACCTCGGCATTCCACAATTTACTGACCATATAGATAAAGGATCTAGAGCATGGGTTGGTTTTTATTTTGGGCCTGTTCCGCATTGAGTTATGGTAGACAGTGCACAGTGCAATAGCTTGATGCAGCACCGAATAGCTCCCGATAGACCACATCGAGAGCCCTTACATTCCTTTCGGAGTTGGAGGCTCTGAGAATTCTGGGATACCTCGGGGTCGTCGACGAGACGCACAGCACGGCGCTGTAGTTAGCTAAACCGTCCCACATTTGAACCTCGGCAGCCCAGAGACACAAGGTCTCGCCATTCAATCATCTTTAGTGGAATTGAAGTTTATATGTGGTGTATTGAGCTAATATGAGACTGTAACTGTGGTATAAATAATCCATGTCAGATTAACTTAAAAAAACTACCTAACATTTGGTATCTCCACAATGCGCATGGCGCCAAGCCACCCAGAGTCGTGTTCGGTGCAGGGTTGGACGCGAATCGAGCGTATGGAAGAGACGCCTAGACGCTTCGTTACGTATCCGGTGAGTTACGGTTACGGCACGTGTGTGGAACGCGACTCGCTGGCGTGAAGACGCCATGATTGTCAGATAATCCGTGTCTTTTCATTCAATGACAGCGTCGAATCGACAGGATCCTCTGAGCAGCAATATCTCGACAAGAGTAAATACGAGCGAATGACGTGGCATGAACATATTATTGCAAGTAGAGCTTTGCTTCGTTTTTTTTTAATAATGTATAATATTATAGTGGTTATAGTGTTGCCATATCTTATATTACTTTGAGGGCAATTTTTTTGTACGCATGAGTACGAAGCCCATCACCCTCGGCGCCACAATATGCATTGCAAAATGTATGTGGGTCACGTCCAATGTGTGACTTCTAGGGTGATGCTGTTTGTACCTGCTTATGTTGCCATGAAGATGATGTTGTTGTTTTTCGTAATACAAATGAAGGGCATTTTTATGTTGATAATAATAGTCAGAATGAGGAGTGGTATTGCGTTTTAATCTTGAAGTGTGAAGACGTAGTAGTTGTAAATATAATCTAAATTGTTATTGACCTTTTATTCCGGGTTTATGCAAGGCGGGCCTTTGCGTTTTGACTTTCCAGTAGATTTCGTATGAGATGCGCCACGTTCGCGTCGGATATCTTACGTACCCCGTTAACATCCCGTGCAATTTCGCAGCTTGTTAGCCAAAGTGGCTCCTGCGAAGCAACGCCACAGTTTTTTCTTTAACTGACTACGAACAATACAGTACAAAACAATACAAAGCCACTTGATATGATTATGCGCAGTTCGCGATCGCTTGTGCACTGTGTGTTTGGCAGCAATGTAGAAATCATTGTAATTTGATGAGCAGTTGTTAGTAATGAGCCTAGAAAATGAGAGGCACGAAGAGTTCATACATATAGTTCATAGCTTTTAAGAGATAAACCTGTTTATTATTCCAATATGTATGTTGTATTCTAAGCTCCAATTACACCAAAAGACGGTAGAGTTAATCAATTTTCAAACACGTCACTTTTAGTGAACCGCATGGAGTTCCTTCCATACTATCCATATAGAGTGACGTTTTTAAAATCAAAATCAAAATCAAATAATTTATTGCATATTTGCAGAGGTGTTACAGAACCCGAATGAGGTAAATAAAAGCGAGTGCCATCTACAAATTGCCTGGGTAGGCGTACAATAGCACGTGGCTCTCAATAAGAGAGCAGTGCAATCACTATATTAGCTTAATCTAACCATGTATGTAAATTTGAATAAATTAACCATAGGTTTACATTGATTAGGGGTCTTGTCCTCCCATAGTCTATGAACAGTGCTATTTTATCTACAGTTCGTCGGCAACACAGTGGATTTCGCACGAAACCCATAAAAATCGCCTTGGATATCGTACGTACCCCGTCAACATTCCGTGCAAGTTCGCGGCTTGTTAGCCAATGTGGACCCTGCGAGGTAATGCCACGCCGAGCCCAACTAATTAACGGAGGCGTCTTCATCTTCAGCCAGCGACGAACAAAGCCACTTGATATGCTTGTGCGTAACCCTCGAACGCTCGTGCACGGTTAGTTTGGCAGCTCGTGGTATTCGTGCATTGTAAGTTGATGCACTGCTCGTTCAGGGGGCGTGTGCGTAAAAGTAGATAGCGCCACGCTCGTTATTAGTTAGTTCTTCTATAACTACTTAGAAATCGAAGTGTATAAAATGCTTACTGAGAAATACAACTGTGAAGCAATGAAGGAAATGTTCGTAATCATAACACTTACCTGCGTGGCCACACTCTAAAACGGAATAAAACAGAACATAATGTAATGTTCATGACTTAAATGTTCATTACAATATTAAATGTGATGTTTTAAAACCTTGTTAACAATGCAAATTTGAGCAACTACGAAGTTTATTACTAAAATGAACGAAATATTCCCCGAATTGAACAGTCTGTGTGTTCTTTATTTAAAATCAAAGTACCATTGCGGGCTGAATATTCCGACACGAACAAAACAGCTAAACGTGTCGATAGTCAAGCGTCGAAAATCGAATATTCCATCCCATTCAAATTTGATATATCCGCGTTCCACACTTCGAAAGAGCAAACCGGCGTGGAGCGAACCGAAATAAAAACTTTGCCGCAGATATTACGATATTACGGCATAGGTAGTGGCTGGGTGGGGAGGGGGGTGATGTTCGAAATTCGAAATATCCGAGCCGCGGTGCAATACGAATGCCTCGAGGGTGTTGTTCGTGTAATTTGGAGCCGCGCTGTATTGCTTCGAGGCGACAGCCGTGTCGCGTACGCAACACGCCACGCAACGTCCCGAAATATACCGAGTGATGCATACAAGCAATAAAGTGGGTTCCGTGCAGTATCAATGAGCTCGATTGTAGTAATAGGATGTTGCCCTAAAATCTGGTTTTCTTTGGAAACTTTTCTATTGTGTTACTGTTGTGCAATTAAACAAAATATAGACCATCTTGAAAACTTTTTTGTGTACTTGGCTATGGTTTCCTTTTTTAATGAAACAGTAATGGTAGTAATACAGAAAGTCGTAGGTAGTTATCTCGGTCCATCTCCGTTGTCTATTATCTCTTTTTGTCCATCTCCATTGCACCTAAATACACGTCTTAAAATGTTGTTGCAACGGAAATAGAGAAAAAATCGAGATCCTATGTGTCACGTGGACGCCAACCTTAGAATGAAGGAAATAGGGGTGTTTTACTCTTTCTAGTGTAATGACAAGAAAATACGCTCCCGAAAGTCTTTCAAGGCCTTAAATGCAGCTTACAAAAGAAATTGGAGCAACTTCGACCCTAACAAAGTTTCTGTACAAACACTTCCTACCTGTGTATTTCAGTAAGCAATTCGTATAAGTGATACTTTTTAGGGTTCCGTACCCAAAGGGTGAAAACGGAACACTATTACTAAGCCTCCGCTGTCCGTCCGTCCGTCCGTCCGTCTGTCTGTCCGTCTGTCACAGGGCTGTATCTCAGTAACCGTAACAGATAGACAGCTGAAATTTTCACAGATTGTGTATTTATTTTGCCGCTATAACAACAAATAGGTAAGATTATAAAATAATTTAAATTAAAGGGGGCTCCCATACAAAAAACGTGATTTTTTGTATTATTTTTTTGTTCGATGGTACGGAACCCTTCGTGTGCGAGTCCGACTCGCACTTGGCCGGTTTTTTGTTTAATAGGTAGGTACATTGGATATTTTTTTCGTGATGGATACTCACCGATATGAGATGTGAAACAAAGCGACAGTAAAATAAAACAGCTTAATGTCCATGATTGTGATTGTGTAGCAATAACCTGTCAAATAATTCGACCAACAAAGCTGTATTCACGTAATGTGACCACGACCGATGAAAACTTCGTGCGTCGCTGGTAATATCGGACGTAGAGATAACGATGCTGAGAGAAAACCAAGAAGGCATGGTTATCAAAGAATCGTTTCAAAGAGAAGACCTTTAGAAAATGCCAGATAGCTTGGACATCGTAGCAACCCCGCCGGGCGCACCTGCGCTCCCCGTTGTTATTGCTTTTTCTCATATGAACGTTTCGTTTCGCGAAAAAAACATAACCGAGGAGAACCAAGTCGTGAATATTCATAGTGTCGGCGGCGTTCGTTAGTCGCCGCGCGCCGAGCGGAGTAACAGAATATTTGCATTTCGCTAGACCACTATCTGTGCTTTGCGCTCCAATCAAACCTACGCGTGTGAAGCTCGCGCGGCGATCGAAGTGGCGTACGGAACGAATCCATGGTAGTGTATTCGAAACTTAAAATTCGAAGGCGTCTTCGAGTTTGAGTCATTGGACCTGAACCGTTATATAATTTCAATAGGTTCCATAGACATTTTTTTAAAATAGCTGTTGCATGAATTCGTTTGTAATCATTTTTGCTCTGTTATTAGCCGACTGCATAAGAAGAAGGGTTATGTTTTTTGTAATAATTGTGTGGTTAAGAATGACGTTGTCTTCTTTAGGTAAGACCCCGTGGCGTTGCAAGTAACATACGTACATAGTTCTAGTGTTAGCAGTCAGATTAAGGAAAGTCGGAAGGAGGTCGTTACAACATTCCTGCGGCAAACTGAGTTATTAAATGAAGCTCAGCTCAGTCGCAGACCGACCGGCTCCGATCCAATTAATCCTCACAAGATACGTCCTCGCAGCTTCGGATTATGCCGAGCCCAGTCCTAATCGCTTTTGCTAAGTCTAAACGAGCACTTATGCATTACGGCCGCAGCCCGTCACGCTCCATTTGCCGCGCGTCGCCTCGCCACCATCACCTCCGCCGCCGCCACCGTCCCGCGCGGTGGCGGCGGCGGTGGCGGTTGTTAGAATTAAGAAAGTGCACTCAATATCTTTATGTAATAATATACGATAAAAACGCAACTAGACTGAAAACCGAAATACACGAACGCGAACGCATTTCAGATTTTTAAGTAGCTGGATATGGATGGGTAATACGCCACTCATTATCATGATAATACCCCAGCAGATGGTAATCCCATGCCCATCTTTGAATTGCACGGATTCGACTTGGGGGGAAAACTTGGGACCAAGACCAGCTGGATTAAAGTAAAGTAAAAATGGAACCAAATGTTCAACGAGGAATCCGTACCGCAGCCAGCGACAACGGTCGAACTATCCCCTACCTAGACCTCGACCGCGCCAATTGTTTATTGACATAGTTTATTATGGTTTGGAGCTGTCCGGTGGCGCTTTCTTTATACTTTCAACCTGGGAGTATTTAAACGTAAATTAAACAAGCCCCATGGGAGCGCTCCTAATCGACTGGCATGGTGCCTCACAGATATTGGTTTCGCGAGGTGAAATGTTCTTGCCTGATCCGGGCGCCTTTGGTCCATCGGAACAGCCACCCATGGTTGTAAAAAAAAGACGAATCCGAGTGTGTAATATACATGTAATGGAGGAAATAAAGAAACTGAAACTGAAACTATGTCATTAAAAATATATACTTAAGAGACCCGAGATGGCGCGCCCTTATCCTACAGAGACAAAAAAAATCGTTCGCAACATTAGCATCTTCATAGTTCATAAAACCAGTTCGTTCTCCAAAAATAACGGCCACTAGAAATCACTGTTTGTTTTTCTACTAACGACTAATACACATCGAGCGTCACCCCCGACCGCCACTTTATTAATGGCTCTACTACCGAATGACGTTTCGGTCCAATTAATAACGTAAACTCCCGCGCCGCGCCAACCCTCCGATGATAATTACGGCCCACTCATTATTGCTATATTCCAATGATTATCCTTATCCTACCGAGACAAAATAAAATCGTTCGCAGCAGTAGCAGCTTCATAGTTCATAAAACCAGTTCGTTCTCCAACAATAACGACCACTAGAAATCACTGTTTGTTTTCTACTAACGACTAATACATATCGAGCGTCACCCCCGCACCGCGCCGGCCGCCACTTTATTAATGGCTCTACTACCGACTGACGTTCCGGTCCAATTAATAACGTAAACTCCCGCGCCGCGACAACCCTCCGATGAAGAGTAATCACGGCCCACTCATTATTGCTATTTCCGATGACGTCGCCGATATCTTCGCAGACAAATCACCGCAGCGCCGCCATTAGCCGCGACGCGGTCCATTATTTCGCGGTTCATTCGCGCGCTAGAAAATTTATTCATAAACGACTCTCATTCATTTTCATTAGGCCTCTAACGCCGCCGTGTCGTCGTAAAAGAAATGATAAATAATGTACGGCGACATTTGCATGCGGCCCACTCCGGTCCGCGGCGTCGCCGCCCGGAGAGGAATTTTGATGTAATCTTTAGAAAGGTGTTTAATTTTGCCCGCCCCGATAATGCGGGACAAAACTCTCTGCATAAAAGAGTGTCGCTTCGCGGGAGAGGGGCGAGGGACAATTTAGCCGGGTGCGGGGCGGGGTCGGAGGGGAACGAGTCGCTTTACATGTTTGATGAGCGGCCGCGCGGGCAGGACATTAATTTTTATTTTCGAATATACGTCCAGGAAGGGATGCAAGCGGGACAAAGTTGGCCGTCGAAATTCGACGGTTAAAACTGGCCCCTGACCGTGCTGATATACATTTTAAATTGGACGAGTTCTAAAGCGATCGCCTCCTCGGAAATGGAATGCGCTACCCTCATTTCGAATGTTAAAAGCTCCGTGTTTGAGTAGATATTCGTCGCAGGCTTAGCCGCGAGCGACGTGCGTTCTAAGTTTAATTACGAAGTCGCTGGAGTCGGCGCCCGCGGTCGGAAATGAATGTCGTTCCGGGAAATGAAACAACTCCGAAATAATGTGCGCCTTATAAATCAGACTCGCGATGTATCGGTAACCCTCTCCTCCGGCAGCTCCTTCAACTCCGCGCCACTCAATGAATTCAATTAGCTGCAAGTAACAAGCTCGTTTCTTACTTCCGAATACGATTGCTATAAAGATACCAATAAAAGGAACGGACTTACTTGGTCGTGAGCTCGCGTGAGCACGAAATTGGACTTTATCTTCGTGTCTATCGTCGATTTGGATGCTAGAGATGATGTTTTGAGCATACTCACAATAAAATCAGTTTGAGTGAATAGCTTCACTGGTACCAACAATTATACGGTAAGATCACGTTGAATAACCTCCGGCTCTCAAATTTAATGTCATCATGCCATTACATCTACAATCTGCATACATACTGCTCACTTGATGACTCAATACTTCGTACTTCGTAGTTGAGCGGTGAAGAAATAACACGAATTAGATTCGCATGGCTTACATTCGATTGGATAGTACAATGTACGTATGACTGAAAAAGTTTTAAATCGGTTTAATTTGGTATTTTTGACTGAATCACAAATTTCTCACAAATTATTATCTCTCTCTTGTTGGGCATTCATCACCACGATCTTAGGTGGATGTGATAAGGACCAGATGCAGGCTTAATTCTTCAAAAACGCGTACGCAAAAATGCATTGCAAATATGAAAACGCATTTTGTAGTGTGAAAATTATCAATGGTAATTTGATCCCAATCACTCTGTCGAAATTTGGAATATTGCTTATTGGATTTGTGGACGCGCATGAGCGTAAATATTGAATAAAACTAATGAAAATTTAATCCACTAAGCCCTGGGAACAGATTTGGCCACTAAACGAATTGTATTGTTTTGCATATATCTGTCGGGTACTCAACGGGACATGTAATCACCAATATACATACTCAAGCAGTGAACCAGCATTGTAATTGGTATCTCTCAAAGTTGGGCGAATTGATGCAAGATCAACCGATGTACGAGCGTATACAAAATAATTATACAAAACGTATTTTGGAAATAATTCGAAAACAACGTATCCTATTATCACCTGATATGCGTCGGCACTTCGTTTTGGTTTTTTTGATGCGATTAGGTAAAGACCTCAAAAGAATTTGCTTCAGTAGTGATAGGCAATTCAGAAAATTAATAACATCGGTAGTTACAGTTTGATGTTGCAGCTACATATCTATCATGTCATATATTACTCATAATAATAAATATTTCCAAAATTAAGTAGATTTGTGTCAAATCATTTTCCAAATTACGTTTCTATGCGGAGAACCGGTTACGGGCCTCACTATAAGAACAGTTTATTCCAGTGGCGAAGTATTGAACGCAGACTCCAGAATAAAACGGACAACGGGAAACGATAAATAACAGATATTCGCTATTAATTGTATAATAGAAAAATAGAGAAAAGAGAATCGAAATCCACCTTTGTCAGGTTTCACTTGATTCAACCTTTCGAAAACGAGCCGAGGTGAGAGCATTTTTCATTATACCCTGAGCCCACACACGTACCGAGTTCCAATAGCGCCGCCGGCGGAGTTCCGGTGCGTTATCAATCGGACCGGGGCGGGTCGGATCGCGGAGCGCGGTTACCCCCCCCCCAGGCGGACCCGCGGGCGCCATAAAAATGTAAATGTACGCGAATCGCGCCCTCCCCCCCGCCCCACCCCCGCGGTGCCATCATTAGGCGCGGGGTGGGGGTCAGCGGGACACGGATTCACGGCTCGCACACTCCGGCCGGGCGATAATTTCGGGAATGGCCGATTAACGCAGACACAGATCTAATCGGATCGGCCGCCGCTAGAGCCGGCAGCCGCGATGCCCGGTTGGATAAATTACGTTAGATAGCGTCACACTTCCTCTTCGAGTGTTGGCGATGTAGCGTGGAATGTTGATCGTGCGATCAGTAATATGTTGGGCGACTTTGTATATTTTATTCGCGGAGATCGACGATCGCCATGATAAGCTTGGTGGTGTAGTGGTCCTCGCTAAAACTAGGAAATTCCGCCACTTTGTTCATACCAATTCCATCCCGTTGGCTTATTTAAATTATCAGAATCAATAATTTATTACTATGCATTATAATACGTAGAGGTGGAAAGGCAAACAGCCCCGAAAACTTTTTTACGGAAGCTTGATTCTATTTCTGTATTCTTATATTGTAAAAATATCCTTTTTTTCCACTTAAAAACATCAAAATTAAAAGTAAAAAAGATTAGAAAAGAAACAATATTTTGTACAATAAAAAAAATCGAATGGCCTATAATTTCCTTAAAAATCTAAAATTTCAGGAACCCAATAATTAATTTTACAATTTACAAGTTAACGGGACTCTTAAGGCGCTGCTTGTACTAGCCAAAATGCGAAGTTCGACGAGACACTCCAAGTAAACTAACTAAGTCTGACGATTAGAAATCGCAATATTCCAATGTATGATTCCCCTAAGCGATCAACTTGTATTTGTTTCCTTTTCTGAAACTCTTTTGTCTTGACGAATTAAGCGGTTGTGATAAATAGTTAGCTTAAAAGGAATTGATGGAAAATTACCATTTTCAACTTTAATCCAAACTGGTATGGCAATCCAAAAAACGCAGTTCTGTTTTACATAATCGGACAAAATTCTATCAATAATGTTAGCATTTTTTTATCGCAGCGAACTGTACATATTTATTTAAAAAAAATCGTTTCAATAAATGAAACTGGCAGTCAAAACAGTTTGAAAGTCAAAATGCAACCATTTATTTTTTCTTGATAATCCGGTGTGAATATTGTTATCTTAACTTCTAAAATGGAAATCGATTGACTCCATGCGTTATTTGGTCTGTCTTACTTATGAAGGCGTGCCTTCCAGTTTTCTTGATACTTCACCATTCTGTCGTGATAATACACTCTAGACGAGTGAGATTTGCGTACAGTCCAAAACGAATAACTTCGAAGATGGAAATGTCGCTTCAATCGCATAAGTAAGTTTACGAGAGAAAATAAACCTCTACAATATTTTTTATTGGTATATTAAATAAATCATTGTGATATCAGATGAATCTAGGTTAATTTGGCTGTATTTTTATATCAACAGTGTCTGGCTGCTGTAGCTCGCAATTGCTTCTGTCTGATATTCTACTTACTCGCTGCATAATTTATTGCCTCAGCCAAGTTCGTTCACTTACTGAATTTAATGATAATGTTGTTGAAACTAGTTATATTTGTGTACCGTAACTACTCTTGTTTTTGCTTTAACCTTATCTTTGTTATTGTTGTCGTGCTGTCATCGTCAAATGTCCCCTGTATATCTTATTCCGGAGGCACATATTCTTAAAAAAACCCGCGGATGCCCTGATGTCCAGTCAATCATCATGACATGTCAGTAAAAGGATATTTTTGTATTTATTTAATGGATATTTTCAAAATCTGATTACAGTGCTTCAATAGAGATGTCGCTGCATAAACTAAATTGATACCATAATGGATGTAGAATCTAATTAATACTTCCAAAAATATCTATTTGGATGTAGTGATATTCCGGGAGGTCCAGACATTTTTGGTCATGATAAGGTAAATGGCTGAATCTGGGTTCACATGTAGAGACAACCCTCTGGTGCTAAATATGACGGTCTGCTTGCGCCAAGTGGTTGCGTTACAAAGATAAGGCGCCTGAAAAGGTAGTTAAGGTGACAAATAAAAACTATGAGAAGGTAAACGGCTGCAAATAACGAAACATGAAAGTGTCAGTACATTTCATTTCATTTCATTTATTTATTCAACTTCTGGTAGTAAAACTACACTAAGTCATGTCACAATTTGTTTGATCCGCGGATTCGATCAACCAGTGAAGAAGAACCCGCAAAGAAACTTCACTGGTCTATAAATTATGTTTTTTTTTTGGTCTTTTTTTTTTCGTCCACATAAATGATATAACACAATTATGATTTCATACCTAAATGCTACTGCCAAACTTACATTGGTAGAACGGTCTGGAGCAAAGAACTAAGGACTACGAGGAAACAACAACCCACAATGTGAAAAATCTTAATTAATAAATAAATTACTTAACTTAATAACCTAATCATATAAATTGTACAATTACGTACTTGTCCTAGAATATTAAATCACTAAAGAGGGTTTTATCATAGAGAGCCTCGTTCAAATTGTAATACTCTTTATTAAGTAGCACTAATCTTATTTTTAAAATTATTAAGAGGCAAATTTCTAATTTCTACAGGTAATTTGTTATAAAATCTAACACTATTGTGAATAAAGCTTTTTGAAGTTTTAGCTCGTCTGTGTTTGGTACATTGTATATTAAACTTATTTCTAGTATCATGGTCATGTACATCAGAGTTAGGGGTAGACATTTCTATTGTTTTTTTTGCATATATGATATTTTGGTAAATATACTTATTTGCGAGTGTCATAATCCCAAGTTCCTTAAAAACATTTCTACACGAGTCCCTGACTCTCATGGTTAAGATATTTCGCAAGGCTCTTTTTTGCAATAAAACTATACGATTTGCATCGGATGCATTTCCCCAAAACATCAGGCCATATGACATGAGACTGTCAAAATAAGCATAATAGACAGCCTTGGCTGCTTGGATACCACATAATTCCTTTATTTTTTTTGATAGCGTAGCATGCTGCACTAAGTTTACCAGCTAGTTTATCTATATGTGCTTTCCATGTTAGCTTATTATCAAACATCACGCCCAGGAAATTGATTTCATACTTGCATATAGTAATACCAAAACTGTGAAGCCAGTTTCAGACATTTACGGTAACGGTACCATGTTTATCGCGATCTCCTAGTCTATGATGTTTCGGAAAAAGCCTTCGCCATTATTATTTATATCATCCGATTTCCCCGCGTCCTCGGCGCTTCAGTACGAGTACATGTAAGTTTTGTTCAGGGCCGGCCCCACTCAAACTTTTTGTCGGCGCCGGAACTTGCCGCTAACTTTTCAGCGAACCACGAAACCAATCTGCATTTCAATGGCGGTTCGTTACGAAAATGTTAATTGTCACGGATTGAAATGGCCCGCATTTATTATTGGCCGCAAGGAGGCGTCTCTCACCTTCCGCCGACCGCTAGAGCAGCGAAGAAACTTTACTTCCTTCGGGTTTATTACATATTTACGAGGTCAGCACGGCGAATGGTTGAATTAATGAATGAATTAATTAATGAAGAACGTTGTGCTGTTTTAGTGCTGAAGGATAAAACCATAATTTATCTATACTAAATCTCTTTCATTAATTAGTATCATATTTTAGCGACATGAAAGATGAATCTTAAACGATCTCTTGAATTTGAGATTTACTGCAGCAAAAAGTAACATATTTCTTGTCAGAGTGCCCTTGTTGCAATACAAGGGCACTCTGTGGGGGAGAAAGGGGGGTTTTATTTTCATGACACGTTTAAAAACCTCGTTACGTTTAAACTGATTTAATTTTACTATTATTTATTATGTATAAATAATAGTAAAATTGAAATATATTAATTTTACCCCGAATGAATCACCCGTCTAAGTTACTTGAGAGCCCTCTGGTCCAAATCTTACTTTCATAATTGCTTCATCGTCTTTCGGGTTCCGTACTCAAAGGGTGCCAACGGAACCCTATTACTAAGCCTACTAAGCCTCCGCTGTCCGTCCGTCCGTCCGTCCGTCCGTCCGTCCGTCCGTCACAGGGCTGTATCTCAGTAACCGCTGAAATTTTTACAGAGTGTGTATTTATTTTGCCGCTTTAACCGCAAATAGGTTAAATTAAGAAATAATTTTAAAAAACCCTTTAAAAAAAAGTGATTTTGTTGTATGAAATCTTTTACGATGGTACGGAACCCTTCGTGTGCGAGTCCGACTCGCACTTGGCCGGTTTTTGAAGCTAGGCGTCTACCAACTAGGCGAGTCGAATCGAGTCGAAAAATATCTCTTTCCTACATATACTATGAAATTGTGTTCATGTGCGCCGCGATGAACCGAATCTGATGAAATCAGCTTTGCATCGCTAGTCAGATAGCCGCATCGCCGACATATATTGCTTGCCAAGCGATCTAACTAATTTTATTCGTCTCCACTCGGAGCGGCTCAAATGGACGCAGTTTCATAGTTTTTTACCATTCGATTCGAATCAATTCTGCGCGCCTAGACGACGACTGGCTGTAGACGAAGACTACTTGTTTATGGAATAAGATAGAAGATATTCAACAAATGATTTGATGATGAGTGATGAGAACCACGTTATGTCGCCCAGTAGAGGCAATCGCTACGCTTTTACGTGCCATTTATTTAGGAATTTCTTGCAACTGTGCAAACATGAAATTTTTTTGATGGAATATTCATAGATGTGGCATCGCTAGTCCACCGAAGTTATTCCACATTCGTCTCCCGCCTCGTCCTAGTATTGAAATACAATAAATAAATTATCATCGAATAGATATGGGTTATTACCGTTGGCAGAGGTTGAAATGACACGACCCGCGTGTCATCTGTAAAGGTGAAGCCACTTATTTTCTTTCCCTCGTCTGAAAATAAACACAGCCCTCGTTCTCATAGCCGAGGACAATCTATAAAATATGAAGTTCAATTTCCTAGGGCGCCCCTTAAACAAAACTAAAGAGAAACACAACGAGCGCGCTCGTTTTAGTTCGGATATTTCCAACATTATAGTCCTCTTTACTGATGACAGGGTAAAAATGTTCTCTCTGCCTTATTTCGCTGACATGCCATCGTAGACGGCAATTACCTTTTGCTTTGTATTTAAATATCTTTATGTTGAAAACGAAGCCGAAAAATTGTTGATACCTAATGATTATTTCGTTAAATATTATCCATATTTTGGTTTTTAAAATACATTATATTTCTAAACTCAAAAATACCTTTTTTGTTATCAACCGACTTCAAAAAAGGAGGAGGTTATCAATTCGTCTGTATGTTTTTTTTGTTTTTTTTTTTATGTTTGTTACCTCGTAACTTTTGCCTGGGTGAACCGATTTTGCTGATTATTTTTTTAAATGATAGCTAGTGCTTCCCAAGTGGTCCCATTTTAATTTGGTTAAGTTCTGACAGTGATATCCATGAGAAAATCATAAAAGTCTTAAATTTGTATTAAGATGTGCGCGACAAATGGACGAATAACTCAATATAACGCCAACCGATTTCGGTGATTCTTTTTTTATTGGAAAGGACGTGTACAAATTAGTTAGTGTACTTCAGATTCACTAAAAATAAACAAATAAAAAAAAATAACAAAAAAAATAACCGACTTCAAAGAAAAAGCACTAAAAAGTAAAAAATAATTTCCATTTTGGTGGTTACGATTTCTGTTATTTTTTGAGTCGGTGTCAGCCAAGGTTAGGTTAGGTTAGGTTAGGTTAGGTTAGGTTAGGTTAGGTTCTCTTGATTGGCGCAGCGCGTGCCCGGCTGACGCCGACTCAAAAAATAACAGAAATCGTAACCACAAAAATGGAAATTATTTTTTAATTTTTAGTGCTTTTTCTTTGAAGTCGGTTATTTTTTTTGTAAATTTTTTTATGTTTTCGATAGAACACATGAAATGGTATTATGATAATAGCCCATAGTTTGGTAATAGGGCATTTTCTACTGAAATACAGGAGAAATCAAATTAACAAAACCGCAAAATAACAAAGATTTTTTAACATAAGAAAAAAGTTATAATAATTATAGGCAAGAATTCGTACTAATGATGTCATATAGTGAGAAATATAGTTGAGATGGTTTGGACATGTAGAGAAAATGAGTGAAAAAATTATGAAAGAATCGATTTACGGATCAGTAGGCCTATTCCGTGCTCAGGAATCAGGAATCCCTCAGTCGAGAAAACCTTGTTTGTAGTGGTGGTGAAAGCTGTTTTTCCTGACGGAAATAATTCGGAGCACAGTATTTAAATTACTCAAGGTTTCGCGTCGAGAAAATAGCTTTGACAACCGCCATAAAAACGGTTTTCTGAACTGAAATAATCGTGATTCCTGTGAACGTGGCCTGCAGAGTTTGGAGGCCAGTGTTTGGAGCATTGTGCCCGGGCGGCCGAGATGAACGGGTACGTAATCGTAGAGGGTGTATTAAGAGGACAATGAGGTGATCAAGTTCCATATAATAGTGCATGCCTGTTTCCTCAATCAAACTAAGAAATATTTTTCTGAAATTTTGCACATTAAATAAATCAACTGAGAGCTACGCGCAAATTTGTTGTTTTTTTTTATAATTTAACATGTATCTATAATATACGCCTTTTTAAATCGTGTACATATTTATAGATTGCGGTAAATTTCGACTCGTTGTTTATCTATTTTATTCGATATCTTACCCACACCTCGAAGAATAGCTGAATTGGCGTACCTGAAACAAATCAATAACCAATATTAGTTTATGAAAGTGGAAATTCTTTGGGCGCTAAATAGAGTAGTGGCTTCTAGGTTTAGCGTAATTTGAGCCGCATACAATTTTGAATAAATCATACTTATTTATTCTCTACTATAAAATCCTAAGAAATTTTCCACTGATGTAAGATATTGTGTGGCCGGTGATTTCTTGGAATCTGAACCACGACCAGTCTTGAAGCGGCCAGCAGGTCTATTCCCGGCATTCCGTAATCAGGAATCCTGAGTCTAGAAAACCGCTTTTGTAGCGGTTTTCAAAGGGATTATCTCGACGGAAATATTCCGGAGCATAGTTTTTTTAATTAATCAAGGTTTCCGTCGAAAAACTCGCTTTGAAAGTCGCTATATAAAAGCGATTTTGTAGGATTCCTGATTCTTGATTACTGACTGTCAGGAATAGACCTGCAGATCGAAAACGATAACCCAATATAATTTAAGTAGTAAATAAGTAGTGCGTGTGTAAGTTGCCCGGGTTAATCTTGTCCACGTGGACCTGCCCTCGCCCTGCCCTCGAGTGAAGATGGGTTCCCGACCCCGCAGGCCGCCTGCAACCGACAGGGAACTTCTTACAAGGGCCCTCCGGAACATCCATTAGTCCGGAATTGATTCAAAGTAGATGTGCCATATTTGCATCTCAACGGAATGCGCTAGACTAGTCTGGAGTGTTGTGTGAAATTGTTTGTTCTTTTGATGATTTAGACTGTCTGAAGCTCTGTCGCCAGCTGTGATCTCAGTGGATGACTTAATTTGTTATTTATTTATATCGTCTTTGGACACAAAGTGCCTCTCAGATTTGTTACATTTACATTGATATGTATTCAAATATACAATTATAAATAAAGATAAACTAAACAAAACATATCTTAACAGCTAACAAAATTCGTCTACTTTGTAGAGTGATAAATCTCTAAGATATTTCTTTAATTTTTTTTTGAATGCATCTCCTTCAAGCATCTTTAGTTTTGAGGGTAATTTGTTGTGAAGTTTGACACTTTGACATATAAAGATCTTAGAAACTTTAGCAAGGCGTGCTGCAGCAGGTCTGAGATGTTCCCGTTGTCTCGTGCTGTAATTGTGATAGTCACCGTTTTTCAGGGTCGCTTGGATATTTTTTCGGGCATACAGTACATTTTGTCGTATGTATTCACTTGGCAATGTCGAAATTCCAAATAGTCGATGCCTTAAAGTATATTTTCTCCTTTTACCTTTTTATTAATATAAATAGAGTTTTAACCGTAAAATGAATATTATGAAGCATTGAAATTCGATTTTTTAAAGGACCAGAATCATTTTTATTCGGAAATTTATCGGAATAGGGTTATGTGTTGAACGTCAGAACATACATGTTTTTTCCTATTTGTTTTTTTTTTATGTAAAGCGCGGCAAATGGCGTACGCTAGGCCACAACGTGCGGCACCTGATGATGCCCATGGGCCTGCGAAAATCGTGCCGGCCGACCAGGTGCTTCTTCACACCATTTTTGTACTTTGTAGGAATTACCTTGGCAGGGAGTGCATTCCACAGTTTTCTGTAACTATTAATAATGGGTTTGCAGCACCGGTTGGGTCTAATTGGATTAATGTGGACAGTGAATGCGTGCATTCATCACAACAGGGTGATGGTAGAAAGGGCACGGAGGAATGGCGTTATGCAGCTCCAAAGAGCGTTCTCTGTTGAATAGAGAATAATATATACCTGACATTCCTTCGAAGTAAGAAAGTCTCTAAATTCTGTAATAATTCGGGAACGTCGACCAGACGCACGGCACGGCACTGTATTGAGTCGAAATAGCCAAGCAGTTACTTAAAAGGATGAAAATCTGCGCCTTATAGAGTAGTAGTTTTGGTCCGGTGTGAAATTTTGCTGCACCCACTCTTTTGAGGACTACCAGCATTTTTGAGTCCGGCTTAATGTCAGTCACCGAGAGTGCCAACCTGACGCTGTGGATGAGGATGTGGATGTTCATATGCAGAGCTGTACCCTGGAAGGGCCGAGCTGCTTTCAACGGTGCCCGCTTCGCACAGATTAAAATGTTTTAATGGATTCATATAGAATCTGATTTTATAATTCATATCTGAATCGAAAACCAATAGACTACGTATTATTCAAAATATTCAAATTAAAAAGTCTGTCAGTTTCGATTTTACGTGCTTTTGGTAAAGTATAAAGTACTATTACTACACGAATTTTAAGCAAGGGAGCATTTTCAAAATCTGATTACAATGCTTTAACTGAAACCAAACTAAACTCTTCAGCTTTATTATATTAGTATAGAAGTACAGATCGCTCGACCGCGGTAGGGACGTATCGAAAGGACAAGTTATGATGATGAAACTCCAATATTTTGTAACGATATTTGCATCCCGAAAATCAAACGCATAGGGACCATTTTGGAATATCGGAATATCTCTATTGTGTTGCGCGCGTACCTACTAGTGTTGTTAAATTACGCGAATATTTCACAGTTTTCGGTGCGGTAAGTAATAAAGGCGAATTTCTCGTTTGATTAACGATGCATTGCCTTCAGCGCATTATTCGTGCCTGCGCAATATTCCCGAGTCTGATACACCATTGTTAGGTTTTGCACAAAATTATACGAAATTAATTGCACGAAACGTTTTTTTATAGAGAAATTAAATGTAAAATAATCAGCAATGCTACCTTAACGCGATAATTAAATTATATAATGTATTTAAAGGTTTCATATCGGTTATGAAATCGAATTAATCGGAATGTTTCGTAACAATTGAAATTTGTAATTCCATCGAAACTCCATATTTTTCTAGTAGCAATAACAAATCACTCAGATTAGCATACGATTTGAACATGAAAACGTTTGTGTCTATGTGGTATTGCATTGAAATGCATGAAAACATTTTCCACCGCGCGTGAATGTTCTCTCGAAATGCGTTTGCCAAAGTCTAATTTCAACCAATACGTCTGCGACTATGTCTGCGTGTAGCATGTAGTTGATGGTTTTAGGAAATTGGCGACAGGGGGTCGCTATAGTAAGTGCGCTAGATGGCACAATTCCTTAATTTTATGATCTGAGAAATAAGGTTCGACTTGAGACCAGCGGTACAGTCCCCAGCAGGGTCGCTATTCAGTGATATTCGGTAATATGGTGGCCCATTGAGTAACCAACAAATACACAAACAACTCCATCACCAACGACACGATTGACAAGAAAAACCTAGACATTATCAATCCGACGCCAACAGTATCGCCACGAGCTCGCTCCCTCCGCCCCTCACCCGCCCGCCGCCGTGTCAATACTATTCAGCGCGCGTACCACATCACCTTCACTCGCGGCCTGCGAAATGAGCTTTTTCCCGAAAGCTTTCACCAGTCAGGCATTAAGTAAAGGCTTCGCGGGAATGTATTAGGTTTATCGGGGAGAACAGATGCCAACTTAGCCACTTTCAATCTTCTGCGTACAAACGGCAAGAGTCAGATTGAGTTGATTCGGAGTTCGAGTTAAATGTGATTTGAGATTCAATCTGAGCACACTCATCAGATCAAATTACCTTGGTGCGGTGTTATTTACCTACTTATTGGAGCGCGCCCTCTTCACTGCCTTGATGAAGTGGATATAAGACGCTTAGTCCAAGTGTTTACTTTAAGTGTGACTAAAAATAAAACAAGTTCTAGTCTCAATCGCACAATGAGGCTTCCGTACAAAGGAGTTGGACCAAATTAGGGAACAATGACACAGGGCGCCCATTGAAATACATTAACAAATGTGTATATGTTTCACATTGACTATAGTATACCTTAATACTAGTGACTCCCGAATCTGTCTTTTTTTTATTTGTAATTTTTTAACCGCTTTGAAAAATAAAAAAAATTTGATTGAAAAATTCTATAAAATTATCTAACCTGCTTGCCTTGCCTTCACTAGAATCGGTTGAGAAATTCGACCTGCAGAGGAAAATAGCCAGACATACGAAAGCATTTTTACCCAATCTGAAACGGAGACGCTACGCTTTCGCTCGGTCAATAATGTTTTATAATGTGAGGCATGGGAGAACGAATATATAGGGAATAAATATTTAGTCTCCCTATGCTTTAATTCAAGCGAAAAATAATAGTTTCAATCTAATAAATGAGTAAAAGAAAATTAAAGGGTGTCTTGACTCACCTTTAACATCCAACCATCGAAATGTCTTTGTCAACCACAACCTAGGCATTTGAGAAGATCAAATCAAATCAAAATAATAGCATTATTTTAAAGTGTTTATTCATTAACAATTATTAAATTATTTAACTCAACTTTGATGCGCTATAACTCGGAAACCCCATTACTTAAATTATGTTTTATATGTGCCCATTATTTAAGGCATTGGCTTGTGACCGCAAACTTTCTCTGAGTGGTTCAATTTTGGTCAATGTTGTTTATATTCGTTTATTTTCATCCATTAGGTTAGGTTAGGTTTGGCTTTAAAGGCATTTCAGTTAACACGGAAGAATTACGACAAGAAGATTCACCGGGAGTAAAATAACAAATACATAATGAAAACTTTTTCCATGTAGACTCTGTATAGATAGTTTGACGATCACGGCTGATTTGATAAGTCTGTAAATGAATTCAGACCGCGAGTGTACGGACATACGAATATCTACATGGAAGCTCCTACGTATTGGATTTCTCTACTCGCTGGCTGTGGTAATTAAGGTGGCTTTTGTTGGCAAACGACTGGTGTTACCAGCATACGCTACCCTTAATTTCAGCCAAATGGAGGAAAACGTCGTCGAATTCAGAACGTATTCAAGTTAAATTCAGCGCATCTTGGTCGATTTGGCAATTTTGATTATTAATCCGATCGCTTAGCACAATGTGTGAAAATCAGATAATTGAGTTTCACATATATGAGTTCAGTGAATTGGATTTTAGTAAAACTTTCGTGAAGTGATTTTACGATTTGAGTTTTCTTCCTACTATTTCGAAATTAGAATATATTTAAAAAATAAATAAACATTTTGTCATACGCAAATATGATCAGATAGTTAAATGGTTGAATATAGTTTTAACAACTAATATAATACGTATACATTTACTGTGAGCGCTGCAGACATCAATTTTACATTTTTTTTATACACTTATATATATACTTACACTAATGCATTAATAAATCCACTATAAATAATGGATTACAAAATAAATTATACTTTATTTTAAAATAATTTGAATGATGTTTTTCTCTGTAGACTTCTTGGAAAAAATCAAAGTTCAATTATTATACAGGATGTTGCAAAGGCAAGTATATTAAATTTGGCATATGATTATTGGGATTGAAATTAACAAAAAAAAATTTTTTTTATCTGAATATCCAATACATAGTTTCCATACAAATTAATTCATTAATTTTGTGAAAAAAATATTTTCCGTAAGACGTTGTATGTAAACTTTTTTCTTAGAACCTGACATCGATGGCAAATACCACACAACTAGCGTCATGATATTAGCCCATCACCACATATATACAATACACCATATGTACCTGCATGTACATATTTGTATGTAATTTTTTTTAAATATATAAATCCTTATTTTTAGGTTAGTTAATATTTTCGCTAATTAATTTTGTTTTACGTTTATTTTTTTGCCCGCCTCACTGCACCTCTCCTACATCTCTAAGGTTGAATGGTAGAGAATGCCTTATGGCATTAATTTCCGCCTTTTTGTACCGTATGGCTGCAAATAAAGTATTTTTTCATTTCATTTCATTTCATTATTCCCGAAGGAATTAGGTGTCATGACTGGACCTACCCTTTAAGGACACGGACAATTTATCATTGCCGATTCAACCATAGTTACATCCAATGATGGCATGATGGCTAATATAACACCCACTGTCATGACATTAGCCTGACACGCCACGTGGGATCTAGGCTCTATGTCAACACCTTCCTTTTGCACGCTAAAAACATCGTGGTAAATTAGACATGACGAAAATATACGTTTAAAAAAATCATATGTACACATTGGAGCGAAAAAGTTTTCCGCCGACACACTTGATGTCGTCGTCCCACCTGGCGTGTGATCTTTCCACACACCGTTTTCCTGTCCACGGCCGCCAATATTAGGACTCTATAGTCTATATCAACACAACCGTATTTATAAATATTTTTAGATTAATTCATACTACAAAAAAACATGCATCATTGGCTCAGTCATATGATTTTCAAATCCACACTTTCCTCAATTTACTTTCAACTTTTCATTGTTTACTCAAATTATAGATGCGACCCACCAAATTATTCATTTGAAAGTTTTCAGCGGAAGAGGCTCACGCGGAATAGCTTCACTTTATCTCGCCCGAGCCCACCTAACGGCTTATGGGCGGAAGGTTTCGCAGGAATGCTAAGCGGAACTGGCAGCCAGTTTCCGGTCGGACCGGAAGTAGCGGCGGCGCGCGCGTGGAGTTAGAAGGAAATGAAATAGTTGGGACTCTGTCCGCGGAGTTTTCGCTTCTCGAAATCGGAGGCTGTGTCTCGGTCGTCCGCGTGAATGGCACAGGAAATGGGGTCGGGCCTTCGGTCCTGAGCGGTGAAAAATGCGCGGGAAAAGCTTCCGCGGTGACGTAGTAAAAACCCGTACGAAAAATAATCCACTTAAGCAACTTGAGTTTAAGTAACTAAATAAAATAGGGAAAATAATTTATCCATTACTAGGTAGTGATTTTGAGATCCACCTGTGTGAGGCTGTGGAGCACTGGAAAAATTGATCTGTCTAGGAGTTGTCCTTTCTTTTTAATGGGCTCTTTCTTCAATTAATGTGTCCTTGCTACACGGTCGATTATACATCCATAAATATCTCTTTCCTTGGAATAAGCGACGTACCTGCTTAGTACGAAACAGTTTATTTACTTAACATAGTAAACCTGATTATAATTATAAAAATCTTGAGGTAACTGTATAATTTTAATACTGTATCCGTTCATTATATCTTAACATTATATTAAGTTTTAGATTTTATTTAAAATTCGACCTCTAGAAGTGAGAGGAATTGTTTAATATGATTTCTCAAAAAATTGTTGGGAATGGTGATAACAAATGTGTTGAAAATTTAATCCAAATTGTAAAATAAATATCCTATTTTATTAAGAAGTGGTTATAATTTTTTTTATCTTTGTATTATAATGAGGCTTCTTAAACAAACACATCAAAGTTGTTGCAACAGTATTGAATAGGTAATTAAAATATTTTATTAAAAAAAAAGATTGAAATTATGTAATTAGTAAATTTGCACATAAATAACATTCAATTATGAATCCCTATAATTCGTAACAGAACATGATTCGTTTCCGCTTAAATTGTTCTATCTGCCACACCTAGGATACAAATAGTGGAAACGAATTCGCTTACCCTTAATGATATTTTAACGAGTTTTTAATTATTTCATTTTTCCCGCTCCTCGAGCGCCGGTGCGTTCTGTCCCGACAATCGCGTAGTATCACGTGGTTTTTAGGGTTCCGTACCCAAAGGGTGAAAACGAAACCCTATTACTAAGCCTCCGCTGTCCGTTCGCCCGTCTGTCACGGGGCTGTTTCTCATGAACCGTTCAGGTAGAAAGCTGAATTTTTCACAGATCATGTATTTATTTTGCCGCTATAACAACAAATAGGTGAAATTATAAAATAATAAAAATAAAAGGGGGGGCCCGATACAAAAAACGTGTTATTTTTGGGGTAAATCTTGTTCCATGGTACGGAACCCTTCGTGTGCGAGTCCGATTCGCACTTTGCCGGTTTTTTTTATTCATACTCCTATACTTGCAAGTAATGAAATCGGTCGTTTTTATTTTCTACGCAAATTCCTGTGCAATTCGACCTTCAATTGTAAGCTGTCTATATATGCACTAATTGTCATAGTTATGCAGGTTGAAATTAATTGCTGCTTTGCTTCTAGGATAAGTTGTGCAAGTGTCATTTTTGTTTATTTCACTTTTTTTCATGTATTTTTTTTTCAAAAACGATTTTGTTATTTTTTATTCTAATCTCTCGTTGTTTTTTTGTTTATTATAATTTTTGCTTTTTTTGCTTTAATTTTTATTTTATGATTTTAAATGTAATTTTTGTGTTTCTGTTACTCAAAAAAATGCTTGTAATCGTTCGCTCGTGTGCTCGTGTAATGCTGTCACACGCAGATAAGCTATAGCTTCGCGTGTACAGGTGCAGTACTTTTTGTTTAGATTTTTATTTATTAAATAAACGCCACGATGGTGGCACTGAAACTGAAAAAATAATCTCCACTAATTATAAAACACTAGGTGGCGTATCTGTAATTTTGGAATTTTACAAAAATGTTTTTCGAGGGGCTTATACTAACGAAACTGATGATAAAAAACTATTTTTCGAAAGTGTTTGTCTGTCTGTCTGTCTTCCTTCAACAATGTTTGGTCGCTCTTCACGATGAAACGGCTAATTCTAATTAGATGCGGTTTTCGCTAATGCACATCTCGAAGAAGTTTTTGCCAAATATCATCACAATATGTTGAAAAATGAGGGAGTAGTAAGCAAAAACGTAAATGACCTTTTTTGATTACCGAAATGAGGCGTTGCGGGGAGGGGTCTCGGCGGCCGACCCTAATTCTCACAATCATCACCCTAGCGTGAGCGGCGACCAGACTGTACAATATAGGACTTTAACGCGAGCGGAGCCGCGGGCGCAGCTAATTAAAAATACAATATTTTATTAAAGAGCTCAGCCGGTTACAAATATTTGCTATAATATTGAGAAGTAAACGTATGATTGTAAATTTCGAGAAATAGAATAAAGTTTCTCGGACTCGTACCCGTACAACTATTTGAGTTGTATACGTGTATTTCGTAGCGAACGCGAGCTGTTCCATGGTATTCAAGGTTGCAGGGATTTGTCGCATCGCACTGGATGAAAAGACGTTCGAAGCTACGGTTAAAATTGGCAGTGATTCCCATCCTGTTCTATGCTTATGAAGGCAAGACCCCTAGCATGGCACCTAGTTCCGGTGTTAGCCAGCCACGTATTAAGTACCTACATAAAACATATTTTAAATTCTGAACAATTAAGACGTGGATACGGAATAAGATCGCGTGTGATTCACGTTAACATTTACCGAAGAAAACCACATTGGTTGTGAGTTTATATACCAATCATTAGAGATAATAAATAAGTTACTATTATATGTTTGAAAAATGTTACGGATTTTCACGCGGCGGGAAGAGACATTCTCCGACGTTTCAAACTAATCATTCAGCCCGTTGTCAAGAAGGCATCCGCCACGTTCGTACGCAGCAGACAACGGGCTGAATGGTTAGCTCAAAACGTCGGAGAATGTCTTTTCCCGCTGCGTGAAAAGCCGTAATATTTTTCAAACATGTTTAACGACCGCGGTAATCACAAAAGTATCACTATTATATGGTCGTTCCAAAGGCAAAATAATTTTATCGACAATAATAACTTAAGAAAACCTTCAACTTCTGAAAAAGTTAAGAAAAAAAGGAAGAAAGTGCGTAATCCAATGAACGTTCATCACAAATTCAGTAATTATTAAGACGAACAAATGAAATGAATTACTAGTAGATAGATGAAAACTGGAAAAAATGCATAAGATGGTCGGCTGAAAGAAATCTCTTCGAGGAATAAGCCCGCCTTTATGCCCCACTTATGCTTTTATTGCACTGTTCTTTCTTTGGTAAATAGTTTTTTGTGGCGTATTAAAGAATTTTCAATCAATCAAGAATTGCCTTGAAGAAAATAGGTTATGGTGCCGTCTCTACAACAAACACAAAAACAACAATCGTTGTTATTAATATTATGTCTGCCTACAGAACCTAGACGAAAAGTAAATAAATAAATAAGAGAAACAGCTAATCTGGTTGCATGTAGCTGAAGAAAATAAAAGCTTTAGATAAGATTTCAAGAAGCTTTAATTATTAATACAAACGTCAGTGTCGTATTTAGATGCATACTGCTGGTGGCTGTTTCTTTTCTTTTTTTTTTATGTGACTGGACATGGATGGCTAATACCACAAGTTCTGTCATGGTATTAGCCCAACACACCACATGGGAACTAGGTGCCATGCCAGGA
Organism: Incurvaria masculella; assembly: GCA_946894095.1. Classification (NCBI taxonomy): domain Eukaryota; kingdom Metazoa; phylum Arthropoda; class Insecta; order Lepidoptera; family Incurvariidae; genus Incurvaria; species Incurvaria masculella. The sequence goes on along the minus strand of OX335650.1, from coordinate 4,773,511 downwards.
CCTTCCTTATATTGCACGGCTACATTGACAGTTTATGATTTTCTATTTTATTTTATGTTTTGGTTTTCTCTTATCTGCCTATAACAATTAGAGTTTTTTATTATTATTTTACATTTTCTTAATAATTTCTTATTGTTTACTGTTTTGGTGTATTTTTTAAACTAATTTTATGTTGTTGTTTGTTTATTTTTCTTTTCCTTCTAAATTTGTAAAAGTTACTGTATACAACTGCTCATGTTTGTTTAGAATTTATCATTTGTGTCACACGCAGACAAACTGTAAGGTTTCGCGTGTACAGTTTCATGTATGTACATAATATAAAAAAAGTTAAATAAACGCCACTACGTGGCACTGAACCTGAACCTGAACTGGATGGAAAACACGGACAATTTTCATTGCCGCTTCGACCATCGTTCATTCAATGCGATGGTACCAACCCGGGCGGGATAAACCCTACCACCTAGTAAGTAAGGAAGGGGACCTACAGCTTAACGTGGAATCCGAACCACGGCCAGCCTCTCTCAACGGTCTAATGGTCACCCATCCAAGACCAGACCGGACCCAGCGTTGCTTAACTTCGGAGAGCGATCGCCGAAGTCTCGCGCCACTGGGCCACTGAGGCTGTTATTGTTCTTTGCCTTAAACAAGTCTACCGAACAATGTTTGACAGTAACATTTCAGATCTAAGCATGTACTTCATTACTGTGGACGGAAAACTCGTAAAGTTTCTTTGCGGATTCTTTGCAGATTTGATCGAATCCGCGGATCATTCAGTTTTTGACGTTACTTAGCGTAGTTTGACTACCGAAAAAGATTAAATAAATGAAATTAAAATTAACACCAAAAACTTGGTCCTGCTCTGGTCATTTCTGCGTTCCTCCAGGATCTGCGCCATGTGCCAGGGAACCTCTGGTACGGGCGCCTAGTACGGGGCTGCGTGAGGGCGTACTTTCAGATTTTAATAAACGTGTCACGAAACTATTTCTTGTATTTTTCCCTTCCCCTAATTACATGTAAAGAACAACGAATAAAGTTTGTTAAGGTAAGAACACCTAACTAATTTTCTTTGTTCATTGACATCACGTATTTTGAGGAAATGACATTGAGAAACCATGTCATTATGTTTTTCGCTTTAAATTGTACTTTTAATGGTTTAAAAGAAACGGTATTGTACAACTTTTAGTACAGTTTAACGAAAAACGACATCAGTTATATTCAATAGCAATTGTATTAGTCACAGCAATGTTTACTGTAGCCGCGGACGGAAGTTAGACCGAATTTTAAGCGGAATGACAATCAATTCAATACGTCCTCTTCGCTGCTTTTAGTTTCCTTTAGACACGTTTGAAATCTGTTCGTAAGTTTACGAGTTTAGACTTCAAAAACAGCCAAAAAGACGTTCAGATGATAACCATAGGTTTTTACAATATTCGGTAAAGTCGCTTAGGCGACTTTTATCACCATCCAAATGTACCTCAAACAAATAGATTAATACAACAACAAATGGAACCTTAGACTGATTATTTTAAATGGGTAATATTTTTTGAATTGCTTGGTTTTTTTAAAGGCGACCTTTTGCAATTACTTTGCAAGTAATTGCTAGGTTAAGTAAACATTAATTTCGTAGCATCATTTATCGTGCTGTGTGGGATCCGGTACCTAAAATGAATACAATTGGGCACCCGCCATTTTTTCCAGTTCATGTCGACTAAAGGATTCATCGTTCATGGTTTGGATTCCACGTTAAACTGTAGGTCTTACTTACTAGGTGGTAAGGTTTAATCCTGCTTAGGTTGGTACCATCGCATTGAATAATCGATGGTCGAAGCGCAATAAAAAAAATACCGTGTTTTCCATCCAGTTCAATGAAACCGTGCTCATATAGGTAAGGTCTTGGAATGGCACCTAATTCCTTTGGGAATATGGTGTATTGGACTCATATTATAATGGTAGTTGTGTGGTATTAGCCGTCCACGTCAGCGTGGATAAAAAAAGTGGATTCCGTAACCAATAAAAACATTCACCTTTAAGAGTTTTTTTATGCGACCTGGCATGGATGGCTAATACCACACAACTACCGTTATGATATTAGCCCAATACACCACATTCCTGAAGAAATTAGGTGCCATGCCAGGACCTTCCCTTTATGAGCACGGCTACATTGAACTGGATGGAAAACACGGACAATTTTAAACGGATATATATATATTGAGAAATACATGGTTAATCTCTAGCCCGCAAGACGGGGATTTTTCCAGAGTTCCCGCTGTTTTCACACATCGTACGCCCTCAATCGGTCGACGATTGAAGAAATTGGAAATTCGCTGCCGAGGCCCGGGACGAAGTGCGGGGTGTGGCGGGGCGGGGAGCTAGGAGCGGTGATCTCTTGCCAGGGCCCCTACTACGAACTCTATCGAGTAGGCGCTATCGAGGAGGCTATATCGCCTGTCAAAAATATTGTATGCGTTTGACAGATGGTATCGACAGCGTTTTCGATACCATCTGTCGAACGCATACAATATTTTGACAGGCGATATCGCCTCCTCGATAGCGCCTACTCGATAGGGTTCGTAGTAGGGGCCCAATTCGAAATTCGAACGTCGGCGGAGGGGGCGGGTCGTTATCGCGGCCGGAAACAATCGCAGAGTCCGCGACGCTGATTGCAGCCTTCGTGACTGAACTACGCGAGGGCGCAGTCTCGGCCGCCGTAAGAGATGTGATGCACTGGTCGGTGCGATCGACACGTACACTTAGGCTGAGATAAATAGTCGTAACAGAAACTAAGACTAACGGAAAGTACTACTTTGTGACGTCACATTGACACATTTTGTATGGACGAAATCTCAAAGTAATGCAAAGTGACGTCACAAAGTACTACTTTTCGTTAGTTATCTCAGCCTTAGAATCTAAAGACACAGAGTTAACTAACTTGTGAGACTGTTTGAGAAAGAGTAAATATTTCATACAAAATGTACTGAAATATCTTATTCTACTCAAAAAAAAAACGCACTTCACGAGCGAAGAAGGGCAATGCCTGGTAGCCTCTGGACGTCACAGCGGGCCACCAGAGGAGGAGGAACAGCCACCTACCTCCAGCGGCACCAGCTCCTAGGCGTCGGGTCCCGGGACAGCGTTCGGCGGCACAGCACTTCGCCCAGACGAGGCGAGACAACACAGCGTGGTCAGGCGTGCGGCGGGTGCAGAAGGGGTGAAGAAGAGCTTCACGATGAAAGATTGCGGGGACGCGGCGCATGCGTGCACCATGCTAGACAGCTAGTAGCAGAGCGAGAGTGCTCGTGAAGTGCAAACTACCCACCTAGCTCACCCATGCCATATTGGCGTGAACAATGCCCATGTAGCTTCAACGATCTGAAGTAAATTTGCAAGTTTTACATTCTAATAATGAGGAAAAGATAAGAAATATGGTCGACAAATAATCAGTGGGTTATTTACCAGAAAAGAATGCATAAGGACGGGTTCTAATTCATATTCACCTCACAATGCACAGTCCATAAATGCACAGGTCACCAAAGCTTGAACACCATGCATTGTTAAAGGAAAATTCGGAAAAATATTAGAGAATTACCAAAATCACATTTCTCATGTACGTTGTACATTCCGTTGTGTATTCCTAGCGATTTCGATGCGATCGGGTAGGTGTGATCCATCTCTTCTACTAACTTCTCACTCCCACTCTCTGTTCGTGTTGTAAGCGCGCGGCGCGCATGCGCTAGGTCTGTGTTTGAGGTAAAGGAATATCATAATTCTGTTTAATATTGGGGTAAGCTATGTTCCCTATACAATAGTAGTTTGGAAATCATTTGAACAGCGTCCAATTATATGTTTTTTTTTGCATGAAACATCAGTAAAAACAAATCAAAATATGAAAATGCAGTCTTATGACAATAAAAAGAATCTAGAAACTACTTTTTCTCTGCGGTTAAACCTAGATGAAAGTGCAGACACATTTGTTAGTTCCCAAAGATTAAGATAGCAAAAATCTATGAAACTGGAACAGTTGTTTTCAAATGATTTCAAAACCATCTAAGCATTTGTAGCTTGCGATATGGGTTCTATTTCCCTTTTGCGGCATACACGGAGATCGGCGATCTATGTGTCGGCTTAATACCAGTAAGGGAAAATAGAATATTCCTCGTGTGAGGAATATTTTTGTCTTAGAATGTACTATGTATACGTATACGAATATCTGTAGGAGAAACAGACGCTTCTCACCTCTTATGGCTTTAATTTCCGTTCTGGTGTGTAGCAGGTTTTCGTATATCTGGGCAAAATCTTTGATCGTCATCTTCCGAATTTATGTACTATCATGTGGTTCCATCAATTGTTGAGTAGAATGCATGAACATACTAAATGAAGCGAAGTGCATCTGGTTTTGAGTGCTATAATGACATTACTAACATAGCGCCACTCTCTGAACACATGGCCTATTAGATAGAGTTAACATACTTTATTTTAATTGTTGTTTAGTTAAGGATAACACCTACCTCTATAAGCTTAGATGATAGAACATATTTAATACAAAACATCATTCAAGTCATGAAAACTGTTTCTTTTAAATCCATTTAGTCACAATTTATTACATTAAGGTAAAACGGAACTAAGACCTGTACGAAAGCACATTTTCCTTTCATCTTGATTCTAATTTGGTTTTGACAGTGTCAAAGTGCAGAAGCCCTTTTCAGGAGCAAGCCTGGCTACTTACGAGAGCCTTAAAATTAAAGTTTTACTACGCGACGTAGCGGGCATATACATCAAAGGATATAAAATGTTTAGAGACTCGTCCTCTGCAGAAGGTAACTTGCCGGTCAGAGCCTGTAGTCTCAGTTGTCACCTAAATTGGCGTTTACGGAAAACCGATCGAGTGGCATTTTTCGTAAAACCGTCAAACTCCATACAAGGTTTTGCTAGGAATTCTGTGGTTACTTCTTCAAGCTGTCAAAGTCAAACTCGGACTTACGATTTGTATGAAAGCGCGGAGTGTCGGCGTAAACGGCAACTTCCACGTATTTACGGCAACGTTGAGTAAGCTGTCAATTCAGACTCGGACTCGCAAATGTTAGTTCGATTAACACCCACTGCGCGCGCTTTTCAATTTCTCCATACATTTGAAAACGACAATCGATCGGTTTGCCGTAAACGCCAATTTAGGTGACAACTGGGACTACAGGCTCTGATCATCATAATATGTCGACTTGCCAACCACAGTGAGCTTCAACTTCTCATGTGCAAAATCGAAAAACGCATACATATCTTGTTGCTGTATTTTTATTCTGTCTCACAATAAGTTGGAATGAAATTCTCTAGCAATAACTTTAGGTTCATGGAATGAAAAAAAAATTAACAAAAAAAAAACCGACTGCAAAGAAAAAGCACTAAAAAGTAAAAAAATAACAAAAATCGTAACTACAAAAATTGCAATTATTTTTTACTTTTAAGTGCTTTTTCTTTGAAGTGGGTTATTTTTTTTGTTATTTTTTTTAATTTCTTTATTTTAAGTGAATCTGAAGTACACTTACTAATTTGTACACGTCCTTTCCAATAAAAAACGAATCATCGAAATCGGTTGGCGTTATATTGAGTTATTCGTCCATTTGTCGTGCACATCTTAATACAAATTTAAGACTTATATGATTTTGTCATAGATATCATTGTCAGAACTTAACCAAATTAAAATGGGACCACTTGAAAAGCACTAGCTTTCATTTAAAAAAAATATCATCAAAATCCGTTCACCCAGGCAAAAGTTATGAGGTAACAAACATAAGAAAAACATACAGACAAATTGATAACCTCCTCCTTTTTTGAAGTCGTTTAAAAACACAATTCTTGCTTGATCCTGTCTATTTAAGGATTCTCTATTCATGATGTAATGAAATGTTTGACCTATTATATTAACCTTTTTTGTACAATTTTAGGCTTACACTGGAAAAAGCATACAAATAGAGAATGCGCAATAAGAATTATTTTGTCAACGCACCTGAGGAAGTGCGTTTTTGTCACGTCAAAAACCTCAATATGATAATGAAAATTAATGTATCACATAATTCTGTAACTCGCTTTAGGTACCTTCTTTTTGATCATCCATGTTATATATATTATTTTGAAGATAAATATATTACAAAACTAGCTACATATATACATACATACAGAACTGATTTCTAAAGATCGTCAATTTAGTTTTAGTATCGTACATAAAGTCTACAAACGATGTATATTAGAAAACAAAGCAACTTACTCCATGAACACCCCTTACAGATATATTGTTAGTATAGATGATTTATAGTTCACAACAGATTTAATTTGAGTTTCTGTTCACGTTAACCGTTAAATTAGTTTTTTAACCCAATTCAATCAACATTGCTAACATTGGCTCATAGGCAATGGAACTAATCAGGTGTTGGGAATTGGCGGGTCTCAGCAAGCTGTAATGTGGGTTGTAGCGGGCCGGCGCCGCGGCGGCTTGGAAGAGGCGCGGGACAATGAGAAACTTTATTATACACTGACGTCACAGCCCTTATAGGATGCTTACTCTCAAAATAACGCAATAGAACGAGGGACAGCTTGAGGAAATCGACCGTTTTAAATTGAAGGCGAGATTAAACTTGGCGCTTTGTGATATTCTGGCATCTCATCTTCTGGCTACTGCTACCCTCTATTGTTGTCTTCCGAAGGTGTAGTGATATTACCTGTTTAGTATCATGGGCGCATACGCCCTAAACAGCATTATTTAATTTAGGGTTGCGGTGATTTAAGAGTTGGTATTTATTTTGGGACTATAGACAGGGAATGGGTGCATTCCTAGCCAGCTCCGCTGGGCGATGGTGGAATGGGGATGGACAGATAGCGTTATGCAGCTCCCAAAAACATGACGAATGCTCCAGATCTTATAAGTCTCTTTAGACCAAGGATTTAGAGAAATACCATAAAATTAATTGAAAAACTTTAACTTGCATCTTTTCTCCCTATTCCTCTCCATCCTAACTATATCCGGAGCACCCGCCGCAGAGAAGAGCACCCCTTGGTGTTCGACATTAGGCTATTGAGAAAGAACCGTTTCTCAAACCGTCGCCAGGATATGGAACTGTCTATCGGCGGGTGCCTTTCCTCATACCCATAACCTGGAAAAGAATCTTGCTAAAGAGTCTTCAAGCGTAATTTGAACAAGCTCGATAGCCAGCAATAGTCCGCAAATTGCCCGGTATGGTGCCTCGCTGAGCGTAGTTTCGCGAGGCGAGGTAAATTTGACTTTTAGGAGCACCTTTGGTGCTCAATACATCCTCCCATACCGGTTTTTCATAAAAAAAAAACAGGCGATCCGACAAAATCCGGGTTGACTCCAGTGTCCGATACCAAAATGGACTTTTGTGACCATAGCAATTCGGTTGATTACAGGCAAAATTCCTTAGCATAGGATCAATATAACAAACACACCTTGTAGTAGAAGAGGGGAAGCATTGTGTCGGTTCGAATATAATCGAGAAATTCGTTGTCTGACGTATTTGTCAGGGTAGTCCTAGCGGTAGAGCAGTGGACATGTAATCCAAAGGTCGAAGGTTCTAATCCTACTTCCGACGAATGTCCAGACCAATAACTTTTTATCATTTTCAAAATCGAATTACAATGCTTCAATGTATTCGTCAATAGATTTCACTGGATAACCTCAAATTAACAGCGTCGTGTTCTGAAGTCATTTAACAAACCACATTTCGTACGAATAGGTACATAACTACCAACCACTGAAGAGAAAGGCAGGAAAAGTGGCATACGGTCGATATCACGTCTCCGCTATATGGTCAAAATTACCATATAATTGTAGGGGAATCCGGCGGCGCGTCCTATGCCACACAGTCGAAACATCGCTACCGCGCGCGAATGTGCTCTAAAATTGCGTTCGTTCAGTCACCCACACAAACCCTCCAATACGTCTGCGACTATGTTTGCATGTGGCAAGTACGTTTAATTTGGATTGGTAGATTTTGAAAATTGGAGACAGCGGGTCCCATAGCAGGAGCGCACGATGCCATATCTCCTTCCTTTTTATCTATGGCACCAACAAAACACGGCTTCAGCATTTGTAATTACTCGTGTACATTTAATGAATAATTCCAAATGACGTAGCGTATCGCTGAGGTTCCCACGTAATACAAAATCGATACGACCGCTTAGTTATTAGTTTCGGAGCATCTCAATTACCTTCATATTTCTGGTCCGTAGACCGCAATAGATTCCCGCTGTAAGCCCCTGGCGCGGAGCAACTTGCTCGACAGCGGCATCATATAATTTGATACTAGAACTCCGAGCGGTGCGCGAACTTGCGAATTTGGCAACGTAAATAAACGGAGATCTCCGTGGCGTATCATGAGGGTATCATATTGGCCGATTAAAAGAAAACTGCTCTTTCTAGTATATGATATTGAAGCAGACATGCGTTCCTTGAGGAAAGAATTCGGAGTTAATCTAACGGACGTATATTGCAACGACTGGGTTAGAGAGCAGTGTGGAGAATGAAGAAAGGATTGCTGAGATGTTGTGGACAGAGTAGAAGTGAGCGCAAGGGTCGTAGGCCCGTGGCATGTACGTACCACCCGTAATCGGAGAGCATGTGTTAAAATATGTATGAAGCGAAAGAGGTGTGCTGTGATCGTACCGTATGGCGCTCTATCATCTCTCCGGTTATGCGGTGTGAAGGTAATATGTATGGACGTTTTCACAGAGATGAGACCTAGATGCTATGCCCATATTGCTAATTTCATAGAAATCGTTCGCAAGGCCGCTTACCCCTTGAAGCCCTATTATTTCGGACGCGTGTCCCTTACACGTCTTTTAATTGCACGATTTCAGCAATAAATCCTATCGGTCTGCTATAGAAAGTTATTCTTGTACATGAAGCTAGCTATTTTAAACCAAATTTTCTATGTCACAGAATAATTAGTTTTTTACATGAGTTAGTTAAGTGCGGAGTTTGAGATTCGGTGCCCAAGGTCGCAATTGGCAAATAACCGAAAATTAAATCCAAAAGGAATATATTTATGTGTTCGTCATCATTACATTTAGTTACATTATCTCAATCCATCAATCATTTGTGATTTTAAAAGGCATTGTTGTTTTTACCCGACTGCGCAATAGGAGGGTTATTTTTTAAATTGAACACTTTTGCATAAACATACTTTGAGCAAATGAAACCACGCACGTGCATCGGTTATCCACTACCAAAAAAGACGCGCATTCTAGCTCACTATTTTAAGTATTTTGTCTCACAACTGCTTTCTTACTTAAGTTATGGGTTAGCGAGCTGATGCCGTCCGTGAAAGTTTGCTTGCACCATAACTTATGAACTAGTTCTTTTTACAGATGTGTTGTGTAGTAATTATGTCCTTGCTTCATGGCCCATTCTATGTATATACATATCACAAATACTTATGCTGGTGCTGTATTTAACTAAGTACTCGGTTTTAAATTCATCAATGTAGTGGTAGTATATGTATCTGTGCTAACGACAATCCTCGGTGGTAGCATTGGTAGATAAGCTCAACTTCACGCTGTGCTCACAATGGTCGTTATTGAGTTTTGCTCAATTTAACATTGACTTCACAATTTAACGGTGAGCGGGGCGGTTAGACGAGGGGGCGAGAGGCTCGCCGGTTCAATGTCCCTCCTATTAGATGCCAGGTCCATTAAGTGGTACTACACATTGCCTATTCTTCTCTATTGTTGACAAAAAAACAGTTGCCTTTAAATTGCTATAAAAACAGGCCACTTTAAAAAAATCACCAGACATAATAAAAATCAAATGGCAGAGGCCGCATTCTGTTATTTCATATATAGTCCCACACAGCTTATTTTGCGCGTGGCCAAAACCGAAACTAAACGGTCGCCATCTTGGACGACATTCGGCTGTCAGATTTCCCCTTATGCTGAGCTCTGCCTTTGTAGGAATATTTTCTGTATTTAAAACGCGTAAAATAATGGCTAAAGTGTAAAAAAGTGGAGTTCAAAAGATTGTCTTCAATTTGAGAAAGTTCTTTGAGGGCGAAAAAGGAAAGAGATGGGAAATAATCCCATAACAAAACATCAGCGAGCGCATCTTCGGCGCTACAGACATGTCTTGCCATTGCAACAAATCGGGTTACCCACTATTTATACCTTCTAGGCTGAGTTAAATGAGGGACCTCATTTCCTGTGGTAACCATAAGACGGCAGTGGTGCCCCAAGCCAGCCGCAAAATGATCTATGAGTGATGACTATACTCGTATGTGCACATATCAATGCGTCCAAGCTACCGACGTCACTAATCCAAAAAATGTATTTTACCGTTCGCATTTGAGTGTACATAATGAAGTAACCCTGAAAACTTGTAACATCATTTTAAGAGCGGCGTGCATTCATTCCACTTCGCTAGTAAACTCCAGGCTTCGTTCATTCACTTAATTTTAATATCAAGTGGATGTTTTCAGTTTGATTGAAGTACACGTTCCAGTGGTTATAGCTGTCGCGTTTCACTAGCATACATGAATGCATATTTGATGACTTGTCTAGACCGAAAATGAACGCTTACTCGAAATAGAAAACTTGTATGCGTGCGGTCGATTCTAGTTATAGAATAAATATATTGATCACATTCCACCAGGTTACAGTTCTGTGCCGTGGAAATTCGAATATCGAGCAACACCTCAATATTCAGGTTTTTGAAAATATGCTTTGACATTTTGATAACTTGGATTAAATATGCGGTAAGGATGCATTGAAAATTGGGTAAGCATTTATTTTACCCTAAAACAGTTCGAGCACACAAAATATCTTGACGTATTCAGAATGTTCCGTGCCAAATGTTTGTTCATGATTTGAATGTTAATGAAAGTTACATTAACGTTTTAAAATATTTCTTTCAACGTTGTGTGGTGATTTGGAATGTTTTCTACCGAGCAATGCCTTAACAGCTATCGAGCCTTGCGGTATACATTGCTTAAAATGTTTCGTTTAGACACAGTAAATGTGTTTACTTATTGTGCAGTGCAAGTTTTAACTTACAGGTGGCTATGCGCTGCTGCTATAAGAATGAGTTTCGCTTGATTATTTTGGAGAAGTATTAGTCTGCGCTAAAATGATCTCCGTCACAATATATCTAACAACGTCGTCATTGTCGGGGTGGAAATCGTCCGAGCGAACGCCGAAAATCGACGCAAATCGGCGCAAGCAATTCGCATTCCTGCAGCCGGATTCCTGCGTTCGCACTCCCTTCGTCCGAATTCCAACGGACCCTTTCTTCCGATTCGCCCCTTTACTCTGAAATATTGTTGTTGGCCGGCAAGATCAACTATTTATGGATGACACAGTTGTTCTCTTATTTCCCAGGCGTGAACAAATAAATTGTTTCCTCGCTCCCCGCACTTTCCGATATTGAAAAAAAAAAACTCAAAGTGCAAGCCGGGCGCGCGTTGAAGGTTCCGTTTAAAAATATGTAGCTATGGTGCAACATCAACATAACGATGGGTAATATGCTCCGAATAGGATATTCAGAAAAATATACGGCTTATAGGGAGTCGAGTATTAAAATAGCACGAGTGCTTGAAAACCTAAATATAAACCTTTGCATGACCTTTTTCCATCTGACTTTTTAGATAAAATTTTATCTAAATCTAATCTAATCTATATTTAAATGAAAATATTTAATTATATAAGAGACTATATAAGCATCATAGTAGAATGATGACAGTGTCATAATTACCGTTATGCAACCGATTGGTATAATGCGTTACCTTTCTCGTGGTTTTAAGTTTCATAAATATTATTGAGGAGATATTTTGATTAGCTTTTTTCAAATGATATTCACGTTCGAACATTGCATATGTTTCAACTGAACTAAACCAAAAAATATCCTAACTATGTCGTTAAAAATAAAAATTATCTTTACGATTGGCTCAGATACTAAGCAAAAAACTACAAAAAATTTATTCATTTCGTTCAGAAAAAACGTTTGCGATTGTCATAAATTGCAATGTCTGTTGGCCCATATTCAATAAAATTTTAAAATCATTACTTGCTAACCTAAGTACAATTACTTACTTGTCACCAAAGATATACACGCATATATATATATATATATTTTAAGTTCAATATTTACGTGTGTGTATAAATAAAAATCTGAAACGATTACACAAAGTAAATTGTGAAACTCAAAATTATTATTACAAGCTTATGTAACTGACGTCTAGTATACTATACATGGTTGATGCTCGAAAGGAGTAATATTCTGATGCGACCAATGGGGTCATTGTTTTTATCTATACGGAGTCCTAAAAAGGCCCTACAGCGAAGTGTTCGCCGCGGCACGCCGCCGCCGGCAATATTTGGGCCGCGTAACGGCAGTTTTATTAAAGATGTAAAAGTTTACGCACACCTTTGCTTATTGTGCCCGTAAAATGCCACCGTAAAGTGGGTATTGGGGGCGCCGAAGACTTGGATGATCCCCGGGGATGGCGCGGGGAGAAGGGCACCATTTCTGTTCTCACCCCTCCCTCGAAACAGCTTTATTTGTATGTGAGGCAACGCCATTTGTATTAAATATATCAAGCAGGTATATCTGTGACTACGTGGAACAGTCATATTGCACGATCGCACCGCTTATTCAGGGCATTCTTTCTTCGCTTTTTCAATAGATATACACTAATTATACACGCTGTTTGAATTCGTGTAATATGTGCCAGACCTTTACAAAGCTATTTATCAATCTGATCATGGCATGTTCATCTAGCCTGTCCGAGCACGACATATTCACACATTTTCGCCCTCTAAATTAGTTATGATATTCATTCGTCACTCATTCCCTATACATTAACTTTAAATGACGTTTCAACATATGTACCCTTCTAAAGTAATGTAGATGAGTCTTAAAAGTTATAGAATAATGAGCGGCTTGCGTCTCAGGGACGCGGTGACTTGCTTTCTATGCCAGAGGTCATGGGTTTGACACCCACCCCGTTCATGCACCACCAAGTGCATTTCGTCACGAATGCGAGCTGTTCCATTGTTCGGAATCCATGGAAGTATTTAATCTGAATTATGAAAACTTTATTTGGACAGTTATGCCATCTGTCCATATGCCGAGTTTAAAACTGAAGAAAACAATGGCAGCTTTATTTGGGGGCAGGATTATCCAGTTTTTTGCTTTCAAATAAAACAAATCTCCATTGCAACTTTAAATCAATAGGTAAAATCGTGGATAATAAATTAAGATATATTTTTATCATGGTGGCTCTCTAAGCTCTTGACCTCACGTGTCTGTCATTTTGAACATTCGAAAATAAAGATTTTTTTTAAATCCTCTTCATTTCTAATTTTTACTGTAGAAAAGAACAGCCGAAGATTGGAAAAAAAATTAACCCAATCTGAAACGGAGAAGCTTCGCTTATCGCTCGTTCAAAAATCCTATCAAAACCAAAGTGATATAATTTTGAACTCCTGTCGATTGGCCACGATATTTTTTTCTATCTTTTTTGTATTTACGTTTTTGAGAAGTTTAAGATTTTTTGAAAAAAAGTCGCAGAGAAATCGTAATTATTTTTTTTAAATTTTTAGTTAAAACAAATCTAAAATTATTTTAAAAAAATGTGTTTTAATTCTCTTCCATAGAAACAGTTTTGTACAATTTTACGAAAACATCTTAAGGTCGAATGTTTTTTTTATTCCATTAACAATTGAAATGCCATCGTTCACTCCACAGAAAAGCCACAACCAGGAAACACGCAACTCTAACGTGAAGTTTCCGATGACACCGCTCCCTCCTGCGTATTCATAGAGCAAGAATGAACAGGAGTGGCATCATCGAACGTTCGTTGCACTAAATAGCGTCCTGTATGTCGTTGGAGCTCAAACGCGCATCAGTAACTAAAGAGTTAGTAAGCGGATTGATCGGCGGGCGCTTTCGTCAGTGTATATTTTTTACTAAAAAGCGACTAACGCTATACGAATGATTTTCAGTCGCCCTTCCTTGCTCGCTGTCCGTATCTAACAAGATCTGCCGCCACCCCCGCCCCGCCCCTCCTCGCCTACAGCGTCACCCCCTGGGCGGCTCTACCTAGGGCGGGCGGGCGGACCGGTGCGTGCCGGTCGGCTTAGCTCACGGTACACTGAAAGCAAACGTTATTTTTAAATCTTCATCACTGGAAGGTGTGAATGTTGAGAGTTTTCAAACGCGTTAGTAAATAAGTTTAGGTTTCTGCACGAAAGCGCTTTGTGTTTCATCTTGCAATAGGTCCTGGCATGGCACCTAATTCCTTCGGGAATATGGTACATTGGGCTCATGTAATAACGGTAGTTGTGTGGTATCTTATTATTTGAACTATACTTACTTACGGTGATTTTATTCTAAATTTTGAAATTGTTTCCAATTAGAATTGAAATGGAAATGTTAATAATTTTAAGCATTTTTTAAATTTTTTTCAAGTTTTATTTTAATTTTTAATATTTAAGCCATACTTATGATTATTTTAAGTTCCCTATGCTTCTTAACTATTGTTGAATTGTATTTATGATTAATGTATGGTGTTGAATTATTTTCTTGTTTAATGTATTGTTTGAAATTGAATTGTGATTGAAATGTTTTCATACTAAACGGTGTTAACGAACTATTAAATAAATAAATATTAGCCATCCATGTCAGGTCGCATTAAAACAATGTTAAGATATTAAAATTAAAAAAATATCGTAGTGGCCTCACTTACAACGTACTGCACGATAATGATGTAATGCGTATATTCAGTACATAGTGAAGGGTTCTGTTTCGATTAAGTTTCGAAATTATATTTTTAGAGAGTACATTTTATTGTTTGTTATACGTAATTAGGATCCATCGTGAGGCGATGGCATATTTGAAGTATTTCATAATTTAAACTCTATGCTAATACGCATAATTACTACTCATGATGAGTGTAAATCTGAAATCGAGTAAAAAATAGTCTACATCCAACTTCTTATCCTTTCTGCAGTCTGCAGAGAAGCAGTTAATGATTCGGCGTGACGTACTGACCCACGCCATTAAAGACTCTTGATCTGAAGATTTCAGGTGATCTTGGCCTTTACAATGCACATACCCTTTAATCATGTACCTACCACAATATAACATTATACATAATATTTCGCTTGCAAACACATAATTACATATACGTACTTATGAATTACCTTCATATAATATGTTCGAGCAATAGCTGCCTTGTCACTACACTATCGGTGACACGAAAGTAATTATTGCTCCTTTTTAACCGACTTCAAAAAAGGAGGAGGTTATCAATTCGTCTGTATGTTTTTTTTTGTTTGTTTTTTTTCTTTATGTTTGTTACCTCATAACTTTTGCCAGGGTGAACCGATTTTGATGATTATTTTTTTAAATGATAGCTAGTGCTTCCCAAGTGGTCACATTTTAATTTGGTTAAGTTCTGACAATGATATCCATGAGAAAATCATAAAAGTCTTAAATTTGTATTAAGATGTGCGCGACAAATAGACGAATAACTCAATATAACGCCAACCGATTTCGGTGATTCTTTTTTTATTGGAAAGGACGTGTACAAATTAGTAAGTGTACTTCAGATTCACTAAAAATAAACAAATAAAAAAAATAAACAAAAAAAAAATAACCGACTTCAAAGAAAAAGCACTAAAAAGTAAAAAATAATTTCCATTTTTGTAGTTACGATTTCTGTTATTTTTTGAGTCGGTGTCAGCCAAGGTTAGGTTAGGTTAAGTTAGGTTAGGTTAGGTTAGGTTCTCTTGATTGGCGCAGCGCGTGCCCGGCTGAGTCGGTTATTTTTTTGTAAAATTTTTAAACCTTAAGGTGGGCCTTCCCGCTCAACTCCCCATACAAAGAGGGAAAGAAGATCACGCCCATATTTCTTGTCAGAGATCCAAAATATTTCTCAAAATAACTTTATTTGATTGTAAGCATTATAAAATTGTGTTTTTTTCTAAGTTATAAGGTCCGAAAGTTCGAATTTTACGCGTGTCATCAGACATAGCTTGTTTTATGAAAATTTATAATGAATTAAGTTTTTGTTAGATTTTTGACTACAGCGGTCGTGTTTTACTTTTAGCTATAAGTCGTTTTGTAATTAAAATTTTCGTAAATCTTACCAAATCAAACACTTTGCGCATTGTCTGCTTTGTGGACATGTTGCATCCGCCTCATCACGGAGCCTGTCTTTATATTTGAAACAGAGAAGATTTAATCTGCAATTGTACGACTGTTTTTAGTTTTATGTTTATTTTTTTTGTTGTTTTTTTTTAATAAACAAATTTTCTTTCTTTCTATCTTATCCTCAACAATTAAGACAATATTCTACTGAATCACTATGAATGACGTGTGAATTGAAATGCTTTAAAAGATAATGTTCAATCGAAAGTGTATACTTTGGACTGTCTCTCACTGTACACGAAAACTCCACTGGCAGTGCGCTCTGTCGGCACGACGCGCGACGGCGGCGGCTGCATCCCGGACGTTAAAAGCATCGGGGATGCATTATCGGGCGACCGACACGTCCTTCGCGTTATTTACAGTCGAGATATCCGCGCAAATGGTGCGGCGCGAGCCTGCAGCCTTCGCCGCCCCCACCCCCACCCCCACCCCCGCCTCCGCCCCTCGGTCGTGGCCACCTTCGCGTTACTCTGCATATTTTATCAGCCCATATGTACGGGCTTTCGTATCACAAACTTAAACGGATATTATCACCACTTTAAGACAAAGTATTTTTATGTGTAACGGCGGAGGGCAGCGCCTAAAAGCAACATTCAAACTCTACAAATTTCATCTTTTATTTATTTATTTATTTATTTATTTATTTGGAAAATCAACAGCTTTTATTAACATAGCTTTTATACAATGACAAAAATGCAAAACATAAGCCAATAACAGATTTCCACTTCTTGTACAAAAAAGACTGTGCTCCAACTGTATTCGTCTATGATGGTGAGAGATTGTGTGAGGGTGTGTGTGGTGTGTGAGAGGGTGTGTATGTATATGTATGTGTGTAAATCATCTTGATGTAAATATATAAATATGGGTGGAATGAGAATGAAGATGTATGAAATTGATGAATGATTTTGCTTATTTCGTATTATTTAAATTTATGCTTAAATGTCTTCAAGTGTCACAAGAGCTTCAATAATTTTTTTTCGAAATGTATATTTGGTGTGGATGAAGATATCAATTTCATTGAACTTACGATTATAGTTTCGTGTAATACGCGTTAATATCTTATTTTCAGCATAGTTTGTGCGTTGAAGTGGCACGTGAAATAATGGTATGTGTCGGGTACGACGGCAAGGCACATTCAAACTCAACTCGTTCAGCAATTCGGCGCAATCAATTCGACCCCGTACTATGTCAAAAAGCACCATCATGTCCAAGACATTCCTTCTTTTTTCTAGGCTTATCACCTTGTGCGCCAGACAACTAGCTTCGTACGAATCAAATGTTAAATTTCGTCGGTAATTTAAGTGCTTTATAAATTTATTTTGTATTCTTTCGATAGAAACAATATATTTCGCATACATAGGTGACCAGATACTACTGGCGTACTCGAGAACGCTGCGTACGTATGCAAAATATACTGTTTTTAAACATGCGATATCTTTAAACGGTTTACATACCCTAATAACAAATCCAAGACTTTTATATGCTTTTTGTGTAATATAATCATAATGTTGTGATAGCACAAGTTTGCTATCCAAAAGTACACCTAGATCGCGGATTAGATCTACTTTTGCTATAGGGGTACTATCGAATGTGTAATTGTAAATATTTGGATTACTTTTTCGGGTAAATGTGATGGCCTGACATTTTTTTATATTAACATTGATTCTATTTCTGGCATAGTACAACGATAAACGATCTAAATCCTGTTGAAGTATTAAACAGTCTGTTAAGTTGCGTATTGGCATGTAAATTTTTTTGTCGTCAGCATAAAGTAAATGTTTCGAGTTCTTAAAACATTCACTAATGTCATAGAGGTAAGCAACATAGAACAGTGGTCCTAGGTGCGATCCTTGGGGTACTCCGGAAGTAACTGCTACGTTGTTAGATTTGAGGCTTCCAATCACTACTATTTGCGAGCGATTCGTTAAATAAGATTCGATCCAGCGCAATAAATCCCCCTGAATGCCCAAACGTTTTAGTTTTGCTAATAATATTACATGATCGACACGATCAAACGCTTTTTCGAAATCCGTATATATTGCATCAACTTGGCCCCCTTTTTGCATATGATGTAAGATATAATTGGTATATACGGCCAAGTTAGTTGTTGTCGAGCGTCCCTTTAAAAAACCCTGTTGCGTATCGGGGATACTTCTAGCTATAGTGGGATATATATTTTCATGTACAATTTTTTCGAATATTTTTGCAAAGGTGTTGATAATGGAAATAGGGCGGTAATTATCAATTTTACTTTTTGAACCATTTTTATGAATTGGGACGACATTAGCCTGTTTCCAGATGACGGGAAATACACCTTCTGATAGGGATCTCTGAAATAAAATAATTAAAGACTTTACTAAAGAGTCCGCACAATTTACTATAAAAATTGGCGGGATTTTGTCACACCCAGCTCCCTTTGATGTATCTAATTTTTTAATATTTCTTAGGGTTTTTACTAGTGAAATGTGTATTGAACTGATAACCTCGTTATCCCCATGTGGTGGAGGTGGTAGCACTAGTTCATCATATCGGTCAGCCCTAGTACTGAAAACGCTATGAAAAAAGTCACTGAACATATCTCGTTACCGTCAGAGTATATTTTATCACCAAAACGCATGGATTTAGGGTACGAAGATTGACCTCTTTTTGACTTTATATATGCCCATAACTTTTTCGGTTCCTCCTTAATCGATTTCTCAGCAGCTAAAGTGTGTCTGAGCTCACATTGCTTTTGAATTTGGTGTTGTCGCTTTCGTAACAGGGAGAACTCATCGTAGTCTCTAGGGTTACTAAATTGTTTCCAGCGAGTATGTACTTTAGTTTTTTCACGAATTATTTTTATTAAGGAACGGCTGAACCAGGTGGGATAACTCACTTGTGAGTTTCTGGCACTTGGGATATGTTCGTCGATGCAGGCGTACAAAATTTTGTAAAAATTTTCCAAAGCTTGATCTATTGAGCCCGAAAAAAGGCATGTTGTCCAATCAATGTCTAGTAATATTTCATTAATTTTAACATAGTCGCCTTTATAAAATCTATACCGAATCGGATCAGGAATAACTAATTTTGGTAAACATAACTCGTGCGCATCTATTAGTAGTGGTGGATGATGCTTATCTACGTTTACAATGTGGCTATCAGAGCCTACAACACTTAGGGAAAAGTTACAGAAGATCAGATCAAGAATATTATTAGAACAGTTTTTAACAAAATTGTATTGTTTTAATCCATAAAAAATACAGTTTTCAACTAATTTTTTTCCAGCGTTTTGAACTTCTATAGGTCCTCTGTTGAGGTGCGTGGGATATTGGTTCCATTGTATTGAAGGAAGATTAAAGTCGCCAGCCAATAAGTAATTGTTTTTTGAATCATGAGCATCTTCTTGTAAAGATTGATCTTGCAAAGATCACAGCCGGATAGTGTCGGGATGAGTTAAGATGGACCCTCGGTTATAGAATTGTGGAAAAACACGCCCCGGCAATCCGTTCCGTAAATTGTTAGTACGACGCATAAAAATACGCATATAATGTTTGTGTTCTTAATACGTATATAATGTTTGTGTCACGCGTATATGTCACGCGGATATTATAGGGTCTGTAATTTAAAAAGATGGAAAACACGGACAATTTTTTACTGTCGCTTCCACCATAGAATCATCCAATGCGGTGGTACCAACCCGGACGGGCTTAACTCTACCTAGTAGGGGAAGGTTTTACATGCGTTCCGAACCATGGAACAGCTCGCATTCATAACGAAATGCACTTATCCAACTCAGAAAGAGAAATAAAGTGGTACATGTAGACGCATGAATGATTTCGCGATTCTAGTCCATTAGTGGGCGGAACAACTTTATCAGGAGTATAGAGCAGAGAGCAAATTTTCGGCCGATCCGTTCCAGAGGAGGCCAGTGTTAGATGATTTTTATGCTTGGTTGAGCAGCAAAAGTTGATCACGTGGGAATGGCTGCCAAGAATGGTAGGTGATAACCAGGTTCTTAAAGAGTAATTTTGCTTTGGATAAACAAATTGATCAAAGTCGACATCCTTGGTCAATTGTACGATATAAAAAGATTGAGACTGACACGACACTGTTAGGGATAATTCTGCTATGGAATGTTGCTTGACATAAATTTCTTACCGTAAGGAAAAACATTTTCGAATACAAGCCTCGGTAGCTCAGAGACGCGATGCCTTGCGGTTCTATAAGCTGGGTGAATCAACTCTGAGCTCGGTTGGGACCGTTCTTAACCGCTGAGGCGGGCCGTGTTTTCCATCCAGTTCAATGTAGCCGCGCAATATAAGGAAGGTCCTAGCATGGCACCTAGTTCTCATGCGGTGTGTTAGGTTAATATCATGACGGTTTTTCATGGTATGTTTGGTATCCAACCATGTCCGGTTACATAAAAAAAGCCGACCATGTCAACAATGCCATCTTTGGTGTAAACGGGACGTGTAACTTAACCATTTTAGTCATATACCCGACGTTAAAGTTAATTATTATGATTATATAATAAGAGTTGGCATGCACTGCTATATGGTATTCCACATACCCCTGTGGAATAACAGTGTTATTTGGGACATGATGGATATTGGATTACAAAAAAAAAAGAATGGGGACCACATTAAAATGTATTGTTTTATGTTACAATACTTTTGCCTCTTAGAATAAGTTATATTATTCTATGATAAATTATATTTTTCAAAATGCTCTCTATACATGGATAGACTTTATATATAACTGATCATAGACCTCCACAGTAGTATTCAGACTGGGTGGACTAACTACTGGGATTATCTCAATATAGTCGAAATAGCATTTTGTAAGTTAGTTCGGTGCTAGTCCGAGTACGAAATTTTGACAGTTCACTCTGAACATGGCCTTAAATCTCTATGATCTTTATATTTAACATATATACGTATTTAATTACACACATGTATTGGCATAAAACCGCCTCATATCGCCCTCACAATAGAGAAACTGCTCGCATCTCACATGCGAGAAATGCAGCAGGTATAGTGCACGGTGCGTTACGGAACAGAATGCACTCGAACTCAAGAATACCTTCTTCCTTAGCTCAGACAGCTTACCTCCTCCAATATCCTTAATGCGTTTTCGCTCTTGCTTCTTTTCTATTCATAGGTACTATTCACCAGGTACTACGATGGGATTTCTTTCGTTTGACGGAGGAATATTTAGTGAAATCGCTCTCAGCAACTTGGTAAATGTAGGAATATCGAGAATTGTGGATGAAATGGACGAACATATCCTTAGACTACTATAGAGATAAAAGAAGGTAAAAAAGTTACTGTTTGAATATAAGATAGCCAGTGAAGCAAGGATACATTATTTAAAAAAAAGGATAGCTGAATAAAGAAACTATTAAGCATAGTATAGTGAGGTTAAATATTAGTATCCATAATCATACTCAAATGATAATGCGAAAGTAAGTCTGTCTGTTACGTTTTCACGCCTAAACTGCTAAACTAAATTTAATGAATTTCGATACAGAAATAGTCTGGACCACGGAATATTGAGGAGGCAGGAAGTGAAATGTTTGTAAATTTGTTCCAGGACCGCTGTTACCGTTTTACTTAAGATCTTTTTGCTTCGCGGATGTATAACCGTCGCAATTTATAACCAAACAACAAATCCACATTTGTTCAGTTAATATGAACCTTAACGTAATGGATCTATGTTGGAATTCCAATACTGTTTGCAATCAAATGTTACGTCACTTTCGAACACGGCCGAGCGCCTCACACGCACGCAGTCACTAACAGTGTAGCGAGACATGACCCGGCAAGCAAAGCGACGCCGCGACGCCATATTGTTTCGTAGTGTTTTTGTTGTAAGTTTTATCGCTATACATGTAAATGAAACTAACCGGTGATATGAAACTCCACCATTATGAAGGTTGTGCACCCGGCTGTCGCGTTTACACGTTATTATGGCACAGTACGGCATTACTCCTTTTCAATTTTAGATTGTATCACGGATAAGTTAATGCACAGGAACGCCGCAGAGGAGTGAATTATGCGCGTATGAAGTGCGCGGGTCCCCGCTAAAGACCGGCGCGCGAGTTCCGCCTACTTCACAATTCTTACCTCCTAATTGTTCTGTGGTCTGGACCTTGGAGAAGGACGTAAGCTACCTTTGAGGCAAAAATTAAAGTCGAAGAAAAGTTTCTTAACTCATATAGTATCCAGGAAATAATTCAGCCCGGCATCAGTCAAAACAAAATTTTCTCATTTCAGATTCCAGGATCCGTTGGGATCAATATCTCGACAAAAGCTACCGGCAGTGCGATTACGCAAAATTTGAGGATGGTACCGCGGTACGTGTAGGTGCGCCCCCGTCATTTCTAAAGCGCGATTACGAAGCCGTTTTTCATCCACCTACATCCAGCACGGACCAATCTGTGTCGACAATAGGTCAACTTTTGAGGTACTTGACTAGACGAGCAGACGAAATAGGCGTTTACCTCCCCGCATTTGACAGTTCTTTGCCGTTTCATAATACCGATTCGACGCGAAATGTATGGAGTTGACCTAATTGCTGCGGGTAGCGCTGAGTGCCGCACCATTTGTGAATGCATCGAATTCGTAATCGCAAAAGCTGTCATATTGCTGTAAGTACAGCAACCTACACCCAATTTTGTGCTTCGTAATTGCACTGCGGGTCCTATTGTGAATCTTAACCATTCATGGATACACTCGCAAAATTTTGACAAAATCGGTCCAGCCTCTTAGTAGTTCGGTGACATACACACGTGTCGAAAGATTGGATCTGTAAATTGTATTGTATTGTTTATTCATCATCCATAGACAGTACACTGCACTCGGATTTGTCATATTTTAGCATTGGCCAGTTCAGCAAAACAAAACACAGCGAAGAAGAACTGGAAAGAAACTCCGCTGTTTTTTTTTTTCAACGTCCACTTAGTCTAAGTTTACAAAAGTGTTTGTCAATTATTTACCAAAAACATAGGTAAAACACTAAATTCACATGAATACACAAAATTTACAATCCATGCCGTATACAACAGTCCATGACAAATATCATTTTATTAGCAAAGACAATCCCCTCCAACTAATATGTTGCCAATTGGAGCAGGCCAGTCCCCACCAACAGCACCCGTTCACGAGCATCACGCCGTGCACAGCCATTACCTCTTTCAACCATATTTTAGGGAAAGATATAACCCGAGCCAAGTAAAGATGATATTATGTACTATACTTCATAAAGTCAGCAGTTATTTTATCCAGCTTTCTTCCTTTAATTAATGTATCCTTGCCTACGGTCGTTGAAAAAAATCGCTGTATTTGCTTAGTACGAAAAGTACTAAAAGGGTAAGATATCCAGCACCGACAAATGCATTTTACATAAAAAACGTAGAAAAAAACGATCACTTACACAATTTGTTTTTGCAGATGCAGAACCCATGATTAGGTCAAAAGTAGTATAGCATGCGCCAAACTTATATGCGCATTACGTGGACAAAAAACGCTGTTGAGACAAATGCATAGAGTACAAGCGGGAGCTGTACAGTCACATTTAACTTTGGCGCGAACTGTGTCGATATAAATTGAGAAATGCATTGAAATGCACACACTCCCTTTGCACGGCGCAGTTTTCCGTGAAAATAGTTCGCTGGCCGTAATTACGCCAACATTAGTGCAACCGCGGACCAGAGGATAACATCCCGCTTGTTCACAGAATGTGGGATGCGCACGGTAAGCGGGTAATGAGTGCAGGGGAAAGCCAGCCAACATATGCACCCACTTTTATTTTATGTTACTGGACATGCATGGCTAATGCCGCAAATGCTGTGTTGATATTAGTACGGCTGCATTGAACTGGATGGAAAATACTATTTTAATTGCCGGTTCGACCATCGTTCATTCAATGCGAATATACCAACCCGTGCTGTTGGTATCTATTGGATCAGAAACTGTTCTCATATCTTATATTAAATGTTTCTATCCAATCACTGAATTCATCAAAAGTTAGGAAACAAATATGATTCATTATTTCTTGCCGCCTACTTCTTCGAACTCCCTTAAAGGGTTTAGTTCTATGTTAATTGATTGAGTTTTTAAACGATGTAAAAATTGTAGTGAACAACGAAATGCTATTGAATCACTGTCTACTTTCCTAACCTTAAATAAATAGGTAAAACCACATAACAGAAAATGAAGGAGCCGGATTGAAATCGTACGCCTCACAGTGCAAGCACCACACAGCCAAGCCCGAATGTGCTCCCGAAATGCAATCGCCAAGTCCTATTCCCACAAGTTTCTACCAACGTAAACCTTCCAATACATCTGCGACTTTATTTGCTTGTGGCATGTAAACGGCATCACCCTAGCTGGCACACATTGGACTTTGAACCACATACGTTTTGCTTGTAAATGCCAATGCCTACTGTGGCGTTTACCGTAAAGTGCTCTGTACGTTTAAGTTGGGTTGGATATTTTCAGAAAATTGAAAACAACAGGTCTTCAGGTCTATTCCTGGCATTCAGTCATCAGGAATCAGGAATCCTGAGTCTAGAAAACCGCTTTTATAGCGATTTTCAAAGCGAGTTTTTCTACGGAAAACCTGGATAGATTAAAAAAACTATGCTGCGGAATGATTTCGTACATACGAAAATATTTTAATTTCAGTCATTTGTTGGTGAAACCTTGTAGTAAGCGCTGATTTTATAAATCTTCATACTCGTGATTTAAATCTATCAGAAACTTTAAACTTACATTTTTCAGTTTAGAAATCATAAATCATCATGGTTTGGGACCGTTCACGTATTTGGCAGTTAAAAAAATCGACTAACCTCCAGAATTGTGCGATCCCACGATTCCTTAAATACGATCGAGTCGAACAGGCCCACATCTCTTGCGACATTAATAAAGCATGAAGTTATCGTTTTCACAACCATAAAGCCGAATACAATATTTCACGACAATATCTATTGAGCCCGCCCGGGAAAATCCCCAGCCGGTACGTTCCGCCAAAGTCTCAAAGACTTTCTCCAATATCGCATTTCTCAATTTCGTCAAATCAATCCGAGGATTCCCGGTCCTAATATCAATTCGCGGTTCATGTTCTGCCCCGCACCCCGCCGGAGCCGATATTTATGTAGGACTCGCACCCGCGCGCACGCTCTCGGGACGTGTTCTGCATGCGTGCGGGATCACTACCATTGCTCGAAACTCTTTTAATACGTGCATAATTAATGATACTTTTGAGATTACCGCGGGATCCGCCACGTTCGTACGCAGCAGACGACTGATGCCTCCTTGACAACGAGCTGAACGATTAGCTCGAAACGTCGGAGTATGTTTTTTCCCGCCGCGTGAAAAGCCGTAACATTTTTCAAACACATGCATCATTAACTTTATCTTTCACGTTAATCAACCTATTACCTATATCGATTTCGTATCAGTGGTGACAAGGGCTCTGCATACGATATTGTAGTTGAGAATTATTTGGTTCTAGGTGTTGCGTTGTTCAGAATCTCTTACAGGAATCTTATATTCATACTATATCGCTAAGGTTGCACTCAAACCGGTATACTCTTAATTGTTCTGTAGGGATCATGTTTAATTTTTTACCTGCAAAAATAAAAATGTATTTCGATGTGGACACATGGATTAAAGCAAGCTAAAAAAAAGTAACAGAAATATTTAATTGAATAATATAGACAATAGAGGTTAAACTATTGGCTGGAACTTCGTAACCAACAACATTTTCGCCGTTTGGAGGTAAGTTATTCAGTTTTCTTTAGTGTTTTGTCTGTAAAAACTTTCTGAGATTCGACTAGTTTCTTTGCAAAATCGCGAAATGAAAAACAGTTTGTTTGCTATAGGTTTAATACTTTTTAAGTAATGAACATTGATAGATATTTAAAATGAAGCAAACATTAAATAGAGCACTTTAAAATTAAAAGATTTAGTAGGCAATAAACTGGTGTTTATATTTTACATTTACAACGATTGTCTAGCAACTCCAATGTATTTAGTACATATCTGTAACTTATCGTCCATTTAATCATGACCAATAATATCACAAAATAGTTATGCTATAATATCACAATTCTCCAAAAAGAAATATTTTCGACTTAAAACCAACATTGTTTCGACATGCGAGCAAAAGTAAGATAAGAAACCCATTTCCAACAAAAACATGCTTCGATATCGCTCGCTCACTTAACATATTCCCCTTTTCGACAATGGCAGGAGCCAAAGACCATAGATAATCGGGTGCCACAGAGAATACTCTGTTCATACCAAAGCGAGACGTCAAGGTGTTGAGTGTTTACAGCTTCCAGCTGTGCGAGTGTCAAGAGAGAGTGGTTTGCCACGAAGACTTTGCTCCATAGCGATATGGTGGCTCGACGAATATACAGTGATGATATAACGAATATACATGAACATCCATTATGGTACAAAATGAAAGTGGATTGTCGTTTAAGTGGTTGAAATAAAATTATAATATTACCGAGCGATTATTTAAAAACCGGCCAAGTGCGAGTCGGACTCGCACACGAAGGGTTCCGTACCATGGTAAAAGATTACGTTTTTTTGTATGGGGGCCTCCTTTAATTTTAATATTTTTTTATTTTACCTATTTGTTGTTATAGCGGCAAAATACACACTCTGTCCAAATTTCAGTTGTCTATCTGTTACTGTTACTGAGATACAGCCCTGTGACAGACGGACGGACGGACGGACGGACGGACGGACAGCGGAGGCTTAGTAATAGGGTTCTGTTGGCACCCTTTGGGTACGGAACCCTAAAAATTCATTGAAATAGTACCTCTACAATTGAGCCCACTGCATTTCATCCCGCGCATGCCTTAAGAGACAACTAAGGAATTAGTCGTTCGTGGTTCGGTACATGCAACTATAAG
This sequence comes from Incurvaria masculella, assembly GCA_946894095.1. Taxonomy (NCBI): domain Eukaryota; kingdom Metazoa; phylum Arthropoda; class Insecta; order Lepidoptera; family Incurvariidae; genus Incurvaria; species Incurvaria masculella. Next base: position 4,746,395 of record OX335650.1, on the reverse strand, counting down.
TCCTTACTTACTAGATGGTAGGGTTATTCTCCCCGGGTTGGTGCCATCGCACTGAATGGACGATGCTTGAAGCAGCAATAAAAATGTCAGTCTTTTCTATGCAGTTCAATACAACCGTGTATTATATGGAAGATCCTGGTTATGGCACCCCTAGTTCCCACCTGGTGCGTTAGGTTAATGCATAGATAAAAAAGGAGATATGGCCACAGAATAAGTAATAGTGATATGGCATCGAGCGCGTCTACTATAGGACCCGCTGTCTCCAATTTTCAAAAACTACCAACCCAACTAAAACGTACATGCAAACATAGTCGCAGACGTATTGCAGGGTTTGTATGGGTGGAAACTGACTTGGTGAATGCTATTTTAGAGCACATTCGTGGCGATGTTTTGACTGCGTCGCATACGACGCGCGGCCGGATTCCCATACAATTTGTATGGTCATTTTTGGCATACAGCGGAGACGCGATATCTACCGCATGCCACTTCCCTTTCCTTTATCTTCAGTGGGTTAATATAATAAGAGTGGGTGTGGTATTAGCTGCGCATGTCCAGTTACTAGGCTGGGGGAAACAAACTATAGAAACCGGTCAAGTGCGAGTCGGTCGCACCATCGGTTCCGTACTATCGTACAATATTTAACACAAAAAAGACGTTTTTTGTATTAGGCTATAGCAGCAAAATAATTACATCCTCTGTGAAAATTTCAGCTGCCTACCTATTGCGGTTCATGAGATACAGCCCTGTTACGGACAAACAGACGGACGGACGGACGGACGGGCGGACGGACGGACAGCGGAGGCTTAGTAATAGAGTTCCGTTTGGTCCCTTTGGGTACGGAACCCTATAAACTAACTTATTATAAAAATATACCATCACTGCGCAACGGTCCCCTTCTGTGCCTTTAGACAGATAAACAAGCCAACATATCTGGTATGCATTGCAATTCCTTAAAAAAAACTCGTGTTCTCTAGCAAATAGTACGTCGAGGGTCGATCGAGCACATTAGTATAGCCAAGCGGGTCACGTTCTGCTAATAGTTTCATGTAGGACGATTAAAAACATTCATATAGGATGTAATCCGCCGCCTCCGCCCGCGCAACCGCCGCCGCAACCGCCGCCGCAACGCGCCCGCCCGCTCAGACTTTCAATATTCATCGCAAAGGGATTCCAGGCCCACAGACGGGCCGAATAACTGAATAACAAAGCTTTATGAAAAGTTTTCATGTGGGCGCGTCGTTAACTATGAAATCAGCAAGGTACAAAAAGTTTGGAACGAGCGGTTCGGCTCCGTACGCACCGTGTTTGGACAAACAGATTGATTTTATTTTAGTTCATACAATTCCAAGAGATGGCGCCACTAGTACTTTACAGTTGCGCCATTAACTGCACAGATTAGGTAACATAAAAACTACCTATATTAGTTGATTTACCTCTTGCATTCTCACATTTCTAAAAGGCGAAGCCCTTGCCAATTTTTCTCTCATATACTTATTTTCGTGTACCCTGCCAACAATAATTTGTAGTCACAGCCGCATAGTGCATTCTATCGCAATTTCACCCGGTCGGTCAATCCAGAGCGACTTGGGCGCTCACATAATTTGGTCCTTCGAGCCGGATGCTGATCAGCTCCCAGGAATATACCTAGGTCGCCTGGATTGACTGCTGGATTCGTGGAGTTATTCAGCAAAATATAATTTGTTTCTACCCCCATACATTTTTATCTTTGCTAATATCACTTTTCCCAATCTTTATTTCATATATTTTACTTGTTTTTTGCGTTCCCCGTTCCCAAATCACCCTATATTTGTAGATTTTTTGAATATTTATCGGTGTATTGTTCTTTAAAAGCCAAAAAATGTCGACTGACAAAGCGTTACTTTTGTCCAAATTTCGCAGAGTCACTAAGCGAATGGCACATTTGTGTTCACAAAGTGCTCCACCCGCATCGGTCATTACTGAAATAACCCATGAAATAGGCCGTTTAGAGGAAATAGAGGACACTTTTGATCGCCTCACTAACCTATTGAGTTCCGGGACCTCCGCGGCTGCCGGACCTCCGCCTGAACTTGTTGAAGTTGATAGATCCTTTGAAGTATATCGCGCCAATATTTTTAAGTTAAAAGAACAATACAGCTCGCATTCCTTGAAACCATCTAAAGTCGAGAAACACGCTACTGATGAGAATGTTGTGAAGCTTCCTACCATCTCGCTACCCTGTTATTCTGGTGAGGACATGACCGCCTGGGTCGGTTATGAGTCCATGTTTCAGGCCCTTATTATCGATAACAAGTCCCTATGTGACATCAAAAGATTACACTATCTACGTGCGTCACTCACTGGTGATGCGTTGAAGGTTATTGAACATCTCCCGCTCACCGGAGATAATTTTAATGTTGCCTGGAAGGAGCTTAAAACAAGGTTCGCGAACATGAGACACATTGCTACTGCGCATTACAAACGTTTAGCAAACGCTTGTGTTGAGAATGCTTCCTCTCACTCTCTTACAAAATTTGTAAGTTCCGTCTCGGATAGCGTGAATGCCTTAAATGCATTACATTTTCCCACAAGTGAATGGTCATTCTTGTTGGTGAACATTATTCTTGATAAATTGGATGTACAGACTCGCAGACATTTTGAAATGTTGAATTCAACTGATATTCCCACCTACGATGAATTAATTGCATTCCTACGTAAGCGTGCTCAAGCGCTAGAGGCGTCCGCACCCCCTGCGCGTCCTACACCCCATACTTTCCAGTCTGCTGGAACACGCAAGTCCCCACACACTTCTGGGGTGAATACTCATTCAACACACCCTCGTACTATTACTATGTTGAACACTGAGTTACCTCGGAGCTGTCCTATGTGCACCCAGCCCACACATGCACTGTCGAAGTGCCCCGATTTTCTAGCACTTTCTTCTGTAGACCGATACAATAAAGCAAAACAACTTCACGTTTGTTTTAATTGCTTGGCTACGCAACACTCAATAAAAAAATGTATCTCCAAGTACGCTTGTCGCACATGTTCCTCAAAATCCCACCACACATTGTTACACTTTGACCGACCATCCACAAACGTGCAGGCTACTGCTAGCGCACCGAGTCCACCCATAAACGTTCAGTCTACAGCAAGCACTCCCCAAACAGTGAATGCACTCTCTACGCATTCCAGGGAAAGGAATCCTCAACCCTCAAATGTCCTACTTGCCACTGTACTATTAAATGTCCGGGACAGTCAAGGCTGCTACCATAATGCACGAGCGCTTGTGGACACTGGCAGCCAATGTTCTTTTATTGTAAACAGCTTTGCTGAAACATTAAAATTGAAGCGTCGCCCCAACTCTGTGTCTGTCCATGGTATTTCTAATTTGTCTCTCGATGTAGATCACGGCACAGTTGATTTTGTGATTGCACCGTTGTCCGGACATCCCGTTCTCAAAATGACAGCCTTGTGCATACCAAAAATTACTGGTGACCTACCAAACGCACCTCTCCCTGTTTCTTTATGGAACCATGTAATCGGACTTCCGCTCGCGGACCCCAGCTTTGCAATACCCGCTCCTATCTCTATTTTATTAGGAGCAGATGTGCTCCAACAAGTCTTAGTTGGTGGCCTTAAAAGTGGACCTCCTGGTACACCCATTGCCTTGGAAACTATTTTCGGTTGGGCTCTTATGGGCCCTAACTTTGTACCCAATTTACCATCGCATGACCCTGAAGTTCACTCTTTGCATATCACGCTCGATGATATTGTAGAAAGGTTCTGGAAGGTAGAGGAACCCCCAGAACAAAATTTTCTCCATCACGATGATGAAATATGTGAAAAATATTTTACTGATAGTGTATCCCGTGACTCTACTGGTAGATATTCTATTGCTCTACTATTTAAGACTCAACCCCCGAATTTGGGTTGCTCTCGAGAAATTGCCACAAAACGCTTTCAATCTCTGGAGCGTAAGTTTCGACATAATGAACTCTACAAAAGGGACTATGTAGAGTTTATGAATAATTATTTGAAAAATGGCTACATGCGTTTGTGCACTGACACAGCTCTACATTCATATTTCTTACCTCATCATGCTGTTTTCAAGGACAGTACCACAACAAAACTTCGTGTCGTTTTTGACGCTTCCTGTCGGAGCGATAATGGAATGTCCTTGAATGATTGTCTACATTCTGGACCGAAATTGCAGAAAAATATTGTGGACATTATTGCCCTTTTTCGTTTGAATGCAGTTGCCATAATTGCAGATATTAAACAAATGTTTCTTCAAATCAATGTTCTCGAGAGTGACCGAAATTATCAAAAAAATCTCTGGCGTCCCAACGAAACAGAACCCATATGCGAATATACCCTCACAACTGTCACTTTCGGAGTTACTAGCTCTCCTTATCTGGCCATCAGAACCTTGATCCAGTTAGCCCATGATGAAAGTAGTAAGTACCCCCTCGCTGCTCTTGCTCTACTCAACTCTACCTACATCGATGATGTACTCGCCGGTGCCGACACAGTCGATGGTGCTCGCATTTTGGTTGAGCAGCTAAACTCTATGCTGAAATGTGGAGGCTTTGAGCTTAGGAAGTGGGCTAGTAATTTGGAAAAGTGTCTAGACAATATACCCGCTGAATACAAGCAAACTAAGGATTATTCATTTGATCTTGATAATCACACATATTTGAAGGTATTGGGACTCCAATGGGATCCCATCTCAGATTGTTTTTCGTACAAAGTTCATCAAACTGAACTCATACCTACAAAACGTGGTATTCTCTCAGATATCTCCCGCATTTATGACCCTATGGGCTGGATCGCCCCTCTCGTATTTTTGTCCAAACTGATTATTCAAAGGTTGTGGTCCTTAAAAATCGGTTGGGATGACTCTATTCCACAAGATTTATTGAAACAATGGATTTCAATAAAGAATGAGTTGAGTATTCTCTCTCAAATCTCTTTACCTCGACACGTCCCCTCTACAGAAAATGCCGTGCGAGAACTCCATGGCTTCTCAGACAGTTCCCTCTCAGGCTTTGCTGCTGTCATATACCTCCGGATTGTTAAGCACGGAGCTGTTTCTACTCATTTATTGTTAGCTAAATCAAAGGTTGCCCCACTGAAACCAATTTCTTTGCCCCGACTTGAATTATGTGGTTGCGTCTTACTTTGCCAACTTATGTCGTACGCAGTGAAATTATATTCACAAAAAATTCACATTGACAAGGTACGATGTTACTCCGACTCAACAATTGCCCTGCATTGGATCCGATCCCACCCAAGTCGTTGGAAAATGTTTGTGAGCAACCGTGTTAGCTTGATTCAGGAGCATACATCACCAGACGAATGGGTTCACGTCCGTTCCGAACATAATGCAAGTGATTGTGCGAGTCGTGGCTTAACACCATCCCAGCTCGTTGGTCATGCGCAGTGGTGGAATGGTCCATCGTTCCTGCTAAATCTAAATAATGAGTGTGATTTATCAGAACCACCCCTTCTTGTGTCTGAAGATGATGGTGTTATGGAGACGAAACCTGTTCCATTAACTCTACTTGTAACTGAACACGACTCAACCCTTCTTGACAGAGTCTCGACTTTAACTAAGTTAAAACGAGTTACTAGTTACTGCTTACGTTTTGGTTCCCCTAAGTCTCGTCCGCTTATTAAAATCTCACCCATGCTCACTACCATTGAATTGGAAAATGCTCTAAGTACTTGGATAAAAATTATCCAGGCTGAACATTTCTTTGAAGACATATCCCGTATTAAGGCTAATAAACAGCCTTCTAAGGCTACAGTAAGGTTATCTCCCTTTATTGATGAAAATGGCCTACTGAGAGTAGGAGGTCGACTTCAGGCCGCTCATATTAAATCTCAACAGCAACACCCTGCGCTGTTACCTCATAATAGTCCATTGACTAAGTTGATTGTTAGACATTTTCATGTTAACTTTGGTCATCCCGGACCAAATGCTTTGATGTCCCTCTTGCAAAGAAACTTTTGGATTATATCCGCGCGTAGAGTTATAAGATCAGTAGTGTTTCATTGCTCGAATTGCTACCGACTGCGTCCAAAATTGTCGGCTCCCCCTATGGGTGAGCTTCCCATTGTTCGAGTACAACAAGTAAAGCCTTTTTCGAAAACTGGAATGGATTACGCAGGTCCCTTTAACATTAAAACTTCCAATTTAAGAAACTCTCCTCGCACCAAATGCTATATTTGTGTGTTTGTTTGTATGACTACCAAAGCATGCCATTTAGAACTAGTCAGTGAACTGACTACCCAAGCATTCTTGGCTGCACTACAACGTTTCATTTCACGTCGTGGCCGATGTTCTGATTTGTACAGCGACCATGGGACTAACTTTGTAGGCGCTGATAAAGAATTGCGTCAAATTATTCGTACCCAATCGAAAGACTCTACTGTTACAGATTTTTGTAGCACACTAAATATTCAGTTTCACTTTATCCCTCCCCACGCACCACACTTTGGTGGTTTGTGGGAAGCTCTCGTAAAAGGTGTCAAGGTTCATTTGTCTCGTATAATAGGAGCACAGCTTCTTACTTTCGAAGAATTTTACACTGTGCTTACCAAAGTTGAAGCGTGCTTAAATTCTCGGCCTCTAACCGCAATGAGCCCCGATCCTAACGAGCTGACTGCTCTCACTCCAGGTCACTTTTTGACCCTGGAACCATTAAATGCTCTTCCCGAACCAAACGTATCTAACACCAATCTAAACCGGTTGAAAAGGTGGCAGTTGGTTCAGAGCCTCCATCAATCCTTTTGGAATAGGTGGCACAAAGAGTATCTTGGTACTCTACAATCTAGGCCCAAGTGGCACAAGCCCTACAAGAATTTGTCTGAAGGGATGCTTGTCGTCCTAAAGGAGGACAATTTGCCTCCCCTTAGTTGGCCGCTTGGACGGATTGTTTCTACTACAGCTGGTCCCGACAATATTGTCAGAGTTGTAGAGGTCCGCACTAGCAACGGTGTATACAAACGTCCTGTAGTTAAAGTAGCACCTTTGCCATATATTGAGGACTCAAATTGAGTGCTATATATTTTTGTATTATTTTTTTATGTTTGAACCCCTCATTTATAACTTGTTTATTTATTTTAAGTATATACATTTGTAGTAATTCCTCGTCCCTCTCTATTTAATTTGTACATTTTGCTGAATACATGGTTTCAGGGCCGGCACGATGTTTGGACAAACAGATTGATTTTATTTTAGTTCATACAATTCCAAGAGATGGCGCCACTAGTACTTTACAGTTGCGCCATTAACTGCACAGATTAGGTAACATAAAAACTACCTATATTAGTTGATTTACCTCTTGCATTCTCACATTTCTAAAAAGCGAAGCCCTTGCCAATTTTTCTCTCATATACTTATTTTCGTGTACCCTGCCAACAATAATTTGTAGTCACAGCCGCATAGTGCATTCTATCGCAATTTCACTTTATCCAACAGCCATACCTTGCCCTGTATGAGCCGGCTCTCCGTGTATCCGTTCCTTGAACATAGTGACGTTAGTGGTAGGTGTGCTTGTGTACTGTGAGAGACCCGGCAGAGCAGCCCCAGGTGAGTCCAAGCCTTGCGCTTGCCCATTTATCGAAACCCACCCAAAACTCCACGAACACCCGGTCGGTCAATCCAGAGCGACTTGGGCGCTCACACACCGCTTTTCACCTGTATCGAATACATGCTTTGTTTCGTAACAATTGTATTATGTTCTTGTATTGTACTCTAGTATTGTAAAATAGATATAAACGAGGAGACCGACTTAAAACGAAATAAAAAGTTATTATAAAACCGGCCAAGTGCGAGTCCGTACCATAGTACAAGATTTAACACAAAAAAACACATTTTTTGTATGGGGCCCTCATTGATTTTGATATGTTTTTAATTTTACCTATATGTTGTTACAGCGGCAAAACAAATACATAATCGGTGAAAAAATCAGCTACCTAGCTATAACGGTTCATGAGATACAGCCCTGTGACAGAAGGACGGACAGACGGACAGCGGAGGCTTAGTAATAGGGTTCCGTTAGCACCCTTCGGGTACGAAACCCTAAAAACGTAAAGTATGTTGTAAAAGTCCCATCCGTATTAAGCACGGAGGGGGGAGGTAGAGAGAATTTCAATTTTAAAATGACATAATATTATGCTTAATGAGATCAACATTTCCTACCATACAGAAACAATGATTACGCACCTTCTGTCGGCAACACCTCCAGCGACTTACGCTAAGCCACGCTTTCTTATCACATGGGCTGTGATGTAGGGCTCCAGTTTGTGGGCACGTACGTGCTTAAATCAGTCTTTCTCAAAGTGGGGCGGTGGACGAAATAAGTTTGAGGACCTCTGGCTTAGACCGACCCCTCTGTACCTCCCTCTCCCGTGGTGTTACCGACTTCTGGTTCTAACGTCGAACAGGCATTCCCTGGCGTATTTGTAGGAAACAAAAATATATTTTTCTGTGCGACATCTGCGATCAGGGGGTTACCATAGTGTATGTGGGTGAAACGGTAAGCTATCAATTAAATCAATCGATTCGTTATAATACGTAGTACCATGCTAGCTATCAAACGACGTGATATTCATCCAAGTGGTCTAAGATTTATAAGTTAGCATGGTACGAAATTCAATCTAGCCTGATCGCTCGGTGAGTAAATTTACGCCCCTTTCCTCAGACTATTTTCAGATTCGACCTCGTTCCTGTGTGCGACCATGACCGACAGGATGAGAGCGATCATCTTCTTGAGCTGCTTCAGGCGGCCGTTCTCGGCGACCAGCACCAGAAAGTTGGTCATACTGGCATGCTTGAGTGAGGCGGGGATGGCGCTATGTTTAGGGGATTCAGAACCTTGCGCATGTCATCACGATCCCAATCACGAGATCCTATATTCATATTTGTGTGATAACTTCCCCAAACACATATAAATCCAAACAACCACCACGCACCCGTTTTCTCTCCTACGTATAACAATGCTTCCGCCTTAGTAGTCCGCGAGATGTCCACCGACTCAGAAAAGTCCTTTATCGTCGGCTTGGTATTGAGCTCCTCGAGAAACGTGACCAGGTGCCCTTCTGCGGCGTCCAACTGCTTCATCTTACTTGCAGCAGTGTACAGAGCGCCGGCGTACCGGCCCTTGACTCCTGAATAACGTACAGGAGTCATGTCCAATAGGTTGAATCACAATATTGGCTGTATAACAAAACAACTAAATAAATGATCACTTTTTTGGAGTACACATTTGTTTTGAGTAAATGCATCATCAAAAGTTGAAAAATAACCATGGCATAGAAAGGACGGATTTTTAAAGGAAAAAATTAAAGGTAAGATCCGAACTATTGCAACGCGTTGCATTGCGGCTCGATGTAGCCCGAACGGTCCACCACACGTGTTGTAATATTTGACCAAATATCAAAGACACACGGGAGAAATTCGACATCCACGTTTGTCCTTCAGACCAATCCAGCTACTAAATGGGCAAAGTACTGCATGAACAAATGTTTAATTCAAAATTAAAACAATTAAATTTTTAAAGTACGGTTTTTTAAACATGTCAGGTAAACCTTACAAAATTGTTATACGAAATATGTTTTGTAAATTTTCTTCAATAAATAAGCCTATGTAGCTTTAATTTTATTATTTCATCACCCAACTTGACTGAACGCAAATATTATTTTTGGAAAGCGGGCATATCTCAAGTCTAGGAGCTTTAAATGGACATCATAACTAACAGCGCATCACTGTACTCATGCCATTGTTTTGGAACCCCCAAAAATGTTGCACAAAGGAAATATATTATATTTTAAAATAAATTAATTAAAGAAATAGTGATAAAATACTGACTGCTCCGATCAGATATTTAGCGTGGATGACGGCAAATTGCCAATCATCTTCTGCATGTTTTGGCCGGGTATTTATTGATATAAAATTTTACGTGTTGCATCGCACCGTGCCACCTCGTAACACAATGCACACCTAGTGCGGCCTTACCTTAAATCAGGCACAGAAACGATGCTCTTCACATAACTTTTCTTCCGTCTGTCTTGTGAATAGGCGGCTCACCCACGGCATTGACATAAAATCCGCGCATAAGCCGTTTTCAGGCCACAAAATATGTTTGTTCAGGCTGTTTGGAAACCCTGCCGACATTTGGAACATGTGGATATTTATATGGGTTGTAAGATTATGCTGCAATATGTTTTTAAAATGGCTTTAGAAAGTTATTAAACGCTAGATATGATTAAATAAATCAATTCCTCTGAAATACTATATTGAAGGATCGAAACCTACGTATGTTTCACATAAAAATCACGCGTTGACGTAATTTTAATATTGAGGTATCTCTCTTCAACCGGGCCTAAGTGGATTAACCCAATTTTTTATTAGTTTACAATTTGGTCAAAAAGACTTACCGAAAACTGGTATTGGAGTTCTAACTGCCGCCCTATTACACGCGCCAGTACCTACATATTGTGCAAAAGCGTCGCGAAACATATTCCGATTCTGAAGACTACCTGATTCACAACGGGCGCCCTTTTTTATTCAAACTTTTCTGGACCCTTATTTTACCTGCTTAGCATCGATTATAAAACTGTCTAAATGTTGTACGTTCCCGGAATAAAATAATTGAACACAGGACTGCTAGTGCTTACCGAATCTGACAGCTGGCAGTGGACTGCCAAAAAATGGCGACATGACATTTTATACTTTTAATGTGACGCGTAAAATTTAACGGCACGTTGCATTACAATTTCGAAAATGGAAGTTGTCAACGTGCCAAAGCGCGCACTCGTAAAAATTCATATTTTATCACTCGTTCTCGATATTGGATTGTATAATGGCCTTAGTGCTGTTAACGAGATTAAATTGCTGTTTTCCGGTTGTAAACTTAAACGCATTTATATTTTATTAGGTCAATAGAGAACAACGAAATTCCGATAGAATATTTGAATTAATCAAATCCCGTATTCAAGAACTTGGGAAAAGTTTTCCTTGAATCTTTTAGGCGATGTAAACAGCATTAAAAATTGGTAGGTTGTTCACGCCATAAAGTTGTTGAATAGAAATCGTAGTATTTTTTTCTTTAAAAATACTGATAATCCATGAATCAAGTATTTAATAACATTAAAAAGCCTAAAAATTAGTAAATAGTAGATCCTGTACAAAATGTGGCGACAATCAGAGCTATATGTGTGATGCTATGAATGCATGGCATGGCACACATACACATAAGTATGTATATGTTAACGAAATGTGTTTCATTTTATTTACTAAAGAAATTACGATTTTAAGTGTGATGTAATTTTGTACTATTTATTTATGCATGTTATGTTTAAGTTAATTATGTTAGTTATGGTTAAGCGGCTCCTAGCCTAGTGGAGCGCCCTTGGATACCAAAGGTCTACGTTCAAATCCTCGCGCCGTTCGTGCACCACTTTCATTCTCTTTCTGAGTTGTGCATTTCGTCACGAATGCGACCGGTTCCATGGTTCGAAATCCATGTTAAACTGTAGGTCCCCTTCCTACTTCCTCTAAGCCCACCCGGGTCGGTACCATCCCATTGGTCGAAGCCGCAATAAAACATTATCCGTGTTTTCCACCCAGTTCAATGTAGCCGTGAACATATAGGGAAAGATCCTGGCATGGCACCTAATCCATTTGATAATGTGGTGTCTTCGGCCAATATCTTAAGGGTAGTTGTATAGCATTAGCCATACATTTCAGGTTGCATAAAAAAAGTACACAACGAGATTATTGTTTCCGCCAGCGAACTGTTTTCGCAGTGTTTTGTATATATGTATAAACACGTATGTTGTATTTAACGTCTAAATATACTTGACGCAATGAATAATAACATAACGCTGTCCTCAATTTGCATTGCACTTTGTACTGTGATAAATCAACGGCTATATTAGCTACAACAAAAAGCCACAATTCATGCATACTCTAAACTCCCTACATCTCTTCCTCATTCGCCCCCAACATGACTCACTCACGCAAAGATATTCCAAACCGAACAGCTTTTTCCCCTACGATGGCGGCCCGAAAACCCAACACAGCGTGAGGAGTCTATAACCGGAGCCAATCATCTGTAATTTCGATATGACTCGCCAATATTTACGGGCGCCGTATGCCGAAAGAATTTACAAGAATGTACTCAACAATAAAGTGGCAGACGCACGGCTATGAGTAGGCACATTCGATAGAAAGTGCTTCGATGCCAACAAAGGGTAATTTGGTTTTTCTTTCTGCATGATATTCATTGTGTATTCATGGGCAGGCCTGGCGCAGGGAGACGAGTTTCCACGTGTCTGAAATATTGATCGCACGAGTAGTTTTAGTTCGAGAGCGCGTATTTTTAATCCTGAAAAAAATACGCGGAATTGAAAGGTTGTTTTGATGATCACACCTACTGTGATGATATGAGCCCAACACATCAGGGAACGAGGTGTGTGTGTGGAGCCAGCACGTTCTTTATATTAAGTACAATTTTAAAACTGACGCAGAACATATTCAGATTGACGGCTTACCGCGCTGCTCGACGTTTCGGACAATAGTTTTATGGATCACTTAGCTTGGTTTTCACCAAGTGCTGATTTATTTTAATTGACAATTATGGGCCCTTTATTACTAAAGTGCTGATTATCTTATATATAGATTGCAAGCTGGTTAATGTAAAAAGGTTAATGTAAAGGCTCTTTAATGTACGGATTAAGCTAATCAGTACCTGGTGCAAGAGACCTTAAGCCTGGTTTTCACCAAGTGATGATTTATTTTAATTGACACTTAAAGGGCCTTTATTACTAAACTGCTGATTATCTTGTACGGTATCGATTGCGATATGACCAGAAAGGCCCTTTAATGTGAGGATTAAGGTAATCAGTACTTGGTGGAAGAGACCCTTAGTCTAATAAATAATAGACTAATATTGAAATCGATTACTTCTAAATAATAACATAAATTGTTCTAGACAACACATTGGGAAATCATTTAATACTCGCTTCTTTTTAATAATGTTGGTTAATGCCCGAAAACTTTTTTCCTTGAAGGTAACTAAGATTTCCAAGGTATACCCGTGTTGAGTGCACTAATTTCTAGTTTATGATAAGCAAAAAAATAATACCCTTAACAAATTAACCCATCAATGAAGCGATTATAAGAATATACATGCAGATGTTAACTATGTATATCTAATAAGAAATGAATGCAATTGTTTGTTTTAAAATTAAATTTAAATACAGTTTATAGGAATAAATCGTGATCATGTGTGTCAAAATAAATCCATGGTTGATTCGTTTTTATATTTTTGTTGGAAACTCTTTCAACGTCCAGATTACTAAGAGAACAGCAACCAATTGTTTGAAATTGTTGTGACGTAAAATTTTTACTTTAGTTTCAGCTCTAGGACTACGCAGTTGTACCTGGATACGCCACTGGCGGCGGCCGTGCAAGTCACTAGGGGCTTATTTTCGAGGCCCGGCGTTACCCGGCGCGGCGGGAACGAGCCGCCCGGCGCGCGCAACTCAAACCGACGCGTTACGGCGCCCCGAACACGAACACAATTTGTTGGAAGTAATTTGCCAACGGGGAAAACGTGTGTTCATATCGTTGTGTTCTGCAACCGGCTCAGCCGTAACGTGTATTGATGACAATAGGATACTTTTCCTAGAAGACTATATTGGTGACTGAGGCATTGGTTTTTATAGCACCGGTCACGAACTTATGGGCATATTTTTGTTCAAACAAGGCGCACATATCGTATAGTCAGTTTTCAAATTAAATTATATATACAGGATGCCTTGCATTGGAATAAAAACAATTGTGACTCTAGCTGCAACGGGCTGCTATACATATGGCAACAGGGAGCCGACACAACTCGTTCTAAGCGGTGCCATCTTGCCCTGTGCATATCATAAGACTTTATGCCAATATTTTTGGCTTTAATACATCTCTTGATGAATCTATTCTAAATGAATGGCTAATACCACAGCTGTGTACTGTCATGACATTAGCCCAACACAACTCATTATGTCATGCCAGGGCCTTTTTTATTGCACAGCTGCATAGAACTGGATCGAAAACACGGATATGTTTATTGCCGCTTCGTTCAATGCGATGGTACCGACTTAGCCGAGGTTAATCCTAAGCCCTAGTGAGTAAGAGGGGACCTACAGTTTAACGTAGAATTTGAACCACGAAAGATGAATCCCTTATTCGGGACATGTACGGGAACAAATGCATTGTTTCAATTGTATTCTTTTTACGTGCCGGGTCCCAAATATCAGCCAAGGCAGTGTCCTCGTCCCGTGACCTTATTTAAAAGTGACAGTAAGTACAAATAAATTACGAAATCAGTTGATTAGCTGTCTCCATGGAGACAGATGGACGTAAATCAACAATACCGAAACACGTTGTCTTTCTATGATCTCGCTCGGACCACTCATAGCAATTAGGTATTCATTCATAAGTGTATTAACTATATCACTAAACTGGACGAAAAAAATAATACTTATAGACCAGTGATGTTTCTTATCGGGTTCTTTCTTCACTGAGTTGATCGAATCCGCGGATCAATGAAATTGTGACATGACTTAGCCCCGGTTGCACGAAGAAACGGCTGAGTTAATCAATGTTCAAACACGTCACTTTTAGTGAATTGCATAGAGTTCCTTTCATACTGTCCACACAAAGTGACGTGTTTGATCATACTTTGACGTTGATTTTGATTTTTTGTTCTTTCGTGCACTCGGCCCTTAGTGCAGTTGCACTAAAGACAAGAAGTTAAATAAATAAATTCAATGAAATGAAATGAACCCTTCCTCGTTTGTCGAAACGTCACAATCGACCCACTGCACATTTTTATGTGAGAATTGAATGTCCCTCGTACTTATATTTCGGGACCCTCCTCACGAGGATACGAGGAAGGTTCACAGTAAATAATGACGTTGCAGGGAATCGTCGACGAGGCAGGGCGGGTGCGGCAGCGGAGGCGTGTATACAGCGAGCAAGGAAGACCAGAGTGGCGATAGAAACTCATTCGTAGAGCGACCGCGTAGCCACTTTTAGTGAAAATACATACATTGACGGCGCTGTGCTTACAAGACGAACAAAGTGTGCGATTGAGACGTCAACTTAACTCTCTATCGCGAGTTAGAGGGAAATACATCGGCCCGATGAGACAACTTCTCAAATCGCTATCAGTACATAGGAGTGGCGTTCATGGATTTTGTAATGTTTTCGTTTTGAGGTCTGACCTTCCGCAACATTTAAAGACTCTAATATATGACCAGTGCGTCCTCCCGGTTATGACGTACGGGTGTGAAACGTAGACTCTGACGGTCGCCGTTGTCCAAAGGTTGAAAGTTGCCCAGTGAGCAATGGAGCGAGTCATGTTGGGAATATCGCTACGGGATATGGTGCGCAACAAGGCAATCCGCCGACGTACCAAAGTAGTCAATTTTGGACACCGGGTGGATAAGCTCAAATGGCAATGGGCTGGTCACGTCAGCCGAAGAGACGACGACCGTTGGAGTAACCGTGTCCTACACTGGCGGCCGTGGACAGGAAAACGGAGTGTGGGAAGACCACCCGCCAGGTGGGAAGACGACATCAAGTGCGTCGGCGGAAAGCAGTGGTTCCGTACCGCTGAGGGCCGGGAGGACTGGGGAAAAATTGCAGAGGCGTATGTCCAGCAGTGGACGCAAACACGCTGACTGACTGACTGACGGACTGACTTTGTGAATGAGTTATGATTTCTCTAGTTTTCCTTAAAGATAGCATGGTGACTTGTGCATTTATAGATTGTTAGTGAACGGGAGTAAGAAACCCGGATAAAAACCTTTATTTCAAGTAAATACACAAGGGGGTCACACTGATACTTTTTCAATCAAATTTCTTAACTTTTCCTCAATATTTCAAAATTAAACTTAAAACATAACTTCCGATCTTTTTTTTTTTCATTTTTGTTGTAAAAGAAGAAATTTCAGTACAGATACAGGTCCTTGCGTTCGCATAAAAAATGGCGCCTAACTCCTTCGGGAATGCGGTGTTTTGGGCTCTTATGATGACGGTGGGTGGTTTGTTAGCCATCTATGTCCACGTAAATCACGAGTAAACCATCTACGCCCCCGCCATACTAATATGTTTCAATTGCCTCTCCCGTAATTTCTTGGTCGCTGCGCGTATGGCGGACACGCCCGCACGGGCCGACCCTCACCTGAACGTGACGGCATCCTCGTATTGTGGAAACAGCTCACAATAAATACACTCCTCGGTAACGGAGTTTACGAAAAGGAAAGCCCTTTCAACAGATAATACCGTTACATCGACGAAGATTCGACAGTCATTATCGATCAAATTGGAATCTCAAAGAAAACTTACTTCATTCTATTTACTAGCTGATGTACCCGACTCCGCTCGGTCGATGTCGTTTAGGACTTTTATCCGGACGGAACTTAAGAAGATCATTCGGACAAAAACGATAAAATTTGTTTTTATTAAAGATGAATTTTATCTACTTTAAATACCAGTATTGATGAGACTATTTATTTTTGATAATAAATCATTCTAATACTTTAAAATGTGAGTTATAATAACAGTATATATTTACAATTTGAATCTATTTATGGTTTCCTCTTTTGACTTTATTTGCTTCCATATAAAAGGTTCCACAAAAAAAATGCTGTGGCAGAACTGTTTAAGAGAAACAATCCCGTTTAGTGAATTTTGCGTTTATAATATTAATACGATTTTAAGCGACGACAGGGAATAGGCTTTCGATTGCGGAAGCGCTAATGTCGATGAGAGCTCCTAAGTGCTTATTGTTACATCCATTAAATTTGGGCATGATTCAATGGATTCGGTGAATTCACTAAAGTAATAATGATTACGACGAACTGCTCGTTATTCCAAACAATCTTCGTATTTATTCCAGATCGTATCTTATTCCAGAACCTAAAGAACTTAAGGTGGATGGAAGGATATCAGAACTTACTCTCTCTCACTTATTGGCATATGTATTTCCATATATGCTTCCAGATTACGAGTGCTACGTGCCTGACGTTTAGTAATAAATTCACCATTTTTGTTTTTATGTGACCTGATATGAATGGCTAATACCACACAACTACCGTTATGATATCAGCCCAATACAGCACATTCCCGAAGGAATTAGGTGCCATGCCAGGACCTTCCCTTTATGAGCACGGCTACATTGAACTGGATGGAAAACACGGACAATTTTTCATTGCCGCTTCGACCATCTTTCATCCAATGCGATGGTACCAACCCGGGCGGGCTTAAACCCTACCACCTAGTAGGGGAAGGGTACCTACAGTTTTTCAGGGATTCCGAACCATGGAGCAGCTCGCATTCGTGACGAAATGCACTTATCGAACCCGGAAAGAGAAATACAGTGGTGCATGTTGGAATTGAACCCAGACCTCTGGTACGCTAGGCCAGTCCCCGCGCCACTCAGCTACGAGCCGTTTGAACAAATATGGTCATGTCTTTCTTTTAGGCCAACAAGGCATAATATGATCATAAATACCAACTCTGTAAATTTGCATTATTAATATTTCGTAAGTCATTCGCCATATCGTATCAAACTGTTCTACATTCTCGCCACAAAGTCCCAATCTTAGACATTATTAATGGAACATGGATAATCTAGTCTAGATTATAGAATGCAAGAGTAACGTAGTTAGTTACTGTGATAGAGCATGTTTAGTGTGTATCTGGGTGATTTACTTAAGGTCGGCCCGTAAGCATCAGAAAATTTCGCCTCCCATACAAACGTAGTTTACTAATAATTTAAAAACCACTATTCCAACTTACTTGATATTCGGTATCTAACATTAGGCTACAAATATCTGTGTCTGCATGTCTTTTTTTTCGGTAAATGTATTCTGGGTCAAACCACAGAGAAAACTAAATTCGTAAGATTTTCTTTTTGCTTTAATTTCATTCTGTTTGGATTTTTCAAAAAAACAAAAGCGTGCAGACACAGATATTTTTTACCTGATATTAGATATTAAATATGAATTTAATTGGAATAGCGGTTTCTAAATGATTAGTCAACTACGTTTGTATGGGGAGCATAGCTTACGGGCAGTTCTTAAGGACTGAAGGGTAAGTATTCGTAAGGTATTACCCAAACGGACCCTTGTTACCCAGGTGTTGGCAGGAAACAAAGCATTGTGAAAAGGGTTGAGTCAACGGTTTGGTGCCGCCACTATACGTTAAATATTATCCGATGGGGTCTAATTTTTGCGTTTACTTTTAATTGTCATCAGTCTCTTAATTTTCCAATAATCTTATTTTTTATTTTTGAGACTTTCCAATATATCGAACATTGCTTCAAAATAAATTTCGTTGGGTAAACTCAAATCAATGAAATTACGGTAATGTCGTATCCATTAAATAAATGAAAATTTTATTTTTGTTGCTGAAAATTATTTGCCTAATTATAAATAATTGCATCGAAAAGTATACAGTACTTTTGGGATGAGATTAAATTGCATGGTCTATTAAGAATGGACATATTACAGTTGATATTGCTGAAAAAATAATTATTGTTTGAGTTTTTCGATAGTTTCTGGATAAAACGATAGTGGCAGACCGTACAATTTAAAACGGGGCTATCTTAGTCATATTGTAGCTGATTCACAAAAATATAAGGACTTGATTGAATTCATAGACTAAAACAAAATTGCAAAAAAAAAATGGTTAAATTGTTTGGTTATTTTTTATGCAACCTGACATAGATGGCTAATACCACACAACTACCGTTATGATATTAGCCCAATACACCACATTCCCTAAGTAAATAGGTGCCAGGCCAGGACCTTCCCTTTATGAGCACTGCTACATTTAATTGGATGGAATACACGGACAATTTTTCATCGCCGCTTCAAGCATCTTTTCATGCAATGCGATGGTACCAACCCGGGCGGGCTTAAACCCTGCCACCTAGTAGGGGAAGGGGATCTACAGTTTTACATGGATTCCGAACCATGGAGCAGCTCGCATTCGTGACGAAATGCACTTATTGAACTCGGAAAGAGATAGACAGTGGTGCATGTCGAAATTGAACCCAGACCACTGGTACGCTAGGCCAGTCCCCGCGCCACTAGGCTACGAGCCTACCAGGTGCCTTCGTATCTCATTAATTGGAGTTTTAGCGACATTGTAATCCGATTTTTGAAAATAATCTGAAAAAGTAGATGTTGCTGAAACTCAAATTAATGAGATAACGGTAATGTCGTATCCGTTACATTACCGTTAAACGACATTACCGTTAAATATATAAAATTTTCAAGTCTTTGTATCTGTTCAATATTAATCAAACATTATATTCTAGAACCAGCATGTTCTGAATAGCGTTCATAAATATATCTGACATAATGCTCAAACTTTTGGTATTTTTTTTTATTTTTTTGCAAATGTATAACTGAGTGTTTTATTGAGTAAATAATTAAAGATATTGCTTGTATTTATTGTGTATTCACTTATGAATTTAAACAAAATCTAATGATACCAAATATACTACACATAAACTTAGAGAACTGCAATATGTGGAAAATCTTGTTAATGCTGTCCGTAGTTCCTTTAATTGTATTTATATTTCTTCCACTGAATATTAATGATATGTATTAATAATTAAAATACAACAATAACTGTGAAAAACACGATTTATACCTAAATTAAATTTTAATGTAGGTTAATATAACTTAATATACCTACCACCTAATAATAGGTGAATATAACTCATAATATAACCTCAATAATTTGAGCGGCTCGTAGCCTAGTGGCGTGAGCACTGGCCTGGCGTACCAAAGGCCTGGGTTCAATTCCGACATGCACCATTGTCTTTCTATTTCCGATTTCGATAAGTGCATTTCGTCACGAATGCGAGCTGATCCATGGTTCGGAATCCATGTAAAACTGAAGGTGGTAGGGTTTGAGCCCGCCCGGGTTGGTACCATCGCATTGGATGAAAAATGGTCGAAGCGGCAATGAAAAATTGTCCGTGTTTTCCATCCAGTTCAATGTAGCCGTTCTCATAAAGGGAAGGTCTTGGCATGGCACCTAATTCCTTCGGGAATGTGGTGTATTTAGCTAATATCATAACGGTAGTTGTGTGGTATTAGCTATCCATGTCAGGTCGCATAAAATAATAATAATAATTATTATTATTTGATAGAGTATACAATATTCTTATAAAAGTGTGCTCGATGATGCGTCTATATTGTCAGCCTCGTTAGTTAAATTGAGCGACACCTTGGTATTCGATCATCACTCAACAAGCAACACTGGACGCGTTCGGGTTAAACAATGATTTAAGTGAAAGGAATACTTAGCCTCGTTTACACTTTTCGTATACTCGTTTATTTTCTTTACTTACACTACGGGACAAAACTAAATTGTATTATTTAAAATGCTACCACGTAAAAAAATTAGAGAAGTATTGTGGTTTGAAAGTTTCATTGGAAAAAATCATAGGTCCTAAGGTCTACGAACATTCTTAGAATTTGTGTACGAATAATATGAGATTTTTAAAAGTATGAGCTACTGCACAAATTTCTTATGGTGATTCTGTGAATTAGGAAACAACATTATTTGTAAATAAATATGACTACATAAATGTTGATGTGCATTATATAGAAAAAAATCTGTGTCCATAAAACACAATCTTTTTTTTAGATATACATATACATAATTTCCACTGTTATAAATATATAAAACTTAATTGCACTTGTCACTAGTTTTAATGTTTGCAGATTATGGGAAAAAATAATGTTAGTTTTTCTAAATTTTATACATATATAGTTACAATATACATTTTGTCATAAACACGTATGTTAAAACAACCCTTAAATATGTTCTTGACTGTGTAATGTTTCACAAGTTGGATGTTGATGAAAGTTTAATGGAACAGAAATTTCGTAGCGGATCTACGAGAATTCGTTGAATTCGCTCGCAACTTCGTAGAGGATCTTTATTTGGTGATGTTCAACTTATGTAAGTTTGCTGTATGTGCCCTCGAGCGTTCCTAATTAGGCGACTTTTGGAGACTAAGGATCATCGCAAGCTAAGAGAAGATTCAGAGTAATTTTGAGACGTCATTTAAGAGAGCTATGATCACTGTGACGATCTGTACAGGCGAGGCAAGATTGGTATCTAGCACTGAAGAGATAGAAAGGAGAAGTGGCATGCGATCGATATCGCGTCTCCGTTGTATGTTCAAAATAACCAATTAATTGTATGGGAATCCGGCGGCGCGCGAAAATGCTCTTAAGGTGGCCCATCCCGCTCAACTCCCCATACAAACGGGGAAAGAAGATCACGCCCATATTTCTTGTCAGGGATCCAAAATGTTGCTCAAAATAGTTTTATTTGATCGAACTAGATGTCTGATGACGGTTGGCATTGTTTAATTGTGTTTGGTTTCTAAGTTATAAGGTCTGAAAGTTCGAATTTTTCGCGTGTTTTATGCAATAACTTTGGAGGTGGATTACTCAACGATAAAATCTATACATCTTAAAAAGATTAGTCATCAGACATGGCTTGTTTCATGAAAATGTATAATCAATTTAGTTTTTGTTATATTTTTGACTACAGCGGTCGTGGTTTACTTTTAGCTACAAGTCGTTTTGTGATGTCAATTTTCGTAAATCGTACCAAATCAAACACTATGCGCATTGTCTGCTTTGTGGACATGTTGCATACTTCTCATCACGGAGCCTGTCTTTTTCTTTGAAACATAGAAGGTC
Organism: Incurvaria masculella; assembly: GCA_946894095.1. Lineage (NCBI taxonomy): Eukaryota > Metazoa > Arthropoda > Insecta > Lepidoptera > Incurvariidae > Incurvaria > Incurvaria masculella. Next base: position 4,724,606 of record OX335650.1, on the reverse strand, counting down.
CCAGAGCGCAATAGCACGGTTTTGTACCGTGCCCGCGAATGAGTTAGTCCCGCCGGGTAGGGACACCTTAAAATGCATTCGTCAAGTCATTTTCCACCCACACAAACCCTCCAATACGTCTGCAACTATTTTTTCATGTGGCATGCGCGTTTAGGTTGGATTGATCGTTTTTGAAAATTGGAGACATCGGGTTCCATAGTAAGCGCGCTTGATGCCCTTCTATGGTATCAACATCTGCTATGTGACATAAAAAAATAAAGGAAAGTAACAAAAACTCGTCCAATAGAATATATCTTTTAGCATGGCTATTTAAAGGTCATTTTGCAATGAATATATCCAGGCGATAGTGATCCCAGTGAACAAACGCTAGGTCATATCGTATGAAGCGCTATTCCTACCAATGACGAAAAACCGGGCTATGGTTTTAAAGTCTTGCCACCTGCGAATATTTCTTCGCTATTCATAATGGTGAGTGCCACGTGGACGAATCCCATCTGATCTGTTCCTTCGGTAAGCTACATCGAACCAAGTGGAAAACACTGATAATTTTCATTTTCGCTTCGACCATATTTCCTCCAATGCGAAGTAATCAACCCCTAGTATGTTTAATTGCTCAAAAGTAATAATCCGCTTACGCATAGAGAAAAAATGGGACCACTTCCCTTTCAATGATCGGGTAGTTTCTCATCCAGAGAAGCACATCGCCCAGTATTACAAACCTTAATTTATCGAAAACCCAGCCATCGCACCCCTGATCCACTGAGCTGACAGAGGTTCAATGGGCCTTTTTAAAGTACTAGGGCGTTCGTTCATTTTTAAGCGGGCTCTGCGGCTCAGGTTATACAAGGTGAGTTTGCAATCGACTACATTAATTCCCGAAGGTGATTCTGTCAAAAGTTAGATTTAAAATTTACATAACCTTTTAATGCATTTGTCTTGAACTTAAAGTTTTACAAATCTTATGTAATAAAATCGTTATGCGCTTTGGCAACGTTGGATTCTAAATGAGAATCATTCATCTAAATGAGGCCGCCACTACCATCTCTACTGAGAACAGTAGAGATATTAATATTATATTTAACAAAACAAAACAATGTAATAATAATAATAAACAAAAACAACAACAATTAACTACTCGATGTAATGATAAACCTCCATGTTTGATAATAAAAAACGGTAAGCTAACAACGGCGAATTTATTTCTATAAATTGTACAATATTACCCCACCGACCATACACGATGGCCACAACGCTGCATTAATTAAACTGGTACGCCTACCGCCGCGCCGCACCCAGAGCGAGCCCCTAGAAGCCTAAGTGCAGTTCAGCAGGCAGTAAACAAGCCGAGAGCGCCGTGGGGCTGTGGCTAGTGCCCAGTGCAACTAGACACTAGCCACCCGTCTGCTCTATGGGGGCGGAAACCATTAATCGATGTGGTTTCATACGTAGCGCCGGTCGATGTATATCTACAATCGCTCTAAATACAGCTATGTATGAGGTATTATAATATAATCTCCCCCTTTTAAAGGATGCTTTAATAACGTATATTATATATCATAAAATTCAATTCATTTTCAGATTCAATACTGAAATTGAAATAGTAACATATTATTTAATATTGTATGGCTTCGGTAACTTTAAAATTCAAACATATATCCTTTTATATTACAGAATTTACGATAAATTATATTCTCATAATTACCTAACTTAACTAAGGGCCGATTTTTCAGTCCTCATCAATCAGTCGGACTGATTGCACAAAACATCGAAAATTATATTTTCTATCAGAAATATCTGACTGTAATTTCAATAATAAAAATATAAACTTACTATAACGGAAGGATAAGCAGAGGCGTAAATAAAACCATCGAATAGTTATGTCGCTTATAACCAGACTATTCAAAAACCAGCCCTAAGCCATATTAAACGGGTAAGTGATTTGATGGAGAAGATCTTAATTTTTGTGATAAATGTAATCGAAATACGATTCAAAACCCATTAATATGGGGTAGCTTTTTTATAACCACTTTTATAGTAATGAAGATATTTTATTTTCAACCGTTTATTAATAACGAGTGTATTTCCGCAGCTCCGCCCGTATCAAAGTAGATCGAAAAACAGTCAGGCTTTTCACTACTAACTCCCTTCAAGGAAATCTCGGGAAAAATGCGTGATGGGGAGTCTATTATTGATAGAATGAATAGGAAATATAAACGTTCAGTACGCAAGGCACTACACGTATATAAAAATCGCTTGAAAATCAGAAAAATTTAAAATTCATAATTGGACTGACAGATAGATGATAGTGCTGATATTTCAGATTGTTTTTAAAGATAATACTTTAAATGGTTAATTGAATGGTAAATTTTCTGTTGAACTTTTTTATGAACTTACTAAGTTACAAAAAGTTTCATTTTATCATTATAAAACGCAAACAGATTAATATCATAAAGTTCCCTGAATAATATGATTAACATTAGCATTGTTGTATTTTACTCAGTGAAAAACACCGACTAGAATTATTCAACACTAAAACATTTAATGTGAACCTCATACATTTGCAACTATGCATCTCAACGCATCCGAGGTCGTATTAAGCATCAGGCCAGCCAAAATTGCTGCAAACCGTGGAGTTGGGTGATTAATACCTCTCACAAGGGACTCCATACATTAGGCGCTAACATCAGCGTTATCTCCCCGCGAGCGGACTGCGCGCCGCTGCACGAGAGTTATGGCTGGGCGGATTTCGACGCTAGAGATAGCGGAATCCAGGCTGTATTTTCACCTAAAGATTACGACACCTGTGAATTGTTCTTCATGCAAAAGGAATGAAATTTAAAAATTACTTAAGGGCTAATGAGAATATATTTTTCTGCCTGCTGCGGAATTTATTTAATAACAAAAAATGTTTCGTAAAATTTTATTTTAACCGGTTTAGGGCCGATTTTTAAATCCTTAGATAGTACAGATAGTATTGTCAATAGATGGATAGTCATTATCATTACCGGAGAATTGTTATATGTATGTATTTATAATCCGCCGTGAAGTAAGGACACATTAAGGTGGCCCAACCCGGCGGGCCTAACTCATTCGCGGGCACGGTACAAAACCGTGCTGTTGCGCTCTGGGATCTTCTCTGTTTCAAAGAATAAGCCAGGCTCTGTGACGAGGAAGATGCAACATGTCCACAAAAAGACAATGTGCATAGTGTATGATTTGGTAAGATTTACGAAAATTTTAATTTCAAAACGACTTATAGCTAAAAGTAAACCACGACCGCTATAGTCAAAAATCTAACAAAAACCAAATAGATATTAAATCTTGAATAAATAAGCTATGTCTGATGACTAATCTTTTTAAGATGTTCTTACTTTATCATTGCGTAATCCACCTCCAAAGTTATTGTATAAAACGCGCAAAAAATTCGAACTTTGGGACCTAACCAACCAAACACAATTTTACAATGCCAATGGTCATCAGACATCTAGTTCGATCAAATAAAGCTATTTTGAGCAAAATTTTGGATCTCTGACAAGAAATATGGGCGTGATCTTCTTTCCCCTTTTGTATGGGGAGATGAGCGGGATGGGCCACCTTAATTAAAGAAAGAGCTATGTAAAAAATAACTACTTTACGAACATACTGCAAGGCTGGACCCGAACCGAAAAAGCGATGAATTATATGCTGTGTCAAACATATAATTTACAGAATAAAAATTAACTTAAATGTGTATACCGTTTATTACACGTTTCATCATTGTGTGTTTGTGTTTTTATATAAAAAGGCTTTAAATGCTTACGGCCATGAAAGCCGGCACTATAAAGGTCGAGTAAGTTAACTGACACCGTACACAAGTGCGCAAAGTGTAGAGTTCAGTCCTAACTAAGTTATGACCTAACTAAGCCCCCACAACTTCACGTGTCCATTTAGTAGAAGCGCCGGAAGTGTTGAGGTATCTGAAGGAGGATATGCACGAAATAACATTACTCTCCCCTTATGGATGACTAGTTTCTGGCGCAACAGCTCTGAACATTACTCATACCAGTCTGTATCATATCACTTCTATGAACCAGTTCATATTGAAAAGAGACGAAAACTTAAATATTATTTTACATGTCTTAAAATCTATGGTTACAGTCGATTGTTTTAGAATATTTTATTGTGACGTTAAAAGAAGCCTAACCTAATTTGTGTAAATACGGAAAAAATGCCATTGCATAATGATAAGTAACTATTAAGAACACAAAATAAATATTACAGTCAAACAGAAATACATAAACATGAAATCCTTTTGAAAGTTTTTTTGTTATAGCTCATCCGTATTCCGTTGTAAAAGCAATAAAAGCATATAAACATATTGAAACAAAATTATTAGTCAAATAAATACGTATGTTTTAAGATTATGAAAAAATTACACGTCATAATGTCCTAAATATAATCGATAAATTTAAGGATTCGAAGATATGTATCTCTGATCTAACCCGTTCACTTTGTCCCTGCAGACGTCACACTGAATTCCTTGTCTGCGCGACGCAACTTATACAATTTGCTTGGCGACAGTTTGTCGCGTTGGCACGTCGATGCTATCAAACTAAGCAAAACCTGTTCCGGCCGGCAGCTCTGTAGCGGCGGTGACCACAGGCTAAAAGTTTGCAACATGTCCGATTACGTTGGAGGGAAATGACTCAACTTAGTCGGCTTTGGTTTACTGCGGGAAATGGTAACAAATACCCAAGTCCGGTGCCGCTAATGAAGAAAATTATAGGATTATATTTGTAAAACAACATCTTTGAACATTATGGGTTAAACATAAAAACAGTTTAATGAAGCCTTAGAAAATGTGTTATTAACTTAATCCACTGTTCGGTATTTAAATGCAAGAGAGATCTACCCGCATTTTAGGTAGAAAGGTAGATATTATACTGAGCTTATAATTTAGCCTTTTCACTTGCCCAGCGGCGCCTGAAACCCGATGTTTTTACCGACTTTATTATAATACAAACCGTTGCAACCGTTAAGCAGGCTGAAAGTGTTACGCAAAAATCTTGTCTCAGATTATTTTTGATATTATTTACTGTAGAAACCGTTGTATGTAACTGCTAAGGAGGTTAAGCGCATTACGCAAAACAAAGTCATGTCGGAGATATTTTGATAGTATTTTCTTCCGTAACACTGGAACTTTTGTTCATGTAACTTGTGATGACAAAATTTGCCCCATTTCCACGTATGACGGCCAATAACTGCTATGCTAGGGACCGCGAAATATGCAAATCCGCTTCCCTGGGAATGAAATTAGGTAGAATAAATACGTTTTTTTTTCACTTTCTAGATAGGATTCAGTCCGTTGACTTTCCACCCAAGGCTATGCTCTTGGATTGCCAGTTTGCTTTCGAACCGCTCCCCATTCATTACCTTTGATGCGAAGTAGGATGTGCTGTCACCTACGCTGTTTTAATCTTTATTAAGTAATTCTTTGTCTGTAGGAATGATTCCCGCAATTATGCGGATGACAGCACAGGGCATGCGGTATATGTACGAGATGGGATAAGCTTAGTAAAAGCGTTGTGATCGAAAGGAATTAAAGGATTAAGTAATAAAACAACTAGCTTTCACCAATCGCAAGACGCAGTGCTGGGTTTTTTTCTGTTCGCGTAGATCCTTTCTCATTCCTAGCAAATTTTGAAGGCAATGTCGTACGTGTCTCGTACATTTGTACGGCCACTAAAGTTTGTTCTGTAGGTACCGCCTAATTTTTGAAGTGGAAAATATTTTTCATATTATATATTTATACGAGATTCGAAAGATTTATAGAGAGCACTAAACGCTGCAACTTTATTAGTTTCCTAAAAGACTTTAGAAAGTCTCATTACAGAAATAATTAGCTATCATTACAGATACAACTGCAAGTCTCTGGTGTTTTGTGTTCTCAAATTAGACACATATTCATAAATTTTCACAGAAAAAGTTTGAACACAGACTATGAGCATCAGATATTTATCGTTTTAGGTTTCAATTATAGCTAGACCATGAAAGCATCTTCAATCTTTTTGAAATTTGAAAATAAATAATAGTTATTTAAAAAAAAGGTTCTTATTGAACTGGATGCAATCAGGTGTTATCACCCCCTTAATGATTTTTTGTTAGAGTTTCAATAGGGAAGGAAGTATTGAATATCAAGTGTGCGTCGAGTATACAAAATAGACATATATCATTCGCTTTCGGGTTTTTATACTACTTTCATCGTTCCATCCACTTTCAGCGTCATTACTATTCAATAGTAAGACACTCGCTTACTTATGTAACAATACAATTCCACATATTTATTAAATAACTAGCTGCGGTACCCGGCTCCGCTCGGGTTAGTGTCGGCTAAATTATTTCATGGATAAAAAGTAGCCCACATGGCTGATCCAAAATAGGGTCAAACTGGTCCATGACAATGTATCCATCTACCAAATTTAATCAAGATCTTTTGAGATGAAATAGCATGATTTAATGAGAAACATCCAATAATTCCCATTTAGAGCTTCGTTGACATTTGGTGGCTATTTAAAAAAAAAGCATTTGCCGCCAGAACCTTTCTGCACTTGCACTGCAACATTGTTTACCTAGTAAGTAAGTAACGTGTAATGTAGGTAAGTTTTGCGTGTACTCCAACCCACAGCTAGCCTCAACATCGAAAACAGTAACCCATCTCGAACCTGACTGCTCCCAGAGATCCTATACATTGATAAAATACGCACATAAATCGGGTTAGTGGTTCGCAAGTTATAAGAATTTAACACTCTCTACTCACCCTTCAGGTAATGAAACGTTATATTATGTAGCCTATAAGTTTTGAGTAGAATCAGGCTAGACGTAGATACAATCCGCATCTAAATCGAGTAATTGGTTCTCAAGGATTTTACCAAGTAGTCCTAAAGTTGCGGGAAATACCAAGCCGTACCCGCCCCCCCCTCCCCGCACCCGCCCCCGTCGGACCGCCCGCCCCTCCCCCGGCCCCGCTCCCGCCAGCGCCCCCGGCCCCGCTCCCCCTAGTGTGAAGTAGCGCTACCGGCATCGTTTTCGCAGCCCCGTGAAAGTTCTAAAGCCCATGGGCACAATATCTTTATAAATTGTAACCTATGTGTTATTCTGATGTATAAGCTATATTATTGTAAAGTTTCATTAGAATCCATTCAGTAGTTTTTACGTGAAAGAGTAACAAACATCCATCCATCCATCCATCCATCCATCCATCCATCCATTATTACAAACTTTCCCCTTTATAATATTTATTAGATGTATTTCTGTCGAGTGTTCTGTTAAATGCAAAGAGGTGTACAAAAATACCTCGCCTTCATGTCAAAATAAGCTCTCACATTTCTTCCAAGCGTCTTAGCTCGCTTCTGTAAGTATCTAAAGATGACTTTGACAAAGGGACTACATAATTGACTCGCGAGTGCGCGTGGGAGATTTTGTTTTTGGTAACGAGTCTAGAAATTGCGGGCGGGGCGGAAGGAGGAGGGGGCTAAACATTGAGTAAGGATGGAAGGGAGCGGCGACCAAAACTCATGCCTTTGACTGTCGTGAAAGTAGTGGGCTGAGAATGTAGTGAACTGAGATTTAAAAATTGGAAGGAATGATTTCTTTGTCCATTAGCCAAGGCAAAATTTTTCATGACGGCCGCGAAATCGTCTTCCAAGTTCTAACTGTTTCCTACCCCTAAAAGTAGTCAGATCAACGATATATTTTAGAAACCTACTAAAACATTTAGAGCATGTAAACAGCTATCTTTTTAGTACATTTATTTAAAGGTTTTGGTAGTCAAACTACACTAAGTTATGCCACAAAGATTCGCGAATTCGATCAACCCAGTAAAGAAGAACCCACGGGTGAAGAAGACATTTCACGGATTTACATAAGATATTTTTTCCGTCCACAATTATGAAATACACACTTCGATCTCAATACTATTCCCAAACAATTAATTGGTACAACAGATTAGGGCAAAGAACAAAGAACAATGGAACCAGCAAACATCACCAGTAGTGAGGGGAATTGATAGGGGACAGCGTACGGTTTTGCCTGCCGGCATGGTTTTCGCAACCCCCTGAATGTTCGAAAACCCATGGGCATTGTCGGGCACCTTTAGGTCCTGGCGTACGCCATATGCCGCTCTTAATATAAAAAACCGGCCAAGTGCGAGTCGGACTCGCACACGAAGGGTTCCATACCATCGTAGAAAAAAAAATCACGTTTTTTGTATAGGAGCCCCCTTTCATTTTAATTATTTTTTAATCTTACATATTTGTTGTTATAGCGGCAAAATAAATACACACTCTGTGAAAATTTCAGCTGTCTACCTGTTACGGTTACTGAGATACAGCCCTGTGACAGACGGACGGACGGACGGACGGACAGCGGAGGCTTAGAATTAGGGTTCCGTTTTCACCCTGTGGGTACGGAACCCTAAAAAAGCGTAGTCCCATTTTCTTGATAATACAATGACGGTAGCGCGGGCCAGTCAGGTCGCTTACGAATTCGCTGACGTCCGATTGCACCGCGATGTTGCGCGTCCTGAACTCGTAAGCGAACTGACTAGCCGGCGTTACCGTAATGTAATATCACCGCCGCCGCCGCCGCTATACGGATGAGTTTCCGTCCTTGCTCGATGTGGCTGAAGGTCAAAGTGGGGGCGAGTCAGGGGCTGGAGGGGGACATCTCGTTAGTAACTTATCGGTAGGCTCTTTCTCCGATGAAAATCTGATTTCGCGGAAGTAAGTAATGAAAGAAAATAAGTATCAGCATTCTTTCGTGAGTTTGTCGCTTCCGCTTTTCTTGTTTTGTTTGTGGAATCGGCTATGATGGGTTACTTCTTTTGTCTGTAAACGATGTTTTAATAAAGATAAATTGGGATAACATTTACACCTGTCTATAGTCAATACGTCATTATAATTATTAATACTCCGTCTTGTCACTTAAAGAGTTTTCTTTCAACTTTCTAATCCAATCAAAAATGCCTACTAGATGGATCTGATTTTTCTAATTTATCAATGCAATAAATGGAAATGAAAAAAAAGGAACCAGCTCTGCCGGCTCTGAGGTCTGTCTATCTGTCGGTCGCAAATAGCTCGGCAAATAATAGTCGGATTTGAATCGAATATTATCTAAATACGAGGAAAAATTGTCACACATAGATCTATTTATCTGATTCGTAGCATTTTTTAACCCGACTTCAAAAAAGGAGGAGGTAATCACTTCGTCTGTAGAAATATACAGAATAGCTTGTTTATAGAAAAAAATAAGTCATATTAGTTTAGTAATCTGAATAATTATACAAAAAGTTTTAATTTAAAAAAATGATTTGTTTAAATGCTTCAAATGTTTCATAACATATTTGGCTAAGGTAACTCTGGGACCATTTATATGTATTTAATAAATATATTCTTATAAAACATTTATTGGTCTGGATGGCTGCTAAGTCGATAGAATTTCGGGCATGCAATCCTGATTTGGGTCCTCCAGGTATTGTTTTATTAAGTTCTATGCTTTTTAATGCATGTCACTATTTAATCTCAAATCGACATGAAAAGGTTAATTCGCCACCATGAAAACTAGAGACAAAATGGTTCAGTAAAAACGATGTTACTTTATATTAAGCTTAAAAAATATTGTATTGCGTAGAATCCTTAGTAAGTGACCGATTTAGCTCACTTATTATTTTACATAAGGAATCAAAGAATAGCAAACGCGACCGGCGATTTGTGGAAACTTGCACGCGGAATTTCCTGACCCGATCGAAGCCAAAGTTTGCCATTCCGTTCCAGTGTCACTCCCTCCCCCCCCCCCGGGGGTTGCCACCCCGGCTCGACCCAGTTCTCTAGATACGCTCTCGCCGAGTACCCTTCTGAGGGTTCTCGGTGACACGGCGAGGCTGAGTTGGGACACTGGCTAGTTCCAGGCTCAGGCCGACACTTTCTCTAGGTATTGGAGGTAATTGAGAGCTTAGTGTGAAATGTATCTTTAAAGACTACAGAGCAACCTTCATCGTTTTTTTTTATGCAACCTGACATGAATGACTAATACCACACAACTACCGTTATGATATTAGCCCAATATACCACATTCCCGAAGGAATAAGGTGCCATACCAGAACCTTCCCTTTATGAGCACGGCTTCATTGAACTGGATGGAAAACACGGACAATTTTTCATTGCCGCTTCGGCCATATATTCATCCAATGCGATGATATCAACCCGGGCGGGCTTAAACCCTATCAACTAGCAGGGGAAGGGGATCTACAGTGTTACATGGATTCCGAACCATGGAACAGCTCGCAGCAGCAGGAAAGGGTAAGAAACTGGTGCATGAACGGGGCTAGGATTTGAACCCAGACTTCTGGCATGGGAGGCAAGTCCCTGCACAAATAAACTACGAGCTGCTTTCCTTCTTATTTGTTTTCTTTAAATACAAATCGTATAGGTATCGTAAACCCTATTACCAACATAGAAAAAAGTAACTATACAATTCACTTTAGTGAAGAAATCATATAAATTTTCCTTATTTTATAAGGAAATAAATTAGTTGGATCGAAATAGTTATTTACTGACAAATGTATCATTGAAATAAGCGAATTGATTGTTGAATCGGTTGTTTCTTATCCCAAATATGGATTAATTAACTGTAAGTTTAAGAAGTCTCTTAATATGTGACCAAAACACGATATTAAAGAACGTCCGCAAAGTTAATCTTATGTATTAATGTAACAAAAATATGTTATCAGTTTCATAAACTGGCCACGAAATAATATCAGTAAAGGAAAGAAAATGATCGAATAACTTTTTTGTTTGGAAATCGCTGAAACCTCTTTCAGAAAGTTTTCGTTAAGACGATCTCTGAAATCTCTACAAGCCCCGGGCAAAATATATATTGGAATATGTAGAGGTTATTACAACGAAGGAACATACTCGTAATGCAAGCGACAAAATGTTCTTTTACTTAAGAGTTAAGGATTTCTTTGTAACGAAGCTGCATCGATCATCGAACAAGCGAGGCAGAATTTCGGATAATAATAAAAATATTTTCTTGAATTTAATTCGGAAGGATTTCCTGGATGAATTTAAATAGACCCTTTTTATTAAAATAACATGAAATACTTTGAAATAACTCTGCTTACAAAACAATCTAAAAATAGTATAAAACTGGCCAAGTGCGAGTCGGACTCGCACATGAAGGGTTCCGTACTATCGTACAAGATTTAACATAAAAAAATCATGTTTTTTGTATGGGGCCCCCGCTTTAATCTTGTTTTTTTATAATTTTACCTATTTGTTGTTACAGCGGCAAAATAAATACACACTCCGTGAAAATTTCAGCTGCCTACCTATTACGGTTAGACGGAGATACAGCCCTGTAACAGACGGACGGACGGACGGACGGACGGACGGACAGCGGAGGCTTAGTAATAGGGTTCCGTTTTCACTCTTTGGGTACGGAACCCAGATCTTAATTATGCTAAGTTTCAATTTCAGTTTCAGTTTCTTTATTTCCTCCATTAGATGTATATTACACACTCGGATTCGTCATTTTTGTTTTCCTGTCGATTCGATTACTTCTGGCGAAGAAGAGCCGACAAAACTTCGTTTGTCATTTGTTTCCATTGATACCATCAATCCCTCCTGAAGTAATCGAATATGCGTCTGGCGATGTGGTAATTTAAAATCTCCCCTGGTCAACAAATACATCTGGGAGAGTATGATAACATTTATATACTTACATGCATTCCATACGTTTTTGATGGATATACATTTGAAATGTATATCCATTATAGTTATAGTTTTACATAAAATTAATGTGTGGTTATTATTATGGACATGTACAAGGATATATATAATAAACAAATAAAATAATATTTGCCACGAAATAATATACGTGCATGCCCGTAAAAAATGTATCCAATACTTCGATTCAAGTTCCTGAAAAATTCTTACATATTTTTGTATATCAGTGGCGATAATATTATGTAGAAGATGCAAGGCATGTGTAATTATTATAAACAAAAAAAAACATTTAAAAAAAATTACTTTGGAGCCGAAAATCGGCCATGATTTTTTTTCATAATTTTTATTCACCCAGTGCCGCTCTCACAATTAAGACCAATCTGACGACAACGCTCAAGCTAAAATCAATCAAGCCATTTAGGCTGCAGAGCATGCCAAAAAAACATACATACACTCGAAAACCATAACCCTCCTTATTGCGCAGTCGAGTAAAACCATACTCTTTAACATTTACCCTAATTTTCTCATGTAAACCACTCTGCTAGATCTCTTTGTTAAATCTGCTGGAAATCATTTAAATAACCACACAAAGATACATGTATAAAGGTACAGGGCACCTTATAAAAGTAGAAAATATCAACCCTCCGCTCAGAGAGAATGATTTCATTACAGATTTCCTGTGTATAAGGTAAACAGATTTCACCCTGCGCAAGATTGAAGACGCGGTCGGGGGTGCGGGGGGGTGCGGGCGGGGCGGAGGGGCGTCAAGAGTATGACTGATGAGAGTTATTTGCATAATGGCTTGAAGCGACCCCGGGACGAGACCCGATATGCGCCGGTGGCCGCACCGTGTCGACTCAATCGGACCACATTACAAACTACGGTAGGTTGCTTATCCGATATTACTTATCCGTTAGGGAGCGTAGAGTACGCGCGATGCTTAGAAAAGTGAGCAAACATTAATTTATTACTGGTTTTATTTGAATAACGAGAGAAATAATAAATAAGGTTGCAGTAGGTTGCTAACATTCTAAATATGTTTTTTCTATGTGTGCTTAGGTAAGTAAATAATATTGTTTCCTTTTTCTCCTTTTACTATTTGCAGAAATGTATTCTGTATTGTATGTTTTACTGTTCTTTTGTTTTTCTGTATACTCATGTCTTTTTCATCCAAAAATTGATTGTTATTATTATTATTAAATTTTAAAAACCAGTACGTCATTTTCACTGTTACGAAATTTGAAAAATCCTTATTTGAAAGCTACATTGGAAAGTATAATGAATTTCAGATCAAAAATATATCATGTAGGTGCAGATATAATGTATGAAGTATAGGTGCCATGAAGTTATTTAGTAAAGAATTTGTTGAGCTGTGAAAAAAACTTCTGTTTCAATGCTCTAAATGCTTTTTTGCAGCGTATTATTGTTATGGCAGAAAAGTATTTTAGTAGCAATAGATTTATTAATTTAAAACCTTTTGGTAATTGATTTATTTGCCACACGATAAAGTAAAAAGTACTTTGACTTGACGTGCGTAGTTGCAGAAGGAAGAGTAGTAACATAATTATTTTTAAATATCTGGCCAAAAAATGTATTGTTAGTAGAGGGAGAACCTAGGATACAAAATAAAAGTGTGTTGCTATGAGCTATTGTTTTACCGTCGGATGTATAGGATGAACTACCCAGATTAATTTGCTGTTTAGAGAAAAAAATATGACTTATTGAAACCAACTGAATCCCGAAAATCGGGTTAAAAAAGGGACCGACCAAGAGTCTGAAACAAGCTTATTGTTTAAGAACTATATCTGGTACATATTTCCATGTGCTGTATGATTAAAATTACTAGACAATTGTTTTGGTCTAAATTACACTTAATTAAGATAAATCTACTATAAATGCTTTTACTATATCATGTGAACTATCGAGACCGAATGGTTGTTCTGATAACACATAATCTTATAGTTCAGTCTACTATAACTGTACTGATGAGATTAGATAACATTAGTTTTTTTTTTTTCAGTTAAGCTGGAAACATGAACTAAAATACAGATGAGTTGTTAATAGGATCCAAACTATCCAGGACACTAAAATGGCTCTTCAACTTAATTTTATTCAAATTACAATCATAATTTTAGGTAGTATTTTTAGTAAGTGAAGTTATATACTGCACCCAAAACTCACTAGACCTAAGTGGGTACCCAATAGAAAGAAGTAAACATTTGCTCATTACATTTCCAGCGAAACATAAAATTGATGTGATGGGTTCCATCCATGTGGTAACGTTTCCACAATCCGTACACTGCCTACAAAAACAACTATTTGTCACGCATGGTTTTGTGAGAAAACATTGGATGTTTGCACAACGGAACGGCCCAAATTTGAATATTTTAACAACCAGTGCGTGTTTACAGAGGGCGCGCTGAAAACACCAATGAAAACCATCGAAGTCGTACGCATGATAAACGGGGAAAAGGGGGACGAGAGAATTTCACGGAAGGAAAAATACTTGTTTATGTTATATGGGAAATTTATTGGTGAACGAACCGAACGCAAATAACCAAATGTCGGCGGTATATGAATAGATCCACACGTTAGGGCGAGAATATCCGTGTAATATCCAGGAGGTATTATATTGAGGCAAGACTAAAAATAATTTGATAGATATTAAATTCAATGTTACTTTAAGGAATATATTAAGTTACAGCCCTATGACATTGAATCCGAAATAGAGAAATCGTTTGGTAGAAGTCTGAAACTTACAAGTTTGCATAGCGTAGAAAAAAATCCCATATTTGTTTAAATCCTTTATCGTAAGTCCATATTTATCGCAGTAGTTTGATAAAATAATCATTGTAATTATAAACGATTAAACAAAAACTCAGGATTTAGATCCTTTGACTTAATCCAGGTTAGGTTATTTCAGATATATTTCAGTAAATAGCATAGCATACTGTTCTTTAGAAGTCCGCGATGCGTTCAGCTTCACAAGACTGTCACTGAAAGCTGAAAGCCTTCCTTTCACAAAGTAAATAGCTGCCGGCGATTACGCACTTGGACTCGTTCTCAAACACGTCACTTGGGAGCACTGAAACACGCAGCGATGTATTGTCTGCCTTTGGAACAGTGCCGTTGTGACGTCGTAGTCTTCGAACGACCCAGGCGGAGATTTTCGCGTTTCACTTTTGCGTGTGAGTGTTCTTTTCAACTAGCTGTGGTACCCGGCTCCGTTCGGGCGCCGTGTTTGACGGTTGTCAGGAAGGAGGGCAGTTTTTTGTTTTTTTTTACAGGAAACCTTTGCTGGATTGCGGACAACGGCTTATCAAAAGTTTACCGTTATTGAATGATTGGTTTATGAACGCACAAGTCATAAACAAATTAAAAAAGAAAGAAGTGTCCATTTTTTACCAAATATATTTCAAGCTACTGCAATTATCGTGAGAATATCTTCTTTGGGGGCTCTACAGTTAAGGTGGCCCATCCCGCTCATCTCCCTATACAAAAGGGGAAAGAAGATCACGCCCATATTTCTTGTCAGAGATCCAAAATTTTGCTCAAAATAGCTTTATTTGATCGAATTAGATGTCTGATGACCATTGGCATTGTAAAATTGTGTTTGGTTTCTAATTTATAAGGTCCGAAAGTTCGAATTTTTCGCGCGTTTTATACAATAACTTTGGAGGTGGTTACGCAATGATAAAGTAAGAACATCGTAAAAAGATTAGTCATCAGACATAGCTTATTTAATCAAGATCTATTTGGTTTTTGTTAGATTTCTGTCTACAGCGGTCGTGGTTTACTTTTAGCTATTAGTAGTTTTGAAATTAAAATTTTCGTAAATCTTACCAAATCATACACTATGCACATTGTCTTTTTTGTGGACATGTTGCATCTTCCTCATCACGGAGCCTGTCTTATTCTTTGAAATAGAAAAGGTCCCAGAGCGCAACAGCACGGTTTTGTACCGTGCCCGCGAATGAGTTAGGCCCGCCGGGTTGGGCCACCATAAACATAAATTCAGGAACAACCTTAATTGTTTTTTTCCTTATTGTTAAACTTATCTCTGATCACATATCTCTGGGTTCCAGTCCTAATATATTAGAAATAACCAATTCTTTGAAGAATTAAAGAAGTCGTGCGTGCGCTTAATTTGTTAACAATCCGACCAGAACACACACACTTACGTGAATATTATTCGAATTACAATATATATCGAATGCATAAAATATATCCGAGCTCAATATTAATCAGCACACTCAAAAATACGTGTTCTATGTCTAATTAAGACGATGTTGCACCAAACATATCAGATAATGAAATTATGAGAGATTCGACTATTGCACAAGATGTCTACAGACCAAAGACGTGTAGTTGCGAATACCTGAAGGAAATTCGGGCGGAAAGTTGAAGGACTGTCGCACGATAATAATAATAATGTGAATAGATGTCGACATACACTATAACCCTGGCGGGGCACTTCACCTTTTCTTTTGCCCACGTGTGTCAGCCGGGCGTGAGGTAGGCTGCTCGCAAAGATCAGTATATTTTTTTAATGTCATCTAGTTTAAATACAAAGTTCTGCTTGGTCAAGTTTCCGACTATCTCAAGGTGCTTCCAAGAGTGTCCAGCGCTAATTTACTTGAATGCAACTATTTTTTTTGAATACAACACGCAAAGAATAATGGACTTAGGGCCGTGTTCACCTACTGCTGATTAGCTTAAACGCCACACATAAAGGTCCATTCTCAGCAGCTTGCAATCGATACCAGTACAAGATAGTACAAGATATACAAGATATAGTACAAGATATACAAGTAGCTGAGTAAATAGGCCCCAAATCGGCACGCCAGCACTGATAAAATATAACCATAGATGTTGTGGTCAGATAATTGTATGTTCATTGTTTTCGTTGCAATAACAAATAAAAGTTTTGTCCCGTTGGATGATCTGAAATTTTGAAAATGATTATGCCGCTAAATTAAACATTTATAATTAATAAGGGCGTTGAATGCCACGACGTTTTGTGTTTTGTTTGCAAGAAATATTGTATAGATCTGATAGGTTCGGATCCCCATTATCATTATCTATCTATAGTAGATAACTCCAAATTAAAATAATGAAAATAAATCACTATTCTATTTGCATAAGGTTCCCAACATAGGATCTTATCCGGGTCGCCGAACAACCGAGCGATCCGACTTCCAAATAACTGGAGTGTTTTCTTAAATGAGACTTAATTTAGTGTATTACGTGCGGCGAGTCGGGAAAGGGCGGGATCAGCTAAGGTCGAGTCCCCCACGGAGGCACGGCAGTTGTCAGGGGCAGGCCTGCGCCAACGAGAGAGGAAGGACGGGAGAGGCGACCGAAGTGATAATGGATACATTGAGAGGCTCGTAGCTCAGAGGCGTGTGGACTTGCCTTCCATACCGGAGGTACCACTTTCTTTCTCTCTCTTGGCTGGATAAGTGCATTTCGTTACGAATGCAAACTGTTAAATGATTCGGAATCCATGTAAAACTGGGGGAACTACAGTTTTTACTAGGTGGGAAGGCTAAGCCCGCCCGGGTTGGCATCACTTTTGATGAAAAAGATGTTCGAAACGGCAATGACAAAACTGTCCACGTTTTACATTCGGTTTAATGTATTGTCTGATATTGGCTGACCACGGTTATTTTCCTCGGTCCTAGTGGACGACGTTTCAAACTGTCACATACAGTTCATTTTCAAGTATATGGTAAGCCAATATTAGACAATAGTTTAAACACCCACAGAATACTGAAATCACTCGTATGTAGCCGTGCTCACTAAGGGAAGGTACTGACATAGTACCTAATTACTTCGGGAATGCGGTGTGTTGGACTGATAGCATGATGGTAGGTTAGTCAGGCGCTCAGTTCACTTAAGAATTCGCTTGCTTACGATAACACCTATCGAATTGCAACGTAAAAAAAATCGCAGGATTTAATTTCGTGAATGAACATTCGATGTTGCGCGTCCTGGAGCTAGCTAACTACCATCAGTGCATAATCCTTAGTACGCGGCTACGCTTCTCCTAAACGGATGAGTCTCGATCGCCACTCCGTCCCTTTCTTACTCGACGGGCTGCGCTGGCAGCGGGCCTCAGGGCGGGAAGGGGAGTGAACGGCACGTCTGCAAAACTCACCCAAAGCGGCTTAACTGTCGCGGGTCGAGCCCCGTAATCAGATCGCCAACTCACGGTCCCGGTAATCTTTAACCTGCCGATACTTCCGAATTGAATTTCAAAGAGGCCTCCATACGCTTTCTTTGATGCCTAGCGTTCGGGGAAAACGATTTGGATTTTTCGCGTGTTACGCAATAGAGAATTCGGCAAAATATTGGTTCCGCCGTTTTCCTGACAAACTTGGTTGTTTTCACCGCGC
This sequence comes from Incurvaria masculella, assembly GCA_946894095.1. Classification (NCBI taxonomy): domain Eukaryota; kingdom Metazoa; phylum Arthropoda; class Insecta; order Lepidoptera; family Incurvariidae; genus Incurvaria; species Incurvaria masculella. The sequence goes on along the minus strand of OX335650.1, from coordinate 4,706,446 downwards.
ATAATCTTGAAAGGTATTCGTGTGAATGTACCTGAAACAAGCATACAGTTTGATTAGATTCGCACAGTTGTAGTAACTTTGTATTTAAGATAAAAATATTAAAAAAAACTATAAAATATTACTGCTAGCTTGAAAAAATTCAATTTAGTATTTGTTTGATTTTTGACTACAGCGCCAGCGTCCGTAATTTACATTTAGCTATAAGTCGTTTTTTTTATTGTTTTATTTTTTTTAATCTACACAAATCAAATACTATGCACATTTTTTGCTTTTTGGACGTGTTGCATCTTTCTCATTACGAGGACTGTCGTTTTCTTTAAAACAGACAGTGCCAGATCGCAGCAGAACGATTTTGTGCTGTGCCCGCAAATGAGTTAGTCCCGTCGAGAATGGCCACCTTATATACTTATATCTTCTCTTATCTACACAGTATACATATAAAACCAATCTAATTAATTAAACCAAAGTTTATTAAACACACCATCATAGTCTCTTGATCGAACCCAAAGCTAGTTGCCGTCTGAGGCTGACTGGCAAGCGAAATGGGCGGGACCTAAACGCAATCTGGCCAGCAAAAGAGACGGGGCTATATTGACCAACCAGCAGCAGCGTGGCGGGCCCAGGGCCGAAGATTCGTTGTTCTACAAAACAAACATTTGCCAAATCGGTCTTCGAGTAATCGGGGAGCATACATACAAAAATGATTCCAACAAATTCAGAATCTCCTACTTTTTTTAAGTTGGTTAAAAACATATATCTGTCACACTTGATAATATGTAATGAAAGCGTCGAATTTGACCTGGATTGTTTGACTTGCTCGTAAAAATGTGAAATACATATTTTTATTACGAGTAAGGTCCCACAATAAATATGCAATACCTGAGCTCTACACATCGTGTCCGATACCTTAGCACAGCAGGAGTACGTAAAAATATACTAACAAAGTTTTTTATAAATATTGCATACACAAACAGTTTGAGGTGAATGATAATAAGTTATTTGTTTTCTAAAATAATTGAATGAGCACGAAAATGGCTCTACAGACTATACAATTATTCATATGAGCTCAGTTCGTATAGCTGTTCATAGAGCTCAGTTGTCATTAAACGTACAAATTTTTTAAATTTGTATTTGTCGTGGACAATATAATTAAGCAGTATTCTTCCCATACATTCTTGAACCAGAATTGTCACGATAAAGTGAAATTAAATTTATGAAATGAAGGTACGTATATGTTCCTATGGATAGTTAAATTTAAAAACATTTGCACCAGAAGTGGATCTTCCTGTCGAATAACTGTGATAACTGCTGATAAAGTTGTAATAATAATGTAGACAGGGCTATAAAACATTTTGAGTAAATGAACATCACTTTGTTTCCCTTTCTGAGTTGGTTAAGTGTATTTCATCACAAATGAGAGATTTTCCATGGTTAGGAATCCACGTAAAACTGTAGATACCCTTCTCCTGCTAGGTGTTAGGGTGGAATATGGTCGAAACGGCAATAAAAAATGGTCCATAGTTTCCATTCAGTTCGATATAGCCGTACTCATGAAGGGAAGATCATTGTTCTTTCGGTGTTTTTGGCTAATATAATGACTGTGGAAGTGGTCCATCCATTTCCAGTTACATAAGAAAATTACAAGAGAATTCGTGGGACACCCGGTAGGAACGATGTTCCTTTCGTTATATATTATTCGCACGTGTTATTTCACGCAATTTTTAAACTGACTGCACGAATACGCCCCAGAATAACGCAATCCGGTCTGTCATTCCATGGCAATGCACGAAGAAGTGCCGAAGTATGGAATTCCAGTGCAGATTTCAGTACTTTTGACGGAACTGAAAGAAATTCGTTCCGTGCTCGCCATGAGATTTGACGGGAGGACCGAAGCTCTGTGTCTTTGAAAGCAAACGTGTCGGGTCAGTGTTGCCGTCTCTTTAGCAGTAAAACTGTCGGACAAATTTTCCCGTCTAGCTCTCATCCGCGATGCGCGCGCTAGAGAACATAGTTCTAGAAATGATCGTCAGTTTAATAGGCGTGGTTCGGCTAGGCGATCGGTCCTCCAGCAGCGCAGCCACACTTTCCTAGAGATGCAAATCTGCCGCCGCTCGCGAGATGCGCCGCCGCTGAATTTCTTATCAAAGCTCGGCGGAAGCGGCGGAGGCGGGGGAGTCGCGCCGGCTGCGGCGGGTGGGGGGGGGGAGAGGCTCCGGAACGCGCCAACGCCGCGCGCACAAAATCATACAAAATTCAACGGAAAATGGCTACAAGAAATAACTTACGGAGCACGTGAGAAATGCACGGGAGAATGTAACTGGACTACCCACGAAAAGGAATTTTCATAGCGTGGGCAACGTTCTCGCGTTCTTGATGTATTCAAATATTTCTAATCGAGTGCCTCGCAACTATCGTGGCGTTTGTTATCTCGAGAAACCGGCCAAGTGCGATTCGGACTCGCGCACGAAGAGTTCCGTATACAAAAAACATACGTTTATTGTATGCTATTATGGTTCGTGAGATACGGCCCGCTGATGGACGGACGCACGGATAGCGGAGGCTTGGGAATAGGGTTCCGTTGGCATCCATCCGGGTACGGAATCCTAAAAAATCTGAAAAAATTGGGCTTTTGAACCTACGTAAAAAGGAAAACGGAAACTGCTTCTCACGTTACATACATTTGTACACTGTTCCAATTTATATGTGGCAAAACATAAGCAAAAACTTTAAAAAAATGGGCGCCATAGGAATTTAGGAATTAAACATTTGACGGAAAGCAATGATCTGATAGCAATGGGCTCACTGCATATATCTTGGCCCCGTGGTGGTGGACTCGTCTTAAAACTCCTGCAAAACGCTTGCTATTCTACATCACATCGTATTCGTGAGCCTGGAATGCGCTCCATGCCTACATATCTCCCGAAGGATAGGTACTCCCAGAGGAGCCTCTAAACACACCTCTGTAGCCGGCATAGTATTCCTTGCCCACATAGCATATTTCGGAATGCTCGTGGGCGATACATTGGACTCGTCGCAGATGGTATAAATAGATGTAAAATAATATGCATTATTAAAAAAGTAGACTAAGCTTGGTTTTCACCACGTGATGATTTATTTTAATTGACACTTAAACGGCCTATATTACTTAAGTGCTGATTATCTTGTAGTGGTATCGATTGGAAGATGGTAAGCAAGGTCCTTTAATGTACAGAAAATAATCAGTACTTGGTAGAAGAGACCCTTAAGTAGATATCCAACCGGAGCTCCAGTGACTATTTTGGTGTAATATAAATGTTTTCGATAGTGTTCCAATTGATAATTATATTTTAACTTTCAAATATTTTAACTTTCATGATAATTTCGGGTAATTTAATTCGATCTAAACCGATGTTAAAAGGTTCGTTCTATAGCAGAAAAAGTAGAGCCATACATATGTTATCTGTTTTTTCAATAATTTATGCTTATAGAAATGTTCGTCATGTCTTACTATAATTCTCTTTTCAATTAGTTATATTGAGCCACTACCCGTACGATTACATATATTTTCATAAATACATTGATGTAAAATATATTTTAGCTATAAGAATAATCCAATGTGCAGTGCCATCTATTTCAGAATTATAGTAAAATTTGTTTCCTTGTTTTACCGAATTACCACGTTTTAAGCTTTTTAGATAGTTGACCGCAAATTGTTTATTGCAAAAAATCGAATTTGTAAATTGGCGAAATCAAGTCACAGCCGTCAAATGAACCATATGAGTTATCCATTCGATATATTATTTAATCGTTCAGAATAACTGTTTACATTGGTGAGTTTAGTTGATCGAATCTGCGGATCAATCAAATTTTGACATGACTTAGTGTAGTTTGACTAAGAGAAGTTGAATAATTAAATGAAACAAAATGAAATGTGCCCACTAAAATGAGCTAGATATTAGTCTAAGAATAACCCGCAACCGATTATAATATAAAGAAACTGGAACTCGATGCGGAGCGAACCACGAACCCCTGGCTCAGGAAGTGCTGCAATAGACTCAGGTTTCCGTTACGAAAATAGTAATCACTTTAGTAAATGCATTTCTGACACTTTAGATGCATCTGATGACGTTTCTACGAGTTTACAGTGTCTGAAATATATCAATTCGGATTCACCTCAGTCAAAACAATATAGTCATGGCAGTTTCATCCAATAACACCTAAATTTGTAACGATCTTCTAGTCCATACAAACTTTACTAATTCTAGTGGCAGATGTACTATTTGGATACTTTTGGCAGTGTTTACAAAGAAAGGTATGCTTTAACTATAACGCAATAAAAGCACACAAAGACACATATATTGCAGAGCATAAATATATGGTGTGAAGGCGGAAACTGAGAAGTTTGCGGCGAGGCTAAAGTGTGCTCTTAACTGGCAAAGTTGGGCATATTCCGAAACTGGGCGACGCGAAACGTGACTTATCACTGTAATGGCAGCGGTTTGGATCATGCCACGGTAATACAGTCAGTCAGTCAGTCAGTCAGCGTGTTTGCGTCCACTGCTGGACATACGCCTCTCCAATTCTTCTCCAGTCCTCCCGGCCCTCAGCGGTACGGAACCGCGGTAATACGGTGCTTATTTATTCGACAATACTTCACGATCAATTTACGTATCTTATCGAGACCATAAAAGTGTACAGTCGGCCTCAGTGGCCCAGTGGCGCGACACTTCGGCGATCGCTCTCCGAAGTTAAGCAACGCCGGGTCCGGTCTGGTCTTGGATGGGTGACCATTTAACCGTTGAGAGAGGCTGGCCGTGGTTCGGATTCCACGTTAAACTGTAGGTCCCCTTCCTTACTTACTAGGTGGTAGGGTTAATCCCGCCCGGGTTGGTACCATCGCATTGGATGAACTATGGTCGAAGCGGCAATGAAAATTGTCCGTGTTTTCCATCCAGTTCAATGTAGCCGTGCAATACAAGGAAGGTCCTGGCATGGCAACTAGTTCCTATGTGGTGTGTTGGGCTAATAACATGACAGAACTTGTGGTATTAGCCATCCATGTCCAGTCACATAAAAAAAAAAGTCGAACAAAGAGTTTAGGATACACATCCGGTTGAATGAAAAGATGAACAGTCGAAATGCTTTGACTTTGGAAACAATTATAGTGTTGAGTATAGATTAAAACATAGTTGAGGATGTCTACTAGCTACTGAGTAAATAAACGCTAAAATCAGAGGTTGTATTTTAACACCATTCATTTTTACGTTTAACCGGAAGTGTATTCTTTAACCTTTGGTTGACTGTACCATATGACATGTAACTGCTGCTAAGGGCATGATAAGAGCCGATTGCGTTCAGTTTGATAAGGGAGTAAGTTAATTAACATTTAACTAGATAAAAAGACGACTAATTTTTTTTTTCAAAAAGCAGTACGTTTATGTTGCTGTTGTGCCAACCGAGCTCCTAACTACCTACACACACACTCGCAAGAGTAATTTATCGTTTCATTGAAGGGACGACGCTATTTTCTTTCAGTTCTACGAAGCTCGCTGCGCCATTACAATATAAACATACACATCTAGTCATCTCATACTTTTAGTTCGTCTTAGTATGCATCCAGCATAGAAAGTCACGAATAAAATCTGAATATAGCTAAATCGTCAACATTTTTTTACCTTTTTAAAATTTCTTAATGAAATGCAGTTGACCTAGTAGAAGTAAACTGTTGCTGCCACCCCCCCCCCCCCCCCCTTCGATATCGGTTTCAGCTTGTTTTTACAAGTGAAAACATATTAATAATAAATTAACCATATTTATCCGTATTTCTCGGGAACCAGTAAAAATTGTCTTACTACACTGGTTTTTACTAACGAAAACTAAATTTCACCTACATTTGATTTCCTCAGCAACATGTACCCAGATCGGCTTTTTTGAATTTTTAGAACATTATAAAATATAATTATTTTTCCTAGTTGATTGTTGCTCACCGCATTAAAAGTGTAGATATTCTTAAAGACTTACAAATTTCATATTATGTCAAAATATTATTATCTCGACTCATTTGTCGTCTTGACTAATCATTAGCGCATAACACAACATAAATTACAACACCGATCGCATACAATCTCTCGCAAATATCTTACTCGTATGTAGATTGCTGCAAATTTCTGAATCGAATTTATCTCCCACCAGTCTCACACGGCGTCGCCCAACGAGAAAGGTAGGAAAGGAGTGGCAACCAAAACTCGTTTCACATGCAATGGGAGTAGCGCCGGCGGGACAGTTCGCTTACGAGTTCGATCACTATTGATGTTGTCGAATTCCAACTTAAGAACTTCACAGAACGCTACTTGGTGCAACGAACATTCGAGGTTGCACGTTCCGAATTCGTTAGCGAACCAAATTTTGTTTGATTTATGCATTGACTTATATATTACTTCGTAAGGACCCGGTCAACGCGCACGACTAATGGCACCAGTACGTTGGCCCTAAAATATTCGTTTTAGGGCCAACGCGACTCAGTCGTCTGCGGACCACTGCAGGGTGATGTTGAGTCGTGAAAATGCCCTTGTTGCGTAGTAAAAGGGTGCATAAAATACGATACGAAAATTACAAAGACACATGTAATAACGTATCATCGATATGTAAACTCAGATAATATTTTTTTCTATTTAACAATTGAATAATTGCATTTTCAATTCATAATTTAATTAACTACCAAACTTCATAAGCGGGCAATTGACGCCATGCCGCGCGTCGTACGTATAGGTGAATTAACCTTGTACGGGCGTCCTTATTCATTCTGGTTTATTTTGGAGTGGATATGAGTATGAGTGGGTAATCAAAGATTTTTTTTAATGTGATCTATCATGTGACCACTCAATGTAATCGTCCCGACCTGATCTACCTGCCTGTCATGTCAAAATTTGTTTTCGTTATATCTTGGGAAACACTGGTCGTAGACCCATCATGCGACCACTCAAGTTAAACGCCCCGACCTGATCTAACTATCTGGAATGTCAAAATTTGTTTTCGTTATATCTTGGGAAGCACTGGTCGTAGACCCATCATGCGACCACTCAAAGTAAACGTCCAGACCTGATCTACCTGCCTGTCATGTCAAAATTTGTTTTCGTTATATCTTGGGAAACACTGGTCGTAGACCCATCATATGACCACTCAAAGTAAACGTCCCGACCTGATCTACCTGCCTGTCATGTCAAAATTTGTTTTCGTTATATCTTGGGAAACACTGGTCGTAGACCTATCATGCGACCACTCAAAGTAAACGTCCAGACCTGATCTACCTGCCTGTCATGTCAAAATTTGTTTTCGTTATATCTTGGGAAACACTGGTCGTAGACCCATCATGCAACCATCTGGACCACTCACCTGGTCGCATGATGGGTCTACGACCAGTGTTTCCCAAGATATAACGAAAACAAATTTTGACATTCCAGATAGTTAGATCAGGTCTGGACGTTTACTTTGAGTGGTCGCATGATGGGTCTACGACCAGTGTTTCCCAAGATATAACGAAAACAAATTTTGACATTCCAGATAGTTAGATCAGGTCGGGGCGTTTACTTTGAGTGGTCGCATGATGGGTCTACGACCAGTGTTTCCCAAGATATAACGAAAACTAATTTTGACATGACAGGCAGGTAGATCAGGTCTGGACGTTTACTTTGAGTGGTCGCATGATGGGTCTACGACCAGTGTTTCCCAAGATATAACGAAAACAAATTTTGACATGACAGGCAGGTAGATCAGGTCGGGGCGTTTACTTTGAGTGGTCGCATGATGGGTCTACGATCAGTGTCTCCAAAGATACAACGAGAACAAATTTTGACATGACAGGCAGGTAGATCAGGTCGGGACTTTTATTTGAGTGGTCGCATGATGGGTCTACGACCAGTGTTTCCCAAGATATAACGAAAACAAAATTTGACATGACAGGCAGGTAGATCAGGTCGGGACCTTTACTTCGAGTGGTCGCATGATGGGTCTACGACTAGTGTTTCCCAAGATATAACGAAAACAAATTTTGACATGACAGGCAGGTAGATCCAGACCAAGCAGGTACAAGAGAAAATTCAAATTGTATTTAACTTGAATACCTTGAAATTACAAAAAAAAAATTATTCATGAAAGTTAAAAGAACTTAAAAGTTTAAATTAAAAAGAAAACATTTAAGGACGCAGGTACAAGGTTACATGGTTAGACCTAATGCAACATGGCGGCGAGTTGTCAACACGACTTTGACACGGCGCTCACGTAGTTCTTCCGAGTTTGGATAGATGGCGCTACTTTTTGCTTGTATGAAGAAGATTTGTTTCAATTCTATATAAGGGCGTATCCTTACCTTTGAAATCATTGGTTTTATGTGATTGGACATGAATGGCTTATGCCACACCTACTGTCATGATTTTAGCCTACTACATTTTATGGGAACTAGGTCCAATGCCAGGACCTTCCTTTCATTGCACAGTCTCCTTTACATGATTAAACACACAGTCTATTTTAATTGCCGCTTCGACTATCGTTTATTCAATGCGATTGTATCAGCCTGGGCGGGATTAGGCCTACCACCTAGTACGTAAGGACTGAGACCTGCGTTTAACGTAGAATCCGATCCACGACGAATCCCTTAGTCGGCTCTCACGACTGTATTAATTTTACATGCCGGAACGTTAGACGTTTTCCACTGACTCGCGGCTACGCTGCCGCATTTAGTTTCGATCGCCACTCCTGTCCTTTCGTGCTCGCCGACGTTGCCCGACCGGCGCGGCGCGGCGCAACCAGGCTGCTGACAGCCAGTTGGATTACGTATGCATTAAATGCACTCTCCGGCGGCATGTTGCGAGATGCAACCCCGGCGGGCCGCTCCTACCATGCACCCTTCCAATCATGAAACGTCTGCACTCAACCGAATCCAATCATCATTAACATTTCAAGCTTAAACAGGACGTAAGGCAGGCAAAATTTGAATCCTAGTTAATGCCATTTTTTTTGTTGAATGCCCAAAGGTTATCCTGAAAATTCTGTGACGAAAAATGTTTTAAGAAAATAAAAGATTGTTTCAGTCCGTTTTATAGTTTTTTTTATGTAACTGGACATGGATGGCTAACACCAAACTGTACATCAGGTATCTAGGGATCTAGGTGCCCTGCCAGGAACTTCCTTTGATTGCTCGGCTACATTGAACTGGATGGAAAACACGTACAATTTTCATAGCCGCTTCGAATATCGTTCATTCAAGGCGATGGTACTAAACCGGGCGGAATTAACCCTACCACCTAGTAATTAAGGAAGAGGACCTACAGTTTTACTAGGAATCAGAACCACGGCCAGCCACAACGGTTAAAAATGGTCACCAATCCAGAAAATAACCGCGCTCAGAGGTGTTTCACCAAGCTTAACAAATCGCATGGTATCGCGCCACCGAGGTTTACTAAGTCTGGTAATATCAGCTAAATTCCACATTGAATATCAGTATGTGCTCCATTGTTTCGGATTTCTTTTACATTTCTGGTTAGTTATTCCAAATCCCGAGCACCAATCCGAGCGGGATTAAAACTTCCACCTTTTAAGGATGGGGACCTATATTTTTAGATGTTTTCCAAACCACAAATGACAAATCCATTTAGCCGCTCATTACGACGTTCACGGAGAGAAATGTAGCTGGGCCATTTGTTTGCTTAAAGTGCCGGAACCCACATATCCCTTTGCGCTTACTATTCCAAATTGTATCGTTACTAAATTAAAGTAATGTTGTTTTTTTTTATTAGTTTGTATTTTATGCAGATGATTAACGTTTCCTGTGCTGTGTTATAACTTAAGAAATGATTTCATTTATACAATTTATAAATGCATATTACTGAGGTGATTAATGATATGCGCTGTAGCAATTAGTGGGCAACTTTGATCCACTTTATAATAATTTAATATTAATAATATAATAAGCGCCAGTATTGAGATTCAGTATTGAGGCAGCCGATCGCATTAAAATCAAGCCCCGAATTCAATAATCACCGAGGAAGATTCAATTTAAGAGGAATCGACAAAATCGAGTTTCATTCAGATGGAACAGTTATCAAATAACCATTGTCTGCCGATTGGAATTTAAGTAGTTTGATACTAGAGATCAATTTATATTAAATATTCGTTCGATAGGAATGCATAAAACATTAGCGGCCGTTAATTTTTCTCGTTTTTAACGCTTTAAAACGAGGAGATTTGAAACGCTTTAAACGCTAAACGAGGGAAAAGTGGAAAAGCAATATATCGGTACGGAACCCTATTACTAAGACTCCGCTGTCCATCCGTCCACCTGACCGTCCGTCCGTCCGTCCGTCCGTCACAGGGCTGTATCTCATGAACCGTAACAGGTAGGCAGCTGATTTTTTTACAGATTGTGTATTTATTTTGCCGCTAAAACAACAAATAGGTAACATTAAAAAATAATACAACATTATTTATATATAAAAAACGTGATTTTTTTTATGTTTAATCTTGTACGGCGGTACGGAACGCTCCGTGTACGAGTTCGGATCGCACTTGGCCCGTTTTTTTTGGGTGTTCCCTTTCCAAGAATCACATTTAATATCTGGCGATGTACAAAATAAGATAGGATTGCCACAAGGAACCCACATGCATATACAAATGACCGACTGAAGTGACAATGTGAGAGTACAATCGCAACGATATGGCTGCATCGGTCGATAACTGTGTTTTTGTTTCGCTTTTCGCGTTTCTCGAAACGAGAAAATTAGACGTTTATCGGTCGGGACAGCTGTATGGTTAGTTTGTGCTCCCGCTGCAGGGGGTATCCTTAGTAAATTGTAAATATTAACTGGTAAAAAAGTTTTCAAAGCCTGGCTTACCTACTTTCATGAGATTATATATAGACTCCCAATTATTTCGTCTCACGAACGATACACATTTTAGTATTAATAGCAATGCATACAATATTTTCATAGCATTCGGGCACAAAACAAAAACGATGTGAAATGAATTGGGCGCCTGCGTACCGGGGTGCCGGCATGCAGCCGGCGCTATATTGTGAATCAATCTTCATTTCATGAGTGGACAGATGACGGCGCATATGGCCGCTGCGTATAGCCCATTCTTGCGCAGTTTCATTGACTAAGATGAAACTGGTCTTGTTCTATGCTTTCTTTTTTAGGGTTCCGTTCAACGAAACAAAAACCCCTATAAGATAATTTAGTTGACTGTCCGTCTATGTATTTGCATGTCTGTAAATACCCTTTTCTCATAACCGGGTGAAAGGTATAAGTTTGATTTAATAACAATTTCTTAGGTCTATGGTCCCTTGAAGGTGAAAAAAATTCAAGCTTCTGAGTCAACTCGATAAGAAAATACGGCCATTAGGAGGGTACACAACCAAGCTATGTAGATCGACAAAAACGTTCTTGGAATGCAAAAATTAAATAGCCCACGTATAGTCACACGCAGACAAACCGAAAGGTTTCGCGTGTACAAATGTAATCATGTATGTTTCTAAAATATCAAAATAAACGCCATTTTGTGGCAATAAACTGAACTGAAGTGGCGCTCATGAACTCCGAATATTTGCGGCGGCTGCGAAAACCATGCTGGCCGGCCAGGTGCTTCTTCACATAACGTTTGAAAGACTCCAGGCTTTACTATCGGAGAAATATATTGGCAAGGAGCGTACAGGTTACAGACCATTTACGTTTATTGCTGGGGGTATGATGTTGTAAGTTGTACCGTTACCAATATACGTTTCACAATGGTGATATCAATATGAGCATGATATATTCTGTTCTCAAATTTCAATAATATAATAAAATTTTCACGCCAGTATGAAGGCCTGGGCGTACTAAGCATGGGCCAAATTTAGATCACTCCGTCTTAAAACTAACCTCGGGCCGGCGCGGCGATGAAAATGCGAAAACTATGAATATGGGTAATTTGTGAATTACTAGTGGCAATAAAAATAATTTACATTGATCTATGTTCATTTCATTAAGAATTTTCGGAAAGCAAGAACAATGTTTCCATGTTTTCGATGCTAAGATAGTTGACGTTTATTTCTTATTACATATTTCATTAAAATACAAACACTGTGAACAATAACATAATAATATTTAAACAAAATAAAAGTAGCAATTTACTACTTACTAAAAAGATATTAAATTTAATAGAAAAAATCCTCCATGCCCGCCGAGCTGCCCACAGATAGTTGATACATGTCTCTTCTATTTGTTGCTTTGTAGGATCGCGATATTTGATCCCAAGATGGAACAATATGTACGATTTTTCTAAGCAATTACTATTATTTTGAGAGTCCTCACGATAAAATATCCGTACAAGCACACCGGACAGAATACGGTGGGTGAGCGACTACAAGCGAAGCGCGATGGGCCGTGCCGTCTAGTATGAGAGCTATATTAAATTCCCAAGAAATAAAACCACACTTTATTGCTTCCTTTTCTCGGATAAACGCCGCCGGTGCATAATTTAATATTGATGGTCGGATCTCGCCACAGGCCAAGGCCTCTTTCGTCCTAATAAAATACAAACGCGCTCGCAATAAAACATGCCTTGTTTACGGGAATCCTAAAGTTGCTGGACTTCGCGTTTGTAGAAGGCGGAGCGAAAATTATACTTTGTCTGTATACCTAATATGATTACAATTATGTGCTAGACTTTCATTAAGTTCTTATCATATTTCCACTACATATATAATATAAAAAGGTGTTTTGTAGGGTTAAGTTCCTAAAAAGGCAAACGGAACCCTTATTAGATCACTTGTGGTCGATCCGTCCGTCTACCAAAACCATTTTTGTATTCCACCACTTGAGTTAGAGTTGTTTTCAAACAAATAAAATACATTTAAAACTGCAATACAGGCTGTTAGCGGAGATTTGGTCGAAACGTTACCCGGGTGTTCCTTGGCCCATTTGGGGCGAAAAAGGTAGTTAGTATTTTATTGTACGGCTTAAAAAATTCGCCGTTCCAATACATTTTGTTCATACCTACACATAAACATTTATAGGACGGGCGATAATACTCTGAGCAATACAACACAATGTTTTCTACCTTTTTTGCTCCACATATGCTTAGTAATACCTGGTTAACGTTTGGAACAAACCTCCGTCTACTCCCTGTGTTATACCGGATGTTGCAACTAGTGGCCGTTGCATCATCCGGACACAGTTCAGGAGCGAAATTATCATGTTGTTCTAAGATAAAATAGTAAAAACTAAATGGTTTTTTTTTTCTAAAGTGTATAATTACCGAGATATTTGAAATATATGTTTTCGTCTAGTGTAATTTGAGATATTGTTACCGTGCATAATAAAGGTCTTGACATGGAACCTAGATCCCACGTCAGGCTAATGTCATGACAGTATGTGTGATATGAGCCATCCTGTCCAAAACGTTTCCACGTTGTTACGGAACAATACATTATTTTTACACTGGTATCAATATTGTATTTAAAGTCTAACTTTTTATTTACAGCATGTCCAGAAAAAGTAATCCCACTAATAATTTCCAAAATTGTATGTAGTGGCCGTTGCAACACTCTGTACATTGTTTTATTATTATGAAAGACGTACCATTTCCATTGCAGCCTCGAACATTTTAGGTGACAACTAATTACGACGAAATTATTGTATCGAGGAATCAGAAATCATAAAAAAAATCTAAGTAAATAGACACAGAAACAGAAATATAAAATGATTAAATATCTGCACCGTTTTGTATTCAATACTACAAGTACACAATTCTTAAGGCTACAGCTTTGTTTAGTCCCAAAAGCTCCAGCGACAATGAGCCCGACCCGGCTAAATAAATAAGTATACAAAGCGAGATAGTAAATAAAAAAAGAAGCAAGTTACACACAACTCCCCGGCGCTGTCAAAGAGCAAGACGTGCCTCGCCAACTTATCGTTAGCTGTAAAGCCTCCCCAGCGGCGCGCAGGCCGTGCGTGGCGTGAGCTCCACCCCACCGCCCCCACCCCTCGGTACCTCCAACCAGACTTCCGCCACCCCCAAAATAGATCCCACTCGGAAATAGTTTCGCTTTATTGTGTGAAATGAGACATTGAGGCTAACCAATAAATAGCCACCTGTACAAACGGCATCACCGTAACCGCCACATATTGGCGGACGCACATATATTTTCCTTAGAAATGAAAATGCCTAACGGCGTTTACGGTAGTGATGCGCTTCGTGCATAAACTACATGCGCAGTATGATTTTCCATGGTCAGTTGTGTAATTTTTCCACTTTGGTGCCCAATAACCAAAATCGCAATAGGATGTTCCGACCCATACAATGTTTTTTTTACACAAAAAGCAAAAAGTATTGCACTTTAAGGCACGAATTCGTCAAAAATATTAAATATAGCCATAGTAGTTGCAGCGAAAACATATTCACAATTTCAGGTTTAATGGTTTCGTTGTAATTGCCGATTGGAAGTTTCACACCGTTAGATGGCGCTGTTAAATAAAAATCGTATTCAAATAAATTGCAAAAAAACCAATAATCCTGAAATTGTTTTCGCTGCAAGTAATATGACTATATTAAACTTTTATTATTAATTCGTGGCTTAAAGTGCAATACTTTTTGCGTTATGTATGCAAACAACTTTATATGGGTCGGAACAGCATTAACATCAAATTGCGTCTGCCGATATTTTCGTACACTCTTTCGTAGTGGGTACTATTTTTTTATTTCGTTCCGATCGATATAGTGGTGTGAAGGAACACCTGGCCGGCCGGCATTGTTTACGCAGCACCCCTTGAAAGTTCGAAAACCCAGGGGCACCCTTAGGAGGTCCTGGCGTACGCCATATGCCGCGCTAAATATACAAAAATAAAACTACGTAGTCTTGCCGTACGCCATATGACGCGCTTAATATAAAAATAACCAAAAACTATATGTATTGCTTGCAAAGAAAATGCGCGAATTTTAAAATTGAAGAAAATCATTGAGAAAAAATGATTTTCTTAATTTTGAAGAAAATCAAAATTTATTTAGATCTCTGGCGGCATGCACATTTATTGCAACGCAATTTCTTCTCCAACTTCAAACGAAAATTCTGTACAATCGCCTTGATATCGAGGATTGCCTCATGTTGCTAAGCGACGAAATTTCGCCAGAAACTGAACACCGCCTCAAATTATATTCAATGGGCTATATCCATTTCGTTAACGTGGGAATGGTGTGACTAAATGGCAGTTTTCAAAATAGTCTGTCTGGAATAGTTTGAATTTACTCCTGGATTCTATTGGCATCAAAATGTGACAGCATGAGAGGCAGACTAATGTTCGACTGATTGCTTGAGAAATGATTAGAGCGGGACTTCATGAATTTGCGCTGTCATACCATTTGCACCATAAAATACTTCCAATATAAAAAAAAAATAACATAAACTTAGTATATGTAGGTAATTTTTGTTTTAAAGCTGTTTCTTGATTGATATTTGTTTGTTCCCTTGAACTGTGCTACCATAATTGCACGTTTGAAATTACATATCATTTAGGTATTATCCATATTGATTTCTGTATATATTTACGTCATGGTAACGTGAATGTGAATGGAAAATATTAATACAATATATCAGTTCTGTATGGGTTCTCCTTCATCGAATCCGCGGATCAATCAATCCGTTTGAGACGCATAATTAGTGTTGTCTGACTACCAGACCTCTCACCTAAATTGGCGTTTACGGAACTTCGAAGTTACGTAAAAACGTCAAACTACATATAAGTTTTTACTAGATATTCTGTGATCTTACTTCTTCAAGCTGCCAAAGTCAAACTAGGTCTTCAGATTTGTATGAAAAAGCGAAGTCGGCGTAAACGGCAACGCATTTGCGGCGACGGTGAGGAAGCTGTCAAATCAAACTCGGAATCGCAAATGATAGTTCGCTTAACGCCCACTGCGTGCGCTCTTAAATTTCTCCATACATTTGAAGACGCTAACTTAGGTGACAACTGGGACTAAGTGCTCTGCAGTTTAATAAATTTAATACGTTGGACTATTTAATATAAAGATTATGGACATGGAAATTGTACCGTGATGAAAAAAACTGAAATTTATCTCCTGCTTCCTAGATCGTCCGCCGCAACAATTTTCGTGACGCGACAAAAAGTTGGAAACTTACCAAAGCCACTCCAGCGCCGCCGAAACGCAATTAAAACTTAATCAAAAGAGAGTCATGCATAAAAAAATAGGAACACCGAACGAGTCGACAGTTTGGCCTACTCTAGGAGTTGCGTTAAATTCATATTTTAAAGCTTAAACTTTGGTGCACATACGGGAAGAGAATGTTTTCATTTTCAAAATGGGTCACTGAATACAGTTTTTTCCATATACTGCGAATTTCATTTGGAATTCATATTTGATATGCATGTAGAATCGACTGTGAAGCATTATTATATTGTAAGACATGAATTAAAGAAATATAATTATTAAAAAAAAACTACTTTACACAGTCCTGAACTTGACCTAGCACACATACCTTTCGAGGGTATTGCGTCTACGAATTTCGTCACCGGGTCTATCTATACCTATAATTTGGAATTCTTCTGCAATAAATATCTCTAATCAATGCGTCCTACTGACACAATATTTAGGATACATTCATTGATTTATAGCTTTATCGGCATTGCAGGCATTAAATGCAATGATTGAACGTTCAAACGTCTTTCCGTCTCACAAAAATCGTAATTGCATCAGAAGTAAAGTCAGTCCCAGGTCAACTAGAAAAGGATAGACGCATAGGTATGTTTACTGGGTGAAATCCAGTCTTGTACTGTATTCATAAAGTTATTCTTTTTACAGTTTTATTTGTTTAATTATCGTGTCCTCCGTTTACATTCGATTCTACAAACATATCACGTGTCAAAAAGTGACGAACTTGGTTAGTACGAAAAACTTCATTTTGAAACGTGGGAAAAGTTACCGTTATTATTTTGATTCGTTTTATGTTTAAAACAGGATGCCTAACGCAGAGTAAGAACTTTAATTGTTACTAAAATAAGTTACTTTTATTTGTCAGTACTTATTTTTGTTTTTGTTTTACTAAAATCTAGAATATAATTTAATTTATAATCTTATATGTATTTTATTGTACACAATATTTTTAGTACCCCACGATAACCGTTTCTGTAGCAAATCTCATACCATATCGTATGTATAATATTATCATAAATAAATAATCCGTGATTCCATTGCACTACCTTTTAAGCATACGAAGAGAAGGCAATACATATAATTGGAAACTACTTGAATAAATGACTTGAAACACTTGGGCGTATTCATTTCTTCGGAGACTCGAAGCTTGCCCAGTCAAACAAATATTGGCGTTCTTCGAACTACCGCTCTGCCGGTCTGAGCTCTCCGCGATCAAGTTATGAAGTTTCTCGGTGCGCTTTACGGGGCAGTGTGCCAACTTGTTGGTTCAATCGAGATTCTCATGATTGATTGGCCTACAGGTTGGCAGATTAGAGTTTAAATTGCATCCTATCAGTAGTGAGGTAAATTGGACACAACATGTTGGTTTTCAACTGTGATGAAGATTTTGAGAGCATGTACACCGATGTAGTAAATATAACTTGTACTGTCCGTTGGGACTGAGAGTATGAAAAGGTCAATAAACAGAAACTAGTGGCACTTTAAGCTGTAGAACTCGCGATTCTGTCTTTTGAACATTTGACATATATTTAAAATCCAAAATTTTGAAAACAGGTTTATCCATTCAATTCCATCAAAAATGCGACCTGCAGCGGAAAAAAGCTTTTTTCAAAATTACTTCGCTATTTTGAAAATGTTTTAAAAAACTGGCTTGACAAAAAAAAAAATCTATTTAATTTCGAACCTATTACAAAATTTCACGGGCGTCGGTTGTGAAATGCTACCTGTAGAGGAGAACAACCGGACAGACATACCACATTTGAACATTTTAAAAAAAATACTCCGCCAATTCGAAACATTTTCAAGAAGTGGCTTGACTAAAAAAATATATTAAAATATTGAACCTGCTTACAAAATTTTACTCGAACCGGTTGAGAAATTTGACCTGTGGAGAACAGCCGGACATATGAATGCATTTTTGCCCGGAATGTTTGAAACGGAAACCTGCTCTACGCTCAGTCAAAAATACATAAATATAATAAGTATCCAAATTAAGTAAATTTTAAGAAATTAAATCTTTAAAATAAAGTGAATACTTTACAGAATTGTCAATGTTTAGTTAAACTATTTTGTGAAACAAAACCAGAACGAACGAAGCATTTAAATTTGAATACCTTTAAAATTAAAATGAAATTCATTCTTTGCATGTCTCTGGATATAGCAAACAAAAATAAAGACAAAGAGAGCGAGATAATTATGGAGGAAAATACATTTAATTGCGACGTAGGCACTAGTACCTATCTACTTTGAACCGAATTAAAATGTTTGAATTTACTATATAAATTAAAACTTAATGAAGTCCACCACCCGCCAGGTGGGACGACGACATCAAGTGCGTCGGCGGAAAGCAGTGGTTCCATACCGCTGAGGGCCGGGAGGATTGGAGAAAAATTGGAGAGGCGAATGTCCAGCAGTGGACGCAAACACGCTGACTGACTGAAGTCTTAGGATTGTCGCATTTTAAAAAGCTCAAGATTCAAAACCCAGAACGTCCAAAAGTATATATTTATCTTGTGTATTAAAAAAAACATTAAATAAATCTAACCTAATCTAACCATACCTAATTGAAGAGTTACGTATTGATAAGAGTTTTGAATGCTATGGTTTTTGATCTTTTGAGAATGCTATCCAAATAAGTATTATGGACTTATTTTCTAATGTCGCAGAACCGATTATTAGTATTTTTTTAACCGGAAATGAATGGTTCGTAAAAATGTATGGTGTTAGATTTACGAAAGGTTACGGAGCTATATACAAACCATCCAAAACTATTTTTGAATATATATGAAAGCACGATACCGATTAACTTAATTGTTTTGTTTTAAACCCTTTTGGTTTTATGAAAAACAAAAAACCGTGTAGCAGGAAAATAAAATATTCATATATTTTCAATTTAATTTTCTGTGAAAAAAAAAACAACAAAAATGTGCAGGCACAGAATATAATTCTGATACAAAAATCGAGTGAATTGAAGAAGCTTTCAAACGATTTCGACACTAGGTTCGTATAGGAAGCGTTATTTTCTAATGCTTTCGGTCCCAACTTAAAGGTACCTTTATACTGAATGTATGGCATTCTTTCTATTTATAGGGGCGAAGAGGGCATAAAGAATGTCCAATTTGCCTAGTTTCGTCTGGCACCGTCGCTGTAGGGTGACGAGATCTGTTTGCAAATCGTTAGCCGGGTCGCAGCACCGTCGGGATTCGCATGCTATGACGACTAATATAAATTCTAATACTGAGATGGTAATAAAATTCTCTAAAATAATATTAAAAAATCAATGTATTCTCTTATATTACGCAGTAACGAGCACATTTTAACGAAGGCTTTAAATAATGAAATATAATGCAGTGACACTCGTTTAGTAAGCCATTTTAAAGTAGCATTCAAAACAATATAAGGAAGGTTTTGGTATACAGTTCCGATAAAGTGTGTTGAGCTAATATCATGAAATCAGCCATCAATGTCCAGTTATATGTATAACGCATGTTAATATTATAATGAGCCGATATTATTGGCCAATATTATTAATATGTGATCTCAGTCGATAGCCTTTCAGCAAAGTGGGTGAGGATAGTTTGCGGCAAACTAGGGCTGCCTTTCGAAGGTCAGATGATGTGCAGCACGCACTGATGGTGTCTGGAGTGGTACTGTTTTTCTTCTCTTATCTTACGGATGAAAACTTGTCGTCAACATCATCGACACCGAGTAAGCCGTTTCTTACAAACCCTAATAACAATTGCTCAATTGCGCGAGATACATCAGGGGCGGACAGCTTCGACAAACTACAGATATCTATCTTATTTGTCTTTTTTTTACTTTGTGATTAGACACAATATTTGTGACAATGCATTCGTGCATGCCTGCATTCTGTAAAATTTATGTTTTCAACAAAATGTTGAAATAGTTACAAGAGTAGTGTCAAGTGTTACAATATTTTACATTACTGCATGTTTTGCATCATAAAACTATCAAAGCTCTGAATTATGAATGAGTATTAATATTTATTTAGTCTTTCAACATTTATTAAAACCTGTACTGCCGTGGTAATGTAGTGATCCCCTGTTAGCTCTTCTAGAGAACCGTTGTAAGAGATAGAGTATGACGTCAAAAGCGTCGAAGCGCTATCTATCTTGACAAGAGTCCAGCCAATTATTTCTTGGTTTTATGTATATATAATCGACCACAGAGCAAAAGGGGCTGTAAAAAGAACTACTTTATGAATATACTGTAAGGTTGGAACCAAAAAAGCAAAACTTACCTTGCCACCTGCAGTTTACCCAAAATTTGGAATTCTCCTACAGTCATGCACTCTTAAAATATCCCGCAATACCCGCAAATCATTTGTTTTGCTTGTTTGGGACAAGCCTAGCAGTATATTCATAAAGTAGTTTTTTTAAAGCTCTATTTATTTATTTAATATTTGATCGCTTCGCGGTCGATTCTCATATAGGAATCTATTATTACTTTATTGACCATTATTCTCTTAATTTTCTGTAGGTAGCATTTAAAGGGATATGTAACTATGTGATCAGCTGACAGTAGTAGTTTATGACAAAACTTATAGTATTAAAACCTAATGTGCAATTGTTTCACAGTGTTGTGTTGCCACTGGAGCAGTGCATCGCTTAAAGGTCCTTGCTTACGGTGACGCTTGGCTCGGGTTATCTCTTTCCCTAAAATATGGTTGAACGAGGTAATGGCTGTGCACGGCGTGATGCTCGTGAACGGGTGCTGTTTGTGGGGACTGGCCTGCTCCAATTGGCAACATATTAGTTGGAGGGGATTGTCTTTGCAAATAAAATGATATTTGTCATGAACTGTTGCATACGGCATGGATATTAAATTTTGTGTATTCATGTGAATTTAGTGTTTTACCTATGTTTTTGTTAAAATAATTGACAAACACTTTTGTAAACTTAGACTAAGTGGACGTTGAAAAAAAAACACAGCAGAGTTTCTTTCCAGTTCTTCTTCGCTGTGTTTTGTTTTGCTGAACTGGCCAATGCTAAAATATGACAAATCCGAGTGCAGTGTACTGTCTATGGATGATGAATAAACAATACAACAACAATACAATACAATACGGTCATTTGACATTCGTTAAAAAAACGACCTACTTGCTTAGTACGAAAAAGTAGATTGACTAATCCCTGAGTCGCCTTTTATTACTCTCATGACAGATATATTTGGAGAAGTCGAAATATTATGAAGAATATAAAAAATACATATTTTTTTTTTTTTTTTATGTGACTGGACATGGATGGCTAATACCACAAGTTCTGTCATGGTATTAGCCCAACACACATTTGCTTATCAACTAGGATTTTATGTTTATTGTTGTCGTAGTACATATTGAAACTATTGGATAAATTCTTTGTTAATGATTCTATATTAAAATCATTTAAATCTGCATAACACAAACATATTTTCCTTACATTCGGTTGGCTACTCGCTCATATCACAGTTCCTCAACAACTGACAGCTTAAACGTATCTATTTTCCAAAACTTTATTCCTAGTAATATTGTAGAGCGGAGTGTAATTAGGCTCGCACAGTTCCGGAAGGCTCCGCCGCAGCGCTGGCAACGATCCAAGCGAATTCCCAGTGGAATTGCAACAATCAGCAAAGCGTCCCGGACTCACCCACCCACTGCTATTTACTTGGGTCGTGCATTTTCACGGTCGCTAGGTGAGTTTGTTGTCAATAAAATGTAGTATCGTAACGACAGTATCGTACATTATTTAACGAGTTGTTGTTTGGTTAATCTGAGGTTCCATATAAAGGTTTTGCCTTTTCATCTGTATAAAAATGACAGCTGTCATTAGTCTTTCGGAACTGTCAGTGCTACGATAGATTAAATTGTACTGTAATTTAGTGCGACACAGTTTTGTAAGCGTTCACGAAAAACTCTTGATTAGTAGTTTTTATGGTGAATCGTCGACTTAAGTGCCACATATTAAGGTTCTCGCTTAGACAGTGCTGGTTGAAAGTGAGTTACGGACAACTTTTCATTCTTGCTGCGATCGAAAAAAAGACGAAAACAAAACGTTTCTTTGCAGGTTCTTCTTCACTGAGTTAATCCGCGGATCAATCAAATTGTGACATGACTTTGTGTAGTTTGACTACCAGAAGTTGAAAAATTGAACGAAATTAAATTATCATCTTTCATTTCCACAGGATTTATCCTCGAATCCTACTTCAACTGTGTTCGAAATAAGGCTTAAAGTTTTGCTTGAGTTCGGAAACATGATAGGCCGATCGAAAGACCTTTAGCGTCGAACGAATGACCTTTTGTAAGAACACCAAAGTATGGGCCAGAAAGGGGGTTAGCCAGCGGCATTTAACCTTTCTAAGCATTCAACATGCATTGAATATGACATGGAATTATTACCGAGCAATAAACGCTGATTGTCGTCTACAATTTCCCTTGTCTTTCACGGTAAAAGAAAGAAGAGGCGAATAAATTAAATCCATTACAAGCAAAAAGTAACCCTCATAATGATACATTTGGTGGTTGAGTCACGCCACGTGTAGTCTGTCTGGTTGGGTGGCGTAATTTATGGAAGAATATTGTATCACCAGCTTCGCTTCCATGTTCCATTCTGATTACTGATGAGGCCTTACTGCGGCACGCTACTCCACCTTCCACCATCGCCTCGTACAGTCGCTTTGGTAAGTATTTATCATATTGTGAATGTTTTCAAGGCAAATGATGCCTGAATCACAGGTTGAGTCATTTTCTACTACATAAAATTCAGGAGAAATACAACTTTTTCTGAAAATAACGAAATTTTACGAAAAATCTTATATTGGGGCAACTGTTTGGAGACAATTTAGCATATTTTATTTTCAAAGGAACATAAATTAGCTGCAACTCGTTTGCAGGGAATTTGTTTTCAAACTCTGTGGTATAAAAATGTTATAGAATTTTATGAACTATCTTTCGCTCCAGTTTTTTTTTTTCTCTGTAGCGCATCATTTTCGAGATCTTAGCAAAAACCCAAAAAGTGTGACTTACCTACTAGATGCCAGGACTTTTAATATGTTCACTGCCTAAGCACCCAGAATAAGTTTCTGAATGAATCGCTTATGCACTGTGCAAGCCGTTTTGGGCCATTCGTGCAGTGGATTATACTGAGTGGCGCTTTGAGATGTGTCAGCATGGGAAACTCTGATACTATAAGAGATAGAGAAATATGATCTGAGCAACCATACAAAAATTGGGAATCGGACCCGTTCATTTAGGAAAAAATCCTATGTTATTTTATCACGAAAATGTATAATTGGGTTTGCAAGGTGCAAATGTTGCAATGAAATCTTGCCATTGTAATTTGACAGTGTTTTCTACTTTCAATTGGTGAATTTGAATTAACGTGGTTTATATGGCTGCTGTCAGATATTCGACTGATTCGTAGCTGATTTTGTAGACTTTATCTTTAACGTAACCCAACGAGAAATAATCTAAAGTTTGTATCAATATTGAATATAATCATTGAGTAAATACAGCCTTTTTTATAATATTCGATACAAGGTTCCATAGCAAGTAAATGGTGCCTCAATATAAATTTTCGCAATAACACTGGATCTTTTTCCAAAAGACCAAGTTCGATTTTCGTTTCGTGTGTGAGTTTTTTTTTAATCTACGAATGCTCTTCTTCATATCCCTAAAATGAACGACGTGGTTTCTAAGAACATACTTCTCTATATATTATGGTTTCAGAGTTCCCCTACTGACCCATATGAACGTGCCACCCTGTAGAGTTGGCTACTTTTAATATGACAGAAGGAATAATAAAACGTTGAAAATATTTATCGATATTAAATTTTAACTAATTTCATTCACAATCAAATGAACGCGTTAACAATCTTGTTTATAAACTCGATTCTGGTTAATATTCAAATTATGAAAAAACAAGACATATTTTCAACTACTATTTACGACACCCATATATTTAGGTAATTATAAAGTTGGGTTAGGTTTTATTTGTTTAGTCTAAGCACAGACTTGTTTATAGTTGGAACGGATTTTGATATAACTGTTAACCGTTATTCGTTGATTAGTTGTGAGGAGCAAAAACACACATTGCGTCCTTTTTGGTGGTACTGGGAACTAATACATGGAAGGTAACATGTCAATTAATATATATAAATAATAAAAGGAGGATGTCAATGAATTTATTTTTATTAAACTAATAAAAGTTAAATCTATCCAGTGCTGTTAAAGAGTTCCATTGTTTTTATTTATTTTAATGTTATATCTATAAGCAGGAAAAATTGGATGATTGCGTTGCTTTTCCAAAATCTATCCCAAATAACAAATATATTTACATACATAAATCCTAAGTAAATTTTACCTCAAGACCGAAACTTAAACGAGCAAGTTTACTTCAACTTTCTTTAAATTCTTCAACCAATAAGCAATTTGGGGCCATCACAAATATAAAGTTGATTATACCGAAGTAAGTTAGATTCTAAAGTTAGATTTGCGCTGGATCTAAAATTTAAATTTAACCGCGCAAAAGGCCTTCATCAACGCAACCCAACTATACGTTCGCGAGAGAAATAAGTTTGGCAAAGCGATGGCAGACGGAGAAAGGCAGCGGCTGTCATGTGAACGAAAATATTAATACAAGGCGGCACGCGATCCGACTTACAGCGGTTAAACTTTCTCAAATAGCCGCAGGTAGGAAGCGGAATCGTCGCATCGCATGCCTTTGCCCGATTATCCGACTACGGCGGCCGTAGGGAACCATTACACCGTCATATCCATAGCTTCCCGACATTATCAGACTTGCCCGAACCTACTTGCGTAACAAATTAGATGACTACGTAAATAATTATTCATGAAACGATCGAATTGAATTAATTTTATATTATTACACGTGAAATTAATGTGATTTGATTAGTCATTCATACTAATATTATAAAGAGAAGTAAATTTTGCAAGTTTGTTTATAAGTGGAGGGTAATCTCCAGAACCACTCTACCTATTTGAAAAAATATTTCACTATTTGTGCATCATTCCTTTTTATTATTCCTTTATGCGCACGGCTGCACTGCACTAGATGGAAAACACGGGTAATTTTTCATTGCCGTTTAAAACATAGTTTCATCCAATGCGATGGCACCAACCCGGGCGGAATTTACCCTACTACCTAGTAGGAGAATGGGACCTATAGTCTTAGATGGGTTCCGAACCATAGAACAGCTTTTTTTTATGTGACTGGACATGGATGGCTACTACCACAAGTTCTGTCATGGTATTAGCCCAACACACCACATGGGAACTAGGTGCCATGCCAGGACCTTCCTTATATTACACAGCTACATTGAACTGGATGGAAAACACGGACAATTTTCATTGCCGCTTCGACCATAGTTCATCCAATGCGATGGTACCAACCCGGGCGGGATAAACCCTACCACCTAGTAAGTAAGGAAGGGGACCTACAGTTTAACGTGGAATCCGAACTACGGCCAGCCTCTCTCAATGGTCGAATGGTCACCCATCCAAGACCAGACCGGACCCAGCGTTGCTTAACTTCGGAGAGCGATCGCCGAATCGCGCCACTGGGCCACTGAGGCTGGCAACGAACGTAACGAAATGTACTTATCCAAATGAGAAAGGGAAATAAAGTGGTGCATCACCGGGGAGAGAATTTGAACCCGTAAACCTTCGCATGAAAGTCTCGCCCCTAGACCACGAGCTGTACATTTTCAGTTTAGGATAGTCAATCAATATTGAGGCTACGACTACACATTATGAAGTTTATGTTTGCCCCCTAATGAGCAAATATCTCTGTAAGTTATCTACGTAGATAATTATGTCGAAAATATTTCGATAAATCAAACTTAAGCACAAATGGAAAACTGGGGCTTTGAAACTCGAAAGATTCGAATCCGGCTTCAGACGAAAATTCAAAACAAAAATGTCTTCGATCATTTCCAAAATCTGATTGCAATACTTTAATATAGATATTATATAACCTCAAAACTCATTATAATGGGAATGTCGCTTCCAATGTTTAGAAAACATTTTATTGTATTCAAGTGTATTGTATTGTGAGTGTTAATAAATTTGCCTACAACATTGATTAATATTTTGTCTCGTCTCTTGACTCTTCTGACCCATCAGTGCTCGGTCTTGTACAAAACGTACGTTAAGCGTGACGTCTTATCATGCGCAAACAGCCATTATTGCATCCTGAATATGCAAGCTTTCACCAATATTTGCAGAGTTTCGCCCGTGTCGGATGAATTTGTTAAGAGAACGCGAGAGGCGAGAGTATTCGCCAACTAAACGTTCACACCCTTGCATCAATCGAGTGATCGACACGCCTTCGTGTCATCTGCCAAAAACATTCCCCGAAATCAACGTCGAATCGATTTTGGTTCTCGGATCACTTCTGATATGACCTCCAGCTATAAAAATCCCAAAGTTATCTTTCGGTTACAGCATGTAACTATGCAATGTAACCGAAAGTTAACTATCGAATTGGAGGTGGTGAAATCAGGTGATATTCGCGCAAAGCCGGAAAGAGAGCGTGTGCCGCCGCCCTTACGATGCGGGAGCCACTTTGTACGTAGAAATAAAATGGAATCAGTTACGTGCTTGTGCGCTTCCTTTATCTATTGTAAGTCATAGGTTTCGCTCGAGCCGCTTTGACTCGGAAGTCGGGTTATTACTGAAAATTACAGCGCAAGACATGTGAAACTACTGGTACCTCCCATTACCTATCACGTATCGATTGGGAAATGTGATTAAAACAACGGCGACTTTTATCTACCGCCATTGTATTATGTTGATATGTTGTATTTAAATTATAAAATAGCAAATAACTTAACTAAGAGCACACAATAAATGAATATATATGAAATAGCAAAATACATTTGGAATTATGATGATATGCGAACATAAATTTCAATCAGCAACAAAAAAATAATCGCGACGCGCAATACAATTTTTGAACTTTTGATTGTTGCGAACAAAAAAAATTACCTATTGTAATTTTCTTCAACCATAATTATCTTGGATATTTGAATTGCGATTTGAAGTAAAACAATTGCTTTTTTGTATTATTATTTTTTTTTAAATTAGGAAAGATATATTTTTGTTCTGCATACCGTTAACTCAATGCAATGTTCAATCCTTCTCTGTTGCGGCCATTTCTACTGATAAAGACAATTTCATTTTACCCTTCCAAAGTATATTTTAAACCATGGTAAAAACCTCAAGTACTAATAAATTTTCATTAACATCAGTATTCAAAGCCTTACCTCGTTCCACTTGAACCTTTTTGTTCCAGAATGCCTTGAAATCATACTTCATGCTTTCATTGTTCTGGCGTTCCCGACATCACGAATACGCGAATTTCATATTAATCATTTATTACAATATTACGAGACTTGATTGTATTATGGCTGCAGATTTAAACGGAAGGAAGAAAAGTGATGTGATTATTTTTCAACATTTACGTGTTTCGTTTACATTTTACAACGAACTCTCCATACCCCTGACGCTTTTGCAAATTATTCACTTCTTTGCGCTGCCTCATTCAGGGTTCCACTGGAGGAGCACAAAGCTCTATCGCGTCTCGCTAACTTTGTAGCAACGTTGTGATACACGGTTGCAGCGCAGTGAACACGAAACGTGCACGAGAAGTCTAAACATGTGCGTTTCGCATATCCAAAGGGTTCTCAACAGAACTAATTTACGTGCATGCAAGATGAGTTCAAACGATCTTCTTTTGGCCACGATGTAAAATCGAAAATAATGAATTTTCGATTAGCTAACAACTAGTCTTAAACCCTTACCTTAAAGCAGGCGTAGAAAAATTGTTTTTTCCTTTCATGCTGGGTTATATTAAGGAGGTATTTTTATCTCCATTGCAAAAAAGAATACTATTACAAACAGTACAAAATGTTCAATGAAGACCGTTAGGAAATGCAGCGTTTTTTTTATATTACCTAATCTGTGCGCTACACTCTGCCATTATCCCTAAAATGCACAGATTAGCATCTTCAAGCTTGTCAAGTGTTATTCTATTGATTAAGCCTGGTTTTCACCAAGTGCTGATTAATTTTAATAGACACTTTAAATGACTTTATTAAAAAAGTGCTGATTATCTTGTAGTGGTATTGATTGCAAGCTTCTAAGAAAGGCTCTTAAAATGTGGCGATTAAGCTAATCAGCAGTAGGTGAAAAAGGCCCTAAGAGTTAATTCCTTAGTTCCAATCAGATTCTTACGAAAAGATCGACATATATACATAAGCATGAAAGACAAAGCAATTCTTCAGAACCCCTAAATGGGTCAAAGAATGTGACCTAGCGGGAAATCTCCTCTCTCGGGAACCCGTGAGTGCGGGAGAATGTTGGCCGTTGTGCATGTAAGGTCTGTAGGAAACTGTGAGCGATTCCCGAGAATGGTGCGCACGCGGGCGAAGCCGCCGTGGGTTCGACACAAAGGAGAGCTTAGAGTTTAACTTCTTCCCACGCTCCATATAGAGTTTCTACCGTAGACAGTAGAAATATACATTCGTAGTATTTATAGATCAGCTGGTTAAGAAGCGAAATATTATGGTGGTAGTTTGTAGTAAAGAACGGTCACTCGCGTAGATACTTGGATTGAGATTAATTTAGCAGTAGCTACAAAAAAAGTCTATCCGTTGCTGCATTAAAAACGCATCAAACCAATAAAAAACACTCGTTGTCATTTATAATATTAGCAGAGATTCGATTTAGATAAAAAATATGAAGTCTTAGTTTTCTTACCAAAATATTTTTTTAAATTTTTATTTATAAATACATCATATATTTTTCTCCCTAATCTCTGTCTTTTAAATATATAGTTATTTAAATCTTTAGCTATCTATTACTCAAGATAACAACAACTTCATATTGTGTTTGATTTTTTTATAAAGACGAAAAGATGTTTTTCAATTTGCATTTGAACTGAGTTTCAGCTATATTCCGAGATTTCATGTTAAAATTAAGCTATATTATCTTTATGTTTCGAATCTCGAAATCATTGCACTATTTCATCTACAGGGTGTCACAACGGCCTGACACGCCACGTGCGATCTAGGTTCCAGGGCCTTCATTACGCACAATACGATCTAACAAATGAAATGAAATGAAAACATACATTTCAAAAAACACCATTTCGGTAACTAGGCGCTTTAGAAAAAAAACTTATTTGTCACGGAAAAACACGAGTATTACGCTGGCGAAATTAACGTACTGGACGCTGGAACCACATATATCAACCATGGAGGTGAAGAAATAACTCTCCATGATATCAACCACATACACGGACGGACGAACAGTGGAGGACTAGTAATAGGGTTCCGTTGGCACCCTTTGGTGCCTAAAACCTAAAAACGATGGCTGATAGGACAATTTTCGTGCCGGTGGTTGCCTAAAAATAATACGTTATTAACTGTACCCGAAGTCCCAGTTGTCACCTAAACTGGCGTTACGGCAAACCGATTGACTGGCGTTTTCAAATGTATGGAGAAATTGAAGAGCGCGCGCAGTGGGCGTTAAGCGAACTACCATTTGCGAGTCCGAGTTTGATTTGACAGCTTACTCAACGTTGCCGTAAATACGTCGACGTTGCCGTTTACGTCGACTCCGCGTTTTCATACAAATCGGAAGTCCGAGTTTGACTTTGACAGCTTGAAGAAGTAAAACCACAGAATATCTAGTAAAAACTTGTATGGAGTTTGACGTTTTTACGGAACTTCGAAATTACGTAAACGCCAATTTAGGTGAGAACTGAGACTACCGGCTCTGATGTAAGATTACTTCGAAGGTGTATTCAAATCAACGGAATTTACGCTCCAAAACGCTTACCATTGTGATACACACGCCAGAATTTCGTGAGGGTCATGTAATATCTCTTGGAACTACAAAGCTTACCTTCGCCAAAGTTTGTCAGGAAGGTTCCTGAATATTTCACGGAGGTTACCACAGTGACACCACAGTTACCACAAGGCAGGGGCATAGCCTTGGGTTCGTAGCTTTGTGAACAGTTTGATTAATAATTAAATATTGTAAGATAGTGAGATAAACAACTTTTGAATAAGAAATACATTTATTTAATCATAAACCTTTTATAATATATCTGCAATGTAAAACGAATATTATGCATTCTTAGATGCAATGCAATTTGCATATAAAAAAATATATTAACTTTATTATGTGAGCCAACAAATTCTATCGGTGGTAATAGCTCAATAATTCTAGTACAGTTTTTTGATCGTTTTTAAAAAATCGTTAAAAATACCTGTCGTTGACGAGGAACCGATAGGTTTTCCTTTTTTTTTTTTATAATGGAACTGTCTTCTATTTTACAGTCGAAAAGATACGTGCGAAAGGCCAGTCAGGCACCATGCCCTTTCGGCGCGTGGTTTTATCTACAGCAAACGCAATTTGCGGGATCTGCTGGTTTTTCCTATATATTTGGCGTGATAGCAATATAGGAAAGTTGCTAAGCTTATCATGAGAATCTCTACTATGGGGCATAAAACCTCCGGAACGTTCGCGTGTATGCCCGCATTTGGGCTGAAGGACAGAATACTTGCGAGTCAAAATCATTAAATAAATGCGCCCAATAAAACCCCTCTTAAACTGTGGCCATAGTTTTCTTTCGTTTTCAAAGAAATGTGTATCGATTTAATGAAATCTATTTCAATGAATGGTTAAAAACTGCCAAAGTGCGAGTCGGATTCGCACACGAAGGGTTCCGTACCATCGTACAAGATTTTTAAAATAATTGGGTTTTTGTATGGGGTTTTTATTAATATTAAATTTTACCTATTTGTTGTTATATTGTTTATTGTTTATTCATCATCCATAGACAGTACACTGCACTCGGATTTGTCATATTTTATCATTAGCCAGTTCGGGGAAATCCCAGCGAAGAAGAACTGGAAAGAAACTCCGCTGGTTTTTTTTTTTCAACGTCCACTTAGTCTAAATTTACAAAAGTATTTAAACTCACAGATAAACACGCTACATTAATATGAATTGACGAGAATCAGCAATTCTTGTCATATGCAACAGTTCATGACAAATATCAGTTTATTAGTAAAGACCATGCCCGCCATCTAGAATGTTGCCAATTGGAGCAAGCCAGTCCCCACAAACAGCACCCGTTCACGAGCATCACGCCAGGCACAGCCATCGCCTCTATCAACCATATTTTAGGGAAAGAGGAGACCCGAACCCAGCGTCGCCGCAAGTAGGGACTTTAAAGCGATGCACTACTCCAGTGGCAACATGAAAAAGTTGTGAAAGCTCTGTACGATTTAGTTTTAATACAATTATTTCTGTCATGAACTACTACAGTGACCTGTAAACAAAGAGTCAAAATACAAAATCCGTTATTATCTTACAGCTAAAAAAAAAAACTATATAATATTACACTTTAAATGCTACCACCTCCAGAAAATAAAGAGTACAATGGTCTGAGAGCAACCATATACGAATAAGATTCCTGAAAGAGATTCTGACCAACACCTACAGTTAAATAATGCTTTAATACATTTCGGGTGTACAGAGCCCTCGTCATTATTGATACCAAATTGTATCAAATCAATATTATTTTGTTAGTAATTTCATACTACACATAATAACGACATAATAAATACATACTCCATAAAAATGTCAGCCGCTTACCTATTACGATTCATGAGATACAGCCCTGTGACAGACGGATGGACGGACGGACGGTTTATGGAACGGTAATAGGTTTCCGAAGAAATTAGGTGCCATGCTAGGACCTTCCTTTATGAGCACGGCTACATTGAACTAGATGGAAAACACGGACAATTTTTCATTGCCGCTTCGCCCATCTCTTCATCCAATGCTATGGTACCAACCCGGGCGGGCTTAAACCCTACCACCTAGTAGGGAAAGGGGACCTACAGTTTAACATGGATTCCGAACCATGGAGCAGCTCGCATTCGTGACGAAATGCACTTGTCGAACTCGGAAAGAGAAAGACAGTGGTGCATGTCGGAATTGAACCCAGGCCTCTGGTAAGATAGGCCAGTCCTCGCGCCACTAGGCTACGAGCCGCTCAAAAAAAATAAAAATAGGACTGGCTCTATCGTCTGATGCCAAATACGATTTTGGTGATGACGGCAATTATGTTTGAATGTTCAATCTTTGCAGTCAAAGTCCGCAACGCACATGAAGCGTTAAATAAATGTATGCAGGTATCTTAAACACTGTGTTAGTAGGAGGAATTCGTTACGGGAGGAGGGACTGTAGGAGAATTCTAAATTATTGGTAAACAGCCGGTGGAGAAATTGGCAATACCCGCGAATGGTATGTTTTGCTGGTTCGGGTCCAGCCTTGCAGTATATTCGTAAAGTAGTTATGTTTACTGGACTCTTTCTTCAATTAATGCGTCCTTGCTTCACGGTCGATTATACATACATATATATCACATTCCTTGGAATAAGCGACGTACCTTCTTAGTACGGAAAAGTATATTTACTTAAGTAAATTCACTTTTACTGTTAATATTTGAAATATACTTAGCAGGTACCCACGGTAATGCCATGCCAGTGGTCGCTGAACCACTCTTATGACCCTCTTCGATCCGGCCACCTACCCAAGGACCGACGCTGGGGCAGCCAGTCTCTCTTTACGATCGGCCCTCGCGCCGATGGCGGCGCCGCTCCGCTTCGGCTAATGGATTCTCCAAAGAGAATAATGGATGGAGGTCCGTTGAAATATCGGTCAGTTGTGCACACTGTCCCGTGCACTCTGGGAAATTGGGGCGGGCAATAATCGAATGATTATCTTAATTTTTAGTTTCATTCGATAAATAATCAAAAGAAATAATGAGATGAAATTTGTAATTACGTTAAGTGAAGTTCTACCATAATTATGTGTAGCGCCACAACGAAACACTAGAACAACACGATTTACGTTCCGACGATGCACGCACAAAAAAGTGTAATTAAGTTAGCTGCAGGTACCAACGTGAAGACAACAACAAGTACATGGCTTCTAGTCCATTTTTTCGTCTATGGGCTCCTAAGATTGTGACGATGCTAGTACAAACCAGTGGTACTACTATCTCGGACGAGGCGCAAATATGTATAATAATAAACTCGTAAAGGCTTAACTATTTATTAATTTACCTTTAATTTTGATTAAAATAAAGTAAATAGGTTTGGACATAGCCAGCACATTTGAATAATTTAATAAATGTTATTTTTTTTTCAGTTTAGTTAATCTTTTAAAAAATATGGAGGAATATATTTATTAATAACACAAGATTAATTTTCTGATTTAAAATATTTTTTTTCCTCTTTGCACCCTTCAATTATATTATTTAATTATTTGAAAACCACTCATTTCAAATGAAGTTCATTCATTTGATTGTTTATATCCATAATTTTCACCCAACAAAAATGACAAACGTCAGGATTTAACAGAAAACCCAGGATTAATTTTCGAAAAAAAGGGAAATCATTTAAAAAAACCAAATGAATTGGAATATTAGTGTTAAAATCATGTCTTGTATTCTCCACGGAATAATAATAGAATCTAGGCAATGATGCATTTATATTTTAAGAATTTTTATAGAAAAATCGACATTAAGACCCTTGCGTTCATCATGAACCTGATCATGGTCTAATAGAAAAACCCTAACTATTCATCTTGAAGTTCTAGCACTCCGAATTAGAGAGCTTCGAACTTTTAAAATTTGCATTCGCGTTCGTTTGAATCCATTACGGTCGTAAAAGTTTATTTCTGCAGGTATACAGAAGGTACATCGATACATATACACATTGGTTACATTATGTGCACTCAGGTGGAAAATTCTTGAAATAACAACTAGATTTGGAAATGAAATTTTTATTATGTATTTTAAGGATGGTTTCATAAAATTTGAAAGGCAACTTTGAAAATGAATCATGAATACAGGCCATATCCATTTTATAGGCTGACGTTAGTAAAATCAAATCTGAATACAGAAAAGGAATAACATGAATCGATGGAGCCCTTATCTAACAGGCAAGTCAAATACGGGTACCGATAATCACGTGGATTCTCGAGACAAGCGAGGGAGCTCGTAGGCTGAGGAGGCCGACGTATGCCACTCAGGAGCATTTTGTTGTTTGCACGTCGATAGCTATCCTAAAATAACGCGCCGTATCGTACGGTGCGCTTTCGAGGGCACAGAATGCCGCTCCGCTTCGGGTCACCGAAGAGCGGGCGTAGTAGCTGCCCGAGCGAGCGCTTTGCGTCTGGGGCTACCCCGCCGGGGATCGGTGAAGGACGGAATTGTGAAAATGTTTTTCACATTTCACACATTAATTTCGTAAAATGTATTGACTTTAACGACAACTTAAGTAAGATTTATTTTGAAGGAAAACTAATAGACGCTTTGTATCTGGATGCACGCACATGTACCTACGAGATGCGAAATTAATTGCGGTCGGTCCGATACGGAACGATATGTTTAAGTATCTTGTAAGTACTGTACGGAACCCTCTCGGATCTCGAGTCTGATTCGCACTTGATCGCCTTTTTTGTTAGCCAAAACTCCTAATTAGTGAGCCTCCATTAATTAATATTCGAGAATTAATTGAGCGCTTCATTCGAATTGTTCGTTGATACAATCACGAGGAAACTAAATTAAAGTAAAACTTTCTCCAATAAATCTATTCACAAAAGTATCGATTCACGCCTTATCATATCCCATTAAAAAGACAATAAAGAAATTAGTCGAATATCTCACAGTCGAATAGCCTGGGATATCGGAACAGTGTATTGTATCGTCTATTTATAAATGTCTACGGAGGCGTCAAATTCGCGCCGTCATCTGAAACTCGTTAGAGCGATCCGCCTTGGCGGGATACGCATGATAAAAGTAACATCTGCTTTAAATAATTTGTTCTCAAGAATATATTTCATTTATGAATAAAACGGATACGAAATATTTAATATCAAGTATTTTTTCCACTAAATGACAATATCTTAAAAGAATCAGAGCTGAAAGAAGCTCGAATTATCAAAATATAAAATCAGTATGAAGATCTTAAACACCTATTTTCTTGTAAATGCCACTGAACACATGTTGAGGCAACCTCGGTATTTACACAAATCCAACACACGAAAACAGCATTCTTGAAAGGTTGTTAACAATATTTTTAAAGTTATACTACTTTTGGCGCTTTTTTTAAGGACTGATTGATGCCT
The DNA here is from genome assembly GCA_946894095.1 of Incurvaria masculella. Lineage (NCBI taxonomy): Eukaryota > Metazoa > Arthropoda > Insecta > Lepidoptera > Incurvariidae > Incurvaria > Incurvaria masculella. The sequence continues at coordinate 4,671,039 of OX335650.1, read as the reverse complement.
TGTGCGAGTGCCATTTCGAAATACTATGCAACAATTTGTTTTGATTCGTACGAATAAATGTTATTACAGAAATTGAATTCACTTAAAAGTGCACACAGTGAATCTTATAGATGTTAACTTTCTTCAAGTTTGTACAGACATACCGCAACTGCACGTGAGGCTCACCTAACTCCGTCATACATATGTTACAGCCAAGAGTTTTGTTAAATTTCCCAATGCATTGCAAGAAAAGCAAAGGGTTCCTTTTCCATTAAACACTGATAAAAACACTAAAATTTTCAGTAGCGTGAGGTCTGCAAGTTCTAATAGCGAACTTTTTTTAGGATTTCTAGCGGCCTTATTTGGAACCATAGCGATATAAGTAATGTCGTGTTTACGTGTAGTGTTACTATTTGTAAGGAAACCCAATCATTATATCTGGATCCAGGATAGATTAGGGTTCCTTCCGACGCATCGGTGTCACCGCGGTGCACCATCGGTCGACGAGATGGCCCGCTACACAGTTTAGTGCGTCGATGTATCGTACGGATCCCCGAGCGTCGGGGGAGACTGGGCGAGTAAAGTATAGCGAGCAATTAATTTAACTCCCGCGAGTGTAACCGTGCACTGGAGGAGCGGATCCGTCTACAGCGAGACCGTTGCACTATGATGCTTTCTTGCCTCGCAAAAAACTATACTTTTAATGCTGGCGTACACAAAACCGTTTTTTTATGTAAAAAAGTTAATAAAAAGAAATTAGTTGAGTAAATTATAACATTAAACAACGATATTTATAAATAACGTCAATATCAATGGATCCATGTTTTTTAATATTCAGAATTATAAGTTTGGTCATTTCTCTAACAATTCTTGTTGTATATCGGTAAACGAGTACGATCATGGATGTGCGCATAAAATAAATCAGTAAAGTGTGCCAATTCTATATTAATCAGAGAGCGGATATCAAATATTTCACCAATGAGAGTAGTTAAGATCTAATTAAATTAAATTTAACCAGTCAATTTGTAGACGAGTGCAAGCTGGATGCTTCGGAATCCATTATGTAGGTGGTAGTGTTAAACCTGGGTTGGTAATATCGCACGGGATGGAAGGATGGTACAAGCGGCAGTTAAATATGTCCGTTTTTTCAATTTATGGTAATAGCAAGAAATTATGCAACGTTAGATGGTGCTATAAAAATAACGCCATCTAGCGGTATAAAATTTGTAATTGATATTACAACAAAAGCAATAAACATGAAAACCTAAAAATTATGGCGGAACCAACTGAGGCTATGTTTACAAATTATACAGGATTATTGCTATAAAGTCTGTTATTTTTAATGTGTTGTATAAAATAATCTTTGTATAGGTTTGACACGTTTCGAACCCTCTAAAGCCAAGCATCACCACTGACAAAACCGTTATGGTGAAGCCAGCTTAGAACAGTTAAAACATTGTTCTCATTTTGGTTACGATAAGCATTTAAAACTTTATTGTTCATGAATCAACAAAACATTTGCAAAAAATTCTTTCACAATTTAAATTTAAACGAAACGAAAGTGTATACATACGCTGGGTTGGAAGCTAAATAAAGAAATAACTTTTCATACACAGTTACCAGCACATTTCAAAACAAGCACACAAAAGTATCCTTTTATCCAGGCTCCAACACTCACTCGTAACACATTTCAGCTGAAACCCTACGTCTGTGCTTCATTTGGAAACATCTCTTCAAACTCACTATTTGAATTTGAAATGATATGCTAAATACTTCTTTGCTGACGGAGGGTAAACGAACAGTGGATTCCGTTGTTTCTGAAGACAATTCATGTAGCTGTGGGAAGCGTGAGTGGATATCAGCTCTGTAAATTTAAACATTTATTCTGGGAGGTCACGACATTTTTGGTCACGATAAGGTAAATGGCTGAATCTGGGTTCACATGTAAAAGACCAACCCTCCGATGCTAAGTAAGTCAGTCTGCCTGCGCCAAGTGGTTGCGTTATCTAGATTGGCTATATAAAATAGAAGTTGGTATGTATCTGCTGATGAATATGCTGATGGTCTTGGAATATTGATACCCCATAATTATACAATAATAACCAGTCGGTTTTTCAATTAAATACTTAAATATATGTAAGGTTTTATCTGTAACCTAAATCGCCTATAACTACGAAATGCAAACAAGGATTTTTTCAGCGTTGGTATTACTAAGTAAGTATGTACTGGTACTTTCATGCTGCATTATTTGCAGCCATTTACCTTTTCAAATATTTGTGTTGTAACGATAACTACTTTTTCAGGCGCATTATCTAAGTAACGCAACTACTTGGAACAGGCAGACTGACATATTTAGCTTCAGAGGGTTGGTCTTTATCCTGTGAACCCAGTTTCAGCCATTTACGTTATCGTTACCATTTTTGTGGCGACCTCCTAGTCTAATTGTTTATCTTTATAGAAACCGGTAAGATGAGGTGACTTGAGTTTCGATGGGTGACTTGCGCCACTCGACTAGACGTCAAATGTTGTTCCAACATAATCTGATGTTAACAGTTTTCACTTTTTAGTCATTATGTAAGCTATCTTTGTTAAATTGGCTGAGCATTGATTACACTGTTAGGGCATAAGCTCGGAATTCCGTTAAAAAAACGTTTATGGGCTATATCGGTGCATTCGAATATTTTGTATGCTGTCAAAATCCCATTTCAGGGGCTATGGAGATAACATCCAAGTACTTGAGTAATTTTCATTAATTCATAACTGGCCGTTAGAATAACACGCTTGCTAAGGTGGGCTCCTTTCAGGTGAATGTACAAAAATAAATTGATCCCTAGCTCTTTGATCACTCTTAAATCTAGAGTACCTGCTGCTAAGATACAAAAATGCAGAAGGGAATGGTTTGTGCCACACGTGATTTGGGCTATAGTGATTTTAGCCTCTTGAGTGTCTCTGGAATCCAAGAGACTCAGGTGGGTGGGTCGGGTCTGGGGCTGAGCGTAGGCGCGAGAAGTACCAGCTCAAGCAAGTTCTTATTAGAAATAATTGTTTGTAAGTTTGACAACGAGGCGTCCCGAGCTCACTCCTAAGGTTATAAGACGTGTAGACGTTATAAGAAGTGTTTCATGATCTCACACTGAAGCCTAAGTCCACTAATAGATACTTCACCTATGAGCGTTTAGGTTATGAGATATCTCCGAAATCATACAAAACTGTATCAAAATTTGTGTTATCTCATAACGCTATCGCTCGAAAGTGGAGTTATCTATTAGAAGACGAGACGAAGTGAGAGGGTTATTACGCAATCTTAAGTAACATTGCCTTGATGCTGAAGTATTGATTCAAAGAAGCCACAATTTCATGAGGACGCTACGAGACGTTAACAATGAAAGCTAAGTAAGTTGAAACATTTCATCCCTATGACAAAATAGATTCTTTACATTATTTGTTGTACATAAACCGCAGTAAATTTTTCCGTACATAATAAAAAAATGTGTCTTGTTTATTTATTTTCAAAGAAAATACACACAGTTGTTTTAAAATATTTATATATTAGACATTTATTATTTAATATAATGTATGCCAGGATTAATAATTATTATATTCACAAGATTCTCCCGTCCCAATTGAGTAATAACATAACTGAAACCAACGTGTGCTCGAACGTTCGCCGTTACCTTAAACTTACGTGCTAATCGTGCTCTCCGATGGCGTAAACATTAAATGCAGAGGGTGTGGTCCAATTTCTGCGCCTGGCAGTGTATCACTAATTATACGAGCCGACCGTCTTTCAAAAGCTTGCCAACTTTTTCCCCCGGTCCCGTCGCCGAGGCTCGCCGCGTGCACGCCACCGCCTCCGCGCCGCCGCCGCCGCCGCCGTTCCCATTTCCCGGGCGGTTGCCCGCGGCGCGTTTTTGTCCGCTGCACGCGCCCTCCCACAGAATTGGGAATATTGTAGAATAGATTTGTGTAGAAATGTGTACAATTATTTATTGTATACCTTTCAACAACAGTTACAAAAGGCGGCCTTAGTGTCCAAGGGTTTTCTCTATTTACCGATATTTGGGATGTAGTTATTACTAGCGCGCGCTTGTCGCCGTCTCATTTAACTCACCTAACCTAACATAACCAACCGATCCTCTAAATCATTTATTTTTAGTGTCCGATAACTAACGCGTGGAGGCTTGGAGCTTTAAATTATCTTTCTTTTAAGTAAATGCGATCAACAAAAATATCGTTTATGCTGCATATTTTGACACTCACAAATCAATAGAACCTAAAGTGTACTTCCTGTTAACCTAGAATCAAGAAAAAAAATGGTATATCGTTAATTTTTAGTTATAATATATTAGTTATTCATATACAGGACGTTGGGTAATTCGATACATTCCTTCTAAGGGGTGAAATGGGGGTCTAAAATAAATAGTTTTTGAGTTATTTAAGTTTTAAGTTTTTTTTTAAACTTGCTTAGCTTAAATGGTAATAACTGATAAATGAGAGACTACTTCAATTAAAATAATCACTTTTTCATAATAACAGAACATAAAAAAAAACTTAAAACTCAAATAACTCAAAAACTATTTATTATAGACCTCCATTTCACAGGGCCAAATTTGTTGCAAATTAGCTCTAGAATGACCCCTCAGAGTATCGAATTACCAAACACCCTGTATTCATGAAATATTACAAAACACTCCGAGCACAAGTGACACTCCCACTTTTTCCTTTTTTTTTGAGTTCGAAAAAAAAACTATTTGAATGGAGTCCGAGCCTAGGACGCTGACGAGCGATAGTGAAACGAGAGGATAGGCATTTCCAAGATATTGCCAATTCTGTGCGCTCTCGCTGTACTCTGCTTATACACAGAAGTGATTTATTATGCTGATTGTCTAAATAGAAAGTTTGCGTAATGCTCCGCCCGCGCCGACCTTCCGATTCTGTGCTGATCTTGGCGAGGTATGACGCGGTTGATTGATGGTGCTCTCTAATGCTACTTTATGACATTGAGTTTCCAGGAGCGTGGATAATTTATTACGGCATTATCGCGATTGTTCGAGCGACGTAATAAATTTGGTCGCATTCAATTCATTTAGATACATTGTGTATTCAATGAAATGGACTGACCGTGTGAACAAAGCGCCGATATGAAGGCTCACTAATGGATAGATATTAAAATAAGCTTTCAATATATCGATCAATCGTATCGACCTCGTGTTATTGAAAAAATAAACGTTTTTGTATTTCTAACAACTTGAAGACTTGAATAACAATGAAAATACTTTACGGTGAACTTATTTGTTTTATGTGACTGGACATGGATGGTTAGTACCACACCTAGTATCATGATATTAGCTTAACACACCTCATGGAAACTATGTGCCCTGCCAAGAGCTTCCTTTTATGGCTCGGCTACATTAAACTGGATGGAAAACACCGACAATTTACGTTCTATCGTTTCAACTGGATCGTTCATGCAAAGCGATGCACACAGCTTAACTAGGAATCCGAACCACGAACCACGAATCCATTGGTCCCCTTACAACATGAAAGTATCAAGGAAGGGGCACACAGCTTAACTAGGAATCCGAACCACGAACAACGAATCCCTTGGTCCCCTTACAACATCAAAGTAAGCAAGGAAGGGGCACACAGCTTAACTAGGAATCCGAACCACGAATCCCTTGGTCCCCTTACAATATCAAAGTAAGCAAGGAAGGGGCACACAGCTTAACTAGGAATCCGAACCACGAACCACGAATCCCTTGGTCCCCTTACAACATCAAAGTAAGCAAGGAAGGGGCACACCCCTTAACTAGGAATCCGAATCACGAACAACGAATCCCTTGGTCCCCTTACAACATCAAAGTAAGCAAGGAAGGGGCACACAGCTTAACGCGGAATCCGAACCACGAACCACGAATCCATTGGTCCCCTTACAACATCAAAGTATCAAGGAAGGGGCACACAGCTTAACTAGGAATCCGAACCACGAACAACGAATCCCTTGGTCCCCTTACAACATCAAAGTAAGCAAGGAAGGGGCACACAGCTTAACTAGGAATCCGAACCACGAATCCCTTGGTCCCCTTACAATATCAAAGTAAGCAAGGAAGGGGCACACAGCTTAACGCGGAATCCGAACCACGAATCACGAATCCCTTGGTTACAACATACCCGGGAAGAAATTTAGTGGAATGCATTTTGCCGGGACCCACAAAGCTCAAAAAAAAGCACAAATCAACTGTGCCAGAATAAGTCAGAATATGTACATGCTGGTCAATTCTGCTCATTTTGATTTGCGATTGAGCAACATCAAACTACGATGAATAGACTATGTAAATGATTTGTTTAGTTTGCATGACACGACTGTATGTAACATCCATCGCCTACCCCCTGACAAAACACGCTATCTTAAAAAGTTTAAATCTTTGCCTGGGCCTGTGACAGTTGTAAATTAATTTTAGGCATGTGAAGCAGAAAAAAGAGTCTAGACTCAGAAGTCTTCATGGTAAGGCCGTTTATTTAGTATGCTTGTTGACACAAAAGCCACGTGTTCTGGCGTCTCACTTCGGCAATCCGGCCGCGTATGAGTGTGCTTAGTGCCAACCGTAAGGTCTCGGCAATTGCGAGCTGCAAGCATAGGCCCAGCAACGACCAGCACCAAGAAGCGTCGAGAGATGTAAGGAACTCTAGATCTAGCTGCTACGGTAGGTAGGGTGTCTTCCGCCGCCTCGGCGTCTTAAAGCGCCTGCATCTGCCAGTGAGTATCGCCCTGGACATTATTGAACGAAGCCATCGCCTCTGTGTTAGGCTATACCAGTCCAGCGGTTAAGGCAAAATTAAGTGCTGCTTGCAACAGTGGCGTAGCGTGAACTAATCTAGACTTGGGAGAATTCCCCTCTGCGAGGCCCTTTTATTTCAGTATCTATTCCCAAGATCAATGCATAGATCCTAACATATTTTGTGAATGCAAAAGCAAGTTAACCCAAGATACATTCATTATAGTGGAATAAAAGTGCGCGGTGAAAAATTGAAATGCATATTAAAAAATATTTTGTTACCTGCGTTATCAAATATTTTACAAAAATAATGTGCTAGGGCAAAATAAGCAAAGAGCTTTGCTAAAGTTTTAGTAAGGATTTGAAGTGGATTTTTGGAGCTTTAGCGATTGATACAATTTTTAAAGCAGACAGTTGCTCTTTCTTCATACTATTACTGAAATCTTTTTTAACATTGTTTGTACGTAGAAAAACGTATTTCTGCGGAAACCGTACTTACAGGCATAGTCAGCATGATTCCAAGAGCAGTATCAACTTTAGGATCAATGTCTTTAAATTCATTTTTAATTATGTATACAATCAGATTGTGATAGATTATTATAGATACATTAATTATAGCGTATTTTGTTGAGTCGGGTATGCAAGGCGCTTTTACGGTACTAATCTTATCTACTATTTGGAGTGCATGGCGTTCATTCTTAATTCACTTACAAGGGGGCCTCGCTCAGCGCGAGGCGAGGCCGTGGGCAAGGGGCCGCTTCGCCGACGCCTAGCTACGCCACTGGCTCGCAGCGGCATAGGTAGACTGCCGAGAACGCCGACACGAGCACACACGGCGTACATTACATTACGTGAACCGACATTCCCCGCTCGCAAAGTAATCACCGCGGAAGTGCTCAACTTATTCGCAAGTCTGCGAAACAGTTTCTCGAACTCCGCGCCGAGAAGGCCCTGCCCCGCTGCCCGGGCCCCACCCCGCGCCCCCCGCGCCCAGACTTGTTCAAACACCGCTAATATAACCCGCTCGCTCAAACTCGCGAGCGCCATCTGCGGAACCCCGTTAACTTCTTATTTAAATTCATACATTATTGAATTAGTTGATTAGGGATTTCGGCGGCGAAGTTGTAGGATTTCGCCGCCGGATGAAATATGAAAGAGGTGATTCGATTTTACGCTGATGAGCGCGTGTTCCCCCCTTTGTGAGAATACGATTCGGTGGGAACTGATTTTTTTAACGAACGACACAACGAAAAGATCAAAACATAACAAAAGATCTGTATCGAGTTTATGTAACTAGACATGAATGGCTAATACCACACTCACCATTATAATATAAGCCCAACAACACAGCACTTTCCCAAAGGAATTCATTGCCACGCCAAGGCCTCCACTTTATGAGCACGGATATATTGTACTGGATGGAAAACAAGGACAAATGGTCATTGCCAATTCGGCCATCTTATATCCAATACGATGGTACCATCCCAGACGGGCTAAAGGCTTAACCTTCAGTTTTACAAGGAATGCGAATCAAGAAACAGATCGCTTTCGTGACGAAATGCTCTTATCCAACTCGGAGAGAAAAAGAAAGGGTGCATGAATGTGGTGAGAAACGAGCCCTTGCCCTCTGGACATAGAAGGCAAGTCTCCGCGCCGAATTAAATATTCTCCGATAACTTTTTTTTTTATGCGACCTGACATGGATGGCTAATACCACACAACTACCGTTATGATATTAGCCCAATACACCATATTACTGAAGGAATTAGGTGCCATGCCAGGACCTTCCCTTTATGAGCATGGCTACATTGAACTGGATGGAAAACACAGACAATTTTTCATTGCCGCTTCGACCCTCTTTTCATCCAATGCGATGGTACCAACCCGGGCGGGCTTAAACCCTACCACCTAGTAGGTGAAGGGGACCTACAGTTTTACATGGATTCCGAACCATGGAGCAGTTCGCATTCGTGACGAAATGCACTTATCGAACTCGGAAAGAGAAAGACAGTGGTGCATGTCGGTATCGAACGCAGGCCTCTGGTACGGTAGGCCAGTCCCCGCGCCACTAGGCTACGAGCCGCTCTTACTTCCACAGTTGGAACCCATTTCAAACTGCTGGTTTACTACTACCGGGTTACTAATGGTCGAAACAGAATTTATTATTGTTTTCGTTAACTTATCCAACTCCACAAAGCCGTTCTAAGTTAACGAGAATGTTCAGCTATTTTTATTCAGGGGCGGTTAACGAAACATTTCTGTGCTCCATTTGTCACAACAACGCTTCTTATTTAAATTACATTGTAAGTGTGATTATTCTTTGTATTGAATTTGTATATTTCTTACCCTGAATTACATATTCAGTAGCAGGACGTGCTGTAAGTGCTCCTCACACGCGCGGTAAGCCGTCAAACTAAATATTGTAGTTATGTCCCGCGTAAGTTTTAAAATATTAACATATTCAGTAGATTTGAGGAACGTAAAGAAGTTTCATTAAATTATGGTAAGTTACAAAAAAGGTCAATTGTGAACGTGTTAACGTGCCCAGGGATCCGTCACTGCTGGACGTGAAATAAATTCGTCTTCGAATAATTTTTTTTTAATGGTAAAAAACATATCAAATTCAGCGCTTCAGAAATCTAGTTTTCTCTCAAAAATTGAGTAACGACTTCACCAAAAGTGATCAGTTATTGCACAACTACATAAGTGTTTAATATTTTATCTGAATTTTTTGAGACGAAATGTGTGTAACCCACCGACACCAGTTGCTGCGATGTTCTGAGAACAATTTTGATTTATTATTGGGGTTGATATGAATACATATTTGTGTTGTGCGTCTGATTACACATGTAAATATCGCGTGTCTTTTGTGGGATGCCTGTAAACAGCTACTAGGAACTCCTATGATGAAATATAGGTCAAATTAAAATTCAACACATGCTCTGATGATAGATACGTTAGTTTGTGTTTCTATCTTTTTAATAAACATATTGTTAAATGTTAAATTTATTATATTAAATGAAATGAAATAATTTATTTGTTCATTTATGGGTTAATAGGCGATACATTTTAGTCTTCAGCATAAGATGCCTGTTACAGCGTAATCAAACCAAAAATCAAATCAAAAAGATCGTAATCACATATTGAATACTATAAAAGCACAATTAATCAATATTTACACACGTACATTTCTCGACGCTATCCAATACGAAATAACATAATAAAATCCAAAGCATGTATATTAAGTAAAACATAAATAATAATAATTAAATCCCTATTAAAAACAATAATAAGAATAAATTATAATTCATTAATTTTTTTAAAGATTTCATCGAGTGAATCAAAATTACAATCTGCTAACCAATCTTACAGTCTATTAAGTAAAAAAACAAACATACAAGAGAAATCGTTATTAAATAATAGCAACAGGAACAAAACAAATTAATTATGGTTCATTACATTGTTTTGAAAATCATCGAGCGTATAAAAAATAGAATCTGCTAACCAATCATACAGTTTTTATTTAAAGCTATTCATCTTTAAATATTCATCCGGAATGTTGTATAGATCTTACATTACATACATACATAGATACATTATTATTATACACACATTAATACACAAGATAGGAAAGTGACATCAGCCTCACTTCGAATATGTCACTATAATTTCGATTTTTATTTTGTAATTTATGTCCACCTATCCAAGTAGAGCATTCATTGTCTTCATTCAGTTTTGTCAGTAACCTTTGTGTTAAAGTTCCTAATTTAATAAAATATTTTTAAATAAAAAAAGGACCGCCTTCAAAAAAACCGGAACTAAAAAGCAAAAAATAATTGGTTACTTTCAATTAATGTACGAAAAGCTATTTTAATTCTAACTAATTATGTACAATTTCTTAATTTTTAATCATCTTTTGAAGTCGGTGCCTTGGGTAGAGTTCGCTTCGCACGCTGCTGACCGAACAGACACTATTTCAGCCGAACACACCCGAAGTCTACGAGAGCGTAAACAACCTGAGTCAGCAATGATTGGTCCACAGAGCATTTTAAGCGACCGTTCGTCTAACTGGAGATGCCCTTAGCGTTGGTTTACGTGCAAGCTGATATCGATACAGCGCAGCGTACTGAAATTGGGTTTCAACGATTATTAGTACTTTCGGCTTTATAAAGGCGCGCACTGGTGAAGGAGTACGTTAATTCGCTGCTCTGTGTTGATTGGTACTTCCCTGCGACATCGTTGTCTGAACGAGACGATTTCTGCCGAAATTGGTGAGATCTGTACTAACCGCACACTCGTTTTGACACGTAGTTGAGAGCAGACACCTCAAAGTCGCTACCTATTGTTTTCTGTTCTTTTTTATATTTGTATTTTTTTTTTGTTTTGTGTTATGTAGGTATTTAGGTAGAATAAAAAGTACAAGCTACAACTACCTAAATATTTATCATATAAGTGGTCGTTGTTTTTATATTGGTTTGTTCGTAGGGTTTTCTTGTAAATATTTTGTTTTTACTGTGTTAGGTATTTAGTTTAAGTATAAGGCATATTTAAATTACAAAGTACTTGCCTAAATACCTACTTACATACGTTTTTCCGACCTGTTTGTTTATTTAATTTTTGTTTTTGTGTTTTGTTCAAGTAGGTAAATATAAGTAGCTACCTACTTATATTTCTTTCTTAGCCATAGGTGATATTAATCTAACTACTTGCAGCTCTTAAAGAACGTCTACCCAAGGCACCGACTTCAAAAGATGATTAAAAATTAAGAAATTGTACATAATTAGTTAGAATTAAAATAGCTTTTCGTACATTAATTGAAAGTAACCAATTATTTTTTGCTTTTTAGTTCCGGTTTTTTTGAAGGCGGTCCTTTTTTTATTTAAAAATATTTTATTTTTTGCTTTTTAGTGGTGGCGTAACTTTTGACTCAAGGTGGGCGAGCCCTCCTGCTTAACTTCACATACAAAGTGGAAAGAAGATATACATACATATACAATACAATACAATGAACGAGCATTAGCAGAAATAAAACCATTGAGAAATCTCATTTCTGACGAAAGGTAGACCGGTAACTATCTGGACTCATGAGTTCACGGTTGATACGTACGATAATTGATACGATGAGATCACGTGAGATAGAGTGCTGTGACAGACGGACGGACGGACGGACAGCGGAAGCTTAGTAATAGGGTTCCGTTGGTGCCCTTTGGGAACGGAACCCTAAAAAGACAAAACAACGAATGACCGGAACCGCTGAGCTTCTGAATTTCTCATCTTTCCATCGTTCCGGATAGTCTGTTTCTTGCGTAAGTTTAAGTTGTATGAAAATGTGTACATATTGGCCTCGTGTATCCCCCCTTAACAGTTGAATTTTGTAAAATCCGTTGTGAGCGAGCCTTTTCGTCTTAACAAGAAGTCACTGAAAATTTTAAGTTTCGAGGATAATTGGTTTCAGAGATCTCAACATGAGTGGTTTTCGCCTAAATGTGTTCATTTTGACCTGTTTTACCCCCCTAATAGTATAATTTCCAAAAATATTTTCTTCTTAAGCAATCCCATCTAAAACAAAACATACTCTGACATTTCTGAGTTCAGCGGCTCTAGAAATAGAAATGTGTACAATTTGCCCTCTTTTACCCCCCTTGAATACCCCCAACAGTTGAAGTAAAAAACAACCTCTCATACTGAGCAATCTCACCCGAAAAGAAAGCTGCTGTAACTAAAAAATCACATTTCTGCGTTCGCGAGGTTAAGAAATTCGATGTTTGTTATAATTAAGTACCAAACTACTGAACCGATTTTCATAAAAAAAAAATGGGACCAACTAGAAAGTATACCCTTTCGAACAAAAAAAGAATTTTCCAAATCGGTCCAGGGGTCTTCGAGTAATCGGTGAACATACATAAAAAAAAAAAAAAAAGATTCCGACGAATTGATAACCTCCTCCTTTTTTGAAGTCGGTTAAAAATATTGCATCGCTGCACGTTCGCTGGTGCGGGCAAAATGCGAGCTCTCGAAAATGACAGCTGGCTATTTGTCTCACTTCGCTACTCCTCGAAAGAAAATCGCAATTAACTTAGCATCTTGGCACTGAAAACTTATCTGCATTCTCGGACGAAAATACCAGTTCAGAACTACTAAGCGAACCCTCATTTTATCTGTTATTCGCTGCAAAGAAACTTTATAAACGATTCTCTCGTTGTTTAAATCAAATATGTGCAATGTCTTAGGAGTTCTTCTGGGGTTTATGCTAACAAAAACTTACGAGCAAGCAAACAGCCCGCTCGGTGTATGTACGCAAAGTTGGCTTGAGTTTAAGAGAGAGGTGTAAATAGTAGTTTTCAAAAGATGTTTCGCACACTTAGCAAACATTATAATGGCTTTATATTTGTATTAGCTGTGGCACCCGGTTCCACTCGGGCAAATATCGTTTTCTTGGCATAAAATATTCGTTAATCATTTGAGCGGAATTAGATTATATTATTTGCTCTTGTCGTGTAGTGATCACCTTAGTAGCTGAATTCAGAAGTGAGATAGATTTTCTTATCTCCTTATTCCATGTATACTCCCTGCCGTTTTTACTTTTTTTTATTTATTAGAAGGAAAAACTGAAACAGATAATTACATAGTAAAACATGGAGGGTAGGTTTACATCCCTAGAGTAGGTTTACATCCCTAAGTATTATTCACAGATACATTAAAATAAATATAGAAAAAAATCCAACTAGATGTGCTCTGCAGTCAGAGCAAAAAGCGCTACATAAAGTAACTAAAAATAGACGAAAAAAAGCAAATATAAACGGATTGAACATTAGTTAACATAGTTGTTACGTATGGTTGGATTGTGGGTGAAAGGATGCAATAAAACTTATTCATTTCACTTCAATCAAGTTTTTCTTTCTTCTATTTGGGGTAGGAAGTAATATTTTCTTTTCCAAGTCCGTTAAATGACTGGAACCGAAACATATAAACATATATCTCCTCCACATTGTTTACTGCCCTAACTAAGGAAATATTAATTAAAAACGTGTTCTAAACTCCACAGCGAGCCAAGTATATCAAAGTGAGTCGGTCGAACTTCCTTACTACATATTTGCATATTCCCGCCTCTGACAATAAAATTATAGTAATTAAGTAGGAGAAGGCGGCGTCTAGATGTCCCTAATAGCCTCTGCTTCAGACACGACTTAGCATAAATAATGAAGTTGCAGCCCGCGGGCGTGAGTCCGCGTCGCTTGTTAGCGATGGAAGATGTTTTTTGAGCTCAGCCATAGGGAACAAGCCAGCGAACGCACGAATTTATTGTGCGAGGCTGTATGGAGAAAGGTACTTGCTTTCCCCCTTACCGAATCTTGAGGAAATAGAGCCATGTTGTCTTTGGACGTGCCTGTCAAATTGTGACAGTACACATTGTATTTCCTCCTAAAGAGAATTGCTTGCTGTGCTGAAAAAATAATCGGATATTGTGGAAATGTACCTAAGGGCCTTCTGCTAGCAAGACCGGCTGGTGGGTTATGTAATGTGCCTTTTTTCAAGTCCACTTGTATTCAAAGTGATTTGGTGTGTTGGTCAAAATAAGGCCCACGGCCCAAAGATATCATTCTGGATACCTGTGCTTTCATGATTGTAAATAGTTAGACATTTGCAAAACCATTCCTTGCTAGGGTTATTCCGCCCGATATTTCATATTTGTTAAATTGAAAATTTAAAAAAGTAATTGATGTAAATCATCAATGTTTGATGACAGAATAAAATTACCGGGGTTACTGTTAAATATAGGATTTAGGGCTGAGCTATTCTAAAAATAGTGTCTTAAGATCTTTTTGGAACCAAAGTAAGTTATTTACAGTCTTCATGAGATGTCTACTTCGTTGTTAATTTTTTTCTCTGTGTTGTCTGCGTTTATTTCTTTTTCATTACGAATATGCACTGGCATACTTAATAATGAATTATCTCTACTGTAATTATTTTCACCGTCATCGTTACACGCGAACAATTTGTAAGGACAGGCAACATAATTTTAACCGTGCTTTTTATTTCAAAACATGTCTTACTGTACAATTGTATTTAGTATCGTAATATAGACGCTATTGACTTAACCTTTATAGGCTAAAAGCAAATACAGTGTTCAATCAACGTCATCTTCACCCCTTATTCACATTTTTTTTTTAAATTTAATTAATGTATTCAGCTAAATGCTCTATACAACTGATGCACACGTCTTAAGCATTACATGTTATAGATAAAGTCTCAGAATCAAATTAGTTTTCCTGAAGTTTTCCAGCTTAACTATTTTATTGAAACACTTCCCAAATAGGCAACTAATACGTAAGACACACCTCTAATGTGTTACGTAATTTGGAAAGATCGTTTCTTTGAGAATTAGGACTCACGAGTGGATCCAGCGAAGAAGACAAAGAATATGCCGTAAGGCATTTACGACTCTTGTTAAAATGCTAAGTGAGCCAACTGGCTTGTTTGTCGCTCAATCCATGGAATAAACCTTTTTGTCTTCGCTTTAATTGGCCGCCTGAGTAAGACACGCGTTAAAGATTCAACTATGGAGGTTTTTGTTGGAGCGAACTGGCTCCAAACTTTGGGGGATATATTTTTTTGTCTTAATTCTGTCTAAAGGGAGCACTGAAATTACGTGTTCTCTTAAGGAGTCAGTTTTGGTAACTCGCACCTCGAAACTGTTCATGGTCACGGTTGGAATCGTTTCATATGACGTCCGTTCATTATAAAGGTTATGAAAATCTAGAAAAACGGCTTTACTACATTGATACAATAAATACAATTGTCTGTTTACAAGTAATTTATTGTTCCTGTTACGGTTAAAACCGGGTTTGAGTCAGGATTTATTGTTTGATTGAAGGTTACTGAGTTTCTGCAGCTGCAGCAGTCCACTCGTCAAGAAATAATTGCATGATTGACCTCGGCATTTTTCCCCAAAATTAACGTGTTTTTTTGTTTGTTTCGTAAAACAAAAAAAATATTAGTGCACTCGATACGGGTACGTCTAGAAAATAGTTGTTACATTTAAAGAAAAAAAAATCGTATTTTAATCGAAATCGGCCTTTAATCGTAGGATATTCATGAATTATGTTCGACCGCCTCGTCCTGCTGACATCAAATTCATAAAATATATTCTTTCGCGCAGCAAAAATATGTAAACATATCAATGTGCCTAGGATAATAATAAAATAAAATATTTTATTCTGATAAATTCTTCTACTAAAAAAAATACCAATTGAAAATTCGCACAATTAAACCACACGTGCATAGACACCGTTCTCATGCATTATCTAGGATCGCTTTCCGCAAGCGTGAAAATATTTTGGCGCGGGTCGCCCGCAGCGAGTGAGAATTTTTCGCAGAGAGTGGCCTGAATTGATGCGAGAGCGGAGTAATGAGTAGGGTGACCATCAATCACTCGGCCTGCGGGATACCACCGCACCCCCCCCCCCCCCCCACAGCACACCCCCATTCCGCACCCCTCCCGATGCCACCGCGGCCGCCCGCTGCTAATTGTGTTCATCTATTGGTTCTATCGAGAGAGTAGGACAGGGGACCACAACAAAGATATTCATCAAATTTTGCATAAAATTAATTGGAGAATTTTCGATGGGCCTTTGAGGATTAATTGAAATGTGAGGCAAAACTAACGAGTTTAGTGTATTTCATGTTTGTACTGGGGGTCCATTCAGGGTAAGAGTGAGCTCGAATTCGTCACTAAATGTCAACTCACTTTTTTAAATAGTTAATGTTTCCACGCTTCTTGAACATCATTACAGTTAGGTAAAAATCTGGTCTGTCCCGTAAATACGTTGGAATTATAAATAACGGTTCCGTTATTTAAATAATAATATATTTCCCAGCTCTTTTTAGGTTAACTCACTCCCGAACTCGAACTCACTCTTACCTGAATGGGCCCCCTGGAACTTAACCGATTGGGGTAAATTAAGTTTTCACAGCTTCATTTTGTTGGAAGCCAGATTGAAATGGTGTTATGTTTCATATATATATTATGTGACAAATAACTATACATTTACACGTTGTACCTTTTTTTTTGTTTTTATGTTAAGCGCGGCATATGGCGTACGCCAGGACATCTTAAGGTGCCCGACGACGCCCATGAGATTTAGAACTTACAGGGGGGCTGCGAAAACCATGCCGGCCGGCCAGGTGCTTCTTCACACCACGTTTGAAGGACCCCAGGTTGTACTTTGGGGGAAATACCTCGGAAGGGAGTTCATTCCATAGTCTTCCGACCCTATAGATGAAGGACCTAGTAGATCGGTGGGTTCTAATTTTTGGAATGTCGACTGTAAATATGTGCATTTTCTCCCTGTTCCGCGTTGAACGAAGGTAGAAGCTACCTACAGCTACCAGGTAATTCTTTTCATGGAACAGAACTTCTTTGTTGTCCAAACTAAACAATTTCATCCTCGCCATATATGAATCTCAATTATCGTTATCTAAAAAAACATATGGGAACGTTGACGTTTGATGACGATTAACCAAGTCCCAATTAGACACCGAAATTATCTCAGGTTGCAAGAGGAAGTTTTTTATCAAAATTATCGAGTGTGTGTCTACTAAAAAATCATACGCCTTAAATAAAAAAAAATACGAGATGAATAAAAAAACAACATATAAGTTATATGCATGGGTATAGAAGTTTACATAGGTTTATTTCTCTAAGCAAAACTAGATGGCGCTGCCTACATCCTGTATCGCGGTATACTCACGGTGTATGGATACATACGAGTGGGCGGATTATCTCCGGACTTTCCATGCAAATGCGATTTAGTCCAGCCAGAGACGATCCACGTATTAAAGTTAGAATGAGATATCTGGATAGTACTGCAAGTAAATATGACGTATATCAAATCAATATCTAATCGAATGTGTCGCGATCTCGCAGCCTAAAAGGGTTCGAAAACAAGGAGGCGAGAAATCTTCCTAATCGCTTGCGTTTGTTTCTTCTCGCTTAGGTAAGTACACACCGCGGATCCGCTCGCAACACACCTACACGCGGGCTCGCAACTAAAAGCTTTTCACGTGACCTCGCGCCGGGAAAGGACCCCGTACTGTTCGAAAACATTTCCATTTACAGGCTTTCTTTGATCGGCACCGTTACACGGGCCCTTAGCGTGATCAAGAACTGATCATATTTTTGTTTTCGCTTTGTCAGATTTTCTATATTTGAACTTTGAACTACGAAAATTTGTTAGTTATATCGAATATTCACAACATTGTTTTCTGGGTCCAATAGCGTAATCAAACAAAATATGTAAAAAAATAGCAACAAGCATTTTTCATGTGAGTGGACATGTATGACTAATACAAAACCTATTGTCATGATATGAGCCACCATACCACATGGAAACGAGGTGTTGTGCCGGAACCGTTTTATGTCGCACGGCAACATTGTACTGGATATAAAGAACGGACAATTTTAATTTTCGCTTTGCCTATCTTTCATTCAATGCGTTGGTACCAACCCGGGCGAGATTAACTCTACCTAGGTCGTAAGAAAGGGAACCTACAATTTCATCTGAAATCCGAGCTACGGCCAGCCTCAACGGTCGAACGGTCACCCATCCAGAAACCTACCGTGCGCAGGGATGCTCGATGATCGCACGCCGCGACGTCGATCGATTCATCGAGGCTGACAATGCATGGGATGAAATGTAGTGCGACAATTTGTAAACCTTCCTCCTACCAAAT
The DNA here is from genome assembly GCA_946894095.1 of Incurvaria masculella. Classification (NCBI taxonomy): domain Eukaryota; kingdom Metazoa; phylum Arthropoda; class Insecta; order Lepidoptera; family Incurvariidae; genus Incurvaria; species Incurvaria masculella. The sequence continues at coordinate 4,652,551 of OX335650.1, read as the reverse complement.
TTTTTTTTGCAGTAGCATTTAGATCAATTGTGTATTCCAAAATATTGTGGAAAGAAACAATATATAAACCAGGGACGTTCATTTGCGGTTTATTCTTTACTGAATTGATCTTATCCGCGGATATACGTTTGTGTCGTATGTTAGTGTAGTGTGACTAGTAAACGTTTAAATATATGAAAGGAATAAATGAAATTTCGTGCCTACAGAGCATACAAATTTACCACAGTAAATGTTTTAGTGGGTTCAATGAAATGATTTTATGTCTCTATATAGTTTGTACATTTCTTATAATCCTTTTTGCGGTGCTATTCAATTGAAATAAATACTCTATACAGCGGTGTCGCCCGAAAATTGATTCGAAAAAAAGAAAATCCTTTAAAAAGACGGTCTCCAGAAACCCTTTTCACCGAATAAGCCACAATTCATCCTTCATCAAGCAGATCTCGTAAAGATGAAAGCGTCCGAGCCTTAATTCGAACACCCAACAAGCAGACAGTCCGTGTAATCCCGAAAAAGTGTCACAAAAACATTTTTAATCCGAAGTTAATCAGGTCGCTGCGAGGCGCCCAATTTATTAGGAGGAACTTTCGATCTGACCGAGTTTTCCCGCGCGAGCCTGCCAACCAGGGGGCATGGATGGCCAAGAGTCGCAACCGTAACTCGTGTGTATACTTTTACATACTCACGAATTCGCTTACTATTGATTATTTAGAGTTCCATCGACACGCAAGAACACGTAAGAATTTCACAACACGCTATTTAGTTAAAACGAACAGTCGATATTGTGCGTCCCACAGGGCGGGCACCGAAATGTTTGCTACTTGCGACGCACATAATTCGTTCGCATTTACGTCAAAACTGTACTTAATTCTGATTCAGTTAGATTTTTGCTTTCGCTAAGCTCTTTAAGAAAGAAGATTAAGTTAATAATAAGGCAATAATACCAAATATATTAAATCTTTTTTTTTACCGTGATTAACTTGAGAAAAAAAAGACTCGGAATTACACATTTTAGTTTCTTATCACCTACCTTTAAAAGTGCGATTCGACCACATCGCATTTGCGTAGAACTCAGACTAAGCACTTCAATCTAATTGCAACGCGTAACAAGTTTGAGTGAAGATACAACACTCAAAATCATTGCGTCGTTTTGGCTGCTCGGGCCGCCGAATTCCAAAGCGCACTAACTAGAGTTAGACGTTCTCCACTAACTCTTGGCTGCGCTGCCGTCAAACGAATTAATTTCGATCGTCACTTCCGTCCTTCCACGCTCGCTGCTAGCAACACAGCCTCCGGACAACCCGTCCGTTTAATCACCCGCCCTGATGAATAAAACGCGTCGAGAAAAATGTGTTTTTCGGCGGCTTTGTCTATCTACAGCCTAAAAAAGATCCTCAGAATCGGTCGACGGTACGGGGACATTATAAATTACTTGTTTGTATTGAAAGTTGTCTGGATTCTACGGCAGTTGTGGACGCTTGTGCAAGAGAAAACTTCCTTTATCGAGGTTTGCCACGTCTCAGCCTACACAAATCTTAAGGGTTCAAACCCATCCCATGTGTTTTTTCACAGAACGCAACTGCCGTCTGGCGTGCGGCGGTACTGCTGCTTCTTGAGCTGTCCCCACATACAGCTCCACAAACAGCTGCCTGTGCTGACGTCCCCCGGATCATTAAAACCGGTATACACATCTGCCTCGCCCGAAAAATAGCGCCATTATGCTTCAAATATAATCATCAAACCTCACATTCATCTATCATTACTCAAACTATATAAGAATAAAGCAAGCACCGTCGTCCTACGTTAGTGTATGTATAGACACGCCAACTGGGACGCCGCCAGCAACATCATCACCCAGCAGCATCGACCAACCCACCGCGTCGACCTGGACGACTACATTATTCCATCACCCAGTACCATCGACCGACTCACAGCGTCGCACTGGGCACTGAACAACCAAATCAAGATGGGATCGACCAAACTTTAACTTCAGCACCGCACCAGCAGCAAGTATACAACTTCGGCATTCCAACCACAGTAGATCCACGTCGCATCTGCATTATCTTCTCCATCGTTCTATGTGCACCCAAAAATGCAACTAGAATTTTGGACGCCTTCCGTCACCCAGTGTATGACCGACTCACTGCGTCCCACTGGGCACTCGACCGACTCACTATGTCAAGACGGAAGGGCAAGTCTGCAGCACTCGTCCCCCAGACTGTACGACCGACTCACCGCGTCCCATTGGGCACCTGGACCGACCCACCGCGTCGGTTGAGACGAGCATGCAGCAAGCAGGATATAGCAATAAACCTACGAAAACTACGAAGGAACCACATAAAACAAGCCAATACAAATTATGCTAATTCCAAGAAGTTGCAGACAATGCCCTAGATGGACTGGCATACGGTATTGCAACAACACGACACATCGTGTAATATTACCAAGTTCAATTCACGGAATCTCGCCACTGAGCGATTTTTGCCATGCAGTGAAATTCCAACGGTCGCACACCGCAATCACCATATCAATCGACTCATCAAAAAGACTCAGACAGCAACATTTCCAAATAGTATGCAACAAAAGTGAAGTGAGCCACCGATACTGAAGTGAGCTGGCGCTCAAGGCCACTCACGCAATTGTGTCTTTAGTAACTTTTTATAATTTTATTTTTGTAGTTTTTTTTTCATCCCTTAGCCTACTTTAAGAGGGGAGGTATGTAGCGTAAGCTACATTATGTGTAACCTGACTGCTGCGTTGTCAGCTATGTACCTTTACGTGCGCCGCGCGCGCACACCAATACTTAATATAGTGAATAACGCTCTTCAACCGAAGCACACGTCTTTCACTCCGGCTTTACGACCCGACATTTCTTCTTCGCTAAAATAGTATATACTTCGTGAAATATATATTCAGAATTTCAGGTTTATTGGTTTCGTTACAATTTTGAAAAGAACATTTTTATTTAACGGGCCATCGAATGGTGTAAATCTTCTAAAAGATAATTACAAACATAACCGTTAAACTTTAAATTGTGAAAACGTTTCCGCGCAACTACTATTGCTCTGTTTCATATTTTAACTAATTCTTTTAAAACTTTTTACGGGTCGAAACAGCCAAAGAGGCCGAAATATTGTTGGAATAACTGTTTATCGCTACTTTGTACGTTTAGGTTCCGTAGGCTTCTTGAGGTACGTACATAGTAATTTGTTGGTGTATCCATCCATGAAAAGGGAGGTCTGAAAATACGAAATGTTACGTCTCACAATAAATCGTCAAACGGACCGCTGAAGTGTCCAACACCTAGCTCCTAGATTCATATCCGGAGGTGAAAAGAAGTTCTTGTGAAATATAACTGTAACAGACATTGTATTTTTATGCTACTAATGTATAAACATGTTGCCAATAGTCATTCGTCGGCCACTGTTTATCCGCAAAGCCACAAATGGCACCCGTGATGAAGTTTAATTTAAGTGTAGCGTGTCTCTGCATCACATCTCGACCGATATTTTCCCTCAATCGTTTTTATGTTTAGCGCGACGTATGGTTTACTCCATCTCAAAGAGGTTCTTATTTATAACAATATATATGTTGTAAGCGCCAATGTGCCGCGCGGCCATAGAATATAATAATAAGACTGCGCGGGAAGATGGCGACGCGCACCGCCACCGGAGGGAGACGGCCTATTATGGCGGACTGGAATAGATCGTAAAGCTCCATACGGGGTGCGCTTAAATCTTGCAAATGTACAGTGGTACACGGGTTTTACGGCGGGCGGCAGTGGGGCGTTCGGTGGGCGCGTGAAATATGCTCTGCGAGACATCATGCTCTGGCGTGTCTATGTGCAGTTAGAACAGTTTCGTGTGAGGTCATGGCAGATGTGCAACAAAATAGCCCTTTGACAACCAAACCTCTATTCCTCAGTGGCCCAGTGGCGCGACACTTCGGCGATCGCTCTCCGAAGTTAAGCAACGCTGGGTCCGGTCTGGTCTTGGATGGGTGACCATTCGACCGTTGAGAGAGGCTGGCCGTGGTTCGGATTCCACGTTAAGCTGTAGGTCCCCTTCCTTACTTACTAGGTGGTAGGGTTTATCCCGCCCGGGTTGGTACCATCGCATTGGATGAACGATGGTCGAAGCGGCAATGAAAATTGTCCGTGTTTTCCATCCAGTTCAATGTAGCCGTGCAATATAAGGAAGGTCCTGGCATGGCACCTAGTTCCCATGTGGTGTGTTGGGCTAATACCATGACAGAACTTGTGGTATTAGCCATCCATGTCCAGTCACATAAAAAAAAAAACGTATAAACCAATAAATTCCTCAATAAATGTGTGGTACTCCAGTCACCCGACCGCAACTCGATCGGGCTGTAGCGTAGGAGGATAGGAGACGCCTCTTCGTTGGACTTCGATACATGATGGAAAAGTATTCGTAATGGATCTCTAGAACCTCGTCAATTTTAACGCGAGCAAGATAGAGACGTGTGTATTTATTGCAAAGGGGCTAGCGTTAATTGTTTCAATATTAGAAAATACTGGCAATATATGGGCAATCGGTCAATATTTTACAACGGACCAAAACTGCTGCCCTAAAAGGCACTGATAATATCTTGTGTGGAGTATTAGTCGTATTTGTGGGCGGATCATCTAATCACCTGCTTAGCTCCTTGGACTCGATACAGCGTCGTGCCGTGCATCTACATAGTAGACTTGCCAGAGGTACTCGTATCCCATCAATTGGAAGGGTCTACAGGGATGCTGGTCTCTTTCTGTCAACTATCGTCTGTGAATGCATATCCGCGATATCTCCGTCCCAATTTAAACATAAAGTTGTTTGCACACATAACGCAAAAAGTATTGCACTTTAAGCCACGAATTAATAATAAAAGTTTAATATAGTCGTATTACTTGCAGCGAAAACAATTTCGCAATTTCAGGATTATTGGTTTTGTTACAATTTATTTAAATACGATATTTATTTAACAGCGCCATCTAACGGTGCAAAAGTTCTAATCGGCAATTACAACGAAACCATTAAACCTGAAATCGTGAATATATTTTCGCTGCAACTACTATGGCTATATTTAATATTTTTGACGAATTCGTGCCTTAAAGTGCAATACTTTTTGCGTTCTGTGTGAAAAAAAACATTGTATGGGTCGGAACATCCTTAATGCCGAGGTATTTTCCCAAAGTACAACCCGGGATCCTTCAAACATGGTGAGAAGAAGCACCTGACCGGCCGGCATGATTTTCGCTGCCCCCCTGAAAGTTTGAGAGACCATGTACATCGTCGGACACCTGTTGTGTGAGTACGCCATATGCCGCGCTTAGCATAAAATCGCCTACCGCTCAATCTTAAGCAGGTAGTGAACACACCCATTCAGTTTCTAAATTTCTCAAATTAGAACAAACCGTAAATCCCGTATTAAAGGGTCCTTACTTTTTAGAATGAAATTCCTGCCGAGGTATTATCCTCAAAGTAATGTAAAAAAGCATCTAGCCGGCCGGCATGGCTTTGCAGGTCCCGAGAAAGTACAGAAACGGGCGTCATCGGGCACCTTCTGGGTGAGGGTCGTTGGCTTACGCCATAGATCGCGGTCCAAAAAAGAAATATTGAAACCAAATGATAATGAGGGAAATAATTGTTAAAAGTGCTAACTAAACTAAAAGTAGAACTATTGATGAAGATTTTAGTGCAAATCCACAAATACTTTAGCAATTTTTAATTTATTTATTTATCTGGAAGATAAATTAATAAAAAAAACAGCACATACAACATAATATTATATAACAACAATTACAACACTTTACCTGCCTCCTCAACAATTCTCACCAAAACACTAATCATATATAAACCAAGTTTACAATCAATTGACTTAACTAGCTAGTAGACAGATATAGGTATATTGTACAACATAATACAAAGCAAAGGTAAGTAACTAACAATAAGAATACCTCTTTCGTTTCCGTTGCAGACACACATCTGGGCGTGTATTCTTGGCATTCAGTCATTGCGGATTCAGTAGAGTTAACAGAAGAAGAATTTACTTTGACATTACTGTTAACTCTACTGAATCCGCAATGACTGAATGCCAAGAATACACGCCCTGTAGGAATACTGGTGCTACGTACATTTACTAATTGTAACATCATTCTGGTCACTAGCTAGTCACGCTTCTGCTCTGTAGATTTCTTTCATCATTCTTTCGCCACCCATGTATTCGCTCTACATTTCAAAACTATCTTACTATCCATCTCAATTCTTGTAACTACATCTTTCAATTGTCAATAATCTCCATCCAGCTATCGTGGAACTTGTGTAGTAAACTCAATTCATCAAAAAACGCATTTGGACTGCATTCATGATACATTCGTGTCTCTTCTGCCAAACCCAAAGTCTCGTTTCTATACAAAAGTGTAGGCAACGACAGGCCCTTATTTTTAAATAAGATGTGCTTGAATGCTTCTATCCACGTTATTAATAAATATAACAATTGGTTACATCAGTGAAGATACCGAGCTCCTTGATTGCGGAGAAATCCGATAATTGCAGATTTGCCATAAAGTCCTCGTCGCTCGTTAGCGAAAAACGATGGAAATAGCGGAACAAAAGCTCCAATCGTAGGCAACGGCGTGGAAGTAAGGCTTCAGTGATAACTGTAAGATGCTCATATAAGAACCAAGAGCCATTTCAGAAGAAAGGTCAGTATAATCGTAATCATATTATAATCCAGCCATCAATTTAGGCGTCTGAATGGTGTAAAAGTGGGATTATAGGATGTAATTTTACGTTTGCGGATAAACAGTGTTCAACTTACTTATTTAGCTCGACGTTTCGTCCACCACGCTGTGGACATCATCAGGATTCGCGACACAACCTGGAGGACCTCTGACCGTAAACGTAAAATAATATGTCGAACAACAGTGAAAATCTAAACAAACATATAGGATGTAAGTATCGAATAATAAATACAGTTTTAGTTTTTAGAGTACCGTAACATAGGGTACCAACGGAACCCTCTTACTAAGCCTCTGCTGTCCGTCCGTCCATCCATCCGTCCGTTCGTCCGTCCGTCCGTCCGTCTGTCACAGGGCTGTATCTCATGAACCGTAATAGGTAGGCAGCTGAAATTTCTGCAGATTTTGTATTTATTTTGCCGCCTTAACAACAAATAGGTAAATTTTTTAAATAATCAAAATTAAGAGGGGCCCCCATACAAATAAAGTGATTGTTTGGTGTTCATTCTTGTACGATGGTACGGAACCATTCGTGTGCGAGTCCGATTCGCACTTGGCCGGTTTTTTTTATCAAAATCGAACTCTTTTGAGTGTTCTTAGTTATTTTTTAAAGTTTCGGATTTGGATGTGAAAGAAAACTTGAAACATTCACCCTGCTTATCATATCGGGGTATGGTTCCTAAAACGTCAACCATACCCCCTTAGGGCAGCGATTCTTATGAGAGAAAAAAAAATTCCAGAGTGTTGTCACCCAAGGCGCCCATTCGCTTTGCGGCCCAAAAGTTTTAATTAATTTCTTGAGCCAATCTTTTTGCGCGTACTATTAAAAACACTAAACTAAATAAAAATACGCTAAGCATTTAATTGCTGTTTCCTAGTAAATTCACCTGTTAAATTCGTGATATTTTTTTACATTGGGATGTAGCATGTTTTTATATGTAACTCAACATAAATAGCTAATACCCGTCGTACCTAACACACCGCATTAATAAAGAAATTAGTTTTTTTTATGCAACCTGATATGGATGACTAATACCCCACAACTACCGTCATGATATTAGCCAAATACACCACATTCCCAAAGAATTAGGTGCCGTGCCAGGACCTTCCCTATAAAAGCACGGCTACATTGAACTCACGGACAATGTTTTATTGCCGCTTCGACCATGTTTTCATCCAATGCGATGGTACCAACCCGGGCGTGCTTAAACTCTACCACCTAGTAGGGGAAAGGGACCTTCAGTTTTACATGGATTCCAAACCATGTAGCAGCTCGAATTCGTGACGAAATACACTTATCGAACTCAGAAAGAGAAATAAAGTAGTGCATGTCGGGGGCAGTTCCATGTAGCCGTGCTTATAAAGGGAAGGTCCTGGCATGGCACCTAATTCCTTCAGGAATGTGGTGTATTCTGCTAATATCATAACGGTAATTGTGTGGTATTAGCTATCCATGTTAGGTTGCATAAAAAAATGAAGATTTGACTTTATTACGATTTTTTTTTATCCTGGTTCAAAACGCAATGAAGGGAAGATGTTTGTGAAGATTTCTTGTCTGCTGCTATTTATCTGAATTTTGATTTAAAAATGTATAAAAACAAAAACCTTCAGACACATATATAGATACCAAATTTCAATGTGATTGGAACAGTGATATTCAAATCAGTAAACTACATGTTCGTGTAGGGAACATAAGTAGCTTACTGGTCATTTTTAATAAGAAGGTATTCGACGCATTCTTTTCCCACCAAAAACGCCCGCTTCATACAGTGCTTAAATTGGTGACAATTTTTTCGCGGCATTTCGACGACCCCCGGGTGCCGATACTCGTAAATCTCCGCAGGCCGGGGGCGCAGTGTACGGACTATTACGAGAAATTGCTGTGTCAATTTTACCAGATTACAGATGTCGGGATGTCGACAGCTGGCACGAATCTTCGACGCGAGGATTACGTAACGGCCGCCTTCGTCGCTTCGGTTCGATTCCTGAGTGACATGGAACCACGGAGGTGAAGAATGTTTGGAGAAATAACTTCCATGCAACGAGCGCGCTAAAAATGACGCCACGCGACTTACAACATTATATCGCCGTAAACATTTGTAGCGCAGTGATGAAAACGGAGATAAATCCTACATGAAGTCTCCTAAATTGGTAGGTAAATTGATAAAGATAAGAATTATTTTTCAATAAACAAGATGGTCGTTACGTCATTCTTCATTCGTAATGATGTATTCAGCGAGAGCCGAAACGAGCCGAAACAAAGGCCAAATTTCTCCGGAGGCACAATCGAGGTGTCGACACATTTTTAGTTCCATCCGTTCTCCTGTAATTTCCTTACCTCCATGCATGGAACACGAATGTGTCTGAAGTACTAAAAGAAACAGGTTCGTGGAAGAAACTCTTCCAGGAAACTGCTCATGCCAATAACTACGCTCAAAATGCACTAATTCCACGTCTTACTCTCACTTATAATAATCTTTTCCAGGATACTGATCTCTTTTCATCAAATAAAATTACTTTTAGAAGAAAAATCAGTGACTATTTTATTAAATCTGGCAAGTCTTGATGAACTTGAAGAAAAGGTATTGAACTAAATCATAATATTTTCCTCATACAATTTAATAAAAATAATTATGTTATCTAATATAATTACTGGTTTTTTTTTATGTTCTCATTGTCCTAATTTTTGTAATATGACGATTTTTTATGTAATAGGATATAAATTTCTCTTATTTTTTTTTCTTCTTCATTTATTTATTTATATAAATTTACATCCATGCAGTAAAGTACTTCTTTTATGTAATAGGATGTAAGTTTCTATAAATAAATACATCTTTATCTATCTATCTTTATTTATATATTTATAGAAACTTACATCCATGCAGTAACGTCCTTCTTTAAGTACGTTACTGCATGCGGTAGTAAAGAAACTGCTTAATATTCTTTTAGCTTAGCAAAACATGAAGATAGACGTCAGCTCGTGGTGCAGTGGCTAGATGAGTGCATTTCGTTGCGGATCCGAGCTATCCCATGATTCGGAACCCACGTAAAACTGTAGGCTTCCTTCCTCTACTAGGTGGTAGGGTTAAGCTTTCACTTGACATGGTTGGGTAATCACACATCTACTTGAATTTTTAATTTTTCATTGCCGGTTCGAATAACTTTTATCGAACCAATGCGATAACCGGGCGGGCTTAACCGTATCGACTGTTAATTAAGTCGAGATAGGACCGACGGTTTTCCATTGGTTCCGAAAAGATTCCGAACCATGGAACGGACGGAATTATGTAAATCCACTTATTAATTTCGATGAGGAATAAAAGTTTTGATTAGCGTTGCGATCTTTCTTCGTGCAGCACCCTGTCGTGGAAAGGACAGCCAGACTTACTAAGATACACCATCGCTATCACTCCGGTATTTCTAGCTAAAAATAGCGGAATAATAGCGATGGTTTTATTAGTAAGGCAGCGAAAATCGAATTCAGAGTTGACAACTGAAAATTCAAACATTCTTTTATTTAGGTAACTTTAAACAATCCAAATAATATTGTATAGCCTTTCAATAAAATATGTGAGAAAGTAACATGTCCATGGCATCGATTTGAGTAGGATAGTATATTAAATGTAAATTTATTGAGCTAAGGGCCAATTTTTCAATCCTCAGCTGATAGTACTTATCAAACTGAACAACAAATTCACGTTAGTCAAAACACGAATAGTCATTGCCGGAGAATTATATCTTCTATCACAATTATCTGACCATAATTTTACTAATAAACATATGGACTTACTATACCGGATGGATAAGCAGAAGGGCAAATAAATCCGTCCAAGAGTTATCTGGCTATTTATTTATCAGACTATTGAAAAATCAGCCCTAAGTTTATCAAAATTATGTTATTGAAGGAAGTACGAGAAAACTTACGCATGTGTCTTCCGCTGTCTTCCGTTGAAATGAAATGTTTGTGCATCAATTGTATCCAATACGTTTCACTAAGCCACGGATTTAATATAAAATAAGGAAGTATTTTCCCGTGGGACCACACGCAAAGGTCTGTCATATATCGAAAACGGGGCGACTCGTGTCGCGATTTCAATATTTTTCCAATATGCGATACGATGGAGAAATTTTCTCGCGTGTATCGTTTTGTTTGTTCCCTTTTCGCCGCGTTATCTGACTGCAGTGCGCTGTCAATCTAATAAGCGGACACGTGTCGCAGTGCAGGCGGCTCCAACCCCGCCTGCCCCCACCGCCCCCACCGCCCCCGGGGACACCTCACGCTTAGCGGAGGCTCTTTCAGTGCGAATGTAGCGGGAAGTCGTCAAGCGACGCGGCGGCAAAGAATATACACACTACCGCCACAGTAGAAGAAAAAGAGCAGTAAGCTGAGTTTCTCAGCATGTGTTCAGCCCATTGGCGCAACGCTTCGGAGTTCGATAGTTAAGGTTAAGCTATTCTGGGGGCTTTCGGGTTCTAGATGGGTGACCGGTAAAGCATGGCTGTCTTGTAGGTCTTTTTGGGGTTTTGCGATTTTCTGTACAATATAAAATCGCTTTGACAACCATTAGTGGTTTTCTCGACTGAAAGATTCCTGATTCCTGAGCGAGGAATTTCAGGAATAGGTCTACAGATTCGAACTCCGCATAAAACTGTAGTTATAACATCTATAGTTTTCTCCGATTTCTAAGATACCTATGGTGGTGGGTTAATGCTACCAGGCGGCGGCGAAAGGCCTTGAAAATAGCCCGTGTTTTCAATTCAGTTCAAAGAAGCCGTGAAATATAAGCACAGTCCTGGCATGGTACCCAGTTTCCATGTGATGTATAGGGCTAATATAATGACAGTTGTTGCATTAATCATTCATTGACAGTTCTATTAAAACCAGCGAGAAAAAACCTCGTTATCAAAACATATTATAATGTGAATATACTCCGCTCGTGACTAGACAAAACAAGAGCTCTCAAAACATAGTGTATATAAAAATATCATCAGCTTGTTAGTAATAGATTTACGTGTCTATATTCGGAGAGAAATATCTCACCTGATTTTTTTTTACTTTCTCGCTGGTCGAAACTTGTCTGGCCAATAATTTGGATGACCAATAAATACAAAAATCAAGACAAACATATTGAAACAATGCAAGTAATCAACTTGCCCTCATTTATGCTGTGGTTTGAAGTGGGAATCTCGCCGAGAGCTACTAAAGTCGCTTTGTGGTGTGGAACCCGTGAGAAAGCACGAACGCATAGATCCCAAATAATAGTGATGAATATTTAAGCTTACCAAAAAGGTAGCAAATACATTAAAAATACAGTGAATCTATTCGTTCATCAATTTTACATTTCATATTATAAATACAAATATTTTAAAATCTGAAATCCATAAATTATTATTGTGACCGAAAAATTACACTGATGACATGTAGCTGTGCAAATGATAGTACGGGTTTAACGTGGAACCTCATTTCTCCAGGAATTCAGTGTGTTGGGCTAGGACGATGGGTACAATATTCGAAGCCATTCATATACAGTTAGATACAATGAAAAATATCCATCGATACAATAAAGTTAAAACATTTTTGGACCAACTATGTATATCTCATTTATCTAGAAAAGGAAAAAAAATAATCCGCCTTTGTGCAGTATTGTTGTTTTGCTGTATGTTTTCTTTGTAATTGTATTTTTGTTGATGCACAATAAAGAATTTATTCATTCATTCATTCAAAAATAATTCATTTTAAAAAATATTAAAATGTTTGTTAAGTACAATATTGAATTACAAAGTTCAAATAAACGTAATACCTGAATTTCAGATTCTGATTCAAATATCTGATTCATTATAAAGAATAAAAGCCCATCATACATATATGCACATAGATTCAACATGGGCATCTGCCACAAAGATGTTGTGTGATATTCCTTTCAGAGCACTTTAAATGTCACCTATATAAAATATCTTCAATAAAGTTAAAAAGAAAAACATCTTAAAGCACCCCAAAAGTCTATATCGTCGGCTTAAGGTAGCCCAACCCGGCGGGACTAACTCATTCGCGGGCACGGTACAAAACCGTGCCGTTGCGCTCTGGGACCTTCTTTGTTTCAATGAATAAGACAGGCACCGTGATGAGAAAGATGCAACATGTCCACAAAAAAGGCAATGTGCATAGTGTATGATTTGGTAAGATTTACGAAAATTTTAATTACAAAACGACTTATAGCTAAAAGTAAACCACGACCGCTGTAGTCAAAAATCGAACAAAAACCAAATATATTATAAATCTTGATTGAATAAGCTATGTCTGATGACTAATCTTTTTAGGATGTTCTTACTTTATCATTCCGTAATCCACCTCCAAAATTATTGTATAAAACGCGCGAAAAAGTCGAACTTTTGGACCTTATAAATTAGAAACCAAACACAATATTACAATGCTAATGGTCATCAGACATCTAGTTCGATCAAATAAAGCAATTTTGAGCAAAATTTGGGATCTTTGACAATAAATATGGGCGCGATCTTCTTTCCCCGTTTGTATGGGGAGTTGAGCGGGATGGGCCGCCTTAAGAGAAGTAAAGACGAACGGACTCATTTTTGACAACGGGTAACATCAATGTAACATTTATTTTATTGAAAAAGCGGCAGAAAAGCGGAGGTCGTCCCTCGCGTGCCATATTATGGATATTATTTGTTAACGGAGGTAATTACCAAAAAGGTCTCGCGCGTATGCAAATCAGCCCAACGGTCAATTTCCCTAAGTTGGGGAGGTTAATTTGCGTGCCGCGTTTGTCTTTGCTAAGCGTTCTAGTTCCTTCTGTAAAGTGCTCGACTAATCGCTGTCGCGTGTCCACTTCGCGTTAAACTATACAGTTGTTAAGCGACTTATATTTTATTTAAACACGTGGGATGAGCTGAGCTCGTTTGGGCGGGTCGCGCTTTCGGTATTGCGCTCGAGTGCTTTGCAATACCGACCTACAGAAACTTTTTTTTTACTACGTTTACTACGTTCTAGGTCAGCGGTTCTTAACTGCTTTGGTTGGTGACCCAAATCATGTTTTAATATAGTACTAGCTGCGGTACCCGGCTCCGCTCGGGTTAGTGTCGGCAAAATTATTTCATGGATTAAAAGTAGCCCACATGGCTAGTCCAAAATAGAGTCAAACTGGTCTAGGACGATGTATCCATCTACCAAATTTAATCAAGATCATTTGAGCCGAAATAGCATGATTTAATGAGAAACAACCAATAATTCCCATTTATAGCTTCGTTGACATTTGGTGGCTATTTAAAAACAAAAGCATTTGCCGCCAGAACCTTTCTGCACCTGAACTGCTAAATTGCTTACCTAGTAAGTAACTTGTAACGTAGGTAAGTTTTGCGTGGACTCCAACCCACAGCCAGCCTCAACATCGAAAACGGTTACCCATCCCGAACCTAACTGCTCCTAGAGATGCTATACGTTGATAAAATACGCATATAAATTGGGTAAGTGGTTCGCAAGTTATAAGAATTGAACACTCACAACTCACCCCTCTGGTAATGACGCGTTATATTATGTAGCCTATACGTTTTGAGTAGATTCACGCTAGACGTAGATACAATCCGCCAATCTTGCGCATGGCATCTAGATCCCGCGTGGCGTGTCAGGCTAATGTCATAACAGTAGGTGTGATATTAGCCAGCCATGTCTAGTTATATGCAACGTTCACCTGTTCTTACGGTATATTAGATTCGTTTTTCAGTAAATCAATGAATTACTTTCCATTCCAAATTATGATTTTTTATAAAAAAAAAACGGTTATTAAACTTTTTCTTTATTTCAATCGCATTTACATTTCCTAAATTGAACGTACTGGCTGTTACGACAACCTCGACGACAACCTGTAGAAACGAATACAGGTGGCTGTGCCAAGGGATCAAATTATATCTGTTAAAATAAAGATAAACTTACAATCTAGGTGGTAAGTTCGGTCGAGTACATTCTATTTTGGAGCACAATCGTATGTTATTGTAATTTTTTTACGGGTTCATTAATTTAGCCGTCTTGAGAAGTCGAGTGCGCATTGAGCAAAACAATATTATTGAAATGATGGTTTTTGGCTTAACGAGATTCATTAGGCGTTTCTCGCAGTCTTTTTCGCTTGGATTTCTTGCAAGACTCAACTTGTTAGTCGAATTAACAAAATAAGAATATAATTATGAAACAATTTCTAGCTAGGATAGGGTGGGTACCTAATCGGGTAGGTGATACCTGACCATCGGATTGAAGGTGGGCCATCCCGCTCAATTCCCCATACAAACGGGGAAAGAAGATCACGCTCATTTTACTTGTCAGAGATCCAAAATTTTGCTCTAAATAGCTTTACTTGATCGAACTAGACGTCTGATGACCGTTGGCATTGCACAATTGTGTTTGGTTTCTAAGTTATAAGGTCTGAAAGTTCGAATTTTTCGCATGTTTTATGCAATAATTTTGGAGGTGGATTACTCAACGATAAAATCAATACACCTTAAAATGATTAGTCATCCGACATAGCTTGTTCCATGAAAATTTATAATCAATTTAATTTTTGTTAGATTTTTTACCTACAGCGGTCGTGGTTTACTTTTAGCTAGAAATCGTTTTGTAACAAAACATTTCGTAAATCTTACCAAATCATAGACTATGCGCATCGTCTGCTTTGTGAACATGTTACATCCGCCTCATCGCGGAGTCTGTTTTTTTCTTTGAAACATAGAAGGTCTCAGAGCGCAATAGCAGGGTTTTGTGCCCGCGAATGAGTTAGTCCCGCCGGGAAGAGAAGCGTCAAGCCTCAACGTCTGTGCAATATTAGAAATTTTCTCGGAGCACTGTGGACTCGTGGACAAAAAAACGGAGTGTGTGAAGACCACCCGCCAGGTGGGACGACGCCATCAAGTGCGCCGGTGGAAAGCAGTGGTTCAGTACCGCTGAGGGCCGGGAGGACTGGAGAAAAATTGGAGAGGCGTACGTCCAGCGGTGGACGCAAACACGCTGACTGACTGTGAAATGGTATGACATATAGTTTCATGTTGGGTGTTGAGCTAATATCACTACAGTGAGCGCGGCATAGGCCATCCATGAAGAGTTACATACAATCAAAACAAAGAAAGAAACAATCATTGATAATATTCCTCCGCAAGGCCCTTTGTCACAGTCTGGCGCACACATTATATAATTCACCAACAAAATTCAAGAGATTTACTTTTGAAAACGGCCCAAACATTTCTTTCCCTGCGGCCTGAACATCGCAGTGTATGTTCGTCTCTACCGAGAGAAGGGCGCCGTAAAGGAACGGAAACAAACGACCTTCGCCTGCGCCGTAACTGAAACTGCGGGCGAGGCCACAACAGAATAAAAATGTCAAATCATTTTCAGGACAATGTTTTCTTAATATCTCCTTCGGTTGAGGCAGGGCTCCTCGGGCGGGATGCGGCGCGCTCATGTTTTATTCATGGTGGAAGGGGTCACGCGAAAGACGCAAAAAAAAACAAAGCATTACCCTGCAAAGGAAGCGGTTGTAATGTCATTAATTTTTCCCAGTCGTCTACATGAAGCGGCAGGAGTGCGCCGCTCTGGTTCCGCGCGGCTGCCGCCCCCGAGGGAGTACAGATATGTTTTAGCGTTATTTTGTATTCGTCTCAATGTACGCACGGAATGACGGGCTGATTTAATATTCTGAATTATGTAGGAACAGGCAGCCGACGAGTGGCATGACTATATGACTAATATGCATACCGTTGATTGACATGAGAGGTGCCGAATCGGTTCGGTTACAATTAATGAAAATTAAAAAAAATACATTTGAAACTTAAATTGATAAAATGTATGGCCTCATTCCTCAGCGATAGTCCGAAAATCCGCTGGTATGGAGGCCAGGTGTATTTGGCTATAGTATATGTCAGTTTTGAAATTCGTCGTATGATCACTGCCATCCATTTACCAGAAGTAATCTGGCTGTAAATAATCAGCGTTTTCCGTCAGTTTTGGACTTGTCAATAGCTTAGGGGCGGCAGAAGCGGCTATGCGTAAAGAGATTTTTTTCTGTAGTCAAGTAGGCTCGGGCCTAGGGCATCTAATGGGGGAAGGGAACCTATGTTTAAGCAGTCGGGACTTCTATTTCATCTATTCCATCGTACTCAAACTATCGATGTCGAAATTGTCGATCTCAAAGTTCCGGTTTGCCCCCCCCCCCCCCCCCTATGCCCTAGGCCCGAGCCTATTCGACTACAGAAAAAAATATCTCTACGCATAGCCGCTTTTGCCGCCCCTAGGAAGTGCAAAACTGACGGCAAACACTCATTATTTATGAACAGATCTGGTAAATGGATGGCAGTGATCATACGACGAATTTTAAAACATATACTGATATAATCCAAGCAATCTACCAAAATCGGCTCCATGAGATTTATTTTGTTCATTCGGAATTTCCAAATAGCGATGCAGCGATCTTCCTCAGGCCTAGGGCGGCCCTTGAGTCCGGCGCTGCTTCCCATTCGAAGCCAATGCGGGTCGTATCCCATATAAAAACGAGCCTGCGACCAAAAGTGATGAAGTTACGTTAAAAGTATTTGAAGCTGGCCAGTGTGACCGGGCACTTAAATAGAAACACGTGTCTACAATCGAAGCCTCCAATAATCTCTACACTCCCGAGCCAAGTGACTTTCGCCTATCGTCTTATAATAATTATCGGAAGATTAACCCCCTACCGGTCACTCCGCCGGACGTTCGCGCTAAGCTCGCTGATGTCTCGCGGGCCCTCCGATGCCGGGGCCTTACGGGATCTTACAGGACAATGCGCATCAGTGTCAAGAGTTGCTGTGGAGGTGTCTTGTAGTTTAGGCATTTTAATAAATAACCACACATTCGAATGTGCATAAAAAAACGTCTTTGCATTTTTAACCGACTTCAAAAAAGGAGGAGGTTCTCAATTCGTCTGTATGTTTTTTTTTTATGTTTGTTACCTCATAACTTTTGCCTGGGTGAACCGATTTTGATGATTATTTTTTTAAATGAAAGCTAGTGCTTCACAAGTGGTCCCATTTGGTTAAGTTCTGACAATGATTCCATGAGAAAATCATATTAGTCTTAAATTTGTATTAAGATGTGCACGACAAATGGACGAATAACTCAATATAACCCCAACCGATTTCGGTGATTCTTTTTTTATTGGAAAGGACGTGTACACATTAGTTAGTATACTTCAGATTCACTAAAAATAAACAAAAAAAAATTTGCAAAAAAAATAACCGACTTCAAAGAAAAAGCACTAAAAAGTAAAAAAAATAATTGCCATTTTTGTAGTTACGATTATTGTTATTTTTTGAGTCGGTGTCAGCCAAAATAGCAGCGCGTGCCCGGCTCATACAGGATAACAGCGCAGGTTTGGTCCAAACGTTAACCAGGTGTTCCTTGGTCCATGGAAAGTTAGTACTTAGAATTATTATTAAAATGTTTTCGAATAGACAGTGTTATGAATCGCTCACTTGTTTATGTCGACGTTTCGTCTACCGTATTGTGGACTTCTTCAGGACTCGCTTCGCTCTTATTCATATTGTTGTTTCATTGTTTATTGCTTATTCATAATCCATAGACAGTACACTGCACTCGGATTTGTCATATTTTATGATTTTATCATTAGCCAGTTCGGCAATCCCAGCGAAGAAGAACTGGCAAGAAACTCAGCTGGTTTTTTTTCAACGTCCATTTAGTATAAGTTTACAACAGTATAAAGTACAAACAATTAATATCATATGCAACAGTTTATGACAAATATCAGTTTATTTGTAAAGACTATGCCCGCCATTTAACATGTTGCCAATTGGAGCAAGCCAGTCCCCACAAACAGCAACCGTTCACGAGCATCACGCCGGGCTCAGCCTATAACACTGTCCATCTTAAAACATTTTACAACAACAGTAAAAGTCTAAATAAACATGGTATGTACTTAGAAATCTACTAATGTTATTCGAAACCTAGAACTACTTGAAAAAAATATATATATTCTGAGATTTTCAGGAAATCTTGAATACAAATCGCTTAACAGCCTAGTTATTTTCTGAAATGAAAATGACTTATCCTCGCCATGAAACACGCTGTTTCGATAGGGTGCGGCGAGAGAGGCTGGAGTAATCCTCGCTCAGTGCTGAAAACGAATTGACTTTACGACCCACTACGAAGTCTTGGCTCGGGAAGTGAGAACATTACGGCTCAAATTACGAGTTGACTCGGAACACAATCATTGCTCGCCGGAAAAATGTTTCGATCGTATAATATACGCAGTGCGCATTGAGAAATATTTAATGTTGTTCAAGAATTGGGTGTAACTTATTAATTATAGAGGTTGGAGGTCAGGGACGTGTGCTTTTGCCTTCAATGGCAGAGGTAATGGGTTCAAACAGCGGTTATATTCGTGAACCACTTTCTTTCTCTTCCTGAGTTGGATAAGTATTACGAATGCGAGGTTTTCCATTGTTCGGAATCCATGTACAATTGTGTTCAAACGTCTGCACTGATACCATCGTATTGGATGAAAAATGGTCGAAACGGCAATAAAAAAATGTCCGTGTATTCAGTCTAGTCGTGCTCATAAAAGGGAGTTCCTGGCATGGCACTTGATACCTTCGGGATGCCATTTGTAAGGCTAATATGAAGGTGGGTGTCATTCATAAACAGTTAAATAAAATGGAAGTATTTTTTTATGAGAATTTAAAAAAATCATGTTACTAATTAAGAAAAGCTTCATTGATTAAATTAGCATTTAAGTAAACTAGTTTGTGAGTTTTAATGTATTGTAAATTCAAATTTATGAAACTGGATGGATGATATACATCAGCTTCTGCAATTAAACGTTAATATATCACATGGAAACTAGGTGCTATAACAAGACCTTCCTCATATGGCAAGGCGATGGAAAACTCGGTCAATTGTTTGTGTTTTACACACAGACCTAATATGCGGGCGCAGCGCATCCTATTTCTATGGTTTTACATTTAGTTAGTCTAAAGCGGGATAGGTGCGAAACCTACACCTCATGCCGTGCTTCGTAATCGCACTACGGGTATCGAACCCTCGCCTACAAGGTGAGAAGTGCGTCCCAAACTGCTACCACAAATGCGTTTGGTTGGGAGCTTGTAAAATTACCAATCGAAGAGTTAACGTCTACACTTGGAGGAAAATATGCGATGAATCGAATCAAACAATACGTTCGATTACCGGTAAGAGGGGATGACTTGCGCCACTCGACTATAAATCAAATGTTGTTCCAGTACACTCTGGTGGTGACAGTTTGGACTTTTTATTTAATATGTAAGCTATCTTTGTGAAGTTGGCTGTGCGGTGATTGCACTGTGAGGTCTTAATAGCTGTTACGCTTATCAAAGCTTATCAGTTATATCGGTGCGTCTAAATAAAACGTTTATACGATAAAAAACCTATTCCAGAGCTACGAGGTACTTGAGTACTCTTTAATATTAAATATTATGCATCTATTATTTATACAAGTAAAAGACCAGTCCAAAACTTATGTGGGCTTAAACATATCTTTTTTTTTTAAGTAATGGTTGACAGTGGTAATAAGAGCGGCGCGATTCAGCCCTAATAGGTCTGAGATTCGCTTTACGATATACATAACAATTAATCGGTGTACATAATGTAATTCAGTCTTAGGGCTTACTAAAAGTTAAACAGGAAGACATAAAAGGATAAAAATAAACATTAATATGTCAGAATTTTTAAAGAATGAAAAAAGTGGCGCAAGTGACCCCCTCTTACGGTATACGAGCACGCGCGTCAAGTTTAATGCTTCTCTGCCGTAATAATTATCTGCGCAGGCCGAAAACATGTTTTAAAATTAAAATACGAGCGAGATTAAAAGCTAATATAGCGCAACAATATCGGAACACCTGCGGACCCTAATTTGAATGGGCCGCCCTATCGATTCCGCGCTTGAGGTGTACGCCGAATAAATTACAAAGGACTCGCTTCCAATATTTACTCCCCCTCATAGCGGCCTCCATTTCGCTATAGTATTATAACGGGAGTTTTTAATTTAAGCGGCTTACATCTCCTCCGAAATAATGAAATTTAATTGCTTTAATTAGTATTCTCTTAGTGCTCGGCCGCTTCATCCGCTGAGAAAATAAGGAACGAAAAGACAATTGAGTAAATAATCCGAAAACAATAATGGCGGCGAGGTGAGGGCGGAATGAATTTAGGTATTGACCTTCAGAGTTCCAGAAAGCAGCTCTGTCGGTATTTTTAATTTTCTTGTTATTTAGTCCTTAGTTCCTTGCTACATCTTAGTATTTTATTTAAAGTTTAGCTATTTCCTTAAAGTTTGATAAAGCCGTTATTAAAACCGCATTTTGTTTCACTTTAAAAAGTAACTGCAACGAATTTAAAATATCCAATAATTTTGTAGAGGGTCCGACTATAATTCAAAGATGTAACCGGTGGTGAGCTCACAAATATAAAAAATCACAATAGATATTCATAAATAAAACTATACTAAAATTATAGATTACTAACATAGTGAAGTATAACTTTTAATGAACCAAATACAATGAGCAGTTATGATGCGCTTTCCGTACAAAATATTACATTCAATTAGCTGAGGGAACCAGTTCCGCTCGGGTCAACATTTTAGCTCGATCGTAGCGCCACCTATCGGGTCCAATTAATAACATAGAACCAGCCATTTGGGTGGAGTTCAGTGACAGGTACAGAAGAATTATATATGTAAAGATATAGAAGTATGAGCAAAACTAGACGTGGATGGGTGCTACCCTCACAGAAACCATTAAGAATTACGAATCGTAACTGTGAGGTTACGGATTAGGTGCCATTCCAGGACCCTCCCTTAATCAGTACGGCTGCACTGAACTGAATGGAAAACACTGACGATTTGTATGCAGTTTCGACCATTTTTTAATCCAATGTGATGGTACCTAGGAACGGAGCCTACTGATTAACACTCATTCCGAACGATAAACAGCTCGTAATTGTGACGAAATGCACTTATCGAAGCCCCATAAGCCCAAAAGCTCCTAATTACCTACCTGTAAGATCGGTTCAATTGTTTATGTTGTCATGGTCTTCCCTCCGATTTGCTGCATCTATCTATTCCCTATATTGTGTCGTATTGTATTAATAATAATAATAATAATTGTTTATTCATCATCCATAGACAGTACACTGCACTCGGATTTGTCATATTTTAGCATTGGCCAGTTCAGCAAAACAAAACACAGCGAAGAAGAACTGGAAAGAAACTTCGCTGTTTTTTTTTTTCAACGTCCACTTAGTCTAAGTTTACGAAAGTGTTTGTCAATTATTTAAACAAAAACATAGGTAAAACACTAAATTCACATGAATACACAAAATTCTTCACTCTATTGACTTTACAATCGAGTCGATCGATTGCTATAGTCGAGCCGTTCTAAGAAGCGTTTTTTGACACAGCAGTGTGGAAGAAAAGCTAATGACTAAATTATGGAACAGACCACTTTACCCCACGTTTTATATTTTTGGGACCAAATAACAACAGCTTGCTGATGTGTTTTATTTTATTATGACTTGTAGATTATATTTTATTCTATATTGTGTCAATTAAGGCGCTAGGACTAGCCAACTACTCGCGCCATACAAATGCACTTTTTAACAAATGTAATAATATGTAGTGAAACGCTTCAGCAAATCCAAATAGAACTCCAGACTGATAATGGATTGTTAATATTTTTTTATTCCATCATTTATTTAAATAATAATAAAAATAAAAAAAGTTGATTTTTCTCATTAGAAATCTGAAAGTCATTCGATTTCTAGATATAAGCAAAAACAGCATATATGCATAAACAAAAAATTCCATTTGCTTTTAGATTTCTACATTTAGTCAAAAAAGTTCGGAAATGGACACCGTTTCCGCAATGTATTTTGTATAGAAAAAGGAAACATACATTAACGAAAATCATTTGATTCCTAGACAAGGAATCATATATTGTAAGGATGACACTTATAATCGTCAGACTTAGTTAGTTTACTTGGGGTGCCTCGTCTAACTTTGCGATTTGGCTAGTACCAGGCCCTTAATTACTTAACAATGTATTAAATAATATAATTATGAACAAAATAATGGTACAGTACCAGCACTGGGAGTAAATTGCAATAGGGATGTGAACCTGCAAAATAATATCGACCATTTCAGTTTTTATATCTTTAATTTTCATAACTATTACTTAAATATTCTTATAAAAGAAAATCAAATAGATATCATCACGATTACCAATGTTGGCTTGTGAGAATGAATATTCGGTCTCGGGATTTCCAGCAATTAACGAATGCCTCCTTCATTTCTTAAATTATATGTTTAGGCACATATAATAAATGGAAAGTTAATTGCAATATCATCTAGCTTTTTCTAGTCAGTTAACTTTACACCGCTGAAGAAGAAAGTCGAATCAGTGGAATAAAACTGACAGTAATCTTAGGTGAAATAGAATAATGACAATCGGCTTAGATTCACGATATTTGTACGGCGCCCTTTTTTTTCATTTTGAGTGGTTATGTTTTCCTTTTTTCGGTCCTCAATACTGTTTTTCGACTAAAAAAGTGGTGCTCACCACAAAAGTTGTCAATTACTACTCACGAGAATGTACGTGGAAGACGATCCTTTTAAGGTGTACAGCAAAATGTCATTAAAATGTTTTGCTCCAAATATACAATGGTTAATGTTTGGAAAATGATTCCGTTAAAAGCTGTCTATGTGCAAAAGATCTTGTATTTAGGTTATGAAACACCTTCCGAAATCAGATAATCACCTGTCCATCTGTATGAATGTGTTTTATTTTAGAGAAGATTGCCTATTATTAGATTTTTGCTTTTCCTTATTGAAATGTTATCGATATAAAAGTAAAACTCTGGTTTTTACCCTTCCCTATCGCTCATCTGTCAAAAAACGCTTCTTAGAACGGCTCGACTATAAATTTCAATCCAGTTGCGTTTGAATTTGGTATTCTCGAGTTCAACTGTGTTCGGATTTTGCGATCGAATAGCATGTTAGTAGACCGAAGTAAAGTTTGCAACAGAGTCACAGCAAGTTAGTAGTCCGACAAGCAACGCTTTTCAAGCAAACTTGGTTGTTTCATATTTTCGGGTGCAATAGAGAGGGATAGAAGATCGAATATATTTAGGGCACGGTTGCCGAACCCATAACACAACGCGCACGTTCTTTACATTTCCCGCGCTTTTGTTTCATGTTGTTTGTCGGAGTTGATAATTTTATTTCGCTATAATTTTATTACCTATTACGATTGGTTTTCCTACAGTTGGAGCATTGTACTGACAACTTAGTAATAAACTATAGAGTTTTCTTAAAATATCTCCTCACTACGTAATTGAAATATGTGTGTTCAATCCAAATATTGTGTTACATAAACAAATAATTAATAAAAATAGCCTTAATTTCTTTTAATGTGAAATTAAAGGCATATGAAAAATGTGGGATGGTTTACCTATCCGATAGAACGTGAGACCGATGCCTATGACATTGTTGCCTAACATTGTTTGATTACGCGCCGAAGCATAAAATTATAATGATGTGAGTACATACATAAAATAACATTTATTAATATCTAATCCGTTTATTTTGTTATTTTCATTGACATTAAGCATCCATTGAGTTAATAAGTAAGGATTCCAAATAATATTTTGCACGAGGCAGGTTGAGACAAAGGAGCCGGGACGAGCTGAGTGCTCGAAGCGCCAGCGGTGCGCATGCAGTAACCAAATCTGATTCAGTTATGTCTCTGCGCAGCCGCTGGCGCCTCTTATAAAGGGAATTACTTAATTTGAAGTGAGACTTAGAATTTTTTAGAGGTTTTGAATTTAAATTAATTGAAGTGAGGTTATGTTGTATGCAAAGACATTTCCTTAGAGAAATATTGTTTTTGTTGAATTCAAAGTCATAAAATATTTTCCATAGGTGTTGTAACAGGGATGCTATTCAAATATCGCACATTGATTGCATACAACAATCCAACCGGTTTCAAAAAGTACCTCCATTATAAACTGGAAAGAAATTGACTGTAACTCGATCCTAACCCAGTTCCCATCCAGCTGAATAACGTCGGGAATACCGATTCTGACGTTTCTTCATACATTGTAATGACAGTTCGATCCCAAACTCGCTCGCAATTAATTCCGCTACTACTCGCTGGATCGAGGGCGCTGCTGTCGTTTTCAAGAATACCAAAGAACTGTCTGTCAACTTGCTAAGGATAGAGTAAGTTCAATCGAGTGTCGGGAATCGACATGCTGTAAGCGATGCACTGCTCCAGTGGCAACACAACACTGTGAAACACTTGCACATTAGGTTTGAATACTATAAGTTTTGTCATAAACTACTACTGTCAGCTGATCACATAGTTACATATCCCTTTAAATGCTACCACCTACAGAAAATTAAGAGTATAATGGTTTGAGAGCAGCCCTGTCAATAAAGTAATAATAGATTCCAATATGAGATTTTGACCAATACCGAGAAACTAATAATGCTTAACTAAAATAAAAACTAAAATAAAATAAAATTCGGGTGTATAGACCTAGCATAGCGCGCTGTACTTACGCCTATGGTATTCCCACTTCCTTAAGAGTGCAAGCGGCACGTATGTGGAACGCACTTCCGATTCAAGTTCGGCAATCACCTTCCTTGCATATTTAAAAAAAAAAAGTTATTCTCACACATAAAGTAAATTTATCACTTCCTATCCCATTAGATGTTGAAATTACGTTTTATCAAAATGAGTTTTAGTTCATATTGTATATGTATCATGTATAAATTATGTATGTGGTATAATAGTTTACGTATGAATTATTTTATTATAATTCTAATTTCTGTGTATATATTTAATACTATTTACAAATTTGTCAGTTGGGTTTTATTACACTCGCTATTATTATTTTTTACTATCTATACTATAACTATAACTCACCCCCGTTTTTTTTCCTTTTCATATATTTTTTTAATTTGAAGGTTTCTTAAATAATACAGGTTAACCACACGACTTACATTGGCATGGTTATATGCGGCCATACTCAAACGAAAAAAAAAAATCCTGGGAAAATTATTTGCTCACACATTTTAATGATACGGGTTTAACTATACTCTGTTATTAAGGTACATTCATTTCAGTTGATAAATCAATGTGCAAGTGCATATTAGCCAAGGCCTAAAATCTACCCTCTTCATAATTTATTGGGTGTGTACTCACTGTCAGTGTTGGGTAGGTCAGAGGACAGGTGTGTGCGTGAGGGTATGAGTCGGTGGGTGTGAAACAGAGGGAGCTGTCAATGTGGGCATATAATTGCTTTGGTATCTTTTTTAGTAATCAAAAACAGTGACTTGCAACGAATCGAAGCGATGGACAATTATTTTCAAATTCTAAACCGCTCAGCCTAGATATTTTGTTATGTGTATACGCCTTATGCTTAAGACCTAATGCATTAGGTCTTTTCACTTGTTTGAAATTACACAGTCATCATATCTAAATAAGCAGTAGTATACTATAGTAGTATAGTGATTTAATTGTTTATTTTCAATGTAATTTTTATCCTTTATTTTATTTTATATTATTGTCTCCTTGTGCTGTATGTAAAACAATAAATAAAACATTCCTGTTTATTGAACGGCTAGGCTTAAAATCAGCGCCACTGCATTATAAATTATATAATACGGTGACATATGCTGCGCCTAGAACCGATGTACCTGTTATTCTATTATATGTATGTGTATAGGTACTGACCTTCACTTCTGAGCTTTTAAATATTAAGTTATTCTGTTAATGTTATAGTAAGTTATTTCCTTATATTAAATCAAATACCTTGTCAAGTTAATTCTTTTTCAACACAGGTAAATAAATTATTTCTTTCTTTCTTTCAAATATAATTAAATCTCCTAGACATTCAGGGGTCCAAACGATTCCTCTTAAACATATGTAATGTTCTGTGTTGCTTCATCTAGTGTAAATATTTATGTTCTACATTATGTGTTTTCGAGGGAAGCGTAGTTGAGGCAGGCGTAGCTTAATTTTAATTTATAATATTTTATTAACGTGTCATTGTAACCTGTTCTCTGTTCTTCTCCAAATAAATAAATAAATAAATTGGCTTTTTAAAAATGTGCACAAAACATCGATCGGACTAAATATACAGCCGGTGGCGAAATTGGTAGACGCAATACCCGCGAATGGTATGTTTTGCTGGTTCGGGTCCAGCCTTGCAGTATATTCGTAAAGTAGTTCTTTTTACTGGGCTCTTACTTCAATTAATGTATCCTTGCTTCACGGTCGATTATTCATACATATATGTCACATTCCTCGGACTAAATTTATTCCTGCAAATCTCTCCACACTGCTTCGATGGAGCTGTAAGCTGTTTAGCTGTTAAGAGCTACATTTATTAAGGGCACTCTGGTCACAGTGGCCCCATACAATCATACGTCCATTATAACTCCATATTATCGCGGCTTTAAGAGGATAATAAGGTGATCATGTTCCATACAATGGCTCGTGCCTGTTGCCTCAGTCAAATGAAGAAATATTTTTTACTGATATTTTGGTCATGAAATAATTTAACTGAGAGCTGCGTCTGTACGTTTTTGGTTTTTGGTTAATTAACTTACATCCAAAAAGACCATATTAAAACTAGATGATATGTTAAGGCGCTAGGACTAGCCAACTACTCGCGCCGCCATACAAATGCACTTTTTAACAAATGTAATAATATGTAGTGAAACGCTTCAGCAAATCCAAATAGAACTCCAGACTGATAATGGATTGTTAATATTTTTTGATTCCATCATTTATTTAAATAATAATAAAAATAAAAAAGTTGATTTTTCTCATTAGAAATCTGAAAGTAATTCGATTTCTAGATATAAGCAAAAACAGCATATATGCATTAACAAAAAATTCCATTTGCTTTTAGATTTCTACATTTAGTCAAAAACGATCGGAAATGGACACCGTTTCCGCAATGTATTTTGTATAGAAAAAGGAATCATACATTAACGAAAATAGGTTGATTCCTAGACAAGATATCATATATTGTAAGAATGACACTTATAATCGTCAGACTTAGTTCGTTAACTTGGGGAGCCTCGTCTAACTTTGCGGTTTGGCTAGTACCAGGGCCTTAAGGTGGCCCATCCCGCTCATCTCCCCATACAAAAGGGGAAAGAAGATCACGCCCATATTTCTTGTCAGAGATCCAAAATTTTGCTCAAAATAGCTTTATTTGATCGAACTAGATGTCTGATGACCATTGGCATTGTAAAATTGTGTTTGGTTTCTAAGTTATAAGGTCCGAAAGTTCGCATTTTTCGCGCGTTTTATACAATAACTTTTGAGGTGGATTACGCATTGATAAAGTAAGAACATCTTAAAAAGATTAGTCATCAGACATAGCTAATTTAATCAAGATTTATAATCTATTTGGTTTGTGTTCGATTTTTTACTACAGCGGTCGTGGTTTACTTTTAGCTATAAGTCGTTTTGAAATTAAAATTTTCGTAAATCTTACCAAATCATACACTATGCACATTGTCTTTTTTGTGGGCATGTTGCATCTTCCTCATCACGGAGCCTGTCTTATTCTTTGAAACAGAGAAGGTCCCAGAGCGTAACAGCACGGTTTTGTACCGTGCCCGCGAATGAGTTAGGCCCGCCGGGTTGGGCCGCCTTAAGTGCATTATTCGTGTGTATTTTAATTTTTCCTGTCGGTTCGATTACTTCTGGCGAAGAAGAGCCGCCAACAAAAATTCGTCAGGTCGGTCATTGTGTTTTTGTTTTTCCATTGATGCTTACAAACTAGTTTCCAGTGATTGATTGATTACTATTGCTCACAAAGAACATTGTAATAAGAACATTATATACATTGGTAAATCAGCCTACGCAGTAACAGCTTCAGTTCTGTAGCGGTTCGAGATTTAAAATTACACATTATCCGTACGCAGGCCGACCACACACGATCTAGACGAAGAAGTGAGGGCAGCTGAATTCTTACAGGTATGGCGTTAAGACGCTGTGACGGAAAGTTTGTTCTTCCATTGTAAATAGCCGCTTCGAATGTGTCAGATAATATCTGGCGGTGTTTGAGGATCGGTTACATGTTTTCTCGTCATCTGCGATGTCTTCTCCCCGTGATGTCTTTAATTGAAACGGCAATCTGTCCTACCCTGTTCCTTCCCTTCCTCCCGCCCGCGCCGCCGCCTCCCCCCCGCTCGCCCCGCACCCCGCGGTAGCTTGCTTCTCCCCGATCGCAATTTACCTCGAACACGCGCCGAACGATCTGTAGCAGATGCTCTCCGCGTTGCCAATTACAACGGGCTTACATACCGCGCCCTGGCTGTGCGGTCTATTACGTTGTTAATTAAGTCGACTAGTTCCCATTTCACATAGTGCACGACAATGAACATCGAAATCAGATTGATTTATGAAATTATATCGTGCACAGCATTTATCAAACCGATTTTGATAAAATGCTTCTATCCATCGCCGTGCTTATGAACTGGGAAAATCTTGCTGAAAGATGATCAGAGTAATATATTCTAGGAATATAAAACCTAATATAAAAACTAAAAATGTAGTTATGGTGACAAAAAATATATATGATAGGTAAATGGCTGCAAATAACGAAGCATCAAAGTATCAGTACATACTTGCATTAGCAAAACGGCACAAATCTCTGTTTGCGTTTCGTAGTTATAGGCGATTTAGGTTACAGATATAACTGTAGGTATATGTAAGTATTTAATAAAAAAACTGACTGGTTATTGTTGTATAATTAATAGTTATCAATGGTTATAGGCAATCAGTATATTCATCAGCAGGTACATAACAACATCTATTTTATATAGCCAATAACGCAACCACTTGGTACAGGCAGACCAACATATTTAGCATCAGAGGGCCAGCCCAATCCAGATGCAGCCATTTACCTTATCGTAACCAAAAATGTCGTGACCTCCCGGAATATTAGTTGGCTGACGTAAATGGCTGTACATTTCAGCGGGAAGCAATCGACCTGTAATCCAAAGTTCGCAGGTTCGAATCCTGCTTCTGACGAATGAGCGTTATCGGATTATAAAAAACATCTGAACACAATGCTTCAATGTAGATGTCGTACGTATTTAAGCCCGAATCAGTCAAAGAAAATTCACGTGAGCGCCTCTGAAAAACCAATACACTCGATGACATCGATGCAATGTAATAGTCCCGGTCGCCGCGCCGCCGCCGCCTGCACCGCGGGCGCGGTCGAGCAGCGGAAGCGGCGCCCAGCGGTCGCGTGTCTCGGAAGCGGAAACCGCCGCTTCGGGCGTGATGTCCGCCGGCCCGAGCTTCCGGCGGCGGAGGGCGGGCGGCCCAACAAGTGTTTTGTTTTTTCGATAGTGTATTTCCGGTACGTGAGAGATTATCGGCGGCTAATGGGCGCGCCCATTTGAGAGAGCAGCCGGCGTAATAGACGCGAGACGAGTGCCTGCACGTCCGCCGGGCGTCTCAATCAACGCCGTCGGCGGACGTGAGCAAATAACGAGGGCCCGTCGAAAGCTCACGGTCATTTGGGAAGGCCGACGCGGCGTCGTTACGGAATAAAACGTGCGAGTGACGGAGCCGCGCCATTTACTTTGCGAGATAAAAAAAATATAACGCTCCGGCGCCGAGTTGATCTTTGCATTACCTGAGCTGCGAGATGAGTTACCAGATGCCGCCTCATGGCCTACGAGCGAAGCGACTTAAACATGTTAGATTCTGAAATTGTGGCAATTAAGGGTATTTTTACATAAATCGAAGAAGTGAAACACAAATCTTAGAAAACAATATCTTTTCAACCGGTAAGAAATAAGAGTATGGTTACATTAATCACTGATTATGTAATTGAAAATTTGCAACATAAATACTCGTACATATAATAACAAAACCTGAGGCTAGGCAATAATTTAGCATAAATGAGCTATCATTGAATATTTAAGCTGATTTAAATAAAAAGAGTACCTTGTTACACTCTTTGTATACACTACTTTTCTCATTATAGTCTTATCGGCTTCGGCATAGTTCACTGGGCTGAAAATGAAAACATTAATTTGTGGTAAGATTTATTTTCTGAAATAAAATAAAAATACGCCAAGTTTTCCCTCGGTGGAGAGCAAAACCTTTACAAAGCTGCTTATTGGACGAAGCTTGTAAGGATACCTCCTTTCGTAAAATGAACCTTTTTTAGTCTTCGGGTCTTGCGTGATTCATGAAATCACCTCATATCTTAAACTATAATCACATAAGCGAAATATTTACTCAATATTATATTTATTTGAGTTTTAAACGTTACATCTACATTAGCTTTACACTAATTGTATATATTTTTTGTACAACTAGATATGAATGGCAAATACACTCTTGATATTGTTCAAGAAAATTGCGTTTAATTTTGTGTCAGATTTAACTTAAAGTACGTGAAACAAACAAACGTTTACCATAAGACAAAGAGATTAAAACGGACTTTCAGAAATTTCAGAATTCATCCTTAACACATGAATAATTCAAGCCATATCATTAAAAAGCTGCTGCTTAAGAGAACAATGAGTAAAGCCTGATTTCAGAGTAAGCTTTATTGTTATGTAATTTCATGTATGTGAAAAATATGGACATGTATGTCAGTTTTATCATTAAAAATTTAATATCAAACATAAACAGAGTGTACTTTGTGTTAGCATAAGAAAATGATATGATGTGCGTAATACATATTTCAGCATGTGGAAATTGAAAGAAAACATTACGCAAGTATAATCGTGGAAGCATCAGAACGATCTTTTGAATAATAAGTAAGACGAGTCGGTAAAATTGAATGTCAATATGGGTTGCGTCATCATACACTTCGGATTTGATTAAATTGTCAATAAATAATATAATCAAATTTAGATTACTAATCCCACTGTATTCATTACAAATATGAAACATATTTTGAAAAATTCTAAAACATGAAAATAATAAAAGTTTATAAAATTGTTTAACAAATTTAAAAAGAGGCGTTGTTAAGCCGCAATAAATGACCTCATAGCTTTCGACAAAAGAAACCACCAGCATTTTCAATAAACACATATTACATACGGAAACAGTAAATTAACATAAAAACATAGTTTAGGAAAACTTAAATATAAAATATTACGGGGCTCCCTGAGGCGGACTGATCCAATCCCAGATAATAAACGGAATGAGACGTGCCATCGCGCGGGCCTAGAGCGAAGACGGCTGTCTCCAATTTTCTGTAAATTTACATAAATTTTACGTACATGCCACACGCAATTATAATCGAAAAGGTTTCGGACGATTTTAATTGGTGGGAAATAACTTGGCTAACACATATCGGAAGCACATTTGCGCGCGGTGGTGACGATTAAGGCCCTGGTACTAGCCAAATCGCAAAGTTGGACGAGGCACCCCAAGTTAACTAACTAAGTCTGACGATTAGAAGTGTCATTCTTACAATATATGATTCCTTGTCTAAGAATCAACCTATTTTCGTTAATGTATGTTTCCTTTTTCTATACAAAATTAATTGCGGAAACGTTGTCCATTTCCGAACTTTTTTGACTGAATGTTGAAATCTAAAAGCAAATGGAATTTTTTGTTTATGCATATATGCTGTATTTGCTTATATCTAGAAATCGAATTACTTTCAGATTTCTAATGAGAAAAATCAACTTTTTTATTATTTATTATTATTTAAATAAATGATGGAATCAAAAAATATTAACAATCCATTATCAGTCTGGAGTTCTATTTGGATTTGCTGAAGCGTTTCAGTACATATTATTACATTTGTTAAAAGGTGTATTTGTATGGCGCGAGTAGTTGGCTAGTCCTAGCGCCTTAAGACTGTGCGCCACATGGCGCGCGGCCTACTTCCCACGATTATATCGACAAAATGACCATACTTTGGCGATCTGTGTAACGCGCACATAGCACTTCTGCTTGCTTTTTAATACTTTGGTTCTTTAATATTTTGTTATGCTTATATTCAAACGTTAATTTTTGTATACCTGTATTACGAATTAACCGCTCGTGACTGCATGTTTATGAATAACATTTAAATTTTAGCATTTTCAATATCTTTAAGACTTAATTTTGTGAAATATCCATTCATAATGTGTTGAAGAATATACGAAATAAACTCACTGTGAACCACAAATTAAAATATCAATTTGTCTTGATAAAAATACGTTATATTTCTGTTCCTGGTGCGATTTGAATGCGATCACCCACCTCGCGTTGTTATAAATAACATAAATACGCACTAACGCCAATCCCTCGCTATTAGCCACAAATGGACTTAAAATGACTGTCGCTTTTGAGCCGTGAATGGATGTTAGAAAAAGGTTCCCGCAAGTTTCCCGCGCTAATGGTATTTCCTGATTACTTTGTGGCGGCTTTCAGTGGTGGCCGGCGGGCGGTGGGGATGTTCATAAATCATGTTATAAACAAGTTGACGTGGAGTGTTCGACGCGCTGCGGTGCTACGTCGAGATGTGTGCACAGCGCTTGGGGCTACATTTGTCACATGAATGATTGCGTGTTCGAATGCTAATGTTTGTGAAGAATGAACCTCATGGGGCCACAAGCGTTGGCACATCAAGATAGATAAGCTATTGAAGATTTCGATCACGGGTGTCACTTATAGGGATGAATCAATATGAATTTGCCAATGTTGGTGTAAGAAATATTGCAATATATTACCAGAATAATTGTAACAATTTTTAGTATTCATGATAAGCTTCTACATCACTGTTTCATTGCAGAGGAGCGCCTAGGGCAGCGACTTTTTTAACCGACTACTTCAAAGCCATAAGGAAGAATGATTTTAGCAGTCTATGTATGTATATTTGTATTAACGTATGTTCCACCGTGGCGCTTAAACTATTCATCCGACTTTAATAAACAGTGTGTCAATAGATTGGTTATTTTGGCCTGGGTAACATAGGTACGGAAAATATAAAAGAAAAAGTTAAAAAAAACCGGCCAAGTGCGAGTCGGACTCGCACACGAAGGGTTCCGTACCATCGTAAAAAAAAAACAAAAAAAACACGTTTTTTGTATGGGAGCCCCCTTTAATTTTAATTATTTTTTAATCTTACCTATTTGTTGTTGTAGCGGCAAAATAAATACACACTCTGTGAACATTTCAGCTGTCTACCTGTTACGGTTACTGAGATACAGCCCTGTGACAGACGGACAGACGGACGGACGGACGGACGGACAGCGGAGGCTTAGTAATAGGGTTCCGTTTTCACCCTTTGGGTACGCAACCCTAAAAACTGTAACCCGACTACTACTAGATAAGAAACAAGGTAGGTGCTGTTTGATAAAAACAATAATATGAAACAGCACCTACCTCGTTTCTTACCTTTGCATGTTCATTTTAGAGGAGTGCCTAGAGAGATAATCTGCAAAACAGCCTTCTGGGTCCATTACAATAATCCAATTCACGGTGTCGATGGTTTGCGCCGCCGCCGCCCCTTCCCTCCCGCCACGTACGCTCTAAAGCAGTGACGTCAGCGAACGAAACTCGTGCGAGCGTATAATCAAAACCAGATGGTGCACCGAGCGTGGACCTGTCGCATACTTTTATGACGATTATTAATGATTTTTGATGTGATGACATCTTTTAAATTTGTCGCGTGTGATTTCTAATTGAGTTTCGACGGAAAAGTGCTGCAAAAATGAGGGGATATATTTGATCCTTTCCTCCACTAGAAATATCGTAGGGATTGATTTTGTGTTCGTTTTTAATTTGTTTTAATGCTTTACATTACGATTTTATTTAAATTCTAGCCAGTCGAGTTGCTAAATGTCAAATAAGGGGTATGGTCAAACTTCCTTCTATTTGACGGTCACAGTGTTAATTATTTTTTTAAACATTTCGTATTGTATCCATTCTCGAAAACAAATTTTGATCAAATTGTCACACCCAAAAATGTTTTTTTATGGAAAATATTCCACAAATATATGCACCCGACTTATTGGCGTTGAGAATATTTTTTTGTTAATAAATAACGATTTCTCAATTATTGTGTATCTAGTTTTTAGTGTTCTTTTTATTTAGATTTAAATGTCACTAGTGAAAACAGGCCAAACATAAAGCAAAGACAAGCATAAGTAATCGGTTCCTGGCTTAGTGGCGCGGGGACTTGCCTTGGATGCCAGAGATCTGATCTGCCTTCAAATCCTCGCCCCATTCATGCACAATTTTATTTTTCTTTCTGAGTTGGATAAGTGTATTTCAATTAATTTATGAGTATTTCTGGGCAGATCAAGAACAACTTCCCCCAATAATATACCCACCGCTTATGTTGTAGGAGTTTCAAAGTTTTTCAAATAGTTTCAGGCTTGCATTTTAATGGGAAGGACCTAGCATGCGCACACATCCTATTTCTATGGGAAGGACCGACTTTATTATTCTAAGGGCCGATTTTTCAATCCTCAGATAGTACTTATCGGACTGATAACATAATATACGTTTGTCAAAAGATGGATAGTCATTGCCGGAGACTAATATCTTCTGTGCCAATTGTCTGCATGTAATTTTACTAAACATAATATGGACTCACTAAAATGGATGGATAAGCAGAGGCGTAAATAGATCCGTCGATTTTTTTTTTAAACAATTTTATAAAAAAAGAATAGTTATCTGAATCCATGCTAAGTTTTTCCGTTGATAATGTTTCCATAGAAGTGCTTGAAATATATAAAATGATCGCTTATCTGACACTGCAGCTCTTGGATCATACGTCCTCCTTGCCCTTAAGTAAAATAAGTTAGATATTAAGTTTGTCTAAGTTTGCCCAAAAGTGCGACAGAGAGGGATATTTTTGACACAACATATTTAAGAGCTTACATTTTAAATTGAAACGCCCATTACTTACCTACAAATATATCGCGCAGCTACCCTCAGGGAAAACCTGTTTTCTACATCAAAATATGTGTGATTTAATGAATATTTTCTTGATTTTTTAAATCCTAGTAGTCTAGTATTCTACGTTTTCATCTATTCGTTTTTCTCGTAAATGTCTGAATTAAAAGCAGATTTTGCATACTTTTTAATTCAAAATATTTTACATTAAGCATTTTAAATGCCATAAAATAAAAAAATATAAATTTAAAAACAAAGACAACTACGTACTGATTAGATGATGTTGTAGGCTGAATTTCAACCAAATATCTTTAGAAATGGAGTAGGAAATAGCTTCCCTTTTCGTATGGGCTGACACAAAATAGGGATACCCTCTTAAATTATCGTTTTCTTATTACTTCGGTTTTTGCATATGTCATGTACGTGACAAAAATCGTCGTTGCTATGGTTCTTTGTGAACGAGACCACTGACTGCTTCACATATAGCGCGATCGATAAATAAACGCCAAAAATAAGAATGAACTTTCGAAGAGAATGCCTAAGTAAATGGTAAAAGTCTACAAAAAACTTGACAAAACAATGATTAACGATATTTTCGGGCAGTGAAAGCAGCGCGATCGAATCATTTTGGGTGTTTCTTGACAGGTAGAAAGTTGGAGGCCACAATTCATGTACATCATTAGTGCTGGGACCATATGAAAGCAGCTGAACCGAATGCCTTTAATATATTCGGAAAATATTATGCATCAGATATGAATATTCCTCCAATATTATCAGGAACATTAAGACCCATTCCGACCCATACAATGTGTTTTTTACACAGAACGCAAAAAGTATTGCACTTTAAGGCACGAATTCGTCAAAAATATTAAATATAGCCATAGTAGTTGCAGCGAAAACATATTTACAATTTCAGGTTTAATGGTTTCGCTGTAATTGCCGATTAGAAGTTTTACACTGTTAGATCGCGCTGTTAAATAAAAATCGTATTTAAATAAATTGTAACAAAACCAATAATCCTGAAATTGTGAAATTGTTTTCGCTGCAAGTAATATGACTATATTAAACTTTTATTATTAATTCGTGGCTTAAAGTGCAATACTTTTTGCGTTATGTGTGCAAACAACTTTAATGGGTCGGAACAGCCTTAAGCTCATAGTTTCAGTTCCAGTGTCTTAATTTCATCTATTAGATGTATGAGGATATATTTCTATTAGATATGACGGTTAAAGCCTGATGTTGGATAAAGTCCGAAATCTTTTTTTTCTTGTAGGTATAAAAAATATTAGGTTATATATAGATTTTGATTTTATGTTTAGAAAACAAACTTTCCCCTATTGATTTTTCATACAAAAAAAATAATTTTTTTTTTTCTTAACATCAACTCTTAATTAGCGCACTAAACACGAGTAGTTTAGATGTTTAAGTAAAAGTTTTGAAAGCAAGGTATTTTTTAATTTTTAATCAATCGTATTATCATCCGGTTCCTAGCTATTTTCAAAGTTTTAAGTTTCAAGCTCATTGGGAGAGGCAGTTTAAATTTATTGCGATGTTTCTACTGAACAGACAACTGAACAGACGGACGAAAAAGCGAGTTTATATAGACGTTTTAGTAAAATACTTAAGAGTTAATACATAACGGTTCAATGGATGTTTTTCATGTTACACTGATTAACATGTTTAGTTTTGTTTGAAAAATGTTACGGCTTTTCACGCGGCACGAAGAGACATTCTCCGACGTTTCGAGTTTAGTTTTTTTAACCGACTTCAAAAAAGGTTGCCTTATAAAGAGTCTTTGCATAATGCGCTCCTTACATATCTTCGACTCCTTTGCGCAAGTTTGATATGTTTATAGAGCGCTAGTTTGATACGTTTATAGAGCGCAATTTTGATACGTTTATAGAGCGCAAGTTTGATACGTTTATAGAGCGCAAGTTTGATACGTTTATAGAGCGCAAGTTTGATACGTTTATAGAGCGCAAGTTTGATACGTTTATAGGCTTCCTGCATACGCCACAAACTGTCTATCCTAGCCGCTCTTTATAGACTAGGAGGTCGCGACAAAAATGGTAACGATAACGTAAATGGCTGAAACTGGGTTCCCGGGATAAAGTACAACCCTCTGAAGCTAAATGTGTCAGTCTGCTTGTTCCAAGTGGTTGCGTTACGTAGATATGGCGCCTGAAAAAGTAGTTATGGTGACAAAAAATACATATAATAAGGTAAATGGATGCAAATGACGAAGCATGAAAGTATCAATACATACTTGCTTAGCAATACAAAAACTGAACAAATCTTTGGTTGCATTTAGTAGTTATAGGCGATTTAGGTTACAGATATAACTTTAGGTATATTTAAGTATTTAATTAAGTAACCGTCTGGTTATTGTTGTATAATTAATAGGTATCAATGTTTCCAGATAATCAGTATATTCATCAGCAGGTACATACCAGCATATATTTTATATAGCCAATCTAGAAAACGCAACCACTTGGGACGGGCAGACCGACATATTTAGCATCAGAAGATTGGTCTCTAACATGTGAAACCAGATTCAGCCATTTACCTTATCGTGACCAAAAATGTCGTGACCTCCCGGAATATTACGTGCCGGGGAAACTGAGTGACGCGGCTTGTCACTCCTCAAAAAATGAGGAGGTTCTCAATTCCTCGGAATCTTTTTTTTTTTGGCAATGCAACTTGTCCTGTGGCCTCTGTCTTGAAATCAAGACAATTCGCCAGTTTCCAGTTTAGGTTGCTCTTCAGTTGATATTTTTCTCTTCGTTTTCTTATCATTGATATTCATCGCATTTTAACATGTATCGTAGATGTTTTAAATTTTTGTAAAACTGTGATCTGTGGCTGGGCCCTGTCTGTGCTAATACATTATATATAGCCAAAGGAAAATCGTTCCTACGACGAAACATCTCGTAATTTTTATGATTTGTCTTATGTGGATGTTAACGTTAAAAGTTTAATACATTATATAGTCATTTGTATGTTATAGTATATGATATGCTTTAATAATGGTATATTTGCATTTTAAAAACTTGTTTGGAGAAAATATTATTTTGAGAATATTTGATTGTAATATTGAGAAAATTGTAATATTTGCTTTTGCATGTTAGAAAAGTGATCAAATACATACTACTAAACCAAAATAGAAATTCAAAAGTGTATTTTTTTAATATTTATCAAATTTCAAACATAAATTGAAAAGAAGAGATTTATGTTACATTTTGTCATCTGCGTTATTTTTTCCTTCAGACAACCCACACCTCCCGCCGAAGTCTACTCGTGAAATTTGCTTTCGAGCCTGTCGAATTATATGTGGCAGGGCTCGAAGCCTTATTGGCTGGCCGCGTGAGTGACGCAGCGCCGGTAGAGGAGTGACAAGCCGCGTCACTCAGTTTCCCCAGCACGTAAAGAGCGGCCAGGATATCCTGACAGTTGTGGCGTATGCAGGAAGCCTATAAACGTATCAAACTTGCGCAAAGGAGTCGAAGATATGTAAGGAGCGCATTATGCAAAGACTCTTTATTAGGCAAGTCTTTGAATTTTCGCTTGAATGGTGTAATAATATTTAATAATTTTATTTACTTCATAATTTATTTATTCATAATATGCGGCTCGTAGCTCAAGGGAGCATGGACTTGCCTTTCATTCAATGAATTAAAATCCCGGCCCCTTTTATTCACCACGACCTTTCTATTTCTGGGTTGAATTTAGTTTGATTTAGTTACGAATGTAAGCTATTGCATGTTTCGGTAACCATGTAAAACTGAAGGTTCCCCTACCAGGTGGTAGGCTTAAGCATTCCCGAGTTGGTACTGTCGCACTGGATGTAAAAATGGTCAAAGCAGCAATGAAAAATAGTGCGTGCTTTCCATCCAGCTCAATGTAGTCGTGCTCATACTGGGAAGGTTTTGGCATGTCTCCTCATTCCTTCGGCAACGTGGTATTGTGGGGTATCATAACGGTGGGTGTGTGTATTTCAAATCCAAAATGTTCTTACCTCGTGACAGTTACTAACTTTAGACATATCTTGAGTTATTATTTTAATTATTTAGAGAATTGTATTTGTATTGTATTGTATTGTTTATTCATCATCCATAGACAGTACACTGCACTCGGATTTGTCATATTTTAGCATTGGCCAGTTCAGCAAAACAAAACACAGCGAAGAAGAACTGGAAAGAAACTCCGCTGTTTTTTTTTTCAATGTCCACTTAGTCTAAGTTTACAAAAGTGTTTGTCAATTATTTTAATAAAAACATAGGTAAAACACTAAATTCACATGAATACACAAAAATTTACAATCCATGCCGTATGCAACAGTTCATGACAAATATCATTTTATTTGCAAAGACAATCCCCTCCAACTAATATGTTGCCAATTGGAGCAGGCCAGTCCCCACAAACAGCACCCGTTCACGAGCATCACGCCGGGCACAGCCATTACCTCTTTCAACCATATTTTAGGGAAAGAGACAACCTGAGCCAAGCGTCACCGTAAGCAAGGACCTTTAAGCGATGCACTGCTCCAGTGGCAACACAACACTGTGAAACACTTGCACATTAGGTTTTAATACTATGAGTTCTGTCATAAACTACTACTGTCAGCTGATCACATAGTTACATATCCGTTTAAATGCTGCCACCTACAGACAATTAAGAGTATAATGGTTTGAGAGCATCCCTATCAATAAACTAATAATAGATTCCTATATTGTGTAACAAAATGAACGGGGTGGTGATATTAATACATCTGTCTAAGTCTCCGGATTTAATAACGAAGATAAGCTTTAAATATTTCACATTACCTTATTTCAAGGATAACATTGTAAAAAAAAATTTCTTAACAAAAGTTTTGGCCCAGCGAACAAATTAAGTTTTACGCTTACAAATAAGAAATCCTCATATATTACTAGAACGCTTTGGTCCGCAGTCAGATTTAAATATGTGCATATTATATGTTCACACAAATTGACGGCAAAGAGTTAGTCTGCGCTGACACTGGCAAGGAATCTGCGCTTTTAGTCTATTAAAATGCACAAATTAATAGTTCGGAAATAAAGTTTAATCCTGCAACCCAAATCAAATAAGGGTACGCTTTTAATACTTAATTTTCATCCCTCGGCTGATCCCGTCGGTTAAATTTCGGAGTGTGCATTTACATGTCGCTTACGGCTACAATTTGGGTCGCATTTATGTTGTAGTCATAATTTGGGTTAGGTTAGGTTAGGGTTATATCTTCTTTAGTCATAGCATGGTCCTAATTACAGAAAAATAATTGATGTGCAACTCTATAACTTTATTTTAATCAACATACATATGTACGTTAAGTTACGATGCATTTTTCAGAATAAGTAATAATTTTTAAATTTTTGTTTTTTTTTATATATCCGAATTCACATTTACTTCGGTCACATGAGTGATAAAATATGTTTAAGCAAAGTCTTAGAAATATTATTAAAAAAATGATTAACACTTTGAATGATTGCACTAACGTGGTTTATAGTTCTCGTGAGATTTACTCTCGCGAATACAACAGTTTTATATGGATCCATGGAACAGTTCACATTCGTAACGGAATGCACTTATCCAACTCAGAAAGAGAAAGATAGTGGTGCACGATCGGAGCTGGGATATGAACCTATTTTCTCTGGCATTGACGACAAGTCCACGCGCCGCAGAGTTACGAGGGCTTAAAATTATAACTGTGATGTGTTTGGTGATTGACTGAAGATGTATTAATGTTGAATAAGTCTGTTTAATTATTCATGGAAAATAATCTGTTGCATCTCAGTCAGTCAGACATTCAGTCAGTCAGCGTGTCTGCGTCCACTGCTGGACATACGCCTCCCCATTATTTCTTCAACCCTCCCGGAGTTGCTGTACATAGTATTTAATTTACATCTAAAACATACTTCATTTCTATAACTGATTTGAGTGTTCTGTGGGTGTTTATACTATTGTCTGAGATTGGCTTACCACAGTTAGTTGGTCTGTCAAAAGTGCGCCCAGCCACACGCACGCACTCGCCTTGATAATGAATTGCACGGGACAGTTCGAAAAGTCGTCCACAAGGACCGAGGAAAATAACTGTGGTAAGCCAATCTCAGACAATCGTTTATTTAATTTGTAAATAATTAAATGTGCATTTAAAATGTCTTGACTGTTTTCAATCTTATTAAATATGTCCTTGAAGTTTGTCCTTTTGTCACAATTCTGTTTCTTTAATTTAATCCAATTGGCCAATTAGTAAAGTTTGTTGGTTTTTAGGTTTATATTCAATTGAATCAAAAATCGCGGTAAGGCTTAAGGTGGCCCAACCCGGCGGGACTAACTCATTCGCTGGCACTGTACAAAACCGTGCTGTTGCGCTCTGGGACCTTCTCTGTTTCAAAGAAAAAGACAGGCTCCGTGATGAGGAAGATGCAACATGTCCACAAAAAAGACAATGTACATAGTGTATGATTTGGTAAGATTTACGTAAATTTTGATTTCAAAACGACTTATAGCTAAAAGTAAACCACGACCGCTGTAGTCAAAAATATAACAAAACCGGCCAAGTGCGAGTCGGGCTCGCACACGAAGGGTTCCGTACCATCTTGAACTTGAACAAGATTTAACACAAAAATCACGTTTTTTGTATGGGGACCCCCTTTAATTCTTATTATTTTAAAATGTTACCTATTTGTTATTATAGCGGCAAAATTCATACACACTCTGTGAAAATTTCAGCTGCCTACCTATTACGGTTCATGAGATACAGCCCTGTGACAGACGGACAGACAGACGGACGGACGGACGGACGGACGGACGGACGGACGGACGGACAGCGGAGGCTTAGTAATAGGGTTCCGTTTTCACCCTTTGGGTACGGAACCCTAAAAACCAAATAGATTATTTAATAATAGATTAATATTACGCTTTTGAGCAAAATTTGGGATCTCTGATAAGAAATATGGGCGTGATCTTCTTTCCCCGTTTGTGTGGGGATATGAGCGGATTGGGCCACCTTAAGTACTCATACACTGAATTATTATGATCAATTGAGTTTACCTGTAAATACCTGTAATTCAATTATAATGTCAACTTGCGCACACATTATAATGGAGCACACGATAAATTAAGCGTTATGACAGTAACAATAACAAGATTCGTATCCCACGAGGATTCAGTCTGTCAGCGTTTTAGATGAGGGTTCCTCTGGCTCTCGTCTTCAGCTTGATAGAGTAACGCGTATTCATATTAGGACGTATCATATTTATCTCTGGGCGATTGGCCTTCGAATTGAAATGTTTGAGAGGAAATATACGTACATAATATGTTACAGATAATTTTAATAGTGATTATACAAAACACAAATATGTATGGAACGTGACATGTATGTATGTATAATCGACCGTGAAGCAAGAACACATTAATCAAAGAAAGATCCCTGTAAAAAGAACTACTTTACGAATATACTGCAAGGCTAGACCCGAACCAGCAAAACATACCATTCGCGGGTATTGCGTCTAACCAATTTTGCCACCTGTATACAATTTGTATACAATTTGTATACCCATAATTTGGAATTCTTCTACAGTCCCTCTTCTCGTAATCAATGCCGCCTACTAACACAATATTTAAGATTATACTTACATACATTTATTTAACGCTATACCTGCGTTACGGACCTTGACGTTACGGACTTACATACATGTCACGTTCTTGGAGTAAGCGACGTACATACTTAGTACGAAAAAGTATATTTACAATTATGTATATTAACTATACTGAGTAAATAAGTTTTTATAGATTTTATTCAAAATAGCTAGTTGGAAAGAATTCAAGTACCTAACCTAACCTTCCCCAACCTCTACGTGTCTCCGAAAACTAATAGTAATTTATTAATTCTTTCAAGTCATCCTAACTATTTAAGGGAAATAGTTATATTGTTAAAATAATACTGCCCCAATCGTCATTTTATCTAAATTGATTTGATATTATTATTATGTATGTCCATATAATCGTTTGTTAGTATGGATAATATCCAAATTAATTCCTCTGGCTGTAACAAATAGAAGATATTGCTATCTTGCAAAGATCTGGCTACATTTTTTTTTCTCTTTCATAAATGCGAATTTTAGGAGCGGAAAGAAAATATATGATATAAAATTGTCAAATGTTAAAACGATTATACGAAGCAGATCTCGTGCCAAGACTAGTCAAAGGAGGGCCTAAAAATTCGTACCATGAAAGTGAAGTGCACGTAATGCTCTGAGGCATGTATGAAGAGATGTACGTCTATCTGTAGAAGCGAAAAAAGTATGCAATGATCGTATCGAGTGGCGTTCTGCTATCACTGCCTAGCCCTGCGGGGAAGTGACGTGATGATGTATGTGTATGTACTCATTCTCACACGTTTTTTATGCAAGTACTTATTCAATAAAAAGTGGTCGCCGCATTATAAGAATCATGTCTAGCAGTCTAACTAGATAATGGTATCTCTTACATTCAGTGTGCATGAAAGGACGCGAGTAGAAACCAAAACTCGTTTGCACGGGGTCCGCGTAGCCACTTTTATACAATCGCAGCAGCGCTGGCGAGTGAGTTCGCGTGAGATGCTACCGAGTGCAACTAACATTCGAAATTGCGCGTTGTCTACGTCGCGACCACTAGCGGCAATTTAATAATAATAATAATAATTATAATAATAATTCTTAATTTTACCAAAAATGCATTTCACATACAGTTTGATTCATAACCCCCACACTAGGATTACCTGTGTTGTGGGGGTTATTTTCCTTAAGTTTACCATATCAACATTTTCAGAACAAAGTATAAATATGAAAAAGAGCTAAGTAATTAACATGAAATATAAAAAAAAAGAAAATGCAATAATACATAAAACAATAGAGTTAGTCAAGGGA
Organism: Incurvaria masculella; assembly: GCA_946894095.1. NCBI lineage: Eukaryota > Metazoa > Arthropoda > Insecta > Lepidoptera > Incurvariidae > Incurvaria > Incurvaria masculella. The sequence goes on along the minus strand of OX335650.1, from coordinate 4,607,917 downwards.
TAATGCGGTGTGTACATATTAAAGAAAGGAATGGTTTCGTATGTTGGATTAGGTTGTGTATTTATTTAAGTAATTTAGTAGACCACTATCGGCAGCGGCGCCCGACGCCGCGCCTCACCGCGCCGCCACCATTCCGCTTCGCGCTCCAGACCGACGCGCATACCTACTTGAGTCGCTCGTGTCACATACATATTCAAAATCAGTAATACATACATGCCTATACAGTCCACACCGAAATTTTAAGTTTACCTAGCTAAAGTAGCTCTAGGCCCTCACATTTTGACTAAATTGCCGCTAGTGGTCGCGGCGTAGACACGCGTCCCGAATTAGTAAGGTATCTAACTAGACTTATTACGTTTTACACTAAGGGCCGAGTGCACGAAAGGACAAAAAATTAAAATCAACGTCAACGTATGATCAAACACGTCAGTTTATGTGGACAGTATGAAAGGAACTCTATACGGATAACTAAAAGTGACGTGTTTGCACATTGATTAACTCGGCCATCTCTTCGTGCAACCGGGGCTAAGTCGTTTCTTTGCTATCGCCATAAGAATTATTTTCAAATTCCCATCCTTCAGTGCTCGCTGCTTACATATTAGGTTTATTGACTTTACAATGACTATAAAATTGTTCAAATCATGCATCACAACTTTAGGTTAGATGCAAATTCTGCTTATAAATGATTGAAAGCGAAGTTTGATATAAAATAATTTGTCAAAAGTTTTCGAACTGTGTAACTGCAGTTGTCGAGAACTTTGGCAATAAAGATAAGTAAGAAAATTAAGACCATGAAGTTGCAAACAGCTTTTTAATGGCGAATTTAATTACCGCCCCCAATCCGATAACAATTAGAACTTCGGAAACTAACCGCGCAAACTTTTAACAGCAAATGTGTGGAGATATGTAGTTACTGCTACCTACTGCTAATATTCAAGTGCAGTTTATGATTCACTATGTACATATACTTACAGTAAGATGACCTAACAAACCGAGATACAGCATTTTCATGATCTTACCTGAAACAATGAAGAAAAAACTGTTATTTTCAAACATTATTTAAAAGTCGTTTTGAAAGATTATAAAGATTAAGTTATTATAAACACAGAATGACCATAGCTACAGTTGTGGAAATAAAAAAAATCATACAAAGGGCAACTTTTACGTAGAACGTAAACGAATCATATTATACAAACCTACAAAAAAAAACTGTACAAAACAATAGCTTGTGGTTTTAACAATAGGCTTAGAATAGCACTATGATATGTAGGTCTATGGTTTCAACACACTATAATGCTCGCATTGACAACTGAGTCAACGGGTCAAAAATGTTAGAACAATGCCTCTCCCCTCCGTTCCATAAGCCCAAAAACTCAGTTTTTAACGCGAGCACTATAGCAGCAAAGATTTTTGAACGCATGAATTGTAAAATAAAAGTTGCTCATTTTCATGCCCAGAATACGCGGTTTGTAGTAACGCCCGCATTGTTAGGACACCAGAGCCGGTAGTCTAAGTTGTCACCTAAATTGGCGTTACGGCAAACCGATCGACTGGCGTTTTCAAATGTATGGAGAAATTGATGAGCGCGCGCAGCGGGCGTTAAGCGAACTAACATTTGCGAGTTCGAGCTTGATTTGACAGCTTACTCAACGTTGCCGTAAATACGTCGACGTTGCCGTTTACGTCCACTCCGCGTTTTCATACAAATCGGAAGTCCGCGTTTGACTTTGACAGCTTGAAGAAGTAAAACCACAGAATATCTAGTAAAAACTTGTATGGAGTTTGGAGAAAACGCCAGTCGATCGGTTTGCCGTAAACGCCAATTTCGGTGAGAACTCAGACTGCCCACTCTGAATGTATACACACATCCAATTTATTCTTGGATTTAGTTATTTAGAATAAGTCGAATACAAAACAAACGAGATCATAGCCAGTAAAACTATCTATCACAAACACATTATTTTGTGTGTCCTCAGCTTGTTCAGATAGATATAAAAGTACCGAAAACCCATCGGAGGCCGTCAGCAATTACATACGGGCTCACACCTCAGTCAATATTTATGCTAGCTCAGAAATACCTCCAGCAATATTTCCTCTATCGATGGTTACGCCAGGCCACGTTGGCAGTGACGCGGGTCACTCGCGCCCGCCCTGCCCCGCCGGCGCGGGTCCGGTCTGGGGATTTGTCGAATCCAACTGAAAAATGTCATACAAAGCCTTCGGACAAGCACTTTTTCTTATCCTTTTTCGGACATCTTCCTCGGGCCGGTTGTGCGCGCGCGAGAGAATCGTGTGGGCGGGCGGTATTGCTTCATTTCTCCCCTGTTGCCGACTGAAGTTATGTGAGTGGGTGTAAGTGCGTAGACACGTTCGATTTGTGCGTTGTTACACCACGTTTCGGGAAAACCTGAACAAATAACTGTATTTTTAGGGTTAAGCGACATCGTTTACCGAGTTTAAAGCATCTTTTGGCTATCGTATTATTTATTACCTAAATTAAATATCCATTTTGTCAGAACATAACTTCATTAGACACAAATGTTCAGTTCCATAAATTCAAGGTTTGTTTTGTAGAGCTATACACAAATAGCTAATAACACAACTCTAACATAGTAGGACCCCAATAATGAACATGGGAACTAGGTGCTATGCCATGACTTCGCTTGTATGCTTCGAAAATCGTTTATTAAATGCGTTTAGTAAGCAAGGGGACCTACAGTTTAACGTGGTCTCCAAGGGAACCCATATAGCACGATTGAACGTCGATTTTACCTCTTGTCAATAATTGAGTGGCTTAATATAAGCGTTATTTTCTGAATAATTTTATATCTTAGGACATTACTAAATTTGACATGGTATTGGAAAATATTGTCAGCCGGCTATGCTTATAAACTGTATTAAAGCTTAAAGGGAAAATTAACGTGTCTTATATAAATATAAAAAAAATATTTAATAAGCTGAGGTTGAAGAGAGGTGTCATTTACCTATCCCTTATTATATTTGGCTAGCCATCTACACAACCCTCTATTAATTTAATGTCCTAGTGAAAACATAATTTTATATTTCGGAAATATATTATGTATATATAAAATATATAATTTTATCCTTTATTTACCCCACTTCAACAACTTTGTGAATTACCATCTCTATCTATCAATAATATTTTTTGCTCGTAAATCACTTTTGAGATATATACGAGTCAAACATTTTATACAATTTTGGCAATATTAACCACGGCTACGCCTGGCTTACTCCAGTAATTTTAATAAACCTCAATACCCGAGCAACACCAATGATCAAAGAGATTTTGCGAACAAGTGTCCAAAACTCCATTCCCTCCGAAAATAAATTTAAAGTGAAAATCAGTGAACACATCCGGAACGATTCATTGTAGCCGACGCGTGTTATCCGTTCCATTAGGTATTAAAATATCTATTAATAACTTGAAACGAAAATGGACACGCTGTTATCCTTCCGCGAAGGATTGGCAAATAGGATGAAAGTTTTAGAACATACACATACAAGTACAAACACAGTCGCAGACGTTTAGGAGGGTTTGTCATGGTTGGAACTCACTCGGCGAAAGCAATTTTGGTGGAGCACATTGCGCTTCAGCGAGCATGGAAGCCGGGACGAGCAACCGAAACTTGTTTGTACAGCGGCGGCGTCGTTACTTTAACATACAATGGCGGCAGCGCTGGCGAGTGAATTCGCTCAAACATTTGCTTATACTACTGATTTCCTCGAGCTCCAATGACAGGTAATAACACGTGAGAACTATAGAGGACACAATTAAGTGCAACGACAATATGTTCAATACTAAGGAATGCGACATGTATGTATAATCGACCGTGAAGCAAGGACACATTAATTAAAGAAAAAGCCCAGCAAAAAGAACTACTTTACGAATATACTGCAAGGCTGGACCCGAACCAGCAAAACATACCATTTGCGGGTATTGCGTCTACCAATTTCGTCACCGGCAGTGTACCCATAATTTGGAATTCTTCTACAGTCCCTCCTCCCGCAATGAATGCCTGCTGTTCAATACTGCCTGTTAGTTAAAACCATTGCTTGTTATTATGTGGTTAAAATTCGTAAATGCAATTATATCTTACTCTATGGACCGTTCATATCGCAAATACAATTGTTAAGGAAACGGTAAATTAAGTTAGGATTTCTACAGTTTTTTCACTCATTAGACCTAAGTCATGGTTCTACTTCAATTTGTTATTCTTTATATGTTTGTATCTGACACAACTTTTAAATAAACTTTAATTAAGGGAAGTCTCCTCCACAGCGACTCGGGCACTTAAGGCCCTGGTACTAGCCAAATCGCAAAGTTAGACGAGGCACCCCAAGTAAACTAACTAAGTCTGACGATTATAAGTGTCATCCTTACAATATATGATTCCTTGTCTAGGAATCGAATGATTTTCGTTAATGTATGTTTCCTTTTTCTATACAAAATACATTGCGGAAACGGTGTCCATTTCCGAACTTTTTTGACTAAATGTAGAAATCTAAAAGCAAATGGAATTTTTTGTTTATGCATATATGCTGTTTTTGCTTATATCTAGAAATCGAATGACTTTCAGATTTCTAATGAGAAAAATCAACTTTTTTTATTTTTATTATTATTTAAATAAATGATGGAATAAAAAAATATTAACAATCCATTATCAGTCTGGAGTTCTATTTGGATTTGCTGAAGCGTTTCACTACATTTTATTACATTTGTTAAAAAGTGCATTTGTATGGCGCGAGTAGTTGGCTAGTCCTAGCGCCTTAAATGACTTTGTCACCCCCGCTCCGACCGAATCTCGAAGCGGCGACGACTCGAAACTTCGGCGACCTCACAGCCCGAGCGCCACCATCCAAACTTCCACTCATCAAGAGCTTCGGAACTACCAAGTGGCCGCTTCTTGACCAGCGTCCGAATCCAATAACGCCGTCATTACAACGGCAGATGTCATCAGGGGACAATTAGTGTCCTCTAATTGCTCTTCAACCGGCCGTCCGTCCTGAAAGCACTCATTAAATTATATCGGAGCGGAGGGCCCGAGCGGTGCAGTGGCGCATGGTTATTGCAGTGTGGCAAAGTGCCGCGCTTCGCTCCGATGCAAAATTATGCAGCTGTCGACTAATGGCTTCTATTTTGAGAGTAATACTCTAAAGAAGCTGCTTCTGGAGTGGAACAGGGGTGACAATGTCGTGTCGCTTTCGCGGATTAAGTGTCGTGGTAAATTTCAAAGAAAGTAAGACCACTTTTAAATGTTTTGTTTCTTTGCATTTTCTCTATATTTTCTGTGAAGAAGTTATTCGGGGTACGTTGGAAAATTTTCATCGAAAGATAAGAACCAATTCAAAAACAATATAAAATATTTTCGCAAATTTGGTTGGAAAAACTTGCCTTATTGTGAACTTTAACTAAATTAATTTAGCAGTGTTTGCTATATCACAAAAATATTTTACAAAATCTTTTGAAACTTGTCACTTAAAATGTTTTAAGGTTTTCATGTATTTTTTTGCACTGTTTTTAAATGGTTCTGTTTTAATATTCAGTTTTATTTTTCTTGTATTCCTTTTTAAGTGTTTTTCATCCGTCAGGCAGTAACTCTAAGGTTTTATATAAAAAAAATACCTCCAATTTCCGGCATACATTTCCATCTATTGGTAACAATATAATGTACATACATGTTTATTAGTTTCCTTATAATTTTATTATTTTTTTATATTCTGTTATGAGAAGAACACTTTCCCGATAAAGCTGCAATTCATTTAATAATTCAATTCACTGATTGCACTTACAGCACTGATAAACAGTGATCAGCTCACTTATGAATTATTAGCTCGTCACTTCGCCCACAACTCTGAGAATATCTTCGCGATTATCGACGGCGCTAACTTGGGCGACCTCTGACACGCGGTCTAGAACCCTAAAGCGCGGTGGACTATACGTCGAGCTAAATCAGTAAACTGTTTATTTGTAAAAAAAAAACATACTAATCCACGGATGTTGCAACGTCCCATTTTCGAGCCCTGAAAACTGTTTCCTTCATTTGTTTTCCCGTTACGTAGCCTAAAACAACGTAAGCTACCGTAAGCGGTCAACAGGTCTGTTATTGGAAGCTAGACCGTGCAGCTTATTGGTCTACGTTCAGCGGCGCACGCCCTCATTCCGACGTGATTGCGCCGCGGATGAGCGCTTTGGTTTTGTAGTAAAAGGTATATTGCCTCGGCGGCGGCGGCGGCAACACGTGATGGGGCGCTGATTGAAACTAAACTAGGAACACAGGAACCTTTCGCCACTCCGGCTCTGGCGTTACCGTGTGCCGCGTTCACCCCGGCAAACAGATACGTGGAGCTGTTTCTATGTGTTATAGTCTGAATAAAAATATTACATTCTTAATATGAGAATTTTCCAGACCGCATCCAAAAAAAAGGAGCAGGTTCTCAATTCGTCGGAATGTTATTTTTTATATATGTTTATCAAGCACGAAATGACGCCCATGGACTTGTAAAACTTTCACGGGGGCTACGAAAACCATATCGGCCCGCCAGATGCTTCTTCACACCATGTTTGAAGGACCCCGAGTTTGTTATTATATGTGACTGGACATGCATGGCTAATATCACCACAACTGTCATGGTAATAGTTCAACATACTTATTGGGAACTAGGTACCGTGCCAGGATATTTATTTGATTGCACAGCTACATTGAAATGGATGGTAAACGCAGACAGTTTTTCATTGGCGTTTCGAGCAACTTTTCAGCGGGGGTTAACCTTACCCTTTCAACCCTGGGATGGACAGGTGGGGGGGGCGATTTCTGACGAAATGCATATATCCATTAAGAAAGAGAAATAAAGCGGTGCATGAACCCAGACCTCTGGAATGCAAGGCAAGTCCCGCGCCACAAAGCTAACAGTCGCTATCTGTACTGAGGTAAATTTACAGTACGCATATACGGGACAACTGATCGAATGCATTCCTTGAATCTACTGAGGTCAGCAGGTCTATTCCTGGCATTCCGTAATCAGGAATCAGGAATACTGAGTCGCTTTTTGTAGTGGTTTTCAAAGCGATTTTCTTGACGAAAATATTCCGGAGCTGAGTTTTTTTAATTAATCAAGGTTTACCTTCGAAAAACTCGCTTTGAAAATCGCTATAAAAGCGGTTTTATTGACTCAGGATTCCTGATTACTGAATGCCAGGAATAGACCTGCAGATTAGGCTCAGCGCTCCTGAAGATTTGAGGGCATTCGAGCAGCGCGCTGCCATTCCGAGCGATATAGCGCCATTGATCAGGTCGGCCTCCGCTATTTCTCATCTTTGGAAATATGTACGTACTTATACGGAGCGTAGCGTAAGTTATGTATTGGCCTATTACTGCGCAGAATGGACCCAATGTAACACACGGAATAGTCGGATTGGGGCGAAAATGGTGGGCAATATTTCCAAGGCTTTACTCTAACTGAGGTTACACCTAGAGATATCAATACATTTATGTGGATTGAAGCTTGAAGGTTATTGAGTTTCTGCAGTTGCACTCTCTTGAATCTTAAGGTGGCCCAACCCGGCGGGACTAACTCATTCGCGGGCACGGCACAAAACCGTGCTGTTGCGCTCTGGGACCTTCTCTGTTTCAAAAAGAAAGACAGGCTCCGTGACGAGGAAGATGCAACATGTCCACAAAAAAGACAATGTGCATAGTGTATAATTTGGTAAGATTTACGAAAATTTTAATTACAAAACGACTTATAGCTAAAAGTAAACGACGACCGCTGTAGTCAGAAATCTAACAAAAACCAAATCTAATAAATATTATAAAGGGGAAAGTTTGTAATAATGGATGGATGGATGGATGGATGGATGGATGGATGGATGGATGTTTGTTACTCTTTCACGTAAAAACTACTGAATGGATTCTAATGAAACTTTACAATAATATAGCTTATACATCAGAATAACACATAGGCTACAATTTATGTGCCCATGGGCTTTAGAACTTTCACGGGGCTGCGAAAACGATGCCGGTAGCGCTACTTCACACCGGGGGGAGAGGAGCCGGGGGCGGTGGCGGGGAGCGGGGCCGGGGGGAGGGCAGACGTCGTGACTGTTTGGTGTCCGTTTGGCGAATTTTCAAGGCACTAGCGATTTGTAAAACTTAGTACATGTACATTTAACTACCCGGGAATTAGGATTGGCTAAATAGAATTCAGTTCCGCTTACGCTAAGATGGGGCAGTCATACAAACTGCAATGCTATGCACGGCTCGGCTTTGCGGCGGCAGCGCTTACTTTTACTGAAGTACGGCTTGGTATTTCCTGCAACTTTAGGACTACTTGGCATCACGCTAAATCGCCGGAGGAGCGACCAACAGAAAAAAATCCTTGAGAACCAATTACTCGATTTAGATGTGCATTGTATCTACGTCTAGCCTGATTCTACTAAAAACTTATAGATTACATAATATAACACTTCATTACCAGAAGGGTAAGTAGTGAGTCTTAAAGCCTTATAACATGCGAACCACTTACCTGATTTATATGCGTATTTTATCAATATATAGCATCTCTGGGAGCAGTCAGGTTCGAGATGGGTTACTGTTTTCGATGTTGAGGCTGGCTGTGGGTTGGAGTCCACCCAAAACTTACCTACGTTACACGTTACTTACTAGGTAAGCAATGTAGCAGTGAAAGTGCAGAAAGGTTCTCGCGGCAAATGTTTTTTTTTAAATAGCCACCAAACGTCAACGAAGCTCTAAATGGGAATTATTGGATGTTTCTCATTAAATCATGCTATTTCGGCTCGAACGATCTTGATTAAATTTGGTACATGGATACATTGTCCTGGACCAGTTTGATCCTATTTTGGACCAGTCATGTGGGCTACTTTTTATCCATGAGATAATTTAGCCGACACTAACCCGAGCGGAGCCGGGTACCGCAGCTAGTAAATTATAAATCTAAATTATGTCTGATGACTAATTTTTTAAGATGTTCTTACTTTATCATTGCGTAATCCACCTCCAAAGTTATTATATAAAACCCGCGAATAATTCGAACTTTCGGACCTTATATCTTAGAAACCAAACACAATTTTACAATGCCAACGGTCATCAGACATCTAGGTCGATAAAATAAGGCTATTTTGAGCAAATTTTGGGATATCTAACAATAAATATGGGCGTGATCTTCTTTCCCCGTTTGTATGGGAAGTTGAGCGGGTTGGGCCACCTTAAGGTTGTTCTTCCCGGCGGGCGAACTCATTCGCGGGCGGGGTAAAAAAACGTTCTATTGCGCTCTGGGATCTTGTTTGTTTCAAAGAAAAAGACAGGCTCCGTGATGAGAAGAATGCAATATGTCTACAGAGCAAAGCGCATAGTGTTTGATTTGGTAAGATTTACGAAAATTTTACTTACAAAACGACGTATAGCTAAAAACAGCTGTAGTCAAAAATCCAATAAAAACCAAAATGATTGTAAACCTTCATGAAACAAGCTAGGTCTGATGACTAATCTTTTTATTTTATCGTTGAGTAATCTACCTCCAAAATTATTGCATAAAACATGCGAAAAATTCCAACTTTCGGACCTTGGAAACAAAACACTATTTCACAATGCCCATGGTCATTTGACATATAGTTCGATTAAATAAAGCTGTTTGAGTATAATTTTGGATCTCTGACAAGAAATATGTGCATGATCTTCTTTCCACGTTTGTATGAGGTGTTAAGCGGCCTACCTTAACCAATTGTTTTCCAATAAAATGTATCCGTACGTGTAATATTTTTATTTGAAAATACAGGAAAAAGGTACTTTTGTTTCATACCATAAACTCGAAATTAGGGCACTCGAGACGGTACTTTGATAAATTGTAGTTACCTTGGAAGCCCAAAAATCGGGCTTTAAAACATTTACATTAGTGTGGCTACAAATTTTGGTTGCTGAGAACCTAATATTCGCTTTCAGTGTTTCCAGCTGTTGACTAATGACGCTTCGTTTTGCGAATGCTAGTTGCGGGGACACAGATTGAGTGGCGATCAAGTTACTGTGTCACTACAGCTAGACCAATACACAAACGTAAGCAGCTTCAATTGCAGGCGGTGAGCGTGCATTGCAACTGTATCTAACTGGACAGCTTATCGTGAACAACTTCAATATCTCCATGTAGCACTCGCCAAGGCGGCAAGACCAACGGATGACGAAGTGCCACGACATTTTTGGTCACGATAAGGTAAATGGCTGAATCTGAGTTCACAGGTCAGAGACGCTGTGATGCTGGCATTCCTGCGCCAAGTGGTTACGTTAGCTAGATTGGCTATACGAATTAGATGTTGGGAGCCAGGTAATATATTCTGCTGGAAACTCTGCATTCTTAGGACTTAATCATCTCCTGTTGCTAGATCCTAAAAGCAGCGAAGTAGCAGTGCTAGATTGACCTAATTCAAATTCAAATAGTTTATTACAACACACGAAAATACATAGAATACCAATTAATCAAATAAGGAAAAAGTAACACAAGTTATATTTAATGTAAAATTATCATTGTAGCAGATGAATGGTAGAAAATATGATCCGATTGAAGATCTAGTATCTAACGTTGTCTCTGGTTATTTTAAAAACATAACAGTACTATGAAATGAATCAATCAAACCGAGCTCAAATAATTGGTAACCTAATATCGGAAAAACAAAAACAGGAAGACCCGTTACAATTCTAAATTATCAAACGCTCGAGAGAACTGCGCGGATCATTAATTGAGGGCGAGGGAAAGTTTACTTGCAAAAATGGCGGCAAGATTCTAATAGGCTCACTTTTTCGCGCGGAGGAAAACTCGCGAATAAAATTGTTGGACCTTTGAACGAAGCCTCAGCCGCGTCGGGGATTATTGTGAATAATTTCGCTAAGTAATGAGCACCGTTCGGGGAACTGCGCCCGCTCGTGTAACGTTGTGCCCGGGACGGACGATTCCGGGGGCTTTGAACTAATTGTGGATTGTAGCGTCATCGCTTAGTACACAATTACGTACTCGACGGAGTTCGGGAATCGTCGAAACTTTGCGAAAGGCAGAGGAGTAAGTTTACCGGACGGTTTCCGAAATAGCTGGGTTAGGATTATTGCCAAGTGAAAGAAGAAATAGAGACGAGAAATGTGATGGGTATGTTAAGATGGTTTGGACATTTAGAACGAATGAGCGATAAAAGAACCATTGCCTCTTACTGTTAGGAAAAGTGCTTTTTTGTCTATTTTTAAACGACTTCAAAAAAAGGAGGAGGTTATCAATTCGTCTGTATGTTTTTTTTTTTGTTTTTTTTTTTATGTTTGTTACCTCATAACTTTTGCCTGGGTGAACCGATTTTGATGATTATTTTTTTTAATGATAGCTAGTGCTTTCCAAGTGGTCCCATTTTAATTTGGTTAAGTTTTGACAATGATTTTTATGAGAAAATCATAAAAGTCTTAAATTTGTATTAAGATGTGCGCGACAAATGGACGAATAACTCAATGTTACGCCAACCGATTTCGATGATTCTTTTTTTATTGCAAAGGACGTGTACAAATTAGTAAGTGTACTTCAGATTCACTAAAAATAAACAAATAAAAAAAAATTAACAAAAAAAATAACCGACTTCAAAGAAAAAGCACTAAAAAGTAAAAAATAATTTCCATTTTTGTAGTTACGATTTCTGTTATTTTTTGAGTCGGTGTCAGCCAAGGTTAGGTTAGGTTAGGTTAGGTTAGGTTAGGTTAGGTTAGGTTCTCTTGATTGGCGCAGCGCGTGCCCGGCTGACGCCGACTCAAAAAATAACAGAAATCGTAACGACAAAAATGGAAATTATTTTTTACTTTTTAGTGCTTTTTCTTTGAAGTCGGTTATTTTTTTTGTTAATTTTTTTTAAGGTAAAATTAAAATCTTGGTACTTGACATGTTATAATAATTAAATTAATCAATTATTTTCTGTTTATATAGTCTTAAGTTATCTAATGTTTTCTAAGTGTGATTATGGTGCTTAGTTTTAAGTAATTTAATGTTTCTTGCTACCTCTTAATATATTTCTAATATTAAGGTTAGCTGTTAGATATTGCCTTTGGCAATAAGCTCGCCGTTGCATACTATGTAATAGTTGTAAGCAATAAAGAATATTTTCATTTTCATTTTCAAAGAACGGTAAATCAAATTCATAGAGCACAAGTGAGCAGAATTGTCGTGCGCGGGCGACACAGGAGAACGTAGCTTGACCAGATTAGTGTAATAATTCGTATAGCTCGCACTCGTAACCGTAAAACAAGTATGAACAGATGTATGTCTGTAGAGCAAGCGGAATAAGATGCTGTGATCGTACGGCATGGCGCTCTCGTCTCCTGTCGCTTTTTCGTTTCAACAAGTTTCAAATTCAAATTCATTTATTTGCAAATAGTTACAACAGAATATATAAATATTTAATTCCTGCTCTCTACTTACATCGTCAAACATTACTACATCAAATTTTATTACATTAAAAGTAATTAGGTTATTATATTGTGTTACATTATTACATTATATTAAATTATTACATTCGATTATTTTAAATTGTTATCTTAAATTATTCGAATCAAACACAAATCACGGTGTTAAAGAAGTTTTCACTCAAAAAAACGCGTAAACAATGCATAACAAAGCAAGTGTCGAATGCTAAGAGTGAAAATGCTAGCAAGGAACCGCCCAGCGATATCACAGGGCGTTAAAAGCTCCGTAAAGCCGCGAAGCCATTGTACTAATTCGCAGCAGCGCGACGTTCGAATCGGATACATTATTCGGCGGCCGCGCGTCGCTTATTGCTCAATACAATTTCCCACTTCATTGGCGCTCTGTATTTTCTATCGCGCCGTCGAATTAATGTTTGCCCGCAGAGGTGCAGCGGAGCGGTCGGAATAGGAATGCAATCTACGGGCGCTCTCGCGCGCAGATCTATGGATACTTTAGATTACTTTGCGCGGGCCACTGGAGGTGACACTTTGGAAATTAATCTCGTTCGGGAATGGGCGCCGGCTCTGTTCCATTTGGTCAAGTTCAGTGGCGCGGCACGGATTGACTTTTAATTAGACTGCATTGCAGATTGATCCTATGAGCTTGTATGAGTCAAAATTAGGCTTGTATTTTTTCTTTGGTATGTTTTTTTATTTTCTCTGAATTCTCAAATAAATAGCACTAAATTAATTAAAATGTGTTTTATCAAAGGGGGCGATTTCAGTTAAATAAATAAAAAAAAATTAACAAAAAAAAATAACCGACTTCAAAGAAAAAGCACTAAAAAGTAAAAAATAATTTCCATTTTTGTAGTTACGATTTCGGTTATTTTTTGAGTCGGCGTCAGCCGGGCACGCGCTGCGCCAATCAAGAGAACCTAACATAACCTAACCTAACCTAACCTAACCTTGGCTGACACCGACTCAAAAAATAACAGAAATCGTAACTACAAAAATGGAAATTATTTTTTACTTTTTAGTGCTTTTTCTTTGAAGTCGGTTATTTTTTTTGTTAATTTTTTTTATTTGTTTATTTTTAGTGAATCTGAAGTACACTTACTAATTTGTACACGTCCTTTCCAATAAAAAAAGAATCACCGAAATCGGTTGGCGTTATATTGAGTTATTCGTCCATTTGTCGCGCACATCTTAATACAAATTTAAGACTTTTATGATTTTCTCATGGATATCATTGTCAGAACTTAACCAAATTAAAATGGGACCACTTGGGAAGCACTAGCTATCATTTGAAAAAATAATCATCAAAATCGGTTCACCCAGGCAAAAGTTATGAGGTAACAAACATAAAAAAAAAACATACAGACGAATTGATAACCTCCTCCTTTTTTGAAGTCGGTTAAAAATAAAAACCCTCTCACATTATATAAAAATATTTCATGTGTGTTAGTAAAGAAATCTATGGTAATTTTATGAAAAATAGAGGATAACATCATTGTTCTTTAAATGGTTTAAGAATTAAAATGTTATATTTTGTTTTCATTTAAAGCCAAGGACCAAATATATGTATTCGTAACATTTGTGTTAAAACTGACCAATTCATTTTGCAGGACTTTTGAAACGGTGACGCAGCAGAAAACACTCTGCAATGATGACATTACCATTCCCGTGACACTCCATTTCCGCTTATGATTTATTGTCTCTTTGTTGCCAGAGTTAATAAATGAACGGGGGCAAGAATAAAAAATATGTGTTTAACTAAATGTCCGTAGTTGTACCCCACGCAGTCGAAGCCTTCAAAATGAGGGTTACTTTTGCAGAATATTAAGAGAGAGCATATTTTATGCATGGAATAGTTCCTTGAATACCACTGTCATTGATATCTTCTAATCCATCAAATCAAACATATTCTTAATTTATAATTATACATAAAGGAGCTTCACATCGAATTTTACATCTTTAACTTAATAGGAGAATGTGTAGATTAATATATCACCTGGATTATACCCTATGGTATAACCCTACAGTTGACTATAAATTTACCGGAAGCCATACATTTCTCAGTGAGTCCGTGAGTCAGCATGTTTGCGTCCACTGCTGGACGACATACATTTCTACTTAATTATAATTTATCTCTGTGTGAATCTGATTTCATATGTGCGTCTACTTTCCTTACAGGACCTCTGTATGTATGTAAGATAGTACATTCAGCTTCAAAGAACACCAAAAAGGCTTTCTAATTGTAATTAGAGCCCAATATAAATATTAAGGGCAAATGGAGAAAACCACGGCTGCAAAATGTACCTAATCTTATATCCGATCCATCTTGTTTTGAATACCGCAGGTCCATTATCCGGAATGGTACTGAACATTATGGCATTTCAATATTGTCTGTGTGTGCCTTCCAGTTCAATGTAGCAGAGAATGTCCTGGAATGGCACCTGGTTTGGTCAGGAATGAGGTTTGACGGGCTATTTCAACGTATTTTGGATATTCTATCCTGTAATCAAACCAGAAAAAAGGATTTTCTTACTTTGCCTATTTTATCATATTTGTATGATATTAATGAAAAACAATGTTAGTAAAAATAACGACATTTGAACGTTCTCAAATGAATATATACTCGTAGCTCTAAACTGCCTTATGCTCACAGAGCGGCATCGGATTCGATTCCGGGGTGCGTGCCAGGCTGACGCGTGATGTATCGAATGAGGTCTCATAACAGATCGAAGCTCATTTCAATTTCAGATGGCGATCGTGCATCACGGAAGCCCCGCCCATATCTCCTCGCGACACGGAGGGCGGGCGGGCGGCGGAGGTGGCCCGGGGAAGGAGAAGGCTGCACATGGCATAGGGGCGCAAAGCGATTTGATCACGCCGATTTATTAATCATGTTTACAGATATTTAATCCATTCATACACACCCTCATATTACTCATAAGTGAACAAATAACACTCACACTCTCACCACACAAAAACTACACAACCTCTTTCTATCACATACACTGTTTTGGAACGTTGAAAGATCTAAATTTTCCAAATAATACAGTTGGAAGACAATTTAGCAAATTTACATGACTTTCACAAATACCTTATTGTTCTTGGTACAATAACAGAAATAGTTAAACGTACCAAAGGCTTTAAATACGTTCCGAGCTAACACAAGAACGATTTCTTCTGCAAGACAAGCTATTTCCCTATGCAAATATGTCGTGTTTACCGCAAGTTGCCGCGCAAACAGGGCTTGGTACAACAGCCTTGCGCTGTACTTCGAGAGCTGATGACGATTTTTAGTACAACTTAAGCATTTTAAATTTGTAACCTTTGTTCTGTAACAGTACATTATTCTAAAAGTTACAAAATTAAGAAATTGTTAAAAATGTTTCTGTTGATAATTTAAAAACTTTTTTCATGCCGCAATGACCCATTGCCAGAATTTGTTTATGAACCTAGAAATAACATATGTTTTATTAGTTACAAAATAAAAATAATAGGTTCTATAATCATTTTCAGTGGAGTATTTAAGATTTGTTTCATGTCTTCATCGGACCTTTTGTAAGCCATATTCAAAATAAGTATCTTTGGAAATCGGTTTGGAGGTGTAGAATTAAAAACAAATTTTAGCAGTCCGAGTAATCAAGTCAAGATTCAAGGCATGCTCCTCATGCCTTGAATCTCGACAGAGAATTTCAAGCAATATACGATGAACTTGATATCCTCGGAAAAATATATTATTGATTCTAAATTAAAATTTATAAACAATAAACAATCTTGGGGAAAATTTGTATAATACATATAAAATAGTTACTTAATCGATTGTTTTGAGAGTACGGCTACGTTTGTGTGCATGATTCATTAGTACAAACGTTAAGGGTGTGATAACACCCGATGAAATTCAATTCCGTAAGGGTGCAAGTGAAACCATATTTTACTATTTTAAAAAAATAACTACTACTTATTTTAGAATTTCTAGATCTAGCTACATTTAAAACCTATAACGTTAAATATCTCACGTTTATATTCTGTATTTAAACTTTTGTAATGATAGTTTATGACTATTTGTCTAATTTGAGAACACAAAGCAACAGAAACTTACGGGTTTATCTTTATATTGCAGCTAAACCATCAATCTATATATAATTCACTCTTTTGATAATTAGAAATTAGTTTTGGTTATTTTTAAACATAATTAAATATCGTTTTACTTACGTTCTTATCAAACTGAACGCAATATGATTTTATCACGCTCGCCCTTAAGTATTACAATTTCCTTTGCATATACATTCAGGTATACATTATAGAGGTTCGGACATTACCATAAATGAGTGGGTGTTGCTCGCGGACTATGAATGCGTCAAGCTCGAACGACTGAAACAAGAAGTAGATTCAGAGAGACAGACACTGGGTCCCTCCTGCATCTCATCCCTTTTGCTAACATTTTCTGATTGTTTTCAATAAAGTTAATATTTGCTGTTCCGAATGTACAAGACAAAGCACAACTCATTGCGCAGTGAATTTTCATGTTTTACCCTCGGTTTTTATGGACATTATTTTTTTACCTGTGCTAAAATATAATATGTATTAGTCTTTTGATTTTATATTGTGTTAATATACATACTTATAACATATGTGCACAGTTAACTTTGAGAGGAATGACTCGATTCTCTAACGTAAAATAAACCATGGTATCAAAATCAATGTTTAAGATTAAACCTACATAAATTTTACCTACTCGTTTAGATACTGTTAAAGCGACATAGAAATTTGTCTATGCATTCCATTTAGTTTTAATATAACGTAGGTGTGCTAATGCCAAAAATCGATATTCGTATTATTTTCTTCTAGCATACATTACAGTCCGGTTGCTGTTGAGAGTGAATTTAGTATTAAAATTACAAAATTTAATCGTAAAATCATATTATATAGGAAGCTAGCGACCGTGGACAGGAAAACGGAGTGTGGGAAGACCACCCGCCAGGTGGGACGACGACATCAAGTGCGCCGGCGGAAAGCAGTGGTTCCGTACCGCTGAAGGCCGGGAGGACTGGAGGAAAATTGGCGAGGCGTACGTCCAGCAGTGGACGCAACCACGCTGACTGACTGACTGACTGACATAGGAAGCTGATTTCATAACAGTACTATGAACAGAGGTGCTCTTCATGACGTTATACTTTGGCCAAACACTAACCAGAATGTTACTTTTCCTTTATGTACTTCTTACAGAAATACGGTATATAAAAGACATTCAGTCGCGTAAAAATAATACATATGGACCCAATGTATTTATTTTCGTGCAAGTCGAACCAACTGAGGGATTCGTCGTTCGTGGTTCGGAGTGTAGGTCCTTTTCTTTCCTGACTAATAGTTAGGGTTAATACCGCCCGGGTTGATACCATCGCATTAAATAACGATAGTCGAAGTACCATTGAAAATAGTTCTCGTTTTCCATCCAACCTAGTTATGGTATCAGCCATCTATGACATCGGGAGTTACCATGGTAAAAAACTCGCCAAGTTAACAATAGGTGAACAGGCAGAATAATAATAAAATCTGACGTTTCTTTCCACCATGTCAACTTTCGAACGACGTCTTATTCGGCCGAACTGAAATTTACTTGTTTGAAAAATGTTACGGCTTTTCACGCGGCAGGAAGAGACATTATCCGACGTTTCGAGCCCATTTACTTGTTGGCATGTTATGAAATGCAACTAAACAAATCTAATCACTGCTGCCTGTTCACCTGCTTATTCACCCAGCGTATTAATTTAATTTGGCAACCCCCCTGTATATTCACTGTATCCGTTTTAAGACATAAATTCCTGGTAAAATAAGACTGGTTATGGTGCTGTCTCTACAACAAACACAAAAACAACAATCATTGTTATTAATATTATTTCTGCCTACAGAATTAATATGATAAATGCATAAGGGAAACAGCTTATCCGGTTGTATAAGATAAGTATGTACAAAAATAAGAAAAAGTTTTTATAAAAATATGTACGTACGTAGGTTAGGTAAATGTCGCTGCAGCTGATTTAAACCAGATAGAAACGTGGTCAAATTATCAGAGTAATCGTTATTTCTTTCGCTAAGTATATAGTAAAAGATACTATAAAGAAACCTACAAGATCAAACACGCTGCAAAACTTAATAATATGACGGTCTATCAGAGAATATAAAATCCCAAATTATTCTTACAATAAATTGTTTAGGGAAAATAATATTCTGTGACCTGTACCCTCTTGTGCCAGAACGGATACAGGTTATGATGGACGAGCCAAACGAATAAAGGAAAGAGGAATGGAAGAGAGGGGGTTGTACGACATGCATGGCGGTTTCGGTTGAGGTAGCGCCGGTGGCACGACCTACCCGCTAGCATTTATCATAAATCTCCGGGACCCTAAACTTAAAGGAAACACATAAAATCTTTTATTATCTTTCCCCTCAGAGAAAATAATCTAGTTTTCATTATATTGGCTTTTTCTATTTTCTTTTATAGCCTTCGATACACGGGGCGGTATCCGGTCAGGCATTCAGCGGGGCGGCGGCGGTTGGCCTGGCGTGGGTTCTGAACTATTGACTAGGAGTTGAGTGGACGGTAGGGAGAATATTGATCACTCCGCGTGGCCGCTCATATTGTGAAAAAATCCAATTTCTACTAATATCCGTACTGCGTGGGTTTCGGCGCTTAAAAATATACAAGTGATCCACTGAATGTGTTGCAGTGAATGTCGTAATAGTAGACTAAGGGATATTTCGTTCGCGGCATGGATTTCACGTACGTTCCCTTGCTTGCTTAGTTGTACTATCGTATTGAATGAATGGTGGTCAGAGAGGCTTTGAAAATTACGCAACTAGTGGCTCCCTGATCTGTAGACATCGCGAGTCTGTGCATGGCTTAAAACTGAATTAATGCTCACCGCACACCTTAAGACAAAATATAATAAGAATCATATATATTTTTTTGTATTTTTATCGCTGAAGGTCTCGTTAGCAAAATGTTTGCGACTGACTCGAAAAAAAAATTCTTATTGTTATTGAATCTGCTCACAAAATTCTACGAGAATCGGTTGTGAAATTCGACCTGTAGAGGAAACAGCTGGACAGGGGAACAGCCGGATGCCGGACACATATACGAAAGCATTTTTGTCCAAACTGTAACGGACACTAGCTAGCGCTTCGTGCTTCACTAGTTTATAGTTGATAGTACAGTTAATAGTTCATAGCTCATTTATTTGTTAGAGTTTTCTAATCGATCAGTAAAAGGAATGCATCGTTTTATGTTGCTGGCCATGGATGGTTAATACTACACCTACTGTCATGATATCAGTCCAAAACGGCATGGGAACCAGGAGTATGCTTTCTCAAAGTTTTCTTAGTCCAGAGTGCGGCGCTAATCTTGTGTATTATTAAAAATATGAATACGAGTATTAGCTTTGTTTTTCCATCGGCTATACATGCTGACCAACCACAGTCAGGCCTTTGTATCCTGCGCGCTGGTCCGCACGACTGCACAGAATAATGAATATATTACATTCAACGCAACGTCTTCCGTTCTCTTTAATCCAACATTCCACTTCAGTTGCTTCTCGTTTCCTACAAAGCTCTGGAATGTGTTCATTGGATGAACATGCATGTTAAACGTTGTTTAATATTTTCTTTATAACATCACATGAACTGTAACGAAACGAGTAATCGGTGATTAGGGCAAAAATCAAGCGATGATTGCATTCTGCCCGCGCCCGGTGTAGCTTAACCTCGATTATCGAAAACCGTGACATCGCGCAACGACGTATCGAGGGTGAAAACGTAACGTGCCGTAACGTAGCATAGTATAGTTTATATATCATACAATTTAGGATTTAAGATCACAGTATTTTTTTATTTAGATACTATCTCAAACACGCTCATGGATACTTCGTGTAAACCTGTTATTGGCGTTACTCATAGACATAAGCTTTTTCTAAATTTATTTGTATATACGCTGTTGGTTTACCTTATTAAATAAATAAATAAATAAATACATTTATGCAGACGTAGATTAGAAATCAGTTATTCACTAAAATGTGTCTGCACTTTGTTTTATAAGACATATATTGTTACTATATTTGGACCACAGAACAGTACGAAAATCGTGGCGAAGGTATGGCTATCGGCCTGGATATCGCGAAAGCATTCGCACCGGGTCTGGCACAAGTCACTGCTTTCCAAGCTGCCCTCCTGTGGGCCTGCCACCCGAGCTGTGTGACTGGATCGCCGACTACCTGCATGGCCGCAGCATAAAAGTCTTGGTTGACGGATGCTGCTCCGAAGCCAGGTCTGTGAATGCCGGCGTGCCGCAGGGCTCTGTGCTGTCCCCAACCCTCTTTCTGGTACAAATTAATGATCTGCTTAATTTGGGCGACATTAAAAACTACTCAGACGACAGCACAGTGCTAGCCAGGTACACCAGTCACCAGACCGTAAGCCGGGCTGAAGTGGAGGAGAATAGGCGGCGCCTCGTTGTTAGACTCGAAGAGACCCTGGAAAAAGTTTCCGAATGGGGTCTCCAGAACCTTGTCGAGTATAACGTGAGCAAGACAAAGGCGTGCGTGTTCAGCGCGAAGCGTACTCCGTTCAGTGTGGCTCCGACCTTCCAGGGAGCAACTCTACGTATTGACGAGCATATAGGGATACTTGGGGTCGACCTGACGTATAACCATAATTTCGGACGCCATATCGAGGATAAAGCCAAGCTCGCCTCGAAAAAGCTGGGGGTTCTTAACAGGGTGCGTCAGTATTTCACGCCTGACCAAAAACTGCTCCTTTATTAGGCGCAGATTAGGTCTTGCGTGGAGTATTGCTCGCATTTGTGGGACGGCTCAGCTCATCACTTGCTTGGCTCCCTGGACTCGATACAGCGTCGGGCCGTGCGTCTCGTCGACGATCCCAAGGTGTCTTTGAATTTAGAGAAAGGGATATTGGGTTTCTCTCTGTGTTCTACCGTCTTTACTACGGAGAATGTTCATCGGAGCTGCATAACGCTGTCCCTCCGTCCTCCTGTCCTCGTTCTACCATCGCACAACACGGAACAGGCAGGAAATGCACCCATTCACTGTCGACATTCCAAAAATCAGAACCAACCGATCCTCTAGGTTACCCTGCTGAGTTATTTCCCCCTAAGTACAACCTGGGATCCTTCAAACATGGTGTGAAGAAGCACCTGGCCGGCCGGCATGGTTTTCGCAGCCCCGAAAGTTCGAAAGCTCATGGGCGTCGTCGAGCACCTTAAGAGGTCCTGGCGTACGCCATATGCCGCGCTTTACATAAAAAAAAAACAGTAAACAAGCTATAATTGAGGATGTTATGTCGTTTGTGTCACTGTTTTTTATATTCTGAGGCTTGGACCCAGGATATTTTTTCAAAACAAAAACTTGCAGACGCGACGCGTTCCTTTCGTGGTATTGGTTAAGTACTCTTCTTACTAAAGGGCGTGATAAAAGCCGATTTCGTTCAGTTTTATAATGGCGTAAGTAAAATAACATTCAAATTTCGATAATCAAAAAGCAAATATGTAGATTGATGGTATAGCTATAATTAAAAGATAGAACTGGAAGGTTCTGGTGCTTTGAGTTCTCAAATTAGGCAAATATTCGTTAACTATCATAAACAAGTTTGAATACAGAATATGAGCGTAAGATATTTACCGTTATTGGTTTCAAATATAGCTAGACCATCGTTGCATCTTTTATCTTTTTGAAATTCCAAAATTAATAGTTTTTTTTTATTATAAAATATGGATTCACTTACGTTATTATGGAACTGATTGCAATCAAGTGCTATCAGGCCCTTAAACATATTTGCGGAGGTGGAAACCCGCACCCCCGCCTCTCGGAATGGGTTCCAGACTCGGAACAGATAACAGATTAAGTATTGTATTGTTGTATTGTATTGTTTATTCATCATCCATAGACAGTACACTGCACTCGGATTTGTCATGTTTTACCATTGGCCAGTTCAGCAAAACAAAACACAGCGAAGAAGAACTGGAAAGAAACTCCGCTGTTTTTTTTTTTCAACGTCCACTTAGTCTAAGTTTACAAGTGTTTGTCAATTGATTTATAGGTAAAAAACTAAATTCATATGAATACACAACATTTACAATCCATGCCGTATGCAACAGTTCATGACAAAGTGCCATGGTTAGTCGTTTGTACCGCACCGAAGTGGCACTTTCCAAAGCCTGACCTTGAGCAATCGTACATTCCATGCCCTGCCCACAGCCAGCATGCCGAAACTTTGCTAACAAAGGTCGCTCTTTATCGCACTTCTAGCTTTGTCTTCTGCTCTGGGGGTCTGGACCAGAGGCTGCGTCCGGCATTAAGTGGAGCTCGGCACAATGGCGCCGAGATTGAGGGATGAAGACGGAAGTACAATTCAATTTAGCGAAAATATTAGCGGGGAAATGACTCGAGCATTGAGTTTTGTGACGCTCCTCATATTTTGGAGGGCTTGAGGCGGCTTTGTCATTTTAATGAATGCCTGAGGAAGTCTATCACATCGAAATTGTTATATTTAAAAAAATTTGCGATGCCCACTGATTTAATCCCGTACATGTCGCTTAAGAGGGTATATTTTTCGTGTCCCATACAAAAAGGAAATGGTATTTCCTACTCCATTTCTATTGATATTTGGTCTACATTATGTCAACAGTATCATCTAATCAGTTCTCAGTCGTCTAGGTTTTTTTTTTAAATTTTATCAAAGTCTTTTATTTGCTGGAATATTAAATGTTTAATTATAAACGTTTCGATTTTTTTTTTATGCGACTAGACATGGATGGCTAATACCACACAACTACTGTTATGATATTAGCCCAATACACCACATTCCCGAAGGAATTAGGTGCCATGCCAGGACCTTCCCTTTATGAGCATGGCTACATTGAACTGGATGGAAAACACGGACAATTTTTCATTGCCGCTTCGACCATCTTTTCATCCTAATGCGATGGTACCAACCCGGGCGGGCTTAAACCCTACCACCAAGTAGGGGAAGGGGACCTACAGTTTTATATATATTCCGAACCATGGAGCAGCTCGCATTCGTGACGAAATGCACTATCGTACTCGGAAAGAGAAAGACAGTGGTGCATGTCGGTATTGAACCCAGGCCTCTGGTACGCTAGGCCAGTCCCCGCGCCACTAGGCTACGAGCCGCTCAGAATTAATAAGTATACACAATAAAGTCGTTTTTAACCCAGTTATTCAACATTTTATTTAAATAGGACATGTCTTGATGCAGAAAACAGGTTTCTCTCGAGACTAGCTGCGCGTAATTTGTAGGTAAATAATGGGCGTTTCCATTTCAAAATGTAGGCTCTTAAATTTATTTGTCAACCCCGATATCCCAGGGATGCGACCGCTATGGCGTGCGCTCGATATTAAACAACCGTGGCGATGGTAAGATTCAGGATGGGTGACCGTTCGACCGCTGAGACCTTGGTTCGGATTCCACTGTGGGTAAATTTATTGAGGATGTCAAACTTGTATTTCACTATTAGCATTTATCATATATTTATTTCTAATTTACGCGCTCCACCCGCCTGACGCATTGACGGAATATTTATTTTGCCCGTTAAAATTTCACATGCCTCCAATGTTCGGTTGATTGGAAACTGTGTTCGCAAATTTTCCACGTCGGCGTCGGCCGCCCCGCGGCGGCACCGCGATAAATATCGGCGGACCCTTTTCGCGTGCGTCGTGATAAATTCAAATTGCGCCAGACAAGGTGTTCCGAATTACTCGACACTTAAAAGGGTTCGCGGGAACACTCCGAATAAACCGCTGCCCGGCAATAAGTTCACCCACATCAGGCCGCCGACCATGCATGATGTTTATAACGCACAAATTGTTCGGTTTACTCTCCGAGTCCTTATTGAGGTTTTGCCCGATCGGTTGACGTACAGACCGCGACAGAGCAGAGAACACCCTGCTCTGTCGCGTTGTCAAAAAACGTGTTATTAGGCCGAGTGAAATGAAATTTACCAGTTAGCATGCTAAGAAATGGAATTAATCGTCAGATGTAATCAATCACTTGCTTATTCACCCGGCGAGTTAATTTACGATGGAAAGAACTCGGGAACTGCGGGTCTAGTTATGTCCTAAAATGTTTATGTTGATGTTGTCTTATTTATTATGATTGTGGTGTATTGGGCTAATATCATAACGGTAGTTGTGTGGTATTAGCCATCCATGTCAGGTCGCATAAAAAAAAAAAAATATGAACATAAACATTGTACATTAACAATATCAGTTTATTTAACTTGTAATCAAATTGAAGTCAAGAGGAAATACACGTTTAATATATTTTATTCCCTTTCAATATTATTAAAAAATTATAACTACTGTAAATTACTTGACGTTTTGCCGATGGTTCAAGTCATATTAAAACACGTAATACAAACACCAAACGGTAATAATAAACAAAATTAAATAATAAACGAATTGATACAAGTCCGGCAAGGTCAAGCGAGTCATTATATCGTGCTATTGCTGGGATTGATCGAGGTATGCGGAAAACGCGCCCTCACTCCTAGAGGGTTACCATGATAAGTTAACTCGCCGGGTAAATGGCAGGTGGGCGGATAGAGAGTGTTTCAATCTGACGTTTAGTTGCATTTCGTACCATGATAACCGTCAAACGACTGAACTTTACCAGTTGGCATGGTACGAAATGAAAGTAATCTTCAGAATCAATCACTGTTTTGCCTGTTCACCTACTATTCACCTGGAGAGTGATTGACCATAGTGACGCCCAGCTCTGTCGCGTACTGTAGCGCTACCGGCGAGACTGGACGGATGTGTCGCGCGAACGCAAACACGCCGGTTGGCGGTTGGGGACTGTTCGTGATTTCCTTTCAGGGGCAGTTCATTCACTGCGAGGCGAGGTCAAGCAGAAAGGGGAGGGGCGACAGACACCCAAAAGGGATCCCATTAATTAATAGTCATTGAGGGGTCCGGCCAGTCGCACGCGCCGCACAATGGCCGCTCTGACCATTAGCTCGGAAAATCCCAGACGCTTCATTTTTCGATCGGGCCTAATTATGTTTAATTTCAGAAATGAAAATCGGATGAGAATCTCTTGACCCCTCGTTAATTCTGAGAATGGGCAGGCACCGTTGCAGCGAGCGCTCTGCCCCAATTTTATTACACCCAATTCCAGATTTCATTACGTTTATCATAATTTCTCAATTATTTTTCGGAGAGTGGAAAGGTAATTTGAGTATAATGGAGATACATTTCAAATGTCTTTTTTAAATACATTTATGTAGATGAAAGGGATATTTAGTACCTATCAGTTATGCATGGATGCTGCTTAACGTTAAATGCAAGTCGAAAACAAGTGCCATTCCAGGACCTATATTTGAGCACATCTCTATTTTATCGGAGTGGATCATTAAATCCACAAATACAAATTTTTATTTCAATCTTTGCTTTCAAATACCTTGCCTATCATATCAAACTACAGTGCTTACTAAGTAACTCAATGAAAAATTGGTGTGCGTAGTCTATTAGTCAATGTAAAAACTTTCATGGAATAAGGGCGCAATACGAGCCGATTGCGTTACTTAGAAATTTCTGGTGATTTAGTGATTTAAATTTCTGGTGATTTGGGTTCTCAAATTAGAAATAAATATGTAAAGAATTTTGAATTTGTAAAGAAGTTAGAACACAGAATATGACCGTCAGGTAATTACCGTTACATGTTTCAAATATCTAGCTATCAAATAGCTAGACAATGAATGCACATTTCATCTTTTTAAAATCCCAAAATGAGTACTAGTTGTTATTAAAAAATATAAAATATTCTTTCACTTACACCCTCTTCGCAATAAAAAAACCAATTAGTATTCAAAATGTTAAATACATGTTAAAAAAATTGGACTAAGTGAGCATGAAACTGCCGGTCTATATTTTTTTTTTATATAATCGACCAAGCGTCGCCGTCACCGTTTCAGCTTGGGCAGAAATGCTTTCGTATGTCTGTCCGGCTGTTCTACTCTACAGGTCGCATCTCTCAACCGATTCTCGTGAAATTTTGCGAGCAGTTCGATAAATTATATAGATTTTTTTGTCGATTCAGGTTACCAAGTGAGAAAATAACAAGAAAAATTATAGGACTTTGTTTCGAGGTGCGCGGTGAGCTTTTATTCAGTTTTAAACTATGCAAAGACAGGAATGTGCGAATGGAATAAGCGTTGGAATAAGCGACGTACCTGCTTAGTACGAAAAAGTATATTTACTTAAGTCAACCTAGGACTGACTCTAGCGTCTGATGCCAAATACGATTTTGGTGATGACGGCAATATGTTTGAATGTTCAATCTTTGAAGTCAATGTCCGCAACGCAGATGAAGCGTTAAATAAATGTATGTAGGTATAATCTTAAACACTGTGTTAGTAGAAGGCATTCATTACGAAAAGAGGGACTGTAGGAGAATTCCAAATTATGGGTATACAGCCGGTGGCGAAATTGGTAGACATAATACCCGCGAATGGTACGTTTTGCTGGTTCGGGTCCAGCCTTGCAGTATATTCGTAAAGTAGTTCTTTTTACTGGGCTCTTTCTTCAATTAATGTGTCCTTGCTTCGCGGTCGATTATACATACATACATGTCACATTCCTTGGAATAAGCGACGTACCTGCTTAGTACGAAAAAGTATATTTACTCCGTCTGAAGCTCGGAGAGCCACTAGTATATTTTTATGTTTGGTAGTATTAATACAATTGTAAAGTATGTCCTGACATATAAAGCTGAAACTGGCGAAAAATATTGCGTCATAAAAAGAAGATGCTGTATATATTGTACACATATATATGCGTTTGTGCGTATAATAAAAATGGCAAACTTTCGGAGGGGAAAGGTACATTCTTCAGATTAATTAAATCTAAACAGCGCTGTCTCCAGGACACATTCTTTTTAATTTTCCTGGCAGGTGAGACCGACCCGGGTGGGGCATGCGCAAACGAGGTCTCATGCTAGCTTATTATTTATTATGAGACGAAAACTTGATTAATATTTATTAACAGATTTTTGCCATTATTATTATTTACCATGCCAGGACCTTCAGTTTCAATTGCAACCGAGGCCATAGTTATGGGACGGGATGACTAAATCCGGGGTCTAATTTACCCCGGAATTAGGCCTACCATCATATTAGATGAATAAAAAGGCTCCGGGAAACAAAAACACCGGGAGGAAAATATAAGCAAAGGATGGCAGGGCACGGCATCAACCCGGGGGTACCAACCCCTAGAGATTTTAAAGAGATTTAAAATGTTCAAAAAACGAGAACAATATTTTGTAATGGTTTAGTTAAGTTTATTCTTATTTAAAAATCAACATTTTGGTTTAAAAAAATCACCATGAATCAGGGGAAGGTGCAAACACCTGTGCAAGCAAAATGTTGGTCCCACGCGACAATTATATTTATGAGCCAGAGCGGAACGACGTTTGAGTAGAAAAACCGGCCAAGTGCGAGTCGGACTCGCACACGAAGGGTTCCGTACCATCGTAAAAAATAAAACAAAAAAATCACGTTTTTTTTTTTATGTGACTGGACATGGATGGCTAATACCACAAGTTCTGTCATGGTATTAGCCCAACACACCACATGGGAACTAGGTGCCATGCCAGGACCTTCCTTATATTGCACGGCTACATTGAACTGGATGGAAAACACGGACAATTTTCATTGCCGCTTCGACCATCGTCCAATGCGATGGTACCAACCCGGGCGGGATATACCCTACCATCTAGTAAGTAAGGAAGGGGACCTACAGCTTAACGTGGAATCCGAACCACGGCCAGCCTCTCTCAACGGTCGAATGGTCACCCATCCAAGACCAGACCGGACCCAGCGTTGCTTTACTTCGGAGAGCGATCGCCGAAGTGTCGCGCCACTGGGCCACTGAGGCTGACTTGTATGTGAGCCCCCTTTAATTTTAATTATTTTTTAATCTTACCTATTTGTTGTTATAGCGGCAAAATAAATATACACTCTGTGACAATTTCAGCTGTCTACCTGTTACGGTTACTGAGATACAGCCCTGTGACAGACGGACAGACGGACGGACGGACGGACGGACGGACGGACGGACGGACGGAAGGACGGACGGACGGACGGACGGACGGACGGAGGGACGAACGGAAGGACGGACGGACGGACGGACGGACGGACAGCGGAGGCTTAGTAATAGGGTTCCGTTTTCACCCTTTGGGTACGGAACCCTAATACCTGTGACTTCACGACAGCCTTAATGCTTGGGAACATAATTTATGGTCGGGTGTGTCTGTGTTTGGATACACCATTGAAGCAAGACTGAGCTGGAAGCCCTGGATCGGAAGATCGCACAACTATGGCCAATTCCCGAATGAATTATCCTGCTATAACACGTCTCATAATCGTTCTTCAGAGGATGCTGCAACCTAGTTCGAAACTGCCTTACAGGACTTGCCCTAGGTGGGATATCCTGAAACTCTATCCGGTTTTGGTATTTTTATTTAATGAAGTAGCGTCAATAGTGTAGATATAAATTATCTGATAATATACTCGATGCATTTATTCAGATATTTAGTCTTAGAGTATAATATAATCTTTAGTTTTAGTGCATGAAAATAAAAAATGGCCAAGTGCGAGTCGGACTCGCACACAAAGGGTTCCGTACCATCATAAAATACTAACAAAAAAAACACTTTTTTTGTATGGGGGCCCTCTTTAATTTTTATATTTTTTTTAAATTTAACTATTTGTTGTTATAGCGGCAAAAAATGTACACACTTATTAAAAAATTCAGCTGCCTACCTATTATTTCATGAGATGCAGCCCTGTGACAGACAAACGGACGGACGGACGGACGAATAGGGTTCCGTTGGAATTCTTTGGGTACGGAACCCTAAAATGAACTAGAAATTTGAAAAACTAATTACGTCCACGTATTGCCCACGTTTGCGGCCGCTTGGTTTCCTGCGGCTTTCCCAAAACGTTAAAAAACTTAAGCGAATAATTTAAAGATGTTTTGTTTGGGGGCGGATTTAACGGGAGTTATTATAAATAATTTGAATAGCAAATGAACGTCAAAAGAGCTGTGAGAAATTTCAATGATTAATTTTAGGTCGGTGGTGCTGGTGAGTTAATAAATAAAGGAGCAATCCTTCAAGGATGTTTTGTTCGGCTTTCTTCCAGTATTTGAAGGTTATTATTACTTGAAACGAGTATTCAACCTAAATAAATTAATTAGTCTCACGAACTTAAGCCCTATTATTTTATGTTTTGTCTAGCCAACCAATTATATAAAATAATAATATTTAAGACTTCTCTGAGTACCTTAGTGTCACGTCGTGGCGTGCTCAAGGGTTGGCGTAGCTCAGTGAAAATCCATAAAATGGGGAACCAGAACTTTATTTGGCAAAATTATTTTCTAAAAACAAAACTCTCTCAGATCAGCTTTTCTAGTCGCTTCCTCGAACACGGAACTGTCATTTTCAAACAATTCTATTTTATTTTTATGTGCATGGCCTGGCATGACACTTAGGAGCTCGTAATAATTTTCTCTTACTAAACCAGCAAGCATGAAAGGACGGAACCAGAAACCGAAACTAGATTTTAACAAACAATGGCGGCAGCACCGGCGAGTGAGTTCGCTAACGAATTTGCTTAGTACTGATTCCACCGACCCGTAAGTACACACAGGCGTGAATGCATTTTCCACTAACTCGTGACGACGCTGCCGCCATACGAATGAATTTCGATCGCCACTTTAGTCCTTCCATGCTCGATGCATAAAATAATGAAGGTTCTGTTTCTGGAAAACCTTTCTATTCTCAATATTCCAGTTTTAACGAGAACGAATTTTGTTTCTATGAGTATGATGAAAATACATTTCAACCGTAGACTCACTTAATAACTCACTTAGCAAGATAAAAATATCTCTTCGCTCATAAAACCGTAAACACGCTTTAAGGAAAGTGAGTTTAATAAATCTACTTAAATGTCGCATATAACTAATTGCATTTTGTAATTTAGCAAGTAAGCCATAAATCTTAATGTATCTTGTTAGCGAAAAGGCGAAAACAGTTTTTAAATCCGAGGACGCTAGCATACCCAAGAAGAACGGCTGGCCGCTCACTCTACGTTGAGATTAATGAAATTATGTGTTAGGGAACGTTCCCATACCACGTCACCGAATTGGGTGAGAAGGTGGGGTTTATCAAGATACTACGATGTGTCGCGGGGAGGAGGAGGAGGTATTTAACCCTGTCACGTGGTGTTTACAATTATCTAAAAAAATACCTAAAACCGCACACGCACACGAAGGGTTCCGAACCATCGTAAAAAATAATACAAAAAAATCACGTTTTTTGTATGGGAGCCCCCTTTAATTTTAATTATTTTTTAATCTTACCTATTTGTTGTTAAAGCGGCAAAATAAATACACACTCTGTGCTAATTTCAGCTGTCTACCTGTTACGGTTACTGAGATACAGCCCTGTGACAGACGGACGGACGGACGGACGTTCCGGGTTCCGATTTCACCCTTTGGGTACGGAACCCTAAAAACAAAAGACAACGGACAGTGGACGGGCGCCACCACGCTAGCAGCAGACAGTCAGTCAGTAATTTTAGAATACCAGTTTTACAAAAGTTTTGCAATGCTAAGTAAAAACGGAGGAGGGGAGAGGATGAGTCCAGTACCACACATGGTCACAGGGGGGAGGGAGGGGTCCAAAATTGGCCCAAATCGTTAACGTGGTATGGGATCGTTCCCTTACATTAGGATACTTATACTTACATATACTTACGCGCTGTAGTTTCGCGAATGTATCCATGCGATAAAGGGAATAACTTGGCATAGCACCTGGTTCCCATTAGGTGTGTTCGAGTAATTTTATGGTAGTGGGTATCGTGTTGGCCATTCACTTAAAAATGGATAGCAAATTTATACGCAATCAAAAGATATATTTGCTGAACGCTTAGTCATAAAATAGATCCTCTACTCTATTTTCTCTTCCACTGCACATTCATAACAAACATATCCCACCCCATCTTTACGCTCTCGGCCGTGTAAGTCTCCATGGATATTTCTCCCGTCGGATGCACCTTAAGACAAAGACGAAAAAGTTAGAGCACCACTTCTTGGCGCGTCCGAGCAACCCATATGGCACCTAGCCAATTGTTTGTCGCCTGAGAAGCGACTGCCGCCTCTATCGGCTAGTTTTATTAGCGAACCCTAGGGTTCAGTACTTGACCAGCGTAAATCTCATATTAACTCTCCAGAAATCCAGCGCGATCGGGAGAGCCAATTTGACAGAATTTAATGGACGGTCGTATTATAAGCCATCTTAATGGAATGGCTTCTGTGCTCGATGCGTGGTCGTAATAAGTCCGAAAAATATCGGAGCAGTGTGATTGAAATGGCGGCCACTCAAGGCGCGTGGAGTATTTAAGAGAGTCTTTACTCTATCAATTCTACATATGATATCTTTTGAAGTGCTCGTAATCTTTAGGTTTTGGAAATTTCGGATACTAAGAGATGTTGCCAAAATCTACGTCTGTATGATTAATTTCTTTTAATAAAAAGTTGTCTCTTTACGTTTGTTTTCGAATTTTTTTGACTGAAAAATACAGATCTTTACAAAAAAATTAAACATACGGACATAGAACGAATCTTTCTCAAGTGATATAAAAAATATATTAAAATCTGGCAACGTTTAGGGGACGAAAAACGTTAGGGCCTGGAAGACAATTTCGCTATTTTAATGGCAGTCGCCGTGCAAAATTGTGCCTTGGCCAATGGCCATATAAATATTTCTTAAAATTTTCAAATCTGAGATTTCCCGTGATTTCACAACAGCCTTAAACCTCGCGATATTATACATAACGAATACTATAGTTTATATCTTCGTAACAATCAAGTATAGATGACGCTTGAAATTAATTGAGAATATAAGTCAGCCTCGGTAGTCCAGTGCGACGCCTTGCGATTCGATGAGCTTGATAAGCAACCTCAATGCGCGGTTGGGTTCTGGATGGGTGAAATTTTCAGCCGTTGAGGCTGGCTGATGTTCAGATTCCACGTAAACTGTAGGCCCGGGTTGGTACAATCGCATTGAATGAACGATGGTCGGAGCGGCAATGCATGTCCAGTTACATGAAATATATATATCTATACTATTATATAAAGAGGAAAGGTTTGTTTGTGTATTTGAACCGAACAGGCTCTGAAACTACTGAACGGATTTGAAAAATTATCTTAAAAAAATTAGGGATCCTTACCAAAACTCCGATAACGTAACCCAAGGTGAAAAAAAATTACCAAGAATGTTCCTTACATCGCGTGCGCTGCGAAAACTATTCACGATAGAACAAAATGATGTAGTACAATTATATAGAACACACTATTATCTACAAAAAATGTCGGGACAGCATACATCTAACTATTATAGTTATGGTACAATAAGTGTGCATTTATTTTAAAATAAAAATTTAAATACCGCCGCTAGAAAAGGCTCTTTATTTGTACCTAGATATTAATCCTTATCAAAATAAATAAATAATTATTTAAGACTGTTTTAATACCTTTATATTACTTTTTGAATTATTCGATTCGAACATTTCATTCGAAAGATATCATGAGTAAAAAAATTAAAAAAAAAATCCGCTCGGCCCATTATGCGTTTTAGAGTTTGTAGACGTCACTCAGAGGTACGGGGGGGAGTCAGTCGGCTCCCTACGCAGCAGCCGTGTGCGGAATTTAAGAAATTGTCGCTTGATAATATTTTGTCGCTTAATAATAATTAGTTTAGTAGGTAACTAAACGCATTCAAAAAGTTCTTTTCAGAACTTGACCCATTAATATATGTTGTACATTTAGTTATCCTAATAAATCAGTGACTTAAATAGTTTTTATGATTTTCGATTAAATACTTTTTAGTTGAAGGTTATAGTAGTAGTTGTAGGTAGCTAATAACAGTTAAACATGTTGAGGCTTTTCACGCGGCAAGAAAATACATTCTCCAAAGACATTCTCAAAAGCCGTAACATTTTTCAAACATGTCTGACAACCGCGGTATTCTCAAAAGTATCATAACAGTTAAGCTAATTATTTAGTGAAAAATAAAACAACATAAAATAGTGTTTACTTCCTGGCTTTAACTCTATAAATTATTTATTTAATGGCTTTTGTTTTGTGGTTATGACCTTTTTACAATAATTGATAGTATGAAAAATACATAAAAGTAAAAAATACAAAAAAAGAAAAAAATACAAAAAAATATATTCAGATTTTTTTTTATTTTTATTTCAAATATTTCAATGTAGTTATATGCTCTTTTTTTAGGAACTCTACGTAAGAAGGGTTTATTTTTGTACCAGTGTGTCAATTTTTTTTAAATAATATTATGCCCGTGCAAAGCCGGGACGGGCTGCTAGTTTATATATATAATAAACAGTGCTGGTGTTCTAAATCTAGCATAGTGACCATAGTTTTTGGGGAACGTATTTTTTACAAAAGCCTACTTTAGTGTTAGAGGAATTTCAACAAAACTACTTTAAAATTGGCACTTTTGAGATCCTCTAGTAGACACTAAGATACTTTGCCTAAATCAACAAAACTATTCATGCACCTAATAATTGTGAATATACTTTAGAATTTTAATAATAATGCATTTAGTTGATATTTGGTAAAACATTTAAAAAAATATAGGAACCTATGAGTTCTCTACGTGAAATATTCTACCAGAATATTCAACGAAGGCGGGTCAGGAGTCCATAGGGCTCTGGTGGTAGAACGAGTCTAGGATGGAGGAGGCTTGGAAAGGTTTGGCTCTACTTTAAAAACATTGACACATGTATCTTTACTGTGGCCGTAATATTTCTAAGCCTCATTGATCACATCCGAGCCGTCCAAAAAACAACTTTGGAATCACGATTCCAAAAGGATAGAACAATAACAATCAGAACAAAGGGCGCTCCCAGAACACCCTTCGCGAGTTGTGATGTATTACGTATTGCGCCTAAATAGGAGCAATTCGTGATATAATTTTCTCCTTCCGCTTTAGAGATTAATTCAGAGCGGTGCCACAAAAACGTTGAGTGAAATATGCACGTCGCCGCCGACCCTCTACCGCCGCCGCGGCCGCCACCGCACCGCAACCGCACCGCCGCCGCAGCCGCCGCTACGGACGAGCGCGCCCCGGTCCCGGTTGCCAACTTTAGCGTCTACGAGCACAGACGAGGGAAGGGAGAAGAAGTGTTACCTGGTCGTTGCTCGCCACGTGGCCGAAAAAAATATGGTTAAGTTGAACCAAAACCGTGTCGCCCGAGCCCGTAAATCGGATTAAAAGCCCAAGAGCTTGGGATCAGTTACTAAAACATTTATTAAAAAAAAAACCTGGAAAATTCAATTATATCAGGTACATAGTGTCAAATTGCCATATTATTAAAATTACTAGAAAAATTAGTGTTTTGTAGCCGAAGTACTCTTTTTTAATGTCTTATTTCTTTAAACTCTTTCTACTTTAAATTAAACTTAACTTTAGCTAAATCCACTATACATGTTTTTGCTAGATCATGTTAGCTTACGCAATCGAACTGTTATTAAAACTTAATTTAATATTTGAGTTTACTAAAACTGTACTGATGGAACTAGATAATAAGTAAGAAAAATATAGATGTCATCTTTTTTGTCAGTGGACAGATTGTGCATATGATCATATAGGATGCGCGTCGTATCGCCGCCGCGCGTACATGTGCTCTCGATATGCGTTAGGCGATTCTCACCCACGCAACCCTCCAATACGTCTGCGACAATGTTTTCGCGTAACTTGTACGTCTAAGTCGGGTTGGCAGTTTTAGAAAATTGTAGACAGCGGCAATGCGATTACGAAGCTCGAAACATGGGAGGTTGGTAGCATCTGACAGCTATTGCGATACGGAATGGAAGCGCCGGCAACTGCAGTGCGATTACGAAGCGCGGAATGAGGTGTAGGAGCGGTTAGTACCCGAAACTGACATATTTTGTACTCGAAACCCGTCAGTTTACTGTTAATTTGGGGTAGGTGCGGTACCTACACCTCATGCCGCGCTTCGTAATCTCACTGCGGGTCTCCTAGTAGGCGCGCTGGATGGCACATCTCATTCCTCTTTGATCTGAGTCTACGAATGTTGGCAGCCATTGCAACGCTTGCGATCGATTAAACTTTCGGATGCGGGATAAAGCACGCCCCGCAACAGATCTCGTCTCCGACTTTTGGCTCATTCGGTAACAACTGCCCGGCTACATTTAATGCAATGTTTGTCTTGTTGCCACTGGAGTAGTGCATCGCATTTAGGTCCTTGCTACCGTGACGCTTGGTTCAGGTCACCTCCTTCCCTAAAATATGGTCGAAATGACGGCTGTACCCGGCGCGGTGTTCGTGAACGGGTGCTATCTGTGGGGACTGGCCTGATCCAATTGGCAATATGTTAATTGACGGGGATAGTTTTTGCAAATAAACTGATATCTGTCATGAACTTTTGCATACGGCAAGAATTGTTGCCTTTCTAGAATTATTTTTAATTTTAATTTAGTGTTTTACCTGTGTTTTTCTTAAAACGTTTGACAAACACTTTTGTAAATTTAGACTATATTGATGTTGAAAAACAAAACACAGCGGAGTTTCTTGCCAGTTCTTCTTCGCCGTGTTTTGTATTGCTGAACTGGCAAATGTTAAAGATGATCCGAAATCTGATTGCAGTGTACTATCAATGGACGATGAATAAACAATACAATACATTTCATGGCCGAGTGGAGTTAATGCTACCACAGAACTAGCCGTAGCTAGATTGTGGAGATGAAAAGGTGGGTCAGGTCTTGGGCCCCACGGCTGTGAAGATATTCTTTTTTAGTCGTTATTTGGATGTCGTGGATGTTTTAATTATCTTGCATATTTCGATAGTGCAATGTAGACTTCATGTGTTTTGACGTCCAATTGGTAAGCGCCATCTAATGCAGTATACGCTGACGGGCTTCTGCGTTGTCTTTTGTTTTTGTTGGCATGTTGAAACGGTCTATATTTAGAGAGCGCTGCGGTTACTAAATAATGCTGCATTCGTTGCAAAATTGTTAAGAATATGATGTATTCAAACGTGAAAAGTTTCATGGTACCCACAATCGCCTTAACGACTTGTCTGGAAAGTAGAAACATCTACTTAGCGTAGCAGTGCTGCACAGCTGTTAATATACACAGCAATGTGAGTGAAGAATGTAACAATGTCTTCAATTAAAACTTACTTCTTTGTGGTCATTTCGATCGATGTAAATTAATAATTCGCAAGTTCCGAGCTTGTTGTTTTAAGAACTACTTATTTCGCAAACTTTAGCGAGTCAACGCGAAACTTTTCCGCGGATTGAAATTTACGTTGTAAAGTTCGTGGAAGAACAACCAGTTACGTAGTTTTTGGACACTTTTAATGTGCCGTCACTGATTTACGGTTGCTGTATGTCTCGGTTATTTGTTTCGTGTTCAACAGAACTTTCCTTGTGGAATTTCGATACGAAAGTTTGTCTATTTAAAATTTCATGATCTACATCCGCTTGCAATTTATGATACGGTTTCATTTATTGGTTCGTTAAAAACTGATATGTTTTTTTAATAAAACTTGACATGGATGGCTAATAAATTCACCTACCGCCATGGACGCACTGGATTCCTGAAAAAACAGGAGCCGCAATAGTAATGTAGCCGCATTGTAATGGACGTTAACGAGGACAAGTTTTTATTGTCGTTTCGACCATCTTTAATCCAACGCGATGGTACCGACGGGTTTTTACCCTACCAACCAAGTAGGTGTTGTGTGCAAAATTCGGTCACCATGTCGTGTCCAATCAATTCTTCATTAATCTGATAAAATGTTGAAATTGAATCCCCTTATTTATTAGGTTTAGTTAATTTTAGATGCCCTATGCAAAATACTCGCTCAAGAGATTTATTTGTCGTTCCCAAAAGTCGCTGTAATTACGGTAGTAATGTGTTTTTACATCGTAGTTGTAAGACTTATAATGAAGCCTATTCCAACATAGATATTGTGCATTTTTCTACAAGTAAATTTAAAAAACTATGTTTGGAACAGGCAACTGACACATAAATAAGAAATGTTTTGTTTATGTATATTTCAATTTGTTACCTAACTCTTTCCATGGATTTAGTTATATTGTCTTAAATTCTTTGGATATATGCTATTGTGTTTATTTTTTATTTTTTTTTAAGCTTACTTTATTGTTTAGAAGCATAAACTTATTGTATTCACTACTGTTTAGAAGCATTGCCCAATTAGTTTTTTTTTCTTTTTTTATCTCTCGATGTAAGATGTCAAATGACTTGACTTTATATGTTCTTTTTTATATGTGGAAATTTTAATGGTTTTATGGTTTTGTTTTTGATTTTCTGTATTCTGTGTTTGTAATAACTGTATATTACCCGAATAAAATAAAAAAAAAATGCCATTTCATTTCAATTGAAATGGTAGGATAGGGTTACCTATTATTTTACATGGCTTTCGAACCGTTTAGGGACCCGCATCCTGTTCGTACAAGCTTGAAAAAAAAAATCGCGAAAAGTAAACCACGACCGCTGTAGTCAAAAATCTAACAAAAACCAAATAGATTATAAAACTTAATGAAATAAGCTATGTCTGATGACGAATCATTTTAATATGTTATTACTTTATCATTGCGTAATCCACCTCCAAATGTATTGTATAAAACGCGCGAAAAATTCGAACTTTCGGACCTTATAACTTAGAAAACAAACCCAACTTTACAATGCCAACGGTCATCAGACATCTAGTTCGATCAAATAAAGCTATTTTGAGCAAAATTTGGGATCTCTGACAAGAAATATGGGCATGATCTTCTTTCCCCGTTTGTATGGGGAGTTGAGCGGGATGGGCCACCTTAACTAGTATTATTAAAAATCCCACATTATTGTAAGTTGTCTCTCTTTTTTCCCAATATCACGAACGAATCGTAATGTAATTATAATTCGTTCTAATTACAGCATAATCCTCCAGTGTGCCGCGTTCGAACGTCGTGCGGGATCCGGATGTTACGGACTCTAAATTACTTTACGATAAACATTTTAATCACGACGTCACAAAGTGTTATGGAGCCATTGAGTTAATTTGTTTATAAGTTGTTTTTATTTTTTATGTTCAGAGTGGCATATCGCGTACGTCAAATCCTCTTAAGGTGCCCGACAACACCCATGGGATTTCAAACTTCCAAGGGGCTGCGAAAACCATGCTGGCCGACCACTACATTCTTCACACGACGATTGACGGACCCCCCGAAGGCAGCTCATTCCATTGTTTACCGACACTATCGATGAAGGATCGAGAGGATCGGTGGGTTCTTATTTTTTATTTTATTTACCTAGTTAATAATATTTCAATGTATAGAGCCCTAGGTTTCGTTCGGCGCAAATGCGAGCCATTCAAGAAGATATCTACTTTAAAAACGTTTTATTAGGCTCATGTTCGCAGTACACTGAAATTTGCTTTTCCTATATGGGCACCATATTATAATGTACACATTAATCGTTTGGTTTAAATGCAAAACAAATTTGTCAGGCAATTAAACTACTAAGCGGGTCACATTCTCCAGCC
This sequence comes from Incurvaria masculella, assembly GCA_946894095.1. NCBI lineage: Eukaryota > Metazoa > Arthropoda > Insecta > Lepidoptera > Incurvariidae > Incurvaria > Incurvaria masculella. The sequence continues at coordinate 4,568,758 of OX335650.1, read as the reverse complement.
ACGAGCAGACGGTGAGACACCACATCGACAAATCTATTTTGGAGATATTAAAAAACCGGCTAAGTGCGAGTCGAGCTCGTACACAAAGGGTTCCGTAACATCGTAAGAGATTTACCACAAAAAAATAACGTTTTTTGTCGGTTTCCCTATAATTTTTATGGTTTTTAAATTTTACCTTTTTTTGTTATGGAGGCAAAATAAATAAGCACTCTGTGAAATTTTCAGCTGCCTACCTATTTCGGTTCGCGAGATACAGCCCTGTGACAGACGGACGGACAGCGGAGGCTAAGTAATAGGGTTCCGTTGCCACCCTTACGGAACCCTCAAAACGACACCGTTCTACACTCTTTCACACTATAAATCAGATTTCCATCGTTCGGCACACATTGAACGCATTCGCGATACATTTCTAAACCTCCCCAACACATCTCACCCGGAGCTAGTTACGGAATAATATATTTAGCACCTCAAGTTACCTAATACCTTGGTTTATATTCAGCCAAGGCCTTCGGTACCTGCGCGTGAACGTTGTACAGAACTGATTTTGGATCCTTCACGGAAACTTTCCGATCCCCGAGCCGGGTAGAAGTCGCGCAAGTAAAACGGAAAAGTTTATATGCGGGGCTGAAAGGCAGTAGCGACGTGTGGGCAGGTCGACGTATTAAGGTAACGTTATGTGTGTTAACAATATTTATGACTGAAATACTTAGAAAGCTTTACAAAAAAATGTATGCACATTTAGAACGAAGACGTAGATGCGATCTCATTGAAACATTTAAAATTTCATCAGAACTCTACGATGTGGCAAATCTGAAACTGGGCGTGTATTCTTGGCGTTCAGTCATTGCGGATTCAGTAGAGTTAACAGTAATGTCAAAGTAAATTCTTCTTCTGTTAACTCTACTGAATCCGCAATGACTGAATGCCAAGAATACACGTCCTGATGTACACAATAAATACCAATGATCATTTTTTGCAGAGAATCTGGATGTGGTTGTTCCAGGTTAAAAGTTTGTCCATCACTGCTCCGAGGAATTTTGTTACCAACTACCTGGGGAAGAAACTAGTTTTACATGGACTCCGAACCATGAAGGAGGTCGCATTCGTGGCGAAATGCACTTATCTAACTCCGAGAAAGAGAGTGGTGATGAACGGGTGGGGATCGAATCCACGACCTCTGGCTTGGAATGCCATTCCCCGTGCCCCTGGACCACAATACCTTTTTGTCAACAAACATAATAACATAAATATCGAACGCTTAGATTAGAATGTCTTAAAATTCTTGAACGAGATTCAAGTAATTTTTATTTGCTTACGAACGAGCGAATTCGCAATACCTTGTCTCTCCGAGTATGAAAATTTGATTGTCTGAAACACAAAATTAAATATCACACGACGACGAGCGAAATCGTTGTGCATGTTCTCCGTATTTCAACATCAAAGGCATCTGGCCCCCATTAGCGCCTCGTTGTTGCGTCTAATTCGAGCAAAGACTGCGAGCGTTTTGTCAAAGACTTAATTTTGTGATAAGACCATTTAGATGGTGTGACGACTAATGACTTCACAAAACTGGTGTCAAGTTTAGCTGGGGGAAGTGTGTTTTTGACAAGCTTTCTGACAAGGTCCTTAAGCGCTTTATCGTTATCACGCCGAAGTAAACAAATATAATAGAATGATTGGGAATTAATGGTAAAGTCATTTGGTTTTGACAAACAATAATAGTGCTCTTATTTCTTATTTTAGCATCTTAATATCGGTCAGCAGAACAGAAATTACTGTAATGGATTTGTAGCACGACATTAATTCAGAAAACCGGTCAAGCGTGAACGTCTTCACGTGCCGACCGTCCCGTCACTGCTGGACATGGACAAAATTCGCCCTCGCCTGATAAATATTTTGCTAGTTCATGCAAAATTAGCGCTTCAGAAACCTAGCCTTTCCTCAAGAGATGTGACTGGACATGGATGGCTAATACCACACCTTCTGTCATGGTATTAACCTAACACACCACATGGGAACTAGGTGCCATGCCAGGACCTTCCTTATATTGCACGGCTACATTGAACTGGATGGAAAACACGGGCAATTTTCGTTGCCGCTTCGACCATCGTTCATTCAATGCGATGGTACCAACCCGGGCGGGATTAACCCTACCACCTAGTAAGTAAGGAATGGGACCTACAGTTTAACGTGGGATCCGAACCACGGCCAGCCTCTCTCAACGGTCGAATGGTCACCCATCCAAGACCAGACCGGACCCAGCGTTGCTTAACTTCGGAGAGCGATCGCCGAAGTGTCGCGCCACTGGGCTATTGAGGCTGACATAAGCGTACCTTAATTGGTAATTTTTTCAGAATTTTCAAACAAACGTTAATAGGAGAAGAATTCGGTACAAAATGCGTGTGACTGAGGCCCTGAGTGATGAGTCTTTTAATTTCCTTCTGCGACGCGACCCTAAAATTCGCAGAAGTTTATTTGTTCATCTTCATGCATACGCTTGAAGTTCGACGAATAAGGGTATTTTTGAATTCTAGGTAAGAAACGATCGCAATGTCTGAATTTTTATCATTAGAGTGTACAGTCGACATCAAGATGATAGATACACTTTACATCCTTTGCAGCCGCAGCATAAGGTCGTGTGTTACAAGGATATATGCATGATTCATTTCGCTCACGAGCATAACGACGCGACACGGCACGGTGCCGAACGGCGGAGATATAGTATGGTCCCACTCTAACCACGCGCGCTGTTTAGATGCCAAAACTCAGTGCTGCACCTGCTCCGATGCGCAGTGTACATTAACGGGAATAATTCACAGTTTTTCCAACACGTGTTATCTCAAAAAACACTGACCATATTGCTGTATGTCGGACCCTTAGTAACCCTACCGCGCGGCAATTGGAGGTGACAGGCGTACGACCCGAGGTTGCGAGAGTTTTTATCCTCCGCCCGTCGGGAAAGCTCGGGAAAGTGGTCATTTTGGACTCGTATTCGGTACATATAAAATTCATGACATAAGCCAAACAGTGCCACCAATGTAGAAATGTTCTTAACTATTCCGTAAGTATTCATGTACATACTTCATGTGTTTCTGATAATCAATCGCGTATTATAAACTAGATTTACTAAAAATACCGCTCGTAACTTCTACAGTGAAGTTAGGCATTCTCTCTCTGGGAGAGGCATATCATTGTATATTCAATTGATTTTCAATAACAGTATCTTGTTTAATTCATTGCACATTTATGAAGTGTAATCGATACGATCTCTGCTCAATATAGAAGTTGCAGCTTGTAATAAAACCACTTACTGGTTCACACCTCTAAAAATACATTAGAGAGAATAATATAAAATAGCAGAAAGGAGGTTTTATAACTAACAGTGATTCCTTCCAGTCAATCCTCGGGTTGATGAGGAGACAATGGAAATGTACGTAGGTGCAATATTACGAATTGACGTTTTAGCTCCAAATATGCCAGGTAATACGTGGTTAACGTTCAAATCGGGCCATTAGTTCGTAACCCCTGTTCAAAATTACAGAGCGCATCACCCTCGGCGCAATGGAATTTGCAAGGAAAACGTATATGGGTCAAAGTGAGGCGTATAGGGTGATGGCGTTTGTATTTACACCAATTTATAAGATATTTTTTTGAGAGAGTAATAGGTTTCGTGTTTCCAAAGTATTTACGTTACAAACAGCGGTTAACTTATAAAACATAAGAGCAGCGAAAGAAGTGTAAGTCAATGGTTCAAATAATTTCTGAATAATTTCATGGAATCCATTGTGCGGTCTGTGCTTTATGACACTACACATTGAAAAGCTACAATCAAATGCAACTCTGTCGCAGTCCCCGGAAGCGAAGCAAAATGAAGATAAACATAACTAAGTTTTTCGCGAAAGTTTAAATCAGCCGGAACACAACAGACGGAGTTGAATCGTCACGTTCTCGCTTCGCGGAGTTCAGCAGCTCCCGCTCCGCCGACGCCGGCGCGCCGCTCGCCGCTCGCCGCGTCGCGTCGCCTCGCCGACACGTCCGCGCGACGCTTGCTGCAATTACAAACTCGCGGGACTTACGCGTTCAGGGTTGCCAACCAAAAACGTTTATCTTAAAATTAGTTTTATATTTTAACCTGTAGGCTAAGACTAAATAGTACACATAATATAACATAACCACAGGTTTTTTTAATCTAACAAAACATGGATGGATAACATAACATGGATTTTAATAAAATTAACGCACACTGCTCCAGAGGGCTCCGTCTGGTCGTGACAGAAACTAAGATTAACGAAAAGTAGTACTTTGTGACGTCACATTGACATTTTTTTTAAAATTGATGTCACAAAGTACTACTTTTCGTTATTCTTAGTTTCTGTTACGACTATTTATCTCAGCCTGAGTGTGCATGTGGAAAAGGAAGGGAAGGGGCAGATGGTAGAAGTCATCATCTGTCTGATGTCTAATAATGTGGGGTGTATAATGGGGCATTAAGAGACGGTGGTATGTGTGCGTATAATCATAAGCAACCCATGACTAAATAATAAATACTGTGCCATGACGAACACTATAAAAAGTCTTATTTAAAAACCGAACGCACGACCCAGCTTAAGGCTGTTCCGACCCATATAAAGTTGTTTGCACACATAACGTAAAAAGTATTGCACTTTAAGCCATGAATTAATAATAAAAGTTTAATATAGTCATATTACTTGCAGCGAAAACTATTTCACAATTTCAGGATTATTGGTTGTGTTACAATGTATTTAAATACGATTTTTATTTAACAGCGCCATCTAACGGTATAAAACTTCTAATCGGCAATTACAACGAAACCATTAAACCTGAAATTGTGAATATGTATTCGCTGCATCTACTATGGCTATATTTAATATTTTTGACGAATTAGTGCCTTAAAGTGCAATACTTTTTTGCGTTCTGTGTAAAAAAAACATTGTATGGGTCGTAACATCCTTAAGAAGATTGAAAAAACCCTTCAGCACTCTTAACACCACGAGTTACTGTGGCGTAGGCGGGTGGTATTTTAATGGGCATGTTAATGAGTCAGGCTTTAGTTTTCCGCAGGCCGGTTGCTAACAACCCGCACCCCCACCCCCCTGCGTAACGACTTCGGATCATTTATATATAAGCTACGTCACGGCTAATATTCAAAGTCGGTCAGTCCACAGATACACTTGTTTAGTGATTTAATAATGCAACTGATTCGTAAAGGTACGTATTTCTGGACGATACTAGATTTAAAAAAAAACCGGCCAAGTGCGAGTCGCACTCGCACACGAAGGGTCCCGTACCATCGTACATGATCACGTTTTTCAATGATTATAATTTCTGAATTTTACCTGTTTGTTGCTATAGCGGCAAAATAAATACACACTATGTGAAAATATCAGCTTCCTAACTATTACGGTTAATGAGATACAGCCCTGTGACAGACGGACGGACGGACGGAAGGATGGACGGACGAATGGACGGGCGGATGGACGGACGGACAGCGGAGGCTTGGTAATAGGGTTCCGTTGGCACCCTTTGGGTACGGATCCCTAAAAAAATGACAGGAATGGCTAATACCACACAACTACCGTTATGATATTAGCCCAAAACACAATACTCCAGAAATAACTGGTGCCACACCAGGAATTTTCCTTTATGAGAACGGCTTCACTGAACTGGATGAAAAACACGGACAATTTTTCATTGCCGCATCCAAGTGGTACCAACCCGGGCGAGTTGAGCCCTACCACCTAGTAGGGGACGGGGACCTACAGTTTTACGGACGAATTAGATTTATGAACCAAGTGCGGAATTTAGATTTTATTATGCGAATATCAATTTGTCTTTACCGATGTGTAGAATTAATTATAATCAAGTTCAATTGTAGTAGGTTTTTTTTCCTTTTTGCTGATATATTTATTGACATTTCTCTTATTGACTTTTCATTTATCGTCTATGATTATCTAATTTAGTCCTCTCACCGTAACACACCCTAACTCATAGTCGAGTTTTTTCCCGAGTCAGGCTTGGAGCTGCATTATGCGAAAACATATTTTACGATGGCAGAGACGACAAATGCAGCAAAGCGAATCATGAATGAAAAGGAAATGAGGCTGTCGAGGGTAGACAGAAGGCTTGGATACGCCGAGTGATGTTTTAGTTGCTTCGTCGTTATAATCATATTTTATATGTATATGTATATTTATAAATGTATATACCGTAACGCTAAACTAGTGATTCGTCTGTCAGAACTTAACTTTGGTATTGGTTCATGTGCTAACTTTAATACGTGAATTATCACCGGAATATATCGCATTTTGTATTATAAGTTCGGAGATAGTCTGCGTTTTAAATTTTGTCAGCCTACTCTGAATTCTACTTGCACAGCACAATTTAATTTAAATGATCCTACTTTTTTAAATCTATTAAATTTTCAAACAAGTAATTTATGACAATGCGGTAAATGATCTATTGTGAAATAACTTTTTTATGATAGATAATAAAAATTCCTTGATTATTTTACTCATATCGTCCCTGCACGTATACATGCAATTATTAGTAAATTGTTTTCCTATTGGCCCACATTCTAGTTAGCAGGTGATGATTACTTTAAAAGAAGTCAGCTTTGGTTAAATAAGTTTCATAGGTATCAAAAATAAGTATTTTTGCGTTTTCTAAATTAATAAATTTAGGATAATACATAAATGTATCGATACCATAGCTACTATAATGATAATAGCAAACTTAAGTTCAATATAAATTAAACTTCAACGTTATGAACATTTTTATATTAATTAGATTCGACATCATTCTACGTGGGTGCACTTTTGTTGCCTTTCTTTCTTTTTAGGGTTCCGTACACAAAGAGTGATAACGGAACCCTATTACAAGCCTCCACTTTCCGTCCGTATGCCCGTCCGTTCGTCTGTCACAGGGCTATATATCATGAACCGTAACAGCTAGGATGCTGAAGTTTTCACACAGTGTGTATTTATTTTGCCGCTATAACAATCAATAAAATTTAAAAACGATAAAAAATAAAGGGGGCTTCATACAAGAACGTGATTTTTTTTTGTTTTAAATCTTGTACGATGGCACGGAACCCTTTACGTGCGAGTCCGAATCGCACATGGGCGGTTTTTTCTTTCTTCCGTAATTTGTTCAAATCGTGTTGGCGAACCTGACACGGTCCGAATCCTACCTCAAATAAAATTATGTGTGTGGTATATAAATACCGATAAATAAAAATCAATATAAAAAAAACAATAGTAAAATGTCCGAGGTGTTAATATGATTTTAATGGTTCTTCTTTTCATTTATTTGTAAGCACCATTTTCACTGTAGGTGGTTTCGACATTAAATATTTATCCGTTGCCACTATGACTACATTAAATCGAAGGCTAATTATGAATGTGTCCTTGTTCCATTTTACACAGTATTTTTTCCAAAGGTCAACGTAAAGTGAATTTTATGTGTTTTTTTGGAGTTCATCAATAAGAATACAACTCAAACATACATTAAACACTAATAGAGGACAATAGAATGAGCGCATTCTTGATTACAGACGAACACATCATTTACCAATATTCATTGTAATATGATACCTAACCAAGCACTGTTCGAGCTACAATTTTAAATAAACAAATTTAATATGACTAGAAAATATATAGAAAAGTCACAGACGAGAAGAGAAGGGAAAAGAAAATAAAACATTTCAAAACTAAAATTAAATGTAACTTAAATTATGATAAATTCCACATTTATCGTAAACATTGGATACGTTGAAAAAATATAGGATAGTCCCTGTAACCAAAAAGGTGGTTTATCTAAAATATAAAATGTAAGTACGTTACTTAATTGAGCATGGAAATCGTCCTAAATAATGTCTTCTTAAAATGTAGAAAAAGTATTTGTTTCATAATAACAAGCACATAAATAGCATAGCTCAAAATACAGGGATCGCGCAATGACAGAAGAAAAAGCAATACCAAAGCATCGAATCTGACACGTTCGGCCCCAGGCGCCGCGCTGCAGAGGCCACTAGGCCTCAATAGTCCGCCCTAGAGACGCCAGGGCCCAACTAGCCGTTGTGGAGAGGCCGTGACATGCCGCCGGCTAGTTAGGTACAGCCTGGAGGGCCCTCGGCAAGAGACTGCGGACCCGTGCCTCCCTCTACTGATACAGAAGTACCTTGCACTCTGTGCTGACAATGCAACGTTTGGTCGGCTAACGTGTCGACTCGGATTTGTGAGTCACAAAACAAATTCGCTACACAGTAACTGTTTTATTTTGAGGACGATTGCTTGGAGAGGCACGTACGTGCAGTTCATAGCAGAGACTGACTAGTCGATAAAATATTTTTACTTAAAGCTTCACCTTTCGATGTTTGTCTTCAATAATGGCGATTGCGTTCACTTTGATGAGGACATAAAGTAAAACAACAATTAATTATATTTAAAAATAACTACGACGAATTTCAATAATCCAAAAAGTGAAACTTAATGCAATCATGTGCTATCACGCCCTTAACTAACGGATTAATAGTCGGGGATAGTCAATATTTTACGATTGCTCAGTAACAAATGTGCCTCATTCTTTTTTATTCATGAAATTGACATTTTTTTATTACTATATTAAATACATAATCATTAAGTGTACATTTCCACTTAAATTATGAAAATATCAGTTAGTCATTTGAGTCAATGCAAAAAATAAATCTTATGATGTATATGATGAGGTTTAAGTGTGTGTATAAGGCAAGGAAATAGAAGTAAACACACATATGCAACGGTGAGGGTTTGTAAGGGTGAGTATTAGGGTGAGATGGTCGGTGTGTGTGCGTATATTGCCATGAAAGGGTGATTTCAAACTTCACGAAAAATAATGCAAATTTTCATAACACTTCGTGCTAAGTGAGTGAAATAATATTTAAAATTTTAATTCAAAAAAAATTTTTTTTTCAGTGAATCGTTCTACAAACAGTTTAGCAGGATAAGGAAGCGATTGATGCAAAGTTTGTGAGTTGATATATCGGATACATAACAGAAATATATTGAAAATTTATATTTGTTTGTATTATAATGGATTTGACATTCTAACGATTTCTAAATTAAAGAATTGTAAACAGATTTTTATAATAATCATCAAAATGTTGAACGAATGTCCAAACCAAACATTTTCCTGATTCATTTTAAAATCTGACTACAATATTTCAATTTTGATATCGTTGTACAATCTCAAATGATCTTGTAAATGTTTATTTTCATCGTTTTACTAGTAGAAAAGTATTCAATTTTCGCTCAGGCTTGTGTAGCCTAGCTATTAAAATTAGTCGAAAGAATGAACTTCGCCTCTGTACCACGTAGTTTGCGTTAACCCGTCGGATTTGCGTCGGAGTCCACTGTTAATTCAATATGTATTAAATTGAAAAACATAACCCTCCTTATTGCACAGTCGGGTAAATAGGTTGATAACAGAAGGCTCTCATTTTATTGTTTTCACAATTTATCCATTTTACACTTATTGATGTTTCGAATTTTTAAAACGTAACCCGCCGATTTTTTCCCAGTAAATATAAAACGAAATTCGTACTCCTCTACTTATGTGTTACGAGATATTTCTGCAATTACATTTAAGTTACTAGCTCTAAGCTATAGCCCTAGCCCATACTGGAATTGGCAAGATATTTTTTGCTTATTAGTATTTTTGACTCGCTTTTTGTAGTTATAATACGGATCTTACATGAAGTATTTTGTGAGTTCAGGCGCAAATAATCGATAAGAATGTTATATTCTTGATCAACCCTTTTTCATTTTCTAACATAATAGTTTGATTAGATTTACTAGAAATTATTTCATGTAGATACAATGCATTTATCAATATTACCTGATTGATTTTCATCCATTTAGTTATTAGATTATTGGTGATTGGGCAGCAAATGAGTGCGAACAGGTTAAGTTAGTTAGTGACTAAACGAATTGGAGCGTTGTTTACTAAGTTAACGCCGGATCAACAATCCAAGAATCGAGTTTAGTTTAGTTTGGTTTTTTTATTCCATATATTGGATTTATGTTAACTGTGTGCATACATTCGCTAATGTATAAAATTTTATGGATTTGTCCGTCGTCGGAGGGCGCAATTTTGCTAACATACGTTGTATTCATTTTGAAAATACAGCACTTTTTTGTCGGTTGCTTAGACCGCCCTTAAATCAGGTGTACAGGAGGGTAAGGACTCTCACGCGGAATTTTAATCAATAAATAGTGTTTAAATATGTTTTTTTTTTATTTTAAGATGTAATAGTTTTTTTTCATTTAACTGCATATGAACATCTAATACCCATACCCTCTCTCATTTGTACATTGTCTGTCGCCGTAGGGCGCAATGTCATTCACTCACGTTTTATTACTTTTGGGAACGGCATTTTTATGTCAGTTGCTTACACCACCAATCAATAGGGTCCGGAGGGTTACGACTTGTTTTTGTATCTAAAGTTTTTTATATTTGGCCATTTTTGTCTAAAGATGCAACAGTTTTTTTTATATTACTGGACATTATTGTCTAATACCATACCAAATGTTAAGATGTAGCCTGATAAACCGCATTCCCGAACGAGTATTTGCAAATTACTTCTGAGGTAAAAAATAAGTTACACGTACTAAGGTACAACACTGCATATTGACGACCATGTAGGGATTTGATGTCGACCTGACGAATGCCCTTAATTTCGGACGCCATATCGAGGATAAAGCCAAGCACGCGTCCAAGAAGCTGGGAGTTCTCAACAGGTGCGTCAGTATTTCACTCCTAACCAAAAAATGCTCAGATTCAGCATTCAGAAAAAAAGCGCAGATAAGGTCTTGCTTGGAGTATTGTTCGCATTTGTGGGGCGGCTCAGCTAAGCATATGCTTGGCTCCCTGGACTCACAAAAGGCACTGCGGTCTGAGCTATGAACCATTTCAATCAAAGTTGACCATATGTGCCAATGTTACGGCAGTTACTGCTCAGTGTGTGTTTAACATAAATGTATTGAACTTACAATATTCAGATAAATTATTTCAATCGCATTCACCTCAAACGCATGCATATGTATTAAGAATAATAAGCTGTGTCCGAAAACAGTCTCACACATGTCCCAAAATGACCGTCATCTCAATTTGGAACGCACATTATCGCTCCAAACCGCCAAAATGGCAATCAACTGCCCGTGTCACTTGACATCGGCGGCGCGGCTTTCTCTCGATTACGAGCGCCTCCATTGGCGGTCGGAAGCGGCGGGAGAGGTGGAAGAGGTGGCCGGCGGAAGAGGTGAACGAGGACGGTGCTGTCGCCCAAATTGAAACTGCGGCCGAGCCCTGAGGCGGCAGCAGCTCACCGCAACAGCTCGGCTCTGCCTAATCCGGCGACGCTTCGCTAACGCGTAGTTTATTCGACCGCAAACAGAAGGTCGCCTTTCTGAATGTGTGTTAGTTTTTGGGATGCCTAGTGGGTTTCGGCTCACCTATAGCCTTTTTAGAAAGTACATATACCATTGCTATTGGGTTCACTTCCACTCTTGTGAATTATATTTAAATCATTTATGATACCTTTAAAAAACTCTGTAAATAAGATTTCTCTGTCATATGTTGTTATTAGAACATATTTCTCATCAGTGTTTGCCATGGAACTTGAAACTAATGGCTACACCACACTCCCTGTCATGATATTATTAATACATTATACTAACATGAGATAGTGGTAATTGTAACCATGAAATACATACAGAAATCGAGTTATGATATCAGCCTAAAACACCACAGGGAAATGGGTGCATGAACCTTTTATTCCACGGCTACACAGAACTGGATGCAAGACACGGAAAATAATAAAATAAAAAAAAGGAAGAAAATAATAATTGGCGCTTAGACCATATTTAATGCGATGTCACCAATCCGGGATTAACCCTAAGAACTAGTAAGTAAGATAAGAAACCTACAGTTTTACGGGGAAATCAAACTACGGTCCACCTCAATGGTCCAGCGGTCACTATTCTGAATCCGACTGCACCCAGTGTTGCTTAACTTCGACGATCGGACACCGAAGAGTCGAGCCGCTGGGTTACCGAGGCTAATAAACGAAATCATGTTTTCTAATAAACCATACAAATTTGACTTTCAGTAAGCAATACAAGAATGAATTAATCATACACTCACTTCCCACCAGCATAGAAGTAATAAGAATACTATCTAATATCTAATAAATAATATAAAGGGGAAAGTTTGTAATAATGGATGGATGGATGGATGTTTGTTACTCTTTCACGTAAAAACTACTGAATGGATTCTAATGAAACTTTACAATAATATAGCTTATACATCAGAATAACACATAGGCTACAATGTATGTGCCCATGGGCTTTAGAACTTTCACGGGGCTGCGAAAACGATGCCGGTAGCGATACTTCACACTAGGGGGAGAGGAGCCGGGGGCGGTGGCGGGGAGCGGCGGCGGGGGGAGGGCAGACGTCGTGACTGTTTGGTGTCCGTTTGGCGAATTTTCAAGGCTATGGTACTGCAGGATAATACTCGAACATTCTCAGTTAAGAAATCATAGAGCAAGTGGTCAATGCATTTTAAGCTGTTTCTAGTAGTTACATAGCAATCTCTTTGAGGGATAAGCCCGCCTTTGCGCCCCACTTATGTTTTTATTGCACTATACTTTCTTTTGTAAATTGTTTTATGAAGAATTTTCAATCAATCAATCGATATTTTCATTGCTTTTTTAATTAATATCTCCTTTCTTCACGATCAATTCCTCATAGAAATGTAATCAATATCATGTAAAAAAACCGGCCAAGTGCGAGTCGGACTCGCGCACGAAGGGTTCCGTACCATCGTATATTTAAGGAAATTACGGAACCTCGGTTGTGCCTTCTGAACTTCGCCTCTACCCGCTATTACCCTCATTCCCGAAGGAATTAGGTGACATGCCAGGATCTTCTATTAACAACCACGGCTACATTGAACTGTATGGAAAACATGGACAATTTATTATTGCCGTTTCGACCATAGTTATTATCATCTCATGCGATGGTACCAATCGTAGGGAAAGGGCACCTATAGTTTAACATGGATCCAAACATCTCCCAACAAACTCGCATTCGTAACGAAATTCATTTATCCAATTCTAAAAAAGAAAGAAAGTGATTTATAAACGGGGCGGGGATTTGAACCCGCTAAAAACATATCCAATGCTGAATATAAAAAAAAATTCATTGAATTGTTTTTTTGTTAACATTAGAAAAAAAATTTTTTTTTTTTTTAAAAGAGAGGAACTTCAATCAAGAATTGATACATGAAGAATAATGTAACTTAAGCAACGTGTTTTTTTTTTTATAATATGCATTACAAAGCCTATTTCAAAAAAATTAACAACAGTCGTCTCGATATGACAAATGATCAGATTCTGAACGTATTATGTGAAATCAACATAAATGTGTCTCCAAAAAACATCTACCCTTAATTATAATCATATCATGAACATAATTGTATCATTTTAAAGCCCTTAAAATATCCAGGGTGGTTTGGTTACCATGATAAATCATTCGCTAGGTGCATAGCAGGTGAACAGGCAAAGGAGGCAAAATGAGTGCCGAGTGCACTAAAGGACAAAAAATCAAAATCAACGTCAACTCCAAGAGGTTCACTAAAAGTGACGTGTTTGAACATTGATTAACTCAGCCGTCCCTTCGTGCAATCGGGGCTAAGTTTGACGTTTAGTTCAATTTCGTACCATGCCAACTGGTAAATTTTAGTTCACTTGACCGAATAACTCAATACCTACCAGCGAATGGTATGTTTTGCTGGTTCGGTTCCAGCCTCTCATTATATTCGTAAAGTAGTTCTTTTTACTGGGTTCTTTCTTTAATTAAAGTGTCCTTGCTTCACGGTCGATTATACGTACATACAAATCACATTCCTTGGAAAAAGATATGCCCTTCTTTTTTGTTTCTAATTTTTATAATGATAGTAATGATTCATTGTTTAGCCTCGAAAGTATAGGTTACCAGGTTTGCTGGTTCCATAAAAAAACTAATGTTGAAACTGAAAAAGCAATAATAAAAATATATGTATTTGAAAAATATGTTTTTTAATTTTTCTATAACTCTTTCCTTCATCGATTTGTGATTTCCCACCATAGACTTGCATGTGCATAGAAAATTGTTACGCATAAGTGGATATATACGATATTATATCACTTATTGTTAATGGTCTCTAGGCCAAAAACGTCCTTTGCGTTTTTTTTAAACAGAAAATGTATATAGACATTTTACGATAAATCTTTTTGCCTACCTACTCATTGAAGCTATTGATAAAGCATTTTGAAAGCTAAAACACAATTTCATTTCATTTATTTACTCTACTTCTGGTAGTCAAACTACAACTAAGGGCCGAGTGCACGAAAGGACAAAAAATTAAAATCGACATCAATGTACGATTAAACACGTCGCTTTGTATATACAGTATGGAAGGAACTCTATGCGGTTCACTAAAAGTGACGTGTTTGAACATTGATTAACTCGGCCGTCTCTTCGTGCAACCGGTAAGTCATGTCACAATTTGATTGATCCGCGGATTCGATCAACCAGTGAAGAAGAACCCGCAAAGAAACTTCATACTTGCAATGTCATACTTGCAATATTTATGTATGTTAAGTGTTATGTTAACCCGCAAATATTGCGGCTTGTAGCCTAGTGGCGCGGGGACTGGCCTAGCGTACCAGAGGTCTGGGTTCAATTCCGACATGCACCACTGTCTTTCTCATTCCGAGTTCGATAAGTGCATTTCATCAAGAATGCGAGCTGCTCCATGGTTCGGAATCCATGTAAAACTGTAGGTCCCCTTCCCCTACAAGATGGTAGGGTTTAAGCCCGCCCGGGTTGGTACCATCGCATTGGATGAAAAGATGGTCGAAGCGGCAATGAAAAATTGTCCGTGTTTTCCATCCAGTTCAATGGAGCCGCGCTCATAAAAGGGAAGGTCCTGGCATGGCACCTAATTCCTTAGGGAATCAGGTGTATTGGGCTAATATCATAACGGTAGTTGCATGGTAAGAGCCATCTATGTCTGGTCGCATAAAAAAAATAGCTTAGATATTTTTTACAAAGCTTCTCTGTTCCATTACAGCAATAATGTAATGTTTCTAAAAATGTAATATTAGGTACGTTCAAAATATGAGATTTTTCCATCCAGTTCAACGTAGCCGTGCAGCATAAGTAAGGTCCTGGCATGGCACCCAGTTCTCATGTGGTGAGTTGGGCGAATATCATGTCAATAGGTGTTGTATTGGGATCCATATACAGGTACTTACAAAAAAAACCATATACGATTTGTATATTTCATAAAAGCCAATGAAAAATGTACTGATTTGACATGTATTTGTATGTAAATATTAAGCACCTATATAATTTTATTTACAAATAAGTTAAAGCTATGGTATACGTTTGCTTTTTATATTTTAAAAATGTTTGCTTTTAAATATATTCTTATGTTCTATCATATTCAATCTTTAATTTGCATATGGCGTTAATACCTACACACCAACTTCATGAATTATTGACGAAGCATCGTAAATACATCGCGCGTGCTTATAAGGCGCCGCCGCGCCGAACACCACACCGAACAAGAACATGGTCCGCGACCAACTGCCGACGCGAGGCGGACGTCCATCTATATAAAGTCTAGCACGTGTGAGCGAGAAGACTATCGAGCAGATGGGCGCGCGGGGCAGCGCGCGTCGCAGCGCGGGGCCATACGCCGTGCTCAGCGTAATAGGTGCGAGCGGGAAAGAATATAGACGTTTATTGTATGGGGACCCCCTTTAATTCTAAATATTTCGTAATGTCTATGATTTGTTGTTCTAGCGGCAAGGGAAATACACACTCTGTGAAAATTCCAACTGTCTAGCTATCACGGTTTCTGAGATACAGCCCTGTGACAGACGGACAGACGGACGGACGGACGGACGGACGGACGGACAGCGGAGGCTTAGTAATAGGGTTCCGTTTTCACCCTTTGGGTACGGAACCCTAAAAACTACCATGTAAAAACTATCATTTCCTTAAAATGTAGCATTCTAATTCGAGGATTAATCTAGATTAGCTAGGTAGATATGAAGAAATCGATATCAGAGAAGAAAAGCAATATATTTATCAAAATCGTGTGAGCCGAATCTAATTTTGGAGCTTAATATATTTTATGCCTAATATTTAGTTGAATAAATGAATGTAGAGAAGTGGGCGCTAAGGAGAAATTGTCCAACATTTTCTCATAAAATTTAGATGATAATATGTGCACGTCCTTAATAAAAAAGTTATAAAAATTTAAAAACGTTAATGTTTTAAACGTCTATAAGTTAACGTACATTATTAAATATCTGTCGTTGGAAGCAAATCATTTGATATTTGAATTTAAGTGATTCCATAACTTTAAAGCTTGGAATCCATTATCTAATAAATATTATAAAGGGGAAAGTTTGTAATAATGGATGGATGGGTGGATGGATGGATGGATGGATGGATGGATGTTTGTTACTCTTTCACGTAAAAACTACTGAATTGATTTTAATGAAACTTTTCAATAATATAGCTTATACATTAGAATAACACATAGGCTACAATTTATGTGCCCATGGGCTTTAGAACTTTCACGGGGCTGCGAAAACGATGCCGGTAGCGATACTTCACACTAGGGGGAGAGGAGCCGGGGGCGGTGGCGGGGAGCGGCGGCGGGGTGAGGGCAGACGTCGTGACTGTTTGGTGTCCGTTTGGCGAATTTTCAAGGCACTAGCGATTTGTAAAACTTAGTACATGTACATTTAACTACCCGGGAATTAGGATTGGCTAAATAGAATTCAGTTCCGCTTACGCTAAGATGGGGCTGTCATACAAACTGCAATGCTATGCACGGCTCGGCTTTGCGGCGGCAGCGCTTACTTTTACTGAAGTACGGCTTGGTATTTCCTGCAACTTTAGGACTACTTGGCATCACGCTAAATCGCCGGAGGAGCGACCAACAGAATAAAATCCTTGAGAACCAATTACTCGATTTAGATGTGCATTGTATCTACGTCTAGCCTGATTCTACTAAAAACTTATAGATTACATAATATAACGCTTCATTACCAGAAGGGTAAGTAGTGAGTCTTAAAGTCTTATAACATGCGAACCACTTACCTGATTTATATGCGTATTTTATCAATGTCTGGGAGCAGTCAGGTTCGAGATGGGTTACTGTTTTCGATGTTGAGGCTGGCTGTGGGTTGGAGTCCACGCAAAACTTACCTACGTTACACGTTACTTACTAGGTAAGCAATGTAGCAGTGAAAGTGCAGAAAGGTTCTCGCGGCAAATGTTTTTTTTTTAAATAGCCACCAAATATCAACGAAGCTCTAAATGGGAATTATTGGATGTTTCTCATTAAATCATGCTATTTCGGCTCGAACGATCTTGATTAAATTTTGTAGATGGATACATTGTCCTGGACCAGTTTGACCATATTTTGGATCAGTCATGTTGGCTACTTTTTATCCATGAAATAATTTAGCCGACACTAACCCGAGCGGAGCCGGGTACCGCAGCTAGTAATACATAATAATCTCATGCTTGATAAAAAATAGTCATAAAACCTTATTTTACCTGTTTTATAGGTGCCGCCCACTCACCATATTGTTCAAACTAGAGCATTCAGTCGGTATTTTTTTAAATCTAATGTATATACAACATAATTCCCAAAATAGTAAATTAAGAGTTGATGATATAGAATCGGAGAGTCTGCATTTTAGAGTAGACGACATCTGGTTTCGAATTCGTACCTGCAACAATAAAAAATGCAATATTAGAAATAAGAAGTCACGATACTCACTCGAAATCAGTAGGGATACGTGTTTTTTTTAAATAATTCGATTGATATACTTGCAAAAATATTTCCAGCATTTTCCACTATATATATACTACATGAAAATATTTGTTCCAAAAACGAACTGCGTTAATGTTTCGAGTCTGCTTGGTAATATGATCATATGATTTCAGCAGAAAAATACTTTTTCTCTGAAATAAAAATACTAATAGAAATATTTCATTATATTTAGTACGTTCTGAAAATAAAGTAATTGTTTATTTCTTATGCTTGACCTATATTGATGAAAGATCATAACAGTTTTGTCAGAAAAGCGAAGATAGTCTATATCGGAGTCCACCCACGTTCTTATCTACTACAAATGTGTCTAGTTTCGTAGGAGTATTAATTTAGTTACCAGAGAGACAACCAATCCATCATGATCACAAACTAATCCAATAAGTGTTAGTTCCAGTCTGTCTAGTCTAGTGGCAACGATTTTTAATCACTTTGATATTCTGTGTCGATATAATAGATTATGGAAAATGCGACTAATTTGTTTACTTTGTTTGTTGTTTGTAAGTTTGTTGTTTTTGAAACGTAATCAGCGAATAAAAAAATATACTGTAATTTTTTTTAAAAAAACTTCGTTTTGCGAAACTTATTAATGGAACGAACTCCAAATAGTAGAAGAATTTAGAACAAGTCCATGGTTTCCCATTCTCGCCGTACAATCTCCAGACTGCCTAATGTCCCTTCCCACTGCCGCTGGCTTAACGAACTGTTGCGTCCTCACAATACCGAGTTGTGTTTAGCACTCCCCGAGCAGTAGTTATGGGCCATCGATAAAACAGAATATACAAAATGTGACTAATTTACTTACAAAAATACACATTATTTTAAAATGTAATCGGCGAAGAAAAACATATACTGACCTGTTTTCAATATTTTATTTACTTATTGATAGAAGCAACCCCAAATAGTGTAAGAAGCATTTAGAATTAGTCCATGGTTTGCCATTCTGGCCGAACAATCACCAGACTGCTTAATGTCCCTTCCCACTGCCGCTGGCTTAACGAACTGTTGCGTCCTCACAATACCGAGTTGTGTTTAGCACTCCCCGAGCAGTCGTGACGCGCCATCGTTCCAATTTCACAAACGCGCCGCCACGGCGAAGGCGTGCCGAGGGGAGCACGAACGCGTGTACATGATCTAATTAAGAAGGTAGGCGGTCAAGGGGGATGGTTCCCGAAGGACGGAGTGGCTGTCTCGGCAGGAACGAGTGCGAATAAACAAGATACTGCTGGACGTGCCTAATCACTAGCCCGTTGTTGGAGCGTACTTTGCGAGAGAGAAAGTATTTCCTGTTCTGGGCTCCATTGTTCGTGTAAATGAAAGGAGCGATGGAGATCTACAGTCCTCAATATTGAGTCAATCGGTTTTGATAGCTGTTGCGAGTTGAAGCTCACGATGAACATGTCAGTTTAAGTTAAAGTAAGTTATGCAAATCGGAATGATACAATTACCTCACAATTTAACATTTTACGATTTAAATAATTAAATTTGCTGTACCTATTCCGTGCAGAAAGTGCAGTCCTGGATATTAATAGTATTTATTATTTTCTACTAAAATGTTTGGAGAAGCAAACGCGCTGTTGCCTCAGGATTCCACTAACTAACCACTAGATTCAAATGTTCGACATCACTTTGCGACACTAAAATTAAATGTTCTGCATAAACCTACATTGGGTTATCCTCGAATTTATAAATTTTAAACCTTTAAACCAGTGGCACGGAATCAAATGTACGGATTTATGTTTTTGTATAAATGACGATCAGTTTCTTGTGGACCTTTTAAAATATTTAGCTAGTCATGCGAATATTAATGACCAACCCATTGGCACTCATGTGGGCTTCACAAACCGAAGATGTATAAGGTGTGTAAGGGATTCATGCACACCACGTTAAGTCTAGTCCTACCTAGCGCTTTTCTAGTAGAAAATGAGTTGCCACGTGATAGTTTCGGGGGCCTACCATGGTAAATTAATTTGACGGGTGATCAGGCAAGTGAGTGATTAAATCGGAGGTTTTATTGCGTACTGACTACTGATTGTCAAACGACGTGTTATTCGACCAAGTGAACTGAAATTTTGCTGAAATGCAAATAAGCGTCAGATTTAATTACTCACAAGCCTGATAACCCATCCAGTTAAGTTACCATGGTAACCCCTAAGTTAATTCACTAGAGCGAGTTTATAACTTAATTCGTGTCTTGACCAAACACAGTGAGCACGAGGTCTTACAGGTACCGGCATATAACTAGAACCCTGGAAGAGTGCTTCCCGTCTGTACAACTTAATCCCCAACCCTTCACATGTATCACGTTCGGTTCTAGTCAGATGTCTAGTCTGTTTCTAAGAACAAATAAACATACATAGAGAATTCACCGTGTTGCTGTACGCTTCTTAATATACGATTAGATACTATTACTTTTCTACTGTATAATGTGGCATATAAAATACGGCATGATTTGACTTTTAACGGTCATTGAGAACATGGACTGATCCATAGCGGCAGAACCTTATCCGTTTATTTAAAACTGAATACAGCAACCCAAATGGATGACGGAGTTTTTCATTTAATTTCGAAGGTTCGCAGGGCGCGGCCTATATCGCAAGAATGTCGCGGTACCCATTATTTGCGGCGCTCGTCTCCAATATAAAACGAAACCCCTTATAAGAATTCACTCATCCTGATTATTGAGAATTTAATTAAAACTTCCAGAATTTCTTTCGTATCAAGTATTCCATTTATTAAATTACTCGAAAGATAGGGCCGCGCCGCTCGCCGCGGAAAGTTTCCATGTCGGATCACTTTTACACGAGGAAATTAAAAAATAAAGACGGAGGGGAAGGCACACGCTGATGTTACCCCAAAATAAAAAGTTTACGGACCTTGAGGGGTATTTGGACCGATTTAAACTTCTTCCCCGTTATTGCTCAAAGCGGGAATGCAGTACTTAAATTTCTGCTTACGAGCAATGCTTATTTTAAGTTTCGTTTCGTTCAGCTAGTGGTGTAAGGGTACGAGGACTTGCCTTTCATGCGAGAGGTGTGGGTTCTAATCCACGCTCCGGTCGTGCACCACTTTCTTTATCTTTCTGAGTTCGATAAGTAATTTACAAATGCAGCTTGTATGGTTGTACTCATGTAAAAATGTAGGTCTCCTGCCCCTACTAGGTGCAAGAGTTAAGCCTGCCCGGGTTGCCACCACCGCAATTAATAATTGCCCGTATTTCCCTGGAAATGTCCTGGCATGGTACCTAATTCTTTCGGGAATGTGGTGTAATGGGCTCATATTATAACGATAGTTGTGTGGTATTAGCCATCCATGTCAGGTTGCATAAATAAATAGACTTACCTAAAATGGAGACATGATTATACTGAGGATTTACACACTCTTTCTCAAACTTAGGATATTTTTAGCGGAATCTTATTTTTTTTTCAAGGCAAGAAAATGTATTAGATAGAAGACATTAATAGTCCTCTATGGCCTATATGTAATTGTTTTTCAGAGTTTAACGAAGAAACGTAAATAATATTATAAATTAAAACTATACTACGCCTGCCTCCACTACGTTATAATGCTTTATTCTTGGTTCAGTTACATGCAACACTAACTTACGAGGGATACTTCCACTTTATCGACATGGTAAAACAGAGCCCTTAGTCCGTCTTGTCACATAAATTGGCGTATATGCTAAACCGATCGGCTGGCGTTTTCAAATGTATGGAGAATTTAAGCAGTGCGCGTTGAGCGAACTAACATTTGCGAGTCTGAGTTTGATTTGACAGCTTATGTATCGTTGTCGTCGTAAATATGTTGACGGCGCCGTTTACGCCAACTTCGCGTTTTCATACGAATTTGGTAGTCCGTGTTTGGAGGTTTAAGAAGTTCACCCACAGAATAAGTAGTAAAACTTGTATGGGGTAACTTGTAATGGCGTAACTTCTGATCATACTGGTTAATGAATATTTGAGATGCTCCTAACTTTATTATACTAAAGTTAGAGTTCAAATTCAAGTTCAAATACTTTGTTGGCAACAAAAACAACTCATCTCATTTGTTGAGTTCAGTCTCATTTGTGTAGAATACTCCATATTGCTAAAATATTTCTTGAACTTCTTATTTCAAAGGGGCGGATACATACCAGTGTTCATTTTTTACAAAAAAATGAATTTTTTTTCATTAACAATGATAAGATAAGCCATATGAGCCTCGGTGGCCCAGTGCGCGGGCAATAGAGAAGCCCAATCTGAGCGCGATCAGGTTCTGGATGGGTGACCGTTTTGAAGCGTTGGGGTTTGCCTTACTTCGGATTCTACGTAAAACTGTAGGGCCTTACGTACTAGTTAGAACCATAGCATATTTCATGATAGTAGGTGTGATAGCCATCTACGCTCAGTTATATATATAAAAAATTCAAGCTACAGCTTTAAAACGATTGATAAACGTAAATCGGTATGAGTATCTGATATTGTAAGGACATTAAAAACATTATTATAATTTAGTTAAATTAGTACCGAAATATAAAGGTTGAGATTAGATTCAGTATTAATATGGCAGCATTTATTTAGTTACAAAAACGTTGTACGAAGTGAGCAATTATTTTTCATTTCAATATCTCATTGGAATCAGTCATGTAAATGTATACTGAACTTCTTAATTTCGAAGATATTTTATTTAAATCTATTCCAAAGTCTCAGGGAATTTCATAACAGGGATACAGGTATAATAAATAATACTATTAGTAATTACAGGTAACATAATGAATAACGTTGATAATATAACTGTCGCAGGCATAAATTAAACCCTTGAGTACGTAAAATAAGTAGATTATCGACTGATCATAGGGATCCCGCGCCGACGAATCCGAGGCACCGCGACCGCTTCCGGTTATCCGGCGCCGAAGTCGCCGAAACGGGCCGGTTACTTAAATGGACATCCGGATTTTGACGTCAAAAGGCGGAGCTCGGATTGGATTATGCTCGGCCGACTGCCCGGAGTCGGCCGGCGCGGCCGGTCCCCATAACCGGCCACTGCTTTCGCACCGGCCGTCGCTTGGATGAAAAGAAAATATATAAACATAAGGGGAGATTTCTCTGATCTGTTTCGAAATCAATTATTGCTCCGTGAATCGACTTTCTTGATGTATAAATCGGTTATGTTTATTATTGATACAAGGAAATTTATTACCATTGAAATTAATTGTATTTATTTTTTATGTATGTATTTTTAAGCGGATTGTTTTCTTGAGTTTAGAGAGTTTTAGAGTTAACCATTATATTAGGTAAACCTAATATTATTTATTTTCGTAGCGTCCCGTATAAAGCAGTTGGTTATAATACTAAAAATGTTACTCTACGATCCTCATTAAGTTTAAGAATCGGCAGATTATTTATGAGTCCATAGTTTCCGGGCATCTTCCATAGGGCGCTTATAGTGTAAGATTGCGCTAGAGAGTAACTTGTTTATTTTATACTTATCTGTGTACTCTCACTAGCTCTTTTCTTACTTACTTTTTTTCCTAAAAAGTTGATGTTTTGTATATTTGTAACGGTGCATTAATAAATTAATGGCAATGTTTCTATATATAGATGTCGCTGTATGACTGTTAAGCAACTAAAATTACATTGCAGTGTTATAAACTTTTCGAAATTGGGTAACATAATAGTTTCAATTTCATAAAAAATATCTTAATAGGTGCTTTGCCATATCAATTCATCATATGTAGTAGTTATTTATGAGTTCATAAAAATCTTAGTTAATCTACACAAACTCTTATAATTATTAAGGTTAAGAAATATATTTTAAATCAAAATTCTATTTCATGAGAATAATAGTTATTTAGCATTTACATAAAATCAATTGTTATAATGGAATTAAGACTAACAAATATAGAAAGTACTTTAAAACGTCACATTTAGAGATTTGGAAACGAATAAATGTCAATTTTGAAACTATTGAGGGTTATTGACTTGGAGTCAATATATTGAAACATTATAATCCGATTTTCCGGAAAAGAAGCTGTCTGCACATTTTATTTAATTTCGGTTGGTCTTAGTTCCGATTAGGACTATCTGTATCTCAGCCCTTATTAATCTTTGAGACCCTTTCAATGAGCGCACACAGACTAAACGTTTATTTAAATACTCAAACAGTCAAATCCAAGCGGAACCGCCTCGATAGACCGAGGGTTCGTGTGTACCGATTATTTCCTGGTATTTTTCCGTCATTATTATTTCGTATTCACGGCCTTTATAAATAACTCGGATAAAATTGATTTAGCATTTTTATACAGCAAAGGCATCCCGAGTAACCCCTACATAAAAGGGCAATTTGAAGGCTACGGCCATTGTTGCGAGCCGGCTGGCCCGAGGCAACTTGGTAGGTACTTATAATAATATTACCTTTGCCCACGTAAACGGGGAGCATTCTAGGGGGAATTTCATGACAATAGCTCGAAAGTAGGTCACAGTGGCAGTAATAACACTTATTTTTGGTCATTTTGCTTAAGATAAACACATCTTGAATGAATATACCGAGAATATTTAGGATTTGGGCTTTAAATTAGGATTCACTACTGATTTTCTTTAACTTAACCGAGGGGAGATTGTATTATCCATCCAGTTAAATGAATAGGTGCATATGAAGGGAATATCCTTGCATGGTATTTAATTCCTTGGATATTTTTTTATGTAAATGGACATGAATTCCCGTAGTTATGATTTTAGTCCAACATACCGCATTCCCGAAAGTATTAATGGCCATGCCAGCACCTTTCTTTCATGACCCAACTACATTGATCTTTTTTTTCCGAGCCATGGAACAGCTCTTGTTCGTGACGAAATTCAGATATATTCACTCAGAAAGAGAACGAAAGTGGTGCATTAATGGGACGGAGATTCTAAACCTGACATCTTGCCTGCAAAGCAATTCCTGTCGTTACTAATATACCATCTTCTATTTATATTAATAGCTACATAGAATCGGTGGATTTCTTCACGATGTTTTCCTTTACCGTAAAGCATTAAAGTTGCATTTGTTATGTACTTATAAAATTTTAAGCGAGAAAGACAGTGCCACTGGGTATCGAACCCACGCGTTCCGTTGAGAAACGTGGCGCCGTTAGGCTACGAACGCTTTGTGTTATTTTTAAGTGCCGGAACTCACACAGTCCAGGGGTTTGGGTCATTGCGGTCACCGAGATGTTATTTTAAGCTAAAATGTTCAGTGTAGATCAATACAATTCTTAAGCAGGAGTAGAGCAACAAAACATATGTTTGGGGAAAAAGTTTCTTCGCATTTTTTAAGAAAATTCAAAACATTTTTTAATATGGTTTATTTACATTTAACTAAAGTATGTAGGTACCATTTTGTTCGATAACTTTTTGCCATCTTGTAGGTAGGGACATGATCCCATTGCTATAGAAATATTGGGACTTCTGATCAATATACCGCGACAAGTGGTTTTGGCAGTCCTCTCGTGATGTTAACCTGACACTGCCTAAAGAATTCTGAAGAGACCTAAACAGGTGGAAATCTGAAGGTGCAAGGTCAGGACTATACGGCGGATGCATTAACACCTCCCAGCCAAACTCTCTTAGTTTTTGCTGAGTGGTGTAACTGTATGTCTAGCTGTTCCTTTCTTCTATTTGTCTAGTTGGCCGTGAGGCGCACTTGTTGATGAACTAATGACACCAAACCCTAGTACAACTTCCCCATCTCGGTACGAGCTATACTTCCCTTAATTTTCCAAAATTAATAATACAAGAGAGTGAGACTCGCCTAACTATAAAATCTATTCTTAAGTAACGGAAGGTCACTTACTGCCTTAGATAAGCCTATTTTATCTTTTAATATATTTCAATTAAACCTGAATAATGTATTCCTGGTTTTCATGTGAGACAGATAACCAGTAATCTTGACTTTTATGAACAGAGAAATGAACGGTTACTTAATCAATGTTTAATGTAAATATAAGCAATGAACTGTTATTCGCGGCGCTGTATTTTTAACTAGTCGCCAGCACGAGCCAAGAACTCGTCTGTTAGGTAATATAATATTCTATTACATGCAGCTTGGGTATACAGTAAATAAACCCAGTAACTGGAGTTAGCAAAGAGTAAAAAGAATCACACTAAACAGCAGTAAGACCTAGATCCGATGTATTCACTAGAGCAAGCCACAGGAGAACTGATTGGTATGCTGGCGTCTTCCTGGTGTAATACTTCGCCAATCACCGATTTCAGAACATGCAAGAGCCCACCTAGTATGTGTGAAACATCCTTTGGATACCATCAAGCATTGAGAACGGGTTGCACCTCACTCGTCTCGAGACTACGTAATATAATCTGGCTGACGTAAAGTCAGGTCCAGAGGAGTTGCCCTTTTATTTATTATTTTCTATGTGGAATGCATTCCTTCGGGATTGTTTATAGAGTGGAATGTTAAAACCCGAACTATAAGGTACCTTAGGGTTCAACTCAGTGCACTATTTTCAGGTGGCCCGAATCTCACTTTCAGGTGTCAAACTTTTATCAGTGTGCTTGGTAAACTATGTCACAATCAGTACTAAGCAAAGCGGATCAAAGCAAGTTGGTTTTCAAAGTCATCCCAGAGAAATGTTAACTTTATTATCTCGACTCATAAGTGACTGTCTGTACTAACTGATACTAAAATAACTATATTACTGGAATAAAATCAAAGCAGTAAGTTTCACTATCGGAAAAGGATTACTACCAAAATAAGAACTCGATACGATCTTTCATATTATTATGTTTATTATATGTTTTCGGCAATTCTATAAACTTTAATATATTTGTAAGGAAATCCTCTTAATTCTAAAATTACAATCCTCTGATGCGTTACTACGTAAGCTGTGCCGTTCGAGAGAAAACCCCAGAGGCCAGACAAAAAACTCTCTCAGCTCTCACAATTTAATTATATTTAGACAGTCTAGCACTTTGTAATATAAATCTAGAATTACCCTAGATCAAAGACTTACTCTACTAAATTATGAAGTTCCTATGTAATAAACTTCCCATTAATTAGTCATTTGGACTCGCAATAAACATCTTATTAGTCAATATTTCGGATTAATTAAACACTCAATAATAAAATAATCCCATCCATAACCATACAACCGGCTTGGCAATAACGTACGTAAATATCAACTACAGTCAAATAAAATCCCACACTCCACACAACAGTCGATCAACAAATGATAGCCTAATGTTCAATTCAAATAAGTAATAAATCAGACAAGTCCATAATTCCAGTAAAGATCGTTAAAAATTTAAACCCATTCTCATTAAGTGTTACTCGAGTCTATATAGTTAAATTACAGTGAACAGGACAATTTCCCAGGTCTCTAAATAATTTTAAAGGAAACTCAGTTAAACGGAGCTAGAATAATAGCCTTGAACAAGCCGTACAACTCATAAACTTATTTACTTAACTTAGCTTGCAGTCTGGCGTAGCACACTGAAGTTAACTTTTATTTACAGTTTAGTAACAAATCAACACTGATTTTAGCTAAAGCGAATACCGCCCTTCTGTGCGTCCAGGGAACAAGTGCCACCCCCGCTCCATCAATCTCCTTACCAACCTCCCGATATCCCTCCATATTCACATATTTATAATTTTATTTATAGGGAATCGATACGCCGCCACCTGCTGAGCATCGACTGTAACAAGTTACTCATCGACCTTGATACAACTAAATCTTATAGTTCTAGTAGCCTTCCTAGATGGCGCCAGTTTACTTATTCTAATATGAATGCAAAGTCATTAGTTGAAAACCCAGCTTATCATAGACCTATTGTTCACTTATGACTACTATAAATCAAATACAAGTATTTAAAATGGAAACATTAGCAATAATACACTCATCACGATTCATAAATGTTCATGTTCTTATTCACAGGTAGAATTTCCACACCAATTATAAAGTACTCCTCGTGGTTCATAGGGGGCGAAGTCACAGGGTTCAAAATATATCCAATACTTTTGACGTTGCGTACAATCCATAATAGATGGCGTTAGTAGTCATTTCTTGAGCGTTTTCAGTCTATATTTAATACAGCACAGGAAATATCATATCGATGAATTAGCGAAGACACGCATAGTCCTGGCTGCATTTACTCCAACGATCCGTGTAGGCTCCGGCGTATGCCATCAGCTTGGCACCTCCCATCGAGCAGGGTGACAGCATCCGGATCCATGTCAGCACGTAGTGTTTTCACACCCAGCGCCACATCCACCACCACGAGCTAGAGTGTAGAGAAACCGATGTCGGCGATATCTGCAATCAAGTTTCACATACCAGTAGTTTCTGATATAATATGAAGGGCAGTCACCCATTGTAGAATGTCAGGTAAAATCTAATACCTATTGCAGACTAGTAAATTTGAATAATAGTACATGCCTGCCTACTATCGTAATATTCATTCGAGTAGGTATTGTTTCAATTTGTCAATATAGAACGCTTTGTTTTACCACGCTGCCTAATTCATACCTAACACCTAACGGAATCTTACAAAAAATCAGACCCGCTTCGTATCGTCGCCTCAAGTGGCATCTATGTGTGCCCGACACGGCGACGCTGTCAAATTTAAAGTGGAGCCATAAAATCACGAATTTTATGCCAACCGTATGTCAACTAGTTTCGTGTGAACGGCCAGCGCGTTGCAAGAAAAGACAAAAAAAAAACATTACACACACCCTCTACCATCACAGTGGCTAAAGATGTGTGAGGTCTAGCGTTATCATGATGAAAAACCACACCCCTTCTGTTGATTAATTCCGGCCGCTTTCTCTCAACTTCTTGCTTTAATCTCATCAGTTGTTCGCAGTAGAGTTCAGAATCGATGGTCCTGCCTGGTGGTAACAGCTCATAATGAATAATGCCCTTCCAATCCCACCACACACACAGCATCACCTTGTTGCGAGTTAACCCGGGTTTCGCCACAGTCTGTGAAGCTTGACCGGCCTTTGACCACGACCTTTTTCGCACGTTCTTGTCGTACGTGATCCACTTTTCATCTCCAGTTATCAGCTTCTTCAAAAATGGTTCGGTTTCATTACGTCGTAATAAAGAATCACAAATGAGTACACGGTTCATTAGGTTTCTTTCAGTGAGCTCGTGAGGTACCCAAATATCGAGCTTTTTTGTGTACCCAGTTTTTTTCAAATGCGCCAAAACTGTTTTGTGGTTAATTCCTAGTTCTTCAGCTATGTCGTAACTACTGATATGTCGATCTTGCTCCACTTTTTCAAAAATGGCATCCATTTTATCCGTAATAGGGCGACCAGAGCGACGTGCATCTTTGACATCAAAATTTCCGGATTGAAAACGCTTAAACCAAATTTGTGCTACTCTCACAGACACTGCACTAGGTCCATAAACATCGCAAATTTTTTTCGCGGCTTGCGTTGCATTTTTACCTTTTTTGTAGTAAAATTTTAAAATGTATCAAATTTCTTCATTAGATTCACTCATTTTGACAGTACGAAAAACAAATGAGAATCACACATTTTCCTAATTTGAATTTGGAATTATGTTCTTTAAAATTTAAACTTTCAATGATACCAAAACCAGCCAGATATAAATAGTATAGCCAAAGAGATTTTATTACAAGTTCATACATACTATAATGCGAAAAGACTTTTTCCCCGACCTATTATATGACTAGAAGATCGAACATACCATCATTACTACCAAGCGTACTATTGTAAGTACAATGAAAAAAAATACCCTTCAAATATGTGCTTACATTTATGTAATTCTACTTCTTATGAATTCCAACTTCTGCGGTCTATGTGGATGTCTACTTTTAGCTTAAAAATAATTTATGCTATCCTACTTATGATCACGCTTAATTAACTGACGGTTGAATAAACTATTTCAGGACTTTTCGCGGGTGTAGAGACAAAATCGAATGCATAAAATGTATTGGATCGAAAAAATATGTATTATTATCAATGACATATTTATTTAAATAAATAAAAACAAATATACAGAATGTTTCGGGCAAGGTCATAGAAACTTTAGGTAAAGGAATGTACTCATTATCAGAACAAAAAAATCACTTTCTATAAACTTTCCGTCCCCTTTGTAAGTCCGATTCAGTAAGACGTCTATATTTTGGTTTAAGGAAAAAATCTTTAGTTTAAATTATTAACAGACCTTATATTTAATTTATTGGTGTCCTGGTTTTGTGGTAAGATTAACACAAATCAAAATTCAAAACGTATGCTGGCCAATGTTACGCCTAACAACCGCACCAAAGTAAACAATACATCATAATATTACGATACATAATTCGATATGTTTTCCTCATTCGATTAGGCGATTGATCAAGTGTTGACGGGGTGTGGTCAGGTGGGACACATTCTATATACATTGGTAAACAGACCACACGTACAGTCGCTCAATGTTTTGACTGGTTTGAACGGAATAAATAAAGAGTTACATATGACTCTGTAATGTCTTGCGATTACTTGGCGTAAGCTGTGCATCATTGGTCTATACTTTACACAATTGGTATAAGTACGATATGGTCTGTGATTAGATAATAGAAATCCAATCAACGTGACATGATAGGGTTGAATATGATGCACTAAATTAATTTTTCAGAAGAAACGTGTAAAGATATGTAGTCTGTAAGGGTTAATTTAACTTAAATCCTAAAATAAAATAATATTAAAAACCTAAAATAAAATTTAAAAAAATGTTATTTAGAAAAAATATTATTTACTAACGGTGGTGATACAATTAATTAGTGAAAAAGCCAAGTTAACGAAAGGCAAATAGGTACTTTATTTAAACAATTCTCAAACATACATATTTATGGAATTGTTTTGTTAATGTATTCATTAACAGTCTTAACTTAAATAATAACTTGTTAATGAAAAATTATTATGTTTAAGTTTTTATAAGATTCCTCAATATTCTACCTGTCCAACATTTGAGTATAATTTTCTATAAACAGCTTTACTTGATTGAACTAGATGCCTGATGACTATTGGCATTGTAAAATAGTGTTTGATTTCTCAGTTAAAAGGTCCAAAAGTTCGATCTTTTCGCGCGTTTTGTACGATAACTTTGGAGGTGGATTAATCAACGATACAATAAAAACATCTCAAAAAGATCATCAGACCTAGTCACCAGACTTAGCTCATTTTTGACTACAGCGGTCGTGATTTTTTTTTTTGCTTTAGTCGTTTTGAAATTAGTATTTTCGTAAATCTTACCAAATCAAACACTATGCGCATTGTATGCTTTGTGGACATGCTGCATCCTCCTCATCATGGAGCCTGTCTATTTTTTTGAAACAGAGAAGGTACCAGAACGTAACAGCACGTTTTTGTAACGTGCCGGCGAATGAGTTAGTCTCGCCGGGAAGGGCCACCTTAGAAAGCTACCACAAAACCAAATTATTTGATTAGCAGAACGGAATGCCGTGTCTATGAGTTACTGTTGCTTACGAACAATGTAATCGACTAAAAGGTATCATAAACTGTATTAACGCAGGTATAGATATTACTCGTGGAGCTTTCATCATAAATATATTTTTTAATAATATAATATGTAGCAGTACGCCATCAAACACTGGAAAACATTGATTTTCGTGATACTTTAAACAGAGCTGTTTCTTTATTATGTTTTACTAAAAATATATTTACAACTCAAATCTTTCGCCCGTATGGAAACCTGTGCTGAATAAACTGAAAACTGAATTTTGGAGAGGTGCACCGACAACAGACGTCGAGGAAAATACAGTCAGTGTGTTTTGCACTTCACACGAAATTCGGACCGCAGCTAATCAAATTTACGAGTGTTGCCATGGAAGCTGAGAAGTCAAGCAGAACGACGGGTAGTCAGTAACGTGCCTACCTCCGTCGCGACAGGCACGTTCTCCTGAAGATGGAGCCCATGTGAGGCTCCGAAACGTCGACCAGCACGTTCTGCTCGTCACACGCGCGGTAACCCGTCAAACTCAATATTATAGTTATATACCGCGTAAGTTTTAAAATATTTATATCTTTAAAATTTGGTAACAAGTGCAGCAGACAGACTTGAGGTTTGTCTATTAAAATCGCAAGGTCCGTCCGTTAAATAATGTCAAAAATCCAAAAACGTTATTCATCTCCAATGCGACGTTTCTCAAATTTGTATTTACTATAAACTCTTTACGAGAGTTTTCGCTATTTAACTACAGTGTGCGCAAGTACGGTGACGGTGTGGGCGGGCGGAAGGCCAGGGCGGCGCGGTGGTGGGGCGGGCGGGGGCGGTAAGTGATGTGTTTGGCGAGGCCGGTAGCGGTTCGCCGCCGCACCGCCTCCGCCGGAGCAGGCGAACCTTGCTTTACTGAACTCGTATGTATATATCTCAGCTTGCGGAGCCCGAGATAATAGAAAAGCACATAAATAGGGCCGATAGCGAAGGATCTTTAATAGGTAACGGCGTACGTTAAAGTTGAGCTATTCTGAATTTAAATATCGCCTTTTTTATACAGGAATATTTTGAAAGTTACAGAATACAAAAATATAATTAAAAACATACTAATTAATAATATCTACGCTAAAATTCACAAACGTTTCGAATAATTTAGATTATTCAATTCAATTCAATTCTTTTATTTGTCTTTATGTATCGTTATTAGGGCGCTTTATGCAGTGCTTCTTGGCATATTATACGTTCTGCATGGTTTTCTTTTTTTGTGAATTCATGTTAGGAATATTATACGTTGTGACTATTAGACGTTCTGCATGATGCAAAGAGTTGATTTTATTTTTAAACTCATGCACAACGTATAAAATTATACGTTGTGAATATTATACGATATGCATGGTTTTAATTTTTTGGAAAAACATACGTTGTGAATATTATACGTAGTGAATACGACTCCACTGTCCTAAGGATGTGATATGTACGTTTGTATAATCTACCGTGAAGCACGGACATATGAATTGAAGAAAGAGCCCAGTCAAAAGAACCATTCCTAGGAATAAGGGGTGTACCGCTTAGTACGAAATAGTATACTTACTGTCCATATGTATTTTTTTATTAATTACAAAATTTAAACTAATAATATATTTAACGGAACCGAGTCTCTAGATAAACATCGTTGCATAACCTATTATAAATACATAAATATTGTTCTACTTACTAATGAAGAAATTTAATTCGAGTTTGAATAATTACTGGAAGCAGTGGAGAGTATTCAATTTGTGATTTGCAAGCTTAAAACACTATTAGACTACCTATCATCATTATGATTTGTTAACTTCCACATTACTTAAAATAAATGTTAATTTTTTTTTTTTTTTATGTGACTGGACATGGATGGCTAATACCACAAGTTCTGTCATGGTATTAGCCCAACACACCACATGGGAACTAGGTGCCATGCCAGGACCTTCCTTATATTGCACGGCTACATTGAACAGGATGGAAAACACGGACAATTTTCATTGCCGCTTCGACCATCGTTCATCCAATGCGATGGTACCAACCCGGGCGGGATAAACCCTACCACCTAGTAAGTAAGGAAGGGGACCTACAGCTTAACGTGGGATCCGAACCACGGCCAGCCTCTCTCAATAGTCGAATGGTCACCCATCCAAGACCAGACCGGACCCAGCGTTGCTTAACTTCGGAGAGCGAGGTTCGTTCCGTAGAGTTTTACTTGAAAAAAGGTCCTAAAATATATCATGATCACGAAGAAGAAGACAAATCGGGTACAGGAGAATACCCTTACCTGCAGCGAAAAAACAGGAGTTGTTCTCATCCCATCTCACCCGCAATTGACATCAATCTCACATAACAATAAATTTGCCACGTCCCTATCCTGATTATTCCCGTGAGCTAGCGCGACCGGCGGCGGCGGCGGCGGCGAGGTGTGGAGGGCGCCGGAAGTATTTTAGGTGGCGCTAGATTAATAGCCGTGAAGGCCTCCCCCCTCCCCGCCCACAACCCCGCCGCGCCGCCCGCCCAGCTCGCCTCCGAGACAATGGCGTCTCAACCCGACCGCAGCCTTTGAATTAAATGGCCTTCTGCTCTCGGCTCAACACCCTGCGCGCTCGCCCGCGCGCTGTGTCGACCGAGCCTATGTCGAGAGTTGACAAAGGAAGAAAAAACAATATGTCATTAAATGTAATCAGTTAAGCCATCAGTCATTTATGAATCCGTGATTTTTTTAAAATTTGTACAAATAGCTACACATTTTATGCTTACATAACAACAGAAACACAGAAAAAAATAATAAAAAGAAACGAATGTGTGCCATGATTACGTGAGCTGTGGAATATGCCGGTATGAGTTCATTTTGATGTAATATCGTTAATTAACAATATATATTTTTTCAAAATAGAAAAATAATAATTTTATGACCCAAACGTATAATTGTCCATCATGGGTCCCGTTGTCACTGTGCCCATGATGGATGCCGCGTTAGCCCACGTTAAAATACGTTATAACGTGGCGTTAAAGCGTAAAATATAAAATTTAAAAAAGTAATCGTATTGAGAAGTTCTTCCCAAATAAAATCAATTTACTTTCCATTAAATATTTCGGTTTGAAAGGTAAAAAAGTAATTCCCAAAAATGTTTAAGACGATAAGTATGAATTACAAAATGGTTTTAATATCGAGGACGGATAAAAATATACTCACTTCCATTACATACGCATTTCTAGCAATAACTCTAACGAAAACTAGTTTGGAAATAGATAAAAGGCCAGATTAATGAGATATCAATTATTGAAAACAACAAATAATTAAGTATATATGCTTTTTCGTGCTAAGCAGGTACGCCGCTTATTCCAAGGAATGTGACAGGTTTGTATGTAAAATCGATCAAAAAGGAAACAAGAAAAAGATTTCGACCTCAATTAAATCGGCTTGAGGACTTTACTGGCGTCAAACTTATCGAAAAAGAGTACTCAAAGGAAACATAAAATGTTATAAGTAATTAAAAGTCGAAGTCGACTAATGGAGTCTGCGAGAAGTTTCCAGAGCCTCTAGCTTTAAGTATGTTTGTTGGTGCCGATGTACTTCCAGCTATTCGGCAGAGAACAA
Organism: Incurvaria masculella; assembly: GCA_946894095.1. NCBI lineage: Eukaryota > Metazoa > Arthropoda > Insecta > Lepidoptera > Incurvariidae > Incurvaria > Incurvaria masculella. The sequence continues at coordinate 4,533,731 of OX335650.1, read as the reverse complement.
AGGTAATAGATTATACAGGGCTATTTGTTGAATCCCGTTATTAAATAATAAAGTTAGCGGGATTTCTCTGGGCTCCAATGAATTGCGACCGTCATTTTAGTATTAGGTACGAGCGATAAATGTACAAATCACTGGTCTAATATGGGTTGTATAAGTCTGAAAGGGAGCTTATAAAAGCTACTGTCTGTATAATCAATAATAATATGTTGTGTATATGCCTACACTCGTATTTAGAAGAGAGACTTGGGTATGGCAGAAGAGGCACGAATGTAGAATAAATGCAGTAGAAATGTGTTCCCTGAGGAAAGTTTGCGGAGTTAATCTTAAGGACAAATTTCAAAACGACTGGGTTAGAGAGCAATGTCAATTGAAAAATGATGTGACTAGAATAGAGAAAGGAGTGCTAAGATGGTTTGGACACATGGAACGAATGGATGGCGAAACAATGACGAAACAAATTTACAGAGCAGAAGTGTCGTGCCCGGGCGGCCTAAAAGAACGTACCACGACCAAATCGATGTAATTCTTCGTAAAGGTCTGGTAGGTAGCACCCGTAATCGTAGAGAATATATGATATGATGTGTGTCTGTAGATGAAGCGAAAGAGGTGTGCTGTGATTGTACCGTGTGGCGCGCTATCATCTCTACCTTCCCCTCCGGGAAAGCGGCGTGAATGTATGTATGTACTTATGTGCCCCCGTAAGAAATTATATATTTTTTTTCCTGTATAAACTAAGAAAATGTTTCATGCTTTCTAACAAATATATCCCATGCAATAGTAAATATATGATTATAATATTCATTTCTTGTCAAATAACCACTATAATATAATTATACTAAACACTTGTTAATTACAGCGAACCTCAGGTCTGCGATAAACAAGCACAGAAAATTTTATTTTGTCAAGATGTAACCTTGGAAAAAAACATATTTTAGTATTCTGATTGTGCACAGATATCGAGCTTGGATGAAACAGACTTTTTTATGTTAAGCGTGGCATATGGTGTGCGTCAAGACATCTTAAGGTAAGCATCAGAAAATGATGCGCCTCATAAAAAAGTAGTTTACTAATAATAATTTGGAAACTACTATTTCAATGTATATTTGGTACCCACTTTAGGCAATAAATATCAGTGTTTGCATGATTTTTTTTTTTTTTTGGTAAATTTTACAAACACAAAAACCTAAATGTGTGTGAAGATTTTGTTTTTGCTGTAATTTAATTCGGTTTGGATTTTTAAAAAAACCAAAACGTGCAGACACAGATATTGTTGGAGGTTTTCAAAGGACTATTAAACTACGTTTATATGTTATCGGCCATTCTTAAGGTGCCCGACGAAGCACATGAGATTTCGAACTTTCGGAGAGGCTCCGTAAACCATGCCGGCCGGCCAGGTGCTTCTTCTAAGATGTTTTAAGGACCCTAGGTTGTAATTTGAGGGAAACACCTCGGAAGTGGGGAGTTCATTAAATTTTTTGCTGACCCTATAGACCAAAGATCTAGAGGATCGTTGGGTTCTTATTTTTCGAAATATCGACTGTATATTTGTGCATTTTCTCCATGTTCGGCTTTGAGCAAATGTACAAAGGAGACGGAAGAACAGCGTTAGGCAGCCCCGAAGAGCATGAAGAAGTGCGATGGAAACAAACAAAAAAGAAAAGGTAGGAGAAGTGACAAGTGGTCGTTTCCGCGATTCCGCTGTGTGGACAAAATGTGCATATGATTGTAGGTATGGGAAACTAGCCGTGTGTCGTATGCCACACAGTCCAAACATTACCACCGAGTGAGAATATGATCCCGAAATGCGCTTGCCAAGTCAGTTTCCACTCACATCAACCCTCAAATATGCCCGTGATTGTTTTCGTGTGGCCTAGGTATATTTATGTACAGTTATATAAGTTATATATTTAGGTTTAAGAATAGTGTGTATTTGTTGTATATTGTGTAGGAATTATGTTTCCTCTAAAGCTATTTCTCCATAGTTACTACTCGCACTACTGCTCACGATACCCAAAGGTAGACTGGTAGAAAATGCCTCCGGCATTAAGTTGTACCTTTTGCCCGAGTTTTTTTTGAGTGCAATAAACTTATATAAATAAACAAATAAATAGATTGCACATCTCCTTCCTTTTCGATCTGAGGATGTAATACATGGACAATCTTAAATGTATGAGAATGATAACTAATGCAATTTTATGGTTGTTTAACATACATTTTATAACATTTTCGAAAGAACCCAAAGATGTGATTAAGTGAAAAAATGAAGACAGGAAGCGTATTCCACAATTTCGTAACCGAAAGATGTAAAAGCGAACAAGGGGGTTACTATTGTTAGTTAATTCAACGGGTTAATAGGCAAGAAAGTGATCAAATCTGATGTTTACACCGACGAACTAAATATTTCTTATGGAGCAAAGTTTGATATTGCGTCATACCAGACACGAGCTAATGATGCAACCAAAAGATGTTAGTTCGTTCTCATTGCTGAATAATCCAAATGAAGCCAACATTGTATGTAATGCTAAAAGCCTGTTTCGCTTAAAATATTGCTCATACATTCCATCAAAGTCAACGTACGACATACGGGCGACATAAAATGCAGAGAGGGTAAAAGATGAGGACGAAGCTAAATATCTAAAAACATTTTGTAGAAGAAAAAGCAATATTGTGGCTTCTGTCGCTGCGGCCGCGGCGGGCACGGCGGCGGCGGCAGCAGGGGCAGGGTGGGGGCAACGACGCTTGAAGCTTGCGTGGAGGCCCCCCATTTCCTCTCCTATTGATCCCAAATCACTCCTTCAAATACCCGCACAGTTACGACCTACCGCGGCTCGTCACATGTACGTAGAGGCTCCCCTGGATATTGTGATTTTCTTCAAATGAAGAGAGTTAACATATTTTAAAGATCTCTCATGGCAACCTAAGGAGTCAGATCATAAAACGATAGTGTCGGTATTCAAGGCGTTATGAAATAAGACGCTTAAAAAAATAGGGAAAATAGTACAGTTTTTAGGTAAAAGGTTGCAATAACGGAAGGTGCCGTGTTAGCATCTATGTCCAGTTACATTAGAATATATTTCCCAACGCAACACGTTTCCTTTCGCTATATTATATATTTTCAAAGTCGGGCGGAATAACATTTCAAAAGCGCCAGTCGTCGAGTTAAACACGAGATTTAGAGCTTAAAGCGTTATACACCTATTTTAACGAAATAAACTCACACTAATGCAGAGTGTTTCGTTATCATTTCGATCCCAACGCATTGTAGTGCATTACGGCCGGAGAAATGACACGAATGCCTGTCTTAGTCATCACGAAGAAAAATAGAAGAGAAAAAAGAGAGAGGTACCGGTGTCATCGTCACATTTTTTCGTGTAGCTCTCATCCGCCAAACGCACGATAAGGAACATATGTAATTCCAAAAAACTGCATATTTTCGAAATAGGTTTATAACGCTTTATTGAAGATTATTTATTTATTAAAACACGTTCTTTGTATGGAGACCCCTTTAATTATTATTATTTTGTTGTTATAACGGCAAAATTAATACACACTCTGTGAAAATTTCAGCTGCCTACCTATTACGGTTCGTGAGATACAGCCCTGTGACAGACGGACGGACGGACGGACGGACGGACAGACGGACGGACGGACGGACTGGCAGCGGAGGCTTAGTAACAGGGTTCCGTTTTCACCCTTTGGGTACGGAACCCTAAAAATACTTATTAAAAATTGTTATTAAATTAGTCTTGAAGCAAAAGTAAGTTTTGAGCGGCTCGTAGTATAGTGGCGCGGGGACTAGACTAGCATACCAGAGGTCTGGGTTCAAATCCTCGCCCTTTTCATGCACCACTTTCTTTCTCTTTCGGAGTTGGATAAATGCATTTCGTCACAAATGCGAGCTGCTTCATGGTTCGGAATCCATGTGAAACTGTAGATCCCCTTCCCCTACTATGTGATAAGCCCGCCCGGGTTGGTACCATCGTATTGGATGAAAAGATGGTCGAAGAGGCAAAGAAAAATTGTCCGTGTTTTCCATCCAGTTCTATGTAACCGTGCACCTAAAGGGAAGGTCCTGGCATGGCTCCTAATTCCTTCGGGAATGTGGTGTATTGGGCTAATATCATAATGGTAGTCGTGTGGTATTAGCCATTCATGTCAGGCATAAAAAAAAAAGTAAGTACGGATGAATCGCAAATATTTTAAGAGGGTAAGTCAAATTGCGCCATACCACATTCATACCAAGATGTTGCTTATAAAAGACAACGATTGAAGTACCAGTCTACACCATCTCCATACTGCCGAACTACTGAGCAGCCAGCAAGCCGTACGCTAACTCAGTGGCATCCATTCATCGACACACTTCGAGCTACAATATGCTTTGGATAAGGCCTAAGCTCCCAACAATTTCCTAGAAAATCGTCGCGTTTTAGCAAAGGCGACCTTCATAAATTCACGAAATACGTTCACATCTCCGCAATAGGCGGCGGGGTTGGAACGTAAATCATGCAGGCCGGTTCTTTTTGTAAGGGGGCGGCGACGCGGCGGCAGAGGGGGGCCGGGGCGGGCGTGGGGGGGGGCTAAAGGCTCAATGTCACGATACTCACGGGGAAATAGCATGGGAAATGCGAGCGGCGGCGCACAGCCGGTGTGGTTGCCGAGTTAACGTTGAAATGTTGTACGCACGATGACGGGTTTGGAGAACACGGAAAACTCATCCCACCTGAATATCTCCCCCTCGCCTCCGCCACTTCCTCCCCCGCCCCACATCCGATAAATAACTAATTCCTGGCTTGTAATGCACCTTCGATGCGTCATGTGACTTAAATATGCACCTGTGTCCCGTGGGCGTAAGATGCAAACTGCGATTAAGAGAGTCGTTACCCTATCAATTCTCCATACTACGGGCTATAAACTGTTTACATGATTTTAATGATTTCCTAGGGTTTTTAAATTTTGGATTTTAAAATATATTGTTGAAATCTACGTCTGTATTTTTTATTATTTTAAAATAACATTTAACTATATTGGAAAATATTAGCTCATTTCATTTTTTTTTTACTGAAGCTTGACTAACATCTGACTACTTTTAGGGGTATGGAAACGTTAGGGCCTGCAAAACGATTTCCCTAGTTGAATGGCAGTCGCCGTGAAAATCTGTGCCTCGGCCAATGGACATAGAATGCATTTATTAAAATTTTCAAATCTTAGATTTCCCGTGACTTCACGACAGCCTTAAGTAAGGAAACTCATGTTTTGACTCAGGATTTGCACTGATGGTAGGTCATTTCGCTTACATATTCAGGACTCGCAACATCGATTTGTTTCACTAAATGGCGTACTGTGCATTTCTTACATGTTCTCTCGCGTCCTTGTAACTCCTGAACATCAGGAGAGAGCGATGTAGCAAGCGAACTCACTGACCTGCGCTACTATATGTATTATCACTAGTACGTCTCGTGCCACCATACGGATGAGTTTTGGTCGCCACTTCCATATTTTCTTAATCGCCGTTTGCATCTTAAGTATTATAACATTCTTGCATATAATGCTTAGGTAAGTTTTGGATTGCACTATATTGCTAATACCAAAACTAGATGTCGTACCAGGACCTACCTTTAGTTGCGTGGCTACAATAAACTGGATCTAAAACCCGGACAATTTTCGTTGCCTCTTCGACCATCGCTCATTCAACTCGATTGTACCAACCCGGCCGAAATTAATCCCTTATACTTTCTTAGCCTCGTTTTCACCAAGTCTTAATTTATTTTAATCGACACTTAAGGGGCCATTTTTAATAAATCTGACTATCTTGTACTGGTATTCATTGCAATCTGCTAAGAAAAGCTCTTAATATGTGGCGATTAAGCTAATCAGCAGAAGGTGATAAAGACCCTTACTAAATATTAAAGTAAGGGCCGATTTTTCAATAGTCTGATAATCAGTCAGATAAATATTCGATGAATTTATTTCCGACGTTACCTATCCATCATTTGCAGTAAGCCTATGTTTTTATTATCAAAAAAATGTCATTCAGATAATAGTGATAGGAGATATAATCATCAGGTAGTGAATATCCGTCTCTTGGAAAAAGTGCTATCTGAGGATTGAAAAATCGGCCCTGAAGAACATGTGCATACATAATAGGTCAAACTTCTGCCTTTAAAACAATAACAATAAATATATTTCCTAAATCAACACACATGTATCAAATGGACCTTTATAGACCAAATGGAGTTTATACTTCTAAAGGGCCGATTTTTCAAGAGTCTGATAAATCAGCCAGATGACTATTTGACTGGCTTATTCACACCACAAAACGTCCCGCAAAACTCCCCGTCGCAGGAGGCGCTGCGGTGATGCGAGAGCGGAGTCCCAACGGCCGCGAGATTTGAAGTTATGACGAAAAAAACCGGCCAAGTACGAGTCGGACTTGCACACGTAGGGTTCCGTACCATCGAACAAGATTTAACATAAAAAAAATAATGTTTTTTGTATGGGACCCCCCTTTAATTTTTTTTCATGTTACCTATAGCCTATAGCGGCAAAATACATACAGACTCTGTGAAAATTTCAGCTGCCTACCTATTAAGGTTCATGAGATACAGCCCTGTGGCAGACGGACGGACCGCGGAGGCTTAGTAATAGGGTTCCGTTTTCAACCTTTGGGTACAGAACCCTAAAAACTGTATGAGTGTGGCCTCTCAGCCGATGTTTGGTACTCTAGGGTTAAATGCCTGAACCGATGTCGATGCATGTGGTACATGGCTATAATCGTTACTTCACTCCTGGTATCAAAGGTTAGATTATGTAAGGATATGTGTGAACATTTATGTTGAACACGTTAATAATCAAATCATACATTATGTAATGGAACCCGATTGTAAGCGAAACTATAATGCGCCAAAAGCTATTATTACTCGTTACCTAGAAACCCGTAACCTTATTTCTCACAATCTATGAGGTTCGCCATGAAAGCTATCGACTCTAAAATGCTATCGAGAAGCATTAATAAAAAAAAAAATTAGAGAACATACTTAGAGATAACTTAGGGAACAACCTATCAGCATTAACGTCACCCCGAGTGCTCACTAGAAAACTTATCCAAATGCGTTTCCATAAATACAAAACCCCACAACTATAGAATAGAATATATACACAATGTTCGTGGCCAAAAGCGACCTAAAATAAAAAAACCGGCCAAGTACGATACGGACTCGGACATGAAGGGTTCCGTAACATCGTACAAAATTTAACACAAAAAAACTAGGTTTTTTGTATGGGAACCCCCTTTTAATATTTTTTTTATTTAAGCTATTTGCTATTATGGCGGCAAAATAAATGGTTCCGTTTTCACCCTTTGGGTACGGAACCCTAATAAAGGATTGTTGTTTACCTAGAAAACAATATTGTATTAGCATTAAAAATACAGTATAATTGAGCCATTCATGGGGAAATGTGGGCAATGCGAGATGAGTGTGAGAGAAAATTAACACTCAACAACCGACGACATCTCTGTAACTAGAATATATTTTGGTTCTAGGTGTTGATCAGAATCTCTAACAGGAATCGTAATTGTACTATACTATTGAGGTTGCTCTTAATTCCTTTTTAAAATTTCCCTGTAGGTGGTTAGAATGAAAGAGATAATGTTTTATTTATTTTTATAGATATAAGAATAAGACTCTATTTGTATCTTGACTACGAATCCAAAAGTATGGAGGAAAAAATATACGAATGGAAGTTATGAAGTTTACGTATGCGTGACCCGAACTTAAATTCCTAAATGACCAAAATATGCGTCAAATCTGGCTAGACCCGATTCGTATCGAACATTCCAAAAAATATGGATTCAGCGCCAGTAAAAGGCTTTTGTCTGCGAATGCACTCAGCCGGGTGTGTACAGAGGCACGGATACACCGCGCTTGCTTCCACGACCCAACGCCCGCACCCGTGTAATTTTATTACGGCGATAAAATCACGCACTGCGGGAAACACAGAACAGGAAATGAAAGAGAAGTGTCATGCGGTCGTTACTCGCGAGTCCGCCGTATGGACAATTGTGTATCGCATCGCATCGTGCAAGGGAAGAAGGCCGCGCGTCGTTTGGCGCACAGTCCAAACGTAACCACCGCGCGCAAATGTGCTCACGAAATATGTTCGCCTATTCAGTTCCCAGCAACGCAAACCCTCCAATAAGTCTACGAAAATTTTCGCGAGGCCTGCACACTTAAGAACGGCCCGTAAGCTGTTTTCCCCATACAAATTTAGTTTACTAATCATTTCAAAACCACGTTTTGGTTTTGTTTAGTGGGTGTTGGCACGTTTTTGGTTTTCTTAAAAATCTAAGCCAAGTCAAATAACAGGCAAAAGAAAACTTTATAGACATTTGCTTTTCTCATTCGTGTAACAAGGCACCCATTTTTCTAAAAAACAACAACGTGCAAGACAAACGTGCAGATACGTGATATTAGATACCAAAAATCAAACAAATTGACAGAGGTTTTAAAATTATTAGTAACCTATGTTTGTATGGGGAGCGTAATTTTCTGATGCTCCGGGCCCACCTTAAGTTAAATTGGTAGTTTTATAAATTAGGAGAGAGCGGGTGTCACGGAAGCGCTAGACGGCACATCTCCATATTTTTTTGATCTGAGGCAGGAACAGTACTCGCTACCGCGAGCTCGGAGCAGCCGACACACCGACACGCTATGTACAGTGCGTGAAAGGGAAAACTCGCTGTTCTACATAATTTAACGGAATTTCGGAACCCGCCTTAATATTTTACAATTATTTATGAGAATAGCCCGCGGCCTATTGTGCCGGACTGTTTCATTTGTGTTTGTTTTCATTCCACTACGACAACATCGTATGTTTACAATGTTCCAGATTCTCATTTTGGTTACGCAATGGCGAAAATTGTTCCCCAAACCCTCAGCCCTTCGAAATAAATCTAATAAATCTAATAAATATTGTAAAGGGGAAAGTTTGTAATAATGGATGGATGGATGGATGGATGTTTGTTACTCTTTCACGTAAAAACTACTGAATGGATTCTAATGAAACTTTACAATTATATAGCTTATACATCAGAATAACACATAGGCTACAATTTATAAAGATATTGTGCCCATGGGCTTTAGAACTTTCACGGGGCTGCGAAAACGATGCCGGTAGCGCTACTTCACACCAGGGGGAGCGGGGCCGGGGGCGGCGGCGGGAGCGGCGGCGGGGGCGGGGCGGGCGGTCCGACGGGGGCGGGTGAGGGGGGCGGGTACAGCTTGGTATTTCCCGCAACTTTAGGACTACTTGGTAAAATCCTTGAGAACCAATTACTCGATTTAGATGCGGATTGTATCTACGTCTAGCCTGATTCTACTCAAAACTTATAGGCTACTTAATATAACGCTTCATTACCAGAAGGGTGAGTAGAGAGTGTTAAATTCTTATAACTTGCGAACCAAAAACCCGATTTATGTGCGTATTTTATCATTGTATAGGATCTCTGGGAGCAGTCAGTTTCGAGATGGGTTACTGCTATCGATGTTGAGGCTAGCTGTGGGTTGGAGTCCACGCAAAACTTCCCTACATTACACGTTACTTACTTACTAGGTAAAAAATGTTGCAGTGCAAGTGCAGAAAGGTTCTGGCGGCAAATGCTTTTTTTTAAAATAGCCACCAAATGTCAACGAAGCTCTAAATGGGAATTATTGGATGTTTCTCATTAAATCATGATATTTCATCTCGAACGATCTTGATTAAATTTGGTAGATGGATACATTGTCCTGGACCAGTTTGACCCTATTATGGATCAGCCATGTGAGTTACTTTATCCATGAAATAATTAAGCCGACACTAACCCGAGCGGAGCCGGGTACCGCAGCTAGTAGGTATATGTTTATCGTCAGAGGTCTCGTAACGTGAATATCAAAATCGATTCGCCCTTTGCAATAAGTTACTTTTTACCATACATTTTTGGACTATGTTGAATTCAAAGAATTTGTAGGGTGCCGTTCCCAAAGGGTGCCAACGGAACCCTATTGCTAAGCTGTCCGTCTGTTACAAGGCTGTATCTCATGAACCGTAATGAGCAGGCAGCTGAAATGTTCACATAGTGTGTATTTATTTTGCCCCTATAACGAATACGTATAAATAAAAAACATAAAAAAATTATGGGTTGAATGTTGTTCGATAGTACGGAACCCTTCGTCTGCTAGTCCGAGTCGTACTTGGCAGGTTTGTCATATTTGGGACTATGTTCGTTATCGCGCGTTTTGCGGATAGGAGCAACACGGAAAAAAGTGTCCAAGCGATACTTTTGACGGGTGTCAACCCATATTATTTTACGACCGAAACGACAACACCGTTACCTGTCTCTTTCAGCGCTTGTATTTTTCTTCGTTAAAAGGAAGATGGGCATTCGTGTCAACCTTTAGGCCATAATGCAAAACAATGCGTTGGGACCGATGCAAACGAAGCGCTCTGCAACAGTGTGCGTCCATTTAATTAGAAGTTTAGCGATTTAAGCGTAATCTCGTGTTAAACTTGACGACTGGCGCTTGTAAATGTTATTCCGTCCGACTTTAAAGTGTTTTTCGTGAGGTAATACATAATATAGTGAAGGGAATTTCGTTCCTACTGGGTATCCTGCAACACCTAATCCACGGTCATTTTTGTATTAGCCATCCATGTCCAGTTATTTCTCTGCCGCACCGCCAGGATATGGAACTGCCGGCGGATGCCTTTCCTCATACCCATAACCTAGAAGTCTTCAAGCGATAGCTCAGCGAAAGTCTGCAAATCCGCTGGCATGGTGCCTCGCCGAGTTTGGTTTCGGGAGGCGATGTGTTTTTGGCTTTTCTGAGCACCTTTGGTCCTTAGCACGGCCACCCCTATAATCGCCATATAATCGACTCCCCTAGCCTTCTCGAACTGATAGATTTTTGAGTCTCGCTAAGAAGCACTAGATTTAATGCATTATTCCACCTTAGTAACGTACGCACAAATGCTGGTGTTAGAGATCCTGTTAGAGGAATGTCCCAACTGTACAATAAAAAGATGATTAACTCAGATTTGTTTTTCGACTCCACACGTACATTTAAATATAATGTCAGTAATCTCAAGCTATTGTTAACAAACATATGTGCCAACATATCTTTTTCCTATTTATGTGTACCTATGTTCCTAGTTTGTATTTCCGCATCCACCACCTTTTGTATTCCTATGTATCAGTGAAAAATAGCTTTGGATACAAGCAAATTGTAATTATTTATTATTGTTACCGCTTTCATTGTTCGTGTCTGTATTTCCTCCTAAATAAATAAATAAAATAAAATAAATAAACACCCATTCCGGATTTGCATGAAAAATATTCAGTTACATGAAAAAATAAAAACCTAAACAGTCAATCAGTCTTTAGAGAACTGTTGTTTTGACGCGAGTTAAACAAATGAAGTTCTCAACATTCATTATCTACACCATTATCAGCTTCGAAGACAGCATCTTTTAACTTGACGACTGGAGCTTGTAAATGTTATTCCGTCCGACTTTAAAGTGTTTTTCGTGAGGTAATACATAATATAGTGAAGGGAATTTCGTTCCTACTGGGTATCCTGCAACACCTAATCCACGGTCATTTTTGTATTAGCCATCCATGTCCAGTTATTTCTCTGCCGCACCGCCAGGATATGCGCTAACTACGATTATACGCTCTCCACTAACTCGTGGCTATGCTGCCGCCACGCTCGCTCGCCCATAGGCTCAAATCCTCCGAAATGAGTTACATAATCATTTTAACGTTGATCGCGAAGCGTCCTGACTGTCACGTCGTCCCTTTATTTTTTATCGTCGGCACTCACAGGACGACTGCTCCGCGGATAAACTTTTTGCGCCACGCTCGCGTGTGAGGCTCCAAAATTAATGAGAGGCGGAGATAGCATCCGGGCCGGCTGCAGCGGTGTGAAGTTCGCGAAGGACCGCGAGCTTACGATGATATGTCCTCTTTGAAAGCGGTATATTCTCAGTTCCATACCATCATGCCGCTTAACCGCAGGGGTTGAGGGATTAAATCACAGCAGTAATTCTTTCGTTTCCTCTACATACATACATACACCACTTTCTCTATACGAATCCAGGTTCTTCCACTGAAGAGAAAAAGAAGAAGAGGAATCGTTATCGCGATTCCACCGTATGGGCAAAGTGTGCAAAAAATCTTATGGGAAGCCGTCCGCGCGTCGTGTGCCTCACATTTCTAAGGCATTGTTCAGATGGCGCGTGTTACGCTCATATAAATGCATCCAAATGTACGTGCGTAGCAAATTCACTCGCGTGAGAAACGCGTGCGTAGGTCGAGATCCTAGATCGTCCAGTCCCCACTCGTTTATTGCCGCGTACGGAAGTATAATAATAGAACAATATTATTTTGAAAGGGAGTTAAATGTTCTTTATAATTTTAATTAAGTCGTCGAAAGATTGTATTAACATGCGGAAGTAATTAAAAACACTTTTTATCGTAATCTCTAAGTTTTGGATGTAATAGTATAAATATACTATGAGACATTATATCACGTAGTATTGTGTTCACACTATATTGTCGATTTCTTTGCTAGCGTCGACGATTAAAAAACGCGATATTTTATAGCGGAACGCGCATAAACGCGCGATTAGGCTGCGTGCGTGAAACGCCCCATCTGGACTAGCCCTAACATTGCCACCCCGCGCTAGTGTGCTCCCGGAATGCGTTCGTCCAGTCGACCTCTCCAATATGTCTGCGACTGTGTCACGTGTGGCATGTACGTTAAGGTTGGGGGGTAGTTTTATAAAAATAGAAGGCACATCTCCTTCCTTTATGATGTTAGGGTTCTAAGTACCTTTTTTTTATGCGACCTGACATGGATGGCTAATACCACACAACTACCGTTATGATATTAGCCCAATACACCACATTCCCGAAGGAATTAGGTGCCATGCCCGGACCTTCCCTTTATGAGCACGGCTACATTGAACTGGATGGAAAACCTTACCTTTACGAGGTACTTAATTGATAGATGTCAACTGTATCGGAAAATGAACCATTTTCATGGAAAATATTTAATGAATACCGATGTTTTTTTGCGCTATCCCCATACAAATTAGTCACGTGACTTGAAAACAAATTTTGTAGGCACAAGTATAGTACAGTTCGAGACTAAAAACGTAGCATGTATTTATTAAAAAAATATGCAAACACCGAGTTGCGTGAGCACTTATGTCGACATTTCGTGGGTATTTTGCCTCTGGTTTTTCCTGCTACATTCGATCCCTTCGCTCCCGCGGGGCCGCTGTGGGGGACCTCAGTGTGCGCCAGAATTGTGCGAATTGACGCAATACCACTCAAGAAATGGATATAGAAAACCGTAAAACATTGGCCATAAGAACATTGCAAGGTCAAAATTTAATGCGATTAAAGTTCACTGGAGCGAGGGCACTAGCCTATGTATCAAACATTCGCGTTGGTATCTTTTGCAGATATGGCATGTTATCTGATAAACTACAAGAAATTTCAGAAAGAATAAAACAATGATTACTTATTTAAATAAAGAATGAAAGTAGTCCGAGTGATTTATTGGTAGTTATATATGCACTGACTGTAGCTAATCGAGTGCGGAGCGAAACGGATGGAGATCTTCCGGCGACATCCGGAATTCATCAACATTGTAACAGGTCTTCTGTAGTAGAAACTGTCGCTATATGTTTATGTATGTTTATGCCAAGAGTTTATTTGAAATAATTGTAAAGTTTTACATTCATGTCCCTGCATTTTTTTCTTTGATTATGTAGAAGTGTTTGTGCTCGCCAAGGCAAATAGGGCTTCAGAAAAAGCAGTCCTAGTAACAGGAAGAAGTTTTAGTTTACTTACCTTCAATATTCATAAAAAAAATCCTTTTATAGCCCAGGCAAAAGTCCTGAGTCTCTATATTAAAGAAATAACGTTTTTTTCAGCTATTAAGAGCTGGTGATGGACTGGATGAGAGGAAAATACAACTCGTCCAAACTTACACAAATAAAAAGCGTGTATGACATAGCATCCGCTCTATGATGGTCTCATTGGTGGACCAATTGGTGATTTCTTCATTGGAAGTTGTTTTGGTCCACTCATACAAGCTTACAAATGCACTTTCACCTCTAAACGAAAATTAATCTCGCCAAAAAAAAACCGAAATCGGTTCCGTGGGTTGCATGTTTTTATTTTTGTTCCAATACGGGGGCTATGAACAGACTTATGGGGAAAACATTAACCAGATATTGTTTGGCATATTAAGAGCAAAACAGGAAGATATGATAATGTTCTATGGCCTTAAGAAATCGTCCTTTTATCGGGAGACGATTTTTTTGTCGTAGAACAAAATGTTGTTTACCATTTTGGCGCCCAATATGCCAACAAAGACCTGGTTAACGTTTGGGCCATACGTCCGTTTTAGCCTGTACAGTGAAATCGACGCGCGTCGACACGTCTAAAGGCGACATTTCGCGCGCATCCCGCTGCCGGCTTACTCCGCGCCCAACGATCCGTTGCGCAGGTTCCCGCGGGACCGTACGGGCGGCGGCGGAGCCCGCCTAATGTGCTCCGAGAACGAATGGCGCTAGTTTTCTTATTGTCACTCGCCAAATGGATATTGGGCCCCGGAGCAGCGCCAGTGCGTGCGATCCGCCGTGCGACAAAAGGTGCGAAAGTGACTGAAATAAATGACCCACCAGTTTAATGTATGCCTCCGCATTGGACCGAACGATTGGTTCGAACGAAGAGGAATGTTTCTATGAAGTAAAATAATGGTTGACAAAATGGGCGCATACCCAACTTTAACAGTAGAGCTGTAGGTATAAAATTGAAATATCGTTAAAATTTACCCAAAACGAGCTAAATCGAATTAATGATCAAATGCAAACGTGAAAAGTTTAATTAATAAAAATGAAAATGAAACAATTTTACTGAAATACGTCATCATGTTTATGAATTTGTTATATCACATCTCCTGAGAAAGCTCATGAGAACTCGATGATAAGCCAGAACCTTCCTTCCAATGCACGACTACATTCTACACGTGTATATGTTGTTTATATTTTTATATTTAACGATTTTTACTAAATTCAAATTCAATTCAAATTCAAATTCATTTTATTCTCCCAAGAAACACAAAATAAAACAAACAGATACAGAGCATCAAAAACATTGCGCAAACAGGTGTAAAATTAACAATTTAAGTAGCAGAGACTTGAATCGAATACATTATCTTTCGTTTATTTTATGTTGAGAGAAAAGGAAAGAGGCTCAGCGATAGTGCTCTCGACTCACCTCGCGGGAAGACGAGAGCCGCTGGTTTGCAGCCACCACCTTGCTCAGTAATGGTAATATAAAAGGTTACTTAGGAAATAATGGTTATATGTTTCGATGTTATTTGTTATATAGATGTACATACTTTAACAATACATTTTTTTTAATAGAATATCAAGTTTTTGGGGTGTACCTACGTGTTTGCATGTAAGAGGGTGACGGAGTATCTGTAAGGGTGTGAGTGGGTGTATAAATATGTGTGTACATGTATTTCAGGGTGTGTAAGAGGATATTGAAAACGCAGTAAAGAGTCTGATTATGTACGGTGTGAAGGTGGGTATGCTTATATCATTATTCGTTTTCTCATTGTTGATCGAGTAGCCATTTACGATAAGCATTTTTAAATGAATGTAATTTTTTAATGCGTATAGGAGGAGGTAAGTCATTCCATATCTTAGCTGCGGCGTAACTAAAGCTACCTCTATATGCTCTTAGAGTATGCCGTGGTATAATTAATAAGTAGCTGCTAGCCCTAGTGTGATATCTGTGGTTTTCGCTAGACCATGTCAATTTCTCATGAAGGTATGTTGGTTTTTTTGAATGTATCACCTTTTGAATTAGGGTACCATATTTGAGCTTATAGCGATTTGTCATGTTTAGGGTTGATGAGTCTTTTAGATATGGACTGATGTGGGTATGTTTAGGAACATTGTAGCAGTAGCGAACGCAGGCATTTTGAACCCGTTGTGCCCGTTTAGATGTTTTATTAAGTAAACATGGTCCGTAGACCGTATCTCCGTAGTCTAGGTTAGACAGGACAAGTGCATCAGTAAGCTTTCGCCTAACTTCCGTTTTTAAGTAGGGGCGAAGTTTATAAAGAGTCTTTAGAGCTGCAAAGCATTTGGGAACTTTGCTTTCCACGTGAGCGTCAAATCTTAACTGAGGGTCAAAGATCACGCCCAGATTTCTTGCTTGGTCTACAATTGGGATGGGTTCCCCTTTCATGCGTACATCTGGGTTATATTGGGAAATAGTGTTGGATTGGTGTTTAGTACCAAGAAGTAAAAGTTTGCTTTTGCTGGGATTTATAGTTAGGTTGTGGGATTCTGCCCAATCAGCTATAGCATCGAGATCGTCGTTTAGTTTTGAGACTGTGTTCATGACATGCTCATAACTTGGAAATGTTCCTATATAAAGCTGAGTGTCATCGGCATATAGATGTGAGGCAGTATGTCTTAACGAGAGTAACATATCTGAGGTATATAATGCAAATAATATCGGGCTTAAGACTGAGCCCTGAACCACTCCCTGTATGGTTTTTAGCGGAGTGGAGGATTCCATGAAGCCGTCGTCATTTACAGTTTTGACAATCTGTTCTCTGTTTGTGAAGTAATTTGTAAACCACTGTAGGGCGTTACCTTGTACCCCAAAACTTTTTAGTTTCGCTAACAGGAGGGTTATGTCAACGCAGTCAAAAGCTTTGGAAAAGTCCAGTAATACAAGCATAGTTCCTTGGCCCATATTGCTGTTTTTTAGTGCATCATCGACTACTTGTAATAGGGCTGTCGTAGTACTATGGTTCTGCCTGAATCCTGATTGTACTTTTGGGATAAGAATGTATATGTGGTATTTTATAATTTTCCCTATTTGTAGTACTCAATCTACAAATCTGGTATGGATTAATATTAATAAGTTGCCTTCATGGGACACAATAGGAGACTCACTGTAAGGAAACTTTGAACGATACATTTATTTTTATTCGTTTAATACATCAAGTTTTTTTATTTGATTTGTTAAGAAAACCAACAGTGATTAAAGATTAATTATTCAAATTAGACAGTAATTTCAGCTTTCAAATAAAAGCTGCGAGCAAGGCCAGTTTTAGGTTTTCCTAAATTTAAAATGTTCGCAAAATACACTTATTATTATATTATTATACGCAAAATATATTTATTTTTATTCGTTTAATACATCAAGTTTTTTTATTTGATTTGTTAAGAAAACCAACAGTGATTAAAGATTAATTATTCAAATTAGACAGTAATTTCAGCTTTCAAATAAAAGCTGCGAGCAAGGCCAGTTTTAGGTTTTCCTAAATTTAAAATGTTCGCAAAATATACTCTAGATTATAGTATTTGACTTTATTCGTATTTAGTAGTCTTAGGAGTTTTGGTACAAATATTTCAATTTTTGTATTGTATTTTGTATTGTTTATTCATCATCCATAGACAGTACACTGCACTCGGATTAGTCATATTTTAGCATTGGCCAGTTCAGCAAAACAAAACACAGCGAAGAAGAACTGGAAAGAAACTCCGCTGTTTTTTTTTTCAACGTCCACTTAGTCTAAGTTTACAAAAGTGTTTGTCAATTATTTTAACAAAAATATAGGTAAAACACTAAATTCACATGAATACACAAAAATTTACAATCCATGCCGAATGCAACAGTTCATGACAAATATCATTTTATTTGCAAAGACAATCCCCTCCAACTAATATGTTGCCAATTGGAGCAGGCCAGTCCCCACAAACAGCACCCGTTCACGAGCATCACGCCGGGCACAGCCATTAACTCTTTCAACCATATTTTAGGGAAAGAGATAACCTGAGCCAAGCGTCACCGTAAGCAAGGACCTTTAAGCGATGCACTGCTCCAGTGGCAACACAACACTGTGAAACACTTGCACATTAGGTTTTAATACTATGAGTTTTGTCATAAACTACTATTGTCAGCTGATCACATAGTTACATATCCCTTTAAATGCTACCACCAACCAATGATTGATTTACAAATATTTTTTTCTGGATTTTAAAACATACTCTTTAAGAATTGTTGAATGCACTTAAGAACTTTGTATTATTTTTGCACGTAAAAAAAGCTAAATAATAGACGTGAAGAAATTACTTCTTTGGTCAACATGATAAAATTCAATATAACAAAAATAAAACTATTTTAGGTCTCAATTTAAAGTAACATGAAAGGTTTTATTGAAGGAAGATGTAAAAACGTGGAGCAATCCCTCAAACATTTTTTGTACCTATTGAAATAATTAATAATTTTGCCCAGCTTGCTATGCAAACCAATCTTAAATCGATGTAGGTAGCAAGGATGTAACAATAACTTAACACATATTTAATGAAACAATTCAGTACTTAAATTTAAATATGTAACTTTTGTACCGACGTTAACTTATTCGAAAATATTTAAAATACAATCTCATGGTGGTAATAAAAAACTCGGTATTGTTGGTTTTAAAAATAGTTCTGTAAAAATAATTATGTACATAAATAGGAGCAATTGAGTCAGACTCGACTGAGATGACTTACTTCATGCCAATCCCTTCGACTTAACACTCGCATTTTGAGTCGCTCGACGTTGTTTGAAGCAGTGTAGATTATTCAAATTTGTGGATTATCACTTATCCCCAATTTATGATCGAATCGCATTATACTTTATTTATACGGAGGACAGAAGTCCCTCCCCTGCGGAGTGGAGGTTCTTTATCGCAGCGAACGCGCCCTGAATACTAATGCAACGCGCCCTTGAATGATAAACAGGCAGACTTTTCAGCCGAGATCTTGTCATTTGCGAAGTGCCGAGATTTAGTCGAGATTACTCGAGTAATTTTCGTCGCGAAGTATGTGCATGGGATGGCGGAGAATTTTAAACGTTCTTGTACACAACTTCGGGACCCCTTTTCTGGAGGGGAGCGTGAGATGAAAGGGGAATTTCATAAGCGATCGTAGTCGAAGATCCGTCTTAAGTCGCTGGGATCAGGAGGTAGATTAGTCTTGAAACGGCCAAGTCTAAGCAGAATCTAAATGGGTTGTCATGAAAGCACTTTTTTCAACTCACCTTGGAGGCGGGAATAAATGGTTTTCTTCATTTGTCTCCATCCCACACTTAGTGAAAATGTTAAAGTTCACTTGAAATATTAAAATAGGCAACATTTTAATTAGAAAGAGTCATTTATGTAAGCTTCAAAGGGCTTTCTTGAGGTGACTTCTAAAAAATATCATCATTTCCAAAAGTGAAGTATTTGTTACCCTAACCATAGATTAAAGAGAAAAGTATAGATAGCTTACGTTATACAACGTACGAAAACTGCTTATTTTCGCTGGTACTATGACATTTATAACCAGCGCGATCTCTTGTCACTGGCAGAACTAGTTAAACCGCCATTAAACTAAGATTGATTCCAAATATTGCCTAGCTAGGCATGATGAAATTGTAACTATAAATTAAGAAATGTTAATGCAAATAAAAAATATCATTGATATTCATTGGTCTCTTTTTAATTTAACTTGCAACGCCAGCTGTGGACGATTATTTATCCCTATTCAACACTGGTATGACCTATGGCTTAATCTATGCCCAATTTAACGATATCTCTGATAAGATCCAGTGGCTTTTTACGATATGAGGGCATTCTTCCAGGATCTTATTCATCCTTAATAAAAACAATAAGAGATACACGTGAATCACGATTTTGTGTTATAACATAAAAAATAGATCGATTAATCACGTATCGCAGTATAACCCACTCACGTTTACTGCGGCTTACCCAATAATGGCAAGGGAGGAAGGGCAGGGGGTGGAGGATTGTAGACCCTCGTTCCCCGCGCCTCCTGGCGGCGAGTGATGAAACTACCGCCCGGCGGTCGCATTGAGGCTGTGCTAATTGGTGTGGCTGTCACGACGAACAAGCGAAATTAGCTCGCATTCGATTGGAGCAGTTCGATGATAAGAAAGCAGTAATTGTCGGTGGCTCTGCTCGCGTGAATTGAGCGATAGGTGTAACCTTTTTCATTGCACGGTCACGTCGTAGTGGCAGCGGTTCGTGCACCTAGGCTATAGTTAAAATTCAATATGTTTTTCAGTTTAACTATAAGAATTCTGTGGATATTTTTCCGTTTATCAAATTCGACCTAATTTTGCGTTTTGTTATGAGGCACGAAAATAGGAATTTCGCTCTTAAATCTCAATCAATAACGGCCTTTCTTTGACCTTAGCAATAAAGTGCATTTTGGCGGCAAAATCCTGAGGGTTGCATACCAAAATTCAGCTATTTTAAAATGTAGAAAGTTTCCTGTTTCCGTTTTCACACGATCGTGGTATTAACTGCTTGAGCTGCAATTTGATTAAAATAAATATTCCTCGTCTACTTCTACTATCTATTAATGAAAAGGTTATTCGACGGCATATAAATTGAAGCATTGATTTTTAAACAATAAAACAATAAGCAATCCGATTATGAAAATTTACTTCCAAGGTCCGCGAAATGTGTTCATTGCAAACTCGCCTAACAGCATCAAAAATCATGTCCAAGATTAGGGTATGTAGTTTTCTATTTACCTATATCCCATTCCATTTTTAGCGAGAATGTTGTCAAGGTACACAATGCCGAAGTAATTTCAGCAGCAAGTGGTTACTACGTGTAGCAATCGAGTAAAAGGCGAAAACATCTATAAATAATGACATATTGTCCAATAAAGGCGAGGTAGTTATGTTTCAAGACTGCGATAGGTTTTTCGAAATAATGATTTAGATCCTCTCACTGCTATTTCTTTCTTTCTTTCTTAATTTATTTGAATATGAAATACCTCCCTCCTCCGCGGCGACGCAGGCACGTAAACATCGAAAATCTGTGGCTTGCACAAATATTTCTAATTAAAAATCGTTGATGAATCGGCCAGTATCTCATTTCGGAGGTACCTCTGCCACTAAGTATTAAAAACTGTTATTCGTAGTATATAATCTTGTCTGTTCTTTATTTGACTTAGGTCAAATTTGTTTGAATGGATAAAAAAATTACGTTTTCACTCACGCAAAAGAAGTAAAACACATTACTTTTTTATATTCTTCTTGAATACTTTGCTATTGTTGAATTTATTTTATTATTTATCTAGCTATCTCTGCGGCTCCGCCCGCGTTGAAGTCCAATGAAAAACAGTCGGTTTGTCCCGACTTGTCAGGTAACTGCGTGATTATGAGTAGCCAATTAGATCAAAATTGGCATTGAAATCAGAATGTTAGTTATCTAGTTATAAGCGAACATACAGACAGACGCCTGCCGTCTTGGATTGGATCTTAAAAGTGGTAGAGGTAAGAAACAAAAATGTTGTCAATTATAATGCCCATTGGGACGCTGTCGAGAGCGCGTTAAGTATCCATGATCCAAGTACTAAAAAGCACAATAACGAAATGTTAAAAAAATGAAGCAATTGTGTTACTAACCTTATGTAGCACGCACATTAATACTCATCCTTATAAATGTTATTAATGTTACCAAATTGATCAATGAAATTTCAATTATAATCAAATACATAACCTTTTTCTCAAAACGTTTCTAATAAGTATTCACAGCTCACAAATATCTCAATATTACCACATACACTGCGGCAAAAATTTCGCGAAGACAATTTAATAGACGTAGACTTGTTCCCTTTTTCCAGCGCGTCAATAAAGCTCAGCGGAAACTACAAAAGTGCATTGTTAAACCCCCCCGGATTGGAGTCGGCGAGAGAACAATAACGAGCAGTTAATGCGAGAGATGTAAAAGAGTGGGGATTACGAGTGTATCAGATGCGACACTGCGACCAACCCCTGTCCTGGCAGCGTAAATAGAAAACCTTGTTTAATACATCCCCTCAGACGGAGACGAAGTGACTTAGTATTTCGTTGTAAACAAGCGGAAATGCTGCTTCATTACCAGCGAGCGTGAAAGGAGGGCAGTAGTGATCATAACTCATTCGTGTAGCGGCGGTCGTATAGAGTTAGTGCAAAACGTCTAACGCCCGGTTCCACCACCTCCAGCTACAAAAATCCCAAAGTTATCTTTCGGTTACACCATATAAATATGCAATGTAACCGAAAGTTAACTATCGGTTTTCAGGTAGCTGGAGGTGGTGAAAACAGGGGTAACTGTAGTAAGTTCGCTCACAGATTCGGGAGGCACAAAATCGAGCGATTGTTGAAGTAACATCCTATGAAGTTTAATAAATGGTCTTACGGGTCGTTCGAACTCGAGAAAATCAGTAGTAAGCGCCGCGACGCTTTTGTTTTTAGGGTTCCGCACCCAAAGGGTGCCAACGGAACTCTATTACTAGGTTCCGTTGTCTGTCTGTCCGTCCGACTGTCACAGGACTGTATCTCATGAACCGTAATAGGTAGGCAGCAAACATTTTCACAGAGTGTGTATTAATTTTGCAGTAGTCATTTTTCAGTAGTGAGCAAGCACCGCGGCGCTTTCGCTTTTAGGGTTCCGCACCCAAAGGGTTCCAACAGAACCCTATGCTAAGCCTCCGCTGTCTGTCCGTCCGTCCATCTGTCACAGGACTGTATCTCATGAACCGTAATAAGTAGGCAGCTGAAAATAGTGTATTCATTTTGCCGCTGTAATAACGAATAGGTAAAAATAAAAACATATAAAAATAAATCCCAAAAGACGAGATTTTTTTTTGTTAAATCTTGTACGATGGTACGGGACCCTTCGCGTGCGAGTCCGACTGGCACCAGGTCGAGTTACATAAAAAAGATTTGACACAAACTTTTTTTTTTTTTTTAGTTATGTTTAGTTACCTAATTGTTGTTATTGTGGCTAAATAAATACAGACTCTGTGTCAGCTGGTTACCTATTACGGTTCATGAAATACAGCTCTGTCACAGACGGACGGACGGACGGACGGACGGACGAACTGACGGACAGCTGGACGGACGGATGGACAGCGGAGGCTTAGTAATAGGGTTCCGTAGGCTTGTCAGCCTCATTGGCCCAGTGACGCGACACTTCGGCGATCGCTCTCCGAAGTTAAGCAACGCTGGGTCCGGTCTGGTCTTGGATGGGTGACCATTCGACCGTTGAGAGAGGCTGGCCGTGGTTCGGATTCCACGTTAAACTGTAGGTCCCCTTCCATACTTCTTACTAGATGGTAGGGTTTATTCCGCCCGGGTTGGTACCATCGCATTGGATGAACGATGGTCGAAGCGGTAATGAAAATTGTCCGTGTTATCCATCCAGTTCAATGTAGCCGTGCAATATAAGGAAGGTCCTGGTGTGTTGGGCTAATACCATGACAGAAGGTGTGGCATTAGCCATCCATGTCCAGTCACATATAAAAATAAAAAAAAATAAAAGGCACCCTTTGGGTTCGGAACCCTAAAAATTAGGGTCCTCCTTTACTATATTTTTTAAATTCTATCAAGTGTATAGCAAAGAATCGGGTAGTGAACGAGTGCATAGTGAAGTAGCATTACCTTAGACCCGCCCCCGAGGGTTCCGTCGGCGTTCCCGGGGCGAAGCTTTAAGTTCGCGCCGGATCTTCGTAAAATGAGAAAGAGCTTACGCGCCCCGCCAGGAGACCCCGCGGGTATCAAGGCTGTTCAATTTCAGGAAAGCGCCGGAAGTGAACTATGCTGAGTACGACCTCTGAAAGACGACGAAGAGGAATATTTTAAGGCGGAAGTGGGACTCGAAACGCGAAGAACTGTCGATGTTTACGTATATTGTCGGGTGAGAATTAGAGAGAACAATCTGTAAAAAAATATTTGTCATAATCCCATCTTAAAATAAAAAATCTAAATAAAAATAGCTATTCCCGTGAATCTGACCGTGTCTGAATGGGCATACATGTTCATAATATTTGTTTATTCTTGAAGCCTTGTCCATAAGTAAAACCATATTTTATTATTTTAAAATTATAATTATTTTTTAAACTGAACCCAATGGGCTCTTATCATGCCCTTAATAATCTAGTTTTCCTTTTCTTCTTATATAAATTTACTGCTTACGGTTAACTTTGTGGGAAATAAAATACAGTCTTTAAATATAACTGTCACTTAGCGAAGAATGTGAAGTGCTATGTTCTTAACGAGCCTTGTCGATTTTCAAAATAGGCAGCAGTCGCTTATATAACTTTTTCAGCGATCAACTCATTCATTCATTACCATTAATTTACTGAGGATTTCACGTAAGCGTAATATGGCGGCGGCTATAATATGTTTTGCGAAGCCACTCGGCCGCCGTGTTGGCACCGCAATCATTACTTTCGGTTAATTGCAGCGTTATAATTAAAATTATATTACCATGTTTTGATTGTAGACAACCCAGGTGATTAATTATTGTTGAACTTTAATTATGTTCTTATTGAATGAAAGTCCAGTATGTATGTATATAGAATTCAAATCAGTGTCTGTTTTTCGAGTACGAGTTGTATTTCCGTTGTAACTCGACTGGAATAGTTTGTGTTGGGCTAATATTATTTTCGTTTATATTTTTATGGCTATAACATTCAATTATATTAAATTAAATTATAAATGATTACTTTAAATGAATATTGTTTTAAATTTGCATGTCCAGTAAATGTAAAACGTATAATTATTTTTAGTCTGCATGTGTGGAAAGAATTAAATTATTTTTATTCGAAATAGTTTCCGAATGGTCACTTCTTTGCTGCCGACATCAAGTATACAAAATAGCCAAAAATATTAATTATTAAGATTTTATGGTATTTACACTGAATTTGGTGAAATAACGCTATGCATTGCTCGTACGGACCTATTATGCAACAGATTGTAATAGTTATATATGCTCTATGGTTTTTTTTTTCATTAATTTATTTGAATTTGTGTTATAGAAGTAGAAAATAAACGTTATCAACCTGTTTTCATATTAATCCTTGAAAAACGGTTTCGCAAGTCGCTTTGGAAGGAATTTTAAATTTTCAAATCAATCACCAAATGAAAGTATTTTCATTTGTTGATTTCATTTCATGATTGATAACTTTGAATTTCAATGTTTAAAATATGTCTAAAAAACCATCTCAAAGCTTCGAGCATGGGTCGGCTATCCCACAAATCGTCGGTCCGTGGGATTGTCGCGATGTCGAACTATCTCACACGATATCTTTCTAATAAATCCTTGGAGCAGTGGTAGGGACGTGTCGTACGCTACACGCATCGGTCCTTAGGCCTAGAGCTACCTTTAACAATTTAAAAAAATATTGACGAAGAACAATGTATTATCACGGTCCTAGAGAAGGGTTGAAGGACTCAATATTTTGGGAAGATAATCATCCAATATATTCGTGCGATGAAGGGATTCATTCCTTGTGGATTATTAAGTATGAACATGTTTTTAAGTAAATATTGAATGTTTATATACAGAATATTTGTGTTGCGTATTTATTTTTTTAACCATCAGAAATTATATCTTCATTTGGAATTGAAACATTAATGAAACTACTAGTATATGCCAGCGGCCATACCTGTGTTTTTCTAGGACTTTTCTCATAAGTAACCCCTTCAGGTAATTCAGCGTGATGGCAATGACCTAATTGCTCTAGATTTGATACATTAGTTTTCCAGTTATGAGCGAAAATACAGATACAAAGACAGACGGACAGACGGAAGACTTTTGATTTTAGAAAACGTACAACTTTCACACTTTTACCGGCAAGGGTCCGAAATGCAAGTCCAAAGATTGTGCCAGGGGCAGACTATTATCCGCGCCCCTCGCTCACATTCCACTTATCGCATCGCTTCGTTGTCACACAATATTGACAGATACGCGTGTAGTTCCGGTTCCGGCGGAGCGTGGGGGAGGGGAGGCAGCGAGCTAAGGGCGGGCGGCGAACTTTGGGCGGGCGGCGTTGGCCGGGGTCAGAGATCGAAGGGAATAGGCTTTGTTGCGATAAGCGGCCGAGGTGGAGATACAATTTTTAGTTTACGTAATTTGGTCCTCAATTAATATGACTATATTTAGGGCTTATTTTTTAATAGTCTGATAAACAGCCAGATAACTATTCGACGGATTTATTTACGCTTCTGCTTATCAGTCCAATGTAGTATTAGTATTATTTATTTACTTAATAATTTACATTAGCAATATAATATATTATACTTGAAAATTGTTCATTACACTAGTGTTTACAATAACATAAATAAAATATTTTCAAAAGCTATTCGTATATTGGAATGGTGCTTAAGAATAATTGAATCTCTTTAAAATGAAAGTCTATTTTTATATGATTATGAAACAAAATCTTACATTGTCGATGATTTATTTTAACTGTAGTTTTCTTGAAACTCTGATCAAAGAACGAAAAATATCCGACACGAAATGAAATAAAACCAAGCACTTGCGACTTTTAGCCCAGGAGATACACTGCACTAGGTAGTCATTGTATTAAACTGAAGAGTTTGGTCCGATTTATCCATTTATTGTTTACTAGCTAAGGTAACCGGCTCCGCTCGGCTCAATGTTGTTTCGGGCTAAACCTAACATTTTGTGCCTTTAAACCTTTTGAGTTTAATTTTCGTCTAAAAGGGTAGCCAATGTTTTTTTCTGAAGGCCCACACTCTATACCCAATTTTTCAATTCATTCAATAAAAAATGGTTCAGAGATTTAGGAGTGAAAACATAACAAACAGACATAGTTATTTTCGGGTTTATTAAGTCTGAAAGTGGACTAATTGAGTTCTTTAAGCAAAATACTTATAGGGACTCCACGAAGGATGTAGCAGGCCATCTGCTACATTCTTCTAAAGTTGTTGCTTGGCAACGATTGTTTTTGAGAACGCGTTTTGCATTAGCTACGCGACTCACCTTTTTCCAATCTTCTAATATAATTTTCATTATATTACTTTCATTATTAATAAAGTCCACTAGCAGAAGAGTTGTTAGTTTCCTTGCATCAAATATCTTCACAATATTATAATGGACGTGAGATTCATGACATGTTTTGTGTTAAGAGCGGCATATGGTAAGGCAGGACTTCTTAAGGTGCCCGACGACGCCCATGAGCTTCCGAACTTTTAAGGGGGCTACCGAAGGTACCATGTGGTAGAGCTTAACCCATCAGGCTTGATAACATCGCGTTAAATGAAAGATGATCGAAGAGGTAATGAAATGTGTCCCTTTTTCCATCCACTTATATGTATGTAGCCGTGCTTGTAATTGAAAGGTCCTGGTAGGCACCTAATTACTTAAGTAATGTGGTATTTAGGCTAATTGCATGATGGCGTAGAAGAGACTAAAAACTTATATGACAGTATTTCGAATAGTAAGCAAATTTAAATAACGTCATGTAATAATCATAATTAAAGGAACAAATTTTGTTTTTAACAGTAGGCTGTAAGGTATAAAGCTTTTCTAAACAAGCTGGCTTTCTTTAAAAATGAGACGAAATCAAAAAAGGAAATAAAGTTATTATTAAACAATAATGTATTAAATATTAAAACAATCGAATGTCAATTAACAATCAAAATACAATCGAGACTGATGACGTAAAATATAAAGAAAAGGCTCCAAGGTTACAACAAGGCCGCCGCGACGACCCGAGCTGCAGCGGCCGCTGGCAACAATGGCCGAATGGCATTCTCTCGAACGTGGAACTTTCGCCAATTCGACTTCAATAGACATTGTAACGTCAGTATAAATCTTTCCGAGGCGCTACTCCCATTATTCCGCTGCGAACGGAATGTGATGGGGAAATCTGCGCGAAAAATAGAGTAAATCGGGCGAGAGCAGACGTGGGTGGGAGGATGACAGGGGAAGAGGGGAGGGGGCGGTTTCAAGAGACAGGTAGTGTAGTTTAGGGAAGAACGCTTTGTGGAGATTTATTCATATTTTTGAGACATTCACGTATCATACGTTGAGCAATATAGGACTTGAGGCTCCATATGACGATAACCTCCAATATTTTGCGTTTATTTTATCTCAGGGTCGTTTAAGAATAAACACCGGTAGAAAAATCGAAATTTAAATAATAAAATAAATATATATATAATAATAATAAAATAAATTTAATAAATTTAAAAATCAAAGTTTAGACCATTTTTTAAATTATAACCGTAAAACGGTTTTAATAAGTTGATTATATTCTTAAAAAAAAAGTTTTCAAAATTTAAAAAATGTTAAAAAAAATACTAGGTTTTCAAGCCTTGGAACGCTTTGGAAACTATAAATTATTTAGACAAATTTCTTATTTCTGGCACTAGATCACACATTTATCTAGTGAATAAGCATGAAGCATATATAAATTTACTGAAGAAAGTAGAGTTTACAGGTCGAAAACTTAAATTTCGCCTCGTCGCGCTCGATTTTCACGGGGCATACAACAATTATCCCTAACGCAAACTCAGTCCGCTTCCGAAGATCGCCATTATAGTTTGTTTGCTGAACGCTGGAGTCAGTTGGAGCCTTAAGTACTAACTAAATCGAATTTGTATGGTTATTTTTTTACGTAACTAGGCATCAAAATCAAATCAATTGTCTAGATATGAAGAGATTAGAAATATATAACAAAAGAGCAACTACATGCTGTAAACATATCTAACTCGTTGAACTCGCTGCGGGTACCCTGTAACCCGAGAAAATCGGGCGGTTGTTAAGTGCACAAAATAAAATGAGACTTGTGAATGTGAATCACTTTCCTTACGCTTTCGCATGATATCATCTCTGATCATATTATGTTGTGTCATAGCAATCTAATTAGAATAATTTTATTAGAAGGGGACCACATTAGGATGACTCGTGTCAAAAGCTTTAGCTGATTCCATTCGTAAAAACGGGTAAATATTGGCTGTTAAATAGTTACAGGTGAATGTGAATCATCGGAAAATGCGAATTTCAGGATAAACCCCGCTTTTCCTCTCAGCACTGCAATTCATTATTTTCGTTCATTAAGAGGATAATGAGGTGATCATGTTTCATGCAATGGCTGGTTCCTGATTCCTCAGTCAAATAAATAAATATTGGTTTGATATTTTGCACATTCAATGAATCAACTGAGAACTACGTCTGTACGTTTTTGTGATTTGGATACATGTTTGCCTATTGGGTGGGACATGCCGGCCCACATGAATACAGGGAAATGTGTATGCAAATAGAAAAAGGGTGATATCATTTATACAAGTTAAGTTTTCAAAAAAACCAAAATGTAAAGACGTAGCTGTCACGTGATTTATTGAATGTGCAAAATATCAGAAACATATTTCTTAATTTGACTGAGGAAACAGGCACAAACCATTGTATGGAACATGATCACCTCATTATCCTCTTAAACTACTTAAAACTATCGATAAAAGCATTGTATTTTTACCACTGAAACATTAAATCTATTTTTACTATCAAATCTATTTGGGCGATCACATTTTAATCTCAAGAAGACCTTTTGTTTATTTACAACAAAAAAATAAGTTTTTTGTATGGAGCCCCCTTTATTTTTTATGATATTATAATTTTACCTATGTGCCTAATTTTACCTAATTTATTTGTTATAGCGGCAAAAGAAATACATAATCTGTGAAAATTTCAGCTTCCTACCTGTTATGGTTCATGAGATACAGCTCTGTGACAGACGGACGGACGGACGGACGGACGGACATGAAAGTCTTAGTAATAGGGTTCCTTTTTCACCCTGTGGGTACGGAACCCTAAAAAGAGTCTCTCCCAATGTGTTTTTGTCTCTACCATGGAAAACTCTCGTTTGATCTGATTAACGCTGTCCCTCAGTCCCCTTCATAGCTCATACCATAGTTCATCGCGGAACGTGAACCCGTTCACTCAGTTTCAGATTCTTTATTTCCTCCATTAGATGTATATTACACACTCGGATTCGTCTTTTTTTTCCTGTCTGGCGAAGAAGAGCCGACAAGAAACTTCGTCAGGGTGGTCATTGTATTATATTTTTTTCCATTGATATTTACAAACTAGTTTACAGTGATTGATTGATTATTACATTTTAAAAAGAATAACCAACCGGTTCTCTTGATTCTTTATCAATAAGGTTGGTTAACTATGAAATGGTTTCTCTGCCGAGGCACATATTTCCACTGCTTCACATGGTGAGAAGAAGCACCTGGCCAGCCGGCATAGTTTTCGCAGCCCCCGTGAAGGGACGTAAGCCCATGGATTAAAACGTACGTTATATTTAGGCAAAGTACGGCCAAGATTATAAATATAGCAATTCGTAAATGGAAACGTTTGAATATTAAAATAAAATAAAGCCTATGTCAGACACGAAGAATGTAGCTTTCGATTGGCGAAATATTTTTTCAAATCGGTTCAATAGTTTTTAAGATTACCTTGTACAAACAAACAAAAAACAATTAAAAAAATACCTGTTCATACAATAGTGTAGATGATGCCGTCCAACCCTAAACTAACGGTACATTAATTTTAAAAAATATTCAAGAAAAAAACCTAACAACAATTTGCCACTAAATCTCTGCATGTAAACACAAACGCTTGGGTCTCCCTACGCGTTAAGGCGCGTGAGAAATGGATTGATAAGAGTCACAAGTTATCATAATTTATTAGGGGCGTCCCTCGCAACCCCGGCTGTTATCCCGGCAGGGACCGCGGGGGACGCCGCCAACTTATGATTATTCGCTAGGAACACGCTTCCGCAGGAGCAACTCCTTTTACGCGGGTAGTTTTTTTTTCTATGTTTATCGTCTGTGCCTAGTACACTGCTCTTTAAGATTTTGCATGAACCATAAAATAATATTTTTTATGTTTAATGGCGTGACAAAAGCTGATTGCGCTCACTGCTTTAAGGACGTAAGTGAAACCACATTTTACTATTTAAAAAAAATACAATTTGAATTAGAAATTGACAAAATCTGAAAGATACATAAATGGTCTAGCTATATTTAAAAATGTATCGGTGAATATTGTATCGGCTATTTGTTAAAAGATATTTTATGAATTAACACATAATATTTACCATTTTTAGCTGAATCATCAATCCATAAAATATTTTTTAAAATCGAAATTCGTAGTTTTTTTGTTAATACAGGTATTGTCAGCCTCAGTGGCCCAGTGGCGCGACACTTCGGCGATCGCTCTCCGAAGTTAAGCAACGCTGTGTCCGGTCTGGTCTTGGATGGGTGACCATTCGACCGTTGAGAGAGGCTGGCCGTGGTTCGGATTCCACGTTAAGCTGTAGGTCCCCTTCCTTACTTACTAGGTGGTAGGGTTTATCCCGCCCGGGTTGGGACCATCGCATTGGATGAACGATGGTCGAAGCGGCAATGAAAATTGTCCGTGTTTTCCATCCAGTTCAATGTAGCCGTGCAATATAAGGAAGGTCCTGGCATGGCACCTAGTTCCCATGTGGTGTGTTGGGCTAATACCATGACAGAACTTGTGGTATTAGCCATCCATGTCCAGTCACATAAAAAAAAAAAAAAAATTGAAATATTGTGCCGCCGGAGATGCATAACGCTGTTCCTCCGTCCCCTTTCTACCTTTGCTCAAAACGGAACCAGGAGAAAATGCACAAATTCTCAGTCGAAATTTAAAAAATAAGAATTCACCGATCTTTTAGATCTTGTTCAAATCTTCTTGTTTAATTTGTTTGACAAAATCAGACCAGTCATACCTTGCCGAGCGGGGACGGAGCGCGCGAATCGTGCGCACCCTCCCGCTGACATGATGGCACTGGCTAGATTCCGCCGCGGGTATTCTTGACTTTACGCTATGGTATAAAGGGGCCTTAAGGTGCCCGACGACACTCATAAGATTTCGAAAAAAGCTGCGCGGTGATATCAAGTAAATCGGAATAGTGTTTTTCAAATAATTTGTAAACTACGTTTGTATGGGGAACTAAATGGTATGTATCATAAATGCATTGTGACGCTGATCCGGGGCTTTAAACGATTATTAGTGGTCCCACTGCGCTCGTTCTCGTACACGTCCTAAAAGGCAATTTTGGGATTAGTCGTTCGTTTTTCGGATTTAACGGTACGAGCTACCTACTTCCTAGGTGGCAGGGTTAATTCCGCTCGAGTTGGTGCCATCAAGTTGAATGAACGATGATACGCCATTACCCTGGAGGGATAGACACAGATATGAAATGTAAGCACCTACTTATATTTATAAGAATCATAGAAGATATTTTATTAAAAAAATATGTTTTTGTTAAAAAATAAATACTCGCAGAGAAAAAATCTAGACCTGCCAAGTTCGTTTGTCCTTCAGCTTACGCCTCAGAGACTTTCAAGTACACAATAAAAGACTTAGAAACCCAGTGAACTTACATATGTCTATATGTTCTGACATCAACTTAGTTTCAAAGACCTGCTCAGATTTGATATAGTATCATCTAAAAATGCCAGCCTAGATAAACATTTATTCGAACATTAAATTGTGAGTACATACGAACATGAAAGTCTAAATATAAACGGTAATGAATTAGATGAAACCGTAATACTACAGTTTAGAAACGAACTGTTCGCGGCGAGGAAAAATATTTTGTGATGGAGTAGTTGCTAGTCGCTATTATTCATTCTTTTGGTTTCTTGTAAGGTATTGTGTGATGCTGTAACTATATTTTTTATTTTATTTTTTTGGTTTTGAATATTTAAGTTAGTTACCCTTAGGTTGATGTGTATATATGAAAATATGTTTTATTACTGTAATCTGTTTTAGTGCCACAACACATAAGGGTAGGATAGACTACTTTTTTCCGATAAGAATGCCCGGCGTGATGCTCGTGAACGGATGCTGTTTGTGGGGACTGGCTTGCTCCAATTGGCAACATGTAAGATGGCGGGCATGGTCTTTACAAATACACTGATATTTATCATGAACTGTTGCATACGACATGAATTATTGATTCTCGGCAATTCACATTAATTTTGTGTTTTTAACTGTGATTGTAAGCAGTGGCAAATACTTTTGTAAACTTAGACTACGTGGTTGTTGAAAAAAAAAACCAGCGAAATTTCTTGCCAGTTCTTATTCGCTAGAATTGCTGAACTGGCTATTGATTAAATATGACAAATCCGAGTGCACTGTACTGTCTATGGATGATGCATCACCATAAACAATAAACAATAGTTTCAGTGCTGTCCTGAGTGGAGTCGCGTACCGCAGCTAGTGTAAAAATATGTCCAACCAACCTGAAGGTGAGCGTCGTGAGCGGCCTGTACGACTTGTGGCTGTTGACGTCCGACATGGGCGTGCCCCAGAAGTCGTCGAGGAGGAGCTGCGCGAGCGCGTTGGCGCCGGTGACGTCGCCGTTCGTCACGATCGCCGGGATGTCGTCGTGCACGAAGTCGCCGCCGAGGCTGTTCGCGTAGCAGACGAGCGCCGCGAGCACGGCCGCTCCGTACACGGGCCAGTCGCGGCGCGCGCGCCTCCGGTGCGCGTGCGCGGACTCCTCGCGCACCGGCGCCAGCGAGCGGCGCTTCATGCTGCCGCTCTACGCTGCCATAGTCGATGCCACTCTATTTTATGACGCACTGCCTGCTCGTGATATTGTTCGGCTTGAATACGGAAGCTGGTGTTGTCATGCCAGTTTTATGACGCACTTTAAATTACACTGCCTGCTTTAAATAGGGTTCGGTTTGAATACAGATGCTGGTGCTGTCATGCCAGTTTTAAGACGCACGTTAAGTTAAGCAGCCTGGTTAAGATAGCATTCGGTTTGTAAACGGCTATCATGCCAGTTTTATGACTAATTTAAGTTATACTGCCAGGTTAACATAGGGTTCGGTTTGGAACCAGCTATTTTACCAGTTTTATGATGCACTTTAAGATATACTGCCGAATTAACATAGGGTTTGGCTTGAAAACAGAAGCTACTGCTGCCATGCCAGTTTTATGACGCAGGTTAAGTTATACTGCCTGGTTACTATAGGATTCGGTTTGTAAACGGCTATCATGCCAGTTTTATGACTCATTTAAGTTATACTGCCAGGTTAACATAGGGTTCGGTTTGGAACCAGCTATCTTACCAGTTTTATGATGCACTTTAAGATATACTGCCGAATTAAGATAGGGTTTGGCTTGGAAACAGAAGCTGGTGCTGTCATTCCAGCCTTATAACGTACGTTAAGTTATACTGTCTAGTTTATAGGTTTCGGTTTTGGCCCGATAGGGTTCGGCTTGGAAACATAAGCTGGTAGTGTCAAGCCAGTTTTATGATCTGCATCTATGACGATTCATTGATATTTTTACTTTAATTTAGAAGAATGCATTTTCATGTTTGACCGGTAACGTGAAAAAATTGGTTTATTTGTACGGACCTAATAACTGATGAACATTACTTAAGCCCATAGTAAATGTGATTGAATTTCAAGAATAAAATATTTAACAAAGAATATTAATGTTTACGCAGGGCATTAACACGAATATCCTTAAATCAAAAATTGTTGTTCCAAAAATCAGATGATTGACTTACTATATCTTTATTCAGCGAATTATTGATAATGAATTGGTACATAAAACCAACCGAAAATGTTTCCATGGGAAGGTAGCTCAAAGTTGTGTATATTTCTCAATGGCCTCATTGCTTTACTTAATCAATTACATCAAAAACATTTTTTTCACGCTCACATCGGTAACAGCAAAAAAGTTTTCCTTAAAAGCGGGGAAAACATGATTTCGTTCACCGCGAAACAACAACAACAATAAAAGTACCATTACAAAAGTGTTGCGCTGGCAGGCGAGATGGCGTTGAGAGGTTGCTAACAGGCCGTGTTATCACGCCAGCTTGGGCCGGTTACTCCTGACATTTTCATGTCTCGATTGAACCTAGGAGTTTTTGTCTCCGTCAGTCAGTACCTTCGGTGAAGCAACAGAAGCAAACAGCAGGTGCATTTGTCTAAGGATTGGCTAAGCATTTATTGTTATATTCCAGTAAGACGTTCCTACAAACTTTTACGGAACTTTCGCTTCAAATCTTTCGCTTATTTAGACTTTTGATTTGAAGTTATCTAACGACATCTACATTGAAGCAATGTTGATTTTATTGTATAAAAAACCTTTAGATTATTTTAGAATATTACTTGATTTTGATTGAATAATGTTAAGCCGAAAACAACGTTTTATGGTACACAATTTCTTAAAACGTCTAACAATTTAAGTCTACAAGAATACGTTGACTTGTCGCTGTTAATAACTCTCATGAAATCAAACGTCTGGCGTCTGTCTATGTGTCTTTATTTATGACTGTTCGCTTATAACTTGACAACAGATAGCACCATTTTGACTATTTCCATCAGCATTGTGCTATTTAAAATGACATTACATTTTGTCGAGGGGATGGGGAAATAACCGACGGTTTTCATTGGACTTCAATGCGGGCGGAGCCGCGCCATATAGTAAGCCTGTTTTAATGACCGAAATTAGTTATTATTAATGGAATGTCCCTTCGATGTCGGTATAAGCGAACTCAGTCAGCGAAATACAGTTTCAATCTAAAAACTCGTTCGGGGGTTAGACTAGAGAAAAGCGTTCTCAAACGCATTTTAAGGCGATCCTCTGCGGGTGATGGATTGGACGTTATAAATAACATAAATCAACACAGCTCCTCGGTTCGGGGCTCTGTCATATTCATGAGAGGCGAATTATAATTTTCTTTTATTCGCGCTGGTGATACGGCGAATGCGAGCGTTCTTTTCGGCTTTATTCACTGCAATTGGGAATATTGTTGGCGCGTGCTCTGTTTTTAATTTGTCTGAGATGAATGTTCGTATTCATAAATCAACTGCTTAGGCATGGGATCGTGTAATAAATTCATTTGTTTTTCGTCTTGGCCAACGAAATCGTAACAAAAATCATAAATTCACAAGGAATTCCTTAATGAGCTTAACATTAAACGTAATATTTTCCATTTATGCTTTACTTGAAGATAAAAAATCTCCACTTGTGGTTTTTTTATCATTAAATATAATACCCGAAAAGACTTTTGGATCTATTAACATGCCACCGTTGAGGTATGGCTGACCTCAAATCCAGCGCCATGGTAAATACCTACCATGCCGTATTCCTGTGAGAACTAGTTACCTTGCCAGGATGTTAATTTTTTAAAGAAGTACTGACTATGCACAGCTATATATCACCTAAACTGTATCCACCATTTGTTTCCATCTACTATTTCCGAACAATCTTGATCGTGTTTACAGACCATCGTTTTCAGGAAACAACATTTCGTTTAGCACCACGCTACGCCGTACACAACGAGCATTAAAAAACGGGAGTAGCGAACAAAACATGGCATCATGGCAGGGCAACGTTTTAGTGATAGTACTTTTTTTTAGCGCAACACACCGAATTTTCGAAATAATTAGGTGCCACGCCAGGACCCTTTAGCTCAACACACCGAATTTCCCAAGGAATTAGGTGCCATGCCAGGAACTTCCATTTATGAGCACGGCTATATCGAACAGGTTGGAAAACGGACAATGTTTAATTGCAGTTTTGACCAGCTTTTCTTCCGATGCGATGGTACCAACCCAGGCGGGCTTGACATAGATTCCGAACCATGGAGCGGCTCGCATTCGTTAGGAAATTCACTTATCCAACTCGTATATCGAAAGAAAGTGAAGGACGAACAGGGCGGGGATTTGAACCCACACCTCTGGCATGCAAGGTAAGCTCCTGCACCACAAGCCTCGCTAGCCCAGTGGTGCGACGCCTTGCGATTTGCGAATCATTGTGAAGCACCTCTGAGCGCGATTAGGTTCTGAATGGGTGATCATATCAACCGCTGAGGCTTGCCGTGGTTCTGATTCCACGAAAAACTGTACGTCTCCTTCCTTACTTACTAGTCGGTAGGCTGAATCTCGCCCGCGTTGGTACCATCGCATTGAATTGAACAATATAAGGAAGGTCTTGACATCGCACTTACTTACTTAAAAAAATACTTAGTTGCGGCTGTGTTTGCGTTTAAGTTGGGTAGGTAAAATTGGAGATGGCGGGTCTCATAGAGGCGCTAGCTGAAATCTCCTTTCTGTTAGATCTGAGGTGGCTACGCTGCCGTTATACGGATGCCTTTCCGTCGCCGCTTGCGTTCTTCCTCTATCGGCGGCCACACACGCGTTCCTCGGAGCGCATCTAAGCATTATTGATAGGCAGAGCTCCGGCTAATAGAGCCAGCGCCTCCGCGGAGTGCTTCTTCACCCTTCGCCGATCAATTATTTCCTGTTATTTGTTGAGGTTGTGATACGTCGCGACCGCCATGCCGCCGTCGCCGGGTGAGTGCCTCGCGCGACGATAGCCGAGGACACTGATGGATAGAGTGCTCCGCTGTCGGCCGCCATGTCGCCGATGACATTGTTCGGAAGACAAAAGAAGGGCGATGATCCGAGCGTGACGCTGTGGAACTCACTCGAAGGCGTCGGTCTTTATTCAGCGGGGGAAATGCATTTTTAAAATTGTTTAAGACCGACGCTATTGTATACTTATTTTTTTTTTTTGACATGCCGGTCGTTGAAATAAGGAATAAATAATTTGTATAGGAGAAAAGGTTTAAATAAACCAGGTTTTGTTTGTACAGGTAGCAATGCAAGTCAACGAGGAAGCATAATTTGAACTAATTAAAAAAATATTTTGCTATAAGTTGGTTAAGAATAAAGTTTTATGTTTTTATACATTATTGATTAGTTAAAAAAAACTTTCGTTGAGCTTAGATTCCTTGGTATCTCTTCTAACTATACGAACTATGTCTAACATGAAATCAAACTATATCGATGGTGCACTTCTTTGTTTTGTATCTATGATTCGATGTTAAATTAATAGTTCGGCTGACGCATGCATGAGTGAAGGACTATTTCACTTGCTATGTGTTAAGGTTAAAACCGTCCCGGTCGATACTAAAGCCTTTAGCTATAGATGGTCGAAGCATTATTTTCAAACATAATCGTATTTTTCCAATCAGTTCGAAGAGCCGAGCTTTATAAAGGGTAGGTCCTGGCAGGGCGCCTAGCCTCGTCGTGAATGTGGTGTGATAAGGTTCTATTACGACCCTAGTTGTGATATAAGATAATAAATTTCAACATTTACTGGCATAACATCACGCTGACTTCTGATTGATTTTCTTCTAACCATTGAAGCTTTAGAATTCACTGAACTTTAGTTATTCGCTGCTTTAGGCTCCGCACATGATTGGTATCCCGGAACAATCTGTAAAAACAAACAAACATATTAAAACTCTGTACAAAAAATACACATTTTAGACTTAAAAATAAACTGCAATTAAAGTAAAGAAATAGTTTACTGTAAGTTCAACATATGTTGAGTACTAAACGTTCCACTGTAATAAAATAATATGGGGAAGACTTGCATTTAGGCCGTTCCATTAGGGCGTAAGTGAAACAAAATTAAATTTTATTTAAAAATAACTACAACGAATTTCGATACTAACAGAATTCTAGCTATAATTTAAAGAAAAAAACTGTAAGACCCCGACGCTTTGATTGCTCAAACGAGGCAAATATGTATAAAAATACATAAAAAAAAATTATTGTATTTTTTGCTTTTATGTATTTTCATACTATTAATTATTGTAAAAAGTCATAACCACAAAACAAAGCCATTAAATAAATAATTTATTGAGTTAAAACCAGGGAGTAAACATTATTTGATGTTGTTTTATTTTTCACTAAACAATTAGCTTAACTGTTATTATGATACTTTTGAGATTACCGCGGTCGTTAGACATGTTTGAAAAATGTTACGGTTTTGAGAATGTCTTTGGAGAATGTATCTTCCTGCCGCGTGAAAAGCCGTAACATTTTTCAAACATGTTTAACTGTTATTAGCTACCTACAACTACTACTAAAACCTACAATTACTAGTCACTTATTTATTAGGATAACTAAATGTACAACATATATTAATGGGTCTAGTTCTGAAAAGAACTTTTTGAATGCACACGGTTGCTGCGTAGGGAGCCGACTGACTCCCCTCCCGTACCTCTGAGTGACGTCTACAAACTCTAAAACGCATAGTTGGCCGAGCGGAGTTTTTTCTATTTTTTAAACTCATGATATCTTTCGAATGAAATGTCCGAATCGAATAGTTCAAAAATTAATATAAAGGTATTGAAACAGTCTTAAATAATAATTTATTTATTTTGATAAGGCTTAATATCTATGTAAATATAAAGAGCCTTTTCTAGCGGCGGTATTAAAATTTTTATGTTAAAATAAATGTACACTTATTGTGACATAACTATTATAGTTAGATTTATGCTGTTGCGATATTTTTTGTAGATAATAATGTGTATAAAATTGTATTACATCATTTTGTTCTATCGTGATAGCGTTTTCGCAGCGCACGCGATGTAAGGAACATTCTTGGTAATTTTTTTGCACCTTGGGTTACGTTATCGGAGTTTTGGTAAGGATCCCTAATTTTTTTAAGATAAAACATAGCCTATGTCACTCGGATAGACTGTAGCTTTCCAACGGTGAAATATTTTTTTAAATCCGTTCAGTAGTTTCAGAGCCTATTCGATTCAAATACACAAACAAACCTTTCCTCTTTATATAATAGTATAGATATAGTATAGATTAGAGAAATAATAAATTCAAAGTGCTCCGACGCACTATTTATAGGCACGCTCCCGCGTAGTATTGTACCCTTTTCAATGTGTACAATACTTAGTACATTATTTTGATAAATATCGTAGGGTTCAGCCTGCGTTTGCAATGTAAGCGGAAAAATGTAATTTTTTACGACAACACATTGGAAATCTCAAAAATTACAGTATTTCTCCACTATTTAATGGATGTTATTATACATATAAACCTCCCTCGTCAATGACTCTATCAAAATCCGTTGCGTAGTTTTAAATATTTAAGCATACATAAGGATATAGGGATATAGGCAGCACAGGAAAGAGAAAGCGACTTTGTTTTATACTATGTAGTGATAGTGATGCTAATAACGACTAATTTATCATTTACAAAAAGATCTCTACACCTGAATTAATTTTACTCTAAATTTAGAAATCAATCAAAGCTTGTTACAATCTAGTATATTAAATTTTTTTGTACTGTTTGGAGTTGCTGAAATAATTTTTCATGATGTCAAATATTTACATGTAGCTGTTTAGTATTCTAATCAAGCGCTGTATTAGTTAGCAATGTTTGCATTCGAGTGTAAATACATACCAAGAATAATAGCCACTTTCAAAAGGAAACTCTTCGGGGTAAATTTCCATAGATATGAGTTAGTTAGGTCGGAGTTACAGAAATTTGACTAGCAAATTGGGCCAGCGATCGATGCGATGGCTTTGAATGTTTTAATACCCGGGTTCTATTTCTAACGCCCGCATGAGTATTTTGGCATTAACAAAAATACTTGCGCAGAATACTATGTCTCATTTCAACATGTTCGCCTGTCATTTGACCTGAAAGCGATGAAAAATTAACATATATTTTTTTAATGCAACTTTTTTATTTTATCATGTCATTTTAGCGGCATTGGTTGGATTCATATTCTGGCAGCAAAAACGGAAGAGGGAAAACTTGTTTATCAGTCATCTCTTTATACTAATGTGGTTGATGCTTACAAACCATGCATTATTTCACTAAACACTATATGACATTTCACATGGATCGAGGTAAAACTGATTATACGTTCTGGCATATAACCAACATCACGTATTTGCAACATACTTATTACTGTAGGTATAACTTTTTGTATATGACGTGCATAAATGCTGACAAAAATAATAGGCTGATCCCGTGAACAGGCCTTCGTTTAAAGCGAAGAGGGAAAAGATACGCAGCGGACATAATAATGATGCTTTTTCCAAGAAATAACACAGAATCGCCTTACAAAGCGATGCCACCCTAAGTGACGCTTGCTCTCGCATTAGCCGAATTAATCCGCTTGTGCAACCCTTGTCACTTACGATTAGTAAAACTTTGTCATTATTTAGTACACCAGTAATGGCTTGGCCCTTCACGAAAGCCACCTCTGACCCTTGAATCTGATACACACGACATGCGAACGACGTAATAACGGCTAGTGTAGAGCATGTATATGTAGAAATTCCGTGATGGTATTTTTTGCTGCTTTATTATGTTTGCCTACTCCTCCGGGCATGCGACGAGGTGGTTTGTATGTTAGCACTCAAAAAATATAGATTGACTTAAGATCCTTGATTACACGGACTTATGATTTGAATCCTGACGCTTTTTTTACAACCATCAGAATCGAGGTTTGATCCGAGTATGCACGTGTACATGCGTTTGCGTATCTTAATTTTTTTGTACCTTCTTTTGCACACCATACTGAAGCTAATTGTCTTTAGTAGTTTGACATTCAAAATGGCGGTGGTCTCCGTCATAGTGTTATTTGAATCGCATTGTACATGCTTCGCGCCGTATTTTGTTAATACTCGTACAGGCATAAACGTGTAAGGGCCGATTTTTCAATCCTAAGATAGTACTTATCGGACTGATAGTGCAAATTCATGTTTGTCAAAAGACGGATAGCCATTGCCGGAGAGTTATATCTTCTATCACAATTATACTATAATTTTACTCATAAACATATGAACTTACTTTATTGGACAGATAAGCAGAAGCGTAAATAAATCCGTCGAATAGTTATCTGGCTGTTTATCTGACTATTGAAAAATCAGCCCTAAGTGGTTTAAATATGGTTAGGGTAGAGAGATCAGACAATCGTATTATAGGTCGGGGAAAAAGTCTTTTCGCATTATAGTATGTATGAACTTGTAATAAAATCTCTTTGGCTATACTATTTGTATCTGGCTGGTTTTGGTATCATTGAAAGTTTAAATTTTAAAGAACATAATTCCAAATTCAAATTAGGAAAATGTGTGATTCTCATTTGTTTTTCGTACTGTCAAAATGAGTGAATCTAATGAAGAAATTCGATACATTTTAAAATTTTACTACAAAAAAGGTAAAAATGCAACGCAAGCCGCGAAAAAAATTTGCGATGTTTATGGACCTAGTGCAGTGTCTGTGAGAGTAGCACAAATTTGGTTTAAGCGTTTTCAATCCGGAAATTTTGATGTCAAAGATGCACGTCGCTCTGGTCGCCCTATTACGGATAAAATGGATGCCATTTTTGAAAAAGTGGAGCAAGATCGCCATATCAGTAGTTACGACGTAGCTGAAGAACTAGGAATTGATCACAAAACAGTTTTGGCGCATTTGAAAAAAACTGGGTACACAAAAAAGCTCGATATTTGGGTACCTCACGAGCTTACTGAAAGAAACCTAATGAACCGTGTACTCATTTGTGATTCTTTATTACGACGTAATGAAACCGAACCATTTTTGAAGAAGCTGATAACTGGTGATGAAAAGTAGATCACGTACGACAAGAACGTGCGAAAAAGGTCGTGGTCAAAGGCCGGTCATGCTTCACAGACTGTGGCGAAACCCGGGTTAACTCGCAACAAGGTGATGCTGTGTGTGTGGTGGGATTGGAAGGGCATTATTCATTATGAGCTGTTACCACCAGGCAGGACCATCGATTCTGAACTCTACTGCGAACAACTGATGAGATTAAAGCAAGAAGTTGAGAGAAAGCGGCCGGAATTAATCAACAGAAGGGGTGTGGTTTTTCATCATGATAACGCTAGACCTCACACATCTTTAGCCACTCAGCAAAAACTAAGAGAGTTTGGCTGGGAGGTGTTAATGCATCCGCCGTATAGTCCTGACCTTGCACCTTCAGATTTCCACCTGTTTAGGTCTCTTCAGAATTCTTTAGGCAGTGTCAGATTAACATCACGAGAGGACTGCCAAAACCACTTGTCGCGGTATATTGATCAGAAGTCCCAATATTTCTATAGCAATGGGATCATGTCCCTACCTACAAGATGGCAA
The DNA here is from genome assembly GCA_946894095.1 of Incurvaria masculella. Classification (NCBI taxonomy): domain Eukaryota; kingdom Metazoa; phylum Arthropoda; class Insecta; order Lepidoptera; family Incurvariidae; genus Incurvaria; species Incurvaria masculella. Next base: position 4,490,806 of record OX335650.1, on the reverse strand, counting down.
AAAGTTATCGAACAAAATGGTACCTACATACTTTAGTTAAATGTAAATAAACCATATTAAAAAATGTTTTGAATTTTCTTAAAAAATGCGAAGAAACTTTTTCCCCAACCTATTTTAAAATTTAAATTATCATTCAAAGAACATCAGAGGAAGCAACAGATCTGGCCAAAGATCTTGGAATGGACATGCGGGCAGCTTCAGGCGAAATCAGATCGTTAGAGTTCCTGTGGCAGCGTAGCATGGCTATTCAAAGTGGAAACGCTTCCAGTGTTCTCGGTACTATGGCCGCATCGTCTTTTCTAGAGGAGGATATAATATAGTTTTTAGATTTTAGATATTATATTTGAGGGAGTTTCTTTTTAATTAATGTTTATACTCGTTTTTACTTTGTATTATTAATAAATATATATTTACCTTTGTATTACTGATATACTGATGAACAGAATGTGAATTTTAAATATTAATAAAAAGTAACTGCTCTCCGATCCATATTTTTCTTTAGTTTTAGTTTTAATTTTTAAATTTTACTTTTAGATGTTAATAAGTATTAAATAAATATCTGTACTGTTTAAATATCATAAATAAAGGTTACATGCAATATCAAAAAAAAAGTTACTTAAAAATAATAAATAAAAATATTTCAAGAAAATTTTACCTTGACGATGTTCGGCTATTTTCACAGAATTGTCAAGCGAACACAAATTCGAAAAATATTTTGCTTAGGTAAACAACAAAATGTTTGTGCTACCCAAATGAGAAAACAGTATGTGGGGTAATGTTTATGCCTCTAAGCGATAGGGTTATACGGGGATGCAACGGAAACTCGTTTATACGATTTGACTATATATTGATACATTTAGATTGTGCAACGAGGTGGAATGCATGTGCGCGGCGCGGCTGCCTCGGACCCACTGCTGCGGCGCTGAGGCGGCGGCGCGGGGTAGGAAATGTCGCGTCGGCAGGTTGCTGACCGCCACATCAACCCCTTCCTTTTCTTTTTTTTTAAAAACTATGCTTGCTTACAGTTCGGGCTTTCCTACTGTCACCACTGTTCTTAATCTAATGTGCGAGCTGCGCAGAGTAACGTCGTTCACGCCAGCCCGCACCACTGATATCACTTCCTATATCACCTATTTATCGCGGTATCAGCCGCCACTGTTTGGGCGCCCACGGCCTACGTTAAGCGAAACGCACTGGTGGTTTGATTAGTCGCCCTGCCCGTGTGGTTCTAGCTGACGTCGGTGCTTGTGTGCTCGCCTCGCGGTCCCGCGTTTTCGTCATGGTTTGTACCGGCAGGGTATCAACTCTCGATTGCGGTGTCTCCTCGTGGTCGGGACTTGTCCGTTGGAGGACTGGGTAGGGGGGTCGCCTTTCTGGCTCGACGGTGTCTTCGTTGAGTAGGTACGCTGGTTTTAATCGATCTATTGTCACTCGCGTATTCCTGTTCGGTAGCTCAATGTCGAAATATTTGTCTTGCCTCTTCAATACCCTGTACGGACCTTGGTAGGGAGCCGTGAGGGAACGCTTTATTTCGTTTCTGATGAACACGTGCGAGCACGTACGCAGGTCGCTGTGAACGAACGTTTTCCTTTCACCGTGGGCCGTTCTGGGAGATGGGTTCAGCGATTCGAGTGTGGTGGTTAGGCGTTGTACATAGTCGGCGTCTAAACTTTGTGGCCTGCTCGGTACAAAAAAATCTCCTGGCAGCCTCAGGGACGCTCCGTAGGTCATTTGTGCTGGACTAAACCCGATATCCTCTTTAACGGCCGATCTCAATCCCAGCAAAATTAGTGGCAATTCGCGGGCCCACTCGGCGCTCGTGCATTTTGCCATTAAGGCTGCTTTTATGCCCCGATGGACTCGCTCGATTTGGCCATTGCATGCCGGGTGCCAGCTGACAGTTCGAGTTTTTTCGATTCCAAATTTATTTGTCAGCTGACGAAATAACTGCGACTCGAACTGGGTACCTTGATCCGTAGTAATCTTCTCCGGACATCCAAATCTACTAATCCAGTGATCAACCGTTGCTCTCGCGATGGTTTCCGCCGTAATGTCGCGTATCGGTACTGCTTCAATCCACTTGGTTGTTCTGCAGATGTATGTGACGCAGTATCTTTTATCTTCACAGGGCGGAAAAGGGCCAATTATGTCGATGTGTAGATGACTGAATCGTCCAACACTCGCGAATTCACCTAGCGGCGCGACCGTATGTCGCTGTACTTTGGATCTCTGACAAGATACGCATGCCTTGCTCCATTTATTTACCTCACTATTAATGGACTTCCAAAAATATCTGTCTGTCATCAGTTTTCTTGTGGCCCGTACACCTGGGTGACTTACCCCGTGTACTGCTGTGAAAGCTTTGTAACGGTGTCTCTCGGTCAGGTATGGTCGTGCGTTCCCCTTTGACATCTCACAGTATACCGGTTTGCCAACATTGGGCAACATGATCAGTTTGAAACAAAGATTATCTTTTTTCATTAGTTCCATTAATTCTAGGTCTCTTTCCTGGTCGCTTGCTAATTCATTGTAATCTATGGTCGTCGGGGTATAAATTTCAGCTATTCTCGATAGTGCGTCTGCGACTACATTTTCTGATCCGCCAATATGTCTGATATCCGTGCAAAATTCGCTTATAAAACTTAAGTGTCTTATTCGTCTCGGGGTGTCACATCTGCTGGCCACGTTCTTACTGAGTGCGTGTGTCAGCGGCTTGTGATCTGTGTACACAATGACGTCTCTCCCTTCTATAAAATATCTGAAATGTTTTACTGCTAAATAAATTGCCGCCAATTCTCTGTCGTATGCACTATATTTCTTTTGCGCATCGCTGAACTTGGTTGAAAAAAAACCTAGCGGTCTCCATGTACTGCTGACTCGTTGTTGCAAAACAGCGCCCGCAGAGTATTCGGACGCGTCAGCAAATATAGCCAAAGGGGTGTCGGGTAACGGGTGCGATAACGTGAGCGCGCTCTTTAGGCTGCGTTTACATTCTTCGAATGCGGTTTCCGATTGTTGTGTCCATTGTATTTCGGTTTTATCTCTTTTTTTTGTATTGTGCAAGTACTTATGCAGTTCTGCTTGGGCACCGGCTGCGTTTGGAATGTGGCTTCTATAAAAATTTAACATTCCCAAAAACCTTCTTAATTCCTCGATATTACTCGGTTTTGGAAAATCCTCGATTGCCTTATCTTTTCCCTCCAAGGGCTTAACTCCATCCTGGGTAACGTGAAAACCCAAAAAATCTATTTCCGATTTCCCAAAACTGCATTTACTCAGATTGATTGCTATGCCGAACTCGTTGAAGCGTTGAAAAACCTTTTCTAGGTGCAATCTGTGTGCTTCAATAGTCGAGCTTGCTATGATTACGTCATCAATGTATGTAAACAGAAAATCGAATCCTTGCAGGACGCTATGATCCATAAACCTCTGGAACGACTGGGCCGCGTTTCTAAGCCCGAAAGTCATTCGCGTGAACTCATAAAGACCAAACGGAGTCGCGATGGCTGTCTTCTCAATATCACCTGGGGCCACCGGTATGCAATGATAGGCTCTCGTGATGTCAATCTTAGAAAAATATCGTTTGCCTGCTAAAAGATACTGAAATTCTCCAAGTCTAGGAATCTGATACCGGTCTGGTTTTGTAACTGCATTGAGTGCTCGGTAGTCCCCGCACGGACGGATATCACCATTAGATTTTGGGACACAATGTAGAGGAGATGACCACGGAGATTTGGATGGTCTGCATATTCCCATTTCCATCATGAGTTCAAATTCTCTCTTAACTTTACTGTACCTGTCTGGGGCCAAAGGTCTAGCCCGTGCGAACACTGGTGCTCCTACCGTCTCGATGTGGTGCACGACGCCATGTTGCGTGGTTTCCTTGAAAGATGCTGGTTTCGTGATGTCCGGATACTTTTCCAAAAGATCACGAAACGCGTGCTGCTCCCCAATCGACGTCAGCGAACACACTTGCAAATTTGTAACCGTACATATTGTGTCTAAACTTGTCACCTTGTCTATTAGTCTTTTACCACTTAAATCCACTAGTAACTTATAATGTTTTAACAAGTCTGCCCCAATTATGGCTTGCGCAATGTCTGCGATTACGAATATCCACTTATAAGGTCTACGCAAATTTAAATTAAGCACCATGGTTTTCACTCCGTACGTCTCTATTACGCTACCGTTTGCCGCGTATAACTTATAATCACTAGTAGTCCTATCTCTCGGTGCTAGGATTGACTTTGGTAACACCGACACGTTGGCCCCGGTATCTATTAGGTATTGTATACCGCTGTCGCGATCGTAGACGCTAAGGCGGTTATTATCGACTGTCGTGTGCACATCCGCCGCGGTGCACACTAGTTGCCGTTTCCCTGATTTTTATAGTTGCATGGCTGCTCGCATCTGCTTGCTTTGTCTCCGAATCGAAAATGATAAAAACACAGCCAGTCTGCATTTTCCGGTGTCCGGCGGCCGTTCCGAGAAGCCGACCTACCGCGTTGATACCGCCCGCTAGCCCTGCTCGGCTGGCGGCGGCTCATTCGTGCTATTTGATTTCGCAAATCGGCAATTTCGCCCGCCAGCGCGTCGACACTCGAAACTGGGTCATGTCGTTGACTTCCGTCCGATGGCGCGGATACCGTGTTGACGTGGCTTCTGCCCATATGTTCGAGCATTTTATCGGCCATGATGGCTAGATCGTTCAATTCCGTCTCCTTAGATACCGCTAGCACCGCCCGCGCTGATGGTGGCAGGTGGCCCATCCACAATATTTTTAAGGCGTCGTCGGGTACATTTTGTGACGCGAGTTCCCTCATTTTCCGCAGTAACTGTGAGGGACGTTGATTTCCTAGCTCTAGTCCGCTGAGCAGCCTATGAAACTGCTGCGTGGTGGACTCCTCGTAGACTGAGATTAGCCTCTCCTTCAGAGCCTCGTACTTGCCGTCCTCTGGTGGGCTGATCACGATGTCACTCACTTGTTTGACGTCCTCTCGCTGCAGAACCCCTATGACTAGGTCATACTTCTGCTTGTCTCCTAGCTTGTGCGCTGCTACCACTGACTCGTATTGTGCGAACCATAGACGCGTGTCCTCGCGCCAAAAGGTTGGGATTCTTGCCTGCAAGGACAGGCTGGCAATAGCCGTGACTGGAGCTTCCGGCGCCGGACCTTGATTCATCTGCTGCTGCGGCGCTTGATACATCCTTTCTGTTTTACTGTTCACTTCTTCTTCACTTTCAGTTTACGTGTTCCAACGGGGTCACCAGTTGTGGGGTAATGTTTATGCCTCTAAGCGATAGGGTTATACGGGGATGCAACGGAAACTCGTTTATACGATTTGACTATATATTGATACATTTAGATTGTGCAACGAGGTGGAATGCATGTGCGCGGCGCGGCTGCCTCGGACCCACTGCCGTGGCGCTGAGGCGGCGGCGCGGGGTAGGAAATGTCGCGTCGGCAGGTTGCTGACCGCCACACAGTATCACAAACATTTCTGAATTTACTGAAAAAAATTAACCAACATTGCAAAACGTAATTTTTTATGATTGTGGGTAAACAGAAATTGTTTTCAAGACGCACATTTTGACTCAATTTAGTAATAAAACGTATGTGAACATATCTTCAAACATTTCGACGGTTTAGCTGTATTATTATTATTTTTTCAATATTTTTACTCGTGATATTTCAAGCAGCTCGTAAATTATCAAATTTTATCTTTATTCAATTTCATTTCATTTCATTAATTTAAACTTTTTTGGTAGTCAAACAAGACTAAGTAACGTCAAAAACTTTTAGATCCGCGGATTATATCAACCAGCAAAGAAGAATCCGCAAAGAAACTTTACTGGTAATAATGAGTAACTATTAGTTTTTCTCATCGTATTCCATTATGAGGTACCTTTATTTCAGTATTTTTTTCTAAATTGTAGTCTCACTCCCACCATCCTTAAGTCTAGGTGTTATCAGATGTATATTCAAGCTCATTTTAAAAACTATGTACAGCATTTTTCTAACACCTTACCGCAATTATTCATCATCCTTTGCGATAGTCCGCCCCGCATCATCTCCACCCACTTAATGTTATCTAACGATCAAGTGTTTTTTTGTCCAAAATGTCAAGCAATTCTATTGTTTGTATAATATAATATATAACATAAAAAATACTGGTAAACCCTGTGAACAACATTCTTCCGAAACATTACGATGCAGTCCAAAATGTTTAAACCCATGAAAGCAATTTCGTAATAGTCTCAATTACGCCCTTCACCGAACACTCGTCCGACTACAACTCTTTCTCCGTGTCATCACCCTGCCAGCGTGATTCCACAATCTCTACACACGCCGATCTACCCTTTCGTCTCCGGTGGACGGCCAGCCCTACGAAGTGCACGTCACGAAGCATCAGACGAGATGGACCTAGTCCGACCGCTCGCGTTATCTTCAATTACACGGCTCCGTCGGCGCATTATCACTAGTCGTTAACGGAACTTTATATCCGGATACCCCATTTACGCATTTTTTTTCCATCCCCCATCTCCCCATTCACACCTCCTTATTTATGGCGCCCACATAATGTCTGCAATCTCTGCCCGGGGGCGCACTCGCAGTATTAACTCGGGCTTGTAGAGAACAAATTATAATGAAGAGGGTCTCCTTTTCAGGGCGGGCGATGGAAACTTTGGACGGCACGGTGCATGGAATAGGGGGAACAGACAAAGGTACAGTTGCTCGCAACACAGCACATGTTTCTCGAGGTTCAACGATACGGTTACGGTGATGCATACTACATTTATTCTGCAATTAGCGACCAATCCACTTTACGTAAGCGTGTTAGCAACTGCTAACACTTTTACGTAAAAAATATCTGACAATTTTCTTTTCTTTTTTATTCTGATATGTCAAATAACTGCAACTATCCGTAATCGAACATCTCTTGTGAAAGTATGTAGCTATGAGTATTCCAAAAGATGAAAGGGTCATTCATAGTTCGCTGCAATGTCGATTCTTCAAATACAATCAAGGTTTGTCTTAACGCTTAACGTCAACAGTTTCATAGCTTCTGACAACGATTTATTATTTACATTTCTTGGAGGAAAAAATAAATCACCATTTGTTCGTGTTTATTTTTAGTTATTGAAAAAACAGGCGCCTGATTACTTCGTCGAAACGTCTGCTAGTAAAATATTTAGTCTTCAACTTTGAAAGTGGACTAGCTCATTAGTATATAGCGATTTTAAATAATTTAAATTCAACGGCGTTTTAAACCGATCAATATTTTCGACTTTATTCGTAATTTTTTCCGACCTTGAAATCTAGGATTCCATAATTAATTCACTGCCGCGGTCATTACTTGAAATGTATAGCTAATTAATGAATTCTGTTTTGAATCAGGTCCTAAAGTTAGTATTTTAATATATTTTTTAAAGTAATTTAATTATAATTTTTTTTTTATTTGTTTCGAAATTTCTTAACGAGAAAGGTAAATTAATTTAAGTTTAGAAGATGGAATATTTTTTCTCATAGCTTTCGGTGAAAATAGTTCATTTAGAATTTCTTTTAACGTTGCTTGCTATGATATGATACAATGAGAGCCAATCATTAATTGAAGTTATGATGGTCTCTCATAATAATGGCCCGTGAGCTATACTCCCCATACAAACGTGGTTTACTAATAATTTGAAAACCACTATACCAATTGGATTGATATTTAAAATACAATATCAGGCAAAAATAATATTTGTGTCTGCATATTTTTGTTTTTTTTTTTAAAGAAATAAAAGCAAAAAGAAAATCTTCCTACGAATTTTGCTTTATCTGTGGTTCGATCCAGCATACATTTACCGAAAAAACAAAGACATGCAGACACAGATATTTGATGCGTATTATTAGATACCAAATATGAAGTAAATTGGAACAGTGGTTTTCTTTCTGATGCTCACGAACCCACCTTCAAAGGTAGCTGATAAGTTACAAAAAGATTTGTGCAAGGCCACTAAAAGGACACGTGCCAGCATATGACCTTAGAGCCTCAAGGGCCCCGCTAGGGTTCCGTGGCGGCCACATCCCGCCAGCAGGAAGCGTCGACCACAGACCGGACCGAGCGGCGTAATTGCAGATTACCCGGGCAGGCTCCCGGTCGTTTCCAGCCCCGCTCCTTACCCGGACACGTCAATAACACTAAATTTGATGTCTCCATTGATCTGGGCAACGCTGATCGAGGCTTTCCTCCCGTCAGATGCGGCCGTGTCTCTCTTTTCGTGGGCCTAAGCCTCGCAGCTGAGATTTCGTCCCTATCTCGTTTGCGCAGTTCCCAACGCGACGGAATTGCGCCTGGAAGTGAGTATATATTGTAGGATAGACGTGGGCCGGTCGCGCACAAAACGTTTATTTTTTTGTCAAAGGAGCGTTAACGGCACGCAGGGTCATAAAACCGGCCCTAAGCGAAAGTATTGCTCGCCCACGAAATGAATCCTGAAAGATCTTCAAAGTCTCCGAAAGAAACCATCATGTCTCACAAATGTACTTTTTTTTGCAACCTAACATGGGTGGCTAATATCATACAACTACCGTTATGATATTAGCCCAATATATACATGGAAGGAATAAGGTTCTATGCCAGGATCTTTCCATTAAAAGCAAAGTACGGTAAGATCGAACTGGACGGAAAGCACGGACAATTTTTCATTGCCGCTTCAACTATAGTTTTATCCAATTCAACCCGGGCCCTGCCCTTAGGGACCCACAGTTTTACATGGGTTCCGAACCATGGAACAGCTCGCATTCGTAACGAATATAGATATCAGAAATCATGCAATTACAGATATCAGAAAGAGAAAGAAAGTTGTGCATGACCGGGAAGAGGATTTGAACCCAGACCTGTCGCATGAGAGACAAGTCATCTAGCCCCCAGACCACGAGCTGTTCAATAGCGTTCAAACTTGTGTAAATTGTAAAAAAAAAGGTTTCTCGTTTAACTGGAGGCTAAAAAGACATCGGGAAAAGAGGTCAGCCATGAACATTTTGTTTAGCTCAGTAATTTTAATAAAACAACTAAAATATATGAACCTTTAATGTTTTGCATGGTAAAGTCCTATTTATATGCTACCCTTGCAGGTAACCATTGCGATGATATACCAGCCAAGATATAAAAGAAAGAGACTTAAGAATGTTGTGCTCATAGTACCGCATTCTTCCATTTGTTCACCTTCGTATTATTATTGCATTTGGACGACGACAAAGCGCGAAAACGGATGCAGCACATCTGCGCTAACATTTATTTAGCTCGGTACTTGAGGTTAACTCCACAGTCATGAATGTTGATGAGTAATTTCTCGGGAGCCTCCTTCGCGCTATTTTTTAGGGGCATCCGGCTGATGTTAGCGAACATATGGTTCGAAGTTATGGTGCTTTCTTAAGGTAGCCCAACCCGGCGGGACTAACTCATTCGCGGGCACGGTACAAAACCTCTGGGACCTTATCCGTTTCAAAGAATAAGACAGGCTTCGTGATGTGGTAGATGCAACATGTCCACAAAAAAGACAATTTGCATAGTGTATGATTTGGTAAGATTTACGAAAATTTTAATTACTAAACGACTTATAGCTAAAAGTAAACCACAACCGCTGTAGTAAAAAAACCAACAAAAACCAAATAGATTATAAATCTTGATTAAGTAAGCTATGTCTGATGACTAATCTTTTTAAGATGGTCTAACTTTAACATTGCGTAATCCATCTCCAAAGTGATTGTATAAAACGCGCGAAAATTCGAACTTTCGGACCTTATAATTTAGAAACTAAACACAATTTTACATTGCCAACGATCATCAGACATTTAGTTTGATCAAATAAAGCTATTTTGAGCAAAATTTGGGATCTCTGACAAGAAATATGGGCGTGATCTTCTTTCCCCGTTTGTATGGGGAGTTGAGCGGGATGGTCCACCTTAAGTCAATGGCAAATTATTTTACTTTCATCCTACTACTAGCTAGAATGAGAACATGAAAAAAAAACATGTATAATTTCAGCTAACGCTATACCGATATAGTGGAAAAATATTTTAGAAAATGATATTTTTTGCATGGATAGAATTGCCAGGTCTCAAACGTATTATTTTTCAAGTTTGCTACTGATATTGACAGTAACTGATATTTATTTAAATATCGTTTTAAAGAGTGTAACATTATCTACCAATTTATTTCAGGTTATGTTTAACTATTTCAAATTTCTTTAACGAAACAATTAAACAACAGGGGTTACATGACACAGAAATGTATTTAAATAAACTTCTAGAAGTATCGGACAAGTGAGAACTGATTCGAGCACCGAAGGTACCGTGCACATTTGTATGCAGATAGTTGGTCCCGTGTTGGACTAGGACTAGTTTTTATATATCTTGCTTGGTCGTTGGTGGTTGGAATGAAATATGGCCGTATTTTTTATCGCGTTGACTGAGATGCATGCCTTTTACAGTCCCAAGGGACCATAACGCTAAGAATCTAAAAATAATTTCAACTTAATACCTCCGCGTATTCTTGAAAAAAAGGGTGTTACCTTACAGACGGACAACAAGAGCGCAATCCTAAAAATGCATTTATGTTGAACAGTTATTTACCTCTCTTTTATATCAAAATCCGGAAGCAATCGCTCAACAAACCTCGTGAATCAGTCCGTGTTGAAATGCTAAACTGTTCACCTTGTATTACAGAGCCATGGCTTTGGATCCAGCCTCCAAAAGCGAGGGTCGAACGACGGGAGTAGAAAAAAAACTCGTTTGTATGGGGGAGGGGGAGGTAGCATCTTTCACATATAAAACCGGTAGTGCAGGCGAGTCGGTTCGCTTGTCTACTAATTCGCTGACTACTGATCTCGAGTTCCAACGATACGTGAGAATATGTTGGAACTGCACCGAACGCTATTTAGTCCAACGAGCATTCGATGTTGCGCATCCCGAATCCGTAAGTGAAGAAATAGACGTTTCGGACCCACTCCTGGGTACACTGCCGCCATACGAATGAGTTTCGATCGCTGATTCCGACCTTCCATCCTCGCTGCCACAAGCAAGGGGCTCATTGGAAAGAAAATCACAGTAGAAACCATACCGTTTGTAAGTGCCACGTTCAAATATTTCATTACGTACGACTAACATTAACCTCTTAAACAGTCACTGTTTTGCACTTACATTCTGAGACCGCCCAAAAGAGACTTCTCATATTTATTCCAGAATTTCACAGGCGTCGACTCCTCGCGGCGTTCCCTACGCGAACGTGTGTGCGAAAATATATAGCGGCCATCCGTCTCAGTCCACTCTGGAGGCTGCCGCTACGCGATACTACGCCATTTGTACAGAGATATTCATTGCGTTTTCTAATGTGGGAGGTATTGTGTCACCGCGTGCCGTTGTGAGCTTATTTGAACCTTTTGAGTGTCTAGGCAAAGTATGAATATAATGTTCCAAAACTATTTGTATTTGAGCATTGTTTAAGTACTTATTTCGTAAGAGGCAACTTAGGTCATTCATTTGGGAGTATGAAAATATACACTATTAATATTCATAATTTTTATCGCGTTGCCTTAGAAGTTTGCTTTTAGCTTCAAGGGACCATAGACCTAAGAATTTAATTTTCCACGATCGTAATAAAACCGGCCAAGTGCTATTCGGACACGCACACGAAGGGTTCCGTGCCGTCGTACAAGATTAAACACAAAACATCACTTTTTTGTATGAGGCCCCCGTTTAATTTTTATAAATTTTTCATTTTACCTATTTGTTGTTATAGCGGCAAAATAAATACACATGCTGTGACAATTTCACCTGCCTACCTATTACGGTTAATGAGATACAGCCCTGTGACAGACGGACGGACGCACGGACGGACGGCTTAGTAATAGGGTTCCGTTGCCACCTATTGGGTACGGAACCCTAAAAAAGGACCTTCCGAGACGGACAGACAGATGGACAACGAAGTAATGTTTTAGATTTTTTTTTTGAAGAAACAGAACCCTAAAAGAGTATCAGATTGTTTTCCCCAAAACGATTATTAATGAACAATAAGCCAAAACCTTTCCCCGTCAGCTAGAAGATAAGACCTAATTTGGAACTGAACAGACATAAATTTCCCTGAATATTTTCAATAATACGCCGACAATTCGGTATATTCGAGCCAAATGATAAGGGAAACGTGATGTTAATATTAAAATGAGAAAAAAAGAAGATCATCGGAGGCGCGTGGGAGCCGCGATCTGACGATAACCCAAATAACTCCACAGGAATGTACTTATTATTTCTCAACTGCGGCTTTTGCGGTCTGTACTGGCGCTACCCTGAAATACAGGATGAGCTACGGTTGAGAGTGAGAATACTATTAAGTGTTTAGAAAACTTTTAGCAAGACTTTTGAAGTTGCAAACATAGAAAACTATTGTTTTAACGCTTTATAAGGCATACGGATATAGGGGGAAACAGTGGAACTGTAAATGGTTTGGAGAATGTTTTCATTACATAAACTTTAATTAAGAAATATTATTAAAACACAGCGAGAAATTATTTTCAGCCATCCAGTAAATCATGATATCTACAATGCGGAACTCCAACTTAGCCTCAGTGGCCCAGTGGCGCGACACTTCGGCGATCGCTCTCCGAAGTTAAACAACGCTGGGTCCGGTCCCTTCCTTACTTACTAGGTGGTAGGGTTTATCCCGCCCGGGTTGGTACCATCGCATTGGATGAACGATGGTCGAAGCGGCAATGAAAATTGTCCGTGTTTTCCATCCAGTTCAATGTAGCCGTGCAATATAAGGAAGGTCCTGGCATGGCACCTAATTGCCATGTGGTGTGTTGGGCTAATACCATGACAGAACTTGTGGTATTAGCCTCCATGTCCAGTCACATAAAAAAAAAGCTATCATCTATTGTAATTTGCCGAGTCATGGATACGGTGGATTATCTCCAATCATTGTAAAACTACTGTGGTGTATTTTAAGAGGTGCTGGACTATGAGGTCGATTGGGTGTTACTACTAGTCACCAAAATTTTATAAATATCGTTTAAAATATTTTTATAAAACATCTCAAACTCTACAGGCAAATAAGCTATTATATTTCCCACTACGACTAAAATATCTCAAACTCGACAGGCACTATACGTACACCTTATATCATAATCAGTCAAAATCTTATATAAGATTATTGGGCTGTATAAGAAACAAGAATACTCCGTTTTGCCGCACAAATTAAAGATTTATGAAGATTTCTATTTTGCGAAACTCATAAGAAAGAAAAAAATATCACATGTCATTGCTACAAGTAAACAAAATTAGGTATACATCTTAGAAATGTCTCCAAAATAGATATCTTTATATTAATAAAAAAAAAGATAATAGATTTTCTCGTTAGATTATCATTGTTAAAATCTGTTCAGAATTCTAGAAAAATAATCGGCTGGTATATGCCATTTGTATGCGGAGATTAGGTTCCAGAAACCGTGTCTTTAGGGACACTATAAGGCCCACCCCCAATTTCTAAAACCACGCAATCATACTTCTTCATTTCACCTTAGTTGCCTAATCAGTTCACTGCCTAAGTTAAAATAAAGTAATTGGTGATTACGACTGAGTGACTGGGTATCAAATGTCTATTGTATGCTGACGATACTGGTGACTTCAACGGTAGAGGAATTTAGCTGATGGTATCTTCCATGAAAGATGCGTGCAATGAACGATGCATAAAAATAATAAAAGTAAGATGAAAGGAATGGTTTTCGAGCGAGACGAAGCAGTGATGGGTGTAATCTTTACATATTATAATACGAAGCTAAGTAATTTTATTTGTCTTATACCTGTTGTTGGCGTTATGTTACATATATTAGCAAACATTTACTATGGAATAAGTGTTTTTTTTAAGCTTTTTCGACCTAAGTTCGGTATTCTTTCACTTTTTAAAAAGCGGCAGAATTAATACAATCCCATATCCTGGGATTTCCACGAGTTAAAATTCATAATTCCATTAAAAAATATCCTTTTTCTTTGCTGGATTCTTTGTTCATAATTTTGAGATCTTTTACGGATTCTTGGAAATTCTGCCTTTTTTTGCTTTGTCTTTCTTGCTTTTAAATGATTAAATCTACATAAATGTATAAAAGACGAAAATGTTTTTCTCAGAGTGAAAAAGCAGCGGCACTGTGTGATAAAAACAGAATTATTCGCCTTTACAAGAAACTCTTTGGTCACTAATTTATTTTTCTTTCATGTTACTTAAGAGCAGTCTCATTCGAAAAAATAATTAAACCGGCCAATGCTTGCTCACTAGTTTAGTACAACCAAAAATATCTTATTAACTCGTAGGCTATTTCAGAAATGTAACGTAAATTATGCTATCGTGTTGAAAAAACATTTTTTCGTTTGAGTATAATTCTCGACCATTCGTTTCTTTCTTTGTCAATTTTTGGTCCTAACCTAAAGCTAAAGAAGATAATAATCAAACACATTCGGTTTAGGTACTATGATGATCATAAATTAAACTCTTTGTAAAAGATCGGATGTGTAGATTGTAGCATATCTAGACCACCGCTAATGGCACCTAACGCAGGCATTAGCGAGCACACATTTAGGGGTGTGCAATTAATTTCCCAATTCAATATAGGTTCAATATCCATACTAATATTATAAATGCGATAGTAACTCTGTCTGTCTAAGCCGCAAAACCAAAATGCATTAATTTAGGTATAGAAATAGTCTGGACCTTGGAGGACATAGGCTACCTTATTGAAGCGAACATTAAACTCAAAACGGGTCAAATAGGGGATGAAATTTCGTATGGGGAACTCAAATAATATCCAGGAAATAAATCGGACCGACATCAGTCCAAAACGACATCGACCCAAGCGGAGCCGGGTATCTCAGCTAGTAATTTATAAATCAAATTAATACTGAAATGATTTTATTTTTCGTAAATGTTTAGAGAGTATAATAACATATTTATTTCCTTAGGTTAACACCGTTATGTATACACCATTTCGAAATATCCAAATTTTTATTGAGTCATCGCGCGAAGCTTAAGATTTTAAAAATGCTAAAATATGCGAAATGACAACTGTGTTTGATTGGCAGAAGGAAAATATGATTTTACAGTTTAATTAATTTGTAAGATTAACCTATAATTTTTGTTTTCCAGTAGTCCTACACAAACACGGCCCCTGATAATGGCGGCGGCAGACGAGTCAGAAAAATAACTATCATACGTTCAGGTGACGCGATTTAAGAAATTAATTACCGACTCAGCCTCGGTAGCCCAGCGGTGCGAAGCGAGCGCGGATGAGTTTTAGATAGGATTCCACGTAAAGCTGTAGGTAAAACTTATTTACTAGGTATTAGGGTTAACTGCCTGGGTTGGTACCATCGAATTGAATAAACGATGGTCAAAGCGACAATGAAAATTGTTCTGTTTCACGTGTCATAATCCTTGTCTTTTGATGGGTATAGCAATTGTTTTACAAGTTTAAATTGCATAAAAAGTTATGTTTAAATGGGGGGAACGGCAGAACGTCTAATATGCAGATCGTATAATATCATATTTTAACAAAATTTTAAAACCATGCACAACGTATAATCGGCAGATCGTATAATTTTATACGTAGTGCATGAAGAAGTTTAAAAAATAAAATTACGTATTTCTCCATGCATAACGTATAATAGTCACAACGATACGATATGCATGGTTTTGATTTTTTGGAAAAAAATACTTTTATAGGTTGTGAATATTATACGTAGTGAATACGACTCTTTTAAATGTAAGTATGTAATCGCCTCCAGAGGATAATGAGGTGATCAAGTTCCATACAACGGCTCAAATCTGATTCCTTAGACAAATTAATATTATTTTGTTCTGAAATTTTGCACACGTAATAAATCAATTGAGAGCTAAGTCTGTACAATTTTGTTTTTTTTTTTTGCTAAATAACTTATCCGGTAAATACACCTCTAAAAAATGGTATGTAAATACAATAAGGCGTATATGCAGAATATGCAAAATTTCAGAAATTTGACCGAGAAAAGAGGCGCCTTCCTATAGAAATTTACAATCCTTCTTACTTACTTATCCTCTTAAGCTTAGTTTCAAATACCTAGATCAGTTACCATGCAGTGCTCACCAACTGATATTGTGTTTCGGATGATACTAATTCAATCTGATATAATAACAGCTCTCGCATAATTCTAACGAGATTTCGCGATACGATTACCAACAAGCAAGCGAGGATTGTTTCGTAACTTTTTGAGTTAAGTAGTTTTGGTTTCCTAACTTTGTTAATAGTCCTTTATTCGACTCAGCTGTTGGTAATATAATTTTAAGCAAGTAACCGTCTAGAATGACGACGATAAAGTTATTATATTAGTTAATATGCTGAGGTGCCCGGCTTCTCTCGGGTCAATTTCGTTTGGACAATCAGACGAGCGGAGATTTGGCCCCGATCCACCGCGTCGCATCACCCGCCCGCACAGTTACATCGTTTTCGGTAAGTGTTGTTATTATTTCTTTTTGTTTTTGCTCAGGTCCTTAAGATCGTAGTGTGATTTAAAATAATTTGTAACCTTCCACAAGTATTGGGCTTTGAATGCAACAAAAAATGCTTGAATCTAGAGATTAGCGCGAATTAACAAAACAGCTATTCAGCTTTATAATATTGTAAATGGTATAGATTTCCTAACTTTACTGATAACTGTGGAGAGCAAGGCGAAGACTAAATGTTATCTAGTTCCATCATCGAACTAAAACTGTTAGTAGACTCAAACATAAAATTAAGTGAAAAAAAAAACCATTCAGTGGCGATGTCTAGCATGATCTAGTAGTTAGGTTTAATTTAGACACAAAGAAAGGGTACTTTAGCTACAAAAACAATTATCTAGTAATTTGAATAATTTAGCATTTGGCACATGGTATATGTACATGTATATACATGGTATAGTGGAATTTTCTAGATAATTTAACCTACAAACTTTTTAGTAACTGGTGCCAGACCTAGAATATCCCTTTTTACCTTATTTTTGGGTTGCGGTGACATGGTTTTGGTTACATTTAACATTTTTTTCTTCGAGCAGTAGCACTTAGATCTAAGTGTGTATGTCATTATTGTGGACTGAACAATTATGTAAATGAGTAAAATATCTTCGAGGGTTCTTCTTCCGCGGATCACTTTTTGACGTAACTTATTGTAATTTTGACTACCAAAAGTTTAAATGAATGAAATTAAATATTTCGGCGATCGACGAAAACGTTAAATAGCCAGCGACAACCCTAGGTCGCGTAATTCAACCACCGCTGCATTTGCGTCGCGCTCCCATTTCCTCCCGTGTCTCGCTGGAGGCTCCACTCGCCGCCAGCCACCTCCGACCTCACCCGCCGCCCCGTGCGTTGATGCACTAAATTACCTCCCGCCCGCCCCGCGCCCACACATCGCTCGACGCGCCCCCTCCTGAAAGCTAGGCGGACAAAGCTGTAGTGACGATCGAAAATTAGCTTATTTATTGTTAATTCATCATCCATAGGCAGGGCACAGAACTCGGATTTATCATATTTTATTTAATTTAATTTATTTAAACTTTTTGGTAGTCATACTACACTAAGTTACGTCACAAAGATCCGCAAATTGGATCAAACCAGTAAAGAAGAACCCGCAAAGAAACTTCACGGGTTTACATAACGTATTTTCTCCGTCCACAATTATGAAATACGCACATATGTAGATCTAAATGCTTCTGCCAAACAATTATTAGGTAAAACAGATTCAAACAGAGAACAAAGAGATCATTGGCCAGTTCAACAATCACAGCGAAGAAGAACTGGTTATGTTATATGTCCACTTAGTCTAAGTTTACTTTTTCCGTCCACAATAATCAAATACACACATAGATCTAAATGCTACTGCCAAACTATTCTTTGGTAGAACAGATTTAAACAAAAAAATAAAGCTCAAAAAAAAAAACATTTAACAAAAAAAATAACCAACTTCAAAGAAAAAGCGCTAAAAAGTAAAAAATAATGTTCATTTTGTAGTTACGATTTCTGTTATTTTTTGAGTCGGCGTCAGCCGGGCACGCGCTGCGCCAATCAAGAGAACCTAACCTAATCTAACCTAACGTAACGTAACCTAACCTAACCTAACCTAAATAACCTTGGCTGACACCGACTCAAAAAATAACAGAAATCGTAACTACAAAAATGAACATTATTTTTTACTTTTTAGCGCTTTTTCTTTGAAGTCGGTTATTTTTTTTTGTTAATTTTTTTTTATTTGTTAATTTTTAGTGAATCTGAAGTACACTTACTAATTTGTACACGTCCTTTCCAATAAAAAAAGAATCACCGAAATCGGTTGGCGTTATATCCATTTGTCGCGCACATCTTAATACAAATTTAAGACTATTATGATCTTATCATGGGTATCATTGTCAGAACTTAACCAAATTAAAATGACCACTTGGGAAGCACTAGCTATCATTTAAAAAAATAATCATCAAAATCGGTTCACCCAGGAAAAAGTTATGAGGTAACAAACATAAAAAAAAAAACAAAATAAACAAAAAACATACAGACGAATTGATAACCTCCTCCTTTTTTTGAAGTCGGTTAAAAAATCATTCATCATCACAGCGAAGTAGAACTGATTTTTTTATACGGCTACTTAGTATAAGTTTGCAAAAGTGTTTTCCACCGCGTTTTTTGTGTAAGTGGACACGGCAGGCTAATAACATACCCACCGTCATGGTATTAGCCCAACACACCCTGAAGGAATTAGGAGCCTTGCAGTGAACTCCTAGTAATACGCACGTTAACTTGAAACTGGATAGAGAACACGGAAATCAACAAGCAAAGTATTCTGAAATTTAATAGAATAATCGGGAATTAAAAAACAGTAAAATAACTAAGATATTTTTTCAGGTATTATTATCTCCTTCGACATTTCCTAAATTAACGTTTTTTTTTTATGTGACTGGACATGGATGGCTAATACCACACCTTCTGTCATGGTATTAGCCTAACACACCACATGGGAACTAGGTGCCATACCTGGACCTTCCTTATATTGCACGGCTACATTGAACTGGATGGAAAACACGGACAATTTTCATTGCCGCTTCGACCATTGTTCATCCAATGCGATGGTACCAACCCGGGCGGGATTAACCCTACCACCTAGTAAGAAGGAAGGGGACCAACAGTTTAACGTGGAATCCGAACCACGGCCAGCCTCTCTCAACGGTCGAATGGTCACCCATCCAAGACCAGACCGGACCCAGCGTTGCTTAACTTCGGAAAGCGATCGCCGAAGTGTCGCGCCACTGGGCTATTGAGGCTGACAATTCTTACTACTTATGAAACACTATAAATTTTAGTCTAAGAGTTTTACATTCATTCTAATCAATCAATCAAGCTTATACTACTACTAAACTAAAATTAATATTAGAAATCAACATACTTTAAACCACTTACCTCATTCGTAAAATGTTAATGTTTTGCCATGATTACAAGTAAAAATGTTTTACTGAGAAATGATCAAACATTTGATTCCAATTCAAAAACCTATGCACACACAATTTATGCTGGCAACACTAGAATGACAGTGGTGGAGGTGGCTGTGGCGGTACAGGGGCAGGAGAGACGAAAGCTCTCACCACAAAGTGTTGGGTTCCCTCCCGGAGCTGCAGTGACCTCTACAGCAGGAAATGACCGACCACGGCGGATAGTTCGTACATAAATAAGCACGCGTACATTCGGATTGAAATTCTGTCTACCCGATTATAGATTCATTGAGCTCGTTAAAAGTATCTCCAAATAAAAGATTATATATATTAATTCCAAATTAACTTTCATTGTTGTTCACATTTCTTATTATAACTTTAAAGGCTTAGGCCAAAAGTGTGACGAGACATCAATGTTTATTTGTTTAAATTCCTTTTTTTAGGGTTCTGTACCCAAAGGGTGAAAACGGAACCCTATTACTAAGCCTCCGCTGTCCGTCCGTCCGTCCGTCCGTCCGTCTGTCTGTCTGTCTGCTGTATCTCAGTAACCGTAACAGGTAGACAGCTGAAATTTTCACAGAGTGTGTTATTATTTTGCCGCTATAACAACAAAAAGGTAAGATTAAAAAATAATTAAAATTAAAGAGGGCTCCCATACAAAAAAACGTGTTTTTTTTACGATGGTACGGAACCCTTCGTGTGCGAGTCAGACTCGCACTTGGCCGGTTTTTTCTTTTCCAATACCGAGCCTCACATCAGGTGCCACGAAAAACAGGCTTTGCCTAGTTCGGGTACTTGTACAATCAAACTCATTTGTATCTTCATACAGGGTTTGTGTTGCCACTGTCTGTTTCGCTTATTTCATACTAGTACTCTGTGTTTTGATATTGCCCTCTAGGGTTTCATGCTTTATGTAACTTGTACTCTTGTGTTTTTGTTATTTTTTCAAGTTATTACTGTATGTAATTTCAATATGTGTTAAAATATAAATAAATAAAATAAAAATAAATATAGTATGCGTTTGGGCTTTTCTACTTCATGGTCATATGAAGTGCGTATTTTTTTGAAATGGACTGTAATATTATAATTTTATCCGGGTATTGAATAACTGACTGAAAAACTCAAAAACAATTAGGTGATTACATTTTTCGAAGGGTATGACCGAATATTTGGGACGTTCAAATTGTAAAACCATTATAATATATTTCCTAAGTTATCTTAAAAGCACATTTCTTTTGCATGCATTAATTGCTACAAACACAAGGCCATATAGTTTGTACGTTTTATAACCATTGAACATGTTTTAAGTGGTTCCATATGATCACAAAAAGTCACAAGAAAAACACGGTGTTATATATTTATCTACGAAATGAAC
Organism: Incurvaria masculella; assembly: GCA_946894095.1. Classification (NCBI taxonomy): domain Eukaryota; kingdom Metazoa; phylum Arthropoda; class Insecta; order Lepidoptera; family Incurvariidae; genus Incurvaria; species Incurvaria masculella. The sequence goes on along the minus strand of OX335650.1, from coordinate 4,469,912 downwards.
TGGTAGTCAGATTAGTAACTCAACCGTACTGTGGACTTACATATATACCTACTACGAGTTCAACGCTCGCCTGAAAAGTTTCTCTTTGAAGCGACGCTTGGGCGATAGCTAACTAAAATGACGTAACAGCTACCGAGATAATTTAAACTTAGTCCTTGCCTAAAGTCGTTCTAATTCATCCTTGGTGGAGAGCGGGTGCATTATTTCTGCTTGCTGAGAAAGGTATATTTGGTAAACGAGCTCCCAGCCACTCAGATCGATTGTCTCCGTATTCATAGCCGTTGTCTTTTGCCATAATGTATAGCAATGCTTTTTTAGGTACCTACACGTAACGTGTTTTTTTTTATGTGACTGTACATGGATGACTTATACCACACCCACTGTCATGATCTAAGCCCAAGCCAACGAATTCCCGAAGGAATTAGGGGCCATGCCAGGACCTTCCTTCTTATGAGCACGGCTACATTGAAAGGGATGGAAAACACGGACAATTTTTTATTGCCGTTTCGACCCTTATTCATCGATTGCATTTGTACCAGCCGGGACGGGCTTAACGCTACCAACTATTATTTAACATGGATTCCGAACCATGGAACAGCTTGCATCGTACCGTAATGAGCTTATCTAATTCATAAAGATAAAGAAAGTGGTTCATGAACGGGGCGGGGATTTGAATCTAGACCTCTGGGTTGGAAGGCAAGCCTAAGCTCTCTTACATGATTCACTTTCACTAGCCGTTGCTAGAGCCTTGGTAGTACACCACGGTAGAAGTTGAGTTTGATTTTGACTGGTTGAAGAATAAGTAGTAAAACTTGCATGGAGTTTGACGTTTTTACGTAACTTCGAAGTTCCGTAAACGCCAATTTAGCTGAGAAGTCCAACTAGGGGCTCAGATGACATTTTCACCACTCTAACCAACTGAGCTACCCAGATAATTTCGTCAGTCGTCTTATTTATAGCCTATTTTATAACAGACACAATGTCTCCTCCATGTACTAGATGACGCTTATTTCACGCATGAATCCTAGGCTAAGGCGTTTTAAGTGCGATTTTTGGGATATTAACCTAATTTCTGTCGACAGCAAAGTCGATCATCGTATCAGATTGTAATGCCAGCCCGAATTAAACTTAATTTTAATATGTTTTCATGCTTACGAAATAAAATGGAAGCATTGAAAAAATAAAAATAAAAATTGGCATGTAAATTTGTCCTAATATTTTAGTTCAAATCTGTAATAATTCCAGAACAAGCGTGAGTTTAGAGATTCAAGCACCTAAAGATATCAAATAAACCCTACTCCGCCATTATATATGTGAATAGATATTCCGATACGCATTTCGTCTCAAAACCACTGCACGTGACGAGCTGTCCCATTCGAAGGCTGTGGGGGTAGCATGGGAACAGGAAGCCAATTCTCGCGCTGATTATTTTACATACGGAGTAAACACTCCTGAATCCTCACTGAATCAGTAAATAACTTCTGACCTATTCAGATGCAAATACAGTTCACCTATAGAAATCGATAAATACTTTCTTATTAGCGCTGAATTCGAAAACACATGGAAATATTTAAATTTCATGTTGCTCATTCCGTGTGGCGGTGGGATCAATTACCAGAACAGCTTTCAAATTTAATTTCTCTCCTCAGACCAATTCTGATTCATTTTATCGGAATTCCCAGAATAGGCCTACTGCTCGAGCGCAGGTGTTCCGAGAGGAGTTCGTCAGGAAAAATGTCAGCTCATCTTTTGATGTAGAGAAAACGTGACGTCGTGTTGACGCACGCGTGGATCATTACTCGGGCTGGAGATTTTTGTGTAAACTCTTTATAAGGGCGGTTCTATGTGAAAGATCTGCGTTGAGTGTAAGACATACGCGCGGCGTATACGCGAGAGAAGATTGCGGTCGTTTTTTATCTCTATATGCAAATGAAGTTTTATGCATCAACTGTTCCAAATATACAGTAATATTCTGTCAAATCAGGCCCGATTGCTCAAAAAACAATAGCCTTATAAAATGACGTAAACCTATGATACAATTTTTGTAAAGAAAGTTTAAAAACCCATAATTAAATATCTACACTACTCATAAAAAATGTTCACACTTATCTTAATTTATTATTTCATCATTGAAATTGATTTACAGATGTAATATCTAAAATTCACTAAAAACGAAATTTGCAGAGACCTATTTTATCCTGAACCTAAAAAGTCGTCAATATATCACTGGGAAGATAACTCGCCCGTAAAAATGATCAATGGTTCTTATCGCATCACTATAGTCCTATCTGGCGTAACCAAGCTTGGCGCCGATTTTTAAAATGCCATCGAAACACTCTAGAGCCAAGCGCCGAAATCCCGTGGCAGCTATAACAAATTCACGAAGCATATACATAGCCGCGCCACCCCACGGCTCAAAGCGGAATCCAATAAATCTGCTAGCACAGTAAACAAATTAAACCGTGTAATTGAAATTTAAATTGGACAAAAAATGCGGCAAATCGCTGCAATCTAAAACTTCATTCGGGTGTAGAGCGGCCATTGCGCGCAGCAGTGAGGAAGAAAGTACTGGAGTGGCGATTAGTACCTACGAGTTAGTGAAAAATCACTTACTGTAGTTAGTTCGCTTACGAATTCGGGATGCGCAGCATCGAATGTGCATTGCACAAAATAGCATCCTGTGAAATTCTTACGAGGTCTTAGGTGTCGTTTTTTTTTTTATGTGACTGGACATTATGGCTAATACCACACCTTCTGTCATGGTATTAGCCCAACACACCACATGGGAACTAGGTGCCATGCCAGGACCTTCCTTATATTGCTCGGCTACATTGAACTGGATGGAAAACACGGACAATTTTCATTGCCGCTTCGACCATCGTTCATTCAATGCGATGGTACCAACCCGGGCGGGATTAACCCTACCACCTATTAAGTAAGGAAGGGGACCTACAGTTTAACGTGGAATCCGAACCACGGCCAGCCTCTCTCAACGGTCTAATGGTCACCCATCCAAGACCAGACCGGACCCAGCGTTGCTTAACTTCGGAGAGCGATCGCCGAAGTGTCGCGCCACTGGGCCACTGAGGCTGACTCGTTGGAGCTTGAGGACATTATTAGCGATGAGTAGTTAGCGAACGAATAGCAGGCCTATTCCTGGCATTCTGTAATCAGGAATTCTGAATCTATAAAACCGCGTTTATAGCTAGTCTTTAGACGGTAAAGCTTGATTTATAAATAAATAAACTTTGTTTTTGTTTTGTTTGATTTGATGATTAAAAAAATTATGCTCTGGATTATTTTTGTCAAGAAAATTACTATAAAAACTCTATAAAAGCGGGTTTCTAGACTCAGAATTCTTGATTCCTGATTACGGAAGTCCAGGAATAGGCCTGCAGGTCAGAAGACCCGGGTCATCTGTAGCATAGATTAAACAAGCTCAAGATCAATCACGTCCATAGAATCGGCATAGCTAACACAATTTGGCCAAAAGTGTCTAGCCATCTATTGGAATTTGCGTAAATTATACTATGCCTCCATCACCCGAACGCACGTACAGACAATTTGTTGCGTGAGGTAACTACAACACAAATTAGTCCCAATGCAGGTAAGATATGGCGCTTTATAAATCAATGGTTAGTTTACATATGTACATACCTAGGTCTGTACATATGTATTTCTTGAGCTTGTTTAATCTATGTCTGCACTGAACAACCGAACGGCTTTCTCTTTCGCAAAGATTCGTGTCTTCGCAACTCGTACTTTATGTACGAGTATGTATGTGCCGACTGAATGCGATGTCTGGATCGACCAAACGACAGGTGAGCTCGGCTCTCGGCTGAGTTGGCGAACGAACGTCTCAAAAGAGACGGGTCCATATCTTATTTTCTATGGTCCTACGGGTCAAAAACACCCGTTCAATTCCCGAGACTCTCGCAAACGACCTATCGCTACCTTTGCTCAATGCGCAACAGACAGAGAATGTAAATATACACAGTAGACATACCAAAAATAAGAACCGGCCGATCCACTAGATCAGCATTACTCAACCTTTATGCGTTGAGAACCAACAGAGAGATTTGAAATTATTCAGAGGGCCACATTAATAAATTGGCTGTATACTCATAATTTGGAATTCTCCTACAGTCCCTCTTCCCGTAATGAATGCCTCCTACCAACAAAGTGTTTAAGATTATACCTACATACATTTATTTAATGCTTCATCTGCGTTACGGATATGGACTGCAAATATCGAAAATTCAAACATAATGCCGTCATCACCAAAATCGTATTTGGCATCAGACGCTAGAGCCAGTCCTAGGTTGACTAAGTAAATATACTTTTTCGTTCTAAGCAGGTACGTCGCTTCTTCCAAGGAATGTGATTGGTATGTGCAATATGTCAGAAAGAGAAAGAAAGTGATGCATTTCGGCGCGAGGAATTGAACCCAGACCTTTGGTATGCTAGGCCAGTCCTCGCGCCACTAGGCTACGAGCCGCTCAATACCTTTAAACGTAGTGTGAAGGTGCATGGTTTTCGCGGCCCCCCTGAAAGTTAGAAAGCTCATGGGCGTCGCCGGGCACCTCATTGAGGTCCTGGCTTAGGCCATATGCCATTCTTAAGGTGGCCCATCCCGCTCATCTCCCCATACAAAAGGGGAAAGAAGATCACGCCCATATGTCTTGTCAGAGATCCAAAATTTTGCTCAAAATAGCTTTATTTGATCGAACTAGATGTCTGATGACAATTGGCATTGTAAAATTGTGTTTTGTTTCCAAGTTATAACGTCCGAAAGTTCGAATTTTTCGCGCGTTTTATACAATAACTTTGGAGGTGGATTACGCATTGATAAAGTAAGAACATCTTAAAAAGATTAGTCATCAGACATAGCTTATTTAATCAAGATTTATAATCTATTTGATTTTTGTTAGATTTTTGACTACAGCGGTCGTGGTTTACTTTTAGCTATAAGTCGTTTTGAAATTAAAATTTTCGTATATCTTACCAAATCATACACTATGCACATTGTCTTTTTTGTGGACAGGTTGCATCTTCCTCATCACGGAGCCTGTCTTATTCTTTGAAACAGAGAAGGCCCCAGAGCGCAACAGCCCGGTTTTGTACCGTGCCCGCAATTGAGTTAGGCCCGCCGGGTTGGGCCGCCTTAACATAAAAAAGTAGTGAGCATATTCTTAAGCGAACCCATTCGCTAGCGCTACCGCCATTATTTGTATAATGGCTACGCCCCGCTCCCATACTAATGAGATTCGTCGCTGCTCTCATCCTTCCTTCTTTGCCGCCGCACACAGCGTTGATGCATTAAGGGAAATTTAAATGACAAATTTTCCCACTCTAATTTTAATTATAAATAATATTCATCACATATTTGCAATCCATAAACCGATAAGAACTTAAAGTGTTAATGGGTTCATGAATTGGAATCATATTTTGTAACTTGCAAATGAAATGGTTCCATAATATGTAATATTTTGCAGAAATATGCATACGTGTTCAAAATCTTGATGATTTTTATGATAAAAAAAATTTACATGAATAAATAATTGCTTAACAAAGTAAGTGGCCATGATATAATGAAAAAAAAATGAATCTATTTATTCAAAATTTCAAAAATCCCACTGAATAGGCATTTGTTCTTCATGGTTCGGATTCCAAGAAAAACTGCAGGCTCCTATATCACTCACTATGTGGCAGGGTTAATCTCGCCCCGGCTTACCATAGCATAGGAGAATGAACGATGTAAATTCTGCCGATTTTTCCCATCCATTTCCATTTTTTTATTTTTTTTTATGTGACTGGACATGGATGGCTAATACCACAAGTTCTGTCATGGTATTAGCCCAACACACCACATGGGAACTAGGTACCATGCCAGGATCTTCCTTATATTGCACGGCTACATTGAACTGGATGGAAAACACGGACAATTTTCGTTGCCGCTTCGACCATCGTTCATCCAATGCGATGGTACCAACCCGGGTGGGATTAACCCTACCACCTAGTAAGTAAGGAAGGACCTACAGTTTAACGTGGAATCCGAACCACGGCCAGCCTCTCTCAACGGTTGAATGGTCACCCATCCAAGACCAGACCGGACCCAGCGTTGCTTAACTTCGGAGAGCGATCGCCGAAGTGTCGCGCCACTGGGCCACTGAGGCTGTCGTATCGAGGCTGAATATAGTCGTGCAAAGTAAGGAAATTCATGGCATATCACTCAGTTCCTTTCAGGTGTGTTTTTATTATAACTACTATTCCCCATCTATTCCCGCGATAAAAATTCAAAAAACTCAAGTCCTATGTATATGTAGTATTTAGTATTTATTTATTGATATCTATGTTGTTTATGTACAGTTATATAAGATATATATTTAGGTTTAATTATACTATGTATTTGTTGTATATTGTGTAGGAATTATGTTTCCTCTTAAGCAATTTCTCCATGGTTACTACTCGCACTACTGCTCACGATACCCAAAGGTAGACTGGTAGAAAATGCCTCCGGCATTAAGTTGTATCGTTTGCCCGAGTTTTTTTTTTGAGTGCAATAAACTTATATAAATAAATAAATAAATAAGTCCTTGATCTTTCCAAAGCAATATTTTCAAGCTCTGACATAATTTTCTTCGGTTGTTTTATTTTTTTTGCAAATAAAAAATACCGTTCTCTTTGAGCGTAATTGATATCAAAGAAGACTTAATTTACCTCCGATAATTATAAATGTAATAATTTTTTTCAACCTGAATGTTACATAATCGAGTTAGTGGCGCGGGGACTTGTCTTGCGTGCCAGAGATCTGGGTTCAAACTTCGCCTCAATCATGCACCACTTTCTTTCTCCTTCTTTGTTGGATAAGTGCGTTTCATCACGAATACGAGTTGTTCCATGGTACGGAATCCATGTAAAACTGTAGGTACCCCCACTAGGTAGGGCTTGGGCTGCTCGGCTTCGCATCGGCATTGGATACAAAGATGGCCGAAGCGGCAATGAAAAATTGTCCGTGTCCTTCCATTCAGTTCAATGTAGCTGGTACTGGCATGGCACCTAATTCCTTTGTAAATTCAGTATGTTACACTGTGCATAACTGTTGTTTTAGTATTAGCCATTCATCTACAGTTACATAAAAACAAATACATAAATGTTCTCATACTTCTTTTGATTTAAATTAAGAGTAGTAAATTGTCATGAATTAAACCTGTGATTTTTTCATGAAATTAAATTATTTAAACGAATTCAGCGTGTCTTTGAAATATCTTTGACGGCCACGAATTCTGCGAGACACTCTTCAGCGATGATGGGTGTGACATGGAGAGTTTCAGCCTGACATTGAATAGGTACTGCAGTCGTTATGTGACTTGGGAGCAGCGTGCTATTTAGATTATATCGTATTTTCACTTACTTGCCTTTAAGCATTGCTCAGACTTTTTTAATAAAATGCTAAGTGGTTACACGTTATGATGAGTCCAATACATATAGATTCAATTAGATATAAATTCTTATCTAACCAAATATTTTTGGTCTATAACTACTCGATAATTTTGGATTGTATTGTATTATTAACTTTTTTTATGACATACGAATTATGCCGAGGGAGGGGGGGGGGGAGATCGACGATCTCCGTGGAAGAAAGAGTCTACTGTAAAGTGTAATACCTATCGAAGCAGACGGGGCTAAATCTGTGAATGAGATTTTGACAAAGTTGTCGTCACTATATCAATACTGCATTTTAAATATATTTTATTTTACTACGATTTGTTAAACCTAACATACATAGGTAATTAAGCGCGGTACTAATTGGGGGTACCCAAGGATTCAAGATGAATGCTGTGTCATTTTATAAATATTTGCTGCTAAACTATTAAAGCCGTATTCAGACTGGGCAGACCCTTTTTAATACGCCGGACTAAACCAATTTTTGTATGGTCAGTCCGGTGCTAATCTCGTACTAAGTTTTGATAGGTGCTCTCTGAATACGCCTGCTAATTCTTGAACATAAATATGTGTATCCAATTCCAATTCGTATCGTATTAGATTCCGGGCTCATCATAACCTGCGAGAAACCCTAAAACTGTAGTCCACACAAACCTGTTCATAGTATTCGTTACTACATTCTGCAAAGATATATTCGACCATATTCAATTTTGGAATCACTTCACACAATCTCGGCCAGATTCCTCAACTGCGGGGCGACCGCGCTGTCGTAATACAGTCGCAATATAGCAAATGCCGCAGAATTACAAGGCGAATATTAGCAAGAGGCCAGCCTAACCATTAATATGAAGACAATGTTGGGCCGGAATTTAATCACGCTCGCTATAATTCAGGCAGGCGGCCTGCCGCGTCGTCTCGCGGACAACGTCGCCAGACGTGGGCATCAGCCAGAGGCGAGTGACCGAGTGATCTCATTGGGCTGTCCTAGACCACAGAATATATGAGGGTTTACATACAGTAGATCAACTCCATACAATTCCCGATTTCGTGCACCTATACAGGCACATTTCGCTTGTATGGGCTCTAAGCTAGTTCGCGGTGCTGAACTGTCGAGAATTTTCCTTGGAAGCCATCTTTTTAAAAGTAACGGAACCAGCAGCCGATATTTAAGTGACAACCCCGATACTCAATGGAGGGAAGAAATTTATCTCAAAGATCGCCTGTGGCACAGCTATTATCTACTGTGCCTAGACACCAGACCATAGTCCACGTTTCTGATTAATTTGAGGAGTAGTTTGACCAATATCGAAGCTAAAAACATTTCCGAAGTGTCATTTCCATGCATATAATTTTGAAATTAATTATATTAATAAATTATTATTGCAAGATAAAGTGTACAAAAGGTGATATTGGCATTCAATTGAAAAATATTTTTATCAAATCAAATCCTTGCTACTTTTTTGGCCATACAGTAAGTAAAAGTATTTAAAATAAATAAATTATTTAAGTATTTCAACATTGAAATAAACATTTTAAAAACAACATTTTAAATGATTACGAAGTTAAGGCAACTAAGTTTATACTCTGTCATTTCGTTGCAACGTGGACGTACTCGCTAATAAGAACGGTTGGTCCATGTTCAGTGGCGCCTCCAGACTGCGTTGCCGGAATGTAGGTAATAAGCCGTACGCTTTGATGTATCCTATAACCATTGACTTGTAACCCTAATTCGCTCCTTGATTGTTGCTCACGAATTCGTGTAATTTAATCAAATGGGTACCCGAGTAACGAGATGCTAGCAATCCCAGGTTGTATAAAATTGGTTGAGCATTACAATTATCCATCGAATACGTAAATTATCGTCATGTAGATTAACATAGTCGATTCAAAATATTGAATAATATTGTCTATAATCATGATAAAGTCTTAAAATATATTGTAACCTCGCTTTGGAATATTTATTTAGGATAATGTTATCACAAACACCATTAACGAACCCTAAAAACCACTAAACTAATATACTAATCCTACGAATTATATTTAAGTAAATATTTCTTAAAATAAACATATTTACAAAAAGTAATTTAATTCAGTCATATCACTGAAGGCGGAAGAATGCCCAAAAGGCTGACCGCATTACCTCGCTGGATTGAAAGGCTTATTCTTTGCCCGAGGTAGCAGTCAGCCCCTTTGTCTGTGATGCTTCTACCAAGCGTGACGAAAACTCTTTCACCGTTTGGTGTTGAACCCAGCGCTTCAACACCAAACGGTGTCAACAAGTAACAATCACTTAGTGTTGAGTATTTGCGCCGTTTATCTGAGCTTTTATTTCATACGAATCTCTGCGAATATTCTTCGGAATTGGGAAATTACCAATTCTATTTCTAGATGTTTGTCGTATATAAAGCCGTAAAAACTACAAACATGCACAGTCACAAAAAATTAAATCTAGCAGCATTAAACTCGATTAAGGCCCTAGGACTAGCCAACTACTCGCGCCATACAAATGCACTTTATAACAAATGTAATAATATGTAGTGAAACGCTTCAGCAAATCCAAATAGAACTCCAGACTGATAATGGATTGTTAATATTTTTTTATTCCAACATTTATTTAAATAATAATAAAAATAAAAAAGTTGATTTTTCTCATTAGAAATCTGAAAGTAATTCGATTTCTAGATATAAGCAAAAACAGCATATATGCATAAACAAAAAATTCCATTTGCTTTTAGATTTCTACAGTTAGTCAAAAAAGTTCGGAAATGGACACCGTTTCCGCAATGTATTTTGTATAGAAAAAGGAAAAATACATTAACGAAAATAATTCAATTCCTAGACAAGGAATCATATATTGTAAGAATGACACTTATAATCGTCAGACTTAGTTAGTTAACTTGGGGTGCCTCGTCTAACTTTGCGATTTGGCTAGTACCAGGCCCTTAAGACCATAGGACCCGTGTGTGTTATTTAGTTTTTCATATTACTTTTTTGTCTCTCGTTTTTGTATTTTTCAAGAAGTGACTCTGTGTTACATTTTAGTTAATTAGGATAAAACAGAGATATTATCAGATAACAGCGCAAGCTGACCTATTTAGAAACCTGAATTCCCGAACCTTTTCTTAACGAACACCATTTTACACACCACAGTATTTTAACGAAGCCGTGTCTGCTTTTTAAAACGTTCTACCAATATTGGGCTAACAGTAGGATAGGAATTAAGTACTTGTTAAGCAAGATTTTTTTTTTAAATATCTACAAAAAAATGTTCCCTTTCTGACAGTTTGTGTGAGTGATAAACTTAATTAAAGACTATAAAACCTATCCCATGTGAAAGACAGACCTAAAACGAACCTAATAAACAGCCAAACCATACCATTCAGTTCGATGTAGCAGTAATATAAGGTTCTGGCATGGCACCTAGCTCCCAGATAGGCTAATACCATGACAGTTGGTATTACCAATCCATGTCCAGTTACATAAAAAAATGTCATCTTAGCACGCAAGCATACACGAATCGGTACCAAGCATTTAACACCTATACATGGTGTCGTAATGGCCAGTACCCTATATTTGGGAAATGATCATTTGGATTGAAGCAAACACAAGTTTAATTACTTTTTGCCGAAAATCCTTTAAATAAAAATTAGACTTTCCACACAAACTAATTCAATAATTTAGTGTAAAAAGAATCTAATGTTCCGTTAGAACGTGGTAACGTTGTATGTACTTGTACATGGCTGGCTAATATCACACCTACTGTCGACATTAGCCTGACACGCCACGTGGGGTGTAGGTTCCATGCAAAGACCTTCCTTATGGACGGTTACAACGTCGCTTGAAATTACACATACATACATTTCAAAAATGTAAATCTCAGTAACTAGATACTTTAGAGAAAAAAAATACCTTTTTATTCTCGAAAAACATGAAGTTTACGCTGGCGAAATTAATGTATGGGCCGTTACGACACCCCGTATAGAACCATTTATATAAAGTGGCCGTTCACTACTAAGAAAGAGATTACGTCACTCTAAAGACACTGAAGGGAAAAGGAAACCAAATAACTTGTTATTTCGTCCCTTGCTTGTGTAATCAGAGATTTCTCGTCACCGTTTCCCCTTTATTACGTTTCCAGAAAACCAACTATCATTTGAGCTCTTCAGAGGCCACTAAGCGGTAGGTATTAGGAAGACCAGCGGAGCAATTATTGCGGAGGTGTGTTTTTATTATAACTACTATTCCCCATCTATTCCCGCGATAAAAATTCAAAAAACTCAAGTCCTATGTATATGTAGTATTTAGTATTTATTTATTGATATCTATGTTGTTTATGTACAGTTATATAAGATATATATTTAGGTTTAATTATACTATGTATTTGTTGTATATTGTGTAGGAATTATGTTTCCTCTTAAGCAATTTCTCCATGGTTACTACTCGCACTACTGCTCACGATACCCAAAGGTAGACTGGTAGAAAATGCCTCCGGCATTAAGTTGTATCGTTTGCCCGAGTTTTTTTTTGAGTGCAATAAACTTATATAAATAAATAAATAAATAAGTCCTTGATCTTTCCAAAGCAATATTTTCAAGCTCTGACATAATTTTCTTCGGTTGTTTTATTTTTTTTGCAAATAAAAAATACCGTTCTCTTTGAGCGTAATTGATATCAAAGAAGACTTAATTTACCTCCGATAATTATAAATGTAATAATTTTTTTCAACCTGAATGTTACATAATCGAGTTAGTGGCGCGGGGACTTGTCTTGCGTGCCAGAGATCTGGGTTCAAACTTCGCCTCAATCATGCACCACTTTCTTTCTCCTTCTTTGTTGGATAAGTGCGTTTCATCACGAATACGAGTTGTTCCATGGTACGGAATCCATGTAAAACTGTAGGTACCCCCACTAGGTAGGGCTTGGGCTGCTCGGCTTCGCATCGGCATTGGATACAAAGATGGCCGAAGCGGCAATGAAAAATTGTCCGTGTCCTTCCATTCAGTTCAATGTAGCTGGTACTGGCATGGCACCTAATTCCTTTGTAAATTCAGTATGTTACACTGTGCATAACTGTTGTTTTAGTATTAGCCATTCATCTACAGTTACATAAAAACAAATACATAAATGTTCTCATACTTCTTTTGATTTAAATTAAGAGTAGTAAATTGTCATGAATTAAACCTGTGATTTTTTCATGAAATTAAATTATTTAAACGAATTCAGCGTGTCTTTGAAATATCTTTGACGGCCACGAATTCTGCGAGACACTCTTCAGCGATGATGGGTGTGACATGGAGAGTTTCAGCCTGACATTGAATAGGTACTGCAGTCGTTATGTGACTTGGGAGCAGCGTGCTATTTAGATTATATCGTATTTTCACTTACTTGCCTTTAAGCATTGCTCAGACTTTTTTAATAAAATGCTAAGTGGTTACACGTTATGATGAGTCCAATACATATAGATTCAATTAGATATAAATTCTTATCCAACCAAATATTTTTGGTCTATAACTACTCGATAATTTTGGATTGTATTGTATTATTAACTTTTTTTATGACATACGAATTATGCCGAGGGAGGGGGGGGGGAGATCGACGATCTCCGTGGAAGAAAGAGTCTACTGTAAAGTGTAATACCTATCGAAGCAGACGGGGCTAAATCTGTGAATGAGATTTTGACAAAGTTGTCGTCACTATATCAATACTGCATTTTAAATATATTTTATTTTACTACGATTTGTTAAACCTAACATACATAGGTAATTAAGCGCGGTACTAATTGGGGGTACCCAAGGATTCAAGATGAATGCTGTGTCATTTTATAAATATTTGCTGCTAAACTATTAAAGCCGTATTCAGAGTGGGCAGACCCTTTTTAATACGCCGGACTAAACCAATTTTTGTATGGTCAGTCCGGTGCTAATCTCGTACTAAGTTTTGATAGGTGCTCTCTGAATACGCCTGCTAATTCTTGAACATAAATATGTGTATCCAATTCCAATTCGTATAGTATTAGATTCCGGGCTCATCATAACCTGCGAGAAACCCTAAAACTGTAGTCCACACAAACCTGTTCATAGTATTCGTTACTACATTCTGCAAAGATATATTCGACCATATTCAATTTTGGAATCACTTCACACAATCTCGGCCAGATTCCTCAACTGCGGGGCGACCGCGCTGTCGTAATACAGTCGCAATATAGCAAATGCCGCAGAATTACAAGGCGAATATTAGCAAGAGGCCAGCCTAACCATTAATATGAAGACAATGTTGGGCCGGAATTTAATCACGCTCGCTATAATTCAGGCAGGCGGCCTGCCGCGTCGTCTCGCGGACAACGTCGCCAGACGTGGGCATCAGCCAGAGGCGAGTGACCGAGTGATCTCATTGGGCTGTCCTAGACCACAGAATATATGAGGGTTTACATACAGTAGATCAACTCCATACAATTCCCGATTTCGTGCACCTATACAGGCACATTTCGCTTGTATGGGCTCTAAGCTAGTTCGCGGTGCTGAACTGTCGAGAATTTTCCTTGGAAGCCATCTTTTTAAAAGTAACGGAACCAGCAGCCGATATTTAAGTGACAACCCCGATACTCAATGGAGGGAAGAAATTTATCTTTAAGATCGCCTGTGGCACAGCTATTATCTACTGTGCCTAGACACCAGACCATAGTCCACGTTTCTGATTAATTTGAGGAGTAGTTTGACCAATATCGAAGCTAAAAACATTTCCGAAGTGTCATTTCCATGCATATAATTTTGAAATTAATTATATTAATAAATTATTATTGCAAGATAAAGTGTACAAAAGGTGATATTGGCATTCAATTGAAAAATATTTTTATCAAATCAAATCCTTGCTACTTTTTTGGCCATACAGTAAGTAAAAGTATTTAAAATAAATAAATTATTTAAGTATTTCAACATTGAAATAAACATTTTAAAAACAACATTTTAAATGATTACGAAGTTAAGGCAACTAAGTTTATACTCTGTCATTTCGTTGCAACGTGGACGTACTCGCTAATAAGAACGGTTGGTCCATGTTCAGTGGCGCCTCCAGACTGCGTTGCCGGAATGTAGGTAATAAGCCGTACGCTTTGATGTATCCTATAACCATTGACTTGTAACCCTAATTCGCTCCTTGATTGTTGCTCACGAATTCGTGTAATTTAATCAAATGGGTACCCGAGTAACGAGATGCTAGCAATCCCAGGTTGTATAAAATTGGTTGAGCATTACAATTATCCATCGAATACGTAAATTATCGTCATGTAGATTAACATAGTCGATTCAAAATATTGAATAATATTGTCTATAATCATGATAAAGTCTTAAAATATATTGTAACCTCGCTTTGGAATATTTATTTAGGATAATGTTATCACAAACACCATTAACGAACCCTAAAAACCACTAAACTAATATACTAATCCTACGAATTATATTTAAGTAAATATTTCTTAAAATAAACATATTTACAAAAAGTAATTTAATTCAGTCATATCACTGAAGGCGGAAGAATGCCCAAAAGGCTGACCGCATTACCTCGCTGGATTGAAAGGCTTATTCTTTGCCCGAGGTAGCAGTCAGCCCCTTTGTCTGTGATGCTTCTACCAAGCGTGACGAAAACTCTTTCACCGTTTGGTGTTGAACCCAGCGCTTCAACACCAAACGGTGTCAACAAGTAACAATCACTTAGTGTTGAGTATTTGCGCCGTTTATCTGAGCTTTTATTTCATACGAATCTCTGCGAATATTCTTCGGAATTGGGAAATTACCAATTCTATTTCTAGATGTTTGTCGTATATAAAGCCGTAAAAACTACAAACATGCACAGTCACAAAAAATTAAATCTAGCAGCATTAAACTCGATTAAGGCCCTAGGACTAGCCAACTACTCGCGCCATACAAATGCACTTTATAACAAATGTAATAATATGTAGTGAAACGCTTCAGCAAATCCAAATAGAACTCCAGACTGATAATGGATTGTTAATATTTTTTTATTCCAACATTTATTTAAATAATAATAAAAATAAAAAAGTTGATTTTTCTCATTAGAAATCTGAAAGTAATTCGATTTCTAGATATAAGCAAAAACAGCATATATGCATAAACAAAAAATTCCATTTGCTTTTAGATTTCTACAGTTAGTCAAAAAAGTTCGGAAATGGACACCGTTTCCGCAATGTATTTTGTATAGAAAAAGGAAAAATACATTAACGAAAATAATTCAATTCCTAGACAAGGAATCATATATTGTAAGAATGACACTTATAATCGTCAGACTTAGTTAGTTAACTTGGGGTGCCTCGTCTAACTTTGCGATTTGGCTAGTACCAGGCCCTTAAGACCATAGGACCCGTGTGTGTTATTTAGTTTTTCATATTACTTTTTTGTCTCTCGTTTTTGTATTTTTCAAGAAGTGACTCTGTGTTACATTTTAGTTAATTAGGATAAAACAGAGATATTATCAGATAACAGCGCAAGCTGACCTATTTAGAAACCTGAATTCCCGAACCTTTTCTTAACGAACACCATTTTACACACCACAGTATTTTAACGAAGCCGTGTCTGCTTTTTAAAACGTTCTACCAATATTGGGCTAACAGTAGGATAGGAATTAAGTACTTGTTAAGCAAGATTTTTTTTTTAAATATCTACAAAAAAATGTTCCCTTTCTGACAGTTTGTGTGAGTGATAAACTTAATTAAAGACTATAAAACCTATCCCATGTGAAAGACAGACCTAAAACGAACCTAATAAACAGCCAAACCATACCATTCAGTTCGATGTAGCAGTAATATAAGGTTCTGGCATGGCACCTAGCTCCCAGATAGGCTAATACCATGACAGTTGGTATTACCAATCCATGTCCAGTTACATAAAAAAATGTCATCTTAGCACGCAAGCATACACGAATCGGTACCAAGCATTTAACACCTATACATGGTGTCGTAATGGCCAGTACCCTATATTTGGGAAATGATCATTTGGATTGAAGCAAACACAAGTTTAATTACTTTTTGCCGAAAATCCTTTAAATAAAAATTAGACTTTCCACACAAACTAATTCAATAATTTAGTGTAAAAAGAATCTAATGTTCCGTTAGAACGTGGTAACGTTGTATGTACTTGGACATGGCTGGCTAATATCACACCTACTGTCGACATTAGCCTGACACGCCACGTGGGGTGTAGGTTCCATGCAAAGACCTTCCTTATGGACGGTTACAACGTCGCTTGAAATTACACATACATACATTTCAAAAATGTAAATCTCAGTAACTAGATACTTTAGAGAAAAAAAATACCTTTTTATTCTCGAAAAACATGAAGTTTACGCTGGCGAAATTAATGTATGGGCCGTTACGACACCCCGTATAGAACCATTTATATAAAGTGGCCGTTCACTACTAAGAAAGAGATTACGTCACTCTAAAGACACTGAAGGGAAAAGGAAACCAAATAACTTGTTATTTCGTCCCTTGCTTGTGTAATCCGAGATTTCTCGTCACCGTTTCCCCTTTATTACGTTTCCAGAAAACCAACTATCATTTGAGCTCTTCAGAGGCCACTAAGCGGTAGGTATTAGGAAGACCAGCGGAGCAATTATTATAATGAAACTCCTTCACTCTGTGACTAAGTAACTCGGCGCTACCTAGGCCATAAATTGTTTGCAGTAATCTCTGAGCTTTCGAGGTGAGATTATTGTACTTACACAGGTAATAACCAGAGGGCGCTGGGAAATTATCCAAGCCAGGTAATGAAGCGGTATTCGCGTTACTCGGTCCTCACTTTACACATGCTCGCATGTACTTGTTTATTAATAAGTGGCTTCGTATTTTTTAGGTAACTTATATTTAATTAGTATTTATTAGGTTCACTGTATTTTAAATACTGGAGGATATTTAAATTTGTTTGCATGATTATCTTGTTAATTGTATGTTACTGTATCTTATATTTCTGTTTATGAAATGATAATACTATGATTAGTTCAGATTTTTTTTTAAGAAAATGCTTCCTAACCTCGATAGCCCTGTGACGCACCTCTTGGAGTTCAATCATTGAGGTTAATCAAAACTAGGCGAGGGTTCTGGACGGGCGACCGTTCGACCGTTGTTTTTGGCAGTGGTTGGTATTCGACGTCAAACTGTTGATCCACTCCTTAGGGTAAATCCGACTTTGGTCGAATCCGAATTCGAAGTTGGCACCATTGTATTGAATATTATATGTAACCAGTAAATGTAGCAGTGCAATATAAATAAAGTCCTGGGATGGCACCTGTTTCCGTGAATGAACATACTGACAGAATATCCAATTCATGAAAAAATGCATTTAAAAATATTATATTACTACATAAGTGTTTGAGAGACCGTGTCGATTCTTGCGCTAGTTAATAATGAAATTATCAACATATTTTTTTTAAAATGCTTCTTTACATGTAAATGCATTGCATGTTATTATAAATAGGCCAAACCAACTCTTTCTTGTTTTGTTTCTCATCGGCATCATGACTTATGATTACGTGATTACGATACAACTTTTTTGTGTTTCTCCATAAAAAAGAAACCTTAATTCAAGCGTAGAGACTAAAAAAAATCGACAGAACTCACGGTACCATGGCCTTGAGCCGCATTAAAACATATTTTATCTGGTTAAGGCACCTAAAAATCAGAGGAGTTAAAAATGTGTATAAAAAAACCGGCCAAGTACGAGTCGGACTCGCACACGAAGGGTTCCGTACCATCGTACAAGATTTAACACAAAAAAAATCTCGTTTTTTGTATGGGACCCCCCTTTAATTATTATTATTATTTTATTTTACCTATTTATTTGTTGTTATAGCGGCAAAATAAAGACACACTCTGTGAAAATTTCAGCTGCCTACCTATTACAGTTCATGAGATACAGCCCTGTGACAGACGTACAGACGGACGGACGGACGGACGGACGGACGGACGGACAGCGGAGGCTTAGTAATAGGGTTCCGTTTTTACCCTTTGGGTACGGAACCCTAAAAATTAAACAAACTCTTATTGAGATATTCTAAAAAGAAGAAAATAAACTTTAAATCAAATCAACGCACTGTTCTTCAACAGATAGATCGAAAAAACATTTTCAACGCAAAATAAAGTTACGATCGCGAACCCTCAGCGTCGAATGTATGAGCGTGGAACAAAGTTTGAATGGCTCGTAGCTCAAGGGCGAGGGGGATTTCTTCTCATGCCACAGAGATAGTTTCCTTTTCTGTCACTTTCCGAGTTGGATAAGCGAATTTCCTCACGACTGCGAGTTGTTCCATGGTTCGGGTACCATATTGATCTATAAGTATTTCAAATAAATAGATTACCGATTCGACCGTTCAAAAACCAATTTAACAAAAAAAATGACCGACTTCAAAGGAAAATCACTAAAAAGTAAAAAATAATTTTCATTTTTGCAGTTACGATTTCCGTAATTTTTTGAGTCGGCGTCAGCCGGGCACCCGCTGCGCCAATCAAGAGAACCTAACCTAACCTAACCTAACCTAACCTAACCTAACCTAACCTAACCTAACCTAACCTTGGCTGACACCGACTCAAAAAAATACAGAAATCGTAACTGCAAAAATGAAAATTATTTTTTACTTTTTAGTGATTTTCCTTTGAAGTCGGTTATTTTTTTTGTTAAATTTGTTTTTTTATTTGTTTATTTTTAGTGAATCTGAAATTAACTTACTAATTTGTACACGTCCTTTCCAATAAAAAAAGAATCACCGAAATCGGTTGGCGTTATATTGAGTTATTCGTCCATTTGTCGCGCACATCTTAATACAAATTTAAGACTTTTATGATTTTCTCATGGATATCATTGTCAGAACTTAACCAAATTAAAATGGGACCACTTGGAAAGCACTAGCTATCATTTAAAAAAATAATCATCAAAATCGGTTCACCCAGGCAAAAGTTATGAGGTAACAAACATAAAAAAAAAAAAAAACAAAAAAAACAAAAAAAAAAAACATACAGACGAATTGATAACCTCCTCCTTTTTTTGAAGTCGGTTAATAAAAAGGATATAAAGACAAAACCTGTTGAGAACTTTACTAGACAATAATACAGTTTTTTTTCAATTAGCGGTATAATAAAAAAAAAAGTTTCTTTTAAGTCGGTTTAAAATACAAAGCAAGCGAAATCGAATGGGAACAGTAGACACGAGACACGATGCTTGAAGCCGGAAGCCAGCGAGTATGGAAAGACGAAAGTAGCAAACGAAACTCATTCATATGGCGGCAGCGTAGTCACGAGTTAGTGAAATGTCTAACTCTATAGTAGTATGCTTATACGAATTCTGGACTCGCAAAATCGAATGCTAGTTAAATTAAATAGTGTCCTGTGAGGTTCATACGAGTTCTTACGTGTCGTTGAAATTCGAGAAAATCAGTAGCAAGCTAATCCGTATGCGAACTCACTCGCTGGCGCTGCCGCCAATGTATTCAAAAGTAGCTACGCAGCTCCCACAAGTTTTAGTTGCTACTCTAGTCCTTGCACGCTCACTATTTTGATTAATAATCATGGTGAAAGGTATAGTTGAAGTACACCAAAAAGACACTCGGGAACTAAAATGTAACATTACATTTCACCAGTAAATACAATTGAATTTGTTTTCTTCTTCTACATGTCCATCTCAAAATACCATCCTCAATCCTCATTATTCGATTCTCTTTTCTCGAATTTCTAACCCAAACTATTGTGGACGTCGTCCTCTGGACTTAACTTAATTTCAATGGATACGTAAGGTCGCCACTCCATATAAAAACTAGCTTAGTCCATTTGAGCAAAGCAAATACCCACAGATCAAATAACTGTGTAGAAACGTGGGTCACAGGTACGTACCGCAAACATGTGCCATAATCCAGCAAGGGTCGCAAATCTCTCGCAAGGCACCGAATAAATTTACTCTTTCGAAAAGGGCAGGCGTGACCCCTTCGCTTTGCGCATTGTTTATTAGCCGTAAAGCGTGGGAAGGAGATACTAACACTTAACACTAACAAATGCTACCCGACCTAAGGCTCTTGCGGTGTGGACGTAAGATGCTTAGGTTCATGGCTGCCCGATGCCGCAGTAATTCTAATGATGTCCAAGCTTTGAAAGGAATAATATTGAAAAGATGTGCTGTTTTGTGAATAGATTTCGAGTATTTAATTAAGAAAATATATATACCTACACACTTTACATTCGTAGGCTCCTATTAGATAAAGTAAAGTGTGACTAGGATATACTAACACTTAACATTAACAAATGCTACCCGACCTAAGGCTTTTGCGGTGCCGACGTAAGATGCTTAGGTTCATGGCTGCCCGATAGGCATAATTAGGTATAATTGTTGAAGAGATGTGCTGTTTAATTAATATATTTTGAGGGTTTATTTAATTACAAATTAAATATACCTACTCACTTTACATTATTAGGCTCCTGCACTAAATAAAATCTGTCCTTGCAAAGGTCATTATTCCATATTAAATAATTGTTTTTAAAATATTTTGCGCTTTCGAAAAACAATAGAAAAAATCATTAAAGTAAAAGAAAAGTAAATAAATAAAACGTGAAAAACAGTGTGTCGGTATTTGCATTTCAGTAGCGTTTTCGGGGAGTTGAATGACGGAATATTCCATATGAGTGTGCATATTTTCTTTTAATGCTTTATACGGATGAAATAGTTAGAAGCAAAAACCAGATACGCAATGAAAACATAATGCTTAGAATCAAATAGCTCAAAAAAATTATTAAAACAGTGTACTTACACAATTATTATAAAGTATTTGGTAACAACAAGTAAAGCGATACAAAAATATGGAATAAAATAATTTTAAATACAAAAAAAAACATAAAAATTTTTGTCGCCACATGGAATACTCCTATTCTGTAAAATATTCTGAAATTCCAATTTTATTCTTCTTAATATTGCAGACATAAAAGTGTACTCAAAGGATTGCTATCTTTTTTCGACTTCGGATAGGATTTTATAGCATAAATTCATAGGGTTCAATTAATCAAATCTGAGCAACCAAATCTCGTTAATAAACTGAATCGTTTAAGCTTTTTTTAGGAAACCCCTTGAAATCTAACTATGAGATTGTGAGGTAAAAAGCAGCAGTCGCTTAAAATACAATTATTAATAATAAGTATAACGGCGTAATTTTATGTATTTAATGGAAAGGACAGTACCATTCTTTCATTAATTTGAGGTTCAGCGACGTCTACATGTGATGCATTGTAATAAGATTTGGAAAAATTATAAAAAAGTCTTTGGACGTTACATTCGTCGGAAGCAGGATTTGAACCTGCGACCTTTGGATTACATGCTTACCATCCAGTAGGATCAATACGCGTAAATCATCAGCGCCATTATTCAACAAATTAGCAATTTTAAAGTTGGTTAAGTGCTAAATTATTTAAGTTTAAGAGTGTTCGTCAATGAGCTAGCTGCATATTTTTATGCCATAAAATATCAATGCAAGAATTTTAAATATGTATCTGAAAGCCTTTAATGATTAAAAATATATTTAATTTATAGATGTTAGACTGACGTATCCTTATCAGATCGTTACATTCTTCTAATTGCTTTCAGCATTGTAAAATAATAATTAACATATAAATCAAAGTAAGAATTCAATCAAACAAACTGCTTAAACTTCTGTCCGATCTTTGATTGTGTCGAAAGGAAACATTGCTTTTGTCGGATATTGGCGAAAATGTCCGCTTCAATTTACTAGTTAAAACCCGATCCGGCATATTTTGACTGCAAATTGGTACTGAAAATGTCACAACTAGAGGGTATATTTTTATTACACAGTTTATTCCCGCCGGATCTTTGTGACGTAACTTGGTGTAGTTTGACTACCAAAAAGTTTAAATAAATGAAATGAAATGAAATGAAATATGAATAAGGACTTCTGAACAGTTTCTACAGACTAAAAACTATTTCTAATAATTAACAATCAGACTTCATTGCATAACCTCAAATTATTTAAGGTGGCCCAACCCGTTCAACTCCCCATACAAACGGGGAAAGAAGATCACGGCCATATTACTTATCAGAGATCCCAAATTTTGCTCAAAAGAGCTTTATTTGATCGAACTAGATGTCTGATTACCTTTGGCATTGTAAAATTGTGTTTGGTTTCTAAGTTATAAGGTCCGAAAATTCGAATTTTTCGCGCGTTTTATACAATAACTTTGATAGTTTATTACACAATGATAAAGTAAGAAAATCTTGAAATGATTAGTCATTAGACTTAGCTTTTCTAATCAAGATTTATAATCTATTTGGTTTTTGTTAGCTATAAGTCGTTTTGAAATCAAAATTTTTGTAAATCTTACCAAATCATACACTATGCACATTGTCTTTTTTGTGGACATGTTGCATCTTCCTCATCACGGAGCCTGTCTTTTTATTTGAAACAGAGAAGGTCCCAGAGCGCAGCAGCACGGTTTTGTACAGTGCCCGCGAATGAGTTAGTCCCGCCGGGTTGGGCCACCTTAAGTGGCTTTGTCATGTGCTCGTCATTAGTGTTTATTGAATATACATTTTAAATAAGGGATAGTAATGAATTGGGTCGACTCCTAAAAATTCAAACGAAATGAGGAGTAGTATTATATAAGTTCGTAGGCCGACGGGGGCGAGACACTGGAAAATGAGGGGAAGTTCATAAGGGGCGCGGGGGGGCGGAGATATTTTGCAATTCAAATAAGCGTCACGTCTCCTTTGCATTCATTAGGTAGGTGTTAAGCTGAAAATGGTATTCAGCCGATATACCTGATCCCGAGTGCCACTGATCTGTTTTTATATCCACCTTTTATAGAATGAAAATATAAAATAAATATTGAACTGTGTTCGTTCTTCTAATTCATTGACCGTAATTAAACATTGAACGTTCTAAAAAAATCTTCTATTAATTTATTCAAACCAGTAATTATATCTACAGCAATATTAAGAGATTTTATTAGAATGATAAACAAAATAATCCATTGGAAAATACCTAATAATGTTTGTATTGTATCAAATATATGAGTTTAAAAAAAATATGACGAAAGCCCCTTAAATATGCCTAAAATTGTTTTTATTGTTACACCAACCATCATTTGTATACTCTCCGTACATAGTATACTCTCATATTTTCGCACGGCAACTGTTAACCAGTAAATCTTCCCTGTGGTGACGAGATAGAGGGGCCCTTGTTTCTTTTATGTGATGCTAATAAAACAAAAGGGGATCCCTAGAATATATTAAGCCCAGCGGGGGGGCCGTGCCTGCCCATTTTCTCGCGAAGGGAAGTAAAGGGATATCCTATTAAATTTAACTGCTGGTTTTGGACCCCTTCACTCTTTTCTTTAAGCCCATACCGCCTTTTCTGCTGATAATATGCAGTAGTAGTAAATCCACGAGGCGACCTAAGTTACAGCCCCGTCGAAGTAATTAAAGATAGTCAGAAGAGACGAATTTCATATTTAAGAAATGACACTAACAATTAATAAACTGACTAAACGAAAACAACCGATAATGCAGCGCTCTGTTCTCGGCTATTTCCGTGGAGTCACGTATCCACACTGTTTTTCTCTCAGGTTTATACAAATGCCCTGATTTCTAGTCTGTAAGATGATTAGAGTTTCATTAATTTCCCGAGTTTTTTTTTTACGTGACTGGACATAGATGGCTAATACCACAAGTTCTGTCATGGTATTAGCCCATCACACCACATGGGAACTAGGTGCCATGCCAGGACCTTCCTTATATTGCACGGCTACATTGAACTGGATGGAAAACACCGACAATTTTCATTGCCGCTTCGACCATCGTTCATCCAATGCGATGGTACCAACCCGGGCGGGATTAACCCTACCACCTAGTAAGTAAGGAAGGGGATCTACAGTTTAACGTGGAATCCGAACCACGGCCAGCCTCTCTCAACGGTCGAATGGTCACCCATCCAAGACCAGACCGGACCCAGCGTTGCTTAACTTCGGAGAGCGATCGCCGAAGTGTCGCTGAGATAATTTGCTAATTATTTTGACTAAATCTGCGCGAAGAAATCGCTTCTTTTCAAGAAACAATTCTTAGGCTGAGATAAATGGTCGCAACAAAAACTAAGACTAACGGAATGTAGTACTTTGTGACGTCACTTTGACACATTTTGTATCGACGAAATCTCAAAGCAATGCCGTTAGCATTAGTTTCCGGTACGACTATTTATCTCAGCCTTAGATCTGTTTATCGCTGTGGGACTCGGTTATTCTCAATGTTATATTTAAGTAGGTTTTCTTTACTTTCTTTGCTGCGATATAAAAAAGAAAAACTTTAAGATAACACGTATCACACATGTTTAAATTAAACGAGTTTTTTTTTCTAAATACGGTTTGAAAGTATCTGCATGTAGGGTTGATTAAAAGTGTCTAACCTTACTCGTGACCAGCTCATAGAAGATTGTACCTGAAATGGAAAAAAACACATTAGTTGGGTAATGGTAATAAGAGTTGTGTTGATTCTTTGGTTTCTTAATTAAAATGTTCACAGTTGTGGATTTATTTACCAGAATGTTGATAAAAACGAGTACGTAACTATAAAGTTAAATCATTTAAATATGTAAACACAACTTTTCAATTATTTCGCTATGGGCCAGTCCGTCCCGATGCACTCGCTAATCACACTTCTCGCTCCGCAAAATGTCGCTATAAATCCGAGTCCGGTGCAGCGTCCACGGGAGTTGCTAGCGGCAAAATGTAAATTAAAAGTTCAACACTCATATCATGTTCACGGTCTGATGCCCACTGCCGTCGTGCTACAGTATACTCAACGAAGCAGTGGTGTGTTTGTTTTTTACTAATACATTAGTTCCATGTTACCGCTACGTTGTCCATTCTATCTTAGAGAGATTAAATGTTTCCGGCACCTGCGAGTTATACTCATACCAGTACAATCATAGATAAATTATAAATGCTGCAGTCATATTGTCAAAGCCGTATTATTATAATTGTAATCAATAATAATAAAATAAATCGCTAGTAACCACCAATTATCGTCAATAATTTTCATTTCTACTAGATACAGTTAAGTTATTTTAGTTTAGTTGAGATGAGTAATATTAGGTTTTAATTTTTACAACATTATATTAAAACGTCTGTGACAATATTTCTGCATTATTTATATATTTTTTTAAATTACTATCCTTTTCACAACATCACATCTGTAAGATCTGATTCGCTTCGAAATAAAGGAAAGCATTTTACGTAAGAATATAATTATATAACCATGTGATCAATGTATGCGGAAGTGCCTAATCAATATGATTTTCCTGGCATGTATTTGTGTCCATGCTGCGTTTAGAATGTAGTTTTCCGACTGTTCTAGCTTATCTTCTGTGGTTTAGGAGCTGTAACTTGTTTAGGACGTAACTTCAGATAGGAGCACCGCCACAGCCGGCTGCAACGTGGACGCTGGCAACTTTACTGACACCTCATTACAGTACTTCATCGCATCTGATGAAATCCCTCTAGAGCGATTTACTATGCAGAAAATTAAACATTAAACATTATCTAACGGTAGGATTCGAGTGGAAATGTTCTTTTAAAATCTTAGTTGTATTATGAACGTTTTGAGGTATGTTTTAGAGTTTTTACTTTACAAGAAGTGTAAACATTTATACATTTTAAGGCCACATGTTTTATAAATGATAGTTTTTGTAAACACTGCCAAATCACCTAGTTTTAACCAGGAAATATCTACTAATTTTTGCTAAAATAAAATTACATATGATCGTTATGGTCCAAAACTCACATTCACTCACACAAAAAAACATATCATATTTACACGCTGCTTTCCTTAAACTGTACGGCGTCGATAAGTCCAATCACAATTAATTGTTTTTATGCAACCTGACATGGCTGGCTAATACTACACAACTATCGTTATACCCAATACACCACATTCCCGAAGCAATTAGGTGCCATGCAAGGACCTTCCCTTTATGTGCACAGCTACATTGAACTGGATGGAAAACACGGTCAATTTTTCATTGCCGCTTCAACCATTGTTTCATCAAGCAAGGACACATTTTCTATAGCCTATTAGACCATCTTCCATCCAATGCGGGTATCGACTCGGAGAGACTTACCGCCTAGTAAGCAGGAAAGTGGATTCCCACCTAGTGTTTAACCTGCAGCACCTAACTTTAACACGCGGATTATATGCGCACAAAATAGCATTTTGTATTGTTTGTCCGATGCTAGTCAACGTACAAAATTCACACTGAATTCGATATTTCTAATATTAATGATTAATATGTTCTAGTTGCACCTACAGACATTATTATATCATCATTTTTTAATAGGGGTATCGAATGCCAACATCGTTTACGGATCAATAGATAGAAATTAGCATGGAAATTTAGAGGATAAATGCACCGAGCATTTCATTTACTATGGACAGCTCTACGGCAGATTTTTTTTATTTTAGTTTTTTTTTTTTGCGGTTTTAGTTGGCGGTAAGTTGCTGGTTTCATTGATTAAGAGTGTACATATTTCAATACAGTATGTAATAAACAAACAAAAAAAGTTTATGAATTATGTTGAAGCGTATATCAAGTGGATTATTTCCTCCAGGTTTAAAAGGCTTCTCCTCTCCCCGTCCCACCAGGACAGTGCACGAGTGTTCAGTAAACACTGCCTTCAGGATCGCGCGAGCGCTTACTGAAGAGGCGGAAAAGGAATATTTTTTTCGAAATGAATTATTTGGAATGAGACCAACTGCTCAATTTGTACAAAATACTTCGTTGTTTTCTTAAAATCAGTAGATTAATTTGATGCGGTTTTTTTGTAAAATTTTACAATAATTCAATTTGATTTCGAGGAATTTATTCTTTGAAGATGAATTCTCATGCTCTCGATGATACGACTGAATTAGATTATTGATTGCATAACAAATAGGATGTTCGATGAAAGTAATGAATAATGTATTCCTATCTGAATGATAAAAAAATATATTTTTTTTCTTAAGAATATAAAGTATTTCAAAATAAGCATGTAAATGTTGTCGTGAGGACATTATTCAAATTCATTCATCGTGGATTGAAATTAAGCGTAATCTTACTCTCTGCGTGCTTACAAACATAAATACTTCGTATGCCTAATCTTTACGTTCATAATTATTAAGCACTTATGTATGACACTGAACTCATCCAAAATTAATGAACAGATTTCAATTATTTTTTTGCAAATGTCCTAGATGGTTTGTATTTACAATTAGACCCAGTAGATGGCGCTTTTAGAGATTTTGACATGATTCTAGCCGGGAACACCAGCTAGTATCTTGTAAATTACAAACGAATGCAATTGCGATTAAATGTATTTTTTCAGTCAATAGAGCCTGAAGTGGTTTCCTTCCCATATTTTCTTTCGCCATAAGTATTTGTATACATAAGAATGCAATTTCTCGCGCATGGCCTCAAAAACTTTCTGTAGCTTTGGCCTGGTATGTGTAATCACCAATGGTGAATGACATTATCTTGTGTCGCTGCACATTAGAAAATCGTTAATTGATAATCCTCTACAAGTCAATATACATATACGATGGGACGAGCCGGGAACAGTTTTACTCGATACGTTGACAAAATTTTAAAAGCGCAACAAGTTGAGTTATTCATAGACATCGCCGCTCACTCCGCCGCCGTCACACTCAAACCGAACGCAATATCTCCGTGTGGCAGAAACATTCATTTTCTAAAGCAAAGTACATCAATCTGCGGCTCCCGCGGCGCCGAGGCCGGCGCGAGGGGGATCCCGACGAGACGTCGAGATAGCCTGTGTCGACGAAGTCTCCTCCGACTCATTATTTCTAATGTCGAGTGAGCAATGGCATCTTGGGAAACACAACTCGTGTTATTATTGACCGAGGATAGCGCAGGTGTCCATTTCAAGAATGGGCAAAAATACTTTCGTATGTCCGGCTGTTCTCGACTTCTTTTTCTAAATTCTCTAATTTTGAAAGCATGTTCGATATTTATATTGATTTTTTTAGTCGAGCCAGTTTTCTAAAAAAAATTTTTTAATTTCGAATGTTGCAAAAGACCGCCATGTCTACAGCTCAGAGAACCGTAAGTTATATTGTATTTAAGTGCATCTTAGTATAGTATATTAAGAACTATGCAATCATTCTTTATCTAGTTGAAGTAAGGAATAAA
The DNA here is from genome assembly GCA_946894095.1 of Incurvaria masculella. Lineage (NCBI taxonomy): Eukaryota > Metazoa > Arthropoda > Insecta > Lepidoptera > Incurvariidae > Incurvaria > Incurvaria masculella. The sequence goes on along the minus strand of OX335650.1, from coordinate 4,441,238 downwards.
TTGCAAATAAAGGACCAACCAATACAATAAACCACAGATAAAAGGAAGCACATTTTTCATTGTCGTTCATCAAATGCGATGGTACCAACCCGGGTGGCATTTACCCTACCACCTAGTAAGTAACGAAGGAGCTACAGTTTTACGAGAAAAACGAACTAACGGGCAGACTCAGCTTATCGAACCGCAAGGCATCGCGCCACTGGGCTACCAAGGCTATAGTTTCATTTTCAAAACAGATTCGGGATAATGTATTTGGGTGGCTTCCGAGTAGCTGCTCAATTGATTCACCTTCTACTGAACTTTGAAAATGGTTCACTCTTTTTTATTTGTATTACAATAAGTTAACGAATGAATTATAAATTACGTGAGCTGTCGAAAATAAGACAACAATCGTAAAACTCATTAACCGTGAAGCGTTTTGTCTACATATCGTGAGGCCGATTGATGTAAATGTGATTGGAGGGAAGTTTAAGGGACTGCGGAGGGAAAGGGGGCATTCGAGGACGAGCGGATAGATTGAGAAGGGTTTTTCTATTTATTTTTTAATTGAGGTCCATTTCACATTTCCTGTGAGTAACGAGGGGGAGATCTTAGGTAAGGGAAATGGCCTTTTTATTGTTTCATTTTCACGGACAGCCTTACAATGGCCATCGACCTCTTCTCGGGCGGAGTGCCAATTAAAATGCGACTGATACAAATACGGACCTCGTCCCGGCGCTGGTATACTCTTGTTTGCAGGCATAAAAGGACGGGGAAATAAAAAACGATTGGAACGAGTATTTCAATTAGATTTTTCTCGGTATTTTGTTTTCGCGAACGAACCGCGCGCAAGCTTAGAATAAATTTCGTATTTACTGAAAATAGGCCCGATTTTAGATTTGTTTTCCTTTTTCAACCTCTAGAAACTCTGCATAAAAATGGCGACGTTAAATTCGACGGAAATGATGTAGAGACTTATGTAAAGCATGTTTTCACGGTCATTACAAATTTCATTACATCCAAGCGACTTTGATGTTTGATAGAAATTTAGTGAAAGCTCCGTTAAATTCAACCACTGAATATTATAAATAGATGATATGTTTGGTATTAATAATACCATATATTATATCCGAAATAGCGCAATTACATATATTGGTCCAAACTTCTAATATCTAAGTGGTTCAGCGGCGGATCGTCTCGAGTTTCGATCTTTGATGTATGACCGTTTGTCGAGTCAAGACTATACGTCCCATTAAGGTTATAGTGCTCATCGAGCCCGGGTTATTGTCAAAAAAAATAATTAACTTGTGAAGAAAAATTATCACAATTACCAATAAAAATAAAAAGCAATGCGGGATAGGGCCAGTTGCACACGTGACCACGAAAAGTTAAAATCAATGAGAGATTGGGACAATTGCGCACATGACCACGAAAAGTAAACATCCATGAGAGATGGGGAACAGTTGCGCACATGACCACGAAAAGTAAATGTCAATAAGAGATGGGGACAGTTGCGCACATGAACACGAAAAGTAATTATCAATAAGAGATGAGGACAGTTGCGCACATGACCACGAAAAGTAAATATCTATAAGAGATGGGGACAGTTGCGCACATGACCACGAAAAGTAAAAAGAAATGCAAAATCGGGGCAGTTGCGCACACGTATTTTATACATTGTTAAGACCACTTCTACTTTTACCATAGTTGGTGGTGCTCCAATAATTTTAACCAAGTATTAAATTTAATAACTGGCGGTTTCTCCGAAACACTTAAAATTAAGAAGGAACAATCATAAAATGACAAACTCTTACTCACGAAGCCTCTCGGGGCTTTCTTCAAATCCGGACTACATCCCTGAAAGTGTCTGAAATCCTCTTGTAAATTAACTCTGAACGAATGCCGTGAAGAGCAGATATAGCCCAACTTTACGATCTAGGTTCTTCGCTCTTCGCAGATTAGAGGGGTGAAGTGTTTTTTCGGCTGATAAAATTTGTCTCCGGCTGAGATCATTATGACGTGAACAAATGTACTCACTGGCGCTACGCGTAGAGGACACTGCAAAAACCAGTTTGAGTCCCAATACTTTTCAAGCGTCTCTTTATTCCATGATTTTTCCCAATACACCACATTCCCGAAGGAAGTAGGTGCCATGCCAAGACCTTCCCTTTACGGCTACATTGAACTGGATGGAAAACACGGACAATTTTTCATTGCCGCTTCGACTATCTTTTCATCCAATGCGATGGTACCAATCTGGGCAGGCTTAAACCCTACCACTAAGTAGGGGAAGGACCTACAGTTTTACATCGATTCCGAACCATGGAGAAGCTCGCATTCGTGACGAAATGCACTTATCGAACTCAGAAAGAGAAAGAAATTGGTTTATATCGGAATTGAACTCAGACCTCTGGTACGCTAGGCCAGTCCCCGCCCCACTAGGCTAAGAGCCGCTCAAAGGCTATCGTAATAATTATAACTCAACTGTGTCTTAGGGAGATTGTTTATTTAAAACATTTCCTGTTTGCGTAACCTAAGCAGAATTATAATGAATGCTCTTAAAAAGATCGCGCTAAAGTACGAACACAACACAACATCAACAAGAACGGCCAAAACTACAACCCACCAACACAAACTACGCCAAATAACACTTGACGGCACTAACCAACCATAGAAAAAAATACAAATAATACCAAAAACAACCACGTTAATTTTCAAAGATTTTGTTTATGAAAACTGAAACTTCTTTGTAGGCGAAATACATCAAAATGGCGTTTATTGTTTGTATTGACCTCAAAAACTACTTCCCGATGTATTGTGACTGCTGCCATACCCTTTAAAGGTAGAACGTACGAGAAAGCGAAATACTCTCGAGAATTGAAAGATTTCTTCCATTTTGCTTCCGCCATTGTTTACGTAAGCGTTATTATCTGCATTTCGTTTGGGATAATCCTTTATTATGATTAATATTTCGAAGAGCCGGTAAATTTTCTGTAATTTTGTCTGTAATTAAATTTATAACCCCTTAGGTATTAAACCAATGATTTACTCAGGTAGATGCTAGGTGCCGATTTTATTCAGGTTGTAACAAGAAAATATTATTTGCCTTTCATTTAAATATTCATCAAAAACAATAAATTCGCTGATTAATTATTAATGAGGGATCTACAGTTTTACATGGATTCCGATCCATGGTACAACACGTATTCGTGACGAAATGCACTTATCTAACTCAGAAAGAGAAAGAAAGTGAATGGGGCGAGAATTTAGACCAAGACCGCTAGTTACGCTACGAGCCATATGGCGCTGCGATCTCTCCTGAGAACACTTCTGATTCATCTACTCGGAACCCCCAGAATTAGCCTCTAGGACGTGCTCATCAGTTCTTTTATAGGTTGGGGAAAAAGTTTCTTCGCATTTTTTAAGAAAATTCAAAACATTTTTTAATATGGTTTATTTACATTTAACTAAAGTATGTAGGTACCATTTTGTTCGATAACTTTTTGCCATCTTGTAGGTAGGGACATGATCCCATTGCTATAGAAATATTGGGACTTCTGATCAATATACCGCGACAAGTGGTTTTGGCAGTCCTCTCGTGATGTTAACCTGACACTGCCTAAAGAATTCTGAAGAGACCTAAACAGGTGGAAATCTGAAGGTGCAAGGTCAGGACTATACGGCGGATGCATTAACACCTCCCAGCCAAACTCTCTTAGTTTTTGCTGAGTGGCTAAAGATGTGTGAGGTCTAGCGTTATCATGATGAAAAACCACACCCCTTCTGTTGATTAATTCCGGCCGCTTTCTCTCAACTTCTTAGTTTAATCTCATCAGTTGTTCGCAGTAGAGTTCAGAATCGATGGTCCTGCCTGGTGGTAACAGCTCATAATGAATAATGCCCTTCCAATCCCACCACACACACAGCATCACCTTGTTACGAGTTAACCCGGGTTTCGCCACAGTCTGTGAAGCTTGACCGGCCTTTGACCACGACCTTTTTCGCACGTTCTTTTCGTACGTGATCCACTTTTCATCACCAGTTATCAGCTTCTTCAAAAATGGTTCGGTTTCATTACGTCGTAATAAAGAATCACAAATGAGTACACGGTTCATTAGGTTTCTTTCAATGAGCTCGTGAGGTATCCAAATATCGAGCTTTTTTGTGTACCCAGTTTTTTTCAAATGCGCCAAAACTGTTTTGTGGTCAATTCCTAGTTCTTCAGCTACGTCGTAACTACTGATATGCCGATCTTGCTCCACTTTTTCAAAAATGGTATCCATTTTATCCGTAATAGGGCGACCAGAGCGACGTGCATCTTTGACATCAAAATTTCCGGATTGAAAACGCTTAAACCAAATTTGTGCTACTCTCACAGACACTGCACTAGGTCCATAAACATCGCAAATTTTTTTCGCGGCTTGCGTTGCATTTTTACCTTTTTTGTAGTAAAATTTTAAAATGTATCGAATTTCTTCATTAGATTCACTCATTTTGACAGTACGAAAAACAAATGAGAATCACACATTTTCCTAATTTGAATTTGGAATTATGTTCTTTAAAATTTAAACTTTCAATGATACCAAAACCAGCCAGATACAAATAGTATAGCCAAAGAGATTTTATTACAAGTTCATACATACTATAATGCGAAAAGACTTTTTCCCCGACCTATTATTTAATATATTCGTACAGACGAAATATCATCAACGTAAATTCTTGACGAAGGGTGTGTTGAGACACTTTCAAGTTTTCTGAAAATTATTAGTTGATATTGAGTTAATTTGTAGCTTTTCTTGATTAGATTTTCCGGAGCCAAAATAACTGATTAAAGTTTGGGATTCAAGACTCAAGCAGTTAATTTGAGCTTTTCGCCTAATTTTTGGTGACTTAACTTTTAGTAAAGGCTTCATTCAATGAGCTTCAAACTTCTTAAGTTTCGGGTTCTTAACTACGGTCTTTGAAAACGAATTTTGAAAGGTCTAAGTCTCGTTAGTATGTACGTAATTGGTGCATTTATATGCCTCATGTATGGTTATTTTTTAAGTATAACGATAATTTATAAGATATTTTTTAAAGGAACTCAAGTGTTCTAGTTCAAAATTGCTTTATTGGAGGACTTTATAGTAGTAGCTTCCATAAAGGTTTTTAGGGTTCCGTACCTAAAGGGTGAAAACGGAACCCTATTACTAAGCCTCCGCTATCCTTCCGTTCGTCCGTCTGTCACAGGGCTGTATCTCATCAACCGTAACAGGTAGGCAGCTGAAATTTTCACAGAGTGTGTATTTATTTTGCCGCCATGACAAAAAATAGGTAAAATAAAATTTTAAATAATAAATACAAAAAACGTAACTTTTTTGTGTTAAATCTTGTGAGTCCGACTCGCACTTGGCCGGTTTTTTTTTTACATACCGTCTGAATAAAGAAAGATTTTGAGTGAAGTGTTCTGGGACTTACGATTTTCACTGATTAGAAAACACCACGCATTAATGTAATGTGCCTGTCTTGTAATGAACAAAAAAATGTGTTATATTAGCACCAAATGCTATCAAGGCTTCTTTGGAACAAACCAAGACGATTTCGTAATATTTACGATTTTCCGCATATAGCATACGAGCAAAACAAAGACGTCGACGAATTTTCTCATTCTAGGTGATGTAGAATATATGGTACATAAATCCGTTACGTGAGGATTACACTTGTAATATTACTACCACTCGCTGCCACCTCCGCACCGCCCCTCCCGCCCCTTCGTTCCGCCCCGCCGTCTCAGCCTTCCTCCGCCCCCGCTAGGCTGCCGGCGGCGCTAGCGGCGGGGCGGTGTGGCGCAAAAGGCTTTACGATCCAACAGAAAAGTTTTCAGAATAATTTCCGTGTTAACAACGCTTTCATTGCGTCTTGAGCCAACCCAAACTTTTAATGTTGGTAATTTAATTTGACATCTTCTATTTCGGCTCTGGTTGGCAATATTCCGTTCTATATCTTTGTGCCATTATCTTGTCGTCTAAGTAGTGAAATGTGCTAATTACACTTATTTTACTTTGTGTTTTAGATGGTTATTATGAAAACATTTGGTAATTAACCCATCCAACAGAAAGACAGGTGGTTATGATCATGCTAGAGTCCTGGCATCGTATATAATGAAATGCTAGCAAGTGGTCCCAATTTAGATAGAGGCGGTTCATTGCCTAAGGGCACTAAACGTCATACCCACAGTGCTACTGTCTGCTTTATTTTCTTTTTAAAAAAAATCTTCATCTAATTCACCGTACTATGCTTGGTTATATAATCACGGTTGGATGGGAATTCTTAGTCCAGCTTAACTCTAATCTTTTAAAATATAATGAGGATTTCCTCAATGAAAGTCGAGCAATTCTTCGCTACTATGCATATCGAAGTTCTGGTTTCTTTTATTATTCATAAAACTGTACACATTTCAATAGATTACGAAAACGAATAACACGCCTTTTACGGTTCTAATTCAATCGGGGCTATTCTGCATAAAAAGAATTGCCTCGTTTGTTATGTTAATTCATACTGGTGTGACGTCGCTACAGGCCAGATCTTATCGAAGGACTTATCGAGGTAACAATTGGAGTGACGTCCTTAATATAGGTATACCATGCAACATCAGGCATTCGTTATTTTTGGCTACACAATAGCCCCACTGGTATTACGCATAAATTGGCATTTGCTCCGTTATTCCGAATATTGCGTTGATTTAGGTTGTAAATTATGGTGTTTCTAGTGTTTATTTTTGACCTCCCGAGTGTTCTTAGGGCCAGTAAGGAACTTTGGATACCAACCTACATATCACAGACGAAATATTTAAAAGATTTTTCTTCAGAGGTGGTGGAAATAGTTCGAAATGCCTGAATTAAATTTATAAAAAAAAATATCCAGCACAATATGATTGCTAACAATAAAATTACAATTACATAGATCACAAATAAGGGTGGAGGTGTAATGTTCGTTAACACATTATGAACATTTGTAGGTAGTTAAGAATACCTCTCTTACGATTATAAGATCAACCTGTCTGGACGTGTTTCCTTTCCGTGTTTTGAAGGTGTTTTTGTGGAGTAACTAGAGTATTTAATGAGATAAAACTCAGACCATTCTTCGTTTCAAGAATGAATTATATTATTTAGTTAAATTTCGGACCGTAGTTCACCAGTTAAGTATTATTTAAGAAAAACTCCAGTTTGGAAAGTAACATTTAACTAAGCTCAAAAATCTTAGAAAAGGAAGTTCCACCTTTCAGTTACGTTCCCCTGAACTACTATTATTATTTATTGTACCAACTAAGCATATTATAACGAGAACTTTGTTCGTAATATTTTTTTCGGCGTTCCGCTAAGTAAGTTATATTGTAAGATTAAAAATCGGCTGTCATTGCATCCCTTTACACCTTTGAAGGAACTTTATCTGCGCATAAAATAAAAATGGTTACAAAAAAATTGTGAAGAGATATTTTCCAATTTCATTAAAAATCTATTCAAAAGTTTGAAACCGAACAGCGGAGCGACCTACCTTGACCTAACTTAACATTATTTTAAATGAGAGAACCGCCTAACTTATAACTAGATTTTGAAAACATAACTTCGATACTACATAATTACTTAAAGAATATTGATTCTCAATGGCTGCTTCAAGTATGTGTAGAGCTGGAATTATGCTTCGAAGAAACGTTCATTTAGGATAAAGGTTTCATTTTTTTCAAACTAAAATGAAACATTACGTAAACACGTTAAAAACACAATATTTGTTTCTTTTTTATGTAAGTACATGGCCCATGTACCACCTCCACCGTCATCATATTATCCCAATAGATCGCATTTCCGAAGGAATAAGGCACCATGCCAAGACCTTCCCCTCATGAGTACTGCTACGTTGAACTAAATGGAAATCACGAAAAAAAATTAATTGCCGCTTTGACAGTCTTTCATCCAATAATATTATTTAAACCCGGGCGGGCGCAACCCTACCACCTTGTAGAGAAAGAGGAATTAGAGTTCAACGTTAATTCCGAACTATACTTTTAAAACTCAGAAATAAAAGAGCGTGATGAAGGAACGGAACAGGGGTTGAGCCAATGACTTCTGGCAGGGAAAACTAGTCCCTATTAATCAGTGAATCTAACTGTATTTCCGATAATAACAACTGTTTTGCAACGTTAAAATAGAGCCAACAAAGTAAATGGGTTACTCTGAGTGAAAACGGTTAGCATTAAACATTAAATGTTACTGTATCGTTTAATGATTTTTTGACTGTGTGCTATAATTGTTTTCTCTTACTATTTCCCTAACTGTGTGAACACGTTTTAACATACATACTTTTATATTCAGTGAAAAGGTGCTGTCCTATCTATTAAAAAATCCTGTACTTCTTGAAACTGGTCAGATTCACGTCGTAATGTTGAATTAGTCAAGATAACCGTTTCAAAGTAATCTGATCCATCACACCAGTTATTTTCACCAAGCGGTACTGTCCAATCGGTTAAAATAACTGTTTAATACTAACTGGTTTTGGTTCATTAAAAGATACTTACCGTAACACATTAATAGTAATGAGAAATTCTTTAAAATAAATGACTGAATTTAAACTGAGCTAAAACAGTAACCAGTTGCACACCATTTGTTTCAGTGCGAATGCCATAAAATTACACTTATTCTTTCAAACATGACCCCGCCAAAATTTGAGAAAAGAATCAATTAGTTACAAACGGAGCCGCAGCGCTGTGCCGCCAGCTTCTCCCGTCCAAATAAAGCTCTTCGGGAAATATGTCGCATACGACAATGATATATTGACTCCGCTACTCGACATCTTAATAACTTTTATAGCGGGGGGTGACGACAGACGCTATCTGCGACTGAGCGCCGCGCTTCTCATGAATCAGCCACTTTCACCCAATCCGGACACACTCGGGTGACGGCGCATTTTGCTGATGATTCTCTAATGTCGCCCGAGCGGAATCCTTCAGGGCTGCGAAATGGTATCGCTATTATTTTACATCTGTTTTAGTTTAGACTCGAATTCGTCAGCCATGTTTTGTCTGCCGGTTTGATTAACACTTGTAACGAAGAGCAGACAAGAACCTTCGCCGGGTTTGTCACATTTTTTCAAACTGATATACAAGTTTACAATGGGTACTACTCACAAATAACATTATTGATAGACACTTGCGTGAAATTCTGAATTTGTTAATAGCTGTTTTGAAGCAAAGTCCATCTCCAACTCAAGTTTGCATTTGCAATATTCTAGGTGTGGGTTTATTGTTCTGTTATTATTTATGTGTCGGATTAAAAAATAAAACAACGGAATTTAACTAAATAAATATTTTATCCAGTTTAATATCATTCCCAAACTTTTATTTTGCTATCTTTTTAAGTAGTCAAATATTCCTTACGTAATTTAACTTAAATCTAAAAAAACTTTTTTTATTTCACTTCGGCATATGCATAATACTTAGACAAGTAGACAATGTGACACGATTGTTTGATCAAACACTTAATCCCTTTGACCTAGAATTTATATAAACATATATTTTTTTATTATTTAGTTCCCACAAGGGCGTGATAACATCTGGTTGCATTAAGGTGGCCCAACCCGGCGGCCTCAACTCATTTGCGGGCACGGTACAAAACCGTGCTGTTGCGCTCTGGGACCTTCTCTGTTTCTAAGAATAAGACAGGCTCCGTGATGAGGAAGATGCAACCTGTCCACAAAAAAGACAATGTGCATAGTGTATGATTTGGTAAGATTTACGAAAATTTCAATTATAAAACGACTTACAGCTAAAAGTAAACCACGACCGCTGTAGTAAAAAATCTAATAAAAACCAAATAGATTATAAATCTTTATTAAATAAGCTACGTCTGATGACTAATCTTTTTAAGATGTTATCACTTTATCATTGCGTAATCCACGTCCAAAGTTATTGTATAAAACGCGCGAAAAATCCGAACTTTCGGACGTTATAACTTGGAAACCAAACAGAATTTTACAATGCCAATGGTCATCAGACATCTAGTTCAATCAAATAAAGCTATTTTGAACAAAATTTTGGATCTCTGACAAGAAATATAGGCGTGATCTTCGTTCCCCTTTTGTATGGGGAGATAAGCGGGTTGGGCCACTTTATGCAGTGCTTCTCGGCATATTATACGTTCTGCATGGTTTTCTTTTTTTGTGAATTCACGTTAGGAATATTACACGTTGTGACTATTATACGTTCTGCATGATGCAAAGAGTTGATTCTATTTTTAAACTTTCTTCATGCACAACGTATAAAATTATACGATATGCATGGTTTTGATTTTTGGAAAAAAAGATACTTTTATAAGTTGTGAATATTACACGTAGTAAATACGACTCGTTATCGTTACAAAAAAAACAACGATATGTAACGTAACTACTTTTTCAGACGCCTTATCTAGGTAACGCAAATACTTGGCGCAGGAAGATCGACCCATTTAGCGTCCGAGGGTTGGTCTTTATACTATGAACCCAGTTTCAGCCATTTACGTTATCGTTACCATTTTTGTCGCGACCTCCTAGTCTATATCAAACACAATCGGCTCATATCTCTCCCTTAGAGAAAAAGAAACCTCATCATTAGAAAATGTTTACTCTTCTCTTAACGGAGCTTTGTAAAGTTTTATATTGCTTAAATATTGTTTTGATAAAATGTTAATATATTTTGCTTTAGTCCATGTAAAAAGGTTCAGAAAAGATTAAGAGTCTATAATGAAAGTATACGGGCAGAAATATACGGGCAGACCACCCAACGAATAGCTTACAGTCGTATTCAGAGTGAACCTGTCAAAACTTTTTTCCGGGGTTTCTCCGGGATTAACACCGAACTAACCATACAAAAACCGGTTTAGTCTGACTTTAATACGCTTACTTAAGGTCGGCCCAAGCATAAGAAAATTTTGTCTCCCAAACAAACGTAATTTAATAATAATTTGAAAACCACTGTTCCAAGTTACTTGATATTTGGTATCTAATATTAGGCTACAAATATCTGTGTTTGCATGTCTTAGTTTTTTCGGTAAATATATTCTGGGTCAAACCACAGAGAAAACAAAATTCGTATTTTCTTTTTGCTTTAATTTCATTCGGTTTGGATTTTTCAAAAAAACAAAAGCGTGCAGATACAGATATTGGTTACTTGATATTAGATATTAAATATAAATTTAATTGGAATAGCGGATTCCAAATGATTAGTAAACTACATTTCTATGGGGAGCATACCTTACGGACCGTTCTTAAGTCAGTCTGCCCAGTCTGAATACTGCTGTTAGAGCTTTAGATGCGTCATAAAGATCCAATCTAAATTAATTCCGTCACTTTAACACTAGCATCAATTAAAAATTATGAAATTATTTCCCAATCGAAATATTTGTCAATCAAACGTAAATCAAATTTTAGTTTAACCTAATCGGAACAAAAACAAAGAATATTGAAAAGAAGTATCGCAAAAATATTTTTACAGTACTCGCATTGAAGTGAACGACCGCAACATTTGTTTAACATTATATTCACACACTATAAATGCAAATTCATTATTTGATAGTCTATTGCTATGTATAGGTAAATGTTGCGGTGGCTCAGTGTCTACCAAAGAGCAATATCTATTCTAAGCCGGATCAGATCCGATAGACCTTCGCTGCACGTATCAGAGGCTCAACTCACTGTACCCAAGTCCACAATGGTCCTTTGTTAGCGGATAATCTTCCGGGTAATTACACCATATTGCAGGGCTCAAATTGACCGATAAATTAACATAACTGTACGGAGGGCCCTGAAAATGGTATGACACAATTGTATATAGTTTTGTATGGAGCCATATTTATCGTTTGCTTAGGCAGAGCTAATTCGATTTCAGTTCGGTAACTGTCAGGTATTTGTAGAAATTGTTCTAATCGTTTATACAAGTATCGTCTAAATAAAGTCTGTTATGTGGTTACGGAGATTACCTCTTGCATGTGGACAGACGTTCCCTTTTATATAAGTAGAGATTAACATTCTATTACTTTTCCTACCGCTGTACATGATGCGCGAAGTGGAATAAAAATTATAAGATTATTATCTTTATTTATTAAATAGGTTAACTTTCCCGTCATCTTAAATATTTTAGTATTTTTATCTACAAGATTTAAGGTGGGCCATCCCGCTCAACTCCCCATACAAAAGGGGAAAGAAGATCACGCCCATATTTCTTTTCATAGATCCCAAATATTGCTCAAAATAGCTTTATTTGATCGAACTAGATGTCTGATGACCGTTGGCATTGTAAAATTGTGTTTGGTTTCTAAGTTATAAGGTCCGAAAGTTCGATTTTTTCGCGCGTTTTATACAATAATTTGGAGCTGGATTACGTAATGATAAAGAAAGAACATGTTTGAAAGAATAGTCATCAGACATAGCTTTTTTAATCAAGATTTATAATCTATTTGGTTTTTGTTAGATTTTTGACTACAGCGGTCGTAGTTTACTTTTAGCTATAAGTCGTTTTGTAATTAAAATTTTCGTAAATATTACCAAATCATACACTATGCACATTATCTTTTTTGTGGACATATTGCATCTTCCTCATCACGGAGCCTGTCTTTTTCTATGAAACAGAGAAGGTCCCAGAGCGCAACAGCACGGTTTTGTACCTTGCCCCCGAATGAGTTAGTCCCGCTGGGTTGGGCCACCTTAATTTTTATAATGGTACTAGTTGCGTTTTCCGGCTTCGTTAAGTTTGATTTCGTTTTTATCTACCCATTTTTTCCATGATTTCTTGTGTACTACAAAACTACTAATATATTTTAATGTCTCTTGTTAATGTAAAAGTTATTGATTTTCCAAATAAATAAATAAATTACTGAAAGAAACTTGTCTTCACTATTTTCTGTAGTGTTTAAAGTAGCCAATCTAGACTTCCTTTTTTCATCTAAAAATCTATATAATATTCATGCATTCATAATTTATTTATTTTACGTCATCTGACAAACGTAGATTTAAACATCCAGTATGTTTCATACATTTGATAATGGCCGTAACAATTACAACATTTTACAGCTGTACTCTTCTGTAGCGATAATTTCATGGTGACGGTATGGATGGATACATATTCGAATACCGTGTACATCGGAGGCTGATGGCTGGAGGCCGCGGCGTCGCTGTGCAAGATAAGAAATGACGCGTCGGGTAGAGAACGCGCATGCCTCCACCCCCGGGAGGGGTGAGGTCGGGCAGGGGAGATAGGGGTGGGGTAAGGAATGCTCAGCTTTACGAAGTAACGCAAAGTGAGAAGGACCTTAAACATTCCCATATCACGGAAAAGTCACTAGATGATTCGCAAGGATGTAACGGGTTATTTCCTGTTATTTGATCACTCGATGCATACTATTTTTCTATGTAGTAGTGTTTCTATATTTTCTGTGCATAATTGGTGAGGTTAAATAAAAAAAACCAGACAAGTGAGAGTCTTACCACGTGTCGAGGATTCCTTTTATATCGGGTTCCACGTAAGTAGACAACTCGCTCATTATTGGTTTTTTTTATTAATTGCGCTGTGAGACCTTGCTTCTTGCGATGATTCATGATTCTAGGTAAACGGGAAGTAATCTGTAGATTTTAATTTATTTTCGAATGTCAAAATAAACCGCGTAAATAGCCATAATTTTTTTATGCGTCGATTTAGAAACTTGATTTATGGAGATCAAAGGGATTTTGTATTTATTTTTACTTTATACCTCTACGCGTTCCCAAAAAGGTCTTGACATATATCAATCTCAGTGGCTCGTCGCCTTGTGGCTCGATAAGCTGGGTAAAGCAACTCTGAGCGTGATTGGATTCTTGATGGTTGACCGTTTTCGACCATTGAGGCCGGCTGTGGTTCGGTTTCCACGTAAGTGGTGGTGGTCGAAGCGGCAATGAAAATTGTCCATGTTTTCTATCCAGCTCAATGTAGCCGAGCAATGAAGGAATGTCCTGGCCAGGCACCTAGTTCCCATGTGGTGTGTTAGGCTAATATCATAAAGATCGGATTGGTATTAGCTAGCCATGTCCAGTTACATTAAAAAGAGACAGACGGAACCCTAAAAACCAAACATTTATAGAGGATTACTATTATTTTTGTTACTTCTTTAATAAGCCCAGAGGACAAGCAATAAGGAAAAAGTTACAAGTGCCCTTCCCCGTAGACCATATGCCCCGCCAGGAGGGGGAGGTGGGGAGGAGAGGGTGAGCGAGGGGGGCACCGCGTGACACGAGGCAGGCGAGACACGCCGTCACTCGCGAAGTCTTCCGAACTACGGGGTACGTAGGACGCCAGCGGAGATCACGTCACGCTGTCTAGTATAGTTAAGGCTGCGTATGAAGCTAGACAAATTCCCGATTTCCCCCCCACCGCTCCGCTAGACGCCGAAGCGGCAGTGGCGCCGTGAATCTTAGGATAAAACTGAAATGAGATATTGTTAGAGCGACACCTATACGCCGTCGCTGGAACTTCGTGAAAGTTGTATCGATCCCGCGGCAAGTCGTCAATGATCATACAACCAATCACAAGGCTCGAGATCACCCGCCATATTATTCACATTGCTGCTAGAAAACAGCAACCATTTCGTCATATCTCTACTTCATGAAAGGATTTACTATTTTCACTTTGATCGTCAGTAGCTGGTTGGTGTAGCGCGTGAGACGTCTTATCTACAGTTATTGTTCGATGGGGGATGTCGGTTCGAATCCTGTAGGTTACAATTTTTTTTTTCTGTTTTTTTACTTTTTATTGTTAATGGTGTATAGTATATAATTATAGCGTGGGTTAGACTTAATTGATTTACACATATAAAAAAATATTACATAATAATAGGTTTTGGTAAAAGTTTTTACCTGAGAAACAATTTTAAAAAGTATAAACGTCATTTGATACAATCAAAAGTAAAATAACACTTTTAAAAAGGATAAACGTGAGACGATGGAGAAATAATTTCCATGCAACGAGCGCGCAAAAAATGACGCACTTCATTATATCGCCATTCATAGCGCCGTAGCGCAGTGATGAAAACGGAGAAAAATCTATTTTTTTGTCTCCCAAATTGATAGGTAAATGAGTAGCGCAGTGATGAAAACGGAGAAAAATCTAATTTTTTGTCTCCCAAATTGATAGGTACATTGATAAAAATAAGAATTATTTTTCAATAACCCTGATGGTCGTTACGTCATTCTTCATTAGTAGTGAGAGCCGAAACAAAAACCAAATTCCTCCCGCGGCACAAGTGAAGTATATTTACTTTTTTGTACTAAGCAGGTACCTACGTCGCTTATTCCAAGGAGTGTGACATGTAGTGTCGACACTTTTTAGGGTTCCGTACCCAAAGGGTGAAAACGGAACCCTATTACTAAGCCTCTGCTCTCCGTCCGTCCGTCCGTCCGTCCATACGTCTGTCCGTCCATCCGTCCATCCGTCCGTCCGTCCGTCCGTCCGTCTGTCACAGGGCTCTATCTCATGAACCGTAATAGGTAGGCAGCTGAAATTTTCACAGAGTGTGTATTTATTTTGCCGCTATAACAACAAATAGGTAAATTAAAAAAATATATAAAAATTAAAGGGGGGCCCATACAAAAGAAACGTGATTTTTGGTGTTGATGGTACGGAACCCTTCGTGTGCGAGTCCGACTCGCACTTGGCCCGTTTTTTTAGTTCACTTTGCTCTCCTGTGGTCGCCTGGTACGCAGTATCCTCTATTTAGCTGCTATTTGCCGCGGCAGCGAGTGCCGCGTCTTTTGTCGTTTGAACATCTTTTTTTCGACGTTGGCGACGTTGTCGTCGTTGTTCGTCGTTGTTGATGTCGAAAACGGAACCCTATTACTGCGTGCAATTGTATTCGGTGCGGTGCGTACCTAGTTATGCGCTGCTCGTCGATTGTGCGCGGCGCGTACAATTGCGTGAGGTCGCGTATGCGCGCTCGTCGATTGTATCTCGTTCACTCGCGTCAGTCGCGCGGTCGCCCCGCGCCGAAGTGTCTTATAATATTTGGACGCTCGTCCGCTCCGCTGTAGCGCCACAGAGCAGCGCTGTGCAACAATCGAATAACGTAGATTTGTATTCGAATGAATCGAATAACGGGAACAATCGAATAATTCGATTGTTTTTATTCGCAATCGCCTATCGCTAGTCTACGACCAGTGTTTCCAATGATATAACGAAAACAAATTTTGACATGACAGACAGGTAGATTAGGTCGGGGCGTTCATTTTGAGTGGTCGCATGATGGGTCTACGACCAGTGTTTTCCATGATATAACGAAAACAAATTTTGACATGACAGACGGGTAGATCAGGTCGGGACTTTTACTTTGAGTGGTCGCATCATGGGTCTACGACCAGTGTTTCCCATGATATAACGAAAACAAATTTTGACATGACAGACAGGTAGATTAGGTCGGGGCGTTCATTTTGAGTGGTCGCATGATGGGTCTACGACCAGTGTTTTCCATGATATAACGAAAACAAATTTTGACATGACAGACGGGTAGATCAGGTCGGGACTTTTACTTTGAGTGGTCGCATCATGGGTCTACGACCAGTGTTTCCCAAGATATAACGAAAACAAATTTTGACATGACAGACAGGTAGATCAGGTCGGGGCGTTTATTTTGAGTGGTCGCATGATGGGTCTGCGACCAGTGTTTCCCATGATATAACGAAAACTAATTTTGACATGACAGGCAGGTAGATCAGGTCGGGGCATTTATTTTGAGTGGTCGCATGATGGGTCTACGACCAGTGTTTCCCAAGCTATAACGAAAACAAATTTTGACATAACAGACAGGTAGATCATCAGGTCCGGGCATTTATTTTGAGTGGTCGCATGATGGGCCTACGACCAGTGTTTCCCATGATATAACGAAAACTAATTTTGACATGACAGACAGGTAGATCAGGTCGGGGCGTTTATTTTGAGTGGTCGCATGATGGGTCTAAGACCAGTGTTTCCCATGATATAACAAAAAAAATTTTGACATGACAGACGGGTAGATCAGGTCGGGACTTTTACTTTGAGTGGTCGAATCATGGGTCTACGACCAGTGTTTCCCAAGATATAACGAAAACTAATTTTGACATGACAGACGGGTAGATCAGGTCGAGACGTTTACTTTGAGTGGTCGCATCATGGGTCTACGACCAGTGTTTCCCAAGATATAACGAAAACTAATTTTGACATGTCAGACAGGTAGATCAGGTCGGGGCGTTTATTATGAGTGGTCGCATGATGGGTCTACGACCAGTGTTTCCCAAGCTATAACGAAAACAAATTTCGTCATAACAGACAGGTAGATCAGGTCCGGGCGTTTAATTTGAGGGGTCGCATGATGGGTCTACGACCAGTGTTTCCCATGATATAACGAAAACAAATTTTGACATGACAGGAAGTTAGACCAGGTCGGGGCGTTTATTTTGAGTGGTCGCATGATGGGCCTACGACCAGTGTTTCCCATGATTTAACGAAAACTAATTTTGACATGACAGACAGGTAGATCAGGTCGGGGCGTTTATTTTGAGTGGTCGCATGATGGGTCTACTACCAGTGTTTCCCATGATATAACGGAAACAAATTTTGACATGACAGGAAGTTAGATCAGGTCGGGGCGTTTATTTTGAGTGGTCGCATGATGGGTCTGCGACCAGTGTTTCCCATGATATAACGAAAACTAATTTTGACATGACAGACAGGTAGATCAGGTCGGGGCGTTTATTTTGAGTGGTCGCATGATGGGTCTACGACCAGTGTTTCCCAAGCTATAACGAAAACAAATTTCGTCATAACAGACAGGTAGATCAGGTCCGGGCGTTTATTTTGAGAGGTCGCATGATGGGTCTACGACCAGTGTTTCCCAAGCTATAACGAAAACAAATTTCGACATAACAGACAGGTAGATCAGGTCCGGGCGTTTATTTTGAGGGGTCGCATGATGGGTCTACGACCAGTGTTTCCCATGATATAACGAAAACTAATTTTGACATGACAGACAGGTAGATCAGGTCGGGGCGTTTATTTTGAGTGGTCGCATGATGGGTCTAAGACCAGTGTTTCCCATGATATAACAAAAAAAAAATTGACATGACAGACAGGTAGATTAGGTCGAGGCGTTTATTTTGAGTGGTCGCATGATGGGTCTACGACCAGTGTTTTCCATGATGTAACGAAAACAAATTTTGACATGACAGACGGGTAGATCAGGTCGGGACTTTTACTTTGAGTGGTCGCATCATGGGTCTACGACCAGTGTTTCCCAAGATATAACGAAAACTAATTTTGACATGACAGACAGGTAGACCAGGTCGGGACGTTTACTTTGAGTGGTCGCATCATGGGTTTACGACCAGTGTTTCCCAAGCTATAACGAAAACCAATTTTGACATGACAGGAAGTTAGATCAGGTCGGGGCGTTTATTTTGAGTGGTCGCATGATGGGTCTACGACCAGTGTTTCCCATGATATAACGAAAACAAATTTTGACATGACAGGGAAGGTAAATCAGGTCGGAGCGTTTATTTTGAGTGGTCGCATGATGGGTCTACGACAAATGTTTCCCCAGATATAGCGAAAACATATTTGGTCATGACATAACATGTACAACACATGAAATTGAACTGAACCGTTCCTCCGAGATTAATATTGGAGTTTCTTTTCGTCATAGAATTTATTTTATTTTATTTTATTATATTTTTAATTTTTATTATTATTTTATTTTAGCTATTTGTTGTTATAGCGGTAAAATAAATACACACTCCGTGAACATTTCAGCTGCCTACCTAAGGCCCTGTGACAGACGGACGGACGGACAGCGGAGGCTTAGTAATAGGGTTTCGTTTTCACCCTTTGGGTACGGTACCCTAAAAACGAACCAACAAAACAAAACATATTATTTATTTCATTTATTCTTTTCACGGAGTTTTCCTTCTGTTCATGTTATTAATTATTCTGTGCCGCCGACAAAAACTACAAAAATCCGCCCGCCGAGCTATCTGCCAAGGTCATGTGACTTGTCCTGTTGCGACCCGTCCGCAATGGACGTACTTGCAGACGCACGTTCCACGGGGAGGCGGATATTTGCGGCTGCCCCAATACTCGTAGTGCCCGCTAGGCTTGAGAAGGAGAATTTACCATAATTACGTAACGACAGTCGTGGCACAATGGTTTTAGTGTCGTATTTTTGCTGCGAATTTGAGAACCACACATATCGAAGTTCGGTTCCTGGAAACATCTATTTTTTATATTATAACAAATATTTTATTTATTTATTATATTTTTATTTATTTATATCTTGCTAACCGAACGTTACTAACCAGTGTCAATTATTTCGGCTTTAGACCTCAATAACATTTGATTGAGAATTTTACAGCGCCATCTATGAAGTTCAGCTGATGCTCGTAGGAATTTGGTTCGGAACTTTGTTACTGTCGCGATCCCGAAAGCGATCTCCGCGTGCGGAGAGTCGTGCGGAGAGGCGTGCGCCCGCTTCGAAACATCGCAGCGGACTGAGGCTACCGAAATGGCGATAGATAGTCGCCAAGAGAACGAAAGGGAAAGGGATACTTTACGGTGCTCAGAAATTTTGTCGTAAGTCCAAAATTCATTTTTTTTATGCTTTGAATGAAAAATTGTGTCCAAATGCAATAATAATCATTCAAAAATTTGAAAATCATGATGCAAATATAATGTGAGATTACTAGCACTGTAATTAATACCAATTCTGAGAAATAAAGCATAATGTGAAAAAATCCACCTATTTTCGCGATTTTTTTCTATCGGGCCAATGTTATGCTATTGGAACAATAATCATTCAGATTAAGCGGATATAAGTTAAGTTTCATATCACGCAATTTTAGCATGATTAGTTCAATATTCTCTGAGAAATTAAGACAAAGCTAAGTGCGATTTAGCGTCATACGGAGCCTTAAACTCCCGACTTTCCGATCTCCGTGTGTAGAGCGTGTGTTTTCGGCTGTGGAGATAACTTACGCGTACCAATGAACGAATTGAATGGGAAAAAATACTTTCTGAAATTAGTGCGTCATAGCCTTAATGTGAAATACGTGTTCGCCTCGATTTTTCCTTGGAAATCTACTCTGTTTCTACTTTTATATTTATGTTTCTAAATTATGTAATAGTTCAATCACAAGATGATATAATAATGCTTTCAAAGACTTTGATGTTTCCTAATCGAAGCGTGAACAACGCCTTTTAAAATATGTGAACAAATGACCCAATAAGTTATATAGGCAGTGGGGACTTTAACCTTTATTTCATGGACATTTTTGTATCATACCCTATCAATGTAATTGTAATAAATCTGAGCAACATTTGGTGTCCAAACACGAAATAAAGAAATGGAAAAAATCTGGGCTACATAAAATTATATAATCAAAGTTTAAACTGATTTCAAATAATTTTCAGATCCGTTTGTTATTATTTGCAATCAAGCTATAACCTCACTTATGTAGGTCAATATAGTAGAAACATTTTTTTATGGGCTAAAGTTATAAAAAAATATGTGCCAAACGTTAAAGCTCACATCGAGTGTAACTTAAGTGTTTCTGCTTTGGCTGCATAAAATCTGCGCCCAACTCGCGGAATAATCGTCCGAGAGGCAAGCCCCGCCCGGCAAGCAACCCTGTAACAACTCGAAGCCACTCCAGCGAGCATCGAGGGGCTCCGGGGGCCGCCGGGTCGACTTACGAGCCAGCTCCGCCTTGCTTTGATCCGGTGACTCTTCAATAACAATCGACGCCGTGACAACCTCGGGCTACTAGACTAGGAGGTCGCGACAAAAATGGTTACGACAATGTAAATTGCTGAAACTGAGTTTACAGGTTAAAGATCAACCCTCTGAAGCTAAATGTTTCGGTCTGCCTGCGCCAAGTGGTTGGGTTACCTAGATAAGGCTAGAAAAGTACTTATCGTTACAAAAAAATATATGATAAGGTAAATGGCTGCAAATAACGCGGAAAGAAACTATCAGTAGGTACATACTCGTACTTGCTTAGTAATAACAAAACTAAACAAATCGTTGGTTGCATTTCGCAGTTATAGGCGATTTAGGTTACATGTACAACGTTAGGAATATATAGTTATTGAATTAAAAAACCGACTAGTTATTGTTGTATAATTAAAAGGTATCAATATGTCCACATAATCAGTATATTCATCAGCACGCTTACGCAACAGCTTGGCGCAGGCAGATCGACATATTTGGCATCAGAGTGTCGGTCACGAAGATTCAGCCATTTACCTTATCGTGACCAAAAATGACGTTAGCTCCCGGATTAAAACGGCGTATTGCGACACGGCCGCCCCTCAACAGTCGCCGCATCTCGGCGGCTCCGGAGTGTCAACACACCCCGAGCGGACGGGAGCTGCAGGAAAGTGTCGTAGCGCTTATTGGCGTGTTCGCAGAATAGTCCATCCGCTGCGATGGCGGCCGGGGGAGGCATTTGCAGGTCACAATAAAAGGGACGCGCCTTCTTACTCACCCAATGTCTTGTAAACGGAAACCACAAAATAACAAATAACAAATGACAGAGCGCCATGAGGTACGAGATTACAGCTAGCATGTATCTATTCAAAATTGCTCTTCGCGTGCTACGAAATTTACCGTTGCGAACCACAAAACTGGTAAGGCATGTTAAGTTCTTCTCGGTCATCCGACAGCTGCATCCACATCATTCTTGTTTTTTTTTTCTCTTATTTACCCTGAAATTCTAAAACGTTTCTCGACTGCCATTTTTTCTCATTTAAACTATGTATGTAACGACAGCAATTTTCCTCTTGCTTCATTGAAACAAGCTGCCATTGGGTTATCCGTAATGGAACGCAGAGTAACTTCCTCGCGAGCTTTCGGAAGCATTTACTGCATTGCTTCCACATCGTAGTCTCACTCAAAGCTCTGTACACTTCAGCCAATTTTCCGAAGCAACGAGAGCAATTTCAACATAGAGAGAGTGCTACAGATTTTAGCGCAAAATATTTTGGGGAGCGATTATACAAAATATCCAATTGTATTAAGTAAGTCAAGTGTTGTCAGCATCGGTAGTTCAGTGGCGCGATGGCTTGCCGTCGGATATTTTACATGTAACTTTTTCATGTAACTGGACATGGATGGCTAATACCCATCGACACGATATAAGCCCAAAACACCGAATTACAGAACGAATTATGGTGCCATCCCATGACCTTTCCTATATGAGCACGGCTGCATTGAACTGAATAGAAACCACGAACTAATCTTAATTACCGTCTCGACCATCTTTTTTCCACTGGGTTTGCACCAACCCGGGAAGTACCATCGATACCACCACCTAGTAGGAGAAGGGGACCTACAGTTTTACATGGATTCCGAACCATAGAACAGCTCGCATTCGTAACGAAATGAACTTATCTAATTCTGAGAAAGAAAGAAAGTGGAACAAGAACGGGGCCGGAATTTGAGTCCATTATCTCTGGCATAGCAGGCAACTTTAACTAGGCCGTTCAAACTATGTGGTTAACGGGCCAGGCTTGGTACCATCGCATTGCATAAAATATGATCGAAGCGGCAACAATTGTCAGTGTTTTCCATCCAGATTAGTGTAGCCGTGAATAAAGATATGCCCCGGCATCGTACCATGTGATATGTAAGGATAATATCATGACAATATGTGCTATCTTTTTCCAGTTCCTGGACCAAAAAAATTGTTCTTGGTGAAATCCCACTGCCTTTTTTTCCAATGGTAACTTTCGTGTCGCGCCTTTATCTCTAGGATATCGGAGTCAATGAAACGCGATACATCGAACGCCACGAAACGAATTCAATTTTATTAATACCAGTATATATCATTTTCTTTCCTTAGAGGGGTTTTTAAATACCGATTCTTCGCCATTTTCGAATTCAACTATGTTACGCTGGTGGTGCCCGTCCTACTCCCCGACTTTGGCATTAGCCACTGGTCTTTGTCGGATATTCCTGCACTTCGTCTAACATCGTATTACCTCGACTAGATGTCTGTCTAACTATGGTATTTATGGTTAGCCCAATTTGTAGGTTTTCTTCGCGCACCATATTATGCCTGCCCGATTTTTTCTGTAGTCAATTAGATTCAGCGTGACAATTCCTAATTAAATGTTATCATTAACATAACACGTTACTTTACATTGTTTATATCGTATCTTGATTTTTTTTCATTGTAGGTAAGTAAATATTTTCTAAAAATCTATTTATACATTTTCTACATAAACCTGGAACGAGTATGGTTTTCGAAGCCTCCGTGAAAGTTCTAAAGCTCACGGGACGTCGTCGGGCACCTACTTATGTGAGGTCCTAAATATAATCAACATTATCACTGTTTAGATAATTTGTGAGTACTTTCTAATCGGCACTGAGTACTACTTTATGTTACAATGGAGTTGGCATACAGTATAGTATCTCTATCAGTCTAGACATGTGAGACGAGATCACAATTTTAGGCTGGAGTTCCAATTCGTAATTATTGTTCTCTCTCCATATTATTTCATTTAAGGCGCTAGGACTGGCCAACTACTCGCGCCATACAAATGCACTTTTTAACAAATGTAATAATATGTAGTGAAACGCTTCAGAAAATCCAAATAGAACTCCAGACTGATAATGGATTGTTAATATTTTTTGATTCCATCATTTATTTAAATAATAATAAAAATAAAAAAGTTGATTTTTCTCATTAGAAATCTGAAAGTAATTCGATTAATAGATATAAGCAAAAACAGCATATATGCATAAACAAAACATTCCATTTGCTATTAGATTTCTACATTTAGTCAAAAAAGTTCGGAAATGGACACCGTTTCCGCAATGTATTTTGTATAGAAAAAGGTAACATACATTAACGAAAATAGGTTGATTAATAGACAAGGAATCATATATTGTAAGAATATTACTTATAATCGTCAGACTTAGTTAGTTAACTTGGGGTGCCTCGTCTAACTTTGCGATTTGGCTAGTACCAGGGCCTTAAGTAGTATTATGTTTTATCACTAGAGGTATTTCGTAATGATACAGAGCATTTTTAATTACTTTAAACGATTATTTTTTTTTATAAAAATGTTAAATTACAAAATAGTAAATAAAGACAATTCCAAAAACCATTTTTTTTTATATCTACATTATATTTGAACGTTACATTCAATCACGTCCAAGATTATTAGGATTCGGTATTATTTTTGCAACCCGAAAGTGAAAGTAATAATGACCTGAAGTCTGGACTGCATATTCGTTTGCTCTGCGTTCGTTAGTATAAAACTGAAAAACGAGGCCGCGGACAGTAATAGACCTGATGGCGGGAAAAAACGGTGACAGGGCGCGTGGACTGGACAGTGATCTTCTGTGCTTCAGTAATTACAGGTGAGAAATCGGCCGAAAGCAAAATACATTCAGTAGCCTCGAAAAACCTGTGTGTTTAAGTAAATATACTTTTCGTACTAAGTAAGTACGTCGCTTATTCCAAGGAATGTGATATGTATGTATGTATAATCGACCGTGAAGCAAGGAAACATTGATTGAAGAAAGAGCCCAGTAAAAAGAACTACTTTACGAATAAGCTGCAAGGCTGGACTTGAACCAACAAAACATACAAGAAAAGTCTCCTGCTTTTTTTCGGTAATTGATTTATTCATGTTTTGTACCATGTGCAACATATGTTATATAAAAAACTCAAATTAATTAAAAATCATAATGACAAACAAAATATCGATCGGCCATGCTTCCAACAACTTATTGATTCCGAATTTGAAATTTTATGTTGATATTCTAAGCTTGAACATTAGTACGATTTACAGTTCATAGAAAATTAAAGCTATAATATTATAATAACAAACAGATTATACAAGCCTGTACCACCATAGATAAATTAGGATTTCGTGAAATCAGTCAAATATCCAATGGATGATCAGTTACGGTGGTATAATTATTAGATAACCCTTTGTAGGCTGACAGCATGATACCTTTCTAAGAACACATACCTATCTTCATAAGTAGACGTTTGCGAACACTTGGCACTAACGTCTACTGAAGGATATTTAACCAAATGGGTGAGCGCAATATAGCTAAAAGTAGCTTGGTTGAATGAAATTGTAATGTATAGTTTTTGGATAACAATGAGTTAATGAACGGACTGCTGAGCTAAGTGATTTACTTATTATATTTTTATACAAGATACAAAATAACCTAAACTATATGTTTGTACCAAATGTGTACTTAGTTTTAGGTTAATATAATAAGTATACTAAAACTCACAAACCAAACCTATCGCCACTATCTACGAATATATTCCTATTAAACTGCTCAAACACCCAAAGGTCGGCTGGAAGAAATCTATCTAAAGAAAATACCCTATGAAGGTTATTGACCGAGCGAAGTGCGAAGCGCAATCGTATCGTCTCCGTTTCAGCTTGGGCAAAAATGTGTTGCCTTCACGACAGCTTTCGATTACGTTATATAATCTGGGGCGAAGCAGCGGGCTATTGAATTCTGGTGTTTCACGAACGGGGTGCAATTGATACAACTACTTCGCGCCGTCATACCTATTGTTCACCTTCACGGCATTGATCAGGCTTCACGGGTGCGAGCTCGTGTTTACGGGCTACAACGAGGAAGGAAGGACTGGAGTGGCGGCGAAGCCGCTATTGAGAGACTATGCATGCACTGACGGTTGCGCCGGTCAGGCGGCTCGCTTACGAGTTTGCTCACTCCTGATGTTCTCGAGTTCCAACAACACGCATGAATAGAGCCTCTATTAAAAGTTACGAATCACTTATCGATGCATCGCTAAGATCATCGATTCCGCAGGTTTAAAAATTTAATAGAGCCGGCAATTGAGGGATACGGATTGTTATGTTTGTGTAGAATTATTAAATAATATGAATGTGTTGAAAATATATATCCACACAAATATGAAATTCCGTGGACGGCATGGAGGTTAAGAATTATATATAATTTATTAAGTAATAATAATAATAATAATAAAATAAGTAATTTCCTCTCCTCCGTGGTGGACGGGTGATTTATTGTATCCTTCAAATGCCTGATATATTAAATTATGTAATACGAGCCGCTAGTAGCCTAGTGTCGCGGGGACTTGCCTAGCTTATCAGAGGTCTGGGTTCAAACCCTCTCCCTGTGCATGCACAACTTTCTTTCTCTTTCTGAGCTGGATAAGTGCATTTCATCGATTAGACGAGCTTCTCCATGATTCGGAATCCATGTAAAAGTCGCCTCGCTACAATTTTGTATAATCTTCGCCCTGGCGTTGCACCACTTCCTTTCTTGTTGGATAATTACATTTCGTTACGAATGCTTAGTTGAAGAGGCAATGAAAAATCGTCCGTGTTTTCAATCCAGTTCAGTGTAGCCGTACCCATAGAGGGAAGGCCCTGGCATGGCACCTAATTCCTTCAAGAATGTGGTTGTTTTGGGCTATTATCATGATATTAGTTGTGTGGTATTATATAATATGTATGTTTTATAGTATTAGTATGCCATACATGTCAGGTTGCATAAGAAATAGAGATCTATATGGTTACGCCGCTCCCATACGACGTTTCATTTCCCACTTCTGTCCTTCCATGCTCGCCGGCTGCCGCTACACGGACGTCTTTCGGCCGCCACCCCCGCTTTTCCCTTCTCGATGACGGGCCGCACCGCCGGGAGTTTTGGAGCTTCGATTACACGTCAGCGGGGCGGGACAAGAACCGTCCCGTTCGGAATCCCAATAATGAGATGATTCTGGCAATCTCTGCCGTGTAACGTGGGAGCGAGCGCGCGGAACATCGGTGGCGACTCCGCCCCTCCCGTGTCGCCGGTACGCGGCGGGAACCCCGTGCGTGTACTTCTGAAACTCTAATGTGTTAACCTCTTGTCGCGTGAGCATTCGATTTTGTAATGGGAGCAACGAACTTCAACGGGGGGGAAATTATATGCATATCTATCGGCCCTATTTTTGGGCGTGCGTACTGAGATAGTATGTAAAACTACAAACATTTTCGTGGTTTCAAAACTGACAAAAAAATATGGTTATATTTAACCTAATCCGTGTCACCGCAACCCAAAAATCGGGTATAAAGGGAGAGCCTATTAGTCCCGCACCAGTTACTAAAACGTTGCTCATTCAATTTATCTGGCAAATTGAATTTTGCAGAGTGTCGTAACGGCCAGTACATTGTGAAATATATATTTTTTTAAATAAAAAATTTTAAATAAATTGCAGACACCAAACGTTTCATGGGCGTAACAGTATTTCCTTATTATCCATGAAAACAATAACGCACATGAAAATGTACATACTCACGTACGCACATGTAATGTATTTTAAGTGAATATAGGGAATAATTTAAGACTGCGATTGACGTTTGTTACAAGTTACCGCATTTGTAGGAAACGGTCTTTCACCTGAATTTGCCAAAGATAGGACGAAAAGGATCAAAGATTTGTCTTAGTTCAAAGCGTATCTCTGTCAAAATTGCGATTAATTCAGTCAAAGCAATCAGTATTAATTACGGAACAACCAGGCTAACAGATATCTTAGAGCAAATTACAGTTTATATATATAGAGTAGACATCTTATATGAGATACTCTAGACAAATTCAAAATGAGGATTTTGAAATTGTCTAGCTTATATATATAAAACCACTCACGAATGTACAGGTGGTCGAAAATTATAATTTAAGTAAATACATTTTTAAACCTGATCATTTTTTTTATGGAAAAGATTTCTACTACAATACTTATTCTGTGTGTTAGGATATGATCCGAATAAGAAATATATGCTTATATATTCTTCGACCATGCTTCACGCAATGAGATGATACCAACCATTGCCAGCGATGATAATACACTTCGATTATCAAATGATATGGCGTCGCGCCACTGGACTCTGAGGCTGACAATACACTGAAGTATGTACATACACCAAGTAGTATTTAAAATAGATCCATAATAGGAAAATTAGTCCTCTTGTCTTGTTTATTATTTCCGTAATCACAAAAAAGTTTTCTTATAAAGGAAAGTAGGACAAATATACGTTGCGAAAGATAGAAAATTAATTTAATTCAAACGTATACAACATGAAATAAAATATCCCTAATTAAATGTATCCAAAGCAGTTGTTATGAACGAAGTTGCTTAATTATAAGGTTATCGTGTCTGCCCACGTCATTTCAGGGTCTGTCATCAGATATCCATTAGATTATTTTGGCTGCCATAGACTATGATTATTGACTGTCAAAAGACAGTCCACATGGACTGTCGAATGCGAGGTAATCTCTCTAAAAGATCATTGACACACACATGGTTGTGCCTTAAATTTCAATCGACCGCACATTGTAAAAAACACTTTATATTTATCCGATAAAAAACTCATGGTAATATTTTTTGTAATGGAAATACTTGATTCAATTAATTACTTCCGATAAATCATAGATTCATATTTTTAATTTTTTTATTTCATAGTTATGAGTTGCTCGTAGCCTAGTGGCGTGAGGACATGCCTGGCGTACCAGAGGTCTGGTTTCAAATCCTCACCCCGTTCATGCATCACATTTTTTCTCTGTCTGAGTTCGGAATCCATGTAAAACTGTAAGTCCCCTTCCCCTACTCGTGGTTGGGTTTACGTCCTCCCGGATTGGTATCATCGCATTTGATGAAAGCGGCAATGATAAAATGTCCGTGTTTTCCATCCAGTTCAAAGTAGGCGTGCTAATAAAGGGAAGGACCTGGCATGACGCCTGATTCCTTCGGGAATGTAGTTTTTTGGGCTAACATCATAACATTAAAACATTAGAAATAAATGCCCAATAAAACTCCAACATGTGACCGCATATCATCAAATTTTCGGAAATATATTTGACCGAAAGAAGCGCGAAGTGCGAGCGTATGTCTCTGATTCAGCTTGGGCATGAATGTTTTCGTATGTCTGTCCGGAGCACGTCCGACTGTGGCTGTTTTTCTCTGTAAGTTGCATTACTCAACCGATTTTCGTTAAATATTTTGTCTATTTATTTACAATTATTTATTTACAGTTATTTACAATCAATATACGATTGTTGTTTTTAACAAACTGTTATATTTGGTAGTTGCCATACTAGCAGCTTTCTTATATTGCGCGGCTACATTGAACTGATTAATAATATTTCATTTAATGCCTTAGTACCCACCTAGACGGGATTATTCCTCACAATTAGTAAAAGGACCAAGAATTTCAGGTGAAATTTGTTGGATGAACAAAATGGATGAACATCGAGAAAATAATAAAATATTGAAAACAAATTAGCGTCGTCACTCAATAATATCGCCGATCGACTATCATCTTCGATATCCATGTTGTCACCAATGTTGAATTTGAGATGCAAAAACCAGTCCTAAGTTGCCATAAGCATTTTAAAGTTTTATGTAAACTAAAGTCCCTTATCGACCGCCGCAGGGCATGCACCCGTTCACTGTCGAAATAAAAAATAAGAACCAACTGATCCTCTAGATCAGTTTCCCCCAAAGTGGCTGGCAAGATTTTCGCAACCTCCGTGAAAGATCGAAAGCCCATGGGTGTCATAGGACACCTCTTATGTGAGAGTATGTCGTACGCCATATGCCGCGCTTATCATTAAACAACGAAATATGTACTTGCTATTTCAATTTAACTTAGAGAGCTTGACAAATTGTTAATGTTTGACAATAAAGACGAACCTATATTTATGAATGACCATCTGAGGAGGCCGGCTCCACTCGGGTCAATATCTCGACAACAGCGCCACCCATCGGATCCAATGGTAAATCTTAACCACCCCAGTACTGAGGCGAAAGTAACAAAATAAAATGATTCAAATCGGTTGAGCCATCCTCGAGTTTTAGCGAGATTAACGCAGGGCAATTGATTTTTATGTATAGATAAAAAAACCGGCCAAGTGCGAGTCGGACTCGCACACGAAGGGTTCCGTACCATCGTAAAAAAAAACACGTTTTTTGTATGGGAACCCCCTTTAATTTTAATTATTTTTTAATCTTACCTATTTGTTGTTGTAGCGGCAAAATAAATACACACTCTGTGAAAATTTCAGCTGTTTACCTGTTACGGTTACTGAGATACAGCCCTGTGACAGACGGACAGACGGACGGACGGACGGACGGACGGACGGACGGACGGACAGCGGGGGCTTAGTAATAGGGTTCCGTTTTCACCCTTTGGGTACGGAACCCTAAAAACGAAACATACCTTCCCAAATACATTCAATTAAAACCTTATATGAAAAGCAATCTAAATTTTCCAACTCGCGTGATGACGGACAGAATAGTTTCACGTGCGGTTCGTGTTTTAAATCCTTCGGGGCCGCTTGTAGTTCGCCACCGCCCTGGCGTTTTATCGCCGTAATTGTAAAATAATTGATCATAATACGTGTTTGCACCCGATACATTTTCACTCTAGATATCATTTTCGAACAGTGAAATCCATAAACATTATCGTGCGTGTTAAAAAGTTTTGATGTTTGGAATTTTAAGGCTCCAACTGAGTCCAGCTTTCAGCAAATAAACGATAATGGCAAACTCCGGAAGCATTGAGTTTGCTTCAGGGTTCATTGTTGTATGCGCGTGATAATCGAGCGCGATGAAGCGAAATTTTGGTGTTTGACCTGTAAAGTCTACATTCTAAAGTGAAATTATATATGTTTTAGGCTTATTCACTAGATAGATATGACACCACAAACAAGAACATTATCTTAATCATTTATAGTTTTCAAGCGCCGGTTTGAAAAGCTAGTAAAATCCTATAAAATAGGTGTTTGCAAACATACCATAACCATTTTACAGTCATACACTAGGTAATAGTCTAACCTTTGATATTTCGATTTTTCTACCGGTTTTTATTCTTAAGGCGCTAGGACTAGCCAACTACTCGCGCCATACAAATGCACTTTTTAACAAATGTAATAATATGTAGTGAAACGCTTCAGCAAATCCAAATAGAACTCCAGACTGATAATGGATTGTTAATATTTTTTTATTCCATCATTTATTTAAATAATAATAAAAATAAAAAAGTTGATTTTTCTCATTAGAAATCTGAAAGTAATTCGATTTCTAGATATAAGCAAAAACAGCATATATGCATAAACAAAAAATTCCATTTGCTTTTAGATTTCTACATTTAGTCAAAAAAGTTCGGAAATGGACACCGTTTCCGCAATGTATTTTGTATAGAAAAAGGAAACATACATTAACGAAAATAATTCGATTCCTAGACAAGGAATCATATATTGTAAGGATGACACTTATAATCGTCAGACTTAGTTAGTTAACTTGGGGTGCCTCGCCTAACTTTGCGATTTGGCTAGTACCAGGCCCTTAACCGACGCACTTTAAGATAGAATAAAAATTAACCCAAAATATCGGAGGTTAGCGTCATAAGGAGTCTCAATTTCACTTTTTTGGGATCGGATTTATTTATTGATCCAAGTAATGTCACAAAACAAGCGCGGTTTCAACTTTTGAGCGGCTAATAGACTAGTGGCGCGGGACTTGCCTAGCATACCAGAGGTCTGGGTTTAAATCCTCGGCCCGTTAATGCATCAATTTATTTCTCTTAATGACTTGGATGAGTGCATTTCATCACGAATGCGAGCTGCTCCATGGTTCCCATGTAAACCTGTAGGTTCCCGTCCCCTACTAGGTAGTAAGGTTTAAGCCCGCCCGGGTTGTTACAATCGCATTAAATGAAGTATTTTCCTTCCAGTTTAATGTAGCCATGCTCATCAAGGGAAGGTCCAGGCGTAGAACCTAATTACTTTGGGAATGGGGTGGTGTATTGGACTAATATCATAACGGTAGTTGTGTGGTATTGGCCATTCGTGTCAGTTTGCATACAATTTGTATTGAATATATTTTATGACACACACTTTTACAAAGCAATGAATGAGCCCTTAGGACCAAATAATACATTGGAAATATATTTCAGCCACAGAGTGTGAAGAACTAACGACGGAACTGTATGAGGTAACCACATAAATCGATATTTTTAAATTATGTTTTGTAATATAATAATATGTTAAAGTTCAGTCCACTGGTTAAATAACAATTCGTAAGTTCATTTAAAATTTGTAATTTATAGCGAATTTACTCTTTATTGTGTTTTGTTTCCTTTAATATTGTATTTTATGATAATCCAGGCATATGGCGTACGCTAGGACTTTAAATAAGAGTTGTCCGACGACGCCCATGGGTCTTTTCAGCGGGGCTGCGAAAACCGTGGCAGTCAGGTGCTTCTTCAGACCCTGTTTGAGCTACCCCAGATCGTACTTTGGGTAAAATACCTCACCACAGCTTACCTACCTTATAAATAAAGGATTTGCAGGATCTGTTGGGCTTAATTCAATCAATGTTTAACGTAAATGGGTGGATTCCATGTATTTAAAACCACTTTCTTTCAACTGCTTGTAGTCAACGTAACAAACAGATTTATCCGCGATTAATAACCAATGCAACATTTACAAACTGATTAGAATAATTTCGGTGGAACTTATTCCGTTGAAGCAGGTACAGCACGGTGGGCGGGCGGCTCGGCGCGGGGAAGGCGGCGGCGGTTGCGTTAGGGCGGCATTGGGCGGACGGAGGCCGCAGGCTGACACGGGCAGCCCACGAGCTCTAGCGGGTCGGATGCTACTCAGTTTTCAGTAATCCTCTTTCGCTTGTACTGTTTACACAAGACTTAACTGCCCAAACAGTCGAGGATGAACGCTATCGCCTGCCTTCCTCTATCCAAACTGAAAGATAATATCCAGCCCGTTGTGAAACACACGGTTACTTGATGTTGCTTCGTATGAGCACGCGAGCACAAATATAATACCTGGTGTGACTATTATAGGTCGCGTTGGAGGATTATATAACTTTCTTCATTCAATCTGTTGGAGTCTCCGGCATCGTTGAATCGGCAGTCCGACTTTTTCCAGCCCAGGTTCCTCCCGGGAAAAGGAACAAGCGTCAAGTGTGATGTTATTGTTGAAGCTCTGCATTATTCTTCACTGTTTATTTAAATTTGGTTAATTTCTTCTGAATATCAGCTCATAATTTTTTCCATAATTTTCGTAACATATATCGCTGCCTGTTTTTGTCGAATCTCCCTCTTTTTATCAGCCCCTATTTTCGCGCATTTCTAATTATTATGCCAGTTGTGCCAATAACAACTATAATAATTTTTAAACATGTGTTCCATAGGTTTTTCACTTATATTTTAAGTGCATGGTACTTCGATATTTTTTCTGCTTCTTTTTTCGTATATCTATAGTCAATATTAAGGTAAAAATAACTTTAACGCAGCTAAATTTGGGTGAGGCAAGCATTAGCCAGGGCTGTGATAATCCTACGATAAATGTGAGAGTTTGTATGTTTACATGTTTATTATTCAATCATGCAAAAATGGCTCAATGGATTTTGATAAAAATTTAGCACAAAGATAGTATATTTCCTTGATTAACACATAGGATACGTTTTATCTCGGATAAAAATTTGGTTCGGCCTGACATCAGTACAAAATCACATTGGCCCGAGGTGAGCCGAGTACCTCAGCTAGGTTATGCATATTTAGTGCAACTTGTTGACAAGCGCCTATTGACTTAACCCTTAGCCCGGAGAGCTAACTATAAATCCATGGAGGCTACTGTTATGGATTGAAAACCGGAGACCTAGGTTCGGTCCCCCGTAAATATAATTATTTATAATTTTAGAATTTTTGGGTAATATGAGACTCCGTACATATGTAAGTAAGTTGTTCAAAGTAGGTTTCTATAAAAAAATATTGTGTCAGAACAGAACAATGCTAATTTTTGACATGGGCTTTACAAAGTATTTGTCTTTCGACCGAAGATTCGCTTCTACGTGATATTTTTATGAAAAAAATAGCTGGCAGGAGTCCGGAAATACTAGGCATGTTTTCTATATTATTGGTATAATTGGATCCGGGATGCCGAGTAAACTATTTATGCAAATGGACGGAGAGAATACCAAAGTGACGAGGGAATGCAATAAATGCCACCTCCTGAAAATGCCTAACCTGTGTGCGTTGGTATTCAGAGATGCCAAGACGAATAAGTGCAGAGCTTTGTAGCTTTGTTTACTGTCTCTTTCGGTTGAGACGTAGCAGTACGACAGTACATTCTACGCAAGTACATTTTCGATTGTTTTATTCGTCGCTTCGCATTGAAGACTAGCGGATACACACCATCACGCCCCCGACTGGTCGGCAGAGATGATTTCGCTTCCTAGAGATATTTTAGAGATTCACATTTTCATTAATGCTTTACGATTGCGGATGCTACGGACCTGACCTTTGCGAAGTGTTATATCAATGTCCGTTGAATTTTATCCTAAGTCACCCGGGAACAACACTTTTATTCACTGATCTGAGTGTTCTGTGGGTGTTTAAACTATTGTCTGATATTGGCTTACCACAGTCCTTGTGGCCGACGTTTCGAACTGTCTGGTCTGTCAAACGTGCGCCCAGCCGCACGCACGCACTCGCCTTGAAAATAAACTGCACGGGAAGGTTCGAAACGTGGGTACGAAGGACCGAGGAACATAACTGTGGTAAGCCAATATCAGACAATGATTCTATTTACTTCTGCGCTTACGTTTTGTATCGTCATTCTTTCATCAACTAATTGCTCTAAATGTCCAAACCATGTTTACATTCCCCTGTCAATTCTCGTCACTTTTATCGTCAATCTCTAAGCGAGCTATTGTGTACTATCAACTTAAGTGATACTGTGTCAAATTGACTCAAAGATCATGTTTTCCCACATCCATTACTTCATCTGCCACACTGAAGTCTCGATTCTATATATTTGTACGTTTAAGCATCAACACACCGTGATAATTAGCCATCCTTGCTGTAGACCTAGTACTTCTTGTCGTTGTCAGCCTCGGTGGCCCAGAGGCGCCATGCCTTGCGTTTCGATAAGCATTGGTGCGGATTCCACGTAAAACTGTTGGTCTCCTTCCTTACTTACTAGGTGGTAGGATTAAGCCCGCCCGGGTGGTACCACCGCATTGGTACAAACTATGGTGGAAGCGGCAATGAAAAATTCCGTGTTTTCCGTTCAGTTCAATGTAGCCGTGCTCATAAATGGAAGGTCCTGGCATGGCACCTAATTCCTTCGGGAATGTGGTGAATTAGGCTAATATGATAACGGTAGTTGTATGGTATTAGCCGTCCATGT
Organism: Incurvaria masculella; assembly: GCA_946894095.1. Lineage (NCBI taxonomy): Eukaryota > Metazoa > Arthropoda > Insecta > Lepidoptera > Incurvariidae > Incurvaria > Incurvaria masculella. Next base: position 4,405,989 of record OX335650.1, on the reverse strand, counting down.
CAGGTTGGATAAAAAAAATAATTACGCTTACGAATTCGGGACGCGCAACATGGAATGTTCCGTACGCTAAATACCGTCTTCTGAAGTTCTTACTTGTCGTTGGAAATCGAGTAAATCAGTAAGTAAGCGAATTCGTAAGTGAGTTCACTCGCCGGCGCTACCGCATTTGTATGAAATAGTGGCTACGACGCCCCCATACAGACGTTTTACATGGGTTCCGAATCATGGAACAGCTCGCATTCGTAAAAAATGCACTTATCCAAGTCAGAAAGAGAAAGAAAGTGGTGCATGACCTGGCGAGCATTTAAACCTAGACCTCTCGGATGAAAGTCAAGTCCTCCAGCCCCTAGGCCACGAGCTGTTTGTTAAATATTGCCTTATTTATTCATATAATTGCCTTAAATGTATCGTTATTAGGGCGCTTTATGCAGTATTTCTTGGCATATTATACGTTCTGCATGGTTTTCTTTTTTAACCGACTTCAAAAAAAGGAGGAGGTTATCAATTCGTCTGTATGTTTTTTTTTTTTTGTTTTTTTTTTTTTTATGTTTGTTACCTCATAACTTTTTCCTGGGTGAACCGATTTTGATGATTATTTTTTTAAATGATAGCTAGTGCTTCCCAAGTGGTCCCATTTTAATTTGGTTAAGTTCTGACAATGATATCCATGAGAAAATCATAAAAGTCTTAAATTTGTATTAAGATGTGCGCGACAAATGGACGAATAACTCAATATAACGCCAACCGATTTCGGTGATTCTTTTTTTATTGGAAAGGACGTGTACAAATTAGTAAGTTTACTTCAGATTCACTAAAAATTAACAAATAATAAAACAAATTTAACAAAAAAAATAACCGACTTCAAAGGAAAAGCACTAAAAAGTAAAAAATAATGTTCATTTTTGTAGTTACGATTTCTGTTATTTTTTGAGTCGGTGTCAGCCAAGGTTAGGTTAGGTTAGGTTAGGTTAGGTTAGATTAGGTTAGGTTCTCTTGATTGGCGCAGCGCGTGCCCGGCTGACGCCGACTCAAAATATAACAGAAATCGTAACTACAAAAATGAACATTATTTTTTACTTTTTAGTGCTTTTCCTTTGAAGTCGGTTATTTTTTTTGTTAAATTTGTTTTTTTATTTGTGAATTCATGTTAGGAATATTATACGTTGTGACTATTATACGTTCTGCATGATGCAAAGAGTTTATTTTATTTTTAAACTTTATTCATGCACAACGTATAACATTATACGTTGTGAATATTATACGTAGTGAATACGACTCATCTGATATACCAAGGAATTGTTTGGCAGTAGCATTTAGATCTAAGTATGTATTTCATAGATGTGGACGGAAAAATATGTTATGTAAGCCCGTGAAGTATCTTTGCTGGTTCTTCTTTACTGGGTTGATCGAATCCGTGGATCTTTGTGACGTAACTTGGTGTAGTTTGACTACCAAATAGTTTAATTAAATGAAATGAAATGAAATGAAATATGATAATAAAATAAAATAATTTGTAGTTAAGACTTTCGATCGCTACTCCTGTCCCTCCATGCTCGCTGGTGCCAACTCCATTATGCTCCCCCCCCCATGCTCCCCCGCCACCATTCCGACGACACAGAATAATGTCCCGATGTCCCGGTGCTAGAATATTCCGGCGGTTTCGGGAGAGTAAGCAGCCATCAATTGCGCGAGCGGCGGCCGCGGCCATTACAATTTCATGAGCTGAGGCCCATATACGAGTGATGTCACCGACTTACACGTGAAATGCTCCGCCGGGCAAAGCGAGGCCCCGTGTCGACTAAGATCTACAGCGGTGCATGCCTGTGTAAGCGTTAAATCTCTCGAATTCACATATTGAAAAGAGGAGAATCGACATAAATAAGCATAGTTTGAGCGACTCGTAACTTAGTAGCGCGGAGACTGGCCTAGCGTATCAGAGGTCTGGGCTCAATTCCGACATGCACCACTTTCTTTCTCTTTCCGAGTTCGATAAGTGCATTTCGTCACGAATGCGAGCTGTTCCATGGTTCGGATTCAATGTAAAACTGTAGGTCCTAGGCCTACTAGGTGGTAGGGTTTCAGCCCGCCCGGGTTGGTACCATTGCATTGAATAAAGAGATGGTCGAAGCGGCAATGAAAGATTGTCCGTGTTTTCCATCCAGTTCAATGTAGCCGTGCTCATCAAGGTCCTGGCATGGCACCTAATTCCTTCGGGTATGTGATGTATTGGGCTAATATCATAACGGTAGTTGTGTGGTATTAGCTATCCATGTCAGATCGCATTAAAAAAAATGTATCGAATAGGTAAATGTTATTTGGACTAAGCTTGCATTATATTAGCTATTTGTGTTCTAGTCCTGAGAAATCGGTGGAAATGTGTCATTCATTTAGTTTATATATAAATCATGTTTATGTTTCTTGGTAAAAATACACTTAAGGTGGGCCTTCCCGCTCAACTCCCCATACAAACGTGGAAAGAATTCCATGCGCATATTTCTTGTCAGAGATTCAAAATTATATTCAAAAAATGCTTTATTTTATCGTACTAGATGACCATTGTAAAATAGTGTTTGGTTTCTAAGTTATAGGGTCAGAAAGATCGATTTTTTCTGGCGTTTTAAACAACAATTTTGGAAAGGGATTACTCAACGATAAAAAAAAAACTTTTTAAAAATATTAGTAATCAGACCTCGCTGGTTTAATAAAGATTTATAATCAATTTTGTTTTTGTTTTGTCTTTTAGCTTTGAGTCGCTTGGCAAAAAAAAAAACAATTATTTAACAATTTTAAGGTACCCAGACGTAATCGTCATTTAATGAAATCTACAAAGTTATTATATCACTACGCAGAACAATTCAATGTGAAAGAATTGCATCCATGCTATTCCGTTCAAAACTTACTTTTTTATTAACTTGGACGGCCCACTCAGAAGGAATTCCCAGATTATTTTATTAAATCATTAATTCATAGCACCATTGAAGAGGAGAGGATAAATGATGGACCCAGAAAGGATTAGTCACAACGTGCACTACAGTTTCTCCCTCGGCTGGTGACTAAATAAATAAAGAACTCCGGACTGGGCTGTGTGCTTAGTGAGCGGGGAGATAGTACGCAATGCTTACGTCATAGATTGAACTATTTAATCTATTTTGAAGTTGATTATTTTAAATTAATTGAATGATCTTGTTTTTTAACGGTGCTTAAGTTTTATTACCAAAAAATTCGCACTCTTACTTATATTCGTCAAATCCATACTGAATGTTTCATATCCGTGTCATGTAACATTATGCGGCATTGTAAATTTGTTTTTTTATTATACAGTTAAAAAACAGTTAAAAGATACAATAATATGATTTTTTTAAGGCTAATTCTACTCAGAGTTACCAATTTACTTAGTTAGAACTATTATAACATTACCAGGCGGTTTTTTATTGTTATCGGAATTACAGTTAGAATCAATTATTTTTATTTTCAGTGTAATAATGAGAACCTATAAGTTAACCTGGAATCCGAACCATGGTCGGCATGAACGGTTGAACGATCGCCCTTGCATGTAAATGTATCGAAAACTTCTCTTGGTCTATCGAGATAAAGGCAGCCAGTGGATAACTCCTTTTTGCCTTTCTTTCTCTTTAATAAGTTTAAAAGTTTATTTTACTTCAGGGATTTTTTTAATAAAACGTTAAAATATATTCGAAATTTACATAAACAGGATGATTTTATAAATATCTGCACCACTTTAGGAGGTGTAACTGTTTGCAAAACAAATTAACTTGCTTTATTTAAAATATTAAAATAACATGCATGATTATTTCTCATGATTAATTTGAAAAAAAAACGGTAATGTTTGTTTACCGACGCATGATGTGAAAAAATATGTTGGGGAATTCGATCATCTCTCCGCATTTCAGAAGAGAATGCCAAATATTCTACCCAATAAGAGAGTAAAAGGTATGACATAAACGCTTTTGATTGGTTCACCATTGATCGAATTCCCTCGCATATTTTTTCCCATATTACGCCGGTTACCCCCCTGGGCGGTTATATTCTTTCTCTAACGTTTAATATTTTTGGTGGAATTTTAATTTTTTTTCTCTCCGAAACGGAACAGATTTGGTCATCGTTTTTAGGGTTACGTACCCAAAGGGTGAAACGGAGCCCTCTTAATGAGCCTCCGCTGTCCGTCCATCCGTCCGCCCGTCTGTCACAGGGCTGTATCTCATAAATCGTAATAGGTACGCAGCTGAAATTTTCACAAAGTGTGTATTTATTTTGCTGCTATAACACGAAATAGGTAAAATAAAAATAAATAAAAATTAAAACAAAAAACGTGATTTTTTGTGTTAAATCTGATACGATGGTACGGAACCCTTCGTGTGCGAGTTCGACTCGCACTTGGCCGGTTTTTTATGTTACCTTATCTTATGTTATGTACTATGGAATTCACTACTGATCTTTCAAATCATTCGGTACATAAATTACCTACAAGTCACGCACGTCTATGCAACGGAAATTGGTAAATTAATTTGAAAAGTTTGAAATGTTTTGTTATGAAAATTTCACCACCAATCACAAAATAAGACACAATTGCATCACATGTACATATTCAAACTCAAAATCTTTATTGGGTCATATTTACATATCTATTTAATGAAGACAACGTGGATAGTTCGTCGTGTTGCATTCCAGCTCACACACATAGCTCACTAAACGATAGGCCGACTCCCATATCCACACATGCACTCATCTGCACTCACCTAACAGCCTGAATAATGGACGGCGACCGATGATCCCCTTTGTGGGCCGCGTCCAATTAACTGTTATTAGCTATTCTGGTGCTGAGCCTTCGGGAAATGCTCTGCAAATACGTACGTGCCATGTGAACGGGAAACTGGCGATCTATCCGCTCGCTACAAGCTAGCGATGGCATTGCGCGTTATTCTTCGCCGATGTGGTACGTAAGGCTAATACGATAACAGTGGGTGTGATATTAGCTATATATCTTCTATTCTTATTATATATATTCTTCAAGGCAATGCAAAGAAAATGATTGTTCATGCTACAAAAGGTGGTGTCCGGGCACCAATCCGAAGAATGTGCGATAGCTACAAAAGATCTCTAACGTCAAAAAGATCTCAAAAAACATGTCCGTAACTTGCTTGACAGTTGTGATAAGTAATATGTCTTATTTCATATATTTATTTGTGCCTCTTCTAACTTTTAATCATTATATCATCATTAATGTTGACGAAAAAAAAAACATAATTTATAGACCAGTGAAGTTTCTTTGCTGGTCTATAAATTATATATAAAGAAGTCACTGGTTGATCGAATCCGCAGATCAATCAAATTGTGACATGAATTAGCGTAGTTTGACTACCAGAAGTTGATTTTTTTTTTATGTGACCTATAAATGTACATTTCAGCTCACCTGGCCGATTAACACCTCGTTTGACAGTTCGAATGGTATGAAATGCAACTTAAGGGGGCCCAACCCGGCGGGCCTAACTCATTCGCGGGCACGGTACAAACCCGTGCTGTTGCGCTCTGGGACCTTCTCTGTTTCAAAGAATAAGACAGGTTCCGTGATGAGGAAGATGCAACATGTCCACAAAAAAGACAATGTGCATAGTGTATGATTTGGTAAGATTTACGAAAATTTGAATTTCAAAACGACTTATAGCTAAAAGTAAACCACGACCGCTGTAGTTAAAAATCTAACAAAAACCAAATAGATTATAAATTTTGATTAAATAAGCTATGTTTGATGACTAATCTTTTTAAAATGTTCTTACTTTATCATTGCGTAATCCACCTCCAAAGTTGTTGTATAAAACGCGCAAAAAATTAAATTTTTCGGACCTTATTATTTAGAAACCAAACACAATTTTACAATGCCAATGGTCATCAGACATCTAGTTCGATTTAATAAAGCTATTTTGAGCAAAATTTTGCATCTCTGACAAGAAATATGGGCGTGATCTTCTTTCCCCTTTTGTATGGGGAGATGAGCGGGATGGGCCACCTTAATGTCAGATTTAATTACTATTCACCTCCTATTAACGCGGTGATTTATCATGGTAACCCCGCTAATATGTTTCAAAATAATCTGAAATTAACGCTATGAAGGCCTTAAAATAGTGTCATGAAACAACTTTACATAATTAAAAACCAATTACGATGAAACTAATCAGCTGAAACAAATAAATTCTCCCTACCTCCATAAACTCTTTATTGATAAAGAAATATTATATCTGGCAATCCTACCGAGCAGTAAAAGCAGTAATCCGCTTGCCATATTTATGTCATAAAGGCGGGCATAAATCGGGCGTGAAACTTATTAAACTGTTCCTTTTCCTATAGCTATGTAGCCGTCGAACAGCCATTTATAACACCAGCCACTTGGAAACAGCTCGTGCTGTTCGGCGAGAGAAAAAGGCACAATAAAATATGAATCAGTGTCGAACGGCGATATTGGAAACTAACTGTGACACGAATTTGAGGTGTTGTAAGCGAGACGACGAGGCGGCGCGGTGGGCACGACTCCGGAACGTGTGTGTGGCAGGACTCCTAAATCCGAGTTCGAGATTTTTTAAGTTAAGTGCGGCATATGACGCACGCCAGGATCTCACAAAAAAGGCGCCCATGGGCTTTCGGACTTTCACAGGGGCTGCGAAAACCATGGCGGCCGGCCAGGTGCTTCTTTACACCACGTTCGAAGGACCCCAGGTTGTACTTTGAGGGAAAAACTTCGGCAGGGAGTTCCATAGTTTACCGACTCTATAGATAAAAGATCTAGAGGATCGGTGGCTTCTTATTTTTGGAATGTCGACAGTGAAAGGGTGCATTTCCTGTCTGTTCCGCATTGTGCGGTTGTATAAAGGGGACGGATGTACAGCGTTATATGATTCGAGTACTTATCATCTGGTTTAGCACTCGCAGTAATAAGCTTAATATTAATAATCCCTAGAAGATCTATGCGTCATGATTTAGGTGAACACACCTCATTCCTGAAGAATTTCGGTGCCATGCCAGTACATTCCTTTTATAAAATCGGCTATGCTTGATGGATGACTTTTTCATTGCCGCTATTGCACCATTTATCTAGATTCCGAACCATGAAACAGCTCGCATTCTTGGCAAAATGCACCAATGCTACGCAGAAAGAGAAAGGTAGCGCGCGACGATCTAATACATGACTACTGGCCCGTCCCCACACGCTTGATCTAAGACCGCTTGTGCGCACCGAACCTTGAATTATCACCAATCAAACGGTCCTGAAGAATTTAAACAGAAAAAAAATAAACAAATAAAGGTTTCTAGCAAAGACACGAGGGCTCAAGTGTCATCAGCAAAGTGTGATATTATCTTTGCATTACCTAACTCATATCTTTGCACTAAAGTTTTTTCCTTCAATTACTATGTAGCCGTACTCATAAATGGAAGGTCCTGGAATATCATGACGGTGGACGTGATATTACCCACCCATGTCCAGTCACATAATAAAATCTGACCTCGCAACACACTGGTGAAATATACACATTTAATAACGAAATAAAACATTCAAATGTAACGTGGTCTTGCCAGATTCATGCTCCTTTTCTTTGCCGCCGTGTCTTGGCGAAGTTGTGCTCCGAGTCGCATTTGTTTCGAATTTTCCCTCCCAAGTCGACAAGTGTGGATTTCAAATTCAAATCTTCGCGATTTTTTGTGACGTCCCCGGGATATATTATCGGAAAAATGGCGGCGTCTCGGCAGTTCGCGGGATTTCGAGGAAGACATTAATGCACGTTCTATTGAGATAAATCGATCTCATCGGATATTTTCAATACACAGGTTGATACTTAACAGGTAGGTGCTCTACCTACCTCTTAATTTAAATGAGGTATACAGAGACCTGATGAAAAAACCGGCCAAGTACGAGTCGGGCTCGCACACGAAGGGTTCCGTACCATCGAACAAGATTTAACATAAAAAAATCAGGTTTTTTGTATGGGGACCCCCTTTAATTCTTATTATTCTTAAATGTTACCTATTTGTTGTTATAGCGGCAAAAATAATACACACTCTATGAAAATTTCAGCTGCCTACCTATTACGGTTCATGAGATACAGCCCTGTGACAGACGGACGGACGGACGGACGGACGGACGGACGGACGGACGGACGGACGGACGGACGGATGGACGGACGGACGGACGGACGGACAGCGGAAGCTTAGTAATAGGGTTCAGTTTTCACCCTTTGGGTACGGAACCCTAAAAACGTATTTATCTTTTTTACGACTGTATATACATGCATCCAAACAGGTTTAGAGTCTTAAACTATTAATACAAAAATATATTTACACGGGCGAACTGAGGTGTATTGTGATCGAATGGTTTTATTTAAATTCTAATGAGTGTTGTAGTTTTATCATTGTTTTTATTACCATTATTATCATTTTTCGCGAATTCAATTCCATAAATTTTGTTTCATATTAATTTTGCTCAAATTATTTGACGAAGACTGTATTTGAACAATTTTCTTTCTTTTGATGTTATAATGTTTTTCAATTTCATGCTCGGTAATAACATTGAATTAGTTTCTCGTTCTCTAAATGTATGTACCTAAGTATAAGACGTATACTAACTTTACCTAAAATATTATTCACTATTCGATGAATGGTATTTCGAAAGTGTCAGGCCATACAAAGTATATCATAAACACTACGTAAAAATTTACGGACTATGAGCACTGATAAATGATATGCATTGGCATCATATGTACTTATACGTCAAAGCCATAATAATAATTAAATACGTCAATTTTAGGATTGACATCCCGTAGTATTCTCGAGGAAAATGTCGATTAGGATCCTTTTAATCATGTTATGTAAACCTAAAGTGATTAACAACTGTATTCATAATCATAATAAAGAGAGAGAGCTGATTTTGTATATTTGTTTATATGTGGAAGGTAATCTTTGGAACCACTTCACCTAATTTGAAAATTAATGTATATTTGGAAGATAAAATATTTTAAATTATTATAGGCTTTATATTATGCATATAATAAATAGAAATAGCTAAAGTTAGGATGATATATATTCGTTAACTAGGTCGGAAAAAGTCGTGACTCATGAGAATGTCTACGGCGCGAAACATGTCAGCGAAAACCGATTTGACGCACCGGACAACGGAAATATTGTGCAGCGTCGATGTAAACTTGTAACTAAATTTAATTGCTTTGAAATTATATTTTGAAAATATTTAAGATTAAATCTGTCTCATTCAAAAATATACTCTATCATTGCAGTAAAATACCTTTGCTATTAATTCACATGCATTTAGTAGACGGAGAAGGAATTGCGGCGATTAGAAAGAGAATGGTAAAATTAGCTCACAAAATAAATCTTCTGGGCAGCTCAGTTGGTTAATGCATTATTCGTGTAGTCTGTAGGAGCCCGTTGTATCCAGACCAAAAGAGTACGAGTTTATTGTATAGTGGTTTTGTGATTTACAAGTATTTTACGTTACCTTAAAATACATTTAATGCCCATGGGCATTGTCGAGCACCTCGTGTGTGAGGGCCTGACGTATGCCAGCGTTTGAGAAAAATGTAAACCAATGTAAAATGTTTTTCTAAACAAACTTATATTATTCCAGTTCGCTGGAGAACAAATAGAGAACATTTTCTACGGATTTCAGTCGGTTCAACTCAAAGGTCCAAGCTCCGCTGCGAATGTCGTCCAAAACAACATTCCTGAAAAAGTTCACTCAAAGGCAGATTTGTTTTACTTTTGATTCGCTACTACGCTCCCTCGTCCAAGAGGTTGTATCGTTAATCGTGAAAATCTATGGTGAAAACACTATTTTTCGCTCACTTATTTTATTATTCTTACGGGTACACATCTGAGGTGGATATATGTTCACTAATTTATTTAATGGTAAATGCAAAACAAACGTCAAATGAAAGAGAAAATGAATTGCTTTTATGTACCTATGTCCCAAAATGTACAGGAGATTTTAATTTTTCGCCAAAAAAAAAGCAACATGACAGCTGACAGTACAGGGTTATATAAATTGGAGCGTTAAATGTAAGAGCGACTCGGGCGTTTTTATTGATTTACAATATTAGAACAGAGATTTGGCAGTAAGTTCGCAATTGTAGTACCAAATATTTTTTTTGTTGGCTCATGTAAGGTGACCTCAGATGCCTTCCTTAATCGTTAAAATTGCCGCTTTTGAGACTCCTTAAATCCACGTGTGGTTCTTGAGAAACAAATGCGTCCACTACACCCATGCAAATATGAACTACACCAGTTTACATAAAAATGTTTATTAACCTGCCTTCTATCGAGTTGAAAATGTATTTGGTAATTCAATTCAGCAAATGTTCCCTTTACTTGATCTAAAGAATACATTGGCTTAGAATTCAAGAACGAATCAAAGAGTGGTTAGCTTACTTGAGACATCCTAAGAAAAAACACTGGAACGCTCAAGGATGATTGGTACTTAGATATCTGAATAATGGTTGGTTGAATGGTTTGAAGTGTACAATTCATTAACCAATACATTATCTGGTGGTTATAATAAGATCTAATAATTTACTTAGTCAGAAAAGGTAGCCAATAAGCCATGTAGATATCAAGACAAGTAGTGGCGTAGCAACCGTAATCGTAGATAATCGTAGGCAACCAAGAGAAGTATGATTAGATCATTCCGTAGGGCATAGATATATTCCGATGAAGATGATATTAGATTGTAATGGCTAATTTAGCGATTACTATAGAATAGAGTATCGAGCTCTGTCTGCTGTGATTTAAATCATAATACTGGTAAAAGGGCTGGTTACATTATTTTACGTTGTCTACTTTATTATTTAAGCTCACACAAAATGTAAACTCAAATTAATTAGGTATTCAAAGCATGCCAGGGTCATGCATTTAGAAAAGATTACAGCGAGCTGTTAAATTAAAATGACATTAACGTATTTAAATAAACAACACGCATAATTTAATAGTAATAATATATTTTTCGTACTAAATATGTAGCTTGATATAGATTACATTATTATTAGAATCTCAGTGTAAAATGCTACGTCATATAATTTAGTAATGGAATAAATCTTTAAAAAAAATTGCCTACCCTGACGACAGATTTGCTTACTGGTTCGAGCACAGCTTTTTATATTTGTTTATTTAACTGGCCGTTTTATGTATGTATGGCCCAATCTAGCAAATAATTTTGACCTTGTTTTCCACAAACGATTGAGCTGAAATTTTGCATACACGTTTTTGAAATGAATGGTTAGCAAGTGACATCATTCTAAATCTAACATTGCGGACTCCCAAAGTAAAGATGGCGGACCATTTATTTCTCATTAAATATTTATTTTAATCTTACTACAACTGAAATATTAAAGCTTATTTTTATAACTTTTGTTTTATTTAATGTGTTTTTTGTATTTGTGATTTGTTTCTCTACATATTGAACATACTTTAGTAACAACCTGAGCTTGTCAAATAAGCAATCACAAGTCTTGGCGGACTCGCAAAGATGGCGGACCCGTTATTTTTCATCATATTTTAGTACAACTGAAATATTGAATAAAAGCTTATATTTTTAAGCAATTTTCGAATAAATTTCTTATTTAACGTTGATAATAAGAATACGAAATTGTATTTGCCACGTTGCTACGTGTCGTTGATTTGTTTCTCTCAATATTGTACGAGTACAATGTTGTAGAAAGCTGAGATTGTGAAATTAGAAATCGCAAGTCTTAAATAACTTAAAATGAAAAATAAAAACGATTACATAAAACGGGAGCAGTAAGTCTCAAAAAAAAATTTGATGGATCCAGAAATCGAATTATTTTACCATAAGATAAATAACTTACCGAGTACATAGTAACAGGACTCATTACGTATTGCATGCACAATCTTACATTTTACATAATTAGAGATTGTTACACCAACTAATATGTTACCTCGCGTGCCTGCTGCCACTGTAGACTCCTTTATTGCTATGCAAGTCGAGTCTCAATACGATTGCTCAAAATTATCATACACACGAAGTATGTCAATTACTGTAACTTTGTCTTCAAAACAGAGGGTGATGTCACAAACTCATGGCAATCCGTCGAGCCGTTTTGAACCTTCGTTCGTAAGCTGTAACATTGTATTTGCATCAGTTATGTTGAATAATTATTGGAAGCGATGTCTACCTTGTGTATCATAAAAGTTAGCTAATGTACATTAGAAGCACAGTGCAAGTTTAATAACTTGCGGGGAGGAAGTTTGGAGCCGCAGTTGCATGTTACTTAGCCATAAATAGGAAGCAATTATATTTACTTAATGTGTGCTTGGTGACCGAACATTTCGACTAAACATTGTAACTGCTCTTTGATCAAATTTAAAATGATTATTTTCTTTAATAAAATTAAACCACTTTAATTTTTCGATTTCTAATCTCGATACAATTTTATTCATCGTAAAACAATTCGCAGGATTTCATTTAGTAAAAGTTACCAGTTCCTATAACAATTGACAACTAAACAACCATATTAATGGTTGTGTAGTTGTTTTTCACTAATGAATCATTTTACATAAATTTCTACTCCCTGCCAAAATATAAATATCGTGCAGACCATAATAAGTAAGGAGATATGGCATTGAGCGCGCCTACTATGGGACCCGCTGTCTCCCATTTTTTGCAAAAACTACCAATCCATCTTAAATATACATACCACATGGAAACTTAGTCGCAGACATATTGGAGAGTATGTGTGGGTGGGGGGGACTGACTCGACGAACGATATTTTAGAGCACATTCCCCCCGCCGATTGTTTATCGAATTGCCACGTATCCGTGCCTTCCTCGCTACATGCGGGCACTTCATTGCTCCACGAATGGTTCCAAACTTGTCCATATACCAGAGTGGTCAGTCTGAGTTCTCACCTAAATTGGCGTTTACGGAAAACCGATCGACTGGCGTTTTCTCCAAACTCCATACAAGTTTTTACTAGATATTCTGTGGTTTTACTTCTTCAAGCTGTCAAAGTCAAACGCGGACTTCCGATTTGTATGAAAACGCGGAGTGGACGTAAACCGCAACGTCGACGTATTTACGGCAACGTTGAGTAAGCTGTCAAATCAAGCTCGGACTCGCAAATGTTAGTTCGCTTAACGCCCGCTGCGCGCGCTCTTCAATTTCTCCATACATTTGAAAACGCCAGTCGATCGGTTTGCCGTAACGCCAATTTAGGTGACAACTTAGACTACCGGCTCAGATTGCCGGAATAGCTGGATGTGGTCATGACGACGCAATCGACAGACATTGCTGCAAGTTGAGCAACTTTAGTTGGCCGTGTGGATTGAGGATTTGATTTCCGAAATTGTATACATCTCCAAACCACAGCAAGAGTACAGCCTGCAATCACCGATCTCCACCGCAGTGCACGGAGGCGGCTGGAACCAATTGTCGGAGAGCGAATTACTTAGCGTTAATCTTAAAAGAAAATTCTTGCGTCGTTTTAATCCGCCGGCGCGCAGAGAGAGCACGGCCGCTGGCCACCGCCGCCGCCGTCTCCGACGTCCTCCCGCCCCCGCGGTGTTGGGGGCGGAGGGGCGGCGAAATAAACCTATTCATCCAGGATCTAGAGCACATCAGGATTTCCGACAAGCCGTTTCATATCGCCGCTATGATGACTATTAATATCTAACTCACCCATTTTTTTTTGTTCCCTGCAAATTAGGTTACTTGATGGATTTTTGAGCTAAACATTTGTGCTGATTCGCACCATAGTTGAATGCACTCTATATATGTCTTCCGAGTTCTAAGCGTGCAATTAATTTTAATGATGAGTCACTTCGCAGTTAAGAAATATCAATTTATCCCATTCCATCCATCTATTAACCCATTTCATAATCTTCCTGGAAGAAATAACTATATGGATTCATTTTGTAAAATTTGATGGATATTCCTTTTTTTCTCATATGTGGTACATTTTGTTTTCGAGAAAACATTTTTACCTTTGAGAAAGTACTCAAAGTGAGTTGAAAATGAATTCCTCATCTTGAATTATTTGATATTATACGAAAAATCACTAACTTACTGAGCTCATTTACCCAAAACTTGTGCCTCAGCTAGTTATCCGTAAACTAGATAAATTTGATTTCGTATTGTTATCCCCGGTGTAGCCGAAAAAAATATATATTCTGCCGGAAAATTGAAGGCAAAGTTCAGGCGAGTTGCCGGCCCAGGCCGATGTATATACTTATGTATATGTCTAGGTACAGTGAACAAACTTTGTACACAAGCTACAGATCAACTTTCATGATTACCCTAACAGATTTTTTTAAATATCTCGTAAATTCCTTCGACTAACACGAAAACCATCTACATACTTAATTTCCAAACTGCCGGTACTGTTTATTTGAACGTCTATATAAACTAACTATCTACATATACTTCTGCAACATATATATCATGCATAAGTGAGTTATTTAAATTCACACATTTATTGACTCACTTACTTACATTTCTTATTTTTTTTAATTTCTTCTTTTTCAGAATATGCTCAGATTGTATCTCATCGCTTTTAATTATGAACATAATTCGTTTAATTTCATGATTCGAATAATAAAAAAATAATCCAAATGGAACATTATTCGTTGCGAACAAGCACAGCGTACATACATTGCGTTTTGTTTAGCTTTATAATGCTTAATTTTTGTCAGAAATTGAAAAATATGCCTATTTTGGGATATTTGGCAAACAAAAAACGTTATTTTTTAAAAAGAATACCTGAAATTACCTTTAAGCTTGAAAAGATAAATACTTTCTGAGAAAATGACTAGTGTCACTACCGTTGGGGACAGTCTTCATTTGTAAGCTTTATTTGTAGCTAAGCAGACCTTTCCATAACGCGGGTAATTGTAGTAATATTGTAGTACTTATGTACTTACTTTACTAAGAACCCTTTTCACCTACTGCTGATTAACTTAATCGTCACACATTAAGCGCCTTTATTAGCAGTTTGCAATCAATACCAGTACAAGATAATCAGCACTTCAGTAATAAAGGTCCTTTAAATGTCGATTACAATAAATCAGCACATAATGAACACAAGGCATAGGGTTGTTAAAATTGTAGGTTAATTTAAAACCTATAACATAAAATTTCATACAACCTAAAACTGTACTTAACAATGTAGGGGGACCTCGTACCTGCGACGCTATAAGACCGCTCTGGACGTGTATTCTTGGCATTCAGTCATTGCGGATTCAGTAGAGTTAACTGAAGAAGAATTTACTTTGACATTACTGTTAACTCTACTGAATCCGCAATGACTGAATGCCAAGAATACACGCCCTGAGCTATAGAAACAGAAACTTCCGAACGATTATCTTGTCCGAGAGCATAACCTCTTTCTGCATTTGGAATCGGAGCCCAATATCTATCGAATTTTACGAAATCTTTGGCCAAATTTTTGGAGCAGCTCTAGACATAACAATTGGGACGATGGTGGTTTTACGTACGCGCCACATGTCGGTAACCAGTCGGTAACCAGTCGGTCAGTCAGTCAGCGTGTTTGCGTCCACTGCTTGACTTACGACTCTCCAAATTTCCTCAAGTCCTTTTAATTTTCGGTTTGGTCGAGGTTTTCGTCCTGAGGTATTGTTATGTCTACTAGGAAGATCTTGTATATCAGACTTGTTTTCACTTCATTCTTGTATCGGTTTGTATTGGTCGATCCCAATAGAGTTTTATTATTATTATCTTTTTCTAAAACCATTTATCTAACATATACTCTTCAAAAGTAAGGAGCCGTAAAAAATAATTGTTACTTCTTAGTTGAATTACGGTTGATGAAAAGAAAAAAGAATTGGTTTTCGACTATAAATCACGAATCTCGAAGAATTATTATGAATTATGGAGTAAGAGGGCTTTGCTTATGATATTCATTTCACAAATAATTAAATTTTATTTAAAATATACTATAATAAATTATAATTATCAAAAGTATAATTTAAAAAAAATCTGAGAGTGGACACAAGGCCCAAAACGAGATCGCACACTAGAAAACTGTAAGTTGGCAAATAAATATTTCTAAAAGTATTGAATATCGTAACATTAAAATACATAAGTTTTGATTAAAAATATTGTTTTAAATACATACATTTTTAGCTGTGTGGTGCCATTGGTCATCGAACTCAACAATTATGCAACCAGCTTCAACATAACATATGAAAGCCCATCACAGCGTGTCTTCTGCCATAGAATAGGTAATACGCATCTATGTACTTCCGAAAAAAATCTCTCAGGCTATGTCAGTCACAGAGCCAGGGTTGCCAGTACTCAGCGCCACTCAAAAACGGCAATGGTTTGCCGAAGGTGCGAAATATGCCAATTTAAACAGTTCTCAAATGGCTATTTTCTAACATTTCCAACAATATAGAAGACTTTGACCAATGATTCTTCTTTAGAGACTAACATTTACATTTCATCGAGAAACTTATACAATCTAGCAATGTTAAAGATGAGGGTCGGTTGTCAACTGCTCGCCATTGCTTTAATGATTTTGTCTTATAGAGCTTTTGTCTCGCTCTCTCTTGGCCTCCGAACTTTTGCTTCCCGAGGTGGAACAAAAATATCTTGTAGCAGAATACCATCCGTAGTCCGTAAAAAATATATTTCAAATATCTCAGATCGTGTTATGTGTTTAAACTTAAATAACTAAATATGGGTAAATTAATTCAATAACAAAATTGGATCATTAATAATAATTTTAAAATTTAAAACAGATCCATTCAATAATGTGAAAAATTGTTGCTACTAATAATTTAGAGAGTGGCCATTTCATTTTCAGTTTCTTTATTTCCTCCATTAGGTGTATTCGTACACATTCGAATTCTCGAATTTTTGTTTTTCTTCTGCTGGTTACCTCTGGCGAAGAAGAATCAATAAGAAACTGTTTGTCTTTTTTTATGCTTACAAACAATCAGCTGTTATAAAGTGTTGGTTAATAAAAATGCAATGGTGGTATGTTACATACCCGAACAAGTAGGTAGTGCTGAGCTAGGTTGGTGAACATTCTTTGATTTTGAGCCTTAAGGTGGCCCATCCCGCTCATCTCCCCATACAAAAGGGGAAAGAAGATCACGCCCATATTTCTTGTCAGAGATCCAAAATTTTGCTCAAAATAGCTTTATTTGATCGAACTAGATGTCTGATGACCATTGGCATTGTAAAATTGTGTTTGGTTTCTAAGTTATAAGGTCCGAAAGTTCGCATTTTTCGCGCGTTTTATACAATAACTTTGGAGGTGGATTACGCAATGATAAAGTAAAAACATCTTAAAAAGATTAGTCATCAGACATAGCTTATTTAATCAAGATTTATAATCTATTTGGTTTTTGTTCGATTTTTTACTACAGCAGTCGTGGTTTACTTTTAGCTATAAGTCGTTTTGAAATTAAAATTTTCGTAAATCTTACCAAATCATACACTATGCACATTGTCTTTTTTGTGGACATGTTGCATCTTCCTCATTACGGAGCCTGTCTTATTCTTTGAAACAGAGAAGGTCCCAGAGCGCAACATCACGGTTTTGTACCGTGCCCGCGAATGAGTTAGGGCCGCCGGGTTGGGCCACCTTAAACGATTTGAATGTATTTGCTTCCTTGCAACAAGGACCTAATATTCAACTTCATAAGCAAGAACCTCAAGCTTTTATTATCGTTGAATACCTTTGGTTTTACCATGTACTAGATGTGCCCGTAGACGACTCATTAGCGGGCCTCACACGTAAACTTACGAGCGCGCGCGGAAGTATGAGTCTAAATGCATTTGGTGTGCAGTACGAAGCGGCAATTCAACTTATGTGAATGCCAAAGCTTCGGAGTGGGCATCGAGTCAATTATCGTTTTACAAGCCAACACTATGGAACGCGCTCCGGACGATGGTGGTCTGGAGCGTAGAATCCGTAACCGACTACTGGGAAATTCAAGGAAATCTCAACATTTCCAATCCAATAAAACGCAATCATAAGAAAATCGAGCTTTCATGGCGCATTTAGTTAATAATTGTAAAGATTATAATAAACATTACTGTCTTTACTTTTTTTTATTTTTCGTAGCAAAAAAAAACTACCTACGGCTAAAATAAAAACTTTTGAAGCGTCTAATCTTGACAAGAAACTGGTGTTAAAAGTATCTAATGCCAGAACAAAACCGTTGAAATACCATTTTCCGATGTGGCGTGTTGATACACGCCACAGTGCGTTAAGAAGTGTGATTTTTTTAGTGGCATCAATAATAGCCAACTTCGAACCGTCTATCAGGCGCGCGAGGACTTAAAGGAACGTCGCTCCGAAGTGTACGTGTGAGGCCCTCTAATCAGACCACAAGTAGCGACCCACAAAAGAGCTCTACCCCTCACACAGAGGGTGCATTCCATCCGGCATCTTCCTGTCATCTCAACTCGGGCACGATGGGTCAGTGGCAATTGGAACGTTTTAATAACAATGACCATTTGATTATTGAGTTGAGAGTGAGAAAGTATAATTGTAAGCCCAAAACCCGAAAGGCGTGTATTTAATTACACCAATATAATGTAAATGTATTACATTTTGTAATATATTTTTATAACACTGGCAGTGTTCGATTTTGTACAAAAATTCAGTTTATCAAAATTTCAAGAAAGTTCGTGAAGTTGAGTTCGATAAGAACTAATATAAGTATGTAGATAAGAGGTCCTTCCATCTCGGAAACATGAAGAGTAAAAGTAATTTAAATTTCAATACCTTAAAATATTTCGAAAATAAAATCACAGCGGAGAGAATCCGATAAGGGAAAAATGGTTTGCGTTCTCACATCGCGTGGCAGGCGTCGTACGGCCCGAAAGGCTTTTTTTCATTTCCTGGCATGAAAGTAATCTCATCAAACTTTTTGAAAGTCGACAGTGCTGAAATCTTCTGTGAACGTCTTGGAGGCCACGGCCTGACTGGAAAATATTCACTCGTCAGTTCAGCATTTCGTTTTTACCTCGATGGCTTGGTTGATAATTTTAACATGCTTTAATATATAATATCACGCCGTTTTAGGAAGGGACAGGCAGAGATGATGAAGTCTCATGGGATACGATTACATTACCAACGGTGAGTATACCTTCCTTTTAAACCCTCCCATGCAATTGTTAGTGTTCTATGAACGATATTTGCTACATCAAAAAAATACAATGATGGATGAGAATTCAATAAATACAAGCTTTGTTTTGTCTATCTATAATTATTGAAAACTGGACATATTTATCTTAAATGTTTTTCCTATTTCTTTTTTTCTATGTAGAAACGTATTGATGCATGGAAGATTCTATGGGATTATTTATTTATTTATATTGTTACACTTATACATAATACTTTACAGACATTCACCAATTCGTAAAAAGTTGCAAACTGGCTGCAAACTGACCCTTTACGCTTATAGGTGGCATGAATCTCTATGATTTATGTTACATACTATACAAATATATGTCTATCGTGACAAATGTATATTTTTAACGGTGAATCCCTCTTCAGAAAGCAAGTTGTACCCCGAACATTTCCAAACGAAAAAGACAGGAGTTATTGTTTTTAATAAATTTCTCTTGGAATGAGAAAATGCAAAGCACGCACCCAGCATGCAAGTCGTTTAGCTGCACGCACGCCAGTGGGCGCAGGCGTTGCCTCGAGGCACGTGTGGCGTATTTACATGTGGTCAACATTAGAATAATGGTAATGTATCTGGCTACGTACGCCACGAGCTGTCGACCGTTATGGAATATTTCCAGCCAGCTAACACCTGATTGCATTCGGTTCTTTAAATACTGGTTATGGTGCTGTCTCTACAACAAACACAAAAACAACAATCGTTGTTATTAATATTACGTCTTCCTTTCTTTAAATACGTAAGTGAAACCATGTTTTGTTATTTTTAAAAATAACTGTTACTTATTTTGAAATTTCAAAAAGATAAAATATGCATTGAAGGTTTAGTTATATTTGAAACCTCTAATGGAAAATATCAGATGCTCATATTCTGTGTTCAAACTCTTTTTATGAAAGTTTACGAAAACTTCTCTATTTTTTGGAACACAAATCACCAAAGAATCGCATTCGTAACGTGTACACATACGTTTTCCTTACAATTAACAATGCCTGCTTTGGCGCTTACGGTGATGCACTCCATACCTACTTCGTTTATTATGTGTTTTAACAATAAAATAAATGATTTTTGTATTTTTTTCTATTCTTGTGATCTCTCATCTGCAACAGTAGCCAATAGCCTACGATTTATTTGCGAGTGTCAGAATATATTTATTAAATATAAGTTTTGTTTTAACTAGCTATAATTATGTCGAACCGGACGTGTTTATCTAGTTATTTTTCCTATTTCTTTTTTATATATTATTCGTACATGGAGGATTCTAATGGATTAGCTGGCTGCAAACTGACCCTTTACTCTTAGAGGTGTCAGAATGTGCAGAAGAGTAGACCACGGCTAATGTTGCCAGATCAATACATTTTATTCCCGTAAATAAACAGAGTAAGCTTTAACTCTGCTAGAATCGTATATTCCGCGATGCTGGCAAGAGGCCAGATACTGGAGTATAATAAGTGAAGAGCTCTCATGGCTAATTACGAATTTATCACCTATAATGTATAAACCCTTGTAATTTGGAGCTCAGAAGCCAAAATGTTTGGCCCAATTTGGCCAAACTTGGGCCCAATTGGTAATCGAGGCCTCTGAGGACCGCGTGCGCACAGTTTCCTAATGCAAGGTACCTGGAACGAGTACCTAGACTGGCAGGAAAATCAATTAAATAGGAAGTGCAATTTTTTATCCAAAAACGTATGCTTAAAACCATGGCTTACCTGCACCAAGTGTTCCCTGCAGGATTCCCAGGGGATGGGCTCGGACCTGGAGTGTTCGCGCAGCCGCCACCCGCGCCGGTCGGATGGAGGGAGTTGGTGATATTGATGACTAATTTCAAAGTAGAAGTCCGAAATTCAGGAGCAGAAAGCAAAATATTTACACATACACCTTTATCTCAACGGTCACTTCACTCAAAATCGGAAGTTGACAATGCACGCACACAATCACAGCCTTACACAACACTTACACAGGAGCGCGACTACCCGACGTCGAGCATCGATACACACCTACACGCCGAAGAGTTGAACGCACCGCGGTCGAAGCAGAAACAAACACAACGAAAACGCCACACCTCACGTATCAATACTACAGCAGTCGATGGCGTCATCTATGACGCCGAAACCGCCACCGACTGTGCGCAGGCGCACGTAGTACGAGGCAACGGAAGGCTGCCTAGTAGGCGAGCGACCGAATCGAGCCCCGCCACTCCCGCCGGGTAACTGCCACTGCCCCCTCCTCCTCAGATACCCCCTCACAGCTGAAAGTGTTGCAAACTTCAGCTGAATTTCCGGTTTCATACGCAAACGTGACAGCTAAAGGGGAAGGAAACTCGAATATACGCAAAAGGCAAAACAACCCAATGTTAACTGGTACTCGAATCCACATGGAGCATACACATATGCAGACTACATCCTGAACCTACTGTAGAAGAAATAAAAATGTACACTTTAAAATGCAACAAAGATATGAATGAAACTAATCTAAAAATTGAAAAACTTACCCCCCGAGGAGACTATTACGCCTCCTTCAAGATCGAATGCCCGAAATCAGATGGTATAAAAGTTCTAGATCCGGGCTTCTGGCCTAAAGGCACAGGGGTGAGAAAAATATTTTTGATTTATATTATAATTTCCTGATTAAAAATGAAACAGATGAAATACATTTTATTTTAAGACACTTGTGGATATAAAGTTACTCGATCTAAAATCTAAAATAATATGCAGCGGGGGTCCGACTAAAATATAAATGTTCGGCTCATTGATAGAATAAACGTTTCAAGTAAAATAATAGATATTCTCCTCAGCGTTCAGTGTATCGTAATTAATTATCATTAAAGGCAATGTATTGGACTGTTCATCTTTTCCTTCAACCAAAACTGCATACTTTATTCTCATTCTTACTGAAAAAAGTTAATTGGAGCCTTAGCATCGACATCTACATTTAATTCGATTTGAAGAACGAAATATCTTCAAAATACCAGCAGCAATACGTCAAATGAACCGAATATCTAGTTATTCTAATTCTTTGGAACATCTAATCATTCCTTTTATCTGACGGTCTTAACGCATCTTTTTCTTCAGGAGGTCATTTCAGTGTTTTTATTATTATTTAACTACATATATATTTGTTTTTCTTAAGCGCAGTATACCTCAGATAGGAGGTGCCCGACAACGCCCATGGGCTTACGAACATACACAGCTTGTGCGAAAATCATGCCGGCGAGCCAGGTTTGAAAGCCTCGAGGTTGTAATTGGGGGGAAATACCTCTGCAGTGAGGCATTCCACAGTTTATCGAGCCTATAGATAAGTATCTAGAGAATTGTTTGGATCTTATTTAGAGCCTGTCGACAGGATATTCTCCCAGTATTACTTGTCTGTTCCCCGATAAGCGATTGTGTAAGGTGACGACGGATGGCGCTAGACAGCTCTGAATTCTCCACGATAGAGCCAATAAAACACGACAGTGGTCCTCAATGGTAAGTGGTTCTTCAATTTGTATTTAAGCATTTATATAGACATTCTATTTTGCATATTGTAAAATGTATAATGTAAATTGTGTATTTAAGATTAACGTTGTACTTTGAATGTGAAAACTTTGATTTAATAGTTTCGACACGGCCTAAATTAAAAATACAAACCAAGATACCTAAAATATCGAATACCATTCATTGTTTTACAATACTTGATTAGCAGCACGCAGCGCTCATAAGTCACATGCCATGCCTGCTTAAATTTTAAAGAATTGCAGGAATCCATTACATTTAAGTACAGGAAAGCTGTTTGTACAATGTAGGGAATTTTGCAAATGTCAGATTGTTGGCGATTCCCAGAACCGTCGCGTTCTGAACACACGTATTTAACATTAATATTAATTGCCCCAGAATAGAAATGCTCTGGATTCTTGAGTGTACCAGGGTATATTATTAGCTTATTTGTAGGTGTCTCAGCCCATATTAGAGCCCATAGGCACACGCAAGAGTTTGAGACTCTTTCAGAATGAAAAAAAACGTGATTGAAATCATAAACATGTTCCTTTGTTTAGTGACTGCATTTATTATTGCGTTTATCTCAACGCAAATCAAGTATTAGTGAAGCAAAAACGGTTTAAGAAGATGGCTTTAATTATTTTATGTGCACCTTAAATGCATACATTTCCGAGGGTGATTTGACACTATAACCCTCTGAAAAAGCGCATATCGTCTATTAAATGTTAGAAATATTGTGAACGAGTTATCAAACTCGAAGATTTGTAATAGTGAAAAACAATTATCTTTTACTCGAGGTATTAAAATAATATTTTAAAGACGTTTAGGTAAGGTTATTTTATGAACGTATACATTTTAATTATTTCTAAGACTGTCAAAAGGTATCAAGTATCCAATCTTATTAATCACAAAACCATCAGTGCGTCTTTTCATCACTCACAGTCGGCGGCGCTAAACTTTAGCCCACACACGCACATGTTACAGTCAAAACCAATCACGGAACTTCAAAGATCCGGAAACCAATCAACTTAGCGAGCAGTGGCTGGTGTTCAGCCGTGCGTGGAAGCCTCGCGTAACTTCCACGTCTCCGAACCGCACATGGGCCGTGTATTCATACAGTTCGAAAGTCAGTGATCCTTAATGGAGATGGTATTTAGTGTCGTTGTGATTGTTGGAGATATTGAATTAAAAAGCCATCTTACTGCAAAAGTCAGTAAAAGATTACAGGATGTACCAGCGAACCAGTAAATATTAATTAAGCAACATAGGACTGGCTCTTGCGTCGGTTGCTAACATAAACTATAGAGGGATTGCCAAAAAAAATGTTGGTGACGAAATATAAAGTGAGATGATTATTTAACAGTTTGGATGACATTGACTATGGCACTGCAGAGCACTACATTGATAGTGAGCACTGCAGGATAATACTCGGACATTCTCAGTTAAGGTGGCCCAACCCGGCGGGCCTAACTCATTCGCGGGCACGGTACAAAACCGTGCTGTTGCGCTTTTGGGACCTTCTCCGTTTCAAAGAATAAGACAGGCTCCGTGATGAGGAAGATGCAACATGTCCACAAAAAAGACAATGTGCATAGTGTATGATTTGGTAAGATTTACGGAAATTTTAATTTTAAAACGACTTATAGCTAAAAGTAAACCACGACCGCTGTAGTCAAAAATCTAACAAAAACCAAATGGATCATAAATCTTAATTAAATAATCTATGTCTGATAACTAATCTTTTTACGATGTTCTTACTTTATCATTGCGTAATCCACCTCCAAAGTTATTGTATAAAACGCGCGAAAAATTCGAACTTTCTGACCTTATAACTTAGAAACAAAACACAATTTCACAATGCCAATGGTCATCAGACATCTAGTTCGATCAAATAAAGCTATTTTGAGCAAAATGTTGGATCTCTGACAAGAAATATGGGCGTGATCTTCTTTCCCCTTTTGTATGGGGAGATGAGCGGGTTGGGCCACCTTAAGAAATCATATAGCAGGTGGTCAATGCATTTTAAGCTGTTTCTAGTAGTTACATAGCAATCTCTTTGAGGGATATGCCCGCCTTTGCGCCCCACTTATGTTGTTATTGCACTGTACTTTCTTTTGTAAATTGTTTTTTGTGGCGTAATAAAGAATTTTCAATCAATCAATCGATATTTTCATAGCTTTTTTAATTAATATCTCCTTTCTTCACGATCAATTCCTCATAGAAATTTAATCAAGAAATGTAAAAAAAACTACCATGTAAAAACTATCATTCTAATAAATAAATAAATAATAAAAAGTAGCATTCTAATTCGAGGATAAATCTGGATTAGCTAGGTAGGTATGAAGAAATCAATATCAGAGAAGAAAAGTAATATATTTATCAGAATCGTGTGAGCCGAATCTAATTTTGGAGCTTAATATATATTATGCCTAATATTTAGTTGGATAAATGAATGTAGAGATGTGGGCGCTAAGGAGAAATTTTCCAACATTTTCTCATAAAATTTAGATCATAATATATGCACGTCCTTAATAAAAAAGTTATAAAAATTTAAAAATGTTAATGATTTAAACATCTTTAAGTTAACGTACATTATTAAATATTTGTCGTTGGAAGCAAATCATTTGATATTTGAATTTAAGTGATTCCATAACTTTAAAGCATGGAATCCATTATTCTTCATTATGCCGAAAAATTATGTATGATGGACGCCCAATTGCCCACATCATTATGTTATTTTGAAAGAACTTAAACAACTATTTTATCGGCGGATTTTTCTGCGGTTTTTTTAAATCTACTCATGTGAGTGTAACTTGAACAGTGTAAGCACCCGTATAATTTAGCTACATAGGTACTCCACGTTAAAATTTTGATTGATTGAAAATTCTTTGTTACGCCACAACAAACAATTTACAAAAGAAAGTAGGTACAGTGCACTTACAAGATAATAAGTTGAGCGTAAAATATTTCAACGTTTCCAACGTTTCCAATAAGGTTAAGATATTTTAATGTCAGTTGTTTTAATTTACAAAAATGTAATGTTGATAAATATTTTTGTAAATATTTGGCTTCATTGTATTCAATTAATTTAAAGAAAAGCAGTAACATATTCATTACGCAGCATTGTACTTAATTTTTAAAAATGACCAATATTTTTGTATTTGACATTAAAAACGCTCATTTATTTAAATGAATGCTTGTTCCGTTTTAGCCTCAAATTAACGAATAACGAAAATGTAGGAGCCATTAAAATCATACATCATAAATAATTCAGCTTTACTGTGTAGTACATGGCCACGTTTTGCGCAATTTATGCATTTTTTATTGAACCCGCCGGCCCAAATAGCGCCCGGCTATAAAAGCTCGCGTCCGCGTATACTATAAGCTTACCTTTATGCATAGGGCGGCGGCAGCGGCCAAAAGCTTGCTAATCCGCACTGCAGGCTTTCGTGCAACACCCGCGAGCTCGCATTCGTGCGGCCGACGACTCTGCACAGTCAGGTGGGTGGATGCACAAAATGTACGAGAAAACAACAAAACATGAGAAAAAAAACAAAAGTCACGTTTATTAAGAGCAGCTGAAACAAAATCGGTTTCGTGTTTGTTCGTTTTTTTTTTAAACACCATGCGTCGGGCGCCGCGGCAGGCTCGCGTCTCGCGCGGCGCGGGCAAGGGACCGGGGGACGGGTGGCGTGCGGCCGGCTCGACGGGCCCTTATCGACTGTCGGCTCCCGGCAGGACGGGTCCTCGGAGCGGGTCCGGCACCGCAATGGGAGGGCGCATGCGCACGGCACGCAACTTCTGCCGGCTAATGACATTATTATCCACCTTATAACTCCCATTCAGACCGAATTTCGTGTCGTCATACTTAACTTGGTGATAAACTTCCGCGAACAGTATCGGCATTGCGCGTGATTTCTCTGAGAAGAAAGGGGACGTTTCGAAGAATTGATAATGATTCCCGAGTTGGACGTTTGTTTGGTATTTACTATAATATCCAAAAACCTTTGATAATATCAGTGTGGATTTAACCATCGAACCCTAGTTGATATGTACGATGCTTGTTTATAAAATACTCCATTATACTTAAGAGCCAATTGCGTTCAGTTTGATGAGAACGTATAAGTAAACCATCATTTGATTGTATTTAAAATTAACCACAACCTATTTCGATAATCAAAAAAGTAGATATTATGTAGATTGATAATATAGCTATAATTTAAATACAAAACTGTAAGCTTCCGGTGCTATGTGCTCAAATTAGACATAAAATCATAAATGTAATAAAATAAGTTTTAACACAGAATATAGCATCGGATATTCATCGTTTTAGGTTTTAAATACAGCTAGACCATCAATGCATCTTTAATCTCTTTGAAATTTCAAAATGAGTAGTCGTTATATTTAAAAATAATAAAATATGGTTTCACTTACATCCTTATGGAACTGAGTGCAATCAGGTGTTATGACGTTCTTAAATGTTTACAAGAATATGTATTGAGAGTTGTATGTATCTATACATTATTTAGCCAAACGATTTGTCAGCCTTGGTAGCCCACTAGCGCAACGCCTTGTCCTCAACTCTGGGAGAGGTCGGATTCTGGATGAGTTTTCAACCGCTGACGCTGGCAGTGATTCTGATTCTACGTAGAACTGAAGGCTCCATTCCTTTCTTACCATGTGGTAGGGTTAATCTCGCCCTTGTTGACCACATCGGATTGAATGAAAGATAGTAGAAGCAGCAATGAGAATTGACCCAACTCAATGTATTTGAGCATATAAGTTTTTTTTTGTTAACACTACGGTTGTCCGGTGTGGACAATCTGTTTTCGCCGACATGTTTTGCCCGCTGCGCCGCGGACTTCTTCAGAACGGTGGCTGTCCTGGAGCAACGTTCAACAGCTCGGCCTGTCAAACGTCAACTGACGGCCGTGGTTTCGGCAAAACACACGGCCCACGAGAACACGGAGCGCGCGTTACGAGTTTGCGAACAAAACACAAACACAACGCATGCGTTTTGCAAACTGCGCTAGTAGAATACGATTTCGCCGAAACATGTGGGTTTTAACAAAACAAAGTTATGTTAAAACCGCTTAATAATAATGCGCGGCCGTTATCAATTAGCAGAATAGGGCTTTAGAAGAGAAACATTGGAACCAAACGCACCGTGCGTCCATTTGCGATGGCTGGTCCGAACATGTTCTTAAATCTTCCAGCTGAATCTGCACTGCACTCCACGGCGGAATCCACATTAATAATAACTTAAGGTTTTACTTTTCCATAAAAGTGAACAACGACGTTATATGAACATTTGGACGATTCGCAAATGAATAACTAATTTCGAAACAGAACATCACAGTTTACAGTTGAAACAGTTTTAACTTGACGTAAATTTGATTTTCGAATTTCGAACGCCAGTTCAAAGTTGCCAGTATTGAGAATCGTCAATTTCATAGGTAACGGGGGGAACGGACCTAACGTAATATTTTTTTGCACTGTGGTGGTAGCTACTGCTAATCAGGTCCAATAAAAAAGAAAACGTGAGTCTAGTATTTTGACAGTAAACTTGAAGTTGTATGAACCGTTCATGAGAAAACTATTTGGTTCGTTTTCATATAATCATAGGAAAATTACGCTCCACATACGTAATTTGAAGACCACTGTTACGATTTATTAGATTTTTTAAATCTAACTTTGGTCAACTAATATCTGTATTTGTATATAATCAAGAAGCAATTCTAAGAAAAAAATATGTTTTCCATAAATTAAATTCACGACATACATTACGACATACACGGTTTATTAAATTAAATTTAATTAATTTAATTTCGGGGAGATGTCTGGGCAGTGCATGTATGGGGAGTGGATTCGACAGTCTATCGAACGTATTGTTTTTTTTTTTTTTTTTTATGCGACCTGACATGGATGGCTAATACCACACAACTACCGTTATGATATTAGCCCAATACACCACATTCCCGAAGGAAGTAGGTGCCATGCCAGGACCTTCCCTTTATGAGGCACGGCTACATTGAACTGGATGGAAAACACGGACATTTTTTTCATTGCCGCTTCGACCATCTTTTCATCCAATGCGATGGTACCAACCCGGGCGGGCTTAAACCCTACCACCTAGTAGGGAAAGGGGACCTACAGTTTTACATGGATTCCGAACCATGGAGCAGCTCGCATTCGTGACGAAATGCACTTATCGAACTCTGAAAGAGAAAGACAGTGGTGCAAGTTGGTATCGAACCCGGGCCTCTGGTACGCTAGGCCAGTCCCCGTGCCACTAATGGTTCTAATAGAAGAATGCGGACGGAATGTTTAAGCATCTTTTCACGTTGAGCGATGCTAGAATAATATGTAGTAGTGGTAATATTTAATTCATTTTCTTTCAGTAAAGCGATATGCTTATCTCCGTTCAATTAATATTTTTATGCATTTAATGGAAACGATTATACCGTTATCTCAATAATAATAGCTTTAGCTACATCTACATTTGAAGTATTGTAATCAGATCATGAAAATAATCTGAAAAAGTTTTTGGTCGTGACATTCAACCAAAGGTCGCAGGTTCGAATCATGCTTCCGACGAATGTCACGACGAAAAACTTTTTCATGGTAGTGACCTGGGTCAATGAATTCAGAAAATTACTGTAGATAAAGGTCGTTGTCACGACTACATAGAAGCCGAAGGGAAACCTCGTGATTTTACAACAGTTTATCGTAAGTAAAAAATGTTATTTTAGCAGCACACCAGATTATTTTAATGCTGCCAAAAGCAATCGGATTAACCAGATAATGCACTCCATGCGATTTGCAACAGTGCGGTGAGTCGCCGGCAATGCAAGCTGCCACAACACAGTGCCCAATTTACTGTGCCTAGGTATTTCCCTCAAATTACAACCCGGGGTCCTTCAAACATTGTGCAAAGAAGCACCTGGCCGGCCGGCATAGTTTTGCAGCTCCCGTGAAAGTTCGAACGCCCATGGGCGTCGGAGTTTACCTCTTACGCGGTCCTAGCTTATGCCATATTTTTTTAAGGAACCTGATGATGGACCTCCGTCATGGATGACTTATACCACACAACTACCGTTATGATATTAGCCAAATAAACCACATTCCCGAAGGAATTAGGCTACATTGAACTGGATGGGAAACACGAAGATTTTTTCTAGTCTCATCCAATGCGTTTATACTAACTCAGGCTAACTAAATGTTTCACCTAATAGGGGAAGGCATGGGTTCCGAACCATAGAACAGCTTTCATTCGTAACGAAATGCACTTATCCAACTCAGAAAGAAAAAGAAAGTGGTGCATGACCTGAGTGCGGATTTTAATACAGACCTTACTCGTGAAAGGCAAGTCCTCTAGCCCCTAGACCATGAGCTGTTCAATGCCGACTTAACTTAATAAAAACTTGCGAGATGATCTCTGCACCATGCCTTACCGCGCCACGGAGCCCTATGCAATCGGATTTCTGATCCCAAAAGTACAGTCACAATGAGAGAAAAGCAGAGTTGACTAATTAAAGTATTCAGTGCGATTGTACTTAGTCACAAGCGGCGTCACGTTAATGCCGCACTTAACATTAAAAAAACTTGCGAGACCATCTTTGCACCATGACTTGTTGCCCCACGGAGCCCTATGCGATCGGACTTCTGATCCCAAAAGTACAGTCACAATGAGAGAAAAGCAGAGTTGACTAATTAAGGTATTCAGTGCGAGTGTACTCAGTCACAGGCGGCGTCACGTCAATGCCGCACTTAACAAAAAAAACTTGTTAGACGATCTCTGCGCCATGATTTGTTGCCCCACGGAGCCCTATGCAATCGGATTTCTGATTCCAAAAGTACAGTCGCAATGAGGTATTCAGTGCGAGTGTACTTAGTCACAAGCGGCGTCACGTCAATGCCGCACTTAATATTAAAAAAACTTGCGAGACCATCTCTGCACCATGACTTGTTGCCCCACGGAGCCCTATGAAATCGGACTTCTGATCCCAAAAGTACAGTCACGATTAGAGGGCAGCAGAGCTGACTAATTAAGGTATTCAGTGCGAGTGTACTCAGTCACAGGCGGCGTCACGTCAATGCCGCACTTAACATTAAAAAAACTTGTGAGACGATCTCTGCACCATGACTTGTTGCCCCACGGAGCCCTATGCAATTGGACCTCTGATCCCAAAAGTACAGTCACAATGAGAGGAAAGCAGAGTTGACTAATTAAGGTATTCAGTGCGAGTGTACTCAGTCACAGGCGGCGTCACGCGACAGGGCGATAACAAGATAATAACTCAGCGCTCGTTAGCACCGTGCCTTATTTCA
This sequence comes from Incurvaria masculella, assembly GCA_946894095.1. Classification (NCBI taxonomy): domain Eukaryota; kingdom Metazoa; phylum Arthropoda; class Insecta; order Lepidoptera; family Incurvariidae; genus Incurvaria; species Incurvaria masculella. The sequence goes on along the minus strand of OX335650.1, from coordinate 4,374,994 downwards.
GGCGCTGTTTCAGGGGCTCGTTACAGTCGCGCGCGCTGTGAATAAAAATAAGATGCCTCCATCCGAGTCCCGACTTCGCTCACCGAAGTTGGTGAGTTGTGAATGCACGACCGAAATTGCGTGAAGTCACTTTGAAGCTGCTTTCTCTATTATTTTGTATTTGTGTGCCTATTTGTGATGCCCCTTTCCTGAAAGGAAGAAGGGATTGCCTAAAAAACCCTCATGATGATGTCTTCCCGTTTGTCAGTCTGTCAGGGTCGATCATTCTTATAACTATTGGTCAAACGACACGAGAAGAATAGAATTATATTTGATATTAATAATATTTTTAGAAAAAACTACAAAAAAATGGAGTATTGCTAAAAAGCTGCTCATTAGGTTTTTTCACAAAGAAAATATATTCTTGAAATGAGCGCTCCTGTAATTGAGAAAATACTAAAACTGTAACCCCCTAATACCATAACCCATTAATAATCCCAGATCATCGTCTGAATAGTTATACAATGTTTTGTCCCTTTCTATCGAATTAGAAACTGCCTGTCAAGGCAGAGGATAAAACATTGTATAACTATTCTGCTGATGATCGAGGTTTATTAGTAACAGGGTAAATGTGTAAAAATCAAAGCTATGAAAAGTTTTTGCACCCAAAACTTTGATCGAAAATTAAGGTGGCCCATCCCGCTCATCTCCCCATACAAAAGGGGAAAGAAGATCACGCCCATATTTCTTGTCAGAGATCCAAAATTTTGCTAAAAATAGCTTTATTTGATCGAACTAGATGTCTGATGACCACTGGCATTGTAAAATTGTGTTGGGTTTCTAAGTTATAAGGTCCGAAAGTTCGAATTTTTCGCGCGTTTTATATAATAAATTTGGAGTTGGATTACGCAATGATAAAGTAAGAACATCTTAAAAAGATTAGTTATCAGACATAGCTTATTTAATCAAGATTTATAATCTATTTGGTTTTTGTTAGATTTTTGACTACAGCGGTCGTGGTTTACTTTTAGCTATAAGTCGTTTTGAAATAACATTTTTCGTAAATCTTACCAAATCTTACGCTATGCACATTGTCTTTTTTGTGGACATGTTGCATCTTCCTCATCACGGAGCCTGTCTTATTCTTTGAAACAGAGAAGGTCCCAGAGCGCAACAGTACGGTTTTGTACCATGCCCGTGAATGAGTCAGGCCCGCCGGGTTGGGCCACCTTAAAGATTGATAACCAGCTTGCCCCAGGGAATCAGAGCAGCCCCTTGTCGTTGACATTAGGCTTTTGAGAACAAACGAAAAATAAATAGTATTTTAAGGATTGCATCCTTATTTTAATAACATTATGTTTAACTTCGTTTTTAAATTTTAAGAACAGTTGCGTTGCATCGCTAGTTTTAAGTAAAAAATACATTCATGTTTCCAAAAATCTGTTTCCAAGATATGTAACTTAAGTAAATACATTTCATAGAGCAATACGTTTTCAGCATTTTTTGGGGTTCCGTACCCAAAGGGTGCCAACGGAACCCTATTACTAAGCCTCCGCGGTCCGTCCGTCCGTCCGTCCGTCCGCCCGTCCGTCCGTACGTCCGTCCGTCCGTCCATCCGTCGGTCCGTCCGTCCGTCACAGGGCTGTATCTCAGTAACCGTAACAGATAGACAGCTGAATTGTTTACAGATTGTGTATTAATTTTGCCGCTATAACAACAAATAGGTAAAATTGAAAAATTATTAAAATGAAAGGGGGCCCCCATACAAAAAAAACTTTTTTTTTGTATCAAATCTTTTACGATGGTACGGAACCCTTCGTGTGCGAGTGCGACGCGTACTTGGCCGGTTTTTTAAGGTAAATTTTAAGTATATTTGATTAATTCGGTGCAATCGCTAGAAGAGGAATTATAGTAATGCTATTTATTATCATTTGACTCAGTTTATTGCGGTGCTTTTCGTTTTGTCTCGTACCAGTGCCTTAACTAAAATATTACCACTATGCTGCTGCTGTCGCGCAAACCTTCTTGAAATACCGAATTCTATTCCGAGAGCTGTAGCGTGGACGTTCGCGTTAGACCATTTCAATGCGCCGTAAAGTACAAAATAAAATTTCGATGGAGGTGTTAGCAATTTATTTCCGCCGAGCTTCTGGGAACAGGCGTCAACATTTTAAAGGTAGAGAAACATTTTGCCTTAAATGTTACATGCGATCACTGTGTATGTATATGTCACCTTTTCCATTGCCGAGTGCCATTCGGAAGGATGACTTAATGATAATAAATGCTCAGATTACTGATTCGTCTTCATTCGAATTCGCTCTTCACGTGCTGATACATCCCCTAAAGGCTCCACCTGACGCTAACCTCCAAAAATGTGTAAATTTTGGGGTTACTTTTACTGTTATCTTCGCAATAAACTTAGCTTAATAAACAACTATACAAAATCAAAATGGACTTTTATCTAGGTTATGACGGCATACGATTTTAATGCGTTGCTAATATTTCTGTTTTGTGGTACAAGATCACATATTATCTAATGAATAAGCGCCAATAATTCGCTTTGTTTCCTCGTCAGGCTGCGAACTCGATTCTGCCGCGCAAAAACGATGAACCCTGACAACAATGCAATGCTAATTTAGATATATATTCATTATTATAAAAAATATTGTATTCCCTTTAATTTAATTCCTATTTAAATATATAAAATTAAAGGAATGTGATTAAGTCTGTATGTATAAATCGACAGCTAAGCAAGGACACATCAATTAAACAAGAAGCTCAATAAAAGGAACGACTTTACGCAAATACTGCAACGCTGGACCCGAACTAGCAAAACATACCATTCACGGGTATTGCGTCTTCCAATTTCGCCACCTGCTGTATACCTCTCTCCTCTCTCTCCCCTCTCCTCTCGCATTATGAATTTTATCAATAACTAAATATTGTACCAATATCTCAAACACGTAGCGCTATCCTATAGGCGGCCTAAATAAACGGGAGGCCTGGTCGAAACAGCGAAAGTTTAAATTGCGACAAATTTCTACAAATCCCCAATCAGTCCACTCAAATAAGTGGCATAATCCAGTTTCATGCCGCACGTCGCGGTTGGAAAAGTTTTGTTTTTCATACACCACCGCCAGGGCGGAGGGAAGGGGCGGGGGGGGCGATGGCGAGGGGGGGGGGGGCTGTGGTTAGGTAACGAGATGTCTACCGACAGTGGATGCTGTTAAGAAAGTTGCTTACAGCTGAACTTTGCTATTTGAATATACGACTTCTTAAAACCCTTAACAGAGTCGTTACTTTGTCAATTTCCATGCTTCGGTTGATAACTGTTTAAATGCTCTTAAGGATTTGCTAGTATTTTTAAAATTTTCGATTCTAAGATATATTGTCAAAATCTACGTCTTTATTTTTTTAATATATCTTTCAGATTGGCAAATATGTATTGGCTAAATACATTGGAAATAATTGTGAAAATAATGTGAAAAGAATGATTTTTTTAATGAAAAATACAGATATTACCTAAACAATAAAACTATTTCGACGTAGAATAGATTTGAGAATATTACAGATTATTATATCTTATTATGTCTTAATAATTTTATTATATTGTAAATTAGTATATTCTTTGTATATTTTATAATATTAACAAATTTTTCAGTTAGTTAAGTTTAATTACACTCTCTGTTACTTTTCTTTGTTACCTAACATGTTTTCGTGATATCCCTAAGGTATACTGGTAGAGAATGCAATATGGTATTAAGTGTTCCTTTTTGCCATTGTTTTGTGTAAAACGAGCAAATAAATGATATTTCATTTCATTTCATTAGGGCCTAGAAGACGATTTCGCTAGTTTACTGGCAGTCGCCGTACAAAATTGTACCTTGGCCAATGGACAAAGAATGCATTTCTTAAAATTTTAATATCTTTCTATTTCCGCTGCCTTCATGACAGCCTTAAATTACGTTGTATGAACTGAGGCGACAGTCGCAGTTGGGTCGCTACCCAAATACCTACTTCGAGTAGTAGACTGTAAAGAAAATTCTTATGAACAATTTAACCCCGACTTGTAAGGACTATAGGCAGGATAGGAGAGGACTTACCCGTGGCGTAGTGTGGTGTGCAGTCCTTGTGACTCCTCGGGTTCCGTCTCCGCCAGGGTTCCGTGCACGGCACTCGCGGTCTTCACGTTTTTGTGGTGCTTAGACACTACGCGGGTTGGATCCACGGCAGCATACGATCGTTGCCGTGGATCTTGGAGCTGTTGAGGATGTGCGAAGGCAGCAGAACCTCCGCCGACATCGACATTACGTACGAGTCTGTTACTACCCACAGCTTTCTATTCGCTCGGCGCGAATGTGGGTAGGTCCGCAAATAATGGCTTGTCTTCAGGAAATTAGTTGCACAAAGATGATTTGGAAAAAGAGATAGGACAGTATTCAAGTAAATACATTTTTTTCATGCGAGCAATAAGTAAGTATAATATAACTTGTATAATCACTGTTGACTAGTTACGCATCAGTACGTCTAGTGGTTTGAAGCCTCGGTAAGCTTAGTTAAGCTGGTGGGGTTGATTCCCGGCCACGGTTTTGAGTGGTGGCTGCGAAAGGAAAACAATGTGAACAAAATGGTCAACTTGTGACTAAAAGGTTTTAAACTCCTTACACCAGTAAGTAACAAAATAATTAAAATTAAGGCGCTAGGACTAGCCAACTACTCGCGCCATACAAATGCACTTTTTAACAAATGTAATAATATGTAGTGAAACGCTTCAGCAAATCCAAATAGAACTCCAGACTGATAATGGATTGTTAATATTTTTTTATTCCATCATTTATTTAAATAATAATAAAAATAAAAAAAGTTGATTTTTCTCATTAGAAATCTGAAAGTCATTCGATTTCTAGATATAAGCAAAAACAGCATATATGCATAAACAAAAAATTCCATTTGCTTTTAGATTTCTACATTTAGTCAAAAAAGTTCGGAAATGGACACCGTTTCCGCAATGTATTTTGTATAGAAAAAGGAAACATACATTAACGAAAATCATTCGATTCCTAGACAAGGAATCATATATTGTAAGGATGACACTTATAATCGTCAGACTTAGTTAGTTTACTTGGGGTGCCTCGTCTAACTTTGCGATTTGGCTAGTACCAGGCCCTTAAACAATTTTTTTATGTTGATATGATTGAAAAATTTGCCCTCCTCAATTTAAACTTTCCTTGCAACACAGCCCGATAGCATTTTTGCACGGTTTACTTAAGGCACTTTTATATCCCTTAAATTAATGTTTACAAGCTATTCATCCATGCACAAACAATTACAATTTAATTAATTCTCACCGGCAATTGACAACAATAAGGTGAAAATTATTGTCATTCATTAGTTTCATAGCACCCCTCAACTGACAATTTTACCCACCGAGAAGTGTTGCTCAAACTCAAATAAATCTCGGGCCTGAGTGGGGGGGGAGTGTTGGATCTTAATTTATTATCAAGTTTGAGAGTCACTTTCAGGTGGGGGTGGCGAGTTTATTCAATTAATATTGGCAAATTGGACAAACTTTATTATTCAACGAAGCAATAATTCATGTGAGGAATCTTCTGCCCTGTGGGCTTTTAAGTTCCCCATTGAAGGAAGTTGAAGTCCCTGCTAGTCCTTGCTCGTCAGAATTAAGGGAATTCGGCTGAAAACTCCTGGAATTTAAGTTGTATGTAATGGACCTATATGTCGTTAAGGTATGTGTCTGCATGCGAAGGTTTTGAAACAAAAAAATAAATTCAACTGTTTTCGTTTAAGAAATGTTATGCTTTGCCACAGGTAGACCCCGGTCTGAATGTGTTAATAGCAAAAATAATTGAACATCAATGTTTTTTATGTATTTTTCTGTAAGGACTTCAGTTGCATTCACCTATATGAGACATGAAATAAAACATAAATAACTGTTTTTAAAATGAACAGCGTTAAACAAAGATGCTGTTTTAAAAATCTGTTTTTTTTTTGCTGTACAACATATGGCTTTCGAACTTCGCACCGTGTTTGAAGGACCCTGGGTTGTACTTTAGGAAAAATACCTCGACAAAGAGTGCATTCTATAACTTATCGACTCAATGTTTGAAGGACCTAGAGGCTCCGATGGTGCTAATTTTAGTCCGGTGTGTCTTGCTATCGTTATACTCGACGAGATTTTGGAAACCTCATGTTTAAACTTATTCCAGGATCTCTTCGAGTCTAAACACGAGGCGCTGCGTAGTCTCCTCCACTTTTTTATTCTATCACACCTAATTAATCATGACCAGCTTTATATACCTTCGGTTAAACCAATTTTACTTATGTACTTTCGCCATAAATATCGAGACTGCACATACAATTTTCTAATCATATCTAATTTATTATGGCCAGCCAAGAACATTGACGACTGCACAAATAATTTTGTAGGGTCGTAAAGTCCAAAGAAATCAGAAGAAATCTAAATGTTTTCCTGCCTTAAGTCGAATGAATGAAAATGCAATTTGCAAGAAATCGCGCGAAACGAAACAATCATTAAAAATTCCACTAATTTAATTAATTCTTCTTACCGTGCGAAGAACTCTACTCATACTGTTAAAACAAACATTGAACTAAACATAAACATTATCAGGTGTGTGATTTTAACTAACTAAATAGAAATTCTTAATACGGATAATGAAGAAAAGGGAGCGATTGACACAACAGTTTAGTTAAATAAAATTACGTTTAACAGGAACCAATGAAGGCAGGAAACTCTAAAAACATTCGGAGCGTTCGAGTAGTAGCCACGTGAAGAGATTTACATCTTCGCACAAGTCATGTAATTTCTGGGCTCTATCATTTGAAGCGATACACTCAAGTTGGAGGTGACAATGCAAGCGATGACTTTAAAGTGTCTGACGGCAATCTTCGGCGTTATCGTGTTTCAAGCAGTGCTATCGAAGTGTCAGGAGACAAAAGGCCGAAGCTCCATCGTAGTCAGCTACCGTGGTATTGCCCGTGATGCGGAAAGGAACAAGTCACAAATTTTGATTTTTCTTAACAGTACTAACGTCCAAAAGGAATACAAGAAGCAGTTCGATTCACTTCTTCTAAAATTGTCAGGTAGGAATAATGAAATTTATTTACATATTTTTATGAGGTTAACTTTAATAGGTGTATTCTTTTATTTCTAAGTTTGTAACTTTTTTATACCACTGAACATGGAACGCTTAAACCGCACGTACTGACTGTGCCAATAATCTTAGCTACTCACTTATCATTGTGTCAGGACCTTCCCGTGGTAAATTATTGCCGTTTTGACCATCTTCCATTCAATGCAAGTATTAAACCGGGGGGGGGGGGGGGGGGGTTAACCCTCTCATATAGTAAGTAGCAGGGGGTTGCTTTATATGGACTTCTTGAAGCAACCTACATTCGTAATGCTTAGTAATAACTGTGATACTACGCATAGGTGGTTCGCAGTCAGCGAACGCGGAAGGGCCCTCCATGCTAGCTGCTCTCAGTAAGCCATTTATTTCTCAGAAAGTACTTTAGTCTTCATAACCAAAATGGGCGTTCATTGCAATGGACGTTTCATTCAAAACGTCAAAACCAAACAAGATTTGCATGCACAAAATGCTACGAAATTGTGATACTTTTAAGGTTACCGCGGTCGTTAGACATCTTTGAAAAATGTTACGGCTTGTGGAATGATATGTGGTAATGCTTGTGGAATAATGTGGAACCCCGTGCTTCAGCCACTTAGAAGGGGCCAACGACACGATAATATCGGCGACGATATTGTCAGCTCATATTGCCTGTTGTCTGAAGTTCGGACCGCAGCCAGACACATTTCCGCTTCCGCCCCCACTCACAGCTACGATTTACGCCCACGGCGAGCCTAGCGGTCACCTCAGTCGTCTGCTGCGCACGAGCGCCTCCTTGACAACGGGCTGAATGATTAGCTCGAAACGTCGGAGAATATCTCTACCTGCCGCGTGAAAAGCCGTAACATTTTTCAAACATGCTACGAAATTGCATTGCTAGTGGAAAATGTCTAGTGGAGGCCAGTTTCATGTTTATTTCTAGATATTTTTTAAGTGTAACGTCTGGGATTTCTATTTTATGATAAATAAACACGTCAAATATAGCAACTACATAGCTCTTACATAGCTCTATCTTGGCTATGTAAATATTATCTAAATAAATAAATGTATGACTGCAACAAATTAGAGATTGACTTTTTTTTTTACTTTGCTTTCAGACACCGCTGAAAACAACAGTCGACGAGGGATACTTTCTTCTTCGCTGTTGAACAATAGTGCAAGCGGTACTTATGTACATATTATTTACCAGTTAAGAAAAATCTAATTATTTTTTAATTATAGGTCACTAAGGTCAGTGATTTATTATTATGCGGTCATTTCAGTATGCGGTATTGTTAGACTAAGCTTATGGAAATAACATTTTAAATACCAGCACTAATGCATGGAAACCAGTTACCAGTAGTGATTTTTAAGATTTCGTACCCAAAGGGTGCCAATGGAACCCGATTACTAAGCCTCCGCTGTCCGTCCGTCCGTCCGTCAGTCAGAGGACTGTATCTCATGAACCCTAATAGGTAGAAAGCCGAAATGTTCACAGATTATGTATTTATTTTGCCGCTATGACAACCAATTGATAAAATTTGAAAATAACTAAAAATAAATCTTGTACGACAGAACCCTTCGTGTGCGAATCCGACTCATACTTGGCCGGTTTTTAGAAGAATCCGTAGATAAAAAGCCCATGACATCCCTAATATTATCACGATCTCGCATATGTTTATATTGTTTTTGTGAAGCACCTTTCTGTATTCTGATCTGAAAGGTGCTATGAAATAATAATTTTAATTGTTACTGCAGGGCGGCGCATTGTTAAAGGATTCAAAACGGAAATATTATCAGTGCCATGGCAAGCCTCGCTGCTAGAGTTAAAGTACGCTATTTGTGGTGCTTCGATTGTCACCGACCGATGGCTGCTCACCGCAGCTCACTGCATCGTAAGGTTAGTTTATTAACCGGCTTAAACAAATGAGGAGGTTCTCAATTCGTCCGTAAGTTTTTTTGTATGATTGTCAGTCAATATTTCCGCGAATTGTCTACCGTTTTTAATAATTCTTTTTCTCGTCAGTAGAGTGGTCTAATATACGGGATGTTAACGGAGTTATGGTCCAAACGTTAACCACGTGTTCCTTGGCATATTTGGAGCCAAAAAGGTAGATAACATGTTTTTGTACGACTGAAAAAAAAATCGTCCTCCCCATACATTTTGTGTGTAGGTATTTACAAAAATGTATGAGGATGAAAATTTTTCAGTCGCAACACCCTGTATATCTCAGGAGTGTTCCTTTCATAAATTTTCTTTGAGTGATGAGAGCCGGTTAAATGTATTTTAAAACGGTTTTTTGGAGGTCAATTGATCGGGCTTCCTCTGAATGAGCATTAATAGAATATTCAATATCTCAGTCAATAGTTCATTGAGATTGGTTGGTTGAGCTTGCGTTAAATGAGCGGTAATATATATTTGAATAGTTATAATCATCTACTTAGCTTTCAGTACAACTGACTGCATCTCAAAACTGGTACATTGAGATCAGTCGATGGAGTTCGCTCTAAATCGACAGTAACATATCTTTAAGTACAACTACTTTGACTAGTCACCTACCTTCTAGCACAACCGACTGCATCTCAAAGTTGATTCATTGAGCTAGGCGGGTTGAGCTCACTGACTGACGCTGAGCATGACATATCTTTTACGAGTCTTTAGTCACCCGATGGTTTTCAAAATAATCTATTGCATCAGAAGGTAAGGTAAATGGTGCCGGTTAGCTAACCGTGTGCTTAATCAGCAGTGTTTTAGCTATTACACATGTTAAGTATGTTTGTAAAGTGCTGTGTATCTATAAAAACCTTTCGATTTTCATAAAAGCTTATTTTTGAAGACTGCCATCCTAAGTCAATAATACAAAACATAGCAACACATATTTAAAACATTAGAGTTTTTTTTGTCGATTGTTAACACGGAGATCGAAGATCTTCGCATTTACGAGATCTCCGTGATTGTTCATGTGTAATACCTTTATGACGAAAGACCCTGGCTCCCATACAACAAGGAATCATAGCGTAGGAAGCAGGACTTCAGTAGCTCAAACATCATACCTGTTTTAGCTTCGCCGTAGTCTGATCAAAAGTCTATAGACGTAGTAATAAGGAATGTAAAAATGTTCTTAGTCTCATTTGTTGATTACAAATGAAAAATTTAATGGAAGTAATCATAGAACTTTATCAGAATACCCAGCTCGGCAAAACCTCTCAATCATGATATGTGATACGATACGATCATGTTGGGCTAACATCATGATAGTAGCTTTGATATGAGCCATCTATGTCCAGTCACTTAAAAATATCACGAAATCTCATTACACGAAAACAGCTCAACATTAGCGCTCCTATATCAGAGAAAAGGTCACAACTGGTAAGGATTTGACTTAAAATTCAATTCCAGTATTAAGATAGTGTGACACTAAAAACTCTGCGTCCTCGTCAGAGCAGTCGTGCGCTGCTAACGTAGTTAAACTTAGCTTCGCAACAATGCTCGGAAACCTCACTCAGGACGACGTAAACTTTTCACGTGAAACAAGGATTGTTTCACTTTTTCTTTGTGCTCGTTAAGAGTTACGATTCGCCGCGAAGCGATTTATTTGGCGGAGCATTTTTTCGGGTGTGGACCGAACGGGAAACGACCTGTGACGTCGTAAAGTGATCCCCGCTGTCCCTGCGGACGCTTTAGCGAGTAGGTGGTGCCGAGCGAAAGTTTGCCACTCGTGTGAGCAAGAAAGATGTGTCTGGAAAGACTTCACAAGCAATTATTGACACGATGCCGCTTACATTAAAGCATTCTCTGCACTCAATTATAAGCATATCTTGTTTTTAATTACACCATTAAATTGGTTCAAAGTTAAACATTTCTTTTGGTTTTAAATTATATTAAATTAAATTATGGAAATTATGGATGACAGCATTAGTCAGCCAAGTTAAACTAAAGTGGAAGAGGATTGGCAATACCTCGTTGCTAGACTCGAAGAGATCCTGGAAAAAATGTATCATTGATGGGATGGAAAGTTTGATGCTAGCAAAACACAGACGTGTGTATTTAGTGCAAATCGGATAACGTTTACTGAATCTCCGAACATCCAGAGTACTACTCTGCGCACTAACGACTACGTTGGGATAATCGGTGCCGACTGAAATTTGGATGCCATGATGACGATAAAGCCACGTTCGCCTCACAGGGCTGGGATTTCTAAACAGGGTGCCAGGATTTCACACCGGACCACTCTTTGGACGCTCTTAATGCGCAGATCAGGGTCTTTTGTGGACATATTTTGGCATTTGTGAGTCGGATAAGCTAAGAATCCGCTCGGCTCCTTGGGCTCGATACAGCGCCGTGCCGTACGTCTCGTTGATAACTCCTTGGTATCCTACGAATACTCCGAAAGCATGTAAGGTCTCTTCTGCGTATTGACTGTCTATATCACAGAAAATTATTTTCGATACTTCATATGGCTATCCCTCCGTCTCATGAACCACCGCACAACCAATCCTGTTCATTTATCTCTAGGGTTGGTAAACTGTGGAAACTACTTGAAGTCTTTCAACAGTAATGCATTTGCTCCAAAAGATCGAAAGCCCATGGGCGTTATCGGTCACTTGTTAGTTGAGGGCATGGCGTACGTTGTATGTTGAGCTTAATATAAAAGCATACTATTTGCAAATTAACATTTACTTTTCTAGCAGTCAAAGAACTATTTTAAAATATAAAAAAAAATAGTGGTTTTATCACTTTTTTTATCGCCTGTAGTATAACCAAAATATATGCATGCCACTATGATTACAACTTAAAGCGGTTTTAAGTTTTTATGTCATTAGACTAGAATTAGACACTATCCATATAAGCAACCATAAGTCCTGAAATGAAGACGATACAAACTGAATTAGAGAATAGTATAATAACAGTATAGTATAGTAATATAATAATATAATAATAAAGTACGGATATCCTACAGGCATCACAAAATGTTAAAACTGCGCTAAAGTTAACATTTATACCGTAGTAAGGCAAAACATATGCAGCATCCATTCCCTATGTTCGGTTTCACGAGCATTGCTGACGAAAAGCACTATCAACTCAGAAATAGAAACCAAGTGGTAAATAAATGGGGCGGAGATTTGAACCCATTACCTCTGAAGTTTACGGCAAATCCCACACCCCTAAGCTACGAGCCGCTATCGTTGTCGTTTGTGTTTGGTGTAAAGGCGACATATGATTTTCCATTCAGAGCGAAACCTTCGGCTCTGAGCGTGAAGGTGGGATCATCCTGGAAACTAAAAGGCGGGGACTGGTTCGACGTGGCGGACACGGTGGTGCACCCCCGCTACTCTTCGCGCACCAAGACGCACGACGCGGGCCTCCTGCGCCTGCGCGACGCTCTCACCTTCTCGCCCTCCGTGATGCCCATCAAGATTGTGGCGCGGGCGACGCGCCTCCGCGCCGGCCAGGACGCCGTCATCTCTGGCTGGGGTAAACTGAAGGTGTGTCATAAGGATTTAAGCTGTTGGCTCTGAGCGTCAAGTTGGAATCCTCCTGGAAGGTCAAGGTCGGGGACTGGTTCGACGTGGCGGACGCGGTGATGCAACTCGCTACTCTTCGCGCACCAAGACGCACGACGCGGGCCTCCTGCGCCTGCGCGACGTTCTCACCTTCTCGCCCTCCGTGATGCCGATCAAGATGGACGCCGTTATCTCTGGCTGGGGGAAACTAAAGGTATGTCATAAGGATTTTGGCTGTCGGCTCTGAGCATCAAGGTGGAATCCTCCTGGAAGCTCAAGGGCGGGGACTGGTTCGACGTGGCGGACACGGTGGTGCAACCCGCTACTCTTCGCGCACCAAGACGCACGACGCGGGCCTCCTGTGCTTGCGCGACGCTCTCACCTTCTCGCCCTCCGTGATGCCGATCAAGATGGACGCCGTCATCTCTGGCTGGGGGAAACTAAAGGTATGTCATAAGGATTTTGGCTGTCGGCTCTGAGCATCAAGGTGGAATCCTCCTGGAAGCTCAAGGGCGGGGACTGGTTCGACGTGGCGGACACGGTGGTGCAACCCGCTACTCTTCGCGCACCAAGACGCACGTCGCGGGCCTCCTGCGCCTGCGCGACGCTCTCACCTTCTCGCCCTCCGTGATGCCGATCAAGATGGACGCCGTCATCTCTGGCTAGGGCTGATGCTGAACGATTTTTTTTCCTTTCGAAGTGTCTTGGGCCTATCTGAAACCACCTTGTATGCCTTATGGGGCCGAGTATTGAGTCTGTCTAAGATTTCAAGACCCCCTCAAATACGACCTCAACTTCAAAGTGTTAGAAATAAACAGTGTTAGACAGCCCACGAAATTATTTATTTGCCAACATAAATAGGTTTCATTCGGATGTTCGTCTCAATACGGAAGCAAGTTCATTTTTAACTAGTATGAGTGGCTCTGCCGAGAGACCAAATCTGCTTGGAACCGACGACGAACGACGTGGATTTGCGTCGTGAATACAATTCAAAAACTTTACTAAGAATTCTTTACATTATTCCATAATAATGGTGTGATATACGGACGGACATGGCGAAATCATCATGCCTCCTTACTGACTTAATTGTAACCATACAACCTATGAGACCAAAAAGTCTACATCGCAGAGAATCATCATTTTTAACCGACTTAAAAAAAGGAGGAGGTTCTCACTTCGTCTGTATCTTTTTTTTATTGTTTGTGTATTACTCGATATCTGCGCAAACTATTCTCATTAGTAGTGAATATCTCAGCGGTGATCCTTTCATGAAACAATACAATATAAATATAAACAATATTATAGGGTGGGAAATATAAAAACAATAACAGTTTTAAAATACATTAAACAGACTCCAAGCACCCTGGAGTAGAAGGAGTACCGCCTTCTACTCCAGGTTGCTTGAAGACGTTTCAATGTTTTTTTAAACTGTTATTTTTTCGAATCTAAATTTGCCGTTCAGGAGAAAAAGATTTTATATGACGGGGAACAAAAAAAGTAAAGACGAAAGAAGACGAAAACAACATATATTCTAACACAATAATCGTAAAGAGATTTTAAATGACGGAGAATAAAAAAAGTAAAGACGAAAAGAACATATATTCTAACACAATACTCTTAAAGAGATTTTAAATGATGGAGAACAAAAAAGTAAAGACGACAGAAGACGAAAAGAACATATATTTTAACACAATAATCGTAAAGAGATTTCAAATGACGGAGAACAAAAAAAAGTAAAGACGAAAGAGAAGATATATTCTAACACAATTTTTTTTTATGTAACTGGACATGGAATAACAATAATCGTCTCTTTCAGGAGGGTGGTGAGGCAGCGAGTTTCCTGCAGGCAGTCTCCGTGCAAACAGTCGCCATGAAGCTGTGCCGCAAGTCGGGGCTCAACCTCGAGTCCATCGACCCCGAAACGATGATCTGCGCTGGATCCTTCGTCCACAATTCACCGGACGCATGTCAGGTATAAAGCATCCATTGAGATTTGTTCATACTACCCACAACATCTCTAACTGTCAGTAGTGTCAACATATCATACCGATTTCTAATAAAATATGATCTAATATTCATCTCTTATTATATATATATATATATATTATATATATTATATATATTATATATTTTATTATATATATTATATTTACTTATATAAAAGGGAATGTCTGTCCACATGCGAAGGGTAATCTCCGTAACCACAGAACAGATCAAGATGCCGTTTGTACCGATTTACAGATTCGATCCCGCGATCGATTGCTTTAGGATACATACCATCACGCTAAATATCCTAAAGGCTGAGCAATATCAATGAAATTACTCTCAAACAAAATTAACATCCCGTGGCGCATGACGGCGCTACGTGCGGTGTCATTTTACTCGCTCTCCAAATATAGAAAGGATTAACAATTTTCGCGATAAAAGTAAGAAGCCAGTTTGCGTAGCGCGTATAACCGACTGTTTCAAATATGTTTTGTTCGAGGGAGGGTTCAGGTTTGAATCCTGAAAACTCTATTTTTTTTCTGTTTTTTTATCTCGCATATAATTTTTATGTTTTTTTACGTAATAGTTTAATGGCAAAACCATTTTCCTAAGGAACAGTTTTAAGTCATGGTAGTCAGTATGAGAAATTTTGTTCCCGAGTCGGTCATTTGATACGATGTACGGCTGAGTTAATCAATGTTCAAACACGTCACTTTTAGCGAACCGCATGGAGTTCCTTCAATAATGTCTATACAAAGTGACGTGTTTAATAATACGCTGACGTTGATTGTGATGCCATCTGTCTGCACAATTAACATTGATTCGATTTCCATCACTAAACAGAACCACTTTTGAATTTAGTTGTTCAGAAGAGAGGGAGACGTAAACAATGTTCAAACACGTCACTTTTAATGAACCACATAGAATTCCTTCCATATTGTCCATATAAAGTGACGTGTTTAAGTTGACGATGATTTTGATTGTTGGCCCTTTCGTGTACTAGACCCTATGAGTTATAATTCCAAATTACTTAATTACTTTTTCGATACTGTTTAGCGAAGTGGCCAGTTCCGAAAACTTATAGTGCGCCCTCCACCCGTTATGATTTAAAAGTCGCAGATAAGTTAAATCGTTATTGACCAGCCTTTTCGACCAGCCCTTTGGGCTACTTTTTATCTTGGACCCGAGCGGAGCCGGGTACCGCAGCTAGTTAAAATATAAAATTGTAGACGTAAGTACGTTCATTTCAATTAGTTCTTTTCATGAATGAGAGTTGATGGTTACAGTATTCAATAAATTTCAGAGTTACAAATAAATTTAAATCCTAAATTATAATAGAATAGAATAGAATATAAAAACATTTATTTGATTAAGGTACATGGTTACACAGAGAAAAGTAAATTAAATTACACTTAAATAGAAAATAACTCAATAGAAAAAAAAACAGAAGAAATTTACTTAAATAGTACCCTAAGGAAAAGGACGTATAAGTCGATGCGTATAAGGAATTATAATAAGAATTCACAGAAACATATCCGGCGTGTTGGTATGTAACTCTGACACCTCATACTACTGAATTAGTTCTAAATAGATCTCGTTTAGAACTGAGTCGTCGGACCATAAATTACACTATAGATAAGAATGTGCATTTACGTTTACTCCTTGCACTCTATAAGCCCAAATAGTGCGAGCGAAACGGACTTATAACAATTATTTATGCCCCGACGACTCAGTATGACTCAGTTCTTAACAGTTAAGAACGGCCCGTAAGCTATGCTTCCCATACAAACGTAGTTTACTTATTATTTGGTAACCGCTATTCCAATCAAATTGATATTTATATCTAATATCAAGTCTGCACGATTTTGTGTTTTGAAAAATCCAAACCGAATGAAATTAAAGCAAAAAGAAAATCTTCATACGAATTTTGTTTTCTCTGTGGTTTGTCAGAACACATTTACCGAAAAAACAAAGACATGCAGACACAGATATTTGTAGCCGTATATTAGTTACCAAATATCAAGTAAGTTGGAATAGTGGTTTTCAAATTATTAGTAAACTACGTTTGTATGGGAGGCGAAATTTTCTGATGCTTACGGGCCGACCTTAAATGCGCACTTTGTCTCCAGGGTGATTCCGGCGGGCCTCTAGTGAACGATGGCTACCTAGTGGGAGTGGTTTCGTGGGGACTGGGCTGCGCCCGCGGCAACTTCCCGGGCGTGTACACTAGACTCTCGCATTCAACAATTTGGGACTGGGTCAACCAACAAATCACGAGTAATGTAACCGACAACCAAGTGACTAACAGTGTTTTTATGGATGAATAAAATTGTGTTAAAATAAATTATGTAATAAAATAATAACACAACTGGCTTGTGTTATTATACCCATATTTAAATTAATTTACCTTATGCTCGTAAACATGGCTCGTAGCCTAGTGGCGCGGGGACTGGCCTAGCGTACCAGAGGCCAGGGTTCAATTCCGACATGCACCACTGTCTTTCTCTATCCGAGTTCGATAAGTGCATTTCGTCACGAATGCGATCTGCTCCATGGTCCGGAATCCATGTAAAACTGTAGGTCCCCTTCCCCTACTAGGTGGTAGGGTTTAAGCCCGCCCGGGTTGGTACCATTGCATTGAATGAAAAGATGTTCGAAGCGGCAATGAAAAATTGTCCGTGTTTTCCATCCAGTTCAATATAGCCGTGCTCATAAAGGGAAGGTCCTGGCATGGTACCTAATTCCTTCGGGAATGTGAATTATTGGGCTAATATCATAACGGTAGTTGTGTGGTATTAGCCATCCATGTCAGGTCGCTTAAAAAAACCTCTGGTGGGAAAACTAGAGACTAACCTCTGACCGTGCCTTCGCCAGCTGGAGCAGCGCATGGACTGCAGGGACGCCGCTTCGCAGGATCCCTCTTCGCCAACCACTCACTAAACACTCTTCTTGGCTTCCAGTCTTGATGAGGACACATATGAATCAAGTTGTGATGATGTAGCGGATAATAGTTCATTTCTCTTGCGCGGAGAGGATCTTCGCGCGCGTGCCGGACGCCGTTGCAAAAGATCTCTGAGTGGTCAGTCTGAGTTCTCACCTAAATTGGCGTTTACGGCAAACCGATCGACTGGCGTTTTCTCCAAACTCCATACAAGTTTTTACTAGATATTCTGTGGTTTTACTTCTTCAAGCTGTCAAAGTCAAACGCGGACTTCCGATTTGTATGAAAACACGAAGTGGACGTAAACGGCAACGACGACGTATTTACGGCAACGTTGAGTAAGCTGTCAAATATATAAAGCTCGGACTCGCAAATGTTAGTTCGCTTAACGCCCGCTGCGCGCGCTCTTCAATTTCTCCATACATTTGAAAACGCCAGTCGATCGGTTTGCCGTAACGCCAATTTAGGTGACAACTTAGACTACCGGATCTGATTTCGGGTGCGTCGGCTCGCTTCTTCGAGGTCGATGCTCTTCTCTCTTCTCTCTTGAAGCGAGTGAGCAGGAGGGATCGTGTCAGTGCGAGTAATGTTAATCGTGGTGCGTTTTGAGTTGCGCGCTATCCCGCCAAATAATAACGGTGGCTAATTTGAATAGTGATGAGTCAAATGTCAAGTCAAACCCACCTCGCTTGCTTATTTCTTCTAGCTGCCAAAAAAGTGTTGACTATATATATCATAATAATGAGGCTTTCGTGGCAGATTTATTTATAGCACGCTTATTAAATAATCGATACTAACTAAGCCGCAGGTATGTAGTTGTAACAAAACGATTTGTTTTAAGCAGTTGTGAAGCATGTGTGAGAAATAAAAAAAATCCCACAATTCCTTTTATTCCTACGGCCTGATAAGGTTTTTATGAGAAAACTTTTGTTACTAAAAAAAATTTTTATATATCGTCTCTTTTTTTGTTACTACATTTTTTTTATAACGATCATACTGACAATCTGTGAAAAATTCTTCTAAACAGCTGCTGTCCAAAAAATACAGAAATGTTCAGAGAAAGATTGCTTTCTGCATATGAAATCTGAACCCGATCTTTTTATGGTTTTTGGTCCAATTCAATATTATTCTTTACATATTTTTCATGAATAGCCATAGACCTAAAATGCGCTATTTCTATGTGAATAGCCACACATGGCGTACGCCAGACCCTCAAAGAATATCTAAAGATGCCCATGGGCTTTCGAATTTTCTCAGGGGTAAAGGTAAGTCACGACGGCCCATACATGTACCTAGTTGTAATATTTTCAAAAGTGAATGTTAAAGTTAGCTTACTTTATGTTATCACTACTTTTTTAAACACACAAATTTCGAACAAAATATATTTCGGTACTAAAAAAAGGTAAACATTTTTTAAAAGAAAACTTTGCTTTATTGTTTTAATGTATATTATACCCAAACATTTCTGGTATTATTTAAATTTTGGTTTCTTTTCTTAAATTAAAAATATTTATGAATTTTGTTATTTATTGATACATTTGATTCATATTATTCGTTTGTGCTCCAAAGTGTGTAAATATTGTGTAATATTTAAAGTTATTGTTTTGTTGTAAGTGTTACAGCTTAACTTTATCTCTTAAGGACTTAAAAATATCTTAAATATAGATATTTTCAAACAATGTGAGTAATTTTGAGGTTATCCAATGAAAAACATTATAATCCGATTTTGAAAACTATCATGAAACATTTTTTTTTTCCTTTTTATTTTTAAAATCTGATTACAATGCTACAATATAGACGTCGTCGTTATAACACCTTGAATAAATGAGATAATGGTAATGTCGTATCTTCCAAATGTATAAAATCATCAATTTCGAAAAATATCCTCCAAAAAAATAGAACCTCAGGCTTTGTAGATAACTTAATAATAATGTTTTGCCCCTTGGAATGGGACCGTATTTCTAGCTAAGGAGCCGGACTATATAAATAACTTGTCAAGTGGACAGTGTTCACATGCCAAGGGTCCGGCGTCTCGTTACCTTTTTCAAATATATTTCATTCAATATATCCATCTAGCACAATCTTTTTTGGTAGTCTATTCTCGTCACATTTCATTTAGTGATTTATTAAAACAACTAAAACGCCACATATTTTCTCAATGTTACTGTTTCAGGCAAACAGAAATTGTGTGTCTATCTCCTACTTATTGTTTGCCTGCATTTTGTGTGCTTTAAGGTTCTAATGATGCATGTTATTACCTCGTACCGCAAACATTTACTCTACTAATAAAATACCTAAGTTCATTGATTTATCTAAACATAAATATACTTACGCTGAAATATTGGAAGAGTATTGATTGTAATAAAATATTTCCTGGTGGAGGTCTCGATAGGCCAGCGGTACTCAATCTTTATTCGTTGAGGGCCAACAGAAAGACATGACATTTTTTGGAAGGCCGCATCACTAAATTTATTTTTGTCGTGTGTTTGTGCCTTAAAATTAAATAATACTTGTGACATTTTTTTCACGGGCCGCATGCAAGTCATGAAGGCCCTTTCTTTCAGTAAGAGAAAACAGTTACTGTACACAGTTAAAAATAATTAAAAAATAAAGTAACATTTACTGTTTAAGGCTAACTGTGTTCACTCAGTTAGAGTAACCGATTTACTTTGTTGGCTCTATTTTAACGTTGAAAGACGGTTGTTATTATTGGAATTACAGTTAGATATACTATTATTTTATATATTTATTACAGTTCGTTTTTTTTTTCGTGTAAGCTCTTCACACGGGCGTAGTCAGGTTTAAGTATCGGAGAGGGGGGTTCAAGAACACGAAACGATTAAATTAAAAGTGTAAATTTCAGGGGGTTGGCACCCCTAATTTCCTGACTACGGCCGTGGCTTTTGGCATCATAATAAAACAACAGTATTAAACATCTTATTGCATATTTATGTTTCTTATTGTATCACTTCTTAAACAAGTTTAAACACAACCTTAAGTAATGGTTTCACAAAAACTTATTTTATCTTTTCACCTTTTCCTTTGCCTACTTAATTTAAATTAAATTTAAAGTTTATGTATGAATACAACTCAGTTATCTGTATGTATATATCAATGTGTCAATAATTATGCATCATCCAAAAATAGGGCGAAACCCATATTCATTTCTTTGTAAAGTTACTTGCAAGTTAATCCAGTATTATTTTATAGAATATGATCCAGATAGACAAATGAAACCCACGTGTTGCTCCCAAGCACCGATAAACTGTCACAGGATACCCAATCCCGCTGATGCTAATAATGTCGGTCTGCCTGCGCCAAGTGGTCGCGTTAGCTAAATTGCCTATCCAAAATAAATGTTGGTATGAACATGCTGATGAATATACAGATCGTCGGGACATATTGATATCTATTCATTATACAACAATAACAAGTCTTTTTTTAATACATACTTAAATATAACTAAAGTAATATCTCTAACCGAAATCGCCTTTAACTACGAAATGCAACCAACGATTTGTTCAGTTTAGGTACTACTGAGCAAGTATGTACTGATACTTTCATGCTGCGTTATTTGCAGTAATTTACCTTATCATATTTGTTTTTTTTAACGATAACTACTTTTTCAGGCGCTTTAAAGCAACCACTTGGCGCAGGCAGAATGACACATTTAGCTTCAGAAAGTTGGTCTTTAGCCTGTGAACCCAGTTTCAGCCATTGTCGTTATCGTTACCATTTTTGTCGTGATCTCCTGAGTCTAACCGTAACAGGGCCATTTTCCTATGCTTTAAAGCATTCGTGTTATAAATACCGGGGTCGCCTTCATAAAGTCCAAAAAGCATAAGGTCCAAAACCCAGAACGTCCAAAAGTATGTATTATAAAATGCATATTGTATTGTATTGTATATCATTTTGTCAAATTAGTAGACAAGCTACAATCAGACAGATCATTTTTTCTTATTGTAGGGCATACAGGCAAACATAGATTCAGCTTACAATTTCTGGCATATACCATCGTCAAATTTACTAAATAATTAAAACTAAGCTAAATATGTCAACTTAATAATTAGGGCTTTATGATATAATCTAAGCTAACCTAACCTAACCTAACCCAATTAAAAATATCCGTATTCGTAAGTATTTTGGACGGTATGGGTTTTGGACTTTATGATGCGTCCCCAATACCGGCACGTTTACTGGCCACTTTGGCCATACGGCGGAGACGCGATATCGACGGCATGCCACTTTTTCTTCCTTTATTTCCAGTGGGTACGACACAGTGGCTGATATACAACTGGAATCTGTTATCAATGTAAGGGCTGATTTTTCAATACTCTTTAAACAGGCTGATAACTATTCGACGGATATATTTACGCTTCTGCTTATCCATCCGATATAGTAAGTCCATATGTTCATTTGTAAAATAGTCAATTAATTGTGATAGAAGATAAAATTCTACGGCAATGACTATCCGTCTTTTGACAAACGTGAATTGTCTCTTGAATTGGATTGAATTTGAGCATTGAAAAATCGGCCCTAAGAAAATGTGTCTTATTATATACATCATTCAATAACAATTCAAAGTATTCGTATGGTGACACCAGTAAGCAATCTAAACTCGTATGTGTGGGGGCGCCGGCGAGTCAGTTCGTTTACGAATTCGCTGGCTTCTGATTTTCTCAGTGCCTGCCACACGTAATAACACCTGAGACCTTCACAGGACCCCCCATTTGGTACAACAAACATCCGATGCTGCACGTCCCGAATTCGTAAGCGAACTAACAACATTTAGACGTTGTCCACTAACTTGTGGCTGAACACCGTCTGACCTCTTCAAAAAGAACGCGGGCCGGATGGCATTTAAGTGACCATACATCCGATTTTTTTTGAAATTTAACAATTTTTTCGCGTATCTCAAAACTGATTTCAGAAGTTAGTTGTGTATTCACACCTTTAGGATGAACAGGCGAACGTCTCCACCGTCAATATTGCTTAAACAATAGTTTTCTATTATGCTTGTATAATACGTTTCCATGCTAATTCTTATTAGACATCTTATTTCGTAGCGATGGTTCTTTGTTACGAATAAATGCAAATCAAATAGGAATAAACATTATGGGCTTAAAATATTACATGCTAAATATTGGACAGCATCTAGTACTGATTGTTGCAGACAACTTGGCAGCTGTACATTTGCTTAACCGGAAGTTCTACCTAGAACTTAACTATACCTAGAAGGAATCAACCGCAATAAATAAAACCACGCAAGATATCAATCAAAATCATAGCAAACACACAAACTCGAGGTGAAGCGTTATTATATTTCACGGAAATTATTATTTTTTTCTTGTTGGACAATTTTTTATGAACATTTGGGGGTTGTTTGCATGGTTATATTTATAAAGTATAAAGGCTTATATATTTTATATTATTTGGTGTACGTGTACGAATGTAGAACCAGTCAGTACACATAAGCAAAAAAAAATTTTAGCGCTTGCCAACATAGCTGAATACAAGGTTCCTTACAAATTATTTACCTAATATACGAGTATGTCATAATACTGATCACAATATAATGGCATATAGCATCTAACATTTGAGCAACTTAATTGACTACCAAATAGTAACAGCTAACTTTGGTTAAAACAGGAAGGCTATGACCTCCAAAGTAAGATTATCAAAATAACAGAAAAAAAACAAAACACGATTCACGACAACCACAAGCTTCAAATAGTTTCACCTATATGTTCATATTACCTTAATAATATACAAATGAATAGAGGAAACGTTTTAGTTTGTTAAATATTATTCATGACATATTATTTAGGAAAGTAAGTAATCGGTAGATGTTAGGCCTACAAAAATAATATAGCCCATCACCCTGGAATGCCAATTTTAGTAGGTATGTGGTATTATTTAAATTTTTCAAATCGATTTATCTACTTTATTTACTATATTTATTTCAAGGGTATCTTTATGGGTTTTTTTTTTGAGATCAAAAATACAAACTATTCCATATCTAGGGAACGAAACCGAAAGAGTGCCTATTTTTTCAGTGCCATGTAAAGGAGTAAATCGTTTTTTGTATTAATCATTATGTTTTTTAATTCAAAATAACGGCTTTAATTTGGTTTTTTTTTTAAATGACTGTGTGCTGCATAGATAACATGAGACATTCTATTGTAAAACAGCGATTATTGAAGGCTTCGAACAAATATAAAGATAGAAAAATAAATGAAGCTCGGTTTTGGCACCACGAAAACAGTGGTTGGCAATTTTTGTTTTCGTTATAATTGCTTAGCAATGTTTTTTGTTTTAATATTTTTCAGTATTCTGTATAAGAATAAGAACATTATTTCCTTGCGCGTTTTTACTCATCAGATGTTATGGAATAATATATGAATAATGTGTCATCTGTACTGTGCGTGTGTGAGTTTCGGGATCAGTTATGATAATTATCTGCTTTAGCAGAAGAGCTGCTTCCATCAGTATTTTTATTCTTAGATTAAAGTATTTCAAAGCGTAATTAATAACCAATGCCGCAAGATTTTTCCTAGCTCTGAATCGCATCGAACAGATATTGGCAAAAAACTAAGGGTTCTAGTTATTTGAGCCTACCCTCTGCGCAAGTCAATTTGAGTCGCCTTCAGAACGTCAAAAATAAAAACGACAAAAATCTATTTTTTAAAATGCCTTGCAGACCGACAAAAGTCATATCGTAAAATTTTTTAACTAAGCATTTTTAAAAGGTACATAAATCATTGCAAAACGAACAAAATAAAATTATATTCAATCAGATTTTTGACGTTTTGCAACCAACCATTAAAACGTTGATAAACCCTCGTCATTCAGAACGTCAAAATTCATTTTCACATCACCTTACGCTTTAATTTTCGTTTTCTAAAAATCCTTGCAGAAAGTAAAATATGCAACGCTGTACTAGACAAAGCGCTGTGAACCAATGTACTTAAAGCTTGAATTACGTTGAAGCAGCAACCCGTCACGCTGCCACTGCTAATGTGCGCTTTAAGACTAACGCTCCAGGGCGCAATGTAGCTTAACGAAGCCATATTTTTGACGTTCTGCAATGAATTTCCAATCGGAGTTTTTATTTGATGTTAGAATGCTTGGTTGTTGATCGACAAAAATCCGAATATTTTTGACGTTCTGCAAGGGAGCTGAATTACATTTTATAATGTTTATTCAGAACGTAGTAAATCAGAACGACAAAATTCGACGATCTGATTTGTTGATGTTCTGCAATGGTATTTCAAAAATAAACGTATTTGTCGATCTGAATGTTTGACGTTCTGACGAGGCCCCGTCAATTTGCACCGCAGATACAAATATATTGATATCTCTTGAATTCGCGGAGGAAGTTCGCTTGCGCACATTACTTACATTTTTTGTTTATTGTTTACGGCGTTCAAATACGAATTATTATTTAGTTATCATATAACACTGCAGTCGAAATTATTGACTTCTTCAATGAGCAATGTAAAATATTTACCCTTTATACCTATTTACAAAATACTTGTATTGCTTTTGATCGCAAGATATGCAATGTCGATCCTTAAATAATACATGCTTTATAATAGTTTAAGCCTGATTTAACCTAAATTAACATGTATGGTGATATACATTATTACATATGTCTGCATTTCGGAGTCTCATGGAAGATTCAATGCTCAAGCATCTATTGCAGAAGTAGCATTCAAGAATTACATGATTCTAAAATGCGTGCTCTGTATTTACATTTGTGTTTCAGCATTGTACCAACAATCGAACCCAGTTAATTCTTATACAATACCTGTAGTTAATAATAGTTACCCACTGATTGACTGCACAAAATCTCCCAAAATGGTCACTATTGTAATATTTTCATCATTTAGGGCTTGCATAACTGTCACAGAGGATTAGATTACACACTGTTCACAACAATTTAGATAAAATATAGGACAGGTTTTTCAAACTGGCTCTTATGTTTTCAACACACTAATAATATTTGAAATCAATCACACTGACACTTGGCAACTTTGGTACTAAACATGGCAACTCTTGCCGTGACGTAAGTTACCTATATATTATAATTGAAGAATTAAATATTTTATTGTAAAGTTATGAAAAATAGGTGCATATAATCAGAAGCCAGAATTAGTCAGCAAACAGAGATGTAGCTGTAAGTGTAAGTGTACTGTATGTAAGCTGTGTATATGAATGTAGGCATGTCATAAGATGTCGTAGTACATACATAGCCTCATTGGCCCAGTGGCGCGACACTTCGGCGATCGCTCTCCGAAGTTAAGCAACGCTGGGTCCGGTCTGGTCTTGGATGGGTGACCATTCGACCGTTGAGAGAGGCTGGCCGTGGTTCGAATTCCACGTTAAACTGTAGGTCCCCTTCCTTACTTACTAGGTGGTAGGGTTTATCCCGCCCGAGTTGGTACCATCGCATTGGATGAACGATGGTCGAAGCGGCAATGAAAATTGTCCGTGTTTTCCATCCAGTTCAATGTATCCGTGCAATATAAGGAAGGCATAGCACCTAGTTCTCATGTGGTGTATTGGGCTAATACCATGACAGAAGGTGTGGTATTAGCCATCCATGTCCAGTCACATAAAAAAAAAACATACAACCATGGAGGATGCATACAACAGATCGGAATATATTGCTTAGTGATGTTTCGTTCAAATTTGAGTCATATCAATTAAAATGCACTTTTAATACAGCATTGGCATCAAAGTTAACCCGTACGTTGAGATAAGGATGTTTATTAAGTGAAAAGACCGCATAGATAGTGCGTAAGCAATCTCTTTGTAGGTCACAAGATGGCGCCACTGGTAACATTAGGAGGCGCGAAGAACACCTTCGCTCGCCACAAGACTGATGAGAGCGCCAGAAGACCGCCGCCGAGCCTGGCACCGCCAGACCCGGAGGCCTGATTTTATGTCTTTTTCCCCTTGTCCGGTGGCGGCTTGTGCAGCAGCTTCAGTGGGTCCTTGCGGTAGCGGGCGAACAGCTCTCTCTGTCAACACATCAGAAAAAAATCTACATTTACTTTGAAATCTAGCTGTCGCCAACTCGTAAAGCCACGATTTACTTGGATGAAATCCGTAAAATTCATCAT
Organism: Incurvaria masculella; assembly: GCA_946894095.1. Lineage (NCBI taxonomy): Eukaryota > Metazoa > Arthropoda > Insecta > Lepidoptera > Incurvariidae > Incurvaria > Incurvaria masculella. The sequence goes on along the minus strand of OX335650.1, from coordinate 4,348,313 downwards.
TTTACAAGTATCCTAGGTTACAAAATCTTACGGTACGTAAATTAGTTTTGGTAACCTACGAATAAGCATACCGATAGAAAAGTAAATAAATTTCAGCGCGGCACCCATAAGTTCTGGTTTCCATAGCCAGCGCTCATTTAAATCCGAGGAGAGTGGCTGCATGGTAGAACCTCGACTATCCGACCTAATGTGGACCAGCCATAAGTCGGATAATCTAAAACGTCGTCCGTTTAAAGAGGGTCCCAGCATAACTTTGCGGATATCGCGCGAACAATTACGTGGTGTATGTAGTGGTCGACTTTACTTTACTTTTGAGGTGGCCCAACCCGGCGGGACTAACTCATTTGCGGGCATGGTACAAAACCGTGCTGTTGCGCTCTGGGACCTTCTCTGTTTCAAATAATAAGACAGGCTCCGTGATAAGGAAGATGAGACATGTCCACAAAAAAGACAATGTGCATAGTGTATGATTTGGTAAGATTTACGAAAATTTTAATTACAGAACGACGTTTAGCTAAAAGTAAACCACGACCGCTGTAGTCAAAAATCTAACAAAATCCATCTATATTATAAATCTTGATGAAATAAGCTATGTCTGATGACTAATCTTTTTAAGATGTTCTTACTTTATCATTGCGTAATCCACCTCAAAAGTTATTGTATAAAACGCGCGAAAAATTCGAACTTTCGGACCTTATAACATAGAAACCAAACACAATTTTACAATGCCAACGGTCATCAGACATCTAGTTCGATTAAATAAAGCTATTTTGAGCAACATTTGGGATCTTTGACAAGAAATATGGGCGTGATCTTCTTTCTACTTTTGTATGGGGAGTTGAGCGGGTTGGGCCACCTTCACCACAGTCAGGTAATTGTTCGACGGATCTATTTACGCCTCGCTTATCCATACGTTATAGCAAGTCCATATTATTATTAGTAAAATTACAGGCAGATAATTGTGACTTATCCGTCTTTTGACAAACGTGAATTTATACTATCAGTCCAATAAGTACTATCTGAGGATCGAAAAATCGCCCCTTAGTATCATGGATGGATAAGCAGCGGCGTAAATAAATCCGTCTAATAGTCATTATTATTTGATAATGATTAGACTGATTATTAAACTATTGAAAAATAGTCGAATATAACGTCTTTTGACATTATGGTAAGAAATTCAACTAAACATCAGCTTGGATCACTCGGTGATGAGATGAACTGTTCACACGGGGAGTGTTACCATGGCGAGTAACACTCCAGGCTGCCTGAGTCGGAGAAAGCGCGTGTCGGTTAAACCGATGCCGGTTAATCCGGGTTCTACGTACCTTGAACGTTTCGAAGTGTTTGCGGTTGCGTTCGTTCTGCTTCTCGCGCCACAGGGGGCGCGAGCGGCGCTGCTGCAGGCCCCAGTGGATGGTGAAGATGGGCGATAGCACCTGGAACTGGTAGCCGATCAGGAACATCTCGTACACCTGCGAAAAAGGTGATAAACATTAAGAAAACAGCATATAGAGCACCGACTACTGGTCTATGGCTTAAAGTATTGGAATGTTATTATAGGAGTAAGTATACGTTAAGAGAATAACTTTTCAGTTATTTTTTCGTCCAAAGTCAGGTAAACCTTTTCGAGACATATATCTAGTACATAAGTTAAATTAATAAAAAAAAACAATAAAATGCAGACAGACCTAAATTGATTTATTTAATTGGCAAAATATCAGAAAAATATTTCTTAATTCGACATATTTCACACACCATTATATGGAACTCAATCACTTATCCTCTTATATAGAGGTATTTATTGACCGAGCAAAGAAAGAAGTGCGAGCATGCCGTCTCCATTTCAGCTACGGCAATAATGCTTCGGCAAAAAATATTTTAAAGTATAATTCCTTATTGGGAGACAATCGACGTGTATTTCGTCGTGTACTTTGGTTAGTTTTTCATAACGAGAATCAACCCTGAAAACTTCAGTCCACGTATGAAAAATTTAGCGAAAAAAATATATTTAATCAGTAACACCAATATTAAAATAAAATGTAATGAACCGATCTGATCTATATCGGGTACAGATGACCCGGTTTTAACAATTATGTAGGTACTAGAGTTTGGTTACGCCTCTAAAGTCCTGTACATATATTGCTTTTCTTGGAGCTTTTCAGTTACCATGACTCTATTGTAACAAGAAGCGAGCTAGAGCAAGCAGTCGACTAACCTCCCTAGAGCTCTCGCAAGGTCTGCGTTAGCGGTGCAGACAGCGAAGACTATCGAGTAAGGAAAAACGGAAGTGGCGATCGTAATTCATCCGTATAGCGGCACCTGCGGTGGTGCTGGCGCCAGCCCAATCAGTTCGCTTACGAATTCGCTCACTACTGATGTCCTATAGTACCAAGGTAAGAAATGCAACTAATCATCAGATTGAATCGCTCACTTCCCTATTCACCCAGGGAGTTATTTTACCATGTCAACCCCGCAGCATTGGATGCAACAAACATTTGATGTTGCGCGCCCCGAATTCAAAATCGAAAAGAGGGATCAGTCCAAATTCTCACTAAAATTGGCTATTACGCAACTTTGAAGTTACGTAAAAACGTCAAACCACGTCAATACACGTTTTCACTACTTAATCTGTTGTTTTAATTCTTCAAGCTGTCGAAATCAAAATCAAACGCGGAGTCGGCTACACGACAACGTCAAAGTATTTACGACGACGGTGAGTAAGCTGTCAAATCAAACTCGGACTCGCAAATGTTAGTTCGCTCTTCCATCTCTCCATACATGTGAAAGCGCCATTCGATCGGTTCGGCGTAAACGCCAATTCAGGTGACAAGTGGAACTAGGAGCTCTAAATGGCCGGGCTACCATTAGCGTATAGGCAACAAAACGAAACTACGCTGTCTGTTTCGTCCCCAACGTGGTATGCCCCAACCTCTGGGAGAAAAGGACAATATATAGGAATGTTGCGCGGTCGCGATTTACTTTTGCTGGTATATTCTTCCGTCGGCGTGGGGTCGTAGCAGGGTTCAGCACAAGAGTCTTATATTCATACGATAGTTACAATTTAACACAAAATCTCGCGGTGTGTTGGGGTCATTGACACACCCACTCATCAACACTATAATCATGGATGAAGATCGAACACTGTCACTCCGCCACGCTCCCTTCCTTTCATACTCGACGGCGTTAGCGGTGCAGGGCGTGCATTCTTGGCATTCAGTCATTGCGGATTCAGTAGAGTTAATAGTAATGTCAAAGTAAAATCTTCTTCTGTTAACTCTACTGAATCCGCAATGACTGAATGCCAAGAATACACGTCCAGATAGCGGCGACCAACTATTTAGCGGCGGAGCCGGAGCTTGCGCCTTGGCGACGCCGCTGCTTCTAATTCATCAACCGATGCCGGTCCGTTAAACTTTGAGCCCGCGAGCGGGGGAATCGGATTAGCAACAATACAACATTCGACGTCCGCATCTTTGTTCAAGTGCCACTGTGAATCCAACCAATTACAGGGCGGCGTGCGCTCCCTAACTGCGCTAACTCCGTTCCGCCGTACGTGCGACGCCGGCGCGGCGCTCTCTAAAGTTTGGGCGACGCAGCGTGCGTGCCCGGGGCCGGCGACACCTCGGCCAGGCCATGGGAGTCGGCACGTCCGGAGACTTAGCCGGGAATCGAGTTAGCCGTGTGTTGTTTCTTGTTGGCGGAGGGACCTTCGCTAGTTTTGGGGACTTGGAGGTGACGAAAAGTTGCCATGCTCCCATGAGTTTGGAACTGTACGTTGATCCTTTGTACATTAAACACGTAGCTATCGATTATATTTCAAACTGTCGCTTTTCTTATACTAGATTAAAAGTGTTATTTTCTGTGGCCCGGAGCATAATATTGTAATAATTATAATAATAATAATAACCATTTATTGGATGAAGAAGACATAAGTATACAGAAAAACAAAAGAACAGTAAAACATACAATGCAGAGTAAATTTCTGAAAAGAGAAAAAAGGAGAAAAAATATTTATGAGCATACATAGCAAAATCATAATATAAATGTTAGCTACCTACTGCTTACTTGCACGTAACTAGCTCGAGAGTAGCGTTCTAACCGTTAGTATAAATTATTACAAACACGACGATCTATGAAAGCATAGCGCGACTACAAAACCGAAGCGCGAAAAACATTTGCCCGCGGGCCGACCTTGTTTAACGGATGGCGAGCGGATTACAAATTCTCTTCGACGTGATCACATGGGGACTCGATCACATAAGATCAATCTCTGGAACATTCGGGCGATTCTCGACTGGTGCGCCATGCGAGGACATCTAGAAATCCATCGATGTAAAAGGTGCCCATGCGAGGACATCCAGAACTCCATCAATTTAAATGGTGCATATGCGAGAACATCTAGAACTCCACCGATATGAAAGGTGCCCATGCGAGGACATCTAGAACTCCAACGATGTAAAAGATGCCCCTGCGAGGACATCTAGAATTCCCCCTATGCAAAAGGTGCCCATACGAGGACATCTAGAACTCCATGGATGTAAAAGGTGCCCATGCGAGGACATCTAGAACTCCACCGATGTAAAAGGTGCCCATGCGAGGACATCTAGAACTCCACCAATGTAAAAGGTGCCCATGCGAGGACATCTAGAACTCCACCGATGTAAAAGGTGCCCATGCGAGGACATCTAGAACTCCACCAATGTAAAAGGTGCCCATGCGAGGACATCTAGAACTCCACCAATGTAAAAGGTGCCCATGCGAGGACATCTAGAACTCCACCAATGTAAAAGGTGCCCATGCGAGGACATCTAGAACTCCACCGATGTAAAAGGTGCCCATGCGAGGACATCTAGAACTCCACCGATGTAAAAGGTGCCCATGCGAGGACATCTAGAACTCCACCAATGTAAAAGGTGCCCATGCGAGGACATCTAGAACTCCACCAATGTAAAAGGTGCCCATGCGAGGACATCTAGAACTCCACCGATGTAAAAGGTGCCCATGCGAGGACATCTAGAACTCCACCAATGTAAAAGGTGCCCATGCGAGGACATCTAAAACTCCATGGATATAAAAGGTGCCCGAGCGCTGTGGGCAGTCAGACATTTTAGGGGTGTAAAACGAGCGATATAGTGGGATTCCGAACCGATATAAAAAAAACTTTTTACAAAAAAGTAACCGACTTCAAAGAAAAGGCACTAAAAAGTAAAAAAAAATTGCCATTTTTGTATACGATTATTTCATTTTTTGAGTCGGTTATTTTTAGTGAATTTGAAGTAGACTAACTAATCTGTTCACGTCATTTCCAATAAAAAAAGAATCATCGAAATCGGTTGAGTTATACGTCCATTTTTCGCGCACATACTTAATACCAATTTAAGACTTTTATGATTTTCTCATTGTCAGAACTAAACCAAATTAAAATGAAATCACATGGGAAACACCAGCTTTCAAATAAAAAAATAATTATCAAAATCGATTCACCCAGGCGAAAGTTATGAGTTAACAAACATAAAAAAAAAACATACAGACGAATTGATAACCTACTCCTTCTTTGAGGTCGGTTGAAAAGTGACCTATTTCCTTTAGTGAAAATTTTCAACGAGGTTAAGTGCCTTCGCACTCTCTCTCTTCAGACTTCAGAAATTCTGTTTTGTGAATTTATTTGTAAATCGTTTGAATAAAAGGGATTTTTTTAACCTTTGTTGTTTTCACCCTACTACACCCCATCCGCGGGATCGTCCTAATTGAACGTAATTCGCGCGAATTTCGCTACCGCGAACTGGTGATCAAGCTAAGAGTAAGTTTGAGTTTACGAGTGATATATATGTTTTTAAATGACGGAACTGTTATTTATACCTCCAACGTATTTTAGGGACAAACCACATTTTTATCAAACTAAAATGATGTTCAAGAAGTGTGGAAACATTAACTATTTTAAAAAGTGAGTTTATATTTAGCGTCGAACACGAACTCACTCGTACCTGAATGGACCCCCTGGTGTCGCACAGCTCTATTTATTGTCATTCACGCGATAATCGCGCCGCATCAATGAGCGAGTTTTATTGCTATCGAAACCCGCAAAATAGAGGAAAAACTGCAACCATCCGACGTCCATGGTTAGCGCCGGTGCATTGCAAATGTGAAGTGCGCTTTGCGGGCGCACCCATGATCGAGCGAACACTGGCTCATGAGACTATCACACCCATGTTTTGGAATCTCGTTATCAATTCACACGATGATCGCGTTCGATTCCTAACAATTTCTGTTTATTGTATAAAAAAATTGTTTACACATAGTCAAACCTCTTACTTACATATACAGATTCATTTAAAATAATAACATTAAATTTATGGTTTGCTTTGACTATGGCCGAGCGAGACTGTGTCCCTTAAACTAGTCTATAGACTGTCAAATCACAAAAAAACAGTATTCTGCCTTTTATTTTATCATTTTCAAACTGTCCCTTGCCGATTTAAATAGCCAAAGACTCTTAATTTTAGTTACATTCATTGGGAAATAACCACCTAAATCCAGAATTTAGGATAACATGCTACTAAGGAAACTACGATGCTAAGAAACCGAAAATCCGGAGAGCACCGCTCGTTCAGAAAAGTCTACTGAAATATCGCTTGTAAGCCCGACTCACCTATCAAAGATATGCAAACGACGCACGTCTACGCGAGACTGCAGCGGCGGCAGGGGTCAAAGGATCCGTCGCCCCCGCCACTGTTAAGCCTCCGACACCATCGCTGGGCTCCGTCGCGTACGTCGAGGCGCGGATAACATGCATTTTAAAAGCACACTTTTGTTGGTATAAGCAGGTCGACAGGGGCATATCTTAAATATTCCAATAAAAGTTTAATCTTAAAATATATAGATCTACACTATTGCATGTTTGAAATGTTGTTTACTTTTGTAAAATATTTTACCTTAAGTTAATTCTATATTGTTGTTTTTATATTAGTTTTGCTTCATTTCGTGATTTCCGCTACCTCAAATTTTGTTTGTAAACTTTTTAGGTAACAGGAGTTCACTTAAAATCAGCTGCGATAGAACTACTATGTTATGTCGCAACGTGCTATGTGAAATCCTTTTCAACAATTTATTTAAATTAAAAATGTTACATTTTTATAGGTTAATTTATTATTATCTTTTCGTTGTAATAGATTACTTATTTATTGTAAAAAATGTATGTTCCTTCTTCATATAGGTCCATGCATACATACATATGTAGGCAGGTAAATGATAAAATATTTTAATCCCAGTCCCCACTAACATTATAGTTAATTTGAAAGTGAGCTTCTTGGTTTCTCATTATTTGAGGCAGCAATGAAGGAACAGGGTTGCCATGGTAAATTACCCCTTCGGGTGAGCAGGCAACTAACTGATTAACCCCTGTTTTCACCACCGCCAGTTACCTGAAGTCCGATAAGTAACTTTCGGTTACATGGCATATTTGTATGGTGTAACCGAAAAGTAACTTTGGGATTTTGTAGCTGGAGGATCGTGACAACGGGCGTGAATCTCGTTTATTGGCATTAAGTACAATGGTAACCGTCAAACAGCGTTGTTACTGAAACTGAAATTTACCATTTAAAATTGCACGAAATGCAACTAAATGTCTTATTTAATAACTCATTTTCCTGTTCACCCGCTGAGTCAATTTACCATAGTGACCTCCAATCAACGTGATGTTTGCAAACAGATTATTACAAGCTGGAGAGAGGCATACGTAAGTCACTTTTTGTGCCGGACAAAAATATATTCGATATTATCCTGAGCTCAGCCTGGTACTGCAGGTAGTCTAGAATAATTTATGTTGTTTTGATTGTGGCAGCTAACCGACTACAAGTGATTGTGGAGATATGGGTATTGCTTTTTCATGGTGTAGCAAATACAAAATCCCATATAGAATGGACCGGATGTCCCGCAGGGCGAGCTTATTGTTTATTTATCATCCATTGACGGACTCTGCACTCGGATTTGTCATATTTTATCATTAGCCAGTTCAGCAATCCCAGCGAAAAAGATGTGACAAGAAACTCCGCTGGTTATTTTTTCAACGTCCACTTAGTCTAAGTTTACAAATGTATTTAGAACCACAGGTAAAAACAAAAAATTAAAATTAATTGACGAGAATCAACAATTCATGTCGTATGCAACAGTTCATAGCAAATATCAGTTAATCTGTAGAGACCATGCCCGCAGTCTATCATGTTGCCAATTGAAGCAAGCCAGTCCCCACAAACGACACCCCGTTCACGAGCACAGCCATCGCCTCTCCCAACCATTGTTTAGGGAAAGAGGAGACCCCATTGACTTATATAATCATTGGGAGACCCCAACCTAGCGTCACCGTAAGCAAGGACACAGAATAACGAATAGTGCTACGCACCTTAAAGCAACGAAATATTGCAGCGTGCTTCTGCGATTGCTGCCGCGATTTGATCTGTCAGTTAAATGAATAATGAGGTGTCAAAACGTAGTTTGAGTGGGGGAACGGCAGAACGTCTAATATGCAGATCGTATAATGTCATATTTTAACAAAATTTTAAAACCATGCACAACGTATAATCGGCAGATCGTATAATTGTATACGTAGTGCATGAAGAAATTTAAAAAATAAAATTTCTTATTTCTCCATGCATAACGTATAATAGTCACAACGTATAATATTATGATCTTTATTTAAAAAACAAAGAAAACCATGCATATCATATAATCCAAAAACTTTTCATACGATAAGCGCCCTTATGCATATACTTTTAAAGCGTATACTCGCACGCGACTTTTCGACCGTCTCAATTAGCGTTGTAGCAAATTGTTACTCTTCAACAAAAATCGATTCGTAGCAATTTCAGCCTTAAATGTATCGTTATTAGGGCGCTTTATGCAGTGCTTCTTGGCATATTATACGTTCTGCATGGTTTTATTTTTTTGTGAATTCATGTTAGGAATATTATACGTTGTGACTATTAGACGTTCTGCATGATGCAAAGAGTTGATTTTATTTTTAAACTCATGCACAACGTATAACATTATACGTTGTGAATATTATACGATATGCATGGTTTTCATTTTTTGGAAAAAAATACTATTATACGTTGTGAATATTATACGTAGTGAATACGACTCGTTTGAGTGAAGATACTCCGCTCATAATGGTTGCAACTCATTGCGTGCTCGCACTGCGGGAGACTAGCGGCGGTTCGGCCGGCAGAATTATTTAAATTCCCGCTTTCGGAGCCCCCCGCCAAATTTATAGATTCCGCGGGAGCGTAAGGTGGCCGGCAGGTGTCGCTGTCGCGTATATTCTTTGACCGCGATATGATCTGTCAGTTTAATAAATAATGACCTGTCAAAACGTAGTTTGAGTGAAGATACTACACTCAAAATGGTTGCAACTCATTGGGTGCTCGCACTGCGGGAGACTAGCGGCGGTTCAGCCGGCAGAATCATTTAAATTCCCGCTTTCGGAGCCCCCCGCCAAATTGATAGATTCCGCGGGAGCGTAAGGTGGCCGGCAGGTGTCGCTGCCGCATTAGCAAGTCAAATGGAACTCGCCGCGGTTCGCCGGCTCCGTGCGAGCGAGCTTTGGAAAGCTTAGTCCGGGGACGAAGGTCGGATTAGTATTCCATCCACTGTGTTGCGAGGGACACGTTTTTTAAACTGTTTAAGGTTTTAGCCGGATCTCAACGTAACTCACGCTCTCCGTCCAGAAAGAAGGAGTTTCCCCGCGTTTTAATGTTCCCAAGGTTATTATAGACATGGATGGCTAATATCTCACCTACTGGCATGATATTAGCCCAACACACAACATTCATCCCTAGGTAGTGTTTTTACAAAGCGTGAAGCCGAAAGTTTCATGAGTCTTTAGGCCTAGGCAACCACAATGACTATTATGGGGTAAATTTATTTATTTAGTTATTAGCGCCATACGGTACGATCACAGCAAACCTCTTTCGCTTCATCCACAGAAATACATCTCTTCATAAATGCTCTACGATTACGGGTGCTACGTACCAAACTTTCACGAAGAATTACATCGGTTTGGTCGCGGTACGTTCTCCTAGGTCGCCCGGGCACGACACTTCCAAACACATCTGCTCTGTAAATTTGTTTCGTCATTCGTTTGTCACCCATTCGATTAACATGTCCAAACCATCTTAGCACTCCTTTCTCGATTCTCGTCACAACATCATTTCTCAATTGACTGCTCTCTAACCCAGTCGTTTCGAAATTTGTCCGTTAGATTAAATCAGCGTACTTTCCTCAAGGAACGCATTTCTACTGCATCTATTCTACATTTGTGCCTCTTGTGCCATACCAAAGTCTCGCTTCCATACATATATGTACATTTCTCGTTTGTTTATTCGCCCAATTACGGAACGATAACTAAATTGTAATAACATGAAATTAAAACACTCCGAAACACGTCAGAGACAGGCCCAAAATATAGAGGCTACTCCATACGCCCAACCACTGAAAATCGAAATTAATTCCTTTAATTGCGCGTTCAGTGTCGACGCTTCCGCCGCACGGACATAACACTAATTTACGGCTGAAATAACTGGGATTGGTACTGGTATCGTTCCCATGTGGAAAACAGTAATTTAAGGTTATTTGACGACTCTACATAAAAACTGTGTAGTGTGAAACTGCGACCCTTTGAATTACTTGTTAAATGCTCTACCGTTGAGCTATCCCGACAATTACGTCAGCCAAACATTGTCCCATTTATATTCGAATCGACACAATTTTTCCCCAATCCTAAAAAGGTGGTGTTAGTTTAATATTGGTCCTGTGCTAAGGCTTTGTGACATATGACATCAACATAATCGCAGTGAAGTATTGTGTCGATTACAATATAATCGAGAAATTCGTTGGCTGACGTCATTGGCAGGACAGCTCAGCGGTACAGCACTGCCTCTGTAGTCTAAAGATCGCAGGTTCGTAACCTGTTTCCGACGAATATCCAGACCAAAAACGTTTTCAGTTTATTTTCAAAATCACATGACAATACTTCAGTCGTTGGAATCGTCAAATCTATGAGGATGTCGTGTCCATTAAATTCATAAAATTATTAAAAGCATGCAATGTCCGAAAACAAATCTGTTTGATCATTTTTAGGGTTCCGTACCCAAAGGGTGCCAACGGAACCCTATTACTAAGCCTCCACTGTCCGTCGGTTCGTCCGTCTGTCACAGGGTTGTATCTCATGGACCGTAATAGGTAGGCAGCTGAAAATTTCACAGAGTGTGTATTTATTTTGCCGCTATAAACAATACACATGCTTGGTAAAATTAAAAAAAAATAAACATTAAAATGGCCCCCATACAAAAAACATGATTTTTTGGTGTTAAATCATGTACGATGGTACGGAAACCTTCGTGTGCGAGTCCGACTCGCACTTGGCCGTTTTGTTTATATTGTTGCTCACACCACAGATACTGAAAGTTCAAGGCTTCGGATTCAGGCACCTTTATTCATGTAATCATTTATTTTATTGTATTCTTCAAATGCTCGTATTAACGAAGATAAATTTATTCTTAGCTTAACCATATCGTTAGGCATTTACAAGATTCACGCTAGGGAAGACTTGAATATGATAGGAAGGGATATCGAATTTGTCTCTATTTCCGGATCAGCGATATGGAAATTCGTGCGTGAATACGAGTGTGAAGGCATGAAAGGAAGCGCAACTGCAAGTAAGAAGTAGTAAGGAGAACTTTTATGAAGAAACCAACCATGTGTTTGCTGAAGGGCTGTTGATAAAATAATTTACCCCTTTGACCTTCAAATCTCATCGTAATTTCGAACGTTTAAAACTAATTGAAATTCGGTAAAACAATAGAAACATTATTATTAGAAATTGCCATGGTTACCTTATGCAGTTTTATTTCCTCCCGGTCTTTTTGGACTACGTCGGGCTGAATTATTTCCTGAATATGGTATGAGTTCCCCATCCAAACTTTCAGCCTCTTTCTCACCCCATTCGAGTTTAATTTTCGCCACAAAACGTAGCATATGTCCTTCTCCAAGGTCGAGACTATTTCTATACAGAAATTCATCTTAATCGGCGGATTATGCGTGCAAACGCAGCAGGCGGACAGAGTTGCTTTCGCATTTACATGTAATGTTAGTATGGATTATAGTCATTTTAGCTTCAAAAACCGGCCAAGCGCGAGTCTGACACGCACACGAAGGGTTCCGTACCATCGTACTAGATTTAACACACAAAAAACATGTTTAAAGGGGATGGGGGCCCCATCCCCTTTAATTCAACATCAAATAATATTTTTTTTTTACTATTTGTTGTTATAGCGACAAAATAAATACACACTCCGTGAACATTTCAGCTGCCTACCTATAACGGTTCACGAGATACAGCCCTGTGACAGACGGACGGACGGACCAATGCATGGACGGTTGGACAGCGGTGGCTTAGTAATACGGTTCCGTTGGCACCCTTTGGGTACGGAACCAATTACGCATGCACCACCTTTTCTTTAATGTTTTGTTATGTATCAGTGAGGAATAGCTTTGGATACGAGCACATTCAAATTATTTGTTATTAAGTCAATATACTTTTTCGTATGTATGTATAATCGACCATGAATCAAGGACACATTAATTAAAGAAAGAGCCAAGTAAAAAGAACTACTTTACGAATATACTGCAAGGCTGGACCCGAACCAGCAAAACATACCATTCGCGGGTATTGCGTTTACCAATTTCGCTACCGGCTGTATACCCATAATTTGTAATTCTCCTACAGTCCCTCCTCCCGTAATGAATGCCTCCTACTAACACAGCGTTTAATATTATACCTGCATACATTTATTTAACGCTTCATCTGCGTTGCGGACATTGTTATTATTACTGCTTTCATTGTTCGTGTCTGTATTTGCTCCTAAATAAATAAAAATTAAAAAAACCCTAAAAACGATAATTTCGTAGTTACGTCAAGGATCCGTCGCGTCGCAAATCCTCAACGATTGCAAAATCCAATAAGGATCGTAGCGATCCCGACGGAACGTATTTTTAAGCGATTTCGGCAAAATGCATCGCGCGATACTGTCGCCGAAACTGCACTACACTATGACTAATTGGCTCGCAACTCGTCGAGAGGATATTTTCGGAGAACCGCAAACTGAGCACTATACCCACATAGAGTCCCAGTCTGCGTTCATGATTCCCGGTTCCGTTGTGTTGCGTAAAGGGCTCGCAATCCGAATTTCCGTGAAGGTGGATGGATTATTTTCGGCGAGTTTGAAAATTCGTCTGTCGTCTCGTTTTGGTAGAACTCTGGTACTTGGTAAATAAAATCTGTTAGATTTTCGATATGGTTCATAGTGAAGGTAATTTTGGTAAACGTGGTTGGTAACATTATTTCGAGTATCGGCAATTTATTACAAATATCTAGTTAGTAGTATTTAGTTACAATAGTTTGAAACAAAGGGATATGCGACTCGATTTTTTTTTCATGCAACCAGACATGGATTGCTAATACCACACAACTATCGTTATGATATTATACACAGTCCCGAAGGAATTAGGTGCAATGCCAGTTTCTCGCCTCTATGAGCACGGCTACATTGAACTGGATGGAAAACACGGACAATTTTTCATTGCCGCTTCAACCATAGTTTAATCCAATGCGGTAGTACCAACCGGGGTGGGCTAAAGGCACCTAGTAGGGGAAGGGGACCTACAATATTACATGGGTTCCGAACCATGGAACAGCTTGTATTCGTAACAAAATGCACTTATCCAACTCAGAAGAGGAAGAAAGTGGTGCATGACCGGGCGAGGATTTGATACCGGACCTCTCGGATGAAAGACAAGTCCTCTAGCCCCTAGACCGCGAGTTGTCGATTTTCCTAAGGAAAATAAAAGCAGACCTTGGTCCTTTTATGGTCCTTTTGTGGCAGGGCGTTTGGAGAGTATTTAGCTTATCAAGCTCAAATAAATTATTAAAACATTTCAGGTACATCCGCCCAACATACGTTACGAATATTAAGCACCTTGCTCAAATATTGCTCTTTTTTTAGAGTTATAATGGTTGCTACTAGAAATAAATAACGAGAAATGTGAAAATATACTTTTTTTCTATCGAGCAAAACTTGTACTTTATGTACAAATGAAAATCATTAATTTCGTGCGGATATAACTGAAGTTATTTAATAATTCATTTTAAGTAAATTATATTCCTTTTCGTACTAAACACGTCGCTTATTGCAAGGAATGTGTTATGCATGTATGTGTATGTGGCGGTCTTACACTGTCATCCGACACCTCTATTGCGAGCGGTGGGAATTTCCTCACCCCCTTACCGGACCGCGCCGCCACGATACTCCAGTCTTCCTGTAACAGCGGTGCGAGCTGCGCGACCGCAATTGTGAGCCCTAATCGACTCCATTTGTTCTACAGACGAATACGTGTGTGGCGTAGGACAAATGCTAATTCAGGTGCAACCAAAATAAAGTAACTTGTATTCTTACGGGCTACTTTCATTTCACTATAACACGCAATACAGTTTGACGAGAACTATAAACGTTAAATGTATAATCGACTGCTAAGCAAAGACACAAAAATTAAAGAGAGAGCCCCATAAAAAGAACTACTTTACGAATATGCTGCAAGGCTGGACCCGAACCAGAAAAACATACCATTCGCGGGTGTTGCGCCTTCCAATCCGTTTTTAGCTTGATAAATTAAGTACTCTCTGATAAATTAACGAATAAATGAAAATCACCTAGCGTGGTACGGAGTATTAAGTAATCTGATCAAAATGTAGAAAAATAAACGATCTATCAGATACTGGAACGTGGAATACTAATATGGTCACAATCAAAAATGTGTCCCAGACACATTTATTATTAAAACTAAACCGAAATAGCTTTCATTCCAACCAAAGAAAACGTTTTACAAATACCTAACCAAGTAGTGAACTCTTGGAATAAATTACCACAAAAAGTGATGGGTACGAAAACAATGACAGATTCAAAAACCAATTAGACAATCATTTTAAATTCCTTAATAAGAATGTGTTAATATGATTATTTTCAAAATCGGTCCACAATTGACCCAGATATAGGTGAACGGACATAAAAAATACATAAAGTCGACCATAGAACCTCCTCTTTTTGTGAAGTCGGTTAAAAAGTGCACCCCTTCAGTGACGTACACGTATCGTCTATACACAAATAGATAGCAGAATAAATTATTCTTACTTTTTCTTGCCAGTTGTGAACGAATTAATTTTATCTTCGGGATAATCTAACGTTTCCAACCGGCTATTCTGAGTTCCCCTCGTGTATGGCATGAGCACAGAACAAAACAATATGGATCTAGGAAGCACACTAAAAGACCCGCTGTCTCAAAGCTCCTGACACCCTATTTTAAGGTACCTACATTCCACACGCAAACATAGTGACAGACGTATTGGAGGGTTTGAATGGGTGGAAACCACTGAAGAGGAAGGAAGGAGAAGTGGCATGCGCTCGATATCATCTCCGCCGTCTGGTCAAAGTGACCATATAATTGTAAGGGAATCCGACGGCCCGTCGCATGCCACACAATCGAAACATCGCCACCGCCTGTCGTCAAGTGATTTCCCAATCCTCCAATACGTCTGCGACTATGTTTGCACGTGAAATGTACGTTTACGTTGGGTTGGTAGTTTTTGAAAATTGGAGACAGCGGGTCTCATATTTAGCGCGCTTCATATCTTCTTTATTGTTATCTGTGGTGGGAATTAACTTGGCGAATGCATTTTGGGAGCACATTTGACACACACAGTCCAAACATCGCTTACGCATACTACCCACCACATGACACCTCCTCTTTCTTTTCTCTTCCGTGGGCATAAACGACAACATTCACCCCAACTACATACATAGGTACTAAATAAAAGTATTTCCCCTTACAAATAAGTGGTTTTCTTTCCGGTGCCGTCTTCAGAGGGTTTTATTAGTTTTCGAAATTACGTCCGTCCATCGAAGTTGTGTAGTGGTTCTCCAAATCGTAAGTGTTGTCCGTGCCGGAGTTCCCAGGACGGGAAGTTTTATATTGGTCTTCATCCCGCCGACGCAGGGGGTCCGGTCGCGCCGGGTTATGGCATATCCGGTGCCTGGAGAGTTGATTGACTGCGCGAGAAATGCCCATAAGAAAGCTACCCGGTTGAAGTTAGTTTTTTTATGACGCTAATCTCCAATATTTTGGGTTTATTTTTATTTTATTTCAGCGTCGTTTAAGAATAAACACCCGTAGAAAAATATTAATTAATAAAGTTAGACTATTATCTAGTGTATGACCGTAAAACGGTTTTAATGAGTTGCTTTTTTTTTAATAAAAACATGTCTGTAAACACCTAGGTTTTTACTAGGTTTTCAGGCCGGCGCTTGGAAATTTAAATGATTTAGAAAATTTTCTTGTTTGCGGTAATAGATCATATATATTTATGTGATATAAGTGAATAAGCGTAAACCATATATTAATTAACTTTAAAAATAAGACTTTACGAAAACTAAGACGAAAACATTCCTGATTGCCGAGCACGGAATTTCCCAGATTCCAGTTGTATAACAGATACTGTGTCACAAGTGAATGATGGAATGGCGAACATTTCCAGCTTATATATGTACGACAAAATTATTATGTTTTATTGTACGAGTAAAAAACTGTCAACTGGAAAAAAACCCACTGAGTGGTAAGACCATTCATTGCTGTTCCCTGGTGATTGCTAGGAACCGTTACAGCACGATGTTTGGAAGTCTAACACCGTGTTTTAGAGTGTATACCCGTTTTAAGCTAGGACAACTTGGATATGTTCCCTTTTCTTGATTTTTAAGCCATATATCATGAAAATGATCATCAAGCAGTTAGTAGATGTGCTAGTCATGATGTGAATTTGCATATGATTTGAATATGTGTATTTGATATTGAAAAAAATGTTAAAACAGCGTAAAACATTTGTTTAGACCAATTAAAATATTGTATGGATGTCAAAGTTGTTTGTTTATGCCACAATTTCTACAATATGCTGTAACTCTTAGACCAAAATATACTATATCAGCATGCAGTTCGGTTACGCAGTTACAGCGCCATTACGGTACCAAGCAAACATTAAAGTTGGTGAAAAAAATTCAATACTAATGCCTGATCGGTTTTAACATCGAAATATATTTATTCGATAAACCACATTTTGTCCGAACTAACATGGTTTTAAATAAACCTGGAAATATCGACCATAAATAACAGTTAGTATTATTCAGCTCCAACTCGAACTTGCCAGGTACGGTAACTGCCCCCTCTGCTTCTAAGAAGAGGCGAGGAGATAATCTTTGTTGTTAGACGTTGTTCGATAAGAGATGTTTTAATCCATGGCGTTACAGCACAGAATACGTTCGACAATAATGGATGAGCATTTAAATCCAAAATCTCATTCATAGGTGAATATGTATTAAAGTGGCCCAACCCGGCGGCCTCAACTCATTTGCGGGCACGGTACAAAACCGTGCTGTTGCGCTCTGGGACCTTCTCTGTTTCTAAGAATAAGACAGGCTACGTGATGAGGAGGGCAACCTGTCCACAAAAAAGACAATGTGTATAGTGTATGATTTGGTAAGATTTACGAAATTTTTTATTTTAAAATGACTTATAGCTAAAAGTAAACCACGACCACTGTAGTCAAAAATCTAACAAAAACCAAATAGATTATAAATCTTGATTAAATAAGCTATGTCTTATGACTAATCTTTTTAAGATGTTCTTACTTTATCATTGCGTAATCCACCTCCAAAGTTATTGTATAAAACGCGCGAAAAATCCGAACTTTCGGACGTCATAACTTGTAAACCAAACACAATTTTACAATGCCAATTGTCATCAGACATCTACTTCAATCAAATAAAGCTTATTTGAGCAAAATTTTGGATCTCTGACAAGGAATATAGGCGTGATCTTCTTTCCCCTTTTGTATGGAGAGATGAGCGGGTTGGGCCACCTTAAGTCAATCATTTATCTCTCACCACACAGGTGACTAAGGTTAGAGCAGTTTTGACATGTGTTGGGTTGTCGTTTTTTTGGGTTCTGTACCTAAAGGCCTACGTTAATAATCCTCCGCTATCCTTCCATTCATTCATCCGTCCATATGCAGACAGTTGAAATTTGACTGTGTATTTCTGTTGCCGCTATATAATACTAAGTAATAGTAAAAATAAAAATAATAAAGGGAACACATAGAAAAAACGTGATTTTTTTTGGAGTTTTTAGCTCAATCTTAAAAATGAAATGAACTTAATTAAAAAAATATTTGCAAGCCAATGTGGTTTAAAAAGGCGGAATTGATGCCATAAGGCATTCTCAAAATTCGAGATTAGAGACGTAAGAGAGGTACGGTGTGGCGGCCAAAAAAGACTAAAAACGTATTAACGAAAATACTAAATAACTGAAAAACGACATTTAAAATCAAATTCATAAACAATTATAATCATAAGATACGCACACATATATTAATTAGCTTGTAATTTATTATGTTAACGAAATGTTAAATAATGGAAATAGGTTGGCGCTGGAAATGTTCACAGAGTGTGTATTTTTATTGTTGCTAATATTAGAGAATATAAAGAAAACATTAAAGGGCGTGATAAAAGAAGCGTGATTTTTTTGCCATTGTATTCGACTCACAATTGGCCGTTTTTTTTTCCTTTTATGCATATAATATTATGTAGTCACAAAATATTTTTTTACTAACCCTACACACTAAATGGAAACTCGGTTAGTAATCCATATTTACACCTACAGTTATCAGCGGTATATTCGATCCACGGCCAGCTTGCGTACTCAAACGGTCACTTATCCAGAACCCGACCGCACCCAACGTTGTTTAACCATGATGATTGAACATCGGCTGCGCGGTGAGCTCGTTGCGCGTTACGCTTTTATTTTCATAATAGCGCTGTACGAGTATAGGCGTCAAAGCGTCTAATCCGTTTGGTGGCCCAAATATCCTCAAGCGTTTTCTTAAATACGTTCAACTAAGCCCCGGTTGCACGAAGAGACGGACGAGTTAATCAATGTTCAAACACGTCACTTTTAGTGATCCGCATAGAGTTCCTTCAATAGTGTCCACACAAAGTGACGCGTTTGATCAGACGTTGACGTTGATTTTGATTTTTTGTCCTTTCGTGCACTCGGCCCTACTTAGTTAGCCAGACGCGATATGGCAGGAGCCCCCGTTTAAATTATTCATCATTTCATAATGGCGGCGGCTCCGGCGAGCGGGACGTTTAAACTTAACTACAATCAAACTCAAACAAAGGCGGCAGCGAGCAAAGACTCGGTTGTCGCGCGCCAAAGTAAATAAACAAACTGCGAAGGCCATCTCCTCCGGAGCAGATAATGAGAGCACCCGGGGTGGCGCTGGCGGTGCCTTGGTTGCATAGTGGGAAGGCTAACGCAAGTTTATGCACTTTGATATTAACTTACACACGTTAAACATATCCTGTTCACGGGCGGTAACTCACACCGCCGACACCGCACACAAGACGACACCGACGCGTCTAAAAGAAGCCTACTTACGGATACAAGCAAGATGTAGGGCTTTTTAATACTCTCGACGCTTCTTGGTGCTGGTAACTGCAGAGCTGGCTGGGCTTCTTGCAGCTAGCGATCGCTGACACTTCACTTGTGATCACTAAACTCACGCCTACACTAGCGGCATTGCTGCGGTCAGAAGTTACACGGCGGTCGTTAACAATGTAGCCCCTCTTCGACTACAGTGCGCACTGCGCGCGCGCATTACAGTTTCGGCGGTAACCCCAGTTGCGAGAGTCGCCGGCTACAAGCCGCAACGAAGTAATTATTAGTATTATCTTTGCCGCAACTCCAGTTACGAGAGTCGCTGACTCCAAGCCTCAACCGACGTTACAGGTACTGCCGCCCGCCATTGCGCGAGCGAGACAGTCGCGGCTGGCGGGTCTTTGCGTCTAGACGGCTCGCAACCTACGGGCTTTCGTTGGCGCGCCGCGTGCGCGATCTAGTGCGCTACAAGAAATTTGTAGCGGCCATACTGCTCGGCGTAAAATGAATACTTCGTTTTACAAGTTATACGAACCCATTTCTCGTTTCTCGTCCCACGACTAGTCGGTAGCTTGTAAATTACTCCGTTTTGTAATATTTAACCTTCGTTTAATCTAATGGTTCTAACTGCTTCGTTACACTAGTAATAATACCAAAATAGAGAACAATACATTATAGAGATAATAACCCGAAACTACCATTTTTTCTTACAATAGCCGGTAAAATCCCATTCGTTACCCCTGACCAAAAACTGCTACTCTTCAAAGGGCAGATGAAGTGAAGTACTGCTGCTTCTGTGTTGAACTGATTAACCAAATACCTGCTTGGCTCCTTTGACTCGATATAGTGGCGTATCGTGCGTTTAGTGGATGCCCCCTATGAATCCCAAATAGAAAGAAGACTTCCAACTCCGAAAGCATGTAGAATCCCTTACTGTGAGCTCTCCCCTGCCAAAGAATATATAAAGCCCCTATGTCGTAGATAATACCCTTGAGATCTGTTTTATCCGTTCCTATTTTACCATCGTTGAATGTGCAAAAGATATGGAAATTCCACATTTCAAATTGCAATAATTTTATTTGAGAATTATTGTATTATTCTTTTTGTATTATTGTATTAGAATTATTATAATAAATTCTAATGCAGAGAAGACAATTTAATAAATGCATAAATATGTATGGAGAACAAACCCTGCAAACTACAATCCCCCTCGTTTTGCATGGTGTAACCAATAGAAATAGGATGTAAGCGCGCTGCGCGCGCATGCTAGGTCTATGGTGTAACCAGACAAGTCGGAACTATTGAATTATATGTGATCTCGCTCCCTCTCAGGGAAAAGAGATGTGTTCTAGCGTGTTAACGCGTTCTATCTTGCTCATGCTTCATGCGCGTTCAACAAACATGGCGCGGATGATGATTGTTGCATTGAACCGCTTTGGTTGTGGCATCTACTCAGTTGTTAAGTCGATCACAGACTAATATAAGCCTGCATTAGTTAGGATATTTGCCAGTGGTTAGGACATTTTCAACGCGGAGAAAAACTGACAACGCATCAAGTGGTTTTGTATTTTGATGGGCAAGCAACACACTATCCGTGTTGCTTGCCCATTAGTGGCTAGCAAAAACAACAAGTAAATTCACAAGATGCCCTTAGTGCCAGCGTGTCTCTTCGACTACACTTTGCCGGCCCCGGCCATAATCAGGCCGCGCCGGGACGGCGCAGTCGCGCCGGATGACATTGATTACGTTTTACAGATTTGGCAAATTTGCATTTTAATTAAAGTGAAAGGCCATCGGACGAGAATGCAAAGAAAGTTGAGGCGGACGCCTACTGTATGCTAATCGTCGCCGCCGACGCGGGAACGGCGATGGCGGGTGGATGTTGCCAGGCGTTAGGGAGTTCGAGTTGCTAATTTCCGTACGCTTTGATCGGGCCGGATGGGAGTTGCTTTATTTACTCCGTGCGGTTTTTGTTGAATTCTCATTACCTTAGCTATTTCGCCTAAAATTACAGAGCTGGGGGGAATTTGAACACCACGGCACCTGCCACCGCGCTTCACATTTTTTATCGTGATGAAAATCTAGCAGCAGCTTAAGCGTGTAGCTTAGTGGCCACAAAAACAGTAACTAAAGTAAATCATATTTAAGGATACTCGTTTACAAACTCAATTAAAACAATATAATTGTAATAAAATATCAAAACGGATATTTTATTGTCTTTGGTTTTAAATTTTATCAACGTTTTTTATTTACAGAAATTTAACCATTCTGAGCAGAAAAGTATGCAAAATCAAATTGCTTTTAACGAAGACATTAACAAGATAACTAAATTATGAAACTTAGGACACTAGCTACTAGAATTCAAAAACATGTTCATGAAAAAAAATCGTACCATATTGTTGTCGAAAAAAGGTTTCTCCTGATGAGGTAAATATGGGCTTTTTTATTTCAAAAGGTTGGCTCTTAATGTTTTCGTTGTTTTCATACTTCTGTGTCTCTTCTCCTAAAACATTTAACATAAACGAGTATGTTTAATGCTGGAGTAGTATTGAATTAGTTCATCGTTACAGCCAAACCCGCAACATAACAAGTCGCGTTACAACGGGGAATAATTACACAGCCCTAGCGCTCTATTTGTCGTCGCAACCGCGAACCTATGTCTGTCAACAGCGGTCGCACAATACAGACGGAACGGTACGCAAACCGGCTAGAGGCGATACGATGCTATTCATCAGCAGAATGAGCAATGCGTGTGGACAGTGCCTCCGGGGGAGTTCGGTCGCGATTATGTGACGGTCTCGGCGGCTCCTAATCCAGACGATTACAACGCTGGGTCCGTTATTGTGTGCACAAGGGGGTTAAAGCATTCGGGGGTCCATTTCGCATTCCTACATTACTGATTTAGTCCCTGGGTTAGTTCTAAGGATATCGACAGATGGTTAATACTCTTTACTTCTCATCAGCGGAAACAGTGTCTCCGATAGTCGGCCGCAATTATGTTACGGTATCGGCAGTTTCTAATCCAGGCCATTACACCAATGGGTATGTTATTGTGTGAACAATGTGGGTTATATCTAGGGGGGAACGGCAGAACGTCTAATATGCAGATCGTATAATGTCATATTTTAACAAAATTTTAAAACCATGCACAACGTATAATCGGCAGATCGTATAATTTTATAAGTAGTGAATGAAGAAGTTTAAAAAATAAAATTACTTATTTCTCCATGCATAACGTATGTGACTATTATACGTTCTGCATGTTGCAAAGAGTTGATTTTATTTTTAAACTTTATTCATGCACAACGTATAACATTATACGTTGTGAATATTATACGATATGCATGGTTTTAATTTTTTGGAAAAAAATACTAATTATTATACGTTGTGAATATTATACGTAGTGAATACGACTCATTTCTAACATTAGTAGATTCGTACCGTATTATTACATTACTGATTAAGTCACTGAATATGTATTGATATAAGGCTATCAGCAGTTAGTCAATAGTTATTACTTTTCAAGAGCAGAAACAGTGTCTCCAAGATTCGACCATAATTATGTGACGGTATCGGCAGCATCTAATCCAGACGATTACATCACTGGGTCTGTTATTGTGTGCATTAGAGGGTTATTTCTAGCGTTAGTGGATTCGTACCGCATGATTACATTACTGATTCAGTCACTGAATAAGCACTGATCTAAAGCTGTCAGCAGCTAATCAATTTTTCATCAGCAGAAACAGTCTTCGTGAAAAGGGCGCGATTCTGTGATAGTATCGGCTGATCCAATTCCTGATGGTAACAACACTAGGGCTGCTTTTGTGTGCACAGGGGAACTATTCCTAGTAATACTGAATGTTTATCACATTCTTACATTTACTGATTAAGGCTGTCAGCAGCTGGTTGATACTTCTTACTTTTTTGAACAAAATCCGGAAGTCAGGCGCGATATTAAGACGTTTTCGGCGGCTACACTTCGTATCCCATATTCTAATGGTACCCAGCCTAATCTAAGTAATTTAAAAATGTACGATTCTACATCAGCATCATTTGCGCTGGAGCGGCGCCAAGTGATTCAGTAAACCACTCAAGCGCACTCCTATACAGACGCTTTCTTTCAATTAGACGCCCAGGACCCTCTAAATGAAATAAAGATGGGTTGACGTTCCGCATAGCTTAGGGTTGCTAAACTCAAGTGGCAGTGGGCAAGTCACGTATAGAAGTTTTGAAGAAAAGAAAACCGGGAAAATGGGAAAGAAAAACAGGAGACCGCACAACTTGACGAAATCTGGGGGAGGCCTACGTCCAGCAGTGGACAGCAAAAGGCTGAAGAATAAGAAGAAACGTTCAAGAAGGAAAGAGAAAAGCATCTAGTTAAATAAAAAAAAAAAAAAAAAAAAACCATCAACCATTTAACTACAACTGGCAGAGAACACTGCCACTCAACCATACATCTTATTTTGCACCACCATGGGTTCACCATCGCATCTGCAAATTACGAAATTAAATTGGAATTAAAAGGTCTAGCCCGTATTCATAGCAATCACACGTCAGAATAGCTATAGTAATAAAGCTAAATGAAAGTGTATGGATTTCGTGTGCACTTAACCGAAGTGCTAACAAGGGGACCTTATTGTGCGACCCGCAGCAGCGAATACCACTCCGGCTAATTTAAACCAAACAGGTGGCATCGGCCAGATAACACGCCGAGTTCGCTTAGTTCAGCACAAAGGGGCACTGCTTTTTGGTCAGAGCACTTCGTCGGCGAATCCGATGCATGTTCAACACGCGCAAGAACTAATTGCCGACTAAAATTTTGTCAAACTTTTAGGATGGTAAAATTGATACATGATGATGATAAAATTTGAGGATGGTACCGCGGTACGTGTAGGTGCGCCCCTGTCATTTCTAAAGCGCGATTACGAAGCCGTTTTTCATCCACCTACATCCAGCACGGACCAATCTGTGTCGACAATAGGTCAACTTTTGAGGTACTTGACTAGACGAGCAGACGAAACAGGCGCATTTGACAGTTCTTTGCCGTTTCGTAATACCGATTCGACGCGAAATGTATGGAGGTGACCTAATTGCTGCGGGTAGCGCTGAGTGCCGCACAATTTGTGAATGCATCGATTTCGTAATCGCAAAAGCTGTTATATTGCTGTAAGTACAGCAACCTACACCCAATTTTGTGCTTCGTAATTGTACTGCCGCTATGTATCATCGTTTAAACTCGTCACTTTTTAACCCTGTTTAGAAGACTACGGTTCCATGTTTTACAAAATTGACGTGTCCCATCACACGTTAACGTAATTCAAAAGTGCACACCACAAACAAGCATGTTAGTTTACAAAGCTTATTGGTATAAGGAATCAGAACCCCTATTACGAGTTCTAAGTCATTTATTTATAAATCGATAAGATAATCGATTTGGCAGCATTGAATAGAAGTAGGCATTTGAGGAATACACAAAATCGAGCGTCAATGGATGTTTATATTTGTGTAGAAATATGAAATAATATAAATATTATAAAATGTGTATGAAAATATGTATCTACATAGCTAAAAAATCATGGACAGACTTTTTTTTTTATGTTAAGCGCGGCATATGGCGTACGCCAGGACATCCTAAGGTGCCCGACGACGCCCATGGGATTTCGAAAACCATGCCGGCCGGCCAGGTGCTTCTTCACACCATGTTTGAAGGACCCCAGGTTGTACTTTGGGGGAAATACATCGGAAGGGAGTTCATTCCATAGTTTTCCGACCCTATAGATGAAGGATCTAGAAGATCGGTGGGTTCTTATTTTTGGAATGTCGACCGTGAATGTGTGCATTTTCTTCCTGTTCCGCGTTGACCGAAGGTAGAAAGGGGACGGAGGAACAGCGTTATGCAGGTCCGACGAGCAGACTATTCAGTGTATCACTCAAACGCTCTCTTTATTCAATGGTGTAAGCCTACAAAATCAATGATCTTCTCGATTTATCGATAAGCGATTTGTAACTCATAATAGAGGCTTTCTAGTACCTTTTGTTTTCAAGTTAGCTATTATGAAATTGTAATCGTGTGAAAAAGATCTAGCTATTTGTGGTGTGAGGTGTCGAATATATATTGTGGAATTTATTGAGTAACTTTATACAATTTCTTTCAGAGCCTCAGTTCATTGTAACAGGTAGTTCTTCTCAATCCATGCGAACGACGTAAGTTGTTGTATTATATTATTCATATTAACTATAAACCAATGATACCACAGCCTCTTGTCATTCTACGACTATCCCTGAAATCTTAAAAATATTTTATTTCAATTTTTAGGGTTCCGTACCCAAAGGGTGAAAACAGAACCCTATTACTAAGCCTCCACTGTCCGTCCGTCCGTCCGTCCGTCCGTCCGTCCGTCTGTCCGTCTGTCACAGGGCTGTATCTCAGTAACCGTAACAGGTAGACAGCTGAAATTTTCACAGAGTGTGTATTTATTTTGCCGCTATAACAAGAAATAGGTAAGATTACAAAATAATTAAAATTAAAGGGGGCTCCCATACAAAAAACGTGATTTTTTTGTTTTATTTTTTACGATGGTACGGAACCCTTCGTGTGCGAGTCCGACTCGAACTTGGCCGGTTTTGAGGAAATAGGTTTTTAAGTATTTGTCAGCCTCAGTAGCTTAGTGTGTGACGCTTTGCGTATCGATAAGCTGGGGGAGCACGGATAGGTTCTGGATGGGTGACCATTTTCAACCATTTAGTCTGGCCGTGGTTCGGAATCCACGTAAATGTGTAGGTCCCCTTCCTTACTTACTAGGTTGTAGGGTCAATCCCGCCCTGGTTGGTACCATCGCATTGAATGAACGATGGTCGAAGTGGCAACGAAAATTGTCCGTGTTTTCCATTCAGTTTAATATAGCCGAGCAATATAAGGAAGGTCCTCGCATGGCATCTAGTTCCCGTGTGGTGTGTTAGGCTAATATCTGACGGTCAGTTCGGTATTAGCCATCTATGTCCAGTTACATTAAAAAAACTCCCAATTTATGTATTATTTTTGTATCAAATATATTTTTCTCTGGTCATCATAAGATAAAATATCATCGCTAAGAAAACCCTGAAGTCCGTTATCGTCACTATTCTATAGATTTCGTTTCGCGTGTAGGGTAGGTGCATGATTTTGATCCTTTGCAGTTACTTTCCTTTTTAACTGAACAGCTATTTCCTTTGCTTTCACAACGCTTGTTTCTCGTGCTTTTGTTTATAAGGGCAAGTGATAGCGACAATTGTTCGAGTTTTAAGCACACTACCAAACTACATAGTACATAGATAATGAATGCCTGCAATCCTCACTGTACTTGATTTCTCAAGCGCACCTGCAAATGATACGCTAACAGAGCTGCCACAGAGTAGACTGTTGAGCAGAAGCGCCTCACAAGGGGGGGGGGGGGCTGCTAAAGTTAATACAGATGATTTACGTCTCGCTGACGCTGCAGTTATTCTATGCACCGCCGCGGTGTTGGGAGAACAAACAGGCGGATTCTCAGGGGAGCGGGCGGCGACGAGGGGGCAGTGGCGGGGCGGAGAGTCGGGGCTCGGACCCGCCTTCTGTTATGCAAATGTAGGCCGCTCCGTGGCTACTGTGGCGCTCCTGGAGATAACTGCTAAATCCAGACCACGCAATTAAAAAGAACTCCAGCTATACACAAACCACTGAATAGAAAAGGAAAGAGAAGTGGCATGTGGTAGTTATTGCGACTGCACCGTATGGACAAGGTGTGCATGAAAACGTATGGGGAAGGTAAAACAGGCAGGGAGAACCAACCTATCCTCTAGATCCTTTGGGTCGATAAACAATGGAATAGACCCTGCCGAGGTATATCCCCCAAAGTACAACCTGGGGTCCTTCAAACATGTTTTGAAGAAGTGCCTGGCCGGCCGGCATGGTTTTCGCTGCCGAAAATAATGTTTGAAAGCCTATGGACGTCGTCGGGCACCTAACATATAAGGTGCTGGCGTACGCTATAGGTATGCCGTTTTTAGCATAAAAATTAAAGGTAATTCCTCTCCTGAGAACACTCCTAATTCATCAACTCGGTATTCCCAGAATTGGCCTGCAGTACTAGGTACAAAAAAAATTATCTCTAGACATCTCAGCATGTCCGGATGTCATAGTGCACCCACGGGAACGACGCTGAGTCGACAGTCGTATTGTTTACGGAATAAAATTGGTAAGCAGAATGTTTCCGCTGGCTCGGATCGTGTCGGCACATAATGTGCGCACGCGTCGCCCCGCGCCGTCCGCCGGAGACGTGCCCGCTACTAATGGCAGCGAGGGCTATCTGCTGACACTGCTTCTCTTCTGTATATTCATAAGCATCTCTTTTTTAGGGTTCCATATCCATAGGGTGAAAACGGAACCGCTGTCCGTCCGTCCTTCCATCCGTCCGTCGGTCTGTCACAGGGCTGTATCTCATGAACCGTAATAGGTAGGCAGCTAAAATTTTCACAGAGTGTGTATTTATTTTGCCGCTTTAACAACAAATTTAGGTAAAATATAATATAAAGATTAAAGGGGTCCCCATACAAAAAACGAGATTTTTTTAATGTTATATCTTCTACGATGGTACGGAACCCTTCGTGTGCGAGACCGACTCGCACTTGGCCGGTTTTTTAAATAAATATCTACGCCAGGTCCAAGAAATGATAAACTCAGAGCACCCTCGTGGTTGACATTAGAATTTTGAGAACGAATCATTTCTCTGCCGCATCGCCAAGATACGGAACCTTGCAAAAATTTGGAAAATTGCGACGTTAAAATATGAAATCAATTAAATTTTCTCAAAGTTCGTTGCACCAAACTCATAGTCCGTGAAGGCATCCCATTAGACGGCACTTACTTGCAAGTCCGATACGGGCGGAATAGAAAGTGAGAAATTTGAGACCGTGAGATAGGAGGCGGATTGTGAAATGGTGGCCCTTTTTGTTTCAACGCGTCTTAGACCAGGAGATGTGATCTGTGTTGATACAGGAACAAGAGACTTCTTCAATTTATTTATCTGATAACACAAACTACTTTTTATATATTTGACAACTTTTTTATAATTTATATTTTTTTATAATAAATTATTGAGACACGAATTACTCGTATGTATTCTCCGACTGCCTGAGACACGAATTACCCTCGAGAGCCTTCTCTGAATGACTGAGACACAAATTACACCTCGGTACCTTACCTTCCCTGACTGACTGGGTTAGCAAGCTGCGTGCCGCCGCCGCCGTGTGGGGTAAATAAAGGTGATGTTCTCCCGGCCACGGGCGGAATAGAAAGTGAGAAATTTGAGACCGTGAGATGGGACGCGGATTGTGAAATGGTGGCCCTTTTTGTTTCAACGCGTCTTAGACCAGGAGATGTGATCTATGTTGAGACAGGTACAAGAGGCTTCTTCAATTTATTTATCTGATAACACAAACTACTTTTTATAGATTTGACATCGTTTTTATAATATATATTTTTTTATAATACATTATCGAGACACGAATTACTCGTATGTCTTCTCCGACTGCCTGAGACACGAATTACCCTCGAGAGTCTTCTCTGAATGACTGAGACACAAATTACACCTCGGTACCTTACCTTCCCTGACTGACTGGGTTAGCAAGCTGCGTGCCGCCGCCGCCGTGTGGGGTGAATAAAGGTGATGGTGTCCCAGCCACGGGCGGAATAGAAAGTGAGAAATTTGAGACCGTGAGATGGGACGCGGATTGTGAAATGGTGGCCCTTTTTGTTTCAACGCGTCTTAGACCAGGAGATGTGATCTATGTTGAGACAGGTACAAGAGGCTTCTTCAATTTATTTATCTGATAACACAAACTACTTTTTATAGATTTGACATCGTTTTTATAATATATATTTTTTTATAATACATTATCGAGACACGAATTACTCGTATGTCTTCTCCGACTGCCTGAGACACGAATTACCCTCGAGAGTCTTCTCTGAATGACTGAGACACAAATTACACCTCGGTACCTTACCTTCCCTGACTGACTGGGTTAGCAAGCTGCGTGCCGCCGCCGCCGTGTGGGGTGAATAAAGGTGATGGTGTCCCGGCCACGGGCGGAATAGAAAGTGAGAAATTTAAGACCGTGAGATGGGACGCGGATTGTAAAATGGTGGCCCTTTTTGTTTCAATGCGTCTTATACCAGGATCTATGTTGAGACAGGTATAAGAGGCTTCTTCCATTTATTTATCTAATAACATAAAATATTTTTTTTATAGATTTGACTACTTTTTTTATAATTTACATGAATACATACATTTTATTATAAAATGATCAATAAATAATTGGTGTGGTTTAATGTATATTAACCGAAATGAATTTTCCAATACATTTATTTTAATTATTTCGCATTGGCTTGGCTTTTTACGACGACATCAAGTGCGTCGGCGGAAACCAGTGGTTCCGTACCGCAGATGGTCGGGAGGACTGGAGAAAAATTGGAGAGGCGTATGTCCAGCAGTGGACGCAAACATGCTGACTGACATGACGTGACATTATCCAAAAACACCCGAAGAGAAATAAGTGCCATGCCAGGACCTTACTTATATTTCACGGCTACATTAAACTGGATGGAAAACACCAAGCATTTTCATTGCTGTTTCAACTCAGGCGAGATTAAACTTACCACCTACATAGCAGGTAAGAAAGACGACCTGCAATTTTACGTGGAATCGGAACCACGAACGACGAATCCTCGCTTGTTTAAAAGCAGTTGGCACATTTTTACTTAATTTAGCTTAACTACGTATTACTTAAAACATTTATTATTGTTTATTATATTTTCGAAAATCTGTATTGAATGGATCCTTACCGAAATGAATTTTAATTTAGGCGGGTTCATTCCGTCCTGTTTGGTACCATCGCATTGAATGAACGATGGCCGAAGCGGCAAATAAAATTGTCCGTGTTTTCCATTCATTTCAATGTATCCGAGCAATATAAGGAAGGTCCTGGCAAGGCACCTAGTTCCAATGTGGTGTATGAGGCTAAATATGGACGGTCAGTTCGGTAATAGCCATCCATGTCCAGTCACATACAAAAATCTTTAAAAACATATAAAAATCGTGTTTATGCTGCCACTAACTAAAATCTAAAAATGAAAGGCTGGTTTATGAATGGAATCGACTTGTGATTTCCTATTTACACACGATGTTTCACTTTAATGACTTCTCATGATGCATTGTTGGGCGTATTTTGGGGTTTCATATTGTTTATGGTTCTATCAGCCTCAGTGGCCCAGTGGCGCGACACTTCGGCGATCGCTCTCCGAAGTTAAGCAACGCTGGGTCCGGTCTGGTCTTGGATGGGTGACCATTCGACCGTTGAGGGAGGCTGGCCGTGGTTCGGATTCCACGTTAAGCTGTTGGTCCCCTTCCTTACTTACTAGGTGGTAGGGTTTATCCCGCCCGGGTTGGTAACATCGCATTGGATGAACGATGGTCGAAGCGGCAATGAAAATTGTCCGTGTTTTCCATCCAGTTCAATGTAGCCGTGCAATATAAGGAAGGTCCTGGCATGGCACCTAGTTCCCATGTGGTGTGTTGGGCTAATACCATGACAGAACTTGTGGTATTAGCCATCCATGTCCAGTCACATAAAAAAAAACCAATAACTTGAAATCAAGGTGACCGTTTGGCCTAACTTGCACGAGACATCGTTTCATATGATTAAGGGAATATGTAGTATTTAACTCCAGCAGGTATATTCCTAGAATTCCGTAATCAGCAATCCTGAGTCTATTAAACTGCTTTTATAGCAGTTTTCAAAGCGATTTTTTCGACGGAAACCTGGATGAAATTTAAATTCTATTCTCCGGAATATTTTAGTCAAGAAAATTGCTTGAAAAACCGCTATATAAGCGGTTTTCTAGTCTCCGGATTCCTGATTCCTGATTACGAAATTCCAGGAATAGACCTGCAGGACAGTTACGAAATTGAGTAATTGTTGCAAACAGTGGAAGTTTAAATCCACCTGACAATCGCCTTTTGAAAAGAGCCATCATCGAGAAAATTCCTCCGTTTTTCTCGTTCCAGTTCGGCTCCCCGATCTCGCAGTCTATCCATTCGGCTGGATCTCTAAAATCTCGGCTAATAGTGTTGCGGGCGCGGATCGGTCGGGTGCGGGGGGTGGGCAGAGGGGTCTATTATCGTCTGGATTCAAGGAGGTATTCGCAAATGTTCGCGACTCAGATATTTGGAGCCTCACCGCTGCTACCGTTGACGTAATATAACCTTTGAACGCAGGATGCACGCCGTTAGCTCGTGGCGTACCGATGAATGATGTTTGAGGGGCTACAAATAAACTATGTATTTCAGTATGGTTATGGTAAAATTGGTTCATTCATAAGATTGCTGATAAGGCTTCCTGCGAGGGTTGCTGTTGGCCCACAGATATACCGCTCATGAATGCATTTTGCAAATCGTTTTCAAAGCGATGCATACTTATTTGGAAAAACGTAGCTGAACTTGCTAGTGTAGCTTGAGGTAGGTAATATTTTTTTTTGGTTTCCTATATGGTTGCGGGTGAACGTGGAAAAACTATTTTTGGACAATTGTAGAGCTTCAGACTTTCCCAGGCCTTTAATCAAAAATAGTCGCTCCCAGCATCATGAACTGAGTGAATCATCTTTGAGCGAGTGAAGAGCGAAATTCGAGTATTGCGTCTCCATTTCATGTTGGGCAAAAATGCTTTCGCATGTCCGGCTGTTCTCCTCTACAGGTCGCATATCTCAACCGATTCTCGTGAAAATTTGTGAGTAGGTTCGATAATTGCATAAAATCATATGAAGAGAGCACCTGTCAAAACTTAGTTCGAGATTATCACCGGACTAACGTTACAAAAACCGGTTTGGTCTGGCGGACTAAAGTTCGTTCCCCCATTTTTGGGCGTACTAACTTTCTACTAATACAGAATATTAAAATGGCGGAGCCATTTTGAGAAATCTCACAAATTCTTTTATTTTCTTATAAGAAGTAAGGCGTTAGAAAATAAGAGAAAAATAATAGGATTTTTTTAAGGTGTGCGGTGAACATTTATTCAGTTTTAAGCCGTACCTTATACCTTATGCATACCATGCATTAAGCCTTATTAAGCCACGAGCCAAGTTTACAATAGTATAATAGAACTAGTGACTAGAGAAGGTGTGATTTTGGTCTAATGTGTACCTGAAAACTCGAATTTATTTCTTATGCACCTAGCAAACCGCGGGGAACATCGATCTCCGTATTGCAAACCCTATATTATTTATGTTTTAATCATTACAACATTACCGTTATCCCAGATTTGAGGTTAAATAGCAATATCTACCTTGATATATTATGTTGAAACGTAATACGACGTTGAAAAAAAACCATACGTAATTATTCGTTTAAGGGTTTAAGCATCGTAAGAAAACAATTAATATTTAAGACAATAGAAAGAAAGAAAGATAGAAAGAAATTCTTTATTGTGCAAATTACATTAAAAACTATTTACAGAACAATTCAATCTAATAGAGCGAAACTGCACAAAGGCGGACTTATCACTAAAAGTGATTTCTTCCAGTCAACCTTTGGGGGTGATTAAAAGCGTTACTGAAGTCCAGGAGAGTCAGAACTGTCAGATTCTTTATTTCCATGTTGAAACGAATATCTTCAGTGACTTTGACAAGAGCTGTAACGGTGCTGTGACCAGGACGGAAACCAGACTGCATTGGGTTCATCAAACTATTATCAGAAAGGAAGCCAGTAAGTTGATGATGAACAATGCGTTCTAAAATTTTGGATAAGAGAGGAAGAATTGAGATAGGACGAAATTGATTAAATACAGAAGGACTCGAAACTTTGGTGAGAGGAATAACATAAGCTCTTTTCCAGGCACTTGGGAAGGAGCCACTGGACAGGGAATGGTTGAGAATAACTGTAATGACGGGTAAGAGCTCATCTATCAAAGGGGTCAGCATATCTAGGCTTATGCAGTCGGCTCCAACAACCTTTGTGGATATGGATTTCATGATCAACTTAACTTCACGGTCAGTGACTGGACGAAACGTAAATGGACTATGTTCTGGAGTTGGTGTATTAGAAAGCTGAGAGAGAGTTTGATATTTTACCACTTGGTCTATGGTGACAGGAGGGGTGGAGAAATGCCTATTGAGAGCATTGATATCAATGTTAAGGTCACAATCAGACGATTTTTTACCAACTCCTAGAGTTCTCAAAAACTTCCATGCGTTACAAGGTGAGCTGTTTAACAAGGTAGAATGGATGTGGCGGCGTTGAGCATCCCTACACATCCTATTACACCGATTCCTTAGTAACTTATACTTGCTAAGATTTATTTCAGTCTTATTCTGCTTATATTTGACCTTGGCTCGATCCCGTTTTGCCATGATACGTCTAATGTCATCTGAGAGCCAAGGAGCTGGCAGATGTTTTACACGTGTGGGTCGAATTGGTGCATGGGCATCAAAAAGCGCAGTTAATTTAATAGTGAAATCTTCCACCATTTCGTCGATAGTAGAGGCATTAAGGAGAGCGGACCAATCTAGGCCACGCGCATCCTCCCGTAAGCGTTCCACATCTATATCCTTAAATAAATATATTGACGTTGCATGAGAACTTTCCTTTTTGTTTTAGGGGGGCGCACTTTGTAGGATAAATAAATCAAATCATGATGAGAGAAACCAGGCGCCGTGTACTGTCCATGTTCACTTACATGATCAGTAGAAGAAACAAGAATTAAATCAAGTAAGGAAGGTACACAGTTAGGAAAGTGGTGCGTCGCACTAAGAGGAAGAATGTGCATGTCGACTGAGGAGATAAGTGATTTTAGTTTTCTGGCTCGGTAGTCATCCTTAATAAGACAGGTATTAAAATCACCCATTACAATTGTATGGGCGTACTGAGGACAGTGTTCTTCAAGAAAGGATTCGGAAGATGAAAAGTAATTAATAGAGAGGTTTGGACTGTAGTAAACACCGAGCAGAATCTTGGAATGATTGAGGATGACCTCTAAAAATATATACTCTGGTGATTCAGAGTATTGGGATGGAGACTGGGCTATTATGGAGTGAGGTATATGGCTACGAAGGTAGATGGCAACGCCACCACAACTTTTCTCCGTCCGATCATTGCAAACTAGTTTAAATCCGGGAAGCGAGAAGGATGTTGACGGTAATGTACGCTTTAAGAAAGTTTCCGAAACCAATACTGCGTGAATGTGCTTACTTGAAAATGTCCTGAGAAGATCAGGGTAATGAGAAGGAATACTTTGAGCGTTAATATTTATAAAATTAAAGTTTTTAGAATAATTCGAAAATGTGGAGTGAAGCTGTTCATCAAGTGGAATATTGAGGCCGGCATCCGAGCTAACATCACTAATGAAGTCATCAGAGGATGTTATAGAGAAATATGTATCAGAGTCATCATCGACTATAGACATAAATGCAATTTAAATAATATAAATATTAAAATAATATAAAATATATCAGTATACTAATAACTACAGCAACAATACATCATCACCCACCAAGCAGCATGAAAGAAAAAAAAAACAAGAACAACCAACAGAAACAGTAGGTAAATAAAACAGAGTAAAATAAAACAAGCGTAGAAATAAAGAAAGAAATAATAAAAACTATGCTACAAAATCACCAACGTAGCAAAATGTTATTTATCTCAATAAATTTAAATTAAATAGTGACTATGTTAATGACATTTAGTCAAAGCACACAAAAAAAACCAGAATTAGAAGAAGAAACCAAATTAAAATATGTTAAGAAACGAATCGCAACTTTTTGAGCATCTGGATTGGCAAATTGCCTTAACCTTTCCTGAATGGAAATAAACATGGACAAGAAAAAATATATAAGCCCGATGTCAGAAATTCTCTGGTTTGCACAGAAACAACAGAATCTTGTTTTGTTTACAAAGTTTGTCTTGTTAAAATTACTTCAATGATTTCCCTTTGTTGACGCGATCCGAAGACCTGGGCTTCACCTTGTCGCCACCACCATCATCAGCGCCCGTGACCGCGGGATGTTTGTCAGTCAGCGCCTTCAACGCCGCTGCTGTCACCACCTTGTGGCGGGTTCCGTCCCGTACTTGGACAACAATGCGACCCTCCTGTGTCCAGCTGTGCGCCATGCCGAAGTGCTTCCGTGCTGCTAGAAAAACGTCGTGTCGCACCCGCGTTAGGAACTCGGACACTGTGATGCCCGAGCCCTTGAGCGACGCTTTCCACACTGCGGCCCGACCGCTAAGCTGCGTGAAGCGGACCAACAAGGCCCGGGGGCGTGTCGGAGCCCGCGGAGTCGTACCCAGACGGTGGCATATTTTGATGGAGTCGCTGCTGAAGTCTACCAACCCCATCTTGCTGCGCACCAGGTCCACTACCTTCTGCGAAGCCATTTCGGACTTCTCCTCTGCGACACCGTGGACGAGGAGAACTTTTGACCGCGATCTCATTTCCTGCGGGTCGACAACTTCCGCAAGGGCCGCTACCTGGGAGCGCACCACAGCTAGCGCTTTCCAGGCAAACTGGCGAAACAGGTTAAAGTCCGCCGCTAGTGTGGTGAGGTCGGCCGGCTGGGCTGCCGTTTTAAGCTGAGAGTCAAAGGTACTCATCCGCTCCTCCATCATCTTGTGCAGCTCTGCCACGTCCGCCGCCACATTAGCTACTCGCGACATGGTCAAGCACGCACTTTGTAGGGAAAAAATTGAGTGAAATGTTTTTGGTTGTAAAATTAGAATATGATCCTGGTGGGGTTTACCAACACTACTGCATGCAGGTACGGGACTTTACTTCACTTGAAGATTGTTAATTAAGTAGTAATTAGCTTGAATTAATAGATATAATAAATAATTTGTCCAGTCTCGTAAAACACTGTAATCTTTTCGGACTACCCACCGAAGATTTGGTCTAAAGTCTTAACTTATTTTAATTATAGTTGTCAACACAGCTTTGTCCTGGAAAATGAGCTATAATAATAAATAATTTTATTCATTTATTTAATTAAGAATCTGCACCCTTTGTCTTTGCTTTTAGTGCCAATGACAAATTTTATTATCATCCAAGGATACACTATAAAAACCAAATTGAATGGAATTCCAGGATTGATGAGGGTCAGAGGGTTTTCAGTTATTTCCGATAAAGGAAAACAACATCAATTTCTAGGGTACATCGAAGTGACGACCTAATGTAAACTTGCGGGTACTTTTTGTGAAAATTAACAGCCGAGGAAAACATAATTTTACTTTTCGTTACCTCTTAACAAGTTAATTTGTCAGCATAATAACATCAAAATACATTTCATACGGTATTAAAAAGACTTTGTTAGAATTTGTGTTCTACTGTGTACAGTCCTCAAAATACTCATTGTTTCTTAACATTCGATGTACCGTAAAGTATACATTCTGTTTATCATTTATTATCGTTACAAAATACGATAAAAAAGTCATTAGCATGAACCTAAAAATAGCAGCTGTTTCACAGGAGTGTCTATACAAATATAGCGATTTATAAATGGAGACACGTATTTTAAATACATTGCATCCCAATCTTCCTCGATTATGAATAAACTGCACCTTTAATTTATACTTTAGCAAAAAGATCGGCAAAAAAATACATTTCACTTCGAAGTCTCAGCAACAATGCAACACAGCTGGCAACACTTGAAATGCATGTTAATTTATACTTGCCAGGAATACTTGATTGTATCGCTTATAGTCGCTACTCGCGGCTACAGCAGACGGCAAAGGAAAAATATGACAGCTGTGTGCCGATTCCATAAATTAGCAAGTAACACGATTATTTTCCAATCTGCCGGGGTGGGAGTATGCGCTTATTTCATTCGAGCTCTGTTTCCAATACTCTCGACTCAATTTATTGGAGGGTCCGGAAGTGGAAAAATATTTTAGGTTGATTTTTTACGGTTGTAAACATTTTCAGCGCTCCGTACCATGTGCTAACTACGGTTGTACATGTGCAAGTACATGTGCTACAGCACCTTGTAAAAAGTTGGAGCAATGTTCTTTAATTTAAAAAAAACATTTGTCATCTAAGGCCACTGATCTTATTTCTGTTGTAAGGCAGTATCTCATGAACCGTAATAGGTAGGGAGCTGAAATTTTCACAGAGTGTGTATTTACTTTGCCGATATAACAACAATATATAATAATTTAAACGTGATTTTTTTGTGTTAAATCTTTAAACGGAACCCTTCGTGAGTTTCGTAATTGTATATTTCATAGCGATATGCAGGAAGTAAGCTACCGAAAGACGCGATGTGTAATCATCGGCATATTTTTCATTGATTATATCTAATAAATCAGACATAAACTTTAAATCCCACCGCATACCAATAATGTCTCGGAGAGTTATTGAATGAATTTTCCTCAATTTTGGGCTTATTACCATTACCATTGTTTCCTAACATCACTCAGGTCTTACATGGACATGGTCATTAAGGTCATAACTGTACGTGTTCTAGGTTTATTACGTTATTCAGAATAACAGTGGCGCCAAATGGGGGTGATTTGTTTAGATAACTTATCTTTGATGACGCGAACTCTAAGTATGTATAATGTACTTATCAAGAAGTTCTACCAGTAATCATCAGTTGTAGGTGGCATACAGCATGCATCCATTTACTAGGCTGTTGAATAAGCTTATGTAATTTACCGGGCAAAAGGAACAATTACGTAAAACTGAATTACTCTGTGAAATTAACGTCACCGCTGCTAGCACGCGAGTTACTTCAATTTGCGTTTTTTTTATTTTAATTGTGTTTGGGGGCATTATTTTCATGATTAATTTGACATGTGATCATGTTTTCAGCTGAGAGCAAAATGGAGGCGTTGTTTTCTGGCTTTAACTAGGTGCCATTGTAATTGGTTTTTATTAAATTATAATACGGGAAAATATATCCCGACACTTTTTTTTGTCAAGGAGGTATCGACACCGACTTGACACTTTTGCTGTAAAAGAGACAGAGCTTCAGTGATTGTCAGAGCTTCAGCCGTCAATCACGTATTTAACGTTTAACTTTTAGGAAATGTTCAAATTAGCCCAGCGGATGATCCTTTGAAGTTTGGGAGCCATCGGAAATATTTTTTTTTCGCCAACAAATCACAAAGAAATCGCAGGACGGGCACGGAACGAATCAGTCCCGTCAAAGAATACTCAAACATAAACTGTCATCCCATACTTGCATCAAGACCAGATTGCGTTATTCTGTGGCGTATGAAAGTTTTAAAACTGTGTGAAAAAACCGGTTAGAAGGCGGGGCGGGTCGCTAGAACATAATATATCGCGAAAGGAACATCTGCCCACGATACTTCTCGTAGCGGTATCCCTAGTTTTGGTAGTTATGGGATAGTTGGATGGTGTATTTGTGATCGAGATTCAGATGTTTGTACTGATCTTTTGAATAACACGCTCGCGAAGGTTTCTCATCAAATTTTATCCAGCTCGGGTAAATGTCCAAAACGAAACTAACCCGAGCAGAGCCAGGAATCCTTCTAATCATATATAATTAAATCAACATAAGTCATAAGTCAACATCAAAACTTTAGTACCGCTGCGATGAATCCACAAAACTGTTTATGGATTAACTGCAAACCTTACAAAATGTCCAACAATGTTTTCGAAATAACCATAGGAACTTAGGATTTCCCAGCCACGCACAAACTTTCGTAAATCCCTGCTATATCCATTATTTAGTATGGACTACGTATTCACCGGACAATCCTGAAAAGTACATCATCCGGAAAGCGGTTTCTTAATTATAAACTCGCACATGTCTTCCGTAAGAAGCATTTCTATTAAATGCATGTAAAGGAAGTGTCTATTCAGTTAATGGATCAACTACCCCATTGTGCGCTCCCCGGCGGCACACAGCGCAACTCCCATTTAAATGGTAATTCCAATAAGTTTTCCGACACCACTGTCCACTTGAAACGTGCCTCCGGCAAGTTCGCGACTACGCCAACCCATTTTAGCCGACACAGTGTTGAGGAGATAACAGTGGATATGCCACACACACGCTCCAAAATACTGCACAGATACCAAAACTTACAGAGAAAGATATTCAGAGAGAACCTTTCGTTTGCACGGCTTAATTGCTCGTAGCTCAGTGGCACAAATGCTGTTCAAATCCCCGCCCCGTTCGTGCATGAGTTGGAAATATGCATTTCAATGCAGGCTGCTATATGATTCGGAATCCATGTTAAACTGTAGGTCCCCTTCCCCTATTAGATGGTAGCGTTAAGCCTAAAGACTAAGACTAAACCATCATGACTAAGAATGTCAGAATGATTAGGAAAAAAAAGATGTGGAAAACTAAAATTTAACACCAGACTCGAGGAAATTCGTTAATAATTCGAATCTCCCACCGCCTGCCGCCGGTATTCTTGGTTCATGGTACTGGAGAAGCATGGTTAATAGCATACCTACTGTCGTAATAATATATATTAGCCTAATGCGCCTCAAGACAGCGCGGTGCCAGGCCAGGACCTCCGTCTTTCCGAATTTTCTTCCACGAGTACCGCATCCATGTTCGTGCAATCATAGACTAATTACAGCATTAATTATTATAAAAAGCGCTTTTCCAATATAATGGTTAATCCAACCGAAATTCACAGATTTCTGAGCTCTATTATATTAAACCTTTGAATATATGGTTTCTAGGTAATTGATTTGGTTGGCAACATCTATTTACGTTTAAATGTAACATTATTTTTTCGTATATTTTATTTTCACTTCAAACGATACAAAACTACTTCAATGAGTAACATACGATCATTCGACACTCCCGGCCGCTTTACATATCGATGTCAGCGGTTGAGCAGACCGACTGGTGCAAACGCCATACTGTGGCACCTAGAGGAGAACTCCTTGGAATTGACAACATGAAAAGAGTGACTTTTGAATGCAGCCTTCTACGCCTTTATCTAGCGGGCCTCTCGATAGAGGCATGACAAGCAAATTAAGTTGTCGAACGGGTGTTCCGTTTGAGCAGTATTTCGGTTGGAGCAATAATATTATTTCTATAGATATGGTAAAAACCAATAACGTTGGCAATGTGGCTCATGGCTCAGCGGCGAGTAGCCTTGCCGTACATCCCGGAGTTCTGGCTTCAAATCCCCGCCCCGTTCATGCATCACACACTTTCTCTTTCTGAAAGAAGAGAAAGAGGAAGAGTGCTTTTCGTTACGAATGCGAGCATTTCGATTGTTCGGAATCCATGTAAAACTGTAGGTCCCCTTTTTCTACTAGGTGGTAGGGTAAAGCCCGCTTGGGTTGGAACCATCGCATCGGATGAAAAGATGGTCTAAGAGGCAATGAAAAACTATCCGTGTTTTCCATCCAGTTCAGTGTAGCCGTGCTCATAGAGGGTAGGACATGGCATGGCACCTTACTCCTACGGGAATTATATTAGACAATTATTATGAGGGTTGGTGTTAGGATGACCCAGCCATGTCCAATCACATAAATCTACATTGTTTTACTAAGCGTAAGACAAGCT
Organism: Incurvaria masculella; assembly: GCA_946894095.1. Classification (NCBI taxonomy): domain Eukaryota; kingdom Metazoa; phylum Arthropoda; class Insecta; order Lepidoptera; family Incurvariidae; genus Incurvaria; species Incurvaria masculella. The sequence continues at coordinate 4,307,170 of OX335650.1, read as the reverse complement.
ATAGTAATTTCTATCTTTATGATACAATAATATAAGAGAGAAAAGAGAATACGATATTGCTGTAAGAAATCATTTCCCTAAACGAAAAACATGCATCGTTTTATAGCTGTTTGCAAAGTAAACTTATAAACTTATTTGTTTTTTATTTTATCACAATACCCGTAAAAAGGAATTTAATGAGGTTTTGATGTTTGATGATCCCTAATTAGGGTTCCGTACACAAAGGGTAAAAACGGAACCCTATTACTAAGCCTCCGCTGTCCGTCCGTCCGTCCGTCCGTCCGTCTGTCACAGGGCTGTATCTCAGTAACCGTAACAGATAGACAGCTGAAATTTTCACAGATTGTGTATTTATTTTGCCGCTATAACAACAAATAGGTAAGATTAAAAAATAATTAAAATTAAAGGGGGACCCCCATACAAAAAACGCGATTTTTTTGTATTATTTTTTTGTACGATGGTACGGAACCCTTCGTGTGCGAGTGCGACTCGCACTTGGCCGGTTTTTTTTTCTATTTTATTTATCAAATTTATATTTTTTTCTTTATTATGCTCGTTTTACAGTCGTAGGCTTGTACCATTGTTATCTGAAAGAACATTCTTTATGTTACGGCGTTCGACAGACGTGTGGATTTTGAGAAATCTTATAGCTATTCTATCGGTGGGAGTGTCTTGGGATGCTTTGATATTGAAAACAAAGTAAAATTGAAAGGGTTCAACTTATGTAATGACCAAATATAAGTACCGCTAAGGTCAAATCTAACGAGGCTGCTTATTCATAAGAGGCCATTTCAACATTCTCTACCTTGACACGATCCGTGATAAAAAAACTGTTACAATATTTCCGACTTAATTTTCTCTGTTGCCAGCCGCCAAACGGATTTTATTTCGAGGCTTCACCTGACAATGTTTTGTGCGATAATTCTTTTTCTATGAGATAAATGGCAATACTTTTAGGTATCATCGCTTGGGCCCTATGACAGCAGTGATTAGTGGAGGTACAAAAATGCAATGTCGAAAGAATAAATAATTACTTTCGGGATTACTTCCTGGGTACAAACAATCTTTTTTCCTTTCGAAAGTACGCTCTAATTTTTTTTTTTTTTTATGTGACTGGACATGGATGGCTAATACCACACCTTCTGTCATGGTATTAGCCTAACACACCACATGGGAACTAGGTGCCATGCCAGGACCTTCCTTATATTGCACGGCTACATTGAACTGGATGGAAAACACGGACAATTTTCATTGCCGCTTCGACCATCGTTCATCCAATGCGATGGTACCAACCCGGGCGGGATTAACCCTACCACCTAGTAAGTAAGGAAGGGGACCTACAGTTTAGCGTGGAATCCGAACCACGGCCAACCTTTCTCAACGGTCACCCATCCAAGACCAGACCGGACCCAGCGTTGCTTAACTTCGGAGAGCGATCGCCGAAGTGTCGCGCCACTGGGCCACTGAGGCTGACAATAAAATCGTCCTTATTTTTGAGGCGGTTGTGCGTACAATAAAATGATAGTTAATAATTTAAGATAATGGTATTATCATTTATATAATTTATTCCTTAAAATCGTATATGAAATATGCCGCTTCGACCATATTTTAATCCAATGCGATGATACCAATAGGGGCGGGCTTAACGCTACCATCTTATAGGGGAAGGGGACCTACAATTTAACATGGATTCCGAATCATAGAGCAGCCTGCATTAATGACGAAATTTATATTTAATTGCATTGCATATTACATGGACGAGGATCACAAAACGATGCTATGCTAATGCACGGAATTAGGTAATTACTCTGCCCTCCTTATTCAAAAGACGGTAACAACATATCAGGCACATAATATGTAGTTAATAGTACAGTACTCAGTCTTATCTATGTAAATCTGCTCAACCATTATTATGGAGTGATTGAATAGTAAACATCCAATTCACCCGCAATAAAACATTAATTGAATACTTTTCCATGTAAATACCTCTATGGATCATTAAAATCCGATCATACATTCTTCCGAAAGAATATTTTGACAGAACCAATTATAAAAGAATTGGTATAAAAATGCGTAGAAGTTTAGCTTTTGTCGGGCCACCCACGTCGCCACTCTTTTTATGGTCACGCCATTGAAATTAGGACTCTCGAAGTTAATGTGGGATATGCCTGCGTTTGGTCTCGCATCGACAATTAACAACGATGCCATTATTAAATACATAGAGTATATAGTAATGTTTAGCTGAAATCGGTGATGTGAATCAAACCGTTTGTGCCGGAATTGTCGTCTGGTACCCGCTATAGACTGGGTGGTCGCGACAAAACTGGTAACGATAACGTAAATGGCTGAAACTGGGTTCACGGGATAAAGACAAACCCTCTGAAGCTAAGCTTGTCGGTCTGCCTGCGCAAAGTGGTTGCGTTACCTAGATAAGGCGCCTGAAAAAGTAGTTTTCGTTACAAGAAAAATATATGATAAGGTAAATTGCTGCAAATAACGCAGCATGAAAGTATCAGAACATACTTACTTACTAATATCAAAACTTAACAAATCTTTTGTTGCATTTCGTAGTTATAGGCGATTTAGATTACAGATATAACTTAAGGTATATTTAAGTATTAAATTATAAAACCGACTGGTTATTGTTGTATAATGAATACGTATGAATATGTCCAGACAATAAGTTTATTAATTGGCAGGTACATACCAACATCTATTTTGTATAGGCAATCCAGCGAATGCAACCACTTTGCGCAAGCAGACCGACATATGTAGCATCATAGGGTTGGTCTCTAACATGTGAACCCAGATTCAGCCGTTTAAATTATCATGACCAAAGTTGTCGTGACCTCCCGGAATACTACGAGTTCCCGGCGTGAGATTTGTCGCTACCGGCACGAGACGGCCCGCCGATGTAAGATGTTTTGCTCAATACTTGGCTAAGAACGCTCGGCCGCGCCGCCGCCGCCGCCATCCGACGCGGCCTCCGCGCTCCGCCGCTCGCAGCCGCCGCGGACCGCTCGCGCAATTAATCTCCGCGCCACTAATGAAAAACTGCCAAAAAAATACAGCGAACATTAATTTTTATGAGTCATTTGTTACGCCGCGCTCGTGCCGGCTCGTGCGGTTATTTTCGATAAGTCCCGCGGGCTGTCTCGACGCGTCGCCGCGGCGGCGCTGCCTCTGGCGCGAATCGGTGACTCCGACGTCATCTGAAGGTCTTGGCGGACGCTCAGACGTCTGAAAGTGACGTCGTACAATCACATCAAATGGCGTTCTAATGTCACAGCCTTACGACACGTCTCTATCTAACCGCACACGGGCACACAATGTGTATATTCGGTGCATCGTCAAGGAGACGACACATGGGCACTGACTTCCAGAAGACGGACAGACCTTAAATTGACCTTAAAATGACTTTAATTTGTGGGAAAATGAGGATATTTTATGGACTGACCTGTCGTTCGGATTACTGTAGGACTGACCGAGCATGTACCTTAGAATTGATTGATTGAATATTCTTTAATACGCCACAAAAAATAAAAATTTTTCAAAAGACAGTATCGTGCAACAACAACACAAGTGGGGCACAAAGGCGGGCCTATCCCTCAAAGAGATATCAGAGAGAAAGTGAGCATGGAGGTGTAAAATTTGTCACCTCCATGCCTTAGAATGACATCAATTTTTGGGACAATTGTGAGCAGTTTCAAACTGACCTAAAATTACGTCCCTGATTTCGGACGTCATTTTAGGTCATATGTCGTATTGTGCTACTTGGGGAGTTTGCCCCTAGGTTGCGGTCTGGGCGCGCCAATAGCGGCGAGACGCGACGCACGCGCGAGCGACACCGGCTGCTGCGCGCCGCGTGCCTGCGAGCGTATTAAATTATTGAACCTGTTATTACAATGATGAACTGCACTATTGCAATATTGATGACGCGGCGTGCGGGCGTCGATAGCGGGGCGGCGACGCGGGTGCAGCACTGCAAAATGCAATTCTGGACTCGTAGACCGATATATTTTATTGCGCAGCCGTTAACATCAGCGTACCAACCGCCCCGATACTTCCGGACAACCAGCGTCTGGGTTGAACCGGTGTAAAATTCGATCAATGTTTCACCCATCCGAAGTAAATGCCAAATATTATACCTGAATATAACATTCTGTACGCCATAAACGCGTCTGATTGGTTCAGAATTGATCGAATTCCCTCGCAACTTTCTCACATCTTACGCCGTATACCGCCCCCCTCCCTGAAGTAGAAAACAATCTTTCGAACAATTGAATCAGGCCATATATCCCTGATTTCACCACCTCCAGCTGCCTGAAATCCGACAGTTAAGTTTTGGTTACATTGCATATTTACATTGTGTAACCGATGGAACATTTTTAGGGACTATATTTTTGTTTGGGTCAATACCAAAAACTTTTTGCAATTATGTATTTCTAAATTTTATCACCTCAAATTAATGAAATTACGGTAAAGAAAGAAATAATAATTTCAATATAAATTTAAAACATATAAAATTGTGTAATCCTATAGTCAATTAAAATTTCGTGTCTTGATTATAAGTGTGGACCACCATTTTCAATGTAAATTTACATCATTTCATTGCAAACATTTCCAAAATGTCAATATTTAAAGCATTGCGATTTGCCTACATAAAACGAAACGTGAGAATCGAATAAGTGTAAGCTGCACAGACATTTTCAGCAAATACAATTATTGCACCAATAGATGCAGACAAAAACAAGTTCAACGGATCAGTCGCACGTACCTACGTTGTTATACAGCATAAAGGTACTATAGGTATTGATTGTAACACATTATAGCAATGGCAAACGCCTCGGGTGGCCGACGGAAAACATTTTCCAATTGGCCCTGCGGCGCAGCGGCGTGAAAACTACGTAGTCACGAACGCCTGCGATAAGGATTATTTACAACCCCAAACTTATATGAATGTTCGCTCCGTTCGAAAAACGCAATTTTCCATTGCGAATAAAAGTATCTGGCGCGGAATTCTACTTACGCGTTGCTTTATCCATCGATATTAAAATCAATGCAGTAATCCAAATGACCATCACAAGACCCGATACCGTCAAAACGTCGTTAGGAAAACGAAATAATCAGTGCACGACATAAAGCAAAGTTAGAAGCACATAGATAACTGGGATCACTCCTGTACACATCGTTTTGTCAAAATACCTCTGACCTTCTCAAAACTTTGTAGCCCAGGTCAAATACAATCTGAAGCAGACTGTTTGTCTATGTGCGTAAGCCAATCTATGGTTTGCCCGATGATGTGGGACTCGATTACCACCCATTAAGATGGCGTTAGGGAGTTTATAGATTTCAACATTTTTTTATTTTTTTCTTCTATCATCAATGGTAAAATATACTTATCTATCTTAAGGTGGCCCATCCCGCTCAACTCCCCATACAAACGGGGAAAGAAAATTACGCCCATATTTCTTGTCAGAGATCTCAAATTTTTGATCGAACTCGATGTCTGATGACCGTTGGCATTGTAAAATTGTGTTTCGTTTCTAAGTTATAAGGTCCGAAAGTTCGATTTTTTCGCGCGTTTTATACAATAACTTTGGAGGTGGATTACGCAATGATTAAGTAAGAACATCTTAAAAAGATTAGTCATTAGACATAGCTTATTTAATCAAGATTTATCATCTATTTGGTTTTTGTTAGATCTTTGACTACAGCGGCCGTGGTTTACTTTTAGCTATAAGTCGTTTTGTAATTAAAATTTTCGTAAATCTTACCAAATCATACAATATGCACATTGTCTTTTTTGTGGACATGTTGCATCCTCCTCATCACGGAGCCTGTTTTTTTCTTCGAAACAGAGAAGGTCTCAGAGCGTAACAGCACGGTTTTGTACCGTGCCCGCGAATGAGTTAGTCCCGCCGGGTTGGGCCACCTTAAATGTTACAAGCAATTAAATTAATTTATTTACACAAACAGTCACAAATAATTCGTGTGTATTTAAGTAGTAACAATCAAAATGTTTTAATGTCCACTTAGTTTGACTATATCTCAAACTAAGTGGACATAAAGAAAACCCAGAGAAGTTTCTTGTCATCGCTTTGATTGTTGATCTGGCTAATGATAAAATATAGACTATGCACAAAAATAAACAGTCTGAGGTTTTCACAAAATGCCTGACTAACATTTTGTTTTTATTTACTTCGGCAATGTCTATCAGCCGTATTCAGAGTGGGTGGACTAACTTTATTACGCGAATCATGCCCGGATTTAACCGGTTTTTGGATGGTTAGTCTGGTGCTGATCCCGTACTAGTTTTTGACAGGTTCTCTGAATATGATTGTATGAATCCAAATCTAGTCGGTGCGTATTGTAATGAACGAAACTGGGAATTTTGAGCAAAATAGTATTTTTATTATATCTTTTCACACTTCTAACAACCGTTGCTAAGTAACGCTCTTTTCAAACATCACTTTTTAAAATGTGTAAAGGCATACAGCTTGTTACAGTCTTAAAACAGAATACCGCCCCTGACTGAGCTCGCAACGATGCGATTGAAAAAGGTTCAAAACTATCTGCTTCGAATTTTGCCCATTGGATTATTATTAACGACTCTGGGGAATTAGCACGTTCACTGCAACCCTGTATCCTGCTTGCTCTACGAAGCAAGGAAATAAATTATAATCTGAGCAAAAAGGACACAGAAATAAACACTCTTTATTTTTGTAAAAAAAACTTTATCTTAAATGACTGAAGCTTCTTTTGTTCTAGAGACAAATCTCTCAGTCAAAGCTGAAGACATCGGATTGATTCTCAAACTATCTATTCCAAAACAGCCATTTAAAAAAAATATCTTAGGTTAGACATGTCTTCTTTATATGAGAAAAACAGACTAAAACAAGATAAGAGGCATTGATTACAGGAGGAGGGACTGTAGGAGAATTCCAAATTACGTGTGTACAGCAGGCGGCAAAATTAGTAGACGCAATATCCGCGAATGGTATGTTTTGCTGGTTAGGATTCAGCCCTGCAGTATATTCGCAAACTAGTTATTTTAACAGGGATCTTTCTGTAATTAAGGTGTCCTTGCTTCGTGGCCGATTATACATACATACATATCACAATCTTAGAAATTAGCGACGTACTTGCTTAGTACGAAGAGGTATATTCACTTAAGACTGAACCAATCTCATTGATGAAAATCATAGGTTGTTCTGAATATTTGCTATATAACTAAAAACTGAGTTTATTTGTAAAATTACATCATAATATTATTGAATGAATTAATTATTTTTATTATTTAATGAATAATAATGGAATGGAATGAAGGGACGGACTTGTAGGTAATTATATATGCGCATTCTTGCCGTGGCCTTCATATTTTATAAAGATGTAATTCTTATAATTTACTTTAATTGTAAAATGCACCATTACATCATGGTAGATTTCACGAGACGACTAGATATTTTACACAAAAACAAAAACACAAAAGAAAATACATAACTCATCACGACACCTGTTTGCCGTTGAATCACCCGCCCAGATTAGCTCTCACCGCCCCAGATCATGCCCGCCCGCCCAACTCCCGACGTCTGCACGACACGCCCGCACCCGCCGCGCCGGGCGGAGATTGCCGCCTAGTTTTTGCAGCGCCGACATCCGGCGCCTTCAATCAGGAGAAATCACGACTAGCGCGACCGCTGGATTCTTTTCAACGTTCTTAGGTTGTAAAGGGGTAAATAAGAGCTTAACGCTGGGAAGTGTGGCGAGTCTGGAACGTTAATAGAAGTAACAAAGCGGAAGTATATTAGTACAAATATGTACCATTCAGTTTATTATTTGTCGTGATTCAGTTTTTTTTATGTAACTGGACATGGATGCTAATACCAAACTGACCGTCAGATATTAGCCTAACACACCACATGGGAACTAGGTGCCATGCCAGAACCTTCCTTAAATTGCTCGGCTACATTGAAGTAGATGGAAAACACGGACAATTTTCATTGCCGCTTCGACCATCGTTCATTCAATGCGATGGAACGAACCCGGGCGGGATTAATCCTACCACCTAGTAAGTAAGGAAAACCCGGGCGGGATTAATCTTACCACCTAGTAAGTAAGGAAGGGGACCTACAGTTTTACGCGGCATCCGAACCACGAAAATGGTCGCCCATCCAGAACCTAAACGCGCTCAGACGTGCTTACCCAGATTATCGAATCGCAAGGCGCCTCACACTGAGCTACCGAGACTGACACTAATGGAATATTAATATAATATTATATACTTTGAATGCAATTCTATGTACTAATGCAGAAAATGCCCCGTTAGTAATTTATCATTTGGACAGGATATACAATTCTAGGTTTCAGCTTTAACTCTACTGTTTTTAAATAAATAAACTTAATTTGAAACAAGGACGATTTGTTTTGCCCTTTCGACAATATTTTATAAAATGCGATTATACCTACCCGGGTGGATTGATCTAGCCCGCCTTCTTTACTTACTAAGTACTTCACTCAGTTTTACATGGAATTCGAACCAAGCCCAGCCTTGTAAGTAAGGTGCAGAGGTGAGAAGGTATGAGCAATATTACATATTTTTGGACCTGCTATTTTCAATATTTCATTTATTGATTTTACCGGAGTTTTCACTTAAAGAGGAGTAAGCAGTAAATCTGAAAGGTTGAAACAAAATACGCCGTCTTATTTCAGCGTTGATCTGTTTAGACTTAACGTAGTGTAATAATGGTTAAAAAAATATTACCATCAACGAAATTTATGGCGGTTCGTCGAGCAGGGCGATATTTCAAAAGCGTCCCCTGAAAACGGAATCCGAACCCCGCGTTTCCTAATTACGAACCGTCGTCGGTCTTGAAACCGGATACTTCCCAGTCGGGAATAGGAAAGAATACAGCAAAGTCTTACGGCTCTGCAGAATTTAGGCTATCGCTGCCTTTATGTATACGACACAGACTACGGGTTAGTCCTTAGTCGAACTTAACATTTTAAATTATAAAAATAACATTAATTAGTGTATACCATACAAAATTATGTACAATTAAAAGGCGGATTTCTACTAAGATCTTTTTTTACAAGATTTGTGTTTCTCAAATCCAGTTGATTACTGTTGAATACAATTACAGTCACGAATATATATTATATATATTTATAAGTTCTATTTCTTATCCATTTGCACTGAGGATGGCTGTTTTGTTCGTTTCCTTAAACTGTTCTACCAAAAACTGTTTGGCATTAGCATTTAAATCTAAGTATATATTTCATTACTGTGGACAGAAAACTGAAAGTTTCTTTGCGGATTCTTCCTTACTGAATTGATCGAATCCGCAGATCATTGAGTTTTGGTCGACACTTAGTGTAGTTTGACAACATAAAAAATTTAAATAAAGGAAATTAAATGCACGAAATGAAACATGATTTATATATCTATCCACATTAAAAGCAACGAATTAACCGCACTTTCCAACGCAAAACTCCCAATACGGTACAGTTTTGCCTATTGTGAACTCCAAAAGTGCATGGGCGCAACTCCTGTATCGGCCTCGTTCCGAAATACTGGTAGACTTCAATGGCGTCGAGTGGGCGTAGATAACGAGTGAAAAGCCCGAAGCCACAGTCGGTTGGGCATCGGCGGAATGGATCCGACCGGAATTAGCATGTGAAAGGGCTCCAAACACAGGTCCAGCGCGTCGCACGACCGGCCGCGCGCGCGGACCCCGACTGCAGCGATAACAGGGGCGTTGTTCGCGGAATATTCACTCCCGGAGGCAACCGGTATGCAGTGACACGGATTTTTTCGGTAAATATCCGCACGAAAGTTGAAATATAGAGATAGGCAAAGGTGATATGTTCTAAATAGAAAAACCTTCAATAGGATATCGCTGAATGGTCAAAAATACTGTTCTCAGCACAATTGGATTAGGCAGTGTGTTGTTTTATCAGTTCTAGAAAAAACAGAACAGTTACCTTCCTAATTTACTAGCTGTAGAGTAATAAGGGGCCAAGTATTTGATATATGTTTAGTAATAATAATAATAATAGTATACTTTAATGAGTTATATGCATAAAATTAAAATTAAATGTGAATAGCTAATTAATAAGCGATATAATCAAATGAAAACTTGCTACAATCAAAACAAAATTATTTGAAATATAATTAAACAAATCAATATAAAATTCCAAAATGACTATACCCTCCATAAATTGTTAGGAAACATATTACAATAAACAAACAAATTTATCTTTTACAGATAAAGTTGCATAATTTAAGAATACATGGTAAAATCAAATTTAAATACAAAAAAATCAGAATAGTGTACAACTTGAAACAATAAGAAAAATTTTTAGTATTTAACGATGCCACGCGTTTTTGAGACGTTTTAGATTTGCGTACAATGGCGAAGAAGAACATGCCAGACGCACTACGCGTACTTAATGAATATGGAATTGCCAAGTACGAGTCGGACGTTCACATGACAGGGTGGTATTTTTTTTACATTTTTTTATTAACAGTGACAACAGAAATACATACTCTGAAAATTTACAAACCTATCATGAGATACAGCCCGTTGACAGATGGACGGACAGGGGAGGCTTAGTAATAGATTTCATTGGTACCCTACGGTACGGAACCCTAAGATCTCAGTAATATGCCGATGATAAATCTACCTAATAAGTACTTTATATCCTACGCCGCGCTGTTTGGAGATAGCGAAGTCCGTATCCAATTAAACGGCGAACTGATCAAATTCGCAATCAAACTAAATTGTGAAATATTTCGCCAAATGGACGAAGGTCGCAGCGTGTCGGCGGCACTTTTCGGCATCGAGCTCTTTATTTGGTTTTATTGTTGGCTCAGCGTTCAACCAATTAGGTGAATCAGTTTTATTTTGTCGTGCAATCAGAGGAATTACATTAACAATGAATAGGTTTCTGGTGGCGATAATAATTTTGGCGATATATTGTGGTGATGTTTTCGTCGCATGTGGTACGTTGTGAAGTGTGCTTTCCACCTCTTACGTGTGTATTCATAGTTATTAATTTAATTTAAAGTAATTAACATTAACATATTTTTATCATAAATGGAAATAACCTTTTCGGAAATTTGTTAGGGCAATTAGTTAGGGCAGGGACATCGTACGATGTTTCTTTTACATTAGGACTGGTTACGAATCGACAAACACAGAATGCTTATTAAGTAAGCGTGCAATATACGGAAGATCTTGGAATGACACCTAGTTTTGATCAGGTGTAAGGGTATACGCGTAGCCATCCGTGTCCAATCACATACAAAAATAATTACTTGCGCTCCATAATAATTCCGAAAATGTGTCTAATAAGGTATGAAATCTTGCTGCGGGCCCTTAGACTGTCTTGACTAATTCACAGTGACAAAATCCGTAAAAAACTAATGTTCATTACAAGTTGTAGGTATGTAGTGAAAGAGGTTCACGAGAGTTCACAAAATTTTTCAAACGCTTTTGTAGTTTAAATAAAAATTGCAGCGAACTGTCTTACCAGTTCTTCTTCCCTGTGTTTTGTTGAACTGACAAATGAATAAGTATGACAAATCCGAGTGCAGTGTACTGTCTTTGGATGATGAATAAACAATACAATGCAATCCTTTCGTCGTGGATCGCAGTGAGAGTAGACGTGTATTTTTAACCGACTTCAAAAAAAGGAGGAGGTTATCAATTCGTCTGTATGTTTTTTCTTTTGTTTTTTTTTTATGTTTGTTACCTCATAACTTTTGCCTGGGTGAACCGATTTTGATGATTATTTTTTTAAATGATAGCTAGTGCTTTCCAAATGGTCCTATTTTAATTTGGTTAAGTTCTGACAATGATTTCCATGAGAAAATCATAAAAGTCTTAAATTTGTATTAAGATGTGCGCGACAAATGGACGAATAACTCAATATAACGCCAACCGATTTCGGTGATTCTTTTTTTATTGGAAAGGACGTGTACTAATTAGTAAGTGTACTTCAGATTCAGTAAAAATAAACAAATAAAAAAAAATACCGACTCAAAAAATAACAGAAATCGTAACTACAAAAAAAATTTAACAAAAAAAATAACCGACTTCAAAGAAAAAGCACTAAAAAGTAAAAAATAATGTTCATTTTTGTAGTTACGATTTCTGTTATTTTTTGAGTCGGCGTCAGCCGGGCACGCGCTGCGCCAATCAAGAGAACCTAACCTAATCTAACCTAACCTAACCTAACCTAACCTAACCTAACCTTGGCTGACACCGACTCAAAAAATAACAGAAATCGTAACTACAAAAATGAACATTATTTTTTACTTTTTAGTGCTTTTTCTTTGAAGTCGGTTATTTTTTTTGTTAATTTTTTTTTTATTTGTTAATTTTTAGTGAATCTGAAGTAAACTTACTAATTTGTACACGTCCTTTCCAATAAAAAAAGAATCACCGAAATCGGTTGGCGTTATATTGTCCATTTGTCGCGCACATTTTAATACAAATGTAAGACTTTTATGATTTTTTCATGGATATCATTGTCAGAACTTAACCAAATTAAAATGGGACTACTTGGAAAGCACTAGCTATCATTTAAAAAAATAATCATCAAAATCGGTTCACCCAGGAAAAAGTTATGAGGTAACAAACATAAAAAAAAAAAACAAAAAAAAAACAAAAAAAAAAAACATACAGACGAATTGATAACCTCCTACTTTTTTGGAAGTCGGTTAAAAATGGAAATTATTTTTTACTTTTTAGTGCTTTTTCTTTGAAGTCGGTTATTTTTTTTGTTAATTTTTTTTGTTGTTTCACTATATTGAAAGCGTACCATACAAGTAAAAATAGGAGCACAGAAGAATGCAGGAGGTTTTCAACCCCACCGGCACCTCCCACCTGATTAAAAGCCGTGCGTTTTATCAAAAATAAGTAAGCGTAGCCTCCTCCTCGGTAGCCCACTCGCGCGACGCCTTGCGATTCGATAAGCTTGGTGAAGCACCTCTGAGCGCGGTTACGCTCCGGATGGGTGATCATTTTCATCCGTGTAGGCTGGCCGTGGTTCGTATTCCACGTAAAACTGTACCATCCTTACTTACTAGATGTTAGGGTTAATCCCGCCTGGGTTGGTACCATCGCAATGAATGGGCGATGCGATCAATTTGGTATTAGGCCATCCATGCCCAGTTATACATAAAAAAACCGGCCAAATACGAGTCGGACTCGATCACGAAGGTTTCCGTATCATCGTTCAAGATTTAAAACAAAAAATCACCTTTAATTATTATATTTTTTTAATAATACCTATTTTTTGTAATAGCGGCAAAATAAATACATACTCTGTGAAAATTTCAGCTGCCTACCTATTACGGATTCATGAGATACAGCCCTGTGACAGACGGACGGACGGACAGCGGAGGCTTAGTAACAGGGTTCCGTTTTCACCCTCTGGGTACAGAACCCTAAAAACAAAATCAGTTCTCCTGTTATCATCGTCGACGATGATCGCAGCGGAAGGCGTCGCCAACGCGACCGACGACGGAGGCGAGCTGGACGGAGAGTTTGGCGGCGAGCCGTGCACCGCCTACAGCGGCGAGATCGTCGGCGGGCAGGCGACCAGCATCCGCCGCCACCCCTACCAGGCCTCATTCGTCGTCAACGGCAACACCTTCTGCGGCGGCTTCATCGTAAGCGCCGACTACGTCATGACGGCCGCGCACTGCGTACGGAGGTACCGCACTTTACAATATATTCCGGGAGGTGACGACATTTTTGGTCACGATAAGGTAAATGGCTGAATCTGGGTTTACATGTTAGAGACCAACCCTCTGATGCTAAATATGTCAACCTGACATGGATGGCTAATACCACACAAATAACGTTATGATATTACCCTAATACACCACATACACGAAGGGATTAAGTGCCATGCCGGGGCCTTCCCTTTATGAGCACGGCTACATTGAACTGGATGAAAAACCCGGTAAATGTTTCATTGCCGCTTCAACCATATTTCATCCAATGCGGTGTTTTTACACAATTTACAAAAACTACCAATCCAACTTAAACTCAAATGCCACATGCAAACATAGTCGCAGACGTATTAGAGCGTTTTTTTAGGTAGGAACTGACTTTACAAACGCTATTTTAAAGCACATTGCATGGTGACGATTTTGTGACTGTGTGGCATACGACGCATATTCCCATACAACTATATACCTAGTCATTTTGAGTATATGGCTGAGACGCGATATCGACCACATGCCACTTGTTCTTACGTAACGGCTCTAAGAGCGTGATCATCTCCAGGGCGATCCCGTCACGCGTGCGGCTGCGCGTGGGCAGCACGTTCCGTGACGCTGGCGGTCGCATCGTGCCCGTCGCGCGCATTACCGTGCACGAGCTCTACGACCGGCCTCCCTTCGACAACGACATCGCGGTAATGCGACTGGCGCGCCCGCTCACCTTCGGGCCGCGCGTCGCCGCCATCGCGCTGCCGGCGCGCGGCCAGGCCGTGCCCGACGCCTTCCTCACCGTCACCGGCTGGGGACTCACTATGGTGCGTGGCGAGCCCCATTTTGTTTTATGTTTGGGCTCTGGCTCTGCTTGAGTGTTTATAAAGGCGCGTCTTGAATCACCTTTAGAAATGTTTGGACCAAGCCTGAGAACTTTGTAACTTGAATTTGTGTTTATCCCCTTTTTGGTGTTTTGTGCCTTCAATGAACGCTGTTGGACTTAGCTTGCATGCATTTGGTACTTTTCAACCTCCCATTTCGCACAAATTACCTATTTTAAGAACAGCGAAACGAAAACTATAGGTAGTTTATGAAAATTTGTGCTGATGTCTATCCAAACAATTAATGGATATTACTCGACACCTCTTATTTCTCTCTCCCGTCGTTAGGTGACATGATATACACATTGAATTCAGTCTGAGTGCATGATAGTATCCGTTGTTAGACTAGGTCGTAACAATTCCAAAAGTATTCTTACTGTATATTTTTTTATTTTACTAACTACTAAACTAACTACTCATGCATACAATCTAGAATATAATGAAATGAGATGAATAATAATAACGATTAATATCATAGTAGTTGAAGAACTGAGTACATCTGACCAAGAAAAGGCCATAGCCATTAGCTAAACTAATAGGGTGTATAACCCGAAAGCCTAACCACCATGTAATATTGTGGGCGGACCCGGCGGCGGCAGCAAGGCGGGCGTCGGATCCCGCGCACTCTGATGGCGGTGCGCGTGCCGCCCGTGTGGCAGTGGCTCTGCCGGCTCTCCTACGGCGAGGCGCTCACCGACCGCATGTTCTGCGCCGGAAACTTCCTCATCGGCGGCGAGTCCTCGTGCCAGGTACTGATCTACACCATGTCACATTTTTGCTGACACAGCGGCTACAGCTTGGCGAGCGTCGGATCCCGCAAACACTACGACGGTATGCGTGGCGCTCGCGTAGTAATGACTATGCCACCTCTCCTACGGCTAGGCGCTCACTGACCGCATTTTTTGCGCCAAGAACTTCTACATCGGTAGCGAGTCCATGTGCCAGATACTGAGGTACACCATGTCACGTTATGAGCGGACCCGGACTGCAGCAATATCGAATCGTATCTTCTGCGACAACTTTCTCCTCTTGGCTCCTCTTTTTCTACAGACGAGTCGCACTCTTAAGTCGACAGTGACTAGTGTCTTCGCACTTCCTTTTCTTTCTCTGTGAATTCTCCAGAGTATCCATTAACGTAATATTAGTTTACATCAAAATTTAAAAAAAATGTCTCGACAAACTCTGTCTGTGTACAGGGCGACTCGGGCGGGCCCGCGGTGGTGGGAAGCGTCGTGTTCGGTATCGTGTCGTACGCGCGCGGCTGCGCACAACCGCTCGCGCCCACCGTCTTCACCAACGTCGCGGCTCAGCGCGACTGGATCACCGCCAACACGGGACTTTAGTTTTAAACTAACGACTGATACCCATTTGCTTTATTTGTTACCAATAAAATCCAAAAAATGAATATTTTTTACCTATTATATTAGTACGTACTTTTTTTAATGTTAAATTTACTATGCTCACAGAGATTATTTGTAAATAATACAATTGCACCGTGGCGTGCTATTATGGGACTCAGTGACTGGGACTATTAAATAAAATACTGTTTTGTGGATACTTATGGATCGTGTATTAACATGCGCTTGCGCGAGGCCTCCGAACCGACTGATGCGACCGCGGCTGCTTTCCGCGAAGCAACCCCCGCGCCACGGGGGGCGCGGAGGGGCGGTACGCAGCCCCGCATCTTTGGCGACCGATATTTATAGTTGCACATATTTATAGCCCTTTGCGCCTAGTCCGGCGCACAATTTTGTTTAAATTTCATTCTTGTTTAAATATTTCCAAGTAAGCACCCTACTCACGTGACATCGCCAAAATCGAAACAATATGTAACTTTTCATAGATCCTACTCAAAAGAAATGCGTTCACTACAAAACATTATGTCTAATGTCTACTAGTATAATATTCTAAGATTTTTGAAATTAGTAGAATTTTTACTAAACAGACGATAAAACTAAAAAAGTTGAGACTACGGTTACGTTCTGATGGAGTAGCGCAAAAGCAATGCGTTGAATACAAAACCTTATCTCTAATGCCTACTAGTAAAATATTATGAGATTTTTAAACATTGCAGATTTTTTATCCAACGGGCGGTTATCACCAAAGTTCCCAAACCAATAATCTCATGAATGGAACGATTTAGAAAACTATCGAACTTGTTTCCGAACTCGCATGGGTCGCATTTCGCAATTCTCAAGCACCCTTCTCACGTCACATCACCAAAATCGGAACAATATGTAACTTTTTATAGATCCTACTCAAAAGCAATGCGTTGACTACTAAACCTTATGTCTTATTTCTACAAGTCAAATATTATGAGATACGGCTACGTTCTCGAGTAACAAAGGGCGGTTAACACCAAAGTTCCCAACCAATAATCTCATGAATGGAACGATTTAGAAAACTATCGAACTTGTTTCCAAACTCGCATGGGTCGCATTTCGCAATTCTCAAGCACCCTTCTCACGTCACATCACCAAAATCGGAACAATATGTAACTTTTTATAGATCCTACTCAAAAGCAATGCGTTGACTACTAAACCTTATGTCTTATTTCTGCTAGTCAAATATTATGAGATTTTTCAACATCGTAGAATTTTTATTAAACAGTCAAAAAAAACGACAAAGTTTGGGACTACGACGACGTTCTCGAGTAACAAAGGGTGGTTAACACCAAAGTTCCCAACCAATAATCTCATGAATGGAACGATTTCGAAAACTATCGAACGTGTTTCCAAACTCGCATGGGTCGCCTTCAATCATTTCGCAATTAGTGGAACACACACAATTCCTCGACGCTGCGCGAGCGGATATGTCCCCGAATGCGGTCGACGTTGATGAATAACGCACAGCGCTCATATTCCGGACCGGCCCAACCGTTTCCATTTGTCGCAGCGCCATTTATCGTTAGTGCGCTGACAGATATCGACGAGGCGACGACTAATAACATGTGACCGTGGCGGCACAGTTGCGCCGCGCTGCGGGCAATGCGCCTCGTCGGACGGAACCGATATTGTCTGGGTGATGCGAGAGCTCTGTTGGAGTGTGATCTTCAAGCCAACTGTATTAGAAACTGGAGTACTCTCTTGAACTTTGGAAAGAAGGTCAGCCTACCCATTGCTCATAAATATGTAATTCGCGTAATAAATAAACTACGCAGAAGTCATCGTTGAGAAGGGCTAATTACTTAGTTGATTATTGCGTGTTTATTGAATATTGACTAGCAAAATTGTTCAGAATTTCTTGGTAAACACTTTGCTCGCACATCTCTATTTTGTAAGCACTTTAGTCTTACGTAATTTGTCCGGTTGAAGACGATTCTGAATGGTCAATCCAAGTTCTCAGCTCAATTGGCATTTACGGAACTTCGAAGTTACGAAGTTAGTTAGTTTTTTTACTATTTATTGTGTGATTTTACTTCTTCAAGCTGTCAAAGTCAAACTCAGACCTCCGATTTGTATGAAAATCCGAAGACGGCGTAAATGGTAACGTCAACGTATTAACGGCGAAGTAAGCTGTCAAATCAAACTCAGACTCGCAAATGTTAGTGCTTACACCTTGGCGCAAGCTCTTCAATTTCTCCATAAATTTAAAAACCCCAGTTGATTAGCTACGCGTAAACGCCAATTTAGGTTGCAACTGGAACTAGGGGCTCTGAACAGAAGATCTAAAAGGAAATATCGCCAATAAGCAATAAGCTCGCGATTTTGCGAAAAACAAAGGAATCTGTACATAAAAGTACATAAAGCAATCCTAAAAGGTAGAACTGGCACGGGTTCAAATTCAAATTCAAAAGTTTTTTTTATGTGACTGGACATGGATGGCTATATTTGCAGATATTTATAGTTGCACATATTTATAGCCCTTTGCGCCTAGTCCGGGGGGAATGGTTGCGCCGGACTAGGCGCAAAGGGCTATAAATATGTGCAACTATAAATATCGGTCGCCAAAGATGCGGGGCTGCGTACCGCCCCTCCGCGCCCCCCGTGGCGCGGGGGTTGCTTCGCGGAAAGCATTCATGACCATACATGGCTTAGCTCACCCGGGCGTGAGAGGAACCCGCCGACTGGTTAGAGAAAGATTTTTTTGGCCTGGAATGTTAAACGATGTCAAGACATGGACCGAGACGTGTATACCATGCCAGAAATCTAAGGTATCACGACACACTAAATCGCCACTTGGACAATATGAACCATGCGAACGGTTCCAACATCTTAATGTGGATATGGTCGGTCCACTCGTGTCATCAAGAGGTTACAGGTATGCAGTTACAATGGAAGACCGAACCGACTGATGCGACCGCGGCTGCTTTCCGCGAAGCAACCCCCGCGCCACGGGGGGCGCGGAGGGGCGGTACGCAGCCCCGCATCTTTGGCGACCGATATTTATAGTTGCACATATTTATAGCCCTTTGCGCCTAGTCCGGCGCACAATTTTGTTTAAATTTCATTCTTGTTTAAATATTTCCAAGTAAGCACCCTACTCACGTGACATCGCCAAAATCGAAACAATATGTAACTTTTCATAGATCCTACTCAAAAGAAATGCGTTCACTACAAAACATTATGTCTAATGTCTACTAGTATAATATTCTAAGATTTTTGAAATTAGTAGAATTTTTACTAAACAGACGATAAAACTAAAAAAGTTGAGACTACGGTTACGTTCTGATGGAGTAGCGCAAAAGCAATGCGTTGAATACAAAACCTTATCTCTAATGCCTACTAGTAAAATATTATGAGATTTTTAAACATTGCAGATTTTTTATCCAACGGGCGGTTATCACCAAAGTTCCCAAACCAATAATCTCATGAATGGAACGATTTAGAAAACTATCGAACTTGTTTCCGAACTCGCATGGGTCGCATTTCGCAATTCTCAAGCACCCTTCTCACGTCACATCACCAAAATCGGAACAATATGTAACTTTTTATAGATCCTACTCAAAAGCAATGCGTTGACTACTAAACCTTATGTCTTATTTCTACAAGTCAAATATTATGAGATACGGCTACGTTCTCGAGTAACAAAGGGCGGTTAACACCAAAGTTCCCAACCAATAATCTCATGAATGGAACGATTTAGAAAACTATCGAACTTGTTTCCAAACTCGCATGGGTCGCATTTCGCAATTCTCAAGCACCCTTCTCACGTCACATCACCAAAATCGGAACAATATGTAACTTTTTATAGATCCTACTCAAAAGCAATGCGTTGACTACTAAACCTTATGTCTTATTTCTGCTAGTCAAATATTATGAGATTTTTCAACATAGTAGAATTTTTATTAAACAGTCAAAAAAAACGACAAAGTTTGGGACTACGACGACGTTCTCGAGTAACAAAGGGTGGTTAACACCAAAGTTCCCAACCAATAATCTCATGAATGGAACGATTTCGAAAACTATCGAACGTGTTTCCAAACTCGCATGGGTCGCCTTCAATCATTTCGCAATTAGTGGAACACACACAATTCCTCGACGGCCGTGCGGGCCCTGCGCGAGCGGATATGTCCCCGAATGCGGTCGACGTTGATGAATAACGCACAGCGCTCATATTCCGGACCGGCCCAACCGTTTCCATTTGTCGCAGCGCCATTTATCGTTAGTGCGCTGACAGATATCGACGAGGCGACGACTAATAACATGTGACCGTGGCGGCACAGTTGCGCCGCGCTGCGGGCAATGCGCCTCGTCGGACGGAACCGATATTGTCTGGGTGATGCGAGAGCTCTGTTGGAGTGTGATCTTCAAGCCAACTGTATTAGAAACTGGAGTACTCTCTTGAACTTTGGAAAGAAGGTCAGCCTACCCATTGCTCATAAATATGTAATTCTCGTAATAAATAAACTACGCAGAAGTCATCGTTGAGAAGGGCTAATTACTTAGTTGATTATTGCGTGTTTATTGAATATTGACTAGCAAAATTGTTCAGAATTTCTTGGTAAACACTTTGCTCGCACATCTCTATTTTGTAAGCACTTTAGTCTTACGTAATTTGTCCGGTTGAAGACGATTCTGAATGGTCAATCCAAGTTCTCAGCTCAATTGGCATTTACGGAACTTCGAAGTTACGAAGTTAGTTAGTTTTTTTACTATTTATTGTGTGATTTTACTTCTTCAAGCTGTCAAAGTCAAACTCAGACCTCCGATTTGTATGAAAATCCGAAGACGGCGTAAATGGCAACGTCAACGTATTAACGGCGAAGTAAGCTGTCAAATCAAACTCAGACTCGCAAATGTTAGTGCTTACACCTTGGCGCAAGCTCTTCAATTTCTCCATAAATTTAAAAACCCCAGTTGATTAGCTACGCGTAAACGCCAATTTAGGTTGCAACTGGAACTAGGGGCTCTGAACAGAAGATCTAAAAGGAAATATCGCCAATAAGCAATAAGCTCGCGATTTTGCGAAAAACAAAGGAATCTGTACATAAAAGTACATAAAGCAATCCTAAAAGGTAGAACTGGCACGGGTTCAAATTCAAATTCAAAAGTTTTTTTTATGTGACTGGACATGGATGGCTAACACCACACCTTCTGTCATGGTATTAGCCCAACACACCACATGGGAACTAGGTGCCATGCCAGGACCTTCCTTATATTGCACGGCTACATTGAACTGGATGGAAAACACGGACAATTTCCATTGCCGCTTCGACCATCGTTCATCCAATGCGATGGTACCAACCCGGGCGGGATTAACCCTACCACCGAGTAAGTAAGGAAGGGGACCTACAGTTTAACGTGGAATCCGAACCACGGGCAGCCTCTCTCAACGGTCGAATGGTCAGCCATCCAAGACCAGACCGGACCCAGCGTTGCTTATCTTCGGAGAGCGATCGCCGAAGTGTCGCGCCACTGGGCCACTGAGGCTGACGAAATTTCGTTTCATAAAAACATAGGTGGTAAAGATATAGATTCCAAGTTTACATAATTTTTTGTTCGTTTTTCGAAACGTGCCATTGATGGTACTTATAGTTCCTACATCGTGTAAAATAATACGATTCTGCACAACAGGTGTTGTGTAGCGTAGGTTGAGAATTCATGCAAAGAGATTTTAACTGATACCGTCAAAGAAAGTTGTAAAATGTTTTTGCAAAATGGCTGAAACGTGGCTTGGCTACGCTAAGGTTTCAGCCGACCTGCAGCGGTGCCCGATGTAGGCATTGACTGATTAAAAGCTGCGACAGCGCGGCTGCTTTCATGCATAACTGACGACCACAAATTGCAAACGAATACGAATGCAAGAATTATTATAACTGTGATATGATAACATCGGCGATTATTCATTTTCTAGCCTAAACCTTTTCAAAACCTAGAGTACCTTACCTAACCTAATCTAAACTAACCTACACTACAAATCACGGATTAGGACAGTAGAGGAATATTGTAGCCAAGTCAAAAAAAGGAAGGCAGTCTCCTGTGTTTGTTAGGGTCTTTGGATTCCATACAGCGCCGAGCCATCCGTCTTGTTGGAGACCCGAATCTTACCGACAGTGTGTAGTCATAGAGTAGGGGTGTACCATGGATTATCACTCCTAAACAACATTTAACTCGCGAAACTTTTCGTAGTATGATGTTTAACGATATGAAGTGTAATTTTACGGCTCAGCTTCGAATTACTTTTGCCGATAAAGTTCTGGTTTACAGAATTGTAGCGCGGTCGTGTTAATTTTAGTGACTTGGTCACCCGACCTATGCTGTGAACAACAAAAACATCTATGCGCCATATGATCGAAAGAGACATGAATTTGGGCACCCTTTAAGAATTGGCGTGACAAAACAATAAATCCTACACAAAACTTTTGGGCGTGAAACATCTTTGCTTGCAATGAATCCCACACAATATGTCAGTCAGTCAGCGTGTTTGCGTCCGCTGCTGGACATACGCCTCTCCAATTTTCCTCCAGTCCTCCCGGCCCTCGTGACTTTTGTGTGTTCCCAAACATTAAGGTCGGCCTGTAAGCACCTGAAAATTTCGCCTCCCATACAAACGTAGTTTACTAATGATTTTAAAACCATTGTTCCAACTTACTTGATATTTGGTATCTAATATTAAGCTACAAATACCTGTGTCTGCATGCCTTTGTTTTTTCGGTAAATGTATTCTGGGTGAAACCACACAGAAAACAAAATTCGTATGAAGATTTTCTTTTTGCATTCATTTCATTCGGTTTGGATTTTTCAAAAAAACAAAAGCATGCAGACACAGATATTTGTTACCTGATATTAGATATTAAATATCAATTTAATTGGAATAGCGGTTTCCAAATGATTAGTAAACTACGTTTGTATGGGGAGCATAGCTTACGGGCCGTTCTTAAGAACCAATTACGCGGTCAACTATTTTTATCACCAGAAGAGGCTGTCAAAGATATGATTTGATGATTTATTTACATCGAAACCAGATTGGTATCATTTTGAAGCTGTCTAAATTCTCCAGTATCATTTGTGTATCTTATTTTTTTAAATCTCTTTTATTTTTTGAAAAGTTTAAGACTCTTTGAAATAATAAACGGTACCAAATAGGCATTTTTTCCATAAAAAAATATTTACGTTTTACATTTATTGTTGCAGTGTTTTATCCTTTTAAATAACACATCTTTTGATACAATTTTAATTTACCTTTCTTAATAATTGAGGAAGCTGGTCCCCGGTCTTTTCTTGAAAATACTGAAGCGATCTAAACAGCATTTTGCTAAAAAGCAGATTAGCACAAATGCGCAGCTAGGGCGGAATCTGTTTCCGTCCGAGCCGCCCGCCCGCCCTACAGAACATCATGTCGCGGTGCGCTCTTTAAAATTAACAATTTACCCACCCACGCTGCGCCCGCCGCAATTCCATTGCAAATAAATACTCATTTGTATAACGACTACACTCGCCACCGCCGCTTCCGCACCGTGACCTGAACATGTTCAACATTACCACAAGTGTGCGCGAGTTTTTTAGTACACGCTTTTGTTGTAGAAAATAAATGCACAATACAAGGCTTCAATTAAAACTGAATGAATAACACACCTTACCATGGGTACTAAAGTATATTCATAAAATGTGCAATGTAATGTGTACCGTACTGAATTCTGAAACACCTTTTTCGTTTCGAAAATTGACTTTGGGATTTCATTTTATGGACAGTCGTGCATAGATTTTTGCACACTACGAGTAATAACATTATATTTACTTTTTCTGCCTACAATTTTATATCCAAATTTTATATTGCACCCATTTATTTTAATAAATATATCCGCTCTATAATAATATGAGGTATTTTTTTAATATCCCGGCATACTCAATGGCATACTTTGTTTGCACATGTAGGTCCTTTAATTGTTTAAACAGAAAATAGAGACAAAAAAAATATTCATGCAATTAAATACACTGAAAACTTTATTAGAATATTCGAAATCGATATTATTCCAACCTCTAAATAATTGACGTACACGATACATCTCAATGCTCCTATCGTGAAATGAACTACATAACGATGGATTGAATCTTTTTAATCCTATATTTTAAAAGTACGCTTGTGCTTATTCCCTATAACATTAATAACCTCAAACATTGGCATCGCCGTGTAACTGACCTGTCAATCGCGCATTAAAACGCCAATCATTCGACTGAACTAGTAATCTCGTGAACGCTGTCCGTCCGTACGACGCCAACATTAGGCCGCCACTCAAACAAAGCCGGCTCGGAGAGATTTTCAATGATCGCTTACAGTGTACCGCAAATGGGGTAAAAAGTATGCGTTCGAGCGACCGCGGCGCAGGTGCCTCGCGCGCCCAATCATAATAAAGATGGCCATAAATGTTGTCGGCCAGTGATTGAAAGCGTAATTCTCTCCGTCACTGCGCCGGACGTCCGGCCACTGTGTTGCGGTACAGTCGCGGCCCGCTGGGACTTTTTGAAAGGAACGGGAAGGAACGGTCATCACCGTGAGTAGGGGCTGAACCGGCGTGACATGTGAGAAAATATCTGCCAACAAGTTAAATAATGAAATAGGGAAAGAGTGAATCAACTGGCTTTTCATAAAATATTACAGGATATTTGCAAATTTTTTTTTTAGTTGTGTTAGATGGTTTTTATTGTGGATACAAACGGTCACACAAATAAAAATCTAAACCTATAATAATAATACAAAGTTAAATAACTAATAATACAAACTAAAATCAAACAGGAACATTAATTAAAAAGAAACGCACTAAAATCTAAAATAAAAAAAAAATATTATCCGTCTCGAGAAAAATCGATGCGGCCATAGTACCGAGAACACTGGAAGCGTTTCCACGTTGAATAGCCATGCTACGCTGCCACAAGAACTCTAACGATCTGATTTTGCCTGAAGCTGCGCGCATGGCCATTCCAAGATCTCTGGCCAGGTCTTTTGCTCCCTCGGACCCCAACGCCTCTACTGCAAACGCCACAAATGTGTAATGATTGGTGACTGTTGAATATTTGTTGTGTTTAACACGAGCTGCCTTCTTTGCGGCTGCGCCAAGACATGGCTGCCACATAAAGTGTCAACACATGTAGCATCCCACACCAACGACTTGCCCATTTGCCATGGCACCATTATCAGTCGTTTGCCGAGTTTTGATAATATTCACAAAATACAATATCACACAAGGCTCGGACTTTACGTGCGGATCACTTCACAGGGACCGCTGTCAAAACATCGCTATCAGCTAGTGCCGGCAAGCGGCCGCTCCACCGACCTCTCCTGTGGGACGTGACTTCAGGTCAACATTTTCAGGCTTCCGAGTGGAGCCGACGTGTATCGGGGCATTTTATTGTACCTTTGACCGAATACATTGGCTGCTTATGGCGGCGGATCGAAGCGAACAGATAGCTTGTTCAATTTTCGTTTTTTATTTTGTCTCTTTGCATAAGATTGCATTCGTTAACTCATTCTAACATTATTTTATAAATACTATCGTACTTACGTTTTTTTTAATTGGATTATTATAATAAAGCGGACATCTATGAATTAAATGAAAGTTATATTTTAGCAGGTGTTTTGGGATAGGCAGGAGAAACTTCGAGAGTAGAAAGTACTTAATATTATAGAAAAAAAAATGTTAATCATACAAATCCAAATTCGAAGGCTTCTTATTTCGTGGTTTCCATACATTTATTTGAAGTCACGTGCATATATTCTATTGGGATCGCGAAATAAACATCGGAATTTGAAAAAATTAAAGAAATAACAATAAAGAAACATCTGAATTTCGAATTGAATGATAAGAATTTTCTTCTTCTAATATTTAGTCATTTATTTTCCCGAAGTTCCTCCTACCTATCCCGAAATAATTTCATTTGTATAAGTTAATTATATCGATGGTGTTAACATTCAGAGAAACGACAGCAACGGTTGGAATCAGGACGTGTATTCTTGGCATTCAGTCATTGCGGATTCAGTAGAGTTAACACTAATGTCAAAGTAAATTCTTCTTCTATACACGCCTAGAATATATGCAATTATAGTGAAATTCCAGTGTTAAAATTGGGGGGACTTCTTTTCACATTTTTCCCTAAGGACGTATCACCTTTTTCGCCCTAACTAGACCAGAAACATTGAAGTTTATTCATACTTTAAAACATATATAAATATTTATAATATTAATTATATTGTCAGCCTCAGTGGCCCAGTGGCGCGACACTTCGGCGATCGCTCTCCGAAGTTAAGCAACGCTGGGTACGGTCTGGTCTTGGATGGGTGACCATTAGACCGTTGAGAGAGGCTGGCCGTGGTTCGGATTCCACGTTAAACTGTAGGTCCCCTTCCTTACTTACTAGGTGGTAGGGTTAATCCCGCCCGGGTTGGTACCATCGCGTTGAATGAACGATGGTCGAAGCGGCAATGAAAATTGTCCGTGTTTTCCATCCAGTTCAATGTAGCCGAGCAATATAAGGAAGGTCCTGGCATGGCACCTAGTTCCCATGTGGTGTGTTGGGCTAATACCATGACAGAAGGTGTGGTATTAGCCATCATGTCCAGTCACATAAAAAAAAATACATATATAAAAATCTGTACAGAATTTATTTTGAAGAAACAGTTTGGCAAAATTTACGAAACGAACTTTTGTGCAGTGAATCGATGTTTATTAACCTAGCTCTAGGTGTCACGTGATCTTAGTTTACACACTTTCTCAAAGTTTCGTTATTTTTGTTGGATTCATAACTGAATTTTTCTCCAAAAACAGGAATGATTTGGTAATTTTTTTTCTTATATGTTACTACATCCTGTGTTATCCACTAATGGATTTACTGATTCAGGTATATTTAAAATCACCCGATATAGATTTCGCTCACAACTGGGCATCGTTCGTTTTCTCACACAATTCCCAAACCAAGCATTATATTTTCCGACTCTGCAGTAATTGCGGACTTTCTGAAAACATTTCGCCGCGGAGATGAGTCCGCACCGACAGGCTTGACCCCGTCCCTGAAGCGATCCTTCTGAAGAGCGCAGCATATTTACACAGCGCCGGCAGGACAGGGCTTAGCCCCGCACGCAGCTGCGATGCCAAGGATTAATGAGAGCTGCCCACTGGCTGCGTTAATCTGCGCCAGAGATTAAAATAAAAGGGTCCTCCGCTTTATTGTCGGCCAGACGTTGATCAATATGCATCTCCCATCTCGAGGCACTCCATTAATAACGCCGTATGATTAGAGCCCTCGCTTCTGTTCGGGCGGCGGCGGCGCGCGAGGGGGGGGGGGGGGGAGAGGGAGCCGCTCGACAGATTTTGACGAACATTTGCGGAAGATTGATCGAATATTGGACGAGTGAAATATTCGCGAATTTGAGGTTTGACAGGAGTAATTAAATCGGCTGGTCGAGATAGGTGCACGGCTAATATGCGCGTTAGGTGTACTTAAATTTTCACGTATCTTTATGTGGGCTTTGCTGCTTTTTAACCGACTTCAAAAAAAGAGGAGGCTCTCGATTCCACTGTTCTTTTTTGTTTGTTTCCTCAGAACTTTCGCCTGGTGAACCGGTTTTGATGAGATTTTTTTAATTGAAAGCTGGTGCTTCCCGTATGGTCCAATTTCAATTTGGTTTAGTTCTGACAATGATATTCATGAGAAAATGATATAAGTCTTAAATTTGCATTAAGTATGTGCGCGACAAATGGATGAATAACTCAATATAACCTTTACTGATTTCGATGATTCTTGTTTATTGGAAAAGACGTGTACAAATTAGTTAGTGTACTTCAGCTGGGATTACCCAACTGGCTAATGATAAAATATGACAAATCCGAGTGCAGTTGTCATGCCACAGAATGCACAGAAAAATAAATTTACATGTTACAGAATGCACAGAAAAATTAAATTTATATGTGTTCCACGAAAATCTTTCAGAGGATTCTTTCAAGCGACTTGGAGAGCTCACCGGAGTCGGATGTTTTATGGAATACGTTTTTGATGATACCAAATAAAGTTCTGGTTCCCCATTTTAATCGTTTAACTGAGCTACGCCACCCACTAGCACGCCACGACGTGACAGCAGTGTACTGTCTATTGATGATGAATAAAGAAAAAACTAAAAATTAACAAAAAAAACCGACGTCAAAGAAAAAGCACAAAAACTAAAAAAAAATTACCATTTTTGTAGTTACGATTTTTGTTATTTTTTGAGTCGGTGTCAGCCAAGGTGGCCAAGGTTCTCTTGATTGGCGCAGCGCGTGCCCGGCTGACGCCGACTCAAAAAATGACAAAAATCGTAACTACAAATATGGCAATTTTTTTTAAACTTTTTAGTGCTCTTTCTTCGAAGTCGGTTTTTTTGTTGTTAAAATATTTTTACACATCTATGTTTAGTTTTTAGTACTTCTGAAAAAGTTTCGTTTGCGGTGTGTA
Organism: Incurvaria masculella; assembly: GCA_946894095.1. NCBI lineage: Eukaryota > Metazoa > Arthropoda > Insecta > Lepidoptera > Incurvariidae > Incurvaria > Incurvaria masculella. Next base: position 4,278,698 of record OX335650.1, on the reverse strand, counting down.
GATTTTGATCAGCGAGTATGGAACGACGGAGAGCAGCGATCTAATCGCATTCGCACAACGACAGCTTAGCCACGAGTTAGTGGAAAATGTCTAACTATAGTTTATTACCTTATGAACCCGGGACGTGTAACATCGAATTTTTGTTGCACAAAATAGCGTCCTATGAAGTTATTTCGTGTTCTTAGGTGTCGTTGGAACTCGAGTAAATAAGTCGTAAGAGAACTCAAGCGCCGGCACTTGCATGTAAAATTGGCTGCGCCGCCCCGCCCCTATACAGACTCATTTCGGTTCCTACTCCCGTTCTTCTTTTATTATCGCTGGTTTCTACACTAAAAATAATGCAAGAGATCCCACTGAATTTCGTCCCGTGAATGTCATAAGAGATGACTAAGGGCATTTTTCGTTCGTGGTTCGTACTCCACGTAATACTGTAGGTGTCCTCCCTACCTTACTAGGTGGTCCCGGGTTGATACCATTGGATTGAATGAACGATTATTGAAGCAGCAATAAAATTTATCCGGAATAAACGATAAGACACAAAAAATACGTAACGAAAAATCCAGTTCAATTTAGCGGTGAAGTGCAATATTAGGATGGTCCTGGCATGGTACCTTGCTCTTGGGTGGTGAGTTGTGCTAATTTCGTGACAGCTGATTTGATGTTAGCCATCCACGGCCAATTTAATACAAAACAATATCTGATATTTGACAAAAAGGCGTTGAAAAACATGGAGATTGGCAGTAGATTGAGGTTTCACAAAAAAATACTTGCCAAAATTTACTAGACCCTTATTTTTCCTTCAGTCATCGTATTTCATAAACCAGCGCCATCTGTGGCCCTATCGGCGAACCAAATTCTCCTGTTGCGAGGAAATTGGGTTTCGCTGAAACTATTTTCCGGGCTATCTTCCATCGCTAGGTGGCGTCATGTCATTTACCGTGCAATATTTTCGCGTGTTTTCCCGAACTGGGGTAAACGGTAAGTCAACACAAATTGCTCAAGAAAAATGCGCTCATGCATAATCCCTGTGCATTTATCACATTGTAACCACGCAACACAATGTGCAACGAGAAAGATTTGAATTTTGAGGATTAAATGCACGCTAAATAGCATGTTTCGGCGTTGGACTTTTTTTGGGTTCCGTACCCAAAGGGTACCCTATTACTAAGCCTCCGCTGTCCGTCCGTCCACCCGTCCGTCACAGGGCTGTATCTCATGAACCGTATTATGTAAGTAGCTAAAATGTTAACAAAGTGTGTAATTATTTTGCCGCTATAACAACAAATAGGTAAAATAAAATAATAACAAAAACTAAAGGATGCCCCAAAAAACCAAGTTTTTTTTTAAATCTTGTACGATGGTACAGAACCCTCCGTGTGCGAGTCCGACTCGCACTTGGCCGGTTTTTATGAAGATTTATTGCTTTTAGGCCATTAAATAATCCATAGAACTCGTGGCTCCATGACATCCCGGTGCATTGAAAATTACTTTATTCTCAGGCACTTAAAATCGGAGGAGTTAAAAGAAAGGGAGAACTTTAATCAAGAATTAATGAATGAAGAATAAAGTACCTGCCTTAAAAAGTGGTCACATAATGAAATGATATCTACAACACTTCGGATATCTACAACACTTCGTCTTGATACGACGAAGATTCGTAACAAAATATGTGAATAATCAAAAATTTGTCCCCAAAAGGAGTAGACTTCTACTAAAAAATACTTTTTAATCTATGCTTCTACCCTTTATGATTTTAAATAATTATAATCGAATTTATTATACCAATTTATTATAATCGAAACACTCTAAATTCTCCAAGATGTTTTCGAGAAGTTTAAGATTTTTTGAAAAAGTTCTAAACGAATCGGTCGAAACTAAAAAATTACGCATATTTTCTTACCATTTTCATTTGTCTATTTTATAAGGAAGAACGCTAAATCCCGGTCGCACTTGTCTTGAAAACGGGAAAAACAGAAGAAATAAATACATTCGGACATTAAAAAACATTGTATGAATACAATCTAATACTGTAGGAACTGTGCTTTCAAAGCGTCCCCGTGCAGAATTTAAATTCAGGTGCATTAAGAATTCTTTCAGATTTACAGGTAAGAGGCTACTCATGCATTCAGGACGCGGGAGAATTCAGCGCCGCCTCCCCTTTGACGCTTCCGCCCGGCCGCCGTCGAACGGCAACGCGAGTGTAATCGACATAGAAGAGAAAACGAAGAAGAAGTGGCACGTGAGTGACACCCGGGTCCCGCCGTATGGACAAAATGTGCATATAATCCTATGTGAAGCCGGCCGCACGTCGTGTGCCGCACAACCCAAATGCGACGTTCCTTCGAATGGTATGTTTGAGATGGGGCCGGTCCGTTTGTTCTGAATTTCATATAACTTGACCTTGACTATACCTCAAGCCAGCGCCGGACTTATACTTCTTCAAACATGCTCTGAAGAAGCACCTGGCCGGCCGGCATGGTATTCGCAGCGCCTGTGAAAGTCCGAAAGCCCATGGGCGTCGTCGGGCGCCATTTATGTGAGGTCCTGCCGTAAACCATATGCCGCGTTTAACATAAACAAAAAAAAATACTTTTGTTAAGTATAGGCAAATGACTTTATGAAAGTGAAAAGTGAAAATCTAAATTCCCGAAGGAATTTGGTGCCATGCCAGGACCTTCCCTTTATGAGCACGGCTACATTGAACTGGACGGTAAACACGGACAATTTTTCATTGCCGCTTCGACCATCTTTTCATCCAATGCGATGGTACCAACCCGGGCGGGCTTAAACCTACAGTTTTACATGGATTCCGAACCATAAAGCAGCTCGCATTCGTGACGAAATGCACTTATCGAACTCGGAAAGAGAAAGATAGTGGTGCATATCGGTATTGAACCCAGGCCTCTGGTACGCTAGGCCAGTCCCCGGGCCACTAGGCTGGCTACGAGCCGCTCAAAACAACTATATGCCTACAACTTATGTGCCTACAACTTAAGATTTAAAATATTTCGTGTAACAAAAATACACGTTTCAACCTCGGATAGAACAATTGAGTGCAAATTTCAACTCGCGAAAGATGGCGTTAGAAGAAAACTATAAAGCTATATCTTGTTAATTTTATTAGTCCGCTCACCTTTGCCCAGATTTACATCTAGATTTACTGTAAATTTCACAAATAGCCTCCGGCAGTCCTTCGAACGGAGGAGTGTTAATTATATCGTCCTGTCTCAGTTCCTGAGAAGGCCTTTAATTAAATTCAACGATTTCGCGCCGTCCGATAAGAAAGGCGTTGCAATTAAATACCCTCGTTACAAATTAGACGTCCTTTGTATAAGCGGACGGTCGATGGAGGACGAAAATAAAACAGATTGTAGATGCCGCCAGTGGGCGGGAATCTGCGATTCGCTGCAAATAAATGTACGTGCTCGTCTGTGATTTCCTTGAACGCTGAGAATTATTTTAGGGTTTCGTAATGTTTTCACTTTTAATGTAACAACATCTAATCACGCCAACGTAACATCTACTGGTGCCTATTTTACCATTTTCATGCACGCTTCAAGGCTTTCCGTCGCGGTTTTATCCCTGCTTGTTAAAACAATAGAAAATATTGTGATAATTTTATGTATTTAATGGATACGACATTACTGTTTTCTCATTTATTTGTGTTTCAGCGACTTCTACATTTGATTCAAAATCGGATTACAATGTTTCAAATGTAGATGTCGCTGAAACACAAATTAATGAGAATGTTGTGCCTATGCACATGAAAGCGTATATATAATACCATTACTTATTGAACTACGGCACTACCGTATTGATATCAACACTCAATGTTTATTATTTGATGTCAACAAACTCTTATACATGTATACATACCACCTTAAGGTCCGTAATGTATAGAAGTAATCATTATGTGATTACGGGGAAAACAAAAAAAAAACAAGTAATTTAATAAAATACTTTTCATAATTTATGCTTTCATAAAGCAACATTTTTTCCACAGTATGGACAACAACAATTTAATCGCTGGCCACACAGAAGCCGGGGCGGGAGCGGTCTAGGGCGGTACCGGGTGGAACGAGGCCTAGCGGTGGGACTCCCGGCATGACAAACAGGTGGCGGTATTACTTTACTTTATTGATAGGGATGCTCTCAAACCATTATACTCTTAATTGTCTGTAGGTGGTAGCATTTAAAGGGATATGTAACTATGTGATCAGCTGACAGTAGTAGTTTATGACAAAACTCATAGTATTAAAACCTAATGTGCAAGTGTTTCACAGTGTTGTGTTGCCACTGGAGCAGTGCCTCGCTTAAAGGTCCTTGCTTACGGTGACGCTTGGCTCAGGTTATCTCTTTCCCTAAAATATGGTTGAAAGAGGTAATGGCTGTGCCCGGCGTGATGCTCGTGAACGGGTGCTGTTTGTGGGGACTGGCCTGCTCCAATTGGCAACATATTAGTTGGAGGGGATTGTCTTTGCAAATAAAATTATATTTGTCATGAACTGTTGCATACGGCATGGATTGTAAATGTTTGTGTATTCATGTGAATTTAGTGTTTTACCTATGTTTTTGTTAAAATAATTGACAAACACTTTTGTAAACTTAGACTAAGTGGACGTTGAAAAAAAAAACAGCGGAGTTTCTTTCCAGTTCTTCTTCGCTTTGTTTTGTTTTGCTGAACTGGCCAATGCTAAAATATGACAAATCCGAGTGCAGTGTACTGTCTATGGATGATGAATAAACAATACAATACAATACAATAGCGGCGAAGGCACAGAACAAATCGGGAACGGGGCGGCGCCGGTCCGGGGACGGTCCGGGGCTAGCATTTGTAGACGTTGACGGTTTCTTTAGGCGTTTGGAAACGTTAGGTTAGGTTACAAATGTATTCCTCCCCCGACTCAGATTCACTAGTGGTGACATACTGAAGCCATGCTGGCAAAAAAAATATTTGTCATGAAAATTGGTATGGTGCCCCACTTATGCATAATTACCACTCAAAGCAAGCGGTATTCTGTGTGACCTCCCCCGGTTCGCTTTTGCCCAGCTACCGCCCCGGTATCGCCCCGGCGCGCTCTCGCCCCGGTATTTGTGTGGCCGGGGCTTAAAATTGCAAAATTGTTTTTTGAGTACTTACGATCGTTAGTACGAAGAAACTAAAATACTATTGTTTTTTTAATATAAAGCGTGTTTTTGAAGCACTGAAATATTAATAGTAAGTATTGATAACGCGAGATGATTTGTGTTCAGCGAAAATCTACAATTCAACAGTGTTTTAAATACAAATAACATTTTGAGGGTCACAAAGACAGCAAAGACAGACGGTTTAGCGATGAAAATAATGCTCAATGAAAATTAATTCTGCACGTTGTCCTTTTACCAGCTAAACCTCATCTCAGATTGAGGAACGCAGCGCTCAGTTAAACAAGAGACGAATATCCGGCGATGTGTTAACTTCGGAACAGCTTTCCAAGTTTAAGCGATTCCCCAGAGAATGTAAAACCCAATCAAAATGCCTTCCTCCGACTCACCTCCACTCCCCCTCTACTCAATTTGGAACTTCCCGAGTTCTCCCATTTTAACTATGCGCGGAACATCTGATCTAATTCTTGGTGACTTTACGTAGTTTCGTACGCCGATGTATAGGTACAAACACTGAATTGAAAGGAAGAAGTATTGCGGTCGGTATCGCGTCTCCGCCGTGTGCCCAAAGTGGCCATATAATTGTATTGGAATCCGGCGGCGCGTCCGATGCCACACATTCGAAACATCACCACCGCGCGCGAATGTGCTCTAAAAATGCATTCGTCAACTCAGTTCGCATGCACCCACACAGACCCTACAATACGTCTGCGACTATGTTTGCTTGTGGCATATTTAAGTTTGGTTGGTAGTTTTTAAAAATTGGAGAGAAAGATTGGTGTTAACAAACATATTTCTTTAAAGAATATATGCCAAGCATTTAAACCGTTGTACGGTCATACACTAAATATTTGTCTAAACTTTGACATTTTGATTTTACTACGGGTTTTTAGTTAAATGACAGTAAGACAAAATAAAAATAACCCCAAACTATTGGAGATTAGCGTCATTTGGAGCCATAACGGAAGTTCTGGGTAACGTTGAGACTGTTGCCTTCCGAGGTGTCGTCTTTCATTTGAAAATTTAGGCTAATTTACCCACTTCAATTAAATTAATCAATTTTAATAATCGATGCCTTCAAATGTCAACCAACAAGATTTACCCGGATTTGGCGAATCGTACTTATGGAATGTTCATATATTTAAAAACATGTAATAATAAAAAAAATGTAATTTTGTGGATATGGAAATATTTCAGATAAAGTTAAAGACATGTCCATACTGTTCAGCGCTCTATTTAACAAATCGTTTGAGCATTCATTTTGGATACAATATAAACCCAAATACAAAGTTCTGGATACAAATCGTTCTGCGATCGAAAAGTTCCGACCGCTATGTAACACTGTGCGCGCACATTATTTTTACATTTAATGTTCGCAAGATAACGTAATGGCTGTCGATAAAACTGGCATAACTTTACTTTTGGCTGCGCTCCACTCGTTAGCGTAACCAAACGTTCGAGCTACAACCGACCAACGCGTTCGATGCCACGTGACAAAACCGAATGACGTGTCGATACCATAGGCTTAGAACGTAACCAAAATGATGAGACCAAAATTGTTTCATACAAAATATACTTAAATTTCTCTTTTGTTAAAAAAAACTAAATCGCCATGTAGCTTCAAAATACTGGCCAACAACATTTTTGTAACTGGGGTTCTGATGACTGATTTAGATTAAGCTTTCTGAATACAATAAAAGTTTCAAAGACACCAGGGTTCTATCACGTCAAGTTTTTTCAGTTTCATTCATATTACTGTATGTAAGGAACCTAGTATAGCTAAAAATATACGTGCGGATGGTACCTATACGGATTGTGTGGAAGAATGAAATATACACAAATTTAAGATCATGCATTGTTTTATCAAACTTGTTATATTTATTACATTTAATTGAAAAAAAAACTCACTAAAGAAACGTCAAGAAATCACTTAAAATCAAAAAAATCTTCTTTGTGTTTTTTTTCCTATTGTATTCATCTTCTTCGGTTTCCCTCTGGAGATACCAACAGTAGTCCACCATCATGCTGGAATTAAATTTTCCCTGATAACGCTGCTCTATGGTTGCCATATCCTGGTGGAACCGCTCACCTTGTTCGGCACTTACTGCCCCGAGGTTTTCCGGGAAAAAGTCGAAATGGGAATGTAGAAAATGAATCTTAGGAGACATTGTTGCTTGTTTGAAAATCCCGCGACATTAGTAAGACAGAAATAGCAGTCGGCAAAATGGTCTTTCGGCTCTCTCCATACCATAGGGACACCAAATGGTAAGTTTCTGCCCTTCCCATGTAACCACTGGGTGAGATTAACTTTACAAGTAGTGCAACAGAAATGAGGAGCCCATGACTTGTCTTGGTCACCAACATGGCAACCAAAGTAATGAAAATAAGCTCTTTTTACCAATGGAGTAATTTTATTTCTCTGTTTGACAAATGTATAATGTCCACATATGTAACAGAAACAGTCGACAGCAGTCTTGCAGCCTCTCGAAGTTCTCTTCGACATTTTTAAGAATCTGGCTGAATAAACACTTTAAGGTGGCCCAACCCGGCGGGACTATCTCATTCGCGGGCACGGTACAAAACCGTGCTGTTGCGCTCTGGGACCTTCTCTGTTTTAAAGAAAAGACAGACTCCGTGATGAGGAAGATGCAACATGTCCACAAAAAAGACAATTTGTATAGTGAATGATTTGGTAAGATTTACTAAAATTTTAATTACAAAACTACTTATAGCTAAAAGTAAACCACGACCGCTGTAGTCAAAAATCTAACAAAAACCAAATAGATTATAAATCTTGATTCAAAAATCGATGTCTGATGACTAATGTTTTTAAGAGGTTCTTACTTTATCATTGCACCATTCACCTCCAAAGTTATTGCATAAAACGCGCGAAAAATTCGAACTTTCGGACCTTATAACTTAGAAATCAAACACGATTTTACAATGCCAACGGTCATTAGACACCTAGTTCGATCAAATAAAGCTATTTTGAGCATAATTTAGGATCTCTGACAAGAAATATGGGCGTGATCTTCTTTCCCCGTTTGTATGTGGAGTTGAGCGGGATGGCCCACCTTAAACTCAAGTATTTGACGCCGGACTAACCTTCACACTTCTAATACTAGCAGCTGAACGTTTGACATCTGTTATTAGTGTTACCAGTTTCCAAATGTTGCCATTTGAGAAACGGTGGTGCCACGTAAATTTTTTTTGCCAATTAGTTAACGGTGATTATTAATTATATTCAAAATTACACAGGAACGTAACTCAAAAACGTGACGTGGTAGATTTTTTGGTTAACACATTTGGATTCTACCCTACAACGACTATCTAGATCAGTTATTTTCATATGAGTTACAAAAAAATAATAAAAAATTGTTGGCCAGAATTATCTCAAGTTGTGTTTCAAGTATAACTTAAAAATTTATTGCTTGCAGAGAAAACGTTGGCGAAAGGTCTTCCAGTTGAGAACGAACAGCTGAGAGAAGGGGCCTTCAAATCACTTGACCTTTTTTAAAGACAACGCTGCCAAATCTATGATTTGATTTTAAAAAAGTTACTCCCACTGAAAAGGGTCAGGCTAAGTTTGTGGTTATTCAAATGATACATTATTTCGGATCGCACACCTTATTGTGATTTTACTTCTTATTTTACTGGTTTTCAGTCGCTACCATTTCTCTGTTTGAGTTTCTTATATAGTGGGATTTAATTAATAGTGTATTTAATACTAGCGACCCAGCCCGGCTTCTCGTGGATGCAAGTACCTTGTGATTAAATGTGATTTTGAATCTGTTGATCCGATTGCTACCAAACTTCACGGGATCACCCGCTGGGCTAATCTTCAAATTCAAATTTTATTAAAATTTGTCACATTGTCACAGTAAAATCGTTTATTCGAGCATCAAAACTTCAAAATACTAGCGGAGCTTTTAACCTTCCTAACTGCACAGGATCAAATGCTGAGCAAATGAGAAGAAGATCGGTAACGACGCCGTTATTTGACGATGGATGTTCACACGAGCGGAGCTTCTTAAATTTTCGGGGCAACGAAATGCTCTTATCCAACTCAGAAAGAGAAAAAAAGTGGTGCACGACCTCTGGCATGCAAGGCAAGTCCACACGCCCCTGCTCCATACTCACAAAACGAACACGCGTTCAATTCACAGATAAAATTGAAACATTTACGTTTAGCTTTGGCATGGCATCATAGCTCATAATTGTATCCCGGCGGGGACTTGCCTAGCATACCAGAGGTCTGGGTTCAAGTACTAGCCCTGTTCGTGCACCACTCTCTTTCTCATTCTGAGTTGGATAAGTGCATTTCGTCACGAATGCGAGCTGCTCCATGATTCGGAATCCATGTAAAACTGTAGGTAATTGGTGGTAGGGTTTAAGCCCGTCCGGGTTGTTACCATCGTATTGGATGAAAAAATGGTCGAAGCGGCAATGAAAAATTGTCCGTATTCTCCATCCAGTTAAATATAGCCGTGCTCATAAAGAGAAGGCATGGCACCTAATTCTTTCGGGAATGAGGTGGAATGGGCTTATATCATAACGGTAGTTGTATGGTATTAGCTATCCATGTCAGGTTGCATAAAAAAATAGCACTTTAATTATAATGACTAGAAAGGGACAACACAGGATGACTCGTGGCTGTCATTCCATGAGTAAGAAAGTTTGTGACTTTGAATCCACGGCGAATGTTAATTTCAGGATTAGTTACAAATTACGAGCCGCACAAAGTGTCGAACCGTCACGTTCATAGCCGTGCACTTTACGTCACGGCTCGTACACATACACGGCACCACGGCTAGCGTATTCAGTTTCGCTATCGGGCCGCCTCCCGCCCCGCCGCCGCGCCGCCACCGCAGTCGCTCGGCGCTGCGGCGTTAGCTGGCAGCCAGGAATTCGGAGCAGCGGCATCAAAGCGTAGCCGGTCCAAAATAGATCCTCGCGCGTCTCGTTTATTAAAATACACGGAATATTTTTGACGGACGCCGAAACGAAACAGTACGCCGGCTGACAGTTCGCCGCGCGGCGCTGCATGCCTGCGCCTTAAGGTCATCCCGCTCATCTCCCCATACAAAAGGGGAAAGAAGATCACGCCCATATTTCTTGTCAGAGATCCAAAATTTTGATCAAAATAGCTTTATTTGATCGAACTAGATGTCTGATGACCATTGGCATTGTAAAATTGTGTTTGGTTTCTAAGTTATAAGGTCCGAAAGTTCGAATTTTTCGCGCGTTTTATACAATTACTTTGGAGGTGGATTACGCAATGATAAAGTAAGAACATCTTAAAAAGATTAGTCATTAGATATAGCTTATTTAATAATGATTTATAATCTATTTGGTTTTTGTTAGATTTTTGACTACAGCGGTCGTGGTTTACTTTTACCTATAAGTCATTTTGAAATAAACATTTTCGTAAATCTTACCAAATCATACGCTATGCACATTGTCTTTTTTGTGGACATGTTGTATCTTCCTCATCACGGAGCACTTATTCTTTGAGACAGAGAAGGTCCCAGAGCGCAACAGCACGGTTTTGTACCGTGCCCGCGAATGAGTTAGGCCCGCCGGGCTGGGCCACCTTAATTAAAGCTATGTCAGTCGAAATTCGCTCGCCAAATTCGAAACGGTTCCTACCCGTGTCGAAAATGAAGCGACTTATCTTGGAATTACTACAGGCTCTATGGAGTCATGCACCGATGAAACTTGCGTCGCAACACCGCTTCCAAGTGTCGGTGAACTCACTTTTAATTTCATATTTTTATTGAAATTTTCCTTCAGCTTTTTAAAATAGATTAATCTGCTTGTTTGTATAATTTGGGTCGCCTTCAAAAAGCCCAAAAAGTATAAGGTCCAAAACCCAGTACATCCAAAAGTATGTATTTTTCGTGTGGATTATAAAATGGATATAATCTAACCTAACCTAATTGAAAATATTCGTATTCATAATTGTTTTGGATCGAATGGGTTTTGGAAATAATGTTTTTTGGACCTTATAAGGCGCCCCCATAATTTTAAGCTTGAATTTATTTTACCTCGAACTTTTAGTATTTATTAATGAGTTTTTCTCATGTTATATTTAGCTTATTTAATTTGACACTGTGTTTTGTTTTATTATTTTATAAATATTATTTTACCACGCCGTGTAAGAAAAGTGTAAATGAATGAAATAACATTTTTAAACGTGTACGATAATTTAAGAATAAACTAAATATCTACACATTTTCAACAACATTTCCTAAAGGTGATATCGATGAAAGATAAAAATGAAATTTTCAGAATCATTATTTTATTATAGTTTTTATTATTTTTTAAATTTATTTCGACCTACAAGACAAAAGGAGGATACATAAAATACTTAATCCGTGATGGAGTATCACTGATCCTCTTGTGTCCTGCGCCGCCGCCGCCGTCACTCGGGATATTTTTTTAAGATTTAAGGTAAAAAAAATGCGGAGAAGTGCTTAAACTAAACTTAAACTTAACAGTTTATATTGATCAGAATCCATGATACGGATATCTAAGGGAGGAATAAATACAACGGGACCACTTGTATTCTGTTTTAGTGTCAGATACGACTTGTTCAGGGATATATATTTTTCACTGTTTCCAAGATATTGTGTGTTCTGCGTTTTCGCAGCACATTTGTGTGTGTCACTCGGTACAATATGGTATTCACCTATTATTGAAGCTTTGGTAGGATAGGGCAACTCATATGTTTTCAGGACATAAAAATGTATTCCATGTCAAAAAACATAGTGTAAGTACGTACAAACTAGTAGTAGATATTAAGTAAGTATTCAAACGTAATGTGGAGAAGAGCTTAGCCGCCCGACATGAATTTGACAGCCCCAGATGTTTTTCTAAAACCCATGTGCGCCTCCTAATTAAAAATGTATCGAAATGTTTTACTTTCTTAAATTATCTTGAAACTATATTTGCTAATGGAGGAATTTTCATGATATTTAGACAAAGCCCCTCTAAACCAGGATTTCTTATCCTGGGGTCCATAGTACAATTGCCGCGTTATCGATATAAAAATGTATGGTACCTATCGGTCACTTCTTCGAACGCGCCAGTAGCTTGTCATAGCTGCCCAGGTATCCAACACATTTTATAATTTCACAAGAGGTCCATGAATACAAAAAAGGTTAAAAAACCCTGCTCTAAACCTTAAGTTATTTAGGTTAAATTATATTATAAGTTAAACTTAGAAAAATACTAGAAATGGATTTTACAAAAATATACTTAAAGAGTGCAGGCATAGCGAGATATGACCGACGCCCGTATAATTTTAATGATACGATCCAGATAAGAGCACTCACAGAAAATGACTTTTAAAGTCCAGCACTGAGACGCCTCGTCTCTTCGGTAAACTTATTCCAGCAAAAAAACGTCAACAGTTCCGAGGCGAGCTCAGCGAGCGGCACTTCTTCAATAATTAAATTTATTCACTCTTGTACAAGTTTGTGTGTTAAGACTCTGTAAGGGTCAAGCTTTTTGAAGCTTCGGAAAATATTTTTTTGGAGATACTAAATAATTTTGCACACGCTTCAAATAGTTTGTAGGCACTTAAATGTTTTGGACGATTCCATTAAAAATCGCCAAGCACTATGTCTGTACTTTTTAAAAATCTAAACTAACTGAAATGAGAGCACACATTTATTTACGTTGGCAAAAAAGGTTTTTCTGTGATTTGACTCAAGATTAATTAAAGTTATATTTATACACAGTTATTGGTTGACAGATGTAAGTTACACAAATTCAAATAAATAAGGAAATTGGTTTTCAAAGGAATTCAATTTTTTTTATGTATGATACTTTTGAGGTTACCGCGGTCGTTAGACATGTTTGAAAAATGTTACGGCTTTTCACGCGGCAGGTAGAGATATTCTCCGACGTTTCGAGCTAATCATTTGGCCCGTTGTCAAGGAGGCATCCGCCGCGCGCACGAGACGACTGCTGCCCACGAGCGCGGCGATTAATGATTAGCTCGAAACGTCGGAGAATATCTCTACCTGCCACGTGAAAAGCTGTATCATTTTTTTATGTAACTGACATTCACCCACCGGATTCCTGACCGGGACCTCCCTTCACGAGCGAGGCTGCATTGAACTGGTTTTTAAACAATTGCCGATTCGACCATCTTTTCATCCGATGCGGGTGGCCTTGTAGGGGAAAGAGACCTCCAGTTTTAAATAGATTGCGGACCATAGAACCACTCGCATTCGTGACGAAATGCGAGTGAGAGAAAGAAAGGAGTACATGAACGGGAATCGACCCCATGACCTCTGGCATATGCCTCCTCTACACATCGACAGATGCTTCGGCAGATGGTATCTGCGGACGCTTCCACCGACGGGTGGATATGGTCTGCGGTGTAGTAGTTATCTAACGTCGGCCGATGCGTCTGCCACGATGCATCGGTCGATTATATTATCACCGTTGCATAGAGAGTGATTTGCGTGCTTCCTACCCACCCTTTGGTTACATTTTCATCTGCAAACATAGATTAAAGTCCAAGCTAACAAAGCCTTCAGCGTTGGTCGGGTGGGCAGGAGCCGGTCGGCGGGACACAACCGCTGCAGGCAAGTTGTGTGACAAGTTCAAGTTGGGCGGGCGGGCAGTCGGTGATCGATCTTCCAATCTTTATCAAGTCTGCGCTGTGTCGGAGCGGACCGCGAGCGGCGGGGCGGGCGGCGGCGACAGCTGGGCGGGCGCGGACACTCCGCGAAACTTCCGACGGTCAAGTGTCGATGTTGTAAGGATATTCCGGATTGCGACGACAGGGGACACCATTTTAATAAAATGTTAACAGACGGTGCATGTAGTGATGTACTAGAAAAGTGCCAACTTTGTGGTAATACGAATTCAGACTTCTCATTTTTTTGCGACACTTTAAATACGAGAAAAACAATGTAATATAGGATTACATTCCTCAGTTAATTGAGTAATTATTGAGAGCATTGAGAAATGATATTTATATAATTTCGATCAAGATTCGAATCAAAACCCGCTTCTTTCTTTCTTTTTTAGATGCATAATTTACCTGCATTTCTGCTGTTTTCTGCATGACGAACTCTGCAAAAAAGGTATGCGACATATGTCTGTCTGTCGCTTGAGAACCGGTTAACCGATATTAATGCGGTTGAAATCTACTTTTAGCTTGATTACTCCGATCAATTATATACTGCTTACTATCATGCTTACTATCACGCTATATTACCTGACGGATGAGCAGTCATTTATGAGAGACGTCGTGGAAAATCCGACCGCATTTTTCGAAGCATTATAGTATTAATTTGAACGCTAAAATAATCACCACAAAATATGAAAACCCAATGGATATTCATCATGGTATCCACGGATTAAACATATTACCCTGGATGAGGACGAAGCAAGACCAGATGTCCAGAATCAAGCCACTCCGGGATGGCTTCGGTATAATCTGTCATCGTTAAAGTGTTAGCGAAGTCGCGGTTTGTAAGACGCCGACAGCGCTTGACAAATCCGCCAAGTTCGCCCGGTTCGCTCTCCAGCGGGAAATCACTGTCCGCTTCAGACAGTTCACTTGGATCATTGGCTTGACGTAATATCTCCTTAATAGTAAATACTAGACTCGCAACTGACATTCCGGCAAATACCATGTTTATTTGGGTACAGTACGTAGACGACAGTTCTTTAATCTCACTCTTCCGGTGTAAAGTTAACATGAACAGCGTAAAAATATAACTTTTAGGGTTGGGTTTTAGGGGTCCCGTACCCAAAGGGTGCCAACGGAACCCTATTAAGAAGGCTCCGCTGTCCGTCCGTCCGTCCTAGGGCTGTCTCTCATGAACCGTAATAGGTATGCAGCTGACATTTTCTCCGAGTGTTGATTTATTTTGGCGGTATAACAACAAATAGGTAAATCTAGAAAACATTAAAATTGTTACCATACAAAAAAACCTGAAAGATTTGTGTTGAATGTACGAGTCCAACTCGCACTTGGCCGATTTTTATAGTTATATGCTGAATAGATATACAATCATCTCATTCGTATGCTGACAAAAGTCAAGTTAATATTAGTATCTTTACGTTTCATATTTTTCCCTAGTAAACATAGAAAATAATATAACTCACAATGTAATTTATGTACAATGAATAACACAAATCACACAAATTGATAAGAATAATATTATTACCTAATCCGCCGAAATCTGCTATGTGAAAATCAACGTTTCCTTTTGGTTTGTTTCCCGAAAACGAATAAACTAAACAATTTGCAGACATAGCTAGGTTTACCATTTGCGAATTAGGAAAGTCCATTAAAAAATATATTTTTTAAAATAGGCTTCCACTGAATTCAGACCTTATTTCGCCTAATTATAAGGTGGAATCTGAACCACCCAATCTTAGTCAGCTCTTACGACATGTACGGACAGAAATTCCGTGGGACCTTTTGTATTAATTTTTAGTGCCGGAACAAACACAGCTTTGCTGCAGTTTCTCTCTGCTCACAGTCCGTCAAATATTAAGTTTCATGGTAGGTCGCAGAAATCAAAGAAACATTTTCTCTTCATTGTGTATTTTTCGATTAAGATGACTTGTGTAAAAAAATGTATGTGTTATGAAAGTAAACAAGGTAATAAATTGTTGGATATTAGACACGTCGTCGTCTAAGCATTTCATTTATATTTTTCGCAAGGCGAGAGGACAGATAATTTACATATCTTATTTTTGTAATAACAGCAAAGAAATACAAGCTTATACATACACACATATTAAAATTAAAATAATATATTTTATATTATAATATATATGTTTGGGGATAGGTGACAGAAACTTCAGGACTAGGGACACTCTTTAATAAAAAAAAACATCCTTTTACAAATCGAAATTCTGATATATTTTTTTCCTGGCCTTTTGTTCAAGTCAGGGGGCTAATTTGTATGAAGGCTGAAAAAACATCGGAATGAAGAGTATTACCTTGTCCGTGGTAGACGAACCGTCTTTAAAAAAAATACGAATCCAAGAGTGTGTGCACAACAAATTTAGGAAAAAAAGTGAACTAACAGATTGTATAGGTTTCCTCGACAACTTATCTGAAAAAAAAATACTCTAGTTCATTAAGGCGTTAAAAATCAGAGGAGTTTTAACAAAAAGAGAACTCCAACCAAGCATCAATACATGAAGAATATAGTAAGTTATGCAATTTTAAAATATATGATTTATTATTTAATTAATTTTATTTAAAAAAACATAACCCTCCTTCTTGCGCTGTCGGGTAATGAAACGATAGTCGCTTCGATATGACAAATGACTAAGTTCTGAATGAAATATGTTAAATCACCCAAAAGGTGTCTCTGAAACTGTCTGTGGTGTAAACATCTAACCATAATTATTATCCTATCGTAACCAGAATTATATCATTTTTCAGCCCTCTAAATTCTCCAAGATGTTCGTTTTATTTTTTCGTTACTTTTTGTTTTCGAAAAGTTTCATATTCTTGGAAAAAAGTCCTAAGTGAAACGGCGTTTCTTTTAATCAAAAAAATATATTTAAAATTTTACAAATACCTTTTTGCATTATGGCCCTTATAAAAAAGTTAGTTTTAATACCATTTTCCTTTCTCAGTCTCAATAATTAAGGATGCTAGCTTCCGGTCGCACTCTTCATCTACTGATTGAAGCGATCGAAAAAGCATTTTCAAGGCTAACATTTGCGAATCCAAGAGTGTGCTTGCACCTAATGATTAAACTAACCGTGTCGTATTCAGAGAGAACCAGTCAAAACTTAGTACAAGATTTGCCACGGACTAACTATATAAAAACCGGTTTAGTCCCAAGGGCGTCGCCAAGGGGGGAGATTCTAAAAAAGTTGCCAAATATAATGCAGCTAAAGTCCTAAGTCTTTGAGTTGATTTGCTTGAAGTTCAAGCCTTGAACAATCATTCCCGTACGTCGAAACTCGAATGAATTCACCAATGAAAATAAGAAAAGTATGAATTGTAGTAGGTAACGTCAACTTGCCCCCCCCCCCCCCCCTGCGCCATCGGCTGGCGACGCCCTTGTTTAGTCAGGTGTATTAAAATTAGTCCGCACACTCTGTTGTTCTCGACAATTTATCTGCAAGTGATAATCATCAATCAAAGCAAAATACAGCTTACTGAAAAAGACGCGGACATACGAAACGTTTGGTTTCGTGTGTACCGGACCTAAGGAATCTAACATCGGCCGCTAAATCAGTGCAACCCAGTTGGCGAGCGGCCAGCCCCGGACGAGTATATTTGTTTCGGTCCCGCTATTGTCGTCCCGCGTTCCTCGCACAACGAGATCCGCCATTTCGTCATTTGTGTGAATTTCTGCAGCATTAGAGCGAAGCGAGTCGTGTTTAAGTCAGCACGAGCACGGATTTTTGTACGACATGAGAGGTGGCCAAATACTGTGACAGGGTAACTCAACTGTGTCCACGACAAACATACAAATGATTTTATAACATTGAAAATGCCGTTTCGATAGCTTTTTTACGGTACCAGTTTTCAAGAAAAGTGCGAGCACAGCGTCTTGAATGATTGAGAAATAAATAATCAAATAATGATTATTGAAAGGGGGTATTTTTTTTAATTAAAATTTTTATAACGCCAATTTTAACCATATTATTTAGGATGTTTTGAAAGAATCTTATACTTCTCGAAAACGAAAAAAGATATTTAAAAAACAAAATAAAATATCCTGGAAATTTTCGAGGCCTATTCTGGTTCCGATCGGATTATAATTAGGGCTAAATGTTTACCCCTTTTTTCCTCTTTCGGATACACCGTTTTGTTGATTTCAGCGGCTCGTAGCCTAGTAGCGCGTGGACTGGCCTAGCGTACCAGAAGCCTGGGTTCAATTCCGACTTGCACCACTGTCTTTCTCTTTCAGAGTTCGATAAGTGCATTTCGTCACGAATGAGAGCTGCTCCATGGTTCGGAATCCTTGTAAAACTGTAGGTCCCCTTCCCCTACTAGGTGGTAGGGTTTAAGCCGCCCGGGTTGGTACCATCGCATTGGATGAAAAGATTGTCGAAGCGGCAATGAAAATTTGTCCGTGTTTTCCATCCAATTCAATGTAGCCGTGCTCATAAAGGGAAGGTTCTGGCATGGCACCTAATTCCTTCGGGAATGTGGTGTATTGGGCTAATATCATAACGGTAGTTGTGTGGTATTAGCCATCCATGTCAGGTCGCATAAAAAACATATATTTTGTTCAGAATCTGGTTATTTGTTATGCCGAGACGACTGTTTTTATTTTATGAGATAGGCTATGTAACGCATATAATAAAAATAAATATGTTTCCACGTTATATTAATGAAGTGAAAAAAATCTTTATGTGCAAGCCTGCAAGCATTTGCAGCTGCTTTGAGAGAATTCTCTTATTATCCGGAATTATTGTGATTTAGAGTAATTCCGATTAGTAAAATTAGTAAAATGTTTATTTTCCCGTCATCTGCATTACGAATTGGCCGTTTCTGTAGCTTCATAATATAGTGATTTATATATAACTAGCTGCGGTACCCGACTCCGCTCGGGTCCATGTCCTTTTGGACTGATGTCGAGCTGAATTATGTCCTAGATAAAAGGTAGGTAGCCCAAAAGGCTGGTCAATAAATATGTTATTTATCTGCTACTTTTTAATCATAACGGGTGGAGCCGATATGCATTAATTAAATAAGAAATATTCTAACGTTCCCATTTATAATACATAGGGCGCACTATAAGTTTCACTATAAGTTTTCGGAACTGGCCACTTAAATAATATCTTAAAAATAATTAAGTAATTTGGTATTATAACTCATAGGGCCGTGTGCACGAAAGGGAAAAAAATCAAAATCATCGTCACTTTGTAGGGACAGTATGGAAGGAACTCTATGCGGTTCACTGAAAGTGACGTATTTGAACATTGATTAACTCATCCCTCTCGGTATGCAATCGGTTCTTAGGCTATTTTGACTTGTTTGTTTTGTCGTACTGTGACTTGTTTTTGCATTGTGGCGTCATTTAAAAAAAAATGCGTGTGTATATATCACCATATGATATTAACTTATGAAAATGTTCATAGCATTATTTTATACGATTTTAAGTGTAATTTGACGGCTCAGCAAATCCTTGCTCGGAATCAAACTGCTTTTGACGATGAAACACCATGAAAGGGGACTATCGCGTCAATATTGTGACTAATTTCGTGATGTCCGCTTTATACAAATAAAACATAAATGATGTGCGCCGTAAAATGAAACAGAGAGGCATGCAGACTGTTGCTTTGGGGACTGTGAATAATGATTTGTATAACATCATCTGTTTGCTGGAAGTAAATGACGAACTTCGTAAAAATAACAGTAAACGCAGCATATTTTTTTATTTTATTTCTTACTTACGTACTTCCACGTTAAAATGGATCTAAAACACGACAATTTTCATGCCCCGATGATGCATTCCTTCTATGCGATGGTACCTATGTATCATCCCAGGCGGAATGAACCCTACGAATGGTGTACAAAAGTTTTACGTGGCATACAGACCACAGCCAGCCTCAACATCGAACATGGTCACCCATCCGTAACTGGAGCGCACTCAGAGACGCCAAACGTAGATTCAATTCGCATATAAATCGGGTGAGTGGTTCGCAAGTTTTTTTTTTTATGCGACCTGACATGGATGGCTACACACAACTACCGTTATGATATCAGCCCACAATGCACCACATTTCCGAAGGAATTTCGTGCCATGCCAGGACCTTCCCTTTATGAGCACGGCTACATTGAACTGGATGGAAAACACGGACAATTTTTCATTCCAGCTTCGACCATCTTTTCATCCAATGCGATGGTACCAACCCGGGCGGGCTTAAACCCTACCACCTAGTAGTTGAAGGGACCTACAGTTTTACATGGATTCCGGATGATGGAGCAGCTCGCATTCGTGACGAAAATGCACTTATCGAACTCTGAAAGAGAAAGACAGTGGTGCAAGTCGGTATTGAACCCAGGCCTCTGGTACGCTAGGCCAGTCCCCGCGCAAGTTATAAGCATTTCACCCCACTGCTCACCGCTCCGGTAATTTAGAGTGATTTCATATAGCTTTTAAGTTGTGAGCAGAATCAGGCTAGACGTGGAAACCAAAAGGTCTACATCGGATCTTAATTTATAAGCATTTCAAACCACTGCTTATTTTCACACGCCTCTCATAATTTTGCCTGATGCTAATTAGTCCTAAAATTGCGGGAATAATAAACCCATGCGATATAAATTAGGTACAATTAGGGAGTCTCGAAAGAAGATACATAAATGCAATCAGCGATAGCGCCAATTCTTGACCAAAAACATATGAACTATTCATTAAAAAACAGGTGCGTTTTCATATACCTAGTTTGAAGATATAATGGGGTGAGTAATTGGCTGTGAGTAGCAGCTGTTTACGTGTCTTGTTATAATAAAGAAACAAAGCAAACTGATTGTGTTTAGGGATTTAAAGTGGAAAATCATAAGTGCCCATTGCGAGGAAACTGTAAAAGTGTTAGCCATAAAAAATATGCGTTATCCTCAGATTTAATGTCAGTGAAACAAACATAACCTAAAAAACAGGCGGGAATGATTCTTTTTAACTCAATGCAACCTATAGTTTCAACGTGACATTTCACGTGAGTTAAGGAACCCACAGTCGGCTTATGCAACTAAATTTGCTTTCGGTCTTTTCCGACACATTTAATATGTAATAACGAAACGATCAAACATTTTGTGCTGTCGAACTTTATTGGAAGCATATTTATCGCCATCTAGTAGCAAGCGGCCGAATTACTAACCCGAGTGTGGCGTTGCGGCGGAGGTGAAATTATTCCACCGAACTAGCGCCATCTGTTGTATACTAGCGCAAGCTTATCAAGTTTTACCAACCTTGCACACCGTTGTTGGTTCACTATGGATGGAAAGAAAACCAATAAACCGAAATGTGGCGGTTGCAATAAAGCGACTGGAACAGATGGAGACTTCATTTTATGTAGCGAATGCAGAGAAACCTACCATAGAACCTGCGTTAATCAGCCCCAGTTGGAGCCCGGACTAGACCGACTCACCAGAGCCGCTCGAGAGATTTGGACATGCCCATCTTGTACGGCTAAGCTTAAACGCGGGGACAATACTCCACTGCGACCGGCAAAGTTTACCACGGAACCCCGGCCTGCTGGCGCTGCATTGGCACCCAAAACTGGCACTAATTTCAGCCAAAAATCTGGTGCAGGCCCAACAGAAAGGAAAAAAAATTGCGATCCCTCCGCGAAAGCTACTGTCAACCTTGACGCTGTCGCGGCCCCTTCATCTTCCTTCATCACCAGTGGCGAAGCGGCCTCCCACGGGCCACCCTCTCCGATAAAATCGCCTACGGACCCCCTTACCAAAGAAGTCAACAGTCTAGTTGCGGCAGTACGTATGTGCAGGAACGAGTTTGACGCAATGAGGCAAGAAATGTTGGATGTCAGGAATTCACTAGAGATGGCACATGGAAGGATGGACGACTTCCAAAAAAAAATGGACTGTCTGGATCAGCGCCTAGTTGAGGTCGAAAAAATCAAGACAGAGCTAGCGTCGGCGCGCTCCACAATCTCCGAACTGCGTAACGAAATGGAAGCTCGCGAACACGCCACTTTGACCAACGAGGTCGAGATTACCGGAATACCCGAACAAGGAGAAGAAAACCTATTTCATCTCGCCATGACAATCGGCAGGAAGATCGGTGTGGAGCTAGACGAGCGGGACATCGATCACGTCACGCGTGCTGGCCCGCTGCGCCCCGTCTCCGCCGCCGGCAGCGCGGACCCCCGCGCCCCCGCTGGACCCGCACGGCCGCGCCCAATCGTTCTGCGTGTGACCCGTCGCCGCGTCAAGGACGAACTCCTGAAGGCAGCGCGCGTACGCCGGGGTGGCGGTTTCAACGCGCGCGATATCGGACTCCAAAGGGGAGAGACACCAGTTTACATTAACGAGCGTCTCACCAAGCGCACCAGAGACATTTTTTATAAAACGAGACTTGCAGCCCGCGAGCACGGCTTCAAGTTTGTGTGGACCCGTGAAGGCAGAGTCCTTACGAAAAAATCTGAAGGGGGTGCGACTCAGAGGGTGAGGGGGGAACAGGACTTGGAGCGTATTTTTTTCTCCAACCCACGCCCAAACCCCCACCCCTAGAACCAGCTGGGTCGCGCACCTTAGAAAAATGGGTTTCATGATCTTTTTGCCAATTATGTTATTTTTTATTAAGATGTCATTGTTTCTTTTTTTAATTACCTTGTCTCATGCATATTACCCTTGTAACTCATATATGTCTCTCGTTTGTCATCCTGAAACAGTTACTTTGCCAAGTATTATTGCCGAACACAATATTAACATCTCGATGTATTTTAAATTAATACGAACACGCATCAATTCAATAACTATGCCTGCCAAACTACGAACACATATAAATTATATTTGTGTCACTTGCCATTCATTTTCATTGCTTAAAAGGAAAATAAAACTGGTTTTATTTGTTAAAAATGGGCCGTAAAAATACCTCTAGTTTGTTGAAACTCGGGCTTCTTAATGCAAGGTCGCTAAACACGGGTCAAGATGAATTAATAACTACTATGCACACACAAGAGCCCGATATCTTAGCATTGAATGAAACATGGTTGAGAGAGGGTGAGGAAGGCTGTGCGCCTGTATTGCCGCACTACACACTACGGCACATCCCTCGCGGCTCGCGCGGCGGCGGAGTGGGTTACTACGTTAGGCGCGGAGTGCGCGCGCGCGTTAGACTTCACCCCGCCGGCTGCCTAGAGCAAATGTGGATTGAGATCACACTGTACGGAGTACGAATATCTATTGGAACTGCGTACAGACCGTCTGACATTACAGTGGATTCAGCTATAGATTGCCTTAGTGAATCGATTGCCGCATTCTCCTATTGTGACCACACGTTCTTATTTGGTGATTTTAACATAGATATGCTGCTTTCCGACTCATCAGAGGCTACCGCTTTTAACACATTTTTGCACCACCACAGTCTTAAACAACTAGTTGACGTTCCTACTAGGGTTACCGACACTTCGGCGACCTTACTTGACCTGGTTTGTACAGACGCAAATGTATGCATAAAAAAAATTCATGTACTCCATAATCGTAGCCTAAGTGACCACGCAATGATTTTAGCTGATGTCAATATTAAAAAACCTAAGCCCCAACCGCGATGGATCATCTTCCGTCCACTTAAAGATATTGATCAAACTGCTTTTTCCGCTGACTGTGACTCTCTCGATTGGGAAAGAGTACTCCGACATGACAGTCTAGATGAAACAGTGCAGGCCTTCAACGATATGTTATGCTTACTTTTTGATTGTCACGCGCCTACTCGTCAGACTCTTATCAAATCAAAACCACAGCCATGGATCACGGACACCATTAAAAAAATGATGTCACTTAGAGACCAAGCATTAGTTAGGGCACAAAAAACTAAGATTGATTCCCATAAGCAATACTACAGAGATCTTAAAAATATAGTAATAAACTCTATTAGTAATGAAAGAACGGCTTATTTCACTCACTATGTTAATAAAAATATTTATAACCCCAAAAGACTCTGGAACAACCTAAAAAGCACGGTGCCTCTTGACAACTCAAATAATTGTGAAATTCCATTCTTTCTTAATGACCCTGAGTTAATAAATAATTACTTCCTGGATATTCCTGGCAACGAAGATGCTGACACAGACACTCTAAATTTTTTCAAAACACATAAACATAACATCTCTGAATTTAATTTTGAACCAGTGTCTCCCAGTGAAACCCTAAATGTAATAAATCATATTTCTTCTCTCGCTACTGGATCCGATGGAATTTCCATAGATATGTTAAAAAGAACGTTGCCTCGTACACTCCAAGTTATAACTGACATTGTAAACAAATCATTGCTGCAAGGAACGTTTGCTGATTGCTGGAAATTGGCTTTGGTAAAACCTATACCAAAGAAAAAATCTGTTACGGAATTGAAAGATCTTCGCCCAATAAGCATACTACCAGCAATCTCCAAAATTGTGGAAAGAGCAGTACACACACAGCTATCTGGTTTTATGAAGGCTCAGGGTATTATCCCTGAAGTCCAGTCAGGGTTCCGTAAATTCCATAGTACGAGCACAGCTTTACTCACTGTCTTGGATGACACTCTTTCCGCCTCCGATGCCCACAAAGGAACACTGCTGGTGCTTCTAGATTTCTCTAGAGCCTTCGATTGCCTCAATATTCCTCTGCTGCTAGCTAAACTCACCTACTACGGCCTGTCGAAAAATTCAGTGAAGTGGTTCGAAAGTTTTTTAGTAGGCCGCAAACAGGTAGTTGGCTGTGAACAGGATGGTGGACGAATCAAATATTCACAATCAAAGTACCTCACTCGTGGAGTCCCACAGGGAGCAATTCTCAGTCCCCTCCTGTTCACAATTTTCACAGCAGATCTCTGCAATGTTTTTAAGCACTGTAAAACTCACCTTTACGCCGATGATACCCAGGTCTACTTATCGTTCAATCCTCAACACACAATTGACAAAGTTACCTTACTAAATCATGACCTAAATAGAGTATCCGAGTGGGCCTGTCGAAACACTTTGATATTAAATCCATCAAAATCTAAATGTATCATTCTTGGCAATAAGCATCAAATTAAAGCCATCAAATTATTTAAACCATTAGTAGAAATAAATAAAGTACCGATAGAGTTTGTACAATCTGGGCGAAACTTAGGTCTTGTGGTTGATGAACTGATGCGCTTTGAGGAACACATCAACAGCAAAGTAAGGATTGCTTTTTACAAGCTTAAAATACTTTATTCCATTAGAATGTACCTTACAGAAAAGGTTAGAGTCATGCTTACAGATGCATTAGTTTTATCCCTTTTTAATTATTGCGACACGGTCTATGGCCCACGTTTATTAGCTAAGACCGAAAGGTTAATTCAACGAGTGCAGAATGCTTGTGCAAGATTTTGTTTCCCTATTCCTAAGCGTACCCATATCACCCCTCATTTAAACGATAAAGGCATTTTAAAAATGGTGACCAGACGAGAGTTGCACCTAGCTTGTCTCGTTTTTAGCCTCATAAGGACGAATGAGCCTGAATATCTATACAAGAAACTCGCCTGGTCACAGGATTCCCATAGATATAAAACCAGGGCCAGTTCCTATCTTTTAAAGGTGCCGCGTCATGTATCCGTTGGATTTGAGGGCTGTTTCAAATACAGCGCAAGCAAGTGCTGGAATAATCTGCCTCCTCCGGTGAGAAATAAACTTTCCCACGGTAGTTTTAGACGAGCGTGCAAGTCCTGGCTTCTTGCGCTCCAACGCGGAAAGTCATTTTAAGTTACACATTTTAAAATCTATAACATTATATTAGCTCTTTTTGTGTTCCTTGAAAGTTCTTTGAAATGAAAATGCCCCCTCATAATGTTTTACGTGTTTTATAAGATAAAATTGTATCTCGTAATTGAATTTAATTGTGTTGTTAAATAGTCCGTGTGATCGTATTTTTGTGTTTTTCTTTAATTGTGTAAAGTATCTTTTTTTTTTTTTCCCTTGTGTGTTCTCTTTGACAATAATTTAACTAATTGGTCTATGACATGTTTTTTTAAGGGTTTACTTACTGTATTTTTTCTGGTTTTATGTATTATGTTTCCTCACTCACGACAAACAGCTGTTGCTCTCACCTTATGTTAGTCGTAAGTGTGTCCGGACCAGCGTAAAATCAGCGCTGTAGTTCACTCATCAAGAGGGACCTGCAGCACAAAATGCTGAGCTGGCTCCTTTTTTTTCTCCACAAATGTGTATTTTGAATTTTGTAAGTGTTCTAAGTTATGTTGAGAAAAAATAAACGTATTTTCTTTCTTTCTTTCTTTCTTTCATACAAATTTTCATATGTTTCATGATCTTCTATGAGACAAAAGATAGTTCCCCATGCCTTATTTAATGCTGTTCTGGCCTGTACAAAGTTATTGTACACAGAAAGCAAATAATATAAATATAAAGTTATATAATGCTATAGTAAATAGTTGCGGCGAAAATATTTGCAGAATTTCGGTCTTTGAAAATATTTAATTTCACAGCGCCATCTATCGCGCTATCTATCGCGCCATCTATCGCGCCATGATCTTCTAATCGGCAATCACACGTGGCGCCATCTCTACCCGGATAGAAGTTATTCTTTTCTATGAGAGTACAAGTGGCGCCATCTCTTCCTTTTCTTCAAATGTGATTTATGTTTTAAACGGATGTGTGTGTAATACTTTTTGATATTTGGTTTTCTCTTTTTTTTGTATTGTGTTGCTTATTTTTTTTCTCTCTTTTTTTAATGTTTCGACAGGATTCGAAGGATTTGGTTTTTATTTTATTGTTTTAGGGACCAGACGTAAATCAGCGTTGCTGCTCACTAAGTGAAATGCAACTTATGCTTCGACAGGATTCGAAGGATTTGGTTTTTATTTTATTGTTTTAGGGACCAGACGTAAATCAGCGTTGCTGCTCACTAAGTGAAATGCAACTTATGCTGAGATGGTTCCTGTTATATAATATATAAAGAGAAGAGAAGAGATTATATAAGTAGAGATAAAAAAACATAAAAATTATATGCGAGATAAAAAAAACAAAAAAACAAATTGAGTTTCCAGAATTCGAACTTGAACCCTCCCTCGAACAAAACATATTTGAACCAGTCGATACGCGCTATGCCAACTGGCTTTTGCTTTTATCGCGAAAATTGTTAATCCTTTCTATTTTAGAGAGATTTGGAAGGCGGGCAAAGTGACGCCGCACGTAGCGCCGCCATGCGCCACAAAATTGGTATTAATCTTGTTTGAGAGTAATTTCATTGATATTGCTCAGCCTTTAGGATATTTAGCGTGATGGTATGTATCCTAAAGCAAGCACCGCGATTGAATCTGTAAATAGGTTTACCTTTCACATGTGGACAGACGTTGCCTTTTATATAAGTAGAGAAGAGATATAATATTTATTACGGAGTTTACCTCGAACATGTGGACAGATGTTCTCTTTTATATAAGTAGAGATAAGTCTAATCCATGCTATAATTATTATATGCGAGAGCCCATAAACAATAAAATGTAAAAAAACGAAAAAAAAAATTGAGGCTACCAGGATTCGAACCTACAGCCTCCCGAACAAAATACGTATAGAAGAGTCGGTATTCCGCCCTGCGCCATCCGCTTTCTGAACATTGGTGCGAAAATAGTGAACGCCACCATACGCCACGGCATAGTATTAATTTTGTTTGAGAGTAATTTCATTGATATTGCTCAGCCCTTTGGATACTTAGCGTAATGGTATGTACGTTAAAGCGTTCCTAGCGATGTTCTCTTTAAATTGGTTTAAATCGCATCTTGATCTGTTTTGTGGTTACGGAGATTACCTCGTGCATGTGGACAGACGTTCCCTTTTATATAAGTAGAGAAGAGAAGAGAAGAGAAGAGATAACTAGCTGAGGTGCCCGGTTCACAGCCCAGTGACGGACGGACGGACGGACGGACGGACGGACGGACGGACGGACGGACGGACGGACGGACGGACGGACGGACGGATAGACGGGCGGATAGCGGAGGCTTAGTAATAGGGTTCCGTTGACACTAATAAAAATGATTCAAATCGGTTGAGCCGTTCTCGAGTTATAGCGAGACTAAAGAACGGCAACTGATTTTTATATATAGACATCACTGAATAGTTAATATTTATTCCGTAGAATATGTTATTTCAAGTGCAGCTAGTTGCACTTAATACTATAGAACATGTCAACATTTAACTTTTAGTAAAATAAAAAAAAATTGCTGGACATAGATGGCTAATACCGAACTGACCGTCAGAGATATTAATTAGCCTAACACACATGGGAACTAAGTGCCATGCCAGGACCTTTCTTATATTCTTAAGTAATTCATACAATATTCTTAGGTATAAAAATGCCCCGTCGGTTGTCAATGAATATCATGTTATTTCAGATTAAAATCAAAATTAAGAATACTGACACTTAAATTCAATTAAAGCAAATTTAACATTAAGCAAGTACAAGTCAGTAAACACAATAAGTGATTAAAATTGGTGATATAAAAAATATACAAAAGAATAAAATACATTTTTAATATACGATAATATACTTCGCTGCGCACCGACCCACATGGGAAGAAACTGAACTTTTCACTCACATATAAATATATGTTTTTTATGGATACGCTTGCTTATACGATTTTGGTCTTTACATATATTTTGTCATTGAGATACATATAGATTTAAGATGTAATTTATATGTGCTGAAATTAATGTGAGAATTGTTTTTGGAAATAGTCTTACCTCTTTTTCCGCATAATTATATTCTTCTGTGTTAAATTGTCTATTTCTGTTTATTCTCCTAATACATAAAAAAACGTCTGTTCTATTCTTGAGGCATCCATGTCCTTTAATAAATGACGCATGGAATGGAAAACGAATTGGAACTAAACGTCAGATACATTTACAGTGTGTTCTGACGAGTATTTTTGGAGTCGCTCGTAGAATAGCTATGATAATAACGCCAGCTAGGAGCCTAATTGGACGCGTGAGAACCTGCCAGGACAGACAGGTAACAGGAGGCCTTAAGAATAAATATGTATAGAACAAATGTCAACAGAAAAGTATTGAATCAACTCAATGTTTTCTAAAATGTAATTCATGGCTAGTATCATAGTCACACCTTCTGTCATGGGTATAGCTGGCAACATCGCAAATGCCGTGAAATTCGAATTGTTTTACATAATATGTATCACAGGCATTAAGCTCTTCGCTACGAAACAGTATACAACAGACTAAGTAGACGGGAAATGGTGGTATTATTTAAACAATACAACAATGTCATTGGTTACTTATTTCAGATAGATGATATTATAGCCTCAGCCAAAGTCGGAAAAAATAAATTTCGAAATGGTGATGTCGGAAAAAAATATTGTCACAAATTACTGTGTGTAAAATAGTTTTTCGACGAAAAATTTAAAACCATGGACAACGTTTAATCGGCAGATCTTTTATTTTATACGTAGTTCATGAATAAGTTGAAAAAATAAAATAACTGTTTACTTCGTGCATGTCGTATAAAAGTCACAACGTATACAATTTGAGCATCCGCCTTAAATTCCTTAGATTCAATCGAAAACTGTTTATTTAACAAAAAAGAGAACCATGCATCGTATAATGCGAAAAATGATTATTCGATAAACGCCCTAAACCTCAAACATTTAAAGTATATACTCGCGCGACAATTTTTTGTCTCAATTCAACAAAAACTATTACTGTACATAGTAAATACGACTCGACGAATTCATGTGATTTTCTAGACGGAATGTCAAACGATGCGATAGTAAACAAAAAGCAGTACCACTTACCTTGTTGAATCTATAAAATGCTAAGCAAAGTAAAAAATATTCGAACAAACTATTGTACAAGTGTTAGTTTCATGGTAAAGTCACCAAATATAAACCCTGGTTTTCGATACTTACTATATTTATTTACTTTGATACGAAATAATACATAGTATTTTCACGTGCATAGAAAAACGAACATGTTTATTGTTTAAAATAATTTCCGTTACGGTTTCGTACGGTTTTAGCAAAGGAAATCTTGCTCTGTTGTCGGTCAAAATGCAACTAACTCATTTTATCATGCGCAAATCCTCTTTATCTTAAAGTTTACTTCAATTATTTTTAGGGTTCCGTACCCAAAGGGTGAAAACGGTAGCCTATTACTAAGCCTCCGCTGTCCGTCCGTCCGTCTATCACAGGGCTGTATCTCATGAACCGTAATAGGTAGGCACCTGAAATTTTCACAGAGTGTGCATTTATTTTGCCGCTATAACAACAAAACAAACAAAATAAAAAAACTATAAAATTAAAGGGGGGTCCCATGCAAACAAGTGTTTTTATTCTCAAATCTTGTACGATGGTACGGAACCCTTCGTGTGCGGATCCAACTCACAATTGACCGGTTTTTCACGTCTAATAGTATGCCTAGTCTATCAACAGACCAGACGAAAGTGACGAGTCATGTCAAGCGACCTTTTACTTCAACTGCTACGAAAATGTGTGACAAGGCCTTCTCAATGCGTAGAGAGGGACCCTCCACGATCTTGATGACTACCTACGCCAAAAAGTGTTTAGTAGTTTATTTTGTAAACAATTTTGATATCTTGAAAAAATATTGAAATAACATTCCTATTTCAAGTCTTATTCATCATTCATTTCAATATACAGTCTCTAAAATGAGGGAGTTATTTACTATTCCATTTGTTATATTATTGTCTTCAATACCAAATGCGGAATTTAGTTCTTCTCTAGGGTGACGTTTACTATGTTTTAAAGTGGTCCTTGTCAATTGTATTGTTACTTTAACCAATAGTTTTTGTTACGTTAATGATGTAATACGGATTGCATCACCCTCAACGCCACAGTAGGCATTTACAAAGAAAACGTATGTGGGTCAAAGTCACGGAGGACTACCTCTCTATCCTCGACTACGTGTGGCGTGATGCCTTTGTACTGTGTTTTTGGAAAATGAAATGTTTATTGAATTTCATTAGTTGGTATGTTCCGAGCTCTGGAATTTTATGTTGCAAAGAACGTTTCGACATGGTAATATAAATTATTAAAATAATTTCTCGAAAAACACTGGTTGTGCACCATCTCTGGTTGAATGTAATTATAAAGATATTTCTGCCTTATTTCTTCTTATGTTTTAACTTAAGGTGGCCCAACCCGCTCATTTCCCCATACAAAAGGGGAAAGAAGATCACGCCTATATTTCTTGTCAGAGATCCAAAATTTTGCTCAATATAGCTTTATTTGATTGAACTAGATGTCTGATGACCATTGGCATTGTAAAATTGTGTTTGGTTTCCAAGTTATAACGTCCGAAAGTTCGGATTTTTCGCGCGTTTTATACAATTACTTTGGAGGTGGATTACGCAATGATAAAGTAAGAACATCTTAAAAAGATTAGTCATCAGACATAGCTTGTTTAATCAAGATTTATAATCTATTTGGTTTTTGTTAGATTTTTGACTACAGCGGTCGTGGTTTACTTTTAGCTATAAATCGTTTTGAAATTAAAATTTTCGTAAATCTTACCAAATCATACACTATGCACATTGTCTTTTTTGTGGACAGGTTGCATCTTCCTAATAACGGAGCCTGTCTTATTCTTAGAAACAGAGAAGGTCCCAGAGCGCAACAGCACGGTTTTGTACCGTGCCCGCAAATGAGTTGAGGCCGCCGGGTTGGGCCACCTTAAGAAAGTTATATGTTAACGATTACATTAACGTTAACAAGAAGTGTTGCACTCCAGTATTACAATTTATATTATATAAATGGTTTTAGTTATCGTTTCGAGTCAGGGTTACAGGATTTTCAGATATCTTACCAAACAAATAAATTGGTTGTACGGCTATTTCTGCGTATTTTACAAACAGACAGATATAAACTATGGCAATCTGATTAAGACCCCTTTTTACGCTATTCTTGACATTTCCAAGAGTCCATTTACCCCGAATTTAAGAAACTATTATTATAGTCATTTTTTTACCCCGCCACCTATCGGTATAGAACAGGAACGTTGCCAAGGCAGTATATATTTAAGGTATTATTCGGTCAAGGTCTGCATACCTAGCTGTACCGAGCCTATTTTCTAGTTTGAAGCCCGTAAATCATTCGCCTTGTGCCTTTGCATTTTGCGTTGCAGCGGTAATAGGATATTTACTGTAACGTGTACAATTTCCCCACTTTACTTTCTTGGTTTTATCGCGAGGTAAAAAACGCCTCCATACCATAACTCCGTTCTAACGCGCTATCTTAGAAATAATAGTACAGAATGGCTTGCGAGGCTGTTCTAAAGCCACCTGCGTCCGACCCGGCGAGACATAACTTGCGGTCAGGCCTGCACTAATGAACAAACCACCTTCCAGCCTGCCCCTATTCGCCGTGTGCGTTTATCCAGGTAAGTTACACTCGAGTGGCTGGTTTACTCTTGAGTCTTTTTCGGAATGCAGCGTAGTTTTCGAACTTGCCAGGACGTTTCTAGCGATTCCGGCAAAAATCTGGTTACTTAAATGCGGCGACAGTAGAGTTAACGAACATTTAGACGCGCAATGATGACCTGTTTTATGTAACTGGACATGACGTCATAATATTAGCCTAACACACCACATGGGAACTAGGTGCTATGCCAGGACCTTCCTTATATTGCCCGACTACATTGAACTGGATGGAAAACCCGGAAGATTTTCATTGCCGCTTCGACCATCGTTCCCTCAATGCGATGGTACCAACCTGCGCGGGATTTCCTAGTAACGTGGAATCCTAATCACGGCTAGCCTCAATGGTCGAAAACGGTCACCCATATACAACCCGACCGCGCTCAGAGCTGCTTCACAAAGCTTATCGAGGCGTCGCGCCACGGGCCTAACGAGGCATACTGATATAGAGTTACCATATTCTAAGATAAACCTATACATTCCTATAAACCACAGACATATACAGATTGCAGACTCAAAATTAACACTTCATTCACACACAAGCAGTATTCACCCACACATGAGGTGTGTGGGTGAATACTGCTTGTACACTCATACATACTCACAAGGCAGCGGCTGAAAACCAGCGTCAGGCAGGGCAATTTACGTACCTCCCTGGCATGCTGAACCATAGCCACTTTTGCAAACTATTGCTAGATATATTCCAACGTAAACTGTAATTAGTACACATTTGTAACGATAACGATATTGTAACACTGTAACAATGTGCTTTGTGTATTTTTCTTTTCTTTTGGGACTGCTTTACTTTTACTTCAAACGTCTTTGCCACAATATTTCATAACCCGACTTCGTAACACTTCTCTCAAGGCCGATGTCGGTTGGTCCCAGTCGTTCTGCCCGGCACTGTACGTGTGTCCGTGCGTCGTGCGTAGCGTGAGCGAGCCAGATCGGGCTGCGGCGAGCGTTATTCAAGGAACAGACTAACGAGCTTCCGGCTCACGTGGCGCGGCGGCGTCTGCGGGTGACGCGGCGCCGCTCGCCACCTCGCCCATCCGATCGCGCGCGTCTCGACGGTACACTGCCGAGCCGCGCGCTTGGCACAGTCTCGCGACCATTCCGATATTTACGGCATATTTTAACAACATAAATTACCCGACCGTTTTATTTTAATCGTTCTCAAAACTCTTTCTTTAATGTAACTGAACATTGATGGCTAATACCGTACCCACCGTCATGATTATATTAGGCCAATACACCGCATCCCCGAAGGAATTAGGTTCCATGCCAAAACATAATATTTATAAGCACGGCTACATTGTACTGGATGGAAAACATGGACGATTTTACATTGCCGTTTCGAACATAATCTTTATACAATGTGATAATAGCAACCCGAGTAGGCCCTACCACCCACAGACGAAAAGGACCTAAAGTTTTACATGGGTTCCGTTTCATAAAACATCTCCCATTCGTAACGAAATGCACTTATCCTAATGAGAAAGAGAAAAAAAAGTGGTGCACGAACGGGGCCGGGATTTACCCTTTATACCTCTGGTATATAAGGCAAGGCCACGCGCTCTTTATTTATTATTATTATTACTATATTATTTATTTTTTATTTTTAGATTTACACCATTACTGCCGGGCTTTCAAACGAGAACGGGCACTGAAAGGTAAACATGTCGACCGTCAAACCATTCGTTTTCAAATAAATATGTTAACTAAAAGTTTGTTTCCGTATTCACTAAGATCTTTCAAAAAAATTTCACTATTAAATTTATTATCACAAAATAATATATAAACACAATGGTGAAAGTTTTCGGTTTTACAATTAATAAATTCTAAATATACTAGCGTAATGTTCGTATAGAATTCCTTCCTTGTATATATATAGCCACACAAAATTAAATGAAAAGCATATAAAAGGCGGTAAACCCCATATTTTTTCTTGACACTGTAAGCACTCAAGTAGGGAGAGCCACAGGTCTCCGTGCAATGTGCCACCTAGACACTTCAGATTCAGAGACTCGTCCCTATTTTACATAAACCAAGGTAGGTAAAGCTTGTTGAAGGCATGATCACACCTGATTGCATTCAGCTCCATAAAGGCGAAAGTGAAACCATATTATAAGATTTTTAAAAATAACTACTACCTATTTTGGAATTTCAAAAAGTTTAATGATGTATTGATGGTCTAACTATATTTGAAACCTATAAAGGTAAATACGTGACGCTAATATTTCAAACCTTTTCTATGATAGTTTTTGAACATAAGTCCAATTTGAGAACATTAAGCACCAGAGACGTCGTACTGGATACTGGATAAATTAATGAATCATATTAAATGTATCCGTAGTCAGCGTGGCGAAAACCTATTTTAGAATTTCCACTTAAATTTTTATAAGATAATAGAAATTTAATACCGCAAGATGGCTACTTTTTCTGTGGCACAAAAACAATAAATATTAAAGTTTTTTAAAGTTTTAAATGTTTTAGTGAAATCGGTTTCACTATATGTACTCACTTATACCGGCCATTTTAAAAAAAGAAAATTAGCAATGTTTAAATAGTAGAAAAACAATTTTAATCATTAATGGTTTGCGCGAACTTGTTTGCAAAGCAGTGTAAATATATCAAATGTATATGTATGTATTTCGAAAACTCTTATATCCTTCAACTTTTAACTAAAACGGTTGAATATACCTGAGTGCAAGCAATGTTTAATACGAAAATATTGGCAGAAATAGCTATGTTAGAAATCTCTTAATAGAAAATATATCGGTTACGGCTGTTCCGACCCGTATAAAGTTGTTTGCACACATAACGCAAAAAGTATTGCACTTTAAGCCACGAATTAATAATAAAAGTTTAATATAGTCATATTACTTGCAGCGAAAACAATTTCACAATTTCAGGATTATTGGTTATGTTACAATTTATTTAAATACGATTTTTATTTAACAGCGCCATCTAACGGTGTAAAACTTCTAATCGGCAATTACAACGAAACCATTAAACCTGAAATTGTGAATATGTTTTCGCTGCAACTACTATGGCTATATTTAATATTTTTGACGAATTCGTGCCTTAAAGTGCAATACTTTTTGCGTTCTGTGTAAAAAAAACATTGTTTGGGTTGGAACATCCTTAAGATTGTACATATTTGGTGTGTATTTATAACCCCACCTAGCCTATCCGTAGCTGTCGTAGCACTGCTACGCCGAGCGCGCGTAGCACTACAATTTGAGTCCAATAAGGTCCTGTTATATTACTCTCTGTTTCAGTATCCTTCCGTGCTCGCTGGTTAAAGTTATCTTTTTTAGGGTTCCGTACCCAAAGGGTGCCAACGGAACTGTATCTCATGAACCATAATAGTTAGGCAATTGAAATTTTCATAGAGTGTGTATTTATGTTGCCCCTATAACAAAAAGTAGGTAAAATTCAAAATAATAAAAATTAAAGGGCCCCCATACAAAAAACGTGATTTTTGTGTTAAATCTTGAACAATGGTACGGAGCCCTGTGTGTGCGAGTCCGACTCGCACTTGGCCGGTTTTGTAGTAATTATCCCATCGCAACACATTTCCGAAGAATCTGGGCTCTGTACCTTCGCTTTCGGCTACATTGACCTGGACTTTTTTTGCTGATTCGACAATCTTTTATCCTGGGTGCTTTAAGCCCCAATGGCGTTTATCCTTAGCCGCAGTCACGGAGAAAAGAGATTATTTGGGACCGAATTCGATGTTTCCATCGAGGACCGATATCGCTGGTTCAGTTATTTTAACACTTATGTGGTTTGATCCCCCGGCTAGCTTTCTACAAATTATATGAGTCCATACGTATATACGATAACGTGTGTACGTATGTATTCGTACCTTCGTATCATCATGAATGCGAGCTGCTCTATGGTTCGGAATCCATGTAGAACTGTAGGTCCCCTTCCCCTGTAGGGTTTAAGCCCGCCCGGGATGGTACCATCGTATTGGATGAAAAGATGGTCGAAGCGGCAATGAAAAATTGTCCGTTTTTTCCACCCAGTTCAACGTAGTCGTGCTCATAACGGGAAGGTCCTGGCATGGCACCTAATTGCTTCGGGAATGTGGGTTATTGGGCTAATATCATAAAGGTAGTTGTGTGGTATTCACGTCAGTCCAGTCCAGTGGCATCCATGTCAGGTTGCATAAAAAAATCGTATCATATCAAAGTATATTCGTATCTAGAATGAATGGGGGATGACAAAACAAATTAACAGACCAGAACTGAATGAAAATGTCTTGTCATTAGAAGACCGTACCACGACTATACTTAACAAGTACTTCGAAAACGTTAGGTACGTAGCAACTGTAAGCTTAGGTTATGTAATGTGTGTAGAGGAATCAAAACAGAAAGTACCCTGTGATCTCTAGCATATCTGCCCTTCCCTCCAGGAAAGCGTCATTGCGTACTTACAGGTATTCATAAATATCGTAATTTTATATTTTTGACTTTAAAAAAAATTCGCCGGCGGGTATTAACGATATATCGGTACTTCGCAATCCCGGGCCGAGTTCTAGCGTAGCGCCAAATTATTCACAATCTCGGGGGCCGAGACACGAGATCCGTGGGTCGAGATGACCGAGCTCAGATGACGGACGTGCGATTGACACCAGCGATTTCGATTTCGAGTCCACCTCTTCTGACGAACGCCTGCTCTGCCTTCATATATCTCCTCTTCTTCAAGCATTTCCAATCAATTTTACCTACATTATTCTCGTATTTCTCAATACTTCAGGAATCAAATTCGGACCGGCGCGCCGCGGCGCCTGTTGTTTTTAGGAGATGGAGGACGGCGCTTGTGCTCTGCACTCTTGCACCCTGACGCGAGCCCGTCGTCTTTGGTGCAAGAGATTGCGGTTTTTTTCCTAAAAACAAGCTCGCAACCATGTTTACGTCCTCAACTTTTCGATGGAGATCCCGCGCGTACGGATAACGTGCAATCGCCAGATCAATGACGCCGGGGCGAAGTTTGAGCCGCGCGTGAGTCAAAGTTCGGGGCGTCCCGCGCGGTCGGCGCGTCTGGGTGTTTTAAATAGTCGGAGCGTGGTCGGTCGCAGCTGACTGCCCGCTGGCAGGCGACGGACCGTGGCGTCGGGTCCCGGCGTCGGGTCCCGGCGCCGGGTCCCGGCGCCGAGCGGACCGCGAAGTGGACATCCGACGCCGTCGGCCGGCGAGTGCCTCGGACGGTGCGCCGGCTCCGATCGAGAAAGGAGATTACCCGTAATAAAAGTGGAAACCTTCTCGGTGGCATAGTAGAAATGTACATCAGTTGTGGGAATTTTAAAGTCATAAACTTTCTCGTGCATCTTAATTCTTCAATGAAAAATAATTTTTAAATTTTTCAGATTTTGTCAAGCGGAAGCACGTCACCGACGAATGGATCAATTTACGCATGATCCTTTTCTTTTGCACGCAGCATATTAATAATAGAGATGAAAACGATTGTGGAGTTTTCTCCTGTAGGCTCCGCCAGATATGATATGACATGAGTAAATATTTTTTTTCCATTTTCTTTATTAGTTTAATTAATTAGAACGCATTTTCAGAAATATTTTTTATCTAAGTTTATCATGTCCAAAAAAGTTAATATTATCGACTAAATGTTTTCGAATACATGAAACCGAACTATGGTCATTATCCTTTGTTTTATGAATTGACTAAAATTAAATTTTGTCGCTTTTTTTAATGAAAAGAATCGACCATGAAACCAGGACACATTAAATTATTTTATTGAAGTCAACCTAGGACTGACTCTAGCGTCTGATGCCAAAAATAAGGTTTTGTGGAGGATAGCAATATTAAATATTTCCAATCAATGTCCGCAACCGTTATTTTTTCCGGGTTTTTAAGCCCCTTCACCTCACAATCTGTAAATTCACAAGTTAGCATGCTTCTTGAAGGAAATCTAGAGAAATCATCAATCTTGCACTTTAAAGTCTTTGAATAAATTATAGAACAAGTTAAGAAGAAAAAAACTAAAAGACAAATTTACTAGAATTAATAAGAAGACAAATGGAGTAGATAAAACATTTTGAATAAAGGACAAATTAAGTAAATAAAACAAATTAGGGTAAACAAAGACAAATTAAGTAACAGAAACAATAAAACAAATTACTGCAAACAATGACAAATAAAGAATCAGTGAAAGAATAAAAAAGCTAAGGTAAAATTGAATTTTTAATTAAGTTAAAATACAACCCGATTGGATCAAGACTCTTCTTTACGCCATGGACTATAACTCTAGCCAACGCATTTCGTCGAAATTTTAACAGAGAACTGCCAAACTTCAATAGATATGTGGCCTAGTGCTATCAACTTTAATTGTAGGTTAAAGCGTTCACAATTTGGTTTCATCGTCATCTCGAAAGCTCACATCGATTCATCAGTCTTTATTTCAACGATGTTAAGGGTTAGTTTTTTCCATTATTTATAAAAGTTAGACGGCAAAGCTTTTTTTAGCAACACTTGTTTTAAAATAGCAATGAGGTATAAATGTAATTTTAATTTTAATTTTCTTCGACACTCTCTTGATCGAGCGTGGCGTCATTACACAATTGGTTCGGTTCTTTAAATTAAGGTGAACACAAAGGGTAGAACTCAAGGTCGCGGCGTGGAATTTGTTCAGGGTTCAGGAGTAGGCCTTGGCCAATATCAATCCTTTAGGTATTCGCTCCTGAACATGTTGAAGCAATTCATAAGACAAATTCGAATTGACGTTTTTAAAATTAGGTACATGGTCGTTTTAGTAAGGTTCATAAATGAACCAATGCAGTGCAATCACTCCATGCTCACGGTTTATATTTTGTGACTTATCAAAAGCATTCGACAGTAATTCTGACAACATTCTTAACTTGAGCACTGGTGTATTAGATGGTAAAAAAATACGTTTAATTATATCTTAAAAATTAGAAATGTTAATATATATATTTGACTAAAATTAAACAAGCTTAAAGTACAAAGGTCTCAATAGGAGTGGAATTACAATATAGATGGCGCTCTTAAACCTGAAACATCCATACTAATTAAAATAACTGGTAACTAAAAACTAAGCTACTATAATAATTTACACTTGATAGTCTCCCCTAATTCAAAGGGGTTTATTTCGAGTTTCAAAGTCAAATAAATCGACAGGGGAGCGTTTCACAAAACCGATACCGATGTAATCCTAGGGCTTACGGCTGTGAGGCCGGCATGACGGGGAGGCGATTACGTTACCCTTTCATCAGAAACTGCAATTTACATACCGGAATTTCGGAATAGCAATCGTAGAAATACGATTTTTTTTCATATAGATTTTAGTTTTACTTTAATTGACAATTATTATTCTTCTTTTATTTTACTACTGTCTTTTAAAGTATTTCAAAGTGTGATAACAACTATACAAAGCTATCAAGGAAATAATGATGGGGCAGTGTTGATTTCGATACGTATGTGTAAAGAGCTCTATATTAAAGTATTTTTAAGTATTTTTAAGCCACTAGAAGGTTAAAGGCATAGTTACGGGCGAACGGAGATAATACACATACCTTCACGCCGTTTTCCCGGTACGATCACAGCACACCTCTTTCGCTTCATCTACAGACATACATATTTTCATACATGCTCTACGACTACGGGTGTTACGTACCAGACCTTTACAAAGAATTACATCGATTTGTTCTGCGATTCCGCTCACTTCTGCTCTGTAACTTTGTTTTGTAATTTTTTCGTCAACCAATCCGTTTCATGTATCTTAATCTTAGCAGTCCTTTCTCGATTCTAGTCACAACATCATTTTTCAATTTACATTGCTCTCTAACCGTTAAATTTCCCCGTTAGATTAATTTCGCAAACTTTCCACAAGGAACGCATTTCTACATTCATGCCTATTCTTCCATACCCAAGTCTCGCTCCCATACACAATTGTATCACATACATACACATACACACACACATACATACATACATACACAGTTATGAATCGCCATCCTAGCTGTAGGCGTAATCACCCGGCCTTTCATAACGGCATTCGTTGCGCCGTTTACTCGATGTCCAGCATTCACTCTTCTTTCAATGTCCTTCCTAGATACACAAACTCATTCACCTGTTCTAATCTTTCATTATTCATAGTTACATTACACATGGGGATAATAATTATGTTAATAAGCGCGAAGAGGTTAGAAGTCGTTAACTTCTCGCACTCAAAGATTAAAAGTTGTTGATTTGCTTTAGTCACCTCTCGAATGCAATCCAAATGATGAAACAACATCTTTAGTTCTATATTTGCATTTTTTTATGCAACCTGACATGGATGGCTAATAAATACCACACAACTGCCATTACACCACATTCCCGAAGGAATTAGGTGCTATGTTAGGACCTTCCATTTATGAGCACGGCTACATTGAACTGGATGGAACAATTGTTTATTGCCGCTTCGACCATCTTTTCATCCAATGCGATGGTACCAAACCGGGCTGGTTTCAACCCTACCACCTAGTAGGGGAAGGGGACCTACAGTTTTACAGGGATTCCGAACCATGGAGCAGCTCGCATTCGTGACGAAATGCACTTATCCAACTCAGAAAGAGTAAGAAAGTAGTGCATGAACGGGGCGAGGATTCGAACCCAGACCTCTGGTATACTAGGCAAGTCCCCGCTACACTAGGCTACGAGGCACTCATCCCGAATATGTACTTGCAATTACATATTCCACTAATGGGTTGAATAGTCTTCCCATAAACCGTTTTAATCGTTAATATGAATTGATTATAATGCATAAATAATTTAATAATGGTTTATTTCTGAAGTTCAGCAGATATCCTTTTTAAAATGTTACTAACTAGTATGATAATCATTTAACATATTATTGAATTTCACTTACGATTCACTACTTTTTTAATTGAATTCATAAATCCGTGGTTTAAAACATTTACTGATAATTACGTAGCCAAACAAATAAAGTAAGCGTGCTGCATTACAAACAAGCTCCCACCGTCGGTTTGTATATGCTGTTGTTCATCAGCTTGAGCCAATATTACCCTTTAAACTCATTTGAAAAATTAATTACCCATTGTGGTTTCAACCCGGGCAAAACTTATTGCGTATACTCGTTAAGTAACATCCACAAACATATTAACAGATCCAATCACGCACATTTGGTGTATACATTTAACGTGGTAGCTTAATCGTCCATCAACCTTCCACCTTTAAACTAAGGGCAGCCTTGTCGGGCGTTTTTATGTTAAGGTGGGCCTTCCCGCTCAACTCCACATACAAACGGGGACAGAAGATCACGCCAGTATTTCATGTCTGAGATCCAAATTGTAGCTCAAAATAGCTTTATTTGATCGAACTAGATGTCTGATGAACATTGGCATTGAACAATTGTATTTGGTTTCTAAGTTATAAGGTCCGAAAGTTCGAATTTTTCGCGCGTTTTATGCAATAACTTTGAAGGTGGATTACGCAACGATAAAATGCATACAACTTAAAAAGATTAGTCATCAGACATAGCTTGTTTCATGAAAATTTAGTTTTTGTTAGATTTTTTACTACACCGGTCGTGGTTTACTTTTACCTATAAGTCGTCTTGTAATTAAAATTTTCGTAAATTTTACCAAATCAAATACTATGCGCATGGTCTGTTATGTGGACATGTTGCATCCTCCTCATAACGGAGCCTGTCTTTTTCTTTGAAACAGAGAAGGTCCCAGAGCGCAATAGCACGGTTTTTTTACCGTGCCCGCGAATTAGTTAGTCCCGCCGGGAATGGACACCTTAAGAACGGCCCGTAAGCTATGCTCCCCATACAAACGTAGTTTACTTATCATTTGGAAACCGCTATTCCAATTGAATTGATATTTAATATATAATATCAGGTAACAAATATCTGTGTCTGCATGCTTTTGTTTTTTTTTTAAAAATCCAAACCGAATGAAATGAAAGCAAAAAGAAAATCTTCATACGAATTTTGTTTTCTCTGTGGTTTGACCCAGAATACATTTACCGAAAAAACAAAGGCATGCAGACACAGATATTTGTAGCCCAATATTAGATACCAAATATCAAGTATGTTGGAATAGTGGTTTTCAAA
Source organism: Incurvaria masculella (assembly GCA_946894095.1). NCBI lineage: Eukaryota > Metazoa > Arthropoda > Insecta > Lepidoptera > Incurvariidae > Incurvaria > Incurvaria masculella. The sequence continues at coordinate 4,236,343 of OX335650.1, read as the reverse complement.
TTATTAGTAAACTACGTTTGTATGGGAGGCGAAATTTTCTGATGCTTACGGGCCGACCTTAATGCACAAAATCATCTAAGTAATATGACAGGATAGTAGTGTTTAAATTAATAAGAAAGAAAGAAAGAAAGAAATAGTTTATTTATACCTGTGTTGAAAGAGAAATTAACTTAACAAGGTATTTGGCTTAATCTATGAAAATAACTTAATATAAAATTAACAGAACAACTAGATATTTTAAAAGCTTAGAAGTAAAAGTCAATACCTATACACATACATATAATAAAATAACAGATAGTTAAATCGGTTCCAGGCGCAGCATATGTCACTGTATTATGGAATTCATAATGCAGTGGTGCTGATTTTAAGCCTAGCCGTTCATTGAACAGGAATGTTTGATTTATTGTTTAACATACAGCACAAGGTGAGAATACTATAAAATAAATAATAAAAAATAACTTTGAAAATAAACAACTAAATCACTATACTACGCAGGTACGAAGCCAATGCAATCGGTAGTCATCAGTACGGCTCGTAAGATGCAATCTAGGGTCACCAGCACATCAAATGATGAGGCTTAATATTTGACTACTCAAGGTTCCTGCGTGTTTTTCTCACCTGTCAGTCACCTTTACCCAGTCAGTAGTTCTCCTGGTGATTCAGCTTACGACAAAAGTGAGGTCTTTGGCATTCGAGTGCTCCAATACAATCCGATATATCGGAGTGAAGAGCAACGACTCAGCTTGTTGTGCATAGCTTCAATCGTTATAACCCAGTCAGCAGTCCTATTGACTCATGCTGCGCTAAGAGCGACGACTTAGCATGCTTTACCGCCTGCACAAGATGACGTTACGCATCCAACGAATTTGCAGTCATACGCTACGTACTTTTACCTGCGTGAATTCGTAGCCCGAAAACCACTGGTCGTGGGCCAGCGATCATGGAGACGCGATCGAAATTCATTCGCATGGCGGCAGCGTAGCCGCCCGGTTAGTGAAAAAAAGCCAAATAATTATTAAGATAATTCGTAAGCGTCCTCATTCGCCGGCGCTGCCGCCATCCATACAAACGAGTTTCGGTTGCTACTCCCGCCCTTCGATCGTCGACGGTTCGTAGATCAGTTGGCGAAGTTGCGATGGACTGCAGCCGCTTGGTACGTAATTGATTGCAAACCTGTAGAGTGCTGCCGCTGGCTAGTGGCTACGTACCTGCGTGTTGCGCGTGAACCCGTAGCCCAGGAATCGCTCGTCGTGCGCGGGCACGGTGTCCGGCGCGACGTAGAACGGTTCGTAGAGTAGCTCGAAGTTGGTCACGTTGTGGCTGACGTGCGTGGCGGCGCTCTCGTTGCCGCCGCTCGCTTCCCACCTGCACAACAACTATTGTTAAGAGTGTCGTTACCCTATCAACTCCCCATAGTATTGGTGATAACGGTTTCCATTCTCTTAATGTTTTACTAAGTCTTTGAAATTTTGGATTCTAAAATATATTGGTAATATCTACGTCTGTATGTTTTTTTTTTTAATATGCTTTTATATTGTAAAATATTTTCTAAAAATCATTGGAAAAAAGGTTATTTTTTTACCTTCACTGAAGATTTTTGTACCGAAAAATACAGACATTTACATAAAAAGGAAAACATAAGGACATATAGCAATGCTCTCTAAAGTAACAAAACAAAAACTCTACAAACTGAATGGACAACACACAGAGATCTATCTTCCCGAAAGACTGCGAACAATTTTCATGGTCACCTAGAACATTTTCCATTTAATGTGGAGGGACAATTTTTATATTATTTTACATCAATGCATTTGCAATATTTTTGGCTGAAATATGAATAATTTTAGAGCTAAATAGATCCATATAAAATACCATGGCACCTACACGTTTATGATTTGAAAGTCTATCCAACTACCCACTGATTAAGGCTGTGAAGAGAAACATCAATTCCGTAATTAAGACAACCTCAAACGACAACGGATCATACGATTAACTTGATACACCCTATAAAAAGCTCCTACTGTGTCGAAGCGGTACAGTTTCGTGGCAATTTTCGGTAGCAATATCCGCGTGCATAAATCACTATGTGCGGACGCGTTATGAATGAATGCAGCGGAGCGGACGGACCCGCTCGGTCACTGATCCGATCGGACGTCACCCGGGGGAGCCGTTCGGTGCCGACGAGGCGGCACGAACGAGATCCGCGGCCGCCGGGAGCCGTATCGATACGCCGGTCGCGTTTCCACAGCCTCGGCCCCGGTTCGCGCGCTAATGGCAGTCATGTTTCAAATGTCGCGGGCCGTCGAGACGAAACATCGGGTTACGTCTCATAACTGGATCCGTTTTGGCGGATTAGGTTAGCTGGAGGTCAAATTTCTTCCGATGTCAAAGGCACTAGAGTAATCTGGGGCTGTTTAACTTACTTGACGGCGGAAAAGTCCTTTGCCTAACTCCAGTCAAAAAATAAAGTTGTCTTTGGCTGGGTCTTTCAGTGCTCTGACAGATTGAATTGTATTTCCGGCAGGAAGTTGTCTGTGCCTGTGACAGCAACTTTAGCAGAGAGATTTCAAAGACTTCGCTAAGAAGTTGTATGTTAGTGAGCTTGTGCCACGTGTTTTGCAGTCTCCATTGGGTAACCCCGGCCGTGTAGGCTTGAGTGTGTGTGCGTGTGCAAAAGTGAAGCGTCGGCGACGGCACGGTGAAGCCCAGCCAACAGCCAGCAGATGTCGACCAGCGAGCGCTGAGAGTAGTGAGAAGCCCGAGTTCTAAATGGATCCAGTAGGTTAGGGTCTCCATCCGACTTTTCGGCGTCAGGGCGCCTTCATCGGTCGATGAGTACCGCTCGCGAAAATAAGCACTAGGGGTGCGTAGAAAGCCACAACCAAAAGTGTTGGTTGAAAGCGGTTGAAATCCATTGTCAGTGCGTGACACTATCTATCGGCGGAAATAATCCATGCTTATATTATGAATGCGAAAGTAACTCTGTCAGTCAGTTACGTTTTCACGAATGACTTCATTTTCATGAAATTTGGCATAGAGAGAGTCTGCACCTTGGGAAAGGTCAAAGAATTTGCGGCGAAAACTAAACTGAAATGAGTGAAACGGGGTTGGATGTTGGTTTGGGGAACTCATTTAATCATAAAATGTTAGGTTTAGCCCGACATCGGTCCGAAACGATATTGACCCAAGCGGACATCAGCTAGTACTAAAAAAAATTTATTAAAAAAAACCCCAATACATTCGGGAATTTGATTTTTTTCGAGTCTAAGGCCGAGATATTCCGTAAAACCTTATCTACAGGTTTAATATTATGAAAATCAATACTTCGAAAATGAAAATCAGCAGGTCTCTTCGTTCTCCAATGGCTCTCAGATCTCTGATAGCCATCCTCCGCCTTTTTGTTTTTTGGATGGCGAATTGCGAACGATTCCGCTACAATGGCATCTCCAGACGGATATTACGCCGGTCTCCTCTCGCTGGAGAGACATTAAATTTTTCCCATTTCTCGCGAAAAGACGCCTAATCTTACGTCTTATAATAAATGCATGACAGCTGCGCACCTCTTCGGTGTTCCGAGAGCGCTGGGAAGGAACGTAGCACCATGCCTATGTGTACAGCTGACGCTTGGAGGGATGATGGCTGAACAGGGCTAAGAATGTACATATTTATTTTTATGTATATAACTAGGTACTTATGCGGAGCGTTAGGACGAGGAAATTTTCATAAACCAACTTCCTCTTACCGGATAATGCTACTACCACTTTATGCACTCTGATTTATCTTGGCTCATTTATCTTCTACTCTGAATTGGTGCTACTCTTAGTAATTTTGAGCAAATTGAAAAGATAAGATCGGTGCTAACTAGTTTTAATGCAATTTGTTTTTCCACGCAGGTACCTAAATTCTATCGCTAAGTACGTACAGTTTGTTTCAAAATAAATCCATTTTACGAAAAACATCAATTAACTGGTTCTGAGTTTTACGTTAATATTATTATGATGACGATTCAAATCTGACTAAAAGATGAGACCATAAAGAATACAGAATCAATAACACATTGTTATTAGGAGCTACGAGTATGTTAAGAAGGCATTGATCGCAAATATGGAGCAGGTGGCTTTTAAATATATTTTTTATTACTGGGACGATAGTTCACGGCTGACTCCACAGAAGATAAAAGGAAGGAGAAGTGGCATTAGGTTGTGGGACTCAACTGTATGGACAAAGTGTGCATATAATCGTATGGGAAGCCGGCCGCATGTCGCATGCCACACAGTCTAAAAATCGCCACTGCGCGTGAATATGCTACTATTAAGGTGGCCCAACCCGGCCGGACTAACTCATTCGCGGGCACTGTACAAAACCGTGCTGTTGCGCTCTGGGACCTTCTCTGTTTCAAAGAAAACGACAGGCTCCGTGATGAGGAAGATGCAACATGTCCACAAAAAAGATAATGTGCATAGTGTATGATTTGCTAAGATTTACGAAAATATTGATTTCAAAACGACTTATAGCTAAAAGTAAACCACGACCGCTGTAGTCAAAAATCTAACAAAAACCAAAAAGATTATAAATCTTGATTAAATAAGCTATGTCTGATGACTAATCTTTTTAACATTTTCTTTCTTTGCGTAATAAAACACCAAAGTTATTGTATAAAACGCGCGAAAAATTCGAACTTTCGGACCTTATAACTTAGAAACCAAACACAATTTTACAATGTCAACGGTCATCAGACATCTAGTTCGATCAAATAAAGCTCTTTTGAGTAAAATTTGGGATCTCTGACAAGAAATATGGCCGTGATCTTCTTTCCCCGTTTATATGAGGAGTTGAGCGGGTTGGGCCACCTTAAGTTGGACACAGCGGGTTTCATAGTAAGTGCGGTACATGGCACATCTCCTTCTTTTTTGATCAGGGGTTTACTCTAAATATATAACTACTATATATGGCTGGGCTGTCGATAAACTTGTCCGCATCCACATTACCCCGTGAGTGAATAAACGTCGGAGAAAGTCTCCTCCATAGCCGCGTGAAAAGCCGTGAGTGTTTGCCAAAAATACCCCGCAAGGGTTTATTCAGTAGGCGAAGGTAAAACTTGACTGAAAAAAATACCATGAATAGTTACTCACCTCGAAAAGTTAGAAGCGTACTGATTGTATATGAAGACTTTTCTGTGGAAAGGTATCGCCAGGCCCTTCCTGGCGAGACGGATGAGCTCCGTCTTGTTGTGCGGGAACGTCGCAACATGGTGGTCGAGCTCGTACGTCGGCACGACGTAGGCGCACAGCGGGCACGGCGGCGCCGTCGCCAGGAAGCGCTCCAGCGCGTCCGCCATGCCGCCGCTCGGCACGATGTCCACGTCCACGAGGAACACGTACGGACTCTGGCAGTTGCGCCGCGCCAGGTTCCGCAGGTGGTTCTGCGGGTACGGGTTGCGCGCGCGCCACTTGGCCGTGTCCTCCCGCCGGTCGCCCATCGAGATCGGCGGCAGCGCGCAGTCGAGCACGCGCCGCCGCGCCGCCGCCGGCACCGGCCCCGCCTGCGGCGGCCGCTCCGACGTCACGAGCACGTGCAGCGCCAACCGCGCGTACGTCTCCGGCGAGCAGCGCATCGCGTGCAGCACGAACGCGCGCAGCAGCCGCAGCTCGTCGCCGGCGACGAACACGGCGACGGACAGCGGGCCCGACCAGCCGGCGGCGACGCGGCCCAGCTCGTGCAGCCGCTCGAGCGAGCTCTGCGTGGCGAGGCAGACGCGCCGCGCGCCGGAGAGCCGCGCGTACTCGCCGCCGACGGCCGCGTAGTCGTACATGCGGAACGTCCTCGACGGGTCCCAGCGGCCGAGCGCCAGGTCGAGCCGCGCTATGGGGTCGTCCTCAGGCGGCGGCGGCGTCGTGCAGGGGGCGCACGCGTCGTCGCGCCGCGTCCACTCGCTGGAGGCGCTCGGCGGCGGCGGCGCGGTGGCGTCGGCGCGGCGGCCGCACGGCGCCGGCGCGGCGCGCTGCTGCCCCACGCTGATCACGGCGTTGTACGCGACCAGCGCCAGCACTCCGATCGAGCACAGACTCCATTGGCAGCGCCTCGACCACTGTGAAAAGCAATTCGATCGCTCACGAATCAACCTACTTAACAGAGTAAGTCATTTATATCTTGCATAATGTCCTGACACACACAGTAAGTTTTTATTTACTCATTCGTGAATTGTGCTGTGTGGGTTGCGATACTTAAAAAATATCGTACTGCAATTCTTCTTCTGTATGTCGTAAGACGAGATTAAGATATTTGTCATTTGTGGTTCTCATTTACTGTGGATCGGTTAAACTGTAGGCCTCTTTCTTTCTTCCTCCGTGGTAGCGTTAACCGCCCAGGGTGGTACCAGATTATCAAATGAACGGTGATCAAAATATCGGAAACTGTCTGTGTTTTCCATCCAGTTAAATACAGACGGGCAATATAAGGGAGGTCTGACCTCTTTTTGTTTTATGTAACTGGGCGTGTATTCTTGGCATTCAGTCATTGCGGATTCAGTAGAGTTAACAGTAATGTCAAAGTAAATTCTTATTCTGTTAAATCTACTGAATCCGCAATGACTGAATGCCAAGAATACACGTCCTGGAGATGGATAGCTAGTCGTTATATAAGCCTAACACACCACATGGGAACTAGGTGCCTTCCTTTTATTGCTCTGCTACATCGAACCTGGGCGGGATTAACCCTACCACCTAGCAAGTAAGGAAGAGGAGCACCTTCATATAATCCCACCCACGGCCAGCCTCAACGGTTGAAAACACCCATATAGAAACCAAACGCTTACAGTTGCTTCACCAAGCTTATCGAATCGTCGCGCCACTGAGGTACCGAGGCTGACAAAGCTACCGAGGCCGACCTCGCACGTGGGCTGCTGAGCTGATATCATGACGTTTGATTAGATTAAAAAAATACTTAAATTACGACCAATTTTCATTATCGTTTCGGCCATAATACCTTGAATGCAATGGGACCAACCTAGATGGGCTGTAATGGTTGTTAGTTTCACATGGGTTTCTGACCCTACTTGTGATGGGCTTCGAACCTATAATTTCACCTTCAAGCCGATAAACCTTCGTCATTGTCATTATAAAAGTGCGGCCATAGAAATAGCGCATGCTAGGTCTATGAGTGCGGCATACCTTTCCCATAGGTCGACACAACAGCGACCTTCTCATGGAGACAATCTTTAAGAAGGCCGCCAAAAAGAGCGCCACCACCACATAATAATTCAGCAGCATGGCTGCCATCGCTGCTCCGATGACTGACACATGCTCACGTTTTGTTCACACCACTCACTTTACCACTTTATAGTCTCGCAATTCACTGCACAGTTTTATTTTGAAGTTACACTTCTTTGGTGATAGAAAGGAGAACCTTCCTTGTTTATCTAAGATTTAATGCAACGAACATTCGATGCTGTTCGTCCCTAATTTGTGAGTGATCTAACTACAGTTAGATGTCTTTCACAACTCGTGGTTACACTCGATATATTCGATGGCCGAAACTATTTGTGAAATTGAAGACGGCGGGTATGATGTGGGGTATATAGGGGGGCATATACATGTGTAGCACCCTGTATGCTAATTATAAAGCTCGGATGGGGTGACAGCAGGGGAAAGGTAGAAGCAGCGGTGCTACGGATTTATCGCAGTTGCAGTTTTTTTTCGTTTGTGATCATACCCGCATCCTTCTCAAAAACTTTTTCTTATTGATATTTTTTTATTAAAAAAAATATCTCTGCATAAGCAAGAATTGTTCTTCTATCGCGCATGACCTCCATGCACAAATATTTCTATTTATTTGTAAATTTGAGGATCCTATTCTTATATGATGTTAGAAAATGTATTGCTTCTCCAGGTTTATTTTTCCGTCCAACTGTGAACATTCAAACATCATCGTGTAAAAATCCGATATAAACAATGACTAGAATGCTAAGAAAGCTATTTTATATCGGAACTGTTAACATATCAATTACTGATATGCACAAAATGTTCGATTCTTAAGGGCCTGGTACTAGCCAAATCGCAAAGTTAGACGAGGCACCCCAAGTAAACTAACTAAGTCTGACGATTATAAGTGTCATCCTTACAATATATGATTTCTTGTCTAGGAATCGAATGATTTTCGTTAATGTATGTTTCCTTTTTCTATACAAAATACATTGCGGAAACGGTGTCCATTTCCGAACTTTTTTGACTAAATGTAGAAATCTAAAAGCAAATGGAATTTTTTGTTTATGCATATATGCTGTTTTTGCTTATATCTAGAAATCAAATGACTTTCAGATTTCTAATGAGAAAAATCAACTTTTTTTATTTTTATTATTATTTAAATAAATGATGGAATAAAAAAATATTAACAATCCATTATCAGTCTGGAGTTCTATTTGGATTTGCTGAAGCGTTTCACTACATATTATTACATTTGTTAAAAAGTGCATTTGTATAGCGCGAGTAGTTGGCTAGTCCTAGCGCCTTAAGACGATAATGAGGTGAACACGTTCCATGCAATGGCTCCTGCCTGTTTACTCAGTCAAATAAAAAATATGTTTCAGAAATTTTAGCAAATTAAATCAATCAATTGAGCGCTTCGTCTGTACTTTTTGGTTTTGTTTTTGATAACTTAACTTGTATCCATGACTTTTTGTGTTTGCATACATTTTTGGAGGCAAATATGACAGACATAAGTTGATTTATCACAAAAACCAAAACATACAGACGAAGCTCTTAATTTATTTATTCAATGTGCAAAATATCAGAAAAACCTTTCTTAATTTTCCTTCCATTGACTCTTTGACCACATTTATTGAGACGATACAAACTCGGGCGAGATCAACCCTGGTAGGGATAAATGAGGAAAGGGGCATGAAGTTTAACCTGGAATTCGTGAAACTCGTCCGCGCTCAGACTTGCAACACGATATGTAGATCCGATAACAGACTATACACGAAAAACCGAATGTTACCAATAGGATTCAGATAAAAGTAGAGAAAGTCATCTAAAAACCACCTTTCTCATGTTAAAAAGGAAAGAAAGTAGGAGCCCTTTACCGAACTATAAGTGCATACATTAGACTATAAGACTGTACATATTATCTAAATAAATAGCTTAGTAACCTAATTTCACTGTAATCCGTCTGTGTCAATGTCTCAACTCCTTAATTATTCAATGCAGAGCCGAAACAGCCTGCAACGAAAGCAATTGCTTGGGGCATTATGCCATCAAAATCATTACGGTGTTTTTTCACCATTATTATAATCTTAAGTAGAATAAAAATTCAATAAGGTCTATAATTTAGTAATTTTCCTATAAAGTCTTATTTCTGACTTTTCCTAAATAAATTGCTAAGTGCATTTCGTTGCGAATTCGAGCTGCTTAATGGTTCGGAACCCATGTAAAATTGTAGGTTGCCTTACAATGTGGTAGGGCTAAGCTCCCCGGGTTAGTACCATCACATTGAATGCCGTTCATCCAATGAATCACCTCCATGCCGTTATGTTGTTCCTACAAAATCTTCGGACATTTTTCGTATACGTATCTTAAAAAAAATAGGACAACTATTGACTATTTCGCATTGCACCTCAAAATTCTACCAACCAATCGATTCAGTAAGAGTCATTCAAACGCAGGTAAATTGTGGTGGCTTCAATCATCCAATACCCTATGATAATATGTCATTCATAAACCACTACCTCCAATACCCTATGATAATATGTCATTCATAAACCACTACCTCAGATTCAACTGTTTTGAAAATTGTATGGTGTTTGAGGTTACCCAATAAACATTCTCCTTTCAGCTGTTTTTAGGTCTTAATTTAAGTCATATTAACGTATTTACATGTTTAGCACACATAGGCAAATATTTTAACACTGTTATCACACAAATATTGAGCACTAATCATAACAAAAACACATCACTGCACTTAAGTATTTATGGGTACACAGAATTTCGAGGCCGCGAAACGCGCATGCGTAAAAGGGGAAAATTCGCATGCGCCCTAGCGGCAGGAGTTGTCTATGCCTCAAAGGAAAACAAGTGAGTACCTACTTTAAAAAATGGAGCATCCACTTGCTCTCAGCCTTCTAACAAACTTGACTATCAAGTAAAACCAAACAGACCATTTTATCGTTCAATCCAATCCAAATCCCAAAAGTATTTTGATAAAATCCCTCTTTGCCCAGCGAGACTGTGCGGTTCTCAGATCGAATGTGATATAGCGACAATTTGCAAATTTTGGACTTGAGCCGTTATAACGTATAACAATATTCGTAATACAGGTTTCAGATTAGGTATGGATTATTAGGATTGTGTTTAGTTGTAGGTACGGGCAAAGGGAAGTAATGTGGATTACTAATTCAATCAAATCATTTAAAGGGGGTGAAATGCTGCATCAAATAAGCTATTTTTTGCTTTCTCGGAATACGAAGGGTTCCGTACCATTATGCAAGATTTGACTCAAATAAATTACGCTTCTTTTACGGTGGCCCCCATTAATTAAAATTTGTTTTAACAGAAATATAGACCTGTGAAAATTTCAGCTGTCTACCTCTTACGGTTCATGAGATACAGCCCTGTGCAAGACGGACGGACGGACAGCGGAGGATAGTCTGAGGAGTTTTGTTGTTGAAGCAAACGCGATAAGGTGGCCGAACAGTCATTTCCCGCAAGCGAAATCTTCTACTTCCAAGGAGCCCAGACATATCGGGTGAAGTCACTAACAGCTCAGAGCCGGTAGTCTCAGTATCCTCCGTGGTTCTCACCTAAATTGGCGTATACGTAACTTCGAAGTTCCGTAAAAACGTCAAACTCCATACAAGTTTTTACTAGATATTCTGTGGTTTTACTTCTTCAAGCTGTCAAAGTTAAACGCGGACTTCCGATTTGTATGAAAACGCGGAGTGGACGTGAACGGCAACGTCGACGTATTGACGGCAACGTTGAGTAAGCTGTCAAATCAAGCTCGGACTCGCAAATGTTAGTTCGATTAACGCCCACTGCGCGCGCTTTTCAATTTCTCCATACATTTGAAAAGGCCAGTCGATCGCTTTGCCGTAAACGCCAATTTAGGTGAGAACTCAGACAGACCTCCAGAGCCGGTCCAGAGACGTCGACGTTGCGGTTTACGTCCACTCCGCGTTTTCATACAAATAGGAAGTCCGCGTTTGACTTTGACAGCTTGAAGAAGTAAAAATACAGAATATCTAGTAAAAACTTGTAGTAAAAACTGTACACAGGGCAGTTGCCTTTCGCCGCTCCTCTATGCGGCCTACACAAATGATATTCCTACCCTGTTGAGGCATCTACAGGAGTAGGAACAGGACGTGACGCTCGCGCTGTTTGCGGACGACAACGTGCATTTCGCTTCATCGCGCCGGGCGGATATAGCAGCCTCAAAAATGCAGCGGTTGCTAGACCTCAGTGGCTGGACAAATGGAGGATGGCCGTTAACGTTGAAAAAACGGCCGCCATCGTAAAAGACCAACAGCGCACATACCCACTCAGCCTGCAGCTCCGAGGTCAGGACGTAGAGTGGCAATCCTCAGTACGCTACCTCGGCTGTAACATCGATCGGTCACTACGCATGACGCCTATAGTGGATCATGTCATCCGACAAGCCAAGGCGGCACGCACTCTCCTGACACTGGTCATCTCATCAAGACTGCCGTTGCGAGCGAAGCTGAGGATTTATAAAACGTATGTCCGCTCGCGACTCACCTATGCAGCCCCCTATGGCCCAATGGGGGCCGGGCGCTACGTCAGAAATGGCGTAATCGCCTACGACGTGCAGATGCCACCGGTGGAGGAATTCATTGTGAAGCTCGCGCGCCGCATGTTCGAGCGCTCCGATGCTTCACCACATCCACACTTCACCTATCTTGCTCCCCTGCACGCACGCCCGCCCGAAGGACGTCCCCAAGAGCTTCTGCTGCGCTCCCCATCGTTCGGCCAGGAATGACGTGGTTGAACGCAGCACATGTCCGATATATCGATGAAATGATGCCCAGCCTGCCGCTAGCTTATAGCGGCTGACCAAGGACCGGCACTGCAGAGCATTCCGGGAAGCAGTCCGGGTAATAGGGGATACCCTCAGGCCCGTACCTGCACACAAATCGTGCAGAAGACCAAGACGACGAATTATTGTATGTAATTATTTTTTTATATGTGCAAATCTATTAATTGTAATCCATGATATAATTTTAGATATTCTATACATCATTAACAATAAAAAGTAAAAAAACAGAAAAAATAAATTGGAAGTCCCGACACCCACCATCGATTAATATTCCTCAATTATAGATCTTTAAAATATACGTCTTACGCGCTGCAACAACTGGCTTCTCATATTAATGTGAAAAAAGATAATCCTTTTAAGAAGTAGAGAGCGCACAAATTGGAATTTACTTTTGGAATTTCACTTAGAATTTGGAACTACTGGAAATATTTAATTTAATCTGTAAACAATATGGTGCGTGACCTTGCAATTGGCCTTGCAATTGGTTGTATGATCATTGACGGCTGTGCATGGCGGTAACTTCGCGTGCCAGGTCTAAATCAAATTTTTTGGCGTCTCAATGTTAGCCTTGGTTAGGTTTTCTTCAAATGGTATGGTTTTGTCTACGAGGAAGATCTTATCAAACTTTGGATTGACCAACACCATATCCGGTATATCACACCGAATGTAAAACCATCTTCAACTCAAAAAAGGGTATCTTAATAACATATTATGTTATTAAGATTATATTTATCAAAAATAAAAAATAAACCAAATCTATCGGGTAAACTTTATATTACAAAGGAACCCTTCTTAATTCTATTTTCATAATTATTATTTATTATTCATGTTTGAAAAATGTTACGGCTTTTCACGCGGCAGGTAGAGACATTCATTCATTGGAGAATGTCTCTACCTGCCGCGTGAAAAGCCGTAACATTTTTCAAACATGTCTAACGACCGCGGTAACCTCAAAAGTATCATTATTTATTATTATTTTTTCTAACAGAGTACATACGTTTAAAATTTTATACATATATCATTTGAATTTAAAATTTTTGGTGACCTGTTCGAGTTTCGAGTGGTAAGGCGATTGACGCAAGCAACGCTACACTGACGAGGAACGCAAGTGTTGCCGTTCCATGAGTAAAAAGACCCTCAAAGAAAAAAAAATACTGTCAATGTCACTGTCATTCATCCATCTACTTTAATCTGTGCCGTGCTGCCCTGCTGCGATCATACACGTGCGACATTGCGAAATAAAACGGGATTCGTATGTTTCTGTTTAATTATCAATTAGATATATTATTATGTTCACTGCTGCAGACTGGGAAGGCGACGTGCCCCAACAGACGGCTGCTTTTCCGCAGGTACACCATTCAGATAATCTTCAAACAAGTATTTCTTCTCAGCTGAGATCCTTCAGAGACACTTTCTCGATATCTACCCAGCTAGTTGCTAGAAATTAAATTGTATTGGAGACCCTAACTGGAAGATTTAATGAAGCTCTGTTATGGCACCACGAAAACAAGCCACCACTGTGAGCAAATTGTTTTGTGTTGTTTATTGTCAAGCAGGCTGTGTTCTGTTTTCAATTTGGCTCCTTAGCAATGTATTAGATGTATTTATTTGTTTTAACCCTTTGTTTTATTTTTACAATGTATGCAAGTTGAAGACATGGTAAAGACAAAGTTTTCTTCAATGCAATAAGAACATAATTAGCTTGCACTTTTTGGCTCTTAAGGTGTTATGGAGTATGTCAATAATGTGACATTTATCTTTTGAGTTTTTTGACCCAAAAAACTCATGTTGAGTTTTGATGATGACTTTACTTACTGACTAAGAACTGTTGCTTACAATAAAATATTTAAATATTTGTACAGGTACAACAGAAGAAGGGCTCTAAGTCGAAGAAAAAAGTGTGTATGGTATTGGCTCCCAAGAAAGGAAACGAAGAACCTATGCTGAACAATATCAAACAAAAACGTAAACGCTCATTATCAAATGCCCGATCGATATCTAACTCTGCTGACGACAAAAGCAGTGAACCAAAGAGAGGTAAAAAAAATAAAATGGATGTAAAAAATGGTGTGGCTGATAATTTCCTGGACAGGCTTGATGAAACTATTATTGCTAACAAGAAACAAAAAATGATGAGCGCGAATCAACAAAAAATATTCGGTGTGACGCAACCAAATGAAATTGAAAGCATTTTATTCGGGAATGACACTTTTGACAAAAAGAAAATGAAACAAGATAAATATAAAAAAATACTCAACACACATCTCAACCGAACGATACAGAGAAGTGGAGCATCACTGCGTCAGAGAATGGCCGAAAGACTCAAAGGTAGGGTATACCCTTCCTTCTACCCTGCTACTTGTTACACATCAATATGTTTGTGCATAGATACCGCTCTCAAAGTTATCACATGGTGATCGTAAGAATGTATGATCTTTACAAATTTTAAGACTATGCTTCCAACCAGAATGGTTTAAAAAATCAGGCCCTTGCAGTTAGGTAGTTTGTCAACCTAAATAAGCAGATCAAAACTGCACATATAACAAACAAAATTTATCCCAAATGACACCAAATTTTTTTCCAACTGTCGTAAAACCTAATAAGCTAAAAGGTTAATTTAACTAAATGTTATACGATAATAAATTTAGTTCTACCTACTTTTTATGTAGACCCCCAAAGTCTAAATTGCTTTATTTGTTGGTTTGTTTTAGCTGCACAATTCAGATACCTCAATGAGAAACTGTACCTTTCTGAAGGCAAAGACGCGAAGGAGTTATTCAAGAACGACCCAGCTGCTTTTAAAATATACCACAATGGGTTCAAGCAACAGATGAAGAAGTGGCCAATCAATCCTTTGGAAGTTATAATTAAGGAGATCGCAAAGATGTATGTACCGCATGGTTTGTCTGTGTTATGATCATTAAATAAAATATCTCAAAAGCTATCCAAAAACTTCACCTCCCGTGAGCCTGGTTTGTGTGGTTGACACAATGTATATTATGTACTTGCTTGTATGTCTGCATAATGGAACAAAGTTGATAACAATTTGTGAAATCAAATTAGTGGCGAAAGAATGACGAAACAATTTTACAGAGTAGATGTGAGCGGAAATGTCGTGCCCGGGCGGCCTAGGAGAACGTACCGCGACCAAATCAATGTAATACTCCGTAAAGGTCAGGTGCGTAGTGTATAGTATAGTAGTCATAATAGTAATAAAACTAAACGTGCACATGCAACACAATTTTTATTTTTTTTGTTCTTGTTGCCACTGGAGTAGAGCATCGCTTCAAGGTCCTTGCTTGTGGCGACGCTTGGTTCGGGTCACCTCTTCCCCTAAAATATGGTTGAGAGAGGCGATGGCTGGACCCGGCGTGATGCTCGTGAACGGGTGCTGTTTGTGGGGACTGGCCTGCTCCAATTGGCAACATGTTCGATGGACATGACTTTGCAAAATAAACCGATATTTATCATGGACTGTTGCATACGGCGTGAATGGTAGATTTTTGTGAATTAATATTAATTTAATGTATTGACATAAACGGGTACCAATAACCCGTATTTCTGTAAGCAAACAAATTTGCAAACTTAGACTAAGTGGACGTTGAAAAAAAAATCAGCGAAGTTTCTTGCCAGTTCTTCTTCGCCGTGAATGCTGAATTGGCTAATGATAATATGTGACAAATCCGAGTGCTGTGTGCTGCCTGTGGATGATGAATAAACAATAAACAATAAACAACCCGTAATGTTAGAGCATGTATGGAAAGATGTATGTCTTTGGGTGAAGCAAAAGAGGTGTGCTGTGATCGTACCATATGGCGCTATATGATATCTACCTACCCCTCCGGGAAAGTGGAGTGATGTATGTATGTAAATTTTTGGTACAATATTGAAGTTTTGGATTTTTATGTTTGCAAGAAACTGTTTGCTAACATTGAATGCTTCATACAAATGAATCGGATCAGAGTATTTACTATTTATGATCCAATATAGTGATTTCGCCGACAAGACACATCCCTTGTTTGGTATTCCACATCCCTTGCTCTTATGCCATCTTCTATCGGGCGTTGAAGTGAGATACATACTGGCTAATGTTGAAGTTGCTCTACTGTGCAATGTTATTCTGGGCCGACGGTTCCGCCTTCATCGGTGTTGGCGTCATCTAGACCACGTAGGTATTCCGGACTGATTCGAACAGAAAGCCCTGAACAGCATCGTGCATAGGTAAAAAAAAATTTTGTCAGCTATCTTCGCCAGTCCTAACCCTCAACCCTCGAGATCGAATTACCTGAGCACACAACAGATCATGGATAGTTGTTGAACGGCAGGCCAAAGGAGACCAAAGTGGCGGATATGGGGTGCGGCGAGGCAGAGCTGGCTCGCCGCGTGCCCCAGCGGGTCCGTTCGTTCGACCTGGTGGCAGGTGCGGGAACAGCGGGCGTCGAAGAGTGCGACATGGCGCACACTCCGCTGCTCGCTGGGGAGATGGACGTCGCAGTGTACTGCCTTGCGCTCATGGGCACCAACCTGAAGGAGTATCTTATCGAGGCCAACCGGATATTGCGAGTAGGGTGAGTTGATGTTATGGTCCACTGTTAATTACTCTCTTTGAAGTTCTTAAGCCGCATCGCCACTATGCCCGGACGTGCATCGATTTCAGCTTTACTGAGCGGCTTTACCGGGCGATAAAAACCGCTCGGCGTAGTGGGGATGCAGCTATCTGCTCTTTTTGGCATTTCGGCCGAACATTCACCTCGCCAATTAGGTGACTTTTGCACAACTTTCTTGGCCGAATCGTAGAGGGCTGGTCAAGGTAATCAAAATTGTATTCGGTAATTGCCATGGTTTATACTATAATTACATTTATTATAGCCACTACAAGTCCAACCTTGACAGTTCCGGTTCCGTAATACCCTGACCAAACCCATAGTTCAAGTTGTGAACCCCACCTAATCGGGTAATATTTAAAGATAACAAAATACACTCTGGGGTCCTTCAAACATAATGTTAAGAAGCACCTGGCCGGCTGGCGCGGTGCTTGCTTTTCACAACATGGCCGGAGGGAACCTCCTAGGTGAGGGTCGGAAGTAAGCCATTTGTAGCGGAAATAGATGTTTGAAATAAATTGACAACCTTTATGCTGAAAAAGCACAGATACCGTTCAAAATATACATATACATACATACAAACATCTATACATGTCGTCCGATCAATAAGTAAATAACAACAATACATAAATAAAGTTTCATATTTCAATTAATAAAAAGAATCCGTGAACTTCTTTTATGAAAACATATTTGAACCTGTGAGTTCTTTAGCAAGTAATTGTATACATGTTGTACCTAAAAAAAATACGGTATAAAATTAATATCGGTGAGCAGACATAAAAAACACGTACAGCCGAACATAGAACCTCCTTTTTGCAAAGTCGGTAATTAGTTGGAGAACGCGAAAAAATTACTTATTTTCGGAGCCAAACATTTTTGGTAGTAGAGTTATGGTACTAATCGTCAATTTCATAACATAATCTGTTTCAGAGGCACAATGAAAATAGCCGAAGTGGAGAGCCGATTCAAAGATGTAAACGAGTTCATAAGATCAGTGGAGAGCTACGGATTTAAACTTGGCCGTGCGGATGATTCGAGGAAGGTATTCTACTTCATGGATTTCAAGAAACAACGGGATCTAGGCAGCAAGAGGGGCAAATTACCGCTCATAACACTGGAACCATGTTTATACAAGAAGCGGTGAATAAAAAAAATGTGATGTTACTGAATGGTTTTATTGAATTGGATTGAGAAAAAATTATTTTCAATATATCTCGCCGTGACTTCATTGTTGGTTAGATTCATGGTCAAGTGACTTTATACATATATATTTTAACTTCATTTCAGATAAAATTCATACATTAATTATGCCATATTCTAACAAATATAAAAAAAATAATTAGATTTTCACAAACATAAATGATATTTCATTCGTTTTATTCTAATGATAAGACCCCTAGACCATCCATAACGTCTTCGGCTTCCTCTCGCAGGTTTTCCACTTTTTCTATCAGCAGCATCTGCAAAAAACATACACATTAGCAAGTTAAAAATTATCATTTGAATGGTCTCATTCATATTAGCACTGTAATACGATTTACAAAATGTTGGTCTACAGATAGATCGTTCTTAGATAAATTCTTCAGATAAATCTTTTTTTTTAATTTAATTTATCAAATAATTTTTATGAATGACTCATATAATAATACTACACTACTGTCATGATAGTAGACCAAGCAGCACAATCCCAATTTTTTCATTTTTACTTCGACCAACTTTCATCCAATGTGAACTTAAAAATACGGGGCACGTTCAACCCTACTGACTAATAAGTAAGGAAGGGGGAAACTACAGTTTTACACGGGTTGCAAACCATGGACTAACTCGCATTCTCAATAAAAATGCACATTTCAATCTCGGACAAGAAATCTTTACATACCCTGGGACTCGAATCTCGCGGTCTCCGACACAAGAAACCACAGTCGTTAGCCACTAGGCTACAGGCCACGCAACAATACCTTACCGCACTACTGATACAACAAAAATAAAATCTTGAAATTAAATTACAAAAACCGGCTTATTGCGAGTCGGACTCACACACGAAGGGTTCTGTACCATCGTACAAGATTTAACACAAAAAAATCACGTTTTTTGTATGGAGCCCCTTTACTTATTAATATTTTTTTATTTTACTTATTTGTTGTTATAGCGGCCAAATAAATACACACTTAGTGAAAATTTCAGCTGCCTACCTATTACGGTTCATAAGACCGGTGACAGACGGACGGACGGACAGCGGAGGCTTAGTAATAGGGTTCCGTTTTCACTCTTTGGGTACAGAACCCTAAGAAAAGGCGAAAATCAATGCCATAATGCCATAAATCTTCATACACAGGATTCATTTTCCGACAATACCAAAATGTGCAGACAACTATCTGTTTCGTGATATGCAATACCAAATTTAGAGTAAATGGGAACCCATTTCATTGGAAATTCATTTTAATTTATTAGTAAAATATACTTGTACAGAGAACGTAACTTTCTGATACACACCTTAAATGTTAAATATCCTAATTAATTTCAATTGACCAGTTCTTAATTGACACACCTTAGCCGAACTGATGAGCTGGCCGGCCAACTTGATGGACAAATGCTCTATTGACTCTGCCAGGTCGGAGGGATTGGCTCGGGCGATATCCTCTATCCGCTTGTAGCCCGCTTTGTAAAGTTGCATAGCTCGGCCCTGAAAAAGAAATAAGACTCATTTTAAAATAAAGGAGGATACAAACAACCAGTACTTGTGAACAACAAAGGACCTTAAAGCCCATAATATCCAGGCTGGATCTCTCCGATAATGTCTCTAAAACAGCGCTGCTCTTAAACATCCAGAACAATGGGGAGGACGGCTGCCAAACTTTACCACCAGATGGCGCCAAATAAAACTATGCCACGCTTTCAATTCAAGGTTATTATAGGTTGTTGACCAAATAAACTAAGTTAATATGAATAGCTACCTTGAAATGGATGTAAAACAGGGACAATGTGATTGCGTGTGATTCGCGAGTAAACATAACCTCTAATCTGGCATAGTTTTATGTGACGCCATCTGGTGGTAAAGCTTTGCGCCGTGCGCCCCATTTGATAAATGTGTAAGTGTGTGTGTGTACAGCTTGTGGTGCAGGGGCTGGAGGACTTGCCGTTCAATACTCGCCCACACCACTTTCTTTCTATTTCCGAGTTTGATAAGTGCATTTCGTTACGAATGCGACCTGTTCCAAGGACCCCACGTAAAACTGTAGGTCCCCTTTCCCTACTAGGTGGCAGGGTTTACGCCGCCCGGGTTGATAACACCGCATTGGATGAAACTATGGTTGAAGTGGCAATAAAACATTGTCCGTGTTTTCTATCCAATTCAATGTAGCCCTGCTCATAAAGCCCTGCACTGCCCTTTGGGAATGCGGTGTGTTGGTCTAATATTACGGTAGTTGTGTCATCCATGTCAGGTTCCATAAAAAAAATCTGAATGGCGATTTATAGTAACCGGCGTAAGATGTGAGGAAATACGCGGGGGAATTCGATCAATTCTGCACCAATCAGAAGCGTTCATATCATACCTTCTGTGCTCTTACTGGTTAGAATATTAGGCATCCACTTCTGATTGGTGCAGAATTGATCGAATCCCCTCACATATTTTCCCACATCTAACTAAGGTTCAGCGCCAAGTCCAGCCGCTGGACTTCAGAAGTGATGAAGGTGAGCAGTGTGCGGACCTTCTTGACGCTGGGTAGCTCCATGAGGGGCAGCAGCTCGGGCGCGCAGCAGTGCGAGATGCGACGGCTGAAGTCCAGCAGCAGGTCGCGGAAGGCCCAGAACTCGTCCAGCTCCTCGCAGAAGCGCAGCACGCACGACGCAAAGCTCGCGGTGGACACCAGCATCGTCTGCACCGTGCCGCGGCTCACGTGGTATCTGAGATTTTCAACGTGGAGTCTTCCTATTGTTTTTTATATATGACCAAAGATTTGATACTGAGTTTGAGAACCTACCTACCTATCCTACTGTCCATGTTTTCCATCCACTTCATTGCAACCATGCAATATAAGGAAGGCCCAGGCCCCCTACTACGGACTTCGAACGCTGTCGAGTAAGCGCTATCGAGAAGACGATATCGCGTGTCAAAAATATTGTATGTTGTCGAGAACGCTTTCGATACAAACAGTCAAATGTATACATTATGTTTGACTGGCGATATCGCCTTCTTGATAGCGCGTAATCGATAGGCTTCGTAGTAGGGCTCCTGGTACCATGACATTAGGTGTGACATTAGCCATCCATGCTCAGTTACATAAAAAATAGACAAACTAGCTGACGTTCCCGGCTCTGCTTGGGTCAATTTTGTTTTGGACATTCACCCGATTGTAGCCCGTTAAATGTAATCAGAAACTGCTGGCGTGTTATTCAAACGGCCAGATATAAATAAGGAGGCAAACAATTTAGCATTATATGTTTTTAAGTGAAAACATTTTTGTGTCTGATAATAAAAAATCCAGATCTCGACAGCAGCCCCACCTAACGGGTCCAACTATAACTAAGAACCATCCATGCGACCCCATAAGCGCAAAAAAATCATGAAATTCAGTAAAGTCGCTTACCAGAAAGATTTACGAACAAACTCACACCTGAATTTTATGAATAAATTGAAAGCATTACTTTTCGGCCACTTCAGCAACGGGCACTTGACACCACAGGTCGTGGAGCATGAGGGTCACGTAAAAGCGCGCCAGCACACGTTCCGGGACATTCTGAAACACCATAACACTCTTCGTCATTAGGTTTCTGGGCGACTATTACATTTGTCAAAGTGCTACCCTGCTCATGTCATGATAGCTGGTATGACACTTGCGATCTGACCACCCGGTCAGATCGCAATTT
The DNA here is from genome assembly GCA_946894095.1 of Incurvaria masculella. Classification (NCBI taxonomy): domain Eukaryota; kingdom Metazoa; phylum Arthropoda; class Insecta; order Lepidoptera; family Incurvariidae; genus Incurvaria; species Incurvaria masculella. The sequence goes on along the minus strand of OX335650.1, from coordinate 4,214,825 downwards.
AATCTTCGATTACAGATGCTGAATACCTAATCTTTACGGTCATGGTCACTGGAAAAAATAATAATACAATGACCAACCTGACGAAGTTTCCTGTCGGCTCTTCTTCGCCAGAAGTAATCGAACCGACAGGAAAAAAAAAATGACGAATCCGAGTGTGTAATATACATCTAATGGAGGAAATAAAGAAACTGAAACTGAAACATTCTCCTATGTTACCCCAGCACTAAATTAATTTGCTTCGTCGCTCATTTGTGCCATGATCGAATCATTAGTGTGAATTCATTGTTTTTGCATGCGCTTTTCTCCTATCATTAATGGTGAACTATTACCGTTAATGTTACTTTAATTATTTACACAAACAGGTATAAAAAACTTTTATGTCTGTAGCAGTGGGAAATGCTTTTACAAACTTAGAATAAGTGGACATTGAAAAGTTTTTCAGTGAAGTTTCTCGCCAGTGATTCCGCGTGATTGAACTGGCTAATAATGAAATATGAAAAAAGCTGGTACAACGTACTGCCTATGGATAATGAATAAACAATAAAAAAATAGGTATGTTTTTTCAACCGCAGGACATTAGCACTTACGATAATTAAATTATGTATCAAAGGAAGCCGGAATGGTAACAGCATTGAAAAAGAAAGCCATGTTTCACAGTCGCCACAACTTAAAAAAATTAAGACTCACTGTTATAGTTTTGCCAGTGACCATCCTGACAGCGTTAGACTCCGTGATTCCGAGAACTTTAGCCGTTTGTTTTCCTTCACTATCCAAACTTGAAAACTGAAAATAAAAACTATTATAATTACAGTTAAATCAAGAACTGGGGACATTGTCATAAGAAGACCGTTAATTTTTTCAACTTACGATTTCGTAGTAAGCAGACATGTTGGGCTGAATTTCAGCATATTCATAGGGTGTGACAAGGTACAGTAAATGCAAAACGCCCATGACGACCAGATCCTGCTGAGCGACTTCCATATCAGCGTACAGTAGGTGCGCCACTTTTAGATCCATGCAACCTGTATAAAAACGAATTGTGCCTTTATTTTACTGCTGGAAATTTACATAAGTTTTTGATTTATAGTTAGTAGATGCAAGACCATTTAAATATTGTTAGGTTTTTTTTCGTGCAATCATATATTTATTTAGTTCCTGATGTGCTGCTATAATGAGAATGCATCCAAAAAATACATATTTGATTACAGCCAGGGTTGACTGTAACCGAAAATTGCATACGTTGTTTATTTTTTAATTAATATAAAACATTATTGTGTGGGTATTTCATTTTGAGTAATTGGGATATTAAATGGAGTTAAATTGTTATTATTATTATTATTATATTATTATATACACTAGCAGCTGCAAGCTGATACGTATACTTCACTGATTGAGTGCACATTGCTTTTTATATAACATGTTCAATTAACAAACCTTTAATCGCCGCTTTCCCGAGTTTGCTCACTTTTAAGGAACTGTTTGAGTAAACAACCAATTTTTTATTGCCTCCGCTGTCGTCCATTTCTGCCGACTGATTCTCACCCGTCGGTTGTATCACTTCTAAAGCCCCACTCACAATAAGTTGCTTGAGTGTGTTGTGAGCTAGCGTCTTTAAGCACAACCCCAATCTGTAGGAAAAAATATTGATATTGATTGATTTGAACATTATTATTTCGTGTCAGAATGAAAAAAAAAAGGACGAGTTGCACGAATAAATTTTATTGGCTATAAATCGATTTACAAATCACAGGTAATATAGTGAAAGAGTTGTCTCAAAGATCCTTGAGGTGGCCCAACCCGGCGAGACTAACTCATTCGTGGGCACAGTACAGAACCGTGCTGTTGCGCTCTGGGATCCCAAATTTTGCTCAAAATAGCTTTATTTGATCGAACTAGATGTCTGATGACCGTTGGCATTGTAAAATTGTGTTTGGTTTCTAAGTTATAAGGTATCCGAAAGTTCGAATTTTTCGAGCGTTTTATACAATAACTTTGGAGGTGAATTACGCAATGATAAAGTAAGAAGATTTTAAAAAAGAATAGTCATCAGACATAGCTTATTTAATCAAGATTTATAATCTATTTGGGTTTTGTTAGATTATTGACTACAGCGGTCGTGGTTTACTTTTAGTTATAAGTCATTTTGTAATTAAAATTTTCGTAAATCTTACCAAATCATACACTATGCACATTGTTTTTTTTGTGGACATGTTGCATCTTCCTCATCACGGAGCCTGTCTTATTCTTTGAAACAGAGAAGGTCCCAGAGCGCAATAGCACGGTTTTCTTCCGTGCCCGCGAATAAGTTAGTCCCGCCGGGAAGGGCCACCTTAATAATGTTATTCAAAAGAAGCCATGGGAAAGAATATATCACGAAAACATAACCTGTAATATTTCGTTTCATACTTTGTGCTGGGCAAAGACATTTAAATCATCTGGGGTAGGTATACCGCAAACAAACAACCGAAAAATCCTCACCGCTCAGCCTGCACACCCAACAGGGACGCGTTCAGCAGGGCGAGGATCCGCTCGCGGCCCGCGGCCATGCCGAGCGCGACGGCGCTCAGCACAAACCCCCGGAGGGCGGCTCCGTCGCCCGACGGCAGCCCGCTCGTGGCCGTATCCATCGGCTGGTTGAGCATCTCGCACAGCTGCCCGTACCTCTCTTGGGGGCAAATGATGATGCTCTCGCCTGAAATAACCACTTCTATCACTCGGCTGTCATGTCGGATTGTATATTAGCGTAAAGGGTGAGCATGGATATAAAACAATAATAATCTTAAAATAATTGGACTACGACCTTAAAGCGCAACCAAAATTACAATTTGGTTATGAATTCAACTGAGTTGAATATTGAATGATGTTAACAGGCACAGTGAAAGGCTATAAGTCAAGACCTAATAAAATATTGTTTACTGTATGGGTGTAAAGAATTCTCTTTGAAAAACTTTTGTCAATAACAAATAGTATATTTAGTGATCAAATTATTATTGATCAAAATGCACCAATTTTTTTATGTGTTTTATTTCTAACTAACCAATATAAAACTAAAAAAATGTGCGCGGCGCATACAGAGCCCCTAGTCCCACTTGTCACCTAAATTGGCGTTTACGCCAAACCGATCGGCAAGCATTTTCAAATGTATGGGCGTTGAGCGAACTTACATTTGCGAATCGGAGTTTCATTTAATAGCTTACTCACCATCGCCGTAAATACGTCGATGTTGCTGTTTACGCGGACTCTGCGTTTTCATACAAATCGGAAGTCCGAGTTTGAATTTGACAGCTCGAAGTAAAACGACACAAATAGTAGTAAAATCTTGTATGAAGTTCCGTAAACGCCAATTTAGGTGAGAACTCGGCCTGACCGCTCAGAACAAAAGTTGAAAAACTTTTCTCTCAAAATTAAAAGCCAAAAATTGAAGCGGTATATAACATTTTATAATAAGATTAGTGATTTTATTTCATTGAAGAAGTTCTACTAATTGGCAACAGATGGTGCTCACTCAACTACGTGTCGTGCCATACCAACGGTGCCGTAGCCGGCGCGCCCAGCGCGACCCGCCATCTGCTTGTAGCGCGCGAGCGTGATGAAGTCGCGCCCCACGAACGGGCTGCGCAGGATGACACGCGCCGCCGGCAGGTTCACGCCGGCGGCGAGCGTCGACGTGCAGCACAGCACGCTCAGCGTGCCCGCCCTGCGCGTCGTTACGCAAACATCAATCCCGTCCAACCCGCAGCCCATGGGTAACGCCAGGGTGCGCTTGTGTCGGAGAACGTGGGCTCAAAACTGTGTGCAAATCTTTCTTTCATACAGCCTAACAGACGCGCAGGGCTCCGTCAGTGTTAAGTCGAACGAGACATTTGTTTTTCCCTGACTTCTGTCACAGGGAAACCTCTGGTTACCCCTACGGAAATTTATTAAATTTAAATGTATTTGTTGTAATTGTAGTTGTTAGTGTTGTTTTTGTGTTTGCGTGCGAAAACACTTGCGAGTTCCACGAGAGTTTGCACAATTTATGCGATTTAACAATGTACTATTTGCAGTTAAAAATACTTTCGCCGGTGCTATCTGCATCCACTGCAGGTTAGGAGGAGGGTTCACAAGTGGAAAATCGGCAGAAAATAATTATTTATTAAAAAAATGTGACCACCTTAGTGCGGTAGTATAGCTAAGATATTTTCAAAACTCATCAGCTAGCCTATATTTGGTAGGTCGCACACAGTACCATTCTCCCGCTCACTCCCCTCTCTATGAATCTAAATGAACATTTATAACCGTTTCAACACCAAAGTGAAAGTCTTCTCTCACCGGAAGCTGTCCTCCAAGAGTCTCCTCTCCTCCGCCGTGAGCCCCGAGTGGTGATATGCCACGCCCCACGGCACGGCGCCCGCCAACACACCGCACAGGGCTCCGGTCTCGCCGCGCAGCGACCGCAGCAGGGATTGCTTCTCCGCAGCTTTGTGCTCTAGCAGCTGTCTGCGATAACACAGTGGTACGTGTGGTGGCTCGAGGCCCGGGAAATCCGGTTTAGATAAATGTGAGGTAATATACTGCCCTCCTTATTCAAATGGCGGTAACTACATATTAGGCACATAAGTTGTTACCGCCTTTTGAATAAGTAGGGCAGTATACAGGTTCATACACCAAAGGGTCTCTTAACTTTTGGGGGTGATTCTCGAGGCCAAATTGAATAAATTATTTTGCAGGACTTCTTACATAGACTGAAAAAAAATTAAGTCCCCACATATTATGAGTTTGTTGGAGAGTTGGCAATACACTACTCCAGGCAATACAATGACAATCATAACCATCCTCGAAGGGATAACCTTATTCATTAACTTCAAGAAAAAATAATGATCTTGAAACAAAAATATTACAAACAAGTTTTTATTAGTTTTTTTTTTTCCCTTGGTGTTGAAAGTGTTAAATAATTTATTTTAATTCAATTTAGTAGTTGGAACTATGCATAGAGTTTGCCTTTCAAATGAATTTCACACATTGATTGCGATAATAAAATGTAACCTTTATTATAAATAAAACATAAAATAGTTACCTAAAAATCACTTTGCAAAGAAGTACGGCGACATTTTCGCAATTTTTCTTGGTGGGACAAAATATTAGACAAGATCCTTTGGGGATCACTTCCATCACCAGGCCTCCAAGATGATCCGGGTCGATCTTCTGGACTTGCGCTGAATACTAACTCCACAGAAGAAAGCAAAAATAAAACAAAAAACTTACAAAAATAATACAACCAAACGTAATCAAAAATGTTTAATACTACAGAAAAATTAAATGCATAGTGAAAGAAAATGTAGAAAAAGGAATTGTTTTTAACTTTATTAGTAAGGCACTGCCTTTGAACCAGAGGTTATATCATATGAAACTTACATTGTAATTGATTTGCCGGTTCATGTTTATATCTAGGCTGCCGTTCTCCATCCATGAGATGGAATTGACGATCTCCCCTACTTTCACATACTCCTTTAACTCAACAGGTCTAAATTGATTGGAATAAACATTGGCATTCAAAAACTTGGCCAGCTCATCTATGTTTCCAATCGTTGCGCTCATGCCAACAATCTGGATCTCATCTGCAATGAAAAAAAACCACCCCCGTGAAATGGTAATACAATTTTGAAATCAGAACATGATATTCCGGGAGGTGACGACATTTTTGGTCGCGATAAGGTAAATGGCTGAATCTTGGTTCACATGTTAGAGACCAACCCTCTGATGCTAAATATGTCGGTCTGCCCGTGCCAAGTGGTTGCGTTATCTAGATTGGCTATATAAAATAGATGCTAGATGAGCAGGTATATATGCTCATGAATATACTGATTGTCTGGAAACATTGATACTTATTAATTATGCAACAATAACCAGTCGGTTTTTTTAATTGAATACTTAAATATGCCTAAAGTTATATCTGTAACCTAAATCGCTTATAACTACGAAATGAAACCAAAGATTTGTTCAGTTTTTGCATTGCTAAGCAAGTATGTACTAATACTTTCATATTTCGTCATTTTCATCAATTTACCTAATCATATATTTTTTTGTCACAATAACTACTTTTTAAGGTGCATTATCTACGTAACGCAACCACTTGGAACGGGCAGACTGACACATTTAGCATCAGACGGTTGGTCTGTATCCCGTGAACCCAGTTTCAGCCGTTTACGTTATCGTTACCATTTTTGTCGCGACCTCCTAGTCTATAATGTTTTCATGCTGAATGCAGGTGTGCTTAGCTAAATTTAGAATTATTCGATTTGTGAAGGCACTTGGTAATAAATACTTGAAAATATGTAATAGTTTATTAAAAATCTACACTTTCTTTAGTTTGCCGTATAACATTATTTCACAGGATTTATTCCTTATAAGCGACACTATTTACTGGTGAAATAATACAGAATGCTATATTTTTCTCAAAACCAACGAATTCAAATCCTGGCTAGGAAAACGATTTTTCCAAAAATCTATTATGCAGTTTTAGTTTTTATCAAAATCGGCCTCATGACTCCTTTGAGTGTTTTTCGCTATTTCTTATAGTTTCGGATTTGGCCCTGAATGCCCACTTGAAAAACTCATCTGTATATCTGATACTGTGTATCTGATCTAATTTTGCTATACAGAATGTTTCAGCATCATCAGATTTGTTAAGTGTAAATTAATCCTTACTTATTAGGAAAATTAGGACTTACTTGGAGTAAACATCACGCTAGCCAGGAGCATCTCCAAGACACTTCCTCTTGAAGGTTCCCCAACCAGGTGTAACTCGTCAACCTAAACAAAAACATATTTATTTTCCAAGAAGTACCCTAGTGTGAGAAATCCAGTCCTTACACCTAAAAATGGAATATTTAAAGTAGAACGTAAATAAATTTGAAGGATTACAGGGTTGTTTTGAATAACTTATACATCACGAATTATATTTAATACCATCATCATTATAAAACTGAATAAAAATCATCCATTACATTTAAGAATATCTGGTCAGGATGTGTTAACAGTAAACTGGTAATTCTAATATCAACCACCAAACATTTATTTCTGTACATTTTAGTTTGTTTGGACATCCAACTCGAGTCAAATGGGGACAAAAAAAAAGTATTTGAAAAATGTATAATGGGCAACCCCATGATATATTTTTCTATAAAAGAAAAATGTGTATACACAGCAATATGTTGCTCAATATTGGATACCAAATATAAAGTAAATTGACATATTGGTTCTCAAATTATAAGTAAACTACATTGGTATAGGGAGCGTAATTTTCCAATGCCACTCACCACAATTAACCCAATTTCATTTAACCTTTTTAATTCGATCAGGTTCCTTACTAGGCCAAGACCTTTCTCCAGTGTTGCTATGTAAATGCTGTTCTTTTTTCTCCGCTTTTTTGGAGGAAAATTTCCTTTCCCAGCTGCATACTCTTCAATCAGAAAATCCATTTGAACGGCAAATGGAGACAATCCCCAGACCTAGTGGAGGTATTATTATCATGAATATTTCATAGTAATTTTGAATTCATCACACGGTTAAGAATAAACCAAGCATAATACCGCACCAACTATCATATGAGCATAACACACCAAATGGGAACTAGATGCCATGCCAGGATCTTACTAATATTGAGTGGCGAGATTGAACTGCTGATGTGCGGAAAATTTGACAATTTTAATTGTCGCTTCGATCAAATCTCATTCAATGTAATGGTATCATGCCGGGCCGTATCAACCCTACCACCTAGTAAGTATGGTACCCTACAGCTTTACGTCAAATCAGGACCAGGGTCAGCCTAGTACACACGTTACTACAATTTGGAACAAAAATTTTTTCAAGAAGCAAAGTAAGTATTATTTTATTGTATGTAATGGCAGCCTTAATTATCTCTGCTTATGCCTCTGGGGAATTGTTATCTGTAGGGATGCATGTATGTAAGTGAAGACCATTTATATATATTTTATTTGCAATAGCATAGAATAATTAAAGGTTCATCTATGGCAATAGGCTTTTTCTCATCACTTCTCTAGCCGATATTGACGGAATCGTAAAAGATGGGTTTTTCATTGAAATATTTACCTTCTCCTGGACAATAGCTACATAAGGAAGAATAAACAGGACATTCTTTTTTTGACAAAATACTTCCTTCAGCATAAGAATTTCCGCCACCAGGGTTTTGCCCCCACTGGTAGGCAAGGCATAAATTAGATTTTTCCTTAACTTTATGGCATCCAAGTTCAGACATTCATCCTGCCAATCTGCAAAAAAAAACCAAAATAACACCAAAAAATATTTTCAAGTGTGGCATATAACCGCCCAAATTAAATAATGTAGACATACCGTATAGTTTATCAACATTTTTGTAAGTTTGAAAAAGTGATTTAGCCAATAATGGTAGACCGTAAAAGTCATTTTTAAATATATCTCTATTATTATCTAACTTCATTTCATCTTTGCTTGACACAACTGCTGCAAATATTTCATTTTCTTTAACGTTAAGAAAGAAAGAGTCTTTAGTTTCAAACAATATTGAACTCATTGAAGAAGCATTTTCCTGAATGCACGACTTATCGAAGCCACAGATTGACATTTCCACCTTCTCAAATATACTTTCCACTTCTTTTCTATATTGAGTAGTTTTACATAGTTGTGTTGAATCATGATTTTTTTGGCAACTAACTTCCAATTTAGATTGAAACATTTCGTCTGACAAATCCTTGATTTCATTCTGAATTTCCGTATTATAGTTTAGTGAATCATTTCCAATAGGGAGTTTATTTAACTTTACAGTGCTGCGGGCAGCTCTATGAAGTTTTCTCTTGGTAGGCGATACTCTTGTGGGTATGGGCGAAGCCCAGTCAACGTTCCGGAGGTCTGCCTCCAGCGCAGTCCGTGCAGATACGAAGCTGGCTTCTGTTAGACATTGCGAACCCGTTAAGTCGGCTAACTGCTCGATTTGGGTTTCGGGAAGAGGCAATGATTCATCAAAGTCTCCGGCCACGGCCACATGTGCACTGCTGCTCACGGCGCCAACTAGTGTATTGTTGGTGTTTGGCTGCACGATAAATGGTGGAAAAAATAGGTTACTTCGATTTGTACTAGATGTTGCGCGCCGCTTGGGCGTAGAAAATCCGAGCGTGAATCTTTTTGAACTGCTGGGTTGCATTGCATAGCAATACCCACATTAGCAAACATTTGCATTTAGAATTATTATTATTTTTGAAATTCGTCGCTGAAAACCCAGAGGGAAACAAAACAAAGTAGATTTTTGACGTTTTGATTTTTTTTTTGTTTGTTTATCCAATGGACAGGCAAAAGCTTTCGCTATACAGCCTTCTCTTTATTGTATCTTATAGATTGTAGTAAATTCTGGAGTGTCATGTAGTTAAATATTTTCTATTGTCTCATGTATGTATAGAAATATGGGTTCAAAGTTGATCGGTTTACTTAATATCTTTTTCGGGTCGAGCGGATTTTTTTCTCTTTCTTTGTATGTAATTTCTAAGTATTTATAAAAAAATTCTCTTTGCTCATCAAAAGCACAGCAATGAAAGAAGAGGTGGTCCAGGGATTGATCAGCTAAGTTGCAGTATGGGCATACGGCGGTGTCGATAAGGTTTAATCTTTGACGTTTTGAATATGTATCTTGCACAGAATGATAAGGGATTTTACGTTTGTTTCTATCTTTTTCCAAATGGAAAAGCAAGAGCTTTGTTAAATTGGCCTCTCCTAGGCCCGCAATAAATATAGTACTTACCACATAGCTCTTTGTGGGCGTGGTGAAAATCGAAACTAAACGGTCGCCATCTTGAAAGTCATTCGAGTATCAGATTTCCGCATACGCTGTCCTCTGTCTTTGCCGAATGTTTTTCGGAATTTTCAACGCGTTAAATTATGCCTAAGTTCTAAAAAAGTGGAGTTCGAGAGATTGATTTCAATGTGCGAAAATTCTTCGAGGCCGAAAAGGAAATAAAGGGGCTATAATTCCATTTCAAAACTTGTCCAAACGCGTTTTCGCGGCTACAGAATGTGTTTCCATTGTAACAATGCGAGTTACCCATTGCTTATTCATTTTAGGCTAAGGTATTGTTATTCAATATACGTAAAAATACGTAATTTAGGTATTAGTTTCTGAAGAAATGTTTGTGGTTTAAGTTAGCTATGAGTATGTTTTACTTCTTAAGTGACCATTAGGATCGCTCGGCGTCCGTTTTCACACGTTTTTGTTCTGAGCGCTATATAATAAATATGTATAAAACAATAAATAGTAAGTCGTATTTATAACTTACTATTATTATTAACTAGATGTTTAATTTGTGCCCAAAATTGTAGGCGTCCTTTGGGATTCATAGTGGTCCTAATAAAACAATGATTAATTTTTTTATTTACATCAATTAAGTTTGGCCAAACAAACTGTTTTACATCATGTAATAATTTCGTTAATATTGTTTACGAAACCTTTTTTATAAATTCCAAGAGTATCGACTCACACTGTGTCAAACATCATCAAAGAACAAAAACATCAGAGACATCGGACAAGAAAAGAAAAATCAGTAATGCCAAATAAAATTAGATAATTTCGACCTTAGTGTGTTGAGAAGAAAAGTACACAAGTACTACATCATCCGCTAGGAATTACCTAGTGCGTAGCGTGGTCGCAGAAGCAATCGTTAAAAACCGGCCAAGTGCGAGTCGGACTCGCACACAAAAGAAAAAAGTTTTTGTATGGGACCCCCCTTTAATTTTTATATATTTTTTTATTTAACCTATTTGTTGTTATAGCTGCAAAATAAATACAAACACTTTTGAGATTACCGCGGTCGTTAGACATGTTTGAAAAATGTTAGTCGTCTGCTGCGTACGAACGCGGCGGATGCCTCCTTGAGAACGGGCAGAATGATTGACTCGAAAGGTCGGAGAATGTATCTTCCTGCCGCGTGAAAAGCCGTAACATTTTTCAAACATAAATACAAACACTGTGAAAATTTCAGCTGCCTACCTATAACGGTTCATTAGATACAGCCCTGTGACGGACGGACGGACGGAGGCTTAGTAATAGGGTTCCGTTTTCACCCTTTGGGTACGGAATTTTAAATTTGGAATGGAATTAATTGGAAAATTAAATTTCGCGCGTGCGACACTCAGGGCCGAGTGCACGAAAGAACAAAAAATAAAAATCAACGACAAAGTATGATTAAACACGTCACTTTGCGTGGACAGTATAGAAGGAACTCTATGCGGTTCACTAAAAGTGACGTGTTTGAACATTGATTAACTCAGCCGTTTCTTCGTGCAACTGGAGCTCAGTTTACCTCGCGATATCATCAAACTTCCTTGTTAGATTATAACGATTAAAAAAAAAGACAGAATAAAGTGTAATCTAAATTGTATGGCAAAACAAAATCGGTTGACAGAGTTATAACCTACGGAATTGACGTTGGAATTTATTTTATTCATAGAATTCAAGAAAACAAATCTAGCCTCAGTAATGGAGGTGAAGAAATGCCTTAGTAGCCTGACTTTTACCTACCACAACAACAAATGCTGAAAGATCTAATTTAGTTTTATTTTGAATAATATTATTTACTTATATTCATTATCGCGATGATTGATGGGTAGAATCGAGCTATACACATGGAGGTTATTTCCTCACCTCCATGGCTATACGTGATTAAAATCGCACCAATATCGAGTGAGTAAATCTCAATTATAGCGCACAAACAAATGGACAGATGCAGACGTTGGATGCTATAAGAGTTAGTGATTTTGCTTACATAAGCACTTATGTCAAACCTCATACGGATACTAAGCAGTCTTCGTCAGGTATATTAGCAAATTTCCAATATTTTTAAACGAAGCTTCTATATCTTTTATATATGTATCTTTTTGTTGTTGTTCTTGTTTTTGTTGTTGTTGTGTATATATATATATATCTTTTTGTTTTTTTTGTATGTAATTTAATGTTAAATGTAAATTAATGGGACTATGTACCTGAATAAACAATTATTATTATTATTATTATTATAGCCTCATTAGAAGAATCGTCTAGCCGCCACATATACATTACATCGTATGTATTCTGATGCATATATTATTTACATTACTTTTAATACATTTTAAGAAAATGATTTTCACCGCTTAATATGTAAAAGCCTCGCTTTTCGCCTCGTCCAATGACGCCTTTATTTAATAAAAACAGGCCAAGTGCGTCTCGGACTCGCACAGCGTACAAGATTTGACACGAAAAAATACCTTTTTTGGATGGGGGCTTCTTAGATTTTTACTATTTTAAAATTTTACTTATTTGTTGTTATAGCGGCAAAATAAATACACAATCTGTAAAATTTCAGCAGGCATACCTACTACAGTTCATGATATACAGCCCTGTGACAGACGGACGGACGGACGGACAGGGGAGTCCGTTGGCACCGTTTGGGTACGGAGCCCTAAAAACGATTATGTTTGTTTAGATTTGCAATGTTGTTCGACATATTATTTTACGCTTACGGATAAACAGTGTTCAGCTTACTTATTTAGCTCGACGTTCCGTCCACCACACGCACTGATGCAACGTGACAAGCTTGCGCGACTTTATTGCCGAAAGGAATTCTTTGTCGGCTTCTCATCTGCGGCTGAATCCAACCACAGTTGCAATCTGCGCAGCTGACGACCTGTAGTTGACATCTGACGGAGCGTCAAAGGTCCTCCAGGTCGCATCGCGAATCCTGATAATGTCCTCAGCGTGGTGGACGAAACTTCGAGCTAAATGAGTAAGCTAAACACATTTTATCCGTAAACGTAAAATAATCAAAGCGCGATATTTTGAATGCGAGTCTAAAACAGATTTGTCTGAAGCGAGTACCGAATTGCCGACCTTCGGATTACATGTTGGGTGCTCCGCTTTGTGTAAGTTAAGTATTTATTTCTGCACATTTTTAAATCGAAGTAGTTAATTTGTCGCTGTTCAACATTAAACTAAAACATTACACAAATTTAATAATATAATTTTATTCCAGATTGAAATGTATGGACAAAATGGGATTTATATCAATTAAATTAAAAACTGGCATGGTCCACCTAGTTTACCACCTAGTAGAAGGGGACCTAAACTTTTATATGGATTCCGAACCATGGAACAGCCCGCATTAGTGACGAAATATACACATCGATGACGAAAAAATATTAAAATTTTAAATTAAGTATGAAAATTGTCTTCCAATGTTATCATTGACCAGAAACCCTATTTTATTCCCTGCCACGTGGGCACTGAATCCAATGAAGATAATATGGTTATAGTCTGGTGAGCATACCTATCATACAACTCTCTGGCTTCCACACATACAGTATTACTAAAAAACTCAGCGCATCTTCGGAATAGTCATACCATGATTTGTCTATCGAATTAGAAACTGCATGTCAATGCAAAGGACAAGACGTAGTATAACTATTCCGAAGATGTTCCGGATTTATTAGTAATAGTAACATATTAGTAACAGTGATAGTGAAACTGTAGGGGAACCTAGATACTACTTATTGAATAGGTGTTAGGGTTAATCACGCCCGGGATGACACCACCGCATTGAATGAACGATGATCGAAGCGGCAATGAAAATGATTCGTGTTGATTCATGAAATATAAGGAAGGTCCAGGTATGGCACCTAATCCTCATGTTGGGCTAATATCAAGATAGTAGGTGTGTTTGTGGTGAACCTTTTCCAGTTACATAAAAAAAACCTGCTCGAGCGCTCCTGGCTCCTGTCCTCATTATGGGGTCTTTGCAGGCACGCATTCAACCGCGAGTCCGTCCCCACATGAACCTGAAGCACAGAGTGTTCGAGGTCGTTCAGATAGTGTAAAAGGCGAACAAAAAATATAAGACCTGACGAACGGACACACCACGGCGCGGCCTTCGCATGTAAGGATCTTCCAGATCTTTGCCAGAGTGAAGGCAGGTCAGTGCAGGTACGACGTGTCGGCAGCACGTGATATTTATGTCACTGTAAGAAAAGGATAGCCGGCTTACTGTGCTCCAGACAAATAATCCATACTTCTATACTTAACGCCTAAACCACTGAAGCAATGTTGATGAAACTTGGTATAGAGAGAGTCTGGACCTTGTGGCTTGAAATCAAAGGGGGAGGGAGATTACAGTTTGTATGGGGAACAATGTTAGATTCAGCCCGTCATCAGTCCGAAATGACATTGACCCGACAGGAGCCTGGTACTTTAGCTAGAATGAAAAAAAAAGTGCAGGTTCAGGGCATTCAAATTGTTATGCAGCCACCGAATGTTCGCAAATTGAGTTTTTAAGAGGGAACAAGTTGAAAATTTAATCTGAATGAATTGCTAGGAAATCAAATTTCGGATAGGTAAGCTAAGCAAGCAATTATGCATTCACAAATTATAAATCACTTGTGAACCTTGCTCTGTCGACATCCTGTCAAATTTAAAGCGAAACGTATTGAAAAATCGAGTGCATGACGATATAAGGTCGTTAGAGAAAGGACAATGACAAATTCTCGTTTGAAAGAGTACAAGAAAATGTGAGCCTGCAGCAATTATGATATTAGGGCTTATCAATTATACATTGTCAATATATAATAATGTCATAATATGGAATATATAATGGACTCTGTTCTGGGCATGTTACAGTAGAAAAGACACTGCACTTTATGCAAATTGTAGAGTCGCCCAACTGCTACGCTGGTCTCAACTAACTAAAGGAACAGGGGGCCCATTCAGGTAAGAGTGAGTTCGAGTTCGGGAGTGAGTTAACCTTAAAATAGCTGGGAAATATATTATTATTTAAATAACGGAACCGTTATTTATACTTCCAACGTATTTACGGGACAGACCAGATTTTTACCTAACTGTAATGATGTTCAGAAAGTGTGAAAACATTAACTATTTAAAAAAGTGAGTTGATATTTAGTGACGAATTCGAACTCACTCTTACCCTGAATGGACCCCCAGCTCCACTTACTGTTACGTCCGGAACCAATAATAAGAAATAAGCTGATCAAATATCTATGCATGGATAGATTGTATTATGCTCGAATCTCTGAGGCTGAGATAAATAGTCGTAACAGAAACTAAGACTAACGGAAAGTAGTACTTTGCGACGTCACTTTGACACATTTTGTATGGACGAAATCTCAAAGTGATGCAAATTGACGTCACAAAGTACTACTTTTCGTTAGTCTTAGTTTATTTTACGACTATTTATCTCAGCCTGAGACACCATAGTCTAAGCGATTCGAAATGATAACGAAAACGAGTCTCTTCCGCTGTTCAGCTGCGGGGACACTATGAGGCTGACATAGCCCTGATTTCACCACATCCAGCTACCTGAAATCCGATAATTAACTTTCGGTTACATTGCATATTTACATATTGTAACTGTAAGATAACTTTGGGATTTTTGTAGCTGGAGGTGGTGGCGTTAGTCAAACATGGCTAAATCTAAATTTCTAATCAAATTAATGGATCGATATCGCAATAAGGAAATGAAAATTATGTAGAGGGAATTGTGTTCCCCACTATCGCTTCTCCTCCTAAATGAGGTTTTCATGTCAATATTTTAAGAGAATGGTGCTCCCTTCAAGTTGTCGAGCTAAATTGATTGGGCTCAGTAAGATCCGTAACCCTGTAATTGATCCACAGGGCACAGAAATCGGACCTGGACATTCACAATCCGGTCACTTTTGTGGATGTTTAAAAATGTCCGCCACAAATATAGCACCCGGGTGCGCGCGGGGCGGTGCGGGGCGCCGCGGGGCGACGCGGGGCGACGCGGGGCGGTGCGGGGCGGTGCGGGGCGGTGCGGGGCGGCGACGCTGGCGCACGCCCGAGCGGCGACCGCGCCAGAGCCGCCCCGGTCGCCGCGGACTCCACATTCCAACGTGCTGCTGGGTAGTGCGGACAGTTGACCGCCCCTTTACTTCCCCCGACGTAAGTTAACCCACCAAACTATACCACAGCTCCGAGGACGCGGCAGTGATCGGCGAAGGATCGAGTGTAGAAAATAAGTGATGTGGTTCGAGTGACTCGCGATGGACTGTCAGTGCAAGGGACCGGCCGTTCTGAGTGATACCCACCATCGAAGGACGGAAAAGTGTTTTGTGACACACATTACACTTATCACACGTTACATGCGTTTTCACACGATGCACCTCACTAAAAGAAAAATCCAATTATATATTTGAAATAAAAAAAAACAAAGGCCTACCATGGTAAATTGGTTCCCCGGGTGAACAGAGCAATGAGTGAATAAATCTGATGTTTAGTTGCATTTCGTTCGTTCCTTACTACCTATTAAATTTCATTCACTTGGCCGAATAACACATCGTTTGACAGTTAGTACGGAACGTCAGAATTAATTACACACTTGTCTGTTCACCCTGCGAGTTAGTTTACCACGGTAACCCTCCAGTTCTTCTTAGCCTCGCGTAGCATAGTCAATTCGAAATCTATATTCGTTAAAGTGCAGCTATCATGATAGCAATGCACTATCCTTAATCTCTTTGTCATTCTTTTTTTGTATGCAAGTACCTGATTTGCAAATTATATGCAAGTCAACAAAAAATCGGATTTATTTTGGCAGATTAAATTAAAACATAACAACAAACAGCAGTCTTCCAACTTTTAAATATTTTTATCTAACACAAAAAAAAATCAAGTTAATATCCGTCATCAATATCTAAATTTTGGTGTCTAATGTCCATTAAACCAAAAGAATTTTAGCGCGTCTTAAGTGTGCAGCGTCTAAAAATAAATGGATGTCGCGCGCCAAATGTGGGCGGTGTTGCTACGTGGGGCGGCGCGGTACGGAGCGGTCGCGAGGGCGGGCGGCGCCTAAAAATAGTGCGCAGCCTTCTATAGCGATCCCGGCGTATTCCCGGATTGAATTACTATTTCTCTAGGATTTTTAAATGTAAAACTAGCAGTGTAAAGCGATTAACATGATATATTGTTTCTTATTTTAAAAAAACCAGCCAAGCATGAATGTTCACGTGCCGAGGGTCCTGTCACGCCTGGCTTTAGAAATCTAGCTATTTCTCAAAAAGTATGACATTTTAAGCAAAAGCAACCAGTTGGTGCACAACTATATAAGTGTACCGATATTGGTATTTTTTTCAGATTTTTCAAACAGCCCGTAATAGAACAAATTCAGTACAAAATGCGTGCGACGGGCAGACACCAAAGCCAGACCGTAAGGGTCCCTTTTTTAGCTTTTTGCGACGGGACTCTAAAAACGAGGTTTTAGAGCATATTATTTGCATGTACAATGAACAGGGATTAAACGGAAAATGATGTGATGGAGGTTAAATATCATGATTTTTTTTATTAGGGTTCCGTACCCAAAGGGTGAAAACGGAACCCTAATACCAAGCCTCCGCTGTCCGTCCGTCCGTCCGTCCGTCCGTCTGTCCGTCTGTCACAGGGCTGTATCTCAGTAACCGTAACAGGTAGACAGCTGAAATTTTCACAGAATGTGTATTTATTTTGCCGCTATAACAACAAATAGGTAAGATTAAAAAATAATTAAAATTAAAGGGGGCTCCCATACAAAAAACGTGATTTTTTGTTTTATTTTTTACGATGGTACGGAACCCTTCGTGTGCGAGTCCGACTCGCAATTGGCCGGTTTTTTGTCTATAAACCGTGCATGCACTAATTGGATTCGTTTAGTGCAAGTTAACATTCTAAGCTCACATTAGCCAATCTTAACAAGCCGTAGAAATATATCTATCTATATTAGGCGAATCAACTAATTTGTCATTACATATTTATTTTTGCTACATTCATAAATTCGTTTACTTTCACGTCATTACGCCGTAAAATATAATTAAATTTTAAATTTTTATTTCATCATGTTGGAGTCGACCTTGGAGTAAAAGAGACTAAGAAATACTTTCTCTTTTTAGCGTGACGACATGAAATTATATCGATGATTTTTGCAGCTAATTTCAATAAACTCATTTAAACAAATATCCTTAGTGAGTTAAATAGTGTTTTAAAAGTGCAATATTTTACTCAGAAATCAATTTGGGCTGACCATTCGTCTGAAGCATGATTGGAACCCAAGACCTTTGATCACACGTTTACTGCTCTACTACTGAGCTATCCAGACAATTACGTCAAACTCTCAGAATTTCGCAGTTATAATCGAATCGATGTTGGCACCGCACACTATCGGCGCAGATATTTAGCGCAAATTTAACTTGATAATTTTAAGTATTTCATGGATGAGACATTACTATATTACTATAATTAACTATACTTTAAGAAAAATACAATGACTTCTACAATGAAGCATAGTAATTAGATTTAGATTTTTTTTTTCAATGTTAGTGTATAATTATTAACTATTACAAAGACTTCAAATTAATGAGATACCGGCCATGTCTTATCCAATTAAAACATAAAACGTTGTGACCTATGCAAACCCATTTGTTTGCGTTTGCGGTTCAATGGCCGTCACCGTCTCAGTTGCAACAAATATGCTGGATACATACGTCTCTTTACTTATAACTCAATATTAATTCTCACTTGTAATAACCGTTACATCTGTAACTAAATAACTGATGGTTAGGCCTTAGCAGAAACGACGTCCCGAACATATCAGATGGGATAACCAGAACATCCTGAGTAAAAAGGTCGTTTTTGTTTCTCACATGTGAATATCAAGGAAGTAATATATTTTCCACAAATTAGGTTTAAATAAAAATAATATCAGGCGATAATATCGCTCAGATAAGTATAGGTATATTTTTTTAGTTGAGGCGAAAAACAAAATGCATTTTCCAAATGCAGCACGCTTCAAAGTTTACTGCCATATTTTTTGACCGGTCCCTGTCTTGACACAACCCAAACTAATTACAACATTTTGTATTCTTTGGTAGGTATTAACAGCAATAAAATAGTTCAGAGAACTGTAAGTTTTGACCGTCGCCGCTGGACGAAGTCTTTTATCTTGGCTCTTAACCCTTGTGTCTCCCTTTTTTTTCTTGTTTTAATGTCTGACCAATACTTAACGCATTGCAACCGCAATACCACGAGGGTATGAGGTGAGTGTAATAGGCACTCTCAAAATTAGATCTTGTATATTATGTGTTAACTCATCTTGTCAAACGAGTCTTGCTTGCAGTTTCGCGTATACGTGCAAGCGAGATACGTAAACACAGCAAGGATGTGGCAGTGAGATTTAATCGAGTAACGCTTTATGTATACGTCGCCGCAACGAGTCGTATTCACTACTTATAAAATTCACAAAGCATAAAAGTAGTTTTGTGCATAGCATCAAAACCATTCATATCGTATAAAATCCACATATTATTTTATACGTTGTGCATGAAGGAAGTTTTAAAATAACATCAACTCTTTTTGTCATGCGGAACGTATAATAGTTACAACGTATAAAATTCACAAAAAAACAAAATCATGCAGCACGTGTAAAAGTACACGGAGCACTGCATAAAGCGGCCTAACGAGCATACATTTAAATAAGATTATGATGATTTAAAGCCGTATTTACAGAGTAAAATATCGCCTCGGATAGTAATATAGTATAATATAATAGTATAATATAGTAATAGTAAAGTACCTTCCCCAACCTAATCTAACCTTCCAGTAATGATTTTTGTTGTATCGAGACCAAATAAATTCCCGTGCGAGCATATACTTTAAATGCATGACATTTGAGGCGTGGTTTTTTTTTTGTTAAATAATATCATCATTTTATACGTTGTGACTTTTATACGTTATGCATGGAGAAATAAGTAATCATTTTTCTTGAAACTTATCCATGAACTACGTATAAAATTATACGATCTGCCGATTATACGTTGTGCGAGGTTTCGATTTTTTGTCAAAATATTATTTTATAGGATCTGCATTTTATACGTTCTGCCGCCGGCCGCAACGAATATGTACAGGCAATGCTTATGTGACAAGATGGTTCAAAACAAATATATATTGACGAAAGTTCTTTTATTTTAGATTTAAATTATTACTAATTAGAAAGCATTTGTCATTTTAGAACACTTTAAAATGTTGGCTGCTTCGACTTCGGTGCACTCAACATTTTTTAATAACAGCTAACTAGCGCCGTTCAAAAGTTCTCTTGTTTGTCAATTTTTAGTAACTCGTATGCTAAAACTAAAATCATAAATCGGAATTTTCATACAGATTTTTTCGGGATATAATACGAAATATTCGTAAAATGCCATTATTTTTTAGTAAAACCAACTGTTTTTCGAAATTATTCAACCGATTACGAATAGAACGTTGATCAAATATGCCGGGGTTAACGACCTTAAGAGGGTCGTTACCCTATAAATTCCCCATACTACGGCCGATAAGTGTTTACATGCCCTGAATGTTTTTTTACTAGGTTTTTAAAGTTTTGGATTCGAAAATATATTGTAGAAATTCTATAAATCTACGTCTGTATTTTTTTAATATACCTCTTAGATTTGAAAATACGCCCTCATGTTTCAGTTTCAGATTAGTTTCATTATTTATATTACACACTCGGATTCGTCTTTTTTTCCCTCTCGGTTCGATTACTTCTGGCGAAGAAGAGCCGATAAGAAACTTCGTATTTTTTTTTATTGATACCTACAAACTAGATTACAGTGATTGATTATGCCAAATGTCATAGCTCCATCTATAATTTTCGTCATCATGTGTGTCCTTTATTCCCATCAGTTTACACTGTAATCACGGAATGTCGGAGGACGTAGTTCTGTCCATCATTTCACATTAGAATCATGTCATAGTCGCAGTCATGTCAATTTAGCAGTTATGTCGATTACTTAAGGTTGTAAGCGGTGGCGGCGGTGTGCCGAATATTATGATATTTATCTCTATTATGTCACATAACAGTGTGCTTGCCAAACTTTGTAGTTCTATCTATCATTTAGATTATAGGCATGTCATAGTCATGACAATTTCAAGAGTGCCGAATATTATAGTATTTATCTCTATTATATCACGTTATAGTCGAATTTCGTAGTTCTATCATTTAATATTAGGGTGGTGGTGTGCCGAATATTATAGTATTTATCTCTATTATGTCACGTTAGAGTAGGCATGCCGAATTTCGTAGTTCTACCATTTCATATTAGAATCATATCATAGTCGCAGCCATGCTAATTTCGTAGTTATGTCTGTTATCTATTATGTTATGTTGTGTCAGACGGCGGCGTTCCAATTAACAACTTGGTTGTTGGTAAAATATAATATTTAATGCATTATGATTTGTCGATTTTGCGTTAGTTTTTGTTTTTTATCAACAGTTTGGTGTACTTTGAGGTATCCCATTGTCAGTAAGAGTAGCACAAAGTTGGTTAAAGCGTTTTCAATCCAAGAATGTTGACGTCAAAGGTACTCTGGTCGCCAAGCGCGCTGCGCGCGCATGCTAGGTCTATGGGTCGCCCCGTAACAAATAAAATGGACACCATTTTTGAAAAACTGGAGCAAGATCGGCGTATTGTAGTTGCGACATAGCTGAAGAACTGGAAATTTACCAAAAAACAGTTTTGATCTATTTGAAAAATCTGGGTGCACAACAAAGCTCGATATTTGGATGCTACACGAGCTCACTGAAAGAAACCTAATAAACTCATTTGCGATTCTTTATTGAGACGTAATGAAACCGAAACCGATACGTTTTTGAAGAGATTGATAACTGATGATGAAAAGTGGATCACGAATGACAAGAACGTCCAAAAAAGGTCATGGTCAAAGGTCGGTCAGGCTTCCCGGAATGTGCCAAAGCCCGGGTTAAATCGTAATAAGGTGATTCCGTGTGTATGGTGGGATTGGAAGGGCATTGTTCATTATGAGCTTTTACCGCCGGGCAGAACCATCAATTCTTATCTCTACTGCCAACAACTGATGAGATTAAAGCAAGAAATTGAGGGAAAGCGGTCAGAATTTATTTTAAAAAAAAGGGTGTGGTTTTTCATTACGATAACGTTAGACCAAACACATCTTTAGCCACTCAGCAAAAATTAAAACAGTTCCGCTGGGAGGTGTTGATACATCTGCCATATAGCCCTGACTTTGCACCTTCTGATTTCTACCTGTTTCGTTCTCTTCAGAATTCTTTAGCCAGTGCCAGGCTAACATTAAGAGAGGACTGCCAAAACGACTTATCGCGTTTTTTAATCAGAAGTCCCAACATTTTCACAGCAACGGGATCATGCCACTAACTACAAGATGGCAAAATGTCAAAGATCAAAATGGCTCATATAATACGAGTATACTACAATTAAAAGTAGTTAAACTTTGAAAATAAATGTATTGAGTTTTCATATAAATTGCGAAGAAACTTTTTCCCCGACCATACATGTTGTTGTTATGTCATGTCATATTATTTCACGTTGGCGTTAAGGCATACCGAATGTCGTAATCTTGCATATGTCATTTCACGTTGTAGTCACGAGGTGCCGATTCTCCTAGTTATTTCTATCGTTTCATGTCAGAAACCGGGAACTTCGAATGGGAGGAACCTTAAAAGTTCTGGCGCAAGGAATAACATTATCCGTACTCCAGCTCCAGGCCGTTAGCTTTCGTCCACGTTTCTATAGATATTTAAGAGTGTGTAACATTTCTCAGCACATTACCCCAGCTGGCTACGGCCGGGGAGCTAATAAAATGAGCTGCTAAATAAACAAAAACACCCACACGATGATTCTGGCACCGCGCCTGCGCAGTCCGGTCGCACCCACACGCTCCCGAACTATGCCGAGCAGAACTGAGGCGAAGCTCTTGCGTCATTAAAATGTTGTCTTAGATTTCGTAAACACTTCCTATAATTAGTTTTACATGACGATCTTGTCTTCCTAAGACAAACACGTTTTATCACTTAACTACTTCATAAGGCAACTTAAAAAAATCGGGGTCAGGATAAGATTATTCACCCTCGCGAAGAGAGGTTTAGCCCGCAGGTGACCGGTTTTAGAAGTAGGTTTGCAATGTATATGTTAACATGAACATATATTTGATGTATGCCATACTTTATCTTAATATTAAAAAATCACATTACACTATGTACGTATACACTAATCTCCGAAACCACCCAACCGATTTGTTAGGTTTGTTTCCGCTGCTGCTTTTATAAAAAATAATAATATTTGTCCCAGGCGGAGCCGGGTACTGCAGCTAGTTTAATATAAAAAGAAATATGGAGTTCGGAAAGGATAGGATGCAAGGGACGTAAGATTAAGCATATCTAAGTACATTCATCACGGCAATGTATTGTAGAAAATTGTATTTATTTGCAACCTTTTTCCAACAATAACTCAATAGATTGTTTCAATTCTTAAAAAAATATGAAAGTGAATATATTGCATAGATAAAACTCAGTAATAATGGTAAATTCGGGAGATTTCGATGAAAATATTAATTACAACAATGTGATTATCACAAGAAAATAATGCAAATGCAATCACACGGTTCCCCAGACAGGTATCGCAGGCGGAACTATTTCATTTAAGCGTCTTCGGAAATATTAGTCAAAAAGTATTTTTAAGGACTGAAACAATTGAAACTAGGACTATGAATAGTATATACTACGGTTAGGTGAAAACATTATTGTTCGTTTTTTCAAAAGAGCAAAGAGCAAGGAAGAGCACACACATACAGCCGCGAGTGTCACGAAAACCATAAAAAATTTGCGTGCTAGGGAAACAAAAAAAGTAGAGTCTAACGTGGTCTAATTCAATGGTAGAGTCGTAATCCTCAACCTGATAAAGTCGATTGTTGGTTTCAAGCCAAAACGACGTCGCAAAACATAGTCGAATGGAAATAGGTTGAGTCGATCGAAAATGGTTGTGGCACGTTTCTTGTACCGAGTCCAGGTGTTGCAATAGCCGATGAAATAGCGATCATTTCGACAATCGTGCCATTTTGGGAGATCACCAACTTGTAAACATCGCCACACGAGCCAATAATGACAGTTGATCTACCTTTTACTGTTGTGGTATTGCGCAGAATACAATTATTGCTTTAGGAGGTCGGTACTACAATAATCGTGACCTTACATTTAATGAACTCTTTTGTTTTCAGGAATAACCGGCCAACACCATGTCTGACGACGAAGAATACTCGTGAGTTTATTTTATTATTCAATCGAAGTCATATTACAACATGTAGTGTGTTCATATATTACTCATTAACGTGAGAAAATGACTCTTTTTGTCGGAACAAGAACATTTTTCTCCAGATCAAGAATCTGATTGATTCTCAATTGATATCTTTTAGCACAACCATTATTTAATCAAAATGTAAAAATGTAGGTAAGATGCTTTTTATGATTACCTAAAAAAATTAAGATGTACCACACTTGCACATTTAAACACTACAATACTCAAAGATTTAGATGACAACACCACAAAACTCGAACTTCACAACATATTTTACTTTTAGTCCCTACGTGTAAATGTCTATCCCCCTGTTGTAATTTCGTGTGCGCATTCGTCGATGTGTGTAAATGTACCCTGCATCACCCCCACGTGCCTGTCTATTACTATGTGGTGATTATGTTTCTTATTATTTTTTGTCTCCTAATGCTCATGTTTGCTCCCTCAGTGGCTCCGAGGAGGAGGTAGAAGAAATCGAAGAGGTAGCCGAGACGTAAGTGTTCTTTTAATATATCTCTGTAAACTTACTCAAACTTATTTTGCTATATATTTTAATTAAAGATTGAGATTCTACCTTTAAATGCCTCATATTATTTTGAATAGTTTAAAATTTAACATTAAACCTTCAGGGAGTATATATCGATTTAATTTTCAAATGAAAAAGGTTTCATCCACTTAGTATTTGTTACAATGAACAATATCCAGATACAATTTCCAAGTCCTTTTATTGTTCGTTTTACGTTAAGTAGGATTCTTCGCTGTGGTTTATATTACCAAAATGTTACTAAGAAACGTCAATTTATCTTTTAATTCAAACTTCAAATCTGATTCATAATTTGCAACGTCACAAAATAACTCCAACACTTTTTAATTTAATATTTCTTTATTTCAGGAAGTAAGTGACTAGTCACTCTTCAGCTGACTGGTAAAAGATGAATGAAAATAATCAACTGATGTAAATTTAAGTTGGCTATTAATCGGGAAACCGCTATAACAAATCAGCTTTAAGATGACTCTTGCCATGCTGAACGAAATTACTTTTGTAAGATCGTCAGCAATTTTTTATGAATACATATTATGAGTAAAACACGCTTTTTCTTCCCTACATGTGCTAATTTCTAAAGGACTCTTAACAGAACACATGTCGAGTTTAACTTAATAGATGTATGCTCGGTTGCACTATAACCTATAAACGTATTCTGTGGTAGCACGTATTTAAATACTTCGATAGATTTTAGATGAATTGTGTTTTCTCCAAAATCCTGAAACAAATGTGCCAGTCAAATAGGATGAAATTGTGGATCTTTTATATTTAACCCAGTTTGTATTTTTCAATAGTTACGAGATTTTTGTTCTCCCATCATTTAAGGTTAAGCAGCGCCATCTACATTGAAGCATTGTTATCTGATTTCGATAGTGTCTGATACCAAAATCTCTATTGGTGATGATATCAATTTATTATTTTCATATCTCAATCATTGCAGTCAAAATGCCTTATCGTAGGATTCAAACGCGAAATTAGCGCCATCTATAAGAATAGTGAGGCATTTTATCTATTAGACAGTAAGCAATAAATTCGTTGACTGACCATATTTTCTGGAGAGCTTTAGTCGGTTAAAGCAGCGGAAATTTGATTCAGACAAATGACCGGACTTACACTAATTCTGTTTCTTTCCAAAATCTGATAACACTGCTTCAATTTAAGACGACTCTGTTTTACAAACAAATAGTATCCGCTATTTGCATTAGGGCCGATTGTTCAATGGCCAGATAGTATTTATCGGACTGATAGGACCAATTCATGTTTATCAAAAGGCGGATAGTGATTGCCGGAGAATTATATCTTCTATCACAATTATCTGACCATAATTTTACTATTAAACATATGGACTTACTGTATCGGATGTATAATCAGACGCGTAAATAAATCCGTTGAATAGTTATCTGGCTGTTTATCAGACTATTGAAAAATCAGCTTAATGTGATTTAATTTATACGCGGCAGGCATTAATAATGCTGCGCTTATATGATAATAATCCATGTTTTGAAAAATATATTTCGATACATTACAACGCACGCTCAGTATAGTACCTATTTTTACTTGAAACACCATACTGACTGAAATCGCAGTAGCCTTGTGTTCAAATGAGGTCAGGCTATTTTCACTCCGGGCTCGTGGTAATTCAGCGGTGGCTTTCAAGACGTCAGCGCCTGAAACCAATGTGTTCAGCCACGCTCCCCGAACTCGTTTTACGCAAGCACATGATTCAGAAGACAAATTAATCTGACTCAGTGCTGCAAAAAAATTTTTGCTGTTCACGTTTTGTTTTAAAATACGAAAAGCGAACCCTGAAAATCCAGTTAGTTTAATTAAAATACCTATACTAGTTAAAAAAAGTCGTTTCTACATATTTTTAGGGTTCCGTACCCAAAGGGTGCCAACGGAACCCTATTACTAAGCCTCCGCTGTCCGTCCGTCCGTCCGTACGTCCGTCTGTCACAGGGCTGTATCTCAGTAACCGTAATAGATAGATAGCTGAAATTTTCACATAGTGTGTATTTATTTTGCCGCTATAACAACAAATAGGTAAGATTAAATAATAATATTAAAATTAAAGGGGGCCCCATACAAAAAACGTGATTTTTTTGTATGAAATCTTTAACGATGGTACGGAACCCTTCGTGTGCGAGTCCAACTCGCACTTGGCCGGTTTTTAAGTTAGTCATTGTTTGCAAATAGTAGTGTATACCCAAATGCCGAGATCCATGTCAGATTATAAATTAATAAAATGGTTCCTAGGTTTTAAAATTGTGTGACCCCAGAAAATGTTTACCCAGACATAGTTCTCTAGGTACATTGAAATGGTTTCTTTGCAAAATCATAATACATGTGTGTTTTTCTCTTTTCCCTCCACTCCAAACTCGCTGTCAACTCCAATGGAAACGTGAAGGCCGGCTGCCAAGCCCGAGTAAGTAAATTATATATTTACTAGATGATTTTATCTTTTTAACATTTTGTTTTCGACTCTTTTTAGACCAGTGCCATTAAAATCTAATATTTTATTCGACTGTTATAGCGCGCAGACTGGTAACGCTTCATGCTTATTAATTTGAAGGTGATTGTTGATGTTTTGATACACCTAACAGTAAGTATAATGACCAGGTTAATTTTGCATTTGTGACCCCTTGTGTACTTTAAAATTGTTTTCTAATTTACAATATTTACTCACTTTGAAATAACTCTGAGATTAATCAGTTTCAGAAAATTACCATTGTAGCCTGGTTAGAGGAGAAACCATTATGACTTTATTTCTTATATATTAATCATAAAAAAAAACCCGAAAGCTTCTAGCCCATATAGATTTATAAAATTTCAGGTGATTCACCACTAGCCAGGCCTAATCTTTTATTTTACACTGACTATAATTACTTATCTACATATGTAGACTTACTTGTAATGACTCTAACAAACTCAGTTATTCGAAATAGAACTCCTTTTCAAATTTTTTATTTTCTGTTTTTAGGGGTAGAGCGTCTATCGCGTAAGTTATACTCAGTCGTGGAAACCGCCTTTCTGTTTAATAAAATAAAAAAATCATGCAATAATACATAAGTGTACCTCTTAAATAATATTCACATATAACATTCTGGAATTAATAAAAATGCCTCACCGGGCTATATGTATGTGGCATGACAGCAAAGTCCTTAAATGTTTAAAAATGCCTCCCACGACTTTCTAATACCTTTTCATGTTGTAATACATATTAAAACTTTCACAAACAAATATTAATTTCTACATGAACAAAGCACATGTTTACACTATACTTATGTTGATATACACAAGTGTGTCCAATTTATATGTAGGTGGCTAAGTTATTAAAAATAAAATTATGAATTGTTTGTTCGCTTATCTTATATTATTGCTATGGGAACTTTTAAATTCAATGTTGGTAAAAGAATACAATATTTCTTTGATCATACTTCAGGTAAGTGTACATACTTGCATAGAGAACTACATACATGCATAACACACACATGCAAACATAATCAGCGCCTAATTTGAAATTTGCCCCATCTTCTTACGCATTTGTTACTCAACTTCAAAATTCATACTGTTGTTTAATTATCACTTGCTACGGTTAAATTAACTATGTGCCTATGTCGAGTCTATGCGTTCTTACAAATGCTTGTACATAAATGCTGAAAATAACTGCGGGCCTAAGATCTAACCCCATATGAAGACCATCGCCATTATTCTATGCAACGTTTTATTATTTCAGGGGGGAGGGAGATCCAGAATTCATCAAGGTAAGAAAACATTTTTTTTTCTTAAACTACTATGCCAAATTGTATCCATCGACGTCTGTCCTACTTATATCTCAATTATTTACCTATTTAATACGTGTGTACGGCAAATGCTGTCCTGTCTAATGCACCCCATGAAACTTATTTAAAAAAGTTGTACTTCAGACCGTGCCCAACCTAATGGGCCCAACATTTATCAGTGAATGCCTCCAACAATTACAAATTATCGTATTTTGGTGGTCGTGATCTGTCTTGTTTAATTCGCCCAATTAAAACGTATTCAAAAAGCTTTACTTCAGACTGTGCCCTGCCTAACGCGCCCAATAACGACGCAAGCCCAACATTTATCCGTTAACCTATGTCCTCCTTCCTAACGCCTCCAATAATGACGAGTTCTCATAGTTTGATCGTCGTTCTCTGTCCTGCCTTATACGCCTAAAAGTGTGTACTTCATGCTTTGCTCCGCCTCATGCGCCCATAAAAGACACATGCTCCACGTTTATCGGTTGACCAATGTCCTACCTAATGTGGACCTAATAATTTACGATTTCTTAAAGTTTATATTAGACAGTTCAAAGTTAATAGCTGATACACACCCGCAGCGCCAAGACCAGAAGCGTTCAGACCTCGATGACCAGCTGAAGGAGTACATTAACGAGTGGCGCAAGCAGCGCGCAAAGGAGGAGGATGAGCTGAAGCGCCTCAAGGAGAAGCAGGCCAAGCGCAAGGTGAGCTTTAAGGGATTTAATCCACTTAAAACATAACCTTTAACTTTTTTGGGTGTTGGATCAACTAGATCCAACACCCAAAAAAGTGGTCGACTTATTCTGCCCTTCCCGAAAGAAGTACGTCGTCAGGAAAAACAGGCCCTAGTCTTTTTCGCAGCACTTCTTTTTCGCAGCACTTGCAACTAAATTTAATTTAATTTTAAAAAATATTGTTCTGCTTGATAAAAAATTGAGAGCCAGATCAAGAATAGTATCATTGCAGAGTTTCGTATGCAGAGAGAAGCACTTCACTCGTCAGACTCGCGCATATCTTCAGCACTGACCTGCTTGGGCAGATTACCTGCCCCAAATTACTTTCGGAAACCTGCGCAGTTAAAATTTTTGGCGCTCCTTATTTTCCTGATGACTAACCCGTCAGCGAGACTGGCAATCGGCTCGTTCTGGCGCACGATACAACAAGTCATCACATTTTCCACGTTTTTCATCTCACATTCCCAAAATCGTCAATAAAGACAGTCAGTCGACAAAACAACACATGAACGCCTACATTACTATACCGAAACGAAATTATACTCGACAGGTCTCCCGCGCCGAGGAGGAGAAGCGCATGGCGCAGCGCAAGAAGGAGGAGGAGGAGCGCCGCGTTCGCGAAGTGGAGGAGAAGAAACAGCGCGACATCGAGGAGAAGCGACAGCGCCTCGAGGAGGCCGAGAAGAAGCGGCAGGCTATGCTGCAGGCCATGAAGGACGCCAGCAAGACCGGCCCCAACTTCACCATCAACAAGAAGAGCGACAACGTGAGTGGACAGTATAATATGCTCTACATAATTAATAAACTCTGAATTGATTTTGAGAATATGTAGACCACCACATCTTTAGCATTGTGGAGTTTGGAAGTGATGACTTATTTCATCTAGAAACAGTGCTGTCGACAATAATCAATAAAATCTTTATTAACTTTGACAATATGCAGACCACGACATCTTTAGCATTGTGGAGTTTGTAAGTGATGAATCATTTCATCTTGAAACAGTGCTGTTGACAGTAATATTATAATTAATAATGTAAATTTAATATAATCTTCGTTCCAACCTATTTTTTAAAACGAAACTATACCTTCGTCGCATTTACGCTCTAAGGATCCACTGCAGAATCGGGACACATTCACTTACCGCCACGTACAATATTGCAGTTCAACCTCAGCAACGCTCAGATTGAGAGGAACAAGACGCGCGAGCAGCTGGAGGAAGAGAAGAAGATCTCCCTCTCCATCCGCATCAAGCCCCTCAACATCGAGAACCTCTCCGTGGACAAACTTAGGGTTAAGGCACAGGAGCTCTGGGACTGCATCGTCAAGCTCGAGACAGAGAAGTACGACTTGGAGGAGCGCCAGAAGAGGCAAGACTATGACGTGAGTATGAAGCAATTGTAACAGCGTTACAGAAGTCTGATTCAGAATGCATCAACATTGAATACAGCTCCCGAACTATGGGTAACGAAGGCTGATCACAGTTCGAGTGTGTGTGACTGCGCTGGCAGGAAGGGTTTACCTCCTCATCGTATAACCGGTGTATCCAGTAAATATAGTTCATCTTCAGAAAGTAGTACTACTTGTGGATTCGCAAATTTCACAGCTCTGATTTTCTAAATGTATTCAAAGGGTTATGAATGTCGGATATCAGCTGACTATATGATTGTTGTTTTACAGCTTAAAGAACTGAAAGAAAGACAAAAGCAACAGTTGAGACATAAAGCCCTCAAGAAGGGTCTGGACCCGGAAGCCCTCACAGGCAAGCATCCCGTAAGTATCATCAACACAAGTTTTTAATCACAATTTTACAACCTCTAATCAAAGCTATTAAGAAATATTTTAATGTTTATTTTAAGATGTTTATAGCTAACAGTTTTCTTTTATTCTAGCCCAAAATCCAAGTCGCCTCCAAATATGAACGGCGTGTGGACACAAGGTCATACGACGACAAGAAGAAACTCTTCGAAGGTGTAAGTACACAAAACATATGCCATTAGGGCTTTACCCAATTCCACAAGTACTGAAAAATTTTGACATTGGAAATCAGTAAATGCACTCATTGCAAAACTTATTCAATGCAGGGACTTGATACTACCACTGCAGAGTTGATGGATAAAACATGGAACGACAGGATGGAACAATTCATGAACCGCACTAGAAGTAAGGCTCAGTTAGAATGCGAATGGAGTATTCATACGTGTCCAATAACGTTTGAGCACGTCTTCCCAGCTAGCATTTTTCCCGAATCCGAAATGGCGACATTCTGTTTACTGTCATCATTCATTTGCAACATGTGTAGAATGCATGTATTCGTTTAGGACCCTGAGTTTAAAGAGGTTGTTCTTCCAAATTGTAGCAATGTATTTTATGTTTCCTTTGTACCCGAATATAAAGATGTGTTCCTTACAAATGAATGTCTTAAATTTGAACAAAAATCCCTGAACATCTGAAAACGTCAGATAATTCCTAAATAGCCCTTCCATCCGAAATCTGATCAAGTTTAGCCAGTGCAGGATGATATTGGCATGATTTAATGCACAGGCTAAAATGTAAAGTATCCTGTCGATGCTAAGAAGCTCCTTCCTAAGTATTTTGTATCCCGGTTGTGTTCACTCACCATTTGTTTTTTAACGTTTGACCCTTAGGACCTAGAAAAACTCAACAAAGACTTCCTGGAAAAGGTTTGGCAAGAGAGGACCGACCAATTCGGTGGAAGACAAAAGGGTAAGCTTTTTCTAGCAAGTTCTATGAAATCAATTTTATCAATTTATGTGTGTATTTTATTGCATACTCATTCCGATTTAACTCAAAATTTTGGTACCATTGTACCAATGTACCAGTAACTATATTTGTGAACTAGAAATAATGAATAACGCATATAATAGTCGCGTGTTACTCGAATATCAGATGTGGATTGATTTACCCAACAATAATCTTCGCCTTTATGTTAACAGTAACTACTTAGATAATTCTGGTTTGGAAAGATGTTAGAAACTTCTACAGTATGCACAGTTAAATTGAAGCAGCAAAGCGGCTCGTGTACAAGGGGCGCGGGGACTTGCTCCACACGCCAGAGGTCATGGGTTCAATCCACGCGCCGTTCGTGCATCACTTTATTTTTCTGTCAGCGTCGGATACATTTATTTCGTCATTATGCGAGCTGTTCCATAGGTCGGACTCCGATAAAACTGTAGGTTGTAGCGTTAATCCGACCCGGGTTTGGTTCCATCGCATTTGATAAAAATATGTTCATAGCGATATGAAAAACTGTCAGTGTTTTCCATTCAGTTCAAAGTAGCCGTGAGCATATAGAGAATGTACTGGCATGGCACCTAATTCCTAGGGGAATGCGGTGTGATGGGTTAATGCATGTTGTTGTCAATGTCAATGGCTGTTGGTATGGTATAAGCTATCAATATGCAGTTACTTAAAATATTCATTATTCTGGAGAAGGATTGGAGAGGCGTATGTCCAGCAGTGGACGCAAACACGCTGACTGACTAAAATATTCATGAGTCCTAAGCTGCTTCTATTTAAACCTTTGCCACTTCCAATCCTCTTCTCAAGTCTTCAATCGTTTTAGAAGTTCATGTGTCATGTGACGCCCACAGCGAAACTGCCCAAGTGGTTCGGCGAGCGGCCCGGCAAGAAGGGCGGCGAGACCGACTCCCCCGAGGGCGAGGAAGAGCTGAAGGCCGCCGACCTCGAGGACGATGAGCCCGCCTTCGAGCCCGAGCCCGAGGAAGAGGAGGAGGAGGAGATCATCGAGGAGGAGGAAGAGGAGGAAGAAGAGGAAGAGGAGGAGGAGGAGGAGGAATAGGTAAGTGCAGTAATAACGGCATATACGAGGGCTTAAGGTCGGCCATCCCGCTCAACTCCCCATCCAAACGGGGAAAGGAGATCACGACCATATTTCTTGTCAGAGATCCCAAATTTTGCTCAAAATAGCTTTATTTGATCGAACTAGATGTCAGGACGTGTATTCTTGGCATTCAGTCATTGCGGATTCAGTAGAGTTAACAGAAGAAGAATTTACTTTGACATTACTGTTAACTCTACTGAATCCGCAATGACTGAATGCCAAGAATACACGCCCTGATGACCGTTGGCATTGTAAAATTGTGTTTGGTTTTTTAGCTATAAGGTCCGAAAGTTCAAATTTTTCGCGCTTTTTATACAATAACTTTGCAGGTGGATTATGCAATTAAAAAAAAAGAACTTCTTAAAAAGATTAGTCTTCAGTCATAGCTTATTTAATCAAGATTTATAACCTATTTGGTTTTCGATAGATTTTTGACTACAGCGGTTGTGGTTTACTTTTAGGTATAAGTAGTTTTGTAATTAAAATTTTCGTAAATCTTACCAACTCATACACTATGCACATTGTCATTTTTGTAGACATGTTGCATCTTCCTCATCACAGAAGGGCAACAGAGAAGGGCCCAGAGCGCAACAGCACGGTTTTGTTCTGTGCCCGCGAATGAGTTAGTCCCGCCGGGTTGGGCCACCCGCTATTGAATGCGAATTTATTTTTCAGAGACTGCAATTCTCACGTCAGAAATTATTTTGCAAGT
Organism: Incurvaria masculella; assembly: GCA_946894095.1. Lineage (NCBI taxonomy): Eukaryota > Metazoa > Arthropoda > Insecta > Lepidoptera > Incurvariidae > Incurvaria > Incurvaria masculella. The sequence continues at coordinate 4,181,023 of OX335650.1, read as the reverse complement.
AAAATGTGTAGATATGACCAAAACTCTCTTTAATAAAGTAATAGAAAAAAATAGTTTTTGCCGTTTGCTCGCTATAAATCAAGAAGCAATTATTAGACATGGGCATGTTTAATATGGTTTAAATAATGACGCTCTTTTTTGGTTGTTTATATTCAATATATTTTAACATTTTTTCTCCTACGGAAGACTTTTCCTGCCCAACTTTTGATAGTTTTAAGAGTGGTTCATAACATATATTTAATTGGATTCTTGTTTCAAAATTATGTATTGCGTAATGAGTTAACGGATCTCAAATAAGAATAAGTCTAGACCACTTACGTGACTTCTTTGTTTATTTTGTAGTGAGTAAACAAATTTCTAATTATTGAGCATTCAGATGGCAGAATTACCGACTCCTTACCGAGAACCTTTGGTCTCTCAACACAGGCACCGATACTGGTTTTTTCATAAAAAAAGACAATCACCCAGTTATGTACTACTTACATACATTTAAGTGATCAATCCATTGATTTGCGATTACTACCTATTAAGTATTCTAAAAGAGTGTATTTATTTGTTTCAGATTGGTCTAGCAAGCCCAGTAACAGCTCAACACAAGGCGTCCGTTTGTCATCGGCCATCACTTATGTGCGACTACCAATTATTTTATAATGAATCCATTACCTTAATTTATATAAATTATTTTTTATTTATATTACATGATATGCTATTCCAGCAGAGTGCTATATTGTCATTGAGAGCTTCGACAAGATATAAAAGTAACAATAAACTCACAAATTGATTTATTTCATACTTTCAATGTTTGTTTTTCATTTTCGTGTTTACATTTTCACTAAATGCAAACATGAAAAAACATTTCTTCAATAAAACCGTGTTTAAATGTCTAAGACGAACCATTAGAATGTGTAAGCACTTTGAAAGAATACAAATGGCCCCACTGCATTTCTTCCTGTGCATGTCGTAAGAGCCGACTAAGGGATTCATTGTTCTTGGTTCGAAATCCACGTTAAACTGTAGGTCCCCTTCCTTACTTACTAGGTGGTAAGGTCCCATTGAATGAACGATTGTAGAAGCGGCAATAAACATATGTCCGTGTTTTTCATCCAGTTCAATATAGCCATGCTCACAAAGGGAAGGTCCTGGCATGGCACCTAATTCCATCGGGAATATGGTGTGTTTGGTTAATATCAAGACTTTCGGTGTGGTTATTAGCGATCCATGTCCACTTATATAAAAAGGACATAACCAGAAATTCTGATTTGCGGTTAAGCACTAGAGGACAGAGGCTATTGTTTCACACTTCTTCTAGAATTGTAGTCTTTGATATGACAGAGACCGAGATGGCTCTTCACTGGAGCATGGCTATGGCGCCAAGGGCATGTGATATTGCCAAGTAACAGATTCACAAAGTAAAATCTTCGAATGAATCGGTCGGAATTTATATAAATACTAATTCAGAGAATCGGCACCCTTTGAAACGAATCATTTGTCAAACTCATTTGTCTGACGCACCGTCAGTGTATGGACCTGTTTGCCGGCGGGTGGCTTTCTTTAAACCTACAACCTTTAATCGTAATTTGAACAAGTTTGATAGCTCTGTGCTAGTCTGGAATTCCGATAGTATGGTGCTGCAGTTTTACATGAATTCCGAACCATGAAGCAGCTTGCATTCGTGACGAAATGCACATATCCAACTCAGAAAGATAAAAAATGTGGTGCATGAACGGGGCGGGGCCGAGCTGGATGGGAAGGAAGACAACAATAATAGTACCTGTAGAACAGTCTGAGCGACTCTAAGAACCGTCTGTGGCTTAACTTTTATGTTTATTTCAATCCCAATAATAATTTCTCAAATGTTTTGAGCTGGCTGTTGCAACAGCCTGTATATCAAGGAAAAGGAGGTACGCAATTACATGTCTAATAAAATATAACCCACAAAGACGCTCTAACTAAAGCAAGGGTATGACCACATCCAGGATATGCGAGCAGAGTTGGTACACAAAGGTGTGGATTTTTGTATGCTTCCCTCTGTGGGAGGTAAAAATCAGCGCCGGTTTAACCGTCAATGACATCGTGCGGTTGAGGCCAATACCTCCTCAAAATCTTGGGAGCGTGCACGCTCCGTGGCAAATAAGCACAATCATATAATTGATAATATTTTTTCAGTCTCTCGTACCTTAACGTATTTTATAAACGAAGAAACTATGGGGCTGCCACAGCCAAACATGGCGAAAGGCCTAATCAAATAAATAGAAAAAAATATCTCATAAAACTTTATTTAATCATACAATATAATAATACCTAAATAATATGTAAATATTAGGAAATGCTTCACTATGCGGCCGCTATAGCTTTCTGCTGTGGAATTTTCTGTGTCATATTGATCTTATCGCCTAGACTGAGCGCCATACCCTGAAACCAAACATGTCTAGTGTAATACATCTGTATTTCCATCATAACTGTGAAGGAATATAGCAAAAAACTACAATAAGACGATTTACTTAATATGTACAACAAAATTCATTTTAAAATAAATAATTACCTATTCTGAGGATATAAATTCTGATTTATGGTTAAGCACTTGAGAACAGAGGCTATTGTTTGACACTTCTTCTAGAATGGTAGTCTTTCATATGAAAGAGACAGAGATGACTCTTCACTGGAGCATGCCCATAGCGCCAAGGGCGTGGCTGTTTCGGAAGCATACATTATTAGCAAAAATAAGATGCCAAAACATGTCTCTGGACATGCCAAGTAACAGATTTACGAAGTTAAGAACGGCCCGTAAGCTATGCTCCCCATACAAACGTAGTTTACTAATCATTTGGAAACCGCTATTCCAATTTAATTTATATTTAATATCTAATATCAGGTAATAAATATCTGTGTCTGCATGCTTTTGTTTTTTTGAAAAATCCAAACCGAATTAAATGAATGCAAAAAGAAAATCTTCATACGAATTTTGTTTTCTCTGTGGTTTGACCCAGAATACATTTACCGAAAAAACAAAGGCATGCAGACACAGATATTTGTAGCCTAATATTAGATACCAAATATCAAGTAAGTTGAAACAGTGGTTTTCAAATCATTAGTAAACTACTTTTGTATGGGAGGCGAAATTTTCAGGTGCTTACGGGCCGACCTTAATTCTTCGAATTAATCGGTCGTCTGCCAGGTGTACCACCACAACAAAAATTGTTCAACTCAATAAACGGTACAGCCGCTGCTACTGGATAGAACTTCAGTAACCAGAATACAGGCAAAGCAAGTGTTTAGAAACTACTCCTTCTTTGTCTATGGCCAGGAAGGTTGACAGAACTTGTTACTACACTCTGATCCTGTGCTTTCAACAAAATTTTCCGAATAATACTTTGCCTTGTGCATTCTTTGCGCCATATTCCGTGATTCTTTGACGGGTGAATTATGATTCGAAAGAAATAGGCAATATCATCATGATATACATCGCTAAAAGCGCAATCCAAAAACGAATGGATTCAACTGAGTAGAATCTTGAATTATATTTACAGTTAAAGTGAAAGTGTAATAAATCATAACCTGAAATGTTTAAAGTATTTTTTTTTCAAGTGGGATATTGGATATAAAGAAACTTTAAAAAAATATATTGCATCATCAGATAGAATATATATTTGACGCCCTGTCCATTGATATATACCATATTACAATGCACCAATGTTTTTATATAAATTCCTGTGCTTACTCCATCACATCTAACTCTGTAATAAAAGCAGCAAGTAGACCAATTGTTTGCACACTTAGTGTGCAAAAGGAAAGCAGAGGAGCCGTCAAGCATGGGGCTGGCAACACAAACAGGGGGCTGGCAATACAAACAGGGGGGCTAGCAATACAAACAGGGGACTAACAATACAAACAGGGGGCTAGCAATACAAATAGGGATGGTCACCTGGCTCTTGGCGCGGATGCGGATGTGTCCGACGACGGGCGCGTCCGTCTTGTTGAGCGGCTTCTCGATGCTCAGGTTGGCGAGAGCGTCCTCGCCGAAGATGGAGCGCGCGTACATGTTGGCCGCCATGAAGCCGCATTGGCCTGACAGTGCCTGCCGACAGCAATATACAGGGTTTTTATGACAGAATAAATATATCGGTTTCTCTGGACTGGCTTCAAAAATTGAAACTTCACTTCGACGGAATGTATCAGGACCGCAAAAAAAACAAATAAAAAGATTAAATTTGCGAGGCAATGTCAGATCTTAAAGATCTTTAAGATGATACGATTTGATCTGGAATTTTGTGAAAATTGTCATGTCACATCTCTATTGGTTTACGCGAAATCATACTTAGCTATTGGGCGATAACACCGAATGGTGTCTTACATAATCTTTAGAATTAGTGCCTTTACTACGGCTTCTATATTGCACGGAAAATCAACAGTCATGGTGTAGTGGATTAGTTAAACTTACAATAACTAAACGCACAGAGATCAGCACGAAACTGAATTTCTGTGTAAACCTTCTTGTACTACATTACACGGCAAACTTTTGTGTGCCTCACGTGTACGAAAAACTGTTGAGACAATTGAATACAGCACATGTGCTAGCTTTAGGTGCGCCCTAAAGTTTAGCGCAAGTCACACCGACCTTATCAGGTGTGAGGCACTTCATGTTGGTGGAGTCAAGGAGATGCTGGAGGTATTCCTTCAGGTCCGTGATGTTGGTGTTGACTGACACCTGTATAGACATGCCTGTATTATCGACCTGGTAACTAGAGCATCACCACACCACAGTGAGGAGTTTACCATGCATCCATAATTAAAAACTTAAACACCAAATATAATCATTAGAATTGTTTTACCCCCGACAACTGAGTGCCATGGTGTACAATGTCTGACTGTGAAAATACGTAAGTTATTTCATTAAAGTGCATTTTCTCGTGAAAAATCCGTGATTTTTTCAAAAATATGATGTTGTGTTTGATAATAAATCTGCATTGCACAAATGTCTTTTAAGAAAAAATGTGAATTAAATGCAGCTATGATTTGGCTTTACAAATAAATAATTTGTCATTCCAACATATCTTTCTTATAATCCACATTATGAATTTAATTATTCAATGCTACTGCTTAGGTGGTGTAAAATGTGGGACTGGAGGGGAACGGCAAGAGGATAAAGTCAGAATGGATTTTCCAAAGTTGTATGTCGCAATTCAGTGAAACGATAGGATAGGCATTTCGACCCTATTCCTTCTGTTACTATATAATCTATATTGGTTGGAACACAAAATGTCAAGGTCAGACGGGCCACCTTGTTCTCCCACTCGAACTCGGCCCACATCTGTCGGAACTCGGTGTCGGAGCAGCTCGCCGGCTGGATGTAGTCCATGATGTCGATGTGGATGTCATTCAGCACCACCACGTTGCGATCAGACGCCGCGCCACTCACGTCGTACACTGCCAGAAAATATAATTGGGTCCATTCATTAATTTAAAACTACACTACCAGCAAATATTACTGGTTTCTTCATTCCTTTAAAACTGCACACTGTCAGAAAATGTTAGGATCTGTCTAATAAGTTATTTAACTTGGTTAATTAAATGGAAGAGGATGTAGGCAACACTATTTGGTAAAATTCGGAAAAAATGGATCCATTTATTAATTTAAAATTACACTAACAGCCAAAATTATTCTGTTCTTCATTCCTTTAAAACTGCACACTGTCAGAATGTTAGCATCTGTCAGATACAGTGATGAAGTTAGTTAATTAAATGGAAGAGGATGTAGGCAACACTATTTGGTAAAATTCGAAAACATATATCCGATAAAACAACACCTTACAGCACATTTTCACAGCAAGTTAGTGATAGCAGCATGCACTTTTCTTAACTACCTAAAATTTGAGAGATAGAATAGAGATTGATTCCATTAATTCCCCTTAAACTGTACAATGCCAGCAAATATTGTTGGGTCCATTCATTCCTATAAGACTGCACACAGCCAGAAAATATCGTTGGGTCACTGGTTGAAATGAGACAAGTCAGCAGCTCGTAGCACAGTAACACAAGGAGTTGCCTTCATGGCATGCATTCACGGGTTGCAATCCCCATCGCGTTCATGCAAACTAGAAGCATCGTGAACGCGCGGAGTGAACGTACCTATATTGCCGAAGATGATGCCGTTCTCGGTGGAGGCGACTTTGACGTGCGCCTTGATGGTGGTGAAGTCGTGCGGCGCGAGCACCACCGCCGCCGGCCGCTCCACCAGCCGGAGGTCGCCCAAGGTCGCCAGCTCCACCGTGCAGTTCTGGAGCGTGTCCGCTGTCACCGCCGTTGTGACATTATTGAAACATTTCATTCAGTTCAACGCGTTCTTTGAAAAAGTTTTCATGCAGAGTCTGGGCTTAAGAATGGGAGTTTTTAGCACCAAATACGAATACATAAGGAAGCTTGATAGACCGAGCGAGCCATCCATGTCAGGTCGCATAAAAAAAAATTCCACATGAAACTGTACTTTACCTTTCAGGTGACAGAAGGTGTGGTATTAGCTATCCACGATAAAATAAACCAGTGAAACGCCTCACATGTCTGATTGAGCACGAGAACGTCCAACACGATGTCGTACTGGTTGACGGCGACGATCGCCTCCGCGTACACTGGGTCCGAGAATCCCGTGAGTTGCGTCACCTTGGAGAGACGCGACGCGGAGGCCGGGTCCTCTTCGCCGGAGCCGCCCGTCGTGCGGCCTGCGTCCACACAATGTACCGTTCATGACACTTAGAGTTTCAGTTTCTTTATTTTCTGCACTATTTTTCACACTCCGATTCGTACTTATTTTTTGCTTTCCTGCCGGTTCCATTACTTCTGGAAAAAAAAAAACCGACAAGAAACTCCGCCGGGTTTTTTTATTATTCAGGGTTCCGTACCCAAAGGATGACAACAGAACCCTATTACTAAGCATCCGTCCATCCGTCTGTCAGCGGGCTATACGGTATAGGTAGATAACTGAAATTTTCTCAAGAGTGTGTATTTCTATTGGCGCTACAACACCAAACAATAAAAACAGCCTCGTGATTTAAAATGTGATATTTTTATGTTAAACCGTGAGCGAGTCTGACTCACACTTGACCAATTTTTTTTTCTATGCTTGGAAACGAGTTTACAGTGATTTTAATTCGATGTTATCCAACGACATCTACATGGAAGTATTTAAGTTATTTTTTATAAAATATACAGACAACATTTTTGATCTAGACGCTCGTTGGATAACGTGTCCACTGCTCTGCGCTCTGTGTAATTACGGGCGACACGAAAAGTAAGGAGTGATGTGGAGCAATATTGCTCCATATTGCTGGCATAATTGCCGAAAATGTATCGGGGCTGCTATATATTGCTCCATCTATTGCTCCAATATGTTTGGCAACAGTTGCCCAGCAATTAATTGTCTCAAAAATTGCCTGGTAACAATGTGACGCTACGTACCAGCGAGTGCCCGAGACAGCGACAGCTCGAACATGTCCTGCGCGCCGGCCTGCGTCGCCGCCGCGCCCGCCAGCTGCGCGAATACCACCGGCGCCTCCACCGCCACCTCCACGGTGCGCTTCTCTTTCTCCTGGCAAATGAGAGATTCGGCTTCATTTCAATGGCGCACCATATACCCATTTTTACTTCAGGGGGTCACACTCACTCACAGTTGAGTCAAAACTTTCGTGCTCACGAGTAGCCACGAAGAAAGTTCTGTTCTCAAGAGAATCTCATGAGTAAACTTGCAGGGGGTTGCGGTGAAAAATTTACTTGCTGGGTTAACAGTCCAGCCTTGCAGTATATTCGTAAAGTAGTTCTTTTTACTGGGCTCTTTCTTCAATGAATGTGTCCTTGCTTCACGGTCGATTATACATACATATATATCACATTCCCAGGCAAGCGAGTAATTAAATTTGACGTTTTTTTTTTTTCATTATGTACCAAGCTAACTGTCAAACAATATGTTGTGCACTGAAATTTATCAACTAGAATGGTTAACAACTAGAAATAGGCTTGACACGTTTACAAAAGATCACAAACTTTAGACTTTTTACATAAATAAAAAAAAACGATATCGATACAATAATAAAAAAATAATGGTTTAGTTGTACCACTAAACACTAAACCACTAAAAACTCGGATTTAATCACTCACTTGCCTGTTCACCCACGAATTAATTTACCATGGCCACCCCCCAGGTGTGATACTCGATACAACTTTATGACAGTGATAGCCACACACTGTGGCCGGTGACCATACCTGTCCAGGTGCCCCGGACCATACCAGCCAGGTGGACGTATGAATAGTGTCACGACTAGTACAGCTCGGGCCAAACTTTTTGGCCGGGTTTAATACATGCCGAGGTCGAGTTTGCGTAGGGTAGGATACGTCCCCCGCGCGCCGCTGTCCTACAATTTTTGTTCTGCGCAGCGAAACGCACCAACATCAGATCGGCCATAACGTTTGGTGCAAACTTAACGTTAAGTACGTAAGGTACTTTATTGGGACCAATTTCTAACCTAGGCCTGAAATGGAATGGCCCCCTCTTAGCCTTGTCATGGTCATTCGAAAACAAAGTCCTTTAGTCTTCCGGCAAGCTCGAAAATCGCTGCATGACCTCTTGAAAAAGATTGCACAACCCTTTTTACCCGACTGCAGCGAAGCCAAAAGAAGGGTTATTATTTTAAGCAGTCTATGTATGTATTTGCGCATGTTCCACCGTAGCACCTAAATTATTCATATGAATTTGACGAATCGATTGTCATATGTTTCAGGTAAAACGTAAAACGATGTAAACGATGATATCAAACAGCACCTATCTTGTTTCTCAACTTAGTAGTCTGGTTACAGTTTTTAAACTTTTTTTTTTATTTGATAATTTTATATATTTAATGGATTCGACATTACCGTTATCTCATTAATTTGAGTTTCAGCGACATCTACATTTGAAACATTGTAATCAGATTTTGAAAAGAATCTGAAAAAGGTCGCAGGTTCAAGTCCTGCTTCCGACGAATGTCACGACCAATACTTTTTTTTATTATCCGTGCCATGCGTGTTAGACCACCAAGAGCGTGGATGCTCGCGCTCACCTTGTGGGCGGCCTCGAGTGCGGCGCGGCGCTCGTCCAACATGGCGGCGAGCGCCTCGCGACTCTCCACCCGGTAGATGTGCTCTACGGAGGCCGGGCGCTGCGTGACGGCGCGCATGCACAGCACTATGTGCTCGAAGTCGTCGTTGGTCATGGTGCCCTTCGCGGACGCAGTCGCTGCAACGTACACCCAACCATTTAGCGGACCCAACCAAACTGCTAGGACACGAATGCCTTAGAGGGCGGAAGTCACTGACGGGACTAAATTATTCTGGCACTGTCTCTGTTTTAATGAAAAAGACATTCTTCGTGATGAGGATGATGCAACACGTCCACAAAGCGAACAATTGACGTGATTTGATTTACAAAAAAAATAATTACAAAACGACTTGTAGCTAAAACTAAATCATGAAAGCTGTAGTCAAAAATCTAACTATAACTAAATTGATTTTGAATTTTTATGGAACAAGCTAGGCTTAAAGACGTTTTATTTCTCAAGTAAACATACTTTTTTGTACAAAGCATGTACGTCGCTTATTCTTGTTTATGTTTGAATGTTCAATCTTTGCAGTCAAGGTCTGTAACGCAGGTATAGCGTTAAATCAATGTATGTAGGTATAATCTTAAATATTGTGTTAGTAGGAGGCGTTGATTACAGGAAGAGGGATTGTAGGAGAATTCCAAATTATGGGTATACAGCAGGTAGCGAAATTGGTAAGACGCAATACCCGCGAATGGTATGTTTTGCTGGTTCGCGTCCAGCCTTGTAGTTTATTGGTAAAGTAGTTCTTTTCACAGGGATCTTTCTTCAATGAATGTGTCCTTGCTTCACGATCGATTATACATACATGTCACATTCCTTTTTATTTCTTGTTAAACACGCGAAAAATTAAAACTTGCAGACACTTATAATTTGGAAACCAGGCGCAATTTTACAATGCCAATGGTCATCAACCATCTAGTTCGATCAAATGAAGCTGTTTTGGATCTACCACAAGAAATATGGGCACCAGGTTTTTATGGGGTGACGTGCAAGAAGGCCCACCATAAACCCAAATCTCTCAAAGATATCTCCGATTATCATGCGAATACAGTTTTGTACAGCTCGTGGCCTAGGGTCTAGAGGACTTGCCTTTCATGCGAGAGGTCTGGGTTCAAATCCTCGCCCGGACATGCACCACTTTCTTTCTCTTTCTGAGTTGGATAGGTGCATTTCGTTACGAATGCGAGCTGTTCGGAACCCATGTAAAACTGTAGGTCCCCTTGCCCCACTAGGTGGTAGGGTTAAGCCCGCCCGGGATGGTACCACCGCATTGGGTTAAACTATGGTTGAAGCGGCTATGAAAAATTGTGCTCGTAAAAGGGAAGGTCCTGGCATGGCACCTAATCCCTTCGGAAATGTGGGGTAATATCATAACGGTAGATGTGTGGTATTAGCCAACCATGTCCATTTACATAAAAAAAAAGTAGCCGAGACTCACCAGTCTTGCCCAGGTTGAGCAGGCACGCCATGAGGTAGAGCGCCCGGTTGGCGGCCGGCTGGTCGCCCGGCTGCCGCAGCGCCAGCTTCACGAGCGCCGAGCACAGGCACGCCGCCGTGAACGTGTCGCCGTCGAGCAGCGTGCGCCGAAGGCCCTGCCCCTTGGCGCCGCCCGCCTCCGCGCTCCGCCTGCCGCCCAACACACGGTTCAATTCCTATCAATCTCCTAAATGTTTTTAACAGCTTTAAAAGAAAAACTAATATCTAAAGCTTACTATAGCAGTGAACAGTTTTTTAAAGATGATTTCTAATGTGTATTGTATGATTTTTTTCTTCGTATAATTTTTCACCTGACATTGAATTTATTAACTGAACTTACAGGTGAAATCGATTTAAAAAATAATTTAGTGATGTTTCTGTAATATTTATTCTGCATTGATAATGTGTATTTTACGTTGAATTGGTGATGGCATTTATTATATGACATAATTTTATTATAATATTTTAATGTATAATCGATTATTTCATAATTTAATCAATATCTTTAATGATGTGTGATATAATTTCAATACAAATGTATTTTGTAGTGAAATCAATAATCTTTAATCTTGAAATCTTGATTCAAAAGTCCAGCAGCACAATTAACGGGACTGCTATGAAGCGCTAGCATCGCGCGGAGGTGACGCGGAAGGAGGGTAACGTACCGCTCGCGCGGTTTGTGGATGGGGCACCCCGCCTGAAGATCAGGTGGGGGGGGAGTGGACACGCCCAATGTTCAAAACAAACCCGACCGTAGGATGCTACTGGACTTATGTTGTCGATGGTACATTAGCTGCGTGGCGGACGATAGTGCTATGAACAGTCATTATTGGAACTATCGTTCGTATCACACGTTTGGAGGAGTTAGGCTAAAGTGTCTGAGCGAAACTTTTGGTGTCATATAACTTTATATTTCTTTACTCTACGGCCCATATTACTTTACGGCCGATATTACTTTACGGCCGCAATGATAACACACTTAAGATAGTGTGCGTCCATTTCATTAAAATAGGCGCCTTGTGCTTTGAGCATATTATCGTGTTTAACTTGACGACTGGCGCTTGTGAAATGTTATTCCGTCCGATAATGAAGTGTTTCTTCAAGTAATACATAATATAGCTGAAGGAACTTCGGGTGGACCACAACACCTCTCGTTATTATTGCTTTTTTTTTCTTCATTAAGAGTTCACACTAGGATGCATAAATTTATATGACTGTACCATTACCGCGAAAACAATTAATGACAAGAAAAATCGCCAGGAGCCAAAATATCAATAAATATTTCTTTTATGTTTTTTTTTTTTAAAACCCATTTAAATGCTACCACCTACAGAAACAAGAAGAGTAGAGTATAATGCCTTGTAAGCAACTCAACAATAAAGTATGATAAATGATTCATGTAAAAGATCCTGACCAGAACCTACAAATAATTGACAGGTACTAACTAGGCTTAGCGGCAACATGTATGGCATATACAGGGTGTCCCGTAAGTAGTAGATCAAACGAATAGTGGGGATAGAAGAGGTCAGTGCCTATCAGAAACACCTACTTTAGATTCTAAGTCATTCCTAGTTTAGAAGTAATTGATTTATTTCTAATTATTTTTAAATTTTCAGAATGTAAAATAAAAAAAATATGTTTAAAAAAAGTTCATAATTTTTCTATTTTACATTCTGAAAATTTGATGCATAAATTTATATGACTGTACCATTACCGCGAAAACAATTAATGACAAGAAAAATCGCCGGGAGCCAAAATATCAATAAATATTTCTTTTATGTTTTTTTTTTTTAAAACCCATTTAAATGCTACCACCTACAGAAACAAGAAGAGTAGAGTATAATGCCTTGTAAGCAACTCAACAATAAAGTATGATAAATGATTCATGTAAAAGATCCTGACCAGAACCTACAAATAATTGACAGGTACTAACTAGGCTTAGCGGCAACATGTATGGCATATACAGGGTGTCCCGTAAGTAGTAGATCAAACGAATAGTGGGGATAGAAGAGGTCAGTGCCTATCAGAAACACCTACTTTAGATTCTAAGTCATTCCTAGTTTAGAAGTAATTGATTTATTTCTAATTATTTTTAAATTTTCAGAATGTAAAATAAAAAAAATATGTTTAAAAAAAGTTCATAATTTTTCTAATTTTTATTTAAATTTATTGTTGCCGAATATCTTACCTTTTTAATAAAAATACATTTGCATCCAACTAATACATTATGTTAAATTTTAAATATGTTTTTCGTAAAAAGTTTCAAATTTCAATAAATTCAACGCTAATTCCAACATTCCTGGTGCAAAAAAAATGTACTACCAAAAGTTTGCCCATAATATCAAAAACTTGTACACTTTATTGCGCTTCTAAAAAAGTATAATACCATTTTAATTTCATTTGAAAAAGTATTTTTTTCAAGTGAAGAACCAAAATGAGTGGTAATTTTCGAAATATCTGACTGCACAATATTCTAAGAAATATTAATATTGTTTATCAGACACTTATTGTATGCTTGATGATAGTTCTGAAAATATTTAAAATACTGGTATTTGTGTAAAAACAAATTTTTACATGACAATCGACCATTATTTTGCCTGCAATTAAAATTAAATAGATTTTGTTAGTTCAAAATTTCAAATGGATTTTATTATGAATAAAAACAAAAATGCCTGTTCTCTAATCCATTTATTCATCGACTACAACAAGTGCTCAAAATTTCTCCCACCAACCTGAATGCACAACCGACATCTTCTAATAAAACTTATTCTCAATCTTCTCAGCGCACGATGGTTATTTTTTACGATACCAGCTGTTGCTTGTAATTTTTGTCGTAACTCTAGCTCATTCAAATTTTCCTTTTCATACACTGCTTCTTTAAAATATCCTCACAGGAAATAATCTAATGGGTTCAGATCCGGTGAGCGCGGTGGCCAGTGTAAAGTTCCTCCCCTCCCAATCCATCCATTGGGGTATGTCTGATTAAGATATTCTCTTACAATGCGCGAATTATGAGCGGGAGCTCCGTCATGCTGCAGCCACATTCTATCTTGGATATCTTGGGGAACATCTTGTAGAAGTCCAACTAAATCATTTCGAAGGAAATGAAGATAGCGTGCGCCAGTGAGCCGTGCTGGAAGTTCGAACGGTCCAATTACTGTGCTGTTTAATATGCCAGCCCATAAATTAACTCCAAATTTGTACTGGAATCGATCATCCCTTATGACGTGTGGATTAACTACTGCCCACTGATGAAGGTTATGTATGTTGAATACGCCAATCCTTTTAAAAGAAGACTCATCGCTCCATAAAAAGGAAATAAAAAAAAGTGGGTCGTCTCGTATTCGATGCAGCATTTCTCTACAAAAGTTTACTCTGCGTGGATAGTCGGCAGGTAATAGAGCTTGAACGCGTTGCACGTGGTACGGGTGAAGGTTGTTATGTCTCAAGATGCGATGCACTGTGGTTTTCGGGATACCGAGGCGTCTCGAAATTCGACGAACGCTTGTACCAGGATCATCTAATGCCAAATCGAGCACCCGATCTTCGTCTACAGCTCTAGGTCTTCCCTCTGGAAATTGATTAACACCAGGGATTCGACCTTCAAGGTAAGAATTATGAACACGGATAAAAACGCGGTAATCCGCGTAACGATCCTGATTTGGGTATCGGGCACGATATTCTCGCGCAGATTGCCGGGCATTTCCATTACACAATCCATAAATAAAATGCATATTAGCGTAATCACGGGGAGTGTACTCGAATGGCATTTTGCAAATCCCAAGTCAAAAAAATAGGTAAACAGACAAAGTCACAGCACCACACAAAATCACAGAAAAGTTCTAAGAAAATGTTCGACTCAACATACAAGTAGTTAGTCTGTACTTGTTTCAATCGAAGTCCAGTCGTTTGGCGCCAAAACATGTTATGGGCGCGTTCATAAAGTGCTTAAAGGGCTCAGCACGCTGAAAGTAGTGTTCAAACATAACTCAATCTCAGCGCTTTCATCACTTTATGAACGCAGCATAATGTTTGGCGCCAAAAAGAAAAATAGTTCCGAGTACTTTCACTGCCATCAGCGCCAAAATGGCGAATATCAAATTGCTTCATTATCGAGTCGTCGATAGCCTGTCCAGTGTACTAGTATTAATAGAGGTTAGTGCGGGATAGGCTAAGGGAAAGTACAGACTAGAAACCGGTTTAAGTAAGCGTGCGGCGTAATAGCAACAGTCTTTCCGATTTTGAGTAAACAATATTAGGTATTATTTTTTTGCATTTCGTGCAGTCAGATTTTTCGAAGATTACCACTCATTTCGGTTGTTCACTCGAAAAAAGATTTTGTTAAAGGGAAGTCCGGGTTATTATACCTTTTTAAAAGCGGAATAAAGTGTACAAGTTTTTGATATTATGGGCAAACTTTTGGTAGTACATTTTTTTTGCACCAGGAATGTTGGAATTAGCGTTGAATTTATTGAAATTTGAAACTTTTTTCGAAAAACATATTTAAAATTTAAAATATTGTAGTAGTTAGACGCAAATGTATTTTTATTAAAAAGGTAAGATATTCGGCAACAATAAATTTAAATAAAAATTAGAAAAAGTTATGAACTTTTTTTAAACATATTTTTTTTATTTTACATTCTGAAAATTTAAAAATAATCAGAAATAAATTAATTACTTCTAAACTAGAAATGTCTTAGAATCTAAAGTAGGTGTTCTGATAGGCACTGACCTCTTCTATCCCCACTATTCGTTTGATCCACTACTTACGGGACACCCTGTATAGTGGTATAGTATAGATGGTCAGAGCTACGGTTGCGCTACAGATCGAAAAAGAAAGCAGATATGCCATCTAGCACATCTAATATGACACCCACTGTCTTACTAAAACTACTAATGCCACTTAAACGTACATGCCACATGCAAACATAGTCGCCGGGTTTGTGTTGGTGGAAACTGACTTGGCGAACACATTTTTGGCGCATAACACGCGGCCGGATTCCGATAGGATTATAAGGATATAATGTCCGTACGGCGGTGACCCGGGACTTCTCCTTCATTTTCTCTTTTGTGGTCCCAACAGACTTACTGTGGCAAGTTGAAGGCAGATTGCGAAGCGTAGGTTCCGTCGCTGGTGACGAGCTGGCGCGGCGCCGACGGCGTCGTCTGCTGCGGCTCCTCAGTCTTGCCACCCTGAGACAAACAAACACGCTACATCGCCATCAAGTCCATTCATAGCACACGTCTGTACAAAGAAAGTGCAATAATAGTATTCCGGTAGTCCATTGTTCTGTGTAGGTTACTTTGTATTATCAGAGTGGTCAGAGTTCTCACCTAAATTGGCGTTTACGGCAAACCGATCGATTGGCGTTTTCCGTAAAAACGTCAAACCCCATACAAGTTTTTACTAGATATTCTGTGGTTCTACTTTTTCAAGCTGTCAAAGTCAAACTCGGACTTCCTATTTGTATAAAACGCGGAGTTGGCGTAAACGGCTACATCGACGTATTTACGGCAACGTTGAGTAAGCTGTCAAATAAAACTCAGACTCGCAAATGTTAGTTCGATCAACGTCCACTGCGCACGGTCTTCTATTTCTTCATACATTTGAAAACGCCAGTCGATTGGTTGCCTTAAATGCCAATTTGGGTGACAACTGGGATTACAGGCTCTGAAGGAACTGTTCTATTTGCCTGCTTGCTGCTCGCCTTTTGGAGAGTACACTTCAGTGTATAAAGTTGGTCAGTGAGCCTTAAATTAGCTGCTGTGGAGAAAGAAGCAACTGGCGGCCGCTGCACCACGCACCTCGTCCCTGTCCTCCTTGTTGGAGACGAGCGGCAGCTCCCCGACGGCGGTGAGCAGCGTCTGCACGGCGGCGGCCGCCTGCTGCGGCGTCGCCGCAAACTCGCCCAGCACCCACAGCGCCGCGCGCGCCACGCGTGCTGACCGCATCGACGGGAACCACTCCAGGAGTTTCTGCGGACATTCGACGAGGTAATCAACGTGCCGCGGACCCATTAAAAATGCGAAATACACAAACAGCTAATACATTGGTGGTGTTTGCCTCAGGAGATAAATAAGTAGATTACAACATTGGAATGACCAATAAAATTGTCCTATTGCCTAAAAAATTTGCAAACATGAGCTCATAATTTATCAACCACTGAAAGCCTATGATCGAATATTCGGTTCGATATGATTATTCAGTGTTGCAACTTGTACCCGCTGCATAAGGTTTACTGTAGCGTTTAGCAGCCGAAGCATATTGCGTTTCGAGGCTTGCTCCTCGTACATGCGCCGGTATGTTAGTACACCCACAACAGGCTCGTATACTAGTGGCGCGGGGACTGGCCTAGCGTACTTCCATCGGGAATGTGGTGTATTGGGCTAAAATATCATAACAGTAGTTGTGTGGTATTAGGCATCCATGTCAGGTGGCATAAAAAAAAACATTTGGTGAGTACTGTTTGCTGCTCCTCTTTTGAAGAGTACCCACTCTTCACTTCATTGTATACCATTGGTGAGTGAGCCTGACTACTGCTCCTCTAAGATATTTGGGTGAAAACATTAAGTCCTGGCTGTAGAGACAAACCTGAAGGGCAGCAGTGTGCGGCGGTGGAGCAAAATTCAAGTGTTTGTTGTGGCGAGTGCCTGCTGCGTGGACGGACCAAATACAGTCTAGTCGCAGGGAACACAAACCTCAAAAATAAGATCGCGCAGGTTGACGAACTTGTGCATGGCCTCGCGCACGAAGACAAGCACGTCGGCGGCCGCCAGCTCGTTGCCGTCCGACAGGAACTCCATCAGCACCGGGATCACGGACGCCGCCACGTCCGGGAACTGCACACAATTACAATCATACCGGGTCATACCTCATCTATTTCTGGTATATTGTATGCCTATACACTATGATCAATAAGTTCCGGGAATTTGTAGTTTGAATTTAAAACGCTTTACCGATTCGAATATTTTTTTTTTCTCAGGTTGGTACACCTTTCCCTGACACTCCTGCCAAATGTCAAATATTAAATGTCATTAGTAATTGTTTGGCGTCTGTTTATATCAATCAAGTTTTTGAAGTTCGTCGCATTTCAAAATGGAAAAAAATATTGAACAAAGAATTTGTTTGAAATTTTGTGTTTCTTCGTGTTTGAAAATCTCTTGTGCTGATGCATTCAAAATGCTACAAAAAGCCTACGGGGACTCTGCTCTCTCAAAAACAAGAGTATACCAGTGGTATTCGTCGTTCAAAAATGGTCTCAAAGAAGTTGACGATGCACCTCGTCGTGGACGCCCTTCAACATCAACTACCGATGATAACGTCGAAAAAGTTCAAGAAATCGTACTCGAAAATCGTCAAACAGTCAATAAGGAGTACTACCTGGCCGTAATTAAGCGTTTGAGAGATGCTGTGCGTAGAAAACGACCGGAATTGTGGCAAAACAACTGATGGATCTTGCACCATGACAATGCCCCGTCTCACAAAGCGCGCATCGTGACCGATTATTTGACCAAAAATACTATAAATACAATCCAACAGGCACCGTATTCTCTGGATATGGCACCATGTGACTTTTTCCTGTTCTCAAAACTTAGATTACCCCTTCGTGGAAAGAGAATTTTGAGCATCGATGGAATAAAAGAAAATTCGACGAAGGCATTGAAAGCCATTCCTTGACCGGACTATCAAAAGTGTATGGAAGAATGGGTTAAGCGTTGGCGTATGTGCATCGCTTCAGACGGTTGTTATTTTGAAGGTGATAAAATAAATGTATCTGAAAATTAACACAATTTTTTTTTATTTATTAATTCCCGGAACTTTTTGATCATAGTATGTATGTCTGTCACACGAAGTAAAAATGTTTATTGTTTACTAGCTGCATTGTTAGTCATGCCCGTATGACACTTTCATGTGTCAATGAGGACATGTAATTGTTCATTGTTTACTAGAAAGATGGTCAAAGTGGCAATTATATGTTATTGCAAATGTCCATCTTTTCCATTCAGTTCAATGTAGCTGTGCTAATAAAGGGCAGGTCCTGGCATGGCACCTTATTCCATCGGGAGTTCGGTGTATTGGGCTAATATCCTAACAGCAAATGTGTAGTTTTAGCTGAGGTACCCGGCTCCGCTTGGGTCAGTGTCGTTTCGGACTGATGTCGGGCTAAATCTTAAATTTTATTCACCATACAACGTACAACTCGCCGAAAACTGCTTATTTTCGCTGGTACTATGACATTTCTAACCAGCGCTATCTCCCGTCGCTGCCAGAACTAGTTGCACCGTCATTAAACTAAGCTTGTTCCCAAATGTTGATTAAGTAAGCATGATGAAAACGATACATTTATTAACTATGAAGTAAGTAATGTCATTTTAAATAAAAAAATATCATTGATATTCATTGGTTTGTATTTATTGTATTCTGATATGTGAGTTGCAACGGCATTTGTTACCTTTTATGGCAATCTTTCTCTACTATCATCCATCTATACCGTTGCTCACCTTGATGGCGGCGCGATGCAGCGTGCGCACGAGCAGCTGCCGGTACTTGCCCGAGTCGTCGTGCTCGGCGCCGTGGCTCTTGGTCGCCTCCTTCCTTAGCAGCTGCACCATCTCCTCGATGTTGCGCGAAGACACCAGCTCCATCGCTGCGCGGGACAAAGGCATTAGGGAACAGCTATTCCGTCCCACTGCATTTCAACCTGTGCATGTTGCACGGCACAAAAAAAGATCCTCCTTCTAACATACTAGATTGTAGAGTTAGCGCTTAACTCTAGGATGTTACATTAATATTGAAGGAACTATGGGCGAAGTGGGAATGGTCCATGTTTTCCATCCATTTCCACGTAGCCATGCAATTTTTTTTTATGTGACTGGACATGGATGGCTAATACCACACCTTCTGTCATGGTATTAGCCTAACACACCACATGGGAACTAGGTGCCATGCCAGGACCTTCTTTATATTGCACGGCTACATTGAACTGGATGGAAAACACGGACAATTTTCATTGCCGCTTCGACCATCGTTCATTCAATGCGATGGTACCAACCTAGGCGGGATTAACCCTACCATCTATTAAGTAAGGAAGGGGACCTACAGTTTAACGTGGAATCCGAACCACGGCCAGCCTCTCTCAACGGTCGAATGGTCATCCATCCAAGACCAGACCGGACCCAGCGTTGTTTAACTTCGGAGAGCGATCGCCGAAGTGTCGCGCCACTGGGCTATTGAGGCTGTTCAATATAAGGAAGGTCTTGGATTGGCACTCAGCTTCCATGTGGTGTGTTGGGCTAATATCATGACAGTGGAAGTGGTATTAGCCATCCATGTCGAGTTAAATAAAACAAAAATAATATCAAATATATAACAAAAAATTAAAACAAAGAAATGGTTCACTCCGGGAGGCGGAAGGGATGTTGGCGACGGGAGCGGTCAATAGCACCGGGGGGTGCAAGCCGTGGTAGTGACGTTCTAGGCTCCTTCAACAGCAGGACTACCAGCCATTCTCCGTCACGATCAGCTCCACGCGGCAGGACGTACCGAGCTCGAGGGTCTTCCTGCGCACGTCCAGGTCGGAGGCGGCCAGCACGCGCAGCACGTCCATGGCCAGGTCCTGCAGCGCGCGCTCCACCACCTCGCCCCCGTCCGCCCGCAGCGCCTCCAGCCGCCCCAGCACTATCAGCTTCACGTTGTTGTCGCTCTCCTTCACGATCAGCTCTATGTAGCAGGACGCCGCCGCCTACCGACCAATACACCATTTGCACTATTTAAGTCCGTACATCCACTCCACAAACATTACACCTCACAAATAAACTATCGTTTTTTATGAAGAACAGAGTGGTCAGTCTGAGTTCTCACCTAAATTGGCGTTTACGGAACTCATATTTCTGTAAGACCCCATACAAATGTTTACTAATTATACAGTGGTTTTACTTCTTCAAGCTGTCAAAGTCAAACTCGAACTTCCGATTTGTATAAAAACGCAATCGACGTAAAGGGCAACGTCGACGTATTTATACCGACGGTGAGTAAGCTGTCAAATCAAACTCGGACTCGCAAATGTTAGTTCGCTTAACGCCCGCTGCGGGCGCTCCTCAATTTGAAAACGCCTGTCGATTGGTTGGGCGTAAATGCCAATTTAGGTGACAACTGGGACTACAGGCTCTGATACAGGGCCTAGGGACCATATTGCTTATGACAAAAAGGTGCTCAGATTCTCTGCGGCGAGTGTCCCGGATAGAGGTTAGGTGGGGAGTAATAAGGTATGCAAGCTCCACAGGCCAACGTCCATGACAGCGACACTGAGTCATACTACTGTCTGTGGCTCAGAGACTCCAAGCCATCAGTTAGACATACTGGACATGCTGGCATTTTATGGACTGGACTGAAGGTGCATGTGTTTCCACAATCAATGATGATTATTAGTTGAATAATTATTATTTTCTTATCTTTATTCTTTTAGATTTTGAGGTTTAAAGGTACCCGTACACTTACAACTAGAGTTGCTCGACTTGCAGCAATCTCTGTGGATTTCTTCGTCACGACAACATCCAGCAATCTCCAGCAACACGGTTTATGAATAGGTATGGAACCATTAATTGCCTCCATGTGGCGACCTAGTGCACAGTTACGTGGCAATTCAATAAACAACTCACACAAAAAATATGGAGAGATGTGGAGCAATATCGCTCCATATCACTGGGATAATTGCCGAAAATGTATTGGGGTACTCTATATTGCTCCAGTATGTTTGGCAACAGTTGCCTAGCAATTAATAGCCTCAAAAATTGCCCGGGCACCTTTAGTCAAGATTTTGGTTTCTTCAAAATCAAGCGGCTCGTAGTTCAGGGGCGCTGCGACTCGTTTTCCATATCAGATGTCATGGGTTCAATCCTGCCCCACTTTCTTTCTCTCTCTTTCAGAGTAGGAATCCATTTCAAATTGTCCCAATACTATATGTTAAGGTTAAGCCCTCCCGGATTGGTACCATCGTATCGGATGAAAGATGGTCCAAGCGGCAATTTTTGCCCATGTTTTCCATCCATTTTAATGTATCCATGCTCATAAAGGGAAGGTCCCGGCATTGCACCTAATTCTTTCGAGAATGCCATGTGTTGGGTTATGACAGTGGGGTTACATGGAAAAATAATAATTTCATGAGTACTTAATGTGACTTATGGGCTTGTGATTTACTTTGAATCCGTGGTAAATTATTTACGATCCTCTTGGCTTACCTTAATGGCGGCAGGCGCGTTGGACAGCGTAAGCAGAGTGCCGGCTGCCTCGTAGCGTACGGCAGGGCTCGACGAGTTGATCAGGTTGTACACGGTGCGGATGAACTGGGAACGCTCCGACGGGTTGGTGTGGCAAACCTGACAATTGTAATGAGTTGATTATTAAGGTGCATATTTTCTTTACGATACAATGCTTTCCGAATTTCGGAAAATTGCTTGTTATAAAAAATTACCAAAGATATGGCCTCTATAGGTTCTGCTGCTTGTTCATTAAATCAATAAATTATTGTTTCATCGGTGGAAGGAACCAACTAACAAATAATCAATTTATCGTTTACGGTTGCGTGAGACAAAACTGTGCGCCAGATAAATTAGTGTGTGTCTTTCAATGTGGTTAATCATGCGATTCAATTCCAGGTTACGCTAATTAGGCAAAGCAGACGAGTGTCCATGCAATGACAGTACTGGTAAGTTTACCTCTGATCTGTCTTATCGATTGCAATTGTGCGTGTTAATTTGCTGAGACCAGGGACAAATCTGAGCAGCGAGGCATCAGAAGACCCTCTGGTCGCATAATCGGGGGGGAGGGGGGGTCATGAGCGTGATGCACCCCAGTGATGAAGGTGATGTTATCATTTTTATATTCTGTCCCCAAGGCCTGGTTCGGAAATCAGTGGTGGCTGCCACTCTTCCTGCTCCTTGTCGAGCAACTCCAACACCAGCTCGTGCGGAAGGAAGTTCAACAACACCTACACTAACCTTATAGATGAGTTCCACGATGACGAGCTGCAGGATGTCGCCGAATGTGTGCACCTGGTGCAGCCGAGTGGATAGGTAGGCGAGTGCGCGCTCCTGGTCCGCGTGCAGCAGCATGAGAAACGCGTTGCGCTTGCACGACATGTCCTGCTCCTTGTCGAGGAACTCTGACACAAGCTCCGGCGCGTCCGGAATGAGGAAGTCAAAGTTCCTGCGAAAGGAACAAACAGAGTTATA
The DNA here is from genome assembly GCA_946894095.1 of Incurvaria masculella. Taxonomy (NCBI): domain Eukaryota; kingdom Metazoa; phylum Arthropoda; class Insecta; order Lepidoptera; family Incurvariidae; genus Incurvaria; species Incurvaria masculella. Next base: position 4,158,191 of record OX335650.1, on the reverse strand, counting down.
AATTTTAAGATCTGTTTTAGGTCACTGTTCTTTCTTATGCAGCAAACACAATGTCAATGGCACTCAATGCATCCCACTGACATTCGGACATGACATCTCTAAACAAACATTTTTTTGTTCATTTTCAAAATTGCATATCAACCCTCCACTGTAGATATAATCCTCGATGTATAACTTCAAATTAATGAGATAAACTCCCCGAAGACGTAATTAATGCTAACTCAACAAATCTATTCAAAAATCGTTTCGACACTAATTTAAAAATAAAACAAAGAACCAGTTAATCCATATTACAATGGCAATTGACTAAAAAATCAGAAACAAATAAATAAATGTATCTAAATACTCCTTAAATAACTTTCCACATGATGATTAACTTAAAATAATGAAAAATAATATTTAGACATATCAGCTTAGGCTGCCTGTCTAAAAACAATAAATAAATATATAACAGTAATGTATCCATTAAATACATATCAAATACAATACATGACACCAAAAATCTAAGTATCGTGCTGTGTTTGTTCCGGAACGTAAAAAGAATACAATTGAGCCCACTGAATTTCTTCGCATGCATGTCGTAAGAGCCAACTGAGGGATTCGTCGTGCATGGTTTGGATTCGACTTTAAATTGTCTCTTTCTTGAATGAACAATGGTCGAAGCGGCGAAGTTACACATCCAGTGAGTACCTCATGAGGTCTGTTGGGCTAATATCATGACAGTAGTGGTGGTATTACTCCTGCATGTTCAGTCACATAAAATAAATCAAGCTAAATCTGCTGTCTCTAGTGTCCAATACAACTTTAGTAACGACAGTTATTCGATCGATATCTCAATCGTTGTGCAGCAAACCTCCTTAGCATAGTATTGATATGCAAAATTAGCGCCATGTAGTAGTAGTTATGCGAAACTTTGTGCCCATTAAAAAATAATGGATAATTTGTTGGCTGACATAATTGCCTGAATAGCTCAGCAGTGAACATGCAATCCAAAGGTTTAAAACCTGCTTCAGAATCTGCTTTCAAAACCTGATTACAATGTTTCAATGTAGATGTCGTCTTTACTTTTTTTCTTAAATTTGCATTTCTTTGTTCTTCATGCCTTCACTGAGACCAAAATATTTTACAGCTTTATTAGCAATATCTACCATTTCTTTATGCATAGCATCAAATGTAGATAGCAACTGTCCTAAGGAGATGTAATTGGTAACATATTTACTGTTTTATTGTATGTTTGTAGAGAATTAGTTTTCAGGCCTTTGCACTTTTATCTGATAATTGTAGTAGCATTAGCTCTGGACAAGTGGTTGTCGCCAATTTTCTTTAACTACCATTAAACTACGTGCATGCCGTGTGCGAATGTAGTTATTGAAACTGACTACGCGAATGGATTCCGGGACACATTCGCATCTGGCGGTTATGGTTGTGGACTATGCGACATACGCCACACAGCCGGCTTCCCATAGGCCAATATAGACAATATGTCCATATGGGGGCAATCTGTGTACACGTATAATGCCTTTTCTTCCATTTTTCTTTTTGATTTGTACACATGAATAAATCAAGTGTGCCCTTCATACACCCCAAATAAGACTACGACATGTAACAGTGTCCTATTTGAAAAGTAAATATTAAAAAAACTACAGATTTTAAGTTTGAGTACTGCTACATCCCTGGAATGCTGAGCTTGCATTGATAGCCTATATATACAGACCTAACAGCACCACACCTAGTTAGTTCAGCTCAGTTCCGTGCATTATTTGACGAGTCCAGTCGATCACTCGCTTCGCTCACGATCTACCCTTGTTCCTATTCATGGCGTGTGCTGGTCGGTCTCTAAATAAGAAATTGACTTTTAATTATTGTGCTAATAAAGTGAAATTCATTTTTAGGGAAAAACTTTATTTTTTAAAAAGACCCTTAAGTTTTTCCCGTAACAGTACGCACCGGTAGATAGTGAAGATGGCGAGGACGGCGTTGCGCCGCACGTAAGAGTGGCGGTGGTCGAGGCAGGCGCGGATGGCCGGCATGAGGGGCTCCAGCAGTTCCGGCTCCTTCAACTTGCAGAGGAATCGCAGAGTTGAGCCGCGAATGAACTCGTTTGGGTGCTGCAGGTCCTGCGAAGATGTATATAATACAATGTTTAGAGCATTGGCAGTTTTCTTGATATACCAAAGTAGAGGTGACGAAACCATAGCTGGCTGCAGTATACATAATGGTCCAAAACTTCAATGCAGGGATTGCAGTTTTGTTTGTGACTTACACATGTAATACTAGCTGAGATACCTGCCTCCGGTCGGTTCAAAGTCTTTTTGGACTGATGTCGGTACTTTGTCCATCTTTTCATCGAACGGGATGGTACCAACCAGGGTGGGCATAACCCTACCACCTAGTAGAGGAAGGGGACGTATAGTGTTAGATGGTTTCTGAATCGTGGAACTGAATTTGTAGTGTTAGATGGATTCTTAAGCGAGGAACTGAATTTGTAATGAAATACACTAATAGAACTCAGAAAGAGAAAAAAAGTGGTGCATGGTGGAAACCCATGAAACCAATGACCCTGGCATTCAAGACAAGTACACGCGCCAATGAGAGGTGCGTTGAGCTAAAATCATGACAGCAGGTGTGGTGTGGTGGTGTGGTGTGATGTCCAGTTATCAAATGAAAACCGAGGTAAGAAGCCTTACAGCAGAACCCTCTCCAAAAATCAGTGATGTATGTATGTATGTATTTCAAAATCACTTCCACACATTTTACAGATTTTTTTTAACATGTACATGTTGAGTCAACAGGACTCAGAAGTTTTGAGCTCCATACCAAGCTATTTATCAAGAATCAAATCACTTTATTCCCTTGCGTGCAACGGCGGTTACCTTGCGGTACGCGTCGCACACGAGTATCATCTCCTGCATGAGCTTGCCGTCGGGCGTCGTCTTGGGCACTATTTCCCAGAAGATGAGCAGCAGTTTCTTGATGGTGTGGTCCTGCAGCGGCAGCACAAACCTGATGATGGTCATCAGGAGCCCGGGAATCTTCTCGCCGGAGAGGATTATACCGATCGTCTTCTTCAGGGCCTCGATTTTGGTCTTGGTGTCGCCTTTCTCTGTGGAAATAATATATATTTTTATGTAGCTGGACATGGAAGATCGGCCAGGTGCCAATTCAAACCATGTTTGAAGAACGTCAGGTTGCACTTAGGAAGAAATGCTATAAAATGCAGAGTGTGTATACCACATGCTTACCCTATAGAAGGATCTATAGAATCGGCTGGTTTTAATTTAAAGAATGTGGACAGTGAATGTGTGCATTCCATGCGTGTTGCGTATTGAGAGATTAGAAAGTTATGGCGGGTTGGCGTTATGTAGCTCTGCATTCTCTGCTTCCAAACAAAATTGGTTTGTGTATCACATCTTAACACTTTTATTTATTTTTTATTTATTTATTCAATATAAACAATCTAATACATTATACTGTAATTCTTAAACTAAACCAGGTTTCTCTTATAAGAACTACTGTTAACAAGGTTTTTTACATGGGTATATTACGATTAGTTAAAACTTTTACAATGTAATGGTATTCAATTAAAAATATAGAATTGGTAAATATAAAATAAGCAAGAGTGTGATATAAAGGTGTCTTGGCTGTGAGTAACTGAAACTGTGTTAGGAGAATGAAATAAATGGAATGTGTAAGTGTATGTGTACGCTGCTCGCTACGTCCAACAGACTGTCCATAGACCATTGCGAGATTAGACTGTCCAAGTTAATGTAATGTGTGTAAATTAGTTTTAATATGCAATTGTTAGTAGGTCTTCTGTTTCTTCATAGTTTAGCGTGTTTAACCATATTTGTAAAATTGGTTTAATGTAACTATTTCCTTGTCTTATTTCATTTAATTTGCAATTACATGTAATTTTGTTGTATAGATACGGCGATAGACATTTTTGGAACCGTTACGCAAACTTAGTTTTTGTTTAAGGTACTACCGCACTATTTTTAAACCTGCCAGCATGCCTTAAGACATTGACGGTCTTTTCAAAGTACGGTGGTAAGTGCAATTTGCATTGTGGATTCAGACTATGTGTATTCAAGCAAGAATGTTTACAAAATGCAATAAATTGTACTGTAACGGATATAGTTATTTACCTAAGTCACTTTTCAACTGCATATCGTTGCAGCCCTCAGAGTCTGACCCAAAGTTGATGAGGGTGTAACATGGCTGCTCCACCGTAGACATCTTGAAGTATTGTGGTAAGCTATAAAAAAGCAAGATTAAGTCATTGATGCACCCAACAGCTGCATTTTATAGATATTAGGAAAAATTTCTATATACCTAAGCAAAAATTTCTTGTAATTGATAAATGAAGCCTTATTATTTATTATTGTTTATGTTAAGGTCAGTTGAATTATGAAATATTTTAAGAGTTTTTATTCACCAAGAGAGATTAATAATTACTCTTCTATGTAATAAAGTAAGATTCACATGTGTGTTTAAATGAAAAAACCTTTATATGACCTATTCATACAAATGAGCCCAAATCAATAATAGGGTTAATTAATTTGGGTTGGTAATAAAAAAATCTTGTTTTGATTAACTTTTGTCTTGATGTTTTATACAAAAATTGATTGATTCTTGACAGCTCTGGGTTTTTTATGGTCGTTAAACAATGTGATTTTATGGAAAAAACTTTAAATATGTGTAAAATTATGAGCATGATGATAAACATATTCCGTATCGGAGGCTCAATATTCTTCGAGCTTTAATTCACTGCTTGGCAGCTGTGAAAGCCGACACAATGCAAGAGACGAGTGAATGTTTGGTTTGAGTGGAAAATGATGATGAAATTATGAAAAGCTAACCGTCTGCAGATAATTTAACAAAACAATATTTTCCAAAGCTCATATCAACAAACGGTCGAGGATTAGCTGGTGCGTACTGTAGGGTGCTTTGCAACGCAAAAATTGTCTGTGGACAACACAATTTATTATGTACATGAGGTAAATAGGTGTACATGAAACTCAGCTATTTAATTAAAAAAAAAATTTGCACCGCGTAAGCTTAGCTAGCGTAATGTATGAAAGACAAAATACCTGCCGTTTCTGTGTGAATATTAATATGCTGCATCCGGCCTAAGAGGCGGCGCCGAGCAGTCGTAAGAGGATATGGGAAGTGATGCTTACCCGATAGTTAAAGCAGCTCACTTTAAATAAAAGTGTATTAAATGACGATCATGCCGTGTTAGTGCTAATACAAATACAGCCAATGCGAATGCACGCCCATTGATTGCTGCAAACCCTTTTTCTTTCACAGATTTCTTCTCAAGTTTTGGACGATTTTGACAACTGGCAGTGAAGACGTGTCACGCAAACAACTGTCAAGTTATTTTTTTGAGCGTTGGAGACGATGGCTAGTAGCGCGTTCCGATTTTAGCTGTAAACGATTACAGATTATACTGATAAAAGCGTTGTCAGCGTAGTGCGTTGTGTTAAGTATTCGAATAACTCCACTTTCGAGCACTAGCGTTATAAGATAACACAATATTTGGTACAATTTTGTGTGATTTCGGTGTTATCTCATAGCGCTAACGCGATTTTGTCAGCACCATTAGCACGCTCACAATCGGTCCGATTTGTTATCGTAAATTACAGTATTCGCGAATACTGATATGAACCAGGTTCGGATAAATTCGTGATCTCTGTCGACCCAATTCGTATTTAGGGGGATGTCTCCCTGGGTGACTGATCTTGAAATTCACATTTGACGGAGATTCATAGTCACCTGCGACTCACTAGTGAGTCACAAACTTTCTCACAATTTAATGACAGCTGCTCCCGAAAGGTTTAACCTTTCGTCACTTCAACCCCTGTTTGCCGGACTGCTTCTCGGCATGCTCTGCAGTGCCGGTACTTTATCAGTCGCTATAAGCTAACGGCGAGCTAGGCATCATCTCATCGAGACTTCGGGCAGGCGTTGCGTTCAACCCAGGCCGGGCGACTGAGAGCGCAGCAGCAGCTCTCAGGGCAGCGGACGTCCTTCGGGCGGCCGTGCGTGCAGGGGAGCAAGGTTGGAGAGGTATGGATGTGGTGGGGCATCGGCGCGGTCAAACATGCGGCGCGCGAGCTCCTCAATTTATTACTCCACCGGTGGCATCTCCACGTCGTTGGCGATTACATCATTTCTGACGTAGCGCTCGATCCCACTATGATGCGGGGGGTGACTTTTAATGGACCTGGATTCTCTTCCTCTGAGTGGCTGAGCTTAGCACATACCATGCTGGGGCTGTGTAGGTTAGTCGCGAGCGGATGTACATTTTGTAGATCCTCAACTTCACTCGCAACGGCGGCAGTCTTAAGGAGATAACCGATATTCGAAGTGCGTGTGCTGCCTTGGTTTGTCGACTTACATGATCCAACAGAGGCATCATGCGTAGTGACCGGTCGATGGTACAGCGGATGTAGCTGTAGGGTTTCACATATTAATAAATAAGTCGTAGCATGCGCAACGCTATATTAGGTAAGTCAAAATGTGACATTCACAATTGCATACACAGTGCCCTACCTTCAAAGCGTGAGCACTGGTCACGACATTGAGTGACGTAACAATGACGTCATACCGTTCACGGGACGTCATTTTGAGAGCTGTAAGCGCCAATCGGACTATATTTTTAACGCGCTTTCGGTTACTATGGTTTAAAATCGGACCGCGACCATAGTCTGTGGGTGGTGCCACAGAAAACTATTTCGTTAATGGGTCTGTGGTGGAGGCAAAGACTTTTAATTCATTTACATACTCTTTGACGTCTAATGTTTATATTCTGTGGTCATGTCATGGTGACATGAAACTATTGGGGATTGTGTGGTTTATATTTCCAATAAAAGAAAGGTTTAGGAAGTACGGTTACGGTGGTCTGTGAGGGTGGAAACGTCTGCGTAATACATCTTTTTGTTGTCGATCTTAGCTGCGTAATTTTACTGCCTTTTCTTCGTCTTCGAAGGATCCAAACCAGCTTGCACAATGTCGGAACGAAAAGTTTTGAACGTGAGTATCTTCAGCATCTCATAATTCCGAGCTGCAGTTGCTGTTCCCCTTATCCTTTTCCATTAACACCTGCATTCTTTTTGGAAATTCTTTAGATTAGTACATCGCGATTAAAAATATAAAAAAAAAATACCAACTAAAGGCCTCAAAATACGTTATTCTAAATCAAAATTGGGATCCGGAAATCGAAAAAAAGCATAAAAAAAATCTCACAAATTTGATTTGTTGACGAAATTTCTGTCATTTGCACTGAACAAACACGAATACTGCGTCCTTTTCGCACAAATGAAATCATTTAAAACTAGACGTGTCCACTTTCACCATCTCTAAATAGTATAAATGTGACGACAGCATCCAAATCCCAACAAATGCAATGTCGGCCATTTGCATCAACAGTCAAAGTGTATACATGCACATAGAACAGCGACGACCAGCGACAACATGCAGTTGCACCAACATTTTTCCAAAATGCTATTGCCATGGACTAATTTATTTTTCCGTGGTCTACAAAAAAATAACGCTCAGGACGTCCTGTGCGAGCTTTCGTCTCCGCGCTTCTAAAAACATTCTAAACACGCACACCATCATTTTACCCTTCATTATGGGTATCAACGTGTTGGCAACATACGAGCAATTCTAATGCCAACTGATATAACTTAGAAATGGAAAGATAAGGTATGTTCGCGTCTCAATACAGAACTAAATATATCGATGGAGCACAAAGAAAATAATTTAAAAAAAAATTTTTCAAGAAAAATAGATATCTCCGGACCCAAATTTTTACATCAAATTGTTTATAAAAAACTACTCTACCATCCCTGATACCCAGCTAGTTGGTAGAAATGATGTACTAATCTAAAGAGCAGCCTTCTTCCCTTAATCCTGTCTCATTTTCTCCACCCTCGCAACCTCTTTTCCAGAAGAAGTGATTCTTCTTTAAAATGCCCAATCTGGCTGGAGGTGTCAAACCGTACCGTGACGAGATGGATGCGTGCCTTATGGGGAATTGGAAACGGTGGCTCCCTGATCGGTACATGGCTGTTTATTCATCATCCATAGACATTACACTGAATTCGTATTCGTCATATTTTACCATTAACCGATTATAAAATCACAAATGAGAAGAACTGGCTAGAAACTCCTCTGGACTATTTTCCTTTAACGTCCTCTTATGCTGAGATAGACATATTACTAGTACTCGGTTAAGCCAAAATGTTTCTTCTTTTAGGATGTTCTTTTTTAGGGTTCCATACCCAAAGGGTGCCAACGGAACCCTATTACCAAGCCTCCGCTGTCCGTCCGTCCATCCGTCCATCTGTCACAGGGTTGTATCTCATGAACCGTAATAGTTAGGAAGTTGAAATTTTCACAGAGTATGTATTTATTTTGCCGCTGTAACGACAAATAGGTAAAATTTAAAAATAATTAAAATTAAAGGGGGCTTCCATACAAAAAACGCGATTTTTTGTGTTAAATCTTGCACGATGATACGGTCCCCTTCGTGTGCGAGTCCGACTCGCACTTGGCCGGTTTTTATGTACCCATTTTTGCAAATCGCCCCAACACTGGACATAGGTTTGTGTTAAAACATGAATTTACATTTGCAGAAATATTACCCCCCGGACTTCGACCCTTCAAAGATCCCGCGCATGAAACTCGCCAAGAACCGGCAGTACACGGTGCGCCTGATGGCGCCTTTCAACATGCGCTGCGTCACGTGCGGAGAGTACATCTACAAGGGCAAAAAGTTCAACGCACGTAAAGAGGACGTTGAGAATGAAGACTACCTCGGCATTCGCATATATCGTTTCTATATCAAGGTGTGTACACCAATCTGATTCTAATTATATCTGATACATGATAGCTAATACCTCACCTACTGTTATGATATTAGGCCAACACACCTCATGAGAGCTATGTGCCATCCAAGGACCTTTATTAAATTTCTCATTAGCTAAAGTCTTAACACTATCCAAATTTTTATATGAAAATCTCATCTTTATTCAATTTCACTATACATTGCTCTGATTTTGAATTTAATTCATTCTTTCTATGTTAGCCAGGAATTTTGACGACAATATTTTGATAAACATATTTACATGTAAGGACATTATTCCAACATCTTTAAAGACATTTCTTCATGAATCCCTGACTTTCATGTTGAGGATAGTTAGCAAGGCTCTTTTTAACCGACTTCAAAAAAGGAGGAGGTTCTAAATTCGTCGGAATCTTTTTTTTTTTATATATGTTCACCGATTATTCGAAGACCCCTGAACCGATTTGAAAAATTCTTTTTTTGTTCGAAAGAGTATACTTTCTAGTTGGCCCCATTTTTTTTTTATCAAAATCGTTTCAGTAGTTTGGTACTTAACTATAACAAACATCGAATTTCTTAACCCCGCGAACCCAGGAATGTGATTATTTAGTTACAGTAGCTTTCTTTTCGCGTGAGATTGCTCAGTATGAGAGGTTTTTTTTTTTACTTCAACTGTTGGGGGTATTTAAGGGGGGTAAAAGAGGGCAAATTGTACACATTTCTATCTCTAGAGCCGCTGAACCCAGAAATGTCAGAGTATGTTTTGTTTTAGATGGGAATGCTTAAGAAGAAAATATTTTTGGAAATTATACTATTAGGGGGGTAAAACAGGTCAAAATGAACACAATTAGGCGAAAACCACTCATGTTGAGATCTCTGAAACCAATTATCCTCGAAATTAAAATTTTCAGTGACTTCTTGTTAAGACGAAAAGGCTCGCTCACAACGGATTTTACAAAATTCAACTGTTAAGGGGGGATAAACGAGGCCGATATGTACACATTTTCATACAACTTAAACTTACGCAAGAAACAGACTATCCGGAACGATGGAAGGATGAGAAATTCAGAAGCTCAGCGGTTCCGCTCAATCGTTGTTTTGTCTTTTTAGGGTTCCGTTCCCAAAGGGCAGCAACGGAACTCTATTAGGGTCAGGCAGGGTAATTGAGAACAGATTCGAGATTTGTGCCCATACATTTACTTAAAAAAATAAAATAAAAAAAACCTTTAGATTATTTAGTATTGTTATTATACATCTGAAATATTATATGGAAGATCATTTGAAATACATAATTTTATGTGATCGATGGCTTCGGGAACAATGAAATAATAAGTGTTTTTATTTACCCCAGAGATATTTTCATTAATTCTCCATTTTGGGGTAATTGAGAACTCATATTTTTTCCTATAGAGAATTTATTAGTTTTTGAACAAGAAAAATACACACTAAAAATAAACTACTATCCATCAAGTGACTATGAGATAATTCCGTTTATATTTGGGGTATTTGAAAATTATTTCAGAACGTCCATATACCTCATAGCATTTTTTTGGGATAATTGGAAACAAATTCCTAACACAAGGGGTTATTGAGAACAAAAAGGTAAGACTCAGTGGATGTTACATTATTATGTATTGGGGAAAATGAGAATAAACTATTTCCTTACAGTTTTTATTTAAAAAACATAAGTAGTATTAAGTTTTCAATAATGAACTAATACGTTTATTAGCTCAAGCCTTTTCAAAAACATCGACAGGTATATTAAGCAGGTATACAGAATTTGAAGTAAGCTCGCTCTCCTTTCATTGAGATTCCTGGCTCTGGTAAAACTCCGATCACATCTTCCAAGGTCACAGAACTTTTATCGGCATCATTAAATATAAACAGTTATTTTGTACTGTCCACACATTTAAAAGCAGTCACATTGATTTCTTTGTCTTCATCGACACTGTCTATGTGACATACATATTTAAAATTAGTTGTCATCCGTTTTCCACCTTTGAAGATGGCTAGTACAAAGTCGCATGTCTTAATTTTGCCAAAACAACAGGTTCTAGAAATTCTATACCATGATCCATTTCATTTTCGACATTATAAATGCTGACATCACTTTCAGCATAGGGAATTGAATCACTCTTATTTTCTTTTTTAATGTTTCGTTTAAATTCTTTGTTATCTTTTTCTTCTTGAGGAGCTCTTAATCTTTCCATAACTTCTTTTGTAGTTAATATTTCACCATAATTGAATTGCTTCAATCTCAGTATTACAATCTATTGCATGAATATCCCATGGATGCACGGGTCTTCAAGCAATGAACAAGATACTTTTCTTCGTTAACATGCATTACCTTAGGCGCTCCCGCTCCCATTCTCTCATCATCAGTTTTCCGAACCTTGATACGATTAAATATAACAGTTGTTGGAACGTTTTAAAAAAAACTGGCTTCTCTATAAGTTTTCTTTGAATTTGCCACATCCTAAACGGCATTTTTTATTTCTTCAAGCGTGTACTGCGGAGATCCTTTATTTTTTACATACATTCGCGGCATCTTCGCATGTCACCTTAGTCTGAAAATAAGTGTTCTCATTTATCCCCAAAAATCATAGCTCAGCCTTCCTACAAATCTAATACAATGTTTCCAATTGCCCCCTAGTTTACAAACACCCCATTATGAGTGTTTCCAATTCCCCGTCACTACAAATGTTCGGGGTAAATGAAAACAACCCTAAATAAGTCAATATGGCCTCTATCAGTTCTTGCAAGACAATTCACATGACGTTGTATCCATGAATATCCCATTAATCTCAAGAAACTTAAACTTACCTTTTCTTTTCTTCGAATAAAGTTGTGTTAATGAAGGAGTACTTATAACTATTTCCATTTTTTTGTAAACACCTGGACAACATCACATATAAACTCTGAAATTGTCAGCTGACAAGTGAGGTTCTATATGGCGACCATAGTCAAAAGACTAGGGATACATTCAAAATAGTTAGAATCTTTGTATGCCTTATAATTACTCAGATATTACATTTTGTACCCAATTACCCCTGTTCTCAATTACCCTGCCTGACCCTACTAAGCTTCCGCTGTCCGTCCGTCTGTCCGTCTGTCACAGCACTCATCGTATCAATTATCGTACGTATCAACCGTGAACTCATGAATCCAGATAGTTTCGTCAGAAATGAGATTTCTCAATGGTTTCATTTCTGCTAACGCACGTTCATTGTATTGTATATGTATGTATATCTTCTTTCCACTTTGTATGTGAAGTTGAGCAGGAGGGCTCGCCCACCTTGAGTCAAAAGTTACGCCACCACTAAAAAGCAAAAAATAAAATATTTTTAAATAAAAAAAGGACCGCCTTCAAAAAAACCGGAACTAAAAAGCAAAAAATAATTGGTTACTTTTAATTAATGTACGAAAAGCTATTTTAATTCTAACTAATTATGTACAATTTCTTAATTTTTAATCATCTTTTGAAGTCGGTGCCTTGGGTAGACGTTCTTTAAGGGCTGCCAGTAGTTAGATTAATATCACCTATGGCTAAGAAAGAAATATAAGTAGGTAGCTACTTACATTTACCTACTTGAACAAAACACAAAAACAAAATTTAAATAAACAAACAGGTCGGAAAAACGTATGTAAGTAGGTATTTAGGCAAGTACTTTGTAATTTAAATATGCCTAATACTTAAACTAAATACCTAACACTGTAAAAACAAAAAACTAAATATTTACAAGAAAACCCTACGAACAAACCAATATAAAAACAACGACCACTCATATGAAAAATATTTAGGTAGGTGTAGCTTGTACTTTTTATTCTACCTAAATGCCTACATAACACAAAACAAAAAAAAAATACAAATATAAAAACGAACAGAAAACAATAGGTAGCGACTTTGAGGTATCTGCTCTCAACTACGTGTCAAAACGAGTGTGCGGTTAGTACATATCTCACCAATTTCGGCAGAAATCGTCTCGTTCAGACAACGATGTCGCAGGGAAGTACCAATTAACACAGAGCAGCGAATGAATGTACTCCTTCACCAGTGCGCGCCTTTGTAAAGCCGAAAGTACTAATAATCGTTGAAACCCAATTTCAGTACGCTGCGCTGTATCGATATCAGCTTGCACGTAAACCAACGCTAAGGGCATCTGCAGTTAGACGAACGGTCGCTTAAAGAGCTCTGTGGACCAATGCTGACTCAGATTGTTTACGCTCTCGTAGACTTCGGGTGTGTTCGGCTGAAATAGTGTCTGTTCGGTCAGCAGCGTGCGAAGCGAACACTACCCAAGGCACCGACTTCAAAAGATGATTAAAAATTAAGAAATTGTACATAATTAGTTAGAATTAAAATAGCTTTTCGTACATTAATTAAAAGTAACCAATTATTTTTTGCTTTTTAGTTCCGGTTTTTTTGAAGGCGGTCCTTTTTTTATTTAAAAATATTTTCTGTAACAAAAATGTTATAGGATATGCATCGGATGCATTTCTCCAAAACATCAGGCCGTATGACATCAGACTGTTTAAGTAGGCATAACACTGGGGATCCTTTTCCATTGCAGACCTTTCATTTCACCTTTCTTCTTTACAAATCGTAGATTAGGACGGTGATAGAATACTGTAGCCACACATAGGAAGGTATTTCCCAGTACACCTGTAAACGTAATTAGACTCAATTCAGGACGAGCCATCTGTCTTGTTGGAGACCCACAACACATCGTTAGCTCAGTCTCTTCTACAGGTACTATCATTGACGTTGCTCTGTGGAAACGTATCCCTTATTCTTGCCCATCAAAACTATATCTTGAGCGTGACCCGTATTAGACTTTGAGAAAAACGGTTGACTTAGGTAGATGAAAGAGTGGAGACTTTGCTCGCAGTGCACGCGCTGCCTGCAGGAGATCTCGTTCAAGACGGATCCGCAGAATACGGACTACGTGATCGAGGCGGGCGCGACGCGCAACTTCATGGCGCTGAAGCTGGCGGAGGAGCAGGCGCAGCGCGAGGAAGACGAACGCAAGGAGGAGGAGGCCAACAACCCCATGAAGCTTCTTGGTACGTCCAATCATATACGCATTCACGGTAATCCCCGCTGTAGATGAGCAAAATAAAAAAAAGAGTGTCTAAGATTAAACACCAAAAAATTTTTTTTTATTAAAAAACTTACTGAATATTATTAGCAAGAAATTAATAAGATTTAGACGCATCAGCCAAGGGTGCCTGTCTAAAATAAATAAATTAATTAATTCCACCAGCTAATTAATTTGAGTTTCAGCGACATCTACATTTGAAGCATTGTAATCAGATTTTGAAAATAATCTGAAAAAGTAATTTTCGGGATAGCTCAGTTGGTTTAGAGCAGTGGACATGTAATCCAAGGGTCGCAGGTTCAAGTCCTGCTTCCGACGAATGTCACGACCAATACTTTTTCAGATTATTTTCAAAATCTGATTACAATGCTTTAAATGTAGATGTCACTGAAACTCAAATTAATGATATAACGGTAATGTCGTATCCATTAAATACATAAAATTAACACCAGCTAATGTTTCCATCAACAAAACTCAAATATAAGGAAGGTCCTGCCATGGTATCTAGTATTACTTAAGTTAACTTGAGATATCCAGTTCTTTTGCGATGAAATTATCCATGCAAACTATGCTTACTAAACGGTGTCACCATCCGTCAATGTTTGGCAGCTGGACTCTTGTGTTGCCATTTTGTGCCAATGCTGGAGGTTATGACGATGATAGCCTCTACTCTCTACTGATACCGTCCATCTATATTTGGACGTAACGTTGGAAAGAAGTAAGCTTTAGACTGTGTATCCGTAAAATTTCAGTTTTAATATGAGAATAGGTCTGACCATTACCTATCCATGCATCATAAAAATGTGACCAACTGACAGTTCCATGTCTCATGTTGCAGAAATCCGCACGGAGCAGTCGAAGCAGGAGATCGAGTTGCTGGAGAGTCTCGAGGAGCTGAAGGAGCTGAACCGGCGGCAGGTGGCGGTGGACTACGAGGGGCTGCTGCGCCAATACCAGCCGGAGACGGAGGTCGAGCGCGCCGCCCGGGAGGAGAGAGAAGACGAGGACTTCATCAAGTGTGTATAGTGCATTGTGTCTAGTGTACTGCAAGGGCTTTGAGAAAGTATTGCATATTTTATGGAACTGCACTACTGTCCAATTTGCCGGTATGGTGTCTAGCTGAACATGTTTACTGGGGTGGCTGTTTGAGTATGTTTGGTCCCTTAGCCCAGCCACAAATATTCTTTTCTCATAAAAAAATCACCACATTCACAAGGGAACTAGGTGCCACGCCAGGACCTTCCTTATATTGCATAGCTCCATTGAACTGAATGGAAAACATGGATAATTTTTATTCCTCGACTATCTTTCATGCAAGTTATATCTATTATTTCGTCACATACTTTCTTTGCATATTTTTACATTAATAATCTCATCCTGAAATAAGCTTTTTTTGCAATTGCAACATTTTATGCAATGCCTAAAAAAAACCTGATCTATGCAGAAACTGTAATAGAGGCAGTGAGTCAAAATAACTCTATGCAAACTATATGTAAATAGCAAAATTCAATGTTTTTTTTTTCTCAGCATTTAATTCCTTACCACATTTGTTTTGCAGATCAGTAAAATTCTCAAATCCATCAGCTCAGAAAGTGATCGCAGAAGAGATAATCGAAGAAGTAAAGCAGGAAGACGAGCCCCAGGCCAAGATGTCGCGACTCGAGTCGGCGGGTGCGGCGAGCACCAGACCTTCGGAGCCGAAAGCAGTGGTCAAAAAACAGGAGTCGTGGAACCGTAGCATTGGAGTCATGTCCAAGAAATCTTCGCTCCTCAATTTAGTGAAGACCAATCCAAGGAAGACGGTAACGGTATCGTCTGTACCATCCACTACCGTGACAACCAAAAGCGGTCATGAAGATGCGAAAGTGTTGACATCAAATGACTCTGCAGATAAATCGAGCAGTGAAAATGTTGTCACGTGTGACAATGTGGGGAAGACACCATTAGCGTCCGGTCTATCGCTTCTGGCAGGTTACTCAGATAGTGAGAGCGATGAATGACAATAGCACTTCGAAAGGGTATGCATGGCCCTCATATACTTCAGTCTATTTGCATTCCTCGTGGGAGTATGTCTGCGTTTGTTCCACATTCTGCAGTTGTGAAGTAACCCTCACACAGGTGGCATGATGTGCAATGCATATTATAAACGTAATTGCAATGCGTTATAAGGTTTAAATTAGTCTAAATAAGTCAGATTTAAAAACATGTAAAATATTTAAGTAATTGTGAATAATATTTTAATTTGTGTTTATTTTACAGTTGTTTTATTCAGTTCTGAGCCCTTAGCCCGATTTGTCACCTATATTGGCGTTTGACTAGCATTTTCAAATGGCGAATTTAAGAGCGCGCACAGTGGGTATTAAGCGAACTAACATTATCGAGTCTGAGTTTAATTTGACACCTGACGCATCTTCGCCGTGAATATGTTGACGTTTCCGTTTACGCCGCCTCTACATTTTCAGTCAAATCGGTTGCCCGAGTTTTATTTTTTCAGGTTGAAGAAGTAAAACCACAGAATAAGTAGTAAAATTTGTATGGGTTCCACGTTTTTACGTAATCCGAAGTTCCGTAAGCGCCAATTTAAGTTAGAACTCTGAAGTTGAGATTTTGTCTACATCTGAGACATATCTACATCCAAACGATGATATAAAGAGGTAAGGTTTATTTTTTGTTTGTTTGAGGGGGGTAATCTTTAGAGCTACTGGACCGATTCTAATAAAACCTTTCACCAATGGAAAGTTACATTATCACTGTCTAACATAGGCTTTATAATCTTTTAAGATTTATACGAATAACAAACTGACCGTCAGATATTAGCCTAACACACCACATGGGAACTAGGTGCCATGCCAGGACCTTCCTTATATTGCTCGGCTACATTGAACTGGATGGAAAACATGGACAATTTCCATTGCCGCTTCGACCATCCTTCATTCAATGCACTGATTTTGATGAAATGTTTAGGCAACCTTCAGATTGGTCCAGCGGATGATCCTGTGCAGTTGAGATAAGTTGAGAAGCTCCGCTCGGGAGAATGTCCAAAATGAAATAAGGGTGTGACCGATTTAAATAAAATAAAGTTTTGTGGCCTCTTTTAATTTAGAAAAAGCCATACTGCCAAATATGTTTGCTTTGTTCAAGCAACATGTCCATATTTTGTAAAGTATAAGTCTTATCAACATACATTCAAAGACAATTAATTTAATTAATTAATCAATTAATTAATTTAATGAAAAATATATTTGTCATTGCCATTTTTTTCATAGCTTTAACCGTTTTAAAAATAAATTTAAAAAAATTATTGATATTTTGAATGCATATTATTTTTTAAAGTAGTCTCATTCATCAGCTATTAGAAAATTGCAGATAAAGTGCCCAGAGTGTAATAGTTATTTTACGATCATCACCTTTTCATACTAACACAGAACATTTTTAAAAATCTTACTTAAATCACTCAAAAACTATTGATTTTAGACCCTCGTTTCGATGGACCAAATTTGTTGCGAATTAGCTCTGGAATGACCCCTTCGAAGGAATGTATCGAATTACCAAGCACCGTGTATATTATTATCACTGCCCGTACTATGTACAAAGTAAGATAAGGACATTCTGACAAGAGTAACATTTACTTTTTTTTTTTACTTTGGTAACCTTTAAATGTTATTCATATGATATCCTAGAATTGTTCGAATTTTCTTCGCAATCAAGATTCACAAATTGAAATATAATTTCATTAAAAACGATGTTTTTCTTTAATTACTATCGATCCATATGATTTTTTGTAATATGTACTTAAAATTATATTATTTTTACATGCACTATAAATCGGCATCTAGAAATGTATGGTGCGTATTCATTATTTCTAACAAATGTTTAAAATGTGAGGTGTATGCTTATTTTAAAAAACTGTCAGCTGTTTAAGATTGAATACAGCTTATGAATTGATATTCCGAAGCATGTTGAAGTAGGAATAAGCAGCAGTCATGGTCTGGAACAAAATGATTACTATTATTCACACGACGTCCCAAAACAGTCCATCTAAAAAATTTACAGTAGAAAACTTTTTTAAATACAAGCTTTTATTAAAAGGCTCTAAAAACAACAAAATAAACTTAAAATTAAATCAAGCCCATTAATTGATTACATTATACAATTTATGCATAAGGTTGTCGCGATCTTAACCGGCATAAAATCATTATATATATATTTTTTCTGTATATTACATTGATTTTTTTACAAAATATTCTCTATAAAGTTTCGTTTTATTTCTCTCATTTATTAAAAAAAATTGTGTTTGAAATTAGAAAGTAGATATAATTGTAAACTTATATGGCAAGCTGTATATAAATAATTAAATTACAATCATATTAATGACTGCGATTGTGTTTATTCAGATGGATAGTAAAGCTAAATATTTTGTGGGGCATTGGAAAATAATTAATTGTCAAAATGGGCGAATGTCAAAATAAGTTTGAGAACCCCTGATTTACACGGATAAATCTCGCGACAAACTTTTATAATCATATAAGCTTTTACCCGCGGCTTCGCTGGCGCTAGAACCTGTTGAATGACATCGGAATTTAGAATTGTTTCTCCATAAAAGTTTTTAATGGCATTTCTAGCCATCTCAAACTTAAAAAACGATCCCATTTTCGTAAATGAACTTAGAATCCCCAACAACTGAACCTACACCGATTTTTAGGCTTATTTACAACATTTAATTTTATTTGGTGCAACTAAGATTTGAAAAGCCCATGGCCACCGTTGGGGTACTTCAAACCTGGCCAGCCAGCACGGTTTTCGCAGCCCCCCTTAAAGTTCTAATGAATGTCTATGAGCTTAGTCGGGCACCTCAATGAGTCCTTCAAACATGGTGCGAAAAAGCACTTGGCCGGCAGGCATGATTTTCGCAGCTCTCCTGAAAGTTCTAATGCCCATCGGCGTCGTCCGGCATAGTCCTGGCGTACGCCATTATAAATACTTGACATAAAACAAATTGCACGTATCTCAAACCATTTCGGCAGTGTACACCGATGAAGCAAACAGTTTGTTTCCGACTTCGTTTATAAATGTAAACAGTTATAAGTGAAAACGTGCAAATAACTAGATATAATATAGCCTGTGTTAGACACAGATAATGTAGTTTTCCATTAGTGAAATATTTTTTAGAATCCGTTAAAAAGTTGCAAAAATTACTCCCTACAAACAAACAAACAAACAAAAAAAAACATTACTTCTTTAAAATATATATTTGTTTAATCGAATGACACGGATGATAGCACATCTTTGATTTTGGTCAAAAATCGGTTATCTTTGTGGAATGTGGGCAGGGGGTCCATTCAGGGCAAGAGTGAGTTCGAGCTTGGGAGTGAGTTAACCTAAAAATAGCTGGTAAACATATTATTATTTAAATAACAGAACCGTTATTTATACTTCCAACGTATTTACGGGACAGACCGGATTTTTACCTAACTGTAATGATGTTCAAGAAGTGTGGGAACATTGCCTATTTAAAAAAGTGAGTTGATATTAAGTGACGAATTCGAACTCACTCTTGCCCTGAATGGACCCCCTGTTCTTTCAGCGTCAATCCATTCGCATTGGATGGTTCCGAACGCGACCTAACGGTCAGTCTGCTTTTCCCGCGCATTCTGCGAGCGCATGTCTACTCGTAACGCTCCGCCGCGCGTGTACCATGAACATTTTCGATCCCTGCCATATTCGATCAGCTCTTTTCTGGAAAGTGAACTGGTGCCTATGGAGTTCTCCACATCGACGCAGCACTAGCTTCGTCCCGTCGTGCAAGGGTCTGGTGGCGTCCTGCTGGGAGCGCTAGATTCCTGAAGGTGCGGCTGGGGAGAGCTGGTGAGTCTGCCCACATCTATACAGTTTTTTCATCATTTATATCGTATCACTACATATTATAAAACAAAGTCGCTTTCTCTGTCCCTATATCCCCATGTTCGCTTAAATCTTTAAAACTACGCAACGGATTTTGATGCGGTTTTTTTTAATAGATAGAGTGATTCAAGAGGAAGGTTTATATGTATAATAACATCCAATAAATAGTGGAGAAATACTGTTATTTTTGAGGTTTCCAATGTGATGTCGTAAAAAATTTCATTTTTTCCGCTTACATTGCAAACGCAGGCTGAACCCTACAAGATTTATCAAAATAATATACTAAGTACGTGTGGCACTCGGGGACTGCCGCGGTAAAGCTATTGCATAGCATTTTGTATCAACTTATGCCGGCCCGCCCCCGCCGCCGCTCCCGCCGCCGCCCCCGGTCCCGCTCCCCCTGGTGTGAAGTAGCGCTACCGGCATGGCCCGTCGGAGTGGGGAGCGTGAGGTTTTTTTTCGTTACGGAATTTCTGGATTCGGTCCCCGCGCTCAAGGCCCTCGATAGAAGCTATGCAATAGCTTAAAAAATCATTTTTCCGCTTACATTGCAAACGCAGGCTAAACCCTACGAGATTTGTCAAATCACTACATAGTATAAAACAAAGTCGCTTTCTCTGTCCCTATATCCCCATGTATGCTTAAATCTTTAAAACTAAGCAACGGATTTTGATGCGGTTTTTTTTAATAGATAGAGTGATTGAAGAGGAAGGCTTATATGTATAATAACATGCTTTAAATAGTGGAGAAGTACTGTTATATTTGAGGTTTCCAATGTGATGTCGTAAAAAAATATATTTTTTCCGCTTACATTGCAAACGCAGGCTGAACCCTACGAGATTTATCAAAATAATGTACTAAGTATTGTACACATTGAAAAGGTCTACAGTAAACTCCGCGATGGTATATTTCTATCTCTTATGGATATCCCACAATAACATTTTATTGTCATTTACTTTTTACGACTAATTATGGCTAATTTTCGAAGCTATTTTAACCAATACAGCATTAATCCTTATCCAATTAAATATCTTAATACATTGTTGATTTAATATAGATCTATATGGCAGATCTGATATACAGCATATGATTTAAATAAATATTTTCGAAGATATTACAGATTAAAAAATTGCGGGACGTAGCGTTTGCGGCGGTACCGGCCGGACGGGGCGGCGGGAGCCATTCAGATATATTTCATACCCGTGCGAAGCCGGAGCGGGCCGCTAGTTATGTAATAAATTTATGATCTTCCCTATCTTCGATCGCATCGGTTTCTGAACACGCACCCGCAGGTACTCCTCCAGGTCCAGGCTGCGGAAGCCCGCCTGGCGGTCGGGCAGCGGTCTCTGCGCGCGCGCTAGCACCAGCCGCAGGTCCCGCGCCGCCGCGCGCCCCGCCCCGCCCCGCCCCCACCACTCTGCGCGCGCGCACGCCGCCCCCACCTCGCTGAACTGTCGAAGGACTTTTCACTTTGCATCTGGATGGTATTCATAAGGTTCCATTGTGCACGCAGCCACAAGTGCATCAATACATTTCACACGGCAATGGGGGTAGAAAGAAAATAATTCAAATCTATTTCATACAAGAGAAACATTCTAGTCCTACCTACCTACTCCCAAACTGTTACTTTTCGAACCAGCCTCGGTGCAGCAACTTCAAACTCAACATAAAAGTGGTTATTGTTGCAACCAAGAACAATTGTACAAGAATTCAATCATCAAAGATTAAGAGAGTTGCTGCAGTGCCATTCAGTGCTCAGTGCTCCATCATTCAAGCAAGTGTCTGGACCAGTGCACAAGGTTTTCTCAAGGAAAACCAACTCAAGAAGCCGACAGGAGAACCAGCACCTGGATTATTTGGAGGTACCGATTAAAAGAAAATGTATACAGTCCACTCCCTATTCTAAACCCCCAAACGAAACAGCATCACTTATCACAAGCTAAATACCTGCTTTGATACAGCATAGATTAATGATAGCAGGGATATATTCATCTAAGGCTAACGTCATATAAGTGTTGAATAGGGAAAATAAAAGTTAAATGGGTAACAGTTTTACGTGAAATCCGAACCACAGCCAGCATCAAAGGTTCCTCAGTTTATCGATTATCAAGGCATCGCACACTGAGCTACCGAGGCTGACAAATGAACATCTATTATTATTTTTCATTACAATGATATTACTTAAATTATATTAAAAATGTAATGTTTTCATCACGCCTCCCTAGTCGAAATTTGGAATTAAGCTTAGTTTAACTGATGGATAGATGGATCAGTACCAGCCTCGTGAGCAAGCTGGGTTTAGGACATGATATGGCACCATTGATCACATATTTACTGTGAGACAAGTGGTGCAGAGTGCGAGGAGTACAACAAGCCGCTCTTCCTAGCCTTCGTCGACTATGAGAAGGCGTTCGACTCAGTTAAAAAATGCAGCCTCCTGAGGTGCAGAATCGACCACCGCTACATCGAGGTACTCCTAAACCTGTACCGGTCCGCGACGATGACTGTGAGGCTCCATGAAAATACCCAACCAAACCTAAATTTGGTTGGGTATTTTCTCTTGGTAAAGGCATACGGCAGGAGGATGTGATCTCACTCAATCTCTTTACCAACGCATTAGAAGATGTGTTCAAGACGTTTGAGTGGGACAACATGAGTATAAACGTTAATGGAGATTTACTCAGTCATCTTCGCTTCGCCGACGACATTGTTCTTCTGTCAAATTCTTGAGTTTAACTTCAGACCATGCTACAAGACCTTTATAAAACATCGATAAAGGTAGGTTTGAAGATGAACCGGGACAAAACCAATGTCATCGCGACTGAGGTTATGACGGGAGGACAAATGGTTATCGACGGAGCAGTGTTGGAACAGGTTGAAGAGTACGTAAATTCTGCGGCTTGGTAGACGCGTAGTAGAGAGGTCTGACTAAGGAGTTCGAGAGACGAATTCAACTGGGTTGGGCTGCCTTCGGAAAGCTTAAATTTGTTCTGAAGTCTGACCTTCCGCAAAATATATGACCAGTGCGATCTACCGGTCATGACGTACGGGTGTGAAAAGTGGACTCTGACGGTCGCCGTTGTTCAGAAGTTGAATGTTGCCCAGCGAGCAAACGCAATCGCTACGGGATATGGTGCGTAACGAGATTGGACGACGGGTGGCTAAGCTCAATGGCAGTGGACTGGCCACGTCAGCCGAAGAGACGACGACCGTTGGAGTAACCGTGTCCTACACTGGCGGCCGTGGACAGGAAAACGGAGTGTGGGAAGACTACCCGCCAGGTGGGACGACGACATCAAGTGCTTGAAAAATGTTATTGCACGGCTGCATTGAACTTAAGGAAAACGCGGAACACTTTAACTATCGCTTTTACCATCGATAACTCAATGCGATAGTCGATAGTGAATGATTTAAAAAAAAAACCAACCCGGGCACGACTAACCCTAGTAAAACTCTGTAGTTTTAAGTGGAATCCAAACCGCGAAGAACTCCCCTGGCCGTTTTTTGCGACGTGTACGGGAAGAAAATGCAGTAGGACCACTTGTATTCCTTTTAGGTGCCAGAACCAACTTTAGTGACATCTACCCACACGATGAACAGAAAGAGAACATTATGTTGTCAGCTATCCCACCGTTTTCTTTCCGTCATCGCGCAATGGGCAGGAAATTCACCCATTTACTAAAAGTATTTAAGATGATCAAAACGCTCTTTGCCTTAAGGTGGCCCAACCCGCTCAACTCCCCATACAAACGGGGAAAGAAGATCACGCCCATATTTCTTATCAGAGATCCCAAATTTTGCTCAAAAGAGCTTTATTTGATCGAACTAGATGTCTCATGACCGTTGGCATTGTAAAATTGTGTTTGGTTTCTAAGTTATAAGGTCCGAAAGTTCGAATTTTTCGCGCATTTTATACAATAACTTTGGTGGTTTATTACGCAATGATAAAGTAAGAAAATCTTTAAAAGATTAGTCATCAGACGTAGCTTATTTAATCAAGATTTATAATCTGTTTGGTTTTTGTTAGATTTTTGACTACAGCGGTCGTGGTTTACTTTTAGCTATAAGTCGTTTTGAAATCAAAATTTTCGTAAATCTTACCAAATCTTACACTATGCACATTGTCTTTTTTGTGGACATGTTGCATCTTCCTCATCACGGCGCCTGTGTTTTTATTTGAAACAGAGAAGCGCAGCACGGTTTTGTACAGTGCCCGCGAATGAGTTAGTCCCGCCGGGTTGGGCCACCTTAACTTAGGATAAAACCACAGTATCTGGGCAATAACAGTAAGTATATGCATACTTTAACCTTCACATAGGTACACATAGGATGCATTTGCATAGTGTTTGCGATTGTAGTAATGTGAATGAAGTATTTATGTGAATTAAATAATAATTTCAAGATTCAATATTAAACAATTTAGGTACACACGTACTTAACAACTTATACAACTTGTAAAACCACTTGGCGCAGGCAGACGGACACATTTAACATCATAGGGTTGGTATCTATGTTGTGAACCCAGTTTCAGCCGTTTACGTTATCGTTACCATTTTTGTCGCGACCTAGACTAATACATATTTTTTTTCTTACCACGAACTGGTACGTAGCTTCTAGAAAAAAATAACTCAAAAAAATCTCGTTTCTCCTAATATTGGTTCGACAGTTACCTTGGTAGCAATGATAGTAATACCCCAGCAAGGCACTAAGTATTGTGCCATTGCACCTATCAGCACCAAGAAAATTATGATATTGAACTTATGGTGCTCCATATCCTGAAACAAAATATTTATATAAGGTTATTGTCGAATCAAAAATTATTCGCATTTTAAGTCTCAATTGTATTTATTAATGCGGTAAGCCTGGTTTTCAGAAAGTACTGATTTATTTTAACCGACACTTAAAGGGCCTTTATTACTTAAGTGCTGATTATATTGTACTGGTATTGATTACAAGCTGCTAAGAAATTCCCTTAATATGTGGCGATTAAGCTAATCAGCAGTGGGTGAAAAAGGCCCCAAATATACGGCAATATTCCTTGCGCACTATTACTTCGGGGAATGCGCTATGTATGTAATCAAAACTTACGTTTGCAACTACGTAGGCCGTGAGACAAACCACTGGAGTCGTTATCAATTGGCTGTAAGCGCGAGTAAGCGTTCCATTTCTTGCATATTGCCGCTTGGTTACAAAAGTACCTGTTGCATATACGTTGTATTAGAATAAAAAACTCAGTTATTTTCTGATCTGTGTGTAAAGGAGAGGAAGAAAAAAGGAGTAATATTATACTATAAAATTTATGAAAGGACCATCTCTGAGATACCCTACTGATGAGACAAATAATCATTCAAATCGATTGACAATTTGAGGAGATATCGAGTTAAATACATATAAAAAAACATACCGACAAATTGAGAACCTCCTCCTTTTTCGGTCCAAGTCGGTTAAAATAAAAAAAAAACTATTTAGTGGTACCAACATGTAAGCAGCATCATGTCTGTCCACAAGGACTTTAATCCTTTTCCTCAATACTTGGTGCATCACGCGCTGGTCGGCAGCGTCGGGCATCTCCGAGAACAGGCTGTCCACATCCTCGATCACCATGTTCAACTGGGACACCAAGTGGCCGACACTTATCAGGATTATGAACACGTGCGCTGGAATAGCAATCGACGTGTGAGGGCATTGACAAGCTCCGTGGTGCCGTTTCACTGCAGCGTTGGCATAATAGAGCGATAGCGGTACGATTCCTTCTCTAGCCTGTTTGGGACCATGCTATCATGGCTTTTATAATACCACACTTAGGCTGGAGTGCACAATCTACGGTAAATCACATTCTGATAATACCCATAATCACACCGCTGTCAAATCTCCGATCAGGCGAATGTCGGCGCGCACAACCCGCAAATGGCGTCATAACCGAATACCATCTTGCTAAACAGATGATGTCAGCGGAGTCCAGCAGTATTTGGTATTTGGGATTCATACCCGGGAAAAATACCCTATATTTTCGTGCGATTCCGCATACTTGACCTGTGTTTGGTTATTATTGTAAATAAAATCAGTTTTGTCGACTGGCATCGGAGATTGTGCATGAGAAACTGCCTTTTTACAGCCACCCGTGGTTAAATTTGATTTTAATTTTGTTATTAATCGTAGATGTTGTGCACTTCACCCTTACTGTACCAACAGACCGCATTCCAGAAGAAATAAGTTGCCATGTCAAAACCTAAGAGCACGACTATTTCAAACTGCATTGAAAAATCGAGCAATGTTTAGTTCCCGCTTCGACCCTCTTTCAAGCAATGCGATGTTACTAAACCGGGCGGGTTTAACCCTTCTACCTAGTAGGGAAGACAACTTACAGTTAACCATGGATTCCGAACATGCACGTTTGTTTAAGTTGGGTTGGTACATTTTTGAAAATTAGAGACAGCGGGTCTGATAGTAGGTGCGCTAGATGGCACATCAGAGGTTGGGTTAGGTTAGGTTATGTTAGGGTGTGAAAAGCTAGCAGGGTCCTGCCACGTTGGCGGTTTGCCTTGATACTCTGGTGCCACGTGGACTGTAATCCTGTAATGTACTGAAGAACTGTAATCCACGTTCACCGCCGAGAAACAAGGCTGTTCCCCGGTCGGGCTGCCAGAGAAACTGCTACTATCCTGTGTGGCCCACCACCATTTTGTGTTGTGTGGGGTTTGGCACGTAAAAATAATACAATTAGAATCCGGGATGGGTGGCTGATCTGAGATTTCAGAGATACTCAGAAAAGTCAAATCTACCTCATCTGGCGATACCACGCTCAACGAGGCATCATACCAGCTGATTTGCGACCTATCGCTGAACGATCAAACTTGTTTAAATTACGTTTGAGGACCCCCAGGTTATAGATTCGAGTTAAGACACCCGCCGGCAGACAGTTTCATATCCAGGCAGTGAGGCAGATAAATGAGTTTGCGAAACGATTTGTTCTCAAAAGCCTGATGTCAACCGCATTAGATAGTGCTCTTATTCTCTGCGGCGGGTGTTCTGGATATTGGATGTAAAAAGGGATGCATGTTCCGTCCATGCCAACGTCCATGATAGTACTGCGACTGTCTGTGGCCCACTGACTCCAGGCCAACGGTGAGTTGTGGGTCACCAACAAGACGGACCGCTCGGCGCTGAATTGTGTCCAAGGACGCCAGCAGGTAATGGAGACTACCTACCTTCCGAAATGTAGCTACAGTATTCTATCACCGGCTTCATCCGTGATTTGTGCCGGTAAAAAGAACCTTCTGCAACAGTTTCTGCAATGGAATGTTGGCTTTGGATTCAATAGAGTGCTGAAAGCCCACATCTTTGGAGATGTTGCAGCCGAGTAGATCCAAATGCTCCGATAGGTACGACGTTACCCTGGAAACATGCTAGGAGAGAAAAGAAAACACAGCATTGCGCCTTGCAAACGTTGATGTCGTCAAGGTTCTCGAAGCCCCAGGTGGCTACTTTGTCGAGGATATTGTCCACTTTATTGTAACGTAAAACGTAAGACTGTACGCCCCGGTTGCACGAAGAGACGGCCGAGTTAATCAATGTTCAAACAGGTCACTTTTAGTGATCCGCATACTGTCCACACAAAGTGACGTGTTTGATCATACTTTGACGTTAATTTTGATTTTTTGTCAATTTCGTGCACTCGGCCCTAAGTATCTCACATTACTTCCTAGTGAATCCCGCCCGGGTTTGTACCTCACATTGAATAAATGATTGTCGAAGAGGCAATTTCAATGATTCCGTGCAATATAATGAAGATCCGCGCATGGTACTAGTTCATGCATCGCACTCACCTCCCGCCGGGATAATACGGTATTTCCAAAGCTCTTACCCAGGAAGACCGGCGTAAATGACGGTGTCATTATGTATAGTTGCACCACCAGCAGCTGATAATAAGGTGACTCACACGGGTCGAGCCCTTTCGGCGGTCTTATTGGAATGAGGAAAGGGTTGATCGAACAATCCTTGCGGTCAAGCGTAAAAACATCGAAGGTGTCCTTAACGTAGAAAGCAAAGGCCGTTAGAAGGATGCTAACA
Source organism: Incurvaria masculella (assembly GCA_946894095.1). Taxonomy (NCBI): domain Eukaryota; kingdom Metazoa; phylum Arthropoda; class Insecta; order Lepidoptera; family Incurvariidae; genus Incurvaria; species Incurvaria masculella. The sequence continues at coordinate 4,130,267 of OX335650.1, read as the reverse complement.
GTCCAGACCATACACAGTTGCCAGGTAAGAAGGTGTGTCTCATAGAAGCGTTTACTGGAAATTTAACATTGTTTTATATGCCTATGTACGAGTTGTGCAGAATAGGCTTTTTCTAAGGGTCAACTTTCGAATAAGATTAATCAAATAAAATCAGTATCAAATTAAAAAAAAAGTGCGCATATCATTTCTAAATAATTATAAGGGTATATGTATATTCACCCTTCCATTATACTGATTCTATATTTATTTATGAACTAGGTAAGGCACCCGGCTCCGCTCCGCTCAATGTCGTTTTGTACTGATGTCGGGCTGAAATACAAACTAGATAAATAGTAACCCAAAGCGCTGGTCCAAAAGGCTAGTCAACGACAATGTATCTACTTACCTACGAAACTTGATCAAAATCGGTTAAGCCGATATGGCATGATTGAATAAGAAAAACCAAGACAAACCAACGCAATAAAAAGTGCGAGTCGGACTCGCACACGAAGGGTTCCGTACCATCGTATTAAGCTCAAAAAAACACGTTTAATTTTTACTATTTTTAAATTTTACCTATTTGTTGTTCCGGCGGCAAAACAAATACTCCGTGAAAATTTCAGCTGCCTAGAGATACAGCCCTGCGACAGACGGATGGATGGACGGGCGGCCGGACGGACGGACGGATGGACATGGATCTCAATAACTTGGGGTTAAGATCCCTTACATTCCAAATTCATCCAATTCCAATTCAACATTGGAACAACCAAATTAATACAATGATGGCGGATTGAATTAAAAAACTATATTTTTTTTGTTTTAAGGTGGCCCAACCCGCTCATCTACCCATACAAAAGGGGAAAGAAGATCACGCCCACATTTCTTGTCAGAGATCCAAAATTTTACTCAAAATAGCTTTATCTGATCGAACTAGATGTCTGATGACCATTGGCATTGTAAAATTATGTTTGGTTTCTAAGTTATAAGGTCCGAAAGTTCGAATTTTTCGCGCGTTTTATACAATAATTTTGGAGGTGGATTACGCAATGATAAAGTAAGAACATCGTAAAAAGATTAGTCATCAGACATAGCTTATTTAATCAAGATGTATGATTTATTTGGTTTTTGTTAGATTTTTGACTACAGCGGTCGTGGTTTACTTTTAGCTATAAGTCGTTTTGAAATTAAAATTTTCGTAAATCTAACCAAATCATACACTATGCACATTGTCTTTTTTGTGGACATGTTGCATCTTCCTTATCACGGAGCCTGTCTTATTCTTTGAAACAGAGAAGGTCCCAGAGCGCAACAGCACGGTTTTGTACCGTGCTCGCGAATGAGTTGGGCCCGCCGGGTTGGGCCACCTTAAGTAAAGTAGTAAACCACTTAAATCACAATCAAAACCGATCAAACAAGACTAAAGGCGGGTATTCATTAGCGAGCTGTGGCTGTAACCGTTGCACGTACTGTAACTAAAAATCATGGTGTGTACGTGGTTCGCGAGTCTGCCGCGAGCGGTACATCGTCGGCTCGCAGCGAGCCGATGTAAGAACAGTACTCATTCTGTTACTGTAACCGTTGCACGTTACTGTTACCAAAAGACATAGTGTGTACGTAGTTTGCGAGCCTGCCGCGAGCGAAACATCGTCGGCTGGAGCGAGCCGACGAGTGTCGGTTTTTGCCATGGCTCAAAGGGCGCTCGCAGTGCGCTCGTGGACGTCGAGAGTGGAGGTCGTTGCGCGCTGCGAGCCAACAACTATTTTCGTGCGATTTTTGCCGAAACTTAGTGTTTCTTCGTGTTATTTTGGGCCCGATTAAATTCAGTAGATATTCAAAATCAGTTGGAGTTATTCTCGTGAAATTTTTATAATGACCACTGATTTGTTGATTTTTTTAAAATATGAATTAGATCACTTCTTTCGCGATACATTGGATGAATCCACCATCTTCTTGGCCGTTTAGAATTATCAAGTAAAGCATCTATAAATATGTATGCTGCACAAGCGAGAGACACTTCGTCCGACATCGTGCAGTTACAAACCAACACTGTGAACATTCCGGCCTTGTCTTTACGATCACAGTGATGTGGATATCTCGTACACACTAGAACCTGGTAACTGTATCTGTTCGGTTACAGCTACAGCTCACTAGTGTGTACGCTCGATGATGCGGCTCGGGTAGATGTCGTGACTGAAGATCGTAACACGCGTACACACTAGAACCTCGTACTGTATCTGCTCGGTTACAGCCACAGCTCGCTAATGAGTACCCACCTTAACAACTCAAACATAAAAAAGGCCAAAATCTCTACATAGCAAGTATCAAGGAACCTTACTATCGGACTACATTTGCTATTTTTGTATTGGGTACACATACACACCGGTATTTCTTTCCTTCCGGCGAAGAAATAAACGTGAATGCTTCCTCAAGTCGGTCCCGCAGATACAGAAAGTATTCGATGTCCAGGTAGGCTCCAATGAGTATGAAAGTTTGAAATGTAAACATAGTGATAAAGACGGAGGTTTCAGTGGGCTGTGATAGATCATCGTGCTCGATGGCATGCTGCAGGTTACACAACAGCAGAAACACGGACAGCGCGCCAGAAGCCGTGATAAACACCATGAGCAGGTTCCTGTGAATCAGAATCAGGTGTGAATCCTTGAAGCATCTCTGAGCTGTAGACCTCGCGAGTCATAAAGATCCTATTTTTATTATTCAATTTTCCCCACTCCCCAGGATACATCTTTTCATACACGATCTACAATTGGGTGCTACGTACCTATTTTTTTGGTGTTATAACGTTCTCCTAGCTAGACCGCCCGGGCACGACCATTCCATTCACTTCCGCTCCGTGAATTTATTTCGTCATTCTTTCCTCACCCATTCGCCCTATATTTACATATCTCCGTGTTACATAACGTTCTCAATTGTCATCACTATTGTATCCCCTTTCAGTTGAATCTTTTCTTGCTTTGTAATTAAAATCTTAAAATCTAGAAGCTACATGCACACACGCGTAAACGCGGTCTTTCGGGATTGGCGCTCGACCTAACTAGTTGTATGGTTTCCTAAACCCGTTTTGCCCGTTGTATGGTATTCGGCCTTCAGGTCCTATTTTTTTTTACTTCGGATAATAAGACCAGACGTTACGTAGGTAGTTGCAGTACCAGAGACTACTATTAATCTAAACCAGCCGATGGAAGCGAAATAATGAATATTTTTGCACAGCACACAGTATATTATTGATTTTCAGATATTCGTAGTCTCAGATTGTGATCAACTCACCAATACCATGGTGTTATGTGGCCATCAAATACGCCAAACGTTTTGAAAATAGTTTTCAATATCGCGTAATAGCCATGAACGGTGATATTCTCTTGCTCAATATCATAATCCTGCTTCTGAAACTTTTTAATTAAAAAACGAGTAAACATTATAATCTGGGGAATACAATCACATCTAAATCTTATTTAGGTTTTCAACGAGGTGTATATTATGATTGTAGTATTTTCTTTCGCTCGGTATGCTTTATATACCCACTTCTTTATATTTAATGTATTCAAACTCAGCGACTAGCTTGAGGCCTGGTTTTATCATTCCTTCTGTGAATTAATTTTCTTAACTTAAAATTACTGTCAGCAGTCCCTAAGGCAGTGAAAGTAAGGATCTTTGAAATACAAAGCAACTTTCACTTTCGGCTTTTAGCCACGATAGCCCGCAGTGGCTCATCGTTTGATCATCTAGGTTAAACCCCACTGGGAGCTGCAGGGTTGTGAATGGGTGACTGCTGTAGGTTCCTTCTTACGTACTTCTCCCCGGGGACGGATACCATCGCATTTAATAGAATATGGTCGAAGCGGCAATATTAGGAAACTCTGGTATGGCACCTAGTTAGTTCCCAAGCGGCGAAGGCATGAGAGAATACACACGAAGATTTATGCGTCTTCTGTTCTAGTTACATCTGACAATGTTTTCTATTAATGTAAGGGATTAGAGCAGATGGTTACGGCGACAAAACATTTACATAGCAGGGATGGATACAAAAATAAGCCATGGGGCTTGACTTGGGCCGTAAGCCGCGTCCCAAGGAGCGACCACATAATTAAATGAGCAGCCTGGAGTTCTAGTCTATTTAAACACAGAAATGACACTTCGCATCTCGAGAATTTGATCGGTCACCATAAAAAAACGACGATCTCCGTGGGTGGCTTATGCAAAAGTTCTAGAAAAAACCATCGACAGACAACAAAATATTGCAATACCTTGCGATGGACACTGCTTTTCCTCTAACACTGAACAAAAATATCAGCGAATCTAAATGTAATTCCGATAATAACAACATGTAAGTTAGGCGAAGTAAATTCGTTTTCTAATTGAGTGAAAAATGTTACCGTATCACTATCGGAATTAGGAATCAACGAAGTAAGGACCACCCGATCATTTCGATAATTTATCTTTAGGGTAGGTAAACTGCGGAGAACTATCTTGCCGAGGTATTTTCCCCAAAGTGAAACTAAAACGTCCTTCAAAGGGTTCAAAGGCATCGTGAAGAAGCATCTGGTCGGCCGGTATGATTTTCGCAGCCCCTGAAACCAATGAAAGTCTAACGTTAGCCTTTATGTACAAACGACATCAGCCTGACCGCCACACATTGGACTTTGACTCACGAAACGTATGTGGGTCAAAGTCTAAGACGTGGCGCTATGATGCCTTTTGTACATAGCGCTCGCCCTATGTCGGACTATACATTAAACTAATGCTGTGATCATACCTTACTGCGTTCTATTATCTCTACCTACCTCTCCAGGGGTGCTGCGTGATGGTAAATATGTATGTAAACATATTATAATAAGAGCTAAGCTTCTCATTGGAATCTAACAAGACCAAATTCAATGAGCATTAAACTTGGGTAGAGTTGGACTCCCCGTGTCCCTGTGGCCTTGATATCAGCTTTGGTATAAATATACCTTACATAAAGTTAGATTTTAGTATCTAATTGGAATCTATCAAGAACCAAATTGAGATGTGTTGTGTTGGATAAAGCTTAGGTTATTTAGTATCAAATATATCAAAAAATAAAAGACCTCAAATGGTTAATTAATTAATTTATTTATATTATGCTTATACACAATACTTTATAGCTATGCACTAATTCGTAAAATGGAGTTTCATAAAATAAAGAAAATACACCAAAGGATAACTTGTCCTTTCCAAAAATCTCATGCAGGCTCGCTCAACATCCCTCCCTCAGTTACCAGAACATCGCATTCAGTTTCTAATCAGAGCATTGCGTTGAATAGTCTTCGGACGAGGCAGATGACCAGAGTGCGAGCGAGTGCGCGTCATAAGTTCGGCAGACAGACTTTCAGAAGCGCTGGAGAGTCTACGTTTCCCATAAGAACCTCCTTAGCAAACAGCATCAGTGCTCGGGACCTCCTAAGTTTGCCTCATACATTTTGGGCCCTTGTAATTTTAAGGTTATAATTTAGAAACTAATATAACTTTTCGTATTTTGAAGACTATTTGAATTGCCATTTTAAAGTTATTGACAAAATGCGGTTTTGAGATTCAGAATGTTTTAGAGACACCAGAGAGCTTAGTCTGCGTGGAGCAAAATGCTCCAGTCCAAATGCAATAAAAATGGGCAGACAAAAATCATTTGCATTGCTCCTAGGGATAATTTTACATACGTTTATACGCCTTTTTTTCTCCCTTACCGGACGGAATGGCAAGGAGCAGGCTACCCGAACACGTCTCGTGACAACGGAAGTACTATAAAATGTTCTGTCCTTTCTTAATCACATTGTTTGTAGGAAAAGAAGTATTTGCGAATTATTACTTTTAATTATTTAACAAATAACCGGCCGTGAAACATGGGGGTTCAGATAGTTTAAATTATGTTTAAATAATAAATATAAATTATCGCAAATGTGTCAATAAAAGACACGAATGATTACTAAGGGGCCTGGATTTGGGCATTCTCCTTCCCGAGAAATATCTTGTCGCAACTGACCGACGCCACGTGAGCACACGTAAGCAGACAGTGGTAGATATTGATTATAAATCATCTTCATGGGAAACGTTGCTGCCGGGAAATATTTAAGTTTTCGTTCGCATTTTGCAGTCATGTCGCAATGCGGTGTAATATCAAAGAGCATAATTATTATTCCTTATGAGATTGAATTATCAGGAAAACTTACAAACGATGTCTAGCGAGCAGTTGCAAGCAAGGACGGGAGAACGATCGAAATGATACTTGTTCGGACGGCGGACTAGCTGATCAATTTCTGAAATAAATATAACTTTCCCTTTGTGAAATTAATTTCATACTTCATTGAAATCTAATGTTCTAACGAGTCTCTATAACTCGAGGACATTTCCCAAACGAACATTCTGTTATTGTATATGTAAAGGCGGCTACAAAAAAATCTAAACTAAATTAAGGAACTCCTTACTTACTAGGTGGTAGAGTTAATACCGCCCGGGTTGGTACCGTCGCATTTAATGAACGAAGCTCGAAGCGGCAATGAAAAGTGTCAGTTTTCCATCCAGTTCAATGTAGCCGATCAATATAGGGAAGGTCCTGGCATGGCATCTAGTTCCCATGTGGTGTGTTAGGCTGTTTGACGGTCAGTTTGGTATTAGCCATCCATATCCAGTTACGTAAAAAAAATATTGAATGATCAAATTCTTAAATTTACCTCCGTTAAATCAATTTACTTTTTTAGCTTTTATCGTTACTATAAAAAGCGTAGATTCTTTATCCCATTAGAAAATGGGTTTTTTTAATTGTTTTTTTCCATCCTTTAAATTACAATGCAGGTTAAATCACATTACTATGGTAGGCTGTGGAACTAGCAACGTTGCCACGTAGAGGTAACACGACATCCTGACACGCTCCGCCGCGAACGATTGCGCAGCCGAGGGTGGGCGACACGCCGGGCACACTCTATACGCAGGAATTCCATTTTTCCATTCACATAAATAGATTTTTTTGTGGGGCGGAGTAACGGCTTTGTGCCGCCGCCCGGCCGGGCGATTCCTGGAAGATCACTTGTCCGGGCTGCGCGGGCGCCGCCCGGGTCGCCGCGCCACCCCCGCCGCCGTCTGAGCCCGCCACCACCCCCCCACCCCTACCCCTACCGGCAGCGATAAATAACAGAATACTTTGAGAAATATTAGATTACCGTCAACTTACGCTTTTGGCGTTATACTCAACGGATTTTAGGTCATCACAGCAAGAACAGGTTACGTGTTTCGTCTTTGCAGAGGATAAACAAATGTCATCAAATTATTTTCACGAATATTTTTGTGACCTAGACCTTAAACAGTAAGTTATATAGATCGTGTAGGAGAAAATTAGATTATTAATGACGTGCATAAGATCGGTTTTAGCAAACTTACCCCGTAGCCTAGTGGCGCGGGGACTAGCCTAGCGTACTAGAGGTCTGGGTTCAATTCCCTGCCCCGTCATGCACCACTTTCTTTCTCTTTCTAAGTTCGATAAGTGCATTTCGACATGAATGCGAGTTGCTCCATGGTTCGGAATCCATGTTAAACTGTAGGTCCCCTTCCCCTACTAGGTGGTAGGGTTTAAGTCCGCCCGGGTTGGTACCATCGCATTGAATGAAAAGATGGTCGAAGCGGCAATAACAAATTGTCCGTGTTTTCCATCCATTTAAATGTAGCCGATCTCGGAAATGGCAATTAATTCCTTCTGGAATTTTGTGTATTGGGCTAATATCATAACGGTAGTTGTTTGGTTATTAGTCATTCATGTCAGGTTGCATAAAAAAAGCGAGAATAAACGTTACCAAGAAAAATGTAAAACAAAATACAAAATTGGAAACTAAAACAATAAATATTAATTAATAAAATGCTTTAGTTTTTCTACATTTCTATGAGCTCTATTAAAAGTAGCACAACTTTTTTTATAGATGAGTTGCCCAAATATTTAGTTTTACCTGATTGCACGTACAAGATTTATAATTCTTTCGAAAATTTATTTGTCTGAGTGTGTACGTATTTATGTGTTCTTTTATATTAGTTTTGTATACGACTGTTGCGCAAATATAAGAAAAAAAACTTCAAATTCTAGATTAATTTCAATCCACATGTATAGCCCCTATTTACAAACTTGATTGAATCGCGACTGTACCTTTAAGGCACGTCACGTTACGTGACGTCGAGTCGAGTATAGGGGTGTAGTCGCATTGTTTACGGAGATGTTACGGACGCCCCGCCAGCGTTCGTCTCGTTCGGCGCGGTTCCCATGAATTTCTATACCGACTAAATATGTTTACGGGCGATTTGTGCCCCTAACATATTAGGATCGAGCTATTAGGACGTCATGCTTTGCAGGTTGTTCCCGAATTCCTGTTTGCGGCGGGCGGTTTTTCTGCAAATCGAAAAGATAAGGGTGTGGTGGCGCATATTTTTGTTTTGATGATAGTTAAGGGAGAGGACCTACATATATGGTACCATAAATTGATACTTTATACTGACCCCTACTGTAAGTTTGACTCGTTTGATTGTTTGTAGCAAGCTCTGCGGTCGCGAGATAATACTGCAGGAAAGTTGACATGTCACCTTGAAGGAAATAGGAATGGGAAAATTCAATTAAGGCGCTAGGACTAGCCAACTGCTCGCGCCATACGAATGCATCTTTAAACGAATGTAATAATATGCATTAAAATGCCTCAGCAAGTCCAAATAGAACTCCAGACTGATAATGCATTATTTATATTTTTTGATTCCATCATTTATTTAACTAATAATAATCATAAAAAAGTCGATTTTTCATATTATAAATCTGAAAGTAATGTGATTTCTAGATATAAGCAAAAACAGCATATATGCAAAAACAAATAATTCCATTTGATTTTATATTTCGACATTTTGTCAAAAAAGTTCGGAAATGGACACTGTTTTTGCAGTGTATTTTGTATAGAAAAAGGAAACATACATTAACGCAAATAGGTTGATTCCTAGACAAGGAATCATCTATTGTAAGAATGACACTTCTAATCGTCAGACTTAGTTAGTTAACTTAGGGTGCCTCGTCTAACTTTGCGATTTGGCTAGTACCAGGGCCTAAATAAGGGTATAGGTACGCACTCCCTATACCAGGGCCGTTACCTTTGTACATTTATTCACCGGGTGAACAGGCATGTGAGTGATTAAATCTGACTAGTTGCACTTTACCAGATAACGTTGTGAAATTTACATTTAATTACTTACTTGCCCGTTCACCCGCAGAGTTAATTTACAATGGTAACAGGGCAGATAAGTTTGTGCATAATTTATTTTATTGATTGAAAAATATATTATTTTTACACATCTATTCATCTAAATGCAGCTTTAAATTCAATGTTCAAGTAATAATCCATGTTTTTCATAAAATGTCAGATTAAATTATTTGATTGACCGTTTCAATTGATGCCATAAAATTAGAGGGTTATTGAGAAAGTGAAAGATGAAGGGACTTTTTCTGTTCGATTCCGGGCGATTTTTTAAAAAAATATTTGATTGTAGTTATAATAAACAAAGGCAACCTGACATGGATGGCTGGATAACAACCCAACACACCATATTAGGTACCATGGCAGGACCTTCAATTTATGAGCACGGCTATACTGAACTGAATGGACAACACAGACAATTTTCATTGCCGCTTCAGGCATAGTTTCATCCTATGCGGTGGTCAGGGCGGGCTTAACCCTACCACCTTTAAAACCTCCAGTTTTGACATGGGTTCCGAAACATGGAACAGCTCACGTTCGCAACGAAATGAACTCATCCAACTCGGAAAGAGAAAGAAAGTGGTGACCGGGCGAAGATTTGAACCCATGACCTCTCGCTTGAAAGGCAAATCCTCCCCCTACACCACTGTACAGTAGTAGTTTTACAAGGAATCTTTCGTTTGAGTAAAATTTACTGTTTTCAATAATTAGGGAAGTTTTCCGACCACCTGTTAGCACCCCCCGATTTTCCAGGAACTTGGTGCCACGTATGTGAGTACTCACGTTTCACAAGCGTGCAGTGCGGAATGTTATCAAAAAGAATTATTCAGTTGGAGTTGGTTCCAAATGGTGATGGAAAACCCATTTAATTAAAGTCGGGTAACCTTAAAGAGTTATTATGAACTAAAAATAAGTATCTCGTTGGATAAGCCACTACTTACTTTAAAAAATATGTAAACAATCAACTTTTCATTGCTAAGTGATCGGATTAAAGGAAATAATGTTTTGATTAACATTCTGAAATAATCTATAACATTGCATGGTATTTTATTTGATATTGATAAATTTGCACAAACATAGTATGTTTCACTACAATGAGAAATACTACACATAATGTTCATGATGTTAGCCAAACTCACCACATGAGAACTAAGTGCCATGCCCATACCGTCTGGATGGATAACTCGGACAATTCCCATTGTCGCATTGACATTTTTTCATTCAATGCGATGACTCCAACCCGGGCGGGGTGGGATCAACCCTGCCAACTAGTAAAGAAGGCAGGGAACCTACAGTTTTACATGTAACACGAACGACGAATATTTTTGTCACCTCAAGTTACACAACTCGTATACTTTAATGTGCCGGAACAAAAACATTTTTTTTTAATTTATTTATTTACACAAACATATGCAGTTAAAACATTTTATAGGAACTTAAAATACTAACATTAACATATGCACGCAAATAAGAACAACCACGCAAATAAGATTTTTCGGCCTTTCACAGCCATGGAATCATATTCACCCATTGACTAATATCTCGCCTTTGCATTCACCACTAACAACTTCGAATTCATCCGTAGATAAATTAAGATGCTAATAGGAGGAGTAACATCGTATCAAAAAATATATATATTCCCTTATACCGATTAAAAAAACCCTACTCCCATACGTACAGAAACACACCCTCACACACACATGTAATGTGAATTACAAATGTTAGTGAATGTTGGTGAAGTAGTAGCCTACACGTTTGTGCATGCAGAATGGGACGTTGGATGTCCTGAAAGACTCTCTTAAAAATAAACCTTTGAACTGTTAAAAACTAATTTGGAACTGTCAAATATGTTTGCTTGACATCCTGCCCTATCTTTTATTTGACAGTTCCTATTCCAAAAAAATTGCAAATTCGTTCTGATTTCCACATGGAGGTGAAGAATGTTATTTCTTCACCTCCATGGATTTCCAGACAAAAACTTCGGGGAAGTTTCCAAATCAATCTTAAGAACTGCCCGAGTGGCACCCTGTATTACTGTGTTATCATACATAGTTTGGCCTTGTAAAGCCCTGGGTTAAATTCTCAGTCAAAGTTAGTTCCGAATAGACATACCTACACATTCAATAAGAATTTCCAAATGTAAGCTAGAACAAAATTTACGCATATATGTTTGAGTAATCCATGACTGTCTATCAAGAAGCGTATGATAGTTGTTCTTTAAAGTATGGATTGAAACTACATTCAAAGCATCTATACATTTTAATTAGTTTAAATCAGACATCCGATACTGACCACTTCGGTAAAAATAAAATTCTCTATGTTTACCATAAAACTTAAATCTTTGAATATGTAAACAAAATGCCGAACTAAATTAAATAAAACTTATCCTTAACACATTATGAATTAAATAGGACGTACGAATTGATAGGATTAAAATATTGTATTTATTTATATTATAATATTTTAATATTTATTATTCAAGATTTTAATATTCTAAAGGAAAGTTGTGACGAAATTAAAGTAAATGTATGCATGCCAATTATGTCTACAGAAGTGTAGAGTGACTCGTCAATGTCTGTATAGAGTAAGCGAAAGAAATATACTGTTACACATCACTATACCTATATATAGGGCTGCCATCCGTCCAGGTTTCCCCGGATTTGTCCTAGTTTAGAGGGCATCCGGAGAGCGTCCGGGCGGGGCTTCATTTGTAGTCCAAGTTTACAAATTTAAAGTCCTTACTATTTGTAAAACAATTTGTAACAAACTGTAATAATATTCTGTTTTATTAGGTAAGTAAGTACATTTAAAATGATGATTAAAGATCACTAAACTTTATTATAAGGTGTGAAAATAACTTTTTTTGTTACACTTACTGTTTAAAATAACCTGTTGACATGTCCGGGTTCTGGGCTCTAAAATCAGGGGTTTCCACGCGTATTTTCACGTCTTGTCCTGGTTGCCAAATTTTAGAGATGGCAACCCTACCTATAGAGCTACTACTATGTATACAGCGAATGAGTGACGAAATGAAGAAACAGAATTACAGAACGGAACTGAGTGGACCCATCGTGATATAATGTATTACGGAATACTTTGTGATAGATGTACCGTAAAATTATAGCCTGTATAAAAAAATCTTTAGAGCAGAGTTTCTTAATCTGGGCATGAGTGCTGGGCGTCCCTGTTTGATATGATGACAGTAAATATTGCGCATGATTGATTTAAAAAAAAGGTATATCGTTTTCAGTGAAAGTAAATAAAAAGTGGATCTTTTTTTCCAAATGCCTTTGTTTTCTTTTTCTATCTTTTTTAGAAGGGGTCTGTTAATATCTTTTTACTTTCGCAAGAGGTTCATGACTGAAACCCTGCTGTAGAGGGAGCAAAATAAATATATTGCAATCGTGCATGATGGCGCTCTGTCATCTCTAGCGGAAGACCCTCTGTGGAAACGGCGAGTATGCATGTATGTTTAAAGGTGCAGTGAACTGCACTAGCTGACACACACACCCTCCCGCTCTCCCACATTTATACATAACCCAACTCCATGCACGACACACCGACACGCGACCCGGCGCGGTGCGGCGGAGGCTGCGGCGCATGGTGGCACGTACGATAGCGCACAATAAAGATTCTTGGAAGATGTTTCATTCATAATATTAACAGCCGCTCATTATGGTCAAGTGGAAAGCGCGATGGGCAGCCGACGCGTGAGCGATAGAGGCAGACGCATGGGACGCGAACGAGAGGGAGAGAGACCGCAGTATGTTTCATAATATCTGCCTGTGAGCCGCAATAAAGAACAGGTAATACACGAGCGATATGAAGTACAGACTTCGACGGTGGTGTAGGGAGGTTGAGAAAACGAAGGTCATGTTATACGATCCGTACATTATTCGTTGGTCAGTACAATTACCGTATTTATTTTCATGTGCAGCTTTTATTTATGGATTTAGTATTTGCGGTGCTCGACTCCGCTTGGGACGATGCAGCTTTGGACGCATATCGGGCCTGCCTTTTTTCTGTCTCTACTAAAAATATAAACGCAAAATATGTTTTTGTTTTGTCCTTTTTACACGCAGCAAATGTACGATGTACTTTAATCCCCGAAAATATCTCTATTTACTATTTTACAACCTGCTGCCGACGAATATCACATCCAAACATTTTTCAGATTATTCTCAAAATACGAATAAAAAATCTTTCAGTCGAGAAAACAGCATGTATATCGGTTGTCAAAGCGAGACAATCGACGGAAATATTCCATCCAGGCTACTAGGGTCCTTCAAATATGGGATGAAGAAGCACCTGGCCGGCCGGCATGGTTTTCGCAGCTCCTGTAAAATTTCTAAAGCCCGTGGAACGAAATTGTATCGACTGAAATTATGATAAATAGATATTTCGTAACGAAACAATTGCGTTGCTTTCTTCAACGAATGTGGTACATGTTGAGTCCAGCCATATATCCAACCACAGACCATAGTCCAGCCATGAAGTGGTTCTTATTAACATTGACATAAATATTACAACGTTCACTGCTTATTACACTGTTTTACGGTCGATTCTACATGCATATCAAATTATTATGTCGGTAACAGCGTTGGACTTGGCAATTGGCCGTATAGGCCGCGGCCTAGGGGCGGCAGCGGCGGCAGGGCGGATTTTCCTAAAGGTCGAGTAAGCTAGGGCGGCAAAAAATGGGAAGGGCGGCAAAACTTTGCTAGTTTTTTTAGCAGTCGCGTCCTCTAAATTTCCAAAAAATCTACTACAAATCGTATTAATGCGTTTTGTTTTAGTAATGCTTCTTTTTTACGAAGACCGTCTAAAATAATTAAATTTATTGACGACCATTCAACTTAAGCTCGGCTGCCTGACCTGTTTTTGTTCATTTGCAAAATTTTCCGAGCATTCTATTCCATATCCTCCGAATACCATTGACTGCGTGAGATTCTCGAGCGGGCAATCGTCCATAGGCCTAGGGCAGCCAAGGCCTGGTCGTTAGTAATTTCATACTGCACGTAGTACCTGCGTAGGAAGCGCATTTTTATTAACACCACGCCAGGGCCTTTCTCTATTACAAAGGTCATGCCCATTGAACTTATCGGAGAACGAACTGATACGTGCCACCCGCGCAGCATCGCCCAGGTACTCCTCGAGGTATCGCCTTGTCAATGCTCCCCTATCAAATCCAGCTGCGTCCTAGGAATATTGCGTTACCTGTTTTGTTCCAAGAGAGGTGTACAATACGCGTAAAGAGCTCCTGCTATGCATGAACCATAGATATTTTAAGTATCTGTGCCATAAATGGCATAAGCATCTATTTAAAATATATATGGCAAGAATATTTTTAGAGTTACCATACATGTATTTGGAAAGTCCTAGTCTTTCGAAAAAAAGGTAATCGAAATAAAAGTTTAAAACTGTATATAGAACTTCATAAATGGACATGGATGGCTAATACCACCACACCCACCGACATGATATTAGCCCAACTGCATTACCGAAGGAATTCGTTGCAATGCCAGGAACATCCTTTTATGAGCACGGCTACATTGAACTGGAAATCACGGACAATTATTAAATGCAGTTTCGACCGTATTTTTACTTTATGCGATACCAGCTGAGGTACCCGGCTCCGCTTGGGTCAATGTCGTTTTTGACTGATTTCGGGCTGGTCAAGTTCAGCCTGCGTTTGCAATGTAAGCGGAAAGAATGTAATTATTTACGACATCACATTAGAAAACTAAAAAATAACAGTATTTCTCCACTATTTAATGGATGTTATAACACATATAAACCTTCCTCTTCAATCACTCTATCTATTATAAAAAAAAACCGCATCAAAATCCGTTGCGTAGTTTTAAAGATTTAAGCGTAGGTACATAGGGATATAGGGACAGAGAAAACGACTTTGTTTTATACTATGTAGTGATTATCAGACCAGGCAGGCTAAACCCGACCACCTAGCAGGGGACCAAACACCAGAAGTGAGAGAATTCGAAAGAGAACTAAAATAAGTTAATTTACTGAGTGAATAGCAGGTGAATAACATGCAAGAGAGTGATTAAATCTGACGTTTTGTTGCATTTCGTACCATGCTAGCTGTCAAACGACGTGTTATTCGGCCAAGGGAACTGAAATTTACCGTTGAAAAGGTACGATCATAGATATAAGAAATGCAACTAAACGTCACTGTTGCTTGTTCACATGCTATTCACCTGTATAACCATAGTAATCCCCCAGGACGGATTGTATTGTTTCTAGCGTTCGAAACTCCATCTACTTCCATGCAGAGAAGATAATACGTACTCTATAAAAAATAAGTATGTGTGATCGTGTGATGTGACCGTATGGTGCTCTGACATGCCTAACCCTGCCGCTATACGGATGAGTTTCGATCGCCTTATATCGGTGCCCACGAGAGCCGTTGGGGTTCCGGCCCTTTTTTCCGACTGTGAAAAAACCTCGACCCATTAACAATAACATCAAAACTAGCCGCTGCACAATACTAGCGCCTCCGGCGGGGTGTGGGGCGTGGGGCGAGGGATGGGACGAGGTCGGCCTTCCACGAAACCGCCACATATCTCATACTCATCTCCGCGCCGCGCCGCGCCGCCACCGTCGCGCCGCGGCTCACGTAGCTGCACTTTGCACGTCATTGCCAGGGGGGTTACAATATCTATGGTCACCATGATAAATTAACTCGAAGGGTGAACCGTTAAATGAGTGAATAAATCTGACGTTAAGATGCGTTTCGTGCATCGACATTATAGTTATAGATGATACTAGCTGTGCCCACAGCTCCGCCCGCGTTAAAGTCCTATACAGTCTGCTCGCCGCTCACGTTAGGCTGATGACGTGTCAATTCGGTGGTCAAACCAGGTAATTTGCGTTTTCGCTTACTACTCCCTAATTTTTCAACATGTCGTGATGATATTTAGCAAAAACTTCTTCGAGATGTGCTCGATTCTATTAGCGAAAACCGCATCGAAATAGTATTAGCCGTTTCATCGTGATAAGCGGCCAAACATTGTTGAAGACGAGACAGACAAACGCTTCCGAAAAATAGTTTTTGATCATCGGCATTCGATAGCGCCCTTCGATTTTTTTTTATAAAATTCCAAAATTACGGGTACGCCACCCTAGTGTTTTATAAAATAATAAGTAGAGATCAATGATGTCGTCCTATGATAACTGGTAAATTTATTTTTAGCCATTGACATATTTTTAGCAAGATTTTCTTTCATAGTAAAGAGATCAAGTATTTATATTAAGGTGGGCCTTCCCGCTCAACTCCCCATACAAAAGTGGAAAGAAGATCAGGCCCATATTTCTTGTCAGAGATCCAAAATGTTGCTCAAAATAGGTTTATTTGATCGAACTAGATGTCTGATGACCATTGGCATTATACATTTTGTTTGGTTTCTAGGTTTGAAGGTCCGAAAGTTCGATTTTTTCGCGCGTTTTATACAATAACGATTGCTCAACGATAAAATATAAACACCTTAAAAAGATTAGTCATCAGTTATAGCTTGTTTCATGAAGATTTATAATCAATTTGGTTTTAATTCGATTTTTGACTACAGCGGTCGTGGTTTACTTTTAGCTACAAGTCGGTTTGTAACTAAACTTTTTGTAAATCTTACCAAATCAAGCACTATGCGCATTGTCTGCTTAATGGACATGTTTCATCCTCCTTCTCACCGAGCCTGTTTTTTTCTTTGAAACAGAGAAGGTCCTAGATCGCAATAGCACGGTTTTGTACCGTGTCCGCGAATGAGTTAGTCCCGCCTGGAAGGGCCATCTTAAGAAGCTGAAAAGTCTAGTGAGAAGATAAAAAAAGTTGGAGTTCACACGCCAATACAGTGGCTGTGGAACTCCCACGGTGCCCTTTTTAGGGTTCCGTACCCAAAGGGTGAAAACGGAACCCTATTACTAAGCCTCCGCTGTCCGTCCGTCCGTCCGTCCGTCCGTCCGTCTGTCCGTCTGTCACAGGGCTGTATCTCAGTAACCGTAACAGGTAGACAGCTGAAATTTTCACAGAGTGTGTATTTATTTTGCCGCTATAACAACAAATAGGTAAGATTAAAAAATAATTAAAATTAAAGGGGGCTCCCATACAAAAAACGTGTTTTTTTTGTTTTTTTTTCTACGATGGTACGGAACCCTTCGTGTGCGAGTCCGACTCGCACTTGGCCGGTTTTTGCATCTCGATTGTCGCAAAATGTATTGATTTGGCGCATCCGAAAGGCGGCGCGGTGGCGTGCGGCGGATCTACGGCGGCGCCAGAGAGCGGGGCGTGGGTAGCGTGGCACCCCCGCGCCCCCGTCCTGCGTGGTGCAGGCGCAATGGATGGCCCATTGCCTCTATTTAGGGCGGAGTGCACAAAAGGACATCGTATGATTGAGCCAAGCTAAATACAGCTAAGCAATAAATGTATTTTTCACGTTTATGTAATTACAAAATCAGTGGTAGTTATATTTAAAAAAAAAATCATTTCACTTAGCCCTCATGGAACTGAATGCAGTCAGTTGCTATCACGCTCTTAATATGGTGTATTTCTACATAACAATTCCAGGGTAGAATTTTAAATAATAATGTAATATATTATCATCACTTCATATACAGATAAATGTATAACCAACCGCGGAAGTTGATTGATATGGAAATTCCAAGGTTTTTCCTTTTTCAATAATACATTCAGTGGATACTGAACACCCACCATCGCTGGTATAACCGCATCAAACGTCGCCGTCTGCGAATTGCGTTCCCATTAGCTGTGTTGAAAACTGGTCGGTCAGGCATGAGTAGAGCGAAAACCACAAAACTGGCGAAGCGCAGCTCGGCTTCAATATGACATCGTGATTACCGCGCCGGCTGTTCATAAAACTCGTCAACTACCTTTGTACACTAGCGATGGGTCATTCCAAGAATCCGATTCCTCTGCTTTAGTTAATCCTTTTGACACTTCGCGTTATTTGTATTTGCATTTGTATTTGTATTTGTATATAAATCAGCCTTTGGAACACATAAGGAACACTTGGAGTCGTCAAAATCTATTCCATGGAAAAAAATAAAGTTTCAAGTTAAAAGTTAATAGCTAGGTATCTACAGTTATAACCTAACACTTAATATTAATATATGCAGTATTAAGATCTTGCTTTAACTAAGGTTTATAAATTAGTAACTAAATAAGTTCATCAAAAATTATTATAAGCCTTACTGACTCCTATCCTCATTCCCACTCCTCTTTAAGGGGAATAAATACCTAAACATTGGAGTTTTTCTTAAGTCGATTACAGTAAAGCCTTTGGTTGTTAAACATTGAAAAAATACTGAGTTAAAGAACGTACGTTTGCAAAGGTACACATCCCCATTTTGTCCAAAACACTTGTATAATCATCGAAATAAAAAAATATTCTATAAGGAACTTTTTTACCTTTCAAAACCATTTTTTTCTGTTATATTTCTATTTAGAAGAACGAAATAAAAAAAATCTTATAACTTTCAGCCATAACGTGGTACACATCCCCCTTGCTTTTAAAAAATCTTCTAAATACAGGAATTTCACAAAATCAGACTAGTCGTACGGGAAACGAGTGTTCTTGCTGGTTTTTGGAGCGGGGATGGAGCGCGCGAAACGTGCGTACCCTCCCATGCGTACGCTCACATGATGGCACTGGCTAGATTCCGCCGCGCGTATTGTTGACTTTGCGCTATGAATTAAAGGCGCTTTAAGTTACATCCATTCCGTCTTATTATAGTAATTTCAGGTGGCTGAATATTAATTCCACACCGTAGTCAAACCAGAGGAGAGCATTATCAAAATCAGCTGCACAAACTCATTCTTAATTTTTATTAAAAAAAAACTAAAAAAAAACCCCATTCCGGAGTGACAACCTTTTTAGGGTTCCGTACCCAAAGGGTGACAACAGGTCTCGGCTGTTCGCGGACAGCGGAGGCCTGTATTTCATGAACCGCAGTAGGTTGACAGCTAAAATTTCACAGAGCGTGTATTGTTTTTGCCACTATAACAACAACAAGGTAACAATACAAGAAAAAGGGGTTTTATTGACGTTTTTTTGCTCATTCGAATTATTCTACGAAAACTTGGATCCGATATAAGACTTGCGGGTTCTCGGAGTAACATTGGACCTTCATTCCGGAGATCACTCCGGATGTTTGGAGTAGGAAACGGAATGCATTCCTTTTTGGAGCCTGAATGACCCATCACAAGTGTACACCTTCGAGATATCCCGGGCCACCTGCCACGGGCTACCGAAGGTTAGTCCGGGGTACATTCCACAGAAGTCCGGCATGCCTCGATGTTGTGGGAGCAGTTTTGAAGGCACTTTAATTACGCGATTAATAAAAAGCCAGCTCGTGAGTCTGGCCGTGCAAACGGTGTTTTCGGCTCTTCTTGGAGTTCCAGATGAGACATGCCTACTTCAGTAACAGACCGTGAATGGAATATGTCCAATCTTGCTAAAACGGCTTACTAAGAAGAAAGGGGAATTGTAGATCGTAGAGTTGGCGCAAAGGTAAATTTGTGTTTTATTTAAATGATTGCCCTATGAGAAACCTGTTTGACTTCTCCCAAGTTTCCTCAAATAATGAAACCCTAGTACCTAGCTTACTCTAGCACTGATCGCGGTATGAGCAATGGAAGGTTTGAAAATGCAACAATCATCATTACAGCTTCAAAAAAAATTTCATCGCTATTGAGTTCTGTGTCCAGGTGTCGACGGTGATTTGCTGTGTAGAAACAACCACCAGCTTCATTCGTGTTACATACTTTCACTTATCAAATTCGAAATAAGAAATAAAGTAACTTAAAATATCTATGGTGCCACGCCAATGGATTTTGAAACAACAGCGTCGAAGAAAATAAGTATCGAGAGAAAAAAATACATGCATATTTTGTGAGTGTATGTGATGTTCTCGCAAAATATCACCTTTAACCATTGACATATATATTTTTAACAGTGATAAATTTGCGTATTAAAACGGGTGCCCTGGCCAATATCAATTTGTTCATAATGATTAGTGACCGTATTGAATTATGTATACCCAAGATTACTTGCCTTATGCACTTATGAATTTCATTCAGAAAACAACCTTGAAATACCTTGTCTCCTTGTGGTTGGTCCATGGTGTGAGACAATAATATCATATCTCTACATTTTCCTGCAATTAGCTTTATTTATTTATTTATTTATTTTATTTATTTATTTATTTATTTTCAAAACACCCTATATACAGACAAGGAATCCAATTCTTAGGGATGTGAACAAACAACAAAAAGTATGATTATTTTAAGTGGTAACAATAATACACATACACAAATTTACATTTACAAAATACATGAAAGGTCAGTAAGTGCCTAATTTAATAAATCTGACTGTTTCATATATTGTTATATACTTCAGCTAGTTTTGCAAATTGTTTACGATTGCAGTGGAAGACATCTAGCTCTGGCAGTTTAGCTATTATGTCATTGAGTCCGTACAACGCCCGAAGCACTGGAGTCTGCTGACAGTGGACAGTACGAGATCGCGCTACTGTGAATAGTCTGTGATTTCTGGCGCGTATGTATCTATCCGGCACATGAAGGGAGATCAAACCGAGAATGAATGGATTGTCAATCTGACCGTTCAATAAAAGGAAAAAATGTAAAAAGAGATGTACAGTCCTCCTATTCTGTAGCGTAGTGTATCCAACCATTCCGCTTACGAATAAAGAGGGGTAGTTATATTTGAGTATCTCATTGTAGGGATAGTAGCCATACATTTTCTTGTATAAAAACCTATTAAATTTCCTTTGAACTCTTTCCACCATGAGTATGTATTTTGACTCATGTGGGTTCCAGATAATTGCATTGTAATCGAGTTTCGAACGCACAAAGGCGTCGTATAGGAGTCTGAGTACTGTGGCGTCCTGAAAGTAATTACCTTGCCTCAAAACAAACCCCAAACTCCTGTATGCCTGCTTGCACTTCCCCTCTATATGGTCATGAAACGTTAGTTTATCATCCATTGAGATTCCTAAGTCTTTTACCCGATGGACTCTCGAAAGTGAGTTCCCCGACAATTTGTAGTCGTGTTGAATCGGGTTTCGAGATCTAGTATAGGTCATTATGGAACACTTGTCGAAATTGAATTCCATCATGTTCTGCTCGCCCCACTCTTGGACTAGATCGATATCATTTTGCAGTAATTCACAGTCAAGTTGAGTCGTGACACCGAGTGCCAGTTTTAGGTCGTCGGCGAATAAAAAGCACACTGCCGTCCTGACACTCTGTGGAAGGTCGTTAATCATGAATAGAAACTGGGATGGCCCCAGATTACTCCCTTGGCTCACCCCAGACCTGGTGAAATAATTTTTAGATCGTTCTCCCGAGAGCTGAACGTACTGATTCCTGTCCTTAAAGTAATCTGCAAAAAAATGCACTAGTTTAGGAGAGAAGCCAGAGGCTGACAATTTTTGGAGCAGGACATCATTATTCACCCGATCGAAGGCTTTCCGGTAGTCAAAGTAAGCTACATCTACTTGCTTCATTTTTTCCATTTTACCTGATGTATAATTTACAAAGTTCATCAGATTAGTGGTCGTTGATCGTTTTCTTCGAAACCCGTGCTGGCAGTCGGTGAGCATAGTTTGCGTCTGCCAGGAAATGCACGAATTCAAAATTGTCTCAAATATTTTGGCAAAAGTCGAAAGGATGGCTATAGGCCTGTAGTTGCTTACGTCTGATTTGTCTCCATTTTTATGAATTGGTGTTACCCTTGATTCCTTCCATCTAGAGGGATATTTGGACTGGTGGAGAGAAAGATTGAATAAGAACAGAAGAGGTTTTTCGAAGGCCGATATACAGTCTTTAACGACAAACGAAGGAACAGCATCTGGGCCTGGAGAAGATCGAACTTTCAAACGTTTGACTGCGCGTTGTAGGTCGGTGATGTCGATTGAGTCCACACTAACAAGGGTTGCGCCGGCTCCAACTCCAGAAAGCTCCATTGCGGCTCTAGCATCCAGTTTCGGAATATCTTCTAGGAATACAGATTTAAAATATTCAGCGAAAGCGTTACTCGCGTCACAACCGGTGTATGATCTACCGTTGTATCTATATTCTGAAGGTTTTTGTCCGTCGGTTCGTAGGTCTTTTACAAATTTCCAAAAGGTAGTGACATCTGTCCTTATGTTGCTTTCAATAGTTTTCATGTATAAGCTGTGTGCGTCAACAATTTGTTTTTTGACAAGTGTCCTGTAATACCTAAATTGTTCTCTATCATCTTCTAAGGCTGTTCCGAATTTTGATCGTTGGAGAAAGTAATATTTAGACCTAATATTGCGTATAATTTCGGAGGTAAACCACTTCGGATATTGAAACCTCGTATTTACTTGCATACCTTTTTTCATCGGAACACAACCGTCGTAGCAACTGTCTAAAATTGAGTAAAAGTAAGAAACTGCTGTATCAATATCTTGCAAATCATAAAGCGATTCCCAATTTGCTTCAGCGAGTCGTTTATACAATAAAAGAAAGTCTGCCTTACGAAAATTCCGTTCACTTGTCGGTTTGATCTCGCGTAAGGCGGCGGTAGACACAGGTGCCGAATGCGCGCGAGGGAACACTATGGTAGTGCTCAGCGGCGGGTGGTAGCTGTCCACTCTCACGAGACCGGTTCACTCACATACTGATACGCGTTCTTCAGGAAGGTTGCTAAGTACCAGATCTAGGATACCTCCACTGCAATTAGGAACAGAATTAAATTGTTTAAATCTACAGAAGGCCAAAAAATATCCATAACATATCAAAACATTTTGTGAACAGGAATTTAGATTAAAGTCGCCGAAAACAATAATATTGTCATATGACAGACTTAGGTTTTCAATAATTTTAAATATTGAATAATATGTGTCATCAGATGCAGATGGCGGTATGTATGTGACACAGCACAAAAATTGTATGTTTCGGTTTTTAATAGACGCACACAATAATTCAATTCCTTGCAATTCACCATCCACTTGCATCAATTGGCGTACGTCAAATTCTGCCCTCGCTGCGAGCATCACACCTCCCCAATTGTCCTCACCGCCTCCTCTGTCTCTCCGAAGTATGGTGAAGTCTGCTGGGAATAGTTCAGCGTCGAACACTGACTTGTTCAGCCATGTTTCAGTGGCTACAAAGAAATCAGCTGTAGAGGCAACTATAGACTCGAGGAACGTTTTAGTTTTGCTTCTGATGCCGCGAACGTTCTGATAAAAGAATTCCAACGTTTTATCACGCGGTCGAGGGCATCTTGCTTCCGACCGCTGGTCGTCGAAACGTAATCCATTTCTTTATTCTTGCGTTTCTTGGCCACGCATCCGGGCAGAAGCAAACGGAATAGTCAGTCTCCGTCACTCCGATCTTATATGAAGAATAATCACCCTTTGCCTTTAACTGTTCAACTGTAAAGTCTGCATTTGAGCATAATTTCTTCATGTGATTATTAATTGCATCTTCCGTAGTCCCAATTTCTAGGTTCCAAATGTGAAGGTACCTGCGCTGCTCAATCGCTTTTATGGTACTTTTATGAGGTTCAGCAGTACCATACAATACGACTGGCTTTCTTGTAGGGTTTTTTTGAGCTACCTGTCTCCATTCTACTTGAGGATCAGTGAGTTTACGTTGCTTTTTTGCGGAAGACACTGGCTCTGCGTAGGTCCCAGATATAGCTGATTGTCGTCGATCATCTCTATTGATATAGATGCTGCTGCCGCTACCTCCGTCGCTAACTTCGCCTACTTTCAATCCGGTTTCTTTATATAGTATTGGTTTCTTTATTTCTTTGTCAAGGTTACGTAGGTTTTTTGGAATGTTCGATTCTATATTCCCAACGAGAATATTATTTCGCAGGATGGGTTCAGACTTGGAATATGTATTTTTAGACTCAGGTGCGCCATTTTTAATGCCACAGCGTAGCAGTGTATCGGTTGAATTTTGTATTGTTAAAACTGATTTCTCCAATGTAGAAAGTTTGTTCATAACAATTCCAATGCACGACGTAGTTGTTAGTGAAGTAGTAGATTCATAATCCCGCTGTCTTTCTAATTCAGCAATGTTATTGCTAGTGTGTGACAATTCCTGTAAAAGGTGTTCGTGATTTTGTTGGTATTTCAAAATAATGTTATAAAGTGATTCAACATCCTTCCATATTTTCTCCGTGCTTCCTTTCATAAATCCAGTATTGTTAGAAAGTTCGGTCTTAATGCAATCGAGCAGAATGTCTGCTGAATCCATCGGTGGAGAGGCGGACGCTATTTCGGAATAGGTGGGTGTGATGGTGCCCGAGCTTCGGACTCTGCAAGATAAAGGTGAGGCTGGTTTTAACTGTCTTGATTGAATTTGTGGGGTTACAGATAATATGGCATCAACTTCGTTAGCAGGTGAAGGTGTGAAAGGGAGAGCTAAAGCGTGTTTGTTTGGTCCGTTTCTGGGTGTCTGGAATGACGTGGATTCGGTCCTTAGGACGGTAGTGCTGAATTCGATAGGAGCTGATGTTACATGAGGCGTGGTTAATGTGCGTGATTTTGTAGCGTTACCTTCAATCGGCTGGAACATAGCATCTCGCGCTAATTGAGTTCTTTTCGGGACACGAGACGGTTGATGACCAATCCAAGATTCCTTCTGCGTGTCCTTAATACATGTGTTGCATTTCCATTTTTTCCCTGTCATTATTTTGAACATGGTAAATGAGATACCTGAGCAATCTACGTGGTATTTGTCTGAACATATATAACATGTGAGGTGTTGCTTGCTTATAATGTCATTTTTGCACTTTTTGCATGTACCAACTGGAACGCGCTGAACGGAGTACATATTTAAAATGAAATTTTCTCGGCTCGGACAACTGATCTACGTCACCGATGACTTTAGTCTTGACAAAGTACTCGGCGTAATTTTGTCAGTAAGATGCCAAAGGTATTATTCTTGGCATCCTGGGAAGCTTTTGCAACCTTCTGGAAGGCGATGATAATGTCAAGCTTGGTCTTACAGCCTCTAGGCGTCTGGCGACGGACTCCGATATCTTGGCGCGAAAGATAATGAGATAAACGCGGAATATACCTGGAAATATATGCGCAAAACTCAGGATACGAGAAAAATATAAATATTTTATAAATATTTTGAAAATTCAGATTTTTTTCCTGCCTGTCAGTATGACAGTTTTTTACTTTTTTTTTTACTTTTTTTACTTTACAGGTTTAAGGGGGGAACGGCAGAACGTCTAATATGCAGATCGTATAATGTCATATTTCAACAAAATTTTAAAACCATGCACAACGTATAATCGGCAGATCGTATAATTTTATACGTAGTGCATGAAGAAGTTTAAAAAATAAAATTACTTATTTCTCCATGCATAACGTATAAAAGTCACAACGTATAATATTATGATCTTTATTTAAGGTGGCCCAACCCGCTCATCTCCCCATACAAAAGGGGAGAGAAGATCACGCCCATATTTCTTGTCAGAGATCCAAAATTTTGCTCAAAATAGCTTTATTTGATCGAACTAGATGTCTGATGACCATTGGCATTGTAAAATTGTGTTTGGTTTCTAAGTTATAAGGTCCGAAAGTTCTCGAAAACTTTGGAGGTGGATTACGCAATGATAAAGTAAGAACATCGTAAAAAGATTAGTCATCAGACATAGCTTATTTAATCAAGATTTATGATCTATTTGGTTTTTGTTAGATTTTTGACTACAGCGGTCGTGGTTTACTTTTAGCTATAAGTCGTTTTGAAATTAAAATTTTTGTAAATCTTACCAAATCATACACTATGCACATTGTCTTTTTTGTGGACATGTTGCATCTTCCTCATCACGGAGCCTGTCTTATTCTTTGAAACAGAGAAGGTCCCAGAGCGCAACAGCACGATTTTTTACCGTGCCCGCGAATGAGTTAGGCCCGCCGGGTTGGGCCGCCTTAACAAAAAAAGAAAACCATGCATATCATATAATCCAAAAACTTTTCATACGATAAGCGCCCTTATGAATATACTTTTAAAGCGTATACTCGCACGTGACGTTTCGACCTTCTCAATTAGCCTAAGGTGGCCTTTCGAAATTGTAGCAAATATCGATTCGTAGCAATTTCAGCCTTAAATGTATCGTTATTAGGGCGTTTTATGCAGTGCTTCTTGGCATATTAGACGTTCTGCATGGTTTTCTTTTTTTGTGAATTCATGTTAGGAATATTATACGTTGTGACTATTATACGTTCTGCATGATGCAAAGAGTTGATTTTATTTTTAAACTTAATTCATGCACAACGTATAACATTATACGTTGTGAATATTATACGATATGCATGGTTTTCATTTTTTGGAAAAAAATAATTATACGTTATTATACGTAGTGAATACGACTCGCTTTAAGTAAGTGGTGTGGCCAAGGAGAGGAGGATAGAGGACGCACCTGGTTCGATCATGCGCTGGCGACTGTAGGTATCGCCTCCTCGCTTACCCTGGTTTCCATTTACGAGTATGGAGGGCGCAGACTTGCTCCGGCGACGCACGCAGCTGTGTGGGTCCAGGCCTGGACGTGCGGTCGGCGCGATGGTCTGGATGCCTTTTCCTTTTTGTGACTTTCCTGTTATTATGCACTGCACTTGCACTGTTGCACGCGCGAACCTTCTGCTATGCTTTCGACCGATATAGGCGTATCCAGGATTTCACAATGGCACTGGCGTGGATGTCAAAAATTGCGGCGCGCACAAGTTGTTGTCGGTGCTAGTTCGTGAAAGGAAGTGAAATTTGGAGGGAAATGGTATGGATAAAATAAAATTCATCGCAGGGTAGTTGAAGAAAAAGTCAGATCTGTCATTCTGTCAATTGGCGCGAAAATTCAAATGTCTACCTGCTAAACTATTTTACTTGTCCGTGTTTGGATTGACCAGTAAGTTAAATAATTCCTACTCTGAAACTAAGATGATGTATAATTAATTAGAGAAAGACACTTTTATTTTATTTATTTATTCATTTATTCATACAAATATAAACAACAAATTATATTCGCTACCACTTAAACTGGCCCAAAGGCTGTATTATAAGTGGTAGACTACTTATGTTCAACAATGGTCACCTACACACTGTTCTTGTGTTTTTATTTACTCCAGATTTTACAGAGGTATGTCTAGCCAAATTGTGTGTCATTTCGTACCACACTTATATATCTGCATCAAACATCATTTTCAATGCAATACTGTTGCTATACGAACGCCCGTAATATTAGTATGAATAATATCTTGCATGGTATATGTAATGTTATATCTATGGAAACATAGAAAAATACAAAAAAGATAGTAAACTCCAGTAGGAGTAGGAGGGCACCAAGAAAGGAATTATTTTAGTTTCAAGAGAAAGTTGGCACTCTCATACCGGATCGGCGATACCTCCAGACCACCCTCAATCAGCTGCTCATGAAAGTTACAGAGATAAGTAACGTGCGAGCAAACACGCAATCACACGTGTCTGGGAAGTCGATGTGGGAATGGCTCAGCAGCCACGGACTCAGGGCGCTATCGGGCCGATATCTCTTATCGGCGGATAGGTACTCCTGTGTCTCGCCGGTGGGACAGTTGCTTCACAGCAAGACACGTCGATTAGGAGTACGTAGGTTTTTACTGTTGTTCATTTTTTGTAACTGGACATGGATAGCTAATACCAAAACCGCTCCGTCACGACATTAACTTAACACACCACGTGAGAACTAGTTGCCAGTCCACCACCTTCCATATATTGCTCGGCTACATTGAAGTGGATGAAAAACATGGACAATTTTCATTGCCGCTTCGTTCATCGTTCATTCAATTAGATGGACCCGGGCGTGATTAAGCCTCTCACAAAGTGAAAAATAGTCACCCACCCATAATTCAACCGCGCTCATAGGTAGCTTGTCGTATCGCAAGGCGTTATGTTTAAAATGCGCATATCGCAGTCTTATTAGAATAATTAGAAAGGGACGACACAAGGGTGACTCGTGGCTGTCATTTCATGAGTACGAAACCGTTGGGATTCACCGGTGACTCACAGGTGAGAATCTCATAAGTATACCCCCAGGGCGGAGACGGCGGCGGCGTCACACAGAAACAAGCCCGACGACATTCTCGTAGCAAAGTATAATATTTGTGTTATACATTGTTGCCGCGGCAAGGTGTTTGCGCACCCTACCGCCTACACCAGGATTTCTTAACTTGGGGTCCATGGACCCCTTAGGGGTCCGTGGTATAAGTCCTGGGGGTCCAAGATAGTGATTGATATGATGGCAATACATCTGCGCGTAATGGATCTTAAAACTTAGGTACAGTCGTTTCCTCTCAATTGTATACATTGAAAAGGGAAGGATTTTCTAAGTCCCTTTTACTCTATGGTTGACGTCAGCATGACAGAAAAAGATATCAAGTTTGTCTCTATTTCCGGTGTATAGATTTCAGACGAAACGACTGTTCCACCTATAACCATGAGCGGATTTCCCTCTAGAAGCCAAAAATGGCTGCAAAACCTGGGCATTTTCGGTATTTTGTTTATTGATGACCTTTTTTGTTCATTGGAAGAAATCCGAACATTCTACCCAAATCGGCTGGATAAGTTTAGTATTGTGCTCCTCCGAAAGTTCCCTTCGACCATCGGATACATGAGCTCACAAGCTCATTTCGAAATATTGGAAGGGGTCCGTCAGATTTTTTCAAGTTCGCAAGGGGTCCATGAGTGCAAAACGGTCAAGAAACACTGGCCTACACGGATCAACTTCGACATAACCGCGGCGCTGCCAGAAGGAACCGTCAGCTGGAGCCGGCTCCGCGCCGCCCAAGTCGCCGCCCTACGCGCCGGATGCGGCGACGCAGGGGACACACATGAGCTTTCGACTCAGCGAGCGCGGAAGGACTACACAGACCGGTTGCTATTTATTTGGAAACAAGAACTTAGAAAACCGGCCAAGTGCGAGTCGGACTTGAAGGTTTCCGTACCATCGTACGAGATTTAACACAAACAAGTGCGAGTCGGATTCGCACACGAAGGGTTCCGTACAAGATTAAACAAAAAAAAATTTTAAGACATTGTTTAATTTTTATTATTTTTTTATTTTACCTATTTTGTTGTTATAGCGGCAAAATAAATACACACTCTGTGAAAAATTCAGCTGCCTACCTGTTACGGGTTATGAGATACAACCCTGTGACAGACGGACGGACGGACTAACGGACGGACGGACGGACGGACGGACGGACGGACGGACGGACGGACGGACAGCGGAGGCTTAGTAATAGGGTTCCGTTTTCACCCTTTGGGTACGGAACCCTAAAAATCACGTTTTTGTTTATCACCTTTAATTTTTATTATTATTTTATTTTACCTATTTGTTGCTATAGCGGCAAAATAAATACACAATCTGTGAAAATTTCAGCTGCCTACCTATTATGAGATACAGCCTTGTGACAGACGGACGGACGGACAGCGTTGGTTAGTAATAGGGTTCCGTTGGCACCATTTGCGTACGGAATCCAAAAAAGGAATGGAAAATATATGTTCACAGTTCGCTGGTACTGATACCAGCGTCGCATGAGTTTTACGAGGAAACACCTTACCCGTGAGAGATTTCTTGCAGTGCCATACATTTAACATTAATGAATACCACAATTTCATATCACATCGAGTCACGCAGGTATACACATTGTTTTGCGCGCGGTTACAAGGCATCTCTCTAGTCGATTATTAGGTAAGATTCCAATACTACATATTATTTTAAAATGGTAGTTGATATTTTACAACGGGTGGCTAAGCTCAAATTGCAAAGGACTGGTCACGTCAGCCTAAGAGACGACGACCGTTGGAGTAACCGTGTCCTGCACTGGCGGCCGTGGACAAGAAAACGGAGTGTGGGAAGACCACCCGCCAGGTGGCACGACGACATCAAGTACCGCTGAGGGCCGGGAGGACTGAAGGAAAACTGGAGCGGCGTATGTTCAGCAGTGAACGCAAACACGCTGACTGACTGACTGACTAGCTGAGGCACCTGACTCCGCTCGTGTCAATGTCGTTTTGGACTGATGGCGGTCCGAATTGTTTCCTGTATATTATATGAGTTATTTATTTATTTATTAATATGGCTCACATACAGGATAAATCCGTATTACACAATCATAAACACATTTACGGTATAAAAAACCTCGTAAAAAACGAACGAATCGTCCTACTGGTAGTGGGCACAGCGTGTACAGTTATAGGTAGTTAGCTAAGAAAGTTTATGTCTACGATTCAACAATATGTTTAAAATATAATAGTGAAGCTAAAGAAACTGAACAATGTAGTGTAAAATTAATAAATGAGACAATGCAAAATTTAGATGAACACAGCACAAGCTCGATAAAAATATTAACATATTTCGTTTACCTAATGCAACTACGTTATCCACACAAACTTTCATCCCCTACATCGAGTTTAATTTTCGTCACAAAAGCCTGTCCTTCACCAAGGCCCAGACTATTCATCAAAATTGGTTCAGCGGTTGAGGCGTAAAACACAACAGGCAGGCAGACAGACAAGAGTTACTTTCGCAATTATAATATAAATATGGTTTATTAAGTTTGTCTGCTTCGCTACATAAAACGTGGTCTTTCCCGTTATTGAAAAAACTGCACGTATTCTTGAAATATGATATTAAAACGGAATGAATTGTCTAAACTTGAAAAGTTAACGTATAGATGTCCTAAGGTGACATACGGTTACTTGCCTTTGAACCATAGACTGGATTTTTTGTCGGTGCCTTGAACCCGTGACCCTCCTTGCAAACAATAGTGCTACCTAGCCGTGAACCACTTAACTCGCTATCCAAACACCGAGTACAGTTAAATGTAACCTCTCTCTGTGGCGGCGACTCCCTCTGAGGGTCCTAATTGGACCTTTTGTCCCACATTAGCTGCACGCGACCCTCACGGCTCCATTTCACACAGCAATACACTCAATCATTACGCTCTTATTTATTTCTCAATTAAGTCGTTTTCGCCCGAATTAGCGGTGCGCTTATTATGCGGGAACATACATTCGTCGATCCAGTTAGAATTGCACGAACTAATTTTCTGATTAGAATTCTAAATACACACATACAAACTAAATTGAGTTTAAAAGAGTTCTATATGTATAATTGGAGATTAAGAATATTTCGATAAGTTCTATTGTAATATAATTTTCCTGTCCCTCGTATGGCACCTAACTAATTCCTTCGGGAATGAGGTGTTTTGGGCCTATATTACGAAGCTGGGTACAGCCACCAATGTGAAAAAAAAATAGTTTTTTTTTATTATTGTGACGGTTGGTCAACACGATCGACTGTAGAATAATGTGAGGGACGTATTTATACCCAGGAATAAAATAAAACGAATCAAATATAAATAGTAGGCATACAGTAAATACCAAACAGGTTTCCTGTCAGGAGGCGGCAATATTTTCAATCGATTCGTTAATGATAGAGTCGGCTCGGCGCGAACAAAACACGAAATCGGTCTGTACCCAGGTAGGCATATGTTTTTGGTGTGGCTGTGGCCACTGCGGCATTCGTAGTGGTATGTGGGCTGTGTGCTTGCTACACTCGATGGTGTGTGGTGCTTGTACGGGGGTGGCGGGCGGCACCATTTGGTAATCTATTGTAAATAGAGGTGTTTGATTTCCTGCCCTTTGTCGACTGGCTAGCGAGCGAGAGGTATCCCGGACCGCCAAACCGGAATACGTATCTGACCTGACTGGAATTCCTGGATTCTCTGCGATTGGAGGAGACGGTTCATGTCGCATGAAGTCGACACCAATGCACAAAGTGCTACGTGGGTCCTATTGCAACACATACTCAATATTTTTTTTGTATTTTAATGTATAAGATTACCGTTATCTCATTGATTTAAGGTTATCCAACGACATCTGCATTTAAGCATTGTAATCATATTTATTTATATTTATTTTTATTCGAGCGGCTCGTAGCCTAGTGGCGCGGGGACTGGCCTAGCGTACCAGAGGCCCGGGTTCAATACCAACTTGCACCACTGTCTTTCTCTTTCAGAGTTCGATAAGTGCATTTCGTCACGAATGCGAGCTGCTCCATGGTTCGAAATCCATGTAAAACTGTAGGTCCCCTTCCCCTACTAGGTGGTAGGGTTTAAGCCCGCCCGGGTTGGTACCATCGCATTGGATGAAAAGATGGTCGAAGCGGCAATGAAAAATTGTCCGTGTTTTCCATCCAGTTCAACGTAGCCGTGCTCATAAAGGGAAGGTCCTGGCATGGCACCAAATTCCTTCGGGAATGTGGTGTATTGGGCTAATATCATAACGGTAGTTGTGTGGTATTAGCCATCCATGTCAGGTCGCATAAAAAAATAAAAAATAATAAACAGTTGACATTTAATGAAAAAGGTCGCAGTTTAGAATCTTGCTTCCGACGAATGCCAGGACAAACACTTTCTCTAATTATTTGATTACTAGCTGAGGTACCCGGCTCCGCTCGGGTCAATGTCGTTTTGGACTGATGTCAGGCTGTAACCCAAAGGGCTGGCCCAAAAAGCTAGTCGAACTACTTTACTAACAGAGGATAAACAATGTATCTACCAAAAAAAACTGGATCGAAATCCGTTGAGCCGATGTGGCATGATTGAATAAGATAACATCCAAATACTGCCATTTATAAATTCAGTGGAAGGAATGTACTTGAATATATTGCAAAACATTGGGGCCAATTGATTAATTGTTTTTTAATAGCATTTGTCGCCGCGCTGGGACGATCCTGCACTGCACTACTACACATTGCCATGGACGGAAAACACGGACATTTTTTACTGCCGCTTCGACCATCTATCATTCAGTGCGATGGTACGTAACAACTCGGGTGGGATTAACCTTACAACCTAGTTAGTAAGAAAGGGGAGCAATTTTTGTACGTGGAATCCCACAACCAGCCTTAACATCGAAAACGGCCACCCATCCAAACCCCGACCGCGCCCATAGGTCCTGGACGTAGATGCAATCCACATATTAATCGAGTGAGTAGTTCGTAAGTTATGAGCCTTTAATCGCACCAGTCACCCCTCTCGTGATTTAGAGTGATGTACTCTGCCAATTTCCACATGCAGGAGCAGTCCACTTATTGTTTTGTTATAAATATGTAACCCTCTCTTCTCACTCCTCTGGTAAGTTAGCGTGATGTTAAGTAACCCATACGGCTAGACTGAGATACATCCTCATCTAAATCGGGTAATTGGTTCTCATGTTATAAGAATTTCATACTACTGGTCACCTCTCTGGTAATTTAGCGTGATGGTTAGTAGACCTAAAATTGCGGAAATAAATCGAGTTACAC
Source organism: Incurvaria masculella (assembly GCA_946894095.1). Classification (NCBI taxonomy): domain Eukaryota; kingdom Metazoa; phylum Arthropoda; class Insecta; order Lepidoptera; family Incurvariidae; genus Incurvaria; species Incurvaria masculella. The sequence continues at coordinate 4,096,660 of OX335650.1, read as the reverse complement.
GTAGGTACAATTATGAAGCATCAATAATGGTGAACCATACAAATTGTCATCCCCTATATCACCCCCTTCATAGTGACATATAAATTGCATCGTTGTAATCAGATTTGTTCAACATTGTGTGAAGAAGCACCTTGCCGGCCAAACAGTGCTCGACGGATCATCATAACGCCGTCCCTCCGTCCCCTTTCTACAATTGCTCAACGCAGAACAGGCAGGCAATGCACCCATTCCCAGCCGACACTTAAAAATAAAAACCATCCGATCCTTTTGATCCTTTATTTATAGGGGCCCCCGGGGTCGTTGAAACATGGGGTGAAACAGCACCTGGCCAGCCGGCATGGGTTTCGTACCCTACGTGAAAGTTCGAAATGCCGCGCTTGGCTTAGTACCTACTAATCTACCAAACAAAAAATAAGAAACCATTCAACTGAAACCGTAATATCTTAACAATACGCGTTTAAACAATCAACCTAAAAAGCCCAAACAAATGCGTGTAGCTGGGAACGGCTGTCGCTAAGTTAGCATACCGCGCGGGTTGGTAGAAAGAATAGAAATAATTTACGTAAAAAATCTCATACTAATCCGTGTACCACACGACCACGGAGCGCCACTGCGCGTCTTGACTGAGGCGGCGCGCGGGCATCGCGGCGAGACGTTTGTCGCCAGCATTGCCGATCGCTCCCCGAATCACGGGAAATTTGAGGTAATTCGGGGAAAATGGTGGGGAATGCAAGCGTTGGGAAATTTGCGAGGAATTGGCCAATCCGTGGGGAATTTAGTTTTTTGGCCTTTTTATTTACCTTTTTTTCTTTCCTCATTCGAAAAATATATCGAACAATCGAGCAATCGGGGCATCTTTGCATTTCATCTTCTCCCGAAAGTTGTTCGGACGGCCGTCGACTGCACGACCTTTTTTTTTGGTCATTCGAAATTTTCGATGAAAATTTGGTTCCTATTCCGGATTTTAACGGAATTCCGGGAATCCTAAGAACGTTTTCGGGGAATTGGAGGAGTGGTTATCGGCAACGCTGGTCACCGTTTCGCGCTTCGGCTCGATTCGGCAATACTCGGTCCTCGTCGGGTGGCCACCCCCGTCACGGCCCTCGCCGCGCTATGATTTCGTTTTCGCTCCGCGCCCTCTGACTATTTTTCTTTTTGTTCGGCTCCTAAGGGTCGTTACGTGATGTTCAATAGCTTAAAGCCTTCCCTAAGAATTAGGCTATCGAATGTAAAAATATGTTTTCAAACCTGACTGGTAGTTCCAGAGATTAGGGCGTTCAAACAAAAAAACAAACAAACAAACTCTTCAGCTTTATTATATTAGTATAGAAGTATAGAAGTATAGATAGTATAGATGAATATTAGATTGCAATGACATTGTAGATTCGTTGGATAACGCCAAATTACTCCATAATGTTCTGTTTTCTAGTTTATTTCATTCGCTGTGTTCAAAATGCCTAGCGAGCAAGCCGACCTCAAGTTTCACGTGGAATCCGAACTGCAGTCAGCCTCAACGGTGAAACGGTTACCCTTTAAGATGTTTGGACCTACTGTTGCTACTGTCATGATATCAAAACACCATAAGTATGTGAATAAGGTGCCATTCATCAGGTACCAGGTACCAGGATTTATATTGCACGGCTACATCGAACTAGACGGAAAACACGGACATTTTCATTGCCGTTCCGACCATCGGTCATTCAATGGGATGACGGTACCGACCCGGGATTGAATGAATGAATCCGAACAACGAACGACGAATCCCTTAGTCGCCTGTAACCACATGCACGGGAATAATCGCAGTGGGCCCAATTTACAATGGGCCAGCGAGGTGGCCCGCTGAATAGGCGCCACGAGGCAGGTACTTCCGCCCCTCGCGTAGAAAATCCAGACGATTTTCCCAGTAACTCGACCGCACCTTTGCGCTCGCCACTCGAGCTACAAAGGCCCTGTGTCGCGCGGCAGCCACCCAAAAGCCACCATGGAGTCGCTTGACAGGGCGAGTATTGTACGGTGACGTTACCTGCTGACTGCAATTATTTAATTTGACAAGGGACGCTTGGCCGATGTCGGTGCAGAGAAAAAAATGGGCGCCAGTGGGCTAATAGCGCGTCTGAATGCGAAACCTTTCCTGCAATTGCACCTTCATTCAAGAACCGGTAACTGTTGTTATTACTGCCTTAAATACATAAACAAGTGGACCAGGTCGTTCGCATCGGCCATTCAGGTAAGCTTCAGAAAATATCGCTCCCCATGCAAACTTTGCCTATTTTGATATTTGTATTTGATATTTGGTATTTAATATCAGCACATCAGCCATAGATGGAGCCATTCGTAACTTAGTGGCGCGGGTAGTTGCCTTGCATTCAGGTTTGTACACCACTTTCTTTCTCTTTCCGAGTTGGATAAGTGCATTTCGTCAAGAATGCGAGTTTGTTCCATGGATCGGAATCCATCTGTATGTAGGGCCCCTTCCCCAACTGGTGGTAGGAATAAGCCTGCCCGGGTTGGTACCATCGCATTGGATCAAAAGATGATGGAAGCTGAAATGAAAAATTGATTGTGTTTCAGCCTAATTACTTCGGGGATTCGGTGTGTTAGGCTAATATCATGACTTTAATATAATATCATATAATATAATATCATGATTAGCCTTTCATGTCCAAAAAAAACCGGCCAAGTGCGAGTCGGACTCGCACACGAAGGGTTCCGTACCACCGTTCAAGATTTAACAGCAAAAATCACGTTTTTTGTATGGGGGCCCCCTTTATTTTATATTATTTTTTAATGTAGGTTGTTATAGCAGCAAAATAAATACATATTTTGTGAAAATTTCAGCTGCCTACCTATTACGGTTCATGAGATACAGCCCTGTGACAGACGGACGGACGGACGGACGGACAGCGGAGGTTTAGTAATAGGGTTCCGTTTTCACCCTTTGGGTACGGAACCCTAAAAAACTAATATTCTGCCCTCCTTATTAAAAAGGCGGTAACAACATATGTGCCTCATATATAGTTACCGCCTTTTGAATAAGGAGGGCAGTATTGGTATCTGCACTTTTTTTTTCGAAAAATGTATTATTATTTTAAGTAAGATAATAATTTTATGATAATAGTTCATCATATTAAAAAAAAGCGATATTATTTGTTAGATATGGGCTACCGAATACTAGCAAATGGTTTTCAAATTATTTATAATCATTCGAATAATTTATACTTATACCTATTAGTTTTTTTTTACCATAACGTGTGCTTTTATGTAACTGAGCAAGGCTGGCTAATACCACACTACTTGTCATGATGCGGGCCCAACACACCGCATGGGAAATAGATGTCATGCAAGGATATTCCTTATATTGCACGGCTACATTGATATGGATGGAAAGATCGTAAGACAAGTATATCTTACGACTTTCATAAGAAGAAATTCAGTGGGACCGTTTATATTACTTTTAAAACATCATATCGTATCAAAATAACGGGTGCTGTTTGTGGGGACTGGCTTGCTTCAATTGGCAACATGCTAGATGGCGGGCATGGTCTTTACTAAAAACCGGCCAAGTGCGAGTCGGACTCGCACACGAAGGGTTCCGTACTATCGTAAAAGATTTATCACAAAAAAAACGTTTTTGGTATGGGGGCCCCCTTTAATTTTCATTATTTTTCAATTTTACCTATTTGTTGTTATAGCGGCAAAATAAATACACACTCTGTGAAAAATTCCGCTGTCTATCTGTTACGGTTACTGAGATACAGCCCTGTGACAGACGGACGGACGGACGGACGGACGGACGGACGGACGGACGGACGGACGGACGGACGGACGGACGGACGGACGGACGGACGGACGGACGGACGGACAGCGGAGGGTCCTTGTAATAGGATTCCGTTGTCACCCTTTGGGTATGGAACCCTAAAAACTGATATTTGTCATGAACTGTTGCATATGACATGAATTGTTGATTCTCGTCAATTCATATTAATTTAGCGTGTTTATCTGTGAGTCTAAATACTTTTGTAAATTTAGACTAAGTGGACGTTGAAAAAAAAAACCAGCGGAGTTTCTTTCCAGTTCTACTTCGCTGGGATTTCCCCGAACTGGCTAATGATAAAATATGACAAATCCGAGTGCAGTGTACTGTCTATGGATGATGAATAAACAATAAACAATGGTTTTCTCTTTTGAGGTTTTCTATTTTTGAAGTACCATAGCATCACATGAGAATATCGTTGCATGAGAAAGTATCATAAAATATCAAATGGGCATTATCGTTGAGAATGCGTGTCACACTATCGTACTGGACCCATTCTAAAAAACTGTAGGTCCCTTACTACTAGGCTACTTACAAGGATAAGGCAATGGAATTTGTCCATATTTTCCGATTTAGTTCAATGTGATGTACATATCATAGTATCAATGTACAAAGAAAAAATCATAGCATAGGAAATGTGGTATGTTGGCATAATAATATGACAGTATTTGTGGTACGCAGTGCAGTTCTATAAAAAATATTAATTCCTTCCTTGTACTAGGGAAATTTGATTGCGTTAATTTTCCATCGAAAATCAGGAGGCACATTTCGGAAATCAATATTTGGTGCTTTCCGTATTTTTTTCTTTAAATTTATTTTTTTTAATAATGTAATCCTTCGGTGCATTTTGCGAATTTCCGTGCAATTCGTGGCGTTTTTATTTAGTTGCTCAAATTAAACATATATGATGAGCAATCACAGGCAATCAAAATTCGACCTTGAAGTAGATATTTATGGCTACAAAACATCTAACACAACTACAATAATAAATAGACACCAATAAAAAGCACCTAATCTTTGTCATGTTTAAATGTTATAACCACAGAACTAAAAACAGTCTAGAAGTGCCTATGCCCTCGCTTTCCTTACGTTAGGTGCTATGTCAGAACGTTCCCTTTAGCTAGAAATCGAGGACTATTTGACATTGCCGTTTCGACAATCTTTTCATCCGATGCCAAAGCCGGCGTAAGCTTAACGTAGTAGTGGAACGGGACCTACAATTTTATTTGGTCTTTACACCATGGAACAGCTCGCACTCGTGACAAAATGCCCTTCCGATCTCGAAAAAAAAAGTGGATGACGGTCGGGGATTTGAACCCATTACCTCTGGCATGCAAGTCCAGTCGCCGCTCTCCTGAAATACGAGCCGTTCATATAAGACGGCGAGAGGACAGGCTTATCTAGCCTATTCCCAGCTCTGTGGTGTTGACCCATGAATGATGGGACAGACGTACCCACACAATTTTAGTTCCGGTCTCGCCTTTCGGAACCAAGCCGTTCGGATAGTATGGTCACTATGGTATAGTGTTTCAAACGACTTTATCTTTGCGTTCATTGTCTCCCGCCGCGTCTCCGCCGCCGCCCGTCTCGCCATGTGTTGAATAAAAAAATGGCAGACCGGAAATAACGAGCATAATAAAGTCAACTTGCTCGACAGCACATTGTGTCTCCGCACAACGGAGGTCATTTACAAAGCAACGTGCATACGCACAAACTTTTTGTCATTTGTATCACGGAGATTGAGATTTGTCAATGAAGCCATGTGTTTATTATTGTCATGCGTAAGAGAAGCTTGTATAAAAGGCATTTAAGAGGTGTTAGCAACGGAGTGGGCAGTCTGAGTTCTCACCGAAATTGGCGTTTACGGCAAACCGATCGACTGGCGTTTTCTCCAAACTCCATACAAGTTTTTACTAAATATTCTGTGGTTTCACTTCTTCAAGCTGTCAAAGTCAAACGCGGACTTCCGATTTGTATGAAAACGCGGAGTGGACGTAAACGGCAACGTCGACGTATTTACGGCAACGTTGAGTAAGCTGTCAAATCAAGCTCGGACTCGCAAATGTTAGTTCGCTTAATGCCCGCTGCGCGCGCTCATCAATTTCTCCATACATTTGAAAACGCCAGTCGATCGGTTTGCCGTAACGCCAATTTAGGTGACAACTTAGACTACCGGCTCGGATTACATTCAGTTCGATAAGAGCGTAAGTGAAAGGACATTTTATTATTTTTAGATATAACTTTTGAAATTTCAAAAATTTGAAAGATAAATTGATTGTTTGCATGCGTTTTATCTATCTAAATATTTAATATTTTAATATCATTTAAATATCTGAGGCTCTGAGAAGAATGTTTTTTATATATAATGTACAGCAAGGAATGTCCATTAATTACGTGAGGCGTTTAGGGGAGGAGGGGGTCGAGCCGAATCTCAACCAATCTTACTTGGCGGAGAGGGGAGGTCTCGGCAAACATAACATTATTAATTTTTCAGCAAGAAACAGTGTAAAATTGCAAAAATAATGCGTTAAATTCACAAAATATATATGCTTCCCTCGTAAATCCTTATGTGAAGTACCTATTACCTGTTTAAGCAAATCCAATATAATAAATCACAGATTAACGTATTTACACTGAAAATACGTATATTGAAAAATTCCTCTTCAGAATAGGTGGGGATCAAGCCTAATCTCACGATAGGGGGGAGGTGGGGTCGAAATAATTGCCGAACACGCCTCACGTAATTAACCCCAAACTAACACACACAAACTTTACGTTCTGAATGGACATATGTAACGCGTCACCAAACTTAGACGCATCTGTTTTTTATAATGATTGCATGAATGTTAACAAAACAATATGCGGACGGCCATTCGGTTTGTGCTCTTGGGCATGGGCCACAGCTGAGGGGCTGCGACGAAAAAGTACTTCCGGTGATCGGAAAATAATAAGTGTCTCCTGGAACAGAGGTCCTGCAAAAACAAAGGACGACGGCGGCGCGACGGTGGCGACAGCGGGCTCTCGTCATTGAATCTTCGAATCCTTGCGTTCGCCGAAACGTCTACCTTTCACATAGTAGAAAAGGAACATAGAGCCGACTTCTAGAAACAACATTCTGTTGTTCAATCTGTATAAATATGTACCTAGCATCGTGAATGAAGATGTAGACAGCAAACAAATACATCGCAGGAGCTGAGTGTTGAAGAACACAATGTTATCACGTTCATATTTTCTGAAACGCAATGGCAAATAAAAATCTACAAATAAAAAAAAAACTTTCGAGAATACGCGATAGCATTTTCATTTTATTTGTGAAAACCTAACCTGGTTAATCGTGTCACAATTTGATGGATCCACGGGTTCGATCAACTCAGTGAAGAAGAACCCGCAGATAAACTTCACAGGTTATTCTTTTTTTCTGCGTATTTAAGCTATACAATACCTAAATGCTACTGCCAAACTTATTTTTTATAGAACGGTCTAAGGTAAAGAACTATGAAACAATAACCCACAATGTAAATTTTACAATAGAAATTACTTAACCAAATAAGTTTATAGTATAATAAATATATTTTTTTCCATATAAACGCCTTCGTCAGCTTAACAGTTATCACGACAACAACGACTTTTCACTGCACAGAGTGGTCAGTCTGAGTTCTCACCTAAATTGGCGTTTACGGCAAACCGATCGACTGGCGTTTTCTCCAAACTCCATACAAGTTTTTACTAGTTATTCTGTGGTTTTACTTCTTCAAGCTGTCAAAGTCAAACGGGGGCTTCCGATTTGTATGAAAACGCGGAGTGGACGTAAACGGCAACGTCGACGTATTTACGGCAACGTTGAGTGAGCTGTCAAATCAAGCTCGGACTCGCAAATGTTAGTTCGCTTAACGCCCGCAGCGCGCGCTCTTCAATTTCTCCATACATTTGAAACTACGGGAATACGGTGAGTTGAGATGATTATTAGGTGTGGGATTAGACGTAGATTACGTCCAGTTCGGTGCATAAAAAAATTACTAACAGCTGTATTCACAGTGGGCAGACTAACTTTAGTCCGCCGGACTAAACAGATTTTTGTATGGTTAGTCCGGTGCTAAACTTGTACTAAGTTTTGACAGGTGCTCTCTGAATACGACTGTTAAGGTGGCCCAACCCGCTCAACTTCCCATACAAACGGGGAAAGAAGATCACGCCCATATTTATTTTCAGAGATCCCAAATTTTGCTCAAAATAGGTTTATTTGATCGAACTAGATGTCTGGTGACCGTTGGCATTGTAAAATTGTGTTTGGTTTCTAAGTTAAAAGGTCCAAAAGTTTGAATTTTTCGCGCGTTTTATAGAATAACTTTGGAGGTGGATTACGCAATGATAAAGTAAGAACATCTTAAAAAGATTAGTCATCAGACATAGCTTATTTAATCAATATTTATAATCTATTTGGTTTTTGTTAGATTTTTGACTACAGCGGTCGTGGTTTACTTTTAGCTATAACTAAGTCGTTTTGTAATAAAAATTTTGGTAAATCTTACCAAATAATACACTGTGCACATTGTCTTTTTTGTGGACATGTTGCATCTTCCTCATCACGGAGCCTATCTTTTTCTTTGAAACAGAGAAGGTCCCAGAGCGCAACAGCGCGGTTTTGTACCTTGACCGCAAATGAGTTAGTCCCGCCGGGTTGGGCCACCTTAATGCTTAAAATGGTCCATCGCTTTGCTCGGTCAAAAATCGTTATCGGATGGTTCCCGCGGGAGGGCCAGTCACAACCGGAGAACCTTTGATAGAATTCCGGTCGCCGCCGCTCCGCGAACCCGAACAAAGACAACCTCTGCCTCAATGGACGAGAAGATGAATATCTAATAATAAAATAAATGGCGCCATTTATCTTTTATCGAGACATTATTCGAGCCTGTGAGAATCCTTTGAAGATCGCGTAATCGCACACCGGCTATTTGAGAGGCGAGGTTACCTGTACTCATTGCATGCTGGGGTACAGTTCAACGCAAACTTTTTGGCCCTTGCAATTACGAATCTTTTTGAACCAGAGAACAATGTTTTAATCTTATGTTAATGCTTACTTTACTTATTTACCTACCCAGAATGATGTTGTTAAATACATATAATGGGTGGCCAGGAAGAGATTATATGGTGGCCCATTAGATGAAACTATTGTCTACAATTGTACATTTATATTAAGTGTACTCTAAGAATGTATGTATATGTTTCATCTAATAAACAGTTTATTATTATTATTATTAACAATTTTAGCTCAGGTTGCGCAATCGAAAAGCATATATGACGAGATGCTTGCGGCACGTAATACCGCACGGCGATTTATCATCTCTGCCTACCCCTTCTGAAAAACAACGTATGTGGGAAAATGCTTTCGTTCGCAGTACAGTCGTTTCCTCTCAATTGTATACACTGGAAAGATAAGGAATTCCTAAGTCCATTTTATTCTATGGTTGACATCGGCACGACAGAAAGAGATATCAAATTTGTCTCTATTATCGGTGGATAGATTTCAGACGAGACGACTCACATTCGCAGGTGATTCACCCGTGATTACTTACACTTTCTTACTCACAAAATGACACCTACCCTTCCCTTTCTAATTATTTAATTAGTGATGCGATGACACAGCCGTTTATACCACCACCGAAAAGAAAGTAAGCTATGGTTACCAGCGATGACATCGTGCGAAAGCGAAACGTTAGTGACTCACTCTTATCTGTGAATTGAACTCGTGATAATTCCATGAGTATTAAGAGGATGATGCCTCTAGTTATATAGAAGCGGGTTGTATGGTTATATTTCATCTAAAACATAAGAATGAAATTTACCTTTCATTGCCATAATGGTCAGTAATTTCATATCGCAACGGAAGTTTTCGAGGGATTAATTGCACACAAAAACATGCGGGCGAAGGGGCTAATCTCGTTACATTCCGGCGCCATTCACAGCTCGATAATTGACTCGTCGGGCGCGGGGCGGCGCTCGTTCACTACCCGCCATCAATATTTTCCGATCGAATTTATAACGCGCCTTAAAAAATGGCCGCGCTTTTGAGGGGCCAGTTCTGAGAAAAAGCCCGCGCCGCCGCGCCATTCACCCGCGGTGGCGGCGCGGCGGCGGCGCGGCGGAGGCGCGGAGACGGGGCCCGCCGACCGTGAGGAGCGGTGTGGCCGCAATATGACCGAGACGGCTTGCTGCGCTGGCCAGGAGCAAGCGTCAACTAATTCACACCATATGTATAAAACATTTTTCATGCCTTGTTCTTGATATTAAAATGCCTGACGCTCTCGGGGAGTTTCTATCGAACGTTTTTTTATGCAACCTGACATGAATGGCTAATACCACACAACTACCATTATGATATTAGCCCAATACACTACATTCCCGAAGGAATTAGGTGCCAAGCCAGGACCTTCCCTATATGAGCACTGGATGGAAAGCACGAACAATTTTTAATTGCCGCTTCGACCATCTTTTCATCCAATGCGATGGTACCTACCCGGGCAGGCTTACACCCTACCACCTAGTAGGGAAATGGGAACTACAGTTTTACATGGATTCCGAACCATGGAGCAGCTCGCATTGTTGACGAAATGCACTTATCCAACTCAGAAAGTGATAGAAAGTGGTGCTTGAACGGGGAGAGGATTTGAACCCAGACCTCTGGTATGTTATGCAAGTCCCCGCGTCACTAGGCTGCAAGCCGCGCCGTTTGGCCCCTCGATGATCCCTCGGTACAGATAGTTTTTACAAAAAATGGCCTGCAGGCTGGAGCTGTTCTCCCCAAATATGTGGGCATTGAGGACCAACTGCAAGGCTGTGCATATGTCAGGCTTGTCAAAAATATTTGGCATTACTAAAAATAAACCAATTTCTGCGACTTTTGTTCGACGTCCGTCGCGTGTGAAAGGATATCAATACATTATATTTTATTTAGGGCTGATTTTTCAATAGTCTGATTAACAGCCAGATAACTATTCGACGCATTTAGTTACGTTTCTACTTATCCAGCCGATTTAGTAAGTACATATGATTATTAGTAAAATTATAGTCAGATAATTATGATAGAATATATAGATCTTCGGCAATGACTATTCATCTTTTGACAAACGTGAATTTGTACTATCAGTCCGATAAGTACTATCTGAGGATGGAAAAATCGGCACTTAGTCGTATATATTTAGGGCCGATTTTTCAATCATCAGATAGTACTTATCGGACTGATAGTTCTAATTTAAGTATGTCAAAAGACGCATAATCATTACCGGAGAATCATAACTTCTGTGACAATTTTCTGCCTGTAATTGTACTTATAATCATATGGAGTTACTATATCGTATGGATAAGCAGAGCCGTAAATAGATCCGTCGAATAGTTATCTGACTTTTTATCAGACCATTGAAAAATCAGCCCTTAAGGTGGCCCAACCCGGCGGGCCTAACTCATTCGCGGGCACGGTACAAAACCGTGCTGTTGCGCTCTGGGACCTTCTCTGTTTCAAAGAATAAGTCAGGGTCCGTGATGAGGAAGATGCAACATGTCCGCAAAAAAGACAATGTGCATAGCGTATGATTTGGTAAGATTTACGAAAATATTAATTTCAAAACGACTTCTAGGTAAAAGTAAACCACGACCGCTGTAGTCAAAAATCTAACAAAAACCAAATAGGTTATAAATCTTGATTAAATAAGCTATGTCTGATGACTAATCTTTTTAAGGTGGTCTTACTTTATCATTGCGTAATCCACATCCAAAGTTATTGTATAAAACGCGCGAAAAACTCGAACTTTCGGACCTTATAACTTAGAAACCAAATACAATTTTACAATGCCCTTGGTCATCAGACATCTAGTTTGATCAAATAAAGCTATTTTGAGCAAAATTATGTATCTATGACAAGAAATATGGGCGTGATCTTCTTTCCCCTTTTGTATGGGGAGATGAGCGGGATGGGCCACCTTAATGTAATAAATCTACAGTGTAAATCACCGCACCTTAAGGCCCTGGTACTAGCCAAATCGCAAAGTTAGACGAGGCACCCCAAGATAACTAACTAAGTCTGACGAGTATATGTGTCATTCTTACAATATATGATTCCTTGTCTAGGAATCAACCTATTTTCGTTAATGTATGTTTCCTTTTTCTATACAAAATACATTGCAAAAACGGTGTCCATTTCCGAACTTTTTTGACTAAATGTAGAAATCTAAAAGCAAATGGATTTTTTTGTTTATGCATATATGCTGTTTTTGCTTATATCTAGAAATCGAATTACTTTCAGATTTCTAATGAGAAAAATCAACTTTTTAATTTTTATTATTATTTAAATAAATGATGGAATCAAAAAATATTAACAATGCATTATCAGTCTGGAGTTCTATTTGGATTTGCTGAAGCGTTTCACTACATATTATAACATTTGTTAAAAAGTGCATTTGTATGGCGCGAGTAGTTGGCTAGTCCTAGCGCCTTAAGTGTGAACGGTATATTATAATGTTTTGATTATGACGTATTTTTTTTTACACTTTCTCCCACGCTTTACAGGCCCGTCTTGAGGAGATAACATGCTCGAAATCAGCCTTACTTTAAAGGAATACCATGTATATTCGAACATCTAAGGATTTATTCGTTCTGAATGATAAAGCATGCTATCCCACAGAAATAGAACTGTATTTTCTCTGTTTTTCGTATAGTCCTAAATTGTACATATGTAGGTGTTTATCCACCAACCATCCTACCGTCGACTCCTGGCCTCTCGGGTTGTACTGTGAGAGAGAAGGCCTCCTTAAACGCATATGTATTTTATTATTATTGTTAGTTATGTATGTTACATTGCACTTGTCTCACAATGCATTAGTTGTATGAGTACTGTGTTGTTTTAGTGTCTCGAGAATTCTGCATACCCTTGATTGGTATTGCCGCTGTATCGTGCTAGATTGCAATTAAAACAATACCAGGGGGGTTACCATGGTAAATTAGCTAGCTGGGTGAACTGGCAAGGGAGCCATTAAATCTAACGTTTAGTTGCATGTCGTACCAAGCTACAGGTACATTTAAGTTCACTTGGCCGAATAACACGTCCTTTGACAGTTAGCATGGTACAAAATCCAATCCATCCAATTCATTAACCCCTGTTTTCACCACCTCCAGTTACCTGAAATCCGATAGTTAACTTTCGGCTACGTTACACCGAAAGATAACTTTGGGATCATTGCAGCTGGAGGTGGTGGAACCGGGCGTAACTCAATTGGCTGTTCACCGGCGAGTCAATTGGCCATGGTAACACCCAAGGTTACATGGCCTATGGTCAGTTGAACTAAGGTACCTAGCCACAGTGGTAATTTATTAAAACGTGTATTTTTTGATTATCAAATGAGCCTAAATACATATCTTAATTGATGTCCAAACAAGGTTTTTTTTCTACAGTGGGATTCGAACGCCGCGCGGCTAGGTATTTTTACATCCGGCCATGGCATGTCAGTCCTGCATGACAGTATATTATACGTAATCATATTATCGCCTGGAGAGCAGGAGAGTCTTGACTATAGACTAATTGAACCACAGATTAATCTGTTAATTAGACGGTCACTCCCCCTTATGACACTAGCGTCCGGTTAAGTGTGAGCTGGATTCGAAGGTTCCGTAATTGTACGAACGCACGTGACAAACTACGTGAGACCTCGCGTGAGACACCTCACATCTCGGTTTTTCGCGGTTTTAAATGTGCATTTTCGGAACCCATGCAAAATTGTATATTTTTTTATTTTATGCAACTGGACATGGATTGCTAATACCATATCCCCCCGTCATATTAGCCGAAACACCCCTTTCCCGAAGGAATACGTGCTTTCCCTGAACTGGGTGGAAAACATGGACAAGATTTAATTGCCACTTCCGACTATCTTTTTTTTATCCAATTCGATTAAACCGGCCAATCCGGACCGGGTTAATACTATCATATAGGGGGAGGGAACTTTCAGTTTTACATGGATTCCGAATCATGGAATACACTTATAAAATTAAATAAAGGAAAAAAAGCGGTGCGTGAACGGGTCAGAGATCGAACCCATGACTTCTGGCATTGAAAGTAAGTCCCCGCCAGCCCGGGTTTGTCTATAAATACTACCGTATTGTATACAACATGGTCGAAGCTGTGTTTGTGTACCGCCCAGCTCAGTAAAACACTATATTGAAATTAGCAGTAGTTGTAGTTAATCTTTGGTACAACCGTCAAAGCAGTATTGGACAATCCAAGTTCCAAAGTTTACCCAATTCGCCCAGTTAAAATTGAACTACTTTTACAAAATACCCATATTTTTTTTAATCGCCACAATATGAAATAATATTATTTCTGCCTACAGAATTGTTTATTGTCGTTGTTTATTTATTAATGATATTCATAAATCACTACATAGTATAAAACAAAGTCGCTTTCTCTGTCCCTATATCCCTATATCCCTATATCCCTATATCCCTATGTATGCTTAAATCTTTAAAACTACGCAACGGATTTTGATGAGGTTTTTTTTAATAGATAGATAGATAAAGAGGAAGGTTTATATGTATAATAACAGCCATTATCACTATCACTACATAGTATAAAACAAAGTCGCTTTCTCTGTCCCTATATCCCTATGTCCCTATATCCCTATGCATGCTTAAATCTTTAAAACTACGCAACGGATTTTGATGCTGTTTATTTTAATAGAGTGATTAAAGAGGAAGGTTTATATGTATAATAACAGCCATTAAATAGCCAATGTGATGTCGTAAAAAATTAAAATGTTTCTGCTTACATTGCAAACGCAGGCTGAACCCTACGAGATTTATCAAAATAATGTACTAAGTATTGTACACATTGAAAAGATCTACAGAAAACTCCGTGATGGTATATGTCTATCTCCTATGGATATCCAACAATAACATTTTTTTGTCATTTACTTTTTACGATAAATAATGGCTAATTTTCGAAGCGATTTTAACCAATACCGCATTAATCCTTATCCAATTAAATACCTTAAATACATTGTGGATTTAATATAGATCTATATGGCCATTTACAGCATATGATTAAATGAATATTTTCGAAGATATTACAGATTTAAAAATTGCGGGACGTAGCGCTTGCGGCGGTACCGGCCGGCCGGGGCGGCGGGAGCGTGCCTGTAAATAGTGCGTCGGAGGCCGCGGTTCTCCCTATAGCATCTAATAATATTATCTATTTTGTTTTATTTCAAATATTTCAATGTAGGAACTCTACGTAAAAAGGCTTTATTTGTGTCTCATTGTGTCAAAAACATTTTTTTTAAATGATATTATGCCCGTGCAAAGCCGGGACGGGCTGCTAGTACACTATAAGAGAAACAGCTACAGCCGCCGCCCGTCTCTTAACTCTCCGTGGAGGCAGCTACAGAAAACCAGATTAGCTGTTTCTCTCATTTATTTATAATATTTATCCTGTAGGCAGTAATTATGTTAATGACAACAATTGTTGTTTTTTGCGTTTTTTGTAGAGACAGCACCATACCCACAGTATGAATTGAAATTAGATTTTTCAGAATAATTCAATAAACAAATCCCCGTTGGTGTGCGGAACACTCGAGACTGCGCAAAGAAAAATCGACGGCCGCGAAGTACTTGAGCTTGCGTACGTTTCTCTATTTGTGGAGCAGCGAACAAATTGAACTCATTATTCCAGCAACCGTTTTGTGACTCACATGACTCGTAAGATAATTGCCAAGAATCCAACGCGTAATAAATGATATCAGGGACATCTCAGATCTCTCTCTTTCTCTGTTATGAAAATCATATCCCAGACATTATAAATCCGTTTTCTTGCATGAAGTCGGGATGTTTTTTTTTTCGTTAAAAAGTTGAGAATTGTGTATTGTTTATTCATCATCCATAGGCAGCACACTGCACTCGGAATTGTCATATTGTATCATTAGCCTATGGATGCAATTAATATAAGTAACACTTAATTTTGTTCTATGAAAACTATCCGAGGTACTTATATTAGATTTTCCCTAAGAAACATACAGAAATGAAAAACGTACCCATCTATTATAACACTTCACTGCCACGTTCAGGCTTTTATTTCACAGTCAAGCTCTATCTTGAGTCACAATAGCGCAAACTCTACCATAAATTTTGATTCTGGAATAGATTATTCATAATTCTGTTTTCCATGGTTGTACAAAGAAAACGATCTCAATACTACCTCTATTTGGGGTTCAGCCTAATGGCAATAAGGAACCCTAAAAACTGAGAACTCGTCTAGGGCTAGAGGACTTGCCTTTGATGCGAGAGACCTGGTTTCAAATCCTCGCCCCGGTCATGCTCCACTTTCTTCTTGTTTCTAAGTTGGATAAGAGCATTTCGTTACGAATACGAGTGGTTCTATGGTTCGGAACTCAAGTAAAACTGTAGGCCCCCTTTCCCTAGTAGGCGGTAGAGCTTGCCCGGGTTGGTACCACCGCATTGGATGAAACAATCGTCTGTGTTTTCCATCCAGTTCAACGGAGCCGTGCTCGTAAAGGGCAGGTCTCGGAGATGTACGTAACTGAAAACATTATATGAGTTTTTTTTTCTTTTGCGTTCTGCTTAGCATATTTAAAATAAGTCTACAACAAGTTGTGTTTGACATGAATTTGTAATTTTCTAAGGTTTTTAAATCAAAATTCTTGTTCACTTATTAGGTGTGTTGATTTAGTCTTCAATATATCGCCACCCACAGTTGTCTACGATCTTTTTGTCGAGGACTTTTTACGCGTCGCACGTAATGCTAACCGCGTGTTTACTTCGAAGCGCGTTTTTGTGCGTATACAGCGACGCGTGAGAATCTAATTCCACGTCGGTGACAACCCTAGTTATTTGCCTCTTGTCACTCACTCCTCCTATCATTACCAGCATAGACTGAGCTTCATGCGTTTTTTCACCGAAAGAGATTAATGTGTTTATAATAATAAAAGCGTGTTAAAAAAGAAAAAAGAACGAGGAGATATCATTTATTTTAACCGTGTTTTTAACATCTTAACGCTCTACCACCCTTTGGTTCTATGTTTGTTGTTTAAGGTGGCCCAACCCGGCGGGCCTAACTCATTCGCGGGCACGGTACAAAACCGTGCTGTTGCGCTCTGGGACCTTCTCTGTTTCAAAGAATAAGACAGGCTCCGTGATGAGGAAGATGCAATATGTCCACAAAAAAGACAATGTGCATAGTGTATCATTTAGTAAGATATACGAAAATTTTAATTTAAAAACGACTTATAGCTAAAAGTAAACCACGACCGCTGTAGTTAAAAATCGAACAAACACCAAATTGATTATAAATCTTGATTAAATAAGCTATGTCTGATGACTAACCTTTTTAAGATGTTCTTACTTTATCATTGCGTAATCCACCTCTAAATTTATTGTATAAAACGCGAGAAAAATGCGAACTTTCGGACCTTATAACTTAGACACCAAACACAATTTTACAATGCCAATGGTCATCAGACACCTAGTTCGATGAAATAAAGCTATTTTGATCTCTGACAAGAAATATGGGCGTGATCTTCTTTCCCCTTTTGTATGGGGAGATGAGCGGGATGGGCCACCTTAAGTAACTGAACATGGATGGCTAAAACCACAACTAAAGTCTAACACAGCATATAGGAACAATGTACCATGCCAGGACCTTGCTAATATTGCGTGGCTACATTTACCTAAATGGGAAACACGGTAAATGTTTTACGGCATACTCGGCCGTGGTTCATTCGATGCGATTGTACCAACGGTAGTTTTACGTGGAATCCGAAGCACGGATCTCTTAGTCGCCTCTTACGACATGCACGGGAATAAATGCAGCATTACATTCATGCTAAAAGCGCAGAAATAAAAAAAATCAAGCAACACAAAACTATCTCATCATCTGTAATAGTTTTAATACATTTTATATTAAATATTTTTTATTTTTCTTTGCTTATGGCGATGCTTTCATTGATAGCGATCTACGAACATCTCGCCTATTCCTTTTTAAAGTCCTCCTCCACTCCATAAACTAAAGTATATCCACAGAACAGACGTATATATATTACGGTTAAAGCCCGATGTTTGTTAAATTCCGAAATTATTTTTTCCTTGAAGTTTTTTGAATTTCTGCTCATATATCCATGTTGAGTGAGCAAATTAAGAGTTGATGTAAAGAAAAAAAATAGAACTTTAAAATGTTACTTTTATTTTTTGCATGAAAAAAATCGAAAAAGAAATAGATTGAGGTATTTTTTTTCCTTACCATAAACTCTAAATTAGTGCCCTCGACACAGGTATATCTCGAAAATCTTAGTTACCTTAAAGGAAAAAAAGATTTCGGACTTTAACCATCATCGGACTTTAACCGTAACATATAGACGAAAAGCAACCAAAATGAACCTGCCCGGACGCTGCTTACCACCGTCAGTATCTAATCTGTTGAGATTTACATCCATTACGAATGGCGGTGCATTCCAACCGCGAGACAGACACTCTTTAAATTAAATATTTATTAAAAAGGAGCGCTGGGCGGCAGAGGCAGGCGATAAGGGACGTATTCTCACGCCCCTACCTGTGGGTACCGAATGCCTTTATTATTCACAAGCCACACACGTTATATTGACAAACAGTCCGTCTGTACCATCGAGCAGGATATGAAGGGAGTGGAGACCAAAACACGGCTGCGTCGCCACGCATAAGTTATTATCGTGTCTGTATCACACTGCAGGACAATTCTTGGGCTAATCAGCTACTTACGGAGTCCACAATGCTGAATCCTCACCAAATCTCTCTCTCGGAGGATTTCTATGTTATAACATGTATATATATAACACAAATATGTATATAACATCCTATGTAATTTTTCCTTAGCGCAGAATTTTAAAATACACTGTCGGTAGCGCCGGCAAGTCTGTAGGACAATTCTTGCACGAAGTAGCTTACATACAGAGTACGCACACCTGAATACTCACTAAATCAGTAAATCCCACCTATTGTGGTGAACGGATCTCTTATAGAAATGCATATGTAACTTTTCGTTAGCTCTGAATTGGGAAACACATGGAAATGTTAAATTCGTAACACCCATTCCGTGCGATGGCCCTGCGATCGTTTACCATATAACCAAATGAATGCCAAAGTTATTTCCTCTCCTGAAAGCACTCCTGACTTTTCAACCCGAAATTGTTACGAAATCTAATTTTCGTTGCACTAAATGGCGTCATGAGCCCTTGGAACGCGAATATCAGGGGGGTTTTTATGGTAAATCAACTCGCCAGGTGAAAAGGCAAGTGAGCAGTGCAAGTGTGTGATTCATTCTGACGTTTAGTTGCATTTCAGAACAACTGTCAAATGACCTTTCGTTAGGCGAAATGAACTGAAATTTACCAGTTAACGATGCACAAAATGCAAGTTCACTTAATATTTAGAGCCGAGTGCACGAAAGAACAAAAAATCAAAATCAACGTCAACGTATGATTAAACAGGTCACTTTGTATCGACAGTATGGAAGGAACTCCATGCGGTTCACGAAAAGTGACGCGTTTGAACATTGATCAACTCAGTCGTCTCTTCGTGCAATCGGGGCTTAATCACTCACTTGCCTGTTCACAGGGCGGGTTAATTTACGATGGCAACCCGCCAGAAGTGAGCAAATTCGGAAGCAAACCAGCGCTACCGTCAGTGAATTATCAGTTATAAAACGGGACACGCTGCCGCTATATTGATGAGTTTCGGTCGCCTCTCCCGTCTTTTCTTACTCGATGGTCTGTGCCGTCGCTGGGTAATTATCAGCGAGTGTGCCTTTCTCATGGTGGCTAAATGTTGAGCCTGCCTTATCAGGGATTTCGTTCATTGTCACCAGTTGCGACCGAGGGTTTTGTGAATGAAAATGGAGGGAGAGAGAACGAACTATTGTTTTAAGCAACTTCTTACTTACATGGATGATGAATACTACACCTACTGTCATGATATTAGCCTTAAATAACACATAAGAACTAAGTGAAATGTCAGAAACTTTCTTAAATTGCACGATTGCAGAAATGGAAAAAAAATTTGGAAAACAAAGGAAATTTTCATTGCCGCTACAAACATCTTATCATTTAATGCGACGGTACCAATGCGGTCGGGATCAACTATCCATCTAGTAAGTAAGGAATGGGACCTTCGGTTTACGTGGAATCCGAACCATGGAATCGAACGTTTAGCTACCCAGATCTTATTCGCTCCAAAGGGGTGACGCAATAAGTGTCTTAGACATATTGCGTCACCCCTTTGGATCTCTAGACTAATGCGGCGAATAAAGAAAGCTTTTGAGCGTAAGTCACCTGAAGCCTCCGTCAACAGTTTGCCTAGACTGTCTGCAAATGTCAAAGCTTCGTTTGACCATGCCCCTAAAGTTTCCACTGCAAAAGGCAATAATTCGAATTGGGGAAACAGGGAATCATTTTGTTTAATCTTATTTGATGCTTCAGTGGCTGCCGCAAAACCGGCTATCAGGAATGTCTTGTCATGGAAACCAGATCCCACGTGGCATGTCAGGCTAATGCCATAACAATAAGTGTGATATTAGCCTTTCATGTCCAGTTAGATACAACGTTCCTACGTTTTTACGGAATATTCGTTTATTTTTACACTTAATTAATTAATTACTTTGTATGCAAATACTAACTTTTCATTTCGAGGATATTCAGAAAAAAGTTATTCAACTTTTTAGTTTACTTTAATCCCAATAACCATTTCCCAAATTGTATGATCTAGCCGTGCCAGACTCTGTATAGACGGCGTAGACTTTGCTACGCCACATAACAATAAGGCGCTACGAATATTATTATTTTCTATTATTTCGCCAATTCATTTCCCGCGCAATAATAATCGTGAAATGTTTATTGTTTCTCTTCAGCCAATAGTGTCGTTTATAAGGAACCAATTTTGTGAAGTAATGTTAAACGGAAAACTGAAAAGTGTCGATTTTAATAAACTGATCCATATTTTCAAGTATTCTATGTTTTTCTCCAACGAGTTCGCCTTCCGGCTAAAAAAATCTTTTTTTTTTCAAAAAAATCATAAAATAGTTTTAGTCCATGACTCCTTTGAGTGTTTTTCGCTATTTCTTCTAATTACGGATTGGGTCATGAAGGCACACTAATAAAATCACTATATATAAACTGTACGGGTACTGTGAACTGGATTCTATTACCGCTTCATGCGAGCAAGATTCTGCTCTAGACGAATGTCCTGACCAAATATTTTTCTGATTTTTTTCAAAATATGATTACAATAATTCAATGTAGATGTCGTTGTAAAACATCAAATTAATCGTGTATTTATTTCACTCAATAACTGCAATGTTTATTTTGTAAGGAGCATTAACGGAATAATGTTTGCTCCCTTTCCGTAATTTCGAATGGTAGTTCTGTCGGACCTCCGCGCCTCAGCTATGCACTCCGCAAACACGAGTGCCCCGCGCCGGCAGGACCAACAGTCTCCGTTCAGAACTGTGGGGTCTGATTCTCCGAGGCATTCGAACACACGTCAAACCACAAATTGCCCGCGCCATCCACTAACTCAGCTCCCACCCATTTTCTTAAACATGATGGCTAATACCACACCCACCGTGATGATACTAGCCCAACACACCGCATTTTCTTATATGCTAGGGTATTATTTTTCGAAATATTATTCGTCTATGTATCTGGATATCACGGCTGCTTTCAACTGCATCAAAAACACAAACAATTTTCATTGCTGCTTGGACTATCGGTCATTAAATGCGATTGTACCAACCCAGGCGCGATCAACCCTACGGCCTAGTAGCTGTAATCAATCCCAGGCAGGCCCTACCCTGCCTGGGATTGATTACAGCTTTACATGGAATCCGAACTATGAACAACGAATTTCGTTCCGTAACCCACACAGTACAAACATTTCTACCATGAATGCTAACTGGTAACACTATCTAGAATTTAGTCTGCACATAATTCACAATTACTTAAAGTGTCACGATTGCCCGCAGATAGTATGTCGCCATGAGCTCTTGTAGTTGGGGGAAAGGACAGTGGACATTGAACAACTTCTAGTTGAGTAAGCCATACCGCGACGGGTACCACACTGTTAAATATTTGCTTCATATTTGGAAATGGTTATACGCCGTTTAGATAGTATATTCTAACGATACCAGATCGCTGTAGGTAACTCTGAACTAATTTAATTGGTACATTAACATTCAACACTTTCGGCCGCATGTAAATAATTAGAAAAAATAAATTAACCAAACATCTATTTCATTTTATCGTGAACATTTTCCTGAGTAGAATCCAATAATTTGAGGTTATTTAACGGCATCTACTTTAAGCCAGGTGATATTTTTTTTTAATAGGATTTTTTTAAATAATCAGAAAAATATTTTGTCAGGGTATTCGTCAGGCCAGCAATTAGGTTCGTAGGATAACGCCATCAAGTAGTAAACACATATCTACTAACTGTTAAAATTGTGTCGATTCGAACATTATCGAGAAATTCGTTGGCTGACTTAATTGTCTGGATAGCTCAGCGGTAGAGCAGTGGACATGTAATCCAATGGTCGCAGAACCGTATTCTGCTTCGGGCGAATGTGCAGACTAAAACGTTTTCTAATTATTTAAAAAAATCTGATGATGGTCTCGATTGCAGTGCTCTAACCATTTCGTTTAATAACCTCAAATGAGCGAGGAACCGGCAGTGTCGTATCCCTTAAATTCACCCAAAAATATCAAGTTTGGGCCATTATTTTCAATGCTCTTTTATTCTTTAATTGCCGTTCAACCTTACCTGTATAACCTGTAAGTTAGGTAAGGTTAGAATGGTATCTGAATACCATTCCAGTGAATACTCAAGGAACGTATTGATGATTTTTTTATTGCCTCGTCGCAGTAGGTTAATTTCCCTGTTATGCCAAACACTGCCATGTTATTAAAGAAGCTTTTGTTATCATTCAGTCAGCATCATGAAACCGCTGTAGTGACAGGGCAGGGTTCAGCAGGCCTATTCCTGGAATTCCGTAATCAGTTATCAGGAATCCTGAGCCTAGAAACCCGCTTTTATAGCGGTTTTCAAAGCGATTCTTTCGTCGGAGAACCTTGATTAAACTGAATCTTCGGAATCTTTTCGTCGAGAAAATCGCTTCGAAAACCACTATAAAAGCGGTTTACTAGACTCAGGATTCCTGATTTCTGATTACTGAATGCCAGGAATAGTGCTTCAGGGCGGGGTGGCGGCGCGGAGCAGTGTTCTCACGCGCGCAGACAAACGATTCCCTACACCTCCCCTTTTGGCGCCTCCACATATACAGATTGATTGCACCCCCGCCTCGCGACAACCCTTACGCGTTCCAATTTCAGCCTTACTGATAAAGCATTAAGTGAGACATTGCAGCACGGCCCGTCGCAAAATTTCAACCACATACACCATGCGATTCAAAATCGAAACCGCCTGAATTGAGAGTATATTTTACAGCGAATCGCCTATCAAAACTGCGTCCGATAGTTCTTATGCAGTTCGATCGTCCACCTTCGTGGAATTCTGCAGACTCATAGGGGTACCTGCCGCCGAGTTCAGATGGAATGGGGCTCAAAAAGAAAACATTATGTTAATGTAATTTCGGTCCATTCTTCACAGTAACATAATGGTTTTGTTATCATTTTTTGAAAACATTCCGTTGTAATTGTCGGCACCGCTAAACCCCCGCGCGGCTCCGACTGGGGGCGAGACGAGCTAATGTTAATTGATTGAAACAGATAAACGGCATAAGCTTTTTATTTAAGCGTATAAAAACGTGCGATGGAATCTAGTCGTTACTGTGAATACAATGTATAACCACGTCCAGACAGGATGCATTTTTGGCTAATGATAAAATGATAAAATATGACTAATCCGAGTGCAGTGTACTGTCTATGGATGATGAATAAACAAGAAACAATAAAATAAACATTGTCAAACTGTCTTTGTCAGCCTCGGTAGCCCAGTGGTGCGATGACGCCTTGCGATTCGTTAAGCCGGGTAATCTGTGCTCGGTTGAGTTCTGGATGGGTGACCATTTTACAACCGTTGAGTAATGAGAACGTAAAACCTCGCGTAAAACCGTAGGCCCCCTTGCTTACTTACTAGGTGGTAGGGTAATTCCCGCCCGGGTTGGTACCATCGCATTAAATGAAAGATGGTCGAAGCGGCAATGAAAATTGTCCGTGTTTTCCATCGAGTTTAATGTAGTCGAGCAATATAAGGAAGGTCCTGGCATGGCACCTAGTTCCCATGTGGTGAAAATAGAGCAAATTATATTAGGGTTGGCCTTGGCCTAAACGTGGAAAAAGATCATGCGCATATTTCTTGTCAGTGATCCAAAATTATACTCAAAACAGCTTTATTTGATCGGACTAGGGGGTCCATTCAGGGAAAGAGTGAGTTCGAATTCGTCACTAAATATCAACTCACTTTTTTAAATAGTTAATGTTTCCACACTTCTAGAATATCATTACAGTTAGGTAAAAATCTGGTCTGTCCCGTAAATACGTTGGAAGTATAAATAACGGTTCCATTATTTAAATAATAATATATTTCCCAGCTATTTTTAGGTTAACTCACTCCCGAACTCTTACCTGAATGTCTGATGACCATTGGCATTGTAAAATAGTGTTGGGTGTCTAAGTTGTAAGGTCCGAAAGTTCGAATTTTTCACGCATTTTATGCGACAACTTTGGACGAGGATTACTCAACGATAAAATAAAAACATCTTTAAAAGGTAAGTCATCAGACCTAGCTTGTTTCATGAAGATTTATAATCAAGTTGCTTTTTTGGGTCTGCTAATCGTCTGCTTTGTGGACATGTTGCATCCTTCTCATCACAGAGCCTGTCTTTGTCATTGAAACAGAGAAGGCCCCAGAGTGCAAAACCGTGCTGTTGCGCTCTGGGACCTTCTCTGTTTCAAAGAATAAGCCAGGCTCCGTGATGAGGAAGATGCAACATGTCCACAAAAAAGACAATGTGCATAGTGTATGATTTGGTAAGATATACGAAAATTTTTATTTCAAAACGACTTATAGCTAAAAGTAAACCACGACCGCTGTAGTCAAAAATCTAACAAAAACCAAATAGATCATTAATCTTGATTAAATAAGCTATGTCTGATGACTAATCTTTTTACGATGTTCTTACTTTATCATTGCGTAATCCACCTCCAAAGTTATTGTATAAAACGCGCGAAAAATTCGAACTTTCGGACCTCATAACTTAGAAACCAAACACAATTTTACAATACCAATGGTCATCAGACATCTAGTTCGATCAAATAAAGCTATTTTGAGCAAAATTTTGGATCTCTGACAAGAAATATGGGCGTGATCTTCTTTCCCCTTTTGTATGGGGAGATGGGCGGGAAGGGCCACCTTAAAGTATTTTCCTTACCGCGCGTTTGGCGAATGGGAGCTACACGGGAAACAGTGACCGCGAGCGACACTTTAGCTGTCACAGGACCCGTCAACCCATATTTCTTTGCCCGAAACGATAACGTCGTGAAAAAGAAAACAAGCCTTTGCGGCTGTAGGAGATTATTTATTGACCGAGCGAGCGCGAAGCGCGAGACGGTCTCCGTTTAATCTCGGGCAAAAATGCTTTCGTATATCTGTCGGGCTGTTCTCCTCTACAGAGATCGCATTTCTGAACCGATTCTCGTAAAAATTTGTGATCAGGTTCGATAATTACATGCTATGCAAAGACAGATAGTTTTAGCTTCGTGCTATAAATAAACTCTCCTATCTATGGCTTCCAGTTGGTTCATTGAATGTGTCATGAGCAGTCGTGACACCGCTATCACAGTGTCCTTCTATCTCACTGCTGGTGTTTCCACTGTGCACAAGGCGGCTCGGAAAGCGTTCTCAAAACATCGAAAGGCCATAAATTGTGTGGTGATGCGGCGGTGGGGTGGGAGGGGGTCGTGTCGGCGCGGCCGCGGCGTCGGCGGCTCCGCGGAGCAGACACAACACAGGCCGCGCCGCGCCGGCGCAGGAATGCCTGCACATCAGCTGATTCGAAAGTACACGCGAAGCCTTCACATCAATCGCTAACTAATTTTTACACTTACGGCCGCGTTTTTAAAATTCGCTCCCAAATGATTACGAAGCTCTAAATGGGAATATGTCGATTTTTATCATTAATTCATGCCATATTGGTTCAAACGATTTTGATTAAATCTGGTAGATGGATACATAGTCCTGGACTAGCCTTTTGGTGGGTTACTTTTTATCCAGGAAATAATTCAAACCGAAATAAATCCAACACGACATTGACCCGAGCGGAGCCGGGAACCGCAGCTAGTTTTAATAATAAAAATATGATATGTTACTATAACGGTCCGGTAACGGTAAGTTTACCGACCCTATAGATAAAGGACCTAGAGGATCGGTTGGGTCTGATTTTTGGAATGAAGTGCATTTCTTTGCTGAACATTATTTATTGTCAGTATCACAAATTCTCTGAATAGGCCAAAAACATGTATACAGATACAAGAGGGCCCACTGCATGTATTTCCGTGCATGCCGTAAGCGGCGGCTAAGAAATGTTTCATGCGTGTTTCGGGTTCTAGGGTATTTAATGGCCTGCATTGAATGAACGATGGTCGAAGTGGCAATAAAAAATTGTTCGTGTTTTCCATCCATTTGAATGAAGCCGTGCAATGCAAGGAAGGTCCTGATGGCACCTAGCCCACTAGAGGTGTGTTGAGGTAATATCATGTAAATAGGTGTGGTATTTTAGATTCATGTCCAGTTTAAAAAAATATATATTTGTGCAATTATAATTTAGAATTCTAGTATACATAACTAAAAATATAAACACAATTATTTCTCGATCAGAGCTGCGCCTTATTGGTTGGTATTTGGTTTTGACGTCATTTGCGGCTTTTGCACGCCGATATTCGCCTGATCGGAGCGGTTTGATTTCAATTGCAATCGGAATCGGATTAATCGGAAATTGTGCGTTTCAGCCTTATCATATTAATAGCGATTTTAATCGTATCAGTGTGCTCGAGTAGAAAACGCCGACAAAGTAATAAACAAAAAAAATAATTTCTATCAGAGGATATATCTACAAAGGCGACGTTTGTCATTCGAGAGGTATTAAAAAGTTGTACCATGTTTATAAAATCCAAAATAGTGTGCCGACATTGCCAACTATCTACTTTTCTAAATCATACTGTCCTTAATTTTTTTTTTATGCAAATTGATGTCGTTCCGGTGTGCCTTCCGTTATTATTTTAGCACAATAAAACACATTCCAAGGCTTTCCCTTTGGGAGAACGGCTACGTTGAACTGGATGGAAAACACGGACAATTTTTCATTGCCGTTCCGACCATCATTTCATCCAATGCGATGGTTCCAACCCGGGCGGGCACAAAGTGCTGCATGAACGGGCCGAGGATGTGAATGCCTGGAATGCCAGGCAAGTCCCCGCGCCACTAGGCTACGAGCCGCTCAAATCAAACAACAAGTTAGAATGTGATAAACGTGGGTGCTCTGCGTGGAAGGCTGTGGCGGCGTTTCCGCGCTATCGCCGTTCCTTTCCCGCGCGGAATGCGATCTCCCCCCCTCCCCCCCGGTCCCCCCGCCCGCGCCCTCGTCGCCTCCTGCACGAGGAGACGCTAGTGGCCAGAGCCCGTAGTCTCAGTCGTCACCTAAATCGGCGTTTACCCCAAACCGATCGACTGGCCTTTTCAAATGTATGGAGAAACTTGGGAGCGCGCGCAGTGGGCGTTAAGCGAACTAACATTTGCGAGTCCGAGTTTGATTTGACAGCTTACTCACCGTCGGCGTAAATACTTCGACGTTGCCGTTCACGCCGACTCCGCGTTTTCATACAAATCGGAGGTCCTGGTTTGACTTTGACAGCTTGAAGAAGTAAAACCAGAGAATAAGTAGTAAACATATGTATGGGGTTTGACGTTTTTACGTAACTTCGAAGTTCCGTAAACGCCAATTTAGGTGAGAACTCAGACTGACCACTCAGGCAACTGACGCTAGTTCA
Source organism: Incurvaria masculella (assembly GCA_946894095.1). Classification (NCBI taxonomy): domain Eukaryota; kingdom Metazoa; phylum Arthropoda; class Insecta; order Lepidoptera; family Incurvariidae; genus Incurvaria; species Incurvaria masculella. The sequence goes on along the minus strand of OX335650.1, from coordinate 4,068,766 downwards.
TGGAGGTCACACATCGGTATTTTTATTTTATCAATTTCTACCCTTGATAAGCGAGCATGTAAGACGGGAATTGCGATCGAAATTCATTCGTATGGCCGCAGCGTAGCCACAAGTTAGTGGAAAACGTCTAAGGGCCTTTTTCATCTAATGCTGATTAGCTTAATCGCCACACATTAAGGGCCTTACTTAGCAGCTTGCAATCAATAGCAGTACAAAATAATCAGCACTTTAGTAATAAAGGCCATTTAAGTGTTAATTAAAATAAATCAGCATTCGAGCAACATTCGAATTTTTCCTTTCCTACGTTACGTGTCGTTGAAAATCGGTGTAAGCCAATTCATGAGCGGACTGACTCGCCGGCGGTGCCGCTATTGTATGTAAATTGGCTATGCCGCCCCGATACAAACGAGTTTTGGTTGCTACTCCCGTTTATCCATGCTCGCTGCCCTTTACAATCCAAAATACGTACCCCCTACTGCAACCACAACGGTATCTTACCAAACTATAATTCTCTACTCTATCACCACCGCACTGGACATGAAGGTCGTTCCTTAGATATAGACAAGTCAAAGAATGTTTTTCCATCCGTGAATTTTTCTTTCTCTTCGCGGTTCGAAACCGATGTCAATAAGTTATGAAAACAAAATAAAACTAGGACACCGGATGCATGTAACGTCATAAACACGAAGTTAACTGGCTCCAGGTTGGTATTTAACTCGCGGCCTCACACAAAATGCACACTTAACAAGATAACGCAACAGTCATTGGTAATGTTTCAGCGTTTCAGGTGACCCTGGGCTTTCCCCGTCATTATACGCCAACAGTGACAGGCACCGACACGGATTCCGACAACTATACTATGAGTTGTTGCATATTTTTCAAGTAGAGACGGCATTTTTTTTTTGACGGGTTTTTATTATTTAACTCAACCCCTTAGCTCGCACAAACCGCATCACCGTAACCGCCACATATAGGACACGGTTCCACTCTACCGTCGAACAACGCGCATGCTGCTGGCAGGCAACGCACCCTTTCACTGTCCATATTCCTCCTGTTAGATGGCCAACCGATCTTGTAGTTTAGAAACGGTGTACCATACTCTCTGAGGAAGAAATTCCTGTTTTGCAAGAAATGTATTTAGCGTTCAGCTGTTTATTTAGTTCTGATTTTTTTCATGAAAAAAAAATTGACAATAACAATATCAATAGTACTAGAAGTGTTAGTAAGTATTTAGTATGTTAATTTTTTTATTTTTATTTAAGGAATCACAGCCGTAACTCCATTAGTTAAATACATTGACAATAACAATATCAATAGTATTTATTAGTACATTAAATTTTGTAGATATTCATTCAGGGATCACAGATGAACACTAATTTCTTGAGTTGATTTATTTGTTGAGCGTCCCTGTCTACTGTCTCTACCTACTGCCGAATACCACTTCGTTAGCTCAATTTTACAATAGTATTTGGTAATAGACTTAATTTTGTAGATATTAATATTCATGGATCTCAAGTGAACACTTAGTTCTTGAGTTGAATGCACGTGCGTCTCTATCTACTGTCTCTACCTACTGCCATAACCTTGTTAGCTAAATTCAATTAAAATTTAATAATCCGTGATATGTGCTTGCTATATGTGATTGAATAGCGAATCCAAAGCGAGGATTTAGCCTTGTGGCATCGAATCATCAATTCGTGTTGGGAACTTCTGTGCTTATATGTTACATTTTTTTTTATACCCCGTTATGTTCACACACCATTTTTTAGGGTTCCGTACCCATAGGGTGCCAACGGAACCCTATTACTAAGCCTACGCTTTCCGTCCGTCCATCGTCTGTCAGTCTGTCTCAGGGCTGTATCTCATGAACCGTAGTAGGTAAATTTTTTTACAGAATGTGTATCATCTATACCCACAAATAGGAATCATATCATAAGGAAGGTCCCGGCATGGACCTCTCGCCATATCGTGACAATTGTTTTGGTATTAGCCATTCATTTTCAAATAAATAAAAAATAAATAAACAAAATAATCTTTTTTTTATGAAAAACCGGTTGTCCTGAGGAGCAAAGCATAGGTGCTCAGAAAAGCCAACTACACCTGGCCTCGGAAAACCATGCTCAGCGATGCACCATACCAGCGGATTTACGGACTATAGTAGAGCTATCGAGCTTGTTCAGATTACGCTCAGATTGTTGCGATTACGCTCCCAGGTTATAGGTATGAGGAAAGGCACCCGCCGGCAGACAGTTCCATATCCTGGTGGTGCGGCAGAGAAATGAGTTTGAGAATCGGTTCGTTCTCAAAAGCCTAATTTCAACCACAAGTGGATTCAGGGATGCCTTGAATCTCTGCGGCGGCTGATCTGGATATAGGTTCTAGGATCATAGATAAAAAAGGAGATATGCCTTCCAGAACGCCTACTATGAGACCCACTGTCTCCATTTTTCAAAACCCAACATAAACGTGCACGCTACACGCAAATTTAGTCGCAGATGTATTGAAGGGTTTGTGTGGCGGGTGATCTGGATATAGGTTCTAGGATCATAGATAAAAAAGGAGATATGCCTTCCAGAACGCCTACTATGAGACCCACTGTCTCCATTTTTCAAAACCCAACATAAACGTGCACGCTACACGCAAATTTAGTCGCAGATGTATTGAAGGGTTTGTGTGGCGGGTGATCTGGATATAGGTTCTAGGATCATAGATAAAAAAGGAGATATGCCTTCCAGAACGCCTACTATGAGACCCACTGTCTCCATTTTTCAAAACCCAACATAAACGTGCACGCTACACGCAAATTTAGTCGCAGATGTATTGAAGGGTTTGTGTGGCACAGCGCAGTAATGATGTTTAGACTGTGTGGCATACGACGCTCTGCCGAATTCCGATACAATGTTGTCACTTAGACCCAATGCTTTCTCTTCAGTTTCTAGGATCTTTTTTAATTCAGTCAGTGATGTCAGTCAGTCATGCTTTTTAAAAAAAAGTAGAACAATTATAAGTACTTAGATTGGTCTCAGACCAAACCGGAGTTTTAGTAGCATAACCGAAACAACGAAAGCGGGCCCATTGTATTTTGTGATTTGTGCCATCAATAGGTATTGGTCGGTGACTTGACGATGTGGCTCCGTTATATTTTATCCGAAGGTAAGCCCGAACCAAACGGTACTAGCCAACTACTCGCGCCATACAAATGCACTTTTTAACAAATGTAATAATATGTAGTGAGACGCTTCAGCAAATCCAAATAGAACTCCAGACTGATAATGGATTGTTAATATTTGATTCCATCATTTATTTAAATAATAATAAAAATAAAAAAGTTGATTTTTCTCATTAGAAATCTGAAAGTAATTCGATTTCTAGATATAAGCAAAAACACCACAACTGCATAAACAAAAAATTCCATTTGCTTTTAAATTTCTACATTTAGTCAAAAAAGTTCGGAAATGGACACCGTTTCCGCAATGTATTTTGTATAGAAAAAGGAAACATACATTAACGAAAATAGGTTGATTCCTAGACAAGGAATCATATATTGTAAGAATGACACTTATAATCGTCAGACTTAGTTAGTTAACTTGGGGTGCCTCGTCTAACTTTGCGATTTGGCTAGTACCAGGGCCTTAAATGCAGGGCACAAAACAATTCCTTCTAAGTCATTAGCGGTCTTCGCAGTCTTCGCCTTGCCTCTCAGGGGCTGAACCGGATATGTGAGGTAATTCTATCGAATCTTCACCATTTTTCGTCATTTTTTTCCTGTCCGTTCGATTACTTCTGGCGAAGAAGGGCCGACAAGAAACTTCGTCAGGTTGGTCATCATTTTTTTTCCATTGATACTTACAAACTAGTTTATAGTGATTGATTTATTACTACTGCTCACAAAGAACATTACATGTACATTGGTGAAGAGCATACTCTTGACTACGATAATGACATCTTATTCTAAATTAATATGAATTATGATCTTAATTATTCAGGTATAAAAAGCCATTGTCATTATTGATACAAGGTAAAATCAAATCAAATTTAAGTTAGTACTTACATACTACTATTTAGTACCCAAAAAGGCTAGATCATCGCTCGATCGTCTAGATATGTTATTCGCCTCGGGCAGCAAGTTTTGTCTGGGTGGTATGTACCGATAGTGGGCACCCTTCTCTTGAATTGAAAGATGTATATTCAGTCCGAGCCAGATATCGCCTGCTCGATCGGCGGCGTCTCCGAGAGGCGCCGGCTTATTGTTCAGTCTGAATGGAATGCGACCTTCCCTGTTCTCCGTTGTCCTTCTTGCGCCGTAGACCTTGGGCGACCAAAACATCGAGCACGGAAGGACAGGAGGAGCGATCGAAACTCGTATGACGGCCACGAGTTTTTTTTATGCAACTGGACATGGATATCTAATGCCGGACTGACACACCACATGGGAACTAGGTGCCATGCCAGGACCTTCCTTATATTGCTCAGCTAAATTGATTGATATACGGACAAATTTCATTACCGCTTCGACCATCGTTCATTCAATGCGATGGTACCAACACGGGCGGGATCAACCCTACCACCACTCGATTCGCAAGGCGTCGCACACTGAGCTACCGAGGCTGACAAGTTAGTGAAAAATGTCTAGCTGTAGTTAGTTTGCTTACGAATTCGGGACCTCCAACATCGGATATTCGTTGCAATATTCTAATAATACAAATGTAAATAACTAATAATACAAACTAAAATCTTATATTACCATTAATTAAAAAGAAACACTCTAAAATCTATTATCTAAAATGTAAAAATTATACTATATCCTCCTCTAGAAAAGACGGTGCGGTCATAGTACCGAGAACACAGATCTTTGGCAAGATCTTTTGCTTCCTCGGACCAAAATATCTCGCCAAAGATCTGCCCCCATCGTCTCTACTGCAAATTCCACAAATTCCTTGCACTAAATAGCGTCATGTGAAGTTCTTAGGTGTTATTATGTGTCGTTCTAATACAAGAAAATAAGTAGTAAGCGAATTCGTTAAGAAAGTCACTCGCCAGCTCTATCGTTTTTGTATGTAAAATGACCCTATGCTCCCCTACAAACTGGTTTCAGTTGCTACTCCAGTCCTCCCATGCTCGCTGGACCTAAACTGTTTCTCGATCGACGGGAAAGGTCTCATGTTTTGGCTCAATCGCGCAGCCCAATGAGGATTGATTCTAAGGGCCGAGTGCACGAAAGCACAAAAAATCAAAATCAACGTCAAAGTATGATCAAACACGTCACTTTGCGTAGACAGTATGGAAGGAACTATAAGCGGATCACTAAAAGTGACGTGTATGAACATTGATTAACTCGGTCGTATCTTCGTGCAACCGGGGCTAAGAATAACAGAGCCGGTAGTCTCAGTTCTCACCTAAATTCGCGTTTACGTAACTTCGAAGTACCGTAAAAACGTCAAACTCCATACAAGTTTTTACTAGATATTCTGTGGTTTTACTTCTTCAAGCTGTCAAAGTCAAACGGGGACTTCCGATCTGTATGAAAACTCGGAGTGGACGTAAACGGCAACGTCGACGTATTTACGGCAACGTTGAGTAAGCTGTCAAATCAAGCTCGGACTCGCAAATGTTAGTTCGCGCTCTTCAATTTCTCCATACATTTGAAAACGCCAGTCGTTCGGTTTGCCGTAACGCCAATTTAGGTGACAACTGAGACTACCGGCTCAGAACGCACCGTATGAAGACTGTTCGACCATGACTGGATGTTTTTATAAGATATAACTATTAGAGTAGATCGGTACAATCTGTCTGAGGATCATGATGATTTTACGCTCTAACCTCCTAACCTAACCAAAGATTAAATCGTGTAGGTACATTGTGTAAATGTAAACAAGTGCAATGATCAAGGAATTCCGCGAAAGTTCGGACGAAAACTCGACCAAAATTGTCGAAGCCTTTCTCGTGTTTTCAAAGTCGGTCTCGATCGGCTCAACGGTATCCGCTATCGCCCACCGAAATGACCAATTTATTCGAGTGTAAAAGACGCGCAGTTTGCCAGAATGGAGACGGGAGAAGTCTCGTAACTTCATATTGTTCGGCTCCGCCCGCGTCATAGGTGTCGGCTTACTTCGTTGGTATACATAGTTTACATATGTAGGTACTATACATATTTCCTTTCGTACGGTCAAAATCGATCACTGTAGAAAGGGATCGTAAACGTTACTCGAGTCACAAGCGCCCTAGGCCCACAATGTGTTCTCTAGTCTTACGCTTTGAAGATTACATACTTTGTGCAGTGAAATGAAATGAAATGAAAAAATACTTTATTTGCAGCCATACGGTACAAAAAGGCGGAAATTAATGCCATAAGGCATTCTCTACCATTCAACCTTAGAGATGTAGGAGAGGTGCAGTGAGGCGAGCAAAAAAATAATAAACGTAAAACCAAATGAATTAGAGAAAATATTAACTAACCTAAAATATGGATTTTTAAATTATAGTTCATTTTAAATATAGTCCCTTAAAAATACTCTGCACTATTTCGGATTTTTATGTTGAAAACTATTAATTGGCATTATGTTTTGTTTTTAAACCCTGTTTTGTATTAGTTTTAAGCTGTTAGTTTTCCAAATAAATAAATAAATAAATAAATAAATAATAGTATCCTAGAATCTACAGGCGGTGTTATACGTCTACCCATTGACGTCAATCATGTCGATGCGTCTACCAAAGGAAGGGACCCAATCTACAACGCTTTTAAGGCGCTAGGACTAGCCAACTACTCGCGCCATACAAATGCACTTTTTAACAAATGTAATAATATGTAGTGAAATGCTTCAGCAAATCCAAATAGAACTCCAGACTTATAATGAATTGCTAATATTTTTTGATTCCATCATTTATTTAAATAATAATAAAAATAAAAAAGTTGATTTTTCTCATTAGAAATCTGAAAGTAATTCGATTTCTAGATATAAGCAAAAACAGCATATATAATATATAAATAAAAAATTCCATTTGCTTTTAGATTTCTACATTTAGTCAAAAAAGTTCGGAAATGGACACCGTTTCCGCAATGTATTTTGTATAGAAAAAGGAAATGTATATTAACGAAAATAGGTTGATTCCTAGACAAGGATTCATATATTGTAAGAATGACACTTATAATCGTCAGTCTTAGTTAGTTAACTTGGGGTGCCTCGTCTAACTTTGCGATTTGGCTAGTACCAGGGCCTTAACAATATATTTTGGTTGTAAAAAAGGCTGGCTGGTGTCCCCGAGGCGAGCGGTGGAAAAGGCCTAGGAACTCAGGACAGACTCAGGAAGAGAGCCAGCAGGCCTATTCCCGGAATTGTCGTAATCAGGAATCCTAGGTATCCTCCGGAATCTTTTCGTCAAGAAAATCGCCTTGAAAACCGCTATTTGCTGAGTTTTAGACTCAGTATTCCTGATAACGGAATTCCAGGAATAGGCCTGCTATATGCTATATACACATATGCAAAAAAGATGATAGAAATCGGTAATATTTTGGCATTTGCCGATTTCAAACTGACACAATTAGCTACTAAGAACATTTTTTGTCACACTACCATACAAATTGTAATTTAAAATTAATGTTATGCTTGTTAAACATTCTAGCATTTTTATAAATAAATTTGATAAGGAACATGCAGTCAACAAAAAAAAATTAAACAAATTAGACCTACAGGTACTATTCATAATAACTATCGTATAACATAAATACAAGAGCAACAAGTATGTTTCACGATACGCAACAACTTCAGAAAAAGGGAGCACTAGTTACATATTCCGGTTTTCGCGAGCTGGAATACTCCTAAACGAACCTTGTGTCTCTGCCCACTCAAATCGTTGACACAGACACAACGCAGAATAATGCCGCAAAACTATAGTCAGTTTCATTAAATTGGGCCGATCCGATTCCTGAATGAATGATTCATATCTCGAGACGTTCTCACGACACTACAGTGAGTTCCACGTACTCAGCCTGCGACGCGACGCTACTCGCCAGGACTCCGTTGGTGTCGTTCCGGAACGAGGGCCCATCATAAAGTCCAAAAAGCACAAGCTCCGGAATGGGGCTCCATATGACCTCCAAAATCTTTGGGTTCTTGTTATTTTATCTCAGTGGTTGGTTAATAAAAAACACCCGTAGAAACATCTGAATATCAAAGTTTAGACTATTACCTAGCGCATGACCGTAAAATGGTTTTATTGCATTGCTCTTTCTTAAAAAAAAATGTTTGTAAACACATATTTACTAGGTTTTCAAGCCGGCGCGGCGCTTGGAACCTAAAAATGATTTAGACAATTTTCTTTTTTGTGGTATAAGATCACATATTTTTCTATTGAATAAACGTGAAACATATGTTATTTTACGTAAAAAAGTAATATTTACAGACCAAAAACTTAAATTTCGCTCGCTTAAAAACGATTTGATGAACCCTAATGCAAACTCACTGATTACGGAGGTCGCCATTATCGTTTATTTGCTGAACGCTAAACTCAGTTGGAGCCTTAATACTGTGACATTTTCTACTAGGTTAGGTAAGGCTTGGTATTTTTATTTTACACGCGAAAATATATTGGCACTTTTGGATGTTCTGGGTTTTGGATGTTTCTGAGACCCAAAGTCTTGTTAATTTTGGACTTAATGAAGGAGATGCCCATCTCATGTGAACAATAAAACTCGATTTCGTTAGGTGGAGCTCAATGCACTTTTGCCAAGTAACGTCGCAATGAGAATGAATCAGGTCAGGCACTTAGTGTGATTACGCAGGACATGATGCGGCTAGCTCAAGCTATTCTCCAATCACAAGCGCGCCTAGTTTTGGTTAACCCCGACGATCGAACACCGAGCTATCAAGGCTGGCAGAGGTTGTATGGACGAAGTCAGTGTACTTGTGGGTAATTGTAATTCATTTTGTATATTTTACCCCTAAATCTAGCTCTATGCCTCTACAATATCAAGCATTAATTATCTTGCAGTATTAAAATATTTATATGTACCATACAATGCGATACCAAATTTTTCAAGCTTTGATAAAATGATTAAAAATAAAAAAAATATAAAAAATAGGTGGGTCAATAAATCAAATGTTGTATTGTGCAATACAATGAGTTTTACAATAATTCGACACTTTCATTCGTCAGGATGCCTGAAGTGCGCACACAAACTGCACACTTGACTAGCTTTTTGTCGACAGCGGCATCGTTGTCACGTGGGCGTTTTGCATGTGCGGCCGGCGGCGCGCGGGCGGCTGCGGCGGAGGGACGGCGGCGGCGCGGGGGAGGGGGAGGCCCGGGCGGAAGACCCCAGCTGAGACGAGGGAGGCATGTGTTCAGACACGGCATACCGCATTGGCGTTCATTGACCAAACGTCGCTATGCTTTTCGGAATTGAAACCCTGTCATGACACACGTGAAACCGCTACATCGAAATAGACGAAAAGTCGATGGAGAGTTTGCGCAAAAATCACAGTCATATTTTTTTTTATTAGTCAATATCTACGATCAGCACAATCATCGTATGAGGAGCAGGACGTGCTACTCGAACTTTCGGAGCCTTACGTGGGCCCCATCTTCAGGCTAATTGGTAGGTTATTGCCTACCCGACCGATATCCAAATCAGCAAGAGAAAGAAAGTGGTGGTTACAATTTGCCTTAACATTCCATTCGTAAAACGTCTTTTTTGGGCAAATATTTTTCAACAGGCCGTATAGTTTTTGGACTAAGCTTTTCTCCGAAACTTCTGTTGGTTTAGCTTATACCACACTTACTGTCATGAGAGTAGCTCGAACACACCGCATTTCCATTCCAATAAGGTGCCAATGCCACGACTGTCAAATCAAACTCGGATTCGCAAATGTTAGTTCGCCTAACGCCCACTGCGCGCGCTCTTCAATGTCTTCATACATTTGAAAACGCCAGTCGATCGGTTTGCCGTCAACGCCAATTTAGGTGCTGGGACTAGGCTATCTGTACTGTATCTCAGATGCAGATAAATTGAAATCTACCCACAAACAATTATCGAAACCAACTGTGACGGAATATAAACTTAGATTCATTGTCCATTGGCACGAATTGGCACGCATCGGCACAAATCGATTAAACGCACGACCTCGAGGCTGCTTAATTAATTAAAAATTCGCTTCAGGCGAGATAATTGAGTCCTGTCTGCGAGGTTCTCTAACCAGCCGGAGAGGCATTACCTCATAGAAAACTGAGGGCCCCTTTGAACAGCGTTCTTACTCAAAATTCAAAATGCCGCACAGTTTCAAATATTAACACGTTTGTTGTTTGGATGATACATTAATAACACTATAACCTACTCCTCTATCTACATTGAACTGGCCACATTCCCTTTATGTGAACCAAACGATGGTGTAGATCCTTTAATATGTAGGGTCGGCAATCAGTGACACTCCCGAGAATTTCCCACAAAGTACAACCTGGGGGAATCATAGGTCAACAATGAGAAGAACCACCCGGCCTGCTGGCAACAAAAAAAATAGAAAGTCCATGGTCGTCTTCGCACTGAAAGCCTGAGAGTATGGAGCGCTGCACATAGGAAAATTTAAAAGGCCGGAATAGCAATAGAAATAAGGTAGTTATTGTAGCCGTGTTCGTGTAAAAGAGAAAAAGCCTGGCACGGCGTCTAATTCCTTCGGGAATGCAGTGCGATCAATTTATTTTATTTTATTTAGCAAACTTACAGAACACTGACAGACAGAATACATCAACAGGTAAATAAATAAATTATACAAAAGTGCCCCAATTAAAAGTTTGCAGAGCATGCAAAAACATAATTAACACTAATAGGACGCTAAATAATCTAATATCTAATAATCTAATAATAAATAATATAAAGGGGAAAGTTTGTAATAATGGATGGATGGATGGATGGATGGATGGATGGATGGATGTTTGTTACTCTTTCACGTAAAAATTACTGAATGGATTCTAATGAAACTTTACAATAATATAGCTTATACATCAGAATAACACATAGGCTACAATTTATGTGCCCATGGGCTTTAGAACTTTCACGGTAAACGATGCCGGTAGTACGGCTTGGTATTTCCCGCAACTTTAGGACTACTTGGCAAAATCCTTGAGAACCAATTACTCGATTTAGATGCGGATTGTATCTACGTCTAGCCTGATTCTACTCAAAACTTATAGGCTACATAATATAACGCTTCATTACCTGAAGGGTGAGTAGTGAGTGTTAAATTCTTATAACTTGCGAACCACTAACCCGATTTATGTGCGTATTTTATCAATGTATAGGATCTCTGGGAGCTGTCAGGTTCGAGATGGGTTACTGTTTTCGAAGTTGAGGCTGGCTGTGGGTTGGAGTCCACGCAAAACTTACCTACATTACACGTTACTTACTTACTAGGTAAACAATGTTTTTTTTTTTAAATAGCCACCAAATGTCAACGAAGCTCTAAATGGGAATTATTGGATGTTTCTCATTAAATCATGCTATTTCATCTCGAACGACCTTGATACATTGTCCTGGACCAGTTTGACCCTATTTTGGATCAGTCATGTCGGATACTTTTTATCCATGAAATAATTTTGCCGACGCTAACCCGAGCGGAGCCGGGTACCGCAGCTAGTAAATAATATAAAGGGAAAGTTTGTAATAATGGATGGATGGATGGATGGATGGATGTTTGTTACTCTTTCACGTAAAATCTACTGAATGGATTCTAATGAAACTTTACAATAATATAGCTTATACATCAGAATAACACATAGGCTACAATTTATGTGCCCATGGGCTTTAGAACTTTCACGGGGCTGCGAAAACGATGCCGGTAGCGCTACTTCACACTAGGGGGAGAGGAGCCGGGGGCGGTGGCGGGGAGCGGCGGCGGGGGGAGGGCAGACGTCGTGACTGTTTGGTGTCCGTTTGGCGAATTTTCAAGGCACTAGCGATTTGTAAAACTTAGTACATGTACATTTAACTACCCGGGAATTAGGATTGGCTAAATAGAATTCAGTTCCGCTTACGCTAAGATGGGGCTGTCATACAAACTGCAATGCTATGCACGGCTCGGCTTTGCGGCGGCAGCGCTTACTTTTACTGAAGTACGGCTTGGTATTTCCTGCAACTTTAGGACTACTTGGCATCACGCTAAATCGCCGGAGGAGCGACCAACAGAATAAAATCCTTGAGAACCAATTACTCGATTTAGATGTGCATTGTATCTACGTCTAGCCTGATTCTACTAAAAACTTATAGATTACATAATATAACGCTTCATTACCAGAAGGGTAAGTAGTGAGTCTTAAAGTCTTATAACATGCGAACCACTTACCTGATTTATATGCGTATTTTATCAATGTATAGCATCTCTGGGAGCAGTCAGGTTCGAGATAGGTTACTGTTTTCGATGTTGAGGCTGGCTGTGGGTTGGAGTCCACGCAAAACTTACCTACGTTACACGTTACTTACTAGGTAAGCAATGTAGCAGTGAAAGTGCAGAAAGGTTCTCGCGGCAAATGTTTTTTTTAAATAGCCACCAAACGTCAATTAAGCTCTAAATGGGAATTATTGGATGTTTCTCATTAAATCATGCTATTTCGGCTCGAACGATCTTGATTATTTTTGGTACATGGATACATTGTCCTGGACCAGTTTGACCCTATTTTGGACCAGTCATGTGGGATACTTTTTATCCATGAGATAATTTAGCCGACACTAACCCGAGCGGAGCCGGGTACCGCAGCTAGTTAATAATATATTTGTGTTGTTAATTTACTTCTGAAACATGAACAACTGTCGTGACATACTTCGAGATTATCCTGGCGTATTTGAGGCTAAGCCTGGTTTTCACCAACTGCTGATTTATTTTAATTGACACCTAAGAGGCCTTTCTTACTAAAGTGCTGATTATCTTATACTGGTGTTGATTGCAGGCTACTAAGAAAGGCCCTTAATACGTGGCGATTAAGCTAATCAGCAGAAGGTGAAAAAAGCCCTAATAGTATTACGAATTTAGTTGTCATTTCTATGCGCGTTAAATATTGAGGGTTCCAAATGACGCAGCCGCATTAAAGCAGACTACGTATCAAAGAGTTATAAATTAGGAGCAGACTCTCAATTTTCTTAAAAGGCTTTGTAACTCTAAAAGTAAATCCAATTAATTTGTTAGCCCTAGTGATGAGATTATCTAAGTGCAACTCAAAAGTAATGTCAGATTCTAAATATATACCCAAGTCACGTACTGTTCAAACACGTGATTAGGTTTAGTTAGAAAGTAACTTGAAGTCTTTATAACCATAAAACCTACAAATCATAATTATTTCTAGCTTCTGAGATGCCGAAAACTCGGTCTCATGGTTCCCAGCTTAAGTCGACCTTATTTGGGTCAACGATTTTCTCAGACACAGAACGGATGGGGAGCCCATTTCTGTGTCATTTGACTATTTCTAGAACTGAGCATTCGTGTTACAATTTTAAAGAAAAATAGATTGCGTAAATAGGTACCTTAATTATCGTTTTACTCTATTTATCCTATAGATGTATATGGTCTCTTTAGTTAGATCAATAAAATTCAATGACAAGGTCGTGGATGTAATTATCATACAAGGATTAAGATTAATCCTTATATAACAAAATTACTCATTTCTCTCTCTCAAAATGTCTCTGTTTCGCGCATAAAAGTAGTGGAGGGTATTATATGATTTAGCGTGAAGTCGGCCCCTGCTTCGGACATTCCGCGCATGCGTTGTCGTCACCGATGTATTCGTCAAGTCTCTAGGCGACGATTGAGGCGGCGTTTTTGCTCATCTTTTGCCCATAAACAATACAATTTGTCACAGACGCAAGCACGAAGTGTCCCCTCCGTTGGCTCATGCTTAGGCTACCGTAAAACTTCCGCAAACTTTCTGTCTACAATTTTCTTAATAAAATTAATAAAATTTTCTTAATTAGTTGTTTGATATTTTGTAGTTGATGGATAAGTATATTTGAGGAATTTATTTTATAACTTTACTGTGAAGTTTTGCAATGCTACAGAGAGTTGTACGTATTTCAAACCTCATCGTATGTGTCGAGAAAGTCGATCGCTCAGCTAGCGGAGCCTGTGCTCTTAGACAATGTGCTCACTTGACCGATTGTATTACTTGACAACTCTTTTCCTCCGGTGCGGCGCAGCCACTACCTTCTGTAGCGAGCCGCTCGGGTCGACGACACTCACAATGGTCTGGCGCTCGCATCATGCTTTATTTGGGTTGGAACATCTCGGTGGCACCTCGCTCTGGGCAAAAACGCCATCGAAGCCTGTAAACGTGACGGTCTCACGAAGCGAAACGCTCGCCGCATCTTGACAAGCGAATTCGCTCAGTCTGATGAACCTTTCGTCAGACCTGCTGGAGGCAGTCGCCGTGACAGGGCAAACTCTTCATAGAAAGCACAAGGGAAAAACCGGCCAAGTGTAAGTCGGACTCCCACACGAAGGGTTCCGTACCATCAACACCAAAAAAATCACGTTTTTTTGGTCACGCCCACCTTTAATTTTTATTATTTGTTGATTTTACCTATTTGTTGTTATAGCGGCAAAATAAATGCACACTGTGTGAAAATTCTGTGTGCTGCCTACCTATGCATGAGATGCAGCCTTGTGACAGACGGACTGACGGACGGACAGACTGTCGGACGGACGGACGGACAGCGGAGGCTTAGTAATAAGGTTCCGTTTTCACCCTCTGGGTACGGAAGACGTAAGGTAGTTGTGTGGTATTAGCCATCCATGTCAGAATCTTTTAATTTTTACTTTGCGCCAAGTACCAAGTATTTTTATGTTATATTATTTTTTTATTTAAAATTGTCTTTAAAAAAATTACTAATATGCACTTTTCCTGTATAGGCTCGTTTAAAAGTATTAAACGATTCAATACTTTTAGGAATTATTTCAGTGTGAGTAATCTGCATTTTATTTAACGTTTTTTTTTGCATACATGATTTTTAAAATCCAAGTGATCCTTTAATAAAAAGTCAACTCTTGTTTAACGTGAAACAAAATGTTGGCATAGTAATAACGACAAAAACAAGGCATCTGTTATCGTTGATAATCCGCAACGAGTCTGGCCGAATCTTCAAGTGATAAGGAAGCGCATAGCACGCCTATAAAGGTGCAGTTGTTTTTCTCAATATTGCACAATGTCACGGATTCGCTAGTGGCGATAGAGCCGGCGCGATGGCATTTGTTCCTGGAAAGTTTCACCAGGGACTGGCCTCGCGGCGTCGCGGGCTACTGCCTGGTAGACACCCAGCTGCGCTGGTGGAGGGAAAACCTGGGACCCTGCATGCAGATGTACAGTCCCTTCGGCGATATCGACGAGGGTCTCGTTGCCATCAATGAAAAGGTAATTCTGCACGTATCACGGACTGAACTGGTGTAAAATCTGATGAACAAGACAGGGAATTCGATAAAGTTTGCGCCCATCAGACGTGTGTGTTAATTCACACCAGTGAAGGAGCAGGATGATAGGATACAAATACATCTGATTCGTGCAGAGTTGGCCTAATTCATTCATTTACATTCACTTTACATCGGTGATTGTAGTCGTATCGATATCGTAAAACATTACGCTGTTTCTTCGGAGGGGCAGATGGAGGGGGACGCAAAGATGATCGCCACGCGATACGACCACAATATAAGTACTTACTCTTGCTTTTTCAACAGGCTTGCTTATCTTCCTACATTCTCGTAGATCATGGGTGCTACGAATAGGAGCTTCACAAAACACGTGACCTATGTATGTATATGGTGAAGGTTAGTTTTTCACTGTCGTCCTGGATTACCAGTTTCTTAATCAGCTCAGGACGTGTATTCTTGGCATTCAGTCATTGCGGATTCAGTAGAGTTAACAGAAGAAGAATTTACTTTGACATTACTGTTAACTCTACTGAATCCGCAATGACTGAATGCCAAGAATACACGCCCTGTACATTTGCTTTGTTATTCCTTCATAATCTCCTCTTTCTTTCTCACCACATTTTCTTTTCATTACATTCATCTCGTTTAACACTGTTTCGTATCGTATCTGTCAACCACACTCGATGCACTAATATTACACTCGATATATTATCTTCCCAACTATCACAAATTTCATAGCCCCAGAAAATTATCGTTAATATGTCAAAATGTCCTCGTTGCGAACATCGTCAAGGAAAATGCTAATTTTCGTTTACAGCCTGGGCGTAGTTATAATTCTATCAATAAAGGACGAACCTGATGTTCTAGAGGATGCATTAGTGAAGACCAAGCTAATTGACTGGAAAACCCCGAAAATGGTGCCCTATGCTCCCGTTAACATCCAGCAGCTGGTCAAACGACTTACTAGGCGCTTGGGAATGATTCTTGCCAAGAAACACCCCTCGTTTGGTTTCATAAGGAAGAAAGACGCCAAGGCTTACGAAATAAGGTAATTGTTTTTTAGGACCACTTGTATTATTGTTAAGTTCCGAAACTTACACAACCCAAAACTGACTGTTTCGCATAAAAAATCATCAGGTTGACTAGGACCACTGAGCTAGTACGTTACCAAATAGTAATCATTCTCCTTTCTTTCTTACAAACAAAATTCTGTTCAATCCGTTTAAGCTAGTTCCATGCAGGAATTCAGCGATGTTTTTAAAAGTGAAATATTTTGAATAGGACACTTACCCTGTTATTAATAAACCCATCTGATCGTCTAAATAGTTATAAAATGTTTCGTCCTTTACATTGCCATGCAGTTTCGAATTCGAGAGAATGGGACAAGGCATTGTATAACTATTCAGACGTTTATCTGGGTTTATTAGTAACAGGGTATATGTTTACATAATATGCAATTTTGCAGTTGTCCCGAGGGTCTCTATTTTGGCAAACTGCAGCCAGAACACGTGGACATTGTAGACGAGAAATGGCCTTACCGCTATACGGGCTCCGACCAGATGTTCAGGACCCTCATCCACGCCGGCCAGGGTCACGGCATCTTCAGCAGCGATCACGAACTGCTGACGTGGGTGCTGCTGATTGAATCCGGCTGCATGACTCACATGTGCACGGCCGATGGAGTGAGGAGGCATGGCCACGCCGAGCTGATGACGAAGTACATCAACAACCTCCTCCAGCTCGGCCACTCTATGTTTGGCAATTGGCCCTCGCTTCGCTTGCTCTTGAAGTTAGGACACGATGTATTCGGTATTGTTACGTGGCTTGAGGTAGAGCCAAAGGACCACGATGAGTTGAAAAGTAAATTGTAAACTTCTTATGAACCCGGTAGGTGGTGCTGTGGTCGAGATCCAGGTTTGTTTAAACTGAACGTTTGAATAACACCCCTGTGCAAGGGTGAAACAACATTTGACCGGGCTCCGCTCGGGTGAATGTCCAAAACGAAATCGGCGAATAAAGAATGAAGCGATTGTTATCTCACCAAGAACTTGTATTTTGGTTCCGCGGTTTCGAGTACCTTTGCTTCCTCGGCACAGCACAAGAAAATGGGGTGTTAACATGTTTGAAAAATGTTACGGCTTTTCACGCGGCAGGAAGAGACATTCTCAACAGTTTTTCTTAACAGTTTGGGGTTTTTTTAATGAAAAAAACTGAGCTGAGCACCTCGCCACACCACACTCGGGAAGGCAACGTGCCAGCGGATTTGCGGACGATCGCTGAGGTATCGAGATTGTTCAAATTACGCTTGAAGTTACGAGAAAAGGCACCCGCCGGCAGGCAGTTATATTCCTGGTGGAGCCGATGACTTTGAGAAACGGTTCGTTCTCAAAAGCCAAAAATATTCGAAGCGACAATAACAATTGTTCATGTTTTCCATTCAATTCAAATTATCCCACCAATGTTAGGACGGTCCTGCAATGGCACCTAGTTCCCACGTGGTGTGTTCGACTAATTTTAGTAGATTGATTGAATGAAGATCCTTTATAACGCCACAAAAATCGATGAGATTCGTTCCAGCCGGCTTTTGGGTGTTTGAGATATTCAATGGGGATATATTACTAGGTAGTGCGGTAGGTTTGGTTTGAGAGTTTGAGTAGACGTATTAACCTATAAATAAATACATATTCGGTACACTAATATGATAATTCATAGATGTTTGTTAAAACAAATAATACTGAATATCCTTATTTTATCCACATTTTCTAGGCATGCACTATTTGTTTCAGATGTCTGCTTCAGTTTGTTTGATATGATAGCAAGCACAGCTGTCCTGACGTCACCGGTAAATATAGTTTGCCTACATCAGACCACAACAAATAATGCATAACTAAATTGAAACGATTTTATATGATTATTATTTCATACAGCTACAAGTATACATATGAAATAATCCATACTAATATGGATGCCGAGGGAGCCGAGGGCGCATTAGTAATTTAAACTGAGGGTTGCTGTTTCTATTGTTCTTTGTTCTTTGCCTAAATCTGTTCTACTAAGGAATGGTTTTGCAGTAACATTTAGATCTAAGTGTGTATTTCATAATTGTGGACGGAAAAAATATGTTATGTAAACCCATTGACTTATATATTTGTAAACCCGTGAAGTTTCTTTGCGGGTTCTTTACTGGGTTGATCGAATCCGCGGATCTTTATGACGTAACTTAGTTAATAGTTACTAGTTTGACTACCAAAAAGTTTAAATAAATGAAATGAAATAAGTAAGCATGAATTATTTTTTTCTAAAATTTTAATTATAAGATAATTTCGATTGTAATTAATAAAAAATATATTTCAAAGGATAAATAAAACACATAAAATGTTCATGATAATTTTATGTATTTAATGGATACGACATTATTGAGTTTCAGCGACATCTAGATTTTGAAGCATTGTAATCAGATATTGAAAATAATCTGAAAAAGTATTGGTGACATTCGTCGGAAGCAGGATGGAAGAAGGAAGGAATGAGAATGTCACGACCAATACTTTTTCAGATTATTTTCAAAATCTGATTACAATGCTTCAAAATGTAGACGCCGCTGAAACTCAAATTAATAAAATGTTCATATTACAAATACATATTAATTACCAATTCAATGATCTGGCCTTCTACCTTTCACACTTCCGTCACGTCTTCAAGCAGCTAATCGGATATTATTAGACGCCGCGTCGCTTCGATACAGCCAAGAAGTGACACATCCGATGGCGCCCGCTCACCCATGGCGTCGAGCCGCCCTCCATCGCGAGAATGGTTCCATTGTCGCGGTGCGGCTATTATTAGCGCTGGAGCGATATGGTAGGGGCCTCCGGGCTCCGCAACCGCGCCGCGTCTGCCGTCAAGGTCCACGAGTCATTGGCTCTGCCGCCGCCGCGCCGCTACCGCACCGCCTCCGCGCCGCTTCCGCTGCTCCGCCGTCGCACCGCGCACGAGAACACCTGAAAGATACATAATTTGGCGTTTTTTTTCACCCATCGAGGCTGTCCGAATACTGGGGAATGTTCACTGAAGGCCTTGCAAGTTTGAGGATGCTTCGTCGCGTCGATCTTCTGGGTGCAACTTTTATGCTAAATAGGTTAAAAAAAAATTGAAGACATGTTTTTTTTTATGCGACCTGACATGGATGGCTAATACCACACAACTACCGTTATGATATTAGCCCAATACACCTCATTCCCGAAGGAATTTGGTGCCATGCCAGGACCTTCCCTTTATGAGCACGGCTACATTGAACTGGATGGAAAACCCGGACAATTTTTCATTGCCGCTTCGACCATCTTTTCATCCAATGCGATGGTACCAACCCGGGCGGGCATAAACCCTACCACCTAGTAGGGGAAGGGGACCTACAGTTTTACATGGATTCCGAACCATGGAGCAGCTCGCATTCGTAACGAAATGCACTTGTCGAACTCGGAAAGAGAAAGACAGTGGTGCATGTCGGTATTGAACCCAGGTCTCTGGTACGCTAGGCCAGTCCCCGCGCCACTAGGCTACGAGCCGCTTGTAATGTAATTGTAATGTAATTTGGCGCCAAAAATCGGTCATGTTTTTTTTTTGTAATTTTATGCATGGAACTATCCATGTGAATAGAAATAAGCCTACCCGACTAATATCTGTTACAATAAATTCTAACCGATTAGTAATAATTACACCTAATTAAAATGAAAGCTGGTCGTAACGGCAATGAAACAGTCTCCGTGTTTTCCATCCAGTTCAACATCAAGTTCCATTCATAAAATAACAGCTTAAAATAAGGCTTGGCACCTTATTCCTTCGGTAATGCGGTGCTTAGAGCTAGTATGATGCCGGTGGATGTGGGACCATCCATGTCTAATTATAAAAATAAAAAAACAATTAAATCAAAATCAGGTAACTACGTTCAACCAATTAATTAAAAGAGCACTCTCCTCTGCAAATATTCCATCATTATTAGAGCCGGTGGGCCTGAGCAGGGATGATGGAAAGAGACCAGATGGCATGACCATAATTCCATTAGACAAAGGCAGGGCTCTGGTGTGGGACGCCACATGCGTAGATACATTGGCGGCCTCATATGTTAGTTCGACCGCTCGCACGTCAGGAGCAGCAGCAGAAACTGCTGCAAGATTAAAACACTCAAAATATTCGGAAATTAAAGTAAATTATGAGTTCGTTGCTTTTGCGGTCGAGACTTTAGGTGTTTGGAGTAAGGATACAAAATTATTTGTCAAAAACTTGGGTTCTAAATTAAAAGAATGTTCAGGCAATTACCGATCTGGAAGATATTTTCGACAGAGGGTCGGACTGGCTATACGGCGAGGAAATGCAGCGAGGGTAATGGCGTCTACAAAATTGCTTTGTAGAGAAAAATTGGATGAAATCTTTTATATTTTGTAAGTTTAATTATCGCATTAATAAATAAATTTTCATGTGTGTGTGAAAAAAATAAAAATTTTGTAACGAAAAAAAAAAAAAGGTAACTACGTTAGATTCGGATAGATATCTAACTTAATGACTCTCTATTACGAGTTACAAACGAATCATCAAGACATTTTCTAAGATCATCGATGCCGCAGGTTGACATAATTGAATAGAGCAGGAATTTGAAGGATATACTATCGCCCGTCCACGGATATTTGTCGAATCAAACTCGGACTCGCAAATGTTAGTTCCGCCGCCGCCCGCCGCCGCCGCCGCCCCGGCGGCGGCGGCGGCGGGACTAACTCATTCGCGGGCACTGTACAAAACCGTGCTGTTGCGCTCTGGGACCTTCTCTGTTTCAAAGAAAAAGACAGGCTCCGTGATGAGGAGGATGCAACATGTCCACAAAAAAGATAATGTGCATAGTGTATGATTTGGTAAGATTTACGAAAATTTTGATTTCAAAACGACTTATAGCTAAAAGTAAACCACGACCGCTGTAATAAAAAATCTAACAAAAAAGAACTAGATTATAAATCTTGATTAAATAAGCTATGTCTAATGACTAATCTTTTTAAGATTTTCTTACTTTATCATTGAGTAATAAACCACCAAAGTTATTGTATACGCGCGAAAACTTCGAACTTTCGGACCTTATAACTTAGAAACCAAACACATTTTTACAATGCCAACGGTCATCAGACATCTAGTTAGATGAAATAAAGCTCTTTTGAGCAAAATTTGGGATCTCTGATAAGAAATATGGTTGTGATCTTCTTTTCCCGTTTGTATGGGGAGTGGAGCGGGTTGGGCCACCTTAACGCCCACTGCGCGCGCTCTTAAATTTCTCGATACATTTGATACAAACGTCAATTTAGGTGACAAGTGGAACTAGGGGCTCATTAAATGATCTAAACCTGAGGCATCGATGACCTTAGCGATTTTTCGATAAGAGATCTTTAACTCGTAATGAAGGTTCAAATCTGTACCAGCGTGCATCTCTATCGACACGCACAGCGCGCCCAACCTCTAATCATACTTACAAATATGTGCGCGTGCAGACTGGACGGAAACGCGGATGTACGTATAATGTGAACCGTGTCAGCTGAATGTATGTATTAGTTAATGTAGGAATGTATTGAATGCATGCGTTAGAATAAATTTAACCACACCATTGCACCCATAATATGGATTATGTTATAGTATAATTACGTCGCGAAATTGCAACGAAAATTATAAAAAAACGGGCCAAGTGTGAGTCAGACTCGCACACGGGTTCCGTACCATCGTACAAGATTTACCACAAAAAATCAGGTTTTTTTTATGCCCAATGAAATAAAAATTGAAGGGGGGCGGCCCTTCAATTTTTATTTCATTTTTAGTACTCCGTAACCCAAAGGGTGCCAACGGAACACTATTACCAAATATGTCCGCTGTCCGTCCGTCCGTCTATTGCGATGCTATAGCGGCAAAATAAAACACATTCTATAAAATTGCAGCTGCGTACCTATTACAGTTAATTAGATGCAGCCCTGTGACAGTCGGACTCTTCGGACGGATGGACGGACGGACAGAGCTCCTGGTCGGCCGACCTGTGATGGTTCGAAAACCCATGGGCGTCGTGGAGCACCTCTTATGTGAGTTCGGGCGATTACTTCGCTTGTAATTTAACTGGTTGTGTATAGGAAATCAATGATAATTTTAATTTATTAATTGTGTATGTTACGGTTAAAGCCTGATGTTGGTTAAAGTCCGAAATCTCTTTTTCCTTTAAGGTAACTAAGATTTTCAAGATATACCTGTGTCTAGGGCACTAATTTAGGCCTTATGCATTAAGTACATTGTGTACGATTTAAGTGCCATAAACGTTATTTTTTTATTTTCATTTTAAAGTTAATTAAATTTTAAATTTATGGTAAAAAAAATTACCATAACCTATTTTTTTTCCCATTTTTTTCATACAAAAAAAATCATTTTAACCAACATCGGGCTTTAACCGTAATATGTAGACGGACAGCCTAAACTGATATGTTTATATAATTTGCATAAAGATACTTACATAGCATAGTCAGTACTCATAGTTAATTTATAATTTACCTCAGCATTGACTAATTAGCGAGTCATTACAATGTTCGAATTGATTCTGAGGCAATGGCACGCTTATTCGTCTACTTTTTTAAATACATCAGTCATCCGACCGCAAGGTAGGTTGAAGAGGAGGAGGATAGGCGACGACTCGTCTTTAGGCTCGAAGACACCCTGCAAAAATCTTCCATGTGGGGCCTCCAAATCCTCATTGAATGTAACGCGAGGAGAACACCGTTTGCAGATCCGTAGGTGCAATCCTATCCTTCCAGGGTACAACTCTGACGACCGCATAGGGATTCTCGGCGTCGACCTGGAGAGCATGACCTGAACTTCCGGAGCCATGTCGAGGATAAAGCCAAGCTGTCATCAAACAGTCCAGGAGTTCTCAGCTGGGTGCGTCATTATTTCGGGCCGGACCAAAAACTGCTGCTATTCAAAGCGCATATAAGGTATTTTGTGGAGTATTGTTCGCATCTCTGGAACGGTTTTTTCGCATTTGTTTTATTTCTAACTTCTTAAATGTGTATTATGAACCGCGTATATGCTCCGCCGTAAGGTTTTAATTATTTTCTTTTTTTCGGTTTTCCTACAGATATTAATATGTAATCTTCGCACCGCCACCATGAGATTACACTATCTTCATTCTTGTTGGATAGAGAACGGATAGGCTAGATAGAAATAAACCAGACCGCTTGTTAGGGGCGCATCTGGAGGCCATAGATGGTGTATTTGAAAGATTAATCCGATATTGAGGGAAACCTTGAACTGGCTGAACCCTACGCATCGTGGGGACGCGGCTGTTAGTATGGCATACTCGGCAGATGTAAGCGATTAGCGGTTAGCCAGCTAGCCTAGGCGCTAGCGACAAAATACGTGCGTTATTTTTCCCTATAAAGAACCATTTTCTTGCGCACTGTTGCGGAGGCGACCGTGACGTCACTAATGATATTACAGTTATCGACATAATTATTTCACGGTTGTTACATGTAATATTAGGATGCTCTTAGGCAACTAGGATCACTTGGCGTGTACTACGGAACAGGTCACATTGATTCTTTGCCTGGCTTAGGATATGATGGAATACGTTATTGGTAGTAACATGTAAGACCGCATGTGTTAATTAATTTTTGATATTCAAAGGGTGATAATTGAAGCCCTAATGTTAAGCCCGGCGTATGGTTAAGCCCACGAGGGCTGCGAAAACCATGCTGTCCAGCCAGGTGGTTCCGCACACCATGTTTGAAAGAGCTCAGATTTTACTTGCATTCCCATTTTCGCAATACACATAAATAAAGTACATAAAGGATCGGCGTTTCTTATCCTGGAACTGTCGACAGTGCATTGGGATGATTCCCTGCCTCTTCGGGGATGCGATACACAAAAATATGTCATCATTTCTGGAATTCAATACAATCAACATAAAAAATATATTGTATGCAACATTATAAAATAATTAAAGAATATAAACATTTGTAATAAATACAATATGTAGAAGCAAGAATCAAGATAGTTTCGTATAGATTATGTGTTTGTGCAGGCCTACGCTAACTTCTCTTCGCTGTTTGTGATATAGCGCTCACATCGACCAACCGTGGGGTTATAAGCAAAGGGATACGCTATGGAACGCCTAAGAACGTCCAGGACCATAGCTCCGTAGGTCTTCGGTAGGTCTTGCTGCTTCCGCATATAGCTTTGGTACTCTTAATGGCGAGTGCCACGCACTCCCATTTTCCAGATAGGAGCTGTAATGCAAGCTCACCGCCCGCTGGCATCGTTTCAATCCACGCTCGGAAATAGGCTGACTCCCATATCTCTAGTATGGTTCCCGAGCTGTTCTTGTTCACTTCCCGATCCACATAATGATCTCTCCATTCCATGTCTACGCAGCTGGATCGGCCGGCGCAACTACTAGTGTTTGAACTTCTAGTTCTCCAGACTAGCACCAGTGGTGTCTTCCAGTTCTGGCCTTCCGCCTGATACCTTCAAACTGCCCTGCGTCCCGTTCACTTGGCAGCCCACTACTACGACTTGTTTCTAAGGGCGCTCGCTGCGCGCGCAGCGAACAGCCTGGACCCAGCGTTCTTGCCGGACAGCGACGTTGCCTGCTAACAACATGCCCCTGAGAGTCCGACCTATATGTTGGAGGTCGAAGGCCGAAGCCCAAGCTGGGCTTACCTCCAACTCCAGCAGTAATCAGGTCCCAACAGCCCGACCCGTAGTTCTAAACGAGACCTTCAGATAGTAACATATTTTCGTATAGTGTGACGTAAGTATTCGTGATCGTCTCCCAGTCTACGTGAGCACGTCGGCTGTACTGGCAGAGTACCTAGATCGTTCGGCACTCTGCGAGCGAGGCCTTGTGGGGGGAACATTGTCCATGCGGCCACACACTCTATGTAGGCATCCGGAACCATAAGCTTTGATCGTTAGGATCTCAAATTTAACGTTGCCTTTCAAATAACTATTTGCTGTGAAAAAAAATATAAATTCCAATTATTCATCTAAAATGGCCTTATTTATCTAATGCACCTAGAAATTTTAAATTATGAGAACCACGAAAGATGCTAACATATCTTAAAATATCTCTTATTATGATTCTTTTCGAAATCGGTCAGTCAAGGACTGTGGTGTCCTTTAGTAAGCTACGCCTTCTTTATTCGCGTGTACTTTGCACCGACAGCTAATTTGTTGTATTTAACTGGATATAAATGGCCAATAAATACCACACCTACTGTCATGTAATTAATACACCACGTGTAAACTAGGTTCCAGCCAGGACCCTTGAACGGTGAAATTGCTTGTTTTTGATGTAATAATGATGTAATTGAATGGCTTGATTGAACTGGATGGAAAACACGGACAATTTTCATTGCCGCTTCGATCATCGTTCATTCAATCTCTTTATTTCTACCTGTTGAAAATATCACTAGTAAAACATTATCCGACGATCACTTGCGTTTCTTAACACCGGAAGCCTTAATTACACGACACAGTGCACATTTGACAGCATTTATACAATACCACCTAGATAGTTCAATGGCTTTGAGTAAATACACGTGCGTGAGGCCTAGATTTTTCCGAGCAAAGCCTGAATAAACTACAAACCAGTATTCGAAGTTTGGCCCAGCTAAGCATGAATGTCATTTTTGGCGTAGTTGTAACAGACATTTGTGGTTATATAAGTAGGTGTGTACGAGTATATTAAGAAATAAATACAATAATTTCACTAAAGAATGGAGCATAAAATAAAAACCGTGTATCATTCAATACTTTTTTATATGTTAGAACAACCCCGATGAATATACACTGTATGGCTGTTTTGACACATGAGATCTGGATGTTACCATGGTCACTCCCCGGGTGAACAGGCATCGATATAATCTAAAACTATGTCGATGTGAACAGGCAAGTGATTGATCAAATCCAATATTTATTTTCATTTTTGAACTATGCTAACTGGTGAATGATTCGCCAATTAATTATTTAAGTACCTGACATTTTTCCCTAGCACAACAAAACGTAAATTAAAATTACTTTTAGGTGAATTTTAAGAAGAAGATTTAAAGTTAGCTCCTATCATGATTCGCCAATTCATGCCCCTGTCCTTTTTCCCTCTCGAGTAAAAAAATAATGAACTTCTTCCGAAATCAACACCGAGTGTTTGGTAAATTTGATAATTTAAACCCTCGTGTTTACGCCCAGTGAGCTTATAATGTTTGGTAATTATGGAATTAATTGCCGAAACGAAGTTGAGATAGCGATCCGGCCACGCCAGGCCTTTACGCTAAACTAACAAATCAGGGAATCCAGGAATATGATTACTGTTGGTACAATGAGAAAAAAAATTAAACGGATGCAAAACCTTGTCACCGCAACCCCAAAAATCGGGTAAAAACCGGCCAAGAGCGAGGGTGTCTCGCATACGAAGAGTTCCGTACCATAATTCAAGATTTGAAAGAAAATAAAGAAAGAAAAAAAATCTTTATTGTGCAAATTAATTACTATACACAGAACAATTAAATCTAACAGAGCGAAACTGCACAAAGGCGGACTTATCACTACAAGTGATTTCTTCCAGTCAACCTTGAGGATAAGAATTGAAAATGAAAATGTAGGTAATTCGTAATGCATAAAGGGTGACAGAAACCAATATTTATATATATTCATACACAATAATTAACAATAATTTACACCTTAATATATATATTGATATCTTAAAGTAATAAACTAATACATATATAAGTATAGATATAATTTTCATGCATACAATTTGCATTTAATGTAATAATTTTAACTAGGTCCAAAATATATACTATACATAAATGACAGATCTCACGGATTTGACCCAAAGAAATCACGTTTCTTGTATGGTGGCCCCGTTTAATTTTTATTTGTATAACAGAAATACACACACGGTGAAAATCTCAGCTGTCTACCTATTATGGTTTATAAGATAAAACCCTGTGACAGACGGACGGACGCACGGACGGACAGCGGAGGCTTAGTAAAAGGGTTCCGTTGGCACCCTTTGGCTACGAAACCCTAAAAAGGGACAGCCCAAGAGGCTGGCAGCGGTCACTAAAACGTTTCTAGGTATATTTTTTTCAAATTTTCACGACTATTATTCCACTCACTTCTGTGAAGAGAGAGCCATTCGCTCTACACGTCTACCCCATAGTAAACTACTATGGTAAATTGAAACGCAAATTCAACTAAACGTTAGATTTAATCACTCCCTTTCCTGTTTACCAGGGAAGTTTATTATATCCTATCTTCTTTCAGTTGACAATGCTTCTCCTAAATTCCAGCGGAGCTGAACTCTACATAGAGTATAGAGCAAGATTCTGACAACCATTTTTGCGCAGGCATCGTTTTATATGCACAGTGTGTACCGGATTTATTAATGTACTAGCTACTCTAGCTAGCCTAGCTCAGCCCTTTGTAATAAAGCTCCTTGTTCCCAACAAAGTGGCACAAGACCAGCACTATTAGTTATTCTGTGACAAGACTCCTCGCAGAATAGGGGTGAACAAGAGATAAGAAAAATCGGGTTCAATAGAAATACAGGTTTTATAACGAGAGTACTCGAAGCACAGGTGCCACATAGATGGATTGGGCGGATGTGCTATGTCCGTGCGTGCGCATGCGTGATGAGTCGCGGGATGTCCGCTCACGTGCGATCGGAGTGAGCCGCGAGCGAGCGCGCGCGCAGACGCCGAGGACATTCGGTGCCGTGGGCAAGGCCGCCGTGCCTCCGCCCGCACCCCGCGCCGCACCTCCGCGCCGTAACTCTCTGCCGTAGACCATAGACAATTAAGGTGGCCCTTCCTGGCGGGACTAACTCATTCGCGGGCTCGGTGCAAAATCGTGCTATTGCGCTTCTGCGGCCTTCTCTGTTGCAAATAAAAAGACAGGCTCCGTGATAAGGAGAATGCAACATGTCCACAAAGCAGACAATGCGCATAGTGTTTGATTTGGTAACATTTACGAAAATGTTAATTAAAAAAGGTAAACCACGACCGCTGTGGTCAAAAATGTAACAAAAACAAAATTGATTTTAACCTTCATGAAACAAGCTATGTCTGATGACTAATCTTTTTAAGATTTTTTTATTTTTTATCGTCGAGTACTCCACCTCCAAAGTTATTGTATAAAACGAGCGAAAAATTCGAATTTTCGGACCTTATAACATAGAAACCAAACACTATTTTTTTACAATGCCATTGGTACTGTAATGGTCATCAGACATCTAGTTCGATCAAATAAAGCTATTTTGAGCAAAATTTTGGATCTCTGACAAGAGATATGGGCGTGATCTTCTTTCCACGTGTCAAAGAGCTTCTCCAAGATCACCATAAATATAAAATCATAAATATAAAGATCATAAATATAAAATAAAAACCGGCCAAGTGCGAGTCGGACTCGCACACGAAGGGTTCCGTACCATCGTAAAAAAATGTATACAAAAAAATCACGTTTTTTGTATGGGGGCCCCCTTTAATTTTAATTATTTCTTCATCTTATCTATTTGTTATTATAGCGGCAAAATAAATACACACTCTGTGAAAATTTCAGCTGTCTATCTGTTACGGTTACTGAGATACAGCCCTGTGACAGACGGACAGACGGACGGACGGACGGACGGACGGACGGACGGACAGCGGAGGCTTAGTAATAGGGTTCCGTTTTCACCCTTTGGGTACGGAACCCTAAAAATGTCAAAAAAAAAACATAACTTAACCCTAACACAACACGCACTCCTCACACATTACATACACACCCTCCCTGTCACACACACTGAACTCACACCCCCCCCCCCCCCCCCCCACATATGTCCGATTAACCTTTAGGATGTTTTTGAATTTGTATTCTTACGACCTATAACGTCAACAAAATTTTCAAATTGTGAAACTTTATAATTGGCTTAACAATTTGATAAATACCTGTACTATTTGTAACCATAAATAGCTGTTAAGTTTCTATAATAAATAAATAAATAAATAAATAATTATGAGGAGTTGAGAGGGAAGGCCCCACCTTATGTAATTATGGTCAGTACGAGTTCTCACCTCATTTGGCGTTTACGAAACTTCGAAGTTAGGCAAAAGCGTCAGATTCATACAAGTATTTACTACTTATTCTGTGGTTTTTCTTCCTCGACCTGTCAAAATGAAAATCGGACTACCATTTTGTATGAAAATGCGGAGTCGCCCGGTAGCCGGCCGCTGTGTACGATTCTAAACCGCAGAACTAACCACGAATCGCAGCTTTTTTCCTTCTTAAAAATTCTTAAAATAGATTTTTTTATGTAATTGGACATGGGTAACAAATACTGAACCCACCGTCATGATATTAGTGAAACAAATCACATGCATGGGGACTACGTGCCGCGCTAGGACCTTCCTTATATTGCTCAATGTAGTGAACTGGATGGAAAACATGGCTAATTAACCGACTTCAAAAAAAGGAGGAGGTTATCAATTCGTCTGTATGTTTTTTTTTTTGTTTTTTTTTCATTGCCGCTTCGACCATAATGCGAACTGGTACTCGAGCGGGATTAACCCAACCACCTAGCAAGGAAGGGGACCTACAGTTTTACCTGGAAATTGTTCAATTTAGTGAACTTCTACATTGCCGCTTCGACCATCGTTCATTCAATGCGAAGTGGTACTCGAGCGGGATCAACCCAACCACCTAGCAAGGAAGGGGGATGGAAGCCTAACCACGGCCAGTCTGAACGGTTGAAATCGGCCCCCATCTAGAATTCAACCGCGCTCATAGTTGCATTACCCAGCTTATCGAACCGCAAGACGCCGCGTCACTGAGCTACGTTTTACGTAAATGTTTACTGTAATGATATTAGCTAGTCCAAAATAAAATATTTCCAAAAACGCTACAATGAATTTGATAGAAAACACGTAAAAATCATGATTGCCAACCATTGTTGCCAACGCTTTCTATGTGACGGTTCCAACCCGGACGAAATTAACCACTGGAATTAACCCTTTCCAGTGTCACGCCTAGTAAGTGGCCTAAGTAATCCTAGTAAGTAGGAAGATGGCCTTGAGTTTTATATACCTCATTCTCAAGGAAATTAAATAAATGCGCCGCGGTCCTTAAAAGAACAGATCACGTAGCAGAGGTGATATAAATCCGGTTTCTTGACGTTTTCCTATCCTAATCTGAATGAACTCAGAGCTAGCTACTTTTAGAACTATATGGACAATAAGCATTGTATCATGGCTACAATGTGATTGTGCTCAATTGACTTAGACCAGCGAAATTGATCTAAAAAGAAGTGATCTCGACATTTTTAATCGTTGTCATGTCAGCATGTATGAAGACATAGCGTAGCGTAAACCTTGCATACTCCCATTGAGCATGGATGTAAGGTAGCAACAAATGAAACTCGTTTATAGCATTTATTTTTTTATTTGTATTTATTTATTTGGTATATGCATGGTAGAAGTGTTCACAAAGATGTACACATATTTTTTTTGCCTTGTAGTAAGTCCAACAGCATTGGGGCGGCGTAGGCCCTTTACATACAATGGCGGCATCGCTGGTGAGTCAGCTGCTCACATAATCGATAGCTAGTGATTTTCTCGTGCTCCACCACTCGAAGTTGCGCGGCCCGAATTTGTAAGCGAACTAACTAAAGATAGACGTTATCCACTAACTCGCGACTACGCCCACAGAGCATTACTCCGCGTGTGACTACGCTGCTGCCGCCTCTCCCGTCCTTCCATGCTTGCTGCGTCCACCAGACGAATTCATCTCCGTCAAATGATTGTATACAGACGTGTACGGCACCGCGCCGCCCGGGCGACATTGTTCGCCGCTCCGAAGCAATTATCATGGAAATTGAACGGCAGACCACAAAAAGTGGTACGGACGACCGCAGCAGCGAGAAACCACTACCCGGCGGACTAGTTGGCCAAGAGAAGCGAGGCCCCACCTTAGACCAGCGAGCTTTCATTTGGTTAACTATATGAAGACTTTCATGATTGATCGGATGTCGGTACGTCCGTGACAAGATACAGATACAGAGACCCCAGTCCCAGCTGTCACCTAAATTGGCGTTTACGGCAAACCGATCGACAGGCGTTTTCAAATGTATGGAGAAATTGCAGAGCGCGCATTTGCGAGTACGAGTTTGATTTGACAGCTTACTCACCGTAGCTGTAAATACTCGACGTTGCCGTTTACGCCGACTCCGCGTTTTCATGCAAATCATAATTCCGAATTTAACTTTGACAGCTTGAAGAAGTAAAACCACAGAATATCTAGTAAACACTTGTGTGGAGTTTGACGTTTTTACGTAACTTCGAAGTTCCGTAAACGCCGATTTAGGTGACAACTGGGACTGTACATTTCCGTATTTATTAAGATAACGATACTTATTCTACATCCCTTTCTGTTATAATAGATATCGACCTTGGAGTAAGAGGAACGGAAGAATCATTTATCTTTCCAGTCTAACGAAACGATCATTTGCAACCGTACAAATAAATTAAAAGAGCTTCAATTTTCAGTTTTCTACAACTGGAGACTGGAACTTGGAGATAGACCGATTTCCCCACCCTTTTCACGCCAGCAGGTCTATTCCTGGCATTCAGTAATCAGGAATCAGGAATCCTGAGTCGAGAAAACAGCTTTTGTAGTTGTTTTCAAAGCGATTTTCTTGACGATAATATTCCGAGGCATAGTTTTTTTAATTAATCAATTTTTTCCGTCAAAAAACTCGCTTTGAAAATCGCTATAACAGCAGTTTTCTAGACTCAGGATTCCTGATTCCTGATTACTGAATGCCAGGAATAGACCTGCTGCTCTCTCTGACACTATGGCGACCAGTGTCAAGCAAATCGCGCGTGCAAGGACACGTACGACAGGTCCCTCGTCGAAGACGTACAGGCGAGCGTGATGTTTTGGCATTTGACTCTCCGTTCCCACGACTGCTCCGACTATTCCGGTTTCGCGAACATAATAGCTCGTCATATTAATCTCCGACGTTACAGGTGTCGTGTCGGCATACCGCGGCGAGGCTAGAGTTCGCCCAGCCGCCGAACCGCGTGCTCGAATTCGTCTCGGTTGACGCGCTCCGATTGGGTGGTCGGCGGGTGACGTCAGGTCGAGGAGATTGCGACATGCGGAAGCGCATGGCGCAGCGCCACAGGTAACTTATATTCCGGGAGGTCACGACATTTTTGGTCACGATAAGGTAAATGGCTGAATCTGGGTTCACGTGTTAGAGACCAACCCTCTGATGCTTAATATGTCGGTCTGCCTGCGCCAAGTGGTTGCGTTAGCTAGATTGGCTATATGAAATAGATGTTTTTATGTACCTGGTAATGGATATACTGATTGTCTAGAAATGTATAAAACGCGCGAAAAATTCGAACTTTCGGACCTTATAACTTAGAAACCAAACACAATTTTACAATGCCAATGGTCATCAGACATCTAGTTTGATCAAATAAAGCTATTTTGAGAAACATTTTGGATCTCTGACAAGAAATATGGGCGTGATCTTCTTTCCCCTTTTGTTTGGGGAGATGAGCGGGTTGGGCCACCTTAAGGTGGGCCAAGGTCGGGCCTAACTCATTCGCGGGCACGGTACAAAACCGTGCTGTTGCGCTCTGGGACCTTCTCGGTTTCAAAGAATAAGACAGGCTCCGTGATGAGGAAGATGCAACATGTCCACAAAAAAGACAATGTGCATAGTGTATGATTTGGTAAGATTTACGAAAATTTTAATTTCAAAACGACTTATAGCTAAAAGTAAACCACGACCGCTGTAGTCAAAAATCTAACAAAAACCAAATAGATCATAAATCTTCATTAAATAAGCTATGTCTGATGACTAATCTTTTTACGATGTTCTTACTTTATCATTGCGTAATCCACCTCCAAAGTTATTGTATAAAACGCGCGAAAAATTCGAACTTTCGGACCTCATAACTTAGAAACCAAACACAAATTTACAATGCCAATGGTCATCAGACATCTAGTTCGATCAAATAAAGCTATTTTAGATCTCTGACAAGAAATATGGGCGTGATCTTCTTTCCCCTTTTGTATGGGGAGATGAGCGGGTTGGGCCACCTTAACGCAAACACTTGGCGCAGGCAGACTGTCACATTTAGCTTAAGAGGGTTGGTCTTTACCCCGTGAACCCAGTTTCAGCCATTTACGTTATTGTTACCATTTTTGTCGCGACCTCCTAGTCTATTAGCAGTGACAGCGCGTCTCCAAGCCTGGAAGACATTAATTGGGGCGATAATTGGAGACTTGTGCATATATTCTTCGTCATTTAAAATCCTTAATAGGGTAGTGCAATATGCACTCATTTATAGCGAAGGAGTTCATTGACTAACTTGACGATTAAAGGCATAGAGGAGAATCATCTTCTGCTTTTTTCCTTAGTCGTACTTGCTCGCGTGAAGGCTAAGGCAATGAAGGACTGCAGGACTACTAGGTCACGTGTCATCACATGTTATTCACAGCGAGCATTGGCAGTCGAGCGATCGGGCCAAATTTAGGGGGGGCCTTCCCGGTGGGATTAACTCACGGAAATGTTTAGTATATTCCGATTTCTGTGGATTAACTCCTTCGCAGACACGGTACAAAACCGTGCTATTGCGCTCTGGGACCTTTTCTGTTTCAAAGAAAAAGACAGGCTCTGTTATGAGGAGGATGCAACATGTCCACAAAGCAGACAATGCGCATAGTGTTTGATTTGGTAAGACTTATAGCTAAAAGTAAATCACGACCGCTGTAGTCAAAAATGTAACAAAACCAAATTGATTATAAATCTTTATGAAACAAGCTATATCTGATGACTAATTTTTTTATGATCTTTTTATCTCATCGTTGAGTAATCCACCTCCAAAGTTATAGCGTAAAACGTTCGAAAAATTCGAACTTTCAGACCTTATAACTTAGAAACCAAACACAATTTTACAATGTCAATAGTCATCAGACATCTAGTTCGATCAAATAAAGCTATTTTGAACAACATTTTGGATCTCGGACAATAAATATGGGCATGATCTATATAAGGTCTGAAAGTTCTAAAAAAACTAGATTTAGCAATTTAAAAAAATTCTTAAATTAGCTTTGGTACAGTCGAACTAAGAGTTTAGGATACACATCCGGTTGAATGAAAAGATGAACAGTCGAAATACTTTGACGTTTGGAAACAATTATAGGGTTGAGTATAGATTCAATCATAGTTGAGGATGTCTACTAGCTACTGAGTAAACAAACCCCTAACAAAATTGAATCAGAGGTTGTATTTAAACACCATTATTTTTTACGTTTAACCGGAAGTGTATCCTTTAACCTTTGGTTGACTGTACGTCGATGCTCCGCACACTCTCATTTCTACAACCAAGATGAAGTCGCAAGCAAAGTTTCATTGATGTACACACTTTGCCTCCAAAATATCCTATTTTTCCAGTGCTACAAGTAAAATAGGTACCCCAGTTTAGTTTACTTCGGAAACCTACCATATTTAAATCCAGCTCTGAATGTTTGCATCACTGGCAGGACCTCACTAACGTTAATGGCCGCTCTTGTCGGATTTCGAAAATCTCTCGGGCAATGCGAAAATCGTGACAACTTCGCTGTGCGACCGGTCCGCAACAAAGTGACCGCCGTCGCAGGCTTGGGCCAAAGAGTAAAGTATGCGCGCTCTGCCGAAGATCCTCTATCTTATATAATCGTACCGCTTATTATCTCGACGTGCTCGAGAATTAGGACTGCATGCCCGAAGTGGGGTCATACTAGGGCCATGGAATTTGCAAGAATGCGTAAGTAGCACCCGATCACATTCAGTTCCATAAGGCCGTATGTGAATGCAAATTTTATTATTTTTAAACACACCTGATTTTGAAATTTCAAAAAGATGAAAGATAAATTGAATGTTTAGCTGTGTTTTAAACATATAAATATATATATCAGAGGTTCCCATCATTTGTTCAAACTTATGAATGTTTATGGATATTTGGCCCGTTTGAGTAATCAAAGCATCGGGGTCTTACATTTTTGTCTTTAAATTATGGGTCATCTATCGAAAAATTGACTTTTTTTGATTATCGAAATTCGTTGTAGTTATTGTTAAATAAAATTAAATGTTGTTTTAATTACGCCCTTCTGGAACTGAATGCAAGCAAGACCCCCATTAAGTATGATTTTTTTATGCAACTGGACATAGACAGCTAAGACCACACCCGCCGTGATACCGCATGCCCGAAATAATTTGTTTCCATACCAGGAAGGTCCATAGAACGGCTACATGGAACGTATTCGACTATCTTTTCATCCAATGCAATGGTACCAACCCGGGCGGGCTTAACCCTACCACCCAGTGGGGAAAGGGAATCTACAGCCC
The DNA here is from genome assembly GCA_946894095.1 of Incurvaria masculella. NCBI lineage: Eukaryota > Metazoa > Arthropoda > Insecta > Lepidoptera > Incurvariidae > Incurvaria > Incurvaria masculella. Next base: position 4,032,925 of record OX335650.1, on the reverse strand, counting down.
CCTAGCATGGCACCTAGTTCCTTTTCGGTGCATGATGCTAAGCAGATGCTGATGAGCACACCCTTAGATTAGACGTTATTTACAAAGCTGCACTGAATTTCTTAAAGTACTCTAAATTCAGTGCACCGGGAGCACAGCGGGCACATATTCAGTAACTATACATAGGTTACCTTACTTACTAGATTAACGATCGAATTGAATGAAAGATGATCGAAGATGCAAACAATATTTGAGTTCAATGCAGATATGTTAGAGGTCCTGGAATGGCAACCGGTTACTTCTGAGCCTGTAGTCTCAGTTGTAACCTAAATTGGCGTTTACGGCAAAATATCGACTGGCGTTTTCAAATGTATGGAGAAATTGAAGAGCGCGCGTAGTGTGCGTTAATCGAACTAACATTTGCGAGTGCGAGTTAGATTTTACAGCTTACTCAACGTGGCCGTAAATACGTCGACGTTGCCGTTTACCACAGAATATCTATTAAAAACTTGTATGGAGTTTGACGTTTTTACGAAAAACATCAGTCGATCGGTTTGCTGTTAACGCCAATTTAGGTGAGAACTCAGACTGACCACTCTGTAAAGCGTGTTGAAACCCTGTCTTCCCGTAAACAAATCTGGTTACTTTTTACAACTTTCTCTTTTTACTTTACTGTCATGCTGTTCCGGCATGTAAAATACAATTGTGCGGTGTGCCCACTCCGTTTCTTCCCATATTTGTCGTAAAAGGGTTCTAAACGTAATGTGTCGTTTGTTGTTTCTCTTCTAAGTAAAACTGTAGAAGTCGTATTCAGAGAGCACCTTTCAAAACTTAGTTCGAGATTAGCACCGGACTAACCATACAAAAACCGGTTTAGTCTGGCGGATTAAAGTTCTCAATGAATCAGTCGAAGCGGCGATGAATATTGTCCGTTTTTGAGGTTACCGCGGTCGTTAGACATGTTTAAAAATGTTACGGCTTTTCACGCGGCAGGTGAACTCTACCTGCCGCGTGAAAAGCCGTAACATTTTTCAAAAATATTGTCCGTGTTTTGCACGTAAAGAAGGACCTGGCATGGCACTTAGTTCTTTAACGTGTTGGGCTAATATCATGCCAGATGGTGTGGTACAGCCACCACATATAAACATGATTTGAAATGATAAAATAAAGCAAAGTTGTTTTAACCCCCTTGGCTTCCGTTCGGTCGATATCGACTGAGTTCGGCCAAAGCCCTGGCTTCCGTTCGGTCGATATCGACTGAGTCTATGCTCGCCGCGCGCAGGCGCGCTAGCATCGCGGGAATTATTTTTTTAGTGGTTATTTTATTATTCACATACATATGAGTGAGACAAAAGTAAAAAGCTGGATAAATTGCCTTTCCAACGATACCAAACGTCCACAGTTCCACCTCTCTGATCTATGGCAATATTTTTTTCTTTTTTGCCTTTCTGTGACTGTGTTCGGCTAAGAGTTGGCACGATTTATTTCGAATAAAGTGATGAAATATAGTGCATATCCTTCGAAATGTCTCGGTAAGTGATGTTATTTCTTATCATGCACAATGTAGGAAGCCATGAGAACTATAGCTTTGCTCCGAATTTTGATATTTATTGAACATTTTGTAGATTTAGTTCGGCGTGACCGGCGGTTCTTAGAGAGCAAAATGCCGACATCAATTATCGCGTTTAGCGGGACTTTCGCGACATTCTGCTCATCTCAAAACCTAAGTTTTCTCTTTTCCTTGATGATTCCATTCAGTTTTGGCCTCTCAAAACTCTAACAAGACCGTAATCTAGCTTGCAATTTTGATCAATATTTCCATATAAAAAAGGCGCGAAGGAGCTTGCGCCGCCTGGTGGTAGCAACGAGCAACGTTCTTATCAGGTGCGACTAGTGTATTCCAAGTTTAGATAATGTTATCGATAAAGTTGCGATAACTATTTTTGTTTGTTGGAATGCTGCGGATTATGTCCCCTGCTGGGTTGATCAGATGTTGGCACAGGCGCAAGAGGATAAGGCCGAGCCTGGACTGGAGGAGAAGGTTGAGGACAGTGAGGTATGTATTGAATAAAATTTTTTTTTTCTTGGGTTGTTTGATCAATCAATTATTATTTTTTATTTAACTGGATATGGATAGCTAATACCACACCTAATTTCATGATATTAGTCTAACACATCGCATTCCCGAAGGAAGGAGACCTACTGTATTACATGGGTTCCAATCTATAGATTATTGAAATCGAATATTTTTTTATTTGACTGGGCATGGATGGCCACACCACACTAATGTTTGATACGACATGATAATAGCCTAACAACTACTACTATTAGCATTGGGAACTAAGTGCCCTGCCAGGACCTCCCTTTTATTGCACAGTTACATTGAATTTGAAAGAAAACCCGGTAAATTTTAATTACTGCTTTGGCCATCGTTCACCAAAACGATGTTACCAACCTGCAGATATACAGATGTGATTGTGTGTCACTGGTGAGTCACCGGTAACTGATTCACAGGCGAATGAGAATCTTTTGAGTAGACTAGCTAGACGAGATGAACCCTACAACCTAGTACGAAAGGAAAGGGACCTACAGTTTTTAGGTGGATTCCAAACCACGAACGACGAATCCCATAGTCGGATCTTACGACATGAAAGGGAAGAAATATAGTGGGCCCCAATTGTAATAGTTTTACGTACCGGAACCCACACAACATTATTTTGATGTTCTATGACATGTGTTTTTAGAATGTCATCGATTTGGCGGCGGGGATGGATCGAAGAGCGCTTAAGGATTGCACAAGATGGCGAGGTATTGAAGGCATTGAAGAATCTGCACGACAATTGATAAAAATTACTTACTTATAAATCAAACAACTATTCATACTGCTCTTTTTTAGTTTAATGCAAAAATGGCATCAAACGTTTTATTGATTTTCTAAAACATAAAAAAATGCAGTTTTTTTTAAAAATTAAATGGTAATGTGCTAATTATGTTATTCAATTTGCAGTGGTGTGCGCAATTAAAATAGCTGCCTGCATACATAGATTTCTCCCATTAGCACAACTAAACAACAAAGTAGGCTAGTAGATAATGACTTAGGCATTAAGTTCTACCTATTGTATTTTTTTTTATCGTGCAATAAATGTAATATTTTCATTATTTATTTAGTTTTATTGCTTAGCTGCCTCTTGAAGCATGAACAACAAATGATTTAGTATGATAATATCAGACGTATTTCCCCATTAGCGTGACAACTTGTTTTAATATTTAGTTGCCTTTTGCAACATGCACGGCATTTGATGCAGTGTGACTATTTGATATATTTATATAATAGACACATGTTGCATATTAGTACAACCACTTGTTTTATTGCTTAGCCACCTCTTGTAACATGCACGGCAAATCATCCAGTGTGAAAATTTCAGACATATTTAATACATACATGCACGACAAAAGATGCAGTATTTGTTTTCAAAATAAAAAAAATATTTGATATCAATTGTTAATCACATGAAGATATCGATAAAATGCGCGCTTAGTGTGGCGCCGCACTAGCCACGCGCAAAGCAACACACCACACATCTATACATATACTACTCACGCCGGCGAGACTTTCGCTTGGTTGTTTTAGTGTTTTTATCGTAATTTATCCTATAAATTGTGATAAAATTTTAGTGAACATGAAAATTGTGTTCAATCTAAATATAAATTGTGATAAACCAAACCATAAAGTGTTTACGTATAGGAGATATGGTCATTTACATTTTTTGGTTATTTTTTCAAATTTCATGATGATTTTCTCAAAAATTTCAGTAAAAAAAAATATGATCTTATAAAATAAACCAATATCAATGTAATATGAGGTTTTCATGTGTCTACCTTGAAACTTTTCATCAAAATAAAAATAAATGAAGTTCAAAATTGGGTCCAAAATCATGAAAATATTTATGAAATAAAATGATTTTTTTTCGACAATGCTTATGCCATCCAACCAAAGTAGGCATACTTTTGGATGGATAATTTTCTTGTCTATCATGATATGTAAAAATAATAACGAAATATACTTGGGAAAAAAAATTGTGTATGAAAAACTGGACCATAATCGTAATTTTATTTTACACTTGTTTTTATCCAATTTAGGACAGGATTTCGACATAAAATAAGTAAGGCATGGAAAGAGTGTTTATTTGACTATATTATTCACTGATAATTATTTGCACTTTCATATAAAAAGTATTCACAGCGATTTTTTTTCTTGGACTCGCATCCTGCCGCGTGAAAAGCCGTAACATTTTTCAAAAATATTGTCCGTGTTTTGCACGTAAAGAAGGACCTGGCATGGCACTTAGTTCTTTAACGTGTTGGGCTAATATCATGCCAGATGGTGTGGTACAGCCACCACATATAAACATGATTTGAAATGATAAAATAAAGCAAAGTTGTTTTAAAGCAAAAATGTTTGCGGTGGTCCCCTGGCGGCCGCCTGCGGTAGGCGGTGGCGGCAGCAGCTAGTGGGGAGGCGGCGTGACGGATTTGTCCACTGTAATTTGATGAAAACTTCATTATCTTTTTGTTTTGTTAAATACATTCGCAAGGAATCCGCAAGGAATTGAACCATCACTTCATTACTACCGTAGATCGCATATCTCGGGTATATGTATACGTCTATAGACAGGGTCCGTCACTCGAAGTGTTACCAATTGAAAATAATGTTATTTGGTTATTAAAAATGCTAAAAAAAACATTGAATTTATAGACAATCATTGTTATTGTCCTTCTTTGGCATGGATGATGGCACCAAGTGTGCAGCAAAGGCATTGCAGGCTGCACGAAGATGGGTTTGCGGTATTCTGATCCATTCCCGACTGAGCATATCCACAAAATTTTGATTAGGCAAACAATTTTATTTATAAGCAAGCTTATATTTGTTTGCAGGAATCCGCGGTTTTGCATTACACCTAGATTCATATCTATCGTAAATTATTGTAAATAGGATAGTGAGTAATAAAAAAATATGTTAGTTGAATATCGTACGATTCTGTCAGTCAAACGACGTGTTATTCGGCTATGGCCCGGTTACACCACCCCTAGCTGCACCATGTAAATATGCAATGTAACCGAAATCACTTTTCGGATTTCAGAACTACATAACTAAAATTGCCTGAGGAATTGCAACTAAACGCCTGTTTTCTTATGGAACCTCACATGGACGACTCATACCACACAACTTCCGTGGTGATATTAGCCATACATATACCATACACCACATTCCCGAAGTTTAGGTTTTTTTTTTTATGTGACTGGACATGGATGGCGAATACCACAAGTTCTGTCATGGTATTAGCCCAACACACCACATGGGAACTAGGTGCCATGCCAGGACCTTCCTTATATTGCACGGCTACATTGAACTGGATGGAAAACACGGACAATTTTCATTGCCGCTTCGACCATCGTTCATCCAATGCGATGGTACCAACCCGGGCGGGATAAACCCTACCACCTAGTAAGTAAGGAAGGGGACCTACAGCTTAACGTGGAATCCGAACCACGGCCAGCCTCTCTCAACGGTCGAATGGTCACCCATCCAAGACCAGACCGGACCCAGCGTTGCTTAACTTCGGAGAGCGATCGCCGAAGTGTCGCGCCACTGGGCCACTGAGGCTGACTGACTGAACCATGGCACGAGCTTAACAATGTTTTCATCACTCACCTGTCCGTTCACCCGGCGTTGTAATTTACCATTGTAACCCTTCCGAATGAAGAGGTCCCAATAACTCCTCTAGATTGCGTAGAAGTTCCTTTGACGGTGCTCCTAACGTGGGTCAGCATGTTTATCCGTCCGTCCACTTGTAACTTGAGAAGCCCTCACCCAATTTTATGCTGTTAGTATCCACGTGCAATTACCATCACTGTAAATTAACCATACGGTGATATGGTACAGGAGATTTTAAAAATAAGAGCGGGGAAATCTAACTGATTCTCAATGTGCGGTGCAAACATACTATCCTAACTAACTAGGCAAATTCTTGCGCTAGTTAGTTTACTTACGGAATGCATACTTCTTAATCCTCACTGAATCAGTGGATAAATTCCATCATTCATTTCTAACTCACCATCTCGGAATTAACCATGTCCCAATAATGAGGGGCGGGCAGATGAGTAATTTAATTTGGATAATTTACTTGCATTTCGTACCATGCTAACTGGTGCATTTGGTTTGACAGCCATTCACCATTTTATTTAGCGTTAATTACCATGGTAACCGCCTTGGTCTTACGGATGTTCCAGAACAATGCATCTCAAAAGTCGCATTGAATACGCAGAAGACAGCTTTCCTTCGACGCATTCCGCACGCAGACAGTCTAGTTAACCTTTCTGACTCGTCGACGGCGACGGCGGCGCGGCGGGCCTCAGCGAAGAAACCCCATTCGGCACCTCCAGGGTGACGTCACCGCCGCCGTCGCCGACGACGCCGCCGCGGGCCCCGCGCTCGCCGCTCAAGGACAAGTAAACATTCACTGCGCGGGTCAACGCACGACGCTCGCTCCGCCGAGTCTAATTCGGCCGTGACTAGACCGCGGGCGCGCGTGGCGCTAGTTGCGCTACCGCGTCAAGGGTGGTCAAGGACACACGTACAGAGGGCTCAGACCAAGGTACTCATTTCCGCGTGATGGAAAAGATGAACAGCCTTGAGCGCGATACCTACTTGGGCTGGGATAAATAGTTGGAAATGGAACTGAAACTAACCAAAAGTTAGTACCTACTACTTTTCGTTAGTTTTAGTTTTAGTTACGACCATTTATCTTAGCCTTAGATTGTTAAAAACGTCTATGATTATGCAAACAAATCAAAACCTATCAGGAAGGTTATCATCGATTAACATATATTCGGAGTTAGCTGTTAAACCCACTTTGGACGGACTCCTGCTGTCAGGGAGAAGAAAACAATCTATCTGTTGCGCTAAACAAACAAAACGCAAAACAAAAGTTCTTAGTAGGTATAGACTTAAAATCAGATTTTGGTTATTACGTCCAATTACAGTAATTATTATATTATTCGAATACTCACATACATAGTATACTATACTACCCCATTGTAAATCATAGACTAGCAAATACTAGTAATGGTTACATTGCCCTTACAATTAGTTTCAATTAGGTACAGGCGAACTCATTCAGAGCAAGAATGAGTTCGAGTTCGGGAGTGAGTTAACCTAAAAATAGCTGGGAAATATATTATTATTAAAATAACGGAACCTTTATTTATACTTCCAACGTATTTACGTGACAGACTAGATTTTGACCCAACTGTAATGATGTTCAAGAAGTGTGGAAACATTGACTATTTAAAAAAGTGAGTTGATATTTAGTGACGAATTCGAACTCACTCTTGCCCTGAATGGACCCCCAGGTCTCCCACAGTTTTACATTGATTTCGAACCATAAAGGTGAAGGGGCCTACTTTTGAATCACCGCTCTCTTGGTCTTCGAAACAAGAGACCAACAGGTTGTTATGGTTATAATCTCTATGCGTCGCTTATATTATATCGTGTAATGTGATTAAGTTAACGGCCGCTCCTAGGCTATGCCTAGCGTCGTCTCTCATTCACACCGTCTAGTTACGATCCGGATTAACCTGCTCGGGCCCATTTTTGCAGCGGAAAGACGCAGAGCTAATTGTGTCGGCTGGTCCTGGCATGCTGAACGATCATTTTGACTGACAACTGGTCAAACTTCGGCTAAACATAGACCATACAGTACTGCTACCCAGTTAGATTACCCGTTAACTTACTGTTACACCAGTTGTAGTATTTTCTCGTTACACGAAGGGACACCCCACCCTTAAATATAAACAATGATTAAATTTTGTAATGGAACTGGAAATGGATGGTTAATTCCACGCTGTGATTTAAGTGTGGTGTGGGTCACATCATCTTTATGGATGGGACGCCATGTAAAGCTGTAGGGCATCTACAGGCCCTGCCATCAGGGGAAATCTGAGAATTAAAAAATTTAAGAAATCCATTCTTTGTCCATTGGCCAAGGCATACGGCTCAGTGACAGCTTGCAGAGAAGTGTGGATTTGCTTTTTGGCCGGATTTGGCCGGACAAGTTTCATGTCACAATCAATAATACTGAACATTGCTGTTAAACGGTTACCTTTTTAAAACACGATTATCTGAGTCCTATCGTAGGACTTACTACAGAATACCTATAGGATAGCATGACCCACGTGCAGTTTAACAATTATTTGTTGTTGAACTATTCGGTAGACATGAAATTGATCATGGGACATAATTAGAACAGAAATAAATGGTTCCTCGGCTTCTTCAGAGCCAACTTATCATTTCGTAACCGATCTTATTTCTGTAAAATTGAACTTTTAGATTTGATGTAACTCGACAAGGACGACTAATACCTGCAGTCTTATCCCAACACACCGTATTCCCGAAGGAATTATGTGCCATGCCAGGATCTTCCCTTTATAAGCAAGGCTACATTTAACTGCATGGATGTATGTAGTATGGAAAACATGGACAATTTTTCATTGCTGTTTCTGCGATCTTTCAAACAAATGCTATGATACCTACCGCCCTAGTAGTGGAGGGGGACCTACCATTTTACATGTACAATTTTTCAACTTCGAAATATTTGAAAAGGTGTTATAATAAACCATTTATTTTATCACAATGGCTACGGCAGTGAGTATAGAACGGACAAGGATAAATAAACAATTTGGTATTTTTTTAATTGAATACAAGGATAAATTAATGATGTTAGTTTTAACCATTCAATGGTTCTAACGAACAAATATGTGAATCGAATGGGCTACGACGCATTTTGAAAAGGTGCGTGTGACGTCTTTCTGTCCGAATCGGTATCCATGCCACAGAATAATACTAGTGGCCATGCAACGGTGACAGTCAGTTCTGGTTTGGCAATGCACAGCAATCCCTTACGGAACAGCTGCCAAGAGATGACAGTTTACAAAGGAATTCCGCGTTCATGAACCTGTTCGACAGGGACCAGTGACTACCGCAGAGCTAAAGGGGTTCAATAGTGAAACACACACACATACAGCAAACACAAAGCGCAAACATAAAACATGTACAATGCAGTAAAATGTATGTTTGGAATCATGTTCGTCGGAAAAATATTGTATTGAAGGAAAACTGTATGTTCATATATATCATATCATGTAAGCATATGAAAATACTTAAAAGTATACAAGTTCGGTTCAAGAAAAAGATGAAGAATGATGTCGTAATGTACCATTGTTTTATGTAACTGTTGTATCAAACCGTTTAACTTTATAACACTTTTTAGGGTTCCGTACCCAAAGAGAGCGAACGGAACCCTATTATTTAGCCTCCGCCGTCCGTCCGTCCATCCGTCTGTCACAGGGCTCCATATCATGAACCCTAATCGGTAGGAAAATTTCACAGAGTGTGTTTTTATTTTGCCGCCATAACAACAAATGTGTATAAAAAAAATGAAAGTATACAAATTTATAAAAAAATGTGATAGTTTTGGTTAAATCTTGTACGATGGTACGGAGCCCTTCGGTTTTACGGTTTTATTGATGAATTTGACTGTTTTTTTTAATGGACGCATGTATTTTTTTCTTCTGTATTTCTGTATTTTTATTGCTTGTGTAAGTGTGATGTTTCTATACAAATTATGTTTGTTGCAATTTTTTGCGTGAAATAAATACTTTGACTTTGACTTCGTGTGGAACTTGGATGGTTTTTAGATTACTGCGGTTGTTAAAATGTTTTAAAAGCCGTAAGTTATCAAACTTGTAACTTTTGCAATATAAAAGATCCTCCAAGATTCCTCCTAGTTCTTTACCTTAGATAGTTCTACCAAAAAATTTAGTTATTTATATCATTAATGTGGACAAACAATTTTTTTTTACTTTTAGACCAGTGAAGTTTCTTTGCGGGTTCTTCTTCTTCACTGAGTTCGTCGAATCCGCGGCTCAACGAAATTGTGACCTGACTTAGCGTAGTTTGACTACCAGAAGTTTTTTTTTTAATCTATTATTTTTTTGGATCTTGGGTACACATAGTGACAATGTCAGCTCCGTTGGGTCTATCTTAATTGACTATGTCCTTCTACTTAGTAAACTGTTTACAAAAATATACAATTGTATGGACTTCTCGGAGCCTGGCTGGCTCAACATGGTCTGGATGATTCCTGTGTCCATGGTAACAATCCCTAGCTGTTGCGCAGTTGAAAGACTAACAGAAGTTGAATAAATAAATAAATGAAATCCATAAATATTTTTGTAGGACGTCTTTTCCTTTTTAGGGTTCCGTACCCAAAGGCTGAAAACGGAACCCTATTACTTAGCCTCCGCTGTTCGACCGTCCGTCCGTCCGTCTGTCCGTCTGTCCCAGGGCTGTATCTCATGAACCGTAATAGGTAGGCAGCTGAAATTTTCACAGAGTGTGTATTAATTTTGCCGCTATAACAACAAATAGATAAAATAAAAAAATATTAATAAATAAAGGGGGGCCCCATACAAAAAACATGATTTTTTGGTGTTGATGGTACGGAACCCTTCGTGTGCGAGTCCGACTCGCACTTGGCCGGTTTTTTTCCAACGTTAAAAACCTTCACTACTCGGCGAGAACTCCCCGTAGTAACGTTCCCGCGTTAGGTAGATGGTAAGGTGGGTAATATAGGTAGCTAACGGTCCCCCGGCATAGTTCAGCATCGAGCGGCCCTCGGCGACCGAGGTGCAACGGGTGTGACGGTGAATGCACGCTGCATCCAATCTGCAGTAAAAACGCTCTGGAGTATCTCGTAACGAGAAGGTGTCGCGTGCAGCGGGGCCGCTGCGCTTGCGCCGGGCGGCAGCGGAGGGGCCGGCATGGATTCCGTTGGCTGCACTGGAAACACCGCCATGCAATACGTACCTACATGTGTCGCAGGCATATCGTAGAACCCACCCCATTACAAACGGCCGCGTCAGTTTACAAACGGCCGTACGTTTACAAAATGCCGAAACCAAAATATAGATTCTACCAAGTTAGGTTGGTTAGGTTAGGTTAGACTAGGTTAGGCTAAGTTAGGCTAGGTTAGGCGAGGGTTTCAGCATTTTGTAAACTTATTTACGGCCGTTTGTAATCGGGCGGAATCTACGATTTGCAGCACCGACCACTATACCGAGTCTCTGGCACAGAATAAGTAAGTTCTCTTCTCGTCTTCTTTTGTCTATTTTTAACCGACTTCAAAAAAGGAGGAGGTTATCAATTCGTCTGTATGTTTTTTTTTATGTTTGTTACCTCATAACTTTTGCCTGGGTGAACCGATTTTGATGATTATTTTTTTAAATGATAGCTAGTGCTTCCCAATTTGGTTAAGTTCTGACAATGATATCCATGAGAAAATCATATAAGTCTTAAATTTGTACGCGACAAATGGACGAATAACTCAATATAACGCCAACCGATTTCGGTGATTCTTTTTTTATTGGAAAAGACGTGTACAAATTAGTAAGTGTACTTCAGATTCACTAAAAATAAACAAATAAAAAAAATTTAACAAAAAAAATAACCGACTTCGCAAACGTCAGCACATGCATCTAAAGTCATAGTGATAAATTTACTGAAGACATTACTATTAAAAGGGAACTAAATTATAACAATGGATTTACAAAAATAAATATAATGTCACAATGTACCTAATTAAAAAAGATCTGAAAATATTTATTAAGAAATGAAGAACATTTCTATGATCGTAAATTGATTGATGAAATTGAAATGAAATATCAGATAATAGATGTTTCTACATTTTCTGATATGGAACTAATTGTTCAACGACTGTTTTGATCGAATTATGCACGCCAGAGTTATCGTAAAAGTTGAAATATTTTAAAATTAAAATCATTTAAAATAATTATCGATGGTTTCAAACACTATCGATAACATTTCTGTTACACCAGAGAAGTCACTGGAACTCCAGTAGGACATCTCCTTTCTGAATTCGAATCAATTTGCGAACAGAAAATTCCTATCTTCGATATAAAAGTGCATTTTTACTAGGAATAAATTATTCATAGAATATTGCCCAAGTAAAACTGTGGGAGACCTAGCTACTTCTTAGGCGCTAGGCTAGACGTTGTTGCTAATTGAATTGAATTCACCACAGATTTGGATGTCATTTTATAAGGCGAAGCAACAAACAAAAGTTTTCTCGCGTTTTCCATTCAGTTCAATGTAGTCGTGGTCTAACAGGGGGTCCATTCAGGGTAAGAGTGAGTTCGAATTCGTCACTAAATATCAACTCACTTTTTTTAATATTTAATGTTTCCACACTTCTTGAACATCATTACAGTTAGGTAAAAATCTGGTCCGTCCCGTAAATACGCTGGAAGTATAAATAACTGTTCCGTTAATTAAATAATAATTTATTTCCCAGATATTTTTAGGTTAACTCACTCCCGAACTCGAACTCACTCTTACCTGAATGGCCCCCCTGTTCGCTTTATGGGAAGTCCTCACAAAAGCCGATTTACGGACATACGCCAAGCGAGCGTATTCTCTGTGGAAATAGTAAAACAGCAACTAGTGTAATGGAACTCCCACCAACTGAATCGAACACATTCAGCATTAGAAGAGTGCGGATACATTATTATGTATGCGAACAAGCGGTAAATTGCATGAGGTTATGAAACGCAGCAGCATTCAAACGGCATCAGGTAGTTTAACTTCGGACACAGACAGAACAATAGAACGTTGCACCGGCGCGTAGGTCAGGGAAATTATTTTATGTAAATAGATAGCCGTGCAAAAAACACCTAAATAGAAGATTTCCGAAAAACGAATCCAAAGAACATAGGATGCTGGTGCATTGATAGGTATTATTTAAAATTTTAAATATATTTAAAGAGAAGCAAATTAAAACATTTTTCAAAATGTATGTTGCCTACAATTTTATGAAGGTCCTGGCATAGCACATAGCTCCCATGTGGTGAGTTGGGCTGATACCATGACAGTGGTCCATTCATATCCAGTCACATAAAAAAACCGGCAAAGGGTGAATGAGCGTGTTCACAAGCCAAGGGTCCCGTCACTGCAGGACATGGAAGAAATTCACCCCCGCCTGATGATAACTTTGCAATTTCATACAAAACTATCGCTTCAGAAATCTAGCATTTTCTCTAAATGTATGACGTCATCTTCAGTAAACGCAAAGCTTCAACATTTCTTTATACTTGCTGATTTCGATACAAACGAAGTGAGATACATCACATAGGCTCACTAGCGGCACTTTTGCGGTGCTCGTGGCATGGAATGTGACTGCAATGAGCGTTGGCCATAGAATAAGAAAGGACGGGAGCGGCGATTGAAACTTGTCCATATAGCAGCATCCGTTTACGAATTCCCTCACTCCTGACGTTCACGAGTTTCTACGACACGTAATACCTCGCGTAAAACTGCACAAACGTTATTTAGCCTGATTTTCATCGAGTGCTGATTTATTTTAATCGACACTTATGTTATGTATTAAAGTGCTGATTATGTAATCAATAAGCTAATCAGCAGTAGGAGAAAAGGGCCCTTATAGTGTAACGAACATTTAATTTTACGTATCCCGGATTCGTATGCGAACTGACTAATTTTGGGAACTCCGAGTTGATGAATGAAGAATGATCACAGGAGAGGAATTAACTTTAATATTGCCGAAGAATTCTGAGCCGGTAGTTTCAGTTCTCACCTAAATTGGCGTTTACGTAACTTCGAAGTTCCGTAAAAACGTCAAACTCCATACAAGTTTCTACTAGATATTCTGTGGTTTTACTTCTTCAAGCTGTCAAAGTCAAACTCGGACTTCCGATTTGTATGAAAACGCGGAGTCGACGTAAACGGCAACGTCGACGTATTTACTGTCAAATAAAGCTCGGACTCGCAAATGTTAGTTCGATTAACGCCCACTGCGCGCGCTCTTCAATTTCTCCATACATTTGAAAACGCCAGTCGATCGGTTTGCCGTAAACGCCAATTTAGGTGACAACTGAGACTTCGGGTACTGGTAACCGACCGCAGCGGTACACGGAATGGGTGGCTTGAAATAAAGAAAACCACGTGTTTCCGAATTCAGCGCTAGCAACAAAATTACGTAACCACTTCCGTAAATGCACCAGAATTGGTTAAGAAGTTTTTTAACGATTTTATGAGGATTCAGACGTGTGTATTCCGTATGTAAATTAATTAGCGCAAACATTCACCTCCTGCCCGGCGATACGGTCAGGCTACGCTGCCGCTTTGCAAGAGTTTGCGGTCGCCGCGCAAGCTCATATGGATAAGACTGGTCTGGTGAGAAGTGTATACTCCCGACAGGATACCCCGTAGGCTTGGTTATTTCCTCTCCCTCACTCCTACCAAGTTTCGCGGAGACCATCCAGCGAAGCACGCTCGGCGGTGGCCCGTCTGCATTCCGGTGCACCCGTGTGCTGCGCGCCCGATTCTCGGTACGATCATATTTTATTAAACGTGCTATGAATTGAATATTCGTGTTTTTCTCGCGCCGTTTCCACACCGTACTGTTTTGCGGCGTCGATCGAACGCAGTCCATCAGCTTTTTAACCTGAATCATGTCTTTACAGTCTTTAGTATAGTTTATAGTTTTGTCGAACGATACTTGGCAGGGAAAAACATGTTTCGTAACGTTCTTTACACGCGTATTATTAAACCAACCAGGAATTTCTTGTTGTATTAAACATGCTTGGGTATTGACTTATACTAGGTAAATTCTATAGGATAACCGAGTAATTTGATTGTTTAAGAGCGTCATCTATAGATTCCTTATTCAGAGGTTATGTAAACTTTGTGACACTATCCCGAAAGAGTTATTTCCTCCAAAGCCTGGGGTCAAACATGGTGGTTAGCCAGCATAGTTTTCGTAGCCCCCGTGTTAGTTCAAAAGCCCATGGACACCGTGTCGGTCACCTCTTATATGAGGGCCTTGCGTATGCCATATGCCGTGGTTTTCATAAACAAATCTCTACATTAGAAGCAATGCTGATAATGTCGTAACCATAAAACATGCACAACATCGGTAGCCCAGTATCGTGTTAGAGGTTAAGTAACACTTGGCGTGGTCAGGTTCTACATGGGTCACCGTTCGACTGTTGAGGATGGCCGTGGGCCGGACACCACGTAATACTGTCTACTACTACTACTACTGTGTTAGTACTATCGCATTGAATGTCGTTCTCGAGAAAAAAATGCAACCGTGCAATCTAAGGAAAATCTTGGCATGGCACCTTGTTCCCATGTGGTGTGTTGGACTACATCACTAATCTAAAACAACTATAGAAACTGCCATCCTACGAATAAACATTTATTTTATTTTATGGATCATCCAGAAATCTTGATACTTGAGCTTGAACGCCTAACAAACTTAGATGAAAAAGAAATCTTCTTCATCTAAGCAAACAAAGCGTGAATTTGTGCAAACCGCCCAGCGCCTGACTCTACCTTAGATGAAAAAGGGCTGACTGAGCTTACTTTTGACGGACCGTAAAATTTGTTTAGTCCCCTATCCATTCCTTTTTCATCTAAGACTCTACCCTGCAAACTCTACATTCAGTCCTTTCCTTCTCATGGCAATCGTGTATGCTTCGCCAATCTCAACGATAGGAGAACCATATAGCACTTTGACTGGGAGCTCTGCTACTTTCATTCACCGAACAGCATCGCACTATTTTATGAAGTGACAGAGCGCGCGTGACGAGCGCGCGCATAACCTTATGACACATGTGACTTTGCATGGCGGCCAGTGTCAGTGCACTTTCTACGAATGGCGGCGGCTCGAAAGCAAAAAGGATGCCCCGGCGGGGCAGGATGTGACAAGTGTCGCGGAGCAGGCTGGCGAGGGCCGTGCGGGGGCCAACTGCAGTCAGCGGCGGAACTGGGGTGGGAAAAGAGGAGCGAGACTTATTTTTTTTTACTACAAATATCGAGTAATTGTTCGTTTTATGTGTTTCCTGTTGATGCTTAAATACATTTCTGGTACAATATTTATCGTGTGAATGTGTACATACAATTTTAAGTCTTCGCATATACAATCGTTGCAATATAAATAAGTGACACATAAGGTGACACAGCAGGTTGAGCCAAGATCTTGCTCGTGGGTTCTGATGCGGAAGATATCAGCACCGTCCTCAAATCCGGCGCTTTGTGCCTTTTTTCTTGTGCCTCTTATAACACTGCTCTTATGACCGAAATTTGCTTTTTTTACCCAGCCTGCTAACTGTGAGAATGACTTGTGGAATTTCTCGCTCTAGCGTGTGGCTGTTTTCTTTATAATCATTTCTTGAATTGATTAATTTTCTTTCTTTCTTCTTTATTAATGAAGGGCGGGAGTGGGGAACGAAACTCACCCAAATAGAGACAGCGTAGCTACGTTTTCACTGGCGGATACGCTGGCGATTCAGTTCGTTGTCGAATTCGCTCACTCCTGATGTTCTCGAGTTCCGACGATACGTAAGAACTGTATAGGACGCCATTCAGTGCAACGAACATTCGTTGTCACACGTCACTTATTCGTAAGCGGCCGGCGCTCCAACTGTGGCTACGCAGCCGCTATTGAGTTGAGTTTCAACTGCTACTCCCTTCCTTCCTTACTCGATGACTACAAAATAATATCTCCCTCTCTCTCGCCAAGTTGTTTTAGTTCTCACCCAGCTAAAATCTTTAGACAATTTGTATTAAAATGATACTAATGTTGTTTCAATGTAAATTTTGTTTGGTAAAACATAAAAAGTCATCCATGTCCAGTTAATAGCTTAGTTCGTCACTCCAAATTTTAATTACTTAATTTATTTTATTTCAATGAAATATTTATAATAAAAAATATTTATAAGAAATATATGGTCCCCCCTCCTACTCAGAGAATTCCACCACTGGTCCTGCGACCACGACGCTGAATGGAGCGATTTGCTACGCACTTCCTTGAAACACATTCCCTTCTACACATGCTGGGTACAGAGCTCTGAGTAGGTACCAAGTGTACCTTTTTAAAATGTGCTTTTGTGATAGTATTCCGTTTATGCATATTTTAAGAATATACGTAGGTAGTAAAGATACAATGCATGACTTTTCACGACGGCCCTTTACTTTTTACTTTAAGATAAGAACTCTAGTTTAAAAAATAAACTAAAAAGTTTAAAAACAGACATTAGACAGTGAAAAACAGAAAAATATGGGCATCCTCTCCCATCCCTCCCTTTTACGTGCTAAAAGTGTGTTTGTTGATGTGCCCTTATTTCACACAGCAACGGAGGAAGGACTCGGTAAAATTCCGTGCATAAAATCGTTTATTGGCAGGAGAGTGACAAAACTATCCTAAAACTAAAGTACTAAAACGTCCAATGCATACAACACGTCACCGAACCCTTCTTAAAATAGCAAAGAGATATTAGTGTCAAGTGGATCATCAAATTTTGACCGCATGTTGGAGAGCTTGTGCATGTGTACGTTGATAGGATTTCGGTAAAAAAACACACGTTACATTTGTGAAACAAATGAAATCAAATGCACAGATTACGACCGAGGAAGTACGAAACATATAAAATAACATATCACAATTGCACAGGAAAACATCATGAGGCAACCCCTTATTACGATAGTAGGTATCTCTCAAGCGTCCTATTTTCTTAAAACATTGGCGAAACGAGGTCCACATTAGACAACCGCTAGAAGTCATAATATCTAATATTCTATTCTCGAAAGTAAAAGCTGTGATTTCCGCCGTTTCTTTAGTTTAAAATTTCGTTTAGTTTAGTTAAAAGGCGATTCTTTAAAACCTCAGAATCCCTCCTCGTCACATTTGGCCATGTTATACATGAATGCCAAACGATGGCAGTTGCAATGATTGCGCGAATGGCCGATAACGACTAATGTAAAAGCACGCTATCTGCCTATCTGTGGCGAAAATCGGGGTGCGCCGGCGACAGCATTGTTTGTGGCACCTTATCTTCTTGCAATTTCTACCAAATCTTCCAAATATATTCAGGTACGCTTGTGATGATCCCCCATTTTAGCCGTTCACTGCTGATCGTGGGCCTCCTCCAATGCGTATCTATCCGCTCTATCACTCCCCTCCTCATGCTACTACCTACCTATCGTTGACAAAGCCAACAGCATTGACCGGCAGTGCGATTACGAAGCACGAAACGGGGGAGGTTGGTTGCATCTGACAGCTATTGCGATTGCGAAATAGAAGCACCGGCAACAGTATTGCGATTACGAAGCGCCAAATTAGGTGTAGGTGCGGTTAGTACCCCAAAACTGACATATTTTGTACTCAAAAGCCGTCAGTTTGCTGTCAATTTGGGGTAGGTGCGGCACCTACACCTCATGCCGCGCTACGTAATCGCACTGCGGGAGAGCTGGGCGTCCTACACTACCCTTACGTGGTGGTAACCACTCCAGAGCTCGTCTTCTCTATCGCCTATCGGTCCTGCCGCAGACGGAGAGTGTGGGCTATGTCGATCACTGTCGTTCTCTGACGGATAACCTCACTCTTTCAGCTTCAATAAGAACGAAAAGTCTGCTGGCAGGTACTTTCCCTTAACTGCTTAGTGATGAAATATTCTAAAACCACGGATTCAGTGCTCGGTGGCTTGGCCACGGCAAGGGATCCCTTATTAAGATTTACATTAGCATCGCCAATTGCGTTAAAATCATTGAACTAAAAAAGTTAAAATGCATGCGCGTGTTCTACCTGTGCAGCCTATCTTTCGAGTCTGGCAAACTCGCAGGTGAACAAACTAATGATTAATTCTTACGTTACGCTGCATTTCGTACCATGCTAACTGAAATATTAGTTCATTTGGCCGATACGCTATCGAGTACGCTATGTAACTAAACGTCACCCGTCGAGTTTATTTACCATGGTAACCCTAAGATTTCTAGGTACCTTCACACATACATGAGCTGGAGACCACTGAACCATTATCTTTGAATTGACTAATCAATATATACTTTCTCTATTGACTGTGACAGATAGAAACGGTATGTTTTTTTAATATTAGCTACTAATCTGTGCTAATCTACTGTCATGAAATTGGCGAACACATGCATTCCGGAAGGAATTAAGCGTCATGCCAGATAATCCCCTTTACGAGCACTGCGGCTACATAGAACTGGATGGAAAACACGAACATGATTGCGTTATACAATGTTTGCTGTCGATAGCTTCCGCCGACGGTGCTTCCGCAGTCCCACGACAGCTTATCAATCCTTGGAAGCGAGGAAACGGTCTAGTCGCCACACAAACACATAGGTACATTATGTGTCCCAGTACGGTTCTGAATTTGAATGACTTTTGAATCTCGGTTCGATTCTTTTCTCAATGGCACTTTTTATTCAACGAAGAATTTTGGTCCAAAGATCGCGTTGGTTGTAGGTTGCAGATGGATGGTTGATCCACCGTCAAGATATTAGCCCAACCTTCTCTTCTTTCTCTTTCCGAGTTCGATAAGTGCATTTCGTCACGAATGCGAGCTGCTTTATGGTTCGGAATCCATGTAAAACTGTAGGTCCCCTTCCCATACTAGGTGGTAGGGTTTAAGCCCGCCCGGGTTGGTACCATCGCATTGAATGAAAAGATGGTCGAAGCGGCAATTACAAATTGTCCGTGTTTTCCATCCAGTTTAATGTAGCCGTGCACATAAACGGAAGGTCCTGGCCTGGCACCTAATTCCTTCGGGAATGTGGTGTATTGGGCTAATATCGGTAGTTGTGTGATATTAGCCATCCAAGTCAGGTCAAATAAAAAATAAAAAAAAAGTTTTTCATCGCCGCATTGACCATCTTATCATTCAATGTGATGGTGCCAACCTGAACGGGCTTAAATTCTAGTAAGGGAACTTATATAACTTTACATGGATTCCGAACCATGGAACAGCTTGCATTAGTCACGAAATGCACTTATCCAACTCAGAAAAAGAAAGACAGTGGTGCATGAATGGGGCGGGGATTTGAACCCAGGCCTCTGGGATGGAAGGCAAGTCCACCGGCCCCTGAGCTACGAGCCGCTCAAAGTTCCGATACAGTTGGCCATTTGACAGATCTCCAGGAAATCGTTATTATCGACCGAATTTTGATGTCCACTGCTCCAACGCATGCATTATGATGCGCCAATAAGGTTCCAAAAAACGAGTTTTGAATTTCGGCTCGATTATTTACTCAAAGTTTGTTGATTCAGAATAAAAATAATTAAATTTAACATCCATGCAGGTGTCTATTTCCGCAACTGCCTGGACCTCGCCATATTCTATATGGATCTTCGCCATAGTCTACGGGTCAACAACAAACCAACACGAACATGAAACTCTTGGTGTAGGGACTAGAGGACTTGCCTTTCATACTCGCCCCCCCCCCCCCCCCCCCCGCCATGCAACACTTTATTTCTCTTTCTCAATTGGATAGATGGTCCTTCGATCAAAACATGGTCGATATGTAAAGCTGTAGGTACCCTTCCCCTTCTAGGCGGTAGGGTAAAGCCTGTGTCATTTCCGACACGTACATAATATACAAATTGGGCCGACTGAATTTCTTCCCAAGCATGTCGTAAATTCCGCTTGATTCGTTCAACCACTCGGGTTCCACTGTAGGTTGTAGTTACTAGTTGGTGAGGTTAATCGGGTTGGTATCGAAGCATTGAATGAAAGATGGTCGAAGCGGCCATACAATTGTTCTTCTTTTCCTTCCAGTTCAATGAAGCCCGTGCAACACAAGAAATGTCCTGGCATGGCACCTTGTCCCCGTTTGCTGTGTTAAACATTTGTTATGATGATAGATGTGATTAGCCATCCATGTCCAGTAATATAACAAATACCAACATGGTATCTACCTACCTAACGAAGATATTCGACCAGTAACCATTTCATTTAGTAATTCGTTAATTATGATTGACATTTTTAGAGGAATACAAAGTATATATTACTAAAGCCTTTGGATGTTTCTAGATGGTTATGTAAATACATGTTATAACAGTAAAAAGAAGTAGATGTCATTATGGCCAAAGCTATTCCGGTCGTGTGTCAGCGGGAATTGTTGATACAGAAATAAAGGCACAACTGTTTCGTCAGTGTCCACGCCGCTAAGCAATGCGAACATTCTGGTACAAAGCAGCAACCTCAAGCAATTTCCTGGAGCGGTGAGCTCAGCTCGAGCGACAATAAATAGTTGACCGAAGAAGGCCTGCACGTGTACCCCAGCCGTGCGAACGCGCGGTCGCCAGCCAGCGCGAAGTTTCGTTTCGTCACATCCGTGGGGCGCTATCGACACGACCGACAGGAGAGAGCTACATACGTTCACGTTCTATCTCTCTCTGGCATTTTAGTCGAATTACCCCTCGACACTCGTCCATCCAGCATTCAATCACAGAAAATACAATACAATGAGAGCAGGATTTATAAATCACGTCAAGGAAAAAGGGATTTGTCTAATCTGTTTATAAAGGAGCCGTGTTAACTCAAATTTAATGTGTACCGTTTCTTATTAACTGAGGCAAACAATCAATACCCAAACGGAAACCTTCACCAAACAAACGGGCCAAGTAGGGTTGGATCTGTTCCTATAGAAAGGGATGAAAGGAGACCTGTCGGGTTCGTTCGAGAGCACCATTGCATGGTTGTCGAATCGCTGCATGCGCCTGCGCGACGATCGCTCGTTCATGTAGTCATGCAGTGTTGCCAGCTTATTTTTTCAAAAAATCCAAGAAATCATCTGGTTCTAAACGAATATGGAATAATTTGGTAAGAATATTAACAGTAAAATGTTAAAAAAAATGTAAAAACTTCACAACATTGTGTTCTGATGACGAAACACAACAGTCAACATGGTAACTAATTACCATGTGCGTGTCCTATACCCACGATTGGGCCAATACCGGCTTGGAGAACTGTGGAAAATTCGCCCTAATTCTAAGGGTGAAAGTAGACCAAAATAACCTGCTTGAAAAATACCTAAGGTCCAAGTATCGAGGTATTTAAGAATCATATTTAGGTATCCAGCACCTAAAATTAAATTGAGTGGCTGACCCACTAGAGACTGCAACAAAAATGTTTGACATAATAAATTTTATTTAATCATAATATCCATAAAACAACAAAATATAATTAATATTAAATTACATATTGTGTTCCAAAATGTCAAACATTCACTATAGGGCAGCTAAACTGGCAGCACTGCACTGCGGAGTGAGTCGGTGCGACAAGGAGAAACCTCCGTGCGGGCCTCACCGCGGCCCCGCCCGCTCCGCACCCCGCCTCCCTCCCTCCCCGCCGATCATATGTTCGTCTCGCCGGCCGGCAGCCGGCTGATCGCTCATTGCGGCTCGGCTGCTCGCCACGCTCGCACCTCCCTCGCGCTCTCGCCCCGGCCCCGCGTACCGCACGTCCCGCACCGGCTCGGTTCGCACGCCTTTCGAGTTCGGGCGGTCGCGTCACGCACGGGATGGATCTTCTGTGCACGGAGCGCGTGAGTCCGGCGGCGGAGGCGGTGGAGTCGCCGGCGCCGCGCGCGGCCGCCCCCGACCCGGTGCTGCTGCGGCGGCGGGTCCTCGACAACCTGCTCCGCACCGAGGAGCGCTACGCGTCCCACGGCAGCTACTTCGGCACGGTGCAGCGCGAGCTCACGCCCCAAATGCGCCGTCTCGTCGCCGAGTGGATGCTGGAGGTGAGACCGCACCCCCGCCCGCGCGTGCGACGCTTCATGTCCTTACAGCTCAGCGCTGCTCGCCTCGCCGCCTCCAGGAGGCCGCCGTCGCCGTCTCCACCGATCCTCCGCACCGGAAGGTAAGCATGCGAGAGGCCAGGCTTCACACATTCATCGAGTCTTCGACCCTAAGAACCTGTTCTTGGAATTGAGGAATATCTAGTAGCAGGCTAATCGTCTCGGGGCGTAGGGTTTTCCAACTGTGAATACCTACTAGTTGTCGGCACGCGTCGAACTTCGTCGAGCAGGTGGTGACCACAGAAATGGCCAGGATGAGTCATCCCTAGTCTTGAATTTAGCTGACATAGGGAGATAGTGTCATTCAACTTGGACTCCAATAGGATTCAAATGAAGCTCTGCTTCTACAGCGTTCCGATGGAAGTAGGGTGTGGTTGCGCCATGCGGTCCCATGAGGCCTCCGCCACGCGGTGCGCCGGCGCCGGCGCGGCCGCGGAGGCGTCACGGTTGCCGGCCGGGCCCGCTACGCGGCGCGCCGATCGCCCACCGTTGTCGTCGCCTGCGCATATGTATTTCTGTAATCAGCTGATTCTGACACGCACACAGCTGACTGCTGCTTGCGACTATTTTTATTGTGAGATTGTATACATGCATAGTTACATATTATCTCTGTGTATATATGTACTTGCATAATTATTATCTCTGCGTACAGTGCCGGTCAAAAGTCGCTTACCTACAGATTTACAACGAAATTCTCTTAGCGATTAGGTACGGAACGCATCACCCTCGGCGCCACAGTAGGCATTGGCATTTGCAAAGAAAACGTACCTAAGTGGGTCAAATTCCATTGTGTAGCGTCTTAGGGTGATGCCGTTGTGCAGACATTGTTTCCGTTTAAAATTACGAACGGGTCGGACAACAGCTATGACTAGTAATAAAGTGTGCCTTCATGGTTAAATCCGAAACTATAAGAAATAGCGAAAAACACTCAAAAGAGTCATGGGGCCGATTTTGATAAAAACTAAAACAGATTTTTGAAGAAATATGTTTTCTAGTCGGGAATGCATTGTAGATATTGAAAATTTCGGGAACTTATTTGTCACATTGGCTACCACTTTTGCACTAGAGTGTACCGGCACATGGTACCTATCGTTTATTATATTTAAACGAAACAGATAAATCATGCCAGCTGACTTGGGTATCGCTTTCTTTCCTATCTTAAAACAATCACCTGCAGGATAGCAGGTCGAGTAGGTAGGCAGTTAGACGCCTGTTATGGAAGTTGATTGACTTCTTAATACGTACCTACCTATTCCTAGTATCCGCCGCCCCGGTGA
Source organism: Incurvaria masculella (assembly GCA_946894095.1). Lineage (NCBI taxonomy): Eukaryota > Metazoa > Arthropoda > Insecta > Lepidoptera > Incurvariidae > Incurvaria > Incurvaria masculella. The sequence goes on along the minus strand of OX335650.1, from coordinate 4,008,907 downwards.
TTTAGAAGCTGTTGGCATTCTAAAAACGGCTGGCTTTAGGTAGGTATGCGGATGGTGGGTATCAACATCTAAAGAGTTACGTTGGGTGGGAGGTACCTGGGTTGGCAGGTTACCAGACTAGCCTTTTGTGTCAGCTTATCTATGGGCTATTCAAATGTTTCGTATTAAGTACCTAGTAAGTAATATTTCTGTCAGCTAAGCACGGATTAAGTTTACCTTTTTTCCTAGAACTGGATAACTAATAAATGTAAGGTATTAGTCCAACACGTCACATGGGAACTAGTCCTTGGCATTACCTTCATTATATTGCACGACTAAGTTGAACTGAATGGAAGACTATTCTACCGCAACATGGGGTAAAACTGTAGGTCTCATCTTCTACAGCGTCCCATCTACAGTTTTACGTGGACTCCGAACCACTATGAGAATGGTCGAAAAAGGTCACCCGTTCAGAACCCGACTGAGTCCACTGTGAGACTGAGTCCACTGTGGGAATGGTCGAAAACGGTTACCCATTCAGAACCCGACTGAGTCCAGAGTTGATTCACCACGATTATCGGACGGCAAGGCGTTTGCGACTCTGCTATTCAGGCTGACAAAACCTGATCCAATCTCTCAGAGGTAGGAATACCCTTAGGGCGTGGACTCAATCCAAAACTGTGTAATTAGAACTATTACTACCACGGCACTAAACGGGCACTCAATCACACTATCAATAGTATAGTATAGTATTCAGGCATGCGGCAACAGGATCAAGGAATGTTAAGACCTTAATCTGCCTGTAGTAGTCATTTGCGAAGAATTCTGAAGAGACCAATTATTATGTGGTTGGAGCCGGTGTCACGTTGCTTCGATCGTGCGAAAATATGCGGCATGCGGTCATAAAGGTGGGTGGGACTCATCGGTGTGAAGTGTGATGCCATGATACAGTACGCTACCAACGGTACGGATTGCTACACGGGTTCATAGCCTCTATTACGAGTTACAAATCACTATCGAAAAATCGCTAGGATCATCGATTCCGCAGGTTTACACCTTCCACCCAGTGGCGGATTTACCAGCAGGCTGAGTAGGCTGGAGCCTAGAGCGGCAGATTTTAGGGGCGGCAAATACCGGGCGGCGGATACCAACATTTTTTTTCTTGCTCAGTCCATCTTCCCGGCCGCATTTGAGACCGGAAAGAGCAACTGTTGCAGCCTGCTAGAGCCATAACGCGCTTGTATGTAACCTTCCACATAAGCAAATTATTATTTTAACAATAATTTACGGGAAAGAGATTGTGTAACTAGGACACAAATCATAACGGCACATATTCATTGACATATAAATGGTAATTCACGTTATGGTGAACTCGGGTATCGAAGTGTAGAGGACGGTAGCGGCGGCAAAATTTTAAAAGCCTACTAGCGGCAAATTTGTAAATCCGCCGCTGACTTCCACCACCTCCAGCTACAAAAACCCCAAAGTTACCTTTCGGTTAAACCATGTAAATATGCAATGTTACCGAAAGTTACTTATCGGACTTGGTGGTGAAAACAGGGGTAAATAGAGCAGGCATTTGAAGGATAGACTAAAGCGGCCGTCCATTCTTTTTTTAATATTTTTTTATTATTATTTTTATGAAAAACTTGTCTCTGTGCTGAGAACCAAAGGTGCTCAGAAAAGCCAAAAACACCTCGCGAAACCACGCTCAGCGAGGCGCCATGCCAGCGGTTTTGCGGACTATGGCTGAGCTATCGAGCTTTAATTTGAAATTTTGCTAAATTTAAAATTATGCTTGAAGACTGCCAGGTTATAGGAATAGTTTGTATCTGTGAAGACAGATACATATTTTCGAGACATTTAAATTATTTCATATTTTACCCAAATATAAAAATCCACAGGACGAGCGCTAAAGTTCTATTACGAGTTACAAATCTCCTATAGAAAATTCGCTAAGATCATCGATGCCGCAGGTTTACATCATTGAATAGAGCAGGCATTTGATGCATGACTAAGGGCCGAGTGCACGAAAGGACAAAAAATCTAAATCAACGTCAACGTACGATTAAACGTCAAGTGACGTGTTTGAACATTGATTAATTCGGCCGTCTCTTCGTGCAACCAGGGCTAAATCGCCCGTGCACGAATTTTTTTATGTTTTTTTTATGCAACCTGTCATGGATGGCTAATACCACACAACTACCGTTATGATATTAGCCCAATACACCACATTCCCGAAGGAATAAGGTGCCATGCCAGGACCTTCCCTTTATGAGCACGGCTACATTGAACTGGATGGAAAACGGACAAATTTTCATTGCCGCTTCGACCATCTTTTCATCCAATGCGATGGTACCAACCCGGGCGGGCTGCAACGGGGACCTTTCGTGTTTTCCGTACAGTTGAATGCAGCCGTGCTCATAAATGGTATGGCACCTCATTAAATCGGGAATTCGATGTGTTGGCATATTACCATGATGGTGGGTGTTACCCATGACAAAGCTACATAAAAACAATTGGCTTCAAAAATAAAATCTTCATCCAAATGTCATTATTTTGTGGTTTCACCCTTATAAAGGGGACAGGAGTTGGTTAAATAATTCGAAAATAACGTAAATTTGACAGGGGTATTCAAATTATATAATACCTTGGCTGACACCGACTCAAAAAATAACAATAATCATAACTACAAAAATGGCAATTATTTTTTTACTTTGTAGTGCTTTTTCTTTGAAGTCGGTTACTTTTTTGTTAAAAGTTTTTTTTTATATTGTACACTCTCTTCTACTATTTAATTGCATTCATGGCCATTTTTCATTCTCGGTAGCATCGGCGTTCGATAATCGAAGTTAAGCAACGCTGAAAGCGGTCGGGAGTGGATGGGTGACCGTTTCTAAAAGTATAAGGCTATTCTACGTAAATCTGTAGGTCCGCTTCTTACTCCATAGGTGGCGTTAATCCCAATAGCATCATCGCGTTGAATGAACGATGATAGGGGCGGAAATGAGAATTGTACCTGTTTTTCATCCAGCTCAATATAGGCTGACCTGGAACCTAGTTCTTATGTGGTATGATGGTGTATGTGGTGTGTGGTATATTTACAGTAGGTTTCATAAGCTGTCCATGTCCAGTTTCATAAAAAACATGTTTACGGTGAGATAACCCTCTGAAACATTACTGGCTCGTAGCCTAGTGGCGCGTCTGAGTTCAAATCCTCGCCTCGTTCGTGCACCACTTTATTTATCTTTCTGAGTTGGATAAGTGCATTTAGCCACGAATACGAGCTGCTCCATGGTTCTGAATCCATTTAAAACTGTAGGTCCCCTTACCCCTACTAGGTGGTAGGGTTTAAGCCCGCCCGGATTTGTACCATCGCACTTCGATGAGAATATGGTCGAAGCGGCGATAAAAAATTGTCCGAGTTGATTTGATTGAATTGATCCGGTTCAGTGTAGCCGTGCTCATATAGGGGAGGTCCGGGCATTGTACCTAATTCCTTCGGGAATGTGGTGTTTTGGGCGAAAATCATAACGGTAGTTGTGTGGTATTTGCCATCCATGCCAAGTTGCATAAGAAAAAGGCCAACATTTTCCCGCTGGAAACCCTTAGACCGAATTATGTTATCAGTCACTCGTGATCAAGTTTCCCTTTCATTTAATCCGCGATGGACATGGTTTACCTATTTCATTAAATAAACAAATAATATTTCGCGGTGCAACCACAGATTAGTGGTTCGATTCGCGGTTAGGTACCGCCGAAACATTTACACAAATACCTTATATAGAGATCCCAGCTCGCGCGGAGGACTTAGTTTCCTGCTAATCCCAAGCTTCTCCTCTTCGAACACTCACATTTGAACAGCCCGCAACCTTGAAAACGACTTTGACCTTATGACCTGTCAAAAACAAGGATAATTTGGATTCCCTTCCCTACTTATTAGGTGGTAGGATTAACCCAGGTTTATGATCATTGCATCGCTGTCCGTGTTTTCCATCGAGCGCGGTTACCATGGCAAATTAACCCGCCGGGTGAACCGGCATGATTAAATCTAACGTTTAGTTGCATTTCGTACCATGCTAACTGGTAACATGCTAACGGTGTGTGGAACTAATGTCACGACAGTAGATGTGGTGTTGAACATGCATGTCCAGATAAAAACCGGCCAAGTGCGAGTCGGACTCGCACACGAAAGGTTCCGTACCATCGTACAATATTTAAGACAAAAAAAACTCGTTTTTAGTATGGGGCCCCCCCTTTAATTGTTATTATTTTTTAATGTTGCCTATTTGTAGTCATAGCGGCAAAATAAATGCACACTCTGTGAAATTTTCAGCTGCCTGCCTATTACGGTTCATGAGATACAGCCCTGTGTCAGACGGACGGACGGACAGCGGAGGCTAAGTAATAGGGTTCCCTTTTTACTTTTTACCCTAATAAAAAAGTATATTGTTAACCTGGTATTTTGAATGTTCTTAATGGTAACGAATGACATTACCATTTTCCCACAGCGAATACTACATTAGGTAATTCGATTTTGAAATTATTCAGCACATTTCTTGATTTCTTGTGCCTTCATATTAGGCAGAATATAAACCTTCCACTAACCACTGAACTTGACCTGTTCTTGAGACAGCCTAAATCCATAAGAATTTCCACGCGTGCAATTTCTGCCTGCCGAATATTTTGTCTCAGGGTCACTGAGCTGCCTCATGTCGATTTTGTAGTTCGCCGATTCTTCAGACACAGACACCTAATGACGAACCCATTGTCGTGTCATCTAGGAACTTGCTAGATCTTAAGGTGTTTTCCTTCACCTTGAGGAAAAAAAAGAGAAGAAAGCGGTGCATGCTATCCTGGGGTCAAATACCCACTAGAATAGCTATACCACTTATCAATTTATTTGAAATCATGTAAACGATAATTTATATTTTATGTCATATTGTCTACCTATGTATAACATTTCCATATTATAACCCGTTGATGCTATGATTATTCATATTTATTGCCGCCTTGCCCATAAAATCGTACTTACTTAATGTAAGGAATGTGCATGACACCTTGTTTCCATGTGGTGTGTTTGGCTATTACACAGTAGGTGGCACTAGGTTTTGTATTAGTGATCCATGTCAAGTTAACTGCATAACAAAATTATAACTTCATAATGTATAGTCGCAGCCTCAATATTTCAGGCTATCCTACTGGAAAAGACCAAGTGTTCGAAAATGTTCGAGTGGAAGGATTTTGCCATCCATGAATATTGCTATTATAACGCATCAAAGCTAGGTAAGTATGTCAAAGACGGCCCCGCAAAGCATGAGCATCAGATCGTCAAGACTCGATACAACGGCTGCAACCCCCCTCTAAGTCCGCGTCGTTCCGTCAGGTGTGCGAGGACCAGAACTGCCAGGAGGCGGTGTTCCCGCTGGCGATGGCGTACCTCGACCGCTTCCTCGGCGCCTGCGCCATCGGCAAGAACCAGCTGCAGCTGCTCGGCACCGCGTGCCTGCTGCTCGCCTCCAAGATGCTCGAGCCGCGCGTCAGTGGCCTGCCCGCGGACGTGCTCGTCTTCTATACGGACAACAGCATCACGCTCAAGGACTTGTGCGTGAGTACCCGTCACTCGACCCCCCCTTTGCACATACAACTGCACGTAAACAATCACATCGCACTGTTTCCTGCGTCACATTTATCTCCACATACAGACACCCACAGTCGCCCCCTAAACCTTACACCTACAACTTCACAACGACCTCACACTGTTTCCTGCTTCACATTCATCTTCACGCACCGACACCCATCCTCGCTACTCTTTTTACACTAACGCCTTCACAACCACCTCAAACTATGTCCTTACCTGTCACCTCATCCTATCACCACACGCCTCATTTCAAACCTTTTAAAAATCATCACATCACATCACTATCTATGTGTCATAATTCATGCTTCATCAGCTTTCTACGTGGACAAATGCATGGCCACACAGCTCACTCACCTTTCCCACTCACAAACACTAATCTCTGGTTAGTATATTAGTCATGGTTATTATAGATGTATCTTCTTTCTTCTTCAGTCGAAAAATAAGGACGGATATATTTGTCCAGGATATTGTGCACTCCGTCCTAACGTCTGCACCTCTTTTTACACTCACATCTGCATAATGCCAATCACTCTCACAAACACCGACAACTCCTTAAGTAAATTGTTCTGAATCAATGACGAATGCGGCTATTCCATTTCACACTCGGCACTTCTTCAGCTAGACAACACATGTTCTAAAAAGTGTGAGATTCGCTACGACTGTGCCGTCCGCCTCCGCCGGGCCGGAACCGCTCGGTTGGCTTCCATTCTGGCGCATTCGTGCACGACTAGTTTCAATGCGGGCGTCGTGATGCTCGCCGTGCCGACACCGCGGATCCTAATGGCGGCCGAGACGGCGGCGGCGGCGGCCACCTCTCGCGGGCCCCGCTCCGCCGAGCCGAGGACATATACTCCGGCGTCCGTCGCACTCCCACCGTCTGGCGGAGTCGTTGATCTTGGGGCCTCGCGAGTGATCTTGCGCGTGCTGGAAGTCGCTCCTCACCAGTTCATTTAGACCTGCGACGCGACGCGACGACGGTTCAGAGGGTCTATTCCGAGTCTTGCGTTAACGTCAAACTTTGTCAGACGGACACGGCGGCGGCGGCGGCGGAGTGTCGCCGATTAGATAATGCAGAGATGCAACGGTGGTCATTAAAGTCTAATCATAAGTATTTTTAGATTGTTAAAAACTTTAGAAACAATAGTTTGCTTTTCCGGTGACGGTGTGTAATGCTGACAGTATCGAGTTTTCATTTGTCAACCTGTCGAAAACGAGCTAGTATACGCAGTCGGCGTAAACATTTATGTACTAAGGAATCGAAGTTAGTTCAGATTTGAAAAAAAATGTTCACCAAAGGCCCACCGCGGCGCGGGGCGCGCGCCGTTAACGTGCCGACCGGCACGTCAATAATGTGCTCGGTCTAAGGCCTCAGTCCAGCAAGTCGCAATATGTCTGCTCGCCCCACGGCATGCGTTCTCGGAAGCCGACTCGCCGCTGCCCTCACCGCGCAGCCCCGGCCCGGCCAACAAGAACGAGATGCGCCTCTCAATTGGGCCAATTATTGCGAGGGCATACTTTTCTTTCTGGCCGCGGCGGCGTCGACCTCTATGGAACGCTCTTTCGACTCGCCCGGACCGGTGCGTTTTTGTCCAATCGGGGTGTTAACACTGAAACGGGTCTCCCGCAAGAGGCCCCGGCGGCGGCGCGCAGATAGTGCTATCGCCGAATTCTCGGGCACTGCGTTATCCTATAGCTATCGCAGTCCCCCGGTTTGAGGCCGGCCCCGCCTTGCACGTCGTGCATTCGTGCAGATGCAACCGTGAGTTGCAATAATCGCGACTCGACGCGCGCATAATTGTGTGCAGCAGCGATATGGAGGACGATATCTTGAAGTGATTTAGAGTTTCTGTGGTAGTGAATATTGCTTATTTTCCCCTGTGAATTTATTTTAATTCGATTGACACGTTCACTAAACTTTCTAACATTCCACATCAATGAGCAAAATCGCAAGCACACTTCTGCCAAAGCTGGTCCAAACCACATGTTTCCGATACAACTTCAAAGATCGCAAAAAAAAATCTTTATTTGAAAAAACCCGCCACGTGCGAGTCTGACTCGCACACGAAGGGTTCCGTACCATCGTACAAGATTTAACACAAATAAATCACGTTTTTTGTATGGGGATCCCCTTTAATTTTTATTATTTTAAAATTCTACCTATTTGTTGGGCACGGAACCCTAAAAAAGTGTGAATGATAGATGGGTTGAGCCGTCCCGCACAATATGCAACAGAGAAATACCTTCTACTCCCTGACGAAACCGTATCGAAGTAAACAAACTTCAGCAAAAGAGCTACATATATCGCCGGCCAATCGTGTCAAACTGCCTTTGCATTAAGTGCATTTTGCATTTAGGCGTCGCTACCATAATGCAATTTATTCTTTCACGTCAGCCCGAATGTGCAAATAACGTGAAAAAACAGCAAACAGTTGTGGGGTCGATTGCGACAAAACATTTTATTCGCCAATAAATTTTAATGTGTTCGCTCATTTCGCTCACGTCACCGACTGAGCATCCGACACTTGCCCACTGCGACAATAAAACCATTGTCGGGAAGTCGTTACGGCGGAGCGGCGCGACATCTCCCCTTTCTCTCGCAAACCCACACTGTTTCCTCGTTAATTAAAATTATACAGTCCACTTCGGTATCGGTTACATAAAACGTTATTACTCGTACACTGTCGTTTTATGTGAATTTTTTAAATATGAAACATCGATGGAATGACACAAGTTCTTTGAACTGGCAGCACCGATTGCTACCCTCGCGTAGTTTTATGTGACGCGCATACTTTTTAAAAATGGAACCTCCATGGAACGATCCAATTTCTTTGAACTGGCAGCATCGATTGCTAACCTCGCGTAGCTTTATGTGACGTGCATACTTTTTAAAAATGGAACCTCCATGGAACGATCCAATTTCTTTGAACTGGCAGCATCGATTACCTCGCGTAGCTTTATGTGACGCGCATACTTTTAAAAAATGGAACCTCCATAGAACTATCCGAGTTCTTTGAACTGGCAACGTCGATTGCTTCCAACCTCGCGATCTTAAAATATTTTAACACTTGCGACAAACCAGTAAAATTTTGGGCGCGCCAAATCGCATATCTGCAAAGAATCTCTGGTAGTTTTCGTTGAAATCAATCCACAGTGGATGCCGCATGCGCAGACATAACGATACAAAAAAATGGCGGAGTTAAAACGGAAACTCGTTTCGCATATCGAAGCTCGAACTCAATTCGGCGCCTTGTTCGCGTCGAACAGATAATGGGAGCGTTGAACCAGGCTTGCATAAATTGGCGCAATACGATTAGAGGTCAAGAACGGGCCCTAGTGTGAGGGGGAAGGGCCGCTTCCGGCGGCGGCGCTTCGTATAGGCGGACACCAGACCCGGCGCTTGAAGCTGGCCGGCCCCGGCTTCGAATATGCGGCAAAACGACTACAATCTTCCAGAGGCAAAACCACATATCTCGACCGACGGGATCCTCATTTTCTGACTTTCGCGTGTTCTGTGGATGGGCTAAATCTCTCGCCGACATTGCAAACTTAATATGAAGTAGTAGACACGTTTTGAAGTATTCCACGAGACACTCGGCCAAAGCGTACACGCGTAAATTGAGAGTATGGCTTGGTGATGTGGGCTTGAGGGATACCGAGTCTCCTCTCCGAGTGTGGCAAGGTTGTTTCAGTGATATTATATTCAGGATTAAATTAGATTTACTTTTTGGGTACATATAAAAAAATCCAACAAGGTTTTAGATTGTTTTTATTTGTTTAAAATTAATGCTTCAGGGATTATGAAATATGAACGAAACTTCATGAAAAAAGGTTAGATCATTTTTTGATTCATTAAGAAGATAAAAATAATAAAAACACCCTGCATAGAAAATGTTGCATAGGTACCTACGTCGTTGACGCTTGGCCCAGCTTATACCCGATAACCTCGCGTGGCGGCATTGCAAAAATTATTCAATTTCATATGGAGACCACCTACGCCGACGAAAGACATATAGGACCGAATTTATATGGTCGATTTTAAAACATATAGAACGTCTTCTGGAGGAATGGCTTCTTTGAGAAATACAATGGTAACCCACTTGCAATGTGCAATACCGGAAATAACCGTCCAATCTAGTAGAATGCACGGATGCTATCTCCAATAACGGTGTAATATCATAACTCACGAATCGCTTCTATAATCAAATGTTGTTAATTAAATTCTCAGTTCACCAGGCGAAGCGAGATCCAGTGCCGATTATACGCCAACTTCTGGGCACCGCCAAGACAGAAACTCTTGCTATCATCGCGAAATTCCTTATAAAAATTGCTGATGCCAATTTTACACAATTCGGTTCAATACCACCGCCCCATAAATCGATGTGCCGCCCCCAAACGTCTAGCGTCGGTCTGGCCGCTTATGACTCGAGAACCACTTACCAGATTTCGATGCAGTTTGTAGGTATTTTCGTACAGCTGGATCCAGCTTCTTACCATCACGCTAAAACACCTGAGGTAAAAGCAATGGGTTTAGATATGAGAGTCCAATGCGTCTTCGACTATGTTTGGTCGTGGCATGTACGTTTAAGTTTGGATGGTAGTTTTAGAAAATCGGAAACATCGGGTCGCAGGCGCACCAGATGGCAAATCTCCTTTCTTGTCGATCTGAGGACGAATCGCAGAAGATTTGATGCTTGCACTTTATGTGCCCGCGCAAACAGAGCCCCTAGTCCCAGTTGTCACCTAAATTGGCGTTTACGCCAAACCGATCGACCGACGTTTTCAAATGTATGGAGAAATTGACAGCTTGATGACTATCGCCGTAAATACGTTGACGTTGCCGTTTACGCCGACTTCGCGTTATCATACAAATCGGAAGTCCGAGTGTGACTTTGACAAGTTGAAGAAGTAAAACCACAGAATATCTAGTAAAATATTGCATGCAATTTAACGTTTTTACGCAACTTAGAAGTTCCGGAAACGCCGATTTAGGTGAGAACTCGGACCGACCACTCGGACCTGTTCGCACGTCACTCTCCCCGTGGACCGAGGGAAATGGCGAATGGCGAGGACCGCGGCTCCTGCGCTGGTGGTGAGACGCTGTTTGCGGATCTCACGCACCGTTTCCGCCGGCGCCGCGTGTGATAAACACACGGGAAGTATCCGCTGAACTCTGACATTGCCCGCGCTATCTACAAATGCCTACATTGTAAGTGTATGGATCGCGAGCGTACCGAGCCGTTTAAGGTGGCCCAACCCGGCGGCCTCAACTCATTTGCGGGCACGGTACAAAACCGTGCTGTTGCGCTCTGGGACCTTCTCTGTTTCTAAGAATAAGACAGGCTCCGTGATGAGGAAGATGCAACCTGTCCACAAAAAAGACAATGTGCATAGTGTATGATTTGGTAAGATTTACGAAAATTTTAATTTCAAAACGACTTATAGCTAAAAGTAAACCACGACCGCCGTAGTAAAAAATCTAACAAAAACCAAATAGAATGTAAATCTTGATTAAAAAGGCTATGTCTGATGACTAATCTTTTTAAGATGTTCTTATTTTATCTTTGCGTAATCCACCTCCAAAGTTATTGTATAAAACGCGCGAAAAATCCGAACTTTCGGACGTTATAACTTGGAAACCAAACACAATTTTACAATGCCAATGGTCATCAGACATCTAGTTCAATCAAATAAAGCTATTTGAGTAAAATTTTGGATATCTGACAAGAAATATAGGCGTGATTTTCTTTCCCCTTTTGTATGGGGAGATGAGCGGGTTGGGCCACCTAAAACGCGAAATCTTCCCTGTAGATGCGGGGACCCCGGGCTGTAGTATTGAATATTAGCGGCTGAACCGTCTACATTGTAGGCAGAGTTTCAATGAAAACTCATTGCGTCCTGCATTTTTCTCCTTCTGAGTAAAACCTAGAAGTATTATTTCCTGTATCACATTTTGCATATTAACGTTTTCCTCTTATAACAAAAACTTAATTATTCCCTTTACCACCTGGTTAAGTTCGTTGGCTGCCGTTGAGAATAGATTAGAGCAAACCGTACAAGATTCTGCACTCAAGACTCTGGCAAATGGTTTTTGTTGTACATTCGGGGGGATTGATTTTTGAGGGCAAAATGCGACGTTTCGAAACTCGAACCCATATATCAGTATCCATTTAAAATCCGTTGAAACGTATGGGGGCCTAAGTCATTTAGTTGCAGTTTTCATTGTTTCTATACTCCTTAAGAATTGCCCTTTAAATACCGCCAGCTATCATGTATATTAAAGTAATGCCGAAAGGAAAGACCAATACCATCGATGGAAATTAATTGAGCTTTTCCTATTTTTACTGCGGAGGGAATTGAACACAGCTCCCGCCTCGAGACGCGCCGCCCGAAGTCGGCGACGACGGGCGCGCGCGGGCGACGCTCGTTATCGCGCCGGGTCACCGAACCGCCGAGCGGCACGGGAACTGGGCTGTCGCGATGGGGCACCCTGCCCCGCTTACGCGCCATTCTTGGCAGCCAGACGATGCGGTTGTCGGCCAGACGAAGCGGTTGTTGGCCAGACGACGCGGTTGTTGGCCAAGACGATTCGATCATTAGATAGGACACGATGGTTGGCGCCCAGGCGACGCGGTGTTTGGCCAGGATATCGCGATGGCTATTGACACACGAACGAAACCGTATTCTAAATTCAAATTCAAAATTCGAATCAATTCATCGTTCCACCAAGAATCTCCTGGTAATAGAAGACTATTCAATGGACTTTTTTTAGCTTGCTTCATTCGGTCCTCAGCAGTTGTTTTAGTTTCTTCCTCGTCATGGGTTTTCTAATAAATGGTGTCACGCGAAGCTAAATTATTAACCATTCCGAAGTAAGTAGCGGGCGTGTCACAACTGTAATCAGGTTATCAGCAAATTCTTCCGAGTACTCGAAGACTCCACCTTGCAGCGACGGCAAGTACCTACACGTGACTCGGATGCAATGTACGTACTAGATGGAAAAGATGTGTTTTCCTAAATTGAATATGAAGAATGTGTTTAATCAACTAGCTCAATAACTTAGGACAGGTTCGGGAAAGTGATCTACCTGTTTGGCTTGCGATCAAATGGAAGACAGTGCAGCAATGGCGTATCCCGGAATAGAAGTGCAAGAAAACATCATTTTAAAATACAGCCGCTTCGAAACAAAAAAAAAACGGCAATGCCACGATATGCAAGGACTATAAAAATAGAAGCCGTGTGCTGGTTATCCTTGCCATAGAAGGCAAAGAATGGAACACCAGTTCTTCAAGGGCTTGAACCACATTTAGAACGATTGCAACTTGTCGCACGTACATAATATTGACTGGCTAAAGTATAGGTCATTATGTTACGGGGAGGGGGGGCTTTTATACGATTCAAGAGAATTTACCTTCAATAGTAAAGAAAAACTCAAAAAATGTTGCTGTAAGAAAAACTCCAAAAAGCTGTCAAATTCAATCAAATGCCACTTTCACTGGTTCTTAATTCAGTTAATTAGTTTTGAATTTCGAACGCCGTACCGCGCGAGACGTAATTCAAGTTGTAAGTAGGCAACATTTTACAGACAGGTAGTTTCGTGGGCGCCATCGCATCGGAGCACACATTTCTCACGAGCAGCGCCATAAATCAAGTGCCGCATCGGGACAGTTAGATATGCGGAAAGCTTCACCCTTGCTCGAGTGCCTTATCGGATAGCCGGAAACCTGACGGCCGCCTGTGAAGATACGATGCGTCCCCTCCGCTGCCCGTATCGACGTCTCACTATCTAAATTATCTTGTGTCAAACAGGAGGCGACGCTTCGCACTTCCGTCGCCCCGTGGCACTACTGAAGGTGGAATCGTCCTACCTTCACAAGTGCTCATGGGATTTACAGTAAGCTAGCACCATGAAAGTCAGCGATGGATTATTCCTGGAATATACAGAAAGTTTGCAAACATTTGTCGCCGATGTTTTTGCAGCTGTTCATTACGAATTGCATGAACATCCATAAGTATTTGTATCGCCAGGACAAGAACTAGTAGCGCAGCGCCTTTAGCCACATAGCTAGGTCGGTAACTCCGATAAGAGACGACCCACTAGCCGTATGTAGGTCGATTCTGCTCGGTTTTTCCTCTCGCTTTCCGTTGAGCTTTTCCTGCGAGCTTATCTCGGCGACGGCGGCCTGGCTCGTAGCTGCGTGCAATCGCAATTCGATACTAGGTAGCAACATTGCAATGCAATCGCAGTGCAACTGAATGGGCACGGAAGTGGTCAAAAGACAATTTGTAGGTGTATTATTTATTATTACGTTTCGCTCATCAATCTAAATTGTGATGTTTAATTAAGAGATTCAAGAATGAGAAAGTTGAAAGAGAGATAATAGTTTTTAGTGTAAATATAGTTGGGGTCCTCAAAATCACTCATCATTTCGAAACGCACGTATAACCTATTTGTTCATGGCTTTATAGGTTTTACCTAGTTACCCCAAACTGACATATTTGTTCTCATAATCCTCTCAAGTTCAGAGGGTATTTCAATATTTTCTTGATTCAAAAACCCAGTTCAATGTAGCTGGGCAATTAAAGGAAGGTCCTGGCACGACACATTGTTCCCATGAGGTGTGTTGGTTTAAAGTTGTCATCCATTTCCAGTCACGCTGCCGCTGGTTATGTGCCTTTCATACTGGATGAAATAAGAAACTTTTAAAACGAATATCTCAAGAACTAAAGCTGGAATAAAATGCAGTTATGTAAAAAAAAAAAAATATTGTGACATTTTCATTGGCAATTTAAGTTGCGGCATGTTCCCGGAAATTGCTGTCGCGTATTAGCTAATAGCGCCGCCGCCGTCTTGCCTTTCGCAAGAAAGCGCCAGAAAGTGCGTCTCGCTCGACCCGACCTCAATCATTATCGGAGCTACAAAACAAAGGGAGCCCGTACATTGTTCGTCGGAATTCAAAACGCCGATAAAATATTAATGCGAGCCGATTTCACTTTGACGGCGTTTTGTGCAAACTGCCTCGTAAAGGCGCTATTCCACTGCGGCATATACGGACACGCTACGCACGTGTATTTAGCTTAGATTTGTATGAAATGTTGGTTAGATCCTTCATTGTGTCTGAACATGAACTGTGAATTTAGCAGACTGTGCATCAGCCACGCATTGCGGTGGGCCAATATTCTTGCGTAGCATGCTCAGCAGTGGAAACGTAGACACACGCAGCCTGACACGCGAACCCACGCATCTAAGATGCGTCGCGTGTGCGACGTGTGCAGCTTTCGGGGGATGTGTCGCAAGCCTGATGTGTTACTCGATGACGCCGCGCTGCGACGGCACTGCGCCGCTCCATCTAACGGCGGCGGGGCGGGGACGCGTTGATGTCTCGTGGGAAGACAATTTGGCAGCGTGCGATGTGGCGATATGTAAATAAATGGCTTGTTCTAAATGTGGCGTTCGAGTGTATGCGGCGACTCTGTCGTTGGCTCTCTAGATCCGCACTTTTGAGAAGGTTTATTAGCATATATACCTGATTTTGCTAGCGCCAAAAAGCGATAAACTTAAAAAGCCTGTACTTAAAATTGCGTCAAATTACAACACTAAGACAAGGTAAGAACATTGTCGCTTTTTTCTGTGGCTTGACCTAAAAAACCAACTTATAGACACATATAGTGATTGAATAAAGCGAGATCCAGTTGAATATAAAAGGATGTTTAGAAAAATATTTTCTAATAAACTGGGATCGAACCCTCTACCTAAGAATGTGGTCCGTTTTGAACTATCGTTACCGAAAGCTCGTTTACAACTGGTCCGATTCGCGCTGACAGCACTCAAAATGGCGTCCTGTGAACGGAATGACGTCATCACTACATCATCACTCAATGCCATACACAGTGCTTACTTACTTATAAAATATCTTTATTTGATCGAACTAGATTTCTAATGACTGTTGGCATTGTAAAATTGTGTTTGTGTCCTAAGTTATAAGGTCCGAAAGTTCGAATTTTTTGGTAATTTTATATAATAACTTTGGAGGTAGATTACTCAACGATAAAATAAAAACATCTTAAAAAGACTAGTCATCAGACATACCTTGTTTCATGAAGATTGATAATCAAATTGGTTTTTGTTAGATTTTTGACTACAGCGGTCGTGGTTTACTTATAGCTATAAGTCGTTTTGTAATTAAAATTTTCGTAAATCTTACAAAATCAAACACTGTGCGTATTGTCTGCTTTGTGGACATGTTGCATCTTTCTCATAACGGAGCCTGTCTTTTTCTTTGAAACAGAGAAGGTCCCAGAGCGAAATAGCACGGTTTTGTACCGTGCCCGCGAATAAGTTGGTCCCGCCGGGAAGGGCTACCTTAACCACCCAGACTACGACTCTGAACGCATCGGCAAAAAGCCATTCTAGTCTCATTCCGCGTCCGATCTCGCGCGCGAACGAAAGCGCGACGTCGCGACAGTGCGGGGGTGCGGTTCGGTGCCGTAAACCTCTCAATTATAATAACGTTTACGGTTGGAGTGTCGATGTGAGAACGCGCCCGCCGCCGCCTCCCGCCGGCGCCGAGGCGACGCAGGACCTTTTTATGGTCCTTTAATGCGCCGGAGCCGCGGCCGCGCCTGCGCTGTGGGAACCGCAGCGAGCGCGCACTGTTTATTTTTGTTTTACTGACATTCCGCCGCACTTGTGGAGAGATTGCCTGCGCCCACATATGCATGCGTGTCGCCGCCACCGCGCCGGTGTGCTATTGTTGCAGCCGGTATTATGTTGGTGCGATTCTTTCATTATTGGCTGAGCCGTGCTCGGGCCAGCTGCTTTTGTAGGTGACGATTCGTGGTTTCTATAGGGGGAGAAGTTGTGCGGAGCTGAAAGCTTCCAGTAGTTTCGATTCTTTTGGGTTTGCTGCACCCATCGAGATCAATCCAAAGTTACGTACACTCTTACGAAATTACTTGATCGAAATGCCTGTGGATGTATCTGCATAAACTTTTCCTCCCTGTAACCCACCCAGGCCCCCAACAACACGGTTGTACCACATATTATTTTCTTGTCTACACAATGTACAGTCACGTATATTCATGTTGTTACACTGGAAGGACAAGGTCGACGTCAATATGACCGAAGAGGATCTTGAATTTGACTCTATCATAGATAAAACCGTAGTGTAACTGTGCGTACGCAAATCCTGCCAAAGCGGAAGTCTCGAGCCCGCCCGGACGTCCGTCACAGTGTCTGAGCGGGAGAGCACAGGCGACATAGCGCGCTCTCGCTCGCACACTCGACGAAAAGCTCGTCTCTGCAGCTCGGCGCGCCTCGGGCCCAGACAGGCCGGCGTGCTTTGGTCTCGTCGATCGGAATGCGGGAGAGAGCAGGTTAGGCGGGAAGCGGTCCGATATGCGCAACTTGTATGTATGCGTGGCGAGGCTGCTGCGCCGCGCTGGCCCCACTTGGGCGGGCAAGTGCCCGCATCCGGCGCCCAGGAGGACCTTAGTTTTTCTTTGTTGTATTCCTGGAACTGTAACCGCGAATTAAATCAGGCCTTTTTTTTATTTGTTTAGTATTTCTCTAGTCTACTATGTTAATGGATAGAAATTGCTTCGAATATTCTTAAGGGCCAACCATAAATTACGTAACGCCCTTAGGTGACATGTTACGTTTCCTTACTCAGAGGAGGGGGCGTCCAAAAATATCATACGTAATTTAAGGATTGCCTTTACAACTATTCGGTATATATTTTTTTGGGATCAACAATTTTATTATTTACACGGTAAAATAGAAATCTACTCCGCAATTTGATCCTCATACTGCATCCATGAAAATTCTTCAACCATGCCGCGCCCAAATGGTGCGGCCTTTCTAATCTTACCACATGCACGGGAAGAATCCCAGTGGATGCTCCGAGGTTTTTCTTCCTTTCTTCGGCTCGAGGTGGAATTATAACCTTAGCACAATTGCGTCTCGCGGCTTGTTTCGCGGCCAAACAAACCCCGAGGTATGCGCGCCCATGTTCAGAAGGCCAACACAAGATGGCCGCCGCCGCCGTTCATAAAACTAGCTTGTATGGGAAGCGATGCAGCTTAAGCAAACTGTCGTAGCTTACTTCTCGCTTTCTGCATAGCTTTACTCGATCCTATAAAATGCAAACCCCGATGTTCTTTTGTTACGCTTGTCGTATGGGAACGCTAATGGTTTAAGTACGGGTCTCGGTACGGGTTGATGGACGTACCTACTATGTACTGCAGCTTTGGTTGTTGGGAATTTGTAAACAAAATGAAGCTACTTCATTGGTCGATTCGTTCGATAGCTGATATCAAAGATAAAGGAGAATCCACTGATATCAATGAAAAAATAGGTGTAAAGCAGTACGTATAGGTTCTTGTTCATACTTATGTACATAAATAAATATAATGCTCTGTTGTGCGGCCCGTAGTGTAGGGTTTGGGTTTGACGAACCAATGTAAAAATGTAGGTGTAGGTGGTAGGGATAAGGCTGCCCGGGTTGGTACCATCGCATTGGGTGAAACAGTTGAAACGGCATTGAAAATAATATCGTGATTAGCATCCAGTTCAATGTAGCCGTGCTCATATAGAGGTCCTGGCATGGTACCCAACCCAAGTCCTTTGTAAATGTTTTAACAGCATCGATATCGTTAACAGTCTATTTCGAGCCGGGGAAACATTCCCCGTTAAGCCGTGTCCTCCTCGTTATAACGGTAACGGTTATAACGATGATACGGAAGTAACGCGTTCGTGGCATTTCGAAAGTCTTCTGCACGTTTTGTTAGTCAAGTAGAACGTTCTAACTCAACTAGCTATTTAGTAGTAGACAGCTAAAAGAGTATTGTGAGCAGCCCAAAGTGTGCATAAGCATTACAAGAACGAAGCATGGAGATATTCAAGCATGGAGATAGCCACGCAAAGTCGTCAACCTCACATAATTCACAAGGCGATCATTTAGACATTCTCTAAGACAATGGCTAAGTACCCAAAATTTCAATAGAAGTAACTGCTTGGAATGATCGGAGATCATATAGGCCAAAGCTCCACGTTATAACACGTCAAAATGGCCGCACTAAAATCGCGCTATAACGAGGGGCCAGTGTCTTTACACTAATAGCCGCTTTGCATATCGAGAGGCACTCGAATCGAATGCTTTATAGCCGCATTGTGTTCGGGGACATCGAAGGCGACCGAATCTTCCATCTCTTGGTCGCCCGCATACGAATACTCGCGGCCACTGTACACGGTGCGCATTAACGGGGTGACAGTATTATGGACACTTCTTGGTTTGACTGGTAGTGATGATGCTAACTAGACAAGTACATAGCTCGCGTTATCTCGGATAATGCAACCTAATCTATCTTCATCCCTGTGACGTCAGGCGTCCTTCGCTCCCGCCGCGCTAACGCTTCACTCTCGCGCTCGCTAATGCCCGCTGCATAACAACTGACAGACGAGCACACGGAGTTTTGTGGTGGCATGAGGTCCCACAGATCCACAGATAACTCGGTGGGCTTGTATGTGCTGAATCGGAATATGTCTTCCAAACTCCAAAAAAATTACTTCAAGTTATCTCTCTACCATATTTTATCAATATCGGTACACAGACGTCATCATCAATAATGTGCTCCAACCAGAGTTTAAAATCACGTATCCTGAAACAAAACTATTAGAAATCACACAAATAAAACTAGCGAATTTATATCAACAATTTTTAAATTCTGCCTGAACCGTGCACAGGATCCTTGAGTCCGCCCATCCACCTTCACATCCTGCTCTCTGAGTGGGTGGTGGGGTGGGGTGGGGGGATGGAGACGGTGGGGACTGGCTGGGCGATCCCTGCGTTATCAATTCGACGTCATCTTAGCGTACCAATACATACCTATGATGTAGATACGTGCTTTGTAAGTATATTCTATATTTATTGGGTTGTTGTTTACCTATCAGGTATCCTCTTCTCTCAATGCATTCGCGATTTCGCGTCGCTCGCCTTGTGATGGGCGAATACGTACGCTTTGAGGCAAATAATTTGCCTACTTACTTTTTGCTATGTAGTTATGTATATCGTTCCTTTCTATATACTTGTAAGCACGATAAAATGTCTGTAAACAATGTTTTACAGATAAAAATGAAGCATCGGACCAAAAAAAAATAATGTAGATTGTCAACGTTCAGTAATAACAAACTATTACTAATTAAAAAGGGATCGAATTACCGAAGGACGACAAACCATTGATCACAATAACTACCAATATAAATACACCAACAAAACCCAGACACCCTATCTATCACCCCACCAACTCTTTTTACCTAATCGTAACGCACACCATTGCGACAATGTGTATACACATGGACGTACCATTCATATTACGATCGCACTCACACAACCACTTACAAGATTTCGTTGATGAAACTACATTCATTCATGAACAGAACGCTCAGTTCTGATGTGACCTAAATGCAAATGTGACCGAAGAAAGTTGATCTCTGTATCTGAGGCGATATGTTCGAGTATCGCTTAAATGTCGAGTGACGAACCCGACCCCAACTCTGGAGTTAAGTAAACATGCGGTTTATCAGTCAGTTCTGTCACACTCTGTTGTCCGTCACAGATAGGTATTATAAATATTTAGGTATTATAGAATTCTGCACCATGTCACAAGGATTTAACGAGAACCTACATCCTACGATAATAAGATACAATATGATAATCTAAATGGAGGTAAATTATTTGTAGGTATAGTTTTAGGAGCTTGGGATATTATTGGGTCGCCTTCATGAAAGTCCAAAAAGCACAGGATCCAAAACCCAGAACATCCATATACCTAATAATAATAAAAAGTAAAAAACAAAAATAATAATGAAAATTTCCTTATTAATGAGAGTTTTGGATGCTATGGATTTTAGTTCTTGTGCTTTTTGAACTTTATGTGTCCCTACCTCGAAACAAGTCGGAAAGTATTTTATATATCCCGAAAACTCTTTGTCAGTTCTCAATGGTCTCTACCTAAGGCATCAGGCATCTTCAGGGGTGCAAAAGTGGAAATATCCTAAAGAGGCAACAAAAGATATCTTAAAACGCTTCTTTTAAACGACTGCAAAATCACAAAGATGGTCAATCAACAGTCGTACGTCGGCAAGGGCCGACTCAGTCGGGGTTCGTTGGATGCGTTTGCTCAGAACACATAAAGAATCTCGCCGGGCGGCCGCTACCTAGCCTTCCGGGAACCGGGGTGGTTTACGAGGCCTTTTTACCCTCGGATGTGGCGGCGCCTGGAATGCGACCTTTATTGTTTTCACATCCCTTACCAATACCAATATCACGGAATCTTACGTTCACCGACACACGCTGTCGTCGGCGCGTTTCTCATCCTTTTCTACCGCACACGAACGATTTATTGATATTTTATAACCCGCGTTATGTTTTACCCATAACCGCGTTTACAACGTCCCGTGCGCCGCATACCTAACCGTACTGGTAACGTTAGGATACTAGCAAAGGGGATAATATCGACTCGTACGAATTGGCTGTAACTTTTTGAATTTTGCGATGGAATATGCACGCTAATACCATTGTTGTGAATGTTATTTCAATGTAACTTAGGGGGGGCGCCTAAAGTCCAAAATGCATAAGGTCCAAAACCCAGAACATCCAAAAGTATGTATTATTCGTGTGCATTATAAAATGCATATAATCTAACCTAACATAACCTAATCTAATTGAAGATATCCGTATTCATAAGAGTTTTGTACTGGTCTGGGTTTTGGAACTTGTGCTTTTTGGACTTTATGATGAGTCCCCTTTCTATTCACGCAGATATCCGTATGCCTATCACTTAAGTTCTTTTATATTAAGCGCGCCATACATATATCGTGCGTCAGGCCCGATAAGGAGTGCCTAACGACGCCCATGGGCTTTCGAACTTCCACGGGGGCTGCGGTACGGCCAAGTGATTGTTTACACCATGTTTGAAGGGTTTACGGACCCTATAAATAGGGGATCTGGAGAATAGGTTGCTCCTTATTTTGGCACGTCGACATCGACGTGTTAACCATCGTTTCTGAATATTTTTTAACATATATCACGTTGTATCATGACGTTTCACTGGAAGAAGAACATTTTGCTGAGTCTCTTTTACGCCAGGATTGACCAGAATATGACTGAAAGGGTTCAGGAATTTGCCTCTATTTCCGGCCTATCGACATGAGGAGACGTGATATACATTCTAGTCTAGCCCATGGAGGTGACTTCACCTCCATGGTCTAGCCCACTAGCCTATATCTTAGGGGTAAAGTCGAGGCGATGTCGTCGATCGCACTCGGAGCTTGGGAAGCTGGAAATGCTCACAGCACCGTCGTTTTCAGAGTTGGGAGCTGCTCGTGCTGTCGAAGCTGAAGTGGGACACGGCGTGCGTGACGCCGCACGACTTCCTGCCGCTGCTGCTGGCGCGGCTGCCGCTGCGGCAGCTCGACACGGACATGCTGCTGCGGCACGCGCAGACCTTCATCGCGCTCGCCGCCAGAGGTGAGCGTCCTTCCCTTGACTGTCCACCCGCATGCCGCCTAGCGCCAGCGTCGCGTGCATCGGACCGCAAAATGGTTACATCCCACGTAGCACAAGACGTCGTATGTCTGACTTCGGACGCAATTTACAAGTCATTTTTGGGTCAGTCTGCAACTGCTAGCCATTGTAGTAAATATACTTTTTCGTACTAAGCAGGTACGTCGCTTATTCCACGGAATGTGATATTTATGTATAATCCACCGTGAAGCAAGGACACATTAATTGCAAAAATAGAGCCCAGTAAAAATAACTACTATACGAATATACTGCAAGGCTCGAACTGAACCAGCCGATGGCGAACGGACCCGAACGAACAGCAGGTGGCGAAATTGGTAGACGCAATACCCGCGAATGGTATGTTTTGCGCGCTCGGGTCCAGCCTTGCAGTATATTCGTAAAGTAGGTATTTTTACTGGGCTCTTTCTTCAATTAATGTCATCTTAAGGTCCGTCCATAAATGATCCTTATTTTCCCACCAATTAACATAATGTTAAGGTAAATTTAAGGCCTGTCCGTCTTCTGGAAGTCAGTGCAGCCTGGATGCCCATGTGTCGCCTTCTTGTCATCCAGATGGGATGCACCGAATGTACACATTGTCTGTCCGTGTGTGGTCAGAAAGCGCATGTCGTGAAGTCGTGACATTAGAACAGACAGACATTTGTTTGGATTGTACGGCGTCTGTACGTCCACCAAGACCTTCAGATGACGTCGGAGTCACACATTTTTGAAACCTGGGCTTAGTCACTTCATTGGACGGTTGGGATTGTATTAATGGCTAAATGACACTTTGCCTTTTGGTTAAGTAATATCATGATGTTAGGTTAATTTAGGTCGAGTTAGAATGTGTTAATAAGGGTTAGTTAGGCTAGGATATATGGTCCCTGCGGCTTTTGGTTTAGCCGTTTCGGAAGGGTTGTCCTTACCAGCAAACACGTTGAATTCAGAGCAATCATAATGCATTCAACGAACGGCATCGGTATCTAGTGAAATGTCGGTATTCAATAGTCTGGCTGTCCAATTGAGTTAGTGAATTAATAATGTCGGACGCCAATCTAACGGTCGACTTCCCAGGGGTATTTTGGTCGCAAATCAAACAAATAACATTCCCCAATCTACCTATATGCGCCTTTGGTCAGCAATTACTGACAGACCACCTCCCTTCGAGGTTTTACACGCAACTGATTTTACCGATCATAAACTGTTCGCGCAGTGGAGGCATTGAGTGGAGGTCTCTTTGATCTCGGATGCCTGGCTGCCTTGGCTGCCTTTTTTCCAAAAACAACCGCTTGGAAATCGTGCGGTCGCTTGTGCCAATTTACCTCAAAAGCTGCCACTGAGAAGCGTCGCCGTCGTTTAGTTACCTAACGACGAATGTTCAAATTTTAATACCTTTTCCAATTAGAAGTTTGTATGATTTGAAAACATATAGCGTTTTAACCCGGCCTCTACGATTCTATTGCGGCATTCATTCATTCATTCATTCATTCATAAAGTCCAAAAAGCACAAGGTCCAAAACCCATACCGTCCAAAATACTTACGGATACGGATATTTTTAATTGGGTTAGGTTAGGTTAGGTTAGGTTAGATTATATGTATTTTACAATACACACGAAAAATACATACTTTTGGACGTTCTGGGTTTTGGACCTTATGCTTTTTGGACTTTATGAAGGCGACTCCATTTTCGAACCGTCTCTGCAAAAATATGACCATTTCGGTACCTAGTGAATTTTCTCAATTTCTATACGTTGCCAAAGAATATCTAATAAAAACTGGCGTATACGTTGCTCGACTATAAAACGCTCCATGAGTTACTCGTAATCTTTCACGCAGCTTCACGCATTGAGCATTTCATTTGACGTAACGAAAATCATTCGAAATTCAAAATTAAACTTGGTTTTGCGACACCTCAAGGTGACACCTCGCTCTTTTGTGGGTGAACCTATTCGGATGCAGCCCGAGTTTGCGACCGCCCTGTGCGGGCGCGGCGTGCAAAACTCGTTAGCGCAAAGCCCGGGGCTCGTTTTGTTTTGCGTCGGCGCACGTCTTGGCGGCCTCGGCGCAATTTGGCGCGAGATGGCGGCGGCGCGAGGCTGTCAGGCGTAATGACAGGCCGCGCCATCGCGGCCGCCGCGCCCGAATAATCTGCGCCCGAATCCTCGCGTTCAATTATCGAGAGCGCTGAAGATTGCACTCCCCTCGCCGACGTTGCATTTACATACTCGTGCAAGAACGACGCTGCAGCGGACATTCCGACATCTTGTTACACGGCGATAAGTTACTGCTACTTGACAACACGTTGCCATGGTTATTGGCCAGGGTGGGGGAAGGCTTTCTCCACCTGAAGCCCCATGGAAGTGTAGCTATATTGATGTTGTTTTTTTTTTCAATAAACATTTAGGAAACATCAATATGGGAATATTTCAACGCAACCTTATACCATAGAATGAGGGGTGGCGCTTTGTAACTCTTGAAAATGCTTTTTCACTCGTGCACATTGTGGTATTTGTCTCTGTTTCTAATTCTCCTATCAAACTGGCCCCTGCGGAGGGGCTCGCATGTATAATAAAGAACGATTGGTGGACAGTTTACCAACAGGTAATCCTGATGTTCGACTCTCGCGTCCCGGCCGGCTTTCGTTAGTTCTAAAACCACGGAGCCAGCCCCGGTGCCAGGCGATGCTTCCACAAAGCCCATCAAGATGGCTGGCATGTGGTTATTATGAGGTGCGCAGGGCGAGGGGTGCGCGGGGCGCGGGGGAGGCGAGGCGCCTCCCACGCCGCTCGCCTGATCGCATTCCTGCACGCCTCGGGTCGGGCCTCCCTCCCGTCCCCGCACCGCACAACACCGCACCGCACCCCGCCGCAACGACGGGATCATATGTTTTTGCGAAACGGTTTCACACGCTCGAGGTCCGGAGCGGAGGTAATTTTACATCCAGTTTCGATCGATTTGGTTGGTTTTTTTTGTCGATAACGAGGCGCCTATTCTATAAAGGTCGCGGCGATTTGAAAGCGCCGATGCATTGTCCTCCGGGGCCAGACGCGGAAGGAGGGTTCGCGCGGGGCGGGGCGGGGAGCCTGCATGTGCATTATGCATCATTATTGGAATGGCACAATTTACTCGGCATTATCACGTGCATATTGAATTCTGTAATGGATTGCTCACCGTATGAATTCGGCTTCGTGTCCACTCTCATAAATTGTCACGGCCTCAAAGCAACAGTAGCAATGCAAAACTTAACAGGATGTGTATGCAATAACATAGATGTTTGGCGTATTTTGTTTTGCTGCCCGTAATAAGACCTGCGACGTGAGCTAAAACAATTCCACAAATTGTGTTACATGTGTATAAGGCGCAAACCTCGAAATATGTAGTACTGCGTTGAGTGACTTATTCAATCGTTTTTATGTTCGCATATTTCCCGTAACTAGGCATGGGGGACCCTTATTCCTGCGGCACGCGTGTTTATTCGCAGAGCGGACTGGCGTGTCCGTTTTGCATGATTTGCTTCCGCCTTTCCGGTTCGCAGTCGCCGCGTTTGCATCCGGGCGCCCGTATTCGAAATATCGGCAGCTATTTCTTCCACTGCGGTCTGCGTGATAGCGCATGCGGTCACTATGAGCCCGCTGCCGCCAATTTTCATGAAAATATCGTCACAGACACAGCAGACACGTATCGGAGGGTTTGTGTTGGTGACCTGGCGAACCCATTCCGGGAGTGATGGATGGACTGTGTGCCACACGACGCGCGGCTGCCTTTCCATAGGATTACCTATATGCAAAATGTGTCCTTACGCCAGCGACCCCCATGACACTTCTCTGTCATGTTCTCTTCTGTGGTGCGAATGATTAATTTAGTTCCCTGTTGCGGGTTGCATTTCTAAACAGGAAATAGGTTGGTGCAATACGATACGAAATACACGGTAAAGCCGCTCGAGGCATGCACGTAGATCTTGACTTGAGATTCGCAGGACTAGATCAAGCTGACGCATGCTTCACGCAAACTTGATGCCTTGACACGACGACACGGTTTGGTGCGACTGCGCTCGGGCCTCGCTTGTCGAGCAACTGGTCCGACATGGTTCCGCGGCCCCTGATTTTCTTCTAAGGCGTCCGGGCGCCTTTTAGTTGAGACTGACTTTCGCCATGTGTCGTGCGTGACGCAAATCGAGCCACTCATCAAGCAGAAAGAATACGTGCTTGCATCAAGGTGCTCCCTTCAGCCTTGATCGAAGCCTTTATATGAGCCCTAAACCGAGTTGGCCAGCATATTACGCCGAACTAGGGCCGCGCTGAGCACTCCAGCCTTGGCGGTCGACGGCGGCCGACTGTTTGATTAACATCGGATTATGCAAATGGCCGCCTTCTTGTTTTTCTCATCTCTGCTCGCTCCCTTTATCTCGGCGCCGACATGCAAATTAAAAGTGAGACGATGGCGTCGAGGTTCCAACCTTGAAGTAAAAGCCACCGGCAGTCTAAAATGTGACCTTTTGGCGTTGCATATGACCCCTAGAAAAGTCGTCTTAGGAACTTCACTTATTTTTAGCGCCATCTAGAAATTCGGATCAGAAAAAAATCCCCTTCCGTTAATTCATCGTAAAAATAGGAAATAATACAAGGACCAAGATTTATCCACTGACATTATAATGAATTCATATGGTTATGGTAAGTATTCAGAAAAAAATGCCTTAATTGCGATCAATTGTTGTGTAGGCAATACATATCGGAATATGTGGCTTGTGTGTATCCACAAACATTGATAAGGCGGTAGTTACTACCGCCGAATTACTATACTATGCGTGAACCGTCGAAACTCTCAGTGGAGTCGAGCATCTTCGGACGAGTAGCATTTGTAGCTTGTTGAATATCCGTATCTGTGGGTCTTTTTAATATAAACGGACATGGGTGGCAACCCTTAACATTGCATCGCGGGAAGGGCTGAGACTAAGAGCCATCAGGCGGTTTGTCTTTGCTAGGTTTCAGCCATCGAGTAAGCAGGCGTGGCGACAGGAACTCATCCGCCTAACGTCAGCGTAGCCACTTTTTAGTGATAAGTAATATATCCTCCGGGCAGCCGGCTAGTTAGTTCGCTTTTTTAATTCGTTATGTTTTCGAGTTCCGTGTATATGCCGTCAGTATATTATCACTAAAAATGGCTATGCTGCCGCTTTACGTTCGCAACTTCCGTCCTTCCTTACTCCATGGTTTCGGCAACGCGGCCGTTATTGAACTGGACGAAATGTTTGTTTTAGCACTTCGGAACCTGATTCGGACGCCGATTCGCCCTACACTCATAGGCGAATCGGCGTCGAAGCGCCGTCGGAAGCGTGTCTAATGGCGAACCGTACACGGAAGAGGGACAATTAATTTCCTAATTAGGGCCCTTACGGCGCGGAGTGGCCGCGGGTAATTAGGTGCGCACGCTGGCTGCGCGCGCGCCGGCGAGCGGTCTCGCCAAACTCGGCCCGTGAGAAATATGCGCGCGAGTCAGGAGCGGGCGGCGGCAGGAATGCGGGCGCGGGGAGCGCGGGCAGCCGGTTTCTCTGAAAGCCTTCGAGAGGAGGCCGCCCGGGGAGCGTGGTTCGCGCGGCGAAACGTCCCGGGCGAAGCGGCTCGGCGGTGGCGAATTGAACGTATCCGTTATTTTGCAATGTCGTCCACGCTTGTTGTTTGATGGACGTTTCCGCCCAGCATCACTATTCAACTTGGGAGAAGCTAAAGCGCACTTACTAGCTTTCAGCAAGAGACCCTCCAACTGGGAATGGCCCTACGGTATCGGAGGGTCACTGTTCTATCCAGAATTCTCTTTGGAACTGCGTAAAGCCATCCCTCCGTTCGTTTTATAGCTCAAAGCAGAACAGGCAGGGAATGAACCCATTCACTGGCGACTGTCACAAAATAAGAAGTAATCGAACCTCTATATCTGTAGCAGGGTTTCTCAACTGTTTTAATGGAACCCCTTCAGAACCCACTAGAAGGGAAGGAAAACAAGGCATTTGGAAAAAAACTTTATATTGATTGCTACAGAAAAAGTAAACAGAAGTTTTTTTTTAATCGAATTTATTGTCATTATATCAAATATGCACCCTCAGCACTGATGCCACGGATCCCCAGCACTGATGCCACGGACCGCAGGTGAAGAAACCCTGATCTATAGGGTCAGTCAACATTGGAATGAACTCCCCGCTGATCTATTTCCTCCAACGAACAGCCTGGGATACAACGTGGTGTAAAAAAACACCTGACGGGTGGCATGGTTTTCGCAGCCCCCTGAGAAAGCTCGAAAGCCCATAGGGCAACTTTTAGGTGAGGTCCTAGCGTAAGCCATATGCTGCGCTAATACTTCAACAACACTGTTCGATGTTGGAGATGAAACTCGACCACAAACGAAATAACACACCAAAAAAAGACTTTTATTCTAGGTCTATTGTCCAAGTACAACTAATAGGTGAAAACGGCTATAGCCAGTTTTCCGTAGCCGGTAGCCGGTTACGCGGTCAGCGGTTTATCTTGAAGCTCGCATAACGCGACCCTGAGATGCAACATGGCTACATTGCGGTTGCCGCCATCCGCTCCCGCCGGATGTCATATCAAAAACATTTTCAACGCTCTCAGGGAATTTTGCATTTACATACTACCTACAAACACTCCTATACAGATAAGCAATTATAATGATTGACGCCTGTTTCCACCACCTGCAGCTACAATATTCCTAAAGTTACCTTTCGGTTATGTTACACCTTGTAAACATGTCGTGTAACCGAAAGTAACTTAGGCTTATTTTTTATATTCTAGTGTATTTTGTGTAATTTGTTTGTTAGCTGTAAGTTTTCCTTTTAATAAATAATAAATAAATAAATAAATCGGACCTTGGTTTTAAAGCGCGCGCATTCTAGGTCTGCGCTTAAAACTTGCGACAGCACTGAGCGACAGCAACTTCCGAAACAATAACAAGAAATATCTCCTCGACTTCTAGTGTCGAATGCACAGAACGGTTAGGGAAGTGGGAAGAGAAATGCCAAGTGCGTCGTGTGAGTGCGTTATCAGGAAGTTGCAACATTAATGATTAAGTAAGTAGGCTATCGGACGGGCAAAAGGCTGCACCCTCATCTTCGTTACTTACCAGGTCGGGCGATAATTTTTGTCAAGATGCCTGTTCTTGTGCCTGACCCTGAAGGCCTAGTGCTCACTTTGTTCAATCAAGCAGCGAGTTATGTTGCCACTGAGAAATTCCTGCTCACTGTCCTCTAGTGGACAGGTGAATGACAAGTTTAGTTGGAAACTCGCTAGTTACTTGATTGAACAAAGTTTGTACATACCACATTCATGCAACTGTTGTGTTGTACTTCTTCATACAATGTAACGTCTATGGCTTCATTGTTATTGCGTGGTGATATCACAGAAAAGGTGATATCTTAATTGGATTATTATTTATGCAGTCGATGTAGATTTCGCTGTTGACCTCCAACAACCTGATCCCAGGATTTTAGTCGGATAATATGTGTGACCGTTAAGGTCTCTAAGCTAACTTTCACTAAACTTAGAAGGGTGTTTAAGTTTGTAATAAAATATTGAAAATCAACCCCCCCTGGGGCGTTACCATGGTACATTAACTCGCAGGGTGAACAGGTAAGTGAGTGAACAAATATGAAGTTGCATTCGTACAATGCTAACTGGTAACTTTCAGTTCATTTGGCCGTATAACACGCCGTTCGACAGTAAACATCACAGTTAATAACTCACTTACCTGCTCACCCGGCGAGTAAATTTACAATGGTGAAATATCAGATCTCAGCATACGATATTCCATGCCACTGTCCGTGGATGATGTCCACTCCCTATTGTTCGGATAGGTAGAGGCGACAGGCGGCAACAGCTCCTGAGCTGAGCGAATGAACCTCGCTAGCGTTGGCCCAATGTGGGAATAGCGGTTCCTTTTTGCTACAACACCCTTGGTTGGTCAGGGAACTCTGCAAGGACTGAAGGGCATTCTTACTGGAAAACATGCGTGTCTGCTCTGTCCATGGCGGTTGTGTGAGCAAGTGTTTGCTTGTTGCAGACTACCAGTTCAGCATGTACACGGCGAGTACGCTGGCGGCCAGCAGTATCGCGGCGGCGCTGCGCGGCCTGCAGCTGCCGGGGCAGCTCGCCCTGCTGCACGAACTCACCGGCGTCGAACAGGTACACGGACAATCTAACACTCCACTTTTTTCTCTCACTACACTTTCGTCTCTCACTCCACTTTTATCTCTAACTCCACTTTTATATCAACCTCCACTTTTACCTCTCACTCCACTTTCATCTCTCACTCCACTTTCACCTCTCACTCCACTTTCATCTCTCACTCCACTTTCATCTCTCAATCCACTTCGATCTCTCACTCCACTTCCATCTCTGACTCTTTGCTCCAACATTGCCACCATACTCGATGTAGGAATTCACTATGGCTCGCGCGCGCTACGATTGTTCTACCTTCATGGTGTTGATAAACCACAGAATATACTTCTTGGCAGAAAACCGCAAGGGGCTGCCCAAAGGGGTATTGTAGGTTTGGGTATTCCCGCAAGCGACAACTTCACAGGATCCAATGACCCAAATTACTGCCAGGATTTAACGTATGTGTCTTTAGATGTGCTGGCGCTTAAAGAGTGTTTGTTGCAGGACTGCCTGCAAACGTGCCTGGAGCAAGTCGAGGAGATGGTTCAGCAGAGCATCGAGGAGCGCGCGCTGGCTCACCCAAACGGACAGACGCGGGCGACGAGCGGCCAGCCGTGGGCGCCGCCGGGCCCGCCGGCAGCCAAGCACAGTAACGCCGCCACCCCCACCGACGTGCGTGACGTGCACTTCTAGCGCGCCACTGGCTAGCGTGGCTACCGGATCGCGTGGCTACGGACTGCCGTGGCTGCTGACTTGCGTGGCTACTGACAGGCGTGGCTACCGAATGACGTGGCTATTGACTGGCGTGGCTACCGGCTCGCATGGCTACTGAGTGGCCTGATAAGCGGCTGTCGCGGCTACCGTCTTGTGAGTGTCGCTCGAGCGCGTCACTGAGATCTGTCGCAATGGCCGCTGCGTTTGAGTTGCGATCGACGACTGCTGTTTTCTCGAGCGGGCTTTGACGCGACTGCTGGTGTTACATTCGCAAATGCAACTACGTCTGCCGTGCGTGTACTGTGACCGAATTTCGGTGATCTAAACATTACTCTCGAGCTGGTCGTATGCTCGCAAGCGTGACGTGCTCTACTGTCGACTTGCCGCGTGCACGATGCCACAGAATACAGTAGCGACGCCCGAGCCGCCCGGAGTGACCCACTGACTGGAACGAAGACTGACCCCATATTAGCATTGATTCCGTGTACATTAGCAGTTCCTAGACCGTATACTGCATGCAGTTTGTCAAATATTTCCTCTCGGTGCACACGTTTTAACTAAGAACTATTATCTAGTATGTACACTACAGAATCGTGCTGTAAAGCGATTCTTAAAATTGAAATCTACCTCCTAATAGTAAGAGCTATAGTTAAAAATAAATTCTGCTACGTATGATAGCAACGATACTGACAAAATTAAGTATGTTTTATTTAAAGAAGTCACCATTATTGAAATATTCCTGTAGGACCAAAGTTAGTTACATTTTTATATGTTGATGGTAAAATTAAGTCAGTGTGTGATGAAACACATTGTCGTAAGTACACGGGGTACGCCCCTCTTATGTACTAAATCGTGATATATAATGGTAAAGCATACTTACATTCATAAACACTTTAGGTAGGTAATTAGTTATGTAGGTAAACATAACTATAGTTAAAATTATTCACATATCCTGGGGTTAACACGTAGTCTAAGATCTTTATTATTTAGGTAGTGTCAATTTGAGACATTTCTGCATTTGATAGTAATAAATCCGGACCTAGTGCGAAATAGTTGGGTAAGACAGCATTGTACATAATTGGAAGGAGATAGAGTGACGGGAATTCAAAAAAGTATATTGTGATGTTGTGGTAATGGAGAGCGAATGACTGACGAAAGAATGACGACACAATTTGCACACTTAATCGAGGAACGTGCATGAAGAGGTTTATGTGAAAGAAAGAAAATTAAGCGTATGGCGCTCCGTCATCTATGCTTACCCCGCCAGAGTACATGTTCCAATTAAAAGTGCCACACTTAAGTTAAATGTGCATTCAAATAACTTCCTAGTTTCGACTGATCAGACTATCTAGGAATATGTACATCTCAAGTTATAGTGAAATTAGGCCATGTGGCACCAACATGATAAATGACATTTACGTGGGTACAGTCAAGTGTTTTCATGCCGTAACACCGGAACTAGATGCAAATTCGCTATAACTTTCTGGCACATTAAAGTCAACCTTGGAATTAAGGGAAATTGCTTTATTTTTCTAATAAACAGAGGGATGCCCAATGCATTTAAGTAGGTACACATCACTAAATTCATTTCGTGGGTGCCATATGCCTTAATTAGCATGATGGATTACCTTATTTATAAAATTTAAGATGTGATGCACGTTCTGAGTTGTAGGTTAGGTTGAATATAATAATGGGTACCTACTTACTAACTATGTTATGAACCATTTAATGGCTATAAATTAATTTAATTTTTAGATTCCAACGCTGTCGACGATATGATATGAATCGGGGGAAGGCAATAGATTACGCTTTTTTGTTGAGTTAGAACGTTTCTAATGCTTTATATTGTGATGAACGAAGCCGTGCATCGGACGTACATAGACGTATGTACATATATGCGCGTAGCTGGAAGATGGACAGGTCTGTTCTATGAGGTGGCGTGTTTTGTTTATGGTCACCTTGCTCTCTTCTATTGCTTCCTGTATCCTTTCTTGTGAAACTTATGAATAAGTTTAAGAACTCCTGTATAAATTTAGGAACTTGTGAATAAGTTTAGGAACTTATGAATAAGTCTAGGAACTTATGAATAAGTTTAGGAACTTGTGAATAAGTTAATATTTCGTGTGCTTATGCTGTTCCTTCAAATCAAAATGTACGCATTTTCTTAATATAAGTTTGCGTCGATCCTAACGAGGTGACGATCATTTTGATGACTTAATGTGATTTAGCTTTTAATTAATTTAGATTCCGATTCAATGTCATAGTCACTTTCAGTCATAATAAGCTAATGCAATGTATAGAATATTTTATTTTATTGTATTATAATAGAGAGAATGTGATTGATCGTTCGTCGAGATAACATACAAAATGGAAAATATGTTCCTTTCCAATCTGACACGCAGTTAAAAGAAATAATTTGGATGGACGTTAAATATTGTGATTTCAAGTAAAGTACTTAAATGTTTGCGAAAGGAAAGAAGAAAAATAGTACCAACATTTTTTTTAAGATTCTGTAACCAAACTAATAAATTTGGTCTGTTTGCACTCTGTGCCGAAATCTGTGGGTATTATTATTTTCTTATTTTAAAATTAAAGTGAAATAGTTCTAAATTACTGCAAGACTAAAAAACTATAAGGTATCTTCGCACGGACATAGGTACGTATAATACCTATACGTATAAGTATTTTTAGTTTAAACTTTTAATTAATGATATCCAAGTAACCGGACGAACTGGCCACTGGCCACCTGTATGTAAAAACAAATGTTTGCTAAAGTGGTCGCCGGTTAAAAAGTCATAGGTTTAGACACCGCTAGATAGCTGGGTTAGCACGAGTGAGATAATATGTAGGTCAGAGTAAAATTTGAAACGGTAACACAGCCTAATTGATGTGTTAGGGTAGGGCTCCACCACCTCCAGCTACAGGAATCCCAAAGGTACCTTTCGGTTACATCATGTAATATGCAATGTAACCGAAAGTTACTTATCGGATTTCAGGTAACTGAAAACAGTGGAAACAGGGGTAGGTCGTTTCTAGCGCATTGCACAAAACACCAGTGCTAGAGGTCTTTCATTTTTTAAATGTGTCACCCTTAAGTAAGCAATAATTATGTTTCTATAGCAGTGAAGCCGATAAGATGTTTAGTTACACTGTAACCATCAGTCTTCCATTGTAAATATTCGTTGTAAGAATTCAAGAATTCATAGTTGGTTTTTATTTTGATCTGTTTTCTAGTAATGTAAGGTGTAAATACATAGCTAGGGATGACTTACGTATTTTTGCTCTAAGCATAAAGTGCCATAAAGTAAGTTTTTATGCATAAAAAATATAATTAATAAAAAAACATATTTTCTATTATTTTCCTACTTATATTATGTATAAATTTTCATCAGCTTTCCTGAAATTTGAACTGCATACCTACCACAATTTCGCATTGCATACATTTTGTTAGTGTTTAAAATTAAGAATGTAGGTAGGTACCTACCTAGTAAGAAAATGTTGCGTGTAAGAATAATCATCTAAGTTTTTTTGTAAATAACTTTGTAAGAGAAAATAAAAATATATTAAACAAATTCGACCCTTTTTTATTTGTCTTATTCCAGGTCTGTCAAAGATTATTCATAGGCCTTCAGTTACATGACAGCACGAAAACTCGCTGTGCAAGCAATCCTTGTATGTATTTTATTTGTTCAGAATTGGTCTATCAATGGTCTGGACTTCGATGGCACCTACGGTATATCTTACAATCACACGGTATTTATTCCAGAAGAGCCAGGTTCCATGCCAGCACATTAGTTTGAACAGGATTGCGATTTTTTTTCATAATAGCTGCCTAATTTGCAGGAAAAGAAATACATTGAAGGCATGCATTCGGTAGGCCCTACATACATAGCAGCATGGAGGTCAGGAAATTACTTTAAGGTGGCCCAACCCGGCGGGCCTAACTCATTCGCGGACACGATACAAAACCGTGCTGTTGCGCTCTGGGACCTTCTCTGTTTCAAAGAATAAGACAGGCTCCGTGACGAGGAAGATGCAACATTTCCACAAAAAAGACAATGTGCATAGTGTATGATTTGGTAAGATTAACGAAAATTTTAATTTAAAAACCACTTATAGCTAAAAGTAAACCACGACCGCTGTAGTAAAAAATCGAACAAAAACCAAATAGATTATAAATCTTGATTAAATAAGCTATGTCTGATGACTAATCTTTTTAAGATGTTCTTACTTTATCATTGCGAAATCCACCTCCAAATTTATTGTATAAAACGCGCGAAAAATGCGAACTTTCGGACCTTATAACTTGGAAACCAAACACAATTTTACAATGCCAATGGTCTTCAGACATCTAGTTCGATCAAATAAAGCTATTTTGAGCAAAATTTTAGATCTCTGACAAGACATATGGGCGAGATCTTCTTTCCCCTTTTGTATGGGGAGATGAGCGGGATGGGCCACCTTAAATTGTTATTTCTTCACCTGCATGCATAGCAGCGATAAGGCTTGTCAGGAAAGGTACTGAGCCCCTGTAAATAGATAGAAATAGTTGGATAGATTGAACTGGTTTTTAGGGTTCCGTACCCAATGGGTAAAAACGGAACCCTATTACTAAGCCTCCGCTGTCCGTCCGTCCGTAAGTCCGACTGTCACAGGGCTGTATCTCATGAACCGTGTATTTTTCACAGAGTGTGTATTAACAGCAATTAAGTAAAATAAAAAAATATTCAAAAATTTAAAGGGCACTTGGCCGGTTATTGGAACTATGCTCATTATTGCGCGTGAGGGGAATGAGAAGGGCTAGACAAAAAACCGGCGTGCGAGACGGACTCCCTTTTTTTTATTTTAATACTTTAATATTCTAATACTTTAATTTTTTATTTTTTTTTATTTTACCTATTTGTTGTTGTCTCACACTCTTTGAACATTTCAGCTGCCTACCTATTACGGTTCATGAGATACAGCCCTGTGACAGACGGACGGACGGACGGCGCAGGCTTGGTAATAGGGTTCCGTTTTCACCCTTTGAAATATGTCCTCGATACTTTTGCTGTCAAACGACACTCCTTGACAAAAGTACCAGGACTACAGAAATTGTTACATGTTTTAAATTTTGCAACACACTGTGGCTGGGCCCATAATATTGAAAAACGGCAAAAGTACCAGGGCGGCAGCAATTGTTAGAAGATGTTTTTTTCCTGTTACCTGTGACTTGAAATTTAGACATTTACCGGGTTCCAGTTTCTGTTGCTCTTCATGTGTTATTTTTAACATGTATCGTAGATGTTTTAAAATTGTGTAACACTGTGATCTGGGGCCCTGTCTGTGCTATTACATAATGTATCGCGAAATGAAAATCTTTCCTTCCGCGTGTCCCACGACACCTCTCGTAATTTTTTATTATTTAATTGGAAACGGCGAAATACCACAGCCTTTTTTATGTAACTGGACATGGATGGCTAATACCCCAGGTATTGGGGGGGTTGGGTTTGACGCGAGCAAGAAGCGAAACGGAGTCTGTTCTGTGCATCTCTATGGCCTGAAACCCGGACGCCACCAAAACTCAAAAGTCGAGTTTTGTCGTGCGAGTCCTCAACAGGATGCGTCAGTGGGTTCCTTCAAAAATAGTGTGAAGAAGCTATACCGGGCCGACCAGAAATTTTCGCAGCCCCGCGTAAAAGGTCGAAACCCCATTGGCGTCGTTTGGAAGATCTTATGAGAGGGTCTGGCGTACACCACATACCAAAAAAATCACCACAAAAACAAAGAAAAAAATCACCAAAAAATTTCACCATACATTCTAAGCCGATTGAAGGATTTTAAAGAAAATATAGCACTGAACAGGTGGATAGTAATAGGAAATTATGATGAATAAATAAAACACAATATTACATTTAATGTATGTACTCCAAAATTATATTTCAAATCAGTGTACAGGTACATAACTTATTTTACATATTATATTAATTCGACGAGGCAGTTTCACTCTTGGGGTTGTTTGCAAATAGGGTTGAACAACAATAACACTTAAATTATGTTGTTGAATAGATAATCATTTTGTATCTAATTTTTATCAAATTGAGACATTGAATTTAGAGTTCAAATGAGGGGGAGTACTTGTGAATGTATACCCGAAGAAATATTGGCTTGCCATTATAATGTTTAGATATTCACACGTTATGAAGATCACATAAAATCTTTGCTTTTTTGATAAGAAAAGAGAAAGGAACATCTATGGTCGTCCGATGTCAGTTACACTACTCATTAAAGAAAAAGTAATTCGATAATTTACAGTAGACCCAAAACTAGGGCAAAATTTGTTTGCAATCTTTTTTTTAATTTGAGCACCTGGAAATAAAAAGGCACCTGGAAATATTTTTAAGCATAAAAAGATTGGAACATTTTCACAAGGCTTGGTGAAGACTGAAGAATTTAAGCTCAGCTACATATATCGTACTTGAAGACAAATTAAAACCAAAAGATGACATGCCTTATTTAAATTACGAAACAGGAATATAAAAAAAAAACATTGGAATGCTATACAGCAATACAAAATGGATTTTTCAAATCAGAGTCAAAACAATTTGATGCATCCAATTCTACTAAATGCGTATGTTATGTTGGTTTAAAATCTTATTTTTCACTTAGGGCCGAGTGCATGAAAGCACAAAAACTCAAAATCAACGTCAACAAAAATCTATTAAACACTTCGCTTTGACAGTATGGAAGCATCTCCGTGCAGTTCACTAAAAGTGACGTGTTTGAACATTGATTAATTCGGCCGTCGCTTCGTGCAATGGGGGCTTAGTCGCATAAAAAAAGAAGTACATACAACAATGCTGTCATCCTATTAGGGCTTGTAGCCATACTACGTGACCAATATAGGGGAAGGGGGGGGGGGGGGGTGGGTTCGCAATCAAAATACCACGGTTCGTCACAAGCTGTCGTATTCAGAGTGGGCGGACTAACTTTGGTGTGCGGATTATTGCCGGACTAAACCGGCTTTTGCATTTTCCGGCGATAATAAGTTTTGACAGGTTCACTCTGAATACGACTGAAGGAGGTTAGTGCTAAGTGACGTAGTATTCACGCAGTCAATCATATTAGTCATACTAGTGTGGATCCTTAAGGCTTTCGCGCGATGATCATTCAGGAGCAGTAAAATAAATGGTAGACCGATTTCCGGATTACTTTTATTTAAACGTTCACACCACACTAACATTTCAAATATTGGTGAAATATGCCAATAAAAATATTAAAAAAAACCACCACGGTAAATCACAAGGGCGGGGAGGGAGTCAAAAAGTGTGCAAAATCGGACACGTAGTATGGGTACGAACCCTATTTTTAAGGTGGCCCAACCCGGCGGCCTCAACTCATTTGCGGGCACGGTACAAAACCGTGCTGTTGCGCTCTGGGACCTTCTCTGTTTCTAAGAATAAGACAGGCTCCGTGATGGGGAAGATGCAACCTGTCCACAAAAAAGACAATGTGCATAGTGTATGATTTGGTAAGATTTACGAAAATTTTAATTTCAAAACGACTTATAGCTAAAAGTAAACCACGACCGCTGTAGTAAAAAATCGAACAAAAACCAAATAGATTATAAATCTTGATTAAATAAGCTATGTCTGATGACTAATCTTTTTAAGATGTTCTTACTTTATCATTGCGTAATCCACCTCCAAAGAGTTTGTACAAAACGCGCGAAAAATCCAAACTTTCGGACGTTATAACTTGGAAACCAAACACAATTTTACAATGCCAACGGTCATCAGACATCTAGTTCAATCAAATAAAGCTATTTTGAGCAAAATTTTTGATCTCTGACAAGAAATATAGGCGTGATCTTCTTTCCCCTTTTGTATGGGGAGATGAGCGGGATGGGCCGCCTTA
This sequence comes from Incurvaria masculella, assembly GCA_946894095.1. NCBI lineage: Eukaryota > Metazoa > Arthropoda > Insecta > Lepidoptera > Incurvariidae > Incurvaria > Incurvaria masculella. The sequence continues at coordinate 3,969,952 of OX335650.1, read as the reverse complement.
AAGGGCCAATCTGACAATTTTAGGTATTTCGACTTTTTTATTTTTGACATCACATCAACCCTTGCCTTTCTATCATCGAGACTTAAATGTTATTTTAAGGCTACGAAAATGAAAACTTACATTGCTGTAAAAACCCTATCCAAATCGGAAAGGGAAAGAAAGTGAGGATTTGACGGGGCGGAGAACCCATGGCTCCGAGATGGAAGGCCCTGTGCCGCAATCTTTCAAGAACAAATATTTTTATTGAAGTCACTGTTTCATCTGCTTTTTAAAAAGTCTGAGATGTAAACGATCCGGCGTTAAACGCGTTTTTACATCTCTTGTTGCAAAATTGGCCCTTCACACTTAGGATTGCAGGTCTCGAATAACATATGTATACGGTTTCGTTCGCGATCGTTCGCTAGTTCCGCAGGTTTAGCGGAATGTTTCGCGGCCAAAACAAATGCTAAACTTTGGTCGAGTCGACGGTTGGCAAACCCTTGGACTCATACTTACTAACTAGCTTTACAAAAACATTAACTTAGATTAAAAATATTGGCCAGAGCGTGGTTTAGAACTAGTTCCCATCCAACAAATGATCATTCAATGACCAACTTGACTATAATTATATCTCAACAACAGACGAATTAATAAAACCATGCCAGATTAGAAATGTAGTGAACATGAAATTAAATATGGTTACATCATTATAAAACATTGCAAGAATAACTGCAAATTACAAAACTTAAAATGTACACAGAAGTTTAGATGGCTACATGTAGTTAAAATTAATTCTGACCTCTTTCATTATTTAGCTTTGGAACAAGTTTCGAAGGGTGAACATGATGGACATATTTTGGAAGTTACATGTGGACCACCTTCGGTGTACTTTTACCCCGCAGCCAATTTAGTAGAACCGTTGATGCGCTCTGTGAATCTCGAGCTGAAAAACAAAAAGTAGGTCTTGTCAGTTTGCTCTAAGTTTACGAAGGTTTTCCAGCTCAAAAAAGGTATTCAATTCAATGCTGATGCACGATCTGCACACACAATACTCGCCAATCGTGTAGTGCATCGTTCGGCAGCGGCGCCACGTCTCTCTGCAGCAGTTGCATGTCCAACTCGCGCCGTTCCCTGTTCAGCCGCAGGCGCAAGTCACGCATTTGCAGCACGCTCCGCACACACAATACTCACTGAGCTTGTAGTGCGCCCGGCGCAGCTGTTCGGCGGCCTCGGTCGGCAGCGGCGCCACGTCTCTCTGCAGCAGTTGCATGTCCAACTCGCGCCGTTCCCTGTTCAGCCGCAGGCGCAAGTCACGCATCTGCAGCACGCTCCGCACACACAATACTCACTAAACTTGTAGTGCGCCCGGCGCAGCTGTTCGGCGGCCTCGGTCGGCAGCGGCGCCACGTCTCTCTGCAGCAGTTGCATGTCCAACTCGCGCCATTCCCTGTTCAGGCGCAGGCGCAAGTCACGCATCTGCAGCACGCTCCGCACACACAATACTCACTGAGCTTGTAGTGCGCCCGGCGCAGCTGTTCGGCGGCCTCGGTCGCCAGCGGCGCCACGTCTCTCTGCAGCAGTTGCATGTCCAACTCGCGCCATTCCCTGTTCAGGCGCAGGCGCAAGTCACGCATCTGCAGCACGCTCCGCACACACAATACTCACTGAGCGTGTAGTGCGCCCGGCGCAAGTCACGCATTTGCAGCACGCTCCGCACACACAATACTCACTGAGCTTGTAGTGCGCCCGGCGCAGCTGTTCGGCGGCCTCGGTCGCCAGCGGCGCCACGTCTCTCTGCAGCAGTTGCATGTCCAACTCGCGCCGTTCCCTGTTCAGCCGCAGGCGCAAGTCACGCATCTGCAGCACGCTCCGCACACACAATACTCACTGAGCGTGTAGTGCGCCCGGCGCAAGTCACGCATTTGCAGCACATTCCGCACACACAATACTCAATGAGCTTGTAGTGCGCCCGGCGCAGCTGTTCGGCGGCCTCGGTCGCCAGCGGCGCTACGTCTCTCTGCAGCAGTTGCTTGTCCAACTCGCGCCGTTCCCTGTTCAGCCGCAGGCGCAAGTCACGCATCTGCAGCACGCTCCGCACACACAATACTCACTGAGCTTGTAGTGCGCCCGGCGCAGCTGTTCGGCGGCCTCGGTCGGCAGCGGCGCCACGTCTCTCTGCAGCAGTTGCATGTCCAACTCGCGCCATTCCCTGTTCAGGCGCAGGCGCAAGTCACGCATCTGCAGCACGCTCCGCACACACAATACTCACTGAGCTTGTAGTGCGCCCGGCGCAGCTGTTCGGCGGCCTCGGTCGGCAGCGGCGCCACGTCTCTCTGCAGCAGTTGCATGTCCAACTCGCGCCATTCCCTGTTCAGGCGCAGGCGCAAGTCACGCATCTGCAGCACGCTCCGCACACACAATACTCACTGAGCTTGTAGTGCGCCCGGCGCAGCTGTTCGGCGGCCTCGGTCGCCAGCGGCGCCACGTCTCTCTGCAGCAGTTGCATGTCCAACTCGCGCCATTCCCTGTTCAGGCGCAGGCGCAAGTCACGCATCTGCAGCACGCTCCGCACACACAATACTCACTGAGCGTGTAGTGCGCCCGGCGCAAGTCACGCATTTGCAGCACGCTCCGCACACACAATACTCACTGAGCTTGTAGTGCGCCCGGCGCAGCTGTTCGGCGGCCTCGGTCGCCAGCGGCGCCACGTCTCTCTGCAGCAGTTGCATGTCCAACTCGCGCCGTTCCCTGTTCAGCCGCAGGCGCAAGTCACGCATCTGCAGCACGCTCCGCACACACAATACTCACTGAGCGTGTAGTGCGCCCGGCGCAAGTCACGCATTTGCAGCACATTCCGCACACACAATACTCAATGAGCTTGTAGTGCGCCCGGCGCAGCTGTTCGGCGGCCTCGGTCGCCAGCGGCGCTACGTCTCTCTGCAGCAGTTGCTTGTCCAACTCGCGCCGTTCCCTGTTCAGCCGCAGGCGCAAGTCACGCATCTGCAGCACGCTCCGCACACACAATACTCACTGAGCTTGTAGTGCGCCCGGCGCAGCTGTTCGGCGGCCTCGGTCGCCAGCGGCGCCACGTCTCTCTGCAGCAGTTGCATGTCCAACTCGCGCCATTCCCTGTTCAGCCGCAGGCGCAAGTCACGCATCTGCAGCACGCTCCGCACACACAATACTCACTGAGCGTGTAGTGCGCCCGGCGCAGCTGTTCGGCGGCCTCGGTCGCCAGCGGCGCCACGTCTCTCTTCAGTTTCAGTTTCAGTTTCTTTATTTCCTCCATTAGATGTATATTACACACTCGGATTCGTCATTTTTTTTTCTTTTTTTTCCTGTCGGTTCGATTACTTCTGGCGAAGAAGAGCCGACAAGAAACTTCGTCAGGTTGGTCATTGTATTATTATTTTTTCCAGTGATACTTACAAACTAGTTAGTCTCTGCAACAGTTGCATGTCCAACTCGCGCCATTCCCTGTTCAGGCGCAGGCGCAAGTCACGCATCTGCAGCACGCTCCGCACACACAATACTCACTGAGCTTGTAGTGCGCCCGGCGCAGCTGTTCGGCGGCCTCGGTCGCCAGCGGCGCCACGTCTCTCTGCAGCAGTTGCATGTCCAACTCGCGCCGTTCCCTGTTCAGCCGCAGGCGCAAGTCACGCATCTGCAGCACGCTCCGCACACACAATACTCACTGAGCTTGTAGTGCGCCCGGCGCAGCTGTTCGGCGGCCTCGGTCGCCAGCGGCGCCACGTCTCTCTGCAGCAGTTGCATGTCCAACTCGCGCCGTTCCCTGTTCAGCCGCAGGCGCAAGTCACGCATCTGCAGCACGCTCCGCACACACAATACTCACTGAGCGTGTAGTGCGCCCGGCGCAAGTCACGCATTTGCAGCACATTCCGCACACACAATACTCAATGAGCTTGTAGTGCGCCCGGCGCAGCTGTTCGGCGGCCTCGGTCGCCAGCGGCGCTACGTCTCTCTGCAGCAGTTGCTTGTCCAACTCGCGCCGTTCCCTGTTCAGCCGCAGGCGCAAGTCACGCATCTGCAGCACGCTCCGCACACACAATACTCACTGAGCTTGTAGTGCGCCCGGCGCAGCTGTTCGGCGGCCTCGGTCGCCAGCGGCGCCACGTCTCTCTGCAGCAGTTGCATGTCCAACTCGCGCCGTTCCCTGTTCAGCCGCAGGCGCAAGTCACGCATCTGCAGCACGCTCCGCACACACAATACTCACTGAGCGTGTAGTGCGCCCGGCGCAAGTCACGCATTTGCAGCACGCTCCGCACACACAATACTCACTAAACTTGTAGTGCGCCCGGCGCAGCTGTTCGGCGGCCTCGGTCGGCAGCGGCGCCACGTCTCTCTGCAGCAGTTGCATGTCCAACTCACGCCGTTCCCTGTTCAGCCGCAGGCGCAAGTCACGCATCTGCAGCACGCTCCGCACACACAATACTCACTGAGCGTGTAGTGCGCCCGGCGCAAGTCACGCATTTGCAGCACGCTCCGCACACACAATACTCACTAAACTTGTAGTGCGCCCGGCGCAGCTGTTCGGCGGCCTCGGTCGGCAGCGGCGCCACGTCTCTCTGCAGCAGTTGCATGTCCAACTCACGCCGTTCCCTGTTCAGCCGCAGGCGCAAGTCACGCATCTGCAGCACGCTCCGCACACACAATACTCACTGAGCGTGTAGTGCGCCCGGCGCAGCTGTTCGGCGGCCTCGGTCGCCAGCGGCGCCACGTCCCTCTTCAGTTTCAGTTTCAGTTTCTTTATTTCCTCCATTAGATGTATATTACACACTCGGATTCGTCATTTTTTTTTCTTTTTTTTCCTGTCGGTTCGATTACTTCTGGCGAAGAAGAGCCGACAAGAAACTTCGTCAGGTTGGTCATTGTATTATTATTTTTTCCAGTGATACTTACAAACTAGTTAGTCTCTGCAGCAGTTGCATGTCCAACTCGCGCCATTCCCTGTTCAGGCGCAGGCGCAAGTCACGCATTTGCAGCACGCTCCGCACACACAATACTCACTGAGCTTGTAGTACGCCCGGGGCAGCTGGTCGGCGGCCTCGTTCGCCAGCGGCGCCACGTCTCTCTGCAGCAGTTGCATGACCAACTCGCGCCGTTCCCTGTTCAGCCGCAGGCGCAAAGCACGCATTTGCAGCACGCTCCGCACACACAATACTCACTGAGCGTGTAGTGCGCCCGGCGCAGCTGGTCGGCGGCCTCGGGCGGCAGCCGTGCCACGTCCCGCTGCAGCAGCTGCATGTCCAGCTCACGCCGCTCGCTGTCCTGTCGCAAGCGCACGTCGCGACTCTGTCGAACGCTACGCACCTCGTGCAGCCTGCATGTACACAACGTATTTAGTTTTCTGTTGACTACAGCTTGGCAAAATAGTTCTAATGTCCCTTACTGTTCGTTACATAATTCGACGGACCAGGCGACAGTGACTAGCAATGTTCCAGTCCAAACGCCAGATGCACAAAGAGCGCATTTTAGACATAACTTAACAAAAAAAAAACAAAATATTTATATCTATCTATATCTATATCTATACTTCTATACTTATTATATAAAGAGGAAAGGTTTGATTGTTTGTTTATTTGATTTTAAAATAAAAATTTAAATACCGCCGCTAGAAAAGGCTCTTTATTTGTACCTAGATATTAATCCTTATCAAAATAAATAAATTATTATTTAAGACTGTTTCAATACCCTTATATTACTTTTTGAATTATTCGATTCGGACATTTCATTCGAAAAAAGATATCATGAGTTTAAAAATTAGAAAAAACTCCGCTCGGCCAACTATGCGTTTTAGAGTTTGTAGGCGTCACTCAGAGGTACGGGAGGGGAATCAGTCGGCTCCCTACGCAGCAGCCGTGTGCGGAATTTAAGAAATTGTCGCTTGATAATATTTTGTCGCTTGATGATAATTAGTTTAGTAGGTAACTAAACGCATTCAAAAAGTTCGTTTCAGAACTAGACCCATTAATATATGTTGTACATTTAGTTATCCTAATAAATAAGTGACTTAAATAGTTTTTATGATTTTCGATTAATTACTTTTTAGTTGTAGGTTATAGTAGTAGTTGTAGGTAGCTAATAACAGTTAAACATGTTTGAAAAATGTTACGGCTTATTACGCGGCAGGAAGATACATTCTCCAAAGACATTCTCAAAAGCCGTAACATTTTTCAACATGTCTAACGACCGCGGTAATCTAAAAAGTATCATAATAACAGTTAAGCTAATTATTTAGTGAAAAATAAAACAACATCAAATAGTGTTTACTCACTGGCTTTAACTCAGTAAATTATTTATTTATATACAAAAGTTGTTTTGTGGTTATGACCTTTTTACAATAATTAATAGCATGAAAAATACATAACGGTAAAAAATACAAAAAAAAAAATATTTACAAAATTTGTTATTTTTATTTCAAATATTTCAATGCTCTTTTTTTAGGAACTCTACGTAATAAGGGTTTATTTGTGTATCATTGTGTCAAAATAATATTTTCTTAATTATATTATGCCCGTGCAAAGCCGGGACGGGCTGCTAGTTTTTATATGTAAGTAAATGGAAAACTAAACAAATTTGTAAAAAAAATAGATACTTGGGTTAAGATCTTCTAAGTTTTTTTATGAAAAAACCGGTATGTTTGTATTGCGTGCGGAAAAGGTACACAGAAAAGCCAAATCCACACTCAGCGAGACACCATTCCAGAAGATTTGCGCACTATCGCTGACCTAACGAGCTTGTATAAATTATGTTTGAAGACTCCCAGGTTTGAGGAAAGACACCCGCCGGCAGACAGTACCGTATCCTGGCGGTGCGGCAGCGAAATGAGTTTGAAAAACAGTTTGTTCTCAAAAACACAGCGTGGTGCTCTATCTGATTTTTCTGATAGGTTAAACGGGGATGAATAAGGGATGCAAGTTCCGCAGAGCAACTTCATGGGTCCATTATTTGACACCTGAGACCAAAGAACAGTCAAAACGTTGGACTCAAAGGGTACAAACGGCCCCACAGAAGGATAAGTTTTATAGGATGCACGTGGGATAGTTTTCAATGATAATCTTGGAAAAACGGGTAAAACAATCAACAGCGAATATTATGCGATCTTACTGCAGCGTTAAAAAATAAACTTTTGTTTCATCAAGACAATGCACCAGTTCACAGATCTGTAATTAGAATGGCCAAAATCAATGTGTTAAAGTTCCAATTGCTTCCTCATGCATCATATTCGCCAGATTTGGCCCCTCAGGTTATTTTCTCTTTCCAAACTTTGAAAAATGGATCGGCGGTAAAAGATTTGCCAACAATGCTTTGCAGGGTACCAGGGTATATAGCTCGCAAACTTATAAAGCTGGATAGTGATAAAAAGTTTGTGGGATTGATGATGAGTCACTCTTTGCTACATTCACACCTACATACAAACACTTGGAATTATAGACAGTCCACTGTGCAGGGTCTGCACAGAAGAAAACGAGACCGCTGATCATGTGCTACTGCAGTGCAACGTGCTCAGCGAACGACGGAGGGTGCTGCTGCTTTCGCCCACATCGCTTGCGCAGGTCTGCAGACTTGCAAGGTAGCGAGAATTGAGGTGGCGTGATACAAAGGACAACTCAACGTGGGACCAAGTGCAGGCAGCGACCACCTCAACAACATGGCACCAAATAGGAAGCAATCATTGACTAATGTCGTCATGCGTTACATGTGATTAATTACCATCTGTGTCTGGTTGCTCAGAAAAACACATTAAACCATGTAGTCAAACGTTTTAAAGATAAAACATACTTACTTATTATGCAAAGAAGCCTTATCGTCGGGAGTTTCTACCGAGACACTGCTACCGGCGGCACCAGGGCTGGACGGCGCCGTTGGAGAGAGAGCAAGGGGTGCGGCACTTGCCGCCTCGATCCCAGCCGCCACACGCAGCTCTTCATGCGCACGCAGACTGTCAGACAGTCGCAGCTGCAAGGTGTCTCTCTCCTCCAGCAACCCCATTACTTCCATCGTGAGCTCCTCGCATCGCATGTCTCGTTGGTGTAGCATGTACAGCGCTAAATCAAGCTCCGCCCGAGGCACTGCGTCTTCTTGCTGTAAGTTCTCTGTAATTTCGCCCTCTGCAGCAGGCTTTGTGTCGGAAGCGAATGTGACATGTTTCGCAACCTTCGCCGCCGATGTCTCCAGAAGCATCTGCATGTTTTCTATTTCATCCTTAAGCGTTACTATCTCCAATTCCTGACTCTCAAGTGCTAACCTCATTTCGCTCATTCGGGCAGAATCTTCCTCTAAGGATCTGTTCAAGTCGGTCAATTGCTTGTTGAGATTAGTGCATTCTTCGATTTTCTGTGTCAATTTATCTACTAATTCGGCTTTTTCTGCCTCATAATTTGATTTCTCCTTGTCGAAATAGCAAGATTGTTCGTGAATTCTGAGCCTCAAAATGGCTAGTTCCGATTCCTTCTCAAAACCGAGTTCTTCGATCTTTCGTTCAAATTCAATCAATTGTTGCTTTAAAACTTCAAATTCTTCATTTCTTTGATTTAAAATTATATTGTATTCTTGAATTTTATGATATATTTCATTGTCTTTCATACGAACTTGATTTGTAAGATCTGAAATATTTTTGTTGAGTGAATCAATTTTTTCTTGTGATCTTTGTGATTCTGTAGCAAACATTTCAATATTTTCTTTTGTTTTTTCTAGTTCCATGTTTAGTTCGACAATACTAGCATCTTTGTTGAGGATTTCATTTTTATGCTGAATTTCTATTTCTTTTATGTGCTTTTCACTCTCTTCTTGTTGAGTCAATAGTTTATTTTCATGAATTAACTTTTCGTCTTCCATTTCCGAACGAAGCAATTCCATTTCACTGACCAAATCACTAAATTTGTTTTGTAAACTTATGAGATGTTCTTCCTTGTCTTTCAGCTTAACTTGCAAAGATGACAGTTGTTCCATCATAATCATTTTGCTTGTTTCTTCTTGAGAGGATGATTGAACATTGTCTAGCAAATGCTCATATTTGCTCTCCATAACACTGATTTGTTCACGCAATTCGTGTTCCAAGTTAGAAAAATCTGATTCCCGTTGAGACAAATGCTGTTTCCACATTTCAGCCACTTCATATCCTCGTTGATCCACTGCTGAAACTACAGATGAACGTAATTCTGTGACAGTTGACAACAACTGATCATTTTCCTCATTGAGTTTAGTAGATGTTTTCTCTAAGTCTGCAATCTTCGATTCATAAGCAACTATTTTATCTGATGCTTCATTCATATGAGATTGCAAATTATGACACATACTTGTAGAATTCTGCAGTTCTAATTTTAATGTTTGACAACTTTCCTCCAATATTTTACATTTTTCTTGGAGTTGTGCTGTTTCATCAGAATATGATGGTTTTTGCAGCGAGACCTGCTCATTCGCTATATTCAAACATTGTTTTAGGTTTGTTATTTCATTTTCCATTTTCATTTTATTATTTTCAAAAACATTGCACTCCGATCTAGCTGCTTCGATATCCAAGTGAAGTTGTTTTACAGTTGATACCAAAGAATTATTATCATTGGTCAAGACCTCTAACTGTATTTTGACTTGTGATAATTCTATTTCATACAATTTACATTTCTCACAAATGGGTGACTGATCTTTGATAGAACATAAGTCAGATTCTAAATCCCTTATAACTGATTTCATATGCAAACGTTCTATTTCAGAGTTGTCTTGTTCTATCTTCAACTGTGACTGAACATTTGATAAAATATTGTTCAGGGAAATGATTTCTTCACTTTGGTTAGATTTTAACATGGATAATTCTGTGTTTTCTTTCGTCAACTGGTCAACCAATGCATTAAGTTCATCGTTTTCTTTGTCAATCTGCTCTAGAAAATGTTTATCGACAGATTTATCAGTATTATCTCTTTGGCATTGTTGCATGGGTTGTGAGCGCCCTTGGTCTTCTCCCCAAGCAAATGTGGAAACTTTATCATTTGCTTCCTGAAATTTACATTTCCATATTAAAATTTCATTTTCCAGCTTCTCTTTCATTTCCATCACCCGATCATTAGCATTTTTTATTATTTCGTTTTGTTTGGAAAGCATTTCTCTTTCACGCTTTCCTTTACTCATTTCTGCATTCAGTTCATCAATTCGATCATTTAATTGTTTGATTTGATTTTTTAATTCATCTTCCAATGTTGTATCCAATATATTCAACTGAGAAATTTGATTAGCAGTTTTCAAATCATTCATAAGTCTATCGTTATTAAGTTTTAACTCTTTTAACTTTTTAAGGGCTTTTGCTAGTTTTGTATTACTGTTAGCGATTTCTGACTTTAGCTTTTCATTGTCACTAGACAGCCGATTTACTTCGAACATATAATCGTGTTTCTCTGAATCCACTGAACTTTCACCTAGTCCCCATCCTTCATCTGAATTGAAAGGGTCTATTCCCACATCAGAATATGGCTGTTCTATTTTTTCTACTGGTATTTCATCATAACAGAGATAGGTTTTTTTTGGTACAATAATTTCTTCAGCAACACCACGCCCGCCTGTCTCTTGTTCTTGCAGTTGATTTGTAGTTTCTTGTGATTGACTTTTAAGTATTTCATGTTCAAAAGCTGTTATTATCGGGATTATATTGGCAGGATCTTTCGGTTCTTTCCTTTCAACAACATGTGAAGAAAGAGGATCCAAATATATTGTTGGATATTGTGCGATTTGTAAATCTTTTTCTTTCAAATTTGATTGCAATTCTGTTACTAGGGACTTTTGTTGATGTATAATTTTATTTAAGTTATCAACATCAGATACAGATTTCTGAAATTGTGCCTTGGCAAATTCCAACTCCTCGGTCTTATGTAAAATGTCTTCGTTCATCTCGTTAATCTTGGTTTCCATCTTAAAAATGGTAGTATTACTTTCCGTTTGCAATTTTCGAAGATCCTCAAGTTCGGAGTTGCACACATTTATTATAGATTGCATATTATTTATTTCAGTTATGTATTGATCAGTATAATTTCGTGCATTTGTATCTTCGTCTTTAAGCGATTTTTCATGAAGAGATCTGTTTATTTCATTAAGGTCCTGTAAACTTTCATTTAGAGTCTTAATATTTTGCAAATATTCTTGAAGCTGCTGTTCTAGCTGACTGTTTGTTTCCAAAAGCTTTTCATATTTTTCACTTAAAATTTTTTTTTCTTTAATATTGTTCTCAATTTGCATGTTAAACTCGGATTCCAAGTTATTCATTTCTGCTGTTTGCTGTTTCATACCTGTCTGATACTCAGAAGAAGTCTTCTTAATGTGCGTTTCTAATTGATCAATTCTTAGTTTTGCAGAATCCAATTCCACTTGATGTTCTTTATTTGAATAATCCTTCAAGTACAAGCATTCTTCATGTGCCAACTGAAGATTTCTTTGCAGATGTTGATTTTCATCAATAAGTTTTTGTATTTTATTTTGCATTTCCGTATTTTCTTTTTCGATTTCATGGAGCTGCTTATCAACCACTTGATCGTGATCCATCAAAACTGCCAATCGACTCACTAGTTCATCTTCATTATTTGTGTAGTCACAATAAGCCTTTTGCTTTTCTTCTAATTGATTTCCTAATTGATCAGCTTTTCGTTCCAGGGAGTGTCGCCTGTCTTCCATCACAGAAATACTTTCCTCTAGTCTAGAAATTCGGCTTCTGTAATTAGAAATTTCACTCTCTAGGTTTTCAATAAACAAATCTCTTTCTTGAATTTTAGCATCATGACCAAATTTAAAAGTATTAAATTCCACTTGTATATTTTCAATTTGGCTTAACAGATCTGATATTTGAAGTTGTTTTTGATGGATCTCTAACTCAAGGGTGGAAATCTTGCTAACCAAATTATTATTATTTACTTTTTCCACCTCTTGTTCCGTTAATTTATTATTTAACATTTCAATTCTTGCTTTTAAATCTTGAGATTCCTGCTGTTGAATTCTGAGGTCAGTTGAGAGGCTGGTGTTATTATAAACAAAAGCTTCTATTTCTTGTTTAGCAGATATCAAATTATTTTCTAAGTGCCTGTGCTGTTCTATTAAGTTAGATTTTTCTTGGAGTACAACGGCAAATTGAGCTTCCAATTCCTGAATCTTGTTCTGTTCATGATGTAAGCCTTCTGATTTGATTAACTCTAATTCTGTGCTCAGAGAAGCAATTTCGTTGTGTAGTAATGCTGATTCATTTACTTGCGCCTGAAGGCTTTCAATTTCTTTTTGCTTTTGTTCAATTTCGATGTGTAAGCCAGATATTTGACTTTCAAGCTCAGCACAAATATTTGATTTCTTTTTGAGATTGGCTGCGAATTTCTTGAGTTTTTCCATAAGCTCTTTATTTTTTAGTTCTGAAACCTTAAAACTTTCATTCACTTCAGAAATTTTTAAATTAATCTGTGCTTCATAGTCTTGCTTTAATTTACCTATTTCCTGAACACAATTAGTTTTGTATGCTTCTAATTCACTGAGAGATGTACGTAGGTTTTCGTTTTCGATGGATTCCTTTCTAAGTTGTAATTTTATTTCATGCATTTCTTCATCTCGTTGTTTGCACTGTTCTGCTATGTTTAAAACCTCTTCACTTTGTCTTTTTTGCAACTCTTGCAATTCCTTCATACGGGTATCCTTGTCTAAGAGAGTGTTATACAACTTCTTAATTTCACTTTCAAGATTTGCATTCTTTTCTGTGAACTCTAATTTTATTGACATTAATTGTTTTTTTTCGTCTTCATAAATGTTTAACTTGGCATCTTGTTCATTTATGAGACTTTGATATTTAAGAATCTGCATGTTCAAGCTTTTTATTAATTCATCATTTTGATCATTAAGTTTTTCTTCTTCAAGAAGTTCTATTGTGGATCTCAATTTTTGAGATACACTATTTAATTGAGTTATTTGGTTCAAGTAGTCAGTTATGTCTTTATCTTTCTGTTGCAAAGACATATTATATGTTGCTATTTTGCCTTCGTAATCCATCAAAAAAGATTCCAATTCTTGAATTTTCAAGTCCCGAGCAGAGATCAATGCTGCATATTCAGATTGAGTGTTAAGTATACTGTTTTGTAACGCTTCGTTCCTCTGTTTCAGAACTTCGATTTCATTACAATATATCTGCACTGAAGCCATATTTTCAGTTTGTAGCTTCAGCGCAGTCAATTCCTCCTTCAGTTGTTTATTTTCATCTGCAAGTGTTTTTAGAGAATTCTCAGTATTTGCGTAATTTTTTAGTAACTCTGATTGCTTTTGTTGCTGTTCCTCGAGGGAAAGTATTTTCATTTGGCAATCTGCAATTTCAGCTTCTCTCTCTTTGATCATATTCTTCAATTTCAATATTTCTTTAGTTAATTGCTTTACTGGTTTGGTTTTTAAAACGTGAGGCCTATCATCTTGGGTGGAAATATCACTAGATACGCCATCACTCACATCTTTCGAAGTAGATTCAATATCTATGCCAGCTTCTTCGTTTAATGCAGGCCTTATAATGCTGGAATTTTCTTTTAAAATCTCCATCTGTTCTTTTTTAAGCTTTTCGATTTGATTTGAGAGTTCATCATTATATTTATTTATTTGATCTTTTTCCTTTAGCATTTGCTGCATTTGAGTTTCTAAATACTGTTTCTGCATATTAATTTCATTAATTTTTAAGTGCAAGTTTTCATTTTCTTGTTTCAGCTCATTCATTTTTTCCATTACTTCATGCCTTTCTTGAGTAAACAACTCAATCTTTTTATTTAATTCCTCACTTTCTTGTGTGAGTTTCAGAAGGTTTTCATTAAACTCTGTCTTTTCAAATTCTTCAGTTAATAGTTTTTCATTGCTGCTTTTAGTCAATGGTTCACTTGAAAATGGATTTTTCTTATTGTACTCTTCAAGTTCCAACTTTTCTTGTACAGTTAAAGACTCAACCATTTCTATTGATTCAGCTGAACTAACTTTTTCAGCACTCAATTTTTCTAATCTGTCAGTTAAATCAATGTTCTCCTGAATATAACTTTCCAATTTATTTGTAATTTCCAAAATTTTATCTTGCAGGTCTTTAATCAATTGTTTTGAGTGATCTTTGTCAAGTTTAAGGTTTTGAATAACCAGCTCTAACTCTTGTTTCACAGCTGCCGCTTCATCCAACTGTTCCTCTAGTTGGACACATTTCATTTCCGTACAAACATGTTCATTTTGCATTTGCTGCAAATCAGCCAGCTTCTCATCCATCTCTTTATTTTGTTGTTGCAGCAAGTGAAGTTCTGAAAAAATATTTTTTAATAAAATTCAATAGGGTAAAAATAAAATCAAGGACAAAATTAAAAAAATCACAATAAAGTACAGTACACATTAAAGTTCTATCTGGTATGTTAGATAATGTAAAACGAACATATAAAATGAAAGGTGACAGAATTAAAAGATTCTAATGTTTGGGGGGGGGGGGGGGAGGATCTGGCCAGGAGTGGTCCTGTTATGTGTTTTGTAATTATTTTAGATCTTCCATAAAAGTATATGATATTTATTTAGAGTGGATTGTGAAGCAAGCACACATTTATTTATTAAACAAAGGTTTGAAAAGAACTGCTTCAGATGTTATCAGGTAAATCAGGGTGGAAGAGCTATAGTACTTATCAAACTGACTTGCCCACGATAGGTCTGCTTGCTGGTTCAGTTCAAGCCTTACACTATAGTGCACTATTTCTTTAGTTAATGTATTTGTCTTTGACCTTGCTTTGCAGTAAATTCTACATACATATCACATTCGTAGAAAAAATTATTAGTACGAAAAAGTTTATTTTACTAAACTAAGCCTTGGACTGGTTCTAGCCTCAATGTCAAATACGATTTAGGAAAAACAGCAATACATTTGTATATTCTATCGTTGTAGTCAAAGTTCATATCAAAGGTAAAAAGTTAAAAGCGTAATTGGTACACACATTGATTACGAAATGTTTGATTGCTGGTTTGAGTCCAACTTTGCACTATAAAGTAGTTCTTTATACAGCTGTTGTTCTTTGCTTAATGTGTCCTTGCTTTGCAGTCATTTCAACATACATAATATAGAACTGATTGAAGTGTTCTGTGGGTGTTTAAACTATTGTCTGATATTGGCTTCACGGTTATTTTCCTCGGTCCTTGTGGCCAACATTTCAGGGCAAGTGCGTGCGCCCAGCCGCCACAAGGACCGAGGAAAATAACTGTGGTAAGCCAATAGCATACATAATATATTCGTTATCCTATTATATTCTTCACTATTATAATTATTTTTAAAATCAATAATAACTTTACTTAGGAATTGTTGTAATCTATATGACTTGATCCGGTTTTTGACCTAGTAAAGCGAAATAAAAGATGTATATCAGAGTACTCACCTTGAACTAAATCAAACTTTTGTGTTTCAAGTTCAGATATGGATTTCAATCTAGAATCAGCCAACACTTCTAGTTCAAGCAATTTACGATGGGAGTCAGATTCTGACACTGAAAGTAAAACATATTTTGTCAAAAACTCTGAACTGTTTTTATATTAAAAAATATTTTCACACAGCTGAGGCTCCGCTCAAGTAAATTTCGTTTTGGACATTAATCCAAATGAAGCCCGGTAAAATGTGATCAAAAACTTTAGTGAGCGTGTTGTTCTCCGTGCTCAAATATCCATTCATAACAATTTTCATGGTGATCGGTTGAACTGTATAGAAGTTGATATGATAGAGCACCATCTGGTGGCAAGTTAGACAGTGGATTGCATAAAAACGTTTTATTCCACGAAAACATACATGCAACCAATTTCCATACTGTTCAGTCCATTAATTTCGAACAGAACATCATCCCTTTTCATTTATTGAGATCACTTACATTTCCGATAAATCAATAATATTAATCTCATAACTCTGAAACCTTTCTGTGCCGTGAGCATATTTTTATAACCAATAAATAGAACCCAACACAGTATGGTCGGGCACATTAACATGACACCTGGCAGGGAAATCGATCCTCCTCCTGCTGATTCGCACAGAGCCCCGCTATCGTCAGCATACCATTACTATTAACGTTCCATGTGTCTTTGCGTTTAATGATTCCGAGTTATTCTGTTCGATCATCCGAGATTATTTTGTTAAGTCATCTGAGCCAGGTGTCAAATTAACTCGCCCAACTGATACTTTTATTTAAACTACCATTAAAACCCAAAATATGTACTTACACCTGCCACTGTCATAGTCTACTAAGTGCAACTGCAAATTTCCTTTATCTTCTTCTAGCTCTGCCACCTTTTGAGTGAGTTGATTCACTTCATCACTAAGTTTACTGACCTCAGCATTGGAGTCAGACATTTTGCTGAAATTATCAATTGTTTTCTGCATTTGCTTTAATTTTAACTTGTGAGCCGATTTCACTTTAACCATATTTTTGTTTGCCGCTTCCAATTCCAAATTAAGTGATGCAATCTGCTCATGAGCTACCTTTAGTTGACTATTTAGCTCTTCTGTTGTTAATTGGGGCTGACTTTTTTCAGAATTAGAATCCTCAGCAGCAGCTGTACATATTTTTGGAGATGTAGGCTTTACTGCATCACCAGACAAACTGATTTCCATAGTTACTGGTTTGTTGCTTATGTATGATTTAATTTCTTCTTCCTTCTGAGAGATCACTTCCTGTTGATTCTGAATCACTGAATCTCTTTGAGAAATTATAAGTTCCTTATCCACAATTTCTTTGTTAAGTGATTGTATTATCATTTCCATTTTAGCAATGTCGTCACCAACAGATTCACTTTTTTTTGGGCTCTTATTTATTTCTTGAGAAGATGATTCGGCTAGAGATGTCCAAGGGGATTTGGCTTTGGCTGATGTGTTCCTGGATGCAGATTTTCCACGTTTTCTGGTTACCTGAGGACTGGTTTTTTTCTGTCCTATAGGTTCAGGAGTTTTTGGTTCTGGGTTAAAAAGGGCCAGTTTGTTTTCTAGTTCGAAATTAGTTTGTCTTATCTGACAGTTAAGTTGTTCAAGTAATTCTATTCTCCTTGTCATCTCGGTCATATTAGAAATTTCTTGACTACCCTTTTCCTCCTCAAAATCTTCCTTAGTTTCACCACTCTGTTCTGGAATATTTAACAGTTTCAGTTCGAGATCGGAAATTAATTTATTTTTTAGTTCTATTTCTTCGGACAATTTCGAATGAGCAAGACTTATTTCAAATCTGGTATTCTCGAGAACAGAATTGGCCTGTTCTAAGTGGATAATTTTTTCATTCTTTAGGTCAATATCATTTAGTAATTTTTTCTTTTCCTCTTTCCACTCATTCTCCATCGCAATAAAATTTTCTTGCATCTTCACCATCTGCTGACGAGTGTCTTCCAGTAAACTTACAGAATCTTTTTCTGAAATGAAAATAGTATAAACACAATTATTTTAACAAAAAACCCTTTTTTGGAAAACCAATACTATTGAAACATATTTAGAATGCTCACCTTTTTTACTGAGATTATCTGACATGAGTGAAGTTGCTTTGGTTTTTGCTTCAATCAAGGAATCCTTTTCACTGATTATCTCTTGCAAATCAAGGATTGTGGTTTCCATAGCTCTCATTTTGACTTGCATTATACTTATGGCCGTCTCTTTCTCTTTTATTGTACTTTGCAGTAGGGCAGGATTCCATTTATCCAAAGGCTTGAATTGAAAACATTTACATTAATATACACAAAAAGATTAATTATTTTATGGATTTACAAAGGCCCAAGGGGCAAAAGATAGGCAGTCAGTGTGGACCATAGAACAAAAAGATCTGTGCTTATATGGGCACATTTAGCGCTGATGGCGTATTGTATCGACATAAATCTAATGTAAATGATAATTCAAGACGTTAAACTATTTTATTTATTCTAGGTGCTGTGAACTTACAACCATTATCTTTGTGTTGGTAACACTCCAGCGTAGGCAAGTCTCATCTGTTTTAGCCTGACTAGAGTATCTCCTGATATTACAATCATCTACCTTGGTTTAATTAGATAACATTTGTTTGTTTTCTTCCTCAATATTTAGAATTAAGGCCTTAGAATATTTCACAAGTTCTGATCACCAGAAACCGAAATTAAGATGAATATGAAAAAGTTAACACATGACCTTGAATGAACAGGCACATCAAAACTTAATTATAGGTGAAAAAGTAAGGTAAAAAAAGTAAGGTAAGTAAAGTAAAAAGTAAACCCAAATAGGCCATTACGTCAAAAAATTACCTTTTGAGATTGAGCCACATCGTCTTCCACATCAGGTGTAGGTTTTCTGGAAATGAAAGTAGACTTGGATGCCTTCCCTGCAGGCTGATCTCTCTTACTCAGCTCTTTGTACTGCTTGATTCGTCCCATTATGATCTCTTTCCGCTTGAGAGTGTTTGCCAAGCTCTCGCTGATCCCGGGGACTGCAAGTTTCAAAGATTTTTTTAGCCTTGATAGCTCGGTGGTATGATGCCTTGTAGTTTGATCAAGGAAGTTAATCAATACTGGGCGCCCTCAGGTTCTGGATGCATTACCAATTGACCCTTAAGGCTGGCCGTGGTTCGGATTCGCCTTACTAAGTGGCAGCTCCATACCATTGCATTGAATGAAAGATGGTCGAATCGACAATAAAAAATATCCATGTTTGTCACCCAGTTCAACGCAGCGGTGCATAAGGAAGTTCCTGGCACGGCACCAGCAATTTTCATGGCACTGGGTGGGGTATTAACCATCCATGTCCAGTTAAATAAAAAAAGATTTATCACAATAATCATTAGGTATATCTGTGTCCAGAGTTAGTTGTAAAATGACCTGAAATGACATCCAGTAGACATACAGGTTTATTCAGCAACTATGTTCAATTCAGCAGGTGGTTCAGGAGGTAAATATAAGTATCTTTTAAAAGTTGGTTCTTTCTGTCTTTAGCATCACCTCCTGAAAGAATGTATCTGATGCTAAGCACAAATTTATAAACCATGCACTTACTATAATAAGGAAGATGGTATCTAGGAAGTTCGATTTGTAAATGATATGCCATCAAAACAATTAATGTGGCATCCAGGTTTACCAAAGTAAACATTTAATAAAATATCCTATGATATGATACGGTATATAATGGTTTTACCGTTATGAAACACCACATTAATTTGTACATGGTTAGTTGGGCAATCCCAATTAACGTGTATATTATTATATTTATTATTATATATATGCAGCAAAAGTTTTATGAATATTCCAAAAGCACTGACGGTTAAGCGCATCCTTGACGGACATGGGTGGGGAGTGATCGGAGGCGGCAGCGGAGTAGCCGGTGCGGACGCTCGTCGTAGACGCCAGCTCTGAAGCCGTGTCGCATGTCTCCTCGTCCTCTGAAACACCAACATTGTAAACTCAATTAATTAACCTGTTCATTATTTGAAGATAACAAGACATAGACGGTTAGCATCCATCCATTGCCATACAAGCTAATCAAGCCGCAAACCATCAATCTAAGCCTGGCTAGCCCGGTGGCGTGCAACACCTTCATGTTTCATCAAGGTTAACTCTCTGCTCGGACCGCCCAAAAGTGGCCCCGAAAAAAAATATGTCATAGCTTTACTTTTCTAGATATTTTTATTTTCCCTTCCCAACATAGGTTTCCCCACTTTCACCTAGGTTTGCGATATTTATTTTTGTACGATGGTACGGAACCCTCCGTTGGCCAGTTTTTTTTTGCTTCTTGCTATCTGCGATCAGTCTATTGACTATAAGCAGGTGAGTTTGTACTCCAGCGAGAAAACTCAATTTCAGCAGGATTTGTTTAAATGTCCAGCCCTTTTGAGATGTTTCTCAAATTTTTTGTATGTTAGTTGGCCTGCCAGAGGATTTGGGTGTTGAAAAAGTCTTTGTTTATACTTGGTGCTGATCATTTTAATTTCCTCGCAGATTATAAGCATGTTGTTGTTGTTGTTTGGGGGTGGTCGCTGCCTACACTTGGTTCCACGTTGAGTTGTCCTTTGTACAACGCCCCCTCATTTCTTGCTACCCTAGCCAACTAATGTCATCTATGAAGGGGACGAGGTGTCTGCAGACCTTGATTCTAATTCTAGGTATGTTTAGGATTTGATGTATATCTGTGTAGGTAATGAACCACGGTGCATTAGCAAGACTTTTTAAGATCATATTTCAAGCCATTGTATGATATTGATGTTGGACTTGCTGGCACTGCCCCAGAGTTGCAATCCATACGTCCAGACTGGTTGTATGATGCTCTTGTAGGCCAAACGTTTGCTGTCAACTGATAGTTTTTATTGCCGTCAAGTAGTCAATAAAGGTTGTATTACAAAGGTTGTATTGTATGTTGCCATCATCTCTTTTTGCCTTTTTATGATTCTTCCAAGGGTCCTACCCTATCAAGGTGCATAAAAATAGGTACTGACCAAATGGTTTGCCAAGGAGCTCGGCGTTGGCCCGCCGCCGCTCCTTGATCCGCTTGCTGACGAGGGCCGCATTCTCGAGGCACTTCTGTGCTCGCTCCACCTGGAACTGCCGCTCCGAGGATGACGACACACGTCTGCTTTCCTGAAGTTATTCAAAGTGATTAAGTGGTGCCAAACAATCTATTCAAAATGGTCTGCCAATGTTTGTTTTGTCTAATTGTTTATTTGGGGCTTAAGCCGTCACTGACCGGCACTAATAGTGACTTTATTAATATAGTTGCTTCAAGCTATCAGTTACACCTTGGAGCAAAAGGAAAAAATATATAATTTCTCTAAACTCGCTTCACCTGGGCCTTCTGAATACTTAGACATTGTATTGTGTTGTTTATTCATCATCCATAGACAGTACACTGCACTTGGATTTGTCATATTTTAACAATAGCCAGTTCAGCAACATGATGATAACATTAGCCAGATACACAAATATTTTTTTAAAAAAATCATTCATTCTACCTGTGTACATAATCCTTTTAAGTTTCTCTCGTTTGCCAATGTTACTTAACAACCTTTACCGTTTGATATGTCTTTACGCTATAACTTTAAACCTTAAATCTTCTAAACACCTATGTGTATTTTTAATTCTCACTTTACGATACATGACAGTCTTTAATAAAATTAGTTGTCTCAAAGAAAAGATGTTATCTTCGGTAAAGGCCATTTTGGACATCCTTCACGAGGTCTGACAATAAAGCTGGCATGTCGCCACTGAAATTATTTTTAGATTGTTTGGCTACAGGACCTGGAATCCATAGCCAATTATAGTAATAAAAAAAATTGATTGTTCTAAGACATGCGGCAATATCACTGAACATTGAAATGAGCTCCTCGAAACATGGAAGTCGTGTCAAGTCTCTTCGAAAGCTATAGAAACTATTGCACGAATAGGTATTGCACGAGTAGGTCAGCCTCAGTGGCCCAGTGGCGCGACACTTCGGCGATCGCTCGACCATTCGACCGTTGAGAGAGGCTGGCCGTGGTTCGGATTCCACGTTAAGCTGTAGGTCCCCTTCCTTACTTACTAGGTGGTAGGGTTTATCCCGCCCGGGTTGGTACCATCGCATTGGATGAACGATGGTCGAAGCGGCAATGAAAATTGTCCGTGTCTTCCATCCAGTTCAATGTAGCCGTGCAATATAAGGAAGGTCCTGGCATGGCACCTAGTTCCCATGTGGTGTGTTGGGCTAATACCATGACAGAACTTGTGGTATTAGCCATCCATGTCCAGTCACATAAAAAAAAAAAGGTATTTTCCTTAGAGCTTTCTTCATTTTCATATGCAACTAGACAACTTTGAATGAACTTAGAGTGACAAAAAAATTTCTCAATTTCATTTATTCATGAATCCACAAATCTTTATACAGGGTTATTTTGTGAAGATCCTGCAAACTCAGGGGGTAACTCAGTATGAGATATAGAAGCCGAATATGTAACTAGTTTAATACAAAAAAAATAATGTAAACATATATCCCACCAATTGTAAAATTAACACTATCCGCGCCTGGAAGGCGGCGGTTGGCGGCGCGGAGATGCGGGGAAGTGTGGTGTCTGATCTTTCCCGCCAACTCACCCCACGCTCAACCGTTGCACCTGCCTACCTACTACTCTTTGTGGGGTGAAGTGAAACGTAGGGTCTACGTCACAGAGCTGCAAAGTGCGCGCGAACTAAAAAGACGCATGAGAGTCGCATTTTGTGACATTAAAAATGATGTGTTGACCTTATATCGCTGAAAAACAATGTGAGGCGACGTGTTGAAATGTGCATCGAGAGAGATGGACATTTCCAACAGTTCCTCAAATATGCCTAATCGAATGGACATGTACCTAGTGAATACCTCTAATTCCTCAGCCTTTTGTTGTCCACTGCTGGACGTAGGCCTCCCCCAAACTTTGCCAAGTTGTGCGGTATCCTGTTTTTCTTCGCCAGTTGTCACCTGCTGTCTGACGTATATCGTCTGACCAACGCGCTGGCGGTTTGCCTATCTACAAATTTGTAAAAACGACTGCGTGCGATCGAGGCGAGAACATTTTTAATTATCGTAACTTTGTCATAAATTGTTTTATTAACAAAGTACAAATGCTACTAGGTTCATTATAACACATTGATTCAACCCTGTGAGTCTGCTGGGTCTTTAAAAATAACCCTGTATAGTTTTGACCCTTTCAAAAAATAGGACACTGTACAGTTTTAAAATTGAAATTGTTTGTAAATATGTATCTAAATGACGAGACTTAAAAGGTATACCTTGTATAAATAATTGTAATGACCATTTATTCTATACGAATTACACATAAAATCAATGAAAGTTACGCAGTTACAGGTCGGCAAGAATAATAATATAGGGCTGGTAAGATCCGTGACCTTGAGAGCATTTTCGAGCTAGAGTTTCACGTCTACGTTTCTCCAACTATATTCTTATACTATTTGCTAGAAAGGCTTAGTAATGGAAACCTTACTTCATGTTTGAATGGTATTTAGTAGGCATTTTTTATTCCACAAAAAATGCATAATCAGCTAAATGTTGATGATGACACTTGCTATGGACTATGGACCACGGAAAAACACACCTTAGACAGCCTCACGCTGGAGGCTCGGCCGGGGTCGTTAGGACCAGGGTCGGGCGCTAGCTCGGCCGCGGTGTCGGCCCGTTCGGCCTTCTCCGCAGCCGTTCGTTCGTTCGCAGACATCGCGTAGACTCCTTGCTACACATAGAGCGCCTTCGGGACATGCACACTCACATAACACCACGCACTCTGACCGCGAATGATTGCTGGTCTATCGATAACACCAAAGAAGACTATAAACACGATAACTAGGCCACACAGTGTGAAATTTCAGTAAAGTTAGTAGATTTGCCAACCCATATTGCAATGTTTTGCATTCAAGAAAGACACGTCAGATGTTTTATTATTTTTGACAGCGTGCACTGCATCTACATCGCCAATATCTCCGTCGCCAAGTTTTATCGACAATATGTGCATCGCCAACATATACATCGCCAATATCTCAATCGCCGGCGACGCGTCTGCGGTCCGCAGATTCGTCGCCACTTTACGTGTAGGTGCGAAGGCGTATGGCGGGTCGGGACATTTAACCTAACCTACCCAAACCTTATCCAACCTAACCTAATCTGATCAAACCTAACGTAACCAAAACCAACCAAACCTAAACTAACTAACGTAACGTCACCTAAGTAACCTAACCTAACCTTAATTTACATATAACCATACCCACTTTGGCGACGCATCTGCGCCTCCCGTTTTTGGAGTCGCATATGCGCCTCAGGTCGTTGGCGACGAATCTGCGGTCCAGCCGCAGCTCCGTCGCTGGCGATAGAGATATTGGCGATTCGTATGTTGGTGATGCAGATAGTGGCGAGACAGATGGTGGCGAAATCCAATGGGGTGACATAGTGACATATCTGCATTGCCATGTCCGATATATCTGTCTTCCTTATTTCGGTTGTTGAAAATAATAAAGAGATCCAGCTATAATTATTGAAATGGGCTGACATAATGACATAACATCTGTAATATGCAAGTCAATGCATAACATTAAAACAAGAGCGATATAAATAGCGATATCACTATGCACTAAGATATCAAACATATAACTTTTTCTATATAAGGTGGGCGCGCAAGAATAAGAAAATTACGCTCCCCATATAAACAGCACAGATTTTCCGCCTAGGCCTACAAGGCCCCTAGGCTGCGACGAAGTGGCCGACTTAGAGCACAATCTGGCAACCCACAACACTGCAATGAGTGGGGTATCGAAGTTCGATCCCCCACGATGGGTTGTACCATCGCATTGGATGAAAAGATGGTCGAAGCGGCAATGAAAAATTGTCCGTTTTTCCAACCAGTTCAATGTAGCCATGCTCATAAAGGGAAGGTCGTGGCATGGCACCTAATTCCTTCGGGAATGTGGTGTATTGGGCTAATGTCAAGAGGGTAGTTGTGTCGGTCATCCATGTCAAGTCGCATGAAAAAAAATAAAAAAATAGAAACCCTGAATCTAGCCGAAGTCATCGGAGTAATAGGCTGCGCGAGTCGTCTGGAGACAGTGGTCGTTTCCTTCTTCAGCGCATCGGCCTGGCTGTGCAGAGGGGAACACAGCAAGCGTCAAGAGGGCCCTTCCATCTGAAACTCGGTTCTGCTCTAATTTTGCTCTTATGACGCCGACACGATCCCGTGCGCTTTAACCCATCTAGCTCTTATTTACTTAATCTGTGATCCGCACCAACATTGTTTTTACAGTCGTTTTTACAGTGTAGGTACAGTCGTTTCCTCTCAATTGTATACACTGGAAAGAGAAGGAATTCCTAAGTCCCTTTAACTCTATGGTTGATTTCAGCATGACAGAAAGAGATCTCAAATTTGTGTCTATTCCCGGAGTATAGATTTCAGTCGAAACGACTGTATCTGCTCGTGACAACACCGAAACTTTTTTATTTTTCGAGATGAAAATATGTCACTGGCCTCAAAATGATCACATCCAAAAAATCAAAGTCAATTCTGTTGCTGCATGAAAGGAGGATATACCAACAAACATACTTTCGCATTTATAATATTAGAAGTTAGTATTACTGCTATACAGGCAAAACGCATTAAACCAATCGATGCAATGACAATAAGTACCTACTTAGATATATGCATATAAGACATCAAAATTTCGTTGAAAAATCTAATATGAGGTTGTATTTATCCTCTTACACCTATATGTATAATTTCCAAGCATGAAAGCGATTGGGTGCATTCTCGCATATCCTAATTCATATTTGACCAAGGGTTGTTTCAAAGTTGACAAAGTACCGTTTATCAGGATTGTTGAGCAGCAGAAATTGTAGATCTGGCACAAATACGGAAGTTCGATTGAGTGCACGTACTTGCTATAGGTGTGTGACTTATCATAGGCACGTTTATTAATGCGTTGAAGATGTCTTACACATTTTTGTGTATATAAAGAGTATGAAAACAATCCAATAATCATTCAATAGCCGTATTGACTTCACTACACTAAACCAACATTGATCAGAAAAGATGGCGTGGTTCCGAAACGTATTTTTCCTAAGCTTCGTCGCAATTCAGGTAAGTTAACAAACATTTTCCAAATACCTATACCTCAACAAGTTATGGGTTAGGGGGGAAAAAAATCACTTTTTGTTTTAATTTCAATGTTTATTAGTTTCTAATCTTGCATCCACTGTTGGTATTCGATTAGTTTCCTAAAAGAGGTAAGGAAAGCTGTAAAAAGAACAACTGGAGACTTGACTGGTTGCACTTGAACCAGCAAGATAACCTTTCGCGGTCAATGCGTCTACCGATTCCGCCAACCACCAAATCCATGAAGGAGCGTCCATTAATTACGTAAGGCGTTTTGGGGGGAGCGAGTCGAGTCGAACGGGGGATAGGGGGTCTCCGCAAATATCAGGTTTTTTTTCCGCGAGAAGCAGTGTAATATTGGGATAAAACTGGGTTAAATTAAGTAAAACAGTTTTTTTCCAATATTATAAATTCTGTTCTTTTAAAATAAATCCAACGCAATCAAGCCCACATTATCGCATTGACACTCACATTTGCCATTTAAAAAAAAATCTTGTATCGTACTTAACAGTTTATAAGATATATACATATACATTGATTTAACATTTAGGGAGGATTCCCTTAGGGAAGGAAATTAATTCTTGATTAAAGATAAAAAAACGAAAATTCAACATTCAATTATTCATGTAGTATTATAAGGATGTATGTAAAGTAAGAAAGTATATTTTGAATTGTTAGGCTAATATCACAACACCTACGTTCAGTATGACAGCAGCTGTCCCTGTCCAGTCACATAAAAACATATTTTAATTGAACGCACTTATGCACGTATTTTTTATTACGGTTTCAGAGTATTCATGGCCAATGTTTGCCATCGCTACCACGAGGATGTTTCCGGCCGAGCCATCCACCAACAATACTACCTGCACCGTGCGGCGCTCCTGCGCCCGCTCCAGTCTACCTGCCAGCGCCTACTCCGGCCTATCTGCCAGCACCGGCCCCCTGCGCTGCACCCGCGCCTGCTCCGATCTACCTACCAGCTCCTACCCCCTGCGCTGCACCCGCGCCTGCTCCGATCTACCTACCAGCTCCTGCCCCTGCCCCAGTTTACCTGCCAGCTCCTGCTCCCTGCGCTGCACCCGCGCCTGCTCCGATCTACCTACCAGCTCCTACCCCCTGCGCTGCACCCGCGCCTGCTCCGATCTACCTACCAGCTCCTGCCCCTGCCCCAGTTTACCTGCCAGCTCCTGCTCCCTGCGCTGCACCCGCGCCTGCTCCGATCTACCTACCAGCTCCTACCCCCTGCGCTGCACCCGCGCCTGCTCCGATCTACCTACCAGCTCCTGCCCCTGCCCCAGTTTACCTGCCAGCTCCTGCTCCCTGCGCTGCACCCGCGCCTGCTCCGATCTACCTACCAGCTCCTACCCCCTGCGCTGCACCCGCGCCTGCTCCGATCTACCTACCAGCTCCTACCCCCTGCGCTGCACCCGCGCCTGCTCCGATCTACCTACCAGCTCCTGCCCCTGCCCCAGTCTACCTGCCAGCTCCTGCCCCCTGTGCTGCACCCGCGCCTGCTCCGATCTACCTACCAGCTCCTACCCCCTGTGCTGCACCCGCGCCTGCTCCGATCTACCTACCAGCTCCAGCCCCTGCCCCAGTCTACCTGCCAGCTCCTGCCCCCTGTGCTGCACCCGCGCCTGCTCCGATCCACCTGCCGGCTCCTGCCCCTGTATGCTGGTAAAATGTGGGTCGATATGTCAGAAATGTATGTTTTAGAGACTTTTTCATCTATGGTTTTTGTATGTTTTAGTCAGTTATGAAGTAATAAATGTCCAAAAAATTTTTCCGAGTATATTTTTGATTCAAACATATCGAATTTTACAAACAGACTAGCTGAGGTACCCGGCTCCGCTCAGGTCAATGTCAGATTGGACTGTTGTCAAGATGAATTCTGCCCTCCTTATTCATATTCAGATTTTTTTGCTTTAGCAAAAAGGGGTAACTATATTATGTGCCTCATATGTAGTTACCGCCTTTTGAATAAGGAGGGCAGAATTATTTTCTGAATTATGACTTCCTCATTTAAACTTTCTAAACATTCTGTATTATTGCACCATCCAATAGTGTCCGCTTATAATGAACACATTCTGCGAAGTAATGTTGTACGGCAATATTTACCCGTAACTAACTTCAGTAAAGTAAATTATTTGTAAGTAATTTAAACTCAGGGTTGCTACTTCTTTTGTTCTTTGTTTATTGTCTTAATCTGTTCTACTAAGGAATTTAATTAATGCAGTAGCATTTAGATTGTGATCTTATTTCAAAATTGTATTATTTCTCCGCATTTAAAGGCTATTATAATAAAAGAGAGAAAAAATATTTTAGACAAGGCCCAGCTGCAAATTATGGTTTAACAAAAGATTAAAACATCTAATAATTTCTACCGCTATGGTACTTCCGCATTCCGTTTAGACTTTGAACATGCAGTTGTTTTCCTCAACGAGGAATTTAATCAGGAAAACGAATGTGTGGGTGACTCCTCAAGTGATCAACAACGGAGGTTGTTGTCCTTTAACAGTAAAGGACATGTTGTGAGAAAAAAATACTAATTACAAGTAACTATCTCTATATTTTTTACATGTACACATAATTATCATTAAGACGTGGTAGGTATCAGTTATAGACTCCCAAAACTGACACTATACTAAATTTAGAAGATCAATAGGAACCAAAAACTTATAAATCTATTTCTAGAATTTCGTTTACATATAAAGTTGCAGTTTGCATAAGTATTCATCTTTCATATTGAATCGCATCAAACCCGTCGGATATTCGAGTTCCCATCAGAGATTAT
The DNA here is from genome assembly GCA_946894095.1 of Incurvaria masculella. Taxonomy (NCBI): domain Eukaryota; kingdom Metazoa; phylum Arthropoda; class Insecta; order Lepidoptera; family Incurvariidae; genus Incurvaria; species Incurvaria masculella. The sequence continues at coordinate 3,941,578 of OX335650.1, read as the reverse complement.
GCTTGCTCAGGAACTGCTCGATGAGAGCGTTGACGCGCTCCGGGCGCTCCTGCTGGCAGAAGTGCCCGCAGCCTTCGAGCGTGACGGTCTCCACGCGCGGGTACTGCGCGCTCACGAGGCTCCCGTGCCCCGGTACGAGGTACGCGTCGCGCTCGGCGTGCGCGAACAGGCACGGCGGCTGCGCGGCGCTCGGCGGTGGCGCGGGCGCGGGGGAGAGCGGCATGTACGAGAAGTTCTCGCGGTAGTAGTTGATCGGCGGTGTGAACGCGCCTGGAGGCCAGAAAAAATGTCTTATCGAATCGAGCGGTCCGGCCCAACATCGTGATCGACCCCTTGCCTTTCGTTCGGTCGAATTTTTTGGCGCAAAAATAAGCGTGATAGCAAAGGAAAGAAGTAAAGTCGATATTGACAGGTGTTTTGGGGCGAACATCGCCTTATTGCAAAGTAGGGCAAATCTGGTATGTGGGAATAATACTTAGGGAATCCAAAGGTGCTATTTAACCTTCTTAGATATTGTTCTAGCAGGGTATTTCGGCCTACGCTCCCGCGGCTTTGCCTGCCGATATAGATGTATGACCTACTTATCTATAGCATTTAGATTCCAAAGGCTCTTCATAACCTATCAATAAAACAAGAGAGTTCAGCGAATTTGTTTTTTTCAAAAAAAATCTAACCAATTATTTATATTTCCAATTTAACCAAATAAAAACACGAAACTGTACACGTATTTTTGGAGCATGGTTCCATAAGTTGTATTACATTGATACCTACATACCTCCGACACGGATGACCATGGACTCAGGTCAGGGACGATTAATCAGTCGTCTGTCTGGCACGAGGTCACAATGCACATTGACAAGAATACATCGTTGCTTTTGTTGTGTCTCTGCCCTAGACGATAACGGGCACACACTTCGGATGATAACTACCTACCTACATCAGTAAGCCATTGTGGGAGCAATGCCTATTTGCAACTTAATTCAATAGGAGATAATTGACCAATTGTAGGAAAACCATCGATATTTTTTTATTTCTTCCAAAAACTGATGATGGCAGCGCAGCATACATTGGCCTAACCAGTGTGTCGAACCCATCATAAAGTAAGCTCGTTGATCGAACCAATGCGTGGAAATAACAGGTAGTTATTTCTAGGTACATTTTGTTGATACTGTGATGTGAATCTTTACAAGACCAATACTTGAAGGTAATCTACACTCAGACTCATTAAATTCATCAATGTGAAGTGTCATCTTGAACTAAAACTAATTCTGCTGATATATTGCAAGCGACATCCATAGCGCTGAACTCGCTAGATATTTTAGATTACGCGACCTAAAGTAACTTGCCAAATTCAGTCAATGACCGAAAGAGCGGAGAATATCTAGCGAGGTCAAAAAAAAGCTCATTCGGGAATAGCGTCACTCACCAGGCTTGCCGAAGGTGTACTTGTAACACTCGAGATCCTCGTCGGTGACGTAAGCGCTGCCTTCCTCACGGAACATCCGTTCCAGCGCGCGCAGGTCTCCGCTCGACATCAGCAGCTCGGGGACCCACCACGCACGGTTGAAGAATATGTACCTGCGGGCGAGGCGAAGACGAACGTTCAGGAATGGACTAGCTAGGGCTAGAGGTATGCCCTGCAACCAATTTGACAACAAATGCCATATAACGAACCGATGCCGCGACGCTACAGTCTGGTTTACTCAACGTTGGCCTTGCCAATAGGCCGTATAGGCCGCGGTCTAGGCGCGACAGACGCATAGGCTTGTCACGTTCCGACACGTACTTTACTCCTTTTATCAAACGAACGAGGCTTCTGTTTTACATTTCATAAAAGATAATAAAGATTTTGTCTCATAGCAATTAACATCACCTCATTATCAATGTGTCTAAGCTAAACGTAACAAGATCAGATTAATTTTGATAAAAATAAATGAAGGCCGTCGCACTCGATAAGGGAGCGTTCATAAACCACGCGACGGATTTAGTGGGAGGAAGGGGTCCGGCTCTCGGTAACGACTGGTCACGATTACCGGCCCGAGTCACGTGACGGAACGCAACGAAGCAGAGTCATGCCGTGCCAAGCGCTCCTGGCCCTCCACTTCCCCCGCGATCCTTCATATTCAACTTATAAATAAAACATATTATTGTAATAAAATCTTTTTTATTTCATGGTTTTGGTTACGTAAATCTTTATGTGTGTTGTATTGGCCTATTCAAATCTTCCCCACAAATATCAGAAATAGCGGGCTTTTTGAGCAGTTGGTCACCGGACACGAGGGGGAGAGGGGGAGTTCAAAAGTGGTCTAAACTGCGTCACGTGGTTTATGAACGTTCTCTAAAGAGCTTGTACATACCTACATGTACCTACATATGCACAGATTATTTATAGGCACAACTTTACCTAAAATGTACTACATGAGTAATGTATTGTTTCCCTTTCTCTTTGTATGCATTACATTACGCAACATTTGGCGTAGTAAAGTAGGTGTATCCAACATTGCAATGAAATATGCATACAATTTTGTACATAAAGAACCGAATGTGAGTGATGCTGCACACGAAAGTGAATATATATTGTTTAAGGAATAGACCAAAATTTCATCCTCCCCACATGTTAGTGTTCGGTACTAAAAAAAATTATGGTTTAAGTGATTTTTGTTGCGTGCTTCTTTCGACTAAAATGTACAAGCACGCCTGCTGGCGGGAGCGGGAGGGCCGGCTTACCACGACTTGCGGGACTGCTTGCGATCCTGGTGGACGAGCGTCTGGAGCACCCTGAGCGAGGATCTGCTGAGGCTGACGTAGGCGGCGAGAGTCTCCGGGTACAGCTCGCGGTAGTGCCAGCCTAAGCAGCCGCCCTAGTCGTTCCCCACGAGGATAAATTTGTCGCGACGTACCAGTATGATTTTGCTGCGTGCTTGTTTCGACCGGAATGTTCAACCATGATTGTCTTACCACGACTTGCAGAATTGCTCGCGATCCTGGTGGACGTGCGTCTGGGCACCCTGAGCGAGGAGCTGCTGAGGCTGACGTACGCGGCAAAAGACAAAGGTACAGCTCGCGGTAGTGCCAGCCGACGCAGCCGCCCCAGTCGTGCGCTACGAGGATGACCTTGTCACGACTTGCCAGTATAAAGCTGCGTTCTTGTTTCGAACGAAGGGTACAAGCACGCCTGGTGGCGGGAGCGAGAGGGCCGGCTTACCACGACTTGCGGAACTGCTCGCGATCCTGGTGGACGAGCTTCTGGAGCACCCTGAGCGAGGAGCTGCTGAGGCTGACGTATGCGGCGAGAGTCTCCGGGTACAGCTCGCGGTAGTGCCAGCCGACGCAGCCGCCCCAGTCGTGCGCCACGAGGATGAACTTGTCGCGACCTGCCAGCACAAGAAAGCGACTTTGCAATATCGCGATGCTCTTACTCATTATTCCAGAGGTTAAATTCCTGCCCCGTTCATGTACCACATTGGTGAATTGAAAACTTCTTTAGCACCGTTGTAATTTGAAAATAGATCAAACTGAAAAAGCGACAGGAAAAAGATAGTAATTTTTTTTATATCGATGAGAGTAACACATTCTACAGTTTCGGTTTCATCAGCATCAGAATAGGGCAGATAGTAGTGACACACTGACGCCAGACGTTTTGCCGATTGGGATAAAAACATGATTCGCTTTATATGACGTTTCAAACTAAGATAAAAACCGGTCAAGCGTGAACGTGTTCACGTGCCGAGGATCCCGTCACGGCTGGACATGGACCGTGGGTCATGTTGGGAATAACACTATGAGAAACGAAAAAATTCTCCCTCGCCTGATTTTTTGCAATTACATACAGACCCAGATCATAACAGACCCCTTTTCGCTTTTTGCGACGGGACCCTAATTTCCTAAAACTGCCAACCCAACGTATATGCCACATGCAATTAGTCGCAGGTGTAATTTGAGAGCAGACGATTGTGGGAACTATGAGGGTTCGTGTGGGTGGGAACTAACCCAGCGAACGCATTTTGGGAGCAAGCGCGGTGGCGATGTTTAGATTGTGTGGCCCACGACGCGCGGCCGGCTTCCCAAACGATTATATGTACAATTTGTCCATACGGCAGAGCCGCGTGTAACGACTCCTTTTCTCTTCTGTAGTTTCAGAGTTTTCGGCTACCCAGGCTTTCTTAATTTCTGCAGCTGCCTTGAAAATCCACAAATCCACAGCGTTGTTATAACGTTTTTAGCAATAATTCTTCGGTCGGGTCACGTATACAACATACAAATATTGACATGGATAAATTCGCCTCGTTTCGCGGTATAACGACATGAAAATAGGATACTGTACCACACAAACAAAACAGCTAATACCCATAACTTATTATGACGAAAGACTTGTTAGTAACTACACACGTCAAATAGATCGATTCACACTGACTAGTTGAAAAACTGGTAAGCAATTCATAAAAAACTTGTATTCAATGAATGAGATAAGTACACATATTGTATAGGTGCTTGTAAGAACGTGGACAAATATAAGACCTTGGAAGTGGGTTACGCGCAATTTGCATAATTACCATTGTAATGTTTACAAGACGATTTCTCTTGTAAAGATAGTTCGATCCGACACTGGAAATATTGGAAGCGTTAAATCCTCGGAAAGTTTTGGTGAAGCTTATAATTTTAACGCAAAACTGGTTTATTGTATCAGGTTGGTATCCCAAAGTGATGTTGAACCATAAACCCATATCAGTTAACTTGTCCTTGTACAATTTATCTACTCATATTTTGTTAATTTCAGTTACAGCCACAGGTTACATCTATCTATCATTGCAGCGTTGGTATACATCAAATATGAAATTTGAAAATTTGTTTCAAATTTAATTTAAAGTTAATAGGCAAAACTGTGAAAAAAATTCATGTTTCAAGAACGTTAAATTGTATTGTTATGTATAACGTAACGTAGAAACATTTGGAATGTATGTGACATGTTATTTGGCCTTAAATGTAAATTTTTCATAACAAAAATTAAAATAACTATAACTAAACCAAATTAAAATATTCCTCGGCAACGTCTTTTTTGAATGTTCCTAGAACACTAGCGGCGTTTCCGCGCTGAATAGCCAGACTGTCTATAAATGTAAATTGGTGGCAGCTTTTATTTTGCTGTCTTATACTCGATTGCAATTCACCGCCTTTATCCGAATGTAAAGTACATGGAGAGCCAAGCAATGACTGAAAGAAATTGCAAACACCAAACAATTTCTTGAGTGATTTTCCGTAGCCAGGTAGGTACGGTCGCATTTAGAAGTCCAGTAGCACATTTCAACGTGGATTGCTATGAAGCGCTCCCATCGCAAGGAGGTGAAGCGGCAGGACGCCCCGCCTGAAAGGTCGCCACATTTGCTAAACAAACTATTAACTTATATCATCGATGGTACCTATGTGTATTGCCACTCACCTGAAATCTACATTATTTGACAAACTCAGTTGGCGCACAAGATCGCTCAAGACGTCCGCCATGTTGGTAATATTGTAAGCAAACTGCCGGTCTGGGTTCTATGAGTTCCCGAAGCCACGCACCTCTACCGCAACTGTCGAGTTATGAAAGGCTTCTGACTTGCAATACTAGTAGACAAACCCAGTTGGCGCACGAGTTCCCTCAAGTCGTCAGCCATGTTTATGATCTTGTAGACAAACTGCTGCTCTGGCTTCTAGGAGTTCCCATAGCCACGCACATCTACCGCCCAGCACCTGCGATCTATTTTAGCAGACAAACCCAATTGGCGCACGAGATTCTTCAAGTCGTCAGCCATGTTGGTGATCTTGTAGGAAAACTGCTGCTCTGGCTTCCAGGAGTTCTTGTAGCCACGCACATCTTCCGCACCTGCGATCTATATTAGCAGACAAACCCAGTTGGCGCACGAGATCCCTCAAGTCGTCAGCCATGTTGGTGATCTTGTAGGCAGACTGCTGCTCCGGCTTCTCGGAGTCCCCGTAGCCACGCATGTCTATCGCCACGACCCTGTAATCAGGAAAATGTACCAAGTCGTTGTTTTATCAAGACGCTGTTTTCGTTGTGTATCCTTCATGGATCGCTATAGTGACTAGTATCTGTTAAAAATATAAGTGTTCTTCTTCTAGACACTTGGTTCAGGGACAACCACCTTAATGTAGACTAAGTACCAGAAATTTAAATAAATGTACTGAAATACCTATGCAAGTACATGCATCTTTTGTCATGATCTATAACTCACCAAATTCCCTAATATGAAAACACGGAGATCGATCTCCGTTATGAATACAGACTTTGGTCTCTATAGAAACTGGTAAGTAATCACGCCAGAAGTTAAATCAGATCAAATGGATGTAAGAGCCCAGAATAAGGGCGTGACCTTATATTATATTATTATTGATAGGCTAGCGGCTTTAAGCTGATGCGCCCATATCACTACACTTATTTATTATCAATATTTTTTTTTTATATGATTGTCCAGTTTATTTTTGAAGGAATTTACGGAGACAGCGTTTACAACTTTACTAGGAAGACTGTTCCAAGACTCTATACTCTGTTGGCAAGAAAGTGTCGTCGAGGGTTCTGCTTCACCCGATTGTGATACAGCTTTTTTGAGTGCCCTCTCAGGTTTTTAGTATTAGCAAGGGTGAACATATCTTGTAGATTGGTAGAGTTGTAAGAAGAGTTGAGAATTTTAAATGTTTCTTACCAGTAGTGTTTATTGAAGTGTTCGATCTGATGCCGCCACGAGTACCAGAACTCAGGGTAGCCGTGCACGAATACCAAGAGGGTCTTGCTGGGGTCGCCGCTCTCCACGTAGTGGATCTTGACGCCCTGGAAACATCATCAGAGCATGCTTGGATTTAAAAAAATATCATGTTTTCATCAAACCTGGAAGCATTGGTTTGACATCCGTTTGACATCCGAGCACCACTTTTACTAGCATCGAATTGGGACCATCCGTAGTGCACTACTCTTTTCTTTCGATCTAAAAAAAATAATATCTGACATTGTCGGACAAACATGAATAATTTAGCATGACCTGAAAGGTCATCTAAATCAAATACGTGACACCCGTAGTGGCAGGGCATGTATGAATGAGAAGTTTCTGTCCTCGGCCCCCGACCCACCGCGTCTCAAAGCCCGAACGCGGTATTACCAGTATTACTTCGTTTTGGCTTAGTGTTCTTTCTGACTTTTTATCCATTTGCTGAACCCCTTAGGGTCGTAGCGTGATGTTAATTAGGGAACTATCTCTTGAATTGGGCTATCCAATGAAAAAATAGATCCGACGATTGGATTTGAACGAGGATTTGAACTGGGTGGGAAACTCGAACAATTTTTCATTGCTGCTTCGACGATCTTTTCATCAATTGCGATGGTACCAACGCGGGCAGGGTTAACCCTACCACCTGGTAGGGGAAGGCGACCTACAGTTTTACATGGATTCCGGTTCATGAAGCAGCTCGCATTCTTGATGAATTCTAACTGAAAAGAGAAGGAAAGTGATGCATTTACGGGGCGGGGATGAACCCAGTACCCTGGCGTGGGAAACATGAATGTGTGATTATAATCAAGGTGGTTATGGTGCTGTCTCTACAACAAACACAAAACCAAAAATCGTTGTTAATAATATTATTTCTGCCTACAGAATGAATATCATAAATAATCCAAAGTCATAAAAAATATAATCAACGGTTACATCAAATAATGTATCATCAAAGTGTCATTCATTCAGTTCAGTGTCCTTGGATGGAGCCCTGAGTTGTCCGAATGAATCCAGCGAACGAGACACCACGGAAATAGCAGCTTTATTATACAAATTGCAATATTTAGTTGGTAATTGTCTTGCATTTCTTGTCTCTTCTTGCGACATTGCACGCTTGGGTTGAGATGCTACGAGACCAGCATTAGTATTGTGTTACGTAAGTTGCCCTGAATGCAACTTGCGCTAAAGTACTAGGAAGGTATTTACGTTACCTATGATTATGAGATTAGATACACGACGTGTGCTGAAAGTGGAGCCCCGCATTCCGTGTACAGGTACAGTCGTTAACTTCAATGTTGTTGCACTTTAGGTTGGCAAACGTCTCTATATAACCCTAATGAACGGCTCTAAAATTACGATTTAGACCACGGGTGCTTTATGATGTGGATCAGTTATCGCTTAATTGTATTTCCGATTCCAAAATCCAATTTAGGACAATATGTTCTTCTGTCTGTTTCCTAAAACAACAAGGACTTGGCCGAAATGGCCCACCAGATAATAGAGATTCAAAAGGACTTTTGAGGGCTAAATGAACATTTTACGGTCGTATTCAGAGTGAACCTGTCAAATCTTAGTACAAGATAAGCAACGGATTAACCATACGAAAACCGGTTTAGTCCGGCGTATTAAGAGGATAATGAGGTGATCGAGTTCATTGCAATGGCTCGTGGCTGTTTCCTCAGTCAAATTAAGAAACATTTTTCTGAATTCACATGTAATAAATCACCTAACTGAGAGCTACGCCCGTACGTATCGATTTTTAGGGTTCCGTACCCAAAGGGTGGAAACGGAACCCTATTACTAAGCCTCCGCTGTCCGTCCGTCCGTCCGTTTTCACCCTTTGGGTACGGAACCCTAAAAACGTAAAAACTTAGCTCTCAATGGAGTGAGAAGTTAACTTAGTCGTCACTACTGCGAGTTAGAGGAAGATGGTACACACACCAACCCGATGATACGACTTTTAACCGCTAGAGGTACACAGTGTCCCGGCTCATTATAAAAGAAATGAGTATTTGTAAATTCTCTAATATTTCTTGAATTTTCCTTAAAAAAATAATTCTGTAATATTTCTTGAAATTTCTTTAACAAAAATTTTTTGAAGCCAGGGTGAACTGTGCATTTGTGGATTGTGAGTGAGGTGATCGGAAGTCGCCCCTAATACGAACCCTATCGAGCAGGCGCTATCGAGGAGGCGATATCGCCGTTAAAAAATATTGTATGCGTTTGACAGATGGTATCGACAGCGCTTTCAATACCATCTGTCAAACGCATACAATATTTTTGACAGGCGATATCGTCTTCTCGATAGCGCTCACGCGATACCGTTCGTAGTAGGGCTCCAGGACACAAAGGTGACCTAATGACTCTTTGTCGACCATATTTCTCATCTTTTCCTTATTATTTCAAATTAAAACTTGAAACATAGCTTCAGGTCAATATTGAAGCTGCATGGCGATTTAGAGATGTTTTTTGAGTAAAAGTAAGTAATGTCAGTACATTTTGTAGGAAAACATTTTGTTCTCATACGTCAGTTAACTCATGGGTGTATTTACATTCGAAGTCTATGGTCGAGACTTTACTGAATTCACTTATATTCCGGGAGGTCACAACATTTTTGGTCACGATAAGGTAAATGGCTGAATCTGGGTTCTCATGTTAGAGAGCAACCCTCTGATGATAAATATGTCGGTCTGCCCGTGCCAAGTGGTTGCGTTATCTTGATTGGCTATATAAAATAGATGTTGGTATGTACCTTCTGATAAATATACTGATTGTCTGGAAACATTGATACTTATTAATTATACAACAATAACCAGTCGGTTTTTTTGATTAATTACTAAAATATACCTAAAGTTATATCTGTAACCTAAATCGCTTATAACTACGAAATGAAACCAAAGATTTGTTCAGTTTTTGCATTGATAAGCATGTATGTACTGCTGCTTTCATGTTACGCCATTTGCATCCATTTCATATATATATATTTTTTCATATCATATATATTTTTTTGTCACCATAACTACTTTTTCAGGCGCCTTATCTACGTAACGCAACCACTTGGAACGGGCAGACTGACACATTTAGCATCAGACGGTTGATCTTTATCCCGTGAACCCAGTTTCAGCCGTTTACGTTATCGTTACCATTTTTGTCACGACCTCCTAGTCTATTACTAAATTGCCTGGGCGGCCGATGTTCCCTCGGCGTTATATTATACCTAATGTACTTTTGTACCATTGAAACGGCGTTAGGTTTTGATTTTAATATTTAATATTTATTTATTTTCTCAGGGAGGGTTTACCTCCATCTCACGTATTAACTTGGAAAATAAAGCATTATCTGAATTATTTTTTTCAAATCACTAGATTTGACAAATGATTTAAACAACAATTGCTCATGTAAATCATAGGATAGGATTAAATAAATAATCGAAACTAGAAAATAGCTCCAGCATTTCGAAACCTACATTGTTTCCTATGAGCCTGGGCGAGCTACCTGCGACGCACAGAGTAGGTACTTCATAAATGGACTGAAGACCCAAGTCTGAATAAGTCAATGTTTGACTTACGTTAATACGTGCATAACTTCAGCAAAAGAAAAAGTAAACCAGGGCTAGTACATTTAAGTTCACTATCAACCATATTTCTAAACGTGAGTCAACCGTTTGATCATATTCAATTAAAACTCATACTAAGGGATTCAGTCCAACTGGAACGCGCAGCACGTTTGAGTGATGCTGCGGAAATCAAACTCAATACGACGTATTCCATGCTCGAGCGGCGGAGTGCATCGACATAAAAGTGGAGCAACGACTGCACTTACTACATACAGCCGTATTCAGAGTGGGCGGACTAACTTTAGTACGCGTATTAAGGCCCGACTAAACCGTTTTTTCTATGTTTAGTCCTGTACTAATCCCGTACTAAGTTTTGGTAGGTTCGCTCTGAATACGACTGCTAGTTGTCTTGCACTGCAATTAGCGTAGACTAGGCACCTACCTGAGTTTGTTTTTTTATTTGATTGAACATAACGCAGATGGCTGATACCACTTGAATACCACACCCACCGTCATGATATATTAGTCGAACACACCGCATTCCCGAAGGATGCTAGGGGCCATGCCAGGACCTTCCCTTTATGAGCACAGCTGCATTGAACTGGATGAAAAACGCGGTAAATTTTTCATAGCCGCTGCGAACATCTTTTCATCCAATGCGATGGTACCAACCCGGGCGGGCTTAACTCTACTACAGGGAATAGAAGGGAACACAGAGAAAAGAGGGAAGGGAACCTACCGTTTTAAATGAATTCCGAACTATGGAACAGGTCGCATTCGTAACGATTTGCACTTATCAGAAATAGAAAGAAAGTGGTGCATAAACGGTGCGGGGATTTGAACCCAGACGGCTGGAACGGAAGGCAAGTCCACCCGCCCCTAAGCCCCGAGCTGCTCAAATTCGCATGTAAATCCGCGGTTTTCCCCTTTAGTCGCTTCCGCGTATGTTCTTGCACCGAAATTAATAACTTTATATAGACTCGGTAATAGGTGGACGCGGTCACCACAACCGACATTAAAACCGCACACTATTACTCGGGGCAAACCCGCGATGTTTTCCATGCTACGCAGTTTCCAAGAAAAAAATGCAAAAAGTAACCGAAGCACCGCGAAACGTTATCTTTTTTGGTGCCCGCACGAGGTAAGGTTTATATATGACCTTGGTACGTCGGTTGGTCATTGCACTCGGCTCAAATCAAGTTGGAAAAGTTCCCAAATTGTTTTTGTGGTCCCGTACCCAAAGGTTGCCAACGGAACTAAGCCTCCTCCGCTGTCCGTAAATATATCAGCGGTACTTTATCAGTGGGCTGTATATCATGAACCGTAATAGGTAGATAGTTGAAATTTTCACAGGGTGTATACTTCTATTGCCGACATAACAAAGTAAAAATTAACAATAAATAAACATTAAAGGGTTTCAATAAAAACATTAAAAAAAAAACAAAATTAATTAACCGTTAATTGAGAAAGTTGGTTGATTTGTGTTAAATCTTGAACGATGGCGCGGAACCCTTCGTGTGCGAGTCCGACTCGCACTTGGCCGATTTTTTATATATCCTACTTAACAAATTAGAGCATTATGGAGTGAGAGGAGTTGCGCTCAACTGGTTTAGTACCTACCTTGCTAACCGCGAATTCCGCATACAAATCAGCCATAATAACTCTCAGAACGGAAAAACCGAAGAAGTGATGTCCTCAAAGTTTCCTGCAAAGTTTGGTGTACCACAAGGCTCTATTCTCGCCCCAACCCTCTTCCTTATATTTATAAATGACCTTCCCGAGCATGTGACACTAGCAATCCTAATTGTACTATATGCAGACGATGCCACCTTTATATCTACCGCATCAGATACAACAAACCTTATAACTAAACTTAATTTAATGCTGACAGAACTGAATATTTGGTTTAGCCCGAACGGACTCCTCATCAACAGTTCAAAAACAAAATGTGTAAAATTCAGTATACAGCACAACCAAGACAATGAGGAATTATTTCTACAATACCAAAGTAAAATAATAAAATTTCCTAGGATTTACAATAGACCAAAATCTAAGATTTAATATACATATCGACAATCTATGCGAGAAATTATCAAAAGCGTGCTACTGCCTTAAAGTACTCTCAAAATCTTGCGGCCTCGAGACCCTCACTAACGCATACTACGGTTATTTCTATTCCATACTAACCTACGGAATAGAATTCTGGGGATCCGCAGAAGTTTCAAGAGTGTTTAGGCTGCAAAAGAAGGCGATACGCACAATATCACATTCCACATGGGACTCTCACTGTACTCCACTCTTTAAAAAACTAAAGATGCTTACTGTTTACGACATCTACATAAAGAAGCTGCGTTGCACGTGAGAAGGAATCCGTCAGAGTTTAGTGAACAAATACATAAATATGATACTAGGAATAAGGGTAATGTTACACAGAAAAAACATTACACAAGTAAATATAAGAAAAGCCTTCACTATAATAGCATTAACATCTATAACAAACTTCCAAAACAAATCCGACAAGAGTTGGATTATGGAAAATGTTGCACTCGCTTACACAACTGGCTCCTAGAAAATATTTTCTACGACCTAAAATACTTTACAATTGTAGTCTAGACCGCTGTGTATGTGGGTGCAACGCACAGAAATCGGAATATCAACGTGACGAAGAGCATTTTGTAGGTAGCGGTAAGATTACTCTGTACCAGTGCCTAATTATGTTACAATAAATTATTTGATTTGATTTAATAATATGGTCCTATGGTGCACTCCATTCAGCACCGAAAGGGAGTGATCCTGCACACGAAACTGAACATCTTTTGTTCTACTACTATTGTCCTGTGTCTGTTATGTTTAATTTCGTGTAGAGAATCACTATTCTCACCCGCAGCATTTTTATAAATTAAAGACAATAAAGTAAATTAGCAATCATTCATGTAGGTACTAAGTAGTATAACTACGTGTGACCTTCTGAAAACCGGATGTAAACGTATGAAAATATATTCTTCATCATGGGGTCAAGTGGTTTGTTCAAGTATGATCTTTGACGCACGTCATACGCTTATAAATTTTCCATTATCCTCATTATTAAAATCTTCATGGTTTGGCTCATAGCCAAAAAAATCTTTTCGATTTCGGTGTTCTTAGGAACTCTTTTAGGGTCTCGTCGCAAAAAGTGAAAAACCGGCCAAGTGCGAGAAGAAAAAAAGATTTAACACAAACAAATCACGTTTTTTGTATGGGGCCCCCCTTTAATTTTTATTATTTTAAAATTCTACCTATTTGTTGTTATAGCGGCAAAATAAATACACATTCTGTGAAAATTTCAGCTGCCTACCTATTACGGTTCATGAGATACAGCCCTGTGACAGACTGACGGACGGACGGACGGACGGACAGCGGAGGCTTAGTAATAGGGTTCCGTTTTCACCCTTTGGGTACGGAACCCTAAAAAGGGACCAATATGATCTGGTTCTGGTGTCTGTTCCGCCATTTGTCCCGAATGGTTCAATTATGAAAAAAAATACCAATATCGGTACACTTTTGTCAGCCTTGGTAGCTTAGTTGCGCGAAGCCTTGCGATTCGATAAGCTTGGTGAAGCACCTCTGAGCGTGGTTGGGTTCTGGATGGGTGACCGTTTTCAACCGTTGAGGCTGGCCGTGGTTCGGATTCCACTAGAACTGTAGATCCCCTTCCTTATTTACTAAGTTGGTAGGGTTAACCTGCCCGGGTTGGTACCATCGCATTGAATGAACGATGGTCGAAGTGGTCATGAAAATTCTCCGTGTTTTCCATCCATCTCAATGTAGTCGAGCAATATAAGGAAGGTCCTGGCATGGCGCCTAGTTCCCATGTGGTGTATTAGGCTGATATCTGAAGGTCAGTTTGGTATTAGCCATCCATGTCCAGTTACATAAAAAAAACTTATGTAGTTATACACCTACCAGTAAACGTTTGTTTGGTGTCTATCATAACTAACATTAAGATTTGTCTTGTCGGCTTATCTAATAGTAATAATAGAAAAACCTTTATAACTTTACCTACCTGTTTCATCTCCAATTTCTGCTACATATTTATAAAGTGTTTTGCTTCAGTAACTGTGAGTTATTCTATAAGCAAACATTATCGATTTTCCTTAACAATTACGTCCACAACATTTTTGAGGAACGCTAAATATTTAGGAAAAAGTCTAGTTCAAGCGAGTGGATTCGCTGCCAGCAACATGCAACAGCAACATAGCAAATGCAACATATAAGGAACGTCCCGGCATGGCACCCAGTTCTCATGAGGTGTGTTCAAAATCTAAATTCAAAATAAAAAAAAGTTGTTGAAACAAAGACCATTCACAGAGAGCTTACAGCTAAAATCATTCCTAAACAAATCCTAAAGAAGAAAAAAAATCGACGACATTTTTACGACAGTTGCATTAAATGATTGAATTTCTTCATTGCAGAAATTTTCTTTTTAAAATGAGTACAGGCACGATTTTTCGTGCCTGTACGAAAAACGTATATATAGGTATAATATTTGGAATTCAGTTAATATACCTACTTTTTCGTACTAAGCAAGTACGTCGCTTTTTCCAAGGAATATAATATGTATTTAGCATAATAATAATTATTCAATAATAAATATCATAAATCATAATCAATGTCATTGAATGTTCAATCTTTGCAGTTCAATCTAAACCGCAACACAGGGACACAGGTAAAGCGTTAAATCAATGTATGCAGGATGCACGTTTAATCTTAGTAGAAGGCATTGATTGCGGGTTGAGGGACTGTATACAGCAGGTGGAAAAATTGGTAGACACAAAATCCGCGAATGGTATTATTTGCTGGTTCGGGTCCCGCCTTGCGTTCATAAATCAGTTCTTGTTACAAGGCTCTTTCTTTAATTAATGTGTCCTTGGTTCACTGTCGATTATACATACAACATTTGATTTTTTGGCGTCTGGGCAAGATTTATTCAACAGATGTACCTATTTTCTTACACAGATAAAAACTGTTTTTCTCCAGTTATAAATTACTGAACGGTTAATTTGGCAGGACCAAAAGAAGTCAAGTACACTTCTGTCTAAAATTTTAATTTCTAGCGTCTGGGCAAGATTTATCCAACCGACATATTTTCTTATACATATAAAAACTGTTTTCTCCAGTTACATTACTGGACGGTTCGATATGCAGGAAAAGCGAATACGATAATTTTGGAAGGACCAAAAGAATAAGCGGGCAAATACTCCGGGAAAGCGGTGCCATGGCACTCCACCATCGATATGCAGATAACGATAAGTAAAAACAAAAATTATTTTGTATTTACGCTCTAAATATTCAATTTTCTATTCAAACATAATGCGATTCACATACCACCAAGTAGCTTCCACGGAAGGGTAGGATAGGTTAGGTTATATTAGGCAGAGATTATGCGAACGCCGAAAACTCAACGCTCTTCATGTAACTTCTTCAACTACTAAATATTGCAAAATTACAAAACGAAGCTCCTCCTATCCGCTCTAAAATTCATTCCATTTTTTGAAAATTCATCACGCATGACTAATGACTGCACTTTTGAAATAATTACACGAGAAATATAGTTTTGCATATGACACGAAAAAATGATTTAACTTACATAAATATACTTTCGTACTAAGCAGGTACGTCGCTTATTCCAAGGAAGCATATTCGTAAAGTAGTTCTTTTTACTGGGCTCTTTATTCAATTAATGTGTCCTTGCTTCACGGTCGATTATACATATACACATAACACATTCCTTGATTTAACTTACGTTTATTTTATGGTTCTTGTGCTTGCCATACTTGGGGTCGTTCAGCACGGGAGGGCGCAGAACCCTCAACTTGGGACTCCCGCCCGAGAAGGGGTGCCCGAACGAGTACAGCAACAGTCCGAGGAGAACCTGCACACTGTAGTAGAGAGTCCAAGCATTTGTCACCAGCACCGACGCGAACAACTTCAGTACTTTCAGAGGATTCTTCGAAGACATTGTCCGTTTGGAAACTAGCCTCTCTACTTAAAAGAGCTGAGACGTCCGACCGCCTCGGAGCACGTAGGATCACTGCTTCATTCATGGCGGTTGTTTCTTGATATTACGTCTGTGTCAAGGACGGCGGTGTAGCAGAGGCTGCGTAAAAAACCGGTAACGTAGTACTATGAAAATGTTGGGTTTCTATTGGTTACCTGTGAAAGTAAACGTATTGAGATTTAATAATGAAAGGAGACTTTTTATATTCGGACATGGGTATATAGCGTCCATCCGTCCGGATTTATAGGTGTATTGGTATTCCATTAATTTGTACCGATTATCGACATAAATTAATTATAGCATATATATACAACCCAATGGCTACATTCCCGAAGAAATTAGGTGCCATGCCAGGACCTTCCCTTTATGAGCACGGCTACATTGGACTGGTTGGAAAACACGATCAATTTTTCATTAAAAAAAAAAAAAAAATTACATCCAATGCGATGGTACCAAAGGCTTAAAACCTACCACCTAGTAAGAAAATGGGACCTACAGTTTAACATGGCTTCATGACGAAATGCACTTATCCAATTCATAATGAGAAAGAAAGTGGTGCATGCGAGCACGGAATGCGAGTCCCCGAGCCACTAGGCTACGAGCCGCATGGTACCTAAATCCTACGGGAATGTGGTGTTTTGGGCTAATATCAAAATTGTAAATGTCTAGTATTAGCTAGCCATGTCATGTTGCATAAAAAACCCATGTAAAACTGTAGGACTAATTCCCCTATTAGGTGGTAGGGTTAAGCCCGCCTGGGTCGATACCATGGCATTTGATGATAGGATGGTCAAAGCGGCAATAAAACATGTCCTTTTTAGGGTTCCGTACCCAAAGGGTGAAAACGGAACGCTATTACTAAGTCTGTCACAGGGCTGTATCTCATTAACCGTAATAGCTAAACAGCTGAAATTTTCACAGACTGAAACCTGTTTTTTTGTGTTAAATCTTGTACGATGGTACGGAACACTTCGTGTGCGAGTCCGACTCGCACTTGGCCGGTTTTTTCCATCCAGTTTAACCGTGCTCATAAAGGCAAGGCACATAATTCCTTCGGGACACACCACGTGATGGGCAAATAAATTAATATCATGACGGTGGGTGTGGTACAAGCCATCCATGTCCAGTCACATAAAAACCTGGCAAGTGCGAGTTGGAATCGCACACGAAGGGTTCCGTACCCTCGTACAAGATTAAACACAAAACAATCCTGTTTTTTGTATGGGGCCCCCTTTATTTTTTATATTTTTTTGTTTTACCTATTTGCTGTTATAGCGGCAAAATAAATACACACTCTCTAAAAAATTTCAGCTGCCTACCTATTAAGGTTCATGAGATACAGCCATGTGACAGAAGGACGGACGGAGGGGGGCGGAGGCTTAGTAATAGGGTTCCTTTGGCACCCTTTGGGTACGGAACCCTAAAAACGCGCAAGACAGGCGTATGTTTGTAGTGCAAACAATCCAGACGAATCCTGACTGAACGACTGACGAATGAGACCAAAATAGTTTCATAAAAAATGTACTGAAATTTCTTTTTTTGCTTAAAAAAAAATTCTAAATCGCTGTGTACTTCAAAATACTGATACGAAGTTATGTTATAAATTTTACTTTGAAATATTGAAGAAAATTTAAGAAATTTGATCGACAAAAGAATCAGTGGATCACCCCTTATTTACTATCAAAAAAGGGTTTCTGTCCGGGTTTTTTACTCCCGTTCACTAAACAATCTATAAATGCAGAGGTCACCATGCTTTCTAGGAAAACTAGAGACATCATAAACATTTCACATTCCATGCGCGCGACTCCTATGTATTTATAACGATTTGAGAAGTTGTGTCATCGGGCAGATGTGTTCCATCTCTCTCCAATTAGCGGTAGTGGTACTTGAGTTGATGTCTCAGTTTCGGTTACGACTATTTATCTCAGCCTAACTCCCACATTTTATTTGTCTTGTAAGCACAGCGCGCTGTGCTAGGTCTATGGGCCAAATAGTGGTTAAATCTGACGTTTAGTTGCATTTCATACCAGGCTAACTGCCAAACGACGCAACGGAAAGTTACCAGTTGGCATGGAATGAAACGCAGGACCATCCCGCTGAACTCCCCATACAAACGGGGAAAGAAGATCACGCCCCTATTTATTGTCAGAGATCCCGAATTTTCGCTCATTCCCTATTTGATCTAAATAGATGTCTGATGACTATTGGCATTGTGAAATAGTGTTTGGTTTCTAAGTTATAAGGTCCGAAAGTTCGAATTTTTCGCGCTTTTTATATAAGGTGGTGGATTACGCAATGATAAAGTAAGAACATCTTAAAAAGATTAGTCATCAGACATAGCTTATTTAATCAAGATTTATAATCTATTTGGTTTTTGTTAGATTTTTGACTACAGCGGTTGTGGTTTACTTTTAGCTATAAGTCGTTTTGTAATGAAATTTTTTGTAAATCTTACCAAATCATACGCTATGCACATTGTCTTTTTTGTGGACATGTTGCATCTTCCTCATCACGGAGCTTATCTTTTTCTTTGAAACAGAGAAGGTCCCAGAGCGCAACAGCACGATTTTGTACCGTGCCCGCGAATGAGTTAGTCCCGCGCCGGGTTGGGCCACCTTAATAACTCTTTTGCCTGTTCACCTGCTATTCACCTGACATGTAATTTACCATGGCATACCCCCAGATTCCCACTTCACGCGATCGATCCCTCGCCGAATTGTTCCTCCGTCGGGTGTTGTCCTCACGGAATAATGAGGAGACTGTCCAATTGACAATTACAGGCAAGGTGGCAAGGACTATATTTAGTTTAATTACCTTGGTTTGCCGTTCGCATTGCCCCTGCCATAATTGGAGGTGAGAGAAGTCACAATTGAATGTGTCATTGTTCCGTTTAGAATTGTTAGACAAAAGGTTTTATATGTAAGCATCGTGCTGTGTAGATTACGGCTCGTAAATATAATACAATTTGGCCGACTTTATTTATTCCAGCGCATCTCATAAGAAGTGTAGGGAATCTTTGTTCGTGTTTCGTATTCCACGTAAAACTCTAGGTCCCATTCCTAACTTACTCCTTGGCTGCTACCATCGCATTGAAGAACCGATGATCGAAGCTGCAATGAAAATTGCCGTGTTTTCCATCCAGTTCAATCTAGGTACCTAGCCTGGTTTTTTTTATGTAACTGGACATAGATGGCTAATACCAAACTGACCGTCAGATATCAGTCTAACAAACCACTTAGGAACTAGGTGCTATGGGAGACCTTCATGTTTTGCTCGGCTGCATTGAACTGGATGGGTTAAGCCCGCCCGGGAAACACGGACAATTTTCATTGCCGCTTCGACCATCATTCATTCAATGTGATGATACCAACCCGTGCGGGATTAACCCTACCACATAGTAAGTTAAGGAAGGGGACCAACAGTTTTACTCGGAATTCGAACCACGGCCAGACTCAACAGTTAAAAATGCTCACCCATCCAGAACCCAGCCTCGCTCAGAGGTGCTTCACCCAGCTTATCGAATCGCAAGACGTCGCACCACTGGGCTGCCGAGGTTGACAATAAAGAAGGATCTTTCATAACACCTATTTCCCGCGTGAAGTGGTGGTCTTATATCACGGCAGTGACGTGGTATTTAGTTATCCACATCTTATCACATTTAAAATTTGTGGTTTATAAACTCACATAGCTCTTCCGCCACTGGTTCTCAAACTAAAAAAATAAGAAGTTTTTTAACTGAATACAGTAATCCTCGTAGACTACGGGCCGAGTGCACGAAAGGAAAAAAACATCAAAATCAACGTCAACGTATGATCAAAGATGTCACTTTGTATGAACAGTATGGAAGGAACTCCATGCGGTTCACTAAGAGTGACGTGTTTGAACATTGATTAACTCAGCCGTCTCTTCGTGCAAGAGGTGCTACGAATATTATTCGTGGCGCGTAATGCCCGTAAGTAGACGACAAATGAGAATTTCTAAACGTCTAGTCGGCGCCCAACTTACGTTGGCTTTCAAGTACTTGTGGACGCCATACTTGGGGTGCTTCAGCGGGGCCGGCGGCACGAGACGCAGCCTCGGGCGCCACGCTGGCGAGAACGGACTCGCGGCCGCCATCAACAACACAAGCAGCAGCATCTTCGCGCCATAGTACAGCGTCAAGGCGTTCGCCATCAGAACCGACGACAGCAGCTTCAGCATTCTCGCCGGGTCGCTCGCGAGCTCGGTCGAATAACTTCGGACGACGCGGCAGCGTGCAATCGACGCGACACGCGCGGAACTACTAGTTGGTTCTGGTCCAGTTGGTTCGCTCGCGGCTCCCGAATCGGAGCACACGGAGCGCGTGCACGCGTTTTATCGCGCTATTTCTCGTGACTGTTCTCTCCAAATTTAAATAAAAGACCGGTCAAGTGCGATTCGGACTCGCACACGAAGGGTTCCGTGACATCGTACAAGATTTAACACAAAAAAGAAGTTTTAAAAAAAAAAAGTAAGAACCTATTTGTTGTTATAGCGGCACAATAAATACACACTCTGTTTCAGCTGCCTACCTATTACGGTTGATGAGATACAGCCCTGTGACAGACGGACGGATAGACGGACGGACGGATGGACGGACAGGGGAGGCTTAGTAATAGGGTTCCATTTTCGCCCTTTGGGTACGGAACCCTAAAAATAAAAAAACTCTTTTGAGCTGGAAATGCCTACCCATCGCATTGTGGCCGTCTCCTTATATTAAAATTCCTACATGCATAGTCATTTTATTTTTTGCAAAGTTCAACCGACTCTTAGTTATTTTTAACACTGTCCCTGACCATGACCACATGCCACAGTAGTAGTGAAGCGAGAAACAGAAACAGAAGTGAACACTTTCTTCCTCCCTGTTACTGAATGGAGTCTGATTCCCGGCTATAATATAATATAAGTGGTTACTGATTTGGCAATAAAAATAAAATTTCACCTATGTATACGTCCTTCAATCTTATTTATGGATGGAAGTTTTTCTTCCTTTTAAGCATGGAATTTAGACGTATTATCTTAAAAGGTGATTTATAGTAACTTACGAGATATTAGCATTTAAATATTGTCGAAACAGTTCATTTTCCATGCATTTTAAATGTAAACTTTATAAATAAAGTACTCTACACATATTACTTAGATTGTTAACTAACGAAGAAAAAATAATCTTGACTAATAAAAAAAAACATGTAAGTATTTATAAAATCCAACATTTTTTTTAATTAAAAATCAAATAAATGCAGATTTGTCCTAATACCGCAAAAAAAGGCAATTGTCGGTTGTCGCACGATTGCACGTGGCGATAAAACGCACTCAGTGTATGCGCGAATTTATAGAAAGCTGTATTACCGACGCCGATGCACGCACGGAAACTACGTTCCGGCATCCACTAAGGAGTATGCAAGGGCATCGTATGACTTAAAACACCGACAGTTCATGAACTGAGATGTCTAAAAATAAAGATTTTTATATGATTTTCCATGTGATGAAATCAGGCAAAAAATAAGGATGGATTTACTTTAATTTTAAAATGTATCACTTACCAGATATGTGCCCTCCACCCTAAGTTATCTATAATATGTAATACATAGTTTATGATAAGTACCCAAGATGCCAATGCCGATACCAAACATGGCACCTAATATCTTCGGGAATGCAGTGTGTCGGGCTAACATTACGACCGAGATTACGACGGTGAGTATGGTATTAGCCATCCATGTGTAGTCACACATAACATATTAAAACTGTTTAAAATAAGACACCAGTTGTGCAAACTTGATAAATCCGAACAACTTCAATTCAAGGACTTCGTGCATTTCATATGTATGCGTAGACGACAATGTTAAAAACATGGAATAAAGGTAATTTATGTTCACGCATAATTTCATGACCCTTGTTATCCTATCGCAATCTTAAGGCGCTAGGACTAGCCAACTACTCGCGCCATACAAATGCACTTTTTAACAAATGTAATAATATGTAGTGAAACGCTTCAGCAAATCCAAATAGAACTCCAGACTGATAATGGATTGTTAATATTTTTTTATTCCATCATTTATTTAAATAATAATAAAAATAAAAAAGTTGATTTTTCTCATTAGAAATCTGAAAGTAATTCGATTTCTAGATATAAGCAAAAACAGCATATATGCATAAACAAAAAATTCCATTTGCTTTTAGATTTCTACATTTAGTCAAAAAAGTTCGGAAATGGACACCGTTTCCGCAATGTATTTTGTATAGAAAAAGGAAACATACATTAACGAAAATAATTCGATTCCTAGACAAGGAATCATATATTGTAAGAATGACACTTATAATCGTCAGACTTAGTTAGTTAACTTGGGGTGCCTCGTCTAACTTTGCGATTTGGCTAGTACCAGGCCCTTAATATTATTAATGCGCTATTGATGCATTGTGTCGCCACTACAATACGAGGAATGTGGAATTCACAAGTGATTGTGCAAGCGAGGCGTCTGCTAGAGATGGAGTCATGTATATTGCTGCTAGTCATGTATTAGCATTCATCTTCTGTGTTCGTTGTCTGGTGAGTTTTGGTTGCCCAGGGCCGTGAGCAGGCAGCAGCCCGCTGATCCCAAGCACAGAGGAAGGGTTGTGGCCACGGGTTGTGGCAGAGAATATATATAGGATTACATCCAGTAGCTCAACTCCAAACACAGTCCCTATTTCGTGCACCTGTACAGGCACATTTCGCTTGCATGGGCTCTAAGCTACATTCGCGGTGCTGAACTGTCGGAAATGGTCATTCGAGATCATCTGTTTAAAAATATAACAGAACCATCAGTACTGTGACAACCCCGACACTTGATTGACGATAAATTGTCGTATGAAAAAAATCGCCTGGGTTGAGCTACTGCTGTGGCCCTGATCACACACGCCTATATATCTACTGTGGTTGTGGGCTCCACGCAAGGTTGTAGCGGGACGTCAATTCACCCCCAACATACACAGTCAGGTTCCTATAGTGAGGTGTATCTCAGAAAAAATATAATTATTATTTACATTCATACATATCATCAAACCGGTTCCCCGGAGGGGTAGACATAGATGACGGACAGAACGACATACGGTACGATCTCAGCATATATCTTTCGCTTCTTGTACAGGTAAGTATACGAAAGATTACATCTACATATCTGGTCGTGGAACATTCTTCTAGAACGTCCGGGCACGACACTTCTACTCGCTTCTGCCCTGTAAAATTGTTTCGTCATTCCTTTATTACCCATTCGACCTACATGTCCAAATAACTATATAATGACGAAACAAATTTACAAAGCAGAAGCGAGTGAAATTGCCGTGTTCAGTTGGCCTAGGACGTTCCATGATAAGATTGATACTTAAATTAAGCTTTGGCAACCGTAATCGTAGAGCATTCAATCAATAATTTGACGAAGGCTTTATACACCCGACATAGGTTGTTAAGTCGACGACGGCTTTAACACCAGATAATACTTTTTGACTATACATTTTATTGTTAGTTGAGTAAGTTCTATTTCTAATCCATTTGCACTGAGGGTGGGTATTTCTTTTGTTTCTGTTCTTTGCCTTAAACTGTTCTACCAAAAATTGGCAGTAGCATTTAGTTTCTTTGCGGATTCTTCTATACATCGAATCCGGGTGTCATTCAGTTTTTGACGTAACTTTGTGCAGTTTGACTACCAAAAAAGTTTAAAGAAATGAAATGAAATTCATGATTTTTTTGTAAGGCTCGTGGTGTAGGGGCTAGAGGACATGTATTTCATGAGAGAGGTTGTGGTTTCAAATCCTCGCTCCGGTATGCACCACTTTCTTTCTCTTTCTGAGTTGCATAAGTGCATTTCGTTACGAATGCGAGCTAGCAGTTCAGTCAACAGCATAACGCTGTTCCTCCGTCCCCTTTCTACCCATCACACAACGCGGAGCAGGCAGGAAATCCACCCGTTCACTGTCGACATTCATAAAATCAGAACCAACCGATCCTCTAGATCCTTGATCTTAAGGGTCCACAGATTAAGTAAATAGGGTCGGTAAACTATGGAAAGCACTCCCTGCCGAGGTATTTCCTCCAAAGTACAACCTTCCTTCAAACGTGGTGTGAAGAAGCACCTGGTCGGCCGGCATGGTTTTCGCAGCCCCCTTAAAAGTTCTAAAGCGCATGGGCACCGTCGGGCACCTTATGAGGTCGTAGCCTACGCCATATGCCGCGTATTTAAAACATTATTTTCCAACAGTTATAACGAACGAAGTAATGTTTTCAAATCATATTGTTACAGACACTTCTCCCAGTTAATAATATATCTAATTAGAATTCTTTAAACAAATAAAACCTTAAACCATCCCCATAAATAAATACATTAAAATACAAAAATTAAAAACATTTATTTATTAAACAACAAAAAGATCATATAACAGAACCTCAGCCCTTCCTACTGCTACGCAATTATTACCTTAGTAGTAAAACAAAAGTAAGGCTTCTTTTTTACAAGATATGCATTATAACTACATAATTATCTGTGGTTCCATTTAAGGCGATTCATTGCCCGGATTACGTATTCCAAAATACTTCTCCCTGAGGAGTCTCACTATCCAGCCGAATCGCCCGCCACCAAGTTGTGCGCCATTTCGGAGACATCTTTGTCATTGTCTGATTTCTCGTAAATCTTCTGCGAAGCTTCCCGTCGCAGTCGCTGGCTTGTGCCTCTCTCTATCTCCTCGAGGCGAGACAACACGTCGGATGGATCTTCCTCTATGATTCTCTCGTCGAAATCGAGATCCAGCTCTATCCTGAAATTGAGTAAACGTAAGAGTTGAAAAGCACGCAAATAAAAAAAAAATCCGCGTGGATGCCACGTGCAATAGAAATGAAACTTTTGTTCATCATGTTTAAATACATATATGTATATTATTAATATTGTTTTATTTACAAAGAGATAAGTACCTATTGGGAAGGAAGGATGTGGGCATGGACTCAAATAAAAAAAACAACAAGTGAAATCCGTAACAGAACTGCTTCCACCTCTCCCCTGCCGTCACTTCATCTGAGCGTTATAGCTAGCATATGTATATGTATAAGTGTAGTCGTGTACCTACCCCCCTCTCCCCGCTTCATACTCTTTCACCACTAGTGCATTCGTTAGAGGGGAGATGCTCGCAGCTAACTATTCCCTTCAAGCGATCTTAACTTTTTGCATAGCTTTAACATTTTAGACTCAGAATATTGTCGTAGTAAGTAAGAGTTAGAGAGCGGCAAAAATTTGATGCACACAAAAATATGTGTTTTTATTACATTCCGCACTTCAAAAACATGAAATAAAAATTTAAAAAACAAAATGGTACCGTAATAATGTTACCGGCAATTTGTTAATCCATTGTTGTTAAGAATACCTAGGCATTCTATGTGTACAATACCTAAAAGGTTCAGGTAATGTTGTAAATATCATTTATTTAATAAATTACCTAGGCATTGTTTACAAGATCCAACGACATTACTACCGAATTCACGTCAGGATACGGTTAGTATGGGATAGGGATTGCCGATTGTGGGAAACCCAGGTATCTGCGTGGATGGATAGAGTAGAGTAGTGGATAAGCGTGTGATAGAGTGAGCAGGAAGTAATACTATGTGCCAGCAGTCGAGAGGTATTGTCTCACCCGGTGGCCTCTCGGAATCTGACCCAGGCGTCTGCGTGCGCCCGCGCACCAGGCGGGATCTCCGCTGCTAGCGATGGTACTCCTCTCGGGTCTGGATGGATAAAGTTTATACAATGACTTACATTCCCATTACCCGTGACAGCGTTGGACTTCCCAATATTTTGTCAAGGCCGCGATTTATAGAACGTAGGGGTGGCACACGTATAGGTAGGTCGACCAGTGGTCGTGGCCTAGGAGCGGCAGGTTTTCACTTTGCTTTCGCAAAGTAAAGTAGCCTATACATGACAAAAGTAAAGGTCCAGCGCTTACTCGCTCGAGGCCTGGAACTCAGTGGATTCTCAGGTGCTGGCGATCGTCTAGATGGAGAAAGACCCAAATCGAGTTTGAAAATAAAATAATTAATATCAAGCAAGTCGTTGGCGTAATGAAATGACCAATAATTAAACCAAGTAACGATCTGAACAAGGAAATAATTATTAACCACGTGAATCCATCATTATGCAAGCAAAACTCATATCAGTCAGACGCAGTAGATGCTTGAGCGGCTCGTAGCTTAGTGGCGCGGGGACTAGACTAGCATACCAGAGGTCTGGGTTCAATTCCTCGCCCCGACGTGCACCACTTTATTTCTCTTTCTGAGTTTGTGGAGTTCGATAAGTGCATTTCGTCACGAATGTGAGCTGCTCCATGGTTCGGAATCCATGTAAAACTGTAGGACCTCTTCCCCTACTAGGTGGTAGGGTTTAAGCCCGCCCGGGTTGGTACCATCGCATTGGATGACAAGATGGTCGAATCGGCAATGAAAAATTATCCGTATTTTCCATCCAGTTCAATGTAGCTGTGCTCATAAAGGTAAGGTCCTGGCATGGCGCTAAATTCCCTCGGGAATGTGGTGTATTGGGCTAATATCATAACAGTAGTTATGTGGTATGTCCATGTCAGCTTTAATAAATAAATAAAAAAGGTTGTGCTATCTATAGGTACACCCAATCATAACAACCTGCGGTTGGCTCTCGGCTGGTGGAGGCGAGGGCGGCGGGGGTGGAGGGGGCGGAGGTGGTGGCGGCGGCGGAGGCGGAGGAGGCACGCAACGCACGCGCAAGGCTGCCCCCTCCCCCGCACACCGGCGCTCCAGACGTCAGGCGACTGCTGCTGTTGCGGAATTCCGCATCTGCCATGCAGACCAACGTGCAAATAGATGCCCTTGTGCATGGCAACATTTTGGACTGGAGGTGGTTCAATTTTGTCCATAAATATTTATTCAGAAGTATCAGCGACCTTGAACGGCCGCAACACTGAAGGGTTCCTCCCACAGGTTCCTCCAAAACCTACATCAGTGCCAGACAAATAAAAAAAACTTCGAGACATTAGGATGAAAGCGGTACCTATGTGGGAGTTCAGTGCGATTACGAAGCGCGAAATGCGTGTGCTGCACCTGCCCGATACTCTATGCCGATACTGACAGCTAATTGTTGCTTGGCTAAAGGTGCAAAGCTTGTGCACCTCTTGTCGCGCTATCATGCTTCTTAATTGCTTTGCGGTCGCCGACTATATAATCGTATGGAAAGTGTGCCACACGGACCAAAAATCGTTACCGCGCGCAAATGTGCTTCTCAAATGCGCTCGGCAAATCAACATACATTTTACAAAACGTCTGCGACTATATTTGCTTGTGGCGTCTATGTCCGCAGCATATCTAAGTCGGGTTAGCATTTTTTTGTAAAATTGGCGATGGTGCAAGAGAATGTCAAATATACCTATGAGTACCGGTACCGGCAAACAACTAGAACTCCTGCGAGAGCCTATCATCTGCGCACCTGTGGTGTGACCCTAAAATCTTTCGCAGCGCAGTTTTATGCGTTGGATCCCAGTCAGCAGTGAGAACCTGTAAGTACTCAGTGATCTTAAGAATTTGTAAAAAAATCTAACCGATCAAGCTGTTCAACACCTCCAGGCCGGAGAGTTCGCGGCGGGCGGCGGCGGCTGCGGCGGCGGCGGGATGAGGAGTCGGCAGCGCGGAGTGCGGCCGGGGAGGAGCGCGGGTCGCAGGGAGCCGGGCGCCTGCTATGGCGGCGGCGCTGGCCGGCCTCCGCTGCCACCCCTCCTCTGCAGCAGTCGTTTCCCCCGTGGACGACGGCGCCTGCATTCCAGCAACAGCCCCGCGTGATGACCCGTTGGCACTTCACCCAACCACTGACCCGCCATTGGAGTTCATTGCCGCTTCGACCAAAAGTATTTTTATCGCTGTGCTGGAAAGTAGTCGATATTGGAAACCGGGTGGCTAAGATCAAGTGCCAGTGGGCTGGTCAAGTCAGCCAAAGTTACGACGGCCGTTGGAGTAACCGTGACCTACACTGGCGGCCGTGGACAGGAAAACAGAGTGTGGGAAGACCACCCGCCAGGTGAGACGACATCAAGTGCGTCGGCGGAAAGCAGTGGTTCCGTACCGCTGAAGGTCGGGAGGACTGGATGATAATTGGAGAGGCGTATATCCAGCAGTGGACGCAAACACTGACTGACTGACTGACTGCTGGAACATTCTGGCACAATACTGGTGGCAATAGTATATTTCTTTGGAATTCATGAACCAGCTACGGTTTGTTTTCGTCCCCTTTTAGATTATTATCCAGGATTCTAGAGAGTATCCAATCAGCTCACTCCGGATGTTTGATAAACTCTTCCTAATTCGAGCCTGCTAATTAAGTTGGACTAACGATAGCGGAGGCGACGGAAAGGATTAGTTTGGTGAAGTTCCTTCAGCAAACTCGAGCTTGAGAAAGATTCCCGCTGTTTCATTGAACAAATGAGGTACAAGTTGTAAAGAAGAAATGAACCTGCTCATGCTGTGTGTACGAAGGGAAGGCGCTGGCTGCGGAAAATAGTGAGGTTCCTCATCCAAATCTCGAGAACATTTTTAAAGAAATACGATTGATAGCTACGGTAATAGGACTGGAACATTCGGTTTGCTGTTGGAAATCAGGCTGTGCTACGGTAATAGGACTGGAACATTCGGTTTGCTGTTGGAAATCAGGCTGTGTGTATGTAGGATCTACAAACATAGAATGATAAAGGTCTTCCTCCGAATCCGGGTTCGAGAAAGTCCTGCAAATTTTATTTCACGATTGAGAACTTATATGGTGACAGAGCTAAGGTTTGCCTGTTGGAGATCCGGCTGCGTCTCCGCAGCGGAGCCGTGCAGAGATGGAAGCGGAGACGCTGCAGAATGCGGTTCCTCCTCCGACTCCGAGCTCGAGGAGGCCGACCCCAACATGTCATCCACCTCATCCACTGTACAAAATACACACCTGACCATACATTCCGAGCCATAGAATGGCTCATATACGATGCAATATCTCAGGGTGCCTTACAATACAATTATATATATTGAATGCGCCATGCACCTTCGTATTTCTACCATAGGACCAACATGGCAAAACGTTCTCTACTCTACTCGAACATTGCTAAATGTCCATGGGTTCCATCACGACCTCGTGACGAAGTTTGCTATGATCGTATCGGCTTATAATACCCCTTTTGGGCAGCAGCATGAGCTATCGAATGAGGAAGAGCCATGGAAGACCCACGTCACAAAATATACATTGAAAAGTTGTGATACTTTGCAACGAAACATGGCATATGGAAGCATTCTAGTCACACCGTCCAACTCCATGAAGTGACACTCGTCGTTTTAGAGTTGGACGGTGTCATCAAAGTCTTATAACCATCCTGTTGGACTATGCGGAAGCCCATCGTTCACTGGACATAACATAAAACCTAATTATTTTATCTCTATGTCAAAACAAATATATGTACTTAATTTAAAACAATATCAGCCGGGTACGAAAGGATCTTGCACCACCAAGTGGGAACACCTCAACGTACAGACGGCCTCGTGCAGTGGCACGTCGTCCAGGTACTGCAGCGCGGGCAGCGCGGCGGCGACGCGCCGGCTGTAGTCCGGCGCGGCGGCGGCGGGCGAGCCGCGCAGCCGCAGACGCCGGAGCGACGAGCACACGCCCAGCGTCCACAGCCGGCACGACGCCGAGATCGGGTTGCTGGAATCAACTCGAGCGGTTTAAAGGTGGCAGTTCGAGCCGCGACCGCAGAGACGGATGCAGGAGACCGCGACCGGTACTTGTCATTAGGCTCCCAGTTCGACCAGTGCGACCAAGACAGGAGACAGAGTACCGGTCTCGACCCACAGTACATGCAGAAGAGACTGAGATACTTGACACGCTCTCCTGTTTCCGTCTCTGGTCTCAATCTCCGGGCGCGGCGCCAACCGCCATATTTCGAAGTCAACTTCGTTACGAACTAGCTTCGTTTGCAGCCTGGCCAGTCCCAGCAAACCCAGGGGCCGCTATGGGTGTGCGTACACCATATACGCGCATACTAGGTCTACGGCATACACTCACTCCGACAGATCCAGCGTGTGTAGACGGCGCAGTGCGGCAAGCGGCTCGAGGTTGCGCACGCGGTTACCGGCCGCGTCCAGCGAGCGTAGCCGGGCCAGCCCCAGCACGCCGTCCAGCGAGCTCAGCCCGCAGCGGCACACGTGCAACTCCTGCACACACCAAAGGCAACGGACGCAAAATCAGTTAGTTATCAGGAGGCTGATGAATTCAAGGACTACTCTTAAGAAATGTAAAAAAACTCCGAAAAAACTGACCATATTAAGATGTAATAAAAACAGTGGTAATAAATATGTTTGCCTTTTTTACTTTTCATATCTTTGACACTCGTCGGTGCGCGCGCCGGTGCTCGCCTTAAACAGACATAGGTACCTTAAGATGTGTGAGCCCCGTGCCGAGGTCGCGCAGCGAGCCGAGCGCGCTGCCGTCGAGCGTGAGCGAGCGCAGGCGCGGCGCCAACACGTGCAGCCGCCGCAGCCCGGCGCGCTCCGCCACCACGCGCAGCCGCGCCGAGCGCACGCACAGCACCTCCTCGTCGGTGCGCGCGCCGCTGCTCGCCTTCTGCAGACGGAGTCGCGAGGCGGTGAATACCTATAGCGCCTCGAACCCTTGCTTGATGCCAGTTGGCGTGCGCCGGTTTGTTTTCGAGCTTTGATCTTCGAGTGTTGTCAGTACACAGCGAAAAAACTCCATCCTCCGTGGAAATAACCCAATAATTCAGTGTTGTTAGACTTCGGGAATATCTAGGTGACACAGCAATGGACTCACAAATAATTGTATGCGCTTGAATACGGTGAGCATAGCCAGGTTATGAACTGGAAATATGAATTTCCCCGCCCCGCCCCAGGGAGTATGAACTTTATAAATTTACGATTGTAAATTGATACAATAAAATGAATATGCAGGTATGTCTCAGAAATACGAGGATAGTAGTATAGGTGGCATTAGACTAAGCAGCCCTGTAAGTAGCTACTCGATAGATTATACTTAAAATATCATTCTTCTGACCAACTTCATCCGCGTTCGTCCATCGCCGGACCAGTTCAGTAGCTACTTACTGTGGCCTACTGTGACGTGTCTCAAATGTCAGCCATGAGGAGGATTATGTGATTACCAGCAGCTCTACGAGCGTGGGCTCCCTCGGCAGCACGACCCGGCGGAACCCTGGCAGTCGCCGCTCCAACTCCTCTTGGCCAAGCGGCTGCGGAGGCGGCGGCGGAGGCATCGACAGCGCCCTGCACCACCACACGACCGCCTTTAGACGCGACCATTCGCTACCAACTTCCCCTCGAGACGAGAGCATTGTAGAAACCCCCATCGTCTTTGAGAACTTTTAATTCTTGCAAAAGCAAACCTCACAAGAGCCATTTCTTTCCAACAACAAGTACGTATCAGTAGGACTCAACTGCTGCTAAATGTGGCGGCGGTCTCAGTTAATTTATTTTACTAACATAAACGTAGCACAACATTTTAGCCTATCCTCAATTCTGTGGTAGTAATGATGCTGCGCAGAGAGGAGACGTCGGGCCAGGGTTCTTGTAATATGACCTTGTGTGCGTTTGTGTTCTAGATAGCTGCCTGGTCTTGAGTAACCCTCTTCGTCCTGAAGTAACATCTACCTCACTTTACGCGAATTCACGGCAAGTGGCGCAAAAGTCCCCTTGCTAACTTTCTGACCTTGTTCCCGGTACCTTATTATCTCCCATCACCAAGAGGCTCACCTGAAGAGAGGCGTGACCCGGGGCGGCGGCTCCGGCGAGCTGGCGCCCGAGATGTCGGAGGCGGAGGTGGAGGAGGCGGCCAGGCTGCGCGCCTCGGGCGGGCTGCCCAGCTCGACGGACGGCGCCTGCCGCGCGGGCATCCCTCACGTCACCACTTGCAGACTCACTAGACACGTGAGACACATTAAGGCGCTAGGACTAGCCAACTACTCGCGCCATACAAATGCACTTTTTAACAAATGTAATAATGTGTAGTGAAACGCTTCAGCAAATCCAAATAGAACTCCAGACTGATAATGGATTGTTAATATTTTTTTATTCTATCATTTATTTGAATAATAATAAAAATAAAAAAGTTGATTTTTCTCATTAGAAATCTGAAAGTAATTCGATTTCTAGATATAAGCAAAAACAGCATATATGCATAAACAAAAAATTCCATTTGCTTTTAGATTTCTACATTTAGTCAAAAAAGTTCGGAAATGGACACCGTTTCCGCAATGTATTTTGTATAGAAAAAGGTAACATACATTAACGAAAATAGGTCGATTCCTAGACAAGGAATCATATATTGTAAGAATGACACTTATAATCGTCAGACTTAGTTAGTTAACTTGGGGTGCCTCGTCTAACTTTGCGCTTTGGCTAGTACCAGGGCCTTAAGCGTGGAGTGCTGAATCACTGGTTAGTGATAATTTTAAAATTAAAATACAACCATCCTCATATATACATAATTCATATTCATCAAAACGAAAACGCGAACATTTTTTCCTTGGCACTTCGACTTCCATTTGACACGATGATTTGGATGTTCAGGATTGCCAACAGACTTTAATTTTGGTTACAAGGACCTTCCCTATGTGAGCATGGCTACATTGAACGGGTTGGATGGAAAGTTTCCATCCAGTTCAATGGCCTGGCATGGTACCTAATTCCTTCGGGAATGTGGTGTATTGGGCTAATATCATAATGGTGGTTTTGTGATATTAGCCATCTATGTCAGGTTGCAAAACACGGACGATTTCTCATTGCCGTTTCAATCATAGTTTCATCCAATTCATTGGCACCAACCCGGGCG
Source organism: Incurvaria masculella (assembly GCA_946894095.1). NCBI lineage: Eukaryota > Metazoa > Arthropoda > Insecta > Lepidoptera > Incurvariidae > Incurvaria > Incurvaria masculella. The sequence continues at coordinate 3,908,341 of OX335650.1, read as the reverse complement.
GGCTTAACCCTACCACCTTTTAGGGGAAGGGGACCTACAGTTTAACATGGGTTCCGAACCATGGTACAGCTCGCATACGTAACGAATGCACTCATCCAACTCGGAAAGAGATAGAAAGTGGTGCATGACCGGGGGGAGGATTTGAACCCAGATCTTTCGCATGAAAAGCAAGTTCTCTACATGAACAGTAAACTAAGCAGGTTCTTCTTTGGAATTGCACTCATATTGCACTACCAAATCCTTATTCTAAGAAAGTAATATTGTTGATTCGACTTACCCATAGAATATCAAATTTCATACCTCGCGAATGAATGCCTTGTGGTGAATGTATTGTGCTTTGGTAATGTGATTATTATCAATAGTTGTTCGGAAGTGAGGGAACGATCAATACAAAGCCAACGATGGTCATGGAAATTTGACGTAAGCGATGTAATCAAACATATTCTGTCATGGCAACCTCTTTGTTGACGAGTCGCCGTGGTCACCGCATGGAGGTAAATTCTTCACCTCCACGGGCTACCGTAGAGACATGCAGGTGAAGACACTACCTCACATTAAATTAAATTACATTCTTCACCTCGGTTTTGAGCGGCTCGTAGCCTAGTGGCGCGGGGGACTTGCCTAGCATACCAGAGGTCTAGGTTCAAATCCTCGCCCCGTTCATGCACCCCACTTTCTTTCTAAGCTTTCTTTCTTATTTTGAGTTAGATAAGTGAATTTAGTCTAAGAATTTATTCACGAATGCGAGCTGATCCCTTAGATGAAAAAGATTCCTTTTTCATCTAAGGCTGATCCATGCATTTATGAATTTCGCGTCAGAAGCTTTGATGATAAAGTGGCTGGAATGGGCCAAAAAACGCCTACATGGCTGATAACCACATTCCCAAAGGAATTAGGTGCCATGACCTGCCCTTTATGAGCACGGCTACATTGAACTGGATGGAAAACACGGACAATTTTTTATTGCCGTTCCGACCATCTTTTCATCCAATGCGATGGTACCAACCCGGGCGGGCTTAAGCCCTACCACCTAGTATGGGAAGTGGACCTACAGTTTTACATGGTTTCCGAACCATGGAGCAGCTCGCATTCGTGACTAAATGCACTTATCGAACTCAGAAAGAGAAAGAAAGTGGTGCATGTCGGAACGAGGAATTGAACCCAGACCTCTGGTGTCCCCGCGCCACTTTGCTACGAACCGCTCGAAAGTTAAATACTTAGGTAAGAACAGATAGTTAAGTAGCATCATAAGGTAATATTTTTTATTAAAAAAAACCAACAGGGAGATGCAGGGTTCACCCACAGACCTATTAAAGTATCGCTCGTTATAACTATGTCACGACATGTTTGGTCACGATAACGTAAATGGCTGAATCTGGGTTCACAGGTTAGAGACCAACCCTCTGATGCTTAAAAGGCAGGTCTGCCTGCGCCAAGTGGTTTGCATAGCTAGATTGGCAATACAAAATAGATGTTAGTATGTACCCGCTGATGAATATACTTATTGTCTGGATATATTGATACCTATTCATTATGCAACAATAACCAGTCGGTTTTATAATTTAATATATAAATATACCTAAAGTTATATCTGTTACCTAAATCGCCTATAACTACGAAATACAACCAAAGATTTGTTCAGTTTTGGTATTACTAAGTAAGCATGTACTGGTACTTTTATCCTGTATTATTTGTAGCCATTTGCCTTATTATATATTTTTCTTGTATCGAAAACTACTTTTTCAGAAGACTTATCTAGGTAACGCAACCACCTGGCGCAGGCAGACCGACACATTTAGCTTCCGAGGGTTGGTCTTTATCCCGTGAATCCAGTTTCAGCCATTTACGTTATGGTTACCATTTTTGTCGCGACCTCCTAGTCTATTAATGTGGCCCAACCCGGCGGGACAAACTCATTCGCGGGCACGGTACAAAACCGTGCTGTTGCGCAATGAGACCTTCTCTGTTTCAAAGAAAAAGACAGGCTCCGTGATGAGGAAGATGCAACATGTCCACAAAAAAAACAATGTGCATAGTGTATGATTTGGTAAGATTTACAAAAATTTTAATTACAAAACGACTTATAGCTAAAAGTAAACCACGACCGCTGTAGTAAAAAATCTAACAAAAACCAAATAGATTATAAATCTTGATTAAATAAGCTATGCCTGATGACTTCTCTTTATAAGAACATTATCTCTCTTCGTAAGAACATCTTTTTAAGATGTAACTAACAAACTAAACTAACCCTAAGAAACGTGTTACACACATTCACCCAAACGAACGTACAATTCTTATACCACAGTGAGGTTTAAATCAGACTTTTCAACTTTGCTTTGGAGACACAAAATTTTCATCAAATAACGTTCACAAAATACTGTTTTTACAATGGTTAGGGCAAGCTGAATAAAGTATGGCCCGGGGATATGCAGCATTGTAAAAACAGTGCATGCGGTTTGATGAAAATTTTCAGTACTAATCTCGACGACCCTACCCTAGATGACAGTTACATTACAGACAGTTAGCATTACATACATACATGTTTTTGGAATATCAGTTAAGCCTTTGAAGCATAAAAAAAATACGCTCCCCATAAAAACCTAGTTTACCACATTTATTAGGTATCTAATATCAGGCAACCAATATGTGTTTGCCCGTTTTTATTTTTTCGAAAAATATATCCAATGTTAAACCACAGAGGAAATAAAATGTGTATGAAGATTCTCTTTTTGCCGTTGTTTGACTGTTTTGATTTTTAAAAAAACCCATGTCAATTGTAACAGTGGATTTATAATGATCAATAAACTATGTTTGCATGGCAAGTGTAATTTTCTGATGCTTACGGGCCAACCTTAACATGCTAAAAATGCACGGACACTCAATGAAGAACAAAACAGATGTTGATGTATTCCACATACGCTAGTTAGAAAGGCATATTCCTAGTTACGGAAACGGCGTAGGCTATGTCTCAGAGAATCTCAGCATGTATAAAATATTTTAATGGAATCTGTGAGATTGTATGTAGTCATATGTCTGATCGTGGGTTCGGTTCACAAAAATCCACTGACTTTTTTGGTCTCATCCAGCCGAACATACCGTGCCATAGAGCAAGTAATATTGAAGGCTTGGGATTTCTTTAGGGTGAGCAGGTGTACACGTATTTAACACCATTCAATTATCCGGAGCAAAGTGCTAAAAGTACAGAAAGTGCAGTCTTCAAGGGATAATCCAAATTCAAACGGGAATTTTAATCGGCAGAATTTTCAAAAATCCTTCTCGCAATGCAAGCCAGTTGAGGTTTTGATGCGAAAATTATAACATTACGGGAACAGAAAACGCAACGAAGCTCATGAATGCCTGAGCAAATTTAAGCATGCTCAAAAACATTAGGCCAATGTGGAGCTGCTATCCTTCATTGTGTGGCCATGCGTACATTCAGTCTTAAAGAATATTAGTGAGTTTACACATTCAGACTTGGATTATGAAAAAGGTGCAAGGCCCCGAAAGAGAAGACACTTCTTAGAGCTTGTAAGCCTGACGCAGCATCAGGTCGAAGTAGCAATCAGTGTCGATGGCCACACTGAGACCGCTGTAGTAATCCATGAACTCGTCCAGGGTCACCTGAGGGCCACGCAACATGCAGCAATTAATAACGGTTATTTTGTACCCGGGTCCCTATGCAGAGGGCTTCTGGAGGCAGAAAAGTAAATCTTACTTGCAAAATTATTACAAAATTATATATGGGTGCAATGGTTTTAGAGAAAAACCCCGTTTGTGCATCACTTTCTTTCTCTTTATGAGTTGGATAACCATGGAAACCATGTAAAACTGTTAATCTTCTTCTCCTATTGGATGGCAGGGTAAAGCCCGTCCAGTTCAGTTCAGCATTGGATGAATAGATGGTCGAAGCGACAATTAAAAATTTGTCCGTGTTTTTCATCCAATTCCATGTAGCCGTGATCACAAAGGCAAGGTCCTGGAATGGTACCTTATTCCTTCGAGAATGTGGTGTGTTGTACTATGACGGTGGGTGTAGTAGACTTCGACTGTCTTACTAATAAACATTTCTTATACCATTGCTCATCGTCCGAATAGTTACACCCCGATATAAAGATGGTATAGGCCATAAGCTTTTACTAATAAAAACAAACTCTCTTACGAATCAACATTTACATCATCGCAAATCCTTTATTATTAATTCTTCTTTTAAGAGCATTTAAATAAAAGCTTGTTTTTAAAAATGCTTGTTTTTTCCTTAAGACTCACCTCAGGAATCAAACAACAGTAAAGGGGACAGAAGTGAAATAAGGATGAATACTTTTAAAAGAGGGCCAGAATCAGAGCTCTGCTGTGCTAGTCACAAGTCGAGAAAGTTCTAGCTGAAGAATAGAACAAGTTATGGTGGATACCCTTCCGTCCGTGCTGCCCTGCTCCTCGAAGCCGGCTATGAACTTGTCCAGGATCAGTTCGGCAGAGTCCTCCCCACTCATGTACCTGCGCACGGAGACCGTCGATATAAAATTTGGCGAAATGTTTCCTACACCCAGAGGTACAGCCTAGTTAAGAGGGTACACTTTCCGTGACGGCCCATACAAAAAGGAAAAGCCTGCTTTCTATAGATATTTGGTGTTAACTACGCCAATAACACTATGTCACCAGTACGCAGTCATCTATATTTTCAAAGTTTATATTTACTGGAATATTAGATGCTTATCAAACATTTTGAATTAAAAAGCATGCAAAATCAAACTGTTTTTAACTCAGTCATTTACTGAAAAACCGGCCAAGTGCGAGTCGGACTTGCGCACGAAGGGTTTCGTACCATTGTACAAGATTTAAAACAAAAAATCACGTTCTTTGTATGGGGCCCCCATTTAATTACTATATTTTTTTTATTTTACCTATTTGTTGTTATAGCGGCCAAATAAATACACACTGTGAAAATTTCAGCTGCCTACCTATTACGGTTTATGAGATGCAGTCCTGTGACAGACGGACGGACGGACGGACAGCGGAGGCTTAGTAATAGGGTTCCGTTTTCACCCTTTGGGTACGGAACCCTAAAAACGAATTTATGAAAACATAGGAGACTAGCTACTAGGATTTGAAAATGTTGAAAATGTAGAAAACAGGTTTTCCCAAGGGTAGCCGCGGGATATCTTTGTAGGTAAAAAATGGGTGAAAGAAGAAAGGCAATCGAAAAAGTTATATATCTGTTTGTTTGTAGTTTGTTTAAAGATAGCTATAAATATAGATAGATAGATATATAGGGTAGCAGGGTGGATTGTTTTTTTTTTATTAAAAAAATACCTTTTTCTTTTCTTATATTCTCTTTCCTAATCCAAATCTCGCCTAATTTCTGTAAAACTCTATTAAATACGGTAGTTTTTTCATTTTGTAAAAAAAAAAAAGCAAAGAAGTTTCCCTTCATTAAAGAAGATAATTTTATTCCATAACTTGTCAGCCTCTGCAGCCCGATGGGACGCCTCGGCGTTCTGAAATGGGGGTGGGCACGGTCAGTTACTGGATGGGTTACCATTTTTGACGTTTGCTGCAAGGCATAGTTAAAAATTCACGTAAAACTGTAGGTACTGGTAAGGTAAGTAAGAAAGTGGTCCGTACTAGGTGATAGTTTTAGTCTCGACCGGAACGGCACCATTGCATTGAATGAAAGGTTGTTGAAAATTGGTCTGCGTATTCTATCCAGTTCAATATAACTGTGCAATATAGTTCCTAAATAAAATTCGTGGCCTGGCACCTAGTCTTCATATGGTAGTTAGGCAACATGATGACAGTTGCCATTCCAAAATATTCACCTGGGGTGAGAAGTGACATCATAGATGCGACGCAGATGCTTCAGACTGATGGAGCCCGCAGCCTCCTTGTCCAACTTGTGGAATGCGTTCTCAACGCTCAAGCGCCGCGAATCCGACATTGGCGGCTGTAAGTGACATGATTTTTAATTTAATTAGACCTATAGTCCTATAGAATTAGACCTATAACCTAGATATACAGCTATAGACCTATATAATTAGATTAATTTAAGTACATATAGATGTCATAACATGGTAAGTTATTTATGAATCCCTAGTTGCTATATTTAAATGTATATAGTTTGCCTCTGTACCACATTTTTATGTTAAAAAAATTGGGCAAAAGGTACAACTTCTCTCTACCAGTCTACCTTTGGGTATCGTAAGCAGTAGTGCGAGTAGCAGTTATGTAGCAGTTTACTTGCTAACCGTGGGCTTTTGTAATTTTTTTTTATTATTATAATTTTTATTTATTCGGAAAAACAACAGTGCATCCATACATAAAGTAAATCAACAAAGTAATAAAAATAAACACCAGTTACATATTCTCACAGTTGAGTTTTTTCACAGTAAGCTTTTGTAGCAATGTCCATCGACTTTTTCCCAGTGAGAAAAAAAACATGAAATATTTAATTGGCGTTTATGCAAGCTAAGAGCGCTTTTCTAGCCCACACTGGATGGGGCATTGTCATTCGTACTGAACAGACAATCAAGATGGCTGACAAGAAAGCGAAATTATAAAAAAAATCAAAAGAGTATAATAAACATAGATATGAGTAATTTGACATGTATGTATGTATCACATTCCTTGGAATAAGTGACATACCTGCGATACGCTAATACGAAAAAGTATACAGTCGACTCTCGTTAATTTAACCCTGCGATAATTCGAACCTCTCTATAATTCAAAGTTATCATGAGTTCCCTACAAAATCTCTTTATATTTTGAACTAAATCCATACATTTGTATGCACTTGGTAATTCGAAAGAAAAAAAAACAATGCAATGTACGAAAACGACGCATTAATTCGAACTCACCGGCGTCAAACACTCGACCATTCGAAGTTGCAGAGAGAAAGATACAGAGAGATTGTAAGTACATTTTGAGACATGTTGACTGTTTGTGTTAAGTTAAACCAGTATAACAGAGGTTTTTGAAAGATTTTTATTCGATAATTAATTCACATTATGAATATGCACACGAAAGTACCTCTCAACGTTTGTCATTGTTAAAAAATAGCAGTTAATAATTAAAAATTGATTAACACTAAATATTTCGAAGTTTTTATTATTTTCTCTCAAAAATTTCGAACCATTCGATATTTCAAACACTCGATAATACGTAATATTTTAACAGTCCCTCGAGTTTCGAAATAACGAGAGTCTACTGTATTTACTATAGATATGAGTGTAGATGCATTCACTTACACGGATATGATTGAGAAAGTCCTCAATCTTGATGGTGCCGCTCTTCTCGGTGTCGAATGTGTTGAACAGCTCCTCCTCGTGATCGGCGCTGAGGTCGACGCCCGTCTGCTTGATGCACCGCACGAACTCCTCCCTAGTCAGGTGCTTGGTGCCTTGCTGATCCATGCGCCGGAACACCCTGTTACGGGTGCCACACGTCAGTTCTATGGTTTCCTGTAATCAGGACATGCTGTAATATTTTTTTTTGTTCTTTCATTTACTACGATCTGACTCCTTCTTGGGACATTTAATAGTAGGTTTGTTGGTTTTATTTAATTGGGATGCCCGGTATGTGACCTTCGTCACATCCTACTTTATTATTATATATTTTTTTATTATTATTTATTCCTAACAAACCGAGTTGTGGACAATTGGAACGGCCTACCTGAGGAAACAATAAGTGCATCATCAGTAAATGTTTTCAAAAACAAACTGGATCTTTACTTAAAATAAAAAAAAATATAATTCATAGACAAGACAATAAATAAGTGCAAGCGCTTAAAAACACAAGTGCAAGTGCATAAAAAGAAGTGCACGCATCAGCATAATGCTGCTAGTGCAATGCAATATAATAATAATAATTATTATTATTATAGCTATTTCAGTATGTCTTGAGGTATTTTCCGTTTTAGCCTAGGGTTTTTACTGTTTGCCGGTCTGTTTGAGTCTGTTGCACTTTTATAAGACTTGCTTGAAGGACACATTAATATATATTATATATATAATAATATATATATAGCTAGCAGCTGCAAGCTGATGCGTGTATTTTAATTATTGAGTGCACTGTATTCATATTTTTGTAAGTAAAGGATTTTTTTTAAATTGGTTTTTACTTATCGTTTCTCGTTTTTGTTATTTGTCCAATTTGTTTTTAAAACTGTTCACTGAGTTAGCACTTATCACTTCTTCTGGCAATTTATTCCAAGTTTGAACAACTCTGTTAGATAGGAAGTGCTTTCTCGGGTTTGAAGTAGTATTATTGTGGTTAAGTTTCAAGGAGTGTCCTCGAAGTCTCTCATTAGTATTTTTGTATACATTGATTTAAGATTCGGTACATCGTAGTGTTCAGTCAGGATTTTGTAGGTCTCAATTAGGTCTCCTCGCTGCCTTCTTTTTTACAGTGTAGTAAGACCAAGAGGAAAAAGTAAAACATGTGGAGAATCTACGGTGCGTGTGCGGGTTTCCCACTTCTCCATCGCTAATTCTTAGATGTCGCGCAGGTCGGACGCCGCGCCACCGACGCGGCCACTATGCCGCCCGGTTGCCATTGAATAAGTGGTCTACTCTAACCTGCAGGTCTATTCCTGGCATTCAGTAATCAGGAATCCTGAGTCGCTTTTGTAGCTGTTTTCAAAGTGATTTTCTTGACAAAAATATTCTGAAGCATAGCATTTTTATTAATCAAGGTTTTCTGATGAAAAACTCGCTTTGAAAATCGCTACAAAAGCTGTTTTCTAGACTCAGGATTTCTGATTCCTGATTACTGAATGCCAGGAATAGACCTGCTGGTCGTAACCAAGTCACAGGTGCTTGTTGGCCTGATGCATAAAATTTGTCCAACATGTGCCCGGTCTAAGGTCAAGTTTGTAAAGAACCAAAAAAATAAACTTGAAACTATTTTGACAACATGTTATCCTGACCTCACAGTTTGGAGTAGACATGTAAATGTCTGTTGTATGGAGTGGCGAACGAGGTGCGAGGCATCTGAGCCATGTGGTGATCCACCCGAGTCGCCTAAATATGCCTTATTGCAAAGTGATTGACTAAGATTCTAATCGCCTAACGCTTAGGGCGAAGTAGGAAAATCTGTGTGAAATACATAATGTATTTTCGGGCTAAAGGACACAATCTACCTCGCATAGATTCAATCAGAGACAAATTTAACAAGCCTTAAGTTAAGCAGGTAGTGCTACAAACGGATATACCCAACTTTTTGTATGCAAAGCGAGGCATATGGCGTACGCCAGGACCTCTTAAGGTGCCCGATGACGCCCATGAGCTTTCGAACTTTTAAGGGGGCCGCAAAAACCATGCCGGCCGGCCGGGTGCTTCTTCACACCATGTTTGAAGGATCCTAGATTGTACTTTGGGGGAAATAACTCAGCAGGGAGTGCACCTAACCTAACCTAAGCAGTACTTACATTGTTGGGTACTTACCTGCCCAGGCCCATGATGCTGCTAGCTCCGCGAGACAAGCACAGCAGCCGCAGGCGGTCCACTGGGTCGCTGGTGCTTAACAGCGAGCGTGCGCTGTTCTCCATGAGCTCATGATCCTGACGCGAAGACGTCGACTCCGGGCGGTTCCAGTCAGCTGCCCAGTAAAAAAATACGAACTAAAAAGGTTTTTCAATGTAATACTAGGCAAGTTTGGCCATGACATTAGCCTAAAACACCCCACACGGAAATAAGTGCCTCAAACTGATTTTACCCTACTCTACTGTAGGGTGGGAATTACTAAAATCTCTATGACAAATGATCATGTTTATTCGGAAAAAAATTGCAATAAAAATAGCACCCATAAGATATCCTAGCTATGATTTGGCCCCGGTTAAGAAAAGTTTGCTTCCCTGGCTACAATCGGCATCATTTTCAACTCCCATCGGGGAACTCTCCGAAACCCATGCAACACACCATTCGAAGATTAAACGAGAGCGACCGAAAGCTCCAAACGAAATAAAGTATTGTATTTCTTACCGTAGGAGTTGGTGTGCAACTTTCCAAGGTACATGGAGTCGTGTTCCTCGGCGCGGTTCATTGCGATCAAGTTTAATGCCTTCTAAAATATAACTCAAATACAACCAGACAAGTTATCTTTATTTTAGGACAAACACCTCCGTTAGGATATAATATGTTCTGTGCAAACACCTTTTTATTTCGCGTTTTTTTGTTTTGTATCTGCGCTTCGCTTTGTTTTTAATTTTTCCCGCAGCAGATGGCAGACTTGCAGTGTAATGCCACAGAACATACTGTAGTTGTCTATGCATGCGTATGACATTGACCAGTGCTTACTCAATAACGAATTGATGATTTATTGTACTATAGTACGAACATTTTAGTTACCATATTTCTTTATGTATATGTTCCTGGAGAAATAGTGTAAAGTGTAAGTGTAAGTAAAGTATAAAGTATAAAGAACTAGATAAAATTAACATAGAAACCGAAAAGTACAAAATTAAAAGAATAGAATAGAACTTACATAGTAACCAAATACATTTCTAGCACCGTAATGTACGTGGAGATAACACGAAAAGTCGACTTATAGAAAAATAACAGGTTTAAAAGATAATAAGCAAAACAAAATAAAATAGAAAACATGTACAGTTAATCAATGCAATTAAAAGACAAACCAGAAATTTAATTGAGTGATTAACATGAACATTATGTAAGGAAAACATAACAAACATAAAAAAACCAAAACAAACATAAAAAAACATAACACCTTACAACATTTGACAGTAGAAATATAAGAGCAAATGATTGCAGCAAAAATAAACAAATAAAACCAAAATCTGTGGATAATTTCCGTATAGCTGGTACTATTTGATTAAACAAAAATCTGAAGTTAAAGAAAAACTAATAAAATTGATGAATGAAATGAAGACAACGTTGAATTGTGCAACGTCTTTCGATGCCTCATACGCTCTAACGGAATGGGTCTAGAGAACGAGAAAACGGAACTTTAGTAGAGGCTGTACGATCGAGCAATCATACATGATTACGATGACCCATAGCAATGTGGTTAGAGTGAGGTCGCGTTTTCTTCCCAATTCAATAAGTTCTTTGCTTAGTATTTTCTACTCAATAATTCACCATAAAAGTGTTGATTATACTTAAATATAGAAAACGATCTTATTGACAAAGGTACAATTTTCAAATAAAAAAAAAATGGTTAAGAAATAATATAGCTGTGTCTATATTTCATATTGCAATTTCGTCTTTGTAACCCTAGAATATCAATCAATTTGTAATAGGTAGGTACTAATATATCTAATTTATTGAAATGGGTTTTAATATTTATACTATATTTATGGTACAAACTGTGCGTGGGACGAAAAAAGTCAATGTCACGCTGCCGTCTCTCCTGTTTCGGCTCTCTTTCCACCTTTAGCGAGCCAATGACCTATCTATGTATAAATAGAGGTCGCTTTGCCTTTTAGTTTTGGGCAGTACACGGTTCAAGTATTGGCATAAATACCGAGTGAAAAATAATGGCTGTGATTAGTAGTTCGTAGGTCAGGACCGAGGACCCTTATTTCTAATGCCAGAGGTCATGGGTTCAATACCCGCCCTGTTAATTCACCACATATTTTTTTTTTTAGTTGATAAGTGCATTTCGTCATGAATGCATGCTGCGCAATGATTCTAAATCCATGGGAAAATGTATGTCATCTTCCCCTAATGATTTAAGTCCCGGCTGGGTGGGTACCATCGCATTGGATGAAAAGATGGTCGAACTAAACATTGCAATCTTTAAAATCCAGTTCAATGTATTCGTGCTAATAAAGAGAAGGTCCTCTATCATAGCTCTTAATACCTATGAGGTGTTTTGGGATAATATTATACCCACGGAGGAGGGAGGTAGAGAGGAGATGGTCTAAGCAAATTGGGTCTGTGTCCACGAACTAGGTCTCTACGTCACAGCCCACGTGATATGAAGGCGTAGCTTAGCGTCATTCGCGACATGACACTGGCGGTGTTAGGTTGTGGGACAATATTGTGGTCTGCGGCGCAATTTTCGGCGAACCGTCGATTACACGACGAGATTTTGTGTAAAATGTTGCAACAGGAACAAATAGTCTGTAGGTGGAATTAAGTTTTATTTGTCAGAAAAACACCTTATATTTTATTATTTGAGTAAATATTCGAACATTGTAGGTATCGATGTATCTGTCTGGCCGTTTGCCGATAGATGGCGCGCAATCATTTTCTTTGTACGGTAAGAAATGTTGACCTCATGGTGCAAGTGGGGCCATTGAGTGTTTTTCCTCGCTTCCCCCCGAACATGCGACACTGCGTTGTCTAGTAATATGAGTTAACAACATCTCCTCTCTACCTCTCTCCTTCGTGATTATACCTTAGGTGTGGAATTAGCATTTTATGTATGTCAAGGAACATACAAAAATGTGATGAAAAAAGTGGTGTTTTCACGAACATAAATAGGCATCCATGTCTATAACGATCGTCTGCGCCAATTTAGCACGCGATAAAATATTGTATGTGTGTATAATTCGACACTGAAATGTGCATTTTCATCGATGGTTTTTATCGAAGGATTTTTTACAACGGCATCACCCTAGTCGCCACTCATTGGACTTTGAACCGCATACGTTTTCATTGCAAATGCCAATGCCTACTGTGGCGCCGAGGATGATGCGGTCTGTATTTATGTAAGCGTTTATCGAACGAACTTTGTATGACAGCTCATTTTACACAGTTATTTAACAAAGTTCGTTCAATGCACGCTCCCTTTCATCGCTATCAATTCGTTTGAAATATTCGTTGTAACTATAATAACTTATATATATATTACTATATAAACATTGAAATAACTAACAGTTGAAACGGCCATAAAATTGAGTCCTTGATTTTGTTTTTTTTGTTTTTCGTTCTATTTATTGCGGCACAAATACCCCGGACTAGACTTAAGGTTTCTTTTCTTCATAAGTTCTGAGACTTTGTCGGCTCATATTTATTAGGTTGTTATACCGATTTTACTAAAATAACATTTTTAAACGTCAATGCATAATGTAGTGTTTTCAAAGCAATGAGAAAAATACACAGAACAACTTATTTGGGCCGTATTATTAGCGTTAATCAACCATTTTCGTTTGGTTGACCGTTTTGCTAAACGTTCTGTATCCGTGAAATTATCAAAATTATGTTGCATTAACCTGAAGAATATTTTTTCATTTTAGATACCCACAGGGGCAATAGGACGGATTGAGAGAGGATTGAGAGCAGACCTTTTGAGATTTCAGAAAATTATGAACATAATTGCTCATTTCACTTCCTACAACCAAACCAAATTAAATGTGAACCATAGACCTAGCATGCGCCCTATTTCTATGATGTGAACCGTGTATATGAGTGAACACGTCTACAACGACGACGGGACGTGACGCAACGCGCTTACGATTCGCAATGTGGGGTCTCGTCTGGGTCGGTACGACCTCTAGGAGATAATCAATACCCAGTGATCCGTATCGCTAAATGGAGCGTTAGTCTCAAGGTCAAGTCGTAGATTATATTTACTGAACTAGGAGTACTCGGCTTCGCTCGGAACAATATCAAAAAAGATTTTTATTTACAATATCCTTCTGTAAATTCCGGCCCAGCAAGCTTGGAAGGACGGAAGTAGCGATCCAAAATTAGCGTCTTGTGAAGTTCTAATGTGTCATTACGTGTTCCTAAGTGTCGTTGGAATTTGAACTCAAAAACATCAGTAGTAAGAGAATTCATAAGCGAACTCACTCGCTCAAACTGCCGCCACTGTATTAAAGCCCTTCGTCCCCTTTCTACCACCGCACAACACGGAACATGCAGGGAATTCACCCATTCACTATCGACATTCCAAAAATAAGAACCCACCGATCCTCTAGAACTTTTATCTATAGGGTCGGTAAACTATGGAATCGACTCCCTGCCGAAGTTTTTCCCTCAAAGTACAGCCTGGGGTCCTTCAAACATGGTGTGAAGAAGCACCTGACCGGCCGGTATGATTTTCGCAGCCCCTGTGAAAGTCCGAAAGCCCATGGGCGCCATCGGGTGCCTATTTTGTTAGGTCCTGGCGCGCGCCGTATGCCGCGCCATACAAATAAAAATAAAAATATATATAACCTCCTCCTTTTTTTGAAGTCGGTTAAAAAGTGGCTAAGCCGCCCCTATACAAACGAATTTTAGTTTCTACTTCCGTACACCATGCAAAAATCACGTCAAGTTGGTGAAATGAGGCCTACACACGTCGCAAATATAATTGGTTCTCTATCTACCCATGAAAATATGAATTCTCAATGCTGGCATCATTGTATTCAAATACCGATCATGATTTGAGAGTAGAGTTCTGTTTCAAAATTACTTCTTTGTTTGCGCTCCCTCATTTGACTTTGCTCTGTGGGGTGAATGTTTAAATTCATTTTTGCCGGTGCCGGCTTTTTTTATACATATATAATAACAGCAACTCGTAGCGTCTCGTGTTCGCTTCCTGCGTAGACCATAGAAATTGCACGCGCATACTAGGTCTGTGGCGTAGACCCCTTTAGGATGGAAAATAAAGTACCTAGATTATCATACTTGTTTTATAATTAGAGAATTAAACAAATGTTGTATACCATAATAATTCATGTTTCCATACTCTAATTATAAATGCGAAAGTAACTCTGTCTGTCTGTTGCGTTGGAATCTCAAGCCTAAGCCGCTGAACCAATTTTGATAAATTTCGGTATTCCTTAGAGAAGGAAATAGACTTTTACCTTTTGTGGCGAAGGTTAAACTCGAAGGGGGTGAAATAGGTCCTACAAAAATAGACACGTGCTGTGCTGGGTAGTGTGCCATAATTATATTTAAAATTAAACTATTGCTAACAGGAATAATTATTATCACCAAATATAATATAATTCACGTATTTTTTTAAGGCATTGCCCTATAAATATTTTCATAGAATAATTATTGTTTCCAAAGATGAGCATGATAATTTTATATATTTAATGGATACGAAATTACCGTTATCTCATTATTTTAGGTTTCAGCGAGATTTACATTTGAAGCAAATCTTTTTAAGATAATTTTGAAAATAATCTGAAAAAGTTAACTCAAATTAATGAAATAACGGTAATGTCGTATCCATTAAGGCCCTGGTACTAGCCAAATCGCAAAGTTAGACGAGGCACCCCAAGTTAACTAACTAAGTCTGACGATTATAAGTGTCATTCTTACAATATATGATTCCTTGTCTAGGAATCAACCTATTTTCGTTAATGAATGTTTCCTTTTTCTATACAAAATACATTGCGGAAACGGTGTCCATTTCCGAACTTTTTTGACTAAATGTAGAAATCTAAAAGCAAATGGAATTTTTTGTTTATGCATATATGCTGTTTTGCTTATATCTAGAAATCGAATTACTTTCAGATTTCTAATGAGAAAAATCAACTTTTTTAATTATTATTTAAATAAATGATGTAATCAAAAAATATTAACAATCCATTATCAGTCTGGAGTTCTATTTGGATTTGCTGAAGCGTTTCACTACTAAACATTTGTTAAAAAGTGCATTTGTATGGCGCGGGTAGTTGGCTAGTCCTAGCGCCTTAAATGCATTAAATTATCAAGTTAAGTCCGGGCTGACTGGGTGGGCGGGCAGGCCCAATTCAGATTGGGCGGACTAACTTTAATCCGCCGGACTGAACCGGTTTTTGTATGGTTAGTCGGGTGCTAATCTCGTACTATGTTTGACAGGTGCTCAAAGGTCGCAGATTCGAATCCTGCTTCCGGCGAATGTCACGACCAAAAACTTAAGGTTTTGGTCGTGGTTGGATTTTAACTGACAGACGTCAAATGTTGTGTTTGTCTGTGTAGTCTGTGGCATAACATGCCAGTTTCCCACAGCTGTTTCGCGCAGTACCTCTTATAGTCTGTGGCTGTTTCCCCCAAAGAGTTGCGCTCCTTCCCCTATATATATATGTATATATATAGGTCCTTGGGTACTGCGCGTAGCACTATTACTTATTCTGTGGTACTGCTAAGTTTGTGGTTGGATTGGATTGGTCAGGTTTAGTGATATAGTTTTATTTTGTAATTTCTCCCCCGCTTAATATAAACCATAGGGCAATGGAGCGACCATCCCCACCGTTTCCTCCGATTTGTTAAGTGGACCAAGACTTCAGAATGGTTACATACATTTGGCTTACTGTGTCGCTATTGCTCTGTTCGAGCAAGGTACTAAGCATTAGGGAGTACACTAAAGATGGCCTTTTAAAATTAAGGTGAGTTATTAACAAATTTGTGTGGTAAATGGAAAAACTAATTAGATAAGAGAACAGTTTTTCTGTCAATCATCCTATTTGTTGCGCCCCAAAACTGCACAAGTTGTAGGTTGGTAACAAAAATATTTTTTCCAACTTATTTACACCATCAATAATCTACGAGTCAAAAATCCACTCCGCACTGCAGGATGGTTCCTTATTTTCAAATAAACATCATTTCAATACCCCCCCCTATCATAATCGAGCGGCTCGTAGCCTAGTGTAGCGGGGACTGGCCTAGCGTACCAGAGGCCTGGGTTCAATACCGACATGCCCACTGTCTTTCTCTTTCCGAGTTCGATAAGTGCATTTCGTCACGAATGCGAGCTACTCCATGGTTCGGAATCCATGTAAAACTGTAGGTAAAAAAAAACCTAATGTTGCTGCACTCAAATGCATATCTCCACACATTATCTTATTACTAACAATATGTATAATTTTGCCTACATTTGCAGGACCTTGCGGCTTGTGACGATTCACCTACTCTATCTCTTGCTATGGTCACTGTTGGCAGGGAGGAGGTGCGTGAAATGTTTACGCATGCATATGATGGCTACCTACGTCACGCGTACCCCGCGGATGAGCTACGGCCGCTCAGCTGCGATGGCATGGACACATGGGGTAGCTACTCCCTCACTCTCATTGATGCCCTCGACACCCTCGCCATCATGGGCAACTACACGGAGTTCAACCGGGTCGCTCAGCTCGTCCTGAAGCGGAAGTCATTCGACATTGACATTAACGTGTCTGTGTTTGAAACCAATATTAGGATCGTCGGTGGCTTGCTCAGCGCTCATCTGTTATCTCACAAGTCAGTACTTACTAGATTTTTCGACACTACTTTACAGGTTTTATTTATTTTTTCAAATTCTTAACATTGTGCATCATCACAAAATTACAGAAACATATTATTAGCCTCATAGCGGAATAACCCTACAGTTCTAGCAGTGGACATGTAAACTAAAGGTCGGTGATTCGAACCTTTCGAATCAAAAACTTTTCCGATTATTTTCAAAATCTGATTACAATGCTTCAATGTAGTTGTCATTGAATAACTTTAAATCAATGAGATAACAGTAATGTTGTATCCAGTACGTGTAGTATTAACCACCCTTGTCCAGGTTCATAAAAAAACCTATTTCTACATTAAAGGGTGACAGATTCAGCAGTCCATCCAGGAATTTCACGTATTAACATTACCACTTTTAACTTCCAATGTCCTCGGTGTTGTAAAGATTTAGATTGATGGTACTTAGTTGAGTAATATCATAGCCTCAATATTTAGTTTAACGGCTTACCGCGCGTGTGAGGAGCAGGACGTGCTGCTCGACGTTTCGGAGCCTCACATGGGCTCCATCTTCAGGAGAACGTGCCTGTCGCGACGGAGGTAGGCACGTTACTGGCTACCCGCCGCTTTGCTTCACTTCTCAGCGTCCATGGCAACACTTGTACATTTTCTTGAGGATTAGCTGCGGTCCGAATTTCGTGTGAAGTGCAAAACACGCTGACTGTGTTTTCCTCGACGTCTGTTGTCGGTGCACCTCTCCGAAATTCAGTTTTCAGCTTATTCAGCACGGGTTTCCATATGGGCGAAAGACGGTAGGAATCTTCACGATTGAAGTTCTTGTGCTTGCTGATTTCGATGGACTCCCGAATGATTTGTGGGAGGTTTCGTTGTTCAGGTACTAGGACTTTCACCTGATCAAACCTCAACCAGTGCCCAGGTCCAGGTTCTGCATGCTCACACAGCGCTGACTTCATGATATCTCTGTTCTTAACCGCCCGTATGTGCTCCGTGATGCGTGTGCTGACGCTCCTCTTCGTTTGGCCAATGTTCGATTTACCGCATGAACAGGGAACTCTGTAGACGCCAGCGGCGAGTAATGTCACCTTGTCCTTCACCGATCGGAGCATGGCTGAGACCTTGCGTTGAGGATACAGCAAGGCTGGTATGCTGGATCTCCTCAGTATCCTCGCAATACGGTCTGTCACTCCCCTGATGTACGGCAGGTATGCGGCTCGCCTCTTGACGTCATACTGTGGTTGTCGTTCTTTCCTTCTGGTTCTCCAATCTCTTGCCTTATAACCATTGCCTTGCAGCACTGTCTCTATGAATTTAATTTCCGCAGCAATGTGTAGTGGATCACAAAGACGTTCCGCTCTCTGTAGAAGTGATTTTGGTACCGATTGTAAGTGTGCCGGGTGGTGATGTGAGGATGCATGTAGGTACCTGTTGGTATGGGTCGGTTTTCTATATACCGTATGACCCAACTTTCCATCGGCGCACTTAATCACTAATACATCCAGGAATGCTAGCTTTCCTTCCTGCTCAATCTCCATAGTGAACTTAATCCTGGGATGTATGGAGTTGAGGTGGTCTAGGAATTTGCTGAGCTCTGTGAGTCCGTGGGTCCACACTGCGAAAACGTCATCCACGTAAAGGATCCATAGTGCCGGTTGTAAAGCTGCCGAGTCCAGGGCACGCTGTTCAAATGACTCCATGAACAGGTTCGCTTGTAGTTATGTCCCGCGTACGTTTTAAAATATTAAATATCATAGCCTGCTGTATTGTTTTGTGTTTGTGTGTGTGTTACAAGCCGTGAAGTAGAAATTCGGTAACGTCAAGTCGTAGGCCGACAAGCAGGTAGCTCCGACATTGTACCGGCCCGCCTTTCAGTATGCTTAGTGCCGCCAGCTATGAAGTGCGCTTGATTTGTTCGTTCGTGATTTGACTCAAATGTGTTGATTTGGTTGTTATTATGTAAATAAGTGGTGTTTCTACAAGCAGTGAACCTCTCAAAATCATACACAAGAAAGTTAGTGAAGTGTGTGCGCCAAAATATGTGTGACAGTGACTGGATTTAAATGTTTCCGAGTATAATCCCATTCTGTTAAATAAAAGAGCTGTTTAGTTTATAAGAAATAATTTAAGTGGTTTTATTTTGTTTAAGAATTATTTTGTTTCACACTGTATGTATTATTTGATTAAATAAGATTAGATTCATATAATAAAGAAGATTTTTTTTTAATGTAGAATTCTATATATAATGTCGATATCTATTCTGAAAGTCCAATTTAGGAGCATATTTAAGTGAAAACCTATTTAGACATGGCAACAGATTAAACGATAAAGATATGTATTTTAAAATAGCTCCTTTCTGAAGCTTCATATACCTACGTACATATTAAACATTGAACTAGACACATTACATTATCATTAGTCAAGATATTAAGCTCAACATCATTGAGCTCAAAACAGCAAATAGTATTTAGGAGCTATCCCAGGGCCTGCCTTAATCGCGGAAAATTGTCATTGATATATATGTAGTAGATATGAATTTCCTTGTGTTTGAGCCAGGTTCTATTAGATAAAGAAATTATGCCATTTTTTATACATATATCTAGCAAATATGATGTCCTCTATGTTTTTCTACTAAATAATGTTTACTAATTTAAACATTAATTCAAGTGATGACATGTTCAGTTGTATATGTTTGCAGATTATATGTAGTAAATATTATATTTTTTGTGTCTTAGGTCTTGCGTCAATAATTGAAAATGAATGTTTCAATATCTATCTATGTTTGGAGATATTTGTGCTTAGAAAATAATAACCAATAAACTAAACATAAATAATACATTTATTTTATTTTAGCTCCACTCCCAAAGTAATGCACATTTTTCACAGTAACAAATTAATTATAACATATTAATAAAATGATTAATTTGTTACATTAAATCCAATCACGAAATAGCAAACAATTTATGATCATTCACTCATAAAAACTATTGCTAAAAGATAGAGTTACATAAATTAAGTAAGAAAAGGCTAATTAATACCTAGAACAAGGCTAGAATCAGCGTCTTTCAATAATATTTTAACCTCTGCTCGATAAGATAGAAAAAGCCTTCATACAAAGCTAAGATATCGGTCGGCCTACCACTACCTGAAAATGGGACGCTTCTAATCCTACTTCACGGCTTGTAACACACACACAAACACAAAACAATACAGCAGGCTATGGTAATATTGATATGCTGATACAAATGCGCATGCAGTACTATAGCTGCATGCGCAATGCTCATATGCGCCTCGCACGCACAAAATACGCTCTTAAGACAAGGGCATAGAGTACACACATGAGCTTTAGATGCACATTTAAGTTTGAGGTGAACTGTATCTAGGCCGATGTTCGGGTCTGCAGGACTGGCATGGAATTAGAACCCGGCTGGCCATGCAATGGTCCCCTGCTACGATTGGCAGAGGATGCAGCGCGGCGGCTTGTGCCCGCCTTTGACACGCGCACAGGCATGCCGTATGGCACTGTGAACCTGCGGAGCGGTGTGCCTTCAGGCGAGACCAGTGTCACCTGCACGGCTGGTGTCGGCACCTTCATCATGGAGTTCGGCACGCTCAGCCGCCTAACTGGAGACCCCTTGTATGAGGAGGTGAGGAACACTTGAACCTTGCTGAAATTCAGTTACGAATTATAGGCATATATGATAGGCATAACCTTAGGGACATCTAGTGAACTAGTACTTTATTGCAACTATTTCCTGTTGCAGTACTGTAACAGAAGATGTTGGTGTTAAACCTCAATATAAATATAGAGACTGAACAGTTTTTATCCTTCATATACAATTTTGTGCATAGTTGTTACGACCATCTACGTATATGTGCCATCTATGAATGCATAGGCATAGATGGCACATATAAGCATTTGCCAGCAGACTGACCTTAGTCCACAGATGGCGCCACTCACCGGTTTGCATGGCACGCTGATTCTTCTATCTGGTCTGATAAATATGGAACTTCCATTCAAGTTTAGCGTTGCCGATCGCTCCCCGATTCCCCGAACTGCGGGGAACTTGAGGTCTTGTGGGAAAATGGTGGGGAATGCAAGCGAAGGGGAAATGCAGGGAATCGGCCAATCCGCATTTCGTCATTCACTGCGTAACCTTTTTTTTGCTCATTCGAAAAATATGAATATTTAAGCAATTGGGAAAACTGGATTTCATCTTCTCCCGAAAGTTGTGATTGGAATTATCCAGACGGCCGCATTGCTCAGTCTGTACATACACGTTCAATCGACCCACAAGGTTTTAAGGATTGCTGGCTTACACTTTAAGTGATTCAAGACCCAAAAAAAAACTGTGTAAGCTGTCAACACATGGACTGAGGAGCCCATTTGGAAGCAGAATAATTCTGTGACATTGTGACACTTGTGCATTCTCAGTTTTTGTCCAGAGATCTTTTGTCTGTTGCAATATAAGAACATGTGAGAAATTGTGATAAGGTAATCATCATTATTATGTAAATGATAATTTTGCTTGGTCTGGTCTTGGGTCTGAGCTAACAAGAATTCCTTTACCCATGAGTTGGAGCATCCTGCTTCAGGGAGAAAAGCGCTATGTTGCTTCCAGTTGGCTTACAACGCTCTAATGGCGCTGTACAACCACCGCTCGCCTATTGGGCTGCTCGGGAACCACATCGATGTACAGACGGGACGCTGGACTGCCCAGGACGCCGGCATCGGTGGCGGCGTCGACTCCTACTTCGAATATCTCGTCAAAGGTACTTGCAGCTTGGTTTGAGTATTTTTTTTTTAAATACTAGGTGTCACTGTGAGATAGGGTATTTTATAGCGATGTCACAATTTCTTGTTCCAGTGGTTAATACAGAATGTTAGTGGACATATAGTGCAAATGTTGTTCAGATATTCCTCAGCATATTCAAAGAAAAAGACCTATTTTATATTTTGGTACAACAGTCACAACACATTTTTTTCATACTAAAACATTAAATATTATAAATATATATATTTTTTTTTCTTTTCATTGCAATCTGTCGCTATGGCAGGACATTCAGCAATTGGTTTGATCCTTTTTCTTTATGTCTTTTGTGGGATGTGTCCTTTGGCTCACCCACTCTTACAATGATAACCGTAGTTAATGTTTTGTTCATTTCTTCATACACTCATTTTCTGCTGGGTAACAAGTCTTGTGGGATTCTGCACTTCAGTCTCTGGGGTTGGTTTTTTTCGTCCATTAGGTGGCAAGCCAGGATGTTGGGGTGGTTGGATAGTCTGTGCTTATATTTTTCTACTGTATTGGTTATCTCTTTCTTGACCGTGAAGGTCAAGGTCTTATATTGGTCATGTACCAAGGAGCACCCGTAATTATGCGTAGCATTTTTGATTGGAATCTTTGTATGATTTCTACGTTGGAGTTGGAAGCAGTGCCCCACAACTGTATACCGTACGTCCATATTGGTTTAATGATTGACTTATAAATCAACAGCTTGCTCTCCAGGGAAAGCTAGCTATAAATAATAAATATTATATGAAGTTGATAGAATAGATTGATGTTGCAGTGCTGTAACAGAAGGTGTTGGTGTTAACCCTCAATATACATTTTTTTGGTCCTTCGCGTACAATTTTTTGTATAGGTGTTCTTACAACAAACTATGTGCCTATGCCGGGCTGAATGATTGGCTCGAAACGTCGAATGTCTCTTCCTGCCCCGTGAAAAGCCGTAACATTTTTCAAACATGTCTAACGACCGCAGTGATCTTAAAAGTATCATGAATAGAAATAGATTAGGTCTTGAGTATTTTTTTCTTCTAGGTTCTCTCTGCGCTTCTAGTGTTATGGTAATGTATATCATAGTTAAGGGCATGATTACAGCGGGTTGCATGCAGTTTGTAAGTGAAATCACAATTTATTCTTTGTTCAAAGGTTTTTTTTATTAATATTGGCATAATTTGATGAATGAAAGAAATTTTTACTAAAACTAGAAAGGAATTTTTTTTGGTATATTGAATTTATAGCTAGAATATTTATTTACCTTCTTTTATTATCAAATTTGTTGTGGTTTTTGAGTGTTCCGTACCCAAAAGGTGAAAACGGCACCCTATTACTAAGCCCCCGCTGTCCGTCCGTCTGTCCGTAATATGTAGGAAGCTGAAATTTTCACAGAGTATGTATTTATTTTGCAGCTATAACAACAAATAGGTAAAAATAAAAAATAATTAAAGGGGGGTCTCATACTAAAAACGTGATTTTTTTGTGTTAAATCTTGTATGATTGTACGAACCGTTCGTGTTCCACTTGGACACGCACTCGGCCGGTTTTTTTATTTAGGCTCGTACTGAACTGAGATCTTTGAAAAAGTTTCAGCTTGAATTCCTTACTTTTTCTGGGAATTTACATCGAGGAAATTTAAAAAAAATATATATTTGCATTGGGTGAATTTCTCTATATGTTTGATTGAAACTTGTTGTGCATAAGTTCACAAATTTTGATGATTATTTTGTGTTTGGCAGAGTACTTTTAATTTGTTACTATGTAATTCATATGAGTGAATTCCATATTCAGGTGCCATTCTGTTAGAACGGCCGGAGCTGATGTCTATGTTCACGGAGGCGCGAGTGGCGGTGGAGCGCCACCTGCGCAAGGAAGACTGGTACGTGTGGGCGAGCATGCTGAAGGGGCAGGTCTCGCAGCCCGTGTTCCAGTCGCTCGACTCCTATTGGCCTGGCGTCCTCAGCCTCGTCGGTGAGCCTTCCGCCATTTCTGCTGCCCTGTGTCCCGTTAGCATAACGTGCAGGCGCCTCCTGCGCAAAGAGGGCTAGTCCGTACCAGTGTAATCGCGATTCGAACCCTCCAGTTTTTATTATTGATTGTTTGCAGCAAAACCTGTCTCCCCATGTTGTTGGGATCAATTTGGAATTTGAATGTCAGCGGACATTCAAATTCCAAATTGATCGGCTTATTATTTTTGCAGGTGACAGTGGAACTGCGATGCGAATCCTTCATAACTACCACAGCGTGTGGCGCCAGTACGGCTTCACGCCAGAGGTAATTTCTTTTTGTCAGTCAGTCAGTGTGTTTGCGTCCACTGCTGGACATACGCCTCTCCAATTTTCCTCCAGTCCTCCCGGCCTTCAGCGGTACGGAACCACTGCTTTCCGCCGACCCTTATTATCTTCTGTTTCTGGATTGCCATGAATAGTACTGATATTTTGGGTACTAACTAGACTCAAATAAAGGAAGATTTCTTGTGAAAAAATTTTCTCCTATTGATAGGTTGTAGAGCCTTCAGTATTTAGCATTAAAATTCAGTTCATAGCCACTACGCATTTCATGTCCCATATTTGCTTTTAAATTGATAATCGCTGCGATAACTTCTTTGCAAACTACTTAAATTTTTTTCCAGTGTAATATTTGCAATTCAAAAATTTCGTTTAAGTGAAACGACCCAGTCTTTTATTCAACAACTAGCTGTACCAGCGGCTCCGCTCACGTTAAAATCCGATATTATGCAGTCTGCTCGCCTCCGCTCACGTTAGGGTGATGATTGTGAGAATTAGGGTCGGCCGCCGAGACGCCTCCCCGAAACGCGTCAATTCGGTGATCAAAAAAGGTCATTTGCGTTTTCGCTTACTACTCCCTCATTTTTCAACATATCGTGATGATATATTTGGCAAAAACTTCTTCGAGATGAGCTTGATTAACCGCAACTAAATAGAATAAGCCGTTTCATCGTGAAAAGCGGCCAAACATTGTTGAAGACAGACAGACAGACAGACAAACACTTCCGAAAAATAGTTTTTTATCGTTCGTTTCGTTTTTTCGAAAAACATTTTTATAATTAGTAGAGATGTCTGTGAAAATATCATATGTGTGACTAGGTGCATAAATAAATAAGTTGCGACCCGAAGCTGAGTGGCAGGTTGTGACGTGTTGATATGTGCAGGTTTACAGCCTCGGTGCTGGCGAGGCGGCCAGCGCGCGGGAGAGCTATCCGCTGCGGCCTGAGCTCATAGAGTCCATCATGTACCTGTACCGAGACACACGTGACCCTGCACTCCTGCAAATGGGCGAGGACATCCTGCGCAGCATCCAGCACAGCTCCGTCACCGGTTGCGGATACGCAACAGTTAGTATCCGGCAGTTCTTTGTGGTTGACCTTGGATCTTTTTTTTTATACAACCTTACATGGATGGCTAATAACACACAACTACCATTATGATATCAGCCCAATACATACATAAACATTCCCGAAGGAATTAGGTGCCATGCCAGCACCTTCCTTTATGAGCACCGCTACATTAAGCTGGATGCAAAACACGGTCAATTCTTCATTGCCGCTTCGACCATCTTTTCATCCAATGCGAAGGTACCAACCCGGGCGGGCTTAAACCCTACCGCCTAATAGGGGTAGGGGACCTACAGTTTTACATGGGTTCCGAGCCATGGAGCAGCTCGCATTCGTGACGAAATGCGCTTATACAACTCAGAATGAGAAAGAAAGTGGTGCACGCGAGGATTTCAACCCAGACCTCTGGTATGCTAGGCAAGTCCCTAAACCACTAGGCTACGGGCCGCTCCTTACAACCGCTTACGCTTTTTGGCGGATGAACAGCTCTGTGGAGCAAGGTTTTTCACCTTGGGGAGTGTACACGACCAAGGACTAAAAAATTTCGACTCGTTATTTCTATTTTTTTTCGCATGTACTGTTTTGCCCTATCCAAAACAGTTGGTTACTGAAATTTATAAAAAATAAGAAACTAGACTTCATAACCGTGCCAACATTCTTGTATCAAACCTGCTTATTCGAGAGCATAAGAAACTGGGTTGACTTTTGCTTAGTCGAAGTTTATGGAGGAAGGAGGAGATGTGATTTTAGGTCCTCTGTTATTTATAATTTATATTAATGACCTATCTGGCTGTATAAAAGATGATGAAGCTGAAATAATAATGTTTGCAGACGATATATCGTTGATATTGAGACAGCATTCATTCAATAAGCTACAAGAATGTCTTTGTGAGGTAATGAAAGCTCTGAGTGGCTGGTTTGAAGCAAACAATCTGCTGCTGAACGTAAACAAAACGAATGCAATGCATTTTTCTTTGGGTACACGAAGATATGATAAAAATTGTAACATTAGCACAACCGCAAAAGAATCTTTGCTAAACTTTGCCTCTGAAATTGTATTTTTGGGTATAGTACTGGATGATACATTAAGATGGAAAGCACACATATGTAAATAAAATTGCTGGCAAACTTAGCTCCGCTTGCTATGCAATAAAGAAAATTAGGGAATTGTGTGGATTTAAAACTGCCAAAATGCTCTACTATGCATGTTTCGACAGCGTAATGTCTTATGGTCTCATGTTCTGGGGTAATGCTGCTGATTCTCAAAGAATTTTTGTGCTACAAAAACGAGCAATCAGAGCACTCCTGCAAATGTCAGGAACAGAATCATGTCGTGAAGTGCTTAGAATAAATAAGATACTGACCCTACCAAGTGCATATGTATTCCAGAACATATTATATGCCCGGAAACATTTACTTGAAACTCCCTTAAATTGTGAAGTACATGGATATAACACTAGAAACAAACAAAATATTCAAATAGGTAAGCAACGGTTGGGAAAAATGTCCAAGAGTTTTGTTTGTGACAGTCTTAAATTCTATAATAAATTGCCAGACTATATTCGTAAAATGGAGGCAAACGAATTTAAAACAAAAATTCAGTCCATCTTAATTAATAAAAGTTTCTACACTCTTAAAGAAGCACACTGTTTTAAAATATTATCTGAAGAATAAGAATAAGAATGGTTATGTAGTATTACATTTTTTTTATTTTATGACTTTGTTACTGACCTGTAATTTTGTTGTTGACTTACATATTAACTTTGTTTTAATGTGTATAATGCTATTTTTATGATTTTAAATAGGTTTTAATTGTTTTTATTATTTGGATTTGGATTTTGTATGTTTTTTATTTGGACGAAGCCTATCTACAGCTGACACTGGTAGTATTTATTATAATTGACGTATCTAAGTGTATGCAAAATACCAAAATGATTAATAAAAATGAAATGAAAGGTCTCACGTCATTGCACAATTCCGAGTGCAGCAAGCTGTCTATGGATGATGAATAAAATACAAATACAAATACAAGTTGACCTACAATATAATGCACACACCACGGATCTGATTATAGTTTGAAGACGGATGTGTAGTGTGAATGTGAAGGGATGGTGATTTCACATTACTTCACATATGCTCACACGTTTTTCTTGGCGCACACCCAACCAAAAGTATAATTGTCTCAATTATTTATTAATTCATCCCTTTCACCGGCATTAGAACAATTTTAACACATAACAATGTTATATTAACACATTATCCAATATCAAATGAAAAATAAAATAAAATACCACATTAAAAAAAACAGTATTGAATCAAAATGAGTACATAGTTAATTTTTTTTTAAATCAAATTTAAACAAAATACGATATCATATTAAACAAAGTACAATATTATTAATTTTGAAAATCAAATTAAAATGCAATACAATATCAAATCAAACAAAGTACAATATAAATCATTTTGAAAATCAAATTAAAACACAAAACAATATCAAATCAAACAAAGTGTAATATTAATAATTTTGAAAATCAATTAAAACTAAATTTAATAAATAATATTAAAACAATAGTCACCAATAAACTGGCACAGAATTTGCTTACGGATGCTGCGAAGACCAACCAGCTGGCTATGTTTAGATCAAGGACGTGCGAGACCACCGGAAGGAGGACCGGATGGAGTCGTTCTTCCTCGCAGAGACCACCAAGTATCTCTACCTGCTGTTCGACCCGGACAACTTCCTCCACAACCCTGGCGCCGAGGGCACCGTGCTGTCGACAACCGGCGGCGAGTGTATTGTGGACGTCGGCGGGTACGTGTTCAACACGGAGGCGCACCCCATCGACCCCGCCATGCTGCACTGCTGCCATCACGCTAGGACCGGGTGAGATGTTCTTGTACGGTGACGGATATATGAACAAAATTATAGTATCAAAATTATAGCTGTGGTACCCGGCTCCGCTCGTGTCAATGTCGTTTCGGACATCGGCTAAATTATATGCTGGATCGTAACCCAAAGGGCTGGTCCAAAAGGCTAGATTTTTTCCTACTTACTTGACATTTGAATTACAGTCAAATTATTAAATTACGAGGGTTTGCTCGAAAGTAAGTTACACCTTTTTTTTTATTCATGCCAATTCCATCGTGTTCAGAGGGGCCGGACTAAATTTTGAGCATCCATCGAAAGTGTTGGATCCGTCGACGACATTCGAAGCGCTGAAGTGGCCGCTAATTTGTTGTTCATCTTGTAGGGTTGTTGTCCTTTCAATGAACGATTGACACCTACATAAAAGCATTGCGCCTTGACATAACGTTTTCTCCGTGCACACTTCATAAGTCATGATGTATTTCAGTCGACATCTTGCCGTAATAATAGCAAATACTTTGCAATCAGATGTAGGGGCAAGTGGAGTCTCTATGGTTGCTAGCATGTGACTGTCCAAGCGGTGAGGGAGACTCATAGTAATTTTACAGTGTTTCCACTACACATTGACATAAGTTCCCCGCGCCTAACAGAGTTATATGCGGAATATACAGCGCGGATAAAAAAATGTGTATATTACTTTTAAGACAACCTGTATCATGATCATAATTTGACTATCTTGAGCACAAATGTTTTATAGTCCTTTTTGCATTTTTTCAGGTTAAACCTGACAGAAGTTCACAGGATGTATCAGGTGTTGGAGGATGAAGACAACATCAAGTTGTCAACCGCCGAAGATACCATCACTGAAAAAAATGCTACTAATACGAAAGCAATGGCTGACCACAACGTGAGCGAGTATGTCAATTCATTGCCAACAGCAACTTTCCACTCTTCCCAGGATGTGGAGTTGATAACTCTGGAACATTCCAAGGAGATAAAGACTGAGTCCAAGGCCGGTTATGTTAATTTAGACGGCACGGAGCGAAGGAAGGCGGAAGGCACCGACGTGAGTGATTTAGTCAAGGATACTGACACGGACATGAAAAGCGGACACGCCGGTAACTCCAGCGCGGTCGTTCAGCCAGTGGAGGTAAGTAATGTTTATTCCATTGAATAATTATTATTATCCGGAAATTTCTACATTTAATACCTGCTATTCGCCAGTCCATGGGAACAGTCGTGACATTAGATGATGCCAGACATTAGGTGCGACCGTGCGCCACCTTTGGGGATTTTTCTATGAACATCATCATTTACAACCACTCATCACCACTCACATTAATCGATAAAAGTGTAAATTGTAATGGTAAGCAATTTTTATTGTCATTAGACACTGTTCGGAATACACAGCGACACGTTTAGAAGAAAAATGTCCCACTTGCCCCTCATTGGGGAACAAAATGCAAAGCTTAAACATGTCGCAGGAGCGATCTCACCTTAGAAACACCAAAACTGTCATTCCTGTCAAGTTTTATTTACGAGTATTTAGATGAACGTTGTACTTCATGATGTAGTTAAAATATGGTTTAGAGGAAAAAAAGAGTTTTTGTTTGTCTTCAAATACCTGAATAGCACAAAGTCTGAAACGATATATTAGGTTGGGGAAAAAGTTTCTTCGCATTTTTTAAGAAAATTCAAAACATTTTTTAATATGGTTTATTTACATTTAACTAAAGTATGTAGGTACCATTTTGTTCGATAACTTTTTGCCATCTTGTAGGTAGGGACATGATCCCATTGCTATAGAAATATTGGGACTTCTGATCAATATACCGCGACAAGTGGTTTTGGCAGTCCTCTCGTGATGTTAACCTGACACTGCCTAAAGAATTTTGAAGAGACCTAAACAGGTGGAAATCTGAAGGTGCAAGGTCAGGACTATACGGCGGATGCATTAACACCTCCCAGCCAAACTCTCTTAGTTTTTGCTGAGTGGCTAAAGATGTGTGAGGTCTAGCGTTATCATGATGAAAAACTACACCCCTTCTGTTGATTAATTCCGGCCGCTTTCTCTCAACTTCTTGCTTTAATCTCATCAGTTGTTCGCAGTAGAGTTCAGAATCGATGGTCCTGCCTGGTGGTAACAGCTCATAATGAATAATGCCCTTCCAATCCCACCACACACACAGCATCACCTTGTTGCGAGTTAACCCGGGTTTCGCCACAGTCTGTGAAGCTTGACCGGCCTTTGGCCACGACCTTTTTCGCACGTTCTTGTCGTACGTGATCCACTTTTCATCACCAGTTATCAGCTTCTTCAAAAATGGTTCGGTTTCATTACGTCGTAATAAAGAATCACAAATGAGTACACGGTTCATTAGGTTTCTTTCAGTGAGGTACCCAAATATCGAGCTTTTTTGTGTACCCAGTTTTTTTCAAATGCGCCAAAACTGTTTTGTGGTCAATTCCTAGTTCTTCAGCTACGTCGTAACTACTGATATGCCGATCTTGCTCCACTTTTTCAAAAATGGCATCCATTTTATCCGTAATAGGGCGACCAGAGCGACGTGCATCTTTGACATCAAAATTTCCGGATTGAAAACGCTTAAACCAAATTTGTGCTACTCTCACAGACACTGCACTAGGTCCATAAACATTGCAAATTTTTTTCGCGGCTTGCGTTGCATTTTTACCTTTTTTGTAGTAAAATTTTCTTCTTCTTCTTTTTAGGGTCCTACTTTTGGGTCCCTTTTAATGGCTTTCGTGCATCTAACACATTTCGCCAATGTCAAAGTTCATAGCTATATACAAATAGTGTAAAAGGTTCTGAAATTAGTTGCCAACGAAACATAAAAGAAAATCATAATTTAAGATCATTTGCACTGATAAATGAAGCAAGTAACTTTAGAATTTTAAAGTTAGATGAAGAGTAGTAAAATTTTAAAATGTATCGAATTTCTTCTTCTTCTTTTTAGGGTCCTACTTTTGGGTCCCTTTTAATGGCTTTCGTGCATCTAACACATTTCGCCAATGTCAAAGTTCATAGCTATATACAAATAGTGTAAAAGGTTCTGAAATTAGTTGCCAACGAAACATAAAAGAAAATCATAATTTAAGATCATTTGCACTGATAAATGAAGCAAGTAACTTTAGAATTTTAAAGTTAGATGAAGAGAGCAAGCAATTAATATTGGTAGGAAGAGGAATTTGGAGTAGAGGAAGGTAATCGTATAAAGGAGCAGTTTTATTAATAAGAGGACAACAGAAAAATATATGTTCCAAATTCCCGTCATCAAGGCCACATTCGCACACTGATGAGTCTTTAATATGAAGTCTAGCCAAATGAACAGGGGAACAGCAGTGGCCTATTCTAAGGCGGCAAATAATAGAAGTTGAAGATTTATTAATTTTGATACGATGAAACCAAGGCTTAGCAGGGATGTTAGGCTGGATCTTGGCGTAATTTGAACCCTTAAATCTACTAGAGTTAGCCCACAATTTGGTCCAATTTTCAGTAAGAGATTTTTTTGGGAGAGCAATTAAATCATGTGGGTAGTTTCTATATGGGATTTTATCCCCTCGCAGAACAGCTTGTTTAGCAAGATCATCTACCCGGTGATTGGGCAGGATGCCTGAGTGAGACGGAATCCATGCAAAGACTATTTGTTTGTCCGGGTTATTGTAGAGAATGTCTTTAATGGAAAAAGGAATAGGATTTTGTGTGTTAGAATGAAAGGGGTTCTGAGTGAGAGATTGAAGAGCACTACGGGAATCAGAAAATATTATAAATTTATTAGATTTTTTTAATAATAATGAAAACTTGACTGCCTCCAGTAATGCCGTTGATTCACCAGTGAAAACTGATGACTCTGGAGGGCATTTAATTAGTTGGTAGATGTTGCTGTTCTTATGAAATACTGCAGCTCCAACACTGCCTTCCTCCGTGAGTTTGGAGGCATCAGTAAAAATATACTCCCACCCTTCCCAGTTTTCAGATAGGATGGAATGAAAGACTTCATTAGCATTTGGAGACTCTTTTTCAATGCCAAAAAAAGGAATTACTTCTACATTGCTCGTAACTACTTGAAAAGGGTATGAAAACATTGGTAAGGAGTTAGAACGGAATACTGGAGCCTTGACATTATTGAACTTACGATAACTTTTTACAAGTCTGGTGGGAGCCTTTTTTTCCCAATATTTCGCAGTATGAGAAAATCGGGATAGTAAATTTAGTTTCGGAATTATTGGATGATGTAAGAAATAGCTTGCCCTGAACAAGAAACGATCAGCCAAGAACTGACGGCGAAAATAAAGAGGAGGTTCAACGCATTCTACTTGCAGAGCATTTATAGGACTTGATTTCATGGCACCTGTTATAATACGCAGGCATTTGTTTTGGATAATGTTAAGCTTATTAAGAGCAGTTCTATTGCAGGGTTCTAAAATATAGGAACCGTAATCCAAATGACTTCGTATTATTGCATTGTACAATAACTTGAGGTAGTATGGATGAGCTCCCCACCAAACCCCAGCTAGAGTGCGTATAATGTTAATATTTTTTTCACATTTTTTTATTACATAATTTAGATGAGAGACACCTGTCATTTTTGAATCCAGGATTATGCCAAGGAATTTAGTTTGAATATGTAATGGAATAATTGTATTGTTGTATGTGATAGTGATAGGGGGTACAATTCTTTTTCTACTGAATACTACTATAGAGCTCTTTTGGGCTGACAGTTCCAACCCATGTTCAGTTAACCATGTGTTCAAAGATCTTAGCGAGTATTCAATTTGTTCAGCTCCTTTAGGAATAGATTTATGGGGTGAGTATATTAGTAAATCATCCGCATATTGCAGGACACGTGAAAAGGAGTTTATTGATCTGTCAAGATCATGGGTGTAAATATTATAAAGTAAAGGACTGAGAACAGAGCCTTGTGGTAAACCTTTCCAGATTATTCTAGAGTCGTTTGATTGTTCCTCTACTCTTAACATTATTGTTCTTTGAGATAATATATTAAAAATATATGCAACAATTTTTTCTGGTATATGTAGATTTAGCATTTTTTGTTTGAGCTTTGGTAGGAGGACATTATCGTAAGCTGCAGATATGTCTAGGAATGCAGCCACAACAGACTCGTCCCGAGAAAAAGAAAGTCGAATATCGGTAGTGAAAATCCCCAAACTATCCATTGTACTTCTGCTTTTCCTAAATCCATATTGTGTTTTAGCAAGAAGTTCTCTGTGTTCCACGAACCATTCTAAACGGTTTTTGATTAAATGTTCTGTAATTTTGCATAAGGTAGAAGACAGAGCAATCGGACGGTAAGAGGAACCATCATTGGGGTCTTTACCAGATTTCAGGATTGGAATGATTATTTGAGTTTTCCAGGAGTCAGGAATTACCCCATAGTCAAAGAAGAAATTAATGATTTGTAAAAAGTATTCAAGGGTTGTATCTCTCGATTTAACCAGAAAAGAATAAGGAATCCCATCCAGCCCTGGGGAAGAATCCTTAACATGATTCAAAACAATTTTGAGTTCTTTTAATGAAAATGGAACCTCCATGGGAGTACAACCTCCAACAAATGAATAAAGGGACGGGAGTTCATCTTCTGTAGGGGCGGATGGGGGGGCTAGCTTATTTAGGAATGAGTCTTTCCATGAAGCCGATGAAGGTATTGAAGCACTGTCTTCCGTGAAAACAGAACGGTACCTTTTAATATTGCGCCAAACTAATGAAGATGAAGTGTTAGGTGAGAGAGAAAGGCAAAAATTTTGCCATCCATTACGTTTTTTATTTTTAAGAGTACATTTAGTAACTGCTTGAATTTTGCGTAAATTTAAAAGGTTTTCATCAGTCATAAACTCTTCATATAAAGTTTCGGCATAGGAACGGTCACGAACAGATTTGGTACATTCGGAATCCCACCATGGAGGAGAAAGGCGATGATTTTTTGATGTATTTTTGAGCGGAATAATTTGATCTGCTGTGCTTATCAATAATGATGTAAATTTGGAGTAACAATGTAAAACATTGTCTAAGGTAACGATCGGCAGACTAGACATCTCCTCTTCTACTTTCAGACTGAACGTCACCCAATCAGCTTCATTCAAGCGATATTTAAGAAGAGGGGATTTATTTATGGAAGGAGGGGCCTGACAAGGAATATTTATAATAATGGGAAAATGATCGCTGCCGTGAGAAAATTTGGATATTTTCCATGAAAGACGGGCAGCCAGATCTGGAGTGCAAAGAGTCAGATCCACTGCACTCGGATTCTGATTCGGGGGAGTCCGTCTTGTGGGTGAACCATCATTCAGAAGGCATATGTTGTATTCATCTAGTAGTTCAATCAATTTATTGCCTTGGTGGTCACAATTTGCAGACCCCCACACGGAGTGATGAGAATTAAAATCGCCTAAAACCACATAAGGCTTGCGGATGGATTGAAAAATAGATTTAATAAATCGAGTGGTTGAGAGCGTAGGAGACGATACATATACCGAAACAAATGTTATATTGTCTGCCATAACGGCAACAACATTTATACCATCAACTCGGGCAGGAAGAGTGAGGGAAGAAAATGGAATTTTTTTGTTGATGAACAGGGCGCAACCCCCATATCCATCAGCTCGGTCATCTCTGAAGCTAACATATCCTGAAATCTTAAAGTGGGTTGATGGCTTTAACCAGGTTTCAGAAATTGCTATAACGATAGGGTGATGTTTATTGATAAGGTGGAGTAAATCAGATTTATTTTTGATTAAGCTACGACAATTCCACTGAATTATTGTAGAAGACATTCTGATGAAATGAAGCGAGATGAATGCATTCAAACTTGACCCTATAAAAATTAAAGAAAGCTAAGTTGCAGATAAAAAAAATTTTTGCCAAATGTTCTGCTACCATGCAGTAATAAATTTTGTGGTCGAAAAATCTGCTAGAGCTTTTTTTAATGACATAAAGAGGATTTTTTATTAAAACAATCCAAACATTGGTACAAAAATCTGCTGGTCGCAGATATATATTTTTGGAGCCAAATATTCTGCTACAACGCAGGTAATAAATTTGGATGCCGAAATATTTTTTATATATTGTCTTTTGGATAAGTAAAATAATATTGTTGAAGAAATTAAAATTTAAAGTGTAAATTGAAAAGTTCATATTGGATAAGAAGTTATTTTTTAATTTTGTCAGGTAAGCCCACTGGTGAGCGGATTCTGGAGTGTTTGAACCCATTATAAGCGTCTGGAGAATGATTAATAGCAGCGTTGGACGGTAAAGTATTGGAAGATATAAAACTTAGAAAAGCAGAAAATAATTTGTCAACATTTTCAGGGTTACTAAGGTCCATTGAAATAATTGGAGAAGAGGGTGTCAACAAAGGAGTTCGAAAAACCGAACCATTATGAGATGTTGGAGGAGTGAAATCATTAAGAAGGGCTTGATGAGCGTTGCGATCGTACCCCTGAGGAAGAGGGGCGCGAGCTCGAGGTTGCGAAAAGAATGTTTTTTTGTATGAGTATGTAGGAATGGATGGTTTATTGACTGGAGCGCTGGAGGTGACCTCTGCAAAGGACCGCTTAGAGGGCCTAAATTGACTGGCAGCCTCCGTATATGAAATAGCTTCTTCTGCCATTTTATGTTTAATATTTTTTTGTCTATTTTGTTCCGGACAAATTTTACTTGTTGCATAGTGTCTGCCTTCACAGTAAAGGCAGCTTGCATTTTCTTCTGTGATGTTGCAGTCATTGGCTGAATGGAATTCTCCGCATTTATAACAACGTGGCTGCGAACGGCATATTGTCTTGGTATGTCCATATCTTGAGCAATTGAAGCATTGGATGGTCGGATATTTGTAAAGTTCTACTTGAATAGAATTATACATTAATAGGATCTTATCAGGAAGACTCTGACCATCAAAAGTTACAACCACACTTTGGGATGGTTTCCACATAGGGGAACCATCGACCATTTTTTTGAAATTTAAGCGTCTGACTTTGAGGACTCTTCCTCCGCCAGGAATTTCAATGTCTTTCAAAAGATCCTCTTCGGACCATTCAATTGGAATTCCTTTCACCAATCCAATTCTTGTGACATTAAATGACGGAATAAAAGCCTTATATTTGGCTTCGGATAAATAATGATTTTGTATGAATAGATTGGCATATTGGGCGGATTTGAAGGTGACGGTTACTCTATTTCGTCCCACACTCTTTACCCCACCGTCTATGATACCTTGGAATGAGTTCCGTTTTAAAAATTGACCAAAATGAACTGGATGCAGAACAACTCCAGCCGATGGATTTGATTCCACCCTCTGGACGTGGACTAAGAAAGGAGCTTTGTCAAAGTCCCGGTAAAGTTCGGTATGATTTGGAGTTGAGATATCATTCGTGGAAATCCGGGATGGGCCTTGTTGGGATAGATCTTGTTGGGATAGGTCTTGTTTGGATAGGTCTTGTTGGGATATGTCTTGTTGGGATAGGTCTTGTTGGGATATGTTTAGTTTGGATAGGACTGCTTGAGGCCCAATAACCTGAGAATTGGGAGCCTGCTTTATTTCATCATGTTCACAATCTGACGAGATAAAAGATGATTGTGATGAATCAATCTTAACTTTGAGTTGAGAGTTTTGTTTGTTACTTTTGTTTTTTCTTTGATGTTCTTTTATTTTTCGTTTCCTTTTACCAATTATGGCGGAAAAGTCCATGCCTTCATTATCAGACAATCTATCGAATGAATTGTGAATTTCAATGGTATGGCTGGCCTCTGGTGGGGTTAGGAATGCATCATTAAGGTTATCGCTCTTATCGCTAGATGCATCTTGAGCGAGAATGAACCCCGGCGGCATATGATGGCGGCCGCCGGGGTCGTCCGGGTCGGGTGGTTCATTCATCACAACATCACCCTACTTACGCGATACGAAAATCCAATAAACACAAATAGGCAGAGCAAGCCGGGAAACACGACACAATGGCTTTACGGAACCACACAATCACTGATATTATTCTTTGCGATTTGCAAAAAAATATGCACGCGACCTCATCGACAGTCTTTTGTCTTCCTGTATCGAATTTGTTCATTAGATTCACTCATTTTGACAGTACGAAAAACAAATGAGAATCACACATTTTCCTAATTTGAATCTGGAATTATGTTCTTTAAAATTTAAACTTTCAATGATACCAAAACCAGCCAGATACAAATAGTATAGCCAAAGAGATTTTATTACAAGTTCATACATACTATAATGCGAAAAGACTTTTTCCCCGACCTATTATTATTATGGGTTATGTTTTTGATATTTTTCTTTCATTTTTTTCCATTTATTTTGGATTCAAACAGTCACACATACAAATTATCAATAAAATCAATCAAGCTTAGACCTATAGATCCGACAAAATTAACTAAATAACAAAATAATAATAATAATCACTGTTTTATTATTATTTTTATCATTAGTATTATTTTTACGCAGACAGTTCAGCACATACATAGCTAGTATACTAATATGAATGAAAACAAAATATGAATGAACTAAATAACGAAAGTAAGGAAAACAAAAATTGAATAAAAAAGTGAAATGTTTATAGTATGTGAAATACAAATAATGCATTTATTAAAAAATGTTTCCGTTTTTATCTGGTTTTTAAATGACACCATTGAGGAATTTAGAAACAGGTCTATTTCATGAAAATGAGTGTTGTAGTTACTTTCCCACTAATTCTTTTGATTAACATAATTAGGAACAATTCATTTTAGGAATAACATTAAGGAAGTTGAGTTATTTCAATAACATATATTGAGTAAATACATTTTTCAAATCATTGTATTTCTTTTTGGACAGCTTTGACAGGTTTTACCCTTTTGGTTACGTCGCCTAGGCGCCACCTGCCGTGATTAATAAGGAGTCTTCTTCCCCATACAAATAGAATAATAAGCGGCATGACTAGATGGCGGTGTCGGGTGCGGCTCCGGCGGAGGCGGGCGAGCGGCTGAGCAAGGCGGAGCGCATGCTGCGACTGCTGCCAGCGGCGCTGCGCGGGTACCTGCGCGGCGCGCGCGCGCCCGCCTGCGAGCCGCAGCATGTGCTCGAGCGCATGCGCACCGAGCGCAGGTCAGTTGCTGTCAGTTGGCTTACAGCTTGTCAGACAGCACGAGATGCACAATTGTGGAACAATTTTTTGTTTTATGCGACCTGACATGGATGGCTAATACCGCACGACTACCGTTATTATATTAGCCCAATACACCACATTCCCGAAGGAATTAGGTGCCATGCCAGAACCTTCCATTTCTGAGCCATTATGCAACAATGCCTTAGAAATATTTGTGAGTTTACCGGACAAGTCCAGTCCAGCGTCCAGCGAACTAACATTTGCTAGCCAGAGTTTGATTTGACAGCTTACTCAACGTTGCCGTAAATACGTCGACGTTGCCGTTTACGCCGACTCAGCGTTTTAATACAAATTGGAATTAAAACCACAGAGTAAGTATTAAAAACTTGTATGGGGTCTGACGTGTTTGCGTAACTTTGAAGTAAATGCCAATTTAGGTGAGAACTCGGACTAACCACTCAGATCTGCAGGGAACCTCTTTGTATTTCAAAAGGACATTTAATTTTTTGGTCACGATAATGTAAATGGCTGAATCTGCGTTCACAGGTTAGAGACCAATATTCTGAAACTAAATATGTCGGTCTGCCTGCGCCAAGTGGTTGCGTTAGCTAGATTGGCTATACGAAATAGATTTTGGTATGTACATACTTGCTGATGAATATACTGATTAAAAAAAATCGAATCTACTAAAAAAGTTGTACTGATACTTTCATTCTTCATTATTTGCAGCCATTTCCATTATCATATATTTTTTTGTCACAATAACTACTATTTCAGGCGCCTTATCCATATAAAGCAACCACGTTACGCAAGCAGACCAACACATTTAGCTTCAGAGGGTTTGTCTTTATCCTGTGAACCGAATTTCAGCCATTTACGTTATCATTAAATTTTTTGTCGCCACCTCCAAGTCTATTGGGTACTGTCTCCTTCCCTTAAGGTGGCCCATCCCGCTCATCTCCCCATACAAAAGGGGAAAGAAGATTACGCCCATATTTCTTGTCAGAGTTCCAAAATTTTGCTCAAAACAGCTTTATTTGATCGAACTAGATGTTTGATGACCATTGGCATTGTAAAATTGTGTTTGGTTTCTAAGTTATAAGGTCCGAAAGTTGGCATTTTTCGCGCGTTTTATACAATAACTTTGGAGGTGGATTACACAATGATAATGTAAGAAAATCTTAAAAAGATTAGTCATCAGACATAGCTTATTTAATCAAGATTTATAATATATTTGGTTTTTGTTCGATTTTTTACTACAGCGGTCGTGGTTTACTTTTAGCTATAAGTAGTTTTTAAATTAAAATTTTCGTAAATCTTACCAAATCATACACTATGCACATTGTCTTTTTTGTGGACATGTTGCATCTTCCTCATCACGGAGCCTGTCTTATTCTTTGAAACAGAGAAGGTCCCAGAGCGCAACAGCACGGTTTTGTACCGTGCCCTCGAATGAGTTAGGGCCGCCGGGTTGGGCCGCCTTAAACTTAACTCAGGGTTTATTATTATCATTCGTAAATTATTTTGCGGCAGTAGTGGTGGCTGTATGTGACGACAGCTTCCTTCCAAGTTTGGTTCAAAGGCATTGTCAACTAAGGGGTTTTTGAGTGGCAGGTACGCGGCTCACCCGGACGCGGCCCGCTACGAGCTGCTGCTCACTCCGGCCGCGCCCTTCCTGCAGCGCATCGCGCTCGCCGGCGAGGTGCTCGCCGCCGCGCCGCTCCCCCCCGCGCCCGCCGCCTGACACTCCCCGCGCAGCAGTGCTTAGTCTCATAATAAATTATTCAAGGACATTTCGATTTTTATTTATATTACTTGGGACCCAAGTAAGAGTGAGTTCGAGTTCGGGAGTGAGTTTACCTAAAAATAGCTGGAAACTATCCATAGCTTTGTAGCTTTGCTCATTAGTTGTATGTTGTTGCTGTAAAAATAAAGACATACATAGTCGTAGAACAAGACCTACGTATCATCATTACGAGGGGCACACTATCTTCTGGGATCCGTACAGCTGTATAAGTTGTCCTATCGCTGTCTTTAGGTCTGAATAGACTAAGGAATTCGTAGAAACATACAAATAGAGTGCCACATAGCTCTTTTTGCGGGTGGCGAAAATCAGAACTAAACGGGCGCCATCTTGAACGTTTACATTCGCGGCTACGGGGATGTGTTGCCATTATAACAATGCAAGTTACACACTGCTTATTTATTTTAGGCTGAGGTATTTTCTTGTGAAGTAATTATTAGTTTGTGAAGATATGTTTGTGGTTTAGGTTAGTCATACATACACACATACATATCTTCACGCCGTTTTCCCGGAAGGGTAGTAGTAATGGTTTGATGCCATTGCGAGTTGTACTCGAAAACTCCTTTTTATATAATAACGAAATTAAAAAAAAAACTGTATAGGGTCTAACCTAAATTGGATGGTGGATTGCGAGTTGTACTCGAAAACTCTTTTTTATATAATAACGAAATAAAAAAAAAACTGTATAGGGTCTAACCTAAATTGGATGGCAAAAAAATCGTTTGACAGAGTTATAACCTCTGGGATTGACGTGATTCTTTATAGAATTCAAGAAAACAAAACTAGCAGTAGTAAGTCCCGACTTATACAACCCCCATTTTTATTATTAAAATGATGAAAGATTTAATTTAAAAACTGTTAATTTAGTTATATTTTTAATATTATTTACTTATTTACTTAGAATAGTAATTTTAATTTCCTTAATTTTTTTTTTCTTACAACAGCTGTAAATATTTTCCCGATCAATGGGGGATTTTTTTTTCATGTGCTAACTCTTAGACAGTGGTGCCCTCGGCCAGGCGCAAAATAAGGTATGTCGGACTTTACCTTGAAATCGAAAGTATTGCACTGGCTGCACACAATTCTTCTGCAAATAGAACATTCTAGGAAAAAACTTGAAAAGTGAAGTTGTCAAGGCTGCTGTCACGTAAGCAATGGCAGAACCGTAAGTTCTTCAAACTTACAAAACAAAATTTAAAAAATCTAGCCGCACAATACGAAAGCAACGTACGTAACCTAATAAAGTTTACACCATGTAACAAAATAACCGACCCTCGCAACCATGTCATATCAATATGCACGAATTAAAGACGTCACCATCGGAAGAAGCGACATTATCCTCGAAAGGTTACAACTTACTTAAATTCTTAGGAGAAGGTGCGTACGCTAAGGTAAGAAATGGTTTCATTGTATTATTAACCATATAGGTAATCGAGAACAGGTTTGTAATGCTAACGAATTACAGCCCCCAGCGCGAGCCGAGTTTTTCCCCTTCCAAGACTGTATTGGATTTGGTTATTAGGTACTTGGGGCCTCGCCGCTCATGCGAGAGGTCTTGTCATGAGTTCCAGGGATACCGTCTCATGCATGCACCAATTTTTGTCTTTACGAGTTGGATAAGTGCATGTCTTCACGAATTCGAGCTGCTCCATGGTTCGAAATCCACGTAAAACTGTCCGGTGTGTTGACTAATAAAGTGTTGTATTAGCTATCGATGCCTAGGTAGCATCCAATGATAATAACGTAAATTATAGTATTGTCATGTTATTCATGGCTACACTGGAAACAGGAAATTTCATAAGCCTATTTCTCCAAGGTCGACATCAATTTGACGGAAAGGCTTATCGACATGAAAATAGGTGGCTACAGACTTTCGATTTTTCATAGCATATCAACTAATATTGAGCTGCGGGTAGGTAATTACTATTTATCTTAACTATATACTCCTGCTGGTGCTTTTAACTTATTCTTATATGACGCAAATGAAGATGATTAATTCTAGGCAAATAACAGGTATATTTAACGGAATATGTCGCAGTCAATGACGACTCCAATAAGTGCCTGCTCGCATGCAAAATTATCGAGACGTCGAAAGCGCCCAGGGACTTTGTAGTCAAGTTCCTGCCCCGAGAGATCGACGTGCTCGTGCGCCTCAGCCACCCGCACCTGATCCACGTGCACAGCATCTTCCAGCGGCGCACCAAATACTACATCTTCATGCGCTACGGCGAGAACGGCGACCTGCTGGGCTACATCCTCAAGAACGGCAGCGTCTCGGAGGACCAGGCCCGCGTGTGGACGCGCCAGCTGGGCCTCGGCGTCCAGTACCTGCACGAGATGGAGATAGCGCACCGGGACGTGAAGTGCGAGAACATCCTGCTCACGTCGAACTACAACGTGAAGATATCGGATTTCGGGTTCGCGCGGTTCTGCGTGGACGAGCGGGATCTGCCGCTGCTGAGCGAGACGTACTGCGGCTCCATGTCGTACGCCGCGCCGGAGATCTTGAGGGGGAAGCCCTACTCGCCCAAGCCGACCGACGTCTGGTCGCTGGGAGTCGTCGTCTTTGTCATGCTCAACAAGGCAAGCATCTATAGACTCATTTACACATGCCTTCTCTTAAGCATGGTACATAATTTAATGTAAATGAAGTCAATGTGTAAATGTCTAATTCTTTGACTTCAGCCCGGTTGGGCGCTGTAACGTAGTTTACTTTTGCAGGCAATTACATTTATTTTAATTTAAGGACATGACAGTAAGGCACTTCTGGTCTGGTTTCAGCACTTCGAGGTTCAAATTACGCATCCCATACAAGATTTTTTCTTTTTGAATTATTTACTAGACTTTAGGTATCTGACTATTTATTTCAAGGTATTTTTGAAGGAATGAGCCACCTACCCTACAACTACATTGAACTGAATGGAAAACGTGTATGGTTTTTCATTACCGTTTCGATCAGGTTTCATACAATGCCATAGCACTTCTATAAAGCAGGGAACGGAACCTTCAGTCTTATATACGTTCCGAAATATGGAGCCGCACTATTTCGATAGCATTCTGCCCTGGACTTTTCGGAGTTTAATTAGGGTTTCAATTTGTCTGGTGGGAAGAACCCAACATTTTTCCCTCTGAACCTTGATGATAATGATGATTTTTGCTTGATGGCCTCTGTCTGCTGTTTTGCAGACAATTTTACCAGTGTCGTGTTGTTGGGTGACTTTCGATATCACGCTTATTTTAACTCTGCCAATTACTGTTGAGATTGATGTAGGAGTGGTCAATTTAGTATGAAGAGTGCGTGAAAAAATGTTACCTACCTGAACCTTTATCTAATCTAAAAAAAATCTGACACTTTCCACGGGAGCGTGCAGTCGATGCCATTCGACGATACGCGCATGCGCAAGCTGTACGAACAGCAGATGGCGCGCAAGTACAAGTTCCGCGCCCGCGTCGCCACCGCACTCTCCCTCGAGTGCAAGGCGTTCGTGAAGCACGTCATGGAGCCGGACCCGGGCATACG
Source organism: Incurvaria masculella (assembly GCA_946894095.1). Lineage (NCBI taxonomy): Eukaryota > Metazoa > Arthropoda > Insecta > Lepidoptera > Incurvariidae > Incurvaria > Incurvaria masculella. The sequence continues at coordinate 3,864,783 of OX335650.1, read as the reverse complement.
CTTCAGCGCCGAAAAACTCGTGCAGTCGGAGTGGATCTGTATGGACTCGCGCCTCACCTGTGAGTGTCCCCTCGTGTTCCGTAGGTGCAGTGACCCAGCTCGGAAGTTGGGCGATTGCACACGTACACTGGCACGAATCGTACTCACATCACACTGGTACGCACACACATCACATCGTACGCACGTCACTCTCATTTTCCGCAGGCGTAGGGGGGTGGCTGCAGTGGCCAGCGATGAATTTGGGCGATACGTACACTGGCACAAAGCATATTATGGATTCGCGCCTCACCTTTGAGTGCCCGCTCGTGTTCCGTATGTTATGTTCCGTTCCCGCTAGTAGACCAAAGTACACATGGGTGATTCCGCCGTTTCGTGCATATTGCATAAAAAGCAAAATAACTTTGAAAGTAAACAATTTTGATTATACTGTTCTAAGGGAATCATGAGCCTATTGAGCTACTACATAAAGGCCTGATAGAATTTTCTGGAAGAGTTGTGAAACTTAGATTTTGTGGTTAAAATTATACTCAAAATGTCCAAAACCTCCAACGTTTTTCCTTACTACGTGACGGTTTAAATAATGTATTAAAAAAAATAGTAATAGATATCATGAATACTTCGAACTAGTAAACTGACACAGATGTTACCAACTAACTTGAATTATTGTAGAATTTTACTTGAACAGAAACCATGTTATTTTTTAGGTTAAACTTTTGCCAAGAAAAATTTGGTCATTTACCTCCAAAATTTCGTCGACTTTTTTTCTCCATTAAATTGTATTATACTGAGCTAACACCGATTAAAATAATAGCACGTATCAATCTTCTATGCGCGCGCAATGCTAGGGAAGCACGATTGTCGCTGGATTTTACAAAAGAACGTATTTCGTGTTCGAAACTGGAGTTTGCGGCGAAATTGTCCTTTACCTCCAATGAGAAAAGTGGGAAGCAGTTAAGGTAATTTGTTAAAATTTGCGTATCAAACTACACATGAATAAGGCTTGTAGTTAGAATTTTTTCATAATTTATGTATTGGTACTTTTGGTGTTATCGAATTTTGTTTTTTCCTACAATGTCCTTTACCTCCGGACCGACTGTGGAGGTAAAGGACTGGAGGTTAAGGACAGTTTGGTTTGAAATAACCATACAAATGAAAGAAATTTGTTTTTTTTTATTATAAATTTTCACTTTTAAGACATTGTAAGTTTTATTACCTATATTGCTTAGGATACATCGCACTAGACACCCATTTTTCGGTTGTTTTTAACCAACTTCAAAAAAGGATGAGGTTCTCAATTCGACTGTATTTTTTTATGTTTTTTACTTCAGAACTTTGACCTGGGTGAACCGATATTTAAAAGCTGGTGCATCCCGTATGGTCCCATTTCAATTTGGTTTAGATCTGACAATGATATCCATGAGAAAATCATATAAGTCTTAAATTTGCATTAAGTATGTGCGCGACAGATAGAAGAATAACTCAATATCACGCCAACCGATTTCGATGATTCTTTTTTTATTGGAAAAGACGTATAACAATTAGTTAGTGTACTTCAGATTCACTAAAAATAAACAAATAAACAAAAACTTTAACAAAAAAAAACCGACTGCAAAGAAAAAGTATTCCAATCTAAAAAATTAAAAAAAAATTGACATTTTTGTAGTTACCATTATGGATATTTTTTTTAGTCGGTGTCAGCCAAGGTAGCCAAGATTTTCTTGACTGGCGAAGGGCGTGCCCGGCTGACGCCGACTCAAAAAATAACAATCATCGTAACTACAAACAAAGCAATTATTTTTTTGCTCTTTAGTGCATGTTAATTGGTTTTGGAATACTTTTTCTTTGAATTCGGTTTTTTTTGTTAAAATTTATATTTTTGTAAATCATATAATATTCCATAACATGTATATTTAATGGATAAAACATTAACGTTATCTCATTGATTTGAGATCATCCAACAACATCTACATTGAAGATGTTGATATCGAATCTCATATTTTATTACAATGCTTCAATGTAGATTTTGTTGCATAACCTAAAATCAATATAATAAACAAATTGTAAATATGTTACTGGAACATTTTAAAGTTGTTGTGGTTGACTTGGTACATAATATATATGCTTTGTATTACGATTTCAGTAACTACCTCGTTATGTAGAGAAAGGTTGGAAAAAATAAAGACAAGGTTCTGGCGTTAGAAAAGGATAGAAACCGAAAAAGGGAAGAACATGCAAGGATAAAATCGGTTCCTCGATAAAATGCCAAGTTTAAAAGAAAAAAACAACAAAAATACATGCAAAGAAAATATGAAAAAAAAGAACTGTCCATAAACTAAATGTCTTCAACATCGCAAACACATCCACGGTTGAAATCGAATCAAAAGTAAGGCTGCTTAAGAGAAAAACTAAAAGAATTGTGAAGGGTTCAGAGACTGAATCTGAATCAAAAGAGGAGCAAGAGGAGCCTCTTAAAATAATATATACTCAAAATCCAAATGACAATATAGACGAAAAACACATAAAGTCGAACATAGAACCTCCTCCTTTTGTAAAGTCGGTAAAAACTGTATTAATGGCGATACCCATAGACTTATCATATTACTAGCGTACATAGAGGTGGCGAAACCTTTTTGGTAAGGAGAAAGCTAACTTGCTTAAGCAAATAGCAGATCTAAAAAAACAAAACAAACATATAAAGTCAAACCACGAATGTAGCACATCCAATAGGACTGAAACCCCCTTCCTACATCAATATGCACAATACAAAAATAAACGGGTATACATTAGTGGAGACGATTTTGGCAGATGTAGTAACTGACAGGAAGAAAGAAATAAAACATAATCTTAATTCTATATTAGTAATAGTGAACTAATAAAACAACACATTCAAAACTACACCTAAAGCGGAAAACCGTATTTTTTTAATGAAAATTGATAACATTTCATTTAAAAATATAAAAATAACCAAGAAGACCTTTTTAGTATATTTTAAATACTTTTTTTATTGTGTTTCGAAGCACAAAATGGTAAGCATACACGTGAATGGTAATAAGCATGGAGGTGAAGAAATGGTAATAAGTCCATTGTGTTCTGAAAGCAGTAATTTAAATGTTCCTGTTTTTTTTTTTATGTGACTGGACATGGATGGCTAATACCACAAGTTCTGTCATGGTATTAGCCCAACACACCACATGGGAACTAGGTGCCATGCCAGGACCTTCCTTATATTGCACGGCTACATAGATATACCTTTTCCTTTAACTATTGGTAATTTGTTTCGAACACAAGCAAGTAGTTGAATTGTTTTATTCAATATTAATCTTGACCCTAATTTATTTTTTTATTTTCCGATCAGTGATATCGAAATATTCTTGATATTTTTAAATTTTAAGATAAACTTAAAAAAAGTAACTATCTAAGATTTGTATGTTTTAATGTCCTTCACCTCCGACGGAATGGCTTTTTCTGTCACGGAATGTCCTTTATCTCCTTGGCTCCAATATTTCGAAATCATGAACGAATTTTGGATGTTCTGCTGGTCCCAAAGTGACGCAATTTTCATGGTTTGGTCCATATTTTCCGCTCTTTAATATAAGCTAATAAAAACTGATCAATTCCCATTTTTTTTTTATTCCGCCAAATCTCCAAATATGCACGAAACGGCGGAATCACCCACATTCTGTTCCAAATTCAAATAAATGTTTCAATGAATTCTTCCTTTCATTTTAGGTAGGGTTATTATAAAGATACCTAAACAATACATTTCAAAAGTGGTTTATACATGTCTGCCTAACCAATATACTGAAAACATTCAATTTAAGCGGACCCGTTTTTGTATGCAAAAGTAGCTACGCCGCCCCCATAGGAACACTCAAGAACTTCACAGGACGCTATGTAGTGCAACGAATATTAGATGTTGAGCATTCCGAATTCGTAAGCGAACTAATTACAGTTAGTGGTTTTCCACTAACTCGTGGCTACGCTCTGCCGCCATACGAATGAGTTTTAATCACTACTCCTGTCCTTCCATGCTCGCTGTTTGAAAACAATAAACTCTTAACTTATCCTTTTGAGAATCTGTTGGGTTGGTAGTAACTGGCAGTATACGTTTTTATTTTTATTTTAGCCTTGAACGTTATTGAAGCAGCTGCCTTGAAACGGGCCAAAGAGGACAGAAAGAAGCTTACGGAAACGCTAAAGGTGCCCTCGAAACAGCAGGGAGATATTTTGGAGAGACCAGTTACAGGGATCAAAGTAAGTTCTCCATTGAGGTATTTTTGTGTCTTATATTTATAAAATTTAATTACTCCAAGGTCGGGGTCAATTTGACAGAAAGTTATCTATTGTATGCCCCTATTTCCGGTGAATGTATTGATTGAGGAAGATACCGGATCCAAAAAAATTTTTGCACCAATAAATTTGTTTTTTTTTCAGTTAAGTCAAGTGGTTTTAAAAGGAATTTAGTCGAAGCCTGCCTAACAGATATTTTTTCGGACATACTTCATGGAGAGAGATAAACATACGGTATTATAAACATTTATTTCAGAACGAATACGTAGGTACGGCAAATTGTGAGCGGGATATGTCTGACCTACGGAGAACCACCAAGGTCAAGTTGGATGTAACCCCTCAAATGAAACAGCGATTCAAAATGAAATTGTTTTGCTATTTTTTCCTATTACAATACAGACGATCATACTGATACGCCCAACATATGTAATGCTACCCTAACCTTATATTCCTACTTCCTAACATGCGTCACGGACCACCATACCAGCAGTTAACAGTGGAAGGGAGATAACATGCGGGTAACATGCAAACCAATCGATTGAAACTCTAGCTTTATGTTGAATCCAAACCATATATTGCAGGCCGTATCAAAAGACGACATCAAATTAAGCGAATCCGAACAGACGACCTTATTTACAAGAGGTTATAAAATTGTCAGAAAACTAAACGAAGGTTCCTACGCCAAGGTACTTGTTAAATGTTTGCTCCTATTCTTTCAAATTGTTGTTTCTTTTATTTAAATGGGGTTCATTATGCAAATTTTCGAATGCGTCCGTGATGCCGGCAGGTGTACCTCGCGCAGTATCGCCACCCGCAAAAGGACCCCCACCTAAACATCCGTGTTGCCGGCAGGTGTACCTCGCGCGCAGTATCGCCACCCGAAAAAGGACCCACACCTAAACGTCCGTGTTGCCGGCAGGTGTACCTCGCGCGCAGTACCGCCACCCGCAAAAGGAGCCCCACCTAAACGTCCGTGTTGCCGGCAGGTGTACCTCGCGCAGTACCGCCACCCGCCAAAGGACCCCCTACCTAAACATATCCGTGTTACCGGCAGGTGTACCTAGCGCAGTACCGCCACCCGCAAAAGGACCCCCCACCTAAACGTCACTCTTGCCGGCAGGTGTACCTCGCGCAGTACCGCCACCCGCAAAAGAACCCCCCACCTAAACGTCCGTGTTGCCGGCAGGTTTACCTCGCGCAGTACCGCCACCCGCAAAAGCCCGGCAAGGTCACGACGCTCGCGTGCAAGGTCGTTGACACAAACACCACGCCCAAGGACTTCGCCAAGAAGTTCCTCCCGCGCGAGATTGAGATGCTCATCAAGCTCAACCACCCGCATCTCGTGCACACCCACAGCATCTTCCAACGGCGGGCCAAGTGTGTACCCTAGTGTGGTTTGAGATACAGTACTTCAGGAATAATTTAAAGAAAATATGAGCCATTTTGATAAATTATGCAATAACGAGTTTACTCTATGCGTGCCCTTGATGACACCAGTCTGGCAGTAGAGACTGCTGCTGCAATAACTTGTTCAAATAAACGTCACAATGCAGGTACTTCATGTTCATGCGCTTCATGGAGCTCGGCGACCTGCTGGACTACGTGCTGCAGCGCGGCGTGGTGGCGGAGGCGCAGGCGCGGCTGTGGACGCGGCAGCTGGCGCTCGCCGTGCAGTACATGCACGAGCTGGAGGTGGCGCACCGCGACATCAAGTGCGAGAACGTCCTCATCAGCGTCAACCAGAACGTGAAGCTCTCCGACTACGGGTTCTGCCGGACGTGCGTCGACGACAGGTAGGTAATTTATCCTCATGTGCTTCATAGAGCTCGGCCTTTTTATATTTCGCGCGGCATATGGCATACTCCAGGACCTCTTAAGGTGTCCGACAACGCTCTTGGGGTTTCGAACTTTCACTGGGGCTGCGAAAACCTTTCCGGCCGACCAGGTGCTTCTTCACACCATGGTTGAAGGATCCCAGATTGTACTTGTGCAGAGTGCATTCCATAGTGTACCGACCCTATAGATAAATTACCTAGAGTATTGATTTGTTCTTATTTTTCGAATATTGACTGTGAATTTGTGCATTCCCTGCCTCTTCCACGTTGAGCGAAGGAAAAAAGGGGACGGAAGGACAGCGTTATGCAACTCAGACGAGTACTCTCCATGGTAGACGATAGAACACAGCGAGAGACCTTAGATTCCTTTCGAGTTGGATGGTATCTAAATTCAGGGATACAAGCGCAGCCCGCCATGGTGGAGGTGGCAGACGCGGCAGTTGGTGCTGCGTGTACCGTACCGATACCGTTGCAGGATGCACACGGTGGTGAGCGACACGTTCTGCGGCTCGCTGCTGTACACGGCGCCCGAGATCCTGGCGGGCGCGCCGTACCTGCCCAAGCCGGCGGACGTGTGGTCGCTGGGCGTGGTGCTGTTCGTGATGCTGAACCGCTCGATGCCATTCGACGAGAGGCACGCGAGGCCGCTACACGAGGCGCAGCTCGCGGGCGCGTGGAAGTTCCGCACCAAGTACGCGGACGCCGTCTCGGAGCCGTGCAAGAAGATCGTCGCCGGGATGATGCAGCCCGCCGTCAATGCCAGGATCAAAGTCGGGGAGATCCTCCACAGCGACTGGATAGCTATGGATGAGAGACTAATAGGTGAGAATCTCGTTAATGGTTATTTCGTCTGTATTAGACAACTTGTCGACGATCTTTGATGCAATGGATTACTCCTATAGGCTCCGCTCATATGATCACCGTAACTGCTAGCTGTTTTAGAACCATATATTATTTTACTTAGCTATATTGTTCGATTGTGTGATTGTTCTATCGGCATTTTAGCATTGACTACGGAAGAATCAAAGGCATTGGCCAAAGCGAAAGCAACAAGGAAGGCCCAGCTCGCGATCACCGAGGGAAAGTCGACTGCCAAATTAAACCAACCTGTGCCGAGTGGACTTACTGAGATCAGTTCCGACTTTGATCAGAGCTCGCATTGAGTAAGTTTTTTTTGTTCTAGCTCTGGTGCATTTTTCACTGGTGAGTCACAGGTGACTGTAAACTTAAACCCTACCACCAAGTATGGAAAGGGGATATACAGTTTACATGGGATCCAAACTGCGGAATAGCTTTCGCAACGGCATGCACTCATCCAACTCAGAAAGTAGTGCATGACCGGGGCGAGGATTTGAACCTTGGGGATTACCACTACTAATGCTAAGCCTAAGTGGGGAACTCGCACTTAGGCAAGTCCTCTAAACCCTACACCACGAGCTACTTTTACCCATCCAGCAGTTAAATTTACACCCATGTATAGAATAACGTAAACAACATACAGTTCAACAACGATGGAACCAAAGTTCGGGAATAAGGAGTAAAGGGCTTTTCATGACATTTTTAAAATACATATCATAGGTTGACTTAAATCACTGACGGTATTTATTTAGCCTCGCAAAATAATTAGCAAAATATCTGAGACGTTGATTTACTTCCATAAACAAAACTTCCCGTACATACCACTATCTGCTATCCTATTCTGAAATTTCTCTTGCAAGCACACCTTCGAGATCTAAATCTTTGTTTATCTCTGCTGGCGAAACGGGTTTGCATAAGGCTTTAGGAAGGGCCTAAATTAAGGATCCTAATAAGAAAAAGTTTCAGGTGACAGGAAAAACTGTCATTGAAAAAGGCAAAATGTCACACAGAGCTATCAGAAAAATGACAAAATTTAAATAGAATGGTATATTTCCAAAATGTATTACAGATAATTGAATTACCTACGAATCCAAAATTCAATGCAATGGCCCAACCGCATAATACTCATGTCAATTATATGTAATAAAATAAGCAAGATCCATTTCTATACAGACCAAGTAATTTTCTCTCACTTACTACAATGATGATCATGAGGAGCCATGGCGTGCGAAGAGGAATTGTATGCAACACTCTCAGATATGGCCGTTCTTCAAGAAAAAGGTTACACCATCGGCAAATTGATTGGTGAAGGATCTTATGCTAAGGTCAGTTTGCAACCTGTATGGATTAATGTGGAATTTTCGCAGCAATTCGGTAATTGTTTTCATCGATTCCCTTGAGGGTGTTTTAATTACACTTTGAGTGATCGAAGTATCACTGGGCTGCTGGAATACCGTAGTTTTTTTATTATTATTGAAGGCAATACTTTGCCCATCGAGCTATTGTATCCCATGTTGCGATCTATGCTGGAAATATCGAAAACGAAAGTGCATTAATGCCATTGGGTTAATATTATCTCAATGATTGACCAAGATTTTCTGACGAATTTTGTTATTGGACCAAGCCTATTTGCATCTTCACTGTATTTTGTTTTACCTATCATGATTTGAGCGGCTCGTACCTCAGGGGCTCGGCGACTTGCCTTACATGGGATCAAATCCCTACCCTCGTTCATGCACCACTTTATTTCTCTTTCTGAGTTGTATAAGGAAGGGGTCGTCACGAATACGAGCTGGTCCATAGTTCGGAATCCATGCAAAACAGTAGGTCCCCATTTTATTACCGTTTCGAACGTATTTTATCCAATGTGATGGTACGGGCGGGATTACCCTTACCGACTAGAAGGGGACTTCTACGTGGAATCTGAACCACGAACAACGAATCCCTTAATCGCCTCTAACGACATGCACGGTAAGAAATGCAGTGGGCCCAATTTTATTATTTCTATTATAAATCTCACGGGTGTGAATCAGTTTATTGTTTATTTTACTCCATTAGGGTACACCTAGGGTGTGTGTACACACTTGGATTAATCATGTGTAATTTATGATTCCGCTTTTATATTCTGACGCAATAATAGTCCTTTGAAATAAATGGACGACAATGCATGACCAAGCCTAAAAATAATTTAATATTTTTTTAAAACCTCAATTATTGTTTTTGAATTTTCTTAAGAAACCAACGGAAAAAAAAACCGCAGATTTTCCCCAACGGCAGGTTTACAAGGCGACCCAGATGGTCGACGAGACGCGCAGCTGCGTGCTCGCGTGCAAGGTGATCGACACGTCCAGGGCGCCGCGCGACTACCTCACCAAGTTCCTGCCGCGCGAGATGGACGCGCTGATCCGCGTCAGTCACCCGCACGTCGTGCACGTATCGTGCATCCTGCAGCGGCGCGCCAAGTACTTCGTGTTCCTGCGCCTCGCCGAGCACGGCGACCTGCTCGAGTTCCTCGCACGCAACGGCGCCGTCGGCGAGGCGCAGGCGCGGCTCTGGATGCGGCAGATCTTCCTCGCGGTCGAGTACGTCCACGCGCTCGATATCGCGCACCGGGACCTCAAGTGCGAGAACGTGCTCATCACGGCCAACTACAACGTGAAGATCACGGACTTCGGGTTCGCGCGGTGCGTGAGGCGGCGCGACCGCGATGTGATGAGCGACACCTACTGCGGGTCGCTGTCGTATGCCGCGCCTGAGGTATGTATTAAATGTAAATAAAAATTGACTTTATTTTACGGACCATGAATAAGTACCTCGAAATTGCACTACAATGGGACATTACTATCCATGTATTAAGATTTGAACTCGTTTTCAAAGACTTGCTTATCACCACAAGAATTAAAGATTAGATCAACGGTAAATGTGGTTACTTCAAGGTTCGGTGACCTCGAGTTAGATACATATTTTTGTCAGTGAACACCACGATGAAACCTTTAGCCCCGGTTGCACGAAGAAACGACTGAGTTAATCAATGTTCAAACGCTCCCTAAGGGCCGAGTGCACGAAAGAACAAAAAATCAAAATGAACGTCAAAGTATGTCAAACACGTCACTTTGTGTGGACAGTATGGAAGGAACTCTTTTAGTGATCCGCAAAGAGTTCCTTATATACTATCCACACAAAGTGACATGTTTGATCATACTTTGACGTTGATTTTGATTGTTCGTACGTTCGTGCACTCGGCCCTTAGTCTTGTCACCTAGGAGTGTACGTAACTGGATTGTCAGGACAATTATGGGAGCGGTCCACAACAACAACACTAAATCGGTAATCTTTTGCCAGGTGCTGAAGGGTATCCCGTACCTTCCGAAGTTTTCGGACATCTGGTCGGTTGGGGTGATCATGTACACTATGTTGAACAAGGCACTGCCCTTCACGGATACGTCCGTGCGGAAACTGTACGAGAAACAGCTGGCGCGCAAGTGGAAGTTTCGCTCGGCAGTGGTGAACTCGCTGTCGACTGAGTGCAAGCGGCAGGTGTCCGACATGCTGGAGCCGGAGGCGACCAACCGGCCGCCGGCCAGCGCGCTCGCCGCCGGAGCCTGGATACACATGGACGCCACTTTCGCTAGTCTGCATCCCTTAAGCCCCCTCTCGTATCTGTAGTATCGAGGTAAGAATTCGCTGTCGGTCGAGTGCAAGGAGCAGGTGGCCGACATGCTGGAAGCCGGAGGTAACCAACCAGCCGCCGGCCAGCGTGCTCACCAAGGGAACCTGGATGGATACACATGTAAGTTACTTACTCTAATCTGCATCCCTAAAGCCCCCTCTCGTATCCGGTAGTGAACTCACGATCTCTCGAGTGCAAGCAGCAGGTGGCCGACATGCTGGAAGCCGGAGACAAACAACCAGTCACCGGCCAGGGCGCTCACCAACGGAGTCTGGATACACATGCACGTTACTTACTCTAGTCTGCATCTATATAGTCCATCCATCTAGTATCTTTAGTTTCGTTTGTCGGTGGTGAACTCGCTGTCTGCCGAATGTAAGCAGCAGGTGGCCGACATGCTGGAAGCCGGAGACAAACAACCGGTCACCGGCCAGGGCGCTCACCGACGGAGTCTGGATACACATGCACGTTACTTACTCTAGTCTGCATCTATATAGTCCATCCATCTAGTATCTTTAGTTTCGTTTGGCGGTGGTGACTCGCTGTCTGCCGAATGTAAGCAGCAGGTGACCGACATGTTGGAGCCGAATGCGACCGACTAGCCGCTGGCCAGCGCGCTGGACGGTGGAGCCTGGATACACATGTACGTCACTTAGGCAGGTCTGCATCCAACTTAAGGTGGGCCTTCCCGCTTAATTCCGCATACAAACGTGGAAATAAGATCATGCCTATATTTCTGGTCAGATATCCAAAATGTTGCTCATAATAGCATTAGTTATTTGATCGAAATAGATGTCTGATGACCGCTGGCATTGTAAAAAAGTGTTTGGTTTCTAGGTTATAAGTTCCGAAAGTTCGAAGTTTTCGCGCGTTTTATGCAATAACTTTGGAGGTAAATTACTCAACGATAAAGTAAAAACATCTTAAAAAGATTAGTCATCAGACTTAGCTTGTTTCATCAAGATTTATAAACAATTTGGTTTTTGTTTGATTTTTTACTACAGCGGCTGTGGTTTACTAGTAGCTAAAAGTCGTTTTGTAATAAACATTTTCGTAAATCTCACCAAATCATACACTATGCGCTTGTATGCACTATTGTCTGCTTTGTGGACATGTTGCATCCTCCTCATCACGGAGCCTGTCTTTTTATTTGAAACAGAGAAGCTCCCAGAGCGCAATAGCACGGTTTTGTACCGTGCCCGCAAATGAGTTCGTCCCGCCGGGAAGGGCCACCTTAAGTAAAATTAACAGCTGATTTCATACGGTTCCATAATTTAACCTTTTGGCGTAGTCGTGTAGGTAAAGTGGTCGAGGTCGCTCCACAGAGATGACGTTCCTAGAGGAGTCACTGCTGAAGCGCGCGAAGGAGGAGAGCGCGAAGCGGAACGACCTGGTCGAGGAGAACGAGGGAGATCGGCTCGCGGATCTACGCCGCAAGCAGCGGGGGAAGGGTACGCGACACGTCACTTCACGATTCTAAGCAAAATCCGGTGAAGGCATTTTAGGCATACATAATGATGATTGGCGAGCCCATTGCTGTAACATCTAGCTCGTGATGATGATTTTTACCTTACGGGCTGTCCGTCAACTTTGTAACTCCTACTTTTTTTTTAAAGTTTGGGGTGAAATTTAAGCATTGTACGGATATATATTATGAACACAGATTGCAAAAAAAAATTTATTGGTCCGGAAGAGTAGCATCATTGAACGGGAATTTCAAAACAAATTTGGTAAAAATTGGGACATTTTCTTTTTTTGTTGCTCACTTAGAAAGGGTGGAGTAAACACACGAATTTTGATCCAAAACATTGGTGCATTGTAAAATGATTGGAATAATTGGAAAGCACTTTAAGTATATGTACTATCTGATATTGTAAAAACATTTTTTTTTTCTTACTTCTCTAGAGCCAAAATCACAAACTTTAAACAGTGATGATTAACAGCGGAATGATTAAGATATATATGACAATAATTATTTAAACATTTTGGTTATGACTTAGTACACGTTCACTTAAGGATGTTCGACCCATACAATGTTTTTTATTACACAGCACGCAAAAAGTATTGCACTTTAAGGCACAAATTCGTCAAAAATATTAAATATAGCCATAGTAGTTGCAGCGAAATCATATTCACAATTTCAGGTTTAATGCTTTCGTTGTAATTGCCGATTAGAAGTTTTACAACGTTAGATGGCGCTGTTAAATAAAAATCGTATTTAAATAAATTGTAACAAAACCAATAATCCTGAAATTGTGAAATTGTTTTCGCTGCAAGTAATATGACTATATTAAACTTTTATTATTAATTCGTGGCTTAAAGTGCAATACTTTTTGCGTTCTGTGTAAAAAAAGCTTTTATGGGTCGGAACATCCTTAATGTATGAACCTCATCCAAAATTCTATTCATTTAAATCCATAACAACAGCGAGTGAATATTCGCAACAGTATGAATATATCTTTCACTTCCCTTCACATATGGAGAAAATATTCTTGCCCCTTGAAAACTTTTACTAACTTTTCAGTCATAGTTTCTTTATACCGCTGCAGTTAATCTGGATGTATACCATCCGTTCTGGCGATTTGTAGGGGTGAAAGCTGTCAAAAGCAGAGGTAGCTTTTGTAGCTTTTGACAGGTTGTATCATGACGTACAACCTGGTTGGAGTTGTTCCGATCTTATATTATAGAATGGGTTTCCTAACTTTAATTGGTTGGACTTTAAAGCTGACGTGTCGTTGTTTTTCAGATGGACTGAAAATACTGAAACCGACGGAAGTCAATGCCAACAAATCATCACAACTATTCAAAGAATGACAATCTAAAACAATCAAATAAAAACACATTTTGTGTAGTTATATTTATTGCAATAGATATACTTTTATATAAATTATCTTTGTATTATACTTTCACATAACATTACTGAATATTCGTATCATTTATTAACAGACATATTTGAGCATTGTTGCGGGCTTAACTTGCAACGCACAAAATCGCTCTGGTCCTAAACCACTACGCAGAGTATAAACGAGACTTTGCCTCGATTAGATTATTAAATGAAACCGTTTAAAAGGAGATGACACGCAGGACGGCATAAGTTTATCTGAAATATTTGTTCACATTGAACATATGAGAATACAACACATATGAGTTATATGTAATGTTATTTATGTATTCCGTGGGCGTTTAAAATATTATCTGATATTGGCTTACCAGTTTTTTTCCATGGTCCTAGGAGTCGACGTTTCGAACTGACTCATGCAGTTGATTGATGATCGTAGAAAATAATTGTGGTAAGACATTATGAAATGTTTTCCCCGAAATACTATTATTTTTTTATTCATCATCCATAGACAGTACACTGCAATCCGATATATCGTATTTCATCATTAGCCAGTTCAACATTCACAGCAAAGAAGAACTGGTAAGAAACTTCGCTGAGATTTTTTTTAACATTTACTTAGTCTGAGTTTACAAAAGTGTTTGCCACTGCTTACAAACAGACGTTATTGGTACCTGTTTGTGCAAATAAATTCTTTCAATTCCTTATAACATTAATAATAAGGATTTATCGTTGATGATAGGAGAAAAACAGGTAATACACTGCTTCAATATGAATTCAAGAAAATCAACAATCATGCCGTATGCGTGAGTTCATGAGAAATATCAGTTTATTTTTCAAAAACTATTCGGCATCTAACATGTTACCAATCGGAGTGGGCCAATCCCTACAAACAGCACCCATTCACAGCAGACTGGGTACAGCCATCATTTTACTTTTCTTTACTATTATCAAACACATACATTTTCTTACAATGTTGCCGCATGAAGCAAATCACAACTGCATTAGCAGGGCATACAATTTTACTAAATATATCGCGCCGATATCAGCGGTAGTTCAAACCAAAATGAATACAATATAATTATATTTGCCGTCCAGCGTGTCATCTTTTTACTCTGCCTAAATCTGCTTCAACCCCTATGCTTTTACTTGGTAGCTATTACCTACGTGAACAGAAATATTGGAGGGTAACTATCATATTCTATACAGTATCATGGAAGACCATTGTTGCATGGCGAACGTAGTAAAATCGAGTTTATCAAATTGTTAACATTATGTACTTGTAAAATTTTGCAAAAGTTAATTATACTAATTATCTTTATGTCCTATTTGTTAAAAAATTCAATTGTATTGCAAAGATAGTGAAATTTCACCGAATAAAAAAAGAAAGATTTACAAAAGTTATAAAGGTATGGGGTTTCTTTTTTTAGTAGAATGATAAAAAGAACTACATACAAATACCATGAAAGTTTATATACCGAGATAAGTATTTTAAGGAGCGGAAAAACCACGTGATAATTTGGATCTTGTCTTAAATAAGTGTATAGTTACAATAATAACTAAAACTGCTGCTCTTAAGATATAATTCTCTAAATTGTAAAAAGTTATTCTCAGATGAATAGGCTTCTTAAAACTGGCAGTAGTATCAAACGTAACTTACTATAATACTTTTAAATATTGTCAATTGGTCAGCCATTTTTTTTATATTTTTTGATAGTTTTAAAAAAGAATTTAAGTAAATTACTAAATTTATCTAAATTTAGTTGATATATTTGAATAAAAATTGTCATCTTATTGGAATACAGACTGCAGTATAAATAAAACCTGGTGTTCAATTGAAAACTTTGCAACCGCAAGCATGCAAGAAAATGCATCTTCCATTGTTTGGAATGTGTTTCTCGTGCACACTAAACAAGTCTCCACAACAGATTTCAAGTTCAATGACAACTAGTCATGTGAAGGTAATTTTTTTACTCATGAAAATAGTATATTAGTGTATTGGTCCTATCACATTTTTTTTAATAATCAGTTCGAAAAGCGATACATGTGCTAAATACAATTAAAATATTTTCCAGGAGTCCCGAGGATTGTTGAGATTGCATTCTTTGTGTAAACTAAGCAGGTGACTTTCTTGGAGATAAAGTATGGCAACACACCGGAAAGATATAGGTGACCTTTATACCAGAAGAAGATATGAATCAAACGAAGTGAGGTGATAGGCGAACAATCTTAATACACATAATTTGACTTTAAAAAAAAAACCTGTAGATAAAATAAAATCGTTTACTAAAAACTTGTATTGGTAACCATTTCCATTGACTTATGATGGCAATTAGCAGTGCCCGCAGCTCTGCCCATATTAAAATCCGACGCGAAATCGTATTTTTTGTAAATCTTATATTTAACCCCACTACTCACCATTCAAGTAATTTAGTGTGATAGCTTACTAAGACAGTCTATAAGTTATGAGACAATTCAAGCTGTACGTACATACAAAATAAATGGAAATCGGGCAAGTAGTTCTCAAGTCAAGCATTAACCTCACTGCTCACCCATTGGGTAATTTAGCTAAGGACCCTACAAGTTATAGGAAGAATGAAGCTAAGTATATGTAGTAAGGTGAGTGCTTCTCAAGTTATAAAGCACAGCCGGAATACCTTAAATTTAATAAGTATCAGAATAATGTATCAAACGAAAGGAGGTACCCTTCGTTTGATCCGTTACTTATGGGACATCTCTGTGATCAAATTTATATCTACGTCGTGACCATACTTTATCTTCATACACACACTCAATAAACATTATAATTACAGCATCATCTGCACCATTATCTTAAAATTATATAGTACGATCTTTCATAAATAAGTACGTATAAACAAAGCAACCATTCAGAATTAATGATTTTAGTCAGCTGCCAAAAAAACACCCTTGTTACTCTTTTACAAAAATATATATCAACATATTAGGTTGGGGAAAAAGTTTCTTCGCATTTTTTAAGAAAATTCAAAACATTTTTTAATATGGTTTATTTACATTTAACTAAAGTATGTAGGTACCATTTTGTTCGATAACTTTTTGCCATCTTGTAGGTAGGGACATGATCCCATTGCTATAGAAATATTGGGACTTCTGATCAATATACCGCGACAAGTGGTTTTGGCAGTCCTCTCGTGATGTTAACCTGACACTGCCTAAAGAATTCTGAAGAGACCTAAACAGGTGGAAATCTGAAGGTGCAAGGTCAGGACTATACGGCGGATGCATTAACACCTCCCAGCCAAACTCTCTTAGTTTTTGCTGAGTGGCTAAAGATGTGTGAGGTCTAGCGTTATCATGATGAAAAACCACACCCCTTCTTTTGATTAATTCCGGCCGCTTTCTCTCAACTTCTTGCTTTAATCTCATCAGTTGTTCGCAGTAGAGTTCAGAATCGATGGTCCTGCCTGGTGGTAACAGCTCATAATGAATAATGCCCTTCCAATCCCACCACACACACAGCATCACCTTGTTGCGAGTTAACCCGGGTTTCGCCACAGTCTGTGAAGCTTGACCGGCCTTTGACCACGACCTTTTTCGCACGTTCTTGTCGTACGTGATCCACTTTTCATCACCAGTTATCAGCTTCTTCAAAAATGGTTCGGTTTCATTACGTCGTAATAAAGAATCACAAATGAGTACACGGTTCATTAGGTTTCTTTCAGTGAGCTCGTGAGGTACCCAAATATCGAGCTTTTTTGTGTACCCAGTTTTTTTCAAATGCGCCAAAACTGTTTTGTGGTCAATTCCTAGTTCTTCAGCTACGTCGTAACTACTGATATGCCGATCTTGCTCCACTTTTTCAAAAATGGCATCCATTTTATCCGTAATAGGGCGACCAGAGCGACGTGCATCTTTGACATCAAAATTTCCGGATTGAAAACGCTTAAACCAAATTTGTGCTACTCTCACAGACACTGCACTAGGTCCATAAACATCGCAAATTTTTTTCGCGGCTTGTGTTGCATTTTTACCTTTTTTGTAGTAAAATTTTAAAATGTATCGAATTTCTTCATTAGATTCACTCATTTTGACAGTAAGTAAAACAAATGAGAATCACACATTTTCCTAATTTGAATTTGGAATTATGTTCTTTAAAATTTAAACTTTCAATGATACCAAAACTAGCCAGATACAAATAGTATAGCCAAAGAGATTTTATTACAAGTTCATACATACTATAATGCGAAAAGACTTTTTCCCCGACCTATTACAATGTGATATTTTCTCTTTAGTAATAAAATATCTTAACCAGATCACACAGCTACAAAAATGCGATGTTTTGCACTGATCTGGTAGAATCCAAATCTGAACCAGAACATAGCAACATGTACCATGGAAAGCAACCATAACAATCAAACATTGTGCGAAGACACTTTGGCAAGTAAAAACACCTAACTTCATTTTTTAACATAAATAATAATCTTATACCATCAGAACTGTGCACTGAGGTCCTAGTCCCACTTAACACCTAAATTGACGTTAACGCCAAACCAATCGACAAACGTTTTCAAATGTATGGAGAAATTGAAGAGCCACTCAGTGGGCGTTAAGCGAACTAACTTGTGCAAGTCCAAGTGTGATTTGACAGTTTACGCGTTTTATATAAATCGGAAGTCCGAGTTAGATTTTGACAGCTTGTTAAACCACAGAATAAGTAGTAAAAACTTGTGTGGGGTTTGACATTTTTATGTAACTTGGAAGTTCCGTAAACGCCAATTTAAGTGAGAACTCGGACTGACCAATCTCACCTCATACACGCATCGAAGAATTACGAAGAATGACAGCATACGCAAAAATATTGCGTTCACACCGAAATATCTGTTAACAGACGTTTCCAATTGGTCTTATAACAGATGTATATTTGTGAGGGAACATGATTTTTCGTTCTCTGCCACGATTTCTTGCTCACGTGATTTACGAATTGCAACAACTCAAATAATGTTTTTATTACAATTCTCCATAATGCAAAATTGTAACATTTCAGTGTTGACGGCACCTAGATCATTGCCAGTAGTCGAAGCAAACGTTTTGGTCCACAGCTTCTGTTCACAGTGCTCGGATGCACGTTCTAGTCGATCATCGGATGTGTGTCTGTGTGTGCGTGTTAGCGCGCCGGTGGCGCCTCACGCGGCGGACAGGCAGCCAACACGTCCGTGTCCGCTTTTGAGGTCATCATCTGAAAGCATCATCATCATAACACTTGCGACGTTTGATACGCGTTCGACTCCTTGACTGTGGAAGATGAACACAACTTACCGCTCACGGTGTAGATTTTTGTATTTACAAACGTAGCAGCGACGGGAGAACGAATGTTCGATATTACTAAATTGCTGCCGACCTGCTTGATTCATGAGCCGGACGGTTTAGCATGAGCTTTAGACAGGATGTATGTGTTTCCCGCTCGTCATTTATTTACTTATATCTACCACTTACCTCTTTTACCTCTGTCAACATTTTTGGTACAAAAATAGAAAAACATGAATAAATAAACAAAATTATATATTACAAAGATATTCTTTTTATTTGAACCTTTGATGTTTTTAACCTCCACACAAATTAGAGAAGGTTTTCCATTTTTATTCCACAATGAAAGGGTAATCTTATGAAATATAGAAGCTTTTCCGCACCACACACCAATTATTACTGTTTTAGTTATTATACTTGGTTATCAAGTGTTATTAAAAAATCCTGTGATTTAAGCCAATAATAAAAAAACCTTCCCTGTAGCCCATATGTGTGGTATACATGATATGTACTCTTTAAGAGTCTAATATTTGCGACCATCTTTCAATCATTATCAATATTTTAAAATCGATTAGAAGATAGTCGCAAATACTCTATTTTATTAAGAGCTGGTGTCATGTGAACTGCTCCGTTTGCATAGGAAACAAAACGACGTGTCCTATGGAAAAGTAGTTTGGAAATTATTTGTTAATTACTCCACCAATTAACTTGATTTTTTGTCTAATACCCGTCATCATGCTTTTGTTTTTTGTGCAAAACAAAACTCAAATAAAACGACAGCACATCAAATTATTTATGAGAATTTCGTTTTACTCTTGTTTGACTCAGCTCAAATTAGAAGAAAAAAGCAGGCAAGTAGGTACTGGTACTGATTGAATGTTATCAGTAATCAATCAATCAGCACAGTGATTTCAAGCGGGTTTAAAAAATGTTTTCATGGTAATGAAATTCTATGTGCTAATGGAAAATCTTTTCCTTTTGATGTTTTTTTACAATAAAACTATTGACAGCCTTTGATATCCAATGACTCTTTCCATAATCTAATATGACGATGAATTATTATACAAAATTGACCAAATTACCCTGAAATGTTAAGGACGTGATAATAGCCGATTGCGTTCAGTTCGATAAGGGCATAAGAAAAAAGATATTTAATTGTAATAAAAAATCCCACAATGAATTTCGTTAATAATTTAGCTATTATTACAAAATAAAACTGTTAGTCTCTGGTTCAAATCATAAATATTTTTTTACAAAGAATGAAAGCGTCACATATCAGCCGTTATTGGTTTCAAATATAGCTAGACCATCAATGCATCTTTCACATTTTTGAAACTTCAAATTGAGTTGTAGTTATTTAAAAAATATATAAAATGTTCACTCACTCTCTTACAGAAGTGAATGCAATTAGCCATTGTCACGCCCTTAATAGGAAGAATAACTCTATGCCATCCACACCATGATCAGATTGCCCGCTCAAATCTCCAATGTAAAATGCCGATGCAGCGGTCTCCATTATCCCATGCTATGAATATTAATAACAATAAAAGTAATTCAAGTGAGGTGAAGACGTTGAAGTAGTGCTCAGACAACAAAGACCACTGCATGTACTCAAATAGCACAACTGGCTGAGAACTTTGAATAAAGCAAATGTTTTTTTTTTCATTAATGTGCAGTCAAAAAGTTATAGGCGAGAAATACTCTGAATTAGATAATCCATTTTGTTGCTGATTTTTTTTCTCCAAAAATTTTTTTCTAAGAAAAATCTAAGAATAAAATGCTCAACGCTGACCCATGCTGTACGCTATGGCAATTTGAACAAATCACAGCAGTATTCAGAGTGGGCGTGTTAACTTTAATACGCGGATTATGTCCGAACTATATTGAATTTTTTGAATAATACAAACAATTAAATAAACATAAGAATGTAGGAATAAATCCTATTTTTCTTGTTGTATCTCCTCTCTCTCATTCTTTGGAGCTTGGCGCCATGGTTAAAAAAATATTGTGTCATTAAATATTGAGTAATATAGAAAGGTATATTTTTATTTTTTATTTTATCACGGTCAAATTCACGCAAACACTGGAGCAGCTCAGCCAGTTGCGCGGGGTGCACCGACGCATAGATAAATGATAGTAGGAAAAGATTGCTAACGTCATACAAGTGAATAGAGATAAAAAAAGTCCACAGGTGGCACTGAAATTCACATTTCAGAATAAATTAAATAGAAACCAATGAATATCAATGGTTTTTTTTTAGAAGGATATTACTTAATTTATAGTTAAAAGGTAAGGTTTTCATCACGCCTACCTAGGCAAAATTTGGAATTAAGCTTAGTTTAATGATGGTGTAACTAGTTTTGGAAATGACGGGAGATGGCGCTGGTTAGAAATGTCACCAGTGAAAATAAACAGTTTTCAGCTAGTTTTGCATGTTGTATGACGATAGCAGTTTATTCCTACCATCATTTGTCTATGAGCGAGGTTAATGGGCGCCGTTAGTAGGTTAGTGAGCAGACTTACGGGCGTGTGGTTAGCGTCACCTGAGCCGTCGTCGCGCAGCGGACACACCAGCTCGCTCGTGTCCAGCTCGTCGCGGCACTTCCGCCGCTTCAGCGAGAACTGACTCTTCTTTGGTACCTGCGGCCGATGAAACTTGAGCATGTATTATGAATTTGAACAGTAGAATGCTGATTATCCGGACTAATTGGAACCAAACATAGTCCGTATAATTGAAAATCTGTAGAATCCATCTTACAGTAAAATAAGTAAATATGTATGTAAATAGTGTTAAATTGAAATAGGTTTATTGAAGAATGAGAGCATTGTGATAACATACATATTTAAAAAATATTGTATCAATTTTAATCAAATACACGGAGTCTCCATAATTATACATATATATACAATACTAATTACTTGATAATTTTATGTATTTAATGGATACGACATTACCGTTATCTCATTAATTTGAGTTTCAGCGACATCTACATTTGAAACATTGTAATCAGATCTTGAAAATAATCTGAAAAAGTATTGGTCGTGACATTCGTCGGAAACAGGACTTGAACCTGCGACCTTTGGATTACATATCCACTGCTCTTAACCAACTAAGCTATCCCTACAATTACGTCAGCCAACGAATTTCTCGATTATATTCGAATCGACACAATGCTTCCCCTATCTTCTGCTAGATGGCGCTGATGATGTTTTTGCGTATTGATCCTACGCTAAGGCATTTTGACTGCAATGATTGAGCCATCAATACTTTTCAGATTATTTTAAAAATCTGATTACAATGATTCAAATGTAGATGTCGCTGAAACTCAAATTAATACTAATTACTTTGGCTGAATATAACTTGCAATCGACTAAACAGACTTTTCATCTCAGTTAACTCTCAAATCCGTTTGTGTTGTAGTGTTTTGTATTGTTTCACGACTGACACTAGCTGTCGGGATGAGAGGGCAGGAAAGACAAACAGGCTGGCATTGTCGGATCATGTCTCGCACCCGTCGGTGTCTGTCGCTCATGCCCTCCCCCTTATCTGTCGCCCTCTCTCGTCAATTTTTGTGCATAGGAACTAAGATCTTTCTATGACCTAGGATGCTTAGGGCTATAAAATACGAGTCGGGATAACTGGACGTCCGTAAAATCGATGTCCCAATAAACGAGGTTCTACAGTATGTGAAATACTTTTGCAGCGATATTTTTGCATCCAGAGAACTAGTCAATGTGCATGTTTCCATCTCGTTCGACGCTGCTAGCCGTATCCTTATTTAACTCGGAACTGCTGTGTCACGTCAATCCTGTTGTATCGCTTTCTTTTCACTTTTGCAAGTGTCTCTGGCCTGTTACTTGCAACCCATAAACAAACTGAGATGATAACATAGTAAAAAGACTACATGTTGATTATAATGTGTCATTGTGTGGTAAGCTTTTCGATTAATTTGATCATGCGAACTAACCTTGTATTTGGAGGTGATTGTGAGCGGCTGGTAACCCAATGTTTGCTCTGCATTTCTTTTCTGCTGAATGACTTCTCGGCCCAACAGGTCGTTAAATCTGCAAACATCTCATCAAATCAAGTACCAAACAACAACCAGCAGACGCCAAGAGCAGTGAGAAGCCCTATTCCTATAGATTTGAATCCAAGTTAGGGTAGGGTTTCTTTCTGGCGAGTCAGGGTCAACCGGTGATTCCATCGGTCGGTGAGTTACGTACAGAGTTCCACTTTCTGAGGCATTTCACTACAGGTTATTGCATTAGTTCGAAGGCACATTTGTACGGCGCTGCCTTAGTGCCCTTACGTATGCTATCATAGCTCACCCATCAGTCGTTATGGCTCATTGATAAGCTTTACAATACATGCAAAAATAGTTTATTTTTAAAAGTACAAGCAATGACGCACCTCTGCGTGAGGTGTCTCCGCAGCAGGGTCTTGCTGGCGGGGATGTTGAGCAACGCAGCGAGCAGCTCCGCCGTGAACCTCGGCTCATAGAGCATCAGCCCTCCGTGGACACCTGCAACAAGCGACGCCTCAAAATTACTCCCTAGAGGCAGTGGATTCTGCTATATTTATTAGAACAGCTCGCCTGCCTTACCAGCGCAGCCTGCATGGGCTTGATCTCGAATTTAAGATATCGACTATGGAAGGAAGACCAAAATAAATATGCGATAGTTTTGTCCCACTTAAGTATTAATGCTGTGAAGTAATATAATTTGAGGTGCAGTAATTCAAAATAAGTCATAAAAATTTTTTAAGTTTCATATTCTGCTTGAATGTCCACGATGTGCTGGATGAATGTCCACACCAAGATTTTTTGGATTTTCAAAATCTAAATACTACTAAATGTGGAAGTCGATGTATAACCTCAAATGAATGAGATAACGATAATGTCACATCTATTAAATATTTACGAATATCAAGTTAAGTTAACATAACAATGAAAAAATGAGTTTTTATTTTATTTTAAGCGCATATGCATATGCACATAGCATATGGCATACGCCAGGACTACTATTAAGGTGCTCGACGACCCCCATGGCTATTCGAACTTTCAGGGGACCTGCACAGACCATGCCGGCCAGCTAGGTGCTTCTTCACACCAAGTTTGAAGGACCCAAGGTCGTAATTTGGGGGAAATACCTCAGAAGGGAAGTTCATGTTTTAATTAGACGGTACACATAAATACTGGAACATTTTTGCTTCCGAAATTACCTCCAAAATGTACAACTGTATACATTATGCATTATGAAATTTTGTGGCGGCCAGACGAGTCCATTTCATAATAGACTCGTCCACGCGCCGAAGATGGTTACAATGACAAAGCCGGTGATGTTTTTTATAAGTTTTCTCCCCGGCAGCCAGGCGCGTAGTTAGGTCGAAAACGGTTCGCTTCACAATGTTCTAACGCAACATGTGTGGGGACTATTTGCAAAATAAAAGGTTTATAAAAAATAGTGGACCTGCTCCGCGTAGGTTGGGCGCGTACTCGGCGAGGTCGATCTCCTTCAGCCACTGCATGACGCGGTGCGAGCTCCAGCGTGCCAGCTCCGCCGCCTCCACCTCGCCGCCCTCGCCCTCCCCCGCCCCCGCGCCCTCCCCCGCCCCCGCGCCCTCCGCCCTCGCGCCCTCCGCCCCCGCGCCCACCACCCCCTCCGCGCCCGCCGCCGCCTCCGACGCGCTGCGCTCGCGCGCGCGCCGCACCATCGTGTCCGGGCTCCACTCGTTCTCGCGCAGCACTTGGATGCCTGCCGACAGACAGTTCGCGCGTCACGTTCGCATCGCTCGTCAGATTAGAACAAACTGGTCGCGATGATTGCACGTAAGATGGATGTATGTAGGTATAATCTAAACACTTAGCAGAAGGCATTGATTAGGGAAGAGGGAATGTAGGAGAATTCCAAATTATGAGTATACAGCAAGTGGTTAAATTAGAAGATGCAAATGGTATGTTTTGCTGGTTCGGGTCCAACCTTCATTCATTCGTAAAGTAGTTCTTTTTACAGTTAGTTCTTTAATTTCCTGATTTATAAAATCGGGGTTCTTTCTTTAACTAATGTGCTTCCTTCACGGTCGGTTCTACATACATACATATATATCACATTCCTTAGTATTATTAATGAAAACAAAACTGTCACATAACCTAGACAAGATCGGCCGCCCAGGTGCTGATAACTTATGCGATGACATGTACAAGATCCAATATTTTAAGTACAAGTGAATTTGGCTCGATACATCGGCCGCTATACCTCGTCGCACGGAGAGCGCGTGCAGCAGCGTGCCGACCCGCAGCTGCTGGTGTAGCTCGGTGTGCGTGAGCCGGTGCAGCGTGCGCCCGTCGAGCGCCGCCTCGGCGGCCGCGTCGCGCGCGCCCGCCAACCCCGCATCCTCCGTCCAGCGCAGCACCCACGCCGCGTCGAGCCGCCCCGCCGCCGTCAGGTGCGGATCGCCGTGCCCGCCCTGAACGACAGCGCGTCGACGTAGGTAAATGTCTCAACATGAAAGTGCATGGACGGACGGGAGTAGCGATCGAAATTCGTTCGTATGGCGACAGTGTAGCCAATGGAAAGCTTAATGGAAAACGACTAACGGTAGTTTAGTTAGTTCGCTTAGAAAATTCGGGAGACGCAACTCCCAATGTTAGTGGCATTAAATAAATATCGCCCTACGAAGTTCTTATGTGTTCTTAATTGTTCTTACGTGTCGTTGGAAGTCAAAAAAAGTAGTCAGTGAATATGTAAGCGAACGCAGACGCCGCTGCTGCCGCCATTTCATTAAAAAGTGGTTCCTCTGCATTTATACAAACGAGCTTCAGTTCATACAAACAGATGATGACTCAATCAGAATTCAATATTTTGTTTCTAGTACTAAAAGTAAGTTCGAATCCAGAAGGTATTTTAAATCAAAGATAAGTACATATCAGAACATAGATACAGAATACACACGCCATAAAGAACATTATTGTTTTAAAACTCCAGGCAATTGGCCTATATGAAAGATAACATCATTTCCCAGCAATTAATGCAATATAGCTCCAATGCCTTCACATTAGCATCACAATGTAAATTAAAGGGACTAGAAAAATCAGGGTCTATAAAACCAGTTTTAGAATTAACCAGTTTGCTAATATTTAAAGTAAAATTCATAAATGCTTATATGAAGGTCAAATGGAAATTATAAAATATTATTCTTATTATTATAAAGAACAGAATATTGTTATTTGTAAGGGGAGAACTATATAAAGTATTTCAAATTTGATATTACTTCAGTTTTAGAGCCATTAACAAAACTTCACTCTCAGGTACAGGGGTGATTCAAGTTATTTATTTTTCTTAAATTTGTTGTAATCTCGGCACCAACGGGTACCCGTAAGTGGGTAATCAGTGGCAAACACTTTTGTAAACTCAGACTAAGTGGACAGCATAACATCTTTCCAGTTCGGATTCGATGTGAATGTTGAACAGCCTAATGATAAAATATGTCAAATCCAAGTGCTATGGATGATTAATAAGAAATAAACATACATTTGTTGCCGGACTATATTTTTTAATGTTCATTACAATGAGATTGAATATATTTGTGTCATCACCAACCTGAAGGTCGCACAGGGCCAGCACGATCTTCTTCCTGTGCATGGGGTGCTTGAGGGCCAGCTCCTTCTCGATGGTGGCGGGCGCGGCGGCGGCGATGACGCCGCGCGCGTCCGGCGCCGCCTGCAGCCAGGCGCGCGCCGCCGGCGCGTACACCTCCAGCGAGAGACTCTCTAGCCACGCGCATGTCGTCTCCGCATCCCAGTCCTTCACGTTTATTGTTTGCCTGAAAGTATGCAGAGAGTAAAGGGAACATTTTTCGGTAAATAAATGTGCAATGAGGTTGAGTTCTCCACATAATTGAAATTCCCATTATATCTAATATTGACTATGATGCAAAGAGCTACACATCTAAATGGCTGTGAACTGAGTTTAAAAAATATTTTGTGCCCATTGCTGCAAGCAACAGACACCGACAAGACTATCCTTTGGGTTAGATAGGTAACATTTCCTCGCCAAAGAAAATGATGAAAATGATTTGCACACGGCTGCAGGGCATGCCTATAATCTATTCCTTTTTCGTCGACTTCAAAAAGGAGCGGGTTATCAATTCGACCCAGTTGGTGTATTTTTCTTTTGATATTGTTCATGCATTATAAGTATACATAATAAGTCTAATGCCTTGGCTGATTTGGATGATTATTCTTTTGTTTGATTCAAGTTCTGGTAGTACCACATAAAAACAGTAAGGATTGGATCATGGACCCCGAAAGTAGAATGCTCAAGACCCCAAAAGTGTGACAATTTTTCTATCTGAATTGAGCGAGAATTAGTGTTCTGTGTAGTCTTCAAATATTCGGAAATTTTATTGGGTTTACATTTAAGAACCAATGTTACCAAAAGCGTGTTCACAACTGGTCGGATTCACGCTTACAGCCCTCAAAATGGCGTCCCGTGAACAGTATGACGTCATCGTTACGTCACTCAATGCCGTACACAGTCCTCACGCTTTGGAGGTAGGGAACTGTGTATGCAACTGTTAGTGTCAAATTTTTGGGTAGTATATTGTCTGTCTACCGGGTTTTTTCACAAACCGTTGAATATATCCCAGTTTTTAAAATTCAAGTTCAGCTTAGAGCAATGGATCTTATTCAAATTTGAGGTGAACTACAACGAATGTTATTCGTTCTATGTTTGTTGTTTTGTTTCCGTAAGCGCGTACACATACGGGCCAAATCGTTTTCGATGCTTTCAGCTTTGACCATGCAATCTGAATCGGGACGCTTTTATGCGCTTTAAGCACTGTTATCGTTTACAGTTCAAAACGGAACGCAGTTTGTCGTAAAAAAATATACAAACATTATCTAAGATCACTGTCAATCTCACCATACGTATGTTTGATGGTCGCGCTGCAGCCGCGGCATGGCGGTGGCGCGGACGCCACCGCGCGTCAGTTCGCCGCCCTCGAGCCACGCGCCGCCGCCGCCGGCGCCGGCGCTGCTGCCCGCGCGCGTCAGCCGCGCCCACGCGCCGCCCGCACCCCCTCCCCCACCCCCGCCCGTGGCCCGCAGCGACGGCGACGGGCTGCCGCGCGACGGTATCACCTCCTCCTTCTCGGCTGTGACGTGGCAGTCGGCAGAAAAGAGATTTTGTGAAACAGTTCCATTGTAGTCCTGATTGCATGTGTTGATTCAAGTTGTATTAATTATATGTTAACCATACATACATACTTTGTTAGCATTTATGAAACTTCAGGAATAGGAAGTACTCAATACAGTTTTGTACAGCTCGTGGTGTAGGTTGGATAAGTGCATTCCATTACGAACGCGAGCTGTTCCAAAGTTCGCAACCCATGTAAAACTGTAGGTCCCCTTCCCCTACTAGGTGGTAGGGCTAAGCCCGCCCGGTTTGGTGCCACCACACCAATGGAAATTTGTTCGTTCAGTTAAGCCGTGCTCTTAAAGGGAAGGTCCTGGTATGGTACCCAATTCCTTCGGGAATGTGGTGTATTGGGCTAATATCATAACAGTAGTTGTGTGGTCTTAGCTACCATGTCAGGATGCATAAAAAAAAAACCTAACACAAATTTGAATTCCGATTTCTATTTTACATTTATGCTTAATATGGACTTATTTCTGATAATAATAAATACTTACTATTCCTGAAGTTTTTTGAGCTAAACCCGAAACAATCTGTTTAGAAGGGTTGATGGTAGAAAGGTATCTATCTGGTTACAAAATCTTTCTTCTTGTTTACATATAACATGCAAAGGTTTCAAGACTATACATATAAAAAACACCATTAAATAAGAGTTAAATATGAACACTTACTTGTAAATTAGTATGTTCATTTACATGTTTCCCCCATTTAACTAGGATGGAGCTCGAACAACAAAATACAGCATGTAAGCGAGCGAGTGCGGGTGCGGGAGCAGTGAGAAACCAAAATCAGACTTATTTGGAGTAAGTGAATTATTGAAAGCGTTCAGGCAGATGGTTGAGGTGTCTTACGGGAAACCTGGTATGAAGTAGACAGCGGCGAAAGCGAGGTAATATATTTATTTTAATGATCAATTAACATATAGTCATTGTTGTGATATTTTAATTAATTTTCAGTGTTCATTAGAATGCATTCAATATTACTGCTGTGCTCACTAGTTACAGAGCGTATTGAATTAGTGGTCACAAACGTTTTTTTAGTATACCTACTTAAAACATAACATTTGTGGATTGAAAGCAACCATTCTAAAGCAGATCCAATAACTAACTAACAGAGCGGCTCGTAGCCTAGTGGCGCGGGGACTGGCCTAGCGTACCCGGGCCGGGTTCAATTCCGACATGCACCACTGTCTTTCTCTTTCCGAATTCGATAAGTGCATTTCGTCACGAATGCGATCTGCTCGACGGTTCGGAATCCATGTAAAACTGTAGGTCCCCTTCCCCTACTAGTTGGTAGTGTTTAAGCCCGCCCAGGTTTTATTACATTTCATTTCATTTGTTTAAACTTTTTGGTAGTCAAACTACACCAAGTTACGTCACAAAGATCCGCGGATTCGATCAACCCAGTAAAGAAGAACCCGCAAAGAAACTTCACGGGTTTACATAACACATTTTTCCGTCCGGTTGGTACCATCGCATTGGATGAAAAGATGGTCGAAGCGGCAATGAAAAATTGTCCTTGTTTTTCATCCAGTTCAATGTAGCCGTGCTCATTAAGGGAAGTCCTGGCATGGCCCCTAATTCCTTCGGGAATGTGGTGTATTGGGCTATCGGTGGTTGTGTGGTATTAGCCATCTATGTCAGGTAGCATAAAAAAACTAATCATACCGCCAGTCCGATTTCACATGATCAATTGTGTTTTGTACATCGTCTTTGAAAATGGACGAATCCAAGAGTGTGTGTACTTCTAGACAGAAGACTGAGTGAATAAACAAAATGTACCACCATCTACCTCATAACCAGTGCACTTTTAATCTTTTGGTATGCAATCAGGATATCCCAGACGATGGTGTGGACTGATCCTTCCACACTAACAGCTGTGTTCAGAGTGGGCGGAACTTTAATCCACCGGACTAAACCGGTTTTTGTATGGTTAGTTCGGTGTTAAGCTCGTACTAAATTTTGACAGGTGCTCTCTGAATACGACTGTGCGTGTTCTAAGCCCAAAGTAAGACTCTAATTCTAACTGAAAACGTACTAAAGTCACATTTTATACAATCCAAATGTGTCAGAGGCAATATGTTTGCAATTAAGGCACCCATATAATGATTTGTATGTTAATAATTTAGGTTGTAATTTAAAATTTACTTCTAATGTAGGCCATTTTGATACTCCGGTAGATAACTAGTGATATCCTGTATTCCTATCTTTCATATTTGCGTTGGCAGAATAAATCTACAGTAACTCCATTATCGGCCCGGCTCACTTTTCTGTCGTCGATGACTAAAATGGTATCGCGCCGCATTACTGTCTTCGCTTTTAGAGGAATTTACTTGCAATGGGTGTCAGGCCATGTATTGTCACGTCAATACACTGGAGAGAGAAAGAATTTACAAACCCCTTTCACTACAAGGCCCACGTCAATAGGTAGGTGTCAAATTGGAGATTAGTTTCTATTTCCGATGTAACAACATTAAACACCAAATAGTGACCAAACTTGCATCGATTTTTTTTCTTTTTCTAGTTTGAATGAGAACCGGAAACTGATAAGATCAAGCTACGACGATTGACTAACGAAAGGCCTGATCGCATTCCTGCTCAATGACTGCAATATGTCAGATCGAAACAACGCCGACTAAAATATTGAGGGTGGTGTTGCATGAAGTTGCAAATATTGTTGACAGAAATGTATTGATCAACTTAAAAAAAAAATTTTTCATACAAATGTTTGTTCTACTTCTCCGTCGCCAATTTCTTACACCGCGTGGCTCCACCACCACAAGGCTCTGAAGCCGCGCTTGGACTCGGAGGTCGCACGACTCATAAGTCGCCACTCAATAAACCTGTCTACTCTAAACTGGCGGTATTTTCTCTCTAAACTATAATTTCTTGCTGACACGAGTCTTTTAAAGTTGATTTAGCATGTGTGGATGTTGAGATTGTGGTCATAAAAAGAACTACAAACCTATTTTGAATAAAAGCAAGGTACAAAAAAGGTTCAAAACATGTTAGCATGACCACAATCAGGCACGAGTAGAAAGTATAGTCCGGAAGTTGAGTGGTGGCCGAGCCGCACAGCGTCTAAGTCGCGTGGCGATCGAGTCGCATGGCGTCTGAATTGCGTAGCGACTAAGAAATTGGTGATAGAGACCCACCAAACCCATGCGTCGTATGAGCTAGGCTATAACGTAACAGGTGCCTCGGTTAGCATCAGTCTTGTCTAGGCGGAGCGGGGAGAGGGGGGGGGGAGGGGAGGGTGAGGCGGGTCAAGCTGGTTGCGCGGAGCTAGGGCGAAGGCGAGGGGGAGCGAGAGAGACCTAGGTTGGGCACCGAGTGTCCACGGCCGCGCGCCACCACCATGTTGTGTTGTTTACCGAAGGCGACGGCGCGCGCGTCGGGCGCGTGCGCGGCGCGCGGAAGCGACGAGTACGCGTGCGCGTTGCGCTCGATCTGCCGCCCGTAGTTCGCCGGCGGCGTCTGCACACGTCGCAACACAACGCACACTCTATAACGCATACTTGCAACATATTAAGGCATTATTTATATGATTCGAATTAGACTTTGGTCACAAATTGGTAATTGTACAAACAAGTACAGCAGATCTGTATGTGCTTTGCAATGTCAGTTATAATAACCATAGAGTCAGGGTTGCCAACTTTTCCAGCCGCCACAACTGGAATTTTACATATTATGTCGTATAAAATTAATAGAGTAACCATAATTTTCTTCATAAATTCGCAAATCTATTCTAAGTATCTATGATTCTGCAAAACGGACTCGTTACTTGGTGAGGTGATTCTGGAGGTAAACATTAACATTCATTGAGGAAAATAAAAAAAAATCTCGAGACATTTTGAGGTTAGAAATTAAAAATAATATCAGTATAGTCTCTTCTGTGATGGGATGTTGACACTTGACATGACAGCAGCAGCAAAGCGAGTTAGTTAGTTATTATAACAAATGTTACTTGCTAAACCTACTACTAAAGAGAGGTAATTGTGTGTAGCAGGGGTGACAATGTGAGCAATCCTAGCTCGGCCTAGAAGTCCAGCAGGTTTTAAAACTCCTGCAGGCCTCTGGGAGGAATCCCAATGCTCCCAGAGTCCGCGCCCGTTGATCGGCCACACTACTGGGGGCCCAATTCGAAAAACTGAGTTCGAGCTCGGGAGTGAGTTAACCTACAAGTAGGTGGAAAAAATATTATTATTTAAATAATGGAATTGTTATTTTACCTTCCAGCCCCTTCGTAAGGTAAACCAGATGTTTACCAAACCAAAACGGCGTTGAAGAAGTGTGAAAACATGACCTATTTAAAAAGTGAGTTGATATTTAGCACTGAGCCGGTAGTCTCAGTTCTCACCTAAATTGGCGTTTTCGTAACTTTAAAGTTCCGTAAAAACGTCAAACTCCATACAAGTTTTAACAGGATATTCTGTGGTTTTACTTCTTCAAGCTGTCAAAGTCAAACTCGGACTTCCGATTTGTATGAAAATGCAGAGTCGACGTAAACGGCAACGTCGACGTATTTACGGCAACGTTGAGTAAGCTGTCAAATCAAACTCGGACTCGCAAATGGTAGTTCGCTTAACGCCCACTGCGCGCGCTCTTCAATTTCTCCATACATTTGAAAACGCCAGTCGATCGGTTGGCCGTTTACGCCAATTTAGGTGACAACTGAGACTTCGGGTACAGAACTAGAACTCACTTTTACCTGAATGGGCCCCCCACACTCCAACAGTATATGGGCGGTTGTCTGTTGCCTCCATGCAGCCAAGGCATAGAGGGCTATATGTTATTCCCAGTTTATGGAGGTGCTTATTGAGTGGGACGGGAGAGTTCCATGTAAACTAGAGATAACTGTTTCTATGTAAACCAAAGACAATAAGGCTAGTATATCTTGGATGAAGTTAAGAGGCCGTTGACGCACCCTAGGCGGCGGCGGGTGCGGCAGGTGCGCGGAGACCGACGCGGCGGCGGCGGCGGGAGGGGGAGGGGGAGGCGAGCGCTCGAGCAGGCCGCGCTCGGCCGCGCGCAGCCGCGCCTCGCTCAGCTTCGACAGCAACTCCAGCTTCTGCGTCTCGAGCGACGAGCGCGCCAGAGTTTCCTGTGGTCACAGAATAATGAATGTGATGTCAGGAAGTGGCCGCCATTTTGAACCTTTTAGTTAGTGGACCTAATTTCATTTTCTTTTCTTTCAACTTTTTTGGTAGTCAAACTACACTAAGTTACGTCAAAAACGGATCATTCAACGATCTACCAGTAAAGAACAATCCGCAAAGAAACTACTGATTTTTCCATCCACAGCAATTTTATGCTAGCATTGCTGATTTTGTAAAATGTAAGTGTAGTTATAGATTATTACAAAGTGAGCCTCTTGCCATGATATTGACAAATAATGAACTTTTTATGCATTAATTCTAATTGTATTTAATTGTAATTGTAAATGTTTGACGATTAAGTGTTCCATGCGTCCCAAAGGAGGATTAATAAATACAAATACAAACTTCGATCAACATGAATAGAATCTTTTCAAAATCGAAATCTGAATGATTCCGTGGTCAAACAATACAAATCTGATGTCAGATTTAAAAAATGGCCGCCATCTGGAACTTTTTAGTCGATTGACCGAATCTTTTCAAATCGAAATTGGAACTTAAAAAGATGTATCACAATCGGTCGAAGCAGAACCCTCGACGACACTTTCTTGCCAACAGAGTAGTAGAATCTTGGAGCAGTCTACCCAGTGAATGAACCCTATTACTAAGCCTCCGCTGTCGGTCCGTCTGTCCGTCCGTCCGTCCGTCTGTCCGTCACAGGGCTGTATCTCATGAACCGTAATAGGTAGGCAGCTTAAATTTTAACAGAGTGTGTATTTATGCCGCTTTAACAACAAATAGGTAATATAACAAAATATAATAATTAAAGGGGGGTCCCATACAATAAACGTGATTATTTTATGTTAACTCTTGTACGATGGTACGGAACCTTTCGTGTGCGAGTCCGGCTCGCACTTGGCCGGTTTTTTAAGCTGCTAGCCTATGAATAATAAATCTATTTAAAAAAAATACGAAAACAAATCACAAGAAACGTTTCCCATTGGTCCGAATTAAACGTACCTACAGATAAAAACGCATCTGGCTTTCTATTTACATTTCAAGTGTGCGCTTTGCATGTCGTAGGTAGAGTCATCTGATTTATCGAAGCGTGCATCCCGCGGGAATTAGGAACCTACGGGAGCAGAGTTTAAAAATAGCTCCGGCACCGAAGTGAATTAGACCGAGTACAGTGACGCGCAACTGTTTGGGTACATACAAACAACGGAAATAGCAGGGGCGGCGGATAGGGTCGGCTTGTTTTTACTAGCGGATTCCTCTGCAGCTTCCGTTAGGTGATATTTATTTATGTTTTGCGACTTGCGTACCTTATACACACATCGATGCGTGGAAGTGATAGATGGTTTGAATTAAAAGACTGGCAAAGTCAACTCACGGAAGACACCTAAATTATTTAATACAAAATGTTTTTTTTTATGTTAAGCGCGGCATATGGCGTACGCCAGGACCTAAAGGTGCCCGACGACGCCCATGGGTTTTCGAATATTCAGGGGGGCTGCGAAAGCCAAGCCGGCCGGCCAGGTGCTTCTTCACACCACGTTTAAAGGACCCCAGGGGGTAATTTGGAGGAAATACCTCAGAAGGGAGCTCATTCCATTGTTTACCGACCCTATAGACTAAGGATCTACAGGACCGGTGAGTTCTTATTTCTTGAATGTCGACTGTGAATTTGTTCT
The DNA here is from genome assembly GCA_946894095.1 of Incurvaria masculella. Lineage (NCBI taxonomy): Eukaryota > Metazoa > Arthropoda > Insecta > Lepidoptera > Incurvariidae > Incurvaria > Incurvaria masculella. Next base: position 3,830,024 of record OX335650.1, on the reverse strand, counting down.
CTTCCCCCTATTCTGCGTTGAGCGAAGGAAGAAAGGGTACGGAGGAACAGCGTTATGCAGCTCACAAAATATCACGAGAATCGGTTGAGAAATGCGGACAGGCAGACAGCCAGACGCCGGACAGGCAATCACAAAGTTTAGACGCCGACTATGTACAACGCCTAACCACCACACTCGAATCGCTGAACCCATCTCCCAGAACGGCCCACGGTGAAAGAAAAACGTTCGTTCACAGCGACCTGCGTACGTGCTCGCACGTGTTCATCAGAAACGAAATAAAGCGTTCCCTCACGGCTCCCTACCAAGGTCCGTACAGGGTGTGGGTTTGAATGATGCTGAACACAGTTTACGGTATTATATATTTATTGTTATATTTGTTGACGATTTGATATATGATTGTACAATGTATTTTACGCGTTTGTCCGGAGTCGTGTTGAGTCGACCGGCGACGAACTCTCACTGCCTGGCCGCATGCCATGTGGCCAGATGTTGAAGGATCGGTCTGGTAGCAGGTAGTGGAGGCACGAAGCCCCCACAGTACCCCCCTGCCAGTGATCGAGCTAGATCACGAGTAACCAGCTTGCAGACGATCTGGAAACCGAACCCGACGGCCGGCTCTCGTTGCTGGACGTTCTGCATCTGTTTTGTTGGTGGTTTTCTGTTGATCGCTTTCCTCTGGACTGGTGGAACTGACTGGAGCCTCCGTGGTGTGCTCTTCAGGCATTATGAAGGCTGGCTTCAGGCGGTCGATTGAAATTGTGACATCTCGGTTACGGATTCGAATGACAAAAGTCTTGTCGTTCCTGCTGATGACGGAGAAAGGTCCATTATAAGGATGCTGCAGTGGTCCTTGTTGTCCATCGCATCTAACAAAGACATGCCCAGTCGTGGCAAGATCTTTGAATACGAAGGTATTCTTTTGGCCATGTTGAGATGCAACCACTGGACGTAATTCTCCCATTTTTTTTCTCAGGTGTTTTATGAACTCTGCTGGCTCCCCTGCTTCTTGAGATGTGGAGCAAGGAGAGAGAAATTCGCCCGGCAAACGAATTGTTTCCCCATAGAGAAGTTCTGCTGATGTAGCTTGTAAGTCTTCTTTCCAGGCCGAACGAATTCCAAGTAGAACCGTCGGAAGAACTTCGGTCCAGCGAGTGTTGTTGTGACACTTAATAGCTGATTTTAATTGTCTATGGAAACGCTCAACCATTCCGTTTGCAGCTGGGTGGTATGCTGTGGTTCTTATTTGGGTCGAACCTGTCAAGCTGCTGAGCTGCTTGAACAGGTGGGACATAAATTGTGTGCCTTGGTCTGTTGTAATGCGCAGAGGCGTGCCGTAACGTGCGATCCAGTTATCGTAGAATGCACGTGCAACAGTAGGTGCTTCTTGGTTTTCGATTGGGATAGCTTCAGGCCAACGCGTGAATCGGTCGACGCAGGTCAGACAGTATCGATAGCCCTCGGAGTACGGCATGACAATAATGTCGATATGGACATGCTCAAATCTGGCTGAAGGTGATGTGAACACACCCCGAGGAGACGATACGTGTCTGGATATCTTCGCTTTCTGGCATTCGATGCAGCTGCGAGCCCACTGTCTACAGTCCGACTTGACAGATGGCCAGACATAACGTTGAGTGACGAGCTTCACTGAAGACTTGATGCCAGGGTGTGACAGCTGATGAATTGTGTTAAATGCTGTTCTTCGAAAAGATGGAGTCAAAAATGGTCTTGCTGTTGGCGTGGAGACGTCGCAAAAGACAGCTACGGTGGTGCCAGGTATCAGCACTTGTTTAAGTTGCAAAGCAGATCCTTCCCGTAGATATGTCTTCAGCTCTTCATTTGAGTGCTGAGATAACGCCAGCTCTTCGAAGTTGATGGTTTGGGACAGTTCTTCTATCCGTGACAAGGCGTCGGCTACCACATTGTCCTTCCCAGATATGTGCCTTATATCGGTGGTAAATTGGCCGATAAAGTCCAGGTGTCGGAACTGCCGCGGAGAACATTTATCCGGTTTCTGCTTAAAGGCATGGATAAGAGGCTTCTGATCGGTAAATACAGTGAACGAACGTCCTTCAACCATATGGCGAAAATACTTAATTGAGAGATATATGGCAAGTAGTTCCCTATCATAGGCTCCATACTTGGTCTCTGCAGGTGAAAGTTTCTTCGAGAAAAACGCCAAGGGCTGCCACTGCTCCTTGACACGTTGGTGTAAAGCTGCGCCAATGGAATAATCAGAAGCATCACAGAATATAGCCAGGGGAGCGTCAATTTTTGGGTGGCTTAGCAGCGCGGCTTGTACGAGACTTTCTTTGCAGGCCTCGAATACTCCCCTAGTTTCAGTGGTCCAATTGATTGGGGCCTGACCCTTTAAATTACCTTTGAGGAGATCATTCAGCGGGCCTTGCAGTTCTGCTGCTTTTGGTATGAACCTCCGGTAGAAATTTAACATACCCAGGAACTGACGTAATTTTTTAATATTAGTTGGTATTGGGTACGTTTGGATTGCTTCCACTTTATCAGGAAGTGGTCGTGTACCATTTTCTGATACCAAGTATCCAAGGAATTTGACTTCTGCTCTTCCGAAGTTGCATTTTGACGGATTTATGACAACTCCGTACTCCTTGAGACGTTGAAAAAGTATGTCCAGGTGTTTGAGATGTTCTTCTGGGGACGTTGAAGCTATTAAAATGTCGTCGATGTAGGCGTAGCAGAAGTCCAAGCCTTGCAGTACTTCATCGATGAAACGCTGGAACGTTTGCGCGGCATTACGCAGTCCGAAGGTCATAAAGGTGAATTCGAAAAGGCCAAATGGTGTTGTTATTGCCGTTTTTGGAATGTCTTGCTCGGCGATGGGTATCTGGTTAAATGCACGGACTAGATCGACTGTAGAAAATATAGTTTTTCCTTGTAGTGCGTGTGAAAAGTCTTGTATGTGACGTACAGGATATGAATCAGGCTTCGTTCTCGCGTTCAACCCTCGGTAGTCGCCACAAGGCCTCCATTCGTCGCCTGATTTAGGTACCATATGCAATGGGGAGGCCCAGCAACTTTTGGAAGGCCGTGCGATCCCCAGGCGTATCATGGCATTGAATTCCTTTTGTGCCGCTTTCAATTTGTCAGGAGCCAGACGACGCGGCTTGAGGGACACCGGGGGACCGGGTGTCGTTTCAATGAAATGTTTTGTTGAATGTTTGATATGCTCGGGAGCTCCGTCTGGCCGTGTTATCTCTGAGTATGTCGAGAGCAGCTCGTGGAAATGTGATGATCCGGAGATAGTCTTTACACTAGAAACTGCACCCATTACTGCTTGACCTTGAGCAGTCAGACTAGTGGTTCCATCTAACAGGCATCGACGGCGTGGATCCACGAGAAGGTTGTAATGGGCCAGGAAATCGATGCCGATGATGGGTTTGGAAACATCGGCTACCACAAATCTCCAAGCGAAGTCTCGTCGAAGTCCCAGATCCAAGTTAAGTACGACGGTGCCGTATGTGGCGATAGACGTGCTGTTCGCCGCGGAAAGTTCGTAGGCGGACTTTTCTCGCGGTCCTCGTATTTTGTGTCGAGGAAATACACAAAGGTCGGCTCCTGTGTCGATCAGAAATTGTGTCTTCGAAGTCTTATCGGTAACAAAAATACGGCGAGCTTTGTCCGGGCTGAGGTCGTGGGTCGCCATCAACGACTGCCCGCAAAGTTTTCCGAGATCTGATTGCAAGGTTGTACGCATTTTCTTGCGTTGCTGCCAAATCTCCAGTGGTACCAGCACTGACCCGACGACTGTGAGCGTGAGGTTGAATTGGAACGTGTTCTTGAATGCGAGCGCGTCCGTGAGTTTGAACGTTCGCGTTGACGAGAGCGTTCTTCTCTTAGCTCCGATATTTCCTGTCGCACGGCCATCAATGTGTCATTAAAACAAATCATCATTTTATTCATGACAGACGCGAGATCATTTTGGGGTGGTATGCAGGTAGACTCAGCGACGGAGGTAATGGACGGGCGTGTCATTACTGAGTCAGCAATAACGTCAGCAAGCTCGGCAACTTGATCCAACGGGACATCCTGTTGAGTTGCGAGGATCGCTTGCATATTGTGCGGCAAGCGGCCCAACCATAAAGTCCGGATCATTGTCTCCGGCACGGCGGTACCTGCGAGACCGCGCAGATGTCGTAAAAACTGCGACGGCTTGCGATCACCCAATTGCTCATGTTCTAGTAAGCGCTGGGTTTTTTTTTCTTGTGACTCGCTGAGATATTTGGTGAGTTGCTGTTTGAGTTTTTGGTATGGATTTTCCGTAGGCGGGTTTCTTATGAGGTCGCGCACTTCCGAAGCGTATTTTGCGTCAAGCATAGAAACGACGTGACCGAATTTGGTTGTTTCCGATGTTATGCCGGAAGTTTTGAAACTCGCTTCGATCATCCAGAACCATAGTTCCGGATCCGATGCGTTGAACGGAGCAATGCGTACCCCTATACGACATACTTCGGGCGCAACATCACGCGCGTCCTCGAAGGAGTTAGAGTCCGTCATTTTGCACTAAAATGTTTTTTTTTTTATGATTCACTGTTTTGTTTTTCAAACCACACAATTTATTGTAATTAATATTGTTTGTATTGTTAAATCACACTTGTATATTATATTGTCTTTAGATCACGTCGGGGTCACCAATTTGTGGGTTTGAATGATGCTGAACACAGTTTACGGTATTATATATTTATTGTTATATTTGTTGACGATTTGATATATGATTGTACAATGTATTTTACGCGTTTGTCCGGAGTCGTGTTGAGTCGACCGGCGACGAACTCTCACTGCCTGGCCGCATGCCATGTGGCCAGATGTTGAAGGATCGGTCTGGTAGCAGGTAGTGGAGGCACGAAGCCCCCACAAGGGTATTGAAGAGGCAAGACAAATATTTCGACATTGAGCTACCGAACAGGAACACGCGAGTGACAATAGATCGATTAAAACCAGCGTACCTACTCAACGAGGACACCATCGAGCCAGAAAGGCGACCCCCCTACCCAGTCCTCCAACGGACAACTCCCGACCACGAGGAGACACCGCAATCGAGAGTTGACACCCTGCCGGTACAAACCATGACGAAAACGGGGGACTGCGAGGCGAGCAAACAAGCACCGACGTCAGCTAGGACCACACGGGCAGGGCGACTAATCAAACCACCAGTGCGTTTCGCTTAACGTAGGGCGGGACGTCCGTGGGCGCCCAAACAGTGGCGGCTGATACCGCGATAAATAGGTGATATAGGAAGTGATATCAGTGGTGCGGGCTGGCGTGAACGTTACTCTGCGCAGCTCGCACATTAGATTAAGAACAGTGGTGACAGTAGGAGAGCCCCAACTGTAAGCAAGCATAGTTTTTTTAAAAAAAAGGAAGGGGTTGATGTGGCGGTCAGCAACCTGCCGACGCGACATTTCCTACCCCGCGCCGCCGCCTCAGCGCCGCGGCAGTGGGTCCGAGGCAGCCGCGCCGCGCACATGCATTCCACCTCGTTGCACAATATAAATGCATCAATATATAGTATCAATATATGAACGAGTTTCCGTTGCATCCCCGTATAACCCTATCGCATAGAGGCATAAACATTACCCCACAGCCGGATAGCATTTTTGCCAAAGTTGAAATGGAGATGCGGTCGTTCTTCGCGCTTCGCTCGGTCAATTATAATGAAATCGATTGCATGTTACCACGCATTTCGTGCTCTCTCTGTTATTGTGAAAACATTGCTTCTCATTATCAGACTGAAACAATAATTAATAAGCTGAAGATGCAACTTGGTCACGATTCTCAGATGTCATTCATTCGTTTCTAGTGACAAAGCCATGTGTTACCACAGAAACCAAGCCGATTTTATCATTTTGGTCCATTGTTTTGACATGTGTACATACAAAGAACGTAAAACGGAACGTAAAATAAAATAGTCATCTATAAATACAATTTAACGATATTGAAAATTTCTCCAGCATCCTTCCTCTCCATACCATTTTTAGGGTCCCGTACCCAAAGGGCGTCAACGGAACCGTATTACTAAGCCTCCGCTGTCCGTCCGTCCGTCCGTCCGTCACAGGGCTGTATCTCATGAACCGTAGTAAAATTTCACAGAGTGTTTATTTATTTTGCCGCTATAACAAGAAATAGGTAAAATTTCAAAATAATGAAAATTAAAGGGGTCCTCCATCCTTCGACTCGCACTTGGCCGGTTTTTTCGGTCGATATCAACCGACTTTTTGGCCCCAAAATCCGCCCTATTGCAAAGGCCGAAGGAAGGTCGATATTGACGCGAATTTCGCCGTATTGCCCCTTATTGCAAAGGGAGATAGTAGAGCGAAACTGGCGTGCGGGAAAAATCCATCGGAACCTAAGGTTTATGAGACTGCGCTTGATCCAGGATCGTTCAAAAACTTGATGCGCAGCGATTTGCAGCCTTGCGCTGACAGAGTGAGCTAGTTGAGTGTGGCTAACTGGACGAATTCTTCACGACTTCGGTAATTTCGTATAACAGGCGGATAAATTTGAGGAAACAGCTTACATTTATGAGAGATTTGTATATCCTTAATTGGTTTTTATCGACCATAATTATAACAAAGATAAACAAATCCTGATATAGTTGCACCTGCAGCTGCAGTGTCGGATCCATAGACACTCACCTTCTGCAGCGAGTCCTCGGCTATGTCGAGCCGCTGGCGGGCGTCGGACAGCGCTCGCTCCATGTCCAGCATCTTGTCCTGCTGCGCCGAGATCTGCTCCGACAGCACCTGCACCTGCAGCTGCAGGCTCTCCTTGTCTCCCTCCAGCCGCCGCACGCGCTCCTCAGCATCGTTCTGTAACACGACACACAGCCATTAGGGCTTATGGACCGATGCGATTAAAGTCAGAAAACTATCACGAGTCAACCAAATGTATGGTACATGATTTCAAAAAATGTGTATGCGATTGTTAGGTCAGACGTAGATTCATGGAGCAGAGCAAATTATATGCCGGGAATGTATCATACTAAAACAAATTTGTGCTCTTCTTCTAATGGAGATGTTGCAGTTTACCCAAGAAACGGTAACGGCATAGTCATTAAAACCTACAAATATATCTAAATTACATGCTTGCTAGTGCGTTTTTACATAATGGGTAAACACTTACTAACATATCCCTTATTACATTAAAACAATACTAGTTTGCGTGGGATACCCAGTAAGAACGATGTTCCTATCGCTATATATTATTCGCAAGGGGTTTTTCACAGACATTTAAACCAGACATACGCCACGGAACACTGCAGTCTGATCTGTCATCCCATAGTAGTGCACGAAGCGAAGTGCCGAAGTATGGGATAATATAGTTCTGTTCGCGTTGAAGTAATTTTTGACGGGACTGGGAAAAAATCGTACCATGCTCGCTATGCGATTTGACGGCAGGTAGGTCTCCCATCGAGGGAAGCTCTGTCTCTTAGACAGCAAGAGTGTTTACGGACAAATTTTCCCATCTCATTTCATTTCGCTTCATTTATTTAAACTTTTTGGTAGTCAAACTACACCAAGTTACGTCACAAAGATCCGCGGATTCGATCAACCCAGTAAAGAAGAACCCGCAAAGAAACTTCACGGGTTTACATAACATATTTTACCGTCCATAATTATGAAATACATGCTTAGATCTAAATGCTACTGCCAAACAATTCCTTGGCAGAACAGATTAAGGCAAAGAACAAAGAACAATAGAAACAGCAACCCTCAGTTTAAGTTACTTACAACTAATAAAGTTACTAATTCAATTATATAAATTAATCCTTGCTCCCTTCGGTCCAAAAGATATGAACCATCGAAGGGAATAAAAACGTACGCAACTTCAGAAACATGCATAAAGTCAACCTTTATCCATTGACTCGCAATACAATTCTCCCGCACCGAAAATTGTGTTGCCTAATTTTTACTTGGAAAATGCAGTAAATCCAAAACCAACGGTTATGGTTGGTACCATGGCCTTTAATGAAATATACATTCCGGCAAGGAACCTAGTTCACATGGGATGTGTGGCTGTAGGTGTGATGTTATAGTCATCCATGTCCTAGACAAAACAAAGAATTGAACTAAGAAAGAGTAGTGCTTTTGCTGTCCCTTGAAAATCAATATCGATTTCATATTAAAAAAACCACATTTTGAATGATTTTTAAAATGTTAGAAAGCTAGACTTTTATCCTCGAAGCGAAGAAAAAACCGACATACGGTTTCCCAAACACCGACTATACGGCACCAGCCTATCCAGCTGGAGTCTACATAGTTTCGCCCAATATTTATTTATTTATATAAGTTTATTGCACTCAAAAAAAACTCAGGCAAAAGGTACAACTTAATGCCGGAGGCATTTTCTACCAGTCTACCTTTGGGTATCGTGAGCACTAGTGCGAGTAGAAACTATGGAGAAATAGCTTTATTTGAATTTTGAATTTATTGTATCATTTATTCGATTGTAAAATTCATCATGTTCCATTCATGATAACAATTTATAAGCGAATGGGTTGTGAAATCGAACGTAAGACAAGCGGTAAAGAGTAAATTTATCTGAAGGGACGAACAAACTTCATATCCAGGATTTTTAGCCGCAGTGCTGTCAAGCAGAACTTCATTTGAAACAATAACAGGAGAATATCCTGCGAACGAGTTAAAAGATACACATTTAAGGCGCTAGGACTAGCCAACTACTCGCGCCATACAAATGCACTTTTTAACAAATGTAATAATATGTAGTGAAACGCTTCAGCAAATCCAAATTTATTTTTATGTTTTTGTTATTGGTTAGAGAATTTTTAACGTTTATCTGGTAAGTTCTGTAACATTTTTTAATTGCTGAATGGCATCGTGATCTAGCATATTCGAAGTCAATTTGATCAAGTGGATTTTTATATTTTAAGTATTTTCTATGAAATTTGTTCTTTTCTTTAATTAATTTTATGAGACCATTTGTGTACCACGGTGGGTAACAGGAACGTGAATATTTTATTTTAGGTACATGTGTTTCGATAATATGATCAAGATGAGAATAAAATATCTTTAACATTTCGTCAACCGTAGAAGCGACAGGTAAAAGCGTCTGCCACTCTAGTTTATCAATTTCATTATTAATTGAGGAATAGTCAGCCTTACGGAAGTTAAATTTATTCAAAAAGTTATTTTTTAATGTATTTTGTAAGAGAAAATTGTAAATGCATTTCTATTGGAGGATGGAAGTTGTCTACGTTACTCAAAATTACTTCAGGCGATATGCACTTAATAATTGAATTGTTGTATAGAATCAAGTCTAAAATTTTGCCTTCATAATTCTTTAGGTAATTAAATTGTTGAAAATTATTTAACGACATAAAATCTACGAGAATGTGGCCCATGTTGCAATCGAAATGAGATGGAGTTGTACTCGTTGAGTTGGTATCTGACGGTGAGTTCAGTGACCACGTGATTTGGCGGAGATTAAAATCACCAATCACAAGTACATCCTGCGTGCCTAGCGAACTCATAGCATTACTTATGTATAGACCGCAGATGTGCAAGTGTTTCGATACATTGCTTAATTTTAGTGTAACAGTAACCCAGAGATCTTCAAGATCGCTCTCAAAAGAGTTACGTCTCGTCGCATGTAAGTTAGACGACACTGCTACTAATACCCCCCCTCCATCGCGCTTGCCGCTCGCCGTAGAACAGCGATCCCGACGAAATATTTGGTATCTACTGTTTAAAATTTCGCTATCAAAAATGCCTTCATTCAACCACGTTTCAGTGAATACAATTATATCGTAATGAGATATTTGACTGTTTAGAAAAAGATTATCTAATTTACCACGGATGCTTCTTACATTCTGATAATATATTCTAAAGAGATACATTAAATGGTTTATACAATATACAAACATCCAGCATCAATAAATGAATCACTTAGAATTACGCAGTTTGGATATAACATCCGTATTTTTTACCCATATCGCTGGCGAGGACTCTTCTTTACGCAACAGCACACGTCCATTTCTGACCCACAGGAATTTGAATTGACACTCTTTTTTCAGGAGTCTTGCCTGAGCGTTCAAAGCCCTGTTGGTCGGGGACAAGTGTTCTGCGACATAAACTGGTCTCTTTTCACCGCCTATACCGAGGTGTGTGGAGTTCAGCTTGTCCGTCTGTCTGATTATTCTTATTAAATTTAATGCAGGCCGCAAGCATGCTGTCTCTCTTGCGCGGCGATGACAGCGTGCAGATGACGGAGCGCGGCCGGCTCGACGTCACATTGACTTTGGAGATTCTGGAGCAGGACATGACATCTTTGTCTTCGAGAGGGCACGATACTACATTGCCTAGTTGGATAATCAGGTTCGGGAGATTTTCTGACGAGTGCTCGGGCACGCACTGGATCTCGAGATTGCATTCTCGAGATTTCTGTTCAATCTGAGATAGCCTGCTGCCGAGATCCTGGACCGATTCCCGTAGCTGAAGATTCTCTCGACGTAATTCTTCGACTTCGGATAGCTTCTTGGTAATTTCTCGCTTCATTTCATCATATTGCGCCGACATAAACTCCACCGAGCTCTTAAGGTCGTGAACTATTTGTACATCTTTGTGCAGCGAAGCAAACTCGGACTGTATTAGAGATTTGACAGTGACGTTCAGGTGAGCAACTAACGACTCTTGTAATTCGTCGAACCGTTTGTCGAGAAGCTGATTCAGCCCTGAATCATCAATAGCCACATTTGGCGGAGTGCGGTGCGAGATCGTCGCGGAACGAACCGGAGTGTTGTCCCCTTTGGTTAGGGAAGCCCGACATTCGTGGCACCTCCAAGCCGCCTTAGTCTTAGATGACATTTTGACGAAATTCTCTTTGGTCATATTTAGGCATCGGTAATGAAACCGTTTTTTGCAGATGACACAAGACAGCCGATCGCTCTCGCTCACTTCCTCACGGCACCCTCCACATGAATTCATATTGGTTGCTTACCGCGTTACCAGGAGCACAGATAACGTAGAAGTTTCAAGCGGCCGGTCTCGGGTCTCGGATGTAGAAAATGAAGTACCGCGCAGCGCAAAGATAGCGCTTCTTCACTTATGCTTGCCTTGTGACTTGTAGTATTAATTCGCGTTTTAATGGTGAATATTTGGGGTTATTTTCTAATTTAAAATATTTTACAACTAAAGTGTAGATGCTACGCAAAAGAAATGAACGTTATTTAAGTTTAAAACAAGACGGCGTAACGTTGTAGCCACACGTCCGTTCACTAGAAGCACGCGACGACGGATGACGGATAAATCTGAAAGTAATTCGATTTCTAGATATAAGCAAAAACAGCATATATGCATAAACAAAAAATTCCATTTGCTTTTAGATTTCTACATTTAGTCAAAAAAGTTCGGAAATGGACACCGTTTCCGCAATGTATTTTGTATAGAAAAAGGAAACATACATTAACGAAAATAATTCGATTCCTAGACAAGGAATCATATATTGTAAGAATGACACTTATAATCGTCAGACTTAGTTAGTTAACTTGGGGTGCCTCGTCTAACTTTGCGATTTGGCTAGTACCAGGCCCTTAATAAAAGAAAATAAATAAGGTCACTTATAAATCGATAAATGTTGGCTTCAAACGTGCAGTCCATAACACTAAAACGGTTCCGGAAAATTCAAATTCACAACAATTTGGGTAAGCAGAAAATCACAAAATAAAATCTGATAGCGATCGCCGCCACAAATAAATGTATGTTTATACATCTCGCACCAGCATTTCATCCTCACCAATGTACGCAAATTCTTGATAGAAGATAGCGTAAATACCGAACAATATTGATGCTAGATTCAATGTTTGATGTAAACAGCCGATTTTTTGTTTATGTACCCGAGATAATATTAGTACAAGTGTGTTGTCGTGTCACGGTAAGAAAATATTAGCCGGTACATTGGCTAATGTCTTCCGAACAAACTTCCGAATGTGATTGATTTTATGTTTTATCTTGCCCATGTTATTAATAGTGTTTTAAAAAAGACGTCGAATAGTACAGGAGTTAATCGAAAAAGGCAACACAGAAAAGAAGAAAACACACACAAAAAACTCTTTCCAGGAGTCAAGATAAAGAACGCTAAGTTCATTACGAACGCGTCCTCAAAGTGTTAAATAATATGTTCAATACACCAAAAGACGGGTTAGTATAAAATTAATCATTTCAAAATCTATGTAATCTAGGTTTTTGCCACCTAGCTTGTTTGCGTCATGAGTGTATGAAGATGAATACACAACCTTTACACATATGGTACGTCTCATCGTGCAACGTTTTTACAGTTTCGATTGTTTCGTTTATTTATTTATTTAAAAGGTTCACTTACAGAGTAATGTGTTAGAACATGTAAAAAAAAAATAACAAACAGATACATAGTATGGACACACAGTGTACAACTAGTGAACACAACATGCGATTTAAAATGTTGCAGCAGTGAGTGAAACGTAGATTAATAAAAGATTACCAATAAAACTAAGATGAAAGTGAAAATGAAAACAGGCAATTATCATAAAAGTAAGCTAAAAACTAAAAATAAAAAGTTCAATGAGATATTACTTACAACATATTTAAAAAAAAAACTTAATAGGAAGTGAAAATAAAAAGGAAAACGCAATATAACACAAAGCCTACACGGACTTAGGCATGAGTCTCTTCACTATCGTAGGTGACCCCGAGAAGATGTCAAATTCATCTCGCCGAGTATTGCATTGTTTACATTCTTACTATTGGCGAGTGAGTCCCTGCATTAGTTCGACATCTTTCAATACTGAAGGGAAATAAATATTGTGCTCTCGTGCTCACTCGTGGAACCATAATATTAATTTTAGCTAGTAGTTCCTCACAATCAACATTGTTGCTGAGGATTTGATTGTACCTTGCAGGGCACATGCGTGGAGCCAGCGTAGGGTACCCAGGGCATCGTCGGCGGCGGCGGCGGGCGCTCCCTCGAGCAGCACGGCGGCGGGGGAGCGTGGCACCAACACATCGGCCACCAGCCGCCTGGCCCTCCCCCTCCCCCACCGACGCCGCCGCCGCCCTCAGGCCACCTGAAGTGCTCGTACGAGTTCCAGCGACGCTGCAGCTCGCTAGGGAGCGGCTGGGGCGGCGGCGGCGGCTCGTCGGCGCGACGCCGCGGGGAGACGCGCGCGCTCGCCGGGTGCTGCGGGGGCTTCGCCGACAGGGACGACCTCGACTTCCTGTCGCGCTCGCCGCGGGTGCCGGCGCGCAGGCGGCGCCGGTCGACGCTGCCGGCGCCGCCGCCGCCCTCCTCGCCCCCGGGCCCCGAGCGCAGCCACCGAAAGTCGGCGTCGCATCGCGTCGACGTGTCCGGCCGGCCGCGCTCGCCGGCCGTCGGCGTCCGGTAGTCGGCGTCGAGGGAGCGCGGCGCGGCGACGCAGCGGTCGGCGCCGTCCGAGTCGTCGTCGGCGTCGCTCGAGGACGTCGAGTCGGAGTCGGTGTCGGCGGCGTCCCCGCGCGCGCCCTCCTCGCGGCTCTCCCACGCGACGCACTTGATCGTGTCCTCGTCGGCGCTGTCCGAGTCTCCGCCTGTCACAGAGGGCACCGCATGAGAAGGGGGGCCGCGGGGGGCCGCCGGGGACCGCGAGCGCCGCACTCACCCATCGGAGCGTACATGTAGGAGCGCACGGCCGGGTGCAGGCCGGCGGGGGCCGTCTCCGCCGCGCGCTCCTCCTCGAAGGGTTCCGTGAGATACTCGCGGTCGGACATGGCGGCCCGCGCGCGACACCGCTGCGACAGCTCGGCGGACGGGTCGCCCGGCGCGGCGCGCTATTTAGGAATTTGGCCGAGTTCCAGGGGGGCCGCGAGTGAGTCATCGGAGCGCGCCGCGTCGAGCGGGCGGTCCGGCGGCGGGGCGTACTTGCGTGACGCGGTCCCTCGCTGGACTTGACCGAGGCGGAGGAGGCGGAGGAGCGCGGCCGGTCGCGGTCGGCGGGCGCGGGCGCGGGCGAGGGCGGCTTGTCGCGCAGCGCGTTGCGGCTGTCGAGCGGCGAGGCGCGCTTGCGCAGCGGCCGCAGCTTCGCGTCGGCGGCGGCGCGGCCGTGCAGGGCGGCGATGGTGGCGGCGACGAGCGTGCCGCCGCCGGAGCCGCGCCCGATCTCGCGCATGCCTCGCGGTGCAATGCGCCGAGGGCTGGCGAGGGCTCGGGGCGACGCCCGCGCCCGGAAATAGATCGCGCAGCACGTGCGCTCCCTGCGCCAGCGCAAGATTAGTAGCGGTTTAATCGGCAAACGCACACACACACAACTGCAGCGCGGCGAGCGATGTTAGCGGAGGCGTGCGGCGGTGTAGGCGCGCGAGTCGGCACTCACCGGCGGCGGTGAAGGCGGCTCGTCCACGCCTTCGTAGAGCGAGCGACGTCGGTTGTGGTGGTGGTGGTAGGCTTGGTAGGCGAGTGCAGCGGCGGCGTAGCTCGGGTTGTAGGGCGGCTGCGGCGAGGGCGACGCCGATGGGCAGAGCTCGTAACCGAATTCGGTGTAATAATCCAAGAAAGGCGGCGCGCTGGCCAGCGGCGACGAAGGCTCGTCATTTTGACCGCCCTTCAGGCAGTTCATCGTCCCCTCCGGCTGGTCTCGCTCTGTTGATTTTTCGCTAATAAAGCCGAATTTAAAAGTCACTGCACGTGCGTAAAGCGGGAATAAAACACGCTTAGAAAGGAATAAGAGAACCTATTCCAAATTAAACATATTAAAGTCACCTGAATATGTTATGAATATTTATTTTTCTTCAGACTTTTCGTAATTGACTACTGTCAACATTTATTTAAGAATTTACTTCTAACTGTAACATACTTTTTTCTTTTTCATTTTGTTTTTGTTCTTAGGTAATTGTAAGTTTGTTTAAACCTTTTAGATGTGTACTTTCTGTATATTATTATAATGCATGTCGTGTTCACTGCTTAGGAGTATATGTTTGACTATTTTTAAGGGATTTTTTTAATGTATCATGTGTAACATATCACTCTGTTTAGGGACCAAATAAATATAAAAAAAAAAATTAGTTGTTTTCACAATAAAACATCTTTCGGAGGTCATGTCTTATATCAAAAATCAAAACTTGCTGGTATCAAGAATTTATTACGACGTAGAATAAAATAAATATATAGTGCTAAATCGCTTGGACGAAATGTCAACCTTATTCTTTCGCTCTGTCTATTACTGCTTGAAGCTGCATTGCATGTAGTGATGTGTGTAGGTGACCGCACAAAGAAAACAAGTGGCCCCACTGAATATCTTCTCTGCCTGGTAAGAAAACGACTAAGGAATTCGTGGTTCGGATTCTGCACAAAACGGTACGTCCCTTTCAAAACTTACTAGGTGTAAGGGTTAATATCGCCCAGATCGTTACCATAGCATTGAATTAACGATGGTCGAACAGGTAATGTAGCTGAGTAATAAAAGAAAAGTCCTGCCTGGCATGGCCTGGTTCCTAATTGGGCTAATATCATGACAGTAGGCCATCCATGTCTCACATAAAAAAATCAAAGATGCACACTGTCACAAGACCAAAGCAGATCCCTCCCATCGCATGTCTTCACTGCCTGTCTTCTCAAAAGTGTCGCATAGTTTATGGTAGGGGACCATAAAAGCCGGAGGATGTGTGCACACAGCAGCGTTCCCGTTTGTTTGCACGGGCGCGGCAGCCGCGGGGGCGGGGAGGGGAGGGAGTACGGAAAACTGTGATGGTGGCCACACACTGGGGACAGACCTGCGACACTTCTTCATGTATATTGATGCTAAGGCCTTTCCTTTATTTCCGCACGGCTGAACCGAACACATTTAACTAGAAATACCTTTTTACTGCCGCTTAGACTCTCTTATTTGTTTTATTTTGCAGTGATAGATTTGAAATTTTGTGAAGAAATCGTCACTAATTATAGATAAATACGACACGACTCATATAATAATGTTTACACTTATGCCTAATATCATAGATGAACGAAATTTAAAACGATACTTACGTGACACGTTTGAAATTACTATAATAAAATGAGGCATACCTACCTTACGTCCTACAAGTAAGATAATAGGGCAATACTTATCACAAACTTAAGAGAACAGGCTTGCCGATTCGGACAATGGATCATCCCTAGCTCGCAGTTCATTATATTTTAAGTTCAGATTACAACTAAGTACCTAGTTTCATTTAAATTTAAAAAAATAGAAAGAAAGCTATAACAATAATTACTTTATGAATATACTGCAAGGCTGGACTGGAACCGACAAAAAAACCAACATGTTTAAATTTTAGGTATTTGCGATCAAAGTCCGCAACGCAGGTAGCGTTAAAAGGCTTCATTGCCACAATGCCTTTTGGTCGAATAGTATGATAGTCACGACACAAATTTCGCTATGTGGTATATCTGTTCACAACAACGCCTTACAGAAGATTTTGTATGAGCCACATAACGACTTTCGCGATGTGAATATATTTTACAGTAACAACGCGTTGTGAGCTGTTTTTTTCGCTTAATGAGCGTTTTAGTTCTTTCAGCCTACCATATGTACTGTGTGTCCCATAATTAACATTTCCTGGTGGTGTACTTTCTCGTTTTGTTTCCTAGATCTTGTGATTTAACACCATTCGATTTATTTTTATGGGGTACTTTGAAGTCAAAGGTCTATGCCAACAAGCCCTCAACCACCCATGCATTGAAAGAGAAAATTCGACGCTGTATCGACGAAATTCAGCCACACTTACGCAAAATGGTCATGAAAAATTTCGACAAGAGTGCGTATGTGCCAGCAAAGCCTAGGAGGTCATTTGCCCGATGTGCTATTACATACATAACCCTATCCTGTGTACTTTATGATTTTTATGATTCAATAAAAAAAATATAATAAAAAAAATGTGTTTTCTGTTAAATTTAAATCTTTATAACCTTAAACGCTGTCTGCCTGTACGGACAAGTCCACAATGCGGTGGACGAAACGTCGACTTAAGGAAGTAAGCGATTTATAACACTGTCAATCCGAAAACATATTAATAATAATGTGTAACAACAGTGAAAGTCTAATTAAACGCTGTGTTAGTAAAGGTCATTGATTACGGAAGAATGCTCTGTAGGATAATTCCAAATCATTGGTATAGAGCAGGCGGTGGGATTGGTAAGCGCACCGCCTGCGAAAGGTTTGCTTGCTGGTTCAAGACTAGCCTTACAGTATATGTATTAAGCAGTTATTTTTACATCTTTATTTCTTTAATTATTGTATCCTGCTTGCATGGTCAATTCTACACTTACAGAGCATTCTTTATAAAAAGCTACGTACTCTTTTCGTAAAAAAAGTATAGTTTACTTAGGTCTCGAAGATGGTTCTTGACGGTAATATGATTCAAGAACCATCAACGCGCCTCCGCAGCCGCCGCCGCGCGCTATTGCTCAAAAACTTTCGACTACGCTACTCCAAAATAAGTCGTGTCGCTTCTGGAAGTAATTAGTCATAATTATTGTGCGCCGGGAGTACAGAGACAACAGGGCGTTATCTCCGCGGCACACCTGCCTCGTCTCATTATATTACCGGGCCCACCGCGCCGCCACCACAGCGAAGCTTCATTACGCTAATGAACTTTTAACGAGATCACGTTTCTGAACTATCCAATATACTTCCGATGTTTGGTGCCTCTTTACCTACCTTTCGCCTACAATTACTAAAATTTGGACGAATTTATTTCACTTTTCCGATATCTATTTATTCGCAAAAAGTCTTGAATTAAGATTCAATACCTCCAATTAAAAGTACTGGTTATTTATTTTTACCATTCCACCAAATCTGAGAGTGTGGAGTAAGGTTTTCTTCAAGTAATATGCATAAACAGACACACTTTTTTCCCAGAGGGGTAGACAGGGATGATAGAGCGGTTTGTGGTACGATCATAGCGTACTTTTCTCATTGTATCTACAAGGATCTCTCCATGCATGCTCATCAATAGGCAAGAAAACACAAAGCCTATTGTAGATCTCGCATGCATGATCATAGACTTAGAATGTACGCACAGCGCGCTCATGCTTGGTCTGTGTGCATGAGCGAACTCACCAGATACTTCAAAACGGTTAAGCATGTCATGTTTTATTCACAGGTATTTAGATGAAATATGCACTTCATGATGCAGTTAGAATAAGGTTTGGAGGGATTGAAGGAATGTCTTTAAACATTTTAATGTAATTGACCAGCACAAAGTTTGATAGGTTATGTTATTTTATTGTGATATTTTCTTTCCTACGACTTAATTAGATTAACATTACTTGGACCAATACATTTTCGGCATAATATCAAGGAAATTGAGTCATTTAAAAACATTGATTAAAAAATTCATCAAAACTGTGTTTTAATTTGCAAGGTCTCTGGCAGCTTTGACGGATATTTTAGGGTAGGTCTCAACGAAGCGACAAGTCGTAATAAATAAGCAGTTTACTTCCCCATTGCGAAGCGCTTTTTCACAATAAAAAAACCGGCCAAATGCGAGTTGGACTCGCACACGAAGGGTTCCGTACCATCGTACAAGATTTAACACAAAAAAATTACGTTTTTTGTATGGGTGGTCCTTTAATTTTTATATTTTTTTAATTTTACCTATTTGTCGTTATAGCGGCCAAATAAATACACACTCTGTGAAATTTTCAGCTGCCTACCTATGACGGTTCATGAGATACAGGCCTGTGACAGACGAACGAACGAACGGACGGACGGACGGACAGCGGAGGCTTAGTAATACGGTTCCGCTGGCACCCTTTGGTTACGGAAAACTAAAAAAAATTCACGAAAGATAAGCTGTAAAGTGAGGTATCCTTCCACGACAGGTATGTAGATGGCCTTGGGTAGTAAGACGCATTTGTGTCGGGTGAGACGAGGGTGCGGGTCGGGTGCTCGCGACACGCGCTGGAGGCGCGTGCATATTATTCCGGGAGGTCACGACGTTTTTGGTCACGATAAGGTAAATGGCTGAATCTGGGTTCCCTTATTAGAGACCAACCCTCTGATGCTAAATATGTCGGTCTGCCCGTGCCAAGTGGTTGCGTTATCTAGATTGACTATATAAAATAGATGCTTGTAAGTACCTGCTGATGAATATACTGATTATCTGGAAACATTGATACCTATTAATCATACAACAAAAACCAGTCGGTTTTTTAATTAAATACTTAAATTTACCTTAAGTTATATCTGTATCCTAAATCGCCTATAACTACGAAATGCAACCAAATGTTTGTTCAATTTTTGTATTGCTAAGCAAGTATACACTGATACTTTCATGCTTCGTTATTTGCATCCATTTACCTTATCATATATATTTTTTGTCGCCATAACTAGTTTTTCAGGCCTATTATCTACGTAACGCAACCACTTGGAACATGCAGACTGACACATTTAGCTTCAGAGGGTTGGTCTTTATCCCGTGAAACAAGTTTCAGCCATTTACGTTATCGTTACCATTTTTGTCGCGACCTCCTAGTCTATATCCTTCCGCTCCGCGGCGCGACAGCTGTTCGCCACCGGAAATAGAATACGAGACGCGCCACGCGCCCGTCTATTTCGTTAATATTGCAGGACAAAGATCGGCATTCAGGAGGCACTCACTCACCAGACGAAAGATATTGAATATTTTCATTTGAGAATGGACGTTTTTTACTTGATATCTATGGACAACATTATTATGTTCGTGGTAGCATGTCAAGGGATATGGTTTGTAATAACTTTATGTAAAAGTATATAATTTGCCTGCCGGCAAAGTTCCATGTCGGTTTTTTCGTCCGCGGCAGTATAACACTGAGAAAAAATATGGTTCAATGAAACCAAAACCTTTCATTTAGCCGCAACCCGAAAATCGGGTAAAAAGGGGACAGCCCAATGGTCTCGCACCAGTTACTAAAACGTTTCTAGTTAAAAACATCTGGCAAGTTAAATATATCAGGTACAAAGTGCCAGTGAAATATGATTCAACTTACTATACAAGTATGATAAATTTGCTCGCCTCAACGCACCTCTCCTATATCTCTAAGGTTGAATGTTAGAGAATGCCTTATGGCATTAATTTTCGCCTTTTTGTACCGCGCTCTGGGACCTTCTCTGTTTCAAAGAAAAAGACAGGCTCCGTGATGAGGAAGATGCAACATGTCCACAAAAAAGATAATGTGCATAGCGTATGATTTGGTAAGATTTACGAAAACGTTCATTACAAAACGACTTATAGCTAAAAGTAAACCACGACCGATGTAGTCAAAAATCTAACAAAAACTAAATAGTTTATAAATCTTGATTAAATAAGCTATGCCTGATGACTAATCTTTTTAAGATGTTCTTACTTTATCATTGCGTAATGCACCTCCAAAGTTATTGTATTAACGCGCGAACTTTCGGACCTTATAACTTCGAAAACAAACACAATTTTACAATGCCAACGGTCATCAGACATCTAGTTCGATCAAATAAAGCTATTTTGTAAAAAAAATTGTGATCTCTGACAATAAATATGGGCGTGATATTCTTTCCCCGTTTGTATGGGGAGTTCAGCGGGATGGCCCAACTTGGCTAAATTAAACTTGACTCTAGCTAAATCTACGATACACCGTTTTAGCAGATCATGTTAGCTATAGCAAAGGAACGATTTTTCTGATAAAACTAAATTGTATAGTTGAAATCTAATAAATCTATGCAGATGGAAATACATACATTTCCTATTATTTCCTAGATATTCCTATATATTTAACCAATTTTTTTTGTAAGTAGTTGACGTAATTTTTTTCAGCGAACCCGCCTTTTAAATTAAATAATCCAAGAGTGTGTGTTGGGTTAGCCTAATGGATGAAAGTCAACGAATAAACGAAGCAACTGAAGGAACTATTCCATAAATGGAAATAGAATTTGAAAATAAAATGTGTTCGAGAAGCAGAGACGGCTATGCCGCTGAAGCTGGCGTAAACACTGAAAAACAGATGCCTTTCGTGTACAGTCACGTCTTTTATTTTTTTCTAGTTAAATATACGACTTGGATACTGTTGAATATTGTTACGTTAGTTTTATGTTATAGAGCTTGTCAAATTCAGATATTCAAACCCTATGGTTTGAAACCTAAAATTGTGAAATGAAAACCAGGCAGTGATAATCCAGTTCCATATAGCCGTGCTTATAAAAAGGAAGGTCATGGTATGACACCTAATTCCTTCGGGAATGTGGTTTATTGGGCTAATATCATAACGGTAGTTGTCTGGTATGAGCAATCCATGTCAGGATGCATACAAAAATTACATTGCCCTTCGCTGTTTATTCTATAGCACGCCTAATGTCCAACCGTGAGGTTATACGCAAAAGGTGACGCTATTCCTACCAAAGCAGAAGTGTCAGTCGGGACCATAGTTCAATAGGTCAAGCCCAAATACCATGAGGTACAATGCCAATCCCATCCGTTGCGAATTCTATCCGATCGGGTAATTGAATTAAGGTGGCCCTTATTCACGGACACAGTACAAAAACGTTCTGTTGTGCTCTGGCACTGTTTCTGTTTAAAAGAAAAATAACAGTCTTCGTAATGAGGAGGATGCAACGCGTCCACAAAGTAAATGTTGTGCATAGTTTTTGATTTGGTCAGATTTCCAAAAACAAGTATGTAAAACGACTTATAGTAAATCACTATTAAAAAGTAAATCACGGACGCTGTAATCAAAAATAAAACAAAAACTTAACAGAGGCGTTGACTACGATTTTTTTGTTGTATCGTTGAGTAATCCACGTCCATACTTATGGTTTAAAACGCGCGAAAGATTCAAACTTAGAAACCGAACACAATTTTACAATGACAAAGGTCATCAAGCATCTAGTTCGAACAAATAATGCTGTTTTGAGTATAATTTTGGATCTAAATGAAAAAAAAGGACAAGTGCGAGTCGGACTCGCACACGAAGGGTTCCGTACCATCCTACATTATTTAAAACCAAAACATTATGTTTTTTGTATGGGGGCCCCCTTTAATTTTTATTTTTTTTCCATTTTACAAATTTGTTGTTATAGCGGCAAAATATATACACACTCTGTGAAAATTTCAGCACGGTTCCTGAGATACAGCCCTGTGACAGACGGACGGACGGATGGACGGACGGACAGCGGAGGCTTAGTAATAGGGTTCCATTGGCCCCCTTTGGATACGGAACCCTATAAGATCCATGAAGTATGCGCATGATCTTCTTTCCACGTTTGTATGGACAGTTGAGCGGGAACGGCCACCTACCCGCTCAAGGACGGAATAGGTCGAAAGTATAACGACTTGAATGTTGATGATGGTAATAGCGCCAAGGAATGGTTCTCGGAATGGTTCCACGGAATAAGTTATCCACCGGTGGGTAGCACGCGTCTCCGGTACCGCTGCACAGACAGACAGCGTTTGCATGCGCGCTGCATGTTTAATCAGGCCAACTCCCGTTTGGAATATTAAGTTGCCTAACTCAATCGTCACAACACCTGACTTGCCTCCACGGGGCTTTTCGGGGCTTTATACCGTGCGGTGTGGCTTTAAAATGAACTTTCGCTGAATTTGGCGAATTAGTTGATTTTATAGTATGTATTTTATGCAGTTTTTCCCCAGACGACCCCAGAAATCTTAAAAACTCAAAACGTTAAAAGCACAGAACAAAAAGAACGGGTAGAAGGAGTAAGTAGGCGGAAACAGCGTAGCCACTAGTACGCGGAGCTCGGCGCACTTCGTGATTCGCGCTCAGCAGTCGTGATTCGTCACTACTTCGGCGCTGTCGACCGCAACTACTGGACGATAAACTCGCGAAGCAAGAACGATGCCCTATTGTGCCATTTTGGAGTGCAAAAACGATAGCCGAACACACAATTTAACAAAAGGAGGCATATCATACCATCGATAAGTTTTATTTTATTTAATTTCGATTTAAATTCGAAAATGTATGCAAAATTTGACGAACACTTCAAAAGTCAAACAAAAATTTACTCTAATACCCACAATTTAAGGATTGGTTTGCATCAATCTCATACATTGTTCTCGAAATTTCTGTCATTCACGATTATTTTTATATTCTAAGGTGATGCCTCAGCTACTCAATAAGGGATGTGACACATCGAATCGACATTGAACTATCGATGTTTATGTATGTTTACAGTGATGATTGGACATGGATGATTAATATAACAACAATTGTTATTAAATTAGGATATTACACCGCATTCCCGAGAGAGCTTTAGTGCTATGGCTATATTAAACTAGTCAGAAAACGAGTACTGGTTCATTACCGCACCGGCTGTATTTTATTGAATTTTATTGTACCAACCTAGGCTGGTTTCCGGTATATCACTTACCCCTGTTTTCACCACCTCCAGTTACCTGAAATCCGATAGTTAACTTTCGGCTACATGCAATATTTGTATGATGTAACTGAAAGATAACTTTGGGATTTTTGTAGCTGGAGGTGGTGGAACCGGGCGTTAGTAATTCGCATATAATTATGTATTATACCTACATTACAAAAAAAAAACAATGTAATCTGAAATCTGCACTCTCTCTGTTTCTGTTTGTATATTAATATAACGGAAACAATTATTAAATAATGAACTGAATCTTTCTTAATTAATGTTTAAAGGCTAGATTAAACTAACTGATTCTGAGTGGTAAATAAATATATTGACTGACATCTAGTGGTTGGGGGCAAATGTTTGTGGTTGGCGATCGAACCTGGACACAAACTTTCACGAGAATCGGTTTAGAAATGCGACTTGTAGAGGAGAACAGCCGCATAGGCGGACAGCCGGTCGCCGGATATTCGAAAGCATTTTTGCCCAAGCTGAAACGAGAAACTTCGCGCTTCGCTCGGTCAAAACGTTACGATATATTGTTTAATAAAATGTAGTACAAAATATATCGATACTCTGACGGATGACGTCACGATTTAGCCACATCCCTAATTGAGTAGCTCTCATGACTATGCAGTGCTGGAATTTTATCATATTTGTGCGATAAATGTACCGTCGGTACTATTTAATACCGTGACATTAAAACCTTTACATATATTATTATCAGTCCTAAGATACGAAAATTGTCACTTCGCTTCAAATAGAATCACATTTTGCAATATTTGAATGTTATTTCTTAGATATACAATGAATACTAAGGCCTAGTCTTCCAGTTCGGAAAATAGGACCGTAAATACTGATTATCACAATGAGGCTTTTTTGTTTATTAGGACTTACTTTGTCGTGGTACGATATTTTTAGTCATTTTATCTCAGATTATAATAATTTTCCAAATAATACGGTAATATTTTGTTAGCTTCGTCAAAACACTCCAACACTGTAAATGAGTAGCTTTGACATATTCTAGTAGCGCGTGGTTTTGTCGTGTGACGTAAATCACCTATAACAACGCAAATAGTAAGCAACTTTGCTGTATACACATAAGGTTACTTTATCCTTAAACTTAATTTTCATTTCCTGCATTTTATTTGTAGTTTAAGATTTGCTCCATGTAGATCAACTAGAGAACGTCATTACTACATGTTAAAAGTCGGTAATTAACAAATCAATCTGTTTTGAAATAAGGCCTAGTTTCGATTGCGTTTGAAAATTAAATACTTTATTTTGCTTCAATGATGTGTAGCCAACCAGAGGAACGATTTTAATGTGATCGAAAATAGGAGACGATCATGTTCGTGTGCGTAGAGTCACGGCGGTTTCCTTACAAACCCTCGTCTATGCTATTTCTATCCCTTCTTTGTTCTGTGGTTAAAAGGGCCAATCGAATAATCTGTGTCGAATAATAGATGTACATTGTACATACAGTCACATAATTTCATAAGAAAAGTCATATTTAACTTTTTGTTTCCTTCGCAAGTTTTCGAATACATAGTAGTTTGCCAAATAAACATATTTTTGAATTGAGAAGGGTATTTTGTGAGATAGTTTGGACATTCATGTACTAGATCATGAGTGACACAACTAATATGCTACTTCGTAAAGGTTAAAGTACGCAGCGCCCGTAATCGTAGAGCATGTATGTCTGTAGAGAAAGTGAGAGGGCTGTATCTCATGAACCGTAATAGGTCTACAGTTGAAATTTTAATAGAGTGTGTATTTATTTTGCCGCTATAACCATAAATCATAATTATATTAAAATCAAAGGGGGTCCCCATTGGGGTTCCCCCCATACAAGGAACACTTCGAGTTCGAGTCCGACTCGCACTTGGCCGGTTTTTGATTTCCATAAGATCGTCAAATGTCAATATTTTTCCATGAGATTTTCTTATCGCTAAACAAGAGAAGCCCAGAAACATTATATACCTATCTGCATTTTCAGCACTAATCATGAAAGCAAATAATATTCCTAAATGCAGCCATACATTTACGGAGTTTGATTTCTTACTATTTCATGAGCACTGCATTTTGTGATCGAGACGAGGAGATAGGCAGGGAGGGATGAGTAGTTGCAATGTAGACTGACATTAATCGAATTTACAGAGAGACATGGCAGTGAGTAGACCAAGAGCAGATGACAGTGTTGTTACATGATTGGGCTGCAATGCCCAGACAAACACCATTTTCGACATGTCAGCCTTTGTACGACCCCTACATTCTCAATGGTGGTAACGAGATGCGCTGATGCTTTGCCTTTTGATGTAGCCACCTATTACATAAAAAAAGTATTACAAATATCTTGTCAACACGATTTCAAAACAGACAATTTCTCGAAAACTAAAAATGTGAGGTGAATGACGGCTATGTTTATTTAAAATCTGTTGCATACCACGTTTTCCATTTTCAATTGCATTAATTTTATTGCGCTATGTTTAAAAATTCAAAAAATCTTAAAGGAATTAATTTTAAAATATATCGAAAATTTGAACCGAACAGACGGAAAAGAAAGACATACTTGCATTTGAAAAAACTTAAAACGAGCTTTGAAATCCATACTAGAGCTCAAAGAGAACATTTGTTGGTTATTCCAAGCAATCGAATAAAACATGAGGATTATTTGAAGAATCTTGCTGATGTTAAAATAATTAATTTCCCAAGCAGTAAAAGTATATCTGCTTAAACATTTCAGCATTCCCTTTTCATGTAATTGGACAGCTAATACAACACTCACTCTAGCGAATTCGTCATTCCCTTTATGAGCACGGCTACAGGAACATTTTCAATTGCCGCTTCAACCATATTTTCATTCAGAGCGAAGAACCTTGAAGGATTTCGAACCATGAAACAACTTATCCAACTTAAGACAATGAACATAAAAGTAACAACAAAAAATGAGAGTAGTGCATTAACACATGACTCCTCGCATTAGAAGCAAAGCCCCGCGCCCTGAACTACGAGAATATTGTGCGTTACTAATAATTGCGTAACCTAACAATAACCCATTCACCGCAACTCGTCAGAAATGTCAGCCTCAGTGGCCCCGTGGCGCGACACTTCGGCGATCGCTCTCCGAAGTTAAGCAACGCTGGGTCCGGTCTGGTCTTGGATGGGCGACTATTCGACCGTTCAGAGAGGCTGGCCGTGGTTCGGATTCCACGTTAAACTGTAGGTCCCCTTCCTTACTTACTAGGTGGTAGGGTTAATCCCACCCGGGTTGGTACCATCGCATTGGATAAACGATGGTCGAAGCGGCAATGAAAATTGTCCGTGTTTTCCATCCAGTTCAATGTAGCCGTGCAATATAAGGTAGGTCCTGGCATGGCACCTAGTTCTCATGTGGTGTATTGAACCATGACAGAAGGTGTGGCATTAGCCATAATGTCCAGTCACATAAATAAAAAATTAAAAAAATGACACATTCAAATTAACGTAAGCTCTCAGACTAGCGGACGGAAGAGCGCGCTCTATTTCTGCCACAATACCGCTATCCCATCGGACCAGATTCCTGCCAATGATTGATTTAACTAATACTATTATTGGAATGAATGGGCAAATTCAATTACATGACGCAATGGTCGCACCGTTATTACAAGTTGGATCATCCCGTTGGATTGTTTAACTGTTTATAGCATGGAATGTGACATGTATTTATGTTCGGGTCCAGCCTTGCAGTATATTCGGAAAGTAGTTCTTTTTACAGGGATCTTTCTTTAATTAATGTGTCCTTGCTTCACGGTCGATTATGCATACATACATGTCTCATTTCTTGGAATGAGCGACGTACATGCTTAGTAGGAAAAAGTATATTTGTTTATAGCATCCTTGCAGATCGAACGTTTTGTTTGTAGAAACAGCCAACGATTTAAATCGCTGGTACCAACATTATTTTTTAATAAATCAAAGGCTGAAAAACAAATAGAGCCATCGGCAATCAGGTTGGGACTGAACCGGCGTAAAATTTAAGAAAATATAAATTCCACATACATATCACATTCGTTGAAATAAGCGATGCACTTGCTTATTACGAAAAACCGGTCCAATGCGCGTCGGACTAGTACTAGAGGAACTCTACCATTGTACAAGATTTATTACAAAAAAATCACGTTTCTTGTGTGCCCCCCCCCCCCCTTCTTTTAATATTTTCTATGTGTTGTTATAGCGGCAATAGTAATACTTACACACTGTTACGGTTCATGAGTTACAGTCCGCTGACGGCCGGAGGGACAGCGGGGGCTTGGCAATATCTTTTCGTTGGCACCCTTTGGGAATGGAGCCCTTCAAAGTAGTTTTACTTAGCGCAAAGTTCACTTACCCGCAGAAACCAAACCGCGGCGTATCTAACGGGAACGGGTTGGGGCGGCGCAGCGGGCACACGAGAGAGTGAGGGCGGCGCGTCGCTCGCTGGGCGGGCGGGAGGCGGCACGCGGGGCGGGCGGCCGCGGCGATCTTTACGCGCGGCTAAATATACGGACACTGATAATAGGCCGGAGTGCGGTCAACCGGGTTCAGGCATTGTAAACACGCGATACCTGCTGTGGCCATCGAAGGACGGCGCGGCGACCGAATCTCATCCGCGTAGCGGCAGTGTAGCCACGGATTATTGATAATACACTGGCAGCAGCGCCGGCCAGACAGTTCGCTTACGAATTCGGCAAGGCGAGCACCAAAATATTGCCATTGCCTCAAGTCTCCCTCACTTTGAGTTTTAATTTCGCTGTACTTTTTCAGAAAGAAGCGGGTGGAGATTCAATAATAAAGTGATCATAGCAAAGACCTTTTTTTAACTTTGAAAAACATTCTTTTTTATGGAATCCGAAATGCACGTAATACAACACAACTACCGCTATGATATTACTCCACTACATTCCCGAAGGAATCAGATGCCATGTCAGGACCTTCCCTTTATGAGCACGGCAACATTGAACTGTATGGAAAACCCGGACAATTTTTCATTGCCGCTTGAACCATAGTTTCATCCAATGCGGTGGTACCAATCCGGGCGAGCTTAACCGGTAGGGGAAAGGGACCTACAGTTTTACATGGGTTTGGAACCATGGAACAGCAATCATTCGTAACGATATGCACTTATCCAACTCAGAAAGAGAAATAAAGTGGTGCATGACCGGGGCGAGTAACGCTCGCATGAAAGGCAGGCCACGACCTGTGCAAAACAAATTTATCGAAATATTGATTTGTAACTCGTAATAGATGCTCTGTAGTATTCAGAGTGGGTGTGCTGTGCTAACTTTAATAGGCGCATTATCTCCTCACTAAATGGCATTTTGTATGGTAAGTCCGGATATAACCTTGTAATGCATAAAGTAATTTTGAGAATCTACATTTTGAATACGACTGTAGGGTTTTGAGGTGTAAACGTCTGTAGAATGTGAATAAATTCGTGAAGTTCAATATAACGAAACACAATGCACAAGTTTGGTTTATAGGACTATCACAAATAGTTAACGGAACCCTAAAACAAACGCACGTGTCTACGCGTGGGTACATGCAAATGATAAAAGTCCGATGTCACACTCGCTTCACTCGACTGAGCTCACGCGAGTACGTCTCCATCGAAGCACGATGTGTTCGAGTTTGAAAGCGAAATGAGAAGAATTAATTATCCACATACAGGTTGTATGAGACACATTGCAAATCATTTATGTTAGTATGTATTAAAAATTCTAGTTTAAAATATTTAAGACAGTTAACCTACCAATTCCCTATACTATGGGCAATAACTGTTGACACGCTCTAAATGTATTATTAGGTTTTTTATTTTATTGTTAAAACTTACGTCTGTATGTTGACATTCTTTTTTTACTTTTTGGATTGGAAATTATTTGCATTTACATAGAAAAATCTTTTTTTTACCGTCATTTTAGATTTTTTACGAGAAATTACAAATATGTAAAGAAAAATAAAACAAACAGACATAGAAATCAAGCTTTTTTAAGTGATTTAATTGTTTGTATAATAATCTGACAACTTTTAGGGGTGGGGAAACGTTAGGGCCCGGAAAACAATTTCGCTAGTTTTATTCGCAGTCGGCGTGCATAATTGTGCCTTGGCAGAGCATTTCTTCATATTTGAAAAACTCAGAGCCCCATTGGCTTCACGACAGTCTTAACAAAATAATCGTGCGGCGACAGAGCAGACAGGGTTCAAATGGCTAAGTGTATTTTTAAATTGGTAGAGGAGTCTACTCTTTTGATCCATTTTTAGGGTTCCGTACCCAAAGGGTGAAAACGGAACCCTATTACTAAGCCTCCGCTGTCCGTTCGTCCGTCCGTCCGTCCGTCTGTCCATCTGTCACAGGGTTGTATCTCATGAACCGTAATAGGTAGGCGGCAGCTGAAATTTTCACAGTGTGTATTTATTTTGCCGCTAAACAAAAAACTTGACTTTTTTGTGATAAATCTTGTACGATGGTAAGGAACCCTTCGTGTGCGAGTCCGACTCGCGCTTGGCCGATTTTTTTTATTGAATTGATTAAAACCATCTTATATTTTCATGTACCGTAATTAAAACCAACATAGTGTGTACCGACATCTCTTCAGTAAGGAAATGCCTGCTTACAAATGAGGTCACGCCTTTTCACTGTGGGAACCACTGAAGAGGTGGAAACGTAAGATATTTCCCGAATTTTTAGAGGAAAAGTCAAGACCCTACAGGTCAGTCTATATGGGAATTTAAATCATTTTCATTAACAGTTAATATAAGAAGAAAACATATCACCAAATAAACAATTGAGAGGTGCATAATTTGTATTTTTTGTGCAAACCTGAATTGTTTTTTTCTTTCGAGTACATTCCAGAATGGCAAGTAACCTTTTTTAAAATGATTGTTTCGATCGATTGCTCCGAAATTTGTGCAGAAATCAGCGCTGCATGATTTATGAAAACGTTACTTCATAGTATAAAATTATTCAAATATATTTTTGGTATTTCATAATGTTTATCATATTATATTTATGTGCTCAGTTACACAGATCAACTTCCTTCTAAGATGGAAATGGATGCAACGTTGCATAATCGCAAACGAATTTGTACGTAATCCGCGCCGCCGTGGACAGAAAATGCACGCACTGAAATAGTTCAGAGGAAAGCGCGGAGCTGCGTGCTCGTCGAGCGAGCGTTTTGATGCCACGGAAAATGCATTGTTTCGAATTCTTTTTCATTTTATTTCAGCCTTTATTGTACTCGGATGCATGCTTCATGGGACGGGGCGTTTGAAAAGGAATTAAATCGGGGGGACAATTCCATTTAGGTACGGTACTGCATGTTGCACGACCGGAACCACGGACGACGTTGAAAGGGATCTAGAAATAGGAAATTTTCCTAGGAACCTACCTAGGTTTAGTAAAAAAATAGGTAGGGTAATCCCGCCCGGGTTGGTAACACCCGCATTGGATAAAACTATGACGGTAATGAAAAATCGACCGGTTTTTCCATCCAGCATAGTGCATCCGTGCTCATAAAGGGAAGTAGCATGGAACTTAATTCCTACGGACTAAACTTTCTTCGGGCTAATATCATAACGGTAGTTGTGCGGTTAGCCATCTATGTCAGGTTCCATAAAGAATCTTTACCTTCGATGCAACGATATGAGTATACGTACTCATGTCGTTGCAAACAGTACGTTTACAACTACATTTTGTAGATGAATACATAATGTACTAGTTTTTGTGGCCCCTGAAAACGTCACACTCAAAACATAGACAACATTTATTTTACTCAAACACGCTGGCACTGTGCCTCTTAGGTTATACTTATATATTATATTATATCATTGAGCTCACAGACTATCTCTAATTAATTGTGTCGTCCAATGTACCGTTTTTAGGAGGATAAAAGCGTCTCTCACGCGATATTGCGAAATCGCTAATAATTAATTACCGTTTCAATTAACATTATCCAGTCATGCGAGACGCGACACGTGTCTTATCATACTCAAACCCGTATTATGTACGTACGACACACGCAAGAATACAGTCAATGATACGTGTTAACATTATGCATATTATACAGGTGAAGACGGAGACGTCGCATCTGATACACAACTTAGACATGTAAATTAACACGCCAGGTAAACAGAAAAGTGATTGATTACATTTGACGTTTAGTTGAATTTTGTGCCATGTCAACTGGTAAATATCATGTAAATATCAGTTCACTTGACAGCGTCGAATGGGCGCATGAAGAGTGTCAGAAGCTACCGAACTACCATCAGACGCCACCAGCGAGCGTAAGAAGCCATAGTACGACCTGGATCCAGTAGGTTATGGTTTCTTTCCAACGCATAGGCTTCATAGGCCAGCTAGAACAACATCCATCGCCTTATCCAGGCATGATAGTATTTAAGGTGGTCCTTCCCGGCGGGGCTAACTCATTCGCAGGCATGGTACAAAACCGTGCTATTGCGCTCTAAGACCTTCTCGGTTTCAAAGAAAAAGACAGGCTCCGTGATAAGGAGGATGAAACATGTCCACAAAGCAGACTATGCGCATAGTGTTTGAATTGGTAATATTTACAAAAAATTCAATTATAAAACTGCTTATAGCTTAAAGTAAATCACGACCGCTGTTGTCAAAAGTCAAACAAAAACCAAATTAATTACTAATCTTCATGAAACAAGCTATAGGTCTGATGACTAATCTTACTAAGATTATTTTATTTTACCGTTGAGTACCTAATCAACCTTCAAAGTTATTGTATAAAACGCGCGAACACTATTTTACAATGCCAATGGCCAGGCATCAGACATTTAGTTCGATCAAATAAAGCAGTTTTATAATCAATTTGGTTTTTGTTAGATTTTTTACTACAGCGGTCGTGGTTTACTTTTAGCTATAAGACGTTTTGTAACAAAAAAATTTCGTAAATCTTACCAAATCAAACACTATGCGCATTGTCTGCTTTGTGGACATGTTGCATCCTCATCACGGAGCCTGTCTTTATCTTTGAAACAGAGAAGGTCTAAGAGCGCAATTTCATTTCATTTCATTTATTTACTCAACTTCTGGTAGTCAAACTACACATGTCACAATTTGATTGATCCGCGGATTCGATCAACCAGTCAAGAAGAACCCGCAAAGAAACTTCACTGGTCTATAAATTCTGCTTTTTTTTGTCTTTTTTTTTCGTCCACATAAAAGATATAACACAATTATGATTTCATACCTAAATGCTACTGCCAAACTAGCATTGGTAGAACAGTCTAAGGAAAAGAACTAAGAACTACGAGGAAACAACAACCTACAGAGCAAAAAACATAGCACGATTTTGTACCGTGCCTGCGAATGAGTTAGTCCCGCCAGGAAGGGCCACCTTTAGCAACGCACGCTTGCATGCTACCGCGTAATTATACGAAGGGCGACCGCCCAACTTCAAGTACATCTTGCCGCCTCGCAGCTTATTGTTCAGCGAGCGCGACGATAGCGGAAGTGTGGGGGGTAGGAGGGAGGGGGGAGGGGTGGGCAGAAGCGGCGCGGGCGGACGTCGTTCCCGAAGCAATCATTATAAATTCAGCGAATGCGGCCTTGACGGTGGGAATCAAAGCCATATAATATTCGCCTTCGCATTCAGCTGTAATACTTTGGCATTGGCCATGTTCCGAATGAAAAGTAGTGTCCAAATGGAACAACATTCGCCCATATTGCACTTTGCGCATGTATTGTTTTTTTTTTTCGTTATAATGGAGACGGGGACGCACCGGAAAGTCCAAAAAGCACAATATCCAAAACACATTGCATCCAAAACTGTTATGAATACCGAACTTTACAACTAGGTTAGGTTAGGTTACATTTTATGATTTTTATAATTTTGGATGTTCTTTTTGGGCTTTATAAAGGCGACCAAAAGTGGCTCCAATAAATAAAACGAAATGTGCGAAAAATAAGATATATTAGCAATTGTTTTTATCCAGCAAAGTTTTCGCAGGCAAATATTATAAATTCAAATGGGTGCTTGGTGGTTTGTGAGCCCTAAAAAAACGTACAGTAAACTTTTCCCTTTACTAACCACCGACGAAGCGAAGCGCGTAATTTTCACGGTGTGGTATCTACAATAATAACAGCGAATTATAGGTTAGCTTGCGAGATAACGTTGAAAACAACCGTTTCGAACTTTTCGCGAGTTCAAAACTCCGGCAATGGCGGCGGCCCTGAGCCTCTCGCCAGCTGAATTGCCTCTTCAGTGCAGTCGGGAGGCGGCGGCGTCACCGCCCCCCTCCTCCCCTCCCCGCGCCCGGCGGAGCCACTCTGAGCGCCTGGCGCGGGTAGCCAGCAACAGACACTGAGCGGCGCGCACCGGCAGCTCGGCAATGTTTTGTAGGCGCTGAAAACGGGAAGCGCGCGCGTTCGTAGCTGCCTCGTTAGCTGCCTCGCTGGTAGTCGCAGTCGTGCACTGCCACCGACTAAAATGAAAAAAAAGGAACCCAAATAAAATAAAAAAGGAAATAGATGTGCCATCTGGTGCGCCTGCCATGAGACCCGCTATTTCAGATTGTCAAATGGGATGATAAAATGTTCAGTTTCATTAGGGCGTAAGTAAAACATTTGGGGGTTAGATTTAGAAAAAAATAAAAAATACGTTACGACTTATAGGTAAAAGTGAACGCTGTGGACAAGAATCAAAAAGTAAATTGATCTTAAATCTTAATGAACCAACTAGGCCTGATGACTAAGATTTTTCAAATTATTTTGTGGTATCGTTGAGTAATCTACGACCAAAGTTATTGTATTAACAAGCGCGCAGAAAAATAGATCTTTTGGACCTTATAACATATAAACCAAACACTATTACACCATATCAATGGTCACCAAACATCTAGGTCGATTAAATAAAGCTGTTTTTATTATATATTTTGATGTCCGACAAGAAATGTGCGCATGATCTTCTTTCCTCGTTTGTATAGGCAAATGAACGGGAACGCCCGCTAAGAAATATTCGCGTTGCCCAAAATGTTAAACGCTTGCTTGCGAGCCAGCAGCGCGAGAAAGTAAAAAAAAAACTAGATCTCACACACGCCGAGAGCGGGTGATGGGTAATGAATGCGCGCCTCCGTCCTGCCACGTCCGGGCAGATCCTCCGAGTCGGCCGCCCGCAGCGGGAGCACCCAATCAGCACGGGCGGCCGCCGCCCCTCCGCCCCCGCCCAGCCCCGGATCTTCCATTTTTTTAGGCGGGGCTAAAACTGAAAAATGCCCCCGCCACGCCTTATATTTATTTTTACCTTCATCATCTTTATAATTTCAGCTATGATATGTCCACTAATTGATTGCCATTTGGACATAGGCCGTCCGATTAATGCAACCAATTCTTTCTGTGATAAGCCTATTTATTTACAGATATATAAACATGAACGCCGAGTCTATTCACGCTCGTTTTGCATCGGGTATCGTGTATGGCCTGGGCGGAAGTCCCGTCCAAAACGGACCTATATAAGGCACTTTAGTTAGGCTTTATTGTCGGGTTGCGAGAGTAGTTATTCATTTAAATGTGCTTGCTGGCTCAGCAATGCTGAGGTAGTACTTTGTGACGTCACTTTGACACATTTTGTATGGACGCAATCTCAAAGTAATGCAAATTGACGTCACAAAGTACTACTTTTCGTTAGTCTTAGTTTCTGTTACGACTATTTATCTCAGCCTGAGTGTAATTCCTTTACTTGTACTACTATTTCTTCTGTGGTCAAAGTTAAGTAAACGATGAGTTGTCCATTCATCTGTAAATTGTGAATTTGGCCGCTCTCTGAACTTGCCGCCCGGGGCATAGGCCCCGGCTTGCCCCCCCTAGATCCGGGGCTGCCCCCGCCCGGGGCGGCGGCGGCGGCCGTTGTGCCGCTGCGTTTTCATCAGCGCGCTGCAGCCGGCCGCTGGGAAAACTGTTTTGAATGCAACATAGTTTTCAGGAATGAAAAGATTGCTTTTATGCTTATTTTGATTTTAGTAACTGTGTGAAATGTTTTCGAATTCGCGTCAATACACTCCGGGTAGTTTCGGCCCTATTTTTAACCGACTTCAAAAAGATGTGCGCGACAAATGGACGAATAACTCAATATAACGCCAACCGATTTCGGTGATTCTTTTTTTATTGGAAAGGACGTGTACAAATTAGTAAGTGTACTTCAGATTCACTAAAAATAAACAAATAAAAAAAAAATAACAAAAAAAATAACCGACTTCAAAGAAAAAGCACTAAAAAGTAAAAAATAATTGCCATTTTTGTAGTAACGATTTTTGTTATTTTTTGAGTCGGTGTCAGCCAAGGTAGCCAAGGTTTTCTTGATTGGAGCAGCGCGTGCCCGGCTGACGCCGACTCAAAAAGTAACAAAAATCGTAACTACAAAAATGGCAATTATTTTTTACTTTTTAGTGCTTTTTCTTTGAAGTCGGTTATTTTTTTTGTTAAATTTTCTGTAATACAATCATTATTGCCGAGCTACTTCACTTGTAGATAATCTCAAAGGGATGTATTCGTTTTGAGGTGTAAAAACGAAATCTAATGGTTATTTAGATTTACACTATGGTTCGACATAATCCTGTTGACGCCGCGATACTGATCATGTCCGCAACGAAAGAAACGTCGGAAAGAAGTAAGTTTTTACACTGTATATCGAAGCATACGACATGTTCGAAACATTGTTTTATCCGAAAAAATATAAAAAACTGGTAACGTTCTAACATTAAAATTTATAAAACATCAAGGCATGCATTATCTGTTAGAGGACCTGCTCTAGAGATACGAAGTTTCCAATAACTTCAAAAGTCGGAACTGGTATCGTTCAATCGACATTGTTCTCTACTGGCCAACTTAGGAGCTGTGTTCGACGCTGAAACTTCTAAATGCCGGTCGTACTACTCGTATTGAAATCCTGTGTAGTAGTACTAAATGGCCACAAAACTTAATACAAATAAGGGAATAGAGATAGGATAGTTGATGTTGTCGAAAATTATATAAATGTATTTTCGAAAACTTAGATGTTCGTAATTCATAAAAAAATATACCCTCTGATCCATAGAAAACTGTAAATGTAATTTTATGCAGTTATCAATAACTTAAAAAAAATATATACTTATATTAAACATTGCATATTAATTGTAATTCGTAACCTACTCCTCCGGCAAACCGGCCTCTTTATGTAGACATGGATAGCTTTCCGTCAGGTTTTAGCCTAACACACCACATGGGAATTAGGTGCCATGCCAGGACCTTCCTTATATTGGCGTAATGGTATGTAGGTATTAAACATACCAACCTGGTAAGTTTATTCGTACCAATTCAGACACTGAGCATACAAACAAATGAAACATTTAGTTAGGCAACTACGTTCAAACTTGACAATACAACGGGCTAACTCCAGACATCTTTATTGCTTTTGTTGCATAAATACCGTGCATAAAAGTCGAATTTGGCATTATTCCAGCGTAGGCGGGCCAATATTACATCCATTGAAGTCAACTTTCGTGCTGTAGGTGTGCTTTACTTTGCTACATGTTTTTGAGCATTTGCACCTGGTCAAATTACGACTTTTCCTGAACCCGAAATTCGATTAAAAAAATGTTATTTAATTGATTATGTTGTTAATGTTGAAAGCATAGATAATTGGCGAGAAAACACTGATATAAAGGCATTGTTTTATTCAAATTGCTAATTTATTCAGTATCATGAACGCAATGAATACAAGTTACTTTAAATGCCAGGGAGGTACACTCACCCTAACACTTAGATTTTATTGACATTTATAGATTACAGCGGCAAATATCTTGTCAATATGGCGCCTGATTTAAATGAATACTTAAATTTCAAAATGCTAGCGCGCGAATTAATATTTTGCTTTATAAAGTAAGTGGCAAATACTTTATTTTGGACATTGTTACGTCCGATTTTTTTGCTACCGATTTTTTTCTACGATAATGAAAATATCGTTTGTTTGTAATGTTAATTGATTAATGTGGGATCGCTTACCCATAATGATTAATCTAGGAACCCGGTAGGGCTCCAGCTCATTTCAAGGGTGCCAGAGAAATAGTGTTCCATACCAGTGTAGAAACAACACAAGTGTGTACGGAACAACTGTACTTTTGACCTGTCATGTTGCAGATGTATCAGTCCAATTCACATTTACGGTTAAATTGTACTAAAAGGGCCTTTTTCACCGTTTGCTGATTAGCTTAATCTGGCATTTCTTAGCAGCTTGCAATCAATACCATTACAAGATAATCTGCACTTTAGTAAAGGCCCTTTAAGTGTCCATTAAATTAAATCAGCACTTGGTAAAAACCAGGCTAAGGGCCTTTTCACCTAATGCTGATTAGCTTAATCGCCAAACATTAAGGGTATTTCTTAGCAGCTTGCAATCAATACCAGTAAAAGATAATCAGGACTTCAGTAATAAAGGCCCGATTAAAGTGTCGATTAAAATAAATCACTCATTCATTTGTTTGCTGTTTTGACGTGGACTATCTTAAAATATACAGGGTTACGGCAAGAGCTAAATTAATTTAAGGAATAAGGAGTATTTAATTCAGGAATCTAGATTAATAAAAAAACCTCCAGAATAGCGAAACTAAAGCTGATAAGCTTGAGGAATATAAAAAGAGGCCTTCCCAAATTTATATCAACAACTTTAAAACATCGCGACATCGCATATGCTCTACACAAACAAAAACAAATTTCCGGAAGACTACCAAAGTAAATGAAAATCTCTCCGTGGAGCGTCGTCGCTTCAAACTTCGATGGCAACAGCCAAAGTCAAAGCGCTTATGCGGGCAGGTAGGGCTGTCACGCCCTTCGACCTGCATTGGCCTACTAATGGCGAACTCGGCAATGCGCGCTCAGAGATCCGCGCAACTCGTACACTAAACTAAACAACTCCAAAAATTAAACAAAGTGTTCTCAGACGTTTATCCAGTATCTCCTTGATGATATTTAAGGTGGCCCTTCCCGACGGGACTAACATACCCGCGGGCGCGGCACAAAATCGTTCCATTGCGTTATGGCAATGTATCTGTTTAAAAAAAGACAGTCTTCGTGATGAGGAGGATGCAACACGTCCACAAAGCAAATAATGCGCAAAATATTTGATTGGTTAGATTTACAAAAAAAATAATTACACATACATAGTCTTATAGCTAAAAGTCAATCACGAACGCTGCAGTCAGAAATCAAACAAAAACTAAACTGATTTTGAATTTTCATGGAACGGACTAGGCTTCATGGCCAACATTTTTTATTATTTTTTTGTTGTATTCAAACTTATTGCAAAAAAAAACGAAATTTTAGACCTTAAAACGTAGACCCCAAACCGAATTTTACCATCATCTAGTTCGATCAATAAAGCTGTTTTGAGTATAATTTTGGATCTCCGACAAGAAATACGCACATGATGTTATTTCCACGTTTGTACGGGGAGTTGAGAGGGAAGGCCCACCTTAAAATTACATCGTGACAACCCTGGTCATACCCCGCCTTCGTCGTCGCTTACCTTCGCGTCTCCCCACCGCTCCGCCTACGCGCGAGTACAGACAGACGCCCCGTTGCGCTCCAGTTCGCTAAATATTCATGTCTTTCAGCGTAGCTTTTTGTGAGAAGTTTCTTTCACGCGGTTTGCAGTTGCGGCATCATCTTCTGCGTCTCGGGACCCATTGCCGCAGGATTAGTGCCACGCTTAAGGTGGCCCAACCCGGCAGGCCCAACTCATTCGCGGGCACGGTACAAAACCATGCTGTTGCGCTCTGGGACCTTCTATGTTTCAAAGAATAAGACAGGCTCCGTGATGAGGAAGATGCAACATGTCCACAAAAAAGACAATGTGCTTAGTGTATGATTTGGTAAGATTTACGAAAATTTTAATTTCAAAACGACTTATAGCTAAAAGTAAACCACGACCGCTGTAGTAAAAAATCTAACAAAAACCAAATAGATCATCAATCTTGATTAAATAAGCTATGTCTGATGACTAATCTTTTTACGATGTTCTTACTTAATCATTGCGTAATCCACCTCCAAAGTTATCGTACAAAACGCGCGAAAAATTCGAACTTTCGGACCTTATAACTTAGAAACCAAACACAATTTTACAATGCCAATGGTAATCAGACATCTAGTTTGATCAAATAAAGCTATTTTGAGAAAAATTTTGGATCTCTGACAAGAAATATGGGCGTGATCTTCTTTCCCCTTTTGTATGGGGAGATGAGCGGGTTGGGCCACCTTAAGGCGCTAGGACTAGCCAACTACTCGCGCCATACAAATGTACTTTTTAACAAATGTATGTAGTGAAACGCTTCAGCAAATCCAAATAGAACTCCAGTATGATAATGGATTGTTAATATTTTTTGATTCCATCTTTTATTTAAATAATAATAAAAATAAAAAAGTTGATTTTTCTCATTAGAAATCTGAAAGTAATTCTATTTCTAGATATAAGCAAAAATAGCATATATGCATAAACAAAAAAATTCCATTTGCTTTTAGATTTCTACATTTAGTCAAAAAAGTTCGGAAATGGACACCGTTTCCGCAATGTATTTTGTATAGAAAAAGGAAACATACATTAACGAAAATAGGTTGATTCCTAGACAAGGAATCATATATTGTAAAAATGACACTTATAATCGTCAGACTTAGTTAGTTAACTTGGGGTGCCTCGTCTAACTTTGCGATATGGCTAGTACCAGGGCCTTAATCGTTGTCTCGTTGCACTTCACCACCGCGCCTCTTGCTTGCGTTTATGTAGGAAGATTCGAAAATGTTCCTATTTTTAGGTTATCTTTTGAACAAACCAATATTCGTTCTTCGAACGAAGAATTAATAAACAGCACTTTGTTAACATTAAGAATAAAAAAACACCGATATTGAAGAATGCATTTTTTTGTATTCCTTACTTACTTCAGTGGATAGATCTGCTTTTGATTCTACGTCCCTCAATTGTACTACAATCAAGCCCATTAATTTTAGTCGCCGTGCTAACTTAAAATCTGTGCTTTTAAGCGGCAAAGCTGCTTTCAAAAGAGCTCTAAAAACTGGGAATACAGATTGACATTCAATAAATAATTTTGTATTGTTTCACATTTTCAATAGTTCTGTTGTTTGTGTGTGCAAATATATCAAAAACTATTACATCACAGCGAGTCGCGCGCGTAGGCGACATCACTAAGAGCTCGTCTTATGACGTCTGCCTGATAACGCAAACGTTCTGTCGCCGAGCATGTCTCTAGTCTAGTCCATGAATGTTGAAGCGTTCGCATCGGTTTATGGGCGGTGGTACTCACGAGTGCGGTGTGGCCGGCGGCGACGCCCGCGTGCTGCACCCAGCGCAGGATGGCGCTGGCGGTGGTGAAGTCGGGCCGCGGCGGCGGAGGCGCCGCGTGCTGCAGCGCGCCCGCCAGCTGCTGCGCGAGGTCGAGAGCGCGGGCGCGCGCCGCGCGGCCCCCTCCGCCGCCTCCGCCGCCCGCACCCCCGCCGCCCGCGTCTGCGCACACACATCAACATCAAAACATCAACCAACACTTAGGGCCGAGTGCACGAAAGGACACAAAATCAACGTCAACGGCAACGTATGATAAAGCACGTCACTTTTTAGGGTTCTGTACCCAAAGGGTACCAACGGAACCTTATTACTAAGCCTCCGCTGTCCGTCCGTCCGTCTGTCACAGGGCTGTATCTCATGAACCGTAATAGCTAGGCAGTTGATTTTTTACAGAGTGTGTTTCTATTTTGCCGCTAAACAACAAATAGGTAAAATAAAAAAAACATTAAAATTAAAGGCGTCTCCCATACAAACAAACTTTTTTATGTTAAATCTTGTAGGATCTACGGAACCCTTCATGTGCGAGTGTGACTCGCACTTGGCCGGTTTTTATGGACGGAGGGAGCTGAGTAACTCCATGTGGTTCACTGAAAGTAACGTGTTTAAGGATTGATTAACTCAGATGTCTCTTCCTGCAATCGGGCCTAAGGCTGAGATTAATAGTCGTAACTGGAACTAAAACTAACTAATAGTAGTATACTTATTTACATCACTCCGGTTGAGATAAATAGTCGCAGTAGAATCTAAGACTAAACAAAAGTAGT
Organism: Incurvaria masculella; assembly: GCA_946894095.1. Taxonomy (NCBI): domain Eukaryota; kingdom Metazoa; phylum Arthropoda; class Insecta; order Lepidoptera; family Incurvariidae; genus Incurvaria; species Incurvaria masculella. The sequence goes on along the minus strand of OX335650.1, from coordinate 3,788,529 downwards.
AATAAAAAATAACGTCAAAAGTGACATTTCGTCAAACAAAAGGTGTCAAAGTAAATTACTACTTTTCGTAAGTTTTAGTTTCAGTTGCGACTACTAATTTCTGCCGCATGGTGTTTTTACTTCATACGTCATGATGTGCAACTCCTACAACAGGCGTGGGGAGAGATTTAAAACCAAATGACGGTATGGCGCAACTGAACATACCGAGGCGCGAAAGGCGATCGCAAGCGGACAGACCGTGGTCAACAGATGGCGCCACTTACCTGTTTGCTTGGCGCAGATTGTATGTTAGTGAGTTTGTAACTAGGTCGAATAAAAGAAAAAAGCCGTTCTTGTAAACCCTTAAATGAGTGGGAAGCCACGGCAATCTGAAGTCATACATTCAGAAGAAAAAAATCCAGCGGAGTTTCTTGTCAGTTCTTCTTCCCTGGGATTGCCGAACTGGCTAATGATAAAATATGACAAATCGGAGTGAAGTGTACTGTCTATGGATGATGAATAAACAATAAACAATTATCTATCATTACACAATCGTTGATCTTAATAAAAACTCAGTTTCATGTATGTATTAAATCGTATCGTATTTAAAATTAGTTCACATTTTTTTAATGTTTTTATGTTTTCCAACAGAGTCCACAACGATAATTTAGATAGATACAATGTCGTCAATCTGGGCTACTTTTACCAAGAAAATAATCCACCCTGACATCCGTCCAAACCAAACTGATATTGACCCGAGAGGAGCTGGGTACCTCAACTAGTATAAACATAATCATTGAATAGGTATTAACGCTCACTAGCTGTCCCCCAAACCATTTGGTCACGGACTTAGACGAAATGCAATGCGAGAACCTATTTTTTATATGGAAAAAATCTACTGAAATTATTGTGTCTCGTATAATCTTCGCAAAAGCTAGAAGAGTCGAGCTTGCGTAGGTAAAATGGCCATGGAATTTCAAACAAAATAATTTCCAATATAACTCGAACGTGTTCTAAATTAATAAATGTTTTAAGAGAGGGAGTGTCATCTTACCGTTTCTTACGAGAAAATAAAACGGTATCTCGTAGTCAGATCTGCTCCCGACTACACAAAGACATTCAATTTACCGCAGATGGAGCAGGAGGCAGGAGTCATAAAGAGCCAGGCGCAAGGGGAAAGGGTGAGATCCGATGCTGATAGGTTTCAGGTTCTCAAGACAAAGCCTATCGATTATTGCCAGCGGTGAAAATAGCTGAAAACAGGTTCAATTTCAGAAGAGGGCAGCACTTACCGAAAAAAGCCCTTCTTGCCAATTGTGAGGTCGTCATTTGCAGTCGTTATTCTCGCACGATTATAATAAATTTAATATATTTTGTAGGTTGAACCATCAGCCACTGATGCAGGCTTTAGATATAAACCAATCCAAATGTCCGCCTCGCATGAAGCAGGTCCGGATTTAAATGCAACCAGCTCCGGCCGCGGTTGACGGTTCCCATTTCAAGCGCTTGGTCCCTTTTAGCACGACCTCAAGCTCAGTTGGGTGAAAGGAGATCGCCGTGATTGGAGGGGTACGGAAATTCAATCACTGTACATTCCATTTTCAAACATAATTTCAGAGGTAATTCAAAAAAATTGCTCACGCACTGTATCCATTTGTAATCCTACAATAGGTTGTCGCGGTGTAAATATCTAGCAATAATCAGAAGTCACTATTGTTGGGAAAGAAAATCATACGCATGAACTGGCCAGTTAGTAAGGAATTTCTATATTTTCATCACGTGCAACACTGCCACGCGATTTGAAGTTAGGTTTTTACAAAATAAAAAGTTCTAAGCATAAAAATTAAAGCAGCACCGAACGAGCGTATTCGAATAGACGCAGCAAACTGCACGTAGTTCGGAATCCCTCTTATTCAAACTATCGCTAAACTAAATCTCCGAATTCAGGCGATCAGCTGAACAGAGAAATGGGCTTTATGTCAAAGAGTGAAGGCTGACCGTATCAATCTCTGAGAGCCCGAGGTCTTTGAAATTCGATCGGCGGAGCGGCGTATGCAAATACGCCACGCTCCACGGGGCAGCGAACGCTTCGGCGCGCGTCAAAGGCAATGCGGAACGGAGTTTATGCAGCGGAAGGGGTAATTCTGTTAATATTTCTCAACTTAGTCCACCAGAGCCAATCCAAGCTGCTGCACTTTCCGAATGCCCGACCATTTCATTACTCTTTCCACAGTTTAATAAAATCAAGCAACACCTATTGCAATCGTACATTTAAGAGCCTAATAAATGTGGTAGTTATTTTCGTCAAGTTGGCAAATAAAAATAAACATCACGGGCGCCATTTTCGACTCCCGAACATCGTTATTCGGCCCCGGGGTACCCAGCGGTTGACTAATGTCCTACTACCTAACTATCGCCTAATGAGTTTTAGGCACACATGATGAATGAAAATGGAATGGTACGCTAGAAAGCCTAACCAGCTATTCTCACTTTTTTTTTCTTCATCGTTACCCTATCAACATTGATTCTTTATTTTGTTGAATCTATTAGGACTTTTGTATCTAGTTTGAAATCTCGAAAACTGTATCTTTATTTTTACCCGACTGCGGCGAAGCAAAAGTAGGGTTATTTTTACCGGATGTATGTATGTATGTATGTTCATCTCTGCCATCATAACTTTTAACTGCTTATCATAATTTAACAAATGAGGTATCATTGGAAGCGCTGGCTGTGAAGAAATTGGAGGAAGACAAAGTCATAAAATAAAAAATAATAATTGTTAATGATGGCGTATTGGGTATCTTATAAAAGGGCTTATTTCAAATATATATAATTGAAACTTTGCCTTTATGTATTGCATTGTTAGGGAAGATGACATACGACCTCGGCTATCCTCTGCCTATGAATATGATTTAAAAACATTAATATACTACGTGCAAGTTGTTTATTTCATAGACGACAAATATTGATTAGTGTGTACACAACAACTTCAGGTGAAAATATTTTCTTGATCAACACTCTTAGAGAGTGATTTTTCAGTAGTCGGGTTTTAGTTCTTAACCTTAATATTTATTTGAGTATCGAAATATGGGGAATAAGCTCGTCAATGCGCACATGAACGTCTTCCTGACATTACCGGTACGACATAAACAAAAATCCACACTGCAGTAACGTTTTAGCGGACTGAGGACTATGGCAGCAGATGTGTTTTACTGTGTTTCTGGTCATTGTTTTAATCATATCATATCATCATAGTTTTGACCTTTCTGTAATGCTCATTATATTCTACAGTTCGGCTAACATCGTCGTTACTCAGCCGATGCAGTTCGTTACAAGTCTCCGCCAGACGTCTGCAAACTTTGTCGAAGTAAACGAGTACGCTCGCTGTTATCGTGAAAGCCCCGACCGGAAAGCAGCCAGACGCATTTCCCACTTAAAAAAGGCTGTAGCAGCTGGGATGGAGTTTATTGCATTGTCCCCGACTAGAGGAAAATGTCGACAATTGGAACGAGAACCGTCAACCGAGTGTACAATTGACTTGCCACTAAGCCGATCGGTTTAGTGGGATGTGTGGCAGTTCGAGATTCGGAAAATGGGTTCTTTAGTTATATCCCGTCGAGGGAAATCGTGAAGACACGTTATGCTCTGAACCCGGCTCGACACTGCATGACTGTCAGAGTAATATTAAGCAAGCCTGCTTATTATTAGGTACTCCGAGAAATGGGTTGCCAAGCATTGCCTCATGGGAGCATAATGGCTGGTCGGATAATCGACTAATACACAACAATTACTTTTGGCCACCACTAAGGGCCGAGTGCACGAATGCACAAAAAATCCAAATCAACGTCAACGTATGTTTAAACACGTCACTTTGTATGGACAGTATGGAAGCAACTCCATACGGTTCACTAAAAGTGACGTGTTTGAACATTGATTAACTCGGCCGTCTCGTCGTGCAACCGGGGCTAAGACAATTTTGTAGGGTTTTTTAACATTGATTTAAATTTCGCAAAATATGTATGCATACTTAGATTTATCATATATTCTATATTCTTCGATGTCCCGATACTTAGGGCAGGCGGAGCTACGTCCTACTTCGACTTTTAAAGTTTTTCAAGGGTAGATAAAATCCATGCCGGCCGGTCAGATGCTTCTTTACATTGAAGATCCCCAGGTTGCGCTTTGGGAGAAATACCTCGGCAAGGAGTGCAGACCCTACAAATATCTAGAGGATTGGTTGGTTATAAGATTGCCGACAGTATATTGATGTATTTCCTTACTGTTTCGCGTTGATAGATGGTAGAATAAGGTTGGAGGAATAGCGTTGCGCAAATCTGAAAAGCCACAGAAAGAGTCTTTACATTCCTTTGGAGTTCGAACTTTTGAGTTTCCTCAGTGTCGTCGAAGAGACGCACGGCATAGCGCTTCATAAGCGTTAAGTATCCAAGCGGATACTTAAGTGACCTGTACCCCAGATGAGAACAATACACTAATAAAACAAATGCTTTTTTGTTGCGGTAATGGAGAAAGTAAGCGATTCAGTCAAAGAGGTCGGGTATTCGGTCATTGAATCGAAGCTGTGGATTGCATAAGTAGCAGCTAAGCCTACTCGAGGAATTCAATATTAAAGCCAACAAGATAGGGGCTCCAATAAGAGGCATCCCACGAAGGTCTGCGGGCGGCCACCGCTCCCCGTTCGTATCCGATTCCGCCCAGCATCGCTAAACCTGGCTAAGCCTATCAGCTAGCCAAATTCCCTTAAATTCCACGTCTCGCATCCGCAGCCCGTGCCGGCTCGCGCGTTCCGCGAACGAGCCTATAATCGTTTTTTGAGCCGCGGGAGGTCGTCGCTCGCTATATTGAGAGGTGGGCCGGCTCATTACGTATGCTGACGGCGGGGGCGGAGGGGGCGGTGGGGGCGCGAGCACCCCGGCCATAGTGTCTACAGTTGAACTAGTTACCTGAGAAACGCTCATGACGTGTGAGCGATCTGGTGATCATGAACATGTTCTTTGCGAAAATACTAATGCTGAGATTCATAGAGATTACTTTTACTTCCGATTGTCAGTTTTGATATAAAACGTATGGAACAAATGTCGAATTCGACAGTCGGAAACTATACCTTAGCTAAGCCAAGCACGAGTGAGATCTATGAATCTCAGCATTAGATTCCTCACATATGACATGTAGTCATAGAACATTGGAGAGCAAATCGTATAGAAATATAAGTAGAATAAAACAAGAGAAACGTTTAGTGACGGTGACGGTTACAAAATAATGTTGCGGGCACTAAATAACTGTCGGACATACATTTACTCATTTGGTACAGATTCAGATTACAAGCATTTGAACACCTTTGGTCATTCAATTACAATCAAAGACTACGATTTGTGCGGCATCTCCATGGATTCAAAGAGATAACGAGAAAAAAAAAACACCCCAATAAAAGGAAATTTCAATGATGTGCTTACTAGTAACAGGCGATTTCGAGTTCACCCCATTTCGAGAAATCGCCTCTTCTGATTGTATTACTCCTAATACTCCTATCAGGTTAATCTACTCTTCATCGTTAAGGCGCTAGGACTAGCCAACTACTCGCGTCTTACAAATGTACCTTTCAACAAATGTAATATTAATATGTAGTGAAACGCCTCAGTAAGTCCAAATAGAACTCCAGACTAGTAATGTATGATTAATATTTTTGAATTTCATTATTTATTCCAATAAAAATAATAATAAAAAAGTCGATTTTTCACATGAGAAATATGAAAGTAATATGATCGCTAGATATAAGTAAAAACAGCATTTATGCATAAACAAATAATTCCATTTGCTTTTAGATTTCTATATTTAGTCAAAAAAGTTCTGAAAAGGACAAAAGTTGACAATTTATTTTGTATAGATAAACGAAACAAACATTAATGAAAATAGGTTGATCGCTAGACAAGGAATCACACATTGTAATAATGCAACGTGTAATCGTCAGACTTAGGTAGTTTACTTGGGGTGCCCCCGTCAAACTTTGCGATTTGGCTAGTACGAGTGCCTTAATTCAGACACGATCCAGTGAGGGAAGCGACTCTGTCCAGCTGCGCTGTGGACGCCGCCTTCCCGCAGAGCAGTCATTCAGCCGCGTTCACTAATGAACTGGCAAGCGAGGCTGAGGCGGGGCGGCGGCGGTGGCGTCGGGCTCTGAAGGGCGGCGCAGAAGTGCGGGTAGGTAGGAGATGCGGGCGGTAGTTTACGAGGGAGAAAAAGCGCGAAAACGTACTAGTTTTGTACCACATTGTTTTAAGATGAATGATGCAACATAAATTTAAGTGCAAATTGTAATGATTTTTTTTCACACACACAGCTACCGTTATATTAGCCACATACACCACATTCCCGAAGGAATTAGGTACCATGCCAGGACCTTCCCTTTTTGAGCACAGCTACATTAAACTGGATGGAAAACACGGACAATGTTTCATTGCCGCATTGAACATATTTCCATCCAAGGCGATGGTACCAACCCGGGCGGGCTTATACCCTACCACCTAGTAGGGAAGGGGACCTACAGTTTTACATGATTCCGAACCTTGAAGCAACTCACATTCGTGGAGAAACTCACTTATCCAACTCGGAAAAAGAAAGAAAGTGGTGGATGAACCGGCGAGGATTTAAGCCCAGACCTTTGGTACGCTAGGCAAGTCCCCGCACCACTCGACTACGAGCCGTACAATACATATATTTATAACTGAACCAGCCGCGGTACCCGGCTCCACTCCTGACAGTTGTTTTAAATTAATGCCAAGCAAAATTCAGGGCGGTGATAGAAAGCCCATGTGCTAACCCATGATATAGACACCTATGTTACCATGGTAAATTAACTTACCGGATGAACCGGCAAGTGATTATATAATTAAATCTGACGTTAGTTGCGTTTCGTACCGTTTCGTATCATGCTAACTGATACATTTCAGTTCAATTGGCCGAATAACACGTAGTGCGACAGTTATATTCCGGGAGGTCACGACATTTTTGGTCACGATAAGGTAAATGGCTGAATCTGGGTTCACAGATTAGAGACCAACCCTCTGATGCTAAATATGTCGGTCTGTCCGTGCCAAGTGGTTGCGTTATCTAGATTGACTATATAAAATAGATTCTGGTATGTACCTGCTGATGAATATACTGATTGTCTGGAAACATCGATATCTATTAATTATACAACAATAAACATTCGGTTTTATTACTAAATACTTAAATATACCTAAAGTTATATCTGCAACCTAAATCACCGATAACTAAGAAATGCAATCAAATATTTGTTCAGCTTTTATATTGCCAAGAAAGTATGTACTGGTAATATCATGCTTCGTCATTTGCATGCATTTACCTTATCATATATATTTTATGTCACCACAACTACTTTTTCAGTCGCCTTATCTACGTAACGCAACCACTTGGAACAGGTGGACCGACACATTTAGATTCAGAGGGATGGTCTTTATGATGTGAACCCAGTTTCAGCCATTTATGTTATCGTTACCATTTTTGTCGCGACCTCCTAGTCTATTAGCATCGTATGAAATGCAAGTAAACGTCAGATATAACCATAATGAATAATTACTTATTGGCCTGTTCACCAAGAGAGTTAATGTACACTGGCAACCCCTCCGTTTCACACAAATCAGTTCAGAAGTGATTGTACAACAAACCTCCATACATCTGATCCAAATGATGAGTTCAAACGAGGCGACGCGTCCCACTGTGCGGGGGGGAGGGGGGAGGCGGCGGAGGTCCTCCGAGGACGGAAATAATTAAGCCCCTGACCCTATTGTTACTTCGCTCCACTTTATCCTCGCAGCCGACTCCGCGCCTCATTAAAAATACTTTTTTATAAAATTAAGCGCTATACGGTCGCCGTTTTGAGAGGGCGATATTGGTCAAATTTCACAGAAGATTTAATTTTTAAAAGTTCGGAAAGTCTTTTTTATGAAAGTGGGCATGGATGGGCACTACACTGAGCGTCATGTACTTAATCCAAGGGTATTCCCGAAGGAATTTCAATTATTCGTAGTAGCTGTGGCCTCCTTTTAATCAAATTCGATGGAACCGAACCGGACCGGCTTAACTTCCAGTAAGAATCTAAATGTTATAACTACAGCCAGTTGGTTCCCTGAAACCCAATGGATATGGTATGAAACCAGAAATAGCATTAAGCAGTTTTTATAAATTAAAAACTAAATAACCTGAAGTAGACATTTTTTGCAAATATAACACGTTTAATGTTTTATTTTTTATGTGACTGGACATGGATGGCTAATACCACACCTTCTGTCATGGTATTAGCCTAACACACCACATGGGAACTAGGTGCCATGCCAGGACCTTCCTTCTAGCCACAATAAGTTTCTGTCTGAAGTTCAGTTGGAGGGTTGGATACGAAAAGAAATCACTCAGATCAGATCAGATCTTGACTTTAAAATTATTATGTGCCTCTTGGGTTGTTACCGTGGTAAATTTACTCAACTGAAGATCAGGCAAGTGAATGATTAAATTTGACGTTTAGATGCTACACTACTGTATATATATGATTATTTATTTATTTTTATTTATTTATTAATCAGACACAGGATCCCTTTTACACATATGCTGCAAAATTACAGATTATAACATAATGGTCATCAGACATCTAATTCAATCCAATAAAGATGTTATGAGTATCATTTTTAGGGTTCCGCATCCAAAGGGTGAAAACAGAACCCTATTACTAAGCCTCCGCTGTCCGTCCGTCCGTCCGTCTGTCACAGGGCTGTATCTCATGAACCGTAATAGTTAGGCAGCTAAAATTTTCACAGAGTGTGTATTTATTTTGCCGCTACAACAACAAATAGGTAAAATAAAATATTAATAATAATTAACATACAAAAAACGTGATTTTTGGGTGTTGATGGTACGGAACCCTTCGTGTGCGAGTCCGACTCGCACTTGGCCGGTTTTTAATCTCTGACAAGAAATATGCGCATGATCTTCGTTCCACGTTTGTATGGGCAGTTGAGCGGGAAGGAATCAGCACTTGGCCACCAGTATCTAGCGCAAGACGGATTGTAATAATCTCGGAAAGTCCTATTTCTTCCTTCAACTACGGGCCTACCCAGTCCAACACGCGCGAATCGAACATACATCAACCTGATGATCTAATCACGAATAAGTAATAGCTAAAACATTTGCTCTAATTTTACGTAGTTTTCAAGAGACATAATCTTTTTTTCCAAACGACTCTACCCAACGTTCAGATCGTTGGAAAAACCGGCCAAGTGCGAGTCGAACTCGCACACAAAGGGTTCCGTACCATCGTACAAGATTAAACACAAAAATAATCACGTTTTTTCTATGGGACCCCCGTTATTTTTTATATTTTATTTAATTTCACTTATTTCTTGTTATAGCGGCAACACAAATACACACTCTGTGAACATTTCAGCTCCCCACCTATTACGTTTCATGAGATACAGCCCTGTGACAGACGGACGGACGGACGGACAGCGGAGGTTTAGTAATAGGGGTTTTTTTTTATGCGACCTGACATGGATGGCTAATACCACACGACTACCGTTATGATATAAGCCCAATACACCACATTCCCGAAGGAATTAGGTGCCATGCCAGGACCTTCCCTTTGTGAGCACGGCTACATTGAACTGGATGGAAAACACCGGCAATTTTTCATTGCCGCTTCGACCATCTTTTATCCAATGCGATGGTACGAACCCGGGCGGGCTTAAACCCTACCACCTAGTAGGGGAAGGGGACCTACAGTTTTACATGGATTCCGAACCATGGAGCAGCTCGCATTCGTGACGAAATGCACTTATCGAACTCTGAAAGAGAAAGACAGTGGTGCAAGTTGGTATTGAACCCGGGCTTCTGGCACGCTAGGCCAGTCCCCGCGCCACTAGGCTACGAGCCGCTCAGTTTGGTACCCTTTGGGTACGGAACTCTAAAAACGGCGGCGGGCGGTCCCAGCAAGCACTAGCCAGCTGAAGCCCCGGCCTTCGGGTGGGAGCATTAAATTTGCAGTAAATCTCAACTGCGGGCTCCAGCGCGGAAGTAATGGTGAGTTATTTGCCCGCTTTAGGCGCCAAACAACTTGCGTTAACTCTTAGGCCGCTCGTTTGTACCGGGACTACGGCCAATGCTTGATTTATGTTTGCGCGCGAACCATGGAATGTCGTATACCCCTTTCTCGTTCTAACGTCCGACGTTGAACGAGCTGACTTATAAAAATTCGCACGCGATTCAGTGATATTTCACCGTGGAATTAACGCTATTAAAACTATGACGGAAAAACAGTAAAATGGATTTTTACTACTGTATTTCGTAGTTGGCTTTTGTCGCAAAACCTATATGTCTCATTTGCCGCAAAATTTAATAAAAACACGTTTGTATTATCGTATGTTTTTATATACATTCCCAGTATTTGACCAAGCGAAAAGCGTAGCTCGAGAGCGCGTCTCCGTAGATTGGGCAAAAATGCATTCGTATGTCCGGCTGTGCTCCTCTACAAGTCGCATTTCTCAACCGATTCTCGTGATATTTTTGTGAGCAGGTTCGATAATTATATATATTTTTTAAATGAGACAGTCTTTAAAAAATTTTTTTTTAAATACAGCTCAGAGAGCAACTAGTTTAAACTTTTTCCAAGAAACAATGCATGTATTTGTAACCGGTTCCAATAAAATAATTGTTCAAAGTGCACACCGAGTCCTGCGCAGGCTCTCCGTCCTCGCTTTCGCGTAACTCTGTCTACACTCAAATTATGGGCACGTTTCAGGCTACGGATGTGCGTAAAAGCGCTACACAGATATAAACAGGCAAAAGCTAAATAAATAATCCAGCATGCTAAATGATGAGGGAAATACGGGGCTGAATCACATAAAACCTATATAGTAGCGTTCTTTCGCACATTGCACCAATATTCCGGAAGGTCACGACATTTTTGGTCACGATAAGGTAAATGACTGAATCTGGGTTCACGTGTTAGAGACCAACTCTCTGATGCTAAATATGTCGTTCTGCCTGCGCCAAGTGGTTGCGTTATCTAGATTGGCTGTATAAAATAGATGTTGGTGTGCACCTGCTAATGAATACACTGATTGTCTAGAAATGTTGATACCTATTAATTATATAACAATAACCAGTCGGTTGTATAATTAAAATGCTGAAATATACCTAAAGTTACATCTCTAACCTAAATCGCCTATAACTACGAAATGCAACCAAATATTTGTACAGTTTTGGTATTGCTAAGCAAGTATGTACAGATCACAGAAATCTGAATTATTAACTATTCCGATTTCTGTGGTACTGATACTTTCATGCTTCGTTATTTTCAGCCATTTAGCTAATCATATATATTTTTTGTCACCATAACAACTTTTTCAGACGCCTATCTCCGTAACGCAACCAGACTGACACATTTAGCTTCTGAGGGTCGTGCTTTATTCTGTGAATCCAGTTTCAGCCATTTACGTTATCTTTACCATTTTTGTCGTGACCTCCTAATCTACAAATACTGCCGTGCGACGTGCAGCGACTAATAAAGCGTCCAACTCTTTACAACAACTCTTCGTCCTCGGTAGTTCTATCTTTCGTAAAAGCACCATCAAATGTCAGGGTTCCGTTCTTTTAACTTCAAACACTAAATAAATTCTGTACCCGAAGTCCCAGTTGTCACCTAAATTGGCGTTACGGTAAACCGATCGAATGGCGTTTTCAAATGTATGGAGAAATTGAAGAGCGCGCGGCAGTGGGCGTTAAGCGAACTAACATTTGCGAGTCCGAGTTTGATTTGACAGCCTACTCAACGTTGCCGTAAATACGTCGACGTTGCCGTAAATACGTCGACGTTGCCGTTTACGTCCTCTCCGCGTTTTCATACAACTCGGACTGAGTTTGACTTTGACAGCTTGAAGAAGTAAAACCAAAGAATATCTAGTAAAAACTTGTATGGAGTTTGACGTTTTTACGGAAAACGCCAGTCGATCGTCGTAAACGCCAATTTAGGTGAGAACTCAGACTGACCACTCTGATATTCACTAGCAAAGAAGTTTAATTGTTAGCACCAATGGAGTTATAGCAGTGCACCAAGAAATAATTTATATTAGACTGGCATGAAAGTTCTGACGAGAACGGACACATACGTCCCCAGAAGGATTGATTTATATAACTGGACATGGACGGCTAATGCCATATCTACTGTCATTTATTTAATTATTTATTTATTTAATAGATCGACAAACAGAATCATACACTTAACATTACTAGGATAACATAATAAAACAAGAATTACGTGTACATTCTACGAGATGTCAATACAGCATGCGTAAATCATCATCAAACTAAACAATTAAAAAACCAAAAGCTGTAAACAGATAATAATAAAAGTAAAGGTAAAGTAAAAGTAAATGTAAAAATGCAAAAAATAGACAAAAGAAAATAAAAGAACAATGAAACGACAAAGTCCAATTGACAAACATAATATTTGTTATGGGTTAAGTTTTAATTTTTTTATCGTGTTTACTGAGCATGAAAATATGTCCAGTTCATCCTTCCAATCATTACATGTTTTACAAGCGCGTGTAATGGGAGCATGTAAACCTAAATGTGTGCGACAAGCCTCTAATTCGAAAGGTACATTGTGGTGGAGCCTGCTGCTTAAGGTGGCCCAACCCGCTCATCTGCCCATACAAAGGGGGAAAGAAGATCACGCCCATATTTCTTAACGGAGATCCCAAATTTTGCTCAAAAGAGCTTTATTTGATCGAACTAGATGTCTGATGACCGTTGGCATTGTAAAATTGTGTTTGGTTTCTAAGTTATAAGGTTCGAAAGTTCGAATTTTTCGCGCGTTTTATACAATAACTTTGGTGGTGTTTATTACGCAATGATAAAGTAAGAAAATCTTAAAAAGATTAGTCATCATACATAGCTTATTTAATCAAGATTTATAATCTATTTGGTTTTTGTTAGATTTTTGACTACAGCGGTCGTGGTTCACTTTTAGCTATAAGTCGTTTAGAAATCAAAATTTTCGTAAATCTTACCAAATCATACACTATGCACATTATTATTTTTGTGGACATGTTGCATCTTCCTCATCACGGAGCCTGTCTTTTTCTTTGAAACAGAGAAGGTCCCAGAGCGCAACAGCACGGTTTTGTACAGTGCCCGCGAATGAGTTAGTCCCGCCGGGTTGGGCCACCTTAACCTAGGAACCCGAACATTAATCCTTTGCAGCAGTTCTGTGCAGTCAATGCTACCATTGAGGATTTTGTGTACGAAAATGACATCCGATCGTGAACGGCGCAAAGTCAACGTGTCGATTCCGTAGTGGGCAAGTCTTTCCGAGTAAGATCGCGGCTGATATGATCTGTGAATGTGAGATGACGCAAAAAACGTCTCTGAACCTTTTCAAGCCTGTCATGATATTAGCTTGACATACACATGGGCATATGTGAAATGCTGGGACTTTCGTTATATTATGCGGCTAATTTCACGGCCCCTTAAAACTGAGGGAAAAATACGGACTATTTTGAGTGCCGCTTCGATCATCGTTGATTCAATGCGATGGTACCAACCCCGGCGGGATTAACCGTACCACCGTAAGCAAGTATCCTACTGTTCAACGTGGAATCCGATCCACGGATGACAAATGTGACCGGTCAGCGATAGCTAAATATAAAGAAGACACGAAGACTGAAAGCGGAGTGCACGAAAGGACATCAACGTAAAACCAACGTCAACGTATGAAAAAATCCCGTCACTTTTTATAGACAGTATTGAAAGGAAACCCCTTCCTTCCCCTTGTGTGGTATTAGCCATCCAATTTAGGTTGCATAAAAAAGTATCAGCTATCCTCAAGACACCAATACCGAGGGCGAAAATTCGGGAGTTACACAACACCGACGGCGAAAAACCAGGTTATACACAATACCGAGGGCGAAAAGTTACGGGATATATAATACCGAGGGCGAAACTCAGGTGAAACACAATACCGAGGGCGAAAATTTAAGGGATACATAATACTACCGACGAAACTCAGGTGATACACAATACCAAGGGATGGGATACACAATACCGAGGGCGAAAACCCAGGGGATACACAACACCGACGAGTGAGACGTACTGCAAGGTGTCTGGGAGTCGTTGGCTCCGTCGCCGAACAGCCTGCCGTGGCACGCGTCCAGCCACCAGCCCGCCATACGCCAGCAGCCCGGCATCTCCGCGCCCCCACCGCCACCGCCTCCGCCGCGTCACTCCGCCATCGCACCGCGCTCGCTACGACAGACCACCCTCCGCCATGCACGCCTTCGCTTCGAAGGGGACGCCCCTCCGATTCGCAGCGCCACCGGTACACTAAGCTTTTTCCCGTGAGCACTGACACGCACTGATTCGTTTTAGAGTTTCGTATAGTTTTAGTGAAGAAGCTGACGTCGGTATTTGGTTCAACACCGCGCACAAATACCACCATACCATTTATATTATGAGTTCTCTGGAAATAATCAAGCTACATATGTAACACCAATTGGTAGGGCAACCAGGGCCAACTGATATATAGACACGAATAATTAGTCGCTGAAATAAAAAAAATATGTGTCTTACATAAATTAATCACAAACGCCAATGAAATATTTATGGTTTTTTTTTTGCTATGTTCCTTATTATATTTCAACATTTATTTATCTTCGAGTTATTCGGAAAGTCGGAACAAGTATGCGGGCGAAATTTTAAGATTAAAATTTACGCTCGGAAAAAGGCGGTTCCTCCAAGGCTGCTTAAAAAATGTATCGAAAACAGGGTGCATATCTCACAGTTATATTGTGAAATGATTATTAAAAGTTTACGAGTAAAATTGTAGTGATGCGTATTATTGTCAGACGTTTATTTTTCCTGCAATATTACTACTTTTGAATTTAACTATGATTTTATTCAAGATAGTTCAGTTAGGTTAGGTTAGGTTTATTGTGAGAGATGGAAACGATTTACGATAGTCCTTCAAATTATAATTTCACTAGTCAAATTGTAACAGAACAGCTTCGAAAATTTCACTTCAACATTTTATATTTGCAAAAACACCGCAAAAGTACAGTCTTAATTTAAGGCGGATCATTGAATCACTGTCACTTTTTTAATGGGAACAGATTATCAACCCCAATCCACCGACTTCCCACGTCCGCTTCGACTGATGTCAGTGTCAGAGGAGACTATCCAATCATGTGCAGTTTCATAATAAAAGTGTCTTAAAAAAGTGATTAAATCAGATTTAGATTTTAGATCGCACTTCATACGGGTCTCGAATCTAAATAAAATAATTGCCCAAGTTCAAAGTCACTGGCCGAATAAAACGGATTTTAAATAACATAAGAATGTACCACAAGTAGATTCACTTGCACTTGTGCACCAATGACAGAATATCATGACGATGCGACGTTCACTGACTGACCAACCACGTTTGAATGGATAACTGAATGAGTAAATGGGCATCTCATGTTTTAACAATGGCTGAATCAACAAGCCACACTGTGGTTTACGAATGGCTTGGTCACATTGTTTAACTGTGGTAACTTATGATATGTTATTTACAAGACCTATATTGTAAATAACATTACATAGGGATAACTCACGACTACCTTAAATCGCTTTAAATAAATTATTTACAGCGACATTTACATTATAAGCGTTCCAATTTAATATTAAAAATAGGCATCTTTTTTGCTTGGAACACATTAGTATGAAGCAAGATTAAAACCTGCGACCTTAGGAGCAATACAATCTACATCCAATATATAACGGAGGAAATAACTAGGAGGTACTTTTTTTATTTTTTTTATGTGACTGGACATGATGGCTAATACCACAAGTTATGTCATGGTATTAGCCCAACACACCACATGGGAACTAGGTGCCATGCCAGGACCTTCCTTATATTGCACGGCTACATTGAACTGGATGGAAATCACGGACAATTTTCATTGCCGCTTCGACCATCGTTCATCCAATGCGATGGTACCAACCCGGGCGGGATAAACCCTACCACCTAGTAAGTAAGGAAGGGGACCTACAGCTTAACGTGGAATCCGAACCACTAATCATTACTCTTAATTAATCAAAATCGGATGAAAAGATGGTCGAAGCGGCAATGAAAAATTGTCCGTGTTTTCCATCCAGTTCAATGTAGCCGTGCTCATAAAGGGAAGGTATAATTCCTTCGGGAATGTGGTGTATTGGGCCAGTCAGGCAGTCAGTTTGACAGTTCAAAAAGTCATCAACAGGTACGTTAAGAAAAGTATCTTTAAATTATTTACCAATTAGGCCAAAAAGGCCAGACTAGGGCCGGTCAAGTGTGCGCGTTAAGACATTGTAAAAGGTTTCTAATTTACAAACCTTAAAATACTTGGTAAATAAAGATCCGTGTTTAATCCTACGACGCCTCCTGTATAACGTTATAGATAGTTATCCTTTATCGGGCCGGAAACCTTGTTGGACCCGCTCTGTTTACTAGCAGATTGAGAGAGACACAAGTAATTAGATAATTTAATTGTTCGAGAAACTAACACGGCAGTTGAGATGCTTCGCCGCCGAATTAGATTCCCGCAACCAAAGCGGACTGAACGCTGCGGTTGGGGACTGGGGTGGCCGTAAGTATATATTCTTAGAGTGTTTATTACGTGAATATGACTGGTTGGACATTCTGTGCACGCAAAGTCGACCCGTTTGGTCGCTTAGGGCCTCTAATCACAACCGCACCATAAAACCGTCCTTCCATCATATCTACATAATTTACATAATGTTACCGTGCATATTTTTTTTTCGGAGCCTCAAAAATACATACAATTTCTTTTCAGTATTCCATAGCATCATAACTTTTGGTTCGTGCTTGGCGTCGGGATGTTCTTGTCCTATCTTTCATTTTCTACAAATAAAACCAGGCATTTACCTCATTACTTAAACAGGCTGGACTATTTTAAAGTGCAATCTCTGGAGCAGCGTAGATTTATAGCTGGTCAAACATTTCTTTTCAAAATTACAAACGATAAAATTAATTGTCCCTTCTTATTAGAAAAAGTATCGTTTAAAGTTCCCAGACGTGGTGCTAGAGCAACTAATTTGATTCCTCTTAAAATTAATACATTTAGAACAAATCTCGGTTTTCATTCGTCTCTTTCAAAAATATTTACCAATTTCAACGCAATATCAAAAATTAAAGATTTTGATTTTGATTTGAATGTGTGTTCTGGAATGGCAATGGAGGGAAAAATTAAGAAAAATCTCAGAAAGGTAGTAACTGTTTATCCTAATATATGTTACATGTAATATTCGTTTTAAATCATTTTTTTTTCTTTAATCTTCTTGTTCTATTATTGTGTTTTGCTTGTTATGTGCTAGTGTCATTTGAAATTTTAGCTCGAATTGTGCTAGGTTAGGTATTAATTTGTAGTGAATGTTGTGTTCGTCTATAATTAAGAATACGCTCAGTCTTTTATCCTCTATCTGTATTTTCTATGTATGTTTGAGTGGTGTTCTTGTTGATGAACCTAAATAAAAAAAATAAAAAAAAAAAAATTTTTTTACGCAATCTCAGGGCACAGCAAATATTAACGTTCCAAAGGGTGCCAACGGAACCTTATTACTAAACCTCCGCGGTCCGTCCGTCTGTCCTTCCGTCCGTCTGTCACAGGGCTGTACCTCACTAACGGTCTCACCTTCTTAACGTACACACTAACGGCACAGCACAGCAAACAAGCTCCGCAACAATTAAAGTTTTTTAGTGAAAATAGTGCACAAACAGTTACAAGTTACACAACATTCAGACTGCCTAGTGAGTTTCTATCGTAATTAAACATAGTTTAAACCAAAAAGTTAAACATTGCCACTAAAAACAACAAAACATTCCAAAGTAGACTCAATCAAAGTGAAGTGAAGTGAGTAACAAACCAGTTCAGTTACGTTCAAACCTACCCACTAACAATCCATTTGAATGAACGGTTCAGGTGTTTCGCTACACGGAACAGTCGAGCGATAGCTATATAAACTCAGCGGTAGGCTTAGACTCCGGCGACGCAAGTTCAAATATACATCGTTACAAGTGTTTTTTTTTTTTTTTTCTCTCAAATCATAATTTTTCATATATTTATTACTGCAAAGGCAAAGGTAATCGCAAAAAAGTAAATTAATAGTTGTATCTTTTAAAATTATTTTATCTTAACTTTTCTAACATGTTAACTCGTCAAAAAAAGAACACCCTAAACTTTAACCAAACGAACTCTGTTCAAAAAGACACCATCCACAACAGCACAATGCAAGATTCATCAAGGTTCCAGTCATTGTCTAATGAAGACCTATCGACCAGCAGGTCTTTTGACTCAAGTAACTTAAATAATACTTTAAATAAAAGTTTACCACTTCTGTCAACTAACGTCGAGAGTGTTACCTCACAAACTGATATATTGCGAACACAGCTTAAAGAAAAGCATTCTGAGTTATGTAAGGCCCAAATAGAAATAGAAAATCTGATTTTACAAAATGGGGACTTCCAGAAAAAACTTACTTTCGCCGAATTAAAAGCAGCACAGTATAAAAAAATGTACATCGAAGCCCTCGGAAACGAACGCATCCATCCACGCACACCAATTTTGTCATCAAAGTTAAATAACTTGTGAGATTCGTCCGCCCGCAAAAGCAACACAAATACAAAAAACCAGCCAGCAACGAAAATAAACACAGAAGAAAAAGAAATTTCTACGCAGCCTGATTGTACGGTGGCTCCCTCTTGTTCGCGGGGATATACGTCAACGCAAACGCACAACAGTCAACCACAGAAATCTACACAGCAGACAACTAGCACCACGGAACCGAACCCATCCCATCAAACCGTGATTATTTCTGACATTTCTAATAAATCTATGATACAACCTACCGGAGAGGCGAGCATCCCAGACAGCAAAAGAATAATTATATTTGCGGACAATCAAGGCAAAGGACTTTCACGAGCACTGCGAGAAATATTAGGACCGTCGTATAAAGTTTTGTGTATCTATAAGCCAGGGTCATCTCTGTCTGATTTACTTTCATCTTTTAAGCCTATATGTAAATCTCTCTGTAAATCGGACATCGTAATTATAATAGGAGGCACAAATGATAAAAATCCGCGCGAACTACGCGCAAACCTGTACTATTATTTGAGTATTACATCACATACGAATATACTGGTCTCGGAAGTGCCAAGGAATATCCACCTTAATGAAACAAAGCTTAACAAATGCATAAAAAATGAATGCAGTTATTTTTCACACTGTTCGTATATGAATATGGGATATTCCATGACAATTCCGAAATACTTTTTAAATAAATTAAGTTCATCTTTGGCCAAAGAAATCTGCCACATTTACAATAAAAATGATTTTGAAAATTTTATGTCATCACAACAAGTTAAATGGGAAAAAGTTTCCAAGGGTGTCAAGGAAAACAATGTCACTGTCACAACTCTAATATCACGTCAAGCGGCACCAGCTACACATATGTGTGAGGCCGGTACACAGACATGTGACCTGTTGACGACAATAAGCGATGTTGAGAATAATGTACAGCTTTTTCGAGTCTAACATTTTAACACGATTTCATATCTTTCATCAAAATATAGCTGGCGTTCTGAACAAACAAGACTCCATAAACATATCAATAGCAGAGTTTTCTGCAAAACAAATGAATATCGATATTATATGCTTAACTGAGACGTTTATTCTGTCTGGAGATCAAGGTAATCTCCGAGTGCAAGGCTACAAACTAGCGGCATTTTTTTCAAGAAAATCTGAAAAAAGAGGAGGTGTTTGCATTTTAACTAAGAACAATATTATGTCTAAAGAGTTTTTGTACACAAAAGATTTACGGTGCGAACACGTCTTCGAATATTGTGGAATTAACATCCCGGAATACAGCATGGTTGTTATATGTATATATCGTATACCCAAAGCTGACATAGATATATTTTTGTTTAAAATGAATATTTTACTGAATAGTATTAGTAAGAAAGAAAATAAGAAAATATTTATTTGTGGAGATTTCAATGTAGATGTTTTATCAAAAAGCAATAAATCCAAACAGTTTGAGCAATTGTTAGATAATTATAACCTAAAAATACAGATCCGTGAACCAACGAGAATAACCAGCACCTCACGTACCTGCATTGATAATATCATAACTAATATTAAGAATGGTACTGGCAAAGTTCACGATTTAGGATTGTCAGACCATACAGGGCAAACTTTTTGCTTCCCTCTGGAAAAAAAAAGACACGTAAAATTTTGGTTTATTAAAAAGAGAGATTACAGTGCAGAAAATTTAAGCAAATTCCACAGTTGTATGAAAAGTTTGTCTTTTCAAGAAATCTTTGAATGTAATGATTGTGAAACTGCTTTTATTTTATTTCATGATCTAATAACATTATTCCACAGTTTATGTTTTCCAATTATTAGAACGAAAATCAATAACACTGATCGAAAAGTAAAATGGTTGAGCAAGGGTATAAAAAAAAGTACCAGAACTAAAAGAGGTATTTATTGGAAGTATAGGTATTCGCACACAGAAGAAAATAAAAAAAAGTATAAGAAATATTCAAAAATTCTCAAACGCTGCATAATGATTACACAAAAACTATTAAATGCAAAGCATGTAAATCAATCTAGCAACAAATGTAGGGCATCTTGGGAAGTTATTAAAAATAATATTAGTGTAATGCAACCAAAAGGGGAAATTATTAAAATTAAACATAACAATAAAGAATATACACATCCCAAAGAAATGGCTAGTTTATTTAATAACTATTTCATAGATGTTGTACGAACCAAAAATATAAAAGTCAATAATAAATGTAATATAAAAAAAATTGAATCATCACTATTTTTAACCGAATCAAATGTTTCAGAGATATGTAAAATAATAACGTCACTAAATAATACAAAATCTATTGGCTATGATGAAATCCCTACGAATATTTTAAAATTGAATGTTGAAGAATTGTCAAAACCCTTAACACACATTGTAAATTTGTCATTAAAGGAAGGAATATTTCCAAAAAATCTAAAAAAATCGATTGTAAAACCCCTATTTAAAAAAGGTACACAAGAAGATTTAAATAATTATAGACCAATTACTCTGATACCGGTAATATCTAAAGTGTTTGAAAGAGTTGTTTTTAATAGAATAACTTCGTTTATAAATAAATACAATGTCATAAAGATCGAACAAAATGGGTTTCGGAAAAATAAATCTACTACAATAGCCATATTTGACTTGTTAAAGAGTATCACAGAGAGTATAAATAACAAAATGCCAGTGTCCGTTCTTTTTATGGATATGAGCAAAGCTTTTGATTTTGTCTCACATGAAAAACTTTTAGCTAAGTTATACTGTTATGGAATTAGAGGTCCAGCGCATAATTGGCTCAAGTCATACCTTGATCAAAGAGAACAGTGTACGGAAATGTCTAAATATGACAGTTCTACTAAATGTATAGAGAAATATCGATCTGAGTATAGGAAGAATGAATCTGGGGTACCACAGGGTAGTATATTAGGCCCGTTATTGTTTTTGTTATATATTAATGATTTGCCCGATATTTCTAAACATCAGTTTGTCCTTTTCGCAGATGATACTTCTATCATTTTTAAATGCACTCAACCAGATACTTATCAAATTGATATAAATAATACTCTATCTGATATCATACTATGGTTAAATGACAATGGACTAAGAGTAAATATAGATAAGACAAAAATAATGCAGTTTTACACCTACAAAGGACGTCGACATGATCTTAACATTGTATATAATGGTGAAAAAATAGAGGAAGTTAAGACAATGAAATTTCTTGGACTGCATCTCGACTGTCATTGCAGTTGGAAGGATCACGTAGAATCTGTTTGTTCCAAAATGAATAGGTTTGTATATGCCATGAAGCGTTTAAGACGCGTTTCAAATCAAAGTACTGCCTTGACAGCCTATCATGGTTACATCAGCTCACTTCTAAAATACGGTCTACCATTGTGGGGTAACTCAGTAAATGCTGAAAAAGCTTTCAAGATGCAGAAAAAAATTATTCGCTCAATTTCTGGCGCAAGTAATTTAGACAGTTGTCGTCCACTTTTTAAAGACCTACATTTGTTACCATTTATATGTCAATACATCTATGATGTATGTATCTTTGTGAAGAAAAATCCACAATATTTTAAGGTAGTGAGCACAACCCACAGATATAATACCCGGACACAAAATAACTTATGCTTACCAAGTCCAAAACTTGCATTATATAAAAAAAGTGTTTACTTTATGTCTATAAAAATATATAACAATATTCCAGAATCGATAAGAAATGTATTACCTTTAACTAAATTCAGAAAAAAACTTTTAAATTGGTTAGCAGAAAAATGTTTCTATAATTTAGAAGAATTCTTCGTTAGATAAGTTATATTAATTTCCTAGTAAAAATAAATAGTTATAGGTTTATAAGGGAATTATCTATAAAACAACATTCTTTTCAGTTTATTTTATTGTTTTTATGTATATTTGTACGCGGTCAAACGCAAATTATGGAAGACACAGTCATGGACATGATTTTGAATTTTGGGAGCATTGTTTCTTCGTATCATGTACAACCCATAATTGAGACAAATAAATGATTTCATTCATTCATTCATTCATGAACCGTGATAGGTAGGCAGCTGACATTTTCGCAGTGTTTTATTTTGCCGCTACAACTAGAATAGATAAATAAAACAAAAAATATTAACAATTTCGGCAAAGTGTACTGAAATTCACCAATTGGCATGACACGAAATGCAACGAAACGTCAGATTTAATAACTCATCACTCTTTTCCCTGTTTACCTGCTGTTCACCTGGCGAAATATCTACCCTGCTCCAAAACGAAAGCAGAATAGGAATAGAAGAATTTTATTTTACAATTATTACTGCAAAGTTTAAATAAATATTATTATATTTTTTTCCTTTTTAAGGTCCCGTCGCAAAAATCTAAAAATGGTACCTTTAGCCCTGGTGTCTGTCAGTCACGCGGGCACACGCATTTAGTCCCTAATTGTTCTCCTATTAACAATTATTTGAAAATTCTGAAAAAAACAAATACTACCCAGGATCCCGGGTTGTACTTTTAGGAAAAAACTTCGGCCGGGAGTCCATTCCTTAGACATAAACAATCTAGAGGATCGGTGTGTTTTTAATTTGGGAATGTCGACAGTGAATGGGTGCATTCCCTGCCTACATATGTAGTTGTACATCAACTAATTAGTTTTGCTTGTAAACCTCCAGACCCCCCCTTAAATAGACTCCTAGCCTACATTAGCTTATACATATCTAACCTAAGTTATGTACCTTATATTTCCCTTGGATACATCCTACATTAATTACCTATTTACCATGTATCCACTCGTCCCATTTGTTCTCCCCATTGGCTCGTGATCGTCCTATATGCTTTCATTATTTACATTACATAACCATTCGTCTAATATATTCCCATTTACTGTTTCCTGATTTGCTCACGTTAAATCTAGTTATTTTACTACATTACTTGCTTAGGTAACATGTATTCTCCTGAATATTGTTGTCAAATCCTCATTGGTGCTATGCCCTCCTCCTGTACCTAGCTGTCTGTCTCTTTCGGTTCTTCTAATCGGTTCCTTTCTCCCTATCCTAACCTGATACATAATCTCTCTCTCTCTCATACACGCGCTCTCACATACAAACACAAATCTGAATTGATTGGAATAGAGCATTTCAGCATGCCCAGAACTTCAAAAAAATTTTTACCCCATGGGGTAATGGTGACGCCCCTCACAGTCCAAGGTCCATCCATGGCACTGTTATCCCGCGTCCCCACATGATCGCCTTCCTGCCTTCAGGCTGTATATGCGACCTCTGCTTCAAAAAGCGGCGGCCAACCATCCTGAATATGGCCTCTGAACACCAAGGCTCAATTCCCGTGTAGGGATATATGAGTTTATGTGGTTCATTATATACCAATTGGGGTATTGGATTTACAACATGACCACTATATATTTCGAGTGTCCACTGACAACGTCAAGTACGACACATTAGGTATCACAAGAATTTTCGTTTTGTCAGCCGATCAAACGGTGACTGAAAACTACGGCGGGTGACCATAGTTACGAATCTGTCTTGTACCAGCCCACATGAATGTAGGACATACCTCAGACCCTCCCATCTGCCATTACTAATGCATGGACATAAGGGTAGTTTCGTGAACTGCTCCGGACGTACCAAAGCGTAGTCACTTTAAAGATTTTCGCGTCTAGTGACATTAGTCACACGCGTTGCCAAGCCTTTCCTGGACTCAGGGTAGGTCATGAGAGTGTCTCCACATTTTCACGGTTCCGGCACTTGGCAGATCGTGGTAAAGCCAATAAAGGCTTTCAGAAGAGCTGATAGAAACAGCAGTTCAAGATAAGCGGTTATCCGCAGTCATGACAAACCCTCAAGGTTGTCGACTAATTTAAGCAGGGAAACAGGAAGTTGCCTGCGAAATGTACACTGAGGTCAATCCAAGATGGATATGCCTTCAGATTTTGTATTTATTAAGATAGTCAACCTGGTCGCCGGTTGTCGAGCGAACCAGAGTATGGCCTCCGCCTTCCTCTCAAACGAGGTGAACATTTTTATATTGGAACATGACTCCCAGGTCTAAATGCCAACAATTTAAAATACGGTGTCATAGTGTCATTTATGTTCAGAGAGATATTTGGTATGTATTGTATCATCGTAGTGTTTTTTTTTTTTGCGATAATGTCAATACTATATTTTTCTTTCATGGTTTTCTAGAGTTTGACTGAGTATGAAAGTCTTAATGGGTTCCGGCTCCTTTCAGTATAAAGGGGTACCGCCCAATCTAACTTGAGGCTCAAATTCAGGATCCGCAGCTTCTCGGAATGTTCGTTAGTGATGCTACATTTACGTTTAAGGTACAATCAATCTGGCATGGAATCTCATAGAGATCCCAGACCCGACCGATGTCCCGTAATGCCTCGTTTTCTGGCTGCACTGCAAACAAAAATCCACATAGCGTGCACAAGTATGTGGATTAAACATGCTTCCCACAACTCGACATCCATCGCCTTAACATTTCTGTGAAGAAATATCGTTTTATTCTTTTGTAGCTAGCTAGATAGATTTTATCTAGAAAAAACGAACCGGTGTACGTGACTGTTCCGTCGCCCCCACTATGGACTCCCGGTCCTACTATTTAACACTGATCCTAGGAATTTAATATCTTTCTGGTTCAGCGTGCGCTGACGCACTCCCTCATTTCACTCACACCCAAACACTCCTAAGCCCTTCCTAAATATAGTCCATATAAATCAAACACAGAAACCCATCCTCCTGTGAGGCGAGATTTTGTTCCACGTAAAACCACAGCCTGTAACCCTCATCCGAGCCATCGGACCTTCAATACCCACGTGAGGCCCTTCCTGAATACTGTATACATTATTCGAACACAGAAAAACCCTCCCCCTGTAGAGCAAGATTGTATTCCACGTAAAACCACGGCCTGTAACCCTCGTCCGAGTCGACGAACCATCATTACACACGCGAGGTCCTTTCTAAATATAGCACAAATTATCTGAGCACAAAAGAACCCTCCCCACTGTAACCTGAGATTTTATTCCACTTAAAACTTTACCTAGTACTTTATAAAATCTCCTTCCATACTATTCGTTATTCAAAATGCAGTACATCCTCATATCTAATCCTTCATCCAATGCGCTTGCACATCTAACAGGCCGCGCGAACTTCGATATACAATCAATACATATGCCGTCACCTCACCCACACGGGGCTCCTCCTCGCAGTTTGCTACCGTTTCTGGTCCCCAAAAATATGTACAGACTTACCAAGGTCCAGTGCCGTCCATTCTTTCACTCTATTTTTACAAAAGCTGTTTGCAAATCTACCTACTCTGCAAGAAAACATAGATTATTTAGCTAACTCATCTCGTTCCTAAATTTGCACTTTTGCTACTTTCTCAAACTCAATGACTCGTTTCAATGTCCCCAAACAAAATCTAAACGAGGGAAAAGACTTTGCAGGTGCAAATTCCTTAGTAAAACACTTCCGCGTATTCAACCTACGTGCCGTAAGCCCTGAATAGAGGCATACTGCCCCAGAGACTCGCTCGCCACCGACTGACGAGGGACGCGCGCGCCTTTTCTGTTCTAGGCTCTGATCCCCCTCGCCCCTCCCTTGGAATCCCGCCATTTTTCGAGTGGTCATGCGCACTCTCCCCTCTCCCCCGCTCATCTTTCCTCCCGGCTCCCCTCTCGACCCGCTCTCCACCCCTCGCCCGGCGTTGGCCTTGGGCGCGTGAGTCGTGTTCTTATTATTTTATTATTATTTACCTGTCGCTAAGCAGAGCATTATTCGAGTACTTTCGAACGTTGTACCTGCGCGATCGCTCAGGGTCATACCTCCGCCCCCTCTACGCCCCTCAGCCTGCGATGACCTTGATTTTATGTTTAGTCAGATGTGCGTAAAACAAAAGTATTATTTTTACTTGTCGCTAAGCGGCATCGCGACGCTACTTTCATATGCCTATAGGACGCTACTTTGTTGTATTTATATATCATGTTTTGAGTGTGGAGGCTGGCCGTCCACATGCTCATACCGTCATACTTTTTGAGAAAAAGCTAGATTTCTGAAGAGCTCATTTTGTATGCGAATGTATGAGCGAATCTATTCAATGTCCAGCAGTGACGGCATTGCACCCTCGGCACGTGAACACGTTCACGCTTGACCGGTTTTTTTTATATAACTGATGATATATACATTGATGGCTCAAATGCCGCACCTACTACCATGATATTTTGTAATAAAATAAATGTTTTCATATTATTTGTTTTTTAATTTGATTTACAAGTATTTAGTAATAGCGCTTCCAAAGGGGGTTTGCGTATGGGTTTTTTACTATTCCCAAAAAAATAAAAATAGTTTTAAAAAATCTGCCATAGATTAACAAAGCATCGATGATAGTACCATCTCAAAATGTATAAAATAATACCTGTGGGTATATTTAATCTGACGTCCAATAAAATGACGGTCCTGGCATGGCACTTAGTTCCCATATGGTGTTCTGACTGTAGGTGTGGTATTAGTCGCCTATAGTAAGTTAAAAAAAATCGTATGAGTCAACAGGTTTACCCTGTAAGCAAATCGACACTGTTGTCGCTATGTAACTCCTCGTAAAAAACTTATCGAAATAAAAGTATTCACGAACGAAGGTTTTAATATAAATGGAATGATAAAGAGATGTAGATGCCGCATTGTTTCGCGGCTAAGCCGAGGGCGTCCGTTTCAATACGCCTCCGAGGACAATGGGAGAGGACAGCGTCGGAGGCGGGGGGAGGCTGCTACAAGAGGCTTGAGTGTATCAAGGACCACGTTACCACCGAAAGATAAAAATCAATAGCCTTTCTGCATCCTTCTAATCTTCGGTGTAGAGAATCGGAGATACCGAGCAGCAAAACTTTTTTCGGTGTTCGATTTCAAAGTTGAGGTTGAGTAACACTGGACGCGGTCAGATTATGGACGCGTGACCGGTTGGCCGTGGTTGAGCCTCCATATAAAACTCTAGGACTAGAGTTCGGATATCTATTCTGGCCTCCAAGATCGATGGATCTTCTTCCGGGTTTACCTCAAGAGTACGGCCTTGAAAAGGTAATGAGGTGTAGGAAAAAATCAACATAAATCGCATCACCCTCAACGCCACTGTAGGCATTGGCATTTGCAAGGAAAACGTATGTGGGTCAAAGTTCAATGTGTGGCGATTAGGCTGATGCCGTTTGCACATGGACATTTTGACTACCAGAAGTTTAAATAACTTAAAAACACAACTAAATCCACTGCGCATGATCGAATATGGTCGCCCGCTTTAAAAAGTATAACGTTCAATGAAATGACAAACCATAATTGACGATGTAATATTTGTGATGGGCCAATTTATTCCATGTCCACCAGTGAGGGTCCCCCTCGGCACGTGAACACGTTGACGCTTGACCGGGTATTTTTTATGAAACTGGAAATCGATGACTTAGGTACACCACCACCTACTGCCCTGATATTGCCCCAGCACACCAAATGGGAACCAGGTGCCACGCCAGGACCTTCGTTATATTGCACGGCTACATTGAACCGGATGGAAAACACGGGACAACTTTCATTGCCGCTTCGACAATCGTTCATTCAATGGAACGGTATCAACCCGGTCGGAATATTTACTTCTAAACAAATTATATTTTGCACACTTTAATGGTTACGATATCTGAAAAGGTTCCGATTCATTGGAGGATAAACAGCGAGAATGCATAAGGATGCAGAATGTATCCTGGAGGTCGCTGTTCGAGTACTACTACAGGTGAATCTTTGGCAGAAAAAAAGTGTCGGCTTACTTTTTAAAATCACATAAAAGTATAAATTCACAAAGCAAATCTTGACAACAACCACGCTTCGGGTTGTGAACACGGGACAGCAGAAACAGATAACCGATAAGGACAGAAATTAATATTGTCGTCGTTGAACCGAGCTGTTATGTCGACCCAGAGATTAATATTTCCCTGCTGGATTTTTTCAATCTGTTTGTTGTTTTGGGAATAGGATTTAATTTTCCTTTCAAGGAAAAACACCGTTTTTGAGTCCAATATCTTAATGCAAATGACGTAACCTCGCCTTGATGTCTAAATCATCATTGTCGACATTTGTCAAATCTAGGACACAAGATTCTCTTTTCGGGAGGCAGAAAACTTAAATGCGATTATGTAAGATAAACGACCTGACCCATGGTGGAAGCCGGATATAAATTAATAACTACCTTTCAGAAATGTAAGCCAGTAAAATTCTGATTGTTGGCTTGCTCAGATAAAATAATTGACTGTATTAATAATCATAAATGTCCAACATGTTCGAATGATAAAGATACACATTATTTGAAGATTAAATAATACCACAATAATATTTCCTACATCAATGGCACCCGATGGAAACAATTACAGAATGCACTTAATTTACGAAGGCAACACTCAGTTCCCGATCGTGAGTATTGCAACAGACGATCGCGCCGCAGCGGTACGTCGCCTTCGCGTCGTCAGCGTAAACTGACAGCTAAATAACGTGCGGGTAGTCGAAAAATCCGCAGGTCGGGGCACGTGGCGCGCGCCGCGGCGAGAGCGCGCGCGGTTCAGTGCTCGCGCGACCGCCGACGCGTGCAGTCGGACGTTGGCCGCCGGCGGACTGGCGCGGCGAGGCGCATTCAACAGTTTCGCACTCACCCCGCCGACCCACAATCTGCGCCGCGACCCACCCCTCGAGGGATGCGGCCGACTTGTTCGTATCGATAAGCGTATGCAAATCGGGCTAAAGATGAACAGCCGTATTCAGAGTGGGCGGACTAACTTTAATACGCCGGACTGAACCGGTTTTTGTATGGTTAGTCCGGGGCTAATTCCGTACTAAGTTTTGACAGGTGCTCTCTGAATACGACTGGAAGTTGTATTTGCGTGGCCTGTAGTTTAAGGAATAAACTGTGTCGAAGACCGCGGTTGTGAAGCGCGGGACATGATCCTCTTTCATTCTTATCAGAGAATGAGAGTGATTGGAAACCCGAGTCTTTCCTAATTTCTGGGTGGCACGGTGAAAGCGTAATGGAAAAATGTCCGCTTTTCATCCAGTTCAATGTAGCTCTCGTTAGAATAAACCTATTCGCAGGATAAGCCCCTATTTGCGCCCGGCTATAAGTTGCCGCTCCTTAAGAGATCCCAACCAGCTCAACTCCCCGTACAAACGGGGAAAGAACATCACGCCCATATTTCTTGTCAGAGATCCCAAATTTTGCTCAAAATAGCTTTATTTGATCGAACTAGATGTCTGATGACCGTTGGCATTGTAAAATTGTGTGGTTTCTAAGTTATAAGGTCCGAAAGTTCAAATTTTTCGCGCGTTTTATACAATAACTTTGGAGGTGGATTACGCAATGATAAAGTAAGAACATTTTAAAAAGATTAGTCATCAGACATAGCTTATATAATCAAGATTAATAATCTATTTGGTTTTTGTTAGATTTTTGACTACAGCGGTCGTTTTTTTTTAGCTATAAGTCGTTTTGTAATTAAAATTTTCATAAATCTTACCAAATCATACACTATGCACATTTTCTTTTTTGTGGACATGTTGCATTTTCCTCATCACGGAGCCTGTCTTTTTTTACCGGTTTTGTACCGTGCCCGCGAATGTTTTTGTTAATGTTTCAAGTGGTGCAATATGAAATATATCAATCCATAAACACTTTTCACGTTAATTTAAAGTTAT
Organism: Incurvaria masculella; assembly: GCA_946894095.1. Taxonomy (NCBI): domain Eukaryota; kingdom Metazoa; phylum Arthropoda; class Insecta; order Lepidoptera; family Incurvariidae; genus Incurvaria; species Incurvaria masculella. The sequence continues at coordinate 3,758,122 of OX335650.1, read as the reverse complement.
TCAACGACATCTACATCGAAGCATTATTGTTTTTGGTCTGGACATTCGTCGAAAGCTTCCGTCAAATGGACCAAGCACTTTTTCGGATTATTTTCAAAATTTGGTTACAACGCTTTAATGTAGATGACGTTTGATAACCTCAAATGAATGAGATAACGGTAGTGTGGTATCCATTACATTCATAAGATTTACATTTTTCACACTTTTCTCCTGTGCTCAAGTTTGCACGAAATTAGGTCGCCTTTTGCGATCCGAACCCGTGGGAACATCTCTAGACTCTGCGTGCCGATTGTAAAGCACTCAATAGTCGCTTGCGGGCGGGAGGGCGGGGGATGTATACACACACCGACTCCTCAGGACTGTTGACCTCGCTGCTCCGATTGGATGACAACATTTTCAGAAAGTAATAAAGACCGAGATTAATATAGGGTTTTTTTTTAAACTCGAGGTGGGTAGCGCAGGTACTATCAACTAGGTGCCAAGTAGTGACGTCTGAGGCCACGTTTGTCCAAAACTATGAGTTTCATGCTGAGGGTTTTGAAACAAGAATGTTAATGAATTTAATTAAGAAATCATGGTTCGAACTAGGGTTGCCATATGGTAGGGATTCGACGAGATTGTCCTCACATTTTTTTTTGTTTTCAATCTCAGAGAAACAGCTGAACTATTCAGTTAGTTCCCGCACCGATACGGATCTAGTTTTGAGGCAGTTTACGCTTTAAGTTGTATTTTTGTAATCTAGTAAAAACAACAGGTCAGAGACCCTAGTCTTAGCTGTCAACTAAATTGACGTTTACGGCAAACCTATTGACTGGCGTTTTCACATGTATTATATAAAGAAATTGAAGAGCGCGCGCAGTGGGCATTAAGCGAACTAACATTTGCAAGTCCGAGTTTGATTTGACAGCTTACTCGACGTTGCCGTAAATACGTCGACGTCGTCGTTTACGCCGACTACGCGTTATCATACAAATCGGAAGTCCGAGTTTCACTTTGATATCTTGAAGAAGTAATATTTGTATGGGGTTTGACGTTTTTACGTAACTTCGAAGATCCGTAAACGCCAGTTTAGGTGAGAACTCAGACTGACCACTCAGATCCGGATCTCGTTTTTGGGCAGTTAAGCCTTTGAATTTTTGTAATTTAGTAAAAACAACGTCAAAGTATGAGCTACCTTGTCGCTTTGTGTGCACAAACGGATATGCCACTGTGAATTATAATCTCTACCCGGTACGGGTGGTGAGGAAACGAACTGAGCACTCTCCATGGAATAGGCGATAGAATAAATCAGAGAGCTTACGTCCCTTAGAAACTAGCCACCCTTCTACTTGCTATTCTTCAGGGCTGAGCTCACACGGGTTACTAGCCTGGAGAAAGATTGCGATCGCGAAGTGGCATTGAATAGGCGAAACGCCAATGCATTTGTTCGTGTTTCGATTTCTTTATTTACTCAATTTTTTTCAATTTTTATTTTACTCAAGTTTTCCCGTTCAATTACCTCTGGCGGGAAACGACAAAGAACTTCACTGTGCGTCATTTTTTTCTATGATATCATCATATCATAATCATAATATGTACGTGGAGGGTGACATAAGATCCCAGGACGACCGTATCTGATTAGCGATCGTTTTCTATAATTATTATGGGAACTAAAAATATAAAATGATAGCTTATCGGTTTACTAGTCGTTCTAGAGTCAGATGAGGCCTTAATTGTCATTTGTTTGAATTTTTATTTAAAACGAATAGGTAGAATCTAATCGAAATTATACTGGTGTAAAAATCCATCGTATTTTTTTCTATAAATGATCACAAACCAATATAAAAAACAAAACATAATTGTATCGATTCGCGCTTATCGTCGATCGGGTGAGTTCGCCTGCTAAACATAACATTTCTGCTGCATATGGCGTACGCCAAGACCTCTAATAAGGGATAACTTTCACGAAAGTTATCGAAGAAACACCTGGCTTCTTCGCATCATGTTTGGAGAACCCAGTGAGGTGCCCGATGATGCCAATGGGCATTCGAACTTTCAGGGGAAGGGCTGCGAAAACCATTACGGCCGGCCAGGTGCTCCTTTAAGATGGCTTTAACTCATACTATGCAACGTAATAGAGTTTTTTTTATTTTATGAATTTGCGTATTTTTTTCCCATTTTCATTCATTGATGATGATATTCCGATGTTCCGAAAGTTCGAATGCCCATGGGCATCTTCGGGCACCTCAATGGGTCCTTCAAACATGGTGTGAAGAAGCGCCTAGCCGGCCGGCCTGGTTTTCGCAGCCCCCCCTGAATGATCGAATGCTTTTAACATAATAAATAAAAAGTGGTGTAATTGTATAACGTAGTTTCCTTTATATCACTTATGTTTTTTTATTATTTTATTTTATATATTTGTTTACACGGCGGTGCCCGCGTGGCGTACCGGAATTTTCGAAATAGCCCTTGGAGCAATATCAGTTGGGGCGGTGCCCAACAGCTACAACTACCTCCTGCTACCAACTTAATCCTGCTAGGATTCCCGCCCGTAAAGAGCTGCTGCTCAATGGGAAGTTAGGGTCGTAAATAGTATAGGGTAAAAAACTCAGGTCCTAGTAGTAAGCCCATCAAGGCAGCGCCTACAGATGAGTCACAAATCGCTCTGTCTACTGAGCCTAAATTGAGTTCTCACCAAAATTGGCGTTTAAGTAACTTCGAAGTTCCGTAAAAACGTCAAACTCCATTCAAGTTTTTACTAGATATTCTGTGGTTTTACTTCTTCAAGCTGTCAAAGTCAAACTCGGACTTCCGATTTGTATGAAAACGCGGAGTCGACGTAAACGGCAACGTCGACGTATTTACGGCAACGTTGAGAAAGCTGTCAAATCATGCTCGGACCAGCAAATTTTAGTTCGATTAACGCCCACTGCGCGCGCTCTTCAATTTCTCCATACATTTGAAAACGCCAGTCGATCGGTTTGCCGTAAATGCCAATTTAGGTGAGAACTCAGACTGACCACCCTGTTCTAATATGGGTGCCAAAGCCGGTGATAACAACGCCATACAATACTCTGGGAAGAGTGCAGAACCACCGTAAAACAAACTAATGATTCATCCTTCAATACAGCGTTCATGAATCTTCTTCTTCTTCAGCCTTTTGCTGTCCAATGCTGGACGTAGGCCTCCCCCAGACTTCGCCAAGTTGTGCGGTCTCCTGTTTTTCTTCGCCAGTGGTCACCTGCTCATCTTGCTTCTTTTCCCTGTGTAGGGTCTCCACATCAAAACTTCAGTGCTGCATCTATGGCCTGACTTACGTGGCCTACCCACTGCCACTTTTTCTATGCATAGCGTCGGTGAGCTTGGTGCTTTGGCGTATCAGCGAATTTGGTATTCGGTCATGCAGTGAGATAGCGAACATGGATCTTTTCATTCCCTTTGGGCTACTTTCAGCTTGTGTGCAGTACCAGCAGTGAGCGTCCATGTCTCGCAGGCGTAGGTCAAAACTGGCAGCACGCATTGGTCAAACAGTCTGGTCTTGAGACACTGGGGCATCTTGGAAAGGAAGATCATGTGGGTAGTTCAGCAGTGTGTGTGGAGCATGCAACATGCTCTTATTGATTCGAAAAGTGCCCTTTACCATATAGTGGGCTGTACAATGCGATTCAAATAAGAATAGGACGGGGACCACCAACATTTTGAATGTCAAACTGCTAAAGCCCTCACTTCACTTCACAAACTTTACTTCATGTTGCCAGGCAATCATTAAGGGATGCACATGCCTAATTGCAAGAAGTCGAAATTATTTTTAATTTTTTTTTTATTAAGAATTAATCATTGCATGACGAGGCTTTGCACCTCTGGGGCTACCAGGGCTGACAGGTAAAAGATATACTAAAAAGGATGTAGACGTTTGCTGACCATCCGTGATGCAATATCTGATGCAAAAATCATTTCTGGTATCAGATTTCAGTTACGACGAAAATTTTAAATTAAATTTTGATGAGTTTTATATGACCGGATGTTTGGTTACCTAAAATAAGCGAAAAACATCCTGTCCACCCTTGCTTAAACGCAGTCAGGCCATCATAAGTACCTTCCCAAGCATGTTTTAGCCTACTTGATTGTTATTACTAATATTACACATTATTTCTTTAATAATGTGTCCTTCCTTCAACGCCGATTCTACATACATATTATAATTGTTGAAAAAAAACTACGTACTTGCTCAGCACAAAAAGTATGCTTCACTTAACCCGTAGAACGCGAGGCCTCTAGCCTCGCGTTCTACTCTCAATCTAAGAACTCATACTACGAAGAATGTTTACATATATTTTTTGTAAAAAAAAGCTTACACAACATTTTTAGGAAAGGAAAAAACTGGAAAATGTATTCAAATTTCTAACAGTTTATTACGAAAAAAAAAATCTATCGAATTAGATTTTCTATCATCATACATTGTAATAAACATTATTGTTTAGTGTAAGGTTAAACATTGAAATTGGCTATAAAAGCGCACTTAGCGCCCTCATCAATATAAACACTACATGCGTACACACATTGGCGAGCACGCGCACTATCTATGTTGGTAGGTAGGTATGCACTCTCAACTTTGCGTTAGCAGCTAGCTCTAGCAGCAAAGGTACATACAGCAGGGGTGCGTCTCAACAAACCAGGCTACCGTGACATGAAGCATTGGTAGCATGGTCTTTGAACTAAAACATGTAAAAATAAGTTCATAAAAACAAGGCATTGCAAGTATCATTTGTAACATTTTGTGAATGTGAAACCTAAAATAAATTGTAATTCGAATTAGCAGAGGCTGGTAAATACAAGACACCTAATGATTATTTCTGAAGTAGGGTTTGAATATTCTATGTCCATCCGTCTGTCAGACACCCCCGCATGGATGGCAAGTGCTCCCGTGCATGCCGCATTACCAGATGCGTCTTGCAGCATGTACATGATGTCTATAGTATTAAGTGTATACAATTATGTATTGTATACTTGTAAAATGCTCAATTGAATAAAGAATTTTAAATATGAAATATGATGCAATGTGATTACTTACTATGTATATTATAACCACCCCGCACCGCCATCACCGGGCGGGCGAGCGGCCGACCATAACACATTGACCATTTTTATGCAACGCAAATGATTTTCTAGTTTTTCGCTCTTTTTTCCACTTTTAAGTATTCGAGTTTGGTTTTAAGGATTCTAATCGGAATTCGCCACAATCCGGACTAATTATATATAGCAATTTTACTCATATAAAATAAATATGATAATACTTACGTAATATTAACGTTACGTAATATAACTTTAAAAAGCAGTCTAAGGAAGCGAAAGCTAACTGGCGTTGCCCATATTGCAAGCAAGGGCAATCAAAAAATGCAGATGATACTCCCGTGCGTGCACCGAATAGAAGCGACCAGGGTAACGGCGGATCTAGCAGATCATCTGCAACGGCTGAGATGGTTGATATGAGCAGGCTGTCTAATCTTTTGGACGAAAAATTGGAAATTCTGAAAGAAACTCTTGTTGCTAAGCTTAAGGATGAGCTAATCGCCGACCTGAGAAAGGATGTTGAAGAATTAAAAAACTCCATGACGTATCTGTCAGCTGAAAATGACGACTTAAAGAAAGAGTTGGGGTCCATCAAAACGGCTTTGAAGGAATGTACAGAGAATTACACATCAGTAAAAAGCCAATTAGATAAAGTCCATACGAGGCAAACTTTAGCTGAACACAGAGCGAGAAGCTGCAACGTTGAACTACAGGCTGTCCCAGAAAAAAAAGATGAGAATGTGGTTGAAATCTTCAAGCATCTCTGCCACACAATCTCCGAGGCTGTACCTGATGAGTCAATTGCGGCATGTCATCGTGTAGCAAAAGCAAACACTGAATCACGTCGGCCCCGCAACATTGTGGTGACTCTGCCGACACCACGTGTCAGAGACCGCATCCTGTCTGCTGTGCATCGCTACAACAAGTCGCATCGGACCGACAAGCTGAATTCGTCTAATGTGGGCATCTCAGGCGAGCCGCAGCCTATCTACGTCACGGAGCATTTGGCACCCGAGATTAAGTCTCTGCATGGCGCGGCGAGGCTTGCAGCTAAAGAGAAGAACTATAAATATGTGTGGGTGAAGTTCGGTAAAGTGCTGATGAGAAAAGATGATGCGTCTGGTCCCATTCTTGTACGTGATATTGAGTGTCTACGTAATCTTAAGTAATGTTAATTTCGGATAAGAACTAAGACTGACGATATTTATGTTAATGTACTTAGCAATAACTATGATATTATTTGTCTCACAGAGACTAATATTAACTCATCGGTAAATAGTGAGGAAATGTTCAACGAGAGATATTTGGTGTATCGCCGGGACCGTGAATCAACAATGTTAAAAAAGGAAAGGTGGTATTCTTATAGCTGTTAAAAAAACTCTAATGTCCGCTAGATTATTTCAATGTGAAAGTTTCGCTGAAGATCTGTGGGTGCTATCTTTGTACCGAGGCATAGTGTTAAATTTAGGATTGGTTTATCTACCTCCTAATATTCGCTCTGACACACTAAATAGCTTTTATGATAAGTGCCATGACGTACTCTTAAATTTTGATACAAATGATAAAACTATTTTGTTAGGTGATTTCAATCTACCCAACCTCGAATGGAATCGTGATGGCTCATCTAACAAAATGGTTACTACTTGCAAAGGAGACATTAAATCATCTTTACTTCTCGAGCTTTTATCGTGCGGTAGCATGAACCAAAACAATTACTTAAAAAATCAAAACAACCGGACCTTGGATCTACTTATATGCAATGACGATTTATTATCACTGTCGCAAGCCCCACCGTTAAGTCGCCAGGATTCCCACCATCCTCCTTTTACAGTGGTCATGCAATATAAAGATGTTTCTAAATGTAAGCCCAAAAGTGACAACTTTGCCCTAAATTTTAGGAAATGTAATTTCGAGGAATGCAGAAAACAACTATCAATTGTGGATTGGTGTACCGTTCTGGCTACTAGCAATATCGACACGACCGTACAATGTTTCTATGATTGTCTTTTTAAGATTATTTCAGTTTCAGTTTCAGTTTCTTTATTTCCTCCATTAGATGTATATTACACACTCGGATTCGTCATTTTTTTTTTTTCCTGTCGGTTCGATTACTTCTGGCGAAGAAGAGCCGACAAGAAACTTCGTCAGGTTGGTCATTGTATTATTATTTTTTCCAGTGATACTTACAAACTAGTTAACAGTGATTGATTGATTACTACTGCTCACAAAGAACATTATTATAAGAACATTATATACATTGGTGAGGAGCAAACTCTTGACTACTATAATGACATCTTATTCTAAATTAATACTTTATTAATATAATAATACTATAATAATACTATATCTAATACTATAATAATTTACTCCAACACACCTTTAAAAAAAATATATAGTAATAATTATCAATACCCAGTTTGGTACAGTAAGTCTACAAAAAGATGTCTCGAAGAAAAAAGGAAGGCACATAAGAAATACAAAATGTTTAATAATCCACGTGATAAAGATACATTTAATGCATTGAGAACTAGGTCTAAGCATCTTATTGAACAGTGCTATCGGATGTACAAGAAAAAAGTGGAAGAGTCTATCACCACTAGCAGCAAGCCTTTCTGGTCATATGTTAAAAGCAAGCATAATAACAATGCTCTTCCGAAAACGATGCACTACAATGGTGTTACTGCCTCAGAGGGAAAACAAATTTGTGAATTATTCGCCAACTACTTTTCGTCTGTCTATGATATTGCTGGAAATCTCCAAGCCCTTAACGCGGATACTAATATATCCCATAACAGTGAGTGCGAAGTTGGTTGTCCACATACAATAAGTAGTGTTTGTGTAACTCAAGTCGAAATAATTAATATTCTTGAAAGACTAGATGCTAACAAAGGTGCAGGACCAGACTTAATACCCTCCATTTTTATCAAAGAATGTCGTTACGAACTCGCCGAGCCACTATCAATCATCTTCAATAAGTCGCTTCAATCCGGCATCTTCCCTTTCGAGTGGAAGAAGGCACATATTATCCCCGTACATAAGTCAGGGGACAAATCAGACTGTTCGAATTATCGCCCTATTAGCATTCTATCATGTCTAAGCAAAGTATTCGAATCTGTTGTTTACGAGTATATTTACTGTCACGTTATATCTTTTATCTCCCCCGAACAGCATGGTTTTGTTAAACAAAAATCTACGGTTACCAATCTCGCTGAATATACAAATTACATTTATAAATCATTCAGCAACTATTCTCAGGTAGATTCTATTTACACAGATTTTCGTAAAGCTTTCGACCTCGTGAATCACACAATATTATGCAAAAAACTTTCAAGATTTGGTGTACATGGTGACTTGCTCCGTTGGTTATCCTCTTATCTAAGCTATAGAAGTCAACTGGTTACTACCAATGGCTATACATCTATTGAAAAGGTCGTCCCAGCCGGTGTGCCACAGGGATCTCACCTTGGACCGCTATTGTTTATCATATTTATCAACGATCTCATCATCCGTCTAAGATGCAAGTGTCTTTTATATGCTGATGACCTAAAAGTTTTCCAGGAAATACACTCGGTCGAAGACAACTTAATATTGCAGAAGGATGTTAACACGATTTTCGATTGGTGTAAAGAAAATCAGATGTGTCTTAATATTGAAAAGTGTTTTGTTATAACCTTGTCTAGAAAACATCATCCATCTCAATTTTCTTACACCATTGACAATGCAGCCCTCGTAAGAAAATCGTTTGCCAAGGATCTTGGAGTTATAGTGGATGAGAAGTTGACCTTTGTCGATCACATTGAATCCATTGTTAAAAAATGTTACCGGCTCTTAGGTTTTATATGTCGTATTACTAAAGATTTTCGTCGGCCACAGAGTATGATTTATTTATACAATAGCATTGTAAGAAGCAAGATGGAATACGCAAGCTTGGTATGGTCTCCTTTCTACGCTGTACATATAAATCGAATTGAGTCTGTCCAAATAAGATTTCTTCGATTATTGTGTAATAGGTTTGGACTCCGGCGTAAATTAGATTCATACCCAAATATACTTTTTTACTTTAAACTCGAAACATTGGAAAGGCGCCGAAAAGTAACTGATCTCGTCTTTCTATATAAGGTGATCAATAGTAAGGTAAGTACTTCCATCCTCGAAGATCTCAGATTTAACGCTGCTCGGCGTCAAACAAGATTTCGCAAATTGTTCAACCTGCCGGTCATTAAAACTAAAAATGTCTCAAACAACCCGATTGCAAGGATGTGCACATTGCATGACACTCTGTCTTGCGAACAACATTTTCCCGACATGTTTGCCTGTTATAATGTGGCCATGTTTAAAAATAAATTAAATTCATGTTCTTTTTTTGTTTGCTAACGTACAATTTGGAAATCACTTTTCATTGTTATTTAAAATTAAATTTAAGTTTATATTAAATTTTTTCAATTTTGTTTTTTTTTCTTAACTTGTTTTCATACATTAGTTAAGTACTGAATAGTTGCGCAATTAAGCATGCGGTGTGCACAATTTTATTGGAATGTTACCTAGTATATATTTTTATGTGATGTTAATTATTGATATTTTATGGTAAATGTTCTGTTTTGTGTACCAAATAAATAAATAAATAAATAAATAAATAAATAAATATTTTCATAACTCATCCTTTTGGCCGGCACAGAACCACGTGCGCAAACTTTTCCCGGTCGACTGATGCGCGATGCTCCGTGCGGATTTACAAAAAATATTTTGTTTCACAAAGTTGCTGCTATTGGATCGCAGTTTAGCAAATCAGAAGCGTCTAATACTCTCCTATGCATTTGAAAAAGCCAATCATAGACAAGTACGTCTATGCCGGCATAAAAATTCACCAACCAGGGCATGGAGTCTACGGGCCGCGCATGTCATACGCGTTCAACGGGTTTAGTCAACCTAGGATTCGCTTTGAATAGTGTCTTTGTGGTCAATGTCGGTAACTCAGATAAGGTGGTAATAAAATATGTAAAATCTGAAACACTGTGTTAGTAGGAGGGATTGATAACAGGTGAATTCAAAGTTATGGATTACTAGCTGCGGTACCCGGCTCCGCTCGGGTTAGTGTCGGCTAAATTATTTCATGGATAAGAAGTAGCTCACATGGCTGATCCAAAATAGGGTCAAACTGGTCCAGGACAATGTATCCATCTACCAAATTTAATCAAGATCGTTCGAGATGAAATAGCATGATTTAATGAGAAACATCCAATAATTCCTATTTAGAGCTTCGTTGACATTTGGTGGCTATTTAAAAAAAAAGCATTTGCCGCCAGAACCTTTCTGCACTTGCACTGCAACATTGCTTACCTTGTAAGTAAGTAACGTGTAATGTAGGTAAGTTTTGCGTGGACTCCAACCCACAGGTAGCCTCAACATCGAAATCAGTAACCCATCTCGAACCTGACTGCTCCCAGAGATCCTATACATTGATAAAATACGCACATATATCGGGTTAGTGGTTCGCAAGTTATAAGAATTTAACACTCTCTATTCACCCTTCAGGTAATGAAGCGTTATATTATGTAGCCTATAAGTTTTAAGTAGAATCAGGCTAGACGTAGATACAATCCGCATCTAAATCGAGTAATTGGTTCTCAAGGATTTTGCCAAGTAGTCTCCGCCCCCCGCCCCGCTCCCCTTGGTGTGAAGTACCGCTACCGGTATCGTTTTCGCAGCCCCGTGAAAGTTCTAAAGCGCATGGGCACAATATCTTTATAAATTGTAGCCTATATGTTATTCTGATGTATAAGCTATATTATTGTAAAGTTTCATTAAAATCCATTCAATACTTTTTACGTGAAAGAGTAACAAACATCCATCCATCCATCCATCCATCCATCCATCCATCCATCCATCCATCCATCCATCCATCCATCCATCCATCCATCCATCCATTATTACAAACTTTCCCCTTTATAATATTTATTAGATATTAGATATTAGATAGAGCAGGTGAAAGAATTGGTAGACGCATCGCTAACAAATGTTTTGCTTGCTGGTTCAAGTCCAGCTTTACACTACACTTACATGCATAGAAGTAATTTTGAAGGTTTTTTCTGTTCGTTAATGTCCAAAAAAGTATTTTTTACTTCGGCCGAGAAAGTCGTGTGAAAATCACGTAATTGCAAATGTAGTCCAAGCCTGACCGAAGATACCTGAAGGTCAAAGTGTTAATAACTTTTTAGTTCGGTTTTGGTTTTACCACCTGGAAAATGTCACACATCTCGTGATAGTTTGATAAAGTCTGTAACATAATAAAATAATGGGTTGCTTATTAGTATGTACTCTCGTTTGTTTTTCAAAAGCTTAGTGGATGGATGGGATAAAATATTGATCCTTTAGGAGCACGACACAAAATATTATCAAACTTTTCATTCTATTTGGTAAACACAGTGGTTTGCACGCTTTTCCACTCCAACTGCAGCGCAAAATCTTGCGCTCCAGTTAGAGTCTTGGCAACATGCAATAAAATGCATGTTATTGGGGTGTTTCGTAAGTTTTGTTTATTTTTTTAGAAGTGGGAATCAATACCCTTTTATATAAATGCCAATCAATATCCACCCAGCCAATTGCAAAATCTATGCTTACCAAGTATTTGCAAGTAAAGTGCAGTAATAATTACATCTATTGCTGAGGAGAGAAAGAGAGCTTCTATTTTAAGGCTCTATAACAGTTTAGGAGCATATTACCTACATTAATAATTACCCTTTGAACTTTGGGCGGTCGCTTGCATATTATCTAGACCGGAACGAACTTAAGGTATGATCAAATTAAGAAATAGGCGCATCCCTAATAAAAAACGGATAGTCTAATAAATAATATCAGTTACTCACCGGCGATGATGCCATCCATCTGCAGTAGTGCGGCCTCCAGGAGCTTGGCCGGGTCTGCGCTATCCGGGGACGAGGAACTGTCGCTCTCCGCCGATGCCGTCGCTGCCGCCTCGACGGAACCCTTGCCCATCGCACCACTGCACAGACCGCACACTCGCAGCGCGGGTACCACGAATTGTTTACTTTTCTCAGGTTATTGAAAACTTTACTACTTTTTAGCAAGTTTCGGTAATAGGCTAAATAGGTAGAGAGATAGCTTTCCGTCAACAAACCTTTTGATTTCACCACAGAATACACAGAATACGACTTTGACAGTCGCAATTTAAGGTTGCGGTCCGATTTGAACCATCGTTAACAAAAGCACGCACAAAACTGGTCCGATGCGCGCTTACAGCCCTCAAAACGGCGTCCGGTGAACGGTATGAAGTTAGCGCTGTGTCACGCAATGCCGTAACGATTTCGAGGTAGAGCACTGTGTGTGGAACTGTCAGTGTCACATTTTGAAGTTTCTAAAGAGTAGTCTATCATCTTTCCACCGTGTTTTTTCACAAACCATGCAATATTCCACGGTTTGAAACATATGTCTCTTAGTTGGAAATTCAGGTTCAACATTGAGCAATTTATTAGATTCCAATTTGAGGTAAACTACTACTACACCGTAAGCGCGTACACAAACGGTCCGAATCGTTTGTAATGCTTACTGCTTTGACCGTGCATTCTGATTCGGGACGCTTGTATACGCTTTTTGCAGTGTGATCGATTACAGTTCAAATCGTAACGCGCAGAAAACCTACTTCTCACCTTCCGATAGGTCTCGACAGACTTGTGGGATTTTAGGCGGCGATAGGTATGCGTTGACTCGCCACACGTACAGACTTATCAGTGCGTCGCTCGTTTGGCTTCGATATAAACGTGTTTCCACGGTCGAGTTTGATATGGTTAGAGCGGCTCGTAGCCTAGTGGCGCGGGAACTTGCCTTGAATACCCGAGGTCTGGGTTCAAATCTTCGCCCTCTTCATGCACTACTTAAATTTTAGGGTCCCGTACTCAAAGGGTGCCAACGGAACCCTATTACTAAACCTTCGCTGTCCGTCCGTCCATCCATCAGTCCGTTTCTCTTCTTTCTTCAATTAATGTGTCCTTGCTTCACGGTCAATTATACATACATTCACATTCCTTGGAATAAGCGACGTACCTGCTTAGTACGAAAAAGTATATTTACTTATTGATTTTTAGGGTTCCGTACCCAAAGGGTGAAAACGGAACCCTATAACTAAGTATCTGCTGCCCGTCCGTCCGTCCGTCCGTCCGTCTGTCACAGGGTTGTATCTCATGAACCGTAATAGGTAGGCAGCTGAAATTTTCACAGAAAATGTATTAATTTTGCCGCTATAACAACAATTAGGTAAAATAAAAAAATAATAAAAATTAAAGGGGGGTCCCATATAAAATAACCTTTAAAAAATTTAAAAAATTTTGTGTTAAATCTTGTACGATGGTATGGAACCCTTCTTGTGCGAGTCCGACTCGCAATTGGCCGGTTTTTTTTATTGACATCAAATCAGTTTGGCCAAACAAACTGAATTGTATTAATATTGTTTACGAAAACTATTCTATAAATTCCAGGCGCATCGACTCGCACTGTGTCAAATATCGTCAAATAACAAAAATATGAAAGAAACCGAACAAGAAGATAAAGATCAGAGTGGTCAGTCTGAGTTCTCACCTAAAAGTAAACCACGACCGCTGTAGTCAAAAATCTAACAAAAACCAAATAGATTATGTATCTTGATTAAATTAGCTATGTCTAATGACTAATCTTTTCAAAATTTTCTTTCTTATTCATTGCGTAATAAACCACCAAAGTTATTGTATAAAACGCGAGAAAAATTCGAACTTTCGGACCTTATAACTTAGAAACCAAACACAATTTTACAATGCCAATGGTCATCCATCAGACATCTAGTTCGATCAAATAAAGCTCTTTTGAGGAAAATTTGGGATCTCTGTTAAGAAATTTGGGCGTGATCTTCTTTCCCCGTTTGTATGGGTAGTTGAGCGGGTTGGGCCACCTTAAAAGAAAGAGGTGCCCTCAGCCATGCGAAAAATAAGCCATGTGCGAGCACTGCGTTCCGAATTGCTTATATTCACTCCCGTGAACGTCATACTGACATTTATTTATTTATTTATTTATTTATTCATGTAACAATATACCTAACATTACAGCGTAATAGCCAAGGCATTAGGCAATTTATAAGTACAGTACACACCTTATTTAAAAATTATGCAGCTTCAAAGTAAGCAGTAACTGCCTTCTGGAACTCGGCCAGAGTGCAAGCATAGATGTCTATTTTGTCAGATATATCATTTAGAGCTGTAAGCGCAAGTGTGAGCGGCGCGTGACGCAGCATGTTGGTCCGCGAGGAGGGCAGCGCGAAGTGAGGGTGAGAGCGCGCGCGACTGTAATTGTCTGGGGCGAACAGATTAACACTCTCTAGCACTGAAAAATTTTGCGCGTGTCCTATTACTAATTTAAACACATATTTTGTTAACGCAACATTTCGGCGTACTTCTAGTAACTGGTATCCCACCATTCCTAGAATAAATTTTGTTGGATATGTATTCGGATAAATCTGATAAAAACCATAATTCTTTTTATAAAGGAACCTCAAAAACTTTTTTTGCACTCTTTCAAGCATGGCAGTATATTTAGCCTCATGAGGGTTCCATATCATTCCGTTGGATTCTAGCTTGCTTCTCACAAATGTGTTGTACAGGATCTTTACTGCATCTGTACTGCGCAAATGGTATGCTTGTCTCAATACAAAACCCAGGGTCCGAAAGGAGCTTTTGCATAGTTTGTCGATGTGATCATGAAAAGACAATTTGGTGTCCATGATAACACCTAAGTCTTTCTGACTTGTCACTCTCGAAAGCAAGACATCACCAAGTCGATATTGGTATTGAATAGGCTCTCTGGAGCGACTCAATGTCAATATAGCGCACTTGTCAGTGTTGAAATAGAGCCTGTTTTGGTAGACATAAGGGACGTGATTCTAGACCGCACACAGATCTTGAGAGCATGTGCGTCGTGTACGTTGTCAAATGGCCGTCATTGAGCTGTCATTAAGCGTGTTTATCTGTAGTTCTCTGATTGTGTAAACTTATATTCTGAAATTACGAAGGCTTTTCGTCATTTGTTAGTGTAGTTAGACAATTCTCGACCCGGAATAACCACATGGCATTTTCGAGATAGTTAGGTTAGGTTCTGACACATATGTCTGCTCAAATTCGTTCCGATTTAATATCGTGCGATTGTGGCTATGAGCAGTCGGATTAGAAGTAATCACTGTATTCGCTTTCTCAGCGATATCTGCAATGTTACGCATTTCGGAATACACGGGAGGTCATCTGACGGGGTAAGATCGTCAATGCCATTGTATTTCTTTCTCACAAAATCCATAGACTAGAGAAAGTCGACTGTGTGAGGTGATTGGTTCAATTTTAAATATCCATAGAGCACAAACATCACCAGCTGAGCGACGACATTTTCTAGCGGCCGTTGACTTGCGCGCGGCGTCGTGTTTGTTGCAGTTTGCTTGTTCCTCCACACAATTTTTGCCGCCTCCGCTCGCCGCCGCCGACATCTCCGTACTAACCGGCCGCCAAATTAAGCCAAGCAGCATGCGTCGCTAAATTTAACCGGTAGATCGGTGACCCTGGTCCATAGAGTGCTCAACGTTGAACGGAGCGCGCCGCGGGAGTCGAAAGAAGCATCAGAGATGGCATCGTTCAGGATCCACGAAGACCAGGAGAACTCGGTGGCGGCGCGCAAAGAGAGTGAAGTGTTTCCTGCGGCGGCGCAAAGGCGTGCTCTTGGCGACCTTAGCCAGTTCGCCTGCAACCAGAACCGATCTACAAAGTTTGTAAGTTCTACCCACACCCACCTCTCTAAAATATTTTTTCATCTAATCATTATCAGTTTACTGTATGGTATTCAAATCATTGAATACGGTGTCGAAGACATGAACGAACTAGGTTTTGTGTGTATATCGGCATAACCTATAAATGTTTGCTGTAATTTTGTAAATAGTTATGAGCAAATCTAGCAACCAAGCATCAAGGATGTTGATGGACTGCTTAACACGTTCAGAACAGGAATACTTTTAACCAATATGCTCATATTTACCATATTGGGAAAAAATGAGCATATCACCTTACTTCCATTAACCTGTTCTCTACTATTCGGCTGGGAAAAAATGAGTCTTTCGGCGTAGCCATCGACTTACCTGCCTGGGCTTCGAGGTGCATTTAAAAAAGGCTTATTTTAAGCTTATATTAGAGTTAGAACCTCACGGAATATATCATTTGGCGTCTGGCAACACTTTTCGGTTGCAATGTTGGCAGGTGATTAGTGTGGCGCAATTGGGTGGAAATTATTAAGCGGATTTCATATTTTCAAAAAAATATTTTCGATAGAAAACTTCTTTTCCGCGCCCATGTTCCTTGACCAAAAATGCTTCTAAAAATCCACTCTACCATCCCTGATATCCAGCTAGAAGCTAGGAATGGCGCACTCTTGTAAATTTCACCCTTCGGCTGAAATAGGCCGAGAATGTTGTGGGAAAATTGCCTAATTGCAAAGTACAAAAGTAGACCAAATTCACCTGCCAAAAAACATCTTAGAACAATAGTGAAAAATAGTTATGCATTTTATGATGATTGTAATCTTTTAGTATGCAAATGGTTTAACGTGCATGCAATAGCATGCAGTGCGTATAAAAGCCAAGTAAGCTGAGTCTTAGAAGCAAACTGCAGTTATGAATTTGTTGTCACTATTTATTTATTTACGTGTCTGCTTTCACAGAGCTAGTCACAATGTATGTAACTCGAAAATAATTAGGAACCTAGGAATTAGTTATCACTACCTCCCGACTTTCCTGTCCTCTCCTCACATGCACACGATTTGTTTTATTTCTCTTCAATTAACCATCTCACTTAGGGCCGAATGCACGAAAGGACAAAAAATCAAAATCATTGTCAACATATGATTAAACACATCACTTTTTATGGACAGTATGGAAGGAACTTCATGGGGTTCACTAAAAGTGACGTGTTTGAACATTAATTGACCAAGCCGTCTCTTCGTGCATCGGGGCTTAGATACCAGATTTTGATTCCTCTGTCAGATGCATACACAGATATGTCTGTCTCGCTCATACAAAGGGTGTTCAATAAGTCTTCTACAATTAATTCGAGGGTAGAAGTGAAAATATGTTGGTTAAAAGTGTCACCATAAAACAAAGCATTGCCAGTTGACTTCATCTATAAACAACTTGACCACCTTTTTTTTTATAGTTCGGTAGTGCAAATTTACTACAAAACATGACTATGTCATTAATATTTGTCAAGTTGGCGGACTCGTCGTTTTTGTGTTTGGTCCAGAAGCACTATCTTTGAGGACTATAAAATGCTGGCATTCACAATTCAAGTGGGGTAAATTTGGCTTAGACAATCAGCCGGGTGGGTTCATTACATTATTGTGCCTGCAAACGTAGCTTGTGTGGAGAAAGGGCTATGAGAAGGCAGGCATATTATTTATTGTAATTTCATAAGCTTCTAATGTTGCACACCTACATTGAACTGGAAGGAAAACACGGACCATCATCGGATCCTCATTGCCGTTTCGACTATCGTTCATTCAATGCAATGATACCAACCCGGCCGGGATTAATTCTACCACGTAGCAAGTAAGGAAGGGAACCTACAGTTTTACGTTGTTTCAAAACCAGGAACAACGAATACCTTGGTCACCTCTCACGACATGCACTGAAAGAAATGCAGGGGACCCAATTGTATTCTTCATATGTACCGGAGCCCACATAGTTGAGTACTTGATAAGTCCTAACCTTTGACATGATTGACATACTTTGTGCCTAATGAGTGAATGTTTAATGCATTGAGACATATCACTGCCTCACTACGAATCATTTGATATCTATGGACATACTATAGAAATTGACTTTGCACCAATTTGATCATAATATCTTATAAGAAAACTGATGATACATGCTGTGTTTGCCACTATAACAATATTATTTAAGAGCATCCTCATACGCAAACATTTTTGATCAATTTTTGTGATTGAAAACGAAATAGCAGAAGCCCGACGTCGCTTAGATATAGCAGCTCGCAATAAATCTTTTTAAATGTGACTATAAACATACCCATTGGCTAGTATAATAATTTTAACATGCCTGTAATAGTAGTGGGTCTCCTTCGTAAAGTCCAAAAAGCACAAGATCCAAAGTCCCGAACATCCAAAAGTAGTAGTGTTCGTGTGTATTTTAAAAAGCTAAATACTAAGCCTAACCTAACCTAACCCAACCGAAATGTTCCATACTAATAAGAGATTTGGATTTTATGGATTTTGGACCTTATGATTTTTGGACTTTACGATGCGTCCCCATTTATATTCTAATTACTTCTAATGATGTTGACCTATATGCTCTTCCATAAATGCATCATGATTCCAAAGAAAAAAATCCATTGTCGACTGAAAGATTCCTGATCACGGAATTCCAAGAATAGGCCAACTTCTTGAATCAATAAATGTTCAGGAAGTTCCACTCTTCAAATTGACACTTTAAGGTGGGCCATCCCGCTGAACTCCCCATACAAACGGGGAAAGAAGATCACGCCCATATTTCTTGTCAGAGATCCAAAATTTTGTTCAAAATAGCTTTATTTGATCAAACTAGATTGTCTGATGACCGTTGGCATTGTACAATTGTGTTTGGTTTCTAAGTTATAAGGTCTCAAAGTTCGAATTTTTCGCATGTTTTATACAATAACTTTGGAGGTAGATAACTCAATGATAAAATCTATACAACTTAAAAAGATTAGTCATCAGACATAGCTTGTTTCATGAAAATGTATAATCAGTTTTTGTTAGATTTTGGACTACAGCTGTCGTGGTTTACTTTTAGCTTGAAGTCGTTTTGTAATTAAAATTTTCGTAAATCTTACCAAATCAAACACTATGCGCATTTTCTGCTTAGTGGACATGTTGCATCCTCCTCTTCACGGAGCCTGTCTTTTTCTTTGAAACATAGTAGGTCCCAGAGCGCAATAGCACGGTTTTGTACCGTGCCTGCGAATGAGTTAGTCCCGCCGGAAAAGGACACCTTAACCTCTCGAAGCATAAGTAAAATACTTTTGATTAATAAACATTTGGAACTTATTATGTATCGAGTATTTGGTCAAAATTTGAGATTTTTTTTATAAAATATTTAAAATGAATGTTATGTACTGTTGGTGTTGAAATTATTTTCTAATAGTTGCTTAATCAGAAGTTCAATTACAAACATAAAAAAAACTGCAGTATTTTTTTTAATAATGAACAATAACTGGTTTTAATGTACTTCTTTCAATTAATTTGTTATTTCATTAATCGTAATATAAAGAGCACGCGTTAGAAGGTATGCAGTTATTCGAGCTGCCAATGATTTCCATCCATGTCCAGTGAATAAAAAATAAATATGTGTCCCGCCGCAGGCTGCCGCGCTGCCGCTCACGAAGCAGAACGACGAGAACAAGCTCGTGCGTCAGATCAACAATGAGAAGAACATCGCGCCGCCGGTGGCGCAGTTCCGTGCGTTCAGCGTGTACGAAGATGGGCCGCCTGAATGCGAGCACAAGAAGAAAGAGGTGTTCAAGCCTATCTCGGAGCTGAGGAAGACGGAGACGGAGAAGCCGAAACCACTCGCGCTGAAAGCCGAGAAGATATTGGAGCCACCCGTTGTGGTCGCTGCTCTCGCGCCGAGGTGGGTATTTGAGTGGTAATAAAAAAGGGGACCCAGTTCCTAAATGGTATGTTAGACTAATATTATCACGTGCAATATAAGGAAGGTCCTAGCATGGCACCTAGTTCCCATGTGGTGTGTTGGGCTAATACCATGACAGAACGTGTGGTATTAGCCATCCATGTCCAGTCACATAAAAAAAAAAATCACAGTTGGTGTGGTATTAGCCATCCATGTCCAGTAACATGAAACACATTACAATACATGACTACTTGTGTTCCAGGTACTAAGAAATAAATGAAACTTCTCTATCATTATTAATCTTACTATAGCAAACTAATGAACACATACTTAATGATTGTCATAATGTATGTCTTGCATAGATTGCTTGAAAAGAGTAGACTTAATTCATTTCTGCTAAGTCATTAATCATTTTTACCTGATGGAGTGCTTGATACGATAATAGAGCGCCATCTTTCACTTACTTTTGCACACCATACATCTTTTCTTTCATGCTCCACAATATTACATGCTACGTACCTGACCTTTACGTAGTACTTAATCAATATTGTCGTGGTAAGGAGCGCATCACCGTAAACGCCACAGTCGGCATTGATATTTGAAAAAAAAACCTATGTGAGTCAAAGTAAGATGTGTGGGCGGTTAGGCTGATGCCGTTTGTACATTCTCCTATGCCTGCGCACGACAATTCTACTCACTCCCACTCTATAAATCTGTTTCGTCATTCCTTCATCACCTCAATCGCTCTACATTTTGTGATGTGCGGGTTCCGGTATGTGAAAAGAAAATAGGTGGTACCATGCATTTCTTCGCGTGCATGTCGCAAAAGGCGACTAAATAACTGAACTTCATGAATGGTTCGGATTCACGATAATCACTTTGAATAAATGATTGTCGACGCGGCAATTCAATTGGGTTGTAAAGATGACATATTTATATTCCGGAAGTTCACAACATTTTTGGTCACGATAAGGTAAATGGCTGAATCTGGGTTTACTTGTTAGAGACTAACCCTCTGATGCTAAATATGTCGGTCTGCCTGCGCCAAGTGGTTGCGTTATCTAGATTAGCTATATAAAATAGAAGTTGGTATGTACCTGCTGATGAATATACTGATTGTCTAGAAACATTGATACCTATTAATTATACAACAATAACCAGTCGGTTTTTTATTAAATATTTAAATATACCTAAAGTTATATCTGTTACCTAAATCGCCTTTAACTACGAAATGCAACCATAGATTTGTTCAGTTTTGGTATTGCTAAGCAAGTATGCACTGATTCTTTCATGCTTTGTTATTTGCAACCATTTACCTTATGATTTATATTTTTTATCACCATAACTACTTTTTCAGGCGCCTTATCTACGCAACCACTTGGCACAGGCAGACTGACACATTTAGCTTCAGAGGGTTGGTCTCGTAACATGTAAACCCAGATTCATCCATTTACGTTATCGTTACCATTTTTGTCGCGACCTCCTAGTTTATTATGGTTTCAAATTTAAAACACCTCTCCAATGAACTTAAAAATGTGTCAAAGAATGTACACTTGTATCTCCTAAAATGGCTTCACAAGGTATTTTTTGAATTTTGGACGCTTGCCAATCCTCCCTACGCTTCGGCTTCGGACTCTAGGCGACTGATGACATCATCACCGCCCATCTTGAGCGGCGCTCCATAGGTTTGAGTAAGAATTACTCTGATTTTTACTACCATTTTGAATATTTAATTTTGTGCTATAACGGAGCTCAGATTTGTTTAGTTTGGCAACCTAGAAAAATATAATTTAGATAGTTATTTGCTATAAATACGGAGATTATAAACATCATTCTACGTAACTTTTTGCATCTTGTACAAAAATAGAAAGTGTAGTCTATCTACTTCATATATGTGCATTTTATGCATAGCAAGGTCTTTCTCATTGCTATGGCCATAAGTAAAATGTATCTAAGAAACCAAGTGCGGAATAAGAAGAGAACTGAGGGGGATATTTTTTTCGCATCGTCATAAAACACTCGGATGCTCAGAAAAATCATAAAATTCCACATCATCAAATTAGAAGAATTCTACCTGGCCGCCATGTGCTGCTGTGCCTTTTGTTTTGTGTTTATGGTTAGGGCAGCATAAAAATCTACAACAGTAAATTTGTTACTTGCCCGCCCAAATAAAAATGTAAATGCTGTGGGAATTGATTTTTAAGAAATTATCAGTCCCCAAAGTTACAACATCCTTTGCAGAATCACCCCGTATTCTGAAATTGAGGATTCTTGCTAAAAACCCAACTGCGGCCCTCCAGAATCGGCGAGAAGACTGAGGATGCGTACGTCGAGTCGCCGATGTCGGTGTCGATCGACACGTCCGCGCTGTCCGTCATGTCGGTGTCGCGCGACGAGAGCCGCTCGGCGGGCGCGGACGAGGGGGAGGGGGAGGAGGGGGACGGAGAGGCGGAAGCGGAGGAGAAGACCGTGGCGCGCACCGACCGCGAGATGTTCTTCCACGTGGAGGAGTACCGCGACGACATCTATCAGTACATGAGGGATATTGAGGTGAGTGCCATCGTTTGATCTATTCTAAATAATGAGAATGATTTATTCCGATTCTACGCATATTAATTTCGAAATGCTTTTGCCCTTTCCACGAAGAAAGAATTTTCTCAGAGGTTTTGCTGTCTGTATCGGCCAAATCGTAAAGGACAGGTTAATGTACCAATTTTTTTTTTCTATTTTCATTTATGATCTAAACATACATGTAGGTATAGTGGTGGAAAACTGCCCTCCTTATTAAAAAAGGCGGTAACTACATATGAGGGACATTTCATGTTTTAGTATGACAGTGGCGTTGCGTCCATACAAACCAATTCCCGTTGTCTTCCCATTGACATGTTGTTGTTGTTGTCGGCGAGTGGCTGCCGACGCTTGAACGCACTTGACACGAGGCATTTGTGCACAGTAACCCGACTTTTGGCTCACTTCAGCCAGCCGAGCTCTTCCATAAAGCGTAGCAGCCCTTTAGGGTCTTTCCACACTTGCGGGTCGCTCCTTTCGAAGCTAAAGACCCCCGTACAAAATGTCTGCAGTTGCAATATGTGCCGGTGTCTCCTCCGCCTCCAAGCAGGCCCTGCAGAGGGGACTGTCCGTGACTCCGATGGTGTAAAGGTGTTTGTTGAGCTGGCAGTGGCCCGTGAGTAGGCTTACCACCATTCTCACTTGTGGTCTGTGCAGCTGTAGAAGTTTCCTTGTTAGGTGTGGATCCGGTGCTGGCACTGCTTCCCTTGATTGTCTACAGTCCGCTGTAGATGACCACCTTGCAGTGTGAGCCCGTGTCATTCGTTTCCTCAGCCAGGTCTTGACTTCACTGAAGGGGGTTGGCCTTGGCGAGATCGTCGGCCGCATCGTTGCCATGGCTCCCGCTATGTCCCTTTATCCACTGGAGTGTGATCCTGAGCCGGTAGTCTCAGTTGTCACCTAAATTGGCGTTACGGCAAACCGATCGACTGGCGTTTTCAAATGTATGGAGAAATTGAAGAGCGCGCGCAGCGGGCGTTAAGCGAACTAACATTTGCGAGTCCGAGCTTGATTTGACAGCTTACTCAACGTTGCCGTAAATACGTCGACGTTGTGGTTTACGTCCACTCCGCGTTTTCATACAAATCGGAAGTCCGCGTTTGACTTTGACAGCATAAAGAAGTAAAACCACAGAATATCTAGTAAAAACTTGTATGGAGTTTGGAGAAAACGCCAGTCGATCGGTTTGCCGTAAACGCCAATTTAGGTGAGAACTCAGACTGACCACTCTGTTGTCGATTGAGATAATTGATTGAGAGATTGACATAACTTGACAATAAAGTTTTAAGCGTTAGGCGTTGACATATTGTGTATGCCAGGCCTTGAACTTAGAGGTGTCCGTGTTCTTTAGAACTTTCTTGGGGAATACAAAAACCTTGCCAACCAATTCATCATTACTTTCGGACCTATGGATCAAGGATCTATAGGTTCTAAAGGATCGGTTGGTTCTCATGGGAGGAATGTGGATTGCAAATCATACCCTTATACCTCTTACATTTTAAGGGCTCTACTCAACTGGATAAATTATTCAGATAGTCTCGCTCAATCCTCAGTTCCCTCACTGGTATTGAATGAGTTCATTTTCTCTGTACGTAACAGGAGAAGCATCGGGCGCGGCCGCACTACATGAACAAACAGCCCGACATCACGCACGCCATGCGCGCAATCCTAGTGGACTGGCTGGCCGAGGTAACGTTGGGCATGCTGCGTGTTCTTGTAACTTTGACGATTTTACGAACAGTTCGATGATGATGCCTATCTTGAAACTGAATGCTAAGTTATTGAGGTGTGACACTTTAGTTCCAACTTTGTCACATGGGTTTCACTAAACAAATTAGAAAAAAAAAAACTAAAAATAACTAAAACATTTCATTTGTTAATGTAGTAACTTTTGTGGTAGAAAACGAAATATAAAAATCATAGATTTTGATGCATTTATTTCAAATTTTAAACACTGTAGATGGACCAAATTTTATTTTTTGCAATAATTATATCTTCCACGGCACATCTTTCGCTGATCTCTAACCTTAAAACGTCACTGTACTTAAGATTGCAATGATCTGAGTCAGCAATTATTTCAGTGAATATATCCAGGCCCCTTGCCGGTATAGTTGGTTGGCATATGGGTAGGACTGATGGTAATTTGAGATTATACAGCAACATCTACATTGAAGCAGGATTCAAACCTGTGTCCTTTGGATTACATGTCCACTGGTCTAACCACTAAGCTATCCAGAAAATTACGCCAGCTAATGAATTTCTCGATTATTTTCTAATCGACAATGCTGCCCTTTTATACTACTAGATGACTCTGATTTCCCATATTAATTCTACGCTAAGGTGTTTTACTGCAGTGATTGAGATAGGTCGCAGGTTCGAATCCCGCTACAGACGAAAGTGCAGCCTGAATTGTTTCTGATTATTTTAATTATCTTTTATTCTCTATTCATTTGATTAGGACTTGAGCCATGTTTGCCTAGGCCCGTCCCATAGTAACTGTTTTGTGTGTATATTGATTGCTGCGCAGCGCAATAAATGAGATAAAGAGACTTAATGAAGAAATTGATGACAATTTTGAATTCTTTACTCTGTGGTTAGGTTAGGTTTGGCGAATGGATAAAAAAAAGATTCATTCTATTCTTGCATAGATCTTAATACTCTGTAATCTCTTAAAAATCTTAATACTCTGATTACAATGATTCAAACGGTGTTTGTGTGCAGGTGTGCGAGGAGTACTCGCAGCAGAGCGAGACGCTGCACCTGGCCGTCTCGTACGTGGACCGCTTCCTCTCCTTCATGAGCGTGGTGCGCACCAAGCTGCAGCTCGTCGGCACCGCCGCCACGTTCATAGCGGCGTGAGATTCACTTTGACATTTATATTTCGGTTCAATGCGATAAGGCTTCTGTGGGTGCACTCGTATTCCACTAACAAGAAATTCTGATTTTTTTATGCTAATGATGATCTACAAAGTTTAGTCCGGTAAGTATGCATAGGAGTGCATATTAACCGCACTTTGGAAAGCATTGGACAACCTCTGTTACAATTCACTTTATTTTTGTTTGTTTACATCACGCAACTGATGTTTTTCTGCACGTTGTTGTTTTTTTAAAATATTTATTGGGAAAAATCTTTTCATAGATTTTTACTTAGTTTTGATTTAAACAAACCGACCAAGTGGAACACACGAAGGGTTCCGTACCATCGTACAAGATTTAACACGAAAAAGTCACGTTTTACGTATGAGACCCCCCTTTAATTTTTATTGTAATTTTTTTTACCTATTTGTTGTTATAGCGGAAAAATAAATACACACTCCGTGAAAATTTCAGCTGCCTACCTATTACGGTTCATGAGATACAGCCCTGTGACAGACGGACGGACGGACGGACGGACAGCGGAGGCTTAGTAATAGGGTTCCGTTTTCACCCTTTGGGTACGGAACCCTAAAAAACAAAAATATGCAGACACATATGTATAGATTGATGTTTGATTTGATATGGTCAAAATAAAATAATCGACATAGTAGGTTTCGAAACATTTCCTAACCTTCTTGTTAGTATATTAGTATGTAGGGCATACCAACACCAACAACAGGTCCTGTTGACCAGGAAATATTTTTTGTGAGTTTGTATTTTTGAGAAGTGATTAACTTGCAAATTGGCATTGCCAGATTAAATTGACGCAATTACCTAACATTGCCGGGGAAAGAGGTTGGAAGTCTAACATTTCTCATAAGTTCATGTAAGAAATGTTAGACTGCAATACCTAATGATGAATCAAATCCAAGGAACAAAATGTAAATATCTACTTTTTTGTCAGCAAATACGAGGAGGTGTACCCCCCGGACGTGGGCGAGTTCGTGTACATCACCGACGACACGTACGAGAAGCGCGACGTACTGCGCATGGAGCACCTCATCCTCAAGGTGCTCAGCTTCGACCTAAGCACGCCGACGGCGCTCGCCTTCCTCTCGCACTACTGCATCTCCAACGCGCTGCCCAAACGGACCTTCCACCTCGCCTCTGTGAGTGCAAATACGGTGTATTCTTCAGACCTGGGCGAGTTTGTCTAGACCACATAAGATACGTACTGTGAACCAACAGAGACATGGTTTTAGCCAATCGGATGGTTCAGCTCTGTTACAACTCCTTGATGTTCCGGCTAGGCTGGCACCGCACTGAGTCGCCTAAGCGGTGCGGTAATTAATATTCGTCTATGGCGGCTGCTCTTCAGGAAAGAGCAATTATGGCTGAAAGTGCAACTGTCGACGCGTCAACACTGCTTGGCCCAAGACGAAAAAGGCAATAGAGCACCATACGATACAATCACGACATACTTCTTTCGCTTCCTTTACAGCAGGGTTTCTTAATCTGGGGTCCATGGACCCCTTGGGGGTCCGTGGCACCAGTGCTGAAGGTCCGTGGCATGAGTGCTGAGGGTCCATGTTTGATATTATGACTATAAATTTTGCACGTGATCAATTTAAAAAAAATACGTATTGTTGCTTTTTCTGTGGTAACAAATATAAAGTAGTTTTTTCAAAATGCCTGGTTTTCTTTCCCTTCAAGTTCAGAAGGGGTCCGTAATAATTTTTAAATCCCCCAAGGGGTCCATGACTGTAAAAACGATAAGAAACCCTGCTCTACAGATATACATCTTTTCATACATATTCTACGATTGCAGATCCTGCGCACCGAGCCCTTTACGACGCACTGCATAAATCTGGTCGTGATACATTCTCCTAGGCTACCGGGTTGTAAGATATTGGGATGCACCCTTCTGTATATGTAAATGCAATTTCTCCCGTGGCGGCAGTACATCGCAGAGCTGTCACTGCTGGAGGCGGTGCCGTACCTCCAGTACAAGCCGTCGGTGATCGCTGCGTCAGCGCTCGCCACCGCGCGCCACTGCCTGCTGTGCCGCCGCTGCGCCGCCGCCCCCCTCCCCGCCGGCGCCGCCCCCGCCGCGCACCCCGCCGCCGACTGCCTCGCCGCCGCCTGGCCCGCCGCGCTCGCCGCCACCACCGGATACGAGGTATTGCGGTGGTCGCGTGGAACAAGTCGGTCAAATGCCAGTCGTCCTTACACACGAAGGGTTCCGTACCATTATACAATTTGACCCAAAAAATTACAGTTCTTGTATGGTGGCATCCTTTAATTTTTATTTTAGCTATTTGTCGTTATAGCAGCAACAGAAATACCTGCGCACTGTGTGAACATTTCAGTTATCTAACTATTATGGTTCATGAGATACAGCCCTGTGACAGACGGACGGACTAAAATAAAAGGAATAATAGCTACGAGCCGCTTAAAGTAACTAGATATGGACAGCTAATACCATACCTTGTCATATTAGCCCAACACACTACATGTAACTAGGTCGTGACATTTGTCAGAAGCAGGACTTGAACCTGCGACCTTTTGATTCAAATCAACTGAGATATCCTGACAATTACGTCGGCCAACGAATTTCTCGATTATATTCGAATCGACACAATGCTTCCCCAAAGGTCGCAGCATCCAAAGGTCGCGTTAATCCAAAGGTCGCAGGTGCAAGTCCTGCTTCCGACGAATGTCACAACCAATACTTTTCAGATTATTTTCAAAATCTGATTACAATGATTCAAATGTAGATGTCGCTGAAACTCTAATGAATGAGATAACAGTAATGTTGTATCCATTAAACACATACAATTATCAATGTAAATAGGTGCGATGGCCGGACCTTCATTATATTGCACGGCTACGTAAATTAGGTGGAAATCAAGAACCATTTTTATTGCCGCTTCGACCATTATGTGATGTGATATCATTCAATGTGATGGTACCGACTGCAGCAGAATTCACGTAGAAAGTAAAGTAGGGGACGGACAGTTGCAATCCGAACCACGAATGCCAAATCCCATAGTCAGCTCTCATGACGTGTAGGGGAAAAAATTTTGGATCACTGGTATTATTTTTAGTGCCGGGTCCCACAATTGGGCCTGCCCATGTGTCTGCCTTGTGAGTAATGAGAATGTGGTGTGGACGTGACGAGTGTACGGTGCTCGGTGTGTTGCCCGCAGGCGCGCGACCTGGAGACGTGCATGCGGCACCTCGCGCGGACGCACGGGCACGCGCCGCACCAGCCGCAGCGAGCCATCCCAGACAAGTACCAGAGCAACAAGTGCGACCTTCTATATTACTTTTACATCCTTGTAGTTCATGAATTCCTCAAATTCATACAGGCTGTTGCAACGCTCACAACATAAAATTTGGGAAATGGTTATTGGGACAAAAAAGCTCGATAACTTTTTTCTGAATATCCTCTAAATCAAAATTTAGACTTTCTATAAAAAGTAATAAATTTATTTAGTGTAAAAAGAATCTAATGTTCCGAGAATGTGGGAATGTTGTATGTTAGTGGACATGGATGGTAGATATCACATCTACTGTCATGATATTAGCCTGATAGGCCCACGTGCGATCTATGTTCCATGCCAAGACCTTGCTTATGCACGGTTATAACATCGCATCAAGTGACCCTAGATGTAAACATAAATTTAAAAAAATTATATCTCGTTACCTAGACACTTAGATAATTTTTGTTTTAACTTTTTTATCTTTGAAAACATGAGGATTATACTCCCGAAAGGATGTGCGCTGTCGTGTATGGAATACTGAAAGGTGTAGAGAAAACCTGGTTTTAGTTAGCTAGTTATGTCACAATTTATTTCGTGGACTGCGGCAAGCTTGCTTTTTAAATGGATTGACACTTTGAGGATGAGCTAATGCCGAGATGCACTTTCAAATCCATACCACTATTGCAGAGTATTCTTACTCCACTTTAGGCATTAATTTTCTTAGATAATGCTGAAATTACATTTTAATAAATACTCTGATGCAGCGCCGTAGCTAAAGTTGAATTTGTGAAGGGTCATACTATGAAAAAACAATTCACATATCATGTGTTGTTTACTTTTGTTAAAATATTTTCCTTTAGCTAATACTATGTTGTTGTTGCATCATATGTTATTTTTATTTTAGTTTGTTTCTTTCATTTTGTTTTTTTTTTTTGTGATTTCCGCTACCTCAAAAATGTTTTTATTTACTTTTTAGATAACAGGAGTTCACTTAAAACCAGCTGCAATGGAACTAATATGTTCTATGGCAACGTGCTGTGTGAAATCCTTTTCAAAAATTAATTTACATTCAATATTTTTTATATCTTTTTATTTATTATAATTTTGTATGTGTAATATATTATGTAATTGTTGAATAAATGTATTTTCTTTCTTTCTTTCTTTCATATTATCTTACGTGATGGTATTTTTAAAGATAGGGCATTTCATTTTATTTAGTTGGTAGTCAAACTACAATAAGTTATGTCAAAAACTGATTGATCCGCATTGTTATTTTATGGTAGGGAAATGCCCCCACAATGCCACCCCTAGCTACGGCTCGTGCACTAATACACATCACAATATTACGATGTGCAAGGACCTATAATATAGATACTAGGAAAATGCTGCAAACATTTTCTACATTTCGGTGAGGATTGTAAACCGATGAGGCAGAGAAAATATATATTGAATTCCCTTGAACTAGTGTGATTGTGTATTTTGTGTAAGAATACATAAAGGCACAGCATCGATAAAGTGAAAAGATAAATCATGTTAAGTCCCTTTTACATCCTTTCCCATTTCTGATATGTGTCCCTATGAACTCACATAAGTAAGGCATTTTTTTGCTGTAATTTGTTTTGTCCTTTTGTGCCATTAATTTCTTGTAATGGGTTTACCTTAAACTATTATTTGCTATTTAATACAGTTAATTTATTTTTAAATTTTGTTGTTGGAGATCAACTGTGGGGCCCTTTACAAAGTGATGATTTACACTGTTACTTTATCACAGGTTGGATGGTGTGTCGAAGATAGAGGCGAGGCCGATGTTCCCCGTGGGTCCGTACGTGCCGCCCACACCACGACCCGCGGCACCCGCCGCCGCCCCCGCACTCCGCGCCAGCAGCTAGTCCTTACACCTACCTACACACCCCTACACACACTTCGGGTACATAGAGCTTTCTTTGTAGGATATCGTGTCCAATGAACAATCAGGTATTACACATGATCATATTTTTTTTATCAGTATATCAACTGATTTTATCGAGTGTTTCCAAATCCATAGCACATTTTTTTTGTACACCGTTTGATATTCTATCTTGTACTTATACTGGACACACTTATTCGGGACTTCGCTATATTGTTTGTACGCTTAATTTTTTTATATTAGATATTGTAGGAAACTGAGTTTCGATTCTAAGGTATTTCAATCGAGGTTTTAAATTCTACCTTTCTGTATTTGACCAAATATAATGTTACTCCCAGAATTTGTTAACTTCCCCTGAGAAGTTATATTTTGTCCTCTCATGACTTGATCAAACACAGGCCACCAGAGTATAAGGACACTTTATGTGCATGATTGACACCATTTAACATATTTTCATGTAATGGGTCGTGTACATACATAAGTTAAGGTAAGTTTGATATAAATTTTACTCCTTGTTACATCGAACTCTGAAAAGGCCACTCACTAGCGAAGCAGTCAGTAAAAACTAGTTTTAATGAATTTAATATAATTTTGAGAGATCAGCATTGCGACTTTGCGTTATGACCAATGCGACATCGTCACCCAATTGTCGTGCTTATCCTGGGCTGTACTGAGATCTGTTTTAAAATATCTCATAAAAAACAAAGACGCAGCTGATGATGTTGTTAGTTAAATTATTAATTTTTGATAAGTTAGGTGTTCGTTTTGTGGTAAGTAATTATAAATATTCTGAGAGACAGTATGATTGATTATATTATACAAATAAAATGTCTTTTATTTCGACTCTAATGTAAAGAACTCCTCTGAAAGTTTTTGGTCATTCGGTGTCACTAAACATTTATGCTCCACTGATGATCGAAACTGCTTAGTTGGATATAATTCTGATTCTCTTTATGCGATGGCATGGCCCCATTGAACTCGATTTCAAACTTTGAAAGTGTTCATAGCCCTCAAGACCATTCATTCAATTCGGTGGTACCAACCCCTTGGAAAGGGGTTCTACAGTTTTTAATTTGTTCCGAAGACTGATAGAGCAAGCGGAACACATAATTTTGACAGGAGTACGAGGGCCATGGAGCTGCAAAATATACTGAAATGTTTAAACGCTACACCAGGTAATATGTATGTTTTTCAAAGCTTCAAAAAACATCCAAATCAGCCAATGCAATGGAATATTAAGATTAATGGCCAGAAGAAATAAACAAATAAACCTGTCGGGGAGAAATCGCGTCAGTCAGGATACTAAATATTCCGCCCTCCTCATTAAAAAGGCGGTAACTACATATGTCTCATATGTAGTTACTGCCCGCATTATCAAAATAATGTATGCCAGTTCTGGCAACACTGCCACTAATCGTTTTGCCTTTCCATTTAGACCCTCCATTGGCAGAGGAGATCCACCAAGTCGACAGAAAGGTCAACTGGGAAGTCCACTAGATTAACAACAGGACTGAAGCTCTCCATACAAACGTCCCTCCACCTATTTAGCCCAGAAAACTTCTAGTATTGCTATGATATTACATAGATATTTGACTGTATAGACTCCTATTTTATATAAGTTGATTACAAGCTCAATCTCGTTCATACTTTCTGCGCACTCAAAAAACATGGTGCGGCGGTGGCAGTCAGCTGTTGCCGTGTTTTGGTACTTGAATTTAAAGGATAAAATTTTAACAGTCAACATAGTCACAAATTCGAAAAAAAGGGACTTAGGAATTATTTTCTTCTCCAGTGCATAGACTACACGACATGTGACCGAGGTGGAGAAACTGGTTTGTGGTAAACACTCTTCTAATATTCAAAATAAAAAAGTGAATGTAATGATTATGACGATGTGAAACTTACAAAACGAAAATAAAGTGTCAGGGATGTAATGATTGCAAAATACCTTTCTAAACAGAATCAATCTTCAATTATATGTAACAACGTGCATAACTAATAACACACCTACTTACATATTATCCGAAGACACCACATTGCAATAAGGTGCCATGACAGGATCTCATTTGTATCGCTCGGCTGCCTTGAATTAAACCATTGTGCATCCAAAACAATAGTACGAATCCGGACAGGATTAACACTACCACATAGTAAGTGAGGAACTAACAAACTAGGGACTGTAGGTTCCGTGCAGTTTTACGAAGAATCCAAACCATAAACTACAAATACACAGGAAGAAATGCAGTGACCTGTATTCTTTTTGTGCAGGAACACAATATTATGGACAACACATCCAACATTACTCGCACCATGTTAGATAAAAAATCAACCATGGTAAACCAAAAAGAAAACAAAGTGGATGTTAAAGCATAACCAAAAAAGTCATCTTACAAAACACATAATTGAAGAAATTGAATATGGTCATAAAGGTTTACATCGACACTCATAAATCAACTTTTAATCAATAAGTATTGGTTAAGAAGAGGTGGCTGGAAAAAACATTGCATAACAAATCAAATTAATAAAGTGAATATGCAAGTGAATGTAAGAAACATTACTTTGCAAGAAAATCAAAGATACATTGTAGGTGCAAGGCAGGCTGGTTTATATTGAAATGAGTCCATGATTTGATACTACTTTCAAATGGGACCACCAATGATTCATGAGGGATCGACAACGCTGGTTGGCTCATTGAGTTCATATTTTCCCGCGAAAACGACTCCTCTGCTCTTTTACTCATGAAGCGAACACGAGAAGCATATAATTTAGAATATCCTGACGAGAAGTTCTCACATGAGGAGCTGTCATCATCCATATTGAAAAAATGTGTTCCGCCATTGGCATAAATCAGGTACACATTTTTTCAATAAATATGATAACAGATCTTCGAGTAGCCTCCCGGAGCAATATTTCTGTATCGATTCGAACCAATTAGAACAAAGGGTGCTCACCTGTGAGTGACCGGTGAGTCACAGTCCTTTCGTACTCATAAATGACATGACGAGTAACTCGCCAGTTAGTCATCAGTGGCACACTGGTGACTGCCAGTGAGAATCTCATGATAAGACCCGCTGGTTGATGGAGATTTCATTGTGAGAAGTAGATCGGTAAAAAAGATGGTTTTGAATAAGGGCAGAGTCAAGTCCTTCTATAACCTTATAGAAGGACTTGGCAGAGTGCATCCGGATATTATATGTCCATTGTACTCATGTAGCGAACACGAGTTCAATTCACTAATTAAAAGTGAATATTTATTAAGAACTGTTTTATTAATTTATATGATTTATAGCGACTTTTAGAGACTGCTTAAGATGTAGAATTTCTTTAACTTAATGGTGATTCATACTAAATGAGACTGAAAATCGCACAAGTGATATTATTATTGGAGAGGGTGAAACTAGTTTATACTATGCGTATAAACTTTATCATATAATAGTGGTTCAAGTGTGCTGAAAATTATGACGATACTCGGTTTTTGTTCAATCCTAAATAAAAGTCTTTATTTTGTACGGTTTTATGGTTACATCACTAAATCCATTTCTTTGAACTTCTTATTGATTAATCTTGCTTCTGAATAACGAAAGATAGCTGCTTACAACATTATATAAACTGAATTAATTTGAAGCTAACGTAAGATCAAGTCACAGATAAAAGTGAAAAGTTTACCCTTAGCTTTCGCCTGACATCATCGCTGAACAATTTTATGTTGTGCCATCACACTCTAATTAGAATAATTAGAAAAGGACAGCACTAGGGTGATTAGGACTGACATTTCAAGAGTACGAAAGTTTTGTGACTCGCCAATGAGTCAACAGTGACTGATTGATGAGAAGTCAACGTGGGCAGATCGCACAACGAATACACCGTAGCTATTGTAGCTATCAACTCTATATTGAAAAAAAAAATTACACTTCGCTGGTAATCGATGAGAGAGCTTCTCGTGATCGCTTCCCGAGTAGACTGGGCTCAAGCGGAAATGGGAAGGACTCGCGTGAGAAGCTCTCAAAGTGTATGCAGAAAAAAGTTGCTACTTTTTTCTTGTATATTATAGCGGATGACATCTCGCAAGCGACTCACCGATACAAGTGAGATTCAAGAGTGCATATTAATATTATTTGTTCTTCTGTTTTAATAGGTATTCTGTGACCACGATCAGGTGTTGAGTAGACTGTAGAGGTGAGGTGAACGAAAGTTGAAATAGCAAACACTG
This sequence comes from Incurvaria masculella, assembly GCA_946894095.1. Lineage (NCBI taxonomy): Eukaryota > Metazoa > Arthropoda > Insecta > Lepidoptera > Incurvariidae > Incurvaria > Incurvaria masculella. The sequence goes on along the minus strand of OX335650.1, from coordinate 3,723,578 downwards.
AATATCCTCGAAGCATTGTAAAAGTGTTCGAGGAAACATACTAAAAAAAATACATTTGGTGCTCATTTGTTCACATTCATAGAAATTTCTGTTTTTGTACCTATTTCAATGCTCACATTCCTCGTCGATAAGCTCTGCTTTCATTGTCGGGTTAGGTGTATGTCGGGGTAGGATCCCTTGTCCAGTGAGAGTCTGCAGTCGCAAGTAATCGCGGCGATGCTGCGCAGAGCCAACCAGCACACGGAGAGGGAAGGTGAAGCGATGCTGCAATGTCCCTACGTCTCGTCCACCTCTCCATATCCAAACCTCCGACCGTCCGGCCTAGACACTCCTCAAAGCATTCAGTTCATCAGATCCGTCCATCAACGCCTACCACGTACTGTCATTTACTGTGTTGCTCATCAGCCAATCATTCATTGATCATTTAAATGTTGATATTTATCTAGAACTTAGATTTGAATCTCCGAATGATTTAATATTGTTTTTAAAAGTCCAAAAAGGATGGCAAGCAATGTCCCTACGTCTTGTCCACCTCTCCGTATCCAAACCTCCAAACGTCCGGCCTCGACACTCCTCTATGCATTCAGTCCATCAGAGCCTACCATGTACTGTCCTTTATTGTGTTGCTCATCGGCCAATCATTCATTGATTATTTACTCATGACATTTATCTAGAATCAGATTTGAATGTCGAATGGTTTGATATTTTCTTTTCATTGTCCTTTAAGGATGGCAATGATTTACACTGTCAATGGGTTAAAAAAATATATCCGGGCTCGAATATATATATAAGAAGTAGTCTCTTATATACGGAGCGCGTCACCGTAAACGCCACAGTGGCATTGTTATTTGTAAGGAAATCAAAGTCATTATGTGTGGCGGGTACTGTGATGCCGGTTTTTTTTATGCAACCTGACATGGATGGCTAATACCACACAACTACCGTTATGATATTAGCCCAAAACACCACATTTCCGAAGGAATTAGGTGCCATGCCAGGGCCTTCCCTTTATGAGCACGGCTACATTGAACTGAATGGAAAACAGACAATTTTTCATTGCCGCTTCAACCATAGTTTCATCCAATGCAGTGATACCAACCCGGGCGGGCTTAACCGTACCACCTAGTAGGGGAAGGGGATCTACAATTTTACATGGGTTCCGAACCATGGAACAGCTTGCATTCGTAACGAAATGCACTTATCCAACTCAGAAAGAGAATGAAAGTGGTGCATGTCCGGGCGAGGATTTGAACCCAGACCAATCGTATGAAAGACAAGTCCTCTAGCCCCTAGACCACGAGCTGTACATGGTTGACTCTTTGTGCTTATAATCCATCTACAATTCGGCCGAGAAAAGTAGGTTATTTCCTTATTGCAAAGAACTAAAGGTAGCAGTGATTGCTGGGTAACCAATAGTTTTTAATTAAGAATTTCAGATCACCACATGGTATGTGCTTGTATTGAAGACAACAGTGTGACCGTCTGTCAGGCTGTGGATAAAATTACCTATCCTTTAGTACAAAACCGAAAAAAAGTGTTGTCTTGTATTTCTAATTTTGATTGGGCCTCGATAACTAAACAGCATAGTGATGCAAACAGTATGTGTATTGAACTAGTAAGCGCATTCCAAGACATATTTATGTCATGTTTGAAGGAGGCCACGCCTCCAATGGGAAGGGGCCGGAAAGAATGGGTCACCCCAGAGCTCTTGAGACTGATGGAGGAGAAGGACCGGCTGTATAGGAAATGGCAGAGTTGCCCGCGCTGCGACCGCCATAAAAAAGCGTATACATCCGTTAAAAACAAACTTTATAAAAAAACGTATGCAGCTAGAAATTGTTTTATAAAAGATAAAATCATTCAGGTGAGCGGAGATATAAAGCGAACATGGCAATTGATAAATGAGATTCTAGGAAACAAAAAGAATTCACTAGATGAATCTATACTAAGGTATATGAAAGAGGATCCGCAAAAAATTGCCAATAACTTTGCCAAATCTTTTAAATCAGAAGTTGATAAGATTAAGCATGTTTGTAACATTCAGACAATAACAGTGCATCACACAGAAGTGAGTCCAACTTTTTCTTTTCCAACTTGCACGACAGCGGAGGTTACAAAAATTATAACGTCCCTACCAAATAATAAATCAGCCAAGACCAAATTAAGGCAGAGCACCTAAAAGAAATAGTAAACGAAATTAACCCAGTCATTTGTAAAATTATCAACCTATGTATTCAAAACGGTAAGTACCCCGATGTTCTAAAAAGAGCTGTAGTAAGGCCCATCTATAAAAAAGGCAATCACTCAGAATGTGTTAACTACAGGCCTGTATCCATTTTATCCACATTAAATAAAGTGTTTGAAAAATTCAGCGTTAAAAATCTAGTGACATTTCTAAATTACCACAAAATAATCTCACCATTGCAATTTGGCTTTCAGGCAAAAAAGAGCACTACTAATTTACTTACAGTGTTCTCAGATTTAGTAAATAAATCATTAAATGATCGAAAGCACGTCGTGGTTGTATTAATAGACTATAGCCGCGCGTTTGACACTCTGCGCCACGATAAGCTCGTATCCGCGCTTCAGCGCTGTGGCGTGCGCGGCCAGGCACTCGCGCTGCTTACGTCATACCTGCAGGACCGACCTTCAAGCGTCAAAATCAAAAACCAATTCAGTGACGATATTCATTTTGCTTCCGGGGTGGCACAGGGTAGCTGCGTAGGGCCAATCGAGTACCTCATCTACTGCAATGACATGGTGAAAGTAATAAAAAAATGTTTTATCTTTCAATTTGCCGACGATACCTTGCTCATGTCTGCAGACGAGGACCTCCAAGCAGCTGTACATATGGTCGCAGAGGATTTCGATCGCACGGTACGATGGTCCCATGACAACGGTCTGAGCCTCAATAGTAGTAAGACTAAAGTAATGCATATCAGGTCACCTTTCTTGCCATCGACTGGAGACCCGATCAATATAGTGAGCCATTCCTATGAGTGCATACATGTCACATCGCCCATGGTGCCCCCATCGCCGGCCTGCTCGCATCCTGGCTGTACTGTACTGGAAGTTGTTGGCCAGTGTAAATATGTGGGGCTGATAATCGATTCCAGCTTCTCGTGGAGTTATCAAGCTGACCACATCTGCAGCAGGTTGAGGTTATGTCTAAAAAACTTTTACTACCTTAGGCACAAACTCCCGCAAGATACACTCCGCCTTATTTACACTTCTCTTGCTGAGCCAATAATAATGTATGGAATAAGAGTATGGGGTCTTACATTTGATACATACATTGATAGGGTGCAAAGCCTGCAGTATAGGATCTTGAAATTAATCGCTCCACGCGCGGAAAAAAATATTTCAATAAATAATCACAATCATCTTTTTAAATATTTTAAAGTACTGCCTGCAAAGGAGATGTGCCTCTGGAAGATAATAGTTGACCATTACTACGACAACTCGCGAAAACAGCCCATAAGTCACACTTACAACACACGGCTCAAAGAGGACGGACAGTTCCTGGTGCCTAAGATGCAAAACTACTACGGCCGAAGAACCTTAGACCATATTATACCAAAAGCGTTTAACACACTGCCACGCAAATTAAGAACTAACTTACCAGTTTCACAAATAAAAAAAATGTTAAAGTATTTTTGATTGACAGTTTATGATTTTCTATTTTATTTTATGTTTTGTTTGTTTTCTCTTATCTGCCTTTAACAATTAGAGTTTTTTTTTAAATATTATTTTGCTTTTTCTTAATAATTTATTTATTTTATTTATTTATTTATTTGATGAACGAGCAGCCTAAGCTGATGTGTTCATGTCTGGGCTCACTGGTGCTTTGTTATTACGGTTACTTTAGTTTAGTGTTTTTAGGTGTTTGTCAAGCCTGTTTTTAAAAGAATTGGTGGTGTTTCTTATTTCTTATTGTTTACTGTTTTCGTGTAATTTTTAACTAATTTTATGTTGTTGTTTGTTTATTTTTCTTTTCCTTCCAAATTTGTAAAAGTTACTGTATACAACTGCTCATGTTTGTTTGGAATTTATCATTTGTCACACGCAGACAAACTGTAAGGTTTCGCGTGTACAGTTTCATGTATGTACATAATATAAAAAAAGTTAAACAAACGCCACTACGTGGCACTGAACCTTGAACCTTGAGCATCAGGCTGTTTGCATAAAGTATTGCTCTAATGTAATATGAATTGAAATGTATTTAATCCAAATGAACACCAAAAGAGTTTTTTATCATGTGTTTATAAAATGTTTCAGTTCAACAAAATGTGATGGACAACGGTTTAACAACGTCGAAGGCTTTAGTTTTGGTGGCAATTATATTTGTCTCATCCCTTGTGGTCCTTGGATTTGTGTACAGATTATTTCCAGATTTAGAAGAGTAAGTATATCATCGATGAGTATTGATTATAAATTGAAAAACATTAAGGTACGGCTGACACCAAACTTCATGGCTGATGTGAAGCTAGGCGCGTTTCGCTGCGCAAAATACAAATTTTGGCCTAGTAGGGATGTAAAGGCTTAGACTATAACTTGGAATTCAGATTGACCATCAAGTTTTGTGCGAGCTGCATAGAAATGGCAGATATATCTCACAAACATATGACCTTTATATATGTAGACATGCATATTAGTAGAGTTGGTTTTTATTTCTAATGTCAATAATCTTATCGTCTATTATTTAATTGTAAATAAGTGAAGTTGTTTATTTTTGTGTCGTTGCAGTGGAAACATCAGACAAATTCGGTTTTTTTCAATGTAACTGGACACGGATGGCTAATACCAAACTGACCAACACATATTAGCCTAACACATCACATAAGAACTAGGTGCCATGCCAGGAACTCCCCTAGATTGCTCGGCTACATTGAAGTGGATGGAAAACATAGACAATTTTCATTGCCGATTCGACGGTCATTCATTCAATGCGATGCATTCAGGCGGGATTAACCTACCACCTAGTGAGTAAGGAAGGGGCAGTTTTACGTGGAATCCGAACCAAGGCCAGCCTCAACGGGGGAAAATGGTCACCCATCCAGAACCCAACCGCACTCAGAGGTGCTTCACCAAGCTTATTGAATAGCAAGGCGTCGCGCCACTGGGCTACCGAGGCTGAATCTGTCACTAATGTGACCTTGGAGTCATTAGGATTTTTTTAATTTTACCACCATGAATGCCTTTGGCTATTAGCAGTAAACCTGTTTTTTATATTTTCAGACAAGAGAGGCAACATGTTAAACTTCCATGGGATTTGGATGATGCAAAGAAGTTAGGTCTTGTCCTTGACCGATACAAAGAAAAGTATTTCTACGAAGTTATGTCTGCAGTATTTCTAGTTTATATTTTGTATCCTTTTACAATATGATTGTCTGTATTGAATTTATCACAGGTTTTTTCGTATTGTGCGTGTTACGCACATGAATTGTGTTTATTTGGACTGGTGGTGCGGTGTTTTCAATAGGGTAGGCCAGCCAAAACTCTTTAAGAGGGAGCATCTGAGTAGCTCGCAGCCTAGTAGCGCTTCTTTTTTTAATAATTTTTGAGCCACATTTTTCTTGCACGAATAATTCATACTTTCTAGACTTTGTAATAATGTTAGAATTAGAATACAATAGAAAATAATTTATTCGATAGAGTACAGTCAGCCTCAGTGGCCCAGTGGCCCGACACTTCGGCGATCGCTCTCCGAAGTTAAGAATCGCTGGGTCCGGTCTGGTCTTGGATGGGTGACCATTCGACCGTTGGGAGAGGCTGGCCGTGGTTCGGATTCCACGTTAAACTGGCGGTCCCCTTCCTTACTTACTAGGTGGTAGGGTTAATCCCACCCGGGTTGGTACCATCGCATTAGATGAACGATGGTCGAAGCGGCAATGAAAATTGTCCGTGTTTTCCATCCAGTTCAATGTAGCCGTGCGATATAAGGAAGGTCCTGGCATGGCACCTAGTTCCCATGTGGTGTGTTGGGCTAATACCATGATAGAAGGTGTGGTATTAGCCATCCATGTCCAGTCACATAAAAAAAAAGTATACAAAGCCAAGAGAACTTATTTTTATAAAACAAAAAGTACCCTAGGGAAAAGGCTCATGACTCGGCGATGGTTCGCACTTACGAGAGCTGCAGCAAGCAGCAGCAGTCTGGCGACGCTGGTTTTCAGTCACAACCTATGATGGGGATGTGTGAGGGTGTGTTTATATTAAGTACTCTCCAAGGACATGCACCTGAATACACAAGGCACATACGAGGACTTTTTCTAGCCGAGGACTTTTTTTGATTGAGAATTGAATAATGACTGTATATTCCAGGGACATCTACCGACATTTTGATGGCATTGAGGATTCAATTGCATAAAAAACATCTTTTGATTGCTTTGCAAATATTTGTCAAGTCACAAAAAGTGTTTTAAAAATATTTACACGAAGAAACATTTTCAAATTCAATGAAAATATTTTATTTACAAAATCTTAGATGCAATTCTCTTGGTTCTTGGAACAAGCTATGTTCCAGTTGCATTCCTCGTTGACATATAATAAAATAATTGTGACATGATAAAACAAAATGTTGTAGCAATTTAGAGTGCTGCATAGCTCTTTTTGCGCATGGCCAAAATTGGAACTAAACGGTCGCCATCTTGAACGGTCGTCTTCGCAATACGGGGATGTATTGCCATTATAACAATGCAAGTTACCCACTGCTTATTCATTTTAAGCTGAGGGTATTTTTTTATTAAGTAATTATTAGTTTCTGAAGATGTTTGTGGTTTAGGTACCCCGTATACCTTCACGCCGCTGTCCCGGAAGGGTAGTAGTAGTGGTTTGATACCATCGCGAGTTGTACTCGAAAACTCCTTGTTAGATTATAACGAAATAAAAAAAATACTGTATGAAGTCTAATCTAAATTGGATGGCAAAAAATATCGTTTGACAGAGTTATAACCTCCAGGATTGACGTAGGGGTTTATTTTCTTCATTTTATTCAAGAAAACAAAACTAGGGGTAGTAAGTAATCCGACTTCTACAATCCCCATTTTTTTTATTAAAATGATGAAAGATCAAATTTAGTTATACTTTGAATAATATTATTTACCTAAAATAGTAATTTTCATTTCCTTAATTTTTTTTCTTACAGCAGGCTGTGAATATTTTCCTGATCAATGGGGGATTTTTTTTTCATGTGGTAATTCTTAAAAGACCGTGGTGCCCTCAGCCAGGCGCAAAATAACGTGTGTGGGACTATAGCATGCATGCTGCAGGATAGTGTGAAACTGATATGAGATTTTCATTAATTGTGCCTAAATAAGAAAATATAATTCCTATCAGATTATCAGCTTGCAAACATTTGCAATTCCTGGATCGATTTTCCTCAGTATTCTGTCCGGGTTTCTGTTTCCATTCCAACTGGCCCTTCTGCTGGTTTGTTGCTGCTCCGCTATCGGGGCAACATTGTGCTACTTCCTATCCAACATTTTGGGCAAGAAGTTAGTCAAGAGATTCTTCCCGGAGCGGGCGGCACAGTGGGCCGTGGCGGTGGAGAAACACAAGAACCACTTACTTAACTACATGATATTTCTACGAGTCACTCCGTTTCTGCCCAACTGGTTCATCAATATGTCTGCTCCGGTCATCGGAGTCCCACTGCTGCCATTTGTTCTAGGCACTTTCATTGGTAAGTTTGAAATATAGTTAAGTTCGGTTATCATTGACATAGAGCAACTACTTAAACATACATTCCTACATTTGGGTCAGGCAGACTTAAGGCAGGACGTAAAGTGAAGAATCCAGCCCAGATTCTTGAGAAAAAATACCCTTATCACTTAATTATGCACCAGTATTGCTTTAACTCTGCCATCGATATATTTTTTTATTAGTCTGGTAAAAATTTTGTCAATCATCTCATATTAAGGATGTTCCGACCCATACAATGTTTTTTTTACACAGAACGCAAAAAGTATTGCACTTTAAGGCACGAATTCGTCAAAAATATAAAATATAGCCATAGTAGTTGCAGCGAAAACATATTCACAATTTCAGGTTTAATGGTTTCGTTGTAATTGCCGATTAGAAGTTTTACACCGTTAGATGGCGCTGTTAAATAAAAATCATATTTGAATAAATTGTAACAAAACCAATAATTGTGAAATTGTTTTCGCTGCAAGTAATATGACTATATTAAACTTTTATTATTAAGAGCCCGCGCACACAGAGAGCGGTCAGAGTTCTGCGTTCTAGTGACCGTTGACCGCTCAAGAGTTCCAACGCACACAAGCGGCGTTCAAATTCTCGCGTTCTAGTTTCGTTTGGGTCTTTGCACATGCAACATGTCACTAGAAAGTTCATCATCATCTGATGACGAATTATTGCTCTTGTGGAGCTTAGCAGCTTCTAAAAAGAAAAGGAAGTATTGGGTGCATCCAATTAACGCAACGCGAGAAGAACAAGGCGAATTTAGTAGTATTTTTCAGGATTTACTTAAAGATGAACAACGATTCTATATTTATTTTCGCATGTCGATTAATAGTTTTAATGAATTGTATAACATCATAAAACCTGAGATCGAAAAACAAAATACTAACTGGAGGAACTGTGTTTCATCAAAAGAAAGGCTGGCTGTATTTTTAAGGTATGTATTTATTTATTAAGATAAAAAAGACATTAGAGTATTTAGAAATAATAACAAAATAACATAATATACTAAATGTTCATTTGTTATCCGAATGTACCGAAAACGACATGTTTTCGTAATATTCCGTTAGGTTTCCAGTCAACTGCGTCTGCGGTGTACTAGCTAAACCACCCTATTTTCTTGATTAGATACATTATCAGGTTCCGGAAGCTTTTCAGAAACCGGGCTTGGAACGGCCCACAACCTTGAACTATGATCATAGGGACTTGGAACCGACTCCGAATATGTTGTTGAACTGCAAGACCTTCGATTGACTGATTGCGGTGCAACTTGAGAAGCACTTGCATCACTCCCTTCTATCACTTGTAGCTCGTACCGGGCAAATAGAGAAGCCATTTCTAGCTTTACTATACTTTGCATTCTAGGTGGGAATGTTTTAAAAGTTTGAGCATAACTTAAAAAGAAATGATCAACTCCATCCATTTTGGCTTTTTGTTCATTTTTATTTTTTAAATATTCTATTATTTTCTCACTATCATTGGGGTCTGCGCTCGTTTTTCGTTTTCTCGTAATTTGCTGGCTTGATCCAGTTGCATGTGTGAGATTTTGTGTTTCATTCATCGTAGAGTTCTCTGTGTCGGCTGTAACAGTGGTATGATCGTCGACTGGAGAACGCTGACTATTACTTTCTGTTTGTCTTCTTATATTAAAATCGTCTAAAAACCTCAATTGCGAAGCCCATGGCCAAGACTTATACTTTTTATAAGCCTGGCCTGTAGAAAATTCATTATTTTTCTTGTACTTGTTGTAGTTATCCCTCAGACTCTTCCACTTGGCTATCCATACTTTTCAATTTTTCAGGTACCTTGCTACAGGAGATACGTTTAAAACAATTGGCCATTCATACCGTATGGGATTTACAACTGTTGGTAAAATAGTAAAGGAAGTAAGTAAAGTAATATGGGAAACATTACAACCACTATATATGGCAGAGCCGACTGAAAAAACATGGAAGGAGGCAGAAGCTGGTTTCAATGAGAAGTGGAGATTTCCAAATTGTATAGGCAGTATTGATGGAAAACATGTTTATATAAAATGCCCACCGAATACGGGAACATTACATTTTTGCTATAAACAAAGATTCTCTATTGTGTTGCTTGCAGTTGTGGATCCAGATTACAAATTTATTTTGATTGATTTTGGCAGCTATGGAAAAGATAGTGACAGTACGGTTTTTCAAAGGACTTCATTCTATCAAAAAATTGTTAACAATCAGCTGAACATTCCCGGGTCAAAGCCGTTACCAGGTCGAGAAAAGCCAGTGCCTCACGTTTTTATTGGAGACGGCGGTTTCAAATTAGAAACATTTTTGATGAGACCTTTTCCAACTAATGTAACCATACAGGATTTAAGAAAAAAGACATATAATAAGAGACTGAGTAGTGCAAGACGCATAGTAGAGAGCACATTTGGCATTTTGGCTCAAAAATGGCGGGTATTTTTTAAGCCATTGGAACTCAATGTAGACACTGTCGTTGATGTTGTAAAAGCAGCGTGTTGTTTACACAATTACCTTAGAGTAAAAGGAGATTGTCACATCTATGATGATGAGCCAGACAATGATCAACGCAGTGCCGCCTTTCAACATTTTCAGCAAACAAATATGAACAGAACCAACTGTGCAGCGTATGCAATTCGGGACGAATATATCGCTTATTTTAATCAATAGGTAGGGTAAGAAATACCAATTGTCAATATTAGACTGATATCCAAATGATTGAAATAAAATTACTATTACAATGTGATACTTACTGTCTCCAAATCCCATTTCTGTGGCAATTTCAAGCCAAGCTTCGGCTTTTTTGTCGCGGTTTTTATAGTCTACATCACTTAAATCGTATAATAAACTCCTTTCCCTAACCAATTCAATTAACTTTTCTGTGTTTGCTACCTCAGACATCGCGGCGTTCAGGCGTTCCCTGTCTCGGCGGGCAAAGAACTCTTAGAACGCGACGTTCCGCTTTGACCGCCGCGGTCTGACTGCCCGCTGTGTGCGTTGTTGTTATAGACTCGGTACATTCTAATGAACGCCGAACGCAGAACTCGGAACTCTGAACTCCTGACCGCTCTCTGTGTGCGCGGGCTCTAAATCGTGCCTTAAAGTGCAATACTTTTTGCGTTATGTGTGCAAACAACTTTATATGGGTCGGAACAGCCTTATGATATACATTTTTTCATGTCATGAAAGTATCGGAATGGTAAAAGCAATGTGTTGCAACACATCAGGGCCACTCCTTTTGGTGAGCACCTTTATAGTAGTCTTTTACATTGATTTCACAAAATTATTTGCATAAATAGTAAAACCAAATCAGTTCACTGTTCAAATAATCAAGCTCAAGAATAATTTTCCATAGTAGCTGCTGCATAAATGGTTTTGTTGGCACTGACATGGCATTTTGTCACCTCATGTCTTTTTCACTATGCTTTAGGATGAACCGGATTACAGTTCTGTGAAAACATTTCCCCAGCAGACCAAAACATTTTCTTGAGGCAACATCTCTTTCAATTCTTTGCTAGGTCGACTATCATGAATGTTACCAGTTTGTAGTTTTATTTAAATTGTTTTCGTCAGCTAGATAGCTAGATGTGGTCCGAGGTCAAATATTCGTTCAGCTAGTTATCGGTTGTGTAATGTTATTTTCCAAAGTTTTAAAACATCCTAGCAATTGTGTTTGTTGCATTTTAAGTACAATTTTGCATTATATTCCAGGGGTGGCACCACCCTCATTTGTGGCGATCCAAGCGGGTCAGACCCTTCACACCCTGACGTCCACCAGTGACGCCTGGTCGTGGAGCTCCGTCATCGTCCTCAGCGTCCTCGCCCTACTCTCACTCGCCCCTGTGCTGCTGAAGCACAGGCTACGAGAGAAATTCGAATAAACGTGCCCATATCATAGACAAGTTTTTAGATTAATTTATTATTTATTTAGTTTTGTGTATGAATTTGTGGTGTTTAGTACAAATAAAATGTTTTGTACATTCCAATGGTCTGTTTGAATTTAGTTTTCAGGGTTCCGTACCCAAATAGTGCCAGCGGAATCCTACTAACCCTCCGCTGTACGTCCCTCCGCCCGTCTGTCAGTGGGCATATCTCATGAACCGTCATAGGTAGTTGACATTTTCATGCGTATTTATTTCTATTGCCGCTATAACATATAGTGAAAATAAGAAAATAATACAAGAAATGTGGTTGGAGTAAATGTAACTTTTGACACTAGTAAGTATTGCTTTTGGTTAGTCTTATGCTGAGATTAGTAGACGTTACTCGTACTTGGCTTAGCCAAAGTATGGATTACGACTGTCAAATTGGACATTCGGTCCATACATTTTATGTCAAAACTGACAGTCGAAAGACATACTTTGGCTCAGCCAAGTACGAGTAACGTCTATAAATCTCAGCATTAGTTCTAGTAACAACTATCTTTCTCAACCAGTTTCAAGTTGGATAAAAAAGGACCAGTAAAAGATATTGTAACGATGTATTGTTTTTATGTTAAATTAAGACAAATCACAATTTAAACTTAACAGTAATATCCACAGTTCAAACTTAACAGTAAGATCCCATGTATGCGATAGTAGTAACGTTTTTGGCTGATGGTTGCACTACAGGTCTCCAATACCACCAATTAAACCATACTGAAAAAAAAACAAAGACATATACCTCCAATAATCCATACTTTAATGTTATAAATGCGAAATAGCTCTGTCTGTCTGTCGTGTTTTCACACCTAAACCGCTGAACCAATTTTGATGAATTTCGGTATAGAGATAGTCAGGACCTTGGAGAAGGCCATATGCTACCTTTTGTGGCAAAACTGAACTCGAAGGGGGTGACAGTTTGTATGTGGAACTCATAAAATCCAGGAAATAATTCGGCCCAACATCAGTTCAAAACGACATTGACCCAAGGGGAGCCGGTTACCTCAGCTAGGAAATAACGATTTATTGAGCGGCTCGTAGCCTAGTGGCGCGGGGACTGGCCTAGCATACCAGAGGCTTGGGTTCAATTCCGACATGCACCACTGTCTTTCTCTTTCAGAGTTGGATAAGTGCATTTCGTCACAAATGCGAGCTGCTCCATGGTTCGGAATCCATGTAAAACGGTAGGTCCCCTTCCCCTACTAGGTGGTAGGGTTTAAGCCCATCCAACCATTAGGTTGGTACCATCGCATTCGATGAAAATATGGTCGAAGCGGCAATGCAAAATTATCCGTGTTTTCCATCCGGTTCAATGTAGCCGTGCTCATAAAGGGAAGGTCTTGGCATGGCACCTAATTCCTTCGCGAATGTGGCGTATCATAACGGTAGTTGTGTGGTATTAGCCAACCATGTCAGGTCGCATAAAAAAAAAGGAAAACTCAAATTGTCAGAAATTATGCTTACACAAATGAGATTCCTCTAGCATAACCGTCAATGGTTTGCAATGACTCTCGCATTCCTTGGCTGGTCGCAGTTCCACTTCTCTATCTCCTTTTATTTGCGATAGGAATGAAAAATTGCACTCCGTATCAGGTAAACGCAAGGGCGCTTTACTTTGATCAATCAAGATAAATCTCTCCGTGCCCTGCCCCATCTGTGGGACCACTTCAGGCCGCCGGATCAACTTCCGGAGTAGCTGGGCCGGTGCCATCCTGTTTATTCTCCTGTAAAATCATGTTTCACTTCAGTATCTTTTAATTAGTCTTAATTTATGCCTTAATCAACTTAATCAACCAAAGCGAGCAAGCCATTCTAAGAGCTTTTAGGGTGACAACCCTAACAATGTCGCTACAGTGTATGTCCGTTTGTCTGTCAGAGCTCTCTTGCTCCTAGCCCATTAGGCCTCGAAGGCTAAACTTCACATAGCATGTCTTTTGAACTTACCCAACAATTTAATAATAATAATAATATAGTTTTATTTCAGGTACATTTATACCTATAGCTGTATCTGTTATTTATTGTAGCTGTTTTTAATCGGTTTTTTATTATATTATTGTGTTTATTAAAACTATATGTATAAAATTGGTGTGGTGCAGTAAAACCAAGCAGAATTTGATCGAATTTATGTCCAACCTAATAGAGGGGCGGGGACTACCAAAATCTGCTTACTGCTGTAAATACGGAAACAACTTACTTTGTACCTACTTAAAAAAAATAATTTCGACCATTAAAATATACAGAAAAAAAAACTAAGATTTTGTTTTCTATGTCAAAATACTTTAACCGTTAAATATAAGGAAGGTCCTGCCGTGGCAACCACCTAGTTCCGATGTGGTGTGTTGGTCAACATCATGGCAGTATTAGTACGACATATGGTAGTATTAGCTATCAAATTTATTCGAACAAAAGGTTAATGCTTTATTTACGAAAGAGTCTCACTTGCAATTCACTTGGAATTTTTAAGAACTGCAACTTCTAGCAACTTCAACTAGTACTTGTCGAAAAAGAACTGTCTTTCACAAGTATGTACATAGGTTGATGTAGTGCAAACAGGATATTGTTTTTTTTTCATCTTATATAGATATTTTGATGATGATGATATATGGTATTGTACTGTGCATTATGTTTAGTGTACTCTGAGGACCATAGTTTGTACTGTCTATATGCAAAAGCATGTAATCTTAATTTAGTAGGAAGTATTTGTGGACATACCATAAATAATTATCATGGGTGTGTAAAGATTCAGTTTTGGCGAAGATGTTGAACATATCTCGAGGAGTAATGCTCTCTTTATCATTTACAATAATTTTTGAGGCATCCCTGTCAAATACTTCTGCATTACTTCCGTATAGTGCTTTCAGATCTGATATATCAATAGGTTGCTGTTTTGTCTGAAACACAAGAAGAGTGCATGCATTAGAAGAAGGGTGCATTAGAAATTAAGCTAAATAAAATATATCACCTGACCTGCCCTATTACGTTTCCTGAGTTTCGCTTTAGTGCTATAATACCACGGCATACGGCACCCAGCCTAGTTGAACCTATATAGTGTGGTCAACACAGGACGTTTTATGAAGAAAGGAAGCAAAAGTGTGCTGAGATCATAACAGACAACGTGGTTCAAATAAGAATAGGATGGGAACCACTGCCATTTTGAATGTCAAACTGCTAAAGGCAATTAATTTCTGTATGGTGTGCAAAAAAGTTTCTACAAAAATATTAAATAAACATTTAGAGAAAATAATTAGTTTCAACTAAATATTGAATTGAAGAACAGAGATTCAAATAATATTCAACAACGCTATAACAAACAAAATTAACCAATAAAACAATGAAACTGAGGTACTTTCGAGGACATCCGACACAAAATAACCACATATAACTAAACAGATAAGCACAGATACCAAAGTACAGCCCCCCTTACTAGTGTAACTGTATATTCTGTGACTGACACTCAATGTCATCCTACACTGTGTAGATTCGTGTGTTGTCTAGTTCGCTGTCACGACAAGGCAGAAAAGCTACAAAATAAAGAACAGCAAACGATGTTTACACACTGTTCAAACCTCGATTCTGATAGATGGAAAAAAGCATCAGGCTTCTTTTGATATTGAAGCGAATGTTTCCCATGTAAACCCGTGCGGACATGCTGACTGAACTTTTATGCACTTATTTGAGTGAAGTTAGTCACGAAAACCTATTCTTATTTGAATCGCATTGTACATGGCTATTTATATCGGTGTGACCTCTGTAACAGAGGCAGAATCGTCTCGAGCGGTTGACGTTCCATAACCAACTAAGGACAACATATACTGAATAAACAAACCTGAATAATTTCAGGACATTTTGAAGGCATCAATGTTTTTGAATATATTTTTTAAAAATCTCAGACTGATAATGTACGGTGTAGGGATAATGTCCACATCTTCATTGCCAATTTATTAGATGCCACCAGGGTCAGACACCATAGGACTGAATCACCACGCGGCTCTCACCACACTAGATTCCGAATAATTCCACATCTAATCAAATCTGGTGGTCAAGTCCAAGGCTATATTTCTTCATAACCAACTGGACCTTCATAAGCATGTGCTTGACCGACAGGTAAGTCATGAAAAGTTGGAGGTTTTTATTCAGATTACCAAAACAAAAAAAAGGTCTCAACACCTGAAAGTAATGTATTGATGATACATTCTGAGGTTGGTATATTACACACCTTATACACGAAGGGAGCGCTATGCTCTTGTTGGAGTGAAGGGTCTGGCCGGGTAACATGAAGGACTCTCATGCTGCCAGCACACGGCCAGCACTCCATGTCCACGACTCGGAACAGCGGGTTCTGCAGCAGGCATGTCTCATCATACAACTCTGCAACATACATCATATATCTAAATAAGTTGCCTAGAAATTTAGACGTGCATCCTAGTGTGCTGCTCAAACGGGAAGTGAGTATGTAATACCTGCTTTTTTGTTCTGGAGATGGCCTTCCTTGATTCTACACGGTGTACCGCTACAAGTTGATAGAAGTAAAAGGCTGTGATTCTTTCACGAAATTGATCATTTGTTCTCCCACTTATGTATGTCAAGACAAAAACATTTCCCCCCTTTATATTTTTGTTGATGCCTGCATACATACTTACACCTAGATCCATCCTTGTGCTGCGTGGGTCCTAAGAATACAAGTGCGTTCACTGCATTTCTTCCCGTACATGTCGCAAGAGACGACTGAGGGATTTGACGTTTATGGTTCGGATTCCACATAAAACTGTAGGTCTCCTTCCTAACAAAGTGGTAGGTTTAGTCTTGCCCGGGTCGGAACCATCGCATTGAATGAACGATGGTCAAAGCGGCAATGAAAATTGTGATGATGTCCAGTTACATAAAAAAAAATGTTCCAAAATCAAACTGACCGGTCAACGTGGGAAACATTGTAACCAGCGGAATGGAGACGGTGCGGAGCAGCCGCAACCCAGGGTAGATATATTCCTGCAGGGCGCACATCCCATAGCGGTACACCGGCCGCGCCGCGCCGCTCACACAGTATATCAACAGAAAGGCCAGCGCGATCTGCCGCCATGACAACCGGCGAATGCTTCCTCGAGAGCGCTCAAGCTCCGCTAAAGACTCGGCGTGTACGCGCTCGAAATCAAGCTCGCTAAGGCCAGACTCTCGAAACAATTTACTCGCAGAATTTAAATAATTTTGGCGAATCACTCGCTTTGTGGACATTTTCACATTTTCACCACAGAAAAATAAGGGAGATATTATATGTTCTGTGATAAGGGAATTGAAAATGCCTTTCACAGACTATGAATACTTTTATTTTATTTTCCACCGACAGACAGATGTACTCATAGAACTTGGGTGAAAAGGTTTCACCCACGTAGCTGTCGTTTGCTACGTATAAAATGTGAATTTATTTTTCTAATAACTGCTGCTTGGGTGAAAACTTTTCACCCTAGTTCTTTGATAAGTCCGGTTGGAGTTGCTGTTATTGTAGAATAAAAAAATAGTTTTTTTCAAAATTGAAGATTACCGCTGCGTGGGAGGAAACTTCTTGACCGAGTTCTATGATTAGCCTTTCTTCGCGCTGGTCGACGTAAACGTCCTGAAAATGTGCGAGTACTTCAACATCGCAGATTTGGAAACACAGTAGTTCATACAATTACATACAAGGCTGTATAACAAGGGCTCTTGCCTTTCCGAATGGATAAAAGTTACAAAAAAAGTTAAGGCCCGCATATGGCGTTCGCCGGGCCCCGCCCCCACACGAGTGGTGCGCAAAGATGCCCAAAGGCTGTCAAATTTTCTCGGGAGCTACGAAAGTAAGGTTTGTTTCGGCTTTATCATGGATAACTTCTACAACGAAGAATGGAATGGAAGGAGATCGGTCCAATAATTTAATTTAATTTTTGAGATGTTATTGACAGGTAACAAAAGACAAAAAAAAATATTTCCAATACGCTTTTTCGATTATTTATTGATTAAAAATAAAACATCAGCACATATTATCGAGGATTGCGCCAAAGCCGCGGGGTCTGCCTATGAGATTCTCACCTGTGAGTTAACTTCTGTTGAATCACAACATTTTCTTATAGCTGTCATTTCATGAGTACGAACATATTGTGACTCACTGGTGAGAATCTCATGAGTGCCCCCCTGGGGTTCTCAGTTCTGGCCTACATTTTAATCAGTCTATGGTTCTGTGGATGAAGAAAGGTGGACACCAATGCGCGGAGAGCGACAAATTTTTGGCGGAAAGGAATTTTGAGGTAAAAGGGCAGAACAACGCCGAGATGTTAAAAAATCGTGCATAGCATTGGATAAATGGTGGACTCGGAAAGAATTATGCTGTGATCGCACCTCATAACGCTCTTTCATCTCAGCCCACCCCTCTGGGAAAGCGGTATATGCTAACTATATGTCAATTTTTTTTATGTAACCTTGCATGGACGGCCAATACCATATAACCACATTCCCAAACGAATTAGGTGCCATGCTAGGACCTTCCCTCTATGAGCACGGCTACATTGAACTGGATGGAGAACACGGACAATTTTTTTTTTCGCTTCAACCATAGTTTCATCCATAGCGGTGGTACCAACCCGGTCGGGCTTAACTCTGCCGACTAGTTGGGGAAGAGACCTACAGTTTTACATGGGTTTCGAACCATGGAACAGCTCGCATTCGTAACGAAGTGCACAGCTCATAAAGAGAACGAAAGTGGTGCATGACCGGGGCAAGGATTTGAACCCAGATCTCTCGCATGAAAGACAAGTCCTCTAGCCCCTAGACCACAAGCTGTTCATAAAAAAGATATATGCTAAGAAGTGATGCTATAATGTAACCGAAACTTTACTTGCAACCCATACATAAAGAAATCGCTGGAATCGCGAAAGGGTGATGCTTATTCGAGTAATTTTTAAAAACCATTCGGTGTTGAGGGACTAAAAAGAGATTCGAATTCCGAATTAGTATAGGGGTTGGTCAGAATCTCATACAGGAATCATATTCATACTTTATTATTTAGGATGCTCTCAAACTCTTTAAGTACTTACTATTAATTTTCTGTATTTAACCTCTGGTGGTAGTATTTTAAAGGGATACTGTTATTATTATTGTTTTACCTACTTATAAGAATTTGTATGTATTTTGACACCCAGCGAAGTTTCTTGTCGGAAAATACATACATTCAGACTGCGACTCTTGCCATAAAATATACCCGGCGAGATGCTCGTGAACGAGTGCTGTTTGTGGGAACTGACCTGCTTCAATTGGCAACATGCTAGATGGCGAGGATAGTCTTTGCAAATAAACAGATATTTGTTGATTTTCGTGAATTCATATTAAATTGCCTGTGTTTTTCCCCTTAAGCAAATCAGTACTTGGGGGAAAAGAACCTTAATGTTACAAGGAATGAAAATAATGTATGGTAAACAAATAGGCAGGTGCCAATAACTTTTGTAAGCTTTGTAAACTTGAGTTAAGTGGGCTTTGCCAAAAAATACTGCAAAGTTGTTTTCAGTTTCAGTTTCTTTATTTCCTCCATTAGATGTATATTACACACTCGGATTCGTCATTTTTTTTTTCCTGTCGGTTCGATTACTTCTGGCGAAGAAGAGCCGACAAGAAACTTCGTCAGGTTGGTCATTGTATTATTATTTTTTCCAGTGATACTTACAAACTAGTTTACAGTGATTGATTGATTACTACTGCTCACAAAGAACATTATTATAAGAACATTATATACATTGGTGAGGAGCAAACTCTTGACTACTATAATGACATCTTATTCTAAATTAATAGGAATTATGATCTAAATTATTCAGGTGTAAAAAGCCATCGTCATTTTTGATACAAGGTAATATCAAATTAAATATCAATCAAAGTTGCTTGTCCGTTCTACTTCGCTGTGTTTGTTGAATGGCCAATTTAAAATATGACAAAACCGAGTGCAGTGTAGTGCTCATGGACGACGAATAAACAATAAACAGGTTTAAATCGTGATTAAATCCCTTTATTTTTCAAAAGTTTTCAGTCAATTCTTAACAGTTCTTGAATATTAAAAATGCAAAAACAGAAATGCAGACAAACTGAAGAAGATATTTCAGTTTATAGTGCTGTCACTGTTTTTATATTGTCGTTGAACTTGAAATAGAAAACAAACCTCAGTCCCATTTAATTCAAGCTCAATGTTAGTGTGACAGAAAGGATCTTTAATTTTTCTCTATTCTCGGTGCAGCCGCATAAAAATCTGTATTTTTTAAGTACCGACCTATATAAAATGAATTACATTATAACTTCAAAAATTAAAGCAAGGTACATTTTACTTAGGATTTGCGTAGGCAAGTAAAGACAATCTTATTATTGAGACCAAATACTCTTAGTAAGTCTATAAGATTTCACAGCCCCTTTATAAAAAGACACGATTGACACTGAGAGCCACACAACAGTCACCACTGCCTGCACTATTGCCAGAGCCATTAGGCAGAGCCGCAGCCCGTCCACCATGCGAATAAGGTATGCGAGGCCAACGACAAACAACGCCAGGCACGCCGCTGACAGGGTTTCCAGTGTGCTCTGGATCTTGGACCAGGTGCGGACGCCAACGAAGTCGCGCGCCGCGGTCTCCCACGCGAACGTGATGGCGCCGAAGCCGAAACCAGCGGCCACACAGCCGACGGCAAGAGCGTCGTGAGACGGCGCGTTGGAGATCACTGAAATAGTGGAGACAAGTTACTAGTATAACGTGCTCATCATTATGGCACATGGTCCAGCAAACCGCTTGGTAGACAGTATGTGAGTGGGCAAAGCTTAGGATATGGTTTTAGTAAACATAATGTCAATATAATTAAGGCAGGCGAGGTGTAGCTTTCGGTTTCCGTGCTTCCTAAAACACCTGCAAATAATAAGAGCAACAAGCTGAAATTGTTCTTGTGACCCTCCTCTGACGTCTTCCAATCGATCGCTATCTACAATTTCTATCCTATGAATAGAAATTCTTATCTTATGATAGAAAAGGGAAAACATATCTAAGTACCTCTTACATTCGAAAAGTGATTCGAGCCTTTATGCTTCGCCGGACCTATTTTGCCAAGGTCCGCCACGGAATCAGTGAATTGTTGTTTTGGAACTTTTATTTCTACCGGGAATTTGAATAGGTAAGATGAACTGCTGAATATCTGACGGGCATTTTACGCTATTCGGATATAATCCTAGTATTTTGGTAAAACTCCGAAACCAGTCAAGTTACATTACAAAAAAGTACCTACATTGAATGTGCTGGAGTACCTATTATAGCCGAAACAAAAACGTTGAAACTTGAAACACATTTGCGTTAGCTAGGCACCTAATGCCTCCAATTTAAATTAATATCAAAATAGCATAGTAGCTTAACTTACCATATAGAGATGACGTAGTCACCATGAGCCCCCCCAGCGCTATGTATTTGTAGTTCCTTTTCGGCATATGTGCAATCCATGGAGTGCTCAGTAAAAAGCATAGCCAGGTGAAAGCGTGCAATGAAAAAAGGAAATTGTTTTCCAACAAAGATATCTTTGGAAAAGCACGAAGAGAGAATATTGGTATTAAAGCAGAAGTTATTAATGTCAATGATAGTTTAGAGAAGCACAACAAGAGAGCTGGGTAAAACCTCCAGCAAGACAGCGACCTCGTTAGAGGTTTAATGAACGTGTCGTTCAAACAGCAAAGGCAAAACCGGAACCTTCTCCGAATCTTGTACAATCTGTATGAAGGAATGCATACACTCCTCTTCATCGAAGCAAAAGCCAAGTTGCAGCGAAAACCAAAAGAGTTTAATACGTGTTCATGTTTAATTTCTGTCATTGGTGCAATATTAGAGAACATAACTTCGATTTCAGAATTTCGTCTGTTGTCGTTTTCATCTTTTTCCGAGTACCGTCGTCCGTTTTCCTTTGTTATGTACTCTTCAAAGTTATCGCTCATTACGCTCAGTCTCTTTATCGCTGACTGCAGATGTTTCCTCTTGACCTTCATTACACAATCGACGTCACTATCGCTGTCACTGCTGCCGCTCGCCTCGCTCTCCTCTGGTATCTCCGGTAATATTTCTACGCCGAAAGGATTTTTCCGTTTCTCTTCGGGACTCGGTGGAGGCGTTATGGTGGTCGGGATTTCAGAAAAGTATTGTTTATCAAAGACGCCTTCGTCATCGGCCAGGGCAATCCTGTGGATGTTGTCATCGGAGGGACTCTGCCAACACTTTTTACTTAGGTCATGGAGCTGCAATTCACTGTGGTAGCTGGTTGTCGACAAGTCGTTGCTAAACAAAGCGTAGTTGCGGACCAGGGCAGTGTTGTGATGTGGTCTTCTAACGCTCATTGTGACTTTGAGGCTCATCACTCCAGGAAGGGTCTGCAACATCAGTGCACTTAAGACTAGGTAGAACTCGGAAGTTCCGTAACATTCCAGCAGTTGAAGGAATATATGGGGCAGAACAAATTGTCCGATCGCTTGTCCGGCGTAGCAGAGTCCTTGAACGATGCCTAGCCGCGTTTCAAATGTGTCGAACACTACAGCGTCAACTTGAGAGGACACCAAAGATGTTCCTAAGCCTGAAAAAGAATATTGTATTGTGATTAATTTTATTAATATGGATCAGTAGAGGACAAGTATGCATACATATTGAATAGGCTGTGATAACAATATTTTATAATAAAGTGGTTGATTTATTCTTGCCTAGATAAAGTATAACCTGTTAGGCTACACACACAACACACTAGATAAAAGAGCGAAATAAGGAATTTTCAGATTACCCGTACAATGGTTCGATACAGTGTTTTTTTTATTAAACTGGACATGGTCTACAATCATATCTACAGTCGAGATCAGTCTAATATCATGACGGTCGATGTGGTCCAGCCATCCATGTGAGGTTACATAATAAAATACCCAACACACCCCATGTGAACTAAGCCTTTTATACGACAGGCACGGGAAGAAATGCAGTGGTACCACTTGGATTATTTTAAAGTGTCGGAACCCACATAGAACAAAACAATGCTCTTTGTTCTCCTATATTTTGTACTCTTAGGGCCGAGTGCACGAAAGAACAAAAAATCAAAATCAACGTCAAAGTATGATCAAACACGTCACTTTGTGTGGACAGTATGGAAGGAACTCAATGCGGATACTAAAATTGACGTGTTTGAACATTGATTAACTCGGCCGTCCCTTCGTGCAACCGGGGCTTAGCCTCGATTGCACGAGGGGACGACTGAGTTAATCAATGTTCAAACGCGTCACTTTTAGTGAACCGCAGAGAGTTCCTTCCATATTGTCCACACAAAGTGACGTGTTAATCATACTTTTTCGTGCACTCGGCCCTTAGAAACCACCTCTCACCCGTGCATAGACAAAGTGTAGTTAAGAGTTCTCACCCCCCAAGAGACCGTAGAGCAGTGGGTGGTAGACGGGGGGCGTGAGTGCGCACGCGGCGACGCCGGCGAACACGACCACGACGCCCGTGCCGGCGAGCACGCGGTGGCCCCCTTCGCCCCCCCACGAGTCGGCGGCCTCGCGGCACCAGCACTCTGGGGACAGAAATCTTGCATCGTATTGTGTTGCCGTCTGGCGACTCATGCGCGTGACGCGGAGGCGCGGTGTGCAAGCGAGACGGCAGGGCAGCAAGGCTGAGGCTGACACAGCATCACTCTGCTGCCTTTAGAGGCAGTATCAAATACGCTGCTACTAAATGCTGGAACAATATCCCACCTCCGATCAGGGCAACAACGGGTCTTCCAGCATTTCGACATGCGTGCTTGAGACTGCTCCTGGGGCAGCAGAGAGATGCGCCAATCTAAATAACACTATAGTTATATGAAAATAAAATTTAAATGATGAAATAAGACTTTAATACTAACGCTAAAACTAAAAACTAAAAAAATTATAACAATAATATGATTCCACTTCTAAGCAAACTCACAATCCTGCACTTAGCATAACCAACAATTACACACAAAACCTATGTACATACACATTCACACACTTAGCCCCGGTTGCACGAAGAAACAGTTGAGTTAATCAATGTTCAAACACGTCACTTTTAGTGAACCGCATAGAATTCCTTCCATACTGTCCACACAAAGTGACGTGTTTAAACATACTTTGACGCTGATTTTGATTTTTTGTTCTTTCGTGCACTCGGCCCTTAATAGTTACATTTTATATGTTACAAATATTCTAGTCATGTTCTAGTGCGGCACCAGTGCAACCTTAAAGTTTATTATTTGTTTAGTGTTATCGCAGCACTCCTCACTCACGTACGAGATGAGCAGCGCGACGCTTCACAATTTACATATTATAAATTTATGGACAGGTACTTGCTGAAAACCAGCACCTTGCAGTCAGCTCAACTCAGGTAGTACTGGCCGCTTAGGATTATGCTGAGCTAGCACCTTTTGGTATACAATTACCTCATTAGGATGCATCAAATGTATACTTGTTTATTTTTAAACATTCTAAATTGTACCTAATTGTTGTTTTTGTTGCCAATAAAGAATTTGAATTTGAATTTGACACGTTAAAGTTTGTTTTGGTTTACGAAACTGTTTACTATACAGAATGTTAAGGTGGCCCAACCCGGCGGGCCTAACTCATTCTCGGGCACGGTACAAAACCGTGCTGTTGCGCTCTGGGACCTTCTCTGTTTCAAAGAATAAGACAGGCTCCGTGATGAGGCAGATGCAACATGTCCACAAAAAAGACAATGTGCATAGTGTATGATTTGGTAAGATTTACGAAAAAATTTATTTCAAAACGACTTATAGCTAAAAGTAAACCACGACCGCTGTAGTCAAAAATCTAACAAAAACTAAATAGATCATATATCTTGATTAAATAAGCTATGTCTAATGACTAATCTTTTTGCGATGTTCTTACTTTATCATTGCGTAATCCACCTCCAAAGTTATTGTATAAAACGCGCGAAAAATTCGAACTTTCGGACCTTATGACTTAGAAACCAAATACAATTTTACAATGCCAATGGTCATCAGACATCTAGTTCGATCAAATAAAGCTAATTTGAGCAAAATTTTGGATCTCTGACAAGAAATATGGGCGTGATCTTCTTTCCCCTTTTGTATGGGGAGATGAGCGGGATGGGCCACCTTAATGGTCCAAACGCTAACCAGGGTTTAGGGGGTAAGCATGCGAAAGTCCGGGCGTGCATGGGGACTGAAGCGAGTACAAAAGCCGCCGCGCCACAAAAAATATTTATTTAATTTATAAAAAATATTTAATAATATACCTACTTAAATGTATCAATCAATACGTTATTCGTCCGAAAGTTATCTTTTCGTTCACATGTAACTGACAATTCAGAGTCAACTAGTGAAATTTCAGAGCGGGCGATTATCTCCCGACTAAATCGCATTTTGTATGGTAAGTCCCGAGATAATCCGAGTTCGGTATTGTTAGCGTTAGGTAATTTAGTTTACCCCTAAGTTAAGTTAAGCCGTGAACCTAAATTTAAAATTCGGACCAATAAGTGATGCTATTGACAAGATGAGTTACCATGGCAATTAACGCGCCGGTTGAAAAGGAAAATGAGTGATTAAAACTAACGGTTAATTAAATTTCTTACCATGCTGATAGGTAAATTTTCGTTTAATTGGCCGAATAGCACGTCATACTTACGACAGCCCAACCGGCGAGGTAATTTACCAGGGTAATTTTTTAACATAAAGCTGAAACACTCGAAGTGAGTATTCTCAGAATGTTTCATCTCAACGTTATATCATTCATATATTGTATTGTAATTATGTTAACTCACGTGACAAGCAAAATGCCACAGTGAAAACTGTGGGGCAAATGAGAGACATCCATTCTTCACCCCCTTGCTCGACGTTGTACGCCAAAATAATGCCATATGACAACACCAGGCTTGGTAGGAACACCTGCCAAGGAAAACAAAACGACCATGTACATGCATAGGCAAAAATAGACTATGACTATGTAAGCATATTCAAATTCAATATAAAACCTATTTAAGTTACAAAAATAACGAGATTATCTTATCTTATCTGTAGAAGTAGTTTAGGGAGTGTAGGAAATACGCGTGGTGCCCTGCCTACCTTTCTGGGGAAAATATGTACATCGTAATATTTACTTGTATTTTTCTATGGGAATTGAGCTATTCAACACTAATCGCTCGTCCGCTTGATAAGGGTTAATTTTGCAACGTTGTTTGCTGAAAATGTGAAAGAAGAACGCAGTAACCAAGAAAGAAAAAAAAACACAATGGTACCTACCCAAGGGCGTCGCCAGCCGATGGCGCAGGGGGGGGGCAAGTTGACTTTACCTACTACAATTCATACTTTTCTCATTCTCATTGGTGAATTCATTCGAGTTTCGACGTACGGGAATGATTGTTCAAGGCTTAAACTTCAAGCAAATCAACTCAAAGACTTAGGACTTTGGTTGCATTATATTTGGCAACTTTTTTAGAATCTCTAGGGGGGGCAGCTGCCCCTCCCTGCCCCCCCTTGGCGACTCCCTTGTACCTACCTACTATACCACGGAGGATAGAGACTATACTTTGAAACCAATAGCTTTAAAATGATTGGCTTACGCGTTTCTTTGGTGTATACGTAGTACGTCCCCAAGCTCACCCGACTTACCGAAACAATGCTTGATTATGTCAATGGTGCCTAGAAACGGAACCCGATCTCTGATTTTCATAGGTTAGAAATTTAAAAAAATCCCAAACATCATATTACAACCAGGTTCTAGCTATAGCTTAGTCGCCCATGTGGTGATTTGTGTGATCACGAGCACACGCTCTTTCGGTAGAGACCTTTGATTATTTAGTCTTAGATTGTTTATTGTTTATTCATCATCCATAGACAGTACACTGCACTCGGATTTGTCATATTTTATCATTAGCCAGTTCGGGGAAATCCCAGCGAAGAAGAACTGGAAAGAAACTCCGCTGGTTTTTTTTTTTCAACGTCCACTTAGTCTAAATTTACAAAAGTATTTAGACTCACAGATAAACACGCTAAATTAATATGAATTGACGAGAATCAGCAATTCATGTCATATGCAACAGTTCATGACAAATATCAGTTTATTAGTAAAGACCATGCCCGCCATCTAGAATGTTGCCAATTGGAGCAAGCCAGGCCCCACAAACAGCACCCGTTCACGAGCATCACGCCAGGCACAGCCATCGCCTCTATCAACCATATTTTAGGGAAAGAGGAGACCCGAACCCAGCGTCGCCGCCGCAACTACTCCAGTGGCAACATGAAAAAGTTGTGAAAGCTCTGTACGATTTAGTTTTAATACGATTATTTCTGTCATGAACTACTACAGTGACCTGTAAACAAAGAGTCAAAATGCAAAATACATTATTATTCTTACAGCTAAAAAAAAAAACTATATAATATTACACTTTAAATAAATAAATAAAGAAATGCTAGTAAAATCTTAGATGAAAAAGGAATTCTTTTTCATCAGTAAAATGCTAATAAGCAAAACAAAGTCTAGCTTAGTTAGATACATCAAAGGTAGAGGCGAAGGCGTTTTTGAATGATTAAGATATAATCCTGTCACGTGTGTATCGATCCTAACTCGGCTGCAAGGAAGATATTACCTATAACATTATTCCATAAATATATGTGGTTGCCCGTCCGCTGAATAACCAAAAATATAAAAATGAAACAATGTGACGTTGCAATATGTACATATTTAGATTACGTTGGTGCATTCATTGTTCAATCAAACGATACGTCATGTAATCTGATTACAGCTTTGGGAATATCGAACATTTTAATCCATGCAACCCATTAGATCGCAACTATTTTATCCATATATTGCGTTTTATAACTTTTTAGGATTACTCCAATTCATTGTTAGCATGCTCATAACAAGATTTAGACATAATAATCCTGTTATCAAATTGCAGAGATTATCATTGGAATTCTCATCTTGCAACAATTATGATATTCATTATCTGGTTCATTCACCTATTTATTTCAATTAATAACAGTTCAGTTTAATTTTCTGTATCACATCCCCATTAGATGTTATTATCTTACAGACTCGTATTCGTCGATAAAATTTGTTTGTCTTCCGGTTCGATTACCGAAAGAAGAAGAACCGTGTAGCCTTTTTAATTTAAAGGGTGTGATGCATTAGAAGAAATGAGTAAGTAGGAGTGGTTGCCACGGACAGACCGACAGACATATATAGGGTTTCAAGGGCCCAGGGAACTTCCGGTGGTTCGTTGTAATTTAATTAGGCTACAAGATATCCAGGTGGTTACGCCGGTGTATAAAGTGTGATGTGTAGAGGAGGGATCTCATGAATGTACTTGGTGGCAGCTCTGCAGCGTGTGGGGGAGGCTGTTCACAGGTTGGGAATGGGTGAATTTGTAGGGAATCGATGAATAGCGAATTAACAGACTACAGTAGGTACAAAAAGATGTAATAAATTATAGACCATTTGAGGCACAAAACACAAACAGACAATCAAAAAATACACCCTGGCATTGTCCTATTTAAGACACCTACAAATTAAGAAAATTGGGCTGTGGCGATCTAACCATCTACCTAAAATAGCCTATATTTAGAAGCACAAAGAAGACTATAAATAATTAACAATCAAGGCGGTGTTCTAACACGGCCTTAGCCTAACCTAATATCCAAATGGCCGGGGTTCCATGCCGGGAGCTCGGGGTGGGTCCGAGGTCGTGCGTAGTCGAATGGGCGGTGTCCTGCTTCAATGGGTGGTCCTGATAGACGCTCTTTGCGGTTTCATCGTAGATTTCTACGGGGGGGCTGGCGTTAGAGTATAGGTACCGTGCGGGGATCCAGCAGGCGTACGGCGACGCTGTGGTGGTGGGTCTACGTGTTGAAGATGTCGGACCGGCGACTGTGACAGGGCACGGCGGAAGCTGTGGCTGCTGGTCCACGGGCTGAAGACATCGGAAGGCGTGGGTGTGGCCTCGAAGTAGATCACGCCCGGCTGCTCACACGGATACGGAACACGGCGGCACGGCGGGCGCACCGATATTCGCGAAGGGTGGTACGCGGACAGCTCAACCAACTTTTGGGAGCGAAAGTTTTCACATTTTGTTCATGTCGCCTGACTCCGCGGCCTCGGGACCCGCACTCGTCGGAGCACGTGGCGCGACCGTCCGTCTCAAGGTGCTGCCCGCTTCTGCCCGTGTCCCGCGGGCGGCGCGGCGGAGGATTGCCGCGTGTTTCGACATTCCCAATCGGCGTCGCTAAGGCCCCAGTGGCGAGATCCGGTGCAGCATCTCGCTTGCACCTTGCTGGGAGAGCTGCTGTTGCGTCCTTGTCTTGTGTCTAACGAATTTAACTCAAACGGCGCTGTTTGTGCACCAGTGCCGAGATCCGGTGCAGCATCTCGCTCGCACCTTGCTGGGAGCGATGCCGTTGCGTCCTTGTCTCGCACTCAATGCAAAAAGATAATCTCGCCCCTGGTATCGTTACGTCATAAGGCGGCGCGGCGGACGCTACAATACCCGGTTACTTAAAAAACAAAAAAAAAACAAGCAAAAAAAAAAAGAATTTAAGTACCCTAGACATTTAACAAAGTGACCAGAATGTCACAGTGACTATAACATTAATTGCTGAACTATAATTGACAGTGCAAAAGTAATAATTAATACTGAAGCTAACCAAAATGTTACTAATGATAATCTTTACATCAATGTGATATCGATTGGCAAAACTGTTTTAAATTTCTAGACATTCAACAGGTTTACAATACTATAAGCCAAGCCCAATGGAATGCTAAAACATCTAAATGACAACAGAAATAGAATTAATATCGAACACAGTGTTATGACATTAACATATAAGTAACATTTTTATCAATCAGTAAAATATTTACACACATGTACAAGCTAACACATATTTACAATCCTATGGAAGCCACAGCCCAATGACTTATATCCTTTAAGTTTACTTTCATTATTAATAAAAAGTATAAGACGAGTATGAGAAGAAACATTACTAGCCGAAATTATATTCATGAATGTCTTTTTTTTTAAATAAAAACAAGAAAAGCAAGGCATAAAGAGAACAAGTTGTGTCCTTGAGTGTACTTTCAATAATAAGGAAAATTGAGATACGTATAAAAATAAACATCACTAAAGAAGTTGTATCTATGAGTGTACTTTCGATAATAAGAATTAAGACAAATAATTTAAGAAAAAAAAACATCAATAAAGGAAGTTTTGTCCTTGAGTGTATTTTCAATAATAAGGATTAAGACAAGTATGAGAAAACATTATTAAGCGAAGTTGTGTCCACCAGCATTATTAAAGCGATAGTAGGAACCACTGTGTGTTCCGGACATTATATTTCTAACATTCCGTATACTTTCTAAATACTATAATGTGTCTAGCGACATCCTACTTAAGATGTGTCACTCTGAACGCGAACTAACTAACTAACTAAGTACCTACGCTTAAGTATTTTAATTGTATTTATATAATTAGCATGTTTATATCTTAATACAATTTGAATTTTCTCAAAATCCGTGTTTAATTTTGTCTTTCCGAGAGTTTATATGTTCAGTGGCTCACTATGCCATATTTATTTAGAGTTCCTACTCTTATTGGTCGCTATTGTGCGCCTATAAATTAATTTTAAGTTTAAACTAAAATTAGCAATATTTACAATTGTACAATTAATACGAAAGTTTTACCAACACTCACGAACGCGTTTTGAGACACATGAAATGATTTGGCAAATAAGACTCAGTATTCTTCAAAATGGTTTACATTAACCGAATAGAATCCTATGGGAAACGTCATTAACATTTAACCCGTAGACGCTCAAAATCCAAAATAATAAGTGCCTTTTTATAAGGGACGCTTTATAAATGTCATATCCTTGTTCTTACCTAGAGTAAATTTTATCTAAATACGACTTATAAGTATTTTATATACAGGTATGTACAGAGAACATGTGTTGGGAGGGTATGGTTGTTTGGAACTTAAAACTAAATAATGCAACCCAACCAGTCTTATTATGCCGACTTAACATAAAAAACTGGTTGTAATTGGTGAGCCTCAGAGTGAGAACTCGTAAAACCCCTTCAGATCAAGACACGCGAACTGTCTCGTGTCTCATCTTGGCCCTAGGTAGGTGCCTAGTGCACCGCCTGTCGAGAAGCGTTAAATGGGGTATGGCCTGCACCTAGAGATTCTATAGAATTTTGCCCCCCTCATGGGAGGCGGCATCTATCACGAAATACACCATTATGTGTTTTCAGCTGAACGTGTCTGACGCGACGTGTTGCCCGTTACAGTACACTATAGCTGTTAAAAGAAAAAAAAAAGAAAAGAGAAAAAAAAATAGAGAATAACCAAAAGAACTAACATAAAATAAAGCGCGGTGAATGCGCTGTATGCCTTGTCTACGTAAGTGACTCGGTTGAGACCACTTACTAGTGACAGAGGACAGATATGGGGAAAAGGGTAGGAACCACTTGCTTACATCATCATTCACTTATCCTGTCGTATCCTTTCTTTTAAATTATCTATCATACTGGGTTGGGTAAGGTGGTTGGTGTTAGGGTGGGAGGGCGCAAGCTTGCTAGGGAATAGGGTGAGGGGTGAGGTTAAGTGAGGTGGAGGTAAAAGAAAGAGAGAGAAGAAAAAAAAACCCGACGAACGCGAGGCTGGTTTGCTTCGCGGACGTCTGTGAAAGACCCTAACCTAACTAAGAATTTGTCGAACTGATTTTAACGGATTCGAACAATGTGGAGTGTAGATAAGGCTTATATTTATATGGAGGTTCTACAACCGCCTCCAGCTGTGACGACACAAGAGTGACCGTACACATAAGTTTGAGAGATAAGGCTTTATTTTTGCTACGCAGGATTCTCAACAAACCGTCCTGCGGGATATTTTGAATAAGGCTTGGGCGTTTAACGTGCGTTTCAAAAATACCATAAAAAACCGCGCACCGGTGAGTCGATAAGGCTTTAATTTATAACAAAGAACGTTAACTCGACCGCGTTCCATATCGCCCAGGACACACGTGTACCCAATAGTACATTGTGACACAAGCACATTTTTTTTAAAAGACAAAATATATTTTTTTCCAAAGACAAAATTTTCCAAGAACAAGACATATACTAAAACTTAAATAAACATACCAAAACGAATCTAACCTAGGTAGTGTGTCGGCATGATTTGTGACCGAACACCTAGATGCGGGATAAGGCTTAGATTTATAACACGGATTCCCACGTAACCGTCCGTGAGCAAGGATAGGGCTTTTTATTTATTAACGTGAATTCCCTTGCCAATACCGTTCACGGGATATTTTTTCAATAAGGCTTTAGATATTAACGTGCGTTCGAAAAATATTCCAAAAAAAACAACCGCGCACGACTGACCCTAACCTAACTATTGGAGTATAGCTTGTTTTACTAAAAAAACTTCTCCAAGAATTACCGTCATCCATGTATCCCTTGACACCTGGCTCCTTTTTAGGGCGTGTGACACAAGATACAATTTAATAGAGAATTTAACCATTTAAAAATTTTGTAACTTATTGTTACTTAAAGTTATTGTTTAAATTTATGACCAAATATATCAAAGAAATGCAAACCAGTTCAACAAAAGTTTTAATTAATTTTTTTTTTTTTTTAGTATTTAATAATATCACTCACATGTATTAGGCCTGCCTTGGAACCATCCATGTTGCCCAAAATGTATGTATTTTCAGATTTTTTCTCAAGGACCACAGATTTAATAAAACGAGGGGCTAATTTATTTGAAAAGAATTTAGCGGCGTCCGATTGAACATGGGATCGACGCCAGACTATGTCACCTACATTGAAATGTATCACTGAACGACGAAGGTTGTAGCGTTTGGCATTAGCTTGATATGCTTGAGTCAGGTTCGCTTGGATTTGATGAAAAACGCTTGCCAATGATTTTAAGCTAGTGGTCCATTCGTCGCGACCATCGATAATTAACTCCTCTAATTTAGTGAAATCTGCAAATTTATGGAATCGACCATCGAAGATGAGTTCTCTACCTGTCATTACAAAATTGGGTGAAAACCCATGGGCTAAGCTGACATGGCTATTTAAAGCTGCCTGAATCTTAGGTAAATTTTTAGTCCAGTTTCTATGGTCTGTCTCAACATAAGAAGCAATGGCTAATTCAATGGTACGATTGTGTCTTTCCACTGGATTGTTTTGTGGGAAATAGACACAATTTTTGAAAAATTTAGGGATATTATACCTTTTTAAAAGTGCCTGAAACTCGTTAGAGACGAACTGCACGCCATTATCACTTATCATACAATATGGCACGCCATAGACTAGGAAAATCTCATTTTCAATGAATTTAATTATTGACTTACTATTGGCTTTTCTAAGTGGGCATAACCATACAAATTTGGAGAAAATGTCAACTACAGTAAGCAAGTATGCGTGTCCTGAATAAGACCTCGGCAGAGGACCAATGAGATCGCAACTTAATGTTTGCATTGGAGCGTAGACCTTCTTCTGAAATAACATTTTACCATGGGGTAGCTGATTATTAGCTTTAAATGCCAAACAAACTTCACACGAACTTAAGATTGATTTGATTGAAGGAAACATGTTGGGCCAGTAATAATTCAGTTGTAACTTTTTAAAACATTTAAATGGGCCAAGGTGTGCCGATAGAGGGCTCTCGTGAGTAGCAGTTACTAGCTGTTTAATATGGTCAGCGGGAATAACTTCTTTCCATGAAAATGAATTTAAAAGATTGAATTTAGGTTTGCAAAAACGAAAGAGCTTATCGTCTTCCAACCTAAAGTTCGGGTAACTAGCGGGTGATTTTTGTATACTATTTTTTATTTTCAAAAACCACTCATCAGTTATAGGAACGTTTGGGTTGGATGAGTTTACACTTTCGATCTTAATACGTGACAACGCGTCCGGGACAACATGGAGTTTGCCTTTCTTGTGGACGATATCAAAGGAGAATTGCGAGAGCCTAGTAGACCAACGGGCGAGCCTGCCCGTGGGGTTCTCGAGTTTATATAACCATTTCAAGCTTTCATGGTCAGTCACAATCGTGAAATGAGTTCCTTCTAGGTAATGTCTAAAATGTGTGGTAGCTTCCACAATACTAAGTAATTCCCTTTCGGTGGTAGAAAAACCTTGCTCTTGTTTTGTTAGCGTTCTCGAATAGTAAGCTACGGGGTGTTCCTGAAAATTTGCGTCCTTTTGTACAACTGCTGAACCAATTCCCACTAAACTTGCATCACAGTGGAGGAAAAAGGGGGCTTCAAAATTGGGAACACATAAAACTGGGGCTGAAGTGAGGGCGGATTTTAATTTTACGAAGGCTGCCTCTGCCTCAGGTGTCCAATTAAATTTTGAATATTTTTCAGAGATGGAACTTGTGAGATTGGACAGGGGCGCCGCAATAGTAGAGAAATTTTTGATGAAACGGCGGTAGTAGGAAGCTAGTCCTAAGAAACTGCGTACATCTTTGACACATTTGGGTGTTGGAAAGTTTTTCACTGCCTCCACTTTGGCTGGGTCAGTCTTTAAGCCGAACTCGTTTATAACGTAACCAAGATATTTCAGCTCAGATTTTAGAAATTCACACTTCTTTAGGTTAACTGTTAGGTTAGCGAAATGTAAACGTTCGTAAACTTTGTCAAGGTAAGAAATATGGTCTGCAAAATTGTTGGAAATTATAATTAGGTCGTCTAGATAACCAAACACATGGTCATCGAATTCTGCACCTGGTAGTAACGCATCGACCAGGCGTTGTAAATTCTGGGGTGCGTTAGATAGCCCAAAAGGGACCACCTTAAATTGTAATAAGCCTCGGCCCTGTGAGATAATCGCTGTCTTTTCCTTAGCCGATTCTGCCAGAGGGAGCTGAAGAAATGCCTTAGATAAGTCAATGGAAGAAATATATTTTGCGTCCTTTAAATTATCAAGAATGTTATCTATGCGAGGGAGAGGATAACTACATTTTTTTGTGACAGCGTTTAGTTTACGAGAGTCCATGCAAAGGCGGAAGGAGTTGTCCTTCTTGGGTACTACTAACACAGGACTGGCCCAGGGTGACGATGATGGTTCCAGAACATCCAAGTCTATCATTTCATCTATTAATTGGTCCACTAACTTTTGTTTGTAGGGTGACATGCGATAGAACCTTTGTTTGATTGGAGGACCTTCCGTATCAATTTCATATTCAAGAAGATGCGTTCGACCTAGGCCACATTTTTCAAAAGATATGGACTCAAACTTTTCTATCGTTTTATTTAATATTAATTGTTCATCTGGAGAAAGTTTACAATTACTCGAGTTAGAAATAGAATGCAGCTGTTGCGCGTTAGAAACAGAATGCGGGGGCTGTGCGCTCTGAGCGCGATGTGTGGCATTGAGCGCTCCGGAAGAAGGCTTGGTTTCACCGACCGACGCGAGCGGCACGTACGTAGGGAGGGTGGGCGGGGGAGAATTCGGCCGATACGCTTTGCGTTCTAAGACATCTATTGACTCTTGCACAGAAGCGACGGCTATTTTGCGGGCCGACTTAATGTCCGGGTTATTATTAGACGGAATGTCGTCCAAAGCTAACAATAACTTAGTAAGTGATTCATCCAACAACTTATAATGTTTGCTCGAACGGGGGCTGTTAAAGCTAGAAATTTTACTTTTAATGATATCTAAGCTGGAAATAATATCTTTAATTTTTTTAATGGCCCCATCAATGTTTAATGAAGAAATCTGAAATTCTGACGGAATGGGGAAAGTGATTTTTTTATTTATACAGCCGGAAATTTTTTTTGATAGACCGGACTTTTCCCAAAATTCTGTGCCTAAAATGCAATCAGATTTAATTTCTGGAATAACTTCAAAAGTAAGTGGAATTTCAATGCCGTCGACCACGATATTACAATGGATTGAGCCTGGACTAAATTGTTTAGTCCCGTCTGCCGTAGAGGCGGAACAAATTTTGGACTCGTCTAAAGTATATCCCATATTCAGTATTTCAAGATGTGAATTATTACCAAACACATTTATCTCGGCTCCACTATCTAATAGAGCTGTAAAATCCTTATTATTTAACTTGAAATGAACGTAAGGCCTCCTATCGCCATGTTGGTTTGATAGCACCGGGCTAACTTTCGGAAAGTCATGAACAAATTTTAACCATTCATGCCATTCTTCCGAGGAGGTATAAGTCGCCGGTGCGTTTACCTGTTTTTTGTATGAGAAGCGGAAGATTGAGGGGGGGATGGGGGGGCCTCGATCGCTCGAATATTGTTATGCGGCAGCTCGCGTGCGCTATCGGCGTAGTTCGATGAGTGAAAGTGAGTCGCCGGGGGGTGACTCGCGTTCGGATAATAAGGTCGGTATTGTTGACCCCTAGGACGGTAAGAGTTATTGTATTGGCCTGAATAGACTGGCCTAAAACGAGGATGTTGACCGCCATTAAAATTATTATTGTTGGCGTTGTTAATATAAGTTGGAGGATTCTGTTGCCTAACACTAAATTGGCCTGCATTATTGTTAAACCACGGCGGGTATTGTTGTCCGCTGCGTGGGTGTGACACTTCAGCACGAGATGTGAACCGAGAGTGGGGCTGAGGCGTAGACCTCGAATTTTGATTATCTTTCGCGGCACATGTGGGACAATTTTTGGACGTGACATTTAGCTTGCCGCAGTCAAAGCAGATAGGTATTAAAATATTCGGGCAGTTTTTAAAAGAATGGCCCGTATTTTTACATTTGAGACAAGCGTTTGTGTTTGAAGTCGACACTGTCTCGGCTTTAGGAATATAACTGTTAACTTTGGACACCTCTGATTTGATATTACTGAAGGGGGCCTCATTATTAAAACGTTCAACTTTCTTACCATACGCCAGAAGGTCGCAAGTATTTTTAATCGTACCGTAAATCAGACATTGATTGTACTTAGGTAACATATTTCGTTTTATTATTTCGAAAAGCATGATATCGGAAATTTGACCCTTGATTTTATTTGCCAAATCATTCACATCTGTTACAAAATCTGACAACTTCTGGTTAGGTTTTTGTTTTAACGAGCGAATACGGGATTCCGTGTCGAAAACGTAGTCGATATTATCGTACTCCTCTAACAAGGCTTTCTTAAGCTGGTCCCAATTCGTAACTCCATCCCTCACGGTACGGAACCATTTCAAAGCAGTGCCCGACAACAAATCAATGAAACATCTCAGTACGATGTCATAGTTAGATTTCCGCGCATAAGTAAGCTCTTCGACACGGGCAATGAATTCACGTACATCTGTTTCACCACTATATTTTAGATTCCAGGACGATAAGTTGTAGTAATGTTTATTGAACACACAATTTTCGTGGAGACCTTCTGGTTTTACCACGGTACTTGAAGATGACTGGTTGGATTCGTTATCCAAGGAAAAAAAACTGGGTCCATAATCACCACCACTACGTGTTACAACATTAACCTCCGACTGTGAATTTATGGATTGATTGTCATACATCATTAATTGGTCCTCTGGCATGTCAATGCACACGGAATGGTCCTGGCTTTCCATTTTGTAGTACCTATAATAACTTACTTAAAATGAGTTAAAAAAAAATTACGTAAATTTCCGTTAACGCGACACGCGACTAGATCGAACGAGACGAAAGCCTGATAACTACAGATTAAGGTTTGTTTTAACGAGTGATTAACAATAAGCACGTAGTTAACCTGACTTCCAAATATAACCTACGTGTTCAACGCAAGAGAATAAAGCGAGAAGAAAAAAAAATTTCACACACGTTATTTACACACACAATACATAAGCATCAAGAACACATAAAATTATACACTTAAATGAAACAGCACATTTCAGTTTTTTATATTTCGTTGTTTCATACTAACCCAAGAAGTTCCGGATCGCGGGACTGGCCGGTCGCGTGCTCACGTGCTCGCGATTTGTCCACGCGCAACGTGCTATAAGCTATATTTATAAGAAATGAGAGAAAGACAAAGAATATGCTCTGCTCTCGGCTTCCAATATATGATGACCTAAAAACCTAAGGAAACAGTGCACACCTATAAGAGCGAGAGTTACCGCCTTCGTGCGCTATTGCAAGACTCGATATTCTAAAATGAAATAACGTGCGTAAGTACCTATATACCTATTACGTTGGTGGACACAACTCGTTATTGACACATTTAATATTCAGTTTTGTTAATTCGCTATTTGCTTACCGTCAGGGCTGAAATGGAGAGTTAATTTGTAGTGTATAAAACAAGTGAGGCGTACCATAATAAAATAAATATAATTAATATATACAAATAGGAAAT
The DNA here is from genome assembly GCA_946894095.1 of Incurvaria masculella. NCBI lineage: Eukaryota > Metazoa > Arthropoda > Insecta > Lepidoptera > Incurvariidae > Incurvaria > Incurvaria masculella. The sequence continues at coordinate 3,685,605 of OX335650.1, read as the reverse complement.
TAAAATAAACCAGTTCGGGTGCCAATTGTAGCCTTTTTAATTTAAAGGGTGTGATGCATTAGAAGAAATGAGTAAGTAGGAGTGGTTGCCACGGACAGACCGACAGACATATATAGGGTTTCAAGGGCCCAGGGAACTTCCGGTGGTTCGTTGTAATTTAATTAGGCTACAAGATATCCAGGTGGTTACGCCGGTGTATAAAGTGTGATGTGTAGAGGAGGGATCTCATGAATGTACTTGGTGGCAGCTCTGCAGCGTGTGGGGGAGGCTGTTCACAGGTTGGGAATGGGTGAATTTGTAGGGAATCGATGAATAGCGAATTAACAGACTACAGTAGGTACAAAAAGATGTAATAAATTATAGACCATTTGAGGCACAAAACACAAACAGACAATCAAAAAATACACCCTGGCATTGTCCTATTTAAGACACCTACAAATTAAGAAAATTGGGCTGTGGCGATCTAACCATCTACCTAAAATAGCCTATATTTAGAAGCACAAAGAAGACTATAAATAATTAACAATCAAGGCGGTGTTCTAACACGGCCTTAGCCTAACCTAATATCCAAATGGCCGGGGTTCCATGCCGGGAGCTCGGGGTGGGTCCGAGGTCGTGCGTAGTCGAATGGGCGGTGTCCTGCTTCAATGGGTGGTCCTGATAGACGCTCTTTGCGGTTTCATCGTAGATTTCTACGGGGGGGCTGGCGTTAGAGTATAGGTACCGTGCGGGGATCCAGCAGGCGTACGGCGACGCTGTGGTGGTGGGTCTACGTGTTGAAGATGTCGGACCGGCGACTGTGACAGGGCACGGCGGAAGCTGTGGCTGCTGGTCCACGGGCTGAAGACATCGGAAGGCGTGGGTGTGGCCTCGAAGTAGATCACGCCCGGCTGCTCACACGGATACGGAACACGGCGGCACGGCGGGCGCACCGATATTCGCGAAGGGTGGTACGCGGACAGCTCAACCAACTTTTGGGAGCGAAAGTTTTCACATTTTGTTCATGTCGCCTGACTCCGCGGCCTCGGGACCCGCACTCGTCGGAGCACGTGGCGCGACCGTCCGTCTCAAGGTGCTGCCCGCTTCTGCCCGTGTCCCGCGGGCGGCGCGGCGGAGGATTGCCGCGTGTTTCGACATTCCCAATCGGCGTCGCTAAGGCCCCAGTGGCGAGATCCGGTGCAGCATCTCGCTTGCACCTTGCTGGGAGCGCTGCTGTTGCGTCCTTGTCTTGTGTCTAACGAATTTAACTCAAACGGCGCTGTTTGTGCACCAGTGCCGAGATCCGGTGCAGCATCTCGCTCGCACCTTGCTGGGAGCGATGCCGTTGCGTCCTTGTCTCGCACTCAATGCAAAAAGATAATCTCGCCCCTGGTATCGTTACGTCATAAGGCGGCGCGGCGGACGCTACAACCGACAAAAAACTTTGTTCTCGTTTTTTCATTCATACATACCGTTACACTATATGTTGGTGGAAAGCAAACTAATAGTTAACTAATTGTAGTTATTGTTAACTAGCAGAGATTCGCGGCTCCACTCCGACATTCACCCGAGCTGAGCCCGGTAAAAGGTGGTTTCACTTTCGCGGGCGTTTTATTAAATTATTATTAATCTGGATGTCGACAAAAGTTCCACCAACCGGGTCCAACTATTAGGTTGGTAGTGTGGTTAGCAATTTTTGGGGTGATTTTAAATTTTAAATCCTACGATAGTACTTATCGGACTGATAGTATAAATTCACATTTGCCAAAAGACGGATAGTCATCGCCCGAGAATTATATTTTCTATCACAATAATCTGACTATAATTTTTCTAATAAGCATATGGACTTACTTTATGTGAGCAGCATAAATAAATCCGTCGAATAGTTATCTGACTGTTTATCTGACTATTGAAAAATCAGCCCTTAGTCATTACTTTTTATTATTTAGAAAAAAATGGTAAACGAATCTTAATCATTCTGATATAAACAGCCAAATTGCTATACTTCATTGCCGTAGATTAAAATTGGTCCGTAAGTATGGATAATGTATATGATATGTGAAATATTTCCATAGTATGTAACTTGAATTTGGCTATAAGAAACAGAGCCGGATTAACAATGTCGGGCAATTCTCGGGGCCCCTTTAACCTTTCCTAATTTCTTAAAATAATTTGTTTCTACCACAAAACCATTATATTCATACAAGGTAAGCTATCACCCTAAACAACTAAACAAAAGAAAAGAAAGTATGCGGATTTTCTTATTAAATACAATGTAAAGTACAATATGTTTGCATAATAACTCTTCTTACTATATATTAAATATATTCCAATACCTAATTTTATTCACTCGATGAAACATTTTTAAATTTTGCGGAGCGCGGGACCCCTATCCAAGCGGGCCCCTAGACAGTTGTGTACAGACCTTATGGATAATCCGGCCCTGATAAGAACATTCTAATAAAGAAGGTTGCAGGCATATTGGAAATTTTCGAAATCATACTGCGCTGATTCATGTGGTCCACTTCAATTGTGAAAAAAAAGTAGATACTAACATTAAGCACGATGAGGGATAACAGGAGACCACATCGCCAAGGAGGCGACGGTAGCTGTCCACCGACTACGCTCCGACCCTGCTCATCTTCAAAATCCATCCTGGCTGCAAGCTGGTATTCGTTCTTTGGCTGCAGACATATCTACGCGTCTCTGTTGTATAACCGTTATATCTATTAGACCTGCAGGTATTATTTAGATATCTGCGATCAGACCACATTTAAATTATGCACTAACAGAAACATTTTCTGTACCTATGTAAGTAGACTATAGTGAGTATTCTCATTAATCATCACTTCACGAAACGATGAGTCACCACCTGTTGGCAAACTAGTTTCACATTCTTCTCTTATCACTGGGTTTTCACTACGCTGGAAGTAGAGCTGAGAGCCAACTAGTGCTGCTACGGAAGTGTTTATTTGAGCACTGGACAGCGGTGTCGGAAACTTCGCGCATATTGACAGTGGTGACCGATGGCGCCTATCTGTGTATCGCACCAGTAGGTTTATCAGCAAGCCTTTTCGCTCAGAGGCAGATATCTTATCAAACATCGCCAGTTTCAATGTGAATTTAAGTAGGAAATGAAAATCAATTCGGACACTTCGGTAAACGTAGGTACTCTGCAGTACGTAATTATGTAATCTTTTTCCATCTGACTTCTTCCTTCGTGCAATATTTAATGTGTGTTTAATAACGCGTGTTAATGCGTCATTTGAAAGATAGTGAACTAACACCGGAAACTAAAGATTACTCATGAAAAGATGAAACAAATCACATGGCTAGGATAAAAAATGCACAGATATTTGGACGTGATTTGGATTTGGTTCAGGAGTTTACGAGATCCCAATGTAAAATTAAGGTGGAATTTTTTCACCGAAGGTTTATGACCCAAGGAAGCTGTCAAATTACGGTTAGATAAGAGAAGAGCCTGTCTTATGAGCATGAAGTGGGTGAACAATATTTGCTTAATGCTGCTTTAGTTAAACACCAATGCTAGCTATGTAAATGTCTATGTTTTCCGAACAATTACGTAGAGACGCAGCGTGTTATCAGACACATTCTTATAAAACGCTGAAATGGAAACAACACGAACCGTAAAATTTAAAATTAAACGAAACGAAAAAGCAAATCAATACATATTTAATTATACGACTAAACGATTATAAACGATGGAACGAATGTGGAAGATAATGGCGGTAAGTGGTAACTGTAAACGCAATGGAACCTTGGAGCAAAAAGGAAGGAGTGCTAGTCTAGTGCGCCTACTAGGAGACCTGTTTCTCCAATTTTATAAATCTACAAACCCAACTTAAACGTACATGCCACACGAAAACATAGTCGCAGACGTATTGGAGGGTTTATGTGGCTGGGAACTGACTTGGCGAGTGCATTTCGGGAGTATATTCGCTTTCGGTGGCGTTGATTGGATTGTGAGGACGACGCGCGGCCAGCTTCTTATGCCACTTTTCCTTATTTTTCTCTTGTGTGAATCATATCTATATCCATTTAATTTCTTGATAATTAACGTACAGTTTTTGTTACAGACGGCAGCTCTACTAAGCATTGTGTCTGCTCAGGAAGGAATAGACTGTTTAGGAAAACCTTTCTACTGCATCAACTCGACACACTTTCTTATATGCGTTGAAATGGGATATGGTGTATCGACCACAGTTGACGTGTTGGCCATACCCTGTCCAGATCCAACCGAGTGTCACAACGATAACAATTTCGAATGCGAACTAAACGAACTATCGCCTTCTTCGTACACGATGGTAACGATGTCAATGCCACAACTTAAGATAACATCAAATAGTTATCCGACTTTAGTGTCTGCGACAGAGGTTAACCCTGAGGTGATTACAAATACTAAAACGAGCAAGACGACTATAAAAACTGAAAAAGAAGCAATGACAGCAATAAAACAAATTGACTTGACGCCCTCCACAAGGCCAGCTGCAGCGTTAGAACCCTACACATCAATAAATACAGTTACTGCTTTTGGCAGTAAGAAAAATATATCTGCAACAGAAAGTCTTAACTTAGAAACGCCTGTTATTTACGGAACAACTTCAACAAGTGAAAATGTGTTTGAACAAGTGAATAATTTAAAGACAGTAGAAGTAGCAACTTATCCATTTTCTAATACATCTTCCACGATTGCAGTGAATGTTACTCAATATCCAATCACACCTGCAGATAATCTCACAAATCAACCATTCCAAATAAGTATTTCAACGAATGGACAACCAGAGGAATCAAATTCAAGTTTGGATGTTAGATATACAGAGAAACTATTTTTTTTAAATGAAACATCCAATAGTCCTTCTAACGTTAAATCTGAAAACGATAATTCATCAACAATGGAAACTTTAACCCTTGCAAATTTTGCTACAGACAATGGTTTAAATGCAAAAATACCAAGCGCAAAAAATCATTTGGGTCCTACTGATAATTCGATTTATGAAGCACTCAGCCATACCGCAAAGCTTACAAATACTTTGGAGTCTTCAGTAACAGATAGCAGCGTAATCATCACTACTGATTTTTACTCGTCTTTAAACATCTTGCCAACGGTCAAACCTACTACATCCAGAACTAAGGATATATTATTATTTACTAAATCCACCGACTATATGAACAATTTGTTCCCAAATGAAACAAATAATAAGACGTTGGATGTCACAAAGCTTGAGGGAAAGCCTGGTTTAATTAATGAACTAGTAAACAGTGGTTTTACGGTTGAAACTCAAAATGACTATCCTTCAATATCAGAGAGAACTGCCACTTCGGTGATTTCTGTTACAAATAATAGTTTAATTGAAAACCGGCAAAGTAGCCAAGGTATCATAACCTCAACTTCAGAAAATATATTTCATCTACGGCCCGAGTCAGTCTATAACCAAGGAGTAGCATCATCTGCTGATGAAAATAGCGTGACCGTCACTAATGAGCTCTACTTGTCATCAAAAAACTTGGTAACAGTTAAACCTACCGTTTCAGGAACTGAAGAGACTCGAAAATCTATTGGATCTACAATTAAATATATACCAGACATAACGTTTAATGCAAGTGCCACCTCGAATGGGAAATCAACTTCAAGGTACATTGAACCACCATTAGTGCAAAACGATTTGACGCCATCCACTATCAGTATTGCTTCTACTTCAATTAGAAATATATTGAACGATATCAACGTTACTACTGAAATATCTATTCCAAAGAAAGATATTGAATCATCATATACTAAAAATCAAAGTGAAACTGTCAATTCACAAGTTATATCGAACAATGTTATTGTCGCCATTAGTCAAAATGAGACTTTGGGAAATTCTAGTAGATTCGAAACCAAAGAAATTGCATCTTTTTCACCAAACATTGAAACGTTATACCAGAAAGATCCAATTACTGAACAAATTGAACTGTTTGTTGAGTCAACTATAACAGAAAATTATAATATGATATCCAAAGAATTATTTGGAAATAAGTTTTTAGAAAAACCTAACATTTTGACCGAAATTGGAGTTAAAACAATTGCTACCAGTGAAAACTATTCCTCCATTAATATTGAAAATGCCAAGAATGATAACAATAAACCAATAACTGTTGTTTATACCAACGATTTAAATGTAACTAATGTAGACAATACTTCAGCATTATCGGAAAATGCAAGCAATGTTAAAATATCCTTTGATCAATTACCGCATGCAGTCGAAACTGATACTCCTCCTATGCTTAGTGCTAGTCTAATATCGACGGGTGATTTGAGTACAGTGCAAACTACAGTCGTTTTTAATAAAGAAAATGCATATGAGGATGAACATATGCCCTTAGATAATAATTCAACTGCAAATCCAATTGTGAAACACACAATTTATGGAGTTACTATTGAAAACCAATTATCAACGAGTGTTTCTAATAAGGTCGTGAGTAAACCTAACATTCTTAGTTCACAAATTGAAAACAATAGCTCTTTGCCAATTACGGCACCTTTTTCAAACGTGTTGAATGAATCAGAACAGACGACGATATTATCAACAAGGGACACAAATAATGCGACGACATTTGTTTCAAGTAATGTTTCACTGCAAATAAATTCATCCAAAATAGAAAATAACACATTGGCATCTAACACAGAAACTGCTACTGAGACAAAATCTACTCAAATATCATCTGCAAAGGATAGTGATGCAAAAAAGTCAATCCAAAATGACGTGGAAAAAAATGTGGTATCACCAGTAATACAAAAGCAAAAACCCAAATATATTCCTGCGATTATATTGGCAAAAAATAACTCTGAACAAAATTCTTCCAAAATAACAACAAACGTTATTTCAGTTACAAAGAGCTTCGACGCCAAAGCAGATAATTATAATTTAGTTAATGCTAACCCATTGGATATGGAGAGATCAACATTAAGATTTACTGCTACTGAGAGTATCATACCGTCATCTGTGGGGGATAATATTCTGAAAAACCCAAATCAATATGACGTGGAAAAAACTGTGATATCACCAGTAACACAGAATCAAATATTCAAAGAGACTCCTGCCCAAAAGTTGGTAATAGATGGGTCTGGACCAGCCCCTTTAAAAAATATTGGGGATGTTACTTGGCCTATGAACAAATTTGAGACTTTAACGGAAAATTATGATTCAACTAATACTTATCAATTGAATTTGCATACAACAACATTCAGTGTGAGTGAATATGTTGCACCGTTTTCAGTAAAGGACAATAATATGAAAAACCGGAACCAATATAAAGTCGAAAAATCTATAGTAACAACTGAAACACAAAAGGAAATCTCCAAAGAGATGTCTACCCAAGAAATGACAATAAATGGGTCTGAATTAGCCCTAACCAAAATTATTGGGATGGTTACATCGCCTGTGAACAAATTAGATGCTATTACAGAAAATTATGGATTAGCTAATAATAAGCAATTGTATATAGACACGCTAACACTTCGAAATCCTGTGTCCGAATCGGTTGTACTGCCATCTATACAGGACAATTATTTGAAAAACCAGAACCAATATCAAGTCGAAAAATCTATAGTAACAACTGAAACACAAAATCAAATTCTCAAAGAGATTTCTACTCAAGAAATGACAATAAACGGGTCTGAACCAGCGCTGACCAAAATTATTGGGATGGTTACATCGCCTGTGAACAAATTAAATGATATTACAGAACATTATGATTTAGCTAGTAATAATCAATCGGATATAGATACACCTATACTTAGAATAACTGTGACTGAATCTGTTTCACCGCCATCAATACAGGATAATAATTTTAAAAGGGCGAACGAACATGAAACCGACAATTCGTTTGTAACGACTGAAACACAAAAACTATTATTCGAACAGATATCAGTCGATCAATTAGTAAAAAATGAGTCTGAACCCACCCCGGCCAAAATTGCATTGATGGTTACTTCGCCTGTAAACAAATTTAAAGATGTAACAGAATATTATGGTTCAGGTGATCCTAATGAATTGTTTATAAACAAACCAACATTAGAATCCGTTACACTGCCATCAACAAAAAATTATGGTGCTATAAAGTCAAGCCAATATGAGGTCAAAAACACTATGGAAACAACTGTAATACAAAGACCAATATCCAAAGAGATGCCTGCCTATCAGTTGGCTATAAATGAATCGAAACCGGCCCCGACTAATATAGAAATGATAATTACTTCATCTAAAAATAAAATCGATGATAAAACAGAAAATTACGAAATAGACAACGCTAATCAATTGCCTATAGACACATCGACAATAAGGTCTACGGCCCTTAAATCTATGGCACCCTCTTCAAAAAAGGATAGTGATGGGAAAAAGTTAAACCAAAACAACGTCGAAAAAACTGTAATATCCTCAGTTGCACACCTTCCTATTAATCAGTTGGTGATAAATGAGACTGGACCTAGGCCGAGCAAAATCGAATTCATAGTTTCTTCGCCTGTCAACAAACTTTATGATATAACAGAAAAATATGGTACAGTTGAAGCTAATCAATTGCCTATAAATAAACCAACATTAGAAACTATCGCACTATCATCTGCAAATAATTATGATGTAATAAAATCTAGCCAATATGACGCTACCAAAACAGCCGTATTAAACAATAATACAAAAAAGGAAATCGACATGGAAATTCCCCAAAATCAGTTGGTAATAAATGAGTCTGAACCTGACCCGACCAAATCTACATTCAACGATATTTCAACTACAAGGAAATTCGATGACAAAGCAGAACATTATAATATGGTTAATGGTAATAAATTGCAGATAGATAGGTCAACATTAGGATTTACTGCTACAGATAACGTCATACCACATAAGGACTTGAACAATCCAAACCAATATAACGCCGAATCACTAGTAACACCAAATCAAACATCTAAAGAGATTTCTACGCAAAAGTTGGTAATAAATGGGTCTGAACCAGCCCCATTCCAATTTATTGGGATGGTTACTTCGCCTGTGAATACATTAAAGCCTATAACAGAAAATTACGGTTCGAATAATAATTATAAATTTAAAATACATACGCCAACATTTAGTGTAACTGAATTGGTCGCAACATCATCTATTAGGGATAATAATACAAAATATGCAAACAAATATGATCTCGAAAAATCTGTAGTGACCACGGTAACACAAAAGGAAATTTCTAATGAGAAATTCCTAACCACTCAAAATATAATGAATGGTCCTGAACCGACCTCAACCCAAATGTTAGGGATCTTTACTACGGCTGTGAACAAATTCGATGCTGTTACAGAACATTTTGGTATACCTAATAATAATCCATTTTATACGCCAACACTTAAAACGACTGCGTCTGAATCCGTTGCATCATCACAGAATAATACCAACAAGTCAAACCAATACAGTGTCCAAAATTCTGTAGTAACAGCTAAAACACAAAAGCAAACAATCGACCAGTTTCCTGTCAATCAGTTAGTAACAAATGAGTCTGAACCCACACCAACCAAAATAACGTTAATTGTTACTGCGCCTGTAAACAAATTTCATGTTATATCAGAAAATTATGGTTCAGGTGATGTTAATCATTTGCTAACAAATACACCAACCATAGAATCGATCTCAAAGTTATCTACAGAAGATAAGAATGCGATAACATCAAGCCAATATGCAGTCGAAAATACTGTTGTAACAACTGTAACACCAAAGGAAAATTCTAAAGAAAATGCTGCAAACAAGTTATTAATAAACGAATCTGAACAAGCCCCGACCACAAAAATAATGACAATTAGTTCATCGATGAACACAAATGCCAAAACAGAAATATATGATTTAGTTAATGCTAATAAATTGACTATGGACACATCAACGTTAAGATTTTCTGTTACTGATAATGTCGTTGCCAAGGACAATGATCTCATTAAGTCAATCCAAAACAACGTAGAACAAGCCATGGTATCACTAAAGCAAATATCGAAAGGGCTTACTTCTCCAAAGTCAGTAATAAATGGGTCAGAACCAGCCCCGACTACGCCAGATACTATCACAGAAAATTATGGTCCAGCGAATGATAATCAATTGGAAATTGACATGCCAATTTCTTTTCGAACCACTGTATATGATTCCGTTTCAACATTATCTATAAAGGATGATAAGGTGAAACAATCGAACCAAAACAATGTGAAAAAATCTGTAGTAACAACTGAGATACCAAAACGAATATTCGAACAGATTCCTGCAACAAATGGACCTGAACCCAAGTCGACCAAAATCCAATTGATAGTTACTTTGCCTGAAAAAAATATTGAAGCTGCGACAGAAAATTATGATTCTGTTAATGTTAAACAATTGGCTATGCATGCATCAACATTAAGCTCTACTCTCTTTGAATCGGTCGTATCATCATTAGGAAATGAAATGTATGTGCAACAGCCAAGCCAAAATAATGTCGAAAACACTGTATTATCACCAGTAACAAAAAAGCCATTACCCAAAGAGATTCTTTCTAATGACTTAGCGATAAATGATTCGAAACATAACACTAAAAAAATCACATTATTTAATACTACCAATATACCTAAATATGTCACTTCTATAGTCAATGTGGCGATGAAAAATTATTCGACGATGAATCCGTATCCTAAACAGGAAAATTTCAATATAGTAGCATCACAAAATAATTCATCTACCGCGAAGGAGAATTCTGGATATAACACAAAGAAAATCGAGCCGGCCGAACATTTGACGCAGAAACATGTTTTAATAACTACAGTTAAATATCCTGCAGTACCATCGTTATCAGATAAAAAATTACATGACTCTGCAGGAAAGACTACAAATGTAAAATATGAGCAATTTGTAAGCAACCAAATAGACATAATTAATGTAAAGGAGGCACCAATTGATAAGTATAATTATGTTACGTCAGAAAAATCCAAATTTATGAATTTAAATAATTTTTCAATTGAAAAGCCTCCTTTAACTGATACACTTGAGAACAAGACATCGTTTCTACCAAAAAAAATCCTTGTTAAAGAATATGAAAATCACGACCAAGAAGTAGGAACCGAAAAAGTTAGTACAGCCCAACGTCACAATACTATTGTGCCAAATAAAACGGAAACTGAAATTAATGCCATTAGAGAAAACATGAATATTGAAAAATTAGATGATAGCATATCAACAACCCACTTTAGTTTAGCCCAAGTGGTGTCACTAGGAACGGAAATTCACGCCATCGGAACAGAATATACAAGAAAAAATAATAGATCCGTGGAAGCTTTGACAACAGCTGAGCCTAGAAACGTCCTGGTGCAAGAGGATACTACGCCATCTGCAACGGAAAGCTATCTTCATTACAAAAATCAAAACATGGAGACCAGTGGAAAAATACCATCTGAGCAACTATCGTTGGCCATACCGATTATACAGGAAGTTGAAGATAGCTCAACTCTTTCATTTCGCAAAATCGTCAAAAACGACTCAAAAGTATCGGCAACTTTTAAAAGTGTTGAGCAACCACATAAGGGTGAATCAATGGCTATTTCCGTGAGTACAGGCTCTTATTTAAAAAAACAAATGAATGTTAGCTCTATTAGCGTTTACTCAACCACAACTCAGTCAATCAGATTAAGCGATGATTTAACAAAAAATCAAAAGAACAACGTGACCGATGACGTAAAACCAAACCCATCTAATAACATATTTTCAATTTTTGATTGCAAAGGAAAAGGCAAAGGAAAGTATCCGAATTTGAACAATAACAAGAAATTTTACATATGCATTGGAAGGACAAAACCTATAGCTGCTACATGTCCTCTTGATTCTAATTATGATTTATTAAAAATGAAGTGTACTAGTGCTAATACTACCTGTCCACAATTTCATTGTCTCAAAGAAGGACGTTTTAAAGATGTTTGCACTTCAGATTCCTACTACATCTGCCACAAAAATGTAAGTGGTGTATTATTAAGATTTAAACTTAAATGTTCGGCTGGCTATCATGTTAATAGTACTTCCATTAAATGTTCTTTGAATGGAAACTCGTATTCTTATCATAATACCAATATTACAATTAAGCCATCTAAAAAAAAAGGTGTGTTAAGTGATAAAAAAATGTTAGGCCGTAAATCGGTTTCAAATACTTATTATAGGGTGGCGGAAAAACACAAAACGTCTAATGAGCGGGAAGATTCTACTTCCAATGAAAAACATGTTAAAGAAAGTGATGATCAGGGAAAAAGTATCGAAAAGAAAGAAACTAAAGACAGTAATAGCAAAGAGTCTAATGAAAAAAAGGACTTTTCAGATAAGAACAAAAGAAAGGAAATAAAGCGAGAAATAAAAGGTCTGAAAAATATAAGTTCAGAAGAAGAAAATGATTTAACTTGCCAAAAACCTGGAAAATACCCATTTCCCCATGACTGTCGAAAATACTATATTTGTTATTTAAAAAAAAATAAAAGAGAATTTAGAAGACGAATCAAGAAGTGTGACAAAGATGAAACCTTCGATCGTACACGCAGAATGTGCTCAAAACGAGAAGGTACAATAGGTTGTCGCTAACTAGAATAAAAGTTAAATATAGAGAAATTAGAGAAGTATTATAATTATTTTATTCGTAAATGAACTATCTTGTTTTGTATGATTAAACTAAGAATACTTTTATAAATGTTTTCTTCTTGATTTCTTCGTGTACGAACCCAACCATCTGGTCCTATTCATTTTGTGTATAAGCGAAGAGCTTTTAATGAATCCTTGTCAAACTAGTTATGGTACTGTCTCCACGACAAACACAAAAAACTACAAAGGCTGTTAATTAAAAATAACTATGGAGCCTGCAATCTGCTAGCACGCCCACTCTTAATACTACTGAAGTTATTTGCAATAGCATGCATATATTAAATGACGAGAGGTGTTTCCCGCCCCCGTCACCCTTGGTGAGATTTACCTCATACTTTTTTGTATAACTAAATTGATTTGATATGTTTATGTACGTTCCTTCATGGCTTTCAATACCTCAGCGTTTATACTGATGTCTGTTTTGTGCTAGTTTTCCTGTAAAATGAGGGGGTAAATACATTTATTCTCTAAAAAGTTTACGTGATATTAACCCACAGCCACCTTTTAGCTCACGTCAATAATGGATGCCTCCTTATCTGCGCCATGGTCTCTCGAATCTAGAAGTATCGGATGTAGGAGCGGTTCTGGAACTCCAAGGAGACGTGTCTGCGCTTAGGAAGAAAGAGAGCCGATCCAGAACAACGTGCCACAACATACCTACCTATCAAACAGAGTGATAGTATAAAACCATTCGATGGCTTCGTACCGTCGCAAAAAGCGAAGAAAGGGATTTTAAATTGTACGTAAGCAGTATACGAATGCTAAGTTATTATTTATTCTGATATATAATGCATATTAGGTACTCGCAGGGGACCAAAACCACTACTCGAAGTAATGCATATTACTCGCAGAAGAGTAACCACAATTGCTATCTAGAATTACTCGAAGACGAAAACAGTCGCCGCAGGACCTAAAGTTGTACCAAGTAATTTTTGGCAAAAAAACCTGTGATAAAGCATTCAGAACTAACACGGTTTTGGTCTTCTCCACAGTAGCCATATGCCCTTAAATGCGTCTTGTAGGAAAATACCATTTAGTCCCGATTGCACGAAGTGACGGCTGAGTTCATCAATGTTCAAACTCGTCACTTTTAGTGAACCGAATAGAGTTCCTTTCATACTGTCCACACAAAGTGACGTTTAATCATACTTTGAGGCTGATTTTGAAAAAAGGTAAGCGTATCTTTTTTCCTACATAGAGTTTGAACACTTCTCGCTTTCGCTTTACTGAGTAGATGTCAAAGAGTTCGGTAAAGTAGCTAAGCTCCTACTCAAATATGCTAGTCGACTGTCGCTTTGTATAACCATTTTTCAATAAAAGGGGGGCCACTCAGGGAGCGAGCACGAGAAGTTCTCACACTTTTAAATTGATTCTGAGCAATGGAATACCTCGCATTCCTGACGAAATGCACTAATCGAACTCAGAAAGTGAACAAGCTCGTGAACAAGCAGTCTCACCAAAAGTACAAACATTTACAAAAAATCCTGGGGCCTTATTTTTTTTTAATATTTCTAAGGCTCACCTTGTCCTTGAGACGTGGACTAGGTATATCATGCCGGGCGGCGCGGCGGGCATCACAACGGGCGGATGCTGGAACCGGCCTTCGGCAACTTGCGAGCAGCTGTAGATGCCAGACCACAGAACAATTAGGAGGTAAGAATTGTGAAGTGGGCGGAACTCGCGCGCCGGTCTTTAGCGGGGACCCGCTTACTTCATACGCTCATGAATCACTCCTCTGCGGCTGTCCTGTGCATTAACTTATCCGTGATACAATCTAAAATTGAAAAGGAGTAATGCCGTACTGTGCCATAATAACGTGCAAACACGACCGCCGGTGCACAACCTTCATAATGGAGGAGTTTCGTATCACCGGTAAGATTAATTTACATGAATAGCGATAAAACTTACGACCAATGCATTACGAAACAATATGGCGTCGCGGCTTCGTTTTGCTGGCCGGGTCATGTCTCGCTACGTTGTTTGTGACCACGTGCGTGTGAGGCGCTCAGCCGTGTTCGAAAGTGACGTAACATTTGATTGCAAACAGTATTGGAATTCCAACATAGAATCATTACGTTAAGGTTCATATTTACTAAACAAATGTGGATTTGTTGTTTGGTTATCGATTAAGAAGGGATAGCCAATTGCGACTGTTATACATTCGCGGAGCAAAAAGGTCTTAAGTAAAACGGTAACAGCGGTCCTGGAACAAATTTACAAACGTTTCACTTCCTGCCTCGTCAATATTCCGTGTGCCAGACAGTCGCTGATGGTATATATACTGCATCAGCCCAAGCCAAGCCAGCCAAGAAGACAACTTGTATGAACATACTTTTTCGTATTTACCAAGAATGTCGCTTTTTTCAACGAATCGACTGTGAAGCTTTACATTAATTAAAGAAAGAACCCTCCACAACGAACTTTAATTTACTTTTTTCTTTAGTTAATGTGTCCTTGCCTAACGGTTGATTCGATGAAAAGAGAACTTGTACATGGAGACGGCAGCACAGTGCTTCCTTCCTGTGTGCTGGACTGTTTCGAAGTAAAGAATAAGTACTGATATTTTCCTCGCTTTCACAAGGAGAAATGCAATAAAATTGTTGATACCTAATTACAAGCAGCGCAGAGAGTTTGCGCGCACTGTAACCAACATTTATCTACTCAGGGAAGCGAAAGCGAGAAGTTCTCGTGTTCGGTTCTGTCAAACTCAAGTAGAAAAAAAGATGCCTACTTTTTTCTAAGGTCGGGGTCGTAATGCGCACATCCTATTTCTATGGCATTTGCATTTGTTTTTCTTTCTGTAAAAATCAGTGCATCTAATAAATAAATTCGATACATTTAAAAATTTTATTACAAAAAAGAAAAAATGCAACGTATACAGCGAAAAAAAATGTGACGTTTATGTACCCAATGCAAGAGTAGCACAACGTTTGTTTAAGCGTTTTCAATCCGGGTATTTTGATGTCAATCTTTGATCTCCGAAGCACCTCGCTCTGGTCGAACTGTTACGGATAAAATGGACGCCATATTTAAAAAAATCGGCATATTTACGACGTAGCTAAAGCACTGAAAATTTACCACAAAACAGTTTTCACCTATTTGAAAAAAGCTAGGTTTTTTTTTTATGCGACCTGACATGGATGGCTATTACCACACAACTACCGTTATGATATTAGCCCAATACACCACATTCCCGAAGGAATTAGGTCCCATGCCAGGACCTTACCTTTATGAGCACGGCTACATTGAACTGGATGGAAAACACGGACAATTTTTCATTGCCGCTTCGACCATCTTTTCGTCCAATGCGATGGTACCAACCCGGGCGGGCTTAAACCCTACCACCTAGTAGGGGAAGGGGACCTACAGTTTTACATGGATTCCGAACCATGGAGCAGCTCGCATTCGTGGCGAAATGCACTTATCGAACTCTGAAAGAGAAAGACTGTGGTGCAAGTTGGTATTGAACCCGGGCCTCTGGTACGCTATATCATAGCTGGGGTGCTGATACGCATATTACGCAGCGTCCCCGCGTCACTAGGTTACGAGATACACAAAATACACAAAAACGCTCGATATTTGAGTGCCACACGAGCTCATTGAAAGAAAACTTATGAACCGGTGTACTAATTTGCGATTCTGTGCTGAGACGTAATGAATCCGATCTGTTTTTGAAGAGATTGATAACTGGTGATGAAAAGTGGATCACGTACGACTAGAAATTTGAACAAGGTTGTTGTCAACGGTCCGACTGTGGCAAAGCCCGGATTAATTCGCAATAAGGTTATTGGAAGGGCATTGTTCATTTTGAGCTTTTACCGCCGGGCAGAACCATCGATTCGGATCTCTATACTGCCAACAACTGATGAGATTAAAGTAAGAAGTTGAGAGAAAGCGGCCAGAATTCATCAATAGAAAGGGTTTGGTTTTTCATCACGATAACGCTAGACTACACACATCTTTAGCCACTCAGCAAAAATTAAGACAGTTTGGCTGAGTGGTGTTGATGCATACGCCATATAGCCCTGGAAATCTTCAGATTTCCACATGTTTCGGTCTCTTCAGAATTATTTAGGCAGTGTCAGGTCATCAAACATCAAGAGAGTCCTCATGTCATGAGTCCAAGATGTTTGCCTTGATAGATGCCAAAACTACTTGTCGCGTTTTTTTCATCAGAAGTCCCAACATTTCTACAGCAACAAGATGCCTACAGGTTGGCAATAAGTCAACGACCAAAATGTAGATGATATTAATGCGGTCGTTGAACATGTTTGAAAATTTTGTGAGACATTCTCATCCCGCCGCGTGAAAAGCCGTAAATTTTCAAACATATATACTATAGTTCAAAGCTTTAAAAAAAATATTGACTTTTTCCCCGATTTTGGCAGAATTGAACACGAAAACTTCTCGTGTTCACTTTCATGAGTATACCGCCAGAGCGTCTACTCGGGAAGAAAACGCGAGAAGTTCCCACCACGAATATTGCGAGAAGCTATCATTTCTTTTTTTATATGGAGGATGACAGATACTCGCAGGTATTCGTTGTGTATCCGCCTTAAGTTGGCCCAACCCGGCGGGCCTAACTCATTCGCGGGCACGGTACAAAACCGTGCTGTTCCGCTCTAGGACATTCTCTGTTTCAAAGAATAAGACAGGCTTCGTGATGAGGAAGATGCAACATGTCCACAAAAAAGACAATGTGCATAGTGTATGATTTGGTAAGAGTTACTATGTTCAATAGTTGAATAGTTAAGCAAATAACAAATAACCGTCGGATTCTCTATACAATTTTAAAATTATCAGTAAATATTCAAGCTTTTACGCACCGTGCTTTTACGTAACGTTACAGCTGGCTAGTGTCAAACAAATGACTAAAGAGATGTTTTATCACCTTGTTTAAGAGGTCCAAGATTGATTTTAGTACTCATTAGATTCCTGTTTCCTTGGCCAGTACACCCGAATATTTTCAAAAGTGGTGCTTCTGATTGCGATACTGATTTCTTGGTTGGCCGGTTCGGCATACCTATCAAAGTAGTTGTAAGTAAGCCGTACTTACTTCCCAAATTCAAATAAAGACGAGAGTAATGTATGCTTCCCAAAAAATCCGCACTTCTGCCCGGTTAGCGTTATTTAATGAATTATTAATTATTGGTTTTTTATATTTTAAATCTCTGCTCGTATTGAGAACATCAGCAACTTGTAGAAAAGCAAAAAATATATATTACAAGAATGTTTAAAACAAGTACCCACTACTTTGGTTGTGTTGGGATTTAGATCGTATTCGGATTTAGGATTAGATTTTTTGTTAATATTTTTAAATCACATTACAATGTTTCAATGTTGATGTGGCTATAAATGATTTTATTAATTTAATATATGTATCATCTATTGAACAAGATGTGTCTCGAAATATTTTGCAACTCCGCAATAGTTAAAGATTAAATATTAGGTACCTAAAATGCATATCACGTAATGCTAGCCTTACTAGTTACTATACGAACATAGCGATAACAATTTTAATTTCCCTAAGAGCTAAAAATCCTCTTTCGAAAACGACGGATCATGAAATCTTGGCCTCCGTCGCGCTCCTCCCGACGAGAATTGGTCTTCCTCCTCTTCCCTCTGGAGAGTGATGCAGAAGTGACTCGAGAAGACCGTGCAGCGGGCGTTGCTCTCGCCGGGCAACGGCCTCGCAGGGCAAAAGAACGCCGCCTTTTCTCCAGGACTGTTCTCATTTCGTACACTAAACTTGTAGTTCTTGCAGTCGATGGGTCTTTCGACGTGCCCGCCCCCTTGAAAGTCTAGCGGCGCCCAGTTTCTATATCCGTTCTCTCTGCTGATTGATTCCTCGCTCGTAAAGTTTTCAGGACACTTGTACTTCGCCGGCGAGGTACAAGAGCGGATTTTGCTGTTGAAGACGGTGCTGCCGGTGCATTTGAATCGGACGCCCTGGAACTGGGTCTTGTTGGGGACGCAGAGAATGTAGCCCTTGCAGTTTGGGACCGTGGTGTCCGCGATGCGGTCGTAGCGGCGGCAGCGGCCGAGGTCAGTTTTTGAGTCGATGTAATTGAAGGTGGACTGGCAGACATCGCTGGAGTCGGCGTTGCAGACAGTCTCGGCGGGACAGAGGAAGGTTGGCCCGAAGGGGGCCCTGGCGGAGCACAGCCGCAGCTTGTCCACCCCGAGACACTGGAAGCCGAACTCGCCGCATTCCGACGCACGACTGTAGACGCTTGTGTATATGCTGACGCCGTGGATTCTCTGGATCAGCGAGAGCTGTGGGAAATACGCCTTGGTTAATAATATGCATGAGGAAGAACTCAATCCAGCTTTCAAATCAGGGGAGGGGCTAAGGCCTAGGCCAGGCCAGGTTAGGGTCATGACCCCAATGAGCCCCCCTATGGATCCGCCCTTGGAAGAACTCTTATTTTATTATTAAAATCCTCTGTACAATGTTGAATTAAGGCTGGCGTGCACGATCTATGGTTAGTATTAAAGTGATAGTTATTATGGATCTATGTTGTACAATATACCATAGAACCCATAATTTCTATATTATTATTATTGTATGTTATAAGCATTGTTGAATTGTCCGAGTTTTGTTAACCTACCTGAGCATTAATAATTACAATAAATAATGTGTTTCACACCATCATATAATCTATTGAAAATTTGAATACCATGTTAAAAGGATGCAGGGATTTCATTTGATTTTATTTTTAGATACGACATAAAAGCATACGTCTGTGTGGATTAACGAGGATGAATATTATGTAATACTGAAAAATACTCACTAGTAGCATGCATAGCAAAGTCACCATTTTATGGAAATCAACACTTTCAAGCACCTTTTTGTAGAGCTCACAAAATTAAATCGTCAGCAAGGTAATATGTTGGAAGAATGCTTCTGCACCGGCAAAGTTCGGAAGCGACTAACGGAAAACTCTTCGCAGCATCGCATTGTCAACTTTGTCAATTAACATGCTTAACGTTGTACTTATTCAAACGGACATAAATAAATGTAGGCCACTGGCCTTATTGGTGCCTTCAACGTGTAGTTGCAAACAGTGTCTCGGAGAACAATGTTGAAGTATTGACAACAGTCGAAGAGTATTTCGGTTAATCCACTGACACGATCCCCTAGAATACTACTAAAGAAGATACTGCTTGACGGCGGCGCGTGGAGGAAGCATTTCAGGCCGTAGTTTCAAATATAGTTGTCGCTTGATAAAGCCAGCAGATTTGGAGGTCCAGTCCAGTGTCCAATGGTTTTATGGTTGCATACGAGATATAAATATAAAAGCGCTACTACTATTTAAATATTATGGGCCACTTAGAATGGTCGATTATTATATCGATATTTGATGTCAATAGGATCTACCAAATGTCATGAGCCCCAAAGCTGCGAAAGCGGAAGAATCTAAGTTTTTATTTGGTTAATCAAACTACTTTCGGTTTTATATTTTTAATATGTAACATGTAAATAGGCTGATAAACATTTTTCAAATACGTAACCTTCAGAAGAAACCGAGATCTCAACTGGAATTACTAATCCAAGTACACATATACATTTCATGACGCATGCATAGGTCCTCCGTAATTTATCAGAAAGTTAACAAGCGTAAAAGTCAATATAATAGCATTTGCGAACAGAGAGAATCCACTAGAAGCGACCGGCGATGGCGCGAACACCGAAGTCGAGTCGGATGGACTCGGCGTTTCGCACGAATACTGCGTTTCGCTCACGCACATCGCCGCCGCGGGGTCGAACAGATGCCGCGGAGGGCAGTTCATGATCCTAGGCACGACCGTGCCTCCGACGTACGGCGAGCAGAGGACGAAGGAGAGACAGTCCGGAGAATTCGGATCGGGAAAGCGCCCAGTCGTGTTGCAGATGTAGTGGGCGTTGGTGGAAGGGCAGGGGTATTTGGCCGAGTCGGTGCAAACGGAGGCGTTCGGATCGAAGACGAAGTCGAGCGGGCAGGTGAGGTTGTAGCGGGTGAAGCTGCCGCCGGCGCCGGCGACGCACAGGGCGTAGCCGCGGCAGGCTGGCACGGCGTGGTCGGGGTAGCGGCCGGGTGTAGCACAGTCTCCGTCGGCGGCGAGCGTCCAGTCTGTGCCCAGGAACGCGCCCTGAAAATGTTTAGGAAGGTTTTAAGGCATAAGACGTACGAGGGTTTTCCGGCGAAGTTGCCCTTCAGTAGTTTATGAAATAGCGTTCCCAATGACCAACCTTGCGTTGGAACCGGTATTTCTACTAATATCGTTTAACGTTAGTAGGGTCTTGCCCCCTAGGCGATCGCCTCGACTCTTGGATATAATCTATGTCATATTTTCCTCATAGGAACCGGAGCTGTAATACGCTCACCTCCCGTAGCCGTAGCTCGCTCAGGGATCTGCGTTCTCGGGAACGCTGGCTACCACATCTCCGATGAGGTGCCGACAGGGCCGGATTAAGCGAGCGCGGGGCCTGTAGCAAACGCTACCAACAGTAATTTGGTTTGCTTTTTAAGCTTAGATTATAAATTCATTACAAAAAAAAACTAACAAACGTGGGCATTTAGAGTAACACTGATAAAATATATATTAAGATTTTATTTATTTGTTTTTGTTCAAGTAGGTCTTCAGGGCCACACCAGAAACTGCGACTAAGAAATAGCGAAAAACACTCAAATGAGTCATGAGGCCGATTTTGATAGTTGTTGAAGGCAACAAATTATGTTATTTTTAAAGTTCTTTCGTCTGCTTAGGTGTATTTATACATTCCCAGTGTATTTATACATTCCTTGCCAGTGATGCGACGCCTCGGGTTTTGATAATCGAGGTTGAGCAACCTGGGCGCGGTCGGGTTATGGATGGTGACCGTTCTCAACCCTTTGGTGGAATTCCACGTAACACGAGAAGAGATTGTATTTTTTCCAAATATGAATTCTTGAACAGATCTAGGCGTTCTTGAACTAGCGATTCGGGGCCATACTTTACAACTGGAGGTATTTTTTATGTAACAGGACATGGATGGCTCATATCAAACAGAACCGAACAGAAAATATATTAGCCTAACACACCACATGGGATCTAGGTGCCATGCTAGGACCAGGATGCTCGGCTACATTGAACCGGATGGAAAACACGGACAATTTTCATTGCAGCTTCGACCATCGTTTATTCAATGCGATGGTACCAACCATCGCATTAACCCTACCAACTACTAAGGAAGGGGACCTACAGTTTTACGTCGAATCCGAACCACGGCCAGCCTCAATGGTTGAAAATGGTCACCCATCCAGAACCCAACCGCGCTCAGAGGTGCTTGCACTGGGCTACCGAGTTTGATACGCGCTGACTTGCTTTTCAGCCTATGTTAGTGGTTTGTCATAATTTTGTCCACGACAATTTTGTATTTTAGTTAATTCCATAAGCATCCGTACTTGGGTTTTTTAATTTGTGTAGAAACATGAAATAATAGAAAAAAATAAAAATATGTAAAAAACCATGGATTCCACAATCTATGTCATAAATGGTATAGGTTTGCGTAATCGACGATCGAAATATGTCACTCGTAATAATAGCAGTGACCCTGTATGGGAAGTGGTTGTCGGGGCTTAATAATATTAAGGTATTTATTATTATATCCATTTATTAATTAATAATATTTCGAAAGAAAACTTATGAGCCACTTTTTCCTTTTTTAAGAAGAATCTAAGATATCGAAGCTGAAATGGTTGCATGTTCTAACAGAAGCGGAGCGCCTAAGATAGTAAATCGAACACCTGGATATTATGTTAACAATTATATTTGAATGCTACATTCGCCTCAATTGCAGATTAATAAATGAATACGAATGAAATAGAACGAGATAAACTTACCAAAAGTGAGCATATAATTAATGATACGAATGTCTTCATTATAGTTCAAAACCGAATTCCAGGGAGCTCAAATCTTCTCTGAATCACTTTAAACTGTGAATAAAATCTCAAGAGCTCGCGATAAGAGACTTGAGATAATTACTTACCCAGTTGCGTTTCATTTGCAGATGATTCCTCTGTCTACATTCGATGATAAGATACAACACTGGTTTAAAATGGATCCACTTATCTGCCACCGTAAGCCTTAGGACTCCCCTAACACAGTTCAGCGGACTGGCATCCAAATCTCAATGCCGATAAATGCGGTAGCCTTACTAGAGGAAGAGGCTACCACAGCTGAAGGATTTTCTAGTTTGCGGCAGGGCCATAGGCTTTCGGAGGACCAAAAAACCGCTCAAGTGCGATTCGGACTCGCACACGAAGGCTTCCGTACCATCAACACAAAAAACAGGTTTTTTGTACGCCCCCTCCCCTTTATTTTTTATATTTTTTTTATTTTACCTATTTGTTGTTATAGTGGCAAAATAAATACACACTCTGTGAAAAATTCAGCTGCCTACTTATTACGGTTCATGAGATACAGCCCTGTGACAGACGGACGGACGGACGGACGGACGGACGCACGGACGGACGGACAGCGGAGGCTTAGTAATAGGGTTCCGTTTTCACCCTTTGGGTACGGAACCCTAAAAATGTACGGGAACGCTTTTGACTTTAACTTCGAGCATGTAAGCATAAGCCTGACGTTGAAAACGATTTTTCAGCAAAAAACTAGTATTACTTACATGCTTATTCCTTTTTCCACCACCTGCACAAAACGTTACTTTTTTATGTTAAATCTAGTGCGATGAGACGGAACCCTTCGTCTGCGAGTCTGACTCGCACTTGGCCGGTTATTTATATATTTTCCTCACATCGAGCTTGCAGTTTAGAAGCGAACTTAGGAATTTCGACAGTTGTGGTAGTTTAATTTTTTTGTTGTGTGATTATATTTGCGTTTTTGTTCCCTTTAGGCATTTTTCGGGTCGGGGAAAAAGTATTTTCGCATATAGTACGAAAGGTCATAACCGGCCTGGTACCTATCTCGCTCTAACCGCACCCTGCTAACAGTACTGAGTGCGGTCTTAGCTGCCCTATTATTGGCTAGCCCGAAAACGAAAACAGAATCCCAGAACTCATTTATTTTCATACACTTTACATCATTTTACAAGATACAAAGATACTACACACAACTGATATATACAAGAACCGAGGCAATAACTCAGTAGCTCTGTTTGTCTCGGCCGTCGCCAATACTATCCTATAGTCTATCCAGTTGGTTTCACATTTCCACTGCTCTATTCGATAGAAAGTGTTGTCTCGGGTTTGTTGAGCTGACAGTGGCTGAAGAGGTTCTGCAGTTCTGGACAGCCGTAATGCTCATTGAGAATACATAACACCTTTGTAGGCTAGTGTAAGTTAGGTTAGGTTATGTTTAGTTAGGTAATTTTAGGTTTGGTTGGATTCGTTTTGACGGCGGATGGCAAGCCGCGCGCGCGCTGATTTCGAGGGTCTACGTGTGGGGGCGCCACCGTCGACACAACGCCCGGCGGACGGCGCAGCGCCATTTTATGTGTTATAAAATATTATACATACATATTAATAAAATAGTTAAAGAAATAAAAAAAAGAAAATAAAGAATGTTATGTATAGTAGTTGTGTGTGTTTAGATAGAGCTCGTCAAGACCTACAAAATTAATGTAAAAACTTAGCAGGGGTTGTAGCCAGTAAGGTACTAAAGCACGGGGCAGCGAGCCTGCGCGCGTGCAGGCCAATTATTAAAGAATATAACTTTGCCAACATTAAAATACGGGTACAACCACCAAGTTCTGCTCTGCCTGACCTCGCTCCATAAGCTACAATATTTAACAAGATTCTCAAGTTATACCCACACTCCAAGCAAGCTATTGTCAACAATTAAGTTAGGTTATGTTAGGTTAGGTTTAATGTCCCGCCCCACCATACGCCTTCGCACCCCCACGTATAGTGACGAAGGATCTGCGAAGGGTCCACAGCTGCATCACCAACGATGGGGCTGCGGCCGGACCGCAGATGCGTCGCCGGCGAAGGAGATATTGAAGATGCGAATATGTTGGCGATACAGATATTGAAGATGTATATATGACGCGGCTCCTTGGCGACGCATCTGCGGTCCAGCAGCAGCTCCGTCGCTGGCGACGCTTTGGCGGTCGAATCACAGATGCCTCGCCGGCGATGCAGATATTGGCGATGAAGCTTGGCGATGTAAATGCAGGGCACCGCTATGGCCATGATTTATCATTTTCTTTGAAATAAATGTTACAATCACAGAATATAATACTGGTACTTCGTGTAACAATACAAAGCATACTCTTTGGCCAAGAGGTTAAAAAAGGTTATGTCGTCGTGAAGTGAAGAGGGTAGCTTTCTATTTACTTGTTTTCCAATAATTTTCACTCCTTTCTACTGGCACGCTGCCATTTCGACGACAAAATTTGATCAGCGCTGCGCCCAAAAATTTGCGGTAAGTGCAATCCTAAACTCGAGCTTTACCTAGTTTCGCGCATTATCTCCGGACTTACCTTACAAAAAAAGCGATTTAGTCTGGACAAAATCCGCGTAAGCACGTTCACCTGAATAATGCTAAAACCTCGACTGAAGCAATATCCAGAGTTGGCGTGCTTGCTTTTTTGCTAAGCCGGAGATAATTCGCGTTTATAATCTCGCGTTCCCAAATTACAGGTGAAAACGTAACATACCTATCCTACATACCAAAACATTTGGACGTCTTGCAATGTCACGTCATCGATATTGAATATGTTTGTGAAATTATGTACACGGCAGTGCCAGCTGTATGCGTTTGTGAGGGAGGCCAGAGAAGATCTTATGCGCTAAAAAATCTAAATAATGGTTGTGACACCTGCTTCACCCACCTTATTGAATCGCTATTGGGCTACTGAAGCTGACCACGTTTTCAAAAGTTAGCGATATTTTGCCGCAGTGTAACTCATTTTTAACTACTGGATTCCAAAGCTGGTAACAGCAATCTAGAAGGAATATCTGTATAGATGGAAGAAATTATTTTTTTTGTGATGAAGGAAAATACCTTCCTTCTCATGCAGAGAAAGGAGGATTAGCTCTTTTATATGATTTAATAATGATATGCATGTAGAATCAACTTTGAAGCAAAATAAAGCTGTAAACAGAATTACTTTAAAAACAATTATGTAAATATAGTGTAGTGCTGGAAACGAACCAGTAAGTAAACCTTTCGTGGGCAATGTGTCTACCCGCCAAAGGTTTCCATGCAGATCCTGGCACAATACTTTTTATAGCTTTTATCAGTTAATTGATGTGTCCTCACTTTACGCTTCATTTTACATTAATAACACAGTTCAAATGGCTGTGCTTTTGTCTGCCATTCAAAACAATTCTGTTACATCAGTTTCAGTTGACTACACAATGTCGAAGCTGTGGGGACAGAAGGCGGATGATGATGAAATCTCTTCACGCGTCACCGGGCTCCGGCTCGGCAAGCAAGATGTGGCCGCCTCCTCCGAAGATGCGCCTGATGTGCCTAACCCCGCTGATACTTCACTCTTCATGAAGATCGTGCGCCAAGGGCTCGTTGAATCCAAGCATGACATAGAAGTCCAGAGAAAAGACCCCACGTCCCCGCTCTATTCCGTCAAAACTTTTGAGGCGCTTCACTTAAAAGCGAATCTACTCAAAGGAGTTTATGACATGGGTTTCAACACTCCATCCAAGATTCAGGAGACTGCACTGCCAACACTCCTGGCTGACCCTCCTCAGAACATGATCGCGCAGTCCCAGTCGGGAACGGGCAAAACCGCTGCCTTCGTGCTGGCTATGCTCTCCAGAGTCGACCCCACCAAGGACTACCCGCAGGCTCTTTGCTTGAGTCCTACGTACGAGCTGGCCATCCAGACTGGCGAAGTCGCTGCCAAAATGGCCAAGTTCTGTCCTGAAATCAAACTCAAGTACGCGGTTCGGGGTGAGGAAGTTCCGAGGGGAACTAAAATCACAGATCACATCATTATTGGTACCCCAGGGAAAATGCTCGACTGGGGAGTGAAATTTCAGATGTTTGACCTTAAGAAGATCACGGTGTTTGTGTTGGACGAGGCAGACGTGATGATTGACCGGCAGGGCCATCAAGACCAATGCATCCGCATCCACAGGTGCTTGCCGCAGACCTGCCAAATGATGTTCTTCTCGGCTACTTATGATTCAGCTGTCATGGACTTTGCAGAGATCATAGTCCCAAATCCCATCATCATCAGACTGCTACGAGAGGAAGAATCCTTGGATAATATAAAGCAGTATTTCGTAAAGTGTAAAAATCAGGATGAAAAATATCGGGCTATCTGTAATATTTACGGTGTCATCTCGGTCGGCCAGGCTATAATATTCTGTCATACTAGAAAGACGGCCAGCTGGTTATCTGAAAAGATGTCCAAGGATGGACACTCAGTGGCAGTTCTGTCCGGTGACCTGACTGTGGAGCAGAGAATTGCTGTGCTGGATCGATTCCGAGCTGGTTTGGAGAAAGTTCTCATAACAACAAACGTCCTATCACGTGGAATCGATGTTGAGCAAGTCACACTGGTTGTGAATTTCGACATGCCAATGGACATGAACAGGAAAGCTGATTGTGAAACCTATCTGCATAGAATTGGTCGCACCGGGAGATTTGGTAAGCCTGGTATCGCAATAAACTTGATTGACTCGCCTCTCGCTATGGATATTTGCAAGGACATTGAAGGTCATTTTGGAAAGAAAATATCTCTGTTGAATATTGAAGATGCGGATGAGATAGAGAAAATAGGAGCATAGTGGAAAGTGTATTTTGAACATTGTACTTCCATAATAATTAGTTAAGGACAAGATTTTTCTACACTGATATACAATTTATCAGTCAGCAAATGTCAATAATACATGAACAAATATTTACTTTAAACACAAAAGTTTGTGTTATTTGTTTTCATTTAGAGAGGAGTTTATCATAACTAAATATAGTTTTTCTTACTAAGCAGGCACGCATATAATAATTATAATATACTGCATGGCTGGACCCGAACCAGCAAAACATACTGTTACCTATAATTTGGAATTCTCCTATAGTCCCTCCTTCCGTAATCAATGCCTCCTACTAACACAGTGTTTTTACATGGCTCTTTAATTAATGTGACCTTGCTTCACGGTTGATTATACATACATACATATCACATTCCTTGGAGTTTATCATAGTCCTAGAGCACGCTACATGAAAAGTTCTCCGATCGGGTTTACTGAACAATTGTGTATGTATGGACAGGTAATGAAGTCGATGAGTCGGGCTTGATATATCCTGTACCTGGTCCGATATAGAAAAAAATCGAATTCGGTTATTCGTATTAGACTTTCCTCATAGACTTATGGCTAAAACTAATTAGGGTCTCCCTATTCTCTCTACCCATTAACTATCGACATAGCAAAAATAAGTACCGACCTAAACTATGGTATGGACTCCCTCCGAGGTATTTCCCCCAAAGTACAAACTGAAATCCTACAAAGATGGTGTGAAGAAGCACCTCGCTGGTCGGCATGGTTTTCGCAATTCCTGTGAAAGTTCCAAACCTGACTTCTGTCACAGAATATATGAAGAATAATATCTACATGCATTCCATATAGCGTGCAGTGACAAACGCGTACATGGGTGTCGTGAACGCCTCAATGTATGTATTTCATACAAAACTCCTGTTACCAGGAGGTTTAGCCTAAAAGATGGCTGAAGCAGCAATGAAAAATTGTCCGTGTTTTCCATCCCGTTCAATGTAGCTCATAAAGGGATGGTCCTGGCATTGCACTTAAGGTGGCCCAACCCGGCGTGCCTAACTCATTCGCGAGCACGGTACAAAGCCGTGCTGTTGCGCTCTGGGATCTTTTCTGTTTCAAAGAATAAGACAGGCTCCGTGACGAGAAAGATGCAACATGTCCACAAAAAAGACAATGTGCATAGTGTATGATTTGGTAAGATTTACGAAAATTTTAATTTCAAAACGACTTATAGCTAAAAGTAAACCACGACCGCTGTAGTCAAAAATCTAACAAAAACCAAATAGATTATAAATCTTGATTAAATAAGCTATGTCTGATGACTAATCTTTTTAGATGTTCTTACTTTATCATTGCGTAATCTACCTCCAAAGTTATTGTAAAAAACGTGCGAAAAATTCGAGCTTTCGAACCTTATAACTTAGAAACCAAACACAATTTTACAATGCCAATGGTCATCAGACATCTAGTTCGACCAAATAAAGCTATTTTGAGCAAAATTTTGGATCTCTGGCAAGAAATATGGGCGTGAAGATCACGCCTTTTTCCCCTTTTGTTTGGGGAGATGAGCGGGATGGGCCACCTTAATTCCTTCGGGAATGCGGTGTTTTAGGTCAATATAATGTGGGTGTGTTATCAGCCATCCATGTCCAGTCACAAAAAAATGTGACTGGATTAAGGACTGTTTCGGTGAACTCAGTAAGTTTGTCAACATTTTCCACTCCGTATAGTATTTAGGTCTCACATTCTGCATACTTTGTTTTCTTGGTGTTATATGATTGGTTTTAGCCATAAGTTCTCTAAACAAGGAGCTGAGTAAGTTCTATTATTAAGCTTAACAAGAAATTAAAATGTACAGAAGACAAAGTCTGTAAGAGTAAGTTTGCATTATTTTACATATTATTTTGACACAATGATACACATATAAACCCTTTTTACGTAGAGTTCCTATATTGAAATATTTGAAATAAAAAAAAACTTAGATATTATTATTAGATGATTAAGAGAAATAATAAATTCAAAGTGCTATAGGAAGAACCGCGGCCTCCGACGCACTATTTATAGGCACGCTCCCCCCGCCCCGGCGGGCCGGTACCTATGCCGCAAACGCTACGTCCCGCAATTTTTAAATTTGTAATATCTTCGAAAATATTAATTTAAATCATATGCTGTAACGGGCCATATAGATCTATATTAAATCAAAAATGTATTAAAGGTATTTAATTGGATAAGGATTAATGCTGTATTGGTTAAAATCACTTCGAAAATTAGCCATTATTTGTCGTAAAAAGTAAATGACAAAAAAATGTTATTGTGGGATATCCATAAGAGATAGACATATACCATCGCCGAGTTTTCTGTAGACCTTTTCAATGTTTACATTACTTACCCCTTTTTTCACCACCTCCAGTTACCTGAAATCCGATAAATAACTTTCGGTTACATAGCATATTTGTATGGTGTGACCGAAAAGTAACTTTGGGATTTTTGTAGCTGGAGATGGTGGAAACGGGCGTTAGTAAATTATTTTGATAAATCTCGTAGGGTTCAGCCTGTGTTTGCAATGTAAGCGGAAAAAAAATATTTTTTTACGACATCACTTTGCAAACCTCAAAAATAACAGTATTTCTCCGCTATTTCATGGATGTTATTATACATATAAACCTTCCTCTTCAATCACTCTTTCTATTAAAAAAAACCGCATCAAAATCCGTTGCGTAGTTTTA
Organism: Incurvaria masculella; assembly: GCA_946894095.1. Classification (NCBI taxonomy): domain Eukaryota; kingdom Metazoa; phylum Arthropoda; class Insecta; order Lepidoptera; family Incurvariidae; genus Incurvaria; species Incurvaria masculella. The sequence goes on along the minus strand of OX335650.1, from coordinate 3,655,503 downwards.
AAGATTTAAGCGTACATAGGGATATAGTGATATAGGGACAGAGAAAGCGACTTTGTTTTATACTATGTAGTGATGTAAAATTCATGCAACATTGAAATTGTATTCGCTTCAATTGAACTTTATGTACAGCTCGGGCCAAACTTTTTTGTGGGCCTGAATACACACTGAACCTGAGTTACAACCCCTGCGCGCACGCCGCTGACCTATGAGTTGTGTTCTGCACAGTAAAATGCATCAACTTTACATCGGCCATAAAGTTTGGTCCAAGCTGGCACGCTAAGAATCTGCAAAAACAGTAATTATTTTTTGGAAATAAGTTTGTTGCCAACCCTGGCCAAAAGACAGTGCAGTCTTATGGTCTGGTGACCATTCAGGATAAAGATCGATTTACATCCTCATTATGTCGTTTTTTATATATAGGATTATAATTTGCACTTAGGTACAATTTACGCAAAATACTTATGCAGTCATATGTACTTCCTAATGGATATTTGAGTGCATATTATAATATGTAGGCATACACTGTGCATACAGGTGTAATTGCTTTTACCTGCCACGGTTTACAGATTTGCAGAAGGTTAATTTATAACTAGATTTTTTTTATTTTGACCATGCCTTTTGCTGCACTCCTTACGAATCAATTTAATTTAAATATCAATATGATAATGTAAATAGGTGACAAAATATAACATCCGCCCACAAGCATCATATGTGTTGTTCTTATTAAATTATACAGATTGCAGACAAGTCCTAAAAGCACACAAAACCTTGTATCATTCTTTGAAAGACTTAATCACTCCTCAGACCTGCCAAAATTTTGTTTTGCTATTATAACAGTTTATTTGATCAGATACAGAATTTTAATACTTGCCATTTCTAGCTTATGGGTACCGATATTCAGTCTCAGGGCTGACCCACAGGTTGACTAATGTCAACCTCATTTCGCATAATAATTTTGTATGAACAACACAGGACATTGTCGATAATAATGTCGCACGCGATTGCAGTGTGATAAAATGCATATGGCAAGGATTCAAGAACACCAAAGGTGTGAAAATGCTCTTAATCTATTTCTTCATTTATTTCTAAATGAACTTAAACCTGATTCATTTATTTAAAGCTTAGCCGAAAATAACTAAATGAACATTCAAGATTGCCTGTTAGGAGGGTGAAATACAATAAAACCATGCAGTTCTCCATCAGTTATATTTTGTTTCATACTTCTGTATGCAGGCCCACTAATATGAAAGTGAATCACAAAATGAAAGTGAAACTTCTCATGTGAAAACAATTACTTATGTAAGAGCCTTAAAACTAAATAAAATATTACCTCACGTAACTGTCGAATTTGTTTACATTGGTACTTGAGAAAACTGTTGAGATGCAAGTTCAAACAGCACTGACTATCAAACTAGTTTTCACAGCCGACCATTACAGATACAGAATGAATGCACTGAAATGAATAATGAAAGCACTTTAAGGGTAAAAATATATCTTGGTTTCGTTCGAAAATTCGCTATGAGAATACACGTGCAACTGAGATGGTCATGCCCCTTCAGAGCAAATCATATAAAAACAGATTGGATGCACTGGGCCTCACTACGCTAGAAGAAAGAAGACACCGGGGTGACTTGATCGAAACTTCTAAATGGACTTTACGATGTACCCAACCTTATATATACCCTGAATACTAATGAAAGACTTCGTGGACACTCTTTAAAACTAAACCAAAGCAACTTCAACTCTAACCCAAGAAAACATTTCATACCTAACCGAGTGGTGGACTCTTGGAACTAACTCCCACAAGAAGTGATCAGTGCTATAACAGTAAACGGCTTCAAAAACCCATTGGACAGTTATTTTAAATAAAAAAAAAAACAAACGTTTAATAACAAAATAGTGCACTCAACCAATGCACGCATCAGCTTTAAGCTGCTAGTGATTATAAATAAATACATTTTGCAAGGAGTTTAGCCCTGAACACCACACACGATATACATTTCGTTGGCCAATTTTTACACTCAGCGCAGGATACGTTTTTTTAGGCCATTCTTCATAAACGGGATGACTATATGAGCAATACCATTCATGGATTTGGCGATGGAGCAGAACACCCAGTCGGGGAAAAGCTTATGATTGTTATAACTATTTTATACCATAATTCAGATATAACAGCCATTTCAGAGTTCTCAGACATGTTTCACAGCATGAAGTTAGTTACTTAACCCTACGAAATATGCAGGAATGGTGCTATGGCAAATTTAATGTTAAAACATGTTCGCCATTTGCAAGGTTTTTTTTTCCCATAGATCTCTCGGCCCAATCAGAGTCAAGGGTTATTGTTTCACCATGATTTGCCCAGAGTATACACCGACTCGTCTTACAAAATTGATTCTTACGAGTACCAATGTGTTTGATGTGTTTAGTGGCGACGATGATGTATTAGACGTGTGGTCACAAACTCGAACAAGTATCACCTTATGTTATACAGTCAAGTGTCAGGAGACTTCGCAAGACAAAACTGGTATAACATATTCTAGTTATACTATAAGCAGTTTTTTTAATGAAGAAGACAAAAGATCTTTAAGCCCCATATAACGTTAACGCAACATATGCATCTTTCCGCACATGTGACAGGTGAGGAGTAAACTCCTGTTCTAAATAAAATACTCTTGTCCCTGATGAAATTATGACAATGTTGCTTGGAAATGAAGGCAGATCGGTTTATCGGGCGGCAGCTGCAGGTTCTGGATTTGCGGCTCCCGAGATCATCACGAAGATAGCGACAGGCACGATATACATCCACTGTGAACAACATTTTTGAATAAGTTTGTATTCAATTATCGAAATTCAAAATTTGTCTGTTTCAAAGATCATGAGAGAATTTCCTTTTTCCACTTATATAGTTTGATTTGGATGGTTCTGTTCTAGCCTCAGATCAAGAGTCAGTAGATGTGGTCATATAACATGCCTACAATGAGACCCACTGGTGCCAATTTTCTAAAACGATCAACCCAACTTTAACATTGTTGCAGACTTTGTACTGTTGGGAACTGACTTGGACGGACGGTGTTGGTTGGATTGTAAGGCGCGTGATGTGCAGCCAGATTATAATAATACCTAACATATCACTTCTTCCTTTTCTCTTTCGTAGGTTCTACCCCATACAAAGTGACAATGTTTTGCCCACAATTTTAGTACCACAGTATAGTTAGTTTATTTTCTCCATTTTCGTGCATATATTATGTTTAAAATGCAATGTTGGTTTAAGTCCAAAAATATGTATTCCTTGAAGTTTATTGGTTTTCAACATCTGTACCCATGTTGAGTACACTAATTAAGAGTTCAAGAAAAAAAAACAGAACGTTGAAATGGTTTTTATTTGTTTTTATATGAAAAAAAAATGTTTTAGGTTATTTTTTTCTTACCATAAAATAGACATTAGTGCACTCTACACGGGCATACCTTGAAAATCTATGTTACCTCCAAGGAAAAAATATTTCGGACTTTAACCGTAACATATACACAAAGAACCGCCAAAAAACATTGCCAGCAGTAAATATTCAAATCATGGCAATAAAATTACTTTACTTACATATTTAGCAAGAAATGAGCGGTTGTCCTTGAACTCTCCTTTCTCCCTGGCTTCCCTCTCTCGTTCCAGCTTTTGGATATAGGTGGCCGTGTCGGGCCTACCACATGTAACAAAGTATACACAGTCAAACTGATTTCTGGCTTTGATTCCTGATGATTGTAAGTGAATCATGATGACCGAATCGGTTACGGTGGAACCACAATTTAAGTTTTGTTAACATTTATTATTTATGTATTGATTCATAAACCCTAGGAGCCGTATTCAGAGTGGGCGGACTAACTTTAATACGCCAGACTAAACCAGTTTTTTGTATGGTTAGTCCGGTGCTAATCTAATACTAAGTTTTGACAGGTTCTCTCTGAATACGGCTGTAGTAGCTTAAAGCTGATGTATTCGTGTCAATGTTCAGATTGATGTGAAATTTTTCCTCTCCGGTTGTCAGTATGGTTAAAGGTAATGTAAGTGTTTTATTTGTTACTTTACATAGCAATCATCAATGTAGAAAGTAACTCAGTGTTTTTTTATTGAAGAAAAATACTTAGAATCTACTAATTTGCATTTCAACCACCTGCTGTATTGCTAACCATACAAATCTCGTACAAGAGTACTAGCGGTCATTTTCATAATGTTCCCTTCTAAAGCAAAAAAGGATCCCATTCAAACTAGCATAAAAAAGTGTCATACGTACACAGGCGCTTGGTCGATGTGTCGAAGATAAAATTTGGAGTACACTTTATGCTCGCTCAGCTGTTGGTTGACTGGGTTGGAGGAATTGGCTGCTTGGAAGCTGACCGATATGACGGCCCCAGTGTGGGTCACCCAAGCGTTGATCTCGTCTGATAGTCCACTGTCCAAGTAAGCTGCGGCCTTCATTGATGACAGGAACTCGGTTTCTTTGTTGTCTGCCGACGTCACCACTGTTCTGATTGTGTAAAATCCATCTTCATCAGCCAATGACTGAAAGGATTTAAAATAACCATTCTTAGCCTGTCCTCTACGATTTGGTCTAGAAAGCTGTTGGAAAATCTCTTTATTTCAAAGGGCAAAAATGGGCTGAAGTTGCCTGCCAGTAATATTCCCAAGATGGCCATGGAGTTAAAATACAAATAATATACAAAGGTTTTATAATATGCATGCAATTTTTTCTAATAAAATGTTCCTTTCACCTGCAGCCTGAAGTATGTTATGACAAAAAAAAGGATTTCGTACCATTAAAAGTTTTTCAGGTTTAACCCACCCCCGATATGTTCAAAATATCACATTTTTCATATAATCTAACATGAATATTCCATGCCTTTTTTTAGTTTCATTTTCTTGTGTTAAATCTTTAACGATGGCACGGAACCTTTCATGTGTGAGTCCGACTCGCACTTGGCCGGTTTAAAAATGACATCAGATTCACACTCTACGACCACAGGGGCTTATTTAACATGCAAGCTGCAAATTGCCAATCTTTCCCCCCTGTCCTCCTTCGCCCCTCTCAAAATTATGTCTCAAAAGGTCTGCACTTCCTAGCCAATGAAGTTTCACTTCCAAGTAACTTCCCGAACCCAAAGTTATGTTAAGAAGCTTCGCTTCAAAGATTTTGTATTTTTGAAGCGTAGACATAAATATTTAATTCAAATGAAATATGCATGCTGCTTACCTCTAGATTCCGTAGATGAGAACTCGTGAAAGAAATTTGTTCCAAGGTGGATGTTCCCATTCGGATACTCTTTACGGAGATACTTCCACGGGGGCAAAAACTTTCACCATCACAGTTCAAATTGTGTCGCATATCAATATTCAACCAGCCATCGTAGTCTACAGCCCACTGCAAAATTAAATCACCATTGAAACATTTACCAGGGGATTTCATTGTAAGGAGACGGCACATCATGTGGTTCCGACACATTTATTCCCGTGAATGTTGTAAGATGCGACTAAGAGATTAGTTGCTTGTGGCTTGGATTCCAATTAAAACCGTACCTTGCTTACTTGCTAGGGCTATGACTACTGCTGCTTGAGTTAATACCATCGTATTTAATGTCCGTGTTTTCCATCCTGAGCAATGTAGCCGTACTCATAAAGGGAACGTCCCGGCATGCCACCTAATTCCATCGGGAATTCGGTGTTTGGGCTAATATCATTACGTAGGTGTGGTATTTACCATCCATGTCCAGTCACATAAAAAAATCTGTGTCACTGTTGCAAAGAACCAAACAAAGTTTTACAGTTTTTTGCTCTCAAATGGGTGCAAACTCATATACTTTTGGATATTACCATACATGACAAAGTTGGTTGGAAGCAATCTTTGGTAGCATCTTAACAATTTCATCCAGGCTGCTTGCTACTAGAGATGGGATATTGTGGCTTATATTTTGAGGCACTCATGAACCGCTTTTCACCTTCAGGAACCAGACCAGTACTAATAAGATGCGTACAGCATTAGTTATTTTTTTGACAACCACTATAACAGCGTTTTTCCCGACTGAGAGATTACTCTTTCCTGAGCATGGACCTCCGATTCCTGAGCACGGCACTCTAAGAATAGGCCTAGTGTATAGGACGCCATTTAGTGCAACGAACATTCAAAGTTGCTTGTCCCGAATCCGTAACTAAGCTGACTAGCTCACACTACCGTCAGTGAAGCTCACACTGCCGGTACCAGCAGCATTGCATACCGGGAGCCAAATCAGCCAGAGGATAAAGCGAGAAAAAAAATTGTATTAATACGAAGATTTCGATCGGAATCACATTGGCTCAACTGTCCAAACAATACCGTCAATATCTGCATCAAAAATATTGGAGTTGAGTTATTGAGTGAGAAGTATTGGATCTTATGGCCCTTAAATTTACTTAATGTGACCTTCGCATGAGCAGGTAGTTGGACTTTGTTTAGAAGGTAAAATGGAACAATATTCAAGAGAGAACCCGGCTCGTAAGCCCGAGTCTCGGCAACATCGGTGGTAAGTTAATGCTAAATACCGCCGTACAAAATCCACTTACTTGTATTTACATGCCTCGTAATATAACTGCTGTTCTCATTAATCAGTACTGTTCCAGAGACATTACAGCGGTGAAAATTGAGAACAGCCCGAACACACCCTCGCTAGTACTAGCCTCGGTCTACATGCCCGGAGAAGAGGACATCCCCTCCAAGCAACTGGCCGAGCTAGTACAGCACTGCGAAGAGAACAGCTGGGACATCGTCATCTCAGCAGACTGCAACGCCCATCATCCTCTCTGGGGCAGCGCATCAGCCAACAAAAGAGGTGAGCATCTCACAGAGTATCTCTTCACCACCAATCTGTCAATACTGAATGTGGGCGCCGAGCCAACCTTTGTCAGTTCCAGATACCAAACAATAATAGACATCACGCTGGCATCGAGTGGGGCGGCAGAGCTTGTTTCAGACTGGCAAGTTTCACCGGAGCCATCCTTCTCGGACCATATGCGAATCTGTTACACAATAACAGCACATACACACGAGCCGGTACCTAGGAGGAACCCCCGTAAAACCGACGTAACCAGGTATAAAGCTCTTCTCAATGACCAAATTCATCAAATCTTGGGATCTTCTCTTAAAGATATGACCCATGACGCTAGCAACATTGAGCACAATGTAAGTATTCTAACCAACTATATAACAACCTGTTATGAACAATCATGTCCACTCACGCCTCCCAAACAATGGGGAAAAAATCACTGGTGGGGGCCAGAACTTGAGGGGCTGAGGCAAAACCTGAGGAGACTGTTCAACCGGGCAAAAAACACTAGAGTGGAAGAAGACTGGGACACGTACAAGAAAGCCCAATACTTCTACAAGAAACGGATCAGATTCCGCAAAAGGGAAACCTGGCGACGATTCTGTGAAAACATAAACTCTACAAGCGAGGCCAGTAGAATAAAAAAGCTCCTCTCAAGCGAAGGAAACCACTCTATAGGAACACTAAAAAAACCAGATGGATCCTATACAAACAATGATGAAGAAGTCAGCAAAACACTTCTTGAAGCACATTTCCCAGGCTGCAAGATAACAGATGACAAAACATGGGCAGGGGAGACCTTTAAACAGCCAAAGACTGCGGACTGGCAAATAGCCAACGAAGTAGTCACAAAAGAGAAAGCTATTTGGGCAATCAACAGCTTCCAACCGTTCAAATCACCAGGCCTGGATGGCATCTGCCCTGCACTACTGCAATGGGGCCTACCAACAATTACGGACCAACTTGTGGAAATCTTCAGAGCCTGCTTGGCCCATAATTATATACCTTGCCTGTGGAGAGAAGTGAAAGTGGTATTTTTACCTAAACCTGGAAAGAGTGACTACACACAGGCAAAGTCATACAGACCCATCAGCCTTACCTCCTTCATGCTGAAGACATTGGAAAGACTGATAGACAGACATCTCAGGGACGGTACTCTAAATGACATACCACTTCATCCCAGCCAACATGCATATAGAACAGGAAGATCAACTGAGTCAGCTCTACACGAGGTAGTGACCAAAATAGAACTGGCACTTTCAAACTAAAGCTCCACCCTAGGGGTCTTCATAGATATTGAAGGGGCTTTCGACAAAACAAATTTTAACAGCATAAGCCAGGCGCTTAACAGATTTGGAGCTGCACCGACCATTTCGGGGTGGATAAGAAATCTCCTTATGTTAAGAGCCATACAGTTCACAATAAATAGTACCACGAGGGGAGTAGTGGCGAAAGGCTGTCCACAGGGAGGTGTTCTTTCACCCCTGCTCTGGAATATCGTGGTGGACAGTCTTATCACGAGCCTAAACGAAAAGGGACATAAGACTGTTGGCTATGCAGACGATATCACGATTCTGATTAGTGGCAAATCGGAAAAAGTACTTTTCAACGTAATGAGATCGGCTCTAAGAATCGTAGAGAACTGGTGTGAAGGGAATGCACTCTCAGTAAATCCAAACAAAACAGGACTTATTCTCTTTACGAACAAGAGGAAGTTAGAAGACATGAAACTGCCAAAACTTTTTGGCATAGAATTATCCCTATCAACAGAAGTCAAATATCTGGGTGTAATCCTTGATAGCAAGATGAACTGGAATAAACATCTCGAAGACAAAACAAAGAAGGCGTGCATCTCCTTCTGGCAGTGCAAGAGGATGCTCGGGAAAAAATGGGGCTTAAAACCCTCCATAACACTCTGGCTATACACTGCTGTAATTCGACCAACCATAACCTACGGCGCAGTAGTATGGTGGCCTAGGACGGAACTGAGCACCGTAAAAGCAAAACTCCAAAGTCTGCAACGCCTTGCGTGCGTTGCAACGACAGGCTGCATGAGAACAACTCCTACACAGGCACTAGAGGTAATACTAGATCTAAGACCTCTACACCTGCATGTTCAGCAGGAAGCCGCTACAGCAGCTCTCCGGCTGAGAGCCGCAGGAACCTGGAAACAAAATCATGGAGTCCCTCACGCACGGATTATGACAGAAATCATGAACCATGTACCCATGCTCTCGGCAATCTGTGACAAGATTTCTACCAACCATATCTTTAAAAGAAACTATCACATCCAACTGAAGGAAGAACTCGCAGACCAATCAGGGGTGAGAGAAATCCGAATCTACACAGATGGATCAAAAACAAATTCGGGAACTGGAGCGGGTGTCTTCTCCCGAGATGCGAACATCAACATCTCAACAACCCTAGGCGCCTTTAACACCATATTTCAGGCAGAATGTGTGGGAATAATTCGAGCCGCAGAGGCAATCAAAACCAGGAAGATGCACAACTATAAGATAAGAATTATCTCAGATAGCGCATCTGTATTAAACGCACTGAAAAATAACAAAGTTAACTCGGGCTTAATTCTAGAATGTCATTGCGCCCTAGAAGAAGTAGCGAGAAACAATCACGTAACTTTGCAGTGGATAAGAGGACACAGTGGCTCTGTGGGTAATGACGCTGCAGATGAACTGGCCAAACGAGGATCCAGTACAGCACTAATGGGTCCAGAACCGATAGTGCCTATACCATTTAGTCAACTCAAAAACTGGCTACAAGATAGAACCAAGATGCTTCACAATACCGGATGGAAACACCTGGTAGATTGCAGGCAGGCCAGAGAGGTCATCCCATCCCTCAATAAGCGCCTCACGCACAAGCTGTTGCATCTGAAAAGAAATGATCTACGCACAATGGTGGGAACAATGACAGGACATTGTTCACTCAACAAGCACCTCCATAACCTGGGGGTGACGGACAGCCCTCTATGTCGTGGCTGCATGGAGACAACGGAAACAACCGCCCATGTACTGTTGGAGTGCAAGAGTGTGGCCGACCATCGGGCGCAGACCCTAGGAGCACCGGGATCCCTTGCAGAGGCCTGTGGTAATGTAAAGGGTATGCTGGACTTCTGGGACGAGCTGGGATGGCTTACATAGTCACCTTTGTTACGCACAATGGCCTCTCTGTGAAGTAGGCTTAGCGCGGAAAACATTTTGCCCAACTAACTAACTAACTAAGCCCGAGTTCAGCTGGAATGACAATCGCTACTTGCTACTGAAAGCAGACTAAAGAGGTGGGATTTTGCTGCAGCGATTTTCAATAATCAAGCAAAGCCGAAAAATGTCAGTGAGGGTTTTGCTGTCAGGAGGACCGATAAAAAGGTTCATTGGAATTGGTCAAAATAAAGCGAATTATCCTTGAGTTCAGGGGCCAAATGGACCTCCTGGATCCACAGTTGAGTCTAAATGTATACATATTCTCACATTGCTTCTGTTCGTGGCATTGATATTACCAAATCATGTCACTGGCACAATTGATAAAATCGATTAGAGCAAAGTTGGTCTAGCCTCTAACTAACTGTGTTAAGTAGTTCTTGGCTTTCAGATCAAACATAGTAAAACAATTTGAACCACAGAAGGCCTGTGGCTCACATTGATGATATTATAATAGAATAAAAAAATTAATTAACTTACAACTTGTTTTGAAAGAAGAGATGAGCATATTAGAGCCAGAGTAAATCTTATTGATGGCATATTAATAAAAACCGGAACAAGCTTTTAGTCGCTTTTAACTTGTAGCCTTTTAATATCGATTAACAAGCGACAAACACATAACCTATAAACGTAAATTGATTTCACAGAATAAGTTTGAATATTAGATGTTCTGTGACAGAATACGAACGAATACATAGTGCCACATAGCTTATTTTGCGCGGGTCAAAATCGGAACTAAACGGTCACCATCTTGAACGTTAATCTCGGCGGTACGGGGATGTGTTCCCATTATAACAATGCAAGTTACCCATTGCTTATTCATTTTAGGCTGAGGTATTTTTTTAAGTAATTATTCGTTTGTGAAGATATGTTTGTGGTTCAGGTTAGCCATACATACGTACATCCATATCTTCACGCCGTTTTCCCGGAAGGGTAGTAGTAGTAGTGGTTTTATGATATCGCGAGTGGTACTCAAAAACTCCTTGTTCTAAAGATTATAACGAAATAAAAAAAATGCTGTTTGAAGTCTAATTTATTTATTTATTTATTTGAATAAATAAATAAATAAATAATATAATAATTTAGTTAGATTTTTAAAAATATTATTCGCCTATAATAGTAATTTTCATTTCCTCAAATTTTTTTCATACAACAGGCTCTAAATATTTTCCCGATCAATGGAGGATTTTTTTTCATGTGGTAACTCTTAAAAGACAGTGGTGCCCTCAGTCAGCTAAATATGCTATGTGGGACTATACACTGCGTACAGAAATGCGTACATTGGAGAGAATGCTACAATGCACGCGTACACGACCGTTCCGAAATGCTTATATTCACTCCTGTGAACGTCATTTTGACATCAGGGACGTGACTCTAGACCGCACACAGATCGTACAAAACGCGCACGGTTGAGAGCATGTGCGCCGTGTACGCTGTCAAATAGCTGTCATCGAGCTGTCATTAAGCGTGTTTATCTGTAGTTCTCTGATCGTATGCACTTGTATTCTGAAATAACGAAGGACTTTCGCTGTTTGTGAGTCTAGTTAGACAATTCCAGGCCTGAAATAACCACTCTCGAGACTTAAAAGGCAATTTCGAGGTTGTTAGGATAGGCTCTGACACATATGTCTGCTCAAATTCGTTCCCATTTGATTTCGTGCGATTGTGCCTATGAGCAGTCATGTCAATTCGGAATACAAGTATTCAATGTATTCGCTTTCTATGCGATATTTGCAATGTACGCATTTCGGAATGTAGAGTTCTTGCGAAAACAAATAGAAGTGACAAGTTGTCATTGACGACCCTATTTTTATTAATTATTCTGTGGTGACTGATGACCTATGAAGCTCTATATTCATTTATAATATCAACTGTGAAGAATATTTAAAAGAAAACAAATCGAAAATCACTAATGACATGGCAGTATGGTTAAGTACTTCGCCTTTCCTAAAGGAAGAATTAACAAAAAAAAACAAATGTTAACATAACCTCAAAGGTTCTTACATAGTCCCAGAAGTCCATACAAAAAGTAGAAAGTAGACTTCTCTCACTTCCTCTTATCTAATTTGTAAGGGACAGGGGAGATGATTGCTATACCGGTAACCATCCGCATGTTTAAGGAATTTTGGTCGAATTTGTCCAATAATTTAGGGAAAAATACCGGGAGGCCTTTTTCTTACGCATGGTATAATTGACGGTCTTATGTCAATGGCATCGTTGAATTTTAATTTCCAACCGCCATTTTGTGTTTTAATTTGCGTACTCTGAGCAAAAGCAAGTGAAAAATAGCACAAAAACATGGAGTGGAGGCGTCCAAATCGCCCGAATGAGAGCATTTGTTCCGTGCGAGGCTGTAAAAACACTGGTATGGACACAGTTGTTCACCGGTTTCCGAAAGTGCCGACGAGGTGTAACGACTACGTCAATATACGTTTGAAGAGTTCTGCGGTTCCTACAATATTTCCCGAAATGGGTGAGTATCTTAAATACTTATATACTTCTAATAAATACGTTCCTATATTATGACGGGTGCCTATCCCACTACTACTAACTAGTGGCTCTGTGAGCTGCATGAAGACCTCGCGAGCATTTCTGGTCATCATCAGACCTTCAAGGTTCAGTGTGAAGTAAATGCTCCTCGAGCTTTGGCTAGAAACTCAAACCTTAACTAATTTAACTAATTTTGAGGCGGCGCCAAGCAATCAACTCAAAAAGCTGACTTAAAATTATTCCTAAAAAGTTATTTTATGCTTTTCAGTTTTCAACGGTTTAATGTTTTGTTCAATAGTTTTTTTTTTAATCCATGAGGCTCTGGGCCAGCCACGAAGTAAGGAATTCATTATTGTGACAGTCACTATGGGGCTGGCATAGCCAAACCTGGCTCAAGTCCTAATATAATTATCAGAGAAAAAAAATGAATATACTATTTCTAAACTGTTTATACATGTGGTACATACATCCTTTATCAGAATCCGCAAGGGAGTATGATGTGCAGCCATTAGAGAAGCCACCGGAGCAGCCTTCGCCAGAACAACGACAGCAGCAGCAGCCATCTACGTCATCAGCTAACCAGCATTCATCGCGTACGTACAAAATCATCTTTTTCAAATTAAGGATTATTAATATAAATATGTGGATTCATATTTAAGTACATTAAATGGAAAAAACCACGGCCAGCCTCAATGGTTGACGTTCATCCATCCAGTATTTCTCAAAAGGTCCAACTTTTTTTCTGGGTCCAGTAATTTTTTTTTAACAGTTATCACATGTAAGTACTATGGTATAAAACAGAAAACTGACATACTAATAATCGAAGTTGTAATATTTCCAAACACTATTTTGTTCAAAATTTTCCTTGTTTTAAACTTCCGATGCTAAAATAAGGGGTGTTATAAGATTATTATAGTTGCAATTTTTTTATAGTGGGCACTTAGAAATAATACAATGCCGTCCCACTGCATTTCTTCGTGCGTCATAAGAGCCGACTAAGGGATTCGTGGTTTGTGCTTCGGACTCCTCCTTTTTAACTCCTTCTTAATTCTTAATCCAGACCTAGTCCCCAAATGGTGTTTTGGGCTAATACCATGACAGTATGTGTGGTATTAGCTATCCATGTGCAGTCACGTAAAAAATATAAAAAATATGAAATGGACGGCTGAAACCACGCTAAAGTGAACACAAGTAAAATGCTTAACGTAAAGTGGCAAGATCTGAAAGGCTAGTCCCAGTTGTTAATTCAGTGTTTAGGCCAAACAGGGTGACTAGCGTCACGGAATACACTACAAATGTATGGAGAATTGAAGAGCACCGCAGTGAGCGTTAGCATAAAAACTTTTGCGTGCTCATGGCTACGATGCGTAAGCTGTCAAACGTTCGTATGACCCGTCAACGTTTTATTAAGGACGTGCCCGCCTAATTGGAAAATCACTACACTTCAGTTTCGTTAGGACGAAATTCGTCAGCATCTGTGGCGGCCTAGTGGTGAGACGCTTTGCCGTTCAGTAAGCGAAGGTAAGCGTCTCTGAGCGCAGTTGGGTTCTAGATGGGTGACCGTTTTCAACTGTTGAGGCTGACCGAGGTTAAACTGTAGGTCCCCTTCCTTACTTACTAGGTGGTAGGGTAGTTCCCACCCGGGTTAGTAACATCGCATTGAGCCGAAAAGGAATGACAAAACTTAATTTGCCATTCGGCTGTGTTCGAATGATTCGAATTTGTAGGTAAACTTACATTGGCGCAAACGCTTTGACACAGTTTGTAATAAAATATGGAAGAAAATGTTTGGTGCGCGTGGTTGCAGGATGTCTGATCCATTCCTTTTTCATGTTCTTTAAGAAATGGCAAGTAAATGTTCTTTCTGCCAGCATTACGGTGGCTAAGCTGTAGCCTTAATAGTAGTTTTATCCAAATGCATGTTTAGTGACGTCGCATAACACGTGTACATGATATACCCCTGTTTTCACCACCTCCAGTTACCTGAAATCCGATAGTTAACTTTTGGCTACATGCAATATTTGTATGATGTAACTGAAAAATAACTTTGGGATTTTTGTAGCTGGAGGTGGTGGAACCGGGCGATAGAAAAAAAATTGAAGTTATGCTTATTTAGGCGCATTAAAAAAATCATTATGAGTGAATGTTTGTATGTAACATGTAATGATGTAGTGATGTTAGGTTTGTATCGAAATAATTTTGGAGGTTATTTGGAGTATTGTGTGGGGCTACTTTTCTTGTTGCTATGTCATTTTGTCATTCGTGCATATGCATGCACGGACATAAGCATACCATCATGCCGTCTAGTAATCTATCTATCTATCTAATCTGCCGGATCTAGTAAGCCGAGCCATGCCAAGCCCAAGCCCAAGCCCCAAGCTCAAGCCCAAGCCCAAGCCAAGTCGAGGCAATGTAACAAAATATAATTTATGTTAGTTTTGTAAGAAGTATAACTCTTTACTTGCGTGCATAAGTACACAGACGGTTTATTTGCTATGATTATTATTAGAGGTACCTTTCATTTCTAACATTTATAATTGTTGTGGTTTGTGTGCTCCTAAACCGGCTTCTTATTATAGGAGTGTACAACTTCCTGACGTGTATAAATTGCCTGAGATCTTAAATAAAAAAAATGAAACAATTAAATACCTCTACTATAGAAAATTAAAGTTATTTCAATTAAAGGTATACGTAATTTTTTATTTGTTTCCTTTTCAGAAACGAAAGGACTACGAGTCCGGATGCATAGAAGAACACTACAGAGGAGTATAAATATCGTATCTGAGCGTATGCTCAATAAATTAAATAAGACAAATAGAGAGTTTATTAGAATGCAATTATTGAATGTGAATCGTAAGAAAATGGGGCGCAAGTACACATTGGATGAAAAATTTTTCTGTTTGGCGATGTATAAATCTAGTCCGAAAGGATATAAATTCCTTGAGAAACATTTTGTACTACCGACGACTAAAACACTGCAGTCAATTATAAGAAAGATTAGTTTTGGAACTGGGTTAAATAACAGTATTAAAACCTTTTTAGCAAATGAAACGTTAACTTGGAATTCCACTAGAAAATATTGCTCTATTGTTA
Source organism: Incurvaria masculella (assembly GCA_946894095.1). Lineage (NCBI taxonomy): Eukaryota > Metazoa > Arthropoda > Insecta > Lepidoptera > Incurvariidae > Incurvaria > Incurvaria masculella. The sequence goes on along the minus strand of OX335650.1, from coordinate 3,639,859 downwards.
TAGATGAAATATCTTTGAGTTGTGGGGTTCATTTATCTCCTGATGACAAAATTGTAGGGTTGGTAGATCTCGGGGAAAATGAAAGGCGACGAAAATTTGCAGATCATGCTTTGGTAATAATGTTAAGAGGAGTATGTCATTCATGGAAGCAGGTGATAGCTTATTACTTCTGTGAAGGGAAAACACCGAGTGAAAGATTAGCAGGTATATTGAAAGAGGTTGTGGCTATGCTAAAAGAATGTAACTTGGTTCCGCTTTCCTTAATTTGTGACCAAGGCGCATCCAATAGGGGAGCGATCAATATATTGAGGAAGGAAACTATGCGTGACTGTGTTTTGAAAGATGAACATTATGAAAATCAGGTGATTCGAGTGGCCGGTGAAGAATTGTTTATTATTTATGATCCTTCTCACCTATTGAAAGGTCTTCGTAATAATTTAATGAAGTACGATATTTTGTTTGGTCGTGACAAAAAGAGGGCCAGGTGGCAAGATCTGGTGGAGGCCTATGAAAGAGATAGTCCAAATGGGGAAGCGAGGATGATACCGAAAGTGACAGATGTACATATTGATCCATTAAAAATGAAAAAAAATAAAGTTAATAAATGTGTTCAAATTTTCAGTTCCAGCATGCACAAGTACCTCTGCACACTCAAGAACTTCGGTAGGCAAACAACTATTTTTTTTAAACTGCAATAGTGTTTGTATTTCTAAGGGTTATTTAGTATGCTTTTTTATTTTGGTTATTGACTACGAATTTATGATTATTTCATGTTGTATCTTCATTGAATTTTAACATAAAATACTGAAAACATAATATGGCACGGAATAGCAGAACTTATAATAAATATATCGTTTAAAGGCGCCCCTAACCTCTGAAGGTGTCTTCCAATCAATTACTTGTACAAACAATATGAACAGAGGCATTTGAAGTACTGAAAGGTAACATGCTAATAAATCAAAGGATGAATAGATACTTATCTCAAAGTAATGATGTGTTGGTTGTCCATCAATGTTGTGCTCAAATGGAAGACAAAATCCACTTAGAACCATTCTAAGAAGGTACTTACACTGAGTTTGCAAGCATTTTATTTTACTTTGCAGCTGGACTACCTGACATCAATGGCAGACGAGTATCAAGTTCTATCGGAGCAGAACTCGTGGGATTTTTTGATAAGTTGTTTGATAGTGTTAATGGATATAAGGCTTATGATAAAGGAAAGTTACGAGTGCGAGTCCAGGAAAATAGTTCACATCATACTTTTTGGATCGAAGCTATTAAAATGTTAGAAACTTTGAAATTTGTAGATACGAATGGGCGTACGCACTCGATTCCTAGTGCCCAGAATTGGATAACTACAATTAAGAGTTTTAGAAGTTTATGGTATTTTCTTAGAAGTAAGGGTGTTAGGTTTTTTTCCCCTAGAAATTTAAATGAGGATCCTCTAGAAAATTTTTTTGGGAAATTAAGGTCTCATAATTATCGTAATGTTAGTCCTATGTGCAACGCGTTTCAAAATTCTATTAAAGCTTTAATAATTAGTGATACCCATAGTGTTCATTCTCCTGGTGCTAATTGTAAGAAAGATAGGGCTCATAATCTTGTTGACTTAAAAAATATGGTAAATTTGTTTAAGGCTAGTTTGGATTCTGAGGCTTCCCAGGCTGTTTGTGGTACAGCCTCTACAAAATGTTGTTTACCAAGTTTGTCAGTTACCAATAAACCCTTTATTACTACTAGTGATGTAATTAATGAAAAATGTCAGAGTTATGCTAATGCTTACATAGCAGGCTGGGTAGCCAAGAAAATAGTACTAAAATTAGATAATTGTACATCTTGTAAGAATATTTTTGTAACTGATCATAGGTTACCTGAACATGCTTTCATTGAGAATAAGAAATTTTTTTATGTATCCTTCTTCCGATATGATTGAATTTTATAAAAATTGTACATGTGCTATTAATAATTATTTAGACGAACATGCTAATTTAGACGGTATTTCGAAACTTGTTAAGTCATTTAAGGAAAAATGTTCTTGTAAAATGGATCAATTGTATTCATCACAGTGAACAAGCACAGTCATATCTTTTTGAATTTGTTTTAAAGTTTCAACTCAATTATTGGTGTAAATCTGTTAATAGATTATTGAAGGAAATAGATAGTAGGGCTGATGAGAAGTTAGGTTATCTTCAAAAGTTAGCTGTAGAAAAATTCAAAAAGTCCTTGAAAAGGAAGCACCGGTAGTTATTATAGCACTTATCCAGAGCAGATGAACACGTTCAGATCTTTTCCCATGAATACATGACCGGGTAACAGAAGTAGCCTATTATAATTACTGAATTTCAATCATTTTTACTGTAAACAGGGGATTACATTTTGTATCATTGTTATTGTTAGTATGAATTTGTTTATTATTTACTAACTTATATTTAATTTGATATTACCTTGTATCAAAAATGACGATGGCTTTTTACACCAGAATAATTTAGATCATAATTCCTATTAATTTAGAATAAGATGTTATTATCGTAGTCAAGAGTTTGCTCCTCACCAATGTATATAATGTTCTTATAATAATGTTCTTTGTGAGCAGTAGTAATCAATCAATCAATCACTGTAAACTAGTTTGTAAGTATCACTGGAAAAAATAATAATACAATGACCAACCTGACGAAGTTTCTTGTCGGCTCTTCTTCGCCAGAAGTAATCGAACCGACGGAAAAAAATAATATGAATCCGAGTGTGTAATATACATCTAATGGAGGAAATAAAGAAACTAAAACTATTATAATTATTATTTTGATAAATACTACATGTAGTATAAAATTGCTGACAAATTTTTGATGATACAATTTAGTATTAATAATGACGAAGGCTCTGTACACCCGAATTTCGAATTTCGAATACAAATAGAGTTTATAGTATTTAACCGTTGTTAAACACTATTAAATGTTAACATAATGTAGATTTAGTAAATAATAGAGTTCAAATTATAGATGGCGTAAAATGAATTGATCAATATCTCATCTCGGAATACCTCCGCCACCCGGACTTTCATAATCATTTGATTAATTTGAAATCCCTTTTAGTGATTAGCTAAATGAAACTTTCAACTAATCGTCATTTGTCCAAGTCCTTTTCTCATTTTCAGTATGAAAATTGCCGCATTTACTATCAACCATTGACTTCCTAACTTATCTCACTCGCCGATTTTTTTAACTAATCGTAATTCTACATTTTCCATAGGTGACGAACTAGGTAATAACTTAAATACAATTTTGGATCTTCGAAACTTGAAGAAATTATGTATTCATCATTTATACTTACTACAAAAAAAATCCGTGAAAATTAAATTATTGTAGATAATATTAAGAGTAAAAATACTTTTAAGTACTTCAGTAGATTTTTTCCAAAGAAAAATAAAGTATATTTATTTCACTAAGAAATTATCGTTTTATTACTTATTTTATCTATGAACATTGCTGGTTAAAAAGTCATAGACTTTGGTTCCAGCGCTCATAAAAATCTTGAAATCTTTTAACTTATCCCTAATCTGGCAACCTTTTGAGTAAAAAGTAGTGCTTTCTCTTTCTAACGTTCGCCTTTATATCGCTGTTTCACCTTGTTAACCGAAGTGTTCCCAGCTTTCCCATCTATATTACGCAGTAATATTATATTATCTATGGGTTCTTATTCAAAATTTACCCAAAGTAAATGTTTTTCTCTGCATCCCAAAGAACATTTATGTAGGGACAAGATGCTTCGATCGGTTTTGTTCGTTTTCGGTCGGAAACCCGCTAGCGTCATGCAATCGTGCAGCTTCCTGACGCACGCATACCGCTGTCCAGAGGCCTGGAACGCGCGGAGTTCCTCACCGATATTGCAGAAGGTAAATCTGGAGGACTTTTACAATGCAGTCGACCAGAGTCACTCGTCTAAGGGCGTCATGAGCGCGCTCGACGTGGACATTTTCGCGAACTCGATGAAGGACGCCTCTTACCTGGATGAGCTCAGGGACCTTTTGCACAAGCTGCGGTTAACCGCAGACACGGGCAACACGCTCGACTCCACACACTACGCCGCCGTACGCAGTTACATCGAGTGTGGACACACTGAGGAGCTCCTGCAGGTCTTGTGGGACCCTTTGAACTATGGCATCTTCCTCGATCAGTTCACGGCAAACATTCTCATGGACGAGTTGCTCAAACGTAAAGACTACGAAAAGGCTGCGATGGCAGCGAGCCTAGTCATGCTGCAGGAGGACTATTCCAATGACATTACTTGCTCTTTAGCTTTATTCTCCTGTTACAAATACATCATCACTTACAAGCCTCCTCCGCCACCTGAGGAACCCGAGACACCGAAAGGGAAGCAAAAAGTTGAGGAGATTAAAATACGGGTGAAATTCTTGAGGAACCCATACTTTGACGATCATTTTGATTTAAAGGATCCCTTGCTTCGGGCGGGTAAAACACTAGCTTGGATAGCACAGTCCAAATCTGACAATCTGCATGCGAACCTGCAAATTCTCGGTTGGTTAATGTACAAAAAGTATGACAAGTTACTGGCAGCTGCACACTCCTTGGCTAAAGGCAAGTCTCCTAAAGTTTACAAAGATGTACTTAAATGTATTCAGGAACAAAAAGACGCCAATGCTGAGTCTGCAAAAGCTCTTGAGGACTGCACTAATTGCTTGAATGCTGTTCCTGCAATTGAAGTTTCTATGGAAGAAGACTTGAAGATTCTGATTGAAAATGCTATCAATAAAACACAACAGAAGGACATCCTACAACAACAACAGGTACAACATAGGCACTTAATTAGTTATGCCTATTTCACTGGCATGTATTTTTTACAGAGCGCATGTCGCTAAGACATATTCATACTGGTCCATAAACTTTTGGAATAGTTGTGAATACCAAGAAAGCCTAAAAGTGGTGCTCTGCCAATCGTTAGAAGCATCTGGCTTTGGCATTGGTGAAATAAATACTGAGCCAGATTTTTTTCCTGAAATATTGTATGTGTTTATGTAAGTTGGGGACAGAGCAAGGGCACACCCTGGCTACTCTGCCTAGATGTGAGTTCATGTACGGCCGCATGGTCAGGTGTGTGTATGGACAGTGTTAAATTAAGGTTACAATTTTATTTATTTCTTTAACGAACCCTAGGGTGTTCCGATCGGCCAAATTTTTGGTACAAAAATCCGCAGAGAGCAAAAAAAGGTAAATACCGAAAATCTTTAGGCATGAAAATCGCTAGTAAACATTTTCACTTTTATTCATTTATTCATACAAACAGAAACAACAAATCTCAAAAAAGAGTCTCGCATGCGGAAAAGGGTGTAATAGGGTAACAGCTACGTTATCTTTCTGCATAATCTAAACTTGTGTCGTCAACCATTTAAGGGGTTTGTGCATCCATGTAGATGACGCCACAGTCTTTCGTCAGCACTTCTGCTTTAACCTACCAACAATAGGAAGTTACAAATTATAACTATATTGACGAGCACACTAAGCAGTTAAGTGTAATGTCATGCAACTATAAAAAATCCTTGATTTCGCCGTAGTCGGGTAAAAAAGGCTAGCATTTGAGATAATTAAGTGGCATAGCGCAAAAAGTTGCCAAGTGCAAAAGTATAACTAATGCTACTCGGTTCATAACCACCCAAGAACTGCACCAACTGCTCAACATTCCAACTTTATGTGAAGAACTAAAATCCTCCAACACTAAACATAAACAAAGGTTACAGGTCCACCCAAATCGGCTCGCAAACCAATTGACAATAAAACACTATGAGAAACGTCTCAAAAGGAACGACATTATGGAAGTCTGAGGCTAAGATAAATAGTCGTAACAGAAACTAAGACTAACGAAAAGTAATACTTTGTGACGTCACTTTGCATTACTTTGATATTTCGTCCATACAACTGTGTCAAAGTGACGTCACAAAGTACTACTTTTCGTTAGTCTTAGTTACGGTCATGACTATTTATCTCAGCCTGAGTATTGTAAACTCTACTGAAGCATAGGGTCGTACTACTTTTTACACGCATCCTCACAATTATGAAATAAATTCCAACTTTTGTAATTGTTTTATGAAATGAAATACACCACTGCTTATTGTGCTGACCCCTACAGCAAATTTATATTTTTAGAGTTATAGCAGAAATAGCTATAAAATTCTGTGGAGGTATCTTGACGCACACGCCCCCTTAAGGTGGCCCAACCCGCTCATCTCCCCATACAAACGGGTAAAGAAGATCACGCCCATATTTCTTATCAGAGATCCCAACTTTTGCTCAAAAGAGCTTTATTTGCTCGAACTAGATGTCTGATGACTGTTGGCATTGTAAAATTGTGTTTGGTTTCTAAGTTATAAGGTCCGAAAGTTCGAATTTTTGCGCGTTTTATACAATAACTTTGGTGGTTTATTACGCAATGATAAAGTAAGAAAATCTTCAAAAGGATAGTCATCAGACATAGCTTATTTAATCAAGATTTATAATCTATTTGGTTTTTGTTAGATTTTTGACTACAGCGGTCGTGGTTTACTTTTAGCTATAAGTCGTTTTGAAATTAAAATTTTCGTAAATCTTACCAAATCATACACTATGCACATTGTCTTTTTTGTGGACATATTGCATCTTCCTCATCACGGAGCCTGTATTTTTCTTTGAAACAGAGAAGGTCCCAGAATGCAACAGCACGGTTTTGTATAGTGCACGCGAATGAGTTAGTCCCGCCGAGTTGGGCCACCTTAAGATGAATACTCACAAAATAAATCATATTCTCTATTTATACACTTTAAAAATAAAATGTTATGTCAATTAAAGTGCAAGCATCGAACCACTGTTCAGTACATGCGGTTAGCAGTGCACTTGCAAGTCACCAAAGTTGCAGACTTGCAGACACCATATTTGCAGGCGTGCGTGCGGCTGTATTCTTTCATTGTGTGAGAGTCGATGGAAGAAAAGTATCAGAACATGGGCTTAAGTGTTTGTATTTTGCAGTTGTTTACATCTTGGGAAGAGACTAGACAAAAAAAATTAGCCGAACAGACGAAGCGCTTGGACGAAGTCAGAAGAATCCAAGCTCTAGAAGAGAAGCAGAGATCGCTTTCTGTGGAAGAGCAGAAGCTGTGGTTTTTCGAAAATGAAGATAAGTTGGATCTGGAAATCGAAAAGAAGGTTGTCTATTACCCGAAGAAGTGGTTCGGTAAAAAGAAGAAGCCGCGTGTGGTGGATGAGGGCTACATACCTCCAGAAATTCTCCCAAAACGTCAATAGTTTTTTCAGTCATTAAGTAATAAGTAAAATATACAATGTTAGCATTCAAGATTTTTTACTCCATCACACAGATGCAGAGGTTTTAAAGCGTAAGTTGAATCTGAGAAATTTAATCCTGGTCTCCTCAAGTCAATACTGTTGAGCCGGCAAGACACTTTTTAGGGTTCCATACCCAAAGGGTGAAAACGGAACCCTATTACTAAGCCTCCGCTGTCCGTCCGTCCGTCCTTCTGTCCGTCCGTCTGTCACAGGGCTGTATCTCAAGAATCGTAATAGGTAGGCAGCTGATATATTAACAGAGTGTGTATTTATTTTGCCGCTATAACAACAAATAGGTAAAATAAAAAAAATAATAAATTAAAGGGAGGCCCCCATACGAAAAACGTGTTTTTGTGTTAAATCTTGTACGATGGTACGGAACCCTTCTGTGCGAGTCCGACTCGCACTTGACCGCTTTTTTATGTAACTGAACATGGACAGCTAATAACAACTGTTATGATATTAGCCCAACACAGCACATGGGAACTAGGTGCCATGCCAGGACCTTCCTTTACATTGAGCTGGATAGAAAACACGGACAATTTTAATTGCCGCTTCGGCCATTGTTAATTTAATGCCATGGTACCAACCCAGGCGAAAGCCCAACCGCCCTCACAGTTGCTTCATCAAGCTTATCGCCCCCGCTATCGCTATCGCAAGGTGTAGCGCCACTGGGTTACCAAAGCTGACATTTGTTACATGCCTCGCATATTCTTGTCACTTAAGAAGATACTGACAGTGCCATTTTTAGTGCTTTGCTTTTCCTCCCAAGCTCAGACAGTCTATGAATATTGAATTGAAATAGACCTTGCTGCATTACACTATCTATGACGGAATATCGATAAACAACTCAAATATTAAAATCACAAAATGGCATATACTACATGGTGTTTTATTTAAGACAAAGGTCTATCAATCTATTCCCAAAATTACAATATTCTTTAGTCCACATCTATGAAACTCCTTACAAGCTTTATGGTTGCTAACTGATACATTCCAAGGCTTCAATCTCCTTCTGCATCTGCACCAGATCAGAGTGGACCCTCTCGGTGTCGCAGCAGTCCGCTTGGTCTTCTCTGCCTCGATGTGATCCTCCAAGTCAACAATCTCACGTGCCAGGCTGCCCGTGTCATTCACAGATGATACAATCGTACCGCATTCGGAGTGAAGCAGAGCCAAAAGCTTGTAGGTTGCTAACCGATACATTCCAAGGCTTCAATCTCCTTCTGCATCTGCACCAGATCAGAGTGGACCCTCTCGAGCGTCGCAGCAGTCCGCTTGGCCTTCTCTGCCTCGATGTGGTCCCCCAAGTCAACAATTTCACGTGCCAGGCTGCCCGTGTCATTCACAGATGATACAATCGTACCGCATTCGGAGTGAAGCAGAGCCAAAAGCTTGTAGGTTGCTAACCGATACATTCCAAGGCTTCAATCTCCTTCTGCATCTGCACCAGATCAGAGTGGACCCTCTCGAGCGTCGCAGCAGTCCGCTTGGCCTTCTCTGCCTCGATGTGGTCCCCCAAGTCAACAATTTCACGTGCCAGGCTGCCCGTGTCATTCACAGATGATACAATCGTACCGCATTCGGAGTGAAGCAGAGCCAAAAGCTTGTAGGTTGCTAACCGATACATTCCAAGGCTTCAATCTCCTTCTGCATCTGCACCAGATCAGAGTGGACCCTCTCGAGCGTCGCAGCAGTCCGCTTGGCCTTCTCTGCCTCGATGTGGTCCTCCAAGTCAACAATTTCACGTGCCAGGCTGCCCGTGTCATTCACAAGTGATACAATCGTATCGCATTCGGAGTGAAGCAGAGCCAAGAGCTTGTAGGCCTTCTTTGACTGGTCGTCCTTTTTTGCATCCTGAAAATTTAAAAATTAACAAAATTAATTATGAAATTTGCTTGAAAAGCATAAAATCTAAAAGTGTTACTCTATGGCAGGGGCAGCGAATTTAGATCTGACGTTTTTACTGTAATATCTGCTACTCAAAACCCCTATTGGAGATGCGATAACTGAGATTCACTCGTAGCTAGCAGGTAAGATGGAATGGTTCTTGTTCAATGAGGCTTAAGAGCCAGAATTAGGTACAAAAAAGTATTTTTAGTGTTTTTACATATCAAGTCATCAACCCTACCGAAAAAAAAAAGATTGAGGGGAATCCTTTTTAACGAAACTATACCTTGAAAACACAATTAATTATATTTTTCTTAGTAAAAAATGCGAGTTTTGGATCCGCATTTACTTACGATGGATAGACAAGAAAACCAATTTCTGACAGCATGAAGGTTGTCTGAGTGAATGCCCTGTTTTGATTTGGATGATTTTCAATCATCCAAATTGTGTCCAGGTTCGAGGATGTTACTTTTATTAACTAATTTCAAAACATATTCCTTATCCGCCCCTCTTAAACCAATTCTGAAGACTTACCCTGTATAATGTCTCATCAGCAACAGAAAATGATCTGTCTAGCTGTCCATTGAGGTTGTTTATTTCTTTCTGTATTTGTCTTGTATCTCCCAATATTTTTTGTATTTCTACTTTTTGTTTAGCGACATTTCCAATTATTTCCATTATTTTCTTAGTGTAGAATGATCTGAAACAAAACACAAAAGTTATAACTTTCAAACTGAAACTATGAACCAACCTAATGTGTGAGGTTGTACAGCTCAATGTATCACTGAACTTGCGGAGCCTACATTTTTTAGATAGTTGACCTTTTTTTATTTAGTGCAGTTGACTACTAGGCTCCTAACCCTACCAAGCTTGAGTTTTTGGATGCCTGATCTTTTTAAGGTTTCGTTGCTAAGTTTAAGAAAATGGGACCTGTGTTGGGATTCCTGTGTAGGTCTAAATTGCATAAAAGTCTGCATTTTTCAACATCCTCCTGCTCGCATTATAAAAACAAATCATAAACATCCTGAATAAACCTTGGTTCCATCGTATCAAAATGAATACATTTTCAACTTCTATCATTTACCGCCTTAGAATAGGCCACTGCTGTTCCCCTGTTCATTTGGCTAGACTTCATTGTGCGAATGTGGTCTTGGTGATGGGAATTTGGAACATATATTTTTCTTCAGTCCTCTCATTAATAAAACTGCTCCGTTATACGATTACCTCCCTCTACTCCAAATTACTCTGTCGACCAATAATAATTGCTTGATCTCTTCATTTAACTTTAAAATTCTAAAGTTACTTGCGACATTTAGCAGTGCAGTGTTTCGCTGTCAACTACTTTAAAAACATTTTCCACTATTGTTTATTGTTTATTCATCATCCATAGACAGTACACTGCACTCGGATTTGTCATATTTTATCATTATTAGCCAGTTCGGCAATTCCAGCGAAGAAGAACTGGCAAGAAACTCCGCTGGTATTTTTTTCAACGTCCACTTAGTCTAAGTTTACAAAATTATAAAGTACAAACAATTAATATCATATGCAACAGTTCATGACAAATATGAGTTTATTTGTAAAGACTATGCCCAATATCTAACATGTTGCCAATTGGAGCAAGCCGGTCCTCACAAACAGCACCCGTTCACGAGCATCACGCCGGGCTCAGCCATCGCCTCTGTCAACCACATTTTAGGGAAAGAGGAGACCCGAACCTAGCGTCGCCGCAAGCAAAGACCTTAAAGCGAGGCACTACTCCAGTGGCAACATGAAAAGTTGTGAAAACTTTGTACGATATAGTTTTAATACTATTGTTTCAGTCATGAACTACTACAGTGGCCTCTAAACAAAGACAAATACATAATACATTATTATTCTTACAGCTAAAAAAGCCCATCAGGACACTATTTGTATATAGCTAGAAACTTTGACATTGGCGAAATGTGTTAGATGCAAGAAAAACATAATAAGTGATCCAAAAGTAGGAGCCTGAAAAAAAGAACAAGTCATAAAATTACGTCGTAAACGTAAGTACGTGCGTGTCTCCTTACGCCCAGCATATCATTTAGCGCAAGGCCATATTGACCCATCAGGACACTATTTAACAATATTTAAAAAATCCGAACAAAACAAAAATCTATACTAATAATAAATCTGTAAGGGGTGTTCATGGAGTAAGTTGCTTTGTTTTCTTAGATACTTCGTTTGTAGACTTTATGTAGGATACTAAGGCTGAGATAAATAGTCGTAACCGAAACTTGAGTTTGCACTAACGAAAAGTAGTACTTTGTGACGTCACTTTGCATTACTTTGAGATTTCGTCCATACAAAATGTGTCAAAGTGACGTCAAAAAGTAGTACTTTCCGTTAGTCTTAGTTTCTGTTACGACTATTTATCTCAGCCTAAGACTAAATTGATGATTTTTAGAAATCTGTTCTGTATGTACATATGTTCCTCCATAACTCTTAAACCGATCATCCAAATTCGGTAGATGGTTACATAGTCCTGGACCAGCCTTTTGGTGGGTTACTTTTTATCCAGGAAATAATTCAGACCGAAATCAATCCAACACAACATTGACCCGAGCGGAGCCGGGTACCGCAGCTAGTATAATCATATTTTTTTTATATATCAAGTTTGTCATAAAAGTGAACCACATTTGGCTTAGGTGACATGACAGAACCTCTCCATATGAAAACAGTACACTTAAATATTTTTTTGTCGTGCGATCCTGTGAGGTGGACTACTAGAACTACTGACGCTGCCTAGCCTGAGTTTTCATACTGACCTTTTTGGTCATGCGGATCTCCGCCACGCTACTGCTATGGACAGACTTCTTACCTTTTAGTACCAGTACGATTTAGCTTCTCATATTCTTTCCTTAGTTGAGCATTTGACTGCTCTTTGTTCCTATATTCTTCTTTCAGTTCTCTAGCTGTTGCTTTCAGGCTCTCCAATGCACGCAATCTTTTATTCTTCTCAGACTGAAGAAAACAAATTTGCATTTATAAAACCTTGTATCTGCAAACTATACAATTCAACATGAACAGCAAGACATCAATTATCCAAATTGGATTTTAATTTTATTGGATTTTCATTTGAATTTTGATTACCATAAGCAAACCACCACCTTGTCTCAAGAAGACAATAATTTCTCAGTGTCCTTTTGATGTTACTGCACGTAATTATCTGCCACACAATAGTTTTTAGGGGTGTGGAATGAAATTATAACAGAGGAAAGCTATGTGGCAAAGTCAATGCACAACCTTGGTCTAAATAAATCGGAAAGCACTCTCGTTTCAAAGAAACATGCAAAACTGGTATAATTTCTTGTGTGCCCACAAGTCGTACTCGCGCAATTATAGAAGTGACATGCGCGCATAGTGCATAGTGATGTATAGTGCAGATGGATGTTATATGAACAATGTGCATTTTACTACTTCACATACCTGCTGTACTTACGACATTTGACTATTTTGCCATAGGACAAATATGCCGACTTGTCACTTAGTGCGGGCAGTGTGGTTTGATGTGTAAATTGACTTTAACTAGCCAGGTACTTACACAAAATGACCTAAGAATGCACCACTCATGACTAATCTATAATTAAATCTAAATCAGAATACTTACATCTGTCAGTGCAAGTTCCCTTTTTACGGTTTCTATTTGCCCTTTCAAAGCAAGATTTCGTTGGGTACACTCATCACTCCTAATGTGAAGTTTAACAAGCTCCTTTCTAAGCTTGCTAATTATTTTATCTGGCCCTTCATCACTGGTAACACCAAGGTCTTCCATAAGGCTTTTTATATTTTCCACCTGTTTAACTTCTGCATCTACAACTTCATTTGCTTTTTGGATCTGGAAAAATATGCTTTTTTATAAAAATGTATGTGGGTTACATTTATACAATTTCATATTTCATTTAGGAAGATATTAATTTCTTATAGACCATGCTTTGTATTGAACATGGTGAACCTGTCGCATATTGGCAAACAACAACAAAATCCTGGATTATTGTCATTTGTTTCCCTTCCTTACAATAACACGGGTTAATATCAGTGTTATCATACTTTCAATCAGTTTCAGTTTCTTTTTTTCCTCCATTAGATGTAATATACTTAGAAATTAGTTTACAGTGGTTGATCGATTACTACGGCCGCTTTATCTTAGAATAGTTACGCTAGGCTTTACGATGGGTATAAGCCTATAAGTGATTTTTTACGAACAAACCCAGAATAGTGTAGGAATAATAAGACTAGTATGTGATATTGTAAAAAATGGAGATGACTGAAAGCATTTTCATGAAATTACATTATAAGAAATACATGGCTTTGTCAATATCACGGTGACACACCCACCAGCAGTGACAGAGAAAATCAGCGATCTGTGGAAGTTGGCTAGCTTAGCAACTAACCTTAGATAATGCTGCATCCAAGGATTTCTTCTGTATCGTCAAAGTATTGAGGCTTTGTCGCAAAATGATTGCTTCTTCTTTGAGGTCCTTCAGTTTAAGTTCAGACATTACTGATATTATTGAATCATTTTCCAGTTCACCGGAACCTGAAGGATCTGCTTTCAATTGAGTGTTTGTTTGCTCTTTTCCTTTCAATAAATTTGATGGTGGTGTAAGCTTCTGAGCGTCGAGTTTCTTAATTTTCTTGAACAACTCCGTTATTTTTAATTCATCTGTTGGCAGTGTCTCCGATAAATTTATCTTAACATTATCTACAAAATAAAAATGTAACACTTTAAATATTATGTAACTTTAAGGGTGCATTAACTAGCATTAAAAGAAGTATATTAATGCACCGTAGGCTGAAACCAACATTAAAAAGATATGTATAAACCACCATCGTGACAAGTACAGCTCATGGTGAAAGGGCTAGAGGATTGCCTTTCATGCGAGAGGTTATAAGTTCAAATCCTTGCCCCGGTCATGCACCACTTTCTTTCTCTTTCTGAGTTGGATAAATGCATTTGAACAAAGTTGTTTTCAAGTACCGAAGTTTCAGTTTCTTTATTTCCTCCATTAGATGTATATTACACACTCGGATACAAACATTTTTTTTCCTGTTGGTTCGATTACTTCTGGCGAAGAAGAGCCGACAAGAAACTCCGTCAGATTGGTCATTGTATTTTTATTTTTGATTTAAACTAGTTTACAGTGATTGATTGACTACTGCTCACAAAGAACATTATATACATTGGTGAAGAGCAAACTCTTGACTACGATAATGACATCTTATTCTGATAGCAGTGGCTGTTTACGAAACAGCCATTTCTGACCTGTCGGAGGATTGCTGGAATCAATTTTACGAGAGCTGGTTCAAGCGGATATAAAATTATATATATGTCTTTTACTTTCTAATGTAACAAAATTCATATGTATATGTAGTGACCTAACTCTTAAACCATTGACACTTTGGTAGGGTATTTTCATTGCTATGATCTGTCTAGTTTTTGTTTTATCCATAACTGGAACACCAGTATACAAAATATTCGCAGTACCAAAAGACAGTTCCTCAGTGCTGGTTCAGAGTTGCATCTAAATATGTAACTGATAACAAAAGCCAGTCAAGCGTGAGCGTGTTCACGTGGCCACGGTCCCGTCCCTGCTAGACATGGAAGAAACTAGTCCTTGCCTGATGATAAGTTTTCATACAAAAAAGCGCTTCAGAAATCTAGCTTTTTCTAAAAAGGATGACATTTTGACAAAAAGTAATTAGTTGGTGCTCAACTACATAGTACCTATATTGGTAATTGTTTTCAGAATTTTCAAACAACTGTTAGAGAACTATTTGGGACAAATTACCTGTGACAGACAGACCATAAGACCCTTTTTTTGCTTTTTGCAATCCGTAAAAAAATAAAAGATCTTTACCAACGACATCCTCATAATAGCTATTCTCTGCACAGTCTCCCATTTGATTTAGGCGTGGCTTGCAGCTAGGTGGAAGCCATATTGCGTCCAAATCCTCTGCTATTTTATTTCGTATTTGATGCCATAGTATTGAGCTGGAATCCGCGGGTAGAACGGGTGCTACTGATCCATCCTTCTCATTCGGCAAGCATTCTATCAGAAACATAAACACCTTTCGGAGATCTGCTTCATTGTGATAGAGGAATGTTTGGTACCCCACCTCCGACTTGTAACCTAGATCCTGCAAATTAAAATAAAATGTGTTCATTAACTTAAAACATTGAAAAAAAAAATTGGCATGGTATTTTAAATAGGCATGAGGCATAACCTCTTGCAGTCAAGAGTTTGGTCAACTTTAATCAGTATCCCATAATATCGGGCATAGGTTGGTACCATCGCATTGAATAAACAATGGTCGAAGCGGCAATAAAAATTGTGCGTGTTTTCCAACCCGTTCAATGCAGCTGTGCAATTTCATCTAAATTGCAAATAATTTTTTTTCAAGTGCTGGTTTACAATTACGGTCTGACAGTAATGGTATCTAACTCACCTTGCACATAGTGGCTACCTGAGCAGCCACTTCTATCCTATGTGATATACCTGGTGGAAGACTTTTGGGTGCCTTCATTGATGGATGAATAGTGTTCAAACATTTTGAAACTGCAAGCACTATTGTGTCAGCGGATAAATCTGTCAAGCCTTTTAAATCATCAGGTATGTCTCTGAAATATCAAAATGATAGTCTACGTTTACTTGGGTTTTTTTTTTTTTATGTAAGATGATGCAATGTCTATCAAGAAGTTTGATCAGTTTTTGATGAACACGATACAATACAGCCTAAAATAGCAGCTTCGTTATATTAAAGCAACAGCAGTTGTACAGAAACACAAAGTATAGCTTGAAGTCAGGGCTGTCGAAAAAGTGTTCTTATTGTTTGGCGTGTGCCTTGCACGCGCCCTGATCACAGCTTGACAAGGAACGATCAATTTCGTACGATCGTCCGAACATCTTCCTGTCTAAGCCCCGATTGCACGAAGAGACGGCTGAGTTAACCAATGTTCAAACACGTCACTTTTATTGAACCAAATGGAGTTCCTTCCACACTGTCCATATAAAGTGACGAATTTAATCATATGTTGACGTTGATTTTGATTTTTTGTCCTTTCGTGCACTCGGCCCTAACTTTTTCACATTCTTCATTTCACAATACTTCCATTATTTGCTGCGGTATTTTTTATATGCAACAGCAAGTTTTCAAACATTTTATATTCCAATAAGGAATAATGTAAAATGACAAAGAATTTTCACCTTAATATTTTAATACATACAGAGATGATAGAGCAGCATTCGTAAGATCATGGTTTTATTCTTTTCCTTCCTCTATGGATATACATTTCGTCATCAACGCTCTGCGATTATGGGTGCTAATCCTGTAGCCGACCTTTAAACCCAAAGTACTTCTAGAAAATCTGGTCATGTTAAGCTAAACACGGGCACGACTATTCTACTCACTTCTGCTGAATAAACTGTAATCATTATTTCATCACTGGTTCATTCTATACGTCCAAACTGTTTTAACAAATTTTGGAGAGTGAATTTTCCATGTTTCACATTATTATTTTTATTGTTTTGGCTCAGGTTTAGGAGGCCGTGTCAATCTTGCGATTTCACTGGTAGACTGTAGTCAACCAAAGGTTAAAGGATACACTTCCGGTTAATTTCCGCAGCAATAAAACAGCGTGAAATGGTAGACTATACAATCAGAATACTAACCGACAGTGCATCTGTTTTGAAGGCTCTTGCCAATCAAACATTCACTTCTGGACTAATTAAACAATGTCTAATTAAACAATGAGGCTTTACAGGACATCTCAATCGACAACAGGATCACACTCCAGTGGATAAAGGGACATAGCGGGAGCCATGGCAAGGATGCGGCCGACGATCTCGCCAAGGCGGATTCGAGTTTAAAGACCAGAGCCACTCATGCCAACCCCTTTCAGTGAAGTCAAGACCTGGCTGAGGAAACGAATGACACGGGCTCACACTGCAAGGTGGTCATCTACAGCGGACTGTAGACAATCAAGGGAAGCAGTTCCAGCACCGGATCCACACCTAACAAGGAAACTTCTACAGCTGCACAGACCACAGTTGAGAACGGTGGTAAGCCTACTCACGGGCCACTGCCAGCTCAACAAACACCTTCACACCATCGAAGTCACGGACAGTCCCCTCTGCAGGGCCTGCTTGGAGGCGGAAGAGACACCGGCACATATAGTCATGGAATGTAGACAACTGCAGACATTTTGTACGGGGGTCTTTAGCTTCGAAAGGAGCGACCCGCAAGTGTGGAAAGACCCTAAAGGGCTCCTACGCTTTGTGGAAGAGCTCGGCTGGCTGAAGTGAGCCAACAGTCGGGTTACTGAGCACAACGGCCTCGTGTCAAGTGTGTTCAAGCGTCGGCAGCCACTCGCCGACAACAACAACAACAACACTTCCGGTTAAACGTAAAAATGAATGGTGTTTAAATACAACCTCTGATTCAATTGTGTTAGGGTTTTGTTTACTCAGTAGATAGTAGACATCCTCAACTATGTTTGAATCTATACTCAACACTATAATTGTTTCCAAAAGTCAAAGTATTTCGACTTTTTATCTTTTCATTCAACCGGATGTGTATCCTAAACTCTAAAAGGTCGTACCAAGTTATTCTAGCAAAAACATTTTCTAAATGATTGACATTTGTTGACGTTTCCAAATGGCTGCTGAACGGACACCAAATATCGCACAAAATCGAATGGTGATATATAAAACGCCCACCCCCTCCCCCGTCGCAGCCTGAATCCTAACACCGTATTCAGAGTGGGCGGACTAACTTTAGTGCGCTGATGATTGCCGGTTAAATATGGTTAGTCCGGTGCTAATCCCTTACAAAATGTTGACAGGGGCACTCTGATTAAGACTGTACATCTTTAGAATTAATATTTTAAAAAGTAGGTATAAATTAAAAAAGTGATTTCTTTTAATATGTAAATAAGACCCTGAACTACATGTTAAGTCTACCAGTGAGATCATAAGATTCCAGCACGTTACTAACCCTGAGGCCCAGTTCCACCAAGAGAAGGCTCGGACCAATTTTTGTTAAGTGACATCGATGCACAAAATGAACTTACACCTCCAGCTGCCGGAGAAAATGCAAAATAATGCTATCAACTTCTTCCATGGTGTAAGCTGTGAATTAGGTACACAAGTTTGTTAATTTCCAAAACCTTTTGATTTTACAGAAATTATACCTATGTATAATTTAGTTTTTGATGGTAGTCTATAGTTCCATCGCCAATATCTGCATCGCCACCATCTGTCTCGATAATATCTGCATCGCCAACAAATGCATCGCCAATATCTCCACCGCCGGCGAGGCAACTGCGGCCCAGCCGCAGCTTCGTCGATGGCGATGCAGTTGCGGACCCTTCGCAGATTTTTTAAAACTGTTTGGACGTATAGAATGAACGGTGGTGAAAGAATGATTACCTACAGTTCATTCAGTAGAAGTAAGTAGAGTAGTCGTGCCCGTGCGGCCTAGAACTTAACATAATCAGATTTTCTAGAAGTACTTTGGGTTTAAAGGTCAGCTACATGATGAGCACCTATAATCGCAGTGTTAATGAAGAAATGTATATCCGTAGAGGAAGCAAAAGAAGAATGCCATGATCATACGAATGTTGCTCTATCATCTTTGTATGTATCTATGTTTGTAGGTGAAAATGTTCTGTCATTTTACAATATTCCTTATTGCAATATTAAATGTTTGGAAACTTCCTGTTGTACATAAAAAATACACATGCACATCTGTGGAACGAACCATATGGCTTTATTACAGCGTAAACCAAAAAACCCGTGCCTTTCCGTAACGATAAAATAATAAAAAGAAAATAAATAATAAACATTGACAGAAAAAGATTAAATTCTATGCTGTTAACTTATATTCTCTGACAGCGAAGTCTAACCTCAAATATAATACAATCGAAAATTTATTTTTGTTTAAGAAATATAGTCATAATGTTGCGGCGTGTTTTAGGGAGGGTCGTTGAGCTGACGTTGGGTGAGGGATCACTCACGTCGGCAAACCGCTCTCTCCACATATCCGCCGCTAGTGCTGCGTGGTCTCGCCCTGGGGTTCCTCAACATTTTATAAGTTACAACAAAAAAATCTATCCCCCGCAAGAGATCGGAGAAGAGCGAAGGCCTGCGGTGAGCATACTTGATCTAAAAAAATATTCAGGTATTAGAAATGAATAGTAGGTATGACTAAGTTCAAATATAGTGATTGGGGATTAGACTCTTGACATGTTTATCAGATGCCTTCTAGATACCGTTGAAGCTGATCTTGTGGCTTTAACGGTGTAGGAATTTCAGCTGATGGTATCAACCATGATATGAATTATGCTTAGAGTGAATGATGTATGAAAACAAATATGCGGTCCCCTTTAAAGTGTGCTGGATAAATAGGAGGAATGATTGAGGAAGGGTTAGCCGAGTCAACCACCCAAAACATTTTTAATAAATTAAATAACTGCTAAGCAACATAAAAACATCCACTTCTATACCTCACCATTAAAAAAACCCTACAATTTGTTTGTGGGTTACCAAAAAAAAACCAAAGAAAATCCGTCCGCATCATCTACTATCTTTTAACCTTAACCAGTCTATGTTGGAGGCCGCATGGCGGTTTTAATCTAAGTAAAGCTTATTTTACTTGATTAGCATGAAAAAGTAAATAATACTCTTGTTTATCTTTTCCAATTTGCAGTTTGTCTGTCACCAAAAGACAAACATCAAGTACAGTCCAGACAAGATGTGGTACGTGGCGTGTCTGGTGCGCGGCATGTCAGTGGACGAGGCTGTCAAACAACTCAGCTTCGTTTCTAAAAAGGGCGCCAGTTTTGTGAAGGATGCCATCTTGGAAGCACAGGAAATGGCCGTGCGCGATCACAATGTAGAGTTTAGAAGCAATTTGTGGATAGGTGAGCTACTTTGATTTATAATCCATCACATTTAAGAGATTTGTATCAGTGAATTTTGGCATCTAGATAGACTCCAGAAAAACATTGGAATGCTTATTAATTGCTGAAGTGATCTGTAGAGAATGGTTCTGTGTAAGCTTCCTAGCCAAAGCATGGCTAATTGAGGGAATTTTTGGCTAAATGATACACCCACAGCTGCAGCCAGCACAATATTTTCCTATTGCGAACTCTCCCAGCTGCGAGCGACTCAAAAATGGTAAGAAACGCAAACATCTCCATCATACTCTTTGGATTCCGCAATCATTTAATAATTATTTATTTATTTAATTAAAAACCAGTATGGGTGGCTATGCTGAGGACCAAAGGTGCTCAGAAAAGCCAAAAATACATCGCCTTGCGAAACCACGCTCTGCGAGGCACCATGCCAGCCGATTTGCGGACTATCGCTGAGCTATCGAGCTTGTTCAAATTACGCTTGATGTGCGTTTAGTTTCGAATTGAGGTTAGTGGATGGTACAACTTGTCCTACTTACCAATTGGTAGGATTAAAGCCAGTTCAATACCGTCGCATCGTATGATCGTCGCATTGTCGAAGTGGCTAAAAAAATTTTTAGATTAACATAGCTATGCAATATAAAGTAGGTCCTGGCACGGCACCATGTGTAAAGCTAATAATATGGCAGAAGGTGTAGCATTAGCCGTCCATGTTCAGTGTGAAGTTGATTCTTTGTTCACATCTGGCGGATGAAGCTACCAAAAGGAAAGGCTTCTAGTTCCTTACCAGTACAGGAATAAGAAAAATACAACCAAGTTCTTTCCGTTTCAGCTGAATCGTTCGCAACAAAGGGAAAGGTGATAAAGGGCATCAGACGTCACGCACGCGGGCGCATGGGTGAGGTTCGCTACATATACTGCCACTATTTTGTGCGGCTCGAAGAGGGCCGACCGCCGGCTGACTACTACAAGCACGACTGGCCGACGCCGCAGGGGCAGCTCGACAACTGGCTCGAGAGCATGAGGAAAAGGAAAATTATTAACTCCTATTAGTTGCTACTTGTATGGTTTAAGTCGTTCTATATTGTTGGGAAAAAAACTCATCATGGATGCCATTTCTGGCACCGGAGCACCGATGTTCGGTCTCAGGGTAATCAGCGGTTTACTTTGCTCCTTCAAATCGAGTTACATTTAATCAAGTTAAATTAGTGTAATGTTCGAGGTATTGCATAAAATAATACTACATGGGGCCCTGAATTACTGTAATTTAATTAGCGGAAAAGGGCTTGCAAGTAGATGCTGTTTCATATAATTTAGTTTAGTGCTAGAAAATATTCTACTGTAAGTTAGAACTAATGATTATAAAAAAATGAATCAAACTGAATGTGGTTTTTTTAAGATATCAAATTTATAATTTGTTAACCTCAGAAGCCAAGTGGCGAGATGTCTTACCATAAGATATTCAAAGTGAAGCAACTTGGGGTGTGGTCGTGTTCTGCATGGGTGACCATTTTCTACCGTTCGGATTCGGTTCGGAGCCGTTAGTCGCTTAGAGTAGCGTTTGGAGGCATTATTTATTTCCTCTTTTATTGTAGGCATTTGCAGGTATACATGCGTTTCTGTGATTGTGCAGAACACATTATCCTGAAACCGTTGTAGGATTACCAGGTTCGTATGTCCATACTGGCTTCAGGATAGATTAGTAGATCAGTATTTGTTGTTTAACGAGAATCTACATAGTGTACCTTCCCAGCAACCATAAAGGGATCTGAAGCGAGAGTTTGCCACTGTACTTTTTTATGGCAGTAAAGATTTTTTAAAATTATGGTGCCGTTTAAAACCAACCATTACACTTCCATCTCTTTTATAAACATGTTGCACAAAAGAGATGGATGTGTCCAAGCGCCAATTAACTATATTTGATTTGGTTTGGCGCACCGTTGGCGCTTGGAAGGAAGAGGAATTGACTGGTACCAGGGCCTATAATAATCATCCATCTGTCGGTTAAAATGTAACCATTTGTTCGTGATAATCTGACTTCTAAAACTGGCAGCGAAAATGTCTTTAATAAATATAAAATTCAAAACACTTTCACACTTTCCTATTACTCACAACTTCACCTGCAGTTTTATTTTTCTTATTGTTGCGAAAGGGAAAAGGAAAACGACACTTGAATGTTTTGTTTACTTATTTTATTGTTTTCATTACATAGTAGGTATGCATTAGAATAGTTTTCTATATTAACGTTAAGCATTCAGACATCATCTATCATTCATTAGCGGGCACCCAGCACTAATCTTCTAACAGAGTGTTAAACTCATACTTGAAGGTACACCCTACTATACATGTTACAACAGTTCAGTCACATTGAGAAGACACTCGGATTGGAGTGACATCAGTCCAAATTAGATGTGTCTAGTTAGCAGGCGGTGTTCTGCATGGGATGCCTGATATGGAATTTGAGTATTGCCAGAAACGAAAAAGGTATTTTTATTTATCTTCTTTCGGAAAACAATGTTAAAACTCTATAAAATGTATGTCTCCATAATAAAGGAAGATGTGAGTCTTTTTTTATTTGCAATTTATATTAAAAATGATGTTCAAACTATTTCAAAGTAATCAGAGTGTTTAGTCAACGTGTCCGGGTAGTAAAGTCATTATGGTTTGTTCAGTTGTATAAATCAATCAAATAAATGCACATTGAGGAATTCAGTTGCCTACACACATAAATAACTGTTCATTATACGAAATCGAAGCGCAGATCTATTCATACGGTGACTAACTGCGAAATATCTACGGCATTTCTAAAAGAGGCTTTACAGGAGCCTTTACGTGGATGGTTCGACGGAAGTACATCAGACGAGACCGCCGGCAAGTCAGCTTGCGTTAGCGACGGCTAGAGTATAATTCATTACTTTAATGTCTACGGCCACGATGGGCGCTCGATTGCTTTCACACGCTGATATTGATATATATTACAATTTATTCATTAACCCATCGTTATAAATTATTCAAGCGTAAAGATATGTACAAAATTATTCTTTTTTACAGATTATATCCTCATTTTTAAGTACCTATTTACAAAATAGTTTTTTACAAAAAGATACCTACCTATCCTACTAGAAATATCACTGCCAAATTAATAACTACATAGGTACACAATTATATAAAATTCTTATTCACTCAAAGACAAGACGTAAGAGGAACCACAGTACTCTTAAAGTGGTGAATCTGTAAAACTGTTTCGTGGTACCTACTTGGCATATGCTCACGAAATGTAGCAAAAAATTTGTAGGTTTTTCAACAAAAAAAACGAATGACTCTGGTTTCTATTCAAAAGTTTACACCGTTTCATCTTTTGTTTACTCGTACGTTCTTGGAACCCACTTAGACGATTAATAATTACATTAGAGACAATATTACTTTCCAAAGTATTGCTTTCTTTAGTCACAATTTAAAAAATATCACTTTCTGAGGACATCATACGCCGTCCCCGTAATATCTTTTTGAATTTTGTATAAAATTACATACTCACCTTTCACTCGCTCAGTCGCTACCATAACAATAGTATGTACTCCTAAAATAGATTAGACACCACAATTTGAAATAAAACACATGCAATGGACATACACTATAGACTACATTTACATTTTTCCCTTACTTTTACACCTAAATCGAATATTGTAAATCTACACTTTGATTATTGCACAACACATGCAGAGAGTACGTATCAGATCTTGTCAAAATTATAATTACAAGATGAGGCCGTCTATTCTATTACCTGATCTGGCTGCATGGACACGAGTCAACCTAAATATGTTACAAATGCTAGTTGTCCATTGGGTGCATGTTTACATAAGGGTATCCTGTTCTCTTAGAGCTACGCATAAATTATATTTACATAGGTAATCTATAAAAATATTTGGCTACATAAAGTTAGGCGATAACCTTATAACATAAAATATCTGTGATGTGTATAAAAAAACAATACTAAATTGTAAAGGAAGTATATAGGTACATAATATTATGCGGTACAAAATTTTTGTTAATTGTGATATTTCATTGAGTATTCTATTTTTGATTATGTTCTTCAATGCATTATTACGAAGATGAACTGTCCGTTCGGTACGTAGATTTTTAATGAAATTTTACCCTGTAGCGTACCCGTTCAGATGGTTCGAGATTCATAAAAGTCGCGAGACTTGCGAAAATCCACACCGACCGGGGGTACCGATTCGTCGTCCGATTCTATTTTGAATCTAGAAATCGCTCGCCTCCGTCGACGCAACGCCAACGCGGAAACTTGGGGACATTCTAATTGACGATTCCTACATTAAGTACGGGTTCGGTGAATCGGGAGCGTCGCCGCTGCATTACAAATTAACATCAGTCGCTTTCCACCTCGGGTGGTCGTGGCACGTCGGTGGCAGTTAGGAGCGGCGGCGGTGCGCGCGTCCGCTCTTCCTGCGCTTGCGTCGCGTGTCCCTCACGAAGGCGACGTTGGCGGGGTCGTCGGCGAGGTGGGGGTAGCGCGCGACGGGGTGCACGTCGCGCGCGACCCACCCGTCCACGACGCCGTGCGCGACCAGCTCTTCCTTCTCCTCCTCGCTCCAGGCGACGCGGCCCTCCCAGCCGGCGGCGACGAGCGCCTTCTCGCGCTCCCAGGCGCGCGCCGCCGCGCGCTTGTGCGCGTGCTTCAGCAGGCGCGCGCGCTCTGCGCCCGGCTCCACGCCGTAGCGCAGCACGATCACCGCCTGCGCCGAGCCCGCGCCCACCGCCACCAGCCGCACCTGCCGCACACACGCACTGTTATCCCTGCCGATAGCCCCTGGAGGAATAGCGGAGATCCGCCGCATGGTTGCTTATCTGCTGATGAGCATTTTTTGCAAGTTATTTTTATGCAACCTGACATGGATGGCTTATACCACACACCTACTGTCATGATATTAGCTCAAAACTCCAATAGAAACTAGGTGCCACACCAGGAACTTCATTATATTGCACAGCTACAATTGAGCTAGATGGAAAATCAATCTTATTTGGCGCTGTGACCATCGTTCATTCAATGCAATGTGGGCCCAGTTGGGATTAACCCTACCAGTTGTGTGTAAGCAAAGGAACCTAATGCTTGACGACGTCACAAACGACGAATCCCTTAGACGCCTCTTATGAAATGCACGAGAAGAAATACAGCTGCTCCGATTGCATTATCTTTACGTGTTATGGCGACAAAAACTTGTAAATTCTTAAAGAGACGGAGAGACCAGGTCAATTTGATGGACTGATGGAGATATTCATAATACACAATTACCTCTAATCCCTGCTCCCCAGTCTCATCCTGGGACACGTTGAACTTCCCAGACAACCTTCGCAGTTCATCCATGTCGTCCCTCACTTTCAGGGAGTTATCCTTCACGAAGTAGAAGACGTCCTGATCGTGAATGTTGAAGTGCACGTCCAAGAAGTACGAATTGTTGAAGACGGTGGTGATGACGTCTTCCACCACGCTGTTGGCTCCATCCGCAACACTGATGAACGCCTTGCCGTCCACTCTTGATATAAGAACCCCCTCGCCGAAAACTCCTCGCTTGTACGACACCCGGGGCAGCAGGTTTCTTGTAATTGGCTCCATCTTTAGTAGTGGAGTTGGCACAAAGTCGATATCGGATAGTCGGTCGTTCACCTGAAATGAAGTTTAGTATGAATGTTAGAACAAATAAAAATTGCTCATATTTTTGTTATATTACCACATGGATGGTTATTACCACACCTACTGTAATAATATCAACCCAACACACCTCATGGGAGGGAATAAGAGGCCATGCCAGGACCTTCCTTATATTGCTGCAAGTGTCATGTTGGAACATTGATTAACTCAGACTTTTTATGAGAATCACGAGAAGAAATTCAGTGGGCACTTTTTACGTTCCCAAATCCACACAGCACAAACAAGATTAACCATGATCAGTAATGTATGTAAGGTAAGCCAGTAATTTTCCTGACAATCGTTTCTAAGGTTATCAATCGAAATTCAGAAATTCTTACCTTTTCAATTATGCACTGAAGTCCAGACATAACCCCGAAATCGGGCGCCAACTGTGGAGCGGTTACTGAAGTCATAGGCTGGTATATCATATTTGTGATGTACGAAGACCCAATCATCTTATTGAGGTCGTATCCGTATAGTTGTAACCAGCTGCCTAGATTGGTCATATACGGTACATTCTGATTTCGGTTGATGGGGTCGTTGTTTTTGAACCTATACGTGAATATATCAGTCGGTAAGCTGAGCTTGGTGGCTAAGTGTTCCCAACTTGGCGTCATCCACTGGCCGACCACAGGGTCATACAGTCGGTTGTTCAAGTACACGAGGTTTGTGTTAACATCCAAAATTCCACCGTGGAAGTCAACTGGGAGATAGAACCCAGGGTTGGTGTCCTTTATGACTTTCCCGAATGGACTGCGCTTTATTTCCTTGATTATCTCGCCGTTAACATTGAACACTACGAGAGGTGAACCGTTCTGGTCGGTGGCCACGTAGTACCGTTCTTCAGCCGTCTCAACCGAAGTAAGCATGTCTCGTTGATCGTAAAGGAATCGTACAGTCTTTTCAGTTTTAGGGAAGTGCATGTGGGTTATAAGATTGGGGGTCTGAGGGTTGGTGTAGAAGAACTGCGTTATGTTGTTCTTTTCATCTTTCCAAGCGATAAGTCGGTTTCTATAATCATAATAATACCAGGACTGGAACTTGTCTCGTTCAAGCGCATGGACGAACTGCCCTCTCGAGTTGTACCGGTACTTTTGTTCTGTACGCCTCACAACAAAGCCGCGTCCATCGTAGCTGCTGAACTCCACGTCGCCATACTGAACCACACGGTCACCAATGTCGTAACCGAGCGAGAGTTTCTCCCCATGCTCGATAACACCAATGACGTTACCATTCTCATCGTAAACATACTTCCAATCGTCTTCGGTACCTACAACCTCCATCAAATGTCCATCGTAGTTGTAGCTGACTCGCTCGGCGGTGTTGGCATCGCCGACAGTCATCTTCTTTGTTTTGATCCTGTTCCTTACATCGTATTCCAGTTCGAGGCGGAACACGTCAAAGGACTTTATATTCATCAGCACAGTTTTGATTCGTCCGTGGTCGTCGTAGTCCGTGATGGTGAAGTATTGCTTACTTGTGTCCTGCATGACTGATCTGTTAAATGTGTTGCGGTATATTCTGAGGTCACTTACTCCTTCCAGAATGCCTAAGTTTTGATTGTATTTCATCCGCAGCTGTGGCATTTCTTTCGTGTTGATGTTGACATCGATCGTCGATAGCCGAGCATTGCCGTCGTATTGATATTTGAAATGTGCGTTATTCAGTTCACTCTTCGAGTTAAACTTCATTTTTTCGTCCTTGAGAATGCCTGCATGGTACTTGTAATCTTGCTTTAGTTCATAATCTGGATCGGAAATTTCGACAGTTTTTAATAAGTGTGTGTATTCGTGGTAAATGTAGCGAATTGAAGAGGCTCCAGCAAGTATTGTTTCTAGTTTTCCACTGCTGTCGTACACATATAGGATTTTCCCGGACTGATGTGGGTACACCTTTGCTAAAATATGGCCGTCATCATTGTACAAAATTTCATATGGATGCCTGTTCATGGGAGAGAAGTATTGATATTTGAAATATCCTAGTGAGGTCATTAGAGCGAAGGTGTGGATATGGCCCCTGGGGGTTGTTAAATTCTGTAGTGCACCAGAATCATCATAGTCTAGCAGGTAGTCGCTTCCTCTTGGAGTAGTCACCTTCAGTGGTAGGCTGGTGAACATATCTCTGAATGAATAAGCTAATGAGGAACCATCTCCATACTTGATTTCATGTAATCTGCCAGCCCGATCAAATCCATAAGTTTCACTCAAGTCGCCCCATTTCCAGCTTGTGAGTCGGCTAAATCTGTCATATTCTAGTTCAACTTCTGCGAATATTCCATTCCTAGGTCCCCACTTGACCGGTCGAGCTGTTCGATCATACGTGACATTTAAGAGCTCTACTTTGTCATCCATGAAGACCGCCACAGTTGATGAATCTCTGTCATATTCCAAGGTCAATAAGTTCTCCCCGTTGACTCTCAACTTTTTGCCTATTTGTGCAACAGCTTTGCTAGACTTGCCCTTGTTGGACTGCAGTCTTCTCAAGAAGTATCTCCATTCGAAACGATTTGCGAGGTCTCCTCCGACTTCGGTCCGTTGTTTGGCCGGTACTGGATAACTTTCTCCCAAAATAGGGTCGATCTCTGAGAGAATGGTGTAAGGGACTGTGTCAGTAGATATAACATGGCCCCAAGGCATAGCAGACGAAATGCTCCCGTCATTCGAAATAATCGTTTTCTTTTCTGCTTCACCAATCTTGGTATTCACAGAAGATCCTTTGATTAAAATAGAGACAGGTTTTCTGTTGTTTTGGCTGATGAGCACCATGGCACCTTTCAGGCTCAGGTCGAAGGTGAGGTTTATTATCCTGCCAGTCGGCGTCACTGCTGATGTCAACCTTCCAAATTCGTCATACTTGTAAACATAGCTACGCCCTGTGCTGTCAAATTTGGCTTTAAGCAAACCAGTCGCTCCATGGTAATCGAAAGTGACATTAAAATTATCGGGCGTTCTCAGCTCTTGCAACATCTTCATTCTGGACATTTTCAGCCTACACTTCTGACCTTTGGTATTTTCAATAGAGTTTACTTGGCTGGAGTAGTCCCGGAGCAAGAATACTTTGTTTCCGGCAGCATCAGTGACCGTACTAAGCTTGCCGTTGCTCGTGTTGACATTGTAAGTGAAGACATAATTTGATTCACCAGTGAGAATGTTTTTAGTCGATATATGTTGGCCGAATCTATTGAATATGTAGACTTCTTGGGTGTCAGGGGAGTATATTTCGTACTCTCTGGTGCCACTAGCATCAGGAATGCTGGCCATCACAGATCTTATGCGATAGTTAGCTTGGTCGGCAATATGGACAATTCCGTCCGGGCTCACGATGACTGCCGATATCGTATTGAATTTCGAGTTGGATGCAAGGAAGTGGTCCGCTTCAAAGCAGTCGCAGCCTCTTTCTAGGCAGTTGCACTTGGACTCGGCGCCAGCATAGAATGAAATTTTGCCATCGGTGGTGATGAGTCTCACGCGGTTAATCCTCTGCGAGTCGCTCTCGGCCACGTACAGATCCCCGGCAGCTCCGAAGGCTATGCTCTGCGGCATAACGAGGGTGGCATAGGTCGCCATTTCCACATCGAAGCCGGTGAGCGGAGCGGGGCAGTGAAGCGGGCGGCCCGCGATCACCTTGACGCGGCCGTCGGGCGCCATTTGTAGGATCATGTGGTCGTCGATGATATGCAGGCTATTGTCGAGGGGGTTGATGGCGAGCTCAGTGGGCCAGCGCAGGTGAACCTCCTCGACGCTGAGGGTGCCCTCGCAGGGGATCGGTTTCCAGTGAGCTCGGTGCATGTGGTTGCCGATGACCGTGGTGATGATGCCGTCTCGGTCGACGGTGCGGATGTTGGTTCCGTCGGCGAAGTACAGGACATTGTCTGAGGAGACGGCGACCCCCTTGGGGTAGGCTAGCTTGGCGTCGCGGGCGAGCGCCCCGTCGCCGCAGTGGGCCTCGTCCCCGGGCAGGCAGCGCTCGCCGGAGCCGACGACGCTCTCCCAGTTGTGCTCCGGATCGCTGAAGTCGTCCGTGTTGCGAACCTTGATGATCTGGTGGGACTCCGGGTCTGAGATGTAGAGGGTGCCGTCGAGCGGCGATAGCGCCATGTGGTATCGATATGACACCCGGGTTGCACTGAAATCAAGTGAGACATTCAATTAGAAATATATTCATGGAATCTTTAACGATTTGATGACCTTAATATGATAATTACCGACATGCGATTTAAATGTTTCAGTTAAAATTTCTCCATGTTATGCATGATGGTGTTACAGAGTATTCAACGCTTATTCCGGATAAAAACAATCCCTCTTACATGACATGAATACCTACCAAAAAATATACAACAAGCATTAAAAGTTTTATACCGTCAGATAGCGCTTTAAATATAATTAGCGCCATCTAACAGTATAGAACTTAGAATCGCTGTTACAACAAAACAAAGAAAATGATTTGGTCACAACATCAATGGACATGGTTTAATGTTTCTGATTGGCTAATGCCTCAATGTCCATTCATTGATGTGTGCTGTTAACCAGAAACTGTTATGGACAGTACACATTTGGAACCCTGTTAAGTTATGCTATTGCAAGAGGGACAGAGTCTCATGCTCCATAATCGTGCTTGGCTTAGCCAAAGTATTGCTTCCGACTGTCAAATTTGACATTTGCTCCATTTGAACTGGTCGTGGCTTAGGGGATAGAGGCCTTGCCTTTTATGCGAGAGGTCTGGGTTCATATCCTCGCCCGGTAATGCACCACTTTCTTTCTCTTTCTGAGTTGGATAAGTGCATTTTGTAACGAATGCGAGGTGTTCCATGGTTCGGAACCCATGTAAAACTGTAGGTCCCCTTTCCTCTACTAGGTGGTAGGGTTAAGCCCGCCCGGGTCGGTACCACCGCATTGGATGAAACTAGGGCTGAAGCGGCAAAGGATTTTTTTCCATGTTTTCTATCCCGTTCAATGTAGGGGTGCTCATAAAGGGAGGGTCCTGGCATGGCACCTAATTCCTTAGGGAATGTGGTGTATTAGGCTTATATCATAACGGCAGTTGTGTGGTATTAGCCATCCATGTCAGGTTGCATAAAAAAAATTGATTTCATTTCAAAACTGACAGTCGGAAGGCATGCCAAGTAATCTTTATGAATCTCAGCATAAGGCTCGCTACGACTCACTTGAGCTTGACGAGCGTGCGCACGGAGCCGTCGGTGCGCAGCTTGCGCACGAGGTTGAAGTCGCCGACGTAGAGCGCGCCGTCGGGCGCGGCGGCGAGCGCGACGGGCGCGAGCAGCCGCTGGCGCGCCGCCGCGCCCTCGCACTCGGCGGCGCAGTCGAGCCCGCGCTGCCGCCCGTCGCCCAGCGTGGTGATCGTCAGCCGCGGCTTGTGCTTCAGGTAGATGTTCGAGCCGTCGCCCTTCTGGAGGATGCCTGCGGAGCGACTGTGCGTTAGTGGAGTGCCTACACCGAAGGGCCTTACTTCTCATGCGTGAGGTCCAATCCCCGTCCCCCCTTAATGCCACTTTCACATGATTTGTTGATTATAATATAATTATTTCTTATCCAGTCCTATATTAATTTGATATAATCTCGTATCGTCAAGAATGTGAGCTGTTCCATGGTTCGAAATACATATGAAATGGTTGGTCCTTCCCCTACTAGGTGTTAGCCAAGATTGTTGCCATCACATTGGATGAAAAGGTGGTCGAATCGGCAATAAAAAATAGTCCGTTTTTGCCCTCCAGCTCTTGCTCATAAAGGGAAGATCCTGGGATGGTACTGTCAACTTATGCAATCAGAAAAAGGATGTTAGATGTATTTTGACAGTAAGGGTATAGCCATTAGATAAAAATTCAACTCCGTTGGATAGCAGGAAATGATTCTAATTCATCTTGCAAGATTTGACCTAAACACCTACATACATAGAAACATTGAAAGTTAAATAAATGCTTTATGTTTATTTAACTTGTTCATAAAATGTTTATATATATTAAAACATTCGTCGATATTTTTTTCCCCAAATTTTCAATTTTTCTGCAGTTTTTTGCATAAATAGATAGATACCAGAAACTGAAATTTTACATTGTAGCATAATCGATAAGACTACTGGTTTGTTATATGACACTTGCTTATCGAACAAAGTTCGATTAAGATTTAAGACAACATAATACAGTATACTTGTCCTCCCTGGTCTAATTTTTTCGTCAGATGTCTCAAGCAAGCCAGTTATCACGCCCTACCTTCCTTCTTAAAAAAAGCCTATAATACTGACCTTCATGGAAGTTATATCGGTGATGTATGTCCAGGTTCCACCCTCCCACGTCCGAGATGCTCATGTCATGCCCGCTCAGCTTAGTGGTCTGCACATTCCAGATGATATCCTTGCAGTCGGTGTACTGGTAGCCGACCTTCACCAGCGCAGTCGTCACTCCGTACACCCTCTGCCGGTACACGTTGAGCCGGTTCCAAGGGTAAGTGAACTTGATGACGGGGTCCGCTTCGAAGGTCTTCTCGAAAAGGATCCCCTCGATGGTGATTCGCAGGTGGATCAGTGCCAGGGTCGCGGGGACCTTCTCTGGCGTCAGCTGGAGTTGGATGGTGGAGAGGTAGCCGGCTGCCCTCGAGCTGTGGTACACCAGGTTCAAGCCGGTGCCAGGGATTTGAAGACTCTCCTGTACAACCTGCAATGACCAAAATGATTCCTTAGAATTTTGGCATTGTGTCAAGTAGGTTTTGTCCTAGTGTAGATGCAGTCTATTACGGGTAATGGAGATACAGGTTAGTTTAATCCTTGGTGATTGCACAGCCTCAGTGGCCCAGTGGCGCGACACTTCGGCGATCGCTCTCCGAAGTTAAGCAACGCTGGGTCCGGTCTGGTCTTGGATGGGTGACCATTCGACCGTTGTTACGCCCGGGTTGGTACCATCGCATTGGATGAACGATGGTCGAAGCGGCAATGAAAATTGTCCGTGTTTTCCATCCAGTTCAATGTAGCCGTGCAATATAAGGAAGGTCCTGGCATGGCACCTAGTTCCCATGTGGTGTGTTGGGCTAATACCATGACAGAACGTGTGGTATTAGCCATCCATGTCCAGTCACATAAAAAAAAAAAGCTAAGAACCCCCCCAAAAAGGTGTTGAAGGTGTTGAAAAATTATAAATACCCAACGCCATTCCTTCTGTCCCCTTTCTATTATCGCCCAATGCGCAAGAGCCAGGAAGTGGGCCCATTCACCGGCGAATTTGAACCAACCGATCCTGTAAATCCTTTAGCAATGTGGTCGGTAACCTGTGGAATGCAATCCCCGCCGAGACATTTCCCCCAACAAACCCGGGTGTTCTTCAAACATGGTGTGAAGCATCACAGCCCCATGAAAGTTCGAATCCCATTGGCGTCGTCGAGCACATGTCATGTGAGGGCGTTGCGTATACTACATAAAAGAATATGAATAATGCCATACAGTTTGCATGGTGTTTGGCATGGCACTTAGTTTCCATGTGGTGGGCTAATATAATGACAGTAGATGTGGCATTACGCATCCATGTTCACTTTAATAGAAACATTTACAATGGCACCGACAACCAAGTTACCTTTATTTGATTCACTGAATTACTTGTGATACAAATAATTTAGATATTGTTGTTAAGCTCAGAGCAACTCACTTGCGACTCTGCAAGGATGGCGCTTCGGTCGGGGCAAGCGCCCTGGAAGCCGTGCTTCCACGTAGCCAGCACCACCGGTTTCATGAGGTCGTAGTCGTGCGCGAGGCAAGCCTGCGGCGGCCCCACCGACCCCTTCTCCTCGCTCACCGTCATCACGATCTTGTCTACGATAACCACCTGGAAAGGAACAGTTCGTTCTGTATATTTTAGGCTTCAATGTTGAGCAGTTCATGTTCTCAATAAGATAAAGAGCCAAAGAATGATCTAGGCCCTAAAGATAAACTTCCCCTGTGTCGATACGACTCGGAAGCAGTATTCGAAACTGCGAACTTTGAATTACATGCCCACTGCTCTAACTAACTGAGCTATCTCGACAATTACGTCACCAAACGAATTTCTCGATTATATTCGAATTAACACAATGCTTAGATGATTAGAGCAGTGTGCATATAATCTATTGAATCCTGCTTCCGGCGAATGTCACGACCAAAAACGTTTCCAGATTATTTTCAAAATCTTCAAATGTAGATGTCCCTAAAACTCAAATTAATGAGATGACGGTAATGACTTATACATTATCAGTCGTATTGAGAGTGGCGCGATTATTCCCGTATTAATACTGTTTTTACTGATCTCGGACTAATAACTTAATATAAGATTAATGCAAGATAATCTCGGCCTCACTTATATTGCGGTTTAGCATTCCATATGGCAAAATTGAATACTTGATGCTTTGTTTGTGCTTTCCTGCACACCTACTTAATTTACTCTTTGTCATATTACTGATCGAGACAGCAATAGTACCTGGTGAAGCTGTCACTAACAATAAGAAGTATTGAAAATCAGCTGTTCAAACTTTAATTGCCGCCGTAACCACGGGCTTAGTCCGGACTAACTTTAATCTGGCTCTCTGAAATAAAATTTTCCTGACCTTCATAATTGACGTTTTAAACTGACAGCCAGCTCTGAATATAATTGTTTATACATCATTTGTGTACAATGCGATTTAAATATGAATAGGATAGGATCACCGCCATTTTGAATGTCCAACTGCTAAAACCCTCACTTCACTTCACAAACTTCAGTACTTTGCCGCAGTGTTGTCGCTTACTTTCGAGTGAAGTAAGTCACGAGCCCCGTCCTATTCTTCATCTAGTTTCCATTGGTTGATCGATTACTATAAAATGCTCACAAAGAACACCCGGGGGCATACCTCGTTCCAGGGCACGAAGATGACCTGCGAGGTGGCGCGGAAGGGCGCGCGGCCGAACTGCAGCGTGACCGCGCCGCCGCCGTTCACGAGCAGGTCGAACCAGCCGTCGTCGCGCGTCAGCGTGAAGCCCTCGAGCGGCGTGGTGGTGGTCACGCGCACGCCCACCAGCCCCGTGCCCAGCGACGTCACCACGCGCCCGCGCACCACGGCCGATCGGCTGACGACACACGCTCCACATCAGTTGGCAGCCACGTTTGGGTACATCAGCGTATCCAGGATTGAGTTATGGGGGCTGGGAGGGGCCAGACTTATTATTAAGGGGTGAGGGGGGGGGTGTGCAAGGCGGAAGAGTATTTTCCTTTTTGCGAGGAGGTAGGTGTCTAGTGTCAAGTTAACTAGGAATTGCCACCACCCCATTAAACACAATATGGTCTACCTCTCGTATGGCCCTTCCGGACATTTTAGGTGGTAGGTACCTAAGGTGAAGCTCGTTCGAGTTGGTGCAAATGGATTTATTTCGTTGCCCTTCCCTATAAGGTTTCTACGTCGAACGCCCTGTTACGGAAATTAAAATGTCTCATGTTGTCTATTCAGCCGAATCTAGCTCTGCTCGAGAAAAGAGATTGGTTCAATGCTAGGCTAGCATATGATCATATAACACATATCATTATGTTGATTTTAGATACCTAGCTACCCATGACATGTTAAGTATGTAAGATATACACGGTGTACAGCTACAGAGTTGAAAGGGGCTGATTCTGTACCCTGAAAATCTTTTCTTCTAAGACTTTTGTTTTAAAGAAAAAAAAACTTAAAACAAAGGTTCTTGAACGAGATGTTTAATTTCGTGTATAGAACCATCTTCTCTCAACTCTGTCTACTTACTGGTAGCTGTCCACCGTGTAAAGGCGATACACTAGATATTCGAATTAAATTGACAAATTCAATAAAGGTTTATGGATTTTTGCTTTCCAATAATTATATTCATGAAGGTAGTCATCGATGAGATCTAGTGTAGTGGTTGTATAAAGATATGACGGATATCTAAAATAAGTCGGTACCAAAAGTATACATATTTTTCAAAGTACGCTGTCCCAAACGTCAAGTGCAGGACATATCTACCCAAAATAAAGGGAAAAATATAGACTGGAAGTAAACTTAAAAGGCATCTACAGCTAGCATAAATGCTCTGTGGTTTTGCATCGGTATTCAGATGTAGGAAGCTTCTTACAGTGGAGATCATCCTAATAATTTAGTTTCGGTTTTGTATATACATGTGGTCCATATAAACGATTACAAGGGGTGTTTTTAGACGTTTAGGATCAATTGAACCATCAATGCTTCTCAGGTATTTCTAAGATTTTCTGATGTCACATCAATACTTAAGTCGTTTTAAAGTTAAGCAGGACATATGGCGCACGCCTGTCTCAACAAAGGTGCCCGACGGCGCCCATTGGCTTTAGGACAACTTTTCAACAATTCGAAATCACCATCACCAAAACACAGGTCATATAAGTATGTAGGTACTATGATTGTATGCACTCATGCAGTACTGTGGATACAAATCTCGCATTCTTGAGAACTCTTTCTTTTTTCATACAGGTAGTACTGAATCATCTAAAAAAATCTATACTAACTACCTAATTATGGATATTAACAATTTCTAGTACCTACCTGTGCACTTTATCTGCCAAAATGTTCAAAATTTTGGTTACCACTACATTCTGAATACCTACATGAGAATAATTTAAATTCAAGTTACAAAATAATTTATACATATACTTAAATACAATTTTAAAATACAAAGCGGAACAAAATACTTCACAGGACACAAAACATAGGGAAAACACGAAAACACACAACAAACATGCTAGACAACACACACACACACTGTGTAAATTGTATTTAAACATTATTGCCAATTAATTGGATGTAATAAAAAAAATAATGTAGGTATTGTATAACTAATGTGAACCTGACCACACACACAATGGTTCCTACGCACGTGGTTCGAAGCTTACCTCGTGTTGAAGTGGTTCCAAAACATACTGCGCAGCGTTAGGAAGACGGAAGAAATAACATAACATTAAAATTAAATCCACCCACATATACAAACCAACACATAACGTTATATGCGACCTTCAAATATTGATTTCAACCTAAACGTCGGTATCCATCAACACGGAAGATCATTTTGGACAGATACATGCAGTGTGACATTAGAAATTTGGATTAGTTCTGTTAATATTCTCAACACTCACACACTGAAACATACATTTAGTAGTTTCAATAAAAAATGTGAAAACGAAAAGGAAAACGATGAAATAATAAATGCACACGGTAGATGGGACAGTAACATTAGGAAAGACTGGGGCACAACATTGCTTTTGTTATATTTATAGACGATTATAATAATCCCGACCTGTTCAGCCAATAATGTCCAGATGTAGTAGTACATATTGCAAATTGCTAAGTTTATCATTATTTTCCTGATCTATGTGATAGAGACAAAAATTATGGGACTCACAGATGGGACGGGTAAACATTGAACATAAACTTGGAAAATCTGAACATAGCTGCTTACATTTTGGTAGATGACACGTAAGCCTAAAGTGAAATTGTGAAAAATAGTATGCAATTCTATCACATTGTAGCTTGCAGAGTAAAATGTAGCCATAAAATATATAGAACTGTTGACCAAAGCAGTAACCTTCAGATCTAAAAGTGACTGAGATTTTTGCATCAGAAAACAGGTCAGCTGGCAAGATGACTCAGTTCCTATCAAAGGCCACATTGAAGAAGACACGAAACTCCCAAGCGGACCCTATATAAAATCCCATGTTTTTTAAACTGTTGCTTTATTGCTGAAATGAATATAGTAATAGTAATCAAGTAGATTCCTCGTTGTCCATGTAGTTGTTCATAGATCAGTGATCTTACCACACCCGCAAGCGGTATTAAGGCGTTATTTGTATGTTTTTATTGTTTACGACCTTATTTACATTACCCACGATTTTGAGGTTAAGTAGTTACTATAAATAGATCATTAAAAAAATAGAATTGATATCAGCTATTGATAATCAACGCAATTTCAGTGGAGGAATGAGGCGATTAGAAAGTGAACTCACTTGACCATAGCATCAAATATGTGATCCGATTTAGGAACCAGACATCTGGTCCAACTTAGCCAAACTATATTCACGCGACCCCCAAATCTGTCGGCGCGCCGGCGACGGTACTGACCTCTCGTTGAATGTCTCCTGCTTCGCGTAGTTCTGCAGGCTGCCCTCGTCGATGAGGAACTTCATGCGCTCGAAGAAGGAGGCGGTGATGGCGGGCGGCTGCTTGCGCAGCAGGATGTCGGTGGGGCGCGGCGCGGACACGCACAGCTGGCTGCCCTTGCAGGCCGCACTCGCGCAGCACTCGGGGTCCTCGCAGTCGACCAGCCCGTCTGTGCCGACAGGGGAATTTAAATTGGGAAATGCCCTGTATTTAGCCGGAGCATTGCCAGGCATGTTGTGGTTACTCAACACAGGTATGCGACACAACCGTTTTTGAAAATACCTCAATGTTTAAACACGGCTATAATTGAATACACAGCCCCTTCTGGGTTGCAACACAGGCAGTTTTAAACACAGTCACAGGTATCTTTCAATCTGAAATTCTTGTTCCAAACTATGTATGTATTTTGTACGAGATTAACAGATCCAAAACTACAATCCTATGATATTCGTCAGCCTCAGTGGCCCAGTGGCGCGACACTTCGGCGATCGCTCTCCGAAGTTAAGCAACGCTGGGTCCGGTCTGGTCTTGGATGGGTGACCATTCGACCGTAGAGAGAGGCTGGCCGTGGTTCGGATTCCACGTTAAACTGTAGGTCCCCTTCCTTACTTACTAGGTGGTAGGGTTAATCCCGCCCGGGTTGGTACCATCGTATTGGATGAAAGATGGTCGAAGCGGCAATGAAAATTGTCCGTGTTTTCCATCCAGTTCAATGTAGCCGTGCAATATAAGGAAGGTCCTGGCATGGCACCTAGTTTCCATGCGGTGTGTTGGGCTAATACCATGACAGAACTTGTGGTATCAGCCATCCATGTCCAGTCACATAAAAAAAAGAGTTGTTGGATTACTTTGATTTCGATTTCTGCATATTTGAGTGTTGTGTTGCAAAAATATCTCGAACGGGAGAATTACTGTAAGGGTCTAGTTTCAATTCTGTTTGAGAAAAAGAAGGTATTACTATGCATTCATTGTATTACGTTTGCCCTAGTGAAGTAGCCAGGTTTTAATTATGGGGGGGGGGGGGCTAGCTAGTTCTATATTCAATTCACGCGGTTGCCGGGCTTATCTCTAGTCAATTCCTTTTAAAGGTGTTCGTTTTGGGCATAGTTCTTTCGTGAAGCAATACTTTGATCAGAGTAGAGCACCGCACCTTTATCGTTGTCCTTGGAGTCGTCGCATATCTGCTCCTTGAGCGTGGTGCAGTCGGGCCCGTCCCAACCGTCGAAGCACTTGCACTCCCAGCGGCCGTCGCCGGCGACGCGGCACTGGCCGTGCGCGGCGCACGCGCGCGGGCACCCCTCCAGCGTGCAGTGGCGCCCGTTCCAGCCGGACACGCACAGGCACGTGCCGTTCTTGCACTGGCCGTGGTCGCCGCAGCGCGCGTCGCACAGGCGCGCCGCGCACGCGTCGCCCGTCCAGCCGGCGTCGCACGCGCACGCGTCGCCCACGCAGCGCCCGTGCGGACCGCACTCCAGGTCGCACACCTCTGCAATCACAGGCCCAGCATGAGCGCGCTGTGCTTCCAATAAAAAGACGGTGTGGTAGGCGCGCCACTACCGCGAGTTGGAGAGAGCTGAAACATACCTACCCGACGCAACAACGTATCGACAACAACACAGTGCCAGGCTAATTAACTGTGAAATGCGTTATCGTAAAATCTTTATGATTTCTGTAGGTTTCCTCAAGAAAAGCATGGGGTTAAGCCAGGGTGACCTGAGCATTTGTAAATAGTTAGGTGAATGGTAGTAATAACGCGGATACATAATTTTTTTTCCGTCACCTCTTGACTCAATGATTCTTTGTCCATCATATTTCCTATCTTTTCCTCATTATTTCAAAGTGAAACTACATATTTAATAACTTCAGATAATCGGAAGCTACATCGGGATTTAGAGATGTTTTGAGTAAAATAATACAATTCAGTAGATTTTGTATGGGTATTGGTCTCATCCATCATTTGAATCTTTGTGTCTTTACATTCTAACCAATCCATGATTATAGATCCACGTCGACAGAACCCACCTCTCGAGCAGTCCTCCCCGGACCACCTAGGCTGGCACGT
This sequence comes from Incurvaria masculella, assembly GCA_946894095.1. Lineage (NCBI taxonomy): Eukaryota > Metazoa > Arthropoda > Insecta > Lepidoptera > Incurvariidae > Incurvaria > Incurvaria masculella. The sequence goes on along the minus strand of OX335650.1, from coordinate 3,599,790 downwards.
GCACGTCTGCGTGTCCAGGTCGAAGGTCCCGTGGCCCGAGCAGTCGGGCAGGCACTGCAGCGCGTCCTTGTCCATGGTCGCGCAGTCGGCGCCCTTCCAGCCCTTCTTGCAGAGGCAGCCGCCGTCCACGCAGAACCCGTGGCCGGAGCAGGTCGGGTGCGGGCAGTCCACGTCCGCGCAGAACTTGCCCTTGTAGCCGCGCACGCACGCGCACTTGCCGTTGACGCAGTGGCCGTGCCCGCTGCAGTCGGGCACCTCGCACTCGTCGTGCCGCAACGAGCACTCCTTGCCCTTCCAGCCGGGGTTGCACTGGCACTCGCCGTTGATGTACTCGCCGCGCTGGCTGCACAGCACTGGGCATACGCCTGGAACGTGGGGAACACGGTGAGTTTGAACATGCGCTTCGGAAATTGTGTGTAGTTTTTTTTTTTATGGTTTTAACTCACTTTGGTATGCAAAATGACCCAGACTACAATAGTTAAAAATTCTTAAGCCTCAATATATTTAAAAAGAAAACATTAGCCACTTTATGCTCAAAGTATAAAATTTTTATTGTATTTTGAGGCTGTAACCAAAAATGATGATGTTATGATAGAAATAAAGTCGTGAAGTTTAGCATTTGGCGCTTTGAAATTGTTCACACGTTTTTGATTAACTTCTTATTTTTTAGGTTGCATGAATACCTCTTAATAATATTATCTAAATTCCCCAGCCAATCCATTACTAATATCATGATCAATACTCACTCTCACTACAATCATCGCCACCAAACCCAGCGTTGCACTGGCAGTGTCCCATGAGGCATTCGCCCTTCCCTGAGCATCCGTTGGGGCAGTTCTGTGTCATGTCTTCAGCGACCATTGCGGTGAATGTGATCTCTTGCGCGTCGCCATCGTCGTTGTACAGGGAGAGGAACCAGTGGCCTTGCTCCATATAGTGAGTCACTTCTTTCTTTACCGAGGGCTGTAATATGAAAACTTTGGTATGAAGAATATCTAATCATTACGTTTGTTCACTCTAAAATGAACATGTTCTATACTTGCAAAATCACAAACCAAGCACGAGACTATTTTGACGCCAATACTGGGAATGCAATTCATGTTACTTTTATCAGTATATTTGTTGGATCTTGATTTCTTTCCAAGTACTTACCCGGAAACGCATCCAGTGATAATGCTCTCAACTCGGAGATGAATAGAGACATTGGACAATCATACGAATATACCACCTAACCTTGGAGACATATATATAAACATCCTGATTTTACAAATTATGGATGACTTACATGTGATGCTCGCGTTGTTCTCGCCTTGAATCCACTCAAAACTTCCAGTATGTGGTATTGCGTGTGGGTAGGCAATGCGTTTCTTCTCGCATACACGCCAATCGAAGCTCCGCGAGGAATGCTATAGTCGAACTTTACGTATGCGGCCTCGGACTGGTAAAATTGCATATTCCAGTAGCTATATGGAGGGATTTCTTGTGATAATTTTTGACCTAGAGCAATTTGTGAGAAAGTCGTTCCATCTGGAGGGAACGACCTAGCTGGAAATGTTCTCGCACCTACAACATAACAATTTATAAGTAACCATATTACACTTGATCAGTTGCAGTAAATTAATTGTATAGCATGATGGAATTATTTATACAGCATGAATATTGTAAAGTGTGTGCAATGAGATTTAATTCCAACATTACTTTAATTAAAACATGCAGTGAAATAAAATCATAAATAGGCATTGATTTCTAAAACCTAATGTCTAACTAGCAGATCTTCTACCACTACGGTCAACAATGTATTAATAACTATATGTAAAATATCACTAATATTAGATAGGAACTAGATTCCAACATGCGGTTAGTAAATTCCCATCACTTTGCATAAAGAAGTGCAGAATACTTTATTGAAGTAAAGTTTAGGTTTTCTTCTCTGTTCTATTAAGGCTTTTTGTCGTAGTTGGTTTTTCAGTTTTGCCATGAATTGTACGCTGTTAGTATGGTTATTTATGTTGTCACGATGATCAGGCTCAAATAAAATCCCCTTACCTTCCAAAATCAGTATGGGTGGTGGTTCAACTTTTGGACAGTTACATTGATAGGGTGTTGTTGTAGTTTCGTCCGAATCTGTGGTGTATAAAGTATTGATTGCTGTTTCGCCTGTCGTATCAGTAATTGTTGATGGACTTGTATTTATGCCCGTGCTCGTTTCATAATTTGTAGTTGGCATATCAGCATTTTCAGTGGTCTCACTGTTTGTAATTTCAGTACTTGAGGAAATATTTAATTCGTCGCTGTTATCAATATCGGTTTTATTCGTTTTGGATACGTTCGTGGTGGTATCGGCATATTCGTCGTAGAAATCATCAGTAGAGTTTTCGTTGCAAACCGGGCAAGAACATATGCACCCGCCACCACCAACAAATGTTGGAAATTCTTCCTTTTCAAGTTCAAAATCTGCTCCTATTTTATTGCGATCGGTTGAAGTTGGTGCAGCAGATACCTCTGGCTTTGATGGTATAGTGGGCGCAATATTATCAATAGGCGTAATTTTTACAGTAGGAGTTTGGACACTATCCCTGGCTGTAGGAACAGTAACGGTTAATGAATACAACGGCTTAAAAGAATCGTTTTCTGAACCATCAGCAGAAATAGTTAAGTTAATCAGCACATGTTTAGCGTTGGTAGATATTTCAGGTGATTTGTTACCAGTTGGTGCAGCAGTTTGTGAGACAATATTTTCAGTGATAACGTTAGTCGAAGATTTGGTGCTTGAATCAATATCAGTGTAATCATTAATGATACTCGGTGAGTTAAAATTTGGCTTAGTAAATGTAATCGAATCATGCGTTGATGGGTCAGTGGGTTCCGTAGTGGGGGTAACGTCTGTATCAAACTCTATGGTCTCCTCAGTTACTGGAATGTTTACCGTCGGACTCATTTGATAATTTTCCTTTTCTGCCTCTTCGTTATCCTCGGGTATCATTAATGTTTCTTCAGGATAAATATGCAGTTCTTTGTTTACTTCTCTCAATTTCTCTAAAACCCGGAGAAGTTGTTGTCTCTGGGCACCGTATGCGTAAATAGAAGGATATGCATCGGCTTGCATTGCGGCAGGTTCATAGTCAATTTTATTAGTTTTAGAACTTATTTTTAGTTGTTCAGAAACGTGTTCCTTTTCAACTGATACTTTGTCTTCATCAGATCTTATTTTAGGGTTAATCACAGGAGGCGATTCAAGCGTACCATTATCCTTAAGCGCTATACCCAGCGTTGTTACATACTCAAGCAATGAATTATCCCCTTCAGTTACAGCTGTAAGTACAGAAGCACCCTCGGCACCGTTGTCAGTCGCAGTTTCAAAATCCGCATTATCCACATCGCTTGGTAGTGAAGATGTAACACCATGCACTAAACTAAAATTGCTGATAGAAGGAGAAGTGGTTAGCCCATGCATATCTACATCAGACTCTGTAGTCTCTGATTCCTGGAGATTTGCAAAGGAAGAAGAAGGAGAAGAAGAAGCATTTTCATGTTCTTTAGCTACATTTCTACGTGAGCGACGGTGCCGATCAACGGCGTCATTACCTGCGCCGGAAGACTGAGCCGACTGGCACGGTCGGTTTGCTAAAGTTCTGTTAGAATCTAATGTTGTCGCTTTTGACGCGGGAAAAGTTTCCGCATTCTCTCCGACTACGATGCACCCATTACACCGCTCTTGGCTGAGGTCCACGTATATTGCTAGAAGGAAAATAAACAGCTTCAAAACATGCCATATAAGATCAGTCAACTGGTAAGATCTATCAAAGAATCTGGCTATAAAGTTCTAAACTTATACTAGACACTGGCAGAAATACGCGAAACTCACGCGTGATTGCCAAAAAGGTCAATCCACCAGTCCGGTGTGAAGCCTTCAAAGAAAACCGGCCAAGTACGAGTCGGACTCGCACACGAAGGGTCCCGTACCATCGTACAAGATTTAACACAATAAAAATCACGTTTTTTGTATGGTCCCCTTTAATTTTAATTTATTTTATTTTATCTATTTGTTATTATAGCGGCAAAATAAATACACACTCTGTGAATATTTCAACTCCCTAACTATTACGGTTCACGAGATACAGCCCTGTGACAGACGGACGGACGGACCGCGGAAGCTTACTAATAGGGTTCCGTTTTCACCCTTTGGGTACGGAACCCTAAAAAGATGCTTTCCTAGCTTCGTGTGTAAGATGTTTTCCTAGCTACATAGGGCGCGTAAGAGCCGACTCCGTCCGGTTTTATAAGGGCGGAATTAAAAAAACATTCAATTATTATTTTAGGTTTACGGAAAAACAGTGAAGTAAGCTGAACACAGTTTATCCGTAAACGTAAAATAATATGTCGAACAACAGTGAAAATGCAAACAAACAACATTCAATTACATTTAAAAATTACAACGAATTCCCTTCAACACGCACCTGCCATATAGGAGGCGGCCGCCACCATCACGACGAGCACCAGCACGAGCGCGATGGCCGCGCAGCGCCACGTGCAGCGCGACGAGAGCCCCTTGCGGAAGTGGAAGCGCGAGCCGGCCGGCGGGAAGTGCGCGGCGCGCAGGTTGTTGCGCACCGGCAGCACCGGCACCGGCGCGCCGAACGCCGGGTGCCGCTCGCTGCGCTCCATGCGGTCCAGCGAGCCCTTGTCCTGCTTGCCGGGGCTGCTGCAGGACGAGTTCGACTTGTAGTCCATGGACGGGTTCTTCTGGATGTCCCCTGGAAGTGATCGAGCGTTCGTGTTAATACGATTGGAATTCGCCTTGCATGTTGGTTTTAACTGAACGCCGCAGGCTGGTTATTGTTCCATGCATGTCAAGTCCAGCGGGCGTTGTGCCCTTAGAAGAGCTGTTGCTTAGGAAGGGGTAAGACAAAACCGTTGTGGCCTAGTAGCTTGGGCCGTACTACTCAACCGGGAGGCGTGGCCGGGTTCGATATCCGTTGGATATCAAACCCGGACAATATCTGTCTTTCTTGTTTAGGGTTAGAAAAGGTTCAATGCGAAGTGAGTTTACGACTGGACGAATTCCGTAACAGCTGGGTTCCAACTGAAAGAAGACACAGTGAAGAGATTCGTAGAAGTAAGCATGAGATAGTTTTGGATATGTAGAGTGAATGAAAAACGAACTAATGACGAAGCAAATTTAAAGGGCATTCTTAGTGAAAATGCCGTGGAGAAATTACCATGGCCAGATTGGCTAAGTACTTCGTGAAGCTCAGGTACGTAGCATCCGTATTCGTACAGCATACATGGTAATATAGTAGAAGAATCGAAAGAAGCATTAGCTGTGATCGAACCGTATACTCAGCGCTCTATGAGTATCTATGCTTATGCAGCTGACGCAGTTTAGAATGCAGGTTAATCACCAGCGGGCACGTAGAAGTTGCCGGACGGCGTCCGCACCAGGCAGGAGGGCTCGAAGTCGGCCAGGTCGGCCGGGTTGCCGGTGATGCGGCCGTTCAGGCGCGACATGGTCGGGTTGCGCGGCGGCACATCCGGGGCGCCGCGCGACGTCTCCACGCACCCTGCGGACGAGCGACGGCACACGTTAGACCGAGGGTAGACATTTAAATATTTTAAGTAAATATACTTTTTCGTACTAAGCACGTACGTCGCTTATTCCAAGGAATGTGACATGTATGTTTGTATAATCGACCGTGAAGCAAGGACACATTAATTAAAGAAAGATCCCTGTAAAAAGAACTACTTTCCGAATATGCTGCAAGGCTGGACACGAACCAGCAAAACATCCCGTTCGCGGGTATTGCGTCTAACCAATTTCGCCACCTGCTGTATACCCATAATTTGAAATTCTCCTATAGTCCCTCTTCCCGTAATCAATGCCTCCTATTAACACAGAATTTAAGATTATACCTACATACATTTATTTAACGCCATACCTGCGTTACGGACCTTGACTGTAAAGATTGAACATTCAAACAAATTGCCGTCGTCACCAAAATAGTATTTGGTATCAGGCGCTAGAGCCGGTCCTAGGTTGACTAAAGTAATGTGTCCTTGCTTTACATGTCATAATCCTTTAAATATTTTATTCCCACGGTAGGTACATACAATCATGCGATTTTAGTTGGGTGTATGGCCAATGTGTACACATGAAAAATCACGGTGTAAAACTGTAGGGAAACGGTAATAATGTCGCTCATCGTTATACGTCTGCAATCATTTCAGCAACCTTGCTGAAGTAAACTTGTACAGCTGGTTTTGAGTCACCACCTCTAGGTATCGAATAATGACCATAGTTAGGTATGGGTGCCGTTAGACCCTGCAACACACCTGCAAGTCAACTTTGCCCGGGTTCTGGTTATTTGCGACATTTATAACAGCAAATGTCAATGAGGTCGATTTTCCGACGCATAAAAGGGACGTAGTTTTGAATTTTAATTGCTTTATTTTCTGTAAAATATTGAAAGTACCTAAACTCGGATATAGTCCTCGGATAACGTACTCCTTTGCTAATTTTGAGACATATAAATTAAAACGTGTTCCAAAAACTAACCAACGTACTGTGGGGGAAATACCTCGGCAGGGGGGAATGTAACCTGATAAAAAAATATATATACGACCTTCCTACCTAGGTTAGGTTAGGTTAGGTTAGGTTAGGTTAGGTTAGGTTAGGTTAGGTTTTGTATAAGTTTAGGTAGTAAGTTGTTTTGTGTGTTTGTGTGGTAAGTAAGTTGTTTTGTATAAGTTTAGGGCCAGTTCCATTTCGAGATTTATCAAGACATTTCCGAATTGCTGAAATTTGCACTAACTGTTCTTTCCGTTGTTTTTGTATGCGAGCACGAGTCGAAGATTCGTATCGGATCGAAGGATCGTGACGGCCATTTTGTTTTAGCCATGGCGGCTTCTGTTTTGTGGAGACCGGGGCATGCATAATGTGGCCAACGTCATAAAGGTAAATAAAGCACTCCCATAAATGCGACCCCATGCAAATGAACAAAGATTGCGTGATAGATTCCGTTTACAAGAAAACGTTAACAGCGGCCATTTCTCAAATCTTCCTGGGCGCGGCTCCGGATAGGGAATTCGATGGGAGAGGCGGGTAGGCGCCTAAGTAATATAAATAAGCTAATGGAAAACCGAATTATTTTCCCCCCTCTGTATGTCTGGGCCGTTATCTTCACTACCCGGCATCGGTCAGATTTTTCGTAGCTAACCCACATAAGATTTTCATACAACAAAATTATTTCTAATTGAAAATATACTTAAACAAACGAATTAGTATTTTTATTTTTAGGATCGTATGCTTCGTTTCATTGTTAGAAATGTTAAAATCTGTAATGAAGGCTTACAATCGACAGCATACCGAACACTAAAGCAACCACAGAATAAACATAATTTTCTAAAGTCAAGCAGTAACGATTAGGTCTGTTAGCAGTGAACGACAAGTTTGGCGGGAGTTATGAGAAACGTCCGTCGCTCTTTTGTTTCAATATACCCAAGCGAAACAAAAACGAGTTCGATTTTCAAAAATAACAAATTCCATTTTCTCTATTCAAAAACAGTCCCGAAATTCGTCTGGCAAGTTTCGAAGTCTTCGGGCGTTTTCGCGTCCATTTCGATACCGTCTTTTATATTAATCAGGGATAAGTACCCGAACACGCTTCGGCAAGTTCTGATCCCGCTCATTATAAAAGGGCCTGCACCGACCGCCACCATTAATTAATTTATTGCTTGGGCGATGTTTTCACAAGAAAACTCAATTAATGTTAAAAGGATTTTTGTGTTTTTTTTTTGACGATCAACTGCTTCATTGCGGCGAATGAAATGAAACTCCGCAGCGATTTTCGCACAAAGGGAATCTTTGGCGAAGTTAAAGGGCTAAAAAGAAAAAGGGATAACGTTTATTATGTTTTATAATGGGAGAAAAATTCCATAACAAACTCTATAATCGTCTTGCTTGGTGCAAAAATACTTCGATAAAAGTCAGCAACGTTTAAAATGATCTTCAAAATGTGTTGTACTATAAATAATGTTATGAAAACGCATTTGATACCATTATCACCATTACATTAAGGCGCTAGGACTAGCCAACTACTCGCGCCATACAAATGCACTTTTTAACAAATGTAATAATATGTAGTGAAACGCTTCAGCAAATCCAAATAGAACTCCAGACTGATAATGGATTGTTAATATTTTTTTATTCCATCATTTATTTAAATAATAATAAAAATAAAAAAAGTTGATTTTTCTCATTAGAAATCTGAAAGTCATTCGATTTCTAGATATAAGCAAAAACAGCATATATGCATAAACAAAAAATTCCATTTGCTTTTAGATTTCTACATTTAGTCAAAAAAGTTCGGAAATGGACACCGTTTCCGCAATGTATTTTGTATAGAAAAAGGAAACATACATTAACGAAAATCATTCGATTCCTAGACAAGAAATCATATATTGTAAGGATGACACTTATAATCGTCAGACTTAGTTAGTTTACTTGGGGTGCCTCGTCTAACTTTGCGATTTGGCTAGTACCAGGCCCTTAACCCTTTCCCCGCCAGGAACGTATACATCCGTCAGAGCAAGGCATTCTGCAGGCGCCATCCTCGGATACGTCCGACAGAAAACTACTCCACTTCAAACATGAATAAAACTTTACTGATTACGAAATAACGTGGTTTATTTACATAATTGCACAGAAATAACTAGCGTTCATTAGATTTCTACTGTTTCAACAGTGGAAACACACTATTTGCAACAAAACAGATAACAATTCAAGACTGCATATTATCGTTATAATTGTAGTGTGGCGTATTGAGAAGGATTATGCCAAAAAAACCTTGGCGGTGAATATATATTTTATAATATCTGACCACACCGTAAACATCTTGCCGGAATGTAAGCTGCAAAAGTAAAATATCTTTAGTAAAACAATAAATAAAGTGAACATAGAAAATGCATAAAATATAGTAAAGCAGCCTCACAAAAAAACTCAAGGAAAATAATGTTACTTTGGATTAAAATCATCGAACTTACAAATAAACTTTGTAAGTACAAATGTATAAAGCCAAATTATTTGTTAACATCGACCATTTACGTTCGATTCCAACCGGTGTGCAGGAGCGTTATTCTGGCAATATTTACGTATTTAATTCACCTTATAATATCGCATTCAACTTGACCTGTAAACGATTGATCCGTTACGAAATGTTTGCATGCGTGATCCTACAAAAGCTAATTGGATTTCTCTATAAATTCAGGCGCCTTGGACTTTCAAAAGGTGGCAAACGCCCTTCAAAGTTTCTAGTTAGCGCTTTCTTAATAGCTTCTTTCCGATAAGAAATAGCTTTTAATTGGAGGTAGCTGCCATTGACTGCAGCTCTGCTTGCCTTCTACAAAACTGGAAAGCTTCTCTCTCTCGCACCGAAGAGTGGGTAGACTTTGATACTGTTCATTGACCGGTCGCAGGCGCGCACTTGATCGCTCTTGCAATGGACGACAGGAAGAAATTAGTAACTGTGATAAGTCCGTCTTCACTACAGAAAATGTATGAAAAAATGGTCTGACATACAGCTTAGATCACGGAATTCCGTGGCTTAGATAGATGTATAACAGGTTTCATGGCATTTTAGGTCGCCTGTAAAAGCATAACAAGGGCAAACATTGTTGCAGGTCGCCGTTAAAAGTACAGATGACACATTTTGTATGGACGAAATCTCAAAGTAATGCAAATTGACGTCACAAAGTACTACTTTTCGTTAGTCTTAGTTTCTGTTACGACTATTTATCTCAACCTAAGACTAACGAAAAGACGTACTTTGTGACGTCACTTTGCATTAGTTTGCGATTTCGTCCATACAAAACGTGTCAAAGTGACGTCACAAAGTACTACTTTGCGTTAGCATTAGTTTCGGTGACGAATATTCATCTCAGCCTTAGATTTGGCTTTTAACCAACTTTTAAACAACGTGACAACAGCTGATTGCATTTACTTCTATAAGAGCATAAGCGACATCATATTTTTTTATTATTAAACATTAAATGCAATAAATTTAGATTTTTTTGCATAGTTTGAGACATGAAAGCACTAGTCGCTTAAAGGTATTCCAAAAATAATTAAGTAAACTAAATTCGTGGTATTTTTTAAATGTAATTAAATGTTGTTTTACTTACGCCCTTCCGAATGGAGTCGGCTCTTACACGCCCTATGTAGCTAGGAAAGCAACTTTTTAAAATAAGGAAATGGTCGGAATGGAAGAGCGAAGCGTTGGGCAGGCAGGTCAGCGATCGCCCCGTACCGTGAGCAGCGGTGGGGCGCAAGATGGGCGGGGAGGGGTGGGGGGGGGGTCACCTTCCGCACCACTCCACCAAAACGCGCGCTTTCGATTAAAATATCCCGTAATGTCGTTACGCAATCTCCATTATCTCCCGGCCGAGTGTACTTAGCTACCCCCAGGAGATTTCAGTCACGCTTTATTGGTTATCGAAAAGTTTCCGATAATGGATTCGTACCGGCAGCGGGGCCGGCCGATTGTTCGCGACGATGAATGGCCACTAATTAAAACAAAGTCTCTCTGATTTGAAAACGGAGGAGCTGGGGACAAAGTTTGTTCTAAGACAATAAATCGCGAGGCGCTGCGCCCGCTCGCCGTGAGGCAGCGAGCCGTCGCGACGCAGTCGGCAAGGCAGTCAACGATCCGAAAAATCTGCATCCGAAGCTGATAAAAAAAAAATGCAGGCGTTTGGAATTCACGCGAGCATAGTCATTGTGTGTTTGAATTGAATAAAATACTAAAAAACGGCCAAGTGCGAGTCGGACTCGCACACGAAGGGTCCCGTAACATTGTACACGATTTAACAGGAAACATCACGTATTTTGTATGGGGACCCCCTTTAATCTTTATTATTTTTGTATTTTACCTATTTTTTGTTATAGCGGCAAAATAAATACACACTCTGTGAAAATTTTCAGCTGCCTACCTATTACGGTTCATGAGATACAGCCCTGTGACAGACGGACGGACGGACGGACAGCGGAGGCTTAGTAATAGGGTTCCGTTTTCACCCTTTGGGTACGGAACCCTAAAAAGTACGCCATAAAAACTTCAACTTAAACACATATATCAAAGAAGAATCGGCTAGGCCAAAACATCGCAAAAGTTCGAACGGATTTGTCGGTATGACTCCGACTGAAGTGGAGGAAGAACTTTACAAATGGAGAAAAGTAGTTCCCATAGTTGCCGCATTGACCGTCCATAAGATACTTACCAGCAAGATCGTGCATCACACTCTTAAAATGGAAGCTATAATTCGCTATGAACGTAGAAGCATATGCTCACCACAGCCCTAAACCAAAAGTTAGGTTGTAAACCTTATTTCGGCTTGTCTTGAATCTGACTGCTCTACCCCTTGAGCTTTGCAAACTCCTTGGCCGAAGCGACGTGCGCCTGCGGAGGCACCGTCTCTATCGCCTCACATATAAATATTATTGTTTGTCCGCTAGTTCGCCGCGAATTTGGCCCCGAGTTGGCTGAATTTAAAATTGCTTCGAAACTCTAACTCGACCCCGGTCGCACGAAGAATGGACGGAACGCGTGACACCAAAACTTCTAAGTCAACTGTGAGGAGAAGCAGAAACGTTCAATATTACCCTGGATAAAAGTGATATTACTGAATTTAAAATGCACTCTGCTTCGTCGTGTTAATGGTGATAGGAAGTTCAGTTTTTGGGTCTAGTTTCAGTAAGGCTTTCGTAAGACCATCTTAGGCTGAGATAAATAGTCGTAACAGAAAATTTCTGACGACACTTTGACACAATTTTAACCGACTTCAAAAAAAAAAAGGAGGAGGTTCTCAATTCGTCGGAATCTTGAAGACCCTTGGACCGATTTTGTATGGACGAAATCTTCAAAGTAATGCAAAGTGACGTCACCAACTACTACTTTTCGTAAGTATTAGTTTCTATTACGACTATTTATCTCAGCCTTCATGTCCTCTTGTGCTATAGTCTGCGTTGTTTTAAACACTCAAATGGGTTTCAAAACCGCTACCTTGTTTCTGAATTTCAACTGTGAGAAATAAATGAGTATTCTTTTTATTAAAGATTCATCTGGCATGTCTCTAAACGTTCAGCTATCCCTAAAAGGTGTCTTTTCTCCAGGACAGTTCTCGTCTTCGCCATCGTTGGGTTACACTTTTGAAAATTTTGCACCTTTGAGGTATTTTGATGCGACTCCAATTCACAGCTCCTTCAAGACTCGACTTAATCTGCGAGCGAATCTTATAAACCGAGAATTATGCTAATCAGGTGCCTTCCCGAAGCGTCGGAAGCCATTGTTCGCGGCGGCACGTAATTATTTAACAATCTCCCGGGGAGGCTGACAAACGACCACGGGGACACCTCGTCTGAGGGTCTGAGGCTTCCGGGACGCCGGGGTGACCCCGCCTCAGCCGGCTGCCACTTTATTACGGCCGGTCCGCGGGGACGCAGGAATTCGACTGTCGTTACGGAAATCACCGGTGGAACTTGTCGAAAGAGGTCGTGATTCACGTACGGCACTCCGGTAGATGGCGCGATGCCTGGGGAGCGGGCAGAGCGTCTCTCGTGTGGGCTGAAGGGGCGTCGGGGAGGTAAACTAAAATCTACGAGGGTTAACGGCGTGGCTGGGCCTAAGTTGGGTAATTCTGTGTTTCGCAGACACGAGTGTCATCAATCAGAATTAGATTTCAAGTACTCGACATAAGTGCTAGATTGGTATGAAAAACCTTGTCTTCAGCTTAATATCGTATCATTTAAAACTAAGGATATTTATAAAAGTAACCAACTTAAAAGTCACTTCGCTGACCACACTGAACGTATTTCAGGAATAGCGCTAATTTACAATAAAACGACACAAATAATAGCTATGGTCATTGAAAGAAAAGGACCGGTACTATTATGGAATAATTCCAATGAATTGGTGGCGTGACGAAAACAGAGGAAAAATTAATAAAAATGAGCACTTAGTATGTATGTATACAACATTCAAATAAAAAAATAAGAATTTAGTAAACCCATAATTATATACAAGAATTATTATGATCTATCAAAATGTGAAATAAGATATAAATTTATATTTTAAAGTTGGTTCATTGATATTACTAATCTTCTCGCATCTATACACAATAAACGGAGCTAAAGCAGTTTCCAAAGCACTAAAAATCCAGTACGTTCGACACATCTGTCTCGGATCATTGCTCCAGAGATCTTCAGTGGGTATTCCGCAAGTGCACTTCCATGTTGGCATGTAAGTAGCGTCTGCCCGAGTATTTTATTTATTAAGAGAGACAATACAAAAGCAGCTCCGCGTGGCGAACGGCTACGGTGGTAAGGATCCGTGACATTTCGTGCTGTGCCACCGCGATATACGACGGGGCGAGGTCCGGATTCCCCCCGTCTTTGCGATAAGATTAGTAGACAAAGGAACTACCACCGTTTACGACGCGTACACTGAGAACACAACGTAGACGGGGTTGCAACACTCGGGGGAGATAATCGTAACAATTTAGACCTACCCGCAACGGCAATAAAGGCGAGGTTTTCTTATGCGCGTCGGGAGGGTGGCACGAATCTGGCGAGCGGTTCGTGTTTATAGAAATGAAACTTTTTGTGGTGTTGCAAGGTTCAGTTTGGTGCGGAAGTTCCCCGGTGCATATAGTGGCTGCAGTCGGGCCGTTTCCGTCTTCCGAAGATAAGGAGACGACGGCACTTCCTGGGTGCGTCGTCGCCGGCACGCGAATTGCGAGCGTGTCCACTTATTTATGCGCTGGCCGATTCTAGACGGTAACGGAATCACAACGTAATCCTCAGACGTTCTTGTAGTGGACTATAAAATATCGCCCTTAGATTGCATGCTTGAAATTGCTGAATAAAGCTCTCCGCATTGTGAGTTACGGGTAGACGATGAGAGTAAATTGAGAGAGGTGGTTACCACAGGTCAAAGTGAATTTTGTGCTGTCTGATAACATTTCTAAGCTCGGAATTGCCATAAAGTATGAGGCCAACAGCGGTTGTTTCGGTTTTTACACTTCAACCTTTGACGAGTCTCGTCTGGTGTTCGAAGACGCTATTAATAGTGCCTCCCATTTCTGGCCGTAATACAATCAATCCAGATTAATACCAAAACCCTACGGAGCCTACCTTAATCCCACGATCACGGTTTACATCATCGGTTACCGTTAAAACAATGAGGCCGTTGACCATTAATCTCACTATCTCATTGTACATATTTCTTTGTCTAAATCCATTAAATTAATTACGGCCATTTGGGGAGCCGACTCCGTATTTATTAGTCTCGTTATCATTCATTGAATCTTCGGCGACGCACCAGCCCTCGTGAATTAGGAGCGATGCGCTCCTCAATCAGTACACAACGAGCGGGAGATTAATAGTGGACTTACACGTAAGAAGTGGGAGTCCGCTAAGGAAGCCGGGGAATGGGCTATCCGTATTCATTTGCATTCGGAACGGCGCGAGCTACGGCTTGAGGAATTAGGCGCTTCTTGGGAATTTGGGCGCCCCGGTTGAGAATCTGTCCACGTTCATCATTTCTCGCCTGCTACCGACATAATGAAAACAATATTTTAAAGAAGAAGTTCGATCGTGAAATTAGGATATTAGATCCTCCTTTTTTCAATGTAAGTGGACATGAATGGCTCATATCAAACGTGGTTTGATATGAGCAAAATTTAAGTCTGATGGAAACTAGGTGCCATGCCAGGAACTTCCTTACACTGTACTGGATGGAAATCACCGACAATTTTCATTGCCGCTTCGACCATCGCTCACTAAATGCCCTATCACCCACGTAGTTAAAAAGAAGACCAAATTTTTTACGTAGAATCTGGAACACGAGCGACGAATCCCTTATAGTCGCCTCTTTACGAGGACGAGCTGGTTGGCGTTTTGGAATTAAACATCAGATATCGATTTCGGGTTTTAGTGCCTTTCGGGACCAGGTCCGTCTATACAAAAGGACCATAGTACATGGTACGTTAAGTTACAAGGGCAATCGGACAATGTGGGCACACACAATGTGGCACCATCGCGGCGCCGGCGAAACGACTTCGTTAACCTTTAAGCGTTTGCTCGAATGCTAATTAGTGTTAATAGAAACAAACAAAACGAGCACGGCATAGATAAATTTGTTTGCAAGAGTTATTTAATTGCGTTATCTGAAGAATGGGCCGAGTTGGACGCTCAGAACGACAACGTCGAGATTACTGATTTCATTTCGTTTTGATTCACTTTGTTGCCTGTTTGCGTTTGGAATAATTTAAATTGAGTTTTTCTTACTTTCTTGCAGTCCTCTTTCTTCAGCTTTGAGTGAGCTATAGTCGAATAAAATGCGTTTTAGACAACACGAAGCGTATTATCTTAGCAGATCCAACCAAAATATTATACATTTTTGGGAATTACTCAAAGAAACTAGCAGTCTCGGGGATAGGTTTACAAACACATTCTTAGAACATATGTTTCTTGCAGCCCGATACATCGCAGGAAGGATGAATATTAGTTAGTTCGGATCGGAGATAGCTGTCAGTTTTCTTACGAATTCGTGACTCGCAACATCGAATTATCATTGCATAGATGGCGTCCTGTACAGTTCTCACGTGTCGTCGGAACTCGACAACATCTGAGCCCCTAGTTCGACTCTCCACCTAAATTGGCGTTTACGCTGAAGCGATCGACTGGCGTTTTCAAATGTACGGAGAATTGAAGAGCGCGGCGCAGTGGGCGTTAAGAGAACTAACCTTTGCGAGTTTGAGTTCGATTTGACAACTCATCACCGTAAATACTCATTCTCAGCATGACTCAACGTCATTGACGTTGCCGTTTACGCCGACTCCGCGTTTTCATACAAATTCTTGGCGTACTCGGACTGAGCTTGATTTTAAAAGGTTGAAGAAGTAAAACCACAGAATAAATAGTAAAACTTGTATGGTTTTACGTTTTTACGTAACATCGAAGCAACGGCAGCACTCCATAACGCCATCTAGCGTTCCATCCGGAGTCGGCGAATGCGCGAACCTGCGCATAAATCATCATAAACGTATTCGCCGCCCGCCGCTAGACTTCGTCACGCGTCCAGACGGAAGCAGTCATATTTTCCGTCACAGCTTTTTCAGAGGCGGAAGAGGCGCGAGCGCCGCCGCCGCCGCCGCCGCCCTGATAGAGATTGATGATGGCGCACCCCCCCCCCCCCCCCGCCCTCCACCCCTCCACACCACCGCCCTCGGGTCACTGAGCTCGCGCGATTAGGTCCGCTACACGCGGGAGATGTGCGCTATTCAATATTAAGTGCAACGCGAAAATATAGCACAGCATACAATATTTTTTTTGATCGACGGGTTTAGAATCTGTGAAATATTCAAGGGAGCTATTTGCGACAAAATGTTTGGACTTTGCCTTTTTTATTTATGCGCCTTCTTCGATAGTTGCGAATTCAATTCCTAGAAGGAATGCAAACAGCGAGCATGGAAGGGCGAGAGTACCTATTCGTAGCGGCAGCATAGACACGATTTAGTGGAAAATGTTCCTGTAGTCAGTTCGCTTACGAATTCGAGACGCGCATTATTGGATGTCCGTTGCACTAAATAGCGTCCTGGAAAGTTCTCACGTGTTTGTACGTGTCGTTTTAACTGGAGAAAATCAGTAGAAAGCAAATTCGTAATCGAATTCACTCGCCGGCGCTGCTGATTATGTACGTCAAAGCGGCTATGCTGCCCCCATAATCGAGTTACGGTTGCTTCACCCGTTCTTGCTAACGACGACGTGGCAAGGAAGACGCCAACCAACCCGCGGAATTTGGGTTTGAACTCACGACTCTGGGAGCCAGAAATGTTGCCACTGCACAGCGGCGGCGCTCGTCCACAGTTTCGTTCGGCATACATTGAAAACCCGTGATCTGTAGGCGCATTTTTTAATTCCGTGCTCAGGAATCAGGAACAGAGAGTTTCAGTAGAGATATCCGCTTTTCTATTGCTAATTAATCTTTATTTTAGCAGTCTTGAAAGCGGTTTTCTCGACGAAAAACCATGAATTATTAAAATTACCTTGCTCCGGAATCATTCCGTCGAGAGAATCGCTTTTACAACCGCTCTATCAGCGGTTTTTCCGACTTAAATATTCCTGATTTTGTGAGTGTGGAATTCCAAGAATAGGCCCGCTGAAGTTACAACATATCTACAGCGGGTTAGGTACAGAGCTGCTAGTCCCAGTTGTCACCTAAACTGGCGTTTACGGAACTCCGAAGTTCCGCAAAAACGTCAAACTCCATACAAGTTTTTACTAGATATTCTGTGGTTTTACTTCTTCATGCTGTCAAAGTCCAAGTCGGACTTCCGATTTGTATGTAAACGCGGAGTCGGCGTAAACGGCCACGTCGACGTATTTACGCCGACGATGAGTAAGCTGTCAAATCAAACTCGGACTCGCAAATGTTAGTTCGCTTAACACCCACTGCGCGCGCTGCTCATTTTCTCCATACATTTGAAAACGCCAGTCGATCGGTTTGGGGTAAACGCCAATTTAGGTGACAACTGGGACTACGGGCTCAGTATGGCGCGCACGGGCCGGTGGGGATTCGCATATATCCAAATTACGCCGGTGATGGACGTTTCTTACGCGGATAACTATCCGGTAATAATCCGGTGTGGGGCGGCGCCGGCGGGGTGGGGCGCGGCCGGCAGAGGGGAGCGATCGGATAATCGATGACCGGAATTCGAGTTGGGTTCCGTAATGCGGTAATGCACTCCGCTTGTGCCTATTTGCAGATCTCTTCCATCCATCCCATATTCGGGTACGGTATACGTTGAGTGATTTTCTCCAGTGATGCCCTGAGCAAGTATCTAGCTATGATATTTTTAAAGAAAATTTTAAACACAGTATAACTACAACCAACAATCATGCATCAACAAAAACGACTTCAAGGTTTGTAATGTTTTTTTCCAGTAAATATGGATATAGATAACTAGTACCACACCTAGTGTCATTATATGAGACCTACGGGGACTCGCATACGAAGGGTTCCGTACTATGTATTAACCGTACCCCCATTATTTATATTTTTTTCTATTTTACTGTTTATTGTTAAAGCGGCAATAGAAATACAAGCCGCGTGAAAATTGTATCTGCCTACTAAGAATCATGAGGTACAGATCGCTGACTGACAGACAGACGAACGGACTGCTGAGGCTTTATAGGGTTCCGTTCGCATCCTTTGGGTACGGAACCCTAAAAAAGGCCACTTTTGTACTTTATTAACCCGGTCACACTTGAAATTCACATGCACATATCCAGAACTCGAGTCAAAGAAATTTACATATTTTACAAATGTGGGAGCATTTGCATGACATCTAATCCTCACAATTTGTCCAACTATGTAATCAAAGACGCGCCTCCCCCAGGCCGCGTCCCTAGGCCTCGTCAGCGAGAGGCATCTGTCACGCGTACTCTATGTAGGAGTGGATGCTTTTAGTGCACAACCATGCCGTTTGTAAACACGGAGGAATGAGGAGGCTGGAGTTAGAAATTTAGAAACTGCGTGAAGTCCGAAAAATATAAATTAAAGGGGACAATGAAATAATCGCTACTGCAAACACATGTACACAAATTAGACCGTAAACACTGCATTAATTATGAATACTATGATTATAATACGCAGTAGTGTAACTAGCCATGCATGTGGCCGGTGCGAGCTTCTATAACTGTGCCCGATATGTATACTACTAACTACAATTGCATGACCTAAAACTTGGTTCTGGTCTGAAACATAAGTCCGCTAATAGATAACTTCCCTTTCGAGCATTAGCGTTATGAGATAACCCCAGAATCACAAAAAAATGTACCACATTTTGTATTATGTCATAAAGCTAACGCTCGAAAGCGGAGTTATCTAATAGCGGACTCAGGCTTCCAGTCATTTCTGCGCCCCTCTAGGGTCTGCCTGGGCACCGTTGGCACCGACCCAGTCACGTAACTGACTGTATTATTCAGTGGTTCTATAGTTGTTTCCCTCTCTCGATAGCAGAGTTGCGGTTTGAGCAGACTTACGTCACCTCCGAACCGCCCGCTGCTGGGAGGGCGCGGCGCGGCGCAGTGCAGTCGATCCGCACATTGTAGGCGACGCGACACCGCGAGCGGAACACTTGGCCCAACCGAGACGTGTCTATAACGAATTGCGGTTAAATGGCGGGAAATAAATCTTCGCCACCCTCCGCGATAAAATGCAGCGGAGGTCGCGAAGCGTTTTTATTGGGGTTATTAGAATTTGAAAGGGTTCACGTCTGGGCATAGAGTGGTATTACACAATTAATGTGCAGTCGAGAAACTCATAACGGAATTAAAACATTCACATAACGAGGGGATTTGCCACAATTTATTGTGGTGTCAAAGCGCACCTTGTCTCAAGTGCATACATTTTGGATTTATCTCTTGAATTACTGCACTCTGTTGAGTCGATGACGAAATTCTAGCTCAACCCTACGTTTGAGTAGTCTGAAGTTCTTCGCGCTGTTAATTCGCTTATTTTCCTCCGCACCCTCTTGAAAGACGGTTCGATAACGACGCATAAAAAAGAATCGACAAGAAACTTCGCCGGGAGCATTATAGCTAAAAACAGAAAAAGTTAGAGGATTACGGTGTGAGATCAACCTCGACAATAAAATATGAATAGAATTCCTACATGAGATTCTCAAGGAAACCTAGAATCCAATATTTCCACAATTCGAGTGTACAGAGATCTTGTTATTATTGATACGTATATACGAAATTGTATGCGTAGATATGTGAACTCAAAATCTGCACAGCGGAGTTTGCTTAGCGCTCTGAAGGATAAGATTGTTACCGCACGCTATTGAACGACCTTCACGTATCAGTTTCGTAAAATATATAATAGATGTACTGCTCTAGAATCACACCCTCAGCAGATCTCGACTTGATGAAGAGCGATCGTCTAATTTGCATATTTCGCGTTGCGCTTGATATTCTTCAGCTAGCGGCGTCTCGGGGGCTGCGCTCCCAGGCGAGTGCCGCCGCCTACCTACACCGCATCGCTTAATTTTGTGTGCAGTTAGCTTGGAGGTAAGATATTTTAAGGCAGCGGGGCCGTGCCAAGACGTGGTGAAAATCATTGTGAAATTTACCAATTATTTGATCTTTATGACAGTACACACGGCATTACCCTAGGCGCCACACATTGGAATTTGACCCACATACGTTTTACTTGCAAATGCCAATGCCTACTGTAGCATTGACGGTGATGCGCTCCGTACATACATGATCGTGATAAAACTATTCATATTTTGAACGCTGAAATCGCTGAGTGAACAGGGGTTCGTGCAATAATTTCAAACGTCGAACAAAGCCCGTCTCCATGGAGACGATACGACTGAACAATAATATCGTTTTTATTTAAAAATCTACAAAAACTTCAATTACCCTTATGCCGCACACTCAAATTTACTGTGCAAAAATGTCAGAAGTTTCTTTCAAAAGGTCAGGCTTTATATAAACCGATTTTACATAAGGTAACCCTCACCTACCGTGACCTACAAATCCCTGCCCAGTAACGCCCGAAACCAAACATCGCTGCCGCCATACGAATGAGTTTCTGTCGCCACCCCCGAGCGTCCTGACTCGATGTCCCGGCGCCCCCGTGCAATATCTCGGGGTGCTCGTTGCCGGCGAGTGAATATCTTATGCGCCTTATGCTTTTTATCCCCAGGCGGCCGCGGACGGTCCGGCGGATTTCGCAAATGAAATTCCGCAGCAAAGGGACCGGGACGCGCCGCGGTTTATTGCCCATATTTCATATAAAAAATCCGTTTTAATCCACACCGTGGGGCCGGCGCGGCGCGGCGTCGGCGCGGCCAAGTTTTCGTGGTCCAACGGCCCGTATTTTGGCGCGGGGCCCGAGCGATAATGAAGTATCGAGCGCGGGGCGACCGGAGCTGGCCTGGCCCGCGGCCTTCCTGGAAGTGTATTCTAGGAATTCCGTGCTCAGGAGCGTTTCCGTCGAGAAAACCACTTTTCCACCAAGATGCCTGATTTCGTGATGGCGATAGATTGAAACTGTCAGTCGGGAAAAACGCTTTGGCAACCGCTGTCAAAATGGTTTGCTCGACGGACACACTCCTGATTGCCGGGAACGGAATTGCACAAATAGTCCGCCCGTTCCGGATGGCGGATTAGGCCGGTGTGCTTACTCGTGCTGCTCGAAACTATTTCGCTATAACAATATTTTGGGGCCGATACTTCCCTTGCCTCGGTGCCGGAGGCAGTTGGCCGCCAGTTAACTATGCTCAAAGCATTCCGTATTCGCGCATTTTTGTGTGGGCCGACATGCAGGCAGTGTCTTAACGTAAAATTTAGACGCTGTCAATTCTTGCGAGCCAGGTGCCATGCCGCTTTCAAAACGATCGTGTCGGAGGGGAATTTATTGATTCCGTGCTTGTACGTCGTTTCGTCTGAAATCTATACACCGGAAATAGAGACAAATTTGAGATCTCTTTCTGACATGCTGACGTCAACTATAGAGTAAAAGGGACTTAGAAATTCCTTCTCTTTCCAGTGTATACATTTGATAAGTAACGACTGTACGACTTCAACTTAGATGAATGTTGAAATACCATGAAGGACGATGGGAAATACACGCTGTTCCACTAAATGACAGCTTGATAGAGAAAAAAAAGAGAATACATATTTGTGTTCTCGACAATTTTTTTACTACCAGATGAGTGTTCGCCCAAAACTCTGCGCCGAATTGGAATCTCAATATCCGACCCCACAAAGGGTAGTATTTTCGATTTCCGACCATGGTATTACCTGCATATAGCTTAATGTAAGTGTAATGTATTCTGCTATGCTTCTACCATAGATTAAACAGCTGTTTTATCTATGCTTCTACTTTGTATAACTGCAAGTAGGCCCGCCAACTAAGCGAATAGCCCGACATTGGGTCGAAAGCTGAGAGTATTTTTTTCATGAAAAACCTGTATGGGTGACTGCGCTGGGAGACCAAAGGTACTCAAAAAAGCTAAATCAACCTCATTGGTGAAACCACGCTCAGCGAGGCACCATACCAGCGCATGTGCGGATTTTCGCTGAGCTATCTAGTTTTTAAATTGGACGACTCCCAGGTTATAGGTTAGGTTAGGTAAGGTTAGGTTAGGTTAACAGTCGCCGGCAGAAGGTTCTATGTCCTGGCGGTGCGGCAGAGAAATGAGTTTGAGAAACGTTTCGACCTCAAAAGCCTAATGTTAACCAAAATGCGGTGCTTTGAATTTCTGCGGCGGGTGCTCCGGATAAAGGTAGGATGGGGAGGAATAAGCAGATACTTCCATGATAGTACCTGTGGCTGTGGAACCTGTATACCTACCTTCGAGAATAATTTGTCTCAGAGATTACCATAGTATTCTAAGGTTTGTTATTAATTATTTTTCTATAAAAATGCTTAATTACAAGCAATGGCGTGGGCTCTGGCATGATGTCGTAGACAATTTAACTTCCTCCAACTCTTTCCACGCATTGCCGTGGACCATATATAATTTCCTATGTTGTGTGGAAATATTTTCAGCGCCTAGGCCGTTATTCAACGATTCCGGAGTGCAAGTATAACGCGCGCACTCGACACACAATCGAGATACTCCCATGCAAGTCGAACAGAGGCCTCCGCTTCGGAGCTGTCAATTGGTCGCGGCGCGCATTACGCCGTGACAGTTCCCCCGAGTGAACAGCGGTTTGAATATGGAACTGTGCGCCGCCTCGCCCGGCATATTCGGGTCGCCCGCAGCTCGGACTAAAAAATTCATACCCCGACAATTAGGTCGCCGCGACGGACGCCCATAGCGGCCGATAGCGTTCGTTTTGTAATGTGTTCTCGTCGTTTTTTGCCGTGTGATAGATGACGTTATTAATAGTCCCGTCTAGGGAGCGCGGCCTCTCTGCGCATGCTCGGGGAATGGAGAACCGAACGAAACGAACCTGCTTGGGGAATGCTGATATTCGATAATTATACAAAAACTGAGCTCGCACATGTTCGATGTTGAGCAACGCACATGTTGTAATTTTTCGCTTTGGCAAACGATATTATTACATGTTATATGCTTTAAATCATTAACCTTGAGAACTTACGACAGTTTTAAAGGAAATAATTCAAGGAACATGAAATCACTTAAAGACGGTGCAATTTTCAGCCAAATAATGAAAAAAATACGCTTTTGTCGCACATTTCATTAACAGGCAAGAACGACTCATTTATGCACCTGAATATGGATGGCTAATGTTACACCCGCCATATTCCAGAAGAAACTTATAATTGCACTGGATGAAGGACACATTTGGTCTGCAATTTTAATAATAATTGCGATGGAACTAACCCAGTCAGGTTCAACTCTACCACCTGGACCGTAGAGGAGACCTACATAGGTTTTAGTTACCCCTGAGCAACGGTACGGGAGCACTTAAACGAACAGATAAACGTTCGATGGATATACCTAGCACTTAAGCAACGCAAGATGGACGCCACATTCGGAACGAGAAGGCTCAATATCTCACCCGAGCCGTCCAATTTGAAACGGGACGCGTCGGATAGGTTTGGCCGCGTCTCCCGGAAACTATTAGGCACTCTCTGACCCGAAGCAGACGGGTAGAGATGGGGGTCATCACCATTGTGTCATCGCGCATATCGACACGCGCCGCCCGCGCCGGACCATCGTCCATCATTGCCGCGCGTCTCCGGACCCGGCGGGATCGGCACGATATCCAGACCGCGCGAAACAAGTTCGCCAATGATATTCCGGGAGGTCACGACATTTTTGGTCACGATAAGGTAAATGGCTGAATCTGAGTTTCATAGATTAGAGACGAACCCTCTAATCCTAAATATGTCGGACTGCCTGCGTTAGCTAGATTGGCTCTACAAAATAGTACTTGATATGTACCTGCTGATGAATATGCTTATTGTCTGGACATATTGATACCTATTAATTATACAATAATAACCAGTCGGTTTTGTAATTAAATACTTAAATATACCTGAAGTTATATCTGTAACTGAAATCTATAACTACGAAATGCAATCAAACATTTAAACAGTTTTGGTATTACTTAGCAAGAATGTACTAATACTTCCATGTTTCGTTATTTGCAGCCATTTACTTTATCAATATTTTGTTTTGTCACAATAACTACTTTTTCAGGCGCCTTATCGAGGTAATGCGACCACTTGGCGCAGGAAAACCGACACATTTAGCTTCAGAGGGCTGGTCTATATCCTGTAAAACTAGTTTCAGCTATTTACGTTATCTTTACCATTTTTGTCGCGACCTCGACCCACTACGAGAACGACACGTTTCCGCGATGCAGTCGCGAAAAGAACCAGCCATCGAGCGAAACTCGTCCGAATAGCGGCAGCTTGACCACGGTTTAATGACAATACATACACTGACGGTAGCACCGACCATCAAGGTTTCACATGATCGAGTTTCAACTACACGTAAGAGCTGTGATTTAAATTAATTTATTTAAACGTTTGATGTTTGAACTACACTAATTTAAGTCAGAAACTGATAGAACCCGCTAACTAATCATAGTGTGCACAAGTGGGGTTTTTTTATCTCACACTTTGGAGTCATTGGAGATGACATTTTAATTTTTTTTCAATAAATTAGCTTAGTGCACCTGTGAACATTATTCAACCAGTAGTAAGATCGAATAATGTCCTATCCTTCGGTCTGGCTGAAACTAATCCTTACAGATTACTCAGTAGTTAGTCACATGAACTAACGACCGTCAGAGCTTTCTCGTCAGTGCGAAACGTCACGAGGCGAAAGTAACAAAAATACACTAAAACAGATTGTGCAAACAAGTTTTATAGAGAAACAACATAGGCTGTAATAATTAGACTTAGGGCATTTTTCAATTCTAAGATAGTACTTATCGGACTGATAGTACAAATTCACGTTTGTAAAAGACGGATAGACATTGTCGGAGAATTATATCTTCTATTACAATTATCTGACTATAAATTTAATAATAAACATTTGGACTTACTATTTCGGATGGATAAGCAGAACCGTAAATAAATTCGTCGAACAGTTATCAGGCTGTTTATCTGACTATTGAAAAATCAGCCCTTAATGCATTTATTCAGCAAGAACATATTATATATGAATAGAGAATAAATTTACAGATAACGAAGTAATTAGTGTGCGGATGAAAATTGATACGACCGTCGGTATTGCGCGCCGGGTTCGTTGCCCGGGAGGGTATCTCCTACTTTATTCGGAGCGATGTGTAATAATTGCATCTATAAATCAAAATGACATGCATTTGATCGTGAATCCTTAGAACCCTACCGGAAAGCCTCCGCGGAGGGTCGGATCTTCGCGCCCTTTTGTCAGGACTTATAAAGGGTGTTACCTATACAGTGCGTCCGCGCGGTGTGTGGGCGTCTGAGGCGAGCGCTGGACGGTTTTCCAGTGTGAATTCGATTCGTATGAGGTAATGTTTTGGCACATATTTGGTTTCAATAGCGACTCTATGGGTAGAATTTACGTGTTGGGCAACGTATACAGTATGCATAACATTCCTCGAATATAAAGATGACAAGAAAACATAAATTATC
Organism: Incurvaria masculella; assembly: GCA_946894095.1. NCBI lineage: Eukaryota > Metazoa > Arthropoda > Insecta > Lepidoptera > Incurvariidae > Incurvaria > Incurvaria masculella. The sequence goes on along the minus strand of OX335650.1, from coordinate 3,574,120 downwards.
GTAAATTCAATTTAAATAAAAATATAGTTGCATCCGAGAGCGCGAAAATAAAATCATTTTTCATTCCTCTCATCGCACGGTACATTCATCATTCAAATGACAATCGAGCGCACCCCAAAAGATATGTTAAGTTCAACATGGAAATTCCATCGGCCCCGCGGCGGCAGCCTCGGGTCCAGGGGACCCCCTCCCCTTCGAGGCGGCCTCAGATCAAAAAAGGAAGGAGATGTGCCATCCAGACCGTTGTGTCCCACTTTCTAAAATTAGCAACCCAACTTAAGCTAACAGGCCACACGGAAACATCGTCGCAGATAGATAACCAACGAGAAGGAATAAAGGAATAAACTTATCCGTATAGCGGCAACGTAGTCACGTTGTACACTGATGGAAGCGCCGGACGGTCAGTTTGCTTACGAATGCATTTATTCCTGAATTTCTCGAGTTCCAACGACATGTAAGACCACGTAAGAACTGCACAGGACGCCATTTTGTGCAACGTACATTCGATCTAGCGCGGCGAGAATTTGTAACTGCCATCAACTGGAAATTAGTAGATATTTCAGATTTTAAGTTATTGGCTAGAAGTTTTTTAATTTATGTTTACTTTTAAGATACAGATATAATTCCTAGCTGTCAAGTTTATTTTCAATAAATAAATAAAATCAATGCATTATCACTAATACGCTGTCGCTATACGGATGAGTTTCGATCGTCATGTCTCTTTCACACGGTGAGAACTGACGGCGAACGCATTTCGGGAGCACATTCGCACGCGGTGTTTGGACTGTCACGACGCGCGGCCGGCTTCCCAGCAGCGGCGGGTAACGACCACACGGCACTTCTACCTTTTCTCCTCTGTGGCGACCGTCTCGCGGGTCCCGCCGCGGTCTCGCGGACCCCGATGCAAATACCGCACCTTCGCGCTCGCATTTTTATGTTTTCATAAATTTCCTTCGAGATCAATATTTTATATTCTCGCCCCCGCACGTCGTAAAGGCGGGGGGAGGGGGTAGAAAGCTTTTCTGCAAGTTCGCCGAAGTCGCCCCCACTCTACCTGCCTATTCGTTATTTATTCGCAACGCCTCCGCGGCCAGCGCTTGAAGCGAGTCGGGCCAGAATTGGAGGGCAATAAATTCGGGAAATACCAACATTTTTAGGGGTCTGCGCGGGGCCCGCAGCAGTTTCTCATTTGCAAATTCCCGGACCCCTGGGAAATATTTGCCGCACCTTGAAAAGTTTCACCGCGGACCATGATTTCTTGAGGTCACAAAAGGGGCACTTGAGATTGCGGTTTGCATGGGCATTGTCCCGTAGCAGGGTTTTTTTACTGGTACATGAGTACTACAATACATACTGGGAACTAGGTGCCATACCAGGACCTTCCTCATATTTCACAGCTCCATACATTGAATTGTATGGAAATCACGGAAAAAATATGGAATAAAATTTAATTTTCATTGCTGCTTCGACAATCCTGCAATCAATGCGATGGTATCGACGCGGGCCGGAAGAACCCTACTGCCTAGTGGGTAAGAGACCTACGGTTTTTCGTGGATTCCAAACACCGCCAATCCCGTATTTGATTATTCAGACATGCATAAGAAGACATTCGAGATAATTCAAAGTTGCCAAGCACTCGTCTAATAATGATTAGGTTTTTTTTAAGTTTAAATATTAAGATTCCTCCTATGCTGAAAGCGCTTCAAGGGGCTGGATCTCTGTCCTACGCGAGCACGTCACGTCCTCTCCGTAGTGATTGCTAAGACGAGTAACATATTCAGGATCTGTATTGGCTCAGACAAAAACGAAAAAATCATAGTCTTTTTTATGTAGCTGCCGGGCTTATATGGACATGAATGGCTAATACCACACCTACCGTCGTGTTATTAGCCAAACACACCGCATTCCCGAAGGAATACCGTAGGAACCCATGACCACGCCCAAGCCTCTGAGCTATGATGAAATACTACTGTAAATAATACCAATATACAAATAAATAAGTCTATTGTTATGTTACATCTTTCAATTGTCACGGTTGCTCACAACTATTGATCACTCCAACACAATTCTTCAGAATTGAGCTGTTCGTTAATTTGAGGTTAAACAGTACAGAAATCGGAATTATTAACAATTTAATATATTCCGATTTTTGTGTTAAACAATGACATATCATTGCGTTTGATAGTAAAAAAAACTCATTTAAGATTATGTATGTTGGAAGTTATTTTTCATTATATTATCATAACTTTAAATTATCTTAATTGTAAAGATGGTTTATTCCTTTATTTTCATCGAGCTTTATTTGACCTTTTCAAAAATAAGACCCAACTTTATTGCATAACATTTCAGAACGTAATATTATTAATGCAATAAATAAGATGAATAGTATACATACACGTATAATAATACATATATTGAATCATAAAGATATGATTTCCCATCGTGCACAAACCCGCTTCGTCCACCCCGAAATAGTGTCGGCGTTTATATCCGTCCCTAATCTGTGTCTCGCGAAAAATACACGGCGCAAAAATATGAGGTGTTCCCGTAAATCCAGGTGCCCCGCTGGGTCCTGCCGCTGACGCGGGAGCCGGCCGCCTTTGTGCGATGCTCCCTCCAGCTCTACACTTGCACCGTGTACACAAAAAAGGACCCTTAACCACCCGCCGCTAATCCTATTTGCTCGATGGAAATAATTTATATCCACGCTCGCTCATCGCGTTTCCGTCCAGGTATAAATCCACATTACGTTGATGTCGGCCCGTTATTCGGACGGTGGCGGAGGAATTGACGGAAAATTGTATCGGCGTGATGGAACCGAGGGTGGGAGTTTTCTCAAAACTTTACGATAATCTTGATCCGAAAGTCCGGTCACGTCTGCGTGTGCATTCCTAAAGCGGATAAAATACTCGGATTTTTCTAATTTATTGACTTATTTACCTGAGGCATAATTACATCTATCTCGCCTAGGTATAACCTCCGGTATAAGTCCGTAATTGTGCAGTTTCACTCTGTCAGATTTAACTTTTAGGGTTCCGTAACCAAAGGGTGAAAACAGAACCCTATTACTAAGCCTCCGCTGTCCGCCCGTCCGTCCGTGCGTCCGTCCGTCCGTCCGTCCGTCCGTCCGTCCGTCCGTCCGTCCGTCCGTCTGTTACAGGGCTGTATCTCATAAACCGTAATATGTAGGCAGCTGAAAATTTCACATAGTGTGTATTTATGTTGCCGCTATAACCACAAATAGGTGAAATTATATAAAATAAATGAGGATCCCATACAAAAACGTGATTGTTTTGGGTTAAATCTTGTACGATGGTACGGAACCCTTCGTGTGCAAGTCCAACTCGCACTTGGCCGGTTTTTGAAAATGGTTTTCTGTCTTTCCAATCAAGTAAACTTGAAGTCATTATCCACAGGTTTGTTTCACCATTAAGACGGATCGAACCTTGCACATTTGAGTGTGCGGAATGCCTCGGGAAAGTAAAAAGCAACGTGATCAGGTGAGGAGCCAGCGCACATCATTCTGGCTGTGCAGCAAAATTGATTAAACGCGGCCGCGCGACGGGGAAGCCCAGGGGAGTGTGAGGAGCACGCCAGCTCGAAATATACTAAAACGTCCAGGGAATTCGGAGCCTACACCGCGCCAACCAACGGTGTACCGTCAGAGCCATCAATCAGTATACCGTGCAGTCTAATTATTTATTACATACAGTTCCAGCGCAATCTTTTCGAATTCCACTTTTGTCACTGAAAAGTTGTTAAACTATCAATTGCTAAGTTTTAAAACCACTTGGAGGTTGCTTGGGTGTCTTGAAACGAAATTTTAACGAGCTCGATAGCTCTGCGATAGTCCGCAAATCCGCTGGCGTGGTGGCACGCTGAACGTGGTTGCACGAGGTGAGGTGGCTTTGGCTTTTCTGAGAATCTTTGGCTAATAGCTACCAATAATAGTTTTTCATAAAAAGAACAATCCATTCTTTATTATAATCCCCTAAAAACGTATCGTCAGATCCCCTTAAGGTCTCATAACGAAAATGCCAGTAAAGGGACCCAAAATCTCAAAGGACAGCTACAGACGTCAGATTTCATCTCAACATCTTTATGAGTAGCATCCGTTTCATCCGCGTACTCGGAGGGGAAAACGCAAAGTTATAATATTTGCCGAAGAGTATTGGAAGCCTCGGGCCGCCGCCGCGCCGCTGCGGCACGGTAATGGCGCCGCTTATTCCCCAAGTAAAAAACGTTATCGCGAATGAGGGCGCGGGCGGGGAAGGGTGCGGGGTGGGGAGGGGGCGCTATCGCAGCGCCCCTATACGCGATTACCGTGAGCTTTGATTGACTCCCCCCTGATGGCGACCCCGCACCAATATTGTATACTCACCGCGCGTGCTAGCTATACCTTCGCTTCATTAAGATTGCCATGCGCTCGGGCGCTTTGCATGCCGCCATCAGGAAACAAGATACCATGAAAGGTCGCAAAGGTGGGACGACGACATCAAGTCCGTCGACGGAAAGCAGTGGTTCCGTACCGCTGAGGGCCGGGAGGACTGGAGAAAAATTGGAGAGACGTATGTCCAGCAGTGGACGCAAACACGCTGACTCACTGACTGACTGACTGACTGACCACCCTTAGGAGTCGTATTATTTCAAAAAAAATATTAATGGACCACCCCGGAGATAAACACTACTAATGAGAAAAAGAATTATTTCAATCGGTTGACAGTTTGCAGAGATATGGAGTAACATACACACAAAAAAAATACAGACGAATTAAAAACTTATTTTTTTAAAGTCGGTTAAAAAAGAACTAGCTTATATTAAAATGGTTGGTGTGGCTGTCGTCGCTAATAAGATCGTCGATGCGTTGTGTAGAGTGGTTTGTATGGTATGTTTGCACATGTACATAGATCGAATCAGTGATAGGACTCGTAAGAGTAGAGCATGTATGCAGAGATATGTGTCCGTAGAAGAAGCGAAAAAGCTACGCTGCCGCTTTACGCATGAGTTTCTGTCACTGCTCTCGTCCTTCTTACTCATTGCTAAAACGTCGAAACGTCAAATTGGAAGAGAACTTATTTGGGTCCTTCGTCTATAATGTATCTTTAATAGAATGGAACGCAGATGATTACGGGATACGCAAAATACACCACAAGCCAACCCTTATCTATCTTACCAACCGATGGGCAACATGATTTCAACGAGAGTAGGAACTATTATTCTTCAATTTAAATTACAAATTTATCACTTGAGAAATAATAATAATAACACCATAAATTATACGAAAGGTAGAGCTACAAAGAAAGGAACGAAGTAAGGGCCTTTCGGTGTCCCTGAAAATGACCAAATATTCCGGGAGGTCACGACATTTTTGGTCACGATAAGGTAAATGGCTGAATCTGGGTTCACATGTAAGAGACCAACCCGCTGATGCTGCCTGCGCCAAGTGGTTGCGTTGTCTAGATTGGCTATATAAAATAGATGTTAGTATGTACCTGCTGATAAATATACCGATTGTTTAGAAATATTGATACCTATTAATTATACAACAATAACCAGTCGGTTTTTTAATTAACTACTTAAGTATACCTAAAGTTCTGTCTGTAACCTAAATCGCCAATAACTACTAAATACGACCAAAGATTTGTTCAGTTTTGGTATTGCTAAGCAAGTATGTACTGTTACTTTCATGCTTCGTTATTTGTAGCCCTTTACCTTATCATACTTATTTTTTGGCGCCATAACTACTTTTTCAGGCGCCTTATCTACGTAACGCAACCACTTGGCGCAGGCAGACTGACACATTTAGCTTCAGAGAGTTGGTCTTTATCCTGTGAACTCAGTTTCAGCCATTTACGTTATCGTTACCATTTTTGTCGCGACCTCCTAGTCTAAAATGAGGACCCACAAACGGGATGCAAGCAAATATGTTATACCTTAGTTTGGGCAAAGAATATATATATGGCTTGAGTGCACGCAGCATGACAATAATACTCCTACGCAGCAACTAATTGCTTGCGTTGTAATGTAAAGGATACGCAAAGTGCGCCTTCTGGCTATTTACTGGTTTCATTTGGAAGGCACTTTGCTCGCGCCGATCTCATTGGCAACTGCTATTTACCAGAACCGTCTTTCAACGCAGTCGAGTATTTTTATAGTTTGGGGAAAAAACTCGCCCTTGTGTTATGACAGGTTCATAAACGCTTACACGGGGTGTTTACACAACAATAAAACCAAGAGTTCATTTTGAATTCTAAAAACACCTAGGTAAATCATTTTGAAAAACTTGGTAATCAGTAAAAATATAAAATATAAGTGTAAACCTGGTCTCGAAAGGCCGACGTGCGAAGCGTTTCGATTCCTTCGCACCGCCTTAAGGTGGCCCAACCCGGCGGCCTCAACTCATTTGCGGGCACGGTACAAAACCGTGCTGTTGCGCTCTGAGACCTTCTCTGTTTCTAAGAATAAGACAGGCTCCGTGATGAGGAAGATGCAACCTGTCCACAAAAAAGACAATGTGCATAGTGTATGATTTGGTAAGATTTACGAAAAATTTAATTTCAAAACGACTTATAGCTAAAAGTAAACCACGACCGCTGTAGTCAAAAATCTAACAAAAACCAAATAGATTATAAATCTTGATTAAACAAGCTATGTCTGATGACTAATCTTTTTAAGATGTTCTTACTTTATCATTGCGTAATCCACCTCCAAAGTAATTGTTTAAAACGCGCGAAAAACCCGAACTTTTGGACGTTATAACTTGGAAACCAAACACAATTTTACAATGCCAATGGTCATCAGACATCTAGTTCAATCAAATAAAGCTATATTGAGCAAAATTTTGGATCTCTGACAAGAAATATAGGCGTGATCTTCTTTCCCCTTTTGTATGGGGAAATGAGCGGGTTGGGCCACCTTAAGGTGGCCCAACCCGGCGGCCTCAACTCATTTGCGGGCACGGTACAAAACCGTGCTGTTGCGCTCTGGGACCTTCTCTGTTTCTAAGAATAAGACAGGCTCCGTGATGAGGAAGATGCAACCTGTCCACAAAAAAGACAATGTGCATAGTGTATGATTTGGTAAGATTTACGAAAATTTTAATTTCAAAACGACTTATAGCTAAAAGTAAACCACGACCGCTGTAGTCAAAAATCTAACAAAAATCAAATATATTTTAAATCTTGTATAAATAAGCTATGTCTGATGACTAATCTTTTTAAGATCTTCTTACTTTATCATTGCTTAATCCACCTCCAAAGTTATTGTATAAAACGCGCGAAAAATCCGAAATTTCGGACGTTATAACTTGGAAACCAAACACAATTTTACAATGCCAATGGTCATCAGACATCTAGTTCAATCAAATAAAGCTATTTTGAGTAAAATTTTGGATCTCTGACAAGAAATATAGGCGTGATCTTCTTTCCCCTTTTGTATGGGGAGATGAGCGGATTGGGCCACCTTAAGGCTACGATTATTTCGGCAAAGCAATGAAACTTAAATGCGACTATCTTAGAAACTAGCAGAGCTAAAGATAGCCCTATTACGAATAAACCTGTCTCTGGAAATCGAAACTGCATGTCAATACTAAGGACAAAATATTATTCAGTGTACTATTCCGAGTGAACGCATAATAAAGGTATGGGCATAGTATGAATACTTGAAAATTTTAATCAGTTTATGAAAAATCAACACTTTCCTTTGGATTGTCGTATAACATTAATTCAGAGGATTTGTTTCGTTAAGCGACACTATTGACTGATGCAATAATACAGTGTGCGTTATTTTCCCGATTAGCTCGATTACCGGTTAGAAAAACTTTAAAAAATAATAATAATATTGAGGTTTTTTTTAATCAAAATCGGCCTCATAACTCCTTTGACTGTTTTGCGCTATTTCTTATAGTTTCGGAAGGCACACTTAAAAAATTCAACCTATTTACTAGGAATACAGAAACGTATATTCATGCAAAGTGAAACGGTCGAACATTCTCACGTTAAACTTCGCGGACGAAAGGCGTCAAGAACAGAGAAGAAACAACGAGAGAAGTCCCATGAATACGCTCGCCGAGGTAAATAAATAACAATATTCCCGCCGCGGAACGTTCGCGCGTCCGCGGCACGCCGCCGCTCGTTTAGGCGCGAATCGATCGCAGTTGAAACAATTTATCAGCGAATTGTTCACATGTCATCCGCACGCGCCAACCGACGAGACACCTCGGGGTGCGGCCGGGAGCGGGGTGCGGGGTGCTGGGAGAGCGAACGCTTGGAATGCGAAGAGATTTCTTCGCGGGCAATTTGAGAGTTTATTGAAAAGGTGCTGACAGTTTTCAGACAAAATACTTCGTGACGGCGTCCCTCGCAATGTACCTGGACCAGATATCCAGCTACGATATCCAGATACGAGATAGGAACTAAAGCGTGAGCACCGAATTTTTATAATGGGATGAACCGGGGCGCTATTTAGTTGGGATTGCCAGAATAACGTAACGAAAATGAGCAACACAGATACGCGCCCAGCCTAATCTAGCAATAAATACCTCCACCGGGAGCATTCAATTATCCCAGCACTGACACTAAACAGCAGACTGAAACGAGACAACAAAAGCCTCTACGTTCTCGTCCAAAAAGCGCCCGCCAATGCAGGCGACAGCGCGTGCTTCCGTCATCTGCCAGGCAGAAATCTGCCGCGCCTCAGTGCCGATGACAAAACGCTTTGTGGCAACATTAGCGGCAATTTCGGCTTCGCAGCGCCCTCCGCCGGCCAGAAGCCGCGAGTGCAGAACCGCACTGGCGTTTCTGACATTACAGTTGCGTCGACGGCTGGGGGCGGTTTTAGTTGTCTTGGGTAGTCTCTGTTCTAAATTAGTTGTTGCACGCTTGTCCTGCACATTCGTTGCCAATATTGCTATGTGCAGTAAGGATTCAAGAGGGTCAGAATTGTCACAATCATGGATTTAATCCAACTTTGTAGTTTTAATTTCACATGGACTCAAATAATAAATAATTTCCTAAATAAATAGGTGAAAATGTAATTTTAGAGCAACTGTGAAATCAATTCAAAACTCAAAATCTATGCACTTTCAACAGCAATGATTTCATAAATGCTGAGTTAAACAGTTCTTTCTTCAATTATCGAGCTGGGACAAGTGCAGTAAATTTAAAAATACGTGCGGTATTAATGTACACCGTGCCATCATAGTTTCAAAAGTATCCTATAGAACTCTCCTTTATATCCGGAGTCAATCGTCCAAGGCGAAGTCCCTCCTACGTAAGTTGGTCCGCAGTCGCACAATGGCGGGGAGGTGAATGCATTAGCGTTGTCCGACAGAGCAATTTTCGCATGCGCAGAGCGGCCGCAAATTACGTGTCTTTCAGAGGGTCCGGCCAACGGAAGTGTTCATCCGAACATGGAGTGGCGAAGCGTCGTCGGCTCCCTTGGAAACTCATAGTGAGTTTCCCGTTTCTGGTCACTAAAGTGGAAATAATGGCCAATTTAGAAGAAGAAAATCGGCGTGGCGGGGATGAAATATTAATGATGTAATTTAATCCGTCAACGATTGAAGCAAAATATTGAAGCAGAACGTCGTGTCAAACCCTGACTTCAATCATATGCGAACTCATGAAAGTAACATACAAACACCTTCCCTTTATAAGCACGGCAACAATAAACTGGTGGAAGGCACAGACAATCTTTACTGCCGCTTCATCCTATGAGATGGTACCAACAAGGGTGGACTCAGCCCTACCACCTATTTGGGGAAGGGGACCTACAGTTTCACATGTACTCCTAATTATGGAAAAGCTTAAATTCGTGCCTTTAACGGGGAATTATCGAAATACACCGTCGTTGATGCCCGATTTAAAACCATTGCAAATCAAAAGTGTGTTACGCCAAAAATGATGCCACTTGTATATTGGACTGGAAAATGTCAGCAGTATCTTCCCTGCTGCCTCCTTCATGGGCGAGGAGGTAACCGCGTGAACGTTCATTAGGGCAGAATTGACCGTATTGTAAGAGTCGACGGTAGGACCGCGGGCTCTTGACAATAGACCGCCGCTGTCATCTAATGGGCCCTAATCGCACTGCTCGAGCAGATTGATTCTACAATCCCGTCTACTGGTCACACATACTCTCCTTTAAACAATCTGGAAATATTTGGTAAAGTTCAAATAAAGCACACACTAAAAACAATTTTAAGATACTCGTATGATCTTTTCTGTAGAAAAGTGTATGGTTTGTTTCAGTAGTACGTAATATGTTTCGTTTGTATTTTCTCGTATTCTCAGAACCTTAAATCACTGTTAATTCGATGTTATTTTATTTATTGGAATCTTTCTTCGTTTCACTATTATGTGTATTGTTTGGGTTGGATTAGTATTGGGTTGCATGTTTTGAGTAACTGCTTGATTAAAAAAGGACATTTTATTCAGGACGTTGCCACCTTATCATTGTCAAATCTTTTTAGCACTTTTAAGAACACATTTGCGTAAGAAGTAGGTAATATTTCCTCACTATTTGCTGCCAGATGAGCTAGAGTTGAAATTCCTATACGAGAAACTCGACGGTCTGTTTGTTATTTCGTCAAGCCAGGCTGTATTGACAGACGTACGCCTAATGAGTAGAACCGGTGTGTAAACGATGTTGAAAGCATAGATGCACCTTAGTCAATTGTTTGAAACTGAGTTTACCGAAGCGAGTTCAATAGTTTTATAGCTTGAGCATAAGAGCAGGTTTCAAATTCTCATAGCGAAACATTTTATGCATTTATTGCATTTTCCCGCGTCATGGCATCGGAAGAAAGCCTTGCAGAACTTTGATGTGTGTGTTCGAAGTTACTACCAAAACGGAAGCCTTCTCACTCGAAAAGCAACAAAATCAGCAAACATGTAAATTGTTTTGTGATGCCGTCTTGTTGCCTTTCAGTATTAAGTCTTAAACCCTTAAGCGATCTAGTCTAGATGTCTCTAAGCTTCGGATAATTCTAGGGGTGGATTCCCCATAGGCCGAGCAGGGTCGGGCCTAGGGTGACAAAACTAGAGGAATATGGGGAATTTTGAGTTCCGAATATAATTATAATTACATCGACAACTCTATGAAAACATTACATAACTTTTTTCGCATTGTCGAGTATTTTCCTTTTTTCCCAAGACCCAAACGCTACACGAGCTTTCTTTTGAGAGTTTGTATTTTTTGACGACCATTCCGCTCGCATTCGCACGAGTTTTTAATGCTCATTCGTAATTGAAATCATGGAAAACTTGAATTGGAAGGGAACCTTCCATTGGCTACGGAGAGCCGAGGAATCAAATCCACCGCTGGATAATCCGACTCAAACGTAGCCGCTCATATTGTCGTCTCGAACATTGAAATTAATGGCGTTTCGCGACAAACGCGGGAGAGTCGTCACGTCCCGCGGGACAAGGCGGTCGTCCGACGCGACGGACTGGACGCGCGGCGACCGAGCTCCCTGCGCGGTGACACCGCCCGTTCCGCACGAAAAGCTAGTTAAATTAGCTTTTAAAACGTTGTCTATTTTAGCGGGAGCTGCAACTGGAAATGTAGGGTCCCTGAAGCTGAGCGTCGATGTTAGTTAAAATTAATTCAGTTTAAATAATCGGCGAGTTTATAGATCGTAGCGCCATTGTTCCATGTTTATTAGAATGATTGCAAGCATTAAGAACGGGCCGTAAGCTATGCTCCCCATACAAACGTAGTTTACTAATCATTTGGAAACCGCTATTCCAATTAAATTGATATTTAATATCTGATATCAGGTAACAAATATCTGTGTCTGCATGCTTTTGTTTTTTTGAGAAATCCAAACCGAATGAAATGAATGCAAAAAGAAAATCTTCATACGAATTTTGTTTCCTCTGTGGTTTGACCCAGAATACATTTACCGAAAAAACAAAGGAATGCAGACACAGTAATTGTAGCCTAATGTTACATACCAAATATCAAGTAAGTTGGAACATTGGTTTTCAAATCATTAGTAAACTACGTTTGTATGGGAGGCGAAATTTTCAGGTGCTTACGGGCCGACCTTAAATGCCTTACATTAATATGATTACACGTTTGTTTTGATGTATTTTTATGAATTTAATTAAATACCCATATCTATACCGCTTCGGTTTAGAAATAATATAAGAGAGAAGAACATTTAAGTTTTGTATAACAAGCAGTATGTACTCATTTAAAAATGTTAAAAGGTTTTCAAATACGAACTGTGGGGATTCCGGCACCTGAAAAGAATACGATTGGGCCTACTGCGTTCCTTTCCGTGCATGTAAGATTGGACTAAAATATTTATCGTTCGGGCGTCGGATTCCACGTAAGACTCCGGTTGCTCTCCCTCCCGGTTTGGTACCGCATCGCATCGATCGAATATTGTCCGTGTTTTCCATCCAGCTCAATTCGGACGTGCAAATATAAGGAATGCTGCCTTCTTCTGTGGGCTTTGAGCTAATACTATGGCAGTAGGTGTGGTATTACCCATTCGTGTTCAGTTACACAAAAAGGTTCATCGTTATCGTACACAGGCTCTAAGAACACTTAGCGCTGTTGCCAACAGCCGCCACTCAATATTTCGCGGTAGCGTCTTCAGATGTAAACTGGAGCACGAAGAATCTCCCCAAAACGCAATACGTGCGCTCTCCTCTCGATCGAGATTGGGCCGCGGGAGGCGCTATTCTTCCAAGGTAAGTGCGAGATTTGCGCGAGCCGAGATCTCGCCGTTTGATTCAATTTGCCGAAGTGGGGGGGGGGGGGGGGGGGAGCGGGGGAGGGGGTAGCCATTCTTTGAAGTGACGAGTCAAAGGCTTGGCTCGGTCCCGTCGCAACATTACAGAAGTAATAGACTTAGCAGATCCATTTCAACGTTAGCAGCGAGCTCGAGTGGCCGAGCGAATCTGGGCCAGCGGGGCGGTGGCTGGGAAAGTTTGAAGGAAAGTTATTGATTTTTAGAGTTGGCTGGATGTGCTGTGTACACCCGATGGCTTTACAGCCGCGTTGCCAACTCCTCAGTTTGCTATTACTCGATTCAAGACACGAACTTTAAATTGTTTCATTACACGAAATGAAGCTAGTTTCGGTTGTATAGATGTTGTATTCTAGCTTTTTGTCTTTATTCAGTCAATGGGAAGAATAAATTATTCCATTTATTTCAGCCCACTCAATGTTTGCAAAAAAATGTTTGTGCATGCAGGGTAAGCGCGGTAGAAGTCTTGCTCATCGTGTGTAAGAGATAAATTATTAATATTTTTTATTGACCAAAACATAATTAATGAGAAAAGTAAGAGAAAACAACGAGCACAAACAGCGTTACGATAAATTCGTACAACCACTGCTTCTACCTCTCCCCGCCGTCACCCCATCCAAACGTTATAACTAGCATGAAGTATGCAACGCATGTACCTCCCCCCTTCTCCCCCCGCTTCCTACTGGCCGCCTTTGCCTTCACAAGTAGTGCATTCGTTACTGACGAGATGTTGCTTCACTGCCGGTTCCACCATCACATACCCAACTATTCCTCTCAAGCGATCTTAATGTTTCGTAAGGCTTAAACATTTTAGACCAAGAAAACAAGTTTCACTTCAATTCACTGTAGGCAATCAAGTAATTATTTATTTCAAAGACGATTAGATTTTTAAGGTTTTAATTTAGGCTCGCCCGGACCCACTTCAGGTGGTCATATTTTACCGACGCAACGACGTAAATATCGCCGAATCTGATATGCAAAATGAAGAACCGCACCGCCTTCGCCGCCTGCCGTCGGAGGGTAGTTTATCAACGGCTGCACGCCACTTGATTGATGCCTTCATTGCGGTGGCGACGGCGCGATTACCTCTCCGCCGGTACGTACCCCGCTACAACGCCATCTAGCGGGTGCTGCCGTTCCTGCCGCGCACAGCTTGAGTAATTAATCCGCCGGGCCGAGGCACCGTCTCGAGTCGATGATGTCTACCGGATATGAGTTGTGTGTAAAATCGGCCGCGAAGCAAGGACACATTAATAATTAATGTACCCAGTGAAATTGCTAGTTTACAAGTATAGCCCGAGGCTGGAACCGAATCCATAAGTAAACCAATTGAATTTTAAATGAGTTGTAACGGATCGTAGCTTAGGGGAGCGGATATTGGGTTTCCATCCCAGAGGTCACGGGTTCGATCCTCGCCACGGACCTTTTTTATTTAACTGCACATGGATGGCTAATACCAAACTGACTGTCAGATATTAGCCTAACGCATCACATGGGAACTAGGTGCCATGCCAGGATCTTACATTTGAACTGGATGGTAAAAACGGACCAATTTCATTGCCGCTTCGACCATCGTTCATTCACCGATGGTACCAACCCGGGCGGGATTAACTCTACCACCTAGTAAGTAACGGGACACTTTTACGTGTAATCCGAACCACGGCCAGCATCAACGATAAAAAAATGGCCACCCATCCAGAACATAACCGCGCGCAGAGTAGCTTCGCCAAGCTTATCGAATAGCAGTGGCGTCGCGCCACTGGGCTTCCGAGGCTGACCTGCACCACTGTCTTTATCTTTCTGAATTGGATGAGTGCATTTCGGCACAAATGCGAGCTGTGGTAAGGTCGAAGCTGGTCGAAGTGGTAATGAAAAATGATCCGTGTTTTCCACAGTTCAATGTAGCCGTGCTCATTCAAAAATATGGCCCGCATGAAAACCTACGTTATAATAATGAATTTGCGAAACGATAGCAAAAGCGTTTAGCTTTGTTAAAAAAGAGTGGATGAAACAATGTAGAACAAATAAGCGGTGTATTCGCTTGCTATGCTTACTGCGGCGCAGCCATTCTGGAAGTAAGTTAGCCATTTTGCAATATTTATCTTTCAGCATTAATGTTTGGCTTAGCAGCCAGCGTAACCTTAAAGCGGAATTCAGCTCTTAGGCAAGGCTTTTAGTTTACAGTTGCGGTGAATGTTTTTGTTGAATATGCAATTGCAAAAAAATTTTAATATTTTGATAAGGATCGAAAATATTTTAAGAGTAGAAATATTAATTGAAGTTTAAAATCGAATCATTCGAGCTTTGGATTAAAAAATGTTTTTAATTCGGTCAGCCATGTTACCTAGTTACGATCTCGTAACGAAATCATAAGGTTATCTCTAATAAAAAAATTATGCTTTTATGTATCGTATTTCTATCTAATAGATAGAAATAAATAGCTCTCGAATCACGCTCTTTTGAAAAAAAATCTTTATTAAATGAATCCTTGCTTTACGGTCAATTCTAAATAAATTTAAGTATTTAATTAAAGCCCCATAAATGTGTATTAAAATAAATATACTTATCATTGTTCCTTTTTTTATTTGAAGCTCTATTAAGAGGTGTTATAGAAGCTTGATACATGAACTTATTCTTTGAATGTACTATATCCAATGTTTCTAATTACATTTTAAATTCTAATGAATCGAGCAAATTCACTAAGACGACTCTATCATAACGTTTAAGAACAAATCAGACAGATTGGTTAAAACTGAGCTCATTTATTTTAAAGAGTTCAATCATGGTCCTAAAATTGAGCGAGTGCGGTTGGCAAGGCTGCATCGCCAGCGCAGAGCAAACTTGCCGAAGTGGCGTTCGCTAAAATCAAATCGAGCACCAATAATGGCGGCCGAGTGTTACGCAAGGGTTACGTGGCGGAGTTTTTGGCAGAGGCTCCCGGCCGGCGCAATTGTTTTCGTGATTGCAACCGGCCGAAGAATAAGAAAGTCCGGACATTGGCAGCCGCGGCCGCCTCGCTACGTGGCTCGCCTGTAGAGTGCTTGGGGCTGGTGGACGGGGTGGGTAAGCGTGGATAAACGCGGTCTTTGAGGACACTAAAGAGCTTCTATACTGCACTGTCTGTTTGTAGATCGTCGAATGCACGAAAAACCGGCCAAGCGCGTGTCGGACTCGCACACGAAGGGTTCCGTACGTTGTATGTTTATTATGTTATTATTTTCTAATTTCATTGTTAATATTTTTTTTGTTTTATCTATTTGTTGTTATTGTGGCAAAATAAATACACACTCCGTTAAAATTTCAGCCGACTACCTATTACGGTTCACGAGATACAGCCCCGTGACTGACGGACGGACGGACTGACGGACTGACGGACGGACGGACGGATGGACAGCGGAGGCTTAGTAATAGGGTTCCGTTTTCACCTTTTGGGTACGGAACCCTAAAAACGTCTTTTCATATCAACAAAAAGCCAAACATATTTATATAGACACATATTGTATCCTATTTTATTCATTTTAAGGTTTTTCTATTCTTTTGAAAATGAAGCTGGTACGTTCACCAATGCATGCGGTAGTTGGTTCAATCGTAGGTAGCTCAGGGGCGCGCCGACTTGCCTTGCACGCCAGGGGTCATGGGTTCAAAGCACTGTCCCGTTCATACAACACTTTATTTCTCGTTCTGTGTCGTCACGAATTCGAGATGTTCCATGGTTCCGATTCCATGTAAATCTGTAGGTCCCTTTTCCCTTTTAGGTGGAAAGGTTAAACCCGCCCGGACGGTACCATAGCCTCAGATGAAAAACCGGCCAAGTGCGAGTCAGATTCGCACACGAAGGGTTCCGTACCTTCGTACAAGATTTAACAAGAAAATAGAATTAACACATTTTTTTATATGGGGCCCCCCCTTTAATTATTATTATTATTTTATTTTACCTATTTGTTGTTATAGCGGCAAAATAAATACACACTCTGTGAAAATTTCAGCTTCCTACCTATTGCGGTTCACGAGATAAAGCCCTGTGACAGACGGATGGACGGACGGACGGACGGACGGACGGACGGACAGACGGACAGCGGAGGATTAGTAATAGGGTTCCGTTTTTACCCTTTGATTACGGAACCCTAAAAATGATCGAAACGGCAAAAAATAGTTGTCCGTGTTTTCCATCTACTAGTAGCCATGTTCATAAAGTTTTGGTCCTGGCATGGCAACGAATTGTGATTGGGGTATAATTAGCCATTCACATAAAAAAAGACGTGCAAACGAGCACGTTATATATACTGTTATTATTTAACACGTGAAATAATATCACTATGCAACGAATAAACAAACTAAGTGCTTTATTAATAGATAAAACATTCACAAGCATTGGATAATGCATAAGACATTAGCCGTCAACGGCGCGGCGTGGGAGCGCGGCTAGGGCGGGCGCGGTAGGGGCGCGGTAGGCGGAGCGGTTGGGGCGCGGTAGGCGGCGCGGAGGCATGCAGTATGCACGCCTGCGCCGCTGACCCGCGCCAGATGCTACCCGAGATTACGTCACGGGCGGGCGGTGAATATTTTGTGAGAACGCTCGCAACATTTATAAGCTGGCAAAGAGTTCCGCCGGCTTCCGGTTTATGATTTGACCCACTTCCGTTCGCGACCGGGGCTAGTTTACGAGAGCACTATCATCGTTAAGCTGCATTGTTGATGGGTTCTGAAGCTTATATGTCTTCGCGAGCCGCTTTGGTACCGCTAGTGAAAACTGCAAATGAACAATAATACATTTGAGATTATACAACGACATCTTCATTAGGTGTACACACACTCTTGGATTCGTATTTTTTTTAATGACTGTTCGATTACCGCGTTCTTAGAAGAACCGACAAAAAACTAAATAAAAACAGCAAAAAAAAAAAATTGTCACTTGAAATGCTGGTACAGAAAAAAATACAGCATAATGGTGTGAGAGCAACCTCAACAACAAAGTATGAATAAGATTCCTGTGCGAGTTGTAGAACTAAATAATGCTTAACTACAATTCTGGTGTACAGAAGATAGCCAAATAAGCTTAATTTTCTGCGAGTATTCGCTTTAAAGACTCAATTTAGCGCAGAGCGGTCCATCTTATTGGAGACCCATAACTCACCGCTAGCTTGGAGTCCCTAAGCCACAGACGGTTGGTGGGGTCGCTCAGGTACAGGTACTACCATGGACGCTGTTCTATGGAACTAGCATCCCTTATTCCTCCCATCCTACCTATATCCAAAGCACCGGCCGCCGAGAATCAAAGCATCCCCTTGTGGTTGACATTAGGCCTTTAAGGGTTCCGCACCCAAACCCCCCCGTACCAAAGGGTGAAAACGGAACCCTATTACTAAGCCTCCGCTGTCCGTCCATTCGTCCGTCCGTCCGTCCATCTGTCACAGGGATGTATCTCATAAACCGTAATAAGTAGGCAGCTGAAATTTTCACAGAGTTTGTATTTATTTTGCCGCTATAACAACAGATAGGCAAAATAATAAAAATGTAAAAATTAAAGGGGGGCCCCATACAAAAAGCGTTTCTCAAACTCATTTCTCTGCCGCACCGCCAGGATATGGAACCGTCTGCCGGTGGGAGCTTTTCCTCATACCTATAACCTGCGAGTCTTCAAGCGTAATTTGAACAAGCTCGATAGCTCAGCGATAATCCGGAAATCCGCTGGTATGGTGCCTCCTACTAGGTGGTACGGTAAAAGCCCTCCCGGGTTGGTACCATCGCATTGGACGAAAAGACCACGTCAGGTTGCATAAAAAAAAGACCGCTCCGCTAAAAAGTAGTCAGCTCTTAGATGAGTCACCCAGTAACTGGAGGGCAGAAGGCGGCGCGGTCTGCGCGCGCCGCTTCATACGCTGTAATTCCGCGTAATGGAGTGTACCTACATATGTAATGAGCACTGCGGGAGGACGTACGCAGTGCACAATGCGCAATTATGTGAATTTCAATACGAAAATCGAAGCTTATTTCGTGTACGTAATGACAGACTGCAGCGGGCAGTTAATGATACGCTCGGAAGATAAATATACTAACTTCGATACGATGGCATTGTTTGTGAATAGGCTGAAGATGAGTTAATAGAGACATTTTTACACTGAAAACGTCAAAACCACAGTACAGTACGGTATATATTTTTTTGTATGCAATCTGACATGGCTGGCTGGCGTATACCATACGACTAACTTCATGATATGAACCCAATAAACCACATCCCCGAAGGAGCTAGGTTTCATGCCAGGACCTTCCTTTCATGAGCACGGCTACACTGGACTGGATAAAAAACACGGACAATGTTACATTACCGCATCAACCATAGTTTCATCTAATGCGGTGCGTGGTACCAACCAAAGTTTGTGCATCAACAATGATAAGGTAGACCAAGCGCATAAGGTTCTTTGTGAGCAGTACTAATCAATCAATCACTGTAAACTAGTTTTTAAGTACCAACGGAAAAAAAATATACAATGACCAACCTGACAAAGTTTCTTGTCGGCTCTTCTTCGCCGGAAGTAATCGAACCGACAGGAAAAAAATTTAGAAGCCGAGTGTGTAATATGCATCTAATGGAAGAACTAAAGAAACTGAAACTGAAAACATATCACATTTTTTTTAAATGTCTATTTATTTTACTATACTTAACATAACTTTATAGTTACATTTTATTTTTAAACAGTTCATTTTAATTTTGAATAGAAAGTGTTCTCTTCTGAAGTATACTGCCATGGATTTAAAGATTATTATGATTTCGGATTTAAGATCATAAATAGTTAAAATTCTTTTTGCAAACGAGCTTATGTTCAATATTTCAGTTGTACTTAAACGAAAATAATAATTTGATCTAAAGCATATCAAACAATTTAAAAGCCTGTAGCGTAAATAAAACAGGGAGGAAGGATGATTTAAACTAAATATTTTTTGCACCACGAACATGCCAGTTATCACACGACCAGACGCTCAAACGATTTTTTTAAGAAGAAAAACGTAAAACTTGTCAGCCATCCATCACACAGTCCCGACACCTTGTGACTTTTTTCTGTTCCCAATAAGTAAGAACCAATTATGCGGCCAACGATGTTTTCACCAGAAAAGGCCGTCGAAGAGTAAGAGAAATATGTTTCCGAGGTCAACACGGAGGAGTAGTGTAAATGTTTTCAAAATAGGTTAATTTTTGTTAACGAAGAATATTTTGAGACAATATTTAGAGATAATATTTTTTTACCATTCATAGTATTGTTTCCTTTTTAATTCTGATAGTGTTTCGATCGCCGCACGTATGTTTACAAATTACTACCGTACATGACGCTAATTCTCCTGGCCTATCAGCACCGCGACAATAGCCCCAGCCGCTCCCGTAACGCCTCCGCGCCGCCGCCGCCGACCCGAGCTCGCTATAATCCCGGCTCAGCCTCGCTACCTCCGCGCGGAATTTATCTTTGCCGTTATCTTAGCCGCTCGTTTCAGCGGGTACATTAAGTTTTCCACTAAACTGGCGCTATGTAAATCGCGCGGGCTGGAGTGGGCCCGCCGCGTCTCCTCCCGCTTCGAATGCAATGTTCGTGTTGGTAAACACCGAGGAGTGAACGTCGCGATCCTTGACCCACAGAGTTTACCTACGTGGAAGCGGGATATTTTAAGTGTGTACATTCATACAAGTTCATACAAGTTCGTCTTTGTTCGCTGACATCAATAAATAGTAGGAAGAGAAAAGTTCATAAAGAAAAAAAGAAAAATATAGTTTATTTTGCACATTTTTACAGTGTTGCCTGTTATAGTTAGAAATGAGTACTAATTACCGTTTACGTTGGAATATGTCTAGCAATAGTGTGCAAAAAAGGCCATGGCTTACGCATAGCATAGCATAGCATAGCATGCCAGGGAGGTACGTAAATTGCCCTGCCTGGCGCTGATTTTCGTGAGTACTCACATACGCTGCCGTGTGAGTATGTGTGAGTGTGGTGAGGTGTGTGGGTGAATCAGGGTGTATACTGCGTGTATGTCATCTATGTATTTCATACTTGTCATGGTAAGTATTGTTACGCAGGTGAGGTGTAGCAGTTACTGTCGCTACTGGTGAAAACACAAAAAATAAAGGATACGCAGAAATAAGTCCGTTTAAATGTATGAAAGCATCGTCAATGCAAGACTAGTGGCTCTATCTGTTGACTCTCTCTGGTCCTTAGAAGAGCTATTGAGCGGGGAAACGTAAAACATTTTCTATTGACAGTTTAAATATGTATGCGTACATATTTTTTTAAGGTTGGTTTACCGTTGAGTTTAAAATTGAAAATTACTCCCACAAAGGGTGGACTGCACAAAGCTAAAACACGAAGCGAGCGGGATGATCGCGGAGCAAGTTGCAAAATTGGCCCCCATAAACACTGTCGACCAGCGGCAACCGAATTTCGGCGCCGCGCGAGAATTGGAACTACGTAACTTCCGGTATTAGCCGCCGTAATCACAAGCCGACTACGCGCCGCCGCCGCCGGCGGGAGCGGCGGGAGCGGCACGGCGCCCGCGCCGGCCGCAACTTTCTCAACTCCGGCGCTGCTGTCGCGGGCAAAGAGCCGGCAGGATGCGTCGGCCGCCGTCCTGCAGACAGCGGACGGCTACTCCCAAATTACACGTAATTGCCCAGCTTAAGGGGCGACAGCAGTCTAACTGACGAGCTCGTCGGTCAGAGCGTGAAGGGAAAAATAATTGAGAAAAAATATGGTTAAATGAAACCTAACCTAACCCAAACATCGGGTACAAAAGCGACAGCACTAATTGTCTGACGAATTCAACTCTTTGTCTAATAACATGATTCGAAACGAGGCAGATAGAAATAATTTTCTGGAAATGCTGAGACCGATTATTCGGTTCTCGGTAGCCAGAAATGGCACCTGTGGTAATGTTTGTTTTGGTAGTTGTAGTAGGTCAGTTTATATTTTGACGTTCTTTCAAAATAATGATCAGCTTTTAAGAAAGGAATGCAAAACAAGTAACCAGGAACGTTTGAAGCTATGCCCTTTTGCTTTGAAGAATCCAATAGAAAATTCCTCCCAGGACTTCTAATATTATTATAGAATTTACTCTATTAGTTTGAAAACGCTTTTTATGTCTACTATAATAATTCAATTAGTTCATTACTATTAAAATATATTTTGGCGCCGCACAATTATTTTTTCTCCTAAATATTTAGTCATGACGTTATTTTGCCAATTGTGCATGCATGTACATATATACTCATAATTTGCAAAAATATTGATACAAAAAAGAAAACAAATAAATGAATCCTCCATGATAACATAAAACGACGTCGCTAGGTCGTCAGCTCCAATGGCTACGCCGCCGCCGCCTTCGTAGCACCGTATTGCCTAACGCACCGCGTAGCGCCCTACGTAGAGTCGTGTACGCGTTGCCTACGGTGTTTCTTGGGCTTTCAGGGATTAAAACAACAGACTGGTTGTTTTGACTGCTCAGGTGTGACACAATAGTTGCAACAAATACAATAATTTCATTCTTGGCACAAAACATTTTAACGTTTACAATTTTGACTATTTCAAAGAGCTCTTCTCTCTCGTCTTCTAGACTAGACTAGAATTATAGAAAGGGCTTAGTTATGAGCTTGCATTTAAGCGTTAATGTTATCGCTTTAGCTTTCACAACTAAGCTGAGGTGTCTTCTCGTTGAACGCAGGAGCCTTGTGTCAGACCGCAGCTATGTTGATGACACGCATGAGATAGGTGGGCTCCTTCAAGACAACATGTCGTGTGAGAGGGAATGCAGTGGGGATTTTATGTTCCTTGCAAAACTGAAAAGATCAACTGACATTAAAAAGGGCTTGTATTCATGCGAGTTTCAAAATATAATCCTACTATTATCAATAAGTGCATAATATAAAGCAAAATTTTCGACTTTGTTAATGTTAAGTAAATATACTTTTTCGTAATAAGCAGGTAGGTCGCTTATTCCAAGGAATGTGATATGTATGCATGTGTATAATCGACCAAGAAGCAGGGACACAGTAATTAAAAAAGAGCACATTAAAAAGAACTACTTAGAAAGTTCGATTATCACATTCCTAATTGAATATTCTCGTGTATATTTAGGATACATTTGCTAGATGCGAAAAACATATTTTTAAATGTCCGATGACTATAACTGTAATCAATTGCAAATATTTCAGTGACTAGCGTTGCAGTTGCTATTACGTCATGAAAACTGTTTGTTCACTATTCGTGTAGCATGGCCAGGAACCTAACCTAATCAGTGTTAACCGAGGACGTATTTTTTTGATAATAATGTAGAGTCAACACGACCGTTCCAGATTTTTCGCAGAACCACTGCATCATTGAGATTTAGGCGATAGAAAACGTATACATACGGGGCCTAGAACAAATCGAAACGTATTCGTTGCCGATGTTTCACGCTCCGCAAGATAACAGTCGCGTTGCTCGCTGAAAATACCAACAGAATTTTGCCGGCGGCGCCAACAGAACGACGCCATTGCGCGACGCAATGGCGTGTGTTAAATTTACTGCTGCATTTCTGACTAGGGCTCTCTCCCCGAACCGCCGGTGGTCCGTCATACAGCGACGTCAACGGGCGTGAAGATACCGGCGCACGAACAAAAGTTTGGCGAGACAACGACGGTTAGGAAAAATGAGACTTCATTGTGTGTTTGTGGTGAATCGGGTTTGATTCCCATCTTGGGATAAAGATTTCGCAATATACTTGAAGGGTTAAAAGAGAAAACATTGACGAGCAAATTTTTGGAACATATTTTTGAGAGAAAAAAAAACTGGGAAACTCTGATTGTAAAACTTATATTACCTAATCTAACCTAAGATTATAGTATCGATTCACGTTAATTTAAAAACAAGGCCTCGTATTTCGTGCCATCGGACGAATTCTCAGTGATTATAAACTTTTATACTTTTTATATTTTATGTAAATTTGTTTTATCTTAGATTTGTTTTTTTTTTCAAACTTTTGTTAATTTCATGTGCTTGAAATTGTAAATCTATGTTGAAATACTTAAATTATCATTTATTTTAAATACTATTTACTATGCTGTATGGCCACAAAGTAAATAAAGGATTTGATTTCATTTAAACAGATCCCGGAGTAAATTCTTCTGCAAAAACTTGAATCTCCTTTTCCTACATCGTACAATCTCAAGTTGCAAGAGGTACTCGTCCCCTCTATGCACAAGTAAGAAAGTTTCTTATTGGGATATAGTATTTCGTGCCATTGAACGTAATTTCAACACTCGCTCAGTCATACAGGTTCCGGTAGTGGCTATCCAGATTCCAAATTAAATTTTCTACCAAACCTCCAATCAGCTACCTTCGTCCAATGTAACAAATTATTGGTACAATCTCAAGTTGCTAGAGAATTTCTCCCCCTCCCCGCACGCGTCACCGCCCCCTGCCTCCCCCTCGCACCCCGCTGACGGCGAAAACTGTCCAAAACATCGCAGCTCCGGTCCTATGGATAATTGCTCCAATTTGGCGAAAGTCACATCTGCTGAGGGACAAAACGCAAATTGCTAATGATGAGACAAACGCAGCTTTCCGCTTCCGGGCCGCGGGAGGCGGCGACACGTGTGCCTTCACGCCCGCAACCCCGTTGCTGACAGAGCGACGAAGCTTGAAGTTCTCGATTGACTCATCAAGCAAGCGACTAAATTATTCACCAGTCTAATAGGCTAATTAATAAAGAATCATTTATAACTATCAATTGAATCATTGAGTGCTTTATCAATACATTTGAGGTATTCAGTGCTACATGTGAATGAGTTATTCATTCCATCGAATAGGGCTTAAGTAATTATTGATAATATCGGGGTCTCGCCGCAGTTTCAACGAATTTATCGATGATGCCTTAGATACATATTCACTCGTGGTTTCTACTTAAAGTATGTACACGGCTGGATGTGTGCCCGGCACGAACAAATAGCACTACTACATGCTCACACTGCTTGCATGTACAAAAACACAACTAAGCCATGTCATGAGACAGTTTGCCAATTTGCCATGTAGGTAGTAGTACAAACTGGTCTCCAACGCGACAAAGCGGCCGCCTCGCATGCCGGAGACGTGGGTTCAGATCAGCCGCCCTAGCACACATCCAGTCGCAACGAGTTTGACTGATGTAGCATCACTCAGACTTGCATCGCGTCACAATTGGACTGAACCCCTAAACCTAGATTTTACGTTTATTCAAAACACCGGTCGAAATCAGTTTTGATGATTAGCGAACACACGTCACACCTACAATTTAATGGTTTTCAAACGAAATTTGAACAAGCTTTATAGCTCAATAGTCCGTAAATCCCCTGGTATGGTGCCTCGCAGAATATGGTTTCGCGAGATGCTTTGTGTTCTCAAATTCTGCAAATGTTCATCGTAAAAAAGTATTGAAATTTGGGTGATTAGCAAACACACGTTATTCCTACAATTTAGGAGGTTTTTAAACGTAATTTGAACAAGCTCGATAGCTTTGCAATAGTTCGTAAATCCCCTGGTATGCCTGGTGCCTCGTAGAGTGTGAAAAAGTTTGAACATACAATATGAGCGTCAAAAATTAACCATTATGGGTTTAAAATATAGCTAGACCATCAATACATCTTTTATCTTTTGGAAATGGTTTTTTTCTTACTCCCTTATGGAATTACTGCTATCACGCCTTTCGGAATTAATTCCTAAAAACAAATTGGGGTGGTCGTTAAACAGTGGTTGCGACATTCCAAGCACGGTGATAGAACGGGAACCAATGCCAGCCACTTCCCCGCTTATCATCGTTCTGTCCCCCGACAATTAATTTTGTCCTGCGTAGACTCTTTACTCGTCACGCACATTATAATTAGAGAAGACGCAGACATCAGCTCGACTTCGACCGACGTTCGCTACGTGACTTATTCGTTTAGTTATAATAATCCGTCACGCAAAAACTCTCCAGAAATCTGTGTGGCAGTGTAGTATTACTTTGGGACGGAATAAGCCTGTTTTTCGCTCTCAAAACATTCTGTTATAAGCATTCGTCATTTGTAATATATTTCAGTAAATTATTTAGAAAAAATAAAAAGATACCGAAGAACTTTATATTGTTCCTACTTAAAAAAAGAGAAGCTTGCCTTCATATTTGATTATATTTTATTGATGTTAGATTTATTTTATTATTATTACATTACCAAATTACGAGTGACGGTAACGAAACACATACAATATTTAGAAAAATATAGCTTAGGTACATTTTCTAAATATACGTATTTTTAATACTTGAAAAATACTGTAAAAATATGTCAAATGCGCTTACATTCCCAAGCGCAATTGACATATTTTTACAATGCATTCGTGAGCTGAGTTTTAGCAAAAAGATTAATTACATTTCATGGAATAGTCTAGGTGCGAGGACCCCAGCGATTCAAATTAGTTTTTATTTCAGTTTAAGATTACTACACCAACTAGTTATCGTTAAAGTAGCGAGCAATTAGAGTCGCCTCGAAGCAAAAATGTTTCGCTTTCAGCAAGGCATCTGTATTGTTAGTCTCGAACCGCTTCCTAACGAGACACACACGTCACGAGATCAGCTCGAGCGCGTGTAAGTTTCGCCCGAAATCGCTGTCGGATCATTAAATTTCACTTCGTCGACAACTGTCATTTCAGACGGTGGGTACCTCTGGCGGAGGCGAGCGTCCTTCGTAAATGTGATTTAGTGACAAGAAGGTCAAATACTAAATTAATCCAATCAGGAGCGTAATCTTGTTCTGAATTATTCACCGTCGAGAAGACGTTGACACTGCCGAGCGGCTGTCGTAGAAGTTTTCATTATATTATTATTTGCCAGAGCATAATTTCAGGAAATATTTTAATAATTTTTTTTTAAATATTTTAATATTTTGTGTAAATCCTTGGCAATGTTAGCATATAGATTTTTAGGGTTCCGTACCCAAAGGGTGAAAACGGAACCCTATTACTAAGCCTCCGCTGTCCGTCCGTCCGTCCGACCGTCCGTCCGTCTGTCACAGGGCTGTATCTCATGAACCGTAATAGGTAGGCAGCTGAAATTTTCACAGAGTATATATTTATTTTGCCGCTATAACAACAAATATATAACATAATAAAATAATAAAAATTAAAGGGGGGTCCCATACAAAAAACCTCATTTTTTTGTGTTAAATCTTGTACGATGGTACGGAACCCTTCGTGTGGGAGTCCGACTCGCACTTGGCCGGTTTTTAGGGTTGCGTACCCAACGGAATCCTATTACGAAGCCTCCGCTGTCCGCCCGTCCGTCCGTCTGTCACAGGGCTGTATCTCATGAACCGTAGTAGGTAGGCAGCTTTTCGCAGAGTATGTATTTATTCTACCGCTATAACAACAAATAGGTTACATTAAAAAATAATAAATATTAAAGAAAACCCACGCGCACTTTTTTTCACGGCCGGTTTTTTACATTTAGCGTGGCATTTCTCACCGTTCGCTAGACGCTTACCTTAGGTTCTTCCAGGATCTCTTTGTTTCTAACAAGGTACCACCTATATTTCTCCGCATAAGTCAGGCTTACCAGCTATCAGTAGACTGGTGTACCTGGCTAACATCGTGCTGTCGTCTGCGGTAGAAATAAATGTCGCTCATATCGAGCAGATCACTTATATGCAGCAAAAAAAGGGTTGGGGGCAACGTTGGAATAATTGTTTAGAGTTAGAGGGGGATACGATTGTGAAGGTAGATTGTAAAATTTTGTTCGTAACTTAATTTGTGTGTGTAACATTCCTGGAACTTAATTACCACTCCTTACACTTTTATAACCTGTGAAAATCACTCATTTACGAAGGATAAAACAGAAGTTTGGAGTCTTGATCCACAACAAGGACCACCGAGCCATCGGCTAGTGACAATTTTTACTGCGCAACGAGAAAGGATTTCATTCGAATTAACTTCGGCCCTCGGAGGACACATAATTATGCAAATTCTTCCGCCATTATTAGACTTCTCGAACTTGTAAAAACACGCGCAGTCGTTCCGAGGAGTGGAACTTTTCCGTTTATCTTGCGGCGCAAGTCCCCGCCGCCCGTATCTGCGTTAACTTTTAGAGCGTCGATAAAATGTTATTCCAGTCCGGATTCTTTCCGATAAATAAGAATAATTGGGGCCGCGGGCGGGGCGGGGCGAGGCGAGGCAGGGGGGGGAGCCGCGGAATAGAACTTAATTAGCGCGAAGTTCGCAGCCACCGCCCAACACCGAACCTCCAACTTTGTAACATTAATGGCTATTTCTCAATATTATCTCGACAACGTTTTAATTTCGATCCCAACTTTAATTCCGCGGGATGAGTCCGGAATATTTCCGTTCGCCCTCGCGGCTCGCGAGAATCGAAGATCCGACTCCGGCGCGGCAAAAACTCGCGCCGCAACGTCGTAACGTCGCCGGGCGGGCGAAAAAATAGTGGCGAAAGTAAGACGGGCGGAGACAATGCGGCCGGGACATAAAGGCTGCAGGATGCGATGCCTCAAGTTTAGTTAATGGGGCGTTAATAAGGGAGCAAACAATGGTGGCTGCTCGGACGCTCCCCCCGCTCCCCCGCACCCCGGGCCGCCCCTAATCAACTATCCGGCGAATACTATAAAGGGGTGGGTGCCTCTCCTGAAGTTTTTACAACCGCCGCCGCCGACCGCCGCCGATAGAAGTTCATTAGGTTCCGGAACTTTGCAATTTTCAGCGTTTCCGGAAATTGCCGGAGAGCGCTATTACTTCTGGGAGCGGCGCGGAGCCATCGAGTGTTTGGAAATGTAAGTGGATTCATTGAGATCTCGGAGTTCAATTTGAGGACCGGCCGCTATGAACGTAAAACAAAATGTACGTACTTGGACACAGCGTTGAAAATATAGATTATTCTATTGATTGAGAACTAGAAAATATAATGTTAGTCGTCATATAATTTTACGACTGTCGATATATATTTGTTTTACGAACAACTATAATAAAGTAATTGGAGTGGTGTCATTCTCTGTTTGTGGATATTTAAATAGATTTGTTCAAAAGATAGTCCGTATTTGAATTATTAACAATTCGTAATTGGCGGAGTAATCGCGTAACAAACATACAAAAAACATACAGTCGAATTTGGAACCTACTTTTTTTGAAGTCGGTTAAAAAATAATGAAATTGTATCGAAAAATTATACTGGTGTCAACTAAGAACACTTTATGATGACTCCATAAGCTAAGCGCGAAAAATATCATAAGCGTTTTACAATAGATTTAAATATTTTGATGGTAAGACTATCCTCTGAAATGTTGGTTCTGTCACTTGGTTATCATCAATACCACCATAGGGCTGCCCGATTTTTATGGAAAACCAAACACTACTTAATTTACGACTTTGTATGGAGTTGAGCTACTGGATGTAATCCTATATATTCTGTGGTGGCGGCGCGTAGCGAGCCGCTCCCCCGCCCCGCCCGGGTGCGTGCAGCATGGATGCGGCGACGGCTCCACGACGACGCTACATTTTCCATACGTCGGCGGCCACATTTATTCCTTCACCGTTGGTAATAATATTCCCTAATGGAAACAAATGTCTTTCGCACATTTAACATTTACGAAAGCGTTGGGGGCTGCTTTCTTAGTGCGTTGACTATACTCTTAAATTTCCACAGGCGTTGTGATAGGTGATAAATTCCTCCTTAGACTTACTTTTATGGAATTACAACGAGACCATACAAAACAAAGCGTGGCAACTAGTTCCCATGTGGTGTGCTAGGATAATATCATGACGGTCGGTTTGGTATAAGCCATCCGTGTCCAGATCGCATTGAATGAACGATGGTCGAAGCGGCAATGAAAATTGTCCGTGTTTTCCATCCAGCTCAATGTAGCCGTGCAATATAAGGAAGGTCCTGGCATGGCACCTAGTTCCCATGTGGTGTGTTGGGCTAATACTATGACCGAAGGTGTGGTATTAGCCATCATGTCCAGTCACATAAAAAAAAAGATACATAATAAAAGTTTTTTTATGCAACTGTCGTATTAGATGAAAACATGATCGAACCGGCAAGGAAAATTGCGCGTATTTTCGATCCATTTCAATGTAGCCGTGCTTATAAAGGGAAGGTCCTGGCATGGCCCCTAATTTCTTCGAGATTTCGGTGTATTTGGGCTTGTATTATGACGGTGGGTGTGATTAACTATGCATGTCCACTTATATAAAAAATACAACTCTTTGCTTTCACGTCTGAAAATATACATCGAAAATAATGTATCTTTCCTAGAGATGCATTGATTTTATATGTCCTTTCTGCGTATCCTTTGTTGAAATCCGTATTCACCGTTCGTCGACCTTTGCTTTGGGGATTACTAATTAATGGTGAATTAATGATACGTCGCCGTTAGCCCTCTAGTATACGGCAAGGCAGCGGATGCTTGCTGCCGGTAGCTAGAGTATAACCAGAATATGTTGATGTGCGCGCAACATACATGCGTCTCATAAATCCACGGTGACACCATATAAACCTTTATTGATTAAAATTATTGTAATCAAGTGCATTCATACACATCCACGGTTTAAAAATTGGCTTATGTTATTTCTTGGAATTATTTTATTGCGAGATACACCGGGGCTGGATATGTGATGCTTTCAAATATCCATACTTACATAATTGTATAGTCTTATATATAGAACTATGTAGTATATTTACTTAGTAGCACTCATACAAATTAGATTTTTTATTTTATTTTACCTATTTGTTGTTATAGCGGCAAAATGAATAAACACTGTGTAAAAATTTAAGTTCAGCAATCTCATGAATACGGATGGATGGACGGACAGCGGAGGCTTAGTAATAGGGTTCCGTTGGCACCCTTTGGGTACGGAACCCTAAACGGTGACGTTTTTATCGCACCCATGACCTCTGGCATATGCATATCCCCGCGCCCCTGACCTAAAAATGATGAACTTATGCAGTATGTTGTCCGGCGAACCATAACGCTACTGTGAAAAGTAACCTGCCACAGTGACCCCGCACATTTTCCATCGACGTCCATCGCTCTCCTGGAGCCCTACTATGAACCCTATTGAGTAGGCGCTATCGAGCAGGCGATATCGCCTGTCAAAAATATTGTTTGCGTTTGACAGATGGTATAGCGCATACTCGATAGGGTTCGTAGTAGGGGCCCTGTAGCGTACTCGATCGCGTCCAGCGGCGGATCTGCATACACCGGAAGCGGTGCACCACCCGCCCCCCCCCCAGCGTCGCACGTCGAAGCGCAGACGGGATTCCATTAGTGAGATCACGCGCTGCGCAAGTTAACAATAGGACGCGCGTGCCCTCTCCCTGACCTTGCGGCCCCCGTGGCCCCCTCCCCCCACCCCGCGTGCGCAGCGACGGAAGTGTGTGGAGACGGGATACACTTCCCTATAGAATCATACCAGACATGAAAATATGTCGGGCGAACGGCGAGACTTACTTGCTTAGGGAGTCTCTGTTCTATTATTGCCCCCAAAATGCAAACATATCACTTATTTTGTGTTGATGTCATTCTATCTGTGATGCCTCCTATGGACATATTTTAAAACGGATGCGTATATGCTACGGATATTGAATCAACTTTCAAATATTAACAATACTGCTGGGGATTATAGAGCGAATATTTTTCGGAAAAGAAGTTCTATAATAATTTTGGATGGTTCCATTATAGTCGTAGGAAAAAAGTTTGACTTTTACTACCAGCATCACCAACACATTTATAAGACTCTATGAAACCTACCTTTATGGCACAAAAAAAAGTAAGACATGTTAGCGACCGATTCCATACGGCAGAAACTGACTAAAATATTCAGAAAATGACAATTGAATTTTCTTCTTTCGTGCTAAAACCGAATGAATAGACACATGTATAGAAGCTTGTAACGTAAAGTTACAACGCCGCGCCGCGCCGTGACCCCCACCCACTCCGCCGCTGCCTCCGCAGCGCGCAGCCAGCGCCGGAGTTAATATAAACATCCAGAGGGAAAACGCCCGCCGGCCCCCGCAAATTATATCGGGCCGTAAGAAAACTGCTCCGCCGACGGTAATAATAACATCGGGCCGCGGCAAAAATGCGAGATATCTGCAACATCTTTATTGCACCTAACTCCATTACGGAGGCTGTTCGTAGCCCGGGCACAGTGTGGTAGCGGTGGGTTTGATGGTGAAATATTCAAGGCTGGTGCAAACAGCAGACGTCGTCAGCCTCGAAAGCCAAGTGAAGCAACTCTGGGTCTTTACGATCTTCGCGGTCTAGTTCTGGATGGGTGACCGTTGTTCGACCATTGAGTTTTTGGTATAATTGGACATGGAAGGCTAATTCTACGTACACCCATCGTCATGATATTAGGGTAATTACAGCAGTGAGTCCCTTAGTAAATAACATTAGATAAAGTAACACAAAAATATAAAAAAACAAAAAATAACCAAATATTTCCTGTTTCGGAGAAAATACTATTTATGCATGTATTTAAATCACCCTGTATGTAGCTACATGTACGGGCGGGTATACAGTATGATTGCCACGATAGCAATCCGGTAGAAATTATTGCAGTCGTGCAACGATTGCACTTCAGGGACTCGTTAGGAAGAGTGATCACCAATCGTCTCTTCATAATCAAGATTGGAAACAGAAACTAGTATATTGTAAAGGTTACAAATTCGATATCAATTTATTTTACCAGCGGGTCTTACACACGGATACATCGGAAGCAGGATAAATATACGAAATTAATTATTTCATAACACAAACCACATCATCAGGTTAATTTAGTAATCAGGTTAGGTTAGGTTCCTATGTCGATTCCGAATGTAAAAATAATACAATTGGGCCCACTGACTTTCTTGCATGTTGTAACTGGTGACTAAAGATTCGTCGTTGGAGGCTCGGATTCCACATAAAACTGTAGGTCCCCTTCCTTTCTTAATCGGAGTTATGTCTTATGCCGCCCTAGTTGTTACCATTGCGTTTAATGAACGATGGTCGAAGGGCCAATAAAAAATGTCCGCATTTTTAACCGACTTCAAAAAAATGAGAAGGTTATCAATTCGTCTGTATGTTTTTTTTTTGTTTTTTTTTATGTTTGTTACCTCATAACTGTTGCCTGGGTGAACCGATTTTGATGATTATTCTAGTGCTTCCCAAGTGGTCCCATTTTAATTTGGTAAAGTTCTGACAATGATATCCATGAGAAAATCATAAAAGTTTTAAATTTGTATTAAGATGTGCGCGACAAATGGACGAATAACTCAATATAACGCCAACCAATTTCGGTGATTCTTTTTTTAATGGAAAGGACGTGTACAAATTAGTAAGTGTACTTCAGATTCACTAAAAATAAACAAATAAAAAAAAATAACAAAAAAAATAACCGACTTCAAAGAAAAAGCACTAAAAAGTAAAAAATAATTTCCATTTTTGTAGTTACGATTTCTGTATTTTTTTGAGTCGGTGTCAGCCAAGGTTAGGTTAGGTTAGGTTAGGTTAGGTTAGGTTAGGTCAGGTTAGGTTCTCTTGATTGGCGCAGCGCGTGCCCGGCTGACGCCGACTCAAAAAATAACAGAAATCGTAACAACAAAAATGGAAATTATTTTTTACTTTTTAGTGCTTTTTCTTTGAAGTCGGTTTTTTTTTGTTAAATTTTTTTTCCATTGAGGAGATAACAGCCGTGCAATATAAAAAATGTACTGGTATGGCACCTAATTCCTATGCAGTGTTTTAAGCTAATGTAATGACAGTAGGTGTAGTATTAGCCATTCATATCTAGTTACAATAAGAAAACACTGTCTTGGAGCAGTAGTAAGTTACTTTCGTAACAAATCGTAAATTTCTAGTAATTTAATTAACAGCCGTGAGTAATGTTATAGATTTTGCCAATCAGTTGTATAAGGTTCTCATGTTGAAAGTCCCCAAGTGCATGCGCGGACTACTAGGCTGTGTGCAAACTGAATACAAAAATAAGCATAGTTGTAAAACGATATATTTCATAACGAGAAACACCTGCAAATTGTCGCCATGTTAGCGGAGGCACACAATGCTTTGTGAAGTTATAGCAACAAACCGAGAGTTGCCACGATGTACATAAAATATTACAGCAAAAGAAGGGAAGACAGATGAATTCACTATTCACCATATACCTAGCATAGCGCTGTGTCTATGCTATTCAGAGACTGATTTATGTTTAAACTTATTTACAGGTAATCACACTACACAGCCAAGTTTCTCGCCTGTTCTTCTTCGCTGTGTTTTGTTTTGCTGAACTGGCTACAATATTAAAATATGACAAATCCGAGTGCAGTGTACTGTCTATGGATGATGAATAAACAATACAATACAATACAATACAATTGGCAAACGAACTGTCATGCCAGGAACATTGCCCCTTGGACTTCCTTTTACCTGATGGTGTGTACCAAGCTCGGACGATTTCGACTCTACCACCTTTTAATTAAGGTGGTATTATCGTTTCACATTGGTTGCGGACCACTAACTGTCATTAAAAGTTTGGATGCACGTTTACAGCTCAATTACGCAGGGTCCATGTGTTTTTTTATGTTTATCTTTTTTTATGCAGGTAAGTTTGAGGAGTAAGTTGACCTGTGAAGTTGTGCAATATTTATATATGTAATGAGATTTCGGGGCTCACGGACGTCAGGGCGATTTCAATAAAATGGCGACAAACTTTACCAGTAATAGCTCTTGTGCCATCTCTGCCTACCTCTCCGGGGAAGCGATGTGATGTTGGTTAAGTACGTATCTTCATCTATTTGTCGCCGATGGAAGAGACTCAAACAGATAAGCCATTCAAAAGACATTTCTGTACAGTGTACTTTCTGATGAATCTC
The DNA here is from genome assembly GCA_946894095.1 of Incurvaria masculella. NCBI lineage: Eukaryota > Metazoa > Arthropoda > Insecta > Lepidoptera > Incurvariidae > Incurvaria > Incurvaria masculella. Next base: position 3,539,478 of record OX335650.1, on the reverse strand, counting down.
TATTGAAACAATTTACACAGAACCTTTTGATACAAAGAATCCTCCGATAAATTATCTCGAGGGCCTATTCAAGAAGAAAAGCGTTTTCTGTGTTATCGGCGATAAAAAATAATGCAAATTCACTTTCGTCGGCGGCTTCACCTTAATGGCAGATCGTTAGGGGGATAGCGTCTTTTTCTAAAATATTACAGCGAACTGAAGGCTGGCCCGAGTGCGTCGATGGAGATAAAATAGTGTGTAACTTTGCCAGTTTTCAACTTTTGCGGCCATTTCATATCTATGGGCGATCGAAATCTTCAGAGAATCGGGTGGAACTATCTACACGAGAAACGATGGCTATTATCATCGAGTAAAGAACTTATCCGAATAGCGGAAGTGTGGCCACGTTTTATTGATGACACCCTGATGGTGGAGCCACACTAACGCCTATTTATTGCAGTAATTATTGCGTTAAAACCCCGCCCGTAATCTTGCATTAAACAACGCGTTATGGTATGGCTACATTCTTTATTGCATTCATTACAAGGTGGTTAAATTCTATTTGATTCCAGGATAGAGGAAGGGGTAGCTATGTATTATTTGAAGTGCGGTACCGACTATTATCTGGCTTTCTTGCAAACTGTTATCTTTCTCAATACACTGTGGATGGATTAGTGTGGCCACGACAGACAACGCGTTAACCAACGCGTTCTATCTCTTTGTAAAGTCCCAAAATACCGTCACTCGAGCTATTGCCTAACGTGACGTCGCGGCTAATGCCATTTAAAATGGCGACAAAAGAATTATCTACGCTACATAAAAATCGCATTAATTAATGGAATTCTTCGTAAGTGTGGCTCTGGCATGATAGTAATTAATTCGCTTACGAATTCGGAATGCGCAACATCGGGTGTTCGTTGCACTAAAATGGTGTCGAGTGAAGTTCTTGCGTGTCATTGGAACTCGAGAACATCATGAATGGCGAGCGAGGAACCGTTACTGTGCCTTCAGGTGTTCTGGAGTTTTTGACATGCCATCGCTTTGGATGAAAAGATGGTCGAAGCGAGGAACATCATTCGTCACTCTTGTCCTCCCGATAGACGAAGATAACCGCTCATGACCGCCACGATTATATGGTAGACCTTAAGTAGCGTTATCCGTACGAGATCTGAAGCGTAAGTCCGCTAATAGATAACTCCACTTTCGAGCGTTAGCTCTATGAGATAACGCCGGAATCACACAAAACTATACCAAATTTGAGTCGAAAATACGTCAAACTCATACAAGGTTTACTACTTATTCTGTGGTTTTACTTCTTCGAACTGTAAAAATCAAACTCGGACTACCCATTTGTATGAAAACGCGGAGTCGGAGTAAACAGCTACGTCAACTTATTTACGGCAAAGGAGCGTAACTTGCAAATGTTAGTTCGCTTAACGCCCACTGCGCGCGCTCTTCAGATCTCCATACATTTGAAAACGCTAGTCAATTCGTTTGGCGCAAACGCCAATTTTGGTGAGAAGTCGAAATAGGGGCTCAGGCCGTGAAGACAAACATCGGGATAATGTTAGGAAAAATTAGGTCATCGGACATATATATTTTTACTTAGATTACTTGCAATCGAATAAAACATTAGGACGAAATTTGTCTGGAATATTCAGAATAAATGACAACATTATATATACTTGTGCTCACAGTATATTAAATAAGCAGCAAATGTGACGGAACGAAGCAATATCGCTTCGAATTTGTCTCATTAATCAGACTGTAAGAGCATCCGAAGAGCGCCGTCCGATACTTCAATATTCAAAATATAAAAGAGCCTTAACACCATTATTAACGGGAAAATAATTGCCTCCGTTCCGTTTCTTAATAAAATGCTTTTCCCGTTATCTCCGTCGCGCCACCGCAGGCGGGGGCCGCCTTCACGGAGCGATCGCGCCCGGTGACAAGCTCTCCGAGGGACTGTGGTGGCGGTTTTTTTTTATGTAAAGCGCGGCATATGGCATACGCCAGGACCTCTGAAGGTGCTCGACGACGCCCATGAGCGTTCGAACTTTTAAGGGGGCTACGAAAACCATGCCCGCCGGCCAGGTGCTTCTTCACACCATGTTTGAAGGATCCCAGGTTGTACTTTAGGGAAATAACTCGGCAGGGAGTGCATTTCATAGTTTACCGACCCTATAGATAAAGGACCTAGAGGATCGGTTGGTTCTGATTTTCGGAATGTCGACCGTAAACGGGTGCATTTCCTGCCTGTTCCGCCTTGTGCGATGGTAGAAAGGGGACGGAGGGACAGCGATATGCAGCTCCGATGAACATTCTCCATTGTAGAGACGGCGGTGTTATCTAACTGGTCATGGATGGCTAATACCATACCCGCCGTCCACATACCACATACATACATCATACCCGCATACGCCGCTTTCCCTGAGGGATAGGCAGAGATGATAGAGCGCCATACGGTACGATCACAGGACACCTCTTTCGCTTCATCTACACACGTACATCTTTTCATACATGCTCTATTATTATTACGGGTGCTACGTACCAGACCTTTACGAAGAATTACATCGATTTGGTCGTGGTACGTTCTTCTTCATTATACTGGCCTAACAAACCGCATTCCCAAAGGAATTAGGTGCCTTAAAGGAAAGGCCTTTTTGACCATCGCTGCATTGAACTGAATGGAAAAGGCGGACAATTTTTCATTGCCGCTTCGACCATCATAATTTTTTTCATATTTTATCATAAAATTTTATTATAAAATAAATATATATTCAACCCTACCACCTAGTAGGAGAATGGGACCTACCGTTTTACATGGTTTCCGAACCATGGAACAGCTCGCATTCGTGACGTAATGGACTCATCCAAACGTAGTATAGATCAGATGAGTTTGCACTTTTGACAAAACATAAATACGTAGGTATTAACAATGAATCTAAGAAAATATCTATGAACAATTGGAAACATAAACCAAAACAGGAAGAACTAAATGTAAATGATGTGGAAAACACCAGGAACCCAGTTTATTTGGTCCTTGTACAGGTTTAAAATTAATGTCCTTTTTAAACATAAGTATTCGAATAGGTGGAATGGTCCGTTCTATACAAGTTTCTTTAATGAAAACTTGGTTTAATGTGGTGGGCAATTTATTAGAAATTTTAAACTATAAAAAAACTTATTTTTTATATCTGGTTACATGAATGATTTATTATGCTAAGAGAAAGAATACAACAAGTCAACCCTTGGGGTGATGGGGAGACCATATAACTATTCGTGCTACCTACGGACTACCTACCTATGGACTGTCACGTCGTGACGTGTTCGGATGTGGCGTAGCTCAGTGAAACGTATCAAAACATGGGGAACCAGAACTTTATTTGGAAAAAACGTATTTCCTAAAATTAAACTCTCTCAGATCAGCTTTTATAGTCCCTTCTTCGAACACGGAACTATCATTTTCAAACTATTCTATTTTATATTTTTGTGCATGGCCTGGCATGACACCTAAGTTTGAGAAAAAAACACTTTAATGTTCATTCATTCCTTAGAAAAACAACGAATGCACATATGTGACACCAATTTGTTTTTGCTTTCACCCGCGGGACACCACAAAACCCGATTCTCAATAAATCAGCGCAGATTGCTTGATTTTTTGTCATTTATGAAACTGTACCCAAGTGCAAACGGAAAATGTAACAATATTATTTCAATTTGTATGTTTCTGTCACACTGAGAGTTCGCTGCATGAAGCGAAATAAACAGAGGAGAACGTAAGCCGAGCGCGACAACAGAAAGTAATTAGCCTATTTGAAACTTGCCCCCGAAGTAATAAGGCTTTGCGCGCGGTGATGCCGGCAGGGGATGACGGCGCAAAATTTTCTGATAAATGTGCTCAGGGCTCGGTGCGGTCGGTCGGTGCCTGGCGACCCGGTTTCCATGCGAAACGAGAACATAGCTTTACTGAAGCTGCATTCAAAGATTCCCAACTCACATCCTGATAACACTTGACGTTTTGGGCCCGATTTTTCAATTATCAGATAGTACTTATCGGACTGATAGTACAAGTTTGCACAACTTTGTGCAACATGCACCACTTTCTTTCTCTTTCTGAGTTCGATAAGTGCATTTCGTCACGAATGCGAGCTGATCCATGGTTCGGCGGAGTCCATGAAAAACGGTAGGTCCCCTTCCCCTACTAGGTGGTAGGGTTCAAGCCCGCCCGGGTTGGTAACATCGCATTTGATGAAAAGACGGTTGAAGCGGCAATGAAAGATTGTTCGTATTTTCCATCCAGTTCAATGTAGCCGTGCTCATCACTACATAGTATAAAACAAAGTCGCTTTCTCTGTCCCTATATCCCTATGTATGCTTAAATCTTTAAAACTACGCAACGGATTTTGATGCGGTTTTTTCAATAGATAGAGTGATTGAAGAGAAAGGTTTATATGTATAATAACATCCATGAAATAGTGGAGAATTACTGTTATTTTTGAGGTTTCTAATGTGATGTCGTAAATAATTACATTTTTTCCGCTTACATTGCAAGCGCAGGCTGAACCCTACGAGATTTGTTAAAATAATGTACTAAGTATTGTACACATTGAAAAGGTCTACAGAAAACTCCGCGATCGAATCTTTTATGGATATCCCACAATATTTTTTTTTTGTCATTTACTTTTTACGACGAATTTTATACCCGTGCGAAGCCGGAGCGGGCCGCTAGTAAATACATAATTTAAAGGTATGTACAATCAACCGTAAACCAAAGATAAGATATGTATGTAGAATCGACTGTGAAGCAAAGATACATTAATTAAATTAAGAAAGCTGTAAAAAAGGTATACTTAAAAAGCTCAGTGCAATGCTACATAGACTCGAACCAGAGATCCCAGTCCCAGTTGTCACCTTGGCGTTTACGGAACTTCGAAGTTACGTATAACGTCAAACTTCATTCGTGTTTTTACTGGATATTCGGTGGTTTTACTTCTTCAAGCTGTCAAAGTCTAACTCGGACTTCCGATTTGTATGAAAGTCGGCGTAAACGACAACGTCGACGTATTCACGGAAACGGTGAGCAAGCTGTCAAATCAAACTGGGACTCGCAAATGTTAGTTCGCTTAACGCCCACTGCGCGCGCTCTTCAATTTCTCCACACATTTGAAACCGCCAGTCGATCGGTTTGCCGTAAACGCCAACTAGGGTCTCAGAATACAAATCTTTTTCGTGAAGTTTGTCTTCAAATTCTGACAGCCGGTTTATACACGTAACTTACAATTCTCCTACACAGTCCGTCGGGCCCTAATCAATGCCTCCTTCTAACACCGTGTTGAGGGTTTTCCATACTTTGTTTTAATGCTTTTTCTGAGCTGCGGAAAATTCTGCATTCAAACATATTGCCGTCACCACTAAAGTAGTTTAAACCGATTCGATGGTATCACCTGGGAAGAGAAGAGGAGAGAAGAGGAAGGGGACCTACAGCTTTATATAAATTCCGCACCATGGAACAGCTCGCATTCGTGACGAAATACACTTATCGAACTCAGAAAGAGAAAGAAAGTGGTGCATGCACGAGGCGGAGATTGCTGTTCAATGTTCCAATGGCATGGAAAACAAGTCCCCGCGCCACTGACCTGCGAGCCGCTCAAAAGGTTTCGTCTGGTATTTGTCCGGTCGAATTGGAGACGATGGGATTAAAACACGTAATATGCCTACAGCCCATGAGGTTACGATTCTACGTCAATGTTTCGTTGAGCGCTCGACCCCAGCCTTTGTATTTGGGGCACAAAATACCAGCCGACCCCAAACACTCTTGAACCGGCTTCCTCGAAGCGGGCTCTTTGTGTGTGTCGAGGGCTCTCGATGGACGAGCAAACGAGCGCCGACCGTCCGACCGACCGACCGTCCGACCGACCGACCGACCGACCATCCGATACGTATAGCCTGGGAGCTGGCTGTGAAAACGATTCCATGTTGCGTTAAAATTGCGAGGAGAGGACGACATACCTCATTAAAACTTTTGCCGTGTGAGTTGAACCCATTGAATTTATTCCCGTGCATGTCTTAAGGTGGCCCAACCCGGCGGGCCTAACTCATTTGCGGGCACAGTACAAAACCGTGCTGTTGCGCTCTGGGACCTTCTCTGTTTCAAAGAATAAGACAGGCTCCGTGATGAGGAAGATGTAACCTGTCCACAAAAAAGACAATGTGCATAGTGTATCATATTGGTAAGATTTACGAAAAGTTTTATTTCAAAACGACTTATAGCTAAAAGTAAACCACGACCGCTGTAGTAAAAAATTGAACAAAAACCAAATAGATTATAAATCTTGATTAAATAAGCTATGTCTGATGACTAATCTTTTTAAGATGTTCTTACTTTATCATTGCGTAATCCACCTCCAAAGTTATTGTATAAAACGCGCGAAAAATTCGAACTTTCAGACGTTATAACTTGGAAACCAAACACAATTTTACAATGCCAATGGTCATCAGACATCTAGTTCGATCAAATAAAGCTATTTTAAGCAAAATTTTGGATCTCTGACAACAAATATGGGCGTGATCTTCTTTCCCCTTTTGTATGGGGAGATGAACGGGATGGGCCACCTTAAGAGGCCACTAAAAATATGTCGTTCGGATTCTAGGTTAAACTATAGGCCCCTTCCATACTTACTAGGTGGTAGGGCTTATCCCGCCCGTCATGGTACCATCGCATTGGATGAACGATGGTCAAATAGGGAATTAAAATTGTCCGTTATTTCCATTGAGTTAAATGTAATCGTGCACATATAAAGAAGCACCCAGCACGGCACTTACTTCCCAAGAGGCCTGTTGGGTTGACATCAAGACAGTGGGTGTGATAGCAGTCATCCCTGACCAGTCACAAAAAAAGTTGGAATACGACAAGGACCATGACCAGTCACATAAAAAAGCTTGGAGTTGCTACTGCCTCAGAATTCTAACCCAATCATGCGATGCCGTCACTCTAAAGAACGCCTATTACGGATACTTTTACTCCATAATGACATATGGGTTAGAATTCTAGGGCTAAACATTTTCTTGCTGCAAAAATGTGCAATACGTATTATTATAAAATTTTGCAAGTCAGCTTGGGATGATTACTGCACACCACTATTTAAGAAGTTAAATATGCTAACCATGTATGACTCGTATGTTAAGAAAGTGGCGCTGTTTGCGAGGTGCAACACGTCGGAGTACAAAACACGCACGCATTCGTACTCCACGAGGCATAAACACTTATTGCAAACACCAAGCTACAACACTATGAAATTCCTAGGCCTAAAATGCAAAGGTGCCATGATTTATTTTTAAACTTAAACTTTTTCCAGGATGCGATTTTAATTTGACAAATGTGAATTAATAAATTTTTTTTCTGATATTTAATGTATAATTTGATTTATTTTTAAATTAATTTATTTTATGTTTTGATAACTTTGGCGATGTGTACACAAGACCTAACATATAACTGTAATGTTCTTGAAATCACAGAATAAACAATTTTGATTAGATTTGATTTGATTTTGGAATACGACAAGGACCAATCAACTGAAAGTTATCTACATCAGTTCTAGTTCTGTCCGTGTGCTCTTAAAAACATGAGATAATGAAGTAATGCTCAGAAGCCAACGCTGAGGTAAGATTCGAAACTGCGCAACGCTCCGCGGCTACCGAGTTAGAATGCTTAACCATTATTCGCCTCTCGAAGACTAACGCGGAACACGACAATTATTTTTTCAATCGTGCGCATTGAGTTTCGGGAAGGATGGAGAGCCCTTCGGGTTTACGTTACGCAACACGGGATGTATTGTATGTAACTTACGTATGGATCGCCTTATCAATCGTGTAATCGTTGCCTTTACCAAGGTAGACGTTTTAACTGTCAGTGAACTCTATACAGCAAGCAAATCGTATTAATTCCAAATACATAATATTGAATTTATGTTGATATTATTATGTCTTTAAAATCAAACAATTTAAACAAACACTGGGCGTAAATAATTTAGCGCTTTTCTGACGATTCAAATGCAGACAAAAGAAAAATCTATCCTAACTCAGAAATATTAGGCTAGCACACATCGACTGGATTAGCAACCTAAAGTCATCTGTATCGGCAGCATAGCTGCGTTTTAGTGATAAACATACACTGACGGTAGCGCCGGCCAGTCAGGTCGCTTACGAATTTGGAATTCGCCACACCTGATGTTCGTTGCGTTAAATGGCGTCCTGTGCAGTTATGGCGTGTCGCTGGAACTCGAGGAGTTCAGGAGTGTGCGAACCGGTCTATCGAACTAAGCCCCGCTTGGCATGAACTGACGTGGCATGGAGTCGGCGAGCATGGAAGGATGTGAGTGGCGATCGAAACTAATTTGTATGGCGGCAGCGTAGCCACGAGTTAGTGGAAAACGTCTAACTGTAAATAGTTCGCTTACGAAGTCGGGACGCGCAACATCGAATCGCGTCCTGTGAAGTTCTTACGTGTTTCTGAATGTCGTTGGAACTCGACAAAAACGGTAGGAAGCGAATTTGTAGGCGAATTCGCTCGCCGGCGCTGCCGATTTTGTACGTAAACGTGACGACGACGCCGGCGCCGCGCCGCCCCCACATAATCGAGTTTTCGATTTCTATTCCCTTACTTCCATGCTCGCTGCGCCGCGCGGTGCAGCGGCGTGGCATCGCGTGGCGCGGCGCGTCGAGACGTGGCCTGGCGTGTCGGCGTGTCGTGCCGCGCTTCCGTGACTGAGTACCCGTAATTGAGTATTGAAGTTTGCGCGCAGTCAGTGCGGGCATCGTCTGAGCGGAAACAGTGAAATGTTGCCCTTGTGCATATACGTTTAGTAGTTTATTTTGTTAATTGATATCCAATAGCCTTAAAATTCCAAGACTTGAGGTGGGCCCGTAACTATCAGAAAATTACGCTACCCATACAAACGTAGTTTACTAATAATTTGAAAACCACATTTCCTATTTGCTTGATATTTGAGATTTCATATCAAGAAACAAATATCTATGTCTGCACGTGTTTGTCTTTTCGAAAATAAATCCTGTGTCACATAACAGAGAAAAGAAAAAGTGTATGAAGGTTTTCTTTGGCCTATTTGACTTCTTTTTTAGGGTTCCGTACCCAAAGGGTGAAAACGGAACCCTATTACTAAGCCTCCGCTGTCCGTCCGTCCGTCCGTCCGTCCGTCCGTCCGTCCGTCCGTCCGTCCGTCCGTCCGTCCGTCCGTCCGTCTGTCCGTCTGTCACAGGGCTGTATCTCAGGAACTGTAATAGGTAGGCAGCTGAAATTTTCACAGAGTGTGTATTTATTTTGCCGCTATAACAAAAAATAGGTAAAATTTAAAAATAATAATAATTAAAGGGGGGCCCCATACAAAAAACGTGATTTTTTGGTGTTGATGGTACGGAACCCTTCGTGTGCGAGTCCGACTCGCACTTTTTAGGTTTTTTAGATCTTCAACAAAACCATAACGTGCAGCTACAGATATTTTTTGTTGAATATTAGATACCAAATATCAAGCAAATTGGAATAGTGGTTTCAAAATGATTAGTAAACAACCTTTGTATGAGGAACATAGCTTACGAGCCGTTCTTAAATGCCGTGAATTCGATCTTGTGTGCAATATGCCCAGATGACATTTCGTGATGAGAAATCTTTCATAAACCAAGTTCAGAAATGGGGTAATAAATTGTTGAAAAACTTCACAAATTAATTAAGTAAATCTCGAGTTTTTAAGTACCGTAGTTTTAAATACCTTAGTTTAATAAGAATTCATAGTTTTTAAGTACCGTAATTTTAAATACCTTAGTTTAATAAGAAATCATAGTTTTTAAGTACCGTAGTTTTTAGTTGTGCGATCATCGCTAAAAGATATTTAAGGATATTTGCCTTACTTTTGAAACCGAACAATATTCATAACGTGACCCAGTGTCCTCCGAATAGACACTATGTAATTCAGAATTGCCATTATTCCAAAATCTCCTACAAGGTACATACGCTAACCTGGTACTTTTGGAAAAGATGGTTTCCTGGTGGTCTGCTGAGGATACAAAGTTATTCTTGGAATACCGAGATTAGCTGTATAGGGGTGTTGAGCAATTATAAGAATGAACTAGTCTATCTTTTGAAGAAACTTCCCTAACAATTACATTACAATAAGGTACTTCAAAGAAAAATTATTTAATAACATTGTTTACATGAGTAGAGCATTTTTTTAATTACTACCATTTTAAGAGATTGTTCACGGTAAATCGACATTTTACCTTCTGTCTGTCGGCTGTCGAGCGAAAGACCAAAGTTTTGGCAAGGTCGAAGGTTTGCGTATTCGCAAAAAGTTATTGATTAACAACATCATCAGGAAAGGGTTAAAAATGTTCAGAAGCAGAAACAAAATGTATATATACACATAAGAGTATGTCTGTAGCATATTATGTAACCAAATAATCGGACAGTTTTTAAAGTCCTCTTACTTAGGGACAAACTACACCTTTTTTGTATGATAAAATTTAACAATATAGCAAAATATATTAACAAAATTTGCAATTTTCTTACTGAAACTGTCCCAGAGTTCACATCATTTGCAGCTGGATATCGACATACCTGTAAAAGAAAGCTTTATTAATCATCACTATATTTCTGCCAAGTAAATCTAATTTAGATGAAATAACGAATAACAGTTACGTCAATATAATATTACAATAAGAGTATACACACAGTAAGAGATTACAAAGAGAGTAATTATTCATAATTATAAAATATTAAAGATTAAGTATAATGAAGTCGAACATAGAACCTCTTCATTTTTTGAAGTCGGTTAAAAAATATAACACATGAACAAAACATCATAAATAATATTTTAAAATGTATTTAACACGAATTTTCATTAAAATGCTTGCAGGCGTACTTGTTAACATTTACCTCTAAGGAATCAAACTAAAAAAAACATTAAAATATAGTTGAAAATTGAATTCAAATTTGTGTATATGTGTTAATTTGCTAAATTACTATCGAAAACGGTTTGGATAAAATGTTCACCAACTCACGAATGCGTGTTAAGAGAACGAAGATATTTATTGATGATATGTTTGTAGTTAAGTTAATTAGCGTGCTCATAATACTACGAATCAGACATCGAAAGGGCGGCTCTTGAGATAAGAATCTTAAAATAAACATGTAACATGTGCAACTTTTTATTGGAACTTAATTTTGATTGTAATAATTATTTTAAAAAAACAGTCGCTAAAAAGGTCTTAAAATGCAATAACGTAAATAAAATACGGTCTCGTTTATGGTTGAATGGAAAGCTATATTTTTTGCCAAAAGTCAGAATATGCTCATTACGTTCATTGTGCAACATAATGGTAATTATAAACATAAAAGAACAAAACCGGTACAAACACAAAAGTATTTTTTTGTTTACCCTACATTACTTAATTTCATGTCTATCTTCATACCGATTGAGCAAAATATATCCTGGAACATGATACTGCCAACTTAGCCGCTTAGTCATGAACAAATACTTGTTTTATGTCTTTAAAGAAGACCGAATCCAACAGTGTGTGTAAACCTAATGGAGGAAGAAAATAAACGAATAAACATGAATTATCTTCCAGCCCGGGAATTTGCCACAGAAGTAAAAAAATATTCATGACAACAGAAGGTGTGGGCGGTATGGACGGTATGGAGGATATGCTCACAAGGATCGGGTAAGGATGTGAGTATATCGATCGGCCGTCACTTCAGTCTGTAGTCAATATTGAAAAGGTGAAAGCGAATGGGTGAAAGCATACGTTTGACCGATCTAGGTGTATTTTTTATGCAGATGTCTTCTGCACTCGAGAGATCGTGGCTACATCTTTACGGGCCTCTCGTTTATATTTGCGTGCTTCGCTCCAGTAGCCGTAACTTTCAGGTGCATGTGCTTCTTTCGATTTTCTACTTGAATAGTTTTTAGAATATTTCTAGGGGACAACCTCCATCGTAGTTTTTAAGATTCAGCATATTTAAAAGGTTAAGTGGTCGTTTCTTAATCACTTTAATCGACAGTGGCTTTAAACAACCTTTTTAAAAAACCAGACAAGTACGAGCCTGTCTCGCGCATCGAGGGTTCAGCAAAAAAAAAATTGTGATATAACTAATATTTAACTATTTGCTCGAGGTTTTCCTATACTCGTTCTGTGAGACCTTGTTTCTTGCCAAATTTTATGATTCTAGGTTAACAAGAAGTTTTAATTTTTTTGCGAGCGTCAAAATATTCGGCAAAAATGGCGTATTTTTTGATCGCGTTGATTTAGAAGCCTAATATTTTCTTAGCTCCAAGGCAAGATACACCTAAGAATTTGATAACATTTTCAACTTAATACCTCCGCGTTCCTGAGAAAAGGGGTCTCGAAAGACAGACAGAGAGACGGACGGACGGACAAAAAAGTAAGATCCAGCACAGCAGATATTAATAGTTTTTTTTTCATGCAACTTGACATGGATGGCTAATATCACACAACTAATTTTATGATATTAGCCCAAAACACCACATTCACGAAGAAATTAGGTGCCATGCCAGGAATTTCTCTTTATAAGCACGGCTACATTGAACTGGATGGAAAACGCGGACAATTTTTCATTGCCGCTTCGACAATATTTTCATCCAATGCGATGGTACCAACCCGGGCGGGCTTAACCCTACCACCTAGTAGGGGAAGGGGATCTACAGTTTTACATGGGTTCCGAAGCATGTAGCAGCTCGCATTCGTGACGAAATGCACTTATCGAACTCAGAAAGACAAATAAAGTGGTGCATGTCGGGGTGAGGAATTGAACACCGACCTCTGGTACGGTAGGCCAGTCCCCGCACCACTAGGCTACGAGCCGTTTGATTATTAATCCGCTCATAATTAATAGATTATTGATAAACCTAAGAGAGAAAAGAAGGGATAAATACTAAACAGTAAGACATCCATTTACAAAAACCAAGTTCATGAGAGAAGGGCCCGCGGCTCCCTCGGAACGCTTCCGGTGGCGCGTCGGTCGGAAAATTTTCTGTCCGAATAATAAAAATAAACAGATAATTCCATTCGCACTGCGAGACCGCGGGCGGCCGGAAGACAACTTACTTTTTGTCTATCACTTTTCGTTCCGGCACTAAAGCATTGTTTGGATTTTAAGGCGCATTTTATTACAATTTTCTACGTGCTTTCTATTGTTTTTCGGTTATCTCTGTTATTTTGCGACGGTGTTGGAACCCGACATTGATACGTTTCTACTGGTGCTGTTGGCATAGGAAATCCTTTTGTTATAATGAATCATTTCACTTAGCTAAGGTTAAAAGAGAATGCCTAGCGTCAAATACTGAAGCACAAGTTAAGACCATTTTAGAAAATGTAATATAGTTAACTACATTGATTGTATGAAAGGTTTATTATAATTATACATTTCTATACAATGTCTTCTCATGGATGCCATAAGAGTCGATTAAGAGAAAAAGAACCGTGATTAAAAGCAACTGGCAAAATAGAATCAAGTTGAGTCTGCTTTTACCACTAATGGAATTATGTGTTATTTATTGTTATACGAAGAGTGCACATGAATATGTCACTATTCAAATACTATATAACATCTACGTTTATAATTAAGAATATTTAATTGTGGTGTTACATTTTAAGAATGACAAGAAAATAATAAATAGTAAATGCAAGTAAAAATAAGTATACTTATTTATGAAATATAGTAAATTAAATTAAATAAATAAACTATGAGATGAATTAATAACAAATTTTATACATTTGCCGAGGGGTTTTCAAATTCAAATTCTAAAATATCACAGATCATCTGAACGATACAATGAATCGATATGTGAAAGATTTCAATGTTTACCCGAATAAGAAATTATGGTGTAAGTACTTATTTTTTAATCCCCCATTTACACTTTCTAAACCGATTACCGGCAAAATAGCATGACGATATGTCCGCGCAATACACGTAAAAGCATTGCTTTTGATCTAAAATTGATAGCGGCCCCCCGACCGCGCCCGTAATCGCTGCCTCATTACACAATAGAGGTCCGTTCTCAAAGCGGCGCCACAAGAACGTCGATTATACCTAAAAGAGTCGGAGAAAACGTCAAATTACCGAAGCCGAAAGCGTGACCGGCCGCCGCTGCTCCCTGAATGTTCCTTTACGCGGAGGAAAAAATTCCGGATAATGGTATCGTGAATCATGATCTGGAAATGTCGCCGAGAATGTCGCGCACGAGCGGCCGCCGGGCGGGATCTGTCGACCTAGCCTGAGGTCGACGGTCGCCTTGATCGACGGTAACCGCATAAGTTCATAGTAGCTGCCTTTTCAATTACAATATTTTGACGCATGCTGCATGTAATGTCGGTGAGTGGGCGATGGGCTAAAATTGAATGTAACATTTACATGTAAAATTTCCGATAGAGGCTTCCCATTTTTTGTATCGTAGATTTTTGTCATAAACAAAGAATATTTGTATGAGTTACTTTGTTGTCTAAGTATTCTCAAAAACTAATAAAATATTGTATGAGTGACTTTTTCGTATAAGGATGAAACTACTATCGAATAAATGAAGCTCTTTTCGGACATAGAGTTATGTTGGATCTACTTAGTAACAACACAGAGTAAAGAAAGGAAAATAAAACTACTTAGGCAAGTCCTAGCAATTTTTTCTTATCATTCATTTGGTGAATATTAATTGATTAAATTGTATGGCAAAAGTCGCCGTGTATTCTCATTCAATTATTTTATTATTGCGGCGGCGAAGCATAAATTAAGAAGCTTCGTAATTGCCGCGACGAAATATCGACATTAATCGTTTTACTTCACCAAAACCCAATCAGAGATCCCTTCGGTCGACATATACCAATGTCGGTCGACTTTCAAAGTGTCGACCCACGGTGCGCGCTCGGAGCGGCCGCGGCGTCCGCGCACGAGGTGGGGCCACTCGCTCGTGCCGCCACCGGGCTTTGTTGTCCGCGCCCGAGCCACGCCAGAATCTCTGGATCTGCGCCGGAGAACCGTCGATCGAGACCACTTATGGAGACACTCACTTGGATTTGAATTCCATTCAGGTCACTATCTTCGTGCCTGACCTCCGCGGTACTCGAAATTTTAACGTTATCTGTACAAGAGTTTGGACGATTATACTCATAGCATATTTAAACTAACAAATAATGTGTTAATTTTTACTGTTACGAATTGTTATTACATTCTATGAGCTCTCTTGACAGCTAAAAGGTATAAAGGTGTTGTCATTACTGTACGGAACCATTAACTGTCATGATGTTAGCTCATTGCACCGCATTTTTGAGGGTGCTATCTATGCAGGACCTTCCATTATTTGAACACTACTACATTGAACGAGGTCACTATGTAATTGCTGCTTCGACCTCAACTATCCGGACGGGCTTAAAGCTACCACAGACCACGGCTCTTTGTATGTTGTTTGGTAACTTCTCAAATAATATTGCATATTACAATGTCGGGTAAGAAAGAACAAGCCGCACAGCCTGGGTATTTGAGACATCACAGGGGTTAAGAGAAAACAATTATACCACAGCCAACTGTATATAACTCCGACACACCGCCTTTCCGAAGTAATTCGGATCCATGGCAGGAAAATCCGTTTCATTATCACGGCTGTGTTGAACTGGATTAAAAAGACGATACATTTTTTCATTGCCGCTTCGATCGCTTTTCATTCAATGCGACGGGCATAGCGTAGAGAAAGGGGACCTACTTCACATGGATTCCGAAACATTGAACAGCTCACATTCGTGACGAAATTCACTTAGTCAACCTAGAAAGAGAAGGAAAGTGGCGTAACGAGGCGGGCATTGAACTTACGAACTCTGGCATGAGAAGCAAGGTCCCGCGACCTGAGCAACGTTTAAATGAATATAAATACATTACAAAAGCCAATGAAGGTTAAGGCTAGCGTCGACTAGGTGCGCCGAATAGATTCGCATCGCCGTAAAAATATCGCTTGACGAGCGATGCTGCTGCTACGATTCGTGTCAACTTGGTGTACCATCCATTGATATACCTAGTTGAATTGTGTTCAAACCGGTGGGTTATTTTTTTTTCGGTTCTCGAGCCTAGTTTTAAGTCCAGCGTCCGACTTAAAACTTGTCTTTTCCGTAACATTTTCGATATCTGTCCTGTCCAGAACTGGTCACTAAGTAACCATCGCCAAAGCGAGAGAACATTTTCACAATCCGGCCCCGTGAGACGCGTTGCGCCACCGATTTGGCTGCTGCAAGTTCGCGACACGATCGCATAAGGAAACCCGTCCCTGCACTCGACGCTGTCGCTGCAATAATAAAGCCTTCGAATCGAAAGCGCATTGCCTTTTGCGTCGCCGCTGATGCGTCGAGGTGTGGTTTAAATAATTGAGTCGGGCATAAAGAGAAAATAAATAAAGGTATACCAATAAATTCCTTAAAAGCCGATTACGTGCAAAGTTTTATCATCCTTGGTTTTATTTGAATGAGAAAAATACAAGCGGTAAAGTCAGACAGAAAGAAAAAACGGGTTTAATTTATTTTGCGCTGATGTACGGTTGTGACTAGTAGTGGCTTTTCCTACATGTAGATGACATTCTGTCAGCCTCAATGGTCCAGTGGCGCGACACTTCGGCGATCGCTCTCCGAAGTTAAGCAACGCTGGGTCCGGTCTGGTCTTGGATGGGTGACCATTCGACCGTTGAGAGAGGCTGTCCGTGGTTCGGATTCCACGTTAAACTGTAGGTCCCCTTCCTTACTTACTAGGTGGTAGGGTAAATCCCGCCCGGGTTGGTACCATCGCATTGGATGAACGATGGTCGAAGCGGCAATGAAAATTGTACGTGTTTTCCGTCCAGTTCAATGTAGCCGTGCAATATAAGGAAGGTCCTGGCATGGCACCTAGTTCCCATGTGGTGTGTTGGGCTAATACCATGACAGAAAGTGTGGTATTAGCCATCCATGTCCAGTCACATAAATAATAAAAAAAAAAGATGTTTTTTAAATGATTTTAATCAAAATTAATGAAATAGTGAGAAAAGTAAGAATTGAAACACTGCTTGAAAAACATAATCTTAAAATTGAGAGTAAGTTCTAGCACAAATCTGATCGGATTTCAGGCGAATAAGAGTAATGACCAAAAATATTTATAAGCAAGGGTGTGAAAGAATGGTCTGGTTATGGATGGCAAGGAATGGTTTCTAGCTCAGAATGTATTCCGTCTGGGATAAAAAGTCAAGACAATATTTCTACCGACAACCGGCCGACCGACAGTCGACGAGTTCGACGAAATTGGTGGAGCGAAGCATCTGCTGTTAATTGCTGCCAATTGAGATGACGTAACCGGTAAATGCGTAACCGTTATTTGGTCAAATTACCACAGTAAATACCTATTGTTCATTTGGTAATTGGCAGCAGTTTTTTTGTAATTGTAGTAGGTCACCACATGCTTGTACGCGTTTCACTGCAAAGTTTAAATCGCTTCTTCTCATCTTTTTTTTTATGTGACTGGACATGGATGGCTAATACCACACTTTCTGTCATGGTATTAGCCCAACACACCACATGGGAACTAGGTGCCATGCCAGGACCTTCCTTATATTGCACGGCTACATTGAACTGGACGGAAAACACGGACAATTTTCATTGCCGCTTCGACCCTCGTTCATCCAATGCGATGGTACCTACCCGGGCGGGATTTACCCTACCACCTAGTAAGTAAGGAAGGGGACCTACAGCTTAACGTGGAATCCGAACCACGGCCAGCCTCTCTAAACGGTCGAATGGTCACCCATCCAAGACCAGACCGGACCCAGCGTTGCTTAACTTCGGAGAGCGATCGCTGAAGTGTCGCGCCACTGGGCCATTGAGGCTGACCCACTGGGCCATTGAGGCTGACATCGTGGTAGTTGCTAAGTGGTACAACAATGCTAATGTTATGCCTGCGGGTTAAAACAGTGTATGTTATTTATTTATTATCATCTTGACAAGTTTATTGCCCGTGTAATTCAAGATCATCCTTTCAGTTTAGGTTCCTACCGCAGTTTTCACAACTTTTTTTACTCCAGAGTAGTGCATCGCTTTAAGGTCCTTGCTTGCGGCGACCGGGTGTGATGCTCGTGAACGGGTGCTGTTTGTGGGAACTGGCTTGCTCCAATTGAGAACATGTTAGATGGCGGGCATGGTCTTTACAAATAAACTGATATTTTTCATGAACTGTTGCATACGACATGAATTATTTATGCTCGTCAATTTATATTAATTTCGTGTTTTTAACTGTGACTCTAAATACTTTAGACTAAGTAAAAGTTGAAAAAAAAAATCAGCGGAGTTTCTTGCCAGTTGTTATTCGCTGGGATTGCCTGGGAACTGCATCTAGGGCAGCAACGATGTAACATGGCCACTAAATATGATGCCGGCTTGATCAATGAATTGAAACAGGAATGGCTGAATAGCATTAAATAACTCTTCGAATCTTCGTAAATAATTCCTCAAAGTCAGTCGTCTGCCTTACGTAGTTACAGTGTCATTATTATCCGTGTAAATATCGTATAAATATAGTCTATGCTAACAACAGGGATTATTCGATCTAGCATCTCTTTCGGAAAAACAGCGAGGGGAGAATGCTTAAATTGGAAAATATTATAACTTGTATTCCGCTTCCTGGCGCCACCGCCGCCGCCGTCGCTCGCCGCATTTGCATTTTAATTATCACTTAAGACTTAAAACTCCGGGAGACGAGCGATACCTAGATATAAATCATCCGCCAACCGACCAAATTGTTAGATATTTTTTCTCATTTTTTTCAGAGCAGCGACTCTCCCCTCCGCAGTGGTGGCGGCAGCAAAACTGCCAAGTGTGGACTTTGTGTCTAGAGATTTTAGTTGAAATTAAAGGAAACTACTGTTTTTAGGGTGTTTGTAGTGAAAACAATAATACACGCATTACTAACCACAAATATATGTAACGAAGAAACGTCACGCATGACTAGGACAGAAAATATGTAACAGGGAAATAAATGTTAAATGTGATCGAATATGCGAAAACCGAATCGGATATGCGAACATCCATATTCATTGACGAAACGAAAATCCCTTCCAATACTGAAACTGCATTGACCAATCACGATTCAATGTTGCAAAGGATGCCACAACAGCCCCCGCTGCAGTTTAGTCTCGGTGACATCGGGGGGGCTTTCATTAAAACTTTTCAATTAATTTTCAGTTAAAGAGTCGCTGAGCTCCAACGCCTGTCTCCTGGGGATTGCTCGGTGTCTCGGCAGTCTTCCGGTTCTCGACATGATCTGTCTCGCTCTTTGCTACTTTCATTTCCTTTTTTACTTGATCGCTAATACCCTAGTTTCTGTTACCTATAAATTAGTCAGGTTGAATATGATGCACAATAGTGTTTATTTATTTACTTACCATAATTCCTGAGGAGTTTAAGTATTTTTGATGGTAACGTACATGAAAATGGTACCGAAATTATACGTTTGGAATATTCGTGGAAAAGTTATTCCCCCGAGAGAAAAAACCGATGTATTATTTGCAGATTAACATTCACTTCATGCGATTGATTTAACAAAATGCTCTACATATATGAAGGTTATAAAAGGATTATTACTGTATTAAATTATTCGCAGGAAACATAAAAATGCATAGGTTTGAGAGTGGAATTTACATTTATATACATTGATGATTATTAAACATGTTTTCATATACTCGCCAGGGAATTATAGCTAAAGTCGTTATATGTTCGTAAAGGTAACAAATTCAACGTAATATTAATCATGCGCCATTTTGCTAGCATCACATCTACATAATGTAACGGTTTTAATTTATAATTATATAATTAAACTTTACCTTTTATTAAGAGCACGGCTTACAGTTAAATTAAGCGGGAAACAAGAACAATTTGTCTCTCACGTTGGATCATTTCATTCGATTGGGTGGAAAAAAAGGATATACGTCCTCTACGTACAGTTTTCGATCGATAACGTAAAGTCGTGATGTGATTTGGATTCGAGATAATAGTCACATTAAAATTATGGATAGGAAGAAAGGAGTTCCTTTGGATCAAACCCAAAATACCACAGGCCATCTACCCTGAAATGATTACAATCCTTTTCTAAAATGTAATAACAAAGACAAGCATCTTTTTCCGGAAAAAAAGGGGTCGCTCAATTTCGCAAATAGGAAAATATAGTCGTAAATATCGGACATTTACATATTCGGGAAAGTCACGTCCAGCGGAGTGGTCTGCCGACCCCAAGGGCGTAATAGCTGATCAAGTTTTTCTCAGAAGGTCCCGCTTGAAGGATTAGGGGTCGGCTGACCCGGCTAATCGTTATCTTGCTCGCACGCGCCCTCCGGCGGCGGTCTAATCCAAGCACTCCGGGGTAGCGGGTTCGAGGCTTGGAGGCCTATTCTTGGAATTCCGTGCTCAGCAATCAGGAATTTTTCAGTCTAGAATAACGGTTTCATAGCGGTTATTGAGATACCCTGATTCCTGAGCACGGAATTCCAAGAATAGACTTACTGATCTCACCCATGAATGCTTTCACACACGCCCAATTTCACCAATAAAGCAACGAGATATCTGTTCGTTGCACAGATTTGTAAAAAAAGCACTGTAATATAAGACACAATCCTTTGAAATTATACATTAAAAGGAAACTCTTATGATGTATGATATCGTTAAGAGCAGCTCGTAGCTCAGGGGCACGTGGACTTGTTTTCCATGCCATAGGTTATTCGTTCAAGTCCCGGCCCGTTCGTGCGCCCCTTTTTTTAGTGGGATATGTGCATTTCGTTACGATTTCGAGCTGTTCCATGGTTCCCTTCCCCTACTAGGTGGAATAGTAAAGCCCTCCCGGGTTGTTTACATCGCATTGGATGAAAATATCCACCATCCATCCTTTGTTCAGTGCGAAATCCCAACCCGGGTGGAATTAATTTTACCACTTACTAAGTAAGGGGCCCTAGTTTTCCGTGGAGTCCTAAGCACAAACTACAAATCCCTTAGTCGCTCTAATTACTTTTAAGCTCCGTAACCTCGGAATAACTGGAATAGGTCACGAATCGAGTCACGTGGTCAACCGACCGATCCGGAATCTTATTTGCCGATTGGATCCGACTTTTTTTGTCCATTTTCGTATCGCTAGCAGGAAAGAAGCATTTTTTATCTCAACATGTAGCGGTCCCTGCCCCCCCACTTCCTCCCCCCCCCGGCTTAGCGAGATTTGTGGACTCAGTGCCCGCCTCCCCTCCCACTCCTCTTTAATTGAGTCCTTGCGGCCAAAACGGGGAATATGGTATCTTTTACATTCGCATTTGAGATGGTGGGAGGCCAGCAGATGTAAATGGCGCGTGTTGTGTAATATATTCAATCGATCAATAGAAAATAATCAACTGTTAAATCCACTGAATGGATTGTTTATTGTTTGTTGTGAAATATTATCAATAACAGCTTCTTGAATTAATTGATCTGTCGCACCGCCAGGGTAAGGAACTGTACCGAGAGTACCGTTCCTCAAACTTACAATCTGGAGGCCTTCAAACGTAATTTGAATGGACCTATTCGAACAAGCTCGTTAGCTCTGCGATGGTCCGCAAATCCGCTGGTATAGTGCCTCGCTGAGCGTGGTTTCGCGAGACGAGGTGAATGTGATGATCTCACGACACAGTTAACCGTAGTGGTTTTTCATAAACAAATATCTATAATAAAACGCCAGGTTTGGTGCTATGGTACTATCGCATTACATAAATGATCGCAGCGGCAATAAAAAAATCATAAGGAAGGCCCTGGCATGGCAGCTAGTTCCCATGTGATGTGTTGGGCAAATATCCTTTATTTGTTATTATATCTATTAATATAATATCTATTATTGGTATAAGCCTTCTATGTCCATTAGCCATTCAACTCTAGTTCGATAAAATGTTTACCTTATCAATATAAAACTGAATGAAACTAAAAATCTATTTTCTACTTTGCGGTTTTTTCCACCACTTTTTTCCTCTCGTCATCTCCCTTCAGGCCGCAAGAATAAAAACCTCATTTTTCGATCCGCCAATTATGAGCGACCCGCGAATTCGCGCCGAGCGGACACAAAATAATTACATTAGGAACACTTACTTGAGGATGAAAATAGGAAAACCTTTGATTAAATTAAAACGAGCCGACCGGCGCCCACTCGACTTGCTCGCCAGAAAAATGAGTTTTTCCGTCCGAAATATTCTTTTAAATGTACCTACTTAACTAATTGAATTGACTCCGCGAAAGCCTCATTAATGCGTAGTGTTTAGAAGGTTTAGCGGGACTTACGGAGTAATTAGAAATAAGGATCGTTTAATTCCCATCAAAATTTCATTTAAAATTTTTAAAGCTTAAAATTATTGAATTATGCTAGCGTTTTTTTAGGGTTCCGCAGCCAAAGGTGCCAAACGGGACTCTATTACTAAGCCTCCGCTGTCCGTCCGTCCGTCCGTCTGTCACAGGGCTGTAACTCATGAACCGTGATAGGTAGACAGCTGAAACTTTCACAGAGTGTGTATTTCTGTTGCCGCTATAACGAACAAATAAAAAACATATAAATACAAAGAGTGGCCCCCCAAGAAAGGTGATTTCTTTGGGTCAAATCTTGTATAATGGTACGGAACCCTTTGTGTGACTCGCACTTGTCCGATTTCTTTCATGATGTACTTGAGAGTCTCAAGTGATCGCATCTTAAGATGAACCCGTTAACATTCGGTAAGCAACATCAACATTTAACGTTTAAATTAATTTTAAGTATACGTCGAAAGGCTTCCGTCATACCAAAAACTTGAAAGTATTTAAACGTAATTTAAGAAAGCTCGATAGTCATATGCAATAGTCCGCAAATCCGCTGGCATGGTGCCTCGCTGTGCGTGGTTTCGCGAGGTAAGGAGGATTTAGTGACACACCTACACATACTGGTGTTTCATTCAGAAAAAAATATATAGTGAGGTTTTCATGAAGAAAATGAGAATAAAACCAGCAACAGTCACATTTCTCACCTCAAATTTCAGATTACGTCTTTGATTCTGGATTTCCAAAGATAAACATATGTATGTGTATATATATATATATACATTGGATATGCGAGACTTCAAAAGCAATCAAAATCTTTACCCAAGATTACTCCTTGAATTGGGGAACACAATTTAAATTTTCAGCAATAAATTGGAATTCGTCGAATTAAAGCGAATAGATCAAAGTATGCAAGTTCAGTCCACGGAATGTTTTAACGAAATACATATTGCTCGATATTGATTTTATATTATGAGAACATCCCTAAATAAAAAAGGGTAATTTATAAATTTTGGCAGACATTTTTTTGTGCCAAGTTATGTATAGTAAAAAAATATTAGAACTATTATAACATATATTTCTCATATGAGACAGAAAAAATGATTAAAAATCAATTTGAAGTGGATGCCGGTCTGTCTCTCACTTATTGAATATTTTCTTATTTTTTTTTATGTAACTGGTCATGGATGGCTAATACCGAACTGATCGTCCGATATAAGCCAAACACACCACATGGTGCCATGCCAGGACCTTCCTTATATTGCTCGGCTACATTGAACTGTATGGAAAACACGGACAAATTGCCGCTTCGACCATCGTTCATTGAATGCGATGGTACCAACCCGGGCGGGATTAACCCTATCACCCTTGAGAGATCAAGATATTTTTCCAAACCGACCTTCTCATACATTTTGTTAAACTTTACATACATTTTGCGTACGCGACTACAGAGAGTGCGATATGTTTGAAAATGATAAATCTATATTTTTTGCAAGAGTACGTGGGTATGAGTATGCACCAGATCATACAATACCGGGAAATTTGCAACGAGTGCAATATGCGCCTTAAAGTTGCGTGCAGTCGGGTCGGTGGCGGCGACGCGACATCGACCAATGCAATCAGTTTGTGATCACGTGCACCTTCGAACTGGAATTATCCAATTCGAGGCTTTGAGAGGCCGCCAACATGGTGGTAACGTGGGCTAGATGCACTTTTACATTGTAAATAGTCTTGTTGGGAGCAGGCCTTTTTTATCTTAAGAGAGTCGTTACCTTATAAATTCCCCATACTACGGGCGATAACTGTTTCCATGCTCTTAACGTTTTGTTAGGTTTTTTAAATGTTTGATTCTAAAATATGCTACAGAAATCTATGTCTGTATTTTTTTAATATAGCTTTTACATTGGACTATATTAGCGAATAAAATTTGGAAAAAAAGTTGTCTGTTTTTGCGTTCATTTAAATTTTTTTTTACAGAAAACTACAGACATTTACCAAAAAATCAAAATATACGGACATAGAATGAAGACTTCTCAAGTGATATATGATTAAAATCTGACAACTTTTAGGGTTAGGGAAACGTTAGGGCCTAGAAGACGATTTCGCTATTTTAATGGCGGTTGCCGTGCAAAATTATGCCTTGGGTAATGGACAAAGAATACATTTCTTAAAATTTTCAAATCTTAGATTTCTTGCAACTTCAAGACAGCCGTGGTTATCAAGTGATGTAGCGACCTAGCGCCCTCTACTGAGAGCGCAACAAATGCAACAACAGATGCATAGAAGCTAGTTAACATAGCGCTAGATGGCGCTACCAGCTAGACGTGAAGGCTATATCGCACTAACGAAGTTTCCCAGCGTGTTAACACATATACAACATTCAAATCACGACTAGAGGAGAGCAGCTGCGCAGCGGTGGGTCTCAAGACCTGACCCACCTTTTCATCTCTCCACAGTGGTGACCCCGACGTGATTCTACAACAACATCACGTCAGCTTAGGGCTTACGCCAGATCCTCGTTTAAGAGGTACCCGGCGATGCCTTTCGGATTTCTTACTAGGCTGCCAAAACCATGTTGACCGGCCAGGTGCTTCATCACACATTGTTTGAAGGAGCCCAGGATGTACTTGGGGGGAATTACCTCAACAGGGAGTTTTTTAACACACCAATCGTTATAATATAATCCCAACACACCGCATTCCCGAAGGAGTTAGGTGCCATGCCGGGACCGTCCCTTTCAATTCCTTTAATTTCCCATATTCATATCAGCGACCCTATAGATAAAGGATCTGGGTAATCGGTTGGTTCTTATTTTGGGACTGTCGACAGTGAATTAAAGAATTCCCTGTCTGCTCCGCGTTGAGCGGTGGTAGGAAGGGGACGGAGGGTTATGCAGCTCCGGAGAGCATTCCCCAAGGTAGTGACCATACAGAAAGTGAACATCCATTTAGAGCTGGAGGGTCTCTGAATTCTGGGATACGCCGAGGTCGCCGACGTACGCTTTGGGTGTTGTAACACTGTTTCAAATCGTGGGAACGATGTGATAGTTCAGTTTATTAGGTAATTAACGATTTGTAACTTAACTAAAAGAATAATTAAAAATTTGCTCCTCGTTGTTTCCTCCAATCGTTTTTAGATTTGTGAAAATGTACTAAAGTAATTATTACGATTTGTTAATAATGAACAAACTACCGAAATTGCTATGCGATGTTCACATAAGCTCAAAGCGGCTTAAAAACCATTAGACAAAAAATGGCATTTACGAAAAAAAATGCGTACAAGAAATTCTTTTGCACGCACTATTATCATGTCAAAGAGATCTGAATACATGATATTTTTAAACAAAGCGAGTATCTATTTATCGTCGAAATGACCAAATTTTGTATTGCAAGGGCCACCAAGCCAGATTATTGGGTGGTTATTGTTCTCAAAATCAACGAGTACGGTTCCCGGCTCGAAAATTTTTTTTTCAAGAATATAACAATGCAGTTTTAGTTTTTATCAAAATCGGCCTGGAGACTCCTTTGCTTAATTTTAGTTATTGCATATAGTTTCGGATTTGGCCACCTTAAATAAACCTCATTGGTTTTTTTGGCACGAATATTGTCTTTTAAGCACATGAATATTTACATAATTTAGAACAGGGAACTGGCATACGTTTATCATTTTTAGGGTTCCGTACCCAAGGGGTGAAAACGGAACCCTATTACTAAGCCTCCACTGTCCGTCCGTCCGTCCGTCCGTCTGTCACAGGGCTGTATCTCATGAACCGTAATAGGTAAGCAGCTCAAATGTTCACAGAGTGTGTATTTATTTTGCCGCTATAACAACAAATAGGCAAAATAAAAGAAATATAAAAATTGAAAAAACGTGATTTGTTTTAAAAATCTTGTACGATGGTACGGAACCCTTCGTGTGCGAGTCCGACTCGCACTTGGCCGGTTTTATTGTACATACGTGTGTCAGGTTCACTGTAGTTATAATAGAAAATTCGAGCTTATGTCCTTTAAGATTGTCCAGGAAAAATATTGTGTCCTCTTATTACTTAATTTTATATTATTCAGGTGTGCTTGTCAGGCACGGAGATCGTCGATATCCGTGTTGCCAGGGTACGAAATTTAGGACACGTAGTAAATAAAATAAACTAAAGACGTACTAAGCAAGTGCGTCGATTTGTTAAACTAATGATGTGATATGTGTGTATGTAAAATCGTAAACACTGTGTTAGTAGGAGGCATCGATTACGGAAAGAACTGATTGAGAATTCCAAATTATGGGTATAGGGTCGCGGAATTGGTATACGCAATGTCTGCGAAAGGGAAGCATTCTAGTTCAAGGCCAGCCTTTTCACAGCTTCCTGTCTTCAATTGATGTGTCCTTGCTTCACGGTCGATACAACATACATATCACTTTCGTATTAGCGCTCCCAGAACGAAGCGTTGAAAAAGGCGGCAAATAGAGCAAGCTCGTTCGCAACGGACACGAATTGATTTCGCGTTCACAGATTACAATCACTCCCCGCGCTACAGGCCGCAGGTCGCCTCCCGCAAGTTCGCTGGGCGTTCGTTTGACATGTAAATGCGCGCTGCTCGCTCGGAATTTATTCAAAACTTTTTCCCGTACGCGAACGCACCTGCCGACCTCTCGCCCCGCGCCGCGCCCCCACCCGGACCCGCCGCTGCCTCCATCTGTATGCACATTCGATTGTCAAGGAGCCCGCGACCAAACGAGCTTTATTCACGGAGAGTTCCCTTCGTAGATTGCAAAGGGGCGTTTCGAATGAATTGGAAGATCGATGAGTTGAAAATTTTAGTTTATGTAAAACAAAAACAATTCTCGCACCTGTGTATTATCTAATACAAACTGCGACATAAAACAAAATTTAGCAAATTAATTAGATTTTCTTTCTTTTTTTTGCGGGTGTTAACGGAGGTAATAGTCCAAAAGATAACCACGTTTTCCTTGGAATATTTGGAGCAAAAAAGTAAAATAATTACGACTTTATGTGTAGGTATTTATAAAAATATATGGAGAGGATTTTTTTTTTTTAAGTATTACAACAAACCAACGACCAAAACGATACCAAATAATACGTGGTTAACCATTGGACCATACCTCTGCTAACACCTTTGTTCGTAGTGGCACGGCTATATCATAAAAATAAAAAATAAACTCTAAAACCGATAGAAGTTTATTTAAACTATGCAGCCACAATTTGAAGACATTAATGCATACGAGTGGATCGTAGTTAAAAGGCGCGGGGACTTGCTTCAGGTCGTGGGTTTGATCACCGCCCCGTTGATGTACCTCTTTCTCGTTCTGAGTAGGATATGTGCATTTCGTCACGAATGCGAGCTGTCCCATGGTTCAGAATCCATGTAAAACTTCAGGTCCCCTTCCCCTACTATGTGGTAGGGTTAAGTCCGCCCGGGTTTGTACCATCGCATTGAATGAAAATATGGTAAAGATGGTGGAAGCAGCAATGTAATATTGTTCGTACCCTCGATTCACTTCAATGTAGCTCTGATCATTAAAGGAAGAATATATAAAAACATACAAAAATCTCTTACAGCATGAACATCATAACAGGTCGGTAAATCAATATTTTACATCGCAATCAGTCATTTATTTACGGTCCAAGGATCGGCCCCAATAAACAGTGTGTAGAATGGAATAAAAACTTAAAAGCCCGAATAGGTGTCGGGGTTCCCATGTCATTCTACAATCAGACAATCAAACAGCTAGACTTCCCATCGTAGTCGTCGCCACTTCGCATCAATCTACGGACGTCGAATGCAGGGTAGCTATTATTGGAATTTCGATTAGAACTAACGTTTTATTCATGAACAAATTGTGAAAATAAAGTAACGATCTAGAAAAAAGGCTAAAGCCGCGCTTTGGGCAATTAAAAAAACCGGCCAAGTGCGAGTCGGACTTGCACACGAAGGGTTCCGTACCATCGTACAAGATTTAACTTTTTTTTTATTGCATATTATTTTATTTCACCTATTTGTCATAGCAGCATATTTAGTTATAGCAAAATAAATACACATTCTATCAAAATTCCAGCTGCCTACCTATCACGGTTCGTGAGATACAGCTCTTTGACAGACGAACGGACGGACGGACAGCGGAGGCTTTGTAATAGGGTTCCGTTGGCACCCCTTGGGTAAGAAACCCTAAAAAAATCATTAAAATTGTGCTATGGAGTCGTATCCATGTTATTTTCCTACGATATTTATTTATTACATTTGTAAATTAGTCATAAAAATTACAGCACATATTTTGACAATGTATTTATGCAAAGTACAGCTGCCGGCAAGTAACTAGAACACAATTGACTACTTATTTATTTATTTATTTATTTATTTATTAGGAGAAATCACAGAGACAGGTCAATACAACAATTGCAAAAAAAAACACACACACAAAAAAAAAACACTAAACTTGCCTCCACTACGAATTCTCACTGAAACACATTGGAATATTAACAAAGTATAGGCGTTAAACACAAAACGTAAATATTAAGCCATAGAACATGAAAAGAAAAGAAAGTAAGGTTACAAAAAAGGACAAAATATATAACACAGAAAACAACCAGCATTTT
Source organism: Incurvaria masculella (assembly GCA_946894095.1). NCBI lineage: Eukaryota > Metazoa > Arthropoda > Insecta > Lepidoptera > Incurvariidae > Incurvaria > Incurvaria masculella. Next base: position 3,510,518 of record OX335650.1, on the reverse strand, counting down.
CAATACAAATGAATAATAGCTACTTACAATATTTTCATGATAACACTAACAATCTAACAAATTGCGAATCGTTTTTTTAAATTTATAACGGGATAGAAGGTACATATCAACATCAGAAAGTTTCTTATTATAGGTGTCGCACATTCTACGAATCGGTGCTCGGACACCTGCTTTCGATGTAGTATTTTTTATGTGGAATAGAGAAGTGTGGCGTGTTGTCCTACTAGGTATGTGAAAATCGACTAGTTTAAGAAGGTCAGGGCAATTGTAAACACTGGTCGCATCGATTAACGTCCGTCGATTGATCAGAGAAGGTAATTTATATATGGTTAAAAGATTACAGTAAGAGTCGTTGCAAGAATGAAAACGGTAATGGACGTACGGAGAAATTTCTTTTGGATTAATTCTATTTTATCTGTGTAAATAGCGTAATAGGGGTTCCAGACTACTGACACGTATTCAAGCTGAGAACGTACCAACGCTTGGTAAAGTATCATGTATGTATGTAGGTTTTTGAATTTTTTCGTAGATCGTAAAACGAAACCAAGCATCTGATAAGCTTTTTTTGTTATATGGTCAACGTGCAAGTTGAAATGAAGTTTTTCGTCAAAAATAATCCCTAGGTCACGAATATTCTTAACCTTCTCCAAAATGTGGCCACCAATGCTGTAGTCAAAGGAATGTTGACCGCGATTTTTAGTTATGGAAATATGTTTACATTTCTCATAGCTTAAGAGCATTTTATTTTGACTACAATATGAAGTAAACCGGTCAAGGTCTTCTTGTACAAGTACACAATCACTCTGGGATCGTATGATTTTGTAAATTTTCAGGTCATCAGCAAAAAGGAGAATTTGACAATGCTTAAAGCACTTAAGGATATCATTAATAAATATTATAAATAATAATGGCCCCAATATGGACCCCTGTGGTACACCTGAAGTGATTGTTACATCTTTAGAAGCATAACCATTTACGACCACAGATTGGATACGATTTTTAAGGTAAGATGCAAACCATCTGAGTAAGTTTCCTTTGATGCCGTTAAAGGACAATTTTTTGAGAAGTAAGATGTGGTCTACTTTATCGAATGCTTTCCGAAAATCAGTATAGATTGCATCAATTTGCAATCTTTTGTCCATATTATCAAATAAATAGTTGGAGAATAGTAATAAATTCGTTACTGTAGATTTATTTTTCACAAAACCGTGTTGTTCCTGTATAAGGTTATTCTCGATAGCTGGGTACACCTTATCATGCACTAGTTTCTCGAAAGTCTTAGGAATGCAAGAGAGAATTGAGATGGGCCGATAGTTTTCTACTTTATTTTTAGGACCGCTCTTATGTATCGGTGTTATGTATGCATGTTTTCAGCGTTTTGGAAACAAACCTTCAAAGATGCAAATGTTAAAAATTATCGACAAAGGCTTAGAAAGTACTCGGCACGTGTTTTTTAGAAAAATTGGTGATATTTTATCAGGACCGGGACCTTTATTTACATCCAAGTTTTTTAATACCAAGTAAACTGATTCTTCGTCAAAACTGAAGTCTGTGATGTGAGGGGAAGCAGGGTCATTAAGTGCTTCGAATGAGTAAGTATCATCAGCATTATTTCCTGTGGATGTTTCGAAGGCTGATTCAAAATTAGACGAAAACATATTGCAGATCTCACTGGGAGAATCGGAAGATTGGTCCTTATAGGTCATAGTAGATGGATATCCTGAATTGTTTTTTCTTAACGATGCCAAATACTTCCAAAAATGTTTTATATTATCGCATGTAGCGTTTTCAACTTTTTCAGTATAGTTATTGTCACATTGTATTAGTAACTTTTTAACTCTTCTCCTGAGAAATGAGAATTGCCTGTAGTTCGCAATACCACCATACGTTTTCCACTTAGACCAGGCCTTATCTTTGTTGCGGAAGGCTCTAATTAAAGCGGGAGTGAACCATATCGGAAAATGTTTTGATCTATGTTTGGCAAGAGGTATTTTGGAGTCAATAATTTTGTAAATGATGTCGTAAAATTTGGACACGGCTGTTTCAGCATCGAGATATTTTAGTTCAAATTCCCATTCGACTGCGTTAATTTCAACACAAACTTCGTCATAATTAGCTTTATTAAAATTATATTTATGCGTAGTAGTATGCCGTGGGTAGTTGTCCATCGAAAGTACAAAGTACAGCTACTGGCAAATAACTAGAACAAAATTTACTACTGCGTAGAATTGTGCCGTGCGTAGTTTTCCATCGAACATTTCACGAAAACAATTTGTCGTTCGAAATGTTTCAAGTGGCCAATCTCAAGAGCTAAAAAACCTATGCTAGCGAATCATTGACTTTACTACTGAAATAACAGGTTCGTCAAAGGTGACGTAGTCTTCAGAACAAAGGCCCAAACATGTACCATAAACATAAGCAAGCCCATAGTTAAGCAAGTTTGATCGATACTGAACTCGTGTAATTAAAGTAATTAGTTGCTAAGTATGCGTGGAACTCTCGCACTCTGACGCTTCTAGAAAATGTTGCCACCCCTGTCGGCACTTAGCCCGTCGCGCTGCGTGATTTACGGTTATTAACAATGCCCACATATCCTGTGCGTTCTACACTGAAAGCTTATCGAAAGCTGATGTCAGGCATCGGATATTGCACGTTAGCAAACTTTAAGCAAAGCGATACTTGAAGATGACTTTCTAATATATCTTAGTTCAGGTGTGCGCACGCTAGAATGATTACGCAGTAATATTATATTATCTATGCTAGAATGGCTTGGCTCTCATTAATATACTATGTAGGCGGATGAAAACAAAAGTTGTGAAATAATGAGCTTTAGTACAATAAATAAGAAAAAACAGCTAGACTCAACGCGGCTTAGTGTCGAAACAAGCAACATCCAGGTACAGTCGACCAAAGGTTTAAGGATATACGTCCGGTTAAAGGAAAGGATATGCGGTCAAATAATTTGACTTCTGTCAACAAATTTAAGTCTGACTGTACATTCAAACAATAGTGAGAAAATCTGTCATTTAATGTGTAAACCAAACGATAACATAATTGAAAGAGAGGTTTTATGTTATCACCATTATTTTTTACTTTTAACCGAAAGTGTATGTATAGTAGGAATCAGTTCAAAAGATACAATAACGGTTGGAGATAAGGATGAACTATCAAATTACGCTGTATTCAGCAACAATTGCGTAAAACGATTTTACAGACTATGTTATTGTAAACCTCTATGATTTAAGGACAAAAGACCCGAACAAATAATGCGGAAAGGTTACGTTTAGCGTTTTCAAATTGAAGTGTACATTTTGGAGTAAGTTAGTAATGCGGTAATCGATTTCCATACATTGGCTCGTTTCCTCAGTCAAATTAGGAAATATTTTTCTGTAATTTTGCACATTAAGTAAATCAACCGACAGCTACCTCAAATTAAACCCACAGGAACAGAAGGTTGGTTAGGAATATTGTCACACTCTTAAATGCAAGTTTCGTTGAACATGTAAAAATGTAACGCTTTCAATAAAAGCCCCACCCACTACAATCTGTGAACACAGCGCACGTTTGAAATTTGCCGCTGATCATAATTATTTGAAATTGTTGGACACCTCATAGCAACGCCGACGATAGGAGCGGTAAGGGGTGTGGGGGAAGGGTCGGAGGCGGCAAGTGGCTTTTATATGAAAATGGGGTGCACGAGCAGGTTGGTGCCTGGCACCACCTCTCCCCCGTCCGCACGTGAAAACCACCCTTTAATAGCCTTTTGTTATTTTAAACGCGGAATTAAGAGCTACAGTTTAGTTACCGCCGCCGCCATGTTGGTAGAGGCAACTTGTAATTTAAACTTTAGTTAGGTTCGTTCAGATGGTCAAGTATGTTAACTCTGTCTGAGCTTCAAAAGCGCGATATACGGTTCTTTTCACGCAAACGGTTCGTACATAGCAAATGAGGTAATGAGGGAGTGATAATTTGAACATTGCCTCAAAATGGATAACTACTTATATGTATGCAATCGTAAAATGTTATTATGTAATTATTAAGCAACTGTGCAAGTGGGGGCGTGTTTTAACAAGGTTAGCACACTGAGCCGCGAACTCAACTCAACCTAACCTATCCTACCGCAATGCTGGCATACCAACTCAAAAGTAAACGCTTATATGATGCAATGTTAAAATGTCTGGGCACAAAAACGTGGCTGTAGGCAGTATATTATTTGATGTAGGTTAGGTCAACAGACAAAACTACGCTCTGCTACCGAAAATGTTTACAGGAGTTCTCACAGATTGATGTGCTGCTGTGGAGGGACCTCTCCATATAGCTATGTTGTATATAAATCAAACAGTCATATCATCAAGCTACATTTTAGAGAAATGTGTGTACAATTTAACGAAGCAGACATGTCTGGAGAACCGATCGGAAAACGTTGATAGAAGAAGATCGATGTACGTAGAGCGGTTTAGCAAACAGGAACGTGATAGCATATATCGCCACTAAAGGCGCTCTCGACGGGCGCGTACGCTTTGACCATTGTTCAATTAGAGTTATCGGAGCGTCCGCTGATGCTGCGGTAATTAGCATTATTGGCTCCGTGCCCCGGAACCCTGACTCCGATGCAACGCTAATGCGAACAATTACGCTCCGGAATTAGATTTCGTCACCGGCAGGTATGTGTCAGTTTGTTTAATAGCTAACACACGAAACATTGTAGTGGGTCATTAATCACAGAACGTAACTAACTTAAGTCAAGTAATGTGGTAACTATTAACGTATTCATTTATAAGCAGTCCACGGTGAAATCCCCTTAAGAACATCTTAAAAATATTAGATATCAGACATAGCTTATTTAATCAAGATTTATAATCTATTTGGTTTTTGTTCGATTTTTGATTACAGCGGTCGTGGTTTACTTTTAGCTATAAGTCGTTTTGAAATTAAAATTTTCGTAAATCTTACCAAATCATACACTACGCACATTGTCTTTTTTGTGGACAGGTTGCATCTTCCTCATCACGGAGCCTGTCTTATTCTTAGAAACAGAGAAGGTCCCAGAGCGCAACAGCACGGTTTTGTACCGTGCCCGCAAATGAGTTGAGCCCGCCGTGTTGGGCCACCTTAAGGAATATTCACACTAAACACATCTGAGGCTCTGGAGGTCAGATAGTAGTAGAAGAGAAAAAATACGTTTATGTATGAGATGAACATAAAGAAATTATGTTGGCCATCGAGTACACTAAACATATATGGGATATTTATAACGTCCTAAAGGCAGTTGTAGTACGAAACATTTTCCATTGGGTGTACTAATTTTGGATAATCTGGATTGATGGCATACATATTCGTATGTATGACATAAACACTTCAACCATTTATTTGCATTTGCTATCGTGGTCAATCTATCCACACTATAAGTCTAGGCGCTTAGAACGCAGACCATCCCTTTCCTATCACCATGCGTCCGGACCCGAGCGAGTTCGCGTGCTCACTCCTGCGCCATTCCACGCTTCAGCCGTCAATCATTCATAAAGCAAGTCTAGAGTATTTGAGGAAATGTCTGCAGCGTTGCGGGCCACTCGGCCACGTCTATTTCTTCGCGTTGAAAACTAGCGAAGAGTGGGCCGCCGTCGTTGGTTGCGAGCGGTAGGTCGTGGAGGGACGCGTCACGAGTAAACGGTTCGGATGTAACGTCGTGCCGACCGTCGGGTTATCGATCCGGTGGATGCATAATTGACAACGCGGCAGAGAACTTACATAGCTTCGAGGAACGCTTGGTGGCCTATTGTTACACTGGTAAAATAAGAGGCTATTACTCTAAAATGATAACACTTTAGTAACAGAACTGTTCATATGCCTTGTAGCGCCATGTTTTCATTAAATATTATGGTTTTGAGCCCTCGACGAGTTTTTTTAGCTATTTATTCTGGCGATAGATCTGATAATGGAAAATCCAGCGTCCTGCTGGCAAGGCTAAATTTACTCAATGCGTTCACTATTTTGTTTAGTATGAGAATCGATAGGCCTGCTAACATGACGTCGTGTTCTTCAGCTTCATAACTATTTTTTCTTTTTATTAAGCGACTTGTAGAACCAAGTATTACAGATCTATTAGGTCAAAGTCAAGGTGAAACAGAAAGACTGCTAAGATGAAACAGAAAGAGAACTGGAATCAGAATTATGTTTATCCCCTCCTACATGGGTACGGTATATTTTGACCAGATACAGGGCGAAAAAGCTAAAGTCGATAACATTTTGAGACTATTAATAGAATCGTTTGTGGTTACGGTGTTTTAAATAAATTATGAAAGCACTCGCAGATCCCTAACAGATAAGTTGCATCAGTTCAACTAGAAATCAATTCAATATTGATGCGAATGTCTTTCCAGAAACTCTTTTCGTAGACTACAAGGTAGACGAGCTTAAAACTTTTGGCAGAACAACATTATTTATTTGTGTACATGTACATACGTGAACTGAGTATATGGTCGTAGTGTCCTTTGTTTGAACTATGCACACTCTAGCGATCAAAATTCTTGTAATCACGGAAAATGTATATCTGACTATCTAATATCGGATATAGATAACATAAAGTCGTGTGCTTGTATCGAATCGTTTACCCTTAGACTTGTTGAGAAATCCACAAACAAGGCATTGCGGGCGCCATGCCGTGCTATGCCAGCCGACGCCACGCGACGCAGTGATGCATCGCGCCGGCGAGCCGTGCATCAAGCTCTCATGTCGGACGTTCGGCGTGTACTCAGTGAAATTTGCAAATGCATTACAACACTCCACTGGCTCCACAGAGGGAAAACCGCCCCCTTTCGCCGTAAAAGCTCGGGAAAACTGGGCCACACACGTGGATGCATTGACGAGGGGGAGCTGTCGTTTTGTCGTGAAATGCTTGGTTTTTTTTTTATGTGACTGGACATGATGGCTAATACCACACCTTCTGTCATGGTATTAGCCCAACACACCACATGGGAGCTAGGTGCCATGCCAGGACCTTCCTTATATTGCTCGGCTACATTGAACTGGATGGAAAACACGGACAATTTTCATTGCCGCTTCGACCATCGTTCATTCAATGCGATGGTACCAACCCGGGCGGGATTAACCCTACCACCTAGTAAGTAAGGAAGGGGACCTACAGTTTAACGTGGAATCCGAACCACGGCCAGCCTCTCTCAACGGTCTAATGGTCACCCATCCAAGACCAGACCGGACCCAGCGTTGCTTAACTTCGGAGAGCGATCGCCGAAGTGTCGCGCCACTGGGCCACTGAGGCTGACAATTTTGAAGTGCATTTTCTCGGGAACGTTTCACATTCGAGGGCTCACTTCGTGCACAAAGAATGCGTAATTTTTATTTATTTATTTATTTATTAATAGGTTCACAAACAGAGTAGTACACAGGATACACTGAGAATCACAAACGGCATTTTAAAAAATGTGCACACTCCACTGGTAGTGAACACAACATGCATAAAAACAAACAAAACATAGAACATAGGTTATAAATCTGTTACATAACATTTACGTTTAAATTCAGAGGTTTCTGAAAAATTTACATTTCAAACACAAAAAAAACTTTTACAAAAAATATTATAAGGGCGAATGCCTTGGCCTTCGTTCGAGTTAATCTTTGAGACTTTGAAATCGTATTTTTTCATTGCGATCACATCACTCTGCTTTCATCTGTACGTTCGATAAAAAGTCCTTATTGGTTTAGAATTCCTGAAAACCCACGAATGGCAAATTGTGTAATTTCAGGTTTCTGTTTATATGCAGAAGGGTATAATGGTGGGACCCGAAACGATTGTAAGGCTACCTTTTAGCCAACAGAAGAACTGGTTACACGGATGAAGCATACCACCGGATGGGAATATTTGGAAGACTGTAGGCAGAACATAGAGACTACTCCGCCCGTCGTAGAATGAGGCATCAAAATGGGGCTTACCTAACCTAACACACCACTTGGGAACTAGGGCCATGGCAGGACCTTCCTCATATTGCTTGGCTACATTGGACACCGGGTGGCTAAGCTCAAGTGGCAGTGAGCTGGTCATGTCAGCCGAAGAGATGACGACCGTTGGAGTAACCGTGTCCTACACTGGCGGCCGTGGACAGGAAAACGAAGTGTGGGGAGACCACCCGCCAGGTGGGACGACGACATCAAGTGCGTCGGCAGAAAGCAGTGGTTCCGTACCGCCGAAGGCCGGGAGGACTGGAGGAAAATTGGAGAGGCGTATGTCCAGCAGTGGACGCAAACACGCTGACTGACTGACTGACTGACATTGAACTGGATGGAAAACACGGACAATTTTCATTGATGTTTCGACCATCGTTCATTCAATGCGATGGTACCAATCCGGGCGGAATTAACCCTACCACCTAGTAAGGACAAGTTTACGTGAAATCCGAACCGCAGCCAGCCTCGACGGTTGAAAATGGTCACCCATCCAGAATTTAATCGCGCTTCACCCAGCTTATCGAATCGCAAGGCGTCGCGCCACTGGGCTACCGAGGCTGACGAATTGTGTCCAATCAAATGGTTTTATAACACCGTTAGTAAGTCCAAGCTTACGCTTCTTTCTCTCCTGATGCCGCAGAGCTGAAATATTGCTATTAGCTGACGCATTGCACCCACGGCTGACTAGTCCGCTCCTACACAGCTCTACAGCTCCACGCCACCGCAACGTTCCGGCGAAGCAGCCCAACAATCAGCGCATATTAGAGGCGGCGGAACCACGAGCCTTTGTGATTACCGACCGACGTCAATTTGTTGGTTCTCGCTTTAATTCGAACGCGCCATTTTGTAGTCGGATAGGAGACGGAAAATGCCAACATTTTCGCACCGTTTAGCTAATGTCGTTCGGAGAGACAACGCTTTGAACGAAAGTCGACAGATGCCGTGTTCTCCACGCGTGTGATAACCGGAGTTGCCAGGATAGGGACTCCCGTCGGAAGAGAGTCCCACTGAATGAGTCCTCGAAAAATTAAAGATCAGTGAATCGACTCGATTACAATTGATGCAATCTTAAAAAATTCCAACACGAAATTTCCATCAGACGAAATGTTTTAAAACTTAGGCTAAAATGCGATTCTATAATGAACATATTTTGAATACATTTAAAACGAAATGTGTGAATTGCGATAATAAATAAACTAGATTAGACTGATTGTACTTTACATCCTTTGACCTAAACTCTATTATGTCTAAATTTATCGAAAGCTTTGTCACCAATGTAACTGAGGTCAAAATTAAATGTTTTTAATTTGTACAACAATAGTTTTACAACAAATCACTGAAATCTGGTTCCCGAGAATCGATATTCAGTCTCCAAGTATCCTGCGGTTAATAAATGTCAATAAAGTTTAGCCCTATGATGTTTTAGCAAATAGGTGGCGAGCCGATTCTCCATTGTTTTTTCAAAAAAACAAATTTTGAGGTAAGATATACATTATGGTCATTTTAAGGATTGTTTTACATTTAGAGAACCAACTTGAAATAGACGAGTGCCAAGTAAATCCTTCCGAAAACGCCGAAATGTACATCGGAGGCTTAGATGTTCATACACTCACTCAGTGCTCCCATTCAGGCGGTTCGCTCAGCCGAGAGTTGCGTCAACTACACGTAATTTAGCGGAGGCCTTTGAGCGAGCGCTTCCCAAAAATAATGATGACTTGATGTTTGCACGCGCCCCGAGGGATAAAAGAGTTCCCGGGAAGCCTCATCAAGGGGAGCTTTCATAGAGAATTTCATTACACCTGGGACTTCTCACGCGAGCTTTCAAATGAGTCAGCTGAGCTGAAGATATCACTACAGCGCTGAAGCGAGTTAGGCGTTCCAGTGTTTGCACAGCACTCCGGAGTCCAGGCTGAGACATTTTGTTTTTTTAAATGTAGAAGACAGTGTTTTGTGGGTATTTATCGTGTCTTGATGTGTCGGTAAGTCAAGAAGCTCTACATTTTACATTTAAGGTTAGATTTGAATTATTATTTTAAGGGTTCAACGTCTTGTGATTGCAGTGATTTATATTCAATTTACAATATATATGTATATATTTAATAAATATATAGGTCCCGGCATGGCACCTAGTTCCTAAGGGAATGTGGTGTATTGGGCTAATATCCTAACGGTAGTTGTGTGGTATTAGCAATCCATGTCAGGTCGCATAAAAAATATATTTATTTCAAGTTTGCTTTTAAATATGATAACAATATAAAATTTTACAATTAAATCACCTGAATCTGCTCACGATACCCAAAGGTAGACTGGTAGAATATGCCTCCGGCATTAAGTTGTACCTTTTGCCGGAGTTTTTTTTCAATGCAATAAACTTATATAAATAAATAAATCTGAATAAAAAGCATTTCTTTACCTCAAATGCAGATGGTCCAATCTAGCGATCATATACGTTAGAAAAGATAGAGTAAATAACGAAGACAAAAATGTCAACCTTTGACGGTATCCATTTGCATAGACCACTGAGATACGAGTTCTATTCGTGCGCTGAAAAATGTTAATGCTTATTTGTTTACAACCCATATAAAAAAGTAGATCTCCAGGTAGGGCAAGACCCATCAGGGTTAGTACAATCTAAAAAATCTGATTTCCTTTTAGCGGACTTAAATGACAGGAAGGTAAGGTCGCCTGTTTCCTTATAATGTTGTATTAGCCTTAATAAGTCCAGTTTCATGAAATAAAAAGCAATGGACGACGGTGCGATTTTTCTGCGAATCCACTGAATACTACTCCCAAATCTGTGTGCATGTCACAACATCACAACAAGACAAAAAGAAGGCAAACATAAAGAAGGGTATATTAAAATAATTTGGGTAGACGGATAAATGTAAAATGATAAATCTTCTTTTCAAAAATAATAAATCTTATTTGATAGACACTTTTGACTTTTGACTAAAATTTTACCGTATATTAAAGGGCAGGACATTTATGAAATTTAATTACTGTATTGTTTATTAAGGATTGTGCTTTTAATGTTAATTTTAGTAGTATTAGAAATTAGTATTAGTTTACAATACCGTTTTAACAACGGTCAAATATACAATAAATAAATAAAATAGACGATGGAAATTTACATAGCGGTAATGGATGGAACTAGCTTAAGAAGAACTTCATAGCGCTTCGCAAAGGTCAAATTTCCAGCACCCATAGCAGGCGTTACGCGGTGAAGCTTGTTTCAAAACCGACATAAACGTTCAAACTACGGAGACCTGTGATATAGGCAGGGAGGCACCTGCAATTTTATTTCAGAAGGCCGTAATGAAACGCAGAGGTAACGAGACTCCCCTAGCGTGGCGCGGCAAGGGCTGATTTCGGGTGGGAATTATAAAAGTTTTCAAGTGGAAATTCGCAAGACTTTTTTCTTACCTAATGTGGGTACTTAATTTAACTTACGGGTGTTTTTTAAGTACATGTGATTTCAGTGCTGATGAACGTATATTAGGTTAAAACGACAAATTGTTGTTACATTTTACTCAATTATCTTTCTATAGGCAATAATGGTTGTTACTAACATTGCGGGGCATTCCTACTAATATTTCAAGCTCCCATTTCAATAAACATATAGAAATATTCCTTTGGACCTTAGTAATATCAATGTATCTACAGCATCAGCATAAGGTTAAACTTTCTATAATTTACATCGATGCATTAAAACTGTGAACGATGAAGAACGGAGAGAGTACATAACCACCAAACGAAGACTTCATCAGACTCTGCGCACGGCGGCGTGCAAAAATAAGAAATAGTCACGTATTCACCAAACCAAAACGAATGTCTTCGTAAACCTGACGTAAACAGTTGGGTACTGAAAGCAGATACCGACCGACGAGCGGCGTGTAACTTGGGACTGCTTGCTCGGCGCTCGAGTTGGCGGCTCGATGCGGGCTGTCTCTCCGGCAGGTTAGTTAAATAAACTGGCGAGCTCGCTGCCCCCCTGAACAAGGGAGGAAAAAGGCCACCCCCGACGTCTTCCCACCTCCTCCCCCCGCCAGCGCCGCACTCCGGCGCAGCTGGAGCAAATAAATCGCCTCTCACCGAACGCGTGCGACATTCTAACCCCTCTGCCCTTTAAAATAGCCGAAAACTACTCAAAAATACCTCTAGTAAGCAAAAGCGTGCTATACTTCCAGAGCGGTATGTAGACGATAGATTACGATACGCGAAGTTCATGCATTATCAACGAATGTGATATTCAAATTCAAAATTATTTATTTTATTTCATAAATCAAGTAGGTGGTACAGTTATATAATCCAAGAACAAATCAGGTTTTTTGAAACGTGCCATTGATGGTACTAATAGTTCCTACACCTGTAAAAGAATACAATTCTGCACAACAGGATGCACTACCAACTTGCACCACTGTCTTTCTCTTTCCGAGTTCGATAAGTGCATTTCGTCACGAATGCGAGCTGCTCCATGGTTCGGAATCCATGTAAAACTGTAGGTCCCCTTCCCCTACTAGGTGGAAGGGTTTAAGCCCGCCCGGGTTGGTACCATCGCATTGGATGAAAAGATGGTCGAAGCGGCAATGAAAAATTGTCCGTGTTTTCCATCCAGTTCAATGTAGCCGTGCTCATAAAAGGGAAGGTACTGGCATGGCACCTAATTCCTTCGGGAATGTGGTGTATTGGGCTAATATCATAACGGTATTTGTGTGGTATTAGCCATCCATGTCAGGTCGCATAAAAAAAAAAAAGGGTGTAGGTTCCGTTGGACTTAGTTAGCAGACGGTAGCGTAGCACTATGTTATTAAAATAGACGTGGGTGTGTGTGTACATAGGTAAGGGTGTATGTGTGAGTGAGAATGTGCGGAGGGGGGGGGGGGTGTGAGTGTCAGTAAGCGTGATTGTGTGCAAGAGGGTGTTTTTGTGTGTGTGGTGAAGGGGGATAACTTGTTATTTTATTTGTTGTAAGTATACTTGTGTAATATCTAAATATTTTTGTGTTTATTATGTGTATTATATGTAGAGTATTCATATAACTATGTCAAATAGTTTTTGGGTATTTTGTATAGACAGTGTAAGAAGCCATTTATAAACAGATCTTTTGAACGCATGAATGCCTTTAATCCGTTTGATATTTTCGTCTAGTTTATTGTATATCTTTGGACCTAGCCAGTGAATTGATCTCTGAGCAAATCGTGACGTCACTGTAGGTAGCTGTAGGGTAAGTGTTGTTGCACGACGTGTTTCATGAGTATGATCAGTTTTTATAAATTTGTTCAGATTTGTATGTGTGAATATACAAATCTTATGGATAAACATTTTTTTCACAGTCATAGCCTGACATTCTTTAAAAAGTACTTCACTAGAATACCTGTACGGTTTCTTATACATAACCTTTAACACTGCCTTCTGTGCGACATCTAGTCTATCGATGGCTGATTGCGTTGCACAACCCCATGCCAATACACAGTAGCTTAGTAGTGATTGCATATGCATGTAGAATCGACCGTGAAGCGAGGACCCATTGATTAAAGACAGCTGTAAAAAGAACTTGTAAATATTTAAACTGCAAGGGTGGAGAAATTGGTGGAAGTAATACCCACTTACACGCTTTACGCATAAAAAGGTATGTTTGCTGGTTCATGTCCAGCTTTGCAGAAAAATAATTAAATAGTTCTTTTTACAGCTTAATTATGTACAGCGACGGTGTAAATCTAAGAACATATACATTAGCGAATTATTTACCTACGCTGGAATCATAGGAAACACAAAACAGTGTTCGAGCATTTAGGCGGCAAAACTAGACGAGGTCGAATTCTGGGCGGATGACCTACCAACCGTGCATGTGGAATAAATGGAAGGCCCTGGCATGACACCTTATTATGTGTGGTGTGTAAGGCTAATATCATGACTTAAGGTGTGCCTATCCATTTCTAATTCCATAAAAAGCTGTCTACACCCAGTAGCTCTCGGGGCAACGACATTCCAGACACGTTTCCTATAGCAGCGGCGACATAATAAGCAGTGGATAAGCGACTGCAGAAAGGCTTTCAGGAGGCCGAGGGCTGAGCAAATAGAATGGGCTCGCGCCGCCTGAAATTTACATAGCCGTATCGGCCGGCTAATGCATGGTGCGGCGCGGTGGGGGGGCGGCGCGGGGAACGCATACATTATTCAAAACTAAGGTACGGAACCGCGACGAGCGAAACTTTCGCGATCATCCGGTCGCAAGGTGTAGGTATGATACTGGCTAGCTTCAATCGAGTAGAGTTTGCAATTCGGTGCAACATTTTTGAACGGGTGTGACATGTGTACGTCAGCCTTTAAGATGTAGAATAACCACATAAAAGTGACAAGTGCGTTAATTTCGCTCTATAGACAGAACATAAAATTGATTCTACAAAGACAGCGTCTGGAGTGTAGAATTTCTGTGTTCTATGGTCAAAAGTGACATGCAAAATAATCTGGTTGCTCTCACAGCAATTTACAAATCAGGCTTGTAAATACATTAAAACATGATTAGAATACCAACTAAACTATTTAGTTAAGAACTATTTAAATAAGAAAGAATGTATGTTTTCGTCTTCATTGCCCTTGACCATGGTATTTCATCAAGACTGAAATGAAAACTCCAGGCCGAAGCGACCACAATGATATCCGACAATTCCTTTCACCTGTTAAGAACAATGTATAAGAAGAACCAAGCAGGTAGCGGTAGTTAAGAAAGCAGGAGTCGGTATACAGGGGGAATGCAATGAAACCAAAATTGTCATAATAGAGCACGATCGAAATGAGGTCTGCCCTAATATAATATGTACTCGCGACAGTGTACTAACGGGAAACAAGAATATATTACGCAATATTGCGGCGAGAAGAGGGTTCGAAGGGAGTTCATAAGACAAAAGCGCGGATAATTAAATTTGGGATCGCGACCGCCATATTTCCTCCGATTGTGGGATTATCATACTTTGCAAGCGTAATCTAGCGAGGTCATTAATTCTAGAAAGGGGGTCTACTTCTGGGGATTGAAACAGTTCGTTATGTTTTTCAGATTTTTTTATCAATATTATGAAAATGTGTTTTATAAAAAGAAAAACTGTGTCCAGTGGAGGGTTCTTGGTATGGATATGTATTTTAAAATGCGAATGCTATTCTGATTTAAAACAATATGATAATTATTGAATAGGGTTATAATAAAAATACAAAACTACAGTACACCACTGGTGATATATAGCTGTGCGACCGGGGCCACAGCAGTAGCTTAACACAGCGAAAATACCTTTCTTGCATCGAGTGTCGGGGTTGTCACTTAAATATTGGCGAAGCACTGCTGGTTCTGTTATTTTTAAACAGATGACCTAGACGGACCATTCCCAAGAGTTCAGCACCGCGAAACTAGCTTAGTAGAGCCCATACAAGCGAAATGTGCCTGCACAGGTGCACGAAATCGGGAATTTGTGTGGAGTTGGGCTACTGGATGTAATCTTATATATATTCTGTGACTATACTGTAGAACTCCTTGGAAAAGTCCAATATTCATTGATATTAATAATTTAAATGAGATCCAAATAAGTATTGCGAGCTGAATTCAATGCAAATAATGTTATCAACTTTTGGTGTTATTAAAGACAAGCTTACCCTACCCTTGTTAAGGGAGTAATGTCCGTCTTAATTCCTTTTACAACTACGTGATAGAGTTCAGAGTTTTGTGGTCAATTCCAACGAAATTTTGTTTTATGTGACTGGACATGACCTACTGTCATCGTTTTACCCCAACACACCTCATCGAGAAACTTACTTACCTTACTCAGCGTACTTATCCCACTTAAGCAGCTACTTTCTAAACATAGTTAACATTGGTTATTATGCAGACGTACTACAAAAAAAGTGTTTTATATTTACATTACTTACTTCTTTTTCTTATTCGGAAATATTCTGCGGAATTTTGTTTTTTCTTTGATCCGCGACTATAAAAAGGTTGTGACGAACACAATCATATCATTATGGCGGATCTCTACATGGTGCCATTGTGTTACAACTTGGAGAACTGAGGTCGACAAGTCGTCAAGGTTTTCGATACAGAAATTTCAAATCCCATAGTCACAAAGGGTGACGATGCTTTAGTTTATTTTATCACAAACTGTGCGACCAAAACATGCTGGCGACACCACATAACCTTTGGGAATACCGAAAAATTGTTTAAAACCATTTCAAAATGTATAGTCCTTGTTTTAAAGGGAACAGACCGAAACAGAAAGACAAACGCAAAGACGGACAGGCTGACAGATAGATGATAGTTATAGTGACGGTTTTCTCAGGCAAAAGGTTCTCAATTGGTAGGAAAAGGCCAGGCCGTTTCGGCATAAGTCTCGTTGGTGGTCTCCGTGTTGCTGGTCCACGCTGGTCGCATTTTCACCGCAATTGTGGAAATGGTTCCCGATGGATCTATAAATTAAAGTCGGAGTCTGTAGTGAGAGGGGGGGGGGGGGGGGGGGGGGGCATTTGCGAGAGCTTTTTACACGGTTTGCCCGCCAACACGATCTATGGTCCGCCCACGTATTTAATTTAGAGGTATAAATTTACTGTTGCATTGCCATGCAACGCTACGCGATTTAAGTGCTCAACGTAAACATTTCTGAGTGGAAACGCATAATTGTAATACGCCTGTGTACTGCTTCTTTGTCGTAATATCGTGCGAGGCAGTGAGTTAAATTATTAGGGCGTGTTATAGTATGTTTGCGCCTGCGAATTGTTGAGGATTAAGGATGCTGACTGTACATTTACCATTCATAAATATTTCCATAGCAACAAAGTTAGCGGCTTGACAGAAGAGCCACCGTCTTCAATAGTCCTGCACGTAAACGCACGCAACGTGTACATTGTGGACAATGTAAGTATGTCGACTGTTCATTTAAGAACAAGCTTCAAATTACTAAATCCTGCAAACCGGAATTATGATAAAGGTGCGCTCGGCAGACTTGCGAAGCAGCGTACAATACAATATTTGCCAAAGCCATTGTTTGAGTTGGCGCAGACATCATACGACCGTTCGCGCCATCTCTGCTGGCAGTCGGTGGGCCAATATTTATTTTATTAATAAATATGTTAATGGTGTCCCGTAAGTGGCGCTGCACCTGAGCGCATTCTCCGTCCGCTCCTCCGCTGCAGCGCCACAGTACAATGAAAGACCAGTAGGACGTGACACAGCAGCACGAGCTCGCAGAACGGAGGCGAACATTCCGGGAGCCAGACGGAGCCGACTTACTGTTCCCTTCCGGCTGTGACGCCGCAGACGAACTTCCCGCGCCGCCAGGTGGGAATGTCCGGATTTGTCCTCTGCATTATTCATAGAGTTAGGCGGCGGATTTCTGCGTTGACACAGTCACGGATAGCGGCCGCGATGCAAATTCAATCCGCCAAAATGCGCCGGAATTATCATAATTGTAACGGAGGTTTTTGTTTGGCGGTACCTGCCTCCGGCGACAGGGAAGTTTTAATCTGAAGTTTGCCCAACACTTTTAGTTTTGTATTACGCCATCGTCGGCTGCGGATTTGCAATTCAGATGGTAGGCGGCCGGCGGCGGAGACGGAGGCTGTTGCGGTAACGTGGACTGAAAAAGGATAGTAGGCTTCCGGAGGTATTTTAGGGTTGTTGTAGTGACTGACCGCTTATTTTCGTTTCAGCAAATTTTTATTGATACTTAAAAATGTTTCAAATATCCTCATCCTAGGATTATGAATAAGTCTGAATATAACTACTACTAAAAATTCTTGGTATACATATTTTTGCCCAGAATATGCCTGTGATTTAAAATTATTTTATCCTTTGTAAAGCCCTTGTGACATTTTGCAAAAAATAAGAAATATGTAATTTGATAAATTATTTATTTTCTAACACAAACATTTTGAAACAATTCAGTTGCATTAGATTGGTCCACTTTGACCTCAGATTTTATATTAATAAAACTCCAAAAACTGAAATATTCACGCTAAATAAAGTACAAGTAATTACTTTCGTTTAATAATAACAAAGTATTTTCAATTATATCGCATAAATTAAACTAACTTATGAACAGCTATGCATCTATGTATTTATAATTATGTAGAAGATAGCGCAAACAAATTTCTATAGATAAATTCACACATACATACATATCACCATAAAACGTTTTATTTTCTCACGCAAGCCTTAAATCCGGTGTACATGAAAGCGCACACTCAACCATTTTCCAGGATTCGGCTTTCGCGACTCACTCCCCACACTCGACCCAACAATAAAACGTAACATTATTACGTGCGTTATTTACGCATTATAAGCCTCGATCGAAAAGCAAAGCCTCGGCAAAGGACGGAAACAGTAAGGTTTATTGCGGAGTATATGTCACCATAACAGCCTGGTAACATCAAGCGGTTACAGTTTGATAGCGCCTTTTTATATCGAATAAAACGTTTAAGGATTTATCACGCCGTAAACCTTTTTACTATACACGGTTGGAATGCCCCAGTCGACACTCTTGTTTACATACCTCGCGTTATGAAATGCATTCGCGTAGGTAATTAAAACGGAGTGAATTGAAGACGGGAAATTCGCGTTTACTTGCCGGAAAACTCCACACACGTCTGCGAGTCGGCTGCGTCTCCTGAAACGGCGAATTATTTAGACCGCCGGATAGGAAGTGCGGGCGGGTCGGTGCGGGGCGGGAGTTGAAAGCTCGAATTCGAAATAAAGCTCCCGACTCGGGGAAAAATAGCGCGCGTGCGGGAAAATTACGCGCGGGCGATAAGGTGGAAAACTAAACGACGCGAAATTTTCGTATTCGCTGTTCACGCGCAAACAGATTAATCATAGCGAGCGGGTTTGGCGAGCGGAGAGCAGAGATAGGTCGATCCGGGAGCGGTTTGCCCATTTCCATTGAAACGGATTGAACTTTCGGTTCTTTGTGGGAAAGAATATGGTTTCGATTTAGAACTATTTTAATTAATTGACATGAAATCCGTTTGCAATGAATATAATATATTTTATGATGTTTAAATAATGTTTTCTCTTGTCGGGCGCTCGGCGAGCCACAGCGTGTCTGTGTATCGCTCGGGCAGGGCGGGCCAGGGAATTAATTTTACTATTCATAAAATATCAAGAGAGTTCTTGTACAACCACAATAAACTTTCTTCGCAGATTTTAATGAAGGCTTGTAGGCAGTGAAAGTTGAAAAAAAAAAGCATAAGGAAAAAGTGGCTAAGGAAAACAAACTACTTTTTGTTTTTAAGGGTTACCTAGTCGGCATGATTGTATAATTTCTTAGTTACCTAAAATGCTGGAATCATAGGCTTAGAATGGTAAAGACATACAGAGTCATCTGACGGATGACACCAAAATCGTTTCATACAAAGTGTACAGAGGCGGTAGTCTCAGTTGTCACCTAAATTGGCGTTACGGCAAACCGATCGAATGGCGTTTTCAAATGTATGGAGAAATTGAAGAGCGCGCGCAGTGGGCGTAAAGCGAACCAACATTTGCGAGTCCGAGCTTGATTTGACAGCTTACTCAATCGACGTTGCCGTTGACGTCCACTCCGCGTTTTCATACAAATCGGAAGTCCGCGTTTGACTTTGACAGCTTGAAGAAGTAAAACCACAGAATATCTAGTAAAAACTTGTATGGAGTTTGGAGAAAACGACAGTCGATCGGTTTGCCGTAAACACCAATTTAGGTGAGAACTCAGACTGACCACTCTGGAATTTCTTTTTTTACTCAACAAAAATCTAAATAGCTTTGCAGCTTCAAAATAATGATCTGAAGTTATATTTTAAGTTTTACTTTGAAATATTGACGAAAAGTTAAGACATTTTATCGACAAAGAATCAGCGGGTCACCCCTTACTTACCGGGTTTTTTTGCTTCCGTTCATTAAACAATCTAAAATGCAAAGGTCACCATGCTTTCTCTAAGAAAAACTAGAAAAATCATAAAGATTCCATAAAAAATATTTCACATTTGACGAATATTGATAACGATTTCAGAAATTGTCTCATCGGGCAGGCGTGTTCCATCTCCCGCTAACTCGCGGTAGCGGTACTTGAATTGACTTCTCACTCTCACAGCACGGCGAGCTTTGCTAGATCTAAGGCTAGAGCACTTGTTAAGACTATACAGCCCGAAGTTTATACATAAACTAAATAATTTAACTCAAAAGAGTAATTTCCACCCCCGATGCCACCGGAGCCACATTCGGATTTGGCGAGCCCCGCGCGAACATAAGAGATTCTTGTTTCATTCATCACCGGAATATTTCCCGCCGCTTTGGGATTTTTCGGGAAGCTGCGTCGAGTGACGTGGACTGAGTAGCGGCATTCATCTCGCGCCGACTGCGCGGCTCGTACGCCGGGGGACGGCGGTACATTTCACGTCACTAAGAACAACATTTAACTACAAACTGGTTATCTTCTTCTTCAGCCTTTTGTTGTCCACTGCTGGACGTAGGCCTCCCCCAGACTTCGCCAAGTTGTGCGGTCTCCTGATTTTCTTCGCCAGTTGTCACCTGCTGACTGACGTATATCGTCTGACTGCCTGGCGGTTTGCCGACGCTTCTTTTCCCTGTGTAGGGTCTCCACGTCAAGACTTCAGTGCTCCATCTGTGGTCATCTCTGCGACATACGTGACCTGTCCATTGCCACTTGAGTTTAGCAACCCTATGCATAACGTCAGTGATCTTGGTGCTTTGGCGTATCAGCAAAATTGGCATTCTTTGGCTTTGGTTATAGTACCTATATAATTACGCATTGTGCATTTTATTCAGTGATTAAGGGCTCATTCTCGTTTAATTTATTATTCACGGTATATATAGATTAATAACAAATTATAGGTTAACATAAAGTATTGCAAACTTCACAAAAAATAAGCTTAAATCTCCGAACGATTTTGGTGTTCGAGAGCAAACCTCAGTTATCTGCGTCCTTTTTATGGAAACGGGGCCCAATATTGATTTATATTTAGATGTTTGAATTTTTTTTTACAATGACTTTCGTAGACGCCACACCGCTGTAACCTCGTGAACAAGGTATGAATATTATATTGACTTATCATTTTCAGCCCATAGATTTCGTAGTGTGGCCTGATATGTTCTCAAGAAGACCAACACGATATAAGCACAGTAGATATATAGCTGTGCGACCGAGGCCACAGCAGTAGCTCAACTCAGACGATTTTGTAGATAAATAGCTTCCCTCCATCGAGTGTCGGAATTGTCACTTACATATTGGCGGAGCACTACTGATACTGTTATTTTTAAAAAGATCATCTCGAAGGACCATTCGCGACAGATCAGCACCGCGAAACTAGCGAAATGTGCCTGCACAGGTGCACGAAATCCGGACTTTGTATGGAGCCGAACTACTGGATGTAATCCTATATTGTTCTGTGATATAAGGCTGGCTTATCACAACGAATCTGTTTGTATTAGTCCAACCGAGACGTCCTCGAGATTGTTTTTATAATATGGCACCACTGAGTCGATCGGGCCGTGGTTAGCATGTTAATTTATGAATATTATTGATATCCTTTAAAATAAAAAAAATGAGAAAGAAAATTCACTAAAATCATGAGAATGAATGAGATATTCATTCAACGGCAATGACGTATTTTTTTTGCGCCAGCTCTCGGCCTTGAAAACTGCTAGGTGCAGTCACCCGCTCCGCGCAACCCAACAACTTTTGTAGGGTTTCAGTTGAATAACACCATATGAATGGAGTTTGATATAGAAGTTTTCTATGTAATTAACCAAGCTAAGAATATTATTAAATACTCTCGTAGCGACAGATCTCAATAACATCTCTTTTTAGGTATTGTAAGTTGCTTAAATATATGGTTGATTGTGTGTTGTTTAGTTTTAAATTTCCTTTATAGCTAAGGATAAAGAGGAATGTTAAGGTGGTGATTAGAACTCCAGAAGCTGTAATAGCCTACAATAGTTGTAGTTGTAGGAAATCTAAATTTCTGTTATGTGCAAAATCTAAGTTAATAATTTGCTTTTGCTTGTTTAAGAGAACTAGTGTTGTATTTTTGACAGCCAACGAGTTGTTTCTTTTAAAAAATCTCTTAGAGTTTCGAGTATTATTTTGAACATTCTATTTGAAGACAATTCTTGCAATCTTTTCATAACACGACTGTACTTTACTGTGCGGATAAAATTATAACCCAATCAATAAAATATGTTTTTATATTTAAAGTTAGATTTAAAATTATTTGATGCACCAAACTCACCACTCAACCCCTACACAGATCCTGATAGAAATGGTTGACGCCATCGCTCACATTCCAATCGGTTTCCATTTGAGTAATGATTGAAAATGAGTACAAAAGCAGGAGTACCCCGACTGGATTGAAGCTAAACAAAAGAGCGCTAGTACCCTGCAACGAGAACGAGGCGGATTGGCAAAGCCTAAACGATATGTAACGATATGTCCAAAAGATGATTAACGATGTTTTTGCATTATGATATTAAAAATGTTTCCTGCTTTGAAATATTGTAAAAATATTGTTTTCAATTTAAAATTTAAAATTTCTTTATTAGACAGTTTTTGAAACAAATTACACAAGTAGCTTAATATGTAATATTAGTGTTACTATTCATAAATAAGCAGCCACATGTGGCAGTCCCTACCGCCTAAACTTCGTCTTATAGGTTGCAGGTTAGCGTTCTAGCCTAAGTATTTGTATTGTGTTCTCAATACATACTACTACTGCGGATGCATACAGCTCACAAACACAGCCAGTCATTTAAAACTGATTCATCATTGCAATGACAAAATTTTGTTGAACGGAATGAGATAAACCGCTTTAAAAACGAATATATTGGGAATGTGGGTTGGCAGAACTTCAATAGTGCAAACCAGTATTAGATTCTATCCATCGGCTATTTGTCAAGAGAGTGTCAAAGAATAGAATAAATTAAGACACACCACTGCTTAAGAAATGCTTCAATTAAATTTGTGTACTTACTTATGTTTTACTGACTTTAAAGTAAAAAATATGAACTAAGTACAATTAATAACAAACTTGTTAGTTTACTTATAATAATATTTTAATATTCATCTATAAATATTAACCAATCAATAATAAATTACTAGTCAGTTTATTAATAATAATAATTGGTATGTAATGGCTTGGCAGGAAGTAAAAAAAATAACGGATCTCACAGCAAACGACTGACTGGCATCTGAACAATCCGCTGTATAGTATTTGAAATACGGCTGCCCCGTCAATTTGTGGAAAATATTTCTGATACGTTTTATTTTTTGGTGAAATTGAATGAAAAGAAAATTATAATAAAAATACTAATGTGAAAACAATGCAAACACACATTCGACGACGCGGGTGGAGCGTAGCTTGGACGCAAGAGAAACAAATTGCATTGCAAGGGGTCCCGCTGAGACTTAATTGTCGGGCCGTTGGGTCAGTGAATCAAGACAAGAATCTTTAGGAAATAATAATTAGAGTGATTTCGGAACCATTGCAATATAGATGTTGAGGCTCTATGGACGATTTATTACCACGTATTGGTAAATCTATACGAGGCGCGTGTTTTAATTTAGCATGAATTTAATGTAAATTTACTTTATAATTACAAAAGGTAACGATTATGTAAATAATCCTTTCTAATATCTTCGAATGTACACTAAAGCAGCATCCAAGTTTGGGTAAGAATGCGATAAAGAGACTGGATCGAGGTGTTTGTATATCGGAATCGCAGGGTACCATTGCGCAATGTTTTCGTTTCGCGGAAGCAATCACGTTTTGAAAGCGCCCAAATAGCAACGTGTAAAACTCGAAATGACTTCGGCAAATAGCAATTAAACGAAAAACATTTAACAATTCAATAAACTTTGAATTGCGATTAAAGTGTTATCGACGTGCTGTGGAGCTTTGGAGAGGAACGAAGTCATTCTTGAAATCGAAGTGTGAAGAAAATTAGGAAATACTTTTGAGAATCACATACTCTCAGTTATTTTCTAAATTACTTAGAAGGCCAAGACAGCTTTTAATCGTTCCATAAATACGGGAGAATTATGTTGATATGAGTGTAAACACTTATTTTAAAAGAAACAAAAAACATGACATACTGTTGTTGAAGCAAGGTTCTAACTTCTTTCATATTTAAACATCACTTATGCAAGGAAGTTTTGAAAGTGATTATAAGAACATTTGTAATCGTTGCCATGGGTATTAAAACGTTATATTTTATGAGTTTGAATCATCAGGGTGTGTTGGCAACTTGTGTAGTAACTAGTAAGTCTTAAAATAAACTAACGTACCTAGCAACCCAAAGACTAGTCTCCCATCAGCATCTCGCGTCGTTCTTACCTGGAACAATAAAAAAAACACGAGTCTTAGATTTTGTTATAAACAAAACGTTCTATCGCAGTCCGTAGACCGCGACCCGCCGCACTTTGATTTTAAGACCATAAGGAAAACCACAGCCGTCCTTTCATGAATTTATTAAAAACCGGCCAAGTGCGAGTCGCACTCGCACGTGAAGGGTTCCGTACCATCGTACAAGATTTAACATAAAACAATCGTACGGGGGCCCACCTTGATTTTTATATATTTTTTATTTTACCTATTTGTTGTTATAGCGGCAAAATAAATACACACCCTGTATTTACTACTTCAGCTGCTTACCTATTACGGTTCATGTGATACAGCTCTGTGACAGACGGACAGATGGACAGCGGAGGATTAGTAATAGGGTTCAGTTGGCACCCTTTGGGTAAGGAACCCTAAAAATAGAACATGATTTTATTTTGATATAGAATGATATAGAGACACAATAGATGGCCAGCGGTGCCTTTGTCCTTCAACCAAGTGCAGACAGGATGAGGGCAACTAAGGGCAGACAGAATGAGCAAAGAAGTCATATGAATAAAAATATATTTTCCTGTGACAGAAACTCATTATGCTCAGTTGGGAATGGTTTCTTATCACTCAAATACAAAATCAAAATTAAATACGCACGCGTTCTATGGATCTATTTCGGTTATGACAAATAATGTATATTTTACTCAAACAATAAAAATACTGAAAACGCCTGCACAGGGCAGCCATATGAAACACACATCTTTCCTCACCTAAAGCCATACAAGATTGCCGACGAATAGCCGGAGGTCAAGTACGTATACTAAGGATGCAGGCTACCGAAATAAAAACCACCCGAGATTTCATTATCTATGCTTATGAAATTACCATTATTGACTAACAGAGAACGTACATCGTAAACCGGTGGACTTCGAGCTAAAGCGGAGAGAATAATTTTTGAGAAAATAATTCTTGACTACCCTAGATCTCTAAGGAAAAAGTGTACTAAGGAAGGTTTTTTCCATTCCAAGGAGTGAACGGGGGTGGCAAATATTGTATGGGGAAATGCTTTTGCCCCGTATGCGTTCCTAAACCATTCCATTCAAAAAAACCTTGGTGAGTTGTTGTGCACACACGCTCGAAAGTTTCTGGCCATATTTTACCGGGCTTGACTTGAGTCGGGAACCTTAGCTAGTATAGTACTTGATATTAACGGATATACATGTCAACTGTATATCCATTACTTCTTTCCGTAAATATCAAGTATTATGTCGAATCTAAATAAACATACTTAGCTAGTATTTTAATAAAGTAAGAATCAGGGTATGGTATAAATATGATTACCATAGGGATTAAAAGTATCATATTTATTTGAGCACAACCAGTAAGAAGAGAAGTTCCTGACATTTTAAACGGCTGCTGAACCCTTAAATAACCACCATCCATAGTAATAACACCATGTTTGACAAAACGAACACACAGGAATTGCACCTACGAGCTGCATCAATTGCAATTTTTTATATTTTTCGTTTTCAATAGGGCCCGAAAGCTCGTAATTCGCGAACTTTTTTTTTAAAGCAATCGCGGCATTTGGCGTTCGCCAGGACTTGACATAAGAGGGCCTATGCATGTTTTTGATGCAATATTAGCGACAGACATACACAAAGCTAATGCCCCCTGACGTCAGCCTAAAGAACATTTTTCCTCGTCTGCGTGTAACAAATACTTTCGATAAATGAAATATTTCTTTGTTATTTGAACAGACAGACAATGATGGATGAAATATTCGAGGAGCGGGCGCGATGTTAGGGCGGGCGGAGACTGCCAGGGCGGGCGACTGGGCGGGATATAGGCCACGGCTTTATACGACTGTATTTGTCGAGTTTTCAACATTATTATTTTGCCCCGCGCCGCCTTCGACTCTTTCCGCGAGTAATTTTTATCGACGCCTTGGCTAAAGTGTTTTTTTCCATTATTGAGACATGATTGGATTTACTATCGCTAAACGTTCGAGCGGTGGCAACTTTCCGCGCGCTCGAAGATATTCCATGGCTGAATGAATTCAGAGAATTGTTTGTACTTACTGAAATTTTAAAACGAAGAGTTACGAAAGGGAAATAAAAATCTAGACTAGATGAAAGCAAGGCTTTAACTGTTATTGAATACTAGTATGAGTTACTTTCGCACAGACTCCCAAGAAGTGATAATAAATTCGATTATCTTAATTCTTATCACATTGTCAGTAAGCAGTCTTAATTGCTCATAAACTTGAATGGTGACTATACCATTTTAGAAACGGAATAAACTATTTAATTACAAGGTTTTAAGGGTTTAGTTTCAGTGTATTGAAACTTTGTGTACCTAAGTAAGCTTAACAACAATACATGGAAATACAATCTAATTTAACATTAATTTATCCTTATATTGTTTCATTTTATAAGCAAATGGATATGATTGGTTGAATTCTCGAAAAAAATTGATGTTATCCCAGGACCACGGCTACAATCAACTGGATGGTGAACAGGGACACTTTTTCATGGCCACTTCGACAATCTTTAACCTAATGCTATGGTACCGATCCGGGCAGGCTTAATACCCTTACAAGGTAGGGAAAAGGGGAAATTTTACATGGATGGACCATGGAACAGCTCGCATTCGTGAAGAAACGCACTTCTCCAACTCAAACTTCTCCAACAAAAGAGAAAGTGGTGCATTGGCGGGGATCGAAACCAAGACCTCTGGCATGGTAAGCAAGTACCTGCGCTCCTGAGCTACAAACCGATCATGGTGATGAACATTATAAGATATTGAGAGATAAATATTACCGAAAAACCATCGTTGGGTCGATTCAACATAAAACGCATTGTTTTATGCGGCAGGTTCAATTTCGTTTAGCAAAGCTTTGTATGCGTGGTACTACCAAGCACATGTTGTGAGCTAGACAAGCAGAGGGCTTTTCTTGGCAAAACATGCTTGTTATTTTTCATTCGCACAAGGAGCGAGTGGCGGCGGGCGACGCAGGACCGAGGCGATGTTGGAGCAGAATCCAAAAACAGAGCTAAGAACAATCAATGTGGATAGCGGATAATTTTTGTAAATATAATTTTAATGTCATTCATATGCACGAATTGTATTTGCCAACATTATCGCCCTCGGACAATGTTTGCACAAGTTGCAGGAAAGTGTTTGTCAAAATAAATTTCAATTTACATTTTATTATGACCTAAAACGTTAATTGAATTCAAATACTACTTCAAACTTAACAAATCAACAATGAATCTCATGAACCGTAATTAGTAGACGCAGCTGTAAGAGTGTGTATTTATCTTGCCGCTAAAATAACAAAAAGTAAAAATAACAGTAAAAAAACGTAATATTAATTGTATTGCGATTAATCTCTTACGACTTCCATCAGAGAAATAATGTTTATGTTCCTTTTAGAAATATACCCAAAATATAAGCTGTCTGAGTTCTCATTTTAATTGGTGTTTACTTAACTTCAAAGTTACGTAAAAACGTCAAAGCTATACAAGTTTTACTACTTATTCTATAGTTTACTTCTTAAACCTGTCTAACACAAATTTAAACTACTGATTTGTATGACAACGTCAACGTATTGACGATGCGTAACCTGTCAAATCAAACTCGGACTCGCAAATGTTAATTCGCTTAACGCCTCCTGCGCGCGCTCTTCGATTATCCATACATTTGAACGTTCGGTTTGTCGTAAACGCCAATCTAAGTAACAAGTCGGACTTGGGCTTTAATCACAAGAATAATAATTTAATTATGTTACGTGACACGATTTTATGATAGAAAACCCACGGATCCAGATTGTTCATTATTAAATCGTTGCATAAGAGTGCATATTAAAAAAAATCATGAAAGGCCCTACACAAATGCGGAATGGGTAAATGAATGCTCACTTCGAAAAAAAAACGAAAGGTCTTTATCAGAATTCATCCTTATTTGGTAATTCTATCCCCGGTCGGCGATCTGTGGCACGGTGCTCAGACCCACGCACAGGGCGTTCCTGCATCAATGTTTTCTTACTCCTATGGCGATGTTTACCCAGCTTATGAGCGAAAATTCCCCTGCACTGCGCTATCAACTATTTCGCATGATACACAACACGGGGACTAATATTTTTCATGTTTAAAACTTTACCTCTTAGTGCGAATAAACAGGTTTGAGGGACGCGTACACTTAAGGTGGCCCAACCCGGTGGGACTAACTCAATCGCGGGCACGGTACAAACCGTGCTGTTGCGCTCTGGGACCCTTTCTGTTTCAAAGAAAAAGACAGGCTCCGGAGGAAGATGCAACGTGTCCGTAAAAAGACAATGTGTATAGTGTATGATTTGGTGAGATTTACGAAAATTTTAATTACAAAACGAATTATAGCTAAAAGTAAACCACGACCGCTGACGACCACGAACGGTCAAATATCTAACAAAAACCAAATAGATTATAAATCTTGATTAAATAAGCTATGTCTGATGACTAATCTTTTTAAGATATTCTTACTTTATCATTGCGTAATCTACTTCCAAAATTATTGCATAAAACGCGCGAAAAATCCGAACTTTCGGACCTTATAACTTAGAAACCAAACACAATTTTACAATGCCAACGGTCATCAGACATCTAGTTCGGTCAAATAAAGCTATTTTGAGCAAAATTTGGGATCTCTGACAAGTAATATGTGCGTGATCTTCTTTCCCCGTTTGTATGGAGAGTTGAGCGGGATGGGCCACCTTAAGGGAAATAAATACCTAAATATGAACGTTTTTTTGAAGTCGATTACAGTAAAGCCTTTGGTTGTTAAACATTGAAAAAATACTGAGCTTATAGAACGTGCGTTTGCGATCCACATCACGAACACACGCGTACACATCCCCATTATGTTAAAAACACTTGTATAATCTTCGAAATAAAAAATATTTCTAAAAGGAACTTTTTTTTTCCTTTCAAAGCCATTTTTTCTGTTATCTTCCTATTTAGAAGAATGATCTTATACCTTTCAGCCATAACGAGGTACACATCCCCCTTGCAGTTATAAAATTCTACATACAGGAATTACACAAAATCAAACTAGTCGTGCTGGAAACGAGTGTTCTTGCTGGTTTTTGGAGCGGGAACGGAGCGCGCGAAACGTGCGCACCGTCCCGCTGACATGATGGCACTGGCTAGAAATCGCCGCGCGTATTCTTGACTGGACGATAGTTTATATAGGCGCCTTAAAAACACGCAAAACGCGTCTTAAGGGTCTTGAAGAATTTGGAGGCTAAAATATTGAACACTGCTAAAAACTCAAGGTACCTCAGGTACTCTCATAAGACACTCGTTTATTATTCTGCGCCTAAGTGGTAACACTTAGGATTTGAACATTTTTATGACCAGTAGGCCTATTCTTTGAAAGTAAAGATTAATAATAAAATAGCAGCGAATCCGTGCTTCGGTATTCTTGAAACTGTCAGTCCCTTACTTGTCTGCGTACTATAAGTGAGCAATTTAAATGGTTTCTTGGAAACGAGTCTAACGATTTGGATAAGATGATGTATTTATATAATATTTTATTTAAATATATTTTATTATTTATTAAAATATATTTTAATATTTTATTTATAATAATTTAATATGACAATAGTAAATAGTGTAATTTAGGCATTGGCATTCCCATATCCAGTGAAGTACCTGTGATAACCTTTGGGTAAAATCACAGCGAGAAAACACAAAATTATCTGTTAAAATAGAAACATTCAAAATCGGCTAGTACTTACCGATGTACGCTTCTAAATCGCAAAGTATTCCCATCTATATTCTCACCAACTGGTACGGTAAGCATATAGCCCGTACAGAAGTCATGGTGATATCCTTGACAAAAGCAGACATTGCTTGTTGATTCGACGATAAACTTTGTTTTTAGGGTTCCGTACCCAAAGGTTGAAAACGGAACCCTTTTATTAAGCCTCCGCTGTCCGTCCGTCCGTCCGTCCGTCCGTCCGTCCGTCTGTCCGTCTGTCACAGGGCTGTATCTCAGTAACCGTAACAGGTAGACAGCTGAAATTTTCACAGAATGTGTATTTATTTTGCCGCTACAACAACAAATAGGTAAGATTAAAAAATAAATAAAATTAAAGGGGGCTCCCATACAAAAAACGTGTTTTCCTTCGTGTGCGAGTCCGACTCGCACTTGGCCGGTTTTTTGTAAATAGTTTAGTTGATTTTTGAATTTTCAAGATATTTTGATAGAACGAGTGCTTTCGTTAATATGAGGAGTGGTCTCGTACGAGACACTCCATTGCTGTCTTTTTAGATCACGGAGATCGTCGATCTCCGTGTTCTAGATTCACATAAAAGGTACACTGGAAAGTTTTGTTGAACGCTGACTGTACAAATACAATTCCCAAAATTATCATTAATTATATTACTAGCAAAAATTTAAACAAAAGTGAAAATGATCTATGCCTTTTTTGCTAGCAGTCCAGCAGCTAACTTAAGCACATGAGGCCTTTGCTATTCCAATTCTGCAATGTAGCCGTCGCAGCGTCTAACGAAACCCGCCCGTTAGTTGTTGTTTCTTTACGTCGAGAAAGTTTGTTTTCGGAAATGGCTGAAATTATATCTAGTATCAAGAGATTTTCCATTCCTATAGAAACAACCTAATATTTCAGGATGACTACATTAAACAGAACCGCGTCATCAAATAACCTCAAAGTAAATAGCGTTGGAAGTGAAAATGCACATTTTAAGGAAGAAGATATCAACCTCAGTTTCACAACCATTGCCTCTGAAATGAGAGACCATGGGGATTACCACTAGGCAACGTACCACTTACGCCACAAGCCCTTAGTGGTAAAAATGTTGGATATTTAATGTATACACATACACTAAGTTATAAAAATATTGGACGTTTATCTTTGGTATATTATGTTAATTGTAAATCTACGGGGTTACCATGATAAGTTAACTCGTCGAGGTGAAAAGGCACTAAAATGATCAAATCTGATGTTTAGTTTCATGTCGTAACATGCTACAACTGTCAAACGACGTGTTATTCGGCCAAGTGAACTGAAATTGACTAGTTGGCTGGTACGAAGTCAACTAAACGTCAGATTTCAACACCGGCTTGCCTATTCGCTTGCTTTTCACCCGGCGAGTGAACGTACCATGGTAACCCCTCCGTATACTACGGCAGAAGAAGAAAGAAGACACATCTATCTTTACAATAACATTAAAGTTAAAGAGAGATGGTGCACTCTAGCCTAAGTGGTAAATATGTTGGTTGATTACTATAAACACGTATCCTAAGTGGTAAAAATGTTGAATATTTACTGTACACACGTACAGCAGGTACATAAGCACGTTTCAGGTCATTAAACGACAGCTTATTCGATATAGGCGCCGCCGCGGTACAGTGCCACGCATGCAAATGAGACGCCCATTGACTATACGTTATGTTAAATTCGAGCATAAATTAATTATTGTAAATTAATATGCCTTCAGAGGCTGAGGGTAATATTTTCTGTAGTCAACGAGCCAGTGCCTCGTTAACGCGTGTAAAACGACGATATTTCATTAGTTAATTACGACTTTAATGCGATTTAAATTTTGAGCTCATTAATACACCCGTATGCCGTGAAACTGTTAAAGGTGGGTTGGTATGTATATTTAGAAAATAGGGGTCAAAAAGTAGAATAGATAAGTGACAAAAAACTGATATTTTAAATTACAATAATGTTTCGTTTATGAGCACGATGAAATTGAACTAGATGGAAAAACAGCCAATTTTTTATTAGCTTTTAGACCATATTTTCATTCAATGCTATGGTATCAACAGGCAGGCTTAACCCACCTACAGTTTTACCTGGATCCCGAATAATGGAACAGCTCGCATTCGTAACGAAATGCACTTATCCAACTCAGCAAGAAAAAGTGGTGCATGAATGGGACAGGGTTTTAAACCAATGGCCTCTGGCATGAAAGCAGTTTTAAACACGACTCGATGTCTTCCATGCCGCATGCAATGTATTGAAAGAGTAACTTCGAAGTCTTCATTTTCCTGTATTCCCACTGAATTCGGAGGCTGTAGAACGTAGCCCGAACTATGTTCAGTGAGGTGAGGGAGTAATTCACCCCGTATTTTCTCAATAAACCGGGTGGATTGGGGCGGGGCCGATGCGAAAGTATGGAGCCGGTTAAAGGGTCTGTTGACTGTTGGCAAACCTTCCAGCAGAGAAAACACTTGTGATTGTACGCGGACGGAGTGAAGTGTGCGCGGGGGGGCGGTAGGGAGCGGGGTCACAGTGCGCGTGTATCTGAAGTGGTAGGTAAAGCCAATCGGCCTTTTTCCTGTACTTACCTTTGAACGATCGAAGGCCAAGGGATAAATAGTTTTTGAAAGAATATAATACATAAAATCAGAGATCTAAATTGACATCTTTGTGTAAAATCGTAAATTCGCAAATACGCAAAGCAAATGGCAAGCTAATATCCGGCATGTTATTATTTTCTATGTTCAACATTAACTCTTATGATATCCAACGTTCCGGCGCGTCTTTCAGTTCATCTATCTTTACATCTGTCTGCGTGTAACTGCGAAACAACTTACTCTATTCTGATGCGGTTTGTCTTCATATCCGTTTTAGGCTACTTAACATCACGCTAAATTACTTTGAGGTGAGCAATGTGAGATAAGTTCTGAGAAAACCGACTGTTTGTCATAGGGGAAGCTGCGGGCAAAACTAGTTCCCAATCAAATTGTAGTAGTTTATATTTTGCTAGTTTCAATTAGCTTCAGCGCTTGTACAGGTCTCGACAGAAGCTAGGAACCAACGCCTGCGTGACAAACCCGCTCAGAAATAGTCTTGGATCAAATTGGTGGTGCAAATTGACTACAATTAACAATTCATTTGTGGCCATATGCACAAAAATATTATATGTTACCATATTGTTATAGTTATTTAATAGGTTCTACTAGTAGATTTATGTGGGTGCACTAGGGTTCCAGTTAGGTATCTGCCAGTGTAGGTCGAAACTTTTAAGATGAGGCAAACTCGGTATTCATTACTAAAAGCACAAATTAGTACTACTGATATCCATATCAATAGGTGTTAGGTGTTTCGGAATGGCGCTCAATCGGTATTGAAAAATATTTCGCATCAAGCTTCCAAACTTGCCGTTTCCGTGTATTGAGTGAGTGCCAAGTTCGCCTCATCTTCAAATATTAGACCTGTAGGGGTTGTAACTGTAGTTGAATTGTACGTGCCGTGGGCAAGAGGCGCACATGTGTGAGTGTTTGTGTATAGAGCAGGAGAAAGAAAGGTTAAAAGTGAGGGTGGGTGTGTGTGTGTGTGATAGAGAGGGAGGGTGGGTGTGTGTGTGTGAGGGTGTGTATACGTAAAAATATAATTATATTTTTATTTTACTGCTTTATCTGCACTGCATTGTACTGTGCGAGGGGCACGGAAAGAGTGTGTAGAGGTGCGGGACGAAGAAAGTCAATCGACATATTATGCGACGAGAGATGGAGCAGAAATAAACGACGCGGCACGAGATGAACCCTTAAAAATAAATAAGGGAAAATAAACAAATATGACGGCGAAACTTTTCCAATTTTCCGCAGATGAAACCCCTAGCGTGAATGCGTAGATTTGGGCTGTTATCCCAAATTAAATTCTGAAGAAGTCTACGTTGCCTTATAATGTTTCGTGGCACAACTGTAAGGGCCACGCTCTGGAAAATTGCAAACGCCGAATTATATTTTCCGAAAATAGGTCAAGCATACGTCTAGTACCCGGAGAGTAGCCTGTCAGAACATTACATTATATCTATTAAGGCTGTTCCGACCCATATAAAGTTGTTTGCACACATAACGCAAAATGTATTGCACTTTAAGCCACGAATTAATAATAAGAGTTTAAAATAGTCATATTACTTGCAGCGAAAACAATTTCACAATTTCAGGATTATTGGTTTTGTTACAATTTATTTAAATACGATTTTTATTTAACAGCGCCATCTAACGGTGTAAAACTTCTAATCGGCAATTACAACGAAACCATTAAACCTGAAATTGTGAATATGTTTTCGCTGCAACTACTATGGCTATATGTAATATTTTTGACGAATTCGTGCCTTAAAGTGCAATACTTTTTGCGTTCTGTGTAAAAAAAACATTGTATGGGTCGGAACATCCTTAACATACCAACTTCGTAAATGTTCAGCATGTTTGTTTAATTGTTTTTAAAGTCGTATTTACTTCCCTTTGCTACTTATAGATATTAGCTTTTTATTCGTAAATTTTATTTGGGCTATTTTTTTCCGTAATACATCAGGGTAAATTTAATTTAAGTTATTTTCTAATAGATATCTAATTGTAACTAAATAACTATAACTGTTTAAAAAGGTTCACGAAAATTCAATTTTTTTTCCGCACGAGGATAAAGGGTTTAAGCTTTCAATAATATTGCCTGACTTAAAATAAACATTCTGACGCAAAATTTGCCTGAAATTCCACTCAGAGCCAGGAAGTGAATATCCGACTTCTTAGAAGTGAACAAAAACTCACCACACCAGGAGTTTTAACGCTCGAAAAACTAAAGAAAAAGCGTTGGTACACAAAGCAAAAAGGACGGGGGCAAGTGGCTACAGAATTCTCATACGCGACGTTTGGTGGTACTATACTGCACAAGCGCAGCAAGAAATAATGGTATTATGCCGACACTCCACTGGATGCTAGCTTTATATGTTAAGCGCGGTATATGGCGTACGGCAGGACATCGCATAACAGGTGCCGTCGACGCTCAGGGGCTCTCGAATGCCGGCCAGCCTGGTGCTTCTTAACACCATATCTGAAGGACTCCAAGTTGTACTTTGGGGAAAATGGCTAGGCAAACGCACTGAGGCCCACTGTTTACCGATACACATATAAAGGATCTGGTTTGTTTTTATTTTGAGACTTTCGGAAGTGAATGAGTGAAATAGTTAAACTAACTTAAAACTTATCAAGTTTCCGACGAATTGAAAATAAAAAAGTATTTGTGATTATTTGATTCTACTAAAAGTTAAAATAAAACTTAAAATATTCAATTCGGTATGTACACGTTTTATAGGATTTTTTTAATGGGGTTACTATCAAACAAGTGATTTTGGAGTGCATATGTTCACAAAGCAATCTTCGAGTCATGACAGTTGAAGAACAACACAGTCATGTCAATATCGAATCAGAGAGTACATAGTTGGGTTTATGAATCGATTAGGATATTTACAGTAATGTTGTATTTTACTTTATGTATTAGCAATCAGCGTTTTGAGCCTCTAATCTACGCTGCAAAGCAACGTGTCTCTTTCCAAGTGGATAACGAGCCTTAAGCTAAACGAATTAAATGCAATTAAAACTGCAGTCCGCTTTCCGCGCGCTTCCGTGCGAACTAAACACCGCTGGTTAAATTGAATAAGCGCCTTCGGGGTGCGATTACGTTTGTAGTTCGGGTCTGCAACTGTAGAAGTTGTTGCTTAGGACGATGAAGTAACAACAAGTAAGAAGAACAACGGGTAGGCAAGATCCTAAAACAGTGTAATGCAATGATTTGGAGTAATTCAGCCACATTACGACTAGCCTGTCCCATGCTAAATTCAATGAGCTTTTTAAAACAAACAATCCTTTAAAAATGCTGTTATTGTTATCTCTGAGATAATAGATATGGTAATGAACAGAACAAGAAGGCTGTACCCGTCTAAATCTTCATCATTTAGTGAGACTAAAATCTTCTTCAGTCAATATGCGTTATCATCGTAATCGCACCTCAAAGAAAACGAGCCCCTCGGCGCTCCGAGTTTTATACGCTAAGCCCCTTAGCCGATGGCAGTGCGAATTTTGGAGCCTCTGCTCACCGCGTCGAGCTGCGGAGTGATGTTGTTCGACCCGAAGCAGCCTTTGGCGCATTCACGGGCTCTGGCGAGCCGTAGGTTCAAAGATTGTTGGTTATGCAGGATTATTTTAGCTTGCATATGATTACGCGTCCACCCATGATTAAGTTCATCGAATGAAATTTCTCAATTTTAAGGACATCGATGTTGAGTAATAGATGAAATATAATCATACATTTTCATCCACTCTTTATATTTATTTTGTTTTATTTAGACGTTAAAGTCAAAACTATAAATTTGTTTTATAATCATCCCAAGACACTTAATTTGTTTTTTTATATGACTGGAGACCCCACTTACTGTCTTGATAGTAGCCCAACACACATAATGGGGATTAGCTGTCATGTCATAATTTTCGTAATATTGTTTGGAAGGAATGAAAAACACGAACAATTATTATCATAGTCGCGTCAACCAACGTTCTTTCAATGCGATGGTACCGACCCGGACGAGATTGACCACCTAGTAAGTAATGCCTCATACATTATAAAGAAAGATCGAGGTAGCCTCTAAATAAGAACTCTCTTTTTTACATACCAGTAACGTTTCTTAGTTCAGAAAAAAACCGATTTGTCCAATGATGGTGGATGGTAAAATAAGTACTTAGTTATTGAATGTTTTTTTAGTATCCTCAATTGTTTTATTTTTATTTACTTATTGTTTTATTTATTAAGGATGTAAATATTCTTTTGACCTTGTCAGTGTATGATAAAGTGTGTTTCTGAAGATTTTAGCGCAAGAAATGTAGAACAAAATTGCATCATTAAATGTATTCAGTCGAAATAGTCTTTTTTAGGGTTCCGTACCCAAAGGGTGAAAACGGAACCTTATTACTAAGCCTCCGCTGTCCGTCCGTCCGTCCGTCCGTCTGTCACAGGGCTGTATCTCATGAACCGTAATAGGTAGGCAGCTGAAATTTTCACAGATTATGTATTTGTTTTGTCGCTATAACAGCAAAATAAAAAAAATATAAAAATCGTGATTTTTTTGTGTTAAATTTTATACGATGGTACGGAACCCTTCGTGTGCGAGTCCGACTCGCACTTGTTTTGATTTAATGCATTTTTGAAGTAAGCCCTCGAATATATCGCATACGTGTCGAATACGTAGTAACGAGTGCATAGTTATTGCGGTTACGCGTGTGAATATACTTTCAACTCCATCACGGTCATGATTTGAACACAAATGACTCAATCTGTGGTCGAACGAAGGCCGGTTAAAACACAGTTTAAGGCGTAATGCACACCGAGTGTTAATCGCTGGCGGTGTATAATTATTGTACTAAGTAATGGTAGGCAGTGTTGACTCGCCGAAACTGGTGCCATGCCGTGCCGAACGGCCGTAAAACTCCCTAACGAGACTTAACAACGTCGCTGGACATAGCAATTATAACCCAGTTCAATTCAGACCTAAACACGGTGGGTCAAGGTAGTAATTTCAATGATAATTTACTGTTTAGATACATTGTTTGATTGCGCAATCTAGGATAAACCGTTTTGCAGGAAATAAGGGTGGCTCAATTTTCTATCCTAGCTTATTTTATTGGTGTCGATTCTTAGCCCCGATTGCACGAAGAGACGGCTGAGTTAATCAATGTTCAAACACGTCACTTTTAGTGAACCGCATGGAGTTCCTTCCATACTGTTCATTCAGAGTGACGTGTTTAATCATACGTTGACGTTGATTTTGATTTTTTGTCCTTTCGTGCACTCGGCGCTTAGTCAAACATACTAGCTCTCTGAGCTGTAGACCTCGCGAGTGAGTCTTTGCAAAGCTTAAAACTGAATAAATATTCACCGTGCACCTTAAAATAAACGCCATATTTTTTCTTGTATTTTTCTCACTGCATTAAGTACCTAACGCTTTAGGTCTTATCACAAATAAAACGTTCTATTTCGTTCCGTTCTCCGATATTTTGAAATTTTTCCAGGAACTGAATTTACAAAAAGGCCCATACATAATTATCGAATCTGCTTCGAAATGCTACTTGTAGAGGAGAACATCCGGACGTACAAAAGCATTTTTGTCCTAGCTTAAACGGAGACGCTTAGCTAGGCGCTTCGCTCGGTCAAAAAAATGGTACGTTTATTAGTTATATTTTTTAAGCGCGTTTGAGAAAACAGGTCAGTGTTTTTTTTTCGCTTGTAATCCGGTCGCGCGCGCCGATTACACGTATCAAATTATTTGAATATAGCATATCTCTTCGCGTTCTTACCACGCTGCCATATATTAGTCATTTGACTCAGTTAAAATTTGTTTGAATGCTTAAAATATATCTGTTTTTATTAATGCTTAATAAATATTATATATATGTACACACAACTTTTTTGTATTATAATGTGCTTACATAAGGAGCGCCTGGCATAAACTATAGTTATTTTGGGAATAGAGTGGGTTGGTTCATCGATGTTCATGCGTGAATTATGCCATACACACATTCCGGAGAAATAATGTTCACATATGAATGTATTATTACATTAACAATATATTTTTCGGAGCACCGACGTTTGAAAAAACATCACCGTTTATGTAAGGAGAGTCGGGCATAAAAAGGCCACCGGGCACGGTAGAGTTAACAGCGCCGCTGCGGTCTTCATTATATTGTGCGCTGGGCGGCGGCGGCGGGCGGGCGGCGGCGGTGGGCGGCGCGGGGCAGCAGGGCGGGCGGGCGCCTCGCCGCTCCACTGCGCGCCCGTTTGTGGCAAAGCGAAAGCCATCGGGAGATATCATCAAAAGAATAAGAGAAACTTACACCAGGCGTGAGAATATAATGGGCGGGCCCGCGACGTGTTGAGAACGTCTACTTACAAGTAATAGCTGCTCCGGAGGACGGAGCGCTACCTGAGTGCGCTGCTACTGTTCAGTATAGTCAGTCCAACTATTCATTTCACTTTTGACAGCTCGGAATCAATCGATTAGTTTATTTTTTATTTAGTGGTACCGATTCCATTTATTATAACAATCGCCTTTATTTTTCAAAAAGCTGTTAAGTGATATTATTATTATTATTATTTTTTATTTAAAACAGCTCAATTCTTGTATGTATTATATTGTCGGTGGCCTGTTAATAATTATGGGAATTTATAAGAATACTTACGTCAAAGGTAAAATCTTAATCTTAAAAGTTGTATCTTTTACAGTAATATAGTATTGAATGAGTTCAGTTCGGGTTGTTAATATTGTTAGTAGAATCAACCATAAGGCAAGGACCCAACACACCGTATTCCCGAAGGAATTAGGTGCCATGCCAAGACCGTCCATTTACGAGCACATTGAACTGGATGGATTTCATTGCCGTTTAGACAATATTTTCTTCCAATGCAATGATACCAACCATTACTAGAGCGCTGATATCCTTTATGTTCCAAAACTCGGTTAGATTTAGGCAATAGACAATGATCAAAGATGCTTCGCGGCAAGTTTAGAGTAATTATTATAAAAAAAACATTGCCAAAGTTTCTTTCTACGCGCGAAGCAATAACTTCTCAAAATAATAACCTTTCGGCCGACGCCTAATAAAAGCAGTTTTTTCTTTCAGCCGAATCAAATTACAGACTTATGAATATATTTCGCATTAAACTCTAAAGTGCACCTTTGGGCGGCGGCGGTGGGCGGCGGCGGTGTGGGGGCGGTGCTGAGGGCGGGGGTGGGGGGGGGGGACGGGCGGGGAGGGGAAGGTCGTAATCAGAAAATTTCATCAAGAGTTTGCTTCTGTGCGCGCGTTCACGGTTTCTGCTGACTTTTAAGTTGAGTTAAATAAAATCTCGGGCGCTGTTCTTTGCGCTGCTTGAGGATGCTGTGTCGGCGTTTTTATGTAGGTATCTATACATAATATACGTAGATACAGGTATATAATGTAGGTATAATAGACAAGATTAGAGAACACTTGCCATAGTTGAAAGAACCTAAGAGGGTTTTTAAGAGCAGTAATGGATGCCTGCATCAGTGATGAGACATGAGGTGAAACTGGCGGTAGTTAGAGATCTGGGAAACCAACCAGCATACCCCAAAGAAAAACTACCCGTAGTGAATATACTGACTATACCCTATGTAAATTAATGGTAAAATCAAATATACCGTTACCGAACTTAGTAGGAATAAGGGCATACCAGAAGGACTGCCTTCATGGATGTTCCTCAGGTCTAGGGAACATATAACAACAACCGAAACATAGATATTTCATGTTTTTAAAATGAAATGAGCAAAAGAAAAATACAAAATCTAGAAATACGTTTACAAAAAAAAAATGTACGAATTTTCGTCGCCCCCACACATATGTACATGAATGTATTAAAATACACGGGACTGAAAAGTCACATAAATAATTTATTTTAGCATTTAGTCATTCAACATTTATTTATATTTAAGAGCAAAGAGCTGCTTATTTTGACCTTTAGAACCATATCCCCGAAATGCATGTTTGCATTACTCATTCTCTACAATTGTTGACATCATGGTAGAAGCCGTTGGTATTTACAATAGTTATGTAAACATTTTTAGGGTTCAGTACCCAAAGGGTGAAAACGGAACCCTATTACTAAGCTTCCGCTGTCCGTCCGTCTGTCCGTCGGTCACAGGGCTGTATCGTATGAACTGTAATAGGTGGGCAGCTGAAATTTTCACAGAGTGTGTATTTATTTTGCCGCTATAACAAACAATAGGTGAAACAAAAAAATAATAAGCTTTAAAGAGGGCCTTTCATAGTTATTATTTTTGAAAAACGTAGTTTTTATGTTAAATCTTGTACGATGGTACGCAGCCCTTCGTGTGCGAGTCCGACACGCACTTGGCCGGTTTTTTATGGTAAAATAAAATGTCCAGTCACCAATAATGTGTGTGACTTATTCTGCGCCTTTCAGTATATTGAGCTATTAGAATATCGAATTCACGTTTGGAGCAAAGACTAAGTGAGTTAAGCCCGTGTAGGTAGAGGCAAGCGGCGGCAAGTTTCACGTGACCGCCCAAGTCAGGTAGCCAGTCAAATATTTGTTAAACTCATCAAGCTCCACCCTCAGTGGATCGGTGCTGACGTGAAATTTCGGACCCGTCAAAATTCAGGGGCCGGCGAAAGGTTCTTCCGGGTGAGTTTTCCTTCGTTTTAATCAAATTACCAATTAAGCGAGGCCTGCGCGGCTGTGTACCTGCCGAGTTTTTATCCCGCTGTACCCGCGTGACGCTCGACTAATTGGTTGACCCGTGACGTGGGTTCTGTTGCGGCGATGTACTGACGTGGAACCCAACAATGGCCACGCGGCACGAGGCAAAAGTCGGGTCTCCAGCAAATAGTTTCCGTGCATGCGAAACCATGTACGATGGACCTACGACACGTGTGGGCTAGTTTAGTCAGTTCGTGTCCCGTCTCTGATATTTTTTATTTCCATAGCGTAAAACACAATTGCTTCCGAGCGGTTGAAAAACGGAGGCATTTTTTTCACGGAACTATAAAATCACAATGGGAAATTCGATTTTTCATTATTGCAGGTGGGCATTACACCATTTTTGTTTTCCTTGAATAATAAGTAATATCTTATTTAATCTTC
Source organism: Incurvaria masculella (assembly GCA_946894095.1). NCBI lineage: Eukaryota > Metazoa > Arthropoda > Insecta > Lepidoptera > Incurvariidae > Incurvaria > Incurvaria masculella. The sequence continues at coordinate 3,468,733 of OX335650.1, read as the reverse complement.
GACTTCCCACTTCGACCTAACTTTGGAAATTTTAATGTTTTTAGTCTCGATATTCAAGGTCGAACTTTAGATCCAGTTAAAGTGATAAGGTCATGGCATCTAATTACTTTCGGTATGCGGTTTGGCAGCCTAGATGACACTAGATATTTACCATTGGCGTAGAAGGAGCAAGTACCTAACCGATCTCATTGGATGTTACCGATCCATGTCTAGTAATATAAACATATACACACCTTCACGTCAAAATGAATGACATTATTTGATGCTGCAATACCTTAACCGTGGTGAGGAGAAGAATCTTGTAATTTCCTCGGCATTACGTCAACGAAACGCATGGGAGAACATTTTGTTGCACCTACAATCTTTCGACTACCGACGATGTTACACAGCAGTGGGCTTTCCATACATAAAAAAATGCGGGCTATCCTTGCTTTTGCAAATGAACACTACTGGGAATAGGTTAAACAACATGATAAGTAATAAATCAAGCATAATGTGTGTCTAATTTAAGCGATTATCGGCTCATGATTCCGTAAAGCCTCGAGCGTACCAGGGCATGCATCACGTCGGTTGCAGGTGAAATGCGTACGTTGTTATCGCGCTCTCATCTCTACCGAGCCGATGTGTATAAACCTCCGCAGAATATATAAGCCTCCACCAGGAAGGGACTCGAATAAACATGTGCAAGTGTAGGGTAGAGAGATGGGCATATTGTCTCTAACATGGCTAAACGCACCCATTAACCAATTTACTGTGACAATCCAAAAATGAGAACCAACGGATTCTCATGATCCTTTTATTTTTAGGATCGGCAAACTATGGAATGCACTCCCTGCCGAGTTATTTCTCCCAAAGTACTACCTAGGGTTCGCAGCCCCGTGTGGCATATGGCAATGTCGCAATTAACATCAAAAAGTAATACTTATGTTTCGTAGACGTTAACCACTAGACTCGTAGTACTAAACATTTACCAAACATTATTTGTTTGAAATAATTTAATCTCTGGACCTATTTCGGAATCGAAACAGTCTTTATGCATTTGATAACCCAGTTCTCCGGCAAGATTAAATGCTATTTAGTATTACGCATTAGGAGTCGGAAAAAAAATTAGAAATAATACTAATCGAAAACGAACTAATAGCGCGGACGGGCGATTCGACGCAGCGGGTCGAGGGGACATTTCTGATATGCGCTTTACATCCACACACTATCCCGGCTAGTGTGTGGATGTAAAGCGCATGTCAGACTATGGCGCTAGGGCCGACTGGCCGACCAATCGATGGGACGCATTACATAAGCCCCGCTCGGCTGACTAGCGTCAAAGCTTAGCAATGAGGCGTGACGGATAAGGTAACGCGCACAATCTGTGATCTTAGGGGAAGGCGATGTGGCGCAAACAACATGGGAGTGTTCATTTGTTGTGTATGATGTTCAAGAGTGTATAATATTTGTGTCAGCCCTTACAAAAAAGGAAAGCTATTTCCTATTCCATTTCTAAATCGATTTGATTTAAATTATGCCAATAACATCATCTAATAAGTACGTAGCCGGCTATGTTTTTAAATTTTATCAATTTTATCAGTTTTTTATTTACCGGAGCAATGAATGCTTAATATGAAACATTTTAAATTTAAAATTATGCAAAATTAAACATCTTAAATTAAACAATATTTGAGAGAGAAACTAATTTATGGAAACATAGGAAACTAACTAATAGGATATAAAAATATTCAAGTCAAGAAAAAAATATTGCTGTAGAAAACCTGTTTCTCGTGGGCGTAGCTGCGCGACATCTTTGTGGGTAGACAATGGGCGTTTCAATTGAAAAAGTTAGGCTCCTGACGCTTCCCAACGCTCTCCATGCTGACTTGGGAGTTGACGTGATACCCCCAAAACAAACGTGACGATTACACTTTACCGGGTTGAGATCTTGGGCATTCTTCACAGTGTGTTCTTCATAGATAAAAATAAAGGACAAACGCCATTAAGCTCGCCTACTATGAGACCCGCTGTCTCAAATTTTCTGAAACTACATAAAACTACCATCCCATCTGAAACGTACATGCCACATGCGAACATAGTCGCAGAGGTAATGGAAGGTTTGTATAGGCCGCCGGATTCCCATAAAATTATATGGACAATTTGGCCATACGTCGGAGAAGCGATATCGATATAATTTCACTTCGCCTTCCTTTTGGTTCGTGGTGTTATACAAACCATGTACAGCAATGCATTGGTGTTTTAGTTAAAAATCTAGTTTGATTATGAAATCGTTAATTAAAACTGTGTTAAGCCTCAGTGGCCCAGTGGCGCGACACTTCGGCGATCGCTCTCCGAAGTTAAGCAACGCTGGGTCCGGTCTGGTCTAGGATGGGTGACCATTCGACTGTTCAGAGAGGCTGGCCGTGGTTCGGCCGTGGTGGCCGGACCATGACAGAAGGTGTGGTATTAGCCATCCATGTCCAGTCACATAAAAAAAATATATATAAATTTAAAAGAGACGAAAAACCTGCTGGATATCTTTTTGGATTTTCTACCCTAGATCACAGAATAAGTAATAGTGCTAGGTATAGTAGAAGCTACGGATCTGATTTCGGCTCACCCTAGTTCTATTTGAAGTTTTTTTAAAATATATTTAATTATTGAAAAAAAAGATGAGGCTCCTAGACATACATATTTAATTTCGGTAAAGTAGTAATACTTTATTGAAAAAGTATTATAATTAAATATTCACACCAGAAATACATTTTACCAATTCTACAGTAAAACATCTGTCTAGAGAATCATTGTGTTATTCACGTGATCGTCAAAGAAACCAAAAAATCATTAAGCGATGCATATTTTTAACATGTAAAGTAAACGTTACCTGGAATATTGTTTGTGATTTTAGGATCGTGCACCCGTACAAATTAACGAATCCGTCGAGGATGAAAAACCACAAAACAGCGATTAATGTAAACAATAAAAAAAACCGAGTCCCCTGCTCATTTGTCCCGACCTTGGCTTAACGAACCGAATCTTTTTCCAGAACCTCATTGAACCTTCCCTTCATCCTTGTACACCCCCAGTGCATACCGCTTAATGTCGACATTCGTTTCAAAAATTTCACTCGTTTTTAGGGTTCCGTACCCAAAGGGTGAAAACGGAACCCTATTACTAAGCTTCCGCTGTCTGTCCGTCCGTCCGTCCGTCCGTCCGTCCGTCTGTCACAGGGCTGTATCTCGTGAATTACGGAAGGTAGGCAGCTGAAATTTTCACAGAGTGTGTATTTATTTTGCCGCTATAACAACAAATAGGTAAGATAAAAAAATAATAAGAATTAAGGGGGGGGCCCATACAAAAAACGTGATTTTTTGTTTTAAATCTTGTACGATGGTACGGAACCCTTCGTCTCGCACTTGGCCGGTTTTATTTCGACGGCTTCGATGCGATTTGATCGGTCGCATTAAGTGCCAAAGTTATTTATAATTATCTAAGACTGCACAAATAAATTTATGATAATACGTCAATGTGATTTGTATTTTTGTACGCAGGGTTGGTGCGAACCGAGTATTCCGGGAGGTCACGACATTTTTGGTCACGATAAGGTAAATGGCTGAATCTGGGTTCACATGTTAGAGACCAACCCTCTGATGCTAAATATGTCGGTCTGCCCGTGCCAAGTGGTTGCGTTATCTAGATTGGCTATATAAAATAGATGCTGGTATGTACCTGCTGATGAATATACTGATTATCTGGAAACATTGATACCTATTAATTATACAACAATAACTAGACGGTTACTTAATTAAATACTTAAATATACCTAAAGTTATATCTGTAACCTAAATCACCTATAACTACTAAATTCAACCAAAGATTTGTTCAGTTTTTGTATTGCTAGGCAAGTATGTATTGATACTTTCATGCTTCGTCATTTGCATCCATTTACCATATCATATGTATTTTTTGTCACCATAACTACTTTTTCAGGCGCCTTATCTAAGTAACGCAACCACTTGGAACAGGCAGACTGACACATTTAGCTTCAGAGGGTTGTACTTTATCCCGTGAACCCAGTTTCAGCCATTTACGTTATCGTTACCATTTTTGTCGCGACCTCCTAGTCTAGAGAGGCAAATCGACTCGCACTTTGCGAGACAGGTTTGGAATATATACCTTAATTCCTACACCTAAGGTACACATTTCTGGTGATAACTTGAATTTTGTATTATATTGCTAACTGACTCCTCCATATCACCTCAGTCGATTTGAGCGTATTATTATTGTTATTTATCTAAGGTCTTATCGATAATTATGTTTTAAATTATCTCCCCGAAAGCCATTACAAATAAATGCACAGTTTCTTGGTAAAAGTTGTTCTTTTTCAGATACTCAATCGACCTTGAAGTTATAGGCAAGTTTATTGATAAGTTATATATAGGGGCTACATCTTATGCAGTTTTTAATTTTTTATCACAATTGCCAAATGCATGGCAGGGACGAGCACAAATACCAAACACCGACAAAAGACACTGTTTTAAAAAATGTATTTGTATTAAAAAAAACATTCATACTTCACATTTTAGAAGTACACTTGCAAAAACCAAGCAGTAAAAGTCGATCAAGGTTAGGTAATTCGACATTGCGGAAGGGCTCCCGGCAGCCGCGCTCGCCCCGACACACTCGTATACGCAGGTAATAAGCTTTACCGAACAAAGTAATCAAAAGTATGTCGACTCCATTTAAATAAATCAACACGGCAAACGTACGCACCCACAATGGGACCTTTGATTGCGATGGAAATTGGCTCAAAAATTAGGCGCCCGGCGAAACGGGGAATCGGGAAGAGCGATTTGAATTCCTTTACAGATTGTGCCACTGGAACGTTGTAATCGGAGCTTCAATTGGCTCTAAAACCGAAAAACCGCTCGTTAGGGCGAAATCGACACCTCGTTCGAACAAAGGACCTCTTTTACCGGATATCTTCTCGCCCACTCGCAAGTGTTATATGTATACCCATATGTATGTACACACGTCTAAAGTGGTGGAAGGGCGCGGCCTAACGCGTAAGGTCTGCCCGCGGGGCTGTGTTGCCAGGATAGCGGATGCAGGGTGGCTGAATAAATCATCGCTGTATGTCGTAACACATAAAAGTAGCTATTAAATTATTAAATCGTTGCAGTTAATTTTATTTGATTAATTAATTAAATATATACATCTCTATGCAAAAGTGTGTATCATGATTCCCAGAAATAGTACGCAGAGATGATTTGCATATTATTGAGTGCCATAAGGTATGGCAACAGCATACGTCTTTAGTTTTCCCCATAGAGTTTTTTCACATCTCTTTACATATGTCTTAGGGCCGAATTTTAAATACTCAGATAGTAAAAATTAACTTTTGCTAAAAGACGGATAGTCACTACCGGATGATTCTATTTTCTCTCACTATTAACCTAACTCAATTTTGCTAATAACGATATGGACTTACTACAACGAAAGGATAAGCAGCGGCGTAAATAAATTCGTCGAATAGTTATATGACTGTTCATCTGACTATTAGTCGGCCGTTGGTGATATAGAAATCTCTGATTTAGTGAGATAGAAAAATCTGTGATTTAGCGAAATCCCTAGTGATTGAGCATATAAACGGTGGAAAATAGTATATGCCGATATTTTAACGACCCATCAGTACGTGCCGACCTTTCTAACTCACGTCCAAACCCACCAAACTTATTGATATCTTGTATAGTTTACTTACGAAAATCTAGACAAGCGTGTAAAAGCCGTGAAATTTCGAAAGAAAGTGCGGAATACCGACAAGACCTTTAAACCCCTGACACGACAGGAGAAATCCTGAAATTCGGTAAACCTATTCGTAGGAAACATCATCACATATAATCAGCGTGGAAGCAACGATTACGCAGCGCAATAGGGAGGGATAGAGCCAGCATTGACAAATAGCATGTAACCTTTATTAATATCTCGTCGTTTGCTTAGCAGTCCCCTAAGTATGAACAAGTGCAAGCGTTGGCTTAGCATAGCATGACACGGATTAATCTCGGCGCACACCGAGAAAGTATCATTCGGATTATATTCGAAGCCGAAAATGTTTGCCCGCGGCTTTGTGTGTTTGTCGATCGAGTGACGTTGGAGGGAGTGAAGCACGCACAGAGCCCACTTCTTGGGCTAAGAAGTAGGTTGGAACGAAAGAAAATTGGCCGCGGGATACTGTCAATAAATTCTTATAATTTTACTTCTTGAAGAGTAAATTTAAGTAATTCAAGAAAATAATAAGCAATATGGAAACAATAGTTATTGTTTACTAGCTGCGGTACTTAGCTCCGGTGGAGACAATACAGAAAAATGTTTTAGTGATTGAAGTCACCTGTCACCAGCCCGTTCACGGTTTCTATGTAAAAATTCGTTGATCCATTGCTCCGAAGCTGTGTGAATGAAGGACGAACTAACAAATCAACAAACACACTTTCTCATTTATATTATTCGTAGGAATGAAGGGATTTTGATTTGTAAGAATTACTAACATAATACAATCTTCATTATCTTAGTACATTAATAACATTTCTTAAGATTAGAATATTGATAATGAATGAGCAAAATAGAGAGTAGTTCATTAACCTATTATATTATTATCTATATGTTCTCTCTATCTCTATCTCTATTGTTTCCGTAAAAAAGTATTCAATTAACTTATTAAATTTATTGATTTACGAATGTATTACTTTACCTTAGTATTTGACTTTTCTACAATTTTTCGTGCAAACATTATATGATGATAATTTACAACAAAAATATATGATGCAAACAAGGGCTAAATGTCACTTAAAATGTAAAAGGTTGCAGGTTTGTAATATCATCCGTATGAATATTCTGCTACGCGTTCGACTCAGGTTCAGTGCCACGTAGTGGCGTTTATTCAACATATGTTTCTATATTATGTACATACATTAAACTGTACACTCGAAACCTTACGGTTTGTCTGCGTGTTAGACAAATTATAAATACTTAACAAACATGAGCAGTTGTACACAGTAACTTTTCACTAATTTAGAAGGTTAAGAAAAATAAACAAAAAACAAGATACGATAAAGTAAAGAAATACACGAAAACAGTAAACAATAAGAAATTATTAAGAGAATGTACAATAAAAAAACAAAAAAAACATAAAATAAAATAGAAAATCATAAACTGTCAATCAAAAATTCTTAAAATTTTATGTGTGAAACTGGTTAGTTACTTCTTCCTTCACGAGGGAGTGTGTTAAACGCTCTTGGTATAAATATGGTCTAAAGTTCTTCGGCAGAAGTAGGTTTGCATCTTAGGCACCAAGAATTGTCCGTGCTCTTTGAACCGTGTGTTGTAAGTGTGACTTATGGGCTGTTTTCGCGAGTTCTCGTAGTAATATAGGCAGGGTAATGGCTGGCTAAAGTTGTCCTACTTGTTATTTTCCACTGTGCCAGCAATGCTCCTTGCTGCGGCTCGCTCCGAGCGCGTCCCGGCCGCCACTCCCCTTGATTAGGGGAAATAAGCCCAAATTGTGGTTCCAATTTACTTCCACGAAACAAACAAAAGGACGACCGACAATGACGTATTTTATCTCATTTTCGTGGCTCAGATTTGAAATATTCATCCGGGCGTTGTAGGGCCTCACGTATCTGGAGATGAACGCATAATTCGGGATGGAATGGCATTGTGTAAGCAAGAATTGAGGACAATCGAAAGGTATATTAAGATTTTTAGGCGACACGGATAATATAATTTCTCCCTCGTTTGTCGCCTGCTGTCGGCTGTATTACAGTAACATAGTAGCTGGGTAATTCCGAAATGGTATTGAGACGTTCATACATTGACGCTCGAAAACGTCAACGAAAGTTATTAAACAACTTTCTGCATTTTCGCTGTTATTTTTTTATTATCCTACAGATCCTGTAGAGATGGTGAGCTGTGAAATGTGCTTCCTGCGGAGATATTCCTTTCAAAGTACAACCTTAACCTTTCAAAGGTAATGTTTCGAAGTCGTTTTGTATTTAAAATATTCGTAAATCTTACCAAATCAAACGGTATGCGCATTGTGTGCTTTGTGGACATGTTGCATCCTCCTCATCACGGATCCTGTCTTTTTCTTTGAAACAGAGAAGGTACCAGAGCGCAACAGCACGGCGGGACTAACTCATTAGCGGGCACGGTACAAAACCGTGCTGTTGCGCTCTGGGACCTTCTCTGTTTCAATGAAAAAGACAGGCTCCGTGATGAGGAAGATGCAACATGTCCACAAAAAAAAACAATGTGCATACATAGTGTATGATTTGGTAAGATTTACGAAAATTTTAATTACAAAAAGACTTATAACTAAAAGTAAACCACGGCCGCTGTAGTAGAAAATCTAACAAAAACCAAATAGATTATAAATCTTGGTTAAATAAGCTATGTCTGATGACGAATCTTTTTAAGGTGTTCTTACTTTGTCATTGCGTAATCCACCTCCAAAGTTATCTTATAAAAAGCGCGAAAAATTCGAACTTTCGAACCTTTTAACTTAGAAACCAAACACAATTTTACAATGCCAACGGTCATCAGACATCTAGTTCGATCAAATAAAGCTAGATTGAGCAAAATTTGGGATCTCTGACAAGAAATATGGGCGTGATCTTCTTTCCCCGTTTGTATGGGGCGTTGAGCGGGATGGCCAACCTTAAGGACAAATGTCGGTAAGATCGGGTCCGAAAATCAAGTTCTGGTTCGATCGCTTAAGTTCAGTGACGCGAGATCGCTTAGCATTTATTTGTCCGCTCGCCGCCGCCGTCCCCGCCGACGCTGCAATATCCTGCTCTGAGAACATCCTTGTTTACAGGAGACGGCGTCTCGTTGCGACGTGTTACGGCGGCGCCACGTGGCACGACGTCGGTACAAGAGCGGTGGACACGGAGCGACCCGGTCTTGGTCGCAGTCGGGTGTTATCCAGCAAGGTTTCAACACCAAATGACAATTTGTACACCATTATAACTACGTTGCATTACAATGATATCCTACTCATATTGAAAATGTGAAAGTTTGTATGTTCAATCACGCAAAAACGGCTGAACGAGTTTATTAGCTGGATTAACAGATAGGATACTTCTTATGCCGAAAAATTATAGGTTCCTTTGGGATTATCAAAAATTCAACAACAGGACTTTAACACAGGGACAGGGAAATTAATAAATTTGAAATCTGGTACAGATGTGTCCTGGACCAGCCTTTTGGACCCGCTCAAAAGATACTTTTTGTACAGGAAATTTTCAGTCCGACGTCAGTCCAAAACAACATTGACCAGAGCGGAGCCGGGAACCTCAGTTAGTTAGACTTATAAAACGATGTTCCCACGGCAAACACAAAAAATACGGCCGTTGTTAAAAGGTCGGATTTCTGTATTTTCCGGATTGCAGAGCAGCGGACTGTCGAACTACAGCAACAACGGTGTCGCAAAGCTCCAGCCAAGGAAGCGACCGACTCCCCGTAACTTAAGGTCGGCCCGTAAGCATCAGAAAATTTCGCCTCCCATACAAACGTAGTTAACTAATAATTTGAAAAACACTGTTCCAAATTACTTGATATTTGGTATCTAATATTAGGTTACAAATATCTGTGTCTGCATGTCTTGGTTTTTTCGGTAAATGTATTCTGAGTCAAACCACAGAGAAAACAAAATTCGTATGAAGATTTTATTTTTGCTTTCAGTTAATTCGGTTTGGATTTTTCAAAAAAACAAAAGCGTGCAGACACAGATATTTGTTACCTGATATTAGATATTAAATGTCAATTTAATTGGAATAGCGGTTTCCAAACGATGAGTAAACTACATTTGTATGGGGGACATAGCTTACGGGCCGTTCTTAACTCCAGGGCGCCCAACAAATGTTTGACTTTGCGCGCCGATAACGCTCTCTCGATAGTTACAACGAAACTCGAATAAAGGCGGACCAAAGTGATTCTGCCTTTGTGGAGTCGAAAGGAGCGTTTTGGAGCGGGCGGCGGCGACGTGGAACAATGGGCTCGAAATGAGTGTTTGCGAAAAAACGTACAGCTTTTTGTCGAAATGGAATCCCGCTGTCGACCGAAATGGAACGAGCGCCGAGCGAGGTGAGGCGATGGCTCTATAATGGAATTTAATTTGATTCCCTCCGCGTATCGACGTACGTATAGTGCGTGCGCATTGTACGGGTCGACTTACTAAAGGTTTATTTGTTCTTCAATCGTTTTTAGGGTTCCGTACTCAAAGGGTGCCAACGGAACCCTATTACTAAGCCTCCGCTTTGCGTCCGTCATGGGTGTATCTCATGAAACCTAATAGGTAGGCAGCTGAAATTTTCACGGAGTGTGTATTAATTTTACCGCTATAATAACAAAATGGTAAAATTACAAAAAAAAAATACAATTTGCAAAAAAATGCTAAATCTTGTGCGATGGTACGACAACCCTTCCCGACTCGCACTTGGCCGGTTTTGTGACAATCATTTCTGCGAGGTCCTTTCTTACAATTGCTTACTAGTGCACGGTCTACAAGTTTCTAAAAGTACGTTTAGATATCTGTAAGTTTCCTGCACAAATATGATATAATATGATATAATATGTATCTTAATACTCTGTGTAGGTTCCGGTACTTACAACGAATACAAGTGGTCCCACTGCATTTATTTCCGTGCACGTCGGAAAAGACGACTGAGGGATTTTCCGTTCGTGATTAAGATTCCACGTTAAACTGTAGGTTTGACCAACTCAGTCTGGGTTATCACCATGCTTTGAATGAGCGTATCTCGAAACGACAATTAAAACTCTATGCGCTTTCCACCCACGTCAATGCAGCCGTGTTATATTTGGAAAGGTCCTGGAATTACACATAGTTCCCATGAGATGTTTTAGGAAAACTGGTATTAGTTATCAATATCCACTTATACAAAACTTAACATACTTAACATAAATAAACACACTGAAAAAAAGGCACGGTAAAGCTTATTATAAATATAAATCTCCATTCGTAAGGTTAATATTCCGATAGCTGGTGATAAGTTTCTAAATGTTCGATGAAAAATACATAGCTCTTGTAGGTAAGTCGTGACGAATTAATTTACTTCGCAGATCTCCTTTGAAATGTATGACGGTTCAATACGACTGCTTATGAGTGAACGTCCATTCTCAGTCCACGCAGCGATAACAAGATATTCTTTCTGGTGTGGGGGAAAAAAACACAAGGGTCCTCATTACATCTAGTCACAAAACGTAAGCCGCCGAGTCCGTTTCCAATTTCCCGCACAAAACCCTCCCAATAAATAAATAATCATTCTTATCAAGCACTGACCCACATAAAATAGTATTAACCCAAATAGAAATCGTAAGCGAACGCACGTACTGACTTGACGTCCGGCCTATAAATAGGGCTCCGGTGGGTCCTGCGCTAGCCGCTCCTTGGAAAGCTATTATATCCACTTTGAGAAATTAAATGTTGTATTATTAAAGGCGCCTGCTAAAGCAGAATAATGGAATTTTCAAATGCTATAAGACGGTGGAAATTCTTAACAATTCAACGTTAAAATTAAAAATTAATGTAACATTGCTTTTTTGGTAAAATAAGGACCCCACTATGGAATGATTTTAGCTAGCCAACTCAATCATATAGGTATGTGTAACTACACATACATACATAATACCACAGACACCATAATGATATTGGCTCAACACTACGCATTTCCGGAAGAATTATAGGTGCCATGCCCGAACCTTCCCTTTATGAGGATGACTGCATTGAACTGGATGCAAAACACGGACAAATTTTCATTGCCGGTTCGATCACAAATGCGATGTTACCAGCTGGAGCGGGGTCAAGGGTATAGGTGTTCAGTTTTACATGGATTCCAAACAATGGAGTAGCTCGCATTCGTAACGAAATGCACTTATCCAACACAGCAAGAGAAAGAAAGTGCTGCATGAACAAGACTTGAATCCATGATTTCCGGTATGGGAGGCAAGTCCTCCCACCCCTGAGTTACGAACTGCTCACGTTAGGTCCTTAGCATTCGGAAGCGGTATGTATGCATGCAATAATCTGTTATTTATACTCATATCATACAGCGAGTTAATCTCTAGAACTACTTGCTTAATGTAAAAAAGATATTGAATTTCATAGACTAACTAGCTGAGATACCCGGCTGTGCTCGTCAATGTCTTTTTGGGCTGATGTCGGGCTGAATTATTTCCTGAATATTATATGAGTTCCCCATACAAGCTTTCATCCCCTATTTCACACTCTTCCCGTTTAATTTTCGCCACAAAATTTAGCCTATGTTCTCCTCCAAGGTCCAGATAATCTCTTACCATTCATCAAAATTGGCAGAATGACAGACATACAGACAGAGTTGCTTTCGCATTTATAATATAAGTATGGATTATTGAGGAATGTTATAAGATATCAAGCTACGACTCTTAGGCGCCGAGTAAAAAAAAAGAGTTATTGAGTAAATCATAAAACCGACCGGAGGCCGAGAACGCATTTTATCGTACTCAAGCGGAGCCGGGTACCTCAGCTAGTCTTGCATATTTTCTTGCGGGACTTCATTTCATTTGATGAATTTATAAACCAACTGCATACTAAATACTTCTGAATTTTTTAATGATCGGTTAGTGTGTTTGTAATTATGTGCAAATAACTGTTTTTTGTTTATATTTTCTATTTATTATTTATTAGGGTTCCGTACCCGAAGGGTGAAAACGGAACCCTATTACTAAGCCTCCGCTGTCCGTCCGTCCGTCTGTCACAGGGCTGTATCTCATGAACCGTAATAGGTAGGCAGCTGAAATTTTCACAGAGTGTGTATTTATTTTGCCGCTATAACAACAAATAGGTAAAATAAAAAAATAATTAAAATTAAAGGGGGGTCCCATACAAAAAACGTGATTTTTTGCGTTAAATCTTGTACGATGGTACGGAACCCTTCGTGTGCGAGTCCGAATCTCACTTGGCCGGTTTTTTTATTAAAATGTCTTGAATAGTGATCGCGGAAATCAGTGTTATTCGTTTGGCGGTCTGCGAGCTGTAGGGCGGCGCGCGAGGGCGGGCGGCGACTTCAGGCATTTTTTCGGGTGGGCGGTCGCGTGACCGCGCCGCATTAGCGCGATGAATCAAATTGAATTCGGCGCAGCGGACGGTCACATCCACGATTTACTTCGAGCTTCGAAGGCGGCGGCGGAAGGGAAACGGGCCAGACGTGAATACTGTCCGTTCACGTTGCGATGTTCGATCGAAATTTGGTAAACTGTCGATTATGCACGAATAAAATACGTCTAGCACTTCACTATTAGCTAAAATACACACGATGAAGCTCCGGAGTTTAAATTGTTCTAAAATGTGTTGAAAACAGTAGCTGAAAGGCAGATCCAGGTTTGCATACGATAGGAAGACGTAAGTTCATTATAAGTGATATTGTGATCTCATTGGTGGGTCGCCTTCATAAATTCTAAAATGCGCACGACCCAAAACTCAGAATATCCAAAGTATTGTGGAGAGATGAAAAGGTGGGTCAGGTCTTGAGACCCACGGCTGCGCAGCTGCTCTCCCATAGTCGTGACTTGAATGTTGTATATGCGTTATCACGCTGGGAAACTTCGTTAGTGCGATATAGACTTTCATGTCTAGCTGGAAGCGCCATCTAGCGCCCGCCATGTTAACTAGCTTCTATTGCATCTGTTGGTCGCATTTGTGGCATGTGCGCTAGGTCGCTACAGTATGTATTTTTCTTAGGTATTATAAAAAGAACAAAATCTAAGCGAACCTAACCTAATTGAAACGTTCCATATTCACAAGAGTTTTGGACGCTATGGTTTCTGATCTTGTTCTTTTTGGACTTAATGATGCGTCCCGTCATTTGTGACGTTATAATTTCCCAGATTATGGTCAATTCTCTTACTTTATAACTAAATCACTTAAGAAGATAATGACATGATCGATTTTCATACCGTGCCTGTTTCCTCAGACAAATGAATAAATATTTGTCTCAAATTTTGCACATTAAATAAACCAACTAAGAGTTACGTCTGTACGTTTTGATTTTTTTGATAAGTTTAAATAATATCGATGGCATACGCCGTTAAAATTTTCATAGAAATATTTAAAGGATTCACCTCGTTATCCTCTTAAGATATGGATCAGATACTCTAAACTGAGAAGTGGTCCAGCGAACGGATACCGAACCTACGCTTCCCAGTCCAAAAGCGCGGCTCAAACCAATATTTTAGGTTATATTTATAAAATAAGCGTTTTTATGTTGTAAAAAACCTGAATAAATAGCAGTCGACCTATGGTGAGCGAAGGAGTGCGTCACGCACATAAATAATTTCAGTTAACTAGTTAAGTGCCAGCCGTGAAAAATGTACGAAGGCCTGAGAAATGCTAATGGGATTTCAGAAGGGGCGTGGCTCGAGGAAGGCGTGATTGTTTTGTAGCTCCGTGCCCGGAATTCGGAGCTCGGCGCGGCCGTGGACTGCGAAGGGAAAACGCGTGTTAATGGATTGAACACTTTGCTTTGGAACTTATTAAGTTTCACCGGTGATCGGTTTGCATAAAGCGGCTGCTAAAATAGGCGATTATAGAAAGCGCAGAGAAATGTTGCAATTGTTTTTTTTGGATACATTTCCCACATTATCTTAACATCAATGTTTATTGTCCTCGTTTTAAAGGTTATTTTTTTTGTATTGTAATTAACACCACGTTAACGTAACGTTCATTATACTGTCATATTTTTGTGTTTACTTGTTTTCCAACAATTTAGTTTCTTCCGCATACAACCTGTGTTTGCCTGTAACTCGAATATGCATCCTACACTGTTATGTTTAAAAAATATATTTAAAGAAATATCGTTTGCATGTTCTGTTAGCTTATCTTAATATAAATAAATAAATCACAAACAGTAAGTTCCTACACTAAATTGTTTTATGTAACTGAATATGGACGAATTATACATCTACTGTCATGATTTACATCTACTATTTAGGTGGCACACCAGGACCTTTCTAATCTTGCTAACCTGCATAGAAGGACCTACGAATAAATGTATATTGTTCCTTTTCTGGGCGTACTTGAGGAAAAAATACAAACAAATGTCTCTCAAAATATGCGCACCAAAAGAAAGAAAAAATAATATGCAGTCTTGGAGGTTTTAACTCAAGTTATTACTCTAGGTTGTTCAAATTAGAAGTAGTGCGTTCCGCAAGGCCGCGGTGAAAATACTAAATATGTACTTTCAAGCCTTAGGCAGCGCGCAAAATGGCGACTGCGTTCATCTGTACTTTTTCTAGTTCCGTTTCTATTTTCGACCGTGATGTAAATGGATATTGAACGTGCAGAAATACACAAGTTTGTTAAATATTTTGGTGATTTATTCTGTTAGCTGTTTCAGTGTATATGATATTCCCATGTGTTACGAACAGCAAAGAAGTTACCGAATTAAGGCCCAGTGTAAAACCAATTCATTTCAAGGGTCGACCAACACAACATTGAGAGAGATTCCGTCGAAACACAATTTCCCTCTTAAAGGATTGTCAGCGCCTTAACTCGTCACGTGCGGGCAGCGCATAAAAAGGCGAACCCTTCGCGACCTTAGGGGACGGTCGTATCCAATTCAAATGAAGTCAAACTCGCACTCGGGAAGGCGATTAATGGCCTTATTGTAGCAATAAATATAGAGTTGGAGCAGTTTGCGGCCGCCGGCGTTGTGGTCAGATAAATCAAGCGGCTGTAAGTGTCCCGTGTTGCCAGCATCCCCCCGGCTCCCAGTTGACGGCGCGGTCGCCGGCAAGGCGGCTAGTTAGCGAGATGGAGGGACACTGCACTGCCGCCGCGCCGGGTCGAACGAAGGAGACGTGGCGGACAAAATGGCGTCTCATTATCGGGTGGGACGAAGTTTCTGCGAAGCAAACTCGGGGATGATACATAACACTAGTTTACAAAATTTAAATTTTTGTAGTGGTCGTTGCATGCTTATGACGTATTGTTTTGAAATCTAACCTTAAACATTTTTGTGCAGCTCAAGTTACTTTATTGTTGATTTTCAAGAAAAAGTTGTGTAAACGATCCAAAACATTTTTGCTACATATGTGGAGAATATGTACTTCATAATTGTAGAAGATCTGTATCAGAGTTCGTTATAAATACCTATTTACTGTATTTTAGGATATTCTTGGATAAAAATAAGAAGTCTTGGGCACCTGATTGTGTTTGTAAATCGTGTGAGATTTGAATCTTATATTGATTTTGAATTAATTTTGATCTCATATTGAGATTTGATTATTCTTTGAATTGATGTAATTTTTTTGTTCATACATATCTGAAACTCAAAAACTAGAGCTGATCAAAACATTCTAATTATATACTTGAACTAAGCATGCCATGTGTGGCCAACAAAAACAAAAATGTTACCGGCAACAGATACGTTGTAAACTAGTGTAATCAAACTAATGATCAACTCTCCACAGGAAAATACCAAAAAACAACCATTCTCAGAAATCGTATTGAACATAAACTGAAGTCGAGCTTAAGTATTGTATTCTTACGTTGAAAAAAGGTATGGAACTGCACGGAATCATTAGAACTTAGGAAGATTCAATGTACATTGAGGCTGAGATAAATAGTCGTAACAAAAACTAAGTCTAACGGAAATTAGTACTTTGTGACGTCACTTTGACACATTTTGTATGGACGAAATCTCAAAGCAATGCCAATTGACGTCACAAAGTAGTACTTTGCGTTAGCATTAGTTTGAAAATAGTTACAATATTTAGTTTGACGGCTTAGCGCGCGTGTGAGAAGCAGGACGTGCTGCTCGACGTTTCGGAGCCTCACATGGGCTCCATCTTCAGGAGAACGTGCCTGTAGCGACGGAGGTAGGCACGTTACTGGCTACCCGCCGCTTTGCTTCACTTCTCAGCGTCCATGGCAACACTCGTACATTTTCTTGAGGATTAGCTGCGGTCCGAATTTCGTGTGAAGTGCAAAACACGCTGACTGTGTTTTCCTCGACGTCCGTCGTCGGTGCACCTCTCCGAAATTCAGTTTTCAGCTTATTCAGCACGGGTTTCCATATGGGCGAGAGACGGTAGGAATCTTCACGATTGAAGTTCTTGTGCTTGCTGATTTCGATGAACTCCCGAATGATTCGTGGGAGTTTTGAAAATAGTTGTTGAAAATAAACCAACCACAGTAAGTTTAAGAGCGACTCCACTAGCTGAATTTATATTCAAATATTTGGTTACATCCTCATCGAAATGTTACATCGTAATACCCAACATTATGCACAAGCGCTTAAAATGTTCACATTCAACACACGACGCTCGATAATTTAGTCATTATCGAATTAACTCGATTGCGCATTAAAAAACGACCGCTGGATTGAAAACCCGAAAACGGGGAGCCGAATGGTGGCTAACGATTTATACGGTACCCTCGAGCACCTGCGATGTACCGGAGGTCGTGTGGGCCCTAATTTATAGTCGGTTAATTTAAGGGTAGTCCGCTAGTGTTTTATGGGCGACAAGGGTCCCTGGGCGGGCGGCGCCGCCGGACACCGCTCAGTTACTTACGAGTCGCTCCGGATAGAAAAACACTTGCGGCGTAGAGGCGGAGTTCCGGCCACTCCGTTTCTATTTTGTTGCCTAGAAAATTGTCGGAATTGTGCATTTTTTATCGCCTGTTTTTCCTCGCTTCTCTTAGTATTTCAATAAAAAAATAAGTTTAGACATTGCATATTTTTCGCGTACTGAGTACGAGAAAAATATTCATACCTAACCTAACAACTACCTAACGATATCAATGGGATTTCAAACTTCCGTTCAATCCCCGTCCCGTTCACGAACCCCTTTCTTTCTCTTTCTGAGTTGAATACTCGCAAGTCGTCACGAATGCTAACTGTTTCATGGTTCGGGTCCATTTATAACTGTTAGTCCCTTTCTCCTACTAAATTGCAGGGTGCAGCCCGCCCGGGACGATACCATCGTACTGAATGAAAAGATGGTCGAAGCGGAAAATTCTATCAAGTTCTATGTAGCCGTGCTCATAAAGGAAAGGTCCTGTCATCACACCTAATTCTTAGCGGTGTGTTGGGAGGCTCATAGCCATTTTAGGTTGCACAAAAAAATAATATGATGGTGGACCTGGTATTAGCCACCCATGCCAAATACAGAAAACAATATGAATACGGACCGGGAGTTGCTTTGTTCTGTAATTACCGCTGCTTTTCGGCTAACCTAACATATGTTAAATGCATAAAGAAACCACTAACAGTCGTATTCAGAGAGCACTTATCAAAACTTAGTACGAGATTAGCACCAGCCTAACCATACAAAAACCGGTTTAGTGCAGCGGATTAAAGTTAGTTTGCCCACTCTGAATACAGCAGTACTTTATCTAACAGCCATATTTTTTCAGGGTTTTTTACCAATAAGCCTCTTCCAAAATCTCGCTACGATTATTGAGTTCGGCGATTACTTACATACAGCTACATGGTAGGCGCGCGGCGCTTTGTAGCTGTCAGTCGCTACGCGAATAATTAATCTCTTTCTGATGGGAAACTCGAAAGCAAGAAGAAGTTGTGTTTACGGCGCGCTAAAGAAAATTTTGTACGTTTTCCGATAGCAAATTGTAACGAATTCCTTCGGCTATTGAAGGCGCGGGAGAAAATAAATTTCCAACAGGATGAAGAGAAGGCTTTTAGGAAGGTAGTCATTTGTTAAGACAGTCTTTGTAGGGAGCTGCGTAGGCTTCAATTGGCGCTCCATCAACATACATAATAGCTGGATTTGTGTTACCTTGCTTGCCTATTCATACTTTTAAAGGTACACATTTGAGCGATTGGCATTCGAGTGAATTAAGAAAAAAGTAATGTCGTATCGATCTGCAATATACAAAGAAAATGTTTAAAAGTATTTTAAACGGAGGCTTAGCTTAGGAAAGCGAGAATTTGTCATAGACGACCTTAATCAAAGGGATGAGAATAAAAATAAGGTAACAAATTCAATAATTAAAATCATAAACATCCTGAAATAAGTAATATAATTTTGCGAAAGGTTCACAAAGTCTGAAATCGCAAAGTCTTAATTTTATTTAGGTTTTCATATTTGTTTTTGTATTATATGTTTAAAACTTTTCATTATTAGTTGATTCATTATATTATTTATTTATTTATTTATTTATTTATTTATTTGACAAATACATACATTTTACATAACAGAAAACCAAGGCGTAAAATGTAGCAAACTTAATTTCAATATGGAAGAAAAAAAAAAAAAACAGACATTTAATTAACTATGGATGAGTTAACTTTCAAATAGCCTTCCAAAAATGTCGTGCACACTCTCTCAAACGTCCTTCTCAGATTTACAAACACATCACATTCAGGTGTTGACAGATGCATCGCATTGAACAGCCTCAGGACGAGACATATGGGCGACCAGTAGTGAGAGCGGGTGCGCGTCACGATCTCGGCAAACAAACGTGCGTTCCGCCGTCGAGCGTAACCATCAGGCACGTTCAGTGCTAGTACCAGCTGTAGTAAAGCTTTATACGTGTATGCGTACATGAAAACTGTGATTTTACCGTTATGTAGTTATTTTTATCGAGTTACATAATATTCGCTCTAAAATGTTTTATAAATTTTAACGTTTGAATATTTTTGTGATCGCATATGTACATATCTATACAATGACACTGCTCGATGGATGATGATTTTTTTTTTATTTATTATAGATTTTGAGGTTCTGTTTTTTGTTTGTACAATACAGGTTTTTTCACACACTTACAAATCAGATATGAATTTTTAGTTAGTGGGTTAGTTTTCTGCATATTTTGATGCAAGTTACATCTGAATCGGATTATTGGTTCCCGAGATATTTGCTTGTGACCGACGGACGGACAGCCGCCAGAGCGATCGTATAAACGTCCTGTCTCTCCGAAATTCTTTGGAGGAACCCAAAAAACTGTTGATGTTTAAACGGATCTTAAAACATGTAATAGTTAGAGAGGACTGCCTACAATGCTGGCGCGTTTCAGATGTAAGCTTGAAAGTGCAAGGCTGACTTCGTGTGTACAGATTTTTTTTCAAGACACTTTTACTTATTTTATGGCGTTCATTGCCAGTGTTCGACATCTAAAATATAGTAATCAATATAGACATCGTAAATATTGCTTCCCTTGGTTACTCATCGATAGTCCGAAAGAGGACTGCATACATCTGCGGCGTTTGAGCATACACCGACCGGCGGGTGGCAGTCGATAGCGCGCGCCGCCCCACCCAGCCAGCCGGCGACCCCCTCGGCGGGGAAACAAAATGAGGGAACTTCTAGCGAGTCAACGAAATTGGATTTCGTATTGAATTGACGGTCGAAATTGTCGGGACCTGCGGGGGAGGGGTGGGGGGGTCGCGGGAGGGAGGGGCAGCCCCTTCCCCTTCCCTCCCGCGCCTGCCTCCCCGCCGGCTCAGCAAACACAGGTGAGCCGGGGCCAAGATTGTGACGAGCGCCGGGATGCGAGTCCGTACCCCGAGAGACCGCACGAAACATTACCTAAATAATGTAGACGTTTTTTCAACACCTTTGAAATATGTTTGAAAATTTCCGATTTTTCACGCGGCGGGAGGAGACATTCTCCGACGTTTAGAGCTGATCCTTCAGCCCGTTGTCAAGGAGGCAGCCGCTACGTCCGTACGGAGCAGGACCTCGAAACGTCGGAGAATGTCTCCTCCCGCCGCGTGAAAAGCAGTAAGTTATCAAACATAGTCATAGCCTCATACTGTAGTCGGTTGCCTAAAATCTATGTTCCAACATAAATACGCAATGAGAAAAAATATGTTAAAATGTAAAACCGGTCACCAAAACGATCACGTTGAAAAGGGAGAGCCCAAGAATTTGGCACCAGTTACTGTAACGTTTCTAGTTAGAATGATCTGGCATATCAGGTAGGTACACAGTGCCAAATATTGATGCAAATTACTAGACAATTGTTTTAGTAGCTGAAGTAGCATGTCTTCACGTCTACATTATACTTAACTCGTCTAAATCTACCATACATATTTTTCCTAGATCATGTTGGCTATCACAATCGAATTCTGTTAAAACTTAACATTATAGTTGGGTCTACTAAACTATTAACTCACAAATAATTGTCATCTTTTTTCGCAGTGAGCTATTCTTAAAAGCATTGCATCTTTAAAATAGAAGAGATTACACAAAAACTTGTAAGTTAAAATAGATTTTGAACAGGAAAGGGAAGTAAGCTTGAATTGATCCGATACTTATCCGGAGAATAGGGCAGGACATCGTCGACGTGCGCTCTACATATCGAGGACAGAAGAAATAATGAACTTTTTATGCTTTAATTTTATCAAATGTAATTTTTTGACGATTTGCAATCGTCAAAAAATTCCATCGTCAAGTTGTTTGTTCCCTGCGTGCCAAATTACAGATCGTTACAGCCCTAAGCCGGCAGCATGTAATGAATCTCCTAAACTATGAGAAAGTATAGTAAAGCAACATATTATAACAAAGCAATACACATACCGATCATCACAAAATGTTTTCCTTCTTGCCAAGCAACGTCCAAGTAGCAGTTGTCAGCGGCAAGATATATTCCGTCCCGATCCCAGCCTCAATTGATCAATTGAACTCGCTATCAAATTTCATAGCCGCTCCAAATGGAAGACGCAGCTGTTCGGTGAGATCCATTGCTTTCGTACGTCTGTCGATTATTAGAATTGGATTCATAATTGGGGACTGTGTACTAGTGGAAATTTTGCGTACCCCTTAGTGAATGAGGAATCGGCAAAGAATACAAATTAATTCCTGTCTACGATGCTTGGCAATTGAGATTATAAATCGTATTTTCTTCGGTTTAACACAACAGGAATAGTTGTTTTCAAATGATTAATTATCTACGTTTGTTTGGGAAGCAACAATTTGTGATCCCCGATTTTATATTGGATATGACCAAATCATTTCGATTCGTTTTATCCCTGACTTTTGATACAATATGTTTATGTTTGATTTTGATACTAAGCAGCGACATCTCAATTCAATATTAGTAATCCGATTTTGAAAATAGATTTTGGTGTGAACGATCATGTGAGCCTCACACAATGAGAAAAAGGGGAAAAGTAGGTATTTATTTAATTTTGAACAAAATAGCTACAATTGGTTCATGATAATAGATAAAGTTGAGGAGAAGACGGCGTTAATAAGTGAAAATAATGTTTTCAAATCTCAAAAGGCACTTTTTGAAGTCGAATAAAATGGACTTCTATAAAAGTAGAATTTAAGTAGTTACGCAACGAAAAGAAGGAATTTCCGACACCGTAATAAGAAAAACATCAAAGTTTGAAGGGAGGTCCAACAATAGCCCGAAGGCGCGGGTTTAGGCAATGAAAGCTCAACTCGACAGAAAGAGAGAACATTCACCTGAAACAATAAAAAGTGTCGAAGCCTTCACAAACGGCACCGTAAAACTGATCGCAGCATCCGAGTGGCGTCTTCGTGAACTGGAAATTTATCTAGATTTAAAGCAACGCGAAGCAAGGAAGAGGCGTAAGGCGAGTAATTTTACTACCGCCTTAACGAGACTATTATTGCGCACTAGGAAACAGAAGACAATATTCCAAATAGAAAGGACTGGCGGAAATAAAATTAAACAAACAGAAAGAAGTCTCGGAAGAAGAGCGTAACAATGAGCGCAGCCGACGACAAAACACATTGCAGCAGATTAAACAAGTCGCGAAAGTTTGCGTTCTTTTCGAAATGGTCCGGAGTGCACGTGGAATGGCCTCCCCAAGCAGAGCCCGGGTGGCGTAATGAAATCTATTGTAACCGCATCGCGCGGCCGCGGCGCGCTCTCATCACACTCAGGTGGAATCTCTTTGGTCCGCAGCCGTCACGATTTCAACTATTAGTTTTTCCAATTCGGGATTCCCGGAATCGCGCACGCCAGGTTTTTCGGCGTTCCCGAGCGGTCGGAATGCGGGCGTTCGGGTGCGGCAGCGGAGGCCACAGGCTGAACTCTTACTAGCGAAAGCACGGCAGGAAGTTATTTGATCCAAACATCGTGTGTTTTGTTATAGTTGCAGTTAGGATTATTAGGGAAAGAAATCTTGGTTTTTATTCTTGAAGTGCAACATTTCTGGAATATCTAAAATTAAATAAAATCGATCAACGTCCGGAATAAGAGAATATAAAGGATATGATACAGAAGTGTATGAATTTATTGCGTAATTAACATTTTTGGAGCGACCTAGTCCCTGCATTTTTTCCTACAAATGTAGACGCTTTGCATTTCATTAAAACACACTCCCTGCTTAAGGTGGCCCATCCCGCTCATCTCCCAATACAAAAGGGGAAAGAAGATCACGCCCATATTTCTTGTCAGAGATCCAAAATTTTGCTCAAAATAGCTTAATTTGATCGAACTAGATGTCTGATAACCATTGACATTGTAAAATTGTGTTTGGTTTCTAAGTTATAAGGTCCGAAAGTTCGCATTTTTCGCGCGTTTTATACAATAACTTTGGAGGTGGATTACGCAATGATAAAGTAAGAACATCTTAAAAAAATTAGTCATCAGACATAGCTTATTTAATCAAGATTTATAATCTATTTGGTTTTTGTTTGATTTTTTACTACAGCGGTCGTGCTTTACTTTTAGCTATAAGTCGTCTTTAAATTAAAATTTTCGTAAATCTTACCAAATCATACACTATGAACATTGTCTTTTTTTTGGACATGTTGCATCTTCCTCATCACGGACCACGTCTCATTTTTTGAAACAGAGAAGGTCCCAGAGCGCAACAGCACGGTTTTTTACCGTGCCCGCGAATGAGTTAGGTCCGCCGGGTTGGGCCACCTTAAACCAAACAATCTCTTAAATAGTCACACAATGTTTTGTCTTTTGCATTGACAAGCAAACCAAAACATTTTATAACTATTCAGAGGGTGATCTGGGTTTATTTAGTGACAGGGAATGCCATTAAAGAAAGCAGCAATTCTGAAGTAAAAGCTGCCGCCGTGGTCGAGAGTTGACTTGTACAGCCTGTGCCCAGAACGCCACCCCTGCGTGATTGAGGCGTCCTGTCCTCTCTTCCGCTCGCAAACTTTTGGAGGCCTTTTTCAAAACACGGCCTCTTTTAATCCAACTGCAACAAAAGCGCGAAGTGGCTCTCTGGACTTCAATATTAGCTCTTTGTGTATTTTCGACTTTTCAGCGAGATTACATAGGTGTGCTCGTTTGATCTTTAATTAATAATACCTAATCACCTATTCTTGTTACTCCTCTGTTGTATGTCGGTGGCGCAACGGACCTTCAATCGTCTTTCGTATTGAAATGATGTAACTTCTTTTGAGTACTTTTTTACTAAGTCTATTTGCCGTACATTTTGCTTTGAAGGATATGTTCGGGTCAATCGAAAAGTGAGGTTGTGTTCTTGGTAAAAGCAAAAAATTTCACACCAAACAAAATAGCTGAAAAGTGTTCATTTTTTACCCGAGTTTAATACAGTTCAGAATACAACTGAAAAACGCATTCTTCGTTTGTCGAACGAGCAGCAGCGACGCTTTTAAAATAACTAGAAATATACTGAATTGGTTTTAAAAAATGTAGACTTAAGGAACTTAATATCCGGGCATGAAGCTCGTTTCATTTGATATTCCGCTTCGTACGGAGCCGAAGCAAACAGCATTAAAGTAAGTCACATTCCGAAACTCAAATAAGCCGGATCTGTCTAGGGAAGAAATAATAAACAGAAAAGTTGGCGGAGTCCCGTTATTGTTGTAGTGAGTTGGCACAAACTCGCAGCGAGCTCATTTACATACAAATTTGAGCCGAGACAAGATGAGTGATTCTTGAGTTTTAATCAGACGATCGCGCGAGGGGGCGGGGCGACGGGCGGGTATGATGTACAGGCGACGGCAGGCAACTTGAACTGCGGGCGCGCGACACGCGTGATCGGGAATTTAGTATATTTGTAACACGCTGGCGACGCGGCGACGGGCGGGTTATATGTACAGGCGACGGCATACAACTAGAACCGCGGACACGTGACGCGACTGAGCAGGAATTTGGTATATTTGTAATACGCTGGCGACGGGCGGATAACATGTACAGGCGACGGCAGACAACTAGAACCGCGGACACGCGACACGCCTGAGCAGGAATTTGGTATATTTGTAATACTATCATTTTCTATCATAAGGGGTCCATGGTTAAAAAAGGTTAAGGAATCCTGCTATAAGTGTTCCTATTTTCCTTTTGTAGAACGAAACCTTGTAGTGTTGAAAAAATATGGTAGCATCAGCTTTATTGTTAATCGGGGACTTGACAATCACAACCAACGGGGATTTTGATCACGAACCGATATTCAATATGCAATGAATGTTAATAATCGTTCTCGCTGTTGATTGTAAGGGTCCAATCGCAATTTGTAATTCAAATGAGTCGATTCCTTTTCGAGACTTCGCAGACCCTTGATTGGGCGTATCAAAATATACTTTCTTATTTCACAGTCTGTTGGTCGTGAAGATTGCTGAATTTTAATGTACTTCTCCGAACTGAAAATATTATTGAACCCATATTAATTAATGATGAATTAAATACCCTGTTGAGATGACAGTTTGCTAATCGGGCTTAACGATTTATCGAATTGGAGTCATATTTATGAGAATTAATTAAAATTATGTATGATTTGCCGAAAATTTGATTCTCAATGAAAATTAAAATACGAACTGTACCACTGATGTTAATCAATAGAAATGCAACGTAATTTACTACGAACGTATTATTGAGTGTATATAATTATTATAAATTATTTTAGCCAGGTTTATTTACTTTGGGGATGTTTATTAATCACGAGACTGATTTTTCAGCTCCCATCCGGGAGACTGGAAAGTTCTGAGTTTGAAATGTTAATTTATTTTCAAATCCTACATGGTTCATAAGTCATGTAAGACTGTAGGTCCATTTCCTTGCAAGGCTTGGTTTTAAGTCCGGTCCCCTTAACGTGCAAACGGCTGCGCTGAACCAAAAATATATCGGATTTGGTTTCTGCGCGGCGCTTTTTGGGGTTAGGATTCGATCCGTCCCGGTCTGTATATCACGGAAAAATTAAAAAGAGTTAAAACTACACTGTTATATTATTCAGAGTTTTCCGAGGGTTTCGGCGTAGCGAACGATTATTTCGGGATTTAAATCTTACGTCATCCATGTTGTGAAGTGAAATTAAATCTAAGGAACCGATTGCCTCGCAGAGTATAGCCTCTTCCTTTATCATCCGAGAATGAAATTCGTTGAGAATGCGGAATATCCCATAGTTTGGATCCCATCTAAGAATTATAGGCCTCCTTTCCATCGCTTTATTGAAAATATGATCGAAGAGGAAATGGAAAAAATCCGTATTTTCCATGCAGCTTAGTGTATGTTGCTGTGATCACATAAAAAGGTCCTAACATAGCAACTAGCCCCTCCGGGAATGCGGTGTATTGGGCTAACATGACAGTGGGTGTAATATTAGCCATCAATGTGCAGTTCCAATAAAAAAAAATCTTGATAATTTTAAGTTTATTCATACTGTTAACTCATTCATTTGAGATTATACAACGAAATCAACATTGTCATCAGATTGTTTAAAATAATCAGTAAATTCCGAGTTAGCTCTAGTGTCCTACACAAAAATTAATTGTAGTGACGGCAGCAATTAGATAATTCAATAATTTCAGTCAAAAATGCCTTCGCGTAGGATCAATATGCGAAACCAGCGCCATCTAATGTAGTAGTGTAGAAGCATTGTGTCGATTCGGACATAATCGAGAAATTCATTGTCTGACGTCATTTTCGGGATAGTTCCATAGTGGAGCAGTGGATATGCAATCCAAAGTACGCAGCTTCGTTTCCTGCTCCCGACTTATGTCCAGACCAAGAACGTTTTCTGATTATGTTCAAAAATCTCAAATTACATGGATTCAATGAAGACGTCGTTGGATAAACTAAAAATAGTAAAACAATATTGTCACATGAAAGAAGATATAACTATGCGAGTTTTCTCGCCGCTGAGGAAACTCGGCCCCCACTTTGCGGACCATTTAAAAGTCGGAAGCGATGTCCATTGCGGGCAATTTATGTGCCCGGTGCGTGATCGCACTCCTGGCGCGGTTCCTGCGTTGTGATCGCGGCCGTGATTGTGATCTCTGCGTGCAGTCGGCGACTGGTGATTAGGCCGCTCGAAATATAAGTTTCCTTTCTTACTAAGGGGACGGTCGAAGGTTCTTGTCTTACTAGTACTAGAGGAAATTTATTTTGTTTTTAATTACCATCAAGGGCGTGTGACCGCTTTGCGTTTTCGGCTATGATGTAATTTTTAGTTTAGAGTATTTTTTTTTCAAACTAGACATGGATGGATGGAGATGGTCTTTATTTGGTAGAAAATTCTCAAAAGAGTGAGTTTGCGAGGAACGTCAGCTGGTCACTGCTGCAGTCGCTGCCTCTCCTCTCCGTTCGTATTGCTTCATGCAGGTAGCTGGAATATCTGGGACGGAGGCGTTCCAAATTTCCCTTTTTTAATGTAACTGGACATTGATGGCTAATCGACTGTTTTATAACGTCATTAGTAGTGGATGTTTAATTAATTGGATAACATCTTGGCCGGCGAGATGTAAAGTAAGGTAAAATCACGTTTTTTATGTCGTTACATCCGAATAACTAATACAATAATATAATAATATAATAAATAGGAATACGGGTCCGTTTCGATGCAACGACATGATAATACACGAGTACACATTCCCGAAGAATAAATAATATCAAGATACTTTCCTCGAATAGATAGACATTACTTGTACGTATTTACGTATCACGTAAACTATCGCAGCGAGTTCATAACGTGACGGCGGCAAGTCAGGACGATCGCGTGACGTATGTTGGCGCAGTTAAGATCGTCGGCGGCGATAGTGGCTCGGGGTGGACCCCGGTCGGTGTCTACTACGTCTTCTTCCTCGCTTCCGGAGACGGGCCCTACCCTGACGCGACGTCCGCGCTCCAATCGAGTTTCGCGCCGGCGATGGAGTTTGCGATGCGACTTCGTGAGATCGCAGCAGCGTTCGTCCAGCGAGCTCTGTTTGAAGATATATGTCATCAGGCTAGTACTGAGCTGGATCTTTTCCAGGCATTCTTTGCAATGTTTGTGATCTGCGAATATTTTCCTTACAACAAAAAATATTATTCTTTACTTACTATATGACGTCCACGTATTTTATGATAGAGTTCAGGTGTGACGTTTGTTGCGGCTTACCTGAAAAAGAAAAACGTAATTTAAAATACAACGTGACATACAATAGTGTACAGTTCTACGTCAGATTCATATTATTTCGCAGAATCCGTAGCGACCACTGGTAGTAACTAACACTTGTAAAAGTTTTTATGTGTGCGTTAAGAGCAAAAAGGCCAGAAAAGAGATTTTTAATTTATTTATTTATTCAGTACAACGACTTGAGAGTACGTGATTGTACACGATGAAGTAACCGAAAGCAAAGGTAGAGGCTGAAGTATATCAAATCGACATCAAACACCCCATAATAGAACTTTTAAACACACAAATATAAAACAGATGACAGTTGTCTAAAGCAAACACCAGACATAGAAAGTAGTCAAGTATCAGGATACTTTTAAATTGATTTGTGCACGGATTTGCGCTAGTTATCAACAGCATAATTTGGAAAACTCGGAAAGACAAATCATTTCTAAGTTACTTTTACCCTATAGTGGACGTCAATGTGACAGAATGAGGTCCTTTTTTTGTCTCTGTTTCCGGGGAATAGGTTGCAGAGTAAACGTCCGTACCAATGTATTTGAAAATATCTTAAAACAGTTACTAGATTGTATTTTTTTTAAATATTGTTCTGAAATCAGATAAACTGCTAGAGGCTCGACACTCCAAAGTGTACATTAAAGTGTGTCAGGCCACAAATTAGTAC
This sequence comes from Incurvaria masculella, assembly GCA_946894095.1. Taxonomy (NCBI): domain Eukaryota; kingdom Metazoa; phylum Arthropoda; class Insecta; order Lepidoptera; family Incurvariidae; genus Incurvaria; species Incurvaria masculella. Next base: position 3,439,714 of record OX335650.1, on the reverse strand, counting down.
AAACCTACAGAGCGTCGATAAAACCGGCCAAGTGCGAGTCGGACTCGCACACGAAGGGTTCCGTACCATCATAAAAAAAATTATACAAAAAAATCACGTTTTTTGTATGGGGACCCCCTTTAATTTTAATTATTTCTAAATCTTACCTATTTGTTGTTATAGCGGCAAAATAAATACACACTCTGTGAAAATTTCAGCTGTCTATCTGTTACGGTTACTGAGATACAGCCCTGTGACAGACGGACAGACGGACGGACGGACGGACGGACGGACGGACGGACAGCGGAGGCTTAGTAATAGGGTTCCGTTTTCACCCTTTGGGTACGGAACCCTAAAAAGGATGGTGATGACGTGTCATTGCAACGTCCCGAAAAGGTGCGCACACATTCGCACACACCCTCACACAATCGCACACTACCGCACACTCCGCGGCGGCGTTTGCGCATGCAAATCGCGATATTTAAGTAGATAATGCACGGCGCCGCGAGCCGCTGTTCCGTTGAATTATTTATGAGTGTGTGAGGGGCGGGTGCCGAATGAAAAAAAAGTGCAATTCGGAAACGGAACCCGGACGTCCGAGCGGGGCGTGTCAGCCCCGGACGGGGTGAGTGGCCGACACACGAGGAGCCTTATCGATAAACTTAGTGCATAAGACTTTTCTTATGGAACAAGTGGGTTACCATGGTAAATTTAATCGCCGGGTTAACAGGCGAGTGAGTAATGAAACCTGACGTTTCGTTGCATTTCGTATAATGCTAACTGTAAAAAAAAAAGCACACTTGGTCGGAAACCACGTCGTTTGACAGGTAACATTAACGAAATGCAAGTAAACAACACACAAACCAACCACAAACAACCACAGATTTAACCACTCATAAGCCTGTTCGCCCCGCAAGTCAATTTACCATGGTAACATCCAGGGCATGATGGGTGGGCAATATCACAACTACTGTCGTAATATTAATCCCACTCCACGCATTCCTGGTAGGAATTAGGTTGCAAGCTTTCCATATCCCTTCGCTTTGGCCATCTTTCTTCCAATGCGATGGTACTAAATAGTTTTTTTATGTTAAGCGCGGCATATGGCGTACGTCAGGACCTCTTAAGGTGCCCGTCGATGCCCATGGGATTTCGAAAACGAAAACCACGCCGGCCGGCTAGGCGTTTCTTCACATCATGTTTGAAGGACCCCAGGTTGTACTTTGGGGGAAATACCTTGGAAGGAAGGTCATTCGATTGTTTTCCGACACTATAGATGAAGGATCTAGAAGATCGGTGGGCTTTAATTTTCACCCTGTTCCGCGTTGAGAGTACGGGGTACCTAATCCTATCACATAGATAAATAGGTCCTGAACCACAGAGTGTTCGGCCTTGTGGAGTCGAACGTGTAGTCGAGCCACATTTCAATCTCGGATATAAGGCGCATACTCTTGGATACGCACAGGCGTTCTTATAATAATGATTTGTTTGTGTTAAAATGTCGATATTTAGTGGTGTCTTAAGAAACTTAGTATAAAGCACAACCAAGAGGCATTTGGAATGAACACAAAACAAGATATTCAGTTAACATTGATGTTTTCTTGGTAATCGAGATAAACAGTTTACTAAGGCGATTCATCAGCTATAATACTTCTTCGACGAAAGTCCGTACTTACCTTGCTTAAACCCACATACATATATAAAGAAGGTTTAACATTTCCTGGCAATTTGACGCGATTGCCAGAATTTTATTCGCAGTCGTAAAATAATATTTTTCCCGCTTCAAAACGTTACACTATGAAGATATCTCTCGGAAGGTCGGAATGAGAAATGGAATTATTTCGGTATCTCCCGCCGCATCTGCAATTATTATTGGGGGAGAGGGAAGGGTCGAAAAGAATATGGGGCTAATTGTATAATATTTACATTTATTTCATATAAACGTCTTTGGCCGATGTTGAGACGACGCGCGTGCGTTTCCTAATATTTAGCGAGGAAAGGTGGCAAATTGCGAAGGGAACTTCGCCGCGCCTGTCGGAGTAAATTAAATTATAATACAGTTTATGGAATAGGCGGTGTTGCAATCTATTTTTACGGGGAAATAGGATGTTAAATGTGGTGCGATAACTTAGGATATAACTAGGAATTCCATTAAAAAACTTAGAATATGACTTGGGAGCTTGTACGGGATATAAGAGATGTGTGTTTGAATAATAACGAAAGAAGTACGTTATTTTCTGTAAGAGCACTGTATAATATCTGCATAACGCAATAATAAAATAGCATGATGGTATGTATGTGTGTCATTGCAAGATTTTTCATTTTAATTGTATCCAAAGCTCCATTGTATCCATTGCGCTTACGAATTCACTCACTTCTGATCTTTGATTGTCGTTTGTTGCTTCTGACGCTATTTAAGACGATCGTTGTGCCAACAATTCCCTATCTACAGGCGATAACTGTTTAAATGCACTAAATGTTTTACTAGGTTTTTGAAAATTTGGATTCTAAAATATATCATCGAGACCTACGACTGTAAGTATGTTTTTTTTAAAGACCTTTGAGATTTGAAAATATTGGCTTAAAACATTGGACAAGGTTGACTTTTCTACTGTAATTTTGGAATATGTTTTATTTATATTTTTATAAAATAGAAAAATACGGACATAGAATCAAGCTTTCTCAAGTGATTAAAAGAATTGAATTAAATCCGACAACTTTTAAGGTTATGGAACCGTTGGAGCCTAGACGATTTCGCTAGTTTGATTCGCATACGGTACAAAATTGTGCCTTGGTCAATGGACAAAGAAATCGTTAGTAGTTTCTCCATATTTCTCTGATATTAAATTCAGAGACATGATTTAAAAGGTTTTATTTAACTGTTTTTTTCTATAGCGTTAAATTTTGTATTCTTATCATTGTTTTGGAAGAGTTATCATTATTTTTATTTTATTCATGAACTAGGTGTTTTTGTCGACATTTTGTCGTCGATGGTTTACAGGTAACTTTTTTTTTTGTGCAAGTCATGCTAGATTAGGTCATATTAGGTTCAATAAAATGTTTATGGATGTGTTTAAAGGAGGCGTGGGGTTGATAAAATGATAGTATACTATGTTAGACCAATTTTTTTTTTTAAGTACGCTTTGAGTCTAAATTACGCATTCTATATGTTGCGGACTACATTGTATATTGTATGCATGTCACCAATACGTGGCTACTGGCTACGCTGACGCCATACGATGAGTTTCCGTCGCTTTTCCCGTCCTCTCCCGTATTACTCGCCGGCTTTAAATATTATTATTACCAAGCCATGTTTCGCACAATAGTACAGTTATAAATATATAGTTAACTATATATTTATATATGTATTTTTTATTATTATTATATTTGTTTAGTGCCACCCTCATTAAGGCTATATGGCCTCTCATGCTTGCGGGCTTTAATACACACCTTAATTACGGAGATCTGAAGATTAATAAAACTATTTTAACAGTTACTGATATAGCTTTGATTCCTTGGAAAGCAGTTGACACACGCCCGATTTCACCACCTCCAGCTACAAGCATCCCAAAGTTATCTTTCGGTTACACCATGTAAATGTGCAATGTAACCGAAAGTTGACTATCGGATTTAAGGCAGCTGGAGGTGATGAAATCAGGGGACAGTCATTCAACGAGTTCGCTGCCATGACACGCCAGAAGGCACTCAAACCACATATTGGCCACATTGTAGGCACAGAGCAAAGGTTGATCGCCCCCCGGTTAGCGGAGATAACCGGGTCGCGAAAGCCGGTAGTGATGTTATGAAGTCACTTCGGGAGGTGTGTCTAAATGCTCTCAATTTATTAAAACATCACGAATTCTTTTCAGTAATATAATTTCACAGGACACACCTCAATGATACTATGCGGATGCTATAATAAACCTTATTAGATTGTTCAGTCGCATTGAAATTGTTTAGTAATAGTTTCAAGTAGTCAAATTAGATAATTACAATAAAACATTTATACTGTTAAATCGATTATTGTAATTTCTTTATTTTGATATTCATTAGTGACCATTCCAACTGTCCACTGAAATTAGTCCGTGTTGTTGTAAGAGATTGTATTAATTGTAATATCATTAGTGAAATTAGTGTCTGGTCAGACTTACACCTGCGACATAAGGGGTCCCCTGATACAAGCCTACCTGGGATAAATTTACTGAGAAAGTTAGTTTAAAAGCAGACTTTCGTCCTACAAGGTGCCAGCTTGTCGTTGTATTTTACGTAATTTTTTATGTTTTAGATTCCATGCAAAGAAAATTGTGAAATAAATGAAAAAATATCAGAGGATGAAGCTAAGGCGGGGTGGTTTGGAGGCTACTGAACGTCTGAGATGGTGGTAAGGAAATGGGTAGGCTAGTAGCCCTAATGAGAGTAGCTTAGTTGGGCCGCCGTCTCAGTAAGGATATTCTCATACTTGACAGAATAGAAAAAGTCTAAACTTTTTCATCGGGACAATTAACATATTTATATGTAAAAATATTGAAAAATTATGGTAGGGAGAGATTACTAATGTCATATAAGTGTTGGATAGGGATCATAAAAGTCAAGAGATGGCATTGCAATTCACATTTAAGAATACTTGAAATACAAACCATTTAATATCAATGATATTTTTTACTAAATTTTTGGTCAAAATTTAACGTTTTCATCGTGCCTGTATAGGAAAAAAAATGAAATTAAGCTTAGTTAGTTAAGTATCCTTCAGCGCACCTCGGTACACTGTTGGATCGCATCACGCTGCGCATAGCGTTCTGCCTCCGCGTGGGAGTAAAGATATGTCAACCACACACCTGCCCCTGCGGCTCGCCGGTCGACACTTACGGCCGCCACGGTCTTTCATGTGCCAAGAGCGCTGGACGAATGTCACGCCACGCTTCCCTTAACGACCTGCTAAAGCGCTCGCTTGCGACTGCAAAGATCCCCAGCCACCTCGAGCCCCCCGGAATCTGCCGAGATGACGGGAAGAGGCCCGATGGGATCACCCTCTTACCCTGGTCGCAGGGGAGAGCTTTAGCATGGGACGTTACGTGTGTGGACACCTTAGCCGCAAGCCACTTAGACGGCTCCTCCCGTGCCGCGGGTTCCGCCGCAGCGAAGGCGGAGGCGCTCAAACACGCCAAGTATTCATCCCTGAAGGATCAGTTTGAGTTCCTTGCCTTCGCCGTTGAGACACACGGCACGTGGAGTGACGACGCGTGGCAGTTCGCCAATAGATTGTGCAAGTTGCTGGTGGAGGCCACTGACGACCGGCGGGCTCCTTCTTTTTTCCGCCAGCGGGTGTCTCTCGTCATTCAGCGGGGGAACGCGGCATCCGTCATGGGGACAATGACAACGGGACCCATGATGGATGATTATTTTTACGTTTAGATAAGTCAGTTATATATATATTTTTTTTTTTTTTTTTTCTTCTCTATTTTTCAGTTTTATGTATATCTTATTTTAATTGTGTTTGTATTAATTACAGAAATAATACGTTTACTTAAGGTATATCTAGTTCTGGCAAAATTATATCTAGAAAGCGAGATAAAGACACGTCAAGTCTGGTGCTTCGAATAAAAACACGAACAGTGTGGGCAGCAGCTAGCGAGAATCGTGCATCTCGCTTGCCCCTTATTACGGCAATTTATTAGTTCCCCGAAGTAACCTATTGACATGGCATTTAGTTAATCACGTTACTACGTCCCGGCGCGGCTTAACCCCTTCAGTGCCGATAATCGGCGACCGGCGCGTCGCTTCGCAATCTCGCGGCAACAATGGCGCTCGATCGTGTCGTGTCGTGTCGTGTTGTGTCGTGTCATCGGAGCCACTTGACGTTGCCGTAACTTTATGCTCCCCGCCATGGAGACTGACCAACAAACGTATTCAACGTCTGTCCTATGTCGTGGAGATGGAACGTCCACTTTCCACAACTGCGATCATAATATCAGCCGAACACACATGGGGACGAGTTACCAGGACCTTTCTTGTATTGCACGGCTACATTTAATAAATGAAAAACCAGGGCAATTGTTTTCATTTAATGCGATGGTACCAACCTACTCAGTAAGGTAGATGGTACCTAGTATGGGGACCTTCAATTTTACGTGAGATCCGAACCACTGTCGTTAACCTCAAATGTCGAAAAATTTGGAATGCCTCAGCCCGAATATCGAACGGCAAGGCCACTAGGCTGACAACTTTTTAAATATTAGGAAAACTATAAATAAAAATTGCAAAGTTTAAGATTAAATGCAGTGTTAGGAAGAGATCCGCTATTCTTTACGGTAACTTACCGAATATAAAGACGTAAAAAGTCGTAAAGGCAAAAATTGCTACGTCCCATCTTTCCAAATGCGTACCTTACTTGAAATCGCAAAATCAAGATAACAGAACTTTGCCTTTTTCACCTCCTGCAGATTAGCTTAATCGCCACATATTAAGGGCCTTTCTTAGCAGCTTGCAATCAATACGAGTACAAGACAATCAGCAATTTAGTAATAAAGGCCCTTTAAGTGCTAATTAAAATAAAGCACTCGATGAAAATCAGGTTTAGGGTCCCTTCCACCATGTACTGGTTAGCTTAATCCGTGAATTAAAGAGCCTATCTTACCATATTGCAATCGATATCAGTACAAGATAATCAGCACTTTAGTAACATAGGCCCTTTAAGTGTCAATTAAAATTAAAAATGGAGTCGTTTTTCACATACCGAAAATCATACTACGCATTGGAGTTCGTTAGCAGTGACCAGTAACTGAATAATAATTTCCACTCATAAGAGATACAGCGGACAAGTTATAGAATAATAAGTAGCAATAACGAAATTGTAAAAAAAACCCATTCAAAAAATAAACAGAACAAAGCTTGTAACAAAATTTCAATACAGAAAAGAAAGTGCTGTGCAAATGTAAGCAGACGTAACCATGTAATTGCTACCAGTGTTCACGACCACAAAATCAGACAGGACAAGCTCGTTTCCTTTATAGGACTATATCTAATTATCGGAGCGGGCAGGAGCGAGCGAGTCATTATCTGGAGTGGGCGCTGGGAGCGGTGGGTTCCGTGGCTTATCCAATGCCGTCCCCGGGGGAAGGACCTCATGTTATCTTTACCACTGTTCGAGTTGGGTTGGCTCGCCTTTGTTACTCTCAATAATCGCTTCGGTTACTCTCGGCGGAAATATGAAGGTTCTTCGGCGAGGTACAGGAATGGAGAACACACATGCTCGGATCATGCCTGTAGTTAGTGCGAGAAGCATGTGCGTGTTTGTAATAATTTTAAAGGATGATATCTTTTTACGATGCAATATAGGTTTTTTCTTACTTCAAATGCAGTTATTAAAATTCCAAGGAAATAAAACTTAGCTTAATATTGAAGAGAGATGAAAAGGTGGGTCAGGTCTTGAGACCTACGGCTGCACAGCTGCTCTCCTCTAGGCATGATTTCAACGTTGTATATGTGGTAACTCGTTGGGAAACTTCGTTAGTAAGATATAGACTTCTAGTGGCAAGCGCCATCTATGGTACCGCCATGCTAACTAGTTTCTATGCATCTGTTTGTTGCATGTGAAACTAGCAGCTCTTTGTCGGGAGCGCTAGGTCGCCACAATATGTTAAAGTGAGTGAAGATTTTAGTACGAGAGGAACTCAAAATTTACTGAATCGATTTGTGTTAAGTTTTTATAAGTACCTAAACAACAACGATTTGTTTGCAGTTCACAAAACGGTTCTAACTAGAGTTACCTAAGTATTTTTTCATCATGGTTAAAGATGTTGCCGACTCAAGGGTCACGTAGAATGAGCAGTAGAACCTAGCTCGTGACTGCTGATCGCCGATACTGCGAGCAACTCGACAACTACATTGAAGTTACGGCACACGACAGATACGCGTCGCCAACTAACTGACCTGCTGGTTTACAACCTCAGAAAATAATTTTGTTAAATATAGCTAACTAAAAACGTTATATAAAAAGGGTACGGTAAAAATAAAGAATGTTGTAAGTGAACACTGAAACCAAAGTTGAAAGTAAGTCACTGTAGGTTTTTGAAGAATGAGTGCGGTGAGTGTTCTAGGTAGCTATTTTCATAATCCAGCTTTGAAGCAGATTGTACGAGTACTTACTTTTCATGACAGATGTCATGGGTTCGATTACACAAAAGTTACACAAAAAAATCCATATCTCTCATTGTCAATCATTGTTCTTTAAGGTGGCCCATCCCGCTCATCTCCCCATCCAAGGGGAAAGAAGATCACGCCCATATTTCTTGTCAAAGATCCCAAATATTGCTCAAAATTGCTTTATTTGATCAAACTAGATGTCTGATGACCGTTGGCATTGTAAAATTGTGTTTGGTTTCTAAGTTATAAGGTCCGAAAGTTTGAGTTTTTCGCGCGTTTTATATAATAACTTTGGAGGTGGATTACGCAATGATAAAGTAAGAACATCTTAAAAAGATTAGTTATCAGACATAGCTTATTTAATCAAGATTTATAATCTATTTGGTTTTTGTTAGATTTTTTAATACAGCGGTCGTCGTTTTGTTTTAGCTATAAGTCGTTTTGTAATTAAAATTTTCGTAAATCTTACCAAATCATACACTATGCACATTGTCTTTTTTGTGGCCATGTTGCATCTTCCTCATAATGTAGCCTGTCTTATTCTTTGAAACAGAGAAGATCCCAGAGCGCAACAGCACGGTTTTGTACCGTGCCCGCGAATGAGTTAGTCCCGCCGGGTTGGGCCACCTTAATGAAATATTTATATGACGTTCTGGGTTAGATTAACAGCACGGCAAGTTTATTTTGTGTTATAAAAATATAATATTAAGAAAGTAGATGAAAATAGTTTGTTTAGTTGACATGACATCCCGTAACGGGATATCTAGATTATATTGAGGATCAAAACTAAAAGAAAAAGAGTTTAAAACACATTTTACACAAAGCCAATTCATACAACTTACGACATTTTACAGTACTTTAAGACTAAGCGTAGAATGGATGAAGCGGTGTACCCGGCATATACGAGTTCGATTATCCGACGTTTGCGAGGCCTCGATGCCAGATATAAGCAATATAAGTACTCTGTGCTATGTGTAAGGGAGCGCCGTTGGCGCCGAGAAATGTTTGATAAGGAATGGTAAGGATGCTTTAGAGTCTCGTTCATATTGAACCTTCATCTTCGAGCGTATGTTTACTCGTAAAGATAGCTCGGTGGGTATTTCGTTTCCGTTATAAAAGTATTTTATGCTACGTTGTTATTTTCGATATTGAATGTACATCCTGAAACGTTAACTCGAAAAATTATGTTGTGGAGCTGAATAAAAAAAATTATATTTGGTTAACAAATGTGATATGTATTTAGAATTTACTGTGAACCAAGGTCACATTAATTAAAGAAAGAAAGCTGTAAAAAGAACTAGTGTTAATATGGCTAGGTTTCAGTGGGGACGCAATACCCGCGAAAGGTATATTTGCTGGTTCGAGTCGGGATAGGTAAGTTCGATCCAAAATTAATCCTGTTTTAACCCAGTCTAATGATTAGCACGGGCTTAGTGTCCGTTCACTTGAGGTATGACCGAATTTACATCCGTCAATTCGCACTACCTTAGTGTTCAGTCTTTGCGCAAGTCTGGATATCATCTTCATCTTCCGATTAGCACTGCAATAGCGATCAGAGTTTTGGCGCAGGACTGGTTAGCTTTGAAGTCTCCCGATTGGCACTGTTCTAGCGGCAGGACTGCGATTTGATCTTCAAAATGTTTTTTCATTGCCGCTTCAACCATAGTTTCATCTAATGCGGTGGTACCAACCCGGGCGAAATTAACCCTACCACCTAGTAGGGGAAAGGGACCTACATTTTTACATGAGTCCTGAACCCTCGCATTCGTAACGATATGCACTTATCCAACTGAGAAAGAGAAAGAAATTGGTGCATGTCCGGGCGAGGATTTGAACCCAGACCTCTCGCATGGAAGGCAAGTCCTCTAGCCCCTAGACCACGAGCCGTATGTTATTAAAACGAATACTAAACGTAATTACATCTGCCCTAGCGTTTAGAGTGTTGGCGCAGGACTGTATAGCATCCGCCTCTCTCGATTAAAACTTCCGTCGTCCAGTATTGACGCAGGACTCCACAGCATCGTCATCTCTCGATTAGCACTGCCCTAGCGTTCCTAGCATCCCCTCGTTGCGGTACGGCAGCGTTCTCGTTTACATTTTCAATTGCAGTCAGATCGATCGGCGTACAGGGCGCACGGGAGGGCGATTCGCGGCGATTCTCAGCAGATTACCGCGACAGGGGTGCGAAGTGGCCGCCTGCTGAGCTACGGCTACAGATTAACGTGGGCTAAGGTCAATCCAGCTCAGTGCAGACTTGTACCGTAAACCAGAGCACCATACCCTCGCAGCATCATTTCTTTGCTTCCTCTACGAACATAAATCTCTTCTCTCTAACCGTCGATTGCGGTGCTGCGACAGTACCTGAACTAGTCGGACCTATTCTGCTATACCAAACTCTTGCGCCCTTGCGTAACTGTAGGTAAATGGTTCTTAATCGTAATCAGAGCTGTTGGTGTTATCACTCCATTCAGTTCCGAGGTATTTTTACGAAATACCATAAACATCCGAGGATTATGTGTAGGTATTATATTTATATTGTTTACAATAAATTAACACAAAGAACATGACCACCCCAGATGCCGTTTCAGGGTCCCAAGCACCGATATATGGTCTTGGGGACCCAGCGGTTGACTATTGTCAACCTAGTTTCGTTCAATAATGTTTACAGGCACACGTGATTAGTGGTAGTCATATTACCTATAATCATCCTATATCCTATACCACCGAAGTGTTGGGTTGTTCCGCGATGTATTTCTTCACCGTAAATAATTATTTTTAGACATTTTCCAATACATATTTTTACAGCAATCTTTGTATTCAACGAGCTGCCATATCTATATTCTCTTTTCCCGATTGATTTGCCCAAAATTAGGCATTGATCGCCGACTTTTCAATTGATAAAGACGTTAGCTAATTCTCGAGTTACTGTTTCGTTGTGAAGATACATATCTCTGAAATGAGCCATGTCTTTTTGCGCATCCCTCGGGCAGAGGTCGCGACGGAGCGGCGCGGCGGGGCGGCGGTCGCAGGCGAGGTACGGCTACCGACGGCGGAACGACCGTTGATTTACATAATTGCGGCTCCACTGCTATATTGATTGGCTGCCTCACTACGCCGCCGTCGACGGCAACCGTGCGCCGTGGAATGGCGATGGGGCATTTTCCCGAGTGCATCTGTTGGCTCAGCGGACTAGAGATGTGCTGCGATCAGTCAAATCAGATGACTCAATACTGGCATTTGATTGCCGTCGTGCCTTTGCAGCTGATAAAAGGAGTAGGCAGGGGTTAAAAATCACCCTCAAAGATAATTCAGCTATCTAAATATTTAACGCTCAGGGATAGGACAAGGTAAAAAGCGTGTCCCCTTTGTTTTAGTTGCATCCTTCTTATCCTCAACCACAATTTGTCTTTCTGTATTAGCTCTATGTAAATGGAAAAAAATGCAGTAGGTGTATAGATAGGTTTTTGTTTAATTCTGAGCACTTTTAGGGGTAAGTATGAAACTCGGGGTAAATAAGGACTATCGATAGGTTTTTATTTAATTCTGAGCGCTTTTAGCAAACTCGGGGTAAATACATATTTTTGCAACGTTTATTGTGTCCTCGCAGCTTACTAATCGATTCTTACAGTCGATCTCGTGATTCTTACCTGAAATGAAGAAAAAAAAACATATATTTTATGCACGAAATGAAAAAGTGAGATCAATCATTTATTTCCGAAATATATCTGCACGTTTGTTCAATTTTATAGCCAATAAGCTTTTTCGCCGATTGAGACCATATCGAGCAATTCTATAATCTTATTTATTAATCGCTTATTGCATTGCTTTAATAGTACTCATACCACATAGTGAATAATGCATTTGATACCTTTATGAATATCGATATGAAAATGGACGAAATTATACTACTTTGGGGATTGCTTCAAGGGTGAATTCTAGCGGCAATTGTTTGGTACGGTTTGGCTTACATACACACAGAGGCGTTTGGCAAGATATATGTCGCAGAGGAGATGTTGCCCTAAGTAAGCGATAAATCAGGCAACTTTTCTTACCTCAACTGACCTACTTACGGGCGGGGTCCGAGGATGAAAACTTCGGGGAATATGCGGCTAATTCGTATGCATTGCCGCTCCCTGCCTGTCGCGTTTCGCGTTGCTCTATTTGGGGTTTCAGGTATCTAATGGTGACTGGATCCGAAAGAAAGTGAAAAAGTGAGAAATAAGTTTATTTATATAAAGAAAGTGAAAAGGTGAGAAATAAGTTTAATATACAATGTACCAAACACAGACGAGCTAAAACTTCAAAAAGCTTTATTCACAATAGTGTTAGATTTTACAACAAATTACCTGTAGAAATTAGAAATTTGCCTCTTAATAAATTTAAAAATAAGATAAAATTAGTGCTACTTAATAAAGAGTATTACAATTTGAACGAGGCTCTCTATGATAAAACCCTCTTTAGTGATTTAATATTCTAGGGCAAGTACGTAATTGTACAATTTATATTAATTTTATTTTGACATTGACACTACAGTGGTAGTATTTTGTATATATCAAATTGCGGATCAATCAAATTGTGACATGACTTAGTGTAGTTTTACTACCAGAAGTTGAATAAATAAATGAAATGAAATGAAAGCTCTTATGTAAACATTCGTGCATGATGACTAGCTTTTTTATGTTTTATGCTGAGACCTCATGTAACAGGTGCCCGAAAATCATGTTGGCCGACCAGGTACTTCTTCGATGTTTGAAGGATACCAGGTTGCACTTTAAGGAAATACCTCGCGTCCATTCCATAGTTTGCCGACCCTGTGAACGACGGACGTCAAAGTACACACGCTGAAATTAATATTGTCTGTATAAAAAAGAATAAAGATTGCTCCATCCTCCTCACTCCCGCTTCGCGCAGCCGCCGTCAGTTAGAAATGTGAGTCTTCGCCTAGCCTACGTGAAAAATATGGTGAAAAAGTTTTTCTTCTTTCTGTTCATGAAAAATCCGTAGAAAACTAACGAGAGCTGGGGGAATTGGAGCCGTTAAAGCCTTCAACACTTAATACAGTCCACTATCATCAAGCAGGTGTAGTCTGCTCTAAACAGATTTTTAATGTACATGTAAACCCTGCGCAACAGACCCTATAGATAAATGATCAACATGATCGGTAGGTATGCTCAGAATTTCGACAGTGAATGGGTGCATTACCTGCCTGTTTCGCGTTGAGCGGTAGGAGAAAGGGGATGGAGGGACAGCGTTATGCAGCTCCAAGGAACGTTCTCGGTGGTAGAGATGGATCGGTTGGTTATATGAATTTTTGGGCAACCGAGCGACCCTGACGATGTAACAGTTCCTTATAGGCGAAACATGTTGGCTAACTTCGTACACCGGGAATTCGCTTTCTTTCGCATTTGTACCGTTAACGGCATACTTTTAAATTCAGATCGATAAACATGAATAAGACTTAATAAGAATAAGAAATTGTATTCAAAGGTTGTTAATAAAACATCGAATACATTTCGCCAGCGGTCTCCGAGTTTTCGTAGAAATGACTACGCCGGCGTCCGACAGCGATTACAACTAGCGTCGTAAACAGAACGCTAAAATAACAACATTTTCCTCTCAGGTGAGCATTGCATCATTGCACCGGTGCCAGCAGTTCAAAATGTGCTTTATTCCCTACGCAGAAACATTATTTTCCATGCTCGCGATTTCAGACAGGTGGAGCGGCACAAACAGATGGTTGTTTATGTTGTGAGAATATAAAAGTTTTCCGTAATAAATAATGCATTGGAAACTGCGGGGCCTCATCTCAAACATACGCCATATTTGAATAAAGACCGCCGCCGTCGGCGTGTTGGCGTAACGTGCGCTAAGTTTTTCTTGCCGGAATAGGATTACGCTCGCGGGATAAAACTAATTCGACGAAATAGCGAGATGCTCGCGAGGGATACGATAACAGGCGGGGTTCGGGAAAATCGTAACGTGGGGAAATTGTTTTCTATCGAGAACGAGATCTGATCTCGAAGATTACCCGTATTTACATATCGGAAGGATAATGAATTATGCCTTAAGGCTCTTCTGTGTACGTTGGGAAAGTTAAGGCGATATTACAGTCTACAAAGACGAAGGACGGAGCGGGCCTACGCAAAAAGTGCTTTCTGAGTAATTACAGGATATTCCCTTTGTTCTTTATGTCCCTCTTTTCCTAATACGATTTATTTCTTTCAGTTGACTAAGGTTATTTGATTCAATTTCTATGTGTACTTTTATTTTGTCTTAGAACACTTTACTTCTGGAAGTTCGCTTTCATAGCATATTACAGCATTGACAGTATAGAAACGTAAATCATTCAGTTTTCCAGAAGGGGTAGGCACATAAGATAGTTTGATTGATTGATTGATTGAAAATTCTTTATTACGCCACAAAAAAAAAAACAATTTACAAAAGAAAGTATAGTGCAAAAACAATATAAGTGGGGCGCATAGTTCGCAGAGCAGTAAGTTCAGCATGAATGTTTTGCTTCTTCCACGAACATACAACTATCTATACATGCTTGTTGCTCGTAGGTATATATTATAAATAGAATGAACGATGCTCGAAGCGGAAATAAAAAATGTCCGTGTTTTCGTACCTGACCTTCAAGAACCACACGATCAATAAGCGTTTATTCTTTTTCGTCAACCGTTCATGTCAGTTCAACAAGTGCAAGTTTGATCGATCAGTATTTCGCATGTCTAAATCGTCTCAAAATACAACATCAATATATTTGTTAATTCGATAGTTTCTTTACTAGTTCGGCAACCCTATTAAATTCGTGCTCTTATGTCATAAATATCTTTCGTAAGTTTTAAATATCGTTCTTTACCTCCATTCTATATTAAATACATTATTTAGTCGTTTATGAACTTAATTAAATCCGATAGGTTTAACTAACGCGTCTCTCAATTCTCTATTATATTCGGTCCGATAAATACGTTCCGGGTGCACTATCAAAATAATGAAATATTATGACGGCGCGGAGGTTCTTGTAAGGCGATCGCATCACCTGCCGTCCGGGAGCGCCGCCCGCCCTGCCACCGCCGCCGCCGCCCGCCCTACCGCCTCCGCCGCTCCGCCCTCGCAGGCGGCGTCGCCGCGGAAAAGGTGTGGTAATTACGATCCTGAACGTGTCATTAGTGCTGTTTCCTCTGAACGCTGAACTTCGACTTGTGACGCGTCTAATTGGCGCGTTCCGGACAACTCAGCCGCTACCTGGCTGGATACACTATTGTGTATATATACATAATTCGCAGGAAAGCATAAATGTCCGTACAGATTGACGTCACCCATTCGAATGAGCGGTACTTGAATTTGTATTTGCATTTTTTAAATCTTTTGGGATGCCAGGAACACTTGGAATCGTCAAAAAATTGCAATTACAATTAAATACAATTAAAATTAAAGCATAACAAGTTCATTATCTGTCATGGCAAGAGGCTCACTTAAGTCTAGTGAATATATTGTCATGGATATTATATGCACGTTCTTTTATATACCTGGATGTATTATATGTCACTTACTGTCATGATATTCGCTTAACAAACTGCATTCCCCAAGAAACCACATTGATTTGAAGTCACAACCGTCAACCAAGACTTCTGGCCTCACAGGTCAAGACAACCATAATTTATCGTTTATCGAAATTAAATTATTCGGGCTCAGGCACTGAAACCAAGTAAACGCAATGATTCTGGTGGCTGTCGATTCTACGCTAGTACCTACCGTACTTACCTTTTTTTTGGTAAAATATAAATAAAACCTACGTAGTGTACCCTAAACTTATGTTGATGTGCACCAACTAATTACTTTTATTTAAAACGTCTTACTTTTTGAGAAAAAAAAACTAGATTTCTGGGGCGCTTATTTTGTATGTAATTGCAAATTGCAAAAGGCGAATGCAAATTTCTTCCATTTCCCGCCGTGACGGTACCCTTGGCGCGTGAACAGAATCTTGTTTGACCAGTTTTTTTTAATAAAACAATTTAATATGCGATTTCCACCGATTCATCGAATTTATGGCGCTACCCCCGGGGCAGTAATAATTCCAGCGATGCAGCGGCTGAGTTGCGATTGCGTCAGTTATTTTGTCACCGTCAGCGAGTGGCCGCTCCGCGCGGCGCATTAAATTGCCGGTAGATGATGGCCTACGTGAGGAAGCTCCAAATTGGTCTGCAGCGCCGGGCCACAGTCTAGCGAGTGAACGCCCGCCTGAAATGTGTTGGTAGCAGTTGGTACGCAGTATTACTTTTAAGAAAATTACCGATAAAAAAGTAGAAATTTTATCAAAATCCTATGCTTAACTTGTTCTTCTGTTAGCAATTTTACAAATGTGAAACGGTTTTCTGATCAAAATAATAGCCTTCAGATAATTTCTTTTCAGTGAAGAACGATTTGTTGGCAGATTGGAATAGTCATATTTTAGAAATAAGCTTAATACTTCGGGATCTAGTCAGTATTTTATCTACTCAGTATTCAAATAATATTTTACGAAATAGTTTTTTCGGTGTCCAAATTGTAAGGATTTGATACCCAAAGTACAGCCCAAAGAATCTCGCGACCCATGCTCTAGTCCAGGGTTTCTTAGCCTTGGGTCCATGGACTCTTTAGATTTCGTGGCATGATTCCTGTGCACAATAAATACCGTGTGTTCGATGAAAAAATTGAGGTATCCTTAATTTTTATAAGTTTATTTACTGGGTAATAAATAAAAACAGGCTTTTTAAAAACGCCCTGTTCAATTGAGTCCGTCGTATTTTCACATTTCAACACAAAAGGTTAAGAATCCCAGCTCTAGTCCTAAGCCATTCATTGATACTCAATATCCAATGGATGCATTAACAAACAGGTACTTCTATTCATCAGAAAAAAACCTAAACATCAGTTAACTCGATAACTCCTACTTGTGAAACCACCGGTACAAACTATGGCACACGTCGCGAGTGATTCACAGTACAGGAGCTGTAGGCCGTTCCTGTTTATGACTGTCCGTTTAGCGGTAAATACTGTTATAATGTTAGGAGGGGCGCTAACGAGCCGGTACTGAGTTTGTTTCCAGACACCTTTATTGCGCTGACGATGACAGAAGCATGTAATAAGTTGAGTTATTACAGATCTTGATAGAGCCTCCCTAAATAAATCAGAGTCTTTGACTGCGGAATTGACTTCAAATAAGTAAAACATTGTTCAGCAACAGTTCCAAAACTTTGACGGACTTTTATGCTAGAGGTTCGATTCCCGCCCAGTTCATGCACCATTTTGTTTCTCTTTATGAGTTGGAAAAGTGCATTTCCTTACGAATGCGAGCTGATCCATGGTTTGGAATCCATGTAAAACTGTAGGTCCCTTTCCCCTACTATGTTTAAGGTGGCCCAACCCGGCGGGACTAACTCATTCGCGGGCACAGTACAAAGCCGTGCTGTCGCGCTCTGGGACCTTCTATGTTTCAAAGAAAAAGACAGGCTCCGTGATGAGGAAGATGCTAAATGTCTACGAAAAAGACAATGTGCATAGTGTATGATTTCGTAAGATTTACGAAAATTTTAATTACAAAACGACTTATAGCTAAAAGTAAACCACGACCACTGTACTCCAAAATCTAAAGGTAACCAAATAGATTATAAATCTTGGTTAAATTAGCTATGTCTGATGAGTAATCTTTTTAAGATGTTCTTACTTTATCATATCGTAATCCGCCTCTAAAGTTATTGTATAAAACGCGCGAAAAAATCGAACTTTCGAACCTTATAACCTAGAAACCAAACACAATTTTACAATGCCAATGGTCATCAGACATCTAGTTCGATTAAATAAAGGTATTTTGAGCAAAATTTTTGATCTCTGACAATAAATATGGGCGTGATCTTCTTTCCCCTTTTGTATGGGGAGATGAGCGGGATGGGCCACCTTAAGCCTCCAGTTTGGTACCTTCGGGTGAAACAATGGCCGAAGCGCCAATAAAAAAATGTCCGTTTTTTCCATCCAGCTCTATGTAGCCATGTTCATAAAGGGAAGCCTGCCCTGGCACCTGATTCCTTCGGGAAAGGGTTGTGTTGCGGTAATATGATGACGATGGATGTTAGCCATCCATGTCCACGAACATAAAAAACCTTTCTGGAATGGAGTTTCGTGAAATAAAACTATTAGGTCGCCCTACGCGAAGAAAAATGTTAATTAGCGATTTGGAAAAGTCGTTCAACGAACCGCAACGACCAGCACCTTGGCCGTTTTTCTTTTTAAATCTAAAAGAAACAGTTCCAAGAAATCGGTTTCAATGTGCATGGGACACGCATTCGGCGCTCTTTGCAGTTTTGAACTGTACGAAAACTGTGGTGACATATATTTTAAATCTACCTGAGTCACTGAACATATTTTATGTTAAGGAATGTGACATGTATGTATGTATAATCGACCGTGAAGCAAGGATACATTAATTGAAGATTATGTTATTCGATATTTGTAAAGCTTATTTAGGCATCTTAATATTGTATATTGCCGTATCAGGGGGTAACATTATTTACGTGTGCGGACGAACGCACTTGAACTGAACGAACTTCTCCAATGATGGTAATGACGTAATATTAATTGATAATATAATCATTGAAACTTCAGTTTTAAATCTGTTTAAAATAGTGATCTCGTACTTGAATAGAAAAATAAAATTACTACAAATTCCCCGAAATGTAATTGTGACTATGAAGTGGCAACTTAGATGAAAAACCGGCCAAGTGCGAGTCGGACTCGCACACGAAGGGTTCCGTACCATCGTACAAAAAAAAATCCAAAAACATCACGTTTTTTGTATGGGGGCCCCCTTTAATTGTAATATTTTTTTAATCTTACCTATTTGTTGTTATAGCGGCAAATTAAATACACGCTCTGTGAAAATTTCAGCTGTCTATCTGTTACGGTTACTGAGATACAGCCCTGTGACAGACGGACAGACGGACGGACGGACGGACGGATGGACGGACAGCGAAGGCTTAGTAATAGGGTTCCGTTTTCACCCTTTGGGTACGGAACCCTAAAAAGGAAAGTGGCAATACAAAAAGTTAACAGCGGCGGCACATCCAGGGGGGTAACCATGGTAAACTAACTGGCCGGGCAAATAGGCAAGTGTGTGTTAAATGTGACGTTTAGTTGCATTTCCTACCATGTTAACTGGTACATTTCCGTTCACTTGGCCGAATAACACGTCGTTTGACAGTTAGCATTGCACGAAATGCCACCATTTTATTTGATTGAATCGCCATGGTAACCCCCCATTATTTTATTTTATGCTGCTATGGACAATATCAAACTGACTTATTTTTTTTAAAATTAAGAACGTATTGAGCTAACGGCGTTGGGCTGTAAATTTGAAATACCATCCCTGCAATATTCAGAAAGAGTTTATGTATTATTTGAATTCTATCACATTTAATTTATTCTCACGCTCACAGCCGCCGCTCCGGAAGCCAACAGCCCGCGCCCCCCATCCCCAGAGTCCCACCGGTGAGCGCCCAAAAGAACTCCCCCCCCCCCAAATCTGGATGATCCCAAATTAAGCCGAATGTAATAACCGACGCGATATATGACAGAGGAGCGGAGATAATAGATTTTCCGACGAGTCTTAGAAAAACCAATTTCGTGAGAAAAACACCAAGACGCAAGTCGAGAGCGTTCGGGGGCTTCGTAAGCGGATAAGGTGCCCCGAGGATCGAAGCTTTTACATGAGAAAAATTGCACGGCACTGGAGAAAATTTAAGGGTCCATTAACGTTTTTTTTTTTGAAGTAGATAGCTCCGTCTTGTAGACGCTAATGAGTCTGTCGAAATTCTCGCCAGCTCCACCGGGGCATCTCAACAGCTCACTAAAGGGTTCGATGTCTCCGCCATAGAACTATCAAAACATCTTATAGAATCTAACGTCTGGTGCATTGACGTACATTTAGTTATGTCGATGGTCTGGTGACCTTCAATATTTTAAAACTTACGCGGGACATAACATAACATTTAGTTTGACGGCTTACCGCGCGTGTGAGGAGCAGGACGTGCTGCTCGACGTTTCGGAGCCTCACATGGGCTCCAGGCAGGAGAACGTGCCTGTAGCGACGGAGGTAGGCACGTTACTGACACACGAAGGGTTTCGTACCATCGTAAAAGCTTTAAAACAAAAAATCACGTCTTTTGGATCCCTTAATTTTTTAAATTATTTGTTGTTATAGCGGCCAAATAAATACACACTTTGTGAAAATTTCAGCTGCCCACCTATTACGGTTCATGAGATATAGCTCCGTGACGGGCGGACGGACCGACAGCGGACGGACGGACAACGGGGCTTAGTAATAGGGTTCGGTTGGCACCCTTTGGGTTCGGAACCCTAAAAAGTCTTCAATTAAGTATTTACAATACCACGTTGTTTTGTATTGCTGCCTTCTAAGCACACAGCTAAAGAGCATTATTTGAGATTTCAAGGAAAATCTACCGTTTTTTTTTCAGACCTACTCATTATTACTCATATGAAGTTATGTATGCTCGATATCTGTAGCGGTACTCATTTATTCAAACAAATAGAGAACATAGTATGTGCATTATAAATAAAATATCTCCTCTAGGTCTGCCGAGGCAGCCATTGTCCCTAAAATACTTATAGCATTTCCTCTTTGAATTTCAATGCTTATGCGGCGAACAAAAAACATTTTGGAGCGTGAATCGCCCGAGGTCTCGCTTAAGAGTTTTCCAAGCACATCTGCGAAAGCTAAGGACTCGGATGACCACGCACCAAGAGTTTCCACCGCAAAAGGTAAAAATTCAAAGAGGTCTGATAGCGACTCATATTTTTTTCTTTTGTTACCTGCAGCAATGGCTGCCGCAGCCCCACCTAAGCGCGATGAGGCAAGGACGTGGCTCGGCGCTAGTGTGTCAGCGCACGTTGCATCCCACACTAATGCCTTTCCCTTTTTCCACGGGACCAGGGTCATACCGTCTGGTCTTTTGCCGTCTGATCGAAACAGGCCTGGCGGTTCTAGTATGCTAGGGATTCCAGCGGAGTTCAAAGATAGTTTGATAATGTTGTTGATTGCATAATGTCTAGGCATGCGACCTGCACTCCGCCGGCATGACAGCCCATGATGACCAAAGCTATCAACGCCGGACCCGCAGATACAAGTGTGAGGTTGACACACCTTAGCCCCAATCCGGAGAGCGATGCAAATCCGTAGCGTGTTTTTCTCCAGAAGGGTGCCGAGGTGTGGTGAGGGGTAAGCTTTAAGCCACGCCCCAGATTCCTCGCAAGTAACTCCTAGCAAACGAGCTTTGATTGTTTCTGTGCCAGCAAGGAGATCTGAATGTGTAATCTTTATTAACGGTGTGTCCCAATTTCTTTGAACCTTCGGTGCTATTGGCATCTCGGCAGTCCCTGCCCTCGATCTCCAAGCTTCTGTAGCTTCTGTAGCGGTTATATTTCATTGCGTACAGGTGCCAGAGAGATAATTTTGGGAAATAATTCAGGAAGTATTTTTTGGGTACATTAACGTTTCAATCAAAATTTCCACTGAATACGGTTCGTGAAATCAATGTTTATTAGTATACTATCGCGGTTAGACAAGTTCGTGGCCTCCTGGCATGGAATCTACAATTCTTGCACAATTCGTCGAAGTCGGATGACCAAAAAGACAGTTTTTATGTTTTGATGAAATTGAGGGAGAAAATGTTTGCTTATTTTTATCTCAAATCAATACTAACTAATTGGCGCATATTATGCCTATATATGGCCTTGGAGCATGATATTCTGTTATTTTCGTCTAGCCAACTAGGGCACCTTAAATACCCGTTATTATATCACCTCCAAAGTTAATGGAGATTTCAGAACTAAAACTTTAAACTTGTTTGATCTTGTTTAAAAGCACCTTGATGTTTTGAAGAAATTAAGGGAGCCAATTTTAACTATTTTTCCCTCTCAAATCAACTCTTAAATGAATTGACTCATCTGTATATTCTTTGAGGACACCTTGTAAACACGTTTTAATGTCAGCCTCTAAAAGGACTTTTCAGAATTAAATTATAATCTGGTTTAATCTTGTTTGTAAGCGCCTAGATTTTTGAAAGAAATTGAAGGAGACCATTTTGCTTATTTCTCCCTATCAAATTACCTCTTGAAATTAATCGATGCAGACTCAGCCTGTATATGGCCTCTCAGCAAGAAATTCTGTCTACCCACCTGCGGCATCTTAAATACACGTTATAATGTCACCCCTAAAAGTAATGGAGCTTTCGGAATTAAATTTTAAACTTGTTTGATCTTGTTTGAAAGAGTCTCGAAGCTTCGGCATCGGTTCAAAGTGACGATGTCACATTGAGCTTCGAAAGTTTTTGCACTCAATGTTCCGGTGAAGGTTGAAAGTGTACACGTCGTACACAGGCTGTCATTTTATCTTTTACATCTGTAGCGGAGGTTAATCTGCATCTGTTATAAAATGGCGGCCACGTTGCACTACTAATAATCATTCTTTCAACTCTCGAAGAGATTTCGTTACGTTTTTGGGGTGTTTGTAACTGTTTGAAGAGAGAATTCTCTTACCCTGCCGCGTAGGAAGCGTCGGAAAAGCGGGCCTACCTACGGATCAGTGGTGACCACTTAAGAAACACGGCGCTCGGTGCTGGCTTGATCTTGGTGGCGACTCTCATTTAACACTACACTGGCATTGCCCACAGGTGATTCGACCCGAAGATCAGCGGTCGGAGAGTAATACAAAACACTCGACACAGATGCAACCCTGCATGTGCAATTTCACTCATTCAAGTGCACTTGAACCGTCATACTGACATCTCAAAGTCAGGGGCAGCTCTCAATGTTTGGAGGTAGGCAAAGGACGGTTTTCCAACAGCGTCCTAGAAAACTTAACAGTAACCAAGCACTTTTTAAATTACAGATCGATCCGCTTTGAGGATGTGAAGGGCTGCATATATATTTTTTATGATAAATTTAACTATATCTTTCAAAAAATCAACTCAGAAAATTACATAAAAATTATCACAAGTGAATTTATACTGAATGCAGAAGTCTGGGGTCTGCAGATATGTGATTTAAACCGACGCTGCAGCATAGAGGGAAAAACCTTAACCCCCGTACACAAGTCTCACGTGCAATTGAAGTTCATAACATTCCATACACGTCTCCAGATAAACCTTTTCGTTTATATTGGAGCGCAAAATGCAAAATGAACTGAATTCACAAAATCTCGAAATCCAATCAACATTCGTGTGCGAGGGCAATGCAGAACCCTCCCCGCGTAAAGTATTTTTCGCACTTCCACGAAAAGCTACGGCGAAATAAAGGCGCCGGCACATCGCGCGGGTTATCAAAAGAAGTGCGCGCCTAACAAGACGTGTCTGCGTGCGACAATGCCCCACCCCCTGGGGCCTGTCTGGGGGCGGCCGGGTTCGTCACTCCGGGCGGCATTACCACCGAAATGCATCATTATAACCCCCATTCACACGTCGCCGGCAAGACTCGCGGCGACGCATGGAACTCCCCCGCGACAATAGGGGGAGAGATAACGCTTATTAGTGCTAATGACTTTGGGATCACTCCGCTCGGCGCTGGAAGAAATCGCTTCAACACAGTATGCACGCTAAAAACGATATGATTTATCTTTACTACATGCGAAAGATATAAAAATGCGTAAAAAGATAAGCCTGACTTAGGGTCAGTTCTCTAAAAAGTTCATTAAGTAACGCCAAGAAAAATGAGGCTTTAATCGAAAATACAACAACAATTTTATATATTTTGGCGGTTGTTTGGCTCAGAAGATTTTTTACCCAATAATATAGTAAATTGGCAGAGTGGTTTTCAAAACTATACGTGTTTATAGGAAACATATTTTATTTATATGTTTAAATGAATAAAAGAACATGTTAAAAATAATTTTGTAGAATTTTCTCAATTCGTTGCATTAATTATTTCACAGCAGGCCATAATATTCGACAATAAGCTGGACAGTACTCTCCTATTGCTTTAAATGCTTTTATTTAAGTGATCCTAACGACTAACGAATTAATTAATGTTAGGGCGAGTGTTAGGGCAAACGTCTGCAACTGTGGGATCGGCCTGGAGAAGAAAAACAGAAAGGTTTATTCAACCTTGTAGCGACAATATCACACATTACGCAGGTGGCGAGAACAGTGAATACTGCGAATCCTTCGCCGTGTTCAGAGAAGGATGCACTAAACTACGGGAATTTCGGTCGCCATCCACGTACCTCCTTACTCAGCGCATTGAACAGATTGAATGATCAACTCGCCCCCTGGCCTGTTATGAATATTGTTCGGGTGCTCGCCTCGGGAGAAAACTTGCCGACGAGAGGGCACAGAGTGGAATTTGAATGTTCTATTAAAAGTTCGCCCGACAATAGCCGAATCGAGCCGCAATCTCTTCGAGCTCCCTTTATTCGTTATTTTTAAACGCTGAGGGGCAATCTGGCGGCAGGCTGCAAATACCGGGAAAGACGCGGCGCCTTCGGTAAGTAGTATTTATTGGGAAAATGTTAAGGAGAGCCCGCAGAATGTTATCAGGAGGCGGCAGGCGCTCCCCTGCCCCGCGCCTCCCCGCTCCCCGACGCCTAACACACCTCGATAGGTATGTTCATACCCCACCTTGCGACTATACAAGTCTGCCAATTTGGGGTATTAGGGTCTGCCTTTCGGTTCGGATGGAAGGATTAGGATTGGAACAGACCAGTGATTGGCTGGACGGATTTCGTTTGTGGTTCAACCAGAGGGTTGAGCAGTAATTAGAGAATCAAAGGTATTGCCCATTGATTGGCAGTCTAGCGTATTACGTAAGTATTTAAAGGTATTCTGGAATTAACTCACTACATTGGGACTCGTTTTTTCAGGGTTCCGTACACAAAGGGTGCCAACGGAACCCTATTACTAAGCCTCCGCTCTCCGTCCATCCGCCCGTCCGTCCGTCTGTCACAGGGCTGTATCTCATGAACCGTAATAGGTTGGCAGCTGAAATGTTCACAGAGTGTGTATTAATTTTGCCGTTATAACAACAAATAAGTAAAATTTAAAAGTAATAAAAATGGAAGAGGACATATTTTTTTGTGTTAAATCTGGTACGATGGTACGGAATACTTCGTGTGCGTGTCCGACTCGTACTTGACCGGTTTTTATACACATCAACGATAATGGGAAATGTTACAAGCTTTTGTTTTAGGTTATCTGTGTTTTAGGTTAGGTTACAGATCGTGAATACGAATTCATGGCAATGTTTTTTTCCAAACCAATTGCCCTGAATTCCGTACGATCCATACCCTGCCGGTATGCGTAAAGGAATCACCATCGGTCATACGTTTTTTGAAATGTTCGGAAATATTGGCAATTTAAAAGATAACAAAAATGCTGCTCGGTTATTTAGGGAACCTCGCTAGTCGTCAAGTCGTCATGTATTCGACGAGGTCCCATCTCCGCAATCCTTAAACTACGCAGTAGGTAGGCACACTCAGCGAACATCTTTCAAGTTTCCCAGCCCTGGGGAACTTTCCCGTGCCTGTGTTCCTAACTTTTTCAGCGTCGAATAAAATTGGCCGTGTGTGCATACTGTAAAAAGAGGCTTCCGTATTATTTAACGTTATTTCATTGGAAGCACTTTTTTTAATATTTTGTTAGTTTTGAAATTCAATGATACTTCTCTGAGGGCGAGAAACATCCATCCGTATGGAGCTTTCTCTTGTCGAGTGTTTTTGTAATCTGAACAAACTGTCTAGTTGTAAAACAGACGTCAGTCGTACTTGGCCAACCCTGTACCTTAGGTCCCCCGACAGAGCCACCAATGCTGGTTTGTCATAAAAAAGAAAAAAATATAAGTATTAATTTCCCTTCTTCTCGTGTGTAAGCGTATCATATTCGTACTTTGAATAAAAAGGCTGACCTGAACAGAGGGCGTTTTAAAGTTTGCACCTAAAATATTTAATAATGAATACAAACATATTAACTATAATAAATAACGTGTGTACTTAATTACACACCACGAAATGCTAAACTTTTTCTTAAGTGCATTGGGAATATTGTCTGAAAACTCTCAGGCTGGCATAAATAGTCGTAACGAAAACTAAATCTATCGAAAAATAGTACTTACGTCACTTTGACATATTTTGTATTGACGAAAAGTCACTATTGACACTAGTTAGCATCGATTTTGTTCCAGTTGTGACTATTTGTTCCAGCCTTAAAGTTTAAATGGATGAAAGTATAAAAGTAGTAGGAAAGTAGAAAAAAAAGATAGCGACTCAAAATTATGAAGTACGATTTTATAGCCAGGTTGTGCATCCTCTCAGTAAGGAAAAAAAATACAAGCGCGAAGCTTACGGAAGCCTGAAAACTGCAAATATTAAACGCGGTATCTTTATTATATCCACACACTCCCGGAGCGCCTCTGCCGCCGTAGGGAGCCCGCATTTCCTACGGCGTGAAAATTGCCACTTTTCCTTACATCTCTTTTTTTCTTTGTGTAGCCCTCTCCACTTTATATTTTATTTTGTAACGATTATTTATCATAATATCCGACGGAGTTGCTTCATCGTGAAGTGAGCCGGTATACACCTTACTTAACGCTCATCGGTTTTATTAATATGTAAAACAGATGGTTAAAGTTTTGCTGTCCAGTAATGTTTGTTTTCATATTCTAGTAGAACGTTATGTTATTAGAATTTATTTTTACTGAATCCCTAGAAACGTAATCTAGTTATCACGGGAAGCATTTGATAGTGTGAATTGAAACGAAAGTTTTGTTTATACTGACTTTAATAAGAATATATTATCAATGGTTATATAAAAAAATATGAGTTAAAACAGTCAGTCTAATGCCGGTAAACGTCAAAAAAATTACTGCGTCAAATATTCGATAATCGTCTTAGGATCGGCTTTTATTCCGGATCTGTACTTCCTGCATTCATTCTCAGTTTCGGTGCTGCTCCTGACATCCGAACCAGCCTAAGCAACCTGCGCGGTTCACAAAAGGAACCTGGCCGCCTAAAAAATTTTAAGCAGTATTTTATTTTGTATGAGTTGTTGTACTGTAGTGTTCTAGGTGAGATGTCCACAAAACCAACCACATACCTTTTAAATATTCAAAATACTCTGTTTAGTTATCCGTGATTTAAGTATTTGGCTTAAAATTACCCCGAATTTTTTTAAATCGTTTCTAACGTACATGAAAATTCAGGTGTTCGTTTTTCATGAACCGTCATGAATTGTTCGTTTTTAGGGTTCCTTACCAAAAGGGTAAAAACGGAACCCTATTACTAAGCCTCCGCTGTCCGTCCGTCCGTCTGTCACAGGGCTGTATCTCATGAACCGTAACAGATAGGAAGCTGAAATTTTCACAGATTATGTATTTATTTTGCCGCTATAACAACAAATAGGTAACATTATAAATTAATAATAATTAAAGGGGGGCCCCATACAAAAAACGTGTTTTTTTTAATCTTGTGCGATGGTACGGAACCCTTCGTGTGCGAGTCCGACTCGCACTTGGCCGGTTTTTCGTATTTACACGAGCCAAAACTTCTAAAAGGGATGCGGTAAAAGCAAACATGTGTAGTACGAAGAAGGTCATTGAATGTTTATTTGTGCTTTGGTAATATTAAAGGTAAGTTAAAGGTTTATACACTGTGTAAACGACCGCCGACGACACGTCTTCGAAAATCAGCTAAACCACGTCATACGTCTCCGAATATTCTTTTATTATTTTGGAGTCACTGATTAAAGTACTCGGCTGTATGAACCATAAAAAAATAACATAAACAATCCACGTACACACATATTATATTAGATATTACATCGTGCATAAATGTTGTCTCTGTAATTTATGGAATGTATTTTATTGAAGTTTTCTTTCTTTCTTTCTTTCTTTCTTGGTATGAAGATTACTCTTCGATCGTTACCTTAATAATAGTATATTTTACATGTACACATTATGTACAATGAAGTGTATCAATATTAAGATTTTATTGTTAAATCTATGTATTAAGTATGTGTTGATACGAAACAATATCTTATGGTAAAGTCAACAAAAAAGGCAACAAAGGGGTCGATATCATAAATAAATACAACATCAGAAATATTGTTTTGCCGGCACGGTTTTCGTTGCCCTGCTCGCACATTAAGCAATGCCCAAGGGCACCATTTTGCATAGCATAAGGGATGAGAGTAACACATATCACAGGTACGGCAAAAGAAAAAGCTATACAAAAACGTAAATTTTGTTACAACGATTTTTTTCAAAAATATCTAGCGTACTGAATACCATTCCTGAATCGAAATTAATAAGTAGCAGATTTAGAACTGTATTTATTCCCTCAACATATTTACAGGCTACATTCGCTCTCGCTTCTTTATTGACTTCGTAGCTTATTATTGCCTCTATGGTAAATATTTAATGTCGCCTATTGAGCTTCATGAGAGCGTTCTACAAATAAATTAATTTGTTTGAAACGACTGAAAAGATATTTGGCAAATCAGCCATTCGTGCGAATCGTAGTATTTTTTCCACTTACCACCTCGTATTTAGGTTCAACGTTGTCTTTAGGTACAACATTGACTTTAGGCACAGCTTTGTCTTGAGATACAACCTTGCCTTCAGGTACAACCTTGTATTTATGTACAACGTTGTCTTTAGGTATAACCTTGTCTTTAGGTACTTCGTTGTCTTTAGGTATAACCTTGTCTTTAGGTACAACTTTGTATTTATGTACAACGTCGTCTTTAGGTACAAAATTGACTCTAGGCACAGCTTTGTCTTGAGATACAACCTTGTCTTCAGGTACAACCTGGTATTTATGTACAACGTTGTATTTAGGTATAACCTTGTCTTTAGGTACTTCGTTGTCTTTAGGTATAACCTTGTCTTTAGGTACTACTTTGTATTTATGTACAACGTTGTCTTTAGGTATAACCTTGTCTTTAGGTACTTCGTTGTCTTTAGGTATAACCTTGTCTTTATGTACAACTTTGTATTTATGTACAACGTTGTCTTTTGGTATAACCATGTCTTTAGATACTTCGTTGTCTTTAGGTATAAAGGTCTTTAGGTACAACTTTGTATTTATGTACAACGTTGTCTTTTGGTATAACCTTGTCTTTAGGTACAACTTTGTATTTACGTACAACGTTGTCTTTAGGTATAACCTTGTCTTTAGGTACTTCGTTGTCTTTAGGTATAACCTTGTCTTTAGGTAGAACTTTGTATTTATGTACAACGTTGTCTTTAGGTATAACCTTGGCTTTAGGTGCTTCGTTGTCTTTAGGTATAACCTTGTCTTTAGGAACTTCGTTATCTTTAGGTATAACCATGTCTTTAGGTACAACTTTATGTTTCGGTACCATCTGGTATTTATGTGGTTGTATGCCGGTGCCTTCATAAATAAAGGGGTCAACGCTATGGTCTCTAGTGCCGAATACCACGAGTTCGAATCACAAGGTCCTCTGCACCTCTTTCTTTCCAATCCGAGAAATAAATCTGCGAATGACCTAAACAGGTCCTTTACAAGTTTAGAGAGTTTGAAGTTTACAGATTAGATTGGTTATAAGGTTTCTGGAGGAATCTGAAAAATATGTTGAAAATACTATTGTCGAAAAAACACACACGCTCCAGCCAGTCTACCGGTAGTGTACGCCATTACAAAGTTGGAAGATTGCTCGCCGCGCTCCGCGTTGTCTCAGACGATAGGCCTTAAATTGAACAAAACAAGAGCAGACAAGTCCACCCACCTCCGACAGGCTTCCCCGGGCGAGGAGGTGCCTGCGAGAGCCTGATTGGAGAGCGCCCTGCTTCCGATTGCCTATTATGGGAAAAGAATTTCGCTCATGGAAGAAGCGGTGTGTGTGCAGTTTGTCTTTATTTTTTTATTCCCGTGGTCGAAAAGGCCCGGGGGAGTGTAAAAATAAATTGTTTTTGCTTGGATTTTGGAACTATGTATGTTCCTTATCGCGCGATTGGCGGAGCTGCAGGGGAAAAATTGTAAGAGCGACACTTTTTCTGTCACAGACCCATGGACCCTACTTTACGGCCGAAACGATAACTCCGTTACCTATCTGTTTCTTCGTTTGTGCTTTTTTTCGTGAAAAAGAAGACAGGCATTCGTGTCATTCTTACGGCAGTAATGCAATTGGGACCACATTGCAAACGAACCGCTCTGCAAAAGGGTGTGTCCATTTAATTAAAATAGGCGTCTAGAGTTTAAATTCTCGTGTTTGATTTGACGAATGGCGCTTGTGTGTACCAATGTAAAGTATTTATTGAGGTTATATATCGAAAGAAGCATCGATCCTACCGAAAGTATCACGACACCTATCGTGATTTTATTGAATGCTTTTATATGGATTTAACAAGTTCCAAGACAGTCTAGGGTCTCTAAATGTAATAAAACATCGATAGCCAATACCACACCTACTAGGTGCCATGCCAGGACGTTCATTATAATGTACGGCTAGATTTAATCGGATGGGGACGCAATTAAGTATTACGCGGAATCCCAACCATGAACGACAAATCTCTTAGTCAGCTCTTTCCCAATGGGTGGAAAGAAATGCAGTGGATTTCCGTCATGCTGTCTGTCTTTAATCCTTATCTTTAAAATGGCTACTCATCAACAGTCTAAATTTCCTGAGAGGTTACATAAGATGAAAATGAAAAAAAAAACCCAAGGTAAAACCGCCTGATTTTCAGTGGATGGAAAAGCACGGGTACCCATTACTCAATTTTAGAGTTCATATATAAAATTCCTTCTAACGCTTTAAATGATTTTAAAGTTTTTTTTGTACGTATGTGGTCACCTGAATGGTTCTTGGTTATTTGTAGTTGGACCTGGTAGTTGGCGCGTTTATCGAGGTCCAGATTTCTATTATTTCCCACATAAAAACATGAATATATAACAAGTTATCAGCCTCTCAGTACCTCTCAATATTTTTTTAATTCATTCATAACTGAGCATTTCAATACTACGTGGGATTTTTTGGCGAGGTCTGAGGCAGAACGTTTGTCTATGGAGTCCGTTAGTGTTGGATAAAATAATCATTTGCAAAAGTAAAAAAAAAATATTTGAAAAAATCTACCAAACTAGCTGAATAGGGAACACGAAAAAGAAACTCGCAACGAGCTGCAATGAAGTTCAGCCAGGGCTTGTAATTTGTTACGTAATCTCGCCTGAGGGCCGGATTTACAATGGCGCCTCACGAATATCTCGCGCTGAGCCTCCGGGAGCATGACGGACGCCCTCACGCCGAAAAACGTCGTAAAGTGCTAATGTGAACATCCAGCGGAGATGTCAAAATGATTCACGGACGCTAATCCTGTAATAAGATCTAATGTGTATTAACCTGTTAGTAATCCGTTCTTTTATGCAGCGAGCATGGAAAGACGAGAACAGCGATCGAAACACATTCGGTTGGTGGCAGCGTAGCCACGAGTAAGTGAAACACTACTAACTGTAGTTCGCTAACGAATTCGGGACGCGCAAGATCGAATGTTCGTTGCACTAAGTAGCGTTCTGTGAAGTTCTTACGAGTGCGTCCTTGCATGTCGTTTGAACTCGAGAAGATCAGTAGTAAGCGAATTCGTGAGCGAACTCACTGGCGCTGCCGCCACTGTTTTAAAGTTTTCCGTTTCAGTTTCAGTTTCTTTATTTCTTCTATTAGTGAATATTACACACTCGGATACGTCTTTTTTTCTCCAGTCGATTCGATTACTTCTGGCGAGGAAGAGCCGGTAAGAAACTTCGCAAGGTTGGTCATTGTATTATTATTTTTTTCATTGATACTTACAAACTAGTTTACAGTGCTTGATTGATTACTACTGCTCACAAAGAACATTTTGGAGAAAGTGGCTTCGCGCCATCGAGTTTCGGTGACTACTCCCGTCCTATCATGCTCGCTGTTTTTATGGAAGTGGACATGGATGGATATTGATTTAACTGGAGTTCGGGGGGGGGCTAATAATATATAAGGTGAGTTTATAATAATCTACAAGCCTTATAGGGTTGATTCAGTATCTGATATAGAACAACTTTTGCTAAGAATGTAGCTTGTTTGTATGTGTTGTAAAGTTGTTTACAATACTGGGAAGAACATACTGTTTCTCAAAAATTAAAATGGAACAAAACAAATTACATACCTACATTCTTAGCAAAAGTTGTTCTATATCAGATACTGCATCAACCCTATAAGGCTTGTACATTATTATAAACTCACCTTATATAAACATCAGTGGTGCCGCACCTTACCGTTCGATTAGGTGACCGCAACTCTGGGCGTAGGACTCTGGATGGATAATCGTTTTGCAAATTCTAAAAGTAACTTTCGGTTACAACGCACTTTTGAACGGTGTAACTGAAAGGTAACTTTTGGATTTTTGTAGCTGGAGGTGGTGGAAACGGGCGTAAGGAGTTCGGATTCTGCGTAAAAGTACGAGTTCTTACTTACTACGTTAATCCCGCCCGGTTTGGTACCATAATATTGAATTAAAGATGATCGATGGCAAAGAAAATTCCAGTTTAAAAAAATCAGATAAATGTAGCCAGCCATGCAATGGAAGGAAGTGTCTGGCATGGCACCTAGTTTCCATGTTGGCGTGTTGGGCTAATATCGTGACAGTAGGTGTGGTGTAAGCCATCCATGTTCAGTTCTTTAAATAAAATAAACGTCTTAAACCTGTGAGTGTGTTTGCAGATTACAGTCAGTAAATTTGGTTTGCAATGTAATATCATGTAGTCCGACGAGTTCGACAATATCACTTTACGGCCCTGAGCACCGCGGAGACGCAAAAGGATGAGAGCAGGACGACAGGACGAGCCGAGGACTAATGCGGCCCCGACAAACGTCTCTAAGCCGACTTTGAGCCTTCTTACTAAATTTGTATCTTCTAAGTAATTTTGCCTTTTTCTAGCGAGCGCCGGTCACAAAGAACATCAATGGAGGACGCAAGTTTGGGACGGCCTCCGCTGCCCTTTGAAGGTACAATCCTTTAATTCTAATTGAATTATTATTAAACCGGAAAAATACGCGAGCTTGCCAGTTTTTGTTTCTTTCTTTGCATTGTTTCTACGGAAAATGATTTTAGTATTATTTCATTTTCTTTTGTTTCGTAGGATATTGTTGTAGCAACGTTTGGCCCAACAGATAATGTTTTGGTAACAAATTGGTTGATTATATTACAGTGAACTAGTCACAGTCTCGGCTGTAGGCAAAATATTTCTAGGCATAATAACATTAAAAATCTAACTATTGAATCGGATCCGTATTTCTATTTGATAAGATATGGGATTACTATTGGATAAAGTGAACAAAAAAATAAATATTGTCATTAGTTAATTTGGTTTCACGTGCGAAGCTAAAATTTCGTAAGGGCGTGTGATAGCATCGGACCGCGTGCGTTATATATTAGGAATATTATAAATATCTTCAGATGCGATTTGATCGGTAATGACGTAAGCGACAATGGAAAATAAGAGAAAAATTCTCTAGTCTATGTTTCGTCTTAA
The DNA here is from genome assembly GCA_946894095.1 of Incurvaria masculella. Classification (NCBI taxonomy): domain Eukaryota; kingdom Metazoa; phylum Arthropoda; class Insecta; order Lepidoptera; family Incurvariidae; genus Incurvaria; species Incurvaria masculella. The sequence goes on along the minus strand of OX335650.1, from coordinate 3,406,038 downwards.
TTAAGGGTTTTATTCATGACTGTTTACTAACGTGCATTTACTTAGGTAGAAGCATTAGTAGCAATTTATTTATTTATTTTGTATCTTCGATTTTTATGCGCGAATATAAAGCAATGCAACCAAAGTTTCAATAATAAAAAAAACAGAGGAATGGTATCCTGTCGGTCAATAACATTTGATGATGAAATATAACTTGTAACTTTTGTTGGTCATAGTAATCCATCTGTCGTCGGGAACTTGCGAAGGCCGTTGACACACAAGTTTCCTAGGAAATAAACTTGAAGTTGGCGAATATTCGTAAAAAGGCATTTACATTTACATCAATCCTGGCAGAATTGTAAGTTTAGTGGATCTCAACTTTCTAGTGAACAAATAATCAAGAAATTGGATCGAGATATAGTGATGTATTTGGCGCTATTTTAAAAGGGATGCATTTCGTTTCACACGAGACAGTTAAAAAAAATACCGAACGCTTCCATTTACATACACAATCAGAATAGTGCAACAAGAGTCTCAGAATGTCATGAATATAAACTAACATCTCTGGTTCTAAATGGGTGTCTTTCACGACCCGCCTCGTGCGACTTGTGGCGTTTTCCCGTTCGCGCACCGCGTAAAATATTCCTAGACTGCATTCCCGGTTCGGTAGCCCGGCAATTAACGTCGCTCCGGCATCCGTCTGAGCTATCCGGATAACCGAAATACCCTCGACATTCGCCCCATAAAAATGCCTTTTTTATTGGGTATTAAAATGTTTTATACCGACTTCATTCGGATGTTAAATCGTTTGTTTTATACGAGTGGCCATAGTGGCCCGCAGAGGCTTTGTGTAATCTTTTATTGCTATGTCAGTTGTGTTTCGATAATTTTATAGTAGCCATAACCGAGGGGTTAGTCACTCGAGCAAAAAGTGTACACCAGATTCCCAGTAGTCAAGATTTCCTTGGGATTTCTAGATTCCTAAAGATTTCCAAAGACTACCAAAGATTCTTAGAGATTCCTAAAGATTTCCAAAGATTCCTGGAGATTGCTAAAGATTTCCAAAGACTACCAAAGATTCTTAGAGATTCCTAAAGATTTCCAAAGATTCCTGGAGATTCCTAAAGATTTCCAAAGACTACCAAAGATTCTTGGAGATTTCAAATATACTGGGATTTCGTAAGATTTCTGAGGACTACCAAAGATTCCTAGAGACTACCAAAGATTACCTGGATTTTTAAGGACTACCAACACATTTTTGGTACATTCCAATGATTTCGGGATTTCTAAAGATTCTTAGTGACCACCAACGATTCATAGAGACTTATAATTGCGCGTTGCGCGCAGCACGTGTCCGTGACGTCATCGCAGACAGGCGGGCGGCGCGGCCGGCGGCGGGGGTCGGCACGGGCGCGGCGTCCGCGCGAGGCGGCAACAGCGCGGGCACGGGCGGCGGGGGCGAGCGGCGCCCGCAGGAGACGGCAACGGCGCGGCGGGCGGGGAGCCCCCGCGCCGTGGCCGTGCGATATTCGTTTTGGACATATTTACCCAGGCGGAATCCGGTTAAATTAGATCCCATATTATCTCAGCGATCTTTAGATCAGCGCTGATTTTTTCTTTCCCTGAGGCATTATACAATACCATTTTTGAATCCACAGTACATATTTCACATACTAAATTTCAAGATGAGGTACTCCGCTCTTTCGAAATCTCTTAGAATCTCAGCCATCATTAGGTCAGGGTTGATTTTTTTTTTGCCTGGGTCATTATAAAAGGCTATATTTGAAACCTTAGCAAATATTTCACGTAGAAAACTTCGCGATTAGGTAGGTACTCTTCTTTTTCGAAATCCCTTGCAGTCGTATTCACTGTGAACCTGTAAAAACTTGGTACGAGATTAGCACCGGACTAACCATACAAAAACCGGTTTACTTCGACCTTAATACGCGTAGTAAAGTTAGTCCGCCCCGAGCTCGGTTCACAACATACCTACAATCATCTAATTATTTAATCAAAATACATACAATAAACACAGTAAACAAACCCTAAAAAGTAGTATACGCATGATAACCTTCTATTCGCTTAGTACGCGTATTAAGGTCGGACTAAACCGGTTTTTGTTTGGTTAATCCGGTGCTTATCCCGTACTAAATTTTGACAGGTTTACTCTGAATACGGCTGAATATGTTTTGGAATTGTGTCGTCGGGCACACGCGGGGTGCGCGCTGCGCACACTTGTGCGCACACGTGTGCGTGATTTCTTCGCAAACTGGCGGCCGCGCCCACGGCCGCGCTATCATTGTTAGATTAGATCCCGTATTATCTCAGCGATCATTAGGTCCGCCCTGTTTTTTTTTTGCCTGATGCATTATGCAATACCATTTTTGAAGCCATAATACATATTTGACATACTCAACTTCACGATGAGGTACTCCGATCTTTCGAAATCCCTTAGTATCTCAGCCATCATTAGGTCAAAGTTGATTATTTCTTTGCCTGGGCCGTTATAAAAGTCTATATTTAAAAACCTAGTAAATATTTCACGTACTCGAGATAAGGTACTCTTATTTTAAAAACCTTTACAGTCTTATTCAGAACTAACCTGTCAAAACTTACGTACTGTACTAGAATTGCACCGGACTAAGCATACAACCGGTTTAGTCCGACCCCGACAAGATTATCTGAGATTACAAAGACTTTGATCGGATTGCCAATGATTCGCTTAGGATTCCTACACTCCCTGGGAGTACTCGAGACTACCCAAGATTTTCCTATTCCTCGGACTCCCGCCCAGGATTACTCGAGATTTCCATTAATTTGAAAGGATTCCCAATGATTTCCTTGGTATTCTCAGATTCCTTAGGATTACTCGGGATTACATAAGATTTCCAGATTCCTCGGACTCCCATCGGATTCCTCGGACTCCGCCTAAGATTACCCGAGATTTCCATGAATTTGATAGGATTCCCAATGATTTCCTTGGGATTTCCAGATTCTTTAGGATTACTCGGGATTACATAAGATTTCCGAGATTCTCCGGACTCCCACCAGATTCCTCGGACTCCCACCTAAGATTCTTGAGATTCCCAAACGATTGTACACCAGATTCCTTGAGTGAGTGACCCCTCGGCCATAACTCGGGTTGACACTCTGCCACTTTTTCCGAGTTGTATTTATAAACCAGATGGAGCTAAGATCTTGACGTCCGTTAAAGTTGTATGCAAGGCGGTGTTTATGGACAACGAGCAGTGTGACACGAAGTAAACAAATCATTTGAGGTTATTGTTAACTTACAGCTGCTGAGGCATGCTGCGTGGATCTTGTAGTATATTTTTAAAAATGTAGTTTTATTTATTATATTCAGTTTGAGCGGCTAGTAGCCGTGTACCGCTTTTTTCTCTTTCCGAGTTTGATGACTCCACATCTTCACAAATGCGAGCCATTCTATGGTTTGGAAGTCATGCAGAATTATAAGTTGCCCCTACTAGGTGGTAGCATAAGTGCTTTCATCGTATTGGACGAAAAGACGACGGCAATGGAAAATTGCCCGTGCATGACACTTAATTCCTTGGGCTAATATTTTGACGGTGGGTGTGTTATTAGCAATAAATGTCCACTTAAATGAAAAAACAGTACTGATATTATCATAGAAATTCACTTTGAAAAATTGCCTATGCAAGACGAACTCAACTGATGGTTAGTGGAGGTATGTGTGTTGTTTCAGGGCCGTCCCAGCAAATCACGGCGCAGTAAGCCACAATGTCGCCGCCACGAGCCAACAGGCGCATCGGAGTGCACCCGCTTGCAGTCACAACAATGCATCGCTGCGACGGCATTGTTCCCAGCTATCGATGTTTCTCACATCGGTCCGAACGCCCGGGGCCCGCAGGCAAACATAAGTAGACATCAAATCTACTCCGCAAACACGGCCCGGCCGCCGCCCCCGAACACGCGATACGAACGCCTAATCAATTTAATCCACTTAGCAGTTGCGAATTCGACGTTTGACACTAACGAACCGTCGCACTGCGCATGGCGAAATTGAGAAATAATGAAATCGCTCAGAGCGGCCGAGCCGTTCGGGCGTCGATTCGCCGAGTGAAGATGGCGGAATTCGCGGAACCCGCGCGTTTTGCGGACGCGGAATACCCGGGTGCAATCACATGATTCATTTTGCATTCCCGTTTACACGGATGCATGTCGGCGCGGACGAGGCTGGTGGCCCTCAATAAGTGATGAGGGCGGTGGGCCGACGCCGAGCCTGCGCTCCGCCCGTGTTCTGCGATCCGGGTTGACGGATTTTTTTGCTGTTGCGTGAGTTCGGTAGATCCCATCACTTTAATTAAACGTTTTAAAGATTGCTACACATCACAATGACGCTATTTTTTGTATGCAACCTGACATAGATAGCTAATAACACACAATCGCCGTTATGATATTAGCCTAACTCACCACATTCCCGAAAGAATTTGGTGCCAAGCCAGGACCTTCCCTTTATGAGCACGGCTACATTGAACTGGATGGAAAACACGGAAAATGTTTCATTGCCGCTTCGACCATCTTTTCATTCAATGTGATGGTACCAACCCGGGCGGGCCTAACCCTACTACCTAGTAGGGGAAGGGGACCTACAATTTTACATGGATTCCGAACCGTTCGTGCAAGCAGCATTCGTGACGAAATGCACTTATCCAACTCAAAACGAGAAAGAAAGTGGTGCATGAAGGGGGCGAGGATTTGAACCCAGGCCTCTGATATGCATGTCCCCGCGCCACTGGGCTACGAGCCGCTCGATTTGGTATTGGTCAGGACGTTTTTTTTTCCAGACTGCTATTCTAGTTTGGTGCCGCTACTTGTTAGGTAGTTTGGCACCATCGTTTATGAATTCCCCAGGTGAACCGGCAAGGCAGTGATTAAATTTGACTTTTAGTTGCATTTCGTACGATGCTAACTGGTAAATTCCAGTTCACTTAGGCCCATTTCCACCACCTCCAGCTACAAAAATCCCAAAGTTACCTTTTGTTTACACGTTGTAAATATGCAATTTAGCCGAAAACTATCGGATATCACGTAGCTGGAGGTGGTGAAATCAGGGTTTAGTCGATTAACTCGTCATTTGACATTTAGCATAGTACGAAATACAACTAAACCTGAGGTTTAATCACTCACGGCCTGTTCACCGAGTGAGTTAATTTGTGAAGGTAATCGCCCAGGATGTAACAAAAACCTGTTGACTAGATAAGGATTAAATAACAGTTTATATCTACATATCTAAGACAGAGCTTCCAGAGATGTCAAAAACAGGACAATTATAATTTCGTCCTGTCAGTCTTTCCGTTCGTCCGTCCTCGGAGCTCTGTGTAGGTACAATTCGAAGGAAGGTATTTTCTTTAAAATGTAATGAAATTTGTTTTTCCCAATTGCATCTATGTAACTTACACACACGTACCCCGCCCTACGTATACTACCTTACTATACTACGCACCCGTATGCGAATTCGCAAGCCACCCAGGCTCATTATAGTTCTGTGCGTAGGAGGAACGGGTTCGTTACACCTTAGAAGATCTCCGCAGTAGCTCCAGGTAATTTTTCTTATGGAACCATAATGCGCCGATAAGCATCAGGAAATGTGCGTGGGCAACCAATGCCTTCTCGGCTTGACAGGAGACTTTTCACGCTCCTTTTATAGGAAACCATGTCGTTATCTTCAGGAAATATAGTGGCAGGTGTGTACCAGAGTTTAGCAGTACGATAAGGGAGCGATCGACTTATTCGGAAGGAAGATCGACGGTAAAAGGTCTGAGTCAGGTGGTAGGTCTGAGAAGAAGTATCACGGAATCACGCTTCAGAGCTTCGTCGTGGAACATGCTATGTATTACGCTTAGGAACGGTTTTAAGTTGACTGACACCACCGAGTCTATTCACAAATCTCACGGCACAGTGTTATATAAAGTTCGGAGGCTTAGCTCTGGACGGAAAGATAGTAGTTGATAGAATAATATTTATACTAATAATAAATCTGTAAGGGGTGTCCATTAGTCGTGGGACGAGAAATGAGAAATGGGTTTGTAAACTGTTACTAGTGTAAAAACGAAGTATTCATTTTACGCCGAGCAGTATGGCCGCTACAAGTTTCTTGTAGCGCACTGGATCGCGCACGCGGCGCGCCAACGAAAGCCGGTAGGTTGCGAGACGTCTAGACGCAACGACCCGCCAGCCGCGACTGCCTCGCTCGCGCAATGTAACCGTAACCGGCTCGGAGCCGGCGACTTTCGTAACTGGGGTTACAAGTAATACTTAGTAATATTAATAATTACTTCGTTGCGGCTTGTAGCCGGCGACTCTCGCAACTCTTCAATGCGCGCGCGCAGTGCGCACTGTAATCGAAGCGGGGCTACATTGTTAACGACCGCCGTTGTGGTTTGCTTACAGAAAAAGTCCAACGATTAGTATTTCTAAATGCTAATAGGCATATGAAATAAAATATAAATATGTTTATTTATCATTTGTGTTATATTATTTCTGGGGATTATTTTGTCGAGGATAAAAAGTTTTGTCTGACTTCTTAATTGTTTGCGATAACTACATAGTAACAAAACCTCATTCTTGATTTTGATTTTTTGATTTTTCCTCTCTTTCTTGTTAGGGTTCCGTACCGAAAGGGTGAAAACGGAACCCTATTACTAAGCCTCCGCTGTCCGTCCGTCCGTCCGTCTGTCCGTCTGTCACAGGGCTGTATCTCAGTAACCGTAACAGATAGACAGCTGAAATTTTCACAGATTGTGTATTTATTTTGCCGCTATAACAACAAATAGGTAAGATTATAAAATAATTTAAATTAAAGGGGGCCCCCATACAAAAAACGTGATTTTTTTGTTCGATGGTACGGAACCTTTCGTGTTCGAGTCCGACTCGCACTTGGCCGGTTTTTGAATACAGGTCTCTGCACTCGAGATTCAGAATTCATGTCAAAAAAAAAAAAAAAGGGAGAAGAAGGGAGAGGGAGTTTTCTTTCATTTCTTTTTGAAACCGTTTCCGCTAACGGCTATCGGCATCAGCATTAACATTTACTAACGTTTTCGAAAACCAGTGGAAACGCCCACGACTAGTGTCCATGGAGTAAGTTGCTTTGTTTTCTAAGATACTTACTTGTCGCGAGAGTGATCTCTTTCGACCCCCCCCTGCGGTTGCCATTATTTTATGTTTTATTTTATTATATTGTTTTATTTTATTTTAGTTTGTATTCGCTGCAAACCACCACTATGCCCGTATATCTAATGGGTGAGGTGGAAGAGATTGCCATAAAGCAATAACATCACCCATTGGATGAAGGAAAGCATGCAGTAGGTAGCTCTTTTTTTTTTATGTGACTGGACATGATGGCTAATACCACACCTTCTGTCATGGTATTAGCCCAACACACCACATGGGAACTAGGTGCCATGCCAGGACCTTCCTTATATATTGCTCGGCTACATTGAACTGGATGGAAAACACGGACAATTTTCATTGCCGCTTCGACCACCGTTCATTTAATGCGATGGTACCAACCCGGGCGGGATTAACCCTACCACCTAGTAAGTAAGGAAGGGGACCTACAGTTTAACGTGGAATCCGAACCACGGCCAGCCTCTCTCAACGGTCTAATGGTCACCCATCCAAGACCAGACCGGACCCAGCGTTGCTTAACTTCGGAGAGCGATCGCCGAAGTGTCGCGCCGCTGGGCCACTGAGGCTGACAGTCGATGGTCTTATAATATGTTTATAATATGTATGTATAATATGTATTTATAATATGTTTTTATGTTCTCCTTTTTAGGGTTCCGTACCCTTTTTTTTTATGTGACTGGACATGGATGGATAAGACCACAAGTTCTGTCATGGTGTAGAGAGATGAAAAGGTGGGTCAGGTCTTGCTGTAGAGAGATGAAAAGGTGGGTCAGGTCTTGAGACCCACGGCTGCGCAGCTGCTCTCCCCTAGTCGTGATTTGAATGTTGTATATGTGTTATCTCGCTGGGAAACTTCGTTAGTGCGATATAGTGTCTGGCTGGTAGCCATCTAGCGCCCGCCATGTAAACTAGCTTCTATGCATCTGTTTGTTGATTTGTGGCATGTGAAACAAGCAGCTCTCAGTAGAGAGCGCTAGGTCGCTACATCACTTTCCCCCAGTCGAATGGCAAGTTGCCATGAAGACGATGTTGCTGCTGGTTTCGGTGCTGGTCGTCAGTGTCCAGTGTGATGCGGTGAGTCGTTCGTGGTGCTGGATGACGGAGCGCCGGAGGTGCCCAGTGCGACGCGGTGAGGCGGTCGTGATGCTGGGACGGCTGCCGGAGGTGCCCAGTGTGACGCGGTGAGTCGGTCGTGATGCTGGGTGACGGCTGCCGGATGTGATGATGTTACCGGCATCCTAGTTGGCGTATCGATACACCTACTTAGGACGATGGTGCTGATTTTTCTTCTGCTGGGTTGGAGTGATGCTGGATGACGACATGCTTGAGTTACTACCGGTGAGACCCGCTGGTGGGAGGCCGGTAGCAACTGTCGTGGCGGCTGAAGTGTTCCTTGTTGTGACTAGAGGAGGGTACGATGGTACGGAACCCTTCGTGTGCGAGTCCGACTCGCACTTGGCCGGTTTTATTTTTTCAGAAATGTACTCTGCATTGTATGTTTTACTGTTCTTTTGTTTTCTGTGTACTTATGTCTTCTTCATCCAATATATGGTTATTATTATTATTATTCGTTTGTAGACTTTATGTATGATACTAAGACTAAATTGATGATTTTTAGAAATCAGTTCTGTATGTATGTATGTTTCTATGTTCCTCCATAACTCTTAAACCGATCATCCGAATTCGATGAAACTTACTACACGTATACGTAAATACACGGGACACAGGATAGGCGATATATAATTCAGTTCCGCTTACGTTAAGATGTAGCTGTCATACAAACCGGAATTATCAGTGCGGTTCGGCGGGAGGTCCGCGGCTCTAGGCGGGGGAGGGGGGGGGGGGGGCGGCGCTGACTTTTTAATCACTATCTGCCTTTATTTCTTCGTTTACTTCTTCTAAGCCACGCAACGGACTTTTAAAATACGGTTTTCATTAATATAAGGAGCGATCAACGAGCAAGGATTGCGTATGTAATTTTTAAATATTTAATACAAACCTTAAGAGAAAAATGAAGAGCATGAAGAGCGATATCTTCGAACCACTCGCCCGACTTATTAGCGTATTTTATCAACGTATAGCAACTCTGGGCGCAGTCAGTTTCCGGATGGGTTACCGTTTTCGATGTTGAAGGTGGCTGTGGTTCGTATTCCTCATAAAACTTTGTAACAGTAAGGAAGGTGGTAGGGTTAAACCCGCCTTTGTTGGTGTTGTATCAATTTATATATATAGCAGTGCCAGTGCAGTAAGGGTCTGGCGGCACATGCTTTTAAAATTCGCTCCCAAATGTTTACGAAGCTCGAAATGGGAATATGTCGATGTTTATCATTAAATATGGTAGATTTAGTCCTGGACCAGCCTTTTGGTTGGTTACTTTTTATCCAGGAAATAATTCAGACCGAAATCAATCCAACACGACATTGAGCCCCGCAGCTAGTACATAAATAAGATAGATAATCGAATAAAACAATTGAGCAGCGTACATACGGACCTTAGGTCCTTTCAGGGTCGGCTTATGTGCCCTAGGCAATGCAATTCTTTACGAAAAATAAAGAATTTTAGTGGAAACTTTGTCAATTGCCTACGATGCCATTAATTTTGGCACGAATTTTTTTTCAGCCGAGCTCCTTTAGAGTCACACTTTTATCTTATCCACCCAGCTACTTTTACGTCAGTCTTGAAAATCTTATCCGATACACATTTTCAATTCAAATCAGCGCGGGCTGTTGCCAACACTGCCTTAGGTCCGTTGGCGACCGTTCATGCCACATTCAGGGGCGCAACCGCTGGAGGGTCGAGCTGGAAGAGACAGGGCCACACTGACCGTTATGCACGAGCAGGGTGGAGTCCCTCGCGAGCGCCAGCTCCGAGTCGGTGAGCGTGGCGTCGGACGCGTTGTCCGAGGTGGGCGTGGTGGGCGTGTCGGAGAGGCCGCGTGCCGCGCGCCCGCGCCGCGCGCCGCGCCCGCCGCCCGCGCCGCTCGACTCGCTGCCGCTGCCGCTGCCCGAGCCGTACGGGTACAGTCGCCCCAGACCTGCGCCGTTCGACAACGTCAGCCCGAGTCCGTGGTGACATTTTGTTATGTGTAACTGGACCGTAGACCTAGCATAGCTCGCTGTGCTTACAAGACGAACAATGCGTGGGAGTGAGACGTCAACTCAACGTACCACTACCGCGAGTTAGAGGGAGATGGAACCGAAGACCTGGCATAGCGCGCTGTGCTTACAAGACGAACAATGCGTGGGAGTGAGACGTCAACTCAACGTACCACTACCGCGAGTTAGAGGGAGATGGAACCGAAGACCTGGCATAGCGCGCTGTGCTTACAAGACGAACAATGCGTGGGAGTGAGACGTCAACTCAACGTACCACTACCGCGAGTTAGAGGGAGATGGAACCGAAGACCTGGCATAGCGCGCTGTGCTTACAAGACGAACAATGCGTGGGAGTGAGACGTCAACTCAACGCACCACTATCGCGAGTTAGAGGGAGATGGAACCAAAGACCTAGTATAGCGCGCTGTGCTTACAAGACAAACAAAGTGCGGGAGTGACGCTACCGCGAATTAGAGGACGATGAAACACGTCTGCCCGATGAAACAATTTCTCAAATCGTTATCAATACATTGGAGTCGCGCTTATGGAATGTGAAATTATTTTTTGTGGAATCTTTATGATTTGTCTAGTTTGAGAAGATAGTCGAAGAAGCAATGAACAATTGTTCGTGTTTTCTATCCAATTCAATGCAGCCGTGCTCAAAAGGGAAGGCCCTGGAATGGCACCTAACTAATTCGGAAATGCGGTGTTTTAGGCTTATATCACGACGATGGATGTGGTATTACCCATCCATGTCGTTACATAAAAAAAGCTACTTCTTGAAACCGTAACTCGTGCGAGGTAAAACACGCTACATCGCATAAAAAATATCCATCCATTTCCTTAGTCCGCGAGCGTACAAATGGGGTTATAAATAAACAGTTCAAATATTGACATCGAAGAATCCCTTCGATACGAAATGACGAACAGGAAAATCCCTGTAAAATCCGAGAAAAGGGTCCGCACGTATAATTAGGGACTGTGTTTCGCCGATGACAAAAGATGCGTCTGGAAACATTTGACTTTAGCCGCGAAAAGCGGCGAAACCATCGAGTAAGAAAGGACGGAGAGTGGCGACCAAAACTCTTTCGTATAGCGACAGCGTAACCACGTATTAGTGATAAACACACTAAAGATAGAGCCGGCCAGTTAGTTCGCTTACAAATTCGGGACGCAACATCGAATGTACTAACGTGCCGTTGCAACTCGAGAACATCAGGCGTGAGCGAATTTGGAAGCAAACTGACTGGCCTGCGCTACCATCAGCTTATGTATTATTCAGAGATGAGTGATTGCCATACAAATCGAAGGCTCCCGACCGAAAGATGTGACATGCGAGCGTATTATGATTTCGGGTAAGAGCTGTGTGTGAAGTGACATATACAGAACAAGTTTTTACATGTTTCGGCTGCCCCATCGATCGCTACCAAATTGCTACAGCAATTTGCGATTACGATCGCTAAAAACGCAGTTTCGCATTATTACTGACGTTTAGATAGCAGCGCCCGGCAGTCATTCGCTGTTGACAAGCGTTTGCGATTGCATTGCTAAACGTTGGCTGCATGCGATTGAAAATAATTAAAAAAATAGCACACTGCTGATTTAGTTTAGTTTCAAAGGCTAATCTATGGATCTAAAACTTCGGTATTATCGCAAAAAATGCTACGCTGCCGCTATATGGATGTGTTTTGGTCGCCTCTTTCGTACTTACCGCTTGTTGGGCGAAGCTTTCGGGCAGAGACACGCTAAACAAGAAAAAAAGGCGACATTCGCAAATTATTTATCGAAATCGCATCAGAATACGGAAACAGATTCGCCGAGCGTAAAGTAAAACGCGCGGAGAGTTCGCTCGAAACACGCACTTTGGAGGATTGGAGGATTCATTATTCAGAGTCGTGTATTATTGTGATTCCGAAGGGAAATGTTCATTGCGAGCGAGAATAAATATTATTCGATCGTTTCGAGTATTAACTTCTAAGTACTTCGGTGGGATTGTATGATTGGAATACTGTTTACATGGAGTCAAATTTTATGTTCATCATTGGACTGTTTCTTTTTATTCGATATTAATGTTCGTATTGAAAGCTCGAAAATAAGTTAATCTGAATCATGTAAATACGTTTGGCTAATCATTCTGAATCGGTTGAAATTTAAATAGTTTTGCAAGTGATTTGTACTGAAATATTGTATAGTTTAAATGCTTTAGAATGTATAAAATTAAGCCATGTTAACAGAGGAATGAGAATCGGGAAAAAAGCGTAGAGATACGGAGTAAGAATTTGACTAAGCAGAAAAACCGGCCAAGTGCGAGTCGGACTCGCACACGAAGGGTTCCGTACCATCGTACAAGATTTAACACAAGAAAAACACGTTTTTTGTATGGGACCCCCCTTTAATTTTTTATTTTTTTTTATTTTACCTATTTGTTCTTATAGCGGCAAAATAAATACACACTCTGTGAAAATTTCAGCTCCCTACCTATTATGGTTCATGAGATACAGCCCTGTGACAGACGGACGGACGGACAGCGGAGGCTTAGTAATAGGGTTCCGTTTTCACCCTTGGGGTACGGAACCCTAAAAACTAAAATTGTGAGGTACTTATTAAAAGTTTTATGAAAAGGGACATATAACAATTATGGGTTTCTTATTCAGACACAGGTACTGTGATTGATACGAGAAAAAACGTTCATTATGCAAAGTGATGAAGAAGGCTTGTCTTTAAAGTAAACGAGTTCGGTAAATTTACCCGAGCAGGTAAATTGGGTCCAACTGCAAATACGGGAGCAGACGGGTTTGGGGAGCCGAAAACAAAAAGAACAATGGGCTCATTAGGGGCGCGGGAATTCGACAAGTTTTGCGGGAACGGCGATTTTTAATGTAAATTGAGTTAGGAAATTGTCTTAGAAGCCTTCCAATCGGGATCGAATCGAAACTTGGCGGCGGCGGTTCCCAGCGGTGCCAGACTTCGTGGACCGAATTTCAGATTGAACTTTTTTCACGAATGAATCGTTGATTGCATAGGCATGGATAATGGTAGTAAGATATGTATGTTAATTTGTGCTAATGTGATTAGGACTGACTGAGACAGTTAGTTAGCTAGCTTAGTTACTAGAGAGCGCAAAACAATTATGGTTCCTGTATGCTTGGAAATTTACCTCTACCGTTTTATGGTACTGAACCCTAATGGTGACGACAACATCACTACATAAATAGTATAAAACAAAGTCGCTTTCTCTGTCGCTATATCCCTATGTATGCTTAAATCTTTAAAACTACGCAACGGATTTTGATGCGGTTTTTTTTAATAGATAGAGTGATTGAAGAGGAAGGTTCATATGTAAAATAACATCTATTAAATAGTGGAGAAATACTGTTATTTTTGAGGTTTCTGATGTAATGTCGTAATTAATTACATTTTTCCCGCTTACGTCAAAAACGACATTGACCCAAACAGAGTCCTCAGTTAGTTATGAATAAATAAATAATTTATGATCCCTTGCTTTACTCACCCGATATCGCATTTTGTTTTCTATAATATCCGCTTATGAATTTCCGGTCAAAAGTGATTTTATGCTAATCGCTATGAACGGATTTGTTTATGTCATACCTATTAATGGTTGCCTAGACTTTATGGATATTTTTGGATTAGCTATTGTATGATCGGAATATCTCTTTTCGGAACCATCTGACGTATCTGAGTGTATCTAATGTACCTATAGGCAGGATGAATAAAAATGAAATTGGGAATTGTAAGCTAATTTAGTTGTTTAGGTTAGTTGCTTAGTGTTGTGATGTTTTGTGATACTACTAGAAAAAAACCGCATTCACGCTTATGTGAGTACTCATTAGAACCATCTGGACTGATAGTTAAAGCATAGGTTAAAGGCATTACAAATCAGATTTTTTGGAAAATATGTTTGGTCTGGATGGTTTGGTTCGGTTTGAATCCAACGAGAAAAAAAATAATTTTTTTCTTGTTCTCTGAAGCGGATACGAACTTGCGACCTTTGTTGTCCACTACTGCTCGATTTCTAGCATCATTGTAGTGATGCTTCATTTCTCTCACTTTTTTCTTATTTTACAAAAATAATCTGATTACAATTCTCCAATGTAGATGTCACTGTTTAACCTCAAATGAATGTGAAACGTCCATCTCGCAAAACTACTAAAATATCGTGAACCAAGCATTAAAACCGTATTTAAAACCAAGAACAGCGTCCGAAGCGATAACCGAGCACAATCTGGAGCGCGACGAGCGCGGGGGAGAATCGCGGGGTGGGGCGGCGGCGCGGGGGAAGGCAGAGGGGTACGCGACATCCTGCGCCCGCGCAGCTCCGCGCGCCGGCGGCGGAGGCGATAAGCCGGCCCGAGGATGTCCGCCCCGTGCGATATCGGCCCTATCTTAAATGCACTGGGCATGTTGGCTTGTTTGCAGCCACAGGGACACGGACAACAAATAAGAACGACCACTGATCGAATGTTTATGCTCGTTTCTCATGTTGGGTTTGTCCACGATAAGGGGTTCTCATGCAACGTTTTAATTGAATTTATGAATAGGGGTGTTTATCCACCGTCGTGACAGACCTAAACTGAAATTTTCTACTGCACTCGGTATTGCCAAAGGTATATTTATTGATGATGGTGGCTGCGGTGGTGGACAATATTTTAAGTTCCTGTTTGGTTGGGGCCCAGGATACTCTGGCACCGAAAAATAAATAGCATACTTTTTCATTTTCAGCTGTTGCAGCGTCAACATTTTACTTTTTGTCGACTTTTCTACTCAAAATGTACGACTTTGTTCTTATAAAACATTCAGTCAAATTAAGTAGTCATTAATTTGTGTAGAATAGTCGGATCAAGTACTGTTATGCACAAGATGAGTTAAAAGTATATTGCAGGTTGCATTATGACATCAAAAAGCACATAAGATATGTTCAAACATTTTTTTAATTACAAAAGTACGTCGTTTCATTGTAAAATAACCAACACTAATGAGAAAAGAATAAATCTGAACAGGAAAATGTACAAAACACGCGCCTCAGTCACTCGGGAATCCCCCAAAATAATATGTCAACCGCAAAAAAAGCAACCGCATGAAAAGAGATATTTGCAACAGAAATCTTTCAGATTTGGGTTAAATCCAGTTCAGTATGTAAATCAATAGGTGCGAGCGGAGAAGGCTCCTCTGACTTTTGATACAATATTCTAAACACGGTGCTCGGCGTTAAGGGAAACGCAGAAATTTGTCACATGAGCGATGGCAGACCTACGTGAGTGCGGGCTGAGACCCGACGTGAAACGCTCTGCCACACATTTAGGGACCGCACTGCAGAGGATTAACCACCCTAACAGGGGCCGATACGGGCGAAAATCCCCCGACACGCACAGGTGGCGACAATACAAAAATTGTAATTCTACACATTCGGCGATCGCATTTGATTGTTCGTCTGCAAAGAGATATGGACCTTAGGCTATTGAGGATAGAGCGTAGAATCGCGAAATGAAGACGGCTCACGTCAAATTTTAGTCGAGCTAAGTGCCCCGGTGGCTGTATGATTTTACGACATGCAAAAGTAAAGAAGGTTGACAAATAGCGCGCGCGTGCGCGTAGTCTCGCGAATTGCGCGGAGGCGTCATTTGCATGATCCGCCTGTCTCCTTCAATTTAGGGCTTCGTTTTCTTTGAACATCTTTTATTAACAGCAAAAAGTCAATCTCCTGATCCATCGACCAGACGAAATGTTGACACCAGCGAACCGAGATCAGCGAAGTGCCCCAATCACCAATATTTTAAATTTATTAACTCAGTGCACGAACATCGTAGCTGATGTGGTTTCTTGTATCTGAGACCGCAGCTACGATCCCAGGGTATGCACATTTTTCTTTCTTATCATTTTCAGTGAATGCGGAACTGTAAAACTGTAGATCCCTTCTTACTAGGTGGTAGTGTGCATGGTACCAATCCGTCCTGATTAATAGCATCGCATTGTCGAAGCGTCATGAGAGTTTCTCCATGTGTTCAATCCAGTCGTTATAAGGGAATGGCAACACAATTCCTTCAGGAATGTGGTGTTTGGGCTAAAAACATGAAAGTTTCAAACCATCTATCTTCAGAACAACATGAGAGTATAAAAAAAATATACGGAGGCTTACAACACCCACTAGAAACGCATACAAAATGCAGTTAAACATTATCATTTTCTTGGAAAGGATTTTGTGAAAAGTAGATGAAAATACTATAACTTTAAATCTTTTCTTACACAGTTTCAGCTTAATAAAACATTCTGAAACCAATTTGTTATGGAAATATATTAAAATAAATCCTGGTAATATTCCGCTCCGATTAGGGTTAGCGGAACAGTAGACACGTTCCACGCCGTAATTTACTCATGCCAAAAAACCGGAGTTTCACCCACGATTTATTTTCCTGTACAATCTTCCATAAACTGTAGTTGTCAAAGCGCGCTGACGCAGCGCTTACGAATGCGAACACTAAGAATAAATAATAGAGATAAAAGTTGGAGGAGAACCTCGAGGGAGGAGAGACGGAAGGCGCTACCGCGCTCTTCGGCGTTGCTTCTGGTGTCATTCGTCCCTTTTTCACTCATTCGGTATGCGATAAGACAGAGGGAGATGAAAGTGTCGGCGGTGCGAAAATTGCCAAGATGCTTCGTGCGGTGCACCGGAAAGACGAGCTGGCGCTTTCGGCATTGTGGTCACGTCAGAAAGCAGCTCCTCCGCCGCTCCGCTAGCGACAGCGCAAACAAGGGAGGGGCCAATTTTTAAGGCGCAATCTTCTCCGAAGTCAGAGGAATCACATTTGTCCCGGTTGCGCCGCGGGAAAGTGAAAATACGGCGTAAGTTAATGTATCTGTGCTCGGGGAAGAGACATAACGCATGCAAATATGGGAATTGCTAGGAAGCAAACGGCTTATTCAACTTTGTGGCTCCGCATGAAAAGGGGTGAGAAGACGTTCTGTAATCAAGTCGATTACGAATTTGAAATTGGTGTTAGATTAAAAAAAAAACAGAACCTTTAGATGCCTATAATTTGAAGTTTTGAAAAATTCTTTTTATTCGTGGGTCCCTACTAATTATGAGATGTTCTAAATTTAAATCCTAAGATAAAAGTTAACTCCTAAGATGAAAGTTAAATCCTATGATTTGAAGTAAAAGATTAAGTAAACATATTTACGGTAAAGAAAGAAAAAACAATGCATTTTATGTTATTCTGTGATCCCTTTACACAATTTAATCTGCTACGATGGATCAAGCGAGAATGTCTTTTGCTATGTTCTATGACTTAACTTTCAGCGACATCTACATTTGAAGCATTGTAATCAGATTTTGAAAATAATCTGAAACAGTATTGGTCGTGACATTCGTCGGAAGCAGGATTCGAACTTGCGATTATGTTTCAGATTTTTTTCAAAATCTGATTACAATGTCGCTGAAACTCAAATTAATGAGATAACGGTAATTTCGTATCCATTCAATACATAAAATTATCAATGTTCTATGACTTTAAAGTTGGGCGTTAATTTATAAATTAAATTGAGGCGTATTTCTGAAATAATTACTGGTGACGAAACAATGTATCAATATAATCCGGAAAGCAAGAAGCGGCCGTTGGTATATGTAGTTCCAGGTGGCCAGTTGCCAACAAAGTTGCAAAGAACTCGGAACATTGGGTAAAAACGAGAATCATAAACAGTCGCATTGACAAAATAAGTTGTACAAAAAAGAAGACCAAAGACCGGATTCATGTTACAATACGATAACACGCCTTCACACACTGACTAGTTCAACTCACAGCCCCGGCTTAGTTCCTTGTGATTTTGGTTGTTACCAATTGATGAGGATAAACTAAAAGGAAAGTGTCGAAAAAGCGGTGGCTGCTCACAAAACAGCAATTTCTGACTGCGTGCTGGTTCAGGAGAATGGGAATTTTTGCATAGAGAAAGTATTTTAAAAACATATAAACAATATAGTGTTTATTTTTCCCATGTCTCAATATGTCTATAATAATTGACGAATAGGTTGCATCTTAATTACGATAGAATAATTATATTGTTACATACATATTTTTATAATATCTTTCTTTTCACTAAAGCAAACATTAATTTCAAATAAATGTTGTCCACCATTACAAAATTTAAGAAATAAAGTCCTCCCTCACGAATAGCGGAACAATTAAAAATACTTCACGTTAATCTCGAAAGTATTCTATTCATACCGATTTGGATTACTTTGTGTCAAGCTTCCGCTACAGGAGGTTCAACCAAATCTGCCGACGTTTTTGTTTGTATTTCGTTTTGGCCGAACTGTACAATGGGCCGGTGATGAGCGCCGAGTGCCCCTATGGCCCCTGTGGGACTCGGCTCCTGTCGGCCATTTTGGGGGACACACGGCGAAATAAGGGCCGGCCCGCGGGGGACTTCCATACGAGACAATAATGTCACGGATTGTTAAATCAGAAATTTCTCTGAAGTCACTATTGAGTCATCTACATTGGTATGAGTTTTCAAATGTGATAACCTGACCTTATGGGGATAAGTGGCCCAGTGATGAATCTGAAAGCAGTTGTCACGCAATTACTAGCGTTCATCGGTCCCTCGATTGACTTAATACGTTTCAATTAAAACTGCAAAAGATGTTAGATTTATGTTTTTAAATGAAATTATGTAGATGCCATGCCAAGACATTGCCTTTATGAGCACCGCTATAGCTCGATTGATTTAAGTTGAAGTGATCACGGCAGGCCAACGAATGCATTTCTACATACAATGTGCTTCTTTTAAAAAAATGGGTTCGTTCAAGTACACGTGTCGTCGTAGTCACCATGCTGGAACACGCTTGCTACATATAAAGTTGTCAGCTATAAATTAGTGTAAAAATAGAGGTGTGCGTGACCTCAACTTAAATAAATCGAGCTATAACTTGAGGTGGATGGGCAATACGGACAATTTTTCATTGCCGCTCTAACCACCTTCTGCAATGCGATGGCACCAACCTGAGGGGGCTACGAGGCCCTAACGCCTAGTGGGGAAGAGGATCTACAATTTTACATTGTTTAAGAATCATGATTTATTTCGCATTTCTGTCGATAGGCACTTATCCAACTTAGAAAGAGAAAGAAAGCGGGGCGTGAATGCGGGGGTTGAACCCAAGACCTCTCTCACAAAGCGCCTAGAGCTACGTGAAGCTGATGAAAGTAACTCTGTCTGTCTGTCTGTTACGTTTTCATGCCTAAACGCCGCTGATCATAATATTCTATTAGAAAAAGCAAACATCAATATTTGAACTATTTCATTTATAAACAGTACTAGCTGAGGTTTCCGTGTCCGTTCGGGGAAATGTAGTTTTGGACTGATTTCGGGCTGAATCATATTTCCTGGATATTATGTCAGTTCCCCGTACAAACTTTCGTCCCCTGTTTCACGCCCTTCCAGTTTAGTTTTCGCCTCAAAAGGTAACCGAAAAATAGGGAAATTGAGAAAGGCGTGAAAACGCAACAGACAGTGTTACTTTCGAATTTATAAATATTATTATCATATAAATGCATATCTTCCATATCTAAAAGGCGTAACGGACCGGATCGGCAAACTATTACGCAAGTTTGATATCAAGACATTTTTCAAACCCATGCCTAAGATTGCTTCAATGCTGAGGTCAGTCAAGGACAAGATTCCACTCCAGTCTCCAGGTGTGTACAAGATTCCTTGTAGTTGCGGCAAGAGCTACATCGGGCAAACCAAGCGGAGTATCCAAACAAGGGTAACGGAGCATATCAAGGCGGTGAAGAATAATGAACGTTACAAGTCAGCTATATGCGAGCATGTCCTCGAGAGCGGGAGTAATCACTGGATTAGATTCGACCAAGTAACCACACTAGCAGCAGAAAAGTACTATATGCCACGCTTGGTTCGAGAATCCATTGAAATCTCCAGACATGCAAACTTCAACAGGGACGACAGTATCAGACTCTCGCCGTCTTGGACTCCTCTTCTTGCTCAGCATAGACCGAAGGGCACACACGTCACAGTGGCACCAGCTGACACCGTTAGCTATGTGTGCACGGAGCCCTATATGTCTATGGTGCAGCAAATTGACAACCTACCCGCATCCACGAGGCAGCCCGAACCTACCCACACCTACAATCTTCGCAGCCGACGCCCGCCAGTTACCGTTTGACGAGCCGGGCTGTCAGACGTAACTCCGGGGCAACGAAGTGGCCCTGACGATGCTTCCGTCGTGGGAAGCGAAACACGTCGGCCAAGCACGGCATTGCACACCGGAAAACCGTAAGTTTTCAAAACATTATTATTATGAAGTACAGTACGAAAAGCTAAAAATCTGTATGTTTGTACGCATGCTTACGAGCAGCCCAGAGCGCTGCTTCGGAGCCAATGTTCATCAAGTTGACGGCGGCGTTCGTGGGACTCGCTCGTTAGTTACGGGGCCCGCGGGACCTCGGATTGGGCCGGCTCCATCGCGGCCCTCGCTCGCCCCCAAATGTGACGTCATCCGGCTGTGACGTCACACGAATAGAAATACTTCATCGACAGCGCGGAATCATTTCATTTCAAATTCATTACTGGTTTGACTTAATGATGACTATGATTTGAAGACGGAAGCTGTTAATATAAGGTATTTAATTCGAGGCTCTTAGTTTCAGAGGTCATAGGTCTGGCCTCTGCCCGCACCATTTTCTTATATGTTCTGATTTAAGTGCATTTAGTCACGAATGCGAGCTGCTCCATGGTTTGATATCCATGTAAAACTGTTAACTTTTCTCCACTGCGTGGTAGCGTTGAGGGGGGAACGGCATAACGTATAATATGCAGATCGTATAATGTCATATTTTAACAAAATTTTAAAACCATGCACAACGTATAATCGGCAGATCGTATAATCTTATACGTAGTGCATGAAGAAGTCCAAAAAATTAAATTACTTATTTCTCCATGCATAACGTATAATAGTCACAACGTATAATGTTATGATCTTTATTTAACAAAAAAAGAAAACCATGCATATCATATAATCCTAAAATATTTCATACGATAAGCGCCCTTATCGATATAAGATTAAAGATTATACTCGCACGCGACTTTTCGACCGTCTCAATTAGCGTTGTAGCAAATTGTTACTCTTCAACAGATATCGATTCGTAGCAATTTCAGCCTTAAATGTATCGTTGTTAGGGCGCTTTATGCAGTGCTTCTTGGCATATTATACGTTCTGCATGGTTTTCTTTTTTTGTGAATTCATGTTAGGAATATTATACGTTGTGACTATTATACGTTCTGCATGATGCAAAGAGTTTATTTTATTTTTAAACTCATGCACAACGTATAACATTATACGTTGTGACTATTATACGTTATGCATGGTTTTAATTTTTTGGAAAAAAATAAGATTATACGTTGTGAATATTATACGTAGTGAATACGACTCGCGTTGAGCCCGGCCGGTATAGTTATCATCTCATTGGATGAAAAGATGGTCGAAGCGGCAATGAAGTATTGTCCGTGTGTTCCATTCAGTTCAATGTATGTAGCCGTACTCATAAAGGGAAGGTCCCGTCATGTTAACTAATTCCTTCATTAATTAAAGTTTGTTGGGTTACTATAATGACGGCGACAGTTTGTGTTAGCCATCCATATCCATTTAAAAAAAACATTGTCCCAACCAAGCCAATATTTAAATTTGATTTGTGGTCAGTTGTTTTGTGATCATTCGTGTTTCATAGAGAATGAACAGTTTTCGGGCAATATTCAGTTATACATTTATGTCTATATAGTCTGATCACTGCTCTCTCTTAATAAGGCTGCTGAAGAAATCTCCGGCATTCGAAATATATCAAAACGAAACTACAAATAGACACAAGGGATAGCGAGGGCTCGTAAACTTATCTTTATGACTTCATTTCGTCACTTTAAAAATAGCCAAAATATCTCATTCACATTTATATCGCCACTCGTAGAGGCGGGTCCTTATAGCTACGAATTCGAACTTGTGCCTACTCAGCTAGTTATTGAATTTGTCATATTTTCTGTAACTGTATAATAGGTAGAACTGTAATTTCGTGCTCGACTTTTTATTTTGCCTAAAAATGTAACATTTATTTTTATATTCGTCTTAAACCTAATGTTTTCTTGTGACTTTCTGTGCTGGATGCGTATTTATGTCTTCTACTGCAGTTAATTGTCATTATAAGCCTTTACGTCGTTTTAATATTTTAAAACTTACGCGGGACATAACTACAATATTTAGTTTGACGGCTTACCGCGCGTGTGAGGAGCAGGACGTGCTGCTCGACGTTTCGGAGCCTCACATGGGCTCCATCTTCAGGAGAACGGCGGGGAAAGCGGCGGGTAGCCAGTAACGTGCCTACCTCCGTCGCGACAGGCACGTTCTCCTGAAGATGGAGCCTATGTGAGGCTCCAAAACGTCGAGCAGCACGTCCTGCTCCTCACACGCGCGGTAAGCCGTCAAACTAAATATTGTACTTTACGTCGTTTGTTTGTACTTAATAAAAAAATATAAAATATTTAAAAACTATATTATTTGTAACTGATTAATGTGAGAAATCCATTTAGAAAATCATTTTCCAAATCACATCCATCCTCTAACATATAGAAATGATTACATTAAGAAATGCGAATACCATTCAAGCAGATATGGAAGAGGAATGTAGAATGTTTTTGACGTTGGAATTTCGTAACAAGCAAGACAATGTCAAACTTGATCTCACTACGAAATAGCCTTATTAACTCTATTTTGAGTTGTATCACCTTAAAATTGCTTTTGGTGTCTACATCAAATATCTATACATATAATATTTATGAGCTTATACTTTTTCCGCCCTCTTATATCCATCGAAGGAATACCAAATTTGATTAGTAATATATGGAATTCTTATAGAACATTATACATTATTGTAAAAAAAACTTTACTAAGACCATACATTAATTCGAAAGATAAGAGCCGAGAGTTTTTGGCCACCAACGCCGCTTTGCAAGAAGCGGCGTTGGTGGTGAATTCGTCTCAGTGTGGACGCGCCCGTGGCACGCGGCCGCACGCAGCGAGTGGCGACCTGGGAGCGATTTCGCCAGAAATTGCCTCGGCGCACTCGATATCTCTCCGGGAGGGTGATGCGCGGGGTTGCGACGCGGGGCCTGCGACAGTTGGTTTATACCTCCGGGCGGGAGGGGGGAGGGCTGGGGTAAGTCACGGCGTCTTACCCGAGGCCCGCTGACAGGTTGAGATTAAAGGTGTTGAAAAGTTTACGCGTGTGCGTCTTTAGACTAAAGCGCTCTACCTCTTGAAGTACTTACATGTGCTCGCTCAGCGAGATGTAAATTTACTGGAGCAACCCCACACAAATGGGAAAAGTGTGTTAGACTATTATAGAATGAAATATATAGTCCGGCCTACGAGAGGATGGGTAGGCGGGAAAGTAACTAATAACTTAAAATTAATAAGTTTCGCACAACCTAAAGTATACACATACCGTATTTTTTTACGAATTACAGATTCTTCCCAAAACATCGTGACATTTAGAAGGAATGGACATAACGTATTGATGCGGCGGGGACTAAAATAGGCACCAACCTGGACTCAAAGGAAGAGGGGGACCGCTCGCACGGCGAAGGCACCTCCTCCGCTCAGCACCAGCAACGCGCCCAGCACGGCAGACACACGTCACGGGGCTATCCAGGTCGGTTCGGGAACACGGTTCCCGCCAAAATGTCCACAAAAACTTCCAAGGTCACGGACTCGAATGTGAAGCGACCGCCGCGTGAAATAATCTTCGATAACTGTCTCGCGAATGCGCTCGCGACGACTTGGTATGGTGCAATGCGATGGCATATTGCACCTTACGCCGTGGTCCCAAGGATAGTTATGGGAAATCGGTGGCAAGTTGGATGGGATTCCGTGAAATGATCAATTGGTACCCAACATTAACCCCTCACCGAAATCATTATGATGATTTCCAGGCACATGACTGAATAAATAAAATAAATATTAATTACATATGCTGGAAAATTAATGTGAAAGAAAAATAAAAAAGGCAACTCTAGCCACCAAAAGTATGATAAATAAACTTACATACATAACTTAATATAAATAAATATATGCCGAAATCGGTTAGTAGGCATAAGGAAGCGGACACAGTTTATTAACTGGCCGCTGGAGAAATCCCCTCTGTGTTCGGAGGGTTACCACACGAACAGCAGAGTCTGTAGGGCTCTCGTGAGTCTTATGGACTCGAGCGAGAGACCAGTGAAGTGAAGGTTGCTGATCGGATTTTATGAGAACTAAATCTCCAACCTTAAGATTCGGAGGAGATGAGAACCACTTGGCCCTTTGCTGGAGCGTGTGGAGATATTCCTTCGACCACCTTTTCCAAAAGTGCTGTGAGCTCTGCTGGATAAATTGCCAACGTGACAGGTAATGGTGAGGAACCTCAGTCAAGTCGCGCTCCGGTACAGCAATCAGCTGTTGACCAATTAAAAAATGGCCAGCAGTCAATGTGTCAAACTCATTGGGATTGTCTGACAAAGGACATAAAGGCCTCGAATTAAGCACGGCTTCAATTCGACAAAATAAGGTCGTCAATTCCTCAAAAGTTAAGGCCTTATCTCCAATTACGCGTAGGGCATGCCCTTTAGCAGAACGGATTCCTGCTTCAAACAAACCTCCCATACTTGGAGCACTAGATGGGTTGAAATGCCACTGAATTTGTCTCGAGGTACATCCGTCTGTTATTTCGTCTTGCACTTGTTGTGCTCTTAAGAATTTCGAAACTTCCTTTAAATGTTTATTAGAAGCCGTAAAATTTGTACCGTTGTCCGAATAAAGGGAAGAGCATAAACCACGTCGAGCCACAAATCGGTCTAAAGTAGCTAAAAAACATTCCGCTGACAACGACGAAAGTACTTCTAAGTGTACGGCCTTTGTCGTGAAGCAAACAAATAGGCATAAATACGCCTTTGCAATCTTAGCATTGCGGCGTAGACTTTCTTTTATGAGGAATGGACCTCCAAGATCCACGCCAACGTGGTTAAAAACCTTATCTGGTGTAACCCGGGCCGCCGGTAGTGAGCCCATAGCAGGCTGAACCGACGTCGGTTTGCATTTAAAGCAAGCAGCACACTTCGACAATACCGAACGAATAACGCTACGAGCGCTGACAATCCAATAGGATTGGTTCAAAATGTTTTGAAGAGCGCGCGGGCCAGCATGTAAATACACCTTGTGATAATATTCTATTATCAAAATAGTTAGCCGACATTTTTTTGGCAATAAAAGAGGATGCTTTGCATCATACGGCAGTTCAGATTGTGATAATCTACCCCCCACCCTGAGATAACCACGGGCATCGAGGAATGGGGATAGCTTGCGTAATGAATGCACAGGTTTTCCGGCCGTCAGCAGAGATATCTCTTCACGGAAGTAAACACTCTGCAATAGTTTGAGCAACCGGTCACGAGCATTGTGAAGTTCTACGGTTGTAATCGGACCGCGAGATCTTTTACTGACATCTTTCATGCGACTGTTGTAAAAGAATCGGTAAACAAATGCGATCGTACGCAAGAGCTTATTGAAAGATGAAAATCGTTCAGTTAATAAAAACTCAAAATCAAACAACTCGTCTCGTGTGATTTGAATGGCTAACACAAATGTGTCTGCGTTAGCTCGAAGCTCTGGCACCTTATCCGCATTTTTTATGTGACAAGTCGAGACAGGCCACTCGTGACGGCGAGCGTACAGCCACGACGGACCGGCCAGCCACTCGGGCATCGCAGCCAGCTGCGAGGGCAGCGCTCCACGGGAGCCGATATCTGCAATATTATCCTCGCTGCGTACGTGAGCCCAGCATTGTGGTGGGATATCGTCGGTCAATTGCGAGACACGGTTCGCAACAAACGTTTTTAATTTATGTGGCTCCGTTTGTAACCACGAAAGTGTGACTTGGCTATCGCTGAATGCAAATACTTCGTCAAATTTTACATTTTCGAACTGAGTCATTACATATTTTAGCAATTTTGCAAGGAGCACGGCTCCCATCAATTCCAACCGAGGAATAGATATTGTTTTCAAGGGCGCGACCTTTGACTTGGCAAGTAATAATCGCACCTTGACTTCCGAAAGTGCATTTAAACTTCGGATGTACACGCAAGCGGCATATCCTCGCGATGACGCATCACAAAAACCAATCAACTGACAGGTTACAGCTTTAGGTATAACGACATGGCGCTCAATTCGCATGGTCGACAAGCACGGCAAGTCTAAAATAAATTTTAACCACTTGTCTCGAAGGTCATCAGGTAAGGGAACGTCCCATCCTAGACTATTCTTCCACAAGTCTTGCATTATGCTTTTAGCTACAAAAATACAAGGTGCTACAAAACCCACGGGGTCATAAACACTAGATAAAATTCTCAAAACAGAGCGTTTTGTGGTGACTGAATCTGACAAATTGGCAGAAAATGTGAAGTAATCTTCTTGGGCTACCCACTGCAAACCTAAAACTTTTATGGAAGAGACATTTTTGTCGTCCTCAAAATCCTTGGCCTTTTTGAGAACCAACTCAGGATTAATTTCAGACAGAACTTCCGAACTATTTGATGCCCATTTGCGCAATTCAAAACCTGCACTATTTAAAAGCGCAGTGAGTTCATTTTGTAATTGGCATGCTTCCGAAACAGATTTAACGGACCACAAAAAATCATCAACATAAAAACCTTTTAACAATACCGACGACGCGAGTTTATATCGCTCACGCTCATCGTATGCAAGTTGTTTCAGCGTGCGCATGGCCAAATAAGGTGCACTGCGCAGGCCATACGTAACTGTCTTCAGTTCGTAGATTTTTATCGGTTTCGTAGGGGAGTCGCGCCACAAAATATGTTGATACGCGCGCTCAGAAGGGTCAATCAAAACCTGCCGATACATTTTAGCAATGTCAGCAGTAAGACATATGTCGAAAAGTCTGAAATTGATTAAAATCGTCGAGATATTTTCTTGCAACTTTGCTCCGGTTAAAAGAATGTCA
Organism: Incurvaria masculella; assembly: GCA_946894095.1. Classification (NCBI taxonomy): domain Eukaryota; kingdom Metazoa; phylum Arthropoda; class Insecta; order Lepidoptera; family Incurvariidae; genus Incurvaria; species Incurvaria masculella. The sequence continues at coordinate 3,378,725 of OX335650.1, read as the reverse complement.
TTCAAAGACACACAGTTACTTGTTTTTGCTGAGCCATCAAACACAACTCGCAAAGGCGTTGTTTCACTAGAAGGCCGCAAAATACAATGATGAGGAACAATATATTTACTTGGTTCAACACCTTTGTACTCTTCCATGTGTCCGAGAGCCTCATATTCATTCATAAAGGCTGTATAAGCAGAGTGCAAGTGTGGTTCCCGCAATAACCTTCTGTGCAATAATCTGCGCATCGCAATCTTATACGATTCGCCAAGCTGCTGATCGCTTTCTTTCAATAGGAGCGGAGCTACATACCTACCGCACTCGTCGCGATAGTGTTTGTCTCTGAACATTTGATCCGCGACTTTATCTAGCGGATCGGACGGAGGGATCTCGCACGGCGAGGACTCCACCTCCCAGAATGATTTTAACAGAGAATTTGTTTCATCCTCAGCACTAGTATACGATACAAGTGTTGAAGAGGGGTAATTTTCTCCTTGGGGTGTATTTAATTCCATTTTTCCAGTGACCACATAACCAAAGATGCTTCTTAGTGCGCACGGCGCAGATGGACGTAATTGTATTTTGCGTCCATCATAAATATGAGGGAAAACGTCCCCTCCGAGAAGCATATCAATACTGGACCTCTTATAAAAATAAGGGTCAGCAAGGTTTAGGTATTTGAATTCATCAAGAACGTCTTGACTAATCTCAACGGTCGGCATCTCCGACGTTATTTTCTTCAAAATAACAGCATCGATTTTTAAAATCGGTATTTCTGAATGACGAGGTTTAATGACACACTCAGTCATCCCAAAATTACGAACGACCTCATTATTTAGGCCGGAAATTTTGTATGGGCACTTAGTACGACTAAGTCCCAGGCGTTGAATACAATCCGAAGTAATAAAACTTGACATCGCGGCCGAATCCATAAGTACCCTGCAGGTTTGATAATTCCCAGAAGTATCCATCACATCAACAACGGCAGTTGCGAGCAATACTGCATACGAATTTATTTCTTCCGAAGTGGTATGAAACGACGTTTTAGGTACGTGCGCAGGCGCAGCAAATTCGCCATCACCGGAGCAGGCTGCGCGCGCAGCGCTCTGCGCAGCGTCCCGCGCAGTGTCCCGCGCAGGCGCGCGCGCTGTGGCGCCGGCCGCCTGCTCAACGTGCAATAGTACACGGTGTGACCTACTGCACAGCACACACCGATACTTACTACCACAATCAATGTCTGTACCGTGTGATTTTAGACAATTTTTGCATAAGTGCAATGATTCGATTCGCGCGACCCTCTCTGCAGGTGTTAACTTTAAAAACTTGTAACACTTGAAAATCATATGATTATCATAATCACAATGCAAGCAATGCATTTTGCCTTTTGTCGACTTGTCTGCAGTTGTTGCGAAATTCACCTTTTTATTTGTGCCCCGGACCGCAGCCGGAGTATATTTGGAGGGGTGTACATCGGATTGCCTTTTAGCCCTTGGATCAGTCGAATTAACATCTGTGTAAAATGCCGAATGATCGAGAATTTTGACTTGATTATGAATGAAAGAAATCAAGCCATTGAACGTTGGAATCTGCTTTTGATCGAGATTCTGTTCGAATGTTTTGCGTGTCACACGATCAAGGTTCCGTAACGCAATGTGACACAATATGAACCCAGACAAATCCGGCACCTTTAACGCCTCGACAGCCTTTACAGAATGCTCAAATGTCTGCAAAATTAAATTGAGATTTGAAGATGACTCCTTGGTGAGCGGCTCAAAGTTCAACATCTTATCTAAGTACCTACCCAAAAGTGTCCTGTCATCCTTATACTTGTCTACGAGACTTTTCCAGACAATAGCATAATTATCACCGGAAAGGGGCAAACTTTTGACTATGCTTAGAGCTGGACCCTTAGTGCAAGACAGTAAGTAGTGAAACTTATCAATTGAAGCAATGTCTGTTTTGTTATGCACCAAAGAACAAAACGTTTCCTGGAACGTATTGAACTCTTCAATTTCTCCCGAAAATTCAATAAGCTGAAGTTTCGGTAAACGTAGCTGAACTACGGAGCCCTGGCTGCCGGCCGCAGCGCGCGACTGACTGGGATCGGAAATGTTTTGTGCATCGCGTTCGCGAGGTTTAATCTTTTCGTGATTTATTTTAATGCGATAGAATAGTTCGTCAAAACTTTCTAACTCTTGGGTTTTCGGACTAGACTTTGGATTTATTTGCAACTCCAAGTCAATGCAATCGTAGACAGTTTTTTCGAACTTTTCTTTTATTGAATTTAAATCCGAAAATCGTGCAAAAAATGAATCACGATTTTCTGGTTTGCTCAGGGCACTTTGAGAAAGTTCAAATAATGTTTGAACCTGTGAAAACAAACGTTGTTTCACAATATTTAGTTTGTTTAAATCCTTCAGCAACCTGTTTTCCCTAGTAGTTGATGGTTCTAAACTATGTGATAATTCTTTTTCCATAGTGAAAAATTAAGGGGGTTATTACAGGAATGTGAACTGAAGTAAAACTTAGAAAAAGGTAGTGTGTGAAATGAGGGTAGCTCATGCACACTATACCTACGTATACCTATTTTGCACGGCAAATATGGGTTAGTAGATATAATAAATTATTTAAATATAATTTTGAGACACTATCATGGCTCTGAAGGACCAAAATGATGCGGCGGGGACTAAAATAGGCACCAACCTGGACTCAAAGGAAGAGGGGGACCGCTCGCACGGCGAAGGCACCTCCTCCGCTCAGCACCAGCAACGCGCCCAGCACGGCAGACACACGTCACGGGGCTATCCAGGTCGGTTCGGGAACACGGTTCCCGCCAAAATGTCCACAAAAACTTCCAAGGTCACGGACTCGAATGTGAAGCGACCGCCGCGTGAAATAATCTTCGATAACTGTCTCGCGAATGCGCTCGCGACGACTTGGTATGGTGCAATGCGATGGCATATTGCACCTTACGCCGTGGTCCCAAGGATAGTTATGGGAAATCGGTGGCAAGTTGGATGGGATTCCGTGAAATGATCAATTGGTACCCAACACGTATTATCTATTAAGAATTTTATTATGGTCATCAAAACTGTAACATTGATTCTATTGGGAATACAAAAAAACTAACTCTAACCATTACAATGAATGAATGAATAAATAAATTCTTTATTGCGGATAAACAAAAATACAATTACAGATAAATCATACAGCAAAACAACAATACTGCACAAAGGCGGCCTTATCACTAAGAGTGATTTCTTCCAGTCAACCCTTGTTGACTGGAAGACAAGATTGTCTACATTGTCTTGAAATAATTACCGACCTTACCACAATGTTTCCAAAGAGTTCTAAAGAGTTTCGACTTTGCCTCGCTACTCGGGTTCTAAGCCCGGAGCATTCTCAAGACTCGGTTAGGTTAGCTGGGGCAAAAAGAGCCCTGTCTTTACGAGACATAAAACTTATAAATGTACCTACGTGACGGCGGAGGCGGCACTAAATCTACTGGCCAACAAAAACCGCACGTCGCCTTCGCAGGTTATAATAAAAGTGTCATAGTCCCCCATAGTCCCCAACTTTACCGATTGCCGAAGTTCACTCGACCCAGTATAAATTGTGCCGCCCGATCGACTCCGCTGAAACTATCAAAAGTGCCACTATGACTAGACGTCGCGCGCTAAGATTTATACCCCATAACGGTTCAATTTAAAGCGGGGCTTACGGGATAGCCACGTTGCGCCGGTCGAAATATTTCGCGAGATCTAACCCTTAACTCTCGGGCTTAAGGGGGAATTCGAAAAGTGTCGGGGCGAGCGGTCTGTGCGGCGGAGCGAATGTGAACCCTGAGAACTCGCAAGAAGAGGTCATTATTGCGTCCCCCCGACGCCCGTCACTTCGAAAGATTGAGGAGTCGCGGATAGACCGTGCAGCACGCATTTTATTGCGCGAACTCCGAATAAACACACATAAAATTCAATAATACTAAAACCCATCAGAGCTTCAGTAATTCGCCGGAGCGTCCCCCCACGCGGACGGAAGACATTTCTAAGAAAGCAAATTTATTCATAATGATAGCGCAAATTTATTCCGATCTCGAGAATTCCGCCGAATATGCGGTATTAAAATCTCTAAGGTGTGCGATTGCGAGGGGAATCGGAGAGGGAGGGCTGCCACCTCCCCTCACGTGAAAGTTAATCCTGCAGACTTGGGTCAAGGTTCCAAGAAATTATTGGTCACCTGACACGAATGTATACTAAAATGAACATGATTTTTAATAAAAATGGCATTAGTTAGCATTGGAAACAACTTAAAGGTGGTGCCACTGTGGTTCGTCGATTTTTCTGATATAACGCTCAAAAAAATAGGATTTAAAATTATACCTGTATGGTGAGCACACTGAGCAGTTATTGATGTATTTAATGACATACAATAAATTTTAAACCGGTTAGAATTTGTGAGATAATCGGAGGCATAGCTAAAAATCTTCCTAATATTAAATGGCAACTTCTCGAGATGGTTGCCATTTCCTCCTTGATTAGACACAATCTCTATCAACTATGAGTTCCTGCATGGCAGCAGTCGACTAGAAATTTCTAATTTTAAGACAACAAAATTAGAAAATTGACAAAGGTATGATAGCATCTAAGCTTGTAAATTTGGATGGCTTACGAATGTGTTGATGAAAAGTAGAGTTTTTAATATTTTAATAAAGGGATCGACATTTTACAGAAGCGCCATAATTAAAATTCGGAAGCTAAAAAGCTAAATCAGGATTAGAATTTGTGATTTTCAGATACATTTTTGATTGCTTAAACCGCTGATAACTATTTGGATTTCGTAACTGGTTTGTAAGCGAGGAACATGTTCATTACATTTACGTGATTAGACACTGGACTAAAAAAACGGCCTGAGACGGACTAGTATCTGCTGCTTTACAGACATGAATTAAAAGAACAGTATCAATGTATCGAAGTCGACTAACTTTAAATCTGCATTTACGATACATAGAGAGCCAATGCGGACATTTTAACAATTTACGAAAACGGCCGAAAAATCCAATAACAGCACCGCCCAAGCCGGAATCAAGCTCAGAACGACCCCCGCCCAAGGTTGTACCAAACAATTTTACCAAGAACGGTTTTGTCAAGCGGGACGATACTAAATTGTGCTTTAGCGCTCCGAGAAGGCTCTCTCGAATCGCCGGGAGCAGGGAGTCGCCTTCGCGAAATGTTTTCAATACAAGGCAAAATTGTTCACAAATGAGCCCGGAATCATATTATCTACGATTCGGGGCGCCGGAGGAGCGGCTCTTGGCGCGGGCGAAATAGGACCTTCCGCCCCGGATATAGAATACGTTCCCGAAAGTGACTCCAGTGTCAGGCCTTGTTTTATTTTTCCCGGCTTACGTAAGATGTTTGCATGTAGCGGGACGGAAATGCGTACGTCTTGGTTATGTACAAAAGAAAACCGTTGCCTTTATAATGACCCAATATGTCAGCGTGCCGGCAAATGTGACGGCGGATAATAAAATGCGGTAAAAACTGCGCCAGCCATCCATGTATTACGATGGAGCATAACTCAAAATGGCGGCGAGCCGATACTCGAGAAGTTATAATCGCACACAGAGTTAATTGCAAAAGTGTGACATTTAGGTCGACAAGAATGTGGACGAATGTCGAGAGTGACTTTGTATGCAAGAATTAGAATTATGTGTAGACATGTATGCAGTGTAGAAGTACAATGTTTTAATTTTTAAAACCTACAAACAGTGGATTTAAGATTTAAACAAACTATTTCTAAATGGAGCAGGACCTAAATTGTTGCAGATATAAGGTACATAAATATTTCGATATAAATTGTATTTCATAATAATGTACTTGATTTCATTCATGTTATTACCAGCATTTGACCATGGGTCGGAGTTTTTATTTGCCATCAAAATTATTATTGCGAAACGGGTCATTATTATATAAAAAAAAAAAATACGGTTGGTCAGTAATAAGTTGTTCATTTTTAAGGAACTGGTTATAGATGGCAAATACTACAACTGCACACCATCCTTGTATCGATCGGCTACATTGCAATTAATAGGAAACACGGACAGTTTTCATTGCCGCTTCGAGACTATCCGTTCGATGCGATGTGCTGGCATCCCAAGCGGGATTGACCCTACCACGTAGCAAGGGAGGGGACCTACAGTTTTACGCGGAATCTGATCCACGGCCGGATTTAACAGTCGAAAGCGGTCACCCATCCAGAACTCAACCGCACCCAGAGTTGCATCGCCTCTATTGGGCCCCCAGGGCTGACAGTCACAAAACTTTAACTATATATTGCCTTTGCAGTAACCTTAGAAGTCGTAATGTCAATTCGAACCCTTCTCCATCACATCCGAAGCGATAGTATACACACGGAGATGCTCATACTTTTCCCTTATCCGAAGCACCGGTATCGGAGCGGGGCGAGCACATAAATCATGATGCGGGGCCATACTATTTCCATATCTAATCATATGGAAGAGGATACCTTACGGAAATTATGATTTTATCTCGCCCTTCGAGGCGGCGGCGCGGGCCCGCGCGGGGTTACATCCGATAGAGAGCACGGAATGGCGGGCGCTGGGAAATAAAATTCAAGACATAGGCATTTTAGCGATTGGGCTTCTTCAAATAGTTGTTTTGCTCAAAATTATATAAACATACTTCTTCGGGCTAAGCAAGTTTGTCGGTTCCGTACCCAAAGGGTGCCCACGGAACCCTATTACTAAGCATACGTTGTCCGTCCGTCCGTCCGTCCGTCCGTCCGTCCGTCCGTCACAAGGCTGTATCTCATGAACCGTAATAGGTAGGAAGCTGAAATTTTCACAAAGTTTGTATTTATTTTGCCGCTATAACAACAAATATATAAAATTAAAAATAATAAAAATGAAAGCCCCCCCCCCATACAAAAACACGGATTTTTTTCTGTTAAATCTTGATGGTACGGAACCCTTCGTGTGCGAGTCCGACTCCGTACTTGGCCAGTTTTTTCAAGAAATGGTGTATGAAGAATCGACCATGACCATTAATTAAAGAAAGAGCCGTAAAAAGAAGTACTGCATGAATATGCTGCAAGGCTGGACCCGAAACAGCAAAACTTACCTTCCGCGGGTATTACGTCTACCGCATAACGAATGACCGAGAAGTGTCAGCAAAATATTTACGAATATGTGGTTTACTAAAGCCACACACACCGTTGTTCTACAGACCTTGGAATGTGCACGAAGCAAACAAGCAACTGAAATCGAGCATCAAGTTCAAAGCTCGAATACAACGACATAAACGGCCCCTCGATATCTCAAGTAGAGAGCATCTAATGCTTAACATTTACAGGCAAACCACACGTAGGATAAGAGCGAGCGATAATATTATGACATAACTAACTGCGGTACCCGGCTCCGCTCGGGTTAGTGTCGGCTAAATTATTTCATGGATAAAAAGTAGCCCACATGACTAGTCCAAAATAGGGTCAAACTGATCCATGACAATGTATCCATCTACCAAATTTAATCAAGATCGTTCGAGATGAAATAGCACGATTTAATGAGAAACATCCAATAATTCCCATTTAGAGCTTCGTTGACATTTGGTGGCTATTTAAAAAAAAAGCATTTGCCGCCAGAACCTTGCTGCACTTGCACTGCAACATTGTTTACCTAGTAAGTAAGTAACGTGTAATGTAGGTAAGTTTTGCGTGGACTCCAACCCACAGCTAGCCTCAACATCGAAAACAGTAACCCATCTCGAACCTGACTGCTCCCAGAGATCCTATACATTGATAAAATACGCACATAAATCGGGTTAGTGGTTCGCAAGTTATAAGAATTTAACACTCTCTACTCACCCTTTAGGTAAGGAAACGTTATATTATGTAGCCTATAAGTTTTGAGTAGAATCAGGCTAGACGTAGATACAATCCGCATCTAAATCGAGTAATTGGTTCTCAAGGATTTTACCAAGTAGTCCTAAAGTTGCGGGAAATACCAAGCCGTACCCGCCCCCCCTCCTCCCCGCACCCGCCCCCGTCGGACCGACCGCCCCGCCCCCGGCCCCGCTCCCGCGCCGCCCCCGGCCCCGCTCCCCTTGGTGTGAAGTAGCGCTACTGGCATCGTTTTCGCAGCCCCGTGAAAGTTCTTAAGCCCATGGGCACAATATCTTTATAAATTGTAGCCTATGTGTTATTCTGATGTATAAGCTATATTATTGTAAAGTTTCATTAGAATCCATTCAGTAGTTTTTACGTGAAAGAGTAACAAACATCCATCCATCCATCCATCCATCCATTATTACAAACTTTCCTATTTATATTAGACTAGCTGCGGTACCCGGCTCCGCTCGGGTTAGTGTCGGCTAAATTATCTCATGGATAAAAAGTAGCCCACATGACTGGTCCAAAATAGGGTCAAACTGGTCCAGGACAATGTATCCATGTACCAAATTTAATCAAGATCGTTCGAGCCGTAATAACATGATTTAATGAGAAACATCCAATAATTCCCATTTAGAGCTTCGTTGACGTTTGGTGGCTATTTAAAAAAAACATTTGCCGCGAGAACCTTTCTGCACTTTCACTGCTACATTGCTTACCTAGTAAGTAACGTGTAACGTAGGTAAGTTTTGCGTGGACTCCAACCCACAGCCAGCCTCAACATCTAAAACAGTAACCCATCTCGAACCTGACTGCTCCCAGAGATGCTATACATTGATAAAATACGCATATAAATCAGGTAAGTGGTTCGCATGTTATAAGACTTTAAGACTCACTACTTACCCTTCTGGTAATGAAGCTTTATATTATGTAATCTATAAGTTTTTAGTAGAATCAGGCTAGACGTAGATACAATGCACATCTAAATCGAGTAATTGGTTCTCAAGGATTTTATTCTGTTGGTCGCTCCTCCGGCGATTTAGCGTGATGCCAAGTAGTCCTAAAGTTGCAGGAAATACCAAGCCGTACTTCAGTAAAAGTAAGCGCTGCCGCCGCAAAGCCGAGCCGTGCATAGCATTGCAGTTTGTATGACAGCCCCATCTTAGCGTAAGCGGAACTGAATTCTATTTAGCCAATCCTAATTCCCGGGTAGTTAAATGTACATGTACTAAGTTTTACGTATCGCTAGTACCTTGAAAATTCGCCAAACGGACACCAAACAGTCACGACGTCTGCCCTCCCCCCGCCGCCGCTCCCCGCCACCGCCCCCGGCTCCTCTCCCCCTAGTGTGAAGTAGCGCTACCGGCATCGTTTTCGCAGCCCCGTGAAAGTTCTAAAGCCCATGGGCACATAAATTGTAGCCTATGTGTTATTCTGATGTATAAGCTATATTATTGTAAAGTTTCATTAGAATCCATTCAGTAGTTTTTACATGAAAGAGTAACAAACATCCATCCATCCATCCATCCATCCATCCATCCATCCATCCATCCATCCATTATTACAAACTTTCCCCTTTATATTATTTATTAGATTAGATTAGGCTATTCTTGGTACACAACGTCGACAGGCGATCAACCTCTTGCAAGCGCACGTGTACCAAGAGAAGGGTACTGTTTCATATATAGCGCGACTCAGGCTGAGATAAATAGTCGTAACAAAAACTAAGACTAACGGATAGTAGTACTATGTGACGTCATTTTGCATTACTTTGAGATATCGTCCATACAAGATGTGTCAAAGTGACGTCACAAAGTATTACTTTTCGTTAGTCTTAGTTTCTGTTACGACTATTTATCTCAGCCTCAGAGGTGCCAGACGACGCTCATGTGCCTTCAAACTTTCACAGGGTTGTACTTTTGGATAAATATCTAGGCAGGAAGTACTTTCCACTGTTTACCGACCCTAAGGATCGTTTGGAAGATCAACAGTTAATGAGTGCATAGGGTACATGTGATAGTAGACAGTACACGGAGGGATGGAGTTAGCAGCTCCGAAGAGTAATCTCCGTTTTACAGGCGTAGGATGCTTTGCTCAAGCACTTAACATTATTTCAGTTCAATTAGACATGTGTGTTTTGTAAAGTTCTTATAATGAAAGTTCTTAGAATGGAATTCTCGTTTTAACAAAAACGGAAGGTGTTCTTCGAAGGTGGACAACATTTTTTGAAGAACGGTTTTTATCTCTTACTTATAAAACATAGCATGAAAGTAAAGTTGATTGAATTGAGTTCAATATAAATTCACAGAAACGTTGCATGTTCTATTGCAACTTGTTTGAAATTAGTCACAAAATTCCTCCAGAAATCTGTTCGCATCCACGGCTTATTATAATGATGTAACGCATTTTTGGACTCGCTCCCGATCTAACACGCTCGCCGCCAAACCATATTAGACACCGCCCAAACCATATTGCAGCTACCCGACCATATATTGCGCAGCCGAAACACGGAGAATGCATTACTGCGGTGGCGTCCATCTCCGGGAGCCGTGTCTGCGTTTTGGAGAGTCTAATGTAAATTTAATCACTTGCGGCTTTCTCAAAGCAACGGACGACGCGTTCGGAGTTTGGGTGTGGAGAATTTCTGTAGATACAAGCGGGTTCGATGCTGCGATCGGGCATATTTAGAAATTAAATGTCTGTTCGAGCAGCGCGACTCTACTTGGTTCTGTTCTTTGCGTTACGGAAACGCGTGTACAAGCGCTACAGCCCGAACGTAAAAGGACAAAAGAGGAAGGATAAACGTCACATTGACATTTCGCGAAAAATTTTACCAGACAAATATCTACCAATGATATTAACAAAACTGCCACCTATTGGAGAACTTAAGAATAAAAATAGGAATCCTACCATACAAATGTAAATAAAGCTCGTGAGTAAGTTGGCCTGCACAATTTGTTTTAGCACATTCCCTATCCTATATTATTTGGAATCGGTTAAACCATTTATAAGTTATGGTCAAAAAAATAATCTCACGCTACGGTCACATGTTTTGGAGTAGGTATTAGATACTCTTGAAGGAGAAATAAGTCCCTTTTCCTCTATGGCTAATTTTAATATTACAGAAATTGATATAGAATTTGTCTTTATTTCCCGTTTATAGACTTGAAAACTAATTTGACATGACAGTGACCGTGCACAAACAAACAACACTACCAAACATTTATGAAATAATATAATTTCATATTTCAGCACGTCAAAACTACATGTCCTACGTTGCCATCTCATATGGCAAATTGACTTGGCGAGGCAAGAACAATAGAATAGTGTATTTTTGTGGTCGGCCCGCCGCGGTCTCCGGGGCGCCATCTAGCGGCGAAGTAACGAGCTCGGGGACCGCGCGGTTCATCGGGGCAGCGGCGCAGGTGGTGGCGCGGGGTGGCGCCCCGTATTTCAGTATTCGATGTTTGTGTCTTTCGTATCTCCATCCTCAATCATTTCGTCTTTTTGCAGACATGTCGCAGGAAAGTTGTGGAAGCCGTGACGTAATAATAACGGTAAAGTATTTTTATTTCTTTACACTGGAAATATTAATAATTCTTAAATAACTTTCAAATGTTTGGTTAAAACTATACTTCGGTTAAAAATGTGCAATATATCTTCAAGAATGAGATTATTATTCTGACTTATACAAAAAAAAATCGGATGTATAAAATTGTAGTAAGTTAATAAAATATACACCGTGTCCGGTATAGGGTTCCGAATACTTAAAGGGCACGTCATATATCCTATCCGTAAGCTCGTCATAACAAAGAAAGTTCGAAAGTAGTAAGTTGAAAAAAAATTATAAAAATATTATTTTTCAGTGTACTTGCGCCCTAATACCTACTGCGAGCGCGCTGCGCCATCTTCACCGCGCATCTGTTTAATTGGTTGCATCGCGCATCACATTACCACAATACCTAAGATAGTAGGTAGATTATGTACCTTAGGTACTTACGTTTATATTAGGAGAGGGCGGCGGCCCCTTCTAAGCCCACGCCGCTCGATCTGTTGCCCGCCAACGTGCACACACATTTGTCCACGCCAGGCCGTCTGTTGATGCACTCTTGGCAGCAAATTTGCATCTTGAGCACAATCGTCACGAAGATTTGCAAACGCCTCGTTAATGCGGTCTCTCATTTCGTCTGCAGATTCACATTGCCGCGAAAACACTTTGTCCTTGATGCGACCCCACAGGAAAAAATCAAGCGGCGTCAAGTCAGGAGATCGTGGTGGCAACGGGTGTGGACCGAAACGCCCTATCCATCTATCACCGAATAAGTCGTTAAGTCTATTTCTCACAGCGAGTGTGCTGTGTGGCGGTGCTCCATCGTGCTGGTACCAAACATCCCTCACGCGAGCAAGTGGAACCTCGTCCAGAATTTCGGTCACATGCTCGTTTATAAACTCCAAGTAACCGTCGCCGTTGAGTCTATGTGGTAAGAATATTGGGCCATAAATATGACCTCCCAAAATGCCAGCCCACACATTTACTGACCAACGATATTGGTTTCCGGTAGGTCTGCGCGCGAATGGGTTTACATGAGCCCACACATGCAAATTTCGTCGGTTCCACATTCCATTGTTCGTAAACATGCTCTCGTCCGTCCACAACAAAGATTCCACAAACATTGGTTGGCGTTGCTGCTGGAGTTGAAGCCATCGGCAAAAGGTAACTCTCCGAACGTGATCAGCTGGCAGCAGTGCGTGTGTTCTTCTGATTAAATAGGGATGCTGTTTATCACGTTTTAATACACTATGAATTGTTGATTTCGACACGTTTAACACTCGTGCGGCTTTTCTTGTACTCGTCCTAGGATGTAGGCGAAAATAATCCATCACTTCTTGAGCGCGGGGGTTTAACACACCTTCTCGCATAGTTGGTGCTACGGGTCGGTTATCAATAATGCGATGAAAAGCAGCGGTTATTGTTCTTGAGTCAGCAGGATGACGCCTGTTCGGAAACCGATTACGGTACAAACGTAATGCAGCCAAGGCATTCCCGTGACACTCCCCATACGCCAATATCATGTCTCCATATTCCCGAGCAGTAAAAACATTCGCGTTCATAGCGAATACGCGACCTTGACACACTTTCGACCGCACAGTTACAAGGCCACGCAAACACTGACTGCGTTGCAAGTTAGTGCGAGTAGGCACTTTGTCTCAAAGAGACACCGCCTTTGAAGCTGCGCCGCCGCCGCTTCGTGGATACTACCTACAAAGCGAGCAAGACAGCCGGGGAACGCACCCCTCCCCTTCCGCTCCCCGCCGCCCCGCCATATTTATTGGTGCTTTTTCACACTAGAGAAATTCCGCTTTTGCATAAAGTTGAATTATTTTTTTTCTCGGAAACTATTAGGTATATTAATATAGTTTCTTCGGAAAAGTTGTTTACAATGTGTAGACCTTTCTTAGGTTTAAGTATTCGGAACCTTATTCCGGACACGGTGTATATAAACATGTTTAAACTGAGTCTTCGATGCACGAAAGCAAACGAATTCTCTTTTACAGAGCGGGAATGTGCAAAAATGGAGATTCCGGGCGACCTACAAGATTCCAGGCCAGATAGTAAAGCCATTTAGAGAAGATCAGATAGGTTCCTGAACATTACCCGTAATCGGATGTATCTGTATATGTCTGTAATAGAATCGTAAGAAGCATGCTGTGACACCCATGAAGCTCCGTAATATACTTATTCATAACTACAACACCTTTTAAAAGAGCTCAGTCAGTCAGTCATTCAGCGTGTTTGCGTCCACTGCTGGATATACGCCTCTCCAATTTTTCTCCAGTCCTCCCGGCCCTCAGCGGTACGGAACCACTGCTTTCCGCCGACGCACTTGATGTCGTCGTCCCACCTGGCGGGTGGTCTTCCCACACTCCGTTTTCCTGTCCACGGCCGCCAGAGTAGGACACGGTTACTCCAACGATCATCGTCTCTTCGGCTGACATGGCCAGCCCACTGCCACTTGAGCTTAGCCAACCGGTGTCCAATATCGACTACTCTGGTTCGTCGGCGGATTGCCTCGTTACGCACCATATCCCGTAGCGAAAAGAGATCTCGAGAGTCCAAATCGGTTACTCAAGAGACCACAGAAATATCTTTCTGAACAAAACCATTGCTTGTTCTCACGGTGACAAAGAGGACGGCATTTATATCTTTTAAAGTTTGTTCAGGGCAGTTTTTATCATTAGCTTATATGAACAGGCTAACGGGTGCAATACCCAGCCAAATTGCGATAAAAGAAACGATGACTACGCAAAAGCCAGATATTTAGCTGATTTGGTTTGAAACCAAAAAGACTCCGACCGACGCCAGACATACCGACTCAGCAACAATTTAGCACGTTCCTTCGGGTTCTTTCGGGAAAATCTTCGACATTCCAAATTCAAACTATTCCACCGTTACTTTTTTGATCGCCGGATGCATTTTGCGCCGAGCGAGACGGCGGGAGGTGTCGGTCGAGCGCGAGCGAGACGCGAGCACTGCGGAGAGACGGGTACGAGCACGTGCGGAATCGCAAATCCGCTCGGCCATCGCTACGTGACCCGCGCGCTCCGACTGTGTACGGATGTGAACTAAAGCGGCCAACCTTTGGCCAATCCAGACTAGTAAGCCTTGCTGGCAAGTTATATGTTTTAAATATCGTTTTCAATCAAACAACAAAAAATGCTTATTTACAAACAGCGAGCATGACAGTTAAATTTTCTTGCAAATTGCTTTATAGTGTGAAATTTCACGATTAATTTGCAGAGGAATTCAAAGTGAACAAAATTAAGTTCCGATAGAATAATAAATCGTACGGAAGCTTTTAGCAAATAACCTACTCAGGTACGTTGGATGAAATTTCAATATTGTTTTCACATTTATGAAATTTATTCTTGCTCTTCGCCTCGAATCCGCAATTCCAGGTTGTAATCGACTTCTCAACCCAAATTGAATGTTGAGTTATGGTTTTTAGGGTTCCCTTCCCAAAGGGTGAAAACGGAACCCTATTACTAAGCCTCCGCTGTCCGTCCGTCCGTCCCTCCCTTCGGGCCGTCCGTCCGTCTGTCCGTCTGTCACAGGGCTGTATCTCATGAACCGTAATAGGAAGGCAGCTGAAATTTTCACAGAGTGTGTATTAATTTTGCCGCTATAACAACAAATAGGTAACATTTTGAAATAATAAGAATTAAAGGGGGACCCCCTTTAATTATTTTAAAAAACGTATTTTTTTGTGTTAAATCTTGTTCGATGGTACGGAACCCTTCGTGTGCGAGCCCGACTCGCACTTGGCCGGTTTTTTAAATGTAGTGAAGAAATTTTTAGCGCGATTGTACAACGGCAGAGAACGTTTTGCAAACGCGGAGTTTTGAGTTCAGCATCGCACGATGAGGACTTCTCCGATTGGCAAGCGAAAATAGAATGATGAAAATGTTTTTTTTTTTCAAACACTATAGTCAGGGACTTGTCTTCCTGTACACTCAAAAGAAAGTTACTTTCAATTATTTACCGCTTGTTATGGAAATTAAATTTAAATTTAAAAGCGACATTCACTGCTTGTATTAATCATATAATTAAGAAGTATAAAATGTTACACACAAAATAGCATTGCTATATAAATATCATCAGCATGTTCCAAGTCAAAAGATTCGATATAACATAGGGTATAAATAAATATACATAGAATATAAAAAAATAATCGATGTAAAATAAATTTAATCTTGTAATCCTAGGTCTCATTTTCACAATGGCTCTACGCAAAATTTTATGTATTATTTTTCTTAAAATGATTTTGGAGTAAACAAAAAAAAAAAATTGATCAAATTATAAAATATCTGATGAACTGTGCGTTCAAAAATCGTGAGCACAGACTAATGGTTTCACCAATTTAATGAATGTATGTGTTGCTTTTAATTCAGTTTTAGTTTTATGGTCAGATTTTTAGGTATATTGACATTGTAAACAGTGAAACTGTTTTACAAGCTCTGGGTTATTTATTATATGTATAACACACATCTACATAAATGTATACCTGTTAAGGTAATTTTTTTCTTACTATAAACTCGAAATTAGTGCACTTGACACGGGTGAATCTTAAAAGTTTTAATTACCTGCAAGAAAAAACAAGTGGACTCGCACACAAAGGGTTCCGTACCATCGCACAAGATTTAACTACAAAAAAAACACGTTTTTTGTATGGGCCCCCCTTTAATTATTATTATTTTATAATGTCACCTATTTGTTGTTCTAGCGGCAAGAGAAATACACACTGTGAAAATTCCAACTGTCTAGCTATCACGGTTTCTGAGATACAGCCCTGTGACAGACGGACAGACGGACTGACGGACGGACGGACGGACGGACGGACGGGCGGACAGCGGAGGCTTAGTAATAGGGTTCCGTTTTCACCCTTTGGGTACGGAACCCACCGATTTTAACCAACATCGGACTTTAACCGTAACATGTATAACGATAATTGTGCTAGCCGCCTGTACTTAATAATAGCCTACAATGTACTGTTAAAATTCATTAATTGTAATTAAGGTCGAAATCTCTTTGAAGGCGTCACACAAAATGAAAACAAGGCATAGAAGAAGAATACCTTCGGAATTAAACTTGATTGTTTACATGTAATACAAAGTGAAAGTTGCCAAAGAAGTAGCGATCCTTATTTATACATCCTCGGCATTCATCGCCGGGCCTCGTAAAGTTTATTGCCTTTATTTCCAGTTCATTATTAAGTTTTTTGTCTCGCCCACGAGGAACGTCGAAGCTGAAATTAGGAATAAATTCCTCCTTCCAAATTAAATATCCCAGCATTCAGAGCGGTACAAAAGGCTGGCTCTTTATCGGGGCGGAAGGAATGCGCTGAGGAATTGTTCCTGGGCACCGGCGATTCCGTGCTACGTAGCCCAAGAGACGCAGGTCCACATTTATAGTATTTTTTTAAGTAAAACGGGGCTTATATTTGGGCGGCTCGTAGCTTAGGGATGGGTGGACTGGCCTTCCTAGCCATAGGTCATGGGCTCAAATTCTCGCCCCGTTCAAGCATCACTTTCTTCCACTTTCTGGAGTTAGATAAGTGAATTTCGTTTCGAATACGAGCTGATCCATGGTTTGGAAGCTCCGCATCACTTACAAAACCTTATACAAAAATAATAATAATTCTTTATTGTACACCATTATAAAAGGCCAAAGGCATTCTCTTCCCTCCTACCCTTGGGATGTAGGAAAGATGCAAGGCGGCAGACAAAAAAGGATAAAAGAAGTAAGATTTTTTATCAATAAAGATATATACTTCAATAAAAATACACTTCTATTTGTATTACAGAAATGGTGAATAAGGTGAAACATATTTTCTTCTTGTCTATTGAAAGCACATCTGTGAGAGCGCTATATTTATACAATGAAACAATAAATTATACATTTTGTTTTTGATTGCTGGCTCTGGGACTACACATTGGGAATTTGCACTCGGGACCTACGCCATTCACACCTTTCTCAACGCTCCACTATGGACTTAAGTGTAAATGAACCTCAGTTAAGAATCTTAGGTAAAATACTAATTTGGTACCTTACATGAGCATGCTTTCCGTTATATACTTGACCATTATTTTGTAGCTGACTGCCCGAAATTCCGGTTATTACATAACTTTAAAAAGATAGTCTGAGTTATCTTTGCAGCAACCGTCTACTCATCTTGCTTCTAGTTGAGGTACGATAGGTTAGGTTATGCGTGTTACCTAATTCTAATTGAGAAATATTTTTCGGGGTGCCAACGGAACCCTATTACTAAGCCTCCGCTGTTCGTCCGTCCGTCCGTCACAGGACAGGCAGATAGCACATAGGCAGGCAGCTGAAATTTTCACAGAGTGTGTATTTAATTTGCCGCTATAACAAATAGCTAAAATAATAAAAAATAAAGGGGGCCTCATACAAAATACGTGATTTTTCGGAGTGAAATATTGGACTATGGTACGGAACCCTTCGTGTGCGAGTCTGACTCGCACTTGGCCGGTTTTTATAACTTAACTTGCATCCATGATATACGTCAGCATCAAATTTTTAGAGGCTTATATATCAATTCCGAATTTTTTCGCCGGCTGACAAAACATCGAAATTTAGATTTTTGTGATAAGGATTTTGTTCAATTAAGCGATAGCTTAAAAACATTAACCGTAGTTTAAATAATTACTACACACTTTAACTAGTATTTATTATATCTTACTGAATCTTATCGTCAATCGACCTTCTGATTAACTGGTTAGCGGGTTCCACCCATTAACGTTAATTGACGATCAAAATAGTCCTTTGTTCAAAGACTGACCTTGCTATGCTACGCGAACGAAACGAAAAATCGCCGACCAGAACGGAATCACGGCCAATGCAGCATCGTCGAGTCAGCGGCAACGGCAGGGGTGCTATTACGTTATCACACGAGCGCTCGGCGTTGCGCCCGAATGGTAATCGCCCTCGTCTCATTGTCCATTCATACGATGGGAGCAACATTTCAATTATTGGCCGCCACGGAGCGGAGGGATATATGCCTGCGATATTTTAGCCATCCGATTCTGGCTACGTATTGCTAGAGCAGGAATACGGCCGCCACGCAGCGGAGGTATATACCCGTATGCCTGCGATATTTTAGCCATCCGATTCTGGCTACGTATTGCTAGAGCAGGAATACGGCCGCCACGCAGCGGAGGTATATACCCGTATGCCTGCGATATTTTAGCCATCCGATTCTGGCTACGTATTTCTAGAGCAGGAATATGCCGCGGGTATATAAGCATCAATGGAAAAAAATACGAAATGACAAACCTAGCGAAGTTTCTTGTCGGATCTTCTTTGCCAGAAGTAATTTAACCGGCAGAGAAAGAAAATAAATTGACGAATCCGTGTGTCTCATATACGTCTAATGGACGAAATAAAGAAACTAGAAAAGATTCCGACGAACTGAGAACCTCCTCCTTTTTTTCGAAGTCGATTAAAAACAGAAACTGAAACTTGGATGGTATGGGATTATTCGCGCTCCTGAGCTCGAGGCTCTCTACTATTACTAAATGTACTAATTACGTAAAAAAACGAATGTATAATAAATTTCTAGCGACGTATGATATTTTCTGAGTTCCTTGAATTATTCCATGAACTAGTTCCATGATATCAATCGATTTCGTGACAAAATGCCACAGCTGGATATTTCATTGCGCCGCGTCGCTTGATTAGACGAGCCTTGAACCAGTTTGCCTTTGTATGTACATTATTTAACATCAAATTAAATTCTGTTATCCTTGAACCTTATTGAATATATGGTACTAGCTGGAGTTCCCGGCTCCGCTCGGGTCAATTTAGTTTTAACGATCACCCGAGTGGAGTCCGGTTAGATGCGTGCTCAACCCCCGACCATCGCTTCGCATCGCTTAGCGTTCTTTTTGACTGTTCATTTTGCTTGGCTCCTAAGTTAAACAGCCTTCCTCGAGAATTGGGATCAATTAAATATTTTATTAAATCTGACTGGTAGTTCTAGAGATTAGCACATTAAAACAAAAACAATACACAAACAAACAAACTTTTTTTCTTATTATATTAGTATAGATTAGAAACACCTACCATGGTGTTAGGCTACGATTTAAAACCAAGCTTCTATAAGATTGAACAACGTCCAAATATATTGTGCGCTATGCTGTCCGTGCACTGACAATTATGACACATGCTGTCACTTTCCACTTGATTAAACCAGCGTTTAAGTGACGTGAAACATGCTGGAGAGCCACTTTAGAGCCGACATAGTTAATACATACTTAAATGCAAACTGAAGTGACCTACTGAGTTATTTGAGTTTTAAAATACGTGACCAATTCACGAGGAATTTAACTTGAGTGACTTAAGGCTGTTCCGACTCATGTAAAGTTGTTTGCACATATAACGGAAAAAGTATTGCACTTTAAGCCACGAATTAATAATAAAAGTTTAATATAGTCATATTACTTGC
Organism: Incurvaria masculella; assembly: GCA_946894095.1. Classification (NCBI taxonomy): domain Eukaryota; kingdom Metazoa; phylum Arthropoda; class Insecta; order Lepidoptera; family Incurvariidae; genus Incurvaria; species Incurvaria masculella. Next base: position 3,358,815 of record OX335650.1, on the reverse strand, counting down.
AGCGAAAACAATTTCACAATTTCAGGATTATTGCTTTTGTTACAATTCATTTAAATACAATTTTTATTTAACAGCGCCATCTCACGGTGTAAAACTTCTAATCGGCAATTACAACGAAACCATTAAACCTGAAATTGTGAATATGTTTTCGCTGCAACTACTATGGCTATATTTAATATTTTTGACGAATTCGTGCCTTAAAGTGCAATACTTTTTGCGTTCTGTGTAAAAAAAACATTGTATGGGTCGGAACATCCTTAATAGGGTTTCTTGACGAAAAATCGCATGCATTAATTTTACATTATTCAAGGAAGCAATTATAAACTTCAAAGACATATTTTGCTGTCCATTTCCAGGGCTCTGGTACACCCCCATTTTTCAAAATTATAATAATAAGAGTTTTTAAATAAATATTCTGAGGAAAGTGTTGGTAAAATTATTAACAAATCTCATGTCATACATGAAATAGCATTGAAATGTCTGTTACATACCGTGTGACCAGCACGGGCGGAAAATCGTGAACGTAGAAAATAATAACGAGTACCATAGTCGTGTCTACTCACTTATATAACTGTAACTGCACTCATCTCCGTTGGGCTGCGACTCACCTGAAAGCAAAAAACGGCCTTTTAGGAATCTTATCTGCGCCCATTTCCGGAGATTAATCTCATAAGCGCCCGACGTTAGCGGGAAACCGGTGCCTGAATTTGAATGTTTCATTCACGACTCACGCAGAGTAGAAAATATGAGCAGTAAGTTAGCCATGGCTATACTATACGTTTGCCGGATCAGCTATTTACAGTGAGACAAATATATGTTTTAAGTATTGGGCGAGTACGTCGCTTTTTTAAATAAATATCACATGCATGTAAAATCGACCGTATATCAAATGAACGAAAGAAATAAAGCGGGCTCAGTTCTGTGTACTGGTTGAAGAAACCGAAATTGGAAGATGCACTGCCCGCGAAAGGCTTGCTTGTTGGATTCGAGTCCAGACTTGCACTCAACAAGTTTTAAATTAAATAATTTTACGGTTTTATTTCTTTCATTAATGTGTATTTGCTTTACGGTTGATTGAACAAGCATATGAGAACAGTGTGAGTATGTCGCTTATAAATATTTACTTTAAAGGTTAACAAAAAACCGGACCCACAACGTTACTATTTAGGCATCTTTGATATTGCTTTACGAAAGTTAAACGGTTATTCATGGGTGCTTTAATATTCCGAAAGTAGCATAGTATCCAGCATACATATTTAGAGATCTGAGGTCAGTGCGCTGCGATCAACCCTAAGGTATTCATATAAATTACCTGTGAGCTATATATCACGTTCATATGTATCAAAATCTTTGCTAGATGCTATATTTGAAAATGTAGTCTTATAAATATAAATAACCTATTAATTACAATAGGCTGGCAAGAGTTCGGAAATGCTGAATCAGAGACGTCACCGCAGTGAAGGTGGACAAATAAATATCTATGTTCTAAAGGCGTGCTGGCCTAAAACTCCGTAGCCTCGGTTACAAGGAGCGATTTTGCATTTCAAAAATGATTCTACTGTTCCATTTTTTCGACTGTGGCGACATGAGAGCCCGACTGGCGCGTATCGCGATCGGCCGGCTACGTCGCCCGCCCGTCACGCGTCCTCGATTTGCATCTAAAAATCTTAAACGTCCGGCCGGGCCCATAAAGAGGACCCTCGGGAGAGTCGGCACGCGAGCCTCGGCCTACCCGCCCCGCCCAGCCCCGCCCCGCCGTCAAAAATATTCAGAGGACACGGCGCGTGACGTCACGAGGTGGTCATTTAGGAATGTAGAGGCGAAAGTGGCGCGCTCAGAGCGTTTTGTGTAGGAAGGAAGGAAGAGATACGTAGGTTGGGTTGGGTGAATGCATTTGTTAATACTGCCATCCTTATTAAAAGGCGGTAACTACATATGAGGCTCATATGTGGTTACCGCCTTTTTAATAAGGAGGTCAGAATAATACTGTTGGCCTCATTCACAATTATCATTGTGAGAACCCTATCATTAATTTAATGAATTTCAAGATATGATTCCGGAGGCAAACAGAAAAAAATGACTATTTATTTATTTAATCGGATTTTTACTACAATCGTCAAAATGGGGGAATAGTTAATTATTTATTTTCTTAATTCGACATGTTGAAATAACGTATCTATAATAGTGTTTAGTACAGCTCGTGGTGGGGGCTAAAGGATTTGCTTTTCATGCGAGAGGTTATGGGCTCAAGGCCCTGGACAAGCACCACTTCTTCTCTCTTTCTGCACTTACATATCGTTACGAATGCGCACTGTTACATTGTTCGGAATCCATGTAAAACTGTAGGTCCCCATCCCCTACGAGGTGGTAAGGTTAAGTCCGCCCGGGTTGGTACCACTGCATTGAATGAAACTCTGGTTGACGCGGCAATGAACCATTGTTTGTGTTTTCCATCCAATTCAAAGTTTTGTATACTTTCCAGATTGATTTTAGTTCGCGACTTATTTTGTTAACTTTAGGGCCAATTTTTCAATCCTCAGATAGTACTTATCGGACTGATAGTACAAATTCACGTTTTTCAAAAGACGCATTGTCATTGCCGGAGGATTATTTCGTCTATCCCAATTATCTGACTATAATTTTACTAATAAACACATGGACATACTATATCGGATGGATAAGCAGAAGCGTAAATAAATTCGTCGTATAGTTATCTGGCTGTTTATCAGACCATTGAAAAATCAGCCCAATATTTTCGAATAAAGTAAAAGTATTAATCAAAGTGCAGAGTATACAGCCACTGGTTGAACATGAAATACCGATAAAATACGTCACTTTTGATTAAAAGTGTCGAAGTTTCACAAAAAGTGACGTGTTTAATTCTGCTATTTATTTTGAACCAGCGGACACAAGTACTCCGCACTAAACATGGTTAGATCTGTTATCTATCCGCCTGTTAACTGTCCCCCATTTCCCAGCAGACATTAAACAATACATTGTCTGAGAATTTAAGCGAAACTCGTCGAAATCAGAACTTACGCCGGCACTGAATCCCCGAACGTTCGCGTACAAGTCGAGACAATGTGGATTGTCTAAAGTTTATGAAAGAGATCTTGTAATTTCGGAATGAATGTCAAAGGAGGTGAGGCGATGATGAATAGATACATAAATAGGATGAGTTTGATGAGGTGAGATTTGCTTCGAGGTGGCGGCGGCGGAGGGGGTGCGGAGGGCGGTGCGAGGGGGAGGAAGAGAAGTAGTGGTTGCTTCGTATCCTAATATCGACAATATTTTTTTGGTAAATAGCACTTCTCTTTAATATAATTATGTATTGGTATATGTAAACATATAAATTACGCAACCACGTAGTAAGTAAGGTGAAGTTAATTATAGTTTTTTTTATAACCCGAGCTAATCCGGTTTTAATAGGTTAGTGTCACTTTATAAAACAAATGTTGGCTTACAAATCAAAATTACAATTAGGTTACTCAATAAATGAGTAAAACGCATTTAAAATAAATTATCGATATCATACTCTAAAATAATTCATTTTAATAAACAATAACTAATCACTACTTTCTCCGTGAATGTAGTGCTAATATAATGATTATAAGTGATTATTAAAAAAGTGGATATTTACAAAAATATATATATTTGCAGTAACTGGACAAGGATGGCTAATACACACACCATGGGAGATTAAGGCCGCGTGTGAAGCTAGACAAATTCCCGATTTCCCCCCCACCGCTCCGCTAGACGCCGAAGCGGCAGTGGCGCCGTGAATCTTAGGATAAAACTGAAATGAGATATTGTTAGAGCGACACCTATACGCCGTCGCTGGAACTTCGTGAAAGTTGTATCGATCCCGCGGCAAGTCGTCAATGATCATACAACCAATCACAAGGCTCGAGATCACCCGCCATATTATTCACGTTGCTGCTAGAAAACAGCAACCATTTCGTCAGATCTCTACTTCATGAAAGAATTTACTATTTTCACATTAATCGTCAGTAGCTGGTTGGTGTAGCGCGTGAAACGTCTTATCTACAGTTATTGTTCGATGGGGGATGTCGGTTCGAATCCTGTAGGCTACAATTTTTTTTTTCTGTTTTTTTTACTTTTTATTGTTAATGGTGTATAGTATATAATTATAGCGTGGGTTAGACTTAATTGATTTACACATATAAAAAAATATTACATAATAATAGGTTTTGGTAAAAGTTTTTACCTGATTAACAATTTTAAAAGGTATAAACGTCATTTGATAAAATAAAAAGTAAAATAACACTTTTAAAAAGATAAACGTGAGACGATGGAGAAATAATTTCCATGCAACGAGCGCGCAAAAAATGACGCCACGCGACTCACAACATTATATCGCCGTTCATAGCGCCGTAGCGCAGTGATGAAAACGGAGAAAAATCTAATTTTTTGTCTCCCAAATTGATAGGTAAATTAGTAGCGCAGTGATGAAAACGGAGAAAAATCTAATTTTTTGTCTCCCAAATTGATAGGTAAATTGATAAAAATAAGAATTATTTTTCAATAAACCTGATGGTCGTTACGTCATTATTCATTAGTAGTGAGAGCCGAAACAAAAGCCAAATTCCTCCCGCGGCACAAGTGAAGTAAATTTACTTTTCTGTACTAAGCAGGTACCTACGTCGCTTATTCCAAGGAATGTGACAAGTAGTGTCGACACTTTTTAGGGTTCCGTACCCAAAGGGTGAAAACGGAACCCTATTACTAAGCCTCTGCTCTCCGTCCGTCCGTCCATCCGTCCATCCGTCTGTCCGTCCGTCCGTCCGTCCGTCCGTCCGTCCGTCCGTCCGTCCGTCCGTCCGTCCGTCTGTCACAGGGCTCTATCTCATGAACCCTAATAGGTAGGCAGCTGAAATTTTCACAGAGTGTGTATTTATTTTGCCGCTATAACAACAAAATAGGTAAATTAAAAAAATATATAAAAATTAAAGGGGGGGCCATACAAAAGAAACGTGATTTTTGGTGTTGATGGTACGGAACCCATCGTGTGTGAGTCCGACTCGCACTTGGCCCGTTTTTTTAGTTCACTTTGCTCTCCTGTGGTCGCCTGGTACGCAGTATCCTCTATTTAGCTGCTATTTGCCGCGGCCGCGTTTTTTGTCGTTTGAACATCTTTTTTTCGACGTTGGCGACGTTGTCGTCGTTGTTCGTCGTTGTTGATGTCGAAAACGGAACCCTATTACTGCGTGCAATTGTATTCGGTGCGGTGCGTACCTAGTTATGCGCTGCTCGTCGATTGTGCGCGGCGCGTACAATTGCGTGAGGTCGCGTATGCGCGCTCATCGATTGTATCTCGTTCACTCGCGTCAGTCGCGCGGTCGCCCCGCGCCGAAGTGTCTTATAATATTTGGACGCTCGTCCGCTCCGCTGTAGCGCCACAGAGCAGCGCTGTGCAACAATCGAATAACGTAGATTTGTATTCGAATGAATCGAATAACGGGAACAATCGAATAATTCGAATGTTTTTATTCGCAATCGCCTATCGCTAGTCTACGACCAGTGTTTCCAATGATATAACGAAAACAAATTTTGACATGACAGACAGGTAGATTAGGTCGGGGCGTTTATTTTGAGTGGTCGCATGATGGGTCTACGACCAGTGTTTCCAATGATATAACGAAAACAAATTTTGACATGACAGACAGGTAGATCAGATCGGGGCTTTTACTTTGAGTGGTCGCATCATGGGTCTGCGACCAGTGTTTCCCAAGATATAACGAAAACTAATTTAGACATGACAGACGGGTAGATCAGGTCCGGGCGTTTATTTTGAGTGGTCGCAAGATGGGTCTACGACCAGTGTTTCCCATTATGTATCGAAAACAAATTTTGACATGACAGATAGGTAGATCAGGTCGGGGCGTTTATTTTGAGTGGTCGCATGATGGTTCTACTACCAGTGTTTCCCATGATATAACGAAAAAAAATTTTGCCATGACAGACAGGTAGACCAGGTCGGGGCGTTTATTTTGAGTGGTCGCATGATGGGTCTGCGACCAGTGTTTCCCATGATATAACGAAAACTAATTTTGACATGACAGACAGGTAGATCAGGTCGGGGCGTTTATATTGAGTGGTCGCTTGATGGGTCTACGACCAGTGTTTCCCATGATATAACGAAAACTAATTTTGACATGACAGACAGGTAGATCAGGTCGGGGCGTTTATTTTGAGTGGTCACATGATGGGTCTAAGACCAGTGTTTCCCATGATATAACAAAAAAAAATTTGACATGACAGACGGGTAGATCAGGTCGGGACTTTTACTTTGAGTGGTCGCATCATGGGTCTACGACCAGTGTTTCCCATGATATAACGAAAACAAATTTTGACATGACAGGAAGTTAGACCAGGTCGGGGCGTTTATTTTGAGTGGTCGCATGATGGGTCTACGACCAGTGTTTCCCATGATATAACGAAAACTAATTTTGACACGACAGACAGGTAGATCAGGTCGGGACGTTTACTTTGAGTGGTCGCATCATGGGTCTACGACCAGTGTTTCCCAAGCTATAACGAAAACAAATTTTGACATGACAGGAAGTTAGATCAGGTCGGGGCGTTTATTTTGAGTGCTCGCATGATGGGTCTACGACCAGTGTTTCCCATGATATAACGAAAACAAATTTTGACATGACAGGGAAGGTAAATCAGGTCGGAGCGTTTATTTTAAGTGGTCGCATGATGGGTCTACGACAAATGTTTCCCCAGATATAGCGAAAACATATTTGGTCATGACATGACATGTACAACACATGAAATTGAACTGAACCGTTCCTCCGAGATTAATATTGGAGTTTCTTTTCGTCATAGAATTTATTTTATTTTATTTTATTATATTTTTAATTTTTATTATTATTTTATTTTATCTATTTGTTGTTATAACGGTAAAATAAATACACACTCCGTGAACATTTCAGCTGCCTACCTAAGGCCCTGTGACAGACGGACGGACGGACGGACAGCGGAGGCTTAGTAATAGGGTTTCGTTTTCACCCTTTGGGTACGGTACCCTAAAAACGAACCAACAAAACAAAACATATTATTTATGTCATTTATTCTTTTCACGGAGTTTTCCTTCTGTTCATGTTATTAATTATTCTGTGCCGCCGACAAAAACTACAAAAATCCGCCCGCCGAGCTATCTGCCAAGGTCATGTGACTTGTCCTGTTGCGACCCGTCCGCAATGGACGTACTGCAGACGCACGTTCCACGGGGAGGCGGATATTTGCGGCCGCCCCAATACTCGTAGTGCCCGCTAGGCTTGAGAAGGAGAATTTAGCATAATTACGTAACGACAGTCGTGGCACAATGGTTTTAGTGTCGTATTTTTGCTGCGAATTTGAGAACCACACATATCGAAGTTCGGTTCCTGGAAACATCTCTTTTTTTATATTATAACAAATATTTTATTTATTTATTATATTTTTATTTATTTATATCTTGCTAACCGAACGTTACTAACCAGTGTCAATTATTTCGGCTTTAGACCTCAATAACATTTGATTGAGAATTTTACAGCGCCATCTATGAAGTTCAGCTGATGCTCGTAGGAATTTGGTTCGGAACTTTGTTACTGTCGCGATCCCGAAAGCGATCTCCGCGTGCGGAGAGTCGTGCGGAGAGGCGTGCGCCCGCTTCGAAACATCGCAGCGGACTGAGGCTACCGAAATGGCGATAGATAGTCGCCAAGAGAACGAAAGGGAAAGGGATACTTCACGGTGCTCAGAAATTTTGTCGTAAGTCCAAAATTAATTTTTTTGATGCTTTGAATGAAAAATTGTGTCCAAATGCAATAATAATCATTCAAAAATTTGAAAATCATAATGCAAATATAATGTGAGATTACTAGCACTGTAATTAATACCAATTCCGAGAAATCGACCTATTTTCGCGATTTTTTTCTATCGGGCCAATGTTATGCTATTGGAACAATAATCATTCAGATTAAGCGGATATAAGTGAAGTTTCATATCACGCAATTTTAGCATGATTAGTTCAATATTCTCTGAGAAATTAAGACAAAGCTAAGTGCGATTTAGCGTCATACGGAGCCTTAACCCTACAACCCATCAAGTACGGAAAAGGGATGTACGGTCGTTTTGTCTGAAATCTATACACCGGAAATAGAGACAAATTTGAGATCTCTTTCTGCCATGCAGAAGTCAACCATAGAGTAAAAGGGACTCAGGAATTCCTTCTCTTTCCAGTGTATACAATTGAGAGGAAACGACCGTACAGTTTACCCGTAATTCGAACGACATACGACGATTTTTTAGTCGTCTCTTACGATATGCGCGGCGAGAAATGCGGAGGGACAAATAGTATTATTTTTAGGTGCCGGAACTCACACAACACAAAGAGGAATCCTTTCCTTCAGATGACATGTACGGGAAGAAATGCACTAGGACGATTTGTGTTCCTATTAGGCAAAATTTTAGTTAGATCTAAATAGTAGAATGGGGTAGAATAAGAAAGGTAGGTAGATACATTTTGATATTCTATACCGGATTTACCAATAGAAGATTGATAGAGTCAATCACTGCAGAAACAGCCAAACATCGATAAACATTTGGCTCGCTGTAAATCTTGACCACTACTGCGGGCGGGTGAGGGGAGTGCGGAAGTCGCTCAGAGGGCGGGAGGCGGTGGAAAACAGGCTTCCAACCGCACGCCAATACATCCCTGGCAAGTTTTCCTAATGATGCGGAGTTTTCCGACTTTGACGCTTAATTAAGCGTGTTAGATGCGAGCTTCCTCCAGTGTTTGAAAAAGGCACGACGCGTGTTAGCGTCAATTTGTACGCGTACAACACGCCGATTGGCACGCCGACTGAAACAGACTTTTAGTTGTGGAGCCACACGTATGTATGTGTTTTTTGTGATCGTGTTCAGTGACAGCTGATTCCTTCTTTAACATCGTATAATTGTGTCCTTGCAGCAATACCTTTGTTACAGTTTATTTACGAAAGTCCATTCCACGAGCATCGACGCCCAGACGCCTGAATAAATTTCATAAGACCGAAACTGTGTTGTTCTAACTAGCATTGATTAATATTTTTTTTTAAATTGAAATAGGGGATTAAAAAGTATAACTAATTCCCAAATAAACAATAAACATATTTCTTTTCATGCTTGATTCTTAAACTTACTATTATTGTGTCTAAATTCACCAATACTGTTTAGTTAAATCAGAATAATGAGCTATTGATAAACGTATTCGTTAATAAGTTTCACATCATTTTCCAGTAGCAATAGCAATTTGTTCGAGCTAAGTGTCTTTTTTGTGTTTGATGCACATTCAATAGGCAAAACTAAATATTATAGTCCTAATCGTACACAGGCATTTAGATCAATGAAGAGAAGCTGTATTCAGTATTATTAAATGGATAATCGGCAAAAATGTGCGAATGAGTTCTTGATACGTTTGTACGGAGTAGTGATTTTTTTCTTGTTTCTTGAGAAAGGATATATAAATTCATTTACATGCGATGGTACATCAGCTCAAGTGAAGCGCGCAGCTCCGGCGTCTTGCACGGCCAGAGACACACCACTCGTTACGCTCAATTTGCGCCCAACGGAAACGAGGGCCCGCTCACTAATTTCACCAATTATATACGGCAATAAAAAATTAACAGACCCGCCCGAGCGACCTATGTAGCCCGAGAGACGCCGACTAGGTTTGGGCGCCGTGAACTTGCAAAGGGCATGTCATTTTAAACGTGGCTTCCCGCTCACAAACGTGGAGGGAAGATCACGCGTACATTTCTTGTCAAAAATCCAAGTATGTTTGGTTTCTAAGTTTGAAGGTCCGAAAGTTCGAATTTTTTGCGCATCCTTCTCGTCACGGAGTTTGTCTTTCTCTTAGAACCAGAGAAGGTGCCAGAGCCCATTCTTTACGAATGGGTTTACTATGGGTATACAGCCGGTGGCGAAATTGGTAGACGCAATACCCGCGAATGGTATTTTTTGCTGGTTCAGGTCCAGCCTTGCAGTATATTCTTTTTTTTATGCGACCTGACATGGGTGGCTAATACCACACAACTACCGTTATGTAGTTAGCCCAATACACCACATTCCTGAAGGAATTAGGTGCCATGCCAGGACCTTCCCTTTATGAGCACGGCTACATTGAACTGGATGGAAAACACGGACAATTTTTCATTGCCGCTTCGACCATCTTTTCATCCAATGCGATGGTACCAACCCGGGCGGGCTTAAACCCTACCATCTAGTTAGGATCATCCGAACCATGGACTTATCGGACTCGGAAAGAGTAAGACAGTGGTGCATGTCGGAATTGAACCCTGGCCTCTGGTACGCTAGGCCAGTCCCCGCGCCACTAGGCTACGAGCTAAGAAGTTCTTTTTACTAGGCTATTTCTTCAATTAAAGTGTCCTTGCTTCACGGTCGATTATACGTACATACATATCACATTCCTTAGCACACTAAGTTAATAGATACAATGCAAATTTTAGTCTACTGTAAAACATGTATGCAAGAAACATTATTTATATCTAGTTTAAGAGCACTCCCATCACTGTCTACTTAGTTTTCGATTAGTAAAAGTATTCATAGAAATTAAAATATAATCTAGTTCTGATGTAGTGTCGTTGTCAATTTTATCGGAATTCAGTAAACTGAAGTGGAATGGTATTTTTATAAGCTTAATGGGCTATATCTCGGTCTAGGAAAGATGCCTCTGTGGGAATTTTCTGGGTCACAAATACAATCAGGAGGGGAAGCCACTTTAATGAGGCGTCGACACCGCTCCAGGCACGATTTTCAGGTTTTTCAAAGGAAATTTTATAATTAATACTTGCTCCCGAAAGTGGTTAAGATATTAAGAAGACGTTCGGAATTGTTTTGGAACTTGATACAAATAGCTAACACCACACCATGCTATACCGGATTGAACTGGATCGAAAGGAAAATTTTCTTAAATGTTTTCATCATTGATTACCACTCTTTATAGAAACTAACGATTCGGACCTACAGTTTTATATCAACTCCAGATCACGGCCAATTCTAACGGTCGAACGGACCGCGCCCAGTGTTGCTTTGCCTCCACGACCTAATACCGAGGCCGACAAAGATTGTTGAGTATTTTATGATTTTGTATGATGTTTTAGCGCGATCAAATGTCGGCTTGCTAGGACGGGCTGAAACGCGAATGATTCGGTTGAAGTGCGTTTATTCACTGCATAGAGATGGGAGCACGCACAGAAATTAGGTTTAGAAGGTAAGCTTACAGCTACAATATTAAGCAAACATTTATTCTAAGTGTGTAATGACGAGTCCATTTGACAAAACTTATAACATTATACTTATAGTTACTTTGCAAAAGTGTGTTCTGTAGTGGCTTCGTCGTGCGAAATTTTAATATATACAGGGTGTTACAAGACGTTTGATGCAACAGTAACCCAAGTATGTAAGTAAACATACCTGGACGAAAAAATACATACAAGATATTTTGTTGTAACGTGACCGATTTGCTTCCATAATGAAATAATAAACACAATTCCTATTCCACACAAACTGTTCCATGGATGCTGTAAATATACGATTATAATGAAAGATCATAATGATAATAATTATATAGTTCATCATTTATCGCTTAACACTTAGAAATTAATTTCCACGCGAAAACTTAATTTAAATACTCCAATGAACCAGCGTTTCAGGTAAAATGTCACTAAGTTTACAACTACACATGTATTGCTCGAAATTAAAAAATAAATCTATGGTTAGCATTCGAACCACAAAATAAAAAAAAGAAAGTTTGGACTATAACATGCAACACCCTGAATATTTACGCGGGTACTCGCATCATTCCCCTGCGCGTTCCTTTTCCGTTATGCCCCCTCATTACGTCCGCGTACATTCACGGAAATAACGAACGGGCGCGAGTCTCTCTTGTGATCATCTCGGCCCATAGAGCACAGACGCCTTCGAAGCCTCCGCCGCCCTCGCCTCGCTCGCTGCCACCTACCGCCCGCCCGCCAAGATTAGTGGTCTCTCATATCGCTTGCGATATTCGATTAGTGAGACCTTCATCGATACATGCGCACGGGCGCTTGGTCCGGTCGGTACTTTAGAACACACTGCGTGTATTTAAGTATTTTTAGATTTACGTAAATTAAGTATATTATATTTCCGCCCGCCCCCGCCATGAATAGTGGTCGCTCATATCGCATTCGATATTCGATTAGTGAGATCTTCCTCGATACGTGCACGGTACTTTAGAATAGACCGCATTTATGAAGACTTTTAGAGTTACATGTATTAAGTATCTAATGTGAAAAAGATTAACCTAAAAATGCAAATAACCTTAAGAAGGTCCAACCTGGGATAATTAAATCTGAGATTCTCGTGTTCGAGAGTAGAACTACTTTCTGCATCTTCTCCGGGGTCCAGCCTAATATCGATGTGCAATTTTTCAAGATGTTTGGCCAATTTCTTTCGAACAAAGCCATTCGTTAACATCAAAATCAGCACAATGGGACTACTTATTATTATTTTGCTTCTCTCTCTCGAACTTTTGCATCAGATCCGAAAGACCTATCTCTGAACACTTCAATTTAAACTGAAAAGATAATTTAAGTGAAAATTTATTGTTTGAGACAAAGGAAGGTATCGAAGTTTCCCGGGGCTCCTTCCAAATTAGAGTGGGACGATAAAACCCTTTTCATGACTACTCTCATATTTGACCCAACTGCTTATCCTAAAGATAAATTAGCATGATGATATAAGAAAACGATTATTCGTAGAAACATACTGCATCCAAATCGAGTAATTAGTTTTCAACTTACAGTCGGGAAGGCTGAGAGAGACTCGGATTTTTTCAATCAATTTTAGTCAGGGAAAACGTCCAAGACTAGATATTTGTCTTCAAATCTCGGCTGCCAGACTTGTTCTGTGCGTGCGCCTTTCGCGCCCCCTATGAAGTGAGTCCACCAGTATAGGAGCTGCGCCAGTGCGCCCAGTGAAAGGATCGAATAGATAGCAGATATTATGTAAAGACGGAAGCCTTTTGAAAGCTTCGTTGCGTCGAGATGAGCCGCCACGGAGCTGTCGCGCCAGACCGACGCAGCTGTACATTTGCCAGTTCATGTTCGCCTCGAAAATAAGAATTATTAGTAAACTAGCGAAGGTACCCGGATCCATTCGGGTCCATGTCATTGCGGACTGATATCGGGTTAAATTATGTGCTGGATAGTAACCCCCAGTGACCAACCGCTAGATTTTTTCCTACTTACTTGATATTTTGCACAATTCACACATTATATCTTTATAAATTGTAGCCTATATGTTATTCTGATGTATAAGCTATATTATTGTAAAGTTTCATTAAAATCCATTAAGTAGTTTTTACGTGAAGCGTAACAAACATCCATGATTACAAACTTTCGCGTTCATAATATTAGTAGGATTGATAGGTTCAACCCAGCGAGCATGAAAGGACGGGAGTAGCGATCAAACCTCATACTTAAGGAAAGGCCATATTTGAGGAGGCACCACAAGTAAATAAGCTATGTATGACAATTAGAAATCTCATTATTACGATATATTCTTTGCGATGAACTATATTTCGTTTGCTTATGTTTCCACTATCTATACAAACAAAATTTTTCATAAGTATCCAGTTCTAACTATAATTAAAAATCCAAAAGTAAACGGAATTAATTATTTATGCATAAGTGTCATTTACATACATCCAATGATAACATGATGTTCAAATTTGTAATGAGAAAGATCCATTTTTTAATCAATAAAAAAATATAAAAAATGCTATCCAGCAATTATCAGTCTGAAGTTACATTTGAACTTACTAAGAATTTCACTACTTATAAATTATTGATTGAGCGAAGTGCGAAGCGGCGTTCCGTTTCAGCCGTTTCAGCTTGGGCAAAAATGCCATCGTATGTCCGACGTCCGACGTTTGGCTGTCAATCTGTTCGACTGTTCTCCTCTGCAGGTCGCATTTCTCAATTGATTCGATTCGTGAGCATGTCTGATAATTAAATAGTTTTTTTGTCGATTTAGTTTTTGGAAAATGTCACAAAACAAAATGTGCGCGGTGAACATTTATTTAGTTTTTGAGCTATGCAAATACGGACCCGCGAGGTCTACAGCTCTGAAAGCCACATGAGGTACATTTCCATGGCACTACGAGATGACTACCACGATGCATCTACTTCGGAAGACCAGCGGCTGGAGGGACCCGCCCATCCAGGACTTTGCTGAGCCATAGCCTTTTTACGAATTACATAGGTAGTAGCACCATATATTTTTTCAAAGCTGTATGTGACCTGTAAGAATGTGTAATTTCGTAAATAAATGATTATTATTATTATTATTATTATTACTTGAGTCGTTCTGTAATCAGATTAAGCCCCCCAAAGCCAGTTGTCACCTTCTGCGCCGTACCGGCAAATGTGCCTGGAGCTTGTAGTAAGCGTTGCGTCGGCCGTGCATGGGCGTAGGAAGGGGCGTCGGCGGAGTGGGGTGGGGAAAAGAGGTAGAATGAAAGAGGAAGGGGGGGAAAGGAAGGGCGGGGCGGAGGGGGGAACGGCGCCGGTCGCTCGCCCGTAAACTCAGTTTATAAACTGTTCTCGGTCTGGGCGATTTCTAGCGCGACTCTCGACGCAAGGACGAGGAATTAGCGGCCAGAGTGGGTCAGATGCGAGTGAGCTCGTGCGGGTGCAGTGCGGGAATTTTTAATGAGCACCGTGCGTGCTCGGGGGAACTATTATTATATGCGCTACATCGAAATGTTAAAAATGCAGTCGAAGGCGGGCAGTCGCCGCTCTTTACGAGTTCGTGGTTAAGGGTGATTTAAAATACGAGGAAAAACATTATTATGAACGTCCTTAACGATTGCACGCGTACAGTTACGAGTAGTGCCTTCTATTAAGGGTATTGTTCCAATAAAAAAAACATTCAACAATAATAAGGTGTTTTAAAACTTACGCGGGACATAACTACAATATTTAGTTTGACGGCTTACCGCGCGTGTGAGGAGGCTCCGAAACGTCGAGCAGCACGTCCTGCTCCTCACACGCGCGGTAAGCCGGCAAACTAAATATAATAATAAGGTGGTTTGGATATTTTTTATGTTCTCGGTTTTATATACCTCTATATCAATCTCAATACTTTAAAATGCAGCAACCTTTTCGAATGTAGCAACCCCTCATAATGACGGATTAGTTTGATCTTCCGACTAGAACTAATGGGTTTATTTCCATGATCGAAATTACGCCTCGAAATCGGTCAAGAGAATTCCTTTGATACTTCAATCTGCAGGAATGAGTTATCTTATTTCTATGATGAAATAATGATATGTGCATAATCTGGTCATGACTTGATGTTCAGGAATAAAGACAGCATTTATGTAATTTATACAGAGTGATTGCAATATAATTTATATGAATACGACTTCAGGAAGTCACCCATTGTTTTGGATAAAAATAATTATGGCTTTTTAAAATATTAGAATTTTTAATTCAGACCAAAATAAAACCCGTAGTTTAGATACAGAAGTATTTTTAAATTAGTAGTATTGTTATTTGTTATTATTATTTGAAAGTATATTATTTAAGCTCTACCAATAATATCGTAGTTTGAGAGGAAAGCTAATTGTAAGTTTCAGTATATGCTACTAACAAAAAACAAAAGTGTTTGTTTTTTTGTTTATAGTATAAAACGTAATAAATGTTTAACCAAAACGGGGAAACGTTAAGGAGATTGTCTGAAAATAGTATTATAGAAAACTAATTGAATATTAGACTCGCAAAATATGTTTTGACGTGCCTAGTGTAATGAAATGTAATTAAAATACATACAAAATTAAATTAAATCAAATATTAAATACATTATATGCGGAATTTCCCATGAGAAATCAATATTTTTAGGGTCCCGTACCCAAAGGGTGCCAACGGAACCCTATTACTAAGCCTCCGCTGTCCGTCCGTCCGTCCGTCCGTCCGTCCGTAATAGATAGGCAGCTGAAATGTTTACAGAGTGTCTATTTATTTTGCCGCAATATCAACAAATAGGTAACATTTAAAAATAATAAGAATTAAATACAAAAAACTTTTTTTTTGTGTTAAATCTTGTTCGATGGTACGGAACCCTTCGTGTGCGAACCCGACTCGTACTTGGCCGGTTTTTTATATACTTGTAAATATATGGCAAATGACATATCTAATGACACGATATTAGCCCACCACACTAAAGTGAACATGGTGATATGCCAGGACCTTATTTTTATCTTTGGACAATATTAAACTCAGGATGGACAGTAACCCATACGGAATCCGACCGCGCCCAGAGCCCTTTAACCTGAAGATCAAAATCTGAAACGTCACGCCAATACTGAGCAAACGAATTACATTAAATTGGTAGTCTTAGATTTTTGTTAACGAACATGAATTGAATAATTCTCTCTTAGTAGTAATATCTTCGACAAGAGACGAAGGAAGATCTATTATTATTCCAGGGCTAAAGTCATCCAAGTAGGGGATCACGTCGTTGAACTCCACACAGACCAGTCAATATTAAGTCACCTACGCATAGCCGATGGTTACCTATCTCGTTACCTATGTATGTATCATCGGCGGGGCAAGAGCGTAATTTCTGTGTCACTAGGAAATGAAAGGTCATAGTCGTCAGTCATCGTGTATTCCGGGAGGTCACGAAATTTTTGGTCACGATAAGGTAAATGGCTGAATCTGGGTTCAAGTGTTAAAGACCAACCCTCTGATGCTAAATATGTCGGTCTGCCTGTGCCAAGTGGTTGCGTTATCTAGATTGGCCATATAAAATAGATGTTGGTATATATCTGTTGATGAATATACAGAATTTTTAGAAACATTGATACCTATTAATTATGCAACAATAACCAGTCGGTTTTTTATTTAATACATATACCTAAAGTTATATCTGTAACCTAAATTGCCTATAACTTGGAAATGCAACCAAAAATTTGTTCAGTTTTTGTATTGCTAACCAAGTATATACTGATACTTTCATGCTTCCTCATTTGCATTCATTTGTCACCATAACTACTTTTTCAGGCGCCTTATCTACGCAACCACTTGGAACAGGCAGACTAACACATTAAGCTTTAGAGGGTTGATCTTTATCCTGTGAACCCAGTTTCAGCCATTTACGTTATCGTTACCATTTTTGTCGCAACCTCCTAGTCTAGTGAGGAACTGGAACAGCCTCAACTCAGAAACGACGACTGGTGACATTGTGCGGGTAGCTGAATTCGAGACCAACCAACGCATGGTATGTTTCCATGAACTCTTTCGATTCGTACTGGAAATACGCGGAAAAGAGCGGCTGATTCCCGTTGGCTCCAGAAGGCTAGAAATATTTACTGTGGCCAAATATATTTTAACAATATGATTTATGCACCAGGTATACAATCAGAGCTCCATGCGCACGATAGTCCGTGGTTCATCATCTCATCAGTTTATTCTGTCTAACTTTTACTCGTAAGAGGAGCAGGACGTGCTGCTCGACGTTTCGGAGCCTCACATGGGCTCCATCTTACTAAATTTTATAATTATATCTCGCTTAAGTTTTAAAATAGTGATAACTTTTTCTCCGTATGTTAGACATGAGTTGGACAACTCTGAATTGTATCCGCACAAAAATGACCCCTATTTCATTGAAGACGTGAAACGGAATAAACTTGGCCAGAGCTTAGGGTGCACCCATTTTAATTAGCGCTGACCCCCCGAATCGCGCGAGGTCCGACTGCAGCGGCCGTAAGTCTCGGCCCGACCCGGCTCTATATATTTTATTCAGCGGTATATTTTATTCAGGCTCCGCTATTGATTCACACGCGCGGCGAGCGCGCCTCGTAACGTACCAAAAGCGATTCAATTTGCACGGTCCGCGCGGGGCGGGCGGGGCGGGCGGGGCGGGCGGGCCGCTGTGGAAGCTCATTTTCACGTACTGCACCATAGAGTATATTGTACCACTTTTATATAAAGTCTAACTGACGTATTCAGAGTGGGCTGACTGAGTTTAATTCGGCGACTATCGCCGGATTTAATTGCATTTTGTATGTTATTTAATATTTAAAATTCTTTATTAAATTGAGCATTTTACAAGTGTACAATACATAACTGTATACACTTAATACTATAGAATACGTCCCAACATGTAAATTTCACAATTTTTAATAAATAGGTACACATGGTTAGTCCGATGCTAGTCCGCGTGCTACATTATGACAGTTAACTCTGCATACGACTGTAAATTTGCAAGACAACGTTAGAAAATACTTCAGGTATCAATTTTGTCCATATTCATAAATAATCTAAATGAGGCTCACGGCTCCGCTCGCGTCAATTTCGTTTTGGTCATTTTATGTGAGAATAGCGCAGTGTTCAATTGTGGATACAAACCAACCATAGACCCACTTAAATACACACATATTTTTTTATCAAAAAAAAAATAGAAAAAGAGTGACATACCCACGTATCTAAAAATTTTAAACGTAAAGATAAAAGATAATACTAAATAATGTTATTTTTTTTATTAATTAATCCTAAATACTAAAACTATGTTAATAAGTTTACTATTACAGTTATCGTAAACATATATTATTAAATAAGATTAACTATACCGTGAAAATTTTCATACATACTACCAACGCGTTACGTAAATAAATATGAAAACGCTGTGTTTCAGAGTGGTGAAGTATAATTATAAAACGGTTTTGCTTTCATTTGTTCTTTCATTAGCACTCGTGTTTTAATACCCACCGTAATGTGACAATAGAATAAGAATAAGAAGAAATAGAAAAAAAAAAGTCACAACGATTTATTTGCGTAGAAACTGAATGCCAAAATATGGTAGCAACCTATGGCAGTAAGTTTGGTAACTTGAATCTAAGTAAATATATCAAAATTGTAAAATAAAATGCATTTAAATTTATTTCACTGACGCCTACTGGGCACACAGTCAGTACGGCCTTAGACACCGGACCCATCCGTGCCACGTATTTACGGTCTATGAAAGTTTTATTGCACTAATTTCAGAGATATATCGCGCAGTTAGTGCTCCGTGGAGGTTCCCCCTCCGCCCTGCCGCCCCGCCCCGGTGTGAAGGTGGATTTTACAGAGCCATTAGAGGATTTATTTACTTAGCGCGGGATCCGTTTTGGAGGCGAATTTAGATATAATTTTACGGGTTTGCATTTCTCAGAACCGCATTGCTATTTGAGTATTAAAGGGACTTAGAAAGAAAAATAATATTACTTGTAACTTCATGTTTTAGAAAAAGTGTAACAGAAACATCGGACAGATATAAATTTCTACAATCTGGGGCCTCTCGTGAAACATTACGATGAATTAACTTTAAGGCTCCAACGGACTCCATCATAATGTTGTATGCGCGTGAAAATCGAGCGCGACGAAGCGAAATTTAGATTTTTGACCTGTAAACTCTACTTTCTTACGTCAATCAAAATATGTTTGCGGTTATTCACTAGATAAATATGTGATCTTGTACCACAAAAAAGAAAATTATCTAAATCATTAATAGTTTTCAAGCTCCGGCTTGAAAACCTACTAAAAACTTGTAAATAGGTGTTTATAAACATATATTTTTTAATGAATATAAGCAACTTTTTAAAACCATTTTACGGTCCTGCACTAGATAATAGTCGATACTTTGATATTACGATTTTATTACCGGTGTTTATGCTTAACCGACGCTGAGATAAAATAAAACCAAAATGTTGGAGGTTAGCGTTATAAGGAGCCCTAAGCCGTGCAAGACATTTACGAAAAAAACGTTCCACGAAGTCTTGTACCTACAAATACTTCGCAGAGAGATCTCGTAGCAAGCAAGCAAGCGAGTGCGTACCGCACCCGTCCCACTTACACCGCGTGCCTCCCGCCCAAGCGCCGGCTGCGTAGCGCCCTTCAGGCGCGCACTCTCGTAGCACCTCTACGACTTAAGTGTATGCTAAAAGCAAACTCCATCGATGAAACACGGCACTGGTAATAAATTAAGTTTTTTTTTTGGTTTGGCTAAGGGGTTGGAATGTCGGTCGATATATTTAACTGTCATGCATGTTGTTATGACAAGAGACAACTAAAATTAAGGTCCGGTGGATTAAGGTGTTTTCCATCCAGTTCAGGGTAGCCGTACTTATAAAGGTAAGGTGCTGGCATGGAATCTAATTCCTTTGGGAATTTTGTGTATTGGGCTAATGTCATAACGGTAGTTGTGTGGTAAGCCATCCATTTCAGGTGGCATACAAAAAAATATTTTCAGTTTTTATCGACAAGGGCTCAATTTTAAAAGAAAGAATTTTGGGTCGTATAATTATATTTGTATTTTACGTGATACTGAAATTGCTTTAAAAACCTTCATATTTATCTTTATCGCAGACAAAAAAACCAGTTTCCAATCAAAACTCACTATCGATTTCTATTACAACGTTCACGGAATCAAAAAATGTGAACAAATAATCAAAGGGCAAGTAAAAATTAAAAAAAGATTTCGGTCATGATAGCGGCCATTCACGTAATCGTTCGGGATGGGAAAACCGCGCCACGTGTCCGAATCGCCGCAGGCATGTATCACGTAAGCCGGGCTATAATCACACCCATAAAGGCCACGGCACGGTAAACAGATCAATATCAGCGCGCCTCGATTGATATAACTGTCGAAAAGTTCCCCCCTCTTTTTTTCCCCTCAAAAGTTTGCTCATTTGTTTCGTTTTTCAACTTGTAACGGAATCCGAGAGTGTCTCGGCCACGCTCGACCTCCGCCCATCCCCGGGGAGCCATACACTACTCCCCTCTTCACCCCTACCCCCCGGCGGACACCCTGCACCGCCCCTCGGACGATCGCTATACACTTTTCTAGCATCCATATGTTCGTAGACAGATTCGTTATTTTTTCTGGAAATTTTAGCTTGGAAGTTTTTAGGGTTCCGTACCCAAAGGGTGAAAACGGAACCCTATTACTGCCTCCGCTGTCCGCCGTCCGTCCGTCCGTCCGTCCGTCCGTCCGTCTGTCCGTCTGTCACAGGGCTGTATCTCGTAAACCGTAATAGGTAGCCAGCTGAATTTTTCACAGAGTGTGTATTTATTTTGCCGTTATAACAACAAATAGGTAAAATGAAAAAATCATAAAATTTTAAGGGGGGGCCCATACAAAAAACGAGTCAGACTCGCACTTGTTACAAATAGTAGTAAGTAGTTTTTATATAGCAGAATTGTGAGTATTTATTACATCAGTCAAATAATACTTATTGTTATTAATAACATTACCTAGTTGTAAGAAGCTTAGGGGAAAACAAATATCGCTTTTTTTTTTTTTTTATGGGACCTGACATAGATGGCTAATACCACACAACTACCGTTATGATAATAGCCCAATACACCACGTTCCCGAAGGAATTAGGTGCCATGCCAGGACCTTCCCTTTATGAGCACGGCTACATTGAACTGGATGGAAAACACGGACAATTTTTCATTGCCGCTTCGACCATCTTTTCATCCAATGCGATGGTACCGACCCGGGCGGGCTTAAACCCTACCACCTAGTAGGGGAAGGGGACCTACAGTTTTACATGGATTCCGAACCATGGAGCAGCTCGCATTCGTGACGAAATGCACTTATCGAACTCTGAAAGAGAAAGACAGTGGTGCAAGTTGGTATTGAACCCGGGCCTCTGGTACGCTAGGCCGGTCCCCGCGCCACTAGGCTACGAGCCGCTTAATGTTACTAAGCCTCTCAAACAATGAAAGAAATTCATTGTTTGAGAGGTTGTGCCTAAACATTTCAAACAAACAATTGCAAATCAGCGATCTTGGAAAACCACCTGTGTTAGTTAATATAAACTATAGTTATACAATAAACAAGTGGTTCTCTAAAATATATGGGTTGTTTACAAGGATTCCTCAACCTTTAACATTAAATTGAAACGTGTTTTAATATTATTTTCTTGAAACCGGGGAATTTAATATTACATTAATCTAGGCCTCTAAATACACGTAGGAGGACATATATTATTTCCCAGAACAGAAACTTCGTACTTGGTCAACGTCAAATAAATAAAAAAAGTAATGTTCCTTACCAATGGAAACTTAGAAAATAATAACAGAGCAGAATTAATGAAAGGTCGAATATATCTGTATTGTGAAATAATAACACAAGTACGAACAAAAAATCATCAATCTAGGACAATAGAACTGTTCAAATACAAACCAACTACTAACAATGTTTTCTTGCATTGAATTCCTTGGGCTGATGATGAGACATATTTGGATGTAGAAGCAAGTAACATAACACTTGCATTGCATTGCATTGCATTACAGTGCATTACGCTACTATTTAAAATGATAAATCCGCGGATCCATAAGTTTTTGAAGTAACTTAGTGCAATTTGACTACCAAAAAAGTTTAAATAAATGAAATGAAAAAAAAAAAGGAATTTGAACCACCCATGGACAATACCGAATACAGAAGAAAAAATAACGATTTCTAAGTTGTTTGTCAATAAAAGGTTGTATTGATGAGCGAGCAATGCGAGTTGTGCTTAGAATATACTTCAGTTTATCTTTTCAGGTGTATGCCTGGCACAAGGGCGGTCGGACACGGTCTGCGGCGGCAGGAGACGCGGTGACCGCATGGTAATTTAGTGAGGCGGTTTGGGCGGGCGGCGGCGGCAGCGGCGGCGTCAGGCGAGGGCGGGCGGACAACTAGCCACGCCGTCAATCACGCTCTACCTGGCCACTATCCACTTCCTCCTTGCAACGTATACACATCGCACCTGTATACGCAACAAGGTACCACACATTATATCTTGCATCCTTTGGGAGTCCGATTTCTTACTTGCAAAGGTGACATGGAGATGTTCATTACCTAAGTTGACATACTTTTTCGCACTACACGGGTACGTCGCTTATTCCAAGGAATGTGATAGGTAATTATTTATAGTCGACCGCGAAGCAAGGACACATTAATTTAAGAAAAAGCCCAGTAAAAATAACTACTTTACGAAAATACTACAACGTTCGACCCGAACAATTAACACATACCAATAGCGGGTATTGCGTCTTCCGATTTCACTACCTGCTGTATACCAATTCTCCAACAGTCCCTCCTCCCATAATCAACGCCTCCTACTAACACAGTGATTAAGATAATAACTACTTGCGTATTACATATACATAGTATACTACATACAATACCTATACGCTTTGTAGATAGACAGTTGAACATTTTACAGAATGTGTATTTTTATTGCCGCAACAAATAGCAAACAAAAATTTAAGGAGGCTCGTTTTTTGCTCGATCTAATAATGGAATAGGTAAACGCTTGAAATGATCGGAGAGTGTGTATTTCTATTGCTGCTACAAAAAACCGGCCAAGTGCGAGTCGGACTCGCACACGAAAGGTTCCGTACCATCGTAGAAAAAAAAACAAAAAAAATCACGTTTTTTGTATGGGAGCCCCCTTTAATTTTAATCATTTTTTAATCTTACCTATTTGTTGTTATAGCGGCAAAATAAATACACACTCTGTGAAAATTTCAGCTGTCTACCTGTTACGGTTACTGAGATACAGCCCTGTGACAGACGGACAGACGGACGGACGGACGGACGGACAGCGGAGGCTTAGTAATAGGGTTCCGTTTTCACCCTTTGGGTACGGAACCCTAAAAACCAACAGTAAACAAAGCGGGGCGCTATACAATAAACGTGATTTTTCGACATGGTACGGAACCCTTCGTGAGCGGATCCAACTCTCACTTGGTCGGTTTATTATATTAATAACAACGTCGCGTTTACAGAACACGTCGCACAAATAAATTGATGGATCTCAATTCACCATTCAGTTTTAATTCAAATGCGTCGCTCGCTCGAAGACCAACAAATAAATCCACTCTCATTGAGCACTTGAGAACACTGCGGGTGTATCATTAACAGCTGTACACCCCGAACAATGTGTCTGGAGGGGTCGGCCGCCGCTCTAGAGAGAGCACTCCGGCGAGAGCTTACGACGCAATTTGAAACCGTCTAGACTTCAGCCACTGACAGTACTTCAGGAATAGGCTTAGCGACTATGCGTGGAATGAGCAGTCTTTAATTCTGTGCTACTCACGAGTACACTGTCTTGATTGAAGCGTTCTATATATGTGCGTAGCGGCTCGTAGCCTAGTGGCGCGGGGACGAGGTCTGGGTTCAAATCCTCGCCCCGTTCATGCGCCACTTTCTTTCTCTTTCTGAGTTGGATAAGTGCATTTAGTCACGAATGCGAGTTGCTCCATGGTTCAGTCCATGTAAAACTGAAGTTTTCCGCCCCTACTAGGTGGCAGGGTTTTGGCCCACCCGGTCCGTACCATCACATTGGATGAAATAATGGTCAAAGCGGCAATGAAGAATTGTCCGTGTTTTCCATCCAGTTAAATTTAGCCGTGCTCATAAAGCGAAGATCCTTGCTCATTTGACAATTCCTTCGGGAATGTGGTATATTGGCCTAGTATCATAATGTGTTATTTCTGAACATCCATGTCAGATTGCTTAAAAACCGGCCAAGTGCGAGTAGGACTCGCACACGAAGGATTCCGTACCATCGTAAAAAATAAAACAAAAAAAATCACGTTTTTTGTATGGGAGCCCCCTTTAATTTTAATTATTTTTTGTTATAGCGGCAAAATAAATACACACTCTGTGAAAATTTCAGCTGTCTACCTGTTACGGTTACTGAGATACAGCCCTGTAACAGACGGACGGACGGACGGACGGACGGACAGCGGAGGCTTAGTAATAGGGTTCCGTTTTCACCCTTTGGGTACGGAACCCTAAAAAAGGACGTGAATGCTTTAATCGGCCATATTAAATAATAATTGGTTGCCTACGCTTTTAAGCTAGATTGTAAACTAAACGGTTTGTAGGGTTAGCTTATGACATATTGGATTGCAATACGAGAAAAAAAACTGTGCATAGTATGCAACTTTTACATTTTACAACACAAGTGATCGTTTAACCATTAAAATAACGGTGGGGTGGTCTGGAGACCCATGACTGACTAGCTTTGTAATTTCGATTTGGATGTTGGATAAATCTTATTCCGATTGGATATTTCGATAATGCGATGCAGGACTTCTCGTGTAAAAAGTATTTTTGGTCTTCAAGAGACCAGCGCCATATATTAATACTCTCATTAACTTCTATGTATCAGTTGCGTTTGTTGGCTCGTTGGTCTCTATGTAGAGAGCGCTACGGTTGCTACGATATTATAGCGATTAAGCGAGTATTGTAATGCCTCATTAAGAAAGTGCTATTTTTTTTTAATATTTATCGTTGGAGGCTGTAAATCATCGAGTAAATAAGGACTAGAAGAGCGATCGAAACTCATTCGTATGGCAGTAGAGCGTAGCCACGAGTTAGTCCAAAACGTCGAACTGTGGTTATTTCGCTTACGAATTCGCGACCCGCAACATCGAATGTTTGTTGCACTAAATAGCGTTCCGTGATAATCTCACGTGTTCTTACGTGTCGTTGGAGCTCGAGAAAATCGTGAAAAAATCAGGAAGCTAATTCGTAACCGAAATGACTCGCAGACGCTTTCGTTTTTGCATGTAAAAGACACAACATGGGAGAGGGTGATTCGTTTAACACTCCAGTTCCTCCTTCTTCGTTGCCATCAACAGACCACGGCACTGCAAAGCGACCATCGGCCTCACACGGAACTCGAAACTCAAATCCACACAGCAGAGAAGTCATAGCAAGCCGAAGGGAGCCAGGCTTATGAATCACGTCCGACGAACGCACAACTCGAAGCGATTTGTTTGAGCGAAGCAAAAAACGGGCGCATTAGCGATTTGAAACCCAAACACGGGTCCGAGTGTACACGGTCCAGATTTCCGCAGAGGCCATCTAAACAAATTGACCTCTTAATCACGGCGCGGCGCCTGGAGTTAAATTATTGCGCGCGCATTAATAACCGCCGCCATCTCGCCGGGACGCGAGCGTGTGGGTGCGTGAGGCGAGTTTTTGCCGGCGCGGAGGACCCTTCGATGATGGACGGCGATCGTGAATATTGCAGGGTTACGATTCGACACGAACTGGCGTGCGAACGTCTCGACAAATTTAATTTTACTTCCGAAAAAACCGGCCAAGTGCGAGTTGGATCCGCTCACGAAGGGTTCCGTACCATTATGCAAGATTAAACCCAAATAGATCATTGGCCCCTAAATTGTTTTTACTTACTTATTATTTGTTATTAAAGCGGCAACAGATATACACACTCTGTGAAAGTTTGAGCTGTCTATCTATTACGGTTCGTGAGATACAGCCCTGTGACAGACGGAAGGACAGCGGAGGCTTAGTAATAGGGTTCCGTTTTGCACCCTTAAGGTACGGAGTCCTAAAAATGGGACCATTGAACCATTTACAAAATAAAAAGTCAATACACCAAGCCAAAGCACGCAAATCTTTGTAGACATATTTTTTCGTATAATTTGAATTATTTCTCAAATTAACAACTTAAATAGAACCAAAATGTATGCCTTTCCAATCGTAATGCAAGTATATTTACATGGTAAGTAGATTGCAAAGAAATAGCTGGTATAACAGAAATAATAAGCAGATTGTAACTGGACATGGGTGGCTAAACAACACCTACTATCTTGAAATCAGCTCAACCAACCACATTGAAATTAGATGGTACGCCCTCCTGGTATTACATTTAACTGGATGGAAAACGTGGATAATTTTCAATGCCGCTTCGAACATCATTAATTCAATGTAATGGTACCAACCCGGGCGGGATTAAGGTCCATACCGCCTAGTAAGGAAGGAGAGGAACCTACATACTATTTTACGTGAAATCCGGACCAAGAACGACGAATCCTTCAGACGACTCTTACATTGTAAAAATGCAGTGGGATCCCTTGTGTTGTTTTTAAGTGCCGGAACCCACACAGCGCATATTAGTGTGGTTGTTTTATACCGAAAATATTGGCTAAGCTTGGAAGAATGTATGATAATTAGGGTGAAGTTACAAATAAATCCCCGCACTATCGCTCTTATATTGATTTATTTACCCATGAGGTAAATCCCGCCCTTATTATTACTAGTTTGAAAGCAAACGCAATCAGATTACAAACCTCGACTCATTTACTTCTGGTATAAATGGCGCATCTGTTCGTAATATATTATATGTGAAGCGCAAAAAATATTTATTCGGCCACGGTGACCTCTAAAGAAGATATAACTCGCGCGCTGTCCGAGCTCTGCCCTGCGGCGACCACTTTAATTGCTTTATAAATAACCCTAACGTCGCCCTTCGCTGGGCCTAGGGTTGGGCGCGGGGCTTGGGCGCGGGGCTTGGGCGCGGAGCTTGGGCGCGGGGGTAGGGCGCGGGGGTAGGGCGCGGCGGCGACGCGGGCGCAGGCACGGACGGCGCTGGAGGGCGCAGCGGAGGCTCCGGGCGGCAGGAACCCTATACGGGGTTCACATGCACATAAAGGAAGAAAATTATATTACAAATGAATAAAAACCGGCCAAGTGGGAGTCGGACTCGCACACGAAGGGTTCCTTACCATCGTACAAGATTGAACACCAAAAATTCACGTTTTTTGTATGGGGGCCCCCTGTATTTTTCTTCATCATATTTGTTGTTATACCGGGAAAATTAATACACACTCTGTGAGAATTTCAGTTGCCAACGGACGGACGGACGGACGAACGGACGAACGGACGGACAGTGGAGGCTTAGTAATAGGGTTCCGTTGGCACCCTTTGGGATGGAACCCTAATAAAAGGAGACTCATATCTATGTAACTGTAATACAGACAAATTATTCTATATAAGGTTGCCTTTGCAGTTGATTATTTACTGATGCTGTTGATTATTTACTGATGCTGTTGATTATAGAGACGAATCTCACTTTTAACTACAAAGGCACACTCTAATTTCAAATGACATAAGAGCCGGTAGTCTCAGTTGTCACCTAAATTGGCGTTACGGCAAACCGATCGACTGACGTTTTCAAATGTATGGAGAAATTGAACAGCGCGCGCAGCGGGCGTTAAGCGAACTAACATTTGCGAGTCCGAGCTTGATTTGACAGCTTAATCAACGTTGCCGTAAATACGTCGACGTTGCGGTTTACGTCCACTCCGCGTTTTCATACAAATCGGAAGTCAGCGTTTGACTTTGACAGCTTGAAGAAGTAAAACCACAGAATATCTAGTAAAAACTTGTATGGAGTTTGGAAAAAACGCCAGTCGATCGGTTTGCCGTAACGCCAATTTAGGTGAGAACTCAGACTGCCCACTCAGGTTGCTGTACGTATTTGGTGAGAATCTCAATTCAACTTTTCGTGAAGCGTTGCAGCAGGTACAGAAGGACAGTGACAGTGCATCTAATAACGATCAAATTTGACAACTGGATTTAGAAATTGTGGTATTGCTAGAAGGAAATTTTGATTTAAGATTCGTTCTACTAAGATTGACCTAAAATAAATAACTTTTTCCGTATTTGTTAATGTTCTTTTTTCATGGAATATCCACATATCGCCCTGCGCTCATCTACTAACTGCGCAAAGAGGGATGATTCCAAGTATCGAGCTCTTAGCTGTAGGTCTCCTCGATTCAAGTTGCGGGCAACATTTAATAATTTTCTCCCGTGTAATAGATTCATTTTGAAGAGGGTAAAAAAAATATCTTTAAAAAAGTTGTGAGTGTTAATTTCCTGAGAGCAATACAATAGAAAATTGGACAAAATTAACACGAAAAAATTACAGTTATTTTCTTGTCTTATTTAAAGAAAGGTAATCAATGAATGCTTCAGTTCAGTATTGTTTTTCACAGTTATTTTTAATCCAACAGGCGGTTGCAAATTTAATCTGCAATTATAACCTATATTACGCAGTAGTCAACTTATTTAAAAGAAATAGTTATCAGCAAGAACTAAAGTGATTGTTAATGGCCTGACGGTGAGACAATACTGTAATCGTGAGGGGTCTACACAAATATTATGTTGAATAATTTAAAAAAATATGTAAATTTCATTATGATTACAGTATAGAAACTTGTTGGGAGGAAACCCACCAGTTTGTAAGTGGAAGTATCTAGCAATAGATATAAAAGTGATATTAAAGCTATGAGATCACACCTCATTATGTGTGCTAACAAAATCAGTTTTTATATATTTTTTTGTTATTAAAATAAGTCTAAACATAAACTAAATATTGGGTTTTCGAGAGCCAGAAAGGGCCACCCGTGATGTTTATTTATTTTTCCAAATAATATACTCCATGATCGCTAGTTTAAATGAATTGTATTTAAGCTGAAGCTCAGCGTATTCGCGTGTAATGAATACCTAAACTTTTTTGCTCCGCTGGAGGTTCGCGTGGGCGGGGCGGGGCGGGGCGGGGCGGGCGGGTGCCGCTGAAGGTTCGGCTGCTGTAATTGATAGCGTCGTGCGCGTCCGCTGAGCTTTTAAGCTGAAATTATTAACGTAAACTTGTACCTACGCGAACGCCCGTAATAGGTCTTATCTGGCGCTGCTTAAGCTTTGACATCGCATCGCCTCTCGCATTAAAAGCCTAGCCGTTTTAATCGGTAAAGTGGATTTATCGCCGAGCAGTTAAGGGTTGCGCTTGGCTGCAATATTTAGGATACCGATGGCTCTTATAAAATTAAAAGTAGGGCGTCTGTTTGTCTGTATTTGTAGCCGCAATGTAGCCGCGCTCATAAAGGGAAGGTCCTGGCATGGCACCTAATTCCTTCGAGAATGTGGTGTATTGAGCTAATACCATAACGGTAGTTGTGTGGTATTAGCCATCCATGTCAGATCGCATAAAAAAAATACCTATCTGTATTTCTGTCTTTATATCCAAATATAATTGGAGAAGTACGTACCCGATTCGGATGCAGTTTGTATTTACGTTTAGCTTGGTTATTTAATAATTTTTTTTAAATAGGGTAAAACTCGGGGAATAACCCACAATTTTCCATCTATATTTTACGCGGGCGGAGCCACGGGCATGTAGAATACCATACAATTGCGAATGCTTGTGACCAAGTTTTAGCTATGAAACAGATCTGAGTTTACGATACGATAACGTTTAAAGAGATAAAACAGGTAGGATACCATCAAAGTGAACATTAAAAGACCATTAAGGATAGTCCGATTTATCAGCAAAGGATTGAAGATAAGACATCTCCCAGACATTACCAACTTAGTATATATCAATCAATACTGAGGTTATCAGTTTTGTTCTCAAGTCGGGCACGTTTCGGCCCTTTTTTGCATGTTTTAAGCCCAATCTTTTTACGACTGTGTAAAATGGTATTGTTGGAAGTGGCGCCAGAGTAGAATGGCGCCAGGTACCGACGTCATTAGCTGGCTACCGATACCAAGGGTTGAACAATCTTATCTGTGGCACTTAGGACACCAAGAAATGAGTCACCCCCATGGCGGACGCATTCTTCCGAGTCGAGGGAATTTATATTATTTTAATTTATGTTAAGAAAAAAATTAAGAAAGTACATAATCACAAATCTTAGCTTAGTTTAGGGGTTTAGTATCGTCCAAGATGAACTTAAGTTTTGTAAACACATTCGCCGTAATCACACATAACATGGTAATGTTATTTGAGGGTTGTATCCGCTTTAAGATTATTATACTAGCCAATGAGTATGGTTTGATTGCGTTAAGTTCCTGAACCTTACGGAATGAGAACATAAAAAACATGTATACTTTCAGCTAACGTTCTACCAATGTAGTTAAAAAATATCTTGGAAAATGATATTTTTTGCATGGAAAAAACTGCTGAAGTCAGGTCTCAAACGGGTTTTTTTTTTAATTTTGCTGCTGATATTGACAGTAACTGATATTGATTTATATATCATACGTAACATTATCTACCAATTTAGTTAAGGTTATGTTTAACTTTTTCAAATTTCTTTAACGAAATAATTAAAAAACCGGTTTCACGTGTTATGCGGGTTGGTCACATTTAGAAATATTTATTCCGAGCTGCTCAAACTAAGCGACGCTGCGACGTCGGGCTATGGCTATCTCGTTTCAATCGCAAAAAATGGTCGAAAATGTTTAGGTATGAGGATGCTCTTAATACCAGATAAGTGCCGAAAAGAAAATTAGGTACTTAAGAAAGAAAGAAAGAAAGAAAGAAAAAGAAAAATACAGTTTATTTTGCACATTTTTACAGTGTTATATAAAATTAGAAATTACTACTAAACAGTTTAAGTTGAAATTGTGTGTATAATAACAATAGTGTGCAAAAATGGCCATGGCTCAGCATGCCAGGGAGGTACGTAAATTGCCCTGCCTGGCGCTGGTTTTCAGCCGCTGCCGTGTGAGTTTGGTGAGGTGTGAGGGTGTGTACTGTTTGTGTATGAATGAAGGGTGTGAAGATGTGTGATTGTGTGTGAATTATGTGTGTATTTTAAGTCTGCAATCTGTATATGTCTGTGCTTTATGTTTGTTTATATCCGGGTAATATGTGTTTGAATATATTCCGTCAGGTGTTGTGTGCCTTCGGTGTTTAGTGTATATATATAGTGCAGTAGGTTAAGGAGTGGTTCACGTAGAAAAGCGCATTTCTTTTGTTTGAATATTAATGCTATTTTATTTTTATTATTATTTTATTCCTCTTTGCTGTTTCAGAAGTAGTTTCCTGCACGACATTTTAAATGCGTGCAGACCACCCAGCGCCCTGGTGGGTGGTGGGATATCATTCCAACATTTCGATGCTGCATATTTGAAACTACCTCTGAAAGCGGCTGAGGAATACTTAGGTATTTGTAGTGTGAAAAGTTGTGCTCGTGTATTGTACCTATGCGTGTCCTGGGTCCAAATAAGTTTCTTGTACAAATATTCCGGTTTCTGTGTTTTAACTATTTTATGGATCATACACTGAAAGTGGAGTTTTCTGCGTGGCTTCATTTTCAAAATACCTTGTTCATTATATATAGGTGTGACGTGAGCTCTTTTCGGTATTTTATAGCAGTATCTTAAGCAGGCATTCTGAACTCGCTGTACAGCTCGTTCCGTACGACTCAGTAGGCAAGGGCCGTACACAGAGTCGCAGTAGTTCAACTGTGATAGGACTAATGACTCGACCAGAGCTCGCCTCACATCTTCGCTCAAATAGTTCTTTATTTCATATAGTACTTTAAGCTTATAGAAACAACTTCTAATTTTGTTCTTGATGTGTGTTTCAAAGCGAAGCTGAGGGTCTATTGTAAGACCCAAGTTTCTAGCCGATGTCACAAGCTCCACACCAACACCATTTATGGTGATTTTTGGATCACATTCCAATATTCGTTTTGTTTGATTTTTTGTACCTATAATGATGACCTGGGACTTGGAGGGGTTTAGGACTAGACTATGCTCTTCTACCCAATCGGACAGTCTAGCCAGGTCTTCGTTGATTTTATCGACTGCTTTGTGTGTTGCGCTTGGGTGGAATGAGAGGGTTATCTGAGTGTCATCTGCAAACATGTGACCATGACAGTGCTCCAGTAGTGAAGGTATGTTTGAGGTGTATAAGCTATATAGGGTAGGGGAGAGACATGATCCTTGAGGTACTCCACGGTTTACATTTTTCATTTGTGAGCTGCACATTTCTCCCTTTTCACCTATTGTAACCGTGACCTGTGATCGTCCATGAAGAAAGCTGCGAAACCATTTCAGGGTCCCATCCGTAGCACCGTAATAGTAAATTTTTGCCAGCAGTAAATTGGTATTTATGGTGTCGAAAGCCCTGGAAAAATCTAGCAGTACTATGGCTGATCCCTTACCGGCGTCAGCTGCAGTCAACATTTCATCTTTGATTTCTAGTAATGCTGTCTCCGTATTGTGACCTTTCCTAAATCCCGACTGCGTTGGCGGTATTATAGATTTAGAATGAAGATACTTTGAAATTTGTAGGTTTACTACCTTTTCCAGAACTTTAGATAAGACCGGCAGTATACTTATTGGTCGCAAATCCTTGTATTCCGTTACGTTTTCTTTTTTGGGGATTGGCTTCACAACAGCAAGTTTCCGTGATTTAGGGAACTCTGAGGACTGTAGCGAAATATTCACAATACGGGTGATGATGTCTATTGTGTATGGAAGCGTCATTTTTACCATTGAGATGTTTATATCATCATGCCCGCATGCATCCGACTTGATGCTTTCTATGATTGTTATAATTTGGTCGGCATTGACAGAGGATAATATGAACTCATCTTCATACTTCCTGTTTGCCGAGTATCTTTGGATAAGTTCCACGTTGTCTGTTGTTGTGCCAGGTGCATTTAAAAATGCGTCATTAAGTTTGTTTGGATCTCTTAGATGCATTGGTATATCAGAGTCTTTTATACTGTTTTGTGATATTGCGGAGTTTCTTTTCAAACCTTTCCACATTCGTTTGGGGTCATGGATATTATTATTAACATAAAATTTGTGGTATGCCTCTTTTTCTAGACGTATAGTGGTGGTGACTAGATTACGCAAATTCCTATAGTATTCCTTATGCGAATCTTTTTTTGTTCTTAATGCCCTTGATTCCGCCTTGTTCCTCAGATCTATTATAAATCGGATATTACTAGTTATCCAAGGCATTGGTAATGATTTGACTAGCCTAGTTCGCTTTGGTGCATGTTTGTCAAATATTTCTGTATAAATGGAGTGCAAGGCTCCTACCATGTCGTTGACGTCACTGAGGTTGTAAATACTTTGCCAATCAATTTTCTCTAGGTCCCTCTTAAATTCTTCCTTATTGATGTCCCTTAGAGGCCTAGACGTAATATATACCGGGTCGGGCTTAGGCTTTCTTATATTGAATGTACCTATTACCATTGCGTGGTCACTGAGGTTACTATTGTGCTGGACTTCAATGGCCAGTGATCCACCCGGTATATCCGTGCAAATCAGGTCGATAAGCGAACTGGAGATTAGATTAACGCGTGTGGGTTCTTTTACACATTGTATTAAATTGAATGATGTTAGAAAATCCTGCAATTTTATTGCATTAGTGCTCATTGAATCTAGTAAATTTATATTGAAATCACCGAGAAGAATAGTATTAGTACAGTGGACAAATGCACCCAGGGTCTCGCTTAAATCCTCGATTGCTGTGTCTACACTAACACTTGCGGGCCGATATGCTGAAATCATATTCTTAGAAATCTCATATATTTAGAAATCATATAAAGCGAAGAAAAGCATAGCAAATCATACTTGACTAAAATTTTCAGACTAAACTTTATCTTTCACCATGTGCTGATTAGCTTAATCGGCACATAAGAGTTGACTAATCTTGCAATCAATACCAGTACAAGATAATCGGCGCTTTAGCAATAAAGGCCCTTTAAGTGTCGATAAAGATAAATTACCACTCGGTGAAAACTTCTAACAACATAATTTAGTTTAATTTAAATGTTTCCATGGAATGTCATTAAATATTGGTTTCATCTCATAGAACATATATGTCTCAGTGCATGTGCACGATAAACTTCATACGGGGTAGCTATGATGGATCGAAAGTATGTTTAACTTTGAATAATATTTTGGAGTTGATTTGATTCTTGTATAAAAAAATACGATGGCTTTTTGCACGAGAACAATTTAGTTTAGAATACTTATTAATTTAGAATGGATCTCATTGTGGTAGTCAAGAGTTTGCTCTCCACACTTGTTGTTATAATGTCCTTTGCGAGCAGAAGCAATATATCTACTACTGTAAAATAATATAGTTTGTAAGTTGTAAGAAAAAACAAATGACAAACTCGGCGAAGATGCTTGTCGGATCTTCTTCACCAATCGTAATCAAACCGGCAGATAAAAAAAACCCAACTAATAAAGAAACAGAAATATAAACAAATGTAATGTAGGTATACATTATATTTGTTTTTAATCTCCTTTTAACCTGGCGATCTGCCTGCCTATGCAGGCATTTAGCTAGAGTTTAGTTGTCTTTCGGTCTTGCATGGTATTAGCCCAGTGGCTAATCCATATGTTTCTGTGATCTTATATGTATGTTCGGATCTATATAAGGCCTTGGGGGGCTATTCTTTTAATTCTGCAGAAGGTGGGGGTGGATTTGTACCACACCATTACATTTAGCTCTATATTTAATAGGAAACAACATTACACTATGGCGACACAAATTTGATCAATAAATTAAAGTTACCGACCGGGTACACCGCCATTTTGTAATCGTAGCAGTTGGCGCTAAGTACTTCGGGGCGAGTATCGCCGAGCTCGAAAACTCTTCCGCGCAATTAATTTGCAACTCAATATAAATTCGTCGAACGAGGCCTAGCCCCGACGCGAGATCAGCGCGACGCGGCCCTAGCCTGCCGTATCTTTATCCCCCGTTTCCGACTCGTCGTAAATCACAGGTTGACTTCCGCTGCCCACCGGTCGATGTATAATTCAGAGGGCCATCCCGGCGCGGCGCGTATGGAGGGGGTTACGGGTGAAAGGCGAAAGTGGTTTTTGCAGGTACCGACCGCGGAATGGGAATTTCTTAGACAACCGACTCCTTATGAAATCCTAAATTAAAGTTAAAAAATAAATAACAATGCGTTTTAAGGCTAGCCCATAGTACGAACCGGAACTGCAGTCTTTTTCCTATTTACTAGGCTGTAGAGTAAGCTTGATTTTCACCAAGTGCTGATTTATTTTAATCTACACTTAGGGCCTTTATTACTCAATTGCTGATTATCTGTTACTGGTATTGATTGCAAGCTGCTAAAAAAGCCCCTTAATATGTGGCTATTAAGCTAATCAGTAGTAGGTGAATAAAAAGGCCCTTAGTTATTGAAGGAATTTATTGAAAGACGATGGAAACGGCCATCGTCTAGGTTCGATTAAGTTCAATACAGTGGTGGCCAGTCATGCGCCAATACCTAGCTCTTTTAGCACATAAATTAGAAAGGCTTATTTCAAGAAAACAGCCATTCAATGCTAGAAACTTAATGTAAAATGTTAAAGTAAAAATATTGCTAAATGAGGTTCCAATCGGAGGTACGATTCAGACGGGGGAGCATGCGTGGACCCCCCATTATCCATACGGTAGGTAGGTCAATTCAAAATTTTCACATAATATTAGTTAAAATATACTTTTAGTAGCCACTTTATCAAAGTGATTACAAATAATTGACTCACATTTCAACCAGGCGATCTTGGTTCTACGTCAATAAGTTCTTCTACTATCAATACATATGCAGTTCCAATGACAATGTTGCTGCCTTCATAGTCATACTTATCCTCAGGTCCCAGTAGAAGGCAGGCGATGTTAGTATAACGTCAATAAGCTATACGAATAAAACGGTATAAATGGCCACGTGGCTGTCCCTGTCCGTACTGTGGGTCTCAGAAAACAAAAGAACAATAAAAAAAATGTGAACATGACAAATAACCGCTTTCAAATTGTTTCACTCATTAGCCGTGACACGCTACATCGTCCGGGAAGGTCGAGTTTTCTGGCGAAGAGATACTCGCTGGCCGGCCGGCGGGAGCTGGAGGGAAGGGGGGGGGGGACGGCGGCGCTGGGCAATTTTACGGTCTGTTGCCCCGAGAATCGGCAGTGGGACCGGCCGAATCAATTCGCCCCCAGTTTTTATTTGCGCCGATGCGTCGACCGCCCCGGGTTGCTTGGGTGCCTATTGCGCTGCGGGTCGGCACTTTTTTACGCCTCGCCTGACCATGCACCTGAACTGCTTTCGTGTGTATGATTGAAAGTTGGGAGCGATCCAGTCGAAATATTATTTGAGAAGTCAGAGAATGTTAGCTGAAAGAACGTTGAAGTACTATGGTTGTAGTATACATTTTGGTATGTACAAGTGCGAAAGAGTAATGAAATGAAATGAAATGAAATGAAAAAAGCATGCTTCACAAAAAGGCGTAAATTAATGCCATGAGGCATTCTCTGACATTCAACCTTAGAGACGTAGGAGAGCTGCGGTGTGGCGGGCAAAAGAAAAAAAAGAAAAAAAACTAAAAACTAAAGAAAATATTAAGTATCTTAAAAAATATTTTAAAATGAAATGGAAAAATATATATTTTCATAAAATAAACGTACATAATATAGGCTTATAATATATAGTACTTAGTATTAACAGATAGATACATACAAATATTTACACATATAAATATATACCTTTATATTCAATGCACAAAAGAAACAATGTGTCTCTTGA
The DNA here is from genome assembly GCA_946894095.1 of Incurvaria masculella. Classification (NCBI taxonomy): domain Eukaryota; kingdom Metazoa; phylum Arthropoda; class Insecta; order Lepidoptera; family Incurvariidae; genus Incurvaria; species Incurvaria masculella. The sequence continues at coordinate 3,321,556 of OX335650.1, read as the reverse complement.
ATCAGTAGGATTAGTAAAAGCATATAACTACTGATTAAATAATACAACTCAAAAATCGAGGAACAGACATTTAGAGTAGATCCCATCACATGAAAGTTTAGCGCCTTGTGACAGCTTATTAGGCATAATTGTCCTGTGTGTACTGCTCTGTCTAAGGACAATCGTTCCTATACCGAAGGGGACCAAAAATTCTAGGTATGCCACCATACCGGTGAATAAATTTGCTTTCACTGTAAACTGTCAATAACCATACATGGTTACCCAGAAAGTTCCAAAAATAATATACGTAAATTGAATTTAAATTTATTATTTGTTTTTCATCTCCTCAGCATTGGCAAAATCAGCAATCATGAAGGAATAATTTCTTTGCAAGTAATTCAACTCCTGGAGCGTAACCATGGTGAATTACCTCACCAGAAGAGCATGCCAATTAGTGATAAGATCTGACGTTTAGTTGCATTTCGTACCATGCTAACTGTCAAACAACTTGTTGTTCGGCCGAATGAACTAAATTTACCAGAATATCTCACTTGCCTGTTCACCGGCGTATTCATTTATAATGGCAACCCCCTAGTGTCTGTTCGGTGGATATCGACCGAGTTTTTTGGACTAAACGCTCTCTATTTAGTATTTGGTAATTTACCTGTTTCTTTAGCAAATAACATAAAAAACATAATAATTTGCCTCTCGATGGAGTGAACAGCAACATAGATTTGCTTCCAGTTCCTAATAAGCCCTGCACCATCCCTACCACGAATGGTGATTTAAGTGACGAATGCCTCGATAAATAATACCTGCTCAAGAAACCCCCGCTTCTTGCCCATTTCGGACAACCAAGCCGGGCAGCGGCCGTGAAAAGTTAACACTTAAGGGGTGAACTCGACTCCCAAAACCGCAACTAACGATCTGTGTTCGAATCGAAATAAATAAGTAATTGGAGCGGTCTCAGCTCACTAGCTCGCTACTCCCCCGAGTTTACCCAGACTGAACGGACCGTCCGTGCCCTGACGGCGCGCGCCGCCTACCGGAGTTCGCGTGCTGAGGGAACTGTGCGCCCGAGTGAATACGGACGGGACGGTCTGTATTTCTCTAGGCGGGCTTACAAATACGATCGTTTCAGCCAAGTAACGTGCGCGATCAATCTCGTAGCACTGCGGTCGGGTTAACAGACGGCTTGTTGTTGCCGAAATCGCAAAGAAAACGACAAGGATCTTTCACGGCGCAAGTGGCCACCGAGAGTGTTAATTTTCTTTTGCCGTGAATTTTACAGGAGAACATTTTTACTTGTTTTTTTTTCTATCTAAGAAAGAAAGAAAATTCGTTTATTTTTTCCCAACACACAATTTAGACAATTACAAAATTTAGCATACACGTTTGTGGAGAAAGAAAAGGAGCCAGCTCAGCGTTTTGTGCTGCAGGTCCCTCTTGATGAGTGAACTACAGCGCTGATTTTAAGCTGGTCCGGACACACTTAAGACTTAACATAAAATCAGAAAGTATACCATGTGGATGTGTTCAACTATGTGTACAAAGTATGTGTTCAATTAAGGAGTTGAATGACCCAAAGTAAATCTGTACATCAATATTGATTGACAGAAACAACCCCTGGCATTGACTACATTAACATAATTCCCCGAGGCATTGAGTTTCTGTATTGTAGACATGTCTGTAATTTTCTAATGTTAAATGAAACTTGCTGATAGTAGCAATGAAAGGAAGGCAAACATAAATCAAGAAATACGTATGTCATTCTATCATCACTTCACCCTAAAATACAGAACTACCTCTTTTATAGAACAAGCCAGTCTCTATAAACAAGTAAATTACTAACGATAATTTCGAAGAGCATGCACTATTTATCTAAAAAGTTATCAGATTATCTGTCTGTAGTTTCGATAATACCATTTTAATATGCAATTATATTTTATAGTCCTCTTAAGTATCCGAATTATCAAAATGCCACAATTTCGACTCGAACTTTCGAATAAATTATCAGCTCTAGAAATAAAATGCGGATTCCGCTGCAAACATTTAATGAAATGATTTTATTTCTGCTAAGCCCACAATAAATCAGAGTACGGCGACCCTACTTTTAATTGTATGCTAAGTCCGCACTTAATATTCCATAACTGTAGTCCATTTGAACCTGAATATTTTCACTCAAGTCCGAGAAAATCCTTTATTGGGTTGAAAAATCACCGCCAATGTGAGCCACGGACCGCTTACGCCCAACAAAACAAACAGACATTTGAATATACTGATTTTAGACCGCATGTTTTGGACAGTGGAGCTATCACATTAAATTGATGCAAGCTTTAGGATCGTAAATAAATGTTTCCCATTTTGTGTTCCATTTTTTTTTGCTCTCAGTTTTGCAGTTTAGCTGGAAATATAATGGCCCGTAATGCTCTCCATTCAAACGTAGTTTACTAATACACAATTTTAAAAACCACTGTTCCAATTGAATTGACATTAAATATCGATTAATCGCAATAAATATATGTGTCTGCACGTTTTTTTGGAAGTACAAGCGAAAGTAAAATCTTCATACACGTTTTGTTTTCTCTTTGGTTTGACCAGGCATACTTCTACCGAAACAAAAAAACGTGCAGGCACAGATATTATATTCCATACCAAATATCAAGTAAACTGGAACACTGGTCTTCAAGTGATTAGTAAACTACGTTTGTATGGGGATCATAATTTTATTACATTATGCTTACGGGACCACCTTAACTAATGCACTAATAGCTGATGTCATAAAAATCCACTACGCTCCGCTCTCTGTTGGTGAAAGTGAGTTTGAGTTTAGTGCTAAATAGCAAATAATATTACCTTAATGCTCATTTTCTTATGCCACTTTAACACATATTAGGTACTCACCTCGGATTCGCCAAATGAAAATATCGGACGGGCAAATCGGATTGTTAAAAAATGTGTTAGCCACTTAAACTTCAATTCATTTTAAAGTTACATTGAAATGGTTTTAATAACTTGGATTTCGTCCAAACTAATTATGTTAAAGGGACCCGAAAACAGGAAAAATAAATTTAAGTGAGTTGGTATTTAGCTCTGAACTCGAACCCACTTTCCGGTGGCGGACTTTCTGATTTTTGGCAAGTTCTTCTTTTATTTTGCATGAGTTAAGCCGGTGACTATGAGCTGCTGTCATAATGTATGTAGCCCTAACACTTCGTCGGCACTACCAAGCCATGCTGGCGCCTTTCTTGTACGGCACGGCACATTGAACTTAATGGAAAACACGGACAATTCCCATTGCCGCTTCGACACTCGTTCATTCAATGCAATGGTTCCAACTCGATCGGGATTAACTTTACCACCTAGTAAGAAAGGTGTAGATCCCCATAGTTTCACATGGAAACCGAATCACGAATGATAAATCCCTTAGTCCAGTCGGGAATAAATGAACTAGTATTTTCCTTAAGAGTCGAAACCAACGTTTGTTTGCCCATTACTCTTACCACAGAAAAAGTTAAATATATGATGCCCAATCACTGGAGGTATAGAAATATCTAAAAACGATTGAATGCAAATTGAAAATATTCTTGTCTATACTAATAAACCCAAATCAACCTAGGAATAGTTTAAATATATTTTGTCCTTTGCATTGACATGCAGTTAAAAATTCAATAGAAAGAGACAAAACATGGTATGACTATCGCGAGGATGTGTTGGATTTTTTTTATGTTAAGTGCACACGCCAGGACCTCAAAAAAAGGCGCAGACGTCGCCCATGGGCTATCGGATTTTCACAGAGTCTGCACAAACAATGCCGGCCAGGTGCTCACCATGTAAAACAGTTAAAATATCAAATCAAATCAAATAAAAAACGTTTATTGCACTTAAATCGTACACGATGGTAGGACTTAATTCCTAAGACATTTTCCGCCAGCCTACCCTTTCAACATGAGACAAGGGCAGGTACAATAAAACAGAGTCGTGGCAAACAAATGTAAAAATAATAATATAATATATAACAAAAAATAAATTTAACATAAATCATATATATGCATCTTTATATACATAAGTGAGACGAAATTAATGTACACATATACATAGAGAATGTGGTCAACTGAGAAACCAGGGACGCAGTAGAAGAAGAAGATATTCATGATTTGAGGAGATGGTATTTCACTAGAGTTCTGGGGGTCCATGCAGGGTAAGAGTGAGTTCGAATTCGTCACTAAATATCAACTCACTTTTTTAAATAGTTAATGTTTCTAAACTTCTTGAACATCATTACAGTTAGGTAAAAATCTGGTCTGTCCCGTAAATACGTTGGAAGTATAAATAACGGTTCCGTTAAGGCTATTTTTAGGTTAACTCACTCCCGAACTCGAACTCACTCTTACCTGAATGGGCCCCCTGAATGTATGGATATATGTTATGATTCTACTAAACAACTCATTGTTTGTTTCTCGCCACGAGCGTGTACGCTGTGCAGCGTCATTTCCACATTCATGGATCGCGAGACATATCGCAGGCGGGGGACGGACGCCGTCGGCGACGCGGCGTCTTTAAGGTGGCCCATCCCGCTCATCTCCCAATACAAAAGGGGAAAGAAGATCACGCCCATATTTCTTGTCAGAGATCCAAAATACTTCTCAAAAGAGCTTTATTTGATCGAACTAGATGTCTGATGACCATTGGCATTGTAAAATTGTGTTTGGTTTCTAAGTTATAAGGTCCGAAAGTTCGAATTTTTCGCGCGTTTTATAGAATAACTTTGGAGGTGGATTACGCAATGAAAAAGTAAGAACATCGTAAAAAGATTAGTCATCAGACATAGCTTATTTAATCAAGATTTATGATCTATTCGGTTTTTGTTAGATTTTTGACTACAGCGGTCGTGGTTTACTTTTAGCTATAAGTCGTTTTGAAATTAAAATTTTCGTAAATCTTACCAAATCATACACTATGCACATTGTCTTTTTTGTGGACATGTTGCATCTTCCTCATCACGGAGCCTGTCTTATTCTTTGAAACAGAGAAGGTCCCAGAGCGCAACAGCACGGTTTTGTACCGTGCCCGCCAATGAGTTAGGCCCGCCGGGTTGGGCCACCTTAACCGCGACACACAAATGACTATAAAGCCGGAGTAACATAGTAATGGCACCATAAAGCCGAGTGGAATGATCCCGCGGTTATGGCAAGTGAGCGGGGGCTTCGATCCGTGAGGCGTAGACAATCCCGGATGGCCCGAGCAAGACGTCGCATGTTTGCTCTCCGACACGGCACGCCGTTCGGAGTCGGAAAACTGATTGCAGACGGGGCTCGTAAATATGTCACGCAAGCTTACATCCGGAATCTTGCACTTCGGAACAACTTGTGACGGGCAGCGTGCGAGTGTATGGCTTTCAGTACGTTTGTCAAAGACAGATGAGTTTTGGTACGATTATCTAAGGACCTAAACAACTAAAATGTCGTACATAGCACGTCCCTAAATTATTCAGATGTTTGTTTGTTTACCTAACCTAATACATCACCTTATGGTGAATGTAATGGTGGATGTATTAAATACAGTTTTTGTTTGCAAAGGGGGAGGGGGACGTACTGATTTTTTTTATGTGACTGGACATGGATGGTTAATACCACATCTTCTGTCATGGTATTAGCCCAACACACCACATGGGAACTAGGTGCCATGCCAGGACCTTCCTTATATCGCACGGCTACATTGAACTGGATGGAAATTGCGAAAAGTCCTATTCGCTGCTCCATAAAAGCCAAACTCTCCACAACCAAACTGCGTAGATATTTTCGAAATATTGTTAACATGAAGTACACGTATTTCTGAAAATACACGCATAAGAAAGAGTACAGTCGTTTCGTCTGAAATCAATACACCGGAAATAGAGACAGATTTCAGAACTCTTTCTGTCATGCTGAAGTCAACCATAGAGTGAAAGGGACTTAGGAATTCTTTCTCTTTCCAGTTTATCCAATTGAGAGGAAACGACTGTACAGGTTTCCGTTGCAAAATGCTGCAACGGACCTTGAGATTTCCCGCGTCGCGTGGCTTAACGTCACAAAATGGTTGACGCGGCCGGGTCACTCGACGAGATGTCGAGATGTCACGGGAACGGCCGAGCTAAGACTATAGACGCCCCGGAAACACCCGAGCCGGCCTGTCAGATGTCCGAGCGCCGCGGAGGCACTGGCGGGGCTCCAAATGTTGTCAGACTTCGCGAGGGAGAAATATTTTCTCGGGCGAGTGTGTTTTTCTGGCGTTTTTTTTTATTTTAGTTTACGGCTTCGGGGACGGAGGCATCGGGGGCCGTGGAGCTTGTAATATGTTTTAGTGAAGTTAAACGTTACCTAAGCAAAGCGAGCACAATGTAGGCAACATGGCAGAGCGTATGTAGGTTAGGGTGCGAGCTACGAAAATGACTTGTAATTTTGCTTCTTTATGATAAAACTTTGCGAAAAAAGTAACACGTATGTAATCAGCCGAATAAACATGAATCTATGGATCAAGTGAGCAAACACCATGGATATTTTATGTTGAAGGATGTGTTTCGTAAAGGTTTAAGGCGGAAATATGATTCAGGAAGTGGCCATGGTAAACAAGAGCCCGAGTCGCATGAATCTGTTGAATATATATGTGAAATACTTGTTTATATTACTTTCTACGCTGTAAAGCATTTAATAAAAAGATAGTTAAAAATATAAAATTGTTAAGAATATTAAATTGTTTACGTTTATATTAGTTTAATATCATAATAATTAAAATGTAGAGTAAATAACGGGTAATGTTTTTTTGTACGATTTTTTGGAATAATTACCAAAAAATATTGGTTGGGGAAAAAGTTTCTTCGCATTTTTTAAGAAAATTCAAAACATTTTTTAATATGGTTTATTTACATTTAACTAAAGTATGTAGGTACCATTTTGTTCGATAACTTTTTGCCATCTTGTAGGTAGGGACATGATCCCATTGCTATAGAAATATTGGGACTTCTGATCAATATACCGCGACAAGTGGTTTTGGCAGTCCTCTCGTGATGTTAACCTGACACTGCCTAAAGAATTCTGAACAGGTGAAAATCTGAAGGTGCAAGGTCAGGACTATACGGCGGATGCATTAACACCTCCCAGCCAAACTCTCTTAGTTTTTGCTGAGTGGCTAAAGATGTGTGAGGTCTAGCGTTATCATGATGAAAAACCACACCCCTTCTGTTGATTAATTCCGGCCGCTTTCTCTCAACTTCTTGCTTTAATCTCATCAGTTGTTCGCAGTAGAGTTCAGAATCGATGGTCCTGCCTGGTGGTAACAGCTCATAATGAATAATGCCCTTCCAATCCCACCACACACACAGCATCACCTTGTTGCGAGTTAACCCGGGTTTCGCCACAGTCTGTGAAGCTTGACCGGCCTTTGACCACGACCTTTTTCGCACGTTCTTGTCGTACGTGATCCACTTTTCATCACCAGTTATCAGCTTCTTCAAAAATGGTTCGGTTTCATTACGTCGTAATAAAGAATCACAAATGAGTACACGGTTCATTAGGTTTCTTTCAGTGAGCTCGTGAGGTACCCAAATATCGAACTTTTTTGTGTACCCAGTTTTTTTCAAATGCGCCAAAACTGTTTTGTGGTCCATTCCTAGTTCTTCAGCTACGTCGTAACTACTGATATGCCGATCTTGCTCCACTTTTTCAAAAATGGCATCCATTTTATCCGTAATAGGGCGACCAGAGCGACGTGCATCTTTGACATCAAAATTTCCGGATTGAAAACGCTTAAACCAAATTTGTGCTACTTTCACAGACACTGCACTAGGTCCATAAACATCGCAAATTTTTTTCGCGGCTTGCGTTGCATTTTTACCTTTTTTGTAGTAAAATTTTAAAATGTATCGAATTTCTTCATTAGATTCACTCATTTTGACAGTACGAAAAACAAATGAGAATCACACATTTTCCTAATTTGAATTTGGAATTATGTTCTTTAAAATTTAAACTTTCAATGATACCAAAACCAGCCAGATACAAATAGTATAGCCAAAGAGATTTTATTACAAGTTCATACATACTATAATGCGAAAAGACTTTTTCCCCGACCTATTACAAAGGTACATTTGTGGTTTTAAGATCAGTGTGACAAATTTTTTTAAAGATTATAAATCTCTACAGCATAACTCTACTTTTTTTAATTCAACAGTATTTCGCGTTTTGAGTCCTATTTCAGCCTTAAATTACACGGCTTTCAATTCAGCACAGAGGTAGAGTCTCGCGAGTGGTTTTAGTGGGGATAAAGCTTATCCTAAGGAAGTTGTAAGGCGTGGTAATTAACCTCTTAATACACCTTACACATTGAAAGTAACAGCCTAATTTAAAACAAATTTTTACTTTTTTTGTATGCTTAAGAATATACTTTTTGAGATTTTGGCCCCGTTCAAAACTCCACCCATCGTAGAAACTTAAAATTGTATGAAACGATTTAGTAACCCTCAGAATTTTGGAGCACTACGATACATTACATTAGCTTGTTATACAGCTAAGAGCCTCAGTGGCCCAGTGGCGCGACACTTCGGCGATCGCTCTCCGAAGTTAAGCAACGCTGGGTCCGGTCTGGTCTTGGATGGGTGACCATTCGACCGTTGAGAGAGGCTGGCCGTGGTTCGGATTCCACGTTAAGCTGTAGGTCCCCTTCCTTACTTACTAGGTGGTAGGGTTTATCCCGCCCGGGTTGGTACCATCGCATTGGATGAACGATGGTCGAAGCGGCAATGAAAATTGTCCGTGTTTTCCATCCAGTTCAATGTAGCCGTGCAATATAAGGAAGGTCCTGGCATGGCACCTAGTTCCCATGTGGTGTGTTGGGCTAATACCATGACAGAACGTGTGGTATTAGCCATCCATGTCCAGTCACATAAAAAAAAAATATATAAGATCACCCCAGCCAAAAAAAAAAAATCACCCCAGCCTTAAGCAGGTTCAAACATATTGATTACACGAAACTTCCCAATATCAAACAGAACGCAAGCCGTTCGAGAAGTCCACTCAGAAATTATAAAGGTACGCATGACAAACATAACGCGCCCACACGCCGCTCCGACCTACATGGGCGCCTAAATTCCGTTTAGAACGAAGTTAATAATTAATTGAGTCACAAATTTTCCGATAACGGAGCGGAGGCTGCGGGGCCGATCGGGCGCCGCCACCCGCCGCCCCACAACCCTTCCGTCGATTTATTTGAAGCATAACATTGTCAACGGAGAGCGGATTCCGTCTTCGCCCGGCGCGGGGGCGCGGGCATGGAGGCTCCATGGGCGCGGGCCGCCAGTCGATGTAAATGGAGGAGCCGACGGCGGGCGGAAAGGGCCGACGGCGGCCGAGCGCGCCGCGGGGGTGGATCAATACCCGCGTGCGGCGAAACTTGCCGCTGAACTGCGGGCCAAAAGTCGCGGCGGCGATTTGAGACTTTCGCGCCAAACGCGCCGGTTGGAAAATCGGAAAGATTACTCTTTGGCGGTCTTCGCGGCGAGGAATGCGAGGTGCGCGACGATGCATTTGAGTTGTTTGGAAAGTTACATTTTTCATCCGGTAGTGCGTATTAACGTTTTACGTTTCGGCAACGTTTCTTTGAGCCAAAGTGATATTTTGCAACGTATTAAAATGTTTCAATAGTCCGTAATGACATTTATGTAAACAAACAAAAATTATAAATTGCATTCGATATCTTATTGATAATAATAATCTTTTATTTCTCCTATTTATTTTTACACGCTAGTTTTTTTATCCATAAGAAGATTGGTATTTTATTTATACTGGAGACGCCCGCTTCTGGGCAAAGGCCAAAGGCTATATTAAAGGATATATTATTAGTAAGGTACAAATAAAAGTGGTTGTGATTCTGTCTCTAGACCCAAAACCAAGAAAATAACAATAGTTTTTTAGTAAAATACAATATACAATACTACGGGCACTACATGTTACGAATGAAAAATACACAGGAATGCTTAACTCTCAAAAAAGTAAAAGATATGCTTTAGATTTAACGTGGCACATCTAGACCATCACAGCTGATACGGTCAGCGGATCCACACATTCCACCTCCATGGAAGCTTTTAATATGGTCCGTTTTTTTTTATAATCCTCTGGCTTTATGATACACAAAACCACAGAGTAAATCATTGCCTAATACATATTTGGAAAAATAGCTCGGTCCAATCTAAGGTACGTGTGAAGGGTAAATAGGTCACGGCCGCTCCAACCCCTGCCCCTCCACCACCGCCGGCCCACAGCCGCGGCCACAATCGAAATAAAGAAAACGTACAAAAATACCGCCCGCCCCTCGCTGTTTGCGGGCGGCCTGAAATAAAGCAAAGCGCCCGCACACAACAGCTGTGTCGGGGGAACGGACTTCGCTAGGTGGAAAGCGATTCGGTTGGACAGGAATTTCAGTAGGTAGCTATGAAAGTTTATATTTAATTTTTTCCTTAGTTGGGTAACCTACCCCATCGAACGAAAAAACTGTATACAATAAAAAAATATGCCACCTAACATGGATGGCTAATACCACACAACTACCGTTATAATATAAGCCCAATACACCACATTCCCGAAGGAATTAGGTGCGGAGTACCTTTCCGTTTATGAGCACGGCTATATTGAACTGGATGGAAAATACGGACAATTTTTCTTTGCCGCTTCGACCAACTTTTCATCCAATGCGATGGTACCAATCCGGGCGGGCTTAAACCCTACCACGAAGTAGGGGAAGGGGCCCTACAGTTTTACATGGATTCCGAACCATGGAGCAGCTCGCATTCGTGACGAAATGCACTTATCGAACTCAGAAAGAGAGAGAAAGTGGTGCATGTCGGGGCGAAGAATTGAACCCAGACCTCTGGTACACTAGGGCAGTCCCTGCGCCATTAGGCTACGAGCTAGTTTTAAATTAAGATTAGCCCGGAACATATATCCGTCCAAAGATATATTTGTTTTCATAAATCCAAAGACGTCAATACATCGAAATAAGTTGAGATACTTTTTTATCCAGACCTGCACAGATGGCAGCAATTATTATTAAGTGGGACAATAAGAAGCTTCCATTTTCACCTTGCGAGCGAGGTGCCATACCGGCTTCTAGACGCGAAATTGGGTTGTCAGTGAGTTTAAAGTTATTATAACAATAATAATAAAATGTTTTATTGAGGCACACAGTCCTAAATACATGAAATATACAGAAATGTACAGTAATTACTAGTCATCAGCATAATAAACCTAAAAAATGTATTTACATGATTTATAGAAAAAATAAAAATAAAAATTAAAATTACAATCAAACAGACAAAATCAAACAAATCGATATAGAATAGAAATAAAATGGAATTATGAAATTAATACTGCGTATTAATTTCATTACGTACATACATCCACATTTTAAGAAAGTGAGGAAAGACACACGCGCCGGTATTCCGTTCGATATTTATTAGTGCTACGTCGGTGTATGAGCTGGAAAACTTGTGTTTGGTTTGTAGACATTTCATAGTTAGGGCCTTCTTAACCTACTGCTGATTAGCTTAATCGCCGAACATTAAGGACCTTTCTTAGCAGCTTCAATCAATATCAGTTAAATATAGTCAGCACTTTATTAATAAAGGCCTTGCCTAAATCAGCACTTGGTGAAAATCAGGCTTAGTATTTTAAATGGGTAAATAGAGTGTAGGTAATCTTTTCTTGCCTCTTGGAGGCATCCGCCGCTTGTTAGGAGGTTCAGTTAGAAAGATGGATTCCATTTGATATCTTTGCCTCCTTTGCTCCTAAAACCCAACGAACTTTCGCCCTCTATTCATGCGTTAAAAAAAAATCTTAAAGCTTTCTTTCTTTCCTAATTACGTCTTTACTTCCCCCCCCCCCCCACAGTTTTCAGTTAATTTTTATTCCTATTGGCAAAACATTTGTTTGTTTTTTTTTCTCAATTTTTGTGATAGTGTTAAGTATCATACTTTATTTTCTGTTTCTATATTATATAAAGTGTTTATATATTTATATTAATGTATATTTATATTTATATGTATATAAGTCGTTGGTATATTGTGTATAATATTTGTTGTAATAAATTCATTTGTCTCTATAACTGCTACTCGCACTACTGCTCACGATACTCAAAGGTAGACTGGTAGAGAATGCTGGTAGAGACTGGCATTAAGTTGTACATTTTGCCCGAATTTTGAGTGCAATAAACATATATAAATAAATAAATAAACTTTCCAAACCGGAAATAAAGACATTTCGGTATTTAAGTACACCGTGAAGAGGCACCTAATACATGTTTATTCCGACATTTCAAAATACACCACCATCGGTTCACTTTAACGACTTAGGCGCAGTTTAAAGCGGGTAAGATTTAACTTCGCATCGTTGACTCAAACAACAGCATATTGTTGAGGAGCCAGTCCTCTTCGATTTTATTAGTCCAATAACTTCCGAAGCGCCAGTTTGTTTTTACGCGTTTTACGGCGGCGGCCAGAAATAACCAAATTGACGTTCGTAGGCGAGAATCTTCATATTTCCAAGTATCGGTCGTTGTTGGAAAGGCATACTACATAACGAAATGTTTCAACAAAAATGTTAAAATGAAAATGTGTTGAAGTGTTTTTTTTTTCTTTTCTTAATTTTATTAATGAAATACAATGCCTACAAAGGCACATAACTAAGTATATATAAATATATGTTTTTTATAGATATGCTTACTTATACGATTTTGGTCTTTACATATATTTTGTTATTGAGATATATATATATTTAAGATGTAATGTATTTGTGCTGCAATTTACTGTACTTAATGTTTATGTTTATGTGAGAATTGTTTTTGGAAATAGTCTTACCTCTTTTTCCGTATAATTTTACTCTTCTGTGTTAAATTGTCTATTTCTGTTTATGCTCCTAATAAATTAAAAAAAACGCTTATGTACAATTCATGTACGATATGGCGGATGGAGAAGGCACAGTGGCATCATTGCTTGATAATCTAATTGGGATTATGACGGTATTAAAGATGGCTAAATTTTCGTAATTATATGATGGTATATGCTACAAGTATCTATCTACTCCCAGATAAGGTTTGTCACCCAGTAAGGAAAATGACCACAACCACAAAACCTGTAAGGTTTAAGGAGGCCTAAGCCCTGCAGTGGGTGGCACTAGAACGATTTAAGATAAGCTTAGGTTCAAATGGTGTAATGTGTGTACTAGAATGGCTTTAATAATAAATAATATTAATAATATGCTTGAATACAGCATGTCTCGTTGAGAGATAGAATGTGACGTCACTATTTATAAGAATGTGTTTTCATCAATCAGTAAATTAGTGAGCATCTTTGTTATGTAACTGGACATGGATGGCTAATATCTGACGGTCAGTTTGGTCACACCAGATGGGAACTAGGGGGGACTCGAACTAGGTACCATGCCAGGACCTTCTTCATATTTCTCGGCTACACTGAACTGGATGGAAAACACGGACAATTTTCATTGCCGCTTCGGCCATCGTTCATTCAATGCGAGGGTACCAAACCGGGCGGCATTAGCCCTACCAACTAGTAAGTAAGGAAGGGGACCTACCTTACTTATGCCCATTTTGGTACATATTACAGGTAAGAAATATAAAATAAATATTTGAAATAAATATCTAGAATTAAATATTAAAATTGATGAATCAATTACGTTTTTTTAAATAAAATTTTATAAGTTTTAAATTTATAGACAATTGCCTTGAAATTCCGGCTAGCCGGCCTAGCTCGGATACGGACATACTATCTGGCAGGTATAATGATCGGTATTTCAAGAACTTAAATAAACCTAGCTTATTTAATCAGGTTATAAAATGTTAATTATTTTGGCCAGTAACATATTATGAATTCCTCATTATAATTTGAATGATACGCGTGCACAAAACTTGGGCGCAGTTTATAGTGTAGATCCACTTTGCTGTCATAAAACGGAACGACTTAAACGAATGCCGTACTTGCTTCGTAATAAAAAAAAAACTAAAAAAAACAGTCGTTTGCATAATTCCCCAGGACGTAGTGGACTATTTTAAAATAGGAATTTTCAGGCGAACAGAGCGCGGCATTTCACAAAAATACAGAGACAGATTAGTAAAACAAGGATCGCGGGACACCGGCGGCGGACATTACAGCCCCGAATGCAAACTCTATTTTCGCCGTGACATAGATATCCCAGCTGTCGTACAGATATGCTGGCTGTCATGGATATATGCTGGGACAGATTCAGCAGTCAGCCACGGCCGCCGGCTAGTGTAATATCTGCCACAGAAGCGGATTAGTCTAAAATATTCTTATTTTCGTACTACAGAGCGTTCCAAAACTCATTTCATAAGTTCTAATCATTACTAAGATAGCAAGAAATAAATAATTAATATGAGAGTGTTATTCTGTTTATGTTGTTTTTACATTTATAAAAATAAGCAACATAAAAGCCTTCTGTTTTCGTCTGCATTTCTGTCCTCTTGTATGGTCTTATAAAAGTAAAAAAAAATTAAAGTTGGTGTCATAATTTTAAATATCTCTTTCACCATTTATTTGATGTTTTTTTAAAGAAAAGGTAGTTTCTAATTAAATGTTGTTTTACTTACGTCTTTATCAAACTGAACGCAATAGGCCCTCGTCACGCCCTTAAATGATATGTAACGCGTAATAGAGGCTCTGGACGCCACTTCGTCGCAACATTCGATGTTGCGCGCCCCGAATTCGTGAGCGAATTCATTATCATCAGTGCATTACGAGTATTACCGCTATACGGACGATGTTCGGTCGCCACTCCTCGCTTACTCGATGTTGACAGCTGTCAAGGCGCCTCTATATTTAAAGCTCGGGACGTACCGGCACCACGTTTCGCGGACTTCTTCGGAATTACATCCAACGGCCGCGTCTTGCGGAGGGAACGCGCAGGTTTAAGGGTTGCGCGCCGGATTAAGCTGTCAGTAGCTGGAGCAGATTAGCAGCTGTCGCGGGTAACGAGCGACAGACAGAGAATTTGTAGTTAAGCCAGTACTTTGGACGCAGGGTACGTCTCGCCTTTGAACGGGAATTTACATGAAGGTCGCACGAACCATTGAACACGGGTTTCTCGAAATCTATCCACCGGAAACAAAAATTACACGATATGATCTGTAATAACGTGCTGGAACGTTTGTTATTTTACAACTGTTCTGTAATAAGAAGGTTCTCCGGCTTGGTAGCAGTTGACGGTGGGGGGGGGGGGGGGGGGCGGCGGCAACTTCTTTGGTTCAGTTGCGCGATGCTTGGGTCGCGATCTTGAGGTCAACCAAAACTGAGCTGCGCTATATGGGGACGGTTAGGAATGATTGTGGTTCAGATTCCACGTGAACTGTGGGTCCCCTTCATTACTCACTACCGGTACATTGACTAAAAGATGGTCGAAGCGGCAATGAAAATTATAATTATAACAAATAATAATAATAAACGCACCATCCCGTAGCGATATTCCCAGCATGGCTCGCTCCATTGCTCGCTGGGCGACATTCAACCTTTGGACAACGGCGACCGTCAGAGTCCACATTTCACACCCGTACGTCATAACCGGGAGGACGCACTGGTCATATATTCGGGTCTTGAAATTTTGCGGAAGTTCTGACCTCAAAGCGAATTTAAGCTTTCCGAAGGCACAAACATCAAACATGGTCTGGGCTACCTTCCGGCTAAGTGCCGCAACACGGTTCACTTCAGATACCCCTCAATTTCCCATGTCATCGCATCTAATGGAAGCACACTCTAAAAGCCTATCAAATCAATTAAGCTGAATTCGTGATCGGACCATTATGTTTTATAATTCCCCAGCGGCCGGGTCCGTCGCGCGTGTGAAGACAGGTTATGAATTGCAGTCGGACGGAGCACAGCGCGGGCTAATCGCGTTACACAGCGAGCTAACTCGCCGTGAATACAAATCACTAAATCTATGGCACGCCAGTTTGGAGCTTAGGTGCACAAATAAGAGAAAAGTGTCAAGAAGATTAGATGTGTCAAGACCACATGAATATGATTTACATATTGAAGATTTTTGAGATGGTACTGTTACGTACCTGTACCTTGAACGCATTGGAAAATTATTTAAAAAAAAAAAAACGTAATCAGTCTTACTAATACACATTTGTTGTAATGTTTAGTTTAGAAATCATATGGACTGACTATGAACTGGATCGAGCAATAATATTATATTCTCATTATAAAATTAAATTTACAGCACGATAAATGATCAGTCGAAGCGGGCAAGGCTGCTAAGATACAAAACTTATTTGTACATAAACAATAGTCTTGGTGGAGAATGGAGACTTAAAATTAATATTAGTTTTCTAAATACAAAAATATCAAACCTTCTAAGCTGAAACTTCAACCCAAATTTGAGTCGAAAGACAGGATTATTTGATAGCAGTCAAATAAACGCACAGAATAAGTAGGATAAAGGTAAGGTATCTGCAGCAGTATGCGGATGGCGTGTTAATCGGCGGCGGGCTGGCACGTTCAAATCAGAAACGGTTCTTCAATATGTTGATCGTGCAGTTCCCTCACCTGCCCCGTGTAACCCCAGCCTTAGCAGCCAGCGAGCGCCTGTCTCCGCCGAGCTTGCGATGGTAATCTCTCCTTTTACGCTCACAATGACATCGAAGATTAGCCGAGCCCGGGCTGCCGAGCCTACGCGTCAATCACTCCGCCACGGTCCCGACTTTGTTGTTCTTCATTCCCCCTCCGGAGACAAGCGAAAACCTACCCACTTCCCGTGCCGCAAGAGCCGTTCTCCGCCGGCGCCGCGTCGCGCGGACGGGAGTTTAGAATATTGTTATTCCCGTGTAATGATGTAATGCAGCCAAAGAAAGAAGCTATTGAACGTTTAATTCTGTTAGCCAAATAAATAGGCGGCTCCGACGTGTCATTCCTAGCTCGGAGCGCGGCTCTCACCTTTTGTGGCCCGTTGAAGAAGAGTGATGAGCGAGATTTACATGTGTCGTTCCCGGCGTGAGATTTCGTGAATATCTTGAGCGATTCGTTGCGGCGCTTGGCTGAATGGCGTGTGTTGTTGGGACGTTGCGTCGCCGTGCGAGAGCGTTTTGTATCGATGACCAGTCGTTGCGCAAGTCGTCCGTGTCACAATGGACGTTATTTACGCTGAGCCGTTACGTCCCCGCGGCGCGGCGTAGCTCGTCACGCTCCAGTAGAATAAAAGAATACACGTTTTGTGAATGGACCCGTCTGGAACACGAAACCTATTTGTCATATGATTGTAATAAGCATCCTACCCAGATCTTTAGAATCTGACAAACGAGTTTTTGATAAAATTATGCAAGGCATTTAACAAATTTACCCCTTCATTTTATCTCAAATCCAATTTCTTCTTTTACAATTAGTTCTTTTGTTCGTGCATTCGTGTAGATGGCGCCACAATCGCTCCTTGTTATTTCTGTTATTACTTCCCCAAAATAGACACTACGCAATGTATGTCATTAAAACATCAATAACAAAGCTAGCGCAAAAAGTTGCTAGTTGTGAATGGCAAATTTTGCACACATTCTCAACCATCTAACTTTAAACTGATATTTAATTTTTAATGTTTGTGAGGTTTAATACTGCTTGGTGTGCTCTATTTTTAGGATTTATAGCATAAATAGCTAAGAACGACCGTGGCTCCAGCTACACACTTTGAGGCACACAACCCCTTAAACAGGTATACGTAGCAACGACTGTGGGGTCTTTTTGTACACATGTGTAACTGTATTCATTCACAATTCCTTTTCTTTTTATGTGTTGCCCGTATGCAGTTGGGGACCCTTTAGAAGCCAACGAAATGCCGTTTGCTCTTGTCTAAGCAGTTCGCTTGGATAGTTCCAAATTCTCCACTTAATCGCAGAGCTCACCCCATACCTGGGATTGGTCTCTGGGGCATTCCGCAAGGGGTCTGTCGCCGTGAGTTTGACGATCAAATCAATACAGCCATCGAGGCGACATCCGTGCCGCCCTGTTTGAACTTGACAATTGACTGATGCCGATAAATTACGATGTCCTTCCTAAGAGATTGGCGGTCGGCCGGGCCGCTCTAGTGAATTTTATTTATTTGTCGGTGGATCGCTGCCTGCGCCGTCCTTCGCAGTTCGTTTATTTCCCATCCGGTCGCTCGATGACTCGATTTCGTATTTCTCGGGAAGCGCTTTGGCGAGATAAGAGCCATTGTATTTTGCGAAATTAGATTGTCAAATAGAATTTAGGAATTTCTTGACAAACAGGTGGGGGTTGACGTCTCGTTGAATACTCATTTTAGGGCCTGCGTTGATAACGAGATTGAAGGTTCAAAACAGAAAAAAATATTTCATCGTCTCTTTTAAGATGATTATTACAACGATCTTACCCGATGTAATATACGCTAAAAAAAATATCAGTGAATCTAAATGTAATTTCAATGATAACAACCATCTTGCAACGTTTTATAAGTATTGTAACCGATTTATAACTAACTGAGTGAAGACAGTCTCCTCAGTCTTTTTCCATTCTTACTTACGTCTTATATTCAGTGAAAAAGTAATGTCCAAACTGTTAAAATTCCTGCACCTCTTGAGACTGGACAGTTCCACGCTTAATTTGAAGTTAGCCGTTATGTTCAATCAGTTAAGATCATCTTTCAAAATCATCTGATCACACGTGTTATTTTCACCAACCTTTACTCTTCAATCAGATCAAATAATCGTTTAGTATTAACAGTTTTTGCTCATTCATAGATTAAGTAACATACAGTAACATTAATAACAACATAAGCACACGATTTTTTTCAATGTAGATATATTTCGCAAGAAAACAATATTTAGACGTGATGGTTTTATTTTTCAACAAAGTTGATGGTTAATGATAGCAACAGATTAATATATAAGGAATGTGACATGTATGTATGTATAATCGACCGTGAAGCAAGGACACATTAATTGAAGAAAGAGCCCAGTATAAAGAACTAGGTACTTTACGAATATACTGCAAGGCTGGACCCGAACCAGATTATGATGTTTGATTGTCAATCTTTGCAGTCAATGTCCGCAACGCAGATGAAGCGTTTAATCAATGTATGTAGGTATAATATTAAACACTGTGTTAGTAGGAGGCATTCATTACGGGAAGAGGGACTGTAGAAGAATTCCAAATTATGGGTATACAGCCGGTGGCGAAATTGGTATACGCAATACCCGCGTAATAGTATGATTTGCTGGTTCGGGTCCAGCCTTGCAGTACATTCGTAAAGTAGTTCTTTTTACTGGGCTCTTTCTTCAATTAATGTGTCCTTGCTTCACGGTCGATTATACATACATACATGTCACATTCTTTGGAATAAGCGACGTACCTGCTTAGTACGAAAAAGTACATTTACTTAGATTAATATAGTATACTTTGACTGGAACATTCTTGGAAGAAGAACGGAGAACACATGTCAAGGCACGATAATCTTCAGATACTTCTCTTTCGTCCGCGGGTAGATCTACCTGGCCGTATGATAATGAGCCCGTATTATCTATTCACTGCTCTATTGTGCCGGAAAATTGAAAAATAATACCCGTCCCGTGCCTTATACCGAATTCATTTATTCATTGAAACGCCACAAAGTGAAATGTTCCCGCCATTATGCCGTGTGCATGTTTAGGCGGGAGATCAGTTGACTGCCTTGGGTGCTTACTACTGGACAACATGTTTTTTAGTTCCATGGAAACTACTTGGGTTTCTGTGGAACTTTATGCACCATATACATATTTATTCTCGAAAATGTTTAGTAGTTTTTCATTTTTGTTAATTCTTCACTCGTTGTTGGATTTGACGAAGTCATTAATTTTTGTGGGTTTTCAAATGAATGCAGTAAATATATTTCTGTGTTTAAAGTTTCGATGAAACCTTAAAGTATGCAACAGTTTAATGAGATAATCTACAGATGATTTCGAAAGAAATTCTAAGGTAGGTAGGTATTAATACAAACGTCAAAATCAAGGAACCAGTAAATGTTACTCACGGTTAGAATAACATGTACTAGGATTCATTGCTAACTATGTACGTCGACGATCACGGAATATCCCAGAATTCAGAGACTCCAACTCCGTACGGATGGTAGAGTACTTTCCTTTCTATCATCGCTCAACTCGCCTCGGGCAGTTAATTCCCATATTCACTGTAGAAATCCCTCAAATTAGAACCAACGGATCCTGTAAAGCCCTTACTCATAGGGTCGGTAAACTATGGAAAGACACTTCCTGGTATTTACCTCCGAGAACAACCAGGGATCTTTTGACCATCGTGTGAAGAAGCACCTGACCGGCCAGCAGGGTTTTCACAGACCCTGCAAGTTCGAAAATCAATGGGCGTCGTCAGTGACCTCTTTAAGGTCCTGGCGTATGCCATTTGTCGAGTTACATAACAAAATAGCAAACCGTACTGCTAATTACGTTATTTGGGCACACCTACATACGAGTACATAAATGAATTAAGCAGAAAAATGGTTCCTTAGGGGAAAATGGACTAGAACCGACCACTGCCAGCCTAATTAATGCTCTTAGAAAATTAAGAAATTAATTTGAAATTTCTCTGAAAATCAGAATGGCCGGATTTTTTTATTAAAAATATTAACAATAAAAACACTTTCGTGTTGTGAATTATTCTGCCTATCGGACACAATCTAGTCGCAAGTACCTTGCCATAAAGTTTGGAACAACTAGCAAGGCGAAACGGGACCAGTTTGACTCAGCATTATAAAACCAATTTGTCTCAACTTTACGAGCACGTAACGCATCAAACAATAAGCGAAAGTATTGTTTTTTATCGGCTCAACTTTGATCGTCCGCCTAACCATAATATTTTACCGGCTGCCTCATAAAATCGCCCGTTGAATGGGGGTCTTTTTTACCTCCTTCGAGGGCCCTCGACCCGTTTGTATCGGTTCCGTTCGAGCGGCATCGGCCGATGGGAATAAAACAGGGAGAAAGAAAGGGCGGGGGTGGCGATTCGAAACTCATTCGTATTGTATTGTATTGTTTATTCATCATCCATAGACAGTACACCGCCCTCGGATTTATCATATTTTAAAATCAGCGTCAGTATGCCGGCGAGTTACGTTCGTTACGAATTCGGAAAGCGCAACATCGAAAATTCGTTTTTTTTTATGGAACCTGACATGGATGGCTAATACCACACAACTACCGTTATGATATTAGCCTAATACAACATATTCCCGAAGGAATTAGGTGCCATACCAGCACCTTCTCTTTAAAAGCACTGCTACATTGAACTGGAAGGAAAACACGTAAAATTTTTCATTGCCGCTTCGACAATAGTTTCATCCAATGCGGTGGTACCAAACCCGGGCGGGCTTTACCCTAGCACCTAGTAGGGGAAGGGGGCCTACAGTTTTGCATAGGGTTCCGAACCATAGAACGGCTCGCATTCGTAACGAAATGCACTTATCCAACTCAGAAAGAGACATCTAGTGGTGCATGGCCGGGGTGAGTAGAACCAGGAACATGAAAAGCAAGTTTTCTAGCCACTCGACCACGAGCTGTTGCACTAAATAACGTGCTGTGCAGAAAAGTTACCAGGGTGAATCGCTGGGTGAATAGCAGGTTAATAAGCAAGAAAGTGATTGAATCTGACGTTTATTTGCATTTCGTACCATGCTAACTGTCAAACGAAGTGGTTTTCGGCCAAGTAAACTGAAATTTGGCATGAAGCATGGAATTGAATGCGACTAAAAGTCAGATTCAATCACTCTTGCATGTTCACCTGTTATTCATCATGCGAGCTATTTACCATGTTAACCACCCAGTTCTTACGTGTCATTAGAGCTTGAGAACATCCGTAGTGAGCGAACTCGTAACCGTAGAAACGTGCCGGGGCGGCGCTACTACCATTGGGTTTAAAAGTGCCCGCCCCCATACAAACGAGTTTCAGTGGCCACTGTCGTCCTTCCTTGCTCGCTGGGATAAAATAATGCACGGCGCTGATACCCATCTACTGCGAGGTAATGAAGGGGTAGGAATCGAAGGAGTGACGTTAAGTGGGCAGTTATTAACTCGCTTATTATTCATAGACAGTTGATTGTCCTGGACACATCTGGCTTTCTTTATGTGCTAACGACCGACACATCCTTTGAAATACTAGGTAAACATGTGCAGATATAGTTGTGTTTCTAATTTATCGAAGTGGTAGAATGCATGGAAAATATCGGCTTTGGACGAAATATGATCGAAACGGCTATGAAAGTTGTCCGTGTTTTCTACTTGTTTAATGTAACCGTGCAATATAAGGATGGTTCTGACGTGGCACCTATGTAGTTCCTGTGTGGTGTGTTGGGCTAATATATAGTATTAGCCATCCACGTCCTGTTACATAATAAAAGACTATCTCCACTTGGTTTGCCTTGAAAGCGGTACGCATATGAAACGAGGAATAGAATCGGAGCTCACTGATTTATGTGCACCGCACCTTACATTAAACCAATATGTCAGTCTAGCTAAAACATCTCGCACTCCGCACACAAGAGATGACGCTGCACTTCGATCGCTGGAGGCCGGACCCACAACAATGACACGTCAAAAGCCATTCACAACGGGGAGACGGGGGCATAAATTTGACTAAACAAAAACGTGTCGCTGGTTTGTCGTAAAGCGATCCTACGGGAGTCGAGTGGGACGTGTAAGAACTGGATAAAGCCGGCTCCGAGTGTTGGTGTCACAGAATAGGGATGCGAAGGTGGGCGTGCCGGAGACAATTAGAAGTCGGACCGGAGTCGCGGGTGGTCCGATCGGCTGCCGTGGCGACGATCCGCTCGTGTCAATAGTACACTCGTGTTTGATATTATGTTACCAATAAAAAAGTGTAATCGATTTGGTGACTAAACCATTCGCATAGTGTCCATTTTTTACAAAGATTTTTAGTTTCTTTATTTCCTCCATTCGATGTATTTTTTCTGTGGGTTCGATTACCTCCGACGAAGAAGGGTCGACAAAAAACTTCGCCGGGCTTGTTATCATTATAATTTCCCTATTATTTTCGATATAGTGACAATGTAATGTAAAGTATTCGCATAGAGTCGATTTTATAGCCGTTTTAGTTTCTTTGTTTCATCCATTAGGTGAATATTACACACTCGGACGTCTCAACAATAATCTTATATGCGGGTTCGAAAACCTTAGGTCTGACAAGATTCTGACCCAGGTTTGCCATCTTTATAATTTATTATTACCCAAACGGTAACATTGTAACGCCAACTATTCGCATAGGGCCGATTTTGTAGCCGTTTCAGTTTTCTTATTTCCTCCATTAGATCTGCACTCGGATTCGTCATCCATATTTTTGTCTGCAGGTTCGCCTATTTCCCCCTCTCTCCCGGATTCTTGTGCCAGTGCGGCAAACCATTTACGTGCGTGAGTGTACCAACTGAATCCACACAATTTGGAAGGTCCATATTGTTGGAGATATTATTGGCTTTGGAGGGTCCCATGTTTGATGAATGCTTGTTTAAGCGGCGAGAAAGGTACACGCGTCAGGAACGATTTATTTGTTAGAATTGAACAATCGTACCGTTTGTTTACGAAACGAGTGTTTAGCTTTGATGGTGAAATTATTAATGTCGCCTTGAATATTGATCTCGTTTGAGCTTTTCGTTTATGTTTATTTATTTCCTAAGGTGATTTCTTTCCCTGCCAATAAATTCCATGAATATATTATGTGACGTAAAGCATGGGCACGTTATTTCAAGAAATAAAGCTTTAAAAACTATTTTATGCGTTGAAGAGCGATTTAAGATTACACAAGAAAAAAAGCCGGACCATATTTCCCGGAAAAGGATTTAAACTCGTCGTTTCTCAAGTTATAAGCGGACAGACCGAAAGACAGATACCTACACAGAAATTTTAGAATAAGAGAGAGAGATAATTATAATTATATGTATATTGAATTAATCAATCTCAGTCGAAGTGTTATTCAAATATAATTATATGTTCATGTCTTTCATCTAGATTGTTATTTAATATAAGTATATTTAAGGCTATTTGTGGCAAAATAAGTTATGAACATGATGTATATTAACAGCAGTACTGTCTGTGTGTATCAGGTACCATCCACAAGTGACAAAAAATAAATATTTCATTTCATTTTATTTCGCAAACATACGCCAGATTTTCTAAAAGAGCAAAGATATAAAAAATACAGCTTAGTCGTGGTTTACATAAAATATACTTCACTTTAAATTTCATTTCAGAAAGATACTTCATTAATTATATTTATACTGCTTTTATCCAAAAATACCAGTTTGTATATGTAAAATAGTAAGTATATAGGTACTGTAACGATGTAATAAAGTTCCAATAAACCACTAAAATATTCACCCATGCTCGCTCAACTTACTCCATTTAATAAAATGTTCCTCGATAAATTTATCGCAATTAACTTTCCGAATCCTAATCATTTGAGGAATTTAGATAATCCAACGGATTACCCAACAACTGTGAATTCGTCGGCTACTTAGCTACTCGAGAAATTTAACCATTTAAGAGAGTCGTTACCCTATCAATTCCCGGGTGATAGCTGTTTACATGCTCCTAGTGTATTAATAGGTTTTTAAAATTTTTAATTCTAAAATATATCTGTCAAAATCTACGTTTGTATGTTTTAAATTTTTTAATATACTTTATAGATTGGAAGGTATTGTCTAAAAACATTTACCTATTAACCCTTCGTGTGCGAGTCGGACTCGATAATACAAAATTTAACACCAAAAAATTACTTAATTTTTTTTAATTTTTTTATTGTTACCTATTTCTTGTCATAACGGCAAAATAAATACATATTCTGCGAAAATTTTAACTATTTCTAACCTACCTAATTCTAACCTAACCTAACCCGGGGCAGTGGCAGGCTCCCGAACCATGGAACATTTCGTATTCGAACGGGACGGGATTGAACCGATGACCTCTGGCAAGAGAGCTAAGAACGGCTTTTCCGTGGCTTAGCGTTTGGTTTTTTGTTGATTATACCACACCCATTATCAAGCCACCTATTAGCCCACAGAAAATTTAGTATATTCCGATTTCTGTGTATTAGCCCATCACTAGCGTATCGCTCTAAAATTCGATTACGAATTACTAAGAAGCAGAGAAACAACGCAACGAGAAACAATGCAACGAGAAAACAACCTTTTCTCGTTGCCCTAGTGTAACCATCAAAAACATGTCCACACACGAGCATGTTTGCGATTTTGTTTGATGAACAGTACTGTGCCAGCAACGAGGAAATATGAGTTTATCATCAAATTTGATTTCTTCGAGTCGGAAATTTAAATTGATACATAAATGGTCCGTACAGTTATTGCTATCTGAGAGGCAGACAGTTCAACAGATATTCAAATTATCGTAAGTTCAAATACGTTAACATTCATATCCTGTTCATTAGTGGAGTGAGTCACTGGCTGCCGCCATGCCTGTGGCGTATCGTTGCACAATACAAACACTCGTTTGAGGCGCATAATTAGGGCGAATAAACACGTACCATAAATCAAGTCATTTTCGTAAAATACTGAAAATGCACTTGATAATAAGATATTACAACTTGAATACTTTACCAATCCCTAGATGGGTTCTTCTTCATTCCAACATTCACGTAACCTCTTTATAGATACCTTACATTTAGTTTCCACATACGCGTAGGGTTGTTTTGATAGTTAGCAAATAAAAAACCGGCCAAGTGCGAGTCGAACTCATTATCGTTCAAGATTTGACACAAAAAACCATGGGGCCCCCTTAATTTTTTATATTTTTTTAAATTTTACCTATTTGCTGTTATAGCGGCAAAATAAATACAAACTGTGTAAAAAAAATAATTGCCGGAATAGGTTCATGCGATACAGCCCTGTGACAGACGGACGGACGGACAGACGGACGGCGGAGGCTTAGTAATATGTTTCCTCTTGGCTCCCTTTAGGTACGGAATCCTAATAAGCACATTTCCTGCGTTCCGATTTTTTTGGTCAAATATGTAGGTACATATCTATGCCAAAACAACCTTCAAAGCGCCAGAAATCGCTCTCAAGCTTATCAAATTTTTCTGATAGTTTCCTGGAAATTTCTTGCTAAATGCTGAGAGGCGAGCAACTAGCATTATTTTCATTTTTTTATTTTCTCTAAGAAAATTTTACAATTTGAATGCAAATTTCACATTTATTTAGAGATAAATACTCCTAATGCGCCTTAAGATTAAAGCACACACTTAGCTGCGTTAAGTAATCGAACAAATGAAGCCATACAGTGCCTTATCGCAATGAAAACATTAGAAATTAACTTTGTCGTTCCTCGGGCGTTGCGCTCGGAGATTTAGTTCTCTGGAGTGTTCAGAGATGGCGTTATGGGTCGCGTTTCGCTTTCAAATCCAAATAGAGCTTCTGAAAGCTCGATGTTGATACTCGGTAAATAATGTGTATTTTCTGGCACAGAAAGTAGTTTAAAGCGTTTGTTTCTTTTTTATTTATGCTTTTAACAATAAACAAAAATAACAACGTTTTATTCACCCAAATAAAACCGGATTTAAGTCTTAAATATTTTCATTTGAATGTTTTACTTTCTTGGATACATAATATTATGCATTTTTAAGATTTTTTTTCATAGGCCTGTCTATCGCTTTGATTTATTTTTGGAGAAACCGGGTATATCATTAGATGGAACCATGAAAATCATATTGAAAGAAGATTGTTTCGAGTTTAATGATCAAGCACATTTTTCAACGAGATTTCTTTAGGCGCACAGCAAAAGACCTAAGGACTTGAATTTATTCCGCCAGTGTCGTTAGGATTATAAAGTGATAATGTTTACTGACAATAAAGATGTATTTGTTCACCTTTTTTCCGTTTTAATTAAAAGGTGACCACGAGATTTATCAGCGGAGCGACGACTCTTAGCCCCGGAAGCTCTACCATACTCTACATCCGAGCCGCACGAAACATACTCACGTTGCTCGAAGAAGCAGCGATCCAAGCCACTCATAACGGCTCCAGGCTCGTCATCGCACCGAAGCGCACACTGTATCCTTCACTGCACGATTTTCCCATTCACAGTTATCCAATACACAACACAAGCGCGTTGCACTGCGGCACGGGACGACGCGCGGGAGCGGGCGTCGGCGCGGAACTGGCGTGGCGGCGCCCCACGGACTGACTGGACGGATGCGCCGGGCTGTATGCGCCGTGCGTGCCGGAGGAATGCCGCTTCCCCCGCGCGGCGCCCCCCCCCGGCCCGCCCGCCACCCACGTGCTCGCCCCCGCGCCCCCCCGACCGCGCGGCACTGGACGGGTTGGCTTTTTAAAAGCTCCTAACAGCCGAACGCTGAGGGCGCTGCGCCACGCTAGGACTCTACCCTTGTTTGTGTTAACTGTTTCTAATAATAACTTGTGGATGGTCGCTAAATGTGTTCAGTTAGGACCCCCCTCTTTAGGGGCGCAAATCAATGGAATCGCGATCTCCATACTGTCGGGTGGGCAGTTATTGGGGCTTAGAGAAGGCTGGGCTATTGACATGTGTGATTAAATCCATAGTGGCTTTGTGTTTAGGGATCACAACATTTTCTTAAATTGTTTATGGTAATATTCAAAGACGACGCTTATCTTAATTGGGTACTAGATTTTGGTAAGCTAACAAACATTATGCAAATGCGAATATAAGTAATTTTAAAAAAATCACGTTCAATTGCACGAAATCATTCCTGTGGAAAGTTTTATATGATGAGGTACCTAATTATATACATTATTTAATACGACATATGCTGGGAAACATTGTATTCATTTTTTGCCAAAATAATCAGAAAAAAGATTGGTCTAGACATAAATCTAAAGTCTGTCGTAATAATTTTAATTCATAACAAGTATTTATGTACCTACAATTGAAATACTGCAAAATATTAAATTGTAGGAAAAAAAGTACTTATATATTATGTTAAAATGATATGATCGTTTTTTTTTTGTTTGAATTATTCAGATGTGTAGCCTCTATCATAGATTCAAAATTGTTTACTCTACCAGAGATCTTTTGAAGTCAACCTTTGAGAGATTATGCTTTGATGCTCAAGCGACTAACTATTACGTTTGCAAACCTTCATGATTTTATTATAATTTATAAATGCAATATGAGTGTTAAGAAATTTGTAGCGGCCGGTAGCTCAGGGCGCGGGGCCTTAATTCTCCTGCGAGAGGTCATGGGTTCGATCCCAACCCCGTTCATGCTCTACTTTATATCTTTTCGTAGTTGGATCATTTCGTCACTAATGCGAGCGGTTCGAAATTCAGAAAAAACTGTATGTGCCCATCAGGCGTTAGAGTTGGAATCGCATTGAATGAAAATATGGTCGAAGCGGCGGTGAAAAATTGTCCGCGTTTTCCATCCTATTCAATGCAGACATCTTCTGATAAAAGGAAGGTGGTATGATACCTAATGTATTCGGGAGGCCGATGTGTTGCGCGAATATCATGATAGTACTTGTAATAATATGTCCAAGAAAGACTGCTTTCCTAAGAAAAGTGTCAAAGAAAATGGTGGGACATAAACATAGCCAATGCCGAGTCGTGGCAAACATCAACCTATCAACGCTACCACTCAGAATTCCTTTCTTTTATCGTTAAACGTGACAGTTGAAAGATTGGTGGACCATTTGAATACCCAACATTTAGTTGGCCTACATATTGAGCGGGTATCTTTCACCAGAAAAACATTAACATATTCGGTTTTATTTAAAGATTAAAATTCGTGTTTTAGTGCATGTCAACACCACACGATTACTCAATACTTAGCTGGGTTATTTTATTAACTGAGAGTGTTCTACTCTACTAATTCATAGCACATCATCACGCTAGTGTCGATAACAACAAAGACGGCGTTCGAATCTGGCGTCTTAGGAATTGGAATATTGATGGATACTATGTAAAATGTACTTAGAGATTAAGGTGGCCCAACCCGGCAGGACTAACTCATTCGCGGGCACGGTACAAAACCGTGCTGTTGCGCTCTGAGACCTTCTATGTTTCAAAGAAAAAGACAGACTCCGTGATGAGGAAGATGCAACATGTCCACAAAAAAGACAATGTGCATAGTGTATGATTTGGTAAGATTTACGAAAATCTTAATTACAAAACGACTTATAGCTAAAAGTAAACCACGACCGGTGTAGTCAAAAATCTAACAATAACCAAATAGATTATAAATTTTGATTAAATAAGCTATGACTGATGACGCGCGAAAAAATGGAACGGTCATCAGAAATCTAGTTCGATCAAATAAAACTATTTTGAGCAAAATGTGGGATCTCTGACAAGAAATATCGGGCGTGATCTTCTTTCCCCGTTTGTATGGGGAGTTGAGCGGGATGGCCCACCTTAAAGGTAATATACCATATGATTCGGGCCAGGATGCATAAAAATGTGCTCTCAAGAAAGACGCTCTAGAAATTCGTGAACGTTTTATTTCTGAGTGACCCTTGCATAATTTTACAAAAAAATGTGCCTATGATTTTAATTTTACCATTAATTCTTATTGTAATGCAATTTGCAACGAAATATAATCGATTTGTTTCTTTATTTTAATCTACTAAAGAACACAATATTTTATTGATGAAATAGGTATATTGTTGAATTTTATCAGTCAGTCAGTCAGTCAGTCAGCGTGTTTGCGTCCACTGCTGGACATACGCCTCTCCAATTTTCCTCCAGTCCTCCCGGCCTTCAGCGGTACGGAACCACTGCTTTCCGCCAACGCACTTGATGTCGTCGTCCCACCACGTCGTGAATTTTATGATATGTATTAATGATTGATAATTTATTATAATTTCATTTCACTTCATGTGGTTAGAACTGTGAATCTCGATTTAGATCTATTATTTATTTGTTTTCTAATCCGGTATTGTATCAGGTATTAATTGTATTCTTGAAGTACAAAACTATTTTGAGATTTTTTAAATCTGTGATTAAAAAAATAAGTAAAGCATCATAGATGGATATAATAAAAGGCGTCTGAAAGTTTTAAAATCGTTTCAGACGGACACAGAATCGAATTAGATATTCCTTCCATAAAGATACGGCACGGATAATGGAGTTATTAAAACGGAACACGAGTTGTTCTTCTAAATGGGAGCTGCCCACGCCAGGATAGCGATCTGCTTCGCTCGCTGGTAATTAATCAAAATGAAGGATTGTTTAGTCTTTCTAGCTCTCTCCACGTGGAGCCAGCAACGGGCACGGAGCTGGCACCGCGAAACGCGAAACTGCACGACCAAAACATTTATTGCATCGACACAACTACTGACTCCCTGAGTTGTAAACCTAGTGAGTCTATCATTGCATAGCTTAAAACTGAATAAATGTTCACCTTAAAACAAAATCCTATTTATTTTCTCACTGCATTAATTGAAGAGCGCATCACCCTCAACGCCATATTGGGAGTAAAATGTAGGTGGGTCAGAGTCCTATGTGTGACGGTTGGGCTGATGCCGTTTATACCTAACGCCTTAGGTGCTTAAAGGCCTTAAAATTAATCGACAAAAAAAAAAAACGATACTATCGACTAAAATTTCTATATAATTATTGCACCTGCTCACAAATCATTTTTGCCCAATTTGAAACGGAGACGCTATACTCGCTTAGTCGCCATTCGAAGTAGACCAAACCCACCGAACATCTAAAATACATCAATATTCCATCACAGCAGATACATAAACCTGACTAGAAATTAATTGACCTCGGAATCACAGACGCTAGTATGGTGACGACGGTTCGTATAATATTTCCAGTCAGCATTTACATCAAGTAACCTGAGGGATTAAATCTTAAATAGTTCGATAATGTAATCTAAGAATTTAGTTATTTTTATATCACGGTTATGCAATAAGCCGTTTTTGATCCCCGAGTTAAGTTATGGCTCATTTATAATTATGTTATTCATAATGTTATAAACACTTTATTTAAATGTGTCGGTTCATTCCTCCTTGGGCATCGGTAGGATGCCCGTGTCATTAATAGTGAATCGAGTGCGTCAGTTAGTGGGCGCTTTGTTACACAACATACCGTCGTGTCAGGCACTCTTCTCTTTTTTACAACTGTCAAAGTATCTGTTCTAATGATTAAGATATACTAAGAAAGCAGTACACGTAAATAATAGAAAAGTATTCCACTTTTATAAACAGAACAACATCTAAAAATCTAAACATCTACTAATGATCACCTCTCGGTGCAGATTTTTTGTATGTCATTGATGGGTAATACCACACCCATCGTCATGATGTTAACACACCGCATCGGCGAAGGATTAGGCTAGCCAGGACCTTCCATTTATAAGCACGGCTACATTGAACTCGATGGAAAACACGGACAATTTTTAATTGCCCCTTTGACCATATATTCATCCAATGGGATGGTATCAGCCGGCCGGGCTTTACCCTCCAATCAAGTAAGGGAAAGGGACCCACAATTTATCATGGAAAGCGAATATGGAGCAGCTCGTATTCGTTACGAAGTGATCTTATCCAACTCAGAAAGAGAGAGTGGTGCATGAACGAAGAGGGGAACCCAAACATGGAATGGAATGGCATGGATACGAGCCGTTAAGGTGGCCCAACCCGGCGGGACTAACTCATTCGCGGGCACGGTACAAAACCGTGCTGTTGCGCTCTGGGACCTTCTCTGTTTCAAAGAAAAGGACAGGCTCCGTAATGAGGAAGATGCAACATTTCCACAAAAAAAAAACATTGTGCATAGTGTATGATTTGGTATGATTTACGAAAATTTTAATTACAAAACGACTTAGTAAACCACGACCGATGTAGTCAAAAATCTAACAAAAAATGCGAACTTTCGGACCTTATAACTTAGAAACCAAACACAATTTTAGAATGCCAATGGTCATCAGACATCTAGTTCGATCAAATAAAATTTGGGATATCTAACAAGAAATATGGTCGTGATCTTCTTTCCCCGTTTGTATGGGGAGTTAAGCGGGATGGGCCACCTTAAATAAACCTTTTTAGTCTATGTATACGCGGACGGATAGACCGGCGCCACTACTTGCACTTCTTGAACTTCAGGATGCGACGTGCCTGTGGAACAAAAGACAGCCACTGCGAGTTCGAATGCAATGTTGAGGACCGAACGCCCAAGATGACGGTGACTACACCTCCGACTCTCCAAGAACCCAAGAACCCCAAACGAACAGGCCGTTCAGACCGGGAGCGATGCAGTACTCCAACGCGAAAAAAGAATAGTGAAGTTCGTGGCACCTACTTCGCGAAAACACTACGACGGGTAATTATCGTGACTTCAGGGGAGAGTATAGCATACCATTTCCAGCCCAGAGATGCTCTGTCGATCGCTATTTAAAATGTATGAATATAGACATCTAAAAATAAACGTGGAAAAAGATACTTTCTTTACGAGGATATTTACGCCTAGAGGGCCAGGCGTATATGAAATACGCCTGGCCCTCTAGGCGACGGACGAAAACATGCCAGAAGGCGGCCATGTGCTTCTACACACCATGTTGGAAGGACCCCTGGTTGGTTGTACTTTGGGGGAAATACCTGGGCAGGTATTGCATTCCACAGTGTTAACAAAAATAAAGATGAAAGAAATAGATGATCGGTTCTTATTTTGGAAATGACGTCGTGAATCCATTGGATACTGCCTGTTGTGCTTGAACAATTAATTGAAGAGGACGAAATGAATGGATTATGCTACTCAGAAGAGTATTATATCTGTGGCAAAGATGAAAAAAGAAAGAAATACACGTATCTCGTCAGAGTTACGAGGGTCTCTATTCTGGGATACCTCGGGGGCGTCGACAAGACTCACGGTCCGACCAAAAAAACGATTGGGTATGCACTTTTAGAAAGCATATATGCATTGAATGTATGAAAATATAGACTAAATATACTGCTATGAAAACACATCTTACAAAACTAACTCATCTATTTAAATTGCTTCTCACAGCGCACTCGTCATTACAAAACATGTGGCAGCCCTGAACGGCCGCACATTTTGGCGCTGCTAAGTAAATGTCATCTTTCGGCGCAGAGCGCTAAGCTTAATTTGGCGTAAACATCCTCGAGGTACCTGGACTTTTATTGCTGCCGTCATAAACAACTGCAGAAGGCCTGTATTTTGTATGGAGATGGCCATCTATTACGAAGTAATTATTAGTATTATCTTTGGTCCGACGCTGTCTCGAGTTTGAGGAGCCCAGCAGGTACCCGGTTTATACTCATTTCTTCTATGGTTGTACCAAGCCCAGACTCACTTAATCTACGAACAAGGGACATGTGAGATCTGTCTTGAGAGATCATGTTGCAATGCCGATGCACGTATGGGATAATAAAAACACATCGCCCTTGTCTGCCATTCAAAAGTTTCACTTCAAAGACCGCCGCTTCCCTGTCAAAGTTCACGGTGTCTGCAAGCACCGCCCGCCTGGATGCTGCTCGAGAACTCGCTCGTTGCGTGGACGCATTGCGGCGCCAGCATGAGAGCGCGAACGCCATGACATGCTTGAGGTTTAGCGAGTGTTAAATGGTAATCTAGAGACAGGTACAATCGACTCGTTAGCGGTGCCTCAAAACATTAACAGGTACCATAGTTAAGATTTTATATGTATGCAATGTAAACTCAGCAGCGAGACAATCTCACTAACAGGTGTATTGTAAGAAACAAATTGCTTACAGAAACAAGTTTATAATCTGCGTTGCCGATCGCTCCTCGATTCCCAGATTCGGGGGGAATTTGAGTTCTTGTGGGGCGTTTTTGGGGAATTCGAGTTGTAATTGGCAACGCAGTTTATAATGCTCGTAACAACTAGTAGCTCACAGGCGCGTGACTTGCTTTCCATGCGGAAAGTTTAATACCCGCTCGGTTCATGCACCACTTTTTTATTTCCGAGTTCGATTAATGAATTTCGTCATGAATTCAAGTTATCTCATGGTTCGGGCCCCAAGTAAAAGGGTAGGTTAGGTTAGGTTCCCTTCCCCACCTAGATGGTAGGGTTAAGCCCGGCCGGGTTGGTACCCCCATTGGATGAAACCATGTTTGAAGCGGCAATTAATAATTGTCCGTACAGTTCAGTGCAGCCGTGCTCATTAAGCGAAGTTCCTGTCATGGCACCTAATTCCTTGGGAATCTGGTGTATTGGGAAAATATCACGACGGTTGTTGTGTAGTATGAGCCATCCATATCAGGATGCAGAAAAAAAGGAAAATTTAATAAAAACTGTAAACTAAGTACACAAAGAATTATAAAAGTATTATTTTTGCACACTCAAGAAGAGTATAGTTTAGAGTTCTCAATATTTACTTCGATAGATTGAAGAAGAGTGTACTGTAGAGTTCTCAATATTTACTTCGATAGATTGAAGAAGAATGTACCGTAGAGTTCACAATATTTACTTCGATAGATTAAAAAAGAGTGAACTGTAGAGTTCACAATATTTACTTCAATAGATTTAAGAATAGTATAGTGTAGAGTTCACAATATTAACTTTGATAGATTGAAGAAGAGTAAAGTGTAGAGTGCACAATATTTACTTGGATAGATTTAAGAAGAGTGTACTGTAGAGTTCACAATATGTAATTCGATAGATTGAAGAAGAGTATAGTGTAGAGTTCACAAAATTTACTTCGATAGATTGAAAAAGAGTGAACCGTAGAGTTTACAATATTTACTTCAAAAGATTTAAGAATAGTATAGTGTAGAGTTCACAATATTAACTTTGATAGATTGAAGAAGAGTATAGTTAGAGTTCACAATATTTACTTCGATAAATTGAAGAAGAAAATAGTGTAGAACTCTCAATATTTACTTCGAGATTAAGTTGAGGCATTTGGTTGCACCCAGCGCACAGGCCATGTTGGCTGAAATACAAAGACTTTGACAAAAACTACCATAGCCCTGATCCGACACAAAAGTGCAGTCCGATTAGAATAAACATCACACTCATTCCACGAGTTCTGCAGGTACTTTAAAGCATCGATTACACCTAGCCTAGAGTTCGCCCTATGGTCGCTTTTAAACCTGCAGGTCCATATCTCTTTATTTTTAAACCCGAGCCTGATTGTTCTGGGTCGGTGTTAGGATAACATCATTTAGGAATGGCGAAGAAGCTTGTTTTCATAAAGTTGTGTTTCATTCATAATTGTAGATTTGATTAAGTGCATATATATTTGCCATATATTTGCCATTAGGGAAATTAGTAAAGACGCATAGTTAGGAACCCATGTAAAATATTTTTCATCCAGCTCCATTTAACCATGCTCAAATAAAAGTAAGTAATGGAATGCAACCTCATTTTTTCGGGAACCCGACGGGATGGGGCGATATTAAACATATTAAGTAAGCAAAGTGTGTTACTATCAAGTCACTAGCGACTAGTGGTAGTGCCTTGTCTCAAAAATCAAGTTAGTTAGCGGCAATCTACTTAAAAATCTTAGAAAAATCCCCGTGTGAACGTGGCTTAAGACGTTCGAAGCTCGATTCCGGAGTCGACTGATGAGATGGAGGATGATACGCGGGCGTTAAGAGCGCGCTCGGCATATTGTCGAGATCCAGTCAGAATGATATCGCCGTAAAGATGCCCCTTTTGAGATTCGTGACGCACTCGCCTGTCCTGCTGCCGCCGTCGAGATATATCATTTGAGGCAACGATTCAAACGTACTTAGGAGTTGTATAGTTCATTGCTCTTGTTTGCATTAAGCGAGAAATATATTAGACACTGCGCATGGAAAGTCAATTGTTCTATTTCTACTGATGCGTAAATAGTCCTGTTAAGAGACTACTCGATAAACGTCCCACCTTCCCATGCACACAGATCTGCAGTAATTCGCATCTGCTTTTTTTGTCAGGTACCACTGATTTGATAGAAAAATAAACTTGACACTAAGCGCATCGAAAGTCAATTGTTATATTTCTACAGATGTGTAAATAGTGTTGTACAGTTTCTACACGATAAACGTTCCACCATCCCGTGGACACATTTCTATAGTTATTTGCCTTTGCTTGGTTTGGCAGGTTTTTTTTATGCGACCTGACATGGATGGCTAATACCACACAACTACCGATATGATATTAGCCCAATACACCACATTCCCGAAGGAATTTGGTGCCATGCCAGGTCCTTCCCTTTATGAGCACGGCTACATTGAACTGGATGGAAAACACGGACAATTTTTCATTGCCGCTTCGACCATCTTTTCATTTAATGCGATGGTACCAACCCGGGCGGGCTTAAAACCTACTACCTAGTAGGGGAAGGGGACCTACAGTTTTACATGGATTCCGAACCATGGAGCAGCTCGCATTCATGACGAAATACACTAATCGAGCTCGACAAGAGAAAACAGTGGTGCATGTCGGTATTGAGCCCAGGCCTCTGGTACGCTAGGCCATTCCCCGCGCCACTAGGCTACGAGCCGCTCAAAGGTAAGTACCTACCACTGGTTCGAGCGAAAACTAAATTTGGCACTGTGCATGGAAAGTCAATCGTTCTATTACAACAGATGTGTAAATAGTGTTGCAAAGTTCCTAAACGATAAACGTCCCATCTTTTTATGCACACATATATAGTTATATGCCTATAATCTGTTGGTCAAGTATCACTGGTTTAAGTGAGAAGTTAATAGTTCTATTTCTACAGTATTACATAAATAGTACGGCAAGTAATTTACACAATAAACGTCCCCCCTTCCCAGGCACACATAAAGTGCTAGCTATATTAAAACGATTCCTTGTTTACATTTTAGGCGACACTCCCTTTAATAAATTAACAATAATACGATTATTAAATTAATACAAAACACGATGGCAGGACACATAATTTGGAGCTATAATTTGGTAACATAATTTTCAATCGTATTAAGACTATTTCTTAATTTTACTAGCTTATTTTAACTTATTTAAATATTTTAAAGATGTAATAACTGACGATTAGCAAAGTTGACTGTAATATCAACCAAGCACTCTAAACAGCAGCCCAGTTCCCCGGAGATCAGAGGCAAGTTTCCGAGCTCAAAAAACTAGAACTTGATAAAGTAGAGCTTCATAAACTGAAGCGAACATACGAGCTTCTTGGTGCTCTCAGCTTACACGTCCTTCTCCTCTCTCCTTTTTTATTTTAATTCTTTATGTTTTCTTGTTCGCGTCTACATTTACTTTATGTTTATGGAATATACGATCATCGGATGGAAACTTCTTTGGTTGGTAACAGGACATGTCTTGGTGATATTATCTGAGCCTACCGAATTGTATCCGTAAAAATAGTTTAATCTCTAAATAGATACTCTATAACTATTTTTAAAAAAACGTAGTCAATCAATTATGTTTACAAATGTAATCATTCAGAGTACAAAATGTTGAGAAGACATATAAATACATTAAATTATAAAAAAGTGTCAACCATGTTTTATTAATTTCTAGAAAACGAATAATGTGGGGTGCACAATGAATGTTTCTACACTCCTTACCGTTATTATCTATGGAACGCCACGATTTCGGGATTTTAACGCTTTAATACAAACGTTATTTATTTTATTTTCTAGAATTGTCATCCGGCGCTGGGTCACCATGGCAAATTGACTCGTGGGTAAACAGACAAACGAGTGCGTAAATCTAACGTTTATTTGCATTTCGTAAACTAACTGGTAAATTTTTGGCCAGCAGTTACTTTGACAGTTGGCATGCCGTTAGAAATGCAACAAAACGTGAACTTGCCTGTTCACGCGGCAAGTTAAATTACTATGGTATCCTTGAGGTATGCTTACAAGTTTTTATTTTGCTAATTTTATAGCAAGACTGATGCGAGTGTGTTTATTCGTACGGGTTTCTTTCATTTTCCTTTACTAAATATTCATGCGCATCAATTAACCATAGCTGCCAGATCGAAAATTTGCTAATAATCTCAAAAAATATCAATCCAGCGGGCTTATTGCCGAACAGCGATTGTCGCTGCCAGCGTCGATGTCGCTGCTAACGAGTCATCGCATACAAGATTTTTCGGCTACCATCGACTTACCGATCCGACAACATAGACTATGTCGATGGCGGCTACGGATGAAAATTAAATAAGGTTATCCGCAGTAACGGTAGCCGCAAAATTTGGTATGCGATGACTCGTTAGCAGCGACACTGACGCTGGCAGCGACAGTCGCTGTTCGGCAATAAGGCCGCAGAAATGTTGAACAGAAGTGCCGAGACCTAACACGAAAAAAATCTCACAGAGGAAGGTCACTCGTTCGAAACGAGCTCAACTAGCGGTCACGCGGTCGGTACGTAGGTAGCATGCTAAGTAAGTCTGCGCGAGTCATTACCGGCTGGAGTTATCTGTACGTATTGTTCTTACTTTCACCGCACTCTGTTGCGCGACTAGAACAATACAATGGCAAGATCAACCGCTTGCTTGCTTCGCACGGCACGCGCCGTGCAGCGGCGATATCAATAAAACTACATACTTGTAAACGCGTATTACGGGGTATTACGGTCGGTTCACATTTATTCCAGTAGCATTCCAGTTAAGGTGGCCCATTCCGCTCATCTCCCCATACAAAGGGGGAAAGAAGATCACGTCCATATTTCTTGTCAGAGATCCCGAATTTTGCTCAAAATAGCTTTATTTGATCGAACTAGATGTCTGATGACCGTTGGCATTGTAAAATTGTGTTTGGTTTCTAAGATATAAGGTCCGAAAGTTCGAATTTTTCGCGCGTTTTATACAATAACTTTGGAGGTGGATTACGCAATGATAAAGTAAGAACATCTTAAAAAGATTAGTCCTCAGACATAGCTTATTCAATCAAGATTTATAATCTATTTGGTTTTTGTTAGATTTTAGACTACAGCGGTCGTGGTTTACTTTTAGCTATAAGTCGTTTTGTATTTAATTTTTTTTGTAAATCTTATCAAATCATACACTATGCACATTGACGAAGTAATATATAAGTCAATGGCACATTGTCTTTTTTTTGTGGACATGTTGCATCTTCCTCACCACGGAGCTTGTCTTATTCTTTGAAACAGTGAAGGTCCCAGAGCGCCACAGCACGGTTTTGTACCGTGCCCGCGAATGAGTTCGTCCCGCCGGGTTGGGCCACCTTAAGTGATCGAAACCAGCAGGCCTATTCCTGGAATTTTGTGATCAGGAATCAATAATCCTGATTCTGGAAAACCGCTTCTAAAGCTATTCTTTAGCGTAATTTTTTTTACGAAGGAAAAGCTTGTCTAATAAAATAAATTATGCTCCGGAATCTTTTCGTCAAGATACTGATTGCTGATTACGGAATTCCAGGAATAGGCCTCCTGGACTACCACTAGAAGACTGGGGACGGTGGATTCGGTCTATTTTTTTTATTCCCGCTCGCCCAATCCTACATGTCAATAGCTTCGGCGTATTATGTAGTATTTTATACTACAAATAGCTCAGAAAAATCAAACCTTAAATATTCCTCTTATGAACACTGATATTGCATAACCTCGAGTATTTTCAATGTACATTCAACCAAAATTAGGGTCACATTCTTTACAACACAGTGGTTGTGTCGAAACGTTTTGTTCTAACAAGCGTCGGGCCTAATTTCAGCATTCAATGTTAAACAGATTGGTATCTGTTTCGCCGCCATCGCCGCCGCCCACTGCATACTAAAATACTCCTAACCGCACGCTACATAAACGGTTGCAGTGATCGCTCCACAAAGGTTATCGAGGAAGTTCAAGTATCAACGACGTTTCTTGGAACTTTGAACGACTGCAACGGATCAATAGAAACATACATACTTAATAATTATTACATAATAATGAATTTGTGACGATTTAATAAAGTATTTAGGCCTGAAAGACAGAATATACATATAGCTTTACATCCAGTAGCTCAACTCAATAAAAAGGCCGATTGCGTGCACCTGTGCAGGCACATTTTGCTTGTATGAGTTCAAGCTAGTTTTGCGGTGCTGAACTGTCACGAATGGTACTTCGAAATCACCCTTTTAAAAATAAAGGAACCAGCAGTGCTCTGCCAATATGTGACAACCCCCACACTCTATGAAGGGAAGGTATTTATCTCAAAAATCGCCTGAGTTTAGCTACTCTTATGGGGGACGCATCATAAAGTCCAAAAAGCACAAGGTCCAAAACCCATACCGTCCAAAATACTTACGATACGGATATTTTTAATTGGGATAGGTTAGGTTAGGTTACGTTAGATTTTATGCATTTTAAAATACACACGAAAAATACATACTTTTGGACGTTCTGGGTTTTGAACCTTATGCTTTTTGGACTTTATGAAGGCGACCCCTCTTATGACCCCGGTCGCACAGTTATTTATCTAGTATGCCTACAGTCAGGCGGAAATGCGAGGGACAACGACGACAGTGAATGCGTCTCTACAATAGAGAATGCTCTCCGAAGTTGGACAAAGCATAAAAACCAACCGATCCTCTAGGGCCTTTATCCATATAAATTATGCCTACCGGTATTTCCCCCAAAGTACAGCCTGGGATAGGTACTACAATCGTGGTGTGAACTGTTCTGTCGTGGTCTTTCTCTTTCTGGGTTTGATAAGTGCATTTCGTCACGAATGCGAGCTGTTTCATGGTTTGCAATCCACGTAAAACTGTAGGCCCCTTCTCCTCCTAGGTGGTAGGGTTTAAGCCTGCCCGGGTTGGTAACATCGCATTGGATGAAAATATGGTCGAAGTGGCAATGAAATCCGCGTCTTCCATCCACTTTAGGGTAGCCGTACTCATAAAGGGAATGTCCTGGCATGGCACCTAATTCCTTCGGGATTGTGGTGTATTGGGCGAATATCATAACGGTAGTTGTGTGGTACTAACCAACCATGTCAGGTTGCATATCAAAAAGTGTGCCCGATGGTAATTTTTTTTCGTGCTGGAACCCATAAAACATAACGTATATAATTAAGAATACGCTCAGTCTTTTATCCTATACTAGCAGCCCGTCCCGGCTTTGCACGGGCATAAGGTCATTTAAAAAAATATTATTTTGACACAATGATACACAAATAAACCATTTTTACGTAAAGTTCCTACATGGAGATATTTGAAATAAAAAAAACTTAGATATTATTATTACATGATTATTAGATATAATAAATTCAAAGTGCTATAGGGAGAACCGCGGCCTCCGAGGCACGCTCCCGCCGCCCCGGCCTGGCGGCCGGCCGGTACCGCCGCAAACACTACATCCCGCAATTTTTTAATTTATAATATCTTCGAAAATATTCATTTAAATCATATGCTGTAAAGTGCCGTATAGATCTATATTAAATCAACAATGTATTTAACGTATTTAATTGGATAAGGATTAATGCTGTATTGGTTAAAATCGCTTCGAAAATTAGCCATTATTTGTCGTAAAAAGTAAATGAGATTTTTTTTTTATTGTGGGATATCCATAAGAGATAGATATATACCATCGCGGAGTTTTCTGTAGACCTTTTCAATGTATACAATACTTAGTACATTATTTTGATGAATCTCGTAGGGTTCAGCCTGCGTTTGCAATGTAAGCGGAAAAAAAACATTTTTTTACGACATCACATTGGAAACCTCAAAAATAACAGTATTTCTCCAATATTTAATGGATGTTATTATACATATAAACCCTTCTCTTGAATCACTCTATCTACTACAAAAAACCGCATCAAAATCCGTTGCGTAGTTTTAAAGATTTAAGCGTACATAGGGATATAGGGACAGAGAAAGCGACTTTGTTTTATACTATGTAGTGATCTGTATTTTCTATGTATGTTTGAGTGGTGTTCTTGTTGATGAACCTAAATAAATAAAAAAAATAAAAAAATAACCGGTGCTTCCTACTACCGAAGGTTCTGAAACACCGACCTCACTGTCGCGATTCCCTGAAATAATGGAACGGTCCATCCTACATCACGGGCATAATTAATTGTAGTTGACTTGATTGTTTTCTTCGTAACGTTGGAAAGTTTGTCAGACGTGATAAGGGCTCCCCGGCCCCTTCCCACCGCCGCCTCCGCCCCGCCCGTCGCCGTTTCTCGCTTAGATCAAAAATGAGAAGGAGATGTGCCATCTACTATGAGACCCGCTGGCTCAATTATTTTTAAATTGATAACTCAACTAAAAAACTAATAGGCCCTTCGTACACAAGGCCACGTAATTCTTCCATACCCGGTGACTTTAGTATTTAGGCGACTCAGTCAGTCTCCCGGCCCTCAGCGGTACGGAACCACTGCTTTCCGCCGACGCACTTGATGTCGTCGTCCCACCTGGCGGGTGGTCTTCCCACACTCCGTTTTCCTGTCCACGGCCGCCAGTGCAGGACACGGTTACTCCAACGGTCTTCGTCTCTTCGGCTGACGTTTAGGCGACTACCGCATTTCAAAATCATAGAGGTACGAAATGCCCGTGCCTGTACTACTGTGTACAGTCAACCAAAGTTCTGAAGATACACTTTCGGTTAAAGGTAATAATGAATTGTATTAAAATACAACCTACCTTGTAAATTTTCTAGATTATTTATTTCCATGATAAATAGTACACATTCTCGTTTTTTTTGTATAGTCAGCCCTAAAGCCCTTTAGCCAGTCAGGCTAAAGTCAAAGTATTTTGACTGTTAATCTTTTCATTGAACCGGAAGTGTATCCTTTATTCTTTGTTTAACCGTACCGTACTCAGGTAAAATTAATGCACATCGGAAGTTCTAAAGAGAGTTGCTGTCACTTAGTACACATGTACCAAGTGACAGCAACGACGCTCTACAAAGTCGAAACTAGCCTATTGTCTCTTTCCAACGTCCGATGTACATTATTTACCGCCGGGTATTGTACGAACCTCTGGGAATTTGTTTTGCGGTAACCGCTACTTATTATACAAAAGTCTGTGGGTATCGAATATTTGCGTATACCCTTGTGTACGAGGGGGCCGTACACGCCACACGCAATCACAGTCGTAGACGTATTGAAGGGTGTATATGGATGGGAGCTTTTCGGCAGCAAAATTCGCTTGCAGTGGCGTTACTTGGACTTTGTGACATACGACGCGCGGCTGACTACCCATTCGATTATATGTATGCACAATTAGTACATGCGGCGGGGGCGTCGCAAGTAACGACCAGATGACACTTCTCCTTCCTTTTCTCTTCTGTGGTTTCTCGACTTATCGATCGCTCTGTCTCCCGGAGCCGTATAGTAATAGATACAGATCGTCTCGCGCGCCGTACGGTATCGCATTAACGTAAAAATATTACACGCTAGGCTGTATCTCAGATAAAGTCCTGTTCACACCGGGACGATTTTTGTTTTTGTGAAGAAAAAAAACAGTGCCTCTTTGTTGTGGAATTTTATCCATGGTCACATGATATCCTAGTAGAAGATGTAACAAGACTAGCTCGATGTCAATAATCAACGATTAAAGAATTATATAGCTTGTCTAGTTTTAAAAATAATGTATCTTATAAATATTAGCGAAATGAATCTTTTGTATAATTTTGATATATCTAGACTAATAATAAATCTGTAAGGGGTGTTCATGTAGTAAGTTGCTTTGTTTTCTAAGATACTTCGTGTGTAGATTTTATGTATGATACGTAAACTAAAATAACGTTTTTTTAATCATTTCTGTATGTATGTATGTATGAATGTTCCTCCAAAACTCTACTACTACTACTACTACTAACTACTACTGCTCACGATACCCTAAGGTAGACTGGTAGAGAATACCGTTGGCATTAAGTTGTACCTTTTGCCCAAATTTTAAGTGCAAAAAACATATATAAAT
This sequence comes from Incurvaria masculella, assembly GCA_946894095.1. Taxonomy (NCBI): domain Eukaryota; kingdom Metazoa; phylum Arthropoda; class Insecta; order Lepidoptera; family Incurvariidae; genus Incurvaria; species Incurvaria masculella. Next base: position 3,277,706 of record OX335650.1, on the reverse strand, counting down.
AAATAAATAAACTCTCGAATTATATGAAACTTAGTACACGACGAAGACTAGTAAATACTATTTTACTACTACTTACGTTACGTTACTACTCCAGTCGCGACTACCTATCCATTGCACCCTTATAATACACTCAAGTTGTACACATTCACTTGTGGCCAGTGTGAATGCTGCTCGCGAGCCCATTCGTGATCTCATATCCGTATTCGGCGGTACGATTGTAGTCTGAACGCGGGGTTATCTCCGATCGGATGGCGAGATGAATATCTCCAGTTAGGAGTCTCCGAGATCACATCGGGTCCCGTTAACTTAACGCGTCTCCGGTGATCGTTTCGCTCGATACTCGCTCGCCGGCAATTAGAAACTAATACCCGTCATTGGACATCTCTAATGAATTGATTCTCTTCTTTGTACGCCTCGGAATTTACGGCGTCTTATCGGGGAGTTATTGGAATTTTGTTGAAGTCAATATGTAGAAAGTATGCATGCTCGGGATTAGATATGGTTATCGTAGTTCTTAGGGTGTATGCAGATGGTCATATTAAGAAAGGAGCCAATAAAGTACCAATTAAATCAACAACTGAAATTGATTAAACAACCTTTGCATTATATGAATCCTGACGAATGAGGACCTTAATTAAATCGAACTGAATGCCGCACAAAGAAATCTTTTAATATTTATTATCACAGATTCATAATATTAGTCAATATTATTAATCAGTGGTACCTGCAAGCACTTAAACTTATAACTGCTTACACTTTCGTCACCATATATGTTTTCCAGTTAGACAACGGCAACGCTTAAAACCAGCCAAGTGCGAGTAGGAATCGCACACGAAGGGTTCCGTACCATCGTACAAGATTTATCACAAAACAATCACGTTTTTTGTATGGAGGCCACCTTTAATTTAAATTATTTTGAAATTTTACCTATTTGTTGTTATAGCGGCAAAATAAATACACAATCGGTGAAATTTTTTCCTGCCTACCTATTACGGTTCATGAGATACAGCCCTGTGACAGACGGACGGACGGACGGATGGACGGACGGACAGCGGACGCTAAGTAATAGTGTTCCGTTGGCAGCCTTTGGGTACGGAACCCTAAAAATACGACCACTTTCTATCATTGTATATTTATGTTAACGGACTGGATTTTTGGGACTGCCTCACAGTTCCCTAATCCGTTCCTGCTATCCGAACCCGCTCCACAGTCCTCGTCGATTCCTTCATGTGACATGTTTCCACAGAAAACATTTAAGTTTTTCAGATTGTGTTGGTCAATAATATATTGTTGTAGTCATATTAAAGGAGGTTTCCGTTGATCTTCACAATGGACTACATACAGCGCCAAGCAGTACATCGTGTTGGAGACCCGAAAGTGACCGTTGCTTTAAAGGTTTCTGAGCCACAGTCGGTTTCTAGGGTCGCTCAGTCATCTGTACAGGTATTATCATGGATGTTGCTATGTGGTTTTCGCATTTGTTATTCCTGCCCATCCAACTGATACCCGGGGCACTCGCAGCAGATGATCGGAGCATATTTTGTGCTCCGATCATGCAAATTATATTAGGATTTTTGAGCCCGTTCGTTTCTCAAATTCATTTTCCTGCCGCACGGCCACGGTATAGAACTATCGCGGCGATTACCTTTCAAACTCTAAACTCAAACTCAAAATCTTTATTGGTTCATACAACATGACTTATTATGATACTTTTGAGCTTACCGCGGTCGTTAGACATGTTTGAAAAATGTTATGGCTTTTCACGCGGCAGGTAGACATATTCTCCGACGTTTCGAGCTAATCATTCAGCCTTTATCAAGGAGGCATCCGCCGCGCTCGTGCGCAGCAGACGGGCTGAATGATTAGCTCGAAACGTCGGAGAATATCTCTACCTGCCGCGTGAAAATCCGTAACATTTTTCAAACATGACTTATTATATTTACATATTTATTAAATAAAGACTTGTCAACAATGTGGATAGTTCGTCGTGTTGTATGCCAAATGGCGCTAACTCAGCTTATCTTGCTAGTCTAACTACATTGGCTGCTGTTTTTCAGCTAGGACCTATGTGTGATAGGAGCTATATGTGTGATGATCCTTTCCTCATCCCATCAACCTGGGGGGGTCTTCAAACTAGCTCTGTAGTGATCCGCGAATTTGCGCTGGCTTAGTGATTCGCTGAGCGTGTTTTCGCGAGGCGAGGTGGACCTGGCATTTCTGAGCAACTTTGCTCGCCAAATTTTCATAATTTTGTTTGATTAAAAAGTGTAGTTTACATTAATTGATGTACAAAGAATTAAATATGAGTAGTGTGCCGTGATAGCCAATTGCATTGGTAACAACTGATATATGGACAGCCGGAGCTCACAAACATCGGGTGAATTTTCAGCGACGCACGACGGACAAATGAAATTTGAATATTTAATATGGAATCAGGACACAGCCCGCGCTTACAATGTTCGACAGATAAACAGGCGATGGCCGATGTGCTGATGAACAAACACCGATCATGAACATCAAATGGGTCTGTAGAAACAATATGAACCCTCCGGCTTTGAAGAGAAGGCACTGTTTTGCATTCCTACACATGATTCGAAGAAATTTCGGTGAGTCCAGAACTTGAAATAATATTGGTTCTGGAAATCAACAGTATGATATAAATATTAGATGAGAACTGGCTAATGAAGTCGCTTACTAAATGAGGAAGTTTTAGGATTGCATGGAACCTTGAACTTCATCGTGCCTCGATTATATAAGGTATAAACAGCTCATTCTACATTAGTTGAGTGATTCAGACTGTTATACTACATTTCACGTGAAAACAACATTGACCACAGCACTAACAATAGGTAATGAATATTGCGTAAACTATTAATTATAGCTTTTATTTCATAAGGTGTAATGAACAAAATATTCTATTTTCAGATGCAGAAAGGTATTCAAGAATAATTCGAAAGGTTCTGGCCTTTTTATGATTGCGGCAATTTTATGAATTATTCCTGGTGTTTTGTGGTAATTATTCCAGGTTTAGGTTAATTTTTTAGTGTACCATAAAGCTGAAACCAACCAATTTTCTTGCTTTATAAATAATACACGTACGTAAATATAGTTTTTCGTGCTAAGCATGTACGTCGCTTATTCCAAGGAATGTGACATGTTGCGATATGTTTAATCGACCGTGAAGCAAGGACACAGTAATAAAGAAAGATCCCTGTAACAAGAACTACTTTACGAATATACCGCAAGGCTGGACCCGAACCATGGTATGTTTTGCTGGTTCGGGTCCAGCCTTACTTCACGATCAATTACACACGTGTATTAAAATACAAAATTCAAAATATTTCATATTTGCTTGCCTATAAATAAAAAATAATACTTCTAAATACTAGTTCTGAATAGACTGTACCAGCTATATCAGGCGTTAAACATAGTCCGAATGACGTCATTCGGGCTGAGAGCACAAATAAAAGGATACAAAAGAATCCAACAATCCTCGACTTGTGTAAAGATAAAGCCAAACTTGAAGAAGATACCGCATCCTCGCAATCACACCAAGAAACGGCATTACGCTTTAATAAAAATGACGCTATCTACAACGCGAGGGCGCGGAGGTGAGGGGTACAAATAATTTATTTCCTTCCGAGACAGAGACAACATAAGTCGCGAGAAAAATAAGCAAACTACCACACCAAAGCGACCGGCTCTCGCCTAGAACCGCGCCGAAGGAACATCAACCCTCCGGAAACGTCTTACAGACGGGTTTCCAGTAAAGAATAGGCCGTCTCACTTTCAGCGGTCGCCGAGGTACATAGTTTCCCACAAAGGGGTATAAATTTCGAGTGCAGGGGGGCTTCGCGTCGCCTCGACCTTATTTAATTTCATAATAAATTGCAATAATTGCATTAGACGACTCGAGAGGCGTCTGTGATAAATCAGGAGTCACGTTGGGGGTGAACGCGCCTGGTGGATGCTGTGGTTATGTATCGTAAACAATCTGTATGATGTGATACGTGGTCAAGATTTGTTTTCTCGCTGCTTTGATAAACCGTTGCAAACATTTGGTATAAAATTTTACACGGAGAAAAACTAATAATAACACAAATATAAAATAATACGAGTATAAAGAAATGTGAACAAAACACCACAGTTTCAACTTGAAACAAAGCCACATCCAGATGTGGTCGGATTCGTTTGACTTTAAAATACTGAATTAATATGGATTCATAATATCACAGCGTGCTTCGTGTGGCTTTAAATAAACATGAGCCAAGACATATAATAAGTACACAAAATACTAAACGCCGCATATCTTTGGAGGTTGGTATGAAGAGCTCGAACGAACTCCTATTGCTCGCTCAAACACATACAATCTAAAATAAAAATCTAATTCGGTCAAGAAAACATGGGTACCGTGTCATTGTTTGCAACAAACTTACAGATTACAGAAACAAGTGTCGCAGGCCTGTTGCGGTTCTTAAGACCGCAAGCCCGCAAGCGCAGTGCCCTCTACCCCACCTCCCACTTGGGATTAAGATAGCACAGTAACAAAGCCGGCAACTTTATAGTTTGTCATTGTAGCGACCTTTGCTTAATTGTTTTTCCATGTAAAACGCAAGATAATCTGGGAGGCTTAATCGAATGAGTTTACTCGGACGGTCCTAGACCAGGGGTTCTAAATATCCTGAATGCGATGGCGTAAAAGCCATGCCTACCCTCTGAGGCGTCACGTAGCTTAGACCCTCGCTGGGTGCTACCACAGGGTATACCGTAGATGTGCGTCGTACAATCGATTGTATCTTAAGAGTGCATACCTTTTGCTAAATATACGTTCATTTTCCTCAATTAGATAAACTCACTCATGGACTTTACAAACACAAAATTACCAGACGGTTTTATTACCGAGGACGAATAGAACCGACAAAAACTTCGCTTCGTACAAAAAGTACGCATATATTTATAATTATTCCATTAAAACAAAAATAAATGATTATCATATAATGGTTTAAGACCACTGTAACATTATATGCGAGTGTTGAATGTGTAAATATGTGTTCAATGCCGTCGTCATTATTTAAAGGAAATTGTATGAACTAAATTTATTTGGTTAGTAATTTCATTCAGTAAGTACATGTATATGTGCATACTTATAAAACAAAATGTTATTGGTTTTCCAAATGTTAGTATATTTATAATAACAAAATTACTGGCTAGTCATTGGACAAATAAGGGAAATTAATGGTATAGAAATTAAATTAATCTAGAAAGATCATGAATTTTTTTATCGTTACCATTTATTGGTCTACAACCTAACTTCATGCATTTGATCACAGATGTCAGAATCCCATTAATTTTTTTTTGGAATCAGTTAATTTTAAAATGATAATAAGGCGAGAATGTTAAAAAAAAATACAATTTGATTTGATTAGACGGCTTACCAATCGTACGAAAAAGATTTGTAACTGATGAACACATATTTTTAAAGTATACAATATAGGTATCATAGTCCCTCAAACAAATAAATTTGAGTCGTTAATTTTTTTTATACATTTTTAAACATAAAAACCATTTTTTATCATTTAGACCAGTGCGTAAGCATTATCGGGCGTCGATACAAATAATGTTATCGCAACCGACACGCCGGATGTCAGAATACTGTCCTCTGTTAACGAATATTGTGCCCATATCAAAGACTGGAGTAACTTTTTTTTTATGTAACTGGACATGGACCTAGTAAGTAAGGAAGGGGACCTACAGTTTTACGTGGAATACGAACCACCATGACCAACCATGGAACAGGTGGCATCCGTAACGAAAAGCACAGTCCTAATTCGAAAAGAGAAAAAAAGTGCTGCATGAACGGGGCGGGGATTCGATCCCAGACCTCTGGGATAGAAGGCAAGTCCACCTGCCCCTGAGCTACTAGTACGGAGAGTTACGGTGGTACAGTGTTTTAATGTCAATTAACTACTGCTTACGATCATTTTGAGAAATTACTACGAGAACTCAAGTACCCGCGCCAGTGGCCCAGTGGCGCGACACTTCGGCGATCGCTCTCCGAAGTTAAGCAACGCTGGGTCCGGTCTGGTCTTGGATGGGTGACCATTAGACCGTTGAGAGAGGCTGGCCGTGGTTCGGATTCCACGTTAAACTGTAGGTCCCCTTCCTTACTTACTAGGTGGTAGGGTTAATCCCGCCCGGGTTGGTACCATCGCATTGACTGAACGATGGTCGAAGCGACAATGAAAATTGTCCGTGTTTTCCATCCAGTTCAATGTAGCCGTGCAATATAAGGAAGGTCCTGGCATGGCACCTAGTTCCCATGTGGTGTGTTGGGCTAATACCATGATAGAAGGTGTGGTATTAGCCATCATGTCCAGTCACATAAAAAAAAAACATAATTTTTATTCGAGACTCCAGATGATAAAGGTAGTTCATGTTGAGTTTTATATTTTTGACACTAGTGAGGAAATAACGAAAAAACCCGCCAACTGCGAGTCGGACTCGCACACGAAGGGTTCCGTACCATCGTACAAGATTTAAAAAAAATCACGTTTATTGTATGGGGGCCCCCTTTAATTTTTATTATTTTAAAATATTACCTATTTGTTTTCATACTATTACACAAAAATAGTAAGATAAATAAGACTTGTTGATTTAATTTAATTTACATTTATTTTTATTTTGCATAGACTTAGGTACGTCTAGTGCAATATAGGCTTTGTAAAAATTAAAATATACAAACCCAAATCAAAGTAATAAAAAAGTGAAACCTTATCAGTATTAAACTCATTAATATATTTATTTCACTTAAGAATACTTAAAATTTAACATTATTCGTATTCGTCAGAAAATATTTAGTCTTTAAATATTCAAAATATTTAGCAATGCAGAAACTTTTATTAATAAAATCTTACTTAGTTTCTATTTCAAATTAATTTTGATTTAAATTCTGAGAAGAGTAACTCTGTGTCGTTTCGTTTGGGAGCCATTTGGGGGCCATATTCTGAAAGGGAATATTTAAGATTGTCTTTAACTAGTGGTCATTCAATGCAAATAAGAAACGCGTACTGTGCCAGCAAAATATTTGATTACATCTTACTTGGTTCAACAATGAGTGTTAATATGTCTGCAACACAATCACATACTAAATATTTACATATAAATGTTGTTTGAGTAAGGTTACGAGTTAGCTCTGCTCGATTTTTTCCGGCACTTTAAAATAATACACTCCTCCACTGCATTTCTTCCTGTGCATATCGTAAGCACCGACCAGGGGATTTTTCGTTCTTTGATTCCAGTTGTCCATTAGTTCTAGTCCTCCTGTTCGGTACTTACTTAAAAGGGGATGACCAGAGTTGGTACAATCGGATTGAATGATCGAAGCGGTAATGGAAATTGACCGCGTTTTCCATCTATTTTAACGAAGCCATGCGATATAAGGAAAGTTATGGCATGGCATCTAGTTCCCGTGCGGTTTGTTGGGCTAATATCGTGACAGTATGTCGTGACGTGACAGCCATCCATTTGCAGTTATACATAAAAGCGCTTCCCCATCTTTTATGTTTATCATTTCTCTTCTGATACGGTAAATGTATTAGAATTTACGAATTACATTTTTAAAACACTCAAATTATCCTAAATTCAAAATGATCCCTCAACTACAAATACTATACAACCGTGATGCAACCGCTTCTGTATAGGATTTACACAGCGGTTTAAGATATTTCACCCTACCGGGGTGTGTAGGAATTATCATGTGAAGTAATAAATAACCTGTATTTTGGAGAGCAAAGGTAAGGGTGAGGAGAGAGCCGCACGTATTATAGTCAATTAAGCGATTTATTTCCCCCGAGAGCCTATTATGCGCTCAGCGGAGTCGCACCGGGAAAATAACTAAATAATGCACCCGCAGCACTAGGTCTGGAGGCTTTTAATGGCTTCCTTAAGCCTTTCATAGCGCAGACCTTGGACTTTTATCCGAGAGATGGCAGATATCGCGTTCCTAACGAACTGCCGACCACACGCTTAATGAATCCAGAGCGAACAATAGGGCGCGCGAGAGCACGGGCGACCCACCCCGTGTACGGCCGGGAGGCGGGAGACCGGCACACCCTGTACCCGGCGGGGCCACCCCTAGGGAGAGCCGCCCTGTACAGACGGATTATCCTAAAGAAAAGCCGCGCCATTCTCGGCAATAATTACTGATCGGATTGAAAATTTCTTCCGAATTTTCGGAGTTACTTATTCGGCGATGCTTTTAACTAAATGTTGTTTCGCTAAGTTGCGTTTCGCTGAGTATCCGCGAAATTGTGCTCGAATTTTACCGTTAATATTTAGAGATGAATCGCAGCTGTTTGGGGCAAACACCCCGCCGAGTCCGAGCGAGTCGCCCGGAGGCTAAACGTTATTATTTTAGGAATCTCGATGGAAAACAACCGAAAAGTCTTCGTTTGGATATGATAAAATATATATTCTGACAATTCTGAGCAAAAATAATAAAATGCTAATCGGATACCTAATATATCGCACTTATTGCGTCAATTTATCGGTCATTAACAAGTTTAGACAGTCTCGGCAGCGTTAATATACTGGTTATCTTGTTTATGTACAGGTGCCAGCGTGCATCTAGACCCATAGCAGGGCGTCTACCTGTGTAGCTCAATCCGCACCCTAATGCGCCATTTTGTTTATGGAACCTGACATGAATGGCTAATACTACACGTTATGATCCCAATAAACTACATTCCCGAAGTAGTTAGATGCCATGCCAGGACTTTCCCTTTATGAGCACGGCTATACTGAACTGGATGGAAAACTCGGACAATTTTACATTGTCGCTCAACCATAGGTTCACGTGTGTCACGTGAGCATTGAGTTCTGTACCTAGTGACATTTTTAATTGCTGGACTAACTAGTCATTAGGGTTTTTCATATATGCTTATCACCATTTAATCGGAATTATATGTTCAAATACACATTTTTTTTATTATGATAAGCGCGCCCAGGAACTCTTAAGGTGCCCGACAACGCCCATGGGATTTCGAACTTAAAGGGGGTGCTACGAAAATCATGTCGGCTGGGCCAGATGCTTCTAAGTGGCTCTCTGAGATGTAGACCTAGCGAGTCTGTATTGTTAACTATTTTAATAAAAAAAAAATGTTTTTAAGGTTCGACTAAACAATTTAAACAAGAGATCAAGAGAATCGGTTGAGAAATGCGACCTGAAGAGGACAACAGCCGGATATACGAGAACATTTTTGTCCAATCTTGAAACAGAGACCTTCGCCACGCTCGGTCAATTATATTCAAACTCCATACATATTGAGTTCCGTTGGTGGCACGCCAGCTAGTCGCATATCGGGCGCACGCACGTCGTCGGAACAATATTGACAAAATGGCGACTTGTTATGACAGTAAGTAATATGTCTGGTTGTAAAAACAGAGGTGACCGAGTAAACTTCAAGAAATAGAGTTGCTCAGAAGTATGACTGATGTCGCCTAGCAAGCTAGCGAGAGGATGTGCATTCGCTATTCCCAATCAATTCTGTGCTATCACTTACTAATAAATTTTATTGTTCAAACCGTTTGATTTGTAGAGCGGGTGTACGTGTCTGCAAGGTGAATATATTACAATCTGAAGCGTATGTCTGACAAACTCTCTGTTTTCAACCATCTCTGCCATGGCGAATGCTCTTCGGAGTTGCATAACGGCATCCTTCCGTCCTCTTTCTACCCTATGGGGGCTTTGTTTATGGGAATGTACTTATATACAAATTAGAACCAACCGATCCTTTATCGGTGAACTATAGAATCAACTCTCTGCCGAGATAATTTCCGAAAGTACAACCTTAAACCCACGGAGGAGGGACCTCCTCAACAATGGAGGGAGGAGGAAAACCCTACAGTTCTTCAAGGTGTGTAGAAGCACCTGGCCGGCCGGCATGTTGTCGCAGCCCACGTGTAAGTTCGAAAGCCCATGGGCATCGTCGGGTGTCTCTTACGTGAGGGCCTGGACCATAAGCCCCGCTTATAAAATAAAAAGATCTTAGTCATATGTCATATCAGCAAGTGACTCATTAATGCATTACACATTTACGTTGAAGTTAACGCAAGCATGTGATCGGCCATTAACATTCGATTCCCGTCCAGCTAGTCGATGATGCAGCGGCGTGATCGATACAAGAACGTCCACCATGCAACCACCCGTCCCAACATTCCGACATTGTTTCACATCGGTGCGCGTCCTAAGTACTACTAGAGGTGGCAATGGTCTGTTTTTCTAGATTTATAGTCAGTGTAAGCTCCAATTCAGTTAAGCTTTTAGTGGCACATAGGATTAGTTGTTGCGTGTCCTTATTCGAATTGTGTGCTCATATAATGATCTATACAATACTGTCGACATATTTTATTTATTAAGAATAGATTTTCGGAATAAAATCATCAAAACAATTACCTAGAGTGAATGACCCCCCCCCCCCCCCCTTTTTACCCCCAATTTTACATCACATGCACACTTAAACATCCTCCCCCCTCACACACACCTTACACAACACAATTCACACTACAAGCTCTTTAAATTGATTTGAATAATGTACATAACCTTAAAAAACTGCTTAACGTCCGAACTCATATTTCCAAATTGATCAATGGAATCATTTTATTGGCCATAAGCTTTATATTAAGAACTTTTGTATAACTAACCTTAGATAATACTGTCGAATTCCTGAATACGAAATAAATGAAAAAAAATTCAAGGAAGCTAGTTAGCAGCCACCAAAGCATTCAAACACTAGCACTTCTTCAGAGTTGGCGTTTAAAAAGTTTGGATTTTAAAACGTTGATTATTTACGGTTTTAAGGTGCAAAACGCGATTTAATCCCTGTAAGTTTGCCAGGTCTTAATAATACTAGAGATCTACCAAATTTCTCTCATTCAATATTTTGAATTTTAGTTGTTAAATTGAATTTAGCAAATGGTAGTATATTGGCAAATGGTTAGAGGTGTGCACTAAAATTGTGTAAATCGTAAATCGTAAAACAGAAAATAAAAGAGAAGTCTCAGTAGCAGGTTGAACGAAACGATATTTCATATCAAATTTGTATTCCTTTCAAAGCTCTAATGTTTTTTAATTAAAATTGGTCTAGATTAGTGGAGACGATTTTAAGATTACGTTAAGAAAATTGACTCCTGTAAAGTCACGTGATTGATGAACACGCCCTAAATAAGTACACATTGAGACAGTTCTGTCCTCCACAGTCGTCGGCAGAGTCGCTCGTTGTTTACTTGGCTCGAGCATTGATATTCATTATTCATAATTTAATGTTTTGTTTGTACAGTTTTGTTACGTTAAATCCTTACAGGCTATGAATAATGCAGCCGGCTCGCGTGCTGCACCGTCGCGTCAAACTCCACAAACAACGCTACATTTTTGAGGCTAACTTTCGGTGTTGTTCTGCTATCCGACTGAGTTATGGCTGGCTTAGCCTCATCGTTTGCCGTAGGTGGTCTATTTATGGGGTGGGATTTGTGGGCAGCGGTGTTGGCGGCGCCGGCCAATGTGGCTTGCGGAGAGGAATAATTTCTAGTGACTGTGTCTGTACTATGTAGGCATGGATGGAAGTCTTAGAGATGAGTGTATAATAATTGCATTTATTTACATGTGTATTTGATTAAAAACTAATAACTTGCTTTGCCCTAAATTGTATGAATCTGAATCGAGGAATGGAAAATAGGAAAAAAGTTTTGCTGATCAAGATCTGGGGCGAAAACCCTTAAATATTATTTTTTCAGCCTATATTCAGGTTCACGGATATCATTGTATTTTTTTATTCGTACATTTCTTATTAATAATCATATTCTGTGCGTCCTATTCTGTTACATCCAATCAGTGTTTTGCTCCTACAGTATTATCGGCATGAATAATACAAAATATCGTTTAAACTCCTTCAAACCTACTTCAAAGTAGCCGTCCAAAATAAGGAAGGTGCTGGCATACCACCTAATCCCTTCAGGAATGCGGTGTGTTAGGTTTATATCATGAGAGTAGGCGAGGTAATAGCCATCCATGTTTAGTTTGTAAACAGCGCCTATTTCAGTCTGCAAAAAATATGATTTGGTTGCACGAATAACCGCGCAAGATTATGAAAGCTGCATTTGCTAATTAATGAATTTCGCTTCATAGAAGTGTAATTTGTAATACTTTTACCGAAGCTTTTAGTTATAATATTGCACAAACCTTTTTTTTGCAACATAACCGAACAAATAATTTTTGTAATCCTTTTTTTAGTGACATGTGAACGAGTTATTCCATTATCCATATCTTTGTAACTACTCTGTTTGGTTTGGCAGACGATTGTTACTACTTTTCTTCTAAATTATCCATTATGCATTTACATTTTGCAGTTCCTTTGTTACTCAGATCTTTTAAGGCGACACAAGGTGAACATATTAACAACAACCACCTGTAATTAGAGAACAATACGGGACAAAAAGTATCGTATAAACAGCATTAAAGTTTACACTTAAAATGTAGCAACTATTGAGCATTAGGCACAAACTAAAATGGATCTATTAACTTATTCCTCTTGTGACACCCTCCCTAATAACCGTTCAATCATAACCCACAATCGTTCAGAAACATCGCCATTCTGTCAAATTCCACCTACATCCATACTCCTGTTCGCGTCTCGGTACACAATGCTCGGGACGATAACGCCACAATGGCCGCACTCCTAGGACCGTTCCCCGCCGGAGTCGCCACAGAAACGGCTTCATTATCTGCGCCTGTCATACATGATGAATGACAATATTAACGTACGACAATAAGCTGCGTACAAATGGACTATGAAGCCGTTTCTTTTACAAGAGAGCGATCAGATCGGTTACAAAGTCGAGCGATAGCCTGGCTACACGCATTTACGTGGGACGGCAGACCGCAGCGGCATAGGGTACACTTTTAGCCAGTGGGTTCAAGATATACCAAATTCTTTTGGTTTTGAGCTGTAAAGGTATTTAGTACGGAGGCCTTAGAATTGCCTACCAATCTTGATTGGTAGATTTCGATGTCTAAAAATGAAAATGAATTAAAAACACAGAATAATATTTAGACCTTTAGAAATGTATTGCGTTGCGGAAAATAAAGGAAGAAATTAAGTGAGACCGGCAAAGTGACTACAAGAAGACTTTAAGTGTGCTCTTTACTTTCAGTTTTTGGATGGCTAAGACCTACGATATGATATTCCTTCCTTCCTTAGATTGCAGAATTTGAGTGGGCCCATTGCATTTCTTTCAGTTGTTCGGATTTTATGTAAAACTATAGGGACTATAGGTACCATTCCTTACTTAATATTCTTCAATCCTACCGGGTATTGGTACTATCTCGATGCAATAAACTTAAAATCTCTACGATACTATTGTGTGTGAAAATATATCATTTTATTATTATTATTATCACATGAAAATTTATTAATTAATACGATAATTAAACTTACAAAATATAAAAGATTTCATCCAATTTTTCTCTACAAAGCAATTTTGTACACGCCATTACGCTCGCTGCATTTCCTCGCTGTATAGCCAGTCCGACCCTCTGTCGAAAATATCTTCCAGATCGGTAATCGCCTAAACCTTCTTTTAATTTAGAACCCAAGTTTTTGACAAATAACTTACTTACTAGGTATGTAATATTGCAGTACAAGTGCAGAAAGGTTCTGGCGACACTTTTTTTTTTTTTACTAGCCACCAAATGTTTCCGAAGCTCTAAATGGAAATGATTTGATGTTTCTCATTCATTTTTACGATATTGATGCAATTTGGTAGATGGATGCATTGTCCTGGTCCAGCCTTTGGGACCAACCCTTTGGGCAATTTTTTATCAATGAAATAATTCAGCCCGACATTAACCCGAGCGGAGCCGGGTACCGCAGCTAGTAAGTAATAAGTACACTTATAGCTTGTACCCCGGCACAATTTCAAGAGCGTTAACTCGTGTAAGCTGTGTCGGGAGAGGTTGGGAGCATGCGGCCGGAGCTAGCGGCCGGAGCGGGGTCTGTGGGACGACGCCGCGACGCGACGGGACGAATGTATCGGGTGTCTCGACGGGGTCAACGTTTGGTGTGGCCATTGTTTGTTTCGACGAGGCAATAGTACTCTGAGTGGTCAGTCTGAGTTCTCACCTAAATTGGCGTTTACGGCAAACCGATCGACTGGCGTTTTCTCCAAACTCCATACAAGTTTTTGCTAGATATTCTGTGGTTTTACATCTTAAAGCTGTCAAAGTCAAACGCGGACTTGTGATTTGTATGAAAACGCGGAGTGGACGTAAACGTCGTCGTATTTCCGGCAACGTTGAGTAAGCTGTCATATCAAGCTCAACTCGCAAATGTTAGTTCGCTTAACGCCCGATGCGCGCGCTCTTCAATTTGATGAATTCAAAGGTTGAATGGTAGAGAATGCCTTATGGCATTAATTTCCGCCTTTTTGTACCGTATGGCTGCAAATAAAGTATTTTTTCATTTTCATTTCAATTTCTCCATATATTTGACAACGCCAGTCGATGTTTGCCGTAACGCCAATTTAGGTGACAACTGAGACTACCGGCTCTGATTCGTTGTTGGAGAATCGGTCGCTTCTTTATTTAGATGTTTAAACTAATTAAAAGCGCTAATTTAAATTGCACAGGCCGTTTTGGTAACGGTTATTGAGGCTTGTAACTTACATATAATGTCTGTTTTTTTTATGGACGTACCATTTTAATATCTCTAGTAGAATAGTCATATTTTATTGATTTGAAATAATCCAACGACACTACATTAAAGCATTTTAATCAGATTTTTTAAAATAATGAGAAAAGTTTTAGTTCGAGAAATTCTGCTTCTGAATTCCTGCGACATTTGATTTACATGTCCGCTGTTCTACCGCTGAGCTATTCCGACAACGAATTTCTCGATTATGTTCAAATCGACACAATGATTTAGATTACTTCTACTAAATGTGCTTACCTATGTAAGTATTTAATAGAGAAAACCATAAGCTGTTTGTTTCGTTGTTCTCGGCATGATCATCAACGCTTACCTGAAACAATACGAAAGCACAAATGAATATCAGATTCAATTTAGTATTCAGTAAAAATATTGTCAAATCGTTCATGAAACCGTTTCCACAATGGAAAACACAATCAAAAATACATCACATACGTCCTAATTAAAAAATAAAGGACAGAAAATTCCTGCATCCTTGTAAAAAAGTGCATTCAAAACCTTAAAAAAAAACGAAAATTGCCAGTTACTAACCTGCTAAGTCCTATTTTTTTCCTATCAATGCTTAGGCTCAATTCTTTCGAAACATCCGGATCTGAATGGTTTATAATATTGTAGAAAATCACTTGACAAAAATTATAAAATAATTAAAAACATAAAATAATTATTGTAAACAGATGATGCAAACTAAAATAAGACAATATAAAGAATGCCTGGACACACACTCAATGTATACAGGTTATCACAAGTTTTTATTTAATCCTCAGCTATGAGATTGAATGTTGATGTTCACAACTGTAAGACTAGCTACGAAAAAAGATTTAAATAGGTTGGTGTTAACGATTTGTTATTTATATGTACAGCCAACCAAAAGTTAAAGGATACATTTCCGGTTAAACGTAAAAATGAATGGAGTTTATACAACCTCTGATTCAATTTTTTTAGGGTTTTCTTTACTCACTAGCTAGTAGACATCCTCGAGTATGTTTGAATCTATACTCAACACTATAATTGTTTCCAAAAGTCAAAGTATTTCGACTGTTCATCTTTTCATTCAACCGGATGTGTATCCGAAACTCTTTGTTCGACTGTACAATTACCAAATATATAAAAATATAATTACAATGAAGTTACTGCAGAACGTTTGGAACCTGTTGACTAAAAGTTTGAGGTTATTTTTCAAAGCGAATCTTCTTTAGTCTTATTACGCGCTCTGCCGCTGGGGACTAAACTAATAAAAATCGTCACCGTAACTGGTGGAGGAGTCCATTATGAAATGGATTCGCCTGGCCACGAGTCCATAATTAAATAAACTCGTCCAAAAATGCCTAGAAGCTTCGCTTCTCTCGAGCCTCCCCCGACTTTACCCAGTTTTTTGTCCTATGAAGCTAACGGTTCCATATAATCATGTGATATAAGAAATAGACTAGGAGGTCGCGACAAAAATGGTAACGATAACGTAAATGGCTGAAACTGGGTTCACGGGATAAAGACCAACCCTCTGAAGCTAAATGTGTCAGTCTGCCTGCGCCAAGTGGTTGCGTTACCTAGATAAGGCGCCTGAAAAAGTAGTTATCGTTACAACAAAAATATATGAAAAAGGTATATGGCTGTAAATAATGCAGCATGAAAGTATCAGTACATACTTACTTAGTAATACCAAAACTGAACAAATCCTTGTTTGCAATTCGTAGTTATAGGCGATTTAGTTTACAGATATAATATTTACGTATTTTCAAGTATGTAATTGAAAAACCGACTGATTATTGTTGTATAATTATTGGGTATCAATATTCCAAAACCATCAGCATATTCATCAGCAGGTACATACCAACTTCTATTTTATATAGCCAATCTAGATAACCCAACCACTTGGCGCAGGCAGTCTGACTTATTTAGCATCGGAAGGTTGGTCTCTAACATGTGAACCCAGATTCAGCCATTTACCTTATCGTGACCAAAAATGTCGTGACCTCCCGGATTAAAAGACCATTGGTAAGACTACATATGACACGTAGGTATTAAGGTGGCCCAACCCGCTCATCTCCCCATACAAAAGGGGAAAGAAGATCACGCCTATATTTCTTGTCAGAGATCCAAAATTTTGCTCAAAATTGCTTTATTTGATTGAACTAGATGTCTGATGACCATTGGCATTGTAAAATTGTGTTTGGTTTCGTAGTTATAAAGTCCGAAAGTTCGGATTTTTCGCGCGTTTTATACAATAACTTTGGAGGTGGATTACGCAATGATAAAGTAAGAACATCTTAAAAAGATTAGTCATCAGACATAGCTTATTTAAGCAAGATTTAGAATATATTTGGTTTTTGTTCGATTTTTGGCTACAGCGGTCGTGGTTTACTTTTAGCTATAAGTCGTTTTGAAATTAAAATTTTCGTAAATCTTAGCAAATCATACACTATGCACATTGTCTTTTTTGTGGACAGGTTGCATCTTCCTCATCACGGAGCCTGTCTTATTCTTAGAAACAGAGAAGGTCCCAGAGCGCAACAGCACGGTTTTGTACCGTGCCCGCAAATGAGTTGAGGCCGCCGGGTTGGGCCACCTTAAGATAAAAAAATGGGACCATTGCTGCACAGCTGGCCTCGGATTTCGTTCCGGCTCGCTCATGAGAGCGTTAGGCGAGAGAGACAGAGCTAATTTGAATGCACACATGCACGAGTTCGCGAGTTCGCTGCGGGTTCGCAAGTTTATCAGCGTCGCGGCGAAGGCGGTGCTCTGACGAGACATGCCAATGGCAATTATTGTCCTAAGCATTGTTGTGAAAGTCGAACTCACGACAAAGAGAAAACAATGGGCCATTATGAGTGAGTGCAACTAAGGAACGCGTGCACTGCGCAGTTTCAAACTTGACAGTCGTGTTTCTTGTACACATAGAGCGATACTCTACCCACACGTTTAACATTTAAGTTGTTAGATAATGTATTGGTTAAATAAATTAGATTTAATATAAAGTACTCTGTTTATTAGGTACTTTTTTTATTAAAAACTATTGATCATTGTGTCATCTCTGCGACAATAAATAAGTGTTATTGATAAAATCAAGGACCCATTCAGTTAGTCTACAGGAAATATCTGAAATAAAATAATTATACAGGCTGCATTTTCAAATGCATACTCAATTGCATGGGATCCGAGGGCAAAACTTAGCACCTTGCCATCTTAAAATTTCCTGAAATCTCAAAAAACAAAGCAGTTCACATATATTATAGGCTCATTATAATGCATGGGAACTGTTGTCTTCGCCATTTCGGAAGTATCTCAAATGGTGACGTCCTTTTTAACCTTCAGAATCACCCCTGCAGTAGTGTGCACATTCAAAAGATCACAATTTTGCAAGGTGTACTGCTACCAGTAAGACTCGAAAGAGGGTGACGACCGAGAATGACGAAAAGGCAGGCTAAGAACAGGCTCAGGAAGCAGGATATAATTCCAGTCTACTATCGTTATATACCTAAATTTTCTCTTTAAATTTCATCATATCAAAAAAAATATTTTGTTTTTATTTTATATTTAACTTATATGTAACCGAATTAACAAAATAAGGAAACGGGAAACATCTAAAACTGGCACTGGTATTTTTAGGGTTCCGTACCCAAAGGGTGAAAACGGAACCCTATTACTAAGCCTCCGCTGTCCGTCCGTCCGTCCGTCCGTCCGTCCGTCCGTCCGTCCGTCCGTCCGACCGTCCGTCCGTCCGTCCGTCTGTCCGTCTGTCACAGGGCTGTATCTCAGTAACCGTAACAGGTAGACAGCTGAAATTTTCACAGAGTGTGTATTTATTTTGCCGCTACAACAATAAATAGGTAAGATTAAAAAATAATTAAAATTAAAGGGGGCTCCCATACAAAAAACGTGTTTTTTTTGTTTTTTTTTTACGATGGTACGGAACCCTTCGTGTGCGAGTCCGACTCGCACTTGGCCGGTTTTTTTTAATCTAATTTCACGCACCCAACATTTGGGCAGAATTAAATTAATGTATTATTGGCTGCACCTAAGGGACTTGGAACATGTAAATTCACCTCACCCTGGGAAACCACGCTCATCGAGGTATTGCAAGAATATCATAGTCCTGCTGTCCACCATGCTTATTCCGTGTACAAAGGTTGAAGGTTTGAGGAAATATAATCGCCGGCAGACGCACACCCTGGCGGTGTTTGAACGGCGTTGTAAAAGCACTTTAAGATAAATTTAAGAAACTATTAACCCTCCACAGGCGTCCCCGTGAATAATCGAAACAATCATTAAATATTCGCCCCTTCCCCTAATGAGTCAGCACAATTCGGGTTTACTGGTTAGCTACGATCATGGAAGACATCATTTGCAGTTTTGCCAAGAACTATATAATCAAAATATTCAAGGGAGAATTTCAGTTCTCTCATCTCTTCTTCTAATACAAACTTAGCTACATAGGTGAGTGATACATTGGATTTATTATTATGCCGCGGGCAACCGTGTAGAATCATAAGGTGAACCGTGGTACGTCGACGCGATGGGACTGACCAACCCTCCAACATTATTAAGTATGTTCGCGTCTGCAAGCATTCTTTTGAGATGCTCCTACTCCGTAATGCATCTTTCTGACCGGGCTCTGGCCTGTGCAACCATGCCAGAACCTAACTTGCGACCAACCAAACTTCGCAAGGGCTTCGCTCAGTTTCCAATTCGCAAGGGATGCTAGATTTTCGAGTGACAGCAAACAAAACATGTGCAAAGATGATTTGTATGTCTCAACAAGTAAATTGCATTTCGGGTCACCAGAAACGAAAAGTTTGGAAAGGTTATTTTTGGATTATCTCTCTGTATCTACAACGTGTTCATAAAGAGAATGTCCTTGGCCGCACTCCTATTGCGGGGTTTTGGGCTAATATCATATGATGGTATTAGCCCTCCATCTCTAGTTCTATAAAAATATATTTAACCAACGATGTCCAAGATAAGAACATATTACATAATTTAGAGACACCATAAATCATCCACAAAACCCTATCGAAATTCAATCCCAACGCGCATAGAGGGAGAGCGCCAAGGGCACCACAATACGGTTTGTTTAAATGCATTTATCCGTTCCTGCGACTTCTGTTTTGTTTCTCTTTTTAAACTGGCACTTATTAAATTTGGAGTGCTCGCCTTTAACGAGCTACTGCCGCCGCCGGGACGCTGCGGGACGGAGGGGACTCCTATTAGGGGTGGGTAACGAGTAGTGATAAGGAAGGCATTATGTCTCGCTCCCAGTGCAGTGGGGGGGGGGGGGGAGGGGGCTCGGGTTGCGGCGAGTCATAGGGTAAACGATGAACAGTTGTCGCTCATATAGATTCGCGCTTCGAGAGCACAGCCACATTTATGTACCTACTCGCTGACCCTAACATAGGACTCGATAACAAACCATCCGTAAGCCTAAGTCCGCTAATAGATAACTACACTTCGAGCGTTAGCGTTATGAGATAACCCCGGAATCACACAATTTTTTACCCGACTGCGAAAGAAGGAGGGTTATGTTTTTCGAGTGTATGTATGTATGTATGTATGTATGTATATATGTATGTATATATGTATGTATGTATGTATGTGTGTATGTATATTTCTTTGGCACGCCCTACAGCCTAAACGGCTTGATGGATTTTGGCTTGAGAGGTGTCGTTAGATTCGTCTTAATTGTGAGAGTGACACTGGGTATATCAAAATTATAAAAAAAAATCATAGCCGATTTTTGGTGCTAAATTATGTAAAATATATTTTTCCTTGAAACCTATCGAGTGGGGTATCAAACTAAAGGGTTTTCTAAATAGTTTACAAAAAGGAATGCAACTTATATGTTTAAGTGTAATTTGGAATGAGAAATTCCAAAAATCATCAAAATATTCAACGTTAAAAATGAATTCGATGATTTTACGCAAGCGCGCTTGTCACACCAACTCAGGTCATATACTCCTCTTTTCACTACCTCCAGCTATATGGAATGTAGTTTCGGTTACATTGCATATTTATATGGTGTAACCGAAAGATAACTTTGGGATGTCTATAACTGGAAGTGGTGGATCCGGGCGATAGTCAGATAGATTTTCGAAATTCTCGGACGCCGCATAGACCGACAACACCGGCATATCTAATAGCTTTACTAAAGATAAGAAAAAACTTTCTATGAAGATGTCGTCAGCCCCCTGATGAGGGCTTCTGTTACATAGGGTACATAAGATATGATCGTCATCATAATATCACTGATCTTTAACCGTGCGTCCTTGGGATCAGTGGGACGGAAAAGCACGGCCATGCCAAAGTTGGGTTTATCATCATATATCACATATTATTAACCCGTTATATTATTCAAAATAATAAACCAGGAGTTTATCTACGGATTAAATCATGAAAAGTTATATTTTGATGGGCTTTGGAGGCAAGAAAAACAATAAACGCTAAGTTGGGATGTAACAGTTTATAAGCTTCAAGGTAACACATTCGATCGGGCGATTGTGGACCTCGGGCCCACATATATTTGCAAACGATGAATCCAGGTCTCTTTCGCCGCATCCATTTAAAGTTCTAATCTGTGAAACTGGAACTTAACTAGCACAATAATTAAATAAAAATGGCTTTAACAATGCTTTTGACTCACATTCAAAGCTGTCAGTCAAGAGACAACTTCCAGTCTAATGAAGTAGTGGATATAAATATTATAATCATGGTTATTATGGAGTTTATTGAATTTTAACTAGCAGTTAGTTTATACATGGATGAAATCCTGTGATCAAAGCGATTGCTACAGGGTCCGTCACTCGAACTGTTACTTCTATTTTCAAAATAATAATGACATCGCGCCAAATTTTGGTGAAACGTCAATTTGTTTCATTGTTTTTAAGTGGGCGAAAAGAGCGGAAACAAATTTGAATTGTATAATAAATTTTCGCAATGGATATTAAACCTAACATTGTGATCGTTTTGTATTTGACCGGAAAATCACAACCAGTCATCGCTCGGGAGCTCCGACATTTACGTGTGAACAAAAGTTTAGTGCATCGAACCATTAATCGTTATAACCTAACAGGGAGCATTGCTAAACGGCATAGAGGCGGTCTTCCGAAAATAGCAGTATCACATGATATGGTTCGGAAGTTAAAGGCTCGAATTCAAGGAAATGCTCACCAGTGTTCTGCAAAATTTGCGAAAAGTCTGACAATACCCGACTCAAGTAATCGGCGCATACTGAAATAAAAAGAAATGCAACTGAAGCCCTACCAATAAAATACAAAAATTACAGCATCTATGTTCAGCGCAGAAGGCAGTTCGACTACAAAGAGCTCAAGCACTGAAAGTCTTGCGTGGCGATCTGGAAAACATTGTTTTTTCAGATGAAAAAATGTTTACTGTCTAACAGTATATAAACAAACAACATTTTCGTGTTTGGCTACAGGGCAAATCCAACGAGAATTTAGACGATGGAGTAAGCAATTCGTAAGCAAGCGCCCGCTTCTGTTATGGTCTGGGCTGCAGTGACCGCAAATGGTCGCTATTTACGCGTGTTTATCGAGAAGGGCGTCAAAGTCAACCAGCAAGTGTGTGAAAAAGGTGTTAAATGAGGCGCTCATACCATGGGCACGTAAACAATGCAGTACGAAACGCTGGACGTTCCAACAACACTCAGCATTGTCTCAGAAAGCTCTTATCTATGGATCAAAGGAGGCTATATAAAACAATAACAATGATTGTCTTAAAATTAAATGTTTTATTGTGATATCTTTTTTAACGAACCATACTTCAATTAACCAAACAACATCATTTTCAATTGGTAACACTTCGAGTGACGGATCCTGTATATATAACCACTGGATTTGAGTGTCGAACAAATTTGTTTGCTTATAAATTAAGTGTAACTGTAATAAACGATGATGAGAGGGAGATTCTAAAAAAAACATATATAGGGTGTCAACGGAGATATGGTCCAAAAGCTAGCCACGTATTCCTCGGCATATTTGGTGCTAAAAAGGTAGATGATATTTTGGTTGTACGACTTGAAAAATATCCTCCCCATACATTTTAAATACCTACACATAAAATGTATAGCCTTTTTGTTTCAAATATGCCAAGGAATACGTGGTTAACGTTTGGACCATACCTCCACTAAAACCTTGAATATATCGGTCATATAATCAAAATTCGTTGAATGAGGGAATTTCATTCTATGAACTGATGACTTCATTAAAGCCTTAAAGATAACATCAAGAAACTTTTAGAAGATGTAGTTTTGTTTTAATATCAATCAAAACACTCTATTTGTTACACCTCGTGGTGTAGGGACTAAAATATTGCCTTTCATGCAAGAGGTTATGGGTTCAAATCCTCGCATCGGTTATACACCACTTTATTTTGCGAGTTGTTCATGGTTCGGAACCCATGTAAAACTGTAGGTCACCTTACCCTACCAGGTGACAGGGTTAAGCCCGCCTGGGTTCGTAACATTGCATTAGGAAAAACTATGGTCGAAGTGGCAATCAATCATTGTCAATATCCGTGTGCAGCCGTGATTCTGTATAAAGGAAGGTCCTGGCCTGTCACCTAATTCCTTCTGTAATTTGTTGAATTAGGCTTATATCATGACGGTAGTTGTGTTATATTAGCCATCCATGTCAAGTTCCATAATAATACCTAACCTTACGTTCGTTGGAATGTATTAACGTGCAGATATTTAAATGATAAATGCATGCTCTACGAAAACTAAAAATAATTAAAATAAAACAAATTATTTAAAAATATAAAAAACCTGACTGCGAAAAAAAATTTAACTTAAAATTGACTTAGTAAAGGAACTGAAAAGATAGAAACAAGTTGAAAAATTAAATATTTGTTGTGTTTGAATGATCATGGCTGACAGAATAGATAACTACACTTCGAGCGTTAGCGTTATGAGATAACCCCGGAATCACATAATTTTTTACCTAACCACTACAACTGCATAACGCTCTCATAGCACTAACGCTTCAAATAGGCGAATCCTAAATGTGGTCAGGTGCTTAGTGACGCTCCATACTCCGAACCTGGTGATAGCTTTGCTGATGACCTAAGGGAAAGTAACGGGGGAAGTGGGAAACTGAAATGACCAAAAGAGAGATTTAATACCAATCCAGATTGAAAATAAACCTCTATTGTGTATGCTTGATATTGTACGATTATATAAGTGTGTTTAGTTTAAAAATTATTTTGCAAATTAGTTTAGATTGACTTACTTAACTGACTGATACAAATTAAGGAAACTTAATATTTGCGCAATCTACTTCTCGATGTGAACCGGGTGGGGGCGAAGAATCCAAATTGTACCGTAGTTACTGCGCCCACTTCGCTTATTACATGCGTTAGATGCAAGACTCGCCTGGCTACACTCTGCCGACGCGACGGGGTGGCTGCTAGAAGTCATCCGACTGGCTACACTCTGCCGATAGGGTGGCCTCGGGTCGCGACCGAACCCTTGAGCGTAATCAAAGATTCGATCTCGACTTAAATGAACACCCAGAGTGGGGCGCGGGCCCGGAGCGGGCGGAGGGAACGCCAGGCCTCTCTATTGATTCGTTTCAAGATAATAAGTATTAGGGAGGGCGTTAAGATATTGCTTTAGTGAATTGTTTTGGTCTGTTTCGCATCTCCTCGCGGTATCGACGCCTTAAGGTGGCCCAACCCGGCGGGCCTAACTCATTCGCGGGTACGGTACAAAACCGTGCTGTTGCGCTCTGGGACCTTCTCTGTTTCAAAGAATAAGACAGGTTCCGTGATGAGGAAGATGCAACATGTCCATAAAAAAGACAATGTGCATAGTGTATGATTTGGTAAGATTTACGACAATTTTAATTTTGAAACGACTTATAGCTAAAAGTAAACCACGACCGCTGTAGTCAAAAATCTAACAAAAACCAAATAGATTATAAATCTTGATTAAGTAAGCTATGTCTGATGACTAATCTTTTTAAGATGTTCTTACTTTATCATTGCGTCATCCACCTCCAAAGTTATTGTATAAAACGTGCAAAAAATTAAAACTTTCGGACCTTATAACTTAGAAACCAAACACAATTTTACAATGGCAATGGTCATCAGACATTTAGTTCGATCAAATAAAGCTATTTTGAACAAAATTTTGGATCTCTGACAAGAAATATGGGCGTGATCTTCTTTCCCCTTTTGTATGGGGAGATGAGCGGGATGGGCCACCTTAATCGAGAGACTGAACAAACGCGAACTGCTAATTTTGGTTCCCACTTTGTATTCGAAGCGTTCTGCCAATGAGTGATTGCATCACTGCTAAACTACTAATGAATCATTCTATTTATCTATGTGGTATCATGTTCTGAATTCGGCATGAGCTAGATAATATGCATTTTGTCCATTCACTTATTTTTTTAATTTCCATTTTAATACACATTTAAGAACTATTTCATTACAATTAACCGGCTTAAAACTAAACTAAAAAAAAACGAAAAAAAGTCCCTTCACTTATTTAGTAATAATTTTCGCAACATACTTACATATTTAAATATTAAATAGATAACGTTAACAGTCTGACATTTGCTTTGAGGATTTAGGAGCAAAAAATCTACATTTATGGATATGCTTTATGTGATTTTTTTTGTAAGTAGTTAAGACATTCTTCCCGCCATAATTATCAAACTTTTGAATTATGTATTTATATCATAGGTCGATTAGAAATGTTTGCACGATATTATTCGGGGCAAACACAAAAAATCTGCAAATGTTTCACAATTCTTTCAATGTCCAATATCCATCCAGTCAACATTCCATACAATAATACTTCTGTAATTTTATTTTCAGCCTCAAAATTCAAATAATAATCAACAACAGGATTGACCTATACTTACATGAGAAGATTATAAGTAAGCAGTAACATTTATGCAAGCATATTATTGAAAGTCTCCGTACTTTTAGTAAGTCATAATACAACAGTATTCAAAAGAAAGCATATATTTTGAATACCGAGACTGTGGCTAAAATGGTAGGCGCGCCGAATATGCTTCAAATCCTGGTTCATTTTCCAGGACACCAACGTAATAAGCCAGCTAAAAACCGGAGCGGACCAACGTAAGAGCGGTTTGCGCAATCGTCTTAGATAGGCTTCACCTTAAAAAGGGGATAACTAGTAAAACGGACGGCGAAGATAAGTTTTTACTCTCGCAGGCGGCAGCCGGATTAAGTCCGAGCAGGTAAGAGAGAATGGTTACTTAGGAAGCTTTTAGGAGAAGGTAATATTATGACAGTGGCATCGTTACGTGCCATTCTTGGCGGATGGACAAAGGGTAGCACTACCGGCGTCGCGAGCTTACTTTCTGTGCGCAAAGACTCCTTTCTATGCGCAAAGGAAGGTAAATGCGCCACGGTTGTGATCAATTCAAAACCAGAGATTGCTACTTCGGATAATCTTTAGAATACACTTCGAGTAAAAATATAATTTTTTGGCTGAAAACTTAAATTTTATAGGTATGACAGGTTTTTGTTCATGTAACTGGACATTGATGGTCATGATGTAAGCCCAACACAACGCATTCCTGAAATAACTAGGTGCTATGCCAGGGCCTTACCTTCATAAGCACGGCTACATTGAACTGGATGGAAAACATGGACAATATATTACTTTTATGTACTGATATATTTGCTTTTCATTACATGATAAGAACTTATGCATAAAACTATTTAAGCGTTTCGATCATGTTTATGTTATTTATTAATCTAATATATTTTACACATAATATTTTTTGTTCGAGTACCTGATTGGAGTCTAACACATGGATACATTGAACATTTCCCAAACTAAATGAAAACGCGAGGTTTTATTTCTTCGCGCAAACAATATATTGAGAGACGCGGAGAATTCTCTCTTTTACCGCGTACGGGAGACTCCACAGACGCGGCGACTCGAAAGCACAGGCCTCTCGACGAGAGACGGAGAGGAATAAAAAAAATACTTGAAGCCCCTCATTAACGTCTAAGGAAGTGGGGGATGAGCGCGCGAAGATAAGCGCAGCCTTACCTGCGCGAATGAATCACCTTTACGGCGACGCGACGCGCCAACGTTTGCTCTCCCCGCGGCGTTAGATCGACTGTGCCTAGGTCGACGTGTTAGGCTAGCAAGATCGAAAAGGCAATGCAAACGATAGTTTTTTCTTCTTCATGTGTTTTACAGGATAGTGTTGTAGATGAATGCATACATTGAAGCCTCCTTGAGGCTTCTACCCTGGAATGTGAAGCGTGGCTAGATTTGCAAATAACAGTGAAATAAGGATGGTCGTAAAAAAGAAGAAAATTATTGGCATTTCTCATTCAGGTATATTTATGTGTCCTTATTTAATGGAATATCATATATTGTGCCTGTAGTTTCTAAGACAGAGAGATATATAATATCATGACAGTGAATTTCAGGTCACATTTTTTTATTATTACAAAATATCTAGCCTGAATTTCAGAGGAAAGCTTGCTGATTTTTCAAGTGCTTTAAGTGTTGTTAACTTGTGTGAAATTGTTTGAGATTGCTAACGAGGACCCGTGGCCGTTGTCACAAGAAAATGAATAAGGGTTACTTTGAAATGTAAGCTCTACATATTTAGGCTCGTAGACATAGACGTCTAAGTTAATCAATGTTTGTACGCGTCACTGTTAGTGAAAGAGTTGAATGAGAATTCGAACTTTAAAGCGTCGACCTATTGCCGCTAAAGCATTGGCGCTTCTTTCCGTGCCAAGCGAGGGCAGGAATGGGCCATAAACACGTCATAAATATGAAGAACTGGGTGGTTGGTTGGGACCGGCGCCCGCTATTATTTGCCAAATGTCCACGTTTTGTTAAATGTGCCGTGGCGGGACTCTTGATGGGCAAATGAAGTCATCAAGTGCACATCATTGACGTTCATGTGGCACCTTTTATAAAATTTACTGCACAATACAAATTGCTGTTCATTATTATTAAGACTTTAAAGTTTTTATTAATAATACCGTAATACGTAATACCATAATCTGTACCGTTCAAATAAGGTAAGAAAGGGCGAACTTAAAGCCCAAGGCCATTCTCTATCTTCCAATGTGTAGAGTAGAGAAAGACAACCATGGCGGCAGACAAAATAATGATATATAATAACACTTAAAAAAATACGAAAGACAAACTTCGACCTTTCATCATCGATTACAGACATGAATGACTGAACTATATATCTATAATGATTTCAGTTCATGTATTAAATGTATCAGTATCTGTGAATGATTTTTTTAATGGAACCCTTAGGTAAAGTATTTTTTATGCAACTAGAACATGAATCATGGTCATGAACACACTTCATATTTTGTAAGTGCCATGCTTAGGACCTTTATTATATGGCACGGTTCAATCGAACTACATGAAAAACAACGACCATTTCCTCTTCCGCTTTGACCATATTTTATTCAATGCAACGGTACCAACCCAGGCGAAATGAACTCTAAGGTACCACTTATCAGTATGTACGGACTACCTGAGAGAATTAAATGAACGTAAATAGTTTCAAAATATTCTCCGTCTTAGAATTGTTTTGTTTGGCTATTATCATAATGAAAAAACATATATTTTTGTAGGTAAGCAAAAACACGTTCTTGATCGTGGAAATGGTGGGTTTTTCTTTGAGATATTTAAGCTATAAAATAAGTTAACATACCTATGCCTTCAACCAGCGACAAGCTTCTTATAAAGCTTGGTTATGTTTTAATTAAAATGTGCTATTGCCGATCAAACCACCCCCAAGCACTCCAGCTATATTGCGCCCTTCTCTCTCCATTATTTGTACCTTCCATAGTTGCTAAGGTGCTCTACTCCCTTAATAAATCTTGTCTAATTTGTGTGTAATTATAAGGACTACGGCGCAGGACGAGGGAACAGCCAGCGCGCAGCGGGGTTTCCTACAGGCACGTGCTAACCACTCTCTCCCTAAGCAAACATCCTTTCTAGGTCGATAACGAAAAATAAACCTTCCCTTCCTAAAAATACAAGCTACGTTCCTGTGGTGTGTGCCAATTTTTGTAACTATTTAAAAATAACCTTAAACCTTCGACAACAAGATTGAGGCTCGTTCGAAAGGCGGTATCGTGAATTCCAATAAGTTTTTGCATAGCTGTCTGTGTATTACATGTTATGCGATTGTGAACGCGCGGAAAAGCAAATGTTTAATGTAATGCACGTAATTGTTCTTTGACTTTGGCACGTGTCTATGATTTAGATTAAGATCGAAACGCCGATTTGAGATCCTAGACTTCGGTGATTCAAAATATGAGAAGACGTGAATTTTATACCGCACTTTTGTAAAAAAATACTTCCGCACGAATAGCAAGGGTATATGGTTAGCAGAGCCAATGCTTCATGGGGATACGTTTTTTTTATAAAAGTCCTATTAGATTATCCGAATTTAAAAGGGGCTTTATTAAGGACTATTAAGGACGACAATGGAAGCGATGGGACGATGATATCGCAAAGACAGCAGGAAAACATGGACAAGAACAGCTAAAGACCGACCAACATGGATCTCGATGGGGGAGACCTATGCCCTGCAATGGGGAACTTAGTGAACTACTTTTTACAATTGAAACAACATACATATAAGGAACGAAACTTTAAACTGAGTCAATAAAAGGCTTTATTTCTTAAGTAAACATTTTAGGTTTTTAACTTGTCAGGAAGTGCAGTGACTACCGAATACACTGACGGTAACACCGGCCAGTCAGATCACTTACGAATTCGGGAGGCGCAACATCTCCTGTTTGTTACACTAAATGGCATCTTGTGCAGTTATTACGTGTCGTTGGAGCTCGAGAGCATCAGGAGGAAGCGAACTGACTGGCCGGCGCTCCGTCAGTGTATGTATTATCACTTAAAAGCTGCCGCTATACTGATGAGACTTGGACGCCACCCCGTACTTCAAAACGACATTATTCCCAGATCAGAGCCGGGAGCGCAGATAGTAATCATGTTCTTAACATAACATTTTAACAATGAAAAAAATGAAACTATTAGGATAAATACAAACACTGTTATTAGAAAATATACAAGCACTGTACTCATAGGTAGACTTAATAGATTGTCTCTCTTCACACCTGTGCTTACATCTAGTAATCTGTGCTTACAGCTGTTACATATAAATTATAAAATAATTTCTAACCCTAGAACGGGCCACACCTTGTTGGGTAGCAATGCACAAGTAATTTTGATCTGCTGTTGGACTTACTACAAGCCATAAATTTAATTTGTACATCTTTGTAAACACTTCTACTATGCATATACCAAATAAAGAAATAAAGAAAATACAATTTTAAAATAAGATTTACAAACGGCAGTTTTTTCGGAACACATGCAGTGCGAACGGGGTGCAGTTAATGTCATTACAGGCGGCGCATGCGCCCAGAGGCTCCCCTCGCACCACGCACGGATTTAAGATCGTATCATGCGAGCACTTGGCCTCTCCAAGTGATTATTCCGCTGATAACACACGGCCCCGTCTAGCCGAGCGGTCGTGTGCTCGAGTGATTGTAATGAAACCTGTATAGATTTTCGTCCCACGCAACAATAGTTGCTCGTGGGTGTATTGAATTACTTGTATGTGTGGTAAGCTATGAATTTTTTTATGCAAGTGGACATGGACGGCTAATACCACACCCACCGCCATGCACGGAAAAAAAGGTTTTTTTTAAATAAGAATATTTTTATTTTTACAAATAAATTTACGATGTGGAATTCTTAATTTAATAAAACCTAAATATTGTAATCAAAAACTAAAAAGCGCAGTCAGAATATTTCGCTGCTTGATATTAAATAGATACCAAACATTAAGTATATTGGAACAGTGGTTTTAAAATGATTTATTTGTGTGGACAGAATAATTTTCATAGTCGGTCTCTGTTAACACTGTCTTGGTCGCCTGCACTCTTCGGTTCCAAATTATTCTGGTTGTAACTTTTCTGTCAGTTTCGTACTTTTGTCTTGAATTAGTCAAGCCACGAGTTTAAATACATCGCTTCTTTCGACCTTTAGGAAGCAACGGGTCACACAGCGTTCTCCTTTCTTTTCCCGATTCTTATTTCCCTCATCACACTCAGGCACAGAATAAATAATAGTGCTACGCAGGTCAATATGACAGCTAGCACCAACCTATAGACCGGTAAATTCCGGTTGCGTCTCTTTCATGTTTGCCTCCTGTCTTGGTTCGTTTATTTTTATTCGACTAATCGTATCGACATGAATATCTACGTAAATGGCCCAAACAATTTGTAACGTGAAAATAGAGACGATTTCACTTTTTCTAGATAATGAAGTCCAAGCACGTGCCTATAGTAAATTCTGATTAACCGACACGACCCCGGCCGTCCGTAGTCACGGACAAAGGCTAGCCACAAATGTTTTATTGAAAGGCAATCATGCACACAGCTCGCGTCTCCGCACGCAACGCCGAACCGTGGTACCCGTCACGAACCTAACAGCGAGACATTAATAAGTCGACCGCATGCGTGGAACTCATCGGACACTCCGACTGCGCCATCAGAACTACACTGTGATGATACGAGCATCGTATTGCATACGAGAAATCGTGTTGTCATACCACTCAATCAAAATATTAGGGTGGATACAACTGAACGCATTATTTCAATGAAATGATAAGAAACGTTTACTTGTCAAAGAGTACGTACTTTAAACCTCGAGTCAAGTCGCTTATCCGGAGGGGTAGGCAGAAATGAAAGCGCCTTCCGATAACAGCATACTTCATTCGCTTTCTCTGCAGACACCATAGAGTAGCAGACACACATCTTTTCGTACTTTGTTTTGTTACATACAAGTGAGAGGTAGACGACGACGCCCATGGTATTTCTAACTTTAGCGGAGGCTGCGAAAACCATGCCGGCCGGCCAGGTGTATCTTCACCCGGCTTTTGAGTTTATCGTGCTGTTCGCTCGATGCACCAGCATAACATTTTTTTTCACTTATTCCATTATGGTAAAACATGCAGATACTATCTAGACACAAAAACAAACCCATTCAACAGTTTCTAGAGAGTTTTAACTCTGTTAAGTCAAAACATATGTTTGGTGATGTGATATATTGCTGTCGCACTCTACGTGCGAAATAAGCATCTTGTTGTCCCGAGGCGAGCGGCGCGGCCACACGGCGCGCCGCACGGCCTGCTACTTATTCTGTGGCGCGGTCACGCTCGCAATGTGCTTTCGCGGCCCGCGCCGAGCGCCATTGCGAACATTGTAATTTGTTTGTGCAGTAAGACCTCTCCTTCGCTCCGACTCCGTGCTCCATAAAATATGCATTCGAAATGAGAAAAATGTGTAGCGGTGTCGTCGCCAGTGCCGCGGATCCAAAAAGCCTTCCCTCGCAAATAAACTTTACAATAATGAGTGTTATGTCCCTCTCCAGAGAGGTGACATTTCCGTGCGATCCGTGCCCAGTTGCCGCAGTTGAGGCGAGCTTCGGCGGCGTCATAATCTCTACGTGCGCCTCAGCTTTTAATATTAAAGGTCGACGGCGGGAAGGGAGGGTTGACGATTAGGAATTTCTTAATTCTTGTTTTTGTAATCGCAATAAATAAGGATGAGACTCCTTAGCCGCCGGTTTATTTCGAGTGGAGGTGAACGCTCCGGATCCGCCGCTCTAGAAGTTGACGTAAATCATGTCAGATTTATGGCCGAATTCTCTCGGTGTACATTGGCTGGTCGGTGCGATAAATAATACGTTTAGTCCGAGAGAGTGGCCCGGTAATGAGATACGGGACTGGGCTTATTATAGTAGATACGGTGCGCTCGCAAGAGTATGTGACTGGTTTGAATTTAGATCGAATGGTGCAATGTGCGCGGGAAGGGGGGGCCTTCCGCTCAAGTTCCCATACAAACGTGGAAGTAGCATTCGCATATTAAAAAAATAATCAAATGCATCTAATGCCCTGGGCGGGCTTGACCCTACCACCTAGTAGGGGAAGGGGACCTACAGTTTTACATGGATTACGAACCATGGAACAGCTCACATTCGTAACGATATGCGCTTATCCAACTCGGAAAGAGAAGAAAGTGGTGCTTGAACGGGGCGGGGATTTGAACTCAGACCTTTGGGATGGAAGGCAAGTCCGCCCGCCCCTGAGTAACATTCATGTTTTCATGTCCTTACACCGGAAAAATAAATAAAATTAACATCCCTTTGTGTCATATTATAATAAAATTGCATTCAAGATCTAAAAATGTTCACTGAACATGATCAAACAGGATCATTCAGTTTTTGGCGTCAATTAGTGTAGTTTGACTACTAAAAATGGTTTAAATAAATTAAGTGAAATGATCCCGACTCTGCGTTTGAGATTTTAGCAAAATCAAGATGATCAGCCGAAACTCGCCGCAAGTAATAATGTTCAATTTACGACTACAAATTATTGTTAATATTTATTGTTTAGTATCAATATACATTAAATCATTCCAAGTTTTCGAAATCGATCAGTCACGAAGGAACAAATACTGAATTAGAGTACCTAAACTAATTTACAAAGTACGTTGCGCACTGGTAGCTGATTAAGTGTTTAATCATTACCAACATATTCCAACAGTAAAATAGTAAAAATACAACAAAACAGCTAAAGCATTCCACTTAAAAAACCCGTCCTTGAGCCCGAGCTCGGAAGTGTTGCAGTGACAAAACGCACCAAAGTGCTCCATCTCCAAACTTAATTTAAACTCAACTATAGACATTGTTCAGGTGCTGGCAACACCGTGCCGTCCGGGCGCTTGCGTGTGGTCAACGCTACCGTGCGACGGAGTAGAGTTGGTGCAATCCACATCACGATGTTGCCAATGGGTTTGTCAAACAAAACACATAATTATCGCCTTTTACTTTTTATTCCTAAATATCAATCAATCCGTGGACTATTGTTAGTGTATAAACATAAATTGAAAAATACTACCATTAAAATTCATTATTAATTATTAATAAATAGTAGCAAGTTAACTCACTAAGATTGAGATAAACAGTCGCAACTGGACCTAAGACTAAACAAAAGTAGTAATCACTAGTGTCAACGGCGAGATTTTGTCCATAAAAGAAGTGTCATAGTAGCGAAAATATTACTTTTAGTATCTAAGTTAAAGTTGAGACTATTTATCTCAACCTAAGCAACTTTTCAACTCAACTTTTTACCAAGTGCTGGTTTATTTTAATTGACACTTAAAGGGCCTTTATTACTAAAGTGTAGATTATTTTGTACTGGTATCGATTGCAAGATTGTAAGAAAGGCTCTTTAATGTGAAGATTTAGCTAATCAGTACTTGGTGGAAGAGCCCATAAGTGTTGATAACATAATATGAACATCAAAAGTGAAGTTGGTTTTCAAACAAATGTTAAATTAAAGCCAGCCTGTGACATGAAAAATGCATTGTCCTACCAAAGAAAAAAAAAGGTTCATAGCTTAAAAAACATTGTTAATCTGTTTCACATCAAAACATTAGTATTTTCACCAAATCTAAACTACGACAATATATTTTTAAATCATATTGGACATAATAAAATGCGTCGTAAGCGAACATGGCATATCTTTCAATACCGTATACATACAGCTTGCATATATACGGTATACTTACATGCATAAATGCCAAATGTAGCTTCTAAGCATCTTCTTAATAATATTGTTATCTGCCAAAAGCATTGATATCAATAGCTAAACTGATGTAACCCACTATTCTCGATACTATCCTATGGTATCGAGTTTTGGGGTACTAATGGGAGTATAGAGAGAGTATTTAAACTACAAAAGACAGCACTGAGAACTATTACAAAATCGAAGTGGGACGCTCTTAAATTTCTTACAGTTTACTATATTTATGTAAAAAAAGTAGCACTATTTTTCCGGAGCAACCCTCAGGAATTTGACTGTCTACAACACATTTACAATACAAGAAATAAAAGTCAGTTGCAGCAAGTAAAGCACAAAACAAAAAAAACACCGGTAGCACTCCGGGAGTGCCGGCAGAAGTGAAAAGTTTTTACCCATCCAACAAAAAGTGCTCAGCGCCGCTAAAGAAGTTTTCACTTCAATCTTACGCTTTTTCGATCAGCATCACGTGACCCTGACGCGAGTTTGGAAGTTTTTACCCATCCAAAAAAAGTGCTCAGCGCCGCTAAAGAAGTTTTCACTTCAAAAAAATCAAACTGGCTTACATTTTAACGCCACAAATATTTATAATCAGCTACCAGAAAACATCAGAAATGAAAAAATAAATCATAAATATAAAAAAAGTTACATGACTGGCTGTTAAGTAATTCATTTTACAATCTCAACTATTTTAGAATTATTAGTTAGATTAAGTTTTTTTCTTAACTTTATATAAAATAGGTTTAGTATAATTGTATATACACATGTAGGTACTTTATACTCAATTCAAACTTGACAAAGGTAAATACTAAGATTTTTTGTACTATACATTCTGTGTACTTTATCTGATTAAAAATCTGAATCTGAATGTAATTTTGTATGCACTCCCTGCCGAGCTATCCCCCAAAATATAGCCCGAGGTCCTTCAAACACGGTGTGTAAACGCATCTGGCTGGCCGGTAGTTATCGCCCATATGACTTGGCGTTCGTCAAATGTTGCGCTAATATTAATATAAACAAGAGGGATACCACAGCTCTGATTGACATATCTCCACCGAAAGTTCACTAGATAATTGAATAAGCAATGGCTTGATCTCGAATATGATATGACTAGCCGTGGCTGTCGCAGCAACATTCGACTGAACATGCGATTAATAAATCATGCATTGTTACAGAACAGTTTACATTCAATTACGAGACCGTGTTGGTTTCGTGTAACCAAAGCTTTAGATCTGTTGTCTTGATTAGCGATTACATTCGAACAAGCTACCGATGCATGCATTTAAAATTATTACTATATATTCATAGCACTGGTTGGAATTATTACAGCAGTAAATGGTGGATTACAATAAAATCTTAATTTTGTAGCGTTGCAGAGATTAAGAATTTTGCCCTAAAAGTACGGATTGACATTTGCCTCTTCATTCATATGCAGAATTTACGCAGATACGATACTTAGGTTATAATATAGGCTGCATCCACTGTTGAGTTAGGTCTCCCAAACGGACTGTATTCAATGCTGTGTTATGTTTCCGAACCAGACTTTACACGTTTAGGTTAGTTCTCCCAATAGATCCCACAATGATGATAATGCTCTACTTTTTACTAAATGTAACTTTCCTTGAGTGTTATCGAAACTTTCAAAAATATGTCCCGGCAAGCGAGTGAAGAAAGTTGACTTGAATAAAATTGTGTTACGCAGACTTTGTTGTGAGTGTTTAGCAAACTGAAGTCTCTATATGTCCCTTATTATCTAGTAACTAACACATAATGGCCGCAATTGCGCTTCAATTGGTAATTGCGTTGGCCGACATTACTCCTGAGGCGTTCGGTGCGTACGAGAAATGCACACGTTTGCAGAATGAGCACGATATATAGACTATTGATATCGCATATACTTCCTTTATTAATTTTAAGTTCTAGCGTCATCTAAATTTAAACCTCTCATCTTACCTCTATCGAATCCTACTGCACCAGGAAAAACGAATGAGCTCAATCTGGTTATAATACTTCAATGTAGATGACGCTGTTTAATCCCAAGTTATTGGGAAAAAATGTGTCCAAGCCATTAAAATCATACCAAATATCGATTTCCTCGATGTAAGAGCGAATTCGTACAAATATTTACGAATTCGCTCTTGCTTTCTTCTCAATTATTTTTTATATTTTTGTTAAAACGAATGTCAGCAATTTAATTGCAAAGCCGAGACGATATATTAAACTTTAAACATTCGTCATTATTATGATTTAAAAATGACAATTAGGTCAGTTTATTGCATGTTTCAAATTTATTTATGAATTAAGCTTGGAATACGTGTGAGTATTTTCTTCTGATTTTACTATTAACCTGAGTGAAAATCATCTTAAGGATTTTTCGTGGGCAGTCTTAAAACAAATAGATAATAATTTACCCTATCAAAAAAAGATTACAAAGAGATGCAAAATGTACCCAGGCAAAAATGGGACATGTCGACGTCGACCCACCGCCCGTCGACCTATGGTGGGCTCTCTCGCGACCCACACCTAAGGCGCTCCAACAATAAACCTGTATTAAGCGGGCAGATTTCCCACGGGGATCTACCGCGGATAGACGTCTGCGCAGTGCAGGCGGCGAAGGGCGCGACGTTAGGGTGGCCATGGCTCAGGAAGCACGTGGCAACGTTTGCCACCACGTCGAGTGAGCATTCACACCGTATAGCTCCGATTGTTAAACGCATTGAATGTATTGACTTGTGTGGTAAGCTCCGTGAGCAACGAATTAGGTAGATGAACATCTAAATATTGATTATAGCTGAGGTTCCCGGCGCCATTTGGGTCGATTTCGTTTTCGACAGTCAACCGAGTGGAAACCAGTAAAATGCGCGCTCGGGCCCCGATCCACCGCGTCGTATCGCCCGCCCGCACTGTTACTTTATTTTCGCTTATTTGTAAATGTTTTAAAATCCTAACTGGAAGTTCCAGAGATTAGCGCGTTCAAGCAAAAAAGAACCAAAATGTTCAGGTATGTAAGTATAAGATACAAGTGACATTAGTAATATTCATCTTGTTTCATCTCAACGAAATAGTAAAATATTTAAATAATTTTTTTTTTATTAATGCATTTTTCGCAATAAAGACAGAAAAACATTTCACACGAATCAAAAATATTTTCAAGCACTTTCTTGCTGCACTGGAAGCAATGAACAAACTTGCTCATCAATAAAGAAATGAAGAAAAAAGCCACGCACCTCACCTGTCAGAATTACTGAGAAGTTAGGTCATTGATTTAGAATGACAGATCATCCGAAGTCAACAAATTTTCGAGTAACTTAAAAGAATATTTTCTTCGAAAGTAACACGAAAGTGTGGTCACCCTTGCCAGACGAAAGGGCAAACACTCCCGCAGGTCGTGCGGAAAAAGTATAACTCGGCATTATTAGCCTTCAGTCAGTCACGAGCGAAGCCATTTCAAGCAAATGCTAGAAGTAAATTGTTGAAAGCTCTGCCTCAGATGGGCTGGAGTGTAAACGATTGTATTAGGATTTCGTTGATATTTCAAATGGATCTTATAGTAACATGTTTAGCTTCTAAAATAGTGGACGCCATAGTATTGTGGATATAGGCCACAATTTTCCTAGAATAAATGTATTGTAAAATACAATTTAACCTGCAAAGCTTCAGGTCAAAAAAGCCTGCAGTTCTTTTTCTTTCGTTACGTTTTACAATAAACATATGAAACCACAATAGTGGAACGAATGAACTGCTGATAATCACACAGTACGAATTCTATTATCTTTTTGAATGTTCTTTATGCTTACAATAATTTAAAATTAATAAAATTTAAAATAATAAATTTGCTTCATTAAAGCTAATTAATATGAATATGTATTTCATATCAATTAAACGAATTTCACCAAACAGACAGTAATAAGCGATCAAAGCAGTGTGTAGGCATCTAACTTAAGAAACTCGAAACCTTAACCTTTTATTATTCTACAAGTAATATATACGAAACAATTGCATGGTTTCACAGATTCTTGAAGCATATCAAGTTTAAACAACCATTCTTATGAAAAATATTTTGTAGGTTCGGTACATTAAATAAACAGATATTACAAGAAATATTTCCACCAAAAAAAAAGAGCCCAATACGGGTTATTTAAGCACGCAAACCTGAAGTCAATAAGTAGAACATGCAATCATTAGAATTGACGTCCCTTTTTCTGAATAAAGTAATGAATTAAGCAGCGCTCTCGTAAAAATGAGGTCAAGTCAGTTCAAGATCAGTCACACAGCCTCTCGGCAAAGAATACTCTCGATTCTAATCTTAGATCGATTATTCTAGAAGGGGAAATAATTTCGAATGGGATGTAATGAACCTCTGTAAATATTCTACAAATTAAGTGTCTACCCTCATTACTAAGTACACAAATTTAATATGAATAACACCACGTATCGAAACCAATAACATATGCACGTATCAAATTACACTTCATGAGATTTAACCAAACATTACTCACACGCAAAAAATAGCCTGCACGTGACTGCAACCTTTCATGGCGAGAACTTTCCGAGAAAGCGGCATATTTCTGGCCATTAGAGGCAAAGGCACCGGTACAGAACCGCCCAGTTGTATAGGCCTGCGCAGTCATAGATCCGGCAGAGCTTCGACTATGGGTGGCTGTGCCGAGGACCAAAGGTGCTCAGAAAAAGCCAAATACACCTCGCCTTGCGAAACCACGCTCAACGAGGCACCATACCAGCGGATTTGCGGACTATCGAGCTATTAAAATTCCGCTGGGGTTGGCACCATCAGCTGAATGGTGATAAATACAGTGGCACCATCGCATTGCATAAATGAATGAATGTAGTCCTGCTCAAATAAAGTGAAGATCCTTGAATATCACCCTACTCTTTCGGGAATGTGAGATTTGTATTCCTGATGCAATACATCAGAAACACACCTGATGTATTGAACATATCAGGTTTGTTTAATGAGCACAAGGTCGAAAATCCATACCCATCCAAAACACTTATGAATACGGATATTTTCAATCAGGTTAGGTTAGACTTTATGAAGGCGACCCAGAATAGCCATCCCTGTTAAGTTTCATGAAAAAAATATTATTCATAAAGAGCAACGGCGCCGCGGCGGCCCAGCGGCAACTCTACGCCTTTACCAACTCTACATATTATTTTTAGCACGCCACGACTGTACTTGGTGTAGGGGTGCAATTACTCTTTCGAATTGCACGACACTATAAATAATGACGGCGGTTAGGCAGACACCGTCGTCGGCTAGATAGCCGGAGGCCGCGGGCCAGGCGCGGAGGACTAACTCGCGAGCTGAAAATAAACAGCTCAGTTAGGAGTCGCAGTGGCGGAAACGGCGTTGCCCATAGAAAAGCGAAGAAAGGAGAAGTC
This sequence comes from Incurvaria masculella, assembly GCA_946894095.1. NCBI lineage: Eukaryota > Metazoa > Arthropoda > Insecta > Lepidoptera > Incurvariidae > Incurvaria > Incurvaria masculella. The sequence goes on along the minus strand of OX335650.1, from coordinate 3,237,892 downwards.
GCGCGACGCCGCCATATGGACAGATTTTGTTTATAATCGTGCTTATATCGTTAGTGTATTATCACTACCTCTCTGAGCTGTAGACCTCGTGAGTCTGTCTATGTGTACATTTGAGATTTAATTTTTTTTTTAAATAAACTGACTTGACTAAAAACATTTACATAAATATTGAACCTGCTTGCAAACTTTCAAGAGAATCGGTTAAGAAATGCGACCTGCAGAGGAAAAGAGTTTTATTAAAAATTACTTCGCCACTTTGAAACATTTTCAAAAACTGCTCCGAGTATGTATAAATATCGAACGTTCTTAGAAAAAATGATAAGAATCGGTTGAGAAATCCGCCCTGTAGCGGAGAAAAACCGGACAGATATACAAAATGAGATTTTTTTATTTACTCCGTTTTGAAAATTTTTCATAAACTGGGTCGACGAAAAAAACTGGCCAAGTGCGAGTCGGACTCCCACACGAAGGGTTCCGTACCACCGTTCAAGATTTAACTCGAAAAAATCACGTTTTTTGTATGGGGCCCCCCTTTATTTTGTATTATTTTTTAATGTTTCCTATTTGTTGTTATAGCGGCAAAATAAATACATATTTTGTGAAAATTTCAGCTGCCTGCCTATTACGGTTCATGAGATACAGCCCTGTGACAAACGGACAGACGGACGGACGGACGGACGGACAGCGGAGGCTTAGTAATAATAGGATTCCGTTTTCACCCTTTGGGTACGGAACCCTAAAAACTATAAAAAATTCGATCCTGCTCACAAAATTTCAGAGATTTGAGAAATGCGACCTGTAGAGGACAATAGCTGGACATAGAAAAGTATTTTGGCCCAATCTTGAAACGGATGATTTTCGGACGCCATTGTCTTTTCCTTCCGATGTGTGCCACATATTCCAAAAATCGTCACCGCGTCCCTAAATTCCTTCTCAATCCCAGTTTCCACCCGCAAAAACCCTCAAAAACGTCTTCGACGATGTTTGCACGCGGTTGGGAGTTTTAGAAAATTGCAGACGGGTCTCACAGTAGGCGCGCTAGTTGGCATATCTCCCTAATTTTTTTAGGGTTCCGTACCCAAAGGGAAGCAACGAACCCTATTACTAAGCCTTTGTTGTCCTTCCGTCCGTCCGTCTGTCACAGGGCTGTATCTCATGAACCGTAATAGGTAGGCAGCTGAAATTTTCACAGAGTGTGTATTTATTTTGCCGCTATAACAACAAGTAGGTAAGATCAATAAATAATAAAAATTAAAGGGTGGCCCCATACAAAAGAAACATGATTATTTTGTGTTAAATCTTATACCGTGGTACGGAACCCTTCGTGTGCGATTCTTACTCGCACTTGGCCGGTTTTTATCTGAGGCGCTAACATTCGCTTTTTAAACGCACGAAAATTCTTCAACGAAAATGAATTTCTTAAAAGTAACTTTACGGACGGCAAAAATAATACATCCACATTTATTTTCCATCTTTTTACTAAAGAATAGTTTAGTAAACCAATACGATGGTGTTTTATGTGATGTTGTTGTGAGAGAATCGCTTACATCGAGTCTGATTATTCTCGGTATTTCGAAACGTGATAACATTTAAAATCAGGTGAATCAAATACTAATTATATTTTAGACAGAAACCAAACGTGTAGGCAGTAACTAGAATCGAGATAATACGAATTTCAAAGGTCAAACGATGTTTCAGTTAGCCAACTGAGCGGCGCAAAACCAACGGGCGCGAGCCGAATACGCCGAGCGGCACAATACAATACGGGCGAAACTTCTTGACCCTTTTTACGTTAATAAGACGCGACAACAATGGCGCCCGCGCGCCGTAATAACGATTACATATTCGAATGCAAATATTTCCCCATTTTGAATAAAGCCGCAAGCGAGAATTAATTGAAAAGGCTCTACGTGACTTTGATTTATGGCGGGCCGGGGATAGGGCCGACGTTCAACATTAAGGTATGGCGGATGCCGCGCCGGGCTCGCATGAGACGCTAATTTCGCATGTGACTCTACGCGGCTTAGCCCCGGTGAAAGGAATCCTGGGATATGATTTTGCGACACTGTTCCACGTCGTTTGCGAAGGGCCGAGGGCGACGGTGATGTCATCCATCTGAGTGAAGTCGGGTGACAGATGGATCAAATAGTTTTCACCACCGTTATGGTCGAGAAAGACATTACAGAACTACAGAAGGCGTGAAAGTCTCAATTTGAATTTTACAGTGGTCGACACAAAATAGCAAGTGGTTGAAAATTAATTTGTCCTAAAAAATTAAAAACCAGCCAAGTGCGAGTCGGACTCGCACACGAAGGGTTCCGTACCATGGTAAAAAAAAACAAAAAAAAAACACGTTTTTTGTATAGGAGCCCCCTTTGATTTTAATAATTTTTTAATCTTTCCTATTTGTTATTATAGCGGCAAAATAAATACACACTCTGTGAAAATTTCAGCTGTCTACCTGTTACGGTTACTGAGATACAGCCCTGTGACAGACGGACAGACGGACGGACAGCGGAGGCTTAGTAATAGGGTTCCGTTTTCACCCTTTGGGTACGGAACCCTAAAAACTAACGTGTCATATTTAAAAATAAATCTAACACTAAAAATAGGTATAGATAGATGCCTGCAAAAAACCTCGCAACTCAATCCACTCCAAAATTTAAGATAGGTTTAATAATTTTAACATTATTGTTGATAATTATTATTTAAGTACTAGCTGCGGTACCCGGCTCCGCTCGGGTTAGCGTCGGCTAAATTATTTCATGGAAAAAAAGTATTTGACATGGCTGATCCAAAATAGGGTCAAACTGGTCCAGGACAATGTATCCATCTACCAAATTTAATCAAGATCGTTCGAGATGAAATAGCATGATTTAATGAGAAACATCCAATAATTCCCATTTAGAGCTTCGTTGACATTTGGTGGCTATTTAAAAAAAAAGCATTTGCCGCCAGAACCTTTCTGCACTTGCACTGCAACATTGTTTACCTAGTAAGTAAGTAACGTGTAATGTAGGTAAGTTTTGCGTGGACTCCAACCCACAGCCAGCCTCAACATCGAAAACAGTAACCCATCTCGAACCTGACAGCTCCCAGAGATCCTATACATTGATAAAATACGCACATAAATCGGGTTAGTGGTTCGCAAGTTATAAGAATTTAACACTCACTACTCACCCTTCAGGTAATTAAGCGTTATATTATGTAGCCTATAAGTTTTGAGTAGAATCAGGCTAGACGTAGATACAATCCGCATCTAAATCGAGTAATTGGTTCTCAAGGATTTTGCCAAGTAGTCCTAAAGTTGCGGGAAATACCAAGCCGTACCCGCCCCCCCTCCCCGCACCCGCCCCCGTCGGACCGCCCGCCTAATCACGAACTAAACAAACACTAACTAACTAAACACTCTGCACAAAACACGATATACGAATTTGTTTCGTGTATCAGTTTACAAAAGTAAACTCAGTAGATTAGGTAACAGACAACTTTTTTTTTAAAATTTGATATGACTTGAAGTCAAATCCTTTTAAGCCGTACGAATTGTTTTATTTATTTAAAATTTGGATATTAAAAATAATAAAACACTGTTGGTAACGCGGTTTTTGTTTGACTGATGTAATGACGTGGAAACTGATGCAGTTTATCTCGCGTGCCGAAACTAATACAAAAGAAACGCGAGTTTCGGAACGCGACATTAAACTCCTCCAACTATGTATTCTGTGCTCCAACGCACACACTTTTATCTTTGACGTTAGGAACACACCTACATTACTTAGACAACTGTGAGTGTTTGTAATTTAATATGAACTTTATTCCATAGCAATAAAGCTCAAATTGACTACGTTTTAGTTACAAATCATTTGTATGGGAAAAAGAAAAGGGCTATTTTTAGGGTTTTTCCAGCAATAATTCTAATTTTTCTCGCCGTAAAAACAATCCTTGAACTTCAACGAACATTTTAAAAAAAAGATTTGGCCAAATTGGTCCAGGCGTTGTTGAGTTATGCGCTTACCAACACATTTTGCGATTCATTTTTATATTATAGATTATGTAATACTTAATGTTGATTGTGACATTGAACATTTTATAATAGTTTGCTAATCAAAAACTTTATGGGCGTGTTAACATCTCATGGCACTCATTTCTCTAAGGGCGTCAGTGAAACCACTTTTTATTATTTTTAAAAATAACTACCATTTATTCCGAAATTTCAAAAAAGATTAGATACACTGATGGTCTAGCTATATTTTAAACTTGTTACGATTAATATTTGACGTTCTTATACTTAGCCCAAACTTTTATTTATTAATTTCTTGCATATTTCCATTATTTGGAAATCAAAGTATCAAAGATCGGTTTTTTTAAATAACCATCAATCTACAAATACTATTTGTTATCTTATACAGCATTTATAGTTATTTTAAAATACATTAAAATTATTTTTTACTAAGGTCCTTATCAAAATAAACGCTATCGGCTCTTATAACGCTCTTTAGAAAAACATTTAACGTTTATTGGGTCTTGTGACCATGCATGTTCGCGATGGCATACATATAAGAATTTAGAGGCACCAAATGTAAAAATGAATATCTAATCAAAACGGGAAGCACGTAGTTCGGTGATTGCCCGTCCGTAAATTAGCCCCGAAGCCAACCGTAGCTAGCAACAAGCAAAGTTGCTCCGAACCTTGTTCCGAATTGATCTTTTTACTTGGATCCGAAATCAGATAACGCAAGGACGTATTTTATTAGAGTTTTATCTATAGGGACGGAGCGGGCGGCGGACGTAAAAATGTTTTCGCTAACTTGGCCCATTACAGCGACGTCGATAAAACTTAGTTCATTACTGATTACGCGGGAATCCTCGGGTTGAGATTATGCGGGAAAAAGATCTCCACGTGAAAATTCCTGAGAATAAATTATGTGATGTGCCGATTTCAGATAGGCCCTGGGCCATTCTTACTTTGAGCGTGCAAGTACCCAATACTTTTACAGAATCTTTCCAGTTAGGGGACGGTTAGCAAACAAAGATTTAACCAGCACCATATTAGTCATTTGCGTACGTGAAACTGAACTGTTTAATGCACTTTACGTTATCCAACAAAAAATATGCAAATGTACTTTTAGAATGCAATTAGGTGTTTTATTTGGTATTATTTTTGTTTTAAAATACCATAACTGTAATTCCAAGTTCAGTTTATGTGTAAGCCTAAACAAATTAAAAGAAGTGAATGCGTTTGCGAAAGTAAAAATCATTTTACCCGAGATAGAAAGTGTGATTTGGATTAAGAAAGATTGTGCTAGAAACCCATTGCATTAACTCTGTAGGAACAGCCGGGCGGTTTTTATATATTTTTTATTTTGTATATATTTCGCGTCGGCCCATATAATAAGGGAAAGCTATATCCTACTCCATTTCTAAAGATATTTTATATAATGGCAATAATATCATCTGTCCGGTACGTAGTCCTTCTATGTTTTCATATGTTATCAAAGTTTTTATTTATTGGATTATTAAATGCTTAATATTAAGCAATTTGGAATACCGCTCTTTACAAGTATTCTAAATTAGACTGCTTTTAACTCACTTATTTGAGGATGGAGTGGAAGCGAAAGAAGTATGCTGTGCTCGTACAGTTAGCGCTTAGTTATCACTCCCTTCATCTCCGGATAAGCGGAGTAATAGTATTTATGTGATGCATGAGTTCTTAAATTTAAGGAACACTCAAATGAATACAAATGCAATGACCATATTTACATGGTACAAAGGCAAGGGCTCTGGTGTGGGGTGCCACATGCGTGAATACATTGGCGGCCTCATATGTTAGTTTGACCGCTCGCACGTCAGGAGCAGTAGCAGAAACTGCTGCAAGATTAAAGTACTCAAAATATTCGACAATTAAAGGAAATTATGAATTCGTTGCCCTTGCGGTGGAGCCTTTGGGTGTTTGGAGCAAGGATATAAAATTATTTGTCAAAAATTTGGCTTCAAAACTAAAGGAATGTTCAGGCGATTACCGATCTGGAAAATATTTTAGACAGAGGCTCGGAATGGCAATCTGTCACAGCGACGAAATGCAGCGACGGTAATGGCCTCTACCAAATTGCTTTGTAGCGAAAAATTTGATGAAATCTTTAATATTTTGTAAGTCTAAATGTCACAATAATTAACAAATTTCATGTACAATAAATCTAATTCCGTATACAAATACTAATTGGAAAATCGTATACTAGTATCAGCCCACAGAGATTTGGCTCCGTCTCCGTCGCCGCTCGCCGTTCCGAGATAATTTTCAAATTTTGCGGTCCAGTGGCGGCGAATCGGAAAATTGTATCACTAAGTTTGATAACTCCCACTAACTCGACGGCCCAATTCTGTTTGTTTCCGTCGAGTGGCACAGTTTTGACATGGGTTCAACGTTCTTCGTTTACTTGATGAAACAAAGACGTATACTGAGTAAGAATTGGAAACTGGGAAGTTAAATGATTTAAAAAGTTTTGGTCCATCAGCTTTTTTTACCTTTAGGATTGTTAAGAACTAAGGGTGCTCTGACAGCCAATTAGATAGTCATTTTCAATCATCAATTCATCATTTATATTGCAGCCTAGAAATTACGAGATTAAAAATGTTCATACTAAAAATAGTCACATAACATTTTAATAGCTAGAAATAACCCTTTTAAAAACATATTATAATCGAATCAAAGGTTTTGATAGTATAACGGAAATAAATATAAAAGAAAGATGTAAAAACAGCCAAGAAAGCTGCGACTTAATATGATAAAGTTATGACGGAGTAAACTTTGCAATTGGGCGGTTAGCTTTGTGAGTAGGGGCATATATTTAATCACTTGGTATAAGGTCGATGTCATTTAAAATTAAGGGTTCCCAAAATTATCGACATCTTTGTGGATCTTGCCTATAGCAAAATTCTCAATTAGGCTCATTCATCAAAAATACCTTTAAAACAGAATTCATACGGAGTCACGATGCCTCCTTTCCCATAACGACCACACGTAGGCATAATATTCAAATTTCAACACCTACGCTCGTGTTCTCCATTCTCTAATATCCCTTTCCGCATCCCGGCGCATAGGTTACCCCCTCCACACCCCCGCACGGTTTAATTGCACCCCTACGCGACGTTTAGGACCCCCCTCACACCCCTCGCCGTCTAATTGTAGGTGCCTACAGGGGGATCTAACCCCCGGTCCACTTACCCAGTAATATATGACTTTAGTTTACCTTAATCGCCTATTTAATTGCAACATTTATTCTGTTGATTAAAATACTTCGCATGTACCCAGTCTCTAGGTGAAAATTGTCGGGCACTTTTAATGAGCGATAAATTTGTTTTATAAGACAATTAACTTGCTGTTAATTCTTGATTGCATTTTCATGGAGCCGGAAGATCCTCGCGGTTTATTTATGAGTATCAACGAGATGAAAGCTATAGTTTCGCGCCCGTCTGTGAAGAAGATGGGCTGAGACCTAGAAACAAAAATAATTCAAGAGAAGTTGTTTACTTTGTCGCAATAAAAATCACATAGACACCGTAGCTTTTTAAATCCACTGACACCACATGGTCTACAAAGCGATATGAAACATTAAAATCCGGAGATGCTAGTAACTGTAGCAAACATTCTCCTGTCCAATTACTGAACACTCTATCTAAACTGCTAGAAAAATATTTAAGAAAATATGATCTGATTTCTTTGACAAGTCCAACATTATTTCTCTGAAACAGTTTGGTTTAACTAATAATTTGACCAGAGAAGACGCACTTGAATAACTACCACTGCTTTGGTTACCTCGATGGATATAGGTAAATTGATGTAAAGAAGTATTTCATTGTCATATGCTCTACTTCAAAAAAAATAGAGTCTGCATGTGTCTGGGAGTTCCACAAAGCTGGATAGTTCCACATCGCAAATACTATCTAAAGTGAAGAACACGAGCAACAACATATGATTCAGCTGTGAGCGATCTCTATAGTATGACTTTGGCAGGCACATCACAAGGATGTGTGTTGCGCCCAACTCTTTCAGATATACATAGTATCTGAACGATCTGTGCGAATTTTAATGTTGAACGGTGAGATCATGGTGGTTGCTGACGACACAGTCCTCCTAGAGGGTAAACCGAATATTAGTCAGTGGCAGGACCAGCAAGACTACAGTGGTGGTATGATCAGAATTGGTTTAATTTAAACGTTAAACATAGCAATAGAGTGTCCTTTTGTCATTTCGACGAAAAGTAATCCGATGCCCAATGCAAAACTACCAATCCACATGTGTCACAATTTTGACAAGTACCGATTACTGAGTTTAGTTTTTTTTAAAACGTGAACCATGATTTTGATGTAAGGCGCCGCATATGCATTGTACCCTAGGCCTTTGGAACCCGACCACGCGACGCCCATGGGGTTTCAAACTTTCTCGGGGGCTGCAAATCCTTTGGGGGTAAATACCTTGGCAAGGAGTGCATTCGAACGGAAACGTATACGCGAAGGATCTACAGGATCAGTTGGTTATTATTGGAGGAACGTCGAAAGTGAATGGGTGCATTGGGGACGGAGGGGTGGAGTTATGCAGTTACGATGACCACACACGGTTTTTATTCAGCGTTAACTCGTACTCACTTTCTATGGTAATTATTCCCACAGGTTCTTAATATTCTAACTCGCAAGTTATGAAGCTCCGATAACGATGAACGGTTTTTATTCAGCTTTAACTCGTTCTTACTTTCAACCGTAATCATTCACACAGGTCCTTAATATCATAACTCGATGATAATTTTGCAAACGATCTCGATATTAGAAATAACCATCGAGTTGTCGAACGCGAGTTGCCACGGTAGGCGCTCAGCACGTACCTAAGAACGGAGTAATTAATTAATTTAGGAAGTTTGTATACGCCCTTACAAAATGCTCGAGATATATAAATACAATACTAATAGAGCGCTGTCGTCGACAATGAGCCCTCTCTAATATATAAATCCGATTAGAGTTTGAAATCGCTGGGCGTGATATTGTAATGCTCTTGCAACTTTTGTCAGCTGGATCCCCGATAAAAGCTTTCAACATTGTGCTTGTAAGCTCTGAGTAGAAATTGCTCGTTGGGATTTCTTAAGCATGTCTGCCTGTAAGTGGATGTTTATACAATTAATATTGGATAGCTGTAATGTGAGCGATGTCAAAATACCCAACTTAAACTAGCGATTATTGTAAAGAATTGTAAATTTTATATTTATTTGTGCGGATTAAGATTCATATAAATATTACGTTACTGGACATGTATATTTAAAAGATCTAATCCCCACACATTTAATTACCGCAGGAATAAGGTGCCATGCCAGAACCTTCACTTTGTGAGCATTGTCGATTCGACCATCTTTTCATCCCATGGAAAGGTACCAACACGATCGGGCTTAATCCTATCATGCACCTAGTATGGAAGGGGACCTACCGGTTTACATGGATTCTGAACCATGGAACAGAATCTACTCATGTATGTCAGAAATAGAAAGAGAGCGGTGTATGAACGTGTGGGAATCGATCCCATGACATCTAGCATGAAAGGCAAAGCCCAGCGCCCGTGAGGTACGAGCCGCTAGAAATGATTTTTTTGCCCGTCTTGTTCCAAAACCGCAACGTCGCTATGCTACGCTAAAATTGGCATCGAGATTGAATCACGTACTGCTATGGTTAACAACCGTAGCGGTTGTAATAATTGTGAACACACTTCGTGTTACTTTCACAATACGGAAAAAGTAACCACTGATCAACCTATATACGTGAAATTGAATTGACCGAGCGAAGCGTCTCCATTTCAGCTTGGCCATAAATGCTTTCGTATGTATGTCCGGCGTTCGGGTGTCCAACTGAACAGAGCGGTAAGTCTGAGTTCTCACTTAAATCAACGTATACGGCAAACCGATCGACTGGCGTTTTCCGTATAAACGTCAAACTCCATACAAGTTTTTACTAGATATTCTGTTGTTTTACTTCTTCGAGCTGTCAAAGTCAAACTCGGACTTCCGATTTGTATGAAAACGCGGAGTCGACGTAAACGGCAACGTCGACGTATTTACGGCAACGTTGAGTAAGCTGTCAAATCAAACTCGGACTCGCAAATGTTGGTTCGCTTAACGCCCGCTGCGCGCGCTCTAACGCCAATTTAGGTGACAACTGGGACTTCGGGTACAGAGCCGGTAGTCTCAGTTGTCACCGAAATTAACGTTACGGCAAACCGATCGACTGGCGTTTTCAAATGTATGGAGAAATTGAAGAGCGCGTGCAATGGGCGTTAATCGAATAACATTTGCGAGTCCGAGCTTGATTTGACAGCTTACTCAACGTTGCCGTAAATACGTCAACGTTGCCGTTTACGTCGACTCCGCGTTTTAATACAAATCGGAAGGCCGAGTTTGACTTTGACAGCTTGAAGAAGTAAAACCACAGAATATCTAGTAAAAACTTGCATGGAGTTTGACGTTTTTACGGAATTTCGAAGTTAGGTAAACGCCAATTTAGGTGAGAACTGAGACTACCGGCTCAGGTCGCACTTCTCAACCAATTCTCGTAAAATTTTGTGAGCACGTTGGATAATTAAATAGATTTTTTGGTCTATTCAGTTTTTAGAAATTTTCAAACATGTAAAAAGACCTAAAGCGTTAGGTATTAAATACCGAGAGAAAATATTTATTCCCTTTTAAGATCTGCAAAGTCAGTCTCTGCAGGCCAGAGAGCCACTAGTGATTAAAGTGTCTTTGAAATATACTCGGGTGGGATGTAAGAAAGCTAATTAATTTCAGTATTCATACTAGAAAACCCGGCCAAGTGCGAGTCGGACTCGCGCACGAAGGGTTCCGTACCATCGTAGAAGATTTCAAAACAAAAAATCACGTTCTTTGTATGGGGCCCCCCTTTCATTTTTATTATTTTTAAATTTTACCTATTTGTTGTTATAGCGTTGTTATAAAATAAATACACACTCTGTGAAAATTTCAGCTGCCTACGTATTACGGTTCATGAGATACAGCCCTGTGAGAGACGGACGGACGGACGGACGGACGGACGGACGGACAGCGGAGGCTTAGTAATAGGGTTCCGTTTTCACCCATTGGGTACGGAACCCTAAAAAAGAAGAGTTTCTCGGGATCCATTAGAAAGGTGACACCGTGATTCAGTGTCCGTAGTGTACGAATGCAATGACGCTGTCGCCGGGAAACGAAACGGGTCCAGAATTGATATGGACCTAATTTCAAAATGTAAACCAGGCAATCCCTTAAGCCTGAGCCCATCACGAGGTTCCAAAACATCACAATAAGTTATGCAACAGTCCATCCTCTAAGCCCCGTGACCCTTCCCGCTCACCCATTTCCGTATTAAAGTGTCCAGAATCACTTAGGCTGACCGAGGCGTCACTGGGCTCGCCTACCGACCTCCAATCATTTAATTGCGCTGAAACATGCCCCCGAAACATTCGTCCTTAACGGCATTCACACTCGATAATAAACTCTTTCGTCTGCCAGCGAAGGTGCGGTATCCTCTGTGCGATGGTTCGCTCAGTTTCCGTTCTATTCTCGGTCGTAACCGTAGTGTATCAGCGTTCTATTTTTGAAATCTTCTCAGCCAAATGGCCGGTTTATGGAGCACGGTGAGATCGATCAGTTAGTTGGACTAGACCGCTGCTAATTTTAGGCGGGAAGACAATGTGTAATTTGAATACTTTAGCTTGCATTGTTTTGGTTATATGTTTGACGTATTACTGGCAGGTTAAATACATTATAATGATTATAAATGGAATTGTATAAGTATTTAAAGTTTAATTTGAGAAGGATCTACGTCAAAAACAGATTTGCAATTCTATTTTAAGGTTTTGTCTAATTCATTTATGTTCTGCGCAATCTACGTTTCGATATACATCACAGACTTATGGTACAATATAATACACGAATTAAGGGCAAAGAATAAGCCGTAGTAGAAGCAAAGTTAAAAAAGTAGTAGAAGCAAACGCTGGTTTAAACTCAATTTTGTGTATGGTTGACTACTGTCGCCTTCCATCTTTTTTTATGTTAAGCGCAGGATATGGCGTACGCCAGGACCTAAAGGTGCCCGATGACGCCCATGGGTTTTCGAACATTCAGGGGGGCTGCGAAAACCATGCCGGCCTGCCAGGTGCTTCTTCACACCACGTTTCAAGGACCTCCAGTTCGTAATTTGGGGGAAATACCTCAAGAGGAATATATTCAATTGTTTACCGACCCTATAGATACAGAATCTAGGGGATCGGTGGGTTCTTATTTTTGGAATGTCGACTGAGAATTTGTGCAATTTCTCCCTGCTCCGCGGTGAGAGAAGGTAGAAAGATGACGGAGGAACAGCGTTATGCAGCTCCGACGAGCATTCTCCATGGTAAAGACGATAGAAGACGTCTACAATACGTACAAGGTACGATTAAATTATATTTTAATATATTTTGCCTAGTATATAGTGCCAAGTTAAGTTTTATTTCAATAAAATAAAATAAAAAAAACATGACAGATATAGCTTAAAGAGAATGCATTAATGTGCTATACCTCAAAAGCAGTGGTAAGATTTTGAAAACCTAAGACTAAATCTTTCGTTCAAAATGTGTTAACCTACAACAACAGCTTACAAAGATCCTGAAGGAACTATGCAACCAACGTTAAGAAAATAAACTGTTAGCAATTTCATCATTTTAATAAATTTAAAACATAGTAAAAACGTTACATATATTTACTGATAAATCGTGTTCAGCGATGCACTCATTGAATTGACATGTAAGGGTGAAATTAAATCACTTTCATTTTGCTTTAAGATGACGTAGTCGCTGTTATTTTATGTTGTGCCATCGAACTCTAAATATAATAATAGGAATCAAAACGGGTTGCACGCGAGTTGTTGATTGTCGTATATTATTATTTATGTGGTGTATATACCTGTATTTTTTCTATCATCAATGGTAAATACAAATTTTTAATGTAAGTGGGAATTAATATAATTTGTTTGCACAAACATGTGACATAAAATCGTGTCTGAAAACAGTGGTAAACGCTTTTGTGAACTAAGAGTGTACACTGAGAAAAATACTTAGTCCTGCCGAAATGTTAAAACTGTATTCAACGTTATAAGTAAGATATATCCTTAAATACATACGTCACATCATTATTACGTATGAAATACACGTGCGCTCGACTTTTTGGTTGGACGGAACGTCATTGCGCGTAATGTTATCGGCATAATAGCATTGCACTGGGTACTCCTACATTGTAATGCGGGAACACCATTAGTAAGGACGGAGGGCCATGCGTACGCCTGTTTTTGCAGGCTACGTACGTTTGGAGGCTGTGCCGTGAAATAGCAGTATAGCAGGACTGCTCACCATTACAGATGTACGCCAAATTGCACCGGTCAATACCCGTGTTAGGTCCTGCCTTAATGCTGTTACATCATTTGACAAGGTTGCCTAAATATCTATGTATTTTAAAAATCTCATCTTAGCAAATAAAAGTCTTTGATAAATGATTGAACATTTCTTAAACATACTACAGTATCAAAGTAACGTTTTGCATCAGGTATGATGGAATATCCATAGGTGGGATTCCTATAACGCTGATAATTCGCACACACAAGCAGGTAGTTACCTACCTACTGTAAATACTCGTAAATATTCTTTCAGTGTCTGCTAAAAATCTAAAGCTAAAGTTCGTTATTAATTGACGGCGAAACCATTTAACACAAACTTAGAAAAAAAAAACGTCGCATTATTCTGAGTGGATATAAATAACAGCTTGCCGCTTATTTGCACATTCAGTGCATGTTAACAATCTATAGATTCGTTATTAAATGACGGCAAAACAAGATAAACAAACAGAAAAAAGACGCTTCAACATTATGACTGGATAAAACTGACTGCCTTGCCGCTTGTTTGCACATTCATGCAAATCGAATTATCGAATTGAAATGCGCGCCAAAATGGTATTCGCCTTGCCTGCCGCTGCGCCGACACTCAGAAACTAGTGTTGCCAGGTAAAAGTAATGATAGCTGTTTTAGACCTCCAATATCGGACTCGCCCATTTTTTCTATTAACTTTTTTCTGCAGTATTTTTTTTAATTGGCCAATTCCACTTTGGGATTTCCAATCCAAACACTGTTTTATTCCAGCTAGCGAAACCTAAATAATAGTTTAATGTTTGATTATATTTATACTAGCAGCCCGTCCCGGCTTTGCACGGGCATAATATAATTTAAAAAATATTATTTTGACACAATGATAAACAAATAAACCCTTCTTACGTAGAGTTCCTAAAAAAAGAGCATATACCTACATTGAAATATTTGAAATAAAAATAACAAATTTTGTGAAAAGTTCAGTACTCTCTGAGAAATTATCGAATCACTGAGATCGAATAGGCCGCGTTAAAATTTGCGATTAAGGATATGTGCTTCTCTAGCTAACAAAGTTTTATCGCTAATCGAGAAAGTTTTGTTTGGAGCAATTATACCTATAAAAGTAGCATTTAATATTCCTGAGACATCTTAATAGTTATAATTTTGTAACAAGCGGCCGGCCGAACGCGACTAGGAGGCGATTTAGTGGTAGCCTGGGGTCTGGCAACACTACACTGACGGCGGCGCCTGCGTTGCGTATTGGTTGTCTGAGTTTGTCATGTCAAGTCTGTTTCCGTTCGTGTGAAGAAGAGTGCTTGTTTCACGGATATTTCTTGTAGTTGTGCTCATTTGCTATGGCTGACGACGAAACACGAATATTATTACAAGAATGGCGGCTTCCCGCTCTTGTGGACCACTTTAAAGGTAAGTACATTTATGGTTGGACCAATAGAGGAGAAATATGTGGACAGCTTTCGAGATAGTACATTATAATCCCAATGGGCTTTTTTACTTATATTTCTATGGGTGTAGACTGGACTTTTCCCATGTCTAAATTATGTATATTTTTACCAAAGCATTTTAAATTTAAGTGCTTTTTTATTTCCCGGTTTCAAAGGTAATATTATTTTTTATCTAGGGAAAAAGGCATATTTTGGCCAGAAAATCATCAAACTAATCAAATCGGAATACTTACCAATAATCTAAAAATACGATTTGTTTTTCTCCCTTTGCTATTATGCATGCTCTGATGCAGATTGGTACCTACCTACCTTCTGTGATTTATGATGTTTGAATCTAAGGTCAGTTAGACTTGTGCACCATCTCTGGTTACAGTTAATGTTATTATTAGGATATCTATCCAGTTAATTACATAAGATGAAAGAAGACAGATATATCTTATCAATTACATTAACGTTAACTAGATATTATGCACTCCAGCCTTACTCTTTTACTTCCTAGGCCAAATGTGATGATGTAGCGCTTTTATGCGTTACAGTAACGAGTGATGATTATCCCAATACGTGTTTCATTTGCTGAATATTAGCATATAAATGAAGCAAAATAATGAATTAAATGTGACAAGTAATTTTATTAAAAGTCTCCAACAGCAACTATCTATAAAATATATAACTTTCAGTCGTCAGTCTTTATCAGTGCGACTGACGGAAGACGCACGGCCTAAATCTCTGGACCTAGAGATTTGAAATGAAATTACTTGAGAGCCCTTGGTGTGCATTAAGGAGGAATTTAGTTGTCGTATGTACGCCTGCAAAGTTTTTCTGATCACCTTTAACAGTATTATAAACAGGATTGACCCAAGCAAACCTTGGTATATCAGCTATATAGTATATGCAGGTTTTTTAATTAATTAGATTACCTTAGTAACTTTGTTTTTTTTTTGTTTCAGTGAACAATATAAATTCGCTGACACTACTTCTCCTAAGTGAGTCTGACATCGAACATCTGGTGATATCAATAGGAGATAGGGCGCTGTTCAGAGAAAAATTAAAAGAATGGCGCAAAAGCTTGGAAGCTGCCCAACTTCCTAAAGTAAATTATGCACTGTGTATAAATTATTTGTTATAGTCAGTATTTGCAAATTACATATGGTCCGAAAGTCATTTGATTAATGTGTAATTGTAATTTAGGGTAAGCTAAGTAAGTTAAGTACATTCAGTATGTTACTTGTATAAGACATGTTAACGTAGTTAAAAGTTTTTGATGACGATTTATTTCCATCTGCATTATTTCTGTTCATTATTGTAGAGTTCTGAGAAAAAAGTTTTAAACCAAAGTTTTACTTTACGGTCCGATAGCCTTTTGATTTAACGTGTATGTAAGTAATTCATTCATATTCATGAATCGCATTCGTAAATTTAATTTAGGATAGGCTACTCGTTTTGTTTTTAAAAATACATGTAATATAATTTTACTTATAGTACCTAATAAATCGTAATTTGTAATGATAACATATAATATTTTTTACTTACCCGTCAAAAGCTAAAGTGATAAAATAAACTAAGTTGAAGTGATATTTTATGTCCTACTTCCTGTCAATGCATGCTTATTTTTTACTTTTATAGAAGCCTAGCTTTGCATAGTTTACAATCTTTTATACTAATAGTACATTAATTAAAAAAATAGAGCTATATTGTATAATATGTTTATATCAAAGTGTAAACAAATAATGCAAAGCTAGGTTTAGATACAAGCTTTTTAAACTGCATGAGGTCCACACATTTCTTACGGCATACAAAGTGTTTCGGGATAGGTTATAGAAACTTCAGTTTTAGGATTGACTAATTATTAGAAGAAATAAATCCTTATTTCATAAATCTAAATTGTGATGTTTTTTCGCTGGCCCATACAAATAAGTCACATGACTTCAATAATGGATGGGGACCAAGAAAAACATCGTAATTCCGATTTGTGTAATAAGCATTTTCTTCTAATAATCAGTACATCCTATTCCTGAAGTTTCTGTAACCTATCCCGAAGCATCCTGCATGCTGCATGGAATGGTAATACAACATGCGATAGGGACCCAACAAGCTCGTGATAATGGTACTCCAATGGGCGTACGTGGTGATCCAACATTACGATATTGACAATACAAGATTACAATAAAGGGCCTCCAAGCGGCTACGAATGGAATTGCATGGTGATACACCATTTCACTAAGGGTCTTGCATACTTTCTATTAATGTCGTAATAAGCGGCAACGTGTTAAATTCCATTGGTATTACACAGGTATAGTAATGTCAGTCCAAGCGGCCGACATGCAACGAGCTCATAATTTACTCTATGCTGACAGGATGATCCAACAGTATTGGCCGTGCATTTTAAACGTAACAGCTAGGCGTATCATCCTGCTGCAATATCAGCATGAATTCGACGTTTAACATGACAGTAATGTACAAACAGCATTATACGTCTTGCATTATAGAGCATGGTGTAACACCGTGCTGTACGTTTGTCCTGTTTTGTCATTATTTACGCCAGGAATATCCTTATTTAAGTAGCGTGCGTCATTATTTTTTTCTCAGTGTATAAGTGGGCGTTGACAAATTTAGTATTTCCAGCCAAATTTATTCTCAGCTATCCTTCTTCGGTGTGATTGTTGATCTGACTAATGAAGTAATATAACAAATCCGAGCGCAGTGGTTCAATAATCACTTAAAATGTTACGTGCATTTTTTGCCCATTTGCAAGCTGTTAATATCTTGAGGATTCGCTGCACAAAAGGTTTTTTTTATGAAAATCCGGTATGGGTGTGCTGAGAACGACAGGTGCACAGAAAAGCTAAATATCGCCTCGTGAAACCACGCTCAGCGTGTTAAAGCTATTAATTACTTCTAAATTAGTACGCTGCAATATAAATGTATTTTAACAACAAATTAAGGCTTCTCTGCGGGGTTACCGAGGCAAATCAACTCGCCGGGCGAACAGACCGGTGAGTGATGCGTTTAGTATCATGCTTACTGTCAAACGACTTTTTATTCGCCCAAGTGAACTAAGATGTACCAGTTAGCATGGTATGAAATGCAATAAACGTCATATGTAATCACTCACTTGCCTGTTTCCTCCACGAGTTAATTTAAAATGTTAACCCCCGCAATTGACATGGTTTACACACAATAGAGAGTCTGTCTCATCTGCAAGTTAACATAAAATCGATTTTATTTGTGCGAGTTCATCTCACGTCCGATCCGAATGGCTGCCATTAGCCGTTAGGCGAGATGCGACCCTCGGAGCCTTTTTAGAATTTCGGAGGCTTAAGGGGAATTAACGGTCCGTCATGCGAGAGCACGTTTGGATTGTCTGCGATTTGCGGAGATACCATTGTATGAAATCCAACATTTCGATGGTAAAGTAAATTGTTATCTCCATAATATTAAGATTTATTGAAAGAACACAATCATTTCTCGACCCGATAGTGTAGGTTGTGTTGCAACTTATCGAGGACCCCGGATCGTTGATCAATGATGTCCGGTCTTGCAAATCCTAGAGGTCACTGGTATCGAAATTACGATATTGGAATATCATAGCGCATTACGGCCGGAAGGTGGACACTAATACCTGTCTTCTTATTCAAGAAGAGAAAGAAAATCTAAGAAAGACAACGGTGTTATTATGTCTGGGTTTGTGACAGTAATAGTGTTGCTCGGACATTTTTTCCGGTGTAGCTCCCATCCGCCAAACGCGCGATAATGAACATAGTTCCAATAAACTATTGCGCAACTAAAACCAAGTCATGTCTTCGTATCAAAGTCATGACCTCGAAACATCCCTTAAGGTGGGCCTTCGCGCTCAACTCCCCACACAAACGTGGAAAGAAGATCATGGGCACATTTCTTGCCGGAGAAAAATTATACTTAAAATAGCTTTATGTGACAAAACTAGATGCTTGATGCCCGTTGGCATTGTAAATGTGTATATGGTTGCTAAGTTATAAGGTCCGAAAGTTATTATACGATAACTTTGGTCGTAGATTACTCAACGATAAAACAGAAAAATGAAAAAAATCCTAATCATCAAACCTAGCTTGTGCCATGAAGATTCAAAATAAATTTAGTTTTTGTATATTTTTTGGCTGCAGCGTCCGTGATTTACTTTTAGCTATAAGTCATTTTGTAAAACTTACGAAATCAAACACTACGCGCATTGTTTGCTTTGTGGACGTGTTGCATCCTCCTCATTACGGAGCCTGTCTTTTTCTTTAAAACAGAGACAGTGCCGGAGCGCAACACAACGATTTTGTGCTGTGCCCGTCGGGAAGGTCCACCTTAAGATACAATCTGACGTGTTCCACCAGCAGGCGACACGAAGTCCTAAAATCCGTCAGCCGCACGGCTATCGCGTCTAGCAGGCCTATTCCTGGCATTCAGTAATCAGCAATCAGGAATCCTGAGTCTAGAAAACCGTTTTTGTAGCGGTTTTCAAAGCGATTTTCTTGACCAAAATATTCCGTAGCGTAGTTTTATTAATCAATGAAGGTTTTCCGTAGAAATACTCGCTTTGAAATTCGGTATACAAGTGGTTTTCTAGACTCAGCATCCCTGATTATTGATTACTGAATGCCAGGAATAGACCTGCAGCAGGCCTATTCCTGGGATTCCGTAATCAGCAATCAGGAATCCTGAGTCTCGAAAACATTTTTTGTAGCGGTTTTCAAAACGATTTTCTTGACCAAAAGATTCCGGAGCATGTTTTAGGGTTCCGTACCCAAAGGGTGAAAACGGAACCCTATTACTAAGCCTCCGCTGTCCGTCCGTCCGTCCGTCTGTCACAGGGCTGTATCTCATAAACCGTAATAGGTAGACAGCTGAAATTTTCACAGAATGTGTATTTATTTTGCCGCTAAAAGAACAAATAGGTAAAATGAAAGGGGAAAATTAAAGTAATACAAATAAAGTAATACAATAAACGTGATTTTTTGTGTTCAAACTTGCACGATGGAACGGGACCCTTCGTTTGCGAGTCCGACTCGCAGTTGACCGGTTTTTTTTAATAAATCAAAGTTTTCCGTCGAAAAAAAACGCTATAAAAGCTGTTAACGGGACTCAGGATACCTGATTGCTGGTTACGGAATCCCAGGAATAGGCCTACAGGATACACGTCTCCGGCCGGGGCCAGCCGGGCCGGGGCTATCGCCGCGACCCGCGGCTATCGGAGGGCCGAGCGGCGACGGCGCGCGTAGACGCATACTAATGGCCGTGGGCCCTCTCATTAGGGCGATGAGAAATGTGCCACACGGAAATAGTGATATTTACTATTTTTACATACGACGCTTGTTTCTATTCTCGGCGCACGGGCCACCGTGCTTCTTAGGGTTCCCAGCGGAACCCGCTGTCCGTCCGTCCGTCCGTCCGTATGCACAGGACCGTATCTCATGAACCGTAATAGGTAGACAGCTGAAATTTTCACGGAGTGTGTATTTCTGTTGCCGCTATAACGACAAATAGTCAATTTAAAAAAAACGTGATTTCTTTGGTTCAAATCGTGTGTGCGAGTCCGACTCGCACTTAGCCAGTTTTTTTATAAGCCTGTCTGTGTAGCGAGAACGTAACTGCTTTTGTCTGCATATTTGTTTTTATATTTGCTTTTCCCCACAGGATTTTAGCATGAGTCATAGCATATAATTATAAGAGAAATCTGCTTCATTGTACATTCTATAAATAGGATTCAGTTCTCTGCCTTTGTTCTGACGCCACCAAGATG
Source organism: Incurvaria masculella (assembly GCA_946894095.1). NCBI lineage: Eukaryota > Metazoa > Arthropoda > Insecta > Lepidoptera > Incurvariidae > Incurvaria > Incurvaria masculella. The sequence continues at coordinate 3,217,248 of OX335650.1, read as the reverse complement.
AACAAGAGCATTTAATCGAATCCATCACAAAGAAACTTAGTTCAAATACAAAGTTTAAGGCATATTGCAGAAATAAATTTTAAAGCTAAATTTAAGTTTAGACACACCAACACATAACTTTTATAAAACCCATACAAAACCCGAAGTGAGTTTAATCATGCAGTAATTTTAACGTTGATGTCTTGTTGGTAAATCTGACTTTTTTTGCGACCTGTCATGGATGGCTAATACCACATAACTACCGGTATGATATTAGGTGCCATGCCAGAACCTTCCCTTTATGAGCACGGCTACATTGAACTGGATGGAAAACACGGACAATTTTTCATTGCCGCTTCGACCATCTTTTCGTCCAATGCGATGGTACCAATCTGGGCGGGCTTGAACCCTACCACCCAGTAGGGGAAGGGGACCTACAGTTTTACATGGATTCCGAACCATTCGTGACTAAATGCACTTATCAAACTCGGAAAGAGAAACACAGTGGAGCATGTCGGAATTGAACGCAGGCCTCTGGCACGCTAGGCCAGTCCTCGCGCCACTAGGCTACGAGCAGCTCAAAATGTGAAATATGATAGATAAACACAATACGTTTTGTAAAATGTATGGTAGCCAGTAACTTTAAAACAAAAACAAGTAAATGCAATTTTGAGGTTGATGTCTCGTTCTGCAACCCGAATAATAATTTCAATTATAATTCAATAATTTCATGGAGTCATGTGTCCACTTAAAAAAATAAAGTGGTCCCACTGAGTTTCTTACCGTGTATGTCGTAAGAAACGACTAAGGGAGTTGTTGTTCGTGGTTCGGATTCCACTTAAAACTGGTGGTATATGCTACTAGGTGGTAGGGCTAATTCCGACCGATTTGATACTTTGCATTTAATGAACGATGGTCGAAGCGGCAATGAAAATTCTCCGAGTTTACCATAAAATGCAATGTAGCCCGAAATATAAGCATGTTGTTAGTTGTCACGTGGTCCGTTATTATGTGTGGTATTAGCCATTCATGTCAAATGACATAAAATAAAAAAAAACCAGTCAAGCGTGAACGTGTTCACGTGGCGAGGCGTCCGTTACTGATGGACATGGACGTGGGACCTCAAGAGGTACGTAAATTATTTAGTTCTACGTAACGAAGAAATTCGCCCTCGCCTGATAATTATTTTGCAATTTCATTAAAAAAAATTGCACTTCTTCACCTCACCTCATAATATAGCCTTTTCAAAAGTGTGAAGTTGGTTCCCTGATTTTACATATTAAATATCAATTTAATTAGAACAGTGGTTTTTAAATGATAAGTAAACTACGTTTGTATGGGGAGCATAGCTTACGGGCCGTTCTTAAGACTAGATAATCAATGAAGGTACAATTACTTTACGCGATGAGACTTTTTGAACGGTAACACAAAAAGTTGAGCTATCCAAAAATAAAGTCAAACAAAAAATAGAGCCGAACCCGTGTTAGGAATCTACTACATTCAAGCATAAGCATCAACCTGACGAAATTACTCGAACAAGATTCGGCCTAATCTTAAGGCTCCGTATGACGCTAAATCGCACTTAGCTTTGTCTTAATTTCTCAGAGAATATTGAACTAATCATGCTAAAATTGCGTGATATGAAACTTCACTTATATCCGCTTAATCTGAATGATTATTGTTCCAATAGCATAACATTGGCCCGATAGAAAAAAATCGCGAAAATAGGTCGATTTTTTCACATTATGCTTTATTTCTCAGAATTGGTATTAATTACAGTGCTAGTAATCTCACATTATATTTGCATCATGATTTTCAAATTTTTGAATGATTATTATTGCATTTGGACACACTTTTTCATTCAAAGCATCAAAAAAATGAATTTTGGACTTACGACAAAATTTCTGAGCACCGTGAAGTATCCCTTTCCCTTTCGTTCTCTTGGCGACTATCTATCGCCATTTCGGTAGCCTCAGTCCGCTGCGATGTTTCGAAGCGGGCGCACGCCTCTCCGCACGACTCTCCGCACGCGGAGATCGCTTTCGGGATCGCGACAGTAACAAAGTTCCGAACCAAATTCCTACGAGCATCAGCTGAACTTCATAGATGGCGCTGTAAAATTCTCAATCAAATGTTATTGAGGTCTAAAGCCGAAATAATTGACACTGGTTAGTAACGTTCGGTTAGCAAGATATAAATAAATAAAAATATAATAAATAAATAAAATATTTGTTATAATATAAAAAAAGAGATGTTTCCAGGAACCGAACTTCGATATGTGTGGTTCTCAAATTCGCAGCAAAAATACGACACTAAAACCATTGTGCCACGACTGTCGTTACGTAATTATGCTAAATTCTCCTTCTCAAGCCTAGCGGGCACTACGAGTATTGGGGCGGCCGCAAATATCCGCCTCCCCGTGGAACGTGCGTCTGCAGTACGTCCATTGCGGACGGGTCGCAACAGGACAAGTCACATGACCTTGGCAAATAGCTCGGCGGGCGGATTTTTGTAGTTTTTGTCGGCGGCACAGAATAATTAATAACATGAACAGAAGGAAAACTCCGTGAAAAGAATAAATGACATAAATAATATGTTTTGTTTTGTTGGTTCGTTTTTAGGGTACCGTACCCAAAGGGTGAAAACGAAACCCTATTACTAAGCCTCCGCTGTCCGTCCGTCCGTCCGTCTGTCACAGGGCCTTAGGTAGGCAGCTGAAATGTTCACGGAGTGTGTATTTATTTTACCGTTATAACAACAAATAGATAAAATAAAATAATAATAAAAATTAAAAATATAATAAAATAAAATAAAATAAATTCTATGACGAAAAGAAACTCCAATATTAATCTCGGAGGAACGGTTCAGTTCAATTTCATGTGTTGTACATGTCATGTCATGACCAAATATGTTTTCGCTATATCTGGGGAAACATTTGTCGTAGACCCATCATGCGACCACTTAAAATAAACGCTCCGACCTGATTTACCTTCCCTGTCATGTCAAAATTTGTTTTCGTTATATCATGGGAAACACTGGTCGTAGACCCATCATGCGACCACTCAAAATAAACGCCCCGACCTGATCTAACTTCCTGTCATGTCAAAATTTGTTTTCGTTATAGCTTGGGAAACACTGGTCGTAGACCCATGATGCGACCACTCAAAGTAAACGTCCCGACCTGATCTACCTGTCTGTCGTGTCAAAATTAGTTTTCGTTATATCATGGGAAACACTGGTCGTAGACCCATCATGCGACCACTCAAAATAAACGCCCCGACCTGGTCTAACTTCCTGTCATGTCAAAATTTGTTTTCGTTATATCATGGGAAACACTGGTCGTAGACCCATGATGCGACCACTCAAAGTAAAAGTCCCGACCTGATCTACCCGTCTGTCATGTCAAATTTTTTTTTGTTATATCATGGGAAACACTGGTCTTAGACCCATCATGTGACCACTCAAAATAAACGCCCCGACCTGATCTACCTGTCTGTCATGTCAAAATTAGTTTTCGTTATATCATGGGAAACACTGGTCGTAGACCCATCAAGCGACCACTCAATATAAACGCCCCGACCTGATCTACCTGTCTGTCATGTCAAAATTAGTTTTCGTTATATCATGGGAAACACTGGTCGCAGACCCATCATGCGACCACTCAAAATAAACGCCCCGACCTGGTCTACCTGTCTGTCATGTCAAAATTTTTTTTCGTTATATCATGGGAAACACTGGTAGTAGAACCATCATGCGACCACTCAAAATAAACGCCCCGACCTGATCTACCTATCTGTCATGTCAAAATTTGTTTTCGATACATAATGGGAAACACTGGTCGTAGACCCATCATGCGACCACTCAAAATAAACGCCCGGACCTGATCTACCCGTCTGTCATGTCTAAATTAGTTTTCGTTATATCTTGGGAAACACTGGTCGCAGACCCATGATGCGACCACTCAAAGTAAAAGCCCCGATCTGATCTACCTGTCTGTCATGTCAAAATTTGTTTTCGTTATATCATTGGAAACACTGGTCGTAGACCCATCATGCGACCACTCAAAATAAACGCCCCGACCTAATCTACCTGTCTGTCATGTCAAAATTTGTTTTCGTTATATCATTGGAAACACTGGTCGTAGACTAGCGATAGGCGATTGCGAATAAAAACAATCGAATTATTCGATTGTTCCCGTTATTCGATTCATTCGAATACAAATCTACGTTATTCGATTGTTGCACAGCGCTGCTCTGTGGCGCTACAGCGGAGCGGACGAGCGTCCAAATATTATAAGACACTTCGGCGCGGGGCGACCGCGCGACTGACGCGAGTGAACGAGATACAATCGATGAGCGCGCATACGCGACCTCACGCAATTGTACGCGCCGCGCACAATCGACGAGCAGCGCATAACTAGGTACGCACCGCACCGAATACAATTGCACGCAGTAATAGGGTTCCGTTTTCGACATCAACAACGACGAACAACGACGACAACGTCGCCAAAGTCGAAAAAAAGATGTTCAAACGACAAAAAACGCGGCCGCGGCAAATAGCAGCTAAATAGAGGATACTGCGTACCAGGCGACCACAGGAGAGCAAAGTGAACTAAAAAAACGGGCCAAGTGCGAGTCGGACTCGCACACGATGGGTTCCGTACCATCAACACCAAAAATCACGTTTCTTTTGTATGGCCCCCCCTTTAATTTTTATATATTTTTTTAATTTACCTATTTGTTGTTATAGCGGCAAAATAAATACACACTCTGTGAAAATTTCAGCTGCCTACCTATTAGGGTTCATGAGATAGAGCCCTGTGACAGACGGACGGACGGACGGACGGACGGACGGACGGACGGACGGACGGACAGACGGATGGACGGATGGACGGACGGACGGAGAGCAGAGGCTTAGTAATAGGGTTCCGTTTTCACCCTTTGGGTACGGAACCCTAAAAAGTGTCGACACTACTTGTCACATTCCTTGGAATAAGCGACGTAGGTACCTGCTTAGTACAGAAAAGTAAATTTACTTCACTTGTGCCGCGGGAGGAATTTGGCTTTTGTTTCGGCTCTCACTACTAATGAATAATGACGTAACGACCATCAGGTTTATTGAAAAATAATTCTTATTTTTATCAATTTACCTATCAATTTGGGAGACAAAAAATTAGATTTTTCTCCGTTTTCATCACTGCGCTACTAATTTACCTATCAATTTGGGAGACAAAAAATTAGATTTTTCTCCGTTTTCATCACTGCGCTACGGCGCTATGAACGGCGATATAATGTTGTGAGTCGCGTGGCGTCATTTTTTGCGCGCTCGTTGCATGGAAATTATTTCTCCATCGTCTCACGTTTATCTTTTTAAAAGTGTTATTTTACTTTTTATTTTATCAAATGACGTTTATACCTTTTAAAATTGTTAATCAGGTAAAAACTTTTACCAAAACCTATTATTATGTAATATTTTTTTATATGTGTAAATCAATTAAGTCTAACCCACGCTATAATTATATACTATACACCATTAACAATAAAAAGTAAAAAAAAACAGAAAAAAAAAATTGTAGCCTACAGGATTCGAACCGACATCCCCCATCGAACAATAACTGTAGATAAGACGTTTCACGCGCTACACCAACCAGCTACTGACGATTAATGTGAAAATAGTAAATTCTTTCATGAAGTAGAGATCTGACGAAATGGTTGCTGTTTTCTAGCAGCAACGTGAATAATATGGCGGGTGATCTCGAGCCTTGTGATTGGTTGTATGATCATTGACGACTTGCCGCGGGATCGATACAACTTTCACGAAGTTCCAGCGACGGCGTATAGGTGTCGCTCTAACAATATCTCATTTCAGTTTTATCCTAAGATTCACGGCGCCACTGCCGCTTCGGCGTCTAGCGGAGCGGTGGGGGGGAAATCGGGAATTTGTCTAGCTTCACACGCGGCCTTAAAACACGTGTCACGGAGACGTATGTAACCGGGACTCTGTTTTAGCAAAAACGCTCGTAAAAAACCCGCCGAGTGGCAGCACTGGGGTGGTCTACGTAATTCCAGAAACTGACATTTACCACGCTCGACACTCGAGACGCCATAAATTACGTCAAAATATAATCCGTTCAATTCGTGCCGTTCGGTGTCGCGTCACTCACGGCATAGAATAATAAAGAAGTCCCAAGGACTTGAATGGCTATGTTTAATGGAGAATTGGAACTATTTTTTGTGTACATAAGGTTCATATTGTAGCAGTAGGAGTTCATTAATTTACTTGAATTATTAGAATGTGGTTCTACTCCAGCACAAGCTCTAAAGTAGTCCACTTTAGAGCTTGTGATGTATGGATTCCTTGTACATTTTATTGATGTTAATATTCCCGGCCTCCATTGGTTTTTAGGGTTCCATACCCAAAGAGTGCCAATGGAACCCTATTACTAAGCCTCCGTTGTACGTCCGTCCGTCCGTCCGTCCGTCCGTCCATCTGTCCATCCGTCCGTATGACCGTCCGTCCGTCCGTCCGTCCGTCCTTATGTCCGTCCGTCCGTCACAGGGATGTACCTCATGAACCAATAGGTAGGCAACTGAAAGTTATTATATTTATTTATATAGAGTATTATTCGTTTATTATCGCTATAACAAAAAATAGGTAAAATTTTAAAATAATAAAAAAAAATTAAATCCTGTACGATGGTTCGGAACCCTTCGTGTGCGAGTCCGACTCGCACTTGGCCGGTTTTTTATGCATAAATTGTGAACTAGGTAGTAGGTAGGTACCCAAACTCTTAAATATCCACTTTTATTCAGCTAGAGCGATGTGTACCAATAATTTGTTTAAATACAACGTTCTGTACATACAGTTATGTTTTGCAATATTATCTGATTAGCATTTATCAAGCCGTTAAGAACTGAGTTAAATATGAATATTTTAAGTTCTAAATTTCAACAGAGAAAAACTGTTTTCAAATTTCAGCTGGAGGTACCGATAAACGTTGTTATTTAATGAACTTATAGTCAGCTTACAACAGCTACGTGGGTGAAAAAATACGCCGGCAGAAGCGCAGAATATCTAGCGCAACCAAAACGCATGTTCACATGTGTCCCCGCGGTGTGAATATGTAGCTAATGACGGATGCCACACACAGAGTTAAAAAAACTCTATATTTTTTTTAAATAACAAAAGTGTGTCCTACTTTCACGCATGAATGAAGCAGCCAATCGATCTGATTTTAACACGTTTTTGTTAACTCTCTTTATTGTCAGCCCGATCAGTGTAACATTAAGCTACAAGACCAACTAGAGACTTGAAATTTTTAATATTACTCAGAACTGCATGGTATTCCAATAAAAAAATACACCACCGTTATTAAAACGATAATATCTCGAAAACGGAAATCTTAAGAAAACCAATAGTGCTCCTGACATTTTTCGTTTTCGAGAAATAAAAGTTTTAAATGAGGTAGGATGGATTTTTTTTTTATTTTGCAAAGGGATTTGTATAAAACAAAAACATGATAGAAATGTTTTAAAAAACAAACCAACTTGCTCTAATTCCTTCCATTCGAGTTATGAAAAAGTAACTACCCAATTTACCTGTCTCAAACAGATATATTAAAAATTTTATTTGAGTAAAACTCAAACGCAAATAGTAAAATAAAATGAAAACAAATAACCGCAATTCTAAAAAAAAATTAACAAAAAAAATAACCGACTTCAAAGAAAAAGCACTAAAAAGTAAAAAATAATTTCCATTTTTGTAGTTACGATTTCTGTTATTTTTTGAGTCGGCATCAGCCGGGCACGCGCTGCGCCAATCAAGAGAACCTAACCTAACCTACCCTAACCTAACCTAACCTAACCTAACCTTGGCTGACACCGACTCAAAAAATAACAGAAATCGTAACTACAAAAATGGAATTTATTTTTTACTTTTTAGTGTTTTTTCTTTGAAGTCGGTTATTTTTTTTGTTAATTTTTTTTTTATTTGTTTATTTTTAGTGAATCTAAAGTACACTTACTAATTTGTACACGTCCTTTCCAATAAAAAAAGTATCACCGAAATCGGCACATCTTAATACAAATTTAAGACTTTTATGATTTTCTCATGGATATCATTGTCAGAACTTAACCAAATTAAAACGGGACCACTTGGGAAGCACTAGCTTTCATTTAAAAAAAATCATCCAAATCGGTTCACCCAGGCAAAAGTTATGAGGTAACAAAAATAAAAAATAAAAAAAGCAAAAAAAAACATACAGACGAATTGATAACCTCCTCCTATTTTTGAAGTCGGTTAAAAATAGCGTGTAACTTTTATTCATATTGTAGGATAATCAAAAAAGTCTTCGTATGCACAGTAATTGCAATTTTGACCGATTTTTCGGAAAAGAGTAACTTTCGATGTAACATTCGTGATGACTCTTGTTTTCAGAATGAGCACACACATTTCGTTGTTTTTTCATTTAAAACCAAAACGGCCAAGGATAACAGCGATCCAAAATTATAGAGACACACAATGATAAAGGGACCGCTAATCCCACGCATGGGAATCGTTGAGGGGACCAATCAAAGTTTAAACAATGACTTGGGGCCGGAGCGGGTGGCGGTGGGGAGTGTGGGCAGGGGGTAGCATTACAGATGCCTTGCAGGCGGGCAAAACGGCCCGGCCGCTCTCCTAACCCAATTAGCTCAGCGCACGCGAGCCGAGCTTCTGACGTGGTGGCGCTGGCTCGCACCCGGCACGCCACGCTCACACCGACCCCCATACACACACCGACCCACACACACCCTCACACACGCACGTACACGCCGTTTTCGCCGCTTTCATACACTTTGTCAAAACTGCATGTAGAGGCAAATGGAAATGATACAGTCTCCTCTTTTGGCTTCCAGAATCCCCTCGATGACGATGAAAACTCAACCTTTATACATCTTCGCAATCCTACCACTCAAACACTACACACGTCACACATTCGCATTTATGTATAATACGAGTATATTCTAATATAATGTAACAAAACCGAACAGATTGTTTCTGTTTTCGTATGAACGCGCTATAATCTCTGGAAATACCGAAAATGCGTTTGCATTTGATAGCCCATTTCTTGGGAAAGGTTAAAGGCTCGCAATACGACCCTTAAATAAAGTTATAAAGAATGTTTTGCGAAAAGGAAGCATGCGGGCGGGCGATGAGACGCGGTGGCTCGGGGCCGAGGGCGAATGTTTAACGTGCTCCGCCAAACTAAATTGCCGCCTTTGCATATAAAATTGTCTGCGCGACCAACTGGGTTTTGGTTGCTGGTCACATCCTTCCATGCTCCCTGGCAGTTAGTTCATTACGTGTCGTTGGAACTCGAGAACATCAGGCGTGAGTGAAATCGTAGACCAACTGACTGGCCAGTGCTACCATCGGTGTATGTATTTACCTAAAACGTGGCAACATTGCCGCTGTAGGGAAGAATTTCAGTCGCGACTCCCGTCCTTCCTTACTTTATGTTTGGCCTAGCCATCGATATTTTTTTTTACCAAAAGTACTTCTCAATACCTGGTGATTTCGTTTAATATCAAATAGACCCGCTGAAATATTAAAATGTACCCTTGTGATAAAGGAAGTAGAAGACATTCGTTCAATTGCTAACCTTCGTTTTATGTAAAGCGCGGCATATGGCGTACGCCAAGAACTCTTGGACGCCCATGAGCTTTCGAACTTTAAGGGGGCGGCTGCGAAAACCATGCAGGTCGCTCAGGTGCTCCTTCACACCATGTTTGAAGAGCCCCAGGTTGTACTTTGGGGGAAATACTTCGGAAAGGAATGCATTCCATAGTTTACCGACCCTATAGGTATAGGACCTACAGGATCGGTTGGCTCTGATTTTTTTAATGTCGACATTAAACGGGTGCATTTCCTGCTTGTCCTGCGTTGTGCGATGGTAGAAAGCAACAGCTTGGCCGAGCATTCTCCATGGTAAAGATGGTAGAACACAGAGAGAGACCCAACATCTCTTCGAAGCTGGAGGGTCTCTAAATTCACTTTATTCAAAAACTTTCCCACCGATCAGTGGGCGATACGTGAAATGAACTTCGTATAGTAAGCGTAAACTGTACTGTCGTAGTAAGTGTAACTCATAAATGACGCACTATAAAGAGCTAAATGGCGTTTCTTCCATAAAAAGATCTACTCTGGCAATCGTCAAAATGATTAGCTCTAGCAATTTTTACTGCACACCTTACGACTTCAAAAAGTGGCAGTAAAATTACTATTTACAGCTTCATTACTTTGGCAATCGACAAATTAGAACTCTCGCTACAGTACCAACTGGTCTGACCCGCTCTTTGGTAAGGTGTCAGTTAGTTAAATACACACGAAAATATGAAATGAAATCCGGGCTAATTAATATAATCGACTTTGGTGACGAAAGCAAATAGGTAAGGATAAAAATGAAAAATTAGGCCATCTAGTAGGTATGATAGATAGGATAGTGGATAAAAATATGTTCCAAAAATGTATGAACCTGTGAATCAGGAAGTTGCCATAGTGAGAGTCGAAGTCGCGTGGAAAAGACTGTTTTAAGCAACGAAAGTTTTATGCAAGGATACCTGTTTTTTTTTACTTTCCGCACCTTAGAATGATTTAATAAAAAAAAAACAAAAAGCTACTATTGCAAAGAACATAGAAGTTTTTAATACATATACGTTTACATTAGCTTCATATCAAAATGATGAGCGCTTCTCTAGACAATTTGATTTAACCATGGCGCTTAAGAATTTGTTTTTTTTTTCACATTTTTAAAATAGTTGAAACAAACCTATATAGCTAGATATGTAGTTTTAACATCAACTTATGATATATATTATTAACAGATTAAAAATGAAGAGAATGATTGACTTAATATTTTTTTTACGTCGATTTTCCACGTTTAGAGTCCTGGAGAGCCATTCAGGTAAGAGCGAGTTCGAGCTCGGGAGTAAGTTTCCCTAAAAATATTATATAAATAACGGAACTATTATTTTACCTTACAACGTATTCATGGGACAAACCAGAGTTTTACAAAACTAAAATGACGTTCAAGAAGTGCGGAAACATGAGTTTTTTTATAAAAGTGAGTTGATATTTACCACCGAACTCGAACTCACTGGCGGTGAGACTAGATCTTGACCCGACTGGTCAGTGTGTGAATTCCTGTGAGATTTCCTGGATACATCTCTGGTGTAGCCTAACTTAACAGGTAGCGGTTAAGCTCGTCACTGATACGACATGGCGACCCAATTTGCGACTGTAGGTCAGCTTTGAATCCATCCAAGCCACAGCCTCCGCAACCGCTCATTAGCCTCCCATATCGATACATGTCATAGGCAATTTGAACGCAAAGCCGAAGAGGCTGCCCCAAAGCGTAACTAACATTAGCATAGTTGATTAAAAGCCATCCCCGCGAACGCTGTAAAGTCGTAAATGTCAACTGTACAACGTGTCATAAATCATTTCGAGGTTATGGTTCAATGAATGCACCCGGAGTTTGAGGCGCCTTCGAAACGCGGTTATTACGTTGGAATCTGCTCCTTAGCTGGAGGGCGTTACGTCCTATGGCGGAGTTAAATATTGAGTATTCAAGGGTCATTTTTGAGTTGCGGTGAATGTGCAAAGTCCGTGGAAAGGAGAGCGTAAGACGTGGAGTACCAGATGTAATGGAAATTGCAAGAAATTAAGTACACATTTTGAGCACTACATAGTACTACTTTTCGTTAATCTTAGTTTCTGTTACGACTGTTGATCTCAGCCTTATTGTATTTCTAATATCAATACGGATAATAAGTCCGTTTGGACAATTGTAAAAAAGTATTATATTTTTAGCACGTCTTATTTTCCCCAAATTATTCTTGTGGTAAACGTGCATTGTCTTCGTTGTTCCTTTGTAAATAAACAAATCATATTTGTTTTAACAGTCAGGAGTTAAACGATACGAGATTTATGAATATCTATGTTAAAGTGCATGAAACCTATGTCGTTATTAGAAAGGTAAACAAAATACAGTATTATCTCGCTGAAACATAGTAAACTATTATACAGTTTTTGCTATATACAGGCAACCAAAGATGAAAAGATCGAAGGAAAAGACAAACATTAAACACGCTTTTACTCTTGGTAAAAAATATATGGTCGATGATACAAACAAACATAATGATTGAAATCATTGTTATTTACTGTATGAAGCAAAACTCAGAAAGAGTAAATGAAAGATTGTATTTGAACACCATTTAGTATATAGGTCGAAAGTTTTAATCCAAGGCGAAATTAATAAAAATAGTAGTAAAGTTTGGATAACATAGATGGTTGGAAAAAATATATTTTTACAATTTGCTGAGGTCCGCCTCTGAGTATTGGGTTGTTATTGCACTGTACTTTCTTTTGAAATTGTCTTTTGTGGCGTAATAAATAATATTCAATCAATAAATGACGTGTTTTGTCACTATAGAAAGGCATGGTGATTAAAATAATATTTTGCTGCAAACTCATAAGCATGCTGTATCCGCGAAATATATGTGTTGGAGTACAGAGATCGGCTCAACGTTTTCATGGTACTGGACTTGGATGGCCAATATCACACCCTACTGTCATCATAATCTGTGTTTTATCCCAAAACTACCAGGATGTGCCGTATCAGGATTTAAAGAAATATACACGCGTAAAACTATCCCGTGAGTTTAGGGGCTACTCCCTCAGTCACCGCTGCTCCAAGGGCGGCGTACGCTGAATCAGCACCTTCCGAACTGGCGCGTGTAGTTTGTGTAAAGTTTCATAGAGGAGTTGCGTCCCCGTACAAGCCGCCACGTCTCCCGAACGGTTTTGATTTATAGTTCAATTATTGGAAATGCCTCTATGGCGGTTAATGGATCCTCGACGCTGTTAATTATTAAATTACGGCCAGTTCGGCAGGTACGGAGTAATGAACTCTCGGAGTCCACCCTTATCTTGTTCGAGTTAATAAGGCGAATCTTATAATTAATAGCCGGCAGTATGATAGCAAAGATAGTTTTATGTGATTTCTATTAAAATGTACATAGCGCGGGCGGTTAAATATTTTATGATTTCTTGTCTAATTAATTAATTACTCAAATGCATGATGGTAGGTAGGTATGTCCAATCTGCTTCGATGCTTTCCACGGTTCATTAGGCCTATAACCATAAAACATCTTTTACGTGTGTTGTAACTTTCTGCCGCATAGAATTTGATATTTTGCGGAAACTGTTCAACTTTACAAGAGTGTGAATGATACATTGTTTCTATCTTTACACCTCATTACTTAAAAGTTCTGATAATTGGATTTTTATTTTGACGTGCAGGTAGGTACGGTGTATGATCCTACGTACAACTTTACGTGCGATATCATTTTGTAAAATAAATGCTGTAGGAATAAAAAAAATACAAACCAATCGGCGGATCGGAAACGTGGTTCCTTGTCGTGGTTCAAATTAAATAGTATTACTAACTTACATTTTACTACAACGAAATCCTAACCTAACATTGTTTGGGTGTATGACGTTTAGATGCGACGGTCTGCTTCGTTGTACGCTACGATTATTTTTTCTCAAGGTCAAACGTTTGCAAATTGCCACATCGGCTGTGGTAAAAGCGACAAATCCTGACACTTCCGGCTTATTTTCTGTTCTGAGCTCGGTATCATTAAAATTCACGTGATGCTATCCACCCATGCCGAGCACCTACCATAAACAATGTAACTGAATGTAAGTGACTAAGCGGTGCTCTACCAAACGGCCGACACCTCAGCACCCAGCGATTCCAAATATGTGGAGTGCGATCGGAAATAATAGCAATCATAATTGTCACGATAAACCAAGAAAACATTAGCCCCACTACCGCGAATCCGTTCTCCAACAACACCGATGTCACATAAACTCATTAGGTTTATGAGCGGTTCACTCGCGGCCCGCCTCCGCATCGTTGCCGCTAGGGCACGTAAAAATTGGTCCAGTGTGAACTTCGTCCCGCGTTAAGGCGCGTTTGTTACTCAGTTGTTTGATTGGGGATACTATTTAAATTTTTATCTAGCAAATTTTCGAAATAATTTGGAACGAAATAATGCATATTTTTTATCTGAGTGGTTATTTTTATTTTAAAAAATACTGTACTATTTTTTTCTTGTATTTACTTTTGGGAAACTAACGGATTCAACGCAAAATGAATATTAAGATGTGAAACTAAATTATCATACCCTTTCCAGTGAGTTCAAGTTTCGGGAATAAGTTAACCTAAAAGTAGCTGATAACAATATTATTATTTAAATAACGGCGCTGTTATTTTACCTTTCAATGTATTAATGGGACAAACACGATTTTTACCAAGCTAAAATGACGTTAAAAATGTACGGAAATATGAAGTATTTATAAAAGTAAGTTGATATTTATCACCGAACTCGAAATCACTATTTTCTGAATGGATCCCCAATATTCAGATAGTTGAGATGGATTGGTGTATTTGAATTTCTTTATTAGAATAATGTACACAGGGCCAATACTACAATGATTCGTGAGAGAAGGTTTCACGCGAGAAGCTGTAATTCCTTAAATAATAAAGTGCAAGTATTCACCGGTGATTCACAGGTGACTATGAATCACCGGCGGTTAAGAATTTCAAAATTAGCCCACCGATCAAAAACCAAGATCCATCCAACTATTAGCTTTCAATTCTGCCTCTACGCTGAATGGGTCCTATTTCAACACAGCCACATGTGGATTCGCAAAAAACCTTTCCGAGAATTCCCTCCACGCTCGAATGAAGTGTTAAAGTTAACAGACACAATCGGTTGCGTCCTACCAAAATATTAGGACCATAACAAAATCAATCCCCGAATTCGAAGAAGACATGAACGCAAACTATAAAATTCCTTTATTTCCGTCGATATTCGCAACATTGAGCGGTCGGCGCATCGCGAGCAATAAAAATGTCACCCCCAACGCAATAAAGGTCAAATTACGATGTCTCCCTATCCGATCGGCGACTTGCACAGTTCTTGTAACCCATTACGGTGAGTCAAAGCGGATTTTTAATAAAATAATATTGTGAACATTTAGCACAAGTAGCTTCATTCGAGCAGGATAGGCAGACAAGCCGTCGCAGGTGGTGCCGGCTGGTGTGGACGAAAAAATGACGTAAAAAGGAGAATACTCAAATTCAGGCCCGTTAGAAATTAGTCGTATGTTTTATTGACACTGATGCAATAATTTACATTTACCATACATGTTTTAAACTATCTGAATTCCCATTTTCCACAGCCGTTTACTTGTTACAAAATTAAAAAAAATTAATCGCGATTACTTTTTTTCTTAATGCTAATATGAATAAGGCAAGAAAGGACAGAACATCGCATTAGCACTTCCGTTGCCTCAAGACGTGTTCGGGCAGTCACGTCATGCCATTACGTCCGGTAAAGGAGAAAAAAGGCGCAACTACGTTTGTAAAATAATCCCTAGCGAATGTGGGTAAATCCCTAGTGTGAATGCATGAAACTTGTCCATTTCTATTGCGTTTGGACTGGAGCATTTTTTTGGACGCTAGATAACTCCACGGTGAGTTATCTCTAACACATTCAAAACTTCAATATTTTGACTTCAGTATTCAAAATTAATTTGTAAAAAAGTTGTAATATTTTCAAAATTATAACAATTGATTTGGCAGATAGATACTAACATTTTTGAGGGGCCCAAAAAGTATGGGGCAATTGGCATTTTCCTTTCCTCGGGAATGTGGTATGTTGGGATTAATATCACCGTGTCAAGTCAAATAAAAAAGGGTAGAATTATCGTGCCCGTGCGGCTTAGGAGAAAGTGTAACTCCTGCTGCAATATTTCGTTAAGGCCAGGTACGTAGCACTTGCAACCGTAGAGCACGTATGAAAATATGTATACAGAGAAAGGAACGATTAGAAGAGAGAAAGGAAAAATTAGAACTTGGAAACCTTCAACTCTGAAGAGATTTGGGGTATTTTTTCTGGACCAGAGAGAAATATTTTCGGAGCTGCATGATGCTATTCCGCCATCCTCATTCTTCCATCGCTCAGCGCGCCATACCAACCGATGTAGTAAGTAAGATCTTTATCTGCATGTAGTAAACGTACCTGTCGAGGTAAATACCCCAAAGTATAGCCTGGGTCCTTCAAACGCAATTTAAAGAAGCACCTTGGCCCGTCGGCATGATTTTCGCAGCCCCTGATAAAAATCTAAAGCCCATGGGCTTCGTCGAACTAAGAGTCTGCGGCACGCCATAGGTTGCACCGAAGTAAATTTATGAGCTCACAAAATAATTGATTCCTATTCAAAGTGGCGCGAGACACATCTATGGAGTTTTATATGACTTTATTTGGGCCTTTATAATCGTGCCCTAAGATTCATGCAGTCAAGGCAAACTTAACCTACATACAAGCGGCTTAACTCGCCATTTCAAATCACATACAGGTGTGAAAACTCATAAAAATATACTTCTACACTCAAGGTTCGCACTAACTTTGTTAGTGACTTTTACTAACTTATCATAAAAATAATAAGGCTGCTAGAATCGTAAAGATCGGAAAGAATGGAGCTTACTTTGCAATGACAGCGTATTGAATCTCCGCAATGTATATGGTAGCTCACATACCTGTAAAGAGACAATCATTGTTATACAATACATATGAGTCGGGGTACATTGATTTAGATGCATATTTCTCTTGTTCATATTTTGATTTATATACGTCTCTGTTCGGATATCCTTCTCAATACAATATAATAAACGGTTTTTAAGGTTCTGTACACAAAGGGTGAAAACGGAACCCTATTACTAAGCCTCCCCTGTCCGTCCGTCCGTCCGTCCCACGGTCTGTCTGACACAGGGCTGTATCTAATGAACCGTAATAGTTAGGCAGCTAAAATTTTCACAGAGTATGTATTTATTTTGCCGCTATAACAACAAGTAGTAGGTAAAATTTAAAAATAGTAAAAAATTAAGGGGTCGCCCCATACAAAACACGTGATTTTTTGTCTTAAATCTTGTACGATAGTACGAAACCCTTTGTGTGCGAGTCGGACTCGCACTTGGCTGGTTTTATATTAAAAAATGTATTAGTAAAACCTTCTTACTCTCACTAGATTAGACCTAATTGTAACGAGGTTGCCTTGCATGCCAGAGTTCATGTTCCCGCCATGCACCACTTTCTTTCTCTTTCAGTGTCGAATAAGTGTATTTCGTCAAGCATAGGAGCCGATCCATGGTTCGTGTAAAACTGTAGGACCCCTTCCCCTAATAAGTAGCAGCCCGCACGGCTTGGCATCACATCGCATTGGATGAAAATATGGTCAACACGGCAATGTAAAATTGTCCGCGTTTACCATCCAGTCTAATGTAGCCTTGCTGATAAAGGGAATGTCCTGACCTAATTCCTTCGGATCGATATCATGACGGTGGATGCGTCCAGAAAAAAAAAAGAAATTTTGAATTGTCTGCATGCTGTGGGGCCTATAAAAAATTAAATCGGGTAAACAGTTCCATTTTAAGTAATAATTTAGTTTAAGTAAATTATGACACGTTGTTTTTTTTAATAACAGTGGAATTAAATATTATTTTGGAGAGATGAAAAGGTGGGTCAGGTCTTGAGACCTAAGGCTGCGCAGCTGCTCTCCTCTAGTCGTGATTTTAATGTTGTATATGTGTTAACTCGGGTGGAAACTTTGTTAGTGCGATATAGACTTCAAGTCTAGCTGGTAGCGCCATCTAGCGCCATGTTAACTAGCTTCTACGCATCTGTTTGTTGATTTGTGGCATGTGAAACTAGCAGCTCTCAGTAGAGGGCGCTAGTTCGCTACATTATCATGAATAATAAATCCTAGAACATACGTTAAAATATGAAGGGAACCAAACTTCGTATTCGAAAAGGGGTCTTGGAGACGATTTTGAAATGAAGAGAATTATGAAATGTCAGCTTTCATTAAATATATCGGTATTTTCCAAGTTAATGCATCTTCCATAAGGATAAATACTCACCCATAAACATTTATTCAAACAGTCTAATGTGTTTCGTTCCCCATGACACGAGCGGGAAGCGCTCCTTCCCCGCGCGGCCGCCATTGTGTCCCAGAGCGCCACATAAATGCGTATTATTCTTTTATTGTTGAAACAAAAGCAGCACTTAGCCGGTTCAAAGGCGAACCATCAATATTTGCACAAGAGCGGGCATGTGGAGGGCAAAGCTCCTTACGAGAAGTAGGCCGAAAGTACTCGCAGATGCGCGGCGAGAGCTGCTCTCCCTTCATTATGTGGGAGAGCGCTAGATTTTCCGCGCATTGTGGCGAAAGTTCGCACTCGCCGTGGAGTGGCTTTGATGTGTTACAAACGAGACAAGGAAACATCCAGTGAGCCTCTTCATCTATTGGCGAAAGTTCAGAGCGTGGAAAATTGACTGATTGGCGATAAGAGTTGTAAGACTGTCTATTGGGTTGGCTAAGTAAACTAAGCAACCCCATAATTTTATAGCTAGCCCAAAATTAACTAGCTTGCAATTTGTAATTACACGAAGAACTACTTAGAGTCATACCACCGTTTGAAAACTTTCTTGGAGTGTTATTGATAACGCAGTTGTAATATTCGGAAACTTAAACTTGTAAACGACTTTAGACTACTGTGGGTGTTTCAGTTATATTGTAAATCACTGGGCTTACCACAGTTGGGTTTCGCGGTCATATTTGCTGACGTTTTGGACCGTCGCGTGCGGTCCATTATCAGGGCGAATGGCCGCGTTGCGAGGGGCCCGCGGTCGGTAGAGCACTGCAAACCGCGAGAGGCCGCGAATATTATCGATGGCTGCGGGTAGTCTGCAAAATCGTTTCAGCTGCCTTCCGAATTTCCGTTGACAAGCAGAAAGCGCTCACTATGTCCTCTTGCAGTTTATGAAAGGGACAATGAAACTTCCTTTGTCGTAGAGGCGCATGCACCGGGTTCCCATATAATCTTCGCAGCCGCACGCGGTTAACAGACAGTGTTCTGCCGACCGCGGGCCCCTCACAACTCAGCCACTCGCCCCGATGATGGACCGCACACGACACGGTCCAAAACGTCGGCCAATATGACCGCGAAACACAACTGTGGTAAGCCAAGTGATCTACAATGAAATTTGAACTTCTAAGATTGCGGATATTTGTCTAACGGAAATTCAATTCTTTCCTGATACATTTTAGGATCAATTCAATAAGAAATAAAAGTGAAATATCAATGTGATGCGGCAAAACCTTGGCTATATTAAACTTTTATGTATAATCAATTATTGCCTAAAAGACCTTTTCCTTTTTGAAGCTAGAGACTTCGAAATAGACTTTGAACATGGAACTAGAAACTTCTTATGGTTCGGAAAACTCAAATACCCTTTTGAACACGCTTCAAATTAGATATTGTACATATTGTTAATTTCAGCATATATTCGAGTGGATCTTAATCTGAATTTTAATTTTCGATTTATTATTCCAACGTAATAATGTATGAAATTAAATCGAGATATCTTAGGTTATAAAGCGTTAATTAATTATTCAAAGACAAGTATGCCCTTAATTATTTGTAATCAAAATCCCTCAATCCCAAATGACAGGTTGACAGGGAAAACAAAACGGGAGTCCCGAATAACGACGCCCCAACGGGGCCGGAGACAAAAGGTCTTTAAATGGCGCGCCATTTACGGTTTGGCATTTGGACAAAACAGGGATAACAGGTGGCAACACAGCCGTGGACTTACCCCGCGGGGGAGGGACTGGGACGGAGGGAACGAAAAACGGCGTCCCCACTGTATCGGCAGGTGTGCGAGAAAATATTCATGGGGAAAGTTAAAAGTTTCTCAAGTTCCATGCACATGGTTCCAGAAATACGTTTCCGACTGCATTATTGAAAAAGTAAAAATATCTGATTACAATTTTGGTATTTTAGGATGTTTTCTGTGTTATCTTTAGTCAGGTTATTATTATTTTAATTTGTTATTTAGATCAATATGCTCTGTATAAGCAAAAGGATAATTTAATTAATTGGAGTAGTTAAATAAACCTTTCTCGTACCTGTCACGGTCCATAATTGGTTTTTCTGTTGAATATGTCTACATATGAAAAAAATGTGGATGAAGTTAGATGATTTCCTAATCGTTCAAAAATATATTCGTTAGATCTAGTTACGGAGAGGGTCACGACCAAAATACACAAATACTTTCTATTTATTGCTTACTAGCTGCGGTACCTGGCTCCTCTCAGGATAATATCATTTTTCCGGATAAAAAGTCCCTTTATTATCCATAAACTATCTCTATATACAAACCAATAAATACACATTCCCATTTATTATATTATTGTACGGAAAGGGGTTAGATTATAGCTAAAAAATATGCTAGATTACCGACAAGCTGGTTGCTAACAAAATGGCAACTGCCTTGATCTGTTATAATGCATTTCCTCCTGTATTATGAATTATTTTGTATGGGTTTTATAGGGACAAGTTACCTATGATCGTTTTACAAGTATATATAATATATATTAATTAAAATTTATAAATTAGGTAAAACCATAATTAATCGTGGTTTGCTGTAAAAGTATGTTTCTATTACGATGAACCACCTCCCTTAAAATAAAAGTACCTGTCACCTTTGTTTGAAACAACTATTTTATCAAACGCGTATTTAGGTCAGAGGAATTATGAAGTAGGGTAAGAAAAACTATAGTTTGCCGCTTAGAGTTTAACTTAGTCGCCGCTAGCACGTGGCCTTTCCCACGGCACCAGAAACGCTTTTAGCGGCCATTAGAATTTTACACTTTGGCACAGCCGACTTTCACATGAAACATAAAACGCGGTGCCAGGAAAGCGCTTCGTCATTTTAGGCGAGATTTAAGTTGCACTGTCACCTATTAGAATGGCGCGATTACTGGCAGCGCCGTAGCCCGCTACGCTATGTGCGAGCAGGGCGAGTGAGATAGAGTGTGACAACAGCTCCTTTCTCACTCTGATGAATAAAACTGTCAACTAACTAAATAACTGTAAAGCTAGGACTGGCTCTAGCGTCTGATGCCAAAGACGATCTTGATGACGATGGCAATATGTTTTAATAGAGTGTGATATGTATGTGTGCATAATCGGCCGTGAAGCAAGGACACATTAATTGAAGAAAAAGAAGTAAAAATTACTGCGTTACGACTATACTGCAAGGCTGGACCCGAACCAGTAAAACATACCATTCGTGGGTAATACGTATATTGCGGTCACACAGGCGGGCGACGCACGCACACAAGGTTGCAAATATGCACGACCGCCTTAACACTTCAGTCCATTCCAACCTGCTCAGTGGTAACCATTCACAGGAACGCACTTGTTTGTACATCTACAGAAATATCCAGTGTTGCTGCACGAACCTGCCTATGTCATTGAGAAGACACACCTAGCTCCCCGTAGACAAGGGACTACCAATTTCGCCACCTGCTGTATACCCATAATTTGGAATTCTCCTACAGTTCTTCCTCCCGTAATGAATGCCTCCTACTAACACAGTGTACAAGATGATGTTGTTTTAATGTTCAATCTTTGCAGTCAATGTCCGCAACACAGATGAATGCGTTCAATAATAATAGGTATAATCTTAAACACCGTCGATGCATTTCGATGCCAAGAAGAAAAGTAAAAAGTATAAAACGTTTTTATTTTGCATCATTCAATTAGTGTGTCCTCAGTTTAATTAATATCTTCCATGGCCATACTAGCACCAGCTTCCCTGCTAGCCTCCACATTTTGCGCAAGTGTTTTACCGGCTTCCATTATACATTTTATAGGTACGGTCGGGTGCTACATTTGCTGTAAAGTTTTCCGCTCTTAATGGATTTTTGTAAGTCGCTCCTTCTGTAAAAAGTTTGCTTGTTTCTGGGTGGCTACTTTATCTAAGTGTTATTTTTGGCTATGAATTTTGGCATGGATTAAGTCCGGATTAAAAGCATAGCGAGAAATGGGGAAAAAATCTCTTGAGGGCGGAGTTTCCCCGGCGGCCAAGAACTGGGTCGCTGGGACCCGAACGCAGCTGCTCCGGACGACTTATGGATTTAATATATTTTATTCTGTATTCGCGACACTTCCTTTCTCATCGCCATTAAAGTCGCATTTAGTTGTCAAGTTGTGGTTAGTTTTCCTGGAATAATATTAAAAAGTAAATATCTAACAAATCTTTAAGGAAAAGAGAAAAGCCCACACTCTGCAAGTAAATGTTAGTGTAACATAATGCATAGAAACAGGTTGTCAGAGCCGAAAGAGAGTGATTCTGTATACGAACTTGAACATCTTTCTTTACGAATTTTGTTTTATAGACCAATGAATTTCATCTTTCCTACACGTTTTTGTTTGTCAATATAAACATTTAAAAAAAAACATTTTAAATACTGTAAATCATTGTTCTTAAAACACACCAGCATTTTTTTAATTTTATTTAACAATTAAGATTCGTAAGTAATAATGAGATGTTCTATCATTTAGCATGGGCATAGACAAAGGAGGAGGAAAGGCAGAGTAGACTGCTAACGTCATACAACGTATAAAACTCGCTAAATACTTCTTATTTTCGTTGGTACTATGACTTTTCTGACCAGCGCCATCTCCCGTCACTGCTGGAACTAGTTACACCATTAATAACTAAGCTTAATTACAAATTTTGCCTAGGCCAGCATGATGAAAACGTTACATTTTTACTACAAATTAAGTAATGTAATTTAAAATATATATATATCATTGGTTTCATTGGTTTGTATTTGATGTATTCTGAAATCTGAATTGCAACGCCATCTGTTGACTTTTATTATCCCTATTCAACACTTGCATGACGTTAGCAATATTTCCTACAATCACTAGGGCATGGTTTCAGAAATTTCGGAATATGCACATTTTGAGATCAAAACTGCAGAACGCAAAACAAGATTATAACATCAAAGTAACTTAATCAATCAATATATCAAAATAATATCAAAATAGGAATTCCCCTAATAGGATTCCGTGTGATGTCAGGAAATATTTTAAAATTGGTCACTCCGTCCATGTCACCGTGAACCTAAAACAAAACGACAAAATGGCATCGTCTCACAGACAGAAATGGTTAGAGAAATAAATGGAAGGTACAACATTCAGCGTATTTATAATGCGTGGGCGGTTCACAATGTTGCCAGTCTTTATCGCTACGGTCACAATATCCGCCAACATTTGTATACTCATGAATTTACCGCCTTCCCTGATAGATAATGCATTCCGATTCAGCCACTCATGTTAATATGTCACACCGAATGGGGAAAAACCTTAAAATATAATATAACTAAAACAGTTTTTTATTAATTTCAAGAACCTTTGAATATCAAAAAGTTAAATTAGCAAAGCTACTAGGGGGCCCATACAGGTAAGAGTGAGTTCGAATTCGACGTTTAATAGCAAATGTATTTTATAAATAATTCATGTTTTCGCACTTATAGAACGTCATTTAAGTTTAGTAAAAATCTGGTTAATCCATGAACACTTTGGTAGGTAAAATTCAGAGTTTTGTTATTTAAATAATAATATAGTTTCCAGCGATTTTTAGGTTAACTCACTCCCGAACTCGAACTCACTCTTAACTGAATGGGCCCTAAGTTATTCGAACAACGGCCATGAAATCGGCATCTTTCGGCGGATGCTATCGAATAGGCTAGTAAGACGAGGACGAGGTTTATTCACTGTTTTGCTCATGTTCGCAATCAACATTGTTCAATCTGCATTAGGGGAGCGATATTTGATTTTCTGTACGTTTCATTTATTGATTCAAAATTATACCCGGCAAATAAATTAATGTTTAGGTGGACAGATAAAAACTGGTTGTTTCTTAGTCTTAGTGGCATTAACTTATTGTTTTATACATAAAGAAAGAATACAGGTATATTATTTTCCCAATACACAATTACATAAATATACACATTTGTGGAGGCGGTTCAAATGTGACAGTTTCGAATCCTGCTTTCAATGGATTTTCAGACAAAAGAAAAGCATCAATGTAGATTCGCTGTTAAAGATTTTGCTAGATTCTGCCATGCATAAAGCGGTTACATTCTGCGAGACACCTTCTAAAATGTTTATAAAATATATTTATTCCATTTCTAGTCCAGCACAACGAATTCGTTCGGGTACAAATTTCCAGTAGCGAGCGTCCATTGCGTCAGCAAATGACGTGATTAGTCCACGTCTAAGCCCAAAGAAGACTCGCTCGCACCCCGTCGATTGTCTGCCGGATCCATCGAGCAGGAAGGACGAGAGAGGGGTTCTAAACTTATCTGTATAGCGCCATCGTAGCCTAGTTTTAGTGATGCATTGACGGTAGCGCCGGCCAGACAGTTCGCTTACGAATTCGCTCACTCCTGATCTTCTCGAGTTCCAACGACACATAAAAACTACACATTGTACTCGTGGAAGGAACACGAGTTCCATTCACAGATGAGAGTGAATAATTAACGTTTTGCTTTCGTATGACGAGATCGCTGATGATAAAATCATCATGTGGAGAATTGTACTCTAATTAGAATAATTCGTCGCAACCGGGACGTACAGGCGTATCTATTTTTTATTAAATTTGGAGTAGATTTTAAAAAGCGATAGTTTCTCTGTTGGCTTTCATATTTTAGTGTATTTTTACAGCATCATTTGCAGTATGCAAATGATGCTGTAAAAAATAACCTGGTAAGAAGCTTTGAGTTTAAACATAAATAAATAATAGAGCAAATGAATTAATATATGTGTTCTATACATCTATATAAACGCTATAATTGTGAGATACGCCTGTATGTTCCAGGTGCGAAGAATTAGACCGGAACAATATTATTTTTTCTCAAATGAATTACTTTCACGCGAGTATCTGTCATTCCATGAACAAAAAAGTGTAAGCGTGGAGTGCACAATCTCTTATTAGTGATTACACGGCTACATTGAACTGGATGGAAAACACGGACGATTTTTTCATTGCCGCTTCGACTATATTTTCATCCAATACGATGGTACCAACCCGGGCGGGCTTAAACCCTACCACCTAGTAGGGAGAAGGGGACCTACAGTTTTACATGGATTCCGAACCATGGAGCAGCTCGCATTCGTGACGAAATTCACTTATCTAACTCAGAAAGAGAAGGAAAGTGGTGCATGAACATGGCGAGAATTTGAACCCAGACCTCTGGTATGTTAGACCTACACTAGGCTACGAGCCGCTCAACGCTAAACGTATTACAACTAAAACGTTTCTACTCTGCCGCTACACGGATTATTTTCTGTCGCCTCTCCCGTGGATCTATCTACATCGCGCTCTAAGCCCCGGTTGCACGAAGAGACGGCCGAGTTAATCAATGTTCAAACACGTCACTTTTAGTGATCCGCATAGAGTTCCTTCCATACTGTCCACACAAAGAGACGTGTTTGATCATACTTTGACGTTGATTTTGATTTTTTGTACGTTCGTGCACTCGGCCCTAAGACACCGCATTACCACCTTGATTGACGCCGTCGAATTTAGATTGAATAAAAATCGCATTACGCCCCTGCAGCCCCCCCTCGCCTAGCCGCTCGTTGCCGGGAGCCCGCCCCGCCTCGAGATTCGCGATGGCGGAATTTTTTCGGGTCATAATGTTTTATGATAATGTTAGCGATGCAGGTCCAAGTTGGCCCGAGCAAAAAGTGGCGGCGCGTCTACCCAATTTTGTAAATCGGGTAATAATCGGAGCGAGATACGGCACAGAATACCGATACAATGTGTAACAGCTGTATTGCCGAAACCTTGGTATAGTGAATTGTTCTTCAGGTCAATTCAACGGTGGGCTTAGCGAGTATTGTTGTGCGGAAAAATGTTTTAGGTTTACTACTAGTGAGGTCCTCATCCTTTCATTTTAGTAAGATTAGTTTTCATTATTAATTATTTAAAAAATCCACTATGATTAAACATTATATTATGATACTTTTGAGATTACCGCGGTCGTTAGACATGTTTGAAAAATATTACGGCTTTTCGCGCGGCAGGAAGAGACATTCTCCGACGTTTCGAGCTAATCATTCAGAAACGTCGGAGAATGTCTCTTCCTGCCGCGTGAAAAGCCGTAACATTTTTCAAACAAAAACATTATATTACCCGAAAGTTTTTAGAGAACTAGGAGATTCTGACGATAAACAGTATAACACAACTATTCCCACCTCGTATGAAAATTGGGTAAGTTGCTCTCAATTACTCGATTTTGTTACAGTTTGTAGACACGAATAGGTAAATTCTTCCAATAGATCAATTTTATTGTATATTAATGATCCATAGACACCGCATTCGGATTTATAATATTGTACCGTTCGATGATTATCAGTGGGTACTTATCGTCAGGCTGAATCAGAATAAGAAACGCTTACAGCATTTTGATGACAACCGCATCATGGGTACATAGTAGCTCTGATGAAAATTTGCTTATTGGCATAGTAGTTTCGGAAAAAAATCTTATTTGAATAGTAGCTCCGGTGTAAAGAAGCATAGGTGCATAGTTTCTCTGGCGAAAATTAGAATAGACGCAGGCAAAAAGGGCCCTACATGCATAACGTTTTTTCAAGACTTACAATCGACAATCGACTGAAGCTAGTACATTGTATCTCAGTTATGTGATACAAACATTCTGTCACATGATGTTTGTGTCGCATGATTGTACCGTATAAAAATAGTCCCCAGACCTGAATTCTAAAACTCAGCCATTTATTTTCTGTTTCATTTCTCTATGAATATTGATAACATTTCATTGACTTTTCGATACGACGTGAAGGTTGTTTGGCAATCTGCCAGAGCTTATTGGTCTGAGTTATGCTCAGTGGCCCAGTGGCGCGACACTTCGGCGATCGCTCTCCGAAGTTAAGCAACGCTGGTTCCGGTCTGGTCTTGGATGGGTGACCATTCGACCGTTGAGAGAGGCTGTCCGTGGTTCGGATTCCACGTTAAGCTGTACGTCCCCTTCCTTACTTACTAGGTAGTAGGGTTTATCCCGCCCGGGTTGGTACCATCGCATTGGATGAACGATGGTCGAAGCGGCAATGAAAATTGTCCGTGTTTTCCATCCAGTTCAATGTAGCCGTGCAATATAAGGAAGGCCCTGGTATGGCACCTAGTTCCCATGTGGTGTGTTGGGCTAATACCATGACAGAAGTTGTGGTATTAGCCATCCATGTCCAGTCACATAAAAAAAAAGAACTTAAATAAAGTAATTCAGGTTGAAATTGGAAAGTTGCGTTAACATAATGCAAACAATAAAACATAAACAATAATAAAATGTCTAAGACTTCCCCACGCTTTTATTTCCATCGCAGAAAACTTGTATTAAAACCCGTGAAGAGGGATATTAAAACTTATGCCACTTGAAGGTAAAGTCGACATAAAGAAAATAATACAACGCTGACAGCGGAGGGGATCCGATGCTCCCCTATGCAAACTGCATCCTCTCCCCTCCCGGGGGGATTTTGACGTAATTTTTTTAATCGTATTTTATACCCATATTAATTTGCGTAACGACCGTCTTATTTCGCGTCTCAGACAAACAAAGCCTGGTCGCTTTTCTATGAATAAGGAAGTGAGCAGCTGCTTGAATCGAGTCTGGTGCACAGCTTTGAGTGTCGTTTAAAGGAATCTTAAATCGAAATGCATAGACGTTACTAGAATTAGGCTTAAGTATAACTTTGGACCGTCAACCTAAAGTTTAGATGAGTGCAAATAATTTAGCTTACGTAATTTATGAATAAAATTTCGATTTTTGTAGATATGCTCGCGTCTCGGCCAGGTTTAAGTCCGACAATAGATAGTCGATAAACTAACATTCTACTCCTCGAGTAGAATGTTAGTTTCCCTATTTGCCATATGAAATTATTGCGGGGCATATGAACTTTGGCTGACTCCAGCTCCGGCTTTATTATGAATTGCGTTCGAGTTACCTTTATAATATTATCAAAGCAGATTGGCTATGTTCACGCATATAATTATTTTGATCGATACCTTATGCTATATTTTCAGAACCAAATATTTGACTGCCGAAGTGTTGCTAGTATTCTAAACTGCACTTTACCCAAATTTATCAAAACATGAACTTGTTTTGTCCTATATTGTTTTTCGTCGTCCCGTTTTTTTTGTATTTTACTAAAGGTACTTATTAAGTATCAATGCTCCTATACACCGGAGCCAGATTATATACAACTATACTCCTTCTCATTGGAACTGCTATGCACCTATGTTCCTTTTCGGTGGGACTACTGTGCAATTATGCTCCTTTTCGTCGAAGCTTTCCTAAGTATTGACCATGTTCCAGAAAAATAATTACCTAAGAGCCAAACTTGGCATAAACTTAACATATTTAATAAATAACTTCGTCACACCTACGAAAATGGAAAGTGCCCTGAAATATGCATAGGAACCTTGGGTGCGTAACGTTTCAATCAGACCCGTATACATATGCAAATATCGCGTCCCTTTAAGTTGTGCGATTACGCAACAAAATGCAAAGTGTTTTCGGCAGTACGTACACGCATAATTTACGGGTACTGGGGCATCTGCGCGCAGTACTCGCACTCCCATCCAAGGGGTTGGGGTTATCGGGGACACGTGCATGTTCTCGGTGCAAATCTTTTGCACCGAGAACAAGAGAGTAAAAGGTATTTGACATTTCCCATTTTCGTTTTTGCTTTGAGGCGAAAATTGTAAAGGAAATGAATATTTTGGCATTGTATTGTTAGTTTTATATCCAAACAATGAGCGATTCTTTAAACAGTTTTAATTTAAAGTAACGCTTTGGTTGTTTTGGTGCATATTTTTCGAATATTTACAAAAAAATATAAAGATAGATTTGTTAAGATCAGAGTTTGATATAATTTTTGCACAAATAGTTAGTCTATGTGAATAACCAAATATATTTTTTTTACCGACTTCAGAAAAACAGGAGGTTCTTTATTCGACTTTCGGTATTTTTTTTTATTGTATAAAGGGCATCAGCCTAACCGCCACACATTGGACTTTGACCCACATACGTTTTCCCTTCCAAATGCCAATGGCCACAGTCGTCGAGGGTGATGCGCTCTGTACGTTCCACGTTTTCAGTTCTGTTTCCACCTTAAGCGTTAGAATATAGGACTAGCCTAACATGGATGAACTGACAGGGCACGTGCTTCATTCTATAAAACTGCTATGCAAGCGAACGATTACCACTTGATGCTCTGTCTCTACCGCCGCGGAACAAACTCGTCACCACACCCACTGGACCAAATATTTCTCTTCACAAACTTGCCCAGTCATGCCTGATAGCTCCTACTTAGCTGGGTTCGTTTTTGGGAAGGGTTTTCCCCTTTAGAAATTAGTCAGAATCAAAACCAATAACATGACAAAAATCCAAAAAGAAAAGACTATGGACCTATTCTCAGTAAGTTTCATTAAGGTGGCCCCTCCCCGAGGGACTAACTTATTCGCGGGCATGGTACAAAACCGTGCTATGGCGCTCTGAGAACTTCTCTGTTTCAAAGAAATTTAAAGTTATTGCATAAAACGAGCGAAGCATTCAAACTTTCGGACCTTATAACTTAGAAACCAAGCAAGGTCATCAGACATCTAGTTCGATCAAATAAAGCTATTTTGAGCACAATTTTTGGATCTCTGAATAGAAATATGCGCATGATTTCTTTCCACGTTTGTATGGGGAGTTGAGCGTGAAGAGCCACCTTAAGTTACCTTAAGAAACCAATTCCGAGTAAAACACCAAATATCCTCTATCCATCATATTTTGCTTTAATAACCTTTTGCAACCAATACTGTCTTGCAGGAGAGAGCCACGAAGACAGTCATATGGATACGTAGTGTGAAATAATCCCAATAAAACGCGTTTCTCAAAACTCACTCCGTGAAAGTTATGCGGAGTGAGTTGTAAATTTAATTAAATAAAAAGGGAGGAGGCATCTGCTCCGGAGCCGGGGAGTATAGTTGTTTGTGCAAGTTTTGATTAAATTATTAGTCGTTTTTCTATAACACATGGCGCGATCGTAACAGATGCAAATGTCTATAAGGACGATTGCCTCTATAATAAATCAAATATTTCAAGCAAGGCCAAAAAATTACATTATGTTGCAATAGCAATAAAAACCAGCCAAGTGCGAGTCGGACTCGCACACGAAGGTTTCCGTACAACAAGAATTTACCCAAAGTAAACACGTTTCTTGTATGGTGGCCCCATTTAATTTTACTGTTTGTTGTTATAGCGGCAACCAAAATACATACTCTGTGAAAAATTCAGATGTCTACCTATTACGGTGGACAGTCCGAACCAAAACATTCTGAGTTTTAGAACTGGCATGTGTCCACCAGATATTATTACAAAACGGCTCCTTTAAAAGAAACCTGATTCATCTTCCTCGTTCATCCGCATTAAACACATTGTTAGGGTTCCGTACCCAAAGGGTGCTAACGGAACCCTATTCAGCTGATATGACGGAGTCTCCGCTGTCCGTCCGTCCGTCCGTCCGTCCGTCCGTCCGTCCGTCCATCCGTCCGTCCGTCCGTCCGTCCGTCCGTCCATCCGTCCGTCCGTCCGTCTGTCACAGAGCTCTATCTCATGAACCGTAATAGGTAGGCAGCTGAAATTTTATCAGAGTATGTATTTATTTAGCCGCTATAACAAGAAATATATAAAATTTTAAAATTAAAAAAAAATAAGGGGGCCTTAATTTTTTTTTAATTAAAAGATGTCTAAAAACAAGATTTTTTAAATCTTGTACGATGGTACGGAACCCTTTGTGTACGAGTCCGATTCGCACTTGGCCGGTTTTTAATGTGGCTAAAGGTTTAATAATCCCATTGCAAAACAGCGCCGATTTGCAAAACGGTTGGTCCCTTTTTGATGCGGCTGATTTCAGAAAAAAAACCGACACGTGTCCGAGAATGTCATTTGTTGGAAAGTTGTTAAAAGTAATAAACCTGAAAATATAACGTTTTAAAAAAACATTAAACCCATAATCCACTTGACCTAAAATCGTAAAAAAAAGTACGGCACAATGTAGTCCTTCACGTCTATATCCATAAATAGCCTCCACGTTCACCGTAAAGTAATGAGATTTAACCCTCCACTCGCATTTACGGTCTCAGCTCTGGACCGGATATCGTAAATAGATCAAAATACTCTTTTGAGCTTTCCGTGCGATATTCCGTTCCGTCAGGGCTTTTAGCGCGCGTCGGCGCCGCGGGGCTTACACTTATAAATATGCCGAATCTCTCGGCACGGCGGTAGGCTAAATCTTTTCAGGCCAAATTATGACTGAATCGCTCGACTTGAGCCTATTTTCTATGGTATTGGGGTTCTCTGTGAGCTTGATGAAATGGCTTTGAAGCGATTTTTTTACGCTAAGGCGTAAAACGAAGCAATGAAGGTTGGAAAATAACGGTATAATCGGCTTGGGCTAGCTTAATCTAACATATATCAGCATATTCTTTTACCTCCTCTTGGCCAGGTTGTAGAAAGAGACATGAACGCTAATATTGGATAATGTGAAGAGACGTCGCTATCTGTAAAACGTATGAAGTCAGTTTAGTTTCGACCAGCTCTCTAAACTGAGTCTACAAGTAAAGTGCAGATTGAAGTAATTCAGTTATCCGTAGCATTAAGACAGTTTTGTTTGTAGCTTTTTTTTTTGTAATTATATCCTAATGCATATAAATATTATAAATGAGAAAGAAACTGTGTCTGTCGGTTGCGTTTTCACGCCTATGCCACTGAACCAATTTAGATTAATTTGGGTTTAGAGATACTCTGGACCTTAGAGAACGACATAAACGCAGTCCAAAACTTGGGTCTATGGATGGATCAAGAACTTAAATTCAAACAACACATACAGAACAAAGCAAAGTTCTGCATGTTTAAAATAAAAACCCTATACGCAGTTAGGAAATATCTATCGGAAGATATGAGAGTGCAATTAGTAGAGACACTTGCGCTTAGTCATTTTAATTATGCCGACACAGTGTATGGGCCCAACCTTGACGCAGCATCCGCACGCCTGGTGCAACGCGTCCAAAACGCTTGTGCGAGATTTTGCTTTAAGATCCCCCGTCGTGCCCATGTGTCTCCTTTCATTAATAATAAGGGTTGGCTCAACATGAAGTCACGTCGCGAACTGCACCTGGCGACCCTTCTTTTTGGTGTAATAAAATACAAAGATCCCGATTACCTCTACAGCAAATTGAAATGGGCACGTGACGTGCATATCCATTACACTAGGAGACGCAATGAACTATTGCTGGTCCCTACGCACAAGCTGGTCAAATTTAGAGGCAGTTTTAGGTACGCGGCCACAAAATGTTGGAACAACCTCCCACCACCCGTTCTGTATCTGCATACGCAGTCGCTGTCCTCTTTTAAAAAATCTCTGAAATCCCATCTTTTAAGTCAGCAATAGGCCAATTAATCTAATCTATTTGTTAAACATTTTAGTTACATTGATATTCAATCCATTTTATTATTATTCCACTCAATCTCTCCCTCCCACATTGCATGCACACATAACCTCACACAAACACCCTTGTTACAACTCTCATATACGTATATAAATGACACACCTCACATTCTAAATCTCTCTCACACACTTACACACAAAAACACACATTTTTTTTTTTTTTACAAACACACTGTTAAACTTTTTTTATAAAATTAAGCTAATTATATTTTCACTTCATTTTATGCTAGCAAACACGAAGCAGCGTCACCTAAACTGCAATGTTTAAAGATAGTTATAGTAGGGATTCGTCTGAAAACCAGCTTCGTAGTTTTCTGCGAGACAGCTGAGATTGATCCCATTTGTCACAAATTGAAGATACCTACAAGAGAATGCAATGTTTAAGTGTTTTTAATTTAGTTTAATTTGTTTTATGTTCATTACTCTATTGTACTTATGTGTTGTGGCAAATAAAATGTCTTATGTCTTATGTCTTAAAACGACATTAACCCGAGCGGAGCTGGGTACCTCAGCTAGGAAACATATAAATGAACAAGTTTATATATTTGAAATTCAATTACGCCATTAAAGCTGAATCGATATTAATGAAACTTGGTGAATCTGTGAATATCTATCTGTCATGGTTTTGCAAAAACAAATACATGTTCAAGTATAGAGTTATTATCGCTCGGATGAACGAAAAAATAAAACTACCAAAGCTTTACATAAAAAGTGACGCTTTTAGTCATACGCTAACGTGTTTTAACGTTAATGTTTGTTTCTGCAACCAGGTTTTCGAACCGGTAAGTTCATGGTAGCTAACAAAGGACCAAGAACGGCAAACACGCAAAAGGAGTCCATAAAAGTGGAGTGAGTGTACTCGCTTCACTCGGCATGTTTTCCGTTGCTCCTAAAACAGTTTCGCCAAGCCGCGATTACTTTTCACGGCGTCGAGCAGGGCTGGCCTATCTCCGCCGTGTTTATGGTCAGTAAATAAGTGTAGTGACAGTTTTTATTGCGCAAGAGTCGGTTCCTCGGCCCGTGGGAGGCTACAGATTAACATCATCCGTTGCCCCAGGAATACGAATGAAATAGTAAATTTGAGACCGACAATTGGAGCTAGAAACGATAATTTACCCTTTATTTATTGCGTCGGGTCCGAGTTTGTTGTTTCGTTTGTAGTTATGTTTATCTCACAATTGAGGTCAAACTGGTGTTGATTCGTTGAAAATGTAATCGAGGGGTTGTTGATCTTGAATGTTTTAGCGCGGGCTGTTTGGTTATCAAATCTTTGCAATTCAAAATTGCGATTATTCACGAACAGTGTTTGTAGTGCAGCAGTTTTTTGAATATTTATTCAATGGACTGTTTAATTTGAATGCTTCAAATTCATTATTATAGTTGAACCCGAATATCTTATAACAAAGTGGCTATAATATCGAATCTACGGAACCAGTACACACAAAACAAATGCAATAATATTTAGTTTCAGTTTTTTTTATATTTCTGCATACTTACCTGTTTGTAAGTTGTAATTAAATTTCAAATAATATTCATTTCACAAAAGCACGGTTGGCTTGAACAATATTTAACGACAAAGAAGCACAAACGCGGGTTTCAGCAAAACAATTGAATGGATTTGAAAAATGGTTAAATAGAAAATATTTGGTACACAAACGCATGTAAATCGTCTAATAGCTTCTAATAAAACGACGTACGAGTATGTTCAATACCGAATATTCTTCGAAGCATTTGTTTGCGAGAGGGATCTTGGGCGTGGGCGAGGGTTCTAACCAGTCCCATAACTAGCTGTTACGTTTTAGTTTTTCTTTTATAGATAGGATATAATACAAACATGGAGGTCCCGTGTGAAATAACGTACAAAACTCTTTGATAAAATTGATAAAAAATAAACTGAATTATTTCTAAGGTTTTGCAGTGAAAGTATTTCCTTCCATCTCGTTGCTAGTTTCTGGAGAATAATGCTTTTTATTGAAACTAAACATATTCAGAACATTACAGTCCAGTCAGAAAGACAGATGACGTGACGGATGAACTAAAACTTAGGTCATAACTTGCAACAATACACTTAGCATTCGTTCGTTGACTTCGATATTTTTCGAATAATGTCACAAAATTGTGGACAATATTTTGCGAATTATTAATAAAAAATAATAACGATTAATAAGACAATCAAGAAAAGTGACACCAAGGTTTTGAAAATACAAAATGAAACATTTCACAATTGCCTTAAGAACCGTCTTCAAATTTAACACAAAAATGTGTTACTAAGTTTACCATTACTCATTTCTTATTTCTCGCTTGTATGTTAGCACCACTTTTTTAGGGTTCCGTACCCAAGGGTGAAAACGGAACCCTATTACTAAGCCTCCGCTGTCCGTCCGTCCGTCCGTCCGTCCGTCCGTCCATCCGTCCGTCCGTCTGTCACAGGGCTGTATCTCATGAACCGTAATAGGTAGGCAGCTGAAATTTTCACAAAGTGTGTATTTATTTTGCCGCTATAACAACAAATAGGAAAATATAATAATATCAATAATTAAAGGGGGGTCCAATACAAAAAACGTGATTTTTTTGTGTTAAATCTTGTACGATGGTACGGAAACCTTCGTATGCGAATCCGACTCGCACTTGGCCGGTTTTTTTGTTGTTTTCCCCATTGAGCCAGCGCCTTTGGTGTTAGTATCTGTTGCTTTGCAATGTATTAGGAATTATAATGTTTTGAAAATGGTTAAAAAGAAGACGTTTTTGCGTATGAATCTACCTACGAACCAATTTTTTGCTTGCCGCATTCTTGTGCGTGTGTGAGTTTTAGAGTCAGTTTCGATAGTTACTTTGTTCTAACGGGCATTTTTATCGGCATGTTTATTCGTAGTTCTAACCTCATTTATTAATATTAATTATAAGTATTAGTTAGAAGAATTAGAGTATAATCTGTGGCGTCTCTGTAAGAGTTAGGGAAAATAAAAACTCTAACCAATGCAGCTAGACTAGAGACTTCAGTCCATTCATGACGTGCCACAAGTGGCAGACAAATTAAAATCCCTGTTCCGAATGCCTTTTTGAAACGTAAAAATTCAAATATCATATAATATGATTAATCCGCGAATGATCTGTGTGTCTGTCCACCGGGCGTCCACCCCTCGCAGACACCGCAAAAACAATAAAAAAATGTCTGGATTGAATTGGAAGAATCCCTCAGACCCGCACCTGACTCAGCAGCCGTACCACCGGAGGGAAGGGTGCCGCCGAGGGCGCAAAGGAATGCTAAAAATTTCCGATTCGTGTACGGGCATCGTCAAAAGTGATTTTTACGTTGAGCTGAGTCCTTTGCACTTGGTCTCTCACAGTCATTATATTTACAACATGAAATTTGCCATCGTTGGTCATTCGTTTGTGAATATTTGCGAAAATAAAAAAAAAGTTTTGTGAAGGAATGAGCTAAAAAAAACCGTGTATTTCGCCACCCTTAACAGCAAATAAAAAAAAACTATCAACATGTTTCGAAAAGCATTTGGGGACAAATACAAAACTTTTCACGAGAGGTTATAGATATGACAATTTGTTTTTTGGAAATAATGGTTATTAGTATTATTATTTCATCAAAAATTATGTGAAGCCGCGGGCTTATACTAATTCTAAAATCGAAAGCGAGTGTGTTGGTATTTCCGGGTGTTTTATATCACATCAGTAAGTCTAAGCAACCAAAAAAAAAATTATCATTTAAGATCCATACTCTAGTATTGATTCGCCGACAGCGATCCCCATGGTGTATTTTTTAAAAAGATATCTTTTTTATTACCAAGAATTCCGGAGACCAACATACGACAACCTAATACGCCTAAGAGTCTTCGTAGTGTCGAGGACTCACGACCGTGACTGTACGTCCGCGCGTACGTAGGACCGAAACGAAAGTTAAGAATATAAGGCTTAGTATGCGGGGAAGCCCCTAAGGGCATTTCGGATTAAGGAATCGGAGCAAGTTAAAAAAGTTTCCAAAAAGGCGGAACTATTCGAGTGGGAGCCGGCGACAAATCCCGCGACCCTGCACGTAGCCCGTATTTCGTTGAAAACTTTCGGGACTTTCCCATTCAAAGTGGATAATTTCTTTTGAATTCGATCGGCCCTTTTCGCGGATCGAGATTAAAATTCTTTATAAGTCTAATAATGGTACATAAATACATACGTAAAATATAACGTTCTTTTTAACCTAATGTGATATGGATGTAGAATCGATGCATCCTTGCACATTAATTAAAGAAAGAAAGACATAAACCAGCCTTCTACTATATTGATAGAGTAGTTATTTTTACATCTTTCTTTCTTTCATTGTTTATTGTCTTTTCATCATCCATAGACAGTACACTGCACTCGGATTTGTCATATTTTATCATTAGCCAAGCATTTAATTAATGTATCCTTGCTTCACATATATACATACATACAAACTATCACGCAGATTCCTGAAAAATGGGCCGGGAGAGATTATAGACACGGTACGACCGCATACTTCTTTCGTTTCTCTCTGTACACGTACTGCTTTGTACCTTACCTTCATAAAGTATTACACAGATCTGTGGGCCTATTCTTGAGATTACGTTCTCATCAATCAGGATTTTTACAGTGCTTTTATAGCGGTTGTCAACTCGATCTTCTCGACGGAAAGATTCAGGAGCACGGTAGTTGATTCAAGGTTGTCCGTCGAAAAAATCGTTTTGACAACCCCTTTAGAAGCGTTTTTCTTGACTGATATAATCCTCATTCGTGAGCACAGAATTCCAAGAAGACTCAAAGATACGTTCGTACTTATGATCCATTCTCTTAGGCCGCCAGACTCGCTTCTGGTCTGTAAATTTGTTTCTTTCGTCACCTATTCGCTCTACATATCCAAACCGTCCAACAAACCCATCTCGATTCTTGATACTACATCTTTTTTTGGGTTGACAACGCTTTCTAACCTAGATATTGTGGAAGTTATCCTGGAGCTGTGATGATTAATAATAATTATTCTATGTGTGAAATTGTTGAAAAAAACTATTGTTTTGATTTTATAATCCTTTTTTAAACGCCTGTGCATTGAACTAATAAATAACCCTTGCGGCTAATATAAATACTGTTTTGTAAAAGATGTAAATCAGTAAATACAATTCTTGGCGTTTGGAATCGCACACCAAGGGTTTCAACCCATCGTACAATATTTAACATAAAAAATCACGTTTCTTGTATTCATTTAATTTTACCTATATACTGTTACAGCGGCAATAGAAATACACACTCTATGAAAATTTCCACTGTCTACCTATGCAACTGTATACCGTCATTCCAACGGACGGACAGCGGAGGCTTAGTAATAGAGTACTGTTGGAACCTTAAAAAAAACCGGCCAAGTGCGAGTCGGACTCGCACACGAAGGGTTCCGACCCATTGTACAACAAAAAACAAAAAAAAAACACCTTTAATTGTAATATTTTTTTAATCTTACCAATGTGTTTTTATAGCGGAAAATTAAATACACACTCTGTGAAAATTTCAGCTATGTATCTGTTACGGTTACTGAGATACAGCCCTGTGACAGACGGACAGACGGACGGACGGATGGACGGACGGACGGACGGACGGACATCGGAGGCTTAGTAATAGGGTTCCGTTTTCACCCGTTGGGTACGGAACCCTAAAAATGAGGCAATACAATAACTCTAAGTGTAATGTCTCTGTATCGTATTTCAATAACATTTCATCAGGTGCCCTTTCAAAAACATTTGAAATACGTAACTCACTTAGCAGCCCACCACCGAGAAAAAAACAGCGTTGCAATAAAGCCAAGCACTTAGAATCCCGCAGGCGATAAATAAAGGACGCAAACATATGGGATATTGCTCGCTATGGAGGCCTCATTATTTCAATTATTACAATGGAACGGTAGCTCTCTTCCTTGCCGATATAAAACCAGCGCTATGTCACAGCCGCAAAGGTTATATTCCTCTGAAATTGTGGTGAATTTCTTTTGCGTGGGTTGCCGCTGGAGCTGTACTGCAGTAGAGTAAGGGTATACTTTTGCGCGAGAGCCTGCAAGCGCCGCTTGTAGGTAACTGTGGTGAAGTTATAGCTCAGTTCACACATAATATTTTAAGTTAAGGTAAAATCAAAACCTTGTATGAACTGCAAAGTAAAAACAATATATGTAAATTTTTTTTTCGATTGCATTGTTTTAAATTAAAATACTTAAAGATAACTTGCAATGGAAATTAAATGTAAAAAGTACTTTATTAAGTGCAAATAAATAACATATGGCATTTTCTAATATTCATCCTTAGAGATGTAGAAGATTCAGTGAGGCGGAAAAAAAAACAATTTTCAATTTAAATTAAGGAAATGTTAATTAACCCTTAAAAATATTTATATTAAATTAAATTAAATTAAAGAAAAGATGGTCGAAGCGGCAATGAAAAATTTTCCTGTTTTCCATCCAGTTCAATGTAGCCATGCTCATCAAGGGAAGCTCCTGGCAAGGCCCCCTAATTCCTTCGGGAATGTGGTGTATCGGGCTAATATCATAACGATAGTTATGGGCTTTAGCCATCCATGTCAGGTTGCATATGTCCTTCATTTTTAGGGTTCCGTACCCAAAGGGTGAAAACGGAACAGGCTCCGCTGTCCGTCCGTCCGTCCGTCTCTCACAGGGCTGTATCTCATGAACCGTCATACCGTGGGCATT
Source organism: Incurvaria masculella (assembly GCA_946894095.1). Taxonomy (NCBI): domain Eukaryota; kingdom Metazoa; phylum Arthropoda; class Insecta; order Lepidoptera; family Incurvariidae; genus Incurvaria; species Incurvaria masculella. The sequence goes on along the minus strand of OX335650.1, from coordinate 3,178,009 downwards.
TATTTTGCCGCTATAACAACAAACAGATATAAAAAAATTAAGGGGGGCCCCATACAAAAACCGTACTTTTTTATTTTACATCTTGTACGATGGTACGGAACCCTTCGTGTAGTCCCATTTTGTAGTCCGACGTCGACGTGTGACTCGGGCTTGAGAAGGCGTTGGCCGGCATGAAGACCGCACGCTACGAGCGCGGCGCCCACGTAGCCAGCTGTCCGATTATGCGGCTACTTGGATACGCCTCCAGCGAGACTTATTTGTTTTTCTGCGGCTCTATTCTCTGTTGAAACGGGCGAACTCCAGAAAGACGATCTTCTATCGAATTACATTGTATTAATTACATGCATTAGTTAAAATTTGTTTGTATTATGATAGCGTTGATTGAGTTAGCGATGGATTATTTTACAGTTTGGAAAATTTATTAGTCCGACTAAATGGCATAATATATCTTACCTTGCTCGTCGGAACTATAGAACACTGTCCTCCAGTCCTCTTTATATCATCTACACTGGCGAAATTCCCAAAATCGGAACCTATAGAGATTATCTATAGGGTTTGAAATATACGTAATGGCATCCTTGCTGCGTTATTTCCCCCAAAGTACAACCTGGGGTCCATCAGACATCGTGTGATGTCCCTAGCCTGGCGGCATGGTTTTCGCAGCCCCCGTGAAAGTTCAAAAAGGCCATGGGCGTCGCCGAGCACGACCAGGTCCTCGGTCTTTTAGATGAGTTTGTTATCCATAACAAACTCATAAACTCCACATTTATACCTTGAATAAAAAAAAACAGGCCAAGTGCGAGTCGGACTCGCACGAAGGGTTCCGTACCATCGTACAAAATTTTAAACAAAAAATCACGTTTTTTGTATGGGGCCCCCGTTTAATTTTTATTATTTTTTTATTTTGCCTATTTGTTGTTATAGCGGCAAAATAAATACACACTCTGTGTAAATTTCACCTGCCTACCTATTACGGTTCATGAGATACAGCCCTGTGACAGACGGACGGACAGCGGATGCTTAGTAATAGGGTTCAGTATTTACCCTTTGGGTACGGAACCCTAAAAACTATATCTCTACTCAAGTTTGAGTTGGAAAATGCTGCGGATGATTTAACTATATTTCACTCAACAAATTAAACAGCAAAATCACGTTTAATTCAAACGAGCACTGTAGGGAATATGTATGTACAATAAATCATTTTCCAAGGTGCATCAAACTCCCCAGGATGAGTTGGCATTTCAGTCAACCACAGTACAAGGAATCAAACAGTAGATCGACAGCTCAGTATAACGACAGAACGTAACTAATCATGTTATCAGTATTGTGGAAGTTCCGTACAATCGTTCCTCGTTTATGATTACAGCCATACCTACAATAGGGCAAACATTTTCGAAATTTCCTATGTTCTTTTCTTAAATATTCTATTTAGTTTAAAAAAATCGTTTCAACAAGACATCCGTGTTCAACAACACTGACTGCAATTGCTGTATTGAGTCCAATGACGCCAAGTGTTATCGGGGACTACCTTCCCATGTGCGGAGATAGTGTTTTATCATCAGCCTAATCCATAAATCTGCCACTACTCGAGGGAGTAGATGCACCCTAGGGTGTTACCATGGTAAATTAACTCGTCGGTGAACAGACAAGTATTTTTAATGTATATACATATCAGTGAATAAATCTAACGTTCAGCTGCATTTTGTGTTATGGTGATTGTCTAACGACGTGTTTTACGGCCAAGCGAACTGAAATTTACCAGTACCCATGGTATGAAATGCAACTAAACATCAAATTTAATCAATCCCTTGCGTATTCATCGGAGAGTTAATTTACAATAGTAACCCCCCTGGTCATGCAACGTTGAGTAGGTAAGGGTTGTCTAACTGCGTTTAACAGGGGCGTGTGGTAAGTGATCTTACTGCTATCTTCGCGCTGTGGCTCCACCTAGCGCATTATAGGCCGACCCGCTCGTGTTGATCCTTACTTCCGGTCAGAGCCCCGTGCCGCCGCCGCCGACGCCGACCGCATCACGTTGCAAGTCATTATCGCCGTTAGTTGTCATCTAATGTATTAGTTGGTCCCCCAGGCTGCTAAGTAGGGAATGATGATGGGATTTCCTGATCCAACCTCGATTATTCCACAAATTAGGAGGCTCCTGCGTTATTTATGACCTCTTTGAACGACAACATTTGAGGACGAATATATTGGTTGAGAGGAGGTCGTCGGAGGGTTTTTATTTTGAATGCATGACCATCGTTTTTGTTTTGTATTATTTCTCGAACTGGGATCAGGCTCAATTGTCAGTACAGACTTGTCACATAAATTTACCCTTTGATTTCAAAATAAAACTTTACATACGATACTAAGCACCACACATATGTCCTGTCAAATGGATTCAATGTATCACCAATTCGCATATTCACTTATAGTAAAAATATCGGTGAATTCACAAAAAGTGTCTACGCTTCACTAGACAATCCTACTTCAGACGTGTATATGCTTATCTTCTCAGTTCTGTCGTGGATAAAAGAAAATAGCATAGGGAGCTTAGACTAAGACGTGTGCGAATTCCACAGCCGCCTTAGCGAATACAGAAAGCGATAAAATAGTCATTCGCGTTCCTCCTAGCGGCGGAGCGAGAGATCTTTATGTGCTGAATGAGATTTCTCGGCATTCGGCCGCGCAGAAGCTAATATTTCACGCGGGTAAATAAAGATAGAAATTTCCCAATAAATTTCCCTATCGAACCGCCATCTCACATCTGCATACGCATAAGTCAACTCAATATTGGCGCGACATCGCACGCTCCTTATTGTGGTCGGTAGCGTCAGAAGTTTTGCAACCCACACTTCCGGGAACAAAGATAAGTTAGAATAAATAATTGTGGCAATTAAAAGATTGAGTAGCATAGTAGTAGTATTCTCAAGTTTGTTTTAAAAGATTTTCGTTAAGAAACAAATGGTGCTGAAAAGTGTCTTACACTTAACAATATCTTGATAATGCTTTTGATTGTTTTACAATAATTGTGTATAATTTGTAGTTACAATCGACAAAAATAACAAACAAACATTTGCAAACAACCGACTAAATTACTTGTTGATTTTTCTTAGCCAGAGGTAAGAATCCGAGTGTGTAAAATTTTTATTCTGAAATTTGTAATGAACAAATATTCTTAGTGCGGAGTCCATATACACAGTTTCTCTAAAATTTGGTTCATCTATCGTTAGTTACAGTTTTGTTTTAGATAGTTAGATTTCCCGGATGCCATACTTGGGCGACATGTATTTCGTCTCCAATAACGGAGGAATCGACAGGGTTCGTTTCAGAGAAGATCGCGCACAGGAAAAAAATAAACGACGTTGTAAACCTAAGAATATATGTGAATGAGTTGTAGGAATCGTTAAATATAAGCAGCATTGATAGGTGCATCACTAAGATGGTTGATGATACAAAGCAACTTCTAAGGTCATGTTACCATCCTTACCCTTAAGAAGTAAGAAGTAATTGTTCTTACACATAAACTAATCCTTAAAACACAAGAAGATGAAGAGCTATTGCATTAATAAATCTATCGATCTGTTTTTATTAGTGGTGCCGTACTGAACAATGTGCAATTCCACAAGTCGCGCTAGTACTAAAAATGTCTTCATAATTGTTGTGTTGATAATTTAAGCTAATTTCCGCAAATCAAATTTTATGGTGGGTAAACTATAGGGACCAACCTCATCGACCGATGCCTTCGACAGCTGAGTGGCGCGTTGACGCAGGATTCGCCTTCGCCAACCACTCACAAAACACTCTTCTGGGCTTCCTGCCTTGATGAGGACACAGTTGAATCACGTTGCGATACTTAATTTTCTTGTGCGTAAAATAATAGTGTGGAGAATATTTCCATTTAAATGTCTACTTGCTTCCGCCCTCTGCTGTCGGTACCGGAGACACCTGGCCCTCCCCCCGCGGCGCCGTGCCCCCGACGCTCCGCTGCAGCTCGGAGCGGCGTAATTCCCGCGCCGCCAAAGCCACGATTAAGGACATGGACTCTTCGCTCCCGATCTATGGCGCTTGCAACGTGCTTGGGGAATGATTGGTTCTTGATGCACGCAGCATTATTGGTTATGGATGGTGTTTTAATCGTTTTTCGTTACGTAAAATTGGAAACTGTAGTCAACACTAGTTTGGGCAGAGTTTCTTTGCAAATTTTTTTGAATTTAAATTTGTACATAAATGGCATGTTGACCTTTCATAATATCCACTTAATCCCTGAAGAGACTTCGTGTAGGCGATCAGCGCGAAATCAAAACAGAAATGTGAAATACGTTTACACAATAAGAAGCTTATTTTATATAAGCAGAATTCGTGTTAACCAGAAATCATATTAAATGCTAAAATACCCAGATTTTGTTTAAAGAGTTGAATATATGATAATCCAAAGAGTTTTTTTACGTAACTGAACATTGGTGGCTAATACCACACCAACAGTCATGATATTAGCCTAACAAACCCTCCACCTAGGAGGGAAGGAGGCCTACTTATTAACCATTCCAAACCATGGAACAACTCGCATTCGTGATAAAACCACTTATCCAACTCAGAAAGAGAAAGAAAGTGGTGCATGATCGGGGCAGGGGTTTGAACCCTGGCCTCTGGCATGCAGGGCAAGTCCCTTTGCCACTAAGCTACAAGCCTAACGTTTCCTTGATAGGTTAAAAACAATGTTTAAAAAGAAAATCTGTGGGACGTGGTTGTTATCTTTCCTCGAAAGAGTAATTATTGATAATACCATAATAGGCTGTTTTTATTAGATGTTTCAAATATTACATTAGCAGCCGAATTAAGGCAATGTATTTAACATCAATTAACGTCCAATGTAAGAATTGGGAACATATAAGACAAGACTGACGTACGGGAATCCGTGCACGGTTAAAACGGTACACTGCGTACAAATAATAATGTTCTCCCCCGTGACGTCACACCCGCGCTAGCCGTCACTTCCTGCGCCCGCCGCGCGTTCCATTTCCGGTGGCAGAATTTGGCGTTTCCGGCGCGGGCGCCGCGGCAGGTGCCAGCGTGCCCTCGCGACGCTTCATTTGCCCCATTCTTTGGGGCAAAGTACAGCGGGAGGAGTATAGCGGGGTATGCTGACCCGCCTACACCATGTGATAGCTCGACTTAAGGCGCTAGGACTAGCCAACCACTCGCGCCATACAATTGTACCTTTCAACAATGTTATAAGATGTAGTGAAACGGCTTAGTAAGTCCAAATATAACTCAAGACTAATGTATTATTCATATTTTTGGATTCCATCATTTATTTAAATAACAATAATTATAAAAATGTCGATTTTTCACATTACAAATCTGAAAGTAATGTGATTTCTAGATATAAGTAAAAACAGCATATTTGCATAAAGAAATAATTCCATTTGCTTTTAGATTTCTATATTTAGACAAAAAAGTTCGGAAATGGACACCGTTTCCGCAATATATTTTGTATAGAAAAAGGAAACATACATTAACGAAAATAGGTTGATTCCTAGACAGGAATCATATATTGTAAGAATGACACTTCTAATCGTCAGACTTAGTTAGATAACTTGGGGTGCCTCATCTAGCGATTTGGCTAGTACCAGGGCCTTAATGAGTTGGCCCAAAATAACATTTTTCAATATGAATTTGGTGCCCATGTGGAGAATTTTATTTGATATAAATTCCCCTTGAAAAAAAGGTCTTTCTGAAAGGTAACTTATTCCTGAAATATCTGGTAATTGATTAAATCTGTGGTGAACTCGCCAAAGCATGCTGCTGTCGAAACATTTTTACAAAATTTATAGCGACCTAAATGCTCTAAAACCTGCATAACATGTATATATAGGTGCTAATGGGAGAGCATGGAAAGTGTATGTAAATTACAAAAGAGAGCATTGAGAACTTGTTGTGAGAGTTGTTTCATTAATATAGCTAAAACATCTAACGACACTATCTAATAAATATTATAAAGGGGAAAGTTTGTAATAATGGATGGATGGATGGATGGATGGATGGATGTTTGTTACTCTTTCACGTAAAAACTACTGAATGGATTCTAATGAAACTTTACAATAATATAGCTTATACATCAGAATAACACATAGGCTACAATTTATAAAGATATTGTGCCCATGGGCTTTCGAACTTTCACGGGGCTGCGAAAACGATGCCGGTAGCGCTACTTCACACCGGCGGGAGCGGGGCCGGGGGCGGTGGCGGGAGCGGGGCCGGGGGCGGGGCGGGCGCTCCGACGGGGGCGGGTGCGGGGAGGGGGGGGGCGGGTACAGCTTGGTATTTCCCGCAATTTTAGGACTACTTGGTAAAATCCTTGAGAACCAATTACTCGATTTAGATGCGGATTGTATCTACGTCTAGCCTGATTCTACTCAAAACTTATAGGCTACATAATATAACGCTCCATTACCAGAAGGGTGAGTAGAGAGTGTTAAATTCTTATAACTTGCGAACCAATAACCCGATTTATGTGCGTATTTTATCAATGTATAGGATCTCTGGGAGCAGTCAGGTTCGAGATGGGTTACTGTTATCGATGTTGAGGCTGGCTGTGGGTTGGATTCCACGCAAAACTTACCTACATTACACGTTACTTACTTACTAGGTAAACAATGTTGCAGTGCAAGTGCAGAAAGGTTCTGGCGGCAAATGCTTTTTTTTTTAAATAGCCACCAAATGTCAACGAAATTGGAATGGGAATTATTGGATGTTTCTCATTAAATCATGATATTTCATCTCGAACGATCTTGATTAAATTTGGTAGATGGATACATTGTCCTGGACCAGTTTGACCCTATTATGGATCAGCCATGTGAGCTACTTTATCCATGAAATAATTTAGCCGACACTAACCCGAGCGGAGCCGGGTACCGCAGCTAGTATTTAAATAAAAAAGTTTTTTCGGAGCAGCCCCCAGAAATTTGACTGATTACAAACCCCGAAATAAGAGTCAGATCAGCAGGTAAAATATCTAACTAAAAATATTGAATGGTATTAAAATTTTAATGCCATAAATATTGACCATAAAGCTACCAGAAAATAACCACATGTATCATAAATTAAAAATAAATGTGTGTTAGGCATGCTCTTTTACAACCTTAGCCAATGCCATGTCACGATATTAGCCTTACACACCACATGGGAACTAGGTGTCATGCCAGGTCTTTCCCTATATTGTATTGTTTATTAATCATCCGACAGGACACTACACTCGGATTTTTAATCTTTTATCATTTGCCAGTTCAGCAATTACAGCGAAGGAGAACACAAGACACTTCACTGGACATTTTTTTTAGATCCACTTAGTCCAACTTTACAAAAGAGTTTGCCACTGCTTGCATGCAATCACAGGTTGTCTGTGATTATCTGTGATACACTAAATTAATATGAAATGACGAAAATAAAAAAATATGTCGTATTCAACAGTTTATGATAAATGTCAGTTTATTTGCAAAGACCATGCCCGTTATCTGACATGTTGCCAATTGGAGCAGGCCAGTGCCCAGCCAACAACCCATCCGCATCCAAATCTTTCGGAAAAGTGGTGCATTGAGCTAATATTATAACGGTAGTTGTGTGGTATTAGCCATCCATGTAGGTTCTATAAAAAAACCACGCCGGGCACAGCCATCGCCTCTCTAAACCATATTTTTGGGAAAGAGGTGACCGGAACCAAACGTCACAGCACGCAAGGACCTTGAAGCGAAAGTGGCTTGGTGGTATCAAGAAAAAAATGTGAAACCTTTGCGCGTATAGTTTTAATGCTGTTATTTCTGACATGAACTACTGTTACCTGTAATGAAAAACAAAACACAAATACATACATTAAAACTCTTACAGCTCATAAAAATATTATGTAACATTAAATTTTAAATGTATTAAACCTACAGAAAATTAAGAGTAGGTACAATGGTACGTTAAATAAAGATTAATCACTATTATTTTTATGTAGATACATTTAAAAAGGAAGCACCTAATTCTTTCGAGAATGCGATGTATTGGGCCAATATCATGAAGGTGGATGTGGTATAACCCATCCATGTCCAGGTACATGAAAACAACTCTCACTATTTGTTTTATTACTAATTTTATAATAGTGAATATGGTTTTATAATACGAATTTTGTTATACTGAGTTTTTAATGCAAGCGGCGGTGTATCATCAAATTCTGAATACGAGTACACTCAAGCTTGTTCAACAGTCTTGGCTTCATTTGATCAATTCTTACTCTCTAGGCCATGTTCGTTCTGTTTTGCCTTTTTGTTAGGTTTTTGTATGGAACGTGTCCAGCTTAATGAGATCAGTGTGACTACATACTCATATTTGTAACTGTAACTAATTTACAATTTTTTCTTAATTTCGAGTTAGAAAATACTGATTTTGAAGCATCATTTAATGCAGTATTTACTTTCACGCATTTAGACTGAAGATAATTCAAAATGCTTGCCAATAAAAATCAATACGAACTAGCGTTGCCTGCAATATGTTTGCAAACTAGTTCTCAATGATGTAGACGACCAACAATTAAATATGAGCAGTAATATTAATGAAATTAAGCTTTTTTTGCTAAAATAACAGCAATGGTAATCCTAAAAAAAATATACATATATTTCTTCTATAGTTTTAAACCGGATAAAGTCCATTACATGATATTTGCTCGTAGAAAATACGAAATACACTATTAATAGGACAAGTCACTGGATAGCTTCTGTTTTATTATATTTTTTATGAACATTAATTGTCGTTTTAAAAGCATTTTCTTAAGAAAACTTACAACGGATTAGAGGATTGTGCAAAGCAACATTCTCGTTGCACCAATATACATTGCATGCAACTCGTTCCCGTTACGAGAGCGAAATGCACTGTGGCATTGTTTTATAAAAAAAACAGCGGCGTCGAGTAAATAAATAAAATGCAAACATTACCGCCGCCTTCGCCGGAGCAGAATTTGCATTTTAATGGAAAGCCCACGCGCTTGTAACAAGTTTAACTAATAGCCGTGAAATGAGGAGGGCGGGCAAAAATTGCGTAAGGCCCAAACTGTCATACAATACATAGTGCGTACGGCACGAACGGGCGTGGCCGCGAGTGCCCAGCTCGGAAGGTGGACCTTGTATTCATACCGTTAAGAGCTAATCCCTGACATGGTCCCACCCGGTGGACTGCGGGGCTGAAGGATATGCAAAAAGCGCCTGATGGCTAATTTATATCGAAGACATAATTTGTAGGGAAGGCGGATCGCAATTGCCAGTTAGTCCCTTGAAAGGAATTTCTTTTTTCGAGGAGACATGCTCCGTCTGGCTTCTCGTTAAATTTGCTATAAAGCGAGATGCGGACTGTGTATACCAGATATCAACAAATTAATAAAGGCACATATTAATATTTTGTTCTAGTGTAGCATTGAGGTGTCATTAAATGTATGTGGATGAAGTAAAGTTCTTAACCCGTTAATCGCTGTCTTCATTGAATCCACAGTGTCTACCATCCAAGTTTAAGTATTTAAATTAATTATTAAATAAGAGTACCTAAATGAAAAGTATTTGAACTTAATAACTTATTTTAGTCTTTTTTCATTCAGAAACTTGGAAGTTTTCAAACGGAAATCAAACAAGCTTGATAGCTCTGCAATAGTTCTCAAATCCGCAAGTATGGTGATTCGCTGCGGTTAGTTGGATTTGGCTTTAATGTGCACCTTTAGTCTCTCGGCACAGCAACACCTACCGATTTTTTTTAAAAAAAAAATACTGCGAGCTAAATTGCATTTTGATTTATTCTTACAAAAATGTGCAAAGAGAGCTTAGTTAAAACAAAATAAACTATTTATAGTGACGACAATCAAAAAGGGCATTCAGAGATGGTTCAGAACACATATTTACGGAAACACACTATTATCAGATACATATGACATGCAAACCTCCAAAGCGCCCCCGAGTCAACTGTTGTTCCACGTCTTTTCAGAAATACACCAAGAACTAACCAAGCGGCACATCTCAGAAACATTTCTCGTGGTCAACTGAAGAGGAGGTAACGAGTCATTTTTAATATGTTCTCATATACCGAGAACAAAAAACAATGCTCAAGGATGCGGAATGGAGCCTCTGGGGGCGTGCGGTCGCATACGATAAGTGCATAACAGAATAGCTGGGACGCGTTGCGGGTGGCTTTAGGTTAGTGTGTGTTTGTTTTTTGGTTATCCTTCCTGAAATATTTTTAGAATACATACCTGTTTCGTTTCCTATAATCCCTTTCGAAGCTACTTAAGGCAGGCCATCCCGCTTAACTCCCCATACAAACGGGGAAAGAAGATCACGGCCATATTTCTTGTCAGAGATCCAAAATGTTGCTCAAAATAGCTTTATTTGATCGAACTAGATGTCTGATGACTGTTGGCATTGTAAAATTTTGTTAGGTTTCTAAGTTATAAGGTCCGAAAGTTAGAATTTTTCGCGCGTTTGATATATGTAATAATTTTGGAGGTGGATTACTCAACGGCAAAATAAGAACATCTTAAAAATATTAGTCATCAGACATAGCTTATTTAATCAAGATTTATAATCTATTTGGTTTTTGTCAGATTTTTGACTACATCGGTTGTGGTTTACTTTTAGCTATAAGTCGTTTTGTAATTCAAATTTACGTAAATCTTATCAAATCAAACACTATGCAAATTGTCTGCTTTGTGGACATGTTGCATCTTAGTTATCTTGGAGCCTGTCTTTTTCTTTGAAACAGAGAAGGTCCCAGAGCGCGATAGCACGGTTTTGTACCGTGCCCGTGAATGAGTTAGTCTCGCCGGGTTGGGCCACCTTAATACTAGGACCTGCCTCGACAATTCACAAAATCTCATAAAATCTAACGTCGGATGCCCGTCTGTCTTTTTGTATGTATGTTCGTTTATGACTTGAGGACCGCTTGCCAAATTTTTATGCGGTTTATTTCTGCGTATAGCCTCATTCTTCCCGTCGAATATAGGCTACATTTTATTACCTGAGGAGTGAGAAAGGGCAGTATTAAAACAGTCGCGAAAAAATCTAGTTATTTAGCAACTTGAAATCGACTGGCCCGATTTTGCAAACAGGTTAGTATCTACATATATGTTGCTGATTCCCTTCAATTATAAACTATTTGATATTATGCTCAATCTCTCAATCAAATTATGAACTATTTACCCGATTTAGATGCAGTTTACATCATAGCCTGATTATTTCCATTAGTTATTATACCTACTTAATATTACGCTTAATTACTACAAGGGTAAGGTAGTACGGCTAAATATGAGAGTAATTTAATAGGAGACAGTAGAACATATTTGAATTATGGTCCGATTTGTCTTGCAAGTATTTTAGCCACTAATTAATTTGAATGAAACACACCAAAACCCATGAACTCTGCTCTACAACTAGGTTATAACCTAACCTAGTTAGCTAACTTTGATCTAGAAATAAATGTGCGTCCTTCCCGCCAGAACGCGTCCCCTCAAATAAACATATTTTAGGGCTCGCGAAGGCACCGCGCACCGCCCGACCGCTTCGCATATTTTACCGCGGATCGCTCTGCCGGACTGTTTGCCCGCGGGCACCATTGAACATATTTCTATTTGTGCGAGCTGTGGCACTGTTCGCGCGAGCATCCCGATGCTCGACTGCAGATGGAAATTGGCTAAGATGGGGCTTCAAAGTCGCAGATCGTTTTAGAAATGTCCACCTACTTAGTGTACCAACACCGCAGGAATAGCGATTTTAGGTTTTAGCCGGATTCTGTTTTTTACGTGTTGAGCTTTTAAAATAAGCTTTTTAAATAAGCTTAATTACATTGCAGGACTCGTTTGAAAATAAATATATTACTTTTTTTTTTCAAAAAAGTCTCAAGGTCGTTATATAATTTTAAATTAATGGATTACGTGTGTATGGGAATTGGGATCATGTTTCTTCTCAATATTTGGTAAATATGATTAAAGCATGGCCATTTAAGGTTTGACATATTTAATAATCGTCCGGAGAGCAAAGCGTAACTTTTGCTTTCAATTGACCAACAGTGAAATTAAAGACATGTTTGTTAACCAAATATTACGTTCACCAACCAAAATACTGGCACGAAGAAGCCCGCAGTTAACCCACTAATGCCCGAAGTTACACCATTTGTTTACACTAGCATCGCGTGAGGGAGGGGGGGGGGGAATGGGAGCGAGTGTGCGAAGTGTTTACTTACACCCACCAACCGCTCTGAGTCAACGGTTCATGGTCACGGGAGCAAGCGGGCGCCAATGTGTGCGTATAGTTTGGTAGTGGAGGCTGAGAACGCTATGTGCTTGACATGTGTCACGGGCATTAAAGATATTTGTGTTAAGTAATTTTAGCAATATTTAATGTATAATTGTGCCACAGTAAGAAAAAGTAAGCGGGTGGATAAGCTCAAGTGTCAGTGGGCTGGTCACGTCAGCCGAAGAGACGACTACCGTTGGAGCAACTGTGTACTACACTGGCGGCCATGGACACGGATAAAAATAGCAGTAACTATGTTCGAATAGCAAAAAAAATGGCATTCACTTTCATTGTTGAGGTGCGATATCAGATATAATTCTGAATAAAAAATCGTTTTATGATTACAGCAGCTAAAAATAATATTTAATTTTACGGTATAACTACTACTGTGTCATATGTTAATGAATTTATCATCGGCGCTAGGAGAACTGTACACTTCAACCGTATTAGACGAATTTAAATATATTTTTGCATTTCTTAAGTTGCATGGAAAATGGCAGATTCAACAGATTAAAAATAATTCGCGATTATGGTAGCTAGAGATGTTCTAACAAGTAATAATTCTTCCCTCAAACTACGCACGTCGCCCAAGTAGATTTGTGTGGCTCGCATATAATAATGTGTTATGTGTAACGTAGTCATTCTGGGTGCGTATATATTACTCACAATTTTAATACCATATATTATTACCATTTATTCTTTCATTAAATAAGCAGTTGATAAAACCTCACATAGGAAGGGATTTCTATCGAAGTCGTTCGTTCAATGCGCTAAGATGAATAAAATGAGATCAGTAATGTCAAGCGTAGCCAACCGTGTGCGTTTCTTGTTGAATATTGCGTTAACCTTAGCAGCCACAACCTTTATGCGGTTGCTTCCTTCCAATGTATTTTAACAGGATTATCCAGTCGGTTCCATTAAGTTTGAATGGATTGAATGAATAGATATTTGGGGTAATGGTAATTTTATACATATCCTTAAGAGTTTATATGTATGACATTTTCTACAAGAAATCCTATTGTGTGTGAATAAGCAGGCAAGAAGTATTTAGCATAGTTTTGCTATATACTCATTTTTATTTTATTTTGGAACCACAAGAAAATATTCCGTCAGGCCATTGGTAGGTTGGCTGAATCAGACAATTTGTATTGCATATGACATTAGCGTTGTCTCACTAATTTGAGGTTAGAAAACGACCATTACATTGCGGCGTTTTTAAACAGATTTTGACAAAAAACTAAAAAATCTTATATAAGCTCAAGCTGACGTAATTTACCAGGATCGCTTCGTGGTAAGAACAGTGGACATGTAATCCAAAAGTCGCAGAGTCATATCCTGCTTCAGAAGATTGTTCAAACTAGATATTTACCTGATTCTTTTAAAAATCTGAAAATCATATTTAAATGTAGTTGTCGTTTTGTAACTTAAAATAAATAGGCGAATCAGGTCGAAACGAAAAGAAACATGACCGCTCCATAAATATATGTAATAATATGCCACAACTTCTAGACTCCTACGGTTAAAAATAATAATATAGACCGGATTTTGAGAAAAAAATAACCAGGACAATACGTACTAAAATAAATAATTCAATATTTTTTTTAACGTTTTACTATATATATATTTAGGGTTACCAAATTAGGGTCATGATTGAAATAAAATATGAAACCACTAAGCTTACACAAGTAGATAAAGTCTGCAAGTTCACCGATGTGTGATCAGTAGGGTTGCGACTGTTTTCCTAATGATGCACACACATCTGTGTTTTGTTTCAATCAATATCCATAATTTTAATAAAGCTGTTAGTAATAAAACCTTTAATTTTACTATTTTATTACACCTGATGGTCGGTTAGAATCGTTGTTTTAAAAGAACATCATCATTTGTTTACTTGAATGTGAACTGGACTGTGAGGTAGTGCATATATTCTTTGACTGTGGCCTTTTTATCGCATAAGTTACAAAAGTTTTCAATAATAAACAATTAACTGGATTTTTGCGACTGATCACGTACGTCAGGCCCTCAACTATGAGGTTCCTAACGACGTGACACCAATGGGATTTAGAACTAGTTTTGAAATGAAATTAAAAAGTCAAAAATCTCCAAGTTCTTAAAAAAAAATATGTTTCTCGAAAATAAAGTTGAATTGACAGCCCTAAGAAATCTCTTGTCTAAACGTCCTCAATTTGACGCTAATAGAACACGAATGCTCCCGCTTGCGGTCGGGAGAGATCGCGGGCAGGGCCCCGGGGGCAGGCGGGGTCTGGGCGCGGGCGGTACGGGAACCGTTTTTGGTTCTTACACGATTTGACAAGTATCTCTTACAAAGCAAACGCCGTGACGAATCATAATGAGATGGTAACTCGAAACCCCCGAATGCGGTGTTATTTTTTTTCGGAAGCAGGTGAAGGTTGTACGATATAATTTTAATCTCCTTCAGACTGTCGAATTAAATTATTGCGAGGATTGGGATTTTTTTTTAATTGCATGCAACAAACATATTTATACTTTATTTCAGGAGCAAAATAAAATTAATAAATGCCCTAAATATGAACAACTAAATAAGTTGTTGACACTTTTTGTTGGCAACTTATGTGATAATTGTTGTAAGCTATCACTGATATACCGCCTCGTGATTAGATCATTTGAGTCAGGATATGGTAAAATGGTATATTTTGGTTGACTATAACGCCAAAAAAGTCGTCAGATTTGCCAAATTTTTACCTTCGAGTCATTTTACCTTTCGAGCGCCGAGAAATTCATAGACCACGCAACCACTGTAGATAAATCTATCGACGCATTTTGCTTAATACCCATTACTTGTATTAGAAATAGTTTTTTATTTAAAGCCGCTGATGAGTTTTCGGATGGACGGTTTTCAATGAGGCACGTCTCTCCTTCATAAATCAGCTGACATTCCTTCTCGGCGGACACATGTGATCCTTGCCTATTTGATTACCATTTCACTGCCATGAGTACATAATGTTGATATTACTTTTTCGATTCCATGGCATATCATTTCTAAATAATGAAAAACGACGCAGTGTAGAATTCATCATTGAATAATTTAATCAAATAGTTTGATTGGATGATATTATTATGCCATGGATTTGCAAATATGTTGAAACACATTTTTTTCCATGGTGGTACTTACAAATTTGTACGGAACTTCGCGTGCGAGTCAGACTCACCCTTGTTAGTTCTTTAAATATTTACACCGCTGTGCCCGAATCTGTTGGGGAACCTTTGTCAATACGGTAACAATTTCCGTTTTCATTTATTTAATTTTCAATTGAAATAATCTATTGGCACAAAATGCTTGGTGGTCTTATCATTTGACACTGGCAGAGAAGAAAGGCACGGATCTGGCGCGCCCAGGGTTACGTTGCCGCATGCCTGCGACTGTGTGTATCTTGCCCAATCTCATATTTTAAAGACATCAAGACGAATTTTGACGACAGTAAAATTAATAGACTGTCCCTTTCTCATAAAATATTTTCTGTGTAAATTTAATAAATCTACCTAACTTAATTTATCCATTTATAGAAGTAGAAAATGTTCCCTTAAATTTCACTCCAAAATCACCCTTATCATATTCTGTATCACTATCCAGTATTACGGATGGATGGAATCGCAAAAACTGTAGCGAGGATGTGTATAAATTTGTAAGTATCTCCGTTTTACTCACGAAATCCTAAATAAGCACAATCTCGTCCTCCAGCGATCGGTCCCCAAAAAGAGACAAAAAAGGGTCCGATAAGGATCTCCGAACGGCCGTAACATGTGCGTTCAATTAAAATTAACCCTATTTAAAAATAATCGTGCAACATTAACACGGCCGGCCGCTATCTCCCGGTCTACCAATTATGCTACTCCCGTGTGAATAAAAACTTTACTTAATTACTCACTTCAAGCTTAAGTCCTCTCATTATTTTATTTTGTCCGTGTGCCGTCTCCTTCTGACACGTTATTTTTGTGGGAGAGGCGATAGAATATTTGTTGCTTTCATTTAATTAAATGAATACTGTTAAAATAACATTTCGTAACTAGTGATTTTGTAAACGAGGGTGAAATTATCTTGTTATTGTGATTAAGATAAGGTGTTCCAAGTGAATTTATAATGTTAGAGACGTGTTTTGTGAAACATGTCCGACAGTCATTTCAATGATAACAATATCTCAACATGTGTGTTGTTTAGGTTTTAAGTATGGATTTTCGAATTGATACTAGAATCCAAAAACAGACAAATTATATGGGCAATTTTGAATTATAATTTCAAGCTTCGACCTTCTAATAACTATTACACGCTTGACTGGCCTCCTGTCCCTTACTAGGTAACATAATATCACGGAAGGCTTAACATGGGTTGACTAACACAACACACGTGTACACCTTTGAGCTTTTGCTTCTAAATTATCTAAACCACACACAAACATACCACATATGCGGGACTGGTTTGTCGTTTGAAATGGAAACAAAAGAATACGTTGGTTTCACATTTTAAAATATTTGTTGGTCAAAAACTGTCGTCGATACTACAATCATGTTTATTATAATATTCTAAGAACGATAATACGAATGAACTGCTTTTTGATTTTTTTCTAACTTGGCCATATTTTGTTAGGGCAATTGCCTTCCTGCGAAAAAGTTAAACAATCTACGGGAAACATAAATCATTAATTAGAAAAGGTTTCGTAAAAAAAGTTTGCTGCCAGAATAAGGTCTAAGTAATGCTTTTCTTTAGCTTAATTAAAGTTTAATGTATGTTAATGTTTTTGTATTCACAACCTACTAAGATCCCTAATGAATGCAACCAATCAATACTGATATTATAAATGCGAAAGTCACTATGTCCGTCTTTCTGTTACGTTTTCACGCCGAAACCACTGAACCAATTTTGATGAATTTCCGTATAGAGATAGCCTGGACCTTGAAGAAGCACATCGGCTGCCTTTTGTGGCGAAAATGTTTCGAAAGGGTTGACTTATGGGATTGAAGTTAAACAGGGAATTCATCTAATATCCAGGAAAACGTTCAGCCCGACATCAGTCCAAAACGACATTGACCCGAGAGGAGCCGGGTACCTCAGCTAGTTAAAAACAAACTTATCTCATGGTACAGACCGTGCCATAAAATAAGATGTCTCTTTAAGTCAACATACATATGTTTTCTCTACCGCCGCTGCTGTGCGCTTGGCTCCCTAGCCGAACCCATTCGCAATGGAATAACTTAAAAGCGTCTCAAGTGAACCCATAAATTATATCGACAACGAGGAGATTGCTCGTAAAAAATGGTATTCTTGTCGTATTCCGAACGAAGTCCTACATAAGTGGTCGGCCGCCCCCGACCCCGCCTCGTAAAATCTCACTTTTTATCCGTATACGTACCACCATGAGGGTGGTTCTTGCCTTACAAACAATAGTTTACCCACCCATCAAATGTTTTCCAAGAACCATTTTGCTTACATATATGATCTGTGCTGTAAATGTTGTTCGTGTCTTTTAAATATATTTTGAAATGTCGCTTACGTTTCCGGAAATCGGTAAATTTTGTGTTAGAGATTCATCCGAACGCAGCCCTGTAAAATAGGCTCAGAAACCTTCGCGGGCGTGTTATTTCAACAGGCAGTTTAATAAAATCTGGATCGCTACAACAGCACGAACTATACTAACCAATCAAGAACCATCCAGGTGACACCATAATTACAAATAAAAAAACCGACCAAGTGCAAGTCGGACTCGCAAACGAAGGGTTCCGTAACACTATGAAAGATCAAAGACCCAAAGAAATTACGTTTCTTGTATGGTGACCCCCTTTAATTTTTATTCGTTTTTTTATTTTTAAAATTTCAGCTGTCTACCTATTATGGTTCACGAGATACCGCCCTGGATAAAGCTACGGACGGACGGACAGACAGCAAAGGCTTAGTGATAGCTTTCCGTTTGGCACCCTTTGGGTACGGAACCCTGAAAACATCAAAATCAGCCAAGCCGTTTAGGAGGAGAATTATTTACGAACACAGGAACACCGGAATTTATTATATAACTAGCTCCGCCCGGGCTGATTTTATTTTGGATATTCACCCAAGTGGAGCCCGAGAAAATGTGGTTTCATCTTCGCGGGTGTGTTTTTAAAACGGTCAGGGCGTGTATTCTTGGCATTCAGTCATTGCGGATTCAGTAGAGTTAACAGTAATGTCAAAGTAAATTCTTCTTCTGTTAACTCTACTGAATGACTGAATGCCAAGAATACACGTCCAGGCCTAGATCACGACAATAGCGCCACCGGGTCCAACGACCACACAAGCTATAAGATATTATCTTATCCAATTGATAGTGTATTTTTAACTTACCTTAAGGCCCTGGTCCTAGCCAAATCGCAAAGTTAGACCCAAGCTAACTAACTAAGTGTGACCATTACAAGTGTCATTCTTACAATATATGATTCCTTGCCTATGGATCAACTTATTTTCGTTCCTTTTTCTTTACAAAATACATTGCGGAAACGGTGTCGATTTCCGAACTTTTTTGACTAAATGTAGAAATCTAAAAGCAAATGGAATTATATGTTTATGCATATATGCTGTTTTTGCTTATATCTAGAAATCATATTACTTTCAGATTTCTAATGTGAAAAACCGACTTTATTATTATTTATTTTTTAAAATAAATGATTAAATATAAAAATATTAATAATGCATTATCAGTTTGGAGTTCTATTTGGACTTGCTGAGGCGTTTCACTACATATTATTACATTTGTTTAAAGGTGCATTTGTATGACGCGAGTAGTTGACTAGTCCTAGCGCCTTAAGGTCGGCCCGTAAGCATCAGAAAATTTCGCCTTCCATAGAAACGTAGTTTACTAACAATTTGAAAACCACTGTTCCAAATTACTTGATATTTGGTATCAAATATTAGACTACAAATATTTGTGTCTGCATGTATTTGTTTTTTCGGTAAATGTATTCTGGATCAAACCACAGCCAAAACAAAATTCGTATGAAGATTTTCTTTTTGCTTTCATTTCATTCGGTTTGGATTAAAAAAAAAAACAAAGGCGTGCAGACACAGATATTAGTTACGTGATATTAGATATTAAATATCAATTTAATTGGAATAGCGGTTTCCAAATGATTAGTAAACTACGTTTGTATGGGGAGCATAACTTACGGGCCGTTCTTAAATATGTAATAATACCAATTTAAAAATTAAAAAAATACACAAGTGCACTCCGGAAAAAATGAAATTCACGCATCAGCTTCAAGCTGCTAGTGATATAAATAACATAATAAAATAACATAATAATGTTTATTGTCCTGTTCTTTAGTACCAAATGCCTAAATTATTTAAACTGTAATATATTGTATTACCCACAGCGTCGACGGTTCTGCCCACCCAAATATCAGAAGGCGTACGGCGCCATAAGGGTATCGCCACGAGTTTGCTCCGCAGCCTTCCCGGGCTCGTTGCGCGGAATTTATGTGGGCAGTTCGCACTAACTCGCGCCCTACCGCGCCGGCCGGGCCGCCGTTCCCTTTGCGGGTCCGGCCACTCGCGGGCAAATGCCCACTCTCCGGGACGGGGAGCGGGTGCGGGGGTTCCGCTCCGAGAGTCCCCGAGTACGTGCCTCGCTCGACCATTGGCAAAACGATACGCGGAAAGACGCAAAGTGGAAGGATTCAAGTTGGCTGGTGATGAGAGATACATCCCTCGAGAACCCCACACCTCGGAGTAAGCATAATTCACGCCTTGAGCGGTTCGTAGCTCAGGGGCGCGTGGAATTGCCTTCCACGCCAGAGGTCATGGGTTCAAGTCCCGGCCCCTGTTAAGTGGCTTTCTAAGTTGGACAAGTGCATTTAGTTATGGACGCGAGCTGTTCCATGGTTCGGAATACATATAAAACCGTAATTCCCTTCCACTACTAGGTGGTGGGTTAAGCCTGCCCGGTTTGGTACCATCGCAATGGATCTCTGGTATGCTAGTCAAGACCCCGCGCCACTAGGCTACGAGCCACTCAAACAGTAAGAGAAAACACTTATTACACACAGTTAAAAACATAATTAAAAGATACAGTAATATTTAATTTTAAAGGCTAATTGTTTTTACTCAGTTAGAGTAACCGATTTACTTAGTTGGCTCTATTTTACCGTTGCAAGACGATTGTTATTTATTGTTGTTATTATTGGAATTACTTTGAGATTCACTCATTATTTTTTTCAGGGTAGAGTCCTCAAATTTAGACTTCATTCACATAGAAATATATCGCTGAATTAAACGTTAAAGTCATAAGATCGGCTCCGAAACCTTATCTGCTGTTTTTCGAAACAATTTTTTCTTCCTGCTCTCGTATCTCCACAAAAGGCAGCGTGCGCCATTTAACTCACTGATGAAAAGGGCGTTGACGTCATCCAAATATAGAATACAATGAATAATAAACCATAAATGTAACGACTGTACCATAACATTATCACCAGTGAGAGCTAAGATACAAGTCGTTTCGTCGGTCGTACCGAACGAACAGATGTTTTACTCGGAGTCAAAAGTCTGATAAAATTAACTCACGACATGACGTTTTATGAGTTACGTAGATAAGATTTGTGAGAGTCATAGTTACGAGAGCATAAAAACGACAAGGATTAGACTTACATAATGAGATTACACAGAATATTAAGAAGCTTTAAACCGAATTGTTTGCGGACTAAATATAACAAGTGCGAGTCGGACTCGCACACGAAGGGTTCCGTGGGGTGGGTACAATAGTGGGTACTCGCTCATTGAGGGAGTCCTACTTACTCGTAAATTATCTAAATCTAAAGACCAAATCGTGATGGCGGCAACACTAGGGGATAGAACGCATTTTACTGGGAATCCCGACCATAGACAAAAACACATTATCTATCTCTTCTCTCAATAAGTAGACTTTATTTACGACGAAGCGGAACATGCTCAGCTCATTTATTACATCAATGCTCTAGTCATGCGGCGGGAAATGACTAATCGTACGGTGGGTACAAGATTTAACACAACAAAATTATGTTTTTTGTATGATGTACGGGGTATTATGATTTTTTAATTTTACCTATTTGTTCTCATAACGGCCCAATAAATACATTGAAATTTCAGCTACCAACTCATTACGGTTTATGAGATACACCCCTGTGTCAGACGGATGAACGAACGGACGGACAGCGGAGGCTTAATAATAGTTAGCTGGTACCCTTTGGGAACGGAACCTAAACATCTGAATACTTATCGTTACCATTGCATAAAGCTGGTAATTTCAAAGGACTACTGTTAGTAATCAATTCAGAATTTACAAGGTGGTGGAATCCTTAAAGTGCTTGACATTTTCTCAAAATTGTTGGTATCATCGCGTTGGATGAACGCTGGTCGAGGCGACAGTAAAAATTGTACATGTTTTCCGTCGATGAAAGGTCTTTCCGCTTTCCGATAAGGAAAGTCCTGGCACGGCATCTAGTTCCTATGGGGTAGTTGGTGTGTACTAGCTAGTGGTACCAGTTACAGAAAAAAAGATATGATGCAACATAAAAACGGCAATCGCAAAGAATATTTTTGCAAAAGAAACAAGAATATTGAAAATAAAATCTGTCCATAGAGTGAAACTAAAGATTGCATTGCATAAAAAAATCTCACCTTAAGGGAATAAATTAAAGCAAGTAAGCTTTAGATTTTAATGTGTGAATATAATATGCTAATATTTGAGTCAACCACGAACTAACCGCCTCTTAAAAGAAAAAAAGTGAGAACTTTTAAGGAGAAATGTTAACGATTGCCACATGCTTACCATCGCGGTTAAATTAACCGATTACCATAAACCTCTTTACTGCTAAAGAAGTTTTACTGCTGCAGTTAATGCCTTGATTAAGTTGTCGAAGGAGATATGGCGAACAACGGACGTGTCGTTATAATGTCAATGAATTAAATATGACATCGCAGCTGTTAATAAAGACAAAATTTTACGATCGGCTTGTTATAAAATTTTAATATTCATATTTGTAAATCTTTTTTACACTGAAATCGCAATGTTGCTATGCATAATTATAAAAAAACCGGCCATGTACGAGTCGAACTCGCACACGAAGGGTTCCGTACGAACATATAAAATTTAACACAAAAAAACACGTTTTTTGTGTGCCCCCCCTAAGGGCCCCTTTAAATTATATTTTATTGTTCTTATAGCAGCAAAATAAATACATACTCTGTGAAAATGTTTGCTGCCTACCTATTACGGTTCATGAGATACAGCTCTGTGACAGACGGACGGACGGACAGCGGAAGCTTAGCAATAGGGTTCCGTGGGCACCTTTTGGGTACGGAACCCTAAAATCCAATGAAAATTTGTTACATTTAAATTTTATGATTATTTATGCCATGATTCTTTCATACATCCGAAGGCATGAATCTTAGGGCCGAGTGCACGAAAGGACGAACAATCAAAATCAACGTCAACGTATGATTAAACACGTCACTTTCTATGAAAACTATGGAAGGAACTTCATGCGGTTCACTAAAAGTGACGCATTTGAACATTGATTAACTCAGCCGTCTCTTCATGTAATCGGGGCTCAGTCCGTTAAGAATAAAGATGCCAAGTTACTTAAGGTTAGGTTAGGTTAGACAAAAATGTATTCTCCCCGTGATGATTTTGTTGTCTTTAAAACAAAAGTCTTAGAAAAAAAGACTTTACTCCCTTTTGGCTGCAGATAGTGATGTATTTTCATACATGCTTTACGATTACGGGCGCCACTTCGTCCATCTATCCATGGTACACATTCTCGTAGGCCGCCCGGGTATGACAATGACTCACTTCTGTTCTGTAAATATGTTTCATTATTCTTTCGTCACGAATTAGCTCTCCATGTCCAAACCATCTCAATATTCGTTTTTGTGAATTACAATAAAAAAATAAGTCTGTGATAAAAACTGCCGAATCGTGGTTCGAAATTCTAAGTCTATCGAAACATCCTAACGCACTGCCTCAGGGATGATTATGGGTTCCGCAACATAATCTTCTCTAAACTGCCGACCTGTATCGATTAAATGGAAAGATAAGAAGTGAAACTAAAACCGCTTTGGACCACGAATTCTCTCAACGCGATTATGTTAAATTTTCGGGCAGCGCGTTTAAGGATAAAAGGGAATCTTGCTCCTTTTCAAGCCGGCGTGTACCCAAATCTAATTAGGAAAAAAAACAAGGTTATTTTCCGTCTCATCTCGGACGTGCAACAAAACCGAAAATTAGTGAGCAGAGATCATAATTCGGCGAACAAGGCGGTTGACGTTGTATTATCTTTTGTTTTTCATATTTCATATTTCAAATTCTTTATTCAATTGAGCATTTTACAAGTGTACAATACATAATTGTATACACTTAATACTATAGAATATGTCCAAACATGTAAATTTCACAATTTCCAATAAATAAGTACACAGTAAATTAGATACAGTCATAGAAGCCTTTACAGTTGTCAACATTTAAAATTAACTACAGTCGTCCAAATTTAAATTTTCAAAATTTGGACTAAGTCCAAATTTAAATTTTATCTTTTCTATGTTACTGGCCATGGATGGCCAACTACTGTCATAATATTAACCTTAAATGCCACATAGGCGATATAGTACATACATAGTACATGCGATGGCACCAACTCGGACGGGAATGATCCTACAACTTAGTAAGCAAGGAAGAGATACATCATTACGAATAAAATTTCGAGAATTTATATCAAAATTAATCTAAACATTTTTCGGAAATCTTCAGGAGTCACCACTATGAAAAAGTTAGCTGTGGTTTATTTTTCCTTATTCTTCGTGAGATTACTTTTATTTTTCTACAGCCTGAAATGGATGGCTTTTACCGTTATGATATTAGCCCAATACACCACATTCCCGAAGGAATTAGGTGCCATGCCAGGACTTCCCTTTATGCGCATGGCTATACCGAACTTAATGGAAAACATAGAATTTTTTTCATCGCCGCTTCGACCATCTTTTCATCCACGGCGATGGTACCAACCCGGGCGAGCTTAAACTCTACCAACTAGTAGGGGAAGGGGACCTACAGTTCTACATTCGCATTCCAGACGAAATGCACTTACCCAACTCAGAAAGAGAGAAAAAGTGGTGCACGAACGGGACGAGGATTTGAACCTAGCCTCTTGTATGCTAGGCAAGTCCCCGTGCCACTAGGCTACGAGCCGCCTGTTAGGCTATTCCCGCAGCGCAGACCTCGCTGCCCGCAGTTAGGAGCTGGGGGCCCATTCCGGTAAGAGTGAGTTCGAGTTCGGGAGTGAGTTAACCTAAAAACAGCTGGGAAATATATTATTATTTAAATAACGGAACCGTTATTTATACTTCCGACGTATTTACGGGACGGACCAGATTTTTATCTAACTGTAATGATGTTCAAGAAGTGTGGAAACATTACTATGTAAAAAAGTGAGTTGATATTTAGTGACGAATTCGAACTCACTCTTTCCCTGAATGGACCCCCTGGTGACGGGCTGGTATATTATCGCACTTCGGCACTTGGGTTGAAATTTCCCGAATTCTATGACGTACTGAAGGAACCTACCAACTTGAGCTCACTTGATTGTTGTGTAATATTTTTATCCACTCGCACTCGCTTACATACACATACGGGGTAATTCCATACACAAACACAATCACTTGTTTTGAAGGTTTTGAAAGGCGATGTATACATTATAATAGCGTTTGGTAATATTTGTTAAAGACTATAAAATATTACCGGTATGAACGCTTCGGGAATTTTACGTCTTGATGGTGGCAGCTCACGATTTATTGGCCACAAAATTTTACGGTCCGAATTGGTCATTACTTCATGAAGAACTTAGCACCGCCGCATTGACTGCTCACTCATTATCGCCGCTCGCGGGTTATGTTCGATTTCACATGCCGGCGGGACATGCTGCCATTTACGTGCATCATGTCGTACGTTTAATGTCTAACATTAACAGTAAAATGTCTTTATTGACGGTGATCAAACGATCACGAGGCATAAACAATTGCACAATGAATAGGAGTACTCTTTGATTTTCGTGAACCTTCAAGCTAATTTTTGGGATATTTTGATTTTAAATTATCTATTTTACATGTTTCATTTCTAAAGGTATCGTAACAGGTATGCAAGAGATTCTGGTCGAATCACTGGATCTGAATTTACAGGAAGTCCTGTCTCGACACAGATAGCCTTCATACAACAGATTTTGTGGAAGGTACTCGCTTTTGACGATTCAAAGTGTAAATAGAAAGCAATATTCAAGTTGTCAAATAAATGACGGTTAAAAAAAAGTGGAGATGCTTAATGAATTCGGCAGCAAATTCTCTTATGCATACATACATACTTAAAATTTTAAAAAGACAATCGTCTTCAAACACATCCCAAAATAGAGGTCCGAGTAGTAAACTACAACCTAAAGCGGCCGATGTGAAAAAATGCGCTGACAGCGATTTTTGGTTGCCTCGGGTGCCGATTGAGATTCTCGCAATTATTCCAATTATTTGGTAGTTTCTGTAGCTGGTTACAACTTTTATCAACACTCTGAACGAATTTATGTTTGTTAGGTAAACATATTGTTTTATTTATTGGTAGATGCACGATTCATACATTCCAACTCCACGAAGACATTCTTCTTTATAGAAGATTTTCTATGGTGTGTGAAAATTGATAGGAAGATCGACATTGCTCAACACTACCTGGGCACATTTTGTTTGATTCAGCAAGACTGATTGAACAAAGGCTCACAACGAAGCATAGTTTTAAACGAGCTTTGGCCGGCGGCGTATAGAGGCGACTGTTAAAAAATTTCGAAGACCTCATCGAATTTAATTGGATCAGGAGTAGAACTGTGGACAGTGTAGCCTACCGGCCGATTCGTTTAGAAAGAGAACGCGTTATTGCCTATTATAACGTTGTCTTTTTCGACGTGACATCACCTAGCATTTGCTTTGCGGAAACATTGTAAAGATTACTCTTTATCGCTTCAGGTTTGGTTAGAAAAAATATCGGTAAAATAACGTCAGTCATGGTCAATTTGAGTGTATATGGTTCCACTGAATATAATCTATGGGTTCCCGTTACCTTTGAGAACAGAAAATGTGTGTAGGCGGATTGTTTAGGCCAAAGCTAACAAATTGGACTTAATCATTGTATTATTCTTTAGTAAGTGTAAATATGTTTTTATCTTCTCCCTGCTGTCTGTAGGAAAATTTATGTGTTTGTTGTTATTTAATTTTTAAAACCAATACTTTATTTATTATTATCGATATAAATAAATGATCTAATAAACATAACATCGATTATTCTATGATACTTTTGAGATTACCGCGGTCGTTGAACATCTTTGGAAATTTATGGCTTTTCAAACATATCGATTATTCTAAAAGTACATCGAAAAGTAAATGTGACAGTATTCCATATGTTCATAAAGCTATCTAAAATTGTTCATTATGGTTTTGTATATAAAATCTTAGAAATTAAATTGGATATTATAGCAGTTTTACAACTCACGGAACGTTTATGGACATGTAAGGTTGAAAAATCAACGTAACAAAATTATGCATCTTATCTACAAATAATTAATAGGTGCTTCAAACATCCTGTTTTACCAATGTATCATTTACATCACTGTGTTGCCAAGTGTGAAATAGAGCCAACAGTTTTTCAGAAATTAAATGTTTTCTTAAAGTTACGGGGCTGCATTATGCATAGCGAAAAAATTATCCAAATTGAAAATTAGATTTGAGTCATAGGTTTTTTTCTTTAAATAACAAGGTCTTTCTATTTCTGAAGTTTCTGTAACCTATTTAGCATCCTTCATGTTTTGACCACATATATTGGCATTACTTTAATCGAAGCTCATACGGAAATAAAATGTACATTATTTATCAGAGGCCTCAGAAGAAACAACATTCGCTCGTGACCTATTAATTTCGTCGCAATTAAAATAAAACATGACGAGAGCGGCGGCATGGCAGGCATTGTCCCTGATAGAGCCAAGGGAAACCACTCCACCACCACCCACCAAGGGCGCGTTAAATTATACGTAACAGTGAAAATGCTAAAATCTAATAGACATTTCCCGGCGAACACTTGACCTGCGTAATCTTGCCGTGGCGCTCGGAATTTACCATTTTGTACACAAAGGTCATAAAAGCTAAACAAAGGCTAATAACCTCGTTAGAAATAGGGGGTCCGCCATTGAAGGGCGAACGCGAGCCATCTACATAAGTAATTGTTATGGTCGCGATAAAAACTTGAAATAGCAAACTTTCCGGGTGCGTATACTTGTGTTCCGAAGCTCAGGCCGGGCGGGCGGCAGAGCTCCGCTGGCAGCGACCAAGAAAGTACGGGAGGGGCGATTGAAACTCAAAGTGGAAATATATAATAGGTCGGGGAAAAAGTCTTTTCGCATTATAGTATGTATGAACTTGTAATAAAATCTCTTTGGCTATACTATTTGTATCTGGCTGGTTTTGGTATCATTGAAAGTTTGAATTTTAAAGAACATAATTCCAAATTCAAATTAGGAAAATGTGTGATTCTCATTTGTTTTTCGTACTGTCAAAATGAGAGAATCTAATGAAGAAATTCGATACATTTTAAAATTTTACTACAAAAAAGGTAAAAATGCAACGCAAGCCGCGAAAAAAATTTGCGATGTTTATGGACCTAGTGCAGTGTCTGTGAGAGTAGCACAAATTTGGTTTAAGCGTTTTCAATCCGGAAATTTTGATGTCAAAGATGCACGTCGCTCTGGTCGCCCTATTACGGATAAAATGGATGCCATTTTTGAAAAAGTGGAGCAAGATCGGCATATCAGTAGTTACGACGTAGCTGAAGAACTAGGAATTGACCACAAAACAGTTTTGGCGCATTTGAAAAAAACTGGGTACACAAAAAAGCTCGATATTTGGGTACCTCACGAGCTCACTGAAAGAAACCTAATGAACCGTGTACTCATTTGTGATTCTTTATTACGACGTAATGAAACCGAACCATTTTTGAAGAAGCTGATAACTGGTGATGAAAAGTGGATCACGTACGACAAGAACGTGCGAAAAAGGTCGTGGTCAAAGGCCGGTCAAGCTTCACAGACTGTGGCGAAACCCGGGTTAACTCGCAACAAGGTGATGCTGTGTGTGTGGTGGGATTGGAAGGGCATTATTCATTATGAGCTGTTACCACCAGGCAGGACCATCGATTCTGAACTCTACTGCGAACAACTGATGAGATTAAAGCAAGAAGTTGAGAGAAAGCGGCCGGAATTAATCAACAGAAGGGGTGTGGTTTTTCATCATGATAACGCTAGACCTCATACATCTTTAGCCACTCAGCAAAAACTAAGAGAGTTTGGCTGGAAGGTGTTAATGCATCCGCCGTATAGTCCTGACCTTGCACCTTCAGATTTCCACCTGTTTAGGTCTCTTCAGAATTCTTTAGGCAGTGTCAGGTTAACATCACGAGAGGACTGCCAAAACCACTTGTCGCGGTATATTGATCAGAAGTCCCAATATTTCTATAGCAATGGGATCATGTCCCTACCTACAAGATGGCAAAAAGTTATCCAAAAAAATGGTACCTACATACTTTAGTTAAATGTAAATAAACCATATTAAAAAATGTTTTGAATTTTCTTAAAAAATGCGAAGAAACTTTTTCCCCAACCAATACATCGACGGAAGCGCGGACCAGACAGTTCGCTTTCGAATTTGCTCAAGACCGTTGTTCTTGAGTACCAAGGACATGTAAGAAAGCTTATGTTTTGTGCTATTCCCGAATTCGTAAGCAAACTAACTACACTCAGTGAATATATATATATTTTAATATCGAGTAATTACATTTTGGTTTAGTTCCTCTTTCCCAAACTAGTTCAGGACTAACATGAGAAAGAGATTGAGAGAAAGCGCATTGGAAATCATCGGTCCTACAAATTAATGTATCAAAGAATGTTAGTGTCTATATTGTAAGTGAGTGAGGGTGTGCGTGTAAGTTGGTCTGAATAAAGTGATGTGTGGATGTGGGGGGGGGGGGGGATAAAGATACATGTACTCTCATGCTCGCTTCTATTTAAGGTGGGCCCGGACATAGTTTCATGAAGATTTACAATCAATTTGGTTTTTATTAGATTTTTGACTACGCCGGTCGTGGTTTATTTTACGTTTTAGTCGTTTCTTAATATTTTTTTTCGTAAATCTTACTAAATCAAACACTATGCGTATAATCTGCTCTGTGGACATGTGGCATCCTCCTCACAATGGAGACTGTCTTATTCTTTGAAACAGAGAAGGTCCCAGAGCGCCATACCACGGTTTTGTATCGTGCCCGCGAATGGGTTAGTGCCGCCGGGAAGGGCCACCTTAATGAATAAATTTGGTCATTATTTAGAGGAGCTCATGGCTACGCTGCCGCCATGCGAATAAGTTCCAATCGCTACTGCCGTCCTTGCACGCTCGCTGTCCGGCGGTGTGCAGCGCGAGGCGGGGTCGCGGGGCGCACCGCCCTGGAGTGGGGGCGGAAAAAGTAAGCGCCCATAATTAACGAAAATGAATTGGGGCTTTGCAGCATTAAGTCCTGTTCGAAAGCCGGCCTGCTTGTAGAGCCATTTGTTCGCGCGGCGGCCGACGAAGTAAATATCACTTTTTTAACGAGCGCGTCGACATTTTGAATTATGAACATCGGCGTACATAATTTTCTTGGAAGGAATTTCGGCTGCCTTTGTCCGCGGGCGGATTGTTCTGGGCTTTCTCGCTTCATTTGTTTCGATTTTAGGCTAAGTTTAATTATTATTTATAAAAAGTGCCCGGTCGTTGTGTTTTTGTTTTGCATGCTGTCGGATTTTCAATTTAACTTAGATTACTCTTACTGTGATCATAATGCTGGCTGCCTTACCTGCAAAAAAGTAAACAAACACATCATGAGTCTTACTTTCTTGAAATTTGTGGTCAGGTTCTTAAAATATAAGAGTATTTATATTGGACGGCACCATAGGCCGAGGGTAGGTGTCTCATTTGAGATGCGACTTGCGTCGATACTCTTGCCAACACCTACTTGAGTGCTTCTTCAAAAAAAGGCAGGTTCAGCCTCAGAGACAGCCGCTCGTGCAAAAAATAACAAATACAAGCAGATAAAAGAACGTTATCTATTTCTACCTTTCGCAATAGAAACCCTAAGCCCGCTTTGCTCTGAAGCCAAAATATTTTTAAAGAACTTAGGTAAGCGGTTGCGTGAGTCATCCGGTGACAAGCGTGCCTCTGCTTACCTCTTACAGCGTCTCAGTCTCGCCGTGCAAAGAGGTTTTTTTTTTTTTTATGTGACTGGACATGGATGGCTAATACCACAAGTTCTGTCATGGTATTAGCCCAACACACCACATGGGAACTAGGTGCCATGCCAGGACCTTCCTTATATTGCACGGCTACATTGAACTGGATGGAAAACACGGACAATTTTCATTGCCGCTTCGACCATCGTTCATCCAATGCGATGGTACCAACCCGGGCGGGATAAACCCTACCACCTAGTAAGTAAGGAAGGAGACCTACAGCTTAACGTGGAATCCGAACCACGGCCAGCCTCTCTCAACGGTCGAATGGTCACCCATCCAAGACCAGACCGGACCCAGCGTTGCTTAACTTCGGAGAGCGATCGCCGAAGTGTCGCGCCACTGGGCCACTGAGGCTGACAATATAATCGGCAGATCGTATAATTTTATACGTAGTGCATGAAGAAGTTTAAAAAATAAAATTACTTATTTCTCCATGCATAACGTATAATAATCACAACGTATAATATTATGATCTTTATTTAACAAAAAAAGAAAACCATGCATATCATATAATCCAAAAACTTTTCATACGATAAGCGCCCTTATGAATATACTATTAAAGCGTATACTCGCACGCGAGTTTTCGACCGTCTCAATTAGCGTTGTAGCAAATTGTTACTCTTCAACAAATATCGATTCGTAGCAATTTCAGCCTTAAATACTATATATTATATATATTATACGTTGTGACTATTATACGTTATGCATGGAGAAATAAGAAATTTTATTTTTTAAACTTCTTCATGCACTACGTATACAATTATACGATCTGCCGATTATACGTTGTGCATGGTTTTAAAATTTTGTTAAAATATGACATTATACGATCTGCATATTAGACGTTCTGTCGTTCCCCCGAATATTATACGTTGTGACTATTATACGTTCTGCATGATGCAAAGAGTTGATTTTATTTTTAAACTTTATTCATGCACAACGTATAACATTATACATTGTGAATATTATATGATATGCATGGTTTTAATTTTTTGGAAAAAAATACTTATATATGTTGTGAATATTATACGTAGTGAATACGACTCGCATAAACTACTTAATTCTAAGTACGGTTATGTTTACCGAAACGAAACCGGCTAGTTGGTTACCATGCAAAACCATTGAATCTCCGGTACAAACTCTAACAAATTGGCATGCACAAAACAAAAGTGAGCCGCGCGCGCCTGTAGACCGTAAACGCTTTACCGTCCACTCCCGACGTTTGCGTTATGGGGCGGTGCACCGTGGGGCGAGGCGACAGCGCTAACCGGGCGGCGGCGACGGAACGCGCGGCCGCGCGGGTCAACCGACAAGACGCAGCGGGTTCAACACACGCCCGACGCACGCGGTACTGCAGTACCGTTGGCAATACAAAAATACATATTTGTATATTTTTGTATGCATGTACAGTTTGTGTTAATTTTTACAAAAATCAGCTAACCTTACTTTTGATACTTTTGAGATTACCGCGGTCGTTAAACATGTTTGTAAAATGTTACGGTTTTTCACGCGCTGGGAAGAGACATTCTCCGACGTTTCTAGCTAATTGTTCAGCCCGTTGTCAAGGAGGCAACCGCCACGTTCGTACGCAGCAGACGACTGTACCTTACTTTACCTGAGCCTGTATTTCTGAAAATTATTCTGATTAATATTATGCGTTAAATAACGTTATAATAAAAAAAGAAGTATTACGTCTTTGTTTTAATTTAAATTAAATTGTCTTAGGATTATAAACTATTTTGACGATGAGAGGTTGCTGTTATTCATTCACTGCTAGCACTAAAACTTGTTCAATTGTATTGTTATACTGTACGTATTGTATTTACTTTTTATGGAACTGGATATCGATAGCTGATACCATACCATTAGCCTATACCATGATATTAGCCTTACACACAACAAGGGAACAAGGTGCCTTGTCAGGAACTTCCTTATATTCCCCGTTTACATTGAATTTGATGAAAATATTGACAATTTACATTGCCGCTTCGACTATCGTGCATTCAATGCAATAATATCAACACGGTCGGGACTAACCCTACGAACTAGAAAGGAAGAAACCTAAAATTTGAATTGGAATCCGAAACATGAACGACGAAACCATTAGTCGCCTATCACGACTTGCACGGGAAGAAACACTGCGGGCTTAAATGTTTTATTTTTACCTTCCAGGACCCACACACCACTTTATTAATTATTTTTTTATTCACATTCAAATAAAAATAATCGATGCGTGCAACAATCATCAACGTTGGTAGTTAATAAATTATTGTAACCAAGAAACAATATTTTGTATCCCTGTTTTTTTGCCGACGTTACATTATTCAAAGCGCGCGTCCAAGTTCGATGCCTCTTCGCTGTTATTGCGAATCACTTTATTTATGAACGTATATGAATCACGAGGAATGTATCGTTCAATATGTTTGTACAATTCAACTAGTTTATCTTTAAATAACTATTTGTGAAGTCATTAAAGATGTTCCGACCCATACAATTTTTTTTTACACAGAACGCAAAAAGTATTGCACTTTAAGGCACGAATTCGTCAAAAATATTAATATAGCCTTAGTTGCAGCGAAAACATATTCACAATTTCAGGTTTAATGGTTTCGTTGTAATTGCCGATTAGAAATTTTACACCGTTAGATGGCGCTGTTAAATAAAAATCGTATTTAAATAAATTGTAACAAAACCAATAATCCTGAAATTATGAAATTATTTTCACTGCAAGTAATATGACTATATTAGACTTTTATTATTAATTCGTGGCTTAAAGTGCAATACTTTTTGCGTTATGTGTGCAAACAACTTTATATGGGTCGGAACAGCCTTAAACCTTAGTTCATGGTTGTCGTGTCTTCATTTAGTGATAACTGATAACGAATGTCGATTACGTGAAGCATTTCCAGAAAACAATTAGCAATTAGGGGTGTAACTTACTCAATATGAATTTCCGATTTTATTTCGCTGATAGTTTTTGGTGGGATTCATATATTTTCAAATTTTTTATTCGAAAATATATATTTAAGAATCGTTTCTCTTTTAAAATGGGCGATTTATGAAAGAGCTGAAACTTAAAATCAAAGCATTTTCGATGTGTTTGGAATGTTCAACATAAAATTTGAGCAATTTTTGTACGCAAAAGTAATCTAAGGGCAATTTATCATTTGCATAGCAAAAACCTACCAATTAGTGGCTAATGGCGCAGTTATTGTTTAAGTGCCGTCAAACCATAAGTGCCTATAAGAAGAGGCCTCATAAACATGGCGAGTTATCAAACGATACGAAGTAAGCGAATATTTTACATTCATTGCCGCGGCTGACCTCTGGCTCTATGCAGAAGATCCCGTTATACCGACACCTTGGTCAGAGAGCGCAACACTTACTGACCGATGACACACTCGTCTATTTGTTTTTTTTTTATGTGACTGGACATGGATGGCTAATACCACACCTTCTGTCATGGTATTAGCCCAACACACCACACGGGAACTAGGTGCCATGCCAGAACCTTCCTTATATTGCACGGCTACATTGAACTAGATGGAAAACACGGACAATTTTCATTGCCGCTTCGACCTTCGTTCATTCAATGCGATGGTACCAACCCGGGCGGGATTAACCCTACCACCTAGTAAGTAAGGAAGGGGACCTACAGTTTAACGTGGAATCCGAACCACAGCCAGCCTCTCTCAACGGTCGAATGGTCACCCATCCAGACCGGACCCAGCGTTGCTTAACTTCGGAGAGCGATCGCCGAAGTGTCGCGCCACTGGGCTATTGAGGCTGAGTTGAAATAAATCGGGGAAAAAACGGATGCTTTCGGTATCAGTGAGCATGGAAGGACGGGAGTACCGATAGAAACTCATTCGTATGGCGGCAGCGTAGCCACGAGAAAACTTAATTGTAAACTGTTATTATTTCGCGCACATATTCGGGTCGGGCAACTTCGAATGCTCGTAGCAAAAGCGCCCTCTAAAGTTGTTACGTATTCTTAGGTGTCGTTGGAACTCGAGAAAATCAGTAGTGATCAAATTAGTAAGCGAACTCACTCGCCGGCGCTGTCGCCTTTGTATGTAAAGTTTCGCCCCCGACAAACGAGTTTCAGTTGCTACTTTCGTCTTTCCATGCTCGCTGTTCGGTATGATGTCCATATATCATGACAGAAAAAATGATATGGCTAATTTAGTTTCGGAAACATACAAATAATATCCATTATTGCATACTTCTTGAGTTACCGTCAATTAGACGAATATTTTTTCGCTCCAAGCGAAAACATGATTGTCGTTGCAAATTGTTTCACTTTTCATACAAACACGTGAATATGTACGTTTCAAAGGGAGAATTCATCAGAGTCATGTAAATGCATGAGGAACCCTACCAGGTGGTAGGGTTTTAGCCCACCCGGGTTGGTACCATCGCATTGGATGAAAAGATGGTCGAAGCGGCAATGAAAAATTGTCCGTGTTTTCCATCCAGTTTAATGTAGCCGTGCTCATAAAGGGAAGGTCCTCGCATGTCACCTAATTCCTTCGGGAATGTGGTGTATTGGGCTAACGGTAGTTGTGTGGTATTAGCCATCCATGTCAGGTCGCATAAAAAAAATTACGTCTTAAGGCGCTAGGACTAGCCAACTACTCGCGCCATACAAATGCACTTTTTAACAAATGTAATAATATGTAGTGAAACGCTTCAGCAAATCCAAATAGAACTCCAGACTGATAATGGATTGTTAATATTTTTTGATTCCATCATTTATTTAAATAATAATAAAAATAAAAAAGTTGATTTTTCTCATTAGAAATCTGAAAGTAATTCGATTTCTAAATATAAGCAAAAACAGCATATATGCATAAACAAACAATTCTATTAGCTTTTAGATTTTTACATTTAGACAAAAAAGTTCGGAAATGGACACCGTTTCCGCAATGTATTTTGTATAGAAAAAGGAAACATACATTAACGAAAATAGGTTGATTCCTAGACAAGGAATCATATATTGTAAGAATGACACTTCTAATCGTCAGACTTAGTTAGTTAACTTGGGGTGCCTCGTCTAACTTTGCGATTTGGCTAGTACCAGGGCCTTAAAGGTTACGTATGTACAATCGGCACAGCGATATAAATATCGCGTACCGAGACATACCCGTCACTGTAATCGAGGTGGAGCGTGGAACAGTAATTCGTGGGTGTTGCGCGCGCATCGAATCCTGCGCACTCAGGCGTGACTCAACTCATTACGAAACTGAAGTGTGAGCGCCTCGCCCCCTCCACGCGTCCCGGGCCCCGGAGGGTCTGGCGCGGGGGAGTGCCAAAGGAGGGGCGTTATTAAAATGATACATCTCGGGAATCCAGTAATTTGTGGGCTCTTTTAAAATGTCCCCGGCGCCGAAGGAGATCGAATAAAGGGATCCTCTCTGAAGCGGCGTGGTTTCGTCTTGCTGAGGTTTTCTTTTCGTTGGGTTTTGTTTGTTTGAGGATATTTTCGCGTTTGTGTATTTCAAAATCTGAAAGGATTCGAGCAAATTTCAATGAAACATTTATGTAACCTCAAAATGTTTTGCTAAATAATCATATTATAATCTATGATGTTATAAATATTCTTACATATGTCTGTTCAAAAATATGTTCGTGGTTTTACCTTTCGAACTCTTACCCTAAAAAAACCGTCCAAGTGCGAGTCGGACTCGCACACGAAGGGTTCCGTACCATCGTACAAGATTTAACACAAAAAAATCAGGTTTTTTGTATGGTACCCCCTTTATTTTTTATTTTTTATTTTACCTATTTGTTGTTATAGCGGCAAAATAAATATACACTCTGTGAAAAATTCAGCTGCCTACCTATTACGGTTCATGAGATACAGCCCTGTGACAGACGGACGGACGGATGGACGGACGGACAGCGGAGGCGAAAATCTTGATGAATGTCGGTATAGAGATAGTCCGGACTTTGGGAAAGGACATATCTTTTGTAGCGAAATTTAAACTCGAAATAGGTGAAATAGGGAATGGAAAAAATATGTATAGGGAACTCATATAATATCCAGGAAATAATTGAGGACTCTATCAGTCCAAAACGACATTGACCCAAGCAGAGCCGGGTACTTCACCT
This sequence comes from Incurvaria masculella, assembly GCA_946894095.1. Classification (NCBI taxonomy): domain Eukaryota; kingdom Metazoa; phylum Arthropoda; class Insecta; order Lepidoptera; family Incurvariidae; genus Incurvaria; species Incurvaria masculella. The sequence continues at coordinate 3,141,224 of OX335650.1, read as the reverse complement.
AGTAACTTATAAGTATTAATATCACATTGTAGATAATTATTTTTCTCTCAAGCATAGATGGTCATTCATGGAGGAAGCTTTCATAAAATGCACCACATTCTACTGTTTGCCAAACAATAAAACCAATTTAGAAATTTGCTGCAACAAAGGATTAAAGCCTGCCACAGAATGGAGGTTGCATATTGTAGCTTATTGTTTTCCCTTCAAACATAGATTTTCATGATGATGTTATGTGATTTTATGTCTAAATTAGTTTTATCTGTGATTAGTATTTTTCAAACTTGTGTTAGTTTCATGTTTTTAAAATTTTCTTTAAAAAAATATGTTGAAATACTACTGTTTAGAAACTATTTACAACTACTTACTAAATAAAAAAGTAAATGAAGCAATTGATTTAATTAAGCTTCTTGAGGTGGCCCAACCCGCTCATCTCCCCATACAAAAGGGGAAAGGAGATCACGCCCATATTTCATGTCAGAGATCCAAAATTTTGCTCATAATAGCTTTATTTGATCGAACTAGATGTCTGATGACCATTGGCATTGTAAAATTGAGTTTAGTTTCTAAGTTATAAGGTCCGAAAGTTCGAATTTTTCGCGCATTTTATACAATAACTTTGGAGGTGGATTACGTAATGATAAAGTAAGAACATCGTCAAAAGGTTAGTCATCAGACATAGCTTATTTAATCAAGATTTATGATCTATTTGGTTTTTGTTAGATTTTTGACTACAGCGGTCGTGGTTTACTTTTAGCTATAAGTCGTTTTGAAATTAAAATTTTCGTAAATCTCACCAAATCATACACTATGCACATTTTCTTTTTTGTGGACATGTTGCATCTTCCTCATCACGGAGCCTGACTTATTCTTTGAAACAGAGAAGGTCCCAGAGCGAAACAGCACGGTTTTGTACCGTGCCCGCGAATGAGTTGGGCCCGCCGGGTTGGGCCACCTTAAGCCTTATGAAACGCGCCATGTTTTAGTAATTGCAAAACAATGCAAAAATGTTGCACGTTTGCTGCGACAAAGGGTTAAAACCTGCCATCGAACGAAGGTTGTAAGTGCTCGGCCTAAATATGTGTAATTATTATTACAGGGCCTGGCGCAGCGGCAGCTGGACGACAGGTGACGGCCGGCGTAACAGTTCCGCGTCTACCCACCTGCTAGCTCGCAAAAGAAACAAAAATGTGCAAAAACTAAAGAAGAACTTCGGGCGTAATTGTGTTCTGCGAAATAGCATCGACGCTCGTTTATAAGTAATAGGGGTTACTTTTTCCCAAATGTTCTTTGTCCGTAATTGTCCTTTAGGAGAAAGTTTAGAATGTTAAAAATTTGATGGCGAGTTATTGATTTAGATGACACTTTTCCGTTTTTAAAACATTTTATACTTGTAAGGAATCAATAATCAGGCAAACTATAATTTTACAAGCTTTTATTTAATTTAAATTAGGTTTCGGATAAAGCTCTCGGCTAAGCTCAAATGGCAGTGGGCTGGTCACGTTAGCCGAAGAGACGACGACCGTTGGAGTAACCGTGTCATGCACTGGCGGCCGTGGACAGGAAAACGGAGTGTGGGAAGACCACCCGCCAGGTGGGACGACGACATCAAGTGCGTCGGCGGAAAGCAGTGGTTCCGTACCGCTGAGGGCCGGGAGGACTGGAGAAAAATTGGAGAGGCGTATGTCCAGCAGTGGACGCAAACACGCTGACTGACTGAGGTTTCGGATGTTGACAAGATATCTGTCGAAAATAAATATTATTTCTGTCTTTGCTATTTCGTGGTAATATGTCATGAAAGTTTTAACACAATAAAACTAAAAATCTACAGCCCAAAGCGATCAATGTACCTCGAATATATCATTTCTCAAATTTACGCCAGGGGCACCCCAGGCTTAACCTTTTATCAGAGATATTGAGGATTTATTGATTATATGCTTTGTTGAAATTGGCTTTCTAAAGTATAGCTTTTTTTATTTCTTCACCTTTCTTCACGAACACTGTTCGCTCTTAAACTATTTATTTCACACTGCTCCTGAAGCTTGATCATGAAGATACCTTGGACTATAGTGAATTTTAACGTACTTAAAAGCTAAGGGAATGAATGATACCCTATAGAATATAAACGCCTAGAAATTTAAGTCAAAAGGCAGATCACGCACGTGCTAGATATTTTCTTTCAGGACCAAGTATATGTTGTTTAGGAGGGAAGAGCGAGTGACGATTATTGCGTTTGTTTTGATCCAGTTCAAAACCGGTATTTTATAAGGATAAAATTAAAAGGAGTTTCTGGTGACGATTAAGTTTTCGAGTTACCCCAAGTATACCCAAGCGGAGCTAGGAACCTCAGTTAAATTTTATAAATATACGTTTTCGTCACCGTCGTATGGAAACATATTCTCTGAACCTCTTAATGAATTTGCGCAGCGAGCGTTCTAAGGTAATCAAGTCCTCTCGATTACGGATTAAAACAGGCAAAAAGAAGATGACGTCATAAATCCTTCCAAGAATAATGTGCTTAATTCGATCCACGTCCCAAGGTTCATTAACATGGGGTCTGTCGGCTCCTCAGAGGTCACTTGCCGATATCAATCAAAATTTGCGAGAGACGCGTTCTGGCAGGTTCTCAGGATAGGTTGGAGTGATGCGTGAATCATGACGGAGAGTACTGGCTGGAATGTTCTTATCTAGGATCTATTTCCCATTTAAATTTAAAGTTGGCCCCATATATGTGGAAAGTACGGTTCGTGCTCAATGACACAAAAATACGAATTTTCATAATTTTTTAATATCATAATAATAAAGTAGATTTTACGTACATATAGATAATTTTGAAAATAATGTTGCCACACCACATCACTTAACCTCACCCCTCACCCTATTCCCTAGCAAGCTTGCGCCCTCCCACCCTAACACCAACCACCTCACCCAACCCAGTATGATAGATAATTTAAAAGAAAGGATACGACAGGATAAGTGAATGATGATGTAAGCAAGTGGTTCCTACCCTTTTCCCCATATCTGTCCTCTGTCACTAGTAAGTGGTCTCAACCGAGTCACTTACGTAGACAAGGCATACAGCGCTTTCACCGCGCTTTATTTTATGTTAGTTCTTTTGGTTATTCTCTATTTTTTTTTTCTCTTTTCTTTTTTTCTTTTAACAGCTATAGTGTACTGTAACGGGCAACACGTCGCGTCAGACACGTTCAGCTGAAAACACATAATGGTGTATTTCGTGATAGATGCCGCCTCCCATGAGGGGGGCAAAATTCTATAGAATCTCTAGGTGCAGGCCATACCCCATTTAACGCTTCTCGACAGGCGGTGCACTAGGCACCTACCTAGGGCCAAGATGAGACACGAGACAGTTCGCGTGTCTTGATCTGAAGGGGTTTTACGAGTTCTCACTCTGAGGCTCACCAATTACAACCAGTTTTTTTATGTTAAGTCGGCATAATAAGACTGGTTGGGTTGCATTATTTAGTTTTAAGTTCAAAACAACCATTCTCCCCCAACACATGTTCTCTGTACATACCTGTATATAAAAATACTTATAAGTCGTATTTAGATAAAATTTACTCTAGGTAAGAACAAGGATATGACATTTATAAAGTGTCCCTTATAAAAAGGCACTTATTATTTTGGATTTTGAGCGTCTACGGGTTAAATGTTAATGACGTTTCCCATAGGATTCTATTCGGTTAATGTAAACCATTTTGAAGACTGCTGAGTCTTATTTGCCAAATCATTTCATGTGTCTCAAAACGCGTTCGTGAGTGTTGGTAAAACTTTCGTATTAATTGTACAATTGTAAATATTGCTAATTTTAGTTTAAACTTAAAATTAATTTATAGGCGCACAATAGCGACCAATAAGAGTAGGAACTCTAAATAAATATGGCATAGTGAGCCACTGAACATATAAACTCTCGGAAAGACAAAATTAAACACGGATTTTGAGAAAATTCAAATCGTATTAAGATATAAACATGCTAATTATATAAATACAATTAAAATACTTAAGCGTAGGTACTTAGTTAGTTAGTTAGTTAGTTAGTTAGTTCGCGTTCAGAGTGACACATCTTAAGTAGGATGTCGCTAGACACATTATAGTATTTAGAAAGTATACGGAATGTTAGAAATATAATGTCCGGAACACACAGTGGTTCCTACTATCGCTTTAATAATGCTGGTGGACACAACTTCGCTTAATAATGTTTTCTCATACTTGTCTTAATTTTTATTATTGAAAATACACTCAAGGACAAAACTTCCTTTATTGATGTTTTTTTTCTTAAATTATTTGTCTTAATTCTTATTATCGAAAGTACACTCATAGATACAACTTCTTTAGTGATGTTTATTTTTATACGTATCTCAATTTTCCTTATTATTGAAAGTACACTCAAGGACACAACTTGTTCTCTTTATGCCTTGCTTTTCTTGTTTTTATTTAAAAAAAAAAAGACAGTCATGAATATAATTTCGGCTAGTAATGTTTCTTCTCATACTCGTCTTATACTTTTTATTAATAATGAAAGTCAACTTAAAGGATATAAGTCATTGGGCTGTGGCTTCCATAGGATTGTAAATATGTGTTAGCTTGTACATGTGTGTAAATATTTTACTGATTGATAAAAATGTTACTTATATGTTAATGTCATAACACTGTGTTCGATATTAATTCTATTTCTGTTGTCATTTAGATGTTTTAGCATTCCATTGGGCTTGGCTTATAGTATTGTAAACCTGTTGAATGTCTAGAAATTTAAAACAGTTTTGCCAATCGATATCACATTGATGTAAAGATTATCATTAGTAACATTTTGGTTAGCTTCAGTATTAATTATTACTTTTGCACTGTCAATTATAGTTCAGCAATTAATGTTATAGTCACTGTGACATTCTGGTCACTTTGTTAAATGTCTAGGGTACTTAAATTCTTTTTTTTTTGCTTGTTTTTTTTTTGTTTTTTAAGTAACCGGGTATTGTAGCGTCCGCCGCGCCGCCTTATGACGTAACGATACCAGGGGCGAGATTATCTTTTTGCATTGAGTGCGAGACAAGGACGCAACGGCATCGCTCCGAGCCCTTTAGCTGACTGAGGTCCGAGCACGTTCGTCGGTTGGAAATTGTTGCGACGCCAAAGGGCGGCATCCTTTTGTCGGTGCGTGTACGCCGAACAACCGTTGAAGCGGTTAGCTTTGATCCACAAAACGTTCGAATATGGCACAGTAAGAGGCTTTAACAGAATTGAAACGTATTGGACACAATATATAAAAATAACAGAAATGAAACAGTTACACGGGGTCACCAATTTGGCGAGGTTGATGGTGCGCCAAGCACCAGAGTCAAAGACGAGTGTACGTTTTGAGTTTCCTTTAATGACTAACAAATATGATTTATTGAAAGCAATCGAAGGTGCGAAGGTGTCCGTGTATTGCTGACGTGTGCGCGTTATGGACGTAACGTAGTGTTAGTGCGCTGTCGCCACAATATCAAAGCTCAGTATAATATTACGCATTCGGAAAGAAAAGAGACGACGCTGATTTATTAAACTAGACTTTATTGTTAGGTTTAATGAAAAGCTAAAGAATACTGTTTCAAACACAAAAAGGTGGAATGCCAATTCCACACAGCAAATATTAGTATTATATCAAAGGTCAGTATAATATTACGCATTCGGAAATAAAAGAGACGACGCTGATTTATTAAACTAGACTTTGTTGTTAGGTTTAATGAAAAGCTAAAGAACACTGTTTTAAACACAAAAAGGTGGAATGCTAATTCCACACAGCTAATATTAGTATTATATCAAAGCTCAGTATAATATTACGCATTCAGAAAGAAAAGAGACGACGCTGATTTATTAAACTAGACTTTATTGTTAGGTTTAATGAAAAGCTAAAGAATACTGTTTCAAACACAAAAAGGTGGAATGCCAATTCCACACAGCAAATATTAGTATTATATCAAAGGTTAGTATAATATTACGCATTCGGAAATAAGAGACGACGCTGATTTATTAAACTAGACTTTATTGTTAGGTTTAATGAAAAGCTAAAGAATACTGTTTCAAACACAAAAAGGTGGAATCCCAATTCCACACAGCAAATATTAGGATTATATCAAAGCTCAGTATAATATTACGCATTCGAGAAGAAAAGAGATGACGCTGATTTTTTAAACAAGACTTTATTGTTGTTCGATGTAAAACTAAAGAGCACTGTTTCAAATACAAAAAAGTTGAATGCCAATTCCATTCACTAAATCTTAGTATTACTTTTAAGCATTTGGGAAGAAATGAGATGACCTTGGCTAACCTACTACCAACATAAAATTACAGATTAAAAATCCACTTAATAAATTTCAGTATATGTACTTTTACGCATTCAAGAAGGAAAGAGATGACCCTGTTTAGTTAAGTAGTCCTTATTGTTGGGTTGTTTGGGAATAATGTCAGAAATACAAAATGATAGAATGAAAATTCCACTCAATAAATATCGGTTTAGTTTTACGCATTAAGGAAGAGAAGAGATGAAGCTGGTTTATTTAACTTGTCTTGTGTGTATTGTCCAATCAAAAAACATACACTCTCACCAATACATAATGTTAGAATGCAAATTCCAGTCGGTAAATCTCAATATACTTTTATGCATTCGGGAAGAAATGAGATGCTTTCGAATACAAATAGTATTAGATGTGTCAGTAAATTTTTTAACACAAAACATTGTAGGTATTTATTTTTTAAAAAAGAAAAGGAAAAAAGGTTTATTACCACGGATTCAGCTTCAGTCGGGGCCAGGGTTCAAGCTAATTTAAGGTCACCTACAAAAAAATAAGTATAAAGATCTCACCTTTTTCACCAAGGAGTTTACTTAATATTTAGGTATCGAGAAGCGATACCTATAAATGGCTTAAACAGGTTTCAGGCAATTAATACACACAAATATGATTCGAGAAATATATTACAATACTTTGACGAGTAACAAGAAGATACAGTACCGATGTTAGAAAGAGAGTGATAACCTCAAGACGATGCATGGTCCTGAAGACGTAGAAGAGTCCAGATGAAACGAAGATGAAACGAAACGCTTGTCACGGTTGAACGCACTGAATGTCTTATTCGAGTCCTGTGCACTATTTAATGGGCCCGCACTGCCATCAGTCCTCGAAATGGTAATATGGGAAACACAAAGAAGATGACGCCGGCAGCCTGTATGACGTGAACTGCTACCAAACTGCTGCCGCGCTCATGGGTACGCGCGTTGCGTGACGCCTTTACATGATGAAGGACGGCGTGGAGTCAGCTGGCCGCGCGCCGCAACGGCGACGCGCAACACACGCCGTGTTGTAAACAGAAGAAATGGGCGCAAGGGTCGAAGCTGCTCAAGTGGTCGCGGCCATCGTGCTGCTTCTATATGGCATTTACTGGGCGCGATGCGCCGAAGCGCGATCGCGGCCGCCTTCGCGCATCGCACGCGTGCGTCTCGCTCCGAGCCCTTTAGCTGACTGAGGTCCGAGCACGTTCGTCGGTTGGAAATTGTTGCGACGCCAAAGGGCGGCATCCTTTTGTCGGTGCGTGTACGCCGAACAACCGTTGAAGCGGTTAGCTTTGATCCACAAAACGTTCGAATATGGCACAGTAAGAGGCTTTAACAGAATTGAAACGTATTGGACACAATATATAAAAATAACAGAAATGAAACAGTTACAATATACTTTAATATGATTGTACAAATAATCGTCCACGCATAAAATAATCTACTTCGTACATTTGAAAGTAAAACCTTTGAAAGTAAAACGTTTATGCTATCTGTACTGTGAACGCGCTCCCATCGTTCGTTATGACTGTGGCACCAACGCATTATGAATCTGACGTATGACTCCTGCGCGTCGGATCAGCGTGAAAACACGACTGACTCCATACCGACACAGCAGCGGAACTATCTAACATCCACTCGTACTGGAATGTCCGGACGCTATCTCTGTTGTATGTGACTACACATTAGTTTTGTGTTCGATGATGCTGGACTAACTGTAAGTCTGCTGTGACTTATTCACCTCATACTCGGTCACGTATATAAGCTGAAATATAAGCTTTTCCTAAAATATAAACGCTTGGATTAAAGAGATATGTATGTATCTATTTATTCTGCATGCATTTTTGTGGGCCGATTAAAAGTTTGATTCATGTTTTTTTTTATTATGAATGAATCTACTGAGATAGAACAAGAGCATAAAATTAACAATTTTTTTACGGATTTAAAAGTGCTTGAAATTAAGGGACAGTTAAAATTAATAGATATAGAATTATTTAGGAACTATTAGTTAGCTGTCAAATTAAAAACATGGATTATCTCCGGAAATTCCATGCAAAACACGAGGTAATCCATGATTTAAGCTCAGTAAGCAAACTCTAAGGGAGGTGAATGATAAATGACAAACGGAATAGGTATTTTTTGGTAAATTGCATCCACTCTATATTATATTGCTTACTAGAAAGCCTTTTCACCGAATGTACAAGCTACGATATATTGCGACCGGAATGCATCGTCGCATGGCAACGCAGCGCCGTTGCAACGTGAGCAACGCATCACTCTTGCAGTTAGGAAAATCTCTCCAGCACCGCCACAATATCCATCACGACGCGGTCACCGCACGCTGGCTGCAGCAGTCATCAAAGTCATCAATCTCGACGCTTTAGTGGTGACGGGGCGGTACTCCCACACATTGCAGCGGCCATCGTCGGGACCCAGACGGCGATATAGCCTGAGAGCACGTGGCTATATTATAACGTATTTATTCGTAATATCTACGAATTTAGTAAAACTGTAGAGTTTGTTAGTTTTTAGGGTTCCGTACCCAAAGGGTGCAAACGGAACCCTATTACTAAGCCTCCGCTGTCCGTCCGTTCGTCCGTCCGCCTGTCACAGGGCTGTATCTCATGAACCGTTATAGATAGGCGGCTGAAATTTTCACAGAGTATATATCAATTTTGCCGCTATAACAACAAATAGATAACATTAAAAATAATAAAAAATAAATGGGGGCCCCATACAAAAAAACCTGATTTTTTGTTGTTAATCTTATACGATCGTACGGAACCCTTCGTCGGCGAGTTCAATTTGCACTTGGCTGGTTTTTTCCTTTTATCAGGTTCGAAAGCACTTAATACCTATCGGAATTGGAATTTATTTTTGCATTTGATAGTCCAATTCTTGAGGAATGTTAGAGTCTTTACGCTACGGACCTTATGACCCAAGCAAAACAATTAGAAAGATCGCTAAGTGAGATCGAATTAATAGCACCGGTGGGCGATGCGACGCGGTTGAGTTTTCTGAAATAATTTTCTGATTATTTGAGTTATTCGAAATAATTAATAAATAGTTTTCACATTTAATTGATGTAACATAATTACTCGAAACCCATGGACAATTGATTTGACAGTGTTCTATGAGAGTTGTATTCACTACGCATAATATTCACAACGTATAATAGTATTTTTTTCCAAAAAATGAAAACCATGCATATCGTATAATATTCACAATGTATAATGTTATACGTTGTGCATGAATAAAGTTTAAAAATAAAATCAACTCTTTGCATCATGCAGAACGTATAATAGTCACAACGTATAATATTCCTAACACGAATTCACAAAAAAATAAAACCATGCAGAACGTATAATATGCCAAGAAGCACTGCATAAAGCGCCCTAATAACGATACATTTAAGGCTGAAATTGCTACGAATCGATATTCGCTACAATTTCGAAAGGCCACCTTACGCTAATTGAGACGGTCGAAACGTCACGTGCGAGTATACGCTTTAAAAGTATATACATAAGGGCGCTTATCGTATGAAAAGTTTTTGGATTATATGATATGCATGGTTTTCTTTTTTTGTTAAATAAAGATCATAATATTATACGTTGTGACTATTATACGTTATGCATGGAGAAATAAGTAATTTAATTTTTTAAACTTCTTCATGCACTACGTATAAAATTATACGATCTGCCGATTATACGTTGTGCATGGTTTTAAAATTTTGTTAAAATATGACATTATACGATCTGCATATTAGACGTTCTGCCGTTCCCCCTTCTATGATAACACTATATTGCAGTGCCCGGAAAAACAATCACCAACAATACGTTTCCTCAATGTTCTTACAATCCTGTCCCATTCTAAGAAATGAGTGTCATTACATACATTCTCCAATTAAAATAATGAGTGTCACTTCGGATTCAAGACTCCAGAGCATCAATCATGATTTCCCCGAAAACTATAAGCTTTGCCTTTGTCTTATAATTATGGGAAATAATATAAATCTTGTTGATAATTTCACTCGTAAATGAAAAGTGATTTTAAACAAAAAGGAATTCGGTATTGAAGCGAGAGGCTTAAGCCGTGTCGTTTGCCTAAAACAGCGAGCATGTAAGGACAGAAGTCGCAACGGAAACTCGTTTGTGTAGGGGCGGGGCGTAGCCACTTCCACCTATGAAATTCGCTCCAAAAATAGCAAATTTCATTCTCTAGCTTTAAATTATACCATTCGATAGCAGTCCGATAGGATTTATTGCTGAAGTCATGGAATCAAATGACCCTTCAGCGCGCTCGCAAAAACAAAATCAATGATTAAGGACTGAGCGGCGGTGTTGTCCTGCGCTTGGCTATAGCAATACGTTTCTATCACCACTCTCATCCTCCAATGCTCGCTGGCCGGAGATGATCGATTTTTGCGAGCGCTTAATTCACCGGCGGCGTAATTTGTAAAACAAACAATGGAAAGCGAGGAACTCGCGAAGACCCCGAGTGCCACATCAATCAGTTCGTTCTCAATCTCCCGCTCATTTCGTTAGGGTTTCGTCGTCAACAATTTGTTAAGTTCCCCGAGACGGCGCGGCGATTAGTCCTCCCTCAACGTGTTCTTGCTCGAGGCTAGGTACCTAGATAAGCCCAAAATCGATTGGACTTCACAAAATTTGAATGTGCCATGTAGATTTTATTGTGGGTACCTTTTCGGGGCTGCTAGATAAGTTCAAAATCAATTGGACTGTGAAATCCAATCGATTTTGGACTTACCTAAATTTGATAATTTTATGTATTTAATGGATACGACATTACCGTTATCTCATTAATTTGAGTTTCAGCGACATCTACATTTTAAGCATTGTAATCAGATTTTGAAAATAATCTGAAAAAGTATTGGTCGTGACATTCGTCGGAAGCAGGACTTGAACCTGCGACCTTTGGATTACATGTCCACTGCTCTAAACCAACTGAGCTATCCCGACAATTACATCAGCCAACGAATTTCTCGATTATATTCGAATCGACACAATGCTTCCCCTATCTTCTGCTAGATGGCGCTGATGATGTTTTTGCGTATTGATTGATTTTCAAAATCTGATTACAATGCTTAAAATGTAGATGTCGCTGAAACTCAAATTACCTAAATTTGCCATGTAGATTTGTTTTATATGTAACTAGACATAGATTGCTAATATCATACGCACCGTGATTATATCAGCCCAAAACAATAAATTCCCGAAGGAATTAGGTGCCATGCCGGGATCTTTCCTTTATGAGAATGTCTACATTGAACCGAAAGGAAACACGTTTTTTTTAATTAAAGTTTCAATCATGTTTTCATCTAATGCGATGATACCAACACGGAAGGGCTTACAACCCAGTAGGAAAGGGGTAATACAGTTAAACTTCGTACAATTCGGATTCGTGACGAAGTGCACTGTTCCAGATTAGAAAACAAAAAAAAACTTAACAAAAAAATAACCGACTTCAAAGAAACAGCACTAAAAAGTAAAAAATAATTTCCATTTTTGTGGTTACGATTTCTGTTATTTTTTGAGTCGGCGTCAGCCGGGCACGCGCTGCGCCAATCAAGAGAACCTAACCTGGCCTAACCTAACCTAACCTAACCTAACCTAACCTAACCTAACCTAACCTTGGCTGACACCGACTCAAAAAATAACAGAAATCGTAATCACAAAAATGGAAATTATTTTTACTTTTTAGTGCTTTTTCTTTGAAGTCGGTTATTTTTTTGTTAAATTTGTTTTTATTTGTTTATTTTTAGTGAATCTGAAGTACACTTACTAATTTCTACACGTCCTTTCCAATGAAAAAAGAATCACCGAAATCGGTTGGCGTTATATTGAGTTATTCGTCCATTTGTCGCGCACATCTTAATACAAATTTAAGACTTTTATGATTTTCTCATGGATATCATTGTCAAAACTTAACCAAATTAAAATGGTACCACTTGGGAAGCACTAGCTATCATTTAAAAAAATAATCATCAAAATCGGTTCACCCAGGCAAAAGTTGTGAGGTAACAAACATAAAAAAAAAAAACAAAACAAACATACAGACGAATTGATAACCTCCTCCTTTTTTGAAGTCGGTTAAAAATAAAGTGGTACATGAATGGGACAGGGATCGAACCGACGGCTAGGTTTTATGTAAATAGATTTACATAAAACCGAATCACAACATTATTCTTCATCATAACATCTTTTCTTATCTATCTTATACATTTCAACGTTCGCGTGTAATTTGAAAAGTTTTTCGTAATATGTTTTGGAAAAATCACGAATTATTCACATATTATAATTCACACGAGTAGCTGCAGTCTAAATGTAGCGTAATATACAAGAAATGCAAAAGTATATACTAGCGATGGTATAGCCAACTAGAGTTTGAATCTCGTGCAGGGAGAGCAAGCAAGCTAGGGGGAGCTACAAACGCTCGCTGCGTAGTAATGACTTTCGGATTTTTTTACCATTTTAACGGTAATTTTCAAGCTTGCCTTGACAGGGACGGCAGCCGTGTCGTGACTTCGGCTTTGTGCCGCATGGATAAGGCATACCATCACGCTTTTGTCCCAAAAATTGGAGAAAGCAAAGGAACACATGCACATTACTTTCAGATAACTTTAAATAAGATCGATTATTTTATATTTTGGGTATCTTTCAAGATTTACTGGTAAGTATTACTTTACATCGCAATTTGACTGGAAATTAAAGGAAAACTATAATAATTTGCTTTGTCACATAAAAAAAATACGAGTATATAATTTGCAGTCAACGTCGGTCAATATGACCTCGAAATATAACTGTGGTATACAATATAGTGCCATAGAGGAAACGGCTTTTCATTCGATGCATGTTCTAAGCGGGTAGATAGGGAATACTATAGCCGAGTTAGTAACATAGACCTGATGATCCGTTTCCTACAATGGAGTGGTCTTAGATTTTTCGATCTGATTCTCAGCAAAATTACTATTATTTCATTGAATTAAATACGAGATTATTTATGATACGGAACTAAAAAAAAGTTCCATACTAACTAGTTGATTGGGTAAAAAAAATTGGCTAAATAGTAGACGACCGCCGCACTGAATAAAATATGGCTTAAGAATAATGTTCGTGTTTTCTTCCAAATGCGATGCAGCATAGTTTAAATATAAATAAGGTATTCGCACGCACGCATTCACATACGCATATGGGCATCATTGCACACCTCTTAGGGAGCAAAAGGGAAATTCGCAGCTACAATCAACCTTTTCAAAATACCTCTATAACAACGTTAAACTAACAATTTGAGCTCGAGAATATTTTTTTCGATAATGATGGACATTTATCCTAGCTTTGCAAAAACGATACAGTTCGACATAAAATAAATGACGCATCTGTCAAAGTCGACTCAAGTGAGTATTAAACTAAGGATAATAGAAAAACTTTGCAAGAGACTACTGGAACGATAAAGAAGTACCTATTAAAGTACACGATAAGCACATACTTCCTTGTCAAAATACACGTTTAACAAAATAAAAAGTTTATTACGGAGCACAAGCATTTTACTTAGCGGGCATATGTTAATATCGCAACCGTAAATCATTCGTTAAAAAGTTCCGTAATAAAATCTATAATTAGAAAACGAGCGAGCACTATAGCTTCGTGCAATCAGGTAATTAAACTTTTATCGGAACAAACAGAAATAGCTATGCAAGCATACTCCGTGCAGGCAACCCATAATGGCGGCCATTTATGTACATGATAATATATATTTTTTCTTAATTCACAAATGAGAAAAAAATGTTTAGGAAGATATTGAAAAAGGGACGAAGTGCTTCCAAAGTAAGCGGTACATTGGAGGAAAATAGACATTGGAAAGCTGACATAAAAAGATTCTCAAGAACAGTAAGTTTTTCAACAGACATGGAAGAGGCAGTGTCAAATTGAAAATCAATACGTCAGCGACAGTAGTTTCATTGCAATGACATAGTAACTACTCTTATGGTTTTAGAAAAGAACGCTTTGAGAAATTAAATTCAGAAGATCATGTATACGAACAGGTGAAGCGAAGTTGTTGCAGATAATCAGTAAAAATAGATGTATGTAATAGCAAATCGAAAATGTTAAGTCAAAAAATGTCTACACAAGAAAATGGATCGCCGCAGATGGCTAGGAGAGGAATTTCGACGAGTTTCTTCAATTAACCTCACATCAGCCCGCCTGACGCTGTAATGATACTTTAAATGAAAACACTCGGCGTTTCCGCGGAGCGTCAGCAATAGAAGTGGTAGACACTCCTCAAAGTGCTTCAAACTTATAACATTTTGCGGGCGATATTATGTGCGTACAGGTATTCTGTATCACCTTCCTTCATATTCATATTTCGCGGCTTAAGCAAGTAATTTTAACAAAATATGCACGTAATAACGTTATGACGATTTAATGTTATTATTACGATACCAAGGTCGAAACATTAGACTCGCCTAGCTATATTTGCTTAACGCATGAACACATCTTACTTATCGGATCTTTGTGACGTAACTTAGTATATTTTGACTGCCAAAAAGTATAAATAAATGAAATTACTTAATTAAAGGAAAAATATCTCTAAATGCCAATCGTAATGTCTTTGTAAACGAACTATGGTGCACTAATCAAATACATTGAGTGTAAAATAACTTGATTATGTGACTATAGTTTTATATGCCTGAGGAAATTATGTTCATACAAAAATACTTTCATATCCTTGAATGCATTTTCAGTAGGTTTAATTATAAAGATTTTTCAATCATTTAAGGTTCAATCGACATCTAAACTAAAAGTTTTTTGATAAATTTGTTCGTTCTACAACAATATATCTGTAGTATAATCATTCAAAATTCGGACCATGAGTTTACACGTCCGATACTATACCAATGTAATCTATCGAATCAAACTCTCCACGATATTATTATAATACAGTGCAAAATGTCTTCTCCAAATGGCGTTGATTTGCGCATAAATGGTTCTGACTGCAATAGTTCCGTAGTAGCAACACTATTAGTGTTATAACCAGTTCATTTTTATATGATGGAAAAATTATATTTGATTAAATTCATCCGCGCTATTCCCTGGGCGATTTACATACCATCAAAACTGTTTAAGGGACATATTTTGGTTTCACATAGCTTTAATCCTCGGTAGCCAACTTTTCGGAAACACTTTGTGAGTAACTTCGCTCGATTGAAAAAAATATCAAAATCTACCTTGAATACTGGCTTTTAAGTAGATGCGTGCTGTATTTACTGTATAACGTCGTACATGCATAATGTAGACAATATTTTAAAGAAATATAGATTGTTAGGTTATTGTGGATTTAACCATACATTACGTAGGTGTATATTGAATTCACATTTCAGTCTAAATTTTAAATTACATCAGTGACAAGCGTCACTATTGCCAAAGAATATGTAATAATACTTGACTTTATTGACACATTGTTTTTTTATATTAGCAAGTGAATGTTTGTGCAGCTAACAATAATTTTTTGGGAGCACATCATTAATTTTGGGGCAACCAAAATTAACCACAAATATGTAACAATACAATCAGTTTTTTTGTCAAGCTTGCTATCAGGATATGCTTCATCAGAGCTTCTAAACGATGGATAAAAAATATATTGTTTTTAATAGTTATTTGTGCTTTATTATAAATAAAAACATAATATAAAAAGTTTTGTTGCTGACTGTACGCTAAGTGTTCGAACGTATGTGATCGGTAACGGCGTTCGACGTTTGGGCCCGTCTCCGTTTTTGTGGAGAGCGCTTAGCGGCTCGGCAGATTTGAAATAATTACATTTCTAATTTCGTTGATTGCTTCTGAGTTTTTCCGTTCCATTTCTCGGAGACGTGTATCCATTTTTCTAACAGAAAACGTCTTTATTCAGTTAAATATAGCTACATATGACTACATCCTAAGACTACAAATTAATTTACTATTATACAATGTTTGCTATTGTAAAATTGTTTTTTTATTTCACTTCATTAGTTTTAAGATGTAGTCTGGTCAATAATGCTATTTTCCAAAAACGTCACAGTAACGGATGTGATAAATCCCAGTGTCGTCCGTACTGTAAGGTCTAATAAAACACTGTGATAACTTTCCAAAGTATACTTGCTTATTTTTACGCACTATCATTTCGCAATAGATTATTATTATAATTTTCAAACATTTTCTTATTGATTTACAGATAATTTTATTTTACCTACATTTTAGATTTGTAATGTAGTGTGCCATTAGCTTTTATCATTGATTTGCTGTAAATAATCGCTTACGCCATTTTTCTTTTTAAACTTTATAAAGAAACAGTAAACATTAAATAAAAGTTTGATTCGGACAAACGTTTAGTTCATGTTTGCACGCATAATATATTTTATGACTTTTCCAGGTCTTCCTTTTTTTTTATGTGACTGGACATGGATGGCTAATACCACAAGTTCTGTCATGGTATTAGCCCAACACACCACATGGGAACTAGGTGCCATGCCAGGACCTTCCTTATATTGCACGGCTACATTGAACTGGATGGAAAACACGGACAATTTTCATCCTAAGAAAATATAAGTCAAATAGGATAAGCTACTTTCAAAATAACATTGATAAATATTATGAAAGCAGCTTCCTTGTCATAGATGCAAAACAAATTTGCCAAGATGGCGTCTAAAGAATAATGGCAACAAGGGTGAGTTCAGTCTATTTACCTTTTGCTTTCATTTACCTTTTCGATTTCCGAGACGTCTTCTGGAGTAATTACAAGATATTTGTCCTCCTTCGGGGGCAACATATTTGTCCTTTGCCGTCAAACACGACGGAAAAACGAACGAGCGGAACTGCTGTCCTTTTGATCATCGGCCGAAGTCTGCGGCGCAAAATGGACACAAGAAGGGAATTTGTGCCCCCCGAAGCGTTGCGAGTCGCGTTAATCAAGGGGCAGGACTTTTATTGCCCCTCCACCTTCCCTCTCTCCGCCCTAAATAAAGGGCTCGCTCTAGACGGGAGAGCTAGATAATAAATAGGAGGTTAAAGTGGGTGTTTTGTAGTCACGGAACGGCAGGGTGTAACCTCTGAGAAAATTCTGATTAGTGGTTGGCCTCTGGGTCCATTTCATGTAGTCGCAACATCTAAGGGAGAGAGATAATATATGACGCAAAACATTTAATTGATTAATAAGATAATCTTACCCCCAGAAGGTAGTAAATAAGCTCAATTCAAAATTGCTTCACAGTAATCGTGGGTCCAGTTCGTAACGCAGCTGAAAACATTAGGTCCAGATGAGATTACGCTTCGAAACGTTTACCAACGAAATAACTAGGGGGAGGATGCTGCATCTAGCTGCACCTGATGCGGGTGCGAAGCCAGCGAAGTATCAATTTGCAGACAATCTTATTTGCGATATAATTTAAATTTATCTCCCTGCCACGACCGCTCCGACCGCCGTAGAGGCCCCGAGTCGAAATTGACGCCCGCCAACTACCGGATCCTGTGACGAGCTCGAGCAGCCGCGACGGACAGACGCGCCGACGTCGATCGGAGCGACTGCGTATACCTCAGAAGAGGGACGCCCCGACCGCGGCCGGAAGCGCTCCAATGATTGAACTCAACTCGTGCGTAAAATCTATACAACGCCGATAAAAATTCAAAGAAGCTTCTTGACATCGAGAAAAGTGTGAATTTTAAGTAGAGTGCAGGTTATTAGAGGGAAATGTTTTCGCCTCGCTTGCAGCTCATCAAAGGGGGAACGTTAACTATTTACTATAATCTATTTATTTAACGGACAATAAGGCAAGGCGATTGCTATGAGCCTGCATCAGTTAGCGAAGTATGGATTATGGATTGGTTAGTGATGACATTGAACATTAACCAAGATTCAATTTTATTGGCTAAGTTGTCATGGCGGGTACCATAGAAACATCTAAACCAACGCAGTCCATCTTACTCATGTTTATATAGACTGGCAGGATACCAGACAACATTGCGACTTTTTCTGTCATTATTTTGTCTTGTATCAATAGGAAAATTGTATTCAATCTGGTTGTTCCGAAAATATAAAGTGTGGCCCATCACGTAGCCATGTAGAAAAATCTCTCAAACTCTGTCTCGTATATAAAATAAGTACTTTGGCGAGTATAATGTCGTAAAATAATAATGAATTTAAAAAGCGTATGAGTCCTGCATAGCAGTGACAATATACCCTCAAATAATTAGAGGTCATCCTCCATATAGTTTCTCCGCTGCATTAAAGCGTGAGAAGACCGACTAGCAGCAGCAGTTGGATCGGTCGTATTCGAAGACATTCGCTTATCCTTGAATAACTACAGAAAAACCTGTTGTACAGAGGTTACAGAGCCCGCTGACGATACGAGCACCAAGTCGTACTCGAGCACTTCGACAGCCGGGCCCAGGCCAACCAGCCACCTCGGCCCTACACCACGCCTTATATATTCCAACCCGGTCTTTATCGACATAGAGAGTAGACTGGCGCCCTTATCAACACCTAACACGCTTAACACATATTTCTAAATATACTCTTGTTAAGGACTAATTATGTTAATTTTAGGTATGGTTACTTTTCTGGGACTGACACAAACACCACAATCTCTGTTAACATGGTTTTTTAGCTCAGGTAGAAGTCATGTTATTATTTTTATTAAACCACAAATAATATACTAAGTTTTGAAGTTGTTGGTTTGTATTAATATTGAATGAATGACATGTCATCTCAAGTTTCACCAGCACTCAGGTGCAGGAGCTGGAAGGTAGATCGGGAAAGGTGCGGGTGTTGCGCAGGGGGCAGGAGCTGGGAGGTAGATCGGAGCAGGCGCGGGAGCAGGGGCTGGCAGGTAGATCGGGGCAGGCGCGGGAGCAGCACAGGGAGCAGGGGCTGGCAGGTAGATCGGGGCAGGCGCGGGAGCAGCACAGGGAGCAGGGGCTGGCAGGTAGATCGGGGCAGGCGCGGGAGCAGCACAGGGAGCAGGGGCTGGCAGGTAGATCGGGGCAGGCGCGGGAGCAGCACAGGGAGCAGGGGCTGGCAGGTAGATCGGGGCAGGCGCGGGAGCAGCACAGGGAGCAGGGGCTGGCAGGTAGATCGGGGCAGGCGCGGGAGCAGCACAGGGAGCAGGGGCTGGCAGGTAGATCGGGGCAGGCGCGGGAGCAGCACAGGGAGCAGGGGCTGGCAGGTAGATCGGGGCAGGCGCGGGAGCAGCACAGGGAGCAGGGGCTGGCAGGTAGATCGGGGCAGGCGCGGGAGCAGCACAGGGAGCAGGGGCTGGCAGGTAGATCGGGGCAGGCGCGGGAGCAGCACAGGGAGCAGGGGCTGGCAGGTAGATCGGGGCAGGCGCGGGAGCAGCACAGGGAGCAGGGGCTGGCAGGTAGATCGGGGCAGGCGCGGGAGCAGCACAGGGAGCAGGGGCTGGCAGGTAGATCGGGGCAGGTGCCGGAGCAGCGCAGGGAGCAGATATTACTGTCGGTGGAGGACTTGGCCGGAAACATCCCCGTGGTAGCGATGGCAAGCAATGACCATTCATTTCCTAAAACCATAAACAAAATACATTACATTTGCTAACTCAAATACAAACGTATCAAACTCGCCTTGTTATTTGAATAAAATACATTTAAGAATTCCTAAAATTTGGAAGCTCTAAACCATTTCACTTCAGTGAGGAGCTCAATAAGGAGTTAAATACTGTTTTTAATCTCATGAAAAGGCCAACATTTTTGAGAACGCAAGCATTTGCCAATTGTATCTTTTAAAACTTCTTCCTAATCATCTTATAAATTCTACATAGGTATATTGTTTAATTGACTGACCGAAGTGCGAGCGTTTTCCGATTCTGTTTGGCCAAAAATACTTTCGTATGTCTGTCCAGCTGTCCGGCTGTTCTCCTCTACAGGTCTTATTTCTCAACCGATTTTCGTGATATTTTGTGAGCAGGTTCGATAATTATAGGGAAAATTTTGCCGAGCCAGTTTTTGAAATTCTTAATTATGTAAAATTATTTAGTTTTAAGCTTTGCAAAGGCAGACTCGCGAGGTTCCAGTTTAATTACATGCAGAAGGGTATTCAGCAAGCGCAACAAGCACTTTAGTGATTTTATTTGCTAACGCAGTTAGAAATAGAGTTGTAACTACAATATAAAGAGACAAAAGGTACGGTTATGCCATCTAATTTACTAACTTATTTATTTTGATTTTTTTTATTGATTAAATCAGCAGTGAAATGGTAGTTAACCACACCTGAAATTGTCATTTACAATATTTATTTCTATTTTATTTTTTATTTTAATACACATTTAAGAACTATTTCATTACAATTAACTGACTTAAAACTAAAATAATAATTAAACAAAATAAAGTGGCTGCAATACATTGCGTAGACACGATACTACAGAATATTCTGTTCTTTCTCTTTCTTCTTAAAGTTCATAAGAATACCCTAAACGATTGCTTAAAACTAATCTAATACGAACTCGGTTACCGTTATTACGAAAGGGAAAATTATGAATGAAGGAAAACACCCATAACATGGCGAAAATTATGTGGATATTATTATTGTAATTACCTGAATAGCGAAGAAGGTCAATACAACTAAGGCACGGAACCACGCCATCTTTTCTTGTTAATACGTCTGGACTGTAGCGAATCAAATACTGCTGTTGAATGATTTATTCGACTGTTTGAATACCGTTTATATACTTAGAATATGTCAAAGAAAACTCTAGTGCGTCGAGAAACGTGCCATCTCTTGGATTGCGAGATCCAGCGTCAGCGATCCAAAAATCGAGCAAAGAGAGGTACTTGTTCAAGTTTGAAACCTAGATTATAAATAGGCTAGGATTACACCGGAATATATTAGTGAGTGTTAACACTGAGAATTAAAATAAAAAAAAGAAATAACTTTTATGCTTAGAAATTGTGTTTTTTTGTAATATCAAATTAATACTTCGAGAAACGATTTACCAGGTATATTGCGTAGAATCAAAAGTATTGATTGTCACACCAATTAATTCATTTAATCAATGCCTATCTATTGCTGACAGTGTGTGCGTTGCAAAATGCAGTTACCCACATCGTTGGCACACAATGTGTTGTCAACATTTTCAAGTTTGTTTACGTGAATGCGTCAGCGACTACACGTACCTCAGCTCTGTTAAAACGTATTAGTTTCTCCCAATATTTAAACATATATATTAATAAATTAATTTGTTGTGAAATTGGAACTTTTACTTATTCTCGTAGCATAAAATCATAGAATTCATTAAACATGCATGCATTCACTATTGTGCACACAACATCTTCATATGGCCAGAGTCGAGAACTGACCTATGTATTGTTAATCCTACCAGTAATAGTTTATTGCATTCTTTTAACGTAATTCTGGAAAATTCTTTTTTCGATAAGCCGAACCCCTGCTCTCATACGAATCGTTGTCGTAACACTTACTACAATTTCATTTGCGTGCCTTATCATGGCAGCAAGTATAACAAAATACTTATTATCAGTTTCGAAAGCATCACGTCAGCAGCAGTTAGCACATATTTTGCGGATTCACTATACAATTTTGGTTATACCTCAGATTTTCGAACATAACAGCGGCTATTATGATGCAGGTTAGTTTCATAGTCTTGTTTACTAATTGTATTATCTTTTTTTTTTATGTGACTGGACATGGATGGCTAATACCACACCTTCTGTCATGGCATTCGCCTAACACACCATGTGGGAACTAGGTGCCATGCCAGGAGCTTCCTTATATTGCACGGCTACATTGAACTGGATGGAAAACACGGTCAATTTTCATTGCCGCTTCGACCATCGTTCATCCAATGCGATGGTACCAACCCGGGCGGGATTAACCCTACCACCTAGTAAGTTAGGAAGGGGACCTACAGTTTAACGTGGAATCCGAACCACGGCCAGCCTCTCTCAACGGTCGAACGGTCACCCATCCAAGACCAGACCGGACCCAGCGTTGCTTAACTTCGGAGAGCGATCATCGAAGTGTCGCGCCACTGGGCCACTGAGGCTGACAACCACTGGGCCACTGAGGCTCTATCTATCTGTATTTCACCCAATAAAGGTATTGAAATACAAATACAATTACAGATTTTTTTTAACTACAAATTTGCTCATTCTATTTTTAGGAAATTGAATCAGCGGCTTGAATATTCTCACAAAGCCAAGACTTTTTTTTTATCCGGATAGAACATAAAGCTACGTTGCATCGTGCCATATCGGATTCGCCTGATAAATCACGTTATGGTGCAAGGCATAGATAGAAGGGAATCAATCCGCCATCTAGTTCGCTTAAGACCCACTAAGAGCCACTGTTTCCAATTTTCAAAAACTACCAACCTAACTAACGTACCTATATGCGACATGCAATTATAGTTGCAGACGTGTTCCAGGGTTCGAATAGGTAGGACCTGACTTGACGAACTCATTTTTAGAGCAATTTCGCGCGCGCTGGCGATGTCGCGACTGTGGGGTACACGACGTGCTGCCGGTTTCAATGCTGACCGTGGCCGTATGGTAACATTGAACGTGGCGACGGGACGATTCTCCATACTGTCGACAGCTGCGCCTCCGGAGGTGTGACAGATGACCCAGGGCGTTATTCTAGTGGTGGGACAATGCTGCATGCTGTCGACCGCCCCGGTAGGTGTGACTGATCACCCGGGGCGTTGACTGGTTGTAGTGAATGCCTGTGGAGGCATATCTTAGCTAGCGATGGAGATTAGTTCTTTCTGTTGTGCTGTCTGTAGCACACGCAGGCGAAAACGCCAAGAGCGTAAAATTGTTTAAAGTAGAAAAATGTACAAAAATGGCTTTCAGACAAAACTATTCACACTAGATAACTGGGATTTAAAGTGTAATAAAAAATATTGTAAGTTATATATGGTTGAGTCTTTAAGACCATTTAATGTAAGGCAAAAACTTTTGAGTACAAGAGAAAAAGAAAATGACTTAATCATGGTTAGTGGGCGTGGCATGGTGAGGATGGCTTCTCGCTTATTGTGTAGGATGCACACATTTTGTTCTGCATGTCCAGGTAAGTCCTTATGCAAGACGAACTAGAATGCATCGTATAACAAAATCTGTTTAAAGAATGCAAGGAAGGGCATTTATTAGTATCTAAGTTAGGAAGAAATCAAAAATATTGACGAGCCAATTCAACACTCCAAATATGTTGCCATCTGCGAATTCGTAATAAATTCAATTTAAATATCTTATAACCGCTTCTGGAATCATAATTTCAAACTGAATTAGCCTCCACATGCCTTTGTTACCTTATAGGTGACACTATCATTTGTGTTTGTCTTGCTAGAACTCGTTTGCGTTGTTGTGGTACAGGCTTCTACATGGAAGAGGTTTGATTATATTACCATTTCAGCAATACACCTAGTAATAACGTTTTTCATGTTATAAAATTCGTACTTGCTTTATGAAGCATATCTTCCGTAGACTGCACGAAGCTGACGAATGTCATCAAATATCCCGCCCAAAGCGATTTTCACAAAGGTTTCATTAAAATAATCGTAATAGTACTAATTAGAAAGTGAATCTGTTATGCTTTAACGACAAAACCACTGAACGGATTCTTATGACAATTGGCTTGGAGATAGGTCGTCAGCGACGGCCCTGGCTCTTAATTAGGCTAGAGCGAGATTGTCTTTAGGCGCCCTTTGGTCGTCGCTTTAATACTTAACTTTTTTTTTTATATTTTCAAAAATCAACACTTATTGAATTTCAATTCAATAAAGTAGCTCTATTTTTTACGC
The DNA here is from genome assembly GCA_946894095.1 of Incurvaria masculella. Lineage (NCBI taxonomy): Eukaryota > Metazoa > Arthropoda > Insecta > Lepidoptera > Incurvariidae > Incurvaria > Incurvaria masculella. The sequence goes on along the minus strand of OX335650.1, from coordinate 3,117,087 downwards.
TCCTGCTTCGTGAATAGAAACAAAGCTCCTTGTGCTAAATAATTGATTAGTATGCATGCGGTGTTAATTTTAGTCAGTCACTAAATAATAAGATCTGTTACATATGTAGGTATTTTTAACCGACTTCAAAAAAAGGAGGAGGTTCTCAAATCGCTGGAATCTTTTTTTTTAATAACATATTTTTTAGAAAACATAAAATAACATTTGTTACATCTATCTTAATTTATACAAAGTTGTAATCTTTCGCTAGATATTTTTTTCGCGTTGGTCGTTTTTGCCTCCACTCGCTCTACCCTAGGGCCGCCCCTGCATCTAACGAAATGAATTCAAGAAAGGAGGAGGATTTGCTCAAAAATCTTGAAAGGGGTGAAATTAAGAATGAAAAATCGTATGTGCAAGTTAAAATCCTCGAGTTGTTGATATGAAAACTCATATTTCAAAGTTTAAGGGCCTGGTACTAGCCAAATCGCAAAGTTAGACGAGGCACCCCAAGTTAACTAACTAAGTCTGACGATTATAAGTGTCATTCTTACAATATATGATTCCTTGTCTAGGAATTGAATTATTTTCGTTAATGTATGTTTCCTTTTTCTATACAAAATACATTGCGGAAACGGTGTCCATTTTTTGACTAAATGTAGAAATCTAAAAGCAAATGGAATTTTTTGTTTATGCATATATGCTGTTTTTGCTTATATCTAGAAATCGAATTACTTTCAGATTTCTAATGAGAAAAATCAACTTTTTTATTTTTATTATTATTTAAATAAATGATGGAATAAAAAAATATTAACAATCCATTATCAGTCTGGAGTTCTATTTGGATTTGCTGAAGCGTTTCACTACATATTATTACATTTGTTATAAAGTGCATTTGTATGGCGCGAGTAGTTGGCTAGTCCTAGCGCCTTAAGCATGTTTTGCAGATATTGGTCCCGGAATTGCACCTAAATTCTTCAAGCATTCTGTGTGAAATGTCATAATAACTTCGACAAACCCTCGCCGTCGAACCGGAAAAAACGTAATAGGGCCCCAGCGCAGGCAAACGCCGCCCACTCGCGTGTCCGCCCCTATCTTACAAGAAGTTAGTGTTATGAGCCGGTCCCCCGCCCCGGTCCTCTCGTCGCTAATAAGGAGCGGACGTGAGGTGTCCCTTTATGAGCCGTCTTTATTATTGCCGTAATCCCGGACAGTGCCCGGTGTAAGTGGCGGAATGGTAACGACGGCCGTTGATAAGGTATCGTCGAATTTGCGAGAGTAACTAGAATGAGGCACTTGGCACTATTTATTCCTATATTAAGGTGGGCCTTCCGCTCAACTGCCCATACAAAGGTAGAAAGAAGATCATGCCCATATTTCCCAAATTTTGCTCAAAATAGCTTTACTTTACTGTACAGAACTAGATGTCTGATGACCGCTGTAACTATAAAATTGTGTTTGGTTTATAAGTTACTTACATAACTTTCGTAGACGGCACGGATAGAATACCTTATAACCAGAAGACAGTGTCTTTCTACAAGTCTAGTTAGACGGGTGTGACATCTTCAGGTAACAATTCTCTATTTTATTAAATGACAAAGATATTAAATGCTATCTATTTCGAAAATATATTTTCTCCGTATATCTCAGTTTCTATTGCTCCATGATCAATATAATCAGAAAAGACCAATGTTTTGCCCGATAAGTTTCGGACTATTCTCTTTACAAACCGATTATTAAATTTCAGCTGTTCAACTAAACGCCAAAAACGGGAATTCTCGTAACCACCGCTTGTTTAAAATAGTAACAAAGTATGTTTGTGCTTATTTTTTATATATTTTTTTAATTTTGTACAAGGGTGATAATTGATTCAATCGATTTGATCGTAAAAGCGGCACCTAAACTGTGTGCAAATATATATAGTTCGTGTGAAGAAAAACGATTTATGGAAGCTTTGGCATGTTAAAATAAAAATTCACACGGAATCCTATGAATTTATTTTATGTAATTAATCACTTCGTCTCTGAAGCACCACTAAGCGACAGAAAAACCGGTCAAGTGCGAGTCGGACTCGTACAAGTTTTATAAAAAAAAATTAAAGATCCCATTTTTAGTTTTTTTTTTTCATTTTACCTATTTGTTTTTATAGCGGCAAAATAAACACATACTTCGTAAACAATTCAGCTGCCTGCCTATTACGGTTCATGAGATACAGCCCTGTGACAGACTGACGGATGGACGTTCAGAAATAGGGTTCCGTTGGCATCCTTTGGGTACGGAACCCTAAAAAATTAAACTTAACTCAAACATAGGAAATAAACGGTCCTGAGTCGTGTTAAAGAGTGTGCAAGGAAACGATGCAGCCATTCTGAGCACGTCAGTTCCTTAGTCACGAGAAACTTTCACGGATATAGGCAACTAAGCGGGGACAGTAAATGTTACATGAATTCAGTCAGATATTAGTATAAGTTAAACTAGAATAAAATATGTAGAGTTTGAATCCAACAACAATGAAAATAACAAAATTACAAGATGAAAACCATAGTTCGGGAAATTTGTCAGACGTGGTTTTGGATATTTTTATTTTTTTATTTTTTATTTATTTGGTTTATGAGTCACTGTTGACTCATTTCGCAAATTACTAAAAAAATCTTACAAAGAAACGGGAAAAATACTGAAACTATCACTCATTTTGAATGTAATACATTGTTTAAAACAAGAATCAAAAGAAAAATCAAAATCTGAAATTGAAAACATTATTTTCTATATAAATTAAATACATCCAAACAAAAAATGGGTGTGATAGATAAGTTATACAAATATTTAAAAGCAATAATAAAAAAACATATCTCTTGTAAAATCGAAACAAAAGTAGAGTAATCCCTAGATTGGCAATGTAAAAACAATAAATACCGCCGAAAATAATATTAATTAAAAGACACAAAATCACAAGAAACGCTCACTTTCAGTCTCGGATTGATTTCTTAGACATGGAATACCACACCTACTGTCATGACATTAGTCCTACACAACTCATGGACACTCGACAGGCCATGCCAGGACATTCCTTATATTTCACGTTAACACTGAGCTAGGGAAAAACCCGTATTTTTTTCTGCAGCTTCGATCATCGTTCGTCCAATGAAGTGTGTGCCACTGTATTTTTTTTCACAATAATTTCCAAAAAGCTACAAAACTCGACGCACTACAAACAAACATGGTCCGCGACGTGAAAAATGAATAAATGAATGTTCGCTCTCTCGCGGACCGTTCGTCTCTCGTCAAGTGGTGAATGGGGCGCATTTATCTGCCATCGCACACGTGAAAGTCATCATCCACGACCGAAGACGCTGACTGGTGCGACCGGCCGAGCATTTGATTCACTCCTGCCAGCGAGCACGCAAGGGCGGGAGTGGCGATCGAAACGAATTCGAGTGGCTGCTGCGTAGCCACGAGGAAATGACCTGACATGGATGGCTAATACCACTCAACTACCGTTATAATATTAGCCCAATACACCACATTCCCAAATGAATTAGGTGCCATGCCAGGACCTTCCCTTTATGAGCACGGCACCATTGAACTGGATGGAAAACACGTACAATTTTTCATTGCCGCTTCGACCATCTTTTCGTCCAATGCGATGGTACCAACCCGGGCGGGCTTAAACCCTACCACCTAGTAGGGGAAGGGGACTTACAGTTTTACATGGATTCCGAACCGTGGAGCAGCTCGCATTCGTGACGAAATGCACTTATCGAACTCGGAAAGAGAAAGACCGTGGTGCATGTCGGAATTGAACCCAGGCCTCTGGTACGCTAGGCCAGTACGCGCGCATCACCAACGTTGAAAGAAATGTAAATCTAAATTAACGAAGGGTTGTTTTTAGGGTTCCGTACCCAAAGGATGAAAACGGAACCCTATTACTAAGCCTCCGCTGTCCGTCCGTCCGTCCGTCCGTCCGTCCGTCCGTCTGTGCGTCTGTCACAGGGCTGTATCTCAGTAACCGTAACAGGTAGACAGCTGAAATTTTCACAGAGTGTGTATTTATTTTGCCGCTATAAAAACGAATAGGTTAAATTAAAAAATAATTAAAATTAAAGGGGGCTCCCATACAAAAAACGTGTTTTTTTTGTTTTTTTTTCTGCGATGGTACGGAACCCTTCGTGTGCGAGTCTAACTCGCACTTGGCCGGTTTTTTCTGTACATAAAACACGCACTTTTTTTCTTAAGAAAATTTTACTTTACAGAGATAAATACCTGTATTATTTGATTGCATTTTTTGTGACTGCATACTCTTTACGCACCAAATCGTCACGTCACTTATTGCATCTTTTTTGGATGGCTTCCCGGACCACTTTAGGTGGCCCAACCCGGCGGGACTAACTCATTCGCGGGCACGGTACAAAACCGTGCTGTTGCGCTCTGGGACCTTTTCTGTTTCAAAGAAAAAGACAGGCTCCGTAATGAGGAAGATGCAACATGTCCACAAAAAAGACAATGTGCATAGTGTATGATTTGGTAAGATTTACGAAATGTTTTATTCCAAAACGACTTATAGCTAAAAGTAAACCACGACCGCTGTAGTCAAAAATCTAACAAAAACTAAATAGATTATAAATCTTGATTAAATAAGCTATGTCTAATGACTAATCTTTTTAAGATGTTCTTACTATATTATTGCGTAATCCACCTCCAAAGTTATTGTATAAAACGCGCGAAAAATTCCAACTTTGCGACCATATAACTTAGAAACCAAACACAATTTTACAATGCCAACGGACATCAGACATCTAGTTTGATCAAAAAAAGCTATTTTGAGCAAAATTTGGGATTTCTGACAAGAAATATGGGCGTGATCTTCTTTCCCCGTTTGTATGGGGAGTTGAGCAGGTTGGTCCACCTTAAGGTGCTTCCAGGGACTACCAGTGGTCCGCGGGCCACCGGTCAAGAAACACTGGTGTAAAGTATAAATAGGTAGATAACTACAGTTCCTGTAGTGAGTTCGCTAATGAATTCGGGACGCGCCACATGTCGGCACGGCATCGCAGACCGGGAAGCCGTGAGTTTTCAAAACATTACAACATGAGCAAAAAATAAAGTTCGTTGCGTAGAATAGCGTCCTGTGAAGTTCTTACGAGTACGTATTGTTTGTTGTGTTTATGAGAGTTCCGTACACAAAGTGTGCCAAACGGAACCATATTACTAAGCCTCCACTGTCCGTCCGTTCTTCCTTTCGTCCATCTGTCTCAGGGCTGTATCTATTAGGTAGACGGCTGAAATTCACTGAGTGTGCATTTAGAACAAATATATCGTATAATAATCGCTATAACAACAAATAGTGAAAACAAAAAACAAATTAAAATTAAAGGGGGCCACCATATAAGAAATGTGATTTGTTTGGATCAAATCTTGTATAATCTTAAGGAATCCTTCGTGTGCAAGTCCGACTCGCACTTGATCGGTTTATGTCTACCTTATGGCTACGTCTCCCCCATGAGTTTCAGTTGCTACTTCAGTCGTTCCATGCTCGCTTGCTCGCTGACTCCTGCATATCTCATCCTAGTATTCGAACAATGCAACTGTTTGTTTTCTTTTGTGCTGTGTAAGTTGATACACCATTCCCGAAAGAATTGCATCTTAATCTGAGTCCTTTCTCTGGTCTTAAGGACTACTATCTAAAGAAATACTCATACATTATCTGACCAACTCATACTGAGTTGGTCAGATAAATTATAGTATTTTAGTATATCTTCGCAGCTCAAACTACCGATGTGCTCCAATAATCGACTCCTGTAGTCTAGGTCCACTAATAGATAACTCCCTCTTCGAGCGTAATCGTTATGACAAAACCATGGATTCACAAAAAGAAACCAAATTTTGTGTTATCTCATAAGGCTCGAAAGTAAAGTCTATTAACGGCCTCAGGTTTCTGTGCGGACTTAAATGGTTAATATCCCACTTACTGTCATGCCATTAGCCTGATACGCCACGTGGGATCTAGGTTCCATGCCAAGACCTTCCTTATGTATGGTTACAACGTCGCGTCAAAATACACTAGACAACATTTACAACATATGTACATTTCAAAAATGTATATCTCGGTATCTAGACACTTTATCTCGAGACGTCTCGGAAAACATGAGGATAACGCTGGCGAAATTAATGCACTGGCCGTTACGACACCCTGTATAATATGAAAATCACACATTTCAATTACGTAACTTTGACGGCGGGGTTGTAATGCCTACGGATATAGTGGCCAGTACACCTTCCCTAGATCCATCTACAATCTCATATTTGGCGTCGGCTCTCACTCGTACCGAATTAATGTTTTATTAAAAGAGCCTCATTAATACAGCCGCGACCTCTGGTGATACCGACCGCCCGCGCCCGACCCTTCTGGCAACGCCTTAGATTCCCGGAACCCGGGGCTGCTCATGCGCTGCCAGAAATAGCCATTTTACGCATTCATTATAAATTACGCGAGCTCCTGAATTTTAGCACACAATACGCCCTTTCGGGCACTGCCTTTTGCGGTGATTTTAATGGCCTAACCAGTAGAATATCGCTTGGTTTGCCCCTTAATTGTTCTCTCGTGATTGAGCAAACAAATGATACTCGTATTTGCATATGCCTTTTTCGGCAAACATACAGGATGTGTCGTCAGCCTCAATGGCCCAGTGGCGCGACACTTCGGCGATCGCTCTCCGAAGTTAAGCAAGGCTGGGTCCGATCTGGTCTTGGATGGGTGACCATTCGACCGTTGAGAGAGGCTGGCCGTGGTTAGGATTCCAAATTAAACTGTAGGTCCCCTTCCTTACTTACTAGGTGGTAGGGTTTATCCCGCCCGGGTTGGTACCATCGCATTGATGAACGATGGTCGAAGCGGCAATGAAAATTGTCCGTGTTTTCCATCCAGTTCAATGTAGCCGTGCAATATAAGGAAGGTCCTGGCATGGCACCTAGTTCCCATGTGGTGTGTTGGGCTAATACCATGACAGAAGTTGTGTTATTAGCCATCCATGTCCAGTCACATAAAAAAAAACCCGGTAGGAACTAAGTCCCTTTAGCTATATATTAGGGTTTTTTCACGCAATTTTAAAACCGATATACGCCATGGAATAGCGCAGACCGTTCTGTCATCCCATAGAAATGCATGAAGCGAAGTGTCGAAGCAAAGAATTACAGTTGAGTAGCATGTAGTGTGACTAAGGTACCTTAAAATAATGTAATTTTAATTAGAATAATTGGAAAGTGTTGGCTCACAATGGGAAGAGTCTAATTTTCTCAAAGCGATTGTGCACAGAATATTTAGGTGCAATGTTTTTCATCTTTTCTCAATCTATATCTTTTAAAACATCTGGTTAATCTTGCTATATAGCTGGACTTGATCATAGTAAGACAATTTATTCCCAGTCACCCGGAAATATTAGGGTTTCGCTTCAGACATAGGTATTATTATCTAACAAAGATCCCCACAGATGACGCGAATGAGCGAGTCATCTGAAAGTAAGCGGCGGATATATCCCCCGACGATCCCTCGCACCTCCATTCTGGAGTAACGTTTCCACAGAAAGTGGTTAAAGTTGCGTACAAGTTAATCCTCTCGAGGTTGTCCTGAAGCTCCAGTGATTATTGAGTGGTGTCACGCCAGTGGTCCCAGGTTTGATTTCTGATTTCCGTATTATGATCTCATACGCAGGCTGACCTGATAAGGTGACGTTATGATGACATATGCTGCAGGCTACATACATTTTAAAAAATGACCTTGCAAAAATAATAAATGCATGGCAGGGTAAAAAAATATGGGTAGACGTGTTAAAGATTCCGGTTTTCAGTTCGTTGGAACACACATTAGGCGGTACAAACGCTGTACAAATGCCTAGTACTACACCTGCCACCATTATAGCCCAATTTACACCATGGGGATTAGGCGTCATGCCAGGGCCTTTCTTATATTGCATGGCGACATTAAACTGCATGGTAAACACGGGCAATTTTCATTGCCGCTTCGACCATAGTTTCGATGTTACCAACACTACCACCTCATAAGTAAGGAAAGGAACCTACAGTTACGATAAATACCTTAATCGCCTCTTATTACATGCATAGACCTAGCATAGCGCGCTGTGCTTTTAAGACGAACAAAGCGTGGGAGTGAGACGTCAAATCAAGTACCGCTACCGCGAGTTAGATGGAAATGAAATCGTTACCAGTACATAGAAGTCGCGCTCATGGAACGTGAAATCTTAGTAATTTCTCTAGTTTTCCTTAAATAAAGTATGGTGATCTACGCATTTATAGGTTGTCAAGAGAATGGGAGTAAAAAAACCCGGATTAAAATAGTTTTTTATGATAAACTAGCAGCCCGTCCCGGCTTTGCACGGGCATAATATCATTTAACAAAATATTATTTTGACACAATGATACACAAATAAACCCTTTTTAAGTAGAGTTCCTACATTGAAATATTTAAAATAAAAAAAAACTTAGATATGATTATTAGATATTAGAGAGCTCCGATGATAAACGCATCCGATCGCTGCTAAATGCAAAGTGCTATAGGGAGAGCCGCGGCCTCCGGCGCACTATTTATAGGCACGCTCCCGCCGCCCCGGCCGGCCGGTACCGCCGCAAACGCTACGTCCGGTAATTTTTAAATCTATAATATCTTCCAAAATATTCATTTAAATCATATGCTGTACAGGGCCATATAGATCTATATTAAATCAACAATGTATTTAAGGTATTTAATTGGATTAGGATTAATGCTGTATTGGTTAAAATCGCTTCGAAAATTAGCCATTATTTGTCGTAAAAGTAAATGAAACAAAAAATGTATTGTGGGATATCCATAAGAGATAGACATATACCATCGCGGAGTTTTCTGTAGACCTTTTCAATGATAAATCTCGAAGGGTTCAGCCTGCGTTTGCAATGTAAGCGTTTTGACAGATTTTTGTCTCATGCGTCAGTTGACTCTGTATGTCTTTAAATTCTTAGCCTATAATGCAGTGGGACTACTTGTATACTTTCTAAGTGCCGGAACCCACATAGCACCAGTTTTTAATGTTCGTATGTTTTGTTTGCACCCGTTCCCCCGCCCGGCGCGAGTACAGCCGTGCGAGTACACACAGCGTACAAGTTAATCCAGGCGACCCCCACACGGCGAGAAGTAATCCACCCGGAATTGCTCATAAAGATGGAACATTATAAATGTTGGCTCATGACGTAGATAGGCGGCGCGTAGCCCGCGATTCTTCGTCGTGCTACAGACTTACACGGAGGGCCTGCTTATGGCTTGGGAATTCCTAAGAGAATCCCCCATTGGAGGAAGGCAACGTATTTTTGCCTAATATAACATGTTTTACGAAATTTGGTATGTTCTTGTATGGGTGGATAACCTCTAACTTAGTCTAAACGTAGATGTTGTTGCATAACCTTTTGTTATATAATATGATATATAATTTGATATAAATTAATATGATATAAATTAATTGTCCCGTGATGGTCTTGTGAAGGAAGAAAGCATAATGAAACCAATTTGGGTAATACTTGTATCACTCCTGTAATCTGCGAGCCTGGCTGATAAATCCATATGAATGAATTTAAAACCAGAGAAAAGTGCCATACAAAATTTGAGGTTTCGAATCGACCGTCTGGACATTGTATTGAAACTAGTTTCTAACCTGCGACATTCCGATTACATACCCGATGTTCTTGTAATGACCTGTCAGTTGATGTCTGCGGCTCCGCCCACGTGAAACTCTGCGAAAAACAGTCCGTTTCCCGATATTCAGCCTGCTAATGCCATAACGTACTTAGCATGATGGCAATTACATAGCTATACGTGGTTCTTAATTTGTAAGCTGACAGACAGAAAGACGCATGAGAAAGATTTTTGACAAGAATGTGTGCAGAGCCTAAAATAATGACAGGTCTACTGGAGTCATTGCGTCAGAAATATGTGGGAGGCGGTCGGGTGTTTTTGAAGTGTTTCAAGCCTCTCAAATTATGTTCTACGTACATTTTATTAGGTGCCTGGGTGGGACTTTTCGCAGAGTTGCTCGTATTTGTCTTGGCGAAGCGCAAATTTCGCCTCTTATCGGGCCTGCTTGTTTGCCTCTGTTTTAAAGTACGCATGTCGAAAATACTCGTATGTTTAGATGTTTGTGTAAGACGAGTCACCCTAAGATGTTACGAATAAAAATATAAAAAAATATGTTTAAAGCGTTGCCTGAATTAAAATGGCTGTGAAATTTTAGGCACTTAATGTAGTGTCAAACCGATTATGAGTCATCAAGGTAGTGGCACATTAGATATATAGCGGTAGCTCAACTCAGGCGCTTTTTTGAGATAAATATATTTCCACCATCGAGTGTCGGGGTTGTCACATAAATATTGGCGGAGCACTGCTGGTTCTGTTACTTCAAAAAGAGGATTTTGAAGGACCTTTAGCGACAGTTCAGCAGCGTGAAACTAGCTTAGAGCTGATGATAAGCGAGATGTGCCTGTACGACACGAAATCGGGACTTTCTATGGAGTTGAGCTACTGGGTGTAATCCTATATATATTCCGTGGTAGTGGTGTGTCAATATCTACAGTGACTTCTGTCTATTCTTGATTTTGTCATAACTTAATTGTAAAATGGATTTTTTAAATACTGATCTCACACCCAACCCTATTATTTGAGCAAGATTATTGATATGATAAGCTAATGTTCCCTTTTTAAATTTTCGGCCTTGGATAATTCCTAACTTTAGAAGACATTTTTTTGTTTAATTAAAAGACAGCCAAGAAAAAAAATATAAAACAAAAGTTGTCCCTATTTGTGAACGGACGTGCTTCTTTGGAATCTCACGAAGAGGTATCATAATGTTGCGAGACAATAAAACAATTGAACAAATCCTAAAACACTCAACGCATAAATCTAACAGTGCACTGAGAGTGACAGTTCCGGCAAGGGCGGCGCCCTAGCCCGTCGCCCGCCCTGCAGGCCGTCGAACCGTGTCCCCAGGGTCCTATTTTCAGTCGGCGAACAGTCGAATTTAAAAATGTATCAGGTGTGGCGCGAAGAGCAGTTGTAGCGCGAAGAAAGCTTTCTGCATCTGCGGAGTGAAATGTGTTGGGGCTTTACGCAAAGTTTCTTGTTAGATACGACGAAGCAATTTGAAAAATAAATCTAACAAAAATAGGTTTACAGCATACAATAAGGAAGGGATGGCGGCTGATTAAGGCGCTAGGACTAGCCAACTACTCGCGCCATACAAATGCACTTTATAACAAATGTAATAATATGTAGTGAAACGCTTCAGCAAATCCAAATAGAACTCCAGACTGATAATGGATTGTTAATATTTTTTTATTCCATCATTTATTTAAATAATAATAAAAATAAAAAAGTTGATTTTTCTCATTAGAAATCTGAAAGTAATTCGATTTCCAGATATAAGCAAAAACAGCATATATGCATAAACAAAAAAATCCATTTGCTTTTAGATTTCTACATTTAGTCAAAAAAGTTCGGAAATTGACACCTTTTCCGCAATGTATTTTGTATAGAAAAAGGAAACATACATTAACGAAAATAATTCAATTCCTAGACAAGGAATCATATATTGTAAAAATGACACTTATAATCGTCAGACTTAGTTAGTTAACTTGGGGTGCCTCGTCTAACTTTGCGATTTGGCTAGTACCAGGGCCTTAAGTAAGGTTAGGTTATGTTTGGTTCGTAATTACTGAACTCGGCAACGTATATCCGCCGCAGAGAATCAGAGCACCCCCTTGTAGTTGAAATTACGCTTTTGCGAACGAACTCAATTATCTGCCGCACCGCTAGGACATGGGACTGTCTGCCGGGGGGTGTCTTTCCTTGTTTTAGATTTTTGGTGACTTGTTGGTTGGTGTAATTTCTAACTTTAGAAGACATTTTTTTGTTTAATTAAAAGAGTAATTATTTGTGTAATTTAAAGCTTATTTTGATTTTTTTAGAGCAATTCAGTAAAATCTGGTTTCAAAAAGGTTTTGTTATTATTTTGCCCCTCTATACGCTAAGTTACAAAATCTCTTTACGCGGTGCTGGAACTTTCGTACCATCTATTATTTTTGAAGTTTAATGGCACATATACTAAATAATCTAAAAAAACAGTATGATATATCCAGCTAAGAGTAGCATAGACATTATCTGTCAGTTCCTACACTGTGACCAATCGGCAAGCCGCGTGTAGCATTCCGATGAAAATAAACAATAGTGGCTTTAAATAAAGACAGGATGAATTTGAAGGGAAATGGTCACAAAATTGCTTTCTAAACCTGGGCGAATGATTTTATTTTAAAATGTATGTAATTTTTAATGTATGTTTTGGTGTATTAAATGCGAGATAACGGGATTTTTTTAAAGATAACTGCAGCTGTTCCCTTTATAGATAATATACATAAAATAAAGAAACAAAACATTAAAAACCGGCCAAGTACGAGTCGGACTCGCGGTCGAAGGGTTCCGTACCATCGTACAAGATTTAACACAAAAAATCACATTTTTCACCCTTTAATTTTTATATATTTTTAATTTTACCTATTTGTTGTTATAGCGGCAAAATAAATACACACTCTGTGAACATTTCAGCTTCCTACCCTATATGGTTCATGTGATACAGCCCTGTGACGGACGGACGGACGGACGGACGGACGGACGGACAGCGGAGGCTTAGTAATAGGGTTCCGTTTTCACCATTTGGGTACGGAACCCTAAAAACGCGATTTGCGAGCGAGTTTGGATCCATTTTGCTATTGCCTCTTAACCATAATTTTCTGCATATATGAGTGTTTTCATTCAGTTCAATTGAGCCTAGTATTATAAGTATTTCATCAAGTTTCTTTGTGTAATGTTGGACTTATTTCATGACAGGAGGTGTGGTATTAGCTATTCTCGTCCAGATTTCAAAAAAGATATACGCGAACAATTTGTTGGCTCCGAATATGTAATACGTTTTCAACAAATACGCATGCAAATCTTCTCATTTCCTCCCTCGTATCTTTAACTTTTTCAAATAATATCACCCGACCACACGGCCTCACCTTCCCTTCGGAGAGCGTTATCGCCGCCTAACTTCTTCAACTCTGCGTCAACTCCCAAAGTCGTGTTTACGCGCGACTCCAATCGTAACTTGGCAACTTGCTTAATATTCTTAAACTGCGGCACACATGCCGGAATTAGGCGAGTGGAACAAGTAGCCTTCTCCGAGGTAAAGGGGTTGTTAAAGACGTTTTTAGGCAATTTGAAAATTCTGATTTAACAAATATAAAAGTAAAGAAATGTGACTATCGTAAATTGTTTTCAATTGAGATCCAATTGTGGGATGCACATAATTTAATGAAAAATATTTTTACTTTTTTAACATAATGTTTATGCATGGTTTTCTTTTTTTGTTAAATAAAGATCATAACATTATACGTTGTGACTATTATACGTTATGCATGGAGAAATAAGTAATTTATTTTTTTGGACTTCTTCATGCACTACGTATAAGATTATACGATCTGCCGATTATACGTTGTGCATGGTTTTAAAATTTTGTTAAAATATGACATTATACGATCTGCATATTATACGTTATGCCGTTCCCCCGATATTTTTAGGGTTCCGATATTGTCCCTAAGAGTGGCATCATCTATATTTCCTTGAAGAACTAGCAAGTATTATTAATAAATTAAACGAGATACAAAACCAGGGGGTCCATTCAGTTCAAGAGTGAGTTCGAATTCGTCACTAAATATCAACTCACTTTTTAAAATAGTCAATGTTTCCACACTTCTTGAACATCATTAAAGTTAGGTAAAAATCTGGTCTGTCCCGTAAATACGTTGGAAGTATAAATAACGGTTCCGTTATTTAAATAATAATATATTTCCCAGCTATTTTTAGGTTAACTCACTCCCGAACTCGAACTCACTCTTACCTGAATGGACCCCCTGTTCGACCCTAAAAAGCATCTTGGTATACAAACCGCAATAGCAATGGACTTTGAGAAACATAAATGTTATAATAGCCTTAGTTATTGGAGGCAAATCCTTTTTATTGGGTTTGATGCAATATCAACTAGAAGTTCTCAACAACAACTCTAACGGTGTAAGTCAGAGAGCGCTAAATAAATTGTGCTTATTACAACGAAGCAAAAAAACCTGCATTTCTGAAAAGGATTCGGCGGCAATCAATGAGATAAAGTAGAAAAATTATCAATTATAAGTAGTTGGTGCCTCTATAATTATTTTGTTTTATGTGCTATATGCAAGAAACTCTGTATATGGGCTGGACATTTTAGAAACCCCCTTAACTTCGCATACAGCCCCACCGGAACGAGGCAAACAAAACAAGTGGCCTACTTCAGAAGTTAATCTGCCTAATACGACGCTGGCATTGCGTTCCTGAATGTTTTATTCGGTGAAGAGGCAGCGAACAGCGAGGATGTGGAATAAATACGGCCTGCCTCAATTACTTTATTGATAGGGCTGCTCTCCAACCATTATACTCTTAATTTTCTGAAGGTGGTAGCATTTAAAGGGATATGATCAGCTGACAGTAGTAGTTTATGACAAAACTTGTAGTATTAAAACCTAATGTGCAAGTGTTTCACAGTGTTGTGTTGCCACTGGAGCAGTGCATGCCTTAAGGTGGCCCAACCCGGCGGGCCTAACTCATTCGCGGGCACGGTACAAAACCGTGCTGTTGCGCTCTGGGACCTTCTCTGTTTCAAAGAACAAGACAGGCTCCGTGATGAGGAAGATGCAACATGTCCACAATAAAGACAATGGGCATAGTGCATGATTTGGTAAGATTTACGAAAATTTTAATTTTAAAGCGACTTATAGCTAAAAGTAAACCACGAATGCTGTAGTCAAAAATCTAACAAAAATCAAATAGATTATAAATCTTGATTAAATAAGCAATGTCTGATGACTAATCTTTTTTAGGTATTCTTACTTTATCAATGCGTAATCCACCTCCAAAGTTATTGTATAAAATGCGCGAAAAATTCGAACTTTCGGACCTTATAACTTAGAAACCAAACACAATTTTACAATGCCAATGGTCATCAGACATCTAGTTCGATCAAATAAAGCTATTTTGAGCAAAATTTTGGATCTCTGACAAGAAATATGAGCGTGATCTTCTTTCCCTTTTTGTATGGGGAGATGAGCGGGATGGGCCACCTTAAAGGTCCTTGCTTTCGGTGACGCTTGGCTCAGGTTATCTCTTTCCCTAAAATATGGTTGAAAGAGGTAATGGCTGTGCCCGGCGTGATGCTCGTGAAAGGGTGCTGTTTTTGGGGACTGGCCTGCTCCAATTGGCAACATATTAGTTGGAGTGGATTGTCTTTGCAAATAAAATGATATTTGTCATGAACTGTTGCATACGGCATGGATTGAAAATTTTGTGTATTCATGTGAATTTAGTGTTTTACCTATGTCTTTGTTAAAATAATTGACAAACACTTTTGTAAACTTAGACTAAGTGGACGTTGAAAAAAAAAACAGCGGAGTTTCTTTCCAGTTCTTATTCGCTGTGTTTTGTTTTGCTGAACTGGCCAATGCTAAAATATGACAAATCCGAGTGCAGTGTACTGTCTATGGATGATGAATAAACAATACAATACAATACAACGCCATATGCGACGTGATATTATGTAAACTTTTTTTTTAAAGTTTGTGTGAATTGAACATACAACTATGAAATTCCAAGTATTTTAGATGAATTGTCACTCACTATATTTTATCTACCTTCGTCAGTGCTATTCGTAGGATCTGCCTGCTAAGTGTACATAGTTGTTATTAGGCAACTGTATAGCGTGAACGTTTGATGCTTAGTCGTAATATCTGGAAAATTCCTTTAATAAAAAATACATTTTAATTTATAAACACGTTTAGCCACTCTGATCATAATATGCACATAATATGTTTTTCATTAAGCGAACCCAAAGGCGCAAGTTAGTCTTATTTTTTTTAAGCTTTATCAAGTTTATAGTATGCGTGAGGTACTTAGCACGTTTTTGTGTGCAAAAATGACATATATTTGTCCATTAATTCATTGGCGTTGCAGAGGTCTGGGTTCAAATCCCCGCCCCGTTTATGCATCGATCTTTTTCTCTATCTGAGTTGGATACGTGCATTTCGTGACTAATGCGAGCTGTTCCATGGCTTGGAACGCAACAGCAATCAAACATTGTCCGGTGTTTTTTATCCAGTTAAATGTAGCCGTTCTCCATAACCAGTCCTGGCATGGCACCTAAGTCCTTTGTGAATGCAGTGTGTTGGGCTTAAATCATGAATGTTGCTGTGGTATTAGCCATTTCCAAAATAAATCCATAAATATTATCACTTTTCGACATATTATCACTTAATATTTATATTCCGTCACGAAATTTTAGACCAGGCAGACCGACAGGCAGACCGACATATTTAGCATCAGAGGGTTGTTCTCTATGTTTTTTTTTATGTGACTGGACATGGATGGCTAATACCACTTCTTCTGTCATGGTATTAGCCCAACACACCACATGGGAACTAGGTGCCATGCCAGGACCTTCCTTACATTGAACGGCTACATTGAACTGGATGGAAAACACGGAAAATTTTCATTGCCGATTCGACCATTGTTCATCCAACCCGGTCGGGATTAACCCTACCACCTAGTAAGTAAGGAAGGGGACCTACAGTTTAACGTGGAATCCGAACCACGGCCAGCCTCTCTCAACGGTCGAATGGTCACCCATCCAAGACCAGACCGGACCCAGCGTTGCTTAACTTCGGAGAGCGATCGCCGAAGTGTCGCGCCACTGGGCCACTGAGGCTGACTGTGCCCAGTTTCAGCCATTTACGTTATCATTACCATTTTTGTCGCGACCTCCTAGGCTATTAGGAATCATTGGTTAGCACTTGTATCGTTACTCCATAAACGCGATGTGCTTTAAGGTGGCCCAACCCGCTCATCTCCCCATACAAAAGGGGAAAGAAGATCACGCCCATGTTTCTTGTCAGAGATCCAAAATTTTGCTCAAAATAGCTTTATTTGATCGAACTAGATGTCTGATGACCATTGGCATTGTAAAATTGTGTTTGGTTTCTGAGTTATAAGGTTCAAAAGTTCGAATTTTTCGCGCGTTTTATACAATAACTTTGGAGGTGGATTACGCAATGATAAAGTAAGAACATCGTCAAAAGATTAGTCATCAGACATAGCTTATTTAATCAAGATTTATGATCTATTTGGTTTTTGTTAGATTTTTTACTGCAGCGGTCGTTGTTTACTTTTAGCTGTAAGTCGTTTTGAAATTAAAATTTTCGTAAATCTTACCAAATCTTAAATTATGCACATTGTCTTTTTTGTGGGCATGTTGCAACTTGCGCGTCACGGAGCCTGTCTTATTCTTTGAAACAGAGAAGGTCCCAGAGCGCAACAGCACGGTTTTGTACTGTGCCCGCGAATGAGTTGGGCCCGCCGGGGTATTTGATAAGAATGATGATACACCCAAGCCTAAAATCCAGCAACAGGCGAAACCGACAGAGACGAGGGATGACGCATGGCACGTATAACGGAATGATCGCGCGGAACGATGCGAATATTTGCGGTCAGTGGGTAAATTAATTATGTAGCGCATGTGTGGCGCCATCTGTTGGGAGCGCACATCAATATTCAATCCGCTAAGCTTCCCAACTAATAGCACCCTCTCGCTGAACATTCCCAACAGTGTCACATTCCCACCCATATTGTCTTATTGTTATTTCTAGTATCAAACATCTTCGATCCGTTGCCTTTTGTAGCTATCTCTACGTTAAGTCTTATTTTATTTTATTATATCGGTATTTTACCGCATACAGAATTAAATG
Organism: Incurvaria masculella; assembly: GCA_946894095.1. Taxonomy (NCBI): domain Eukaryota; kingdom Metazoa; phylum Arthropoda; class Insecta; order Lepidoptera; family Incurvariidae; genus Incurvaria; species Incurvaria masculella. The sequence goes on along the minus strand of OX335650.1, from coordinate 3,099,219 downwards.
AAAGTTAAAGAAATTTATCCCAATTACTTACGTTACGTATGTTCTCTTATTTCGTTGAGTTCTTGTAAATTTCCGTAATCTATATATCCGATATATGACCGATATCTACTTTTAATATTATAATAAAAAATCCGGATGAGATGTTTTTTATATTCATCAGTAACTTATAAGTTACTGATGAATATAAAAAACATCTCTAAACATCTAAAAACATCGCATAAATGCGTCTTAAGCGTTGTCATCATTGATTTCAATAAATGTCCAGATTTGAAATGCTGATACATATTACAGTCGGCTATTCTGTATCTACGATATTGTTTGGCTGCTAAACTCGTGGTAGTCCTACCAGATTCCTGGAATCACATCGATAAGGAAAATGGTGTGTGCATGGAATGAACAGTATTACTCAGAGACCAGGAGTGGGTGACAAGGAACATTGAATCACAGAGCGATGAGAGTGAATTACTTTCTTTCAGATTGATGTAACATAAATAATTTACTACGTCAAAACGTTTGTTTATCATCTGATGGGGAAGTTATATGTATCCAAGTACGAATGCGTTCTTGATATTGTGTTTCCATTTATTAATTATTTTCGGATGTAAATTAATGAATCCAATAGATCGGATCGATCGATTAAATTCCCTAGTCTAATTTTAATTATATAAGAACAGCAATATGGAAAGTTGTACGAGTCGATTTAGAAAATTAGAAAACTCTTTTTGGTCTGAAAATTTAAAACCAATTAAATAAAATCAGGGCAACATCCTTCGAAATTGCATGTTCGAGGCTCTAATCAACCGAACTACTTTTAACCAATTTATCGCTTATTTTTTTTATCCAAAAAATGTCTACTTTATCTACTTGATGCTACTCATTTTGCCAACATTTCCTGCACCAAGGCTTTTTAACTGCAATGATTAAGACATTAACTTAATTAATGTCATCAGCAAAGTAAATTTTGTTATCAGACTCTAGACTAGAGTAAGCCGAGATTTAACCTGATATTTGTTTGTAATCGTTACTACAACACTGTTTTAGTTTCACATGATATGTCAAAAGTATGATAATAATTCTTAAAAATACGATAACTCTGTCATAACTATTAAAACATAGAACATATCAATGTACTAGGCCATTACTTAACAAACTGCTCCACTAGCTCTGGTTTACGATTCGACCCAAAAATGCGTGCTCAAATGATGAACACTTACAAGAAAAAGATCGCCGAACGTAACGACGAATTAAAATTGAGACTTGCTCCAGGTCTAAGACACTGTCCGAGTCTCAATTGACATTCATTAGTCAAGTCAGGTTGCGTATTGAGAAATCAACCGCAAAGCAAACTCCTTGTGACTAAGGAACTGGTCATGACTCAAAATGACTGCACTGGTATGTAGGAAAGTCACGAACCAAACATGATGAATTGACCATTGTCAATTGGTGGTAAATTTTGAATAGCTAAAAAGTTAAAAAGCATAATCATATTTTATAATATATAGAATCGACTGTGAAGCAAATTAATTAAAGATCTCACCACAAACTTCTGCTCTGCATTTAAGGTTTTGCGTGGAGAATATTCGCATCTATCGCTCGGTTCAGCTAAGTACCTGCTTGCCTCGTTGGACTCGATACAGCGCTATGACGATGCATCAATGACCCAGGGGTATTCCAGAATTTAGAAACACTTACTGAAAAATCGCTAAGATCATTGATGCCGTACGTTTACATCATTAAATAGAGCAGGCATTTTAAGGATATACTAAATCGCCCGTCCGCGGATTTTTACGTTTGTGTAGATATACATATATTTTAAAACCGCATTTATATTATTTCATTATATTTCATTTTCTTATGTTTTTGGCAATTTCTGTGCACTCACTCGAGTGGGACACTGGCTTAATTTAAGTTTACGTTAAGAATAGTTTGCATTTAAGTAATTGCCCAAACTGTATTCTGTATTGTGTGACTTATAAAATAAAATGAAAATAAAATAAATTCATTTTAATTTTCCTATTTTCATTATTTCATGTTATTTCACATTTGCGACCATACCTGAAAAACCGACCATAAGTGAAAAAGAAACTACACAATCGTAGTTCTCAGGTAAAACATCACTTCTTTCGGCAACAACATGCGTGTTCAAAACAATATATGGGTCAGTTTGAAAAAACAATGGTTTTATCACGCATCCTTCACTATGAAAAATTTCATCGAAATAGAACATGTGCGCGCCGCAATGCACGGCCTCATGCATTATGCACGACGGATCAGCTCTACGGCTTTATCTCTTGGCTTCCGATCGTTACCCTAGCCGGAGAAATGGTCAATGCATCTGACGCCCATATTAGGAATTATGGCACCGTTTTACTTTATATTCATGGAATATTTATGAACGTTACGCATCAATCGGATTCGAAGTTTCTGTACAGGGATTGCTGCATCCGCGACGAAACCAGATTTTTTTTGAGAAGTTAAAAACTTCTAATATGTTAATATGTGTTCCAATATGTCAATGCACGTAACCAAACATACTTTTAAGTGTATCCAGCAATAAGGTGTCAATGGGGTGCACGGCGCAAAGCTTTACCACCAGATGGCGCCACATAAAACAATGCCAAGCTATCAGGTAGAGGTTATGTTTACTCGCAAACCACAGGAAATCACATTTTCCGTGTTTTACATCAATTTCAAGGTAGCATTTCTTATTGACTCAGTTTAATTGGTCAACAACCTTGAAATGAAACCGTGGCATAGTTTTATGTGGCGCCATCTGGTGGTAATGTTTGGCAGCCGTCCTCCCCATTTTTTTGTACTAAAGGCTAAAGAAGATGGCCGGACTAAAGCGACATGGGTCGATGGTAGTTTTGTCGCATCAATGTTGAAGCGGCGCTTCTGTAACGAGATCATAACATATTTACGCGTCGACACACTCGCAGTTCTGTCACAGTAAAACAAAAAGGCAGTAAGTAAAATTAAAGTCATAACTTATAGACCAGAGAAGTTTCTTTGCGGGTTCTTCATCACTGAGTTGATCGAATCCTCGGATCAATCAAATTGTGACATGACTTAGTGTTTGACTACCAGAAGTTGAATATATAAATGAAATTTTATGAACTCGTGTAGAAATCGGGTTTATTTTATAGTTTGGAACAGCATTTTGTTGTGTGTATGTAAGATATAATTAGTACTTGTTAAAGTATGTGTCCGAAAAAGGAGAGATAAACCACATTGAAATGTCATTGAGCTTACCACATCGAAATGTTTAATAGTTACTTATGAAATAAACCAATGTGTTCTAGCTTAAGTATAGTTTGTAATTCCTGTGTTAGTTTTTATTTACTTACGCTAAATCTTTATTATTCCTTAAGCTTCTCAATTGGATAACGCATTTGCACTGAGCGTGATTTTTACAATCTTAGGATAAAGTTTTCATTAACTATCACCGATATAAGAGTATGTACCCTGTAAAGTTGTGCTATATTTAGCCCAAGGAAATTTTCCAGCATTTTCTATCATCAATCGGTAGTTTTCATAACTTATTGATCTCCTAACTCAACTTATTAAGGCCTTGGTACCAAATCCAAATCGCAAAGTTGGACGAGGCACCCCAAGTTAACTAACTAAATCTGACGATATGAAGTGTCATTTTTACAATATATGATTCCTTGTCTAGAAACCAACCTATTTTAGATAATGTATGTTTCCTTTTTCTACACAAAATACATTGCGGAAACGGTGTCCATTTCCGAACTTTTTTGATTAAATGTAAAAATCTAAAAGCAAATGGAATTATTTGTTTATGCATATATGCTGTTTTTACTTATATCTAGAAATCATATCACTTTCAGATTTCTAATGTGAAAAATAGATTTTTTTATTATTATTATTTAAATAAATGATGAAATCAAAAAATATTATCAATCCATTATCAGTTTGGAGTTCTATTTAGACTTGCTGAGGTGTTTCACTACATATTATTACATTTGTTTAAAGGTGCATTTGTAAGGCGTGAGTAGTTGGCTAGTCCTAGCGCCTTAATTATAAATAATTTTTATCACTCTACTATTGCATCACCTGGTGCAGTTATTTTATGTCTTCACGAGTTAAATTCTAATTGTACGACTAATAATGTTAAAACCTGCCGAACGGAATTCGGGGTTTGCGACCTGCATATTCAACGGGACAGAGTTGGCATACTGCTTACTTTGCACGGTGACTCTCCTGCGTCGAGTCGACGTTTCACATTGACGATCGAGTTATTTATGGCTAAAGTAAACTTTACTACAACATTCGATGCGCTATTATTTTGTGCAAGAATGTGAACAATCTGGCAATTTCGTCATACAAAGGTAAACGAATATACAGTTGATACTCTTATTTTTGCGCTCATTAATCATAGTCGGTCGACCATTGAGGTGAAATATAATTTTAATTTTACTATAGTTTTTTTTTATGTGAGTGGACATGAATGGCTAATACCACACCTTTATGGTATTAGCCCAGCACACAGCATGGGAACTAGGTGCCATGCCAGGACCTTCCTTATATTGCACGGCTACATTGAACTGGATGGAAAACACGGACAATTTTCATCGCCGCTTCGACCATCGTTCATCCAATGCGATGGTACCAACCCGGGCGGGATAAACCCTACCACCTAGTAAGTAAGGAAGGGGACCTACAGTTTAACGTGGAATCCGAACCACGGCCAGCCTCTCTCAACGGTCGAATGGTCACCCATCCAAGACCAGACCGGACCCAGCGATCGCCGAAGTGTCGCGCCACTGGGCCATTGAGGCTGACGAATAGTAGCTCGTAACTCCTTGTCATGATAGAGGTCATGGGTTCAATACCCACCACGTTCATGCACCACTTTCTTTCTCTTCCCGCGTTGGATAAGTGCATTTCGTCACTAATGCGAGCTGTTCCATCGAAGTCAATAATTATTATTTGAACCTGGGTGTCGTGCCCTATAGCCCCTAATCGGCTCGAAGTCACTGCAACCTGAGAAGATCTTTAATTGTGACTTTACCTTATAGCTCGCTCTCTAACCCTACACTTTTTATTTAGTGTAGTAGTTTTTGGGGAACGAACGATCTAATCTCACCTGGGTGCATCATATGCCTGCCTAGGTGGATATTTCTTTTGCGTCCTAAGAGCCCACAGTCGCATAAAATGTGACGTGGAATGTGAAGCCACTTCAGTGCCCTTGAATCGTTCCTGTCCTGGTATCCACCTTAGAGTGACATTTATTGTCCTTCCCAGGTCATTTAACTTTTGTATACAGTTCTTGGTTAGTTTCTAAGTCTATCTAAAACTGTTTCCAGATTGATCGTACCATCACATGTATTATAAGAGGTAGTATCAATCAATCAATCACTGTAAACTAGTTTGTAAGTATCACTGGAAAAAATAATAATACAATGACCAACCTGACGAAGTTTCTTGTCGGCTCTTCTTCGCCAGAAGTAATCGAACCGACAGGAAAAAAAAATGACGAATCCGAGTGCGTAATATACATCTAATGGAGGAAATAAAGAAACTGAAACTGAAACTGAAGCGTATCGGATGAAAAGATGGTCAAAACAGCCATAAAAGATTGTCCGTGTGTCCGATTGACCATGCCCATAAAGAATAAGTCCTGCCATGCCACCAAATTGCTTTGAAAATGCGGTGTGTTGGGCTATAGCATGAGGTATCCATGTCCAGATAGATACAAAGCGCATATATACGGAGGCCCATGATACCAAAAACACTTGATTTTGTAATTGCGTTAAGCGAAAACTGAATAATCTAAACTATTTTTTTAATAAAAAAAAAAAACATTAATTTAATGTAATTTTCATTTCGTTCCTATTAACGTTTGAGTTACACGTTTATCCTACTTAAAATCATACTTTCTATCCATTCACATTGTTATCAATCTAAAAATAGCCTCATGAATGATATGTATTTAAACTAATATGTTTTCATAGCTGAAATAAATAGACCTGGACAAACAAGGAGCGTAGTTGGGGAAAGTAGTTTGTCTAACCGGTATCCAAAAGGGATTACCTAGTTACGAGTCCATATGATCAATAGAGGCAGCCAGTCCAACTTTACTAATTAAGGTGGGACGTAATGCCATAATAACCTTTAATCAAGCTTAGTGATTTCGTTGATCGTGCTATATACACCACCTACGTCTACGTTGTGTTTGGGAAAAGTCAACAGTTGAAACTTAACTTTGTCCCAATGCAATTCCAATCTGCTATGTATGGTTGTAAAAAATATTAAGTAGTCCCTGGTAATTTATTATTTAATTTAAAAAAAATTTAGGCTACACCAAACGGGAAAGTACATCGTTACTTACAAAGTGTGGTACGAGTATGTGTTAGCGTTGGTAGTATGTAATTGCAGTGATGCCTTTCTAGTGTCTTGACTAGAACGCAAATTGAATTTTAAAATTGTCATTATTTACATAAACAAATAAATAAAAAATGGGGTTTAAATAAAATATTTTCTTCGAGTATTATTAAAGATTTAACATGTTTTATTTGAAATAACTAATCTAAAATTAATTTATGCCAGCTAGAGATATATTTTTAAGCTTTACAGAAGTAAGCGACCACAAATACATTATTAAAAAAAAGGCATCTGTATTCAATTTGGAACGTCAAAATCTAAGGCCAAAATTATATCGTATCGTATACCGGTGCAGAAAGTTCTTGTCACTGGTGCCACATATATGAAGGTAGGCCTCTGTACCTTTTTTTATGAAAACCAGTATGGGTGGCTGTGCTGAGGACAAAAGGTGCTCAGAAAAGCCAAAAATACCTCGACTCGCGAACCCACGCTCAGCGAGGCACCGTGCCAGCAGATTCACGGAATATTGCTGAGATATCGACCTTGTTCATGTTACGCTTTATAGGTATGAGGAAAGGCACCCACCGGCAGACAGTTCCATATTCTAGCGGTGCGGCAGATAAATGAGTTTGAAAAACAATTCGTTCTCAAAAGCCTAATGTCAACCACAAGGGGGTGCTCTGATTCTCCCTGGCGGGTGCTCCGGATATAGGTAGGTTGGGTAGGAATGAGGGATGCAAGTTTCACAGAGCAACGTCTACCTGTTAACATCCTTATATTTAATGCAGCGTCGAGCGATCCGTCTCGTTGGTGACCCACAACTCAAGTTGGACTGGAATCTCTGAGCCACGGACGACTTATAGGCATTCGTAATGAATCGCAATTATCAAACTCAGAAAAAGAAAGAAAATGGTGTATGAACGGAGCGGGGATTTTAACCCATGACCTCTGGCATGGGAGGTGAGTTCAAGCCGCTCAAGTTTTTTTGCAAGTTGTCTACTTTCTCTGCCGACGGTCCTCGTGTCGGTGCGGAGCGGCGGCGCGCGGGGGGGCGGCGCAGCGGACGGCGCGCGACAGCTGCGTCCAGGATTTCCGTCCTGCCACACTCCACTTTGCGGCGGGCACATTTTCAGTGAAACTTATTAATTGCTCGAGAGCTCTGCGGTGCTAGATTCGACGAATGTGCTGACGCTACTTATCTACAGTAGGCAATGTTGTTTTGGTCGATACTGTTTGTTTGTTATTTGGTTGTCACGTTTATTATTTTAGTAAATTTAACAAAGTAAGGACCTGAAAGTCCATTAGTAGGCCTTGTAAAGGTAAAGCTAAAGGTAATTGGAATTGGATTCTATTAGAATGTTCTGTCGACTTTTAGTGAGCAAAACATACAATGGACTGAATGCATGTCAAAACACGAGTTGCACCGTTCCGTAGGTTTGAGTATTCATTTACGTATTTCCTAATAAACCTAAATCCAATATTTTGTTAATGTATATTTTTGAGCTTACGATGCTTACATTACGCGGAAATATATATGTATAATATCTCAGGATTGCATGTTTGAACTTAAACATGTAATCATTATGTGCTATCATACAACATATTTATAACATAACACGTAATACTTATTATTTCCACGAGTTTAACTATGTGCTTTAAGAATATCCTTATACCTTAACATTTTGGACCAATTTTTGCGATTAAAACGAGATAGCCAGAGCCGGCGTCGCTTAGTTAGAGCAGCTCGAAATAATTCTTTCTAAATGTGACCAACCCGCATAACGCGGGAAACCGGTTTTTTATTGCTTTCGTTAAAGAAATTGGGAAAAGTTAAACATGTTCTTCGCTGAATGGGTAGATAATGTTAGGATCTTTAAAATGGTATTGACATACATATTAGTTAATATCAATATAAGCCGCAAAATTTAAAAAGAATATATTTGAGACCTGACTTCAAAATTTTCTTTCCATGCATAAAATTGCAATTTCTGTAAATTTTTCTTTCTGTTTTGGTAGAACGTTAGCTGAAATTATACACGTTTTTTTTTTCATTTTCTCATTCCTTAGAGATCAGGAAATTAACGCAATTAAACTATTCGCATTGGCTAGTATAACCATCTTTAATGACTCTGTCTAAGCACATTCGCAATTGTGAGTGAGCGCGACTGTCCCAAGTATGTTGCCGCGGGCTCGAATTTGCGACACACGCACGGAATGTGAGAAAAGCAAAAAAGGCATAAGGTCTAATACCCAGAACATCCAAGAGTATGTATCTTTCGTGTGTATTATAAAATGCATATAATAAATTTTAATCTAAACTAACCTAATTGAAAATATCCGTATTCATAAGTGTTTTGGACCTCGTACTTTGGACTTTATGATGCGTTCCCGAATAGACCACCTTGCAGTGTTCAGACTACTGGGAATCCTGTGTTGTCGGTTATTCAAAGGATAGCAATGTTTATTCTCGGTCCTAAGGTGTGTATTAACTATATGGGTGGCGGGTTGGGCCAGACTGATTCGACCGCATTGGATGCACCGATGAAAATTTTACTTTTTTCCACAAAATTCGCTGCAAACTAATCTGTTAGAAATCATCCTCAAAACCCGTATTAAAATAGTAAAAAATGCTCTCAAGTGATATTGTGAGATTTTACCAGCTATAAGTATGAGCATACGATTTTCTCTACTTATGCTGAGATTCATAGATGTTACTCGTACTTGGCTGAGCCAATGTATGTTTTCGTCTGTCAGTTTTGATATAACATGTATGGAACAAATGTCATATTTGACAGTCGGAAGCCATACTTTTGCGAAGCAAGCACGAGTCATGTCAATTAATCTCAGCATTAGAGATGTTCAATTTTGAGCATATGGGTTTGTTAGCCGGACTAAAAACAGGTAAATACTGTTGATGATAAATCAACTTATTTTATTGTATTGTATTTTTCATCTTTGGGATGCAGGAAACAATAGGAATAGTCAAAAATTTACATTTCATAAAATTTAACCAAACAAAGTTAATTATCCGTCGTTATCATGGCAAGACTATAATTGTATTAAAAAATCAACAAGGCAAGTATCAAAATAAGTGTCAAAAAAAAATACGAATATATATTTGAATGCTCAAATTAAGTATGAGCAAATACGTCTTAACTATCCAGTTAAAGTGCTTCAGCGTTAATGTTATTGTAAAGATATATCTGTATTCTTTCTTCTTATATCAGATGTGTCTTGCAGTAACATTTACGTTTACCAAATTAAGGGCAGTGCAGCCGAAGTCAACGCGATTGAAGCACACATACGGAGGGCCGCATATTTTGACACTCGCAAATAAATAAAAAACTTACTTATCGTTGACCTAGAATTATGAAATTGGGCAAGAAGCGATATATCACAGCATAAGTAAAGAGAAAATCCTAAAATTATTAATTTGTAGATATTTATCTCATTTTCTTGAAGTCCTATTATATGAGGAGCGATACACATATAAGAACGCTAATGGGCATCGTCTCGTTAAAAAAGGGTTACGTCTCAAATTCTATAATAAATACAGTCAACGGTGACAGGAGTGGTTTGAAAAATTACTATTTCGATTCACGAAGTAAGCGACGATTCTGTAAATTGAGTTACACGTACATATATCTTACATATATCTACATAAACTTAGCGCTTGAAAGCAAAATATCGTATCTGACAATCACAATTCGGCCATCATCTATTTTGGATATGTGGTGAGAGCAAGAATGGCAGCCAGCGTCCTTGTAACGATATTTTTGTTTTTTAAATTATATCTTAGTCCGCATGAAATATGGCAAACATATTATATTTACGCCCTTTAATATGGGAAACGTTGTTAATATGATATTACGATAATATCATCTATTTTGATTTTTCCTTCATTATATTTTTATTTATTTTCATAAAATAGTAATGAGGATTTTACGCAAAAGGGAGAAACCTAATTGAAAACCATTTCTCATCTAAGAATTTTTTTTTTAATAAAAAAAATAAAAACAACGAAAGAATCGTTAACATGAACTAAATACAACCTTTATACCCACAATGCGTACGGTGTCACAAATCCCGTTACACTTAGCAATATATGTGGGTAAACTTTTTACTTTATCCTCGAATTAAGCATTATTTAATTTTAGTTAGAAATAATATATATTATAAGCATTAAACTGTATTAACCAAATATCAGTGCAACTAAAATAGATCCACAAATAGCGATTTAAAAAAGATATCCTAGTTAGTATAGCAGGGGCCATATAATTCGAAAGTCGCAGATATAAATACTAGTATATTGGACAAATACAGGTAGATTTTAAATATTAAATCAATGGAGCCTTAACCTTAAAAAGGATACATACACGTATTCATATTCATTTCTTCAGAATAATATAATATTTTATCAGAACAATAAAATTAATGAGCGCCATGCTTCGACCGCAGTTATCATGTTTGTGAAGAACAAGTTTATATCAGTGCTAGTCCAATCTCTACTAAAATAAGGTTTTATTCATAGGGAATATTATCTTACCATAGCGGGGAAACCGAATTGCAATTGGACGGTAGGTCAACTTTTTATCAGCAAAATTATTTGTATTATTAATGTACTTACAATAATGCAGATGTTCTAATAGAAAATGAGATAATTATTCGTTAGACTAAAGGAATAGAAATAATAATACAGACTTGAAAAATGTCGCCAGACAAGCAGATTTTAAAATGCAGAGACTACGATATTTTTGAAAAAAAAAGTCTTCGCGGAATGCCGCGAATATTCGCAGCAAGTTGTTCTGGAATTATTTCTTTGTTATTATTATTTAAAGTTAAGCTATCTCGTTCATTATTTGATAAAATAAAACTGAGGTAAACCCAGATCTTTGATTACTACAGGAAGAGGTGAGTTATCCCATGGATTACTAAAAATCACCACAACTATATTTATAAAAAAAAATGGGCACTAATGGTGCTCCTCTACTGAAACGCTCTTTTAAATGTGCTCCTACTCAAGGATCGCTAAATAAAAAATGTTATGGTATATACTTATTTAATTAACATCTCGTCTTCCCATACGTTTACACATACATAAATTGGTAAACGTGTCAATTGACTTATTACTATGTAATTATTTTTCACAAACTGACGAATGTAAAATTATGATTGTGATTAACGATGTTAAATATGGAAATGTGACGATTCTGAGTGCAGCAAGCTGTCAAAAAAAAAAGCAAAAAAAATCTGATATTTAAGGCTCCAACTGAGTCCAGCGTTCAGCTCAGTTCGTTATTGTATTCGCGTCAAAATCGTTTTCATGCGAGCGAAATATAGGCTTTTGGTCTGTAAAGTCTACTTTTTGAATTAATAAATATTTATTAAAGAAAATTGTAGGGCTGATTTTTCAATAGTCTGATAAACAGCCAGATAACTATTCGACGGATTTATTTAAGCTTCTGCTTATCCATCCGATATAGTACGTGTTTATTAGTAAAATCATAGTCAGACAATTGTGACAGTAGATATAATTCTCCGGCAATGACTATCTGTCTTTTGACAAACGTGAAATTGTACTATCAGTCCGATAAGTACTATCTGAGGATTGAAAGATGTGCCCAATCATTTACAGTTTCCAAGCGCCGGCTTGAAAACCTAGTAAATATGTTGCTACAAACTATTTAAAATAGTTTTATGGTCCTACACTAGATAATAATCTAAACTTGGATATTTTGATTTTTCTACGGGTGTTTATTCTACGGACGCCGAGATTAAATAAAGAATACTTCAAAATATTTGAGTTTAGCATCTTGTCGATCTTCGCAAACGTCGATCTCTGGTAGCGGCGGCGCACTGAGTAGACGAGATATCGTGGCGGGCGGTTGGTTGTACAAGTTTTTATCAGCATTGCCCGCGGCTACACCACGGCGCGGCGTTAGCGTAATCAATAGAGCAGCCGCGGCACACAGTAGCCGATGCTGTTCCCGACCATGCCCACTGAAACGGCGGCACAACACCATGGGCAAATTCTGTATAACGCTTCGCAGTCCGCTACACTTATTTATTACTGCTATAATGTTCCAAGACTTATGTATGGTTCTATTCAATGTGATGCGAAATGTTTCCGCCTTCAACTCAACGTGCAACGCAACCATATTTGTGTGTGGCATGCACGTTTGAGTTGGATTAGTAAGTTAAAAAAATGCGATAACTATTATAGGTGCGCTAGGTGGCTTAATTCATTCCTTTTTTACCCGACTGCGCAAGAAAAAGTTTTTCGAGTGTATGTATGTACCTATGTATGTATTTGGCCCTGCAGCCTAAACAGCTTCATGGATTTTAGTATGAGAGGTGTCGTTAGATTCGTCTTAATTGTAAGAGTGGCACTTGTAAGATTATGAATAAAAACATGACCGATTTTTGGCACCAAATTGTGTATCGAGTGGGGTATCAGACTAATTGGTTTGATCTTTTTAGCAAATAGAGTTAGTAATTACTACTCATTATTTGTGTCAAAAAGCAACATTTGGAGAAATAAGGTTGACAATATTCAACGGCTGGATGCCTTGAAACCGTATGTCGTTGCTCTAAAAATCTTAATTTTTAATCTCACTTAATGAAGCATATTTTGTGTCAAAGTTAAGATGTTTATTTATTAAAAGTTACATTTTAACACTCCCCTGGCGAAGCACAGGACACAGTGTCGTCGGCCTGGCAGCCTAGCTCGAGACTAGAACAGAGGCCAGAGGCCGCGACGGAGGGGAGGGCGGCGGGACAAGACGGTTATCGGCTCGACCGATGCGAGATAGGCCGCGTGCCAGAGGACTGCATTTGGCACACCGACGGGTGTGCCCGGGAAAGCTCGGAAAATGACCAGTTTTTGCGGACCGATTAAAACTAACCAAGATTATCTTTGCGGAGCGGCGGCCAATTCAAATAATAGGGCGAGTGGTTCTTTAATGAAAATAGTTATTTAGTACCAGATAATTCAAAAGTGTACCAGTTTACGTTTATTTGTTAATTTTTTTTAGATATACAGTCTTGAATTCGTAATGTTTATGTTTATTTGTTTATTTTCATTATGTACACAGTCTTGCATTTGTAATTTTAGACGGTTCCTGTTTGTACCGTTTTGGATGGGTGACCGTTTTCCATGTTGAGGCTGGCTGTAGTACGGATTCCACGTAAAAATATTGGTTTTTTTTCTTACTAACTAGCTGAGTGTGACATACCTTCGCACCGAGTGAAAGATGGTCAAAGCAGCGATGAAAAATGTCCGTGTTTTTCATCCATGGCAATGAATTAGTGCCAGTGTAGAATCGTCCCGGCAGCAAATGCTATTAAAAAACTTTACCCAAAGGTTCTGTACCCAAAGGGTGCCAACGGAACCCTTTGACTAAGCCTCTGCTGTCCGTCCGTCCGTCTGTCACAGGGCTGTATCTCATGAACCGTAATAGGTAGCCAGTTGAAATTTTAACAGAATATGTATTTGAATTGCCGCTACATGAAACGATAATAATTAAAAAATAAATCAAATGAAAGGGGGTCCATACAATAAACGTCTATATTGGCGTGATTCCCTTAAATATAACACGATGGTACGGAACCCACTTTTTCCCGCATTTCTAGCGAAACATTATGAACTTGCTCCACAGTATTATTTTAATCACTAAATACAAATCCTTACATTCTGTCAGTCGTATTCAGAGAACACCTGTCAATACTTATTACGAGATTAGCGCCGGACTAACCATACAAAAACCGGTCTGGTCCGGCGTATTAAAGTTAGTCCGCCCACTCTAAATACAGTTGCATATTTTTAAAAAAATAAAATATAACAATATATATATGTGTAGATAGTTAGCAAGATGTTAAGATACCCATCTACGATTCAACCAAAGTACTATGGATATGATAATGTAGAAGCGAGTAGAAAAGTGGCTGACGGGGCCCTGTCTGGGTCGCCACGTGTGGAACAAAGACTCGAGGGGGCATTCTCTCTCATTGTGCCCCCTTCTTCCTTAACCCTTCTCACCGTGCCTTCGTCCAGCCCAGTGTGTGTTACAAAATCTCTAGACCGCCCGGACAGATTTTGATTCATGTGTAATGTGCTGCTTTTAACCAATGTCGCTTTTAGCAAAAACGTTTAAAATTAACAAAAAAATACAATGGGAAAATCGTTTATTTTCCAACTCGTACTCAAAATTTAGTTTTAACGAAAAAGTAATTTTTAGGATTACTTGAAGTTATGACAAAAATATAATTGTCATTTTGATTGTTAAGTTCCTTCGTTGATATGATTCGATATTATTTATCGAATTGCATACACTTAGTATGTATTTGATAATTATAGGATAATTTATGTGATAAATATTTCTCGCTAAAACCATTTGCTATTCACGGAAAAAGTTTATACATTTCTCGGCAGTACATTCACCAAACATTGCGAGTATAACAGTTCTTCAATGTTGGAAATGGATGTATGAAGAAATTATAATTTAGTTGGTAATTAATATCGAAAATAAGTGGAAAATTCCAACTTGTTGCGATATCAAGTTACATACATACATTGCATACTTCTTTTTAGTAAGACAATCTGTTTGTGTATGTCTTCTCATGTAAGTACCTTGATAGTATTACGGTGACATTGTTTTGGATTTAATACAACGCAATACCGTTCAAGGCTGGGAGTCTCTGGAGACATGTCAAGCGTGACGGACTCATATTTCCTCGGCTAACCAACAACATTCTCCGACTCATCCAAATCTGACAGTGAAAGCAGAAAATCTGACAGGGGCGATTAATTGGGTCGACCTTCGTCCATCAGTCCATTCTAAAGCACAGATGACTGTCCTTTAACAAGAAAGTAATGGTACATTTAAATTGCGCCTCTTTGCAGAATATGTATAAACACATCAATTCGTCTTTATACGTCTTCCATGCTTACAAAAGATCCAGCAAAAAATTGTATTTTTAGGGTTCCGTACCCAAAGGGTGCCAAACGGAACCCTATTACTAGGCCTCCGCTGCCCGTCCGTTCGTCCAGCTGAAAATTTCACAGAGTGTGTATTTCTATTGCCGCTGGAAAACAAATAGTAAAAATCTGAAACAATTAAAAATAAAAGGGGGGCCACCATAGCAGAAAAGTGATTTCCTTAGGCCAAATCTTGTAACTGGTCGAAACTTTTCGTGTGCGAGTCCGACTCGAACTTAGCAGATTTTTAAATCACAGAAATGATCATGCAGCTCCGTTGGCAGGCATGTATAGAATATATGTAAGACATTCTTTATTGTGCAATAACAACAAAGACATGGTTATTTAGTCTTAATACGATGGACGTATCATTAACAGTGATTTCTTCTAGTCAGTTATTGGGATGATGAGAATTTGAGAACATTTTGGAAAACGGTTTGCAGTAATAATTTAGCATACGAGCAATGCATACGAGCAATAAATATAACGGCACAAAACCCTCGCCTGGAAATGTTTCTTCCAACCACAAAGTGAGGGACTTCTTAGGTCTGCCGTCAGCACGTATCACGGCGGCGACATCTGCGAATGTCACGCCCGCAACGCCACGACGCGCGTCTCGAGCGCCGTCGTCGCGCCGCGCAGCGCCGCACACACTCGACGGCTCTCCCACAGTCTAGCTATTGTGGCCCCCGAGTGACTGCTTTTGCGTTTACACTAGGCGAGTTCGCTGCTACGGGGGAACGGCATAACGTATAATATGCAGATCGTATAATGTCATATTTTAACAAAATTTTAAAACCATGCACAACGTATAATCGGCAGATCGTATAATCTTATACGTAGTGCATGAAGAAGTCCAAAAAATTAAATTACTTATTTCTCCATGCATAACGTATAATAGTCACAACGTATAATGTTATGATCTTTATTTAACAAAAAAAGAAAACCATGCATATCATATAATCCTAAAATATTTCATACGTTAAGCGCCCTTATCAATATAACATTAAAGATTATACTCGCACGCGACTTTTCGACCGTCTCAATTAGCATTGTAGCAAATTGTTACTCTTCAACAGATATCGATTCGTAGCAATTTCAGCCTTAAATGTATCGTTGTTAGGGCGCTTTATGCAGTGCTTCTTGGCATATTATACGTTCTGCATGGTTTTCTTTTTTTGTGAATTCATGTTAGGAATATTATACGTTGTGACTATTATACGTTCTGCATGATGCAAAGAGTTTATTTTATTTTTAAACTCATGCACAACGTAGAACATTATACGTTGTGAATATTATACGATATGCATGGTTTTAATTTTTTGGAAAAAAATACTATTATACGTTGTGAATATTATACGTAGTTCGTTTCGGGACCCGACGCATGCGGCAAAGTCGACCTAAGTTGATTGATTGATTTTGATGATTGTTGATTGATGAATTTTTATAATTTATATAATTGCATTAGTAACTTTATTAGTTGTAAGTAACTTAAACTGAGCGTTGCTGTTTCTATTGTTCTTTATTCTTTGCCTTAATCGGTTCTACCAAGGAATTGTTTGGCAGTAGCATTTAGATCTAAGTATGCATTTCATAATTGTGGACGAAAAATATGTTATGTAAACCCGTGAAGTTTCTTTGCGGGTTCTTCTTTACTGGGTTGATCGATTACCAAAAAGTATAAATAAATGAAATAAAATTACTTGCGACGAAAAGTCGTTTCTGCTTGGCAAATTGGCTTTGCGGCGAAATCACCAGCTAATATATCGCATGCAGCTAGCCTTGGCAAGCGACTTATTTACGACGTAAATTATTATTATTGCTAAAATTTTCTACAGCCTTCCTAAAAGATTGATTGATTACATGAACAAAGTATTCTGGTTTTGTCGGTGGATTTTTATGCGTCTAGAATGAAATGAGTACTAAAAAAATCCCAAAGCGGAGTAAAAGATTTCTCCAGAGTGACCATGTCTAGTGATTTTAAGTGATGAAACCAACATTTTCATTAAAACAAAAACAACACACTCGCTTTTACTCTTCGTATTTCTCGCTATTATTGCTGGCCACCTCTACCACTCTACCACTTGAACGAGTAAGTCAGCAAATGTAAGCGCGGCTCGACACCTGCCCGGTCCCTCGCACTCAACGCGCACTACTCCTCACTCACGAACCACTCAATAATTTATTGCGATACACAGCTTAACGCCTTCGTCAGTCTAGATTTGCAGACTTCACCTAGGTAAATGTCCATAAACGTACTTATGTCACTGAAAGTAAAAGCACTGTAGAAGATTGTCAGCCTCAGTGGCCCAGAGGCGCGACACTTCGGCGATCGCTCTCCGAAGTTAAGCAACGCTGGGTCCGGTCTGGTCTTGGATGGGTGACCATTCGACCGTTGAGAGAGGCTGGCCGTGGTTCGGATTCCACGTTAAGCTGTAGGTCCCCTTCCTTACTTACTAGGTGGTAGGGTTTATCCCGCCCGGGTTGGTACCATCGCATTGGATGAACGATGGTCGAAGCGGCAATGAAAATTGTCCGTGTTTTCCATCCAGTTCAATGTAGCCGTGCAATATAAGGAAGGTCCTGGTATGGCACCTAGTTCCCATGTGGTGTGTTGGGCTAATACCATGACAGAACGTGTTTTTTTAGCCATCCATGTCCAGTCACATAAAAAAAAAAAGATGGTGCGTAACGTATAGTCCACGGTCTACTAGACAGATCTGTTATGTGGATGAGTTTACAGCTGCATGGGACACAAACGCGAGTCATTTTCGGTTCCGTAGACAATACAGATGACACACAGACGGCTTTTAACATAAGGGGAATCGGATTTTACGAGTAATATGTCTTGACTAGTATTTTTTTATTTAGCTGAGGGACAGAAATCTTGGCGTCAAAAATTTTACTTTTGAAGAATTCCAAACAGTTTATCTGTAGCTTAAATGGATAAAACATAAGTAGATTTTTTTAACCGCAAGTCAAGTTGATATTTGGTAAAATAAACAGAAAATATTTTGATCTGAAAATTATTTAAAGCAGTTCGAATACATTATCAAGGCAATGTCATAAAATAAGTGATAAGAATCGGTTTATAAAATACTCTTCAGGGCTGCATAACGCTATACCTCCATCCCAGTCAACCATCGAGAAGGGCGCAGCAGACAGGAAATTCGTCTTTCAATGTTGTCCACATTCCTTATATCCGATACTCTACATCCTATATATAGGGTAATTTATCCCAAATACATCCTGGGGTCCTTCAAATGAAACTAAAAAAACCACTTAGCCGACTGGCATGTTTCTCGTAACCCCAGAGAAGTTCCAAACCTTATCCTCTCTTTTTTAAGAACATGACCATATTTTGCGCTAAACTTAAAAAAAGCACTATATTAAGACTTGTGTCCGTTGTATTTCTTAAGGTGGCCCAACCCGCTCTACTCCCCATACAAACGGGGATAGAAGATCACGCCCATATTTCTTATCAGAGATCCCAAATTTTGCTCAAAAGAGCTTTATTTGATCGAACTAGATGTCTGATGACCGTTGGCATTGCAAAATTATGTTTGGTTTCTAAGTTATAAGGTCCGAAAGTTCGAATTTTTCGCGCGTTTTATACAATAACTTTGGTGGTTTATTACGCAATGATAAAGTAAGAAAATCTTAAAAAGATTAGTCATCAGACATAGCTTATTTAATCAAGATTTATAATGTATTTGGTTTTTGTTAGATTTTTGACTACAGCGGTCGTAATTTACTTTTAGATATAAGTCGTTTTGAAATCAAAATTTTCGTAAATCTTACCAAATCATACACTATGCACATTGTCTTTTTTGTGGACATGTTGCATCTTCCTCATCACGGAGCCTGTCTTTTTCTTTGAAACAGAGAAGGTCCCAGAGCGCAACAGCACGGTTTTGTACAGTGCCCGCGAATGAGTTAGTCCCGCCGGGTTGGGCCGCCTTAATGTTAAAATCTAAAAATAACTCACGCATCGGAAGAAAATTATATAAGAAGAACTTTATAATAATTCATAAATGATTGAACTCCGAGAAATCTCAGAAACGTCGGTTCCATTACGTCATCGGAATTAACCGTCAAATGTCTTTATTATTTGTGGCTTAAAACTTCAAAGCCCAGGCCTATTCGTGATCTCAGGCCGACCCGGTTACCGGGAACGGTGGCGGTGGGATGGGCCAAAATAAACGAGGCGAAAGTGTAAATGAAGAGCGATGGTAGGGTTGCTACCCTTGGCAATGGACGGCGTGACCTTGGCGCAGGTGGGGTGAGGTGACAAATCGCCGACTAATTGGAGTTTAGCAAGGCCGCGATGATTGGAGGGGGCCCGGACGTCATGCGCCTATGGAGCTTTGAAGGAGTTGAATGAAAGAACATTGAATGGGACATATTGTACTAAAAATAGGTATATACGTAAGCATATATATATTTATAGCGGCTCATGACTCAGGGGCGGGTGGACTTTTTTGATTATTTATTAAGGAGAAGAAACAGAAAACAGGTATACATTATAGAGGTTTCTTTTTATGTTACTGGACATGGATGGCTAATATCAAACTGACCGTCAGATATGAGCCTAACACACCACATGGGATCTAGATGCTATGCCGGGGTCCGGGTTGGTACCATCGCATTCAATCAACGTTGGTCGGAGCGGCGTTGAAAATTGTCCGTGTTTTCCATCCAGTTTCCGTATTTCACGGCCAGGATTTTTCCTTAATGAGCACGGATACATTTAAGAGAGCCTCTATTACGAGTTACACATCACTTATCGATCAATCGCTACGATCATCAATTTCGCTCGCTTACACCATATTGGATAGAGCATTTGAGGCATATACTAAATCACCCGCGCATCGATTTTTATGATATTTAAATGTGTGTACCGAGATACAAGTTTAACAGATTTATATTATTTGTATTATATTAGCAGCATATTAATACAGCTTATCCTAGAAAATCTCCGGAGCATGAATAGTTTGCTTGAATTTAATTTAGAATTAATATAGCAAGCGTACAGGTTATGTTAACTAAGCCCCTTTTCATATTTTGTTTGAATAATATTTGTTAAAGTTGTCTACGATAACATAGAAGCTAACTCACGTTATAATGAGAGCTCTAAATCGAAATTATCAGAGAGTTCAATGCTCTCGAAAAGATATGATAAAACTTTTAAGACCGCAACATTATTCTTTGAGGCACGGATATTAAGTTCTCCGAGGTGGGTCGCGCCCGTCTGTAGGGGGTAACTTATCATTAAACGGTAGATAATATTGGATTTTCTACGTGAAATTAATTCATATTGAGTGGTTGCTCTCCTTTTATCTAGGATTAGCTCGTATTACTTCGGTTAAATGCATCTCAGGAATGTATCCATTAAGGGGCCGATTAGGGCGTAGTGTGTGCCTCCAGAAAATTATTCCTTTTTGAAGTTGTCTGATTAAATGAATATAAATTTGAGTATAAATAGAATTGCTTCATGTTTGTCCTGTAGTTTTAGAGTAAGTAAACATATTCTTCAATAGTTTCTGAAACTGAAATTCGTTGTCCAGTGATTAATTAAAATTCCGTTTTTTTGGTATTACATTATTTTTATTGAAAAGGAAATAGGCAGGTAATTAAAGATATAAATTACATTGTTTTAGAATTGAAATCAACATTGAAAATGATCAGTTCCTGCTATGAAAAAATGTTAAGCCGAAAATTGTATCTGCTAATCATCAAAGTGTTATCATAATTTATTCAGTTAATTTTAAAGACAACCGTATTGAAAGGTAAGGTCGTAAGGCCTACTCCCTGACTAAAACATTAGAGCTGTTTTGGCTTTTGGGCTGTCAGTGTGTGACAGATCGAATCGGAATGCGGTGCTAGAGCATGTGCTAGCAGGAAAACGATTGTTTGTGGCATTCCGCCAGCAACGATAGGCCGGTGTGTGTAAGTGTGTGCCTTTTGCTAATCATCCATTTGTGTGCAAACGTGAAGAGAGTTTCGCCAAGGTCCACGTCAACCCAGGTCCAAGGAACAACGAGAGGAGTAAGAGCCCTAATTCTAGTTGGTACCACTAGGTGGGGTTCTTAAGGTGGCCCAACCCGGTGGGACTAACTAATTCGCGGGCACTGTACAAAACCGTGCTGTTGCGCTCTGGGACCTTCTCTGTTTCAACGAAAAAGACAGGCTCCGTGATGAGGAAGATGCAACATGTCCACAAAAAAGATAATGTGCATAGTGTATGATTTGGTAAGATTTACGAAAAATTTGATTCCAAAACGACTTATAGCTAAAAGTAAACCACGACCGCTGTTGTCAAAAATCTAACAAAAACCAAATAGATTATAAATCTTGATTAAATAAGCTATGTCAGATGACTAATCTTTTTAAGATTTTATTACTTTATCATTGCGTAATAAACCAAAGTTATTGTATAAAACGCGCGAAAAATTCGAACTTTCGGACCTTATTACTTAGAAACCATACAGTCAGTCAGTCAGTCAGTCAGCGTGTTTGCGTCCACTGCTGGACATACGCCTCTCCAATCCTTCTCCAGTCCTCCCGGCCCTCAGCGGTACGGAACCACTGCTTTCCGCCGACGCACTTGATGTCGTCTTCCCACCTGGCGGGTGGTCTTCCCACACCTGTCCACGGCCGCCAGTGTAGGACACGGTTACTCCAACGGTCGTCGTCTCTTCGGCTGACGTGACCAGCCCACTGCCATTTTAGCTTAGCCACCCGGTGTCCAATATCGACTACTTTGGTACGTCGGCGGATTGCCTCGGTTATTTTTTACATTCCATACACAATTTTACAATTCCAACGGTCATCAGACATCTAGTTCGATCAAATGAAGCTATTTTGAGCAAAATTTGGGATCTCTGATTATAAATATGGGCGTTTCTCCGTTTGTATGGGGAGATGAGCTGGTTGGGCCAACTTAACGACGCGTCGGTGCCTCCGGGCGCCCCTCCATCGGCCGGCTGAGCCTCAAACTTAAACGTCTATATACGTCTAACCAATAAGATTTAAAAAATATTTATTGTTTTTATGAAAAGAAAACATGTCATCAAAAGTTGTATTATGTTATAAAGCAAATTTATACACATCAAATTTATACAGAGTGTTAGCGGAGGTATGATCCAAACGTTAACCACGTGTTCCTTGATAAATTTGGAGCAAAGAGCTAACACTCTGTAAAACAAAATTAAAACAAATACATATACATGCTTCAAATTATATAACAAGAGTGCATCGCGGGCATACCTTGAGTATAGTTCATATTATGTTGCGGGATGTTTCGGGTGCATGGGCGCCTGGATGTTCGGTGCTGGGTGACAAGCAACTGTCTAGGTCGCTACACCACTCACCTGTCGACAACAGATATCCTTGTTGCAGTTATATTGCTAGATCATTCTTTGCGAGTTTTGTGAGCATATACTGGGTTCAACATAAATGGCTTGGTTGCTTAACATTTCACTTGATCTTCTTAAATTCGTGAGTGTGAGGTTTTATGCTTATTGAGGAATAATAAATAAACCAGACCTTCATGAACCTCCATGGTCATTGGTAGAGTACATTATGCTAATTACATTTTTTATTATTTAAAGTAAATTTAAAGGACAAAAAACCCAAATGTAATTTTATGATTCTAAAATCATCTGCATCGTAAAAATTCATCTACAATATGCAAATTTATTTGGATTATTTTAATATGTTAGAACATTTCATTACTTTGGGGAGCGAATCATTGTGACGGCCGTTACGCAAATCCTTTCTAATGTATTTGTATGAAAATAAGACTGAATATATATTTTAAAGTCAAATCGTTTTTTTTATGCGACCTGACATGGATGGCTAATACCACACAACTACCGTTATGATATTAGCCCAATTCACCACATTCCCGAAGGAATTAGGTGTCATGCCAGGACCTTCCCTTTATGAGCACGGCTACATTGAACTGGATAGAAACACGGACAATTTTTCATTGCCGCTTCGACTATCTTTTCATCCACACGATGGTACCAACCCGGGCGGGCTTAAACCCTACCACCTAGTAGGGGAAGGGGACCTACAGTTTTACATGGATTCCGAACCATGGAGCAGCTCGCATTCGTGACGAAATGCACTTATCGAACTCTGAAACAGAAAGACAGTGGTGCAAGTCGGTATTGAACCCGGGCCTCTGGTACGCTAGGCTAGTCCCCGCGCCACTAGGCTACGAGCCGCTCAAAATCGTATTGCGTGACGAAGGAATGGACAAGTTGAGAAGTTACGTTCATACTAGTTTTAACAATAAAATGTGTACCTGTGAAGGCTTGCAATCTATCTAAAGGGTTCGCAATAATTATGCTCACATCAATGGCTAACATTTACCAGCAAACGCTTCGCATCGTTACCTGCCATTTCGTGACAGAAGCTAAATACATCCGCTCGATGCTTTTCCATCAAGCCCGTTTCCATTGCTACTTTGGTTAAGTATTTTCGACTAATAACACCGCGTGCTTAGCTAAAATCAACCTAATAACTGGGTCCTGGGATTCATTTTAGATAGCGCCGATTTTGACATTTCAGTAGTGCAGGCCGAACAGGCACAGGCTGTAGTCAATAAAGGGGCTTAGCGGTGCCGATAACTTTGTGTTTTGTGATATTTATGCGTTCCGCTTGCCCCCGTAATGCTGTAGTGCACCGCCAGTGGACTAGTGGTGTACGCTTTGCATCATATAGATCAGCGTTTCCCAAATGCAGAGTCGCGACCCGGTATCGGACCGTGAACACAAAAACCTGGTCAAGAATCGCCACTTCTCGCAGTTTTTGACGACCATGCGACGGTCAAAAGAGGCTAAACTAGGGCACGTATAGTATTCCTTACGAATTATGGCGTCGGCCGGAAAGGTTTTCCATACTCTCTGCCTCACCGAATAAATTAGTCCTAAAATTTAACATTGTTTCAGCTTCTGGTCCACACTTCTTATAATTAGTAATATTTTTGGGTATTTTATATGAATAAATATAAAAGCTAGTAGATATTTAAATGTGTTTATTTTACCTATACACTAGAAAAGGCATTGAACTTGTCAGTGGGATACGATGGAGAAGAATTTAAATAACTAGGTCATATAATAATAAACGATAAAAAGATTGGGGAACGCTGCAATAGATCATTGCGGGTGACAAACCTGAAAAATAAGGTCATGTAAACCAAAAATCGTTATTGTGCAACAATTACTGTCCGTCCATCTCTCAGAGCAAGGCGGTCTTAAAGCTTGACACTGTTAGAGCTAAATTAATATTTAATTAATTACCCAAAGTCGGGGGTACTTTTAAAATACTAATAATTTCAAAATTAACGAATTGAAAAAAAAATATTGTCGCTACGTGTACCTTATCATATCATATCATCAAATACATATAGGGAGAGAGTAATTTCGAACAAGAAAAATTCAACCCGAAAATATAGACAGTAATAATGATGTATGATTTTCATCTTGTAGCAGTTTTAACAAGTTTTCCATTAACATATTTTTGCCAAGTTGCTATCACCTATAGCCTTTAAAATCATATTTCATAAGGGTCAATTCTTGTATTCTTATTACATATTACAATGTTCATATTACAGTTCAAAATCATAATTTTTCATTAAAAGTATCGACTGTCTCCTCATTTCTAACCACTAGCGCAGTACGCGACATCGCAGGGCGTAATCGCACGGCGGTTTAAGCCCGTGCCCCAACGTGCGTTAGTTTGCATTGAGCTTATGTGCAGTTGCACAGTGCGCTGCATCACTAAACGTGCAATGCGGTGCATACGTCCCACTGTTACTGCAGGCGACTTACCTGCGAATGTGGCGGACGGTCGTTTCCGGGATTTGAAACTAAATTGGCTGTATAGGCTCTGAAATGTTTTTTACATATTTCAACTACAACCGTTGGTTAAATTTTGGTTTGTTGTCTTGAATTGTTTCCGTGAGGGAAAAGATAAGATCTAAAGATTATGTCACAGTCGACATTCCAAAAATAACCCACCGATCTACCAGTCCCTTCATCTATAGGGTCTAAAAAGAATGGAATGAACTCCCTGAATGGTGAAATTTCCCCCAAAGTACAACCTGGGGTCTTTCAAACATGGTGTGAAGAAGCACCTGGCTGGCCGGCATGGTTCTAAAAGCCCCCCGTAAGTTCAAAATCCCATGAGCGTTGTCGGGCACTCGAATAGGTATCATAGAACCATGATCTGGGTATCATTGGAAATATCTTCATCCAATTAGACTAAACATTGTTTAAGAGAGACTACGGGAATCAGTCAGTCAGCGTGTTCGCGTCCACTGCTGGACATAAGCCTCTCCAATTTTTCTCCAGTCCTCCCGGCCCTCAGCGGTACGGAACCACTGCTTTCCGCCGATCGACAAAGGATCTATATTTATTCAATTTATGGTCACTAAATGTAAAATTCAGAGTTATTGTGTTACCTTTGTCGAGGAATATGAAAAACAAAATCATCAGTAATGAAGACAATGCAAATAATGAGATTGTATGGATCGAACGAAATTGATTAAATAAAAAGTACTACGGGTTGGTTAGTATTTGCAGGCACTTGCCATCGCTTTGGTCTGGGCGCCTTCCTTGTACAACCACCATACTTTTACCACGCTAAAAAATCAAAACTAGGCTGCAAAACTAACTGGCACTAGTCGTGATTCCACGCTTTAGTTGGGCTGAATGAAAAGTTATAAAATTTCCACAAAGTTTACGTGACGAAACTTTAATAAAAAAATTCGGTTTAGTTCTCTTTCAATCATTAAGTAGGTTACAATATGGAGATGTTTTGTAAAATGTTATATTAGGAATGTTTAATACGTTCTTAAAGTTCAAACAGTTGTATTCAGAGTTGGTAATATAACATATAAAACTATGAATATTCAAGAGTGTTTTGTATCGTGATAACGGAGATAAGCCGCGTTTAATTACGATCGGCAACTCTGAATAGCACAAAGACTGGACTGTTTTAAACTCTAAGCAGGTGATCCGTGGTTATTCAGTGGATTACCTTTTCAGCGTAAATCTGCTTGTGATGTATGAGTAAGCCTGCCTTTTGGATCATTATCATGCCACAAACATGACCAAAAGCCCAAAACTAGACGTTAATTTCGCTGGCGAAAGAGAAACTTTTCACAATAAACTTTCAACACTGCGAGTCCGAAGCGTGCCCGCAACGAAGACCTACGAATTAGATCTGTGAAATATTAAGTCAGGCAGAGACGTCGGAATTTCGACTGCGTTGAGCGAAATTAAAGTAGAGAACCCAACTACAGTTAACATGCACCGACCGCCCTCGAGTACTCTCCGAGTCGGGGAGACCTTAAGAAGTGAACTAATTTAAACTTGTCCGTCGGCCGGTGCCTTGAGGATCGACCACAAAAATTCATTATTAATATAATGAAGCTCTCTGTTTTGTTCGCAACATGCACATCTACTGGTCGCGGAGAGATAGAATTGCTATGTACAGTCAGCACCTGTACAGGAAACAAAACTAGTATATTTTGATGTAAGAGCGGCTCGTAGCTCAGTGGCGTGGCGACTTGCTTTGTATGCCAGAGTGCATGGGTTCACCACTTTATTTCTCTTTTCAAAGTTGGATAAGTGCATTTCGCCACGAATGTGAACTGTTTCATTCTTCAGAATCAATGTATAATTGTAGGTGGTAGGTTTAAAAGCCGGCCTAGGTTGGTTTACACCATCGCATTGGTTGAAAAGATTTTAGAAATAAAATAAAAAAAAATGTTTTCCATCCAGTTCAATATAGCGGTGGTCATAGAGGGAAAGTCCTGTCTTCGCTCCTAATTCCTTCGGGAATGTGGTGTGTTGGGGTACTATCATCACGATGAGTGCACGTGTGCGACCCATCCATGTTCAGTCAAATAAAAAAAAAAATAACAAAAAAAATAACCGACTTCAAGGAAAAAGCACTAAAAAGTAAAACATAATTTTCATTTTTGTAGTTACGATTTCTGTTATTTTTTGAGTCGGCGTCAGCCGGGCACGCGCTGCGCCAATCAAGAGAACCTAACCTAACCTAACCTAACCTAACCTAACCTAACCTAACCTTGGCTGACACCGACTCAAAAAAATACAGAAATCGTAACTACAAAAATGAAAATTATTTTTTACTTTTTAGTGCTTTTTCCTTGAAGTCATTTCAATCATTAAGTAGGTTACAATATGGAGATGTTTTGTAAAATGTTATATTAGGAATGTTTAATACGTTCTTAAAGTTCAAACAGTTGTATTCAGAGTTGGTAATATAACATATAAAACTATGAATATTCAAGAGTGTTTTGTATCGTGATAACGGAGATAAGCCGCGTTTAATTACGATCGGCAACTCTGAATAGCACAAAGACTGGACTGTTTTAAACTCTAAGCAGGTGATCCGTGGTTATTCAGTGGATTACCTTTTCAGCGTAAATCTGCTTGTGATGTATGAGTAAGCCTGCCTTTTGGATCATTATCATGCCACAAACATGACCAAAAGCCCAAAACTAGACGTTAATTTCGCTGGCGAAAGAGAAACTTTTCACAATAAACTTTCAACACTGCGAGTCCGAAGCGTGCCCGCAACGAAGACCTACGAATTAGATCTGTGAAATATTAAGTCAGGCAGAGACGTCGGAATTTCGACTGCGTTGAGCGAAATTAAAGTAGAGAACCCAACTACAGTTAACATGCACCGACCGCCCTCGAGTACTCTCCGAGTCGGGGAGACCTTAAGAAGTGAACTAATTTAAACTTGTCCGTCGGCCGGTGCCTTGAGGATCGACCACAAAAATTCATTATTAATATAATGAAGCTCTCTGTTTTGTTCGCAACATGCACATCTACTGGTCGCGGAGAGATAGAATTGCTATGTACAGTCAGCACCTGTACAGGAAACAAAACTAGTATATTTTGATGTAAGAGCGGCTCGTAGCTCAGTGGCGTGGCGACTTGCTTTGTATGCCAGAGTGCATGGGTTCACCACTTTATTTCTCTTTTCAAAGTTGGATAAGTGCATTTCGCCACGAATGTGAACTGTTTCATTCTTCAGAATCAATGTATAATTGTAGGTGGTAGGTTTAAAAGCCGGCCTAGGTTGGTTTACACCATCGCATTGGTTGAAAAGATTTTAGAAATAAAATAAAAAAAAATGTTTTCCATCCAGTTCAATATAGCGGTGGTCATAGAGGGAAAGTCCTGTCTTCGCTCCTAATTCCTTCGGGAATGTGGTGTGTTGGGGTACTATCATCACGATGAGTGCACGTGTGCGACCCATCCATGTTCAGTCAAATAAAAAAAAAAATAACAAAAAAAATAACCGACTTCAAGGAAAAAGCACTAAAAAGTAAAACATAATTTTCATTTTTGTAGTTACGATTTCTGTTATTTTTTGAGTCGGCGTCAGCCGGGCACGCGCTGCGCCAATCAAGAGAACCTAACCTAACCTAACCTAACCTAACCTAACCTAACCTAACCTTGGCTGACACCGACTCAAAAATATACAGAAATCGTAACTACAAAAATGAAAATAGTTTTTTACTTTTTAGTGCTTTTTCCTTGAAGTCGGTTATTTTTTTTGTTAATTTTTTTTTATTTTGTTATTTTTAGTGAATCTGAAGTACACTTACTAATTTGTCCAATAAAAAAAGAATCACCGAAATCGGTTGGCGTTATATTGAGTTATTCGTCCATTGTCGCGCACATCTTAATACAAAATTAAGACTTTTATGATTTTCTCATGGATATCATTGTCAGAACTTAACCAAATTAAAATGGGACCGCTTGGGAAGCATTAGCTATCATTTAAAAAAATTATCATCAAAATCGGTTCACCCAGGCAAAAGTTATGAGGTAACAAACATAAAAAAAAACAAAACATACAGACGAATTGATAACCTCCTCCTTTTTTTGAAGTCGGTTAAAAAGGCGTGTGACCGACGGACAGCTGAGCCAAACCAATTTTTTTCTCTTTTTGTAACGGAGCCCTAAAACCTTTATATTCGTGTGCTATTATCATGTAGCAACTTAGGTTAATAAGAATTATTCCATTTATACTATCGCTACCCGAGAATGCCCTCAGATTCTGTCCGCCGTTTTTAAGTGAAGCCCCTTGTGGCAGAATAATTGAACAAGCGGTAATTGCGTTTCGTGCCCCGTATTTGCAAGCTTGCTCTGCACTCGAAAGAAATCAAAGAACCGCCGACGCAGCCTTCGTTAGTCGGAGGGTGGTCGGTCGCAAGTCGCTAGCTATGGATGCCTTCTCTCTCAATGGCTTATCGTCTTGGGTTTTACTTATTAAGCGGTACAACAGTCCCCTCTGCAGGGCCGGCTTGGAGGCGGAGGAGACACCGGCACATATAGTCATGGAATGTAGACAACTGCAGACATTTTGTACGAGGGTCTTTAGCTTCGAAAGGAGCGACCCGCAAGTGTGGAAAGACCCTAAAGGGCTGCTACGCTTTGTGGAAGAGCTCGGCTGGCTGAAATGAGCCAAAAGTCGGGTTAATGAGCACAACGGCCTCGTGTCAAGTGCGTTTACGCGTCGGCAGCCACTCGCCGACAACAACAACAACAACGGTTCAACTGGTGGCTCTCTGAGCTGCAGACTTCGCGAGTCTGTCCTTGCATAGCTTGATACGCAATAAATATTCACCGTGCACCTTAAACCAAAATCCAATTATTGTTCATATATTTTTTCAATGCATTACGTACCTAACAATTTTTTTTTAATATTTTTGAAAATGTCCAAGAACTGAATCGACAGAAACTAAAATAGAATTTTCGAACCTGATCACAAAATTTCACGAGAATTGATTGAGAAATACGACCTGTAGAGGAGGACAGCTGGACATACGAAAGCATTTTTGCCCGAGCTGAAACACAGAGGGTTCCTGGCGCTTCGCTCTGTTAATTAGATTTGTTTAAACAATATGAAGAATAAATCATTCTTAATTCTGAAGACTTTGTCCCTTTCAACAAGCTATTAAGTCAACGCAGTAAAAAATACGGCTATCCGTGCCGAACATTTTGACAATAACAGAGAAATTAAAAAACCTTTAGGGTAGTTACTTCTCGTTGACCTAGAATCATAAAGCAAGGTAAAACAATTGAAGGAAATATCCTAAAATCCGGAACCCTCGGTGCGCGAGTTATATTCGCACTTGTCGGGTTTTTTCTAATGACAAAGCGCCCTTACAAAGTTCAATTATAATAGTGGATTAAAAAAGGAATATAATAATTAGTAGCATTGTATGGACGCTGAAGTATGCAGCGCTTGCCCCGGAATGAAAAAGAACAAGGTTACAGCCACAGAACAATTAGGAGGTAAGAATTGTGAAGTGGGCGGAACTCGCGCGCCGGTCTTTAGCGGGGACCCGCGCACTTCATACGCGCATGATTCACTCCTCTGCGGCGTTCCTGTGCATTAACTTCTCCGTGATACAATCTAAAATTGAAAAGGAGTAATGCCGTACTGTGCCATAATAACGTGTTAACGCGACAGCCGGGTGCACAACCTTCATAATGGCAGAGTTTCATATCACCGGTTAGTTTCATTTACATGTATAGCGATAGAACTTACAACAAAAACACTACGAAACAATATGGCGTCGCGGCGTCGCTTTGCTTGCCGGGTCATGTCTCGCTACTCTGTTAGTGACTGCGTGCGTGTGAGGCGCTCGGCCGTGTTCGAAAGTGACGTAACATTTGATTGCAAACAGTATTGGAATTTGTTGTTTGGTTATTAATTAAGAAGGGATAGCCAATTGCGACGGTTATACATCCGCGAAGCAAAAAGGTCTTAAGTAAAACGGTAACAGCGGTCCTGGAACAAATTTACAAACGTTTCACTTCCTGCCTCCTCAATATTCCGTGGTTACAGCGATTAAGCTGAAATGAAAAGAAACAACGAGTCGGCCATTTTGAAATTTCTCAGTGGTACTTTCTAAGGATTTGGTTTTGTTCGAAATTTTGAAAAAGTTGCTTTAGAAGCTGTACATAGCTTGACATCATAATTGGTTATCACAGGATTATACGAATGATGGCATATACATTGATCTCTGAATACCTTGGTATGACAGGACATTAAAATGTATTTGTAGTTTAGCTTATTCCGCATGAATTTCCTCATATGGCTAATTCATTTAAAAATAAACAAGCTGAGATACCCGGCTCCGCTCGTGTTAATGTTGTTTTGGACTGATTTCGGGCTGAATTATATGCTGGATGCATAGTAACCCGAAGGGCTGGTCCAAAAGGCTAGTCGACATTACTTTGTACACAGATTAGATAATTTATTGTCACAGTCCTTCTGCCTTTACACATTTTAAAAACATATATTCAAATATAGCGTTACTATAGCACCCATTCACTGTCGACATTCCATAAATAAGAACCCACCGATTCTCCAGATCGACTCGACGATTCTCTAGATGGAATCGACTCCATGCCTTGGTTTTTTCATTAAAGTAAAACCTGGATTCCTTCAAAAGTGCTGTGCAAAAGCACCTGACCGGCTGACACGATTTTCGCAGCCCCTGTGAAAGTTCGATAGCCCATGGGCGTTTTGTTAGGTTCTGGCGTGCGCAATACGCCGCGCTTGACATATTTTTTTTTTTTACCTGGGCGTTGGCATTACTGAAAGTTGAAATAACCTACTCTATGATATAATGGCTTAGAAATATATATAGAACCATATAATAATGGTTGGCTATTATACAAGATCGAATCGTTTCTACCCTGTTAACTCCTTCGACTCGATCGATAAAATAATGAGGTATGTTTTGAATCCTTCGGTCATTTCAACCCCAATATCGCTAGAAATAAATGTAACGCAAGACAAGAACGGTGATCCATTACGGAAATTACTCCTGCAGGAATAAATCTCTCTTATTCGGTGGGAAAATTATTTCATTTCAAAATAGATTACCATAATTGATATTTGCTTATGATGAGATTATATATTTTTCTAATTGTTAAAAAATTTAAAATACTTGCATTCAACAATCATGTACCTTCTCTGGACCCCTCCTTGATTAAGTCTTACTGACTCCAGCGTTTAGCAACCAAACGATAATGGCGATCTCCGGAAGCATTCAGTTTGCGTTTGGGTTCATTGGTGTATGCGCGTTAAAATCAAGCGCGACGAAGTTACATTTAGGCTTTTGACCTGTAAAGTCTACTTTCTAAAGTGAATTAATATATGTTTCACGGTTATTCACTGGATGAATATGTGATCTTCTACTACAAAAAGAAAATTGTCTAAATCATTTATAGTTTTTTTTTTATGTGACCTGACATAGATGGCTAATACCACACAACTACCGTTATGATATTAGCCCACATTCCCGAAGGAATTTGGTGCCATGCCAAAACCTTCCCTTTATGAGCACGGGTTCATTGAACTGGATGGAAAACACTGACAATTTTTCATTGCCGCTTCGATCATCTTTTAATCCAATGCGATGGTACCAAACCGGGCGGGCTTAAACCCTACCACCTAGTAGGGGAATGACATGAAATTAAATGTTTTCCTGTAAAAATAACAGTAAATCTCAAACAACGTTTTATTACTCAATAAGCTTTAAATTAATGAAAACCGATTATTTGGTAACTAAAACACATACACCGACCTCTACAAAGACGCCCGTATCATTGCTATAGCAAAAACATCACCGTCTAAAGCCACAAGAGATACATCGGGCGGGACGAGCTCGTGTGCCCGATCCGTGTGATTCAGTAAGCCAGCACAAACAAGGGTCCGCACTGCGGTGGCGATCGGGCTGTCCACTTTGAACTCTGATTACGAAATAGTTCGGAGCAGACAGCGTCAACTATGCGTGAATATGTTGTGAGAACTTGGACGTCTGGGTTTTGGGTCCATTGTTAATGTTCACTTAAAGCGTATGTTGTAATTGTGGTTTAATTAATTCTCAGTATGGTTGAAGAAGTAACTTTATGGTCACTATGATTTTGTAAGAATCAAGTGAGTTCTACAGTTTGTATGTATGCATCTCCGATAAGAGGAAATTGGTAATGTTATCACCTCACCTACCGTTAAGTAGAGCCTTAAGGTTCCCGCTCAACTCCCCATACAAACGTGGAAAGAAGATCATCTGCATATTTCTTGTCAGAGATCCAAAATTATACTTAAAACAGCTTTATTTGTTCTAAATAGTTGTCTGATGACCATTGGCAAAATATATGTAAAATATTGTTTGGTTTCTAAGTTATAAGGTCCGAAAGTAAAAAATTTTCGCGCGTTTTATACAATAACTTTGGAGGTGGATTACTAAACGTCATCAGACCTAGCTCGCTTCACGTAGATTTATAATCAATTTATTTTGTTTTGACTACAGCGGTAGTGATTTACTTTTAGCTATAAGTCGTTTTGTAATAATACATTTTTCGTAAATCTTACCAATTCAAAAAAATATGCGCATTGTCTGCTTTGTGGACATGTTGCATCCTGCTTATTACAGAGCTTGTCTTTTTTTAAACGAAAAAGGTCCCAGAGCTCAATAGCACGGAATATTGAACTGAAAAGATGGTCACACAGATATGAGGTCAAAGTGGAAGTGGCACGGTTTAAGTTTATTAATAAGTAGTAGATATTCGTGGCTTCGCTTGCATTAAAGTTCAATTTTTCTCTTGCATAATTCTACTTTTTACTCATCATAGAATTTCACGTTATGATACTACCTTGTGTAAAAGTAATGATGGCTTTGTACAGCTGAATAATTGAGATAAAAATCCCTATTAATTAAGAATAAGATGTCATTATGGTAGTCAAGAGTTTGCTATTCACCAATGTGTATATAATGTTTTTGTGAGCAGTAATAATCTATCAACGACTGTAAAATAGTTTGTAAGTATAAATCGAAAAAAAAAAATACGAAATGATAAACTTGGCAAATTTCTGGTTCTTTACCAGAAGTAATCGAACAGGCAGGAAAAGAAAAAAGAAATACGAATCGGAATGTATAATTTACATATAATGGAAGAAATAAATAAACAAAAATTGAATTCTAAGGAAGAAAAGAATCAAGTTTTGCGTAGATATAAATTGATTCATAATCGGGTCAGTGGTTTTTAAGTTATAGTCAGACAGAAGAAAAGACATGACATACATAAAGACGCACATACGTCTGTATGCAAGACGTGAAATTTTGAGTTAGTAATTTGTGATAGCCATGCCATATCTGCGTCATTTATAGTGTATTTATTTTCTAAAACACAATCATTCAATCATCATATGAAATCGTGATTCGAGTAAAACTAAACAACTAGCAATTCATAGCGATATGTGGAACCTAGCATCTGCGCGACAAAAGGAATCTAAATGCGGGTATTAAAAATAGATCCAGTGTGCAAGAAAAGGGGGTAAGTACCCTGCCACCGCAGATCCTCCTAGTAGAGAGGTGAACACTTGATATCGATATCGATATAGGAAAAAAAATTCTCTCAATCACAGGTAAGTTTATTGAATAGCAACTTATCCATTTGGCAATGATATAAGCCATTAAAAAAAACTGGCCCCCAGCTTCAGTCAAGGCCTTTCTCTTGTGAATGCATTGAACCTACATTATTATGGCAATAAAATAAGACGAAAGTGAGATAATGTCAAATCAGCTCAGATAGAAAAGAAAATGTTTGTATTCATTCACGAACGCATTCTGCTGCATTTCTATTGCCACACTCAGCCAGATGGTGGTTTGATACGCTTCATTGCATTATCGTTGATGTGCCTGAAAAGATGTTAGATTATTCAGCTTGTGTTTGAAAAATGTGGAAGATCGCATGAATATATATTTTATATTCTGGTCAAAATCAGTTTTTTGTTGTGTAGCAAATATATTGGGCGTCTTTTGATGTTTCTTATCCACGATTGATTATTTTACAGATCGTTAAGTTTTTCGTGAAAGCTGAATAACATTTATTTAACTTTATTTTATGAAAAAGTATTAGTAAAAAAAAAACATGAACACAAACAAAGTCACCAAATGGAACTATTTTTCTGTCTTTATAGGAAATTGTAACTGTAATAAATATTTTGAAATAAACTTTCAACATACTAACTCATTCAAGGTGCATGCGCAAAATTATAGTAAAGTAAATTTATTTTCAGAATGAAGGAAGCATTGTAAGATCATTTTGAAGAAGTTTTGATGTTCATTTGGACGTATCTAAAAACATATTGTATTTTTCCTTTCTACTGTAATGTTTGATTTTCAATGTGATCAGTTACTGTAAATGTATGTATATTATTAACATATTGTACAAATATGGCTCATATTAAAATAATAATAAATTGTTTTCGGCTCGTAGCCTAGTGGCGCGGGGACTGGCCTAGCGTATACGAGAGGCCTCGGTTCAATACCGACATGCACCACTGTCTTTCTCTTTCCGAGTTCGATAAGTGCATTTCGTCACGAATGCGAGCTGCTCCATGGTTCGGAATCCATGTAAAACTGTAGGTCCCCTTCCCCTACTTGGTGGTAGGGTTAAAGCCCGCCCGGGTTGGTACCATCGCATTGGATGAAAAGATGGTCGAAGCGGCAATGAAAAATTGTCCGTGTTTTCCATCCAGTTCAATGTAGCCGTGCTCAAAAAGGGAAGGTCCTGGCATGGCACCAAATTCCTTCGGAAATGTGGTGTATTGGGCTAATATCATAACGGTAGTTGTGTGGTATTAGCCATCCATGTCAGGTCGCATAAAAAGAAAATATATATAGCTATGCAACAATGAATACATATCGATGCAAAATATTGCCTTACAACTCCGTCACATCGCAAGAAAAAGACGATACAGGGAGATGGTTATAATGTAGTGCTTTCAAACAGTTCGCTGAAGTTTGCCTACGCCGCGGCGGACAAACGACACGGGCGGGATGGCGGCGGAGACGAGAATATTAGAAGGCTTAAGACGGGAAAAATGGCAACTTTTCCAGGTTTCCCGGCGCGACAGATGTATTTTCCTCGGGCGATCTCCGCGGAGTGAGAGATTTTTCTTGTGCAGTTGGGAAAACTTAAATATTTGGTTTGAGTAAGAGAGTTATCTATGTTTATGCGTCCAGTAGCTGTTTAGTAGGTGTGTATTTGTCATTGGTGAATTATTTGAAAAAATTACGAAACATGTTTACGGAGCAGAAGTGAGCGGAATTGTCGTACCACGACAAAATCTATGTTATTATTCGTAAAGGTCTGGTACGTAGCACCCGTAATCGAAGAGCATGCATGAAGAGATGTTTGTCCGTGGATGAAGCGAAAGAAGTGTGAACGTACTCTATGGCGCTCTATCATCTCTGCCTACCTCTCCGGACACAGGCGTGAAGGTGTTTATGTATGTATGTAATTTAACAAACATCGCTTGAAGGTTTGAATGTTTAAATTGAAGAGCTAACTCATAAACCATGTTCGTCAAAAACATACAGGGTGCTCTTCTGAGTGCGCACACCACTGAAAGAGGTTATTCTGGAAACAAAAATAAGCAGCTAAAGCCGAAATCTAAGTCACGTTAATAAAATGTATGGGAACTGCGTTTTTTATTCTTTCGGATTTTGTTTTCATAGTTGGCTGCTTATTTTATCTCCAGAATAACCCCTTGCATTGGTGTGCGCAGTGTATTTATATCTTTGACTAATATCCGGAGTCTTAGGTTAAATATTTTTTTTTAAAAACGCATAGATTTATAGACACTTAGTTACGAGTATTATAGGTATTTGTTAAACAACAAACAACAGCCTATAACAACTAAGTGTCTTTTTCTCTCTCTATCAACTGATAGGTGGTAGATGTGGCAGGGATATCGTTTCTAGCAATTCAAATACAAACTAACCTAAACTAACCTTAACTAACCTAAACTAACCTGGGTCCACTCGAATAAGAATATCACTGAATTGCAAACAACTGTCATTAAGTACTTAGTAGTGAAAGAGACATACAATTATGTCAGATAAAATAAGCAATTTCAGTTTAATTTCATTTCAGTATGTATATCACGTCTTCGATATTGTCAAAGCGACAGATCTAAGGGGTCGGTACTATCACGTGGTATGTATTTTCAATCACAGTGCTTTTATAAAGGTACCATTCCGAATAAGCTAATTCGGCAGTGGCGAAGGTTGATTTCACGGATTATGTAATCTAATGTCACTGCTCTACCTGTGATGCAGCCATGTACGTACATAATTTCATTAGAAACCTGAAAATCCACATTTCAGTCATTAGCACATGATATGCCTGCTTTTAAGGGTCCTGTAGCAAAAACCCTTACGGTCTGGCTCTTGTGTCTGTCGGTTTTGTTCTTCTATTAGGGGATTTTCCGGAAATCCTGACCAAAATAATCATCGTGCGTCTTGAGGTCCCACGCTCATGTCTAGCAGCGACGGGACCTTCGGGTCGTGATATTTTCACGCTTGACCGATTTCAGGGTTCCGTACTCAAGGAGTGCCAACGGAACTCTATTGCTAAGACTCCGCTTTCCGTCCGTCCACCCGTCCATCCGTCCCCCTGTCCGCCTGTCTATCCGTCCGTCTTTCACATGGCTGTATCCACTGATCAAAGAATTACTTAATCCGTGGCTGTATCTCATGAACCGTGATAGGTACGCAGCTGAAATTTTCACAGAGTGTGTATTTATTTTGCCGCTATAACAACAAATAGGTAAATTGTACAAAAAAACTAGTTTGTTTATCTACAATCTTATACGATGGTACGGAGCCCTTCGTGTGCGCGTCCGACTCGCACTCATTTTATTATAGAACCACATTTTTGCCTAATCGATCCAAATTAAGAACCAAATTGTATGATCGCGATGCACAGTAACGCGATAGATTGCGATTCTGTAGATCCCTGCGCTGCGCAAACGTGGCGACGGTGAGGAGCGGTCGGTAGCGGGCGCGGGCACAAAGCGAGTGTTTGTGTTGTCTGAGGCGGCGGCGGCGGACGGCGGCGGGCGGACGGCGGGCGGC
Organism: Incurvaria masculella; assembly: GCA_946894095.1. NCBI lineage: Eukaryota > Metazoa > Arthropoda > Insecta > Lepidoptera > Incurvariidae > Incurvaria > Incurvaria masculella. The sequence goes on along the minus strand of OX335650.1, from coordinate 3,060,886 downwards.
GTGTGTGTCGTGGCGGCCACTAAAAGGGAGCGATCTAAAAATAACACCACCCATAGTCTAAGTCTGGAATGGTGGAATCACAAACGCAGCGCAGTCCAGTCCCACTGCACTGGATTGCCGGGCGCGGAGGGAATAATCGCCCGCCAATCAGGCGTCGCATGCCAGCGCGGGGCTGGAATGAACCCATGGATGTTGCCATTCTACATTCGTCTAAATGGCATTGTTTCGCCTGAACATAGAAAAATTACCGCATTCCCGAAGGAATTAGGTTTTTTGGACACGGATGGCTAATACCCAAATGGTCGTCAGATATTAGCCTAACACACCACATGAGAACTAGGTGCCATAAAATAAAAAACCCGGATAATGTTTCATTGCTTATTCGAGAGTACCAATGCGATGGTACCAACCCAGGCGGGCTTAATCCTACTAACTAGTAAAGCTCTAGCTATGAAACTGCTCGTATTCGTGACAAAATGCACTTATTAAACTGAGAAAGATAAAGTAATTGGTATATGAATGAGGCCCCGCGTTCTGAGCTCGAACCGCCCATTTAGAGTTAAAATTATCGTGTCATATACTGAACTGCACAATAACTGAACAAGTAATGTATACAAATAAAAGACGTTACCGATATTGTAAAATAGAAAAATTAGACCTTGTTATACGACGGCTTACTTCAAAAATTCATTAAGTAAAAAAAAGTCGATTTTGACTTAATGCATTTAATGATGCAATTATGTTCTAAAGTGTTTGCACTAAAATCTTCAAAAACACACTTTATCATTCATTGACAAGGACCAAAGATAACGTAACATTTATATCCTTAATATATGTGAAACTTTTTTTTTTTAACTCAATTATCTCAGTACAGCTTTTTCTGAATTGATGTTTTCTTGAAGTAATTATTATATTCATTATTTATGACTCATTATCATATTGAATGATATTATCATATCAGTACATATTATGTAAAAGTCAGTTTACTAGTTCTAGCAGAAGCCTCCGTGCCGCCGCCGGTTTGCCACTCGTCTGAAGAAGGTTGTGTAGCACTCTGCGGTGCGGTTTGTGTATTGATGAATAAATTGGTGTCATAATGGATTCTCTCTAAGCTTTGTGCGTACAAAGTAGGCGACAAGATTTAAGGAATCCATAACTATTCCTCGGTGAACTATCCAGAGGAAAAAAAAACTACAGGAATATTTTTGGTATAAAATTCATGGTATCAAAGGCTTAGAATGTAAAGACATACAGAGTCAACTCACGGATGACACCAAAATCGTTTCATACAAAATGTACTGAAATTTCTTTTTTTACTCAAAAAAAATTCCAAATTGCTGTGTAGCTTCAAAATAATGATCTGAGTTATGTTTTAACATTTCCTTTGAAATATTGAGGAACATTTAAGATATTTGATCAGCAAAGAAGTTGTTCACCCCTTATTTGCCATCAAAAAAGTGGTTTTGTGCGGGTTTTTTACGCCCGTTCACCAAACAATCTATAAATGCAGAGCATGCTTTCTTTAAGGAAAACTAGAGAAATCATAAATATTTCACAAAAAAACATTTCACATTCCATGAGCGCTACAGATTTCAGAAGTGGGCTCGTCATCAGATTTGTTCCATCTCTCTCTTACTCGCGGTAGTAACGTCTCACTGCCACGCTTTGGTCATCTTGTAAGCATAGCACGCTATGCTAGGTCTATGATTCAAACTATAAAAGTACATTGCACGAAGAACACAAATTTAAACCATAAATCTGTCACATAAAGCTGGAAGAGAAAGGATAAAGTGAAGTCGATAGTTCCATTAAATACAAACAATACATATCAATAAAACCAATCGGCCGACTAGATAGATAAAATCCAATGTATATGCCAATGAACTGCCGTCATGTTTCGTGCTCTTTCGGGTATTTATCCATCAGCTAGTTCAGAATACAAATGTACGTTCTCGCTTCTTGAGCCAAATACAGAATAATAGCATGGCACGGGCTGCAGGCGACTTCTGCTGGAGACAGAGAGCATGAAAGGACGGTAGGAGCGATCAAAAATCATTCGTATGGCGGCAGCAGCGTGGCTACGCTAGTGGAAAACATCGAACTGTAGTTAGTTCGCTTACGAATTCGGGACGCGCAGCATCGAATGTTTGTTGCACTAAATAGCGTCCTGTCAATTGTTTAACGTCTTCTCAAGTGTTATTGGAACTCTACATAATGCGATAGCAAACTCAGTCGCCGGCTACCGTTATTATTTTTTGTCTGACATCCTGGCTAATTCTACACAACTAACGTTATGATATTAGCCGAATACACCACATTCCCGAAGGTGACATGCCAGGACATTTCCTTTGTAAGCACGGCTAAATTGAACTGGATGGAAAACGGGGACAATTTTTCATTGCCGCTTCGGCCATCTTTTCACCCAATGCGATGGTACCAACCCGGGCGGGCTTAAACCCTACCACCTAGTAGGGGAAGGAGACGCACACTTTGACATAGACTCAGAATCACGTAAATGTACTAATCCAACTCAGAAAGAGAAGAACTTTCGTTGGAATTCTAGAGAATTCGTAAGCAAATTGACTCGCCGGTTGCGTTTTTGTATGTAAAAGCGGCCACGCCGCCCCCACACAAACGAATTTCGGTTACTACTTCTGTCCTTCCATGCTCGCTGGCTGGAGGCTACATAAGCCCGCGCTAAGCATCGTATGGAGTTGCATGGCTTCGGCTAGACGAGCCTCGCTCTGCTTCACTGGCTAATTGTACAGGCGAGACCAGCCACGGACTTGCGCAAGTCAACTGGGACTTTCACCTATGTATACATGCTTTTTATTACATGTACTCTTCTAAATGGTTACATCATTAACTTCGTTTTGTGCATATGAGATCAATGTATTAGATACTTTAATTTATCCAGATATGGATGGCAAAAAATAACGGTATCTCAAAGCACGAAACTTCAACGACCGCGAGCCCAAAAAAAACTGTTTTTGTTTTCATTCTTGATGTTAGAAATATTTTACAGTGTTAAACTTTGCATGCCATTGGAAGATATAACTTCGTTCTATAGGAAAGTTTTAATAGCAAATATTCTCAGTAAGCTAGAAAAAGGAATGAAAATAAATATTGAAAAAGAACAGACTTTACTAAAATTTTCATTCGTGTGTTATAAATGTGATTAAATTTTTTTCACGGACTTGATCCTCAGCGGATATCTTAGATAGATTTATATTTATTACTCTAAAAGGTTACGATGCTAGCGGGAAACTTTAAAATGCGATGTGGCTGGCTAGTATAATCTTTCTAATCGTTCTGGTCTGTGTCACCAAATAAAATGAAGAGGCTGTTTAAATTAACCACTTCACATACCACTGCCTACCCCTTGCACCTAAGTAAATTTTTGAAATAATTATTTTCTATTTCGACTATTTTTTTATTTCACACGGTCTTCACTTAGTATGTGAGCAATCGGAAAATCAGCTACAGTAAATTTTAATTACACGAGGAGGCAAAGTATTTTTTCACGTAAGCCCACACGCTTACAAGGCCTATCATTCATATTCGAGAAGAATGTCTATAAACAGAGTTCGAGCGAGATTCCATCATGCCCTAGGACTTTCACGCAACAATAACTGCTATAAATCAGAAGAAAAAGTTGAATAAAACCGACGCCATCTTCAGCCGATACGCCGAGACAGCGTCATGTAGAGGATCATGAATCCTGCGCGACTTCGAAAAGTTCGCAAAGTTCCTGGCATATTGTCAGGGTGAAATTACGTAAAACGCGAATAAGGTTTTTTATAACGATTGTGATATGCTTGTAGAATAGACCGTGAAGCAAAGACAGATTTTAAAGAACGGTGTAAAAGTAACGCTATCCTGATGATGTTCGCAAAGTGGTGGATGAAGGGTCGGAAAGAAAGAAGTAAGCTTTACGCTGCACTGAAAAATAATATCAGTGGATCAACTGAAATCCCAAAAGTAACAACTGTCTTGCCAACTAAGTAAATAAGTTACTCTGAGTGAAAACGGTTAGCCTTAAACATTAAATATTACTGTATCTTTTAATTGTTTTCTTTTACGGGAAACCGTTGCTGTAGTATTTTTCTAGCGCTAGTATTGTTCCATTCTTACCTACGTCTTATATTCAGTGAAAAGGTACTGTGCAATCTGTTGTAATTCCTGTACCGTTTGAAGTTCAATATAAAATACAAAATAATCAATACAAAAAAAAATATCCCAACAATAAAAAAATGTATTTAGCATTGATCTTGAATTGACCATACCGACAACAAAAACCAATAATTTCTGTAAATCTGGGCACCACCAAACAAAAAACAAAATTCGGATTTAGACGAAAATTTTATTTCTTATGAAATTGTATATTTCCTATTGTTGAAATGTTCGAATGTTCACTGCTTGATTTTATGCCAGAAGCCTAATAATGAAATCCTGTAAATTATTTAAAACTTGATTATTGTTTTAACTTTTATTCTCTTTGATTCTTCATGCATTATGTAAATTTATCAAAAAGTAAAAAAATTAAATCGCACAAGTAAAACTTTCAATTGTTTTTTTTTTTTCACCGAGTCAACTTTTTTTATCGTCCCAGTTACTTGGAACACCTCAAAACATAGAACAACACAGAACCGTATACATTTAGAATGAAGCAAGGCTATATTACTCCACTTAAACATACGTATACATAAGTACACCGCTCTGTGAAAATGAGTTTTTTCCCTGGGTAATGAATTCGTGAATACATTAACGAGTTTTCTGCGGTAGAATTTAGACTGTTAACTTACTCTGGGTAGACATTAATAATCTAAATTTCAAGTCTTATTATTATTTTTGGTATGGTCAGTGGTGGTTAATTTAGCGATAGACGGTTCTAAAACTTTGGGGCTTAAGAATGTCTCGTATGCTATGCTCCCTATACAGACGTAGTTTTCTAATAATTTGAAAACCGCTGTTCCAATTAATAATAGGCAACACATATCTTGTGTTTGTATGTTTTTGTGTTTTTTGAAAGTTAAAACGAATCAAATCATAGCAAAAAGGAAAATCTTCATATGGAATTGGTTTCCTCTGTGGTTAGATCCAGGGTACATTCACCGAAAAAACATGCAGACACAGATTTCCGTTGCCTGATTGTAGATACCAAACATCAAGTTAATTGGAACGGTGGTTTTCAAATTATTAGTAAACTCCGTTTGTATGGGTTGCGCAATTTTCTGATGCTTACGGCACCACCTTAATCATTAAACACCGAAGTTAGCTCTTTGAAACATAGAACTTGTGTTAGTCCTCTTCGAAAATTATCGAAAATTATTCCACTAACATGTTCCTTAGAAGTATTCATATGAAATGACGCTGTGACAAAACAATTTTACTAATCCTATAATTTTATATTTAAAGCTTTTAAATTCAAAAATATTCCAACGCTGTCCGGCTGCCCTATTTTTGAAACGATCGCTACCAAATTGCTGCAGCAATTTGCGATTCTGATCGCTAAAAACGCAGTTTCGTATTTTTGAATGACGTTTGGATGGCAGTGCCCGGCGGCCATTGGCTGTTGTCGAGCGTTTACGATCGCATTGCTAATCGCTGGCTGCAAGCGATTGCAAAGAATATCAAAAATAGCACGGCCGTTCTATTTTCAAAATTTGCTGTACAATTGTAAACGACAAGACTTAAAACGCATGCCACGCATGACATTTGATGTGTGCGTAAAGTGCCATATTCCTGTAAGTTTCGTCTACTTTCCTATCGAAATTCCCCTCTCTTTGCTACTTCTCGAGACTACGCGAAAAGAACTGAGCCTACTTCCATTCGCGCCCACCGAGCACCGGGCGCGCGGGCTCGCCTCGCTTTTATGCTAAAACTTGTTAGTTTGTTCGGCGCCATTCCGCAGCGAGCGAGACTTACAGGCGCAATTTCACTGGTGCAATACGCGGGACAAAACAGCGCTGTTTGCATTCAAGCGGCATCCGCCAGCAGATGTACGATTTAATATAACGCTCCGGTTAATATTGATACCGTTGTTGCAGCCCGTGGCCGCGGTCGTGCCGTTGTGATCGAGCTGCGGGAATCGTCTCCGATTTGCAGTTTAAAAGGGGAAAAACGGAGAGCTGCGAATTGGAACACTTGCATTTGGAATATCGAATATCGCTGGAACTGGAATTCATTGGCAAGATTGTTTCAATCAATAGTACGTAAGACCATAAGTACACTTAGCTTTTTAATAAGACGCACCGATTATTTCCTACATGCGGATTAATGAAGATTAGAAACACGGAATATTGAGGAGGTGTTCTGTGATTAGAAAGGTCGCGTTCGTGCCGTTGTGATCGAGCGGCGAGAATCGTCTCCGAGCAGAAATTGGAATACTAGCATATGGAATATCTAATACCGCTGGAACAGGAATTCATTGGTAATATTGTTTCTATAAATAGTCCGTAGGCCCCGTAGTACATTCGGCTTATAAATATGATCAGTCGATTATTTTACGCATAAATGAATTGACCTTCTGGAGGTGGATTCGTAAGATTATTCCGATTCAGATATGGAATCGGAATAATCTTACTTCTTAATGAAAAAAAAAGTTGTCAAGACTTGGATTATTTCTCGAGATTTGAATATGCATTTCGTGATTCAGAACTCATACAAAATTACAAGTATCCTTCTATAGTCACGCCGGTTTGACCACACACCCACATTGAATTGAAGATGGCTGATATTCCAAAATAAAAATTAAAAACCAGCACTTTGTCAATTTCCAAGAAGTTTAGATGCTGCACCGTAGATGTTGCTTAAGGCAACACTTTGCTATACGACGCTATACTCAATTATGGATTAAGTTTCAGTAGCTCGTGGCGCCGAAATCTAATTTGCTTAATTTAACGAATTTGTTAATTTTAATTAGTTTTTACGTACCTCGACATGTGTGGCTAATACCACACCCACCGTCATGATATCAGCCAATACACTGCATTCCCGAAGGAATCAGGTGCCATGCCAGGCCTCTCTTTATGAGCTCGAATGCATTAAACTGGCAGAAAAATTGGGACAGTTTTTCGTTGCCGCTTTTACCATGTTTTCATCCAATGTCAGTACCAACCCGTGCTTAACCCATCTGGTAGGATAAAGAGACCAAAAGATTTTCCCAAACCATGAAACAGCTCGCTTCGTAACGAAATGAATTATTCCATCACAGAAATAGAAAAGAAAGATGATAGAGATGAATTGGGCGGGGATTGAACACATGACCTCTTGCATGAGAAACACTGCCCCGGGCTCCGGCGCTACGAGCTACTGAAACTGAATCCATAATTGAGTATAGAGTGGTATAGCAAAGCTAAACTTTTTCGAAATTGACAAAGTGCTGGATTTTTATTTTTATTTTGAAATATCTACCATCTGCAATTCAATGTGGGTGTCTGGTCAAACCGGCGTGACTATAGAAGGATACTTGCAATTTTGTATGAGTTCTGAATCACGAAATAAATATTCAAATCTCGAGAAAGAATCCAAGCGAATCAATTGAACTCTTCGAGCACACACATTTTTTCTCGAATTACTGCAATCATTACGCGAAAGTTGAAGGGAATGCGAGAGTCGAACGCGAAATAGTCGAGCGAGCTCAAACCCCCTAACTTGTCCTGGAGGGATGCCTTGTTCGATGCTCAAGGAATTCCTTCAAAATGCTTATGAATTTGTTCCATCCGCTGGCTCCATTCATCGGAGTCTGCAATGCGTAATACAAGGTAGTCTGCAGTTTGCATTATTAATGCGAGGGATGTTATTTTTTTATTAGCATCTGCCAGAATTTTTAGTCCGACGACGCCCATGGGCTTTCGAATTTTTTCAGGGGCTGCGTGTTAGTGGGCAAGTGCTTCTTAATTATCTTCTACACATATTCAAATTTAGATCAAACAATCAATCCTGTAAATCCTTTACAAGGTCTGTTAACAGTGGAATGCACTTCCCGGGGTTGCGAATTGTGGAGATACCTGGCATTTGGGGGAAGTATCAGAGGTACATCCTGTCGTGCTTTAAACATGATGTCGAGAAGCACCCGGCGGGCATGGTTTTTGGAGCCCCGTGAACGTTCGAATCGTTTGGCATCGTTGGGCCTCTCATATCTGAGGGCATCGAGTTCAGCTCATGCCGAGCGTAACACAAAACAAATATTCAGTGTTTTTAATTTGGTTGTCGTGGTCGTGCCTTTGAAATAATCTAAAAAAACTCCTTTTTTTAAGTCGTTTAAACAGTTAATTTAAGTGGGTTTTTATTTAACGGCATTTATTAGGTTTTTTTTTTATCACAGAAATGATTTATTTTATTAGAAAAATCAGGAAACGCTAATCATAAATTCGAGACGGTGACTAGACAATTTGACAACGCCAAATAATACTTTTTTATTTTGGCATCATCTATGCATGTTTCTTAATTTTTATTCATTTAACGTTAGAAATTAAGAAAGTGATTTTGCGCCACCCCAGGTAAATCCATCTGACAACGCTTTTCATTTTTTTCCTCATAAGCCGATGCAAATGCGCATATGACCAATGAAAACTAGGTCCATTCTAAGTAAGTCAGAATTGTTGATGCATTGAAGCACAATATGGGACACATCTAAATATCTGAGAGTTCTCTCTCCCGGTAGCCTTCGTCAAAGTGTCCACACCAGACTCCGTGCCGCGAGCTCGACTTGTGACGTTCCGCCACATTTATATTCGTCAGGCGACGCTCCGACAACGTCACTGCGGCGCGGGAGCGGCGGAGCGGGGGACTACGGGGGACGGGGTGAGGCAAGGGCGGGAAGACCCCTGGGACGGTTACGTCCACTCTGGCTCAAGATTTTGATACTTGACGGAGAGAAGTATTGATAGTTTGAGCAGTTTTCGAATGTCAGCATAAAATCGCTTTTACTTTAATTTGGGAGAGGTGATTTATGGAATGAAATGCTGGACAGGGATGGCGTAATACCACACCTGCTATCCATACACACCACATGCGATCTACCTGCAATGTCAGGATTATCTCTAGAATAAAAAATACTGATTATTTTCCATGCCACCTCGACCAACTTTCTATCGATGAAATGGTTCTAAGCTGGTCGAAATTAACCCTACCACCTAATAAGTAAGGAATAAGAACTACAGTTTTATGTGGAATCCAAATCACGGCCAGGATCGACGTCTCCTATATGGAACCCGGCCGCGCCCAGTGCTGTTAAGCCTCAAAGTAAAACAACTAAAATAAAGTATGCAGCCAAAACAGTCGAGAACCGTCACCTATCCAGAAACCGACAGTGACAAAGGCTGTACCGAGGCTCGGTGTGCACCTCATTTGAACAAGCTCGATAGCTCAGCGAAGGTCCGCAAATACGCTGGTATGGTGCCTAGCTGCGCGTGGTTTCGCGAGCTGAGGTGGACCTTTCTGAGCACCTTTGCTCTCAGCACTTTTTTTTCTTCCTTACTGTGAGGAAGCTATCCCGGATTTGATAACCTTCGCAATGCAAAAACAGTGGTCGATTCGACATTGAAAAAAAAATCCTTTGCTACGAACGAGTTTTCGCTCGCTTCCTGAGTAAATGAATGTATCAATGCATTTAATAAATAATGGTCGATTCGACTATTTAAATTTTTTTGTTGTTTAATGATAAATACATGTGATTTTCATTAAATAATTCAAGTGTTACTAGATTGAATAAAAAAATGTCGAAGCATGTCCTTTGCTCAACTCTGATTTTCACGTAATCTCTGACGTAGGCTCGAGTGTTGACTCCCGGACTTCCGCCGGGAGAATCTCGCCCCGCCACTGCGCCGCTCGGCGCATGACGTCACGTATCCGGCGAGAGTGCGCGAAGGGCCGCAAGTCGGGAACTCGCGGCTGATTTCCCAGGCGGTCCGCACGCGCCCGATACAAGGGAACTTGGGCCCGAGCGAAGGGCGAGCGACCGCGCTCCTGGAGGCCGGGACTGCGCGGATTTGGGAGATGGAAAAGGCAGAGAGGACGCTACACGGGAATAAATCGCTCGGCAATTGTCGCCAAACATAGTGGAGCAATATAGGGCAACCCCAATACAATATCGGCAATTATCCCAGCGATATGGAGCGATATTGCTCCACATCTCTCCATACTTTTCGTGTCGCCGGTGAGTTATTTATCGAATTGCCACGTATCCATGCACTTGCTAGCCACATGCGGGCAATTAATTGCTCCATGAATGGTTTCATACTGGTACATAAACCATGTTGCCGGAGATTGCTGAATGTTGTCGTGGCGCGAAATCGACAGAGATTGCTGCAATTTGAGAAACTTTAGCACGGGTACCTTTAGGCTAGGGCGGTAAAATTGCTGAATAGCTAATCATAGTTTTATTTATTTTTAAGGTTCCGTACCAAAATGGGACCATGTTACTAAGCCTCCGCTGTCCATCCGTCCGCCCGTATTTCATGAACCATAAAAGGTAGACAGTTGAAATGTTTCCAGATTATGTATTTCTATTGCCCCTATAACAAAAAATAGTAAAAAACCGGCCAAGTGCGAGTCGGACTCGCACACGAAGGATTCCGTACCATCGTAAAAGAAAAATCACTGTTTTTGTATGGTGGCCCCCTTTTTTAATTTTAGCTTTTTGTTGTTAAAGCGGCAAAATAAATACGCACTCTGCGAAAATTTCAGCTGTCTATCTGTTACGGTTACTGATATACAGCCCTGTGACGGACGGACGGACGGACGGACGGACGGACAGCGGAGGCTTAGTAATAGGGTTCCGGTGACACCCTTTGGGTACGGAACCCTAAAAATACAAGAATCTTGATTTTTTTTTGCATGGAACCCTTCCTGTGCGAGTTCGACTCGTACATGGCCGGTTTATGTACTTTTACGATGAAACAACCATATATCATTTACTGATTGCTAAGTTAGTTTCGACTAGATATGGTTAGGACAGTTTCAAAGGTTTGGTACGGTCATAGAGTAAGAAAGGACAGGAGTGAGTAGCCAACGAGAAAAAACCTCGTTATTTTCTCGAAGATTATAGCTATTATATAAAAAAGTTTTTTTTAATTATGTCCGAATCAGTATTCTTGCCTTCGAGTGTTTAACAGGTTTTCTGTTCACCGTGTATATGTATTTATCATTACCGTATTGACTTTAATAAATACCGCGACCGTTTTACTTCATTTTAAAGCTGACGCCTGCCACAATGAGCATTCTAAAATAATTGATATTCAAAACAGCCACGCGGCTGCCAATCAGATCTGGCGTACGCCACGAGTCGCATGGCGGACCGAACTGTCGTGTCGTCGCCTAAAACAACAATGCGACGATAAAATGTCGGACGACGTCCGTTTCCGGCTGCCACACAAGTCGCGCCACCGACTGGGACATATATCTACCATTGTTAAGATGATTCATGGAGTAGGGCATCCCAGATCACTAATAAACTTGTTTATTTGTTTGTTACTTGGATAATATATTTGGAAGAATACGCATGATCGAACAGTTACTTAGCCATAACTATATTGGCAAGCACACTACGCAGTAATGTATATAATCTTATAAAATACTTTGCAAAAAAGGCTATCATTTGTGAGTTCATTATGAGGCATGCTGCAAATCGTTGCTAATTGTAAATGGCAATTGTTTTCACACATCCTCAGAATTATCAAAGCATTTCTAGTTGATCGCTTATCGAGTAACTATTACGGAAAAGTAACAAGGAGACGAACCGGGGCTACAAAAAGTTAAACAAATCAGTTCATTAGCTCCCGGAGCATTATGACTTGCGTGCCGTAATATATGAGCGGTCCCAAGACACAGTCACGTCCGTAGCCTGGTCGTGACGTGTCGGGTAATGCGCAGCGCGTGACAACCCACCGACCCCCGCGTGGCCTACTGACCGGACATACCCCGCCACTGCTCGGCCACAATAGGAAGCGAAAAAGAGAAAAATACCTTTGATGAACTTTTATTCCTAAGGAACCTTCTCGCGATTACACCCCCGAGGTAGGTGGGAGAATGACAAAAGTTAATGGAACTAACTATTTTGAGGTAAGTATATGTGTTACCGCCAATTCGGATCACGGCACTACTGTATAATTATGTATAAATAATGTATTGTGGATAGGTAGTCTGTACGCATGAAGGTCTGTATTTTTTTTATTGCAATTATAATAAAAATATGCACAAAACAATTCAATCATAAAAAGCGGAACTGGACAAAGGCGGAAATATAACTAAAAGTGATTTCTTCCAGTAAATTGTATGAGGTGATCAGGATTAGAATAAAAAAAAAAGTTAGGTAATGCGTTATGCGTAAAGGATGACTGAAATCTAGATAATTAGAATTTATATTTATTCATACACATGCATAAACAATAATTTAAACCTTAATATATGTATTAATAATATCTAGTAATGATATAAACTAATGCATACATAAAATACTATTTAGATATAATTTTCACTAAGTGAAATCGTTTTAAACTAGGTGCAATTACTTGGTAGTTACCATGCTATGCCATTATGTATGCCAGGTGACCCATCCCATTGGGTAACCAAAGAGACTGCACCATCTCTGGTTATTGTTATGTTATGTTTTTTTTATATATCAGTCCTCAATTTTCGCCTGAAGAAGAAAGACGTTAGATCTAAAATAAACTTATATCTATAACATTAACGAGAGCCAATAATAGTAACTAAAATTAACTAATAGTAAAATATAGTACCTATTAATAACTGATAGTAAATAATGGTAACTAATAGTAGCCCTAAATTATATTAGACCTTAGCGTAAGTGGCCAAGCTGTTTGGTCTGCGTCGCTAACGTTGAAAGGCAGACAATCGTTCTGTCCGCTAAATATAATTAGTGAAATGAAGTCGACATAAATTAACCGCTAGAAGCCTTAAGGCCGTATATGGTTCTAGTACATTTGTCATTAACCAATTTTTAAATTATTAAAATAGCCTTGAATTTAACAGAAAGTATCTAGTTGTTGATTTTCGATTACGGTCCGTACACATTTCGCCTAATGAAGAAGAAAACATCACCAAATTGTGACGTGTGTGTTGAGTTTGAAGACGTGTACCATATTTTGGCGGAGTGTGTGCGGGGAGTGATCGAGAAGCGACAGTGAAATACTATAAACTAAAACGTAGGGACCTATCAAACAATTTTAGGCTTGCCATCATCTGAAAAGACAATTCAAATTAATAATCTTGTGAGTGTTATTTCGAATAGAAGAGGCTGAATTGCTGTGTAATTTGTATTGCAAAGTATTTAATATGTAATAAGACCTCACAGGGCTGAGATGGTCACAAAGTTTACCCAAGCCCTAAAAAAAGGATTGTTGTTTTTTTTTATTGTTTATTGTTTATTCATGATCCATAGACAGTACACTGCACTCGGATTTGTCATATTTTATCATTAGCCAGTTCGGCAATTCCAGCGAAAAAGAACTGGCAAGAAACTCCGCTGGTTTTTTTTTTTCAACGTCCACTTAGTCTAAGTTTACAAAATTATAAAGTACAAACAATTAATATCATATGCAACAATTCATGACAAATGTCAGTTTATTTGTAAAGAATATGCCCAATATCTAACATGTTCCCAATTGGAGCAAGCCGGTCCCCACAGACAGCACCCGTTCACGAGCATCACGCCGGGCTCAGCCATCGCCTCTGTCAACCATATTTTAGGGAAAGAGGAGACCCGAACCTAGCGTCGCCGCAAGCAAAGACCTTAAAGCGAGGCACTACTCCAGTGGCAACATGAAAAAGTTGTGAAAACTTTGTACGATATAGTTTTAATACTATTGTTTCTGTCATGAACTACTACAGTGGCCTCTAAACAAAGACAAATACATAATACATTTTTATTCTTACAGCTTAACAATGTTATTTAATATTTACCCTTTAAATGCTACCACCTACAGAAAATTAAGAGTGCAATGATTTGAGAGCAGCCTGTATAATAATATACGAATAAGATTCCTGTAAGAGATTCTGACCAAAATAATGGTTCAAAAATGTTTATTAAAATATTTAATTCAAACGATATCGGTACTATATTAAATCTATGAGAAGATCTCGGCAGAAAAGGCAAACTGGGGAAAAGTGCTTATCGCCAGCGCCATAGGACTTTTCATTTTCCCTTAGCATATATAAATGTAAAATGAGTCGCATGATAAATGATCAATCGAAATGCGTTGTATTGAAACTCGGGAAAAATGACTTTCTGTTAGTTTCATAATGTGTAATGTGCCCGGCGCATACAGATCCTTCCCCTAATGCAAACATGCCCCTTTTGTATAAAAAGCCTTTGAACGATATTGATAGCGATGATGGATCACATTTTTGACGTCCTCAGATGTCTTCTGAATAGGGAATTTCTGGGTACAGTCTATTTCTAGCTGTACCTATTATAGCTAAAAGCTACTCTATTTCTGCTGCAAATATTGTGACTAAAAACTAAAACGAATTTATGAAAACATAGGAATACAGGGTTTAAAAATATGTTCAAGATTTTTTTTTATTAAATCGGACATATTTTAATGTGTATTGAAAACCAGTTTATCCTGACAGTAGCTGCGCGACATCCTTGTAGGTAAATAATGGGCCTTCCAATGTTTAAATATTCTTAGATACTAGATTAAGTTATTCTTTATAATAGTTTTGAAGTTGTCTTATAGCAATTATAATATATGGCTTCAACATTTCTTTTTTTATTAAGGCATTCTCTACCCTAGATTGAAAGAAAGGTTATTTCAATTTAAAATAGTTTTAATTGTTTTTCCAAAACAAAAATTTGTTGTCTTATTCTAAATTATCAAAATATCTCTCAGTAATGTATTAAAAGTATATATAATTGAATATTTAAGAATAATCTGTCTTTCTCATATGGAAGACAATAATGTCTTTGGATGAACGTAAATTGAGTTAGTTTAAGACAACTGTTTTTAGCGTGTACTTGTTTCCGTCATACCCTTATATTGTTTCAATGTTCAGTATTGGTTCAATGCTGTTTGTAATAGGTTATCAATTTAAATCTTAAAAAATCCGACTCAACTCAACGACACTGCATTTTTGACGTGAATTCGCATTGATCCTTATTAGGTTTGCCAAAAACAAGGGGTGGCAGCGGCTGCCAAAATAAATTCAGGCGACGGAGGGGCAGATCGGACGCACCCCGGCCCCTGTCAACAGGCGGGGGTCAGGCTTCATTGTCTCCCCTTAATTGTATTAGTTTGAGTCTAATGCACAAAGTCAGATCAATACCAGTACCGGTCAGCTAGCAGACCGGGAGATTTCTACAGCATCGCAAATTGGTTCCTTTTCTGTACGATTAAATGCAAAAAAGGTATTTGAACTTTGATTTTAGACGAAATTGTCTAGAAAATATAATCATTAAGCTATTATATTTATAAACAGGTTGTAAATAACCAAGCTATCCTTCAGTTAATCTATGCAATCCATATTCAATGTTGAACACATTATTATGTTTTTTTCTTGAATCGCTGAAAATCCCTTTTAAAATATATCAATTTAAAATTTATGGAAAATAGTTTTAAAGGCGAATATATTGTACATTCCTGAGCAGATTTTAATGAGGTTTTTCCCTTTAAGATAACACGTCAAAACATTCAAAAGCTTAATAAATATATCGGACGGTCGTTTACACCCTGTATACATTGTTAAAACTAATTGTCTTTCCTTGTATCCTTATAGCTTTAAGCTCAATCAACGAATACTTGCTCAATTTTACATTTTCTAAATTTTGATGATGATATTGTTGAATGTAACTTTTTTTATATACATTTTGGCAAAGTTTCAAGGATTGATGACATATTACTTAAAAAAAGTCCGCAAATATGTGCGGATGTCATGTAATATTATATATTGATCAACGTGTTATTCTAAGAAAAAGCTTCGAGCCCCAATCCCATCACTTAGTTGCGGTGAAGTCTTACCGTAATTTGGGACAAATATTTATACACGTGTGCATTAATTTTATTATTGTTCCAGCTTAACACAACTTATTAACGGACACTTTGTTTACGAATCAAATTTTTCAAAAATAATCCGAAAGCAAATAGATTAACGGTTCACAGTTCACATGTTGACAGAATACTTACGACCATTTTGTGGGCAAGACAAACTGAGCGTTTTTTTCTGGCGATACCGACCTTATCGGCTTTGACATAGAGTCAATGTTCCTCTGTTATGTATTGGTAATAGAATATGCCTTCAGGGCTGAAAGTTGGGGTCCCTGCGACACCCGTCACCTTGCTAAGCGTGCATCTCGAGTTACACGTTCGCTAATTATTATTGGTTTGCCTCGTGAATTTCTCTCCATGAATGTTTTGAAAATTGCCTTGTAATTTTATATTTAAGAGGTTGGAATGGTTTTTTCAATGTCGTTTTAGTTTAGTGAGCTTTTCTTTTTCATAGGAAGTTATAGATAATAATAAATTCATTTAAAATCAGTACCTCAAGGGGGGGTGTTAGTACCTAATTGCATTCAGTTCCATGAGGGCCTAAGTAAACCAACATTTAATTTTATTAAAAAATAAGTATAACGAATTTCGATAATCGAAAAGGACATTTGTAGATTGATGGTCAAGCCATAATTTAAAAATTAAATTGTAAGACCCCGATGCTCTGATTGCTCAAACGGGGTAAATATGTTTAAAAAACCGTAAAAAGGGAGCCTCAGATAAATATAATTATATGTTTTAAATACAGCTAAGTAATCAATCTAACTTTCAACTTTTTGAATATAAAAAATTAGTTATGTTTAAAAATAATGAAATATGATTTCACTTACACCCTTATGGAACTGAATGGAATCTGGTGCTAACACAGAGGGTGTTAACAAATATTTCAAAATAATTATTTTAGCAGAACTGCATTTTTTAGGTTGTAAATACGTGTGTATTTACTATAATAAGTTATTTCTTGACATAAAGTTTCTTTCTGATATCAAAGAATGTAGCCATATAAATAGGTAATAATACAACTTAAAAATATCCATTTGCTGTCTTAATTATGTAGATAATTTTAGATAATACAATAAAACATTCCAGATTTCGAAAATATTGGAATTCCAAAAATTTTATCGGAAAGCAAAAATCACATTTTCATGAATTTCGTCCACAAGCATCAAGGTCGCCTCAGCGTGCGAGCCGAGAGCACAAAATATTTTCGCGAAAGTGTGTATTTGCACCTGACGCAACAAAACTTCACCGAAAGCGATAAAACCGATCACCGCACACCGCTCGCGAATCGCCGCATATATGTAGGTAATAATACAACATAAAAATATCAATTTGCTGACTTAATGATGTAGATCATTTTAGATACTACAATAAGAGATGCAAACTTTCGAAAATATAGAAATTTGCAAATATTTATTGGATCGCAAAAATCACATTTGCACGAATTTCGTCCACAAGCATCAAGATCGCCTCGGCGTGCGAGCCGAGAGCATAACATATTTTCGCGAAAGCATGTATTTTCACCTGACGCCACAAAACTTCACCAAAAGCGATAAAACCGATCACCGCACACCGCTCGCGAATCGCTGCATATATGTAGGTAATAATACAACATACAAATATCAATTTGCTGACTTAATGATTTAGATATTACAATAAAAAACGCAAGAATTCGCAAATATCGGAATTCGCAAATCTTTATTGGATCGCTAAAATCACATTTTCACGAATTTCGTCCACAAGCATCAAGGTCGCCTCGGCGTGCGAACCGAGCATATAAAATATTTTCGCGAAAGTGTGTATTTGCACCTGACGCAACAAAACTTCACCGAAAGCGATAAAACCGATCACCGCACACTGCTCGCGAATTGCTGCATATATGTAGGTAATAATACAACTTAAACATATCTTTTGCTGTCAGATAATTTTAGACATTAAAATAAAAAATGCAAGCTTTCGCAAATATCGAAATTCGCAAATCTTTATTGGATCGCAAAAATCACATTTGCACGAATTTCGTCCACAAGCATCAAGGTCGCCTCGGCGTGCGAGCCGAGCATATAAAATATTTTCGCGGAAGTGTGTATTTGCACCTGACGCAACAAAACTTCACCGAAAGCGATGAAACCGATCACCGCACACTGCTCGCGAATTGCTGCATATGTGTAGGTAATAATACAACTTAAACATATCTTTTGCTGTCAGATAATTTTAGACATTAAAATAAAAAATGCAAGCTTTCGCAAATATCGGAATTCGCAAATCTTTATTGGATCGCAAAAATCACATTTGCACGAATTTCGTCCACAAGCATCAAGGTCGCCTCGGCGTGCGAGCCGAGCATATAAAATATTTTCGCGGAAGTGTGTATTTGCACCTGACGCAACAAAACTTCACCGAAAGCGATAAAACCGATCACCGCACACCGCTCGCGAATCGCTGCATATATGTAGTTAATAATACAACTTAAACATATCTTTTGCCGTCAGATAATTTTAGACATTAAAATAAAAAATGCAAGCTTTCGCAAATATCGAAATTCGCAAATCTTTATTGGATCGCAAAAATCACATTTGCACGAATTTCGTCCACAAGCATCAAGGTCGCCTCGGCGTGCGAGCCGAGCATATAAAATATTTTCGCGGAAGTGTGTATTTGCACCTGACGCAACAAAACTTCACCGAAAGCGATAAAACCGATCACCGCACACCGCTCGCGAATCGCTGCATATCGAATGAAATTTATATGTAATTTATTTTCTCCCCGAAATGTCGCCGGCTCCTTCCGCCGCGAGAAATGATTTATTCTTTTCGCTTTCGTCTCGGGCTATTTCACCTAGCTGCGCGGGATTAAAAAGTTTCGCTTTATTTTTGTTATTGCTTTTGTTTCGCCGAAGATTCCGGGTCGCGGAGTCAGAAGTGGCGGGGCAGGGAACGAAGAAAATTATTGAAATAATTGGTCACTTTATTATTATGAGAATATTTATAAAAGTTGTCCTTTCTAATATAGAAGAATATATACAGGGTGCTTTAATATTTAGTATGTTCATGTATTTACAAAAATACGGTATTGTATGTTTTGTGATAAAACATCATTGTTATTTGATTTTTAGCGACGAAACATTTTTCTGGTCAGAGATTCGAATTCCACTTTAAATACATTTTTGTAAAACTTTTTTCTCCTTATTGTTAAAATCGTATCAGAACATTTTCAATTGTATATTGTTTGTAAACTTATAATTATAAAAATTTACAAAGAACATATATGTTTTAAAACACAAGCGACAAATTATGTGCATTAAATTGGTAAAATTTGGGTTGTATATTTATAATATTTCCTAAGTCACTGAACTCCTAAACGGCTGAACCGATATTAAAGACATTTTTATGTGTGCTTTAGTGGGTCCTTAGATAGTTTATATTAAAAAATTTGACCCGGTAGGTGGCGCTGTTGTAATTTTGTTATCTAAATTTACCCGAGCGAAGCCGTGCACCTCAGCTTGTATACTCAGAAGAACCTTACTTAAAATAACTTCTACATTTCTATCAAGCATCGCTTTTATTTTCTAGCAACGTGTCGCCTCTCACGGCTACCAATTTAAAAGAGACATGAATTTTCCTGGGAGAACCGCGTCTGCATAGGGGTGGGCTGAAGTCCTGCGTCATCAATCAAAACTGCATGCGCACTAATGCGCACAGTGCTCGCTACGATGCCACGGTAGACACGTTTAAATATAAGAAATGAAAAACACATATACGTAAAGATTTTTAGTCCAGTCTGGCTTCAGGCGGATCGTAGCAAGGCTTTGCTTCTTATACTAGATGTTTTTTTTTTATGCAACCTGACATGGATGGCTAATACCACACAACTACCGTTATGATATTAGCCCAATACCCCACATTCCCGAAGGAATGAGGTGCCATGCCAGGACCTTCCCTTTTTGAGCACGGCTACATTGTACTGGATGGAAAACACGGACAATTTGTATTGCCGCTTTGACCCTCTTTCGATCTAATGCGATGGTACCAATCCGGGAGCGCTTAAAACCTACCCCACCTAGGAGGGGAAGGGGACCCACAGTTTTACAAGGATTCCGAAACATGGAGCAGCTCGCCTTCGTGACGAAATGCACTTATCTAACTCAAACAGAGAAAGGGCGGGGCGAGGACTTGAACCGAGACCTCTGGTACGCTAGGCCAGTCCCCGCGCCACTAGGCTACGAGCCGCTCATTTTTCTGTCGCCACCCCGTTAATGCAACGCTTTGTTTTTTCTGAGTAGGATAAGTGCCACAATTGCGAGCTGTTTCATGGTTCGGAATCCATGTTTCCGGTAGATCCCTTTCCCCTATTAGGTGGTAGGGTTCGCCATTGGCGCGGGTTTGGTTGGTTTGGATGGTCGAAGCTAAAATGAAAATTGGTCGTGTTTCCTATCTAGTTCAATGTAACCGGTCCAGGCATGGTACATATTTTCCATGCGGTGTGTGGGGCTAATATCACGACGGTAAGTGTGGTATCAGCCATTCCTATATATTCATATAAATAATACCTTAACCTATAAACGGGTTCAGACACATATAACGAATGGAGGACGAAAAAAATACGAAACAAATTTACAGAGCAGAAGTGAGTGGAAGTGTCGTGCCCGGGCGGTCTAGAAGAACGTAGCACGACCGAATCGATGTAATTCTTCGTAAAGGTATGGTACGTAGCACCCGTAATCGTAGAGCATGTATGAAAAGATGTATCTCTGTAGATGAAGCGAAAGAGGTGTGCTGTGATCGTACCGCATGGCACTCTATCATCTCTGCCTACCCCTCCGGGAAAGCGGCGCGAGGGTTTGTAAGTATGTATGTTTAAAGGATTTAGGTCATGGCTACGTTTTTTCTGTTGATTCAATTATAATTTAATTCATTGAGTGGCTTTATTTTATCAATTGGCATAGTTAACTACTTGGCGTGGACATGTAAGGAACATCGATTATGCTCTTGAAACATAAACGATTCTTTCAATATGGCACTCTAGCCTAACAAACACTTAGTCCCGATTGCACGAAGAGACGGTTTAGTTAAACAATGTTCAAACAAGTCACTTTTAGTGAACTGCATAGAGTGCCTTCCATACTCCTTACAAAGTGACGTGTTTAATCATACGTTGACGTTGATTTTGATTGTTTGCCCTTTCGTGCACTCGCCCTTAGGGTACATTGGTTTTAGTTGCTAAATTTGCCAATATCTAAAATCTCACCAGTAATTTGGCACACGTTCTTACTGCGGATAAATGTTGATCTCAAATGTCGATTGAAACGTGCGTGCCTTACCTGTAACAAAAAAATGCAATTATTAATACGACTTTTCTTATAGTTCTTCTAGGATACATTTTTGAAACTACAATTATTTTAATTCTAGTGACATTGAAGGTGAGTGGATTTTCGAAAACACCCCTTTCCAGTTGCACATTCTTATTAGTATGATTACAAAATTAGTAAAACCGTCCAGATTGCTATTATGTGTCAATATATAGGCAAACCTAGACACCCTAACAAGCAACCAAACATTTTACGGGTAGTGCTTCTATCGAATTCGCCAAACACTCTATACCATGACTTATAATTCTCCTTTATTTCCTCCACATTAATAACAGGAGGAGTGACCTCCCGTTATTAAGGCTGTACCGACCCATATAAATTTGTTTGCACACATAACGCAAAAAGTATTGCACTTTAAGCCACGAATTAATAATAAAAGTTTGATATAGTCATATTACTTGCAGCGAAAACAATTTCACAATTTCAGGATTATTGGTTTTGTTACAATTTATTTAAATACGATTTTTATTTAACACCGCCATTTAACGGTGTAAAACTTCTAATCGGCAATTACAACGAAATGATTAAACCTGAAATTGTGAATATGTTTTCGCTACAACTACTATGGCTATATTTAATATTTTTGACGAATTCGTGCCTTAAAGTGCAATACTTTTTGCGTTCTGTGTAAAAAAAACATTGTATGGGTCGGAACACCCTTAAGGTGGCCCAACCCTGCGGGACTAACTCATTCGCGGGCATGAGCAGACAGATTCCGTGATGAGGAATATGCAACATGTCCACAAAAAATACAATGTGCATAGTGTATGATTTGGTATTTTTTTATTACAAAACGACTTATAGCTAAAAGTAAACCACGACACCTGTAGTCAAAAATCTAACATAAACCAAATAGATTATAAATTTTGATTAAATAACCTATGTCTGATGACTAATCTTTTCAAGATGTTCTTACTTTATCATTGCGTAATCCACCTCCAAAGATAATGTATAAAACGCGCGAAAAATTCGAACTTTCGGACCTTATAACTCAGGGTAACCTTATAACTCTTATTGCTCGGGTTACAATAATCGTATTTGGCAAACCCTAGAACCAGTCTTTGGTTGGCTTTTGAATAATATACTATTTCGTAGCAAGCAAATATGTCACTTTTTTTAACGAATTTGATATGTATGTAGAATTAACCTGGTCCACACCCACCCTTCCACAATATTTTGTGAGTACATCTTTCACAGCTTTATTTCCTTAACATTATTCTTTAAAATGATTTTACATACCTGTCATATTCTAACTCAACCTACGTAATATGTAATTCGTTTTGAAAAGTTGACGAATGTAGAATTATGATTGACGACGAATATGGAAATGTGACGATTCCCAGTGCAGCAAGCTGTCTATGGATGATAAATAAAATACAACTAAAAATTCGAATACATCCCCATTGATCATCTCAAATACCCATAAGTGAAATATCTGAAGAAATATCTTCGTAGGCCACCTTTTTGCCCCACGTATTATGGTTGTACTTCCACACTTCCGCACTGTTGTAAATATTTATTTTTTGCGTAATAAATGATTTTCAAAAAATCAATCACATTCCTTGAAAAAGCCTAAGTAATTAGTGATAAAAAGTATTTTTTTATTTCAACCTCCTCCTCTCTAATTCGCTTTTTTTTTCATCTTCCAAAACAGCGCGGTTCTGTCCACCGAAGCAAACAGCTCGTGGATTATTTGTGGGCCTCCTCAATCATTTTAATTGTATTCGCGGCCACGCTTAGTTCCCGCGGCGCCCTCCTTCGCCACGGATATTATAACAGAAATGTCTCCTCATTAAATTTTATTCCCTGACATTTTGGACGCGTGTCGCGCGCTCCGGCAGGCACGGCGGCGGAGGCCGATTTGTCTTGAAGGTTGAACGCATGTACCGTTTGTGTCCTAATGGAGATGTGCTTTAAGTGTGACACGCCTAAGCACTGCGTATCTTAATAACGTAATCGTGTGATTACTGAGCGGAAAAAATACAATTAGAATTGTTTACCTAAACTTCACAGTATCAGCGAGCACTGAAGGACGGAAGTAGGAACCGAAACTGTTGTACGGCGGCAGCGTTGCCACAGGTGGCAGCGCCGGTGAGTGAGTTCGCTGAGAAATAACTCTTACTGTTGGAGAGTTACCATAATAACAGAAGTGTATCCTCATTCGATCGTATTCCTTGACATTTTGGACGCGTGTCGCGCGCTCCGGCAGGCACGGCGGCGGAGGCCGATTTGTCTTGAAGGTTGAACGCATGTACTGTTTGTGTCCTAATGGAGATGTGCTTTAAGTGTGACATGCCTAAGCACTGCGTATCTTAATAACGTAATCGTGTGATTACTGAGCGGAAAAAATACAATTAGAATTGTTTACCTAAACTTCGCAGCACAAGATCTCATCATTTAATTAATATCAGCGAACACTGAAGGACGGAAGTAGAAACCGAAACTGGTGGTAGCGTTGCCACAGGTGGCAGCGCCGGTGAATTAATTCGCTGAGGAATAACTCTTACTATTGGAGGGATATCATGATAACAGAAGTGTCTCCTCGTTAAATTTTATTCCCTGACATTTTGGACACTTGTCGCGCGCTCCGGCAGGCACGGCGGGGCGGGGGCGGCACGCGGTGGAGGCCGATTTGTCTTGAAGGTTGAACGCATGTACCGTTTGTGTCCTAATGGAGATGTGCTTTAAGTGTGACACGCCTAAGCACTGCGTATCTTAATAACGTAATCGTGTGATTACTGAGCGGAAAAAATACAATTAGAATTGTTTACCTAAACTTCGCAGTATCAGCGAGCACTGAAGGACGGAAGTAGAAACCGAAACTGTTGTTCGGGGGAGGCGTTGCCACAGGTGGCAGCGCCGGTGAGTGAGTTCGCTTAGGAATAACTTTTGTTTGCAAGTGAGTGAATCAGTCTGCCGTTTCGTACCATGTTAGCTATCAAACTTCCTGTTATTCGACCAAGAGAATTGAAATTTATCAGTTATGATGGTACGAAATGCAACTAAACGACAGATTTGATTATTCAATTGCCTGTTTACGCGGTGAGTTCATTTACCATAGTTACCCCTCTGATGTTATAGGGTTCGAACGACACGTAAGAACGTCCTGTTTAATGGATAGTAGAAAGGAGGGTCCTTTCACGGGTCCCAAAACTGGCTCTAAAAAAACAACCATTTGGCCTCTGGGTTCCGAGCTCACTATTCTTATTAATAGAGTCTTCAATCAGTTCAGGCTATTCTTAACAACTAGGAATTCTGAAATTGGCTGTATTCTAAAGTTTGCAATAACTTTAAATCAAACAAAAATATCCCTTTACTCTTTCCGAATTTGCTGCGATCGATGTTCTCTTCATGGAAGCGGTACAACCTGGTAAGGTTCGCGGTCGGCGGAAAAAATACTTTACACACCAAATGAATTCTTCCAAAGTAAAAACTTTAATCCATAAAGAAAATTGGCAAAAGAGGCATATTTATTCCATTCCTCTTATTTCTTGCCAGCTGGATGGTAACGATTAAAAAATACAATTCAAGAGCAGTTTGAATTTCGACACAATTTCATTCAAATTATCGAAAAAACTAATTTATACCTACAAAATGCCTCAAAATTTAACCTAAGCGTCGTTCAGAATACAAGTTTTTTTATCGATGTTAAATAGAAATCGGAACACGTATGTGCACGTATTTTGCATGCACCCTCATCAAGTAATTATTGCATACCATCGTTTGAATTATAAATGGAGGCAACACGCACTCATTACGGCATGACAAACTCATACAGTAGCGTGTGAGCCGTGGGAAAGCCACAGGGCGAGAAAACAAAACACTCATAACAAACAACAATAACATTATCTTGAACAAATTGTACGTTGGCATCAGCGACGGTTTTTATCGTAATGCGGCGTGACCGCTCCGAGCGATGTCGTCAGCGAACACCGTCCGTACCGACAGATTACGGTTTAACCAGCATAAACTCACACAAAAAAATCGAGTGCGTTTCCTCAGTGTTTTTCTCACACATGATGAATTCAAGGCAGTGGTACTCAACCCGCGGGCCGCATGTGGCCTCTCATGATTATCCATGCGGCCCTAGAAAAATCACACAAGTCTAATTTAATTAATATTCTGTGCACTGTAGGCCTATTCTTGTAATTCCATGCTCAGGAGTCAGGAATCTTTCAGTCCAGAAAACCCCTTTTTATATCGGTTGTCAAAACGATTTTTTCGACCGAAAACCATGAATCATTAAAATACCGTGCTCCGGAATCTTTGCTCGCTTTGACAACTGCTATAAAAGAGGTCTTCTCGACAGAAAGATTACTGATTCCTAAGCTCGGAATTCCAAGAACAGACCTACTGAGCTCGTTTATAGTCATATTTTCTACGTTGCCCGTGTCGTGTCCGAGTTACTACCTGTGCACCCACAACTAGAATAAAAAAGACACAAGACTAAATCAATTTAGTAATGCGGTCCTTCAAAGAATGTCATGTCTCTCTATTGGCCCTCAACAAAGATGGGTTGAGTACCTCTGTTTCGAAGCATTCCCGACTATAATTGCCTTCTGTTGATTGTCAGACAGTTAAAAAAATATAAAATTATTTTTATTTTCTTAAAATTAATGCTATTCCTTACGATTCAAAAACCTTAATCAGATTAAATAAGTATCGTAACATTGTTTTAACAATTTAAGTGATGTTTTTAAATACAAATAACCCTGAAACCATACAATATATCCCTTTTATGCAAAAACATAATATTTATGTTATGTATACATAATAATTTTGATTCATTATAATGCCGCCGCAAAAATGGAAATCGTAAGTTCGAAAGTAAATACAAAATATGTTATTTAAAAATGCACCACATTTCTTGCCGCTTATGTAGGTCGTAAGGCGGTATAAGGGATTTTTCGCTCATGGTTCGGATTCCACGTAAAACTGTAGGTCTCTTCCTTACTTCTAGGTGTAAGGGTTAATCCAGTCCGGGTTTGTACCATCGCATTCAATAAAAGATGGTCAAAACGGCAATAAAAAATTATCCGCGTTGTAGAACCAGTTCGACATAGCCATGATCATAAAGGGAATGTTCATATGGCAACTTATATCTTTGGTGATGCGGTGTGTGGGCTAATATCATGGCAGTTTGTGTTGTATCATCCATCCTAGTGCATTTACATAAAAACAAAGTCAGTAAGAAAGGGGATTTTACGTGAAATATAAACCTCAAACGAGGATTTTCACAGTCGCCTCTTACGACATGCATGGGAACTAAAAAAACATAGTAAGAAAGAAAGGTGATTTTACGTGGAATATAAACCACAAACGGCAAATCCCTTAGTCGCCTCTTAGAACATGCATGGAAACTAAAAAAAAATAGTAACTAAATAAAAGGATTTTACGTGGAATATAAACCACAAATGACGAATCCCTTGGTCGTCTCTTACAGCTTGCACGGGAACTATTCACAAAAAGCGAGGCCTCGAAAGGAACACCGGGAAGGTTCCCGTTGCTCGACATCGTCGACATTCCGCGCGCCATGTTTACGTCAGGCACTATCGAGAGCGTCACGCCCCGCGTCTTGTCTCGACGTTGCTCGCGTCAACCTAATTAGCCCGGCATCCTCGGCGCATTAATTAGGTGGAACGGTAACTTCCGGAACACGTGTTTCGAATATTTTTTTACGATTCCGGATTTATGAGTCGGGAGCATTTGACGTAAAAAAGTTTATAGGCCTGTTGATACATTAACTACGCCCTGTTGAACGGTAAGTGATTATCTCGATGGATTTATCAGTGTCGTTGAATATTCAATCAGGTGGTATCACGCCCTTAAATACTATTAATTTATTATTTAAATAATAAATTAAATAGTATTTGAGGGCGTGATACCACCTGATTGCATTCAGTGCCATAAAGGCCTAAATAAAACTATATTGTTTTTTTAATAACTACTATTTATGCTGGCATTTCAAAAAGATGAATGATGCTTTGATAGTATAGCTATTTTGAAACCTATAACGGTATATATCTGATTCTGTACTCATATTCTGTGCTTAAACTTTTTTATGAAAGTTTATGAATATTTTATTGTATCTTTAAATTATAGCTAAACCATCAATGTACATATTTACTTTTTTGATTATCTAAATTTGTTGTGGCTATTTTTAAATAAAATAAAATGTTGTCTTACTTACGTCCTTACCAAACTGAACGCAATCGGCTCTTGTAACTCATTCGCGGGCACTGTACAAAACCGTGCTATTGCGCGCGCTCAAAGAAAAAGACAGGCTCCGTTATGAGGAAGATGCAACATGTCCACAAAGCAGACAATGTGCATAGTGTATGATTTGGTAAGATTTAGGAAAATTTCAATTACCAAACGATTTATAGCTAAAAGTAAACCAAGACTGCTGTAGTAAAAAATCGAACAAAAACCAAATTGATTATACATTTTGATGAAACAAGCTATGTCTGATGACTAATCTTCTTCAGATGTTCTTACTTTATCGTTGAGTAATCCACCTCCAAAATTATTGTTTAAAACGCGCGAAAAATTCGAACTTTCGGACCTTATAACTTAGAAAATAAACACAAATTTACAATGCCAACGGTCATCAGACATCTAGTTCGATCAAATAAAGCAATTTTGAGCAACTTTGGGATCTTTGACAAGGAATATGGGCATTATCTTCTTTCCACGTTTGTATGGGTTCAAGTCGAGCGGGTTGGGCCACCTTAATACTATTTATCACCATTTTTATTGACTGCTTACAACCTGACCAATAAACACAATTATGACGGGACGCTAATTATGGCTGGTTACACTAGAATAGTTTTAATTCGATTCAATATTTCTTTACAATTTCTTTATTGTAATTTTGATATACTTTATGAGCAGAAGGAAGAAGTAAGTTAAAAAAATTCCGGTGAAGGATTTTGTCAGTTCTCCGCAAAAGACGAATCCAAGTTTTATATATGAATCTACTGCAAAAAAATTAAATAAACAATACTGAAACATGAAAAATTGCTTGGTTGAAGACAACGAATGCATGGCGAACGAATGAAGAAACAGGTTCACAGAGCGGAAGTAAGCGGAATTATTGCACCCGGATAGCCTAGTATAACGTACGATGACCAGAATGAAAGCAAAAGATAAATTTGAAAAATTCGTAATTGTGGAGAATGTATAGGTATATGTCTGTAAGGGAAATTAAATAAGTATGCTGTGATCCTACCATATGACGCTCTATCATGTCTGCTTACCCATTCAGGAGCGTGATAGAGTGTATGCATTACATAGATGAGGTTAATTAAGAGGTTAGATTTTTATACTTTTTAGTCGTTTCACATTCAATGTAAATCTAATAATTTCATCCTACAGGAAATAAAATAGACAGCGAAAGAACGAACTAGAAACTTTTCTCGTCCCACAACCTTCCGAAAACAATGTAGAGCCGTGACTGCGCCAAAATTATTCTTACAATATTCTCAGTGCAAAGAACTCTTTCGCGCTGGACTAAAGCAAAAAATCCATCTATATACGCCAAGCTTGATGGATCGTCCGCGGTATTATTAGTATGTGTACTGCGTTAAAATTTTCTTCCCGAAAAAAATAACGCCGACCCTCGCTATTCGGGCAAAAACAAACTTTGCGTAAAGACAATTACGCGTTTTTCGTGCAAAAATTGCCTGCAAAGCCGTGGATCGGGTCCGAAGGGGGGGAGGTGATTTCGCGTCTTAGACCCGTTGGGTTAAGGTGTCTTTTCGATTGTTAGGCGGTGAAACAAAAAGCTTCAGCGAGACCGCCGTCAGTCATGCTCTGGGAAACTCTCGAGTGGGATAAAAAGCGGGCCGGTGAATCCTTGTCCTGCCAACACCCGTTATAAATGAATAGGCTAACCCTTCAACAAGTACATTGAACTTTTCTTCGGCAACTCGACAAACTTGGCTCGCGTAAACAACATGGACATCATAAATATATGTTATGGTTCCGTAAAACTACGTGCCCTTAATGTGTCGATACAATTTACTCTCTTTCATCTTTTAAAATTTGCCAAAACCCTATAGTTCGTCATAAACGAAACTGAAGTAAATGGAGACCAATATACTAACTTTTTGAGATACAATCCGAGCACTAATATGGTCGTGTATGTACAGGTGATTGCTTTTAGTACGATAAAGGCGAATATATATATTTTTAAAATAGCTTTAACCAATTTTAAAATGTGTAAAAGCTGAAAGATTAAGCTACATTTTAACATACGAGATAGCGCTCTCAATCTATAATATAAAAATGAATCGCAAAATGTGTTGGTAAGCGCATAACTCAACAACGCCTGGACCAATTTGGCCAAATCTTTTTTTTAAATGTTCGTTGAAGTTCAAGGATGGTTTTTACGGCGAGAAAAATTAGAATTATTGCTGGAAAAACCCTAAAAATAGCCCTTTTCTTTTTCCCATACAAATGATTTGTAAATAAAACGTAGTCAATTTGAGCTTTATTGCTATGGTATAAAGTTCATATTAAATTACAAGCACTCACAGTTGTCTAAGTAATGTAGGTGTGTTCCTAACGTCAAAGATCATATCTATCAAAACAATGTGCGTGTGTGCGTTGGAGCACAGAATACATAGCTGGAGGAGTTTAATGTCGCGTTCCGAAACTCGCATTTCTTTTGTATTAGTTTCGGCACGCGAGATAAACTGCATCAGTTTCCACGTCATTACATCAGTCAAACAAAAATCGCGTTACCAACAGTGTTTTATTATTTTTAACATCCAAATTTTAAATAAATAAAACAATTCGTACGGCTTAAAAGGATTTGACTTCAAGTCTTATCAAATTAAAAAAAAAAAGTTGTCTGTTACCTAATCTACTGAGTTTGCTTTTGTCAACTGATACACGAAACAAATTCGTGTTTAGTTAGTTAGTGTTTGTTTAGTTCGTGATTAGGCGGGCGGTCCGACGGGGGCGGGTGCGGGGAGGGGGGGGGGCGGGTACGGCTTGGTATTTCCCGCAACTTTAGGACTACTTGGCAAAATCCTTGAGAACCAATTACTCGATTTAGATGCGGGTTGTATCTACGTCTAGCCTGATTTTACTCAAAACTTATAGGCTACATAATATAACGCTTCATTACCTGAAGGGTGAGTAGTGAGTGTTAAATTCTTATAACTTGCGAACCACTAACCCGATTTATGTGCGTATTTTATCAATGTATAGGATCTCTGGGAGCTGTCAGGTTCGAGATGGGTTACTGTTTTCGATGTTGAGGCTGGCTGTGGGTTGGAGTCCACGCAAAACTTACCTACATTACACGTTACTTACTTACTAGGTAAACAATGTTGCAGCGCAAGTTCAGAAAGGTTCTGGCGGCAGATGCTTTTTTTTTAAATAGCCACCAAATGTCAACGAAGCTCTAAATGGGAATTATTGGATGTTTCTCATTAAATCATGCTATTTCATCTCGAACGATCTTGATTAAATTTGGTAGATGGATACATTGTCCTGGACCAGTTTGACCCTATTTTGGATCAGCCATGTCGGATACTTTTTATCCATGACATAATTTAGCCGACGCTAACCCGAGCGGAGCCGGGTACCGCAGCTAGTATTTAATAAACATAATTTGATAAATTTAATATAGCAACATCTTAAAAATTAGCTGAATTTTTAATTTATGGTAATTTATTTTATTGTTTTTAAAATCTTGTTTAAATTAATTACATTTTCGATTGGATTGTGTACTCATACTAGTCATTTTTCCATATTTGTATGTTTTATTTGGACTGACCCCTTTTAAAGGACACTAAGAATATGTTTAGAATAAACTTACGCAACACATAATTCGATGTATATCATTTGCATGCAAGCTGGTATGCCTGTTAAGATATTTGTTTGAATGTGCTCACTGAAGAAATAGCGACTTTAAGTATGACGTTAACATTTTGTGATTTCAACAGTTTCTTTTGAAGTAGGTACGGTGTAAATACGAATTGTATGAAGCGTTCTGGGCAGTTTTCGGCAAAACTACGAATCCATTTTAGAGAAGATATATTTTTTTTTATTTATTTTTTTATGTTACTGGACATGGATGGCTAATACCACACCTTCTGTCATGGTATTAGCCCAACACACCACATGGGAACTAGGTGCCATGGCAGGACCTTCCTTATATGGCACGGCTACATTGAACTGGATGGAAAACACGGGCAATTTTCATTGCCGCTTCGACCATCGTTCATCCAATGCGATGGTACCAACCCGGGCGGGATAAACCCTACCACCTAGTAAGTAAGGAAGGGGACCTACAGTTTAACGTGGAATCCGAACCACGGCCAGCCTTTCAAAACGGTCGAATGGTCACCCATCCAAGACCAGATCGGCGCAGAGTTGCTTAACTTCGGAGAGCGATCGCCGAAGTTTCGCGCCACTGGGCCAATAAGGCTGACTCTTTATTTCTAAAGTTTTTCAAATTCAAATTACTTTGTCAAAATGGTGTTGCTCAATTGTATTATCACAAGTATAATTGTATCATGAGATATTTGTTTGGGCCGACCCACTGCAACATATACATACGTTTATGTCATATGAAAATGTACTGGAAATAATGAATGAATATAACAAACATCAAAGCGAAGAATAAACATGTCCGCTTGAAGCAATTGCAAGAATTCTTCTGTGTCTACCGCCGTCATTGGGATTGTGACGTAATGGCTCGCACGTGGAAATCCAAACCGACCCAGCCACCGACGCTTTTGAGATCCTCGCCGATTATACGCGACTGGAAAATGGGAAATTATTTCATCAAATCCACCGAGTGTTGCCATTCCTCGCACGATCCGCGCAAACTAACTCGTTTTACAGGCGAAATTAACATTCGGGCGTACGACTTGATCTCGTTAATGACGTAGACGTGTGTAGCTCGCACCCGTAATGGCACATTCTATGAGCCTATTTCATCTGAATGTCACCAGGAGTTGGCCCCATTCATGCCTAACAGGAGCTGCAAAAAATAATTAGCAGCCTAGGTTCTTTCTTATCAGAAGACAGCAATCGTTTCTTCGAAAGTGGTCTAAGCAGTCTGGGATGCTCATAAATATTAGGTATACTTAAAAATATAACTAACTGTGGATTTACGCGCAACATTAACAAAATGTTTTAATCTTCCATGAAATTTTACATTATTAAATTTCACAAAATTCCAAAAATAAAAGTACTCCAACTTTTCTTTCTATTTATGAGTTAGGTAAGTGTATTTGGTACGAATGCGAGCGGCTCCGTGGTTCGGAATCCATGAAAAACTGTAGGTAGTAACTAGTAAGGTTAAACCCGCCCGGGTTGGTAAAGAGATGGTCGAAGCGGCAATGAAACATTGTCCGTGTTTTCTATTCATATCAATGTAGCCATGCTAGTAAAGGGAAGGTAATGGCATGGTACCTAATTTCTTCGGGAATGCGGTATTTTGGGCTAATACTATGGTGGTGCTGTGCTATCCATGTCCAGTATCAAAAACCGGCCAAGTGCGAGTCGGACTCGCACACGAAGGGTTCCGTACCATCGTAAAACATTTATTTTTTATATTTTTTTATTTTACGTATTTGTTGTTATAGCGGCAAAATACATAAACACTCTGTGAAAATTTTAGCTGCCTACCTATTATGGTTCATGAGATACAGCCCTGTGACAGACGGACGGACGGACAAACGGACGGCATACGGACAGCGAGGCTTAGAAATAGGGTTCCGTAGGCACCCTTTGGGTACGGCACCATAAAAATATCTTCATATGAACCAATAAAGCACAAAATACGCACGTGTAAAACAGCGCGAGGCATCGAAACGTAGACCCATCAAACTCTCGGCTGCCCAACCGGTTCCGAGGTATGACCTCCGTTGTCTTCTCTTCGCCCGAAGGAAATTTAGAGGCAGCCGTCTCACGGTCGCGTTTGACAGGTTTCTGGTTACATTTTGGCAATTCGTAATAGTCCGTTGCTCATGCAAGAAGTTGTATCAAATTACTAAAGTCGGATATAGCGGGCATCCAATAACAATGGCCTCTTATTGCTGAATGAAAATCAACAAATTAAGAATTTAAACAAAATCTCGCAATAAATGATTTTTTGTGCAACAAGAAAGGGATTGTTTTGTGACAGTAACTCGGAGTCTACTGACTGATTCGATACTTTTATAAAATGATAGAGCATATATCGGGTGTTAACGGAGGTATGGTCCAAAGTTATACACGTATTACTAGGCATATTTGGATCAAAAAAGGTGGATCACATTTTGTTGTAGGACTTAAAGAAATAATATAAATAATTATAAAATGTATTGTGTTGACGATTTTTTTTCGCTTTAAATATATCAAGGAATACCGAGTTATCGTTTGGACTATACCTATACGTTATAGCATATGCGTCTCCTAAACCTTATCACCGGAATAGTTGTCCTTGGGAAGACAAAAACATTAACATATTTCTTTAAAACACGTGATAGAAAGGGGTTGGTTTCAGCGATATAAATGGGAAGATATTTTTATAAAAATAGAAAGACTCAATATAATTGTAATTTAATCTATGCACTTATTTTATATTTAGTATAACTAAGGAAATATTGATGTAGATAATAGGAAAAAGTGGAAGAAGTCCAGTTAATGGACTCATACGCATCAACGTCCGCAGATTGTTATGACTCATCTCATCCAATTACGTTAATCCTGATTTCGGGAGACGCTCCGGGATTAGTGTTGCCCTCATGCCGGCCGTATTGCGCACTATTAATTTCTTCCCTCTCGCTCGGGCGCAATTTTCTCATTGGAATGGGGATAGCTTTGTCACCACTGCGACGCTAGGTTTCTCCGATTTAATATATTTCCGTGTGTCTTTGTGTCCGCTAAAGCAATTTTTATTTGAATGCTTATTTGACGTCTCTTGACACATGAAATGTCAAAAACATCTTTTTTATTTTTCTGGATATGGATGGCTAATACCAAACTCATCGTATAATAACACCACATCGTTTATTGCAATAAAACAGTATAACTTTCCCATCATTAGGTTTTTACCTTGTGTTACTTTTTGCAAAACAAATATTGTAATTTAATGATAAATTTGAATATTTTCTACTAATTGCGAGCACATATCTAGTTATCTCCAGCGATGTTGTTAGTATGAACGAGCAAATAGGTGAAACATGCCGCATCGAGTCGAACAAAATGGCCGCGGGCAATCACGTATCGTCGACAAAACGGCGAGTGTCCACACACTGCGGACACATCGCTCCCGGCGCTAGAATCGTTTTAGAGACAGACCGGGACTAGAGGACGAAGTAGGGGCAGTAACATACATTTGTTATCATACACGCATCAATCATATACACATTATGGATATAATAAAATTGTTAGGATGGGAGTAAGCGAATTAAAAAATAACGTTTTTCGTGCAATAATTAAATAAGTAGGCAGGAGTTACAAACACCACACCTACATTAAAGAAGGTTCTACAAGTAAAACCTGCTTTAAATAAATGTCAGAACATTTTTTTTAAAACATTCAAATTTTTAAACAATTAGTATTTTCTATCGTAAGTCCACAGCACCTCCGAAGTTGTGGACTATCCTAGGCTCTTTACTGGGCGAATGGAGTTTGTGTATGAGGAAGAAACTAGTAACGTGTGGAATTGTCACTGCCCAGCCGGGTCTATAACTAAACGTCTAAAATATCAAAAGGCCTAGGGCTACCTCTTTTTGAGCGGTTGTGTGGTGACCTACCACAGTGCTCAGATTTAATCACGATCGGAAAAATATAGGACAACGTTTTTGTTAAAAACGTTTCTGCCACTCAGCTTGGGCCAAGAAGTTTAGGCCACTCAGTTGGTTACATCTGGTATATTCCCCAAATGTCTTAGGTATGAAACCTGCTCCCGATGAATTTCAGACCAAAAGTATATTTTTATTTCTTTTCTTTTAAACTTACAGCTTATAGAAATTCTTATTATAGATTCACGAACAAATTGATGTAATTCGCCTTCCTGGTTGAATGTTAAATAATAAGACTGAGTTGCTGATATTGAGGTGAGATATATTTAGAGCGTCTCAAATGTATGTTCCTTGCTTTGTAACTTGCATTATTTTATCAGTGGTTATTTGCTAGTCAATCTGATCCTACTGATTTAAGAAGATTGTTTCCTTTGTGCATTGAATAAAATATATGAATATGTAAATATTTCTATGTTTCTGGGTTAATATAAAAAATTATAAGCAGTACGTATATTTAATTATAAGTACAAAAAATATCGTTTAATTAAAAAAAAAATATATTTTTTTTCGTTATAATTTTCTATATATTTTTTAAGACACTTAAAACTACACTTTAAACTATCCTTCGTTTTTATTTATTTTTTTGCCCGCCTCACCGCACCACTCCTACGTCTCTAAGGTTGAATGTTAGAGAATGCCTCACGACATTAATTCCGCCTTTTTGTGAACCATATTGGCTTGCAACTAAATTTTTTTTTCTCATTTTCATTTTTCAGTTCCCATTTGCCACGTCTTAAAAATCCGAAGCTTCTCTGAACACCGAGTTGTCATACTGACCCTCCCGACGAGCGGAGTGTGCCGCCCACATGCTAACCGAGCGGACAAATTGTGACGTCACTTGTGTGCACTGTGCGGTTGCGGAGCCCGTGACGTGACATGACACAACCTGCAAACTTTTAAAACAACTCCCGTGTGACAGCCCAGCGGGGTGGCAGCACCGGTGACGTCACACCGCCTCTAGCGTACGAGTACGATATTGAGCACGGTGTTACTTCTTTTATGAACGACCTTTATACTGTGGATCGGAATCGGAATTTATTATAATTCTGACTTCAAGAACAGTTACGTCAAAATAAAATACCCGACACCCGAATAAGTGTATGCTGCAAGACACATAAAAGTTTGACTTTTTTATGAAAAGCGCGGCATATGGCGCAAGCTAGGACCTCTTAAGAACGGCCCCGTAAGCTGTGTTCCCCATAAAAACGTAGTTTACTAATCATTTGAAAAACACTGTTCCGGCTTGCTTGATATTTGGTATCTAATATTCTACAATAAATATCTGTGTCTGCACGTTTTTGTTTTGCTGAAAAATCTAAAGCAAGTCAAATAACAGGCAAAAGAGAAATCTTCATTAAATTTTTCTTTTCTTTGTTGTGTGACACAGGATACATTTTTCGAAAAAACAAACACATGCAGACATAAATATTTGTTGCCTAATATTAAGTTCCAAATATCAAGCAAATTGGAATAGTGGTTTTCAAATAGTTAGTAAACTACGTTTGTATGGGTAGCGTAATTTCCTGATGCTTCCGGGCCCACCTTAAGGTGTCTGACGACGCACCTTCAGTGGCTAAAACCATACCGGCCGACCAGGTGCTTCTTCACACCATGTTTGAAGACCCCAGGTATTACTTTGAAACAAATACCTCGGCAGGGAGTGCATTACGGCACATAGTTTACCTACCTAATGGATAAAGGTCGTAGAGGATCGGTTGGTTCAGATTTTTGGAATGTAGACAGTGAACGGGTGCATTTCTTACCTGTTACGCATTGTACGATGGTAGAAAGAGACGGAGGGACAGCGTTATGCAGATCCGACGAGCATTCTATTCTATCACTAGTATATAGATTATTTCACAAACAATGTTTTGTATAAATAAATTCCTCAGCAGCGACCAAACTGCATAAATATGTGTAATAGCAAGCTACATAATAGTAGTTTGTCTACATTATTTCAAAAATATGTTGACCTTGAGTAAATTTTTGTAAAACATTTTTTTTCAAAAAGCACATTTTTAAGCACCGTCGGAACTACATAATTTGTGTAATGTTAAGCTAGAAGTATACATTGACGTCATTCAACACGCGTACTCTACGAGTAGAAACAATCAAAATACTAAATACATAGATATCGATGGAAGGTAGGTCCACAATTTCGGAATGTCAGGGGCCATATCGAGTCACTACTATGTCACCAATATTAACGGAGCAAATATTGATTACTTAGATCAAAAGCTTTCAGGATCTTCCACAAACAAAGCCGCCACGAAAATCCCCCGAATTACGCAACTACGTCAACATACAGGGCGCGCATAAATACACGTATTTTAATTAAACAGATGCCGGATAAATGGAGTGACAATAATCTTCTGACGTCGAGTCCAATAAGGATGGGAAGCTAATCCGAAATTTAATCAGCGGAATCAACCGCACGCAACCCCTTAAGGCGCATCGCATCGGCAAAATTTGGACTGAGAGTGGACAGTGGAGTTTTTAGAAAAAATTACGTATCTTAAATAAACCTGACTCTAACCAATGCGTCTAGATCTATGCTGAAAACATTCCTCAATACACTTTTACAGCATTGATTTAAATATCTTCGTTCATTTAGACTTCAGTCGATATCGTTTTGGCTTATAACACATTGACAAGTTTTCAGTTTCATTTCGGTTTCTTCACTTACTCTGTTAGATGAATATTATTTGTTCGGGTTCGTAATATTTTTCTTGTTCAGCTGATTCGATTATTTCTGGCGACGAAAAAACTGTTACAGGTTTGCAATTTTTTTTCTTTGATACTTACAAACTGTAATAAAATTGTCGTTGAAAAATATTAAGTAGGATATTAATTATTAAATAAGGTAATTGGCTGATAACATAGACATCATGAGTAAAGCGGTACTTCAGTGATACATATGGGCAATGGATATTGGATAAGAATTCGTTTTTATTCTGACAAATACTGTTTAGTACTGTAAGTTTCCACTTTCGTTTGAAGACAGATGAGAAGTGAAAATAAGTTGACTGTTGTCAACCATGAAGCCTAAGCTTATGTCCATGGCTTGAAATGTAAATGATTTATCTTTATCAATCATCTCTCATACATTCAAGAAAACACCGTTAATGTTTACTACGCACCAGAAGTGTATCCTTTCGTCTGTTGTAGCAGGTACTTTAAACTAGCACCAGAAGAATATTTACGATGTATAATAAACGCGTTGTAGTAAGATCCTAAAAATTAAAAAAAATCTATCATTCAAAATGCTCTATTGTTTTACGTTTACGGATAAACAGTGTTCAGCTTACTTACTTAGCTCAACAAGCTGAACACTGTTTATCCGTAAACGTAAAATAATATGTCGAACAACAGTGAAAATCTAAACAATCAAAATGCTCTGTTTATAGGTTGAAACTTGCGACCATAAACTGACAATTATATAAATTAAAAAACGTGATTTGATGGCGGTGTGCGCCTTAAGGAGTTGCTTGGAATTAGCTTCGATTCGCTCCTTGGCAAGCGGACAGGGATAAAATGCTAGGACGGACAGTCTGCCAACCGAAACGTCACTTGTCGCCAAAACCTGCCAAGCGGCAATCAAACTTCGCGGTCCGCAAGAGAGCGTATTTCGGCACGACCGCCCGCGGTATTGACTTATTCCCGAAACAAGGTCAGCGAATGGCGCAGACGGAATCTAGATGGGAAGCGATCGATTTCAATTGTCAAAGCCGATGCGACAGCCCTATTCGTTATTGCAGAAACGGACGCTGCGGCGTGGCACCGCGAGCAGAAATCATTAAAATTGTAACATAATAAATAAGACGAGGGGTTCTTTTTATAATAGGACTCGTATGAGGGGTACGCCGTACGTACGCCATTGTTACAATCCGAGTTGAAAGGTAATTTACGAAATGTAACCCTGTACGGTCCAATTGCGCTGTGTTAAAATACAAATAGTTACGTTTTCATTATGCGCGCCAAATGACTGTAATTTGGTAGCATTTTTTTAAAGGGGACGCCAGAGAAAAAACTTTCAAGTTGTAGTCTATAGAAGAACTATTTTTGTTACGTGATATTTGAAAAATATTATTAAATGTTCTTTCTACGCAAATCTGTCTTGCTGTTTATTTCTCCTATGATGTATTAATGTTAAAACTAATTAATTTTAACATTATGCGTATTTCTAGGTTAATGATTGTACATTTCAAAACAAAAGTAATATTGTTTTATAAAAAATCTTCACATTTGACAGTTCTTTGATGAACTTGGAATCACTTCTGCCGCTATTCATATTTCCACTATGTATATGTATGGAAACTGGTTTCGTTTTTCATTTTCCTATTGGAATTCTGTGTGGATGGAAGCGAGGGTTAGGTTAGGTTAGGTTAGGAAGCACAAGTGCAGCAATGTGTTCTTTCTTTACGGTCAACTATACATACATACATTCCTATGTTAATATGGTTTTGATATGTTGAGTAAATGAGTAATTAAAGAATACGAAGCCTATTTACCGAGTGGTTGGTTGGAACTGGTAAGCCCGGATGAGTGATAAGAACTTACCATGACCAGATAAATCATGTACTTTTGAAAGGTCAAAGTTTTTGTACACATAATCGAAGGGCATTTATGAAGGGATGCACGCCGGTTGAAGAAGCGAGAGAATCATGCTGTATTACATGTATGCCACATGAGGTTCTATCGTCTCCGCCCACCCTTCCTAGAAAACGGCGTGATTTTGTATGAGTTTTCATCATACATTATGTAAATATAACAAAAGAAAAAATGCTGTTTCACTTCTAAAATATGTAAATATATGTAAGTTTTTAGATTACCGTGGTTATTGTTCATTTTAAAAGATTAAACAAATCTGCACAAATCATGCCATGAGTAGAAAGCCGTTTAATCTTTTAAAATACGTAAATATAATGTATGTATTTATATATGTATATTTTTAATGTTTTCTAAAATATATAATATCCGCCTGTATCATTAAGAATGCATCATAAAGTCAAAAAACATAAGATCCAAAGCCCGTAGCATCCAAAAGCATAGCATTGCGAAAATATTGAATCACTTAGGTTAGGTTAGGGTTGTTAAATTTAATACACATGAAAAATACATAATTATGGATGTTTTGGTTTTTCGACTTTATGAAGGCGACCCACTAATATGTATACCCTTTATACAAGAACCCAATTAATATTATATTTGAGAACGTGAGTTCGTTGGTTTAGGCTTCTTTTACGGAGCAAGGAGCAAAGGATTGACGTTATTTTTCCACAGTTCGGATAATGATATCTGCTATTATCCGGAAAAAAAAATACTAGTTACTAGAACTAAATAGCGCAGCTAGTATATTAATATCAAGACAATTTATGAATATTAATGAAGGGCTCAAGAATTTCGTGATAATTCGCAATATTGCTAATTGGTTATACTCCGTAATTTTGACAGTTCCAAAATGCATAGACAACGAATGACAAACAAACATTGGCATGTACACGGTGCTACTGCTACTAGGGAAGCCGACGTGTCGCCATGATGGATGGCCGCGGCGCGGCGTCAATGCCGCGATACAAATGGGGGTCGCTCCGTTGGCAGCCGCTCGTTATTGTATTAAAATCAATTTGGCTCATCCCTCGCCGGCGGGTTGGGACATCATTACTCGCGTATCGATGTCGATGTTTTGGTAACGTCATTAGATGACAATTGGAGGATTTTGTAATTGAGTTAACATACGATACAAATGTCTAAATTTTCTGCAAGATTTTCTTACGAATAAACCGAGTGTAGCGTCAATTTCTGTCTCAACAATCCAAAACTTTATTCAAACAAAATGGTTGGCGAAGCTGTTGAATAACACAAAAAAAATTTACAATATATTACGGTAAGTAACTATAAATGAGCCAAAACAGTTAATATTATTAAATAGTTATTTTAATCGATTGAAGAGTACCGCTTGGTAAAAATAGCACGTCTGAAATATTAGATGATTTTTGTAACGGTTATTTTAACTGATTGAACATTACGGCTGACTACAAATCAGGCGTGCAACTGTCCAGTTTCAAGAGGTACAGTAATTTTAATATAATTTTACAGTGCATTTTCACTGAAGTTAGAAGGGAAAAATACTAAAGCTAGAAACACTTTTCACACAGTTAGGCAAACCGTAATATATAACAGCTATTGTTTACGGCTAACTGTTTGACTCAGAGAAACCAATTTACTTATGTTGCTATTACAGTTTTTTATTTTAACGTTATTACAGTTATATTCACTTTTTTTGAATCCGCTGCCAAATGTCTAACCCAGTGGACATTTATTTGACATTTTTTTTATTCGTGTGTTAGATAGAACATTTAGGTCGGACCTTATATCTGACTCATTTTGAATGGTAATTAGTAATTATTCGCAGTTCAAGTATATAAGATACACATTGGATAACTATTCAGATGATCATCAACTATGAGTTAAGAGTATAAGTAGATATCTTTATTAGTAAGGCTGCTAGACTGTTATACTTTAGTTATCATAAATTAAATTAATAGATTTTTTGCGTTTTTAAATAGCTCGATTAACCCATTAAGTAACTAAAACACCGAGTGTAGTCAAATAGCATTCTAAATAATTTTCAAGTTTAATTTTAATGAAATTAAATGTTCATATTTAAAGTAAACCATTGCAAATATGTTTTTATTAGACGTCAAAAAAGTCAAACACAATTACTCATGCACAAATAAATAAACGTATACGTCCCTAATTAACATATTATTTTTTGTGCTTACAAAACAATCTAGTTAATTGAAACGAAAAGTAAACATTCAAAGAAAGCAATTATCATATGATCTGTTTGTAAAACGTTTTTGTATAAGAAACTGTATTTTCATTCTCCACTTTTGAAGTCTGCCGATTCAACAACATCGGGTAAATTACCAACTCTACAGCGTAAGATTTAAAAAAAAAACAAAAATACATTACCCACGATATCGGTAGTTTTGGGGGGACATCTCGGTACTTTGAGCGCCCCCAAAATGTGGACAATGAGTTAGCCCCCGAACCCATGTCAACGGTCCATATCCCGGCGCAAAACTCATCACAAAAGCCAAATCTTTTAATACGGCCGAGCGACGGGTGCGAATTCGCTGTTTATTGCTCTCTTCCGATTCATTTATTTTTGATCGAAGAAAGCCAGGTCAGGTCACAAAATAATATATTACATTCGATATTTTGCCTTTGAAATGCTTTACTGCTGACATTTTCACATAAATTACTGAATTCTTTGCACAAACTTATCTCAAAAAAGTATTTTGGCTTTTATATTTATTTCTATCGTTTCAGAAAACCAGCAACTATTTAAATTTAAATACCTAATTAGTTTTTAGGGTTCCATACCCAAAGGGTGAAAACGGAACCCTATTACTAAGCCTATGCTGTCCGTCCGTCCGTCCGTCCGTCCGTCCGTCCGTCCGTCCGTCACAGGGCTGTATCTCATAAACCGTAATAGGTAGGCAGCTGAAATGTTCACAGAGTGTGTATTTATTTAGCCGCTATAACAACAAATAGGTAAAAGGTAAAAATAATAAAAATTAAAGAGGGCCCCCATACAAAATACCTGATTTTTTGTGATAAATCTTGTACGATGGTGCAGAACCCTTCTTGTGCGAGTCCGACTCGAACTTGGCCGGTTTTTATGGATATTAACCAACCTAATTAGCTACATTATATTACCTGTGCTTCGAAGTAAGAAAGGAATGGATGGCGACCGAACCACATTCGTATAGCGGCAGCGTAGCTATGTTTTAGTGATCAGACCTACACTGACGTTAGCGCCGGCCCGTCTGTCTGCTTACGAACGCGATCAGTCCTTACGTTTTTCAGCGACACCTAAGAACTGCACAGGACGCCAATTGATGCAACGAGCATTTGTTGTTACGCGTCCTGAATTCAGTAGCGAAATTTTTTTTTTATGCGACCTGACATGGATGGCTAATACCATACAACCATCGTTATGATATAAGCCCAATACACCACATTCCCGAAGGAATTAGGTGCCATGCCAGGACCCCCTTTATGAGCACGGCTACATTGAACTGGATGGAAGACACGGACAATTTTTAATTGCCGCTTCGACTATCTTTTCATCCAATCCGATGGTACCAACCAGGCGGGCTTAAATACACTTATCGAACTCGGAAAGAGAAAGACAGTGGTGCATGTCGCAATTGAACCCAGACCTCTGGTATGCTAGGCCAGTCCCCGCAACACTAGGCAACGAGCCGCTCAAACTGACTGGCCAGCACTATCGTCAGTATATGTGCACTATCGTCAGTATATAACCGCTTCCACAAAATTGGGAATGGATAAGAAATACCTATTCTCTCGACGCCATCTTTAGTTAAAACTCTCTTAGAATTGCGTTGACTCG
This sequence comes from Incurvaria masculella, assembly GCA_946894095.1. NCBI lineage: Eukaryota > Metazoa > Arthropoda > Insecta > Lepidoptera > Incurvariidae > Incurvaria > Incurvaria masculella. Next base: position 3,017,272 of record OX335650.1, on the reverse strand, counting down.
GATCCGCGCCCTAAGCAATACAATACAATAGACAAGGCGGCTATAAGCGCGCGTTTGTAAAGCCAGATAATAATTTCTAGTTTATTTATACCGCACTTTGTACAATTACTTACACCTCTTCATTAATCATTACTCCAAGTTTCGCTGGTTAACTTCTGCCCAATGATAAGGAGAACCGACTTCACGACACAGGCAACAGAAATCTTCGGATTGAATCTACTTTACTTTGGGCGGTGATCATCAGTCATTAATTTCGAAGGCAAACTTAGAGCATAAGTCCTTCTTCCGGCACAACTACGTGTCTGTGCTTCGGGGTATTGTGAAGACATTAAAGACGGAGTGTTTAAAGTGAAAACTAACGATAGTAATATTCCGGGAGGTCACGACATTTTTGGTCACAATAAGGTAAATGGCTGAATCTGGGTTCACATGTTAGAGACCAATAATCTGATGCTAAATATGTCGGTCTGCCTGTGCCAAGTGGTTGCGTTATCTAGATTGGGTATATAAAATATATGTTGGTATGTACCTGCTGATGAATATACAGATTTTCTAGAAACATTGATGCTTATTAATTATACAACTATAACCAGTCGTTTTATTAATTAAATACTTAAATATACCTAAAGTTATATCTGTAACCTAAATCGCCTATAACTACGAAATGTAACCAACATTTTTAATCAGTTTTTGTATTGCTTACAAAGTATGTACTGATATTTTCATACTTCGTCATTCGCATTCATTTACCTTATGTCATATTTTTTTGTCACCATAACTACTTTTTCAGGCGCCTTATCTACGTAACGCAACCACTTATAACAGGCAGACTGACACATTTAGCTTCAGAGGGTTGGTCTTTATCCCGTGAACCCAGTTTCAGCCATTTACGTTATCATTACCATTTTTGTCGCGACCTCCTAGTCTATAAACTTATCGGGAAAACAACGGAGCTCTCCAGGGTCAGTGTACTTAAGTAAATTTCATGAAATTTAACGTTAGTAAGTTTGGACATAACAAGTGGAGTTTATGATCGGGAGAAGCGAGTTCTATGAGGTCGATGACTGTGTAGCGATGATTTCTAAAGGAGAAATTGTTGTAAATATAAAAGAAATCAAACAACATGGAGTCGTACATAAATATTTGAAATGCCTACTGTAAATACGCAAGATCGTTAATCAGAGCCAAGCAACGAAATTGTGTCTACGTTTGTGGAAACAGCGTCTACTAGAAACACGTATATCAAAAACTACTGCGGAAGCCATTCCGGCCGGTCAAGGACCCAGCAGGTCTATTCCTGGCATACAGTAATCAGAAATCAGGAATCCTGAGTCTAGAAAACCACTTTTGTAGTGGTTTTCAAAGCGATTTTCTTGACGAAAATATTCCGGAGAACAGTTTTTTTAATCATGAATCATCATGATAAAATGTGGAAAAACTCGCATTGAAAATCGGTATAAAAGCGGTATTCTAGACTCAGGATTCCTGATTCCTGATTACTGAATGCCAAGAATAGACCTGCAGGTCGTGCTTTGGGGCCAATACTGACGGAGAGTCCATTCCATTATTTACCGACGCTATGGATAAATGATGTAGATGATCGGTTGGTTGTCATTTTGGAAATTTCAACATTGAATCGATGCATTCTCTGCCTGTGCCGCGTTGAGCGATGGTAATAAGATAGTGTTCCTGCTTTAAAGCAAAGCATAAACACGGTTCGTTTCGTGTAGAACCTCTAATCTAACCAACACAGATATTTCAACGCTATTTCACACCTGACATGGATTCAATAAACCAAAACATCATATCGTATATCCGACTGTTCTCCTCTTAAGGTCGCATTTATCAACCAACTCGCGTGAAATAGTAGTCGGGCCAGTTTTGGAAATAAATACAAAACGGCGGAGTAGTTTATAAACAAAGCTGTTTTCCTCTACAGGTCGCATTTCTCAGCCGAATTTTGCAAGCAGGTTCGCTTTTTGTATAGATTTTTTTTTTAAAAATAATAAGAAATTTAGTTAATTTTTTTAATGTCAAATGTTGAAAAAGACAGACTCGCGAGGTCTACAGCTCAGATGGCTAGGAAATATTGTTTAAACTACGCGCATAAAACGCTATCAGCCTACGTATACCCGCCGCAGCAGCAGTTCGTGCAGCAGATACTGCGGTTGCATCGGTGGTCATGTTAATTGCGATCGAGTAATCAGGCCCAGGACGAGCTGTCTGATTAAACGCTTCGCAATTTGATAATGATTTAATACCCAAAAGCGAGATGGACGCAGTGACGTGTGCGGCGCTGCTGGGTAGGCAATTGGGTGGATTTGTATCTGATCGTCAACTTTACTGCCGGGAAGGGACCAATGACGGATTTAACTTATTTTTTTTGTACGAAACCGAGTATTTGGTAACATCCCTTTTCGACCTTGGCTCAACAGTCAACATTGAAACAATCAGAACCCACCGATCCTCTAAATCCTTTATCTGTAGGGTCGGTAAACAATGGAATAAACTCCGAGGTATATCCCCTAAAGTACAACCTGGGTCCTTCAAAGATAGTGTGAATAAGCACCTGACCGGCTGGCATTGATTTTGCATTGCCACCTGAAAGTTCGAAATGCCATGGGTGTCGTCGGGCACCTTAAGAGGTCCTGGCGTACGCCATATGCCGTGATTACGTAACAAAAAACCTACCATTTATCAAATACTCGATTGGACATTTATACAATAATGGTGGACTTAAATCAGCTATAGCCGATTATGCATCAAATAATATAATTTTCTTACCGGCTCTTCGCCTGTTTGCTACAGGCTAACTCCCTTGTGAACTTGTTTTATAGTTAATGTTAATAATTTGTTTCCGTTTTCCACCAGAGTTTAACGCTGAGACAACCAAAATAATGCGTGCTATTATGGTGGAGATTAATTTCGAATGTTATACGCAACCATGTAACAATGGTGAAACCTCCCTCAGCACACATAATTAAATTTCCAATAAAGCGATGCACCATGTATGTATCTCCCCCCGCGGCACAGAGCTACGAGTACTATCCGCTGACTGGAGCAAACACAACCGAATGCAAATATTCGCCTCGTGTTATGTGCGTATGCAAATGAATTAACAGTCTCGTGACTGCAGCGGCGAAATGAGGGCATTTATTACCACCTTGATACAGCTTACCTCTCCAATGAGCGGCTCGTAATTTAGGGCGTGGGGTATCTCCTATGAGTCGAGGTGCCATTGCGAAATGGCTTGCACCAATATTTTTGAGTTGGATAATTGCATTCCGTCACGAATGGGAGGTGCCCTGTGGTTCGGAATCTATGTAAAACTGTACATCCTCTTTGCAACTAGTTGGCAGGGTTAAGCCCGACCGGGTTGATACCATGGCATTGGATGAAAGATGGGCGAAGTGGCGATTGAAATTGTTCGTGTTTTATCCAGTTCCATGTTCTTTTTCTTTTTTTATGTGACTGGACATGGATGGCTAATACCACAAGTTCTGTCATGGTATTAGCCCAACACACCACATGGGAACTAGGTGTCATGCCAGGACCTTCCTTATATTGCACGGCTACATTGAACTGGATGGAAAACACGGACAATTTTCATTGCCGCTTCGACCATCGTTCATCCAATGCGATGGTACCAACCCGGGCGGGATAAACCCTACCACCTAGTAAGTAAGGAAGTTCATAAAGTGTAGCTCCTAGAATGGCACCTTCCTTCGGGAATGCTTTGTGTTGGGCTAATAACAGTAGGTGTGGTATTTAGCAACGGGTTGTCAATCCATAAGTATCCAGTTTCATAAGAAAACCTTCTACGTATTTTTTTAGTATGCATGATATGACTGCACCCTAGATGGCGCTGTATGAAGAACGTGCTCGTAAGGTTACTAAAGAAGTTCAATAGATCGACTTGAAACGTAACCTTGAGCCAACATAGGACAGATGACTTGAAGAGAAATAGAATCGAGCATTTTTTTGCTTGTTAATTTGGCGAAAATTTTATTAGGGTTCCGTACCCAAAGGGTGAAAACGGTACCCTATTACTAAGCCTCCGCCGTTCGTCTGTCCGTCCGTCCGTCCGTCTGTCACAGGGCTCTATATCAAGAACCTTAACAGGTAGGCAGCTGAAATTTTCACAGAGTGTGTATTTATTTTGCCGCTATAACAACAAATAGGTGAACTTAAAAAATAATTAAAATTAAAGGGGGGAGGGGCGTACAAAAAACCTGATTTTTTGGTGTTGATGGTACGGAACCCTTCGTGTGCGAGTCCGACTCACACTTAGCCGGTTTTTTTAAATATGATGAAATCAGCTTCATTGTTCTGTTTAAAATGGTTGCTATTATGTTTGAAAAAATATTTATATTACCATTTCAACGTTAGCTCGAATCGCGGTATTGATACCTAAGTATCTGTATTCAAATCAAACGTCCACAAATTGATTGTAATGTGATATGACAGGCCCTTTGTCGGTGGCCGCGCCGCTTCTCACGCGCCAGCAACCGCCCTGAAGTCACCAATACCCCGGGGGTTAGAAGTCGTCGAATGCACCCCGGCATTTGTGAATTTAGTTGCCAGTTCCGCGTTGAAGCATTTATTTGGGCCAAAGATCGGAAAGGGGTAGGCAGTAAGCTGCGTAAGCAAACAGTCCAGCATAGGTGAAATAGCTGGATCGTATGTGTCCGATCCTGGCGAGGGCAGGTATAGATTTGGATTACTGCTTTTTTTACCAAACAGGTTCACATTACAGAAATAAGATTTTTCCGATACGATTTTTTCCGCATCACTTTTTTCTAATAATTCCTTTCCTTTCGAGTATTTGTCGTCAGGAAAGGATGATAACTGATGTTAATTTTAAATCAATTCCTGCTACACTATTTTTTGGTGTGCAATTATTTCATCGAGAGTTGATTTATATACATTGTCAGATTGCTCTTAGTTAGATTTGTTTTCCTATTTCTCGTGATGGATCATGGCATTTCATCAATAAGAAATCTGACATCTATCACCCTAAAATTGATAATTGCATGTAACTTAACACCTTAGCGTATCTGTGAACAAACGATCTATTAGATCCGCATTCAAAGTAATTTTCCATATTTCCCTGATTTGATTCTTGTTTCATTTGAACGAATATGTCTTTGGATTAATCATCTGTGTGTGACTTCAAAAATCCAAAGGTCATTTCAGATGACTTTCCATCCCCCGACCGCACCGGCACGCATCATCCCCGATGTGAACTGCATGGGCCAGCGTGCCGCGGTCGCACCGCGCTCGAGTCGGGCCTTTGAAACAATTGCTGTGGCGGATCCATAATGTGTGGGCGAAGAGACACTGGGTTATTATTGAATAAAAATAGCCAAGTGTGCCCACAAGCGCGTAGGCCGCCGGAGGAGTTCAATTTATATTTAGCACAGAGTCAAACGAAGGATACCTTCTCCGAAATCATGATTGGATATGTTTGATAGCTGAGGCTCCCAGCTCCACTCAAGTCAATTTAGTTTTGGGCAATGATCGAAGCGGGGGTCAATAAGATGGGCCCTCGAACCACCGTGTGGCATCGCCCTCCCGCGATATTTGTTTTTAGTTTAGCGTTCTTTATGTCTTTTTTACTCGGACCCTGAGAGTCAAAGCGTGATGTTAAATAACCTTTAACCATCTTAAATGCAAAACGTTTTTTTTTCATTCGACTGGTATTTTCACAGATCAACGCATTAGAAAAAATTAAAAATAAATACTTCAGATCTATTAAATTGGTATAGATTTAACGTTAATTTTTAGTTATACAACCTTAGATTCATCCAAGTATATGTACAACATTGAAAAATATGTTGATGATGGACGAACGATCTACTTGCAAAGATGTACGGAACCCTCGATTCAAGAGTAGACTCGTATTTTTCCTTTTTTTTTCTAAATGTGAGATTTTAACTTTGGGACTACTTTTAATGGGTCAACTTCATGGATGAATCCCTATTTCGCTTGAAGTTGTATCATGCCCTTTACAATTCACTGCATTTAAAATAGATATTATAATATATGAACATAGAATATTTCGTATCATACACCTCGGAAAATATCTTGGAACTAGCACAATAATTTCTAATTTCCGACCTCAGTAATGGTCCAAGCAATAACACTTTCCCCGCGGTACTAAATGACGATAAAAATAACTCACAATCTGTGTCGGCTGTCACGCGCACAATAAGTGACAAATTATGTCAGATTCAAGTTATTGTCGCGCGCAAAAAAACGCCAAATTTGTCGCGACCATCACAATGGCGGCAGTGATATTAAATTGTTCACACGTCATTTTGAACGTGCGCACTTTGTTTGCTCGAGAAATTAACGAACAGTATTGCTTAATTGGACCAGATCCAGCTGATATTGCAATTGATGTGAAGTTTGAATCATTTTTAGGGTTCGTATTAATTAATTTTCAATTATATGACTTGACAGCGCCCTCTAGATTTCTTTTTCTTAATACGAGAGATTGTTATCGTGAGGAAATGGCAAATCATATTCTATTTGTGTTGAGATGTCAGAAAAGATTGAGTGGTTATCCAATGACATCTAAAATTAAAGCATTGTAATCAGATTTCGAAAATAATCAGAAATTCTAATGCTGCCTTTGACGAATGTCAAGACCAAAACCTTTTTCTGATTATTTTCAAAATATTATTTTAGTGCTTCAATGCAGATTTCGTTGAATACAAATCAATGAAATAACTCTAATTTCGTATCCATTCAATACATAAAATTATCAAATTACATCCAATATTAATGCAACCTTTTAATGCAACACAAGAGACATTTCATACACAAACCTGTTTTATTCTGTTTTTTTTTTTATTTTTGGGCTCACAACAATAGTTTTGACATTGTTTAGTATTACAAACCTTAAGTTCCATTCCTACATTATCCAAAAATTCAGTAATAAAGAACGAAACGAAAACAGGTTCCACGATCGCACTTCTTCCTTAGTCAACATTCGACTATTCATAATATACAATGCCATTTTGAATCAAAAGCATGATTCATAAAACGTAAGCAATAAAAGAAACCTTTTTTCCATAGAGCTCAAATAATCCGAGAACTTGCGAGAACGAATTCCGTTTAAATACTGGGCATATGGAAACACATCCATCAATATACAGCATAATATCCTAACGAAGTGCAGACTCTCCGCAAAAAACCCAAAGAAATCTAAGAAGAAATTAATGAAATACGACAGTCGGAAAAAAACAAAAATGTAATTTTCGCCGCATTATTATGACACGTGTCACAAACTGATGCATCGTAAGACATTATTCAGGCGTTCGATGCATATTAGAGGAGCATCAGAGATACGACGAGTGCAACGGTGACAGCGTCTGTCAAACATTCGATCGCTACAACAAGATGCACTCTCCGATGCACCGATCGAGGCTGTCGTGGGAAATCATCGCAGACGGGGCCAATGCAACCAAATTAAACGACGGATACATACGTAGGGACTGGACCCGCGAAGAGTCGTATTCACTACGTATAATATTCACAACGTATAATCTTATTTTTTTCCAAAAAATTAAAACCATGCATAACGTATAATAGTCACAACGTATAATGTTATACGTTGTGCATGAGTTTAAAAATAAAATAAACTCTTTGCATCATGCAGAACGTATAATAGTCACAACGTATAATATTCCTAACATGAATTCACAAAAAAAGAAAACCATGCAGAACGTATAATATGCCAAAAGCACTGCATAAAGCGCCCTAACAACGATACATTTAAGGCTGAAATTGCTACGAATCGATATCTGTTGAAGAGTAACAATTTGCTACAACGCTAATTGAGACGGTCGAAAAGTCGCGTGCGAGTATAATCTTTAATCTTATATCGATAAGGGCGCTTATCGTATGAAATATTTTAGGATTATATGATATGCATGGTTTTCTTTTTTTGTTAAATAAAGATCATAACATTATACGTTGTGACTATTATACGTTATGCATGGAGAAATAAGTAATTAAATTTTTTGGACTTCTTCATCACTACGTATAAGATTATACGATCTGCCGATTATACGTTGTGCATGGTTTTAAAATTTTGTTAAAATATGACATTATACGATCTGCATATTATACGTTATGCCGTTCCCCCCCCGCGAACAAGTGTCTCTCTAACATGAGATATTGTTAGAAATAGCCTTTTAAGGTTTTCATATATCAAAAAGAAAAAAAAATTCCTAATAGGATCAATTCGTTTTCCATCTATGTGTCTGTTTATCAAGACCCTTTTATCATTAACGCATGGAGATATTAAGTCAATGATGCAACAAGTTCATGCAAGTCAACACTCAAAAATAAATCAACACTTATAGGGCGCTTCCCGTTAACTTAATAATCTAGTCATAAAATTTGGCAAGACATAGTTATTTGTAGTCGTTTTAAAGTTTTTTTATGCATATCACATAAAAAAAACTTTTCCGTAATGGACGAACTGAATAATTACATAATTGTAGAGAAACCTCGGTGCGCGAGTTAGCCTAGCACTGGTCCGGTTTTTTTTTGTTTCACATTTAATACAAAAATAATTTGTTTACTTTACTTTTGAGTCTATGTACAGTAAGTTTATACATTATACTAGATTAAAGGTTTGTATAAAATGCTCTTTATAGTATTTATTAAAAAAAATTCATACTTTAAAGGATTACAAAGTAGTTTTTTTACATTGTTAAGCTCAACACGATAAAAATAAGGTTAACGGACAGATGGATGCACGATAAAGTAATCCTATGAGGGTTCCACTTATTAATTTCAAGGCATGAAGCCCTATAAACACGTTACTGAGCAAATAACCAATTGTGTGTTCCGTAGATAGTCGATTTGTGGAAACGGAAAAATAAAGAAGCCATGTAGAGTCAAATTATGTTTAGATTGAATGTATGAAGCCAAATGAAATGCTGGCAAAGCAAATATCGAATATCCAATTATTGTTTTCAATGTAACGGCAAAATATTACATTTGAGAATTCGAAATTCTTCTGTGAGTAATAATATATTTAAATCGTTTTACGGCAAGAGCGTGGACACTTTCAATATTCTGCTAACATTATAAGTGTGAAAGTTGGTATATTTGTATATATATATTACTTTTATAATATATATATATTATAAAAGGACTGTGCTAATTCTAATGCAATTTGGTACATATACCTCTTATGATTGGATTGATACATAGGATCGAGATCGGATAGAGAAATTAGATTAACCCGAGCGGAGCCTTATACCTCAACTTGTGTGAAATAAATGACGAATCCAAGAGTGCGTGTACCTTTATTGCAGGAAAATAAACGAATGGACAAATAAACAATGGTCATGAGGCATTGATCAATGTTTAGTGATGGTTGTGAAACACATACATTTCAATTGATCCTATTTATTGCTTTATATCAATTTTTTTAGGACATTTATAATACAGATAAAGTAATTTATAATCAATTCAATCGATTTATAATCAAGCGGCTCGTAGCTTAGTGGCGCGGGGACTGGCCTAGCGTACCAGAGGCCTGGGTTCAATACCGACATGCACCACTGTCTTTCTCTATCCGAGTTCGATAAGTGCTTTCCGTCACGAATGCGAGCTGCTCCATGGTTCGGAATCCATCTAAAACTGTAGGTGCCCTTCCCCTACTAGGTGGTAGGGTTTAAGCCCGCCCGCATCGCATTGTATGAAAAGATGTTCGAAGCGGCAATGAAAAATTGTCCGTGTTTGCCATCCAGTTCAATGAAGCCGTGCTCACAAAGGGAAAGTTCTGGCATGGCACCAAATTCCTTCGGGAATGTGGTGTATTGGGCTAATATCACAACGGTAGTAGAAATATCTTGTATCGTTCAGCAATATATTGGTTCTTTATTATGTCGCTGTCTTGCCGGTTCTAACTGAAGCTATCGCCCACTTTTTGAACTCAATAACAGGTGTCTCGTCTTGAACAGCAGCGGTATCATTATTTAAGTTGGTAGCCAAGATGAGATGAGATCATAATGCGCTTTTGGTGTTTGTGATAATTTTTTTTGCTCCTATAACAAATGATGGAATTTCTGCTTATTTGTATCAATCAAATTAAACTTCAAATAATTTCGACCCCAACGATTTCACTTCGAGGTTGGATGTATGCATTGAAAGACTATGGTAAAGCACAAAATGAACTACGAAGCGATGAACACTGTGGACTGGAATAGAGAAGTGGTATATCGAATAAAGTAATGATATTTAAAGGGCACTAGCATTTGCCACAAGCAAGCAATACGCCATATACGAGTAATACGTATTTGGCAAACACAGGATTCGACGAAATTTTATTAGTGAAGTTCTCAATAATTTCTTACTTGACTCTGTTTAAAAATTAAACAAATATAATAAAAACAAGGTAAAAAAATCACGTTTTACCTATTTGTTGTTATAACAGCAAAATAAATACACATTCTGTGAAAATTTCAGCTGCCTACCTATTAGGGTTCACGAGATACAGCCCTGTGACAGACGGATGGACGGACAGCGGAGGCTTGGTAATAAATAGTAATCCGTACCCCAACGGAACCCAAAACATCAATGAGAATTAAAAATACGTTTGCTTCAATGTTCACTAGATGTTGTCCAGACCTTAAATATACATAGTATAAAATATACTTGCTCTAGACTACTTTAGGACATTTTAAACTAAACATTTGAGGAAACACAATATATCGCACGATCGCCCCGTTGGCGATGCGCCGCCTCACTTTCCAAGATATCACGTTGCGACAATAAAAGCTCTGCGCTTCTACCAGCATCACGCCACAAGCCACCCCCTCGCGCCACCCGATCCCCAGCGCCGTCGAGGAAGATGTACGAATCCGAAGTATAGGCGACATGCACAGCGAAACACACGTATGGACTGGCACGTTTTAATTATACCGTTTTATGTCCCCGACCACGATATAGGTCTTAAGATATAGCCTTATGAGTCTATCGGCGCCTTCGATCTTCCCTGTTTGGTTTGGTTTATAGTAAGACTAGCGGAGGTACCCGGCTCCGCTCGGGTCAATGTCGTTTCGGACCATAGGCTTAGAATGTAAAGACATACAGAGTCAACTGACGGATGAGACCAAAATCGTTTCATACAAAATGTACTGAATTTTTTTTTTACTCAAAAACATTTCTATATCGCGGTATAGCTTCAAAATAATGATCCGAAGTTATGTTTTAAGTTTTACTTTGAAATATTGAGGAAAAGTTAAGAAATGTGATCGACAAAGAAACAGTCGGTCACCCCTTACTTACCATCAAAAAAGGGCTTTTGTCCGGGTATGCACCCGTTCCCTAAACAATCTATAAATGCACAGGTCACCATGCTTTCTTTAAGGAAAGGAAAGTTAAGAAATCATACAGACATCACAAAAAAAAACAATTCACATTCCATGAGCGTGACTCCAATGTAATTATAAAGATTTCAGAAGTTGTCTCATCGGGCAGATGTGTGCAATCTCCCTCTAACTCGCGGTAGTAGGTGGTACTTGAGTTGACGTCTCACTCCCACGCTTTGTTCGTCTTGTAAGGACAGCGCGCTATGCTAAGTCTGTTTCGGACTGTGTGTGATGTCGGGCTGAACCTAACATTTTTTGTTAAAAAAGTTTTACATGAGAACTTTTATCCCCCTTTAAACCTCTTTTGAGTTTATATCTCGCCACAAAAGGTAGCCAATATCCTTTTCTAAGGTCCAGACTCTATACATCTATAATTTTTTAATCGAAATTGGTTAAACTGTTTAGGCGTGAATTTTAACAGACGGACCGAGTTGTTTTCGCATTTATACTATTGATATTGGATTATGAGTTCTTCATTAACTGTCATTTATACATTGCGATCGAAACATATTTAGGTAGTCTATGATTTAATTGTTTTGTTAGTGATTGTTAATGTTGGTTAATGTAGCCTTAACACGAAATCAGCACATCACAAATACCGTAAGTAAAAATTGCAATTTCAGTTCGGAGACGTAAATACGAAAGACATAATGATCGCAGAAGCAGTAAATTTGTATTCGCAGGAACAATTTTGGTGATAGTCACATAGTTTTGATTTAATATTTTTAAGTGCCAAGAAATTATTTTCCGTGCCGCTGCCGCACCGTGCAGCAGGTCTATTCCTAGCATTCAGTAATCAGCAATAAGGAATCCTGAGTCTAGAAAACCGCTTTTATAGCGATTTTCGGATCGAGTTTTTTCACGGAAAACCTTATAATTTAAAACAACTATGCTCCGGAATATTTTCGTCAAGAAAATCCCTTTGAAAACCGCTACAAAAACGGTTTTCTAAACTCAGAATTCCTGATTCCTGATTACTGAATGCCAAGAATAGACCTGCAGAATACTCGACGCGCATGTAACATGAACTGAATAGTAGCCGTACAGCCTGCCTTCACTAGGGTTTTGCTAACCCTCCCGGTTCGGTTCGAACTATTCAATCCGCTAATGGATTGCCGATGAAATGGAACCGTTTCGCGGGTGTTCCTATGAAAAATCTATCAGAACACCATTCATGACGCGAACGTATCGAGTCTTTCAGAGGTCGTTTGTGGTGACGGCTTATCTTTTTTGATTTGCCCATCCGGGACTGTAAACTTTGGCAGTGTGATTTTAACAGGTTTTGATTTTATCCTACTGATGCTTTTTATGTAATCAAAATATAAACTTTAATTTCGGGAGATAAGAATAATAGTTTATTGGGTGGGGGGGGTGGGTTGTCAGCCTCAGTGGCCCAGTGGCGCGACACTTCGGCGATCGCTCTCCGAAGTTAAGCAACGCTGGGTCCGATCAGGTCTTGGATGGGTGACCATTCGACCGTTGAGAGAGGCTGGCCGTGGTTCGGATTCCACGTTAAGCTGTAGGTCCCCTTCCTTACTAGGTGGTAGGGTTTATCCCGCCCGGGTTGGTACCATCGCATTGGATGAACGATGGTCGAAGCGGCAATGAAAATTGTCCGTGTTTTCCATCCAGTTCAATGTAGCCGTGCAATATAAGGAAGGTCCTGGCATGGCACCTAGTTCCCATGTGGTGTGTTGGGCTAATACCATGACAGAACGTGTGGTATTAGCCATCCATGTCCAGTCACATAAAAAAAAAAACTTAAAAAAAAAAAGTAGTCCCACTGCATTTCTTCCCGCGCAATTTTGCATCCAAAATGTGATTGGTCGTTCGTGGTTCGGATTCCAGGTAATACTTCCCTTATTTAAGTAAATATACTTTTTCTTACTAAGCAGGTGCGTCGCTTATTCCAAGGAATGTGACATGTATGTATGTATAATCGACCGTTAAGCAAGGACACATTAATCGAAGAAAGAGCCCAGTAAAAAGAACTACTTTACGAATATACTGCAAGGCTGGACCAGAACCAGCAAAACCTACCATTCGCGGGTATTGCGTACACACTGCGTACAATTAATGTGTCCTTGTACGATTAGCCCCGATTGCACGAAGAGACGGCCTAGTTAATCAATATTCAAACACGTCACTTTTACTGAACCGCATGGAGCTCCTTCCATACTGTCCATGCATGTACGTTGATGTTGTTTCTGATGTGTTGTCCTTTTGTGCACTCGGCCCCGATAGTATTCATTGCAATTTAAGGAGATAAATAAAATGGTGTACATATTGCACGAAAAATAAATAGATTTATGATAGTGAGGTGCAATAGGAATAACCAAACAATATTTACTTTATAATTTACCGGTAAATATGTCTCCAACTATAATAATTACTGGTTTTATCATTTACTAGCAGCCCGTCCCGGCTTTGCACGGGCATATCATTTAAAAAAATATAATTTTGACGCAATGATACACAAATAAACCCTATTTTACGTAGAGTTCCTACATTGAAATATTTGGAATAAAAAAAAACTTGAGATATTTTTATTAGATATTAGAGAAATAATAAATTCAAAGTGCTATAGGGAGAACCGCGGCCTCCGACGCACTAATTATAAGCACGCTCCCGCCGCCGCGCCGCCCCGGCCGGCCGGTACCGCCCGCAAACGCTACGTCCCGCAATTTTGAAATCTGCAATATCTTTTTTTGTCATTTAAATCAATGTCAAATAAATTTAAATCATATGCTGTAAAGAGCCATATAGATCTATATTAAATCAACAATGTATTTAAGGTATTTAATTGAATAAGGATTAATGCTGTATTGGTTTAAATAGCTTCGAAAATAAGCCATTATTTGTCGTAAAAAGTAAATGACAAAAAAATGTTATTGTGGGATATCCATAGGAGATAGACATATACCATCGCGGAGTTTTCTGTAGACCTTTTCAATGTGTACAATACTTAGTACATTATTTTGATAAATCTGGTAGGGTTCAGTTTGCAATGTAAGCGGAAAAAAAATATTTTTTTACGACATCACATTGGAAACCTCAAAAATAACAGTATTTCTCCACTATTTAATGGATGTTATTTTACATATAAACCTTCCTATTCAATCACTCTATCTATTAAAAAAAACCGCATCAAAATCCGTTGCTTAGTTTTAAAGATTTAAGCATACATAGGGATATAGGGATATAGGGACAGAGAAAGCGAATTTTGTTTTATACTATGTAGTGATTTAGCGTACATTTTTTTTTTATGTGACTGGACATGGATGGCTAATACCACAAGTTCTGTCATGGTATTAGCCCAACACACCACATGGGAACTAGGTGCCATGCCAGGACCTTCCTTATATTGCAGGGCTACATTGAACTGGATGGAAAACACGGACAATTTTCATTGCCGCTTCGACCATCGTTCATCCAATGCGATGGTACCAACCCGGGCGGGATAAACCCTACCACCTAGTAAGTGAGGAAGGGGACCTACAGCTTAACGTGGAATCCGAACCACGGCCAGCCTCTCTCAACGGTCGAATGGTCACCCATCCAAGACCAGACCGGACCCAGCGTTGCTTAACTTCGGAGAGCGATCGCCGAAGTGTCGCGCCACTGGGCCACTGAGGATACAGGGATATAGGGACAGAGAAACCGACTTTGTTTTATACTATGTAGTGATTAAGCATTTATAGGGATATAGAGATATAGGGATATAGGGACAGAGAAAGCGACTTTGTTTTATACTATGAAGTGATAGTGATAATCACCATGTCAGCTTCCGCTGCAAATCGAAACTTTTCAAACCGTGGAAATAATAAATCATAGTTTACAGTTTAGAACAAAATAATGGTCCGAGCGCTAATATCTCTTCCATGCGGGCTCCTGTCTCGTAAATTGTTATCCTGAGGGAATGAAGATCTATTTTTATTGGCCTCGAGAAATGGAGAGAGGTGTTGGTACTCTTAAATGTAGCAATAGTGGAATGGATTACAGATAAAAAATTATAGCTAAAGGTTGTTTCAAAGATATACATTTTAGGAAATCGATAAAACTCCCATGAGGCCTTTGCTCAGCAGTGGGATGATATGTAACTAAAAAAATCCAAATTTTAAATTTAAATAACAATACTTATTTATGTATTTAAGGTAATTTTGGGCTTAAAATAAATAAATAATTGATATTTAATAGTAGTTGAACAAAACATATTAAATTAGTTCTGTACAACATAATAAATCAAGGAATGTGACATGTATGTCTGTATAATCGACCGTGAAGCAAGGATGAGATATGACGAAAGAGACCAGTAAAAGGAGGAGTAGGAGACATTCATTACGGGAGAAGGGACTGTAGGAGAATCCCAAATTATGGGTATACAGCCGGTGGCGAAATTGGTAGACGCAATACCCGCGAATGGTATGTTTTGCTTTGCCTTGCAGTATATTCGTATTACTTCTTTTTACTGGGTTCTTTCTTCAATTAATGTATCCTTGCTTCATAGTCGATTATACAGACATACATGTCACATTCCTTGGAGTAAGCCACGTACCTGCTTAGTACGAAAAAGTATATTTACATAATAAATCAATATTGTGCCTGGAGCAGCTAAACTTTTTTTTTTCTTAAAAGATCATGACATGTGTATTATTATTATGTATGTGGATTATTTAATAGTTAAGAACACAATAGTTTACACACACACACAAACTACCTAATAATAAGGCCAAAAAATGTATGTTTGAATTGTTTAAATACAATACCTACCTGAATCATCACATGATGATAAATTGTGATCATATGACTCTTTCATTTCCAGGAATAAAAAAAAAACGTTTGCAAATTGCAACTGATGTAGTTCGACGGAAAATAATATTATTGTTTACGGATGTAATCCAAATAATTCTGCATAAATATGCAGAATGATTTGGAATTAAAGGGATGTTTGAAAGTTGTAAAATTACAAAATGTTTATTGAGAGTCCGTTCGTTTCATATTGTCAATTTTGTGAACACAATGCCGGAGACCTGGTCGACATCTTAATAAAATATAATTTAATAATTCAATGTGAAAATTTTTCAGTTTTAGACACTTCACTGCCAATATGCTTCAAACTTCGACTACTTAAGTGCTATACTTAAAATGCAAGTGGAGATACACATTAGTTCCCATAAGTATTGGCTTAATGTTTCCCGGCGCCAGCCAGCATCTATCCAATTCAATTTACACTTTATATGCCACAAATCGGGGCTGCTCTCGAACGATTCACGCAGCTCGCTTGACTAGGCTTTCAACGGATGCATTTTCATTGTGTTTAATTGAGCGAGCAAAGAGAGGTTCTATTTCAGTGAGATTACGTTTTTCCCCACCAATATGTTAACTTTGTGTTACCTTTAATACAGACCTTGTCGGTGTCTGACCAGGGCATCAATGCTTTGAATTCCGCGATCAGAAATCTTGAATCTTTCAGTCGAGAAACTCGTTTTTTAGCGGTTGTCAAATCGGTTTTCTCGACGGAAAGATTCCTTAGTACGATATATCAAAGATTCAAGGTTTTCCATCGTAAAAATAGCTTTGACTACAACCAGTTTTCAAGCACTGAATTAATTGAATAGGTCTACAAGCGTGCATCTTCTTGAAATAAATTGATTGAAAAATATTGGTGTCTAAGGCAATGTTTTTTTTTATTGAAATGCTATGTTAATTTTTCAATTACAACAGTACATCAAGGAATAAAAATATCCCATCATATATGTATAACAAAACAATCTATTGCGGTTCATCGCCTAGTGGTGCGGGGGGACTTACCTTGCATAACAGAGTTCGGGTTCATATCCTCGACCTGTGCATCCAACACTTTCTTTCTCTTTCTGAGTTGCATATGTGTATTTTCGAAAGCGAACTGCTCCATGGTTCGGAATCCATTTAAAACTGTTGGTCACTTTCCCTCACTAGGTGGTAGTGTTAAAGCCTATCTAGGTTGGTACCATCGCATTAAATGAAAATCTGGTCAAAACGGAAATAAAAAAGTCCTTAGCCGTGCTTATAAAGGGATGGTCCTGTCATGGCACCTAATTCCTTCGGGAATATGGTGTATTGGGCTTGTATCATATTGGTAGTTGTGTGGTATTAGCCATCCATGTCAGGTTGCAATTAAAACAATATTTTGAATTGAAAGTCTGCAAGATTCAGGTAACCTAATCTTACATAAGGTAACCAGGTAATAAAGGCAGACAATCAATATCACTACAAATCATGTATTAGTACAAATCATCTAAGTACCAAAGTAACCAAAACTCACTTGTATAGGGGCAACATAGCCATGTAAAGGTCTTATGCACTGATGCTAGTCGTTCCGCTTACGAATTCGCAATGCGCGACATCGAATTTTCGATGCACTAAATAGCGTCCTGTGAAATTCTAACGGGTCGTTGGAACTCGAAAACATCAGTAGTGAGCTAATTCGTAAGCGAACTGACAGGCCGTTGCTACCACCATTGTATGTGCGGCCCCGATACAAACTAGTTTCGGTTGCCACTCTCGTCTTTCCTTACTCTCTGGCCACAGCCGTACAAAGCTTTTTTTTATTTTTAAATATGGATTTTTTTTATTTCAAAAGTTAAGCTACCTTTAAAAAAAGTATGAAAGAGCTTTCAAAACGTTTTCTCCGGATTTTGGCCAAAATGCCAGACCTAATAGAAGTCCGGCTTTTGTTATTTTAGAATCTGGCAACCCTAGTTCCAGCACAGCAAATAAATGAGTCCAGCTTCGATTGTAAAGTCAGGCGGGCGCAGGCGCACAGGGTACCGCCTTGACTGCCGCCCGCGACGTATAAGGGCCATTCCTGTACATATTTGGAGCAAACATTCAATAGTACTCGATTGTCTCTAGACCCCGTACCTGAGTTACTGAGCGCAGCGCAATCATTTTGAAATTGTGCAGCCGATATTGCAAATGGCCCCGTTTTCGGTCTCGCAATCCTTTTAGATTTGAGTTGCTAAAGCAGCCTTATAGGCTTTGCAAATTTGGCATATTAAAGATGTTCCGACCCATTCAATGTTTTTTTACACAGACGGCAAAAAGTATTGCACTTTAAGGCACGAATTCGTCAAAAATATTAAATATAGCCATAGTAGTTGCAGCGAAAACATATTCACAATTTCAGGTTTAATGGTTTCGTTGCAATTGCCGATTAGAAGTTTTACACCGTTAGGTGGCGCTGTTAAATAAAAATCGTATTTAAATAAATTGTAACAAAACCAATAATCCTGAAATTGTGAAATTGTTTTCGCTGCAAGTAATATGACTATATTAAACTTTTATTATTAATTCGTAGCTTAAAGTGCAATTCTTTTTGCGTTATGTGTGCAAACAACTTTATATGGGTCGGAACAGCCTTAAGGGCCGAGTGCACGAAAGCATAAAAAATAAAAATCAAAGTCAACGTATGATTAAAGACGTCATTTTGTATGGACAGTATGGAAGAAACTCCGTGCAGTTCACTAAAAGTGACGTGACACCTTAATATCGAAATAATTGTAACCAATTATCGATCCTCGCCGAACCGATTTCAGACATTTCTACATTTCTCAACGCAGAACAGGCAGGGAATGCACCCATTCACTGTCAACAATCTCAAAATAAGAACCAACCGATCCGATAGATCCTTTATCTACAGGGTCGACAAACTATGGAATGGACTCCCTGCCGAGATATTTCCCCCAAAGTACAACCTAGGCTCCTTCAAAAATGGTGTCCTCGGGCACATTTTATGTGAGGGCCTGGCGTACGCGTATATGTTATCAGCAACAACGTCAAATCTTTAGTTACTATAGTTGAGAATTGAACGGGGTGGGTGATTAAAAAAAATCTAATTTAAATGAGTATAGCCTTGAGTGCGTGCATGTCTTGAAATATTGTTTCCTAATCCTTCACTCGGTTTTACTGTTTTATCAAGACCAACCGACAACGTCTAAAGTGTGACAAATATCACCTCATAATAATTACATCGACTCGATTAGCCTAGACATAAAGAAAGAACCTTATAACAAATAAAAACTAGGCGCCTTGACTGGAACTTTCGTCATTGGTCTCTAACTTTCATTGAACTCGATGCATTCAATGCATTGGTACATACCCGGATGGTTACACACCCACACCCTATCATAAAGTACGTAAGGAACCAACAGTTATACGCGGAATCCGAACCACTGACAAGCTCAGCGGTCGCAAATGATCACCTATCCAGACCCAAACCGCGCTCATAGTTGCTTCACCTAGATTTTCGAATAGAAAGGTGCGCTAGTGGCCTTCCACAAATGCATCTGAGTATAACTAGTTATTATGCATGATAAAACTGGAAAAATAAATGCATAACAATGTTAAACAGTTGTTCTTATCTGAAGTTCCGTACAAAGGGATATCGGGATTGGTGGAATATTTATTTAGAGGTGACTAATGCCCCTCATCCGGCTTAAGATCTGGAGTGACATCTCACAGTTTCTGGGAATGTTTTGATATCCCTGGCTCTGTAAACAGACTGCGCTACAGATACCAGGGTGTTGATAAACTTTGTAGAGCGGACACAGACGCAACGGCGTAGAGGCGTCTTGATATAGTTTTGAACAAACGTTTCAAGTTTAAACAATTAGTATTGTTTTACACACACACTTAAAAAGAAGACTGACCGGACATTCAGTAATTTAAGCATATAATTGAGAGTATTCTAGACGTAAATTTGGGCAACAGGACGAAGTGCTTCAGGTTAAAAAACTTGGTGGAGACACATAAAAAGTTGAAATTGTGTCTGAAATACTTTACAAAAAAATCTATAAAATGAAGTTAATACCATATCTCCCCGCATAAACCAATGTTTCTTATATAAACGTATTGTTGAGATGATTTAATTTTTTTAATTCAATTTTTTTCAAACAAATCATGCAACAGATCTTAAACATTTGATCGACTTTACAAGCAAAATTACTAAGGGTGTTAAGAGGAAAAACAAAGAATTGTTACTTATATGTGAGTAAGCGGCTGGAGAATTAATCTGAAAAATATCACTACTAAGCAAAATATATAAAAAAATTGGACGCGCCTCAGAGGTCCTCGAGGTCGCGCCGCGATCCTGATGATGTCGGCAACGATGAATGATGAAACGTCGGAAAGAAGTATGTTTTCACACTGTAACTCCGTAAATATGAAATTAAAGGTTTTTAAAAAATAAATGTTCATAAACACATGTTAGTAACTTTAAGTTAGCGCCGAACAACGAAGATTATTTTTATTTTGTGTCGAATGGTTCTTAAGGGCGTGATAACAGTCGATTGCGTTCAATTTAAATAAGCACGTAAGTAAAAAACCATTTAAATATGTTTAAAAAACCTACAACAAATTGTGATGGTAAAAAAGTAAATAGGTAGATTGATGGTCTAGCTGTAATGTAAAGATAAAACTGTAAGTCTCTTGTTCTAAATGTTCTCAAATTAGACATATATTCATAACTTTCTTAAAAAAGTTTCAACACAAAGTAAGAACTTTAAATATGTACCGTTATAGGTTTCAAATATAGCTAGACTATTAATACATCTTTAATTTTTTTTTATTCCAAAATTAGTAGTAGCTATCATCAAAAACATTAAAATATGGTTTTACATTCATCTCTATGAAACTGAGCTTAATCAAGTGTTATCACGCCCTTAAGAGTAATTTATTGGTCTCTGTTGATTCCATGTTTGACGCCAACATAAAATAAGTTACTAATATATGTTAAGTATACATAAGACGTTTTTCGCTTTTCTATTTATTTTATATGTTTTCTTTTAATGTATTAAACCAGGTGGCACAGTTTGCTAGGTCTGTGGCCTCTAGCAGGGTATCGTCGCCCGGACAGCTGCACCCAGCCGCGTATCACCCAACAACGAGCGGACCGCTGTTTATCGCGTTCCGTCAACAGCGCCGTGCAATCGCACGCACTCTCCCGTATCCAATAGTAATGGCTTTCGATAATCAAGTGCTCTTCGTTTGGATTGAATCATCACGGTTTCAACATTATCATAACAAATTTACTTCATCCACAAAAACAGCATTTTGAGAATCACCATAAATGGACCCTTTATATTAAGGCCCTGGTACTAGCCAAATCGCAAAGTTAGACGAGGCACCCCAAGTTAACTAACTAAGTCTGACGATTATAAGTGTCATTCATACAATATATGATTCCTTGTCTAGGAATCAACCTATTTTCGTTAATGTATGTTTCCTTTTTCTATACAAAATACATTGCGGAAACGGTGTCCATTACCGAACTTTTTTGACTAAATGTAGAAATCTAAAAGCAAATGGAATTTTTTGTTTATGCATATATGCTGTTTTTGCTTATATCTAGAAATCGAATTACTTTCAGATTTCTAATGAGAAAAATCAACTTTTTTATTTTTATTATTATTTAAATAAATGATGGAATCAAAAAATATTAACAATCCATTATCAGTCTGGAGTTCTATTTGGATTTGCTGAAGCGTTTCACTACATATAATTACATTTGTTAAAAAGTGCATTTGTATGGCGCGAGTAGTTGGCTAGTCCTAGCGCCTTAAGCAAAAGGAAATTATTTTAAACCAGGATACAAAGAAAAAAAACGTGGTCGAAACGGCTGTAGGTATGGGGCGCGAGGACTTGCTTCCCATACCAAAGGGCATGGGTTCAATCCCCGCCCCGTTTATGCACTAATTACTTTCGATTTCGAGTTTAATAAGGACATTTCGCCACAGATGCTTTGCTGTTCCATGGTATGGAATCCATGAAAAACTGTAGATCCCCTTCCTTTACTGGGTGGTAGGGTTAAACACGCCCGAATCGGTACTCTAATCAAATATATATTCAGATAATACTATGATCGAAGTGGCAATGAAAATGTATCCGTGTTTTCTATCCAATTTAGTGTAGCCGTGCTCTTAAATGGAAGGTCCTGGCATGGCACCATTCCTTCGGGAAAGTGATATGTTGGGCTAATATCATAACGGTAGTTGTATGCTATTAGCCATCCATGTAAGGTTCCATAAAACAAATATTGTGGCTAAATAATGTACAGAACTGCAGGCTCATTAGTCTTGTTAAAAAAATAACCATAGAATGACATGTATACCAATTGCTACGCATCACTGATAAAATAATGCAATGTTTTAAAGCGCCTAGTATTGGCTGAAGTAATTGTCTGGATAGCTCAACGGTAGAGCATTGGACATGTAATCCAAAGCTCGTGGGTTCGAAACCTGCCGCATACGAATGTCCTGACCAAACATTTTTTTATTTATTTTCAAAATCTGATGAGAATGCCTTAACATAGTTTAACCCCCAAATTAATAAAACTAAAATTGGCTCAAATACCCTTTTTTGTGCTGAGCTTACCAACCGCCCTGTATGGGCCGGACGCGTTTGATACTCCGTAAAATATGAATATGATATCATAAATGTGAAATTACTCTGTATGTCTGTAACGTTTTAACGCCTAAGCCGATCAACCAATTTTGTTGACATTTGGTATAGAGAGAGTCTGAACCTTGGGAAAGGACATAGGGCTACCTTTTGTGACGAAAATTTAACTCATAGGTGGTGAAAAGGGGAATGATAGTTTGTATGAGGAAATCCGAAACGAAATTGACCCGAGCAGAACCGGGTACCTCCGCTAGTAGTTATATAATTATGATATAATTAAAATATGTTTCGAAATGTAAATCCGGATGATGTAAAAGTGCTTGTTGGAAAGCTTTTCCAATATAACTTCACATGCATCATTCGTCTCGACACAAGAAATTGTTATTGCAGACATTCGTTGGTCGCGCCTAATTAGCGTCAAACCCGAGTCGTGTGCATGCCGTTTACTGCGACAGACGCCGTAAAAAATACATCCGAAAACCGTGAAGACACTCAGCCGTCGGCGTTAAGTAGCGTCGTTAAAAGTTTAACTCTAAACAGGACGACTGCAGTCGATATCAAAACAATTTCCTTCTCCAACTGTACTTCGTCTGCTCAATGGAGACGTGCATGGCACAGTTGACAAAGATTATTTCGCTGGCCACATCGCTTGTGTAGCATGCAATCGTTTATTGGGAGTTTTTGCAATTGTTTGGCAGTAGCATTTAGATCTAAATATGTATTCGATTACTGTGGACGGACAACTCGTAGAGGTTCTTTGCGGATTCTTCTTTACTGAGTTGATAGAATTCACGAATCAATCAGTATTTGACGTAACTTAGTGAAGTTTGGCTACCAAAAAAGTTTAAATGAATGAAATGAAAATGAAATGTGGGAAGAAGTAACTGTCAATGAAAAATATAATAAACGGAACATAGAATAAACAATATTAACGAAAGGTTATTGAAATGTTTAATTACGTTTCGCCGTTGATCTGTCTGTAACTAAATACCATTACAATAGTTAAAACAATTAATACATTTTTGTTTGCCGAGCTGTCGTCCATAGAACAATTTGCCATTTGCAAAACATAATTGCCTTAGGGCATTATTTAACATCCAGCCTGGTGTTAGATAATACCTTATGAAAATCGTTCTACTTTTTTCCAATCGTTTGCTTGCCTGAGCAAAAAAAACACCGGTAGCACTCCGGGAGTGCCGGCAGAAGTGAAAAGTTTTTACCCATCCAACAAAAAGTGCTCAGCGCCGCTAAAGAAGTTTTCACTTCAATCTTACGCTTTTTCGATCAGCATCACGTGACCCTGACGCGAGTTTGGAAGTTTTTACCCATCCAAAAAAAGTGCTCAGCGCCGCTAAAGAAGTTTTCACTTCAAAAACTCTTGGACACTTCGAATACTCTTAACGGGCGACCAGTTTGCATATTTTATTCCTGGATATTTTGTACGTTATTCATGGTTAGGACATTTTCATTTTTCGTTCATAGATGTATAGTTATGCAGCCACCTCTTACGCTTAGAAGTGTACTAATTCAATTACAAAAATAAACATAGAACTATGAAGCTGTTGGAATTTACATTAATATAATCGTAACTACAATACGAAACACTAATTATGCATTTATCAGTTTGAAAAGGGCTTTGTCTTCAGTAATGTAGGTCTTTTTAAAGTTAGGAAATTCATGTAAAACTATAAATAATCTTTTTAGGGTTCCGTAGCCAAAGGATGCAAACTCTACTACTACTGAGTCCACG
The DNA here is from genome assembly GCA_946894095.1 of Incurvaria masculella. Classification (NCBI taxonomy): domain Eukaryota; kingdom Metazoa; phylum Arthropoda; class Insecta; order Lepidoptera; family Incurvariidae; genus Incurvaria; species Incurvaria masculella. The sequence goes on along the minus strand of OX335650.1, from coordinate 2,992,684 downwards.
CTAAGCGTCCGTCCGTCTGTCACAGGGCTGTATCTCATGAAACGTAATAGGTAGGCAGCAAAGTATTTATTTTGCTACTATTACAAAAATAAATAATAACAAAAATACATACAAAGACATGTTTTTTTATGATTAATTTTGTACTGAACCCTTTGTGTGCGAGCCCGACTCGCACTTGACCGGTTTTTACTGTCATACTATATTAGTGTTTAATCATCAACAATGTTCTTTTTCCGTTCATTTCAATGGACCTGGCATGTTACTTAGTTTCTTTGAAAGGTTCTGCTTAAGGTGGCCCATCCCGCTCATCTCCCCATACAAAAGGGGAAAGAAGATCACGCCCATATTTCTTGTCAGAGATCTAAAATTTTGCTCAAAAGAGCTTTATTTGATCGAACTAGATGTCTGATGACCATCGGCATTGTAAAATTGTGTTTGGTTTCTAAGTTATAAGGTCCGAATGTTCGAATTTTTCGCGCGTTTTATACAATCAATTTGGAGGTGGATTACGCAATGATAAAGTAAGAATATCGTTAAAAGATTAGTCATCAGACATAGCTTATTTAATCAAGATTTATGATATATTTGGTTTTTGTTAAATTTTTGACTACGGCGGTCGTGGTTTACTTTTAGCTATATGTCGTTTTGAAATTGAAATTTTCGTAAATCTTACCAAATCATACATTATGCACATTGTCTTTTTTGTGGACATGTTGCATCTTCCTCATCACGGAGCTTGTCTTATTCTTTGAAACATAGAAGGTCCCAGAGCGCAACAGCACGGTTTTGTACCGTGCCCGCGAATGAGTTGGGCCCGCCGGGTTGGGCCACCTTAAATAAAATGTTTGCTAATGTATCTCCTATCATAACAAACACGACTACTCCATTGATCAAAAATGCGTTAAGCACATACGCAAATATAAACACAGAGACACGATAAACCTATTGAAACTGATAGAATAGATAATTTGGCCCTTTTACGCCCGATGCACATTATGCCACGTGAAGTATGAAGTCTGGCGACCACGTGTTCGAGATGCTCGCATCATAATCTGTTGCTATAAAATGATTATGGAACGCAATGAGGTCAAACTGTTTAAGATACTTACAGTTCGCATGAATTTAAATCGAAGCGGCTGCCACTGTACGTAACAGAATGGCTATGGAGTATAGTTAGGCTTTGAAAAAGCATGTATGGAATAAATAATTTTCATTGCATTTTTTTTAAATCATGAGAAGTTAACGAAAACACGTAGACGTGTCAGAAATATATTATCACAGACGAAGTGAAGCATATATTTCACGGCCTTTACATGCGATAATACTAATATCACATGTATATTTCAGTATCGTAGACTTTGTTTGTTAAGTCATTTCTATGTTTAATCCCTTTAAATTCTTTTGATTCGTCTGGAACCGTTCTATCATGTTTTTTTTTCATTTGGCAATATAATTTGTATTGTATTAATATTGAGTTTGTATTTCATAAATACAGACGGAAAAATCTATAAATCAGTGAAGTTTATTTTCGGGTTATTTTTAACTGAGGTTCCCGGATTCTAATCCGCGAACCTATGAATTTGTAACATTAAGCCTGGTTTTCACCAAGTGCTGATTTATTTTAATCGACTCTTTAAGGGCCTTTATTAATAAAGTGCTGATTAACATGTACTGGTCTTGAATGCAACCTAAGATATGTGGCGATTAAGCTTATCAGCAGTAAGTGAAAAAGGCCCTGAATGACTACCATAATAATAAATGAAATGAAAATGATGATTTTTATGAATTTTATTCTCAGGGTTCCTCCGAGCTAAATTCGTTCATATTTAAAAAAGCAGAGTAAAAGTAAGAGCGACGAGCAACCGACAATGTAAATGGCAGCTGGTTGCATACAATCTGACACAGCGAGCCGTGATCTCGTTGCATTGTGCGAAGATTACTTCTCCTCCGGCGACGCGTCCCTCCCCGCGCCGCCGCTCTGTCTCCGCGCGGCTCTGTCACCACGCGGCTCTGTCGCCGCAGGCAGCCGAGCGTCGCTCCCTGGTCACCGCGCCGGATGTTTTGCTGTCTTTTACATTTTTGTGACAATTTTTAATCGTCCGGGAGCTTGAAAATTAATAAATACTTGTTTACTATGAAAAATCATTGTTTACTGAATATGGTGCTGTCTCTACAACAAACACAAAAACAACAATCGTTGTTATTAATATTATGTCCGCCTAGAGAACCAATACGGTAAAACAACTAAATAAGTAAATGAATAAATAAATAATAATGATCTCGTTGCATTGTGCGAAGATTACTTCTCCTCCGGCGACGCGTCCCTCCCCGCGCCGCCGCTCTGTCTCCGCGCGGCTCTGTCACCACGCGGCTCTGTCGCCGCAGGCAACCGAGCGTCGCTCCCTGGTCACCGCGCCGGATGTTTTGCTGTCTTTTACATTTTTGTGACAATTTTCAATCGTCCGGGAGCTTGAAAATTAATAAATACTTGTTTACTATGAAAAATCATTGCTTACTGAAGTCAACCTAGGACTGGCTCTAGTATCTGATGCCAAATACGATTTTGGTGACGATGGCAATTTGTTAGAATGATCAATCTTTGGAGTCAAACACGCAAGACAGATAAAACATTCCATGTAATTATGGCGTACCACTTAGGTCTGCAGATAATCTCCTGCTCCTTATTCCGTCACATTCTTCCACTGCTTATTCGGGTTCTTTTACATCACTCAGCACAATTGTGGAATCAATTGCCTCTTACTATTAGAGTAAGTGCTTCTTTTTCTATTTTTAAGGTAAGATTAAAATCTTGGTACTTGACATGTTATAACCATTAAATCAATCAAATATTTTCTGTTTATATAGTTTTAAGTTATCTAATGTAATCTAAGTGTGATTATGGTGTTTAGTTTTAAGTAATTTAATGTTTCTTGCTACCTCTTAATATATTTTCTAATATTCAGGTTAGCTGTTAGAGATTGCCTTTGGCAATAAGCTCGCCTTTGTATACTATGTAATAGTTGTAAGCAATAAAGAATAATTTCATTTCATTTCATTTCAATTCATTTAAATTCATTTAAATTCATTTCAATTCATTTCAATTCATTTCAATTCATTTCAATTCATTTCAATTCATTTCAATTCATTTCATTTCAATTATCTATAATCATAAACACTACAAGGGATTCATTGGAGAAGGGACGGTATATATCGGCCGATAAACGTCTATCTTTCTCGTTTCCGCTCGCACTAAAAGCGAAATAAAAACACATATATCGATGGATACAGCCGTATTGCTTTTGTGCTCCCGATGAAGGTGGCGGAATTTGTAGATGTATTGCCCGCTACAGATTTGTTTGCTAGTTTAAGTTGAGCCTGGCACTATGTTTTAAAGCAGTTCTTTATACAGCTTTGTGTCATAAATTAATGTATCCTTCCTTCACGACCAATTCTCATATTAACACTAATATTGTTAATGCACTTGTACCTCAACTGTAATCGTAAGCAGTGGCAAAGCACGTACCGTCATACAATGCGATTCAAATAAGAATTGGACGGGGCTCGTGGCTGCGTCGACGCCCACTCAAAAAATATCAGAAAAATTGTAACTACAAAAATAGAAATTATTTTTTACTTTTTAGTGCTTTTTCTTTGAAGTCGGTTATAGCAGTTTGACATTAAAAATGGCGGTGATCCTATCCTATTCTTATTTGAATCGCATTCATTCTACATATCAACATCACCGTCAACGTATGATTAAAGCCAAAGCCAAATTTGCGTTGCACGAAACTTAATCATTACGTTGATCGCTACCGCTAATCGTAATCACCCCAGACCCATTGATCACCGTCAAATACGATTAAATAATAATTCGAAGTACCAAAAGTCACTATTTTTACATTTTTGTAGTCTTATTGGACCTAACATAATAGGTAAACGTCGCCATTAAGGGAATACAATGCTTTGTTTTTCATAATTATTATCCTGGCATTCGGTGCCACGGATTAAACATTTCGGCGCAAAATGTATGTAATCGGCGGTGTTGCCTAAAGCTGATAGCCAAGCCGATATATTGGGCGCTAGTAGCGCCACCCCGCGGCTCCAAGAGCAACTGTTTTGTTTGTTAGTACGATTGGTTGATGCCAGATAGTGCTGGATACTGTGGGAGAAGGATAGTACTATGTCAGCTCAGGCAGTGCTGATAGTTGCCATTCAGGAAACATTTTTCCCGAGTGTTTCGAGAGACTATTTGTGGTCTGACGCCTTAAAAGATAACTTTGACGAAAATATGTTACGTGCAACTCGATTCCGCGTGACGTGCGATTAGCCGTCACATCATCTTTAAATGTAATCATAACGGAATAACATTGTACGAGGCGTCGTGTACTCGGGCCTAAGTGGACGTTAAAAAAAAATCCAGCTGAGTTTTCTGCCAGTTCTTCTTCGCTGGGATTGCTGAACGGGCTAATGATAAAATATGGCAAATCCGAGTGCAGAGTGTACTGTCTATGGATGCTAAATAAACAATAAACTAAAAACGAGAGCCTATAACTATCTTTATGGCTTTATAGTTATAGTATAAGTTTAATCTCTAATGATAACATGTACATAATGTTTTGAAAACTTACGGTTTTCCGGTGTGCAATGCCGTGCTTGGCCGACATGTTTCGCTTCCCACGACGGAAGCATCGTCAGGGCCACTTCGTTGCCCCGGAGTTACGTCTGACAGCCCGGCTCGTCATACATTGCTACATAACATTGCTGTTACCGTTTGACGAGCCGGGCTGTCAGACGTAACTCCGGGGCAACGAAGTGGCCCTGACGATGCTTCCGTCGTGGGAAGCGAAACATGTCGGCCAAGCACGGCATTGCACACCGGAAAACCGTAAGTTTTCAAAACATTATGTACAGCGACGGTGTAAATCTAAGAACATAGATAACATGTACGTTAAGTAATATCTCCTACGTAGGAGTGTTAAAAAAAACCCGGCAGACGCGGACTCAAATAAAGATGCAATCCTCGATACGCATGCGCTGGTCTTCCGCCAATAAAGCCCATTGAAAAGTACGAGGTGAACGACTAAAGCGGCGTGTAATTTGTACACGGCACATCTCGGCAACTCTTACTAATATCGCATTTGTCACTAGGGCGCGAGGAGACGCCACCGCGACACGTGTGCCGGAGCGTGATTAATTGCACCGTCTACACGAGCCTAACTTACATTTGATTTTGGAGCCTTTGGCGTCACTCGCGCGCCGGCCTCGCCTTAATTTGGGCCGCGTCAATGTGACATCGCACAATATTTATGTAGTTTTTAGGGTTCCGGACCCAAAGGGTGCCAACGAAACCCTGTTACTTAGCCTCCCCTATCCGTGCATCCGTCCGTCCGTGCGTCCGTCCGACCGTCCGTCTGTCACAGGACTGTATCTCATGAACCGTAATATCAAAAACGTTTATTGCACTTAAATTGCACATACTCGTAATAGGGCTATCTTGAAATTTTCAGAGAGTGTGTTTTTATTTTACATTTGATGGATGACTGGGTTGGGTTACCATGTAAAAATCACACGAGCTGTCTCTATCCGCACAGACTCTTGGAGAGAAGTCAGTGAAAACTGACTGTATTAAGATGGAATTTAATTAATATTGAGAGATTGAGCCTCCACCGAGAGATGGAATCCATTGAGAGATGAGATGGAAATAGATGGAGTCTCGGGCATTTTTATTCTTACAATGTATAGACAACCTAATTTTACCAAGCTTAAAAATCACTCGTAAGTCATGGATATTGATTAAATGTATTTCAACGTGACACTAAAATGGTTTAACTGGTGGACGCGAGCGGTTGTCAAGAGTATAATCTCCGGGGCTCTCAGCATAAAATCCTTCTCCCAACCGCAGCGCTGCGGTCGCCGCCGACTGACACACTGCAGATCGCGGTCAACGCCGGTCCCATTCACACGCAGACGCCCGGGCGACACTTGGCAGCGGATCAAGTGCGCGCGGATAACTCGAGCCGCTTACGCAACCTTCCTAAACTCAATTTAAGAGAGTAGTTACCCTGTCAATTCTCCATATTACGGGCGTTGTCTGTTCCTATGCTCTTAATGTTTTACTGGGTTTTTGAAATTTCGGATTGTAAAATATAATGTAGAAATCTGTGTCTTTATGTTTTAATTTTTTTAATATACTTTTTGAATGGGAAAATATTGGCTAAAAGCATTGGAAAAAGGTTTTCTTTTTTACGTTAATTTCAGATTTATTTTTACTGAAAAATACAGATATTTACTTTACAAAAATTAAATCATACGGACATCGAATGAAGCTTTGTAAAGTGATAAAAAAAATTATTAGAATCTGACAATGTTTAGGGGTAGAGAAATGTTAGGGCCTGCAAGACGATTTCGCTATTTTAATGTCAGTCGCCGTGCAAAATTGTGACTTGGCCAATGGAAAAAGAAAGCTAATTAATAAACATTAACAGCTTAATAATAACATTTTTCAAATCTTCGATTTCCTGTAAATTCACGACAGCCTTAACTCTCGCTACGTTTGAACCAGTGATGCGTCTTGAATTTGTCATGAACCGCTTTGAACCATCCTTCCCAACTAGTTAATAACAAAGTTTAAATAAATCACGGCTTTCGAGCGGCTCGTAGCCTAGTGGCGCGGGGACTGGCCTAGCGTACCAGAGGCTCGGGTTCAATACCAACTTGCACCTGTTGCAACTGTCTTTCTCTTTCAGAGTTCGACAAGTGCATTTCGTCACGAATATGAGCTGCTCCATGGTTCGGAATCCATGTAAAATTGTAGGTCCCCTTCCCCTACTAGGTGGTAGGGTTTAAGCCCGCCCGGGTTGGTACCATCGCATTGGATGAAAAGATGGTCGAAGCGGCAATAAAAAAAATGTCCATGTTTTTCATCCAGTTCAATGTAGCCGTGCTCATAAAGGGAAGGTCCTGGCATGGCACCTAATTCCTTCGGGAATGTTGTGTATTGGGCTAATATCATAACGGTAGTTGTGTGGTATTAGCCATCCATGTCATATAAAAATAAAAATAAACTTGATTCTCGAGTGCTCTGCATTGTTCAGAAAGAACACGGAAGGACACAGATGTACAGTAGCCAACGTATGTACATACACATTTGTAGGCTCTGTCGAATGAAGGTCAAAGCTAGGTATGTGAGAGAAGCAACGATTTTGCTTTAGCGAATGTATATTTTTCCAAAATATAAATCAACCAACCCGCCCAATATTATCAAAAAACCGGCCAAGTGCGAGTCGGACTCGCACACGACAGGTTTCGTACCATCGTACAAGATTCAAGAAGAAAATTAGGTTTTTTTGTACCCTTTAATTTTTATATTTTTTTATTTTACCTATTTGTTGTTCTAGCGGCAAAATAAATACACACTCTGTGAAAATTTCAGCTGCCCACCTATTACGGTTCATGAGATACAGCCCTGTGACAGACGGACGGACAGCGGAGGCTTACTAATAGGGTTCCGTTTTCACCCTTTGGGTATGGAACCCTAAAAACGTAGCTAAAAGGTGTCATTCATCGCCATCCTATGAATTTTCCCATATCCTAATGTTCGGGATCATCTCATAACTTAAATTAAAGCAATCATGTATTTCCATTATTTAATATCTAATCTGCAGTTAACTTTTTTGTATGAAGTTTCACTCTACGTTAACCTTGACTTCTAAATGTTTGCTGGAGCGACCGTACATTTCAATCGGCGAAAATTGTCCGTAATAATCCCGTTTTAATTTTGATTCCTCAAAGGAGGTTTCGAAGAAGAACATCGAGAGTTCAGAAATATTGAACTACGTAATCTATATAAATTAGGTAGTTCAATGTTTCGGAACGCTATGTTTAATTACATTGTTGGAGCTCCGTCTATATACATAACCGATCGAACCCGAGGGCTGTAATCTAGGCAAATAAACAGGACAACAAAAGGAAACAAGCGAGCAAGATAAATCTGAGTAGCGAAGGCTCGACGCGAAATTAATTAACTACGCAATAATAAACCACCCGAAATAATAGCCTCAGACCAAACGCAAACCAGTAACAGAGTATTTCGGTGACAATACTGTATTTTTCATAAATACAACTAAAGAAAGATTTCGTTGCATGTAGGAATTATGAATAAGTTAATAAGATTTAAGCCGCTCATTAATCCATGTAAAGCTTCCCTTACCTCGCTAGGTGATCGGGTTTTAAGCCCGCCCTGGCCGGTACCATCGCATCGAAAGGAAATACGGTCGAAACGGCAATGAAAAATGGTCCATGTTCTCCATCCAGTGTAGTGTAGCCAAGCTCATAAAGGGAAAGCCGGGCATGGCACCTAATTTCTTCGGGAATGCGGTGTGTTGAGCTAATATCATGACGGTGGATGTGCTACTAGCTGGCCATGTCCAGGTTGGTAAAAAAGTAAGACACTTACCCATATTTATGGGTAAATCGTGTTTTTTTGTAAACTCTAAGCTAAAGCCAACCCTGCAATTTATCGAAGTCTCATCATAACAAGGAATACTTTAAAATTTAATTGGTAAAAAGGTGGAACTACTTACCTACAGAATCACTTTTCTAGAAAATCATGATAAAAAGATAAATTTCAAATTATAGTTTTACATATTTTAAATGTATATTCGTTCGGTTCGAATCCTTCTTTGAGTGAACGGTTTCATTATGACATCAAATATTTTCAGTTTTTTTTTTTAAATAAACTTGAAATTATTTTAATGTTGAGTACATTTCTATACTTATCCCGAATTATAGGCAACATTTTAATATCATAGCCGTTTAAACATGCAAAAAAACTATGCTTAAAATTTTAATAAAACCAATACAGGATACAATAAATACGACATTATTTTGAAGAGGCGTATCGGAGCCTCGCTCCGCAACGCGAAACAGTTATCCCTAAAGCCGCCCATGGGGCTTTAATTAAATTCAGAGGACACGTCCGAAATGTCGCTGCCCTAATTTATGGCTATTATTTATGGGCAAAAAAGTTAACGCACGAATGCAGCGGGCTGAGTTAACCACGCACAAAATTAGCCACCGCATTCATTTACTTCGGCTAAAATTAGTTGGCAAACCTATTTAAATTTGCAGCCGACTATGTTTTAATCAATTGTCAGTTATTTATTAATTGAAAATTGGATAAATCAGTTATCAATCTCTTGTTCGTTCTGACACATTGTTTAAGTTATTTACCTAAAATTTGTTTAAAAACTTAAGGCTTTTCACGAGGCGGGAGACTTTCTCCGATGTATCGAGCTGTGTCTATTACTGCGACACCAAACGTTTGCCATGACTACTATGTATATATTTTATGAAAAAATTATACACTTTAACTTTGTGCAAAACAATGTTTGAGTGAATAATGCCAACGTAAATCTAAATGTATTCACACGTCTTTGTGCAAACAGATTTTACGTCTATTATTTTTTATAATTTTATCTTCCCTCGAACCAATATATTTTTATTATTTCTGTTATGATGGTATTTGTTAATCTATAACAATTACATGTCACTATGTTCGTACACGCTAATCTCGGAAACCACCCAACAGATTTCAATGAAATGCTGTGAATGCGTATGGATTGATCCCGATTGAAAGACAGGGTTCTTTTTATCTTTAAAACATTGTTTTTCGATGTTTTAGGGAGTGAAGCCAGGTACCACATATAGTTAGTTAAAAATCAATTACACAAGCAATATGTAATATGAACCCTGTGAAGTTTCTTGTAGGTTATTTTTCAAACGCCATAATCGAAAGGTTTTGTAAATGGATTAATCCAAGGAATAAACGAATAAACTGAACAAGTTTAATTTCCCAAATTCATTTCAATATTTTTTATTAACTGATGTTCAAAATGTAATGAAGTAGTTAGAAATAATATGCTCAAATTTATATCCAGTCACAGAAATTTCATATTAGCGATACTCAACACTTTACAATTCAACTCTTTCGAATTGTATTTAAAAATAATATTCTCGACACATGCACATCGAAATCATTTGTAATTGTATGTGTGTATCATAATTAACATTTTACTCCTATGATTCACATCCTGAAAATGCATCTCCTTCAAGGATTTATTGCTGTTAATAAGTCAAGATGCCTGCAGCACTAATGAAACGAATGACTCGAATTTCTAAATAAATAACTTACCGCTCTTCATTCTCGTGCAAGGGCCGTTAGTTTAATTTTAATAACAATGCATCAAATATTCGGTCCTGCCTCAGAATATATGTTGAACTTCATCACAGCTTCAGTTAAGTTGCACTGCTTAAACGATATGAGACATTCCATTAGTTAATACTAAACTTACCTACCGGACTCGAAAAAATCTTCACTTTTCCTCCGAAAATCAGGAAACACACGCCATTACAAAACACTGAAAACTAATATTAGATAACTGGAACGTCAGAACACTTCAGCAACATTCATCTCCAGCTGTAGTCGGGTAGAAGGCATGACACTTATCAGCGGGCGCTATTCTATATTTACATTCCGTGTTGCTTTCGCAGTTCAACGCCCCCTCTACATGGAATCGTTACACTGAACTGACCCGTTCCAAAAATACAATGCGACACATGAATGAAACCACAACTGTCAATAATGTATCCGCGTGTTAATGCTCGCTCCAGGGTCCTATAACTGCTCTTTTGGGTGTATTTTCATGATTTCAAAATTCGAATCGAAATCTTGCACTGTCTTAGTAACTATCTTAGGTTTTCATATGCGTCATACCACTTGTTATGGTTAGTGCAGCATACTGCGCGCAGTGTCACTGAAAACAAGGTTTAGAGTAGTGCATCGACCCAGTCGCCGACTGGACATGTCAGCCTTCGCCCGGCACTATTGTTATTGTTTCGACTGTCATGGGGCGAGGCGCGCCGGGTACCGCACGTCCGCTCCGGCAGCGCGCGCGAGACCGACTGACTCCGCGCGGCGACTGCAGCGAGCTCCCCGCCCGCCCACGCCGCCCGCCGTCGGGCCGGGCGCTGGGCGGGCGGCCGGTGGGCGGGGGTCCGCGGCTCGCTAAAAAATCGCTAGTGCGTGAAAATTTGGGCTTTCCAATTACTTTGCCCATTCGTAAGTCTAGATGCTTAGTCCCGTCTCAATTATGAATTCTGCGAATGAAATGGATAGGTATGTTTTATTTTAACTTTAGATTGTGTTTCGTTGGAGATGAATTGAAATGTGTTATGAATTAAAACAAGGTTAGTTTTAAGTTGGATTAGAACTTTCAGTTTTTTGAAATTTAATATGATTTTATCTGAAGAAACATTTGCGACATTTTCACTCGCAAAATGTTACCTATATGTAGTACCAGTAATAACTCTACGTTAAGGCGCTAGGACTAGCCAACTACTCGCGCCATACAAATGCACTTTTTAACAAATGTAATAATATGTAGTGAAACGCTTCAGCAAATACAAATAGAACTCCAGACTGATAATGGATTGTTAATATTTTTTTATTCCATCATTTATTTAAATAATAATAAAAATAAAAAAGTTGATTTTTCTCATTAGAAATCTGAAAGTAATTCGATTTCTAGATATAAGCAAAAACAGCATATATGCATAAACAAATAATTCCATTTGCTTTTAGATTTCTACATTTAGTCAAAAAAGTTCGGAAATGGACACCGTTTCCGCAATTAATTTTGTATAGAAAAAGGAAACATACATTAACGAAAATAGGTCGATTCCTAGACAAGGAATCATATATTGTAAGAATGACACTTATAATCGTCAGACTTAGTTAGTTAACTTGGGTTGCCTCGTCTAACTTTGCGATTTAGCTAGTACCAGGGTCTTAAGAAATTGCAAGGCACTCCCATTTTTCTCTTCCCGAACATAAGTCTGCTGAATTATATTTTCTCAACATCGCATTATCAACCTTACGGAAGGCAGTGGTGACGCCACGGGTTATTCAAGGCGCAACTAGCAATTTACAACCCGTAATTAAAATGCAACGCGACCTTCCATTTTCTAATACATAAACGACGTAAGCACCTCACGTCAATCTCTTTATGTTTGTACTTTATGGACGCTCGAAAGAAAATTCTTGAAGAATTCTTACGTGAAACTTTACGAAATGAGTTTGACTTCATTTAAAGACGTTTTATCATGGATACGGTTGTTTGAAAAATATCTGGATTACTGTGATTATAAGGTGTATTTTAGATTAAAACTTACAAGTTTGTTAATTCGTTTTTGTTCAGGCGGGCTGGTGACATATGGGCTTGCGTGAAAGGAGCCAGCCTTATGTTTTCCTGGTTTAAGGCTGCGGAGCAGTGCATTTATCAACGAGATAGCGCAAAGTGTACATTCTTAACAATTTCGACGAAGAAGTTTGTGTATGCGTTAGGTTTTAGATTAGTAGTATTGGCTATGTTGAGCTATTTTGTCTAAAAGTGAAACTTTACTAAGGGCAGATAAACATCCAGATAACTATTCGACGGATTTATTTATGCCCTGCTTATCCATCAGATAAAGTAAGTCCATATGTTTATTAGTAAAATTATAGTCAGATTATTGTGATAGAATATAATACTCCGGCAATGACTATCCGTCTTTTGGCAAATGTGAATTTGAGAAACGATAAGTACTATCTGAGCATAGTCATGAACAGTTGAAATATTTAATATGTATATAAAGGTACTTGTCCAACAGGTAAGTTACTATCCCTTACCTTACTTGATTTGATTTTGACGATAGCAATGCTGCCTAACTTGTTAGCTGATTTCGAAAAAGTAAATTCGATAATGAATAACCTATTAACAGCCTAAAAACAGTGCAGTTGCGTTTGCGATACAATAAATACACATGATATTGTTTATAATGTGTTTCTTATTTCCGTATGATTTTTGGCTTACTTTGATTTTTATTTTTCATAAAATACTGGGCTCCAAAGAAAGCGTTTAAACATAAGATCAACTCTATAATATACGAATTTATTCATGAAAAAGTAAAGCCAATAAGGTCTACTTACAACGCGCATAAAATAAATAGGATCGAAAGGATGCGGGTGTAACATGGTAATGGTATTGCCATATAAACGCGAACCTAAAAGGACAGCGGCGGCCGTAGCGGCGGCAACAAGCTACCGTTTTTGCCGATCAAATGCAGCTGTTTCTCTTTATTTATGGAAAAACCAGTTGGCGGCTTCTTTTTATTTTCGGACTCCAAACGAGACTGGCCTTAACTTTTTAATCGGCTGCTAATAACTTGGGCGAACGCCACGATAGGTACCTTTTTTGATGTAAAGAGCCCGTTAAAAACGTTTTATAAAAAAAAAAGATTTCGATGAATTTTTTGAGTCGGTTAAAAATATATTCCTGTTTGAGTCCATGTATTATATAACAATTTATTAATATGTCTTGCTCAGCCAATTATGTATACTCGCTCTTTATTATAAGGATTTACTTATACATTTTGTATTGTATTTCATTTCGTCAAATTGGTAAACAAGGTACACTCAGACAGATAATTTTTTGGGTTCCGTATCCAAAGGGTGCTAACGGAACCCTATTACTAAGCCTACGCCGTCCGTCCGTCCGTCCGTCTGTCACAGGGCTGTATCTCATGAACTATGAAAGGTAGGCAGCTAAAATTCTGTCACAGGGCTGGCTGTATCTCATGAACTATTATTTTTTATATATTAGTTATTAAAGAGTAGAAGAGTAATTATTATTAAACTATTATTAATTATCAAAAAGTGTGTAAATATTTTACCGATATAACAAAAATGAAAGGGCCCCCATACAAAAAACGTGATTTTTTGTATTAAATATTGTACGATGGTACGGAGCCCTTCGTGTGCGAGTCCGACTCGCACTTGACCGGTTTTTACTTACAACCAGAAGTGTTAGACCGTGGTCGAACATACCACAATTGTTAGAGACAATGCAACATCGAATCAATCTCCAAGCACGCCCTTCATAAAATACATTTTTTTGCAAATGTATCCCGTCCCTTCGCACAGTGTCGGCGCGCAAAAGCGCCACAACAATAAACCGTAGGCAACAAAGCATATTATTAGAAGGACCGGGCACGTGCAATTACTTGCATCTCGCCTGCACTCTGCAGCGGAACAATGCACCGCGGTATCTACGAGACAATGGGCCCCGGCCTGACTTGATTATTCACTCGCGTGACGCGATTTCGCCGCGGTGCCATGGCGGAATATTTGCCGGAATCCACCGGTGAAATATGAAATCGTGTGAGATGTCCAGTTGTGATACTTTGCCACTCCTATAAGTTAATGGAACTCATGCTTTCAATAATTATTAAATGCATTAATCGGTAATGAAAAATAAACCAGAAACTTACAGTCGTTCATTTTCATTTTGTTTCGCTTTGTTGTGAAGGAGATACTATAAATATAAGTGCATATATTACTTGTACACTTGATAATTTTATGTATTTAATGAATACGACGTTACTGTTATCTCATTAATTTGAGTTTCAGCGACATCTATATATGAAGAATTGTAATTCAGATTTAGAAAATAATCTAAAAAAATATTGGTCGTGACATTTGTCGGAAGCTGGATCTTGCTTCCGACGAATATCACGACCAATACTTTTTCAGATTATTTTCAATGCTTCAAATGTAGATGTCGCTGAAACTAAAAGACAGTGCACAAGTACAAGTACACTGTACAACTACACTGTCTAATTATGTGAAATGTGATGATTTAAACCTGACATTTTAAGTAATCTAAAAAAAATCTGAGCAGTTCAATTAAAATAAACCATTTCAATGATTTATGCAACGTAAGCATTGAGTAATGTGCCTACCTCCGCCGCAACAGGCGCGTTTCCTGAAAGCGAAGTGAGGCTCCGAAACGTCGAGTGGCACGCCCTGCTCTTTACACGTGCGGTATGTTATCAAATTAAATATTATAAAATAGGCCATTAAAAAGTAGAACAAATACATTAATTATATAGCATTCTTACTCTTGTATTGAAACATTACAAGCTTGAAAATTAAAATGTTTTTATCTGGTACGACGTACCCCTATCACTGTATTGATAAATCCTTTTGACCAATCCCAAAAAAGGAAAACATTTAATGAACAGTTTTACCATGGATCGTACCAATGGGTTTCCAACTCCAATTCCAGTAAAACAATTCAATAGTATATTTTCAGAGAAACACAATTACCTAGAAATACCATTTGATAATGCCTTATAATAAAATACAAGGGTTTATGGGCGAATACAATTGTTTGTTAAATTGTTAAAATTGAGTAAAATTGTTTTACTTTAGGATTATGTTTCATTAATCTTAACGTCTAACTTTTATTGATCGGTTGTTTTTAACAACTAGATACGGTCGGACAGATACTTAGGAGCTAATCATATTATGCTGCCGAAAAAATAAAAAAATTAAACGCGTGCATAGCACCTGTTTTTAAATTAATTAGTTTTCAGTGTACAATTGAAACATTTAGCTACCTAGGTAATCTAAAAAGCCTTACCGTAGCAATGGGTTGATCGAATCGTAGTTAAGAAATAATTAATGTTGGCTTGTTCTGTTATTAAAATAGCTTCCATAATTTTCTATAATATAAATCAAAAGTTTGAAGTTTAATGAATAAACAATTTTAGGTTCTGAAGTGGTGCAGCTGATATTACTTGTAATTAATGTCTTAAGATGGTTATGCTAGCCAATGCGAATAGTTTAATTGCGTTAATTTCCTGATCTCTATGGAATGAGAACATGAAAAAAAACATTTATAATTCCAGCTAACGTTCTACCAAAACAAAAAGAAAAAATTTAGAGAAATTGATATTTTATGCATGGAAAAAAAATTTGAAGTCAGGTCTCAAATGTATTATTTTTCAAGTTTGCGGCTTATATTGATCTTAGCTATTATTTATTTTAATACCATTTCAAAGATTATCTACCCATTCAGCGAAGAACATGTTTATCTTTTCCCAATTTCTTCAACGAAACAATTAAAAAACCGGTTTCACGCGTTATGCGGGTTGGTCACATTTAGAAAGAATTATTTCGAGCTGCTTTAACTAAGCGACGTCGGGCTCTGGCTATCTCGTTTTAATCGAAACAATTGGTCCAAAATGTTAAGGTATGAGGATGCTCTTAAGGGTTAGTTTCACTTCAGATTCGAATAAACGAGTATGTTAATATTAAGTTTGAAGGTTTCACAAGCATCTCAATGGAATTATGATGTACTTACATTTTAAATTTACACAGTTTGACACAGCATAATCCAAAAGCTTAGAAGGATAGGCTGGCATGGCACCTAAAACCTTCGTGAATTCGATACGTTGGGCTAATATCATGACGGGAAATTTAGTACTATCCAAGACTAATCACATAAGAAAAAGAACGGATTTTGATTAATATTCAGTCAGAATAATATAAATGATTTAACTTTAGGCTTATGATAATTTTTCCGTGTAATGATATTTCAAGATCAAGTTATTCGGGAAAATAATGTATGAGAAGGGACCAACTAAATTTCGCAATAATTTGTCTTTATTAGTGGGCCTTTCAATTAAACGAATCTCAATGGCGAATAATTTACGTACTGTTGATCGATTTTCACTTCATCGAGTAACATTTCTCGTCTTTGTGCTTTACAAATTACCAACATTCTGTTCACTTAGTTAAAACATTATTTTGGAAGGAAACAAGACTTTCCAAGAATCTATTTCATATCTTTTATGTTCATTAAGTAATAAATATGCTTAAAATGTAAGTCGGATATAAAAAACCGGCCAATTGCGAGTTGGACTCGCACACGAAGAGTTCCGTGCCATCGTACAAGATTTAAACAAACAATTAGGTTTTTTGTATTTAATTTTTATTATTTTATATACCTATTTGTTGTCTTAGCGGCAAATTAAATACTGTGGGGTAATGATAATGCCTCTATGCGGTAGGGTTATCGGGGATGCAACGGAAACTCGTTCATACGATTTGACTATATATTGATACATTTATATTGTGCAACGAGGTGGAATGCATGTGCGCGGCGCGGCTGCCTCGGACCCACTGCCGCGGCGCTGAGGCGGCGGCTCGGGATAGGAAATGTCGCGTCGGCAGGTTGCTGACCGCCACATCAACCCCTTCCTTTTTTTTAAAAAAAAAACCATGCTTGCTAACAGTTCGGGCTCTCCTACTGTCACCACTGTTCTTAATCTAATGTGCGAGCTGCGCAGAGTAACGTCGTTCACGCCAGCCCGCACCACTGATATCACTTCCTATATCACTTATTTATCGCGGTATCAGCCGCCACTGTTTGGGCGCCCACGGACGTCCCGCCCTACGTTAAGCGAAACGCACTGGTGGTTTGATTAGTCGCCCTGCTCGTGTGGTTCTAGCTGACGTCGGTGCTTGTGTGCTCGCCTCGCGGTCCCCCGTTTTCGTCATGGTTTGTACCGGCAGGGTGTCAACTCTCGATTGCGGTGTCTCCTCGTGGTCGGGACTTGTCCGTTGGAGGACTGGGTAGGGGGGTCGCCTTTCTGGCTCGATGGTGTCCTCGTTGAGTAGGTACGCTGGTTTTAATCGATCTATTGTCACTCGCGTGTTCCTGTTCGGTAGCTCAATGTCGAAATATTTGTCTTGCCTCTTCAATACCCTGTACGGACCTTGGTAGGGAGCCGTGAGGGAACGCTTTATTTCGTTTCTGATGAACACGTGCGAGCACGTACGCAGGTCGCTGTGAACGAACGTTTTCCTTTCACCGTGGGCCGTTCTGGGGGATGGGTTCAGCGATTCGAGTGTGGTGGTTAGGCGTTGTACATAGTCGGCGTCTAAACTTTGTGGCCTGCTCGGTACAAAAAAATCTCCTGGCAGCCTCAGAGACGCTCCGTAGGTCATTTGTGCTGGACTAAACCCGATATCCTCTTTAACGGCCGATCTCAATCCTAGCAAAATTAGTGGCAATTCGCGGGCCCACTCGGCGCTCGTGCATTTTGCCATTAAGGCTGCTTTTACGCCCCGATGGACTCGCTCGATTTGGCCATTGCATGCCGGGTGCCAGCTGACCGTTCGAGTTTTTTCGATTCCAAATTTATTTGTCAGCTGACGAAATAGCTGCGACTCGAACTGGGTACCTTGATCCGTAGTAATCTTCTCCGGACATCCAAATCTACTAATCCAGTGATCTACCGTTGCTCTCGCGATGGTTTCCGCCGTAATGTCGCGTATCGGTACTGCTTCTATCCACTTGGTTGTTCTGCAGATGTATGTGACGCAGTATCTTTTATCTTCACAGGGCGGAAAAGGGCCAATTATGTCGATGTGTAGATGACTGAATCGTCCAACACTCGCGAATTCACCTAGCGGCGCGACCGTATGTCGCTGTACTTTGGATCTCTGACAAGATACGCATGCCTTGCTCCATTTATTTACCTCACTATTAATGGACTTCCAAAAATATCTGTCTGTCATCAGTTTTCTTGTGGCCCGTACACCTGGGTGACTTACCCCGTGTACTGCTGTGAAAGCTTTGTAACGGTGTCTCTCGGTCAGGTATGGTCGTGCGTTCCCCTTTGACATCTCACAGTATACCGGTTTGCCAACATTGGGCAACATGATCAGTTTGAAACAAAGATTATCTTTTTTCATTAGTTCCATTAATTCTAGGTCTCTTTCCTGGTCGCTTGCTAATTCATTGTAATCTATGGTCGTCGGGGTAAAAATTTCAGCTATTCTCGATAGTGCGTCTGCGACTACATTTTCTGATCCACTAATATGTCTGATATCCGTGCAAAATTCGCTTATAAAACTTAAGTGTCTTATTCGTCTCGGGGTGTCACATCCGCTGGCCACGTTCTTACTGAGTGCGTGTGTCAGCGGCTTGTGATCTGTGTACACAATGACGTCTCTTCCTTCTATAAAATATCTGAAATGTTTTACTGCTAAATAAATTGCCGCCAATTCTCTGTCGTATGCACTATATTTCTTTTGCGCATCGCTGAACTTGGTTGAAAAAAAACCTAGCGGTCTCCATGTATTGCTGACTCGTTGTTGTAAAACAGCGCCCGCAGAGTATTCGGACGCGTCAGCAAATATAGCCAAAGGGGTGTCGGGTAACGGGTGCGATAACGTGAGCGCGCTCTTTAGGCTGCGTTTACATTCTTCGAATGCGGTTTCCGATTGTTGTGTCCATTGTATTTCGGTTTTATCTCTTTTTTTTGTATTGTGCAAGTACTTATGCAGTTCTGCTTGGGCACCGGCTGCGTTTGGAATGTGGCTTCTATAAAAATTTAACATTCCCAAAAACCTTCTTAATTCCTCGATATTACTCGGTTTTGGAAAATCCTCGATTGCCTTAACTTTTCCCTCCAAGGGCTTAACTCCATCCTGGGTAACGTGAAAACCCAAAAAATCTATTTCCGATTTCCCAAAACTGCATTTACTCAGATTGATTGCTATGCCGAACTCGTTGAAGCGTTGAAAAACCTTTTCTAGGTGCAATCTGTGTTCTTCAATAGTCGAGCTTGCTATGATTACGTCATCAATGTATGTAAACAGAAAATCGAATCCTTGCAGGACGCTATGATCCATAAACCTCTGGAACGACTGGGCCGCGTTTCTAAGCCCGAAAGTCATTCGCGTGAACTCATAAAGACCAAAAGGAGTCGCGATGGCTGTCTTCTCAATATCACCTGGGGCCACCGGTATGCAATGATAGGCTCTCGTGATGTCAATCTTAGAAAAATATCGTTTGCCTGCTAAAAGATACTGAAATTCTCCAAGTCTAGGAATCTGATACCGGTCTGGTTTCGTAACTGCATTGAGTGCTCGGTAGTCCCCGCACGGACGGATATCACCATTAGATTTTGGGACACAATGTAGAGGAGATGACCACGGAGATTTGGATGGTCTGCATATTCCCATTTCCATCATTAGTTCAAATTCTCTCTTAACTTTAATGTACCTGTCTGGGGCCAAAGGTCTAGCCCGTGCGAACACTGGTGCTCCTACCGTCTCGATGTGGTGCACGACGCCATGTTGCGGGGTTTCCTTGAAAGATGCTGGTTTCGTGATGTCCGGATACTTTTCCAAAAGATCACGAAACGCGTGCTGCTCCCCAATCGACGTCAGCGAACACACTTGCAAATTTTTAACCGTACATATTGTGTCTAAACTTGTCACCTTGTCTATTAGTCTTTTACCACTTAAATCCACTAGTAACTTATAATGTTTTAACAAGTCTGCCCCAATTATGGCTTGCGCAATGTCTGCGATTACGAATATCCACTTATAAGGTCTACGCAAATTTAAATTAAGCACCATGGTTTTCACTCCGTACGTCTCTATTACGCTACCGTTTGCCGCGTATAACTTATAATCACTAGTAGTCCTATCTCTCGGTGCTAGGATTGACTTTGGTAACACCGACACGTTGGCCCCGGTATCTATTAGGTATTGTATACCGCTGTCGCGATCGTAGACGCTAAGGCGGTTATTATCGACTGTCGTGTGCACATCCGCCGCGGTGCACACTAGTTGCCGTTTCCCTGATTTTTATAGTTACATGGCTGCTCACATCTGCTTGCTTTGTCTCCGAATCGAAAATGATAAAAACATAGCCAGTCTGCATTTTCCGGTGTCCGGCGGCCGTTCCGAGAAACCGACCTACCGCGTTGATACCGCCCGCTAGCCCTGCTCGGCTGGCGGCGGCTCATTCGTGCTATTTGATTTCGCAAATCGGCAATTTCGCCCGCCAGCGCGTCGACACTCGAAACTGGGTCATGTCGTTGACTTCCGTCCGATGGCGCGGATACCGTGTTGACGTGGCTTCTGCCCATATGTTCGAGCATTTTATCGGCCATGATGGCTAGATCGTTCAATTCCGTCTCCTTAGATACCGCTAGCACCGCCCGCGCTGATGGTGGCAGGTGGCCCATCCACAATACTTTTAAGGCGTCGTCGGGTACATTCTGTGACGCGAGTTCCCTCATTTTCCGCAGTAACTGTGAGGGACGTTGGTCTCCTAGCTCTAGTCCGCTGAGCAGCCTATGAAACTGCTGCGTGGTGGACTCCTCGTAGACGGAGATTAGCCTCTCCTTCAGAGCCTCGTACTTGCCGTCCTCTGGTGGGCTGATCACGATGTCACTCACTTGTTTGACGTCCTCTCGCTGCAGAACCCCTATGACTAGGTCATACTTCTGCTTGTCTCCTAGCTTGTGCGCTGCTACCACTGACTCGTATTGTGCGAACCATAGACGCGTGTCCTCGCGCCAAAAGGTTGGGATTCTTGCCTGCAAGGACAGGCTGGCAATCGCCGTGACTGGAGCTTCCGGCGCCGGACCTTGATTCATCTGCTGCTGCGGCGCTTGATACATCCTTTCTGTTTTACTGTTCACTTCTTCTTCACTTTCAGTTTACGTGTTCCAACGGGGTCACCAGTTGTGGGGTAATGATAATGCCTCTATGCGGTAGGGTTATCGGGGATGCAACGGAAACTCGTTCATACGATTTGACTATATATTGATACATTTATATTGTGCAACGAGGTGGAATGCATGTGCGCGGCGCGGCTGCCTCGGACCCACTGCCGCGGCGCTGAGGCGGCGGCTCGGGATAGGAAATGTCGCGTCGGCAGGTTGCTGACCGCCACAAATACATACTCCGTGAAAATTTCAGCTGCCTGACTATTACGGTTCATGAGATACAGCCGTATGATAGACGGACGGACGGACAGCGGAGGCTTAGTAATAGGGTTGCGTTGACACCCTTAGGGTACGGAACCCTTAAAATGAGCATGTTTTCAGCGTATGTAATTTTAAACACTGGAAATAGGAGGTTGATTACGGAGGGGGCTGAAGGATAATTTAAAATAATGACTATAGATCTGATGGCGAACTTGGAATACTGAATGTAAGTTATGTT
The DNA here is from genome assembly GCA_946894095.1 of Incurvaria masculella. Lineage (NCBI taxonomy): Eukaryota > Metazoa > Arthropoda > Insecta > Lepidoptera > Incurvariidae > Incurvaria > Incurvaria masculella. The sequence goes on along the minus strand of OX335650.1, from coordinate 2,970,768 downwards.
TGATGGTTCAAGTACAGCTTTGCACTTTATTAAGTAGTTAGTTTGACTGCTTTCTGTTTTCAATTCATTCGTCCTTGCTTGACGCTAACTAAATCTCAGGTTCCTTATAAAACTGTAGGTCCTCCTTCCTTACCTAATATTAGATGCCCTACCACCGCATTGAACGGAACGACGCGACGGTCGAAGTGGCAATGAAATTGTACCGTGTTTTCCATCCAAATCGCGCGGCTGCCGGGTTGTATAAGGAAGATCTTCCATGACACCATCAGCCAATGTTTCAATCAGATGTGTTGGGTTAATATCATGATAATAGGTGCGGTTTTACATAAAAAAAAAAAGAAATACAGACTGAAAAACATTACATTACATTACAGAAAACCTATAAAGGGTGGGGCATAAGTCACGAAGGGGTTGTGACTGGTTACAACTTTTTTTGATTTTTCATAAATATGTATGTATCCGATAATAAAATAAAACCGTTAGATTTATTTTTGAATTAGATGTTAAATATTACGTCATGTGAACGATCGTCATCAACAGCCTCACAAAGACGGGTTCTTTCGAGAGCACTTCACATTACTTTCTTCAGAACATGAGGAGCGTATTCAACTCGGATGTTAGCCTTCAGCTGCTTGATTGTTCTGGACTTATTATGTACATCTGCAGGTCTATTCCTGGCATTCAGTAATCAGGAATCAGGAATCCTGAGTCTAGAAAACCGCTTTTGTAGCGGTTTTCAAATTGATTTTCTTGACGAAAATATTCCGGAGCATAGATTTATTCATCAATCGAGGTTTTCCATACAAAAACTCGCTTTGAAAATCGCTATAACAGCGGTTTTCTAGACAGGATTCCTGATTCCTGATTAATGAATGCCAGGAATAGACCTGCTGTGCTCTGTTAAATCCGCGGAAGGAGGGGGCTAGTGAATTGTTGAAAATCTCGAGATTTTACGCTAAAGAAGTCTGCCTTAGGATCGCCATTGTTGGATAGCGCTAAAATTATTCATGATGAATCTCCAAAATGTATTTTGTAAAATGTGAACACAAGATGTCAGTGCGAATGTCATATTTTATTTTTTAATCACCGTCGTGACTTTTGGCCCATATTTGAAACAGACACATATTTGAATTTTTTGAAATTCAACTAAAGGCTCAGCAAAATCATGTGTGCAGTAACGACGAAAATTATTATCAACGTCCCAGTTTACCGACCAGAGAGAAGGACCACTTTGGCACGGCACTAATTTTTAGAGAGCAGTTACTCCCGCGGATACGGCCGACGCTCGCTCGATTAACATGGTAAAACTGCCTCACTCTCGCATTACGTGGACGATAGACTTTCAGCTTCGGCTTGTAACGAACAGTCATTTTCTATAATAGCAAGACAATTTTTAATTGCCTACTCATCTTGGGTTTGTCTGTGTTTAAATGGTTTTTTTTTTATGTGACCTGACATGGATGGCTAATACCACACAGCTACCGTTATGATATTAGCCCAATACACCACATTCCCGAAGGAATTTGGTGCCATGCTAGGACCTTCCCTTTATTAGCACGGCTACATTGAACTGGATGGAAAACACGGACAATTTTTTTTTGCCGCTTCGACCATCTTTTCATCCAATGCGATGGTAATAACCCGGGCGGGCTTATACCCTACCACCTAGTAGCAAGAACCACGGAACAGCTCGCATTCGTGACGAAATGGACTTATTGGACTCGGAAAGAGAAATAAAGTGGTGTATGTCGGAATTGAACCCAGACCTCTGGTACGCTAGACCAGTCCCCGTGCCACTAGGCTACGAGCCGCTCAAAGTATTTTTGCGCAATCTTGAAACAGAGATCTTTGCTACGCTCGGCCAAAAAACTGGAAATCAAAACTCAGCATTGAAAGATGACGTAAACGCAAAATGGAGTAGAATCCACCAGCGTTTCCACCTTAAGGACACGATTCATTATGTTTACTTGTAGTGTGAAGCTACGAGAGTATATTGATTAAATTCTACAGGAGCCAAATAATCCGCGTACAAATTGGCCCAGGAGGAAGCGTTGAAGCGACATTTTATCACTGTGGATAAAGCGATTTACTCCGTAGCCGATAGCAGCGCGACAATGAAGTTAAACAATTAACGAAGGAGAGCGATGCCCCTTAACCGCCCGCTAATGCCGATCATTACTCGCGCCGGGAGCGGTACAGACATCGAGCAAGGAAGCACGGGAGAGGCGACCGAACATATTTGATGTAACTGGACATGGATGGCTAACAACACAACACCACAGCAGTAGCTCAACTCAGGCGTTTTTTGAGATAGATACCTTCCCTCCATCGCGTGTCGGGGTTGCCACTTTTATATTGGCGAAGCGCTGCTTGTTCTGTTATTTTTAAAAAGATGACCTCGAAGGACCATTCGCGACAGTTAAGCACCGCGAAACTTAGAGCCCATGCAAGCGAAATGTGCCTGTATGGGTACATTTCGCTTGCATACGAAATCGGGACTTTGTATGGAGTTGAGCTACTAGATGTAATTCTATATATTTTCTGTGGCAACAGCCACCGTCACGGTATTAGCCCAACACACCGCATTCCTAAAATAATTGGGTGCAATGCCAGGATATTCCTCTATGAGCACGGGCTACATAGAACTGGTTGGAAAACACAGACAATTTTTCATTGCCACTTCGACCATCTTTCATCAAATACGATGGTACCAACCCAGGAGGACTTAACCCCACCGCCTGGCAGGGGAAAGGGGAGTTTTGTATGGATTCCGAATCATCGAGCAGCTCGCATTCGTGGCGACATGCACTTATCCATCTGAGAAAGAGAAATAAATTGTTGCATGAACGGAGCCGGGATTTGAAGGCAAGTCCACCTGCCCCTGAAACACGAGTCGGTCAACGTTTGAGAGACAATGCACTGAATGTCGCGCCGGTCATTCAGTTCACTTACGAATTTAGGTCGCGCAACATAGAATGTTTGTTGCACTAGATGACTATATGGTAAGGTAGTCCTCCTCAGTACTTGTTAGCGTCCTTGGACTCAATACAGCACCGAGCCGTCCGTCTTTTTGGGAACCCACAACTCACCGTTGGATTGAAGTCTCTGAGCCACAGACGGTTTGAGGGGTCGCTAAGTCAGTCTTAGAGGTAATACCATGGATGCTGCTCCGTGGAACTTGCATCCCTTATTCCTACCCATCCTACCTATTTCCGGAGCACCCGCCGCAGAGACTCACAGCACCTCCTTGTGATTGACATTAGGCTTTCGAGAACGAACCGTTTCTGAAACTCATTTATCTGCCGCACCGCCAGGATATGGAACTGTATGCCGGCGGGTGCCTTTCCTCATACCTATAACGAGGGTGTCTTCAAGCGTAGTTTGAACAAGCTCGATAGCTGAGCAATGGTTCGCAAATCTGCTGGTGTGGTCACTCGCTGACTGTGGTTTCGCTAGGTGAGGTGTATTTGGCTTTACTGAGCACTTTGGTCCTCAGCAGTTGTTTCATAAGACCTCCATACCGGTGTTTCATAAAAACCGGCCAAGTACGAGTCGGACTCGCACACGAAGGGTTCCGTACGATCGTACAGGATTTATAAAAAAAAAATTGTATGGGGCCCCCCTTTAATTTTTATTATTTTATAATGTTACCTATTTAATAATCTGTGAAAATTTCAGCTTCCTACCTGTTACGGTTCATGAGATACAGCCCTGTGACAGACGGACGGACGGACGGACGGACGGACGGACAGCGGAGGCTTAGTAATAGGGTTCCGTTTTCACCCTTTGGGTACGGAAACCTAAAAAAGGATGACATTCTATGCAGTTTTTACGTGTCGTTAGAACTCGATAGCGAATTCGAATTCATAAATGTTTGCTATAAAAGATGAATTTCGGTCGCCACGTTCGTCCCTCCTGACTAGACGGTGCTAAAGTAGTATTAAGTCTAGTGCAGTTATAGGTTCCCAAAGAGTTCGGTTAGCACTTCGGATTATTTTGAAAAAACTAGCACGTTAATTTTGATGCCCTAGCAGTTTGACTCATCCAGCAGTGTAGATGATTTTGTGCCTATAATAGCGCATGGCCCAATTTCTAAGACAAGCGGACAAGGGCCCAATCAGCTAGTCTGATAGACTTATGTGGTCTTTGAACATTGAACGCGGCTTGCTTTTGACTTTGATTTATCTGAAATATTTAGTTAAAGTTACCACATTGCTTAGAGCGGTTCCTAGCTTATTGGCTTATCTCCGACCGTGCATGCACCACTTTCATTCTCTTTCTGAGTTGGATAAGTGCATTGCCGCTCCGTGCCACTCAATGTATAGCAACGAGAATCTTAGCAAGTGTATCCAGTGGACGTATTGGATAGCTGCCGGTACCTATACAGTAGCAATCATTTCTAGGAAGCGGTGCCAAACCTTGCGCTTAGTATTTAATGGGTACGTACACATCCGAAAATTAGACATCCAATACATATGTAGTTTTAAACGCATTTGAAAACCAGTTATATATTTTATTTCAGGAAGTTTTTAGCGTTCCGTACCCAAAGGGTGCCAACGGAACCCTATTACTAAACCTCACATGTCTGTACGTCCGTCCGTTCGTCCATCCGTTCGTCAGGCCGTCCGTACGTCCGTCCGGTATAACCGTAATAGGTAGGCAGCTGAAACGGAAGCATCGTCGTGGGAGGCGAAACATGTCGGCCAAGCACGGCATTGCACACCGGAAAACCGTAAGTTTTCAAAACATTTTCACAGAGTGTTCGTATGCCGCTATAGTAACAAAGTTTTTTGTGTTAAATCTTGTACGGAACCCTTCGTGTGCGAGTCCAACTTGCACTTAACCGGTTTTTTGCGAGTAATAATATCAGAGTCTGCCTTTTTGTTGATGCAAGACTTGAATCCTGATTCAAACGGAAATAATGATGAATTTTGTATGAACAAAATTGAAAACAAATAAAAAGTTTTTTTCTGTAATCTCACTAAGTTATGATAAAAAAAATTAATTAACACAAAAAAAAAACAATTAATGCGGCGACGTGGTTTTTTAATTGATGTCCAATCTACGTTTGTATGGGTATTGATTTAAAAATGTCACTTTGCAAACCTTAGGTGCAACTTCCACTTGTGCAATTATATTAAGTCTACCCTAATAATGTATGTATAAGTTTTATCTAATAAACAGTTTATTATTATTTAAGAGTCATCTTACTGACATAACTAAATTCTAATAAATACTCATATGTATATTCCATAGAAACAAAATATTCAACGAGTATTTTTTTATAAACATAACTAACGATAATTATTGTGTGATCACATTAGATCCTTTGTACGGCGAAGTGTACCCTTAATTCCGCCCAGGGACGTTTGTGAAAATCACTGGGCGTTTTTATTAAAGCAATTACCGAGCGCGCCGCGCCCCGTAATGAGCGGCCGGCGTGACGTAGTGACGTCACTTAACTGCCACCGGGGGCACCAGTAAGGGCCCTTTTACACTGCCCCTATCGCTACTTTAAGCTCCTCGTTTGGGAAACGCGTCCTAGCAAACTCAACCATCGTGTCCGCACTGATACATTGATGGTAGTGCCGGCTAGACAGTTAGCTCACCACTGATGTTCTCGAATACCAACGACACGTAAGAATACGCAATAACTCGTGAGAACTTCACAGGACGCTGTTTAGTGCAACGAACAAGCCATGTTCGATACAACATACAAGTCAATATACAACATACATGTCCATACAAGGCTCGTAGCCTAGTGGCGCGGGGACTGGCCTAGCGTACCAGAGGCCTGGGTTCAATACCGACATGCACCACTGTCTTTCTCTTCCGATATGTGCATTTCGTCACGAATGCGAGCTGCTTCATGGTTCGGAATCCATGTAAAACTGTAGGTCCCCTTCCCCTACTAAGTGGTAGGGTTTAAGCCCGCCCGGGTTAGTACCATCGCATTGGATGAAAATATGGTCGAAGCTGCAATTAAAAATTGTCCGTGTTTTCCATTCAGTTCAATGTAGCCGTGCTCATAAAGGGAAGGTCCTGGCATGGCACCTAATTCCTTCGGGAATGTGGTGTATTGGGCTAATATCATAACGGTAGTTGTGTGGTATTAGCCATCCATGTCAGGTCGCATAAAAAAATAATAATCACGAATTCGTAAGCGAACTAACTACAGTCAGTGCACTTACACTAATTTGTGGCTGCCGCCATACGCATGAGTGCCTGGTCCGTTTTGAACTGTAAACGATTACATATCTTGAAGTGAATAAAAACGTCCCGATTCAAATTGCACTCTCAAAGTTGTAAGAATCACAAAATCTTCGGACCATTTGTGTACGTGCTTACGGAAACAAAACAAAAAACATGGAACAAATGACATTAGCTGTAGTAGTTCACCTCGAATTTGAATCAAATCAATTGCTCTAAGCTGAACTTGAGTTTTCAACCGAGAGACATTTAACGGTTTGTGAAAAAAAGAGGGTAGAATCACAATAGACTATGCCATAGAAACGTCAAAATGTGATACTGCACACACAGTGCCCTAGCGCACTGTGTACGAAGTGGAGTGATGGAACGACGACGTCATACCGTTCACGGGGCGCCATTTTGAGGGCTGTAAGCGCGAATCGGACCAATTCTGAACGCGCTTTCGGTAACGATGGTTCAAATTGGACCACGACCTGAGTTCTATTATACACATAATATAACAACACAATACAAACAAACAAAAACATACATTTTATCTTACTACCACTCATATATTAATATCTCTTTCTTTAACCGAGCCGAAACAAGCTGTTTGTTATGTGAAATCGATAGTTATGTGTTATTTATCATACCAATTCGAAAATATCGAAAACAAAACCGCAGTGCGGCAAGTGTATGTACATAATATTTTCCGTGTTTACCATCCAGTTCAATGTAGCTTTGTTTTTAAAGTGAATGTCCTGTATTGGGATAATATGACGGTGGGTGTGGTATTGGCCATCAAAACCATTGTACTCTTAATTTTCTGTAGGTGGTAGTATTTAAAGTGTTAATATTATATAGTTTTTTTTTAGCTGTAAGAATAATAATGTATTTTGTATTTTGACTCTTTGTTCGCAGGTCACTGTAGTAGTTCATGACAGAAATAATCGTATTAAAACTAAATCGTACAGAGCTTTCACAACTTTTTCATGTTGCCACTGGAGTAGTACATCGCTTTAAGGTCCCTACTTGCGACGACGCTGGGTTCGGGTCTCCTCTTTCCCTAAAATATGGTTGATAGAGGCGATGGCTGTGCCTAGCTTGATGCTCGTTAACGGGTGCTGTTTGTGGGGACTGGCTTGCTCCATTTGGCAACATGCTAAATGGCGGGCATGGTCTTTACTAATAAACTGATATTTGTCATGAACTGTTGCATATGACATGAATTGTTGATTCTCGTCAATTCATATTAATTTAGCGTGTTTATCTGTGAGTCTAAATACTTTTGTAAATTTAGACTAAGTGGACGTTGAAATAAAAAAAACCAGCGGAGTTTCTTTCCAGTTCTTCTTCGCTGGGATTTTCCCGAACTGGCTAATGATAAAATATGACAAATCCGAGTGCTGTCTATGGATGATGAATAAACAATAAACAATAATGTCCAGTCTCATAAAAAAGAAAACATCGTCTAAAAGAGACCTTACTTTAAATTGTATTATTAGCTTTAGTTGGTACTACTGTAGGAACGTTTGCTGTTTATAAATTTAATACGATGTTTTGTAAGTTATAGTGATTTACAATTTAGTAGAATGTTTTTTTTTTATTTATTAGGAGAATAAACAGAAATAGACAATTTAACACAGAAGAGTAAAATTATACGAAAAAAGAGGTAAGACTATTTCCAAAAACAATTCTCACATAAACATAAACATTAAGTACAGTAAATTGCAGCACAAATACATTACATCTTAAAACTATATATATATCTCAATAACAAAATATATGTAAAGACCAAAATCGTATAAGTAAGCATATCTATAAAAACATATATTTATATATACTTAGTTATGTGCCTTTGTAGGGATTGTATTACATTAATAAAATTAAGAAAAGAAAAAAAAACACTTCAACACATTCTCATTTTAACATTTTTCTTGAAACAAAATATCTTATCAAACGAGATGTCACAGACCTGTGAAACATTATCGTTGTACAGTTGACACATTCTTCGTATCGGTTCCCGAACGCCGGAATTGTTACGTGTGCTGGAGAGATGGAATAGCTGATGTTCTAGTGGTTCGTGACGGAATTCGAAATGATATTAATTGAACCAGTGATGGACAGTGAAAGAAGTTGTTCCATATAGTTGTTGAATACATTCAATTTAGCGTATAATTGCAATGAAGTTCCAATAAATATCAACATTTATTTTAAGAGGCGGTAGCTTACCCTAAAATACTGAAATGAAGCCCTGAAATGCTGCGCTGCACGCCAGCTGCCGAAGGGTGTGGGTACATGAGTAAGAGAAGGGATAGGAACCCACCGAACCTTGGCGTGACACGCGGCGTCTCTTCTCCCGGTGTCAGCCGGCTGAAGCGCAGCCGGTCGCACGCAACACTCGTTACACTCTATGCGTTCTCGATGCACTTTGCACTCACAGGGCCTTCCACGACATGTAGGCTATCCTAAATAGGATCCTAGCAACGAAAACACGTGTCGTTGACCTAATAACAAAATCCAACCTCTCTTCAGTTCGTGCAACTAATTGTGACAGCTCGCGACCAAAAAAAACTATACTTACGGTCGCGCGAACTCGGAAATGCGTGCTCAGAGATCCGCGCAACTCGGTCACTAAACTAAACAAAGTCTTAGGCACTCTAAACAATTGAACTTCGAACAGTTGTATTCAGAGTGGGCGGATTAACTGTAATACGCCGGAATAAACCGGTTTTGGTATGGTTAGTCCGGTGCTAATCTCGTACTAAGTTTGGAAAGGTTCTCTCTGAATACGACTGTCAGTCAACATTATAAAAATACGGCCATGTATGCCTCATATTCTGACACTCGCAAATAAATCAAAACCTATAACTGTACTTCCAGTTAACCTATAATAATAATTAAATTTGGCAAGAAGTCAAGTCTCACGGCACTAGTATGGGGAAAAATCATAAATGTATGGACATGTTTCCTTTTTTATTTGCACGGAGCTCTTGTCCGGTTAATTATTATTTAAAAGTTTTTACAACACTTTTTCGTGGCTAGTAGATGCGGTAAATATTGTGAAATATATATATGTATCGGTATAAATATATAAAGCTGAAAATTGTCATAAACACACCATGTTAAAAAGGTTGTCTCGACAAAGGAACTCATTTGAGCGCTTGTGATTTTTCAAAATCTTTCATCGCCACAAATAACTCCACACTTTCCGCTTTTTCAGCTCCCATTGCTCGACGCGAGCCGCACGGTCGGTGACGATGAATGACGTCACAGGCGAGTCACAATAGTGACGTCACATCCGCGACGCGATGGGGCCTCGCTTGCAAAATATTTTCTCGCCCCGCTGGCTCTTTGAATTTCAGTTGCGCCGAGTCGCCGCCGTGAATGGTTTCGTTGTGCTCAGGAACGTTAAGGGGGTTGTGAGTCCATGTAGATAACTCCTCAGTCGTTCATCGTTATTTCTAATTCCCTAAAATAGGAAGTTATAAACTATTAATATGTCTGAAAAATTCAACTTTATCAGGTACATAGTGCCAAATGCTAAATAATTCAAATAAATAGACACACTTAATAATTTTATTAGTACAAAATGTTTCTACAACTAATTTATTTTATTTACTACACCAGACCGTTTCAATGTGGCTGAACTTATTTTTACGCTTGCTTTTCATCCCAAAAAACCCGGCCAAGTGCGAGTCGTACTCGCACACGAAGGATTCCGTACCATTACACAAGATTTGACCCAAAGAAATCACGCTCCTTGTGATTTCCCACCACTCCGTTAATTTTAATTTGTTTTTTATTTTTTTATTGAATGTCGTTTTAGCGGCAATTGAAATACAGCCATTTCGAAATTTTCAGCTGTCTATTTTACACGAACGGACGGACAGACGGTAGCGGAGGCACCCTTTGGGTACGGAACCCTAAAAAAGGATATTTACATAACATTTTGTCAATATAAATAGTCGAAAAATATTTGACAAAATGCCTTCTGTATTGCACCTTAAAAACTAAAATATTAAAACATTGATTATTTGATTATTTATTATTAAATTATGTAAATTTAGTTGGCAGAGTAGGTGGTAGGAGAGAGAGCAAGTAAGGAAAGGGATCAGCAGTTTTACGTAAAATCCGTACATACCACAAACTACGTATCCATTACGATATCCACTGGAAGTAATCCAGAGAGAACTTGTATTATTTTTATGGGTTGGAATCACGGAGGATAGAGGGAGAGAGGAGATGTTTTCAACTCATATTACTAAGGATCGCAGCGTGACACTGTGCGGGGAAGCGGGGGGAAAATCGCTTCATGGTGGGGTCATTCACCGCCCATTTTTGCGAAATCTATCTACCGGATGAATCGATATTCAGGTAGCAGCTATTCCGAGAGCTATTCTTAGTGGTTACAAAACTACAACAAGATGGCGCATTTTAAATTTTACTAAGTGTTTTTTCTATAAAAAAAACCTTAGAAATTTAAATCAATGCCTTCGCGCGGATTCAAATAATTTTAATTTAAAAATGTCATTAAAATTTGATCTCATGACAACTTTTCTTACCGTAAAACGAAAATGACTGCGCGCCATCCATCGGCACATAGCAAGAGCGATACATCGATACAATGCTCGAATATTGACTAAAATTATAAAATATGAGGTGTTTAACTGAAAAATGTATCGTAATTCCACCTACAAACTTTAGATTATTTTGTCCTGTGTAATGTTTGCAACATTTAACACAAAATCTCATCGTGTAATCGACTATTCGCCGAAAATTGCGCCGCAGACCATAATATTGTCCCACAACCTAGGCTATGGTCCGAATTGCGCTCAAACGCGGACAGCGTGAATACAGTTAGTGAATACAGTGCTCACAAATGCAAGATTGTGAGGTATGACGTCATCGTTCTAGTGCTTCGGTGCTCAGGGCAAAACCGTGAGCGCTGTGAGCGGCAGGCATACATCGCGCGGCAAATTTGATTTTGATACTGCAAGTTCTTTCACTCACCTTTCGATGCAATAACTACGTAATCGTGTGCAATACTGCAGAAATGCGCGCTCTCTCTATTGTCGTTTTACTACCAATACGGCTGTTTGCCAAATTCTATGTATTTAATATAATAAATAGTTAACCGCTTGCAAATTGTTCGCTGTTAAACATTAAATACTATTTTTTGTTGAAGACATATCAAACAATAGTTCGAGGTTATATTGTGAGCACCGTTAGCACGCTCACAATCGGTCCGATTCGAGATCGCAAATATTGCAGTATTCGCGAATACTGATTCGGACCATGTGTTTGCACGAATATATTTGTGAGCACTCTCAACCCAATTCGGACCAAGGTGCTAACACCGCCAGCGCCATGTCGCGAATGTCGCTAAACCACGCCTCCTTTATCACGTGGGCTGTGACGTAGAGACCCACTTGGTGGACACAGACCCAGTTTGCTTAGACCATCTCCTCTCTACCTCTATCCTTCGTGGTCGGAACCCACACAACACAAGTAGATATAATATTCTTAGTTGGATGAGGTTGAGGAGGATGATAAATGTTAAAATATAAGAAAACATAGTTAAATGTATGCCTTGCGGAGCGTGCCACACAATATGCAAACGACCACACGCGCGCAATTGCAGCGATTTCTCGGCCACCGCCCGCGCCGCCCCGTACCGCGCCAGTCCGTGAGTCGGCCTCAGTCATTGAGTAAGCAAAGACGGGAGTGGCGACCGAAAGACATGGTCAGCGTAGGCACTGTTTAGTCATAAATCATGCACTGACGGTAGCTCCTACCAGTCAGTTCGCTAAAGAATTCGCTCACTCCTGATGCTCCCGAGTTCCAACGACACCTAAAAACACGTAAGAGCTAGACAGGGGGACTACTCGCGAAGCGAACACGAGAAGTTCGTACACGCTATCATCCTGCGTTATAAAAATAATTGGTAAGTAAGTAGACATTTTTTTTCAACCTACTGCTCGTGTGAGAATTTCTTGTGTTAGCTTCATATATGTTACGGTTTAAACCCGATGTTGGTTAAAGGCCGAAGTCTTTTTTTCCTTGAAGGTAAATACAATTTTGAAGATATACCCATGTCGACTGCACTCATTTCGAGTATATGGTAAGAAAAAAAAAATCCTTAACCTATCTTTTTCAAATTATTTCATCAAGAAATTAAAAAACACTTTATTAATTTTTCTTGGCGTCGACTCTTAATTAGGGCACTCAACATAAGTATAAGTGAAGAAATCGAATAAAATTCTAGGAAAATAATATTTCGGACTTAAACCAACATATATACAGGACCCCATTTAGTGTCTAGCAGGTCTATTCCTGGCATTCAGTAATCAGGAATCAGGAATCCTGAGTCTAGAAAACAGCTTTTATAGCGATTTTCAAAGCGAGTTTTTCGACGGAAAACCTTGATTAATTAAAATAACGAACAAGTGCGAGTCGGGCTCGCACACGAAGGGTTCCGTACCATCGAACAAGATTTAACACAAAAAAATCACGTTTTTTGTATGGGGACCCCCTTTAATTCTTATTATTTTAAAATGTTACCTATTTGTTGTTATAGCGGCAAAATTAATACACACTCTGTGAAAATTTCAGCTGCCTACCTATTACGGTTCATGAGATACAGCCCTGTGACAGACGGACGGACGGACGGACGGACAGCGGAGGCTTAGTAATAGGGTTCCGTTTTCACCCTTTGGGTACGGAACCCTAAAAACTATGCTCCGGAAAATTTTCGTCAAAAAATCGCTTTGATAACGAATACAAAATCGGTTTTCTATACTCAGGATTACTGATTCCTGATTACGGAATGCCAGGAATATCCCTGCTGATGTTGGGCGGCCTGAATTCGTAAGCAAATTGACTAATGTGAGTGCATCATCACTCATACGTGGCTGCAGTTTCGGTCGCCACTCAAGTCCTTCCTTACTGGATGGTCTGCGCCCACGCATACAAACATGGCGGCGCCCGCTAATAAGTAGCACTCGCCCACACCGGGTCAGGGAATAAGGAGTTGAATTAACCGTGTCCACTCGGTGGTCCGGTCTTTAAAGGGAAGGCGATAAAGGTTCACTATTAGGAGCAGCCCACGAACGCGAGTTTGTCGCGACAAGCTCTCGTTGCGAATATCGAAATAACTGTGCGCGAATTTGCCGAGCCCTGGGGCTAAATTTTTTGAACTATGCTAACTATCGCGGATGAGAACTGTAGGAAAAGTAAGTAACATTTTTTTCACAATTGTATTTGTATTGTATTGTTTATTCATCATCCATAGACAGTACACTGCACTCGGATTTGTCATATTTTAGCATTGGCCAGTTCAGCAAATCAAGACTCAGCGAAGAAGAACTGGAAAGAAACTCCGCTGTTTTTTTTTTTCAACGTCCACTTAGTCTAAGTTTACAAAAGTGTTTGTCAATTATTTTAACAAAAACATAGGTAAAACACTAAATTAACATGAATACACAAAATTTACAATCCATGCCGTATGCAACAGTTCATGACAAATATCATTTTATTTGCAAAGACAATCTCCTCCAACTAATATGTTGCCAATTGGAGCAGGCCAGTCCCCACAAACAGCACCCTTTCACGAACATCACGCCGGGCACAGCCATTAGCTCTTTCAACCATATTTGAGGGAAAGAGATAACCCGAGCCAAGCTTCACCGTAAGCAAGGACCTTTAAGCGATGCACTGCTCCAGTGGCAACACAACACTGTGAAACACTTGCACATTAGGTTTTAATCCTATAAGTTTTGTCATAAACTACTACTGTCAGCTGATCACATAGTTATTTACATATCCCTTTAAATGCTACCACCTACAGAAAATTAAGAGTATAATGGTTTGAGAGCATCCCTATCAATAAAGTAATAATAGATTCCTATATGAGATTTTGACCAATACCGAGAAACTGTTGACTTAAATAATTCAGGGATTACGAGTGGAACGTAAGTAATTCTTTCCTCGGATAAAAAAAACCGAAGTGCGAGTTGGACTCGCACACGAAGGGTTCCGTACCACCGCACAAGATTTAACACAATAAAATCACGTTTTTTGTATGGGCCCCCCTTTATTTATTATGATTTTTTAATTTTACCTGTTTGTTGTTATAGCAGCAAAATAAATACACAATTTCTGAAAATTACAGCTGCCTACCTATTACGTTTCATGAGATAAAGCCCTGTGACAAACGGACGGACGGACGGACGGACGGACAGCGGAGGCTTTGTAATAGGGTTCCGTTTTTACCCTTAGTGCACGGAACCCTAACAATATTCCGGTATGGATTTGTCGTGCACTTGTTACTAAACAATTCTGTACACAACTAAGCATATGTTTTTTTTTGTTTAAATAATTATTGATAAGTTAACGCTTTTGGAAAGTTTCTGACGTTATATTGAATGACTTAACGGTACTGGTAACGCGAGGCATTTATTAATCGATATGGCCCGTGATTAAACATATACGCAATTAAGACTCGATAACCGTAAAAATCTTTATTAGAATAAATATTTGGTGCCGTTTGTATTATTCCGAAATGTAAGGAAGCGTTGGCAAAACAATAGGTTTGGCCCATCTTTACTAATTTACGTACGTATACGTACTATATCTGATAACTATCTCTAAATTTTAACTTAGTTGTATTTAAATTAAGGCCCTGGTACTAGCCAAATCGCAAAGTTAGACGAGGCACCCCAAGTTAACTAACCAAGTCTGACGATTATAAGTGTCATTCTTACAATATATGATTCCTTGTTTAGGAATCAACCTATTTTCGTTAATGTATGTTTCCTTTTTCTATACAAAATACATTGCGGAAACGGTGTCCATTCCCGAACTTTTTTGACTAAATGTAGAAATCTAATAGCAAATGGAACTTTTTGTTTATGCATATATGCTGTTTTTGCTTATATCTAGAAATCGAATTACTTTCAGGTTTCTAATGAGAAAAATCAACTTTTTTATTTTTATTATTATTTAAATATATGATTGAATGAAAAATTTTAACAATCCATTATCAGTCTGGAGTTCTACTTGGAATTGCTGAAGCGTTTCACTACATATTATTACATTAGTTAAAAAGTGTATTTGTATGGCGCGAGTAGTTGGCCAGTCCTAGCGCCTTAAACCCTTGTTATTGGAACTATGTTGAAACTTTTCGCGCATGTGGCGGATGGGGGCAACATGGGAACAAGTGTCCGAGCGCCACTTTTGCTGTCACAGTACCCTTCACCCTTCAACCTCCGTGCTTCAACCCATATTACTTTCCAACTGAAACTATAACACCGTTACCTATCTCTTTCTTCGCTTGTAGTTTTCGTCGTGAAAAGGAAGGCCAACCTTTCGACCGTAATGCAATAGAATGCGTTGAGATCGAAATAAAGAAAGAATCTCTCGGCAACAGTGCGCGCCAATATAATTAAAATATAAATCTAGCCCCTTAAGCGTACTATCGTGTTAACTTGATAATAACTGGCGTTTGCGAAATGTAATTCCGCCTAACTTTGAAGTGTTTCTTGAGGGATTACGAATAGCGAAAGGAACTACGTTTCTACCGGGTGTCTCATAACCCCTCTCGTATTTTTTGTTGTTTCAATTATGTTTATATTTGGGTTAAATATTTGAGAACCCTTTGAATCGCTAGCACCTAGTGAGTAGCATGCACAAACATATACGTCAAACCACGAAAGCCTGCGCCCTGACCCACGAGAGATCACAGTTCTTCTGTGGGGTTATGGGTGTATCATAAAATAATATAATAGGTACCTATCATACGTATCGTTTAATCACCTTTTTGGAGATTTTTTTTTCCATATGCATTGGTTAAGTCCTGACTGTTTGGGAAAAACTCTCATTTTCATCTATCAAGGACCATTTTAAATATCTCTTCAATTTTACCCATTTATTAAAATCATTATCACTTAAAATGATTTATTTCATTAAAATGACATTGATATTAGCATCGCTTTTTGTATCCCATACATACAAGAATTTGCACTCGGCTTATAGTATGTTTATATTTAATCAAGTTCAGTTTCGGTTTCCGTTACTATATTTTCTTCATTATATATATATTACACACTCGGATTCGTCATTATATCATTATGTCAAGATATAACATGAGTGCGATCTGCGGATATAACATTAAAAGTTCACTGCGTATTATATGTATTAGGTTTTGTTTTTTCATATTTCTAATCCTGAGAACAGAATATTCGGTCTCAGATCAAGCTTTTTTTTTGCTGACAGTACCCTTTGGATTGACATCGCCGTCGGAGGCAATCTACGTGATAAACAGCCACGTGATATCATTGAACACGTCTAAAAGCCGATGGCTGCGATAATACGGACGCTAGATAAGCAAGATGTATGAGACTAGACGTTCGGTGACACCGTTAACTAAGTATTACTGGCTTTCTTCTATGAGAAGGGTTTTAATACATTCTCACTTAATTCGAATTTTCGTTTCTAGATTTTTTCAGATTAACCATAAATATTCCTCAGTTTACCTAATAATTCACATAATGCCATTCAAATAAAAAAAAATACATAGAGAGAATTCAAGTAAATCCCATGTCCTGAACATGTTTTTTTAAAAGATTTATTGGTTTATGATTTTTTTTGTTATGATCATTTTATATGTATGTTTATTAACTGTTTTCTTCGCAAATAAAATAAAATAAAAACAAAAAAAAAATCCTAGGAATATACTCGGTATTGGAAATACCCATACGTCATATATTGAAATAAGACTTTTGAAACAAATTATTACTAAGAAGGATATTTAAGGGGAGCGCAAGTCCAACTGGCACATGTGCGTATTTTTTTAACGGACCCAAATCGGTAAACATAATTTTGATGTTAGATCAACCATAAATATCAGGGATACAAATTATTCTATCGCTCTCGCATAAAAACAGGAATATGGCATGTAATATCTGTAGACCAAACAGGAATTACTTACATCTAAGAAGCTTGTCAAAGTTCTAAATGATAAATCGCAAGAAGCAGCCGCGAGTCCAATTACAAAACGAAAACAATAATTCAATTCCAACATTCAAATGGAGCAAACATAAACAGTGAATGGTCGCAACGTGTAATTCTATTGAGAAGCTCCAGACCGCCTCGCATTTAATGCTGCGACTATCTTTCCAATAATCAAACTGTATGTAGCGTATCGAAGCGTGACTCATGTCAGGGAGGCCACTTTGGTCGCATAAGTAAAATGGACTCCCATTAAAAGTGTTTAAATAGAAAATGCGTGTGAAGAATAGACATAGTGAAATAGAAAATGTGTATCAGGAAACATGTACCTAGATAAATGTAAATGCAATTGAAAAAATAAAATTAAATTGGCTGTAGGCAAACTGTTTATTATTCCTGATTTTTAACAACGTTAATCAATGATGACAGAAAGTGACATCAAAATGCCATGACACCATGACACAGTTGTGAAAAATAAGAAATTAAGGCGTAAATAAGGTTAAGGCGGGAGAGGCAGATGTCAGGAGAGCTGTGTGAATAGTAAATAATCGCGATAGATATAGGGCCGAGTGCACGAAAGAACAAACAATCTGAATAAACGTCAACGCATGATTAAACACGTCACTTTTTATGGATAATGTGGAAGGAACTCTTTCTTTAAAATTGACGTGTTTGAACATGGATTAAATCAGCCTCCCTTCTTGCAATCGGGGCATAGTCGCCATTTTGTTCGCCATCTTGACCGTCGTTGTTTGAACAACCAATTCGTACATTGAAATATTCCAACATAGTAGAAATAGAGTTGCAAAAATTACCCCCGCGATTGTTTTTATGTAACTGTACATGGATGGCTTAACATACCACATGGGAACTAGGTGCCATGCCAGGACCTTCTTTAAATTGCTCGGCTACATTGAACTAGATTGAAAAAAACGGACAATTTTCATCGCCGCTTCGACTATCGTTCATTCAATGCTATGGTACCAACCCGGGCGGAATTAACCCTACTACCTAGTAAGTAATAAAGGGGACCTACAATTTTACGTGGACTTCGAACCATGGCCAGCCTCAACGGTTGAAAATGGTCACCCATCCAGAACCTAACCGCGCTCAGAGGTGCTTCCCCAGCTTATCAATTCGCAAGGCGTCGCAATCTGAGCTACCGAGGCTGACAAATTATGATCGACAAAAGATCATGTACAAAATCAGCTAAAACGTTTTCTTTTCTATTATTCCGGGAGGTCACGACATTTTAGGTCACGATTAGGTAAATGGCTGAATCTGGGTTCACATGTTAGAGACTAACCCTCTGATGCTAAATATGTCGGTCTGCCCGTGTCAAGTGGTTGCGTTGTCTAGATTGGCTATATCAAATAGATGCTGCTATGTACCTGCTGATGAATATACTGATTATCTGGAAACATTGATACCTATTAATTATACAATAATAACCAGACGGTTACTTAATTAAATACTTAAATATACCTAAAGTTATATCTGTAACCTAAATCGGCTATAACTACTAAATTTAACCAAAGATTTGTTCAGTTTTTGTATTAATAGGCAAGTATGTATTGATACTTTTATGCTTCGTCATTTGCATCCATTTACCTTATCATATATATTTTTTGTCACCATAACTACTTTTTCAGGCGCCTTATCTAAGTAACGCAACCACTTGGAACAGGCAGACTGACACATTTAGCTTCAGAGGGTTGTACTTTATCCCGTGAACCCAGTTTCAGCCATTTACGTTATCGTTACCATTTTTGTCGCGACCTCCTAGTCGATATAGACAGCTTCTATGAGAGGGAAAGAACATCAAACATTAAATAATGACTCTAGAATGTATTGTGAGGTTGCTGACTGCAGACTAGAGTTGGGACACACTGACTGAACCGGTTACAGTGCAGGATCGACAGCTCGCTGCCACGGAATAACTCTCGCTGCCCACACAATATTGATTCTCATTTGGTCGGCGACGAAAGTGGTTCAAACCGGATTACTAGCAATGACTTATCGAATTGGAACTATTCTTATCCATACTCGATTGTTACGTATAATTTAAATAAATGGGTATCTTATATTGTTAAATGTTTTAATGCATAAAGTTTAAAAAGGAAAATTTACATAATCTGGAATGCCAATTCTGGTACATGCTTAATGATATAAAAACAAAAGCAGATACAAGAGCGCCGATATACAGTCACAGGGTACTTAGTAGTTGATTATTTTCTCTCGTGATTATTTTTAGGCACATTCAATGAGGAGCTAGGCCGTTGCTATTTGCTAAAATACCTTACACCACTGAAGAGGTAGGCTTCCTCACAATGTTTTCATCAATCTAAAGCATTCATGTTCCATAATAAATGCACTGCTCTAAAAGTCAAAGAGAAAGAAACTGGTGTAGCCAACGGGTATCGAACTCCAAACCGCTGCAGAAATCAGAGTCTGATTAATTGTTAAGATTAATTTACGATAAAGAACGCATTGATAATCAGGCATTCTCTAATAATGTTTGTGGACGCCAATATGTATCAGGAAACATAATATAGTATGTATATAGTATGAAATGAAATAGAGTAATATATTTTAGTTATAATGAACAGTAAGGGACATACCAACGTATCGACTTCAGGTTGCAATATAAACAGTCAAACCGCGTTGATTTCGGCCAAGAATAGATATACAAAGCTTTAAGTACATTAATAGAGAAATATTTTTAGTATATTTAGATTTATATTAGATATAAAAAGATATATTACAGGTTATATTTTGGTCTGCATCCTATAATACATTTAATCTCATTACCATTCACAATACACCGAGCATAGTTGTATATCGGTTTGGTTTTGCGCTTCTCAGCTCAGGAGATGTTGGTTCGATTTCCGTGGTCTTGCAAAGAAAATAGAGCAAATTTATTTTGGTCAATTATTGTATGCTGTATTTTGACACGAATCTATTTGACACGAATTCTTACGTTGAAGGAAATTGATCTGCAAACAACTAACAGTTAAATCGAAAGTCAGTCAGCCAGTCAGCGTGTTTGCGTCCACTGCTGGACATACACCTCTCTAATTTTTCTCCAGTCCTCCCGGCCCTCAGCGGTACGGAACCACAACTTTCCGCCGACGCACTTGATGTCGTCGTCCCAACTGG
Source organism: Incurvaria masculella (assembly GCA_946894095.1). Lineage (NCBI taxonomy): Eukaryota > Metazoa > Arthropoda > Insecta > Lepidoptera > Incurvariidae > Incurvaria > Incurvaria masculella. The sequence continues at coordinate 2,950,410 of OX335650.1, read as the reverse complement.
CGGATGTACGAATCGATAGATGAGCTAAAAGTTCTTACATAATGTGTGTGTGACGTTAGTGTGCCACGTCGTTCATACCATGTCTTTACATTAGAATTGTACGGCGACCACTCAATTATTGATTTAGATCTCTGGAAAAAACACTTTTCTTGGATAGACGACGTATGAATGGGTGGCACATGTTGGGGCGCCAGAAATGTTAACATTAGCCATCTGTGATGATAATCACACAGCTTACAAAAACGTTGTCTTAGTGTGTATGCGCGCCACGTTCTCCAGAAGATATTTAAAAGTTTCACTTGTCTCTCAACATTCTGCTAGGGCACTTCCCGAGTCATTAATTTATCCGGTGACACCCCGGCCGCTCCGGTGTCTGTTCCGAGCCGGCTCAGGTGCTGCCGAACTTCCCAAATCCATATTCATGCCCATAAAACAGTGCTAAATTGCGTCGGCACGCCGAAACTTGGGAGTTTGCGACTGCAGCGGTTGACTTCCGGATTCCTCCGTAAAAATGGCCGCGCGCCGAAACAAAACTCGCAGATTATAAAGCCGAGTCGCAAACACGGCGAAGTTTCGCCTGGGAGGCGCGGTGACAGCTGGCCTGGGACAGAACTGCGGGAATACTAAATTGAAATTTCACCGATACACGGGCGGGAGCTCCCCCCACTCAGCCCCCACCCGGTGATAAGAGACCCCGGCTCGGCGGACTTGGCCGAAGTAATTAACAGTTGATTATTGCTTCTGTTGCTCTGTCATTTAATAGTTTAATCAAACGCCGGCTGCCGTCTGACCGCGGAGTATTCATGGCTTTCGAACGAGCAGTTCCGGCAAATCGGGCTCAAAATTAAATTGAACTGCGTTATTATTGTCAGAGTTGTGAATGTGAGATTTTATTACTTCGCCATGTGAAGGGTATATTTTGACAAAGTTTTTAAGTTCTATCTGTCTGGATCAACTCGGTCAAAATACAGCACTCTCCTAACGGATTAATCAAATTGTGACATGACTTAGGGCCTTTTTCACCTAGTGCTGATTAGCTTAATCGCCACATATTAGGTACCTTCCATAGCAGCTTACAATCAATAACAGTAATAGATAATCTAATATATATAAACCTTTAAGTGTCGATTAAAATAAATCAGCACTTGGTTAAAACCAGGCTTTGGGTTCTTTGACTACCAGAAATAGAATAAATAAATGAAATGAACTACTACGTCAAAACTATTCTAAAATACAAATTATACTATGAAAAACAACATTCAGATACTCATACATATATTAATGCATATACATTAACAATATCACAGACTTATTTATTTGCACTGAAGCCCACTTTTACACTACTGAGTTAACATAATTCTAGCTACAAATATATGCAATATATTGTACCACTTTTTTGTTTACTTTTCCTCATTTTCATTATTTATATTTTTCTATTATTGTCATGAATGTAAAACTATGAGTGCACACCAATGCACTGTCGAAATTCCAAAAACAAGAACAAACTGATTCTCTAGATTATTTTTTTTTATAGCTATAAGCACACCATTAATTGCACGGCTACATTTCATTTAATTTAAATTTTTTATTCAACTTCTTTTAGTCAAACTACATGTCACAATTTGATTGATCCGCGGATTCGATCAACCAGTGAAGAACAACCCGCAAATAAAGTTCACTGGTCTATAACTTATAATTTGTTTTCGTCCACATTAATGATATAATACAATTATGATTTCATACCTAAATGCTACTGCCAAACTTACATTGAACTGGATGGAAATCACGGATAATTTTCCTTGCCGCTTCGGCCATCGTTCTTTAAATGCGATGGTATTAGTCAGGGCGGGATTAACCCTACCTTCCTAACCTAAGTCAGGAAGGGAGCCTACGATTTAACGAAAAATCCAAACCACGAACGACAAATCCCTTAGTAGACACTTATGACATGTACGGGAAGAAATTTAGTGGGCCCCATTGTATTTTTTTTACGCGCCGGAACCCACACAGGGTCTTTCCTTTACCTACAGGGTCTGGAAACTATGGAATTGACTCCCTTCCAAGGTATTTCCTGATCGGCAAGCCCCGTGAAAGTTCGAAAGCCCATTGTAATCATCTAATGCTTCCTTTGTATGCTGCGCTTGACATAAAAAACATCAGAACTAGCATGTACACATAGCATAGTACCTAAACATGCAGAATCTTGCGGTATAGTAGTGAGCGTAAGGGGTGTGTGCCGCCTCGCGTCTGAATTTCAGAGTTCCCGCCAAATCTTAATTGCCAGTTAGCGCCTCGATTTGATTTATTTTAATTTGGGCGCCCGAAATTAACGCTTCGATAGATGTGGCCACAGACTAAGCAACCGGCTAGACGTGATCTGGAAATTGCGCCGTAGTCTAGCCGTCTCGAGCAATTAATTATCTTAGTATTAATTTCGTGCTCCTCATGAGACGAATTAATCTAATTTTGATTGGGTTACGGGGATAGAGATATGTGTTTACATTGCATGAGTCGTTTGAAGTAAGCGGCTGGAGTTACAAATATCTGCTCTAGAAAGACGAAGAGGTTGCCATTACAAGTGACAGTTTTGACAACTGTTCAAAATAAAACAATAAGCGATATATTTTTTTTACAAATGACCATGGGTGACCGTATCTACCGTCATGATATTAGCCCACGAAGATCGACGATCTCCGTGTATTAGCCCAACACACCGCATTCTCGATGGAATCAAGTGTCATGCCCGGAGCTTCCCTTTATGAGCACAGCTAAATGGATTGCGAACCATTGCATGAACGGGCGGGTATTGAATCCTTTACCTCTGGTATGGAAAGCAAATCCCCCCGTCCCTGAGCTACGAGTCGCTCGAAGTTAATGCAATCGGTGTACGGATGTAATGTTATGTAAAATACTAAGAGTTATGCAAAAAATACAATTTATAGGGCGTGATTTTCGAAGAGAAACTATGTATGCAATTCCACATATTAAGTCAAAATTACTTAAGCGAATTTTTTTTTAGATACGATTAGGTTAGCTTATGTTATTATTAAGATGAGATGAGTAGTTATTAGGGTTCCGTACTCAAAGGGTTAAAACGGAACCCTATTACTAAGCCTCCGCTGTCCGTCCGTCCGTCCGTCCGTCCGTCTGTAACAGGGCTGTATCTCATGAACCGTAACAGAAAGGAAGCTGAAATTTTCACAGATTATATATTTATTTTGCCGCTATAACAACAAATAGGTAAAATTATAAAATAATTAATATTAGAGGGGGGGCCCATACAAAAACCTTTTTTTTTTTCGGTAAATCTTGTACGATGGTACGGAATCCTTCGTGTGCGAGTCCGACTCGCGCTTGGCCAGTTTTTTCAATATTTTAGTTAAGTTATGTATTTCGGTCGAATGGTATTAAAGTTTTTTTAAGTATTGAATATGTTAATATACACTTGATAGTAAACTAATAAAAAAAATACTCCATCACATCAAATGTTCCAGTTCTGAGAGCCTTCAACAGTTATTAGATGGCTTGATTGCTTGTTTCAGAATTGTCTTTTGTTAGGGTGCGAATCGCAGACAGTATTTACTGTCGTGATTAAAATTTCAAACTTCATTCGCATAATCTAATAGGGGCGTTCTCTAGTATGATATAATTAAATCGCTAAACTAAGTTAGACATTTGAGTTATTTGTAAAGTTATTCAGTAGGTATTGTGAAGATGTTTGAAGAGGGTAAAATCGATAGCATTGTATTACAGTCATAGATTTTGGCTATGAAGGGAAACATTTAGATATTAAGACTTATATAGGTTAAGTGGCTCGTAGCCTAGTGGCGCGGGGACTTGCCTAGCATTCCAGGCGTCTGAGTTCAAATCCGCGCGCCGTTCATGTACCATTTCTTTCTCTTTCTGAGTTGGATAAGTGCATTTCGTCAAGTATGCGAGCTGCTCCAAGGTTCGGAATCCATAATAAAATGTAGGTCCCCTTTCCCTACTTTGTGGTAGAGTTTAAGCCTGCGCGGGTTAGTACAATCGTATTTGATGAAAAGAAGGTCGAAGCTAATCAACAATTCTGCTCCATATTCAACCAATGCTTTCATACGTTGGATTGTTTTAATTGATCGTAAAAACAGGTAAGTAGTATTTATAGCATTTTTAATAACAATTTTGATTGAACTATCCGTACATTTAATTTTCTTTTAATTTAGTTACGATATGCACCTAGCTCACAGAATATGTTTATTATTCCAAATGGTAAATAATTCAAAGATACGTGCAAAACCTCGAGTGAAAGTTACCGATACCATAAAATAGAATAAGAAATCATATTCTCAAAAAATAAACTTATATTTTGTTATATATGTATTCTATTTATGAATGACTTATAATAATGGGAATTAGCTTATTTTGTTTTCTAAGTTTAGTATAGACGAAACGGTTTTTCTGAAAATCAGGTTTGTACAAAACAACAGATTTGTAACAGACATATTTTATAAGCACTTTTTTACAAGAATTGGAATAATATTAAGAGTGAAAAGTACCTCTTATTTACATCCTGATGCATAGAATCACCCTGCTTTCGTAGAGTGGTACGCAGAGAAAGGAGCATCAAACGTACGACTAATATCATACTTATTTAAGTTCCTTTACAGAAATACATGTGACAACGACAAATGCACAGGCTTCCGATATGAAAATCAGTTTTATTGTTTTTCCGTCACCTATTCGCACTACATGACCAACCCATAGATTTACATAGTATGTCGCTGCCGCTTCGCTCAAGATGAACAAAGCTTGAGATTGAGAAGTCGGGTTCAACTAACACCCGCAAAACGGTGGGAGATGCACTAGATACAGCGATCAGACTATGGGCCGAGTGCCCGAAAGGACAAAAAATCAAAATCAACGTCAACGTACGATGAAACACGCCACTTTGTATGGACAGTATGGAAGGAACTCTATGCTGTTCACTAAAAGTGACGTGTTTGAACATTAATTAACTCGGCCGTCTCTTCGCGCAAACGGGGCTATGTATTTTAATCAGAAAGAAAACCCAACAGATCGGCTAGTTCGTGTTTGCGATGTTTTGATTTATATTACAAGTTAAATTTTCTTGTCACATTGGTGTCTTGTTCTCTGATAAACTGTTATTCCGCCTAGTTAGGCAGGGTAATTTACATAAAGACATATTTATCCGGTAATAATATATTGTCGATTTCTTAACTTTTCTTCATTATTTCAAAATGAAACTTTAAACTTGGTTTCCGATCATAATTCTATAGCTATGTGATTATTTGGGTATTTTTGGAGTGAAATTAGAAAATAGTACGTACATTTACTAGGAAAAAATCCATAGTGAAAAGTATTATTCATATTATATGAAAAATACTTTAAAAAAAAACTTGTACAATAATTATTCAAAAATACCAAAATTATGATATGGTATCAAATGTATGCAGGTTAGATAATGAGTGTTAATACATTATTTAGCGAAACCAAACAATATATGGTGTCGTTATAGTAAAGCTCAATTTGTTTGCTATACAAAAACCTATGGAGCTAATTCTCACTACATGGACGGTCTAGGTCGCAGCAGACTCGCGAGGACTAAACTAAATTTTCCAAACTTCGAGATCTTCGCCTTAACAATACCAATTTAAAGGAAAGTGTCACAAGTCCAGTCGAGTATAATAGTTGGCAATAGACTTAGCGTGCGCGCCTCTATGAGTATGAATCCGCACTTTGGGTCGCGTTGCTCCCGAGGAGATTGTGTATCTGTCTAAATCAATTAATACCCCCCTAGATAAATTGGTTAGTCTTTTCGCTTGAGGACTGTTGCAATTAGTTTTAATTTAAGTTTATCATGTGTTTTGAAATAATTTACCCTACAAAGCCAATGTTCAAAAAGCGTAAAGGAAATATTTTAATGACGACCGAGATTTCCATATATAAACTAGTTGCAAAGACAGGACCTTCCTTGTATTGCAAGAGTGCACTGAATTGGAAGCAAAACACGGAACATTTTCACTGTAGCCTTGTTAATTTAATGCTATGGTACAAACCCGGCAGATAGACGCTATCACCTAGTAAGTAAATAAGGGTCCTAGTTGAATCTGAGCCACGAACGATGAATCCCTAAGTCGCATATGTGGTAACGCAGGAAAATCATGCAGGGGACTAACTTGTATTTTTTTACATACTAATTTATGATGAAACCAATTAATCAAATCTGCTGAAATAAAGCAGTCGACTTTAATGAATTATATAATTATTTTAAAATATAATATATAAGTCTGTAAATACTGCGCTGTATCCATTCGCACCAGTTGGAAAGTTCCCTCTTCAGACCTGGTATAGACAGACGCTTGATTATCTAGTAGTGGCAATAATTTGACTCCAGTTTCTATGGTAAATTAGTTCCTCGTGCCATTTTTAAGATCGGCTTCTGGTCCCCGAGTTCACACCTTCAAACCACAGATGCCCACCAGGAAGTAAAGAGAAGTCCAAATGTATTACTGAACTTCGATGAAGAAGTTCAGCTGTCCCAGCCATATCATCAGCACAATGTTTGAAAATTCTTCTCAAATCGAGATAGAATCACAACTGCGTGTTTCTGCTTGAGAGGTTTGACAACCGGACAGAAAACGCATCTCAAATATCTCATGCTTTTTACCTTAAGCAAATACACTGCTCCATATCAATATGACTGTCATATAAAGTTAGAAGGCGACAGGTCGTGCCTAAGTCCCTTAACTTGTATTCGCTGGCGGAGAGCCTACATAGAAGTTTTAATGGCACTTTGGTTGAGAAAATGGTTATAAACTCCTATAAAGAAGTCAAACCTTGCGACCCGCTCACAGAATGTGGGCCGCTGTGAACGCGCCCTTATGGGCACATACAGTCCATCATTACCATATACGTATTGGCTAATATGTAAAATAAGCTACAAAGTCGTGTACGCGGCCGTGTTTGTTGCAAACTGCACTAATAAGTTCAGCTAATTCCTTCATATTGTCAGTGTCAATTCCAAAATTAATGGACAATATGATTTTTTTACTAAACAAAATGTGATTGCATAAAATATTGTATCATATAAAATGGCCAAATAGATGCTTAATAGGTCCGTACTAATCTAAGTTTTTTGCACAGTTCATTCAATGCGATGCTGCTAACCCGAGTGGGATTAAATCTTCCACCTAGTAAGAATACAGTTTTACGTGCAATCCGAACCAGCTTCTACGGTTGAATACAGTCACCAATCTAGGTCACCAAGCAAATCGAACCGCAAGGGGTCGCGCCACTAGCCTACCGAGACTGACATAAAATTCACGTTCACCTATAAAAATGTAAATAAAAAATAACATTACAAGCAAGGAAGTAATCATTGTCTAAATTGAACCTATCATAGTTCAATTTAGACAATTGTGTGCTGGGGATGAAGAAGGGAAATAATTCGCTCAACAAAAACATCACTAAACTTTGTGCTTGACTTTGAATGGTCAAATATGACAATCTCATCAGGAAGTTTAGCCTACAAGTGCAAAGTTAAATTATATTAGTAATTAAGCGGGCTTCGCAAAAAAAAATACATCAGTGATTTTCACATCATCATTGTTATCAATTATATAGTTAAAGTCTCGATTGATCATTGCTTTCTCGCGTGTTCATAAAACTTTGGCTGTCACAGATCGACATAGCCTAGACAATCGACTTTCTATGAAAACTAAGAGAGTGTGTGAACGCAGTAAATGGTTAAAAAAGGAATAGTTTATATTTACAGTCTGTACCATTGCGAGCTGTGGTGAAATGACTGGAGAGTCAGCTGCTGCAAAGTAGGACGAGTAGGTTTACTAGGGATACTCCAGCGCGAGTGGGTCCAATTCAGACGACCACCGTACTTATTTTATATAAACGCGAGACAAAAATGATCCCAATTTTATATAAATTGTGTATTACACAAATTAAGCCTCCTCAGAATACGCTCAGATAGGAATAAAACGGTAAAATAAACTTCGGTATATTCTTTTTAACTCTAACTTTGTTTATAATTAAATTAATTTTGTATATTTTATATTAAATAATTTCCATGGATTATGTATAAATAATGTTGTCTTTTACATAAAAAAATTATATATTTTTTATGTATTGAGTATTGATTATAATACCTCTAGGTTGGTACCTTCTTATTGAATGAACGATGGTCGTAGCAGCAATGATAATTGTCGGTGTTTAATGTAGACACAGGAAGGTTCTGGCACAACATCTAGTTCCCATTAGGTGTGGTGGGCTATCTATTAAACAAACAAAAAAACAACTGTAAGTAAAGCTTATATATAATATAATTGTGGGAAATTCTGTGGCATATAATATGTAAGCATCTTTTATGAAAAGATAACTAGAGAAAAAAACTAATCTAGGGCCTAAGTTATGTTTTAAAAAAACCTTTAAAATATTGTTTTTATTGCAACAGACGAGAGACGATTTAATCAAAAGAATACCAAAACGGACACATCTTACGCTGCCCTCTACACAATGGAAATTCAGTAAAGCACATACAATCGGACTGTATTAACTAGCCGTTTACGCCGGCAGTTAGGCAGCCCTTAAGCCTTCTCTGAATCTAGTTAAGGCCTCGCCTAATGCCGGCCGGCATTTAAGAAACTAATCCAACGGAAAGTTTATTTCAGCTCTTTACGACTAACATGTTAGTTGCGCTAATCTCGGCTTACTTTATGCTACGGAATCGCTTCCCCCGTTGTGTTCAGAAAATAGCATCTATTTGTGGCGATTTATGTTAATAGAAGAAAAGGAAGGTTGGTCGCTCGGTACGCTGTTAAATTTTATACCGTGATGCATTTCATTTAAAGTTTAGGGTTGCAAGTATATTAATGAATCGTAAGTTGAGTGGAATTACATTTGATTTGTACTGTAAGATCCTAAGGCACCCATATATGAACGACTGAAATTGCTCTATGTTCAGCTGTTTCTGGCAATTATAGGTTGACCCGATCGGATCTGGAAACCTCAGTAAGTCTTTACATACATAACTCTTTGACACGTGTGTTTGTCACTGAACTCCTCCTAAACGATTGGACTTATTTTGATAAACAATTTGTGCGTATTTGGGTTACTTGATGGTTTGGATTCGCAGATGGATCCGGTCGGTAGCGCTGTTGCCGAGACATTGACCCGATCGGAGCCGGGCACCTCAGCTATCACATATTTAATTTTTCGGTACGTACTCGTTATTCTATTACCAAGCCTCCGCTGTCCGTCCGTCCGTCCGTCCGTTCGTCCGTCCGTCCGTCCGTCTGTCACAGGGCTGTACCTCATGAACCATAATAGGTATAGGCAGCTGAAATTTTCACAGAGTGTATATTTATTTTGCCGCTATAACAACAAATAGGTACACGCAAATACGTACAAAAAACGTGATTTTTTTTGTGTATAATCTTGTACGATGGTACGGAACCCTTCGTGTGCGAGTCCGAATCGCACTTGGCCGGTTTTTGATGACATGTTTTGTGTATGTTTGAGTGAGTCTCTGGATAGTTTGGTTTCAGAATTGGAGCCGGGATATGGCGCTGCCATCGAGTTCTGCCTTGGCACGAGTGGAGCCGGAAACCTTAGCTAGCATTATAATACTAGTTTGTATTTACTGGGGCTACGGTCTACATACAATTGACATATTTCACGTGTTGGTTGGACTCTTCATAGGCTGCAGCGCGTGCTACTCACGGGATGTCGTGATCTGGAGCGTGCTGACGGGAAGCTGCGGGGATAGAATGCGCCATTTCCATTTGTCAAAGTGCAGACGTCTCTGTTTTCTGAAGGGTCTACACCTATAAACGCTTGCACAACATGCTATATGGACCTTAAGTTGTCAACGAATCCACCCCTTCGTTCCCATGCGTATTGAGTGTTTAAAATTAGCAATTTGCTAGATTTATGTATCAATTCAAAATTGGAATTGCGAATTATTTTGATTTCATACTTAGTAATTATCATACATTCATGAGTAATAATTCAAATGTACAGTTTGGAACATTGTGATAGGACATATTGTTTTTTTAATTTGATGAGATATGCGAAAGTAAAGTTATTTTGCATGTTTAGTTAAAACATCCATAAAATAAAAAAATATCGAAACCGGATACAAAACTGATAAATACGGAAAGCCCATGTTCACGATGAAGTAATAAGGCTTTCTAAATGCAATAAATGGAATCTTCATAGATAACAAGAAAACAGACAAGTTACATTACATTAGATACTTCATCGATTGTGTCTCGTTTTCGCTGGTTAAGCGAATTTTAATTTAAATTACCACAGTCCCATCAGTGCGAAGTTTGAACACCAATACTCATCTTCCTCATTGGATATCCTAAATTAACTCAATTTGTATCATATACAGGTGTCGATTCTTGGAGTCCTAAGTTAATGGGAGTCCGACTTGAAATTGCCCATCAAGAAAAAAATAATCTTTATCAGTTTGATTTATCATCGTAATGTTATTGTCATAGAAATTATTAATCATTTGAATTAAATAAAACAGTTTTGGTAAGAAAAATTAAATAAAAGACCATAACTCAACACCCCGTCTCAATTTTCCGAATACATTAATTAGCACCACAAAAGAGTCTCAAAAGTATGCCTCCAGTCTAGTATTGCAAATCCCTTCTATTTAGGTTCTTCTCATTGCATCACATACATAAGTAAGCTAACTAGGTGCCTTGCTATCGCTTTAGCACAAAATTCTGCAGCGAGACTTGATTCAACAGAAATGCACTCACTGTGTTATTTATTATTTATTGATCGGCTTATGTCTTCCGTAAATCATATTTATAGAAACCGTAGGGCTTAGTGCAGGACTGTGGAATGCGATATACTGCCTTTGGGTGGTGTAATATATTGATGTGTACATTTTGAACGTTATTGAATCACAAAGTCTTGTGTGCTAGTTATTAAGTGCTGCATTCGCGTTTATCTAGGCAGTTTGCATGAACGTTTAATGATGTCTTCTTTTTATCGGACTTAATTTGGCGCATATTATCGTAATATCCGGATATTAGCCAAACACACTATACCAAATTAGTATGCAATTTATATTACCTCGCTATAACGATTTTGTGCTTATTGCGCCCAAAAAGAGGAACAATATTTAGTTTGTATGGCAATGAATGAAACCTACATTTCATTGTATTTTTGTGCAGGTACAGGTCCAAAACTGACGCATACTGTCAAGCGGACTACAAATTACAGATAGCTAGTTGGTTAATAGATAATTTATGTAGTGTGTGATTTGTGTACGTTTTTGGTTTTTTTCCATTGTTTGCGAAAAGCATGACAATTTTTTCGAAGCCGTGCTGAAACTTCCAAAAATCCGTGAAGATGGTAGAAAACTTAATATCCAATAATCCGTTTAATAAAAAAAACACTCTAAAATTAATAATGCAAAACACTTTAATATTTAAACATTGGAGAGAAAATGCCTTTACGTGAAATGAACACGTGAAATCAGCGCGATGTCGTAGCAAGAGAGGCATTGTCTGTTTGTTTGGTTATAAAACGCCACATCATTGAGTGACGTAATCATCTGAATATCTCAATTGATAGAAGTCCGAACATGTAATCCAAAATTCGTATCAGACCAAAATTTTTTCTTATCATTTGCAGTATAGGCTTCGCTCTTCAACCACAAGGAGAATGAAAGCTATTATTACTCTACTTGACATTTGGTTGACAAGATTCGAGAGCCCCTTGAATATTCCTTTGGGATCGGAAACGAAAAAAAATATGAAAATCTTAAACAATTGCTTTCCGCCGCTTGTATATCACGACGAAAAGCTTCACCAGCTGAATTTCAGCGTCTGCGCGCTGAATAGCGAGTCTGCAGCCGCTGGAGGCTTTTCACAATTTCAGCTTCAGCGGTGAATGTAACTCTTTTTAACGAGCCCCCCTTTCATGGCGACGCATTCAGTTGGCTCCTCGTGGATCATCCATTCCCTACACTAATTACGCTGGGGCCGTGTCTATGTTTAAACACGTTTTTAGGGTTCCGTACCCAAATGGTGCCAACGGAACCCTATAACTAAGCCTCTGCTGTCCGTCCGCCCGTCCGACCGTCCGTCCGTCTGTCACAGGGCTGTTATCTCATGAACCGTTATAGGTGAGAAGCTGAAATTTTCACAGAGTGTGTATTTGTTTGGCCGCTATAATAGCAGATAAGTAATATAACAAATAAAGGGACCCCATACAAAAAACTTGATTTTTTGAAAAACTTGATATTTTAAAAACTTGAAATATTATTCGAAGGTACGGAACCCTTCGTGTGCGAGTCCGACTCGCGCTTGGATGGTTTTTTATAAGTGCAAACCGTCACGCCAAAAACTTGATGTTTTGTGTAAGCTTGACTGTGCATTAGATGATGGACTATTAGACATTGTAAACAATACGTAACCAAGCATTGCGGCTTAGTAAAATAAATTAGTACATAACTCACAAAAACTATTTCTTCAACTACTTACTAACACGTATGCTAATTTCAAAAACCATTCGTTTTTAAAATCATTCGTTGTATTGCAAATGTATTAATGATTTAGTTAAATTTTAATCATGAAGCAATGTTTTACCCGAAACGTAGGTATAATATAAAGTATATTAATGTAAGTGTACTTATTAAAGTGTCGAAAGAAAAAATATACATAGATATGTGACGGACATAAGTAACGGATTTTTTTTTGTTAATTTTCTCGAATTTTTGGATCCGATTTTGATATCCAAATCCAGTAAAACTTGACTACCAAATGACCAATGTATTCTACATGAACGTAAAATGTCGTTACTACTTTGAACTATTGAGCCTGCCATTTTAAGTAAGGAAGGAGAAATGTTAACAAAATTAAACTATCGGCACTAGGATAAAATTCTCATTAAATTCAATAAGCTTTTATTTATTAAACAATGTGGAAAGGTACCCATAATACTAGCAGCATTTCCCCGCTGTACAGCCAAACTCAGCCGTTGTAAGAGAAACCATCCTGCTCTGCTATCTCCTGCCGATTCTCCTATTAGTTTTCTGAGACGGGAGATAGTTTGCTTACTCTTCATATAGATAGATGCTTCATTTGTCTAATTGCCGAATATGAGATATAATGCTTTTATTCATATTTTACATAAAATACTAAGTATTATAATAACGGGTCTTGTTCATTTCACTTTCCCAACAAAACACAAGTATTACGATTAAATGTCGTGACAAAATGTTACGAGAGAAGAGATTGTAATAGTCGTAATAGGCGGATATCGTTAAAATCTATACGTACTTGAATTCTAGATGATTTGGTTCTGAAATAGCTAACGGCTTTGTCTTTTGTTCAACGTTTGAGTCCTGTAGCTGCCTTTGAGTCATCGGAATGTTGCTTAAATAACTGAGAACTTTATCAAAGACACATTCTGCTGAGAATAATTCATTTGTGATTGAAGTCTCTGTTGTTAAGATATTATAAAGAAGAAGATTAGATAAGGTTTTAAAAGTTTCCTATATAAAGTTTTCTAAATTTCCTATATGATTTCTGAGGCCTAATAAGACTAAGTGAGTTTGATTCTAGAAAATTACTGATAAATTTAAATTTATTGGATTACACATTAAAACAGTTTAATTAAATTTTTTCGCCTTTAAGTAACATTAAAATTTTCACCTGCAAAACATCGCTTTGCTAAGCCATAATAAAAACAAAAATAATATTTTATTGCATCTTTATAATGTTTCGAATGAATCCGAGAAATGTCGGGAATAAGAAATAATTACTCATTATTAGAAGGAAAAAATTATCATAAAAATGATCTTTTATAAAAATAACTACTTGTGATTTATAATTTGCATTCTGCAAACGGAGTCTAAATTCTTCTGCTCAATTCTGATTTGTACATTGAACTTAATTGTATTACCGATAATAAAAACGTGGTAAAAAAAATAATATACAAATCGTTACATCTGACATATCTACTTGATAGTGACAATTTTAATTAATACTGGTTTCAGTGTCGCTAGCCATATTTTAAGCAGCGGAATTTTTCAATTTTGACACTCTGAATATTTAGTCTATAATTGTCATCTTTGCCGTTAGAATACTTTTTGGCGATAAGGTATTTATTCGACATTCTTTAGGAATATTAATATAATATATAATTTGATTTGATATGGATCTAGAAAAAATCTATAAGAGCATATGTCTATTGTTTGTCTTGCGAAATAAAAAAAAAACTATATTTCTATTTGAAACGTGCAAAGACCGAATTCAATTTTCTATTCGCAATGTGGGACCGGAATCCAACTAACACTTCCCCAACGCTGGACGTAATAAACGACAAAACTGTAGCGGGAACTTGTCATAGCCCAGGATCATAATGCGGACAGGCGCACTATTGCCGCAAAACATTATACAGGCTTAGCAATCGAGTCACGTCTCACTCCTTCCTGCCCATGCCGTCCTCCCCCGCGCCCCCTGCCCGCCGCCGCACACAATGCGAAAATTATTTCACGTCCTGACCAGAAAGAATGGACGACGCCTCCGACGAAATTGCCGTCGCAATTGTGCGGGAGACTGCCATTTGCACCGTTTAGCGTGATATTAAAATGAGCGCGGCCATATATTTAATAACGGCCACAATTTGTAGGCGGATCCGCCTCGAAGGACCAGAAAACGTCAACGTGTACCAGGCGGAGCGCAATCAGATTCCAACTAGCGATGGGCCATTCTGGATGCACCTCATTCCGAGAACCCGCTTCCTCTGCTTTAAGGTCGCCCAACCCGGCGGCACTAACTCAATCGCGGGCACGGTACAAAACCGTGCTGTTGCGCTCTGGGACCTTCTCTGTTTCAAAAAAAGGCAAGCTCCGTGATGAGGAAGATGCAACATGTCCACAAAAAAGACAATGTGTATAGTGTATGATTTGGTATGATTTACGAAAATTTTAATTACAAAACGACTTATAGCTATAAGTAAACCAAGACCGCTGTAGTCAAATATCTAACAAAAACCAAATAGATCATAAATTTTGATTAAATAAGCTATGTCTGATGACTAATTTTTTTAAGATATTATTATCATTGCGTAATCTGCCTCCAAAGTTATTGATAAAACGCGCGAAAAATCCGAACTTTCGGACCTTATAACTTAGGACCAAACACAATTTTACAATGCCAACGGTCATCAGACATCAAGTTTGATCAAATAAAGCTTTTTTGAGCAAAATTTGGGATCTTTGACAATAAATATGGGCGTGATCTTCTTTCCCCGTTTGTATGGGGAGTTGAGCGGGATGGGCCGCCTTAATCACTCCTTTTGACACTCCTTATTAGCCTTACTGACTCCTATTGCTATACCCACTCCTCATTAAGTTATATCCATACCGTCTTATTACAGTCATTTTAGGCAGCTGAATAGTAATTCCACACCGCACACCGTGTTATAGTCATAGGAGAGGAAAACCTTACCCGAAAAGGCCCCATGACTTTTTTTTGTTCATTATAATTTTTCGATGAAAACTTGGATCCCATTCAAGATTTTTGCGGGCTTCCGGAGTAACCGCCATTCCGGAGTAATGACGTTTTTTTGCTAATTCGAAATATTCAATGAAACTTAGATCCGATTTAAGACTTTTGCGGTTTCTCGGAGTTCCCACCATTCCGGTAGGTATAGCTATTCCGGATTCAAATTATACCACTCCCGAGTGGACATATAACCATTCCGGTGTGAAATTATTGCCACTTCAGTGGATATTTATGGGTTCTCGAAGTAACATTGGGCCTTCATTCTGGAGGTCATTCCGGACGTGCGGAGCAGGAATGGGAATGCATTCCTTTTTGGAGCCGTAATAACCCATCGCCAATTCCAACTACTGCACAGAAGCGATAGTCCTAGGAGATAAGGTTCACTTTCCTCTAGCGCGATACCAGAGAGCATTGTGTCCTGCTAATGACAATAGGGATCCATCGAAGCCCCGTGAATTGCTAAATTATAAGTCGCGTCTCCGTCGCCGCTGCGAGTCCCGTGGGCTTATAGCGGGGCTTAAGTTTTACGCAACTTTTCCTTGGGAAATTTATTTTCGTGCTCCGCCTTATTAATTATGGGTCCGGTGATTAGGAACTTTTGATTCGGAGTCGACGGAGTTGGCGCGGCGCCGCCCGATGATGAGTCATTATTTGACACATTGATTTATTGTGAGTCCGGAACTTCGGAAGATATTTATCGTGGGGAAGTCGGGGCAGCGGCGACTGAGATATTAACTAACTTTGAGAATCTCGGGCGAAATGTTTGATCTCAATCGCGGATCGCTTTAATTTTGCATTTATTTCCCTATTTCGGGATGTAGGTCATAGTCGAGTGAGAAATAACTGTTTAATACGATGAGCGACGTTCAAAAAAGCATTTTTTTATCACGGGATGCATAAGTTCGTGATCCTAAGATAGGCGCTCGTGATACGCCAACAGAATTTTTGAAAAAAAAAATATTGTGATTTTACAGGACCCATTTGCATTTCACTGCTTATGAAATGAACAAATACTCGGGAAATTAACTCGGATGTTGCCTCAAGACTTTTTTATGAATAACCGGTATGCTTCCTTTCTCTTCAGTGCCGCTATGGGTGGCTGAGAGACCAAAGGTAATCAGGAACATGGAGGTGAGGAATGTATGGAGAAATAACATCCATGCAACGAGCGCGAAAAAATTTCGCCACGCAAATTAAAACATTATATCGCCGTACACATTTGTAGCGCAGTGGTGAAAACGGAGAAAAATCTAATTTATAGTCTCCCAAATTGGTAGGAAAACTGATGAAGATAAGAATTATTTTTCAATAAAGCAAATGGTCGTTACGTCCTTCTTCATTCGTAATGATGTATTCAGCGAGAGCCGAAACAAAGGCGAAATTCCTCCGGTGGCACAGTTGAGTTGTCGACACTTTTTTAGTTCCAACCGTTCTACTGTTATTTCTTCACCTCCAAATCCACCTAACCTCAGAAAACCACGCTCAGCGATATACCATGCTAGCGGATCTGCATCAATCAATTGTGCCTCCGTATGTAAGTCAACCAAAGTGATGTCCTCTTTTACAGAATAATTTAGAGAAACAAATCATAACTTTACATAATCATAAACGAACATAATCACTACTTTAATAAATACCGGTGAAATTCCACAATGGTATTTACCTAATCAAGCGAGTTCCCCAAACTCATTCATTTCACTACACATATGATTCTTATTACACATAATCCTCACAATCACAAAGCGTACACACTCGCAGAACCCACCAGAGTACGTTTACATTAAAAGTACAAAGAGCTCATCATTAACTAACACCGTACAGTCAATCATCAAAGAACCCTTTGCTCTTTAAAATACCTGAGCACGACATAGATTGTACGCATCCTGTCGCTACACCAAACTAAAACGAACCAATAAAACAGAACAGCCCGAGGCGTGCTATGGCAGCGTGTTAAAAATAAATTTAAAAAGTAATGGATTCTGTCCTCCCCTGATGGATACGATAGACGTTAGTTCACTAAATTATGTCTCATAACCGGAGAGATAATACATATTTTTAACATGTTTTTTTGGAACTTCCTGCTGGAGATGATCTATTTGTTTGGACGATCGGTGAGTTTTAAAATGTTTGGAGGAATGACACCTTGTTTGTCTTTATGACTAAGTTTGATGTCAGAGTATGATTTCACGAGAAATCTTCGAGAAATCTTCATAGAACTTTCTCCATAGCGGACTTACACGGTCGAGAGCGTATCGTTACCAAAAGCTCACGAGTCTGTAGAAATGGAACACTCGACCTTGAGCGAACACTAAAACTAATCAGCCGTCGAATGTGACATGTATGTATGTATAATCGACCGTGAAGCAAGGAAACATTAATTAAAGAAAGATCTCTGTAAAAATAACTCACGGTCGGTATGTTTAATACATACATACATGTCAAATTCCTCGGAATAAGCGACGTACATGCTTAGTACGAACAAGTGTATTTACTTGATTAGGAAAGTGCCATACCAAGACCTTCCTTATATTGCGTTGCTCCATTGAATTGACCGAATGAATGACTGAATGAGTGACGAAAGGCTAACAAAACCGATATACAGAACGGAATTGTGTAGAACTGTCATGCCCGGGCGGAAGAAAGTTTCTAAACCTGAGAAATACTTGTTAAGCTCAAGTATGTAGCACACGTAATCGATTTTATGTATGCAAATTGCTATAGCCATATAATTGTTTGATGACGCACATGGGCTTTCAAAGTTTCTTGGGGCCGTGAAAAACCATGCTTGTCTGCCAGGCGCTTCGTTAGCATTACTTTTAAAGGTCATCAAGAAGTACTTTCGGTAAATACCTCGGAGTGCATTCCCAAGCTCATCAACTCTGCTGATATGGGATATGCGGGATCGGTTGGTTATTGTAGAAGTATTGTGGACAGTTAATTAATGCATTCCATGCTTATTGCGCGTTGATAGATGGTAGAGCGTTGATAGAAGGAATAGCGTTATGCAACTCTGAAATGCATTATCCTGGTACAGATAAAAGTACACAGAAAGAGTTCCTACATCCTTTTGAAGGTGGAAATTCTAGAATTCCTCGGGGTCGTCGGCGAGACGCACGGCACGGGGCTGTACGAAAATCGAGTATAAGAAGGCAAGCAGGTGATAAGACGTTCCACTGATGGATATGAAATACTCTTTAGAAGACCATATCTGCGCCTTATGGACCAGCAGTTTTTGGTCCGGCATCAAATAATCAAACCTACCGCCACTACCTACGAATATATACCTATTGAACTTCTCAATCACGCAAAGGTCGGCTGGAAGAAATCTGTTCGAGGGATAAGTCCGCCTTTGCGCCCCACTTATGTTGTTATTACACTATACTTTCTTTTGTAAATTGTTTTTTTTTTGTGGCGTAATAAAGAATTTTCAATCAATCAATCAATCAAATACTGACGGACTTGTTAAGGACTCCCAGGCTTTTTTCAGATAAGAGTTAGTCACGATTTAAGATATGTAGCGTAAGCGAAATAAATATATGATGTACCTCTTTCTTATTCGATATACGAATAATATTTATACGAATATTATATATACGAATACGAGCTGTTACATTGTTCGGAATCCATGTAAAACTGTAGGGCCCCTTCTCCTACTGGGTGGCAGGGTTGAGCCGGCCCTAGTTAGTACCATCGTATTGAAAAAAAGTCGACCCGTCAATGAAAAATTCCGTTTAGTAGTTAATTCCGTCGGGATTGCGGTGTGTAGTGCTAATACATAGACAGTGTGTAGGAAGCAGACATCCATGTCCAGTTATAGAAAAACCGGCAAAGTGCGAGTCGGTCTTGCACACGAAGGGTTCCGTACAAAATTTGACCCAAATAAATCACGTTTCTTGTATGGTGGCCCCATTAAAATTTGTATTTGTTTTCTATTTTTATTATTTGTCGTTGTTACGGACGGACGGACGGACAGTTGTGGCTTAGTAATAGGGTTCTGCACCCTTTGGGTACGGGCACCCTTTGGGTACGGAACTTTAAAAACAATGTTTTTGAGAGTTTCTCAGGAACGTCTGAAACTACAACTTTGTTTTAACACAACAAAGTGAAGTGGATACGGATTTTGTATTAGTGGAAATATGTAAATGAATCCTGGATCAGTATCGGTACTTTTAAAAAGTTATGTTAAGTTTGACACGAATGGGCTGCGGGTATAATACGACAGTCACGACCCAGAGTCCTTACAATGCCATTGTCTTCTGAACAAACGACCCTTGTTATGAACATATTGTTGGAGTAAAATAACCAACATGAATTATGCATATCTTAACACTGATGCTATTTTTGAACAAAAATTTCAACTTACGTAGCTGAGGTACCCGGCTTCGCTCGGGTCAATGTTGTTTTGGATTGATGTCGGGCTGAATTATTTGATGGAAAAATAGTAGCCCAAAGGGCTGTTTCAAAAGGCTGGTCCACGACAATGTGTCTATAGGCGTATTAAGATAGTGAGAGCGATCACTGCTCCAGCTTGGGAAAAGATGCTTTCGAATATCCAACTGTTATCCTTAATTCGCATTTCTCAAACGATTCTCGTAAAACTTTGTGAGCAGGTTCGTGTTACGTTGATGTAAGTACAGGCACCAAAAGCAAACTAGAACCTAACCGCCACATCTGTGAAGCCGATTTTTCACTCGCTTCGCATCTAGCTTAGTGTATTGTAACGAGTCGTATTCACTACGTATAATATTCACAACGTATAATAGTATTTTTTTCCAAAAAATTAAAACCATGCATATCGTATAATATTCACAACGTATAATGTTATACGTTGTGCATGAGTTTAAAAATAAAATCAACTCTTTGCATCATGCAGAACGTCTAATAGTCACAACGTATAATATTCCTAACATGAATTCACAAAAAAAGAAAACCATGCAGAACGTATAATATGCCAAGAAGCACTGCATAAAGCGCCCTAATAACGATACATTTAAGGCTGATATTGCTACGAATCGATATTTGTTGAAGAGTAACAATTTGCTACAACGCTAATTGAGACGGTCGAAAAGTCGCGTGCGAGTATACGCTTTAAAAGTATATCCATAAGGGCGCTTATCGTATGAAAAGTTTTTGGATTATATGATATGCATGGTTTTCTTTTTTTGTTAAATACAGATCATAATATTATACGTTGTGACTATTATACGTTATGCATGGAGAAATAAGAAATTTTATTTTTTAAACTTCTTCATGCACTACGTATACAATAATATGATCTGCCGATTATACGTTGTGCATGGTTTTAAAATTTTGTTAAAATATGACATTATACGATCTGCATATTAGACGTTCTGCCGTTCCCCCATTGTAACCATAGAAATAGGATGTAATGCGCGCTGCGCGCGCATGCTGCATCTATGATTGTAACATAGCTACATTAACTTGCCTCGTTCAATATGTTCGACTGTGCGCACAATATGGCGGGTGATCACTATACAATTTCATCGGATAGCTGCACTCGGCACACAGGCGGCCGAGTCTCAGGCGTCTGATGCGTTGTCATGCGTCACGCGACGCAACGCGGAACGGCCTAGCCTGACGTATTGGGCCGGACATAAATCGCGTGGACGAGGACGATACGAGGACGTCACGACGAAGATTGATGACGTCGGCCGCGATACAGATCACACCGGGCGATCTGCGGCCCTAGCCCGTAACTCAGCGTTGTTTACACCTTTCGGCGAACGGTTCGAAAAACGAACCATGATCGATACGATTCGGTTAACATGGATTTTAACTTTCCGGAGGCTCACGCATGCTGAAGTTAGGTTGAGATTACTTTAAAAAAAAGTTAGCCGGCACATATGAAACATTTAAGTTAATATTAAAATTGAAATAAAAAACCGACCAAGTGCGAGTCGGACTCGCATACGAAGGGTTCCGTACCATCGTACAAGATTTAACTAAAAAATCACGTTTTTTGTGTGAATATGTTTATTCATTAATGTTTATAATTAAGAACAATTACCTATTTGTTGTTATAGCGGCAAAATAAATACAAACTCTGATAAAATTTCAGCTGCCTGCCTGCCTATTACGGTTCATGAGATACAGCCCTGTGACAGACGGACGGACATCCGGACGGACGGACAGCGGAGGCTTAGTAATAGGGTTCCGTTTTCACCCTTTGGGTACGGAACCCTAAAAACGCCAATAAACAAATATCGAGTAAAATAGTGAAGTGACGGGGGTGCTCGGCGCCTGCTCGGTGCCGGGTGCGTGCGAAAAAGTGCATACAATGACGGTATACGAGAGCTTTACGCCGTTTACTCTCACGCGGTTTTACTGCCAAGATTTACATACCGTTACGAATAAAAATATTTCGGTATTTTTTTATATTAGTTTTAATACACCATTACAATATTAATTTCAATATTGATAAATATCGATAAATTATATAATGCACTAACTACCTAGGTATATCCCCAAAAGAGGAACCTATTTACACATATTTTGTGTACATGCTGTGTGACAAAAGTTAAGCGTTAAGGGTGCACTCGCGCCGTGTAGAAGCGCTGATGAGACACGTCTTGCGAGCCCTTAGTTTATCTGCGATTTCGCTTTGAACGTAAACGCAGACCCGAAGATTAGATTTATCGCCCCTTAAACGAGTTTCAAGGTTTGGAGGTTTTCTCCGGCATTCAAAAAGGGGATTGAACTCTCCATGAAAAGCTAGTCGATCATAGCATGGACTACTTTTGAAATCCAAAAACTAAGAACGTCTACAATTGTATATTAGCTTGTCTGTCCGCTTATAACATGAGAACAATTAACCGATTTTCATGCGATCTCTATGATTTTTTTTAGTTTCGCATGGCATATGGCCCTATGTCCCTAAAGGACCCTAGGTTGTTTTTTGGGAGAAATACCTACTCTGGGCAGGGAGCTCATTCCATGTTTACATGCCTATATATTAAGTATCTAGAGGATCTCTTAGTTCTGATTTTGCAAATGGGTGCATTCTCAGACTACTCCGCGTTGAACCATGGTAGAAAGGGGACGGGGGGATGGTGCAGCTCTGAAGAGCATTGTCCATGGAAGAAAGGATTGAACCCAGAGAGAGACCCTAAATCGCTTCGCAGTCAGAGGGCCTATATATATATTGGGATAACTCGGGTTGTCGACGAGATGCACAGTGCAGGTACTTCTAGAACCATCCTCACAGATGCGAAGAATACTCCGCGCAAGACCTTACCTGCACCGAGAAAAGAGAGACCAACTTTTGACTTGGCGTGAAATACTGATGCACCCTGCTGAATACTCCCAGATTTATTGAGGCCAGCTTCGCTTTTTCCTTGATATGCCTGAAGTTCAGGTCATGCGTCAGGTCGACGCCGATAATCCCTATGTGGTCGTCAATACGCAGAGTTGTACCCTTGAAGGTCGGAGCCGTTTTGAACAAAGTCCGTTTCGCACTAAATATACGTCTGCGTCTTGATTTAATTCGACGAGATTTTGGAGAATTTAACTAGATTTCTACCATAAAGGCACCTATATACCATAGCCTAAAGTCAAGAATACGCGCGGCGGAATCTAGCCATTGCCATCATGTCAGCGGGAGGGTACGCACGTTTCGCGCGCACCGTCCCCGCTCGGCAAGGTATGACTAGTCTGATTTTGTCAAAAAAAATAAAAAAGAAGCAAGGGGGATGTGTACCTCGTCATGTCTGAAAGGTTTAATATTTTTTTTATTTTATTCTTCTAAATAGAAAGATAACTGATAAAATGGCTTTCAAAGGTAAAAAAGGTCCTTTTAGAAATATTTTTTATTTCGATTATGTGTACTTTTGCAAACGTACGTTCTATAAGCTCAGTATTTTTTAAATGTTTAACAACCAAAGGCTTTACTGTAATCGACTTCAGAAAAACGTTCATTTTTGGGTATTTATTCCCCTTAAGTATAACCATCGCGCTAAATTACCGGAGGGGTGAGCAGTGCACCTATTTGAGTAGCACATATAGTAAGTAGTATCTTTGGCTGGTATATCCACAGAGTGACGGAGGTGCCTGCACCCCGGCGGGCCCGTATCGTCGGGCTTAATGGCATGTCGACGTCTTCGCGCCGCCGGCTGCCGAATCTTCGTATTTATTTATTTTCCATCCATCCTACGCGGCGCGGCAGCGGCGGGAGGCGACCATTACTGCAAGCGAAGGGAAATCAGGTAGGATTTTTGTACTTTTTAGACTGTGAAGTTGATGTGAAATACATTGGATAGTACGATCGTTTACTTTCAAATGGAATGGAATCAAACGGGAGAGAGTAAGATTTTTCCCAAGAATGTCCCTTGATTGAAGAGGCTCTATGATTAATCTCAAAATTACAGAAAGAGATCCCGAATTTGCGTAAATTTTCGGTGTTTAGGCTTAAGAGTAAAATAACGTATGCGCTAAGTTTGCTTGCTGCGGTTGTGATGAGGTAAACTCGAGCGATAACTGACTAACGATTGTAAAATAATAAGAAAGAGGCGTCGTGGAATATCCGTTGTTTTTTCACGCAATCTCCATCGCACTCCTCTTAGGGCATGCACGGGAAGAAATGAAGTGGGTCCAATTGCATTACTCTTACGTCCTGGAACACGGAGTTGTTGCTGAAGCAAGATAAAGGACTCGATATACACAGCTAAGCTAAATACGATGGTGCGACGCTAAGTTTTCCAGGTATTACTGACAGCTCACTCTGCATTGGGTACCCAGAAGCTGAGGGAACAGCCACCCACATGCTGCTGGAGTGCCAGAGGGTGGTTTAACAGCAGTTCCTATTCCGCCAGCAAGGAGTCTTCATCAGGTCTGGAAGCAACCTGCTCTCCATGGAGGAGCTCGGTCGGGAGTAGCTGCCAAATTCAAGTATGATTTGTAACCGAGAAATTTCTTGCAGACAATTCCGCCTATTCGTCGAGTATCCAGCATAGTGTTTGGATATAAAAACAATTTTTAAGTCAAAATTGGCACTTCTTCTTTAACAATATGTAAAATGTATGAATCGCAGGCAGTCATGTTGAATTTAAAGTAAGCAACTAAACTCAAATGCAAAAGATATACCAGGAATTGGAGGCGTCTGCGAGAGGGTTTACGCATTACCTTACCATAACGTTGATTTGAATAGAGACCATTGCATTTTCAATTATGTGAAATATCTTGTGGTATCTTGCATCATAAGTCAGACATATCGAACATGTTAATGTTCCCTCTCACCTTTCAGATATTCCTAGTAGGCATTTGATCCCGAACGATTTGTTATATAAACAAACAACCGGTATTTTATAATAATTGGTAATAATTAATATAAATTCTTTAGCAGAGTAAACCACAGATGGAGCACTAGAGTTTTGATGTGGAAGAAAAAAAATGGGAAAAAAAACTGTCAGAAAACCATCAGCGAGTCAGGTGATATACATACGCCAGATAGCAAGACACAACTGGCGAAGAAAAACAGGAGACCGCACAACCTGGCGACGTCAGGGGGAGACCTAAGTCCAGCAGTGGACAGCGAAAGGCTGAAAAGGAAGAATAAGATGGATAATAACGTGATTAAGTTCCAGGCTCGTGCCTGTTTCCTCAGTCAAATAAAGAAATATTTTTCTACAATTTTTCGCATGAAATAAATCACCTGAGAATTGTCTGTCCTGACCAGGAGTCTGTTCGTTTTTGTTTTTTTGATAACTTAACTTCTGAGACGTACGTCTCTGGTTCATTTATTTAATAAGAACAACATTAGAAAAACAATTTTTAATTTGACTGAGGAAACAGGCACGAGTCATTGTATGAAATGTGATCATCTTATAGTCCTTGCAAGGGGCGTGCCTCATACTCACAACTTTGAGGAGAATAGGTAGATAATTAGAACCCGGCGCGAATCTTTGGGATTGAAGAACAAACGTTTTGATAGAATTTACACATTCTCTGATTAATTAATTACAAATTAATGCAACAATATGTAAGAAGCTACAAATGGCCCGCGCCTAAGGGGCGCCAGACGATGCCCAAGGGCTTTCGAACTTACTTGCGGGCTACAAAAACCATGCTAGCCGGTCCGGTGCTTCTTCATGTTTGTCATGATTTTAACTCATTGTATTACAAGCTTTATAACCCTAACTCTACCTAGACTTATGGTGTACCAACAAACCACAGGGTTTAAAATATATTAAATCATGTATTGTATCATATATATTAGTATATTTAATTGTATGTATAAATATGTATATAATATGGCATATGTATGTATATGGATTTTTTTCTTTTAAAATTCTGGTGTGTCACCTAACTACAGATATTTATATTGCCTTTCCTCATCACCCCAAGGGTTGACTGGAAGAAATTACTCTTAGTGATAAGTCCGCCCTTGTGAAGTATTGTTGTTTTGCTTAATGTTTTCTCAGTAACTTCATTTTTGTTTATGCACAATAAAAAATGTATTCATTCATTCATTTATTAAATCGAAGGTAATAACGTAAGTTTTATGGCGTGTACTCACGGGGCAGGGTCTCATCGTGTCGGTCTGCCCACGCCGCAGGCTCCTAGCCTTGAACTTCGAGACGCGCGGTTCTGAGACGCCCGGCCGTACACCGCCAGTACTCCGACACTAGTGTGTGTATAATGTAAACAAGCCGATGATACGAATATGTCCTCACCACATCCCGGGGCGTTAGGGAGTGCTAGGTTACGACCGAGCGGCAATTGTGCACGACTCGACTGGCAACTATTGCATGAGATTTCGCCAGACTCAACTATGAGGCACCCGATGACTGCCATGGCATTTCTAAATTTTTTAGGAGCTGCAAAAACCGAGATGCACAGCCAGAAGCTTTTTTACGTTAGAACCTATCTTGACTTAGGTAACCTGTCGTTTAAAGCGGCTGGTTCATAATAATTATATCATGCAATTATACATATAATTAACTTCTGTCATGGCGAGCATGTTAAGAGGATTTTTCTTTGGGTAAAACCCCTTTTTTTGTAACTGGAAATGGACGACGCACCGCATTCCCGAATGAATCAGGTGCCATGCCAGGACCTTCTCTTTATGAGCACGGCTAAATTGAGATGAGTGGAAAATACCGACAATGTTTCTTTGTCGTTTCGACAATCTTTTCATCCAATGCAATGGCAACAACTTGGACACTCAGTCCAGTAGCGGAAGTAGACCTACAGTTTTACATGGATTCCGAAACATGGAACAGCTCGCATTCGTAATGAAATGCAACTATCCAACTCAGAAACAGAAATAAAGTGCTGCATGACCGGGGCTATGATTTGAACTCAGACCTCTGGAAAGTAAGGCAAGTCCCTGCGCCGTTAAGCTACGAGGTGCTCAAACTTTACTTAAATTTATATGCCCATACAAAACGATTAATAAATAAGGTTTTAATGCAGTCGGTGCACTAATCTATTAATTATGGTCTAGGGATGTATTATGTTTTCGCAATTTCGGAAAAATATTAATATCTACTTTATTTTTACCCCTATAGATGGATCGTGTCACTTCTGGCTGAACATGTTTTGTGTTCGCGCACAAACACCTACGCATCTGCGGGGTGCGGCATGCACAAGCATGTTCCAACTTACCGTGGCTCGGACATTGAAAGGTCAAAGGAAACAGAAGAACGGTACCTACGCATAGTTACCTTTTTGTTTCGTTGTGTATTTGTTAGTAATTCAGTTGATTTGGCCGCATGTAACATTTATGACTACACATGCATTTGATGTTTACGGTGCGTGAACAATGCGTTTCAGAGCATTCCAAAAAAAAAGAAAGGCAATATCATTTTCACATGGGTTTCGCTAAGTGAAGTAGTATGTAGTACTATAAATGTTTTTATATGTTACTGTTGCATAAACTATAGATGTTTATTGCATTTATCGCTCAAGGCGGAAGAAGCAAGGAATTCTGTTGTCGGTCCCAAAATAAGAACCAACTGATCCTCTAGATCGTTTCTCTATAGGGTCGATAAACAAGGGAAACGAACTCCCTTCCGAGGTATTTCCGCCAAAATACTACCTCGGGTCTTGCGAACACGGTGTGAAGAAGCACCTGCTTTTCGCTGCCTGAATGTTAAAAGAACCCATGGGCGTCGACGGGAACCTTTATATGTCCTGACGTACGCGGTAAGCGGCGCTTTTTTTTGAAAAGGCTCAACAAAAAAAACCAACAGTGAAACTGTAATTTTCAGTCAAAGCGAGTCGCGGAGGGCCACACCGCCACCATTAACCCGTCCAGGCAACAACGCGCGTAATTTATACGCAGAACTATCTGAGTTATAATGCCGTCGCGACTTAAGGCTTAAATTAACTGGGAAAATAGATACAGAGTCGCAATTAAAAGTTACAACAACGGAGCGCATTAAGCGGAGTTATGATCCAACTCGAGGTCCTGATATAAAAATGTTTCTACGGGTACTTCTTGAATAAAGCATCGCATGATATCCTTGCGATAAGACTCATTTGAACTCTTTCAAGGACAATATTTTTACATTTTTGAAAGGTATATTTTACTGTATGCTTCTGATTTCCATGATGACTGCCACCAGCACGGTGATTAACTCACGTGATCGGTCGGAAATGTCAGGTCTACAGGATGTTGCAACAACCAGCACACAATTGGAAATGATTGTTGGGATTAAAGTAACAAAAAAATGATGTTTGTCTGGAAAAAATATGAGGATTACGCTGCCGAAATATATATAGTGGCCGTTGCAACACAACTGCGAGTGGCGCTGGTTCTTGTAATCCATAAAATACATACTTGTTTAATATAAAATATTCTTGCATTTAATAATCAAAATGTGAAAGAGAAAGAATCCAGTACTGAAAGAAGCACACGTGCGGCTACTCATCTATTCTACGGTCTGCTTACGGGATTTTTTTGAGATGGGTCAAGAGGATGGATTACAAATAATAATTTTGTTCGATGCACTTTTTTGTTTTATTGTTGTGAATTAAATTCAAGGTGTTAATGGACGTATCTTCCAAATGTTAGCCATCTATCTCTTGGCACATTTGAAATAAAAAAGGTGTATATATTTTTTTTTTCAATACCAAACTACTAATAAAATTTTACATGAAAAGTTTCGTAATGTAACGTCACGAATAAGATTGAATGATGAATTTAAAAAAAATAAGGAAATACTTATAAGGAAATCAAAGTACCAATTTATACCAAACAAATATAACGATCACTCTTAGAGCGGAAGTGAGCAGGATAAACTAAACTATTAATATATTCATATTAAGATAAACGATTAATTTGAGCACTCGTAAATAACACTGATTCAGTATCCGATGAATGGCATTAATTCAAACTTAATGAGGGAATCTGATGAGAAAACAAGAAAAACAGTTCGATGAACGAAGCCATTTCAATCATATTTAAATAAGGCTTACATCAGCTTAGAATGCTCTGATCTATTACTAACTCTTATAAACATTCAATAGCTGGCTTCTATTTTCCTTATCATCCATCTGTATTTCTGTCTTTTTGTTTATCTGACTGCTTAAAACTTGAGAATAACTCATCCAATTTTTATGTTATTTTTAAAGGAATATAAAGCGCGAGTTTATGAATAGGCCCTATCACTTTTACTTCAGTGGTATTTCGCGTTGCAGTGCTATTCGACATTTAACCAATCCTAACTCTTCAGGGGTGTAAGCCTAACAGTTTGGAAATAAAATTGGGCGTTTAAATTAATCATAAAACGAAGAAGCCTGTAAATTATTGAGCTCCGGAACGTATAGCGGCTACCGGTGATAAAATCCGAACGTTAAAGCAGCTCCGAACGGAGTTGCATTATTGAGAGCACTTTCTGCGCTTATGGCATGTATGTAAGATACCTATATTTTCAATTAATTTCTTGAAGCATACAACTTACATTCTTCGGCTGTTGGCAAACCGTGCTGTTATGCTCTGGGACCTTCTCTGTTTCAAAAAATAAGACAGGCTCCGTGATGAGGAAGATGAAACATGTCCACAAAAAAGACAATGTGCATAGCGTAGTATTTGGTAAGATTTACGAAAATTTTAATTTCAAAACGACTTATAGCTAAAAGTAAACCACGACCGCTGTAGTAAAAAATCTAACAAAAACCAAATAGATTATAAATCTTGATTAAATAAGCTATGTCTGATGACTAATCTTTTTAAAATGTTCTTACTTTATCATTGCGTAATCCACTTCCAAAGTTATTGTAAAAAACGCGCGAAAAATTCGAACATTAGGACCTTATAACTTAGAAACCAAACACAGTTTTACAATGCCAATAGTCATCAGACATCTAGTTCGATCAAATAAAGCCATTTTGAGCATAATTCTGGATCTCTGACAAGAAATATGGGCGTGATCTTCTTTCCCCTTTTGTATGGGGAGATGAGCGGGATGGGCCACCTTAACCATACCTTACTACGCCATTAAAGTGGAAGTAAGCAAGTTTATTTCCGCTGCAATAGCCTTGTAAATTATTACAGAAATATGAAACGTGTGTAATTTCTGGCCTCAAATTAAGTTTTTTTTAATCTTTAATATCAGAATGATCTGCATATTCTCATCTTTGCCGCAAAAAATATACTCTTGCTTGATGCGCATACGTAACACTCAAACGTAAAAGTATTCATAACATAAAACATTTCTGTTACTTCGTCGATTATGTTACGATTCCGGCGTTCTACTGATTGTTAACTTAGGCAGTCCGAAATTCAACGTATTTGACATAGAAGTATACATTTATGGGTGTAAACTCGGAACCCTTAGTTATTTTCAGTAAGGATTGCAATAATTTTGTTGAATAAACTGAAATTGAAATTAAACAAATATTCAGAATATTGTGTAAATGTCCAAGTCGTCTTGACTTAGTCAAACTTGAAAAATTAAATATCTAAAGGTTTGTTTCTCAAAAACTTTGTTACCGCGCTTTAAGTATAAATATTGTTGTAATTTCCCTAATTCATAACTTGATTTACGAGATCTTATCTCGTTCCTACTTATTTTGCAAAAATTAGTAAGTTGTATTAGTCTAAACAAATATATCATCTACCTACCATGCCTGTCTATAGAAATGGCCTGCTCAAAGTATTGGAGTTTTATCTATTCGCTTGCATACGATATTTTCATAATAATTACATATTCTTAGCATCAAATTGTTATATAGATTTGAACATAAAGAAACAGGACCAAGTGGTAATTATTGATGCTTGGTGAACGTCTCGCTACAACAATATTTTGACGAACGCCTATTTTTAACGGAATACATTACACAAGAGATTTTCAGTTTAAAGTAAATATTTTTAGAAGATTGAAAGGTAATTTTTAAATCTATGACTAACATTTATGGAAGTCCGGTTGTGCGCTTGTGAAATGTTACTCCGTCCGATATTAAAGTGTTTCTTGAGTTAAAACATATGTATAATATAGCGAAAGAAACTTTGTCTCTACCAACTGCCCACGACGTCTCTTTTATTGCATCATAATATGAAATGTCGATAAAACATTAGTTTTTCTAGCACTGGATTGTAAATCCATTGTATCTCACCCTACCTATAAGCAAGTTAACCATATTACCACGAATGGCGCAAGGCTGAGTGTCCGATTTAACTGAAGCGTATTGGAATGCATAAGGCAGGCGATTTTTACGGGTCTTTTACGGGGACTCGATATATGTGGCGGCGCTTCGGATATATCGATTTCTGCCCGCATTGTACTGGAGACATATTTTGGCAAGGGTGCGCCAATCGAGTAGGGCTGCATGTTATGTGAGTGCGTATTCTCCGAAAAGTTACGGATGCCATACGATAATCCAGCATGTGCTGTACAATTATGAGTTTGTTTATATAGACTTTAATTTTATTAATAATTATGAGTTTGTACCTTTATAAAGGATAATAAGGAGATCAAGCTACATATAATGTCTCGTGCCTGTTTTCTCAGTCAATTTAAGAAATATTTTTCCGAAAATTTTTAAATGAAGTTGGTTTATTAATTAACTCTCTGAGCTGGCCCCCTATTATGAAGCGCTATCGAGAAGGCGACATCACTTGTCAAAAATATTGTATGCGTTTGACAGATTGTATCGACAGCACTTTAGATACCAACGTTAAAACGCATACACATTTTTCGACAGACGATATCGCTCGATAGCGTTCATATTAGGCCTAGCACAGACCTCGCAAGTCTGTGTTTGCGTGGCTTGAAACTGAATAATTGTTCACCACACACGTTAAAACGAAATCCTATTGTTTTTCTCACACTATTAAGTAACTAACGTTTTTGTTCTTGTCACAAAACAAAAAAGTTGTGATTTTTTTAACATTTTAGAAATGGCTTAGCTATCAAAATTAAATTATCCGATTTTTTTTACATATTTTACAATCCTAGGCTTGTCTTCAAGTAAATTAAGAAATGTGATGGAATTTAAAAACATAAACGACGACGTACTGGTTAGGTGATGTTTTGAGCATAATTAAAACCTAACATCTTTCCATTTTTGTATGGGCTGGCACGAAAAATATTGCCTTTTAAAAGAAGTAAAAACCGGCCAAGTGCTAGTCAGACTCGCACACGAGGGGTTCCGTCCCATAAAAAGTTCCGTACATACAATATTTGACCCAAGAATTCACGTTCCTAGTATGGTGGCCCTTTCATTTTTATTTGTTTTTTATTTTAACTCTTTGTTGTTAAAGCGGCAACAGAAAGAAACATTCTGTGAAAAACACACGCTGTTACGCTATTACGGTGCATGAGATACAGAAGAGGGTATTAGGGTTCCGTTCGGCAACCTTTGGGAACGGAACCCTAAGAAGCAGAAAAGGAATCGGGCGGACTCGGAATGACTAATTTTCTATTTATCCTTATCTTTACATGATATATGATATCCAAAATGACGAAGACTGTGTACACCCGAACATAGTAATTAGGATAATTTTGTATGACTATAAACCTCAAGTTAGTAAAATTTTGTACGTGCAATGTAAACTACTCAAAATTGTGAGCGGTAGTATTGAAAATGGGGCAACTAATTTTGTTATTAGTTTATTAATGAAACTCGTGTGTCGGCTCTTCTCGAACCGACAGATCGATAACGTGTCCAAGTGTAGGTATCCTACCTATGGATAAATAATAAAATAAAATGACCCATCGCTGCTGCATGGCCCAGAATTATACTAAAATATGGCGGCAAGCGCGCACTGGTGAAGCGAGTGACTATGGTCGATGTTACAAGATGAACAAGTGCACCGATATTTTCGATTGGCGGAGGTTTTCGTCTCCGT
Organism: Incurvaria masculella; assembly: GCA_946894095.1. Lineage (NCBI taxonomy): Eukaryota > Metazoa > Arthropoda > Insecta > Lepidoptera > Incurvariidae > Incurvaria > Incurvaria masculella. Next base: position 2,917,548 of record OX335650.1, on the reverse strand, counting down.
CCCCACGAAGGGCCCCACCGGTTGCGGATAGGAACTAGAATTACTAATATTTCCCGAGCTCAAGATTGTTTTCGCCCCGCGCATGCTCACACGCCGTAAAGGGGGCGATAAATTTGGTGACAGGTGTAGCGACAAGCCAGTCGCAAATTGTCGAGCGCGACTGTACTGAATCGTAAGCGTGTGTCGACGGCTTTAGTATGTGGACTCGAGTTGTACGTTTCATATTTTATGTGCCTCGTTTATTTTTTAACGTTTGTTTAACACCTGTAGGTTAACGAATGTAAAAAGACTCAAGCACTATCATTACCTTTTAGATTGTTTTTATGATACAGGACATGCACCATACACATGACCATGACCAACACACCTCATGGACAGAAGGTACCATGCCAGGACCTTTCTTTAATTGCACGGATACATTGAAATGTATGGAAAACACGGAAAATTTAATTGCCATTTCAAACACCGTTAATTCAATGCGATGGTACCAACCCGGGCGGGATTAACACTACCTCCTACTAATTTAGAACCTACAGTTTAACGTGCAATCCGAACCACGAATCCCCTAGTCGGTTCTTACTGGACGTCGATGGCTAATGCCACAACCACCGTCATGACATTAGCCCAACACACCGCATTCCCGAAATAATCAGGTACCGTGCCAGGACCTTTCCTTTATGAGCACGCGTATATGGAACTGGATGGAAAACACGGATCATTTTCACCGCCGCTTCGACCATTTTTTCATTCAATGCGATGGTACCGACCCGGGCGGTCTTAACCCTACTACCTCCAGTTTTACATGGATTGTGAACTATGGGATCCAGTTCGAATTCGTAACGAAATAAACTTATCCAACTCAGAAAGAGAAAAAAAATTGTGCACGAACGGGGCGGGATTGGAAGGCAAGTCCTCCGGACCCTGAGTCACGAACCGCTCAATATAATTATGAAATAACTGTTCATTCTTTTTATATTTGAGATGCAAATTTGTTGTCACATTGAACGGTAATAAACGTCAACTAGGGGACGATCCAGTGCCACCGCCGCTTTGTTTACAAATCAGGCTCGCGGTTCGCAAGTTTACTAAAATGAGATTAATTTGATCGGTGACAAAAGGTAACGGTGGGGTCGAAACCGCCCCCGGACTAGATTTAATATCCGCGTCGAAGCCAGCCAGCGCGGTCGAGGTGGGGGCGTGGGGGGCGGCGGAGCGACAGAGCCCACTCACGCGAATCACTCCGGCGTTCAATCTATGTCAGAATCAACGTTAATTGGGCTAATTAAGCTTATGTTAAACGTGGCATGGCGGCCGGGGCTGGGGCGGAAGGGCTAAAATGACCCGATGATGATGTGGTTACATTAGGTAGGTATATTGATGATCAACAACCGGTCTGTTTCCGTGTAGCCCCTCCAATCACCGTTCTGTGCCGATGGTGTCAAGCCACTCGGTGTGTCAGTGTCGACGGCATTTCGCACTCAAACTATCATAAGTAATGAAATAATAGAAAGAGCGAAAAAAGTTAAAATAAACAGCCGTATTCAGAGTGGACGAAATAACTTTAATACAGCGGACTATGGACGATTTTTGTATGGTTAGTCCGGTCCTAATCCCGTTCTAAGTTTTGACAGGTTCACTCTGAATACAACTGTAAGTTAACATAACTTCATTGAGAAGGTACAATGTAGCGCGTTAATGAAGAAACTCCTTACTAAATCGTTGAGCCTAATCATTTGGTGTCAAATTTTCAGTTTCGATAAAAAAATGCTTAACAAGAAATGCACCATACATGCGAAAACGACATTTGCTTTTATGAAGTAGCTTTTGTGATACTGAAGGTATCTGTGCCCCATTCAACTTGCGCTACCTACCCTTTAAAATATAGTTAATTTCGTCGCGAATGATGGTGGCTACTGTGCTAATGAGGTATGTTTTGCTGGTTCGGGTCCAGCCTTGCAGTATATTCGTAAAGTAGTTATTTTTACTGCGCTCTTTCTTCAATTAATGTGTCCTTGCTTCACCGTCGATTATATATACATACATACATGGCACATTCCTCAGTTTTCCATGGTTCAGAATCCATAATCATTAACATTAAGCACGCCCGGTCTAGTACCATCGCATTCGATCAAAATATGGTCAAGGCGGCATTGAAAAAAATGTGATTATATACCATCCTATTCAATGCCACCGTGATCATGAAATAAATGGAAGGTGCTCGTAACTGGTGCTGGACATCTAATTCCTTAAAAAAATCGGTGTGTTAAAATAATATCATAACGGTAGTTGTGTTATTAGCCATTCATGTCCAGTTAAATAAAAGAAATGTTACGGCCCGCTCTTACACCCCTATACACGTGTGTTTCCGATGCACTACAACAGCTGCGTACGCTGTTAGATCCTTGTTCGTTAAACATTGCAAGCACACAGGCGTTCGCATCGCGGGTGAATGTCTATTAAAAAATTGTGCAAGTCAGGATTTCTATTAAAATTCGCTTGGCTTTAGGGGCTGCAGTGGCGTCCAAGTTTTAATCAAAAGCGGGGGCTGTAATCCAAGTTTTTGAGACTTTTAGGATTTCGCACACAAAAGGGGGAGTCGTGATGCTCACATGTTTCATGCGTTTGTTCAAAAACGCATGAAATAACAGCCGATTGACTTTAAAAACGTAAGAGTGGGTACCAGCAGAAAAAAATATATATTTTAGTCGTCTCACTGAATTTCATCCCGTGCATGTTATACATGACGAATAAGGAGGACGCAAGGTGGGGCGAGCCAGAACGTATCGCTTGCTGGGTACGCCACCACACGAGGGGATAAGTTGTACCGCCAACCAATTAGTGTATTCCGAAGACCCAGTGGTGAGGGGGGAGAAGAGAAGTGGTCCAGTGACTCTAAATCAAAATCACCAGTTAGAAGTAAGAAATGCCCAGGCGCCAGATTCCCAGGGTGACGTGGTGAAACGGGTACTCCGTTGCCCGCCTGCCGGGTAGTTTTGATAGTTCCACCTGAGAATAAGCAGCACAGATGGGTCGGCTATAATTTGGCGCATGATCACAGATTAGTGGTCGTAAGAAAACACAGAATTTGCGGCGCATAACCTCGGAAAATTTTGCGCTGACCTAGAGAAAATACGGGACCACCTATTCCACAGGTCGCAAAGTTATTGTCACTTTGTGCACCGTCTGGAAGAGTCCGAACACTCCGTGCATTGAGTTCATGTGGACTTTGGGCTGTACGCGTGTCAAGACATACCGTGTAACAAGGGCAGGGAGACAAATACTGTTCTTGATTTCGAGACAGATGATGCTCGGGCAAGAATTATATCATTTTCTGAGGCTTTAAGGCGCACCAAGCGTCGTGAATAGGCTCCGGCAAGACCGAGTTTGCTGTTAGGGCTCAATTGGTGATGCAACATGCGCGTATCCCGTATCGAGCAGGTGATGCATGGTCAGCAGAAGAGTACCACTTCCGGCGTTATTACAGAAAAAAATGGCAAATCCCTTGTATCAATTATTATCCATCAGAATTTGGTTACTCAAAAGGAGGTCTTAAGGTGGCCCAACCCGTTGGGACTAACTCATTCGCGGGCACGGTACAAAACCGTGCTATTGCGCTCTGGGACCTTCACTGTTTCAAAGAAAAAGACAGGCTCCGTTATGAGGAAGATGCAACATGTCCACAAAGCAGACAATGTGCATAGTGTATGATTTGGTACGATTTACGAAAATTTTAATTACAAAACGACTTATAGCTAAAAGTGAACCACGACTGCTGTAGTAAAAAATGTAACAAAAACCAAATTGATTATACATTTTGATTAAACAAGCTATGTCTGATGACTAATCTTTTTCAGATATTCTTACTTTATCGTAGAGTAATCCACCTCCAAAGTTATCGTATAAAACGCGCGAAAAAATCGATCTTTCAGACCTTATAACTTAGAAACCAAACACAATTTTACAATACCAATGGTCATCAGACATCGAGTTCGATCAAATAAAGCAATTGTGAGAAAACATTTTAGATCTTTAACAAGAAATATGGGCATGATCTTCTTTCCACGTTTGTATGGGGAGTCGAGCGGGTTGGGCCACCTTAAGATTCAATACAGTTAAAGGCATATATTAGCATTGTTTTAAGTAATCCAGGCCCAGAATTTGAGAACTAAATATATCTCGTGAACATCAAAATATACTACAAAAAAAAATATGGCTAAATATAAATGTTCGGCTTAAGCATTATATAAATGCAGATAGCAATATAAAAAATGAAAGTTAAACGTGAGCTGAACACAAAGCACTCGCAATTACTAACATTCGGGTAAACTAACATTCGGTCCCAAAATAAGGTTGTCTCTCGCAGTAAACTTTGCTCGAGAATTTCATTAATTCTGTTCAATAAATTAAACGGTTATTCGCGTGTGTCAGCCCTGGCAATTAACTCGTCTACGGTGAAGCGAGGCAGACGCAGGGTCGGAACATAACGAAGCTCTTAGTATAGACCGGGAGCTTTGTATATAGTTTTTAAGGGATGTGGTTTTTCTGTAGTAACTTTGTAATTTATTTTTTATTTCATCGTTTTTTTATCATAAATAATGTTAGATGTCTGTAGAAGTTATTTGTGATTATCATTTATTTAAATATTACGACTATTAGTTATAAACAAATAGGTATTAAGCAATAGCAATACAGAAAGTCTCGGGGACATCTCGACCTTCGGCCTTCCTCGAAGGATTGATTGTAAAGGGTATAAGTTATTAAAATTACATTTGTGTTATTGGGACAACTATGTCTCAAAAATATTTAGGTAAACTGCCAGTTGAAAGGAAAGAATTTTCATGTGATTGCCGTGGAAAGAGAAAAGATAGGTACCTAAGTATATTATACTCCGAGGTCGACTTCAGTATTACAGAAAGGGATCTTGAATTTGTCTCTATTTCAATTATTCTAAGATAAAATATCTGAACGTATTTTAGATATCGACCACGAAGATGTCCTGACTAAATTAAATTATTTTATCATTGGTCACAGATAGGGATTTGACATGACCAGCTAAATTAAAATGAAAGCTGAATGTTGCAAAATATAATGAGATCCCATCAGGAGTAATGACAGGACTATACTTGATCCGATATTTTTTTTAAATGTCATCGTTCAGCAAAACGGCTCACTGATTTGAAATCCTAATTTTACAAAGAGACGTTGAAATGATTTATTTTGAAGAACATAATAATTTCAAATCATTTATATTTTTTGAAACAGGTAGAATTTGTCGGGTGTGCTCTTAAGCTATTCAGTATGAAAGGCTGTAGAGGAACGGAGGAGGTATGCCCGTAAACGTCACAAGGTGTGCCTTACATGGAACCTTGTTTTACAGAGCGAGCTGCACTATATAAGACTGTACAATTTATACAAATGTTTGAGTGACAACAATACGCTTCTATGGTGTTTACATAAGGATGAAATAAACATTTTAAATGGAGGAACATCAGTTATCTCGTCCCGTACATAGACATCGTTATAACCTACATAATGTAGATACAATTTACACAATACTTAATAACTTCAGTACATGAAAGGTAAATTTGTGGTATTTTTTTTTTATTTTGTTTGCTAAATTAAAGTCGGACAGCCGTATTCAGAGTGGGCGGACTAACTTTAATACGTCAGAATAAATAGGTTTTTATATGGTTACTCCGGTGCTAATCTCGTACTAAGTTTTCTAAGGTTCTCTCTAAATACGCTTACATAAAATTACCAAGATACCATACTATAATGGCACAATACAATTTATCGATCTTACTTTTCACTCAGCACGCCGTCTATTGCTATCTACAGAGTCAGTCTAATTTAGTCAAATTCTACAATCAATTGATCGACACAACTTAGTACTCTCAAACTTATTTCTCGCATTGAGTGCGTACAATTCCGCTCGCAACTTCGAAGCAATCAATTGAGTTCAGGAGCCGTCTTAGACCTGTTAAAACTTCCAGAAGCATACGTCCGCGAAATCAGACAACACCCCCAAGAAAATTCGCGAAATTTCTCCCGAATCGCCCCCCACCCTGAACGACCATTGAACCGACAAATTAGCCGCTAATTGCTGCAATTAAAAACGAATTCCGCGATGCCGATTCGCTGTAAAATACGATCCAGCTCGAAGGTCGCCTTTGCCCCACGCGCAAAGTGCGCACGGGCTCCCGATAAATTCTCACGTTCCTTACGCCCTAATTATAACTCGGCCATTGTGTAATGCCAAATTAATTGAGAGAATAAGGGAGGGATGGCGAAGTGAGATAAGCGACTCCTCGAGATCGCTTTCCGGTTCAAGAGGGGAACCGCCTTTACTCACGTATAATAAAGGAGAAAAAAAAACATTAATTCCTTAGATGAATAAAAATGGATGTTAAGGTATACACTGCGTGAATATCGCACCCGCAAACTACATAAGTAAATTCCCAACACTTGAAATAGTAAACAATTTAACCGTCTCTTCGAAACTACGCAATAACTTACTGCATGATTATTAAGTATCGACATAATATTTTATTGTTTTTTTTTTTCAAGATCAAATCAAATCAAAAAGTTTCTTCAAATAATAATCACAAGGTAAGTACGATTTTATCATCCCATCAGCGGATTTAGACAAATTCGACGAGTTTTTTGTCTACAACAGAGATATGGAATTACAGAGGGATAGGTGTGCGCTAGCAACTGAGGCAACATATCTTTCCTTTTATTCACCTGAGTATTAATAATTGGCCAATCAGAAGCATGTATATCTCGAAGTTTATTTTAATATTAGAAGAATATTTAACAATCGGTCGAGTTAACTCGATTCCTTTGTGGGAGTTAGGTCGGTTCCGCCTGGAACCTAGTGTGCTATATATTATCGCGAGTCGTTTTCCTCGTTCATTGACAAATGTAATTACTTTTGACCCCGCATTAGATCTTTTTTTCGTTTTCGTTCGTTTTCTTTATCACTAAATAACAGAAGATTGTAGCCACTCATTTTGGGAATGAATAGTTATTTTTAGTACGGGTACGATTTTTGATGTACTGACACTTTCTTACCATTTTATTCTTCTTTACAGCACTTTTTAATTCAATGTATCTTGTCAACGTATTTATAATTATTTGAATGTATATGCTGATTCGCTGTAGAGAGGCCTATAATCCCCGGCAACGAAAGAGGCCAACAGGCAAACTATAATTTCGCAATACTGCCAACAAATTGAGTTAATGGCAACTTTATTTTTTATTGTTGCAAATCATTTGATAACATTTTTCCAACTTTAATCAAGCAAAAAAAAATACAGTTTCGGGAAACAAATAAGATCTATTATTATAGAAGTAGTATGTAAGTATATGTATCATTTTTGTTTTAGACAGAACTGGACATTGTTTGTCAGTGACTGTAATTTTAGACAGCATTCCCGAATCGATGCGATTCGAGAATCGATTTCCCGAAGGAATAACGAGAAAAGGTTCGTGCCAGGATCACACCATTATTTGAGCACAAGTAAAGCCAAATTTGTTATTGCCGATTAATTGTTTATTCGATTAAAAAATATAATAGCTGACTCTGAACTCTAGTAATTAGGGACGGGGGCTCGACTTTAAGATAAGTTCCAAATCTTGGAGTAATCAGCAGGCAAGGAAAATGCACAGTTTTATCTGGGTTAACAAAGAAAGGGATGAGAACTCTTAATCCGTTTCCATCGATAGAAGAGACCGCAGGTGTCCACCTTATATCCTTATATCAGAAAAAAGGCCACTGTCCTAAGCTAGAATGAACTATAAATGTACAACGGTTAAGACAATCGTAAACGTGCGGTGGTACTGACCGCGTCCCCGCAAGAGCAGAACATCCACAAGTCACTCGTGCAGGGGTGACCATACATACGGAACTCTTTCATTGTGTGCGGCCATAACTTAATGAAATTCTTTGCGAATATGATAACATATTCGAGTTGTGCTTCAGCTCCTGAGTTAGACAGGCTAAGGTCAACCTCACCCTGTGACATGGCTTCTGTAACTCTGATACCCGTTCGGTCAATGTTACAGTGTGTATGATAGCCTCACGGTAATACGTCGGATAAGGATACGTCTCAGATATACGGACCACATAGAGGCAATAAGTAAAAAACTGAGCAAAGCGTGCTACTGTTTAAGAATTTTAGCTGAATCCTGTGATCAAAATACAATGAGTAACGCTTACTATGGATATTTTTATTCAGTAATGACTTTTGGTTTGGAATTCTGGGGAGCAGTGGGAGATGCGCAAAAAATATTCTTACTGCAAAAACGTGCCATTAGAATAATTAACAAAGCCGCTTGGGACGACCACTGTAAGCCGATATTTCAGGCCCAAGGTATGCTAACAATGTACGATGCATATATAAAAAAGGTTGCGCTGTTTGCGAGAGGCAACAAAACAGAGTACAAAGCACGTTCTCACTCTTACCTGACCAGGCACAAACTCCTCCTGCAAGTGCACAATCATAGCACCACGAAATTTGGAAGTAGCTTAAAATATAAAGGTTCAGCCATATACAATAAATTGCCGCTAGACATGCAAGCAGTGGAAAGTGATCACACATTTAAACGAGAACTACACAAGTGGCTGCTTACAAAGAATTTTTATGACCTAAAGTATTTTCAATATTTTTTACTAATGATTCCACTCAATTTGTTATTCTGTTTAAATAATTCATTTACTTATTTAATTTAATTCATTTCATGAATGATTTATTGATTTAATGATTATTTGATTTATACTGACTTAATGTAATTGATTTGATTTGATTGACTTTAATTGATTGAGATATATATTATGTAGACCTAATAATTTTGACGATGTGATAAACTGGTTTTTTTTGGTATCAACTGAAAATCACGGATTAAATGAATTTTGAATTTGAATTTTGAATTTTTGAAAGGGATAAATAAAAAGCGAAAACAACAGAATGTTGCTTGACTAAGATTATCAAATGTGACATAAATGTGTAAGTGTAAAAATATACATTGCATCGAAGATGAATGAACTTAACATTGGGTAGATGAGTGGTGTAATATTGCAAAGATAAAAAAATCTAAGCTAAATTACAACTTACTTTGATATGTTAAGGTCGGCCCGTAAGCATCAGAAAATTTCGCCTCCCATAAAAATGTAGTTTACTAATAATTTGAAACCACTGTTCCAACTTACTTGATATTTGGTATCTGTGTCTGCATGTCTTTGTTTTTTCGGTAAATATATTCTGGGTCAAACCACAGAGAAAACAAAATTCGTATGAAGATTTTCTTTTTGATTTAATTTCATTTGGTTTGGATTTATCAAAAAAACAAAAGCGTGCAGACACAGATATTTGTCACCTGATATTAGATATTAAATAACAATTTAATTGGAATAGCAGTTTGCAAATGATTAGTAAACTACATTTGTATGGGGAGCATAGTTTACGGGCAGTTCTTAAGGTTTCTAGAACATTTTAACCACACGAATTCCAGTTCGTCCAATGATGACATTAACCGCCTCACTCGCGTCACTTTTCACTGTATCCCGTAATGCCCTCACTTTATCCAAGACATATATAGTTATGAACAGTTCAAAGAACATGAAAGCTGCCAATAAAAAAAAATTGAGGCGTTAAATGAAATATAAGCCCTTACTGAAGTGGGGTCATAATAGAAATCATGATCAGTAAGTTAATTAAAAAAACTCAGTCGAACCATTTCTTCTGCTTGCTCAGCACTTCTTTCGCCAATTCAGGCAGAATTACTGTAATGGGGAAATCCAATAAAGAAACTGCTTGAACAGTCAAGTACCGCGCGGGTGGGGTGGCGGGGGTATTATGATGTTAATTGGTCTTTTTTATTAGCTAATTGCGCACCTTTTTTTTTTCGAGTTGATCGGCTATATTAATTGAAAAACTTCAGATCTAGTTTGGCAAATCAAATGTTTCGCTATTGGATCAATTAAAAATAAATCATGTTGTTGGTTCGAATCCAAACTAAAAAAAAAGTTATGTTTACAGTTATTTATTTAAAAAAAACGTGTCTTCAGGATTGATTCTGCATTCATATTAAATTCGTTAATGTAATATTACATTGCTTTAAAAAAAATATCTTCTCACAGTATACCATCATCGCCGAAAAAGGCATTTTTTTATAAATGAAGTGTTTTGCAAAGGTGTATATTTTTTGTTTGATAAAAATAATACCAAATTAAATACATTTAATTTACTAAAAGTAATACTTTTTTAATCAGCAGGAAACTATGTATATTGTCATTGTGTAATACAATTTTAAAATATTTTATTGGATATGTTTCATATATAGTTTAAACCAGCCCTTCAGAATTTTCGGTACAAAACTCCAAGCACTATCATTATTCAACATTGGATGTGACATTCTAATTAAGTGTTAGGCGATGTGACTTAAGTAATTCGTAAGAGAGTAAAAAAAATTGAGAGACTGAATTAGTAATCATCATATAATTGTCAGCCTCAGTGGCCCAGTGGCGCGACACTTCGGCGATCGCTCTCCGAAGTTAAGCAACGCTGGGTCCGGTCTGGTCTTGGATGGGTGACCATTCGACGGTTGAGAGGCTGGCCGTGGTTGGGATTCCACGTTAAACTGTAGGTCCCCTTCCTTACTTACTAGGTGGTAGGGTTAATCCCGCCCGGGTTGGTACCATCGCATTGGATAAACGATGGTCGAAGCGGCAATGAAAATTGTCCGTGTTTTCCATCCAGTTCAATGCAGCCGTGCAATATAAGGAAGGTCCTGGCATGGCACCTAGTTCCCATGTGGTGTGTTGGGCTAATACCATGACAGAACTTGTGGTATTAGCCATCCATGTCCAGTCACATAAAAAAAATATTTATTAAATTCAATGATAACTGCCACTTCAGTTCGCATGATACGCCCACCATGCTATCGGCGTGTTCATACACTTTAACGGCAGTAGAGTCCGTCTTTTATTCTAAGACGCCATATCAATACATTTCAGAAAACAAAAAAGCGACCAAACATGTGTTTTGTAAAAAAAAACAAAGAAACGTTTTCCGAGGCATGTCTGGCTACACTGCCTGACCAGTCAGTTCCCCACGTCGAGTTAACACAGACCCATCAGCAATAGTGAGTGAATACTTTTATTTTTAACACCGCTAATCGCGGTTGCAGCCACTATCCTAGTAAATAAAAAAAAAAATTTCAACGGAGCCCAAAATCAACTTTAATTTTTTTCAATGTATGTGATATCATTTTTGTGACAAACCCTTTCATAATAATTGACAATCCATTCAGTGCATACATATAACAATTAACCATCCACGCCACATTTCCGTAGTTTGTCGTTATCAACCATGACTTGAAATGATAAAATATGACAAATCCGAGTGCAGTGTACTGTCTATGGATGATGAATAAACAATAAACAATAAATATAAAAAAAAAACTATATTTCGATTGAAGATTCGATTTTCGAAGATCAATGAGATCTTCGAAAATCTAATCTTTAATCGTCTGGGAATCTATTTAGAAATACTATTATTATGATATTAATATCCGTGGGCAGAGGAGCAGGCTGGGACGCGGGCAATGGATAGTATTAAATAGTTTTGGCAAGCACCATACAAATCAAGATAATAAATCGAAGAGGATACAGCACATGTTACGCTGTGCACACTGGAAAAAAATTAAAATCTCAATGGGCGCATCTTTAAGCATGTAACTATTCATAGCTAAGAGGGTTTCTTTATATTGTAAGCCCATACAAATTGGAAAGCTATTTACTGATTTATTTCTGTAAATATTTTATTCAAATTATGCCTACAACGTCATCTAACCAGTACGCAGTCATCTATGTTTTTAAATTACATAAAAATAATTGTTGTACTGGAATATTAAATGCTTATAAATAACTTTTTGATTCAAAAAGTATGGAAAATCAACCTGATTTTAGATCAAGTAATTTACGAGAGAATCAAATTTTTGAAACCGTAGGAGACAAGCACCGAGGACTTAAAAATATTAAAAAAAAATTGAAATATTTTCATGAAGAAAACAGGGGCGTTTTTATTTTTTAAATATATTTTTTTATATTTTAAAATATAAGCTCTCAAAGTGCGTCCTAGCACTGTCGGCGGACTCTACCGTTAACGATGAGGATGATACCTCACCCCCTCGCCCCCCGGGCGTCCCCCCCCCCACCCCTAGCCACGCCGAATTTCAATTTGGACGAAGTTATGCAGAAACTCTGCAACTGCGAGACACATTTATAAGTTTATGTGTGCCAGACTGTGGACAAGTTGGGGCATTGCGGTGAGACGGCCCATTCGCTCTCGCCTCACCTCGTCTGCGTTCGGCGATTGACCTTGAATTATTAAACGTATTTAAACTGTGATTGAAATTGTCGACCGCTAAACTTTTAATTAAATAGATGTCACTGAATTGCGGGAGGTCCGAAAATAGCTTTGGTGACCAATAATGTCTTTAAAATGTAATCGAAACATGTATACAAATGTGCATGCATATATAAGTAAATAACATTACCATGGAAACGTTGGCTTATAGCGATTGTGTCCCCAAACTTAACAAATTATTATTTTCTAAAAGTGTTAAGGTCGCAATAAAAAATAATGTAGATTGCTTTGACACTTGACGAGATGTCTAGTTTAGAAAATTACGTCAAAACAATTAAAAGCAATGAGTTCTACACGTGTATAAAAAAAGATGAGTAAAGAGCATTAAATCTGTTCACTAAACTGAACATATTTTTTTCGAGTTTGATTGAAAATACCTAAACATTTATTCTCCTTATGTATTTGGGAGTACAAGATAAAATTTAAAAAAAATCCGGATGATGAAAAAAATTTAAATTAAAATTTAAGAGTCGTAGAATCTGTTCAATTAATTTACTAAAAGACCCCTTTAGGCTCGGACCACCTTTTTTTGTACGATTATAATTATACAATGTGCTGGTGCAGAAAATGTATGACTGCATAAAGCACTCCACCAAAATAAACGAACCTCAAAAAAATGGCGATGATATCTGCCGCGGTTTCCTTAGGCGATAATTCCTGTCGTCCGACTGATTTAGTGGCGCGTGCCGGTGCCAAAGAGCAGGAGCGGACTTAAAAAAGAATTCAACTCGACTTGATTATGATAAACGAGCGCCTTATCTGAGCACCGAGATATCCTGGGTTGTCTTCTTCTGCAACATCCATCATCGGCCGGCACCGTCCGAATATCTTCCGAGGTCGCTCGTTATTTCGCAATGTAATTAGAGAACGGAATTAATTAAATAAAACCTTCGCAAAAAGACGAGCAATCAGAAACGTCAGCGTCGCGCCCGCTCTGCGTTTTGTTGGTCGCTTGCGAAAGTGAGACACGGTTCGAGTGTGAGGTGAAGGAAATGTTGATTTACACGTTACAACAAAATAGGCACTATTCCTATTAAGGTGGGCCTTTCTGCTCAGCTCCTTATACAAACAATGCCCATATTTCTTGTCAGATATCCAAACTTTTGCTTCAAATGACTTTATTTGATCGAACTAGATGTCTGATGACCATTGCCATTGTAAAATTGTGTTTGGTTTCTAAGTTATAAGGTCCGAAAGTTCGAATATTTCGCGCGTTTTATACAATATCGCGGAGGTGAATTACTGAATGATAAAGTAAAAACATCTTAAAAAGTTTAGTCATCAGACATGGCTTGTTTCATCAAAATTCATAATCGATTTGGTTTTTGTTAGATTTTTTACTACAGCGGCCGCGGTTTACTTTAAGCTATAAGTCGTTTTGTAATTATTTTTTTTAAAAAAGCGCTTTGTGTGCTTTGTGGACATGTTGCATCCTCCTCATCACGGAGCCTGTCTTTTTCTTTGAAACTGAGAAAGTCCCAGAGCGCAATAACACGGTTTTGTACCGTGCCCGCGAATTGATTAGTCTCGCCGAGAAGGCCCAACCTTAAGGCTCCAACGGACTCCAGCTTCAGCAAACAAACGATAATGGCGTTCTCCGGAAGCATTTAGTTTACGTTAGGGTTCATTGTTTTATACGCATAAAAATCGAGCGCGACGAAGCGAAATATAAGTTTTTGATCCGTAAAGTCTACTTACTAAAGTGATTTAATACATGTTTCACGCTTATTCACTAGATAAATATGAGATCTTGCATAACAAAAAAAATATTGTCCGAATAATTTATAGTTTCCAAGCGCCGGCTTGAAAACCTAGTAAATAGCTGTTTACCAACATTTATTTTTGAAAGAATATAAGCAACTCATTAAAATTGTTTCGGTCATACACTAAATAATAGTCTAAGCTTTGATATTTTTATTTTTCTACTGGTGTTTATGCTTAACCGACGCTGAAATAAAATAAAAATAAGCACAAAATATTGGAGGTTAGCGATATATAGAGCCTAAATTAGGATGTATATAATATTACTAATAAGAAGAACAAGTGCTGAGAAATTAACGGCGCAATGAACTCTGATATGAAAAGGCGAGCGATTACGCTGGGATGGCGATTAAAAATGTATTTTTTTGTCTTTTTAGGGTTCCGTACCCAAAGGGTGAAAACGGAACCCTATTACTAAGCCTCCGCTGTCCGTCCGTCCGTCCGTCTGTCACAGGGCTGTATCTCAGTAACCGTCACAGGTAGTCAGCTGAATTTTTCACAGAGTGTGTATTTATTTTGCCGCTATAACAACAAATAGGTAAGATTAAAAAATAATTAAAATTAAAGGGGGCTCCCATACAAAAAACGTGTTTTTATTTTGTTTTTTTTTTTACGATGGTACGGAACCCTTCGTGTGCGAGTCCGACTCGCACTTGGCCGGTTTTTTTAGGTTTAATACAGTTTTTTCGTGGCCATCAATGCCGTTTTTGGTGGATCTTACTAATAAATTTACCATGGAGGCCATACACCAAACAATGCGGAGAACAAGATACAACAAAATCATTGCTGTTCTTAAATATTTTTTTTTATGCCACCTGACATGGATAGCTAATACCAGACAACTACCGTTATGATATTAGCCCAATACTTACACCACATTCCCGAAGGAATTAGGTGCCATGCCAGGACCTTCCCTTTATGAGCCCGGCTACATTGAACTGGATGGAAAACACGGACAATTTTTCATTGCAGCTTCGACCATCTTTTCATCCAATGCGATGGTACCAACCCGGGCGGGCTTTAATCCTACCACCTAGTAGGGGAAGGGGACCTACATGAGCAATACGTCACGACCTAAAAGTATTTCTGATTATTTTCAAAATCTGATTTAAAAGCTTCAAATGTAGATGTGGTTGCATAACCTCAAAAAATAACAACAAAAACTACAGAAAGAACCTGTATCTCTATTCCAATTATGGTTGATTTTATTTACATTTTACATTTGACCATGCATAAATATGTTATTTTATCTTTTTTCAAGCGTACGAAAATAGTAGTATAATAAATTTAGGATAAAAGAGGTGCATCGTGTGGCAGAATCTCTGCAGCCTGTACATACATATCCAGCCAAGGTGGAATACATCACTTAATCAAGTTACAAGTGATAGAACATCAAAGAATTAAAAAAAATCATATCGTTTTCAATCATTTATCTTACAGCTAAAAAAAGTATAAATATATGTCTGTGTTCTATCTATCAATGCAATACTCGTAAATCTAATGGAATTATATATTAATCAATTTTTATTTTGTTATTTCAACTAATTTTCCATTTTGTTTCGGGGAACTGTGTGAAATCGAAAATGATAATATTTTATTTCACGTTTCTAGAAGACAATATTTACACATGTGTTTTTACTACTGCCCACTTCTAACTTTCAAAAATGGACAGTAGAATACTATATGAGTTAATACTTTCTAATTGAGTTTGTGCGTAAAACACCTTAAGCTCTTTGAAAATACCTGAAGAAATATTATTTTCGTCTTGCATAACATTTTTCATAATCCGACATCAAAGTATTTTTCAAAATTTAGAAACGATAACATCGCGGTTTTCAATTTCAACTTGCTACAACGTTGCCCGTTTCATTACAAAGGTCTGGTACAAAGTGGAGACAAAGTGTTGGAAGCTGTCATCGCATAGCCGTCGGTCGACCCGCCTCGCCACGCGCCGAGCTCTTGTCATAAAATATTACTTACTGACTCAACCTAGATTTTAATTAAGTTTTGATTGGGAGACGTGCACCGTCTGTTCATTGGTCGACGTAGTTTGGAAATTGGTATTGATTGTGTTTAGGGAGACTGCGGTTATTGTTCAGGAACCTCGAGTTACGACAATCATTGTTCCATATTAACTTCATCGTTTTGTAGATTCTACTCAAAAGTGCATGGAAAATTAAAACGTTTCAGTGATATCTTCTTTTTAGGGTTCCGTACCAAAAGGGTAAATACGGTACCCTATTACTAGGCCTCCGCTGTCAGTCCGTCCGTCTGTCACAGGGCTGTATCTCATGAACCGTAATAGGTAGACAGTTAAAAATTCACAGGTTGTGTATTTATTTTGCCGCTATTACAACAAATAGGTAAAATTTTAAAATAATATTATGTTAAACGTGTTTTTTTAATCTTGTACGATGGTACGGAATCCTTCGTGTGCGTGTCTGACTCGCACTTGGCCGGTTTTTTGAAAAATTGTCCGTGTTTTCCATGAATTTCAATGTAACCGTGGCTGGAATTGCCTGGCATGGCACCTAATTACTTCAGGAATGCAGTGTATTAGACAACTATTACGACGGTAGGTGTGGTATTAGCCATCGGTATCCAGTTACATATTAAAGATTGTCTTTTAACCAAGGAACCATATGTTTAAATTATTTTATGAACCCAATTGATTCCATTCTAATATAAAAGAAAATGCTTCAATAGGTCCTTACTGTACAATTACGAAATGTAATTTGACAAACTGTTTTAACAGGCTAGTTATTTTCGTTCAGAAAATATAGTTTTTAATCTATGTACAACTTAGTTATGTATATGATTGTAATACAAAGGTCAATGCCCATTAGAAAAGGGCTAAAAAGTAGAAATGAAATGAATTACAATCCAATTTCATTAATTCCTCGTATCATTCATGTTAAAATGTGTGACTTTAAGTTTTTTATTTAATGAGGATGGAACTTATATGATACGAAGAATTAAAGGAAAGTAGATTCATTTGTGTGCATTCAAATTTCTAGCGCTTTTCTAGCCCATACTGAAATGGGCATTCTCCTTTAAGGCGCTAGGACTAGTAGACCGGGGTAGATACGGTTTGAGAAGCACATGAAATCAGAAATGATTTTTTTTTCTCATTAATATGTAATTTCACGTTCATATGCTTACATTAAGTTTGCAATATTTAGCGGGGCCCGGAAGATAGATTTTTTTTTTAAATGTATTAAAAAACATATATCTTCTAAACAAATATTTAGAAACGGTATTAAAAAAAATTATATGTTAAGTTTTTTAAGGCGTAATGTAACTGTGAATTTGCAACAATTTTGTAATTACGGAAATGTATTTTAAAAAATGTTTTTACTAAAAAAAATCTATGCCGCGAACCTAACTTGCTATTGCTATATTTCTTTCTAGAATATGTAAAAGCTAATTAAATTCTTTAGAAACTATACAAGGAACGATTTTATACGTATTTCGATTTTTTTGTTTAGCTTTTGTGTGAATGTAAACATTATAAAGGACAAAAAAATGAGCTTCTAATATTTGCAACATTTTAAAAATTTCACAGAATATATAGTTAGCGGTCAGTTTACAATTTCAGAAAATAAAATAGAATTTTCTCTATTTGCTTTTCAGATATTAAATATTACAGATATTAAAAGTACAAAACAATTATATTTACACAGTTCCGTAAATAAGAAATTGTTGCAAATTCACAGTAATATTACACCTAAAATTAGCTAACTTATAACATTTTTAAATAAGATTTCTAAATATTTGTTTAGGAGATATCATTTTTTAAACATATTTCATATTTTATTTCTATCTTCCGGACCCCCCAAAATGTTGCAAACTTAATGTACACACGTCCATATGAAATACAACGTTTATGAAAAAAAAATGCATTTCGGATTTAATGTTTTTCTAAGTGCTGATTTAAGGCTAAAGTTCCTGGAGTATAGCCAACTGCTCGCGCCATACAAATGCACCTTTAAACAAATGTAATAATATTTAGTGAAACGCCTCAGCAAGTCGAAATAGAACTTCAGACTGATAATGGATTGTTAATATGTTTTGATTCCATAATTTAAGTCGATTTTTCACGTAAGAAATCTGAAAGTAATATGATTTCTAGATACAAGCAAGAACAACATATATGCATAAACAAATAAATCCATTTTCTTTTAGATTTCTACATTTAGTCAAAATTGTTCGGAAATTGACACCATTTCCGCCATGTATTTTGTATAGTAAAAGGAAACATATATGAACGAAAATAGGTTGATTCCTAGACAAGGAATCATAGATTGTAAGAATTACACTTATAATCGTCAGACTTAGTTAACTTGGGGTGCCTCGTCCAACTTTGCGATTTGGCTAGTACCAGGGCCTTGAGCCATTTCAACTCTGAGGCGTACATAGGAAACGGACGCCCAATGCCAACACAAATAGTCACAGTGTCTGCACCGCATCGTCAGCCGTGCCGCCACCGCAGCCGCCGCGCCCTGCGCGCCGCCCACCCGCCGTCACTTGGGCGGCGCTAGACCCAATAAACCTCCAGACTCTCACACCACCACCAAGCATCTCTGAATTAATTTCTGAGTAGTGATTAACGAAGAAATAAGATTAATATAAAACATAATATGTGCAGACGTTTTTTGGAAGATTTTCTTAGTTAGGTAATTTTAATAATAAAATAAAATAATCTAAAATTTTATTGAATTTTATCAGCAAATAAAGGTACTTGTTCATGATAAACCCAGGCAGGTTAAACCATATTATTTACCTACAGGAAATAAAACCTACAATATGATATGAGTCCGGGGCAGCGAACATGGAAGCACGTATGTGGGTGGCGTAGCCACATTTACAAGCAATGGCGAGAATGTTCGCTTACGAATGCGTAAGCGAACATGAAACAAATAACCGATTAGTAATGCTGTCTACCAGTATTTGTTTAATGAAAAAACAATGTTTTCCTTGTCTTTCGTTTTAACGATAGCGGTTAACGCCTGGTCTAATAGGTAAAAGGTCTACGCACGAGGAATGTTATGAAATCGCGCCGATAAATTTGTAATATTCTCTAGAAGGGGCAGAGAGAGGTAGTTTCAAGCACATGTGCTGGATTGGTCGCCCCATTCCCAGCTTGCATCGGTAATAACACGGCGATATCCATGGGTAATAACACCGAGCATGGAGGGACGGGAGTAGCAACCGAAACTAGTTTGTTTAAGGCGGCGTAGACACTTTAACACACAATGGCGGCAGCTTCGGCGAGTGAGTTCGCGTGCTATTCATTTTCTCGAGTTCCAACGACACGTAAGAATATGTAAAAACTTAACAGGACGCTATTCGGTGCTACGAACATTCGATGTTGCGCGTCTCGAATTTGTAAGCAAACCAACAATGTAGAATTTGACGTTTTTCACTAGTTCGTGGCTATGTTGCCGCTGTGCGAATGAGTTTCGGTCGCTACTCATGTCTTTCCATGCTCGTTGGGAAAAAGGTAAAAAAATACCCAATGGGAATTGTGGGATCTAATAAAATCCTAAAATATCGGTTTGTTTTCGTGTGAATAGATTTCTATGGAAATTTCAATAGATATGTTCTTAGATTTACACCGTCGCTGTACATAATGTTTTGAAACTTACGGTTTTCCGGTGTGCAATGCCGTGCTTGCGAAACGTGTCAGCCAAGCACGGCATTGCACACCGGAAAACCGTAAGTTTTCAAAACATTATTTCAATAGATAATTTAATAATTCAACATAAATAAGTTAGTTCCAGTTGAACTAACTATTTTTTTTTCAAAAAACTCTAGTAGTGTTTCCACTTACTGTACGCTTTCTTAAATTCGCATTGTGTATTGAGTATTGTATGCGTCGCTTAATACAGCGGTTTTTACCAAAAACGTAGGCATTTGATCAAGATTTGGAAGGAAATAAAATTATTACCTACTGAATGTTATCATAAATCTGACAAAATTCCGTTTTGTGATTAATAACATGAACTTTTTAGGTTACTATTACGTTAGACCTTTTAAGGTTTAGTAAAACCTTATGCAAGTGATAATTTTATCTTTTATCAGATTTTGATCAAAACTATATAAGTGAAAACTAATTTCATCAGATACCTGATGAACTTATTTAAATTTTGACAACCGTTCAAGATGTAATATAAATATTATTTGTTTGAACACTGGCAAACTTTGTTTTCTAAATTTTCTTTGTAAAACTAAACTATCAAACCTAATAAATCAAAACAACAAATCTAAACTTGATCGGAACGAAAGTATGGAACAAGTTCGATACGAAGCGCAAACGTTATAACCGTCGCATTTTCCAATAAATGCATTTATTAAACCGAGCCAAAGGGTCCGGGCAGAAAGTTGCGGGCAGCCGACCAAATTAAATTAAAAACACAAAATTTCATTTCAGAAAAACCGTTGAGTGGAACTCGGTTAGAAATTGCAGGCTATAGTACATTTATATGCTTTCTATAGTACAACATTAACATTTGTTCCGTAACTAACGAAACTATACAGGTTGATTTTTTGAAGTGTGTTTTAATGGCCAAAGCCGTAACTATAAGAATAAGCGAAAACACGCAAGAGCCATGAGGCCCTGTTGATAAAAAATTGCATTAAAATATTTAAAAAAAAATCTAGCCTGAAATTGAACCCGTTGATTTAGAAAAAAAATAACCAATCTCGCTTTATTGAAATATATTTTTGTTAAAATTACCATCGCATGGTGCATGCGTTATTTTGTCACAAAATCATCGACCTCGTTGATTTTGTGACAAATAAAAGGCTAGATATAAAAACTATTTAGGAAAATCTAATCTCTGGTATGCTAGGCAAGTCCCCAAGCCACAAGACTACGAGCCGCTCAAGAAAATCCGATTACAATGCTTCAAATCTAGATGTCGCTAAAACTCAAAAAATTGTGAGATAATTAATGAGTAATTTCGTATCCATTAAATACAGAAAGCTATCTTCTCTTTGAATTTTATAATGACACTAGCAGCCCGTCCCGGCTTTTGCAATAATAATTTAAAAAATATTGTTTTGACACAATGATACACGAATAAACCCTTCTTACGTAGATTTCCTAAAAAAAGAGCATATACCTACATTGAAATATTTGAAATAAAAATAACAATTTGTGTGAATACTTTTTTTTCTTTTTTTGTAGATAATAATGTGTTTAATAAAATTAAAGCACATCATTTTGTTCTAGCGTGAATAGTTTTCGCAGCGCACGCGATGTAAGTAACATTCTTGGTAATTTTTTTGCACCTAGGGTTACGTTATCGGAGTTTTGGTAAGGATCCCTAATTCTTTTAAGATAAAACATAGCCTATGTCCGTCGGATAGACTGTAGCTTTCCAACGGTGAAATATTTTTTCAAATCCGTTCAGTAGTTTCAGAGCCTATTCGGTTCAAATAAACAATCAAACCTTTACTCTTTATATAATAGTATAGATAAATAAACCTTGCTACTGCCATTAAACCTTTTATCGGTAAAATACCTTGTTTTCTTATTCCGAAAATTTAGATATTGATATCTATCTTTATTCAAATAAAGATTTTTTTATGCTAAAACATTCTAAAGAAAACTTACTTCTTTAAAAAAAGAATTTGCATACGTTTTTCCGAAAATTTCTCTTTTATGCGCTGCGCAATCTTTCCAAGGTGATGTCTTATTAATATCGAATTTTGTCTACATCTATCTTTCACCAACGAAAACATATATTTAAGGTTTCTATTCATAATACCCATGACCTGGATAATAATCATTTCGAAATCTGTAGCTTAGGAAAGCACCACTTAAACACAACAGCCGATGCGGCGGGATAGTCACATATTAAAATGTTGCTGAGGCCAGCGTACGAAAACTGAGGCTTACTTCATTACATGCATAGCCATTAATCTATAACACAGCAGTGCATAAATTCTGAATATTAAATTCTACCTAATGAACTCTCATATAAAGCTCAATTTGTTTCGGCGAATAGAAAGAGATACTTCACTATCGCCATGCACGCAGGTGGCTCAAGTGAGAAACTGCAGAGGTAAGCATCGCGTAATATTGAATGTCTTGGCACTGAAAGCTGCCAAAATGTAATTTCCTTGGTCCCTTGCAGGCGGCAACGACTTGCTCGCATGAAATGGAATTCAGTTATCCTGATAGAAAAGCGAAAATTCTGATGTTCGGCTGTGCAAGAAGGAAGACGCTATACAAAAGTCGCTGGTTAAGATCCGGCTTGAAGGACCATTCAACACAAAATACGCCACAATGGCTAAGGGCCGAGTGCACGAAAGGACAAAAAATCAAAATCAACGTCAAAGTATGATTAAACACGTCACTTTGTACGGACAGTATGGAAGGAACTCCATGGGGTTCACTAAAAGTGTTTGAACGTTGATTAACTCGGCCGTCTCTTCGTGCAACCGGGGCTTAGTGTGGAAACCGAGCCCGACTATAAGTCTCTTCCGGGCTCTTCCGACGCTTATTCTACAGAAAAACGTATGTTAATACATGCTCTACGATTACGGGCGAACCTGACCTTAGAGAACGTTCACTATTACTAAAATAATATATTTCACGTGTAAAGTCGAAGTACATACGTTACAGATGTAACCGTAACTTTGATGAATAGTAAATAAACTATTTCTTTCTTTCTTTCTTACATACGGGGGAAATGCCTTGGAAGGTTGCTCATTCGATTGTTTACCGACCCTATAGATAAAGGATTTAGAGGATCAATAGGTTTTTATTTTTAGAATGTCGACTGTTTTTTTATCCATTCTCTCCCTGGTCCGCGTTGAGCGGAGGTTGAGGTTGGGGGACGTAGGGACGAGTAGTGGAAAAAAAATCGAAAGGTAATAGTACATTGTCCGTGTATTCAACCCAGAAGGGAATATCCTGGTATGGTACCTAATTCCTACGAGATTCGTGTGTTGAGCTGTATTTTATGGTGGATTTGGTATAAGCCCATCATGTTCAGTTACATAAAAAAACGTATGTAAATCATTTCAGCAAAAAAAATATTTAAAATAAATAAAATCATAAATAATAAATAATAAATCTTTATTTCACTGATTAAGCAAGTTCAGTACAAGTACAAGAATAATAAACAAAACAACAGGTTTCAGATAAAATCAAATCAGATTCTGTTCGATTCATTTTAAACAATATAACATAACTATTAACTCTTGTGACAGCAACTAAATGCTATCTTCACATACGAAACTATCCACGTACACACTAAACGCACATATACCTACACACTTGTCCCTTAAATGCACACGTACACCCCACCCTATACTCAAACGCTGCCAACTATGTAGGCACAGCAAACTTCTAACCCTAAATTAATTTAACACTTGAATTATTTTATTAAACTCCCGAACAAGCATCTAAGTGCCAAACCACACACACATAGCGGGCTGCGAGCATGTATGCGTGCGTACGTGTGCTTGTGTTTGTAATTTCCTTAATATCGCGAAGGTACTTCAGGTTTAATAACCATCTCCTCGCCATAGAGCTAGAAAAGTTCATGAAAGGGCAAAATGATAACAATTTAGATTTTATTCTTTACGCATTATAACTGTAAGGCCAAGTAGTCATCTGATCCTTAAATTATTCCCAGAAAATATTCGTATTCATTAATCATTTAAAAAGTGAATGCATCCGTCGAATCTACTTATTTAAATGTAGTCAGAGCCCGTAGTCCCAGTTGTCACCTAAATTAGCGTTTACGCCAAACCGATCGACTGGTGTTTTCAAATGTATGGAGAAATTGAAGAGCGTGCGCAGTGGGTGTTAAGCGAACTAACATTTGCGAGTCCAAGTTCGATTTGACAGCTTGAGTATCGTCACCGCAAATACGTTGACGTTGTCGCTTACGCCGACGTCGCGTTTTCATATAAATTCCGAGTTTGACTTTGACAGCTTGAAGAACTAGAACCACAGAATGTCTAGTAAAAGCTCGTATGGAGTTTGACGTTATTACGTAACTTCGAAGTTCCCTAAACGCCAATTTAGGTGAGAACTCTGACTGACCACTCAGGAAAAAATTACAAAAATTACGCTAATTCTAAAATGTTCGCGGAAAAAAAATAAGATATAATTTGAAACATGTCTTATTCCGCTTAGTATCGATTCGTGGGTCTATTGAGAGGGTTTCGCAGCCCAGAATAGATACCTCATTTCATGATAGGAAGGGTTTGAAATGAGCTCCTCAAATTGTTCACTTTGTACAGACCAAAGGGAAAATGTATTTGTTTTCTCAGGTTTTAAGTATTTCACTTAGCAATTTGCTCGCAATTGGAAATGAACAGACGGTTGCCCAGGAGTTAATTAGATGCAAGAAAGGTGATTAGGTACTTTTTTTTTTCGAGTTTAATTCATTTCATCATAAGTGGTTTAGTAAATATTTATTTATTTCAATTTGGGTTTTTAATTAACCGTTCAACACTACACGGGGCAACGATGAGAAACGAAACGACCAGCATGTGATATTTTCGGATGGTAATTAAAAATACAATTATTCTCGATAACTCAAACTGTTATAATCTTGGAATTTATTGATGCGCCGTATATTGTGAGTGTATGTGCAAACAATGTGAAAAAAACCTCATAATAAAACTTATTCAAAAGATTATTTTGCTTTAATAAAAGTTTAATTAAAGAGGGTATTTTCTCGTTGCGTGTAAACGATGGTGTTAGATGCAACATTTACTTGATTTAATATTTTAAATCAATGACTTAAAAAAAAGCTATATATCATGTGCGGAATTATGACGATATACTTGCACTCACTAAAACTCCATTAATGAATTGATTGATTGATTTGATCACTAAATACCATAAAATCCAACGTCTGGTGTCCGTACGATTGTCTGTTTGTGTGTTCATTCTTAACTTGATATTCCCGACTTGGACGTGGTTACTTTCGACGGATAGCTTGATTCTTTTCATGAAATATTGGCTACTAGTGGGGCTAAATAATAATTAGAAAGTCGGGCAAAAATCTACTTTTTTCCGCGGATATTTTTTATTAATGCAACCTGACATGGATGGCTAATAACACACAACTACCGTTATGATATAAGTCCAATACACCACATTCCCGAAGGAATTAGGTGCCACGCCAGGACCTTCACTTTATGAGCACGGGTACATTGAACTGGATGGTAAACACGGACAATTTTTCTTTGCCGCTGCGACCATATTTTCATCCAATGCGATGGTACCAACCTATTAGGGGAAGGGGACCTACACATCTACCTACTGTCTTAAATATTATTCAATTCAAAATTACACCTCACCTTCGGTTTCTTCTGACACTTTTCATTGATCTCTTTAATTCCTAAAAATGTTATTTTAAGGTCCAGTATGCCGCTTTTGACTTCACTATAGACCACACGTTACCTCAAAGTCTTGCAACTAAAATAGCAAACATTATCCTCAGAGAAAGGCGTCATAATCGCGTTAAGAGCGCGCCTGACTGAGCAAAGATTGAATAATTAGCGCTGCAAACAGCTCGGGACACGGCTTCATTTTTCGTTTGTGCCTTTGTGAAAAAAAACTGGTCCTTTCACCGTGGCAACAACAGAGCTATAATAAATCAAAGAGGATGGCGTTTAGGATAATGATGTTTTGATGACGTGACATATTAATGGCTTATAAATCAGACTATGAAATTATATGTTTCCGCGAAAAATGTTAAAAACTATGTAAGTATACATAGCAATAATACATATCTGAGCAGTAATCAAAATATACAGTTTTTTTACAGTTCAGTATTTACTAATATAGACCTAGCATAGGCATGGAGGCACCTCATTGAGCATAGGGCGCTGTGCTTACAATCTTTGCTTGAAATCTGCTGGGTTGATCTTACCTCGTCGTTTTTCAATATCTTACCTTTTTTTTTAGATCACACTTAAAAATGATATAACATCTCAAAATATAACAATCGTACATAATCTGACTCACCTGCATGAAACTTTCACTTACCATAATAAAATCAAAGATACAATGGACATAAAAAAGACTGCGCTCTCTTCATATTTAACATCATTAGATATTGCAAATCTCTTTTCCAATTTATTCTGTTAATATTATTATGGTTACTCTGCTTTCATATTAATATTGTGTTCGTAATATTGTGCATATCTTGTTTACCCTTGCGTAGCATCTACGTATTTTATGTTCCACAGGGCAACACAGTGGAAGGAGATTTTTTGTTGTACTTTTTCTTTTTTTTGTATGTTACTATGTATTTTATTCTCTGTTTTCACCTTCCTTGAGGCCTGATTTGGTTCGGATTCTAAGTAAAACCGTTGGTGCCTCGTGCTTAACCCTCCAGCCATCTTATTTACTAGATGGTATACTGCCCGGAGACCTACCCCCTCTAAGCACCAGCGGCTGCGTAGAAACCAAATTTGATATAGTTTTGGTTCGGTGTAGCCGCTGGCGCTTGGAGGGGGAGAACTTGATCCAAAGTATTGAATGAACGATGGTCAATGCAGCAATGATAATTTACGAATACAATTTCTTGACAGAAGGTTTGATATCAGGTATATATACGTCAAGTTCCATACAAAAACCTAGCTCATTTCGGAATATTCAGACAAGAATGTACAGGTGTAATATTATTCACCGATGTTCAGTAATATTTACAAGGTTTTTAAGGATAGGGTACAGAAATTTCAGGAATATGAAGCACGTACAACTAGTTTACAAAATATAAATAAAATAAGAGAGTTTTCGTGGGACACCAAGTAGGTACGATGTTCCTTTCGCTAGACAGCATAGCGCTTTGAGATGGGTCAGAATGGGAAACTGTGAAACTATAACAGATAGAGAAATATGTTACAACGTCACGCGGTTCATGTGACATGTCATGTCATGTGGTTCACGTCGTCGATTTTAGAGTTATGACATTAGGCTACATACAATCGAATTATAAAGATGTTTCAAGACTCGGGAATCGAAAAATCTTATTTTCTTACGAAAAATTATAAGATAGGTTGCAATGAGTGAATATTTCTATGCGACTTTGTGACTAATATTATAAGAAAATGTTGCATTAATTTAATTATTTGAATGAAGCATAAATACTTTTCAATGAAGCAAAAAAAAAAATAAAAAAAATTACTTCCAATAAAAGCGCAAATTCCCCAATTGAATGTATATACCAAATGCAACAACAAAGTCATAATTGCTTATTGTATTCGAGAAAATGGCAGTTATACAGTTTTTTGTTACTCTTTTACTTTCTGTTACTCTAAGCCTGGTTTTCACCAAGTGCTATTGCAACTAAGCTTATCAGCAGTAGGTGAAAAAGGCCGTAAGTATATTAACTCGATTTTTGATTATGATGTAGTACCGTATGGATAAATATTAATTGCACATAAAGAAACTACTTCTGGCTTCGAATGCTAAATACGGCTTCAAAATAAAAATCACGACGTTCATTCATCTTTTAAGCACCTCTGGAAACTCGCATCGTGTGCGAGCTGAGAATTGCATTTCTTGAATGACATTCTACATTTACTTAACATTCGAGGTTCAGCTTAGAGTGTGTTCAGGTTTTATGTAACTACATTTACGTTACTCGAAATTACCCTTTCAAGAGTGAGAGAGCAACTTTTTAATATAATTATTCCTATGTTATTTTGTGATATAATATATTTACTTATATTATCTTAAAATTCTCGGTTCAACAGAAATGCTCATAATATCCGAGCATATTTATTTAAAACTTAGATTCTTTTGGGGAGTAAAAGAATAGAGAATATTTTGTAAATTATGTAGACTGCCTGAAGTTTTCGAAAGAAAAAATATTAGTTATAATTGTGCTAACTTACTAATTCCGGAGAAAACAATGTAATCTATCAAAAGCATTATAAAATTCGAAAATTAAAACTAGTCTTGTCAAGTTTAAGGTTGTTTTTTTGGAAAATGGACATGCATGGCTAATACCACACCCACCGTTATGATATTAGCCCAAAACGGCGCATTCCCGAAGGAATTAGATACCAGGATCTGACATTCATGAGCCCGGCTACATTGACCTGGATGGAAAACACGGGAAGATTCATCATTGCCGTTTTGACCATCTCTTCATTCAATGAGATGCTACCAACCCTGGCGGGGTTAACCCTACCACCTAGTAGGGGAGGAGGACTTACGTCTAACAAGGATTCCGAACCATGGAACAGCTTAAATTCGTGACGAAATGCCTTGTCCAAATCAGGAAGAGAATGAAAGTGGTTAACGATTAGTCGCCTTGTATTAGTATTTCAATAAAAATCAAAGTATGTCAGCCTCAGTGGCCCAATGGCGCGACACTTCGGCGATCGCTCTCCGAAGTTAAGCAACGCTGGGTCCGGTTTGGTCTTGGATGGGTGACCATTTGACCGTTGAGAGAGGCTGGCCGTGGTTCGGATTCCACGTTAAGCTGTAGGTCCCCTTCCTTACTTACTAGGTGGTAGGGTTTATCCCGCCCGGGTTGGTACCATCCAGTTCAATGTAGCCGTGCAATATAAGGAAGGTCCTGGCAGGGCACCTAGTTCCCATGTGGTGTGTTGGGCTAATACCATGACAGAACTTGTGGTATTAGCCATCCATGTCCAGTCACACAAAAACTAACCCTCATGTATTAGTATGTTGCATGCAATTAGATTAGCCTCTTGTATTAGTACCTTACTTTACCTAACCTTTGACCTTGTATATAAAGGAAACCACATTTCGACTGGTAATATTGTAGTTAGAAAATCACCCTTTAAACAAATCCTCGCAACACATTGAACGATAAACGCTTTATGATCTCTTCCTGCTTTTCATTTTCAAAAAAACATTTCAGCTTGGTAGAGTTTTGCATAACGCCATCCACTCTCAGCGAAAAATCCCGAAGAAAAGAGTCAAACGCAGTCGGGTCGGGCTCATTTCCTTACCAGAGACGCGCGACGTGTTACCTGTGCCTCGAGACGTGTGACGCGCCACGCGCGACAGCGGCGACCTATTCATCTCCTAGCCTCGGCGCATTCGCGATACAAAATCCTTCTTCATACTCCGCACCTGTCAGAGAAATAAATACAAACAGAGCCCGTTGAACGCGGAAAGCAAAGGAACTCGTATGAAGTTGGTAATAATTTTACTTATTTCATCGTTTATATTTTGTTTCATCTCAGACTTTGGTATCAGTTTGATCGTTATAAGCTTACAGGATTTTTAAATAATATTAAAGAAATGTTTTTAGAGTTAAAGAAATTTTCAATTTAACGATTCCACAATACTGTTTTAGAACCATGTTACTTATTGCGCGTTTGACGGGTGGGACCTACACGGGACAAAGTGTCCAAGCGACACTTTTGCTGTCAAAGACCCGCCAACCCATATTACTTTACGGCCGATACCACTGTTGCTGTCTCTTTCTTTGCGAAAAAATAAGACAGGCATTTGTTTTAACCTTCAGGCCGTAATTCAATACAATGCATTGGGATCGAAAGGCAAGCAGCACTCTTCAACAAGGGTGCATCCGTTTCATTAAAACAGGCGTCAACCATTTTAAGCGTAATTTATGTTTAGGAAAATATGAATCCGTCTAACATTTCAAATACATTTTAATATCAGGTTGCCGCTTATTTAGGTTGTATAAAACGTCTTATTTAGGCCTCGGCGTGGCATCTATGTAGTTCCCAAGAGGTTTGTTAGGTTAATATCCTACAGAATCATGACATGACTATGACATGTCATCTATGTCCAGTTACGTCAAAGATATAAAATTTAATATTAACTAAAAATACATCGGTCGTTTGCACTGTGGACGTAACCGGTAAAGTATGCACCCCGTAATGCTTTCATATTTTAATGAACGAAAATTTGTCACGGAATTAATCCAAAATCAGGCGTAATTAAATGTTTGAGTTTATAATTATGCACCGTTAATTGTTCAATCAGTAATTAGTACAGTCAGCTTCTCTATAGTCACAGCCCATACATTTATTTCATTGCATACAGTCTGTTTTGCTGCAGCGGTCCTTTGCATAAATACCACCACCACGTCGCCGCTTCGCAGGAGGTCTAGGCAGACTTGTCCGATCCGCACACGGTTCGAGCACAATCAAATTATTTCACTTCCTTTACAATTGTATGTTCATACATGCTCTACCATTATGGATGCCATGAAGTAGACGTTTACGAAATACGTCACGCAATATTTTTATATGTGCCTATCTTAAATTGGAATATCAGATGTTATTATTTAAATTGTCTTTTAAATGTGATTTAAAGAAATATTCAATATTATTCTTTTTTTTTTTATTGTTTTCTTTCAGAATATACTTTGGAAGCTTGCTACAACAGAAGTTCAATCAAAACCAGTTGCTAAGTATTTTACCTTTTGACATTTCCACCTGCTGTTTGAAATATGTTTTTAACATTCAGACCTAAATTAACGAAAAGCTATGTGTAAATGTTTTGTAGTAATTCATTATCATATTGTATTCCCTTAGTTTGGATTATTTGTTGAATATATTGATTAATCCTTCTTATATATTAAATTAAAAACTTTAAAATTAAGTTATCTGAAATGATTTTGGAACAAGATCTTTGCACACAATATAGTATAATTAGAGTCGAAAAATTTGTAAATATTTATGATAGGTAAGAAACCAATGATTTTGAAAATGTTGACAGGTTATTGACAACTCTTGAGAGCCGTACTAAAAGTAAAATGTTATGATTTAATGTTTCCAGATCATCCTGCATAAAACGATATTTCCAATTTTAAATATACCAGGACCGTCTAACCAACTACATTAAAATGGCATGTATTTCTTTTGTTATTGTAAATACCGACTTACCTCTATATCAAATGTGAGTTCATTTGATATAGAGGTAAGTCGTAAAATGTGTCAAATGTATTAAGAGTTAAATCAATTTATTTAGAAGATTACACGCACAAGGTGAAGACAAAAAATAACAATATGTAATTTGTTAAAAGGGCTCAGCAAAAACCTGGATGGGTATAATCCCACCAGTCACTGGTCTTCCGCCACCGCCTAGTTGCATTATCTTAAACAAATTCTTAAACATTTTCAACTTGTCACGTTATAATAGGTTAGGGAAAAAGTTTCTTCGCATTTTTTAAGAAAATTCAAAACATTTTTTAATATGGTTTATTTACATTTAACTAAAGTATGTAGGTACCATTTTGTTCGATAACTTTTTGCCATCTTGTAGGTAGGGACATGATCCCATTGCTATAGAAATATTGGGACTTCTGATCAATATACCGCGACAAGTGGTTTTGGCAGTCCTCTCGTGATGTTAACCTGACACTGCCTAAAGAATTCTGAAGAGACCTAAACAGGTGGAAATCTGAAGGTGCAAGGTCAGGACTATACGGCGGATGCATTAACACCTCCCAGCCAAACTCTCTTAGTTTTTGCTGAGTGGCTAAAGATGTGTGAGGTCTAGCGTTATCATGATGAAAAACCACACCCCTTCTGTTGATTAATTCCGGCCGCTTTCTCTCAACTTCTTGCTTTAATCTCATCAGTTGTTCGCAGTAGAGTTCAGAATCGATGGTCCTGCCTGGTGGTAACAGCTCATAATGAATAATGCCCTTCCAATCCCACCACACACACAGCATCACCTTGTTGCGAGTTAACCCGGGTTTCGCCACAGTCTGTGAAGCTTGACCGGCCTTTGACCACGACCTTTTTCGCACGTTCTTGTCGTACGTGATCCACTTTTCATCACCAGTTATCAGCTTCTTCAAAAATGGTTCGGTTTCATTACGTCGTAATAAAGAATCACAAATGAGTACACGGTTCATTAGGTTTCTTTCAGTGAGCTCGTGAGGTACCCAAATATCGAGCTTTTTTGTGTACCCAGTTTTTTTTCAAATGCGCCAAAACTGTTTTGTGGTCAATTCCTAGTTCTTCAGCTACGTCGTAACTACTGATATGCCGATCTTGCTCCACTTTTTAAAAAATGGCATCCATTTTATCCGTAATAGGGCGACCAGAGCGACGTGCATCTTTGACATCAAAATTTCCGGATTGAAAACGCTTAAACCAAATTTGTGCTACTCTCACAGACACTGCACTAGGTCCATAAACATCGCAAATTTTTTTCGCGGCTTGCGTTGCATTTTTACCTTTTTTGTAGTAAAATTTTAAAATGTATCGAATTTCTTCATTTGATTCACTCATTTTGACAGTACGAAAAACAAATGAGAATCACACATTTTCCTAATTTGAATTTGGAATTATGTTCTTTAAAATTTAATCTTTCAATGATACCAAAACCAGCCAGGTACAAATAGTATAGCCAAAGAGATTTTATTACAAGTTCATACATACTATAATGCGAAAAGACTTTTTCCCCGACCATTATGTACAGCATAATCCAAACATATATTCGAAAGAAAAAAATAAAAATAAAAAAGATAACATAATCTAAACTAAGCCTTAAAACTAATAACCTACTACTGCTACCTAATTATTATATATAGTTACATAAAACAGCAACAATAATCTCATAAATTACTGTCGAGTGTGTTGTTGTGTGTGTATGCTATAAGTAAAAAAAAAGTGTATCAGATGATGTTTCTCAATTAACCAGAATCCAAATCGATTTGAAACTTGAAAAACATTTTCCTAATTTACTGTACAGTAAAGTGAACAATCCGCTCATCCTGGTAGCCGCACAGAATGTGCAGCCGCTCCCGCGAGCCGCCGAGTCGCGCGCCGCCCACAGCGGCGCCCGGAGAATGCGTGCTGCGATGGGCGGGCGGGCGGGCGGGCGAGGTGCGGCTGGTACGTCTACCTACTCCGCTTTACACTCACGAGTGCGGCATTCAGTTAAGAACATTTTTGCACTGAAAAACAACTTGAGTCGTTTTGTGTGCCTTAAGCCGGGTTATTTTTTAGCTATTCAATTTCTATGCAGTGCGGGTTGGAGTTATTAAGTTTTATTTTCCCGCCAAGTTGTTTTCCATGATAAATAAAATTGTCGGTACGTTTTCACAGGATTTTGAATAGCGTACTTAAATTCCTTTGTCTAGGTTATTTTCCCCCGGAATAGTAAAATACACTCATATTTAGATTTTCCTCAGTAATCTCATTATCCGTATTAAAATCCTTCCATCAAACCTGCTTATTTCGGAGAATAGTAAATGATGTCTTAAAAGATAAGACACAATGGATCTTGACAACCGGTCCTGATTCATCCAAGTATGTGAGGGAAGGTTTAATATTTTTGGGCTGTCAGTCACGCAGACTGAACCGATCCTATTATAGTCTGAAGAATATGGATAGTTAGACCACAGAGTAGAATTAGTGGAAATAAATTAACTAACGACAGTGAAAAAAATACTATTAAAAAGGTTTCCTCCCCATTACGACATATGGCTATGTCGTAATGGGGTGGAAACCTTTTTGCCCGGCGTGATGCTCGTAAACGGGTGCTGTTTGTGGGGACTGGCCTGCTCCAATTGGCAACATGTTAGATGACAGACATAGGCTTCGCAAAACGACGACCCACGGTCGATAGTAGGGACCGCGGGTTCCGCTAGTGAGACAGCAGCGAGAGTCAAAATATCGAAGTTCCAGTCAATTATTAACCATAATTATAACTCAATCCCTTTCGCAATAGCGACGCTAGGGGTCCGTTTGAGCAGCAGGCGCACGCTGTCAGCGACACGCTGTCTTTCGTACGCAGCAGTCGTCTGCTGCGTACGAACGTGGCGGATGCCTCCTTGACAACGGGCTAAACGATCAGCTCGGAACGTCGGAGAATGTCTCCTCCCGCCGCGTGAAAAGCCGTTACATTTTTCAAACACGTATATAAAACGGTAGCAATAACCATAATATGTTAAAGAATTCTTGATTACTTTATTATTACTTACCTCTTTATGTCCTCCGAACATACAAACTTATATTAATATTTCAATAAGCATAATCATTAGACTTACGTGGGAAGAACAGACAATATATTTCAACGTTATTTTTCCTTAAGCACATTCAGTCCAGACCTCCAAAATCACAACATACTTGATGTACGAGTACAATTACACCTCCCAGAAACGCAATCAGAACACAGTCTACTGCAAATATTCGAGCACCAATGGCGAATGCCGAACTTAATCAATCTCGCGACTAGCGCATCCACTGATCATACGCGGTGCATTGTATGCGCTCGTTCCGAAACATACGTCGAAGCGCCGCGTCATACCGTTGGACGTGTTGTGTGTGTTCCTTATTACTCGCGAGAGCATGGAGTAAAAAAATACCGTGGAACGGTAGGCGGTTATGCATGTTTTCCCGTGATGGAAAATGTGATATGGACATTAAAAGAAGGGTGCTGGAAAACGAGTGAATGGCGCAATGAAATCCGTTATGATAAACTTAGCGATTACACCTACAGCTAGGATGGCGGTTCATAACGGCTTGCTGGTATGAATGCGAGACTTGCGTGAGAGAAAAGGCACAAAAAGGAAGGAAGGAATGCAGTAGAAATGCATTCCTTGAGGAAAGTTTGAAACAACATCTGGGAGTGCTATGTTAACTAAAAGAAGATACAGAAACTACCTCCGCTCATCTTGGAACAAGGAGAAAATGCACAAATTCACAGTGGACATTCCAAAAATAAGAACCCACTGATTGTTTAGATCCTGTATGTTTATTTAGACTTTCACTTTTGTTACATTATTATTTAAATCCTAGATCCCGATTCCTGTGATCCCTAATGATGTGATTCATCGGTGATGAAGGACTGACTGAACAGATTTACTTGGAAAAAATGACTAAGTCTGACATTATCTGATGAAGCACCCGTAATTGTTTATCGAGCAACTAAGTATTAACTCGTATCTTTGAGTGTTCAAGGTATGCTAAAGATGTAGCATTCGTAATTATTTTCGTACGAATCCGCCTTCTTAGTTATCCCTAAATCATCAAAGGCTTCAGGGGTAAGTCGCAGCTGGTCTGAGGAACTTATTGCGCGGTACATTGTCAATGTTCTGTCTACAATTTGCCGCCTACCCGAGGCTGCCACCTCCTCCGCCGGCGTATTACAGAAGTACGTCTGCTCGAATCGCGCACCTTCGTACGGTTAGCAGAATATTCTGAATAATTCACCCAACGAGAAAATATATGAGGTTATTTTCTCGTTGGTTCTGCCAGAAGCGAAATTACGCTGTTTTGCTTGACCACGTGTGAACAAATACCCAATTTTATTTAGAATTTAGTAAGTGGAGCGTCGATTTAAATACACGAACTTAAGGTGGGTATTTGAGCTACCGAAGATCACGCTCACGTTACAGAAATAATTTGTAAAGTTCCAATAATTTCCAAGATTTCTTGGTGCATAATATACTCGTAAGTCAAGTAGTGTCTGCATGTTTCATTTTTTTATTAACATACCTGGATAAAACCAAAACAAATTAAAACTGTATGCGTTTAATTTTTACAGTTTAGGTTTTAATAAATACGTGCAGATATTGATTGTTTGATATCATATTTGAGAAATCAAATGCATCGACATGCTGTTTTTCAAATTCTTAATGTATTATCAATCCGCTTCTTAAAGATTGTAAATTGGCACTCTTAACATATACATATTATAATTATCACATCCGCTAAAGAAGATGTTTCATTCGAGGCTGCCGACCCTCTTCTACCCCCCCGCAGACGAGCCGCATCGTGGAACGTATCGCCCATTGTCTCGGAATCTGGCGGCGACTTGTACGTCAAACGCGTCTGCGGGAGTTAATTGATTCGTGGTCCTTCGAGCCGGATGTCGGATTTACTACCTATAAAACGTGATAAGTCCCACGGCATCTCTCCGTTGAAGCGGTCCCGCCGCCCCTCGCGGATTGTATGCAGATGCGTTATTTGCGGTATGTTTTTCGGTATCTGCTTCAGCAATATAGATGCATATAAATCCAGAGTGATACGAGACAGTATAATAATTGCTTAAAATGTCGTAAGGTAAGACCTTTTTTTAATTCTATACCAGCTTTGCGATATTAAGGTGGCCCATCCCGCTCAACTCCCCATACAAACGGGGAAAGCAGATCACGCCCATATTTCTTGTCAAAGATCCTGAATTTTGATCAAAATAGCTTTATTTGATCAAACTAGATGTTTGATGGCCATTGGCATTGTAAAATTGTGTTTGGTTTCTAAGTTATAAGGTCCGAAAGTTCGAATTTTTCGCGCGTTTTTTACAATAACTTTGGAGGTGGATTACGCAATGATAAAGTAAGAACATCATAAAAAATTAGTCATCAGACATAGCTTATTTAATCAAGATTCATAATCGATTTGGTTTTTGTTAGATTTTTAACGACAGCGGTCGTGGTTTACTTTCAGCTCTAAGTCGTTTTGTGCTTAAAATTTTCGTACATCTTAGCAAATCAAACACTATGCACATTGTCTTTTTTGCTGACATGTTGCATCTTCCTCATCACGGAGCCTGTCTTTTTATTTGAAAGAGAGAAGGTCCCAGAGCGCAACAGCACGGTTTTGTACCGTGCCCGCGAATGAGTTAGTCTCGCCGAGTTGGGCCGCCGCAAGACATAAACTGATGCAAACACTAAAATAAAAAAGGTTTGACTGATCGATCAAAATTCAAAATAATTAAAGCTTTCTTGGTGTTGATTGGTTTTACATTCTGGAAAACAAATAATTGCATTTCTCTTGTCGAAAAAACCGATATATTATCATTCCTTTTCTGGATTCTATCACCTTTGCACCCCCCAGTGCTGCTTCCTTTCTCGAATCCTTTAAGCGCGGATTCCTTTTCTTTCTTCGTCGGCGCCCGACGAAGGCTGCGGGTAACAGCGCATCCGAACGTGACCTTTGAACAAAACGAACTAAAGAACGGCGGAAATGAAAGAATCATTCTCTCGTAAGACAAGTCAATTGGTGTAAGTACGCGATAGAGGGAATGAATGCAGCTTTTGTGAGAACGCTGCACGCTGCCGCAAAATCGACAAAGATAGCTGGAAAAATGGTATTATATTTTCAACTTTTACTAAACGCTAATAACAAGAATCCTACTCCCATGCTAATATTTTGTTATCACAGGAGCAAAATGTTAATTTTCATCAACGACACTACTAATATTTTATGTTTTAATATCAAACTTTTGGTGAAAGTGTTCCATCCCAAAGTTATTATGACTTAGCAATATTAATTGTATACTGCAATTACAAATGAAAATACGTTGTGAAGGAAATAAAACTCTGGAATTTGTCAGCCAAAATTTAATTCACGCATATATTTTTTATTAGTTGATAAAGCTTCCTTATTAATCAATTAATGTATTTACATCAATATCTCCACTGTATTTAAAAATAATTAATATTATAATTTGGATGAACGACAGGAATCTTGGAAAGAAATTCTGGAAGTAAATTCTGTGATACGCAAACAATTTAAAGCTACATTAGCCTATTTCATAACAATATCCCTTCGCATGGATCCCCCGACCGCATCGCGTGACCACCTCGACACGAATACACAACAATTCTCGTAAGTCTTCAAACTTGTCAATACATCGACTATAAATTGCTCGGTAGCCAAGACGTGGAGTCTGTCGGCGGAGTCGGCTTGGGGTCCGCGCAACGCGGCGGGGGGGTGCTTCCAATTAACCAATAAACTGCGCCGCCTGCTGAGGACAGAGGCACTCGGGCCGATCCGATTGACTGAGAAGCCGTGACGCATAAGCTATAAGTAAGCCTGTTTCTTAGACCGCACTTGAACTGTTTGCCCAGATCGGCAGTGCAATTACTAAGCACAAAATTGGGTGTAGGCTTTTGCAATTACGAAATCGATGCATTCACAAATGGTGCGGAACTCAGCGCTACACGCAGCAATTAGGTCAACTCCATACATTTCGCGTCGAATCGGTATTACGAAACGGCAAAGAACTGTCAAATGCGGGGAGGTAAACGCCTATTTCGTCTGCTCGTCTAGTGAAGTACCTCAAAAGTTGACCTATTGTCGACACAGATTGGTCCGTGCTGGATGTAGGTGGATGAAAAACGGCTTCGTAATCGCGCTTTAGAAATGACGGGGGCGCACCTACACGTACCGCGGCACCATCCTCAAATTTTGCGTAATCACACTGCGGGAGGCAAATTCTTGCACTTATTAGTTTACATACGGAATGCACACTCTTGAATCATCGCTGCATCAGTAAATAATGTCCGACCTATTCGGGTGCATTTACGGATGGCTCATGGAAATGGCTTTATAATTTTGTGAGAACTGATTTTAATAAACCAAATAGAAACATTTTATTTCAGGCGACTTATTACGTGTTGCCGTACGATCAATTACCAGAATACCAAGGTATTAACAAAGTTAATTCTTCTTCTGAGAACACTCCTGATTCATAATCTCTGTATTCCCTGAATTGGTCTCCAGATTAGTTTCAATATTTATTTATTTGAAGTCCCAATTTTGGCCAATTATGAAATGTTTTTCATGCTTTAATAAGGACTTTAAAAAATTTGTTTTAAAAAAGAGCTTCCTGAACGATGAGTAAAAAATATATGAGTACTCTATGGTTAAGTATTCAGCACACTTCAGGGGTTCAGAGCTCTTTCACTCTGTCGGTGGGTACATCGATTGCCCACCCCTCGCTGGCTGCGCCCGCTAATTGAAGGATTTATTGCAATGAGCTAGGCACCACACTGGAAGCAATCCTTGCGAGACGTCGATTTTGAGGGTTCTGTACCTAAAGGGTGCCAACGGAACCCTATTAATAAGCCTCCGCTGTCCGTCCATCCGTCCAACCGTCCGTCCGACCATCCGTCCGTCCGTCCGTCTGTCCGTCCGTCCGTTCGTCCGTCCGTCCGTCCGTCTGTCGGCTGTTTCTCATAAACGGTAATAGATAGGCAGCTGAAATTTTTAGAGTGTGTATATTTATTTTGACGCTATAAGAAAAAATAGGTAAAATAAAAAAATAAGTACAAACAAATCTGATTTGTTGTGTTAAATACGGGTGATTATACGGACCCTTCGTGGGCGAGTCCGACTCGCACTTGGCCGGTTTTTTATGACTTGGATAGCAAATGTGGTCCGATATAAAGCGGGAAATTGGATAACAACTCCAAAGTTAGAAGTGTCGAGGTATGAATCAATTCAAACTTTTCCTGTTTTCCAACCAGTTAAATATACTCGTGCAATATAAGAAGGACCTGGCATGGCACCTAGTTCTTTTGCAATATGCTCGGGTAGTAGTATTGTGTTATTTACCAACGTCTATAATTATCACAGCTGACGTTTTTAACAAAAGTATACCTACACTGGTTTTTTTTTAGAATGTTCAAACAGCCGTTAATAGGAAAACACTTCGGGACAAAATGCGTGTGACTGATAGACTCCAAAGTCTGACCATAATCCCTTCTTTCGTTTTTTTGCGACAGGACCCTAATACGGCTATGTTTTTTTATGTAGCTGAACATGCATAGATGCTACCAACTGACATGATATTAGCCTAACACACCTCATGGGAAATAGGTGTCATGCCAGAACCTTCCTTATATTGCTCGGGTACATTAAACTGGATGGAAAACACAGACAATTTTCATTGCCGCTTCGAGCATCGTAAATTTAATGCGATGGTACCGACCTGGGCGGGATTAACCCTTCCAACTAGTAAACAGGAAGGGGACCTACAGTTTAACGTGGAATCCGGACAGCCTCAATGGTTTAAAACAGCCACCTAGAGCGCAATCCATCCCAATTTCCATTTGCTTTTTTATTCAGGCGCTAATATAAGAAGGGACTATCGCGGGTGTTGCGTCTACTAGACTAACTCTTTCACCTGGAATTGTGTACCTTGAACTATCTGAAACTGTACCTCAGTGCAGCCAGAGCGTGCATGCCGCCGTACATCACCCGAGGGCTGCTAAGCATGCCATCAATCGCCCGCTCGTCTCCGCCAGGGCTGTGAGGTGGGATGTACGTAGGTAAACACGGTCTGTACACCCACAGATGGAGGTAGGATTTATTGGAATAGGAAGTGCTGGGATTTTTGGATCAAAAATATCAGCGCTTAAAAATATCATTGATTTGCATAGGGATCTTTTTCATCTAACGGATAAATATGTTTTCCCTATACGAATCAAATTTATAAGGAAGAACCGGCCCGGGAACCTGGTCGAGTGCTTTGAAATAAAAATCAGAATAATTATTGTATCAATATTCAATGATAAAACAACTTTCTCTTTCGCAAAAACTTAGATTTGTTGGAAAAATCATCATACACGTATATCGATATAACCTAAAACTTAGCTTTGGTACGTCGATGTATACGTAATATTGTTTCTATGACTTCAATTTAAAAAATAAAACATTAAGCGATCTATTTCGTAGCTCTGTGGAAGAACAATGACAGTAAGCTTGAGAAGACTTAGCTTGCTTTTTGCTGTTTAATATCAACAATAACTTCAACAGATCACTTAAAACTTATTTCAAAACCACTATTGGTCTTTTAAATGAGAAATTCGATGAAATGACTGGATGGGACCTTAGATGAAAAAGGAATCCTTTTCACCTAAGCATACATCAGCAATATGGAGGTCAGGAAATAAATAGTTGCATATTTATACAATTTATCCAACGCTACGAATTGAGCATCGGAATTGACGTCAATTCAGAGTGTCAAAGTGACGCGACGGACTTTGACAGCTGTCACAGAATGAACTCTATATTCTAGTCAACTGCATTCCGGAAGGCAGAATAAATATCGAAGACTTCCGCAAATCGAAATAGTGCTCACAGTAAAATCAGCCCAACAACAAAGCCGATGACTTCTCACCGTCCCAGCAAACGGTCCTTACCTACGCCATCGCAAGGCCCATTTGCCCTAAGGGTCTATACCTGACTGCATAATGTGCGCATAAATCTTAACGAAACGCGCGTTAAGGCTCTAACTAATTGCCGAGTGAGTGGCCGATGACGCGACGCCATTAGTCATTGCACGGCGAGTGTGCTACGTTAATCTACGCGCTGCTCTGACGCCAGCCGCTAGACTTGGCCGAAAACTAGAAATTAGCATTTCATGAGGTTGTTAGCGGTCGAGGGAAGATGAATATGAGGGGAAGGTGAAATAATACAAATTCAAACTTCATTTAGGAGGACGATAAGGTCCATACAATGGCTCGTGCTTGATTTCTCACTACAATTAAGAAATATGTTTCTGATATTTTGCACATTGAAAAATATCAATTGAGAGCTACGGTATTACGTTTTGATTTTTTTGATTAATTATATTATTTCCATGATAATATTTGTTTGAAAATGTCTAAGGGCGTATATGAATTAAATAAAAAAAAAAAAACTTTCAGACGTAGCTCTCAGTTGATTTATTTAATGTGCAAAATATCAGAAACTTGACATTGCATGGAACTCGATCACCTTATTATTCTTTTAAGTCAAATCGGAGATATATTTTCGTTAACATTTAATGTTGTTTGCAGTTCCAATACGAACATGTGTTCCCATACCACATACTTATTAACTAAAAGAAAATAATATTATATTTCAGGTAATGAAAAGTTCAGTAGAAGATTAATCTCAGATGTTAACGTAGTATGTACAGAATAAACAAATCAGGTAAACGTTTATGGATTTAAATCGAATGTCATCGGTGGTTGGACTCGCCAAAAACCGACAACAGCTGAATATTAGGTTATTTATCAGCTTACTCCTACGAAGTTACAGATAAAGGCTTCGATTTCACATAAAACACTCTGCAGAACTGTTTGATGTATTTAGCGGACCAAGAGGACCGTGCATCATATTTTCGTATTTCATGTGCATCGTAATGCTCAGGAAATGTTCCTGGTCTACATAACCAGCTTACAAAAAGGGAGCCACGGGAAAAAACGAAACAAAACTTAATTTATTATGTTTTTAATGGTAAATACGATAAACTTATACTAGTCACTTTACTATACCAAACTAAATAGAAGGTTTTCTCTATGATCATCAAGCCACCCATAGTACCTAAAATTATTTGTGAATCTCCACGCTTATTCGCGATATGAAGAATACTTTGATGCGATTGTTCTCAATAAGTAAATTTCCGATGCATTCTGCATTGAATGAATGAAATGTATGGCGTATTATACTGAGTTGATTCCACAATATGGTAGCTAGGTATATTGTTAATAATACAATATCATCTTGGTGCTTTAGTCTTCATGAAAATGTTTTTCCAACCCCCTTTCCACCGCCGGCGAAATCCTCTTTCTATCTCCGTACCCAGTGATGCTTTGTTAATTAATTAGAAGTGACAATAACGAATGGAGTGGCACAGTCTCTGAGTGATTATTTTCTTTCACTTCAGATAATAGACACTCGACAACACGCACTCATATTCACTGAGAATTTAATTCAATAGACACGCGATTTATTTTAAACTTATATTTAACTAGATCTTAATTCTTGAGATATTATTTACTGTAAATGTATTTTTAATAATCGAATTAAAATCTAATCATATCATTATCTTACCGCTACCTACAAAAATGTTCTTTGCCATTTTGCACTTAAATCCCATGCACCCAAGTCGAAGCGGCAATAAAAAATTGTCCGTGTTTTCCATCCAGTTCAATGTAGCCTTGCTAATAAAGGGAAGGTCCTGGCATGGCACCAAATTCCTTCGGGAATGTGGTGTATTGGGCTAATATCATAATGGTAGTTGTGTGGTATTAGCCATCCATGTCAGGTTGCATAAACAAAAAAGTTATCTGGCTGTTTATAAGACTATTGAAAAATCAGCCCTTAAGCGATAAAACATACGTTTGAATTATTATTCATTGCATTACTCGCCTTGTGAACTGCATTCAATTATATTTTCCGTAGTAAGTATATTATACTCGCATCGGCGAGATCACATTGAATTTGGGCGCGTCGTCGATGTCTCGGCACCCCTGGCGCGCCGCCC
Source organism: Incurvaria masculella (assembly GCA_946894095.1). Lineage (NCBI taxonomy): Eukaryota > Metazoa > Arthropoda > Insecta > Lepidoptera > Incurvariidae > Incurvaria > Incurvaria masculella. Next base: position 2,874,360 of record OX335650.1, on the reverse strand, counting down.
GCCCCACAGCCGATCCCGCCCGCCCAGCGGGGCAGATCCGCCCAGCGCACTACCTTACTTCCGCTCCATCCGGTTTTCAATCAAAGCGTCCTTTTATTTCTTTCCAGTCAAAGAAATAGCCGAGATCTCTTCCTACAAACCTAGCACGGTGAGAGCCAATATAATTTTGAGGGAAAGTTTATATAATGTTATGGTATTTGGGCGTTTGCGGTCTTCGCATTTTACGAGTAATAACGTTATTGGAATGGTCACGTATTTTTAAGACTTTATCGACCGAGTTTCGGTTTGTTTCATTATGTTTTTTTTAATATGAAATAATCGGAAATATAAAAAAATATCAGCATATTATACGTATTGATTCGGTTTTTTTATGAAGTTGGACATGGATGGTTAATACACTTACTATCATGATAACACACAGACAGACAGCACAAAGGCATTCCAAGCTTGAAACTTTTTTGATCACATTTTTTATACAACTGGACATACGAGTATAATACCACACCTTCTATCAAAATTTTAGGCCAACAGACCTATAGGAAAAGGGTGCATACATATATTAGACTGAATGGAAGGCCCGGATACTTCTTACTATCGCTTCGACCATCGTTCATTCAATATGATGGTACAAACCCAAGTGGTATTAACTCTACCATCTATTAAGCATGGCTTTGCAGTTTTACATGCAGTCCGAACCTTAGTAGCCTCTTACGACATGCGCGGCGAAGAAATGTAGTACTTCATGTATGATTTTCAAGTGTCAGAACCCATACCGGAACTCTCGCATTACTCCCTAATGAAAAAAACACTACAAGAAAGAACCGCATCCAAAGTCTCGTAAAATTGTACTTATATCGTCACAAATTCATTGCATATCGAACATTCGTATTATACAGCGACACTATAAACTAAATGCAAAACCTAAAAGTGGTAAGCTATACGGCTCCCTTGCCCTATAATATGTGTTGACCTCACGGTTTTTTTCTCTGCTCCGTTGTCAATAAATATCCGGATCAACGTCAGACCCCTCCCAAAGGCTTACTATGAAGGTTCGAGATTTATTAGCCATTTTCTGTTTTATAGTTCCCTTTTGCCCCCTCGAAATTGATCTAATCACCCCAATTGACCGGTGAAATTTATAGCAATGCACTTAGGTTAAGGTTTTATGCTTGCCCTGTGATATTTACCGTGAGTGCTTCTAAGCAATTCTAACCCTCAACACTGGATAAGAGCGATTAGACTAGATTTAGAGGATTTCGTAGTATTAACCTTATACTCGGTGGCCCAGTGGCTCGACAATTCGGCGATCGCTCTCCGAAGTTAAGCAACGCTGGGTCCGGTCTGGTCTTGGATGGGTGACCATTCGACCGTTGAGAGAGGCTGGCCGTGGTTCGGATTCCAAGTTAAACTGTAGGTCCCCTTCCTTACTTACTAGGTGGTAGGGTTTATCCCGCCCGGGTTGGTACCATCGCATTGGATGAACGATGGTCGAAGCGGCAATGAAAATTGTCCGTGTTTTCCGTCCAGTTCAATGTAGACGTGCAATATAAGGAAGGTCCTGGCATGACACCTAGTTCCCATGTGGTGTGTTGGGCTAATACCATGACAGAAAGTGTGGTAATAGCCATCCATGTCCAGTCACATAAAAAATAAAACGTCAGCCGAAGAGATGACGACCGTAGGAGTACCCGTGTTTTACACTGGCGGCCGTGGACAGGAAAACGGAGTGTGGGAAGACCACCCGCCAGGGGGGACGACGACATCAAGTGCGTCGGCGGAAAGCAGTGGTTCCGTACCGCTGAGGGCCGCGAGCACTGGAGAAAAAGTGGAGAGGCGTACGTCCAGCAGTGGACGCAAACACGCTGACTGACTGAACCTTATATCATAAACAACAGTCATTATTGTTGTATTCTTATTATTAGGTACCCAAAGGACTATGATGCGGGCTATGGCACATTAGCACATTGAACATTGGCATATGGCGCGTTAGCTTGTCGAGCCTATATACCATCCCGCCAAATATAAAGAAAAGGAAACTGAATTTAAATATATTTTAATAAGGATTGAGATCAAATAATGCAGTTTAAGAAATTCACCCACAACAAGCACAATATGCATGTGTTTTTACTTGTAATTCAATTATAGCAAACAGTGGAAAAATAAAGTAAGTAAGAAGATACGGAGTGATATTTAATTTGGTCAATTTAAAATTCCCAGTAAGCGAGAATGGTTTCTTCTGCTTCTCTTGAAATCTTCAAAATACGATTATAATTATACTTCCTCTCTAAATGAGTTTTGTTCCGTTGAACTAAAAACAGAATTCCTTACTTTTTAACAAACTTTCTTATTTTTAGTTATGTGTGTGTTTGTAATGCATAAATTCTGTATTTAAATTTTTTAATTGACATTATTATATCCATAGTAATTAATTTGGTCAGTTACTTTTTTTTATAAATATCACAACAGCAAATAGCACAACATCTATTCTCAGGTTACTTTTCTTGTTGCTACCTGTATACGTTTGTCCTGTTATAGAGTTGATTGAAAGAGATTGACATTAGGCAATAAGTCCACCCTTATATTTACCATGGAAAGCAATAAATATTATTATTATTAACACCAATGATTGTTTTTTTGAAACTAAAAATATTCAGATACTGACATGAAATCGTTTTTATAATAATGGTTAAACGTCCGAGACACGCCGGCTCCGATCGGACATTGAAGTGAAATATTGACAATCGGAAATCAATTTCACCGTTTGGAATGTCGTGAAAAATAACTACAGCCGGTAATAATTTATGCACCAGCTGGGAGTCGCGTTGGCAGTGTGGCAATCAATCCATTGCTGGCAAGCGTCGAGTTCATTTCGAACTTTGTGTGTTGGTGTTTTTAATTTATATGATGGACTGTATGTTTGCGTACTTTGCCGTAATTGTCAATAATGTTGTGAACTTTGAGCTATGGTGAGTTTTAGTTATTTAGTGTATGACAGTTTTAATGAGTTGCTTATATTCTTTATCTACCTTTATTTAACTTTAATTTTATTCTTTATTTACCTATTAACAAGGTTTTTATAGGTTTTCAAACCGGCGCTTGGAAACTATAAATAATTTGGAACCTTTTCTTTTCTGTTGTTCAAGATCACATATTTATCTAGTGAATAAGCGTGAAACAGATATTAATTCACTTTAGATAGTAGACTTTATAGGTCAAAAACCTAAATTACGCTTTGTCGGGCTCGATTTTTACGCGCATTCAACAATGAACCCTAACGCAAACTCAGTGCTTCCGGAGATCGCCATTATTGTTCCTTTGCTGAACGCTGGAGTCAGTTGGAGCCTTAACATGCAATTCCAAATAGATCTCAAGAATAATATTGCTCGTCCGTACTTTTTATGCAAACATTTGTAGTAAGATTAAAAAAAAGTGTGTCATTAGTTACACGTAATAAGATACATTACAGACCAATACATTTTGTATTTTTAGGGTTCCGTACCCAAAGGGTGAAAACGGAACCCTATTACTAAGCCTCCGCTGTCCGTCCGTCCGTCCGTCCGTCCGTCCGTCCGTCCGTCCGTCCGTCCGTCTGTCCGTCTGTCACAGGGCTGTATCTCAGAAACCGTGATAGCTAGACAGTTGGAATTTTCACAGAGTGTGTATTTCCCTTGCCGCTAGAACAACAAATCATAGACATTACGAAATAGTTAGAATTAAAGGGGGTCCCCATACAACATACGTCTATATTGTCTATCCCGCTCGCACCCACTTCGCTGAGCCCGGCGTATGGCCCCCGCGCCGCGACACGCGCGCCGCCTCCCCGCACGCCAGTCTGCTCGATAGTCTTCTCGCTCACACGTGCTAGACTTTATACTTATAACTTTATAACTATAAGCAGTTTGGATTTCGAAAAGGAATGTCAACAGGAGATGCTATTGCGACAATGCTTAAATCACTTCTAACTTCATTAGATAACTCTAAACACACATATGGCATTTTCTGTGACCTTTCCAAGGCGTTTGATTGTGTGGATCACATTATATTGATGCGAAAACTAGAGCACTATGGTATAAGGGGCAAGGAGCTGAAATTGTGCAAATCTTATCTGAAAAACCGAAAGCAAATATGCGATGTCAACAGTACAAAGTCTGATGTCGAAGCACTGACCGTTGGCGTACCACAGGGATCTATACTGGGGCCCTTACTCTTTTTGATATATGTTAACGATATTTCTAGCTGTATTACCAACGACATCGAATTGGTCATGTTTGCTGATGACATTTCTCTCGTTCTGCAAAACAAAGATATAAATGTAATAAAATAATCATTTCTTAAAGTTATGGAATCCTTACAGAATTGGTTCCAATCTAATAATCTTCTACTGAATGTGAATAAGACAAACTTAATGCATTTTGCGTTGGGAACTCAGCGTAGGAAAATAAATGAGGATATAGTAGCTATATCTAAAGATCTATCATTAAATGTTTGCACTGAAATTATCTTTTTAGGGGTAATATTTGATAATAAACTGAATTGGAAACCCCATATCGATAATCTTGCTGAGAAACTAAGTGCAGCATGTTATGCTATAAAGAAAATAAAGGAACTATGCGGTGTTAATGCTGCCAAATCAGTTTATTATGCCTATTTTGACAGCATTATGTCATATGGTCTGATGTTTTGGGGTACAGCAGTGGAGATAAATAGAATATTTATCTTACAAAAGAGAGCAATGCGTTACCTATTTAGCATGAAATCGCAAAATTCTTGTAGAGATGTTTTTAGAGAAGCAGGAATCATGACCCTTACAAGTAAATACATCTACCAAAATATAAAGTATGCCAGAAAGTATATAAATGATGCCACACTGAACTCGGAGGTACATAATTATGGTACGAGACATAGAAATGACATACATTGCATTAAAAATAGACTGAGTAAGGTTTCAAATAGCTTCATTTGTAATAGTATTAAGTTTTATAATAAAATACCTGAGGATATTAGGAACCTGGAAGATATGCCATTCTTAAAAAAAATTAAACTATGTCTACTGAAAAAGAGTTACTATACCCTTAATGAGGCCCTAGCTGACAAAGATTTTTAGTTAATTTAGAATTAGTAATTGTATTTAAATTTAGTTAATTTTGAATGTACGATATTTTTTTGTACCCATAGTAGGCAGTTTGCTACTAAATCTTTTTACCCTTTTATTTTTTGTATTGTTTGTTTATTAGTATTTATAATTGAAATGACCATGATAATCTATTATCATAAAGCCCTAATTATTAAGTTGACATATTTAGCTTAGTTTTAATTATTTAGTAAATTTGACGATGGTATATGCCAGAAATTGTAAGCTGAATCTATGTTTGCCTGTATGCCCTAAAATAAGAAAAAATGACCTGTCTGAGTGTAGCTTGTCTACCAATTTGACAAAATGATATACAATACAATACAATACACGCTGCGCGCGCATCTAGGTCTATGACTACTTTATATAGATGAACGCTCGCCTCGCGTCGGCAGTTGGTCGCGGACCCACAGACTATAGAGAGATTCTATAGTCTGTGGGTCTTCTTGTTCGGTGGGGCGTTCGGCGCGGCGCGCGTCTTCTATGCACGCGCGATGTATTTACGATGCTTCGTCAATAATTTATGAAGTCGGTGTGTAGGTATTAACGCCATATGCAAATTAGAGATTGAATATGATACAACATAAGAATATATTAAAAAACATACAGTTTTTAAATATACAAAGCAAACGTATAGCATAGCTTTAACTAATTTGTAAATAAAATTATATAATTTTTACATACAAATACATGTCAAATCAGTACATTTTTCATTGGCTTTTATGAAATATACAAATAGTATATGGTTTTTTTAGTAAGTACCTGTATATGGATCGCAATACAACACCTATTGATTAACATGATATTCGCCCAACTCACCACATGAGAACTAGGTGCCATGCCAGGACCTTACTTATGCTGCACGGCTACGTTGAACTGGATGGAAAAATCTCTCTCTACATATTTTGAACGTACCTAATATTGAATTTTTAGAAACATCACATTATTGCTGAATGGAACAGAGAAGCTTTGTAAAAAATATCTAAGCTATTTTATCATGCGACCAGACATGGATGGCTAATACCACACAACTACCGTTATGATATTAGCCCAATACACCTGATTCCCTAAGGAATTAGGTGCCATGCCAGGACCTTCCCTTTTATGAGCGAGGCTCCATTGAACTGGATGGAAAACACGGACAATTTTTTATTGCCGCTTCGACCATCTTTTCATCCAATGCGATGGTACCAACCCGGGCGGGCTTAAACCCTACCATCTTGTAGGGGAAAGGGACCTACAGTTTTACATTGATTCCGAACCATGGAGCAGCTCGCATTCTTGACAAAATGCACTTATCGAACTCGGAATGAGAAAGACAGTGGTGCATGTCGGAATTAAACCCTGAGTGGTCAGTCTGAGTTCTCACCTAAATTGGCGTTTACGGCCAACCGATCGACTGGCGTTTTCTCCAAACTCCATACAAGTTTTTACTAGATATTCTGTGGTTTTACTTCTTCAAGCTGTCAAAGTCAAACGCGGACTTCCGATTTGTATGAAAACGCGGAGTGGACGTAAACGGCAACGTCGACGTATTTACGGCAACGTTGAGCAAGCTGTCAAATCAAACTCGGACTCGCAAATGTTAGTTCGCTTAACGCCCACTGCGCGCGCTCTTCAATTTCTCCATACATTTGAAAACGCCAGTCGATCGGTTTGCCGTAAACGCCAATTTAGGTAAGAACTCAGACTGCCCACTCAGACCTCTGGTACGCTAAGCCAGTCCCCGCGCCACTAGGCTACAAGCCGCAATATTTGCGGGTTAACATAACAAGTACCATACATAAATATTGCAAGTATGACATTGCAAGTATGAAGTTTCTTTGCGGGTTCTTCTTCACTGGTTGATCGAATCCGCGGATCAATCTAATTGTGACATGACTTAGCCCCGGTTGCACGAAGAGACGGCCGAGTTAATCAATGTTCAAACACGTCACTTTTAGTGAACCGCATAGAGTTCCTTCCATGCTGTCTGTACAAAGTGACGTGTTTAATCGAGACATTGATGTTGATTTTAATTTTTTGTCCTTTCGTGCACTCGGCCCTTAGTGTAGTTTGACTACCAGAAGTAGAATAAATAAATGAAATAAAATTGTGTTTAGCTTTCAAAATGCTTTATCAATCACTTCAATGGGTAGGTAGGCAAAAACATTTATCGTAAAATGTTTACATACATTTTCTGTTTAAAAAAAACGCAAAGGACGTTTTTGGCCTAGAGACCATTAACAATAAGTGATATATTATCGTATATATCCACTTATGTGTAACAATTTTCTATCCACATGCAAGTCTATGGTGGGAAATCACAAACCGATGAAGGAAAGAGTTATAGAAACATTAGAAAACATATTTTTCAAATTCATATATTTTATTACTGCTTTTTCAGTTTCAACGTTAGTTTTTTATGGAACCAGTAAACTTGGTAACCTACAAACCTACTGTAAGGTACTTTCAAGGCTAAACAATGAATCATTACTATCATTATAAAAATAAGAAACAAAAAAGAAGGACATATCTTTTTCCAACGAATGTGATTTGTATGTACGTATAATCGACCGTGAAGCAAGGACACTTTAATTAAAGAAAGAACCCAGTAAAAAGAACTACTTTACGAATATAATGCAAGGCTGGAACCGAACCAGCAAAACATACCATTCGCTGGTAGGTATTGAGTTATTCGGTCAAGTGAACTAAAATATACCAGCTGGCATGGTACGAAATTTAACTAAACGTCAAACTTAGCCCCGATTGCACGAAAGGACGGCTGAGTTAATCAATGTTCAAACACGTCACTTTTAGTAAACCCCTTGGAGTTGACGTTGATTTTGATTTTTTGTCCTTTCGTGCACTCGGCCCTCATTTTGCCTCCTTTGCCTATTCACCTGCTATGCACCTAGCGAATGATTTATCATGGTAACCAAACCACCCTGGATATTTAAAGGGCTTCAAAATGATACAATTATGTTCATGATATGATTATATTAAGGGTAGATGTTTTTTGGAGACACATTTATGTTGATTTCACATAATACGGTTAGAATCTGATAATTTGTCATATCGAGACGACTGTTGTTAAATATTTTGAAATAGGCTTTGTAATGCCATATTATAAAAATAAATATTTTTCCACGTTGCTTAAGTTACATTATTCTTCATGTATCAATTCTCGATTGAAGTTCCTCTCTTTTAATAAAAAAAAATATATATTTTTTTTGTAATGAGAACAAAAAAAAAACAATTTAATGATATTTTTTTATATTCATCGTTACATTCAGCATTGGATGTTTGTAGCGGGTTAAAATCCCCGCCCCGTTTATGAATCGCTTTCTTTCTTTTTCAGATTTGGATAAATTAATTTCGTTACGAATGCGAGTTTGTTGGGAGATGTTTGGATCCATGTTAAACTATAGGTGCCCTTTCCCTACGATTGGTACCATCGCATGAGATGATAATAACTATGGTTGAAACGGCAATAATAAATTGTCCATGTTTTCCATACAGTTCAATGTAGCCGTGGTCGTAAATAGAAGATCCTGGCATGTCACCTAATTCCTTCGGAAATGAGGGTAATAGCGGGCAGAGGCGAAGTTCAGAAGGCACAACCGAGGTTCCGTAATTTCCTTAAATATACGATGGTACGGAACCCTTCGTGCGCGAGTCCGACTCGCACTTGGCCGGTTTTTTTTTATTGAGATAGAGGGCTAACATCAGACCAACTGTCATAATTATGGATACATTCCAATGTGCCCAACATACCGCATTCCCGAAGCAATTAGGTGCTATGCCAGGACCTTCCCTGTATGAGAACTGGATGGAAAACAAGGACAACTTTTAATTGCCGTTTTAAACATCTTATCCAATGCGATGTAACCAACCCAGGTGGGGTTAAGGCTGCCACTTAGTAGGGCGAGGGGACTTACATGTTTACGTGGACTCCGAATCAGCTCGCATTCTTAACGATGTGGCTTCCAATCCAACTTAAAAAGGACATGGGTTCCAATCCATGTCCTTTGGCGTGGAATTACGAGCCGCTTCTCGAACTTTTTATGTGTGACATTAAAAGATCATGCATTCACTCATGCTTCATGGTGAAGTTCCCTTCCCGGCGGGACTAACTCATTTGCTTCACGCTATTGCGCTCTGGGACCTTCTCTGTTTCTCTCTCTCTCTGAAGAAGACACGCTCCGTTATGAGGAGGATGCAATATGTCCACAAAGCAGACAATGCGCATAGTGTTCGATTTGATAACATTTACGAAAATTTTAATTACAAAACAATTTAGAGCTAGAAAGAAGAAACTACGAGCGCTGGATCAAAAAAATGCAACAAAAACCAAATTGATTATAAATCTTCATGAAACGAGCTATGTCTGATGACTAATCTTTGTAATATGTTTTTATTTTATCGTTGAGTAATCCACCTCCAAAGTTACAGTATAAAATGCGCGAAAAAATCGATCTTTTGCACCTTTTAATGTAGAAACCAAACACAATTTTACAATGCCAAAAGTCATCAGACATCTAGTTTGATCAAATAAAGCTATTTTGAGCAAAATTTTGGATCTCTGACAAGAAAAATGGACATGATCTTCTTTCCACGTTTGCATGGGGAGTTGAGCGGGAAGGCCCGCCTTAAATTGTGAATCGAACAATAACCTTGCATCTTACCAAGCAAACCTACAATGCTTGAAACCGATCGAGCACGAATCATTCCTAGCAATCCCGCCCAACGACGCATCGGTCAAAATGGCGGCCGCCAAAATGGAACGCCATCGAACGGCGCCATCTCATCTCCGGAACAAATATCCAACGTGCACCCCGAGAGTAAACTTATTTCCATGCGTTCATCGCAGCTCTCCAAACCTTTTTATTCTGCGGGCGGCGTCTTGAATACGAGATTAGGCCCACCTTTCGGAACGCACCTTCCAAATCCCGCGTTCAAATTATCCGATTTTTATTCCGCGCCGCTCGCGAATTCCCGCGCGGGGGCGAGCGGTGTGGGGTGGGGGGGGGGGGGTGGAGGGCGCGGGACGAGTTCGGGACAATAAATAAAGCGGTAACAACCCCTGGGGGATTCCAGAAGTAGGCCGCTCCTGATAAGAATCGCCGCTGCCCTGTCGGTGCTAATAAACTAGCGCTGGAAAACCATGTGGAATGCCGACCGGACCGGCTCGATAGGGGACGGATATTGGGTTTGTCGAATTCATATTTTCACATATTTTCACCAGCTGTGAGAGCAGCGAGTTCGAATTATGGCTAAGACTGAATAAAGTAGATGGCCCTTATACGCACAAAATGTTTTGCCAGTTTAATCTTAATTGGGTGTTGCTTTAGGCGATGCATGATGGATTTCGAAATTAGTTATTTTAAGTTTCTAAATAATTGCTTCTTTTTAAAAATATAAAGTTATTTGACTTCGACGTGCGTTTGATGTTAAAACGTGTCAAAGCATTCTAATTTTTTTCAACGTAATCGTGATTAATGAAATGTATGCATAGATGACAAATATAGAAAAAACAATTAAACTGTCCGTAAACTAATTAATAATAGATCCAAAGGCCGCATTTAGAGAATCTCGAATTCGATTCAATTAGTACCATTTTACATAAAAATGTTCAAGTAAAACGGAAATTTCCTTTTCTTGGATACCACACGTAGGACTCAGAAGGAGACATAGATTGATGGTCTAACTATTAATTTAAAGATTAAACTGAAAATATCTTGTCCTTTGTGTTCTCAAGGCAAATATTCATAAACTATCATAAACAAGTTTGAACATAACATTTGAGCATCAAATATAGCTAGACCATCAATGCATCTTTCATCTTTTTGAAATTAAAAAAATAAATAGTAGTGCTTTTTTTAAATCTCTTCTATTGAGACGGATGCCACTCAAAAGAAAAAAACCTATTAAGTCATCGTCATCATTTCATATTATATTTTTGTCATTCAGCATTTACAAAAGGAGTAAGCGTCAAACGTCTAATGAAAACACAATCTCGCGGAGAAAACTGCTGGTTCTGACGTTAACAAGATGAACCGCGCTACTCTCGAAGACGTTATGTTCGAAAGTTTTAATTAGTAAGCTAATTACGCCATTGATTAGTTACCAACTTAACGGAGATCGAAGAACACGAGGCGGATCTGCAGGTCTATTCTTGGCATTCAGTAATCAGGAATCAGAAATCCTGAGTCTAGAAAACCGCTTTTAAAGCGGTTTTCAAAGCGATTTTCTTGACGAAAAAAATCCGGAGCATAGTTTTTTTAATCAATCTGGGTTTTCCGTAGAAAATATTGCTTTGAAAATCGATATAAAAGCAGTTTTCTAGACTCAGGATTCCTGATTGCTGATTACTGAGTGGCAGGAATAGACCCGCTGGTGGGAAGTTTGACGGGAGCATGTTAGACGTGGTTTTACCGTGCTTACGAAGATGAGTATGAATTGCAAGGAGCATGAACCCCTAAAACTTTTTTTAAGATTAACGTATTAATTAGGTATGCGTAAATCCATTTACGATGAAATTTTAGTAATAACAACAAAAGAGACTGCAAAAATATCAACAATTCAGCCATGCTGCGTAGGCTCCAGCCAGTGAGCATGATTCCACATCCTAAAAAAAACATATTCAAACTTAAAACCTCCTCCTTTTTTTAAATCGGTTAAAAATAATTCGAGAAGCCCCAATGAAATTCTCCTCGTGCATGTCGTAAGAGCAGACTAAAGGTTTTTTTCGTTGTAAGTAAAACTGTAGGTCCATCCCGCCCCGGTTGGTACCGTTTTGCATGGAATGAACGATGTTCGAAACTGCAATGAAAATGTTCCTTGTTTTACATGCAGTTAAATGTAATCGTGCAATATAAGGAATTAGTAAGGTATTACTAATAATAGCAGGTGTGTTATAAGCCCTCTATGCACAGCCAGATAAAAAAAAATGGATTCAGGCTTTTTTTAGAAATTATGTCTCCGAACATATTTATTCCAACTGATGTTTCCACTTATTCTTAAATTCAATTAAATAAAAAAACAAACTCGAAGGCTGAGATAAATAGTCGTAACAAAAACTAAGACTAACGGAAAGTAGTACTTTGTGACGTCAATTTGCATTAATTTGAAATTTCGTCCATACAAAATGTGTCAAAGTGACGTCACATAGTACTACTTTTCGTTAGTCTTAGTTTCTGTTACGATTTTTTATCTCAGCCTTAATGTTAGATGCAAACAACTTAAGCACATAACTCATCAAATGATTACTATAGTAAATGGTACCTTTAATGAGTTTTTAGACAACGGTGCAAGACTCTTACAGGGCAAAATTACACACTTGTGATGAACCCCCTCGTGTCTTCGCTAATGAACTGGTGCAAGTGCATACGTGACGCTAGTGTGAAGTATACGGAGTCTAACAGCAGTCAATGCCGTAACTATAACTGAAAGCCCTTAGTTCGAATTTAAACTAAATTGGCGTTTACATCAAACAGACGCCCTGTTAAATTAACTTGCTGGGTGATGAAGTCAGTGATTTAGTCTGATGTTTAGTTGCATTTCGCACGATATTAACTGGTAAATTTGAGTTCACTTGGCCGAAAACACGTTGTTTGACAGTTGGCATCATACAAAATGCAGCTAAACATCATATTTAGTCACTCACTTGACTGTTCAAATTCTTATTGATCGAATTTCCTTGCATATTTTCTCACATCTTACGCCGTTTTTCCCCTGTACCTAATAACTAGTGGTTCTCTGTGCTGTAGACCTCCTGTCTGTCTTTGCACAGCTTAAAATTTAATAAATGTTTACAGCGCCCCTTAGAACAACATTGTTTAAAAACTAACGCTTTATGTCTTGCCACAAAACAAAATGTTTGTGACATTAATGATTTTTTTCCAACAACAATGCACATGGGCTGAATCGGCGTAAAATTTGAGAACATAATGTGAGGGAATTCGATTAATTCTGCACCAATCAGAAGCGTACGTCGAATATTCGATCGCGTAAGTGCGCAGATGTGTAGGTCATAAAGCTTCTGATTGGTGCAGAATCGATCGAATTACCTCGCTTATATTCTCACATTTTACGCCCGTTACACCTCTGAACGCCATTTAGTGCAAGCATTCGATGTTGGGCGTCCCAAATTCCTAAACGAATTTAATTATCACTAAAACATGTCTACGCTGTCGCTATACGAATGCGTTTCTGACGCCACTCCTGTCCTTTCTTATTCGGCCTTTTTTCACCCTCTAACTTAATTTGTTTCCAACTGCTGAAGGACTGCGTCGAGTGGACACGCGTTCATTAGTCAAATTGAGTGGAAGGTACTTTTTATTCATTGAGCGACAATCATAAAGTTGCACGCTTGCGGGTGGCCGTTTCAAGCACCTTCATCGACTGATTTTAATCTCCACTCCGCTTCTGTTCTTCTCGCTGGATAATCCTGCGTATTTTCGTCGCCTATTAATGTGATATACTGTCACTGCTATAATTGCAGTATCATTGACTATAGAATAAGGATTTATTTTATTAATTTGAGCTTCAGCAACATCTACATTTGAAGCATTTGAAGCATAAAATAATCCAAAAAAGTATCGGTCGTGATATTCGTCGGAAGCAAATGTAGATTTCGCTGAAACTCAAATTAATGAGATAACGGTAATGTCGTATCCATTAAATACATTTCATTTTTGGGTTTAATTTATTTTAACGTTAAATACAAAACACTCATGTGACGGTAACACTTTTTTATATTTTAAAGGCTTGACTCATCTTTCGGATGTACATATTAAGATTACAGTATTCTTACCCCTTCAGACGCATAGATATAAAAATCAGTGGAAGGTGTAATTAAATAATGATTAACTATTCAATAACGTTGAATATTCCGTAACCAGGTATAACAATGACTGGACACGTTTTGATTTATTTTGTTATAGGAATACCTCCATTAATTAGGCGAAATAACATCTCTAACAAGAATAAAACTTCGATGAATTAAATGAGACTACTGTTGATAATCAATCAGTTGACTTATATCCCCTGCCTTGGCATACAATATATGTATTTATAAGAGCTGGAATCGTGTAAAACTGTTTTTCAAGCCACTTTATCCATACATATGCAATAATAAAAAAATATGTGTTAGACTAGAATGCATTCCATGAATTTTACGACATTCCAATATAAAACTCAAATATAATCTTGTCTCGTAGTCTAATCTTGTGTTTTCTTACTTAAACTGTATGTATGTATGTAAACTGTATAAAATGTATTTCATTTCTGTAGACGGAAAACTCGTAAAATTTCTTTGCGGATTCTTCTTTACAGAGTTGATAGAATCCTTAAATCATTCAGTTTCCGACGTAACTTAGTGTAGTTTGATTACCAAAAAAGTTTAAATAAATGAAATGAAATCGGGAAAGCAACATATAACCAAAACCTAATTAAACAACTAAGCCTTTTGATTAAAAGTATAATTTGATATTGTATTTTAAACTACAGAAAGTTTGTTCCGATAAATAATATTGTTACGCGGGTAGGGTGCGGATTAGAGTAGAACACCAAAAGTTAATAATTTTACTTTATTGAAAACAATTCACAAATGAAACACAATTTATTTCACTTGTAGTCACCAATTCCAAATATCGCTGAACTGTATCACCGAAGAGCTAGTTCACTGCAACTCACTTTCGCTTGTGTCTCGCTCGCTTCACTATTCAAAATAGACTGGCGGCAGTGCTGGCTGAGGCGCCTTTTATATCGGTGGAGCTTCTTTCTAGAAAACTCCACCGAATTCTAGGCGCCCCCCACCTGGCGGGCCAGCCGAGAACAATCTCCATCGGGAATCGCCCGACCGTTCCAGAAATTGCTCTCAGCCAGATGCGCCAAACATTTTTGTTATATTGTACCAGCACCACCGAATCACTATCGCGATAGAAGTTGTAAGCAGCGCCATCTGTTGACGAAACGCATCGACGTTGCAGCCGAACTCCAACAGATGGCGCGCTCGTAACACTGCCCCCTCCTTAGTTATGCTCGTCTCGAGCATAATTGTCTCCGTGGTATCGGGCCAGACGATCTACGTGTACAATTTTAGCCTGACATCTATCATTCCGGCGGATACGATATGTCACGTCATTCATTTTAGTCACCACTGTATAAGGACCTTCCCATTTTGGCTGCAGTTTGGGACTTTTTCCTTTCTTACGTAAAGGATTATGAAGCCAAACTAAAGATCCTTCTTCGAATACGTTGCCACGAGCCCGGCGGTCATAACGTGTCTTCATCCGTTCGCTTGTTCGTAGACCAACCTCTCGGACATGTTTATATACAGTGTCCATTTTCCCTCGAAGATCTGACACGTACTCTGTTACACTACGAGAGGCCTCCGGTGGACATCCCGTCAGAAGGTCAGCTGGTAGTCTAAGCTCGCGTCCAAAGTTGATGTAGGCTGGAGTTTCATCTACGCTTTCATGCACAGCTGTTCGGTAAGACAATAGAAAGAGAGGTATATACTGGTCCCAATCCTTTTGATGTTCCTCCACCAATTTGGCCAAGTGTCTTTCCAGTGTCTGATTAAATCGTTCCACCATTCCATCTGATTGTGGGTGGTATGGAGTCGTCCTGGTCTTATGGATTCCCATCAATCGACATGTCTCCTGAAACACTCTGGATTCAAAATTTCTGCCTTGATCGGTGTGTATCTCGAGAGGTATTCCGAAGCGACAGAAAACTTCATGGACCAATTTTTGTGCAACCGTGGTTGCTTCCTGATTTGGTATTGCAAATACCTCCGGCCACTTAGTAAAATAATCCATCACAACCATAAAGTAACGGTTGCCGTCATTAGTTGGGGGAAAAGGGCCAGCCACGTCAATAGCGATTCTCTCCCACGGAGCTCCAACATTGTAGAGTTTTAAAGCTCCTTTGCTCCGTGTCTGAGGACCTTTGACAGCGCTACAGGACGTGCATTTGCGGCACCAATCTTCAACATCGTCGCGGCAATTAATCCAGTAGAACCGCTGGCGAATCTTCAGGAGCGTTTTCTTTATTCCCAAATGTCCACCTGAAGTTCCATCATGTAGGCAACGAAGAACTTCTTTTATCTTAGTTCTAGGAATGACTAATTGCAAAGAGGTATCCTTACCGTTAGGTGTTTCCCATTTTCTGTAAAGGATACCGTTATGAAGTAGCAAGCTCGACCACTGAGCCCAGTAACTCTTAGTCGCAGTGCTCATTGCGGAAACATCTTTCCATTCCGGCTTTGCCTCTCCTGCTCGCTTCCAGCGAATAATGGGCATTAAATCTCCGTCCTCCTCCTGTGCTAGCTTAATGTTTTCATTGCTCCATTCTTCACTGATGTTATCCATTCGGATCGCCTTTAAACGGGCAGTTTCCTTTGTTTCTTCCCTGATGCAGTGTTTACACTCTTCTGGACAGGGTCGACGAGACAAAGCGTCAGCATTTCCATGGGATTTACCACTTCTATGCTCTGTTTCAAAGTTATACTCTTGCAGCTGTTCCAGCCAGCGCGCAACCTGCCCTTCTGGATTTTTAAACTGAAGCAGCCATTTTAACGCAGCGTGGTCAGTCCTTAAGCGGAATCTTCGGCCGAGAAGATACTTGCTAAAATGCTGCAAAGTCTTCACCACTGCCAGAAGCTCTCGCCTTGTCACACAATAATTCCTTTCAGGCTTTGAAAGGGATTTACTGAAATAACCTATAACGATCTCCTTGTCCCCATGACGTTGGGAGAGTACCCCGCCGATTCCGGTATTACTCGCGTCGGTGTCGACTATGTACTCTTTATCGGCTTCGGGATAACCCAAGATAGGAGCGTTACAGAGACGTTGCTTAAGTTCTTGGAATGAACTCTTGCAGTCCTCGTCCCAGGTAAACTGTCGCTTATCTTCAGTAAGTCGATGCAATGGCTTAGCAATCTCGGAGAAGTTTCGGACGAAACGACGGTAATAAGAGCACAGTCCTAAAAACGCACGAATTTCTGTCTTATCCTTCGGAACTGGCCACTCTTGTACGGCTTCGATCTTATTTGGGTCAGTTTGGATGCCATTTTCGGAGATAACGTGACCCAAATAGCTAACCTGACGCTTGAAGAAAGAACATTTATTGCCACTTAGTTTAAGGTTAGCTTGGCGGATTTTGCTCAAAACATTTTCCAAATTCTTAATGTGATCATCAAATGTCCGCCCTATTATGATGATGTCGTCCAGATACACTAAACAAGCTTTCCCGATCAGCCCAAAAAGTACTCGTTCCATAAGCCTTTCGAAGGTCGCGGGAGCATTACAGAGTCCAAACGGCATCACTTTGAATTGCCACAGCCCATGCCCTGTCGTGAATGCTGTCTTCTCCTTATCTTTTTGGTCGATTTCCACCTGCCAGTAGCCGCTCTTCAGGTCCAGGGTTGTGAACCACTTCATGCCACTTAATGTATCCAGCGTGTCATCAATCCTAGGAAGCGGATAGCTGTCCTTTTTCGTTACATCATTTAAGCGTCGATAGTCCACACAAAATCTGGTGCTGCCATCTTTCTTCTTCACCAGAACTACGGGTGAACACCACGGACTTGACGAAGTCTCTATAACATTATTTTTCTGCATATCAGCTATCATTTTCTGAACTTCTTCTTCCTTAGCTACGGGAACGCGTCGTGGCCTCTGTCGTATTGGAAGAGCATCTCCTGTATTAATGCGGTGCTTAACCATGCTAGTTCTACCAATATCTCCTTCGTGCGAAGAGAAGATGTCTGAATATCGCGTAAGCAGACTTGCTGCCTTCTGCAACTCATCAACAGTCAGGTCCCGTCTGCTGTCTTCCAAAAGAGCGGCCACCTTAGATCTCCCTGTGGTCAACGCCTCTGAGGAAACTTCATCACATTTGCGTAGCCAGGATACTTCTTCTCTGCCACACTTGAGCACGCCATTTGCCAAATCTATTTTACAGTTGTTGGTTCTCATAAAGTCCAAACCGAGAATGCAATCATCTATGATATCTGCTAAAATGGCGGTATGACGATAAGTCTTACTTCCAATTTTAATTGTCACTTCCATCTCTCCATGGACAGGTATGTGCTGGCCGGTAGCTGTCTGAAGCCTGCAAACATTGAAATATTGGCGACGATTCCATGTCACGTGGCCAAAGGTTTTCGACTTAACAACTGTACGGGACGCTCCGGTATCTAAGGTCAAGTTGCATTTTATCCCGTTCACTTGACCTTCAACGAGCAGGCTGTTCCCAGTAAATGCCTGTGAAATTGTGACTTTCGGGGCTTCTATTCTACCAGCCAGCACCCGCCCCCCGGTACTGGCTTTCACTCGTTTCCCTGCTGCGCATCCTCGACCGCAGCATCGGAGATTATTTTTTTGGTCTTGGGGCAGTTGGTTTGAAGGTGCCCCAGCTCATTGCATCCGTAGCAGCGTGGAGTAAATTTACGTCTACCAGGTGTTCTGGTTTCCGAAGTTAACACTTCTCTTACCCGATGCGCTCGAGGATCTGATCGGACTGCTTCAACCTCCAATGCGTGGGCAAGAGCGTCCTTCACCGTTGTGTGGTGGCCTAGTCGTACAGCCGCTCGCACTTCGATGTCCTTGATGCCATCCACAAAAGCCTGCGCCAAGTAATCGTCTAATGAAGCCTTTGGTGATGATTGATGGGCCTTTCGAACCAGTTTTTCTATCTCCAAGGCCCACTGTTGCAGTCCTTCACTGGATCGCTGCACTCGGTCACGTAGTTGAGCGCGATAAACGTGTTCCAAGTGCTTGTCACCAAATCTTGACTCAAGTGCTTCGAGAAGCTCATCATATCTGACCTCATCGCCAAGAGCTTCAAGTACATGGAGCGCCTTGTCTCGTAATCCCAAGGTCAGAGCAGTCTTGGCTTGGTCTTGACTCCATCCATTCGCTTTGATGACTGACTCAAACTGGCGTTTGTACGCCGCCCAAGATGTCGTCCCATCGAAAGGAGGAACCTTAAATCTCGTTCCCCCTGTCGCCGACGAAGCCACAGTCACTCCACAAGTCTTGATCTTTTGCACTTCTTCGGTTATTTTGGTTTCAAGCCCGTTAAGACGCTTTTCATGACGCTCAAGGGTTTGATCTTGCTCCTCGATCCTTGAGCTGAACTCATCCAACTGCTCCTTTATTTTAGCGTTGGATTCCTTTACAGCCAGAATTAACTCCTGTTGCTGTTCTTCCTGACGTCGGGCCTGCTCTTGCATGAAGTTCATTAATGCGCCCAAGTCCAATGCAGGAGTTCTCGTCGTTGGTTGATGGCTCTCGCATTCTAGAGTCCCTGAAGCAGCCCCATCCTCAGCCGGTGTTGGATCGACTGCTGTTTGGCTCCTGGTCCTCATACGTTCCTTGTCTTCCCTTGGTGTGATCGGCATCTCTAATCCCCGCTTCTGACACCAATTGTTACGCGGGTAGGGTGCGGATTAGAGTAGAACACCAAAAGTTAATAATTTTACTTTATTGAAAACAATTCACAAATGAAACACAATTTATTTCACTTGTAGTCACCAATTCCAAATATCGCTGAACTGTATCACCGAAGAGCTAGTTCACTGCAACTCACTTTCGCTTGTGTCTCGCTCGCTTCACTATTCAAAATAGACTGGCGGCAGTGCTGGCTGAGGCGCCTTTTATATCGGTGGAGCGTCTTTCTAGAAAACTCCACCGAATTCTAGGCGCCCCCCACCTGGCGGGCCAGCCGAGAACAATCTCCATCGGGAATCGCCCGACCGTTCCAGAAATTGCTCTCAGCCAGATGCGCCAAACATTTTTGTTATATTGTACCAGCACCACCGAATCACTATCGCGATAGAAGTTGTAAGCAGCGCCATCTGTTGACGAAACGCATCGACGTTGCAGCCGAACTCCAACAGATGGCGCGCTCGTAACAATATTAACAGTGCAGGCAAGATGGCCCAACATATTTAAAATTTATTATACTTATTAATTTAGAAAAGTACAAGCCAATAAACAATAAACTTGCCTCCACTACGAAATCTCACTAAAACACACTCGACTGTTAACAAAATCTAGGCGTTATATATAACATATTAACATGAAAGCAGGACATATATAATACGGAAAGTAAATAGGTATTTTTATATATGTTATCCATTACGAGAATTCTTACAAATCGCGAATACATTTTAGTAAAATATTAAAACTAACCAACTAATTATTAATTGAAATCTCAAAAATATTAAATTTTCAAAATAATCTATTAATAACGGATGATAAATCAGTTTTGGTGCAGTGAATTGATTTATTTTTATCCAGAAATTTCTCAGTGATGTGTATGAAATCATTCGAAAATATTTAAAGGCTGATTTGCCAATACATTTAGTTTAATACACTCCAGAAAACATATCCCGTTTTAAGGCTGACTTCTAAAGCTACCCCCAAGCCTACTTTCTTGTCACCGCGAGGACGCGTGACTTATGCTCTACATTATCCTAAAGGAATGTGAAATATGTCTCATTTCTTCCACATTACATCGTATTTCACTCAGGGCCCGAACTGCGTGCTCAAATTGCGTTATAAATCAAAGCACGCATACAAAATTGTTACTCAAGGTTTTCGGTCACCTCGGAAAAGCCATGTACAGTTTGGAAATGTTTTGTTCTTAATGAGATTGGAAAATATCCGTTACATATAACTTTACCTTTAGGATCGCGTCCCATCGACATTTTTCAAAACTATTTGTGCACTTATTAAACTTTCTCTATAGTAGGTCCCTTATTACTTAAATATTTCTCACTTGCGTAATATATCCAACACAAATTCGTTGATGCATAAGCCGGTTGTAAAGTTGAATTTTTCGACCTTATCTTTTTTAAGGCTTCAAAAGACAGATGATTTGAAGAAAGTCGGTGATATGTGGTACTTTTGTATTATAATAAGTCTACGAACAAAGTTAAATATTTAAGTTTGTAATAACATTGCTAGGCCGCATATTATTATTGATGATTCAATAGTTTTACTGCCTTCCTCTTAAAAGTGTTGAGTTAAATAAGACATTTTTGTGACCGTTTGGGTTGTCAGGCAGATAAACTCGGGAACTAATAATCAAATTCTCATGAAAATAAGGTATAAACACATAAGCAACAAAAATAACAAGTATATGACCGGCGATCCCGCCTGCATTATAGAATAATGAAATTATCCGACATCGTATAGACTAGGAGGTCGCGACAAATTATTGTCTCCCTTTGTTTTTCCCCCAATAATAAATGCATAATATGCCTGCGCCAAGTGGTTGCGCTACCTTTTTTTTATGCGACCTGATAAGGCGCTTGAAAAGGAAGTGATCGTTACAACAAACAAATTGAAAATGATAGGATAAATAGCTGCAAATAACAAAGTATCAGTACATACTTACGTAATAATACTAAAACTGAACAAATCTTTGGTTGCATTTCATAGTTATTAGCGATTTAGGTTACAGATATAACTGCAAGGTATTTATGTAAAAAAACCGACTGGTTAATGTTGCATAACTATTAGGTATCAATATATCCAGACAATCAGTATATTCATCAGCAGGTACATACTAACATTTATTTTGTATAGCCAATGTAGCCAATTTTCAATCATATTCGGCATATTTAAGATCGGAGGGTTAGTCTGTCACCAAATTTTTTCAGCCATTCAGCCATCAACTTTATCGTGACCAAAAATGTCGTGTCCTCCCAGAATAATAGGTGAGATCGCCATTCACATATAGATCGCCCAGATTCTCTGATTGGACATATTTATGCTAATATATTGCATTCATAGGAAGGTGCTTATAACAACATAATGTTTGCATTACTGTTATGAAAGCCCAGTAAAGGTAAAAGAAGATCATTTCCTTCCAGCAGTTCCAAATCATTGGAGCGAAAGCCGCTGGGAAGCCCGTAATGAAAGACATTTATCTGTGTAATAGCCCAGGCGGATAAGAAATATTATGAAATAACGCAAACACACCTACACTAGCACTTTTATACGAATACGGCCAAGTATTCATGCTGACATTCAAAGACAGTTCTTGGGTCTCGAGTCTTCCGACCGTCAATTTTGCTAGAAAATGTATGGAAGTAATGTTAAAGTTGACAGTCGGAAGACTTGAGAATAGTCTTAAAAGCCGAGCACTCTCTTTGAATCTCAACAACTCATTCCTTAGCTTGGAAAGCTACATAAGTTGTATTAGACTAGGAGGTCGCGACAAAAATGGTAACGATAACGTAAATGGCTGAAACTGGGTTCACAGGATAAAGACCAACCCTCTGAAGCTAAATGTGACAGTCTACCTGCGCCAAGTGGTTGCGTTACCTAGATAAGGCGCCTGAAAAAGTAGTTATCGTTACAAGAAAAATATACGATAAGGTAAACGGCTGCAAATAATGCAAAATGAAAGTATCATTACATAGTTACTTTGTAATACCAAAACTGAACAAATCTTTAGTTCCTTTTCGAAGTTATAGGCAATTTAGGTTACAAACATAAGTTTAGGTATATTTAAGCATTTAATTAAAAAACCGACTGGTTATTTTTGTATAATTAATAGGTATCAATATGTTCAGACAATCAGTATATTCATCAGCAGGTACATACAAACATCGATTTTATATAGCCAATCTAGATAACGCAACCACTTGGCGCAGGCAGACCGACATATTTAGCATCAGAGGGTCGGTCTCTAACATGTGAACCCAGATTCAGCCAATTACCTTATCGTGACCAAAAATGTCGTGACCTCCCGGAATATATTGTGTGAACTCCGGCCCGTTGAAATAATACAAGTGGGCCCACTGCATATCTTCCCGTGCATGTTGCAAGAGGCTCCTAAGGGATTAGTCGTTCGTGGTTCCAATTCCAAGTATAACTGTAGGTTCCCATCGTAAATCAAAGCGGCAATAAAAAATATCCATCCATTCAGTTCAGTGCAGCCATGCCGGACGTAGAATAGAACTGAGTTCCTATGAGGTGTTTTGGGCTTACCTCTCCAGTTACCCAAAAAAACTTATAGCGTAATAAAGTACTACGATTTAAAAATTAACTATTGACTAATATCTATGGATTAAGTAGTAGATTATAAAAGCATAATGTGAAGCATACATTAGCTAAATATTATTATTGTTTATTTGTAAAATGCTATTATTATTTATTTATAGATACTAGCAGCTTGAAGCTGATGCGTGTATTTCACGTGTTGAGTGCACTTTTTAAATCTCTTTTATTATTGTTTGTTTCCGTTTGGTATACTTAGAAGTTTAAATATTTATAGTTTACATTTATAAGGTATAGTCAATCAAGAAGAAAAACGTATCTTCGTTTTTGAAACCTATTAAGAGTAACTGTTATTACGGGATAAATTTATAAATATACCGTGTTAACTCGATAGAGAGTGGCAACACCCACCGTTTTGTCCACAAGAACTGTCACTTTAAACCTCCCGACCCTGGCTGTGTTCGCGCAGACTGCTCCATGATATTCAGTGCAAGGAGCAAGAAATAGCGTTTTACAGAATAGCGGCGAACAAAATGCCATTTTCTACAAATAGCCTACATATAAGTTATTTCGAATTGAATTTCGTATGGTTTACGTACGTACGTAGTACTTTTTTTATGAATTTAGATAAAAATTGCTTGGTTAAGCGCATTTGCCTTATTAGATTAGAAGGATTGTAGTTTGTCTAATGCCAATGTGACGTTAATCTCTGCACTTTTTTCGTTTTCCCGTTCAGCTGGAGCGTTGCTCTAAGCCGTTCCGCCTGATTACTTCCTATAACGGAAAGTTAAGGATGGAATGGAAACGTCTTTGCCCAAACAAACCCATCCATCTTTCGCTCTTATTACCGCTTTTCCCATGTCTTTGAACCATGAAAACGTTAAGAAACGCCTGTGCCATCGCTACTACATACGCACATATTCGTAACACAAACAAACACCTCCTTCTAGGATTTAACACACCCTCCCGGTGGTGGTGACACAATTATCCTCAACAAACGTCAAATTAGTAGAATTAAATGTATTTGTGCTTCCACAAATGGACAAAATTCATTCTTTGTCGAGATTTGTCTATGGTGTGGGTTTATTTTGACAACCTCAATCGACATAACATTGTTTATGCTATCAGTTGGCGACAAGTGTCCCGCACACAAGATAAAGACTATGTACGTAAGTTTGTCGGCCAGATAAAATTATTTGTGCTCCCGCTGCAGGTGTTAACGGAGGTATAGTCCAAACGTAAATCAGGTATTTCTAGTCGTATCTGAAGCAAAAAAGGTAGGTAACATTTTATCGTAAGGCTTAAAAAAATTCATTCCCACATCATTTTGTGTGTAGGTACTTACAGTAGGTAAGTACATACTTTAGTTAGCCAGCTCATCTGTATCCGAGATATGTAGAACACATATTTGTATATTTTCATGGATACAACATAACCGTTATCTCATTAATTTCATGTTCTTTACAAAGGAATTTCTGACAAATGTCAGACCTACAACTAAATATATATGTTCAGGAAACATCAGGACCATTACATTCTGATTACGGACATTACTATTTCCGTAACATGAAATATATTTTCTACAGATAAAAAATAATAATATATATATTAAACATCTGATAACATAGCTTCAATGTAGATTCGTTGAATAAACTCAAATTACATCGGCGATTTTTTTGAGTCGTTGAAAAATTCATTTTGCTCTATATCCAACAAAAAAAAAACTCTGTGTAACACAGCCTCCATGCATGCCCATGCATGATACCGTATATCAATATTTTTTAAGAAATTTATTGAAAACGATTCCCCTTGGTTTTCTCTAATTGTGAAATCAGCTTAGACGTTTACACCTTATACACGTGTCGATATTCAAGTCAAAATCGGTTGCAAATACCATATTTTGTAGGTTTTGAGCGGTTCGTAGCCTAGTGGCGCGGGGAATGGCCTAGCGTACCACGGACATGCACCACTGTCTTTCTCTTTCCGAGTACGATAAGTGTACATATTTCGTCACGAATGCCCACTGCTCCATGATTCGGAATCAATGTAAAACTGAAGGTTCCCTTCCCCTACTAGGTGGTAGGGCTTAAGCCCGCCCGGGTTAGTACCATCGCATTGGATTAAAAATTGTCCGTGTTTTCCAACCAGTTCAATGTACTCGTGCTAATCCCTAATTCCTTCGGGAATGTGGTGTATTGGGCTAATATCCCAATATATGTGTGGTATTGGCCATCCATGTCAGTTTTAATAAAAAAAGATTGAATTTTAATTGTCACTCCCATAAGCTACGTTGGTTTCGTAATAGGCCCGGCGATTTTTAATAATGCTCATTTCGGCTCTTGCTTTAATGTGACAATCTAACTTCTTCCAGATAATTACCTCAAGGCTAGTATTTTTTCCGTACTACATCGCGGTTAGAAGTTGTTTTGACGTGTAATTATAAAAAAGTGCTTGTTTTTTTGCCAGATGTTGTCGGTGACACAATTTTGCTGTCAACTGAAAACTCTATTTTATATTCATCTCCACCTCAGCAGTTTCCTCAGTAGAGGAAAGAGGTTCAAATATGTTTTAAGACCGGAAACCGGAAAACTTATTAATCGTTTGGAGTAGGAGTAAGGGTGGAATTTGTCTGACAAAAGATTGGATTTATAAAATTAACAACAACTGGCGAAACTGTTTCAAAAAACATTTAGCCAGCATCGATTACTAATAGGATATTTTTTCATACAATTTATGAAAGGAACATCCCTACTGATGAAATTTTTTTTTTAAATCGGTTGACAATTTGCGGAGATATCGAGTAACATACATACAAAAAACATACAGACGAATTGAGAACCTCCTCCTTTTTTGGAGTGCTTAAAAAATTACCTTGGATAAAAAAGCTGACTTTTCATTCATTTGACTTTCATTTAGCGGCTCGTAGCCTAGTGGCGCGGGGGCTGGCCTAGCGTACCAGAGACCTGGGTTCAATACCGACATGCACCACTGTTTTTCTCTTTCCGAGTTCGATAAGTGCATTTCGTTACGAATGCGAGCAGCTCCATGGTTCGTAATCCATGTAAAACTGTGGGTCCCCTTCCCCTACTAGGTGGTAGGGTTTATGCCCGCCCCGGTTGGTACCATCGCAGTGGATGAAAAGATGGTCGAAGCGGCACTAAAAAATTGTCCGTGTTTTCCATCCAGTTTAATGTAGCCGTACACATAAAGGGAAGGTCCTGGCATGGCACCAAATTCCTTCGGGAATGAGGTGTATTGAGCTAATGTCATAACGGTAGTTGTGTGGTATAAGCCATCCATGTCAGGTCGCATAAAAAAAAAAATTCAGGCTCCTTTCTCTTGATTAACGGAACTTTAACTTGTATGAAGCGCAAAATCTCAGACGAAAATACTCGATTCGCATTGTTTTGCCTCGACTATATATACGGTCTCAGCAAAGAAAACTATCTCCTAATGGAGAAAAGTTTCCCTTTCATCGAGGGTGCGAACCTCTAGTGCCTGCGCTCCTCGCTCCTCGGTACCCTCCGCCGGAAGTCCATGCGGCTATTACAGGAAATGACTCGGCTGTAAAAACTAAGGGATTGTGATGAGCTACTCTGTGGTGAACGCGTCTTCACAGTACAACTGGGGATTTAAGATGCACGTTCTACTAAGATCAGTGTACTAGTGTCATTAATGTTTCCTCAGTGAATTTACAAAAAAACGGCCAAGTGCGAGTCGGACTCGCACACGAAGGGTTGCACACACAAGAATTGAACCAAAGAAATCGCGTTGCTTATAAGATTGCCACGTTTATTTTTTATTCATTTATTAATTTTACTAAATATATAGCGGCAACGGAAGTAATATTCTGTGAAAATTTCAGTTGTCTATCTATTACGGTTCATAAGATACAGCCCTGTTACAGACTGGCGGATGGACGGAACCCTAAAAAGTAGAAGACAATTGGTGCAAGTACCCAGTGCTAGTTTTGCCGACAAAATAACTGAGATCAAAGTGGATTTTGAGAAGGTTGCAATGGGGCTGAATTAGCCCAAAATGATTAGTGCAAGATATATTAGTTTGTTGAACTCAGCTGACACGTGCAAGCGGGCCTGAGGCGCCACGCGTACTCCGAAGCCGTGCTTCGTCAAGATGGCCGCTACGAGCGACACTGCGGATTCGCAAGACCTACGTTCGCTCGAGACATCACCATCGTGGTATGCGCTGTGTTCAGCCACACAGAAAACCTGGACCTGGATTCAGGTCTTAACTTAGTGTAGTTTGACTAACAAAAAAGTTTAAATAAATGAAATTATTATTAAATTAAATGACATTAAATGAAATTAAATGAATTAAATGAAAATAAATGAAATTAAATTAAATGAAATCAAATTGAATTAAATGAAAATAAAAGAAATTAAATGAAATTAGGTATCCACGCGTCATTTACATTCCAGTGATATTATGTTATAGTTTGACTATCTTTAAACATCGGCAACGGTCGGGTGTCCTACGCAGCAATCCACTTTATTTGTGTGTGTAAACATTTGCCGAAGTTTCATGTGATTTATCTAACTTTCTCATTTAGAGTACTTAGCGGTAGATCAGGGGCGCAGGACTTGCCTTCTATGCCAGAGGTCATGGCTTCGAGCCTTACCTTTCACACTTTCACTTTTACACAAAAAACTTTCTTTGAGTTGAACAAATTCACTTCGTCACGAATGCGAGCTGGTTCATGATTCCCCGACTGGGTTGTAGGGTAGAACCCGCTCGGTTTGGTACCATTGCATTGGATGAAAATATGCTCAATGCGGCAATGAAAATTCATTTGTTTTTTCCATCTTGTTTAATGTAGCCGTGGTTAAAACGGAAAAGTTCTGGCATGGCACTTCATTTCTTCAGGAACGCGCTGTGTTGGGCTAATATAATGAAGATTGGGTTGGTATTAGTCATCCATTTACAATTATATATTAAAAAAACACACTTTTTTGTACATACCTTACAGAAAGGTCAATTGTAAATGCTTTGCTCATTTTTTTTGTTTGTAATAATACATTATTAGTTTATATAGGCATAGATAGTCAAATAGGTTCGTTATCTAGATTGACTATATAAAATAGATGCTTGCATGTACCTGACAAAGAATGCCATATTGTTTTAAATATATTTTTTTAACTGGTCATTATGTGAATCATCTTACTGCAAGGACGTCCGTAGTATTTTTCGCGTATTCAACGTTAACGTGTTGTGATATTGGATTGAAATTAATCCAATTCATGTTTCAGTAACCTACATTAATTAATTAGATCACTTCCGCTGTCTCTTAATAACGTTAGTCCTTGGCTCTAGTATTAAGTTCTCAAAAGCTTCAATCAACAAGGCTTTGGATTGAGCATCGGACATCCACACCAGCGATCATGGAACGGCGGGAGTAGCGATCTAAACTCATTCGAATGGCGGGAGCGTAGCCACGAGTTAGTGGAAAATGTCTAACTCTAGTTAGTACGCTCAATATCGAATGTGAGTTGCATAACGTAAATGGCCTCCTGTGAAGTTATTATGTGATTTCTCGAAAATCAGTCACGGGAACTCGTAAGTGGACTGACTCACCGGCGGAGCCGCCATTTTTGTTAGGGCTTGAGCACACTTTGTGACAATGTGGGCCTCGTGAGGTATTATGACATATTAAATACTTAACCATACAAATTTCACAATCATTAAGTTTCTTCTTTTCAAAATAACACTCACAAGATTATACATTTCAATTGCCATTTCGGAATCTGGCAGGTTTAAAATTATTAATAGGTCCCTACGTAATAGTAAAGTAGCTACGTCGCTACTCGGTTGCTACTCTATTCCTTTCATGCTCGCTGCTCCAGAATGACCGCAAAGTTGAAAGCTAGGGTCGTTACGACGTGCCGACGAGACGGCAGCAAGGAGTGCATAAATCCAGACTGTAAAGACCCCTATTTAAGTTATGAGCTTTTTATTTAGAAGCCAACAGAGCGTGATGGCACTGGGAGCAACTTAGATGTCCTTTGAGATGAGCTTGTTAAAACTTCAAGCATTTTTTTATGCAACCTGACATGCATGGCTAATACCACACTACTACCGTTATGATATTAACCCAATAAATCACATTCCCGAAGAAATTAGGTGCCATGCCAGGACCTTCCCTTAATGAGCACGGCTGCATTGAACTGTTTGGAGAACACGGACAATTTTTCATTGCCGCTTCGACCATCTTTTCATTCATGATTTGGTTTTTTTTCTCCTTAGTAGGGGAAGAAGGCCAAACCATTCGAACAGCTCGCACTCGTGACGAAATGCACTTACCCAACTCCGAAAGAGAAAGAAAGTGGTGCAGTAATGGGGCGAGGATTTGAACCCAGACCTCCGGTATGCAAGGCAAGTCCCCACGCCACTAGACTACGAGTACCAATATAATTAGGTTGAAACTTGGCCACATTATTATGACAATTGACCGCTAAACTCAGTCAGTCGTATTTAGAGAAGACCTGTCAAAACTTAGTACGAGATTAGCACCGGACTAACCATACAAAAACTGGTTTAGTCCGGCGGATTAAAGCTAGTCCGCCCACTCTGAATACGATAGAGAACGTATAGAGAATATGCAATGCTTTAAAATTTAATCGCTCATTATTTACATACAAAGATGTCACGCAGCTACCCTCAGGAGGAACCTGTATACTAAATCAAACACGTCCGATTAAAAAAAAAAAGAAATATAAATTAAAATCGTAGTAACTAGTCTCCTATATAATATTTTCTTGGAAACTATTACAAACAGATGAATAGTTTCTTGAGTTTTTTTTAATCACTGGTAAATCAATATTAATTTTTTTTTTAAATAAAAGAACACACAAGAACTTAAATTTTTTAGCAAACGTTCATCTTTTTAAGTACTGAATCGACCAAGGCGTTATGAGGAGTTTTATATAATACCTTACACAACTAATGAAATGTACATTACAAAAGGAATTAATAAAAAAATATCGTTGAGAATCCAACCAACGACTCGGCATGACTTGCCAACTTACCGGGCCAGCATTTAATACATACATCACATCTGCAACCCGAAATGTATCTTATTCGGTTTTGAGTCTCCCCCCAAAAATAATATTTCGCTTCTTCCATGCCGTGACGTCATATCTCAATCGAACCTTCAGGTTTGCACAATTTCCCTAATGTACTCACCCACCGCCCGCCCCAACACTCAGGTCAACCCTCCGATGTGTCAACATCGATACAGCGCCCTCTAGTTAGTGCGTCGTAATTAAGTACGTCTACATAGGTACTAGCCGCTATCTCGTCTGCTAAGTCCCTCGACTCCTGTGTTTATTCTGCTCTTATCGGCACGGCTTCACTCGAACCTCTGCACAAATACACTCACTATAGGCATCTATGGTAGCATCCGACATCATCCTATTATCTGGCCTTACGTGGTTATACATCGACATGTACTGACTGCTAGTCTCGCTGCTGGTTAAGTTCATTTGGGGCTTTTGGGGCAAAATGAACTTTTTACGTATACATTTTGTTGATAGGCTGAGATAAATAGTCGTCACTGAAACTAATGCTAACGCAAAGTAGTACTTTGTGACGTCAATTGGCATTGCTTTGAGATTTCGTCCATACAAAATGTGTCAAAGTGACGTCACAAAGTACTACTTTCCGTTAGTCTTCGTTTTTGTTACGACTATTTATCTCAGCCAGAGATTCGGGAGCCGGATGTGAAAAAAAATGGATATATTTACAATGCGCATGTTTGTGTTTGGACCGTAGTTTATGGTTCAATTTATATATTTCCTCCATTATATGTTACAAACACGAAACAATACACATTTTTTCTGGTGCTGTTAGTTCTCGGAAAGAAAAGAAACGCTTTGACGATTTTGGGTATCTGCATCTGTACCCATCTTCAATGCCAGAGTTATGGTAAGAAAAAATTACAACCTTAACATATTTTTTTAAAACTAAATATACGAATTATTTTTTATTGAAAATTCTAGAAAAAAAGGAGGTTACGGTTCTCTTTTTCTCATAAACTCAAAATGAATGCAATCGACAGGGGTTTTTTTTTACGAGAAATCGGTATGGGTGGCTGCGCTGAGAGCTAAAGGTGCTCAGAAAAGCCAAATACACCTAGCCTTGGACGGACGGATGAGTCGTATTCACTACGTATAATATTCACAACGTATAGTAGTATTTTTTCCAAAAAATCTAAACCATGCATATCGTATAATATTCACAACGTATAATTTTATACGTTGTGCTTGAAGAAAGTTTAAAAATAGAATCAAATGCATCATGCAGAACGTATAATGGTAACAACGTATAATATTCCTAACGTGAATTCACAAAAAAAGAAAACCATGCAGAACGTATAATATGCCAAGAAGCACTGGATAAAGCGCCCTAATCGCGATACATTTAATGCTACCAATCGATATTTGTTAAAGAGTAACAATTTGCTACAAAGCAGCGAGACGGTCGAAAATACGCGTACACTCGCGTGCGAGTATACGCTTTAAAAGTATATGCATAAGGGCGCTTATCGTATGAACAGTTTTTGGATTATATGATATGCATGGTTTTCTTTTTTTGTTAAATAAAGATCATAATTTTATATGTTGTGACTATTATACGTTATGCATGATGCAGTTGATTCTATTTTTAAACTTTCTTCAAGCACAACGTATAAAATTATACGTTGTGAATATTATACGATATGCATGGTTTATTATTATATTTATTTTTTAAACTTCTTCATGCACTACGTATAAGATTATACGATCTGCCGATTATACGTTGTGCATGGTTTTAAAATTTTGTTAAAATATGATATTATACGATCTGCATTTTAGACGTTCTGCCGTTGCCCCGGACGGATGAATAGACGGACGGACGGATAGCGGACGCTTCGTAATAGGGATCCGTTGGCACTCTTTGGGTACGGAACCTATGTAGCTATGTAGTATTCCAAATCTACTTAAATTACACAAATTCATACATTTGTGAAGCTGACTGTATATTAGAACAGCACTTGACAGATGCCATGTAAGCGGGACCTCATTGATTAATTATCGTGTTTGCAGGTGCTGTGATTGATGTCAATTTATGGTGGCCATTGTTTACCCAAATAATGATTCTCCACTTGACTTTAGACTTATGACCTGTAGCATACAATTTGAGGCCTCTGTATTCTGAGCAGGAATCCTGTGCTAGCATGAAACTATTTCTTTCTATTCCTGCTGTATTATTTTCACATGTAAATTTGCCCTAAAAAAAATTTCAGCCTGCTTACTTGTGGTGGTTGGATAGAATAGGTCAGGTATAAAACACAGTGTTCAATTAGATACGGTTGAAACTTAAATAACATTGTTAATTTTCATTTGTCATTAGGTTTACACCATTGATCTAAATTCTATTTTTAGGGTAAACTTTTTGTGTCGGCTACTCCAAACGGAGGGACTCCTACTCCATTTCTAAAGATATTTGGTTAAAGTTATGCCAATAATATCATCTAACCAGAATGTAGTTATCTATGTTTTTACATTTTATCAAAGTGTATTGACTGAAATGAAACATTTTTAATTAAAAAGTATGCAAAATCAAACTTCTTTTAACTCAGTCATTAACGAGAATAGCTAAATAATAAAGATATAGGAGACTAGCTACTAGGGTTAAAAAATCTCAAATATCAAATCTCGCATTTTTTTACGTAGAAAATAGATTTGTCCTGAGGGTAGCTGTGCGACATATTTGTACGTAATTAATGAGCGTTTCAATTTTAAAATGTAGGTTACAACAAGTTACTGATTGGCATGGCATTAACTATTCCAATACTCCAATTAATGAATATTTAAATTAAGATGTTTATAATTGGCCATTTTTCATGTATTATATGTATTTCATCCAATAAGCAAAACATAGATGTGTTTTCTTTTAAGTTACGCTCGGCCAGTGGCGTACGCCAGGACTTCTGAAGGTGCCCGACGACGCCCATGGTATTTCGAGAGCTGCAAAAAGCATGCCGGTCGGCCAATGGCTTCTTCACACCATGTTTGAAGGATCCCAGGATGTACTTTGGAGGAAATACCCTGAAGTGAGTTCATTCCATTGTTTACCGGTTCTTATTTTTGTGAATGTCGACTGCATCGAAGGACGAGCATCGTCTATCGATGGTAAAGACGGACGAAAGATATACTCATATAAAGGTAATATATTTTTAGGTCTACTGATATCAAAGCCTACCTCGCAATTCCCAGTCTACTCATACGATTGCTTACCCTAGTGCCTAACCCCTTTTTTTGGTAAATAATCTGGCCCATTTCACAAATTCAAATATTTTTTTTTTTACGAACCCTACTATCATTATAAGTTGGAAAAATACTAAAATAACTGAGAGCGGACAATAGACGAACCATATTTTTACTTGCGTTATTCAAGAAATATCACTATGCTCTATCAGCTTACTTTTCCTTCGATCAAAGATCCAGCTGCGACCCTAGTCCAGTTGTCCGAAATAGCCTTTGACAATGCCCATGTCTTAAAGCAACTCAAAAGCAACGTAATCTTGTTTGTCGAGGCACGGCCGCAACCACGAACACAGACCGATTGTAATCTCGTCTGGAATGGAGTTTTGAAAGTATTTACCTTGAACGGCGTCTTTGTTCTTTATTGGGTCCTTAGGTTCAACCGACCATGCGGCAGTCAGAACGCCGTCGGCCCGCCACCAACTTGTGAAGTCTGAGAGCTCATGATGTAAACCATGTGACATGGTTATTTATTCATTCGTACATACGGGTTCATGATAATAAAATGCACCTATTTTTTATTTCGCCTTCTTGTTCTTGAAAAGTTGAATCGTCTAGTACACAGGTTTTCAAACTTATTTTGTCTTATTTTACTATCTATTATTTTCAAGCGTCCCCCAAAATGTTTAGCTATACCAAATCGTATAAATTACAACCGCGATAATTACTTTACTTTTTAATGTATAGCGTGCCACATGAGTTCTAATGAGGGCAAATAAACTTTAATAATAATATCAGGCACAATAATCGATGTGTATTTTAGTTTAAGGTACCTACTATATATAAAAAAATAGCCATCGCCCCCGTAAGAACTTCAATACCCCCCAATCTTCGTTGAGGTTCTCATATTTCTTACCATTATCTCGATATTAGTAAATTAGACCACTTGGAAGGAAATTGTGATATAAGATTGAACCATTGCATATACATTTTTTATGAACTTGTGTTTAGGTAAAGGGGCCGATGCACAAAAAAAAATGCATAAATGGTAAGTGTATTTCTTTCATCAGCTCTCGGATGTTTTAGCCGACCACTGCTGCCTTCGCTCCCTTGCCGATATGTTTCTTATACGTTTCACTTAGTATCGATTCATATAAACGTATGTTATATTTTGCTTCAAATATTAGAATAATATGATGCATCAAACACAGAAAAATATCCTCTACTTATGTTTGGCGGACAACGCATGTACATGTATAGATTCTTTCCAAATTATGAAATTAAATTATGATAAAATTATAATGAATAAATTAAAATAAAATTGGACAAATGTATTCCGATGAGGATCTTAGGGGATAAAATACAATGCGACCTTACAATGCGAACTTCAAAAATATCAGATTGAGAAAAATTCGGCATTGGTGTGACGTCATCACAAAAGCATCAAATTTAATGCAACATCACGCACCAAAAATCATCCAGTAAATCGAATTCTGAAAAGCCATCTTCGATGCATCTGCGCTGTGATGCACACAATAGTATTACCACATTGGATGCGGTCCAAGTTATTATGGGAGGGACAATTTGATCAATCATTTCAATACAAAGGGATGTCTTACATATTATGGATAGAATGACATAAAATAATGTTATTATAAATACTGTCTGACCATCCGATTGTAATTGATAGTTTTATATTTTAGTAACTTTAGTAAAAAAATATCTTCTGCTCATCAATCATTTAGGGTCTCTTCCACCAAGTACTTATTTACTTAATCCTGACATTAAAGGGCCTTTCTTACCATCTTGCAATCGATACCAGCACAAGATAATGAGCGCTTTAGTAATAAAGGCCCTTTAAGTGTCGATTAAAATAAATCAGCAGTTAGTGAAAACCAGGGTTATTTTCATTTGTACACTTTAAAATAGGTATGTTATTTGCTCGCAGAAATAATTTTCAATTACTTTTATAAGCCAATATGTTTTTGATAAGATTATTTAAGGAATGTGTCATGTATGTATTTATAATCGTTCGTAAAGTCAGGACACATAAATTAAATAAATAACCCTGTAAAAAGAACTACTTTATGAATATACTGCAAGGCTGGACCCGAACCAGCAAAACATAACATTCGCGGGTATAGCGTCTACCAATTTTGCCAACTGATTAATGCTCATATTTTTTAATTCTTCTACAGTCCTTCCTCTCGCAGTCAATGCTACTAACACAGTGTTTAAGATTATACCTACATGCATGCAACGCTTTATCTGCGTTACGGGCATAGATTGCCGATATATGCCTCAATATTTATTGCAGTTGTCACCAAAATCGTATTTGGCATCAGAGCCAGCCCTAGGTTGACTAAGTAAATATACTAGAAACATTGTGTTGGGAGGAGGATACAAATAACACGGTTACTACGTTCGTAGCCGTTGCAAAAATTTAACTGTGTAGAAGACCGTAGGATGGTTTATGCAGAGTGGTAGGCAACTATACCAAGGTGTGTTTCACCGAACTTTGTAAATTCAACCCAAAGGGACGCTTCATCCTGCGCTATGACAACATATGCTCGCACACCGCTCTACAAAGGATTCAGTATTATAGCAAAACGTATATATTCTGAACCTCTCACCGTAAAGTTCCGGCCTTAAATATGTTTTTTCTTTTCACAAAATTTAGAACAAATATCCGTGGTCAAGGATTTAAGTCTAGTGAATAAGGTCAAAGCTTTCTAAGCCCCTATTTTATTACGCCTAATTTAGAGTGGACATTTTTTTAAGAATTTATTTATTTGTTTCAAATTCGTCGGTAACACCATTTCACAAAGGTATGATGATCCAATTACAGTTACAATAAATTAATACTTATTAAATTAATATTAAAATTAAATACAATACAAACATTTCCTTCTTTTCAATACACACATTAACCCTCATTACACAAAATTGTTTATTATTTTGATTTCTTAATATTATTTTTACATTGTAAAAAAAATCATCAATTGTATAAAATGGCCGATCAAGTAAGAACTTCCTTAGTTTCTTTTTAAAATGATTGTTTGAATAAGATTCTTTTACGTAGTCTGGTAGTGCATTAAGGCGCTAGGACTAGCCAACTACTCGCGCCATACAAATGCACTTTTTAACAAATGTAATAAAATGTAGTGAAACGATTCAGCAAATCCAAATAGAACCTCAGACTGATAATGGATTGTTAATATTTTTTGATTCCATCATTTATTTAAATAATAATAAAAATAAAAAAGTAATTTTTCTCATTAGAAATCTGAAAGTACTTCGATTTCTAGATATGAGCAAAAACAGCATATATGCATAAACAAAAAATTCCATTCGTTTCTAGATTTCTACATTTTGTCAAAAAAGTTCGGAAATGGACACCGTTTCCGCAATGTATTTTGTATAGAAAAAGGAAACATACATTAACGAAAATAGGTTGATTCCTAGACAAGGAATCATATATTGTAGGAATTACACTTATAATCGTCAGACTTAGTTAGTTAACTTGGGGTGCCTCGTCTAACTTTGCGATTTGGCTAGTACCAGGGCCTTAAAGATTAGTATGGACATATACTCATTGTCTTTTTCCGTCAATGACAATCTGGTATGTGGCAATGTAAATTTTCTTCTGTCTCTTAGTAGAATAGTTCCTGCATATCGAAATATTCATAAATGATCGAAGGGGAATAATTTGAATAACAATTAATTGTATCTAAGTTTGTAGTTGTATGTTTTTCTCTCAAATAACTTTGAGAGGTCTCGCGAAAGAACGATTCGAAAATGCGTCAGGGGACGCCATACATTAAAGTTGCGAATTACCGCCCGCTGATAATTCAGAAAATGATATTTTTTCCAAATCCGTGTGACAGGAGCGCTGCACCAGGACATTATTGATGACTGCAGCGCCGAGGGATGAAGCGTCGTTTATAATGCGTCGCCGCCCTGGCGTCACGCTCGGCTGGGAAGGGTTGAAGATGTGTTTGTTTACTTTTGTTTAGAACGAGACTTGAGTGAGGGGCATCGAGACATTAAATATGTCTGATCGGTAAACCATCCGATGGTTTCTGGAGCCATTTTATTCGTGCGTTCGTGGTCTAGTGGATGCAAGGTTTTATTTATTTCTAATAGTCGGATAGGTACACGTTGTGAAAGCAAGTACGCGTAGTCAACGCCGAAAGGATTGATTATGTGCAAGAAGTTAATCATCTTACGTTTTACGATATTTTTTTTTGTCTAGTTGTTAATTTGGGACTTGGCCGTCACCGACTATGAAAGACCCATAGTGCCGTAGTATATAAGTATAATTACTTCAAGCTACCAGCTACTCCGTAGAGCCAATGACAGCTTAAAAAATATACAACTTCTCTAAACTCATTTGACCAGGGCTTTCCTAATTATTCGTATATCTTAAAAAATAAATTCATTCGATCTGTACACAATATTTTTTCAAGAACCAGTCGAAGCCTCTTGTTCAGGACACACTCGGTAAATAGGTGAATTTGATCTTCTGGCTTGTCACAGGCAGAACAATTTGGAGAGTCCAGTTTCTTCATCATATGTCCCATTCTATTTAGAGGAGTGTGCCCTGATCCGAGTCTCAAGCCAATAGTCTATACCTCTAGATTTTTGTTTTAAACACCAGGAATGTCATCACGTATTATTTGTGTGTAGGTTCCTGTTCTTGTGTAAAATCACTCCCTTTCGGATCCGACAACTGATGGCTGTATACCATGTATAACACGAATGCTTCCTGTGCAGAAAAAAACATCGGTGGTGTTACGCTTTCCAGCAACAGTACAATGACACACCGATTAAGTCGGACTCGTTATGTTTGTCCAAAAATATAATTCACCCTGAGACCGAATATGGCCGTCTCGGGATATAGAAACGGTCCCTGTTATAACGTATTCTTTAATGTTTCTTTATTCATAGTAAACTAGGTACATTAGGCAATTTATTGCCGGTTCATACTTGAAATCCTTCCGCATAACCAGGAAAGATTGACATCCATTTCCAAAATATTTTTAAAACACTGCATTACAGTAATACAAAGTGTAGTAGGATAAGAGTAGCGTTCATTATTGGCAAGAATTTCAAGAAGCAAATACAAGAAACAATCCACCCCTTCAATATTTCATTTTTCAACAGGAACAGGTGCAAAAATCTCCATCAGTCTATTCCTTAATTTTCTATTTTGTGTGACAATTCATGTTTATGCTTTAATTTCAATTGTATTTAATTGTAATTACAAATATTGGACGATTCCAAGTGTTCCCTGCGTCCCAAAGGAGGATTAATAAATACAAATACAAATAGATAATAGATTATATTTTTTTTTATTTACAGGAGTCATTTATTTATCTTATCATGCTCGCTGTATTTAACTAATAAGTATGAAATGCTATAAAGCATAAGTATGTACACGTTCATAAATCGCATATGTACTTCACTACCCTTGAACTCTGCCAATGACAGCGTTAATGCAAGGCATTTCGTTCCGCAGAGCCCAGACGCAACGCCGACCGACCGACACGCCAGCTTCGATTATGACTCATTCCTCCGGCGCCTCCGCCCCAGCGAGGCCGAGTTGCATGGAAATATTACTTTGCGTTTCCATGTAGAAGAATAAAACACTGAAGAAAAAGAAGACAAAAATAGGCATAATAAAAAAATACGACCGGTATCGTGAAACAACCGGTAGGAACAAAGTCAAGTTAAACACGTGATTACGCCTAATGTGGGCCTTTCCGCTCAACTCCCCCTACAAACGTGGAAAGAAGATCATGCTCATATTTCTTCTCAGAGATCCAAAATTATACTAGAAACAGCTTTAATTGATCGAACTAGATGTCTCTTGACTACTGGCATTGTAAAATTGTGTTTGTTTTCTAAGTTACAAGGTCCGAAAGTTCGATTTTTTCGCGCGTTTTATACAGTAACTTTGGACGTGGATAACTCAACGATAAAATAAATACATCACATACACATTAAAATATTAAACATCAGATCTAGCTTGTTTCAATAAAATTTATAATCAATTTGGTTTTTGTTGGATTTTTGACTACAGCGGTCGCGATTTAATTTTAGCTATAAGTCGTTTAGTAATTAAAATTTTCGTAAATCTTACCAATCAAACACTATGTGCATTGTCTGCTTTGTGGATATGTTGCATCCTCCTCATCACGTATCCTGTCTTTTTCTTTGAAAGAGAGAAGGTCCCTGAGCACAATAGCACGGTTTTGTACCGTGCCCGCGAATGAGTTAGGCCCGCGCTTTTACAGTGCGCGTAAAATAAGCGCTTGCATTAAGGTGGCCCTTAAAGGTTGAGCTTATTTTACGAGCTTTTATTCATGATATGAACGCACAATGTTGTAGAGCGGTTCGTTTGCATTCCGGTCCCAACGCAATGTATTGCATTATGGCCGGAAGGGTGATGCCTGTCTTCTTTTTAACGAAGAAAAAGACAAGCGAATAAAGCGACAGGTAACGGTGTTATCGTTTTGGCCGTAGAGTAATAAAGGTTGACTGGTCTGTGACAGTAAAAGTGTTGCTAGGACACTTTTTTCCTTGTAGCTCTCATCTGCCAAACGCCCGATAAGGAAATTTCGAAATTGTCATACAATGTTTTCCGAGACATTGCATCCTATTTTGAATTGAGCGTTTTGTAATGTTCTATACGCAAGTTCAAATAACACTTAAATGGGCTAATATGCGGCTGGAGCCGTGTTGGAACGCTGTCCCTCCGTCCCTTGTTTACCTTCGCACAACGGGGAACAGACAGGAAATACACCCATTATGTGTCGAAATTCCAAAAATATGAACCGATCGATCCTGTAGGTAATTTATCTATAGGATTGGTAAAGTATGGAATGCACATATCGAGGTATTTCCCCCAAAGTACAACCTGGGGTCCATCAAAAATTTTCGCAGTCCCCTTGAAAGCGAAATCCCATGGGCGTCGTGGGGCACCTTCTATGTGAGGTCCTGGCGTACGCCATATACCGCGCTTAAGATAAAAAAACGAATTACGAAAATTCCTCTCAACGTTTACTTCACCTAATTATGTTCACTTTTTTTAAAACTAACACAAATAAACATGACTTTGGGCTGCCATTAATCCCTGAATGATGTTTTCCCATGCCGATCTTTAGCATATTGGAGATGTTCAAAGACTTTGGTAGTTAATGTTATTTAGACTATTAGTTAATATTCGTTTAGTTATATAAAGGATTTTACTAATTGTTTTTAATTTCCTCATGTGAGCGACAAAATAAAATTTTAAAGATAATAGAAATTCATGAAAATCGTAATCATATCCACTTTACATATGTTATTGTCAATGTTTTTGTAAGACAAAAAAAAACAAAATTACAAAAGCAAGCATGTAAACCCAACTTATAGGGGTGGAACATAAAACAGAGAAGCGCATGTTGCGCCGGCGCGATGATGTCTTGTGATGCGTGCTCCAACATAAAGCTCATATCAGTTCTCGGCTTTGGCGCATGCGCAAATGTACTCACAAGAACACGAGCCTGCGGTATCTTTGGGTGTGTAATTTACAATAGGCCCAAAGAATTTATTGTCTGCTTTTCGCACATTCGTGACTAGGATATGATTTACAAGAGAATTTTGAATAGTTTCTTAGGACTTCGAGGTGTTGCTGATCCGTTAATATTATTATTTTGTAGCTTCAAATCCATCGCTATCATAAAGATTTTTTTATGCAACCTGACATGGATGGCTAATACCACACAACTGCCGTTATGATATTAACCCAAAATACCACATTCCCGAAGGAATTAGGTGCGATGCCAGGACCTTTGTTTTATGAGCACGGCATGATTTGGATGGAAAACACGGACAATTTTTCATTGCCGCTTCGACCATGCTTTCATCCAATGCGATGGTACCACCTAGTAGGGGAAAGGGTTTTACATGGATTCCGAGCCATGGAGCAGCTCGTATTCGTGACGAAATGTACTTATCCAACCCAGAAAGAGAAAGAAAGTGGTGCATGAACTGAGCGAGGATTTGAACCCAGACCTCTGGTATGCTAGGCAAGTACCCGCGCCACTAGGCTACGAGTCGCTCTTTGTTGCTTTAACCGAATGTATGAAATGTTGTGTTTATAGTTTCACTTTATAAGTAAGTTTTGTTTTGGGCAAACAGGCTTTCTTTCTATAGACCATGACATCTACAGACAAAAGGCCTTATAAGCTTTCTCAAAATAAATCTTCTTCCCCTAAGTTAGTTTTAATTACGATTTATTCTTTCTGTTGCTCAGCAGGCCTATTCCTGGAATTCCTGAATCAGGAAAACGGAGTCTAGCAAAGCGATTTGTTCAACGGAAAACTTTGAATCTTTTCGTCAAGATAATCGCTTTTACAACCGCTACCAAAGCGGTTCCTGATTCCTGATTACGGAATTCCAGGAAGAGGCTTGCTGTTGTAGTTTTATTATCGACGGTGTCCAGTCCTCCCATAGTGACAGGTCTCAAAGTCAATATTAATCTTGCGCTTGTGAAGGGAGTAATAAATGCAAATTTTAGTGTCTATCGTCTGCCAAGGAAGTTTAATTAGTGCGTGAGTTAACCCTTTAATATCACCCCCTTTCCAGGGGTCGATCCAGCCATTAGGGCAGAGGAGCAGCGCAGAAGATATTGTTGTATGCAAAGTTTACGAAGAGAAAATTGAGTTTACCAACATTTAGATTTATACTTTCTTTAATATATATGTATTGTTTAAATATATATATTTATATATTGTTTTATTTTATTAAATTAAATTTCTAAGAATAATTTATTTCCCATATTTTCATTGTGTTGGATACAAATGGCACGAGCTGAGCTGTTTGAGTTTAAACATAAATAAAATACATATAATCAATTAAATGAATCAAAATTTTCGATAATAATACAAAGTTTTCATTAAAAATATAAAATAATATATTATTTGACGTACGCAATATGAAACGAGTTATATTATGAATGGCAAACACAAAAATTTTTTTTTACAAATCTAGAACTTTGGAATGCACGATCAGAATTGTCAAGCAAACGACTGACTATTGTAATAAATATATTGCGCAGAAAAACATTATTTCTATCGTCACCAATGTCGATTCTGGTATTAGACTAGAGTGCGAGTACGCAAACTTAAACTTCTTATTTTCAACGAATCCTAAAGAAAAATAAAGCGAAATAAACTTACCTACCCGTTTTATAAGTGTACATCTAAAACAAAGCAACCCTCTGTTGTTTAATCACTGACATGTTTGAACCCATCTATTTTCTTCACTAACTGAGCTGCAACCCTTCTTTGTGCTTGCAAGACTTTTTCTTTAGCTTTTTCATCATTTGTAAAATCAGCGGCTTCAAAATTGAATTATTTTTAGCAAAGATAAAACAGTTTTTTAAGCTTTCATGTATTTAGATCATTTCATAATGAAAATATCCTATGTACATACTGTTCATTGTCATGTGTATGTGAAACTTTTCAAAAATAGTTCGGCGTTTATTTATATATAAGTTTGTAGCTTAAACTCTTTGTCTTAACCTCTCGGTTGTTATTTGCAACCGGGGCTGTAAGTGTATTATTACATTTATGTGTACAAAAAACCGAAACGTTGTATTTGCGCGATTTCACCGAGCTTAATGAATCCGCTGATCAATCAAACTTAGTATAGTTCGACAACCAAAAATGTAAATACATTAAATAACAAATTGCAATGGCAATTTTGTAAACATGCCTTCAAGTGCAGATATC
This sequence comes from Incurvaria masculella, assembly GCA_946894095.1. Taxonomy (NCBI): domain Eukaryota; kingdom Metazoa; phylum Arthropoda; class Insecta; order Lepidoptera; family Incurvariidae; genus Incurvaria; species Incurvaria masculella. The sequence goes on along the minus strand of OX335650.1, from coordinate 2,831,177 downwards.
AATAGTTTTTAGGGTTCCGTACCCAAAGGGTAAAAACGGAACCCTATTACTAAGCCTCCGCTGCCCGTCCGTCCGTCCGTCCGTCCGTCCGTCCGTCCGTCCGTCCGTCCGTCCGTCCGTCCGTCCGTCCGTCCGTCTGTCCGTCTGTCACAGGGCTGTATCTCATGAACCGTAATAGGTAGGCAGCTGAAATTTTCACAGAGTGTGTCTTTATTTTGCTGCTATAACAACAAATAGGTAAAATAAAATAATAATATTCATTAAAGGGGGGTCCCATACAAAAAACGTGATTTTTTTGTGTTAAATTTTGTACGATGGTACGGAACCCTTCGTGTGCGAGTCCGACTCGTACTTGGCCGGTTTTTTTTTGCTAGGCTCCTCCCTTTGTATTCATTTTTACAACTTTGAATTCAACCCGGTACAACGAGTCGATATTTCGGAAAAAATCTTGTCGATTTCAATTTCGAGCGCTTCCAGCCGCTGAAAACGCAAAAGCATCACGCTATTAACACATCTCCCTAATGCCCGGTTGAATACTTTGCGTTCCTAAACGGAGTCGGTGTTAGGACAATATCTCCATACCAACAATACAATACCAGCGAGGGGATGAAATAGAAAAAATACTTGTGGAACTGTGAGCCCGCGACCTTTCGTTAGCCTTTTTTATTTTCATTTACGGTGCTTTAACTTCAAGTGCTGTTAGGGACGAAGTTGTATGCCGTTCAAATAGCTGGTGGGTATATTGTATAGGAAGCAGGCAGCCTCTCTCCGAGGTTAAAGTGTAATCGAGTTTGCGTGGCATATAAAAATAATGAACCTACAGCAAAGTACTTTATTTAGCGATGTGATTTTAGTTCATTGAGACTCCTATAGTCACGCCCAATTCCATATTTATTGGACTATCCAATTAAAAATCTATGCTTTAGACGTAACGTCATCAACGAGTTACTCGTTGGTTTCATGTCTTCTATTAAAGAGTTATGAAGCCAAGAAATAGTGCATAGATATTTTATAGTGTCGTAACTTTTCAATAAAATACATTATACAAACTTCTTAATGTTCATAGAATAAACTTTTAGCATTATTATTACATTTTGATACAGCAGCGCCTAAACAACAATAATAAGATTGAAGTTCTATTGTATGGAATGTTGGTATGTATTACAAAGGCTTGGCTACTCTTATAACGCTTACAAACTTTAGAATATTAAATGGTTTTGTACCGTGTGAATTCCGGCACTTACAAGGAATTCAATCGGTCCTACTGCATGTATTCCCGTACATGTCATAAGAGACTACCAAGAGAATCCACGTTAAACTGTAGGTCTCCTTCCATTCTTACTAGGAGTTAGGATTCATCACGCTAGGGTGGGCACCATCGCATCGAATGAACGTTTTTCGTGTTTTGAGTATATTATTACTAGCAGAGCAATATAAAAAAGGTCCTGGCATGGCCCGTAGTTCCTATTTGATGTTTTGGGCTAATGTCATGACAGTAGGTGTAGTACTAGCAATCATAAAAAAAAACTATTCAATGTCACCTATGAATTTATGCATGAGAGAATTCTGTTAATTTTGTTTCTGGTAGGTATATTATGCGGCACAAAATAAATATTAGATTTCTTACCAATGACATAATAAAAATATTGCGTAATTACGGTATTTAAAACCCTACTCAGCGAACTCCGATAGACAATGATGAACCGTCAAGTCACAGAACAAGTAGTTGAATAGTTGGCGTTCACGGCTCAGATTACCCGCCGACGACTCCGCTTCAGTGCCGAACTCCTGAAAGCTTCGCAGCGGTCACAGTCTTCATAATTCAGCACAATTAGGGACGCCCAATTGCTTTTCATTTGACTCTTGTGGCTGCTTTGTCTAGCTGGGACTGAGCCGGCAAGGGTGCTCCCGGCCCCCCTTCATAGAAAAGGAGCTTATAACAAAAAGTGTTTCTCGGTAAGTTGGCTTGAGTGGCTATCTATAAATTAGATTGGATATTTTGACCCATGTTCTATATATTTATAACGATCTATATTTATAAAACTGTACTGTAACTGACTGTCAGATACTCTCGTATTATCATCAAAGGAATAGGTATTATCTTTTTTTAATTTGGTCCTAAATTATGATTGATTGATTGATTGATTGAAAATTCTTTATTACGCCACAAAAAAAAAAACAATTTACAAAAGAAAGTATAGTGCAACAACGTATATGTATACAATATATATGTTAGTATATTCTATTATATATTTAATTCAAAGTATGTTTGTATTGTTATGTAAATTATGGTTCATGTATGTTCATACTGTCTGCAAATATTTTGATTTGATTTGATTTGCTTTATTATTTTTCCTTTCAAATTGCTATTGTGTACCTACATATATTTTAGATTGTCTCTCCTCATTTCCCTCAAAGGTTGACTGGAATAAATCACTCCAAGTGACTACTAGCCTTTCTGCAATTTTTTTTTCTTGTTTCGAATTTTTTTTGTAATTGTATTTGTTCACTATTGCACAATATAAAAAAAAAATATTCATTCATTCATTCTCGTTCTCTGAAATTAGGAAGAAATATTACTTGAGTTCAAAACCTACAGGTAAATTAAGGGGGTTTTTTTATACCATCGATTAAGAGACAAACGGCTGTGGAAAATTCCGTATGGAATGAAAATGTGAAAATTTTTGTTGTTATATGTGTAACTTTGTACACCAGATCCGCTCGGGTGAATTTACAAAACGAGATGCGGACCTGAGCGGAGCCGGGTGCCTTTGCTAGTTTTCTCATGGAAGTATCTGTGTACTATTTTTGATCAATCTTTTAAATAAGGTAAGTAAATAATATATCGACTTAACCATTAAAATCGCGTGAAGAGCGTTGCGTTAAGACCAGACTAATTCTGATATTTATCTACGAATATCGGTGACAAATTCCTCGTGGTAATAAATATCCTATTAACTGTATCACAGAAACAAAAGATAAATACTTATTGTTTATCAATGCGATGTATTGTAGTGATACGGAAAATGGTTTTAAAAGAAAAAAGCATGTATACTTGTTTCCAAAATGTCTGAAAAATAATACTACCATCAAACATTCTTCACTTCTTAACGCATAAAACTATCTCTTTTATTTTTTTCATATTTTAGCTCTAAACGAGCAAATAATGCTTACTAAAAATAAACTATCCCTTTTTTAATTTTAGCTCTAAACAAGCAAAAAATGTTTACTAATAAACTAATAAAAATTGCGTAGGCTCGACCAGGTGTTTCAACTTACACAATATGTACTGAGAAACGAAGCCACTTCTGCATCCACCTAAGAATATCTCAGATAACGATCGACGTAATATTCCCAGCGTACGCTCCGATTCCACTGAGAAAGCTCCTTTGTGAAGTACGTACCTTAGAATTTCTTTCGTCTTGGCAGGAGTACCTACAGTCGAGTGGTATTATGGTAAAATTTCAATGCTCCACGAATTTTCTCAGCGTTAATTACTTCGTCTAGTAGTCAGAGGAGAAGACTTAGGTTAAGCACACTTATTTGGCGAGGTTAATGACTACGTTTTAAGATTTTCATTATTTGTACTTTATTTTTTAATCAAGCTATCTGTATTTTTATTTGGCAGGGATAATGTAAAGTCCATTATTATAAACTAACTAGTGACATTAACTTCACATATTTTTACAACAACGAGATGTTAGTGAAATTCACCTTTTTTCACACATTCAAATATTGAGTTATAATTATTGTATATGTATGCGCAAATTGTTAAAAAATATCACTGCTACAAGTACATATATGTTACAATATTGAAAATTTTCAAATTTCACAAACCATTAAAGTGTTTATTTTTTTGTAATTTTTAACGTTTGTAATATTAATCCAATTAACTTGACGAGTGCCTTTGGTGCGGTAGCTCTACCTATTTCTAAGAAATATTTTTATGCACAATTCTACGACTGCTGCCTGATGATCAGATCATGTTCATATTTGTGATTATAATACGAAAAATATGTGCTCACAAGTTAAGTGAACAAATAAATCACTTACCTATGCAGGTGCAATGGTGTGTTGAGATCTGAAAAAAAATATATTTACATTAAGCACAATAAATTATTTCTGAAATATAATTCTGAAATTTTGAAGTTTCACCTTTCATTTCGAAATAAAACAACTTAATCGCAATTTATGACTTAAATCGAGATCACTATTATTTCCATAATTATTTTGCATGATGCAAGCATAGACTTTAAATATAGTTCTACATATTAAAAAGTTGCTAACAGAAATGTATGGCCTACCATTAATTTGTTTAGAACTCCGAAAACCCCTAGTAAAGTGCATGCATAGATTTCCTTTAGATTGTGCAAATGGAAGTGCCCGAGCGATTATCTAAAGGTCCTTGCAAATGATGCTCAGTAGCACGCAGCGTCACTAGCGCGCGCTAGTAGCACAAAGCAGTTCAGCGAGATTGAACTGGCGCTAGTGCCGCGTGGGACGTTTCGCAGGTCGAAGAGCGGCGGCGGAGGCAGTAACGCGAGATCATAGGCCACTTCAGGCCTATTGCGGGCATTATATAATTAGACAATAGTTTAAACACCCACATAACACTCAAATCAGCTATTGCTGGAATATTGTAATCAGGAATCGGGAATCCTGAGTCTAGAAAACCACTTTAATAGCGGTTTTCAAAGCGGTTCTTTCGACGGAAAACCTTGATTAAATTGAAATACTATGCTCCTAAATCATTTTGTCAATAAAATCAGTTTAAAACCCGCTATAAAAGCGGTTTTCTAGACTCAGGATTCCCGATGTCCAGGAATAGGCCTGCTGATCATCTTTCAAGTAGCGTTTACGTAATACACGCTATACGACTAAACACTAGCTCTGCACATAATGTGCAAGGCCCCTAAATAACGAACCTGGACCCAGACTACATCATCTACCGTTTAGCCATCAACTAAACAAATATGAGGCGGCTAGTTATTTCTTTTACAATAACCCTTATTTTCTCACAAGACAGTTGTGGGGTTTCACATTGGACTGTCTTCATCGCGTTGTCTATTAGGAACAACTGTAAAAACAATCGCTAAGAATACAAAAAGATAAATATACTTCGGTGATATGTCCCTTTGTCCTCATCACATCGTTTACATTAAGAACGTATTCTTTGAGATTATTTCTGTAGGGTGTATTCCTAACGCAATAGTAAGGTATTAAATAAAGTTGCTCATAATATATTTTACATGCAAGCGAATATCGTGTGATCAAGGTTGGTGGAGGAAAAGTTTTTTCGTAATGATGCATCTAAAGGTAAGCCTGGAAGTATCCGAAAGTTAATTCCAGGCAGAAACGTTTTTATGATCCTTTTTAACATTACATGCTCAACATTGATGTCGCTGGATAAACTCTAAAAGTGATTACAGTAATTTCGTATCCGATAATATGACAATAAACCTTTTTTTTACCATGTGCGTTATTGAAAAGTTTGTGTTTACAATGATGTAATAAAACCGTATGATAGATAATTAATCAAAGGACATCGCAAAGTTTGTATGGGCTAGAAAATCGTCACTATTTTAAGTGTTTTTGGATCGAACTACCACAGTTAAATTGTTTTGACTAAGGTGAATTCGAATTGATACATTTCAGACACTATAAACTCATAGAAACGTCAGCAGATGCATCTAAAGTCTCAGTGATGCATTTACTGAAGTGATTACTATTTTCGCAATTTGAACAAGTTTCTTGTTTAGTGCAGCGCGCTGGACGTCTGAGCCAAAGGTCCGAGGTTCGCGCCGCATCGCGTTCCAGTTTTTTTATGTTATAATCATTTGCCGGTTATTCTTAGATTTTCTAGCTCATTTTAGTGGGCACACCACCGTAGAGAGTTATTCTGAAGGATAAAATAAGAATATTGCTAGTTCAAGCACTTCGTATCGAAGTTACATTAAATAGTATGTGAACTGAGATATTTATTTGATATTAGATAAAAAAATAGTAATGTGGTTATTTTTCCTCCAGAATCCGCAGTGTTGTATGTATTAAAGAGTTGGGAAAAACTTACGGAAACAACTTGGTGTCTCGGCACATAATACTCATTTGGTTTCATTGACGGCTGTGTCTACATTTCTAAATATACGAATTCGAATTTTTACAAAAAAATATATGCGGTCAACTATGTAAAAAGCATAACAAGTGGATATTCGAGAGAAACGTGCAATTTGAAAAAACAAATACAACATATCACTATTATGCAATAGATGGCGCTGGGCATAGGATTATTATTTTAATTAATATATCTTGTGTATCAATGTATTTTTGAAAATAAATATAATGGTACGGGTAGTGGCACAATATGCCTAATTGAATTATAGTAATAAATTACGAACATTTCTATGATCGTAAATTGTTTAAATATCGGATAACAGATGGCTCTACTCTTTCTGCAAGGGAACTATTTGTTCAAAGTCTGTTTAGATCGAATTATATTAAATGGAGTTCTCATGAAAGTTTAAATATGTATTTGAAAATTCAAATAATAAATAATAATTATCGATGGTTTCGAACATTTTCGATTACATTTCTGTTACGCCAAAAAAGTCACTGGAGCTCCGGTTGCATATCTCTTTTTGGTTGAAAATAATTATTTAATTATTACAATTACGATGAAATGATCAGCAGTCATAAGCATTGAAAATGAATCCCTAACTCTTAACTAAATTTTATGTTCCTAAATGAACTGGAAGTGGATACAATTTTGATGGATATTTAATATCACTCATTTGGACACTGAATTAGCGCTATACTAACTTCAACATTTCGGAAACTATCTAGGATTTTTCTGTTAAATTTGGTATTCCTGGAAACTTTAAGATCTCAATCTATAAAAAAATATTACAAGTGTGCAGGATAGGTTGGTGGAAATATTTCGTGTAAATAAATCAGTATGGTCACCCGAATTCTTCCAATATTGATTGACACACTGCCGTAGTCTTTATAAAAATGAACTCAAGTTGAACAAACATAGCTAGCCCTTTTTTTCCACCGGAGATATGAACCAAAGCGTGCATTTAAAAAATGGCTGCTGCGAGCCCTTAACGAACAAAGCGATCTCACCGCGAAACCTAATAGTGCATTCTCTGCAGGTCGGCTAGGGTTCAGGAGCGCCGCCGGCGATGTACGTGAGGCATCGCGGTGAACCCATCGCGAGGTCTTAACCAGACCTTCGGCTCCTTGTCGATAATATCTCCGATCGCGTTTCTGTCCGATGCTGCTAGCCTGGTACTTTAATATGCAGCGTTACACAAAACTGTTTTAGAAGGGGCGATATTAAAATTAGTACACATACTCGTAGTCTCTATGTAATTGAGAATTGTAAATGTCATCTTTCTTATTGAATTATAAGTGTTCCATTATGGGCTGATTTTTCAATAGTCTGATAATCAGCATGATAACTATTCGATGAATTTATTTCCTTCGCTGCTTAACCATCCGTTGCAGTAAGCCCATATTTACGATAAGATAATAGTGATAGGAGATATAATCTTCCGGTAGCGACTATCCGTCTCTCGGCAAAAGTAAATTATGCTATCGGACTGATAAGTACTATCTGAGAATTGAAAAATCGGCCCTATGAAGCAGAACTTTTAAAATGCACTACATATTTTGTTTTACAAACTGAGCCTTATCGTGCGTAGACGAAAAAATGTGTCCTCAACACTTTTGCTGTCAGACGGTGACACCCGACAGTTTTTACCTTAACGAAATGCTACAGATATCGTTGGACCTTTTAAAATGTTGTATCACTATAATCTGTGGCTGGATGCCCTTTGTGTGACCACGCCGCGTCTTTATGATATTTGCCTGAATGTTTATACAATTTTAACAATATTGAACTCTCAGCAAAAGTACAAGGGCGACAGAAATTGTTAGGAGATGTTTTTTTTCCTGTGTGTGTGTGTGTCTTAAAATTGTGACAATTCGCCAGTTTACAGTTTCTGTTGCTTTTCGATTTTCACTGTGTTTCTCTTCATTTTCTTCTCATTGATATTCGTCACATTTTAACATTTATCATAGGGGGATGTTTTAACATTTTGGAAAACTGTGATCTGTGGCTGGGCTCTGTCTGTACTAGTACATAATATATCGCGAAAGGAAAATCTTTCCTTCTGGTTGTTCCATGGCACCTCTCGGACTATAGTTTACTTTATCACTTCAAGGTTTGCTTTACAAGCACATAATATAAAATAAAATGCTATGCTTCACCACTGCCAAATGATTTCAAGGCCTCCAAATATATCCTATGTAAAAGGCTTTACCTCAGAAAGATAAAAAAAATACGTCTTTCCCCTTATTTGTAGCAGTATAAATATATCACTACCTATTTGTAATGAATTGAAACCCTTATTCGTATCCTATTATACATTTTCTCAATACAACAGAATCTTAACGATTTAAAAAAAATCACAATCAATTACGTAAAGACGGACGCAAAATAAAGGGTCTTTCAATAGCTCTAACCACGAAGCAATCTCTTTAATTGTATGAGTTTCCTTAGCCAATAGTGTATTAATGAAAGGAGTCGAGACTTAAAGGGCACGTCAGAATGCCCCCATGTCTGGCAACAGTCAGAAAACAATCAGATAACCCGTAGTCTCAATGGCCACAGTACGAGTCGTGTGTGATCACGACCCCTGCAATGGATAATGCACCGTTCGATAGAATTTTATCAATCTCTAATTTAATTAATGGAATTGATCAGGAGTAGCACTTTGTTGAAGTGGTGTACGAAATCGAGTCAGTGATTAATAAGACAAACCAAAATAACATTTGCAGATCAATAATTGAATTAATAAATAATCTGATAAGGGTGTGATATTGTCTGATAATGGCCGAAATATAACATTCCGTGATTGTGTTGTAGGATCGGCTCTTCTGCTTATTGAGACCATCCTATCCACACCTCGCAGATCCAAAATCGCTCCTACCACTTTCTACTATCTATCTGCAGCGGTCCATCTGATTTGTAGTTCTTTGTTATTTCTGTGTAGGCTTTTTTAACTTTAATAACGCCATATGTTCTTAGATTTCCACCGTCGCTGCATGTAATGTTTTAGAAACTTACGGTTTTTCGGTGCACGAAGTGGCCCTGACGATGCTTCAGTCGTTGGAGGCGAAACATGTCGGCCAAGCACGGCATTGCACACCGAAAAACCGTAAGTTTTCAAAACTTTAATAACGACATTTGATTTAATTGTGTTTGTTGCAGAGAACATGGCCATTAAAGTGTATTATGGAAGCGGCTTGTAGCTCAGTGGCGCAGGGACTTGGTTTCCAAGCCAGAGGTCAAGTGTTCGATTCCCGCCCCGTTCTGTCACCAATTTTATTTCTCGTAAAACTGATATAGCTGTCGGTACATAAAGTTCTTTGTACAGCTCAATTTGGTAGGGAAAGGGGACCTTCAAGTTTACATGGATTCCGAACCGTGGAACAGCTCGCATTTGAGACAAACGTCACTGATTAAAACGATAAATAGAAAATGTTTCATGAACTGGGCTGGGATTTCAGCACAGATCTCTGGCATACAATGCCACTACTATACTATATATACTACATACTGTGCCACTTAGCTACGAACTACTAAGCAAAGAGCCATTCTATATTCATATCGTAATCTTTGATGGATTTAGGAATGAATTCTGAAAATTTACTAATAACGTCACTCTTTTGGATCCAAGAACGAGTATTGTGTTTTCCCTCGTCAATCATTTACGACTTGCGATCACGCGTGACTTGATGGGACCTTCCCTGGGACTGTTTCATTTCCGCTAGCAAAACTGCGTGATCACTCAAATCTTCAAGCAGCTCACATCAAGAAGTGTCCACTTGTATGTTTGCTTTAGGCAGTGAAAAAAGGGGAAAGGTGCGCCTGTAAATAACTATACATAATAAATTATATTAGTAAATATTATGTTGATATGTTGTGAAAATTTTTTGCCTTTTTTATTAAATTTTTTTGATTATTAATTTTTGATTTGATATTATTATTTTTTATGATATATGATGTATATGTAACATTCCCCTTTTTATATACCGTACATGGATGACTAATATCGCACCTACTGTCCTGAAAATAGCCTTACACACTACATTCTTAAAAAAAATTTGGTGCCATACCAGGCTTCAGTTTGAAAAAACAGATTTATGGGATAGGATGTTCTATGATTGATTTTAATGAGATGTCTTTCACTTCAATCCGTTAGAAAAAGATGATGTAGAAATTTATCAAAATTACCTGTAAAACCCAACATTACACATTTTAGGGTTCTGTACCCAAAGGGTGCAAACAGAACCCTATTATTAATTCTCCGCTGTCCGTCCGTCCATCCGTCCGTGCGTCCGTCCGTCAGTCACGGGGCTGTATCTCATGAACCGTAATAGGTTGGCAGCTGAAAATTTCACAGAGTGTGGACTTATTTTGCCGCTATAACTACAAATAGGTAAACTTAAAATAATAAAAATAAAAGGAGATCCCATACAAAAAAAAGTTTTTTTTGTCGTTAAATCTTTAACAATGATCCGGAACCCTTGTTGCGCGAGTCCGACTCACACTTAGCCGATTTTTTAAATTATTTTGAAGTTTTATTAAAATTTAACTAATATGCATTAATAGGTACAAAACACGTGTTTTAGGCGAAATGCGACAAATACTAGTTCATCGTATTGGTAATTTGAATTTGTAATTAAATAGAGGCGCTCGAATATAGGAAACTGGAATAGATAGAGAGCAAGCAGGTAAAATGTCAATAATTAATTCAGCCCACATCCGAGACATTGGAATTTTCATTTCACGCACCCGAAATACGCGAGTGAGAGAGCGTTCAATTAAACTGGCGAAGTTATGCGAAAACACCGTGTGTTGAATGGGAAAATGCGTTCGAAATCTCTAAATCACTCAGCGCGAGGAATCTATTAAAAAAACCATTTGTAATCCGCTCCCCAAAAAGAATGTTCACGAAAACCGCGGGGTGAATGCCAGCGGGCTACGAAGATCTTTACTTAAGGCGCGACTAATGGGAAGGAATCTTAAAAAGTGCCGCGTTTAAGATTACAACAGGCACCACGCATATGCAAATATTTTGTAAAGAAAAACTTTTTTTATGCCCTAGTCTTAGCTTCAATTCTTTTTATGTTTATCAGAACTAAAGTAAAACTCAAGAATCTAATTTAAAATTGTATAATTTACATGAATTCAAACTTTTGAGTAAGAATAGTTCGAGAATATTTCGTTTGTACCTGAATGAACGAAGTGTGCAGGAAAGGACAAAAAAAAATCAGCGTCAACGGATGATTAAACACGTCACTTTGTATGAACAGTATGGAAGGAACTCCATTCGGCTAACTAAAAGTGACGTGTTTGAACATTTGATTAACTCAGCCGTCTCTTCGTCCAATCTATATTTATTACACATGTAATAAGTATAGCTGATATTTTTAACACATGTTTGGAAGAGGGTATTTATCCGGAAGAGTTGAAAATTGCCAAAATTATACCAATATACAAAAAAAGTGATGCAAGCGATCCTTCCAATTATAGGCCTATATTAATTTTATCACCCATATCTAAGATATTCGAGAAAATAGTAGCAGAGAGGCTAACAAAATATTTTGACTTTAATAATTTTTTCACTAGAAGCCAGTATGGATACAGAAAGGCTAAGTCAACTACTAAAGCAGTAAAGAAATTGGTTTGCCATAGTGTACAAGGCCTGAATGACAAATTGCATATGGCCGGTGTTTTTTGTGATTTGAGTAAGGCCTTCGACTGCGTGAATCATGAAATATTGCTTTACAAATTGGAATTCTACGGTATAAGGGGAACACAATTAAGTTTTTTCAGGAACTATTTAGAAGGTAGAAGCCAATATGTAGAGTTGCAGACCAAAAATGAAGAAGGAGAAATTGTTACCACATGTTCAGATTTAGAAATAATAAAAACTGGAGTGCCTCAGGGCTCAGTCTTAGGACCACTATTGTTCCTAATCTATGTCAACGATCTTTCAATTAATATTACTTCGGGAAATGTGTTATTATTTGCTGACGACACCAGCTGTATTATTGAAAATAGTAGTCAGGTAGGATTATCAGCTTCAATAAAAAAATGCGTAAATGAACTCGAGCATTGGTTTTCTAGTAATGAACTCGCACTTAATAAAAATAAAACATGTTATATGGTATTTTCAAAAAATTCCAATTATGACAAAAACATGTTTAGCGAGGGCATCAAAGATATAGAGTTAGTGGATCATTTAAAATTTCTCGGCGTTACTTTAGATTAAAAATTTAAACTGGAAAAGTCATATCGATAAAATTGGTTAGTAAATCAGCAAAAGCTTGTTATGCTTTGAGACAGATAAAACAAACCACTAGTGAGTCAGTATTAAAACAAGTTTATTCTGCCTACCTTGAATCTATTCTAAGATACGCAATTGAAGTCTGGGGTAACAGCACTGAGATTGAAAGGGTTTTAAAAATACAAAAGAAAGCAATACGAATTCTCGCAGGAGCCAAGATGTCTTCTACTTGTAGGCCATTATTCATCAAGCTCAAATTAATGACAGTCATCTCGCTCTACATTCACAGTACGTGCTGCAGTATTTTTGAAGAAAAACATAGTCTGAACACAGTGGGTCACACCCAAAACTATAACCTACGAAATAATAATAAATTAAAATTAGGAAATCCTAAATGTAAACTATTTGACTCAAGCCATCAACATATGGGAATTAAAATATATCACCACCTAAATAAGGATATATTAAAGTGCACAACGTTACAAAAGTTCTGCTATGAATTAAAGATTTTTCTAGTCAGTAATCCATTTTATACGTTGAATGAATTTTTTACTAATAAATCTTTTCAAAAATAATAAATCTTATTTGACAAACACTTTTGACTATGGAATAAAATTTTACCGTTAAACTAATTTTTTTTTTTTTTTTAATCAACTTTTTTTTTTTTTTTGCATGAAAATGTTTACTTTTATTTTTAACTTTTAATTTATTTTCTAATTTTACTACACAACTGCATGATGGCGCAAGTCGAATTTATTGTATAAAATGTTACAAGGTTTTTTTTACTTAATTTTAATCTTATTTTAATTAATATATTTATTTTTTTAAATTAAAGGACAGGACATTTGTGAAATTTTATTGCTGTATTGGTCATCAAGGATTGTGTTTTTAATGTTAATTTAAGTAGTATTAGTAAATAGTATTAGCTACATTTTAGTAATAACTGTGTAAATTATATAGTGTTTTTTACAATACCGTTTTGAAAACGGTCGAATGTAAATAAAATAAAAAAATAAATAAATAAATCGGTGCTTAGTGTACATACTTATTTTACTAGTATTGTAATATAATATTCACTTGGAAATCATATTTTTCAAAAATTATTGATTTTCACCATTATGGTTAATGGTACAGATTTAAATAATGTAGATGGCTTTCCCTCTTAATTTGAACAGTAATTTTAGGTTTTCCACTATTTTAGAACTACCTTTGCAATCAAAATGGCGTTACCACTGGCACGTCTTATTGGAATAGTGCAAAATGACACAGACTACAGATACAAAATGAAAGTATGCCCCTATCGTTCAATCGCTTTTTCGCGAGACTCCAAAGCTTCGAAATAGTCTCCGAAAGAATAGTCACTGATAAATCCCGCATTCCACCTCCGCAGCACTCTCCAGAAGCGTTTACATCCAAAACTTTTACACGGCATTGTTTCCTCTGTCTATCCAAACTTTTATTTCAATCGCACACGCACGAAACACGTGCGGCTGCTCCCGCACACAGACGCGCCGCTCCCACATACGGCCCCGCCGTGGACTTGGAAAAGACACATAGGCTGAGATAAATAGTCGTAACAGAAACTAAGACTAACGAAAAGTATTACTTTGTGACGTCACTTTGACACATTTTGTATGAACGAAATCTCAAAGTAATGCAAATTGACGTCACAAAGTAATACTTTTCGTTAGTCTTAGTTTCTGTTACGACTATTTATCTCAGCCTAAGACTAATGAAAATTAGCACTTTGTGATAGCACTTTGATATATTTGGTATGAATTAAATGTCAAAGTAATGCAAAGTGACTTCAGAAAGTACTACTTTTCGTTAGTCTTAGTTTCTGTTGAGTATATTTATCTCGGCCTTAGTTTCTGTTACGACTATCTATCCCAGCTATAGATTTAACTTACGGATGAGACTAACACAGTTTCGTACAAAATGTACTGAAATAATAAGGAGAAGATAAGAAATATGATTTACAAAAATAAAAGATTCATGGGTCACGTCTTATTTAGCAGAAAAAAAAGTTGTTTGTCCGGGTTATTGTGCCCGTACACTCCACAATCAACAAACGCACAGAACACCATAGCTTGAACACATGCTTGATTTAAGGAAAACTAGAGAAATTATAAAGATTTTACACAAAACGCATTTCAAACTTAATAAGCCCGGACACTGTACTCGCAGCTACTCTAAAAGTTGTCGCATAGAGTAGGTATGTTCCATCTCTCTCCAGCTCGCGCTGCTTGAGTTGACATCTCACTTCCACAGTGTTTCTTGTAAGCACAACGCGCTCACGCTAGGTCTGTGGCCACCCCGCGCCGTTCCCACACACGACCGCGCCGCTCCCCACACAGACGCGCCGCTCCCACACACGACCACGCCGTTCCCGCACACGTAGCCGCGTCGGTGGCGGATTTCGATCTTTCGGAACTGGCGATGGAACTTCGAAATACATTTCCGGCACACAAAAATAAAGTTAGACACGGCGGCAACGAAAAGCAACAAGCACTCGTAGTTTCGTCGATTCTTGAATTAAACTTACATGAAAGTATGCGGAGGCGAGGTTAGCGAGACGCGATTACTTTCGAAAGCAATTTGTTAGGAATTCGCGGCGAATGAACGCGAATTCGGGAGAATTTTTCGTTTTCTTTTCGATAGTTTGAATTTTTTTCATTTGATTCAGGTGATGGATCGGTGTAGCCTCGATTTGCGGTTGGCCGGCGTCACCTCGAGGTAAAGAACTGACTAGACAGACATCGTAAGAAGAAAATTTAGGTATACTTCCAAAGATAGCCGATCGACATGATAGATGATCGACGCCGTGAATCAAATACAGCAGTGCTTTGCACACAACAAACTTGCCTTCAGTTTTCTCCTTGGGGTGCTTCCAAGCAAGCTCTCTGCTGGGTTTCTGTCTACATAAGTATACTTCAAAATCGAAATGTGATGCAACTAAATGATTACCTGGTATACAATTTTAACCAAGAACCTACTGAGTTACTGATAGATGTCAAATACTCGGGATCATGGGTGATACTTATTTTTCATTTCATTTTATTCATTCAAATTTTTGGTAGTTAAACTACACTAAGTTACATCACAATACAAACGGAAAGATCCCCGGACTCGATTATCTCAGTAAAAAGCACCCGAAAAGAAACTTCACTAGTTTAAATTTATTTTTCCATTCAGTTTTTGTCAGGTATATATAAATATATAATCGTTATATCGGGCCAAAACAAAAATCTAACAATCGATATTTTGTTTAAAAATAAATCAACATGATATTATCTCAACATAAGTGCTATGCCTCAAATTTATTCATATTGCATGGATACATTGAACTATATGGATAGAAAATACGGACATTCATTGCCGCTAACTATCGTTCATTCAATTCGATGGTACCAACGGGCGGGATTGACCAGCTTACAGTTTTTTGTGGTATCCAAATAACGAACGATGAATCCCTTAGTTTAAATGCAGGCCCATGGAGCTGAAGTCTTCACCGGTCTTCACCTCCATGTGCAGGCCCTAATGGGGAAGAAAACTGCTTATTGATCACGACAGGTGGCGTCTAAGCGAGCTCACCTAAAAGATCTGTCATAGCTGTCAGATACCATACAAAATAAAACAGAAAAGATTTGAAAATTTTATTTATTCAATCTATGTTATTGAAATGACACAATTTTCTCCATATCATTCCTAAAATAAATAGTTCCTTATTATGCTAATCGAAAGAAGTCCTAGGAAAGAATAGTTCACAAAAACATAACCTGTAATATTTCGTTTCATACTTTTTTCAGGTAAATGACGTTTCAATTTGTCTGAAGAAAAACAAAAACTCTTCTTTTCTTCTGAACCGCCTAACCGTCTTCTAACTGCACCATGGTATATATATTACATTTATAAACTAGTCAATCGAACTTGACAGGAATAACAGTTTTGACATATTTAGGGTGAGGTAGCTCATGCGATATCTACAAGGAGCTTTCAGTTTTAATTTTACAAGGCACAATTTAATATTGTTTATTGTTTACTAGCAGCCCGTCCCGGCTTTGCACGGGCAAAATATCATTTAAAAACATATTATTTTGACACAATGATACACAAATAAACCCTTTTCACATTGAAATATTTGAAATAAAAAAAACTTAGATTTTATTATTAGATGATTATAAGTTATTAAAGAAATAATAAATTCAAAGTGCTATAGGGAGAACCGCGCTCTCCGACGCACTATTTATAGGCACGCTCCCGCCGCCCCGGCCGGCCGGTACTGCCGCAAACGCTACGTCCCGCAATTTTTTAATCTATAATATCTTCGAAAATATTAATTTAAATCATATGCTGTAAAGGGCTCTATAGATCTATATTAAATCAACAATGTATTTAAGGTATTTAATTGGATAAGGATGAATGCTGTCTTGGTTAAAATCGCTTCGATAATTAGCCATTATTTGTCGTTAAAAGTAAATGACAAAAAATGTTTATTGTGGGATATCCATAAGAGATAGACATATATGTAATGTGTACAATACTTAGTACATTATTTTGATAAATACCATAGGGTGCGTTTGCAATGTAAGCGGAAAAAATGTATTTTTTTACGAAAACACATTGGAAACCTCAAAAAAAAAACAGTACTTCTCCACTATTTAATGGATGTAATTATACATTTAAACCTTCCTCTTCTATCACTCTATCTATTAAAAAAACCGCATCAAAATCCGTTGCGTAGTTTTAAAGATTTAAGCATACATAAGGATATAGGGATATAGGGACAGAGAAAGCGACTTTGTTTTATACTATGTAGTGATAGTGGTGATAGTGAAGTGATTCATCATCCATATACAGTACACTGCACTCGGATTTGTCATATTTTATCATTTAATCATTAGCCAGTTCGGCAATCACAGCGAAGAAACTGGCAAGAAACTCCGCTGGTTTTTTTTTTCAACGTCCACTTAGTCTAAGTTACAAAAGTATAAAGTATACACAATTTATATCATATGCAACAGTTCAGGACAAATATCAGTTTATTTGCAAAGACTATGCCCGCCATCTAACATGTTGCCAATTGGAGCAAGCCAGTCCCCACAAACAGCACCCGTTCACGAGCATCACGCCGGGCTCAGCCATCGCTTCTGTCAACCATATTTTAGGGAAAGAGGAGACCCGAACCTAGCGTCGCCGCAAGCAAAGACCTTAAAGCGAGGCACTACTCCAGTGGCAAGATGAAAAGGTTGTGAAAACTTTGTACGATTTAGTTTTAATACTATTATTTCCGTCATGAACTACTACAGTGACCTCTAAACAAAGAGTCAAAATACATAATACATTATTATTCTTACAGCTAACAAAAATATTTAATATTAACCCTTTAAATGCTACCACCTACAGAAAATTAAGAGTACAATGGTTTGAGAGCAACCTGTATAATAATATACGAATACGATTCCTGTAAGAGATTCTGACCAAAACTTACAATTAAATAAGGATATTTAATAGGAGTGTTATGTTAATAAAGTTGAATACAACAATTATTTTTAACCATCTAATACCCACTCCAGCCTTAGCGTATCTGGTAACGAGATGCCATCCATGTAACATCTTTCCATGTTCGCAGTGAAAAGGTTATGCCTTCGTTACAGCGGGCACCTGGTATAGCGGGCGGGTATATCGATGAAAGGACGCCGCTCGCCGGACAGGGCGCGCAGGCCGCGTGCGACCGACACTTGACAAATAACGTCCTGGAGATCCCGAACCCGCCCGCCTCAGCCCAGATGACCCCGCCACCATCGAAGCTGTTAGAGACGGCAATTTCCTATGAATCGTGTTGCTTTGTATGCAAAGATTGAAAAATTCAAAGAGTTCATTTGTGATTCTTAGTTTTGTACACTTCGATCATAACGTCAAAGTTTGTACACGTGTAAGTATGTAATTCTAAAAATTATCAGTACTTAAATTAATTAATAAAATGTCATTGAGGCAAAGTAAGAAATTCAATAAAAAATATAACAATATAGATTAGACATTCATATTAACATATAAATTGTTTTTTTTTTTTATTTGAGGCATACAAAAATGTATAATTAAAGTCAGGCACATTATAAAATTAACTTTACTGAATATACATACGGCAAACAATTAAATTATGATTTATTGTTTTCTTGCACAAAGTAGTTTAGGTCATAAAAAGCCATTTATGTAGGTTTTCGTTTTCATCTTTTCCAGAGAGCCAAAGCCAAAGCCTCGTGTGACGCCGCCGCATCGGAAGGAAACCCTAAACAAAGCCTCGTGTGACGTCGCTGCATCGGGAGGAAATCCTAACTAAAGCCTCGTGTGACGCCGCCGCATCGGAAGGAAAGCCTAAACAAAGCCTCGTGTGACGTCGCTGCATCGGGAGGAAATCCTAACCAAAGCCTCGTGTGACGCCGCCGCATCGGAAGGAAACCCTAAACAATGCCTCGTGTGACGTCGCTGCATCGGGAGGAAATCCTAACCAAAGCCTCGTGTGACGTCGCTGCATCGGAAGGAAACCCTAAACAAAGCCTCGTGTGACGTCGCTGCATCGGGAGGAAATCCTAACCAAAGCCTCGTGTGACGCCGCCGCATCGGAAGGAAAGCCTAAACAAAGCCTCGTGTGACGTCGCTGCATCGGGAGGAAATCCTAACCAAAGCCTCGTGTGACGCCGCCGCATCGGAAGGAAACCCTAAACAATGCCTCGTGTGACGTCGCAGCATCGGGAGGAAATCCTAACCAAAGCCTCGTGTGACGTCGCTGCATCGGAAGGAAACCCTAAACAAAGCCTCGTGTGACGTCGCTGCATCCGGAGGAAATCCTAACCAAAGCCTCGTGTGACGTCGCTGCATCGGGAGGAAACACTAACCAAAGCCTCGTGTGACGCCGACGCATTGGAAGGAAACCCTAACCAAAGCCTCTTGTGACGTTGCTGCATCGGGAGGAAATCCTAACCAAAGCCTCGTGTGACGCCGACGTATCGGAAGGAAATCCTAACCAAAGCCTCGTGTGACGCCGACGCATCGGAAGGAAACCCTAACCAAAGCCTCTTGTGACGTCGCTGCATCGGAAGGAAACCCTAAACAAAGCCTCGTGTGACGCCGACGCATCGGAAGGAAACCCTAACCAAAGCCTCTTGTGACGACGCTGCATCGGAAGGAAACCCTAAACAAAGCCTCGTGTGACGTCGCTGCATCGGGAGGAAATCCTAACCAAAGCCTCGTGTGACGTCGCTGCATCGGGAGGAAACACTAACCAAAGCCTCGTGTGATGCCGACGCATCGGAAGGAAACCCTAACCAAAGCCTCGTGTGACGCCGACGCATCGGAAGGAAATCCTAACCAAAGCCTCGTGTGACGCCGACGCATCGGAAGGAAACCCTAACCAAAGCCTCGTGTGACGCCGACGCATCGGAAGGAAACCCTAACCAATCGGGTACCCGGGATAAGCGTTGGGATCCTTACTACTCGGCCCTCGCGACGTCTGCGGTGCTGCTGGTGGCGCTCCCTGGCCTTCGCCCAATCGCGCGTTGCCAAACGGCCAGCATTACCGTGGTAAAAAGCTCTCGGGTGGCATAAACTTGTCGCTATAGTTCCGAAACAGGACACACTAAAAACAGCCTAACTTTGCCGTGTCGAAAAGGCAACTGTAACAGCACTGACAGTAAAAAGTCTTCTGACAACTCGACAGTATGGGTAGGCAAAGCAAAGGACCTTTCTTGCCATGCCTTAGGTAAATTATAACAGAGAATATTTGGAATCGTTAAACTAAATAGCACACAATAAGCACACCTGTTTCAGGGGCTTGTCTGGACGTCCATGTGAACATGGTTCGAACCTGAGAGTCCATTAATTAGAACTAGCTCGAGTAGATATTTTTTATAAGAAAGCTGCTAAAATTTCTACTTGAGAAGAATGTCCAAACCAAAATTGTATGATCTGATTACGATGTAGATTAAATCATTGTACATTAAAATAATCAAAAAACGGAAATATCGTGTAAACTATCGTGTCTATGGCGTGTAGCGACCCGCAACGGGTTGAAGCGAATTTATCGACTCGAACTTTCCAGGGCGGAGGCCGCCGGGCAGCGCCTTTGGACCTATTTCCATACATTTCCTCTCAACGTCGCCGCAGCCACCGCACCCTTGTAGACGGAAACAATGGACTAGCGCATGGATCTTCCTTGACCGCTATTCATTTCTCTTTGGTCATTTCGTTCATGAAGCGCCCGTGGGCTCATGGCGAAATGCATAAAAAATATAAGTACGGCCGTAAGCAGGCTCAGTGGCACACCGAGACCGAGTCATATGTGCATATATCATTTCTATACGAATTTCTTGAATATTGGTCGAACGGTTTTCCGGCGCGGTTTTCAGGATAACTTCAGTGCCCCGGAGTAAGGAACTAACCGGGCTGTCAGACGTAGCTCCGGGGCACTGATCCGGTCTTGACAATGTCTCCGGCGTTGGAAGCGAAACATATCGGCACAGTACGGCATCACGCACCGGGAAACCGTAAGCTAGACAAACTATTATATGTACAGCGACGGAGTGAACCTAAGACCGCATGTGAACATCTCAAATGTTTATTTTACGAAGACCGCTCTGGAATTCCATAATATGAGATTTTTTTTTTATGTGACTGGACATGATGGCTAATACCACACCTTCTGTCATGGTATTAGCCCAACACACCACGTGGGAACTAGGTGCCATGCCAGGACCTTGCTTATCTATATAGTGATCTATAGAGTGTAAAGATAGAACGACGACATTTCAGATTCTAAAATTAAGATATAAAAAAGGAAATGAACTATCTGTAATTAATCAATTTGAAATTCGATAATGGTAAAATTCAACCTCAAGACTTGTAAACATTTCCATATGCTCTTGTCACATTTTTGTTTGAAATTATTTATCCCCTAAACTTGTTTTCAAGATACCAACATTTGCTTTCTTCATAACAATAACACACAAATTTATTTATGCAATTTTATCATTCCGTATCGTTTTTCTGCGAACCTTTAATTGTCTCTTCCAACTGAATCTTAAGGTGGCCCAACCCGGCGGCCTTAACTCATTTGCGGGCATGGTACAAAACCGTGCTGTTGCGCTCTGGGACCTTCTCTGTTTCTAAGAATAAGACAGGCTCCGTGATGAGGAAGATGCAACCTGTCCACAAAAAAGACAATGTGCATAGTATATGATTTGGTAAGATTTACGAAAATTATAATTTCAAAACGGCTTATAGCTAAAAGTAAACCACGACCGCTGTAGTCAAAAATCTAACAAAAACCAAATAGATTATAAATCTTGATTAAATAAGCTATGTCTGATGACTAATCATTTTAAGATGTTCTTACGTTATCATTGCGTAATCCACCTCCAAAGTTATTGTATAAAACGCGCGAAAAATCCGAACTTTCGGGTGTTATAACTTGGAAACCAAACACAATTTTACAATGCCAATGGTCATCAGACATCTATGACAGATCATCTTCAATCAAATAAAGCTATTTTGAGCAAAATTGTGGATCTCTGACAATAAATATAGGCGTGATCTTCTTTCCCCTTTTGGATGGGGAGATGAGCGGGTTGGGCCACCTTAAAACGATTTCACTAAAAAGTGAGTCACTTGGTTGGAATTGACAGTTTTCAAAGAGGTTCGCTCGAAGCGCGGGTAATAAAGCTGCAACCTTGCAATTTCACGAGTGGTAATCGCCCTGTTTTCTGTTCACACGTCGTCAATTTTAAACAACCGCGGTACGGTGCCAAATGGCGCATTCTCATTGAGCTTCAGCTTAACACGGCCATGCTAATTGAAAGCGGCGTATTGAAGGCCTATAGCCCGGCCCAGAGTGGATCGAGGCATTACAGCAAGGCACATTCACGTTGTTCCGCGAATAATTTAAGGATGTATTTTATTGAAAGATATGTATTTTATCCTGCATTGAGGACATTAAGGTGGCCCAAACCGCTCAACTCCCTATACAAACGGGGAAAGAAGATCACGCCCATATTTCTTATCAGAGATCCCAAATTTAGCTCAAAAGAGCTTTATTTGATCGAACTTGATGTCTAATAACCGTTGGCATTGCAAAATTTTGTTTGGTTTCTAAGTTATAAGGTCCGAAAGTTCGAATTTTTCGCGCGTTTTATACAATAACTTTGGTGGTTTATTACGCAATGATAAAGTAAGAAAATCTTAAAAATATTAGTCATCAGACATAGCTTATTTCATCAAGATTTAAAATCTATTTCGTTTTTGTTAGATTTTAGACTACAGCGGTCGTGGTTTACTTTTAGCTATAAGTCGTTTTGAAATCAAAATTTTCGTAAATTTTACGAAATCATACAGTATGCACATTGTCTTTTTTATGGACATGTTGCATCTTCCTCATCACGGAGCCTGTGTTTTTCTTTGAAACAGAGAAGGTCCCAGAGCGCAACAGCACGGTTTTGTACAGTGCCCGCGAATGAGTTCGTCCCGCCGGGTTGGGCCGCCTTAAGCGTAAAGACATATATTTGGCTTCAGATAGGGCCAGTCTAGAATCTCTGAAGTAATGCAAAATGTTTAGTACATGTGTTAGTCCGTTGCTTTAGGGTTAACCTAACCTAATCATACGACTGACTGTAGTCTATTATGTTGATATTTCAACATGGATATCCATAAAAAAAATATAATTACTTCTTACAGGTAAATATCGTGACAAGCTTTTATATAAACTACATACAAAGTATCGATAATGAAGTTAATAAGTTTGATTAAATTAAAAAATGATTTTCTTCTTTTTGAGCATTTTAGTAAAAGCTTGTTTTTAAAAAGGTTTTTAACCATTAATTGTTATGGATGATTACATTACCACGGACACGTCGATCTCTGTGACCACGGACGAAGAAGACCGGACAAGAAATTACGCCGTAAGTCAAAATCAATCAAATACATTATCACTTTTAAGAATCAAAAAAATATAACATTAAAACCAACCAACCTAGAACCAACGAATCTACTATTGTAGTGTACAGAACAACGAGCATGAAAGGACGGGAGTAGCTACCTAAACTCGCTTGGTGGCGTTGCCATTTTTACATACAAAAACGGTAGAGCCGACGACTGAATTCGCTTACTACTGATTTTATGACGTCACGTAAGAACGTTAGACGATATTCAGTGCAATGAACATTCGATGTTGCGCGTCCTAAATTCGTAAGCGAACTTACTACAGTTAGACGTTTTCCACTAACTCGTGTCTGCACTGCTGCCATACGAATGTTTTTTGACCCTCCTTATTCCCTCAATGCTTAGAATCAACCAAATTAAGGTGGTCCTTCCCGGTTGGACTAACTCATTCGCGGGCACGGCTCTGGCACCTTCTCTGTTTAAAAAAATAATACAGGCTCCGTGATTAGGCGGAGGCAAAATATCCACAAAGCAGACAATGCGCATAGTGTTTGAGTTGGTAAGA
The DNA here is from genome assembly GCA_946894095.1 of Incurvaria masculella. Taxonomy (NCBI): domain Eukaryota; kingdom Metazoa; phylum Arthropoda; class Insecta; order Lepidoptera; family Incurvariidae; genus Incurvaria; species Incurvaria masculella. The sequence goes on along the minus strand of OX335650.1, from coordinate 2,807,324 downwards.
TTCACAAAAATATCAATTACAAATCGACTTATAGATAAAAGTAAATCACGACCGCTGTAGTCAAAAATCAAACAAAAACAAAATTGATTATAAATTTTCATAAAACAAACTAGGTCTGATAACTAATCTTTTTAAGATGTGTTTATTTTATCTTTGAGAAATCCACCTCCAAAATTATGGTATAAAACGCACGAAAAATTCGAACTTTCGGACCTTATAAGCTAGAAATCAAACTCTAATTTACAATGCCAATGGTCATCAGACATCTAGTTCGATCAAATAAAGCTTTTTTGAGTATAATTCTGGAACTCTGACAAGAAATATGCGCATGCTCTTCTTTCAACGTTTGTATGGGAAGTTGAGCGGGAAGTCCCACCTTAACTACAATTCGGGCGAACAGAGCCTGCAAATCTGCAGCTAGTTTCAAATGCCACCAACGTAAGAACACTATGTTGTGCGTGAGTGCGTATCGAAACGTGTGGTAGGCCGGCCGCCGCAGGACAGGCCGCGTTAAAAGCCTTTGGAGTGTGCCGCGTCACGGCCTCGTGGAGTGGAGGCTGCGTGAGATGGTCAAGGCAGATGGAACCTGGTTTTGTTGGACACGGTAAGTGCATCTACGGTAGGAAGCGGTGAACAGCCGTCAGATTCTCTTAAAGCAGTAACCATGAGAATATTTTTATGGAACCTGACCTGGATGGTCAATACCACACAACTACTATTATTATGATAAATGCTCAATACACCACATTGGACCACATAGAGCTAGATAAATTTTAGATCAAAACTCTAAGTGATTATTTTTCAATACCAAGCCTCAAAGTAACGGTCACAAAATACAGACTTTGTTCAGTTTGAGTTTAAGAACCAATATATTACTCAGTTAGAAAAAAAAATAAACTTATTAGTATGAGTATTGTCACCAAATAATATCCAACGGGAAAATAAAAACGTTTGCGTGAGGTTACAATGTGCCATAGAAGTGAAACTTCTTGCTCCTAATAAATAGATAGAGAAATCCAGAAATCAATAGCACCACTGCTTCTACCTCTTCCCTGCTGTCACTTCATGCGATCGTTTTATTTTTACTAACATTTAGTATGCTACGTACGTAGCTACCACCTCTTCCCAGCTTCCTACTAACCCCCTTTTTTAACCGACTTCTTTTACCACTAGTGTATTCGTTAGAGCCACTCTCCTTCACTGTCTCCCCCACCACGAAGCTAACTATTCTCTTGATGCGATCTTATTATTTCGTAACGTTTAAAATGTTACACCAGCCAATAAAGAAGTTTGTTTCACTTCAAAAACTCAGTGCTTTGAAATTATTGCAGGGAACACACCTATCGCAGATAAACTATACGTATGGTAACTACCTACTTAAGGTGGCCCAACCCGGCGGGCCTAACTCATTCGCGGGCACGGTACAAAACCGTGCTGTTGCGCTCTGGGACCTTCTCTGTTTCAAAGAATAAGACAGGTTCCGTGACGAGGAAGATGCAACATGTCCACAAAAAAGACAATGTGCATAGTGTATGATTTGGTAAGATTTACGAAAATTTTATTTTCAAAACGACTTATAGCTAAAAGTAAACCACGACCGCTGTAGTCCAAAATCTAACAGAAACCAAATAGATTATAAATTTCGACTAAATAAGCTATGTCTGATGACTAATCTTTTTAAGATGTTCTTACTTTATCATTGCGTTTTCCATCTCCAAAGTTATTGTAAAAAACGCGCGAAAAATTCGAACTTTCGGACCTTATAACTTAGAAACCAAACACAATTTTACAATGCCAATGGTCATCAGACATCTACTTCGACCAAATAAAGCTATTTTGAGCAAAATTTTGGATCTCTGACAAGAAATATGGGCGTGATCTTCTTTCCCCTTTTGTATGGGGAGATGAGCGGGATGGGCCACCTTAAGCGAAACACACACACACAGTCAGTTCACCAGTATGTAACGGTTTGCATAAAGTGTGTTAGCTGCACGGTCGGCCGATTGATTGATTGCTAGAATGGAGCGTGTTCGGCGATGCTCGCACAGCCAGAGCGACGCGGACTCTGGGCCGCTTGCTCGACCGTCCGTGTTACATAATTCCATGCCAGGATCGTGATGGCGTATTGTACGGTACTTTAGACTCGAAATAGCTCCAAGCAATACCTACATTCATGTACGATGTATTTATATAATTTATTTTAATTATAATAGAGTGTAAGGAAGAATTACTTCATGCGAAGTTGTATCTTGGTCTGTTTGTTGTGGTTTCTAGTAATTGTCATCAAACTGGGGGTCCATTCAGGGCAAGAGTGAGTTCTAGTTTGGGAGTGAGTTAACCCAAAAATAGCTGGCCAGGAAATATATGATTATTTAAATAACGGAACCGTTATTTATACTTCAAACGTATTTACGGGACAGACCAGATTTTTTCCTAACTGTAACGATGTTCAAGAAGGGTGGAAACATTACCCATTTAATAATGTGAGTTAATATTTAGTGAAGAATTCGAACTCACTCTTGCCCTGAATGGACCTCCTGTACTATAAATTATTCTAAAATGAAAATGTACAAGAATAAAAGTCGAAGTACAGGCAGAAATTAATGAAGTTCTTACAATAAGTGGAGATTGTCAATACTCAACATTTGTATACCTATACTGTACACCCGCACTAGTAAGTGCCTCAGCTCAGGGCGTGTATTCTTGGCATTCAGTCATTGCGGATTCAGTAGAGTTAACAGTAATGTCAAAGTAAATTCTTCTTCTGTTAACTCTACTGAATCCGCAATGACTGAATGCCAAGAATACACGTCCGTATTCATGAAAGTCTGACAAAAAGCTGTCGGTTTATCCTCATTTTTTCTGAGATTTAAACACCCCTTCAGGTACCAAAGCGGAAGGTAAGAATACTGCATCAAAATCTGGTACTCAGTTCTCAAGCTAGAAGCCGATAGACAAACTGAAATGACAATAAAATATTTTTAAATAAAAAAAGGACCGCCTTCAAAAAAACCGGAACTAAAAAGCAAAAAATAATTGGTTACTTTTAATTAATGTGCGAAAAGCTATTTTAATTCTAACTAATTATGTACAATTTCTTAATTTTTAATCATCTTTTGAAGTCGGTGCCTTGGGTAGAGTTCGCTCTGCACGCTGCTGACCGAACAGACACTATTTCAGCCGAACGCACCAGAAGGCTACGAGAGCGTAAACAACCTGAGTCAGCAATGATTGGTCCACAGAGCATTTTAAGCGACCGCTCGTCTAACTGGAGATGACCTTAGCGTTGGTTTACGTGCAAGCTGATATCGATCCAGCGCAGCGTACTGAAATTGTGTTTCAACGATTATTAGTACTTTCGGTTTTATAAGGGCGCGCACTGGTGAAGGAGTACGTTAATTCGCTGCTCTGTGTTGATTGGTACTTTCTACAACATTGATGGGATATGTACTAACCGCACACTCCTTTTGACATGTAGTTAAGAGCAAACACCTCAAAGTCGCTACCTATTGTTTTCTATTCTTTTTTATATGTAATTTTTTTGTTTTGTGTTATGTAGGTATTTACGTAGAAATAAAAGTACACCTACCTAAATATTTACCATTTAAGTGGTCGTTGTTTTTATATTGGTTTGCTTGTTTATTTTGTAGGGTTTTCTTGTAAATATTTTTTTTCTGTGTTCGGTATTTAGTTTTATTATAAGGCATATTTATATTACAAAGTACTTGCCTAAATATGTACTTACATACGTTTTTCCGACCTGTTTGTTTATTTAATTTTTATTTTTGTGTTTTGTTTAAGTACGTAAATGTAAGTAGCTACCTACTTATATTTCTTTCTTAGCCATAGGTAATATTAATCTAACTACTTGCAGCCCTTAAAGAACGTCTACCCAAGGCACCGACTTCAAAAGATGATTAAAAATTAAGAAATTGTACATAATTAGTTAGAATTAAAATAGCTTTTCGCACATTAATTAAAAGTAACCAATTATTTTTTGCTTTTTAGTTCCGGTTTTTTTGAAGGCGGTCCTTTTTTTATTTAAAAATATTTTATTTTTTGCTTTTTAGTGGTGGCGTAACTTTTTGGCTCAAGGTGGGCGAGCCGTCCTGCTCAACTTCACATACAAAGTGGAAAGAAGATCATGCGCACCTCACTATCCCATGCGAACTCTCTAAACTGTTACTAAACCCTACAAAGAACGAGCATTAGCAGAAATGAAACCATTGAGAAATCTCATTTCTGACGAAAGGTAGACCGGTTCCTATCTGGATTCATGAGTTCACGGTTCATAAGATAGAGTGCTGTGACAGACGTACGGACGGACGGACAGCGGAAGCTTAGTAATAGGGTTCCGTTGGTACCCTTTGGGAACGGAACCCTAAAAAGACAAAACAACGAATGACCGGAACCGCTGAGCTTCTGAATTTCTCATCCTTCCATCGTTCCGGATAGTCTGTTTCTTGCGTAAGCTTAAGTTGTATGAAAATGTGTACATATTGGCCTCGTTTATCCCCCCTTAACAGTTGAATTTTGTAAAATCCGTTGTGAGCGAGCCTTTTCGTCTTAACAAGAAGTCACTGAAAATTTTAAGTTTCGAGGATAATTGGTTTCAGAGATCTCAACATGAGTGGTTTTCGCCTAAATGTGTTCATTTTGACCTGTTTTACCCCCCTAATAGTATAATTTCCAAAAATATTTTCTTCTTAAGCATTCCCATCTAAAACAAAACCTACTCTGACATTTCTGGGTTCAGCGGCTCTAGAGATAGAAATGTGTACAATTTGCCCTCTTTTACCCCCCTTGAATACCCCCAACAGTTGAAGTAAGAAAAAACCTTTCATACTGAGCAATCTCACCCGAAAAGAAAGCTATTATAACTAAAAAATCACATTTCTGGGCTCGCGGGCTTAAGAAATTCGATGTTTGTTATAGTTAAGTACCAAACTACTGAACCGATTTTGATAAAAAAATAATGGGACCAACTAGAAAGTATACCCTTTCGAACAAAAAAAGAATTTTCCAAATCGGTCCAGGGGTCTTCGAGTAATCGGTGAACATACATAAAAAAAAAAAAAAAGATTCCGACGAATTGATAACCTCCTCCTTTTTTGAAGTCGGTTAAAAAGAGAGACAGACGCCAGCCGTTGGATTTAAAAAAAAATACAAAAATATAGCAAAGTTAATATTCTTTTTTTTTATTTAACTAGACATGGGTACCTAATAACAACTGCCATGATATTAGCCTAACACACCACATGGAAACTAGGTGTCATGCCCGGACCTTTCTTATATTGCTCGGCTACATTGGGCTAGATGGAAAACACTGACAGCGCGACTAACATTGGATTATTTCTTTGTCAATGATTTCTTTTGACAAAGTTGCCAATTTAATTATTAAAAATAAGAGTACACGCGGGGTTCTGCATGTATTTGGATCATATTTGTATTCAAAACTATTTTTGATAATTTTGATTTTAATTAAGCCTAATTTTCCTCCTATGTAAATTGGGAAGAATTTTCGGAATCAATTTTACTTTCCCACGTATTCATATACAAATATCTTTAAATATGCATCCAAAAACGATTATCTCATTCTCAAATCGGGGTGATACAAGACGTTTGAATTATAAATAAAGTAACCCTCTCCGAGGTAACCCCTAAATGTGCGGTTTGCGACCCAACTCACCTGCGTCGCTGATGGAGATTCCTTCATGGAAAATTTAATATTCATTCAAAAGGCCCATTTATTTTCACAAATTTTGAATGTAACATTCAAAATTTTATTTTATTTTTATTTTTATATAAAAAAAAATTATATTTGGCTCCTTGATTCTTAAGTGGGTATCAATGAGTAAAATATTGTAAAAAATAAATTATTTTTTTCTTTGAAACTGCCGTCTTAATAGGATAATGAGGTTTTTTTTTTGCGACCTGGCATAGACGGCTAATACCACACAACTATCGTTATGAAATTAGCCCAATACACCACAGTCCCGAAGGAATTAGGTGCCATGCCAGGACCTTCCCTTTATGAGCACGGCTACATTGAACTGGATGGAAAACACGGACAATTTTTCATTGCCGCTTCGACCATCTTTTCATCCAATGCGATGGTACCAACCCGGGCGGGCTTAAACCCTACCACCTAGGTGGGGGAAGGGGACCTACAGTTTTACATGCATTCCGAACTATGGAGCAGCTCGCATTCGTGACAAAATGCACTTATAGAACTCGGAAAGAGAACAGTGGTGCATGTCGGAATTGAACCCAGGCCTCTGGTACGCTAGGCCAGTCCCCGCGCCACTAGGCTACTAGCCTAGTGGCTTCCATACAATGGCTCGTGCCTGATTCCTCTCTCAAATTAAGAAATAGTTTATGATATTTTTTACATTAAATCAATAGAATGAAAGCTACCTCTGTACGTTTTGATTTTTTTGATAACTTAACTTATATCCATTATATACGCCCTTAAACATTTTCATACAAATCTTTAGAAGGGTCTCAGTTCATTTAATTACTGTGCAAAATATCACAAACATATAATCTTAATTTGAATGAGAAATCAGTCATGATATTGTTTGAAACTCGATCATGTCGTTATCCTTTTAACAACTAAAAAGGTATTTTCACGCAGAAGTAAGTGCGCCGTCGTCGTAATAAATTTAATACACGTTTTAAGTGGAGTGCAAAGACGTCCTCTTGCCGCCTCTTAAATAGAGAAACTACACGAAGAACGCGCGCGAATTACAACGCGTACTAACAGATCCGCGATAGACGATGCGTTTCCGCCAGTACAGCCGCAGCGGATGCTGACACGACAAAACACTTAGCGGCAGGGGTGGGCAGCGGCGCGCCACCTAGCGGTGAATACTTCGAGAGCACTTCCGGATAAATCTTTTAAAAAAAAGATTGACAATGATATTTAAATGTGCCCTAATTTGTACGCAGAAACTTGTATACAGTGTAGCAATACAAACAAGTACGGCACCTGTACTTAGCAAATGGAAAACGAATTTAATGGGTTACAGATAGATTATACAGAATAAAGGTGCAGATCCCACTAGCCTTATTGTGCTACAATACTAGCACTAGGTATACTTTCACGATTCCTGTGTCGGAGATAGAAAACTCGCGGCGTATTTGGTATTTAAATGCGTGATAACAGCTTCAGATATTTACGTGCAATGTTTCATATATATCTAGATCATCAAATTATCCTTTAAATTATTGTAATTTAAAAAATTGTCGTAGTATTACTTTATTTTATAATTAAATATTTCTTTACTAACCTTATCTAAATGAACATAAGGGAACACTAAGAATTATAAGTGTGGAACTTCGCGCGAACTTTCGCGTTGCTTCATCTGGCAAAACTGCAACTAGTCTGCTGTACGTCGTTGACAGCGTTTTTTTTTTTTCGTTGCAATCTTCGTCGTTCATGCGAATGCATGTTACCAAATGTAGCAATTCGAACTTTTTGACACATAAAGAGCGTAAATCTTAAGTCACTAAAAATCTAATTACTCAATCAAAAATGCCATTTATTCTTTCAAAAATAATTTCCAGTACCTAATCATAATTATCATACCGCGACGCGACATTTGAAAAGCTAGGTATTTTCTTCGTTTTCATGGATGGCTCCTATCGATATCATTTAAGCTCAACACCTCGCATAAATAGTTAAAGTTTTAATCCGTCTTGATAATGTTGAATTACCCAAACAACTTGTTAAAATTATTATTTTTGTCATGAAAAATATTATCACGAACATAATTCCACAGCTGTGCCAACGAACAATTGGACATAAAATATGCAAGTTACAAAATAATATCGCGAGACATCAAATCCTTTATCTAATTAAAGTTAGCATTTCACAATTATACATATACAAACGATTGGAGATTACGACGTTGATATGATATTTCATAGTAACTCGTAACTTTAACGTAAAGCTCCATTTACACAAGCAGTATTGTTTTGTCCTCTCTCAGTGTAAATGTTGTTATCCGAAATAATATTCACCATCAATTGTATTAACCTTGCTACACCGTAATAATTCCACGTTGAATTATGATGCCCGACAGACTGTGATAGACCAATGTAAGACTCTTACACCAGAGAATACTTTTAGTAACTTTGTTAGTTCTAAGTAATTTCAACTGAGGGTTGGTGTTTCTATTGTTCTTTGTTCATTGCCTTAATCTGTTCTACCAAGGAATTGTTTGGCAGTAGCATTTAGATCTAAGTGCGTATTTCATAATTGTGCATGGAAAAATATGTTATGTAAACCCGTAAATTTTCTTTGCGGGTTCTTCTTTACTGGGTTGATCGAATCCGCGGCTCTTATTGACGTAACTTAGTGTAGTTTGACTTCCAAAAAGTTTAAATAAATTAAATGAAATAAGAAATACTCACATTTAAGCTTGTGTAAGTGCGGCTTAACTCTTGGCGACGTATGCTCGCTCAAGCCCTCTCAGACCAGCAACTTTCCAGACTCGGAATGCGAGCAACAACACTCGAGTCGCAGTAGTGGCCGCAATATTTAAATGTTACCTACATTTCGATTTCGTACGGCTTGAATATCGTTTTGTGGGTACTTGCAGATCCATTCCAGCGGCCATAGCGGGAATTGAATATACGCTGATGCTGGCTAAACGACCACGTTTGCTGACCTTATTTTTGTTAAAATCGATAGCATGTTTTGGATTTATTTTTATTAAGCCAATGCCCAAGTACATTTATTAGTAGTAGTATTATAGCCGACATTTTTTTATAAAGAAACAGACTAATATAAGAAGAACATTCAAGTATTAGAACTGATTTTTTTAGAACTTTTTATGGTCGGAATGTAAGTATACTAATGTTATTTAAACTTTCCATAAACAGCTACATAACATTAAGATATTGTACTAATACTGAGCAAATATCGGCCATTTGTATTTCCATTTTATAGAACTAAGTCCGATTTTAAGATTATAAAAATTCTGTTGAAGGTTACGACACCTGATAGACATGGGTATCTCATAAATGTATTGTTGAACAATTATTTCAAATGTGCCAATTTTTTGTACACCAAAAATCGGTATTAGATACTACTGATAAGATTGAAAATATAATTGAACATTTTACATAACATAAGTTTATATGTTTCTGCGATATTAACAACATACATAAATATAAATACTTGCGAAATTTTATTTGGAAATGAAAAAATTCAAATGAAAAAAAAAAACCATGTATTATCGAGAACGATATAGATATATATATAAAAATAATATGCAAGATATTTAATAAATGGTAAAAGTATATTTTCAGGTAATTTTTCCTTTTCTTGTACAAAATAAAGTGATCTCAAAATCCAATTTGATTGGAAATCCGTGGAGCAATGACGACCAAAACCAAACAACATTGCCAATCTCTATGTAATAAGGCATTATTATCTATAAAGAATCGCGTGAACATGAAATTGGCAAATAACGAAAGCAGAAAACTAACTTGGTTGCTATGTAACGACTAGATAGAAATTTGCGGAAAAACATTTTATTTTATTTATTGGTGTCCCTTTTTTACGAATTCATATTGAATGTGGAATCTCTGAAAGACCTCCCCAAATATTACGTTTTTTTATGAAACTTGTTCACACTGATCGTTTTATTTGTTGTTTGCGTTATTAAAAATTGTATGCATAATTCATAAATTATCAACTGAATTAAGGTAAAAAAAATCTCGGATGCATTTATGCACAGACTCCTGCTAAAATTGTTTCGGAGGCATTTATCAGCATCTATTCCATTTAAATTAAAGAAATTCTAAAGAAATTAAGAATGGTATACAGAGTGTCCAAGGTTCGACCAGGAATATCGAAATGATCCATGTTTTATAATCTAATAAACACATTATAAAAAAAATCCTACCTGCAACACTCTTAAGTGTATGCTCAATGTAAAATAATAAAAGTAATACAGATAATTATTACTATAACTTTGTAACATTGCCTTTATAAGTCCTCAAAAAATATCTTAAAGTGCGTTTAAGTTATAACTACATTCATTGTAATACATAAGCTGTAGTTAAACTTATCCTTAAGTATATTTACTAAAATTATTAACTAGGTAGATACAAATATTATCATTGCGTTTCCTACAGTTAAAACATGTAAAATTACGCTCTTGCATAAAAAATATCCTCAGCGGACTTTATTTTTGTTCTTGTATAGTAAGTTATGCAGTACAACAAATCTTGTAAACGACCCCAAGATTAGTTTACCAAAAGTTCTGCACAAATACCTATCACCCTTCGATATCCTATTCAAACGATTTATACGAACGGCCCGCGTGGGTCGCGAAATAACAAAAACCTAGAATTTCTTTCTCACCTTCATCATTTGGATAATCGAAATACAAGATTGAGTGCGGGAAAAGATTTTTTCCTTCCCGCGGTTTTCTCGCTAGCACTCGGCGGGAGGGCTACATGAGACGATATTTCGCACCTCAAACACGTGTATAATATGTAGGTTTGAGGAGAGATGTAAAACTGATGAATAATTGCACTATTTTAGTTTATCCGTGCAACAAGATAAAAATATACATGAGGTAGAGTTTTTAGTGGATAGTAACAAACGAAAAGTAAAAATAGTGCTTTATTTATAAACCAGCGATCCGGTCCGGCTTTGCACGGTTTATTCCCACACAATTTTAAAACTGACATATGCCACAGTATAACGCACATCGTTCTGTTAGCACGAAGCGATATGGTGATTCGATTTGGGTATTGTTTGACGGGACTGAGAGAAAATCCGTCCCTTTCTAGTCCTAAGATTTAAAAGTGATTTGAATTGATGCGAAAAAAATCTGAACATCCGATTGCTAATCTAAGATTGCCAGAAACATGCTTCAAAATCGGTCACGCCGTTATTTTCTTTTGGACTTCCACCCAACTTAATCAACCAACCAAATTAATCAAGCTTTTCCGTCGAAAATCGCTATAATAGTTGTTCTCTAAACTCAGGATTCCTGAATCTTGATTATGGAATGCCAGGAATAGGCCTGCTGCACAGGATCATCTGCTGGACTGATCTGGGGATTGCCTGACCATTTCATAGAGAACATACACAGATTTCACAAGTTTGCCTTCATGGCCAAATCCGTAACTATAAGAAATAGCAAAAACACTCAAAGGAGTAATAATAACGATTTTGATTAAATCTAAAACAACGATATAAGATTTTCGAAAAAAAAAAATTCTAGCCGGGAATCGAACTATCCGCTCTTGAAAAAAAAATACACCTGTATTATTGCACCAGTCAATGGAGTTGCTTATAAGGAAAAAATTCTGTGAAATAATATTCCACGGCAAACTAAAGCAATTAGTTGATTTTTTAAAAACTGATCCATATTTTCATGTGTTCATACATTACCCGTGCCATCGCACGTACAGAGCGCATCGCCCTAAAGATCTTCACAATACAGGGCCGCTGCTTTCAGACAGTCTTTAGCCTTCATTCTGATAACCTCAAAAAAGCTAATCCAACACAATCGAACTATCGCCAGAGCAGTGGCGATAACAGACTAGGAAAGGGGAAAATTAAATAAAATCTGTTCGCGATGCCGTAATGGGAAATCTTCGACATCCAATTCCCGCAACAGAAGACGCGAGACATCGCTGATTTTGAAGGAAAGTACTAGGCAATTTAAATATATTGCGCCGCCCCGGCAATAGTTCCAATCTCCTGCTATATAAACACGGCGGGGCCATTATGAGGGCGGGCGGAAGTTTGTCTCGCCTTTCTCGACTTTTCAGGAGTTCTCGAACGCTTTATGCAAATCCCCCGTTCGGGCAGATGAAACGCGCAATGTTCGCAAAAGGCAATACAAATGTATCGCGATATATTTCCTTTTGTTTATTTATTGTTACGATATATTACGCGCCGCGATAAAGTGTTAGAGATGTTATAGCGTTATTGATGATATTTTATTGCGAGCTCGAAATGAGAATACCCTAATAAAGAGACGGCGTTTTCGATCTCGCGATTGTTGGATGGGGCCTTTTATGGGTTATTATGGAAATAAAACAAATGGTTACTTTGTATTTCCAGTTGCAATCCAACAAAACTTCAGAGATTTTGATTGAAGTCTCAAATTAATAAGTATTATACGTTTATAATAATTGACACTGAATTTGTAATGTTTTCAAAGTTCAAATTTAAATATTTAATTTAAAGCCATGCAATATTAAATTACTTACTTGATAGCATGAAGTTATAACCATATGGAAATAAGTAACCCCGGAAGAATTAGCGCTAATAAGTAAATACTCGTAAGGAGATCTACAGCTGTGGAATGATACCCACGGCTAGCCTCGCCAGTCTTTTTAGGGTTCCGTACCCAAAGGGTGCCAGCGGAACCCTATTACTAAGCCTCCGCTGTCCGTCCGTCCGTCCGTCCGTCCGTCTGTCACAGGGCTGTAACTCATGAACCGTAACAGGTATGCAGCTGAAATTTTTACAGAGTGTGTATTTATTTTGCCGCTATAACAACAAATAGGTAAAAAGTAATAATAATAAAAAACAAAGGAAGACCCATCCAAAGGGAGTCACCGATAAACACTTATTTTTACTTATTTTTAGGTTTCCGTACCCAAAGGGTGCCAACGGAACCCTATTACCAATTCTCCGCTGTCCGTTCGTCCGTCTGTCTATCACAGGGTTGTATCTTATGAACCGTAATAGATAGGCAGCTGAAATTTTTACAGAGTGCGTATTTATTTTGCTGCTATAACAACAACTAGGTAAAATATAATAATAATAATAATAAAAGGGGGGCACATACAAAAAATGCTGTAAAAATTGTACGATGGTACGGAACTCTTCGTGTGCGAGTCCGGCTCGCACTTGGCCGGTTTTTTTAAGTTCCTCTTTGTTTTCTCTGATTTTAAATTCAGAGTAATGTTCTGTTTAATTATGTTTAAATAAATCCATAATATATAATAATAATAAGGTCTATGGTATGCCAATTTTATAAATGTGTTTTATATATTAATTGTGTTGTTTAGCTAGAGCGTTGATTGGTGATTGATTTATAATTGTAATTGTGTAAAAAATAACACTGGGGATGAGGCAAAACAGCATGCTCAAATGGGTTTTAACAGAGCAGCGCATTGGCTTTACTCTAATTTGCTTACCCTAAACAAAAGCAAAACCAAATTTGTAGCTTTGTCCATCTCCAAAAGAACAGAGCCTGTTGAAAATTTGCGTATCAAGGTGCACGAAAAAAACTGCAACTTTGCTGACGACCAATTATTACCCGCAAATTGTATCTGCCGAGAGCTAGAGCAGGTACGAGAAATCTCCTTTCTGGGGCTAATAGTAGACGAAAATTTTAACTGGAAAGCTCAAATCAACAAACTTGCTGGTCGTATACGCAAATTGATTCATTTCTTCGTTGAAGTAAGAGATATTGCAGATGATACTTCAATGCGATCTATTTACTATGCACTCTGTCAGTCTCTCTTACTGTACGGAATATTGGGTTGGGGTGGAGCCACAAAGACAATTTTAAATACAGTTGCCAAGGCAAAAAAATCGGTATTGAGGGTAATAAACCGGAAACCATTCCAATACCCGTCAGATAGTTTGTTTAAAGAGTATCATGTGCTGGACGTTAGACAATGTTATATGCAAAAACTGCTGCTTCACTATCACCTATGTAAAGATGATTTCATTAAACCATTCACCCACTGCACACGACAAGTTACCAGAAATAACTTAGCATCTTTAGCTCTCAAAACAGAATTTGCTCACAGATTTTATTACCATTTAGGCCCTAACCTTAATAATAAAATGTCTTCAATATTTAAAGATAAAACTCATAAACAGATAAAATCTGAAATAAGAAAATATTTAATCCAGCCAGGAAGAGAAGCTTCAGAAAAACTTTTAACTTATTTTTATTAACAAACATTTATATATACCACTAACACACCATACCACACCACATATACACCATATATATCGCTTTACTGATCTTAATTTTTGATTAAAAAAATTAATAAGACTTTGGTTCTAGATGACTGTTCCTGTATTATTCTTTAATTTAATTTTAGTTTAGTATAGTACATATCATACTGCAACTTGTTCTTTTTTTTATTTGTATAGTATCTATTAACTCTTTTTCTTGGGCAAGTATTTATTGAGGCACATGATTTAAGCCAAGCGAAAAAAAAACCCGCATGCTTCAACACGGGACTCCTAGCGAAGCATTCGGGACACAACCTTTGCGAATGTAGTCAGCCTGATGCTGGACTACGACTCGCTTCACGGGTACAACATTTTCTACAGATATTATAGATGTATAAGAAATGATAATGTATTGTGCCTTTATTTGCAAATAAACTTACTTACTTAATTATAAAATTTAAAAAATCAAAATAATTAGAAGTCAGTTATTAAAAACATATGATATTTAAATAAGCCTTATAGAAGCCTCGCCGGTTGCTAACAGTCACCCATTTTTCCGTTGTTTCACGTCGACTATCACCGAGGCTGGCAACACCCATTTGTCCACAACCCATGGTTATATTGAGCAATAGACCAACGGTTTCAGCCCTAGGCTACTGTCTGCTCTAAAATATCTACTTATCCATATGTAGTTATTAATTGCATAACTAAATATAGCACTTGCACGCTGTGCTTTAAGCTTATGTATGACTTAAACTGTCAAACCAAATCCACCGCCAATACCTACGAATATATCCCAATTGAACATTTCAAACACCCAAAGGTCGGCTGGAAGAAAGCTCTTCGGGATAAGTCCGTCTTTGCGTCCGACGTATAATTTTGTTATTGCACTGTACTTTATATTGTACATTTTCATTTTGTAGAAGTAATAAAGAATGTTCAATCAATCAATACTAACTTTTGCGTTTGAGTTTGAGAATACAACTATTTCGAGGTTAACTTCGATGGAGGTATCTCTAAAGTTCAATGATTTCAGCGATGAAAAAAGGTAGAAAAACCTTATTTCCTTCCTACAACCGCCGTAATAACCGCTAACTAGCTCGAAGAGTCGCGGCAGCCAATTAATTTGCCTGCCCCTTCAACGGCACTATTTATAAAGGAGATTTTAACGCGAGGAAAAAATACCAGTCGACCCTCCGTCGGCGCTGAGCGGGTTTTCCTATTAAAGGGTTTTTTTTTAAATTGAAATGTAGGCCAGCTGTTATGAAAGTTTATCGAACAAAATATTTTAAGGGTGGTTAAAGTTTCGTTAAAACTATGAATATTACTCGACCGCAGGGCGGCTTTGTACTGCCTAAAACTTGAGCGGCTCGCATCTAAGGACTCGCATTGCATGCCAGAGGTAATGGGTTCAAATTCCCGCCCCGTTCACACACCGCGTACTTTCACTTTCTGAGTTGCCGACGTGCATTTTGTCACGAATGCGAGCTGTTTCATGTATAGTTCGAAATACAGGTAAAACTGTATAAAAAACCACACCCACCGTAATGATATTAGCCCAATACATCGCAATCCTAAAGTAATTAGGTGCCATGCCAGGGCCTTCCCTATGCAGGGCCATATTGAGCGTGATGAAAAACACGTAATATTTTTCATTGCTGTTTCTTCCATCTTTTCATCCGAAGGGATGGGTACAAACCCGGGTGGGCTTGTACCTGCAACCTAGTAGAGGAAGGGGGTAAACATCTTAATCTACTTACAATTTTACATGGATTCTTTTAAATTATTGGAACCATTTTTTTTTTATGCGACCTGACATGGATGGCTAATACCACACAACTACCGTTATGATATTAGCCCAATACACCACATTCCCGAAGGAATTAGGTGCCATGCCAGGACCTTCCCTTTATGAGCACGGCTACATTGAACTGGATGGAAAACACGGACAATATTTCATTGCCGCTTCGACCATCTTTTCATCCAATGCGATGGTACCAACCCGGGCGGGCTTAAACCCTACCACCTAGTAGGGGAAGGGGACCTACAGTTTTACATGGATTCCGAATCATGGAGCAGCTCGCATTCGTGACGAAATGCACTTATCGAATTCTTAAAGAGAAAGACAGTGGTGCAAGTTGGTATTGAACCCGGGCCTCTGGTACGCTAGACCAGTCCCCGCTCCACTAGGCTACGAGCCGCTCAAATGGTACAGTTCGCATTTGCAACGAGACTTACTTATACAACTCAGAAAGAGAGCGCAAGTTGTGCGCGAAAAGGCCCGATTTGAACCCACGACGAGCAAGTCCAAACGCCCCTGAGCCGCTCGAAATTTAGCGAAACGAGGAGAATGGGGACACCGAATATCGAAGCTCGGGAGCCAGAAGTGGCCCCAATGATGATGTTTATTCTTTCAACAGTCGGCGCTACATTTTTATCTCAACTCAATTTTCATCCGTGGAGTCGAAGAAACGGACAGGCGAAGAGAACCCGGAGCAGACGGCGCCGCGCATTCCCTGTTCCATGCTGTTCACACGGCGTTTAATTAAATATTCTCGCGAGCTCTTCTTTAAACTTCGCACCTCGGAATGCTGCGCTATCAGAAAATACTCCCTCTAATGCTAACCTCACGCCCCGCGCCCCGCCCCGCCCCGCCCCGCCGCGAGCTACGCACTGCAATATTGCCAACTAAAATTAAATTCCAGAGTACAGTTTCACGCAGCACGCTGAAACACAAGTCGCATTGCTGTTGCATTAATACTAGCTTAGTTAATTTAGAAGTTCAGGTTAAGAATAGTTTATTTCCCAAAATAACATTACATTCACTTATATGAGAAACATTTAATTTAGTATAAGTATGTTGCATTGTTGCGTTGCGGTAACAATACAATGATTTCATAGTTGGAACCTTAATATAAATAGAAAGTATAGTAAGAAAGTTAGTGTAAGGTATTAGCAAAAAAAAAATTTAACAGCTGTCTTGAAAATGTCATCGACTCTAGGTTTTTAATATCATTTAGAAGCTTATTAAATATTTGTACACCATCATATAGCAAAGTTCTTTTACCGTAAAGTGTGCGAGGAGTGGGGTCGCGTAGGTTCCGGGCGTTTCTTGTGAAGTGTGTGTGTATGTCACTGTTTGTCAAGAAACTCGTCTTCATGTGTATGTCTCCCCGTAGAATGTTTCTTATTAATATGCATGTGTCGAATTTATACATTTGTATTATGTTTTTTAATTTTATTTCTGTGTATAGAGTGTTAGTGTGTGTGAGGCGATAGTATTGAAAGAGGACTTTAATATTTTTATTTTGAGCTATGTATTTGTAAATTATGAATTATTGAATGAGCAGTTGCGATTCATAATAGCAAATGAAGCTCCCGTAAAATTTTGTTTCGCAGCTAGATAAATATTTACAGATTGATTATGTGTGCTCGTTCTTACTCAATGTTTCCAATAGGTAACAGTATTAAAGTTACAGTGAATAATAAATAGTTGACTTAAGGTGGGCCCGTAAGCATCAGAAAATTACGCCCCCCATACAAATACTAATCATTTGAAAACCACTGTTCCAATTTTCTTGATATTCGGATTCTTATATCAAGCAACAAATATTTATGTCTGCACGTGCATGTATTTTTAAAGAAATCTATCCTGTGTCACAAAACAGAGAAAAAAAATTGCATGCAGATTTTCTTCTGCCTATTGTTGTTTATTTCAGATTTTTCAACAAAGCAAAAACGTGCAGACACAGATATTTATTGTCGGATATTAGATACCAAATATCAAGCCAATCGGAACATTGTTTTTCAAATGATTAGTAACCTACGTTTGTAAGGGGAACAAAGATTACGGGCCTAAGTCGATTGTACAGAAATAAGTAAATTTTTATTTTTATTTATAATGTTACACAAACAAATGACACCACCAGTGTTTAGTCTAGGATAGCATCTCAGCAGTATTATACACACCATCACAGTCATTGTACAATCGTTGTCTCTGAAATCTTTACACCGGAAATAGAGACAAATTTGAGATCTCTTTCTGTCATACATGTGGGCTTACCATAGAAATATATTCAAATAAAATCTACAAATAAAAGACTAGTCACTTATATCTGTTCACATCTGATAGCATGAAACTAGCCTTCCGCCTAATAAGATTCAGATGGAACAAGGCAGCACCGGCGCAGACCAGATCCGGGGCCTACCCAGAGCCTAATGAGGACTATAAAACAATTTGCCCATTACTGTAAAGTATGAGTGGAGGGGCCTATTCGTCTCGACTTCCCGCAATATGTGCCTCGCCGGTTAATGTAGGGCCCGGCGCGGCGCCCGGGACTACAGTGTGCTCGCAGGTAGCTAAATACAACTGTATTGGACTAAATCAAGATATCACGAGGAGCGCGAACCGAAACAAAAGACACTGACGCGCACTACCTGCCAGGCGCGCTACCTGTCCCCTCCCCCGCACGCCTTTCACAATTATCTGCCTCGCCTACGACCGATACCCACGAAAAGCCCTATGATATTATTATGACTGCTTGCACCGAGATATAGATTGCCTTACTCACACATTATGCCCCGAAATATGTTCATTTGTATTATGTTGTAAATATACGATACTTAGATAATGTGTGTTTAGGACTGTAAGATAAATAACGTGTACAGCTCAGTTAAGTAACCTCAGGCGAGGCCACGATATGTTTTTTGATAATTGTGTTAGCTATAAGTCCTTTTAGAATAATATTGTAAATAAAGTATATGAGTCTTGTTGTAAATAAATGTATATACGTGCCGCATGACTCCACGAACAATATTATAATATTTTAGAAGCTATATGGTCTTAGTGTTTTATAACCTATGTAAAGCCACACGGAAGAAATATATGTTTTTGTTATTTTTGAGAATATATCATATACGAGATATTATGTAAATTTACGAAAAGTCCATTTTAAAATAAAAGCAGCGGACGCGCTCTGCGCGCCGCGGACGAATTTAGCACAACGACGCGCGCGCCCTCTTGGCGGCCGAACGAGGCAACTCGAAAAATGTACCATGTAAAATATCTTTGAAAGCAAGAAATTGTATTAAATCTTAAAGTTACGAATTTATTTGTACATGTATGGAAAGAGCGAAAAAAGTACCTATCGAATGATGTACCCAACACGAAAGTCTAGCATGTGTACCACGAATGGGGTTGAGGCAAAGTTATATTTATGCAAGAAATTGTAATGGGAGACAACAATATCGAGCCTATTTTACGAGTCTCCACAAAAGGCCAATATACCTTATACTATTTGGATAGATCTCAGCGAGATCTATCCGCACATATGTTTAGATTTTAAGTCCAACATGTACAACCAAAGATATAAGGCTAGAGCAGTACATTTTGTAAAACGAAATAGGAATCAAAGTACGGAGAGGCTCTAGTGGCCGTCTATTTTATTACTTTTCAAGGTAGTTAAGGAAATTAAATTTCAATATACGTTACGTTCGCTACAACATTACGGTGTTTTATTCTGATCGAAATACTACGCTTCGGTTCCGGCACCACGACCCCTGACCTACGAGATCTCCGGATCGACATCGAGTCCTGCAGGGAGGCACCCCGTCGGCTGGAACTGGAGGTAGCGGACGTCGCTACGATCGAGCTATCGGAGACCCTGTACCCCGCCGCCTCCGCCCGCCGTCCACGTACTACAGTCCACTGAGCTTCGGGGGGTGGCGGATACATCTGGTCCACTTCGAGCCGGATCCAGTCCCTGCGACCTGGATCACGACAACATCATGCCGATCACGAGAAGCCGGAAGAACGCGGAACGACCTGCGGCTGCAACTAGAACTCCGTCGGAACAAGCCACGACCGCGGCCATCTCCACGACGCCAGAGGCCGCGACCAACCCCGCGCCGCCGACGGAGCACCCCACGACGTCTGGCCCCCCTGCGCCACCCGAGGGAGGGACCGACTCACCGAAGCAGCCGTCCGGGACGCCGCCGACAGAACGAGCCGAGAGGACCGCCACGCCTTCCACACGTCCACGTGCCACCGCGACGGAGACCAACACGTGGTCTCATGGCACCACGACGGCGGACACGCACGACACCGTGCGACCACGACCAGACAACGGACCTCCGGCACCGGCACGCAGCGGACGAGCGGCATCTACGACCAGCACGGCCAGATCCAGACAGCGACGTCAGGCCGAGATGGAGCTGGCCAAGCGGAAGCTGGAAGAAGCCCAAGCAGCGACGCAGCTAGCCCAGGCGCGGCTAATCTGCCTAGAAGAAGAATCATCGTGCGGCGGCGACGACCTCGACGAGCCGAACCGGGAGGAGCTGACCCGAAAATGGCTGCAGCAACAAGAGGACGCGAGACTGCTGCCAGCCGAACGAGCCCCGCACGTGAACGAGCCTGTGTGCAAAGTGACAGTACCTGTGCCCGAAGTGACGATACCTGTGCGCGAAGTGACGATACCTGTGCGCGAAGTGACTGCTCCTGCCCACCGAGTGACCGACCCAGTGCCTGCGAGGGAGCGAGCCTGGAACGCCGACGCCGCAGCCGCCGCATCGCCGGCCACCGCGGACCATGTGAGTAAGGCTATTTTATATCTTGGTGCAAAGCAGTCACTTAACGATCTCCCTAATTTTGATGGTTCCATTGGGCAATGGTATATTTATGCGGACACGTTAAATTCACTTTTAAATAATAAAAGTTTGTCCGATCGCGATGTTTTTGCAAAAGTTCAAAAGTCACTGCAAGGAGAGGCGCGCCGTACGGTTTCAGTACTTTTGAATCACCCGTCAAATCTGAAAAGAATTTTTAACCGGCTAGAAGATAAATACGGGTCCCCTTCTATTGTTGTGTCTCAAATGTTAACTTCGATAAAATCATTTCCGAGAATTCGCGACTCAACAAGCCGAGAAAGTTTGTGCGATCTGGCTACACTTATTGGAGGTCTCATGTCTGTTGTGTATTCGGACTCCGTGTCTTATTTTAATAATTCCGACCGCGCAGCAAACTACCGAGCTCGCGTTGAAGATACCGATTTGCTTAATAGTATCGAAGATAAGTTACCGGAGCATCTACGTCATATGTGGTGGCTTCACGCGCAGAACGATCAGTCGAAACAACCTCCAATTTGTATATTTGAGCGATGGTTAGACCAAATCGCACACAACATCCCGAGACGTTTTGATTTAGCAACACCCGCAGTAGCGTCAAGTGGCGCGCCTCAGCCAATCAGGGAGCCGCGCAACCTCCCACGCGCTACGTACGCCCGACCCCCACTCCCGCCGCATCCACGAGTGTTCGCTGCTACCGCGAGCGAGAATTTTAAAAGCAGCGACGCTAAATTTGTAAGAAAATGCGAGTTGTGCGAGCAAGACGGACATGAATATAATTATTGTTCAAAATTCATGGGTATGTCGGTTGACGATAGATTTTTAACGGTTCAGAGATTAAATGGATGTTACCGTTGCTTAAAGGTAGGGCATCGCGGCAACTATTGCCTTAAGAGTAAGTCACGAAAAACTCACCCACTGTTGAGGAGGTCCAACGAACAAAAACATAATCCGACCTCTGAAACAGAAGATAAACGCGAAGTTGACGTAGGCTGCGTAAGTTGCTCCAGCAAAGTTCTATTGAAAATATTGCCTGTGATTTTACGCGGACCTAACGGAAGTATTAAAACGTCAGCTTTCCTTGATGACGGGTCAGCTATCACGTTAATGAACGAGGACCTCGCTACGAAATTAGGGCTACCGGGGCCAACGAGTGAGCTGACCCTACGCGGCATAGCCGGAACTACGACCGACGCGTCTCGTCACGTAGGATTGCACATTAAGGGCGCGGACAGTAAAGCCAAAGAATTTTTTATTAATGCCAAAACGATGAAAACGCTTCATTTGCCGGCCGCGTCGTCGATACCGACGGCGACGTTACGGGCCTTCAGCCATTTGAAAGGAATTAAGCTAAATTTAGAAAATCCTTCGCCCGTAGGTATTTTGATAGGTCAGGACAACTGGCACCTTATTGTGGGCCGGCAGATAAGAAACGGTGCACCTAACGAGCCGGCAGCCTCATTTACTCACCTCGGATGGTGCATTCACGGGCACTTGAACGGCCACAGAAATGAGAATAACGTAAATTACGTGATGCACGTTAATACCGACGTATCTGAGTTAATTCGACGGCACGTAGGAGCCGAGGAAATGGGAGTCGAGCCCAAACAACGCATTACGCCGAGCCTTAGGCAAGCTCACAGTATTCTGGAAAGTACAACAAAAAAGATCGACGGACCACGTTGGGAAACCGGACTCCTATGGAAGGACAGCGATACCAGTTTCCCGCCCAGCAGACGTCACGCGGAAAAGCGGCTACGTTCCATCGAAATCAAAATGGAAAAAGATACGGATTTCGCCGAACGATACGCAGATAAAATTAATCGTTACATCGAACAGGGTTATGCACGGAAGTTAACGTCTGCCGAGGCAGGAAACATCAGCCCACGTACATTTTACCTGCCACATTTTGCTGTGTATAACCCGAATAAGCCTAACAAGATCCGCGTGGTTTTTGACGCCGCCGCACGGAGCGCTAGTGTAGCGCTCAATGACAAGCTGCTCAGCGGACCGGACCTGTTGAACTCGTTATTAGGCTGCATATTCAGATTTCGGCAAGGAGCAGTCGGATTCACCGCCGACATAGAAGAAATGTTTTTAAGAATAAAAATAATCGCCGCGGACCAAGACTCACAACGCTTTCTGTGGCGAAGCGACCGAAATCAGCCGAAGGCCGACGAATACGTGATGACGTCACTTCTGTTCGGAGCCACCAGCTCGCCGTGCTCAGCCCAATACGTAAAAAATGTCAATGCAACCAACGACACGGAAGCCAGCGATCGAGTCAAGCACGCGATAATCCGAAACCATTATGTTGATGACATGTTGGACAGCACTAACAGCCTGGAGGAAGCGCGAGAAATCATCAACGGCGTACGAAAAACGCACAGAAAAGGAGGTTTTTTCATAACCTCCTGGGCAGCATCGAACGAAAAGGCATTAAGCGATGTACCGCCCGAACACCGAGCCAGCGGAACGGTCACACTAGCTCAACAGGAAGCACCGAACCTACGAACGTTGGGCCTGCACTGGAACCCAAGAGAAGATGTCCTCGCATTCGACTTATCTATGAAAAAACTTAAGACTACGATCGTCACCGGCGAGCAACGACCTACGAAACGAGAGGTGCTGAAGTTAGTTATGACGGTATTTGACCCCGTTGGCATACTGAGCCCAATAACAGTAAAATCCAAAATACTTTTACAAAATATTTGGAAGTCCGAAGTAGGCTGGGACGAGAAGATCTGTGAAAATGATTACGAGAATTGGAAAGTATGGTTGGCCGAACTCGAAACTGCAAAGGAAGTACATGTACCTAGACACTATTTCAACGGAACCACGGAGTCACCAGTACGACGCGAGTTACATATTTTCGCAGATGCAAGTTCCCACGCGTACGCCGCCGTTGCCTACTTCCGGACCACGCAACGTAACTTAAACGTGACGTTAAGTTTCATTTCGTCTAAGACTCGCGTGGCCTCGCGAAAGGTCACATCGATACCACGTTTGGAGCTTTCTGGTGCCTTATTAGCAGCCCGATTGGCTGACACGATAAAACGAGAACACGACATCGACATACATGCCACGACAATGTGGTCGGACAGCCAAACTGTGCTCGGCTGGATAGCATCCGATAAATCATCATATAAAGCCTACGTATCGCACCGACTGGCCGAGCTCGACGAGCTGACTGATATTTCAGAATGGCGCTATTGTCCGACCGATTTGAATGTGGCCGACGAAGCCACCAGAAACTCACAGCGCGCCGATCTTACGCCTCAGAGCCGCTGGATAGCGGGACCAGCCTTTTTACTTGGCGCACCGGGGACATGGCCACCGCAAATCAAGCCAGACGTTCCGAACGAAGAAAAAATTCAGACCGCGCACCTCGTCGAACCCATTTCAGATGCCGGTCTGCCAGATATTAGCCGTTTCTCAAAATATTCTCGACTGATAAATACAACAGCATACGTCCGAATGTTTATAGAAAAATGTCGCAAAAATCCAGCTCAGCTAACGACAACGGAATATCAGCAAGCAGAGCTAAGCTGGATAAAGCACGCGCAAAACGAAAGTTTCAGTACCGAAATAAAGTTATTACGTGAAAACAAGCCGCTTCCGTATAAAAATCGACTAATTCCGCTAAGTCCCTACTTAGATTCGGAGGGAGTGCTCCGCGCCGAAGGTAGAGTGAAAACAAACTTTATAGAATACGACATTAAGAACCCTACAATTCTTGATGGCAGGCACCGATTCACTTTGCTCCTTATTTTTGATACGCACGACCGACTACGACACGAAGGAACGGACAAACAGATTAACGTTTTACGCACACAATATTTTATTTTCGGACTACGAGCGGCATTGAAGAAAATCCAATTTTCCTGCAATACATGTAAGAAAAATAAGGCGAAACCTCAGAACCCTAAAATGGGCAATCTACCAGACGAACGCGTCGCTCACCTCGCAAGGCCATTCACCATGACGGGAATGGATTATTTTGGACCGCTAGAGGTCTCCATCGGTCGACGTCGTGAAAAGCGTTGGGGCGTGATTTTCACGTGCCTGACAACGAGAGCCATCCACCTCGAGATTGCAGCGAGCTTGAGTGCAGACTCGTGCATTCAAGCTATCCGAAGGTTTATGTGCCGCCGCGGCACGCCTAAAGTTATCTGGTCCGATAATGGGACGAATATGGTTGGCGCAGATCGCGAGTTACAGAAATGTATTTCGGAGTTGGAAACCGACGCAATAAATAATTTTTCCAAACTTCGGAAAATCGAGTTCAAATTTAACCCACCGGTCGCACCGTGGGCCGGCGGGGCCTGGGAACGTTTGATAAAGTCAGTCAAAATAGCTCTGAGCGCAACCATGTGTAGCAGGGCGCCACACCCGGAGACGCTAGCGACGCTCTTCGCAGAAGCGGAATTTCTTGTCAACACACGGCCGCTTACGCATGTTTCGCTCGATCACGGAGACGACGAGAGCCTCACGCCAAACCATTTTTTGATAGGCTCAAGTACCGGGGAGTATCACGTACCAGGGAAATTTGACGCAAACGAATTACGTAAACAGTGGAGAATAGCGCAAGCACTCACCAACCATTTTTGGAAGCGCTGGCTTAAAGAATATTTACCTACGTTGGTACCGCGCCAAAAGTGGCACACGACCGGTAGAGCGATTACAATAGGTGATGTAGTCCTCGTAACCGACCCGAACCAACCTCGAGCCACCTGGCCAAAGGGCGTGGTCAGCGCAGTCTACCCTGGAAAAGACGGCATAATCAGAATGGTAGACATCCGGACCCAGACGGGGTCACTTCGACGTCCAGTAGGGCGACTCGCCGTCATATTCGAAAATAAGTTATAAACGTAAGTTCGCCGATAAGTTAGTTACTAAACCGTATACGTAAGTCATATTTTTATCACGGTCCTAAGGACACTACGAATTTAGTCCCGCGTAGGGTTAAATTAGGAATTTTACCGAGGGGGGTGTATTGGACTAAATCAAGATATCACGAGGAGCGCGAACCGAAACAAAAGACACTGACGCGCACTACCTGCCAGGCGCGCTACCTGTCCCCTCCCCCGCACGCCTTTCACAATTATCTGCCTCGCCTACGACCGATACCCACGAAAAGCCCTATGATATTATTATGACTGCTTGCACCGAGATATAGATTGCCTTACTCACACATTATGCCCCGAAATATGTTCATTTGTATTATGTTGTAAATATACGATACTTAGATAATGTGTGTTTAGGACTGTAAGATAAATAACGTGTACAGCTCAGTTAAGTAACCTCAGGCGAGGCCACGATATGTTTTTTGATAATTGTGTTAGCTATAAGTCCTTTTAGAATAATATTGTAAATAAAGTATATGAGTCTTGTTGTAAATAAATGTATATACGTGCCGCATGACTCCACGAACAATATTATAATATTTTAGAAGCTATATGGTCTTAGTGTTTTATAACCTATGTAAAGCCACACGGAAGAAATATATGTTTTTGTTATTTTTGAGAATATATCATATACGAGATATTATGTAAATTTACGAAAAGTCCATTTTAAAATAAAAGCAGCGGACGCGCTCTGCGCGCCGCGGACGAATTTAGCACAACGACGCGCGCGCCCTCTTGGCGGCCGAACGAGGCAACTCGAAAAATGTACCATGTAAAATATCTTTGAAAGCAAGAAATTGTATTAAATCTTAAAGTTACGAATTTATTTGTACATGTATGGAAAGAGCGAAAAAAGTACCTATCGAATGATGTACCCAACACGAAAGTCTAGCATGTGTACCACGAATGGGGTTGAGGCAAAGTTATATTTATGCAAGAAATTGTAATGGGAGACAACAATATCGAGCCTATTTTACGAGTCTCCACAAAAGGCCAATATACCTTATACTATTTGGATAGATCTCAGCGAGATCTATCCGCACATATGTTTAGATTTTAAGTCCAACATGTACAACCAAAGATATAAGGCTAGAGCAGTACATTTTGTAAAACGAAATAGGAATCAAAGTACGGAGAGGCTCTAGTGGCCGTCTATTTTATTACTTTTCAAGGTAGTTAAGGAAATTAAATTTCAATATACGTTACGTTCGCTACAACATTACGGTGTTTTATTCTGATCGAAATACTACGCTTCGGTTCCGGCACCACGACCCCTGACCTACGAGATCTCCGGATCGACATCGAGTCCTGCAGGGAGGCACCCCGTCGGCTGGAACTGGAGGTAGCGGACGTCGCTACGATCGAGCTATCGGAGACCCTGTACCCCGCCGCCTCCGCCCGCCGTCCACGTACTACAGTCCACTGAGCTTCGGGGGGTGGCGGATACAACAACCCAGCGAGCTTGGAAGCTCGGGAGTGGCGATTTGGAACTCATTTGTGTAGCGATAGCGTGGCCAAGAGTTAGTGGAAAGAGTCTATAAGGCTGAGATAAATAGTCGTCACTGAAACTAATGCTAACGCAAAGTAGTACTTTGTGACGTCAATTGGCATTGCTTTAAGATTTCGTCCATACAAAATGTGTCAAAGTGACGTCTAACGGAAAGTAGTACTTAGTTATTGTTTCTACTATTTATCTCAGCATAACTATACTTACTTCGCTTACGAATTCGAGACGCACAACGACGAATGCTCGTTGCACAACAAGGTATTCCTTGGCATATGATATAGCAAAAAGGTAGGTAATGTTTTATGGGACGGTCATTGGTTTTTCTTTATTAAAATAATAAACTTGTTTCGAATCACCAATACATCCTATGCAAAAGTTCTTACGCTCAAACTCAGGTCTCGTACTGTCAAGTTCCCGTCGGCTGCTTTCAAATAAAAATCAGATATTGCAATCCTAACATTTCAGGAGCTTCACGCCATCGAGCAGGTTTTCAAAGATTGTTTTCAACAACCTGACGGCTAAAACCACACAGCTGACGTCATCATGTAAGCCCAATATGCCAGAACTGGAAGAAAGACACGAATATTTTTTGATTGCCGCTTCAACCATCATCAGATCAACCCGGGCGGGCTTAACCCTACCACCTAGTAAGGGAAGGGAAGCTACAGTTTTACATAGGTTCCGCATCATGGAACAGTTCGTATTCTTAATGAAAATGCACTTATCTAACTCAGAAAGAGAAAGAAAGTGTTGCATGACCGGGCGAGGACTTGAACCCACAACCTCTCGCATTAAAGACAAGTCCTACACCACGAGCTGTACACAAGTGATGGACTTCTAAGAAGGAAGATATCTATTATTGATTGGTTATATAATATTTGAATGGTTAATTTTTCCCTAGCTGATTCACATATCTAGGGGTTTTCTCCAAGAAAATTTTATAAAAAATCAATTCTTAAATATCGCATTTCAGGTAAACGTTACCTTATAATCTGCAAGTATACTAAATAATTCTACTAATTACTACTAACTAGAGCTAACTCCATTAACGAAATGTATGTCTGTTCATTGTAAAAATGCTGGTCTTCTACAGTTTCCTACTTTCGTTTCGTGGACTCGGATGGCAGGAACGGGCCGAGCAACTGAGGGACGGTTCAGGGAAGATAGGTATATTTTAATTCCTAAAATTTACAAATACACGTATAGAACACTTTGCGTACGAAAGAACGTAATATTACGGGCTTTGCAATATACAAAATATAAGTTTTTTGGCATCATTTTGGACCTTTTGTGATTACCACAAATATTGAAATTGTATAAGATATTTAATAACGTTTTAAGTAATTTTTTTATCTATTATAAATATACCAATAGTAAGGCCTTGATCATATTCTTATAATTCTTATACTATAAAGTAAGGCAGGCTAATAACAATAAACCCAAAGACGAGAAACGTATACAAATATTACTACATTTAATTCAAGTAAGGTCGAATGTAAAATGTAAATAGTTATTATATTTGTTTTATAGTATACTTAATTTATCTAAATTTACTGCTTAAGATAATTTAGGGAACGAAATTTAGAAGAAGTAGTAAACTTATTCTCCTATAAAAAAATCACATAGATTTCCTGGAGATCCCGTCAGCCTTAGTGGCCCAGTGGCGCGACACTTCGGCGAAGTTAAGCAACGCTGGGTCCGGTCCGGTCTTAGATGGGTGACCATTCGACCGTTGACAGAGGCTGGCCGTGGTTCGGATTCCACGTTAAACTGTAGGTCCCCTTCCTTACTTACTAGGTGGTAGGGTTAATCCCGCCCGGGTTGGTACCATCGCATTGGATGAACGATGGTCGAAGCGGCAATGGAAATTGTCCGTGTTTTCCATCCAGTTCAATGTAGCCGTGCAATATAAGGAAGGTCCTGGCATGGAACCTAGTTCCCATGTGGTGTGTTGGGCCGATACCATGACAGAAGGTGTGGTATTAGCTCGGGTATTAGCCATCCATGTCCAGTCACATAAAAAAAAAATTGATGTGCGCTTACCGCTTGAACATATTACGAAGAATTCATTGCTCATCAGAAAAAAATACATATTTTTGTTTAGTATTCAGAAAAATAACCCTATAATATGCTACTATATCCTAACTATATTCCTATCTAGAAGTCTATATGTATACACCTCGAAGTTTTTCGTCGAGCACTTCTTACCTTTATCCACTAACCTGGTATACAGGTTGAGTGGTACTAAAGCAGGGTGCAGGCTACTACTGGAGGCTACTTCGGAATAGAGCCACATTAACCTCTATTTTTATTGCGGTGCGAATGAGGCCTTTGTGAATACGTTAACCCCTTTTCTACTTTCCGAAGTATTTCTAGAATAAAGGTCCACATTTCTTTGAATTCGTATCCAAACTAAATTCAACAAAATCGTATGCTTTGCCAATAAAGCCTTTTCGTTTATTCTACTCCATAAGTATGTATGCACAGGATTCGTCAATTTACAAGAAACTTCGGGTAATCTTAAATCATTTTCTAGTTATTATGTAGCCTAACGTCTTCAAATGTTATTTATAATATTAAGGAACATGGTATTAATAATTTTCAGGGTTTTTTCTTTAATTAATGTGTACTTGCTTCACGGGTGATTAAACATACATACATATCACATTCATTGGAATAAGCGACGTGCCTGCTTAGTGCGAAAACGATGCTTATTGATGTAAAGACATTTTTTTTGCATGCGACTAATTTTAAATTTAGTTCAATTAAAAATAAATAAAGATAAAACCGATCACCTCTCACCGGAGACGCATATATTAAATTTCTTGCAACGCAAATAAAATTGTTTCTAAATCTCGAATTGAGGGTCCTACCCAACGAGAATTGGTCCTACCTATGGACTTTTAACTCTGGTTGCAATGAAGATGGCATTTTCAATAAATCATGGGTCACGCGCAGCATCGTGGTTTAATCCCATCACATATGATTTTGGGTGTCATGCCAGGGTTACCTGCAGAAGAACTTTTAGTATGTGTACGATAACTAAGCACGCTTCTAGTTTTTGTACCATACATATCGTACGTTACAAAAATGTACCAAACATTTCGCACGCATTGGCGTTTCGCCAGGAACCAAAGTCGATGACAGAACTTACTTTCAATGGGGCCGAGCCGCTCCACCCCATGGTTCTTGCAGTCGATCTAGCTACGGAGACAGTAATTGTATGGCCACACAACTTCCTACCACCGTAACCGAACTAACGACACCGTGGGCACGCGTGGATGTCCAGTCCGGCTGCTGGCCCCTTTCCCTGTATTGTGGCGATGTCGAACCCTCCTCCGAACGCCGCTGTCAGGTTCAACACTCCAGCTCGTCTCTGTTGCGTCCACTGTCTTCTTTTCACTTTCCACTCGCGTCTTACGGGCGCGCGAACCGATGATGTAAACGTGACCGCGCCGCCGCGTGACGGAACCGAGTACGAGTCGCACGTCGAATGAACGCGCTGGTCGTTTAGATGATTCTGGCGACCCCCGACCGAATGATAACGCGCGAGCGCACCGGCAGATCCGCTGCCGATATCCGAGCGCTTGTTCTGCGTGTTCGCAATCGAAAAGAAAAAACGCAACAACCACAACAAAATGGCGCCCGCGCAGAGTGCGTCCCTGTGCTCTCAATCCAAGTTGACAGCGCTGCAACTTGCCTCCGCTCCGCGCATGCGCGAAGTGTTGCCAGTCGCGAGTCAACATTGCTAGTTCGATATATTCTAAACAGTATGACTTCGGCTGTATTCCCAATAAACAAATATAAAAATCGGTGCAGAAGAGAGTAAACCAGATAAGAGTAAACCGGAAGTGATCGTCGCTAACGTCTTCTATTTTCAGCCTTCCATGTTCCTGCGCTCATACCGAATGTGTGAGATAGCGTTTTACAAAATTCCGATCTTAAAGTTCGCTCCTAACGAGCGGAAGCGGGGTGGGTATGCGAGGCGGGTGGCGGCGCGATGGGGGTGCGATATGTCACCCAAACTCTAATTACCGACATTGTTTTCTCGCAAACGCCCGAGCAAGGCCACCCGCCATGCCGCTGTTCCGCTCCACCGCCGTGCCGCGCCTCCGCCGTGCCGCTCCGCCGCCGTGACGCGCCTCCGCCGTGCCGCTCCGCCGCCGTGCCGCGCCGCCTCCACGACTGACTGAGTTTATGAAACTGCGGAGGCGGCACATGTAGGTGACAATTATATTATATAGACAATAGGAGTTTTCGATTTAGGAGAGAATGCCGTATTTGCTTCAAGTTGGGACTTCGATTTTACTTCAATTGCGTGCCCCTGTGGGGCTAGAAAAATGCTTTCGTTTATATGTATTGTTAAATAAGTGATGTGTGTGTGTTTAAATAATTTGAATACAAAAAAAAATTATTCGAATATTTTATTTTATTCTTTTACTTTTAATAAAACACAACAATTGAAATATAAATCCCTTCATTTATACACAACAAAATAAAGACGAACTGAAGTCGGCAAACAGTGCCAATCAATTTACTGCTTACCCTAGGTGTAAATTAGATTTTAGATGTTTTGAAGGGGTTCTCAATGTCTAACCGTTAGGTCAAAGGTAGACACCATACTTACCCACTAAGCGTATGAAAAGTCAGTAAGGAAAAAAGGAAGGAGTTCTCTGTAAGGCCAAAGTGGCCATATGTATGGTTATCCGGCGGTGCTTCGCGTCAATGCCTCACGGTCGAAATATTACCACCGCGCGCGAAATTGTTTTTGGAAAGTCCCCACAAACCTTCTGTTAGTGTTGTAGCATATATGTACGTTTGATTTGAGCTGGTAGTCTTTGAAAATTGGAGAAATGGGGTGGCATACATACCTACCATAGCCCCGAAGCACAGCCCGCCAACTCGGCGAATGTTGTATGGCGATCGAGTAAGCCGTTTCCACTACACTAGCGCGCAAACGCGATATCTACATATGCATGCCACAGACAGAAAGGGCTTCCTCGCATCTAACAACTAACCTTTCCATAGTTGTTTTTTCAAGTATCGAGTTCGCTGCAATAAAAAAATACCGCCCAAGTGCGAGTCGGACTCGCACACGAAGGATTCCGTATCATCGCACATGATTTTACAAAAAAAATCACGTTTGTTGTACGGGCCCCCCTTTATTTATTATTATTATTTTATTTAACCTAATTGTTGTTATAGCGGCAAAATAAATACACACTCTGTAAAAAAATCAGCTGCCTATCTATTACGGTTCATGAGATACAACCCTGTGATAGACAGAGGGACGAACGGACAGCGGAGAATTGGTAATAGGGTTCCGTTGGCACTTTTTGGGTACGGAAACCTAAAAATAGGTAAAAAGAAGCGTTTATCGGTGACGCGCGCTAGCATATTTCCGTTTGGCACGATCAGAAGTAGAAATTATTATAAAGAACTAATTTTATTTAATAAATATTTAAACATTTCACAATACAAACCTTTGCTCTTTTCGATATTGGGCTCCGTCCATAGAAATTTTTAATTTTTGGCAGGCAAAAGGTCGTAAAACTAGCAATGGAGGATATTTTCCATTACATGATTACCTTGAACTTTATAAAACAAAACACGAATTTACCGCCGCATCGAATAACAAAGAAATGCAAATGAAAAAAGCCACAAAAGTGTGAATTCATGCGCTAAACTCGAACTTACTTTGTACCTTAAGGATGTTCCGACCCATACAATGTTTTTTTTACACAGAACGCAAAAAGTATTGCACTTTAAGGCACGAATTCATCAAAAATATTAAATATAGCCATAGTAGTTGCAACGAAAAGATATTCACAATTTCAGGTTTAATGGTTTCGTTGTAATTGCCGATTAGAAGTTTTACACCGTTAGATGGCGCTGTTAAATAAAAATCGTATTTAAATAAATTATAACAAAACCAATAATCCTGAAATTGTGAAATTGTTTTCTTTAATTTAAATTAATTCGTGGCTTAAAGTTCAATACTTTTTGCGTTATGTGTGCAAACAACTTTATATGGGTCGAAACAGCCTTAAGGGACTGGTACTAGCCAAATCGCAAAGTTAGACGAGGCACCCCAAGTTAACTAACTAAGTCTGACGATTAAAAGTGTCATCCTTACAATATATGATTCCTTGTCTAGGAATCGAATTATTTTCGTTAATGTATGGTTCCTTTTTCTATACAAAATACATTGCGGAAACGGTGTCCATTTCCGAACTTTTTTGACTAAATGTAGAAACGAATTACTTTCAGATTTCTAATGAGAAAAATCAACTTTTTTATTTTTATTATTATTTAAATAAATGATGGAATAAAAAAAGATTAACAATCCATTATCAGTCTGGAGTTCTATTTGGATTTGCTGAAGCGTTTCACTACATATTATTACATTTGTTAAAAAGTGTATTTGTATGGCGCGAGTAGTTGGCTAGTCCTAGCGCCTTAATGACCCCTTGAGCCATGCAAGTTCACATGGTCAGTAAAAAAGTTACGGTCGGAGCCTTGGTTTAAAAACGATCGTAGCGCCGCTCTATGGGAAAATGCAGCATTACAACGGCCTGGTGGTTCATATCTACGTTGCACCGAAAATATTATACAGGTGCTGCCATCTACCGCATTTGCAAGGAACTGTCTTTAAAAATTCTCGTGAATTGAAACTACACCTTTTTAAATATTTTTAACCGACTTCGAAAAAAAGGAGGAGTTTCTCAATTCGTCGGAATCTTTTTTTTTTTCTCTTTTTTTTTGTTCATGTTTTAAGCTTTTACTCGTTAAATCATACACAACGGGAAGCAATAAACTTATCAAAAGCTTAAAGCATATGTTTTTCCGAATTTTGTGTTTTTATTTGAGTTTTATTTTACGAACCAAAAACAACAAAATAAATATATATATATATGCAGGGTCCGTCGGTTGCTCGATCCTCCGTGGTCGGTTGTACACAGAAAATTAAAACGGACATAGTTAATGAGACCTGAGAACCTAAGCCTGGTTTTCACCAACTGCTGATTTATTTTAATCAACACTTAAAGGTCTTTATTACTAAAGTGCTGATTATCTTGGCCCTTAATACGTGGCGATTTAGCTAATTAGCAGTAGGTGGAAAAGGCCCTAAGCATACAAACATTTCATCATTTTGGTTACGCCTTTGTGGTCTCTACTGTCAAAGGCGCGGGTTCACATCCCAGGATATGCACCCCTTTCTAAACCGATATGTAAATTTACATTTTCGTTGAGAAGCGGTTGATTCAATGCTTGGGAATACTTGAAACACTGTAGGTCGATGAAAAATGGTTATAAGTGGAAATGAAACTTTGTTTTTCACTCAGCTCAATGTAAATGGAAGGTCCTGGCTGGCAAATAAAAGAATAGGTAGAAAGTTATTTACTGACTCAGTGAGGGTTCACTCGTGTATATTCCTTATGTAAACGATTTAGCGCAATAATTGACCTCCTGGATGCTGAAATGACAATTTGATCCGATTTTAATTCCTTCTATTATTTAACCGACTTCATAAAAGAAGGAGGTTCTATGTTCGGCCTGATGTATTTTTTATTTTTCTCGTTATAAGGTAAATGATAAATGAAATGAAATGAAAATGTTTTTTATTGCTTACAACTATTACATAGTATGCAAAGGCGAGCTTATTGCCAAAGGCAATCTCTAACAGCTAACCTCAATATTAGAAAATATATTAAGAGGTAGCAAGAAACATTAAATTACTTAAAACTTAGCACCATAATCACACTTAGAAAACATTAGATAACTTAAGACTATATAAACCGAAAATAATTGATTCATTTAATTGTTATAACATGTTAAGTACCAAGATTTTAATGTTACCTTTATCCGCTCAGTGAAAATAGATGTCAGGTTGTTTAAATCGTGTTAGCTAAATACCATAAACGCTATATTGAACCAACAAAAATATTTTTGAATAAAAAACGGACCGCCTTCAAAAAAACCGGAAGTAAAAAGCAAAAAATAATTGGTTACTTTTAATTAATGTACGAAAAGCTATTGTAATTCTAACTAATTATGTACAATTTCTTAATGTTTAATAATCTTTTGAAGTCGGTGCCTTGGGTAGAGTTCGCTTCGCACGCTGCTGACCGAACAGACACTATTTCAGCCGAACACACCCGAAGTCTACGAGAGCGTAAACAACCTGAGTCAGCAATGATTGGTCCACAGAGCATTTTAAGCGACCGTTCGTCTAACTAGAGATGCCCTTAGCGCTGGTTTACGTGCCAGCTGATATCGATACAGCGCAGCGTACTGAAATTGGGTTTCAACGATTATTAGTACTTTCGGATTTATAAAGGCGCGCACTGGTGAAGGAGTACGTTAATTCGCTGCTCTGTGTTGATTGGTACTTGCTACGACATCGTTGTCTGAACGAGACGATTTCTGCCGAAATTGGTGAGATATGTACTAACCGCACACTCGTTTTGACACGTAGTTAAGAGCAGACACCTCAGAGCTACCTATTGTTTTCCGTTCTTTTCTATATTTGTATTTTTTTTGTTTTGTGTTATGTAGGTATTTAGCTAGAATAAAAAGTACAAGCTACACCTACCTAAATATTTATCATATAAGTGGTCGTTGTTTTTATATTGGTTTGTTCGTAGGGTTTTTTTTTTGTAAATATTTTGTTTTTACTGTGTTAGGTATTTAGCTTAAGTATAAGGCATATTTAAAATTACTTACCTAAATACCTACTTACATACGTTTTTCCGACTTGTTTGTTTATTTAATTTTTGTTTTTGTGTTTTGTTTAAGTAGGTAAATGTAAGTAGCTACCTACTTATATTTCTTTCTTAGCCATAGGTGATATTAATCTAACTACTTGCAGCCCTTAAAGAACGTCTACCCAAGGCACCGACTATAAAAGATGATTAAACATTAAGAAATTGTACATAATTAGTTAGAATTACAATAGCTTTTCGTACATTAATTAAAAGTAACAAATTATTTTTTGCTTTTTAGTTCCGGTTTTTTTGAAGGCGGTCCTTTTTTTATTTAAAAATATTTTATTTATTGCTTTTTAGTGGTGGCGTAACTTTTGACTCAAGGTGGGCGAGCCCTCCTGCTAAACTTCACATACAAAGTGGAAAGAAGATCATGCGTACCTCACTATCCCATGCGAACCCTCTAATCTGTTACTAAACCCTACAATTAACGAGTATTAGCAGAAATGAAACCATTGAGAAATCTCATTTCTGACGAAAGGTAGACCGGTAACTATGTGGATTCATGAGTTCTCGGTTGATACGTACGATAATTGATACGATGAGATCACGTGAGATAGAGTGCTGTGACAGACGGACAGACGGAAGGACTGCGGAAGCTTAGTAATAGGGTTCCGGTGGTACCCTTTGGGAATGGAACCCTAAAAAGACAAAACAACGAATGACCGGAACCGCTGAGCTTCTGAATTTCTCATCCTTCCATCGTTCCGGATAGTCTGTTTCTTGCGTAAGTTTAAGTTGTATGAAAATGTGTACATATCGGCCTCGTTTATCCCCCCTTAACAGTTGAATTTTGTAAAATCCGTTGTGAGCGAGCCTTTTCGTCTTAAAAAGAAGTGACTGAAAATTTTAAGTTTCGAGGATAATTGGTTTCAGAGATCTCAACATGAGTGGTTTTCGCCTAAATGTGTTCATTTTGACCTGTTTTACCCCCCTAATAATATAATTTCCAAAAATATTTTCTTCTTAAGCATTCCCATCTAAAACAAAACATACTCTGACATTTCTGGGTTCAGCGGCTCTAGAGATAGAAATGTGTACAATTTGCCCTCTTTTACCCCCCTTGAATACCCCCAACAGTTAAAGTAAAAAAAACCTCTCATACTGAGCAATCTAACCCGAAAAGAAATCTACTGTAACTAAAAAATCACATTTCTGGGTTCGCGGGGTTAAGAAATTCGATGTTTGTTATAGTTAAGTACCAAACTACTGAACCGATTTTGATTTAAAAAAAATGGAACCAACTAGAAAGTATACCATTTCGAACCAAAAAAGAATTTTCCAAATCGGTCCAGTGGTCTTCGAGTAATCGGTGAACATACATAAAAAAAAAAACAAAGATTCCGACGAATTGATAACCTCCTCCTTTTTTGAAGGCGGTTAAAAATATTGTACTGTCCGCGGCTAGAGAACTTGCATTTCATGAAAGAGGTTATGTGTTCAAATTCTCGCCTCGGTCATTCACCATTTTCTTTCCCTTTCTGAGAAGTGCATTTCGCTACGAATGAGAGCTGTTCCATGGTTCGGAACCTACGTAAAACTGTAGGTCCCTTTTCTCTTACTATTTGGTAGGATTAAACACGCCCGGTTTGGTACCACCGCATTGAAGCTTCCAGTTTAGTGTAGCCATGCTCATAAATGGAAGGTCCTGGCATGGCACCTAATTCCTTCTAAAGTGGTGTATTCGGCGAACATAATAACCGTACTTGTGGTGTATTGGCGATCCGTATGAGGTTGTTAAAAAAATGTACCTTATACCTAGAGGCGTGACTTTGTGCTTGGAGTGGGGTGGAAAATTAATTGCGAACGGATGCAGTTGCTTCACGATTTATTTCATGAGGGGAGACTACATTTATATGTATAGGACAAGGAAGGCGGAATTTGTGAACGTTGCTTTCACGGCTGACTGCACTTCGCTGTAACGCAGTAGACCGGGGCGGGGGTGCAGGGGAGGTTTTAGGACTTGTTATTATTCCGTAGTTGTGCCGTTCCGACCAGGTACTGTGAAATAAATGCGATGTACGGAAACTTGTTTTTAGGGCGCGGTTCCTCGAAAGAAAAAGGTAACTTTTTTAGGATTTATTCGTTGTCCGTCTGTCTGTATATATGTTAATGCTCTTTTTAGAAGAAAAAAAAAACAAGTTTCTATGTCAATGCGATCAAAAAATGCGGCCGCATATTTTGACACTTGCAAATAATTCAAAACTTATAGGTTACTTCTCGTTGACCTAGAAGAATAAAATTTGGTGAGATTCAAGGTGCCACAGCACATAAATAGTCGAATTGAGAACCTTCTCCTTTTTTGAAGTGGATGAAAAAAGGAAAATATCCGGAAATAAAATTACAATAAAAAAACCCACAGAACGCGATTCAAACACGCCCTTGTTTGTAGCTTTTATTTTTACATCCAGTGTGTATGTAATGGTTAAAGCCCGATGTTGGTTAGAGTCCGAAATATTTTTTTCCTTGAAAGTAACTAAGATTTTCAAGATATACCTTTGTCTAGGGCAGTAATTTATAGCTTATGGTAAGAAAAAAATAACCTTAAACTATTATTTTGTCCAAATGTTTCATAAAAATAAAACATTTTAAAGTAAATTTTTTTTTCTTCATATCAACTCTTAGTTAGTGCACTCAACATTGATATAAAGGCAGAAATGCAAAAAACTTCCAGAAACAAAAAAACAATTCGGACTTTAACCAAAATCGGGCTTTAATCATAATACCACAGATAATAGTGCTACGCACAGAAGTTGCACTCCCCGACAGTAATTTTTCAATTTTCATCCTAAACGTCCTTATTATAAAGTATTTATTACGTCGCTCATTGCGGGCGCGGCGGCGAGATGAAACGCGTCGTCGTTCACCCACCCTATATCGCTGGAATGCGGCTTGCGCTAGGGTTATCACACGCTGCCGCCGCCAAACAGTATTGTTTGGTATTGTGCGGGTTATTGTTGTTATTGGCCGGGTTGATAATATCACATTTGATAAAAAGGTGGTCGAAACGGTAATAAAACATTGTCCGTGTTTTCCATTCAATTCAATATCGCCGTGCTTATCAAAGGAAGGTCCTGGTATGGCAAAAACCGGCCAAGTGCGAGTTGGCCTCGCACAAGAAGGGTTCCGTACCATCGTACAAGATCAAACAAAATTTATTTTTTGTATCCCCCCCCCCCCCTTTAACTTTTATTATTTTTTTATTTTACTTATTTGTTGTTCTAGCAGCAAAATAATTACACACTCTGTAAAAATTTCAGCTGCCTACCTATTACGGTTCCTGAGATACGGACGGACAGCGGAGGCTTAGTAATAGGGTTCAGTTTTCACCCTTTGGGTACGGAACCCTAAAAACCATCTACATGCAGCAAAGGAGAATAGGCAATAAGTACCTGGAGCTGCCACGAATGATTGCCCATTATTGTTTCACTAGGCAAAACCAATTTATGTTGTTTTTCCTTGTAATACATGGATAAATACTACCTAATGTATAAAAAAATGCTGTGCTGATACCAGTTAAATACGTGTCAATTCAATAGGCCCCTCATAACACTATACCACATACCTACCTACATAAAGGCAAAACGTCAATAAACCTAAACTAAAAAAACAAACTCTCCTTTCAGAATATTTCGGAAACGTAAAGAAAGGTAACTTCAAATTCTTTCGTGTACTATGACATCCGTTCACGCAACAATTATATTTAATTTTATGATGATTAGACATTATTACGAATAAAAACGGCGAAAGTGCGCTTTTCGAAACGACTGATCGACTGGACGTAGTGGACGTGCGAGCGTGTGCGCGCGGCGGCCCTGACTGAATTTGGAACCTCGGGTTCCCGAGCGCCGTAGGTGAAGATCTTAGTAGGTATTTAGGAGTGACGGATGCCTGATAATACATACATAATTTTAAAGTAAAATATAGTGTTTCGTTTATGGCAAGTGTGTATTTTTTTCATCGAAGATGATACACATGTAAGATTGGCCGTGATGCAAGGACACAGCAATTGAAAAAATAAGCGTAGTGCTAGGCTTGACAAGAACCTTTCACGGTCAGTGCATCTTCCAATTCCGTCAGCCGCTCACACAGGTGTATCAGTGTTAACACTGTGTTAGTAGCAGACATTAATTACGGGAGGAGGGGCTGCAGGAGAGTTCGAAATTATGATTATAGAGCCCTGCAAGTCTACTTGTTCATAAAGCAAAAATTCATTTGAAAAATCGATGCATACAACGCTATCTGTTGACAATGCTCAGCAAAACTGCTTTTCGCGCTTCGGTTTTGTAGTTTGGTGAAGATGGAGTAACATATTCTATGATATATAACCTCCCTAGCATATGCAAACGCATATTAATCTCGATATACAACACAGCTTTCAACACTGGTTTGATTCCGCTTCAATTGCGAAAAGTTAAAATAATTCCGATTCCCAAACCGGGCAGAGATGCAACGTCTGGATCAGCTTTACGACCTATCGCACTATTGTCTTGTCCACGTAAAATATTTCACTTGATGATTACGAAAAGATTGGAATGGTATCTAGAAAAAAACAATTCATTTTAAAAATTTACTGCTGTAGGCTTTTGTAGAGGATTTTCATGTTTAGATAATGCAACTCGACTATGTGCACAAATACTAATAGGATTCTCTAAAAATCAACCCACTCTGGCGTGCTTTATTGATATAAATAATGCTAACAATAATATTGAAATTAATAAACTTACGGAAACATTAGATAGTTTAGGTGTTGGTAAAAAGTATTGTATTTATTTATATGAATTTCTGAGAATAAGGCATTTGCAAATCGAAACTACAGAAAGTACAATCCTTAACAGACAGACCTGTAAAGGCCTTGCTCAGGGCGACCCATTATCTCCTTTACTGTTTAATGTTACGACCATACGAATTTCTACAAGTGAAATAGGCGTAAATTTATCACAATACGCCGACGATTTTGAAGTTTATATTACTCGCGACAAACCATCCCAATCAATGATTGAGATTCAGGCTGCCATTGATACCATAGTCACTTTATTAGATGAATTAGGTCTCAATATTTCTCCAGAAAAAAGTAAATTCTGCCTCTTTAGTAGAGGTAGAAAACAAACACAGTGCACCCTCAAAATAGACGGACGTAGAGATAATTTTGTAGACTCAGTCAAATATCTTGGTTTTTGGCTAGACCGATCATTGAGGTGGGGTAGACATGTAGATGAAATAAGTGGAAAATGCTTAAGATTTCTCAATGTTCTCAAAGTATTGTCAGGCTGGCCATCTCGGACAACCTGTCGTCATAGTTTTATAAAAAGTTAAAATGTCTGGGTGTCAAATAATTGCTTCCAAAATATCATGTCCTTTTTCTGTATTTCAATTTTCTAGATTTTATTCCTAATTTGTAAACGTTTAACTTTTTCGTTCAGCAATACAAGAAATATTCTTCGACTTTCATTTGTGTTTAAGTACCTGCATCATAGAAATTTAAACATGACCAAAGCGTATCTATGGCGCTACAATGGTGGAATTGCCGCGTACCCAAGTATGTACGTCTCGCTAAGAAAGTGAGTAACCGCCCCAACCATCCCCAACATGATGTCCTCATCAAGATAAACTTCGGAATCACTATCATACAATTATTGATATGATTGCGCGCATGGAGGTTCACCTCCATGATTGATTGTGCGCGGACGCCATGCGCATGAAGAAAGAAAAACAAGATGGAGAATTGGACAGAAAATGTTCTCAAAATATATTCTTGGAAAAATGTACATAGGTAAAACGGAAGAATCGAAGCTGTTCTTATTGGCAAGTATGTACATTGCTTACCGGGAATTTGATTGAAAACTCGCCGACGAGATTTGCGGATTTTCAAGACACTGTCGCGATATCTTCGTGCATGCTAAAACACGAAGATGTTTTTCGTCCTGCGAGGTTAGGATGGAATGGACCGGAAGAGGTCACAGAAGTGGTGACGCGAGGATTCCACTACTTAAGAACCTCTTTCGGAGGGTTTTGCCAAAGAACCTCGGCGCATTTTACGGATGCGAGGAGCTCCAGCAAAGTTTAGAACTCGATTCGTATATTAACGGCTGCCAAGTGATGAGTTGTGTGCGAGCACCAACCCTCACTCACAGCGGCTGGAGGAAGCAAGATCTTGACCATTAGAACCTTACTGTCCACGACGAGAAACCGACTGGTCATGATAATTCCAAACATGGCAAATAATCAATCCCGGAAAATAAGTATTTTCTCAAGGGCTATATGTACAGTTTTACGATTTTACACATATTTTGTGCAACATAATTCTTCGTCTCCGCTTTTCTTCGCACATGGAAGTAACAAATAACCCAACCTCTCCTAACCAGGGAAATGTTCAGTTCCTAAACATCCCACAGACATGGGGAAGGATGTCAGGCTGGCCATCTCGGACAACCTGTCGTCATAGTTTTATAAAAAGTTAAAATGTCTGGGTGTCAAATAATTGCTTCCAAAATATCATGTCCTTTTTCTGTATTTGAATTTTCTAGATTTTATTCCTAATTTGTAAACGTTTAACTTTTTCGTTCAGCAATACAAGAAATATTCTTCGACTTTCATTTGTGTTTAAGTACCTGCACCATAGAAATTTAAACATGACCAAAGCGTATCTATGGCGCTACAGTATTGTCTGGCT
The DNA here is from genome assembly GCA_946894095.1 of Incurvaria masculella. Lineage (NCBI taxonomy): Eukaryota > Metazoa > Arthropoda > Insecta > Lepidoptera > Incurvariidae > Incurvaria > Incurvaria masculella. The sequence goes on along the minus strand of OX335650.1, from coordinate 2,764,891 downwards.
CCGGTTGGGGCTTACATCCGAAACACTTAAGAAGACTTTATATCTCGATAATCAGAAGCAGAATGGATTACGGCTCCTTTTTGTTCGGAAACAGTGCAGACATCCACATGAATAAGCTAAATAAAATTCAAAATCAGGCCATGAGAATAATTGGGGGATTCATTAAGAGTACACCCATTCACGTAATGGAGAGCGAGCTGTCAATCCAACCTTTATTTGTTCGGAGACAATATTTGGCATATAAATATTATTCAAAGGCTAAATCATGGTCGGATAACATATCCATAAGCCTATTGGCAGAGCTAACAGAACTAAGTGAACTTGCTTATTGGAGAAATAAAAAAAAGCCGTTGCTAACTTTAGCACACAATGCATTTAAGGAAGAAACCATTCACTCAGACATAGTTTTGGAGATGTTCACTTTGGATACATGGGTTAGTTCCATAGACATAAAAAGTTTGCTAATTATTAATCTAGATAGTGTCTCAACTCCTAAGCGTAACATTTCCACAAACAAACTAAGGTACGCATGTGTCCACATGCAGAACTTTTATTACATTTATACGGATGGGTCAAAGGATACAGATGGTGTAGGAGCCGCATTCTTTGACCCTTTTACGAATACCAGAGCTAAGTTTAAAATTTCTCAAAGCGTAAATATAATGACTGCTGAATTGATTGCATTCCACGAATCATTAGCTTACTGTGCAACTGTATGTAATAAAGATATTTTAATTTTAACAGACGCAAAAAGCGCACTTCAAGACATTGCTCGGTGTGTTACAGGAACTCGAAGTACACCTTTTGCTTATAACATTTTAAAATCTATAAACGCACTAAAAGATTTTGGAAAAAATGTAATTCTCCAATGGATTCCTTCCCATGTAGGCTTGGAAGGAAATGATGTGGCAGACTCTCTCGCGAAGTCAGCTACGTATGATGGAATACCATTGAGAACCAGACTATTTTTTTCTGACTTTCTACCGTGTGCTAAAAGACGGAGCTTTAACTCGTGGAAAGAATACTTCGACGTTAGATCATTGGAGAAAGGCATATGGTACAAAACCATCCAGAGTTAACCCATACGAGTCCCCTGGTATGATAAGCTGGAACTGAAAAGGAAATACCTAGTCGTTGCCTTTCGAATACGCTCCGGACACATACCTCTAAACAAGTTCGCACATCTAATGAGGAAAGCAGCTTCACCAAATTGTGACATATGTGGCGTACCTGAAGATGTGTATCATATTGTGATGTACTGTGAAAGGGGCGCAGTTGAAAGGCAACAGCTAGGGATTGTTACCATGGACACACAAATCATCCAGACCATGTTGAGCCAGCCATGCTCCGAGAAGTCCATACAATTGTATATTTTTGTAAACAGTTTACTAAGTAGGAGGACATAGTCAATTAAGATAGACCCAACGGAGCTGACATAGTCACTATGTGTACCCAAGCTCCAAAAAAAAATTAGATTAAAATATATATATTAAAGAAGGAACTAGCGTGTAAAAACACTTGAATGTTGTATTGTCATCGGTCCTTGATAAATATGCAAAATTCAATTTAATCTGACGTTTTTAAGTGGGTTAAATTCGCTTTCAAAGTTTCCGTTGCATAGATGCAAGTGAAGCTAATAAAAAAGCGTGTTAAAAAAAAAGAGTGTTAAAAAGCGACGTACTTGCATAGTACGAAAATGTATTCTTGCATAGTTAAGAAATAGAAGATCAGAGTAAATTCTACATGCTTTATTTCAACGATTTACTTGCGTTGCGGAAATTAACTGGAAATATTAAACATTCAACAATTGCAAACATCATCAAAATCGTATTGACCCCAGACCCAGTCTTAGGTGGACTAAAGTATTTTTGTATGCTAAGTAATTGCAAAGAAAAGAAGCTGTAAAGATATATTATATGAGAAAGCCTATAAGGGTATTTAAGGCTATAACAGTGCAAATAATCAATGTGTACTTGCTTCACGGTTCGTTTGTTGTGTGTTTATAACATTCGTATCATATTCGTACAGTTATTTTATATTTGTTTATTGTGAAGCATTTAACTAAACATAACTTTCCCATTGTGCCGATTATATAACTCGTATATGCATACAAACGTATATCCTGTACCTACCTACTACACATTCTGTTGCCAAAACTTTATACTTTAACCCTACGGAAAAGCTTGAACGTCGTAGAATCATATTTATTATTCGACAATCACCCATTAGTTGATGAGAAAGTTTTCTGAAGATCTATAAAACGGGTATGTTATTTTCTTTCTTTTCTCCTTCCGCTGCGAGCGCCCTCTATGACTTTTGGCCAAAACTATGGTGATTATTTGTTATTTATATCTTCACGGAAAATCAGCGTATTGGAACGGATGGGTATTTGCAATTTATAGTTTGTTTTCATATAACAAAGCATCTCGGTCGAGAGCGGGTTCAAATCCCAGGGTGTGCATGTTTTTATTTCTTTTTTAAGATTTAAATGCGTATTTTAAGGGTTCCGTACCCATAGGGTGCCAACGGAACCCAATTTCTAAATCGTTCATTTTTATTATTTTTCATTTTACCGATTTGTTTTTTTGCGGCAAAATAAATACACACTCTGTGAAAATATGAGATGCCTTTTACTATTTCGGTTCATGATTTACAGCCTTGTGACCATCGAGAAAAAACCTACGAAAACGAGGTTTTTTCTCGATGCTTGTGACAGACTGACGGACGGATGGATGGATGAACGGACAGCGGAGGCTTAGTAATAGGGTTCCAATGGCTCCATTTTGGTACGAAACACTAAAAACGAGATAATTGAATATAAGAAACGCCACCGTTCAACTACTTTTCGTCCCCGCGTCGAGGCGACAGAAACTATTTCAACCGACCAAGGAAAAACTTATTTGAAACACAAATTTCATGAGAATAAATTAAATAAGCAAAAATGGAAAGGCGGAAAAGTTGCACGACAATAGTCGCGAAATTTTCCGGGCTCGCACAGTACGTTGCGTTGGTTAGGAAAATCGCTTTGTTCGCGCTGGCATAAGTTGCTCGAAGAATCTTTGCAACGCGCGCACGTGGCCTAACTTGGCATTTGCCCCGAAACATTTTGCGCTAACTGATGTCATTTTAACTACTGGTAAACTTGTGTTACTTTTGTATTTCTACTGTTACGGTAACAATTGGTTTTTATGTATGTAGCGTATAAGTTCGTTACCTCAAGCAATCTTTAGATTGGAAAATATGTGAGTTATTTTATGGTAATGGACATACTACCAGGATATAACCCCGAAATGTCAGTCAGTCAGTTAGCGTGTTTGCGTCTACTGCTGGACATACGCCTCTCCAACTTACTACGACTACTCTGGTACGTCGGCGGATTGCCTCGTTATATGTACCATATCCCGTTGCGATATTTCCATCATGGCTCGCTCCATTGCTCGCTGGGCAACTTTATCATACCATATGGTAATCAGGTGACTTGACAAAAGCTTCCTTACATTAATCTGAATGGAATACTCTCTGACGGTTTTCGTTGCCGGTTCGATCATTTTCCATACAAATCGGGTACCAACCCTGGCGGCCAGCCTCAACAGTCGAACGGTGCCAATCCTGACCGCGCCCAGCGTTGCTTATTCATAAGATCGAATCTCAAGCATTACGCCGCTAGGTAGGAATCTGACATTTGACCAACTGCCAACAATATAGTACCGTAAAATCATGGGCTATTCAAATGTAATTGCAAAAAAAATTAACAGTATTTATTTTCATTCACATTTAGTTGTTTCCATTTCATGTCCCATTTATAGAGGCTAAATCACAGAATTTTTTTTTCCTCACATCACTTCTTTTATAATATCCTCGGATTAACTCATGGAGTAACCCTATTTACAGATTGCATATACAGAAAAAGTGAAAAAGTAATCTGTTACATCGACACAACCTTAGTTAACTATTGTATTACCAATTGTCAGAAAATGTGAAATAAATTATTCACCTTACTTCCGGCCGAAATATTCACGTTCAGCAACACGTAGAATAATACCAATAAATTGCAAAATCGGTCTAAACATACTATTAATTTAACAGCTCTACAGAGAATGACATCCTCGAAACTTCAAAAGCGTTGCCCTAAAGTTCGCGAATTAATAAATGAAAATTTGTTGTTACTCGCTCGTAATTAATTATAAGCCCCTAAAATATGAGCTGGAAGGACGCTACGTAAAGTTGTTATCTATACTTCGAAATTAATCTTCGTATATGCAAATATCCAGCGCCTATGCACAAATATGCGGCAGAATTTACACTTCCAAGGCATTTCCAAGGGAATAATGGGGTGTACTGTTTTGGCTGAAATGTATATCTTATTAAGTTTGTAAATAGTCTAAGGTAAGGTTTTCTTAATCCTCAGATAGTACCTATCGGACTGATAGCACAAATTCAGGTTTGTCAAAAGACAGATAGTCATTGCCGGAGAATTATATCTTCTGTCACATTTATCTGACTATGATTTTACCAATAAACATATGGAATTACGTTACGTTAATAAATCCATCGAATAGTCATCTGGCTGTTTATTAGACTATTTAAAATTCAGCCCTAAGTATCGTAGATCAATCGTGTCAAGTGTCAAGTTGAACTTGTTGTACGATTTTGAAAAGAGAAGATTCAAACGAAATTTAAGAAATACATCTTCCATTTATGACGAACTGAACTGGATGAAAAAACACGGACAATGTTTCATTGCCGCTACGACAATATTTTCATCCAATGCGATGGTACCAAGCCGGGCGGGATAAAACTCTACCACCTAGTAGGGGAAGGAGGCCTACAGTTTTACATGGATTCCGAACCATGGGGAATCCGTGACGAAATGCACTTATCCAACTCGGAAAGAGAAAGAAAGTGGTGCATGAACGGGCGAGGATTTGAACGCAGACCTTTGATATGCTAGGCAAGTGACTACGCCACTAGGCTACGAGCCGCGTGTTAGATTGTATTTACATTCTCTCCTAAATTTCACATGCTACCTATTTGTTTTAAATCGGATACAGATGCCGTGATTAAAATATACTTGAGCTCGGTGGCATAGCAACGATAAAACCATTTTCCCACTTTATATTGTCGTGCAATTAGCGCACTGTCGTCAATTAAAATAAATCGGCGGGCAACAAAGGACCAGAGTGGTGATTGAAACTGATTCATAAAGTGGCAGCGAGTGAGTGAAAATGCACTGACTGTAGTAAGTTAAATCGAATGTTTTTTGCACTAAATAACGTTCTCTGAGGTTCTTACATGTCGACGGAAACCGATAACGTGAATAGACAGCGAGCTCTTACTCGAACTGACTGGCCGGCGCACCGCCATTCGTCGAAGAATACGCCTCCCCCATACAAATCGTCAACCGAATTGGTTTCTGATTACCCACAGTGATATCTGCGTGTAAATTTTTAAACAGCGTTCTTTAAATAGATAAATGGTAAATAGTACTACCTATGGTAAGGCCGTAAGGCCAGTTTAAATGGTATCGTTCGTCGTACAAGAACTTTTCAGTTGTCAATGTTATTTGCATGCATATGTCGTCATAAAAATATAACACCGAATACTGTACGGGAAGGTCCACAATGAGATTTCGCCGATCGTAAATAGTGAAGTACACACATAATACTTTACGAGAGGCACACGCAATATACACCATCAAACCAATATACCAACCACACGAACCAATTACGGCAAAAGAAATATACTGTTCGAAGGTAAAAAGGCTGCTAAATTGTACTTTCAGAATAATTCGATTTCAACATAATGTATACAAAAACATTTAAATTACGTATCCAACTCTCTAGATGATCTTCTAGATAAGTTTATAAATATAATTATAATGGTATTATGTATGTACATAATCTTATTTAGTTGTAACAATGTTTGTAACCACATAACAACTTTCTCTTTAAGCTAATGTAATTACGTTCTTTGATATAAATAAATATTCTATAAACACGTATTAATGTACGTATTTTAAGTTCCTGTAAACTCTTTTATCTGTACATGTTTTTGTAAACTAATAAATAAATAAATGAAAATCAATACAATTATAAATAAAACTAGTTTAAGTCGTCACTCCCGTTCATGTTTCGTCTCTGATGTAATCTAATTGGGATGGCATATGCGTTCGTTAATTAATCCAGACCATCGCTTTGAATGTTTTTTTTTTAATTGATAGCTTTTTGTCGTGAATCATCATATCATATATCATTTCCAAACACTATAAGAATAATAAGTGCCACATGTTCTGATGTCTGTTCAGTTTACCAGCCAGCAAAACGAATTAAACGATGTTTGATTGTTCAATCTTTGCAGTCAATGTCCGCAACGCAGATGAAGCGTTAAATAAATGTATGTAGGTATAATCTTAAACACCGTGTTAGTAGAAGGCATTCATTACAGGAAGAGGGACTGTAGGAGAATTCCAAATTATGGGTATACAGCCGGTGGCGAAATTGGTAGACGCAATACCCGCGAGACATACCAATGTCTTGCTGGTTCGGGTCCAGCCTTGCAGTATATTCGTAAAGTAGTTCTTTTTACTGGGCTCTTTCTTCAATTAATATGTCCTTGCTACATACATATCACATTCCTTGGAATAAGCGACGTACATATATGTATACTTAGTATGATAAAGTATATTTACTTACATGAAAAATTATTTTCATAAGGCGTAGTTGTGCTTTTCGTCGAGGTACAAAGTTGTGCATGATCGGGCGAAGATTTAAACCTATAATCTCTAGCATAAAAGGTGAGTTCTCTAGCCACTAGACCACGACCTGTGCAAACATCATTAGTGCTACGTATGATCCAAAATTTAATCTATTTTTCAATTTCATGAAACTGTTTTTCATCGAACCGCACGGAGCCGCACGGACAGCTAGTTACACATATGAATGAAAGTCACAATCTCAGCATTCACCAGAAAAAGTGCATGATATCTGCGCTCGACGTCAGCGGAGTGAGTCAGGGCGTCACAATGACAGCGATGACGTCATCACGGCGATGATGACGTCATTAAAAGGGATGCAGATCCTAATTACCGCTGCGCGCGGTTTTTTAAATGCGCCAGGCGAGTGCCTCCGCTGTTGAGCCTCGGGCGGTTTGGTGAAAACCATAAAAAGAGACGTAGGTTTATGACTAAATTACGTAAGTATACTATGATTTTGTTAGACAATTAAGAAAAACGACATTATTTGTACGCAGCTTACTAACCAAATGTGCTATGATGACAAAATATATAACACAATATTTTAATCCGTTTCAAGCTAAATCCGGGCAAACCTTAGACTTCGATACCAAAATCGACTTTAGTGATGACCGAAATCTATTGCATTCGAAATGTCTTAGCGTAGAAATAATACGCGTCTTCTAGTAGTAGATAGCATTGTGTCGATTCGAACATAATCGAGGAATTCGTCACCAGACGTATTTTCCCGGAAAGCTTGGCGGTAGCGTAGTGGACATGTAATCCAAAGTTTACAGGTTCAAACCCTGCTTCAGACGAATGTCCAGACGAAATATTTCTGTTAATTTTGTAAATATTACAACGACGTTACTTATTTAAATGAGGAATGAAAAAGCGACGACTAGCTATGAGCTAGCTGTAAGATAAAAGTGCACATTTGAATGAATATCGAACATTATTGTATAATATTCCATAAATATATTGCGTTTTAAACGTAATCTCGTGTTTAACTTGACGACTGGCTCTTTTAAAATGTTATTCCGTCCGACTTTGAAATGTTTCTTGAGGAATACAGCAGAGGAATACATACAAAATAGCAATACATACATAGCAAAACAAACTTCGTTGTTACTGGCAGTCCTACGACACCTTTCGACATTTTTTATAGTTTAAAATTTGTCGAAACTTACAACACAAACTGTGTTTCATTTTATCAACTAATATTATAAATGCGAAAGTATCTGCTTCTGTCTCATGCGTTCTCACTACTAAACCGTTGAACCAATTTCGATGAATTTCGGTATAGAAATTGTCTGGAGCTACCTTTTGTGGCAAAAATCAAACTTGAAAGGGGTGAAATAAAGGATGAAAATTTGTATGCAATTCATGATATAATTCAGCCCGATATCGGTCCAAAACGACATTGACCCGAGCGGAGCCGGGAAGCTAGTTGCATTACAAACATTCAAGTAGGCACCGCTTTTCTTGCCTGTGCGAAGAAATCACACACAAAAAACAACACAAAATTCGTTGGTCGTCAGATTTTCCTTTTTCGTGGTGCGTTTAATTAATTTAACACTAATTTCCCTCCGTCGTCCACACCCGACGTGCAGGCTCCAAACAGAAGAAGAACGCACGCGAAAACCCGACTTTAATGCATTTTGAGTGCACGCTTCGAGCTTGCATTTAATTAATTCTTCGTTGAGCACATGTGTACAGTTTCGCAAGTAAAGAAATTAACTGGACATCGAGACAGACATTATTATTTCTACAAGGTATAAACGCGACGGTCCGATCATTTTTTAAACTACATTTTTTAACTTACGCAATGATAAAGTAAGAACATCTTAAAAAGATTAGTCACCAGACAGAGGTTATTTAATCAAGATTTATAATCTATTTGGTTTTTGCTCGATTTTTTAATACAGCGGTCGTGGTTTACTTTTAGCTATAAGTCGTTTTGAAATTAAAATTTTCGTAAATCTTACCAAATCATACACTATGCACATTGTCTTTTTTGTGGACATGTTGCATCTTCCTCATCACTGAGCCTGTCTTATTCTTTGAAATAGAGAAGGTCCCAGAGCGCAACAGCGCGTTTTTGTACCGTGCCCGCGAATGAGTTAGACCCGCCGGGTTGGGCCACCTTGAGAGCATCTAAAATGAAGTAAATATTCATTATTTTGGAAATGAGTAACAAGAATAGACTAAACTCATTAAACCCTGCAATATTATTATTATTTTTTACCGTTTAAAGTGTGGAAAATTCATGTATGTCGTAACCCCCTTTTATTTTGGGTTATGACATTTTTTTTCCACATGTGATGCTCATAATTGACTTAGGGCTGATTTTTCAATAGTCTAATAAACAGGAAGATAACTATTCGACGGATTTATTTACACTTCTGCTTATCCATCCGATATAGTTAGTGCATATATTTATTAGTAAAAGTATAGTCAGATAATTGTGACAGAAAATATAACCCTACGGCAATGACTATCCGTCTTTGGAGCAACGTGAATTTGTACTATCAATCCGATGCGTACTATCTGAGGATTGAAAAATCGGCCCTTAATGTGTCTGTCTAGGTATGTTCGACGGCTGCATATTTCTCATTTGTAAACTCAACTGTGAGAATATGTAACTGGTGTTCATTTTTATTATTTTGTTGATTCACTTTATGTATGAATTCACTGTTGTTTCTCCGAATAAATGCAATATATGAAATAAAGTAATGGTGATCTGTTTTTTATGGATCTAAAATTTATACTATCAGGTCGATAAGTACTATCTGATGATTGAAAAATCTGCCCTAAGATGCTAGTCGCAGCGACCAATAACTTAAAATTATCTCTCCATTCCAGCACTTTGCGAGATGCTCATAACCGCTGCCGCCGGTATAATGTAATTACTCTAAAAGCTCGGCAAATATTTTTATACGAAATCAAGGAACGCTCCAAGGAGCACGCTGACTGCTTTCAATCCGATAGATGGTGAAGCGGGCAGACGCGGATATCGCTTGTTGACCGTTTCACCCGGCCCCGGCTATCCGACCGCGGTGGGATTCACATGTCTGCCGCCTGATAGGATTTTATATGCTTATATTATTTCTGCCAACAGAATGAATATCATAAATCAGTTAATCAGTTTATCTTTGATACAAGCTAAATTTAAGAGACACTAAAAACATATATAACGTGTAGATTTTAAGATGCGTTTTATGTACTATACTACATTTATTATAAATATTTTTTTCTCATTCTGTTACAAAATAATTAAAATAGATACATATTCTACTTTAAGTTTTCTAGGAAAGTAATAAAAATGCCGTATGCATTAAAATATATGTACTTTGTGGCAACAGTTGTTGGATAAAGATTTAAAATATTGTTCAGTTTGTTGATTTCTTTATTGTTTTATTGCTTGTAATCTGTTATGTTGCCCGAAATAATAATGATCTGGTTTTTTGTACTGCAATTCATTAATAGTTCATGTCTCATATCAGGCAATGAATATCAGTTCAAGCAATTTTTTAGTATTTTCAAAACCGAGTTAAATGAGAACAAAAAGAAATGTTTTTTTGGTGAACCAATATATTTTTTTCGAAAAAAAAAAATCGAATGCAGCTATTCATCGCCTGATAGTAGCTAACAAATTTCAAATGATTATGTTAAAAAAATGTGAATGAACTATTCTCATTTAATTTTGTTGACACACACTGACTCCAATAAATAATTTCTCCCTAGTATTAAAATTAAATGATAAATTTAGAATATTTGTATGCTTCACTCGCCTCTCACGTAGATACATGGATTCAACTTAACGCATGGTTGTTAATAGGCCCCACCTTAAGCTGGGTATCGTATGGACCGAAAATTGAAACGCCGCGCCGTTAAGTAATTATTTAAACAGAATATTATTCTTCCATTCTACAGAAGAAAACGGTACAGTTGACTTTGTAAATATATAACGCAGGACAATCTCTCTTTTAATATCCTTAATTCGATTGTATTGCATAGTTTTTCGGTTACTCAAAACGCCGCCATATTATTTTCACTAGTACGGGACTGCAGATAATTTAAACAGCATTTAACATAAGTAAATATACTTTTTCGTACTAACCAGGTACGCTGCTTATTCCAAGTAATGTAATATGTACGTATGTATAATCGACCGTGAAGCAAGGATACATTAATTGAAGAAAGATAGCCCAGTAAAAAGTACTACTTTACGGATATACTGCAAGGTTGGACCCGAACCAGCAAAACATACCATTCGCGGGTATTGAGTCTACCAATTTCGCCACCGGCTGTATACCCATAATTTGGAATTGTCCTACAGTCCAAGGTGGTATATTTTACTGGTTCGGGTCCAGCCTTGCAGTATATTCGTAAAGTAGTCCTTTTCACTGGGCTCTTTCTTCAATTAATGTGTCCTTGCTTCACGGTCGATCATACGTACATACATATCACATTCCTTGTCATTTAATATATTTGAAAACTTTAACACAAAGTAAGCGAAGTTTTTTTGCATTACATTATTTGATGGATTAGGCAAAGTTCCTGAACCCGGGGTCCATGTTTGATATAAAGACACTAAATACTCTCGTCATCGATCTAATAAATTAAGGTATCTTATATTTTTTGTAGTAACAAAAAAAAATGTTTTTTTTTTTTTCAAATTACCTTTTTTCTTTCCCATCAGTTAAATTCGAAAGAGGTCCGGCATATTTTTAAAATTTCGTAAGGAGTCCATCAGTACAAAAAGGTTAATCATGTATTAGGGGAATTAATATCTGTGAATGAACACAACTAAATCCGATTCTGTGAACTTTGATTATTTTTCATATAACTGGTGGATGGATAGTTAATCCCACACTTATGCGCCTGTATGTTAGCCCAAGACACCGCATTACGGAATTAATGAGGTGCCATGTCAGGATCATCCCATTATGATCAAGGCTACATTGAACTGTATTTACAACACGGATGTAAGGAACTTACAGTTTTACATGATTTCCGAACCATGGAGCAGCTCGCATTCGTGACGAAATGCACTTATCCAACTCATGAAGAGAAAGACATTTGTAAATACACGAGGCGGGAAACTAACGCTTCTCGAATTAGAGGTAAGGCCCACGTTCTGAGCTACGTCGCTCATCGAATATATAATCAATAGAAATAATATACCGAAGCACTTTATATCAAGAATGTTTCGGAACATACTTAAATATAAATGATACATGCATTCGTAATTAACATTTTTTTTAACGTAGTTTATTAGAAAAAAAATGCTCACCCTCTAAGTAAAATTCAATCACCAACACGAGAGGAAAGCAGCCCCCATAAAAGTAAAAAGTGTCACCTCAGATTGAACTGAGTATTTGGTACTGAAAACATTTATGAAACTAATAAAAGTTTTTTTCGTTCATTTCATAATTAAAATTCTAATGTATCAACGTCGTCATCAACGTCATAATGACCTTCACCAAAGTCAACTGTTTTTGCAGTGTAACTACATTAAAGATATTACCGTACATTGATTGATTTAACGAATGACATATGTATGGAATAAATAGGTTAGGGTTAATCCTGCCCAGGCTGGAACTATCGCATTGAATATACGATCGTCGAAGGGCAATGAAAATTGTCCTTGATTCCCAACAATTCAATGTATCTATGAAATAAAAGGAAGGTCCTGGCATGGCAACTAGTTCCCATGAGGTGTGTTAGGCTGATATCGTAACTGTAGGTGTGGCAAAGCCATCCCGGCCATGTCAAAAAAATAAGGACGTATATATAGCTATCTCTCACAGATGACAGTGAGAAATTGTTGGTAATTATTAGAGAAATTCTTTCATTCTCATGGAATATCTAACGAGATCTAAACGACAATTTGTCGTTTTTTCGTTCATAGTCCACGTTTCGGATATTGTGTCCCTTGTCACTTACGCCTGACACCGGAAATCACAACACTTAGATCGGATAATATTCCAGTGCAAACTCAAATCACCATCTTGGTAGAGGTTACGTTTTTTATCGAAGGAATACCGTCGATATTAAAACCTTGTTGATGTACGCATTTTTCTGGGTGTAAGTTGTAGAATCTCGGATATTTATATTTCACGGTGACTTACATTACTAAATGGTACTACTTTTGTATAAAATCCTAGGAAATAGGAATCCTAGCATGAGAAGCAGGGTTACTACAGTATATATCAGCCTAGTTATAAAAAGAAATAAAACATATGAATTATGTAATATTAGGGTAAACTTTTTCGGTAATGAGTAAATAAATTTGAATTTGAAATTGAAATTTGAATAATTGTTTGATATTTATTTTAAAAACATCATTTTCTTGATCAATCCATATCCTGCAGTAGCAGCATAAATTGGTTAACCAAAACGTGATTCACTTACCTCAATTTCTTCCGAATTTGACCTTCCTTCTACACGATTTCAGGGAAACACCTTTTTCACTTTTGAAATCTTATATCTTATATATTTGAGATTAATGAAAAAAGTTTTAGTCCATGTAAACACTCGAAAACGTATTATTTTGATATATGAGCAAAATTTTAAGAAAAAGTGTTTTGTATATTTATAAATATGAACTCTACCAAGACCTATATATACCTACGCGGATATGTTACTTCAAACCTACAAAGCCTCTACATTCATACGAATTTCACAACCAGTTGAGTCAGCGTTTAATCTAATCTACTTACTTCGGATACGCACTTACAAGTTAGTTATGCTATGATTATTCTTGTGATTTTGTAAAGATTGAATTTTAAAGAAATACTCTTTTTAGAACTCGTACGTTGAAAATCTGAAACCATTCCAATTTCAAAAAAGTTTCTCGGAGAGTTCGCAAAGTTCGCTTCGGAGAAACGCTTAAGTTTCGCGCACAGATTCAACTCGTCCACTGACTTTCGGATAGTTCACGTCGCCCTGGGCTAGGGACGGCCCATTAGGGTTCCGTAATCGCGTCCACCGCTGGTAGAGAGTCGCGTGGAACTGAGAGCCGAGGCTGCGCTATCTGATACACCCGGATAGCTCTGTAGCTATCTGGAATGCTCGGCCTATGAGTCTAGGGCGCAGGGTAACTATGTGCGGTGCATCGGGAAAACTGCTGGAAAAGCGCGCGACAGTGTGCGTGCGTGCCGCTGCTGGCTGCAGCGTGAAGCCTTGTAGTAGCTTCTACAATACCATAATGCTGATAATCCCTTTTTTGGCTTATTAAAGATTGAATGATTAAATACAACAACACAATGTGGGTACAGGCAACACCGATTTAACTATAATAAGTTTATGTTTCGCAAGATCAATCGGTATACTAAATTGAACCGTTTTTGCGAAAGTTATTATAAGTTTTCTATAAAATCATGCAATAATACTAAACACAAAAAAACAGGTTAAGAGCCGAAATAATGCGTATTTTTGGTAGCAGTCTGGTAGCAAATATCCAATAACTAGTAGGAATCAAGAAATTATCCGCAAACATACATACATCACTTCACGCCGTTTTCCCGGATGGGTAGGCAGAGATGATAAAACGTCATACGGTATGATCACAGCACACCTCTTTAGTTTATACATGCTCTACGATTACGGGTGCTACGAACCAGACATTTACGAAGAATTACATCGATTTGGTCGTAGTACGTTCTTTTAGGCCTCCCGGGCACGACACTTCCGCTTACTTCTGCTCTGTAAATTTGTTTCGTCATTCTTTCGTCACACACTCGTTCCATATGTCCAAACCATCTTAGCTCCTTTCACGATTCTTCGCTCAATGATTCGCAAAATAGTTGTATGTTCGACCAAGGTTAGACTATTCTGTGGATATGAAGAGATGCAATGGATATCTTATATTCTGAATGGTAATCCTCAAAATCTCCTCCAAAAATAAGTATTCTCTTTTATTGTTGTTTTGAGTATCACTGTTAAATATTCATCATATTAACTAGGGAAGATTCTGTGCAATTATGCAACCGTTATGTTTTCTCAAAATAAGAAAAGACACAATAGCACTTCAAAGTATAAGTAAATCCCAAAATTTTAGTGAAGATTAATTAAAATCTTTTTTTAAGCTGAGACGCGAAGTTTGTGTTGTTTTTTTTTTTAATGTGACTGGGCATGGATGGCTAATACCATACCTTCTGTCATGAGGACCTTTCTTATATTGCACGGCTACATTGAACTGGATGGAAAACACGGACAATTTTCATTGCCGCTTCGACCATCGTTCATCCAATGCGATGGTACCAACCCGGGCGGGATAAACCCTACCACCTAGTAAGTAAGGAAGGGGACCTACAGCTTAACGTGGAATCCGAACCACGGCCAGCCTCTCTCAACGGTCGAATGGTCCACCCATCCAAGACCAGACCGGACCCAGCGTTGCTTAACTTCGGAGAGCGATCGCCGAAGTGTCGCGCCACTGGGCCATTGAGGCTGACAATTGACATTGTATTGTAACATTATAAAAAAAATTTTATCAGCCCTTTTTAGATACAAATATTGAGGATGGCCATTGACTCTGAGACGTTTAGGAAAAAAACAGTAGCTTTCAATTATCAGGCGCATTAAGACAGAAATCATTGGTGATACTGGAGCCATGCTCTATGACCAGTAATACTTTGTACAGTATTAGTACTTCAAACTGGAAACGATAAAATGCAAAGCTGTTAGTTGAAACATTGGGTAACATAAAATGGCAGATTTTGTTTGACAAATGCAGCATATTATGTTTGATTCAAAACCAAGAAATAAATAGGTATGATTCGTAATTCGGCTCGTAGGCAGCAAATGCTTAAGTCTTATGCGCTTATAAGGAACAGGTACACTGGATTCTGGTGATCCTACATATTATCATATTATTTTTGGTCTTTCTTTATATTTTTCAATTCGTCTCGATTTTCTATCGGGTGTCATTGATTCAATTGATTGATTAAAGAGCGTTTGTTTCGAACGATGTTGATTGCTCAGAGATTGGTTTTGTAAAAAGTCGTATTATTATTGTGTACTCGCATTTTCATTATAAGATACCCGTCTATAAAAGTGGTGATTTCAGGTACGATTTTAGAATAGAGGATGAATATGAACGAAAAGGGATATGGAGCTCGTGCCACAGGATTGAACAAAGCTAAATACTTCGAAAGTACCGAAATTCGCATCAACTCTCGAAGAAACGGAAACATACCAGGCAAAGAGAGATAAAACGGCACCGACATAGTTCCCCAGGGGTAGCAGCACCGTCTGCAGCGACCAACAGCGACCCCGGCGGCAGCGACCAACAGGTCCTAACCTCAGATCAAAAAATTAAGCCTAATATCAGACCCGCTGTCACCAATCCAATACAACTTAAACGTAGGTACATGCACACACTCTCAGGGAGAGATAAATAGTCGTAACAGAAACTAAGACTAACGAAAAGTACGTTACGACTATTCATCTCAGCTTGAGACATATTGGAGGGTATGCGTGGGTGGGAACAGACTGACGAACGCATTTCGGGGCACACTCAGGCGCGCGGTTGCCATCTTTTTGGAATGTGTGGCACACCACACGCGGCCGGCTTACCATGAAATATGCACAATTTCGGCGGCGGCGCGATTATAGACCACTGACACTTCGCCTTCCTTTTTAAAAAGTAAATGTCCGGGACTTGAAAATAATACAAGTGGTCCCAGTGTATTTTTTTTCATTCATGTCGTAAGAGGCGACTGTTTTTTCGTTCCTGATTCGGATTCATGAAACTGTAGCTCCCTTTCCTTATTTACTAGGTGGTAGAGTTCATCCCACCATTTGAATCAACGTAAGTGGAAGCAGCAATTAAAATTATCTGTATTTTCCATCAAATACAGAGATACTGGCATAGCACCCAGTTCTTATAAGGTGTGTTGAATTGATATCATGAGAGTAGGTACATCCATGTCTATTTCCAGGAAAAATGTGACCAACGATTCTTGATGCATGTAGACATGCATCTCCTCCAACCTCTATAGAAAGTCGTTTGGAAAAATGAACTACCTATGAACAATGCCATCCATACTGTTATCAATGTTTATTGCCTATGTTAACGGAATATTTTAGTGTGCAAATTATATGTTGCGTGTTGCGCAGGTCGATTTAAGAATTTGCTTAGCTTCCAATTTAGCATGTAATAAAAGAGACTTTGCAGCTTGTCATTAAATGCAGTGTAAACACACATTAGATTGCTAATCACTTCCAGCAGCGACAATTCCCGTCAGGATGTTTATATATAATGTTACTGTAGTGTAAGTGAAAATAATGATCTAAACATTGCATATACTTTCGTCATTAGGAATACAGTTCGAAAGCTTGTAATTTAAAATACATTTAGTACATTGAATGCTTAATTTACATGACGGCTGTATGAAAAGGTCCTTTGTCTCTATTTCCTGACCAACAAATGTTGTCGAAAACAAAGGTGTCTTTGGCCTGGATCTGTCAGTGCTGTGACGATCTGATTGTATTTTCCTCCTTTAAAAGAGAGATTTTAAAAATCCTTCACCTGAAGAAGTCGTGTGTTAGTGTTCCTTCTGACATAAATAAAGTTATGGTGAGGATTACTTCCATGATCTCTGCCATTGGAAGCAAGTCCCCGCGCCCCTGACGAGCCGCTCAAAGTGTGATGATATTTTGATTAACCACCTCCTTTTCAATTATAATGGGAATAGTGACCTTATCAATTGCCTCGTAGTGCGTTGATAATAATTCTCAAGATTCAAAACTGTCCGAAATTGTCACACCTGAATTAGTAAGAACCATAGACCTAGCATTGTGCTTTCAAGATGAACAAAGCGTGGGGGTGAGACGTCAATTCAAGTACCGCTACCGCGAGTTAGAGGGATATTGAACACATCTGCCCGATGAGACCACTTCTGAAATTGTTATTAGGACATTGGATTCGCGGTCATGGAATGTGAAATGTTTTTTTGCGAAATGCAAAAGAAAGCATGGAGACCTGTGCATTTATGTATTTTTCAGTGAACGGTTGTAAAAAACCCGGACAAAACCCCCTTTTTAATGGTAAATAAGGGGTGACTCACAGATTCTTTGTTGATCAAATTTCGTAACATTTCCTCCATATTTCAAATTTAAACTTAAAACATAATTTCAGATCATTATTTTGAAACTACACAGAGATTTAGAAAATAAATCAAGTAAAAAAAGAATTTTCAGTACACTTATGAAACGATTTTGGTCTCATCCGTCAGTTGACTCTGTATGTCTTTACATTCTAGGTACGAACTTATTGCGATTAACACTTACGATTTTCCGGTGTGTTAAATGGAGGCTTGCCGACTTGTTATACCCGCTGGTTACTTCAGGACGGTGGCTGTCCTGGAACAACTTTCATTAGCGCGGCTTGTGAAACGTCAACGGAAGGTCGTCGGCTGCGAAGATTGTATCGGTGGGTAGGTTGCGACACGCCGGCGGTTGAGGGTAGTCCAAAATATTCGTGCACCATAGAACAAATATGGCTGCGTACACGCATAACTAACGTTGTCAGTTTTTACGGCTGGTGTTCGTGTATCTTTTCTTTTCAGTCACTGTCCTTGACATGAACGTATGCATTTTAGCATTTTTTGTTCAAAATAAACTGCTCATCTTAATTTAAGGACCTGGAATATTTAGAAGAGATTGGACCAAAGTATGAAGAAGGCTTCTTAAGGGCTTCGTGGTACCATGACCTAGCAGCTTTTAGAGAAACAACGCTTCTTCTTGTAATATCTTAATATAAAGAAAACCTTTTTATAAATAGTTCATTTTGGACAAGAAATGTCGGGTGGAAATCATAGATTTTCTTGATAAGATCCCCACATATCAAGCTGCTTTAATTGAACTATTCAGGAAGGCATAATTAAGGATACACCGTTACTTATCTATCATAAAAAGTCATAACAACTTCACCTCCTGCATAGAAGCGACGCATATATATTCGCGTGTAACGTTACTTGGAAGTAACAAAGATTCTATGTCACATCGCTTTGAATATTCTGTTGAAAGCTTGCTCGTCGTCATCGTAAAAATATGCTTAAACGATTTTGGAGGAGTTTTCAGAAGCTCAAATTTGATATAAACGCAGCCAATATTACTGTTTACGACTATTATGTAAACCTGAAAGTTATTCTTTTAATATGTGGGGCTTTGGATGGATCCAGGCCTTCGTATATGTAAGTGAGCAAATTGTGTGTTCCTGCAATATAACTTCTTCTAGCTGTCTTCAATATTCTTTATCTTCTTTATTATTACTCGCAAATTAAGCGAAAACTTTGTGTATAAATGGCATTATTAATTGTCATATTATTTTGATCTCAATGTTACTGAACATTTGATTATCCTAGAATTTATTATGAGGATTACATTGCCCTATTCTTCCTTGTAATTTGAAGTGTAATCAAAAATCATTTATTCATTATGCATATTTAATTTAACGATCAATCGAATATGTTTTGGGTGAATTAATATTATGTTAAAGGAATACACTTAGTGATATTATGGTAAACCTAGTTAAATTATTCAATGTGAAAGTAGTTGCAAAAGATCGAATTTGGTTATTAAAAGAATCGTAACTCCAATGATTAAAATAAGATAAGGTTTTTTTTAAACAGTTACCATTCCAATTGCCTTGTCATATCCCTATATGTGTCCCGTGGAATTCTGATATCACTGAGAATATGTAATTGATATTGCAGGAAAGAGGTACGATTAACAATAATCCCAGAAATTATGAAATCACTAGTAAAATGGTTTTCACGTATCCAAAAAGCAGTATCGTGCAATATTGTGGCATGCCACATTATGTTACCTGTAACAGATTTGGCATGCAACAAAAAGTCACACCTATCGATTTTAACACACTACATGGGAGCTAGGTGCCATGCCAGGACCTTCCTTATATTGCTCGGCTACATTGAACTGGATGGAAAACACGGACAATCGACGAATAGCAAGGCGCCGCACACTGAGCTACCGAGGCTGACAATTTTGCACCAATTGTAGCATGCCACAGTTTTAATAACACCACCGCAACACATTAAGAATAAGAATAAGAATAAGAAACGTTTATTATTGCATGTAAAAAAATCATATTACAAAAATTACAAGCTATGCAAAAATAAGCTGATTAAAATATTAACTTTATACAATAAAAAATGACTGAATCAATATAAATAGAATTACATGTATATACATAGCTTAAATTAAATTAACAAGGTGCAACAAAAGGTCTAGAGGCAGCATGTGACTAACAGATGTTAGTCGCTGAATTTAAGCCTAGCCTATTTAAGTAGGTGACAGTAACTGGCAAACTATCTACAATTTTATAATAATAAATATAAAAACAACGTAAAAAACTAATTCTTTGTTCAGAGAAATGAAGACGAAATAACAATATTTTATATGAACATACAAAAAGAAACTAAAGAAGCACTTAAATTAATGTTTGAACTTAACAAATTACTAATAAAATCATTATTAGTGATGTAAGCGAAAAATATTGCTGGACGTCTTGTTTCACGCGATTATTTTTGTAGTTGGAATTTCGCACTTCCCACATCATCTCAGCTTATCGATAGTCAACGATAAACTCTATCAATAAAATTCACAGTGCACTGTCCAAGTCGAAAACGCGGATTATCTCTGCACTTACCATGTGTTTTAGCCCGGAGATAATCCGCGTATTGAAGTTACCACGCCCACTCTTGATACTACTGCATGTATTTCTGATTATTCCACTCAATGTCGTAGGCAACACGTCAAACGGTTGGAATCGCCTGTGATTTCTTGCGGTGTTGCAAAGTCGCCCTGGTGTAATCCTAGCTTTATAACGTTCCCTCTGTGGTAAAAATATCTGAATGATTCGGATAAATGTAAATATAATTTATCTGTTTCAGGGTAGTCAACAATATTTATACACTCATTACCACAGCCATTTTAACTGTAACGAGTGTGTGCAGCATTTTAAGTACAATACACGTCCGCGATATATCAGTGATGGCTGAAAAAATAATTTATCTTACTCTCATGGTGACCACTGTGCTCATTATCACTGCGTTTCAGGCCGATCGGAACCTTTACAAAACAATGAAAAATTCACTTCAGGAAAGTTTTTTGTTCATTACTTCGCGAAAAGGTAAAAAATATAGGTAAGTATGTGTCAATCAATGGTAGCGGACCAGTAGTAAGAATCTTTTCACGAAATTGAACCTTTTTTTTCTGTGACTTACGTTTTTCACCCTTCCCATAGTTTCAGTTTCAGTTTCAATTTCTTTATTTCCTCCATTAGATGTATATTACACACTCGGATTCGTAATTTTTTTTCTTGTCGGTCCGATTGCTTCTGGCGAAGAAGAGCCGACAACAAACTTTAGTTTACTTTAGTTTGATAATATCATTTAAAAAATATAATTTTGTCACAATGATACACAAATAAACCCTTCATACGTAGAGTTCCTAAAAAAGGAGCATATACCTACATTGAAATATTTGAAATAAAAATAACAAATGTTGTGAATATATTTTTTTTGTATTTTATTATTTTTTGTATGTTTTACTTTTATGTATTTTTCATACTATTAATTATTGTAAAAAGGTCATAACCACAAAACAAAAGCCATTAAATACATAATTTATTGAGTTAAAGCCAGGGAGTAAACACTGTTTGATGTTGTTTTATTTTTTACTAAATAATTAACTTAACTGTTATTATGATACTTTTGAGATTATCGCGGTCGTTAGACATGTTTGAAAAATGTTACGGCTTTTGAGAATGTCTTTGGAGAATGTATCTTCCTGCCGCGTGAAAAGCCGTAACATTTTTCAAACATGTTATTAGCTACCTGCAACTACTACTATAACCTACAACTAAAAAGTATTTAATCGAAAATCATAAAAACTATTTAAGTCACTTATTTATTAGGATAACTATGTACAACATATATTAATGGGGCTAGTTCTGAAAAGAACTTTTTGAATGCGTTTAGTTACCTACTAAACTAATTATCATCAAGCGACAAAATATTATCAAGCGACAATTTCTTAAATTCCGCACACGGCTGCTGCGTAGGGAGCCGACTGACTCCCCTCCCGTACCTCTGAGTGACGCCTACAAACTCTAAAACGCATAGTTGGCCGAGCGGAGTTTTTTCTAATTTTTAAACTAATGATTTCTTTCGAATGAAATGTCCGAATCGAATAATTCAAAAAGTAATATAAGGTATTGAAACAGTCTTAAATAATAATTTATTTATTTTGATAAGGATTAATATCTAGGTACAAATAAAAAGCCTTTTCTAGCGGCGGTATTTAAATTTTTATTTTAAAATAAATGCAAACTTATTGTGACATTACTATAATAGTTAGATGTATGATGTCGCGACATTTTCGTAGATAATAATGTGTTCTATAAAATTGTAGTACATCATTTTGTTCTATCGTGAATAGTTTTCGCAGCGCACGCGATGTAAGGAACATTCTTGGTAATTTTTTTGCACCTTGGGTTACGTAATAGGAGTTTTGGTAAGGATCCCTATTTTTTTTAAGATAATACATAGCCTATGTCCCTCGGATAGACTGTAGCTTTCCAACGGTGAAATAATTTTTTAAATCCGTTCAGTAGTTTCGGAGCCTTTTCGGTTCAAATACACAAACAAACCTTTCCTGTTTATATAATAGTATAGATAAAAATAGAAATGTTCAGTTAATTTATTTTTATAATTCTTGTAAATATTGCCCACAACCCCCACAGAAAATCCAAACAATTTTATACCTGGATTCGAATTTAATGATATGATAACAACTTTTATTTTCCATAAGTACCTACTTGAGTTGACTTGACGAGGGCCTCATACACCCGACATGGGTTGTTAAGTTGATGACGGCTTTTAAACCAGAATATTCCTTAAAGAGGTGTTAAAAAACTTAAATCATACTAAATATTGCACTGATTGTGGACATTGTCCACAATCAGTGCAATATTATATTATATGAATGAGAACTTCACGAAGAAATTGTATACCCTGTTTAACCACAGTTTTAGGTAGACTAGAGGACCTTGAGGACATTGTCCACAATCAGTGCAATATTATATTATATGAATGAGAACTTCACGAAGAAATGGTATACCCTGTTTAACCACAGTTTTAGGTAGACTAGAGGACCTTGAGGACATTGTCCACAATCAGTGCAATATTATATTATATGAATGAGAACTTCACGAAGAAATGGTATACCCTGTTTAACCACAGTTTTAGGTAGACTAGAGGACCTTCTCTTACGTCATTATATTAACATACACAATGGTTTTTTACTTTTCAGGAAAAGATTTTACAAGACTCAATTATTATGCTCAAAACTCTGTGTTTCCCTTACAATGTTTTACCCATTTATTGTTTCCGTATACTTGTTGAAGTGCTTTACAAACCTGGCATTGTTTTACGCATTTCCAAAAGAAAAGGGCACCAAAAGGCCTATGAATATACCCTTGAAGCTACCGAAAGGACTGGACGAAAACGAAACACCCTATTTTGAGATTCTGTATGTGATGACCTGTTGTTTCGGTGTAGAATGTACGCTGTCATTGACAGGTAAGCATATTATTTTATAACTATGGTCCTATCTACAGGACACTCGAAGTGTCACAAATTGAAAATGATGGTATTTGGCCAATTGAAGTACGGCTTGAATCTTGTCTATTGCTAAAAAGCATTAATGATGTGTCATGTTTTTTTGTTGGTCTAAAATTGTTGGATAAAAGATAGTTTGAAAAAAAAAATTTAGGAGTTAAGAAATTAGGTTCAATTCGAGGACCTTCCCTTTATAAGCATGGCAAAATTTTACTGAATACAAAACACCGACAATGTTCTGGCTTCCGCTTCGTCAATGCGATGGTACCCACCCGTGCAGGCTTACCCCCACCACCTTAAGGAGGGAGGGTTACATGGACACCGAACCACGAAGCAACTCGAATTTGTGACTAAATTCGCGTATCCAACTCAAAAAGAGAAGAAAAGGAGATATATAAATAATCATGATGTAATCTAATAAATAATGTCCATTTTATTCGGGAAGATTTAAAGTTAGTTTTTAATAATAAGGATTTTTTTTATGCAACCTGACATGAATGGAAATGGAATACAATACACCACATTCCCGAAGGAATTAGGTGCCGTGCCAGGACCTTCCCTTTATGAGCACGGCTACATTGAACTGGATGGAAAACACGGACAATTTTTTATTGCCGCTTCGACCATCTTTTCATCCAATGCGATGGTACCAACCCGGGCAGGCTTAAACCCTACCACCTAGTAGGAGAAGGGGACTTACAGTTTTACATAGATTCAGAACCATGGAGCAGCTCGCATTCGTGACGAAATGCACTTTTCCAACGAAAGAGAAAGAAAGTGGTGCACGGGGCAAGGATTTGAACCAGGGCCTCTAGTATGATAGGCAAGTCCCCGCGCCACTAGGCTACGAGCCGTGACTAAACATTAGACAGACAGTGAGAGCTGAGGAACCAAGCACTCAGCATGATTTGATAAATGAATGGTATCGGGTAGTGCATCGCTTCAAGATCCTTGCTTGTGGTGACGCTTGGTTCGGGACACCTCTTCCCCTAAAACATGGTTGAGAGAGGCGATGGCTGGACCCGGCGTGATGCTCGTGAACGGATGCTGTTTGTGGGGACTGGCCTGCTCCCAATTGGCAACATGTTAGATGACGGACATGACTTTGCAAAATAAACCGATATTGGACATGAACTGTTGTATACGGCATTAACGGAAGATTTTTGTAAATTAATATTAATTTAATGTAATAAACGAGTACCAATAACCCGTATTTCTGTAAGCAGAGGCAAACGAATTGTAAACTTAGATTAAGTGGACGTTGAAAAAATTCAGCTAAGTTTCTTGCCAGTTCTTCTTCGCTGTGAATGCTGAACTTGCTAATGAAATGACGAATCCGAATGCAGTGTGCTGCCTGTGGATGATGAATAAACAATCTGTGCAGAGCAAGGAACATGCGCGCACGCCAATGTATTATATCGTAAACATACATATAGGAATATACGCCGGCGTCTTGGTATTAGGGTTGGTATTAAATGTTCAAAAATCATGTTTACTTTCAGCATTGACCTACATGCTGCTTATCAGCGTCGGCTACTTGGTGTCACAACTTGACATAGTGATCAGTGACTTGCATCGCTTGTTTCGAGACTCGCCCGATACATTGGCACAGGAGGTGGTGCACCAAGTATTACGAACACGCGTCAAGGTGATCGTGGATAGACATAACGCAGCATACAAGTAAACATTTTCATTGTATTTAAAAAGGATTAAATTTTTTTTTTCACATTTCTTGACGCACTTCACATATTTTTTTATTTAGAACATCGACATTATTCAAGATTGCATTACACTCACAAATGTAACATAAATATTCATAAACATTACGTTAATTTAACTAATACATTTTTAAAATACTATAATAACAGCCCTGCGCGTGGGAACTGTTAAGGACATGTCGAATCAAAACGAATTATTTCGTTTTGAAACTAATTTTAATGCATTCGATATCTTAAATGAAAAATAATCTTTCTCTTTATCTAAGTTCGAAATATGTTAGTATTTACATTGCATAGACGGCATATGCCGTATTCGTTGCTCGCCTCCTTCCCAAATCATAAGTAAAGGCATTTTTTTATATGAAAAAAAAACTCGACAAACCAAAGTCTTTCCACTTTATTCAATGATGTCCCGAATTTATTAATCGCGCGCCAATATAAACATTTAAATGTTATTAGAAAAAGACTATTAATTACGTACTTTGCAAAGTTGTAAAAGTCATACGTACCAGCAGTTGTTGCCGTAAATTCTGCAAATTATTCTTGCCGTCTTCTGTCCAGATTTCCGTTTTCATCTGAACTTATTCTTAAAATCAATGAAAATTAACACTTACGGTCTCGTATAAGGCTGACCGCGGGCAAGAGAACGATGCTGATTTTGGCTGGGATGGCGATGAGCGAGCGTCCGGGATGTGGGCTCGTTAACAGTCATCGAGAATGGCAACATAGCGTAATCTCCTCTAATTCTCAAGGGTAAAAGGTGATATAAAAAGTCTAGAGTAGACTTATCGAATCTTAGTTCACATTTTCACTGTGATTTTGAGATTATTCAATATATTGTAATTTAAAAAAATTGAAACCTAAGGAAATCAAAGAGAATCATTGACTGTAAATAGTTATAGAGCCTCGAAACTGCCGTTACCACATCCTACACTATGGTTTTTTGAAATATGATTGCTTAGCATTATTTTTAAGAAAAATTCTATGAGGAAAAGCAAAGCCAAAGGTAAGAGTTTTAGCCACAATGCTCATTGTATAATCAACTTTTGACGTCTTAAATCAAAATATGATTGTCAACATTATTATTTTCAGATATTTAGAAAACATGGTTGCAGTTTACAGGAAGTGGTTCGCCTTTTTTCAAATAGCATCGATACATATGGGTTTCATCTCAGCATACGCCATAACATCTGTGCGTACAATCAAACTCAATAAAACCATATTGCATCAACAATTGTAAAGTAATCCCACTAAAAATTAAAGAACGGAATCCTAATAGGATTACTTTGTTGTCCGTATATATGTCTGTCAACACCCATTCTCTCAGGAACGGTGGAGGTATCAAGGACTACGGTCCCTTCTACTGCTCGAAGACATTCAAGCTTCTAAGTTGTCACAATCAAAAGATGCAAACAATTATATCATATATTTTTACACTCGCAAACTTTCTCATTAAAACCTACATAGTACTACTAACATGACAACAATAGCAGAAAGGAACGTACAGTTTTACATACGTTCTGAACTATGAAACAGGTCGCTTTTGCAACGGAATGCATTTATCAAACTCATATAGAGAAGTGAAGTGGGCATAAACAGGACAGGAATAGAAAACATGAACTTAGTAATAAGAAGCAATGCCCGGCGCCCCTGATTTTCGGATGCGAGACTGTACTGTTGCGTTTTCAGATAATAGGAAAATGGCGATTTTTTTAATATCTGGAATAGCCTTATTGAGTTAGCTGGTTATGTGATTTTAAAAGTGAATATTTTTTTCAGGATTTGGACAAAGGGATCATTAACTATATAATGTTCCTTTTTCTTGTCGCTGTGTTTTCCACCTTGCTGGTTATTTGCTGGGGAATGACTATCGTTGCTGGAAAGGTAATGTTTCGTGTTGTATGTGTGTGTGTGTGTGTGTGTGTGTTGCTTTGGTTTGATTTGATTTAGTTTTTAAGGGTTGAGATGTGGTTTATTATTATGACGACTTTGCCATGAGTAAATGTTTGAAGTACTATAAGAAGTAATATACATCTTAAGCGCTGGAATGGTCATGGACTTAATAAATTATTTTAATCTACAATACTTATAGAACATCACGGAAGAACAATAACTATAAAAGGATGTGCTAGATTGCACATAGCGGTCGCTGATGTACATGTTTGTTTTTAACCACGGGTATCATCGAACTTTGAAAATATTAAGATCTCCTGCAGCTTTTAAAATATTCTAATATTTTTTCTCTGAAAATGCCTACTCAAGGAACTTTGGATTCCATGAAATAAATGCCATCCATAGGTAAAGGTATAGAATACCGTGAAAACCGCCATTCCCAATCGATCCAAAAATCGACTTCGTTGGTAACTCTTACGGTCGGCCCGTAAGCACCTAAAAATTTCGCCTCCCATACAAACGTAGTTTACTAATGATTTGATAACCACTGTTCCAACTTACTTGATATTTGGTATCTAATATTAGGCTACAAATATCTGTGTCTGCATGCCTTTGTTTTTTAAATGTATTCTGGGTCAAACCACAGAGAAAACAAAATTCGTATGAAGATTTTCTTTTTGCATTCATTTCACTCGGTTTGGATTTTTCAAAAAAACAAAAGCATGCAGACACAGATATTTATTACCTGATATTAGATATTAAATATCAATTTAATTGGAATAGCGGTTTTCATCAAGCATAGCTTACGCCCGCAAATCGAACCGGATTTTTCGCCTCGCGAAACCATGCTCAGCGAGGCGCCATGCCAGTGGATTTGCGGACTATGGCTGAGCTATCGAGCTTATTGAAATTACGCTTGAAGACTCCCAGGTTATAGGTATGAGGATAAACATCTGCCGGTAGACAGTTCCATATCCTGGCTATGCTGCAGAGAAATGAGTAAATATACTTTTTCCGTACTAAGCAGGTACGTCGCTTATTCCAAGGAATGTGACATTTATGTATATACTTACGTATGTATGGGTCCAGCCTTGCAGTATATTCTTAAAGTAGTTCTTTTTACTGGGCTCTTTCTTCAATTAATGTGTCCTTGCTTCACGGTCGATTATACATATATACATGTCACATTCCTTGCAGAGAAATGAGTTTGAGAAACCTAATGTCAACCACAAGGGGGTGCTCTGATTAGGTAGGATGGGGAGGAATGAAGGATACAGGTGGGTCGATTGGGTCGACCGTCGATTGCTGGACATGTTTGTGACAGTTCGAGGAGGTGGGGGGAGCGTGCGCAAGCGCAGATTGGTTGCGGCTGGGTGCGGCGGGGCGCGCGGCGGCCCGGGACCTGCAGCTAGTCCTGAGGCGCTCGCAGCAAGCTCTGCCCATCAGAATGCCTGGCTTCCAAATCGTCAATCTGGAAGAGTATTTAAGGGTAAATCTATATTGACAATGATTTTTTTATGTGACTGGACATGGATGGCTAATACCACACCTTCTGTCATGGTATTAGCCCAACACACCAGATGGGAACTAGGTGCCATGCCAGGACCTTTCTTATATTGCACGGCTACATTGAACTGGATGGAAAACACGGACAATTTTCATTGCCGCTTCGACCATCGTTCATCCAATGCGGTGGTACCAACCCGGGCGGGATTAACCCTACCACCTAGTAAGTAAGGAAGGGGACCTACAGTTTAACGTGGAATCCGAACCACGGCCAGCCTCTCTCAACGGTCGCATGGTCACCAATCCAAGACCAGACCGGACCCAGCGTTGCTTAACTTCGGAGAGCGATCGCCGAAGTGTCGCGCCACTGGGCCACTGAGGCTGACAAATGGCATGATAGCTCTCATATATTTGTCTTACAGAAACCATAACGAAAATCCCGAATGAAAAATAGTACAATTAAAAACTGAAAGTTAAACTAATTGATATGTTCTAATAAATAGTATTTGAGGAGATATCTTAGTTCTCCAGAATCAGCCATTAATATTTCATAATAATGAAATGTATGTTCCCCGGTTACCCAAAAGGATTAAGCCAATGTAGCCCAAGGTAGCCCGCCAAAACAAGTTCTTGTGGTCACTGCACTTGCAATGGTTGTTCAAGGGTAGGTTCCATCCCATGAAGACTTTTAAAATACTTACTACCGGGATCCCTTTATCGAAAGCCTTATAGATACTTTTTCACAGTAATTAAGAACCTATGCCTGTTTTCAGATCTCAACAGCGATCTACACCTACTTCAACATGCTTCGTCAGCATCATGCTTAGTCTTTGGTATTTTTTGTTTCTTCGAAATTATTTTGATGTTTTGCTCATGAGACCAACCAAAAGAAAACAATTCTATAATTTATTAAATGGATTAAAATGCAAATTAAAACTACGAATTCCACGTCTAAAACGTTTAACACAGGAAGCGGGTCGATTTCGATTCTTACTATCGTTTGGATGTAGAAATACAGGATTCTGGTTATGTGATGAATTTAATGAGACGGGATTCGTCAATGGGCTCAAATATCAGAATTAGGCCGAAAACTCAGGAAATACAGAATCAGAAGCCTTATTCTGCTAATTGATAACTGCGCGCGTTATGTTTGTGTTTTCTCAAAACCGCACGTTTCGCGCGAAATGGTATTCTACTAGCGCAGTTTGCAAAACGCATGCGTTGTGTTTGTGTTTTGTTCGCAAACTCGTAACGCGCGCTCATGTTCTCGTGGGCCGTGTGTTTTGCCGAAAACTTGCGGTTTTGAGAATTCTATTTGTCAAATTCGGAGCATCGCATCGCCGAACTTCGAATATCACTTTTCTACATTATGTTGGCATATCGCTATATATTTGAGTGAGAAAATAGCTGTCAAAATCGTGACAGGTTATTTTACCCTGTAGGCGGCGCGCAAGACAAACCACTCCATAGACAATAACAAAACGCGTGTGTGAATTAGCTGAATACCGATTTTTGGAAACCGCACTCGAAACTTAGCGTGTTATGTTTGATGGAAACATAACTAATACGGAATGGTTTGAAATTGGACAAATAGCAGAATCGGGCTTCAGGATGTAGGAAAGCCAGTCCTGGCACACATATATGCAAACATGAAAGCGATGAAACTCTATTGAAATTCTAACGTGCAAGATTTTACTGCTTTCTATATGTGTGACTCTCATACTTCCTGAACTTGTCTTTATCGTTCCCCGGCCAGTTCCGGATATACGAGCCTGTGTAAATGCAAGCAATTGTTTAAAAGCCAACCTTTTTTAGGGTTCCGTACCCAATGGGTGCCAACTGAACCCTAGTACTAAGCTTACGCTGTCCGTCCGTCCATCTGTCCGTCCGTCCGTCCGTGTGTTTCACAGAGTGTGTATTTATTTTGCCGCTATAATAACAAATCTAATAATATATATATAAATATTATATTATATATTATAATTATATCTAATAAATATTATAAAGGGGAAAGTTTGTAATAATGGATGGATGGATGGATGGATGGATGGATGGATGGATGGATGTTTGTTACTCTTTCACGTAAAAACTACTGAATGGATTCTAATGAAACTTTCCAATAATATAGCTTATACATCAGAATAACACATAGGCTACAATTTATAAAGATATTGTGCCCATGGGCTTAAGAACTTTCACGGGGCTGCGAAAACGATGCCAGTAGCGATACTTCACACCAAGGGGAGCGGGGCCGGGGGCGGCGGCGGGAGCGGGGCCGGGGGCGGGGCGGGCGGTCCGACGGCGGCGGGAGAGGGGGCGGGGGGCGGGTACGGCTTGGTATTTCCCGCAACTTTAGGACTACTTGGTAAAATCCTTGAGAACCAATTACTCGATTTAGATGCGGATTGTATCTACGTCTAGCCTGATTCTACTCAAAACTTATAGGCTACATAATATAACGTTTCATTACCTGAAGGGTGAGTAGAGAGTGTTAAATTCTTATAACTTGCGAACCACTAATCCGATTTATGTGCGTATTTTATCAATGTATAGGATCTCTGGGAGCAGTCAGGTTCGAGATGGGTTACTGTTTTCGATGTTGAGGCTAGCTGTGGGTTGGAGTCCACGCAAAACTTACCTACATTACACGTTACTTACTTACTAGGTAAACAATGTTGCAGTGCAAGTGCAGCAAGGTTCTGGCGGCAAATGCTTTTTTTTAAATAGCCACCAAATGTCAACGAAGCTCTAAATGGGAATTATTGGATGTTTCTCATTAAATCATGCTATTTCATCTGGAACGATCTTGATTAAATTTGGTAGATGGATACATTGTCATGGACCAGTTTGACCCTATTTTGAATCAGCCATGTGGGCTACTTTTTATCCATGAAATAATTTAGCCGACACTAACCCGAGCGGAGCCGGGTACCGCAGCTAGTAGATAATAAAAATTTCTC
This sequence comes from Incurvaria masculella, assembly GCA_946894095.1. Lineage (NCBI taxonomy): Eukaryota > Metazoa > Arthropoda > Insecta > Lepidoptera > Incurvariidae > Incurvaria > Incurvaria masculella. Next base: position 2,733,423 of record OX335650.1, on the reverse strand, counting down.
GAAAACGAAAAACGTGGACTGCATGACCGCTACTACTCTCTATACTAAACTTTAATTTTTTTTATCACACATTTGACGTTATTGAGAAATCATTTTATACTTTCAAGCCCTTTTGACCCATACTTTTTCTTACAATAAATATTTTTGAATGCATTGTCATCTATATCTAGGCTTGTTTGTTTCAAATTCTCAAGGTCATCGGGAAGTTAGTTTAAAAAAGATTGCAAAATGTGTACCACAGACGTATAAGAGAGCGAATGCAGTTTTTTCGTGCATTTTAATAAGCTTTGTTTTTGATCTAGTTTAGTAGGTACACTAAGATAAATAATGTAAACTGTATTTTACAATTTTAACAACAAAATGGTGTTGATATGCCTTTTTTGCACAAACTGCTTTTATGACACAAAGTGTGGTGGCAGTCTAAAGTTCTGTTTGTGTTTGTCTCTTGATCTCGTTTTTTTATTTGCACCCATAATATTTTAAAAGTTAATTCCATGTTTAAAAAAAACATGCAATAATAAATATATCCCATGGCTATTGAATTTTTATTGTGATGAAAAGATGAGATGATAATGTTTAATATGAGAGTTAAGTAAGATTTTCAGTGTTTGGACACACACACATATTAAAACAATTTGATTATACAAAACACACACACTCAGTAATTTAATGTAACTTATTAAGACTCCAAAAGCATACTAGTATAACTCCAAACAATACACATATTTTTTATAAACATCAATACATACATGCTGAAAAGAAAACTTTAATTATAGACGCACTTTATCTTCTATACTTTTTTTTGTTACCTATCTTTTGCTGATTGTAGTTACCTTCTTATGTAGAACAAGATAGACTATATGTAAAATATGTTTAATTTAGGAAAACCTATGATTGGCCTTAGCTTAAGCTTATATTATATTGTATCGAAATGTAACATGTAATCGCTGTTGGTTTTCTTAATAAATAAATTTAAAAAAAAAATTATTTTGTATAAAAGTGGACTACCACTTCTGTCATGATTTTAGTCCACCGAACGAATTGCCTTGGCCCTCATGCTACACGGCTATATGGAATGAACAAAGAATACGAACTATTTTCATTGCCGCTTCGACAAACCTGGCGAGACTAGCCTTACCTCGTAAGTAAGTAATAAGACCAAACAATTTCACATGGAATCCGAACCATGGTACAACTCGAATTCCTATCGAAACGCACTTATCTAGCTCGGAAAGAGTAGGATACTTTTCACATAAACTGTACATTTTATAAGTACAATGCAAAAGTAAAATAAAGAAATAAAATCAGCATGTAAAACTTTATAGGCGTCCAGACCAGGAAGACCAAAAAGAGTTTGGTGGATTCATTTTGAATCCTAGCATTTTAATTTTTAGGGTCCCGTTTTTTTTTATGCGACCTGACATGGATGACATATACCACACAACTACCGTTATGATATCAGCCCAATACACCACATTCCCGAAGGAATTTGGTGCCATGCCAGGACCTTCCCTTTATGAGCACGGCTACATTGAACTGGATGGAAAACACGGACAATTTTTCATTGCCGCTTCGACCATCTTTTCATCCAATGCGATGGTACCAACCCAGGTGGCTTAAACACCACCTAGCACGCGAACGGGACCTACAGCTTTACATGGATTCCGAACCAAGCAGCAGCTCGCAATCGTGACGCAATACACTTATCGAACTCGGAAAGAGAAAGACTGTGGTGCATGTCGGTATTGAACCCAGGCCTCTGGTACGCTAGGCCAGTCCCCGCGCCACTAGGCTACGAGTCGCTGGCACCCATAGGGTGCCAAAGGAACCTTATTACTTAGCCTCTGCTGTCCGCTCGTCCATCCATCCGCCCGTCACAGGGCTGTATCTCATGAACCTTAATAGGTAGGTAGCTGAAAAGTTCACAGAGTGTGCATTTATTTTACCGCTGTAAAACAATTAGGTAATATTAAAAAAATATAAAAAAAGCAATAAAAAACGTGATTTTTTATGTTAAATCTTGTACGATGGTACGGTACCCTTCGTGTGCGAGTAAAACTCGCACTCGGCAGGTTTTTCCTCAAGTACAAGTGCGTGTATAATCTTTAGGTGGTAGGCGTATAATCTTTTGATCACGAATGTAGTTTTCCAGCTTGTTATTACCGGTATGACCGAGCAAATAAATGACACATTGTTAGCTGCCCCCAATGTGCAAAGATTCCCATGAAGTGATTTGTTCTTGAGTCTAGGGAAACGTTAATTCCGATGGATCTAGTAGGGTCAATATATAAATATTAACATCCTTGAAATTTCAAACTGAAACGCATGTATAATTTATTTAAATATGGATTGTGAAAATACTAATGACTTCCCGACTTTTACTGCTACATGCTCGCTGGCTACGATAGAGCTCAAACAATGACTTTAAATTTAGTAAACCTGAAATTTTAAAAGCTCCTTTGAGAATCTGTTCTTAAAAACCTGACTCTCCACCTTACAGCTCAGACTGTTATTTTATTCAAAATACTTAAGGGTTAAATGGAATAAACGGTTTTTTATCAAATACCGAAGAAGCGGTTCCTCAATAAAAAATTTGAAACATGTTTTCTGTTCAGCTGTGATAAATTAATGGTATGATTAAGTTCATTCTGAAATTAGATATTTTGGGCCTTTATGATGGTACTAAATGTAGCTTTAATATTCCATATCCATTTAGACTTGTAGAAAGGTGATGAGGTCCTTAAGACAGTTTCAGCATAGAAAAATTGTTCTTAATTGTTCTCAATGCTCGTAAGTAACGCTGTAAATACAATGATCAGATAATGTAAGCGATCCGTTTTTTCAAGTTTTACAATCAGTTTCATAGGAGTAGGATGGAGTTACCACACTTAAAAAACGTTATAAATGGGGGACGCCCCTATTCTCTTAAACGTCAGGATGCAAGTCACACCTCTTCCTGGTCCCTTTACTTTGAAAACTAGGAGAAACGTTCATTAGTATGATCCATCCAGGTACAAGTTTGTAGATACTTAAAGTCTCTTCTTAGGTGCTGTCGCTTAAAACGTTTTATTTAAAAGTTATTGAAAACCTGGGAACAAAATGTTTTACAAAATATTGTTGCGATTTTTTCCCATTACAAGATTCTTTAACTGAACTATTGAGGCTTAACGGTATGTGAAAGGCATAAGGATAAAATACTGCTTCTCAACTGTGAGAAGTCATTATAGTTTGACGTCTCATACAGAAGCCACGTATTAGCATAATGGTTGCATGAAAGTTTACAAGGGCTATAGATCAAACCAGGTTTGCTTCGCAAACTCAACTCACGGATATGCTGAAACGTCTTTGGAGGAATTTTCATAAGAAAAATTTCGATATTGATACACCAAATATCTCTGTATACGATTATCATATCACCCTTAAATCGATACTTATAATATGCGGAGCTTCGGATGCACCCAGGCCTTGGTATATGTAAGAACGCTGATAAATTATTATTTGATTTCTTCTATTATATTAAATGATATAAAAAAAATGTGTTTCGACAATGAAAGCATTCGATAAGCCCGTTTAGCTAGAAGGAGAATAAAGTGCTTTCAGATAATGTTTGTGCCTTTTTTTTTCGTGTGTCGCTGTGAAAACTGTATTTATTTAAAAATGTTCCTACATAATAATTAGCAGGGCATTTCACCAAAATTATACTGATTTTTCTTCTTCTTGAACGATATATCCATAAGTATGAAAAAATATATAAATAATTGAAGAATATAATAAGTCAAAGAACGTATAAGTAGAAACCCTGGTCTGTTTATGTACAGAAATCAAACGGACAAAATCATTTGCGTTTGTACTAATTAATTACACTGTTACCGGACCATATTTATAAAGAATCTAGACTATCAATTGTCTCTAATTAAAGAGGTAGGATACTGTTCATCCAGCCCGGGTTGGTACCATAGCATTGAATAAAAGATAACATAGTTCCCATGTTAGGCTTATATCATGCCGTTATAAGTTGAAATCACCATCTATATCTAGTTCTATAAACAAAGTTTTTGCATAAAAAAACATCAATTTCGGCAGAGCAATCCTCGTGTTTTTCTAAGACAAAAAAGTTTTTTTTTTTCTCTAAAGTGTCGGGTTACCGAGATATTATTTTTTAAAAATGTATGTTTTTTTACGCGATGTTGTAACCGTGCATAAGGAAGGTATTGGCATGAAACCTAGATCCCACGTGGTATGTCAGGCTAATGTCATGACAGTAGGTGTGACATTAGTCATCCATGTCCAGTTACATGTAACATTCCAACGTTCTTACGGAAGATTAGATTCGTTTTACACTAAATTAATTAATTACTATCCATGGAAATTCTAACTTTTTATTTAGAGGATATTCAGAAAAACGGTTTTGGTCTAACAGTTATCGACTTTATTTTCTATTTTAATTTCAATAACAATTTTCCAAACTTTCTTTACTGGCCGTTGCCACACCCTGTATAATAATATCTATCGGTTTCAGGGTCCTGAATACAATTTGCACTCTTACTTCAACAGCAATTTTAATTGTCACGAGTGTGTGCTGCATTTTAAGCACAATGAACGTCAGCGATATATCAGCGATGGCTGAAATAATCATTTATTTTACTTTCATGGTATCCAATGTGCTTACAATCGCTGCGTTTCAAGCCGATCAGAATTTTTACAAAATAATGAAGAATTCATTTGAGGAAAGTTTTTTGTTTATATCTTCGACGGGAGGTAAAACATACAGGTAAGTATGCAACTTGGTATTTCAAATTACGAGTATATATTTATCGCTTTCGATAATTATATGATTTCTTAATGTTAACATGAATTAATAGTTACGTGCAATTATTTGGTATAAACTAATAAAAACTTAAGCGAACCACATAAGGCTGCAGTGATTGCAGCCGAAATCGAAGACATGAAAATAAAAAAAAATGCATTCTCTGTCCATTGGACAAGGCACAATTTTACACTCCGACTGTCATTAAACTACCGAAATGGTCTTCCAGGCCATAACTGTTCCCTATTCCTAAAAGTTGTCAGATTGTTTTTTAATCGCCATATTTTTTATTAAAAATTTATCCATTTATTTATTTAATAGTTCGTTAACACCGTTTAGTATGAGAACATTTCAATCTCAATTCAATTTCAAACAATACATTAAACAATCAAATAATTCAACATCACACATTAATCATAAATACAATTCAACATTTCTTAAAAAGTATAGGGAAGTTAAAATTATCATAAGTGCAGCTCAAATATTAGAAATAAAAATAAAATTTGTGATTAAAAAAAAAACCATAAAATGAAGCTAAGAAACGACAAATTTGTTGCAATGTTTTTACCCAATGTTTTCCATTCTATCTATCTGTCTTTATTTTCCAATCTAAAAGGTTTATTGAAAAAATAAAAACATACAGACGTAGACTTTGATGGTATAATTAAGTAAAACTTAGTAAAACATTAAAAGCCTGTAATCAGTTAGGTATCGCCCGTAGTTTGGGGGATTGATAGGTTAACGATTTTCTTAAGCAAGGTTGATTGATTGATTGATTGAAAATTCTTTATTACGCCACAAAAAAAAAAAAAACAATTTACAAAAGAAAGTATAGTGCAATAACAACATAAGTGGGGTGCAAAGGCGGGCTTATCCCTCGAAGAGATTTCTTTTAATAGTTTTTCTATTTGTTTCCTTTTCAGGAAGATATTTTACAGAACACAGCTGCTGTGCTCCAAGCTCTGTCTTTGCCAGATAATATTTCACTCGGCCATTTTATTCGTATACATACTAGAGTGTTTTGCAAACCTTGCATTATTTTACGTATTTGCTCAAGAAGAAGGCGCCGTAAGACCTTTGGCCATACCTGCGAAGCTACCGTATGGTCTGGACGAAAGGGAAACACCCTTTTACGAAATTCTGTTCGTGATAACCTTCTGTTTTGCTGTAGAATTTCCGCTTCCATTTACAGGTAAGCATTTTCTTGTACCTATTTTAGAGATTTGGGTATATCACAAGAGGTATGAATGTAGAATAATGCGATTTGATAATGAAATCCATATTATCAAATATGTTTTCTTCAATTATTCTCTTTTTAACGAAATATAAGACCTATAAACGAAGAGTTTTTACTATCTCTTGATAACAATTGGATTTATTCTTTAAAACCAGGTGCAACGAATATTTAGATATTAATTGATCGGTGTAAAACATGTATTCAGAACTGTACGAAATGTATGACGCCAATCTTGGTTTAGCAGCTGGTAGCTAAGGAGCACTGGTATTTGCTTCCTATGCCAGAGGTAATGGGTTCAATCCTCGCCTTCTTCATGCGGTAATGTAAATTCGACCGTTTTTTTCCATTGGAGTGCGGTGTATTAGGCTAATTTAACGACGGGTGTGGTATTTTAGTAATTTTTCACCTAATTCCTTACTTCTGCCTAAGTTTTCTCCCTTTCGAGAAATATGTTATGAGTTTTAGTCCGCTTTTTAAAACAAACTAGAAACAATTATCCATTTCTATCCCTACATAAGCATCCAATTTCGAACCTACACATCAAGTTTCAAGTATCTAGCTTATCGAAAAGTCAGCTTTAAATTGATTGTAAATTTTGTACAGAACAGTCAATCAAATGAAAAAAAAAAAGATACCGACGAATTGGGAACCTCCTCCTTTTTTTGAAGTAGGTAAAAAAAAGGAACAAGAAATGGAATAAAAAAAACATGTAAATAATAATAGTCTGGATTTAGGTACATGGAACAGGCGAACAAAGTAGACCGTGCATTGACGTACGCATTCGTAAATAATGGCTGAGGAATTTACGCTCTATTTGTTCAAATATATAAACCTATTCATAAGGTGATATAAAACGTATATATACACTTTTCCCGACATTACATTTTCTTATTTGATTAATACATATAAAATCTCTCCCCAACCTACACGTGATTGCTTTCAGCATTGACCTACATTCCGATCATTAGCGTTGGCCACTTGGTGTCACAACTTGACATGGTGATCAGCGACTTGGATCGCTTGTTTCGAGACCTGCCCGAAGTATCGACACAGCAGGCCGTTCATCAAGCATTGCGAACGCGGATCAAGGTGATCGTGGACAGGCATAACGGCGCATACAAGTAAACGTTCTCCTTTTATATGTTTCAATGTTCCCAAGCTGCTTCTCAATTTGGCTAACTAAATCACTAAGGAGTTCGCTCAAACACGATTTTCTATTTTTCGAAGATCGCTAACGACTTGAATAAAGGCGTCTAGAATTTCGGCCATAATGGTAATCGGATAAACGACTTGAGACGCTACAAATATAATAATAATTTTTAAAATTATTTCATTTCAGATTTTTAGAAAGTATGGCTGCAGTTTACAAGAAGTGGTTCGCCTTTTTTCAAATGGCATCAATACACATGGGTTTTATCTCAGCATACGCCATACAATGTGTAAGTAAACTTTTGCATTAAAAAATTGCAATCCCATGTTATTTTAGCGTGAACCTAATTTCACAAATACTCATAAACCGCTTTTGTTAAGGTCTACAAAGATTGATTTCAAATTAAGATTAATCATAAAAAAGGTTGGCACAAACAAAACCAAATCAAACAGAATTTTTCAAATGAAAATTTTCACAATTATTACTTGCGTATATTTAAGTTTATTTAAATAATCTATTATCTATTTTGCTTCTGCCACGCGAAATAGATGTGAGCCACTAAACATGTTGTTTTATTTATTATCATCCGTTTTCTCCATAATTTGAGGACAACAGGACAATGTTAATGTCATAAACATAAGTAATAACATAACATAACATAAGTAATAACATAAACACAAGTAAGTAGTAAGTATGTGGAGTAAGTACACGCAGCGATCGTTTAACTCGCTGCGTGTCCAGTATAACAACGCATTCAGATGTATATTAGGACTACCGTGGCGGTGTAGCGCGTCTGGTATGTTCGCTGAAAACAGGGTTGATGATTTCTACGCAATTATGAGAAAGACGAGAGCTGCTTTTATAGAACGCGTCGGTAAGTGCAACAATGCCATTATTTCAAAAATTAATGAAAGTTTGTTTAACAAATATTTTGTAATATTAAATCCGACAAGTGGCAATGCTGTGATTAAAACTAGTGTTTAAGTATTAAGTGTTGATGTTATGTATTTATAATTAGAATTTTGTCTATGGGTACATGCCTGAAATAAACTATTATTATTATTATTATTAATAATGTCACATATTTAGTTCTTCAATAGCACGAGTTATATATTAAAATAATAATATTTCCAGGATCTGGATAAAGGGATCGTTAACTATATAATGTTCCTTTTTCTTATCGCTGTGTTTTCGACCTTGCTGGTGCTGTGCTGGGGAATGACTATCGTTGCTTATAAGGTAATTCATATTACATGCCAATATTAAAAGAATCGTTTCATATTTTGTCGATACATAACATTTGGAATAATGTCTATCTAACTAAGTCGATATGAATATTGACATTGTGTCTTCTACGTGGTCAACAGTTTTAAAGAAAATATTTTCTACAATTCCAAGCCCAATAATGCTCATAACATATTTACCATATTTGTTCCTCTTTTATAATATTCCCTTAAAGTTAATAGATTAGAATGTATCCCGAAAGAGTGTAAGACAGGTACTTTGTATGTACGGATCGCACGGTACAGGTGCGCAAGATTGGAGCGGGAGAAATAACACACGGGAAACTAGGTCGCTCTGAATATGTTAAAATGTTCTGGTTAAGAGACTCGTTACTCTTTAAATTCCCCTTAATCTATTAATTTTTTAGGAGGTTTTTGAAATTTTGAATTCTAAAATACATCGTAGATATTTATTATTATACCTTTTAATTTGGAAAATATTGGCTAATATTTATTGTAATGCATTTATCTAATGCATTTCATAAAATTTTCTAATCTTAGATTTCCTGTGACTTCACGACAGCCTTAAGATCTTTTGAGTTTTTTTTTATGTGACTGGACATGGATGGCTAATACCACACCTTTTGTCATGGTATTAGCCAAACACACCACATGGGAACTAGGTGCCATGCCAGGACCTTCCTCATATTGCACGGCTACATTGAACTGGATGGAAAACATGGACAATTTCTCATTGCCGCTTCGACCATCGTTCATCCAATGCGATGGTACCAACCCGGGCGGGATAAACCCTACCACCTAGTAGGGGAAGGGGACCTACAGCTTAACGTGAAATCCGAACCACGGCCAGCCTCTCTCAACGGTCGAATGGTCACCCATCCAAGACCAGACCGGACCCAGCGTTGCTTAACTTCGTAGAGCGATCGCCGAAGTGTCGCGCCACTGGGCCACTGAGGCTGACAAAGTTTCAGCGACATCTACATTTGAAGCATTGTAATCAGATTTTGAAAATAATCTGAAAAAGTATTGGTCGTGACATTCGTCGGAAGCAGGATGACGGTAATATCGTATCCATTAAATACATAAAATTATCAAGCCTCAAGATCCTTGTTTATGCAATCTGTCGGTACAGAGGACCAGCACGTAACCATGCAGATCCCGGCGTACCCCCGACGCCTCCTTCGTAGTTCAACTTCCTAGTTGTAGGTTTCTAGTTAAGTGTCACGACATCACTGGTTGACATGACACACGACCTGTACGTGCGTTTGTGACAGTTCGAGGAGGTGGGGGGAGCGTGCGCACGAGCAGATTGGTTGGACTCGGGCGCGGCAGGGTGCGCGGCGGCGCGGGACCTGCTACTCGTCCTAATGCGCTCCCAGCAGCCTCTGCCCATCCGCATGCCTGGCTTCAACATTGTCAACCTGGAGGAGTTTTTGCGGGTAGATTTATTTTACAGCATCTAAATGACCGCAAGCATATTGTTAAAGCATGTTACCCTGTATCTAATATCCTGTATATTGTTGTAAGCGAGCCCACAGCCTTTATTGAATTAACGGACAGTACTACCTAACAGCGTTAATCCTGTAAGTTCCACCAAATTGCAGGTTGCATTATCCGATATACATATTCCGTATGTATCATTTATTATCATTCCTAAGATTCTTCCTTGCTTTCAGCTCACAACAGCGATTTACACCTACTTCAACATGCTCCGTCAACGCCGTGCATAAAAAGATCTTGTTTTTTTAATTAAAATTATGTAACGCATAAATTATGTAGCATGTAATGTTGTGTTCACGAGAAGAACTACCTACTTGAAAGCAATTTTAAAGGCATGAAGTCATCAGGTGTTTCAAAACAATCTCTCACTCAATTTTACACTATGAATCTCAATATTTACACTAAGTAAGTAATTAAGTAAAGTCCACCAAAAAATTTATATTAGATTCATTAATAATAATATATAATATCATTTCTGCCTACAGAATTAATATTAATAACAACGATTGTTGTTTTTGTGTTTTTGTAGAGACAGTGCCATAACCAATAATATATAATATAATAATAATAAGATAGTTTTGGATGGATGGATAAGATAACAAGGATTGACATGAACCAGCAAACATACATTACGCGGGCATTGGGTCTACCAATTTCGCCACCCACTTTATACTCATAAATTGGAAGGCCTGTTACATGCCTGTACAGTGTTTAAGATGAATACTAATATTGATTTGACGCTTTACCTGCGTTGCGGACGTTGACTGCATGTATTTTTAAACAAGTTTAAATAAATAATTTAAACATATTGCCGTCGTGACCAAAATCTTATTTTCCATCAGACGCTAGAGCCAGTTAGAATCTGACTTTGGTCCAGCCTTGCTATTATATTCATTAATATTTCTTTCTTAATGTTTTCTTAATGTGTTTTTCTTCACGGTAAATTCTTATTCTTTCTATGGATTTTATTTTAATGTTTTTGTCGGTAATTGCCTTAATATTCATAAGCTAAAATAAACAAAATTAATTGTTTTTATAATTAACCAACAACTTACAAGTGTGTGGCCGAACATGTAGGTGTACGTTAATCATGGATATAAACACTTTTCATTCAGAAAAAGCTTCAAGAATCTACGAAAACATCCCAAAATAAAACCAAAAAAATGAGCGTCTTTCAAAATAAAATAAAATATATAAACTCTTCCAAAAATTATATTTTAACGTATCTTTCGAAATGATTTTCATTTATCCATCTTTATGATTGAGAACGCTATCCCCCGGCCGCACTTTTCTTGCAAACAGTACCCGTTTGCAAGAAAAGTGCGAGAAAGCGATCGAAAAAGTATTTTTAATGCTAAAATTTCACAAAAAGATTGTTCACTCGTAGCTACTAAATTTGTATTGCGAAAATAAATTGTTCTGCAAGGTTTGCAAAATATTATGACAACCCTAAATATTAAGGAAGATTCTAATAGAACGATTTATCAATTTAATTACAAGAGTAGAGCACTTAAGCCTAATACATTGGTTAAAAAAAACATCTTTTTATTAAAAGGCTAATGCAACGTTATACAAATAGCTCAGTATTTAAGTAGCTCACTACAAGCAAATCCTCCGGTCAGCAAGCAAGCGGGTCGCATATTCGAGGATGCTGACGCTTAGCTACACCTCCACCTGACTAACATTGCTCCCATTCACGCAGCTCCTGGAGCACTCTTGATCATACGATTCCGATTGATGTGGTAGAGCACTCTCTCCACCCAGACCAAAGCAATGAGATACCCAGCCCGCCGCTAGCTCGTAGCGGCCTCCCATGTTCGGTAGTGCTCCATGCCTGCCGAGAAGCCTGGGAGGGCAACCCCTGTAGGTTAGGGGTCCGAACCTGCACCGACTCGAGAGAGGCATAAGACACCCACTACAACTCACTTATTTACAAACTAAAATATACGTATGATTTGTACTTAGCAAGTATAAAATTTGACATTTTTTTTTTAGGGCTGATTTTTCAATAGTCAGATAAACAGCCAGATGACCATTCGACGGATTCCAATATAGTAAGTATGTTTAATAGCAAAATTATAGTAAGACAATTGTGATGGAATATATAATTCTCGGCAATGCCAATCCTTCTTTTGACCAGCGCGTGAATTTGTACTATCAGTCTGATAAGTACTATCTGAGGATTGAAAAATCGGCCCCAATGAAGTAAGCAAATACTAGAACAAAATCTACAGAACAGTATAGCATTTCGTTATCAGAGTTAGCCCTAGTATCCTTAAGTTTTAGGCGTAGAATCTAGTAAATGCGGTGTGTTGTTGTTGTTGTGTTGCGGTGTGTTAGTAACAGCAGGTGTGCCAGCTACCCATGTCCAGTTGTATAAAAAAACAATTACATCTAATAATATGTAAGAGTAGTTCAAGTGTAAGTAGCAATATCACAACCTCCGTGGATTACACGTTGATCGGAAAAGTAATGTAAACAATATTTAAAAAAAACGTGAAATTTTATTTTATTGAAAAAAAACAATCAAAATGGAGGTATCGAGGTATTTCTGCTCTAAGCCATATTTCATTCAAACCAAGAATTCATATACTGAATTCTGAATACTGAGAACCTGAAAGCGGCGACCTACCCTGACCCCTGGGACGACGAATTCGCTCGAACTATCCCTCACAGTTAGCGGTCGTATTTACGGCCGCGAGACACAGCCTGGACACTAAAGCAAATATCGCACGCGGGACCTGTACCGCTCACAAAAGAAACATTTACATAACAAATTGTAGGGGGCCGGCCGGTCCCACTGTAGTCGCTACCACACGCCGCGTCGTAACCACCGCGAAACGACCACAGGGGCGGAGTGTTCCGAAACGCAAACCGCGGGTTGTTCCGTTAGAGACTTGACGTTTTGACTGGACGGTATCCCAACTTACTCGGTCGACTTGCCGACCAGCAGATTATAGCTTAGTTTATTGCAATTTGAGAGAGTTGCTCGCTTTCGGCGAAAGGTGTGTTAGAATCGGGTTGATTTCGACGATTATGTTTAATTATGTAGATTGTCCCATTTCGGGATGATGGTATGAGTACTATGGCTATGTTTTCTCTTACTGGATGTAATTTAAGTTCACTGTGAAACAGTGACTTCACACGAAAATGAACATACTGGATGTAAGTTCATTTCCTTAATAAATGTCTTATATTAAGTTGGAACTCTTTTTTGGCATTCGGTATATTTAAACATAACGTCGCAGCGCTACATAGTATAAAACAAAGTCGCTTTCTTTGTCCCTATATCCCTATGTATGCTTAAATCTTTAAAACTACGCAACGGATTTTAATGCGGATTTTAAAAATAATAACATCTAAATAGTGGAAAAAAATGTTATTTTTGAGGTTTCTAATGTGATGTCGTAAATAATTACATTTTTTTCCGCTTACATTGCAAACGCAGGCTGAACCCTACGAGATTTATGAAAATAATGTACTAAGTATTGTACACATTGAAAAGGTCTACAGAAAACTCCACGATGGTATACGTCTATCTCTTATGGATATCCCACAAAAACATTTTTTTGTCATTTACTTTTTACGACAAATAATGGCTAATTTTCGAAGCGATTTTAACCAATACAAAATTAATCCTTATTCAATTAAATACCTTAAATACATTATTGATTTAATATAGATCTATATTTCCCTTTGCAGCATATGATTTAAATAAATATTTTCGAATATATTACATATTTAGAAGTTGCGGGACGTAGCGTAGCGATCCAATTTTGTAAGTATATACATTGTCTAATCTGTTCGTAAATTAGTATCGACTAGCCTTTTTGACCAGCCCGCCATCAATCAAAAACGACATTGACCCGAGCGGAGCCTGGTACCTCAGCTAGTATCATAATAAAATGAACACTCGCAAAATAAAAAATTGTTTATCCATTAAAATCATAAAAAATGATTTGTGTGCTGTAAGATAAATAAAATAAATTATTCTTCAAATGCATCGGAAAATGGAACAGGCTCCCCGAATGACGCTATATGCGAGCGAGGAAATAGAAGAATGTCAGTAATCCCAATTTCAGCATAAAATTTTACGATAACTGCCTAGAGCTTACCATGGTGCCTTTACAGCTACCCACAGTTCTGTCTCTGGCAGGACATATGGACATACCAGATCAAATGTTTGAAGACGTGTTTTAAAAAACGTTCCGAGTTTCAATAGATCATTCACAATCGCTGCATTTTTGATAAGGGTGTATAAACGATATAAATTATAAATTTAATTTCGTAATTATTATTAAATTATTACGAAAAAATCCTACGACTAATCTTGAAGGACTGATCACGGGTCGAAATGACACAACATTGTGCATTTTGTGTCTTGGCCAAACATCATGTTTTAGACTGCACAAAAGTTTTTCACTCTTATTAATAAATTTCGCTTTTTGAGTTGATAAGGTCATTTAGTTACGAAGGCGAGCTGGTCCATGGTTCGTAATCCATGTAAAACTATAAGTCTCCTTGCTCTGATTGTGGCGATGCCAATTCCGCGCAATTTCCGCGGCAATGTGGTGTGTTGGACTAATATGACGACGGTCGGTGCGGCATTAATTAGCCTTACATGCGCAGTTAAATATTGTAAAGTACGTCACTTAATTGTTTCTCGCGAGTATTTATTCTATTTTTACCGTATTATTTAAACAGTTTAAAAACAATCGTGTTAGAATCTTAATCATTGTTTCATGGCATAATTCAGTAGAAAGATTTTCGCGAACTCGGTATATATTTCGCAGGAACATTAATACCACGTGTTTCATAACATCAATAAGAGCATGAGATGCAATTGTGCAATATATCTGCTGATCATTTCTAACAAAAGCACCCGCATGTCGGCAAATGTTGTTCAGGATAAATTTGACATAGGTACTTGCCAGTGCATTATCAAAACGAGCTTTGCTATCTGCCAATGCAGAGCTAACGTAAACGATGCAGTTGCATAGTATTATCGTTAAATTGACTGGCTTTTCAATAATGAGAGAATAGTTTCGGTCGCAACCAATTTTTAAGTACGATTACATTTCAAATGAGTTTCCAATGAGCATGAGCATAGTTGAAAATATTTTTATTTTTATTTCAGTATTTTGTAGTGAAAGAGAAATAAAAACTTACGTTAAAACTGGTTCTTTATTCTACGTATTTATTTAACATTCACGCAAAACACTGCACTCAAACTTTTCATATTTACAACTAAATATAACTGGCATGACACTGCGCTAGACATTTTTTAACATCTACTTATTTTATGTTTAAATGCAAGTTACGGATTTACTTATCCAATATATCATCCATAGACAGCACACTGTATAGTTCAGAACAAATGCAGCAACTCAGATCAAAATATCATAAGTTGATTTTCCTCACTGCATATGTGGGGCCTGCGTGAGGCATACTGAAACATTCTATAACTGGCCACTTACAATGAAAGAAATAAAAATCCAATCACGACATTTGAGAATAGAACTTACTGAGAACATGTTAATTTTTAACCGACTTCAAAAAAGGAGGACGTTATCAATTCGTCTGTATGTTTTTTTTTTTTTGTTTTTTTTATGTTTGTTACCTCATAACTTTTTCCTGGGTAAACCGATTTTGATGATTATTTTTTTAAATGATAGCTAGTGCTTCCCAAATGGTCCCATTTTAATTTGATTAAGTTCTGACAATGATATCCATGAGAAAATCATAAAAGTCTTAAATTTGTATTAAGATGTGCGCGACAAATGGACGAATAACTCAATATAACGCCAACCGATTTAGGTGATTCTTTTTTTATTGGAAAGGACGTGTACAAATTAGTAAGTGTACTTTAGATTCACTAAAAATAAACAAATTAAAAAAAATTTAACAAAAAAAAATTTAACAAAAAAAATAACCGACTTCAAAGAAAAAGCATCAAAATCGGTTCACCCAGAAAAAAGTTATGAGGTTACAAACTTAAAAAAAAAAACAAAAAAAAAACATACAGACGAATTGATAACCTCCTCCTTTTTTTGAAATCGGTTAAAAATAACGGACTTCAAAGAAAAAGCACTAAAAAGTAAAAAAATAATTTCCATTTTGGTAGTTACGATTTCTGTTATTTTTTGAGTCGGTGTCAGCCAAGGTTAGGTTAGGTTAGGTTAGGTTCTCTTGATTGGCGCAGCGCGTGCCCGGCTGACGCCGACTCAAAAAATAACAGAAATCGTAACTACAAAAATGGATTTTTTTTTTTACTTTTTAGTGCTTTTTCTTTTGATGTCGGTTATTTTTGTTTGTTAATTTTTTTTTATTAATTTGCCGGATTGTCATTATTCTTTTCATCGTAGCGTCTCATTGAAAATTGTGCGTCGGCATCTTCATGATTTTTTTACGATTTTCGCTATGGGTTAAATACAATTCTAGAGTTGCCAGAGACTTCAATGACAACAGTCCCAACGGATGAATTTTTTTATATTTAATTAAGTGTATTTTATGTTTGTTACTTATGTTGTGTTTGTTTCATGAAACTGAATAAATCAATACAAAAATATTGTGTTAGTATTGGCATTTGGTGATGAAGTTCCATCTCGTAGTTCTGTGTATTCGTGGTTCTGTGAGTTAAGACGTGGACTTAATCAACTCCATGACGATTTATTTAAAGGTCGACCAGCTATTTGCTATGTGCCTCTCAGATTTGTCACATTTTTATCATTTGTATTCAGATTCAGCGACTGCGGTTACCGAATCTTTTATGATTTCTGTACTGATAGTAATTAAAGACAGACGGACAAATATGTTTAGATTTGTCAGAAACCAAGGCATTGGAATTAATGAAGTGCAAAAGATTTTACATTTGCACATGAATATACGGAAACTTTACACTCGATGGAAACCGCCTGCGTGTTGTTACTTTTTTTACGATTTAACTTTCTACTACGGTTTAATGTACAATAATATGGACAATATAGCCAAAAGGTTTATTGAAATTTTAAAAGAGTGTTTTCTCTTTTACCCTGCCTCAGTCGTATACAGACAGCATGTTAATCAACAGAGGCGGTGCTCCATGCACTAGACGAGGTATTCCTCAACAATTAAACGTGCGGATTAAATAGCGGAGCTGTGCGTTCATCTTCTGATAGGTCTTTAACTGACCAACCTCCTAGATTTCCTAACCCCAGTAAGTTAATGTATCGAGCTCGATTATACAGGCATGGATGCAAGCGTGCTCCCCACACATGCGTCCGAACGGGCACTGAAGTGTTACAGGTTCAGGATACTGGGTTATATTGAGGTGGCTAATGATTATTACGTGCACGTCTCCACATCGCCGTATTTGCATAGCTCGTTGCATTATTTATGAAGTGGCAGTAAACGCAGGCTCGTGTAATAGACGTTTAACCGAGGAGTCCTGATCCGTTTAGGCACCTGGCGAATGGATCGATGAGCGTTCGACTCTCCCATAGGTTACCGTCGAAATGTTCGTGCCAAAGGCCTAACATTCCCAGAGATCGGTTGGCATCATATCAGTTCACTTTTTCGTAAAATATTTTATTATGGCCCCCTGTATATATTCTTTGCTCTATCCAACTCTACAGTAAATATAACTATTTATATTTCCGATAAACATACTGCACCAGTAACAAATATTCGTTTAAAAAAATACAACTTATTAATGCCACGCCGAAATTATGATGGTAACACAATCGCGGAAAATGCATTTTCAAAAAATGAAATCACAGGTTGGACCCGAAAAAAGTCTACTAGAAAAATAGTATACTGCAATTAAAAATGATAATTTATTTTATGGCGGGCATAGTCTTTACAAACAAACTGATATTTGTCATGAACTGTTGCATATGATATTAATTGTTTGTACTTTATACTTATGTGAGCTTAGACTAAGTGGACGTTAAAAAAACCAGCGGAGTTTCTTGCCAGTTCTTCTTCGCTGGGATTGCCGAACTGGCTAATGATAAAATGATAAAATATTACAAATCCGAGTGCAGTGTACGGTCGATGGATGATGAATAAACAATAAAAACAATTTAAGATACAATAAATTCATATAACTACTGAAATCAGATGAAATGTGTGACTTAATAATGTTAAGAAAGAAGAAATTTCAAAAATACAACTTAGATATCGAAATGTTTCATCTTTATCAGATAGTCAAAATTATATATGAGTAATCCATTAGCCCAAATAACACTAGAAAATACCTATAACAAATCTATCTTGCTTAAAGAATTGCACAAATTTAACATGATTCTCAACTGCTTGAAACCAAAAGTCCTTGATATTGTGAAATAGTAAAAGAAACTAAACTAAATGATGAAATCTAGAACGAAAATTCACTAGAGCAAGGCAAGACTCGAACCAGAAAGCAAACTGTCGCGTGCGATTCGTCTTCAAATTTAAACCCCCGGTCGTCTATACACTTAACTTTTGAAATTGTACCTGTGTTACGAAGGTACAGTCCAAGGTTAACTTAAGTATAATATACTTTTTCGTAACATATAAGCAAGTACGTTGCTTTTTTTACAAGACTGCGAAAGAAGGAGGGTTATGTTTTTCGAGTGTATGTATGTATGTATATATGTATGTATGTATGTATGTATGTATATTTCTTTGTCGCCCCCTGCAGCCTAAACGGCTTGATGGATTTTAGCTTGAGAGGTGTCGTTACATTCGTCTTAATTGTGAGAGTGACACTGGGTATATCAAAATCATAAAAAAAAATCATGGCTGATTTTTGGCGCCAATTTATGTGTTTTCAATATTTTTTTTCTTGAAACCTATCGAGTGGGATATCAAACTAAAGGGTTTTTTAAATAGTTTACAAAAAGGTACGCAACTTATATGTTTAAATGTAATTTGGAATAAGAAATTCCAAAAACATCAAAATATTTAACGTTAAAAATTAATTCAAATGATATTTGTTTACGCAAGCGCGCTGGTCACACCAACTCAGGTCATATACTCCTCTTTTCACTACCTCCAGCTATATGGAATGTAGCTTCGGTTACTATATGCTATTATATAATATTCGGCTATTATATGGTGTAACCGAAAGATAACTTTGGGATGACTATAACTGGAAGTGGTGGATCCGGGCGATAGTCAGATAGATTTTCGACATTCTCGGTCGCCGCATAGACCGATATCACCATCATTGCTTTACTATCAGCATTCTGCACCTGCACAGCTCATAAATCCATACTTCCGTTGTCAATGGGTGTCACGCTGGGGAAGGTCCGCTTGTTCCACAAGAGGGCGACCCTACAGTGCCGAGATACTGTGGTGCCCAAAATCGGTATCAATCTGATAATATCTAAAAGCTTTACCAAAGATAGGAAAACTTTCCATGAAGATGTCGTCAGCCCCCTGATGAGGACCTATGTTACATAGGGTAAATAAAATATGATCGTCATCATAATATCGCTGATCATAAACCGTGCGTCCTTGGGAGCAGTGGGAAGGAAAAGCACGGCTTTGCCAAAGTTGGGTTTATCATCATATATCACATATTATTAACACGTTATATTATTCAAAATAATAAACCAGGAGTTCATGCACGGATTAAATCATGAACGTTATATTTTGATGGGCTTTGGAGGCAAGAAAAACAATAAACGCTCAGTTGGGATGTAACAGTTTATAAGCTCCAAGGTAACACATTCGATCGGGCGATTGTGGACCTCGGGCCCACATATATTTGCAAACGATGAATCCAGGTCTCTTACGCCGCATCCAGTTAAAGTTCTAAACTGTGAAACTGGAACTTAACTAGCTCAATAATTAAATAAAAATGGCTTTAACAATGTTTTTGACTTGATTAGGTCCGTCACTTGAACTGTTACTTCTATTTTCAAAATAATAATGACAGCGCGCCAAATTTTGGTGAAACGTTAATTTGTTTCATTGTTTTTAAGTGGGCGAAAAGAGCGGGAACAAATTTGAATTGTATAATACATTTTCGCAATGGATATTAAACCTAACATTGTGATCGTTTTGTATTTGACCGGAAAATCACAACCAGTCATCGTTCGGGAGCTCCGACATTAACATGTGAACAAAATGTTAGTGCATCGAACCATTAAGCGTTATAACCTAGCATTGCTAAACGGCATAGAGGCGGTCATCCGAAAATAGCAGTATCACATGATATGGTTCGAAAGGTAAAGGCTCGAATTCAAAGAAATCCTCACGAGCGTTCTGCAAAATTTGCGAAAAGTCAGACAATACCCGACTCAAGTAATCGGCGCATACTGAAACAAAAAGAAATGCAACTGAAGCCCTACCACCAAGATACAAAAATTACAGCATCTTAGTTCAGCGCAGAAGGCAGTTCGACTACAAAGAGCTCAAGCAATGAAAGTCTTGCGTGGCGATCTGGAAAACATTGTTTTTTCTGATGAAAAAATGTTTACTGTCTAACAGTATATAAACAAACAACATTTTCGTGTTTGGCTACAGGGCAAATCCAACGAGAATTTAGACGATGGAGTTCCCGTTCGTAAGCAAGCGCCCGCTTCTGTTATGGTCTCGGCTGCAGTGACCGCAAATGGTCGCTATTCACTCGTGTTTATCGAGAAGGGCGTCAAAGTCAACCAGCAAGTGTGTGCAAAAGGTGTTAAATGAGGCGCTCATACCATGTGCACGTGTAAACAATGCAGTACGAAACGCTGGACGTTCCAACAACACTCAGGATCGTCTCAGAAAGCTCTTATCTATGGATCAAAGGAGGCTATATCGAACAATAACAATTATTTTCTTAAAATTAAATGTTTTATTGTGATATAATTTTTAACGAACCGTACTTCAATTAACTAAATAACATCATTTTCAATTGGTAACACTTCGAGTGACAGACCCTGTATATAACCACAGGATTTGAGTGTCAAACTGTTCGCTTATAAATTTAGTGTAACTGTAGTCAACGATGATGAGAGGGAGATTCTAAAAAAACCATATATAGGGTGTTAACGGAGATATGGTCCAAAAGCTAACCACGTATTCCTCGGCATATTTGGAGCTAAAAAGGTAGAAGATATTTTGTTGTACGACTTGAAAAAGATTTTCCCCATACATTTTAAATACCTACAAATAAAATGTAAGTATATCCGTTTTGTTTCAAATATGCCAAGGAATACGTTAACGTTTGGACCATACCTCCACTAAAACCTTGTATATATCGGCATATGATCAAAATTCGTTGAATGAGGGAATCTCATTTTATGAACTGATGACTTCATTAAAGTCTTAAAGATAACATGAAGAAACTTTTAGAAAATGTAGTTTTGTTTTAATATCAATCAAAAAACTCTATTTGTTACACCTCGTAGTGTAGGGACTAAAATATTGCCTTTTGTGCAAGAGGTTATGGGCTCAAATCCTCGCATCTGTTATACACCACTTTACCTTGCGAGTTGTTCATGGTTCGGAACCCATGTAAAACTGTAGGTCACCTTACCCTACTAGGTGACAGGGTTAATCCCGCCTGGGTTGGTATCACCGCATTAGGAAAAACTATGGACGAAGTGGCAATAGATCATTGTCTGTATTTTCCACCCATGGTATCCGTGTGCAGCCGTGATTCTGTGTAAAGGAAGGTCCTGACCTGTCACCTAATTCCTTCTGGAATTTGTTGAATTAGGCTTATATCATGACGGTAGTTGTGTTACATTAGCCATCCATGTCAGGTTCCATAATAATACCTAACCTTACTTTCGTTGGAATTTATTAACGTGCAGATATTTAAATGATAAATGCATGCTGTACGAAAACTAAAAATAATTAAAATAAAACAAATTATTTAAAAATATAAAAAACCCGACAGCGTAAAAAATTGTAACTTAAAATTGACTTAATAAACGAACTGAAAAGATAGAAACAAGTTGAAAAATTAAATATTTGTTGTGTTTGAATGATCATGGTTGACAGTGTTTACAAACGCAGTCGGAGGCATAAGATACATTAACTACGATTTATATTTTCAATGGTGTGCCTATGCAAATTTCACGATGGTCGGTTGAGTTCGCGAAACAGACAAACTTACTTTCGTATTTATTATATGACAGTTAGGAGATTATAATTTGTCTCAATAAGTTTATTTTTGCTATACCCATATCACTAAGAAAATCGCTAGTCATTAATAATGGAATGTATTGGGAAATATATAATATATCATTACATAATTCATATTGTGCATCAAATAGTTGAACTATGATTTATATTTTTTTTTGTTATTAAATTCATTGAAAGTGTACCTATGTAAATTTCATGATGATCGGTGACACCGAGAACGAGAAAAAAAAACCTCACTTTAGACATAAAAATGAAAGATAGGATATTGGAACTTCCCCCACCACGTATTTTCTTGCTCCACCGAAATAATCCATAAAATCGCTAGTCATTTACTATGGAACGTACTGGGGCTATTTGATGCCTCTGACTGCGTTTGTAAACACTGTCAACCATGATCATTCAAACACAACAAATATTTAATTTTTCAAGTTGTTTCTATCTTTTCAGTTAGTTTACTAAGTCAATTTTAAGTTACAATTTTTTACGCTGTCGGGTTTTTTATATTTTTAAATAATTAGTTTTTTAAGAATATGATGTGTATGCAGAATAGAATAGCGACCGAATAGCAGATGAAATAGTGATTTTATATCAGTTTTGTTATCACGGCCCCTGAACAAGCGCATGTAAAATATATAATATATAGAACCGGACTACTGCAAAACCATTTATGTATGAGACAACAGACATCATGATCTCCCCTCTTACATAATATAGAAAGTCTAAATAATAGATCGAGTATAAGCGAGGGATGGAACAAATTGCAGTTTTATTAATATTTTTCTCCCCCAACTTCGACACGAACTTGAGCACAAATCATCATACCCATTGAACAATGGTTATAATAGTTTGTTTTACTTAAATAATAGGGATTTACATTTTTGTAATAATATTCGTAAAGCTCGTGAAATCTCAACAAATATACCTGATCCACTTTCTTTTCCTATCGAATAATATTTTATTTCTAGGAATGCTATATGTAATTTCAGTTGTAACGTTAAAAAATCAGAATTATGGTCAATCGTTTTACTTTCTTACAATTTTACAGCCCAATATCTATGATATTATAAGTTCAAATGATATTATGAGACAATATCAACCCGGGCGGGCTTAAACCCTACCACCTAGTACGGGAAGGGGACCTACAGTTTTACATCGGTTCCGAACCATGGAGAAGCTCGCATTCGTGACGAAATGCACTTATCGAACTGTGTGTGATTAATCATAATATTATTTTACTTCATTCGCACATTGTGAATACTTTAATAATATTTTTTTTGTATGACATTTTAATTGTAACTTCACTTTAGAAAACAGGAAATAGTAAGAAAAACAAAATGGCTCCACTCATCGACTCGCAATTACGTTTCACTTAGATCATCCATTAATTACACTCAAGGGCAGAGTATGCAACCCCAGCCCTCACATGACTCGTGCCCCCACTGGTGCATTAGATATGCAAATGCATCTGAACTGTGAGTAAGGATCGGGGATATGAATGACTATATTTCAGCTACATCGTTTGTTAAAGATGACGTCTTAAAATGAGGGACGCTGATTTTTTCGGCAGTGAATATGCACTCTTGAGTGTTTCATTCAATAAGCACTTACATAAGAGTTGACATGGATTTATTGTCTTTCGAAACGAACATAAAGTAATATTTCTTAGAAGCCTCATACTAAATACGCCTAAAAACTAAAAATGTTCGTGATCTACAGATATAACAATCGTTACAACCAACTGAATGTAATATTTTTTGGTATATAACTGGATATGGATAGCTAATGAGTCAACTAAATTGATGCTATTAACTCGCAGCATTCCCGAAGGAATTCGGTCCCATGCCAGGACTTCCCTAAAATGAGCACGGCTACATTGAACTGGATGGAATACCCCGAAAATTTAGAAATAAAATAATGTTTTAAGGCACATCGATTAATCAATATTATCGAAGACAGTGGGGTTATTTAAAAAAAAAATTTTTTTAAAAAGAACTTGCTAAAGTACTTAAAAAGAACAGCTTACTAAAACTGGCGAGAAACGTCTCACTACCCTTCCCTACTTGAAAGTAGGTCCACGTTAATATATATATTGTACACTATTTGCTTTTATATAATCTGATTTCGAAGTACTTTAAATAATATATAAACGCGTATTTGGAGGGAGGAGCAGAACCTCTGTCTTGATTTAATATCCTGTACCTATTAGAAAAGGTAAATGAATATAATAAATAACACAACAAGCGAGATAATTCCAATTTCATCCGGCGCGTATGTAAAGCAATAATTGCGGCACAAACGCTTCGCGTTCGCGTCAATTTTCCATCGGCTTTCATCTCGACTTCCGCCGCCGCGAGCGGAAATGATCGCAAGACCTACTAATGTATTGATCAGTGTTCCAATATCCGCCCTACGGTTCCGCCCTAGTCGTGCGCCGCCCTCGCGGAATCTCGCGGTCGCGCTGGTTCCATAAAGAACACGAATACGACGAAATTTTTTGATGTCGTTTTTTTATTTTTCGTTATATTTGTAGCGGCTGAGGGCGCGCAGCCTTGCTTATCATGCGAGAGATCATTAGTTCAATCCCCGGCCCGTCCATGCATCACTGATTATCAGCGTGTTGGAAGAAACCTCGCATTGAAAAGAAACAATAAAATCAATTTTCAGCAGTGAAAATTCTTTGTAACTGTTTTCAAGAAAAGTGTGACCGAGGGCTGGTGTCCTCAATTATGAAGATAGAGAAATGACAATGATATGAAAACATCCGTTACTTAAAAGGCTACAACATTGTTTTGTTTATGTCAAAATTTTTATATTAAAAAAAGACAATATTTTACCGTTTCTTTTGGGATTTTTTTCAAAGAATCTTAAAACTCTCGAAAAGGAAAAGATGAATATAAAAAAAGGATACATTCCATTCTGGTTTCGATTATACATATTATAATCAAATGGTAGGTGACAGAGACAGGTGATTTCACATATATTTTTCAGAATCGGTCATTTCTCATCGAAACTGTGAACAAAACATCAGAAGCTGTGAGTAGATTATCTTTTAAATTTTTGAGATCTTTAGTAATTAAATATAATTTATATTTTAACTCAATGCGATTATTCAATCAACGTTTTTTTTTTTATTTCGTGCCCGCATGGTACTGTAGCGACGTAGCGCCCTCTACTGAGAGCTGCTGTTTCACATGCCACAAATCAACAAACAGATGCAAAGAAGCTTGTTAATATGGCGCTAGATGGCGCTACCCGCTAGACATGCAGTCTATATCGCACAAACGAAGTTTCCCAGCAAGTTAACACATATACAACATTCAAATCACAAATAGAGAAGAGCAGCTGCGCAGCCGTGGGTCTCAAGACCTGACCCACCTTTTCATCTCTCCACAGTACCAAAATACGACTAAATAATTAATAAAATATTTTGTATTTATGAAACATTATATTGATTTTTTTTTTGGTTTTGATAACCGATATCTTAGCTGTTCGTTGTGTCGGAAAAGAGCTGAGAGCGTATGTAATTTTTTATCGCGAAATGATTCTAACCAGTTCGTGAGTTAAGGTGGGCCTTCCCGCTTAACTCCACTTACAAACGTGGAAAGAAGATCAAGGCATATTTCTTGTCAGATACCCAAAATTATACTCTAAACAGCTTTATTTGATCGAACTAATGTCCGATGACCATTGACATTGCAAAATAGTGTTTTATTTCTAAGTTATAAGGACCGAAAGTAAAATTGTACACGAATTTTAATGCAATAAATTTGGACGCGGATTAATCAACGATTCATTTTATTATAAAGTTGGTTTTTATTTGATTTCTGACTACAGCGGTCGTGATTAACGTTCAGCTATAAGTAGTTTTGTAAATAAAATGTTCGTAAATCTTACCGAATCAAACACTTTGCGTATTGTGTAATTTGTGGATATGTTGCATCCTCCTCATCATGGCGCCTGTCTTTGTCTTGTAAACAAAGAAGGTCCCAGACGGTACAGGTTTTGTACCGTGTACCGTTAGTCCCGTCGGGAAGGGCCACCTTAAGGACAATATTCACGGCTTGGGAGCAACCTAAGCGTCAATGTTGTTTTGAGAGGATTTTTCTGACTCTTTCTCATCCGCAACAGCTGACTAGCAAGTCCTTTCACCGCGTCGGGTTGAAGTCAACCCACAAACAACCATTAGTCAACCAACAAACATCTATTTAAGAGATATGAGATAGGAAATAAGGTTGGAAATCCAGGCGCCCAGAAGAACCTATTCCAATCCGTCCCAAACTCCAAAAATCCTGGGATTTGCCGGTTATAAAATCTAAACACTCTTCCCTCTTAACGAATAGTGCTGACATTGAAAAAAGCTCGCATTCTAGCATCATCAGTCGCCGAGTCCGGGGCGTGGTTAAAAGCCTATCCATCACCAAGTCTAGGCACAAGGCAGAAATACTCTTAGAATTTCAATAGGCCTTCGAGTCGGTGCTAGATTGTGCCTTGCTTATATGTGAGTCTGTGGTACCAACTTTAACGAACGGGGCCACTGGAGCCCAAAGGAGCGCTGGTCGTTTATCCCGCCATTACAAAATAAATAACATAATAAAAAGAGCACTGGTGACACCAAACTACCCCAGCATCACCGATCCCCCAGGAATCAGTCGCTCGGATGGTAAACGCCCTTAGTGCCGGTGTGACCTTAGTGCCGTGGGCAAGTGAAAATGCATTAATATGGGACGGCACATGTGTGGATACTGCCAATACCCTGGCGCCGTCCTACATTCAGACCACTTCTCGCGCGGCCGGAGCTGCAGCTGAGACGACAGCAGCAAATAAACATCATAAATACAGCTACGTTGCGAGTTCCTTTGAGTTTTTGGCTTTCGCCGTCGAGACACTCGGTTCATGGTCACCAGAAGCGATAAATTAGGCAAACTTTTAAATGAAAGTGCCGGTGATCCCAGGTCCGGGGCACATTTTGTCCGGCGGATAAGCCTCGAAATTCAAAGAGGTAACACCGCCAGTATTTTAGGTACAGTTGGAGTTCCGGCTCTTTTAGAAGAAGTTTTTTACCTTTAAGTTTAAATTACATATGTTCCTTATTACATTGTTACATATGTATAATGTTCCTACCTATCTAATAAAGAGATTGTCACAGACCCTGTTAGGGTAGATTATCTGGATTAGAGAGAGGCCTCCGAAGCTGTGAATAGGAAGGGACATTCTGATATTAATGGTTTGACAGTAGGAAGAGAAGATAGAAAACGTAACAGCGTTAATGACGTCAAGCGAACGCTTCAAAAATGAGTCATCGGACCGTTACGGCAATCAATCTCGGACGAAAGCAATCAACGGACTAGGTCGATGCAGCGAGAAAAAAAGTAAAGAAAAACTACCCGGCACGAAAAAGCGGAAGCTTGCCGCTTAACCCTTGCTCTGCCTGGCTTCTAGTTGGGAAGTTGGAGCGATGCAATGTGCAATCTAAATCCTAGTCCTTCGTTGGAACGCGTTAGTTTTAATAGTCTTTGGTTAACCGGTGATTGTCACATATTTATGTAAAGTCACCTGACATTGATGGCAGTTTCGATATCTGTCTTTGGGCCTTCTGAAGTTACGTAGCTACAATCTGTTTACCTTCTTCGGGTATATCTTCAGTGGTATTAGCTAATCTTACAATTTGGTTCAAGCAAGCACTTCAATGCAATGCACACAATGCAAATTACGCACTATGTTTACGCATTTAACTACATTAAACCGATTAGGGGTACAGGCGTATAAATTGAAGTGTTTTTGTATTATATTGTACATGTCTAATTGTGATCAACTGCCAATCGTTGATGTCTGCCGTCATCTGATGTTTGTCCGTTTGCTTGTCACTTGTTCTTTCGGCCTGCCTGTGTTTTACATTTTCATGATATTATCCCAAACACCACATATCGACTAGGTGGTGATATAATATAATAAATACAATATATTTGGAGCCAGGTGTTATGGTTCCTTATATTGTTCTATTTTTTCATTATACCTTCCATAATAATAATAATAATAATATTCTTTATTGCAATCCATACAAAGTACAAAGCAAAGGCGGATTTATTGCCTTAGGCAATTTCTAACAATCAACCCTATCATAGGGAAATTTTACAGCTTAGGGTAAGCAACGAAAAACAACGCTTATAACTAATTAATACAGAACAATGTAAATGAAAACTTAACTAAAACTAAGCATAGCTACTTATTTTGTTCCATGTAATTTAGCTTGCAATTACTTTTTTTAGGTTTAAAATTTACATAATTAAATTTATAATTTTTTTGCCTCTGGAAACTGGATGTGAAATGAAATACAAATTGTGTGGATTGCAAATATAGGAGATGTATTTCCAAAGATGCCACCCTAGGCAACAACAACGGTTCTATATCATACATATCGCTTAGTTTTATAGCTCTACAACGAAAGGTCCGTTGGACACAGCAAATCTCACATGTCTCCAAACCCAACAATATTACAATAATTGATTAAGCAACGCTTGCGGGCCGTGAGTGCCATTCAGCGTTTTCCACCGTGCGGTCCCGCTCGCTCGCAACGCAAAAAAAAAATGATTTATAAAACCTATCCGATTTCGCTCCCTCCATCCCTCTCTGGCCTGGGGGTTCGGCGAGGGGTTGTCTCGCTCGGTGGAACTCCAATTTCACAGGCCAGCGCTTATCTGGGCGGGAGGTGCTGGAGTCGGCAGAGGAATAATTACCACGCTAGACGTCCTATTGATTAAGGAATCCGACTGAATGAATATTCATCCAATTACAACGCTGTGTGGAGTTTTTTCTCCGGTTATGTGGAGGCGAAATGTTTGCCTAAGCGATGTTTTCTGCGACCGCGCCCTTAAGGGTCCCTGCAGGAGAAACGCGAAGACTCGAGGAGGTTATAACAGGTTCTTTAAAAAAATATTAAATTAATATTTTTAGTGACGTACAAATGTCTTGGGGTAACCCTAGAGTAAGATTTCTTTGAAACTATGTATGGACAATAATGTAAAAACAATCTTATTTATTGAGAATTTTTTTTCTTACTGGTTCTGATTTACCGTTGAAACTTATTTAACGTAAATGAATTAGAAATGAATTATAAATACAGGCTGAGACTCCGTCATACTCATTACTTTTGAACAGGGATTCACAAGGTTAAATTTTGATCTGAACATATTCTGTTTCAAAAACCTATTTGTATATTTGTAAAGTACCAATGGCTTTCTCTCATGCAAATGTGTTTATCGGATTGTTTTTTGATAATTTGGATAATTAATTAATGTTTTTTATTTCTACTTGAGAGATTAACTTAATGAATGGCCTTGACCTCACATACATCATATAAAACTCTGCAATCAACTTTCTCAATGCAGATTTTTTAATCACATTCATATTTCTGCAAACAACAAACTTTAAACTCTAATAAATTGTTTTATAAAATGTAACAGCATTCCTATTGTCTTGCAATATTCGATAACATAATTATGCAGTCATGCAAACATAGAAAACAAAATCATATGGTGCAAATAATGAAAGAACTTAATTTTAATGTGTCAATTTATTTTAGAGCGATTTTTATTTAATATCTCTATAAAATCAAAGAAAATGGAAAAAAAAATTATTTTTTTGTTCATTTTCAATCAATATAGTGGTAAATTTCAAGTGTTTGGTTACTTTTTGTTAATTCTTAGTTTTTAATCTTAATTATTAAAATACATTTCTTTAAAATTCCTATCGAAACTTTTAGAGTTTTAGTTTATTAGCACCTTTATTACACAACACTCAAATGATAGTGATATTGAGGACAATACGGGTTGCGGAAACGTATCGAGTGCACTCAGCGGAACAGCCTCTTTCACCGCCCCCACAGCGCCGCGCTGCCTCCGCCACTGATTTTCACCCGGGCTCGGGCGGACGGCAGCACACCATTTAGATTTTCTTATGGCGGTAATGATTACAGCTTTAAGATGGCTTATTTAAAAGCCTAGTGATTTTTTAAAAATAATGACATTTGACACAAGTGCTTAAAATCATTTTCCTATGCCCTTTTAAGAACATATTGTTTCGAATGGTTTCCCACATTAGAAAAACATTTAACGTGGAAACATAATATTTTTAATGATTTAAATAATTATGTAATTATTATTGATGTGACAATCTCTTTAGTAGATAGGTTAAATTAAAACATTAAAATACATATCTAATTGTTAAAAAAGGTAAAAAAAAACTTCTAAATGAGCCGAAACTCCAGCTGTACCTAAATTATTGTTATTAATATTTTTTCAATATTTTAGTAACTTGAATACGTGTGCTTGCATTTATCA
Source organism: Incurvaria masculella (assembly GCA_946894095.1). Classification (NCBI taxonomy): domain Eukaryota; kingdom Metazoa; phylum Arthropoda; class Insecta; order Lepidoptera; family Incurvariidae; genus Incurvaria; species Incurvaria masculella. The sequence continues at coordinate 2,703,044 of OX335650.1, read as the reverse complement.
AGAAAATCACGTCAACTTTTTTGGCGTGATTATTTAACATAATATTAAGAAATAATAAAATTAAACTGACATAATATGATAGCAAAAAAACGGCTTTGTGAGGAAAATAATAAAGGATTTTGTACTGACATAATGGTGACATTTTAGTTCCCAAATAGCTTTGTGGGTGCCGGCACTAAACTATTATACATTTGTCATTTGTGGTTCTGATTTCACGTTTAACTTAGGGAGGACCTACAGTTTTAAATGGATTTCTAAAAATGGAGCAGCTGGCATTCGTGACGAAATACACTTATACAACTCAGAAAGAGAAAGAAAGTGGTGCATATTCCCTGACCGTTGTCCATTTAAAAATGGTAGAATGGGGACGGAGCATGGATTCCCGATTTAGTGTACATATATAAACATTGAAAGCTTCTAGTAAATTAGAAAATAATATATACATTCGTTGGCTTACGTTATGTTCTGGGTAGCTCAGTTGGTAGCTTCGAACATTTAGCTTAAATGTTTTATCATCGAACTTTGACCATCATCCAATCAATACGTCGATACCTACCCGCGTGGGATTAACCCTACAACCTATAAGTGTAGTCATATAGTCGAGAACTAATCTAATACGTATAATCTCCTAGTCACCTCTTATGATGTGCACGGGGAGAAACGCAGTGAGACCGCAAGCAGATCAACCATGTATAGCTTTAACATTATGCATTTAAAAAATCGTCAGTGTGTCTCCTACGTTACGAAAGCAGATGAATCTCTCATCGCCTCTGCATCTGGTGCTCAGCATCCGTCTCTTCACTCGCCGATACGTTTTATTGGGTCTCAGACACTACCGCCCCGCTCCCACCCCCACCGCCTACCGCCTGCCCCCACACCCACCGTCGGAGAGGAGCGACGAAACAAACTGATGCCATTATTGGATGCGGAGGATTTGAAGATAGACTATTTGAAACTCTTTACTTACTCCAACTGTATTTTTCTCGGCTTTCTTCATAGGGCGCACTATCGTGCACAGTGCATTGGCTACCGACGTAACGACTGGCAAGATATATTGTTACGGGTACACCTAAAGGTCTTTCAACTTTAAGGTTTGATATAATCGGTTAATGTATTCTTTTGCGAATATTCATGGCGTGGTTTGATTTTTACAGTATTGAGCTTATTAAAAAAATAGTAAACATACAATTTAACCCTTAAGGTGGGCCTTCCCGCTCAACTCCCCATAATAAAGGGGGAAAGAAGATCACGCCCATATTTCTTGTCAGAGATCCAAAATTTTGCTTAAAATAGCTTTATTTGATCAAACTAGATATTTTATGAACATTGGCATTGCACAATTGTGTTTGGTTTCTGAGTTATAAGGTCCGAAAGTTTGAATTTAATGCGCGTTTTATACAATAAATCTGGACGTGGATTACTCAACGAGAAAATATATACATCTTAAAAAGATTAGTCATCAGACATATCTTGTTTCATGAAAATTAATAACCAATTTAGTTTTAGTTAGATTTTTAACTACAGCTGTCGTGGTTTACTTTTAACTCTAAGTCGTTTTGTAATTAAAATTTTCGTAAATCTTACCAAATCAAACACTATGCGCATTGCCTGCTTTGTGAACATGTTGCATCCTTCTCATCACGGAGCCTGTCTTTTTCTTTGAAACAGAGTAGGTCCCAGAGCCCAATAGCACGGTATCGTGCCGTGCCCGCGAATGAGTTAGTCCCGCCGGAAAGGGACACCTTAAAGAAGTCGCATTAATATTTTCGGTCAGAATGTAAAACACTACAATAATGTGAATTGGTTAAAAGACAGCACAAAAATGTCGAGAGGATCATATAACGGGGATGCGGGGTCCAAAAAAGTACTACATTATTTTTTAGTTCGATAAATACATTTTGACAAGTTTGTTTCGTCGATAGCGTTGTTGGTTGTCGATACCCAAAATCAGAAAAACTCTTAATACCTAAATTCGCCGCAAGAGAGTGCCTCTTTCGTTTCATTTTATCGTTTATATTTTAGTCACCGGACTACTTGCCAAATATATCTGATAAAAGAGCCTTCTGTACGATGAATATTTCATCAGTTTATTATTTTGGCGTGGCCAAAGTTTTCTCCTTGTGGTATTAGGGTCAGCTAACACACAATTAGGAGTACTATCATCAAAATATTGTTATACTGGAGTCCTTCAAACATGGTGTGTGGTTCCATGTTTGGAAGCCCGTGATCGTCTTCAGGCACCCTCAAAGCCTGGCGTTCGAGATATGTTATTAAAAAAAGCCGGAAGCTCTACGCCAATGCGTTTTCTAAAGTATCAGAATAGCTATGCACACAGAGGTGTACAGATACGTGTATACGCTGTAGATAGAACCACCTTTGTTACGCCTTGGGGAAAAAAGGAGTAAAAGGTACTTAGGGGTTATTCCGCTTTTCAGTGTAACGACATTAAAAACCCGTGACTATGTCTGCGCAAGTAATACCTGTCAACAAGCACGGCTATTAAAAATAAAATGGATTTGATCAGAGGAAAATACTGTTTTTCTATTACTATTGCCTTTCAGATTCAGAACACAATGGCTAATTGTCCGTAGCCAGCAGCATCGTATACCTATGTACCTGCGAACTCAAGACTACACCGGTACAAGCTTGGGCAGCTCTGGTAATTTGCATTCGGACACATACAATGGGTACAAAACGAGAGTCGCGCGGGGCCATCGGGAACTGCGACACAGTCTATAGTGGTATCCTTGCACAAACACCATTGATGAGTTCGGTAGTGTTCGTCTAAATTAACATTAATCAGGAAATGGAATGGGAATAATAACTATCAAAAAAATATTTATTATGTAACTGATTTGTTTAACCGTAAACTAAGATAATTTTACGTATTTTAATTTTACGTATTTAATGGATACGATATTACCGTTATCTCGGTGGCCCAGTGGCGCGACACTTCGGCGATCGCTCTCCGAAGTTAAGCAACGCTGGGTCCGGTCTGGTCTTGGATGGGTGACCATTCGACCGTTGAGAGAGGCTGGCCGTGGTTCGGATTCCACGTTAAGCTGTAGGTCCCCTTCCTTACTTACTAGGTGGTAGGGTTTATCCCGCCCGGGTTGGTACCATCGCATTGGATGAACGATGGTCGAAGCGGCAATGAAAATTGTCCGTGTTTTCCATCCAGTTCAATGTAGCCGTGCAATATAAGGAAGGTCCTGGCATGGCACCTAGTTCCCATGTGGTGTGTTGGGCTAATACCATGACAGAACGTGTGGTATTAGCCATCCATGTCCAGTCACATAAAAAAAAAAAATCTCGTTAATTTTTGTTTTAGCGACATCTAGATTTGAAGCATTGTAATCATATTTTTAAAATAATCTGAAACCCGGCCAAGTGCGAGTCGGGCTTGCACACGAAGGGTTCCGTATTATCGTACAAGATTTAACACATTTTTTTTTTTGCATGGGGCCACCCTTTAATTTTTATTATTTTTTTATTTTATCTATTTGTTGTTATAGCGGCAAAATAAATACACACTCTATGAAAATTTCAGCTGCCTACCTATTACGGTTCATGAGATACAGCCCTGTGATAGACGGACGAAAGGACGGACGGACAGCGGAGGCTTAGTAATAGGGTTCCGGTTTCACCCTTTGGGTACTGAACTCTAAAAAGTATTTCGTCGGAAGCAGGATTCGACCCTGCGACCTTTGGATTACATCATTCCGACCTTAGCGTAGGATCAATACGCAAAAACATCATCAGCGCCATCTAGCAGAAGATAGGGGAAGCATTGTGTCGATACGAATATATAAGAAATTCGTTGGCTGACGTAAACTAAGTTGTGATGAAAACATAAATGATCCTGCATTGATGATACTTGCGTATTATTTATTATTGAGAAAATACATCGCAAATACATTTTGGGTGTTATGCTGTATTCTGGATGGTAAGATGGATGTTCGTATGTTTTGTGATTGAGGACAAGTCAAGTGGCCAGTGGGATAGCCACCTCGTCGGGCATTGTCACAAATTTACTCGTCTCCATTTCGACACTTTAATCAAGATTATCCTTTTCCTAAAGGCAAAACAATCACTCTATGACACGGCCATTGCCACGCGTGCACAAGTATTGCCTTTGCAATAGAAGGGTTGCCAGCACTGGGCGGAAGGACATCAGGGGCGGACGGGGCGCAGGGCGGGCGGGCAGACGCAGGGGCAGGCGGCGTGACTTCCGGCGCCCCGTGACCCTGTCAATTGATGTGCCCAGAGGCACTAACGACTCTATCCGGACGAGGCTCTACATTTTACGTGCGCATTCGGAGAATTCGGTGGACGAGTGCCGGAATATTTCTAGTGAATTTCGCCGACCTCTGAAGGCATGGTGGTTTTTAAGTTCATAGCTCCCGCTCACCTATTTAGACGTGCTAAGACAGGTGCAAAGAATCGATTGTAAAATACGGAAAGTTTCATTGTTAGAGTAGGCGATTTTCTGTGTTCATGCCACACCCACTACCGTTTTTGATTTAAAAATATTTCACTTATAAACACACAAAGTCATGTCACTTGGCTGAATGAAAATGTTTTTAAGGACTGAATTACTTAAAATCACTTAAGGTGTACGGATAACTAAAGTTTCTCGACTTGCAGCAATCTCCGTCGATTTCGTCATCACGACAACATCAAGCAATCCCCGGCAACATGGTTTATTGTCAAGTATGGAACCGTTCTTGGAGCAATTAATTGCCCGCATCTGGCGAGCAGTGCACGGATACGTGGCAATTCGATAAACAACTCACCGGCGACAAGAAAAGTATGTAGCGATGTGGAGCAATATCACTCCATATCTTTGGTATGATTGCCGAAAATGTATTGGTGTTGATCTATATTGCTTCATCTATTGCTTCGCTATGTTTGGCAACAATTGCCCAGCTATTTATTGCCTCAAGTGTACGGGAACATTTATATACCTATTCGACGGATTTATGTACGCCGTTGCTTATCCATACGTTATAATCAGTACATATTTTTATTACATGGCTATAATATGGCATGGATATAATTCTCCAGTAATGACCATTCGTCTTCTGACAAACGTAAATATGGACTATCAGATCATTAAGTACTATTTGAGGTTTGTAAATTCTGATCTAAGTGATTAAAGCAGTTTATGGAAACCGCTTAAGTATTTCTCTCGTAAGAATTGGGATTCGATTATGTATGTGTATTAATATTATCTCTTATAGTAATGGCTACATCCAAATTTTTCGTTTCCCGCAACACTCGTTACATTTTATTTAATATGCAAACAAATTGCATTCGATTCCGACTACATGAAGCGGAACGCGCGTGCGTACGAGGGAGCATTGCAATTTGGACAGTTTCAGAGCTCTTCCGTGCTCAGACGCGACGTGTGATTAAATTACGAATCGGGAACTTTCGCCGATTATCCTCTTGGTACGTGAAGCCATGAACGTTACATGTGTCGATGGAAATCACATTAGACTTGCTCGACGCAGCTTGGGATTTCACACGAAAGTGATCAACTGTTTTTCTTTCACATTCCTTATTTACGATATAACCAACTGTTGATTATCACACGAGACTCGTAACTTTCACACAGAAACCTTTAGATAAGGTGGCCCAACCCGGCGGCACTAACTCATTCGCGGGCACAGTACAAAACCGTGCTGTTGCGCTCTGGGCCCTTCTCTATTTCAAAGAAAAAGACGGGCTCCGTGATGAGGAAGATGCAATATGTCCACAAAAAAGACAATGTGCATAGTGTATGATTTGGTAAGATTTACGAAAATTTTAATTACAAAACGACTTATAGCTAAAAGTAAACCACGACCGCTGTAGTCAAAAATCTAAGAAAAACCAAATAGATTATAAATTTTGATGAAATAAGCTATGTCTGATGACTAATCTTTTCAAGATGTTCTTACTTTATCATTGCGTAATCCACTTCCAATGTTATTGCATAAAATGCGCGAAAAATTGGAACATTCAGACCTTATAACTTAGAAACCAAACACAATTTTACAATGCCAACGGCCATCAGACATCTAGTTCGATCAAGTTAAGCTATTTTGAGCAAAATTTGGGATCTCTGACAATAAATATGGGCGTGATCTTCTTTCCCCGTTTTTTATGGGGAGTTAAGCGGGATGGCCCACTTGGCGTTGGAAGAAGTCCTTTCACAGATTTGTAACACTATGTGTCTTTGAAAATATTGACTGTGAAATAATACATTTTAATACGAAAAGACATTACGATTGCTAAATTCATACCTCCAAGTCACCGACTATCGCGAACACGTCGGATTCAATTTAGTTAGATATTAGACGGAAACTAATTGAGAGCCCTTTGAAAGTTTGTCGCGTCGCCGCGCCGCCACCGCCGACGCCATCACCGCGTCTCCTCTCCTGCGCCAAACTGTGTCTGTTTACTCCTAATTAGACATTATTATCGACAGCTTTCGCGTTCACCAACTTTGCCGGAGCTGCTTGGCTTTGCTGTAATGTGGTGGATTTAGTTTATGAATATTCGTAGAAGGGATCTATTTTGTGCAACACAAAAAAATAATATAAGTAAAGATAGATTGTACAACATAGATCAAAACCATAGACCTAGCATAGCGCGCTGTGCTTACATTAAAAATTACGCGCGTATCACTAATACTCGTATATATTTCTTCAATGCAGTTTTCTCACTAACAGAGCTAATTCTGACCGAGATTATTGCTTGCTTACAAGCATTACGCACGAAAGTTGCTTCAATTCGCTCTTAATTCCTGCAAGTTTTTGCTGTTGCTTAATTTCGCAATTCCGCACTTATCATAGAATAGTTTTATTTATATTTCTTAGTTAAGGGCTGTAGGCTAAGTTAGTAGGAATAAGAGCGAAAATTCGTCAGCAAATTTCATGCGTTACGCACGAAAATTGCGCCGATTTTCGCTTTAATTTCTTGCAAACTTAATAGATGTTAGTAATATGTGCCCGTCGCGAATTTTCCTTGGAAATTTCGCAATTCTACAAGTACTCGAAATAATGCATTCTACAACTTCTACACTTCTACGTACTCCTAATATTACCATACGTCCTACTGGCTAGCAATCCCGAATGCAATTAGACTTTTGCTCAAACACTCCGCTCGACCGCATTATGCAGTATCGAGTGGAAGAGGTTCGGGTGGATAAGTGAAGGTGGGACGTGGATTAATTACAGCTCAGACCGGATAGATGGCAGCACCTGGACGGGTATTGGAAAAGTTTTCGTTGGTGTGGATAGCTACCTACCGAGCAGTGCATCTCTGCACGTGTCTGCTGAAAATGATGCGAACGCTCTATACTTCGAAAATGTTAAAGGCAAGTGTGTTTTAATATTTACTGCTCCAAATATATTATCAGAAGCAGTGGCACGTACCCCACCGCATCCTGTCCCATGTCATCCCAGAGATATCTGATAGGAAACATAGTAATCATAGGCTACTTATCATCACGCTATGTTAGTGGGGTTGAATTGAAATCATACAAAACCCTTACTAAATCACTTATAGCATTAGCATCGATGAAGTCAGGTAGAAGAAAAGCTGACAAATTATTTAAATAGTAATACCAAAATGTACGTTAAACACGGAAAAAAATAATCAATGAATATAACTGTAATCCTGATATTAACAATCGTCTTGTAACGTTAAAATAGAGCCAACTAATAAAGCAGTTACTCCAACTGAGTTAAAACCGTTAGGGTTAAACATTAAATTTTACTGCAATAACTGTTTCCATAACTTTGTGAAAACTGTTTCTAGTTTTAGTATTTTTTCCATTCTTACTTACGTCTTATTTTCAGTGAAGAGGTACTGTATATTCTGTTAAAATTACTTAACCTCTTAAAACTGGACATTTGCAAACCAAATTTATAGTCAGACGTAATGTTCAATCAGTTATCATAACCGCTGCAAAATGATCCGATCTGTCGCACGTGTTATTTCGACCTAGCGGCGCTGTTCAATCGGTTAAAATAACTGCGTAATATTAACTGTTTTTGGCGTATTAATATCTACTTAATAGTTAAATACTTTAGAATTAATTACTACATTTTAACTGTGCTTAAACAGTAAACAGTTGCACATAATATTTTGAGTGTATGTACCGAAGAGAAAGAAGGAGAAATGGCATGCGGTCGATATCGCGTCCCCACCGTATGGCCATGGTGACCAAATAATTATATGGGAAACCGGCGTATGCCACACACTCGAAATGTTTGACACGTAAATTCCCACACACACACAAGCCCTCCACAAGTCCCCATGCACACAATACGTCTACGACTATATTTGCATGTGGCATGTACATTTAAGTTGGGTTGCTAGTTTTTTTTTAAATTGAATAGAAGGCGCGCTAGATGGTATACCTCCTTCCATTTTATCTGTGGTTATATGTGATCGTTTTACGAATATTTCGTTTATTTAGGTTAAGTAAATATTGTTCAGTAATATGTTCTTTGAGTGGATATTAAAAATATAACCTGTGTGTGTTCTTTTTATTTGCAATCCATGGTAAACCCAATTTATTCAAATTAAATAAAACTTCCACGTTTAAACACCACCTATTTGATATTCTGAACTGGATTCCGGCAACACATTTATTACGTGAAAATCGGACCCCGCGAGGAATGATTGTATCCGATTACTAAAGAATATGTCACTAATTGTAATCGCCAATTTCACATGCATACTGTCCGATTCGTGATCGTACACTCAATAATTTCATCCGCCGCAGTCACCGAACGTTTCATCTTTTCATTTAGTTTTAATCGAAATCAAAATCAAAATCATTTATTCAGTGATAATATAAATCAATTCGATATACAAATAAAATTTTCACATTGTCATAAAATAAAAATAATTTGCAAAATAATTTTATGTTTGTTACTTATGTTGTGTTTGTTTCATGAAACTGAATAAATAATTTTACGAATAAAAAAAAATCGCAATAAATCTAAACGAACCTAACGAACTAAATTTATTTAGTTTGCAGCTAATCTGATACCCAGATCCCACTCTATATTTGAACTAATACATGTATGGAGTCTCCGTGTATGTCAGTCAGTCAGTCAGTCAGCGTGCTTGCGTCCACTGCTGGACATACGCCTCTCCAATTTTTCTCTAGTCCCCCCGGCCCTCAGCGGTACGGTTTTCCGGTATACTCCAGGGGAGTATAGCTGAAAACGTATGATGGATCCCTTCTATGCTTTTGTACCCCTTCTACTTCAGGTTGCTAGAAGTCAATATAATGTTTGTACGCGCCCAGGCAGGTCGCACTTCACAAGCGAAGGAGTTGCAATGTCCGGTAGCCTCGGGACGTCACAGCGGGCCACCAGAGGAGTAGGAACAGCCACCAACCTCCAGCAGCACCGCACCAGCTCCTAGGCGTCCGGTCCCGGGACAGCGTTCGGCGGCACAGCACTTCGCCCGGACGAGGCGACACAGCGTGGTCAGGCGCGCGGCGGGTTGCGGGCGTGGAGCCCTAAGAGGAGCTCCACGGTGAGAGTTTGCGGGGACGCGGCGCATGCGTGCACCATGCGTGACAGCTAGTAGCAGAGCGAGAGTGGCATAAGAAAAACTTCGGATGCTTGTGAAGTGCAAACTACCCACCTAGGTAACCCATGCCATATTGGCGTGAACAATATTTTTTAAACTGTTATTTTTTTCCTTTCTGTATATATAGTGACCAAGCAGCCCGAACATTCGTAGATTTAAATTTTAATTAACATAATAATACATAATTGGTTTGTTTGCTCTTTTGCAACAGTTGATGGAAGCACTTGAAATTAGTACTCAAAATCATGTAAAAAATATCATTGACTTCTTTTTGTAACAAACGCGTTCTTGAGGATTAGAGAATCTCGTTATTTAGTCCTTTAGAATACGGTGGTAATTTTTTTTTTTTTTATGCGACCTGACATGGATGGCTAATACCACACAACTACCCTTATGATATTAGACCAATACACAACATTCCCGAAGGAATTTGGTGCTATGCCAGGACCTTCCCTTTATGAGCACGGCTACATTGAACTGGATGGAAAACACGGACAATATTTCATTGCCGCTTCGACCATCTTTTCATCCAATGCGATGGTACCAACCCGGGCGGGCTTAAACCCTACCACCTAGTAGGGGAAGGAGACCTACAGTTTTACATGGATTCCGAACCATGGAGCAGCTCGCATTCGTGACGAAATGCACTTATCGAACTCTTAAAGAGAAAGACAGTGGTGCAAGTTGGTATTGAACCCGGGCCTCTGGTACGCTAGGCCAGTCCCTAGGCTACGAGCCGAATGTGAATGTTTTTACGGTTCCATACACAAGAATGCTAACGCAGCTTCCGCTGTCTGTCCGTCCGTCCATCCGCCCATCTGTCTGTGTCTAATGAACAGTAATAGATAGACACTTGATATTTTCACAGTGTCTATTTCTATTAACGCTATAACAACAAATAGTAAAAATCGGTGCCTGGGCACTCGTGATGATATTTTTCCTTCATCCGATAAAAAAAATGTACCGACATCACAACGGGAAATCCTGAAACTTTCAGCTCCGCAAGTTGAGTTGAGCAGTACAGAAGCCCATCGCATCTCTCTGTAAATTTCAGCCGAGCAGCAGTTTCTAAAGCTTCCACGGGCATGCGGGCATTATTTCTGAAAATTATTTTGCGTTGTTGGCATTTGTAGGCTATCGCAATAATTAAATATGGACTTAGAGAATATTTGCGAGTTCATACTCAAAAGTCATGGTTCAAAGTAAATGGAGTTTTTTTATTTTTTTATGTGACTGGACATGGATGGCTAATACCACACCTTCTGTCATGGTATTAGCCCAACACACCACATGGGAACTAGGTGCCATGCCAGGACCTTCCTTATATTGCACGGCTACATTGAACTGGATGGAAAACACGGACAATTTTCATTGCCGCTTCGACCATCGTTCATCCAATGCGATGATACCAACCCGGGCGGGATAAGCCCTACCACCTAGTAAGTAAAGAAGGGGACCTACAGTTTAACGTGGAATTCGAACCACGGCCAGACTCTCTCGACGGTCGAATGGTCACCCATCCAAGACCAGACCGGACCCAGCGTTGCTTAACTTCGGAGAGCGATCGCCGAAGTGTCGCGCCACTGGGCCATTGAGGCTGAATGATAGATGGATCATGTTTAATTAAAAGCTATAATTAAATAATTATATATAAATACTAACATTTTCGAATAAATTTATTGTATAATTCAGTAATTATAATATATTTGTTGAGTTAAAAGTAAATATTTAAAACACAACACCGTTTTTTTTTACGAAAAGGCAGTCTAGGATTAAGGACGATTAGGAAATTAAGAATGGCTTATCTTGACTTCGATTCACTTTACTATTACCGAATGTCCAAATATGCGTCAGATTGTAATATAAAAGGGAGATAGAAAAGTACGGTATTGTGCACCGGAAAATCATAAGTTCAACAAATACTATGTACAGTAACGATGAAAACTTAAGAACGCCACATAACATTTTTACATATATAATTCTTCAACAAGTATTTCTATAAGGTTGGACCGATTTTGACGATTTTTGTGTATGTTTGTGTGGGTCCCTGAATGGTTTCGATGCACGACCCAATAGTTGGCGCTGTTGTCGAGATACTAACAAACTATCCCCTTGACGATTGCAGTCTCGGGTTGAGCGGCTCGTAGCCTAGTGGCGCGGGGACTGGCCTAGCGTACCAGAGGCCTGGGTTCAATACCGACATGCACCACTGTCTTTCTCTTTCCGAGTTCGATAAGTGTATTTCGTCACGAATGCGAGCTGCTGCATGGTTCGGAATCCATGTAAAACTGTAGGTCCCCTTCCCCTACTAGGTGGTAGGGTTTAAGCCCACCCGGGTTGGTACCATCGCATTGGATGAAAAGATGGTCGAAGCGGCAATTACAAATTGTCCATGTTTTCCATCCAGTTCAATGTAGCCGTGCTCATAAAGGGGAGGTCCTGGCATGGCACCAATTTCCTTCGGGAATGTGGTGTATTGGGCTAATATCATAACGGTATAGTTGTGTGGTATTAGCCATCCATGTCAGGATGCATAAAAAAAAAGTCTACTTACTAGCTTGCTAACGCTTTTATTTTGGGTATTTCCCTTTCATATAAAGTGAACAATTTTAAAGTAGAAAGATATCCTTTTTTAACAAATTGTGAAGTCCACATTTTAATTCCATTTCATTCCCGAGCTTTTACATATTCGAGACATGTAGCAAACATAAGTTAAATCAAGAATAGTAGCATCGATCGATATAAGTCACAGAGAAGAAATCCATGAATAGCGTCACGTACGGGAAACAATTGAACAGAGGGGCGCACGATACCAAATCTTCCGTGTGAACTTTGACGCATGAGCTGGGGCCATTGTAGGTGTGATTGGACACGCCCCGGTTCAATACGGCCCCAAATCAGCTTACAGCCTACCCCCCGACGCGGCCGTCTGTCTGGTGTTGCCCTCGCGTCTGCGTGGAAGGATTATCATCCGTTATGGATATGCCGTTTTATGTCGGTAATTCTGTGAGAAACATAAATAAATACACATGGTTTTTTGTGCTTCATTTTGTGTCGTATGTGTATGGATTGTATGAAAAGGTCCATATTTTTACTATCCTTAATGTAGACGTACACACAAAGGGAATGCCCTGGCATGGCACCGGCCGACATGGTTTTCGCAACCCACCTGGAAGTTCAAAAACCCATGGCCGTCGTCGGGTATCTCAATGTGTTTATTATTTTTAATTTATTAATGTGGTTATTTATTAACTAGCCATCCATTTCCAGTTTTATAAAAAAAATCCTACACCCGTGAGTCAACATCACTATTTTAAGCAATCGATTAAAATACTCTTGTTTTTGCACGAAAACTCTTGCGTCCAATAAAAAAAAAACTAATTCATATTTTTTTTTCAATTACACAAAAGCTAACAACTATTACTGCTAGCAACGAACTAGCTTGTTGTTGCGAGTCCAACATGACACTTTGCTTATAGAGTAATGTGTTGTACTTTATATCCCTCGATTCTATGTATGCGCTGAAAATATAATTTTCTTACTTAGTATGAAAAATGTGAATTTTATTCTTTTTTTTTTGTACTTTGCTTAAAAGTACACTTATGAAACTCTAAACAAAAAAAAGCTTCTCGGTAGAGAAGCTTGACCCAAAACCGTAACCTCAAATAGTAACACTTGCTGTAACGCTCGCATTTAGTATTTCACGCCTGACCAAAAACTGCTCCTTTACAAGGCGTAGATAAGGTCTTGCTTGGAGTACTGCTCGAATTTGTGGGACGGCTCAGCTCAGCACCTGCTTGCCTCCCTGGTTGTCTGGTGCGTCTCGTCGACGACCCCGAGGTATCCCTAAATTTGGTGACCCTCAAATTCCGAAATGATGTAGGGTCTCTCTCCGTCTTCTATCATCTTAACCATGGAGAATGTTAGTCTTTAGTCATAACGCTGTTCCTCCGCCTCTTTCTACCTTCGCTCAACGCGGAACAAGTAGAAAATGCACAAACTCTCAGTCGATATTCCAAAAATGAAAACACACCGATCCTCCAGATCCTTTATATATAGGGTTGGTAAACAATTGAATGAATGGAGGTATTTCCCCGAAATTTCGACTTGGGATCCTTCAAACGTGGTGTGAAGAAGCACCTGGCCTGCCGGCATGGTTTTCGCAGCCCCCTTGAATTTTCGAAAACCCATGGGCGTCGTCGGGCACCTTTAGGTCCTGGCGTATGCCATATGCCGCGTTAAACATAAAAAACTTGCAGTATAACCGCTAAAGAGTTACATGGCTCACGACTACCGTTCATGCTTACAAAACATACCAAAACAAACAAACACTGATTTTAATCATCGACACGCGATCAGATACGACAAATGATTATTTTTAACAATACATTTTTTTCCGATTCTGATCAAAATCCAGATTAGCGTCAACCGATACGTAATCGAATTTCCGTGTGCCCGCAAACGTTACTTACATATTTAACAAGGGTCCGTGCATCTCTAGGGGAGACCATTCTATACAGAATAATGATAGCGTGTCCCCCATAAATAGCCAAATGGGAAATCCGAAATCCGACCTGTCTATTATAGTCACCCCTAGTTTTAAACCTTTTTTTTTGCAAGGAGATTCTTGCTAGACTACGGATTATGGCCCAGTGCCGTGCATTTTTTTAAGTCCCATAATATTACCGAAAAATGTCTGCTTTGTTTGTGTTCAATTATTACAGTGATTCGAAACGCTCGCTACTTACTCAACGGAAAAGTGAAAAAAAAAATTGCGCTTATCATCAACTAATGGGTTATTTTTTAAAATACAGTTGATGCGATGCATAAAGCTGCAATTGAATATTTTTTTTAGATAGTCGCGTCATCTTGATTTCATTGAAGAAATAACCAGCACATCGAATTATCTATGTATCTTTTCAAGCACCCAAAAGATAGTAGGACCTAGTAATAGATATTTTTTACAAATTTTAATTTTGAGCACGGCATAAAAAGTCGCGACCATGCCCATGGGCTTTCGAACTTACACGGGGCCTGTGAAAAGCATACTGGCTGGCCAAGTCATTATTCACACCATGTTTGAAGGAAGTTTTACTTTAGGAAATTACCTTGGTGTATTCCACAGTGTGCCCACCATATCTACAGGAATCTCTAATATCTACAAGAATCTACAGGATCTGTCGGTTGTTATTTTGTTACAGTAGACAATGAGTTTGTGCTTTTTCTGACAGTTCCGCGTTGAGCGACGGTAGGAAGGAAATTGCAGCATAATTTCTACGCGAAATACCTTTATAATAAACACGAACGGCATCCCAATACCGATTGTATCGTTGAATTGACATTATAATTAACTTTCAGTTAACGCCAAAGAACAAAGCGACCGCGTTTAACCACGGTTATTAACTCAAAAAGTCCAACTGTTAGTGACCGCGGCGCATGCAGTGCACGTACCTCTTATTAAATTTCCAGAGCTGCATGGCCTGACCACGGGATCCACACGTTTTCCCGATATCGTTACGTGGAACAATGTTCGCACCTCCAGAACGAATAACCGAAGTGTCTGCTTGGCTTATTTGCCTCGATTCAGTGCCGTGACATCTCGAAGATCACGAGACATTCCAAAATTTGGGATTTCTGTGGAAATAGAAGTTTCTAATTTTTGCCTTTCCAACCTATATCTGGAGCACTGGCCGCAGAGAATTAGAGCGCCTTTATTTGTTGACGTTATGATTTTTAGGAAGGTACAATTTCTCAAATCAATTAATGTGCCACACCGCCGTATAACTGTCTGCTGGCAAGTCCTCAGCTTGGTAAGTTTCAAATGTACATTATTCTAATATATATCAATTTTGAAATGTTTTTTTTTAAAGAAAAATATTTTCTTCTGTTCCAAAATCTTCGTTGCTTAACTTAAATTAATAAAGCACTCGTCTATATTTTTATTTTGAGAAAAGCTGAAAAACCGATTTAACACGAACATATGATTTCTTATATAAAGATCATTGAGAATCTATTTAAATCTGATTACAATCCTGGATATGTGAAAAAGAGATTAAACACAAGCACTTTTATTTTCGCCCAGGATAGAACTTTGATTGTGTCGTCCTCGTGTAGGTATCCCGGTTCGCCGCGGCTGTCCCCGCCCGCGTCCCGTGCCACCCCCTCCTGCAGGGCTAAGCTAAACTAATAACGAAACGGCAGGAAATAATAAAAACACGACACTCATTGAAGCACGTACTAGGCGGAACTTCGTCGAAATCTGCCTCGCGAACAGTATTCTATTCCCATTCATGTGAGGTTATCCAATGACATCTACATTGAAGCATAGGAAAAAAAAAAAACGTTTTTGATCTGGACATTCGTCTAAGTGAGATTTTGTTTGCGTTCCTTATTTACGAGTATTACGTTTAATTCAAATGAGCAATTTGTAGCAAAAACATGGACATTTAAATCTGTGTAATAAGTTTATTTTTCTACATCAAATGATGATTTACGCACAGTGATTTATGTATATTTGTAATTATTAAAATGCTCTTAAATATTTCCATCTACCGCCACATACCCGTCTCTACATCCCAAATATTAGTAGGTAGAGAATGCCCTTGGGCGTTAAGTCCGCTTTTTGTAACCACTGTTAAAGTTGTACAATAAAGAATTGTATAGTTATTATAATTAAAATTAAATGTAGCAATTGCTAAATCTGGAATATTCTAACCTACCCCGAAAAGGCCTGCAGATATAAATCATTATGCGCACTTATGAATGATAGGAAAATATCACGTGTGTCAATGAAATGGCACGCGCAACCTCATACAACAGTTTTCACTTTATATTAACACAAATCCTTATTCCCACAGAGCGTCAAATTAATTACATCACTATTCGCTTGGGATTTTTTAAAATTGATACGAGGATTATGTGAGGCTGTAATCAAGGTATCAATCTGAACGTTAATAAGGATTTGCAGAACCCTCATATGAAGAATGTCCATTGTATGTATTGCTGGATAAAAAGTTGAGTTGGGGTAAATTTGACTTTACCCTACATTTCACTTTTCGATTGAAGGGGAGATAAATTAATTTTATTTGACAGTATTTATCTGTTTTAAGGTATTTAAGGAACGTGTTGGTAAAGGAATATAGCAAAAATATAGAAGAGGAAGAAACCCAACAGTTAACCTTATATTATGACAGTGGGTGTGCTATTTAACCATTTAAGTTTTTGTATTACATATTTTTGTACTTTTTTAAAAAACTATTTGTACTAAAGTATTTATGCTATTTGTTTGTTAGCCAACATACATATATTTAATCGTTCAAACCACAGACCCAGCATGCGCGCGCGTACATCCTATTTCTATGGTTAAAACACAGGAGTCTCATACTTCATTTACTAAATTTATGCATTTCGAGTGAAGCTACCTTGTATATATGTACTATTAGTTCCATGTGGCGACCCGTTTTCCCATGGAATTATTATGTACTATTATAGAACTGTGTATTCTTACGAATATAATCCACTTTAAATCAATGATGATTACTTATTACATTCGTAATATCCTCTCTATCTGCTCCTTTCAGTGTTAAGTAAACACTATGAGTCGTATTCACTACGCATAAAATTCACAACGTATAAAAGCATGCGCGCGCGTACATCCTATTTCTATGGTTAAAACACAGGAGTCTCATACTTCATTTACTAAATTTATGCATTTCGAGTGAAGCTACCTTGTATACAGTGTACTATTAGTTCCATGTGGCGACCCGTTTTCCCATGGAATTATTATGTACTATTATAGAACTGTGTATTCTTACGAATATAATCCACTTTAAATCAATGATGATTACTTATTACATTCGTAATATCCTCTCTATCTGCTCCTTTCAGTGTTAAGTAAACACTATGAGTCGTATTCACTACGCATAAAATTCACAACGTATAAAAGCAGTATTGTGCAAAACTTCAAAACCATGCATATCGTATAAAAAGGACAATTTATAATTTTATACGTTTTGCATGAAGAAAGTTTAAAAATAAAATCAACTCGTCATGCAGAACGTATAGTAGTCACGACGTATAAAATTCACAAAAAAAGGAAAAACCATGCAGTACGTATAAAATGACACTGAGCACTGCATAAAGCACTCTAATAAGCATACATTAAAAGTTAAAATTGCTACAAAGCCGTAATTGTTAGAGGGAAATATCGCCACAAACTTAACCTGATCTAATCTAACCTAACCTAACCTAACCTAACTTGACCTAACCTAACCTAACCTTACCTAGCCTAACCTAACCTAACCTAACCTAACCTAACCTAACCTCACCTAACCTAACCTAGCCTAACCTAACCTAACCTAACCTCACCTAACCCAACGGAACCTAGCCCAAACTAACCTAACCTTACCCATTTTTGTTGAGTTGAGAACAAATTAAGTGGCGCGCGAGTATATACTTTAAATGTATGAGTTTTAGGGCGTTTATCGAATGAACATTTTTCACATTATACGATATGCATGGTTCTCTTTTTTTGTTAAATAAACAGTTTTCGATTGAATCTAAGGGTCAATGCAGATGCTAAAATTTTATGCGTTGTGACTTTTATACAATATTCATGAAGAAAACAGTCATTTTATTTTTTCAACTTCTTCATGCACTGCAAATTATACGATATATGCCGATTATATGTTTTGCATGGTTTTTAATTTTTCGTCTAAACATTATTTTATACGATCTGCATTTTATACGTTCTGCCGTTCCTCCAAAACTATGGCTATCCATCAAATTTTTTTTTTAAATATGCAGATAAGAAGTATGTGGATAGATTAAATATACCTAATACCTAAACCAACAGATTTTTTAAATTACATATATTGGTATACACATTTTGTAAAAAAAAGTTTCTTTGTTTTCATTCTTACATTGTACTAAAAGGCAGTTTACCTAAACTCATATCCTGATAGCCGTCCCAGGGAATATAAATTGTCTTGGATTCCTTCACCCGCTTATCTTTTAGACAAATAGCGAAAATCCAAAACAAAATACTTGAATTTATAAGGGTTCCGGTATCTGCCCTTGCAATCTATTTACGCCGAGCGTTGAAAAAATCCACCTTGAAAAGACAGACAGTATAAGGTGGTCTCTTTCCATGGAAGAGGCAGGGCCCCATTTAACGTAATCCTTCTTTTATTCTTGTTATTATTCTTCTTGTTTAACTTGGCATTTAGTGTGCCGTTCTTTTTAACTAAATTTGTTAATATCCTTTTAATTTGAAATTACTATCAAGTTCTAAGATTAACGGTTCCTTGTAGGCTCAAAATAATACATATTTATGCCTCATTTCTGACATACGCAAACTAATCAAAACCTATAGTGTACGTCCCGTTTCCCTTGAATCATACAAGTTTACAAAAGCATGGTTTCATAGCACCAGAAAAGAAAAAAAAACATAAAATTGTTCGGTTATATTTTTATCATATAAACAAAATATTGCCGTGATGGACGAACTAACTACACAAAACTATGTACGGAATCCTCGGTGAGCGAGTCAGGCTCACACATATCCTATTTTTTGTCAAGTTGACAAAAAAAAACGTTAATATACATGTCGGTGGTGTTGAGTTACATTTATCAATAGCTAAATGATACAGATATGTTCTTACTCATTTTGCATAACAGATAATCTTAAAAACAGGTAAAAAATAGACAGGCGCTAGAAACTCCGGGACCGCACTACATTTTTTTTTATATAACTTAACATGGATAGTTAATATCAAACCGAAGCTATAATATTATAATATTATCCACAATTATAATATTCACCACATGGGACTAGGTGCCATCCCAGGACCTTCCTTAAATTGCTCGGCTACATTGACCTGAATTGAAACACTTTAATATGATTCTCCGGATTCTCAGGAGACCAAAATTATATCCATACATGTTTTACGATTCTTATAATTTTCAAGATTTGTGTTTTGATTGATTGCTTAAATTTCAGTTACAAAATATTCTACTTTCCATGCCCTCGATATTTTTTAAATGTGTTATATAGATTAATGAATGGATGGCTAATAGGACCTACACCACGCCCAAGACACCGCAGTCCTAAAGTAAGAAAGTTGGAAAATGGACGTTGAAACTGTTTCCAGCTAAGTCCTTCTTCGCAGTGTTGGTTAACCAGGCAAATGAAAAAAAATAACAAAAAAAGAACCGACTTGAAAGAAAATCACTAAAAATTAAAAAAACTAATTGCCATTTTTGTAGTTACGATTATTGTTACTTTTTGAGTCAGCGTCAGCCGGGCACGCGCTGCGCCAGTCAAGAGAACCTTGGCTACCTTAGCTTACACCGATTTAAAAAAATTACAATAATCGTAACTACAAAAATGGTAATTATCTTTTTTCCTTTTAGTGCTTTTTCTTTGAAGTCGGTTTTTTTATTGAAAATTTTTTTATTTGTTTATTTTTAGTGAATCTGAAGTACACTTACTGATTTGTACACGTCCTTTCCAATAAAAAAATCATCGAAATCGGTTGGCATTATATTGAGTTATTCGTCCATTTGTCGCGCACATACTTAATATAATTTATGACTTTTATGATTTTCTTATTGATATGATTGTCAAAACTAAACCAAATTAAAATGGGACTACACGGAAAGCACCAGCTACAAAATAAAAAATAATCATCAAAATTGGTTCACGCAGGCGAAAGTTCAAAAAAGAAACATAAAAAAAAACCATACAGACGAATTGAGAACCTCCTCTTTTTCTGAAGGCGGTTAAAAAAATATGACAAATCCGAGTGCTTTGATGAACAAACAATAAACATGCTATTTCCTTTTTTATGAGCAGGGCTAAATATAACTACTAACATGGACCAAACCGAATAGAATTTCCTATGTTTCAATAAGTGACATCTACACTTTCTGACGGATCCATCTAGTGCATAGAAATGACACAATCAAGCACCGAGCCTCTGCGCGGAAGCATCCGCCCATGAGTCGGGGCGGGAGGTGCTGGGCGGCGTCGGTGGGCGGGCGGCGGCAACGTCCGCAGTCGCGGCACAATAAAGTAATTACACGCGTTTGCACAATCGAATTACTCGGTGCGAGTACACAAAAACTGTGCGCTAGCGGCGCACACATTTGACACGTCCTCCCGGCGCTGTTTGATACGCCATTGTGTGTGGATGCGCGTCGCTGTTGTTCCGATGCGATCTACGTGGATAAATGGCGCGTAACGCTACGAGGAGATGAATCAAATGAGTTATTTCCATTGGGATACTTTTGATAATGTTAATTTACCATTTTGATCAGTTGCAAAGTTGCCACAGGAGCGAGAATTCGCCATTTATGGCGTATATTTTGACACTTGCGAACATATCAAAACCGCGATTGCCGTATACCTAGAATTACAAAATTAGGCAAGAAGCAAGTTCTCACATATCAAGTCAAGGAAAATATACGAAAATTGTTCATTCGTAGTAACATTCTGTTTAAAAATCCCGTGATTATGTATGCTTTTATTTTTTGAAGTAGTCTCTCATTCATCAGGTATTATAAAATCGCTAATAAAATGCCCAGAGTGTAAAAGTTTTTTTACCATCATCACTTTTTATAATAACCTAGAACGTCTAATATTTTATTGATTTTAGACCCCCTTTAACGGGCCAAATTAGTTGGAAATAATCTATAGAATGACACATTAGAAGCGGCTCGTTACCTAGTGGCGCGAGGACTGGCCTAGCGTACCTGAGGTCTGGGTTCAATTCCGATATGCACCACTGTCTTTCTCTTTCCGAGTTCGATAAGTGCATTTCGTCACGAATGCGAGCTGCTCCATGGTTCGGAATACATGTAAAACTTTAGGTCCCCTTCCCCAACTAGGTGGTAGGGTTTAAACCCGCTCGGGTTGTTACCATCGCATTGGATTAAAAGATGGTCAAGGCGTCAATGAAAAAGTGTCCGTGATTTCCATCCAGTTCAATGTAGCCGTGCTTTAAGGGAAGGTCCTGGCATTGCACCTAATCCCTTCGGGAATGTGGTGTAGTTGTTTGGTATTAGCCCTCCATCTCAGGTCGCAAAAAAAAAGAAGGAATGTATGTAATGTAAACAGCCTGTATATTATAACATTTTTGGAACTTAAGTAAACCTGACGATAATTTCAAAAGAAGAGCCTCGCAACAGCGTACAAAAGATCGGTTTGCATAAAAAATATTACAACGACATCCTAAATAACAGTTGCGTCAGTTACATATGTAAGAACTTGGACGAAGCCACAGAAGCATGTCCTTGCTGCTCTTCATCATCTCTGCCTCCTCCTCCGAGTATTCGGTGTGATGGTACGTCGTGCACAGCAATAATCACAGCGTGCGCACAAAATGGATACTCGTTGGCCAAATTGTCGCATTTGCGGTGGCGCTCATTAAAGTGTATGTAACATATTGTGAGTACTCAGAGCCCAATTGGCGTAAAAGCCGCCAGTTTATGTTAACTGTTATGCCTGGCTGAACGAGAGGCCAATTTAAAGGTATATGCAGTGGCTGGCCAACGTTAAATGTAGCCATTCACCGTTTAATTTATTTCTATTAATTTTTATTTTAAATTATTTTGTTTGTCTAGCTTTGTTTTTTGTTCCGAATGACAAACAACCGTTGATAGGAGAACAATTCGGGACAAAATACGTGTGGCGGACAGCCACCAGAGCCTATTCGCTATTTGCTACGGGACCCTAAAAAAGAAAACAAAAGTGTCGGTTGTAACCAGGGTCGCCGCAGCATGGACATATTGTTCATATACTCCTTTGGAAACCCGGATGAGTGTCGTGTTCCACGCAGTCCGCACCATCACTCCGCGCACGAATTTCCTCCTAAAGTGCGTTCGCTGAATAGCCCACCACTGAAGAGAAAGAAAAGAGGAGTGGCATACGGTCGATGTCGCGTCTACGCCGTATGGCATAAGTGGCCATATAATTGTATGGGAATCCGGCGGCGCGTCGTGTGCCACACAGTCGAAACAACGTCACCGCGCGCGAATGTGCTCTAAAAATGCGTTCGTCAAGTCAGTTCCCACCCACACAAACCCTCTGTGACTATGCTTGCATGTGGCATGTACGTTTAAGATGGTTTGGTAGTTTTTGAAAATCGGAGACTAGATTGCATTTCTCCTTCCCCTTCCTCCATGTTCCCCACAAACACCTCCAAAACGTTTGCGACTTTGTTTTGCGTGTGGCAAGTACGTTTACTTTAAACGTTCTTGGCGAGTGTTATGTACGTTTAAGTTGAGTTGCCACTTTGAGAAAATTTACGACAACGCCGACTTTATTTGCAGAAGAGCTAGATTGCACATCTCCTTTATTGAATCTGAGACCTAGACCCATTCTGTTTTTACTCCAACGACCTTAAGGTGGCCCAACCCGCTCAACTCCCCATACAAATGGGGAAAGAAGATCACGCCCATATTTCTTATCAGAGATCCCAAATTTTGCTCAAAAGAGCTTTATTTGATTGAACAGATGTCTGATGACCGTTGCCATTGCAAAATTGTGTTTGGTTTCTATGTTAAAAGGTCCGAAAGTTCGAATTTTTCGCGCGTTTTATAGTCTTACAATTTATTACGCAATGATAAAGTAAGTAAATCTTAAAAAGATTAGTGATCAGACATAGCTTATTTAATCAAGATTTATAATCTATTTGGTTTTTTTAGATTTTTTTACTAAAGCCGTAATTTTACGTAAATTTAAGCAAACCAGAAAAACACGCTACAACAGCGGCATACGTTTGCAGGTGGAGCGCCGCGACGCGCCAGCTCCGCGCCCCGCGTTTGCTCCGAACAAATAATGCTCCGAATTGCAGACAGTTTAATCATCGCTAATGAAATTAGAATGTTGATATTGTCGCGAAATCATTTAGCTCGGCGCCGTGCCGGCGTGACGCGCCCGTCGCTGTCCGTCACCGCGCATTCACAGCTTGTTACGCGCGTAAAAATTTGAAATTCCAAAGGACACCGAGAATTCGTTTGCTCCCAAATTACGAGGTGACATAATCTTGAAGCAGCCCGTAGGCCAGGAGCGCGGGGGCTTGCCTTCCATGATCCGATCTTCGCCCCCTTCATTCAAAACTTGGATCGTTGCATTCCATCACGAATGCAAGCTGATTAATGATCCATGTAGAATTGTAGGTGCCCTTCCCCTACTAAATGGGCCGCCCGGGTTGATACCATCGCATTGGATGAAAATATGGTCGAAGCGGCAATACAAAATTGTCCGTATTTTCCATTCACTTAAATGTAGGTGCATTGATGTAGGGAAGGTTCTGACATGGCACCTTATACCTTCGCAAATGCGGAGCTTTGGGCTTATATCATGAAGGTGGATGGAATTATCCATTCATACCAAGTTATTATATGTATAAATATGGGTACTGGCATGGAGGTGTTTCTTCGCCTCCATGGGTACTGGGCGTTACAAGCTATGGCATAGAATGAGGCACTCAACGTCTTAGAGTTTTAAGCTTTAGATTAACTTTTTTAATGCTAGTTGACTGTAGACTCTTTCTACTCACTGTAAGTGGCTTGTTACAGACTTGTCGTATTGGCCAACTGACAATTTTCAAATTAATTGATCCCTTTCAAATTGCTATTGTGTACCTACCTACAGATATTTTAGATTGTCTCTCCTCATCACCCCAAAGGTTGACTGGAAGAAATCACTCCTAGTGATAAGTCCGCCTTTGTGCAATTTTGTTGTTGTTTCGAATTGTTTTTGTAATTGTACTTGTTTTCTATTGCACAATAAAGAATTTATTCATTCATTCATTCATTCTCTATAGTATAGAACTCGTTGCACAAGCCGCCCAAAGCCGTATCTCAATGATTGCATCATCAATATGTAATTAATCCGTCGGCCATATTGAATTAAATCTGCAACTGTTCTCGTCCGTCAACACAGTGGACGGCCACCATCATCATTCGACGAGTGAATACAAAGCAGAGCGTTAAATATTCAGCTGGATAAACGCTGGATCGCGTCAGCGCGCGCCATTACTGATTTTCCCGTGCGTTTTGTTTCAATGTTTCTAGTCCGATTGTCCCGTTGCCACGGTTACACGTCTC
The DNA here is from genome assembly GCA_946894095.1 of Incurvaria masculella. Classification (NCBI taxonomy): domain Eukaryota; kingdom Metazoa; phylum Arthropoda; class Insecta; order Lepidoptera; family Incurvariidae; genus Incurvaria; species Incurvaria masculella. The sequence continues at coordinate 2,678,327 of OX335650.1, read as the reverse complement.
AAATTGTCGGAAGGCGTTCCTGATTCTAAAACAAATTTTACAAAGATAGATTTAACTTCAGACGCTGTGAACAAAAACATTTTTAAAGGTTTTCAAGATAAATTAACCGCAATGCACCACCATGTAATTTCCATTGATTGAGGACGAGGTATAACACACTAGGTTTTTATAAATTAATTATTACTTCAGCACAGAATATTAAAAAAAAACCAGTACTTTTAGACTAAGATCTCAAATGAGATTGAGACAAATTAATGAGATAGTCGTAACAGAAACTAAAACAAACGAAAAGTAGTACTTTGTGACGTCACTTTGACACATTTTGTGCAGAAGAAATCTCAAAGGAAAGCAAAGTGACGTCACAAAGGACTACTTTTCGTTAGCTTTTATTTTTTGTTACATTTTATCTCAGCCTTCTTTTCGGTTATGACTATTTACCTCAGCCTCAGGTCCGAGTGCACGAAAGGACAAAACATCAAAATCAACGTCAACGTACGCGTCACTTTGTATTAACAGTATTGAAGGAACTCCATGCGATTCATTAAATGTGACGTTTTAAGCACGATTAACTCAGTCGTATCTTCGTGCAATCGGGGCTAAGAGTCATTAGAAAAACGTGTAACGTCTAATTATTGCTAAAGCGTACCTACACACTTTTGTAATTTATATGAGGTAAGGGTTAACCCCGGAGACAAGGGGTGGCCATTCAGCACCACTTTCTTTCTCTTTCTGAGTGAGATTTCGTCACGAATGCAAGTTGTTCCATGGTTCGGTACCCATCCCATCTTCCAATACTAGGTGAAAGGGTTTAGACCCGCCCGGGTGGGTATCATCGCATCGGGTGGAAATATGGTCGAAGTCGCAACAAAAATAATAAAGGACTAACTTGACCGAATCATTTCGGTGGGTAACATTCCAAACCACAGTGAGAGGAGAATATTCCGTGTCCAAAACCTTTGAGTCTATTTCGTCGCAACCGCTTTCAGTCCGACGCGTGCCCTTAAGAACGGCCCGTAAGCTGTTCTCCCCATACGAACGTAGTTTACTAATCATTTGAAAACCACTGTTCCAATTGAATTGATTTTTTATATCTAATATCAGGCAACAAATATCTGTGTCTGCACGCTTTTGTTTTTTTGAAAAATTCAAACCGAATCCAATGAAATCAAAAAGAAAATCTTCATACGAATTTTGTTTTCTCACTGTTTTGACCCAGGGTGCATTGACCGAAAAAATAAAGACATGCAGACACAGATATTTGTTGCCTGATATTTAATACAAAATATCAAGTAATATGGAAAAGTGGTTTTCAAATGATTACTAAACTACGTTTGTATGGGAGGCGAAATTTTCTGATGCTTACGGGCCCACCTTAACTTTTAGTGCGCACAAAAATGGCTTCAGGAAACAATTATCTCCACTACTGTCCTCCATTGTCACAGCTTTTGTGCAGATTGAATATTTTAAACCTCCATTACAATTAGTCAGATTGGTTCGTCTATGGTCGCGGCCGGCGGCGTCGTTTTTTAACAATAGAGAGCGCTTATGGGCTAATCGTAGCCAAATGGACTTTCTAATCGAGTGCACTTTTAGAAAAAGCCTTTTCAATATTTTCTCCTGACGGTTTTAATTCTGCATTGTGGCGTATAGTGTCTATTTTCATTGCCATGCCATCTTTATTACGACAACCGCTTATTTCCTGGGATATTTTAATAGAAAAATATTTTATTTACAAAATTCCTGACACGAAATTTTGTGTATAATGTTATTGAGCTGAGATATCCAGGTGTGTCAAGAATTGGAGGAGCAGAGATGCACAGCCCAGCGAGGCGCAAAGTGCTTTGGTAAATATGGTGGATGATGTTCTCGAGCAAGTAGCCAACCGGGGCCAGGAAAACCAAGGCCAATGGGGTGCACGGCGCAAAGCTTTACCACCAGATGGCGCCACATAAAATTATGCCAAGCTAGCACGAGAGGTTTTGTTTACTCGCGAATTTCAGGCAATCTCATTGTCCGTGTTTTACATCCATTTCAAGATAGGTATTCATATTAACTCAGTTTAATTGGTCAACAACCTATAACCTTGAAATTAAACCGTGGCATAGTTTCATATGGCGTCATCTGGTGGTAAAGTTTGGCAGCCGTCCTCTCCATTGCTGCAGAACTCCAGAAACTGCGGTGCCTGTTCTCTTATATTTAGCACGGCATATGGCGTACGCCAGGACCTATTTTCGAACTTTTAGGGGGGCTGCGAAAACCATGCCGGCCGGCCAGGTTTGAAGGACCCCAGGTCGTACTTTGGGGGAAATTATAGATGCTAAAGCCGACGCTATAGATAAAGGATCTACAGAATCGATGGGTTCCTATTTTTGGAATGGCAACCGATAATGTGTGTAATCTCTGCCTGTTTTTCGTTGTGCGAAGGTAGAAAGGGGACAGAGGGACAGCGTTATGCAACTACAATAAGCACTTACAACTACTTATTCTTTCCAAATCACAGATTAGGCCGATGATAGAATAGCATGGTATATAGAGATATTATACATATTTTTATTTATATTATGTTTGTAAAGGTATTATAGGGTTTGATTTAATTTTAAGTTCTTCCTTTTTTTAAGCAATCGAATACAACCTTGTTTTTAAAAGGTTTTATTATAAATATTTAATACAGATAATATTAATGATCATAATGAGCAATTCATAGTGGATTACATACTATTTTATTTTCAGCAATTTCAAAGGTAAAATATAAATAGACATTAGTACCTTGTGTGTTTACTAGCGTGCGTCTTTTATGTCCTTCGCGGCAAGGAAGCGCGCGTTGACAATGTTCCATTTGATGTTAATTAAAATCTTGGGATCCCATTCTCTAGCTGTGTAAAAACGTCACTTACTATTAATTAAATTATTCTACAATCCGTAAGTTTCATCCATCCATGCGCAAAAAATCCCAAAGGACCGTATTCCTGTTAAGTATAGGTGAATTCGGTGCTCAAATAAATGTATTTCGCGGACATGACATGCTTGAACGTCTGTGGCAAAATATTATTTAATGACAGATCCGTGCCTTGTTATAAAGCTCTGACTTTTCCATGCAAAAAAAATGCAAAAATCCAAAAATGCAAAAAAAAGCGAATACAGTGAATACTTGTGTTCCAAATTTATATCACTGCTCGCTGTGCGATTGCGCACGATATCTAATCGCAACGAATTTGAGCAGACATATGTCTCAGAGCCTAACCTAACTACCTCGAAAATTTGTGTTAAAAAAAATCCTTGTATGTCTCGGGATAAGTTAATCGAGGCCGAGAACTGTCTACCTAGACTAAGAAACGGCAAAAATCCTTTATTTATTAGCACACGACCAGAGAACTACAGATAAACACGATTAATGACAGCTCGGTGACAGCGTACACGGCGCACATGCTCTCAACCCTGCGCGCTTTGTACGATCTGTGTGCGGTCCAGAGTAACGTCCTTTATGTCAAAAAAGACGTACACGGGAGTGAATATGAGCTATTCGGAACGGTCGTCGTACACGTACATTGCTGCAATCTCGGCAATATACTCATTTCGAAACGGAGGGTTTACAACCATCCACCTCTATTCAGTCGTTCTTACCTAAACCTTAGCGATGTAATATTCAATCGTTCCGTGACGTATTGCCATCGGGAATATGTAGATACGCCTCACGTACGTTCTAAACCTGCTTACAAGTACTTTATCTCCGAAGCATTTCCGTCCTCTACATCCACGACTCGTGCGAGCATGTCATTTGATTTTCAAAGTAGCCTAAGCCGTTTCCTGCAAGGACAAGAAAGGACTGCCTTTACTGCCTCGGAGCTGATATTTACCTGTTCGTTCGTACACTTGTTTCTTGACATCCGGACAGTCAGTGGCGCTTTGATGTAATAAATGTTAGTGTCTTTATCAGAGGTCCTCTTTCCATTACTTTCAAACATCATTCGTCCATTTCAATTAAATTAAGTTGGTTTAAACTGTCTAATTTCAAATAATAGCACACACAATACATAAGTGAATACTCATTAAAGCTGAATTTATTGACAATTATTTTTTTTGCTTATTTTTTTATTTTTATTTTTTAGTTGCCTTTCAGATAAATAAATAATTCTTCATTATACATCCATGACTTACCACCCACCGTCTGAAGGTCATCCAGCCACGATTTAGTGATTTTCTTGATAGCGCCGGCCAGTCAGTTCGCTTACGAATTCACCCCTGATGTTCTCGAGTTCCAACAACAGGTAAGGCGCCTTTAACGCAACGTTTAATGCAAAGCACATTCGATGTTAAGCGTCCCAGAATCGTAAGCGAACTGACTTTCAAATGCTACCATCTCACTGAATCGTAAGCCAACTGAATTTCAAATGCTACCATCTCACTGAATTAGAAGCGAACTAACTTTCAAATGCTACCGCCTTACTGAATCGTAAGCGAATTGACTTTCAAATGCTACCATCTCACTAAATCATAAGCGAACTGAGTTTAGAATGCTACCTTCTCACTGAATCGTAAGCGAACTGACTTTCAAATGCTACTATCTCACTGAATTGGTAGCGAACTAACTTTCAAATGCTACCGTCTCACTGAATCGTAAGCGAACTGACTTTAAAATGCTACCATCTCACTGAATCGTAAGCGAACTGACTTTCAAATGCTACCATCTCACTGAATTGTAAGCGAACATAATTTCAAATGCTACCATCTCAAGTGACTACGCTGCCGCCATACAGATGAATTTATCTCGCCACCATAGACCTCTTTCTTACTCCATGATATATGATTGCAAAAAAATATATTTCCACCACCCAAACATAACACATACATAATCATTAATTACTTACTTTACTGCTTAACACACTTAGCACACTGCACAGCTCATAACAAATGCAGAATATCACAAGGCTGGTTGTAATTACCTTCGCCTAAAATCGATGAATAATTGATGTCGCCACTGCGGAAATCTCACCCAACAATTCTCCAGGCCCTTTTCAGTGGCAAATAAGGCAGCCGCCCGCTATTTACATAATATGGATGGGATCGCGGGTCTGAGTGCCACTTTATGTATGTAGAACTCTAAGCCTCGACTCGATGGGAACAGGGCCAGGTGGTTTTGGTGATGTCAGAGGGAATGTAGCGTCTAACTCCGTGCGTACGCTCGTGGACGAAACTCGTTTGCCAGTTCTGGAATCGGAAAGATCCGACACGTGCAGCCCGATGTAAATATCGTTTGCGATTGGGCTGGTTCATAATACTACTAGAAGTTCCTTTCCTGCTATCTAGAAAAGATAAAAGAGAAGAACAATTAAATTAAATGTTTGAGTGATTCTTTTTTTCCAACCGGTTCAATGCTACTGAGAATTAAGTACCTGGCATGGATCTCATATATGTAAATGCGTTATGACAGGCTGTTAAACATGACACTAAAATTTTATTTATATTATAATAAATGGAATATTTGATATTTCTATCAGCAAGTTTACTTTTATTATGTCAGATCGCCGAGTTTAGTATATGTTTTGCTAAAAGATACGTGGATGCGATGCAAACGGTAAGAATTCTCGAAGAAACTCAGAAACTCGTAAAAAATTAAAAATATTTTAAATGCAATCATAAGAGCACGTGGTATTTGCACGTGGTAACTATAGACAGGTATAAAATATATTAGTAACTGGCTGCGATACCCGGCTCCGCTCGGGTCAATGTCGTGTTGGATTGATTTTGGTATGAATTATTTACTGAATAAAAAGTAACCCAAAAGGCTGGTCCAGGACTATCTATCCATCTACCAAATTTAATCAAAATCGTTTGAACCGATATTTAATGATAAACATCGACATATTCCCATTTAGAGCTTCGTAAACATTTGGGAGCGAATTTTAAAAGCATGTGCCGCCAGACCCTTACTGCACTGGCACTGCTACATATAAATTGATACAAAACCAACAAAGTCGGGATTAACCCTACCACAAAGTTTTATGGGGAATACCAACCACAGCCACCTTCAACTTAGAAAACGGTGACCCATCCGGAATCGTACTGCGCCCAGAGTTGCTATACGTTGATAAAATACGCAAATAAATCGGGCGAGTGGTTCGAAGTTATCACTCTACATGATATCGTGGATCTTTCTGTAGGCCTTTTTAACACCTACAATTTTCAAGTACACAGTTTTCATTTGATCACTCCTTATATTAATGAAAACCGTATCAAAAAGTCCGTTTCGTGGCTTGTAAGAAGTAAACCAAAAAATAAAGGCAGATAGTGATTAAAAAGTAAACGCCCCCCTCCCCGTAGAGCCGCGGCCCTCCCGCCGAGCCCCGCGGAGAATTCCGGTTTGTATGACAGCTACATCTTAACGTAAGCGGAACTGAATTAATTATATATAGCCTATCCTGTGTCCCGTGTATTTACATATACGTGTAGTAAGTTTAATCGAATTCGGATGATCGGTTTAAGAGTTATGGAGGAACATACATACATACATACAGAACTGATTTCTAAAAATCATTAAATTAGTCGTAGTATCATACATAAAGTATATAAACGAAGTATCTTAGAAAACAAAGCAACTTACTCCATGACAGATTTATTATTAGTATAGATATGACTCCCACTTTCTTGTCGGCTCTTTTTCGTTCGCAGTGATCCAACCGTCTTGTATATTGACGAATCCATCATTTTAGGGTTCCGTACCCAAAGGGTGAAAACGGAACCCTATTACTAAGCCTCCGCTGTCCGTCCGTCCGTCCGTCCGTCCGTCCGTCCGTCTGTCACAGGGCTGTATCTCATGAACCGTAACAGATAGAAAGCTGAAATTTTCACAGATTATGTATTTATTTTGCCGCTATAACAACAAATCGGTAACATTATAAAACAATAATAATTAAAGGGGGGCCCCATACAAAACACTTTTTTTTTATGCAACCTGACATGGATGGCTAATACCACACAACTACCGTTATGATATTAGCCCAATACACCACATTCCCGAAGGAATTAGGTGCCATGCCAGGACCTTCCCTTGCACGGCTACATTGAACTGGATGGAAAACACGGACAATTCGTAATTGCCGCTTCGACCATCTTTTCATCCAATGCGATGGTACCAACCCGGGCGGGCTTAAACCCTACCACCTAGTAGGGGAAGGGGACCTACAGTTTTACATGGATTCCGAACCATGGAGCAGCTCGCATTCGTGACGAAATGCACTTATCGAACTCGGAAAGAGAAAGACAGTGGTGCATGTCGGTATTGAACCCAGGCCTCTGGTACGCTAGGCCAGTCCCCGCGCCACTAGGCTACGAGCCGCGTTTTTTATTTGTAAATCTTGTTTTAATAATTCGGCGCCAAGTAATAAGCCAACCAACAGGAGCCTATTCAATGGATCGGCTAAATGATGCATAGACAAATGATTTAAAATAGCGTTAGTTTGAATAAAAATGTTATGTATTGTTAGGATATCCATGAGGTGGTAAAGTGGGCGGGCCACTAGACGCCACGATAAATAAAACAATGAGCTAATAAGGTTTTCTGACTTGGCATCTCGATCTTCGTCCAATGAAACGGGATCGAACCATGGAACAGCTCGCATTCGTGACGGAATACACGTCTCCAACTTATACGGAGAAAGTGGTGCGCGAACAGACGGAAATTGATGACACATGACCTAATGACATAAAGGTAATTTGAGTTTCAGCGATATCTACATTTTAAGGATTGTAATTAGATTTTGAAAATAATCAAATTTAGAGGTCGCTGAAACTCAAATTAAAGAGATAACGGTAATGTCGTATCCATTAAATACATAAAGTACATTTGTCAGCCTCAATGGCCCAGTGGCGCGACACTTCGGCGATCGCTCTCCGAAGTTAAGCAACGCTGGGTCCGGTCTGGTCTTGGATGGGTGACCATTCGACCGTTGAGAGAGGCTGGCCGTGGTTCGGATTCCACTGTAGGTCCCCTTTCTTACTTACTAGGTGGTAGGGTTTATCCCGCCCGGGTTGGTACCATCGTATTGGATGAACGATGGTTGAAGCGGCAACGAAAATTGTCCGTGTTTTCCATCCAGTTCAATGTAGCCGTGCAATATAAGGAAGGTCCTGGCATGGCACCTAGTTCCCATGTGGTGTGTTGGGCTAATACCATGACAGAACTTGTGGTATTAGCCATCCATGTCCAGTCACATAAAAAAAACATACAATTATCATTAAGGTACTTAATATGAACACAACCGTAATATTTTCACCACTCATATAATGTTATCTATATTAAGCATTGTTTTGGCAAAATATATTATATTTCATGAGATACTCTAGGCGTGAGAATTCCACCAAAAGTAAATTTGGTTGATGGAAATGTATGTAAGCTAAATGCATTTTGAGCCCCTCGTAGCCTAGTGGCGCGGGGACTGGCCTAGCGTACCAGAGGCCCGGGTTGAATACCAACTTGCACCACTGTCTTTCAGAGTTCGATAAGTGCATTTCGTCACGAATGCGAGCTGCTCCATGGTTCGGAATCCATGTAAAACTGTAGGTCCCCTTCCCCTACTAGGTGGTAGGGTTTAAGCCCGCCCGGGTTGGTACCACCGCATTGGATGAAAAGATGGTCGAAGCGGCAATGAAAAATTTTCCGTGTTTTCCATCCAGTTCAATGTAGCCGTGCTCATAAAGGGAAGGTCCTGGCATGGCACCTAATTCCTTCGGGAGTGTGGTGCATTGGGCTAATATCATAACGGTAGTTGTGTGGTTTAGTTTTTATTATTTTTTTATTTTATTATTTATTAGCCATCAATGTCAGGTGGCATAAAAAAAATGTATCGATATCTAAGGCCCATTTTTAACCGACTTCAAAAAAGGAGGAGGTTATCAATTCGTCGGAATCTTTTTTTTTTTTTATGTATGTTCACCGATTACTCGAAGACCCGTGGACCGATTTGGAAAAATCTTTTTTTGTTCGAAAGGGTATACTTTCTAGTTGATCCCATTTTTTTTTATCAAAATCGGTTCAGTAGTTTGGTACTTAACTATAACAAACATCGAATTTCTTAACCCCGCGAACCCAGAAAAGTGATTTTTTAGTTACAGTAGCTTTCTTTTCGGGTGAGATTGCTCAGTATGAGAGGTTTTTTTTACTTCAACTGTTGGGGGTATTCAAGGGGGGTAAAAGAGGGCAAATTGTACACATTTCTATCTCTAGAGCCGCTGAACCCAGAAATGTCAGAGTATGTTTTGTTTTAGATGGGAATGCTTAAGAAGAAAATATTTTTGGAAATTATACTCTTAGGGAGGTAAAACAGGTCAAAATGAACACATTTAGGCGAAAACCACTCATGTTGAGATCTCTGAAACCAATTATCCTCGAAACTTAAAATTTTCAGTGACTTCTTGTTAAGACGAAAAGGCTCGCTCACAACGGATTTTGCAAAATTCAACTGTTAAGGCGCTAGGACTAGCCAACTACTCGCGCCATACAAATGCACTTTATAACAAATGTAATAATATGTAGTGAAACGATTCAGCAAATCCAAATAGAACTCCAGACTGATAATGGATTGTTAATATTTTCTTATTCCATCATTTATTTAAATAATAATAAAAATAAAAAAGTTAATTTTTCTCATTAGAAATCTGAAAGTAATTCGATTTCTAGATATAAGCAAAAACAGCATATATGCATAAACAAAAAAATCCATTTGCTTTTAGATTTCTACATTTAGTCAAAAAAGTTCGGAAATGGACACCGTTTGTCCATTTCCGAACTTGTATTTTGTATAGAAAAAGGAAACATACATTAACGAAAATAATTCAATTCCTAGACAAGGAATCATATATTGTAAGAATGACACTTATAATCGTCAGACTTAGTTAGTTAACTTGGGGTGCCTCGTCTAACTTTGCGATTTGGCTAGTACCAGGCCCTTAAGGGGGGATAAACGAGGCCGATATGTACACATTTTCATGCAACTTAAACTTACGCAAGAAACAGACTATCCGGAACGATGGAAGGATGAGAAATTCAGAAGCTCAGCGGTTCCGGTCATTCGTTGTTTTGTCTTTTTAGGGTTCCGTTCCCAAAGGGCACCAACTTCCGCTGTCCGTCCGTCTGTCCGTCTGTCACAGCACTCTATCTCACGTGATCTCATCGTATCAATTATCGTACGTATCAACCGTGAACTCATGAATCCAGATAGTTACCGGTCTACCTTTCGTCAGAAATGAGATTTCTCAATGGTTGTATTTCTGCTAATGCTCGTTCATTGTATTGTATTGTATTGTATATGTATGTATATCTTCTTTCCACTTTGTATGTGAAGTTGAGCAGGAGGGCTCGCCCACCTTGACTTAAAAGTTACGCCACCACTAAAAAGCAAAAATTAAAATATTTTTAAATAAAAAAAGGAGCGCCTTCAAAAAAACCGGAACTAAAAAGCAAAAAATAATTGGTTACTTTTAATTAATGTACGAAAAGCTATTTTAATTCTGACTAATTATGTACAATTTCTTCATTTTTAATCATCTTTTGAAGTCGGTGCCTTGGGTAGACGTTCTTTAAGGGCTGCAAGTAGTTAGATTAATATTACTTATGGCTAAGAAAGAAATATAAGTAGGTAGCTACTTACATTTACCTCCTTGAACATAACACAATAACAAAAATTACATAAACAAACTGGTTGGAAAAACGTATGTAAGTAGGTATTTAGGCAAGTACTTTGTAATTTAAATATGCCTTTTACTTAAACTAAATACCTAATACAATAAAAACAAAATATTTACAAGAAAACTCTACGAACAAACTAATATAAAAACAACGACCACTTATATGATAAATATTTAGGTAGGTGTAGCTTGTACTTTTTATTCTACCTAAATACCTACATATCACAAAACAAAAAAAAATACAAACATAAAAAAGAACAGAAAACAATAGGTAGCGACTTTGAGGTGTCTGCTCTCAACTACGTGTCAAAACGAGTGTGCGGTTAGTACATATCTCACCAATTTCGGCAGAAATCGTCTCGTTCAGACAACGATGTCGCAGGGAAGTACCAATCAACACAGAGCAGCGAATTAACGTCCTCCTTCACCAGTCCAGCCTTTATAAACCCGAAAGTACTTATAATAATCGCTGAAACCCAATTTCAGTACGCTGCGCTGTATCGATATCAGCTTGCACGTAAACCAACGCTAAGGGCATCTCCAGTTAGACAAATGCTCTGTGGACCAATCATTGCTGACTCAGGTTGTTTACGCTCTCGTAGACTTCGGGTGTGTTCGGCTGAAATCGTGTCTGTTCGGTCAGCAGCGTGCGAAGCGAACTCTACCCAAGGCACCGACTTCAAAAGATGATTAAAAATTAAGAAATTGTACATAATTAGTTAGAATTAAAATAGCTTTTCGTACATTAATTAAAAGTAACCAATTATTTTTTGCTTTTTAGTTCCGGTTTTTTTGAAGGCGGTCCTTTTTTTATTTAAAAATATTTTATATTATGCATGTAGTACGAAGTCCATGGAGTTGCGAACTTTAACGGAGGCTGTAAAAATCACGCTGGCCGTTTAGGTGTTTCTTCACAACATGTCTGAAGGAAGCCAGGTTGTACTTTGGGGAAATACCCAAGCAGGGAGTCCATTCCATTGTTTAACGACCCTGCAGATAAAGGATCTAGATTAAGAGAATCGATTGTTTCTTGTTTTTAGGAACGTCGTCAGCGAATGGGTGAACTCGCTGCCTGTTCCGAGTTGAGTTAATAACTAGTGAGAGTTTTACATTACCTTAAACGTATAAGCATTTTATGCTATTTAGTTTCTAATTTTTATTCACAGTGAACTTGTAGTTCGCAATAAAAACATTTCCATGTAAACTGAATGAGAATGGAGTAAAAAACGAGTAGTTTTCGCCGAGAAATATGCTCGATAGCGCAAAACTCGTGTAATTCCACGAATCCAGTGACCCGACGGCCGCGTATTCTAAAATCTGTTGATGCGAAGTTGGCTGCATGAGCTTCGGAACGTATACGTGGGAGGTGAATGGATTCGATTTTTTTTTATTTTACTATGATAAATTAATATTTAAAGGTCTAACTAAATACGATATACCTGTATCCCCTTAAAAATGCCAAGGAATTAAGGTTTTATTCCAAGACTCGTCCGTTAACTGCTTGCTCAATTAGGTAATTCGAAATCTAGAACAAAGAATAAATAACGAAGGCAGAAACACTGACAACTATGTTCGCCAAAAAGTGTAACATGATTATTAGTTTGCTGTTAAACTTATTTGTCTTTGTATCGTATTTACATAGCGGTTGCCTGCAGCACAAACTAACATACATTTGCTACGTAAGGTCGATATGAATTTATAAGAGATTTCTCATTCAAGGCCGCTCTGCCCCCGATAGAAATTCGGAATAAAGATTTAAGTATAATCTTACTTGTAGGAGGAAATATAATAAAAGCAGTTTTACTTAATCGAAATAAATGCTTGATTATCATTGGTATTGTAGGATTGTTTTAGTTAGTCATAAGGTCCAAAAGTTCTAAATGGTCGATCTTCGACGCAAGCTGCTCTCTTAAGATCAGTCAAATCACGAGGAATCCATTTTTTAAGGTTTTTTTTAAATAATTATATTTATATAAATATCAGCACTAACTATACAAAACGTAATAAAATCCTCCAAAACAACATTTCCTACCAATCTGTATCATTTAAGCTCATGTCTATCGTTTGGGATAATTTTCTGCCGAAAATGTCCCGACTTTTTTACTAACAAATATGTGTTAGTAAGAAAAGTCACAGACATCAGAATAAGCAAATATCATAAAATTTCATGGCTAATTTTGATTTTACTGTAAGATATAAAAAATATTTTTTTCCAGTAATATTTAAATTAGCTTACTTTGATATCACAGTGTCACACAAATGTCGGAACATTTTCGGGAGGAAATTATTCCAAACGATACAAATGAGCGTAACTGAGGTTTTTGGCGGGAAATGTTGTTTTGGGGTATGATAAATATTTGGTATACTAAAAACGATTGCCTCAAATATAACAAATAATGAGTTAACACAAAAATACATAGACATTTTACCCAGAAACCTAAAAGTGAGATTGCACGAAGAGACGGCTCAGTTAATCAATGTTCAAACACGTCAGTTTTAGTGGACCGCATGGAGTTTCTTCCATACTGTTCATACAAAGTGACGTGTTTAATCATACGTTGATATTGATTTAGATTTTTTGTCTTTTCGTGCACTCGGCCCTGAGAGAGCAATTCGTCGGTTCCCGCTGACACAGTAGGCTGACATCAACGGTTGACCTAACGCGGCAAGCGCCGGAATCGGGCGTCGGCGTCGCGCTTCCTGACGACGCCGGCGCGGCGTCGGCGTCGCGGCTGCTGATTGCGACGTGCACTGAATGTACACACGCGGAGACGGCGGCGGTTGGGATACACGAGACAATCCGGCGGAGGGTCGCGACCTCAGATCAAGAAAGGGAGCAGATGTGCCATCTGAATCACCTATTATACGATCCGCTATAGCATGCATACATACATTCATAGATATATGATAGAGCGCCATCGCAGCACACCTCTTTCGCGTCATCTACAGATATAATTATTTCCATACATGCTCTACGATTACGGGTGCTACGAGCCAGGCCTTTACGCCCTTTACTTAAGGCCATTACATCGATTTGGTCGTAGTACGATCTTCTAGGGTATAGCTATAGCGCTTTTTTATAAACTATTAACCCAACTTAAAAATCCATGACACAGGCAAATACAGGTAGACGTATTTGAGGGTTTTTTAGGGGTACTGACTGGGCGAACGCATTTTGGGAGCAAATTCGCGCGCGTCGGCGATGTTTGGACGACGCGCGGTATACTTCCAATTCGAGTATGTATATAGACAATTTGTTTATACGTAGGGGACCCGGGTACTGCAGTTATAACACTTATTCTTCCTTTTCTCATCTGTGGTCGCGGCCCAACTTGCGGTGGATCTTGGAATTTAGTTGGCCGAGAGGTTAGAGTTGTTGGTTTGGGTGCACAATTTTTTAGTTAGTTGTGCACAAGAAATGTTTAACTGTGTCCCTAGGAACCGAAAATGTATTAAAATAATTAGAAACGACAATTTTTTTTCTAACATGAATCGGCATGTAGTCTATATATATTATATTTATTTAAATTTCTGGTAGTCAAACTAGTTACCAGTTACGTCTAAAATGACAGATCAGCGGATTAGAAAAAAAAACCCACATAAAAACATTCGCCGGCTTAGAGTTTTTTTTAATCTCCATAAAGTTAATTTGAACACTTAGGGTAAGTGTTCAAATTAACTTTTTGGTGTATCGCGTTATGACAAAAAACTAAAATCACAATAAACAACAACGCTCAATGCAAGGGGTTAAAGAATGGAAATTACATAACTGAAAACAGTTGAATTTAATAATATTAAAGTAATTTCTTATGTAAAAGCCGGTTTTGCTAAATTCTTAAAGCAAGTATAAATATTTAAAGATTCCGTTTGTACACAACAAAATTAAATTTATAAGATAATCAGTTTTAAACAAGTTATAAGCGTCTATAAAAAACATTACGTAATTACAGCGACGGCCAAGGAGCATCAACGAAAAACGAAATTTATTCCATACAATAAACTAAGAAAAATCCCCTAAATGTTAAATCGTTAGGACCCCTTCACATGTTTCAATATTATCGAATAATCATATCATCACAGAGAAATACATATTTTCACGATATGAAAAGTGTGTAGAATCCACCATGAAGCAAGGACACTTTTATTAGGAAAATAAAGTGCAATGCTGGTCTCTTGGACCGAATCTTACCTTGGTAGTCTGCGGCGCCGCTGCATTTCTTGCCGTGCATGTCCAAAAAGGCGACCAAGTTATTGGTCGTTCGTGATTCGAATTCCAACTAAGCTGTAGCTTCGTTGTTTACTAGGTGAAAGGGTTATATACCAAACCACAAACGACAAATTCTTCAATCTCCTCTTACATCATGCACGTGTATAATTCCTACTTATACTCTTTATGACTGACGGAAGCCACGCGACGGATAGTTTATATAAGACAAATACTTAAACTAATATTGAAAAAAAAAACGATAATACAATCCGAGAATATTTTTTCTCCTTTTCTAATAATCTTTATGAGTATATAATTATTCTGCTACTGGGTATTTCACTGAACTCCTCCTAAGCGAACGAAACTATTTTGATTAAATGGTTTGTGTGTGTTTGAGTAGGAACGACGACATCAAGTGCGTCGGCGGAAAGCAGTGGTTCCGTACCGCTGAGAGCCGGGAAGACTGGAGAAATAATGGAGAGGCGTATGTCCAGCAGTGGACGCAAACACGCTGACTGACTGAGTGACTGATTGGGTCCCAGGACAATTTTGAATATAGTTAGACCCGCTTGGTGGCACTGCGATCGAGTTCTACCGCAGGTTAACGTCTGTCTGATCCTGTAGTTTAAAATAGACTTTTTGTTTCCCTATTGGTGTGTTTCATCAACTTAAATAATGGATGAATCTTATTTTTAATTTAAAGTCCTCATTTTTCACCTTTAAATTGGTATAATCTGAAAGTGACCTTATGCGGACTCTAACGTATACATTAAGCTGTCTCACTCCCCCATAGTGCGCTGCAGTCCATTGAATCACACCCCTCTTCCTTTATTCCTGACCAATGCGTTTCCTTTCATCCCGTGACATTAGGGAAGTTGGGGAATTCTGACTTCTGCTAAACATTTCGCCGGCAAGTGAGTCTGCTAATGGTGAAATCGACTAAATAAATAGTTGCCAGAGGGAGGAGCGCATTGTGTGTCCTCGGGTGGCGGAGTGGATTCAGGGCCGGAAAATATGTCCATTCACGAGTATAGAATACTTTGATTTCGGACGCTAGACGTTAAGGGTAGGTGAACGGTCGGAAATAAATACATAAGAGTTCGGAGTGTCTTCTGGTAGAGGGTAATGTTCATTCGTTTGACATTTTTTTTGCCTTTTTATTATAGAAATATTTCCTTAATGACCGCACTTGGTCTATATAAATTAGGTCCAACTTCTTATATCTACGATTTCATCGATTCATTCATCATTCATAAAATAACGCATTGCACAGGCCGTATTCCGAAAGAAATTGGATGCACATTGTTTATATTCTACGGACACATTGAACTAAGCAAAATAATAAATATTAAAATGCAAAGCACAAAACACAAAACAACCCACGTTAAAGCGAATATCCATATTCACTCGGATAAAATGTTTCTTTAAAAAAACGATTTTGAATCTAAAAAATACTACGAAAATCTACTAGATCATCGTTTTTTTTAATATTTTGAATGAGAAATGATGCCCAAATTGATGAAGTATTCGCTTTGAATATTAACAAGCACTATGTATGCAAAAATAAATTTCACTCATCTATTATCGATGATTTCATTTTATTTCCGCTTTTGGTAGTGAAATTACACTAAGTTACGTCAGTTCCGTGGATTCGATTAACTTAGTAAAGAAAAACCCGCAATAAAACATACGAGTAGCTTAAAGATTTTTTTCTGTCCACACATAATAATAAAACAACGAACCTTTTACTGCCAAACAAAAGTTTAATGATAAGAATAAAAAAATATGTCCCTTGAATGAAATTGAATTAAAATTGAAAAAACTTACCTAAAAAAAATTGCTACTACAACAACACACATATTTTATGAATATATAATGTTATTTATTTCTTCATAATGCAGACTACTAGGAAAACATAACAAGAAATGGGAAAATATATTGTGTATTCACATTCCTCACATGCACATCTCTTGAACCCTGTTTTGGTGATTTTTTATGCGTTTAATCTCAGCCACGTAATGATATATCGTAATTGCTTTCTGCGATTCCACAGACAAATAGGGAGAGTGATACGGAGGGCTGAACCAGCTTCCTTTATGTCGGCTCGCGTCCGAGATACTCGCCCTGCCGTCTTATTCCGGGAGGTCACGACATTTTTGGTCACGATAAGGTAAAAGGAATCTGGGTTTACATGTTAGAGACCAACCCTCTGATGCTAAATATGTCGGTCTGCCCGTCCCAAGTGGTTGCGTTTTCTAGATTGGCTATATAAAATAGATGCTGGTATGTACTTGCTGATGAATATACTGATTATCTGGAAACATTGATACCTATTAATTATACAACAATAACGAGACGGTTACTTAATTAAATACTTAAATAAACCTAAAGTTATATCTGTAACGTAAATCGACTATAACTACTAAATGCAACCAAAGATTTGTTCAGTTTTTGTATTGCTAAGCAAGTATGTATTGATACTTTCATGCTTCGTCATTTGCATCCATTTACCTTCATATGTATTTTTTGTCACCATAACTACTTTTTCAGGCGCCTTATCTACGTAACGCAACCACTTGGAACAGGCAGACTAACACATTTAGCTTCAGAGGGTTGTACTTTATCCTGTGAACCCAGTTTCAGCCATTAACGTTATCGTTACCATTTTTGTCGCGACCTCCTAGTCTATCTGGCTTCGCGGCTGCGGCGGCCGGCCGCGGGGCGACGCTGGGCGCTGCAGATCAAGAGATATTTAATTTAATTTATTTAAACTTTTTGGTAGTCAAACTACACTAAGTTACGTCACAAAGATTCGCGGATTCGATCAACCCAGTATAGAAGAACACGCAAAGAAACTTCACGGGTTTACATAACATATTTTTCCATCCATATGGAAATTATCACATTACATATCCATCGTGCGATATAAGGAAGGTTCTGGCATGGCACCTAGTTCCCATGTGGTGTGTTGGGCTAATACCATGACAGAAGTTGTGGTATTAGCCTTCCATGTCCAGTCACATAAAAAAAAACCACAATTATGAAATACACACTTAGATCTAAATGCTACTGCCAAACAATTCCTTGGTAGAACAGATTAGGTAGGTAGAACAGATAACAAAGAACAATAGAAACAGCAACTCTCAGTTTCAATTGATAATTCCGGATATATTTTAAAATGTTATGTCCACATTTAATGTTAACCGTTCCCAGTAATTTAACTTTACAAAATTTAAGGAACCAAAGTGTCAGAAATAACTGCCAGTTCGTCTCATACCTGCCTCTTCTTTTTAGGGTTCCGTAGCAGGGCCAGCGAACATGTATTTTGAACATACATTTCGCGCGTTTCGCGGATGGGAGCTAGACGGGAAAATGGGTTCGACAATTTTGCTCTCAAAGAGATAGCGCACTCTTGTATTGACGGAGCTTCAGTTTGCCAAGCGGGTAATCACATGCAGTTTGGAAGTTTAGAAGCTCCGCTCGGGTGAGTGTGCAGAATGAAATAACGGCGTCGTGAACGCGCTTTATGCAATTTTCAGGAAATCTTCAGATTAGCCCAGCGGGTTTTCTTGTGCAGTTTGGACATTTAGAAGCTCCGCTCGGGTGAAAGTCTAAAATGATATAACGGCGTCGAGACTGTTGGTGATGCAATTTTCAGGCATTACCCTAGCCCAGTGGGAGATCATACTTTTTTTTTCGAGAGCAAATCACATAATTATTTAGTCACCTTCTAATTGGCCGGGCTTAATTTTCCAATCACAACTATGTCGTCCAGAAATTGTTTAAGCATAGTCAGTTCTTACGGGCGGAAATTCCATCAGATAAGTGGAATGTGCTTCGCTAAGTCCGCACTTAAGAATAATCTCACATTCGTCCCTTGCACCTTCTTAACCTGAAATTGGCTCTGTATCCCTCCTGGCCTTATCTCAGGCTAAGGCACGAATACACGCAGCTAAAAATGGATAACCTGAAACGAGGATATATTTTTGTATTCACAAAATGTAACGTCCTAACCAGTAAGTAGTGAAAAGTAAAGTAAAAGGTTTATTTATTTCGCATAGATAAATACAAAAAAAAAAACATAGAAAGTAATAAAGTAGTAATAGAAAATAAAAACAAAATAAGTTAAATGCACATGATTACAACCACGCTAACAGAGCAATAAAAATAATCGGAAGTATTTATTATGCAGTTGGTTTATAAAATCAATTGGTCCCTGTCTTCTACACTAGGATACCCTGTGCTGTGGGAGACAATGTATTTCGTTGTTTATGTTTACAAAGCTTTAAATCAAATTTTATGTTTGAACAGGATAGTGTATGCGTATCCATGAAATTATAGTATAAAAAAATTAATAAAAAAATGGTACATTCAATTTAGTTGTGTGGTGAATGTGAGTTTTGATCCAGCAATGGGTTCGAGTATACCCATAGCTGGAACAAAAGGTTGTACCAGTCACTTTATTTTTCTAGTATTAAGTCTTTATCCATAATCTGAACTGTGAAACAGCAAATCCGTGGATCAGTGTGTGCAGTGAAAAGGCACTGAGTAAATTTGAATGTACATAGTTTTAACTCATCTCGTCGCATGATCCTAGCTTGTAGTAATGGCGGGACTTATTCGTACATGCTTGCTTGTGTGCGTAAATCGGACAAATCACAATACACATGCTTCATGTGTGCGTGCACGTATACGCGAAATTTCACGCAAGGCTCGTGTCTCAAGATGAGTTAAAACTACTCAAGTCAAACTACACTAAGTCACTACACAAAGTGTTCCGCGGATTTGATATACCATAGCATTCAAATTGTATCGTTCACGAGGTCCGATAAAGACTCACAACTTTAATTATACAGCAAATACAACTGATTGATTTTTTATTTATTATAACAGGGCACAGCTGCATCATTAATAGGACACCTGTTAGCAGACCTACTTGTGTTCTGCTCATGATTCATCACGAAATTAAAAACTCGTATAGAGTGATAATACTGTACTTCTTAATAAAGAAAATTGAAATAGAAACAGGTAGAAAATATATGATTGGAGGCAAGTGTATAAGCGTTCTTAAGTTCCATCGAGGTGTTAAGACGTGGTGAAAATTGCTCTGCGCGAACATTTTTATAATAAGGGTCATTAAGGGGAGACACTACGGACGTGCCCCGCCGGTCGCCCCTCCTTCCAGCCTCCCCCTTCGCGTCCGCACAGACATAGGTGTGATCGCGCGAGATTGTGCCAACTATAATACGAGGCTTAGAGCCGGATCTACTATAGACGGAGTAATTGCATCTTTCCCCGTTTTTTTTTCGATCTTCCATTTTGTTAAGCCCTTATAGCGTTTTCTTCTAGATTTCCGATATTGCCCGTTGTAGTGAAAAGTCAGATTTGATAGATACTCTGTTGAAAGTATATATGAAATCTTTTTTTTATGTTACTTGACAAGGATTGCTAATTGTGGAGTTTAACTTAGAACCTGGACCACATACTACGAATACCTTATTCGCCTGTTACAATATGGTAGGGTACAAATGCAGTAGGGCCTAGTTGCATTGTTTTTATGTGCCGGAACCAACACAAAACAGATATTGGTTGTTAATATTAGCTGTCATGTTTCCTAGTAGTTAAGCAATTTTAAGTTTTCAAGGAAGGAGTACATGTAAACAAATTAGCAATACAATTTATTTTTTTATTAATCAGCCTTTTCACTACCTTTATGAATAGCTAAATCATTGATAATTATACACCTTTATTAATAACTACAAAATTCCAAAAGCAATAAATAATGTCCAGACTTCATTTGAAGCTAAATAAGTAATTCGAATTTATTTAACATTGCATTGGTAAATTAGGTATTTTTATGTAACTGGACATAGATAACTAATACTACACCTACTGTATGTTACCCTAACCTAGGTCCATTAAAAATATGGAGCAATTTTATTGCCGTTTTGACCATTGTTCAATTAAACCGGGCGAGATTAATTAGTAAAATAGGAAGGGAACCTTGCTTCTTTAACGTGTAATCCAAGAGTCGTATTCACTACGTATAATATTCACAACGTATAAAAGTATTTTTTTCCAAAAAATCAAAACCATGCATATCGTTTAATATTCACAACGTATAATTGTATACGTTGTGCATGAAGAAAGTTTAAAAATAGAATCAACTCTTTGCATCATGCAGAACGTATAATATGCCATTTAAGCACTGCATAAAGCGCCCTAAAAACGATATATTTAAGGCTGAAATTGCTACGAATCGATACTTGTTAAAGAGTAACAAGGCCACCTTACGCTAATTGAGACGGTCGAAAAGTCGCGTGTGAGTATACGCTTTAAAGGTATATTCATAAGGGCGCTTATCGTATGAAAAGTTTTTGGATTATATTATATGCATGGTTTTCTTTTTTGTTAAATAAAGATCATAATTTTATACGTTGTGACTATTATACGTTATGAAGTAATTTTATTTTTTAAACTTCTTCATGCACTACGTATATAATTATACGATCTCGCGATTATACGTTGTGCATGGTTTTAAAATTTTGTTAAAATATGATATTATACGATCTGCATATTAGACGTTCTGCCGTTCCCCCTAATCCAAGACACGAACAACAAATCCGTTAGTCGCTTCTTACAACATGCACGGGAATAAATGCTGTGAGACCAAGTGTATTATTTTTAATATCTGAAAATCACACAGCTGGTTGATTAAATTATTCATTACTAAAGTAATGAATAATTTGAATTAAAATTCAAATAAAACCACTTAGTATTTACCACTGTTATAATTTTTACTAGCTGAGGTACCCGACTCCGCTCGGGTGAGTGTCGTTTTGGACTGATGTCGGGCTGAATTATTTCTGAGTTCCCCATACAAACTTTCATTCCGTATTTCACCCCTTTCGAGTTTAATGTTCAACAGACGGACAGAGTTACTTTCTTATTTATAATATTAAGTATGGATGTACCTCTCGTGGGCTTCCCTTGCGGAACTCACACACTGAGCCTTTAATGATGCCAATTACATTCCGAACCGCCCTCTCCCGCTGCGCTGCGCTGAAAGTGTCCCGGAAAGTATTTTCCGGAGAAATTGATTTTCCGATCACTACGGGTAATTGTTCATCTAACCCGCGCGATAAAAGGCGTGCCCATCGAACACAATGTCCATTGTGAACTAGTAGTATAGACCGGCCCTACTGCCACCCCAATGGTTTTTAGATTTTTTGCGATTGTATTTGTAGCTATTTCATTTAGTTTTTTTCTTTATGCAACTTTACATGGATGGCTAATACCACACAACTACCGTTATGATATTAGACCAATACACCACGTTCTCGAAGGAATTAGGTGCCATGCCAGGACCCTTTATAAGCACGGCTACATTCAACTGAAAAAAACGGACAATTTTCCGCTTCGACCATCTTTTCATCTAATGCGATGGTACTTAAACGTTTAGAGTTCTCGTCAAACTGTCTTGCGTGTTGTAAGTGAAAAAGTAAATAGTCTATAAGGATATTGGTATTTAATTTAATTAAATTTAGTTATGTTACATTTACAGTTATATTAATCCACATGAGTCACAAACGCGAGGTCTCAAAAGACCGTTCGCGACGAGGTGCATGCGCACCGTCTAGGTCGCTGTTTCAGGAAGACTGGAGTACCGTGGCAGTGCGGCCCGGCAAGGGGGCGCGCGCGCGGGGCGAGGTAATTCCCACCGCCCGCAATCGTGGTGTCGGATGACCGTGTGTCAGACCGCCACAGTACCAACCAGGCAGGCTACCCGCGGCCCTACCACCTAGTAGGGGAAGGGGACCTACAGTTTTTCATGGATTCCGAACCATGAAGCAGCTCGCATTCGTGACGAAATGCACTTATCGAACTCAGAAAGAGAAAGTAAGTGCTGCATGTCGGGGCGAGGAATTGAACCCAGACCTCTGGTACGCTAGGCCAGTCCCCGCGCCACTAGGCTCCGAGCCGCTCAAAAAATCATTTATTGAAACCTTACGATGTCAAACCACACAACCTGATTTGCGGATAAACCGTTACATCCAAAAGTAATGGCACCCACATCACATTATTTTTTTTATTTTAATTACACTTTAACTACAGTTTTATTGAACTAGACGGAGATTTCAACACGGTTGTAACAAGTAAGGAACGACCTAAGTACGGAGAGGCCTACGTTTTTACATTGGTTCCGTACCATCAAGTGACTCGCTTTCTCAATAACAGCACATTTAATCTTAACCCTATGCTCTTTGGAACGATAGAGACGTAGGTACAGCTGAACTCACCATTACGCTACAGGCCGCTTGAACTCCAACAAACGCATCAATTTGGGCCTCCGATAATGAAAAATACTGAACAAAAAATATAACCGTTCCGCCGGACTCGACACGCCTGTTGGAGCGAAAACGAGCGGTCCGTCATTTAGCGGCGAAATGAATGCTTCGGAAAAATGCGGACCGTCGCATTCGCTCGAAACAAAATTTGACAGATGACATCACCATTATTCGTGGACGCCGCCCGCAAACACGGCTATTGAGCTGAACTTGAAGCAACACACATCCGTATTTTAAGGTATACCATACCATTCTTGTCCATGTCAGGTTGTAGGTATGTTGTATGTGTTGTATGATATATTAAGCAGGACGCGAAGCTGCAACTTTCGTATAGAAAACCCGGTGCTCTCCTATAAAAATAAAAAAACGGTAACATTTTTGGGGCCCAATCCATGCCTAATTTCTATCAACAAGGAACCGTATGCCATGCCATGGCCTTCTTTATGTTGCACAGATAATTTTCATTGCGGCTTTTTCGACCATCTTTCATTCATTAAGATGGAAGAAAAATTTAACGGAACTATCTCTACCACCTAGTAAGTAAGGAAGACGCCAGCCTCGCCCTGTGTTGCTTAACCTCAAGATCGAAGGGTGACAAAGAAGACAAATAATAATTCATTATGAAATAAATAAACCTGTAATAATAAAGGAATTTAAATCAATTAATCACCAAATGTCTAATGGTTATGCAGTCGATTTGGCAGGTATGTGATCAACGGATTCACGTTCATGATCAACGACCCTAGTTAAAATAAATCTGTAGGAACTGATAATAATTCCACTTTTTTATTAAACTTTCAAACGGGTCATTCTAAAATATATGTTTTAAGTAAAACTAAGGCAAAAATATAGTCAAACAATTACATTGAGGTTACAATCACATGTATTTCTCAGTAAAAACGGTTGTAAAACACATTACAACAAATCTTAAACACTGAAATGCTGATACTGTTCGAGCACCATGCTTAATAAAACTTCTACGAAAATTCACCGACTGACCATCGATAATTAGATTTTTGATTCGCGCCTTTATCTACATAGGTAGCCATTTTGATGCACACAGGGCTTTTTCGTTACCCTAAAACGTTATATTCAAATAGACTAGTTTTCCCTCTTTTACATTTCCTTTGCCAATTCTTCCGATGACCGTTTCCAGGCGGCGCCGTCACACACTCGGTTCGTTAGTTCGATATTTGTCGAGCATGCTGTCGACTGGAGCATTGAAATCGATGGAGCTTTAACGAATACGGCAAATCCAATACAGACCGCTCACCACCTAGCCTGGTAACGAAGGTAAATCGCGCTGCCCTTTCTTCGCCTCGAATCAACACTAATAATGAACAGTGGGATAACTTTATAGTCAAGAGATTCAAGGTATTCCTTGGCATGTTTGGAGTCAAACAGATTTTTTGTGTAATGTGTAATGGCAATAATGTAAATTTAATGGTCGCACCAACCGCCATGATATGAGCCAATGATGAGGGAAGGTGACATGACAGCACCTTCTCTATATGAGCACGACTACATTGAGCTCGATGGAAAACATGGACTATTCTTCGTGTCCGCATTGAACACATATTAATAGAATGCTATGGTAACAATCCGGGTAGGCTTAACCCTGCCACCTAGTAGGGTAAGGTGACGACAGTTTTACATGGATTACCAACCATGGAAAAGCTCTTAATTGGAACGAACTGCACGTATCCTACTCAGAAAGAGAAAGGGATGCATGAACGGGGCGGGCGGGTTGACAAATATTGTTTAAGGTGGCCCAACCCGGCGGGACTAACTCATTCGCGGGCACTGTACAAAACCGTGCTGTTGCGCTCTGGGACTTCTCTGTTTCAAAGAAAAAGACAGGCTCCGTGATGAGGAAGATGCAATATGTCCACAAAAAAGATAATTTGCATAGTGTAAGATTTACGAAATTTTTTATTTCAAAACGACTTATAGCTAAAAGTAAACGACGACCGCTGTAGTCAAAAATCTAACAAAAACCAAATAGATTATAACTCTTGATTAAATAAGCTATGTCTGATGACTAATCTTTTTAAGATTTTCTTACTTTATCATTGCGTAATAAACCACCAAAGTTATGGGATCTCTGATAAGAAATATGGGCGTGATCTTCTTTCCCCGTTTGTATGGGGAGTTGAGCGGGTTGGGACACCTTAAGATAACAATAGTTAAAAAAACACGGGCTAAGGTAATTTTAAGTTTTATGTATCGTTTTTAGAAGTGAGTGAGATTTTTTCAGTTAAAATATTTTTTTTATCCTAAAAACGTTTATGGACAAAGCAATTTGAAAATAGTCAACGAACAGAAATGAAAGCTGGCCTACTGCTCTTTTCTCTACTGTCAACTCGGTCCGGCGCGGCTGTTTGCCGGCAAATCCCCTCGATAAACACGGACCCCGACCTCCAGTGACAAGTCCCTCGAACATGACGAGGGCAAATAGGGAATTAGAAGCGTACACACAATTATGAATGGACGAGACGATCGACGCCCGTTTCCAAACGCGAAGGGCCACAATCGGAACCGTGACATCTCGGTTTGACGGTCGGAACGTGCGGGAGAGAGACAACGCCTTACAGTCTACGAACACTATCTCCTTCTAACACAAGTCGGATGGACAGAAGTTCGTCCACGGTTCGGGACCAGGCAGTGAAGACTCCTGCCTGACATTTATTGTCGGCGAGGATTTGACCATCTTATTTGCATTTCCAATTTCGCCGTATTAATTTTATTGTCAAGGAATTTCGGGACTGTTGATTGTAAGGGTCAGTTTGTTATCGAGTTGAAATGGTGTTAGCAAAATTGTATTTATTCCACCCTGTGACATTAACTGATTTCACCATTTTTGGGCACGCAAAGGTACTTCCAGTTGGAATTTAGGGACCGTGGGCTAACGAGGTGAGGTCTTTTTAGGTGTATACAGACTAATCTTTACGTAATTTTCTGAGCATGTTATTAACCTTGGCTTGAGTACGGTGATAATTTTGGTAAGAATTATAAGATTATTAGATGATAATTAAACTAATCAAAACATTTCATTAAAGTGGGAAAAAGGTACTTTAAGGTGGCCCAACCCGGCGGGCCCAACTCATTCGCGGGCACGGTACAAAACCGTGCTGTTGCGCTCTGGGACCTTCTCTGTTTCAAAGAATAAGACAGGTTCCGTGATGAGGAAGATGCAACATGTCTGATGACTAATCTTTTAAGATGTTCTTACTTTATCATTGGGTAATCAACCTCCAAAGTTATTGTATAAAACGCGCGAAAAATTCGAACTTTCGGACCTTATAACTTAGAAACCAAACACAATTTTACAATGCCAATGGTCATCAGATATCTAGTTTGATCAAATAAAGCTATTTTGAGCAAAATTTTGGATCTCTGACAAGGAATCTGGGCGTGATCTTCTTTCCCCTTTTGTATGGGGAGATGAGCGGGATGGGCCACCTTAAAAGGTGATAATAAAGTACACTATATAGAGAATGCAATTGTGAACCACATCTAATTACTTTCAGTTCTTAGTACTTGTTGTTGAGAGTACCTTAGTACTTGTACAAGAAATATATATAATCAGGTGATAATTTTGGTAAGAAATAAAAATTATTATTAGATAATAATAGAAATGTGCCTACTACAATTTAAACGAAAAAAATGGAGAGTGGGAAAAGGCTACCTTAAAAGGTGATAATAAAGTACGAGTACCTTATCGAGTTACTTTCAGTTCTTAGTACTTGTTCTTGTAAATTGTTTGTTTAAATAAATTGTCCTAAGCTGATTCATGTTTATGTTTCGTATTTGGAAGGAATTGTTTTAATTTATTTTTTTCATATTGTTTGTAAATTCGCTATTAAATTTTTTTTTAAAACCATAATTGTTATATTTTATGAACTGGAAATAAAAAAAGTTGAAAATTTTGTGATGAAAGTTATATTGTGTGGGTTACGGTCTTGAAAAGAAGACAAGTGTTGCATCGAATATTGAATATACATAAATCTAGGATGATTTTTTCAAGTGGGCACTCACGTCCAAATCCGAAACTATAAGAAATAGCGAAAACCACTCAATGGAGTCATGAGGACGATTTTGATAAAAACTAAAACTGCATTCTTAGATTTTTGGAAAAATCGTTTTCTAGCCAGGAATCCAACTCGTTGATAAATAACGGATCCTAACGGATAATAAATTGTAAGGAACAAATACTGTGTAGTAATGTTATCCAACAAAGTAAAGGAAAGTGTTGATTTTTAACATAGTGAGTGTCGCCTTTGAGGGTTCTTCGCTATTTCTTATAGTTTCGGATTTGTCCCTGAGTGCCCAATTGAAAAAACCTGCCAAGTGCGAGTCGGACTCGCACACGAAGGGCTCCGTACCATCGTACAAAATGGTAACACGAAAATACATTTTTTTTGTATGGGGCCCCCTTTAATTTATATTATTTTTCATTTAACCTATGCGTATTTGTTATTATAGCGGCAAAATAAATACACAGTCTATGAAAAATTCAGCTACCTACCTATTACTTCCTATTTAAGCTACCTGTTCACGAGAAACAGCCCTGTGACAGACGGACGGACAGGGGAGGCTTCGTAATAAAAATCACATGTGTTTTACTCAGGTTTTTTGTATATTTTATCCTCTAATTTATATTTTATCTACTTGTGATACTACTATTCGACGTTAGTCTGCAACGGAAATTCCAAATCACATAATACCGAAATATGAGCTAGGACTAAAGTAATTGATGTAGTTTGGCAAAACAGCACTGCAACCGTCGATCCGACGCTCCGGCATGTATCCGTGCACTTCGCTTGTTGCAGCATGTAAATTTATTTGCAGAGGAAAAATAAAGTTTTCCGGCGGGCCCGCCCTCGCCGCTTAGAGCATGAAAGTTGTGCTCTTGGCGAAATTTTAGCAATTTTGTTGAGGCCATTTTGAGAATGCAGAGCTCTTGGAGTTTTGGCAAGTATTTTTTCACCGTCTACCTCGTGTGTCGTTGAAAGTAATGCCTAGGCTGACATAAAAAAAACCGGCCAAGTACGAGTCGGGCTCGCACACGAAGGGTTCCGTAACATCGAACAAGATTTAACACAAAAAATCATGTTTTTTGTATGGGGACCCCCTTTAATTCTTATTATTCTTAAATGTTACCTATTCGTTGTTATAGCGGCAAAAATAATACACACTCTGTAAAAATTTCAGCTGCCTACCTATTACGGTTCATGAGATACGGCCCTGTGACAGACGGACGGACGGACGGACGGACGGACAGCGGAGGCTTAGTAATAGGGTTCCGTTTTCACCCTTTGGGTACGGAACCCTAATAAAGCCACAGATATCAAATTTTGAGCACTTTGGTGAATTACTTAGTTTCTTATTATTCCCGTTAGAATATTAGTTTTAAGAAATCAATGTAATGAAATCAAATTTTTAAACTTAATTATTTATATTGACCTGATAACACTATTGTAAAGGTGGATTCTGCTTTTTAATGTCACACACATATACTAACACAACATACGTTATTCCCGAATACATTCGGTGCCATGTCAGGACCTTCACGATATGATAACTGGGTCGAAAACATATATAATTTTTCATTGCCGTTTCGACCATCATTTCACCCAATGCGGTGGTACCAACCTGGGCGTGCTTAACCTCGCTCGCATTCGTGACCAAATACTTTTTTATTTTTTTATGTTTCTATATGCGGCATAAGGCCCATGACGCCCATGGGTTTTCGAACATTCAGGGGGGCTGCGAAAATCATGCCGGCCGGAAAAACTTGCACTTATCCAACTCAGAAATATAACTAAAGTGGTGCAAGAACGGGAAGAACACAGTTTACGGGTTTAAAATTTTGTATTATCTTGATTTCTTCTTGTTGAATCTACCTTCCAAAAATTATATAAGTACAATAAAAGCGACATAAATGTAAATAATTGTATTGTTATTACCAGACAACTTCCTTCAAAAAATCCACAACCGTCACTTCCCCTTCAGGGAGGTTAAATCCGAAGGCTGTCACACCCTAAAAATCCAAAATCAAGCAAAACTCTTGTACCCCGACATAGGGGTAGCGGGCTGTCAGCGGACTCGGTAATGCCCCGGCGGGATTCAGCCGAAATGCCCCGCGCTGGTAATTGGGCCCCCGGGAGCTCGCGGCGGAAATCCCCCACCTGACGGGTAAGTATACCAATTGGTGAGGATTTGGTGCCGAGCTTGGTTTTAGTTTTTAGTTTAGTTGGACTCAAATTCGTTTGTTGGATTAGTATTATCATCATTCTATTATGTTTGGATAGAGTTATGTAAGGGAATTTTATATAGAGAAAGGAAACATTTTCGACGATTTTTAAACCTTACCTTTATTCGAAATTTTAAATAATATTATATTTTATTTTAAAAATGTTTAATTTCTTTGTGACAGAAACTAAAAGATTAGTTTTTTTATGCAACCAGACATGGATGGCACATAATTTCCGTCATGATATTAGCCCAGTACACCGCACTGCCGAAAGAATTAGGTGTCTTGCCGGGACCTTCCCTCTATGAGCACGGCTACACTGAACTGGGTGGAAAACATGGTCAATTTTTCATAGCCGCTTCAACCATAGTTTCATCTTATGCGGTGGCACCAACCGGGCGGGCCTAAGCCTACCACTTGGTAGGGGAAGTGGACGATATATTTAATATTTTAGAGAGTCAAATGCGATTACTGACGATATTTTTTTTTATTGTACACTACACTACCATTCTACACTAACATTCCATAGAAGTATTGATATTTATAACTTTGCCTTATGAGAATGAGGATTCCCATTCATATATATATTTGAATTTAAAACCCCAAATTATGATTACCTTACAATCCTCTGCCTCAAGTGACAAATATATAATTTATTAATTAAATTATTCATTCAACTAACGACATAACAATGTCTTCAGAAAAAACCAATTAATTAATTAATTTAAATACGAATTTAAAAATGTCGTTGGCCTGCTTAATAATTATTTCTGATTTGTTTTATAATAATGTAAATTGCTGTATATAATCCCATGTTACTAGAATCTATTCGTTTCAAATATTGTATTATTTTATATTATTATCGACGATTAAACACACACCATTAAAACTGCTCATATATTCACGTTTCTATATTCTTCGCCAAAATTAATTATGGACTTTTTGTCAGCAGTCAATTGACATAGTTTATTATGCCAACTACAAAAAACCTAATAGTGGACCCTCCCAATTCAAGCGACTCGTGCGTTATAACTAGCCATTTTGTCTCGTATTCCGAAACCGCCCACCGAATTGGCCCAGCCGTGGGCACGCGGTCAACCCTTTACATTGACTAGTTGGGCGCGTGCCGGAGCGTGCGTCGTGCCAATTTTCCATTATTTCTTCTACGTTGCCTATTCAAAAGCCAAATCAATGTTAAATACAGATTATTATGCTACGAATAAAAAATGAATTGTTACATTTTTGAGCGGCCCCTGAAGCCATCAATAAAATACTTTTTCGATAGCTGCAGGGCTAGAGTTCTCAAATAAGGACAGATATATGTAAACGGTATCAAAATATGCGTTACTCAAAGGGTTACAAAACTGCATTTTTTTAAGATTCTTAAACTTCTTAAAATCGAAAAGAGACGTCGAAAAAAAATTATCCTGGAAAATTTAGATGGCTTCAAAATCCTGTTTTTGATTTTGTAAGGAATATAATTAAGGGTACATATTTAGTCCTTTCGAAGACACCTTTTTTGGTGATATAACATATTTCATTCCGAATCTGATCATTTGCATGTAGCTGAATGAGTTTGTCTATGTATGGCATTACATATAATAGAGTATTCATTAAATCAAAATAAATACGTTTCCACGTTGTATAAGTTACTCAATTCTTCATGGTATCGATGCTTGATTGAACTTCCTACTTTGGTCGGTACTTACTTACGGAGGTCCGTTGCAGAATGTAAATCAATTATATTTCCCTGAATCTCTAAACAATCTATGAAAAGTAAGTCGTCAAAGAATTGGATGTAGCCAGCTCGATTGTCCCTTTCTGTGATGTGGTGACGGTCCGGCGCTACACCACAGCAGCAGTTTTATAATTCTTGTCTACGAAAAATTTCGAGTATAGCCCCCTACTAGGTGGTAGAGTTAAGACCGCCCCGGTTGGTACCATCTCATTGGGTTAATAGATGATCGAAACGGCATTGAAACATTCCAGGAAATTCCAAATCGTGTTCACTGCAACCGTGCTCATAAAGGTAAGGTTCTGGCACCTAATTCCTTCCGGAATGGAGTGTGTTGGGCTAATATTACGATGGTGGGTGTGGTATGAGCCGTCCATGTCCCGTTACATAAAAATACTTGGATCATTCCCCGTCAAACTGGCAAATAATAATCGACATTTTCAGAATCACCCAATGAATTCGCAATGAGGATAACAAATAACAATCAAAAGTAATTATTCCGCACTCGCTGCAAGCATTCGAACGGGCTCGTCAGCGTCCCGACGCCCGAATAGCTTATGCATGTAGATCTGTGAGCGCCGCCCCTCTGCCAACGTTGCCCCGGGCTATGTATGCAAATCCTAACACCCGCACCCACCTAACAATACCCAGGGGCCGCTCATCTATTACGATGCTAGCAATAAAAAAACTTTTTTGACGCCGATTTTAAATCTTTGAAACACGAGAACAGCGAGCATGTAAGGACGGGAGTAGCGATCAAAACTCATTATTATTCTCATTATTATAGAATAATAAGTGGAAAACATCCTAATGTAGTTAGTTCGGTTAGTCTTAATCTTAATTAATTAATCATCTTAATTATCGATTTGAGCGGCTCGTAGCCTAGTGGCGCGGGGACTGGCCTAGCGTACCAGAGGCCCGGGTTCAATACCAACATGCACCACTGTCTTTCTCTTTCCGAGTTCGATAAGTGCATTTCGTCACGAATGCGAGCTGCTCCATGTTTCGGAATCCATGTAAAACTGTAGGTCCCCTTCCCCTACTAGGTGGTAGGGTTTAAGCCCGCCTAGGTTGGTACCATCGCATTGGATGAAAAGATGGTCGAAGCGGCAATGAAAAATTGTCCGTGTTTTCCATCCAGTTCAATGTAGCCGTGCCCATAAAGGGAAGGTCCTGGCATGGCACCATATTCTTCGGGAATGTGGTGTATTGGGCTAATGTCATAACGGCAGTTGTTAGCTATCCATGCCAGGTCGCATAAAAAAAATCAAAACGAGAATACACGTGATGCCTGATTATAAATATAAGTGACATCAATCTCCCTCGTGATTTTTACGTGTATTGTTTACACAATGCAATTGAATATCGTATTATTATTATATTTATTTGACTGGACATAGAGGGCTTATACGTCACCCACCGTCATGACATTATCCCAACCCACCGCGTTCCGAAAGTAATTAGTGCCATGGCAGGACCTTACATTTATTTACACGCCTACATTGAACTGGATGGATAACATGAACAATTTTTCATTGCCGCTTGCCTAATCGGACCTTAAGTTTTATCTGGATTCTGAAAATGGAACAGCTCGCATTCGTAACGAAATGCACTTTTCCAACTCAGAAAGAGAAAAAAGTAGGTGCATGAACAGGGCGGGCATTTGATCCCAGACCTCTGGGATGGAAGGCAAGTCCACCCTCCTCTGAACCATAGCCATGCAAATTTAGTGTTTTTTTTTCATCACTCATAGACAGTACTCGATCTGTACTGCACTCTGATTCGCATTTAACTTCATGACCATACTAAAGTCGTTGATCATAATACCCAAATCATTTTGTAAAACATATAAATGTAATGTTAACATGCGTGATGACTACATAGCTCATGTTACTCAAGTTGCAACAAGATATAATATTTTTTTGTCTCAACCCTCAATGTAACTTCAAAACAAAGTTGTATTTGTTCATTTCTCATGATGTTTAAATTTATATTTTTTCAATAACTTGAGGGTGTTTTAGATTGTATCGTAAGACTCAATCCTGACTTTTATGTGTCATAATGATGTTAGCCCAACACACCGCACACACAAATTAGTTGACATGCCAGGATCTTCCCTTTATGAGCACGGCTCAATGGAAAACACGGACAAATAGTAACCTTAATATTTATTTATACATCTATCTTATTTATTTTTTACTGGACGTAATAATTTGAACGGCCCCAGCTACCTCGACACGCGACACGACAACACGAGTCGCAACAAACACGGGAGTTATATTTATTTAGCCGCGCCGCTGAATGTCACTAGGAGCCCGTGTTACGAATCACTTGCTGCATTGATGGTAGTAGAGCCTTCCCTGCTCACTCCTTACGATTAGAAAAAAGGAAAAGTAACCATATTTATGTAGGATTCACGAAGATGTAGTCAAGCGCTGTTCACCTCCACCCTTTACTTATTATAATTATTTTATGTGAACTTACAACGCATATTCGCATCTCTCCTTCACTTTCAATATAATACTTACTATTTTATCAATCTGAATAGAAATATATGACTACGTTGTACGTGTCTCTACGATATAAAAAAATAAAATATTCATAAAAAATTAATTCTGGAAAATGGGAAATGTAGCAACATAGCCACTTCCAATATCGAAAAAAATCATCTTTTACTTCCCACCTCGCAACTAAAGAATGCTCCTGCCACCTGTGCTGGCATTCGCAATCTTTAGCAATCCTAAACGGACTTTTCTGTCTTAAGGCCCTGGTACTAGCCAAATCGCAAAGTTAGCACCCCGAGTTAACTAACTAAGTCTGACGATTAGAAGGGTCATTCTTACAATATATGATTTCTTGTAGGAAACAACCTATTTTCGTTAATGTATGTGTCCTATTTTATTTTACTTTTTTATTATTATTTTTATTTAAATAAATGATGGAATCAAAAAATATTTACAATCCATTATCAGTCCGGAGTTCTATTTGGACTTGCTGAGGCGTTTCACTATATATTATTGTTGTTAAAGGTACATTTAAATGGCGCGTTTAGTGGGCTAGTCCTAGCGCCTTAAAGATCATCAAATACATTTAAAGAGT
The DNA here is from genome assembly GCA_946894095.1 of Incurvaria masculella. Lineage (NCBI taxonomy): Eukaryota > Metazoa > Arthropoda > Insecta > Lepidoptera > Incurvariidae > Incurvaria > Incurvaria masculella. The sequence goes on along the minus strand of OX335650.1, from coordinate 2,644,002 downwards.
GATTTTCTCAAAGTCCAGCATCGCCCAATTCGTTCCCCCTCCGCAACTAACAGCCTATTCGAGTATATCCCGAGCGGAGTCCGCATTACCTCCCCGCACAGCCCTCATTACCAAATAATTCCCCCTGCCTAGAGGGCAGGGGGCGCGCGGCTCGAGCGAGCGCACAGCGGCGCGACGAGCGGCGAGACAAGCGACGAGGCAGTCGCGACGAGGATTATGCTAATGTTCACGATTGCGTACTCCGTCTCCATGTCGAATATTTCTCGATTCGCTTGGTCGCATGTGCCCATTCAGTCTAGTGAGCGCACACTCTTCAAATCTTAACTCTTAAATACTAATAATTTCCAATTACATCCACCTCTCTTACGTACGTATAATCGACCATAAAGCAATAACGCATTAATTATAGTACTTAAACTATAAACATAACTTATATTTGAGCATAAAAGAAAGCACAATTCTGCCACCTCACTGAATTGCTGAGAATTATCTGAGGTAACTCCACTCGTAATTACTAACTCCTATTAAGGGCGTGATACCGATTGCGTTAAGTTTGATATGGACTTTAGTAAAAAACATTTAATTACATTTAAAAATAACCGCTACGAATTTCGATAATCCAAAAACTATAAATGTAGACTAGGTCTAGCTATAATTTAAACATAGAGTTAAACATAAAGTCGCTAGTGCTTTTCAAACTTGACAAATATTCATCAATTTTCATAAAAAAAAAATTACACAGAATATAAGCATTCGGTTTTTACCGTTATAGTTTTCAATTCATCTTTGTGCAATTCCAAAACAAGTAGTAGTTATTTTTAAAAATAATAAAATATGGTTTCACTTGCGCCAATGCTAACGAAAACGTAAATGGCTGAAACTGGGTTCACAGGATAAAGACCAACCCTCTGAGCTAAATGTCAGTCTCCCTGCGCCAAATGGTTGCGTTACGTAGATAAGGCGCCTGAAAAATTTGTTTTGGTGACAAAAATATAAATGATATGGTAAATGGATACAAATAACGAAGCATGAAAATATCAGTACATACTTGCTTAGTGATACCAAAACTGAACGAATATTTGGTTGCATTTCGTAGTTATAGGCGATTTAGGTTAATGATATAACTTTAGGTGTATTTACGTATTTAATTCAAAAACCGACTAGTTAAGGTTGTATAATTAATAGGTATCAATATGTCCAGACAATCAGTATATTCCTCAGCAGGTACATACCAAAATCGATTTTATATAGCCAACCGCCATAAAGGCAGACCAACATATTTAGCATCAGAGGGTTGGTCTCTAACATGTGAACCCAGATTCAGCCATTTAAATCATCGTGACCAAAAATGTCGTGACCTCCCGGAATAAATCAAGTTTTACCACGCCCATAATACACGTTTTAAAACTTTAGATCAGCGCTGCTCTAGATTATTTAAATCTTCAGTTATTCATTGATTTCTCAGAGAGTCCTTAACTTATCAAGTTCAAATTTAATATTATGTAAATTCAAGTGCATCTAAACGAAATGATTTAATTTCCATAGCACAATATTTATTTGATAGAAAAATATCTCAAAAATATCTCGTTATTCCTTCGAAGTGGTAAGCATTACCAAGCTAAAAAATACAATGCACGCGCATAGTGTTCTTTAATATTTGAACCGAATATGATTCCATGCGAAAAAACAATTTTCCAAAATAATCGAAAGATAGAAAGTTGAAATAATAAGAAAACTGAATACGTTCACTTAATTTAAAATAAATGTTCATCTTAGTTTAAGCTATTGAACAACATCTCAATATTTATATATTTTCATGAGTTAAAAATTTTGCAATTAAACAATAGAAACGTTTGAATTGTTAAAGAAATGTATCGAAACCTTCCAAAACTCTCACGACAAATTATTAATTCCTATCAACGCAACAATCGTATTCCAACACACCTGAACTTAATAACACCCACCGTTACTTACTTGTTACTTGTTGTCGGGCTCGGTTTCCACACTTAAGGTGGCCCATCCCGCTCATCTCCCCATACAAAAGGGGAAAGAAGATCACGCCCATATTTCTTGTCAGAGATCCAAAATTTTGCTCAAAATAGCTTTACTTGATCGAACTAGATGTCTGATGACCATTGGCTTTGTAAGATTGTGTTTGGTTTCTAAGTTAGAAGGTCCGAAAGTTCGAATTTTTCACGCGTTTTATACAATAACTTTGGAGGTGGATTACGCAATGATAAAGTAAGAACATTGTAAAAAGATTAGTCATCAGACATAGCTTATTTAATCAAGATTTATGATCTATTTGGTTTTTTTTAGATTTTTGACTACAGCGGTCGTGGTTTACTTTTAGCTTTTAGTTTTGAAATTAAAATTTTCGTAAATCTTACCAAAACATACACTATGCACATTGTCTTTTTTGTAGACATGTTGCATCTTCCTCATCACGGAGCCTGTCTTATTCTTTGAAACAGAGAAGGTCCCAGAGTGCAACAGCACAGTTTTGTACCGAGGCCGCTAATGAGTTAGGCCCGCCGGGTTGGGCCACCTTAATAACACCCACTGTTACTTACTTGTTACTTGTAGTCGGGCACGTATTCCACACTTAAGCCTTTGTGGCGTATTTTGTGTCGAAGGTTTGTTCAGCTCATCCAGCCTAGCTCAGCCCAGAAGCGCAGTAGCCTCGATGGGTGTGCGCAGGCATCTTGGAGCGTCCTCGGTGATTCGAGGATTTCTGCCCGTTGTGTCGCTACTCCGGTGCAGTGAAGCACGACGTGAGCAGCCGATTCTTCGTCCCCTAGGCGAGCCCTGCACAAGGGACTGTTGGTTACACCTAGAACATACAGGTGTTTGTTGAGCTGACAGTGTCCAGTTAGCATACCTACCATGACGCGTAGGTTACCTTTCGTCTGCTTTAGCAAACGGCTGGTCAGGCGTGGGTTGAGTGACGGGAACGCCTCCCTTGCCTGTCTGCATTGACCGGTGCTGTTCCATAGGTCTTGGTGTTGTGTGAGAGTTCTTTGACGTAGCCACGTACGGAGCTGTTACCCACTGTTACACTATGCCCGAGATATTCCACAAAGTTTGCCAGAATCATTGCCTAATTGAAAACTGCCGCTTGTTTCGTTCCATGATCAGCATGCATAATGAATCTTCTTAGCGTCGGCTTAGAGTCTCTCGTTGCCCGCATAACATCTCCTTGTTGAACACTGTTCACGCGGCCCTAATAGACATCATTGTACACTAATATTTTTTTATATTTAACTTTTTCTATACATTTGCAATAGGCGATTTTCGCGCCAAAGTCTCGGTCAGTTTTCGCCATTTATTATTTAACTTTTTACTTTAAAAAAAATCCGTAACATGTTTACTAATACATGTTACGGATTTTTTTATTTATGGAACGGCCATTGTGAGCATATTATTAGAGATAATTATGTATTTTATTTATCAATACAAGACAAAAGTTTTTTTTTATGTGACTGAACATAGATGGCTGATACCACACCTTCTGTCATCGTATTAGCCCAACCCACCACATAGGAACTAGGTGCCATGCCAGGACCTTCCTTATATTGCACGGCTACATTGAACTGGATGGAAAACACGGACAATTTTCATTGCCGCTTCGACCATCGTTCATCCAATGCGATGGTACCAACGCGGGCGGGATAAACCCTACCACCTATTAAGTAAGGAAGGGGACCTACAGTTTAACGTGGAATCCGAACCACGGCCAGCCTCTCTCAACGGACGAATGGTCACCCATCCAAGACCAGACCGGACCCAGCGTTGCTTAACTTCGGAGAGCGATCGCCGAAGTGTCGCGCCACTGGGCCATTGAGGCTGACAGTATAGAAAAATATTTTATTATTGCTTTCACACAAAAAAAAAATACAAAATTTAAACAATCACACATTTAAGGAGAAAGGAAATCAATTCACACATGTACAATGACATTTAGAAATCATATATATGAATATCAGCATATTAGCAAGATCCGAATCTTCGGCCTCAGTGTTAACAGTGGCCGACCGCCAATAGTTTGTAAAAATTCTTAAACACGAAAAAAACCGAAGCTATGAAATATTGTTCGAATATTGAAACTGCACAAACATGATGCGGAAGAGTGGAGAAGAATTGATCCGAATGTGGAAGAGGAATGCGTTGATGAATTGGTGTTCTCTCAACATGCTGACAACGCCGATATGTGCTACGGAGGAGTCGTATTTACTACGTATAATATTCACAACGTATAAAAGATTTTTTTTTTAAAAAAAATCAAAACCATGCATATCGTATAATATTGACAACGTATAATTTTATAAAATTATACGATCTGCCGATTATACGTTGTGCATGGTTTTCAAATTTTGTTAAAATATGATATTATACGATCTGCATTTTAGACGTTCGGCCGTTCCCCCCTACGGAGAAGCGAGTCTCGGTGGAGTATGTATACTGTACCATTCCTACTCGACAAAATTATTTTTCCTTACAATCTTGCCTGCAGCAATATCTCTCACATTTCCGGTCAACAGAAATACATGCTTGCGGAGTGATGAAAAGGTGGGTCGTGATTTTAATGTTGTATACGAGTTCCTTATTAGGAAAACTCCGTTAGTGCGATATATACTTCTTGGGTTTTGACATATTAGAAGTTCTAGTGTGTAGCGTCATCTAGCGTCATACTAAGCTTCTATGCATTTGTTTTTTGCACTTGTTGGCATGTGATACTAGCAGTTCTTTGTAGAAGGCGCTAGGTCGCCACATGCTGCATGTATTCCGGCGTTTAAAAATAATTCAGGTGGTCCTACTGAATTTCTTCCCGGGAATCTTCGGAATCTGCGTAATATAGGCCACCTACCATACGTAGGTGTTAGGGTTAATTTCACACAGCTCGGTAACATAGCATTTAATGAACGTTGGTCGAAGGGACAATGAAAATGTTTGGCACTTTCATTCCAATTCAATATGATTTTTAAGATTAAGGGTCATTAAAAATGAGAAGGGAAGCAGATCTATTCCTGGAATTCCGTAATCAAGAATCAGGAATCCTGAGCATTTAAAACTGCTTTTATAGCAGCTTTCAAAACGATTTTTTGACGGAAAACCTGGATTAAATTGTAAGACTATTTATTCTCTGAAATATTTTCGTTAAGTAAATCGCTTTTAAAGCGTTTTTCTGGACTCAGGATTCCTGATTCCTGATTACTGAATTCTAGGAATAGGCCTAAAGGTCTCGGTCATCATACCCCGGAGCGGGGCCAGCGACGGACGCCGGTGGGGGCGCGCGGGGAGGCCGCGGCTAATTGGCGGCGCTGGGCGCGCGGTAACGAGCTGTGAAATTTCTTTGTGCAACGCCGCCGCCGCCTTTGACGGCGCGCCGCGAAACAATTGCACTCGAACGCAGTCATACGCGAATGTGACGGCACGATATGAGTCTGCAGCGCGTTCGCTGGCGCGTTTGCAATGCAAAGTTATGGCTGACTGGACGTGAAGTCACAGTGTACAGTCGTTTCGTCTGAAATCTATACACCGGAAATAGAAACAAATCTGATATCTCTTTCTGTCATGCTGACGTCAACCATAGAGTAAAAGGGACTATGAATTCCTTCTCTTGCCTGTGTATACAATTGAGAGGAAACGACTGTTCAACTACTAATTAATTCAATAATAACTGGTATAAAAAACCAAATTGTAGGTTTTCTGATCGATGAGGTTATGCGTATGAATATCGTGTATAAGTTATTATGTAAAAAGAATTTATCATATTTACATACTAAAATTGTTGTATCTGCGTAACATAGGACTCGGAAAAAAAAATTACCGGTTATCTAGTTTATTTTAGTCTAGTTTAACTTGGAAGAAACACCTTTGCAAGAATACGTTAAGTTCAGGATTCATTTAATATAAACCGAAAACATTTTTCTTAAAAGTCATAACGGCCAAAGTATTCAGGTATTCTCTAAAGAGCAAGATTGCTCCTGAAATCGCAATTAGATGTCATTTATAAAAAAGTGAAAAATTAAATCGATGTTTTTTCAATGAGTCAGTAGACGAATATAGGTTGAATACTTTTAATTATTATTGAGAATAAAAACATGGTTCAACTCCCTATCATTTTGTAGCATAACGGGGCACTTATGTAGTCAAGGCTGGCACTTTACCATTGCTCTATTGAAATCTTAAAAGCTAACAAAAGAGCTAAATAAATATCTGTATTTGTATCTGAAGATAAGTCGCAAATTTAAGTTTACCCAGATTTTCCGGTTTTATATGTGGAAATTTGAAAGATCAATCTTTGTTTTAGTAAGGGGTACGCTTCTTTGAATGTAATTGTTTTTTTCGATGTTGTGTTCAAAAGCCAGCATTGCAATCGCAGCGTAATAATAAAATTCAAAGCAATAAATGTATCAAGGAATAAAGTAAAAAAGTAAGTTATCCAAATAGGAATTCGGTAAAAGTCCCTTGAATAAATTCGCGTGGCGATTAGCATAAAAAATGAAAATGGACTTTTTATTACGAGTACAAAGATAATAGCTATCTGAATTTTTTCCGCGACAATCTTTAGGTAACGCGAGTAATTTTGCTACAGAAATGCAAAAACTTTTCAGTCGACAGAGGAGATAATGGCTTCTTATGATTCAAAAGAAAATGCTCGAATAAAAATAACTTCAACTTTTTCTTAACAAAATATATAGTTAAGTGATGTATAGTTAAAGTACATGGATACAATTTTATGACAAAAATATAACCATTGAATTTTAGGTACAATAATAAGTAATTCTTTTTATGTATTGTATTCATCATCCATATACAGTACACTGCACTCGGATTTGATATATTTTAACATCAGCCAGTTCAGCAAAACTAAACACAGCGAAGATGAACTGGCGAGAAACTCCGCTGTTTTTTTTAACGTCCACTTAGTTAAAACTTTAAAAAGCGTTTGTCCATTTTTTTAACAAAAACACAGGTAGAACCGATATGTTTTTCTATGCTGAGAGGTACTCAGAAAAGGCAAATCTATTTCACCTCGTGAACCAACGCTCAGCGAGGCATCATACCAGCGGATGTGTGGACTATCTCTGAGCTATCGAGCTTGTTTAAACTACGTTTGAAGACTCAACTCCTGCTCAAATCTACAACTTGGGAAAGTTGTAGGTTTGAGCAAGAGTTGAGGAAAGACACCCGCCGGATTGGAGAGAAATTAGTTTGAGAAACGGTTCAACGCAAAGGGGTGCTCTGATACTCTGCGGCCGGTTCTTATGTTGGATGGGGAGGAATAAGGGATGCACTGCCGCAGATCGACGTTCATGATACAACCTGTGACTGAGCGACTCTACACAACCCGACTGTGGCTCAGGAACTCAAGGCCAAGCTTAAGTTGTGGGTCACCAAGAAGACGTTTTCGAAGACGACATGTTTCAAATAGAAAAAATAATGGATGGCAGTCGACTACTCCGTAGTCGATGCTTATCTAAAATTCATTTAGGCCAAACGAATGTTTGATGGCGCAGCTCAGTGAATAGCGGTTTCGGAAAGCGACTGTTCGATTATTAAGACATTACATGACGAAAGTAATTCATTTCAACGCAACCATTCCAGCGCATAAGAGCTGAGGGTCGTTTCACACTTCGCGCTAACTTTGAAAGTGTTCCCATGTTCCCTTCTCGGCTATAACTTGATATAAGCATAATTTATGTGCGGGAATTTGACACGAGGGGAGCTTTTCTATGATATTCGTCGACTCAACGGGGCTTTCACCTGCTTATATCTCTTCATTCTCTCAATACGTTTCACTTATTACGAGTGCTCCAGTGCATAATACGTATTGTAACAATTCATCAGTCGGATACACAGAGTGCCTGCCTTACCGAATAAAGATGCAAAACAATGTTTTATATGTAGTGGTCGTGTTTTTTTTATGCGACCTGAAATGGATGGCTAATACCACACAACTACCGTTATGATATTAGCCCAATACACCACATTCCCGAAGGAATTTGGTGCCATGCCAGGACCTTCCCTTTATGAGCACGGCTAGATTGAACTGGATGGAAAACACGGACAATTTTTCATTGCCGCTTCGACAATCTTTTCATCCAATGCGATGGTACCAACCCGGGCGGGCTTAAACCCTACCACCTATTAGGGGAAGGGGACCTACAGTTTTACATGGATGAGGGCCACTGCCTTGAATTCGGTCAGGAGGTGAGCATATCTTCTTATTAATGTTTTAACGTAGAACATTAATGATTTCAAGAGTGGAATTCCTTTCAAATTATCGGTAGTGGGCAAATTGTTATATTAGTTTATCGCCTATACACCAAGCCATGTAAAGGTGGGCCTTCCCGCTCAACTCCCCATACAAACGTGGAAAGAAGATCATGCGCATATTTCTTGTCAGAGATCCAAAATTATACTCAAAACAGCTTTATTTGATTGGAACTATATGTGTGATGACCATTGACATTGCAAAATAGTGTTTGATTTCCAAGTTATAAGGTCCGAAAGTTTGAATTTTTCGCGCGTTTAAAACAATAACCTTGTACGTAGATTACTTTACGATAAAATAAAAACATCTCAGAAAGGTTAGTCATTAAACCTAGCTTGTTTCATGAAGATTTATAATCCATTTAGTTTTTTTTTTTTGATATTTTACTACAGCGGTCGTGATTTACTTTCAGCTATAAGTCGTTTTGTAAAAAAACTGTTCGTAAATCTTAACAAATCAAACCCTATTCGCATTGTCTGCTTTGTGGAAATGTTGCATCCTCCTTATCACGTAGCCTGTCTATTTCTTTGAAACAGAGAAGGTCCCACAGCGCAATAACACGGTTTTGTACCGTGCCCGCCAATGAGTTAGTCTCAAGGAGAAGTGCCACTTAAATGGCTAATAATACTGGCGATATGAAAAAAAATCATTAGGTTTTTCTTTATTTCAGGGACGGTCCTCACTATATGCATAGATATAAGCTTAAATAATTAATTATTGGGAAACTGATATCTTTAAGCGATTGCCTTCGACTAAATTTAACCGACTTCATCTTTTAAGTAGAAGAGTTTCCGGTATGGTTTTCACAGCCCCTGTAAAAGTTCGAAAGCCCACTGGTAGCGTATGTCACCTCTTATGTGAGGTCGTGGCGTATGCCATTGTGTATACATAAGGTCATTATGATGTTCATCTTACTTTCTCGTCAAAATCATTTACAAATAACATGCACACAAAATCCTCCACCAAAACTACAAAGTTGCATATGTATCAGTTAAAGTGCATTGATTGGGGTACTTGTGATGCAAGAATATATTCTGGAATATTTTTTCTAAGCATTCAAACTTTTTAATTTAATTTTTTTTTTTATTTGTAGGATACCATCTAAACAAACAAAATACGTCTATGTTTGAAAAATATTGCGGCTTTTCACGCGGCAGGTAGAGATATTCTCCGACGTTTCGAGCTAATCATTCAGCCCGTTGTCAAGGAGGCATCCGCCGCGCTCGTGCGCAGCGGAGTATCATAAAAATACGTCTAGTTAGTATATATTATTCATGTTTAGTATAACAAAGAAATTGTCGCTACAATTATTTTGTAATTATCTTCTTCTCTGTAATATCCTTGCACATAACACACCCACTCAAAGATATCTTAAAGGAAAATCCATCCGGCTATTTCTCCGACAGCCGCCGTCCTCGGCGAAGCCTTAATTGCACTGGGAAAGTGTTCAAAGGACACGTCGATATCCTGCAAAAATATAAAGTGAAATCCAAAGTCCCCGATAGGGGAGCGGATGTTGTTTGAAACAAAGAGCGCTCTAGTTGCCCGTGAAGATAAAAATAGTTTCGACTCTACGGATTTATCCGCCATCCGTATGGATTGTGCGCCTCGCCTCGCCAATAGATTTATAGTTGAAGATTTGGCCTCGGACGGGTTAAGCCGGGGGTCGGGGAACATGGCTCGCTCCTTGTCGCAGGTCAGAGTGTACACCGGGATCTGCAAAGATTGGACTCGACCAAGCCAGATTTGTGATCCCGCTTGTTTTTCATCTTTACGACTGTCCATCGAAGAGGACATTTTTTTTTTGTGACTGGACATGGATGGCTAATACCACACCTTCTGTCATGGTATTAGCCCAACACACCACATAGGAACTAGGTGCCATGCCAGGACCATCCTTATATTGCACGGCTACATTGAACTGGATGGAAAACACGGACAATTTTCATTGCCGGTTCGACCATCGTTCATCCAATGCGATGGTACCAACCCGGGCGGGACGAACCCTACCACCTAGTAAGTAAGGAAGGGGACCTACAGTTTAACGTGGAATCCGAACCACGGCCAGCCTCTCTCAACGGTCGAGTGGTCACCCATCCAAGACCAGACCGGACCCAGCTGACATTGATAGACGCCTGCCATTGCGCTTGACTGGCCATCTGTTGTGCCTTCTTCAATTTATAATGAGCTCTAACCATCATATAGCTATTCACTCTCACAAACAAAAGAGTTTTATGCACCCCATATTTTTTATTTATACACACAAATATATGGGGGTTGAATCGAATTTTTTAGTCAACAAAAGTCGTAGAATGCAATTTTGTACACAGAATCACAGCTGGTTGTGACTATTGGTAGCTATGCACCGCTATGCATTACCTCAACATAAAACTCGTGTTCTAACCAATGCAGTAAACTAGAAAAACATTTACTTAGACTAAAATTGTCATCCCGCCAAGGACTGGTTACGTTAATGCTAATTTTAAGAGTTTTTTATAAGCCATACGAAATTACATTGAAAAAAATTACCAACTGCTCTCTGTTTTAGCACAGTTTAAACTCAGTAATTTATGGTAAAGTATTTCTTATTACTATTTATCTACGAGTATTACGGTTAATATCTGTAAAGAGCTAAAAAACTTAATATTAAACAGTTATTTTAACCTATTAAACAGTACCGATTGGCAAAAATAGCTCGTGTCATTGATCAGATGATTTCGAAGCAGTTAACTTAACTGATTGAATATTACAGCTCACTACAAATGAGACGTGCAACTGTCCAATTTCTATAGGTATAGCAATTATAACAGATTGGATATTACCTTTTCACTGAATGTAAAACGTATAGAAGAATGGAAAAAAATACTAAAGCTAGAAACAGTTTTCGGAAAGGTTTGTGAACAGTAGGTGAGAGAAAACTTTTATGTCAGAGAGTTAGAAAAACTATTAAAATATACGGTAACATTTAATGTTTAAGGCTATTTTCACTCAGAGTAACGAACTTATTGATTTGGCTCAATTTTAACAGCTATTATCCGAATTGCAGTTAAATCCACTAAATATTATTTTCAGTGTACTTTTATAGTGGTATGACCACGAGTCATATGTTTTGGTGATTTACACGTTAATCTCTCATCCAAAACTAGTCGAGGAAAATGAATTCCTAGTGGTTACACATGTGTGATGAATTGGTGTGACCGCGACTCCGCACCGAGCAATATACTGAAAGAAAAACCGACCAAGTGCGAATCGGACCTGCACATGAAGGGTCCCGTACCATCGTAGAAGATTTTACACAAAAAACCCACGTTTGTTGTATGGGACCCCCTTTAATTTTTTTATATTTTTTTATTTTACCTATTTGTTGTTATAGCGGCAAAATAAATACACACTCTGTAAAAATTTCAGCTGCCTACCTATTACGGTTCATGAGATATAGCCCTGTGACAGACGGACGGACGGACGGACGGACGGACGGACGGACGGACGGACGGACGGACGGACGGACGGACGGACGGACGGATGGACGGACGGATGGACAGCGGAGGCTTAGTAATAGGGTTCCGTTTTCACCCTTTGGGTACGGAACCCTAAAAAACCTGCCATCAAAGTCGGTTAATACTGAAAAATCATTGCTATAATTTACAAAGTTCTCGGTAATTTTAAGAAGAATCCTCACCTCCGGCCGCAAGACGAAACGGTAAGTCAAGCCAGCCGCGCAGTAATCTCCAGCGGAGGCATTAACGCTGATATGCTTAAGCTCCTTTGAGGAAGATGAAATTGCGTGATTTTCGAATTTGGCCTCCGCGGAGCGATTTTATTAAAGCCGCATTCGCTCCTGAGGTGCTCCGCGCGACAAAGGCAGGTCGCGGGGCGACATCCCTCATTCAATTTTGATTAAATTCTTTTTCGGGATTCATTCTCACTATAAAGTTAATATTCCGGCGTTTATAATCCCCCCAATCTCTCTTCCCGCTTCGCTCTTTTCGAATTCTCGATTTACCCGAGCACCTCGTCGTGGTCGCGTAGGGGAAGTATCTTTTTAGGGTTCCGCACCCAAAGGGTACCAAACGGAACCCTATTACTAAGCCTCTGCTGTCCGTCCGTCCGTACGTCCGTCCGTCCGTCTGTCACAGGGCTGTATGTCATGAACCGAAATAGGTAGGTACGTGAAATGTTCACAGAGTGTGTATTTATTTTGCCGCTATAACAACAAATAGGTAAAGTAACAAAAAAAAAACAAGGGCATCCCATACAAAAAATGTGATTTTTCGTGTTAAATCTAGTATTGATACGGAACCCTTTGTGTGCGAGTCCAACTCGCACCTGGCCGGTTTTTGGATCTGTATTCGTTTAGTAAGTAAGAAAATATTGCAATTTGCGATTTGGGAGCTCGGTAAGGTACAGGTAATTTCTGTGCCAGAGAAAGAACTCGCCCAAACAGTGCTTTGGTAAGAAGCGTGACTTGAAAAGACTAGCACATGGAAATAATTCGGTAAAGGATTGCAGTAATTTTTACAGCTATTCACAGTCGAGTAAGATGTATAACGTACATATAATGTGCTGAACTCATAGTCTTTATATTTACATTTTACATTTATGATGGCGCTATACACCAGATTTAGGTTAAGTTTGTAAGATTCATATATATATTTTTAATGTTTCTCCTTATGTTTTTCTCGTGAGCGGTGGTATTGATTAATTAACTACTTAAATTTGAATTAAGTTTTAAACTTATTTTGTGACTGGCGAAGTATGTTCGCCAGTTCTTAAATATACTCCGTTGAATGGGGCATTTGAGACATGCATGAATTCGCCCGTCCATGAAATCTTCAGAATGTGTACAAATACAGGTTTTAAAAATGAATGACTCAGAATCTAACATTTTTTTTCCCCGGAACTTAGGTATTTTGGCCAAAAACACAAAATATGCGGTATCATTTGCTGCAAAAATGGCCCGCCAAATTTCTTTTCAATGTCTAATAAAATGGGTTAATAGGTATATATGTGTTCAGGAATCCAACAATTTTTTTACACAAAAGCGGGTTTTTTTAAAAAAATACACAGTTTTCGCTCTCATAAAATCGGCATAATTGGCCAGCCCAATCTGTCGTCACACATTGTTTTTTAATTCTAATCAGATCGATAATTTCAAAGAATCCAACAAAATTGTTACTGGCAACACATATATTTTGCAAATGCCCAAATAAAGTGAACAGCAAAATTGGCCCGCGCACTTTTTGAAATATAATGACAATAAAAGATATAATCGAAGATACTTTTAACAGAATCCAACAAAAAAGTTACACGACCGTCAGTTTTGCAGCGTTTAACGCAACTTTGAATTTCGCGCTAAAACGGCAAGATGAGCGCGGGTGGTAGGCTGAGGCAGGCCGAAGCGGGACGGCAGCGGCGGCTGAGGCACGTGTTTCAATATGTGTGATTGCGTAAGTGTGCGTGTGCGCCGACCTTTGCTCGAGGCAACGAAACGCTCGAGGCGCGGGGCTTTGGAGTGTGGTGGCAAAGATAATACTAATAATTACTTTGGTGGTGCATAATCGAATGTACCTAAAGCGAGCGCGTAGTTGGGAGCTGGCGAGCATTTCGGATGATTTTGGTAAATAAATTGGTCATGTACGTGCATAACTCGTGTATGTTTTCTATGGCAAGTGACACATCTTTATAACCGGCTCGACTCGTAGATTCTAGCAGTTGTATTCAGAGTGAACTGTAATCATTTTATACGGATTATCACTGGACTAACCATGCAAAATAATACATAGGACGGACATAATCCGGGTCGTCAAGTTAGACCGCCCACTCTGAATACTACTTTTTTAGGGTTCCGTACCCAAAGGATGCCAACTCCGCTCTCCGTCCGTCCATCCGTCCGTCTGTCACAGGGCTCTATCTTATGAACCGTAATAAGTAGGAAGGTGAAATTTTCACAGAGTATGTATGTATTTTATTTATTTATTACTTTTTAGGGTTCCGTACCCAAAGGGTGAAAACGGAACCCTATTACTAAGCCTCCGCTGTCCGTCCGTCCGTCCGTCCGTCCGTCTGTCCGTCTGTCACAGGGCTGTATCTCAGTAACCGTAACAGGTAGACAGTTGAAATTTTCACAGAGTGTGTATTTATTTTGCCGCTATAACAACATATAGGTAAGATTAAAAAATAATTAAAATTAAAGGGGGCTCCCATACAAAAAACGTGATTTTTTTGTTTTTTTTTTCTACGATGGTACGGAACCCTTCGTGTGCGAGTCCGACTCGCACTTGGCCGGTTTTTAATATGTTGTTATATGATTAAAAAAGTAAATAAAATGTTATACCCACCGGATTTTTATTTGAATTAAAAAAAATAAGTGCATTTTATGTTTCCTTCATATTGACTTTTATGTGGCTAGAGAAAATTGATAATGTATTCAACTTATCAGTATATTCACTCCATTAGCATGAAAAAAGATCGTCTGTGTATAAAGTATCGGTGAAAATGCGTCTTAACAATGTTTTAAATTTTAAATGTATGGAAATAAAAATACCGTCCATCTTTTTTCGCTTATGGAGTCTTTGACTTGCTATCTTTAATGGTGAAAACCTCATTTCAATCTGACCATTAATTTCCGATATATTCGCATGTCAATGCTGTCAAAATTGTACAGTAAAATTTCAAAAATATAATTAAAAGGATTTTTTACCGATTTAAAAAAAAAATCAAAAATATGTTCAATATCGAAAATAGGCAACGTTCAATAGGTGCAAATGCCTTAAACAATGTTTTAAATTTAAAAGTATGTAAAATTTACTGTTTTGAGTGTATTCAAATGCGAATATCTCGTTATTGAGTCGTCAGATTTTAATTAAGTTTTCATCATTTAAAATAACAGGTTGAAGACTCCATTAGCAAACAAAGATGAACGGTATTCATATTTTCACACATTTAAAATTTTCAAATTTTTTGAAAGGAATTTTAAAGAAAGAGGCATTTATACCGATACAAATGTTTATACCGTATACACAGATTTAAATGAGGTTTTCACCATTAGAGATAGCTCGGCAAAGACTCCATTAGCAAAAAATATGGAACCAAAAATTATGAAAATTACATACAAAACTTTTTTGTGTTATATCTTGTACGATGGTACGGAACCCTTCGTGTGCGAGTCAGACTCGCACATGGCCGGTTTTTCATGCCCATGGAGTCGTTGACGTGTTATTTTAAATGATGAAAACTTCATTAAAATCTGACGACTAATTTACGAGATATTCGCATTTTAATACGCTCAAAACAGTAAATTTTCAATACCTTTATATTTAAAACATTGTTAAAGGCATTTTCACCGATCCAATGTTATCTATTTTTGATTTAGAACACATTTTTCATGTTTTTATCAGACCGGTGAACAAGCCTCTTTAAAATTGTTTTAAGTTTTAAATGTATGGAAAATGTACTGTTTCGACAGTATTCACATGCGAATATCTCGGAAATTAATAGTCAGATTTTAATAAAGTTTTCACCATTCAAAGTAATAGGTTGAAGACTCCATGAGCAAACAAAGATCAACGGTATTTATATTTTCACACATTTAAAATTTTCAAAGGTTTTTAAACGAATTTTAAAGAAAGAGGCATTTATACCGATGCAAATGTATGTACCGTATATACAGATTTGAATAAGGTTTTCCCCATTAGAGATAGCACGTCAAATACTCCATAAGCAAAAAATATGGAATAAAAAAATTGTCAAAATTACGTACAAAACTTTTTTGTGTTATGCCTTGTAAGACGGTACGGAACCCTTCGTGTGCGAGTCAGACTCGCACATGGCCGGTTTTTCATGCTCATGGAGTCGTTGAAGTGTTATTTAAAATGATGAAAACTTCATTAAAATCTGACGACTAATTTATGATATATTCGCATTTGAATGAGCTCAAAACAGTACATTTTCAATACCTTAACATTTAAAACATTGTTAAAGGCATTTGTACCAATCTAACGTTTTCTATTTTCGATATAGAACACATTTTTCATGTTTTTTTTAGACCTGTGAAAACGCCTTTCAAAAATTGTTTTAAGTTTTAAATGTATTGAAAATGTACTGTTTCGACATTATTCACATGCGAATATCTCAGAAATTAATGGTCAGATTTAAATAAAGTTTTCACCATTCAAAATAACAGGTTGAAGACGCCATGAGAAAACAAATAACATATTTAAAATTTTCAAAAATTTTTGAAGGAATTTTAAAGAAAGAGGTATTTATACCGATACAAATGTGTGTACCGTATATACTGATTTCAATGAGGTTTTCACCATTAGAGATAGCACGTCAAAGACTCCATAAGCAAAAAATATGGAATTAAAAATAGTCAAAATTACATACAACACTCTTTTGTGTTATGTCTTGTATGACGGTACGGAACCCTTCGTGTGCGAGTCAGACTCGCACATGAAGGGTTGTTAAGGGCACTTTCACCGATCCAACGTTATCTATATTCGATATAGAACACATTTTTCATGTTTTTTTAGATCGGTGAAAATGCATTTCAAAAATTGTTTCAAATTTTAAATGTATGGAAAATGTACTGTTTCGACAATATTCACATGCGATTATCTCAGATATTAATGGTCAGATTTAAATAAAGTTTTCACTATTCAAAGTAATAGGTTGAAGACTCCATGAGCAAACAAAGATCAACGGTATTCATATTTTCACACATTTAAAATTTTCAAAGGTTTTTAAACGAATTTTAAAGAAAGAGGCATTTATACCGATGCAAATGTATGTACCGTATTTACAGATTTAAATGACGTTTTCACCATTAGAGATAGCACGTCAAAGACTCCATAAGAAAAACATATGGAATAAAAAAAAAGGTAAGATTACATGCAAAACTTGTTTGTGTTATGTCTTGTTCGACGGTACGGAACCCTTCGTGTGCGAGTCAGACTCGCACATGGCCGGTTTTTCATGCTCATGGAGTCGTTCAGGTGTTATTTTAAATGATCAAAACTGTATTAAAATCTGACGACTAATTTACGAGATATTCGCCTTCGAATGCGCTCAAAACAGTAAATTTTCAATACCTTTACATTTAAAACATTGTTAAAGCCATTTTAACCGATCCAACGTTTTCTATTTTCGTAATAGAACACATTTTCTTTAGACCGGTGAAAACGACTTTTAAAAATTGTTTTAAGTTTTTAATGTATGGAAATTTTACTGTTTCGACAGTATTCACTTGCGAATATCTTGGAAATTAATGGTCAGATTTAAATGAGATTTTCACCATTAAAGATAGCACACCAGAGACTCCATAAACAAAAAAGATGGACGGTATATATAATTCATACATTTAAAATTAAAAAAAATGTTTTGAGACATTTTCACCGGTACTTTATACACCGACGATCTTTTTTTATGCTTATGGAGTCTTCAACGTGTTATTTGAATTGATGAAACTTTACTAAAATCTGATGAGTAATTAACTAGATATTCGCATTTGAATACGCTCGAAACAGTAAATTTTCCATACTTTTAAATGTATGGTCAGTATTATATGACCGGTGCAAGCGAATTGCGGGGTATTTCACAGGCGTGCTCGGGTCTAGCGCTTTCGGCTCCTATTTGCCCTGACGCCCAAGGCACAACATAATTCAATAAGTAAATATACTTTTTCGTACTAAGCTAGTGCGGCACTGAATCCAAGAACGTGATATATCACGTTCTTCATTCATGAATGTATGTATAATCCACCGTGAATCAATTTGTGATTTATAAATATGTAGTTTATCTAATTTCAGTGATTTATCTTCGCGGAATCATCTTGCATAAAAATAAAATAACTCAAATTGTATTCAACTTTTACCAAAGTATTTTACTCATTTACATGTGTATATTCGACGATCACTAGCAATTACAAAAGAATACCTTTATCAAATTGGCGAATTAATTAATTCAAATTTCACATCACACTTTATAAACTCTTGTCCATTATGCAGGTACTACGCATGAAAACGAACTATACATAAGTATCACCAAAGATAATACTAATAATTACTTCGTAATCGGTATCACTAACACAGGCTAAACCCTTTCTTACCGCCGCCACCGTTCCCACGCCACCGCGCCGCACTGCCTCCGCACCGCGCCGCCTACCACCCGCTTTCGCCAAGCTATTTTAGCGCGAAATTCAATGTTACGTTATACGCTGCAAAACTGACTGGCATGTAAATTTTTTGTTGGATTCTGTTAAAAGTATGTTCGTCTATATCATTTATTATCATTATAATTTAAAAAATGGGCGGGCAAATTATGCGGTTTACTTTATTTGGCCATTAGCAAAATATATGTGTTGCCAGTAACAAATTTGTTGGATTCGTTGAAATTATCGATCTGATAAGAATTAAAAACAAATGTGTGACGACAGATTGGGCTGCCCAATTCTGCCGAGTTTATGAGAGCGAAAACTGTGTATTTTTTAAAAAAAACTCGCTTTTGTGTAAAAAAGTTGTTGGATTCCTGAACACATATATACCTATTAACCCATTTTATTAGACATTGAAAAGAAATTTGGCGGGCCATTTTTGCAGCAAATGATACCGCATATTTTGTGTTTTTGGCCAAAATACCTAAGTTCCGGGAAAAAAAAATGTTAGATTCTGAGTCATTCATTTTTAAAACCTGTATTTGTACACATTCTGAAGATTTCATGGACGGACGATTTAGTGCTTTGGTAAGCCCCAAATTTTAGCTTAATTCATTGGCGTAATACATAACGATTGCATAGCATAACGATTATTGACACGTTCAATTGTAGTTACCTACCTATGAATGCAATAAAAGAATATAATACAATACAAATACAAAAATGCAAGCATTGCAAAATAATTGAAAATGCACGTTTAGTTTCAAAAAATAAAATATCGTGGTAAAAATTGCAGTATTTATTTCGAAACCAAAATAATGTGCTTATTTTTTTCCTGCTACACCTTTACAATGACTTTCAATTGAACGAATGGAATTTCTATCTAACACAACATTATTGTACCCAAAAAGGGCCGGATTACCTTGGAACCTCATTGGAGTCTCCACCTAACGCTGAATAACCGGTTCTCACTTTCTCATTACCTGCGGCTCCTTTAGCGTGTCCCAAATCGGCTGAATCTGAATTCGTCTTCATCAAATATGTCGTTACAGCCGAGCGGGCCCTCAAAGAACCGAATGATTCCGTGAATTCTATAAGGCGAATGGCAGATAATGCACTCAAAGACTTGGCTACGTCTTCAGACCGCCGCTGCCTCCGCCTTTGAGACGACACAAAGCCCCCCCAGATGTCAATCGCACGCAGAGCCTTCGATACTGCCGTTCGCTATTTTCCCGAAGACTTATTTTTTCAACGCCTTTATCTGCGCTTATTAGGAGTAGATACTGATATCTGTCAAGCTCATTATCGCAAAAGTGTGTCTTGCCGATGACACCTCGGGGGCACGAAATACTTTGTTACATTGCCAAATAAGTATTTCTTAAGATGAGCCTATGAATTTACGTCTCTGTATGCCCTCAAGATTAGTGAAACTGTGAACCATTTTAAGATCGTTATTTCATACCAAATGTACCTTAACATTTTCTTGTTATAAATGTTGGATTCTTTCTTAAGGTGGCCCAACCCGGCGGGACTAACTCATTCGCGGGCATGGTACAAAACCGTGCTGTTGCGCTCTGGGACCTTCTCTGTTTCAAAGAAAAAGACAGGCTCCTTGATTAGGAAGATGCTACATGCTCTCTAGCAAGTCATATGTCCACATGTCCACAAAAAAGTAAATGTGCATAGTGTATGATTTGGTGGAATTTACGAAAATTTTTAATTACACAACGACTAATATCTAAAAGTAAACCACGACATCAGCTGTAGTCAAAAATGTAACAGAAACAAAATATATTATAAATCTTGATTAAATAATCTATGTCTGATGACTAATCTTTTCATGATGTTTTTACTTTACAATTGCGTAATCCACCTCCAAAGTTTTTGTATAAAATGCGCAAAAAATTCGAACTTTCGGACCTTATAACTTAGAAACCAAACACAATTTTACAATGCCAACGGTCATAAGAAATTTAGTTCGATCAAATAAAGGTATTTTGAGCAAAATTTGCGATCTTCGACAAGAAATATGGGCGTGATCTTCTTTCCCCGTTTGTATGGGGAGTTGAGCGGGATGGGCCACCTTAAAGGGTAAACTAGACTAGATCCAAACTTCACAAGAGACTCTCAGGTATTGATAAATTGTTTATATGGTAAAAGAACTTAACAAGATCACTTTTCTTGCGACAAACAACTTGAAGTATTCGAAAACGATGCAATAGCTAGCTAGAAGAGCTACAGCTTCGTTCAAATAAATTAACTTTATTATGAGAGACGTTCAAATTATATTGTCAAAGCAAACTGAAAATGTAACAACATGATATCTAGGTACATCATTATTAAAAGCTTCATTTTGAAACTCTATTAATTCACATATTAAAAGGTAACTTGGGTACAGGAAGATGGCCTGTTACAATATGTAGTGTTGATGGTAGAGACAGAGATCACAAGAAGTATTTACAATATTGTAACGCATAATTCATAACCTACTATGCAAATTACGGTTACATTCAAGTTAGCTCTTAAAATAAATGTAAAGTATTTCTCATCAGCGCATAGTATATTCAGGTTTAGAGGAAATGACAAAATTAAATTTGCCCGTAGCGCTAATCAAATAAATTCTTAAAGGCCTTAAGCATGTCCCCAAATACTCACAACTTCAATGGGCACTAATGATTTTCGGAGCGCAGAGATTTTCAATATTAGGCCGTATTACCAGGTAACGTCAAATGTCCTCACAAGGCCAGTGACGCCGCTGAATTTCAGAGGTAATTCACCATAATTGGTACTCGAATATATCTTCAGGACGGTGATAATATTTCCACAACTTTCCCGGAGCCAATAAGTAGACGTACGATCTAATCATGGTGGCTTATGGCTGTAATCTGGGTGCGTGATCTTGCGCGTCGAATTTATTAACCGCTCTAATGTACCGGATAATTATCCACGCTTCTCATTTCGTAAAGCTATTGAGAATGCACGTAAGAGCACTATAACTCTACAAGACCTATCACACAGACTATGTAAATAGAGGATACTTAATATCACACGTTTGCGAGCGGTGGCATTAATTAATCAACTACTTAAGTTTTAAACTTATTTGGTGACTGGCAAAATATGTTTGCCAGTTCTTATGTGCATGGAAGTATGCGACATTTATATTTTTGACATAGACCTAGCATAACGATTCTTGACATGTTTAAGTGTAGGTTACCTACCTATGAATGCAATAAAACAATACAATACAATACAATACATCTTAGGAATCATGTTTGGGTACTGGATTCCAAAGACTTATGACTTCGTTTATTTATGACGTATATTTTTCTATTTTTCCTCAGTGGAAAAAGGCAAAGGGCTTCGCCATTCAGCTTTTTTTTTTTTCATTCCATTTGTATCCCTAATAAGTAATACATGCTTTTGTCATCTACTAGCCACCATTAAGAACAAAAAACTAGAATAAAAGGGAAAACAAAATCAAAAATTTGACGAGATTTGAACCACCCGCCACAGTTGGACATATTTCTTCAGACGAGAAATGTTTCGCGTTAAACTGGCCTCTAATAAATATGTAAAGTTAAAATGGTTGACTAGTTTCAAGAATGTTTTGAAAAATGTTACGGCTTCTACGAGAATGTCTCCTCCCGCCGCGTGAAAAGCCGTAACATTTTTCAAACATGTTTAACTACCGCGCTAATCTCAAAAGTATCATAGTTTCAAGAATTATTTAGCGGGCAAAATGGCGGCTGTGATCCAGCAGTGGGGGTGACAGGAGGGGAAATAGGAAATGCCATGTTTCGTGCAATGACACTCTACAAAAAAAACTGGGTACAAAATACTCCTCTTACGTTTTATGTCTACAGGAGGAGAGAGTAAATATGACAAATTAGTCACTCGCGACATCCGGCGAGGGAGGACGCCCGTCGAATTGGATCATTTCTCTTTCGTGGTATCATTCTTTAAAATGTAGGAAATCTTTATTTCAAGGTGGCCACCGCTCGCTGCACCTCGCACAGTGTTATGTTCAACCTTTTAATCTATACTATTCTATAGTAATAATAAATCTGTAAGGGGTGTTCAGGGAGTAAATTGCTTTGTTTTCTAAGATACTTCGTTTGTAGAATTTATGTGTGATACTAAAACTAAATTGACGATTTTTAGAAATCAGTTCTGTATGTATGTATGTATGTATGTTCCTCCATAACTCTGAAACCGATCATCCGAATCAGATGAAACTTAGTACACGTACATTTAACTACCCGGGAATTAGGATATAATTTAGTACCGCTTACGTTAAGATGTGGCTGTCATACAAACCTGAATGCTCCGCGCGGCTCGGCTGGAGGGCGGCGGCGCTTACTTTTACTAATTGTACCGAAGTACGTCCTGTCCTGGACCAGTTTGACCCTATTTTAGAACAGTCATGTGGGCAACCTTTTTATCCATGAAAAAATTTTGCCGACACTAATCCGAGCGGAGCCGGGTACCGCAGCTAGTAGTAAATTAAATAATACATCCTTTTCGGGTTTTTACATATTTCATATTATACCTGCAAGGATATCTATAAAAACTTTAAAGTGATAATATAAGGAAGGAATATTTTTATTCAGTCGTTAATTTTGGAGACCAGCCCTCTTTTTAATATAACCTATGGCAGTTAAATTGTGGCATTGAATTAGTCCCATTTTTAGGAATCCGCTTTTCGTAACAGCATTGACATCATAGCGAAAAGCAACTGTAATAATAAACAAAAATCATAAATCCTTAATGATTTTACAAAAAAAAAATGTTGACAGAAGCATTTACATATAAGTGATTATTTAATGAATGTGCACCAAAATAATCCACAAAGAAGAACTTTTTCTGCGGGTTCTTCTTTACTAAGTTGATCGAATCCGCGGATAATCACTTCATGACGGTCCCTGCATCTTAATTTTGTAACTAGACAATACCGGTTACTACCCCCGTCGTCAAATTAGCCCAACAGTCTGCATTACGAAAGGAATTAGGTGCCATGCCAGGGCATCTCCTTTATGGGCATGGCTACGATGAATCGGATGGAAAAAAGGAATTATTTTTCATTGCCGCTTCAACCAAATTTTAATCCATAGAACGACCACAATTCGAGCCAGGACCTATTAGGGGAAAGGTACCTACAGTTTTACGTGGATTATAAACCATGGAACAGCCAGTCTTCATGACGAAATACACTTATCCAACATACAAAAAATATTACTTCATAATAACAATCCAATGGACCTTGTCGTAGTATATTTTCGAATCTCTATAGCTAATTCTATAGCTATAGCTAACCTATTATTATGTTTAAGTAAATGATACAGGTTTTTAAAATCATTGAAAACTAAGTAAGTTTGCAGGTAATTTCTGTTGATATTATTGTGATATAAATAATAATAATAATGACGTAATAAAAACGTTTATTGCACAGTAAAGTGTACAAAAGGTTCTTTTGGTATATTTGTTTCCTGATAAATATATAATCAAAATAATATTTTGTATATTTGTTTCCCAGTACGTTCTATTTTTTACCAGTGTGCGCTGTGGAGGCAAAAACATTATCGACGTTAAGAGTGTCCGACGTTCCCTAAAGATAAATCTCGGTTGCAAGCCATGCCTGTTCACTGTTGTAGCAGTCATGCGACTCCGAGGCAGTGTTGCATTTGTCAACGCTTGTTTTCCTGAAAAAAATTAAAAGACTGTTTAAGTATAGTTTAAATGAATTTTAAGAACTGAGTAATAAAACCGGCCAAGTGCGAGTCGGACTCGCACACGAAGGGTTCCGTACCATCGTACAATATTTATCATAAAAAATCACGTTTTTTTGTATGGGGGCCCCCCTTTCATCTTTATTATTTTAAAATTTTACCTATTTGTTGTTATTGCGGCAAAATAAATACACACTCTGTGAAAATTTCAGCTGCCTACCTATTACGGTTCATGAGATACAGCACTGTGAAAGACGGACGGACGGACGGACGAACGGACGAACGGACGGACGGACGGACGGACGGACGGACGGATGGACGGACAGCGGAGGCTTAGTAATAGGGTTCCGTTTTCACCCTTTGGGTACGGAACCCTAAAAACACAATCTAGACTTTCAAGTTTTTTTCATCCTCACATATTTCGTTTAAGCAACGTATTAAAATAACAAATTTGTGTGGTCACGGTAAGAAAAAACATCGTAACATAAACTTGTGGGGATTTTTTCTTATTAATTTGTCATTACTTCTTTTCAAGTTACTGTAGACATAAATTAATAAAATGAATAGTTCCATGTTGGCTATTCAAAAACTTTTTATATATTACTCGCTTCGGAATGGATAAAACGGATTCCACGAACGCAGTGAAGAATAACGAGCAATTACACTGCAGTGGTATACAGGGTGTCATAATGGCCAGTGCATAAAATTTGGGAAAACAAATATTGGGATTGAAACAAACAAAAAAAAACTTTTTACTGAATATCCGCTATATAATAAGTTAGACTTTCCATACAAGCTTATTCAATAATTTAGCGTAAAAAGAATCAAATGATCCGTAAGTACATGCAACGTTCCCATTGCATGTACTTGGCGTGGATAGTTAATATCACACCTACTGCCATTAGCCTGATACGCCACGTGGGATCCAGGTTCCATGCCAAGACCTTACAACGTCGCGTCAAATTACACTAGACATAACCATAAATTTCAAAAATGTATATCTCGGTAACTAGACACTTAAGAGAAAAAAAATACAACTTTTTTGTCTCGGAAAATCATGAGGCTACAAACATCACGCTAGCGAAATTAATGTACAGCCGTTACGACACCCTGTTTAATGTAGGATTCGCTTTCGTCCACATTGATGTTATAGGTACATTTATGAGCTAAATGGTAAAGCCAATTTTTGGTACAAGATTCTTAGGAAAATCATAAAGAACTAAAAAGAAACAGCAACCCTTAATTCGATCGGCCTAAGAATTAAAATACGTGTATTATTGTAAAAGTATTTTCTTAAGGTGGCCCAACCCGGCGCGCCTAACTCATTCGCGGGCACGGTACAAAACCGTGCTGTTGCGCTCTGGGACCTTCTCTATTTCAAAGAATAAGACAGGCTCCGTGATAAGGAAGATGCAACATGTCCACAAAAAAGACAATGTGCATAGTGGATGATTTGGTAAGATTTACGAAAATTTTAATTTCAAAACGACTTATAGCTAAAAGTAAACCACGACCGCTGTAGTAAAAAATCTAACAAAAACCAAATAGATTATAAATCTTGATTAAATAAGCTATGTCTGATGACTAATCTTTTTACGATATTCTTACTTTATCATTGCGTAACCACCTCCAAAGTTATTGTATAAAACGCGCGAAAAAATCGAACCTTCGGACCCAAACTTAGAAACCAAACACAATTTTACAATGCCAATGGTCATCAGACATCTAATTCGATCAAATAAAGCTATTTTGAGCAAAATTTTGGATCTCTGACAAGAAATATGGGCGTGATCTTCTTTCCCCTTTTGTATGGGTAGATGAGCGGGATGGGCCACCTGAATGCTTTTTCCGATATGAATGGCCCAGTATTTTAGTAGACGAAAACCAAATATAAATTACACTTTTCTTATATTTATTATTGAATGTAAAGCGTGTATATTTATATTTTTAAATAAAAACAATTTGAATTTTTAATTTGAATTATATGCTCAGTGACAATGTATTGTTTGCACTCATCGTATGAGTGAGCGGCGTATTATTCTAATTTTATAGAAAAAATACATTATCCATGGTCTCCACCCACATGAATGGAAAATAGGCTCTACCCACTTATCTCCACGAGCACTTAAGAGTGGAGAGCTCACACGCGCACAGATATAGGTCAAGAGATGAATTAAATTTCCGATCAGCGTGCTGTAATTGAATTTCTCGTGTCACAAAGACACTCGTAGACCACTTACATGAGAAGGGAATATGTCGTAGGTGAGCCAACATTTTTAGATTCTTATCTTATTCTGAAATTAAGGGTCTATCTCTCTCAAATCTATTCTCAATCCCTGAATTTACATATTCGGTTTTCATTGATGAACCTTTAGACTTCCTTAGGTATTTTTCCCGCAAATCATATTTGCCACATTTTGCCCTTTGCAATAGGGCCAATTTCGCGCCAAAACCTTTGTCAATATCGACCAGCCTTCGCCCATAAAGCGAATTTCAACTCGGTCCATATTGTCATGGGC
This sequence comes from Incurvaria masculella, assembly GCA_946894095.1. Taxonomy (NCBI): domain Eukaryota; kingdom Metazoa; phylum Arthropoda; class Insecta; order Lepidoptera; family Incurvariidae; genus Incurvaria; species Incurvaria masculella. The sequence goes on along the minus strand of OX335650.1, from coordinate 2,617,326 downwards.
CTACCGAACGGAAGCCAAGAGGTTGTCGGCATGTTGTCTAAATGTATTGTTTTTTCACGTTCGCCGCTTCGAAGTTAGGTTATTCTTACCCTACCCCTCATAATAATGTGTACCATTTTTATTTTCTTCTTATAAGCGCCTGCTTTTAAAAATAATCGCCGAGAATAAAGAAGAAACTTAAAATGTATACAGTACAAACAGACATATTTATCATCAAATCTCGCTTAAAAATTAAGTCAATTATGATAAAGATTTTCTGCTATTAATGCATTTACTGTTAGTATCTATAAATGAGCACATACAATTAATATTAAACAATAATTTTAACCTATTGAACAGTACATATGTGAAGGATTAGATATATTTTAACGATTATATTACCTATTGAACATTACGGCTGACTACAAAACAGGTGTGCACTGTCCAGTTTCTATAGGTACAGTCAATTTAACAGATTGGACAGTACCATTTCACTGAATATAAAATGGGTATAATAATAGAAACAATACTAGGGCTAGAAATAATTTTCACACAGTTAAGGAAATCATTAAAATATGCGGTAACATTTCATGTTTAATATTAACTGTTTTCCCTCAGAGTTTTTTTTTATGCGACCTGACATGGATGGCTAATACCACACAACTACCGCTATGATATTAGCCCAATACACCACATTCCCGAAGGAATTAGGTGCCATGCCAGGACCTTCCCTTTATGAGCACGGCTACATTGAACTGGATGGAAAACACGGACAATTTTTCATTGCCGCTACGGCCATCTTTTCATCCAATGCGATGGTACCAACCCGGGCGGGCTTAAACCCTACCACCTAGTAGGGGAAGGGGACCTACAGTTTTACATGGATTCCGAACCATGGAGCTGCTCGCATTCGTGACGAAATGCACTTATCGAACTCGGAAAGAGAAAGACAGTGGCGCAAGTCGGAATTGAACCCGGGCCTCTGGTACGCTAGGCCAGTCCCCGCGCCACTAGGCTACGAGCCGCCGAGTAACCAATTTTCTTGGTTGGCTCTTTTGAACTTTTTTGGTTCTTATTATCGGAATTACGGTTAGATTCGCTGATTTTTGTTTTCATTGCAGGGTCAAACCAAAAACAAAACACGCCAGTGTAACCGTCGGACGCCGCTGTAGGCGGGCGGGGCGCAAGGAGACAATTTCCCGGCGAGTTATTGGAAGCCGTCAGTGCGGTTAAATGAGAAAAACAAAAATTCCACCTCGAGAGGTTGCCAATTTCTACCGAAATCGTTGCGGGTAGGGGCGGCCATTTCAAACAACTTTATAACGGTTTTGTAGATATATCTTAAGGATGTTCCGACCCATACAATGTTTTTTTTACACAGAACACAAAAAACTATTGCACTTTAAGGCACGAATTCGTCAAAAACATTAAATATAGCCATAGTACTTGCAGCGAAAACATATTCACAATTTCAGGTTTAATGGTTTCGTTTTAATTGCCGATTAGAAGTTTTACACCGTTAGATGGCGCTGTTAAATAAAAATCGTATTTAAATAAATTGTAACAAAACCAATAATCCTGAAATTGTGAAATTGTTTTCGCTGCAAGTAATATGACTATATTAAACTTTCATTATTAATTCGTGGCATAAAGTGCAATACTTTTTGCGTTATGTGGGCAAACAACTTTATATGGGTCGGAACAGCCTTAAGACTGCGTATGCCGCTTGGTGACACCCAGTTATTCGTTAATTTCGCAGAGAGTACTCAACTGATCAAGCTCATATTTATTATTATTGAACGTAATCCTCACAAAATGAATGATTTTCGTTTCCATATCACAAACTTTGATAACTATTTTAATCACATTTTTCGTTATTTCTTCTTTCAAAATTTTAGTTTTAATTATGTTTTCAATTAACATTTTCAGTTCAAATATTAAGGAGCACTATGAGAATGCATTGAATTTTATTAGCTTTATAATGTTCACCACTAGGAAGAAATAACGATAAAAATATGCATACGCAACGTGAAGCGAAAGGCAAAATAAAATTTATTGTTGGAATCTATTAACGGTCTAAAAAATGAATTGATAAATTTGAGAATTTGTAAATGTGATTCATGCTTGCTAGCGTTTGACTCTTTGTCCATTTTATGTTGCTTCAAATGTTCTTAAAACCTTTTCCGAAACATTATTTAATTGAGCAATATAAGTAGTGCAAAATGAAATGTGAAACAATATAGACGTAATCCGTTTTACTTCTTCTAATTTCTTTCAAAATCCATCCAGTTTCTGGCATTTATAACTTGAGAACCACTAACCTGATTTTAATGCGGTTTTAACAATGCGCTGCATACGGTATATAAATATTCCAGGTGCTGTGTAGGTTTCGGCACGTGAAAAGAATACAAGTGGCACCACTGCATTTTTTCACGTGAGGTGAGGTAAGGAGACCTCCCAGAAGCCCGATTCTGCTATTTGTCCAATTTCAAACCATTCCGTATAAGTTATGTTTCCGTCAAACATAACACGCTAAGTTTCGAGTGCGGTCTCAAAAAATCGGTATTCAGCTAATTCACACACGCGTTTTGTTATTGCCTATGGAGTGGTTTGTCTTGCGCGCCGCCTGCAGGGTAAAATAACCTGTCACGATTTTGACAGTAAGTTTCTTACTCAAATATGACATACGAAAAGAAAGAGACAGCGATATGCCAACGAAATGTAGAAAAGTGATATTCGAAGTTCGGCGATGCGATGCTCCGAATTTGACAAATAGAATTCTCAAAACCGCAAGTTTTCGGCAAAACACACGGCCCACGAAAACATGAGCGCGCGTTACGAGTTTGCGAACAAAACACAAACACAACGCATGCGTTTTGCAAACTGCGCTAGTAGAATACCATTTCGCGCGTAACATGCGGTTTTTAAAAACACAAACATAACGCGCGCAGTTATCAATTAGCAGAATAAGGCTTCAGGTTGGTTCAATAACATTGAATGAACGTTGTTCTAAGTGGAAATGATAACTGTCTGTATTTTACAAACATCCAGTTCGAAGTAGTCGTGCAATTTGACGAAGATCCTGGTAAGGCACCTAGCACTCGTTTGGTGTGTTGGGCTATTATTATGACAGAAGGTGTAGTATGAGCCGTCTGAGCCATATCTTTGTCCAGTTATATAAAATATATACATGAATATATAAGTATATGGGAAATATTAGACAGTTTTCCCTTTCTGAGAACTATAATACCGCGGCAGTAAATGTATTCAAAGCGCAGTATAATCCCCCATTCGTATGTTAATTCATTTTATTACTGGTTCCTACAACATTAAGATATCTTCTAGCTGGGGTCACCCCTGCAGTATTTTCTGATAGTCAAATATTATGAATTACACGCTATTCATAGAAACAAACTTCTTCCGACATTAGTTATTTCGATTTAAACTACTTACTGTTTAAAAAAAAATATCTGACCAATTTAAAGAAAAAATAGGCTACAATTATAGCAAAAGCATGTTTTCTAAATATTTGTCATTAAAATATATGTAATAAATTATACTAATTACGCTGTCGAAGTAAGAATGGAAAAATACTAAAGCTCGAAACAGTTTTCACATTGTTAGGGTAACAGTAATAGAAAATTGTTTTTGGTCACAGTTAAAAAAACAATTCAAAGATACAGTAACATTTAATGTTTAAGGCCGTTTTCACTCAGTTAGAGTAACAGATTTACTAAGTTGACTCTATTTTTACGTTGCAAGATGGTTGTTATTATAGAAATTAAAGTTAAATTCACTGATCTTTTTTTAGTGTAGATGCCATTCCTACTTTAATAGAAAACAACTTCCATTAGTTAAACATCATAAGAATATGAACAAACCAATAGCTTATAGGTTGATGTATATAAATTGTTTTTTAAATGAGCAAATGAACGAAAGTCAGTAAAAACAAAATAAATTCAAAAAAACACTTAAGCATAATAATAATTACACTTTATAAAACCTTTTATTTCTTACAGAATTATGCTTTACAAAGTAGTTTTGTTATTAACATAAAGAAGTGTAATTATTTTGAATGCCAGTAAGTGTCAGCCTCAATAGCCCAGTGGCGCGACACTTCGGCGAACGCTCTCCGAAGTTAAGCAACGCTGGGTCCGGTCTGGTCTTGGATGGGTGACCATTCGACCTTTGAGAGAGGCTGGCCGTGGTTCGGATTCCACGTTAAACTGTAGGTCCCCTTCCTTACTTACTAGGTGGTAGGATTAATCCCGCCCGGGTTGGTACCATCGCATTGAATGAACGATGGTCGAAGCGGCAATGAAAATTGTCCGTGTTTTCCATCCAGTTCAATGTAGCCCTGCAATATAAGGAAGGTCCTGGCATGGCACCTAGTTCCCATGTGGTGTGTTAGGCTAATACCATGACAGAAGGTGTGGTATTAGCCATCCATATCCAGTCACATAAAAAAATAGTGTGCCGTGATTTTGTATCAAACTAGAATAAAATTGTAACAATTAGTTAGAATAGTTATAATTATTATGTAAGAACCCCTCTGCAGGTAAACGCCTCCCCCAAGGTTAGCCAGTCATCGCTGGATTTAGCTATTTGCATCAAATTTGGACCTGCTGTCTTTTTTATTGCGTCTTTCCATATATTTCTCCCTTTTTTTCTTTTGCCTCCTGATCCTCTTCATACTCTCAAACTTTTTGTCCACCTCTCGTTTTGAAGGCGTGCTACTTACTAACAGTACGCGATGTGTTGTTATTGCAAAAGCTTGTTGCTTTTGTGATGTTTCGTATTTTTGCATGTCGTATTTCATGTTTTTTTATAATATTTAGCATACTGTGCTCTATTTCGCGTTGGCAAGTTGTAATTGTGTTTTTCATATTATCTTTAAACTTCCACGTCTGGCAGGCAAGCATGGGAAATAAAAACAAATATAAATAAACCAGTAGTTTCTCTTAGCTTTTATTTTTATTTAGCTCAGGATTCATTCAAGATATTAAATCTGTCTAACGGTTTTTACTGTAAATGGTAATATACCTTCTGTCATAAATTAGTAGCTTAACAGACCCTATGGGAATTAGGTGTCATGTCAGACCTTTATTTTTATTGCACAGTTATCTTGAACTGAAAATAAATTACTAACAATTTTGCCTTTACGTTATTACTTGTTAGCGCGCTCATTTATACTTCAAGGTACATATATTTACTAGTAGCAGCGACTACACCTGTTAACATTACTGTTCTCAAAACTGTGAAGGGTATTTTCCGATGCGTGGCTGGCCTAATCCTATTCCGTACCTTACAAACTGCCATCATAACGGACCATGAATAACTTAACAATACTTTAGTTTGCATCAGATTCACCCGAGAGCTATTTTCGGGATTTAAAAGGATTACGCAGCCAAGTAGCCCGGGGCATCGGCGAGGTGCGACAAGTCGTCAAAATGTAAATTTTCACAGAATTGTTAATTATTTTGTCGCCGCCGTAACTTGGATAGTCTGCCGGCAGCTCCTGTCGATGGCTTATCGTTTGTAATGCTATTTTTGCCGTCTCAGGGCAGATAATCTTTACTTTAACGTTATTTTACTTAAACTTTTACTTTTTATTTTATTTAAACGTCAGGCAGTCAAACTACACAAAGGCAGGAGCGCAACGTCTCTAGTTATGGTTAATGTGATCATTTAAAATTGTCTGTTTTCATTCTTCTAATGCAGAGGTTCTCAAACTTAGTATGTCTACCGCCCACTTTGAGAATCAATTATTTCTCTTTATTATTTCTTATTAAAAAATTACAATCGAAATTATTAATTGAATAACTGTAAATCAACTATTTATTTATAGCATGCCATATGAGTTTACTATTATATCTTCTTTCATACTTAAATTATTTAATAAGACTGTTGTAATGAGAGCAATAAAACGAAACTTTATAAAGAATATTTAGTAAAATAAATCAATGTTGTAAAATAGTTAGGTTTTCAAAACACAAATCAGCCATCACCGCCTTATACCGCTTCAACGCCCCCAATTTCCTCTGAGCCCTTTAGGCCTCTAGCGCCCACAGGGGGGCGTTATCGCCCACTTTGAGAAATACTGTTCTAATGCCTTAAGACATAATAAAGAAGAACACCGAAAATATTTAACAATAACATCCATACTAATATTATAAATGCGAAAGTACTCTGGCTGTCTATTGCGCTTTCACGCTTGAACCGCTGAACCAATTTTGATTAATTTCGGTATAGAGATAGTCGGTAGATATAGATAGATCGATAGAGATAGGGATCTACGTAGGGTACCTATTGTAGCGAAAATTAAAATCGAAGGCCGTGAAATAGGGGATGCAAGTTCGTGTGGGAAATTCATATAATATCCGGGAAATAATTCGGTTCGACATCAGTCCAAAACGACAATGACCCGAGCGGAGCTGGGTACCTTCGCTTATCTACCATAACCATATAGACTAGGAGGTCGCGACAAAAATGGTAACGATAACGTAAATGGCTGAAACTGGATTCACGGGATAAAGTACAACCCTCTGACGCTAAATGTGTCAGTCTGCCTGTTCCAAGTGGTTGCGTTACGTAGATAAGGCGCCTGAAAAAGTAGTTATGGTGACAAAAAATACATATGATAAGGTAAATGGATGCAAATGACGAAGCATGAAAGTATCAATACATACTTGCTTAGCAATACAAAAACTGAACAAATCTTTGGTTGCATTTAGTAGTTATAGGCGATTTAGGTTACAGATATAACTTTAGGTATATTTAAGTATTTAATTAAGTAACCGTCTGGTTATTGTTGTATAATTAATAGGTATCAATGTTTCCAGATAATCAGTATATTCATCAGCAGGTACATACCAGCATCTATTTAATATAGCCAATCTAGAAAACGCAACCACTTGGGACGGGCACACCGACATATTTAGCATCAGAGGGTTGGTGTCTAACATATGAACCCAGATTCAGCCATTTACCTTATCGTGACCAAAAATGTCGTGACCTCCCGGAATAATAGATGGTGCACTCCAGCCTAAGTCAAGTATATGATTTTGATAATATTTTTTTAAATTAATAATTACTTGTCAATGTTTATCGCTCATTCCAAGGTCGCACACTTTTGCAGAGCATTTCGTTTGCATTTCGGTCTTAAAACATTTTTTAGGGTTCCGTACCCAAAGGGTAAAAAGGGAACCCTATTACTAAGCCTCCGCTGTCCGTCCGTCCGTCCGTCTGTCACAGGGCTGTATCTCGTAAACCGTAATAGGAGCCAGTTGAATATTTTGCCGCTATAACATCAAATAGGTAAAATAAAAAAATGATAAACTTTGAAGGTCCGACTCGCACTTGGCCTGTTTTTTGGGCATTAGCCGTTACCTGTCTCTTTCTTAGCTCGTCTTTTTACGTGAAAAAGAAGATAGGCATTAGTTTCAACCTTCCGACCGTTAATTAATATGGGTTGACGGTATGACTGAAGTGTGATAAGGACATTGAAAGAAGAGTAAGCGCTGGAAATCGAGTAAACGGCGCAATGAATGCCGTTATGAAAAGCCGGGTGATTACACCTACAGCTAGGATGGCGATTCATATCTATGTACCGGGGTCTCACTTATGTATGGAAGCGAGACTTGGGTATGGCAGGAGAGGCACGAATGTAGAATAAATGCAGTAGAAATGCGTTCCTTGAGGAAAGTTTACGGAGTTAATCTAACGGATAAATTTCGAAATGACTGAGTTAGAGAGCAATTTCAATGGCAAAATGATGCTCTGACTAGAATGGAGAAAGGAGTGCTAAGATGGGTTGGACACATGAAAAGAATGGATGACAAAAAAATTACAAAAACTATTTACCTACGGCGACCTAGAAGAACGTACCACAACCAAATCGATGTCATTCTTTGTAAAGGTCTGAAATGTAGCACCCGTCATCTTAGAGCATATATGAAAACGATGAAACGAAAGAGGTGTGCTGTGATCATAACGTATGGCGCTCTATCATCTCTGCCTACACCTCCGGGAAAGCGGAAGGTATGTATGAATGTATGTTTGACGGTATGACTGAAGCTCCGTCACTTTCACATCATAAGTATCGGTTCAGAGTGTCGCTGGGACATTTTTAGGATTCCGTACCCAAAGGGTGAAAACGGAACCCTATTACTAAGCCTCCGCTGTCCGTCCGTCCGTCCGTCCGTCTGTCACAGGGCTGTATCTCAGTAACCATAACAAATAGACAGCTGAATTTTTCACAGAGTGTGTATTTATTTTGCCGCTATAACAACAAATAGGTAAGATTAAAAAATAATTAAAATTAAAGGGGGGCCCCCATACAAAAAACTTGATTTTTTTGTAATAAATCTTTTACGATGGTACGGAACCCTTCGTGTGCGAGTCCGACTCGCACTTGGCCGGTTTTTCTCGTATAGCTCCCATCCGCCAAACGCGCAATAAGAAACATAGTTTTAAAAAAACTCCTGCACGACATTTTAAAAACAAATCGATGCAAAAATATTCCAAAATGACAGATTGCTAGCCGCCGCCGCTGAGCACGGCAATTTGTCACAACTTCTCAATTATGCAACCTCAGTCGACTCGACTCGCCTACAGCTACCGCCGGGCCGCCCCGCTCGCGCGAGTTCGCTCATTGTTCGACAAAGTTCCGTGGGCGTGCACAAACTTGACGGATACACCAGCCTCGAGGCTGTGACACTACTCGCCCGGAATGAGCTGCGGCGCGATTCCGTTTCTTTGTCACGTCGAATGACGATATATATTTACGAAGACGACGAGTGGTCAGTTATTGATCATTGAGAAAAAAACTAAATATACTTTTCGTGCTAAGCAAATACGCCACACATTGAAGTTGCGCCACACATACGTTTTCCTTGCAATTACCAGTGCATACTGTGGCGCCGAGGGTGATGCGTTTTGCACGTCGTTTTTTTTACAGCTATTTTTAGCAGTTTAGGCGCCAATATTAAAGACATAGCTAAAAAGCTCAACTTGACGCAGAGACCAGTTTTTTATGCCAGAGATTATGGATTCTATCCCCATCCCGTTCATGTACCACTTTATTTCTCTTTCTAAATTTCACCACGAATGCATTCATACGAATTCAGATTTAAGACTGCCTGGGTTGGTACCATCGCATTGGATGAATGTGGTCGAAACAGCAATGCAAAAAAAACGTGTAGGCACTTGTCGCTCCGCCGATGAGGAATCAACTAACTGTCGACTATTTTCTCGCTCAAGAAACTAACAATAGATGTAGATACTGTGTCTAAGTAAAAAAACAAGAGTGTATAAAATACATAAAATAATAGTTGATCGCTGACTGTTCACATTGCGAGAACTCCGCTAGTTTGTCGCACTGAAAAGAGCTATCATCGCTGCTTGCTCCACGATCGGATAGAACACTCGCTGATCGGACATTCTACTCTAAAGCGCGGATCTGAGTGCAAGCCCGCCCCGGGCGAGTGGTGCGAGTAATTGCCTGCCGTACTCGCACACTCGTTTATAGCCCAGACACAAAACTATCTTAACAATACATTCGCTTCTCGCTGGTCACCAAGTTTCTAGCTCTACTTGCTTCTCGTCGGGGGTGGGACAAGCGCCTCTCCATCCAGTTCAATGTAACCGTGCACATAAATGGAATTCTGCGATGGCACCTAATTTCTTCGGGAATATGGCGAGTGGGGTTAATATTATGCCGGTGGGTATAATATTAACCATTCATGTTTTGTAACAAAAGCAAAAACTAGTGGCATGTGGCCCTCTTAGCTTTTACAAAGTAGTTGGTATTGTGAGAAATGAAATACGTAGTAATCATGAAATATCAAGATACAATAAAATGGAGATGATCTACATGGTTTTGCGATATGTGGGTTCCAGCACTTAAAATAATATAAGTGGTCCTACTGTATTTTTCCCGTGTTTGTCGTATAAGAGCACTTAGGGATTTGTAGTCCGTGGTTTAGGTTTCATGTAAAACTGTAGGCCTCCTTCCTTACTTAGTAGGTGGTAGGGTTATTCACGCCCCCGTCTACAAATTTAGAGGCTGTCTATCTGCGATGGGATGTATGTAGGGTCTCTTTCTGTGTTCTATGGTCTCTATTATGGAGAATGTTCTACGGAGCTGCATATCACCATCTCCTTTCTACCATCGCAGGGAGAAACTCACGTATTGCACCTTGCAGAGCAAGGTGGTGGCTGCAAACCAGCTGCTCTCGCCTGGCCGCAAGGCGAGTCGAGAGCACTATCGCTGAGCCTCTTTCGTTTTCTCTCTACATAAAATAAAAAGGTATATTTAAGTCTCTTCTACTTTACACTCTTTTTAATTTTGTAAATTGTAAATTTTATACCTGTTTGCGCAATGTTTTGATGCTCTATATCTGTTGTGTTTTTTATTTTGTGTTTATTGAGAGAATAAAATGAATTTAAATTTGAATAGAATTAGAATTTTGGATTCATCGTTGACAGTCCAAAATAAAACGAACCGATTCTCCAGAGAGAACGTAGGGTCGGTAAACTATGGCATGCACTCTCTGCCAAGTTATTTTCCCGAAAGTACAACCTGGAGAACCTTTAAATATGGTGTAAAGAATTTCCTGGCCAATCTGCATGGCCTCGTAGCCTTTGGTTTCGAAAACCCATGAGCATCGTCGATAACGTCATCGAGGACCTGACGTACGCCATATTCCGATATTCTAGCATTTTTTGTTGCGCGTTGCCACTGACTTTTTGCCCATCCATTTTTTGCGATTTCGAATCATAGAGACCTTAGACTTATGTACCTTAGGGCCTACCTATTCCTACAAATGAAATTTAATGAATACTCCATGCTGTCGGCCAACATACTTCTCGTCTGTCTTCGTCTTCATTTAAGTGCCTAGTGATCTAGATGTCGATAGATGCGACTGAATCACTCTGAATACAGTCTCGGTTGATGTTGTAGCAATCTCCCGCGCCGTGTATGCTGTAAGTTGTAATTCTGGGTTGTTTGCATTCATTAGTCGCAAGCTGATCTGAGAATTGAAAGGATTGCAATCTCGAGGGGGAATCTGCGACTGAACCAACGATTCTACTTGCATTCAATGCTTTATTAGCATGCTACAATATATTTTTACAATATATTTTACTGGGCTTGTAAATGTTTTTTTTTTTTCGATAATACATATAGACAAGCTGTTTGGCACATCGATCGATATTTTTTTTGTAGGTAAGTGAGGTCAATTTATGACCCATGATACCTTTTGTCGGATGTCACGTAATATCAAGATACGTTTTTTTTAATTACCAGAAAAATAACAGGATCTTAATTTCTTGAAAAAATATCAGTAATTGAAAGCTTCATTTTTGCTAGTGTACGCCCTTTCCAAAGGTATACCATATGTAACACAAGTAATTTACCATGTGGCAAAATTAGGGATAATTTATGATCACATACTTTGTTTTTTATGTAATATCCTATTTAATCGATTTATATTGAATAATGTAATTTGAATAACACATTACCAAGTTATTTAAAAATGTCAGTTTTGTTAAAACTGAGGGTAACGCAACTAAAAAAGATATACAGGCGTAGCCAATGGAGATTTCAGATCACGTTGGGATATAACAGACATTCGTTCATATATTTTTTTCATCAATGGCTACTCGGAACCGCTGAGCTAGCGGCTTCAATTTGGCTTGAAAGCAATTTATCAATCGTTCTGAGAGCAGCTATTATGGAGCAGTTACTGACCAAACCTTTCCTGAAATATTTTCAATTTAGTAATAGTATTTTTCCGGGTGGAAATCCGTAACCTGGAGTCAGTCTCTTTTATTGAGAGTTTAAGGCTTATAGCAGTTCAATCATTTTAGTGTGTACCTATGTATGGATTAATATATTTAAATTAATATAAAGATTATTTTATGAATTCAGCTACTTTAAATTGTATTCATGGCTAATGATAAAATATGACAAATCCGAGTGCAGTGGATGATGAATAAACAACATACAATATTAGAGCATTGTTGTGAGAATGTTTTTAAGCAACGCATTAATGTTTTTAGCTAATGTTGAGACAAACAAGACAATTCAAAGGATATTCGAGAATTCGTGAATGTGTAAAAAAATTTAGGAAATAGTATGATTTTCATAATGCACTCAAAATTATGGTCGCAAGGCTGCAACTACAGATAACATACATTACAAATAGATTCATTGATCATTCAGATAGATCATTTCATTTCATTTCCCTCCTCACCGCGCCGCTGCCGCTCCGCATAGAGTAGAATAATTTTAGGTGTAGTCGAATTTAAATACAAAGTTGTTGGATTCCTCCTGGATTCAGGCAACGCTTCCTGTAAAGTTTGGCGGTATTGGAATAAGAAGAGTCGAAGACGTTTGCCTTCCTGCATTTATTTCTTCGGTTAAAAGCACGTATGATCTCATTGGTTCTATTCTCAATCCTTCACTTAGTGAATTTGAGGTCACGTGGCTAGAAGAAGCTATTACTTCATGGAAGTCAATCTGTCTAACGGAAGAAGAACCGTATCTATCTTCGGCTAAGAAACAATCAAAATGGGATACGCCTTTGGTTAAACTAACTCATAATAACCTTTTAGATAATTGTTCCATAAACGACCGTGCACGTATTCTTGCGGTCTCTGAAAATGAATCTGGGGCTTGGCTACAAGCATACCCGTCTTGCCATTTAGGAACATTGCTCGATGCAAATACAACCAGAATTGCAGTGGCACTACGTTTAGGTTCAAATATCTGTGAACCACACTTATGTGTATGTGGTACCCAAGTGGAAAGAAATGGTCACCATGGCCTTTCATGTTGTAAAAGTGCAGGAAGATTTTCTAGACATAGCGCACTCAACGCCATCATAAAGTCCGGGTTAAACACCGTCCATGTTCCATCTGTTCTAGAGCCTAACGGCGTTTCCCGCCAGGATGGCAAACGCCCAGACGGAATGAGTCTTGTGCCCTGGATTAAAGGTAGGTCTCTGTTGTGGGACGCGACTTGCGTCGACACTTTGGCACAGAGTCATGTACTAGCTTCTTCGAGAACAGCTGGTGCCGCCGCGGCCGGAGCGGAGAACCTTAAGCGCGGCAAATACAAAGACCTTTTAAAGGACTTTGAATTTGTTGCGTTTGCGGTAGAAACGTTCGGGCCGTGGAGCGCAGACGCAAAGGCTTTCTCGGAGAGACTTTGTGTCAAATTGAGGGAGGAAACCGGGGTCCCACAATCGGGGGCCTACTTTTACCAAAAAATTAGTCTGGCTATTCAGCGCGGAAACGCCGCTATTGTTCTAGGAACATTCAAAAAAGACGTTGCAGAAGAATATTTTAATTTAGTTTAGTTATAATTTTTTTTAATTTTTGTTATGAAATATTGTTTTCGATTCAATTGTGTTATGCATTAAAAATTTAAACCTTAATTTATGTAAGATTACATTATATAATGTATTCACAATATTTTATGCAGAGCGTAATTTATCGCCGTTATGATAATGATGTATACAATTTCGTTACAAAGGGATGTTGCTGTAATTCAAAAATAGACGGCGGTAGCGCGCACGCACAATTCACAAAACATAACATAGTTCCGACTGAGTCCTAGCGCGTGGCATCTATGTCATGTATGTAATCTGTGCTGCAACCTTCAATGCCGTCAAGGTTATAGTTTTTTTTAATGAAAGTCAGTTAAATATCTATTTTCATTAAAAGTCATAAAACAAAAATATAAATTAAATGCGCAGCTTTTTAAATTATGAGTTATTAATGTTTTTGTGACTTTGGTGCTTTTGTTAGTTTAAAAAAACAATTGAGAATCTCGTCCTTTTTTTAAATCAGTTTGATATTAGCTGTATTTCCAAATAATTGTATTAAGTTTGAAGGATTACAGGGCGTTCATATTAATTGTTTTTAATTGTTTATACCATGCTATTCTGCCATTATAGTATCTCTTAATATTTTGGGTTGTAGACAGAAAACGGGAAAATATCAAATAAATAAATCTTAAACTCTAGTTGGGTTTCATATTTATATGGATGAGGACATCCACAATTAATAACCGTTATTTGTTTAATTTATTACAACTTATTAAACTATTTTTATTCATTTTAAGCCAAATTTCATGTTATCTAATGAATAAGCCATATGTCATTTTATCAGTTGTGCTAAATACATCGGTAAAGATATGTAACAATATCTATACATATAATACAATTGTACGCGTGCGTGTTTGTGTATTAAAGATATTTGCAAAAAAATCGCACTGGGAGACCAGAGGAATATGTATAGAAAATATTTCAATTCATTCATTGATGTATTCTGAAATGCGTCGATGCCTGAAACCATAAAAACACCGCGGCTTCGTCTGGCGGCGGTTGTGCACCAGAAATTTCTAAACCAAGAGATGGAACGCTAATTGTTATATTTATTGATTTATTTTAACAAATATTTAAATGACACACAGCCTTAGTTAAAGAAATAACAAGAACACAAGAGTACAAGCTATATAAAGCATATTATTTTTAAATACCTTGATATAGATAGTCTTGGATATATTTTATAAATGTTATATATATATTCGTAAATGTTACGTAGAGTTTTTATACCTCCGTGCGAAGGAGATGTCAAATCCATGTCGGGACCTTGAGCTGCTGGTGAGCTGAAAATACTTTGGAAGGACTCACTGAAACCATCACACATATCAGTTCCATCACAGTATGGTCTGTCACCAAGACTGAGTGCAACTTAATCAGCACAGATTATTAGGATTAGTTTAAAGTAAATGAATGATTCGGCAAATTAATGTCTTTTTTAAGCAACCTGATTGAAATTGCTTACCAGACAACTACCGTTATGATATTAGCCCTTTAAACCGAATTCCTGAAGGAATCAGGTGCCATGCCAGGGCCTTTCCTTGGCAGTTAGTTATTTATAAAATTAATAAAAAATGGTTTTACTATTGTCCATGTGGAACTGAATGAAATCAGGTGTTATCACGCCCTTGAGGGGTCAGTCTCTCGGTGTGCACTTGCGGGTTGGAGGGAGGCTAATCACGCTAATATCAGCCGCTCGCAGCGCTGCGCTGGCGGGAAGGCCAAAGCTTCGCATCCCCCCCCCCCCCACCCTTCAGCCGCGGTCAGTTGCGTAGAGCTTTTTCAGAAGGCTTTGACGGTGATATGCATTACGCGAAGTTGCCACACAACCGCGCTTGAATTATACGTGCAACTCTAGTATTGCGCTGTTGTGTGTATTTTACAAATACCTTTAATGAGCATATTTTTTTTAGTTCTATTAATGTTTTATCTTCATAATCATGACCTTGGTACAGTAAGTGTTCCTCTAAGTATTGCACCTTCGACCATCTTTCATCCAATGCGTATATAGGAATAGTGTTCTTAAAGCATTACAGTCTGGTACATAATTTAAGCTCACATTACTTTTTTATTATTTTTATTTGTTCTTCGTCCAATGGGATTGCCACAATATTGTTAGTTACTCACCTTTACTTTGTATTATGTTCTATATTAAACCTACATGTGTCTACTAGGTAGTTAAGTTAATTGATTGCAAACTTGGTTTATATATTATTAGTGTTTTGGTGAGAATTGTTAAGGAGGCAGGTAAAGTGTCATACTTGTAGTTATGTCATATTTTGTTGCATGTACGTGTATATGCATATTCTCCAAATAAATAAATAAATAAAAATAAATAGATACCAACTCAGACAGTATTAATACTTCAACCTACTAATAAAAGAGGACTTAGAGTTTTAGATAGTTTTTTTGCAACCTGACATGGATGGCTAATACCTTACAACTATCGTTATGATATTAACCCACTACACCACGTTCCCGATAGATGGATTCCGATCCACGGAACAGGCCCAATTCATTACTAAATACACTTTTCCAACTTATAAACAGAATAAAAGTGGTATATGAACGAGGCGAAATTTTAACCAATGATCTCTGACATGAGAAGAACGTCCCTGCATCTCTGAAGCAAAAACCGCTCTCATCAGCTGACTGGATATAATCCTTATTTCCAAGAGAGTTTTATTTTCTAGGCTGAGAAGAGATTTTTCACGTATCAATTCTAAGAACGTTAATCTCATCTCCCCTAATCCAAAGCAAGCAAGTTGTGAAATTTACAGAAAGAGCCAACTGAAGAAAGAAGGGGCAGGGGCGACAAAAACGTATCATCTTTATGTTCCGGGAGGTCACGACATTTTTGGTCACGATAAGGTAAATGGCTGAATCTGGGTTCACATGTTAGAGACCAACCCTGTGATGCTAAATACGTCGGTCTGCCTTTGCCAAGTGGTTCCGTTATCTAGATTGGCTATATAAAATAGATGTTAGTATGTAGCTGCTGATGAATATACTGATTGTCTAGAAACATTGATACCTTTTAATTGTACAACAATAACCAGTCGGTTTTTAATTAAATACTTAAATATACCTTAAGTTATATCTGTAACCTAAATCGCCTATAACTATGAAATGCAAACAAAGATTGTTCAGTTTTGGTAGTGCTAAGCAAGTATGTACTGATACTTTCATGCTTCCTTATTTGCAGCCATTTACCTTATCATATATATTTTTTGTCACCATAATTACTTTTTCAGGCGCCTTATCTAAGTAACGCAACCACTTGGCACAGGCAGACTGACACGTTTAGCTTCAGAGGGTTGGTCTTTATCCTGTGAACCCAATTTCAGCCATTTACGTTATCGTTACCATTTTTGTCGCGACCTCCTAGTCTATTATGGCATGGCGGCAGCGTAGCCACAGTTATAGCTGAGGTATCCGGCTACGCTCCGGTCAATGTCGTTTTGGACTCATTTTCTGATTAAAAAAAAGGTAACCAAAGGGCCGGTCCAAAAGGCTGGCCCAGGAAAACGTATCCATTTAACAAATTAAATCAAAATCTTTTCTGCCGATATGAGGCAAAATTTAATGAGAAACATCCATTTAGTGCTTCGTAAATATTGAGGGACGATTTGTTCATTTTTGTTAAAAACATGTGCCGCCAGAACCATCTGCACTGGCACTGCTAAATTTAAATGGATACAAAATCTGAAATTTGGTAAAAGTATCACACATAAGAGTCTACAAGTTCCCTACGCAAATTATTGAGCGAATTCGTAAGTCAACTGACTGACCGGCGCTAGCGTGTATGTATTTTGCTGCTTTGGGGATGATTTTCTTTCGCCTCTCCCGTCCTTTCTTACTCACTGGCGGTGGGGTGGGGAGAGGTCGGCAGCTGCGTCCGCGGAGGGAGCACATAATGTGTGGAGTGCGAGCGATCGTCAAAGGATCTCATTTGTGTCGATGAAAGGAAGTCAATCTCTCGCAGACGCGGGATACCCCTCGGGCTAAGCCTCCTGCCCCTCTTACCCCTGGCCCTAGCCGCTGCTGGCTCTCAGCTGTATGTCCTTACACGAGTAGACACTAACTTATAATTACATTGATGAGGAATTTAAGAAATAAAAAAATATACCAGAGGTGTCCTGGTAGGACGTATGATTTTCCATTCGCTATGTTATGGACTAGCGGCCCGCCAAGCGATCCCATAGACCATGACCAGTCAGATTAAAGTATTCTTTGACGAGAACTGAGATTTTAATGTGATTTGGTTGTGAATAACAAACAATAAAAATAATAATAACACTTTGTTAATTCGATCGCTTCAAAACTTCACAGCATTGACCGCTTTACTAATCGGAAGATTACCTAAAAATTTCATCAAAATCGGTCGAGACGCCGCTATATTTCATTTTGGATATTTATCCGAGCGGAGCTTCGTAACTTCCAAACTGCACAGGATCACCCGCTGGGCTAATCTGGAGATTGCCTGAGAATTACATCAAAATTGATCACGACGTCGTTATTTCATTTCTAAATTTCCAAATATTAACATGAGCGGAGCTTCTAAACTTACAGACTGCACAGGATCACCCGCTGGGCTAATCTGGAGATTGCCTGAGAATTACATCAAAATTGATCACGACGTCGTTATTTCATTTCTAAATTTCCAAATATTAACATGAGCTGAGCTTCTAAACTTACAGACTGCACAGGATCACCCACTGGGCAATTTGAAGATTGCCTAAAAATAAAATTAAACGATAGCACGTGATAAGAACTGAAGTTCTGTCTCTTTGACAGTAAAAGTGTCGGACACATTTTCCCGCCTAGCCTCCATCCTCCAACGCGCGATAAAACAGACTTAAATAAAAAGCAGTTATGTTAAAAAATATTTGAGTACAACATTTTGATTTTAAATTACTCATGATTTGAAAGCTTACGGTTTCCCGGTGTGCGATGCCGTGCTTAGCAGACATGTTTAACTCCAACGATGAAGGCATACATTAAATACTAATATGCAGTGCATTTATGTTACAATAAAATATTTATTTTAATGTTTAACTGTAATTTCGAACGACAATTTCTTAAATTCCGCACACGGCTGCTGCGTAGGGAGCCGACTGACTCCCCTCCCGTACCTCTGAGTGACGCCTACAAATTCTAAAACGCATAGTTGGCCGAGCGGAGTTTTTTCTAATTTTGAAACTCATGATATCTTTCGAATGGAATGTCCGAATCGAATAATTCAAAAAGTAATATAAAGGTATTGAAACAGTCTTAAATAATAATTTATTTATTTTGATAAGGATTAATATCTAGGTACAAATAAAAACCCTTTTCTAGCGGAGGTATTTAAATTTTTATTTGAAAATAAATGCACACTTATTGTGACATAACTATAATAGTTAGATGTATGCTGTCGCGACATTTTTTGTAGATAATAATGTGTTCTATACAATTGTATTACATCATTTTGTTCTATCGTGAATAGTTTTCGCAGCGCACGCGATGTAAGGAACATTCTTGGTATTTTTTTTGCACCTTGGGTTACGTTATCGGAGTTTTGATAAGGATCCCTATTTTTTTTATTTTTTTAAACATAGCCTATGTCCCTTGGATAGACTGTAGCTTTCCAACAGTGAAATAATTTTTCAAATCCGTTCAGTAGTTTCAGAGCCTATTCGGTTCAAATACACAAACAATCAAATATTTCCTCTTTATATAATGGTATAGATATAGACTACTCGTAGTCTCAGAAACTTCAAGTTTGGAAAGTATTTTTTTATAATACAAAAATAAAAC
Organism: Incurvaria masculella; assembly: GCA_946894095.1. NCBI lineage: Eukaryota > Metazoa > Arthropoda > Insecta > Lepidoptera > Incurvariidae > Incurvaria > Incurvaria masculella. The sequence continues at coordinate 2,598,157 of OX335650.1, read as the reverse complement.
AAATAAAAAATCTTAAACATATTGTACTTATTATGGGTTGAATAAGAGAGCGCTTAGCTTCTTTTAAAAAAATAATTGTCACAACGAGAAATCCATTACATACATTTAAATTGGTCAATGTGCAAAACTATAAGCCATTAATAAATCTATTCCTTTATAATTTTAAAGGAACAAAAAAGGAATTTAAAAAAAGAAGCAACGGCCTAGTAACAGCACGCCTATAGAATCAAGGGACTTAGCAGCAACGAAGAAAAATAAAAATTGGACAGTGATATGTTAGTGTATTTATACAGACGCGTATAATAATTTTGTCCTAATTCATTAAGCCACTGAATAAGCAACATTTTCGTCCAACAATGTTGAGAGTAATTATTATTAAAAGGTGTCATCAAATAAGTATCATATTTAAGGGTGTTATAAGAAACTATTGCTTTCAATTTTATAAGGGCGTAAGTAAAAGAACATTTAATATTATTTTGTACCGTAAGCTACATTATGTGTAACCTGACTGTTGCGTCGTCAGCTATGTATCTTTATGTGCGCCGGGCGCGCACGCCAATATTTAATTTAGTGAATATTCGATCATCAACCAGAACACACGTGTTTCGCTCCGGCCTAGCGACCCGACATGTCATCTTTGCTAAAATTTAAAAATAACCACAACGAATTTCGATAGTCAAAAAATTTATAATTATAGATATTTTTATAATTATTTATTTTATATTATTATTTTAATATTAGCCCAATACACCGAATACCCGGAGGAATTATATAGTTGCCATACCAGGACCCTTTATAGCACGGCTGCATTGAACTGCGTAGAAAATACGGAGTATTTTCATTAACGCTTTTTATCCAATGCAATGGTACCTGCCCGGGCGGACATAAACCATGTACATGGGTTTCAAACTATGAAACAGCTCGCATTCGTGACGAAATGCACTTATGCAACTCATAAAAAGAAATAAAGTGTTGCATAGACTGGGCGGAGATTTGTACTTAGACTCTGGGATGGCAGGCAAGTCCACTTGCCGCTGAGCCACGAACATTGCATAACCGTTTTATTGTATTGTTTATTCATCATCCATAGACAGTACACTGCACTCGGATTTGTCATATTTTAGCATTGGCCAGTTCAGCAAAACAAAACACAGCGAAGAAGAACTGGAAAGAAACTCCGCTGTTTTTTTTTTTCAACGTCCACTTAGTCTAAGTTTACAAAACTGTTTGTCAATTATTTTAACAAAAACATAGGTAAAACACTAAATTCACATGAATACACAAAAATTTACAATCCATGCCGTTTGCAACAGTTCATGACAAATATCATTTTATTTGCAAAGACAATCCCCTCCAACTAATATGTTGCCAATTGGAGCAGGCCAGTCCCCACAAACAGCACCCATTCACGAGCATCACGCCGGGCACAGCCATTACCTCTTTCAACCATAATATAGGGAAAGAGATAACCTGAGCCAAGCGTCACCGTAAGCAAGGACCTTTAAGCGATGCACTGCTCCAGTGGCAACACAACACTGTGAAGCACTTGCACATTAGGTTTTAATACTATGAGTTTTGTCATAAACTACTACTGTCAGCTGATCACATAGTTACATATCCCTTTAAATGCTACCACCAACAGACAATTAAGAGTATAATGGTTTGAGAGCATCCCTATCAATAAAGTAATAATAGATTCCTATATGAGATTTTGACCAATACCGAGAAACAAATAATGCTTAACTAAAATCAAATAAAATTCGGGTGTATAGAGCCCTCGTCATTATTGATACGAAATTGTATCAAATAAAAATTGATTGGTTAGTAATTTCATACTACAAGTAGTACTTATCATACAAGTAGTACTTATCATTTATTATAACCTCATATTGATAAGAAATGGGTAATGTCGTTAACATAAATTATTTTAAAATATCTATTTATGAGTTTACACTGTCAAACACTATAAGAAACGAAATATACCGCTTCTATTAAACGTTTATTTAGACCGCCCCCGCCCAAGACATCGCCCGCCCTCGCCGCCGCCGCCCTCCGCCCCGCGCCCCCCGTACCGCCCCACCCCGCGCGGCCCCCAGCGATCCAATCTCAATAAGCAGACGGCCACATAACCTGGGAAATTTCCGGAGCTAAAAAGATATCGCTGAGGCAATTTAGCTCTGATCCCTGGGAGAGGCTCCAGTGCAATTATTGGAGCCAGGCTGGTGCAGTGGCCAATAATTTATGCAGAAACCTTTTACCTATTCAATTTTATTAAATCTTATTAAAATATGCAAGGAAGGGAAAACATAACGCGCTATTTAAGTTCTTATTTGATTTGTTTATCAAGCAACGTGAGATTTAGATGAAGCTTTGGAGATTCTGAGTACAATCGGTAGTATAATTCTATGCGTATATTTTGGGTCTTCATTTTTAGTTCATGATAATAAAAAAAATATCCGAACCAATTTTGACTCTATACAATAAAGATAAAATGTAATATATATCCCTAAAATTTAGTTGAACTGTAGAATACGCTCTAATGATTAATATGCCAAAAGTGTGGAACATAATATAAAAACAATTTATATGTATATACGTGATTACGTTCACAATGTAGCAATAATACAAAACAATTCCAATTATTTTTGGGCTTTAACCTCCTTAACTGACATGTGCCTGAACGTAATATAAAAATAAAAATAAAATCATTTAAATGATCTAAACGTCTTGGCGTCCCAAGCATATGTACATAGTAATGATACATTTCTTTTAACCATTCTTAGAAGTCGCATTACGTATCCGTGAAAATATCCTAATTGTAAAAGATTTCAGATACAAACAAAAATTAAAATACATGACTTCACCGGCCGGTACCAATACGCTATGAAGCTATCCAGATAGTTTATGATTTCCGTTTTATTTGTGTCAAGGATAGCTTTAATCTTCAGGCATTTTAATAGCAAAACCGTGGCGTTTAAATATTCATGGAACTTGGGAGTTCTCCTGCATTTAAGGAGCGATATGAATTTTTCTTAAGATAAACAGAGATGATAACTTTTCGACAGGCACTTTGCATAAAAATCTCTGCCCATTTGCATTTCCATAAAAGATTTTTCCGCTTACATCATCATAATGTTTATATTTACTTCAGATAAAGAAAATAAATAACTATTGATGAGCAAAATTGTACAATAGATTTTTTTTCGATTAGGATAATTTTCTTTGCATTGGGTGAATTGCCACCGAATCTAATCTAATATCTAATAAATAATATAAAGGGGAAAGTTTGTAATAATGGATGGATGGATGGATGGATGGATGGATGGATGGATGGATGTTTGTTACTCTTTCACGTAAAAACTACTGAATGGATTCTAATGAAAATTTACAATAATACAGCTTATACATCAGAATAACACATAGGCTACAATTTATGTGCCCATGGGCTTTAGAACTTTCACGGGGCTGCGACAACGATGCCGGTAGCGCTACTTCACACTAGGGGGAGAGGAGCCGGGGGCGGTGGCGGGGAGCGGCGGCGGGGGGAGGGCAGACGTCGTGACTGTTTGGTGTCCGTTTGGCGAATTTTCAAGGCACAAGCGATTTGTAAAACTTAGTACATGTTAACTACCCGGGAATTAGGATTGGCTAAATAGAATTCAGTTCCGCTGTCATACAAACTGCAATGCTATGCACGGCTCGGCTTTGCGGCGGCAGCGCTTACTTTTACTGAAGTACGGCTTGGTATTTCCTGCAACTTTAGGACTACTTGGCATCACGCTAAATCGCCGGAGGAGCGACCAACAGAATAAAATCCTTGAGAACCAATTACTCGATTTAGATGTGCATTGTATCTACGTCTAGCCTGATTCTACTAAAAACTTATAGATTACATAATATAACGCTTCATTACCAGAAGGGTAAGTAGTGAGTCTTAAAGTCTTATAACATGCGAACCACTTACCTGATTTATGTGCGTATTTTATCAATGTATAGCATCTCTGGGAGCAGTCAGGTTCGAGATGGGTTACTGTTTTCGATGTTGAGGCTGGCTGTGGGTTGGAGTCCACGCAAAACTTACCTACGTTACACGTTACTTACTAGGTAAGAAATGTAGCAGTGAAAGTGCAGAAAGGTTCTCGCGGCAAATGTTTTTTTTTAAATAGCCACCAAACGTCAACGAAGCTCTAAATGGGAATTATTGGATGTTTCTCATTAAATCATGCTATTTCGGCTCGAACGATCTTGATTAAATTTGGTACATGGATACATTGTCCTGGACCAGTTTGACCCTATTTTGGACCAGTCATGTGGGCTACTTTTTATCCATGAGATAATTTAGCCGACACTAACCCGAGCGGAGCCGGGTACCGCAGCTAGTTATGAATAATTTACATATATCCTGGTCTCCTGTAGCTGAGGTCTCTGGCTCCGCTCGGGTCAATGTCGTTTCATGTAGGGCTGAACCTAAAGGCGGGTACTCATTAGCGAGCTGTGGCTGTAACCGTTGCACGTACTGTAACTAAAAATCATGGTGTGTACGTGGTTCGCGAGTCTGCCGCGAGCGGAACATCGTTGGCTCGCAGCGAGCCGATGTAAGAACAGTACTCATTCTGTTACTGTAACCGTTGCACGTTACTGTTACCAAAAGACATAGTGTGTACGTAGTTTGCGAGCCTGCCGCGAGCGGAACATCGTCGGCTGGAGCGAGCCGACGATTGTCGGTTTTTGCCATGGCTCAAAGGGCGCTCGTAGTGCGCTCGTGGACGTCGAGAGTGGAGGTCGTTGCGCGCTGCGAGCCAACAACTATTTTCGTGCGATTTTTGCCGAAACTTAGTGTTTCTTCGTGTTATTTTGGGCCCGATTAAATTCAGTAGATATTCAAAATCAGTTGGAGTTATTCTCGTGAAATTTTTATAATGACCACTGATTTGTTGATTTTTTAAAATATGAATTAGATCACTTCTTTCGCGATACATTGGATGAATCCACCATCTTCGTGGCCGTTTAGAATTATCAAGTAAAGCATCTATAAATATGTATGCTGCACAAGCGAGAGACACTTCGTCCGACATCGTGGAGTTACAAACCAACACTGCGAACATTCCGGCTTGTCTTTACGATCACAGTGATGTGGACATCTCGTACACACTAGAACCTGGTAACTGTATCTGTTCGGTTACAGCTACAGCTCACTAGTGTGTACGCTCGGTGATGCGGCTCGGGTAGATGTCGTGACTGAAGATCGTAACACGCGTATCTGCTCGGTTACAGCCACAGCTCGCTAATGAGTACCCACCTTAACATTGTATGTTATCCATTCGAACTTTCACCCACTTTGAGTTAATTTTTTGCCACAAAAGGTACCCTTTGTCCGTTCCCAAGGTCGAGACTCTCTCTCTCTCTCTCTCTCTCTCTCTCTCTCTCTCTATACCAAATTTCATCAAAATTGGTTCGGCGGACTTACGGCGTTACTTTCGCATTTATAATATTTGTATAGATTGTCGCACGGACCATTTTTAGGGTTCAGTACCCAAAAGAGTGCCAACGGAACCCTATTACTAAGCTTCCGCTGTCAGTCCGTCTATCTGTCCGTCCGTCTGTCACAAGGCTGCATCTCATGAACCGCAATATGTAGGCAGCTGAATTTTTTACTAATTGTTTATTTATTTTGCCGCTATAACAACAAATAGGTTAAAAAAATATTTAAGGTGCCATACAAAAACGTGATTCTTGAACATAAATCTTGTACGATGGTACGGAGCCCATCGTGTGCGAGTCCGACTCGCACTTGGTCGGTTTTATTGATTAATAAGCTGATGTGTCATCCTAATATCAAAATGTGTAATCTTTCATAAAATCTTGGTAAAAGTCATCTCATCGTATTATAAATGTGTATTAATATTTTGACCACATGACTAATTTCTCGTTTTAAAATTCATCGGTTTGTATGTCGAAACACTCGAGGTTAGGAGCAATTTGCGTTTTCAGGAGCTCAAACTAGTGCGAGAAGCTTTTCTTGCAACTACGCTGAAGTATTCACACAGCTGATAGGTAGTAGGCTTGCACAGAGGCTGGCAGGCGCGGTTTGACCAAAGTACATTTCAGTCTTCTTACGAGATAATTTTTTCGAGGACATATTAAGATAAAATCGTATCTTTTATCGACTTTTCGAAAAACGTTGCTATTTTCCAACTCCTTCGGGAATTTTACTCTTTTAATTTTTTGGTCAGAAATTTTATTATTCCAGGGAACTTTGGTTATTACAGAAATTATAAGTAAATATTGACCATGATAAACATTTTCAGTGTATCTATTTCGCAATTTATTAAAATTGATCAAAATCAAAATCAAAATCAAAATCAAAATAAATCTTTATTGCCGTTTTTTGCTTAGGGATATGTATTGGCTCACTCTTAAGAGGTACGTTAGTCAAGCTAAAACTGCCTGGGTAGGCGTGCAATATGACATAGCATGTCAAATAAAAGCATACAGTTTTAAATTCACATTAAAAATATAAAATAATCGAACACATTGTAAAATAATTGAGTCAATATAAAGTAATAAATTACATTTCCATTAAATTGTTTAGGCAGATAAATTAACTAAACATATATAATAACTGTTGAAAACCTTTAAAGATTATATATTCATATTTAAAAATTCGCTCACATTATAAAAACATTTTTCGATTAACCAATTATTTAATTCCTTTTTAAATCGATGAATGTCAAGTTTTTTAAAATCTGTCGGAATTTCATTAAACAACCTTGCAGCCATGTAGTATAAACTATCTCTATACAAAGTAGTGCGTGGTTGAGTACAATATAGTTTTCCCTTCGATCGAGTATTGTATGAGTGAATGGAGCTGGTTTCCCTAAAATATTGGGAATTTTTCTTGACAAAAACACAAGTTTCATAAATATAGAAGCTAGGAACCGTTAATAATTTCAACCTTTTGAAAAGTGGTCTACAACTATCCATGGAGCGAGACTGACACATTGCTCTTACACATTTTTTTTGTATTTTTAAAACTGCCTCTATATTTGTGGAGTTGCCCCAAAATAGTAGACCGTATCTTAGATTAGAGGTCACATATGCATGATAGGCAATTAGTACTGTTTTTAGACATGATACCCGTCTCAGCCGTTTAAGCGCAAATACGAATCTACTAATCTTTTTTATTAATCCATTGATATGAGGTTTCCAGTTGCAATGACAGTCCAGTAGCACCCCTAAAAATTTCATTTCTTTAACCCCTATGATCTTGGCTCCCTTAAGTTCAATGTTAAGCTCGCAAGGTGTACTTTGCGGAGCATGGAACTGCATTAGTTTAGTTTTTTCAATATTTAATATTAATTTATTATTTTTTAGCCATGTTTCAATCTGTTCTATGGCTGAATTTATATTATTTTCGTAGTCTTTAAGCCCATTTTCAGTCCTTGATCCCTTTATTATAACTGTGCTGTCATCAGCAAATAACACCATACGGTGTTTTATTGAGTTTGGTAAATCGTTTATATACATTAGAAATAGAAGAGGTCCTAAAATACTACCTTGAGGTACACCGTGCGTTACCAACATGTATTTAGACCTATACTTCAATACAGTTTTTGATTTTAAACAAATCCTGGTTATTTCTGTACACTGCTTTCGTTCAGAGAGGTAAGAAGTTAACCACTGGAATGCATTACCACGGAATCCATATCTCTCCATCTTTTGTAAAAGAGTCTCATGACAGACATAGTCGAAGGCTTTTGTCATATCCATAAACACAGCAGTAACTGGTATTGAGTGATTCATACATTCAGTAATTTCTTTCATAAGGTCATATATAGCAAAGCTTGTTGATCTGTCTTTTCTAAAACCATTTTGTTCATTCACTAATATTGAATTATTATCTATAAATTTGATCATTCGCAGAATCATTACTTTTTCAAAGAGTTTTGATAAAATTGGTATCAGGGTAATAGGCCTATAGTTTTTCATTTCTTTTTTATCTCCTTTTTTGAATAATGGTTTTACAATTGATATCTTTAATTTTTCAGTAAATATACCACTGCTTAATGATAAATTTATCAGGTATGAAATCGGGTAACAAAGTAAGTGTGCACTTGATTTTATAATATTAGTTGATATTTCATCATATCCTACCGAATTCGTATTTTTGAGTTCGTAAATAATTTTTAATATTTCAAGAGGTGTGGTTGGTTTTAGAAATATTGAATGTAATGTTCTGTCGATATTTATAGTAGTTTTACCGTTTGTGTTAGGTCTGCTTTTTTCTCTTACTTCGTTTGTAAAATGATTATTTAATGAGTTAGCTATTTCTTGGGGACTTGTTATTTCATTTTTATTAACGTTTAGTTTTAGAATTGAGTTTCTGTCTGGAGATATATTTTCGCAAGTTTCTTTGATAATGTTCCAGGTAGCGATTGTTTTATTTTTAGAATTTGCTAAACGGTCTCTGTTTGTGTTTTTTTGGGCCAATTTTAAACACTTTTTTAAGGTTTTACTGTATGTTTTGTATGTTTTTTTGTTTAGTTCTGTCCGATCGTTTCGATGTATGATATACAATTTTCGTTTTATTTTGCTACTGTATCTAATGCCTTTTGTAATCCATCTTGGTTTTCTATAGCTGTACATTTTAACCTTATAGAAAGGAAAACATAGATTAAAGAAAAGGGAGAGTATCTCGTGAAAAGTATTAAATGCATGATTTGTTTCGTTGAGTTCATATACATCCGAAAATGAAAGGGCGCTTATGCTTGTTAGAAATTTAATTGTATTATCTCGAGAAAAATCCCTTTTTTTTATGTACCAGAATTGTGCAACTCTCTTTCTTATTACTGTGAATTTAAACGTTTGTCCAGTATGATCTGAAAGACCCAAGTCATGAATTTCTCCTACCCCACTGTTTATATTTGTCGCTATGTTATCAATACATGTTTCAGATTTCTTACTAATTCTTGTTGGTGATATAAATTGAAGATTTAGGTTATGTTGCATCATAGTGCGTTCGAAAAAAGTTACGGTTGGATTATTTGTTTTCATTCTATCAATATTGAAATCTTATCAATCTTAACGCATAAAAATTTCATTCATCATTATAACTCAGCAGTTATTGTTTCTTTAGTAAGTACTTGCTGAAGCGTGTAATTCCTTTACGATTTTCAGAAAAAGATTTTTGAAAAAAAACGATTCGACATTAACTTTTGATATTAACAAATGACTTAACTTAAGACTTAAGATTTAAGACCTTAGATAAGATTAACTTAAGGATGTATTAAACGTTTATTATTAATTCGTGCCTTAAAGTGCAATACTTTTTGCGTTCTGTGTGCAAACAACTTTATATGGGTCGGAACAGCCTTAAGACAAAACAATCCTGTAAGGTCGCTCCGAGTAAAGGAAGACAGAAAACTCCATACTATTCTGGCGTTCGAGAGTATGAGCACTTTCTGCACCTGGAATTGGAGCCTCATATGGATATCAAATTTTCAGATGTTTAACAGTTTAGGAACAACGCCATTCGCAGACAAACCAATTAGCACGATCGTGGTTTTCCGTGCACGTCACATTTTGGTAACCTCGTGGGCACGATGAGGCCGCGTTTAAAGACACTAGTGGTCTATTTTGGTTACTTGATTGAGCTGTTCCAGGTATTCTATGTAGGAGTCGTTGGGAGTAATAAGATGGATTGGTTTCCAGATGTCATGTCGACCGATCCGACGCTCATTATATTTTTGCTAAAATTACGTGTGACGATGATTTGGTCCTGAATGGCACAAACGATTCTTCAGTTTCTTCGAATAGGTCACCAATCCGGGTTTGGTGACCGTTAGAGCGACTCTTCATCTACTTAATACTCGGAGAAACCGTCCATGCAGTTCTTTTCGTACTTAGAAGTGCTTACAACCGGAAGCGTAAAGTTCACATCGGACAGAGAAAGCTTAAAATTACACATCACCTCCTGTTGCCTGTTGTTTTCCGCAGCCGTCAGAAAGTAGCCACAAAGCTTACGCACCTCGGAATTGTGGGCGTAGTTCTATACCTCCCAACTTCCAAGGCATCCGCAAACGATTTTTTAGGGTTCTTCGATAGTGGTTAAAATTGGTTTTATTTGATAATTAATAATGAGCATGAACAAAGAACAAAAAAAAGACGTGCGCTCGCGCAGCAGTGGTTGAGGCTTCTGCTTTGTCTGTGTGTCTGTTTGCGGAGCGTCACGGCGCGGAGCGGCGGCGGCTTGCATGTAGTAGTGGAATCCGAACAATAGTTCTAACTAAATGATTGTCGTCGTTCGCTTGATGCAAAAAAGGATAAATAAGTTTACCTACATAGATATCTTCGATTTCCGTGCAATTCCGAAATCAATTCTATAATGATTTACGATTAATTGGCAGTTCATACACCAGCCTTTCGTGTGATCGAATGTAAACCGGCTATATAATCGCCTCTAGTGTACACTCTGGCACAGACCGCTCTCCCCGCTCCCCCCGCGCCGTCGCCGCCACTGCCGCCCCCGCGCCCGTCTGAAGTGCCTCGTTAGCCTGAAAAACTTACTTTCTAACATTACACGCGGCCGCAAGCTCGCTGTAATTGGATTGCACTACACTTGGATACATGATTTACTCCGCATTAACATTTAATAAACGTGATAGCATTAACTGATTCAGAAAAAAATAACCGTTAGAAAAATTGTGTCAATAAATAGGTATTTTCATTCACCGGTTTTTCTTCACCGGCAAATATGTATTTATTTATTTAAGGCCCTTATCATTTGATATATTTTTAACTAGATAGGTAATTATAGATGTGACTAATTCGAGTTCACAAATTTTAGAGTTAAAAATATTAAAACTTTTAGAGTTAAATATATTTAACAAAAAATTATGTCGTTTCTGAGGTTCTACTAACTTTAAAATTACTGTAAATTATAAATAGTTATAAATATTCGTAATGAATGAATTTAGCATTCATTTATTAATTACTAGCTGTGGGACTTGGTTCCGCTCGGGACAGTAGCAAAAATTTTTGTTTACTAAATAAATAATAGCCTATGGAATTCATACGAATTTTGTTTTCCCTGTGGTTTGAGAATATATTTACCGAAAAAACAAAGATGTGTAGCCTAATATTAGATACCAAATATCAAGTAAGTGGGAACAGTGGTTTTCAAATTATTATTAAACTACGTTTGTATGGGAGACGAAATTTTCTGATGCTTACGGGCCGACCTTAAAAAACGGACTTGGATACTGGTCGCCACACAATGAATAAGATGGGTGGACGAGTATATTAAGGAGCCTACGCTAAGTGGCACTCAGTTAAAAACGTTGAAAAAAAACTTATCAAGCATCAAAATATATCCAAGAACTATTCGCATACATACCTATGCGTATTGTGTTTTTTTTAAATTTGCCTATTTTGTCGATTATTTTTCATGAAGCAAAGTGTAATCTTTTTGCAACAAATTGTGCGAATATACCTGATGTTATCTAATAAAACACTTGAGTATGATACGTTAAACACTCTCTGAGAAAATAACCAATAACTGACAACAACCTAGCGTAGAAGCACCTGAAAATTTCGCCTCCCATACAAACGTAGTTTACTAATAATTTGAAAACCACTGTTCCAACTTACTTGATATTTGGTATATATAGGCTACAAATATCTGTGTCTGCATGCCTTTGTTTTTTCGGTAAATGTATTCTGGTCGTCCAAACCACAGAGAAAACCAAATTCGTATGAAGAATTTATTTTTGCATTCATTTCATTCGGTTTGGATTAAAAAAAAAAAAAAAGCATGCAGACACAGATATTTGTTACCTGATATTAGATATTAAATATCAATTTAATTGGAATAGCGGTTTCCAAATGATTAGTAAACTACGTTTGTATGGGGAGCATAGCTTACGGGCCGTTCTTAAGAAATGAACTCGTCCAAAATTGCCTCAAAGCTGAAAAACTCCACACTTTTTATTAAATCAATATTAGTTTAAGACTAAACATTGAATTATTCTTTCTTTTATTTGTGTTCTTGCATTCGGAAATATGAAACGAAGCGGAGCGAAATCCCCCTGCTTCAACTAATGCGGCAAGAGACTGAAATCGCTGCTACATTTTCAAATTAATAAGACGCTCCAACTCCTTTGTTTATATTGAAATCGTAACTTTGCCCCAGCGTCCGGTTCATTGCGTTTAATTGGGAAGTGATGGTCTATTTCGTTTTAATCAAAAACTGTGCCCTAAGAAGTTGATGTAACTTTTGTTTTGAAACGCCAATTATATGATGTTCCAAAGCTTGTTGTTCATAATTTTTGGTCATGTCTGTTTACAAGCGAGAAAGAGTCGCAAATAAAAGTGTTTTAGGTTCGATATTTGTCGGCGAATTTGCCAGGTTTGCCAAATAAAGAGCTACTTTTCCAGCATTGCTCTCTATGTATATTTTTACAGCTTGTTTCGTCGTGTAAAGGGGTGTAGGGTCTATCTGTATGTTTTACCGTCTCTATCAAGGAGCAGTATTTACGCCCTAATTTACGCCACAATGCACAACAGGCAGGGTTTGCATACATTCACTGTCTAATTCCTCGAATTCCTCCAAACCTAAACCAACCAATCCTGCACATCCTTTTTAAAGGCTCGGTAAACTGTGGAATGCACTGCAGGGAAGGCTGCACTCCCCAAAGTACAATCTTGGATCTTTCAAACACGGTGTGAAGAAGCACCTGAACAACTGGCAACGTTTTGGCAGCCACCGTAAAACTTTTATAGCCCATGGGCATCATGCGGCACTTCTTTGTAGGTCTAATGTATTTTATTTGTCGCGCTATACATAAAGAAGCCTAGGTACGTTGAAATCGTCTTTTTTTTTAATAAGCTAATTTAGTACTAACAACAAAAAGTAGCTTAAATTTCTTTTGATTTGACATTTTTGACACCTATATGTTTTCAAAAAACATTAATAATTATATAATAACACTCTTAATCGTATATATTTCGACAATTATTACAAAGGCGAGCAGCTAACTAAACCTAACAACTAAATAACATTGCTCCTCGATTCTACAAATCCTCAACCCATAATCAATTCTAAACATCCAATTATCTACACCGTGCCTACAAGATGTGCGCGGTTAAGTGGTTCCCATTTATTTTAAATAACACCAGCTTTTCCGCCGCCGCCGACTAGCGTACGTAAGTCAGCGACTAAGTGAATATTGCTAACCGTATTGCGGCCATTTTGGTATGAAACAATTTGGGAGGTGTGAGCTTGTACAGGGCAAATTACATTTCCAATTCATGACGCCATTCTCGCCTGCGAGGTGCTGGTCGGCTGAGGATTTTTCGTTTCAGCCACCATGAATAATCTCGCCTGCGGGTCTCCTGACGTACGCGCCGGTAGCATTGAATTAATTTTATTTGTAGACATTCACTTTCGTCTGTTCACCGTACAACGAAAGCAGAAAAAAGTTTTCTTTTTATACAGCTTAACTCAAAATCTTGGTTTTACAGGTGTACTATGTTGTAATTTTTTTTCAATGCTACTAACAGAATTCGATGAGTCTATTATTGATCCTTCAAATAGGTGTCATTTTGAAACTGGTTTCGAAGCATCCGTACAATGTGAAACAGTATAACAGAAACTTATATAAGTATTTTACTTTAGATTATTCCCAGCGGATAATAAAGATTTACAATGTTTATCTCTATATATCGTATAAATATCCCGAATCCTGCGTCCACGTAAAACTGTAGGTCCCTATCCCCTACTGGGTGGTAAGATTAAATCTTCCTGAAAGAGTACAATCGCATTATATTAAAATGTGGTCGAAGCGGCAATGGAAAAACTTTTAACAAAAAAAGTAACCGACTTCAAAAAAAAAAAGCACTAAAAAGTAAAAATATAATTGCCATTTTTGTAGTTACGATTATTATTATTTTTTGAGTCTGGGTCAGCTGGGCACGCGCTGCGCCAGTCAAGAGAACCTTGGCTACCTTGGCTGACACCGACTCAAAAAATAACAATAATAGTAATACGAAAATGGCAATAATTTTTTTACTTTTTGGTGCTTTTTCAACGAACTTTTTCAGTCGGTTACTTTTTTTGTTAAAAGTTTTTTTTATTTGTTTATTTTTAGTGAATCTAAAGTACACTAACAAATGTGTACACGTCCTTTCCAATAACAAAAGAATAATCGAAATCGGTTGAGTTTTTCGTCCATTTTTCGCTCACCTAATTAATACAACTTATGTTGTTTTTGCACTATACTTTCTTTTGTAAATTGTTTTTTTTTTGTGGCGTAATAAAGAATTTTCAATCAATCAATCAATCAATCAATCAATCAATTACAAATTTAAGACTTTTATGATTTTCTCATGGATATGATTGTCAGAACTAAACTAGCACCAGCTTTCAAATAAAAAAATAATCATCAAAATCGGGTCACCCGGGCGAAAGTTATGAGGTAACAAACATTAAAAAAAAAATGGAAAAAAAAACATACAGAGGAATTTAGAACCTTCTCCTTTTTTGAAGTCGGTTAAAAATTGTCAATGCGTTCTATTCAGTTCAATGTAGACGTGGTCTTAAGAGAATACTCTGCTATGGCACCCAATTTCTTCGGAAATTCGCTGTACGTAAAAAAAATACATACGAAGGAACAATTGCCAGTGCGAATTTGCTTTAAACCATAAGCTAATGTCCTGCAGAACAATAATATGAATGAGACATCGAATTAGTTTGTCTGTCTACCCCATGTCTACAATATGTGGAGAAGAAGAGTGTCTCTATAGATTGGAAAACACAAATTATCACAATATATTTTAATAACTTACCATACCCTCAGAACTAAATACCGTTAAATATAATTTTAGAGTAACACGTACTTCACAGCAGCCACCTTCCCAATACCCCCTGAATATAGTTTTCACAAATTAATTGCAAGCTTTGTTTAGGTCACAAGCGGCAGCAGTATTATTAGTGAAATCATTGAATAACCCACTGAATCATCTGTATATAAATTAAGCTGCTGTCGGTACCGCGCTGCTAGGAGCATCAACAAAACGTAGTCGGTAATAACATGTTCTCACGCCAGCTGAAGTTCCCCGTTTAAGAAATGTCACAGTCAGAATAAAAAGAACATAAACAGAGTTTTTCATCGTCCTTTTGGCCCGCTCCTTTTCGTTGTATTTTACGGTAACGTTTTCATACATATTTGTCGAGAGATATTGTAAAGTGTGGCACATGAAATAAATGAAACGGTGCAATGTATGAAACCATTGAGATGCACCCTTGTATCGTATCACGTTAACTTTCCGGCTGAAAATGGAAATCACTCTTTTAGGGTTCCTCACCCAAAGGGTGAAAACAGAACCCTATTACTAAGCCTCCGCTGTCCGTCCGCTGTCCGTCCGTCCGTCCGTCCGTCTGTCACAGGGCTTTATCTCATGAACCGTAATGAATAGGCAGCTGAATTTTTTACGGAGTATGTATTTATTTTGCCGCTATAACAACAAATGGGTTTTTTTTTATGTGACTGGACATGGATGGCTATTACCATGGCTGGTAACATTTAGAAATAATAAGAATTAAAGGGGGTCTCCATACAAAAACCGTGATTTTTTTTGTGGTAAATCTTGTTCTATGGTACGGAACCCTTCATGTGCGAGCCCGACTCGCACTTGGCCAGTTTTTGGTGTAGTATTTAGCAACCAAAGAATTATTTTAAAACTTCCTTCCGAGTACATTTTGTACGCTGTTCATATGCAGACTATGGAATCCATTAATTATTTCGACTTGTCGAGAGGTTTTCAAATACTAATTTATCATTTTAAAATGTATCTCAGTCAATGAGGTGCAAACGGTGTACAAATTGAATCGTCAGAAACCCATATATATATATATATAGTAAACATTTAAAAAATTAAATGCACAAAGATATCACGCAGTGACTCTAAGGAAAAACCTACATCAAAACATGTCAAATTAAATTATTTTTTCTTGAATATATTTGTATAACCTAGTAGTAGTCTCCTATATTTTCAATAATCTGTTTTTCTCGTAAATAACTGCGTTAAAAGCAGTATGTTTTTGCATACTTTTTAATTCAGAATGTTTAATATTTCCAGAAAAAAAAATCTTTGATTAAATTTAAAAATATCTAAGCACTGGTTAGATTATGTGGTTGTCATAATTTAAATGTTTAGAAATGGAGTAGGAAAATGCATTCCTTTCTTGTTTGGGCCGACACGAAAAATGCTCCCTCTTAAATGTTTTTTTATCCATCTACTCTCGGTAAAGTATAACGAAGTATCATAGGAAGATCTTGAATTGTATGTATTCTGTTTATAAGAAATTCGTTCCCTTGTTAGCCTTAAAATCTAATGATTTCGCGTTCAGGTACCTACTAGCCTGATACAATCAATTGAAATAATATACACTCTATAAAACTTATTGATGAATACTATGATGTAAGTTGAAGATATAAAAACAGTTTTAAATGAGTTGAACAACTAAAACCCGACTACTGAAAAATCACCCTTTAAAAAGTATTAGACACGCAAAATATTTTCCTTTGTTATGCACAAACTATTCAATATTTATCGTCTGGCTGACTTGGTAACAAAGTGTGCCCAAGCCCTAAAAAAAAGTAAAAAAAAAATGTCGTCTATTAAATAAACAACTTATTTATGTGTTTTAATGTATATAATACATACATATTCATAGTCATGTTCAGAAGATAGCCGTGGTAGTATTCCACTTATACTCTGTCAAAACAATACATGCTAAGAGTAGTAAATAATCATAAGCTTTAGGGCAAAGTTGCATATGACCACGGCTCCCTATAAAAATCCCCTTTGCTTCGTCATAGCCGGGTAAAAATTTTACTTCGGTTCGTTCAGACAGTGAAGCCAACAATGTGTGTCATTTTCGTTGAAACAATCGTAAACTTCACAAAACCACGACATGCTTAATAAAATGAAAATATTATTCAGCGAGTTTCGTTGCGTTGTAACGGGTTCATAACGATAGTGTGACTTGGTGTCGCGCGACCGCTCATATTATACGCACGGGAGCGATAAATCGCGAGCAGAAGAGGCTGCAATTACTCGGCTGCCTTCCGCAACCTCGAAGGCTGGTCTTCCACTGAAAGGCATTGTTTATACGCAGCCTAATAATGCAGTTTACAGCCATTATAGTAATTTTAATGTGCTTTGTGGATTCCGGTGCATTTCTTCTAGTCAATAACGTAATTCGTAATAAAAAATTGTCCGAGTTTTCCATCTAGTTCAATGTTATATAAATGTTAATGTTTTGTGTGGACTCCGGCGCATTTCTTCTTATGAATATCGTAATTTGTAATGAAAATTGTCCGAGTTTTCCATCTAGTTCAATGTAGCCGTGCAATATAAGGAAGGCCTAATTTCCTATTTCCCATTAGGTGTGTTGGGCTAATATCACGACAGTAGGTGTGGTATTAGCCATTCATGCCTGATACTTAAAAAAATACATTACCAATGTGGAGTGAAAATGTATCGTCCAAAACGTAGTTAAGTATCGAAATATAAAAAAATTATATGTATAAAAAATATATTTTTAACATCTGCTGCTCATCTGTATTATCTTTTTTTTGTTATTTGGCGATCTGTTATCCCTTTAACACGATGAAATATATGTTATTATTTTACATGCATGCTATAACTTAGCCCCGTCCAAGATGCAGACATACACAAACCGCGACTAAATTAGCCAACTAAATTATTGAAATAGTAAAAAAACAATTTACTGTAATCAGAACCCAAACACATATTATACCGATAATCATTATGGATGATAAGGAATTAAAATCTATATCATATTAAAATATGAGTATGTACACTAAGGGATTACTCAGACTTTCAAAGCCTTCTTCGGGGTGTACTTTTGGTGGTGATATGTATTACTTTACAAAAAGAACATGCATTATCATTGACAAACTTATTTATATCGCTTATAAATTACTACACAATGATACACTAGCGCATAATAAATTATTCTTTTCCTTTTAAATATGTAAATTATTTGAAATTAAATTTAAAAATATTAACAAATAAATTA
This sequence comes from Incurvaria masculella, assembly GCA_946894095.1. Lineage (NCBI taxonomy): Eukaryota > Metazoa > Arthropoda > Insecta > Lepidoptera > Incurvariidae > Incurvaria > Incurvaria masculella. Next base: position 2,580,051 of record OX335650.1, on the reverse strand, counting down.
GAGTGTTCGGTTATTTGTTACATTATAGATAAAGCAAATCTTTAATAATTGACTCATTGAATCGCCGTAAGCGTAAGATTTTGTAATAAATATAATTTGTCGGTAATTTTTTTTACATTAACAAACTTTTGTTGTTGGCAACACTGTTGGAACAAAATCATCGCTTCAACTGGAGAGCCAGCCTGCTCCACTAACTCTACACTAATGGCCGCTATCTAAAGCGATAGCTACGACGATTGAGACGTACATACGCACAGCTCCACTACTTACTATGGAGTATGACTTTTCGCCAGTTGCTGGACACAACTTGACCTCCTGCCGATATTATAATACCTACACTTAAATGTGTAAGACTGTTAACTGTATAGTGTGAAATTAAATGAACTGAAAAAATACTTTATTTGCATCCAAACTGTACAAAAAGGCGGAAATTAATGCCATAAGGCATTCTCAACCATTCAACCTTAGAGATGTAGGAGAGGTGCAGTGAGGCGGGCAAAAAAAACGTAGAACAAAATGAATTAAAGAAAATATTAACTAACCTTAAAATATGGATTTATATATTAAAATAAATTACATACAAATACGTAAATACACTTAAACATATTAATAGACATATGATACAAATACACATATATTATTATAGAACATATAAACAGATTTACACATACAAAAACAAATACATGATTTGATAATTAGTGGTAAAAAAAAAAAATAACCCTAGATTTTTGAGAACAAACAGGAAGTAAAGAAATGACATTTAAGACGCTCTTTAAATATATTAATTGACTAAGATGTGCGTACATCAAGTGGAAGTGTGTAAGAGCTTGCATAAAATGCATGGTTTCCTTTTTTTCTCAAAAAGACCGAAAGTATATTATGCAGCTCATGCCAGGGGTGGAGTTAAGCCAAGGTTTAACTAATTCATTGGCCAATTCAATCTGATTTGACTATGAAGATTTTAAAAATGATTGATTATATCATAATTATTATATTGACTGTACTACATTTCAAACTCCTGACTTTTGGATATAAGTCCCACTGCTTGATATTCCTCGACCATGAGTTAGGCCACCCTGGCTTTCCATGGACTACGGTAACGTTACTCAAAATTCAATATATATTTTTTGAAGAAAAAGCCTAGAGGCAACACTTGCTAATATTAAATCTTTTAAAATTCTCCTTTCATTACTTTTCTATGGGACCATTAGTTCAGCCGGTACGTCTCTTAGCAAACCGCTAAGGATTTCTTTTTGACTTTTTGAAAAAAACCTTATCCCACAAATCGAAATAACGATGATTGTTTTTAGGGTTCCGTACCCAAAGGGTGCAAACGGAACCCTATTACTAAGCTTCAGCTGTCCGTCCGTCCGTCCGTCTGTCCGTCTGTCACAGGGCTGTATCTCATGAACCGTAATAGGTAGGCAGCTGAAATTTTCACAGAGTGTGTATTTATTTTGCCGCTATAACAACAAATAATAAAATTTACCCATACAAAAAAACTGTTTTTGGACGACTATGAGTCTTGCACGATGGTACGGAACCCTTCGTGTGCGAGTCCGACTCGCACTTGGCCGGCTTTTTTAAGAAACTCTACTTGGCCGATTCGAGGGAACAATGTAAATATACCTCAAAACAATTCATACAGATACAAAAAGTCGTAGGTTTCACATGAGACGATTTATAATATCGTGGAATATCATGAATATCAGAATGCGTCCTTAAAATTTTCCGCAATAAATTTGCACGTTGTGAGAGAAAACAAAGTTCTGGACAGATAAGTACCGAAGTCGGCTAGAGGGGTGATCATCGAATCGAGACACTCATAACTCTTGGGCAGAATAAACTTTTACTTGGCATAACGCACGTGCTCATAATGACTTTATTTCGCAATTATATGATTTATACTGGTAAGTAATTGTGTTTATGGTGTGGAATGTTGCGGAGGCTGTGTTCTGCGACTGTTGGAGCATGTTACGGGTGAATTCAGAATTCGTGGAAGCAATTTTAAACTTTTAAGAACACACGAGTACTCCTTTCTTGAGATATGATTTCTATGTTTCTGGATATTCCAAAGTTAAAGATATTTTGTTTTGCCAAAATCTGAACCCATTTAATTATTTATTATACAGTAGTTTACTTTAAAGATTGAATCGTTCAATCCCAAAGATTGATAACTCGCCCAGCTCTTTCTAACTAAAGTTAAAATATATGTAATTGTATGCATAAATACACATACAGCTTAGAGACAAAATTCCAACATTTAAAATCGAAGCCTCGGCGTCCAATTATCGAGGTATAACAACACTCTCACATTCTCACATTCCACGGACAACTGTAACCTACTATCTTGAATATAAGGAAGGGGCAGGCTAATCCCACTCGTGTTGGTACAATCACATTGAATACAATATGGTCAAATTGGCAACGAAAATAGACCATGTCTTTCATCCAGTTTAATGTAGATGTGCAATACAATGAAGATCCTGGTATGGCACCTAGTTCCCATTTGGTGTGTTGGGTTAATATCATGACAGTGTTTGTGGTATCCATTTATTCGTGTGGGCTGTTTCATATTTATGAACTCTTTTATTTTGCGCGGGCCGACCTTTTCGTTATGTCGTTAGACAGGAAAATCAACGCAGCACAGTTCCTTTCAAATGTCTTACTGAAGTTTATTTCAGGATAAAAAATATACCTTAAAGTGGATGTCCCAAAACATTTAGAGATAGGATGTGAAATACAATTTTAATTGCTTCAAATATAGCTTTTTACAATTCATATGTGTGGATTAACATGAATTTTAATATCCATTTCTTAGAAAAAAACCAGCCAAGTGCGAGTCGGACTCGCACACGAAGGGTTCCGTACCATCAACACCAAAAAATCACGATATTGTATGGGGGCCCCCTTTAATTATTATTATTTTTTTATTTTACCTGTTTGTTGTTATAGCGGCAAAATAAATACACACTCTGTGAAAATTTCAGCTGCCTACCTATTACAGTTCCTGAGATACAGCCCTGTGACAGACGGACGGACGGACGGACGGTCGGACGGCCAGCGGAGGCTTAGTAATAGGGTTCCGGTTTCACCCTTTGGGTACGGAACCCTAAAAAGTCTTAGTATTAATCACTATGATGCTTTTTAGACCTTTGCCTACACTTGTGATGCGAATTGTATATTGCAGTTTTTATTATCCTGCGATTTCTTGTCGATGTCAGGCCCTTCTTTAGTAGCACTGACACAAAGTAAAGGCCAAGCCCCACGGGAGCAGGCAGAAGCCGTGCCCCTTCCGACACTCGCCCGCTCAGATGACGCATACAAAGCAGATAGCCTCCCGAATGCTAACTTTATCCGAGGGGCGACTACAAACACCGCTTCAAGCACTGCCGAGCTCTTAGCTCCTCGCCGTGCCGTCGGCGTGGCGCGCCAGCGAGGCTGATCGTCAAAGAGGGCTTAGGCACAACGGTGTTCTAAGCCGATTTGTAGGCATATATTTTTCTCATAAACGGGTGGAGGTATTATTTATTTATTTATTTATTAATATGTCTCACGTACAGGATAAATCCGTATTACACAATCATAAACACATTTACAGTATTAAAAACGAACGAATCATCCTACAGGTAGTAGGCACAGCGTGTACAGTTATAGCTAAGAAAGTTTATGTCTACGATTCAACAATATGTTTAAAATAAAATAGTGAAGCTTAGGAAACTGAACAATGTAGTGTAAAATTAATTAAAGAGACAATGTAAAATTTCGATGAACACAGTACAAGCTTGATAAAAATATTAACATATTTCGTTAACCTAATGCAACTACAAGCAACATTAAGATACTAAAACAGAATATATACAGGAAACACAGTATGCAAGTACTAATATTAATTTTAAATGCATCAAGGATAGTTGTTCATTGTTAATGATTTATTTAATCAATCAAATTAGTATATCTGCACCAACAGTGCTACTTAAGTTTTCGATTCGATTAATTTGAAATCAAGCGGCTCGTAGCCTACTTTAGCGGCTTGTCGGCGACTACAAACACGGCTTCAGCACTGCCGAGCTCTTAGCTCCTCGCCGTGCCGTCGGCGTCGCGCGCCAGCGAGGCTGATCGTCAAAGAGGGCTTAGGCACAACGGTGTTCTAAGCCGATTGGTAGGCATATATTTTTCTCATAAACGGGTGGAGGTATTATTTATTTATTTATTTATTAATATGTCTCACATACAGGATAAATCCGTATTACACAATCATAAACACATTTTCAGTATTAAAAATGAACGAATCATCCTACAGGTAGTAGGCACAGCGTGTACAGTTATAGCTAAGAAAGTTTATGTCTACGATTCAACAATATGTTTAAAATAAAATAGTGAAGCTAAGGAAACTGAACAATGTAGTGTAAAATTAATTAATGAGACAATGTAAAATTTCGATGAACACAGTACAAGCTTGATAAAAATATTAACATATTTCGTTAACCTAATGCAACTACAAGCAACATTAAGATACTAAAACAGAATATATACAGGAAACACAGTATGCAAGTACTAATATTAATTTTAAATGCATCAAGGATAGTTGTTCATTGTTAATGATTTATTTAATCAATCAAATTAGTATATCTGCACCAACAGTGCTACTTAAGTTTTCGATTCGATTAATTTGAAATCAAGCGGCTCGTAGCCTACTTTAGCGGCTTGTCGGCGACTACAAACACGGCTTCAGCACTGCCGAGCTCTTAGCTCCTCGCCGTGCCGTCGGCGTCGCGCGCCAGCGAGGCTGATCGTCAAAGAGGGCTTAGGCACAACGGTGTTCTAAGCCGATTGGTAGGCATATATTTTTCTCATAAACGGGTGGAGGTATTATTTATTTATTTATTTATTAATATGTCTCACATACAGGATAAATCCGTATTACACAATCATAAACACATTTTCAGTATTAAAAATGAACGAATCATCCTACAGGTAGTAGGCACAGCGTGTACAGTTATAGCTAAGAAAGTTTATGTCTACGATTCAACAATATGTTTAAAATAAAATAGTGAAGCTAAGGAAACTGAACAATGTAGTGTAAAATTAATTAATGAGACAATGTAAAATTTCGATGAACACAGTACAAGCTTGATAAAAATATTAACATATTTCGTTAACCTAATGCAACTACAAGCAACATTAAGATACTAAAACAGAATATATACAGGAAACACAGTATGCAAGTACTAATATTAATTTTAAATGCATCAAGGATAGTTGTTCATTGTTAATGATTTATTTAATCAATCAAATTAGTATATCTGCACCAACAGTGCTACTTAAGTTTTCGATTCGATTAATTTGAAATCAAGCGGCTCGTAGCCTACTTTAGCGGCTTGTCGGCGACTACAAACACGGCTTCAGCACTGCCGAGCTCTTAGCTCCTCGCCGTGCCGTCGGCGTCGCGCGCCAGCGAGGCTGATCGTCAAAGAGGGCTTAGGCACAACGGTGTTCTAAGCCGATTTGTAGGCATATATTTTTCTCATAAACGGGTGGAGGTATTATTTATTTATTTATTTATTAATATGTCTCACGTACAGGATAAATCCGTATTACACAATCATAAACACATTTACAGTATTAAAAACGAACGAATCATCCTACAGGTAGTAGGCACATCGTGTACAGTTATAGCTAAGAAAGTTTATGTCTACGATTCAACAATATGTTTAAAATAAAATAGTGAAGCTTAGGAAACTGAACAATGTAGTGTAAAATTAATTAAAGAGACAATGTAAAATTTCGATGAACACAGTACAAGCTTGATAAAAATATTAACATATTTCGTTAACCTAATGCAACTACAAGCAACATTAAGATACTAAAACAGAATATATACAGGAAACACAGTATGCAAGTACTAATATTAATTTTAAATGCATCAAGGATAGTTGTTCATTGTTAATGATTTATTTAATCAATCAAATTAGTATATCTGCACCAACAGTGCTACTTAAGTTTTCGATTCGATTAATTTGAAATCAAGCGGCTCGTAGCCTACTTTAGCGGCTTGTCGGCGACTACAAACACGGCTTCAGCACTGCCGAGCTCTTAGCTCCTCGCCGTGCCGTCGGCGTCGCGCGCCAGCGAGGCTGATCGTCAAAGAGGGCTTAGGCACAACGGTGTTCTAAGCCGATTGGTAGGCATATATTTTTCTCATAAACGGGTGGAGGTATTATTTATTTATTTATTTATTAATATGTCTCACATACAGGATAAATCCGTATTACACAATCATAAACACATTTTCAGTATTAAAAATGAACGAATCATCCTACAGGTAGTAGGCACAGCGTGTACAGTTATAGCTAAGAAAGTTTATGTCTACGATTCAACAATATGTTTAAAATAAAATAGTGAAGCTAAGGAAACTGAACAATGTAGTGTAAAATTAATTAATGAGACAATGTAAAATTTCGATGAACACAGTACAAGCTTGATAAAAATATTATCATATTTCGTTAACCTAATGCAACTACAAGCAACATTAAGATACTAAAACAGAATATATACAGGAAACACAGTATGCAAGTACTAATATTAATTTTAAATGCATCAAGGATAGTTGTTCATTGTTAATGATTTATTTAATCAATCAAATTAGTATATCTGCACCAACAGTGCTACTTAAGTTTTCGATTCGATTAATTTGAAATCAAGCGGCTCGTAGCCTACTTTAGCGGCTTGTCGGCGACTACAAACACGGCTTCAGCACTGCCGAGCTCTTAGCTCCTCGCCGTGCCGTCGGCGTCGCGCGCCAGCGAGGCTGATCGTCAAAGAGGGCTTAGGCACAACGGTGTTCTAAGCCGATTGATAGGCATATATATTTTACGTTTAAATCAATCGGCCTACTTTATCGGATTGTCCTAGTGGCGCGGGGACTTGCCTTGCATACCAGAGGTCTGGGTTGCAACCCTGTGCATACAACACTTTCTTTATCTTTCTGAGGTGGATAAGTGCATTTTGTCACAAATGCGAGTTGCTCCATGGTTCGAAAACCATGTAAAATGGTAGATCTTCTCGTCCTATTACGTAGTAGGGTTAAGCCCGCCCGGGTTGGAATAAAAAGATGGACGAAGCGGCAATGAAAATTGTCGGTGTTTTCCATCCAGCTCAATGTAGCCAAGCTCATAAATAAAAGGTCCTGGCATAGCACCTAATTCCTTCGGAAATGCGGTGGTGGTTTTGGCTAGCATCATAACTGTGGGTGTGTTATTTTCCATTCTACGCTCTCTTTGATCTGTTAAATCGAGCTCCTCATTCCACATGATCAAAAATACGAAAAATAATGCCGAATTTTAGACACTTACAAATTAATCGATATTCATAGGATACTCAGTTCATTTCTCCTTTCATTAAACTGGCACGAAGCAAGGTAATAACGAACAAGGCTAAAAATAAAAAATCGTTTATTTGTCACCAAATAAAAACAATCCTAATTTGTACGCAACTCTCGGTACGTTAGTCAGACTTGCACTTGTCCGGTTTTTCTATAAGAAAATATCGGAAGGAGCAACGGCTTGCAAATCGGTGAGTCCAGAATGGGTAATTCTCTTTGTTAAGGTCTTAAGACGGTCGTTGCCCTATCAATTCCCATAGGATAGGTGTTTACATGCTCTAAATGTTTTAGTAGGTTTTTTTATATGGAAATTAAATATATTTTATTGAGTCCTAGGTCGGTATATTTTTTTATTTACTGTCTAGAAAACATTGCAAAAAGTATTTTTTGAAGTCATTTAAAATTCAAATACAAATAAAACCATAAGGATATAGAATCAAGCTTTCTCAAGTGATTAAAAAAAATTAATTAAAATGTGACAACTTTTATGGATAGGGAACCGTTGGGGCCCGGAAGACGACTTAGCTAATTTAATTCGCAACCGGAGTGCAAAATTGTGCCTTGGCTTATGGACACAGAAATCATATCTTCAAATTTTAACATCTTAGAGCCCCGCTACCGTCACGACTGTCTTAAAATATATGTTCATCATGTCAAACAAATAATCTTTGTGTTTATTATAATGTGGCTATACATAATGACTTAAATACATACACCTTTGTAAAGTAATTATTACCCAATGAGTTTTGTAGATAGTTATAATAAAATCAAAAAATAAAATATAGCATTAATTCCAAAGCCTCGGGGTGTAAGTCTAATACCTACTTGGTCGCGAATGCTCTAATTTCTTACTCTGTCATAACAAAACATATTTGACATCTTCCTATATTTATTCGTACCCATTCCTTTCAATGTTAAAGAAATTATTTCTAAGTGAACAAATATAAAACAGGCCTTATCTGTAACCGACACTGGATGCAATTTTATTCCGAGATGGAAGAGTTCGGCAAATACATCATTTTCCGATTCATAGGTCGCGTTCCGTTTTGATAAATTCTCCTTTTATTGAGCCATCGATGAAATAGCTGTAGCAAATCGGCGCACAGTTTTCAATGACGTCTCCTTTGGGACGCAATTTATTTTGGAACAGGTCCAACATTGAATCCACTGGGCATCCAACCTACCGCCATCCGAGTGATAAACTCGCCAGATATACGTATCCCATATTCTCGCTCGGAACGGGCAGTCCGCAAGCCATATTAGGGACAACTCGCGTAAACGTTTTCGTTCACTGCGGTATTTCACGGGGAAGGAACTGCTAACGTTTACGTGAATCCATCTGCAGTGATTTAGTTTCTCTAGCGGGCCCGGCAAAGTAATTCGACGGGTCATATTTAAGATTATGATCTGCTCGGGAAATGAGAAAAACATCCCTTTCGCGAGTTCGCCGTCCGGACAATATGTAGGCACTATCCACCTCCAATTGAATGGAAGAAGATCGAAGATGGCCCTCCAGATAGGCCGGAAGACCGTGACGGGGAGAGGTCATATGATAATTTTATTCAAAGACCTTTTTGGAAGGTAACTATATGATCTAACAATGAATTTCGGGTATGAATCCATGATTGACAGACATCTAAACAGAAATTAGATCGTCCACAATATGGTAAATCAATGTTTTGATTTATTTTGTACCGAAAGATCTTCTGTACTAATAATAAATCTGTAAGGGGTGTTCATGGATTAACTTGCGTTGTTTTATAAGATACTGCGTTTGTAGACTCTACGTATGATACTAAAACTAAATTGACGATTTTTAGAAATAATTTCTGTATGTTTGTATGTATGTATTGGTTGGGGAAAAAGTTTCTTCGCATTTTTTAAGAAAATTAAAAAAAAATTTTAATATGGTTTATTTACATTTAACTAAAGTATGTAGGTACCATTTTGTTCGATAACTTTTTGCCATCTTGTAGGTAAGGACATGATCCCATTGCTATAGAAATATTGGGACTTCTGATCAATATACCGCGACAAGTGGTTTTGGCAGTCCTCTCGTGATGTTAACCTGACACTGCCTAAAGAATTCTGAAGAGACCTAAACAGGTGGAAATCTGAAGGTGCAAGGTCACGACTATACGGCGGATGCATTAACACCTCCCAGCCAAACTCTCTTAGTTTTTGCTGAGTGGCTAAAGATGTGTGAGGTCTAGCGTTATCATGATGAAAAACCACACCCCTTCTGTTGATTAATTCCGGCCGCTTTCTCTCAACTTCTTGCTTTAATCTTATCAGTTGTTCGCAGTAGAGTTCAGAATCGATGGTCCTGCCTGGTGGTAACAGCTCATAATGAATAATGCCCTTCCAATCCCACCACACACACAGCATCACCTTGTTGCGAGTTAACCCGGGTTTCGCCACAGTCTGTGAAGCTTGACCGGCCTTTGACCACGACCTTTTTCGCACGTTCTTGTCGTACGTGATCCACTTTTCATCACCAGTTATCAGCTTCTTCAAAAATGGTTCGGTTTCATTACGTCGTTATAAAGAATCACAAATGAGTACACGGTTCATTAGGTTTCTTTCAGTGAGCTCGTGAGGTACCCAAATATCGAGCTTTTTTGTGTACCCAGTTTTTTTCAAATGCGCCAAAACTGTTTTGTGGTCAATTCCTAGTTCTTCAGCTACGTCGTAACTACTGATATGCCGATCTTGCTCCACTTTTTCAAAAATGGCATTCATTTTATCCGTAATAGGGCGACCAGAGCGACGTGCATCTTTGACATCAAAATTTCCGGATTGAAAACGCTTAAACCAAATGTGTGCTACTCTCACAGACACTGCACTAGGTCCATAAACATCGCAAATTTTTTTCGCGGCTTGCGTTGCATTTTTACCTTTTTTGTAGTAAAATTTTAAAATGTATCGAATTTCTTCATTAGATTCACTCATTTTGACAGTACGAAAAACAAATGAGAATCACATATTTTCCTAATTTGAATTTGGAATTATGTTCTTTAAAATTTAAACTTTCAATGATACCAAAACCAGCCAGATACAAATAGTATAGCCAAAGAGATTTTATTACAAGTTCATACATACTATAATGCGAAAAGACTTTTTCCCCGACCTATTATGTTCCTCCATAACTCTCAAACAAATCATCCGAATTAGATAAAACTCAGTGCTCGTACATTTAAGTAACCGGGAATTAGGATAGGCTAAATATAATTAAGTTCAGCTAACGCTAAGATGTGGCTGTAATACAAACCGGAATTTTCTAAACTAAGGAAATACGTCATCACCACAACAATTACAAGGTATTCGAATAACATCTTAAAATGAAAGTAAACTGTATTAATTTCAAATACTGCAATAATACGTCGCATCGCAAGGTAGCGATATATAGATAATTACCCACGTAAAACGAAACTATTGAGCAGTCAGAAGCTAATGAGCACTATAACAGTTAAAAACCATAGTAATGATAATGTTCAATACGCGAAAATTAATAATATTTTACGCAATTAGAATCGTATTGCATTGCAACCATGAACGTTAACATTTTATCACCACGTTCTTTCGTAATTCCATCTTTAAATTGGATAAACTCAAGTAAGCCGATATTTAGCCGAGTTCAAAATTTCAAATGATAATTTGGACTTTGTTTTCGACTCCTCCGTTCATGAACGCTTTCTTTCTGTTTCTGTGCTTGATAAGGGAATTTCACATATTAACGTACCTTAAACGTATGATGACCTGATAGCCTAGCCTAGAGTGGCTTCGAAAGGGAACACGGCTCGGGCCGTTGCAGTGGCGGCAGCGAGGGCGGCGGCGGCTGCGGTAGCCGTGCGGTAGGAGATAGGAGGCGGCTGCGGAAGCGGCAGCGGTGCAGCTCGCACGCTGCGACCGCTTAACCGGATAATATGTGAGGACGCAAAGAACCATGAAATTGGTTTAGGTTTCGCTTGATTCAATGAATAAATTAATGCGCCAAACGATCTGTGGGATCATCTTTAGCGATCCGGGCTGGCTGTTGGTGCCTCCAGCCTAGGAACATACATAATTGGTGACTTTTTTATTGAGAAATTAGAAACAATACAACTTTTTTGTAATACGTATTGTTGCAACTAAATTAAAATTATTTAGGTATATTTTCAATATTGTCTAAAAACTGTACCAAATTTATTTTCAAGGTTCCTTCGCAAAAGGCGAATAAAGGAACCCTTATGGTCTGACTCTGGTGTCTGTCGTTAACACGAATTTTGTTCCGAATTGTTCTCCTGTTAACGGTTGTTTAATAATTCCAAATATAAATATAGCTATGCTTATTGTACTGTCTATTATACTTGTCTGTGCTGTTGACCATTGAAGAGTTCCTCAGACTGGAGCGAAACCTCGATATTGATTCACGTAATGCTTGCCATAAAAAAGCATTGTCATCGGAACTGAACCAAAATGCAAAAAATCAACTCCAAGATAAGAGGAAATGCTTTTAATTCAGCTTGCAAATGTAACATGCTTACAAACAAACATTGCAATTTAATAAAAGCTTGTAAAAGAATACATATTTTTACTTGTAAAAATACATCTGCCCTCGCGAAAACAGCCCTAAGTTTGGGGATTCCATTGAAATGAAAAATTGTATTTACGAATTGTGTACCAGCAGCTAAAAGTAAATGCCGTATTTTATGGAAGGAACATTTCGATTCTAGGTCGTTGGTTAAAGGAATATGGTATAAGACCATCCAATCCGAGCCCCCTCGGATACCTTGGTTCGACGGTCTCAAATTGAAGAGAAAATATTTAGTTGTTGCTTTTCGATTACGGTCTGGGCACATTCCGCTCAATAAGTTTGCACACTTAATGCACTGAGAAAAATGAGGCCGAAGCATGATACAATCAGTGATTGTAAAGTGAATTGTGTTTAATCACAACTATCTACGTGCCACAGTGACTATGAAATGGTAATATTCTTACAATGCGGTTTTTTGAATTTACAATCATGAAATAGTAAAATCAGGAATTACAATCCCTTGTAACTCCAAATGTCTAATCTATTACCGCAACACTCGATAGTAAAACGCACAGTCTCTGAGTGTAAAAGGATCAAATACATTATACCTGTTTGTAACATTTAATTACTAGTGAGGGTTGGTGTTACATTCTAAAGTAATGAATACACTCTAATGTAGTTGCAACAATAGATATTTATGCAAACAATCTTATTCTGTAAATATCTACAATAGCAGAGTGTAATAAGTAGTATTTGAAATGATTGCTATAACAATCTGAAAATGTAGAAACAGTAATAACAAACAGTATGTAACAGCTATAATCGCAATGTTGCAGATATAATGAGCTGTCATTACTGCAACTACCTATATTGTTTTCACAAATTTCTGAAATAATACAGAATTTCATTGTTTTTATGAATATTTGAGGTAATGCGTTACAGTCTCTTATGATATTGGCTTAACCTAGATGTTAAGCATTACAATTTGAATAGTACTCGATATTTACCAAATACAATAAGCTACCATTACTGCAACTATCTTTACAGTTAGCATAAATATCTGAATTTATATTAACTTTAAATGTTTTTATAATTATCTGAAGTAATGTGCAACATTTACTTAGGATATTCCCTACGCCTAGATATTAAGCATTACAATTTGAATAATAATCGGTATATATCAAAAACAATTAGCTGTCATTACTGCAACTATCTGTATTGTAAGCGTAAATATCTGAAAAAATAGGTCCTATAAATGTTTTTGTGAATATCTGAGGTAAGGCGCAACAGATTCCCACGATGGTCGCTACACCTAGATTTGAAGTATTGCAATTTGAATGGTACTTGGTTTTTTATCAAATACCTACAATAAGCTATCATTACTGCAACTATCTGTATTGTTAGAACAAATATCTGAAAGAATACTAGCTGTAATTATTATTGTAAATATCTGAGGTTACACGTTAAGTTTCTTATTATGTTCGCTACACCTAGATTTGTAGTATTGAAAATTGAAGAATAAAATAGTACTTGTGTTATTATCACGAATATCTGAAATAACACTAACTTTAAAAGTTGTTTATGAATATCTGAGGCAGCGCATTAAATAAAAACAATAATAAAAATTCAATTAGAGATATAAACATAAATATGACATAAATACACACTACATCTATCGGAAATCGGTTCGGTAACTAAGAAGTTCAAAATGGGGATCACGTTTTACAAATATGACAAAGTAATCGAATATAAAAAATAATCGCTCTTAAATAGAGGTATTCACTAACATGTTTTACGTAGCGAACGTTGACGATGATCGTTTTAACGTGAAATAAGATCAATTCACTAGTGAGAGGTAACATCTCTATCGTAGCTTCAACTAATTTATCAACGCTAATCCGTAAGGTTCACAGGTATCGAAATGTTTGAGATTGAGACTGAGATTATAATAAGATTTCTTTGTCTATGTAAAACCTAAAACAAAGCGATTGGTACGTTTACTGATTAAGAGATTATATAATGGTAAAAATATCCATACTTTTCTGTATCGTAAATAACTTTAGATAACCACTAGGGCTTTCTGAGTTTTAGAACTGAGAGTTAGAGTCCGTCTTTGCCTAGCTTAAAACTGAATAAATGTTCGCCGCGCATCTTAAAACAAAATGCTATTATTTTTCTTATATTTTCTCAGTTGCTACGCTTTAGGTCTTGGCAAAAAACAAAACTTTTGTGACAATTTCGAAAAACTGAGTCGACAAAAAAATATATTCACGGAGATTAGAAAAACCTGTCCAACGCCCGAAGGAAGGAAATATAGTTACAGATACTGATTTTTTTTTTAATTCGTACAAAAATATCTTGGGATATTGACGCTTCCGATTTGAAGTTCGTTTACCAAAAACAAAACTCTTAAGTTGTCTGAAGAAAAAAACAATGTTTACCCTTTACTTTGAAGTAGGTATATCACCAAATACTAGAAATGAGTCTAACTGTGTCCTAAGCCTAAAAACGAGAGATTTCATAAAAAGTACCTGCATAAATTAGAAATGTACCTCTTAATCAAAACTATAAAATGAAAATAAGTACTATTTTTTTATGAAAGTGTACTATGATATAAACGTGGCTCTCTCTCTATCCAATAAAACCTTATTTTGTGATAAAATATCAGAAGGCAAGTTACTGAATACCCTTCGAGTGACTGACGAATAAGAAAGAAGGTAAATCTGTTTTAAACAAATCATTTTCTTTCGAGTTATTAAAGCTAGTTACTAAAATTTTGTATAATATTAAATCCATACGCCTGGCAAACTTCTGTGATCGTCGATGGAAATTTGGAATAACGCTTTTTAATACAGTATTATTCTGTGATGGCAGCAATTATATTTTCTATGTCAGCAATCTGTGATGTTCGCAGCACAAACAGATAGTTCTAGGATTTTTTATTTTTTTTTGTCATTACAGGTCTAGATAGTAATGGTAAACTTAAAGAAAGTTGTATCGACATTTCGTAATTTTCAAACGAACATAATCAAAATGTTCTAAGTAAAATCAGATTGCAGTGAACACAGTGTCACAGTAAAGTCAGCATTCAGAAGTATAGTGTGACAATAATTGTATAATATTATCTAAAATCTTTATGTTGACAATAATATACTACAAAGTAAATATTGATATAAAACGAAGGAACACGAATATTCCTGTCTGTTTTGTTGTGAACGTCACTCGGCAGGTACGTGTTGTAATCTGTGGTGTGGTCGACGTGCGTCTCTCCATGGTCTCTCTTTTGTCCGTTGTGCTGTGCCGGTCGAAGTATAGGGGGAAGTCCCCTAACGCCGGACGGCACCTAGCGCCGGACACTCGTATTATCTCGATAAGTTTAAACGTGAACGATTCAAACAAGGGTGAACGGGGCGCGGGGGGGTGTAGCGGTGATGGTTCACCTAAAGCAGTTTGTCAGTGACGCTCAAGGCAGCATCGGGAGCGGTCGATTTATCTTTTCGATGCGAAATCACTGCGTCATGCAAGAACCAGGTGAGTGTTACAACTAAATTTGTGTGTTTAAGTCTTTATGGTACTTGTTAATTAAGATGGAGGTCAATTTGTATTCATATCCAATCATTTGTTTTGTTGATTTTCAAAATGGATTAGGTATATATCACGTAATCTTGGCATTATCCTGTCCCCTAGGACCGGACACAAAGTAGTCCCTTAACGGATTTTCTCGTAAATTGTTGTAGTAATTATAGTATTTTTTGGATTTTATTTCAGAGCATAGAGCAACAGAGAGATGTGAAAATTGAAGAGAAGACTAAGAAAGGAAATTGGGGCCAAAAAAGTTTACAAACTGCGATGGATAAAATGTTGTCAAAAGAACTGAGTTAACGCCGGATTACTGAGTACGATTTTTCTGGTTTGGTCAACGAAGCGTCCACAAAAGTAGCTCTGCTGGATATTGCGGCATCTGGGTTCAAATGCACGGGTATTATGTTTTATTCGGCTGCTGACATGACCAATATTCCATTTGAAGAGCCAGGAACTTCTTCAAACCCATAGGTCTGCAGCGCGGAGATTTCCATGTCTGTCACAGATTTAGCCTTAGCTGATAACCCCTCTATGACCTGCGATATAGAACATTTGGTCTCGGCGGAAGCCAAGGATATTCCTGAAGAATCTACCAACGAACCAAGAATCAGCAATGTCAGGCCATTGATGAGTTTTAATCCAGATGTTGTCGATATTGTCCATAAATTGTAACCATTGGCAGACGCTGCCAAGAAACGTTTAGCGGCTCGTAAAAGAAAATGTCTGACATCAACCCCATACAAAATTACGTTTGAAGTAAAAGGTAATGAAAAGAACGGTAAGGAAGAAAAGAGAATAATGAAAACTAAATTTAAAACAGTAAAATAAGATAACGCCAAAGGAAGATGTGAACAAAAGGGGAAACAAGCCAAAGTAGTGAAGGCTAAAGGAAAAAGTGGAGACATAATTAAGAAACTGCAGTTGATGACGGAGACATCTGAAGGGTAGTGTGCTTAGAGGACTACAACGAAGACGGGACACAGTGCTCCAGCTGCCATGGGTGGGCTCATGAAGCATGTGCAGACTTTCCTCAATGTTCATACGCCTACATATGTGATCGATGCCGGGTGTTTCAAAAATGTCCGGTGCTAGGGGTTCGAAGTGAAGTCCGTCCGGTACTAGGGGCCACTTTCTGCGATTGTATTTTTTTTCACTAAAGTTTAATTTTGGTTTTTAAATATGATTATGCAGAAGTTGCATTTTTGTTACTTTATGTTGATTCAAAACTTAGTTGGCTACCTAATTAAAAAATTAAGTAAAAAAAAAACTAAATAGTTTTTATATTATTTCCTAAAAACCTTAGGTGTCCGCCACTAGGGGACTTCCCCCTACTGGGCAGACGCCGCAAGCAGCCGGCTAAAGGCTGTTTTCGATGAAACCGGGGGTGGCGGCACAATCTTTGACTATCTTAATACATATCCACGTTTAAAGAAGCTCAACGGATATCAGTTGGTAAGTATTTTTTGTCTTATTAATATTTTAAAACTTACGCGGGACATAACTACAATATTTAGTTTGACGGCTTAACACGCGTGTGAGGAGCAGGACGTGCTGCTCGACGTTTTGTCTTCACTAGCAGTTACTCATGAGATCTTTCATGTGTCCACTTCTAATTTGAGAACTACTTATCCAATTTGTATCTTTTCTGTATGCATGCCATAATATCACGGTAAACATAAAAAATCTACAAATTTCTCTCCTTAACTTAAGGCCTGGCGCGCCTCATGTTAGTGTAGTATTATAAATGTGAAAGTAACTTTTTCTGTCTGTCTGTTACGTCGTTTGAATGGGGATCGCAGTATTCTGATGCTTATGGGCCCACCTTAAGCTTACATATCTACAATGTTTACATCAGCCTTTATTATTTGCATGTTTTTTTTTGTTTCAGTTGATTCACGATTTTGATTTCTCATACAAAAATAAGGAACATTGCCTCTTCACAAACATCGCCACCTACAGAGCAGGAATACTAGATATTGCCAGAAGTAAATCAACCACCAGCCGCGACAATGACATTAAGACGGACATAGACTACTATATATCTGCAGCTGAAAGTAAGTTATTATACTACATTGTATGTAAAATATTTAAATTAAATAATTATTTTTTTGTAAAATTTTTTGGTGTTAAATCTTGTATGGATGGTACAAGACTTAACCCCTTCGTGTGCGAGTCCGACTCGCGCTTGCCCGGTTTTCTTATTGGGCTTCATGTTCTATAAATAATCCAATCTGATATAAATACGTTAAATAAATAAACAAACATTCATACCATACTCAGATAAACTTCGCTAAGCGCGACAAATGGTATGTGCAACAACGGTGAGAACTACACCTTAAGAACCTAAGATTTTTTTTTAATTTAAGACATTCAGCAATGTGTGTAAGAAATAGTCTTAACTCGACATGATTGTTAATAACCACACCCACCGTCATGACATTGGCCCAACACACCATAATCTCGTAGGAATTAGGTTCCATGCCAGGACCTTACCTTTATGTGGATTAACATCTATTTAAATTCTATGTATTTATACTTTATAGGAGACGTCGACACAGCAAATGTGGCAGCACTTCCACTTCTGCCACGCTTAATTTCGGGAGCTACTTCACTGACAGCCACACCAAATACAAACCAAGAAGAAAATCTATTTCGACCGTTGAATACCTATTATAAATACTTTCCTACCATAAGAAGTGTGTGCATTGGTAAGAAATTCTAGCCCATATTCTGTGCTCAAAAGTGTATTTTGTGTTATAACCTAATATGTAATAAAAAAAAAATCCTATTTTTTATTGTAAGGATAGTATTGGAGGTGTAAAAATAACTCGTCAACCCCTGATTTCACCACCTCCATTATTTCAAATTAAGGTTAGTATAAAATAATTAATTTTGATCTTGTACCAGTGAGTTAGGTACGTAATTATCATGTAGTATTGGCAACGCTGTGAATGTTTTTTATTTTAACAATAAATGTGTCAACTAAAGCAAACTGTATTTTAGTAATGGCATTCACCTTTCCTGTTACAATACTAAATATAAGCTTTGTGTTTTAATTTAATTTCTGGAGTGAGGTGCATATAGTATGTAAATAAATGTAAGCTTATACATAGTATTGCACATTTAAACTTGTATTCGCTGCAATTTTCGTTCTATAATCCCTACAATACGCCAAATTAGTAATTACAATTACCTTATTACAGTCGCCACATTTAGACATTAGTCACTTCCTGGTTGTAATTTACAGTTTCAGTTATCTGTGTATGTAACTACTTCGTATGCAGATAAATATTTACTTATTAAATCATGTCATTATTGCATCAATTAATAAGTAAATATGTATCTGTATAAAAAGTAGCACAAACACAGATAAATGCAACTGTAAATTACAACCAGGAAGCGACTATTGGCTGAATGTGACGACTACAATAAGGTAATTGTAATTACTAATTTGGCGTATTGTAGGAATTACTAGACGAATATTATAGAAAATACAATTAGGATGCTTGTCCACAATATTGTTGACAGTAATGAGAACAAGTCAGATAGTAGAGAAAACCATACCATAGTGTGAAAACAACCATTTCTAAAAGTATCTACTACAGCCAGATGGTCGATGCACCGATTAAAGATTTTGCCTGATACTATTCAGTACAATAACCATTACAGTGAGATAGTAAAAGAAACAATACGATAGTATATAAACAACTATATCTACGAGTACCTACTAAAATCAGATTGTAGAAGTAACCATTAGGGTTTTAGCTGAGACTATTCGGTATAATAGCAATTACAGTCAGGTAGTAGAAAAAACGACACAATAGCATATAAACAACTATCTGTAATGGCACCTGCTAAAACTAGATGGTAGAAATAACAATTACGGGTTTTAGCTGAGACTATTCAGAACAATATTCATTATAGTCAGGTAGTAAGAGAAACAATACGATAGTATATAATCAACTATCTGTTATAGTACCTACTACAACCAGATGGTGGTAGAAGAAGTTATAGATTATAGCTGAGACAATTTAAACTGTAAAGATCACAATATAGATTGTAAACACAACCATAGAAGCGTGTTCCCCGTATAATTTAAGATGGCAGAATCTTGTTAAAAATTACAATAAGTAGATAGTAATGGTAGCCTTCTGATTGCTGTCCATGTAAATACTATGCAGATTGTTAGTTTAAATTAAATTTTATTGATAGTAACAGTAATCTTCTGATTGCTGTCCATGTAAATACTATTTAGATTGTTAAATCGCAAATACATTTAGCAAAATGTACACCTTACAATTATTTTTGCTGTCCATAAAGTCACTATCTTGAGTGTATCCCCAGTGCAGACTGAGTGTCAGGAGAACCATATTTTTTTTTCAGTGTGAGGAAAAGATCATCACCAAATTGTGACGTGTGTGGTGTGCTTGAAAACGTGTACCATATTTTAACGGAGTGTGTGCGGGGAGTGATCGAGAGGCGACAGCTAAATAGTATAAACTATGACGTAGGGACCTATCAAACAATTTTAAGCTTGCCATTTTCCGAAATGGCAATTAAAATTTACAATTTTGTAAGTGTCATATTGAAAAGAAGAGACTGAATTCTTGTGTAATTTCAAATTTTAAGTATTTAATATTTAACAGGCCTCACGGGGCTGACATGGTCACAAAGTGTACCCAAGCCCTAAAAAAAAAAATAGATTAAAAAAAAAAAAAAAGAACACAGTATGATATGATACATTCTTATACATTTTCTGTTTATCTTGATTCAAATCAAAATGTGTTCATCAAATTCTGTCTCATTATTGCAGCATTAAGCGAGTTAAACTAGTTATGGTATTTGAATTTATTTACAAAATTATTGCCACTCGATGCAAGGTCGAATTGAAAAGAAAAAACACACAAACTCATACCAACAGACTAGACAGGCACTTGACCAATGAGACAGCTTCCGAGCCTAAACCGAATCCGAATTTGTCCGAGCGCATCGCGCGATGTCGCGATATTTGAAATACGAGTGGACTTAGTGCCGGCTCCTGTCTAGCCTCGCCTTTATCCTATCGCAAAGCAATGATTCACATGTCTTTGTAGCGGAGATATGTCCTTATTTACAGGCAGGCCGCACCGATGGCCTCGAAAGGGTTTCCTTCGCTCGGAGATAAAGGCTTCGGAAACATCCTTTGTGGAGGACGACGTTTTTCATTGCGTCTTCTCGTATTATTTCCGAGAATTTTCGATTGGCGTCGCGAGATGTAAACGCTTGTCAATAGGCGAATTTTATTGAAATTCTAGTTTACGCAAATATGAAAAGGCATTTAGTTCGAGTATTCCTTTATTACAGTCGCGATTTCGATGGTTACCAAAACGATATCGAGCTTTATATTCGGAGCTACAGAAATTCTGCATTCCTTCCAAAACTGTTTAATATAAAAAAAGAATACGTAACATCGTTACGCGTATTGTAAAAGTAATCTACACCGTATTCATGAAAATTTAGGTGCAGTTTGAAATGCTTAAATAAATGTCCATTAAAATAGTTTTTGTACGTCTTTATGCACTGTTTTGAGTATACCATGGTTTTGTTTTATGTGACTGGACATGGATGGCTAATACCACACCTTCTGTCATGGTATTAGCCCAACACACCACATGGGAACTAGGTGCCATGCCAGGACCTTCCTTATATTGCACGGCTACATTGAACTGGATGGAAAACACGGACAATTTTCATTGCCGCTTCGACCATCGTTCATCCAATGCGATGGTACCAACCCGGGCGGGATAAACCCTACCACCTAGTAAGTAAGGAAGGGGACCTACAGTTTAACGTGGAATCCGAACCACGGCCTGCCTCTCTCAATGGTCGAATGGTCACCCATCCAAGACCAGACCGGACCCAGCGTTGCTTAACTTCGGAGAGCGATCATGGTGATGATACGTACCCAAGTCTTAAACCATCCTTCAGATACCTTCAATAATTGTTTTTTTTATGTTAAGCGCTGCATATGGCGCACGCCATGACCTCACTAAAAAGGTACCCGAAGGCGCCCATGGGCTTTCGGACTTTCACGGGGGCTACGAAAACCATGCCGACCGCAAGTTCTTTCGCATTAATTCTCTCACCAAGCCAATACTACGAGTTACAAATTACTATGCTCCCCATACAAACGTAGTTTACTAATCATTTGTAAACCGCTATTCCAATTGAATTGATATTTAATAAATAATAACAGGTAACAAATATCTGTGTCTGCATGCTTTTGTTTTTTTGAAAAATCCATACCGAATGAAATGAAAGCAAAAAGAAAATCTTCATACGAATTTTGATTTCTCTGTGGTTTGACCCAGAATACGTTTACCTAAAAAACAAAGACATGCAGACACAGATATTTGTAGCTTAATATTAAATACCAAATATCAAGTAAGTTGGAACAATGGTTTTCAAATTATTAGTAAACTACGTTTGTATGGGAGGCCAAATTTTCTGATGCTTACGGGCCGACCTTAAATCATCATCATCAGGTTTACACCATTTAATAGATTAAGCACTTGATGGACACACTAATGCATGTATCATACGTCCACGGAATATTACATTTGTGTAGAAATATGAAATAATATAAATGGGTGGAAAGTTTTCTTCTAAAGAAATATAAAAATCCGTGGACGGGCGATTTAGTGTTTCTTCAAATGCCTGCTCTATTCATTGGTGTAAACCTGCGGAATCATTGTCCTCAGCGATTTTTCGATAAGTGATTGGTAACTCGTAATGTTCTTGGGTTCGAACGATACATAATAATGATGAACACTTCACAGGACGCTATTTAGTGCAAAGAAAATTCGATATTGCGCATCCCGAATTCGTGAGCGAACTTAACTACAGTCAGTGCATTTAGACTAACTCGTGGCTAAGTTGCTGCCATACGCATGAGTTTCTATCGCTACTCCCGACCTTTTTTACTCACTGAGGAGAGGGAGGTATAAGATGGCCGATTTCGGAAGCGAAAAGTTTAGATCGATCGAAATGGCTAACATTAGGAAAACCATTCATTAGTCCTCCATATTCAGTTCCATAAAGTCAGTCATGGAGCATTCAGTCATAGAACGTATTAATAAATCCGACAATGAAATTACAATTGCAATTACTCGTCGGCTGTATTATATTAATGGCTAGCAGCCCGTCCCAGCTTTGAACGGGCATAATATCGTTTAAAATTTTTTTATTTTGACACAATGATGCACAAATAAACCCTTTTTACGTAGAGTTCCTACACTAAAATATTTGAAATAAAAAAAAACTTAGATATTATTATTAGATGATTATTAGATATTAGAGAGCTCCGATAATAAACGCGTCCGATCGCTGCTAAATTCAAAGTGCTAGAACCGCGGCCTCCGACGCACTATTTATTTATAGGCACGCTCCCGCCGCGGCGCCGCCCCGACCGGCCGGTACTGCAACAAACGCTACGTCCCGCAATTTTTAAATCTGTAATATCTTCGAAAATATTTATTTAAATCATACGCTGTAAACGGCCATATAAATCTATATTAATTCAACAATGTATTTAAGGTATTTAATTGGATAAGGATTAATTCTGTATTGGTTAGAATCGCTTCGAAAATTTGCCATTATTTGTCGTAAAAAGTTAATGACAAAAAAATGTTATTGTGGTATATCCATAAGAGATAGACATATACCATCGCGGAGTTTTCTGTAGACCTTTTCAATGTGTACAATACTTAGTACTTTATTTTGATAAATCTTGTAGGATTCAGCCTGCGTTTGCAATGTAAGCGGAAAAAATGTAATTTATTACGACATCACATTGGAAACCTTAAAAATAACAGTATTTCTCCACTATTTAATGGATGTTATTATAAATATAAACCTTCCTCTTTAAACACTCTATCTATTAAAAAAACCCGCATCAAAATCCGTTGCGTAGTTTTAAAGATTTGAGCGCACATGGGGATATAGGGATATAGGGACAGAGAAAGCGACTTTGTTTTATACTATGTAGTGAAGTGATTGTAGAATTAAAATATTAGAAAATGAGTGTATTGATGTTGATTTTGAATTGAATTTAATTTACTGAATTTGATTTTAATTTAACCTAATTTGATTTTTTTTCACTGATTTTAAATATTGTTGTTGTCATTTAATGCTAATTGAATTTTATTTTGATTCTACTTGAATTGTAATTGAAATTGTTTTATTGTTTTATAGCTCAAATTATTTTTCTTTTCATAAATTTGTACATATGCAAACTGTATTACCATATGTGTGCAAAATTGCCTGAAATAAACCATTTATTATTATTATTATAAAAAACTAAGGTTTTAAAGGCATAGAAACTTTGTTTGAGTTTACTGGTCTACTGAATAATATTTATAGCCTTGTATATTCCAATTTCCAATATTGTATATTCCAAAATAATACGACAAAAAAAACATGAGAACTTGTCTATACATAAAAGGTGTTATGATTTATAATGAAAACTTCAGTAATCCTCATTTCATAAATATAATTTCCGGTTTTTTTTCTCGGTCCCGATATAAATTAGTTGCGTGACTTCAACAAAATATATGGGCACTACGAAAAAATCATCGAAACATCGATTAAATCGATAAGGATTCTTTTTAAATTTAGTCTTGTCTTGTCTCTTGTTTTCATAGCATTGCATTCATAGGTAGGTAACCTACACTTAAACATGTCAAGAATCGTTATGCTAGGTCTATGTCAAAAATATAAATGTCGCATACTCTATTTCCATGCATATAAGAACTTGCAAACATATTTTGCCAGTCACAAAATAAGTTTAAAACTTAAGTAGTTGATTAATCAATGCCACCGCTCGCAAGAAAAACATAAGGAGAAACGTAAAAAATAAATATAAAAAACCAAATTTAAAAAAAAAACAATAATTATGATTCTGAATTATGAATGAATGAAACTTAACCTAAATCTGGTGTGTAGTGCCTAGTACTTCCTATTCCCAAAATTTCTCCTACCTATCCCCGAGCCTATCCCGAAACACTCTGGAAAAGACATCACGCAAGATAATCAGTGGATGGTATCGAAAATACCATCCTTCATCAATAATGAGCGCTCGCGCCACGCTCGCGCGGCGGACGGAAAAATGGTAACCGACGCTCGGAATGGCGGGAGGTCGTTTGTTAATTCGCTAAAATATAGTGTCGGTGTTGCCACGTGACGTCTATTAATTATGGGCGTCAGGCGGCGCTCATTTGTACTGCACATGTGAAGCGCCCGTAGGCCGGGCGGCTGTCGCCGGCGCTAGTGCGGTGTTCAGCGAGTGCCTATAGACGCGGCGTTCGCAGAGAATCTGAAATCTATACTTGGTGGGAAAACTAGGACTTACCTCGACTCGATGCCTTCGAAAGCTGGAGCAGCGCGTGGACTGTAGGGACGCCACTTGGTAGGATCTCTCTTCGCCAACCACTCACGAAATCTCTTCTTGGCTTCGCCAACCACTCACAAACACTCTTCTTGGCTTCGCCAACCACTCACGAACACTCTTCTTGGCTTCCAGCCTTGACGAAGACACAGATGAATCAAGTTGCGATGAAGTAGCGGATAATAATTAATTTCTCTTGCGCGGCGAAGATTTTCGCGCGCGTGCCGGACGCGCCGTTGCAAAAGATCTCTGATTTCGGGTGCGTCGGCTTGCGTCTTCGAGGTCGATGTTCTTCTCTCTTCTCTCTTGGAGCGTGTGAGCGGGAGGCAACGTGTCAGTGCGTGTAATGTTAAGCGTGGTGTGTTTTGAGTTCTTGTCGTTTGTCGTGTCTTGAGTTCGCTTTCCCGCCAAATAAAAACCAATACTACTATTTCAATTATGAAGAATTTCTTTATGCATCTTTCAAAATGTTAGTGATAGGCAATTTATGATTTACGATGTTACTTTCTTACACTGAAAAAAATTATCAGTGAATCTAAGTCTTGCGACGTTAAACTAGAGCCAATTAAGTAAATCGGTTACTCTGAGTGAAAACAGTTAGCTTAAAACATTAAATGTTACTGTAACTTTTAAATCTTTTTTAACTGAGTGTAATAACTGTTTTCTCTTACTGTTTCCCTAACTGCGTGAAAACTCTTTCTAGCTTTAGTATTTTTTAGTCTTATATTCAGTGAAAAAGTACTGTCTAATCTGTTAAAATTCCTTTACCTCTTGAAACTGAAGAGTTGCACGCCTAATTTATAGCGAGCCGTAAAGTTCAATCAGTTAAGATCCGTTTCAAAATCATCTGATCTGTCACACGTGTTTTTTTTCACCAAACACACATTTGGTACATTCGTTTTGGCACATTCATACATACTTACCGTAATAAATTGATAGTGATGAGAAATACTTTACCATAAATAACTGAATTTAAACTGTGCTAAAAGAGTTCACCGTGCACATCATTTTTTTCAGTGTATATTGTTTCATTTCATGGAACTGGACATGAATGACACCCACCGTCGTGATATCAGCCGAACGAAATGCATTCCCGAAGAAGTGGTAATGACCTTACTAAAATAATATTCTCGTAAAATTAAATAGA
This sequence comes from Incurvaria masculella, assembly GCA_946894095.1. Taxonomy (NCBI): domain Eukaryota; kingdom Metazoa; phylum Arthropoda; class Insecta; order Lepidoptera; family Incurvariidae; genus Incurvaria; species Incurvaria masculella. The sequence goes on along the minus strand of OX335650.1, from coordinate 2,553,998 downwards.
TGAGTGTCGCTTAAGTTGTAAGAAAAACACCCTTTCTAGCAAAAGTATACTGGCCACACATCAGTTTTAAATTTCTAAGATTCTTCCACTGGCTACCATCAGTTTTTTTTATTTATAAAATTCTACCACTGGCAGCTACCAGTTTTTAAAGTTTCTACAGAACTGAAATAAAAAAAAACGAATCTTAAGCTTGAAACGAAATTTAAAATATTGAGTTGATTTTAATAGTAACAGAAAGCACATTCGGTTTAAAAAAATGAAATGGATTGTCGAATGAATCCCATATTCTTTATTCCCAATCCAGAGAAAGTTATGAACCTGATTGTGAATGACTTTTTTGTCATTAGTACACAGGTGGTGGTTACCAGCCGTTGCAACCGCCTGCGCTCCGCCCCGCCCCGCCGCCGCCCCGCTACCGCCGCCGCCCACGGCCGCCGCCTCCCCCGCCCATGCCGGGCCCGCCCTACGGCAATAACTCCATTTCGCCTCAAGCTTTAAAATAAACAAACACGAATTATCATGAAACGATTAATTTTACACACTAGCTGAGGTACCCGGCTCCGGGACAATCGCCCGACCGGAGCACGGTAAGATGTACTTTCGGCTCCCGTACCACCGCGTCGCATAGCCCGCCCGCGATATTACTTTGATTTCGCTCATCATTATTATTGACTTTTTTTCTCTTTGCTAAGGGCCGTAGCGTGATGTTTCAGATCCGACTGTTAGTTTTTGAGAAATGACGGCTTAAACAAATAAAAAAAAAAACAAACTCTTCAGATTTATCATATTAGAATCGAACGGGCTAGGTCCCATGCCAGAACCTACATAATATTGCAAGACCAAATTAAACAGTAGGCCTATTTCTGCAATTCCGTAATAGTAATCAGGAATCCCGAGTATCTAAAACGCTCAACCGCCACTCCAAAACTAAATTTTAATAATATTGTAAACGCAAATACTAGGAGAGTCTACTATACTGTCTTACAATAATACTTTGTTTACTCAGAAAACATAATGAATCTTGTAACTAAATCCATGGTAATGTGGCAAAAAATGGAAACATGTGCAATGAAAACTAAATCAATAAAAATAAACCAAGGCATTTAACAAAGAAACTCACTTTCTCCATCATATTTTGCCTCTTCCTCAATCCATTTCGGCTTACCCTGCCTGGAAGCGGTGGAAAAGTGGGCCTACCTAGACGGATCCGCTAGGTAACCACTAACGACTTTCAAGTATAACTCTGTGTTGGGATTAACAAAAACCGGCCAAGTGCGAGTCGGACTCGCACACAAAGGGTTCCGTACCATCGCACAAGATTTAAAAAAAACACGTTTTTTGTATGGGGCCCCCCTTTAATTATTATTATTTTATAATGTTACCTATTTGTTGTTATAGCGGCAAAATAAATACATAATCTGTGAAAATGTCAGCTTCCTACCTGTTACGGTTCATGAGATACAGCTCTGTGACAGACGGACAGACGGACGGACGGACGGACGGACGGACGGACGGACAGCGGAGGCTTAGTAATAGGGTTCCGTTTTCACCCTTTGGGTACGGAACCCTAAAAAATGTATGGGAAGAACGAATTTTTCCAAGCCGTACAACAAGATGTTGTTGAGCTCCAAATATGCCAAGGAATGCATCGTTAACATTTTGCTAAAACCTTGTATAGACACGTAAGAGGCTGATATAAAGATGGATACGCTACAAAATGCGATTCATACTACAAAAATCGTGGCGAATTTTAGAGTGAATATTTAGAGGAAATTAATTAAATAGAAACAAAGAGTGAATAAAAAAGCAGAGCTTCAACAATGACATCATGTTTCTTTCCCGGGAGGAACCTGGGCGGCAAGAAGTCGGATTGTCGGCACAACGATGCCGGAGACTCCAAAAGATTGGATGAAGAATATTATACTTTAATACACTGAGAAAAAAGTAGGCTGACAAAGTGACAAAAATCACGTTGTCAGAAAAAAATTGTTGAAGCATCAAAATAAGTTGTTACTATAACGAATCGAGCTTATTTCTCAGGACAGCTTTTATTTTGCCAATTGCTTTTTGTCGTATTTGTTACTGTAACAACTTTGGTCACTGTTTGTTCGTGTAACAAAGTGCAAGTTGCGAGCGCAACAATGTCTAGTATATTTTGCTAGAATTACTTTGTTAGATTGTTTAAATGGTCGACAAAATAAAGGTTGTCGTTGCAACCAATTCACTATGACGGCTCTCCAGGGTTAAAGTTTCTTTGTTGGGCCAACAATATTTTTTTCTCAGTGTACATGACTTAATAGGAATTATTACTCGTATTTCCTTCTGTAATGTAGTCGAACTCATTCTAAATATTGACTTTGAAAGTAATATTTCCTGTCGAACCACCGATGACACACCAATTTGCAACGTTGTCTTAACTTCGGAAACTTTTTATTTGTTCTCGACAATTTCACGGTGAAATGGCAGCGTAAGAAATTTTAACTTTTTTTACTGATAACTTAAAAAACCTTTAGAATCTTAGGACTTGATAAACACTCCATTAGGTTTCAAATGAAAAAAAATGTCAAACTTTGTATGCACTTTTCAGACGCAAGTAAAAGTTAGACTGCAAACAACTAAAAAAATAAGCCAATTGTTGGTGCCGTTCAGAAATAAATAAATACTGTTTACACAAATAATAATAAAGCATAAGTGCCATAGACGAATTTAGCACGAAGAATATCTGTACCCGAAGTCTCAGTTGTCACCTAAATTGGCGTTACGGCAAACCGAACGACTGGCGTTTTCAAATGTATGGAGAAATTGAAGAGCGCGGGCAGTGGGCGTTAAGCGAACTAACATTTGCGAGTCCGAGCTTTGACAGCTTACTCAACGTTGCCGTAAATACGTCGACGTTGCCGTTTACGTCCACTCCTCGTTTTCATACAAATCGAAAGTCCGCGTTTGACTTTGACAGCTTGAAGAAGTAAAACCACAGAATATCTAGTAAAAACTTGTAAGGAGTATGAAGTTTTTACGGAACTTCGAAGTTCGGTGAGAACTGAGACTACCGGCTCTGATCTTAACTGACTAGCCCATTTTTCGTTATTGGAGCGTCATGATATTTTGTAAGCATATTTTGTGAAGGTTCATTAAAAATGGGGTATGCTAGTTTGTTCAATACTCGTTTTGTGGATATTTATTAATCCAATTTTGCAATAGGTTAGGTTGGCCGATGAAAATTAATGCAACATTTTATATCAGGCGCACCTTACTCATAATCTTTTCCACGCCTGGTTAGGTACCGGATAGGTTATCAGAATTAAAAAATATCGGAGAGGCGAGTCGATCCCGCTATCCGATAGAGGGAGATATCGACGCGTTCACCCGTGAAATTGCTACTTGCCACGGCCACCGGGCAGATATATACAGCGTCACCAATATAACTGTTATATGTGGCTTTTGGCAGCTTATGATGTATCGCCCAATAGCACTCTTCGCACGAGCAGAACCTTTGGTTCTACATCGAATTGACCAAGAGCATTACGGAGTAATGGGTCATAACCTTTCGAGATGTCATTGAGTGAATGCCAACATGTTTAAGGGCCTTTCTTAGCAGTTTGCAATCAATGCCAGTACAAGATAATCAGCACTTTAGTAATAAAGGCCCTTTAAGTGTTGATTAAAATAAATCAGCACTTGATGAAACCCAGACTAAGCCTTATATTTACTACACGTCTTTTTGGTCTTTTTAGGGTTCCGTACCCAAAGGGTAAAAACGGAACCCTATTACTAAGCCTCCGCTGTCCGTCCGTCCGTCTGTCACAGGGCTGTATCTCGTGAACCGTAATAGGTAGGAAGCTGAAATTTTCACGGAGTGTGTATTTATTTTGCCGCTATTACAACAAATAGGTAAAAAAAATTATTAAAGAGGGGCCCCATACAAAAAATGTGTTAAAATTAATTTTTTTTGTTAAATCTTGTACGGAACCCTTCGTGTGCGAATCTGACTCGCACTTGGCCGGTTTTTTACGAAAAACCTGTATGGGTGGCTGTGCTGAGGACCAAAGGTGCTCACAAAAGTCAAATACACCTCGCCCAGACAACATACCACCAGATTCGCGGACTATCGCTGACATATCAAACTTGTTCAAATTACGCTTGAAGACAACTCATACAGGGTATGAAATTAAAAAAACTAAAAAAACACGCTTTTATAGCTAACTGAACTAAAAAATATAAAATAATTTTTAATTTTAAAGAGTTTATATTACAGTAGTAGAAGATCGAACAATCAATCAGAATTTATCACCTCAAAATAAAATTATAATAAAGTTTAAGTTATTAACAAAATAATTCAATTCAGAGTAAAAACCGTGGGGTGCTTGATAAAGTAAATGTAACAATCATTCTATTGGCAACTACCTATGAGAAGAGAGTTATGAAAAGTAGTAAAATGCACCCCACGCTTTTTACTCTGAATTGAATTATTTTGTTAATAACTTAAACTTTATTATAATTTTATTTTGAGGTGATAAATTCTGATTGATTGTTCGATCTTCTACTACTGTAATATAAACTCTTTAAAATTAAAAATTATTTTATATTTTTTAGTTCAGTTAGCTATAAAAGCGTGTTTTTTTAGTTTTTTTAAACTATTATTTATTTTTCATTTTTTAGTTCGATTTATCAATTAGTTATTATTACTACAGAGGATCTATAAAATAATTATTTAATCCTGGCGGTCCTAATAAGGATAATGGGAAACTGTTATAAAATTATTGCATTGTCATCGGTCCTTGATACGTGTGCAAAGTTTCAAATTAATCAGACTTCTGGAAACTGGTGAAAATTAATCTCAAAGATTCCATTACATACATACATACAACCCAAGCTAATAAAAGCGTGTTAAAATTAAAAAAAGGCACCCGCCGGCAGACAGTTCGTTCAACGGTTCGTTATCAAATAGCCTAATGTCAACCACAAGGGGCTGCTATGATACTTTGCGGCGGGTGCTCCGGATATAGGTAGGGTTATTCCCGCCCGGGTTGGTACCATCGCATTGAATGAACGATGGTCGAAGCGGCCCTGAAAATTTTCCGTGTTTTCCATCCAGTTCAATGTAGGCGAGCAATATAAGGAAGGTTCTGCCATGGCATCTAGTTCCCATGTGGTGTGTTAGGCTAATATCTGACGGTCAGTTCGGTATTAGTCATCCATGTCTATTCACATAAAAACATTAAAAAAAAAGGATGAATAAGGGATGCAAGTTTCAAAGATCAACGTCCATGGTACTAAATTTAGAACAGACTGAGCGACCCCACAAATCATTTGCGACTCATCAGGGACTCCAGGCCAACGCTCAGTTGTTGGCCCCAACAAGACGATGGACGAGACGAGACTTAGACGAGGCTGAATTGAGTCTAAGGACGCCAACAGGTACTGGAGACTGCCGTCCCATGTGTCGTTTGTACAAAAGTAGTTGTACCGGTGAAAATAACCTGCTGCATCGGTATAGGATCTCTAGTTTCTGCGAGTCAATTTCGGCCATGGCTTCAATAAACGCCGAAAACCAACGTCTTTGGAGATGTTGCAGTCCGGTAAGTCCAGGTCTATGACTGATTTGATTGGGTTCAAGCCAGTAGGTTTGCATACATTTGTAGTAATTTATAGCGAATTTAAGTTATTTCATGGTTATTTTGTGGGAAGCGCAGAATGTAGCGTGCGCCAGGACCTCACACAAGAGAGGCCCGGCATGGGTTTTCGATCTTTCACGGGGTCGTGTGAAAACCATACCGGCCCGCCAAGTGCTACTTCGCACCATGTAAAATTATGCTTTTGGCAAAATAACGTCGTTTCACTGGTACAAAATGCAAATAATCGTCAGATTGAATCACTCACTTGCCTGTTCACCCAGCGATTTAATTTACTATGGTAACCTACCTAGCCTGAACCTAGTGTATTTAATGATATTGTGTCGAAGAGACAGCTAAATATCTGTACTATTTAGGTGTGCTCACATAAAAGAAAGAAATTCAAGCTGATGACAATATTCTTAAAATATTTCTTTTAACAGGAATATTTCTTTAATTGATGTGCCTTGCTTCAAGGTCTATTATACGTACATACATATCACATTCCCTGATGACAAACTGTTTATTCGGAAATTCGGATTGGTAGTCAAATGTAAAATAATTGCTTATCCAGAAAAGGTTTATCCAGATGTACATAATATAAATATGTACATAATTACTAACTATACTAATAAATAATACTAAAATATAATATACGGCTTATAAACAAATGGACTGCTACCACGGCAACTTATAACTTAACGATTAGTCAATACAAACATCGCTGTTTTCCACATCTAGACAAGCGGCATGTGCTCGCCCGCAGAAACCCCCAGACGGCACAAAGAGTTCCTGCGCTGAAAGGACTGTTGTTCGAGTCAACAAGCGCTCCGCGGACGGACGAGCACATTGCGGCCGAATGGAGTGCGTTGCGCTTCCCAGAGCAACGAATAAGGAAGGACAGGAGCGGCGAACAAACGGCCAGTCAGTATCCTAATTAATACTCCTGTTGTTCTCGAGAGGGAAACGACTCTACGTTTTGACGAGCATATAGGGATTCATGGTATCGAGCTGACGCATAACCTTTATTTTCGGAAAAAGCTGGGAGTTCTCAACATTGTCCGTCAGTATTTCACGCCTGACCAAAAACTGCTCCTCTACAAGGCGCAGATAAGGTGTTGCGTGCAGTACTGCTCGCATTTGTGGGACGTCTCAGCTCAGCACCTGCTTGGCTCCCTGGACTCGAAACAGCGTCGGGCCGTGCGTCTCGTCGACGACCCTAAGGTATCTTTGAATTTAGAGAACCTCCAGGTCTCTTTCTGTGTTCTGCCGTCTTTACCATGGAGAATGCTCGTCGGAGCTGCATACCGCTGTCCCTCCGTCCCCTTTCTATCATCGCACAAGGCGGAACAGGCTGGAATCGCAGTAGTTCATTGTCGACATTCTACAAATAAGAACCAACCGATCCTCTAGGTCATTTATCTATAGGGTTGGTAAACTGTGGAATGCACTCCTTGCCGAGTTATTTCTCCTAAAGTACAACCTGGGATCCTTCAAACATGGTGTGAAGAACCACCTGGCCGGCCGGCATGGTTTTCGCAGCCCCCTAGTTTAGTTGCAATACGTACCATGCGATCTGGTAGATTTCCGTTCACTTGGCCGAACAACACGTCGTTTGACATGTTGTTACGAAATGCAACTAAACGTCACAATTAATCAATAACGTGCCTGTTCACCCGGCGAGTAAATTCACCATGAGTAAACGGCCCAGTGCATTATAACTAACACTTTGCTACGCTCTGCCGTCATTATAATGATTTTCGGTTGCCACTCCCGTCCTTTCAATACTCGTTGTACCAGAGACCTCGCGTAGCCTGGACTACGCTACATGATACATATTACGCGCATCCTTGCTTTGTATACCACTTATATGAAAAATAAGAGACAAGCAAATAGAAAACAGAGTAACTATGATTTTACTGAACATATAATGTCCAATGTTGTATCCGATGGCTGGACCCGGCGTGATTCTCGTGCACGGGTGCACATGACGAGTCGTATTCACTACGTATAATATTCACAACGTATAAAAGTTTTTTTTCCCAAAAAATCAAAGCCATGCATATCGTATAATATTCACAACGTATAATTTTATTCGTTGTGCATGAAGAAAGTTTAAAAATAGAATCAACTGTATCATGCAGAACGTATAATGGTCACAACGTATAATATTCCTAACGTGAATTCACAAAAAAAGAAAACCATGCAGAACGTATAATATGCCAAGAAGCACTGCATAAAGCGCCCTAATAACGATACATTTTAGGGTGAAATTGCTACGAAACGATATTTGTTAAAGAGTAAGAATTTGCTACAACGCTAATTGAGACGGTCGAGAAGACGCGTGCGAGTATACGCTTTTAAAGTATATGCATAAGGGCGTTTATCGTATGAAAAGTTTTTGGATTATATGATATGCATGGTTTTCTTTTTTTGTTAAATAAAGTTCATAATTTTATACGTTGTGACATTATACGTTATGCATGGAGAAATAAGTAATTTTATTTTTTAAACTTCTTCATGCACTTCGTATAAAATTATACGATCTGCCGATTATACGTTGTGCATGGTTTTAAAATTTTGTTAAAATATGATATTATACGATCTGCATTTTAGACGTTCTGCCGTTCCCCCCATATGACATGCTCCAATTGAAAACATGCTATATGGTGGGTATAGCCTTTGCAAGATAAACTGATATTTGTCATTAATTGGTGTATGCAAATTTCGATTTAGGGCATTCATAATGTAGATAATTTTAGGTATTTAAAGGATACGATATCTCATTGATTTGAGTTTCAGCGACATCTACATTTGAAGCATTGTAATCAGATTTTAAAAAAAATCAGAATAAGTTTTTGTCGTGACATTCGTTGGAAGCAGTATTCAAACCTCCGACCTTTGGATTACATGCCCAATGCTCTAACCAACTGAACTATTCCGACAATTACGTCGCATCCACAGAATGCTTCCCCAATACTAGATGGCGCTGATAATATTGCGTATGATCCTACATCCGCCGACGTACCAGAGTAGTCTATATTGGACACCAGGTGGCTAAGATCAGTAGCAGTGGACTGGTCACGTCATTCGAAGAGACGACGACCGTTGGCGTAACCGTGTCCTGCACTGGCGGCCGTGGACAGAAAAACGGAGTGTGGGAAGACCACCCGCCAGGTGGGACAACGACATCAAGTGGGTCGGCGGAAAGCAGTGGTTCGGAAAAAAATAAACCTGTGTAATTCCGCTGATATTTTATATGATTTAGTAAGTTTTCCCGATTGCAGAAGCGAAAGTAATAAGCTCTGACTGAGGTTTAATCCTGATTAAACCTCCGAGGAAATTACATGATGTCATTTATGTAAGCTGTTCCATACCGGATAGCTATTATTTTGTTCGTTACTATCTTTAAAATATCTATTTTAAAGTACAATTATATCATTCTCATCCTTCAGCGCATGAATCATAAAAGTTTACCCCTCCAGGCAAATAATTAAATTACCATACGGTCGTTTTCGTTGTTCTCGCGGCGCGCCCTTGTAAACATAAACAGTCTCCGAATTCGGAAGTCATTACTCCGAATTTATGGTTTCCTCTTCATTATCCAGCGACTGCATAGTTTTAAAACTCTCCAACTTGGACGCCTCCCGTTCGAACTCGTCAGGGCGGGCGCGCTCTGGCGGCCTATTCTTGCGCTAATTAGTTTACGTGAAATACGCACTGCTGAATACTCACTAAATCAGTAAATAACCATCGGCCTAGGTCAAATTCTTTGGATTCGGTGAACATTTCAGTCGCTAAAAGCGCTGTTATAGCTGTTTTTAGATGGAAAAATGCGGATCGCGGTATTTTAATGATTCAAGGTTTCCTGTGGAGAACATCGCTTTGACAACCGCTATAAAAGTGGATTTCTGGACTGAAAGATTTCTAATTCCTAAGCACGTAATTTTAAGAATAGGCTTATTATTCTGGTTCATTTACGGATCGCTTATAGAAATGGATATGTAATTTTATTATTAGCGCTGAAAACGGATATTATCAAAATATTTAATTTCGTGATACTAATTTCGTATAGCGCTGCGACCAATTTTTAGATCACTAAAATAACGTAAAAGTTAATTGCTCTTTTGAGAATACCTACTCCTGATTCATAAACTAGGATTTTTACCCAGAATTGGCGGCCAATTCTCGCAATAATTCGTTTTCATCAAAATTCACACTCCCTTGATGAATCACTAAATACCTTCCGACCAGATTTTCCCGAAAGAAAACCTTGAAACATTTATATTCCGTTCTCCGGCATCTTTTCGTCGAGAAAACCGCTATGAAAGCGGTTTTATCGACTGAAAGATTCCTGATTCCCGAGCACAGAATTCCAAGAATAGTTTGACTGGTGCATCATCGGATACCTTATTAAAATGTCTATGAAATTTTTCACAGCGCTGAATTCGGAAACACATGGAAATGTTTCATTCCGTGTGACGCTGTGATCGATTACCAGACTATCAAAGCGAATTCCTCTTCTGAGAACACTCTTGATTCAACTCGGAATTCCCAGAATTGGCCCCCTGCGTGGCCTGCTGCAACTTGACGAGCTTCCGCGAAGAAGCAACTTCACGGCAAATACGGCGCGGGAGGGTTTTATATTAGAAGCTATCGACTTACAAAGGGCCGTCTGCAATCTTGCGTTCGAGGCGCGCGCTCGCCCAGCGCCGCTTTGGCGAAACTTTGCTAATTTGCATTTTTATTAGTTGAAGAGTTTGAATATATGAAGTGTTGTAATCTGACTCGTTCAATGTTAATATCAGCGCGGATTTCGCAATGACGACGTTTGAATCGCTCCTCGGAGGGCCCGTGCCGTGAGTTAAGGGCCGTCTGGGAATTTCGCATGTGTTTAATTCCGACCGAAACAATAGGGTTGCCAATGAATACAGAGTTCGTTCATTATCAAAGTTATGCTGAATGCTCCTACCAGCATGTCGTCTGGCTTGACACGACGCCTCGTAGATAAGGGGCGCGGGGACTTGCTTTCTATGCGAGAGGACATGGGTTCGACCCCGGCCCCGTTTATTCCCCCACTTTCTTTATCTTAAGGTGGCCCAACCCGCTCAAATCCCCATACAAACGGGGAAAGAAGATCATGCCCATATTTCTTGTCAAAGATCCCAAATTTGACTCAAAATAGCTTTATTTGATTGAACTAGATGTCTGATGACCGTTGGCATTGTAAAACTGTGTTTGGTTTCTAAGTTATAAGGTCCGAAAGTTCGAATTTTTCGCGCGTTTTATACAGTAACTTTGGAGGTGGATTACGCAATGATAAAGTAGGACATCTTAAAAAGATTAGTCATCAGACATAGCTTATTTAATGAAGATTTATAATCTATTCGATTTTTGTTAGATTTTTGACTACAGTTGTCGTGGTTTACTTTTAGCTATAAGTTGTTTTGTAATTAAAATTTTCGTAAATCTTACCAAATCATACACTATGCACATTGTCTTTTTTGTGGACATGTTGCATCTTCCTCATGACGGAACCTGTCTTATTCTTTGAAACAGAGAAGGTCCCAGAGCGCAACATCACGGTTTTGTACCGTGCCCGCGAATGAGTTAGGCCCGCCGTGTTGGGCCACCTTAATTGGATGAGTGCATATCGTCACGAATGCGAGCTATTTGATAGTTCAAGATCCATGTAAAACTATAGGTGTTCTGCCCTACTCGATGTCAGGATTAAACCCGTTCGGCTTCGTACCATCGCATTAGATGAAAAGATGGTTGAAAAATGATCCGTGTTGGAGTAATATCTTGTCTGTAATTGTGGTTCCATGTTCAGGTAACGAAAAAAAATCCGTAATTTTAAACAATCTCGCATGGTCTATAATTTTTTTATACTGTAACTAGTTTGCTTAATATGTGTGTCAGAAATTTGATTTCAAAGGCATATACATCATAAAAAAGTTTGAGATTTTCAAAATATATTTGAATGAGAAATAAATGGTCAATTATTATTGAAATTGATGATGAATTCTTATGATTTCAATCAAATAACTCATGACATCTTTAAAGCCGCTTTAAAATCCCAAGCCCATCTCAATTTCAGTGGCGCATTTAAATTTCAAAATTCTGTAAATCAACATTCCAATATAAATAATGTATGGCTAGGGGTAACGCATAATGTCGAACAATTATACCGTCTACAATCAGAGTTCTATGTGCGCCGCTAGCCGGCGGCACAGAGCGCGCAATACTAAGAAGGGGCGTCTGTTGAAGCAATGCTCCTAATTGTGAATGTTTTTTTTTTGACGGTACAACCTTAATCTATTTTTATTAAACATAGAATGTGTACTTTTAGGGTTCCGTTCTTCAAAAGAAAAAAAACCATGTAGTCAAGACAATCAGTATAATTAAGAATAATGAGATGATCAAGTTCCATACATGGGCTTGTGCCCTATGTCGATGCTCGTGACTGTTTCCTCAATCAAATTAGAATATATTTTACTTAAATATATCACATTAAATAAATCTACTGAGAGCTACATCTGTACGTTTTTGTTTTTTAGATAACTTAACTAGATATGCATGGCGCAACGTTATCGTGTTATTTGGGTTGATATCAACACAAATAACACTCCACATAACACCAACACCAACCCCAATATATATATATATATCTATAAGAACCCTTATACTCGAACCCATAACTGGAGCAAAAATCACCTGTACAACACAACTACATTTAATGTACCACTTTTTATTATATATATATATATTGTATTGAATACTATGATTTCATAGATACTCATACACTATCCTGTTTAAATATAAAATTAGATTTAAAGCAGTGTAAACATAAACAACGAAAGATACTGTCTCCCACAGCACAGAGAATCCTAGTGTGGGAGACAGGGACCGATGTATTTTATAAACCAGCTGCATACTAAATACTTCTAAATGTTTTAATTGCTCTGTTTTTGTGTTTGTAATTATGTGCAAATAACTGTTTTTTTTTTTCTTTTATATTACTACTTTATTACATACTATATTAACTTGTTGTATTTATCTATGCGAAATAAATAAACTTTTTACTTTTTTACTTTACTTTAGTTCTCGAAAAAGTAGCCAAATGGGTCCAGGATAACCTTGTCGTCTTCAACGTTCACAAGAGGCATTGCTGTGTTTTTACTACTAAGGCAGATTTCTAGGAAGTTTTCAAGGCAATTTAGTACCTGTTTCGGAGCACCTTGACCAACTAGGTTGCAACATCTCCAAAGACTTGGCTTCAGGCATTTTATTGAATTCAAGGCCAACTTTGCATCGAAAAAAAACGAGATCCTATATCCTTGCAGAAGTATTACCATTGCTACTACTTCTTTTAAAATCGCAGTTTAGGTCGGTGATATAATACATACTTGATTCATATATGGGATGCTAGTACCTGTTGCCTTATTTTAACTCGGAACTTCGCCGATCCACTTGAAATTCGCCGAAAGCCTGGAGTCCCTGGGCCACAGACAATTTGCTCAGTCTGTGCTGCAGGTTCTGCAATGGACGTTGCTCTGTGGAACTTGCATCCCTCATTCCTGTCCATCCAACCTTTATCCGACACTCTCACTGCAGAGAATCAGAGCATCTTTTTCTAGTTGACATTGTGCTTTTGAGAACTTTCTCAATATTCGTTTCAAGTTTCGTTCCGTCTTTTCCGTACCCACAGAACTAGCATGCGCGCGCAGCACATCCTATTTATATGGCCGTACCGGTGTACAAAAATGTCTGCCGATGAGGATCTTCTTTAATCTGGTAATCTTCTAACGTAATTAAAAGAAGCTTGATAGATCTGTATGGTTTTAAACGGCTCGAAGCCTAGTAGCGAAGGGACTGGCCTAGCGTACCAGAGGCATGGGTTCAATTTCGACATGCACCACTGTCTTTCTCTTTCCGAGTTCGATAAGTGCATTTCGTCACGAATGCGAGCTGCGTCATGGTTCGGAATCCATGTAAAGCTGTAGGTCCCCTTCCCCTACTAGGTGGTAGAGCTTAAGCCCGCCCAGGTTGGTACCATCGCATTGGATGAAAAGATGGTCGAAGCGGCAACGAAAAATTGTCCGTGTTTTCCATCCAGTTCAATGTAGCCGTGATCATAAAGGGAAGGTCCTGGCGTGGCACCTAATTCCTTCGGGAATGTGGTGTATTGGGCTAATATCATAACGGTAGTTGTGTGTTATAGCCATCCATGTCAGGTCGCATAAAAAAATGGTGCCTCGCTGAGCGTGGTTTCGCAGTGTGAGTTGGATTTGGCTATTCCGAGTACCCATGATCTCTCGGCACCGCCATCTATACCGATTCTTCATAAAAAATAATGTGCAGACGCCAGACATGGCGAGTTGGATTCATACACTAAAATATTTTTTGAGGGTTGCCTGCTGTCTTGTGCGCAGAAATGTGCAGTCTGTGCCGCGCCAGAGAAGCGTGAACCCCGGCTACATCTTAATTTAATATTCAGACGGGTTAGGTTAGGCAGCCGCGTAATAATATTCATTCGCGGTGACGCGGCGGCCTGGCCGCCTCCCGGCGTGCCTCGCCGAGCGAAATATCCCTGTCGAAGGACGCCGGGAGACGGTTCTGTAGGGGCGTAATTTTGGTGCGTCGGCGCTTTACGTTGTCGAAAGCCACGTTAACAGTGCTGTGTGTGCAACTTCTCTTCTAGAGCGTGCTGCGAATGAAAAATTGAATTTCTTTGTGTGGGTAACGTTGCTCAAATGCAGCAGTTGACGCTCGTAGGAGTCGCCTTCAGAACGTAAAAAAATCAAAACGACAAAAATCTATTTTTTTTAAATAGCTTGCAGACCGACAAAAGTCAGATAGTCAATTTTTTTGTCGTTCTGATTTTTGGGGTTCTGCAATCAAGCATTTTTAAAAGGTACATAAATCATTGCAAAACGAACAAAATAAAATTATATTCAATCAGATTTTTGACGTTCTGCAAACAAACATTAAAACGTTGATAAACCCCCGTCATTCAGAACGTCAAAATTCCTATTCACATCAGATTACGCTTTCATTTTCGTTTTCTAGAAATCCTTGCAGAACGTCAAAAATGCAAAGCTGTGCTCGACAAAGCGCTGTGGTCCAATGTACATAAAGCTTGAATTACGTTGAAGCAGCAACCTGTCACGCTGCCACTGCTAATGAATGTGCGCTTTAAGGGCCGAGTGCACGAAAGGACAAAAAATCAAAATCAACGTCAACGTACGATCAAACACGTCACTTTGTGTGTACAGTATCGAAGGAACTCTACGCAGTTCACTAAAAAGTGACGTGTTTGAACATTGATTAACTCAGCCGTTTCTTCGTGCAACCGGGGCTAAGACTAACGCTCCAGGGCGCAATATAGTTTAACGAAGCCATATTTTTGACGTTCTGCAATGAATTTCCAAATGGTGTTTTATTTGATGTTATAATCCAAACCGAACATTCAAATATTTTTGACGTTCTGCAAGGGAGCTGAATTACATTTTATAATGTTTATTCAGAACATGGAAAATCAGAATGACCAAATTCGACGATCTGATTCTTTGATGTTCTGCAATGTTATTTCAAAAATAAACATTTTTGTCGTTCTGAATGTTTGACGTACTGACGAGGCCCCGCTCGTAGGTAGCACGAAGGATAAAAACGTCACCCGAGCGCGGGAACAGTCGCAGCGAGTTCGATGGCTTCACTCAAACTTGCGACCTCTTGGACTGAAGCCTTTAGAAGTTAACATAAAAGCTAATTAATCGCGTTTCTTAATATAGGTAATGAGCTAACATGTGTATTGTGAGTTAACTGTTGTATTGTGTTAATCACCACAAACATCACTCAAGCTCGCGACCTTTTGGAGGTGAACTGAAGCCTTCAACCTGAGTTTTATGCTCGGTTTTATGTTAACTACTCACGTTTCGTAATGTGGGTTGTAAGCTAAGATGTGCAATACCGAGTAATTTTTTTTATTGTGTTATTCACATTAAGAAAAAGATGTTCGTAGTTTATTTATGTCTTCGGTTTCGTCATCATATTCTCTCGCTTAGCGTCTTTCTAAATTGGTTTAGGAAAGGAAAACTCAGAAGAACAACAAGTATCAAGTATATACATCAGTAAAACTCGCTACAATTGGCGGGTGTGCATTACCTATATGGATTCATATTCAGAGTTAGCATGGGTTATCTCCGGATAAAATAGCGTTTTGTACCGTAAGTCAGCATATAATACACCTTTAAAAATTGCACTGGAGCGGGAAGCACTACTTAGTCACTCCATTAATCTCGGTTTTAACAAGCTACCCTTTACTAGTCGAAATTAAATCCTTTTTTACGTCAAATTCATTTTCTAGAAGATCGACCTTAATTCCCACCGTCGACGAAGCTCGCAGGTTGCAGACCTGCGCATTGTTCATAAATAAAATTGCAGGCGTCGGGGGTGGAGTGGATGCACGACGGCGGCGTCGGCGTCCCGGCGGCGGCGCCGGCGTCGCGACGCACGCGTCCCCAGGCGCCGCCGCCGACCCGGCCAATTGTCTTCCTTTATTGGACGGCGCGCAGGATTACCCTCCCCCCCCTCGCCCCTCCGCGCTCGCTATCTCTGATTCTACCTAACCGTCTGGCTGGAAATACCAATTCAATTTTTCTACAAACGCCCTTTACCTTGAGATCTCTCTCGGTTGGAACCACGGAGGATAGAGGGAGAGAGGAGATGTTTTTAACTCATATTACTAAGGATCGCAGCGTGACACTGTGCGGGGAAGCGGGGGGAAAATCGCTTCATGGTACCGCCCATTTTTGCGAAATCCATCTACCGGAAGAATCGATATTCTTGTAGCAGCTATTCCGAGAGCTATTCTTAGTGGTTACAAGACTACAACTAGATGGCGCCTTTTAAATGTTACCAAGTGTTTTTTCTATAAAAAAACCTTAGAAATTTATATCTATGCCTTCGCGCGGATTCAAATAATTTTAATTTAAAAATGTCATTAAAATTTGCATCATGAGATCAACATTTCTTACCGTAAAACGAAAATGATTGAGCGCCATCTATCGGCACATAGCAAGAGCGATACATCGATATAATGCTCGAATATTGACTCAAATTATAAAATATGAGGTGTTTACTGACAAATAAAACGTAATTCCACCTACAAACTTTAGATTATTTGTCCTGTGTAATGTTTGCAACATTTTACACAAAATCTCATCGTGTAATCGACTGTTCGCCGAAAATTGCCCCGCAGACCATAATATTGTCCCACAACCTAACACCGCCAGCGCCATGTCGCGAATGACGCGAAGCCACGCATTATTATCACGTGGGCTGTGACGTAGAGACCCACTTGGTGGACACAGACCCAGTTTGCTTAGACCATCTCCTCTCTACCTCTATCCTCCATGGTTGGAACGATGCGATCGTGCACGATTTTCATTGCCCTAAATTGGGTGAAATACCCACCTATACTCCTTTTTTTTATGCAACTGGACATGGCTGTCTTCTACTACACCTACTGTTATGATATTAGTCCAACACATCACATCGAAAGTAGGTGCCATGCCAGGCCCTTCCTTATATTCGGCTACATTGAACTGGGTGGAAAACAATGGATTATCCCGGTAATAGTTGTACGTGAAATATGAATCGTGAATGACAAATCCCAAGCTCTCCTCTTACGATATTCAGTGTGATCAGTTGTAATATTTTCAAGTGCCGCAACCCTATAGTATAAAATAAGTTAGGTAGTTGCCAATACATCTAATATGCTTTGATGATATAGATTTTAATTTGATTTTTAATGTCTTACTTATTCACATATATAATTTCGCAGAAATTCTCTGCATTCAATAAAATCCTAGAACACGTTTCGTTTATTTCACTATTTTCACGACATCCAACTATAGTAAAAATACCAAATCCCGAAATTTCTACGAATCGTGCCTTTGTCAGAATTGTAATATTTATTTGTAATATTATGAAAACACGTTTTTGGCTTTTGACAATTACATTGTCCACAAATATATTTTACATCCCAATAAATAAATTAAAAAAATACATTCTATATTTCCCAGGTAAATCTGATAAAATTCTAGTTTAAGTTATATCTTATTACGATGCTTTCATTTAAGTACATAATTTTTGTCTTTGTGCTCAAATTTGATGAGTAGCCTTTCTTTTTACTCTCATGTAAAGTAAAAGTTCAGCAATATTTATAGTATTTTTTTCTCTATATGGACATATGAAGAGAACATTAAAGAAAGGCTCGATATGTTTAATGATAGGATTGATAGCTAATATCACATATTATTATGCCAGTAGGCCAATTCTTGAAATTTCGTGCTCAGTAATCAAGCATATTTCAGTCGAGAAAACCGCTTTTATAGTGGTTGTCAAAGCGATTTTCACGACGGAAAGGTTACCGAGAGAGAGAGGAAGGTTTCCGTGTTTTTCAATTATTCAAGGTTTTCTGTCGAGAAAATCACTCTGACAACCGCTATAAACGCGGTTTACTCGACTGAAACATTCCTGATTACTGACCACGGAATTCCAAGAATACGCCTACAGAACTTTAACTTTTTGAGCACGGTTACATTGAACTGGATGGAGAACCGAAAAATTGTTATACCGTTTCTAGTGTAGTGACCAGCGACTCGACGTACCATCGATGGTAGTTACAAAGTTCACGGAACGATAAGCTCCACACTTTGGTCTTCGACCCTTGAAATGCCCAGCGTCCGACGAGGAGGAATGTATTTTTGGTGAATGGCGAATTATGGGTCTCTTTCTAAGCCCAACCCGCTCATCTCCCCATACAAAAGGGGAAAGAAGATCACGCCCATATTTCTTGTCAGAGATCCAAAATTTTGCTCAAAATAGCTTTATTCGATCGAACTAGATGTCTGATGACCGTTGGCACTGTAAAATTGTGTTTGGTTTCCAAGTTATAAGGTCCGAAAGTTCGAATTTTTCGCGCGTTTTATACAATAACTTTGGAGGTGGATTACGCAATGATAAAGTAAGAACATCGTAAAAAGATTAGTCATCAGACATAGCTTATTTAATCAAGATTTATGATCTATTTGGTTTTTGTTAGATTTTTGACTACAGCGGTCGTGGTTTACTTTTAGCTATAAGTCGTTTTGAAATTAAAATTTTCGTAAATGTTACCAAATCATACACTATGCACATTGTCTTTTTTGTGGACATGTTGCATCTTCCTCATCACGGAGCCTGTCTTATTCTTTGAAACAGAGAAGGTCC
The DNA here is from genome assembly GCA_946894095.1 of Incurvaria masculella. Taxonomy (NCBI): domain Eukaryota; kingdom Metazoa; phylum Arthropoda; class Insecta; order Lepidoptera; family Incurvariidae; genus Incurvaria; species Incurvaria masculella. Next base: position 2,535,108 of record OX335650.1, on the reverse strand, counting down.
CAGAGCGCAACAGCACGGTTTTGTATCGTGCCCGCGAATGAGTTAGGCCCGCCGGGTTGGGCCGCCTTAAGGTGACCCGAAACGCTTATAAACTCTTTAAAGGAGTGTTTGAAACATGTTACGGCTTTTCACGCTTTTGCGCTCGTGCGCAGCAGTCGTCTGCTGCGCACGAGCGCGGCGGATGCCTCCTTGACAACGGGCTGAATGATTAGCTCGAAACGCCGGAGAATATCTCTACCTGCCGCGTGAAAAGCCGTAACATTTTTCAAACATGTCTAACGACCGCGGTAACCTCAAAAGTATCTTTAAAGGAAGCCACAATCAAAAAAGAAAAAAAAAATTTTTTGCTGTACTGATCAATTTAAATTTACTAATTTACATTTGACGGAATCCTCACACATAGACAATATATTATTTTCACCGACACAGAGCATGTGAAAAATAGTTTGGGTCCGTTCACATCGCCTATTCGGTATATTTTCACCATACGCTTTATATTGGTTAGAAATAAATATAAGTATTGTATGAGTTTGATATTATTGGAAATATTTTTTGCTCCAACTATGCCAATAAATACTTTAGTTAGACTCTCTAGCTAGACCCTACTCACTTTAGCTCGTAGTAGAAATGTATTTTTTTACCATCGGGTATTCATTTTTAGGGTACAGTACCCAAAGGGTGACAACGGAACCCTATTATTAATCATCTGCTGTCCGTCCGTCCGTCTGTCACAGGTCTGTACCTTATGAACCGTAATAGGTAGGCAGCTGAAATTTTCACAAAGTGTGTATTTATTTTACCGCTATAACAACAAATAGGTAAAGCCCCCCCATTTCATTTTAATATATTTTTTAATTATTCATACAAAAAACGTGTTTTTTATGTAAAGTATTTCACGGTGGTACGGAACCCTTCGTGTACAAGTCCGACTCGCACTTGGCGCCGGTTTTTAGTATACTATATTACTATATTCACTTGAAGGGAATATTTATTACCACAGAAAGATCCAGATGCGTTATATTTTTAAATGAATCGAGTGCAGTATTTACTTTCATCATATCAAACATGGACCCTTAGCACTCGCACGGACCCCCAGCGCTGATGGGGTCCATGGACCCTAGGTTAAGAAACCCTGCCTTACGCGATACTGAACCTGTTCGCCCATACAATGTTTCTTGTTGGGAATTAGCATCAGTGCTATTTTTGATGAGCTACCCAAGCTTATTCTGCAACCTCAAATAAATGATGCCATGGTAAAGGCGTAACCATAGAAACCATAGAAAATATCAATCTCCTCGACTCTGCGGTCCGTAATGCCGCAACGTTTTCGAAGGCCATTCGTCGAGTCGTCACAAATACTTCGTGATATATGACATTCGCGCGCACGCTTCGGAAATCTCCCGCCAACCAAAAGTAAAAAGGTTGAAGGGCCTCAGTGGCCCAAACTGGCGATATTACACGCGCGCTTTGGGCCCCTTGCGTTCTAATTCGCCGTGAAAATATCTGCGAACGTTGAGCGATATGAATTGTGGCGGCGAGGGCCCGGAGCCGGCGTCGTAGTTTTACGTCATCGAGCACCCTCTATGTACTGCGCTGCGGGGAGCAGAGGAAGTATTTTCAAACCACGTATTCTAGACGTAACATTTAATTATTATTATTTTAATATTATTATTTTTTATTATTACAAAGTACAAGGTTTTACATAATATATGTTATCTCCTAAACTAAACTGAGTTTGTATTGTAGGAGATATCCTAAAATAACACGTTTGGTTACACGCTACACATTCTCAACATTAATAATACTAAGAATAATATATGTTATTTTTATGTGTATGCATGATTTGTGTGTAGGTAGCATTCAGGTGAGCAATACTTAAGTGTGAATAGCTTTTATTTTAATTTTCGCCGACCCCTCGGGGAAGCGGCATGAAGGTAATAACCTCTGTTCTATGAGTTTTTCGAAAGCAAAAATAAACAATTTACTGTTTTTTTATCAGACCTGAATGGCTTATATCACAATCACCCAACACACCGCAATCCTGAATTAATGAGGTATTTGTATTTGTATTTATTCATCCTCCTTTGGGACGCAGGGAACACTTGGAATCGTCAAACATTAACAATTAAATACAATTCTCTGTATCTGTTACTATTGGTTTCAAAAGGATTTAAAATCTGCACCATCACTACGAAGCCTTCGGGGCGATAGTCAAAATATCGGCACAGAATATAGCATATATTAGTCCCTAAGCGAGCGTAATGAAAGTTTTACGTTATTGCTCATATTTTTTCACGGAAATTAGACATCCATGATTTAATGCAGAGGAAGATTTTTTTGGATTAAACGTCGAAATGTCAAAACGTGGACAAACTGGAAATAGATGGCTAACACCGCACTTATATGTAAGCCTTCTCTCAGGCTATTCGAAGGAACGGAAGCTCGCGGGAGCAACACGGCTTGGTGATTCATAGTGAACTTGTAAGGAAAGGCACGTCACGACACGTGAGGATGACATTTTGAGCCAAAATTTAATCTTCCTGAAATAAATATGAAAGCAGAGGTCCACACATTCTTATCACGACTTCATTCCGTGTCTTTCTTGAGGATGCCCGTTTTTTAAAACACAATTTGTATTGCGTATTGTGTTGAGCTAGATTTTGTAGTTTTTAAGGTTCCGTACCCAACGGGTGCCAACGGAACCCTAAAAACTACCCCCCTAACAGAGTGTGTATTTATTTTGCCGCTCTAACAACAAATAGATAAGATTAAAAAATAATTAAAATTAAACGGGGCTCCCATACAAAAAAACGTGATTGTTTTTAAAAATATTTTACGATCGTACGGAACCCTTTGTGTGCTAGTTTTGTATTAAATCTTTTACGATCGTACGGAACCCTTTGTGTGCTAGTCCGACTCGCACTTGGCCGGTTTTTATATTTATTTTAGGTAGATCTTCTACATTCGCGACAGGTCAACAGCAGACCCCTATCCTCTACTGCACAAAGCATACAGGAAGACACAAGACACTGCGCATATCTTGGACCTTGCGTGTAAATCTTGGACCTAAATTGGTTTGAATTAAAACTTCATAAATTATCTAGAACCAAAATTTAGCATATCTTAGGTTAGGTTAGGTTAAATCTTAGGTTATTAGGCGCAGGGCCACTCTTGGATTTTCAAAGACCGTACCTAACCCTAACACTAAAACCCATACTAGTGGCATTTTTATGTAACTGCACGTCGATGGCTAATACCAAACTAACTGTCAGAATTAGCCTAACACACAACATGGGAACTAGGTGCACTGCCAGGACCTTTCTTATATTTCTCGGCTACATTGAACTGGATGGAAAACACGGACAATTTTCATTGCCGCTTCGACCATCGTTCATTCAATGTGATGGTACCAACCCGGGCGGGATCTACCCTACCACCTAGTAAGTAAGGAAGGGGAAACCTACGGTTTTACATTGAATCCGAACCACGGCCAGCCTCGCGGTTGAAAACGGTCACCCATCTACAATCCAAGCGCGCTCAGAGATGCTTCACTCAGCTTATCGAATCGCAAGGCAAGAATACCAGCCGGCATGGTTTTCGGCAGCCTCCAGAAAGTTCGAGAGCCCATGGGCGTCTTTCAAAACAATAGCGAAAGGAAAGATTATCACATTTTGAGTAGAATGGTAGTCGACGAAAGATAAAATGTGTAAGGCTTTCCCCTCGATCCCTCAGCTCTCCAAGATCCGTCAGTTCGGACGGGCGCACCGAGGGAATTTACGCAAAATGATTGCACGTATTGTCCCGTACGTATACGTACGTACGTACGCGCGGCGCGCTGCGAGCGCGGTCGGCGCCGTTCCCACGGGAGCCTTTACCGCGGCTCATCAAATATTCACGAGCGATTCCAATTTTAAATTCTCGCGACAGCCCACGCCTCGCATTTCGGGCTGCAACGGCCGAGGTTCGAATGCGAGTTCGCGGCGTTGCGCCGCTAGTGCCGCTACGCAAGGCACGCTTCGAAACATTTTCCGTCTGCGGAACGCAACGCTAATCGTGTAGCAGTATTCAGTGGGCGGACTCACTGCGCGGACTATGCCCGTAGTAAGTCGTATTTGCTGGGTTAGTCCGGTGATAATCCCGTGTTAAACTCTGAATACGACTGTGCGCAGAAGGTTTTTGTTAGTTATGTTCCGTAGTCGCTTAAACACATATATTAATTTCCGCGTTTTACAAGCTAGCGCCACAATTTTTTTGTTCCAGCATAGATTTTCATCGAGCACAAGCACCAAATATTTTATATTTTAACTCGTTTTATCTCCTGGAAATTGCGTACATAGAGGTCACTAGTTGTGTACCCTTGGCAATTAGCATGTAGGTGGAGACTATAATGTTCTCGAGGTGACGTAGAACTGTTAATACTGTAAGCAATATATTTAGTTTTTTTGCACATTTAAGGTGAGTAGGTTTATATCCAGCCGACATCACCTTTCACACATTGCCTTCTGTCCAGGAGGTAGCTGTGGTAGTCCTCTTATGCCATATTGCCTTTATTTTTTTTTTGTAATATAGTTAGCGATACCGCGTGAAACGCTTTAGCTAGGTCAAGAAACAGTCCGTTATATCTCTCTCCTTCGTCCAATTTTCTTGAAATATGATCAGTCAAGTCGCCAACGGCATCATCTGTGCTAATATTACGAAACCCATATTGATTTTTTGAAATTAACTTGTGCTTTGCTAAGTAGTTTGTGAGTCCACTTTAAACGATATTCTCAAAAATTTTAGACATAACCGGAAACAGAGATATCGGCCTATAATTGAAATAACTGTTTTCTCTCCGTTCTTATAAATTGGACACATGAAAGATTTTTTGAATGGATGCGGAAATACGCCTGTTGAAAAACTCAAATTGATAAGAATTTGTCAGTTATAGTCAGTTTGACTATAGCTAAAACATCGAGGAGACCCACTAAAATCGAGTAAAAAAAGGACGGGATACACGACCAGGGGGTCCATTCAGAGCAAGAGTGAGTTCGAATTCGTCACTAAATATCAACTCACTTTTTTAAATAGTTAATGTTTCCACACTTCTTGAACATCGTTACAGTTAGGAAAAAATCTGGTCTGTCCCGTAAATACGTTGGAAGTATAAATAACGGTTCCGTTATTTAAATAATCATATATTTCCTAGCTATTTTCAGGTTAACTCACTCCCGAACTCGAACTCACTCTTGCTCTGAATGGACCCCCAGTACTCGTTCGTATAGCGGGAGCGTAGCCACTTGGCGCCGGCCAGCCAATTCGCTTACGAATTCACTAACTCCTTATGTTCTCGAGTTTGAATGACACGTAAGAATACGTAACAGCACGTAAGACCATCCAGAATGCCATTTAGCGAAACGAACATTAGATTTTGCGCGTTCCGAATTCGCAAGCGAACTTACTACCATCAGTGCATTAAGGGGGAGGAGAATTAAAAACGCATACACACCGGAATGTTATATGTAAAGAGATTAACTCGAACATACACTTCTTTTTCCGCGTACGTGTACGAACGCTGGTAAAAGAAAGCCTTTCTCTCGGATATTTAAGCCATCCAATGATAAATTTGGCGATATAGATATTTTTAAATGCAGCCAACATAATTTCAAAATTATTCATATTGTGCGGCTATCAAATTATTTTTCTCTTTTCTCATCAGGTTATAAATTTCTAGTGATAATTCTAATTTCTTAATTGTTCTTTGATAAACGTATAATTTTAAATTACTTTCTTTATTTGATCTATGTATTTGTACGTTTCTGAGATGTTAAAACTTATGTTATTTAAGTATTTAAGTGTTACTTAAGTATTTTAAGTAAGTGTGCATATAACGATGTCATACCTCTTGCATAATTTTAGTTTTAAGGTAGGTACTTACAGATTTTAGGCATGAGCTCTATTTTTTCTTACTCTGTGGTAACTGTCGTTGCATGTAGATAGTTGTACTTTTATTATGTTGATACACATTGAAGAAAACATTTGTTTCTTTATCTATATGTGTTTTGTTGTCCTCATATAATAAAAAAAACAACTAAAATCACTCAAACACCGGTAGATTATTTCGCAGCGCGATCGCCCCAATTTCGCACGCATCCAATCCATTACGCAGAGCCGCAAGCCATGATGGATTCATTCAATATGCACCACGTCAATTGGCACCACTTACAGCTGTACACTAATTAACATTAATCACCTAAACCGAATGAAATTCAAACAGAGCTGCAGTTGCACCGGCAAAATTGAAACATAACAAATTTGCACATTTGCCGTTTATAAATCAGCCGCCGTGTCGCGCGCATGTGGCCCGTATGATTTAATATGGCGGCCGTGACTCGCCGAGCCGGTGGCAATGGGAGACCTCATGAGCTTTAACGAAGTGAGGCACATTCGTGGAAACGACCACCATGAGTGCTTTAGAAGAAACAATGTCCGATTAATAAGCGATAAAATACGCGTGTTATGAGCGTGCCATCTACGAACACATAACGCAACTACTGAACCGAAGCGCGAAAAGCATTTGCCCACGGACTGGCATTGGTCAACAGATGGCGCCACTTACCTACTTCCATGGCGAGCGGGTTACGCAATCAGTTCGAATCGACGTGTAATTTCGTTTAACAGTTTGTAAGGGAAATCACAAATCGTCAGCCAGTCGCCATATTGGCTAAGCAACAGGCCAAGGCGGACTCGTCAAGTGCTTATTGATTTGAAGATATTGTGAAGACTGATACGACCTTGCTGGTATCAGCATGTTCAAATCAAGCATTTAAAAAATGCAGCTAACTCTAGTGTATAAATTACTAGCCGAGGTGTCCGGTTCCGCTTAGGTCAATGTCGTTTTGGACTGATGTCGGGCTGAATTATTTTCTGAATATTATATGAGTTCCCCATTTAAACCTTTGTCCCCTATTTCACTCCCTTCGAGTTTGATTTTCGTTAAAAAATGTATAGAAATTCATCAATTTTGTAGTTCAGCGGTATAGGCTTGAAAAAGTAACAGACAGACAGACAGAGTTAGTTTCGCATTTGTAATATTAGTATGGATATGGATTTGAAACAAATAATTTAACACCGCTTTAATGGGTTTGTTTCAAAACTCTCCTCAACAGCTGAAATGTGTGCACACTGCCGCCGGATTACCGCCAACTTCACGTCATGAAGTTTTCGAGGTCTGTTTAAAACTGGGAATTCATTACGGAATTACAACTAACTCAGTCACTACAACTAACTCAGAATAAATCATGTCAAGGAACCCAAGAAAGATTTTTATAAAATGGCTTGTAACCCGTGAATTCGCCTTAATAGTTAAAAGTAAAAACCTGGATCGAGGGCCTTAGATTTTTAAATTTCAGAACGATTTCAGTAAAGGCATTGTGTATAATGCAACAGTACGTATTTACTTAGAGAAAGACCATTATTTACATGGTAAACAAAATAATAAGTAATTAAATTCTAAATGAAAACATTGATCGAATTTATCCGAGGCTGCCATAAATCCTTTGATGATACATCCCTAATGAAAATATATGTTTTAAAACTATGATTTTAATAGGACCTATACCTGAGTAGACCTTCGTACCCATAAAATAGCAGAAATGTCACAATACAGCTGGTATATTCGTGGCATTCAGTTATCAGGAATCCTGAGTATAGAAAACCGCTTTTAACGCGATTTTCAAAGCGAGTTTTTCTACGGAAAACCTTGATTAATTAAAAAAACCATGCTCCGGAGTATTTTCGTCAAGAAAATCGCTTTGAAAAACGCTACAAAAGCTTTTTTTTTTTAGACTCAGAATTCCTGATTCCTAATTACGGAATGCCAGGAATAGGCCTGCAGTATGTAGCATTATTCAGCAGGAGAACCCGTTAAATAACTGTATAGGTCTCTTTTAACCTATTCTTAATAGGTCGTTTTAAAAAAATATTGAAGCTGAGACACACCTTAGACTTTTTAGTGGTGCAATTTCACGGAACTTCTCCTAATGTCAACAAATCAGTCGACTGGTTTCCCTTATTCAAAGCGTGCCATGAATCCTCATAAAAGTACAAAGGCAGAGCGCAGCATGAAATGTCTCTGGAAAGATATTTTCATTTGCCAACGGATTCAATAACGTGACGAAACAGCCTGTCCGGGGGGCATGAATTAAACATATCGCTGATAGGGAATAAGTCGTCTCGGTGTGGGCCTGACCACAGAGCTGAGAATAGGTTAGAAATACCTATCGTTCCGCTTCAGTACCGTTCGCTTGGCACCGTCTTATATTCAAACTTCATGCAAAGGAGAATATAAGACGGTGCCAATCCATCCATCATGAATATCAATTCAAGTATGGGCGAAAAAAGCAGTGTCAACTTGAATGTTCCTCTATGAAACAAGCATTGTTACTGTGTAGATATTAAATCATATTACAATTGATATATTTCAGTTTTCGTATAATTGTATACGTAGTACATGAAGAAGTTTAAAAAATAAAATTTCTTATTTCTCCATGCATAACGTATAATAGTCACAACGTATAATATTATGATCTTTATTTAACAAAAAAAGAAAACCATGCATATCATATAATTCAAAAGCTTTTCATACGATAAGCGCCCTTATGAATATACTTTTAAAGCGTATACTCGCACGCGACTTTTCGACCGTCTCAATTAGCGTTGAAGCAAATTGTTACTCTTCAACAAATATCGATTCGTAGCAATTTCAGCCTTAAATGTATCGTTATTAGGGCGCTTTATGCATTGCTTCTTGGCATATTATACGTTCTGCATGGTTTTCTTTTTTTGTGAATTCATGTTAGGAATATTATACGTTGTGACTATTAGACGTTCTGCATGATGCAAAGAGTTGATTTTATTTTTAAACTCATGCACAACTTATAACATTATACGTTGTGAATATTATACGATATGCATGGATTTCATTTTTTGGAAAAAAATACTATTATACGTTGTGAATATTATACGTAGTGAACACGATTCTTTATTATCAACCGACGCTGAGATAATATAAAAAAAAAACCCAAAATGTCGGAAATTAGCGTTTAAGTGACCCTTTAGTAAATGGCATTACCAGCCAATTCCCTTCTCTGTGGAGCTCGGCGGTAGAATCTCAGAGTAGAAACCTTCGCTGTGTCGATTCGGATAAAATTGTCTCCCTTTGGTCTCTTATTTAAAGATGCGAAGTGTTGTTTTGACTGCCTCTAGCGGCGAAAAACATTTTGTTAACTCGAGGCGAACATAAATCATTGTTGGAAATGTCCGTTCGATTTCCCTTCGGCAACGTTTGTCGGGTGCGACAGTTTGAGAAACTTATTTCGAATGAATGTTGTCTTTCATTTCTTCCTATCTTAATTTCAACGGAAACATTTTATCGCATGCTTCCGTTTGAATTGAATTGAATATTTTTTGCTGTTATAAAGTCCATAACAAAATTATTGGGTCCAATGAAACTTTGATATCAATGACTGCCTAAAAAGTTACCAACAAAAATACGAGTTATATATATAATAAAGAAAATATGATGTTGATCCTTTTATAAAAACATATATAGAGTTTTAAATAAAAATACTGAATATCTTAAAAGATAAAAAAAAACAAATAAATGTGCCACACACATCACATACAACCTTTCACCCACATAAGCATACCCTCTCATCTCTCTCACACACATACACACCCCTGCACCCTCACACACACCCTAAAACACCCTCCTCCATTGACTTTAGATCTTTCCCGGGCGCTGAGAAAACCATCCCAGCCGGATAGGTGCTGCTTCACAGAATTCTGCGATACCGCGGGGTCATCGACGAGACAGCGGCACGCAGCTGTATCGAGCCCACTGGCCCTAGTAGGTGCTGATTCGTCCCACGGATGCCAACAATACTCCACGGAAGAGCTCATCCAGCGCCTTATAGAGCAGAAGTTCTTGGTCCGGCATGAAATATTGACGATATGTTCCTAATCGTTTGGCGGATGGGAGCTAGACGAGCCGTCACAGAGAGAGAGCTTCAGTCCTCCCGTCAACCCATATTTTAATTTGGGTTTCATTATAATATGCGTCTAACGCTTTATCTCTCGTCTCTTGTCTGCTGGCGCTTGTGAAATTTGATTCCGTCCGACTTTGAAGTCTTTCTTCATTCACAAATAATATATAGCGAAAGGAACTTCGTTCCTACCGGATGTCCCACGACGCCTCACGTATTTTTAACCGACTTCATAAAAAGAAGGTCCCCAAAACGACTGTATGTTTTTTTGTTTGTATTAACCACTTCTCCAGATACATAGACATACCCATAGGTACACAAAGGGTACGTTTAGCGGGTACGGCATGCCTACCGGCGAAAATCGCTATGCGCGAAAGCGGCCAGAGTGCGAGGAATCGAAGAGCTGATTAAACACCGCATAATCGGGAGTGGTTCACCCTCGGCCGGATAAACGGGCACAAAGGAATAAAAAGCTAAGGTGAGAGGCCCCGCACCGTTTAATATCCCGGCTGTAATTTCACGGGGGCGTTCCTGCGTGAGGTCAAACAGACCGATATGGAATATATACCGGAACCGGGCGGAGGAATTGCTGGCACTCTTTACCATAGAGAGGCGCAGGAGATATACAATTCGCCGAGTCAGTATTAGCTGCATTTTAACGTACTCAAACTTGAGCAAGGTGATTTTAGTCTTTTAGCACCACGAGGAAATAATAATGTACATAAGTTTCGGCACGTTGCAGTGCATTTATTTCAATGCTGGAAATATCGCTACGGGATATGGTGCGTAACGAGGCAATCCGCCGACGTACCAAAGTAGTCGATATTGGACACCGGGTAGCTAAGCTCAAGTGGCAGTGGGCCGGTCACGTCAGCCGAAGAGACGACGACCGTTGGAGTAACCGTGTCCTACACTGGCGGCCGTGGACAGGCAAACGGAGTGTGGGAAGGCCACCCGTCAGGTGGGACGACGACGTCAAGTGCGTCGGCGGAAAGCAGTGGTTCGGTACCGCTGAGGGCCGGGAGGACTGAAGAAAAATTGGAGAGGCGTATGTCCTGCAGTGGACGCAAACACGCTGACTGACTGGCTGACTATTTCAGTGCATGTCGTTAGAGCCGACTAAGGGATTCCTTCGTGGTTCGGATTCTACCGAGGATTCTACGTAAAAATGCAGGTGGTGGTCCCGCCTGATCGGTACCATCGCATTTAATTTTCGATGGTGGAAGCGGCAATGAAAATTGTGCTTGATTTCCATTCATTTTAATACAGTCGTCCAAAATGAGGAAGGTCCTGGCATAGCACCTAGTTTCCATGTGGTGTGTAGCTAATATCATGAGATCAGGTGAAGTATTAGCCAGCCATGTCAGTAATATAAAAAATAAGCGTTCCAGACATAATTATTCTTATAAGCATGCTATCAAACTGGATTTCTGATTGCCTCATTTACATAGACGTGGTGACCTAGCTTTATAACTCATATGGAATACGAAGTCATATACGGGGTAATAGAGTATTAAAATGTATTGTCTTCATATATAAACTATTTCCACAAACGGTTGTCTTTGTGTCTGTAGCTAAAACAAAAGAAACGAAGAAATAATGAGACAATTTCTAGCTCAGCGGTCGTAGAACAGTTACACGTGCGACGCGACTGCTTTAACATGGTATTGGCGAATATTTAACAAACACATACTATGGTCATGTTCCTGAATACCATTAATCCCCTGTTCCGGTGGGCTTTCCCATGCGAGAGGTCATGGCTGCCACCCCCGCCCCGTCCACACTGGATAAGTGTATTTCGACACAAAAGCGAGCTGAATGCTTCGGAATTCATTTGAAACTATAGGACCTGGTCCCCTACCAGGTTCTATCTAAGCGGCAATGAAAAATTGTCCGTATTTTCCATCCAGTTCAATGTAGCCGTGCTCATAAAGGAAAGGTGCTGGCATGGCATCTAATTCCGTCGGGAATTCAGTGTGTTGAGCTAATATCAGATTAGGTGGTATTAGCCATCCGATTCCTGTTACACAAAAAAATATTTACATTCAGATTGGTTATTGAGTTGAGTTAAACAGAATACAAATTCTTAATATTTATTTTATCAGCGATTTTCTAATAGCTGGTGAATGAGAGACTACTTAAAAAAAAATATGCATTAATAATATCCATAATCTCAGAAATAAAGGGGTGATAAATGACAGTTTACGTAAAAAAAAAGTATGACACGAGGCATACACATTTCTCGTCTTTTAAACTTTATCATTTATATAAGTTCTTGCTCGCTCTCTGTTGCAAAAATAGGTTCATATAAGAATAAATGTATATACACAAATATTGGTATATATTTAAATTAAATATATATTATAAGCTATGTATTATATGTATCTGTATGTATTAGTATTAGAATGTAAGTATATTTATTCTTGTTAAGTATATATATATATATCTTTATTGATAAAAAATCTTACTTCTTTTATCCTTTTTTGTCTGCCGCCTTGCACCTTTCCTACATCCCAAGGGTAGGTAGGAAGAGAATGCCTTTTGGCATTAGGCCCGCCTTTTGTAAACTGTTTTATAATGGTGTACATAAAGAATTTTATTATTATTATTATTTCTGGAAATAACTTTATTATTTCATGAGCTTCCAGAAAAGGTACAAATGTTGTCATCTTTCAGCCCAATGTGAAATGTTGCTCACTGATCCCCATTTCACTGGGCCAAATTTGTTGCAAATTAGCTCTAGAATAACCCCTTAGAAGGAATGTATCGAATTTTCTGTATAATAAACATATTCAATTAAAAGTAACCAGGAAACATTTAGATAGAAAATACACCTTTTCTAAGATGAACGAGCTCGAGTTGACTCGTAGAGATAGTACTAGTAATCTGGCGGGCCGCCTCTTGGGACTTGCGCAGAATGGCTTTTAACATTTCGCCGAATTGAATAAAGGCAATTTCATACTCGACGGCAAATGAAGAAGCCAGCAGCGATGGCGGCGGAGGCGGTAGCGGCGGCGGCGACGGCGGCGGCGGCAGCGGCGGAGGCTTAGCATACCTAGGGGGTGGCCAGCGAGTATGGAAGGACGGGAGAGTAGCGATCGAAACTTACTCCTAGGGCGGCAACGTGGCCACGAGTTAGGGAGCATTCACAAACCACGTGACGGATTTAGGGGCGGGGGGTCCGGCTCTCGGTAACGACTGCTCGCGAGGGGGGTCGGGGGGTGCGGGCCCGAGTCACGCGACGAAACGCACCGAAGCCAAGTCGTGCCACTGCGTATTGCGCTCCAACACTTGAGAAACTTGAGAAAATAAAACAAATGAATGATAATATCCACATAATTTTGACTTTTTCGATATTATACCTTAAGGTGGCCCAACCCGGCGGCTCTAACTCATTCGCGGGCACGGTACAAAACCGTGCTGTTGCGCTCTGGGACCTTCTCTGTTTCAAAGAATAAGACAGGCTCCGTGATGAGGAAGATGCAACATGTCCACAAAAAAGACAATGTGCTTAGTGTATGATTTGGTAAGATTTACGAAAATTTTAATTTCAAAACGACTTATAGCTAAAAGTAAACCACGACCGCTGTAGTAAAAAATCGAACAAAACCCAAATAGTTTATAAATCTTGATTAAATAAGCTATGTCTGATGACTACTCATTTTAAGATGTTCTTACTTTATCATTGCGTAATCCACCTCCAAAGTTATCGTATAAAACGCGCGAAAAATGCGAACTTTCGGACCTTATAACTTAGAAACCAAACACAATTTTACAATACCAATGGTTATCAGACATCTAGTTCGATCAAACAAAGCTATTTTGAGCAAAATTTTGGATCTCTGACAAGAAATATGGGCGTGATCTTCTTTCCCCTTTTGTATGGGGAGATGAGCGGGATGGGCCACCTTAACAAATGTAAGCAGCATACAATGTATGAACGAGTGCAAAAGTACGTGTATTCTTAAATGCCAAAAGGCAAAAGACGGCCAATAAATAAAATACCACTGAATAGTACCATAGGTCCTACAGGACAAACCTAGTTTAGTATAGGAGGTAACATTCACTTCTGTGACTACTGTTTTTATCAAATAAATAAATAAATAAAAAAATATACATCGCATCGATCATAAATAGCAGTTTCGAAAAGATGTGTAAAATGCGATTTTATGAATGTCACATAACTTCATTAGCCTCTCGTTCAAGGCCGGTCACGATTTGGGAGGGGGGGGGGCAAAAGTACAAGTACTCTAAAATCCGTTACGTGGTTTTTGAATGCTCCTTTAGTGGAAAATGTTTAACTGTAGTTATTCGCTTAAGAATTTGGGACGTGCAAAATAGAATGTTCGTTGCACCAAATAGCGTCCTATGAAGTTCTTACGTGTACTTTTGTTCCGTTGGTACTCGATAAAATCGATCGTTATCGAGTTTGAAATCGATCTGGCTGGCCGGCACTGCCGCTTTACGCCGCCCTAATACGCCACGAGTTTCAGCTGCTACTATTGTCCTTTCATGCTCTCCGGGGGCAGCCGAGCTTGCGGGAAGTCGACTTCTGGCTAGTAAGCTCCGGTGGTTTTCTTCAGTTTTCACATGTGTTTCTCACACTATTAAATTTATGAATCATACAACATATTTAAAATTTGAATTCATAAAATACTGCGCATCTATTCACACAACCCCAAAGCCCCAACCCCGAAGCGTGAGCTTCGTATTTTGGGCGAATCGTTCATTACCGTTTTGGCCTCAAAATATTTTTTTTTGCAGGGTCTATACGACAGTCCGATCCTATTTTTAAAATTACTTAATCTATATTCGATACTGAACACACATACTTTTACTTCCTTGAAAATGCATTTTTTATTCGCTAACTTCTAATTAATTTGTATCAAAAATTACGATGGCTTTTTACACCTGAATAATTTAGATCATAATTCCTATTAATTTAGAATAAGATTTAGTGTTTGCTCTTCACCAATGTATGTAATGTTCTTATTATGATGTGCTTTGTGAGCAGTAGTAATCAATCAATCCCTGTAAACTAGTTTGTAAGTATCAATGGAAAAAACAAAATACAATGACAAACCTGACGAAGTTTCTTGTCGGCTCTTCTTCGCCAGAAGTAATCGAACCGACAGGAAAAAAAAAGACGAATCCGAGTGTGTAATATACATCTAATGGAGGAAATAAAGCAACTGAAACTGAATGCCATTCAATAATATTTTGAATTTTAAATGTTTGAGCATGGGTAATGTAATGTATGAGTGCAAAATAAGTGTAGTGTTAAATGCAAAAGGGCAAAAAACTGCAAATAAATTTAATAACTACCATGGAATCTGATTTCATCTAGCACAATCTTACCAAATGTTTTGACAAATTCACTCACTGCCAATAGTGTCTATGATTTTTATCTTGACAGCACTCTTGAAGAGCGAGTAATTTACTTTTTAAAAAAAATGATAGTCGCTCCCGGCGAGTGATTTTATCTCCAATTATCTTAATGTAATTTTTCTAAGAAAACCATGGGTTTACTACAATTGAAAACTTATTTTTTTTTTGTTTATAAATCATGTAAATACATTTTTCAGGTTTATTATGTTGATGAATTACTGTTTATTTCATGTATTGAGGACTGTGTGCCTCAATAAAACATAATTATTATTATAACAATTATTATTAAATTCATCGAATAGTCACCTGACTGATTATATCAGACCATTGAAAAATCGGCCCTAACTGTGGTAGCCCTGTATTTAGTTCGCTTACGAATTTGGGACACGCAATGTCAAAACCACGTAAGAACGTAAAAAACACGTAAGAACCTCGCAGGACACTATTTATCGTCCTGTGAAGTTCTTACGTCTCCTTACGTGTCATTGGAACATAAGAAAGTATACATCTAATAAGAAGCGAAAGGAGAAAGTATAGGTAAGTAGTAAGCGAATTCGTAAGCAAACTCACGCGCCGTCTTTGCCTTCATTGTATGTAATATTCAAGCGAATTTCGGGTGCTACATCCGTCCTTCCATGCTCACTGTTAACCACTTAAATCCAGTGTACCCATTACTTTGAAGCAATACATTTTGAGAAATTTCGGTCCATTGGTATTTTTTTATCTCAACGTTCTAAATATTATCCTTTATAAAAAAAAATTTTGCAAAAGCATTAAGTTATTATTGAGATTTAAAGTGTACTCTATTTTACCTGGTTGGCCGCTAGAAATCGAAGCAGCCAATAATAACTGAGATCTAAATCAAATCAATATTTGATTTAGATCTCATAAATAGAATCAAATAAATCAAATAATAATTTGACTAATCTCAATACTATGTACTAAAACTCTCCTTCTTGCCTTTTCGGACATACTTTTATCGTTAATAACGTAGAATATATAATACACGTAAATTTAATCTTATCAGTTTGACCCTCACTTCGGCTTCAGTCTTCAGTCTCACCAATGTGGGCTTTCACGTTTCATCACTCGCTAACTATCTTTTTTAAAAAAATCGCACGTCACCCTAACATTATTGTAACCATTTATTTTCCTCTCTCCCAGATTGGTACACGTAAATAAATAAATATAAATAAAAGTGTATTACAGTTGATTGAAACCCGGGAATCGAACCTGAGGCTTCCGGGTGTCAGTCCGTCAGTCAGTCAGCGTGTTTACGTCCACTGCTGGCCATACGCCTCTCCAATTTTCCTCCAGTCCTCCCGGCCCCCAGCGGTACGGAACCACTGCTTTGCACCGACGCACTCGATGCCGTCGTGCCACCTGGCGGGTGATCTTTCCACACTCCGTTTTCCTGTCTACGGCCGTAGATCCTTCCCACACTCCGTTTTCCTGTCTACGGCCGTAGATCCTTCCCACACTCCGTTTTCCTGTCTACGGCCGTAGATCCCGTAGCGATATTCCCAGCATGGGTCGCTCCATTGCTCGCTGGGCGACTTTCAACCTTTGGACAACGGCGACCGTCAGAGTCCACGTTTCACATACGTACGATATAACCGGGAGGACGCAGTGATTTTTTAATTTTGCGGAAGGTCAGACCTCAGATTGATTTAAGATTTCCGAAGGCAGCCCAAACCAGTTGAATTCGTCTCTCGAGGTCTTCCGGGTGAGAGCCAGGTAGTCTTGATAATTAATAAAGCCACCGGTTATTCTGAGTTGTTAAAAAGCCAATTGAACTGTTTATGTGAACCGCCTGGGCTAGGGTTGAGGTCTTATTACCACAATTACATGGATCTAATGGATAGAGTATTTGAGGAAAAACTTGCATTGTCGCAAGACACATAATAAACAAAATAACAGAAGGCAAGAATATACATAAAACATTTAATATAATGTACAGAAACGGTACCTATAACGGTAAATATTTGACGCTCATATTGTGTGTTCGAACTTTTTTATGAAAGTTTATGAATATTTATCTAATATGAGAACATAAAGCACCAGAGACTTAGGCCTTTTTCACCTACTGCTGATTAGCAAAATTAGCAATTTTTATATGATTAAATGTTATTTTACTTACATTGTTATCAAAAATCGGCTCCTATCACGCCCTTAACCAATACAATAATTAATTCAAACTCGTACCACTTTATTCACGGCGATGTTCGTTATTTCATTAAACGAATTGACTTTCATCTCAAATAACACCGTTGAAATAAACCGTTCAAACTTGCGCAAGATCCACTGATTAGAAACATTAGGAAAGTAATCACGGGCTGTCGGGTGGCGAATGCAAAAAGTTTCCTTAACAAATCGTTATTTACTGTACATCTTGCCCCTTAAAGGAGATAAAGCGAAATCGCATTAGCAGCAGGTGGAGAGGTAGCGCAGGGACGTTAATTGTGAGTTATATCGTTACTTTTGGCCTCATTCGGGTTGCTTAAAAGCACTTGTTATGCGAATATAGTCGCCCAATCACATGTATCTATGTGTTTACAATAACGACGAACAGTTGCTTTGAAATCCATAAAAACCGGCCAAGTGCGAGTCAGACTCGCACACGAAGGGTTCCGTACCATCGTACAAGATTTAACAATTAATCACGTTTTATTTTATTCCCATTGGTTGTGTTATAGCGGCAAAATAAATACATAATATAACGGTTCATGAGATACAACCTTGTGACACACAGACGGACGGATGGACGGACAGACAGTGGAAGCTTAGTAATAGGGTTCTGCGGACACCCTTTGGGTACGGAACCCTAAAAAGAGGTGTTGTGGGACGTTCCTTTCGCTGTATTATGTATTACCTCAAGAAACACTTCAAATTGGACTAACACGAGACTACGCTTAAAGCGCTAGACGCCTAAATGGAAATGGACGCCTTGAAATGGACGCACACTGTTGGAAAGCGCTTCGTTTGTATTTCGGTCCCAACGCATTGTATTCCAATATGACAGGACGGAAGGTTGACGGTAATGCCTGTCTTCTTTTGCTCGAATAAAAAGACAAGCAAAGAACGAGACAGGTAACGGTATTATCGTTTCGGCCGTAACGTCATATGGGTTGAAGGGTGGTGACAGCAAAAGTGTTGCTCGGACACTTTTTCCCGTGCAGCTGCCATCCGCCAAACGCGGGATAAGGAACGTAGTTCCAAGAACCTATTATTCCATCTACATCCATACAAAACCGAAGGGTTTGGTTCATCGGAATAACATCAGTCTGCAATTGAAACAGCCAAATGTAAATGAAAAAAAAAAAGCAGAAATCAAAATAGAAACGAAACTACATGGTGGCTGAATGGAATATCATCACATTTTTCAGGCAAACAGATGTTTTATCAATATATGTTTTATGTGATTGCTAATATATTTTACATGTCAAATTTTAAATTATGACATAACCGTAACGATTTAAAAGCAACAAAAGGCGGCGATCTCCACCAAATATATAAATTGAATAATTGATCCAAAAATATAAATCTATGAGTACAATTCATTATAAAAATCTATACCACAGCAAAGGTGGCATTCTCCATTCGAAAACGGAGATTTTGTACTATAGTTCAAAGCAAATATGACAATCTCCCAAACAATCCAAATCAAAGGCGGTAATATCCACAGCGACCAATCAGATGACAGCATGGCAAAAACGACATTCTCCATTCTTATTCATAACAAAAACGGCAATATACTCAACCGCAATATCCATCAGAATATTGCTCAAATACGCTTTCTTGCTGTTTTTCAAAACAATTTCAAAAAATTAAAAGTAAAAAACCTTTTAAAACAAGATTTTATTTAAATGCTCTAAAAAGAAAGAAAATCGACATAAAGTTGAATTAGACCCTTGCACATCACCTTTCACAATTAAATGCGTACACGACTTTTCTTGTCTGCGTTGTTAACCGTTAAGAAGTACCCTCGTTAGCAGCCAACCTTGAGTAAAGTAGCCATATCATGGTGACACTTAGTTATCATATTTGAATGCGTATACAACATTTAGCGTAGTTTTCACGAAGTGCTGCTGTATTTTAATCGACACTCAAATCGCCTGTATTACTAAAGTGCTGATGATTACCTTGTACTGGTATTGATTGCAAGCTGTTAAAGAAAGGCACTTAATATATGGCGATTAAGCTAATCAGCAGTAGGTGAAAGTGGTTCTCTTAGATTTCAATAGCTGTCATGGTGTCACTTAGAATGGGCCATCGAAATATAATGCGTACACAAAATGTCTTATCTGGGCTATTGGTTGAATAGTTCCTTTATCTGCTTAATCCGATGACGATTCAGGTCATGAATACCATAAAAAGGAATCGTCATCGAAACTTAACCACGTGTAATAATTCATCTCCGTAGGAGAAAAGGAAGTGGTTCTAATTCAGCTTGCCTACTGAAATAGACTAGGAGGTCGCGACAAAAATGGTAACGATAACGTAAATGCCTGAAACTGGGTTCACGGGATAAAGTACAACCCTCTGAAGTTGCGTTACGTAGATAAGGCGCCTGAAAAAGTAATTATGGTGACAAAAAATACATATGATAAGGTAAATGGATGCAAATGACGAAGCATGAAAGTATGAATACATACTTGCTTAGCAATACAAAAACTGAACAAATCTTTGGTTACATTTAGTAGTTATAGGCGATTTAGGTTACAGATATAACTTTAGGTATATTTAAGTATTTAATTAAGTAACCGTTGTTGTATAAATAATAGGTATCAATGTTTCCAGATAATCAGGATATTAATCAGCAGGTACATACCAGCATCTATTTTATATAGCTAATCTAGAAAACGCAACCACTTGGCACGGGCAGACTTACATATTTAGCATCAGAAGGTTGGTCTCTAACATGAGAACCCAGATTCAGCCATTTACCTTATCGTGACCAAAAATGTCGTGACCTCCCGGAATAAAAGGTAGGTGCTGTTTGATTAAATAAATAAAAAAAAATATCACACAGGTGCTTTCCTTGACCTTGTTTCTTAGGTTTTAGTAGTCGGGTTACAATTGTTTAACCTTTTTTTATAGTTTTTAGTTTTGTGAAAAATCGGCCTCATGACTCCTATAAGTGATTTTATTCTTATAGTTTCGGATTTGTCCATGAAGGCACAATTGGAAAATTGACCGGTTTAAGAAAAAACCTTATTTTGATTCGATATGTTTATATTTTTAGAAGTTTGTAAGCAGGCTTAATCTCCAGTTGCTTATATCACATTTCCCTTCTATTCTTGTTTTCTAGAGAAATATATTGGAATTTTGACGTCACAAAACATCATTCCTAGCGTTTTTCCGATATTTTTAAATTGAACTTCAGGTATTTCGAATCTGGGAGAACGGAGAGCTAATTCCAGTGAATTCCCGACCGGAATAGCTCTACCAGCACCCGTGTTATCAAAAAGCTCAACCAGGAACGTTATTTTTCTGTTCATTGTATGTGATGACCAAAAATAGGTGATATTTCCGAACAAATTTACCCTATTCCAGTTTATGCTCTTATTTACAACTGGGGTATCTTTTAATTCCAGCATGTACGTTGCGATTTCGTTCGGTGTCTTTGCGATAAGTTCAAAGGTATCATTAGAACTTGTCACCCACTCCCCTAAAGAAATGTTCGGATCGAATGTAGCATTGACACCAAAACCATTGCAGAATGTGTCGCTTAGATGATGAGGTCGCTTGTACATCACATATGATACTTCATTTTCACAGCCATGAACCAGTAGAGTGTCTCTTATATTTTGAATATAAAATAATGGTGGACGAATAAATCCCATCTTCAAAGCTAGGGTTTCATTGATGGGTATAAACCTAATCAAGCCATTGCTGTTCAGAATTTCTAAAAGATATGATAACTTGTTGTCATAACTGGAACTAGTAACTTCACAGTACAGGGTGACACGGCTCCAGTCGACTGCTTCTTCGACCGTGGTAGTGTTCACGTACTGGTTACTGTACTCAGCGATTTCTTCAGGCTTCTTCTTGGAGAACTTGAAACTGGTGATAGGCGAGGTCCAATTAATTTCGTGTTGGACCTGCCACTCGCCAAGAGAAATATCCACGTCGAATGTTGCATCTTCATCGTGCTCGCAATGAACCACTCCTGTTAAAATACACAAGACATCAGCAGTTCCACTACTCTGCTACTACATATACCCCTATACTCTAATATAGGTTACATAAAAGAATTATGTGACGAGTCATCAGACAAATATCCATATGTCCGTTAAAATCGAACTTGCTCAGTTTTGGCTCAGTAAACAGAAAACATTTTTGGGGTTCCGTAGCCAAAGGGTGCCAAACGGAACTGACTTGATGATGACTTAGTGAAACCCATTCTTAATATAGTTCTGTTTTTACCTGCAGGTTGCAGTTGGCCGCTAGCAACCGAAGCTTTACAAACATATAAATTCGTCTTATCTTTGTTATTGTGTCACCAGACGGTTCAAAACAATCGGTGAGCCAAGAGATGTAAATTTCCCCTCAAGAACATAAAATGGAATGGACCGTCAGATCCTGTATACACATACAATCAATACTTTTCTTTAGTTTGCTACGTACCAATTACTTCACAGGATTTGTTTATAAGCAACACTATTGCCTGGTGAAATAATACAGCGAGCGTTATTTTTTTAAATTTATCGAGCGTTATTTTATCGATTCCCGGCTATCATAATCGGCCTCATGATTCCTTCATCTTTTGCTGTTTCTTATAATTTTGGAATTGGCCATGAAGGCACACTTGAAAATTTCAGCCTGTATATTCATTCAAAAACGACGGAAATAAAAAAAAAATAAGCTTTACAAAACTATCCTAGCAATGTGAATTTTTCAATCCAATATTTGGGATGTTTCTTTGTAAGAGTAAAAATAAAACAATTATGGCGACGCTTTTTGTAATAGCAAACTATGAACATTTTGCGTCAATTTATTTTTAAATATCTTGTTTCACGTTATCAACATGCCCTCGCTTGACCTCAGTCTTCAGTCAAGGACATAATTATCATGAAAAATAAGCATCCACTGACTATACTGGCAAATACGAATAGCATAAATATTGTCAGCCTCGGTAGCCCGTTCGATAACCGAGGTTAACCAATACTGGACGAGGTGGGGGTCTGGGTGGGTGATCGTTTTCGACCGTCGAGAAGTTCTTATACCACGTAAAGCTGTAGGTAGGTAGAGGATCTTACTATGATAAGGTTAATTTCGCCCCCGTTGGTACCGTCGCATTACATGAAAAGATGGTACCGAAGCGGCAATGAACATTGTCCCGTTCCCATCCAATTCAATCTAGCCGTGCAGCATAATAAAGGTCCTGGCTAAAAAATGTTTCTTATGTGGTTTGTCGCGCTAATATCATGAAAGTATGTGTATAGTCCAGCAGGCCTATTCCTGGAATTCCGTAATCAGGAATCCTGAGCTTTTATAGCGGTTTTCAAAGCGATTTATTGGAAGGAAAACCTTAATTCAATTGAAATACTATGCTCCGGAATCTTTTCGGCAAAAAAATTGTCTTTGAAAATCGCTTTTATAGCGTTTAACGTATAACAATCAAGGTTTTCCTTCCAATAAATCGATTTGAAAAGCGCTATAAAAGCTCAGGATTCCTGATTACGGAATTCCAGGAATAGGCCTGCAGTTAGGCATAAAACCACTTTATTCTGTTATTGTTTAAACACTTGCTCATTTTTTGCTCAGTAATCACCTCCAAGAATTACACAGAAAACCTTTTTAGGGTTCCGTACCCAAAGGGTGAAAACAGAACCCTATTACCAAGCCTCCGCTGTCCGTCCGTCCGTCCGTCCGTCCGTCCGTCCGTCCGTCCGTCCGTCCGTCCGTCCGTCTGTCACAGGGCTGTATCTCGTGAACCGTAATAGGTAGGAAGCTGAAATTTGCAAAGAGTATGTATTTATTTTGCCACTATAACAACTAATATGGGTCTCATACTAAAAACGTGCTTTTTTGTATTAAATCTTGTACGATGGTACGGAACCCTTCGTGTGCGAGTCCGACACGCACTTGGCCGATATTTTATTACGAAAAGAGACTTGCAGCCGTCACTGGGTCGTCTATTAGAAGAGCACAAGTTGACCCAATTGTTAGGTGTGAGGGCTCTCACGTTTGACTCGTACCTGGACAGAGTGTATGGTCTGTAGTAGAGAATACTTAAGGTGGGCCATCCCGCTCAACTCCCCATACAAAAGGGAAAGAAGATCACGACCCTATTTCTTGTCAGAGATCTCAAATTTTGCTCAAAATAGCTTTATTTGATCGAACTAGATGTCTGATGACCATTGGCATTGTAAAATTGTGTTTGGTTTCTTAGTTATAGGGTCCGATAGTTCGAGTTTTTCGCGCGTTTTATACAATACGGAGGTGGATTAATTAATGATAAATTAAGAACTTTTTAAAAAGATTAGTCATCAGACAAAGCTTATTTAATCAAGATTTATAATCTATTTAGTTATTGTTAGATTGTTTACTACAGCGGTCGTGGTTTACTTTTAGCTATAAGTCGTTTTGTAATTAAAATTTTCGTAAATGTTACCAAATCAGACACTGTACGTTATTCCGCCGCAGTAGACTGTAATCTACAGTCTACTGTGGCGCTCTAATCTAGCACGTTGGCGTGCAGAAAAACCATGCACTTCACTCCGTTCGATACTGCACTCTCGGATGCACTGACAGGCAGCGGCGCGCGTGTCGCTCTCGCCGTGTCGTCAACAATATTTTCAGCAACCGGTTTTGGCCGAAACAGACACTATGCACATATTTTTTTTTTGTGGACATGTTGCATCTTCCTCATCACGGAGCCTGTCTTTTTCTTTGAAACTGGGAAGGTCCCAGAACGCAAAAGCACGGTTTTGTACCGTGCCCCCGAATGAGTTAGTCCTGCCGGGTTTGGCCACCTTAAGGCTGTCGTGAAGTCACAGGAAATCTAAGATTTGAACATATTAAGTAATGCATACTTTGCACGGTGACTGCCTTTAAAATAGCGAGATCGTCTTCCATGCCCTAACGTTTCCCTAGACCTAAACGTTGTCAGATTTTAATAAAAAAATTATCAGCTGAGAAAGCTTCATTATATGTCCTTATTTTTTTTATATCTGTATATATATATTTTTCAAACTAAAGGGTACATAAAAAATGAAAACAGACATAGAGATCTACAATATATTTTAGAATCCAAAAACAGTTATCGCCCGTAGTATCGGGAATTGATAGATTAATTAGAAGATTAGAGAATTAGATCTATATTATTGTATTATTATTACAAGAATTACATATATATTAAGAAAATCTGTGGTACCGACCCTCTTAATGAACACGAATGGACGAACGTACAGATATCGCAAAAGTATGTAAAAGTAAATCGGTTAGAGTGGAAACCACGATTTACGCAAAAGCCAGCAAATTGGCGCAGACGAGAGGATAAGTTGGTGCAGAAGCGCAGTATACTAATATATCCATTTGAATCAGACGTTCAAATATTGGAGCACCCAAGTAACAATTTTTGCGGATAGAGGTTCTGGAACTTGCCAATTGGTAATAAATAGGTTATATAATAGCATGTCACTTACCATGTAGTAAATTTCAAGCATCATTTGTTGCCAACAGGTTTTAGAACCTAAAGGTTCTAATAATTAGCCACGACAACCTCCTGATGACTTAAGTTCAAGACCAAAAAAGGCACTTGCCTAATGGCCCTATTAAGGTTATATTTAAACCACTTTTTCGTACTAAGCAGGTACGTCACTTATTCCAAGCAATGTGATATGTATGTATAATTAATCGACCAAGAAGCACGACACATTAAAAAATAACTACTTTACTAATAACCTGCAAGGCTGGACACGAACCAGCAAAACATACCATCGCGGCTATTGTGTCTTCCAATTTCGTCACACCATAAAGATGGGTTTTACAACGGATGGATAAGCAGCGGCGTAAACAGATTCATCGAATGGTTGTCTGACTGATTATCAGACTATTGAAAAATCGGCCCTACCTGTAGGAGCCCTTTAAATAGTTCGCTTATGAATTCGGGATGCAATATTTAAAAAAATCGAAAATGTAAGAACTTCACAGGGCACTATTTAGCGCACTGTTAAGTTCTTACGTCTTCTTACGTATCATTGGAGCTTAAGAAAGTTTAAATCGAATAAGAAGCGAAAGGAGGAAGTATAAGTAGTAAGCGAATTCGTAAGCGAACTCATGCGCCGTCGTTGCCGTCATTGTATGTGAAAGTTGGCTACGCGAGTTTCGGTTGCTACGTCCGTCCTTCCATGCTCAGTGTACCCGTTACTTTGAGGCAATACATTTTGAGAAATTTCGTATCCGTTGGTATTTTTTTTCATATTCCAACGGTGTAAATATTATAAAAGATTCAAGTTATATTGAGGTTTAAAATTGTGCTCTATTTTCCCTGTTTGGCTGCTGGAAATCGAAGCAGCTACTAGTAATAAAGATCTAAATCAAATAATAATATAAATAGACTTAAATCTTTGACTAATCTCTATACTAATGTACTAATACTCTCCTTCTTGCCTTTTCGGACATACTTATATCGGTAATAAGGTAAAATATATTATAAACATACATTTAATCTTATCAGTTTGACACTCACCGCGGCCTCAGTCTTCAAGTCTCAGCAATGTGGGTATTTCACGTTTCATCACTCACTAACTTTGTAAGAAATTTGTGTTTTCAAACATTTATTTTGCGCATTCATCAACCTATGTAACATTATTGTAACCATTTATTTTCCTCTCTCCCAGATTGGTACACGTACAGTAATGAGCTAATTAAATTGTATGAGAGCTGATTGAAACCCGGGAATCGAACCTGAGGCTTCCAGGCGTCAGTCAGTCAGCGTGTTTGCGTCCACTGCTGGACATACGTCTCTCCAATTTTCCTCCAGCCCTTCTGGTCCTCAGCGGTACGGAACCACTGCTTTCCGCCGACGCACTTGATGTCTTCGTCCCACCAGCCCTAACCAGTTGAATTCGTCTCTCGAGGTCTTCCGGGTGAGAGCCAGGTATTCTTGATAATAATTAAAGCCACCGGATATTCTGAGTTGGTAAAAAGCCAATTGAACCGTTTATGTAAACGGCCTGGGCCAGGGTTGAGGTCTTATTACCACAACTACATGGATCTAATGGATAGAGTATTTGAGGAAAAACTTGCATTGTCGCAAGACACATAATAAACAGAATAACAGAAGGCAAGAATATACATAAAACATTTAATATAATATACAGAAACGGTTCACATAACAGTAAATATTTGACGCTCATATTGTGTGCGAGTCAGACTCGCACACGAAGGGTTCCGTAACATCGTACAAGATTTAACAAAAAATCACGTTTTTATTTTCTTTTTTCTATTTACATTTTTTTATTTTCGATTTTTTTCCCATCGGTTGTGGTATAGCGGCAAAATAAATACATACTATAGCGGTTCATGAAATACAAACTTGTGACATACAGACGGACGGACGACGGACAGACAGTGGAAACTTAGTAATAGGGTTCTGCGGACACCCTTTGGGTACGGAACCCTAAAAAGACGTGTTGTGGGACGTTCCTTTCGCTGTATTATGTATTACCTCAAGAAACACTTCAAATTAGACTAACACGAGACTGCGCTTAAAGCGCTAGAGCACACTGTTTCCAATATTATTCCATTCCAATTGACAGGACGGAAGGTTGACAGTAATGCCGTCTTCTTTTTCACAAGCGAAGAAAGAGACAGGTAACGGTGTTATCATTTCGGCCGTAACGTCATATGGGTTGAAGGGTGGTGACAGCAAAAGTGTTGCTCGGACACTTTTTCCCGTGCAGCTGCCATCCGCCAAACGCGGGATAAGGAACGTAGTTCCAAAAATCTATTATTCCATCTACATCCATACAAAACCGAAGGGTTTGTTTCATCGGAAGAACATCAGTCTGAATGTGAAACAGCGAAATGTAACTGGAAAAAAATGCTTCCCATAATTAAAAAAAAAATTAACAAAAAAAATAACCGACTTCAAAGAAAAAGCACGAAAAAGTAAAAAATAATTTTCATTTTTGTAGTTACGATTTCTGTTATTTTTTTAGTCGGCGTCAGCCGGGCACGCGCTGCGCCATTCAAGAGAACCTAACCTAACCTAACCTAACCTAACCTAACCTAACCTTGGCTGACACCGACTCAAAAAATTACAGAAATCGTAACTACAAAAATGAAAATATTTTTTTAATGTTTAGTGCTTTTTCTTTGAAGTCGGTTATTTTTTTTGTTATTTTTTTTTAATTTGTTTATTTTTAGTGAATCTGAAGTACACTTACTGATTTGTACACGTCCTTTCCAATAAAAAAAGAATCACCGAAATCGGTTGGCGTTATATTGAGTTATTCGTCCATTTGTCGCGCTCATCTTAATACAAATTTAAGACTTTTATGATTTTCTCATGGATATCATTGTTAGAACTTAACCAAATTAAAATGGGACCACTTAGAAAGCACTAGCTATCATATCATATCATCAAAAAATAATCATCAAAATCGGTTCACCCAGGCAAAAGTTATGAGGTAACAAACATTAAAAAAAAAAACAAAAAAAAAACCTACAAACGAATTGATAACCTCCTCCTTTTTTGAAGTCGGTTAAAAATAGAAACGAAACTACATGGTGGCTGAAGTGCCACATTTTTCAGGCAAACAGATGTTTAATCAACACATATTTTATGTGATTGCCAATACATTTTGCATGTTAAATTTTAAATTATGAGATAACCGTAACGATATAAAAGCAATAAAAGGCGGCGATCTCCACACAATATATAAATTGAATTAATGATGCAAACATATTAGTCTATGGAGTACAATCATTATAAAAATCTAAACCACAGCAAAGGTGGCATTCTCCATTAGAAAACAGTAATTTGGTTCTATAGTTCAAAGCAAATACGGCAATCTCTCAAACAATCCAATTAAAGGCGTCAATATCCACATCGACCAATCAGAGAATAGTATGAAATTACTAACCAATCAATTTTGATTTGATACAATTTCGTATCAATAATGACGAGGGCTCTATACACCAGAATTCAATTTTATTTTAGTTTTAATTTCAGTTAAGCATTATTAGTTTCACGGTATTGGTCAAAATCTCATATAGGAATCTATTATTACTTTATTGATAGGGCTGCTCTCAAACCATTATACTCTTAATTTTCTGTAGGTGGTAGCATTTAAAGGGATATGTAATTATGTGATCAGCTGACAGTAGTAGTTTATGACAAATTTTATAGTATTAAAACCTAATGTGCAAGTGTTTCACAGTGTTGTGTTGCCACTGGAGCAGTGCATCGCTTAAAGGTCCTTGCTTACGGTGACGCTTGGCTCGGGTTATCTCTTTCCCTAAAATATGGTTGAAAGAGGTAATGGCTGTGCACGGCGTGATGCTCGTGAACGGGTGCTGTTTGTGGGGACTGGCCTGCTCCAATTGGCAACATATTAGTTGGAGGGGATTGTCTTTGCAAATAAAATGATATTTGTCATGAACTGTTGCATACGGCATGGATTGTTAATTTGGTGTATTCATGTGAATTTAGTGTTTTACCTATGTTTTTGTTAAAATAATTGACAAACACTTTTGTAAACTTAGACTAAGTGGACGTTGAAAAAAAAAAAGCGGAGTTTCTTTCCAGTTCTTCTTCGCTGTGTTTTGTTTTGCTGAACTGGCCAATGCTAAAATATGACAAATCCGAGTGCAGTGTACTGTCTATGGATGATGAATAAACAATAAACAATAATAAACAATAAAGATGACAGCATGGCAAAAACGAGATTCTCCATTCTTATTCATAACAAAAACGGAAATATACTCAACCGCAATCTCCACCAGAATATTGCTCAAATACGGTTTCTTGCTGTTTTTCAAAACAATTTCAAAAAATTAAAAGTAAAAAAAACTTTAAAAAAACAAGATTTTATTTAAATGCTCTGAAAAGAAGAAAATCGACATAAAGTTGAATTAGACCCTTGCACATCCAACCCTTAGTGCCATCAGCCATGTCTTCCTGGAACTCACAATGGGCTTTCACAATTAAATGCGTACACGACTTTTCTTGTCGCAGTCTTGTTGTTTGTCAACCGTTAAAAAACCCGACAGCGTAAACAATTGTAACTTAAAATTGACTTAGTAAAGGAACTGAAAAGATAGAAACAAGTTGAAAAATTAAATATTTGTTGTGTTTGAATGATCATGGTTGACAGTGTTTACAAACGCAGTCGGAGGCATCAAATAGCCCCAGTACGTTCCATAGTGAATGACTAGCGATTTTATGGATTATTTCGGTGGAGCAAGAAAATACGTGGCGGGGGAAGTTCCAATATCCTATCTTTCATTTTTATGTCTAAAGTGAGGTTTTTTTTTCTCGTTCTCGGGGTCACCAATCATCATGAAATTTACATAGGTACACTTTCAATGAATTTAATAACAAAAAAATATAAATCATAGTTAATTTATTTGATGCACAATATGAATTATATAATGATATATTATATATATTATTTCCCAATACATTCCATTATTAATGACTAGCGATTTTCTTAGTGATATGGGTATGGCAAAAATATACTTATTGAGACAAATTATAATCTCCTAACTGTCACATAATAAATACGAAAGTAAGTTTGTCTGTTTCGCGAACTCACCGATCATTGTGAAATTTGCATAGGCACACCACTGAAAATATAAATCGTAGTTAATGTATCTTATGCCTCCGACTGCGTTTGTAAACACTGTCAACCATGATCATTCAAACACAACAAATATTTAATTTTTCAACTTGTTTCTACCTTGTCAGTTCCTTTACTAAGTCAATTTTAAGTTACAATTTTTTACGCTGTCGGGTTTTTTATATTTTTAAATAATTTGTTTTATTTTAATTATTTTTAGTTTTCGTAGAGCATGCATTTATCATTTAAATATCTGCACGTTAATAAATTTCAAAGAAAGTAAGGTTAGGTATTATTATGGAACCTGACATGGATGGCTAATGTAACACAACTACCGTCATGATATAAGCCTAATTCAACAAATTCCAGAAGGAATTAGGTGACAGGCCAGGACCTTCCTTTACAGAGAATCACGGCTGCACACGGATACCATGGGTGGAAAATACAGACAATGATCTATTGCCACTTCGTCCATAGTTTTTCCTAATGCGGTGATACCAACCCAGGCGGGCTTAACCCTGTCACCTAGTAGGGTAAGGTGACCTACAGTTTTACATGGGTTCCGAACCATGAACAACAAAAGGTGTATAACAGATGCGAGGATTTGAACCCATAACCTCTTGAATGAAAGGCAATATTTTAGTCCCTACACTACGAGGTGTAACAAATAGAGTTTTTTGATTGATGTTAAAACAAAACTACATTTTCTAAAAGTTTGTTCATGTTATCTTTAAGGCTTTAATGAAGTCATCAGTTCATAGAATTAAATTCACTCATTCAACGAATTTTGATCATATGCCGATATATACAAGGTTTTAGTGGAGGTATGGTCCAAACGTTAACGTATTCCTTGGCATATTTGAAACAAAAAGGATATACATTTTATTTGTCAGTATTGAAAATGTATGGGGAGGATCTTTTTCAAGTCGTACAACAAAATATCTTCTACCTTTTTAGCTCCAAATATGCCGAGGAATACGTGGTTAGCTTTTGGACCATATCTCCGTTAACCCCCTATATATGATTTTTTTAGAATCTCCCTCTCGTCATCGTTGATTACAGTTATTCGACACTCAAATCCTGTGGTTATATACAGGGTCCGTCACTCGAAGTGTTACCAATTGAAAATGATGTTATTTAGTTAATTGAAGTATGGTTCTGTTTGAAAAATATTACGGCTTTTCACGTGGCAGGTAGAGATATTCTCCGACGTTTCGAGCTAATCATTCAGCCCGTTGTCAATCAGGCAGGTAAAGAATATCTCTACCTGCCGCGTGAAAAGCCGTAATATTTTTCAAACATTTCTAACGACCGCGGTAACCTCAAAAGTATCTGAAGTATGGTTCATTAAAAATTAAATCACAATAAAACATTTAATTTTAAGACAATAATTGTTATTGTTCGATATAGCCTCCTTTGATCCATAGATAAGAGCTTTCTGAGACGATGCTGAGTGTTGTTGGTACGTCCAGTGTTTCGTACTGCATTGTTTACATTGCGCTGAACTAAGATGCTGTAATTTTTGTATCTTGTTGGTAGGGCTTCAGTTGCATTTCTTTTTATTTCAGTATGCGCCGATTACTTGAGTCGGGTATTGTCTGACTTTTCGCAAATTTTGCAGAACACTGGTGAGGATTTCCTTGAATTCGAGCCTTCACCTTTCGAACCATATCATGTGATACTGCTATTTTCGGATGACCGCCTCTATGCCGTTTAGCAATGCTAGGTTATAACGCTTAATGGTTCGATGCACTAACATTTTGTTCACATGTAAATGTCGGAGCTCCCGAACGATGACTGGTTGTGATTTTCCGGTCAAATACAAAACGATCACAATGTTAGGTTTAATATCCATTGCGAAAATTTATTATACAATTCAAATTTGTTCCCGCTCTTTCGCCCACTTAAAAACAATGAAACAAATTGACGTTTCACCAAAATTTGGCGCGCTGTCATTATTATTTTGAAAATAGAAGTAACAGTTCAAGTGACGGACCCTGTAGCAATCGCTTTGATCACAGGATTTCATCCATGTATAAACTAACTGCTAGTTAACATTCAATAATGTCCATAATAACCATGAATATATTATTTATATCCACTACTTCATAAGACTGGAAGTTGTCTCTTGACTGACAGCTTTGAATGTGAGTCAAAAGCATTGTTAAAGCCATTTTTATTTAATTATTGTGTTAGTTAAGTTCCAGTTTCACAGATTAGAACTTTAACTGGATGCGGCGAAAGAGACCTGGATTCATCGTTTGCAAATATATGTGGGCCCGAGGTCCACAATCGCCCGATCGAATGTGTTACCTTGGAGCTTTTAAACTGTAACATCCCAACTGAGCGTTTATTGTTTTTCTTGCCTCCAAAGCCCATCAAAATATAACGTTCATGATTTAATCCGTACATGAACTCCTGGTTTATTATTTTGAATAATATAACGTGTTAATAATATGTGATATATGATGATAAACCCAACTTTGGCAAAGCCGTGCTTTTTCTTCCCACTGCTCCCAAGGACGCACGGTTAAAGATCAGCGATATTATGATGACGATCATATCTTATGTACCCTATGTAACATAAGTCCTCATCAGGGGGCTGACGACATCTTCATGGAAAGTTTTCTTATCTTTGGTAAAGCTTTTAGATATAATCAGATTGATACAGATTTTGGGCACCACAGTATCTCGGCACTCTTGTAGAACAAGCGGACCTTCCCCAGGAACGGAAGTATGGATTTATGAGCTGTACAGGTGCAGAATGCTGATAGTAAAGCAATGATGGTGATATCGGTCTATGCGGCGACCGACAATGTCGAAAATCTATCTGACTATCGCCCGGATCCACCACTTCCAGTTACAGACATCCCAAAGTTATCTTTCGGTTACACCATATAAATATGCAATGTAACCGAAACTACATTCAAAAGTGAAAAGAGGAGTATATGACCTGAGTTGGTGCGACAAGCGCGCTGGCGTAAACAAAAATCATTTGAATTAAGTTTTAACGTTGAATATTTTGATTTTTTTGGAATTTCTTATTCCAAATTACATTTAAACATATAAGTTGCATACCTTTTTGTAAACTATTTAGAAAACCCTTTAGTTTGATACCCCACTCGATAGGTTTCAAGAAAAAAAAAATTTGAAAACACATAATTTGGCGCCAAAAATCAGCCATGATTTTTTTTTATGATTTTGATATACCCAGTGTCACTCTCACAATTAAGACGAATCTAACGACACCTCTCAAGCTAAAATCCATCAAGCCGTTTAGGCTGCAGGGGGTGCCAAAAAATATATATACATACATACATAAATACATATATACATACATACATACACTCGAAAAACATAACCCTCCTTCTTTCGCAGTCGGGTAAAAAGTAGCCTCGTTAGGAGCCAACCTTGAGTGAAGTAGTCACACCATATTCATATTCATCATATTTGAATGCGTATACAACGTTTTGCCTGGTTTTCACGAAGTGCTGATTTATTTAAATCAACACTTAAAGGGCCTTCATGACTAAAGTGCTGATGATCTTGTACTGGTATCGATTGCGAGATTGTAAGAAACGCCCTTTAATGTAAGGATTACGTAAATCAGTGCTTGGTGTAATAGGCCCTTAGGGTCTTTTTCACCTACTGCTGATTAGCTTAATCGCGTTTATTTATATATTAAGGGCCTTTCTTAGCAGCTTGCAATCAATACCAGTACAAGATAATCAGCACTTTAGTAATAAATTCCTTTTAAGTGTCGATTAAAATAAATCAGCACTCGGTGAAAACCAGGCTCATCCTTATGAATGGCTAAATGTTGCAAGTGGCAAGTGATGATTTATTTTAATCGACACTCAAGGGGCTTGTTTGTATTACTAAAGTGCTGATGATTACCTTGTACTGGTCACACAGGTACTTTTCTTGACCTTGTTTCTTAGGTTTTAGTAGTCGGGTTACAATGTTTTAACCTTTTTTTTTTTATTTTTTAGTTTTTTCTAAAATCGGCCTCGTGACTCCTATGAGTAATTTTTTTCTAATAGTTTCGGATTTGTCCATGAAGGCACAATTGGAAAATTTACCGTTTTTAAGAAAAAACCTTATTTTGATTCGATTGGTTTATATTTTCAGAAGTTTGTAAGCAGGCTTAATCTCCAGTTGCTTATATCACACTCTCTGAAATGTTAATCCCTTCTATTCTTG
This sequence comes from Incurvaria masculella, assembly GCA_946894095.1. NCBI lineage: Eukaryota > Metazoa > Arthropoda > Insecta > Lepidoptera > Incurvariidae > Incurvaria > Incurvaria masculella. The sequence continues at coordinate 2,500,694 of OX335650.1, read as the reverse complement.
TTTTCTAGAGAAATATGTTGGAACTTTGACTTTACAAATCATCATTCCTAGCGTTTTTCCCACGTTTTTAAATTGAACTTCAGGTATTTCGAATCTGGGAGAACGGAGAGCTAATTCCAGTGAATTCCCGACCGGAATAATTCTGCCAGCACCCGTGTTATCAAACACCTCTATCAGGAACGTTATTTTTGGGTTGTGTGGAAATGATGAGGTGATATTTCCGAACAAATTTACCCTATTCCAGTTTATGCTCATGTTTACTACTGGGGTGTCTTTTAATTCCAGCATGTACGTTGCGATTTCGTCCGGAGTCTTTCCGATAAGTTCGAACGTAACATTCGATCTTCTTTTATCATCTGCTGCCACCCACTCCCCTAAAGAAATGTTCGGATCGAATGTAGCATTGACACCAAAACCATTGCAGAATCTGTCGCTTAGATGATGAGGTCGCTTGTACATCACATATGGTACTTCATTTTCATTTCCGCAGACATGAACCAGTAGAGTGTCTCTTACGTTTTGAATATACATAAATGGTGGGCGAATAGATCCCATCTTCACAGGTAGGGTTTCGTCGATGGGTATAAACCTAACCAAGCCATTGCTGTTCAGAATTTCTACAAGATATGTAAGCTTGTTATCATAACTGGTAACTTCACAGTACAGGGTGACACGGCTCCAGTCGACTGCTTCTTCTGCTGTGGTAGTGTTTGCGTACTGGTTACTGTACTCAGCGATTTCTTCAGGTTTCTTCTTGGAGAACTTGAAACTGGTGACATCCGAGGTCGAATTAATTTCGTATTGGACCTGCCACTCGCCAAGAGAAATATCCACGTCGAATGTTGCATCTTCATCGTGCTCGCAATGAACCACTCCTGTAAAAATACACAATACATCAGCAGTTCCACTACTCTGCTATATTAGTAGTGTAAGATTGGGCAAGCTGAATCACTTTGCTAATCGCTTCGTTCTTCAGCCCCCCCAATCTTAGGTGAAAATCATCTTAACATTAATAAAAAACCTAAATGATGAGGTATCCGTAAATATGGGTATGTTTGCCTGTTTTTCGCGAACGTGAAGCGAGGCGAAGTTACACGATTTCAACGCAAACGTGTAGCATGATGCTGTTGTCCCATTTCGTTAGCTCTGTTCCTATGATTTGATTCCGTTCGAAATTGCGTTGATGTACTTGTTAGTTACTTAGCCCCGGTTGCACGAAGAGACGGCCGAGTTAATCAATGTTAAAACACGTCACTTATAGTAAACCGCATGGAGTCCCTTCCATGCTTTTCATACAAAGTGACGTGTTTAATCGTACGTTGACGTTGATTTTGATTTTTGTTCCTTTCGTGCACTCGGCCCTTAGATTGCTTAGCGGGCTCAAATATTTCATGTTCTTCGTGTTTGTTCATTCGGGAAGAAATGTGAGCATGTAATATCCGTGACATGTCTCGACAAGTTTAGCAACGTATAGTGGTAGTAATGATCTACTACTTATATTTTATGTCAGTGCGGATTCCACTTCACATAATGGAGAACGTGTCGGTGAGTATATTAAATGTTTTTTTTTGAGAACTACTTTATAAGTGTCTAGTTCATAATTAAAAACATGTAATATTGTATTCTTAGCACTATAAAACTCTTTCAAACGCTCTAAGTTAATATTACCTAATTGAAGTTTTGTGTTTACCTACTTATTTAAATGATTTGTTGCAGTACGATACCACCGGCATCTACGTGAACATGAATACCACCCAACATAAGAGAGCGGGTGTCGGCGGCGGTGGTAGCAGCAGTGATGCTAGCGGAGGCGGTGGCGGAGGCGTGGGCTGTGGGAGCGGCGATGGCCGTGGCGCCAGCACTGGCTGCAAGTCTGCATACATCTCGTCCTATGTGTCTTCCCCGGCACAACACCGCCCTCGCTTTATAGTAAAGATTCAAATTCATGATGTCGGGCTGAGTGGTAACAGCTCAAATCCAAATCCAGCTATACAAGCACAGTACGCAGTGCATGAAGGTTATGATGAAGTTTTGGATTTAGCTGAATCAATGATAAGTAAGATTTCGAAGAATATTGTGAATATGGAGATTTAGTTTAAGTATTTGTTTAATGTATCCATTAAATTAAAAAGAAAACAAGTGTCTTTTTTATTTTAAAATTCAATACATTTTATGGAAAAATAAAACAATATGTTGGGTGTGGGATTTGAACCCACGCTCCCTTCCAGCTAACCGGAGCTTAGGCTCAACACCATAGCCAACTCGGTCAACCCAACACACTTTAGGTGCTCGAAATAACCGTAGTACATCTCAAATGTAAAATAATTGCAAACGAAAGTCTATTCACATTCAAACCCTTCAATTAACACCATATTGTAGTCTCAAATCAAATTTTGAGGGTTAAGCATTACTACTTTCCATCCATACCAAACCGGTTTAATTTTTTTTAAATAAAGTTGTTTATATTTACATGTTTATATTCACTAAATCAGTGATACGTCACACTGATATACAAAGATGTTGACGGGGCTTTAGTCTGTACATCGACCAGATATTCCTTGGCATTTGAACAAAAAAGGATGATAACTAATATCCGACTCAAAAATTCGTCTGCCGCATTCTCTCTGAAAATGATTTTAAAAATGTATAGGGCAGACGATTTTTTGAGTCGGATATTAGTTATCGTCCTTTTTTGTTCAAATGCCAAGGAATACCTGGTTAACTTTAGGACAATTCCCCGTTAACACCCGGTATTGCCATAGAACTCAGATCATACTTTTTAAGTCATTTATACCTTTAAATAAGAGCATAATGTTGGCATGTTAACATTTAATCGGGGGGTTTACCCGCCTATTTTACACGGTATTTTGAGTTCGAGTAAAACGGACGAGCAGCCGTTTTGGTATTGTCTTAACTGCTTAATGCGCGAAGTTAGTGTGCACAAACACTAAGTTTGAGTTCACTTCAACCCGTAGCTCTAGCTAGTGTTTGTGTTCACTTACTTTGCACATTAAGCAGTTAAGACAATACCAAAACGGCTGCTCGTCCGTTTTACTCGAACTTGAAATTACGAGTAAAATAACCTGCTAGACCGCCAGATCTCTATACGCATTTCAGTTAAATACATTATTTTTGTAATATGACTAATAATAATAATAACAATAATAAAACCATTTTTATGATGTTTATTGTATTTATTCAAGATTTCACATACATTTGTGGCACAGTATTTATATTTTCAAACATATTCAAGAGAAAATACTTCTTAAAATTAGACAAATCTTAAATTAAAATATATTTCTTAAAATTAGACAAACCTAAAATTAAACACATCAAAACATGGTTTTATAATGCCCCCATGGTAAAGTACGGTACTTGTTCTTAAATAACTGCCGCTTATCATCACTTCTATCGAGTACACATTTATTGACTTCTTGGGTGAATAACATATGCTTAAAAGACCGAATTGTAAGCATCCTGCGTTGAAGGGGCTCACCAGTATGTAAAGTTTGTTTATATTGCTCCTTGCTTATATTTTTTGTTACGGATGCAGTGACTCCTTTTGACTTTTTAATATCGAATTCTGAAGTATTTATACAGTACAACTTTGCTCTTAATCCTACAAATTCTGATATAGGAACACCACCTAATTCATCTTTGAAAAGTCCTGGAACTTTCGTATTCACGCTGGGCAAATTGAAGATATTATTTACTGCAAAGTTACTCGTGTCAAAGAGTGATAAATTGTTTTTCATATCCTTATAGAAATCGTCAGTATACACATGGTAAAGAAGACTGTCAGTATCAGTGTAACATAAATTTATTTTGTTACCATAAAACGGTTTCATAACCGAGTAATGAAATTTGTACAAGTGTGCTTTAGCTAATTCTAAAACTGCAAATCCTATGTATATAGGTCTATCAAGAACTATTTCAGTAGGATATAACTGAACTGCAGCCAAGTTTTCGGTAAAAACAGATATGCTTTTAAAATTAGGTCGGGCAATCAAATTATTAGCGCTAATAACTTTATTTGTCACATTTGACTCATCTCTCCACACGTTGACCAGTTTAACTTCAGACTGCTTTCGCTTGTTTTCAATAGTTTTACCGAATATAGCATTGTTGTACAATTTAAAATTATCCTTTTCAAATTCCGACTTAGCTGATTTACGGAGGGAGGTATTGAGCTCGATATAGGTCTTCAAAAAGTCTTCTTGTTTGAATGCAAGAATTCTGTGAACCTTTTTTAATAGTAATCCATGTTTCATACATAATTTTAAATGAATGTAGTGTATTACATAGTTCTGCTTGTGGTGCAAACTTGCGATGAGTTTAGGATTTTTACCACCTATTGGTGTAAATTTTTCTGGGGCAAATGGTAGATCGGAATGAGCATCATGCAAGTCATCGGGGTAGTAAATATCTACTTCCAATATGTATCCAATATTCGCCTTATCACTAACAGAGCAGATGTTAAGACTCTCTATCTCATTTTCACTGAGAAAACGAAATTGCGATATAGGTAATTTCATCATCATTGCAAGTCCGTATAAATTGTTGCAGTCAAGATACATCAAATAAGATGTTTTTTCACTTTCATCATAATCAGCTAGATACTTATTGTTAGCTTTAGCATATCTAAGAACACATTGAGCCAGACCGCCTCTAACACCCTTTTCTAAAAATTCGTAAATTTCAACGTCCGATACAAGCTCCAATTTTACTTTTGTGTATAATAACATAGCATCCCAACTTAATCCTGGAGATGTGACATAATAGGCTGGGTCCAGCTTGTAATATTTTAAACTCATGTTGCGGAAATTTTCAAATACATCGCACAACAAAAGTACATCACATTTTAAATATAGGTCTGTATATTCGCCTAAGTCTTTTATTTTAAAAGTGGACCAAACTTTTTCTACGTGTGCATACTCAGCATTTGTAATATTTGAGGAAGTTAACTGATTATAAAAAGCTGAATGATCTGGTAGATCCCTTTCTTCATATTTTTCACATGTGTCCATATATTCGTACGGATAAAATCCTTTTTCACGAATGCATTCAAATAAATTATCTTCAGGAAATGTTTTCTTAAGGTGCACGAAGTCGCTTGTTCTAAGACTTTTACTGAGTTTATCAAGGCTTGAAATTAAAAACTTAAAGGAGTCAATAAATTTCAACTGAGCAAATCGCCCTTCTCCTAATGGTATGAACTTTGTGAAAGTAATGTAGTTCTCTTTATTTTTTGGGATTATCTTTATACGACCTGGTTTACTAGCCAACTCTTTAATAAATAAATGACTGTCGTAACCGGACAGATTGTGAAAAAATATTGGTATGAAAGGGCATTGTCGAAGAACCAAATTACACTGCGCGTGGGCGGCGCCCCTAAATTCCCCTGTTATGTGATCGTGATCCGCAACACAGTCACCAAATAAATGATTTTCACAAATATAACAAATTTTAGCATTTTTTAAGGAATTGCTTTGTTCATTGGTAAGAGGGTCCATAGGTTTATTCGTGTTTATGATTTCAAATAAACTCAATACATCATTAGTTAATCTTTCAATGAAAGTATTTACACAACGTTCTCCTCTATATGTTACTAATTTATTCAGTTCAGGCTTTACGGAGGAGCAGATATAATATCCAAAACATGTGGGTGTGTGAACTTTTAGTAGCTGTGTTCGATCCGTTTTATTTGTTTCATTTTCATCACATCTTCGGAGCACACTTTCAAAGTCACCATAAATAACGAAAGGAACTCTTTGTGTTCTTTCATATCGGGTGAAATGCAGATAACTGTTTTCTTGGGACAGAATAGTGCGCACACGTGAGCATTCATGAATGTTAAATTTTCTCTCATCAGCAAAAAAAAGTAAGCAATTTTCACATAAAAATAATTTTGCGTGATGAGTAGTTATTTGTTTACGCACTAATCGAGCGAGATTTTTGATCAAACAGTAATGAGAAGCGCTACCGTTTTCAATAAAAAGTAAATTAATATGATTTGATTTACGTTTCATCGTGTGATATAAAGGGCCGTTAATTTCATTTCCTTTAGAAATACCGTACACATTAATACTAATACTCGGATTATTTTTCTCAAACATTTTAATATCATTGAAGGAGAGTGGGAAACACATTCCATCCACATTTAGAATTTGTGAGTAATGCGGGTACGAAGTTACTCTGCAGGGGTTGTGTGTTGCAGGGTACAAATGAGCGACCACACACCAAAGAAAACAATGATCATCGTCACTTTTTATATTTAAACAACTTTTATTGTTCCGTATTGCCTGAGGTAATGGAATGTAAGAACCTCCTCGAAAAGGGTTATACTTATTTATGTTGACTTCAAGATGGCTTATGTTTTTTAATGACCACCCGGACTCTCTATGTTCAAATTCAGATGTTTTTAAAATAAGTTTTTCCTTTGCATTCATGTAAAAATCTTGTAAATCCGAGCTTTGAAAAATTGGAAGATACTTTGAATTAAAAGATTTTAATACTTCCTCCTCGTTTTTTAATAGGGTAAAATATGCAAATAATTCGAAATTAACCTTCAATGATATATGCTTCAAAAGGGAAATTTGAATTAGTTTTTCGACTGATAATGTTACAGTAGAAAGAAATTCTTCAGGTGTTATACATTTACTCAAAGGATTTATGCGATAGGATCTGACCCTGCTCTTGAAAGCTGATGCAATCAGTTGAACGTTATCGAACTCAGTACTTAGCAAACAGTTTGCTTTATGCAAACTGCTCCTTTTATGAAATGTATAGCCTCTTTTTTGAATATGAATATTACACTTTTCACAATACATTTTTAACAACTAAATATTTTTTAGTATATCTGAAGAGTTAAAGTGAAACTAAAATCTAATCTTCCTTCATATTGAAATGTGTTTACAATTAAGAAGATTTTTCAAAATCTTTCTTCTCCGTCTGTATGAATTTTGTAAGAAGGCCCCACGACTCACCGTCGTCATTTATCCGCGTTTTTATTTCAACGAGCGCGTGCTCCCAACGCTCTATTGGTGGAATTTTTTCTATTTCCTTGGCCCTATAGATTTTCAACTCCACATAAAAATCCCCTTGTTTTTCATGAAGGGTGTTCTTCGAATATCCACGGCCAGTACGGCGGGCGAGCGAGCAATATAAAGTTTTTTTCACTTGCTTATTTAAAATCGATGAGCGGGCCGCCGGCTTGGCGGCGTCAGTCATACCTTCATCTTCGTTGTCGGTTCCGAACAGCTTGTGCATCTGACGACGAGCAGCGACGTTAGCGGCGGCGGGAGCGGTGTGAGCGACGGCGCGGCCCGGCGACGTGCTGGAACGTGGACGCTTGCTTCCCGCTCTCTCTGTTGAACGTTTGATGTTGGCCCCTTTTTTCGCTGCAGAGTGTACAGCGGTCGGCGTCGGTGGTGCGGCCTCCTCATCAGAGTCAAAGTAGTTCTTGAATGAGCTCCTGCAGGAAAAAATAAACATATAATGAGAGGTTTTATTTTATGCAACTTAACATGGATGGATAATACCACGCCTGATATTAGCTCAGCACATCAGGTGATTATGGCAAGACGGTTATATTAAATTTAATGGCAATCACTTACGATTTTTCTTTGTCGCTCGACCATCGTTTAATGAATGTGATTGTACCGACTCGACAGGAATTCAAAGAAAAAATGATAAAAAAATAACATTGTAAATAATAAATTCCTTGATATAATCGACATTTCGTGAAGGGGGGCAATATTCATAGGTCAGTCAACAGTTTATATACTGATTTAGAGGTTGATGTTTACTTAGATGGGCAGTAACAAGTATGTTCAACGCTAACAAGTTATTACATTAATTTTAAACTAAAAAGAAACTAAGGTTTGCGGTGATGGGTATCATGAAAATTAACAACACTTACTTACATGCTTGGTCCTGTAACGACACTCGTTGAACACACTGTTGCTTACACTTGTACTGATCACCTTTCTACTTGTCACTTCTACTTTTCCCTGCTTCCTGCTTGCTGGCCTGCTTCAAACTGATAATTATCAACGGTGTGATCTTCCTTTTTTATAGGGTTTTTTCTGTCGATGTTGCAGTTTGATGTAAAGATTGGTTTACATAGGTAGTGTAAATCCTACTAAAATTTATTAATATTTATTTACCTCGAATATTGGATTATCGGTTTTAATAGTTTTGTCGATAATATAATATTTTTTATCAATTGTGTTTTTTTTATATTGTATTCAATACGAGTGAAAGTTATATTTTAATAATTACCTTATTATAAATAGTATTATTTAAGATTTGCGTATGGAAATCGGTTCATTGATTTAAATGTTTTAAAAACTCGAATGAGCTAGGTAATAACTTTACGATATTTCATCAGAATATAGAAATATTTAATAGCCAATACGATACTTGTAAACGTTAAATCATATATACACACTCAAACATGCAGTATGATTTCAGCATATGCAAAACATTTAAAATAAAATAAATATTTTTCATGTAAACCTACCTTTATGTATTATGCAATAAACTCGGGGGCCAGTAAGTAGTCACAAAGACAGGTCGGAACACGAAAATGCTGACGACGTGAGAATGATGTTCACGCGTTTTCACACGCTTTCCATCAATATACTTAGTCATTCACATAGGTAGACTATTGATACTATATGCAGTACCCAGCTTTGCTTGACTGAAATATTGGCTGCATTTCGCAATTTCTCGTTGGGTGTTGTTAGTCCTTTCGAAAAGGTATATAAGATCTCCAATATGTTGGAGTTTAATTTAGTTGATCCATCTCGATCACAACCACATAAGCTATGCATTTTATCAAGCAGCCACAATCGCTAAACTTAGATTTTGTTTTTTGTAAGAATGACATCATTAAAGCCAAACCCCGACACACCAGCCTTCTACCGAACACGATAAGATGTATTATATGTGGCCCGTCCAATTGTGGAAAAACTAACTTATTACTAGGCTTGCTATTGCACGAGAATGGTTTAAAATACGAAAATGTGTACCTCTACTCAAAAACAGATTTTCAACCGAAGTACCTCTATTTGAGTAAAGTCCTGGAAAACGTACCGGGAGTATCATTTTTCAAATTTAAAAACCATGACGCTGTAGTTGATCCTATGAAAGCTTTAACAAACTCAATCATCGTGTTTGACGATGTAGCGTGTGAAAATCAAAATCATATTCGTAATTATTTTTCTATGGGTCGGCATAACTTTATCGATTCTTTTTATTTAAATCAAACATATTCCAAAGTGCCTAAACAATTGATTAGAGACAATGCTAATTTAATTATTCTCTTCCGTCAAGACAATACCAACCTAAAACATGTTTACAATGAACATGTGAGTACTGATATGTCATGGAACCAATTTTGGGGGATTTGTAGAAGAATTTGGGCAGTACCGTATAATTTTTTAGTAATTAATAAAGATTGTGAAAGAGATAAAGGACTCTACAGACAAAATTTTGATACGTTCATTGTTTTAGATAAAACAATTTAAATATAAACATCCGACTGTTTATTTTTCATTCATGTAAGACTAAGAACGTGGTGTGGTGGTATTTTTAGCTAATAAATAATGGATGAAACCATTAAAAAAGAGATAATTGAATCGGTTCATTCGGTTAAAAAGAAATTAAGCCAAATGCGCGAAAACCAAATGGATCATGAAATCGTAATGGAAAAAGTACTTAAACCAATAACTGCACCTCTGAATAAAATGGCACACCTTTCTACTAAAATAAATAACCCTTCTGTATATGAACCGCGAAAAAAAGAATCATTCTCTCGAGAAAGTGTGATCAGCAAAGATCAGAGCGATTCGTCTGAGAGCGATAAAGATTGTGAAATTTTTGAATCGCCGAATTCAACATTTATTCGTCAGACATCTATATCCTCTTTAGATTCGTATAATGATGACGGTAATTTAAATAACAAGCCTGTTTTCCTTGAAACATCAAAACAAAATATTCCGTTCGGGGTGAGATTCGAAAAAGGACAAACGAGGATAGGAAATAAAGTAGTAAAATTTGAAGATGATAAATTGGAGGTAGGAAGTTTGAAAATCAAGCTTACAACTGGATTAAAGGAGTTACTATTTAAAAAAAGGCCGGATTTAAGAAAAATTTCAGATGATGACAACATTATTTACAAACAGATATTAAAGGAAACAAATGTACACAGAAGAGATTTCAACGCGCTAAAACCGATTAAAAGCAATAAGGGTTTTAAGTATCTTTCAATAATAAAACCTCTATTTAAGCTGGATAGTAAAAAAGATGATTTATTTTTTGGAGATGGACTTCCATCAATGAAAAAAATTAAAAAGAGTATAGATTTAGTGTACTGGAATGATCCAAATGAGCTAGTTGATCGTCTTCGTTTATTAATTGCCTCTCGTGATGCTGGAAATACTGGTCTTGATAATGAAATTATATCGATTTTGGAAGAACTAAGAGAGTGTGGTATTATCGAGTGAAATATATAAATCCGATATTTCAGTATTATTATACAGTCTTCTTGAAGTATTGAACAAATACAGATCGAAACCAATATGAATATTGACAAATTCGGACAGCATGTCCATAAAAGATTGCGGGTAAATTCTGAATTAAGAAAATGTAATGAACTAGGATTGTATAGATCTGATGATGGGCATATTGATGTACAATCAGTCAGAATAAAGCAACTTCTCCCACCTGAAGAAGCTAGTGATGCTGTTACGAAGTCTTATGTGGACAAAAAAACTGAAGAACTTTGCTTGAAGAAAGAATTACAAACGAAACTTAATTATTATGATAAAGAAATAAATGCTATAAAGAGAGAGATTCAAATATTAAAAACATAGTATATTACAAACGCTTATACTAAAGCGGATGTTGATCGTTTGTATAGCAAGGCAATAAAGGACCAAAAATGAGTAAAAAAGATGTAGTAGAAGAACTGCATAAACCAGTTCGAAAGAACTTCCCCCGTCGATATGTTAATATTTACGGGATAGATGACTTATGGCAAGCTGATTTAGTGGAGATGAGAAACTTTTCTACAGTTAATAAAGGTTATAAAATAATATTGGTTGTAATCGACGCCTTTTCAAAATATGCATGGGCTGTACCCTTAAAAACAAAAAATAAAATAGATGTCGGTAAAGCAATTAAAAATATTTTGAACGAAGGCCGCAAGCCGAAAAATATGCAGACTGATTTTGGAAAAGAATTTTATAATGATACTTTCAGAAAATATATGAAAAAATATGCAATAAACCATTATTCTACATACTCTGTTAAGAAAGCTTCCATCGTAGAACGATTTATAAGAACATTAAAGAGCAAACTATATAAAAAATTTAGTCTTAATGGTAACTATAAATGGGTTGGAGATGTACTTACTGATGTTATTAGTGAGTATAACAATACTTTGCATAGAACAACAGGATTTTCACCTTCGAACGTCAATATTCATAATGTCAATACCGTCTATGCCAACATTGAAAAAAATAAATCAAAGATTTTAAAAAAAACAATCCCAAAGTGTAAGGTCGGTGATTATGTTCGCATAAGTAAGTATAAGGGTGTTTTTGCAAAGGGTTATCATCCTAATTGGTCTACCGAGTTATTTAAAATTATTTCTTTAAAAACAAGGTATCCCCCGTCATACATATTACAAGACATGAATAAGCAAATTATATCTGGATGTTTTTACGAGCAAGAAATCTCAAAAACTCGATATCCCGATATATATCTTGTCGAAAAAGTTTTGAAACGAAAAGGTAGACAAGTATTGGTCAAATGGCTTGGATTGCCTTCATCAGAGAACAGCTGGATTGATATGAAAAATAAATTATAAATCTAAGTCTGGCTATATGAACGGTCATTGTGTGATTGGCGATGAAAGGAAAGAGACTTATTGATTCGATTATAAATAAATTACCTTTTGAACTACATATTCCTGGTTATAATTTTTGCGGTCCGGGAACTAGACTCACAGAAAGGCTAGTTCGTGGTGATAAAGGTGTTAACGAATTAGATGAGTATTGTAAGAAACATGACATAGCTTATTCTAAATATAAAGATCTCGATAATCGCCATAAAGCTGATTTAAGGTTGATGAAAATGGCAGACATCCGCTCGAAGTCTAATAAATCCGGAAGAGGAGAAAAAATTGCGTCATGGTTGGTTAAAAATATTATGAAAACCAAATTGAAAGTGGGAGCTGGTGTAAAAGCCAAATCAAGAAATTTTTCAAACATAATTCGTGAGATAAAATCAAAATTAAAAAATTCTAAACTTAAAGACGGTAAATTGGCAATCAAGTATGCCTTCGCTGTTGCCAAAAAAATTATTAAAAAACATAAAAATATCAAATTACCGAGGGTTATAGCCGTTCCTAAGACAGGTGGAATTCTTCCTCTTATCCCCATTTTTGCGGGGCTGTCGGCTTTAGGAAGCTTTGCTGGAGGTGCTGCAGGAATTGCAAAAGCTGTTAACGATTACAAGGTCGGACAACAAAATCTTAAGGAGACACAACGACATAATGCAGCAATGGAATCTATTGTCATCGGAAACGGATTACATCTTAAGCCGTATAAAAATGGATTTGGAATATACCGAAATTTATCAAAAAACTAAGTCAAAGGCTGCCTAGACGAGCGCTCACCAATATAGACATCCTAAACCATACTAAAGATATCCCTTATTTTAGGGGCGTTTACATGAGAAATTCCTTACCTTGTAAACCACATAAAATTGAATGCGGTGTCGTCAACTTGGATAGTACTTCGAATACTGGAACTCACTGGGTAGCCTACGTAAAAGTTAATAATTACTATGAATACTTTGATAGTTTCGGAAACTTACCACCACCAAAGGAATTGGTGCATTACTTAAACTCAAATAATATTTTTTACAACTACAAAACATATCAAAACTATTTTCAAAAAAACTGTGGACACTTATGCATAAAATTTCTGGATACTTTTTGGAAAACCTATAAAAACGGTTATTTTTATTAATATCTCTCAGTGCAATAATGTCGATCACACTTTCTGTTTCTGGTACAACATCCGAATTAACCTCATATTATTTACCTTCCATTGAGTTAAATGATGTGTATGAATGTGGATTGCTTTATTTCGCTACATTCAACTCAATTCCGAATATTGACCACAGAAACAATAAATTTTACTATGGTGAAAATGAAATAATGGAAATACCAGAAGGTTCCTATGAACTGGAAGATTTATGCGATTACATAAAAGATAACATCAAAGATTCTTATATAAATATAACATCTAATAACAATACTTTAAAGTGCAGCATTCGATGTTCCAAAACAATTAATTTTAAAAAGGAGAACTCGATTGCACCAATGCTAGGTTTTCCAAAAATACTTCTTAAATCAAATATAACACATCACTCATCGTCTCCTGTTAACATTGTTTCAACCAACACCATCAGAATCGAATGTGATATTGTTGACGGATCATTTTCAAACGGTAGACCGACACACATAATTCACGAATTTATTCCGAATGTTCCACCAGGATATCGTATTCTAGAAAGACCTGAGAATATAGTTTATTTTCCTGTCAATCGAAACTTTGTATCTTCCACAACTATTCGCATACTCGATAGCAACAACGATTTAATTAATTTTCGTAAAGAAAATCTACACTTATCGTTACATTTAAGGAAAATAAGATGATACTATTCAATAAAGTAGTTGTTATAAGAACTCCATGTATCAGTAAATCACAGGGTATCATAAAAGAAAGACGTTCGAAAAAGTTGACTAAAGAAAATAAAACCTTTTTAAAATTGCTTGGTCTAATAAAATGAGTATTTTAAGCATAACTGAGCCTCAGACTCGCGATGACTCTATTGAAAGCATAGAAGTACATACATACAAACCATATGTAAACAGTTTCAACAATAATGATGAGATTAGAATACCTGTAAATCAGCAAGACCTGTATATTCTACCATCGGAAAGCTCCGTGTACATTGAAGGTGTTTTCCATGTTTACAAGACTGGAGCCGACAACAATCCCTCGAAGGTTGAAAGCTTTAATTTAACAAATAATCCGATTTTATTCCTTTTTCAAGATATACGATATGAACTCAATGGTATAGAAATAGATAGGGTGAAAAATGCTGGAATTACCACAACCATGAAATCTTATATCTCTATGAATGAGATAGAGTCAAAAGTAGGTATCGTATGGGGTTGGAATGTTAATGGTATCAGAAATAGTGATGGGCGATTCAGTGTTAACATACCGCTTAACAAAATTCTCGGATTTGCGGAGGATTACAAAAAAATTGTAATTAATTGTAAACATGAGCTAATACTTTTGAGGGCTAATACAAATTTGAATTCTTTGAAGCTAGGTGAAGGTCAATATCTTCCCGATGTAACTATATCAAAAATTATTTGGAGAGTGCCTCATGTAAAAGTCTCAGATCGTGAACGCTTAAATTTACTAAAATATTTAGATAAAGATAAAACTTTAAGAATGGAATTTCGTAATTGGGATTTATATGAATATCCGCTTCTTCCTCAAACCACGAAACATACTTGGTCGATTAAGACATCAAACCAATTAGAAAAACCCAGATTTGTTATTCTAGGACTTCAAATTAATCGGAAAAATTCTGGAGATTTTGATATGTCTCAATTCGATCACTGTAATGTGAGAGATGTGAAAGTATTTTTAAACTCTAATTATTACCCGTATGATACCCTCTCTATCAAATTTAACGAAGAAAAGTATTCTTTATTATACGAGCTTTATTCAAAATTTCAACAGTCTTACTACGACTGTCAATCGAGTCCGTTGTTGGATTTAATCGATTTTAAAAGCAAAGCACCTTTGTTTGTTGTTGATTGTTCCCGACAGAACGAAACTATTAAATCTGGTCCAGTGGATGTACGAATAGAAATAGAGAGTGACAGGGAATTTCCTGAAAAAACAGCAGCTTATTGTCTCATATTAAATGAGAGCATCATTGAATACAAGCCTTTAAGCAATATAGTAAAGAAAATTACGTGATGACTGGTGATAACAGTATTATACTGGATCTACAGGGGTTCAAAATTTCTAATAACGAATTCATTCCTAAGGAGTTGGCTATAGCTTCGAATAATAAAACCCAAGTATTTCTTTTAAAATCTCCATTTCCTTACAATAAACTATCTTTTGAAGAAAAAAAACAAGTTATTTGGCTGGAAAAGAACCGCGACATTTTATGGAGGGACGGTTTCATGCATATGTATGAGTTCGATAAATATGTCAAACCTTATTTAGATGATAAAATAATTTATTGTAAAGGTGAAGAAAAGGTACTCTGGATAAAAGAAATGTGTGATGCACGTAATGTAATAAATTTAGAGCATTATGACTGCCCTAACCTTAGCGAAATTATACGGACATATTGTAAGCAATCATGCGAATACAATTGTATTAATCATAAGAAATGTTGTGCTTTAAAAAATGTTATAGCTTTAAAAATGTGGTGTGTAGATAAAGAAATCTTTAAATAAATATATTTTTTTTAAATAATTAGTTTTGACTATCTCCTTATACCCCATCCTTCATCCTACTCTACCTGTATAAATAAGATTATTTTACGTATTTCATTTCGAGTATATTTTTTCATGACGCTTGCAAACGAGATCCTATGAAATTTAAAAATGAATTTTTATTCAGCCATACAAACGGACAAACATTGAAACAGATATCCCGTTTTATATAAGATGACAATATCATTTATAAGTTCACACATTAGTAGCATGTAGTAGTCACCCTTGCATGGTGTCTGGTGTCCGATACCGACCGAGCGAGCGTGGGATTGATTAGACTAGCGATTTAATAGGATATACATTGGTGTCTGTAATAATGACTTGAACTGGTGACACGAAATGTTTTATTGCTATAAATTGAATTAGGTGTCAGTAAGAGTTAACATTGTGGAAGAAAACTTTGATCGAGATACAAGTACTAGTGAGTGTGAATCTTGGCTTTGTGAGAAGATGAAGGTAATAAAAAATCTGTTTTAAAGATATCAACGTCAAACTTAAATGCAGAGTTCCGAATTTTGTGTTACCAAAGTAGTAAATATTGAATGACCTAAGATTGGGCATGCTGAAGAACGAAGCTATTAGCAAAGTGATTCAGCTTGCCCAATCTTACACTACTTATATTCTACCGCTATACTCTAATGTAGGTTACATAAAAGTATTCAGTGACGAGCCATCAGACAAATGTTCGTATCTCCGTTAAAAATCGAACGTGCTCATTTTTGACTCAGTAAACAGAAAACCTTTTTGGGGTTCCGTACCCAAGGGTGCCAAACGGAACTGACTTGATGATGACTTGGTGAAACCCCTTCTTAATATAGTTCTGTTTTTACCTGCAGGTTGCTGTTGGCCGCTAGAAACCGAAGCGGCCACTAATAGAAGTAAAACCACCCACTCCATCTTGTGTTTTCGACTCACTGATATCAGTATTCAGAAGGAATTTATATATATATATAATTTCGTCTTATCTTTTTATTGTGTCACCACACGGTTCAAAACGATCGGTGAGCCGTTCGTAAATTTCCCCTCAAGAACATAAAAAGGAATGGACCGGCAGAATACACATACAATCTATACTTCTCTTAATTTTCCACATTACATCACAGGATTTGTTTGTAAGCAACACTATTGCCTGGTATAATAATACAGCGAGCATTATTTTTTTAAATATATTTAGCCTTATTTTATCGATTCCCGGCTAGAAAAAGTTTTTTCCAAAATCGAAGAATGCAGTATTCGTTTCTTTCATAATCGGCCTCATGATTCCTTCATATTTTGCTATTTCTTATAATTTAAGATTTGGCCATGAAGGCACACTTGAAAATTCACTCTGTATATATATTGATTCAAAAACGATAGAACTTTAAAATAATAAGTTTTTCAAAATTATCCTAGCAATGTGAATTTTTCCATCGAATATTCGGTATATTTCTTTGTATAAATAAAAATAAAAACGAGTATGGCGACAGTTCAAGACATAATTATCATGAAAAATAAGCATCCGCTGATTATACTGGGAAATAATAAGCATAACTATTGTCAGCCTCGATAGCCCGTTCGATAACCGAGGTTAACCAATACTGGACGCTGTGGGGGTCTGGATGGGTGATCGTTTTCGACCGTCGAGGCCGTCCGTGGTTCTTATTCCACGTAAAACTGTAGTTAGAGTAGAGGATCTTACTATGATAGGGTTGATTCCGCTCTTGTTGGTACCATCGCATTGCATGAAAAGATGGCACCGAAGCGGCAATGAAAAATGTCCCATTCCCATCCAGTTCAAATATTTCTTACGCGGTTTGTCGCGCTAATATCATGAAAGTATGTGGCAGGCCTATTCCTGGAATTCCGAAATCAGGAATCAGGAATCCTGAGTCTAGAAAACCGCTTTTGTAGCGGTTTTCAAAGCGATTCAATAGAAATACTTTGCTCCGGAATCTTTTCGCCAACAAAAATCTCTTTGAAAACCGCTATAAAAGCGGTTTTCTAGTCCTAAGATTCCTGATTACGGAATTCCAGGAATAAGCCTGCAGTTCCATTATAAAACCACTTTATTCTGTTATTTTTTAAGCACTTGCTCATTTTTTGCTCTGTAATCACCTCCAAGATTTACAACAGAAAACCTTTTTTATGTCGAAAAGAGACTCAGCCGTGACTGGATCGTCTATTAGAAGAGCACATGGTTGACCCAATTGTTTTGTACGAAATCGGTGTGTGGGCTCTCACGTTGGACAGAGTTTATGGTTTGTAGTTACTTACTTATACTTAAGGTGGGCCATCCCGCTCAACTCCCCATACAAAAGGGAATGAAGATCACGCCCCTATTCCTTGTCGGAGATCCCAAATTTTGAATAATAACTTTATTTGATCGAACTAGATGTCCGATGACCGTTGGCATTGTAAAATTGTGTTTGGTTTCTAAGTTATAAGGACCGAAAGTTCGAATTTTTCGCGCGTTTTATACAATAACTTTGGAGGTGGACTAAGCAATGATAAATTAAGAACATCTTAAAAAGATTAGTCATCAGACATAGCTTATTTAATCAAGATTTATAATCTATTTGGTTTTTGTTAGATTTTTGACTACAGCGGTCGTGGATTACTTTTAGCTATAAGTCGTTTTGTAATTAAATGTTTCTTAAATCATACCAAATCATACACTATGCACATATTCTTTTTTGTGGACATGTTGCATCTTCCTCATCACGGAGCCTGTCTTTTTCTTTGAAACTGGGAAGGTCCCAGAACGCAACAGCACGGTTTTGTACCGTGCCCGCGAATAAGTTAGCCCCGCCGGGTTGGGCCACCTTAAGGCTGTCGTGAAAATCTAAGATTTGAGCATTTTGAGTAATTCATACTTTGTCCATTGGCCAAGGCACAATTTTGCACGGTGACTGCCATTAAAATAGCGAAATCGTCTTCCAGGCCCTAATGTTTCTCTACCCCTAACGTTGTCAGATTTTAATAAAAATAAAATATCTGCTGAGAAAACTTCATTCTATGTCCTTATTTTTTTTTCTGTATTTTTCAGTAAAAAAATAGAAAAAATTGCGTTACAAAAGACAACTTTTCTCCAATGTTTATGAGCCAATATTTTCCAATCTAAAGGGTACATAAAAAAATGAAAACACACATAGATTTTTACAATATATTTTAGAATCCATACATACAATGTTTTTTTTTTTACACAGAACGCAAAAAGTATTGCACTTTAAGGCACGAATTCGTCAAAAATATTAAATATAGCCATAGTAGTTGCAGCGAAAACATATTCACAATTTCAGGTTTAATGGTTTCGTTGTAATTGCCGATTCGAAGTTTTACACCGTTAGATGGCGCTGTTAAATAAAAATCGTATTTAAATAAATTGTAACAAAACCAATGATCCTGAAATTGTGAAATTGTTTTCGCTGCAAGTAATATGTCTATATTTAACTTTTATTATTAATTCGTAGCTTAATTCGTGCAATACTTTTTGCGTTATGTGTGCAAACAACTTTATATGGGTCGGAACAGCCTTAAGAAAAACTGTGATTACGACTCTCTTAATGAATACGAATGGACGAACGCACAGGATAGCAAAAGTATGGGAATGCAATTACATTTCTCGTTTACACAAGTAACTAACAACTTACAACCTACGCCCGAATCTGCTTAGCACTGCTTACATCGGATCCTAAGTGAGCGGCCGCTTCAACTATCCCCGACGAGTGGATTCCCTAAATCCCGTTCGCCGAAATCGGTTAGAGTGGAAACATCGATTTACGCAAAAGCCAGCAAGTTGGCGCAGACGAGAGGATAAGTTGGTGCAGACGCGCAGTATGCTAATATATCCATTTGAATCAGACGTTCAAATATTGGAGCAGCCATCCACTCCGGCGGCACTTGGGCCGCGCCGCGCCGGCTGCCGCTGTAATAAGTTCGGCCGACGCGTAAACACGGCTCGCTTGCACGGAAATACTTGACGTTGAGTTAAGCTTGGTTACGATAGGCTTAACTTTGTCATGGAATGAGACATGCCCATGTGTTTCTTTCAATATGGTGGCCCAATAGGTGAAACTGGAGTAACACATGATCATTCTTGTACAATTATATTACGCCCCGATTGCATGAAGAGACGGCCGAGTTAATCAATGTTCAAACACTTTATATTTATATTCATTTAATACATATACATAAAAATAACATTTAAAAAACCGGCCAAGTGCGAGTCGGACTCGCACACGAAGGGTTCCGTACCATCGTACAAAATTTACCCCAAAATAAACACAGGCACACCGGTGGGTGCAGGCCGTGGTGATGGCCCACCCCCAGACGACGTGAGCCAGGCTTCGAACGTTGGGTGATAGATGAGTAGGCCACCACCACCCCCATCTCGGAAAGTCCCACATCCGCCGGACTGCTAGGCGCCGGCGCGCAGATCAGAGGTCGTATGCAGGCAGCAGCCCGCCGACCTCAAGCACGCTGGAGTAGTGGTGGGCCCCGCATCAGGCGGTAGCCGGGCCGTGTCGGCTGGTCCCCTTTGCAGGGAGCCAAGGTCATGGGTGGCCCTGTAGTGGTGAGGAGCTATGGCCGCGATATCCAGTCAGACTTTGACATCTTTGTCAAAAACTTTCAGCAATAATGAACTTATTAAACAGTGAAATAATTTTCAATTTGCGATAATTTTCGTCATCCGTCTCGTATGGCAGCTGACCTAACCTATAATTATTATTATTAATTTCAATAATTGTTTGGATTTATAGACAAGCAGATTTTTTTTACTGGAAAGAAGAATATTTCTTATGTCATTTCACTCCAACGTTGGCGTCATAGTACAGAAAAGGATTCACAGTTAGTCTCTAACTTCTCAGTGTTATCTAACCCAAGACTTAAGGTGGGCTTTCCCGGTCAAATCCCCATACAAACGCGGAAAGAAGATCATGCGCATATTTCTTGTCAGAGATCCGAAATTAAACTCCAAACTGCTTTATTTGATCGACCTGATCTGATGACCATTGACATTGTAAAATAGTGTTTGGTTTCTTAGTTATAAGGTCCGTAAGTTCGAATTTTTCGCGCATTTTATCGGTTACATAGATTATTTCATTCAATTGGTTTAATAGACGTTTGTTTTCAGTGATTGCTCAAACGATAGGTGAACTTACATAGTATGTTTCACATTGTTTTGAATTAGTTTTTTTACTTATTAAAACAAGGATTAAGCCTAACCCGATAGGATTTATTTAACTCGCCTTTGAGCAAATGGCTTCGGAGCGCAGAGGGAACCGTGTGCTAGCTGGACTTACACTTACCGCATTATTCGGAGGTTCGGTTCCGAAGCTTGGCTTCATGGACCGCCACTTTGCGTTTTCGATTACGGTAAATAAAACTATCACGACTTAGCCCCGATTGCACGAAGAGAAGGCCGAGTTAATCAATGTTCAAACACGTCACTTTTAGTGAACCGCATGGAGTTCCTTCCGTACTGTCCATACAAAATTATGATTTTGATGTTTTGTCCCTTCGTGCACTCGGGCCTTAGTCTTCATGCTTGTACTGACTTATTTTAGATTTCATTTTACTCATAAGTAGTAGTAAGTAGTTCTTTTTACTGGGCTCTTTCTTCAATGAATGTTTCCTTGCTTCACGGTCGATTATACATACATACATATCACTTTCCTTGGAATAAGCGACGTACCTGCTTAGTACGAAAAAATTACAATAAAAAAAAATCAAAATAAAAAATGTATTTATTAAAAAATATAAATATACATGCTTTACATTCATAGACCCCCCTGCACTAGATAAATTCTGTCTTGCAGAGGTCATTTTCACTTTAAACATTTTTTTTTAAATTCCTTTGCGCTTTCGGAAAAAAAAACAATATGAGCTAAAGATAAAAAAAAATTAAAAATAATTAAATTAAAAACAAATCAAATATTAAATCAACAAAACGAAATTCAATAATATAATAAAATTTGTATGTTAACATTCCAATCTAATCAGGTGTAAATCAAGTGTGTATTTGTATTTGAGGAGGTTCAAAAAGGGGGAGGGGAGGGTGAGGAGTGTCGGGATTGTGTATATAAAGGTGTTTGCGGGCGTATTTTGGTTTGAATATGATGATATCTAGGAGGAGATTCGGAGAAGTTTTTCGGTTTTATCATAATCAAGCGAATTCAGCCACGTTTTAAGAACATTTTTACGACTATTAATGGCGTTTAAATCCAGAGTGTGCGCTTTGTTTATTTTACTATACAAATGTGGTGCGAGAAAGGAGCTAAAACGTTGGGCAAAAAGCGTTCTGCATTGTGACGGCTTTGGTCGGTTACGACCTCTGGTCTGAATCTCGCCTAGATCGGGGCGGGGGGGCTTGCTTTCAAAATTTTGCAGCAGACGACTTATGGATAGCTATCGCACTGACAACATACCGGTTTCGTACAGCAAACTGTAAGTGCTGTAGCGAAAGGGCTTTTTGAAAATCACACGAAGTGTGGCACGTTGTGCTCTTTCTAATATTATTAGATCTGTTTTTGCCGCACCTCCCCACACTCTTATGCAATAGGTTAGTATAGACTCAGTCATTGCGTAGTACACGGTTTTTAAAAGTTTAATGTTAGCTATGGTCCTAATACATTTATAAAAATATATTAATTTTCTCATTCTTGAGGCAATTGATTCAATATGGTGACGCCACGTCAAGTGCTCATCCAAGATCACACCCAAATACCTGATGTGACTCACTCTTTCTAAGTGCTCACATGAACAAGGGCCGAAGAGGGAACACGTATGTAATGTAATCCGGTGATCCTCACGTACTCCTCTCGCCCTCGTTATAGTAAAGCACATGTACTTAGTTTTGCTAGCATTTACAGTTAATAAGTTATGATCTAGCCATTTCTTTACACTAAATAAATAACACCGAAACCAGCATTTTCAATAAAAGTTATGCTACGTGTCGAATGTAAAATAACATGGGTCAAAGAATACTAAAGGAAAGTGGTGATTTTGACCAGACTACAGCGAAGCCAAAAGGAAGGGTTATGATTTAAGCAGTGTGTGTATGTAAATTTGTATTTACGTATGTTTCGCCGTAGCTCTATTCGTCCGATTTTGATGAATCGATTCGTTATTATGGCCCGGATAACATAAATAAAAAAAAATTAAAAAAATTGTTCAATGACTACTGAACGGTCAAAATAAGGTAGGTGTTGTTTGATTAAACCAATAAAAATATTATAGCACACAGGTGCTTTCCTTGACCTTGTTTCTTAGGTTTTAGTAGTCGGGTTACCATTTTTTAACCGTTTTTTTATACTTTTTTAGTTTTTATCAATATCAGCTTCGTGACTCTTTTGAGTGTTATTTTTTCTTATTGTTTCGGATTTGGCCATGAAGGCACACTTGAAAAATTTACCGTTTTAAGGAAAAATCTTTCGATAGGTTTATATTTTTTGACGTTTGTAAGCATGCTTAATCTCCAGTTGCTTATATCACACTCTCTGAAATATGAATGCCTTCTTGTTTTCTAGAGAAATATGTTGGAACTTTGACGTTACAAATCATCATTCCTAGCTTTTTTCCCATATTTCTAAATTGAACTTCAGGTATTACGAATCTGGGAGAACGGAGAGCTAATTCCAGTGATTTACCGACCGGAAAAATTCTACCAGCACCTGTGCTATCAAACAGCTCAATCACGAACGTTATTGTGTTTCTTGCATTTGATGACCAGACATAGGTGATATTTCCGAACAAATTTACCCTATTCCAGTTAATGCTCATGTTTACAACTGGGGTATCTTTTAATTTCAGCCTGTACGTTGCGATTTCGTCCGGAGTCTTTGCGATAAGTTCAAACGCAAAATACGAACTTATTTTATCATCTGCAGCCACCCACTCCCCTAAAGAAATGTTCGGATCGAATGTAGCATTGACACCGAAACCATTGCAGAATCTGTCGCTTAGATGATGAGGCCGCTTGTACATCACATATGGTACTTCATTTTGATTTCCACAGACATGAACCAGTAGAGTGTCTCTTACGTTTTGAATATACAGAAACGGTGGGCGAATAGATCCCATCTTCACAGGTAGGGTTTCGTCGATGGGTATAAACCTAACCAAGCCATTGCTGTTCAGAATTTCTACAAGATATGTAAACTTGTTATCATAACTGGTAACTTCACAGTACAGGGTGACACGGCTCCAGTCGACTGCTTCTTCTGCTGTGGTAGCGTTCGCGTACTGGTTTCTGTACTCAGCGATTTCTTCAGGCTTCTTCTTGGAGAAGTTGAAGCTGATGACAGGCGAGGTCGAATTCATTTCGTGTTCGACCTGCCACTCGCCAAGAGAAATATCCACGTCGAATGTTGCATCTTCATCGTGCTCGCAATGAACCACTCCTGTAAAAATACACAATACATCAGCAGTTCCACTACTTTGCTATATTCTACCGCTATACTCTAATGTAGGTTACATAAAAGTGTTTAGTGACGAGCCATCAGACAAATTTTCGTATGTCCGTTAAAAATCGAACGTGCTCATTTTTGGCTCAGTAAACAGAAAACCTTTTTGGGGTTCCGTACCCAAAGGGTGCCAAACGGAACTGACTTGATGATGACTTGGTGAAACCCCTTCTTAATATAGTTCTGTTTTTACCTGCAGGTTGCAGTTGGCCGCTAGAAACCGAAGCGGCCACTAATAGAAGTAAAACCACCCACTTCATCTTGTGTTTTCGACTTACTGATATCAGTATTCAGAAAGATATTTATATATATATAATTTCGTCTTAACTTTGTTATTGTGTCACCGGACAGTGAGCCTGGAGATGTAAATTTCCCCTCAAGAACATAAAAAGGAATGGACCGGCAGATCCTGTATACACATACAATCTATACTTCTCTTAATTTTCCACATTACTTCACAGGATTTGTTTGTAAGCAACGCTATTGCCTGGTGTAATAATACAGGGAGCGTTATTTTTTAAAATTTACTTAGCCTTATTGTTGACGACAGGCGATGACTGGCCACGTGTGTAAACAATAAAAAAGAAAAGATGAGTCAAGAAGAAATTGTCAAATGTCAGATATGTTAAAAAATGAGATTCGAATAAAATAGTTTTATTTCAAGATTTTGCAAATATTTTACCACGTTTAAATATACAGTCCACTCAGTGCTCGCGGACCAGCATTCTAAGAGTGCTGGTAGCGCAATAACATTGGTTCTTCGAGCCGGATGGGAACCAGCGATCTCTGGATACCACATCAGACCCAGGATCAATCGCAAGCGAGGGAGTCTTCTTTGAGCGAAGACTGGTTACTCTGAAAACCGGCCAACTATCCAAAATGGTGAACACACGAGGAAGAAACCGGGATGATCCCAATGACACACCCGAAGAACAACATTCCGCGTCTAATGAGCCGCAAAACCCTCACCAAGAAGGGCCATCATTCGCAGGACCAGTAAGTTTGATTCATTCGAATACAGCCTCGTCAGTACGGTCGAATGTATCAACCGCTAGTACCGTCAAGCGACGAAAGGCACTAGAGCTTGCCGCTGCAGAGAAAATGGCGGAGCGACATTTAGCGGCCGCTAATAAAGCCGAAGAGCGGGAATGCGCCGCCGCTGTAGAGAGGGAACGGGCCGCCTCCGCCGCAGAACAGGCACGCGCCGCCGCTGTGGAGCGGGACCTCGCCGCTGCCGCCGAGCGGGACCGCGCCAAACTCATTATAGAGGAGAGCCTCATACAGAAAAGGCTGGAATTAGAGCTGGCTGAGATAGACGAAGAAGAAGAGCTCGCATACCAAGCCATTCATGAAGACACAGCTCAGGCCAGCCAAGTTAATCAAAATGTGGTGGGTTGGTTGGCAAAAAATTATGTGGGACAACATGATGCTACCAGAAGCTATCAACCTGAGAAGAATGCACGGTTTAGTTGCTTCCCAGCTACACAAATAAGACCATCGAGTACTGTTGATGCACACATACTAGACAATTCTGCTGCAACGAAGCAAATAGAGCCAAAAAGCGACATCCATAAGCTCGCTGAAGAAATATCCAAGTTGGCTACAAGACCCCACGAACGCTTGGAAATTCCTATCTTTACTGGAGCTGCAACTGAATGGCTGCCTTTCAAAGCAGCTTATTACGAGACAAACAACCGACTCTCAATAGCGGAAAACGTAAATCGCCTGCGTAAATGCTTACAAAATGACGCAAAAGAAGCGGTAACATCTCTTCTTATTACGCAAGTAAATCCGGATGAAGTGATGAAGACACTGGAACGACGTTTTGGAAGGCCTGAATTAATCACGGCACAAGAGTTACGAAATTTAAGAGAACTACCACCAATAACGGGTACCGGATCTGAACAAATTCATGCGTTTGCATGTAAAGTTCAAAATACTGTAGCAGCTCTGAAAGCACTGGGGCAAGAAGAATGTTTGCGCAACTATGAGCTGGCACAGTGTCTCAAAGGAAAAATTGTTCAGTTACAAAGACCATGGCTAGATTATGCCGAGAGGCAACAGACATCTTCAGAACCGGAAATTGTTAAGATTTCTAATTTTCTCACACAAGAAAGCGATAAGCTCTCCCAATTTTGGGGAATAGAAGGTACAGAAACTAAAATAACTCCCAGAAGTCCAACGACCCAGTCAACTTCTAAACCTCAATATGTACGCAGTAGCGCAAAAACATACAACATAGTTCAAGGGACTACAGACAGGATGCAACGCTGTGTTTGCTGCAAATCTATCGAACACGTTCTTGCGGATTGCAAACAGTTCAAGGCAGCAACGATCGATGACAAATGGCAGTTGGTGAAGAAAGAAGGTATATGTTTCCGTTGCTTGAAAGAGAATCACGGCGCAAGAACCTGCAGATCACGGTCAACATGCCAAGTCAACGAATGTAATAGAAGTTTTCATCACACTCTTCTACACGACATCCGACGAGAATCGATCGCCACTACAAACATACTCCACGACCTCCCAAACACGACCACACAAGATGACACCGAGAACTACATTGGGGCAGAAGTGAATGCTACATGCTACGATCAACCCCGTGCCCTTCTCAAAATACTTCCAGTGACGATACACGGGCCGCAGAGCAGTGTACAGACGTATGCCATGCTAGATGATGGCAGCACTTTAACTCTGCTAAAAAACGATATCGCTGATCGTGTCGATGCACCAGGACAACGTTCCTCACTAACGATTACCGGTATTACATCAGCGAAGGTTTACCGTGAATCCCGCCGTGTTAATATTTCTATCTCTGGATCCTCAGGAGAACGACACGATCTTAACGGAGTACACACAATTGATAAATTCTCTATGTCATCGCAGTCAATTGATCTTATTAACTACCCTCATCTCAGGGGCATACCAATCAACGCCTATGAAAATGCAGATATTGGCATACTTATCGGTCAGGACAATTGGCATCTACTGCTCTCAAAAGAGACACGCACAGCAGCAAGAGATCAACCGGTAGCCTCACGCACGCCGCTCGGGTGGGTAGTACACGGCTGCTCAGGTATTCATACAACTTCAGGAGCTGTTCATTTCGTCGGTCATGTCGATCGAGCAGCAGAAGCGCCAATAATTGAAGATTTTCATACACAATTAAAAGCATACTTTGATCTTGAAAATATCGGAATTACTCAGAAAACTCGAAAAAATCCACGAGACGAGCGCGCAATGAACATACTGAATAAAACTTGCCGTCGATCTGTTGACCAACGATGGGAAGCCGGTTTATTGTGGAAAGAGGATACAGTTACTATGCCACCAAGCTATAATAGCGCATTCAAGCGACTAAAAACAATTGAAAGGAAAATGGACCGAGACGTCGTCTTTGGTAAAGTATATGCAGCTCAACTACAAATCTTCTTCGACCGTGGGTACGCCGTGCCTTGTCAACCATCAGAATCACCTCGCAAATGGTACTTACCACATTTCGCAGTAACAAATCCGAATAAGCCGGGAAAGGTTCGAATTGTTTTTGATGCAGCAGCTACCGTGGATGGAACCTCACTTAATGACAAATTGTTGACGGGACCAGATCTGTTGCAATCTCTTCTCTCAATTCTCTTTCGTTTTCGTGAAGGGAAATATGCTGTCACCGCTGATGTGAGAGAGATGTTTCTGAGAATATTTATACGAAAGGAAGACAGGGCATCGCAACGGTTTCTCTGGCGCGGCTGGAATCGCTCATTGGCGCCACTTGAATATGAAATGACATCTGTTATGTTTGGAGCTGCCTCCTCACCCACGACTGCAATATACGTAAAAAACCGAAATGCATTCGAATTTGCTGAATTATATCCCAAGGCTTCACGTGCTATTGAAGAGAGTCACTATATGGATGATTACCTTGACAGTAGTAATAACGAAGTTGAAACGGCGAAGATTGCCTTGGAAGTTGCCGAAATTCACTCTCGCGGAGGTTTTCATCTTACAGCATGGGCATCAAACAGCGAAGAAGTCATGACCGCTGTTAACGCCACACCGATTATAAACTACGAACGGAACCTCAACCTGCATGACACGCAAGAAAAGACCCTAGGAATGAGGTGGAATACACGAGATGACACACTCGGCTTTAACTTAACAATGGCGCGACTGCCGTTTGATGTCGCTGATGGTAGCAGACGACCTACAAAACGGGAAACACTCAGCGTCATCATGTCAGTCTTTGATCCGCTTGGTCTACTCGCACCCATAATAACACAAGCAAAAACCCTTTTGCAAGAGATTTGGCGCTCGGGGATCGGCTGGGATGATAAACTTGCTGACCAAGAAGCAACTAAATGGCACAAGTGGCTGAAAAAGCTGCGCGCTTCTTGGACTTGTCGAGTACCACGCTACTATGGGATCAGCGATGAAACAATCAGTACACAGCTCCATACGTTCGTGGATGCGAGCGAAACCGCTTACGCTGCAGCTAGCTACTTCCGAATGTGTCGTAATGATGGAGCTATTCACACGACCCTGGTAGCTAGCAAATCACGAGTTGCGCCGCTGCGGCCCACATCGATTCCTCGATTAGAGCTACAAGCCGCTTTACTGGGTAGTCGCTTAGCACAAACGATCATTAGTGAACATCGTGTTCAAATGACGGAAAAGTTTTTTTGGTCAGATTCGCAAACAGTACTGGCGTGGTTAAAAAATGACGCCCGATCGTTCAAATCATTTGTTTCGCACCGCCTTAATGAAATAGATGAACTAACTAACGTTAATGAATGGCGGTGGGTGCCAACACGAGAGAATGTTGCAGACGACGCCACTCGTGAACTTGATGACTTCACGAATGATCATCGATGGTTTACGGGACCAAGCTTTCTACGTGATGACCCAGTAAACTGGCCGCGAATGACGAAAGAGCCAGTTAACATCACGCCAGAAGAATTGAAAAATAACTTCATTGCTGCTACCGATGCAGTCAGACCGTCTGCACGACCGGAACTACCAGATGTCGAACGATTTTCTAGCTGGATAAGACTGATTCGCGCAACTGCCTATGTAATATTGTTCACGGAGAAAATAAGACGTACTCATAGAGGAGGACTAGAGCAACGCCACTATCAGCAAGCAGAAGAGCTTTGGACAAAACGAGTTCAAGAAGACAGCTACGCAGCTGAACTTGTCAACCTACGAATCGGTCGATCAATCGACCATAGAAGTTCACTTTCACGCCTTGGACCGACTTTGGATGCAGTTGGGATCATTCGTCTCAAGGGACGTATTGGAAGAGTGACCGGAATCGATACAGAGACGAAAGAACCAGTTATCCTAGATGGGAAACACAAATACTCACGACCCCTGGTTCACCGATACCACGTCATCGCCCATCACGGGAATCCAGAAACTGTAGTCAACTTATTGCGAACTCGCTACTGGGTAGTACGACTACGACCAACTGTCCGGGCCGTAGCTCAAGCATGCCAAAATTGTCGCATACGCCGCGCAACTGTTGGGCTGCCGCCGTTAGGAGACTTGCCAACTGCCCGTCTAAGCCACCATCAACGCCCTTTCAGTCACTGTGGGATTGATTACTTCGGACCCATGGAAGTAGCGATCGGAAGACGACGTGAGAAAAGATATTGTGCGCTATTTACGTGTTTGGTGACACGCGCAGTACACCTCGAACTAGTTCATAGCTTGACTACGGATTCGGCAATTTGCGCCTTACGTCGCATGATGGCACGAAGAGGTGCACCGCAAATACTTTACTCTGACAATGGAACAAATTTTCACGGGGCTAACGCTGAGCTGCAACGAGCTTGGGCTCAAGTTGATCAAAATGTTGTAAAAACGTATGCTCTCAACCGCGGAGCAGAATGGAAGTTTATACCCCCTGCTTCACCACACATGGGAGGATGTTGGGAACGTCTAGTACGTTCGGTAAAAGCCGCGTTACGGATAACTTTACAAGAGAGAGTACCACGTGAAGAGATCCTAGTCACGCTACTTGCTGAAGCGGAACACTCTATCAACGCACGGCCACTAACGCATGTCTCAGTGGATCCACGGGATCCGGAAGCGCTAACTCCGAACCACTTTCTTCTCGGAAGTGCCTCAGGCGTTCCTACTACAGGTGTATTCGACGATAAAGACATAATGAGACGCAAGCAATGGAGAACTGCACAACGACTCGCAGATATATTTTGGGCGCGATGGTTACGAGAGTATCTTCCTACCTTGTTACCACGATTGAGCCAGGGAGACCATAGCAGTGATCTGCGACTAGGAGACATGGTCGTAATCGTAGACGCCAACCTTCCAAGAAATGTATGGCCAAGAGGCGTAATCGACCGAATATTTCCCGGCAATGACGGCCGGGTGCGTGTAGCTGACGTGCGCACAGCCGGAGGAGTACTTCGCCGACCTTCACGAAAGATTATTCGCTTACCAACTGAGAGAGATGCCACGTAGAACTGACCCTGGCCATCGCAAGTGAATCATGAAAATTATTAATTGAAAATTATAATTCATGTTTTATCGCCTGTCTACCAGATTATAGTCGTCGATCAATGTTTAGAGTTCGTCGACCGGGGGAAGTATGTTGACGACAGGCGATGACTGGCCACGTGTGTAAACAATAAAAAAGAAAAGATGAGTCAAGAAGAAATTGTCAAATGTCAGATATGTTAAAAAATGAGATTCGAATAAAATAGTTTTATTTCAAGATTTTGCAAATATTTTACCACGTTTAAATATACAGTCCACTCAGTGCTCGCGGACCAGCATTCTAAGAGTGCTGGTAGCGCCAAAATCGAATAATTCAGCATTCGGTTCTATCATAATCGGCCTCACGATCCTTGCTATCCTACTAATATTATAAAGGGGAAATTTTGTAATAATGGATGGATGGATGTTTATTACTCTTTCACGTAAAAACTACTGAATGGATTTTAATGAAACTTTACAATAATATAGCTTATACATCAGAATAACACATAGGCTACAATTTATAAAGATAAGAGTAGTGAGTGTTAAATTCTTATAACTTGCGAACCACTTACCCGATTTATGTGCGTATTTCATCAATGTATAGCATCTCTGGGAGCAGTCAGGTTCGAGATGGGTTACTGTTTTCGATGTTGAGGCTGGCTGTTGGTTGGAGTCCACGCAAAACTTACCTACGTTTTAAACTTTACTTACTTAATAGGTGCAGAAAGGTTCTGGCGGCAAATGCTTTTTTAGGGTTCCGTACCCAAAGGGTGAAAACGGAACCCTATTACTAAGCCTCCGCTGTCCGTCCGTCCGTCCGTCAGTCCTTCCGTCCGTCCGTCCGTCCGTCCGTCCGTCCGTCCGTCCGTCCGTCCGTCCGTCCGTCCGTCCGTCCGTCCGTCTGTCCGTCTGTCACAGGGCTGTATCTCAGTAACTGTAACAGGTAGACAGCTGATTTTTTTTAAATAGCCACCAAATGTCACTGAAGCTCTTAATGGGTATTATTGGATGTATCTCATTAAATCATGCTATTTCGGCTCGAACGATCTTGATGAAATTTGGTAGATGGATACATTGTCCTGGACCAGTTTTACCCTATTTTGGATCAGTCATGTGGGCTACTTTTTATCCATGAAATAATTTAGCCGACACTAACCCGAGCGGAGCCGGGTACCGCAGCTAGTTTGGCCATGAAGGCACACTTGAAAAATTCACCGTGTATATTCATTCAAAAACGACGGAAATTTAAAAAAAATAAGCTTTACAAAATTATCCTAGCAATGTGAATTTTTTTAATCCAATATTTGGGATGTTTCTTTGTAAGAATAAAAATAAAACGATTATGGCGACGCTTTTAGTAATAGCAAACTATGAATTTTTTGCGTCAATTTATTTTTAACGATCTCGTTTCACCTTATCAACGTGACCTCGCCTGACCTCAGTCTTCAGTTCAAGACATAATTATCATGAAAAATAAGCATCCGCTGATTATACTGGGAAATACGAATAGCATAAATATTGTCAGCCTCGATAGCCCGTTCGATAACCGAGGTTAACCAATACTGGACGCGGTGGGGGTCTGGATGGGTGATCGTTTTCGACCGTCGAGGCCGTCCGTGGTTCTTATTCCACGTAAAACTGTAGTTAGAGTAGAGGATCTTACTATGATAGGGTTGATTCCGCTCTTGTTGGTACCATCACATTGAATGAAAATATAGTACCGAAGCGGCAATGAAAAATGCCCCATTCCCATCCAGTTCAAATATTTCTTATGCGGTTTGTCGCGCTAATATCATGAAAGTATGTGTCCCCAGTCCGGCAGGCCTATTCCTGGAATTCCGAAATCAGGAATCAGGAATCAGGAATCCTGAGTCTAGAAAGCCGCTTTTGTAGCGATTTTCAAAGCGATTCAATTGAAATACTATGCTCCGGAATCTTTTCGAAAAAACAAATTATTTGAAAACCGCTATAAAAGCGGTTTTCTAGTCTCAGGATTCCTGATTACGGAATTTCAGGAATAGGCCTGCAGTTCCATTATAAAACCACTTTATTCTGTTATTTTTAAGCACTTGCTCATTTTTTGCTCTGTAATCACCTCCAAGATTTACAACAGAAAACCTTTTTTATGACGAGACTTTCAGCCGTCACTGGGTCGTCTATTTGAAGAGCACAAGGTTGACCCAATTGTTTTGTACGAAATCTGGGCTCTCAGGTTTGACTCGTACCTAGACGCGCGTTTTATACAATAACTTTGGAGGGGGACTAAGCAATGATAAAGCAAGAACATCTTAAAAAGATTAGTCATCAGACATAGCTTATTTAATCAAGATTTATAATCTATTTGGTTTTTGTTAGATTGTTGACTACAGCGGTCGTGGATTACTTTTAGCCATAAGTCGTTTTGTAATTAAAATTTTCTTAAATCTTAACAAATCATACACTATGCACATATTCTTTTTTGTGGACATGTTGCATCTTCCTCATCACGGAGCCTGTCTTTTTCTTTGAAACTGGGAAGGTCCCAGAACGCAACAGCACGGTTTTGTACCGTGCCCGCGAATAAGTTAGTCCCGCCGGGTTGGGCCACCTTAAGGCTGTCGTGAAATCACAGGAAATCTAAGATTTGAACATTTTAAGTAACGCATACTTTGTCCATTGGCCAAGGCACAATTTTGCACGGTGACTGCCATTAAAATAGCGAAATCGTCTTCCAGGCCCTAATGTTTCTCTACCCCTAACGTTGTCAGATTTTAATAAAAATAAAATATCTGCTGAGAAAACTTCATTCTATGTCCTTATTTTTTTTTCTGTATTTTTCAGTAAAAAAATAGAAAAAATTGCGTTACAAAAGACAACTTTTCTCCAATGTTTATGAGCCAATATTTTCCAATCTAAAGGGTACATAAAAAAATTAAAACATACATAGATTTCTACAATATATTTTAGAATCCATACATACAATGTTTTTTTTTACACAGAACGCAAAAAGTATTGCACTTTAAGGCACGAATTCGTCAAAAATATTAAATATAGCCATAGTAGTTGCAGCGAAAACATATTCACAATTTCAGGTTTAATGGTTTCGTTGTAATTGCCGATTCGAAGTTTTACACCGTTAGATGGCGCTGTTAAATAAAAATCGTATTTAAATAAATTGTAACAAAACCAATGATCCTGAAATTGTGAAATTGTTTTCGCTGCAAGTAATATGTCTATATTTAACTTTTATTATTAATTCGTAGCTTAATTCGTGCAATACTTTTTGCGTTATGTATGCAAACAACTTTATATGGGTCTTAACAGCCTTAAGAAAAACTGTGATTACGACTCTCTTAATGAATACGAATGGACGAACGCACAGGATAGCAAAAGTATGGGAATGCAATTACATTTCTCGTTTACACAAGTAACTAACAACTTACAACCTACGCCCGAATCTGCTTAGCACTGCTTACATCGGATCCTAAGTGAGCGGCCGCTTCAACTATCCCCGACGAGTGGATTCCCTAAATCCCGTTCGCCGAAATCGGTTAGAGTGGAAACATCGATTTACGCAAAAGCCAGCAAGTTGGCGCAGACGAGAGGATAAGTTGGTGCAGACGCGCAGTATGCTAATATATCCATTTGAATCAGACGTTCAAATATTGGAGCAGCCATCCACTCCGGCGGCACTTGGGCCGCGCCGCGCCGGCTGCCGCTGTAATAAGTTCGGCCGACGCGTAAACACGGCTCGCTTGCACGGAAATACTTGACGTTGAGTTAAGCTTGATTATGATAGGTTTAACTCGATCATGGAATGAGACATGCCCATGTGTTTCTCTTAATATGGTGGCGCAATAGGTGAAACTGGAGTAACACATGATGATTCTTGTACAATTATATTACGTCCCGATTGCACGAAGAGACGGCCGAGTTAATCAATGTTCAAACACGTCACTTTTAGTGAACCGCATAGAGTTCCTTTCATACTGTCCATACAAAGTGACGTGTTTAATCGTTAACGTTGACGTTGACTTTGTTTTTTTGTCCTTTCGTGCATTCGGCTCTAAGTCTTTTCATTTTATAAACCGTTTTATTAATTATACTGTATAGATTTTTAAATTATAAACATAGATTTTTACATATTTACTAACAAAATAAAGACCTCAAAATAATATGTAGAAAAAGCATTTGATCCACGGCGAAAGGCGAAAGGGTCCGGCGGCGCACGCTTGTGGTGCAGGCCGTGGTGGCGGCGCTCTCCCGCCGAATATTATGATTACTATTCACATTATATACTATATTTACAAGTTTAAACATGAACATAAAAATAACATTTAAAAAACCGGCCAAGTGCGAGTCGGACTCGCACACGAAGGGTTTCGTACCATCGTACAAGATTTACCCCAAAATAAACACGGGCACACCGGTGGGTGCAGGCCGTGGTAATGGCCCACCCCCAGACGACGTGAGCCAGGCTTCGAACGTTGGGTGATAGATGAGTAGGCCACCACCACCCCCATCTCGGAGAGTCCCGCATTCGCCGGACTGCTAGGCGCCGGCGCGCAGATCAGAGGTCGTATGCAGGCAGCAGCCCGCCGACCTCAAGCACGCTGGAGTAGTGGTGGGCCCCGCATCAGGCGGTAGCCGGGCCGTGTCGGATGGTCCCCTTTGCAGGGAGCCAAGGTCATGGGTGGCCCTGTAGTGGTGAGGAGCTATGGCCGCGATATCCAGTCAGACTTTGACATCTTTGTCAAAAACTTTCAGCAATAATGAACTTATTAAACAGTGAAATAATTTTCAATTTGCGATAATTTTCGTCATCCGTCTCGTATGGCAGCTGACCTAACCTATAATTATTATTATTAATTTCAATAATTGTTTGGATTTATAGACAAGCAGATTTTTTTTACTGGAAAGAAGAATATTTCTTATGTCATTTCACTCCAACGTTGGCGTCATAGTACAGAAAAGGATTCACAGTTAGTCTCTAACTTCTCAGTGTTATCTAACCCAAGACTTAAGAACGGCCCGTAAGCTATGCTCCCCATACAAACATAGTTTACTTATCATTTAAAAACCGCTGTTCCAATTAAATTGATATTTAATATGTGAAATCAGGGAACCAATATCTGTGTCTGCATGCTTTTGTTTTTTTGAAAAATCCAAACCGAATCAGATAAAAACAAAAACAACATCTTCATACTAATTTTGTTTTCTCTGTGGTTTGCTTAGGATACATTTATCGAAAAAGCAAAGGCATGCAGACACAGATATTTGTTGCCAGATTTGTGATACCAAATATCAAATAAATTGCTACAGTGGTTTTCAAATGATTAGTAAACTACGTTTGTATGGGAGGCGAAATTTTCTGATGCTTACGGGGGCACCTTAAGGTGGGCCTTCCCGGTCAGATCCCCATACAAACGTGGAAAGAAGATCATGCGCATATTTCTTGTCAGAGATCCGAAATTAAACTCCAAACTGCTTTATTTGATCGAACTGATCTGATGCCCATTGACATTGTAAAAAAGTGAATTAGTTTTTTTTACTTATTAAAACAAGGATTAAGCCTAACCCGATAGGATTTATTTAACTCGCCTTTGCGCAAGTGGCTTCGGAGCGCAGAGGGAACCGTGTGCTAGCTGGACTTGCACTTACCGCGTTATTCGGAGGTTCGGTTCCGAAGCTTGGCTTCATGGGCCGCCAATTTGCGTTTTCGATTACGGTAAATAAAACTATCACGACTTAGGCCCCGATTGCACGAAGAGAAGGCCGAGTTAATCAATGTTCAAACACGTCACTTTTAGTGAACCGCATGGAGTTCCTTCCGTACTGTCCATACAAAATGATGATTTTGACGTTTTGTCCCTTCGTGCACTCGGGCCTTAGTATTCATGCTTGTACTGACTTATTTTAGATTTCATTTTACTCATAAGTAGTAGTAAGTAGTTCTTTTTACTGGGCTCTTTCTTCAATGAATGTTTCCTTGCTTCACGGTCGGTTATACATACATACATACATATCACTTTCCTTGGAATAAGCGACGTACCTGCTTAGTACGAAAAAAGTACAATCACATTTAAATTTGTTTGAAGACAAACAAAAACTCTTTTTTTTTACCTCCAAACCTTATTCTGACTGCATCATTAAGAACATCTTTCATCTAAAAACTCGTAACTAAATCTAACTTGACAGAAATTACAGTTTTTACGTTTTTAAGGTGAGCTCGCCCATGCGACATCTACAATAAAGTTCCCCATGAGTTAGATTAGGTTAGGTTAAGTTTGGTTTTGTGGTTTTTAGGGTTCCGTACCCAAAGGGTGAAAACGGAATCCTATTACTAGACCTCCGCTGTCCGTCGGTCCGTCCGTCCGTCCGTCCGTCTGTCACAGGGCTATATGTCATGAACCGCAATAGGTAGGCAGCTGAAATTTTCACAGAGTCTCTAATTGTTTTGACGCTATAACAACAAATAGGTAAAATTTAAAAAATAATAAAAATCATACAAAAACGTTATTTTTTGTGTTAAATCTTGTACGATGGTATGGAACCCTTCGTGTACGCACTCGGCCGGTTTTTAAAATTCACACGAAAAATACATATTTTTGGATGTTCTGGGATTTGGATCTTGTGCTTTTTGGACATAATGAAGGCGACCCAATGTAGATAGTTACAGGCAGGCCGCGTGTGATGCGCGCGGGGCGTGCGTCACGTCGGCCGTGGGGCGGGACGCACGGACGAACCCACACCGCCGCCATGCCCGCCACGGTGGCCGCCTCGCCGTGAAAATAAACAAAGCCGCCTGCCGATAAACCAGTCGAATACTAAACTGCCGCTGCGGTTCGGGGCCTTACGTGCGATGGATCGACGCTAAAGATGTCGACTTTGGTCCATAAGTCGACTCTGTTGCCGTGTGCATATCCCTCGCCGACGACTGCTCCATTTCATTTCGTAGGTAATGTCCTCCTGTTGCGAAACGCAATCGGATTTTTGCTCTTATTACCTGCTCAGTCGCATTTGTAAGATTGCATGCGTTTTCATTCTATCTACATATGTGTTCAGAGCACATTATGCATTACTAAGCGCTATGATACTGGAATTCTTCTGGAAATTCCACAGCCAGTGCTGAAGCGTTTACTCATAAGAGGTCATTTTGGTCTAAATTAGATAAAACATTTAATTTATTAGAAGCACACACTTTATTATTATTTTTTTGTACCAAACTTTGTTATGCGTACGCCAGATTCTCACTTCGACGATGGCCACGGACTGCCGTTTTTTGGGGGCTGCTAAAAACAGTACCGGCCGGCAAGGAGCTTCTTCACATTGCGTTTTTACCCAGTTATACAGAGGATCTTACTGTCTTAGCATAACGCACCAAATAGGAATTAGGTAGGACATTCCATAGAGTACAATACGCCTAAATTTAACTGGATGAAAACCACGGACAATTTTTATTGCCGCTTTAACCATAGTTGATTCAATGCGATGGGAAGCCCGCACGGAATTAACCGCTACCGCCTAGTAAGTAAGGAAAGGAACCTACAGTTTAACGTGAAATCCAAACTATTCCGAACCACGAACAACGAATCCCTCTGTTCTTACGACATGTTCTGGAAGATAAAAAAGATGAAAGCAAAGAATTTTACACAATAATAACTTTCATTATTTGTGGCAATTTTATAGGAGTACAAATGGACACCATTTATGAGAGTCATTACGCTATCAATTCCCCAACGGACGATAACTTTGTACATGCTCTTAATGTTTTAATAGGTTTTCGAAATTTTGGATTCTAAGATATATTGAAGAAATTTAGGACTGTATTTTTAATGTACCTTTTAGATTGGAAAATATTGGTTAATAAACATTGGAAAAAAGTTGTCTTTTCAACTTTCATTTTCGAGTTTTTTTTTTTACTGAAAATAAAGATATTTACAAAAAAATCAAAATATACGGACATAGAATGAAGCTTTCTCAAATAAAAATATAATAAAAATCTGACCTATATATCTGGTAGGGAAATGTTATGGCCCGGAAGACGATTTCGCCAGTTTTATTCGCAATCTGTGCCTTGGCCTATTGAGAAAGAACGCATTTCTTAAAACTTTCAAATCTCGGATTTCCTAACGGGTAAGGCTGTCGTGAAACTACCCGTCGACCTATCGCGGACCACCCGTCCCAGCACCGCTGGCCCTAGATTAATGCCCCCACCGCCTAACACTATTTATTTGCCCCGCGTATCTTCCCAATTTATTTTCGCTTCTAATCGAGGTTCCCAATTCACCGACCACGATTTGCTTCTAGTGAGATCGCGCATGAGCGATTGGCAGAGGCGCGTATTGTGTGGGAAATTGCTTTTCTCGAATTTCCGCGTGGCTCCTCGGCGTTTATACGAAACGTGACGTATGTTCGCGTCTTTGTCGGTAAGATTTTTTTAGATCATTGTACTTAGTTTGTCTACTCATGCTAATGTCAGTCACCGGTGAGTCACTTCCGAACATGCCCGACTGGCGTGATATATCCCGTAAATCTTGTGGGTACAACGGCAGAACTGAGATGTGTTGGCTCATAAGTCACACTCACTGCCAAAGCGACTAAGGAAACAGGGTTGCCAATCTTTGAGGAATCCCCAGGGAATATTTAAACCATTGGAGATTTTGTGGGGTCTCATTGCCCAGCTTTCTTAGGTATTTTGAACAATGTTTGGGAAAATTTGTAAATGTAAAATTTGCTTTGCGGCATAGACCTCATGTCATGTGTGCCGTAAATAGCCCTGCAGTGTCACCGCCCAGCTCCAAAACGCACAAGCTTGCTTCTTTTAAGATCTCACCATTTTTAGTTGCAGACACAATTTTACTTTACATGATAAAACCAATCCATCGTAATCTATATTTGATTCCTAGGAGTTCCCTGTTGACAGCTGCCGGCACGGGTGCTCACCTTGGAATAAGCGAAGATAAGCAATGTGCTTCACCGTCGATTATACATACATACATGTCACATTTATTGGAATGAGCGACGTACATGTTTAGCACGAATAAAAAAAATTAACAAAAAAATAACCGACTTCAAAGAAAAAGCACTAAAAAGT
Organism: Incurvaria masculella; assembly: GCA_946894095.1. Classification (NCBI taxonomy): domain Eukaryota; kingdom Metazoa; phylum Arthropoda; class Insecta; order Lepidoptera; family Incurvariidae; genus Incurvaria; species Incurvaria masculella. Next base: position 2,461,066 of record OX335650.1, on the reverse strand, counting down.
AAAAAATAATTTCCATTTTTGTAGTTACGAATTCTGGTTCTGACACCGACTCAAAAAATAACAGAAATCGTAACTACAAAAATGGAAATTATTTTTTACTTTTTAGTGCTTTTTCTTTGAAGTCGGTTATTTTTTTGTAAAATTTTTTCAGCAAATGTACATTGAATATTTAAAGTCCTTTTAAAGACATTATCAATGAATTGTTGTTCAGTAAACTCCTCTTTGACATCTTTTCGGTTGAACTAAGTAGTTTTTAGGGTTCCGTACCCAAAGGTTGCCAACGGAACCCTATTACTAAGCCTCCGCTGTCCGTCCGTTCATCCGTCTGTCACAGGGCTGTATCTCAGTAACCGTAACAGATAGACAGCTTAAATTTTCACAGAGTGTGTATTTATTTTGCCGCTATAACAACAATAAAAAAAATACGTGATTTCTTTGTTAATATTTTTTTTACGATGGTACGGATCCCTTCGTGTGCGAGTCCCACTCGCACTTGGCCGGTTTTTTGTATGTGACTGTACATGGATAGCTAATACCATACTTAGGGTGAAGTGCACATTCTCTGGCTATAGGTATGGTTATTATATATCAGCCCTTATTTTTCGCCCAAAGAAGAAAGAAGATAGATCTATAATAACCGTAACTGTAACATTAAACAGAGATGTTTTTTTATGTAACTGGACATAGATGGCTAATACCAAACTGACCGTCAGATATTAGCCTAACTCATCACTAGGTGCCACGATAGGACCTTCCTTATATTGCTCGGCTACATTGAACTGGATGGAAAACATGGAGAATTTTCATTGCCGCTTCGACATTTGTTCATTCAATGCAATGGTACCAACCTGGGCGAGATTTAGTCTACCACCTAGTAAGCAAGGAAGGGGACCTACAATTTTGCGTGGAATCCGCACCACGGCCAGCCTCAACGGTTGAAAATGGTCACCCATCCAGAACCTAACTGCGCTCAGAGGTGCGTCACCCAGCTTATCGAATCGCAAGGTGTCGCACCACTGAGCTACCGAGGCTATTTTATTTTATCTGTGGTTTCAGCCAGGATACATTTACCGAAAAAAAAATATGCAGACAGTTTTTGTCGATGACGCGATGTAACCGTGCATGAGGAACGTCTTGGCGTGGAACCTATATCCCACGTGGCGTGTCAGGCTAATTATTAGGGTTCCGTACCCAAAGAGTGCCAACGGAAGCCTATTACTAAGCCTCCGCTGTCCGTCCGTCCGTCCGTCTGTCATAGGGCTGTATCTCATGAACCGTATTAGGTAGGCAGCTGAAATTTTCACACAATGTGTATTTATTTTTAAAGGGAATATGACGGCGTAAATACAACGTAAATATCGCCATACAAAAAAAACACAATTTTTCGTGGGTAATTTTGTGAGATGGTACCGAACCCTTCGTGGGCGAGTTGGTCGATTTGCACTTGGTCGGATTTTCAATTTCAATCCCAATAATCGTTTCCTAAATTTTATGTTCTGGCCGTTGCAACAACCTGTATAGCCAATGAACATTCCACACAATAATAATCTACATATGTGCATAACATCATACCGGTTGCATGGAGAGTTGATAGTGCCATAAAGTCAATCAAAGCATACTCCTTTCTTTTCACCTACAGATATACATATTTGCATATATGCTCTAAGATTGCAAGTGCATGTTAATGGTTACATCAATCCGGGTTTTGTACACGCTCCTTGCTACTTACTTGATTCTGGTCTGTAAACTCGTTTCATTATTCTTCCGTCACATATTCGCCTTACGAAGAATATTATCTTTACAACGAAGGCATATCAATAAGATACCAAGAAAACATTATTTACATCAATGAGTATATTTCAATATCTACATATTTACATAAAAACAACTAGATACCTGCACAAACAGTTTACATGTAAATGAGTGATTTATTATTGCAACCCGACGGCAAAAAATGTCTGCCTAACCTAACATAACATCCAGTCCAAGGATCGGACGGTGTGGTGCCTCGCTGGGCATGGTTTCACATGGTGACGTGTATATGTGGTATTTGTACATATATGTAAATTGTTACTAGTTTTCCCACAAAAGATTCAAAAGTTTTATTTTTATTATTTTATTTGGAGCCATAAATATGGCTCCAAATAAAAAAAATCATTAAAACTGGAACCAAATTACATATTCAAACATTTCTACCAATGTGAAATGGGTCTGCAGTGACCACGTGACCGAATATTCGGTACTCGGGAGAAAAATCGGGCCCCATGATGACATTATTGCAAAGTATTTTCACAAATCATCAATTACCTGTTCGGTAATTTTTATTTTTTATGTAACTTTGTATTGTATTGCATTGTTTATTTATTATCCACAGACAGTACACTGCACTCGGATTTGTCATATTTTAACATTGGCCAGTTCAGCAAAACCAAACACAGCGGAGAAGAACTGTAAACTCAACTGTTTTTTTTTTTTAAAGTCCACTTAGTCTAAATTTACAAAAGTGTTTGTCATATTTATAATAAAAACTTAGGTAAAACACTAAATTTACATGAATAAACAAAAATTAACAATTCATGCCGTATGCAACAGTTCATGACAAATATAATTTTATTTGCAGACTATCCCCACTAACTAACATGTTGCCAATTGGAGCAGACCAGTCCCCACAAACAGCACCGTTCACGAGCATCACGCCGGGCACAGCCATCACCTCTCTCGATCATATTTTAAGGAAAGAGATAACCAGAACCAAGTGTCACCTTAAGCAAGGACCTTAAAGCGATGCACTGCTCCAGTGGCAACAAAACACTGTGAAACTGGACATTGATGGGTAATAACAAACTGACCGTCAGATTTTAGCCTAACACACCACATGGGAACTAGGTGCCATGCCAGGACCTTCCTTATATTGCCCGGCTGAGTTTGTAAATGTGGGTTTGATCTTGATAAAATCAGTCACGATGTCACGTTAACATTTTTTTGAACTGGACATGGTTTGCTGATACCATGCCTACTGTCATGATGCTGAAATTCCAGGCCCTTCTTTATATTACTTAGCTACATTGAACTTGATGGAAAACACGGAACATTTTTATTGCCTCTTTGGCCTTCTTAACTTCAACCACCGGTCCCATCCCGTGCAGGATTATACGTGAGGATTAAGCGAGGAAGATGTAGTTTTAAGTGAAATCTGAAACACGGCCAGCCTCAAAAGTAAGAAACTGTCACCCATCCAAAAACCAACCGTGCCCAGAGTTGATTCACCTCGATTATGGAACGAAGGCATCGAGCCACTGGGCTACCGAGGCTAATAAAGTATTGTTCACTAGTTATTTCCGGAAATGTAGGTTATGTCATTTTCCCCTGTGCAAAAGTTTTTCAGCAGGTTTCTGTTACCGTTATGAACATCCATCTACTACACTCCTAGGTGTGAAAATATCTCTTTATTTGTTCATGTACAAATACAGAATACAACGAAAAATTGCAAATATTGACAAGGGGATTAGGGCTTTGTTTGTTTATACAACTAGGAACACTGATGATTTGACCTTTAAACTGTATTATACCTACAGCCTTACTAATAATATTTAAGAGATTGTTAATTAAACTTTCTTTTCCTACCTAGACCCAATGGACCCAGATACTCGTATGTTCAAGTGAATTTTTTTGATAGTTGGCAATAATGAAATTGCAAGTTGTCAACAATGACATTGATAGTAGTCAATAATGACATTCGACAACTGATAAAGCGAGACATTGTATTACGCAAAACTCAAGCGTGATTGCCAAAAAGGCTAATCCACCAGCCTGGTGTGAAGCCTTTAAAGAAGAAGAATCGTGGCTTTGTTAAAAATGGCTCGTGCGGTGCACAATATGTGAAAACAATATTAAACAGGGTTTCAGCAAATTTCTGACTAATTAATCCTTAGTCGAAAATTCGCCTATTTATCATGTATAAGGAGTGTCTATAGAGATTGCCATTTTCAGTAGTAAGGCTGTTGACCTAAAACTTGAGGTCGCTGTGCACGAGATTACAATTATTTAGACTCTCTATTGTCCGAATGCTAGGCCGTCTTGGCCTTGCGCTCCTTCAGTATGCTCGCGATGAAGAACTCGCCGGCGCGGTACGAGGAGCGCACCAGCGGCCCGCTCGCCGTGTACAGGAAGCCGAGCTCGCCTCCGCGCTGCTCCCACTGCCTGAACTTGTCCGGCGTGACGTACTCCGCGACGCGCAGGTGACGCTTCGTCGGCTGCATGTACTGGCCGAGCGTCACGCAGTCCACACCGGCCGAGCGTAGGTCTGCAACATGGGTATGGTCACAAATGTGCATATACTCTAATTCTAGGCCATGTTTGCCTTGCGCTCCTTCAGTATACGAGGAGCGCACCAGCGGCCCGCTCGTCGTGTACAGAAAGCCGAGCTCGCCTCTGCGCTGCTCCCACTGCCTGAACTTGTCCGTGACTTACTCCGTACTGGCGGAGCGTCACGCAGTTCACGCCCGCCGAGCTGAGCGTGCATTAAATTCGCGCAGAATTCAAGATCACAGTGCAGAACATTTTAATCATGGCATTATCGTTGGTCAGAACTTAGAAAATATTAATAATAACCCACCACAAATTCTTTCAAAAACAGGCTTGACGAACACCTAAACACACGAAACTAAAGTAACCATAATAACAAAGCACCAGTGAACACTTGTGAACAGAGAGGTTAGGCTGCTCGTTCATAAAAAAATAAAAAATAAATAAATAATAAATAATTTTGTTGATAAATTTTTAAATAATAATCAAAGAAATGTCGCATTAATTTTTTTTGCACAACTTTTTTTTGGCCCAATAAAATAAATAAATTTACCTTTCAATGTTTGCTCCACTTGCTCATCGGTCTCACCGAGTCCCAACATGATTGATGACTTGGTGATGAGGTCGGGATTGATCTCCTTCGCAGTCTGGAGAACGGTCATCGTTTGCCGATAGCTGCAATGGGCATATACGAGATAAGGCAGAATGATCAACAAAGTTTTTTGTTAAATCTACACAAAAAGTAATGGACCTTGAGGCGCTTAATTAGTTAGTTACAGTTAAATATGGGGGAACGGCAGAACGTCTAATATGCAGATCGTATAATGTCATATTTTAACAAAATTTTAAAACCATGCACAACGTATAATCGGCAGATCGTATAATTGTATACGTAGTGCATGAAGAAGTTTAAAAAATACAATTTCTTATTTCTCCATGCATAACGTATAATAGTCATAACGTATAATATTATGATCTTTATTTAACAAAAAAAAAAACCATGCATATCATATAATCCAAAAACTTTTCATACGATAAGCGCCCTTATGAGTATACTTTTAAAGCGTATACTCGCACGCGACTTTTCGACCGTCTCAATTAGCGTTGTAGCAAATTGTTACTCTTCAACAAATATCGATTCGTAGCAATTTCAGCCTTAAATGTATCGTTATTAGGGCGCTTTATGCAGTGCTTCTTGGCATATTATACGTTCTGCATGGTTTTCTTTTTTTGTGAATTCATGTTAGGAATATTATACGTTGTGACTATTAGACGTTCTGCATGATGCAAAGAGTTGATTTTATTTTTAAACTCATGCACAACGTATAACATTATACGTTGTGAATATTATACGATATGCATGGTTTTCATTTTTTGGAAAAAAATACTATTATACGTTGTGAATGTTATACGTAGTGAATACGACTCTTAAATATAGCCACATTTTGTGATCAGAATCATTTTCACAATTTAAGTTGAACGGTTGTAATAGCATTTAGAAGATTTATACTGTGAGGCACCATTTTTTTAGCGCATCTACCCATAATTAATATTTTTCTCAAAGCCCCGAACACTTTTTGTGGAGTTTATTAGAATCTTTGTCTAAGCCTGCCACGTTTGAAACCCTATTCATCCTTATTGTTTCTAGAAATACCAGGTGGTAAAGTTTTCTGAAATTTCAATTTTTTTAGATGACTAACAGCTGTTTTCACCACCTCCAGCTACCTGAAATCCGATAAGTAACTTTCGGTCACATTGCATATTTATATGGTGTAACCGAAAGATAACTTTAGGATTTTTGTAACTTGAGGTCGTGAAACTTGGCGTATATGGTTAACCCATGCTAGAGATGTCATTTTGAGTCGTGCATGAGTGTTGGCAACGTTGTTTAGTTATATAAACAGGTTCCATAAACATTTCTCCATAGTTCCACACGGCACACCACATACTTTATTATGATAATCATACCCGGCGCGTCGATCACGGACGAACGGAGTGAGTCGCTCGACGGTCTCGACGTTGTGAGCGAACACGTCGAGTCCGCTGTTCGCGATCGTCTCGATGCAGTCTCGGTTGGCGCGGAAGTCGGGCACCAGACACTCGACCAATATATTCTCGTTTCTGAAATTCGCAAATGTTTCGTGTCACCTACTAATTCTTAATCGTTCAAGATTCATTGGACAATAATATCAGAGGAAAGCATATATTTTTTATTTTTACTTTCATTCCAATAATTTTTACCATATAATGCAACATTAAATTTTAATTTAGCTTTAAATCCCATAATGTAATGATGTTGAAGTATGTAGGCAACAAATGATGCAATATGTATCAGGAATGGGTAAAGAAGTAGAGGAAGATATAACAATGACAAAATGATATGATAACTTGCTCACTTTTTCTTTATTTCCTTGACTGTTTCAGCAAAATGTGCTGATCCACCATCTGGAAGATCTGCAAAAAAAATTTATGTGTATTAGATTCATCCTCAATCCTATATTAGAATACCATGTTTTTCACATTACTTGTCAAACAATATTTGTTTCAAGTGTTAACAACAACTATGCATACATATTATGTTTGATTTTCATTATAATACTGACAAATTGGCTCACTACCTCAAAATGAAGTAAAACGGAACCCATATAAGGGTCAAATACTGAAGAATATCTCTTTTGGAGTTGTAAAATATTCAAGCTGGTAAGTCAACGCAATCAAAAATTTATGTACTTGCAAACTCACTGATCAAAACCGATAGGGTACTTCCCGTTGAACTAAAATAATGAAAGTTTTTAGACTACCGTGGTTACTGTTCTTTTTAAAAGATTAACGGCTTTTTACTCATGGCATTATTCCCCTTTGCCCGCCGCTGGACACGGAAGCTCACCTGAAGATGAGCCAAATGTTTTGCTCGAAAGGTCGTGCTCCGCACAAATAATGCCGTGACTAGAAAGCCGTTAATGTTTTAAAATAAAACCATAAAATTTGCCTAGAAGAAAGGTCGCACTGCGCAAGCAAATAAATAAAATATATAGAAGCGACGGAGGCCTGTAGCCACACCAAAAAGTATATACAGAGGGAACACTCACCATCTCTGTCCACAGAGGTGAGCACTATGTAGCCAAGCCCCCACTGGTGGATGGCGTGCGCGGTATTGTGCGGTTCGTTGGAGTCCGGCGGCGGTGGAGCTCGGGATGTCTTTACCGAGCAGAACATGCAGCCGCGGGTGCATGTGTCGCCCAAAAGCTGGAAATTACTCTTTCAATGCAGTACCAGATGATGCCTGCAGCAACACCTGCGTTAAACATGGATAAAAAACAGTTGGTTTTCTACAACTTCTCTCACATTTAATTCCACTGCTCACCACTTAAGTATTTGGCATGATGGTTAGTAGTCAAAAGCTATACAAAGACACTAACCACATCCAAATCAAGTCAGCATTTCTCAAGTTAAAATCTATCAGGACAGACGCCAGACTTTCAGTTTTTGAGGGTTAGAAATATTAAATTAACAAATATCAATGCCTAGCAGTTTGGGTCTGCACCTCTCACCCGAGGAGATGATGGTTCAAAACCTGTTGGTGGGCACCACTCTCTTTCTACTCAAGTAAGAAGTAAGTGTAAGAAGTTCTAACGCTCGTGTTGTTCAAAAATAGTGCGTCATACCATGATGGTGGCAGTGGATGTCCCGCGCTCGCCTCCACTCCAGCACTCGCCGATGTTGGGACAGCGCGCCTCCTCGCATACCGTGCTGAGTTTCAGTGAACGTAGCTGCGCCTTTAGCTCGCTAAACTTCTCGCCTGCAAAGCATTTATGGCAAGTCACCAATCAATGTCTACATGATCAGTTGAAATACTCGCATCTCACAATGTAACTCTTAAACTATCAATGCCAGTATGAATTCTGGTGCAGTCATTTATTGGCCAATAATATATCTTACATATCTATAAATTCTAGGAATTGGTAGACTTTCAAATGAGATGAGCTAAATATAAAGTAAATCTATGATCGTTTTTTTTTCCTATTAGGCATAAAAATCCCTTGAATACAGTCCGCAGTCTGACCAGCGCTTGGGTCTTGCTGCAAGACTTCTAACATCATAAGATACATAAACAGAACTATTATGCAGTGAACGTAGGTACTTGGTATTGCTAAACCATATGTTGAATATTTTTATTAAAAATGTAAAAACATAAATTAAATTTTAAGACATAGGAACAAAACCGCAACGCAGTAAATGACAACATGTTCGAGACCGCAACCAGCTATGGGTGCCATCCCCAACATTGCACATGAGAGATCAGCCAGTTTTAATTATGCCATTATAAGACCTGGCTGGTATTCAATGTAGTTTCATTTACTGCATTGATGTAAAAGAGATTGCTTTTCATGGTTACTCCAGGTTAAATGGCAATCACAAATCATGGCTTCGCTGAGTTCTTACTTTCACAGCATAGTAAAGCTCAGGCTAAACGTTACGGCCGATGCGATGTTTACGCATTTCACTGCGAAGAACAAACATTATAGATAAGCGGCACGTGGGGGGCGTACTGTTCCCGGAGCAAACTCAGACTCGGCGTGTATTCCGACTGGCCAAACAGTTTGGCCCGAGATGTAGTTCCCTTCATGCATCTTTTGATGTGAGAAGTCGCTACGCAGACTTAGATTAAAATGATAATCAAGAAGAATTATTCTGTTTTTGTTAGCAGACAATGTTTGAATTGGACAAATAGTACAGGGTAAGTATACAATGTTTAAGCCAAATATACTAATGTGTGGTAGGTAGGTGTGCGGCACAATTCACTGAAATTTTGTAACGGAAAAGTGCTCTCCTACTTTATTTGCAGGTAAAGGATTTTCATTCACTATATAATAAATTATGATTATATTATAAGGTCAAGCTTAATCATTTCAGATACAAGAAAATATTCTCTTACCAGTGGGTATGGACGTTTTCAGCCAGGGCGGCAGACGCAGGCGTTCAATGTCGCCTTTCTCGCGGCGCAGCTTCCCCTCGTACTCCGCCCAGTCGCGCGGCCGGTCCTCTGCTATGAAGTCTCCCAGCCCGGGCCCCGCACGGAGTCGTTCACGTATCGCATCCAGCTTGTTCGGTGCTACCGAATGCTTGCATCGGAACATCTATACACCGGCAAGATGTGAATGATTGAATGATTTGATTGATTGAAAATTGATTTGAAAATATAAAATAAATTACAAGTCACACATGTTATATTGTAGACTCACAATCAGACGACTAAACTGACTATCCACATATCTGTTGTTAACTCGGTCAGTCGGCTGTGGTGCATAATCAATTGCATGCTGTGGTATTTGCAAACTATTCCATTGCTGCTGATTTCGCTTTTATTTTATTTACGGGGTACACTTTGACTCCTGTTAAAATGGCTGATTATATTTAGGGTTAATCGACACGAAGTATGCAATACCACTTTTTTTTTTCAAATCTTGCTACTAATAAAAACTCAGTTTACCCACGCTTCTATACGACGCACAATCCTCTATCACCCTCTCTAATTAGATTATTGAAAAGAGATTGGAAAACATTATTTCTGGAACTGGTTCCTGGTATCCAGCATCTATCCTACTTGCAATTCCATATTCAGAGCGTCATTTACCTCATTTTTTCCAGTTACGACGCAGCTCCGCACGGAGTTACGAAACATTTTAGTAAATCGTAAATTTGTTATCTACTTCAGCGCTTGCTCGCAGCGGCGCCAACCTTCATATGACACTGACAGCCCGATGACAGCAAACAGCTGATAATTGGACACAGAAATATTGCCAGGTGTGGAGAAAAAAAAACAGTGGTGATGATCAAAGCGCCCATTGACTGTCTGACTGCGTGGAACGACAAGACTCGATGTTAGGTCGTATCCAGGAGGATCGTGGCCATTTCAAATATCTTTTGAATTATCACACCGTATTTCCTTAATTTAATATTTTTAAAACGGCTTCCCGGTGTTTTATTTGGTAGAAATTTATCTACGGGCCAGGTGCACGAAAGGACAAAAAATCTAAATCAACGTCAACGTATGATTAAACACGTCACTTTGTATGCACTGTATGGAAGGAATTCCGTGGGGTTCACTAAAAAGGACGTGTTTGAACATTGATTAACTCAGTCGTCTCTTCGTGCAATCGGGGCTACGTTTCGGAGCGAGCGTTCGATCCATTCTCAAGAAATGGTACGCCGGTAAACACTTAATTATAAAAGTAATATGACTACGTTTACAACTACTATTTTGCAAAACGAGCTTAAGTTTATATATATGGAAAACTGGTACGGGTTGCTGTATGTACCCGCTTGATTGCCCATGGCAGGATTTCCTACCAAACCTACGAAACCGTTGTTTGCCCATGCCAGGAAATCCTAACGACACGGAATGTCGGCATAAACAGCACTTTATTTCGTGTACCCTAAAGCTTAACTTATTTGTAATGATACCTTCATTTGCTCTGAATATGGCATGAGTTTTGCTAAGCCAACCTGCACCGTGAGAAGCAGGAACGCAAATAGATTTTGTTACATTTGGCAAAGTTTCACGTGCTCGTTAAAGTGGTGCAAATAAAATACATACTAGTTTTGTTAGATTCTGTTTCTGATAAAACTTTGATTTTAATTTAGTTAAAAAAAACCAGATTTCTGATAGCGTATATGTGCTAACATTTTTTCGATTTCTTACAAAAAAAAAATCGCAGTCACCTGTCCCCTTGGTCCGAATTGGGTTGACAGTGCTCACAAATATATTCGTGCAAACACCTAGTCCGAATCAGTATTCGCGAATACTGCAATATTTGCGATATCAAATCGGACCGATTGTTAGCGTGCTAACGGTGCTCACAAAATAACCTCAACTATTGTTTGAAGTGTTTTCAACAAAAAATATTTTTTAATGTTCAACAATGAACAATTTGCAAGCGGATCCGAATTTATTAACATTATGTGACAATGAGAGTGATGATGAAGGTGATGTTGAAATTTTGATAGACAAATAATTTGGCAAACAGGCGAAATAATAGTAGTACGACAATGGAGAGGTCGTGGATTTCGGCAGTATTGCACACGGTTACGATGTTACTGCAAGTAAAAGGCGAACGAAAGCGGTGACGCGTTTTATTTTATATTCTGTGTCCTCTACTCGCAGTATCAAAATCAAATTTGCCGCGCGATCTATGGCTGCCGCTGACAGCGCTCACGGTTTTGCCCTGAGCACCGTAAGCACTTGAACGATGACGTCATCGTTACGTCATACCTCACAATCTTGCATTCTATATACATTGCTAAATTCACGCTGTCAGCGTTTGAGCGCAATTCGGACCATAGCCTGTAGCTCCCCGATTAGGTATGTACCGGAGAATATTCCCAACAGCATTATGATTACACAACTGGCGTACTGGCACGTTCCACCAACAAAGTGTTTGGGGATTGAAAGCTCAGCGACTTGAATTCAATTTTCTTGCGTTCGAGCGACTCAGGGAACGAATAAAATAATATTATATCCGTCTCTTTTTAATCATTGCGAATGAAACATAACTAGCAGCGTTAAATCTAGTCACTGCTGTTCGAACGCAGCTTCTTGTTTCGTTGATGGGAGGGGTTCGGTTTTGGCGGGAATCCGAACAAGTCGAGATTTTTTTGCTATCGAGTTTTTATTTGCCAATTCGTTTGTTTGTGGTCTTTCTTCGCGGAAAACCGGTCGAGAAGATGAAGGCGAAGAGGAAACGGAAAAAGGAAGACAAGAGGTCTCCAGAGGAGTCACTTTCGTCCGATTTATCGGACTGTGAAAATTTGGCGGGAAAAGATGATCTTGTGGAACAGGCGGGAACTACTGAGCTCAACTTCAACACCACAGCTACTACATCAAAATTGAATTCACTCGATAAGTACCAACCATTCTTCATTAAAGACTACACCCGTGCATACCCTGAGGATTCGGGAGCACTGGATTTTATCGTATTCATAGAAAGCACAGAACCTAACAAGCCGATTGGAGACAGAGATATTATGAGCTTATCAAACTCTTTCAAAAGATACATTAAGGGCATCAAACAGTTCAAGAGGATAAATCGATACAAAATAGGCGCAATATTTGAAAAACCAGAGCTAGCCAATGCAGCTCTCGGTAACAAAACTTTTTTGGATCAATTCAAGCTTAAGGCTTCCATACCTGCATCTGCAACTGAAACCACTGGTGTCATCACCTCGGTCCCTACCAACTTATCCAATCATAAAATTTTTACCAACATAACAAGCACAAAAAAAATTATATCAGTAAGAAGATTCATGCGTAAAGTAAAGAATGAAAATGGTTTCCAACTAGAACCCACTCCTACTATTTCCATTACATTTGCATCAAATACTCTACCGGACTATATTGACATGAACTTATGGAGATTTAGAGTGGCTCAATACATACCCCGTTTAAAACAGTGCTTCCGATGCTTGCGCTTTGGGCACATATCAAAATATTGTAAAAACGGAGAGAGGTGCTCAATATGCAGTTGCGAAGGGCACAATTATAGAAATTGCTCTACGGAACATGCCAATGCTACCTGTTATAATTGTCAAGGTAATCATGTCGCTATATCAGGGTTATGCCCTATAAAAAAGAAGAAAATTGAAGAAAACAAAAATAAAACCAGAAAAGTTCAATACAACGAATTATTTAATGAAAAGTCATTCCCTTCCTTACCTACCACTAACACAGATCAAACAGAAAAAAATTATAATACGCAACTAAAATATAACCAAATATTACACACGAATAAAGAAAATTCAGTCGACTCTATCCTGAATAATTTGTTAAACTCTGAAAAGGCAATGAACATACTTCTCGAAATGATTGTAAAAGTTATAACAATGAGCAAAACTGGCGAGGCTCCTATCTCTGCGCAAAACATAAAAAGCGTTATTCACGACTCTATTAGAAAAAATAAACCTGTTATATAATGTCTACTTTGAATGTTGTACAATGGAACGCGCAAAGTTTGCTATGTCATCGACATATTCTCACTCAATTTTTATATGAAAATGATATACATATTGCAATAATTTCTGAAACTTGGTTAAAACCACAACAACGTTGTAAATTTAGAGGATATCAATTGGAAAGATCTGATTCTGGAAATTCACACAATGGAGTAGCAATATTAATTCATAATAGTCTAAGCTACACAAAAATTATCACCACAAGTGACAACTCGATACAAAATATAGCTATCAAATTATCTTACAACAACAAATTTGTAACTATAGTTAGTTTATACAGTCCCCCGAATTGTACTCCACCTTTCACAAAAAGTAAGTTCGATAGATTAGTAAAAAATATCTCTGAGCCAACGATTATTGCGGGCGATTTTAATGCTCATCACACTTTTTGGGGATGCAATAACACTGATTCACGTGGAAGGGACATTTTGGAAATAATTGATGACAACAATCTTGTTCTTTTGAATAACGGTGAAGTGACAACAGTTGGTTCCAGTAGATGGCGGCCAAATGCACTCGATCTCACAATGGTATCTTCTTCTTTAGCATTGTCTTGTAACTGGACGGTCCATGATGACCCTCTCGGAAGTTATCACCTGCCAACAATAACAAAAATATTATTAGCCAACAACACATACAACAATCAAGAGACTGCAAACAATTTTCCAAAGCATCCAAACTTTAGACTCGTAAATTGGAAAATATACTCAGATTTAGTTTCGAGAGAGCTCGAACATTTTAACTTTGATAATCTTAACCCAATAGAATCTTATGATTCTTTTTGTAATATTTTAAATGCAGCTATTGAGAAGTCTATACCCAAACGGAAGCATTCATCCACACCTAACTCCACTTTTCGGCATTCAAAACCCAAACTTTCTGTTCCCTGGTGGAATGAAAAATGCAGCTCAGCTGTAGAAAATTCCAGGAAAGCATATGCAACATTTAAACTAAATTGTAATGACGAAAATTACATAGAATTCAAACGATTGCAAGCACTTAAAAAACTCATTTTAAAAAGAGAAAGAAGCGAAAGCTGGCAAAGGTTATGTGAATCATTTAACAGATATACACCCGTTTCTAAAATTTGGAACACTATTAAAAAATTTAATAATACCTACCAAAGTAATAGTCACAACACAAATCATGACTGGATTAATGATTTTTTGCAAAAGTATACACCCGATTATGTTGAAAATCAACTACATTCAATCAATAGTTCTGTTCCTAACAATAATGAAAATGAGTACCTTACAAAATATTTTACTTTACAAGAACTGAAATCTGCCTTAAATTCTAGACGAGATACTGCATGTGGATTAGATATGATTCCATATAAAATGCTACGTCACTTAAACCACAACAGTCTGGTAATATTTTTAAACACGCTTAATAAGCTGTGGTGTACTTCCATAATTCCATGGGAATGGAAAATAGATTGTCTCATCCCAATACTTAAACCAAACAAAAGTAAAGACGATGCAAATTCTTATCGACCTGTGGCATTGACTTCGTGCATTGGAAAAATTTTTGAACAGTTAATTAAACAACGTTTAGAATTTTTTATAGAAAGAAACAACATTTTACCTAGCAATCAATTTGGTTTTAGGAGGGGTCGATCCGCTAGAGAAAGTTTCAGCCATCTACATCTGGATATTTCAAAAGCTTTCTCATTAAATCACGATACCGTGTGTGTTTTTTTAGATGTCGTCGGCGCATTTAACAACATCGATCACTTTACACTTGCATCGATCTTGAACTCTTTGGGCATTCCAGCAAAATTAATAAATTGGATATATAATTTTTTAAATGGCAGGGAAGTATATGTGAAATACAGCAACTCTCTTTTTGGTCCCAGATTTTCCTATAGGGGAACGTCTCAAGGTGGGATATTAAGTCCCCTCTTATTTATAATTTATATTCACAAATTAAACTCAAAACTAGGATTTGATGTAAATAACCTCCAATTTGCAGATGATTTGGTTATTTATTGTTCCATTGGTGATAGAGCGACTACATTGACTTGTATAAATAAAGCCATGGAGAATTTGTATAAATATTTTACTGAGTTAAATTTAGATATAAGCCCAGAGAAAAGCAAAGTTGTTATATTTAGTAAAAATAAATACAAATTAAAAGCCGAAGTCTTCTACAATAACACTCTTCTTCCGGTAGTTGAAACCGTTAAGTTTTTAGGAATAATATTTAACAGTAACTTATCTTGGAACTCTTATGTCGATGGCATAGCAGACAAAGCGTTAAGATCATACAACATTTTGAGGTCCTTAGCGGGCACCTATTGGGGCGCGGATCCGAAAATCCTAATAATGCTTTTTAAATCTTTGATACGTAGCCATTTTGAATATGGTTTTCTATGTTTTTCTCATCATTGGAAACTTATAGAGAAACTGGAAAAAATACAAAATAAAAGCTTACGTTTAATAACTGGAGCGATGATGTCAACTCCCATAGTATCCATGCAAGTAGAATGTAACATTCCTCCACTGAGAATCCGCTTCAAATATCTGAAATTAAAATTTTTGTTAAAGCTTCTATCCATATCAAATCATCCTCTGTTTACCAAAATTCAACATCTCCTTTCCATCCCATCCGATCCTAGTCATCATCCTTACATCCTGAGAGACTTTTCAAATATATTACATTACAAAAATGAATATGAAATACAAGCCAATTTCAACTTTCCTTGCTATTTGGGAAAATATGACAGCAAATTCTACGGAATTCCAATTCAAATAGACGAAAACTTGGAGTGCAAAGAAGAATTTTTAGAACAAATTTCAAGTTACAGAGGTTACAGAAGAATATATACCGATGGTTCGAAAACAGTTCGTGGGGTCGGCTGCGCGATCTATGACGAGACAACCAAGAGAGGTTATGGCATTAAGATTCCTAGTTCTGCATCAATATACACTTCTGAAGCTTTGGCAATTCAAATCGCACTCGAGTTCATCGAAGTTCAACAACACTATACGTGGATAATAATAAGCGACTGCATGAGCGTTCATAGAGCCCTACAGAATACGAAACTAGATGCCAATACTCACTATGTCATACACCAAATACGGGATAAACACTTTTCCTTGATACAGCAAGGCTACGAAATATGTTTTTTCTGGATTCGCGGCCACATAAATTTGAAGCCACACGACTCAGCAGATTATCTAGCTAGAACGATAGCTGACAGCAACCTGAATATTTGCCATATTAAGAATGTTGCCCTACCGCAATCGGAATTTGTAGCGAAAATAAAACAGGAAATTATCCACGAATGGACCGAACAATGGAAAATGTCCAATACGGGTCGTTGGTACGCCGAAATAAACGATTTAGTTGGGAAAACACCTTGGTTCAATAAAACCTTACCAAAAAGAAGAAAATATTATACAACAATTTGTCGTCTACGTTTCGGACATTGTCTTTTTCAATCCCATCTTTACAGATTAAACCTTATCGACACCGCCGTATGCCCACACTGCAACTTAGCTGATCAATCCCTGGACCACCTCTTCTTTCATTGCTGTGCTTTTGATGAGCAAAGAGAAAAACTATATAAATGCTTAGAAATTACATACAAAGAAAGAGAAAAAATCCCGCTCGACCTGAAAAAGATATTAAGTCAACCGACCAACTTTGAACCCATATTTCTATATATACATGAGACAATAGAAAGTATTTAACTACATGACACTCCAGAATTGACTACAATCCATAAGATACAATAAAGAGAAGGCTGTATAGCGAAAGCTTTTGCCTGTCCATTGGATAAAGAAACAAAAAAAAAAAAAAAAAATCGTTGATGGGACGTGTCGTGGCGCTGTCATTCGCCGCTGACGTTGCTTTCTGTTGTCAAAGTAGCTTCCTTCAGCTTAGCCATTCTCTCACTTTTCTGGTTTTCGCGACAGCAGGTCGTCCACGGGAAACCCACTGCCAGAAAGTAGTCCAGCCTAGTGCTTGAGGAAACTCGCTCCAAATCACAGGTAAGTCAATTCATACCATTAATTCTCCAGGCGATTGTTTTTAACTAGGCCTCAGCCATCTGATAAAGTCATACATGTCCACCGTCGCGTGCAGTGAAATCCAGGCGCCCTAATCTCACTCTATTTCACCTGTTCAAGCAATCATGCTTCTATTTGTAAAATAATTTATGTAAATTGGGTTACCTACTAATTTAGGAGAATTAGATGTACCCCTAGTGCAGTTGCAGCGACCAGCAAGATTTTACATTAGTTATAATGAAATCGCCATGGAGCGGCCAACAAGATCTGTTGCGACAGATGTTCGGCCCGGGCTGGTCGCTGGCCGCTCCTGCCGCTGTAATCGATATCATCGATATCTATAAAAACATTGGGTGGAGCATGTCAGGCTATATGTCTATAGTTGTTGAATAAAAATATTTCCAAATGTTCATGATTTATTTCTGAAAATAGTGAAGCAGCTTGTTCTAAAAGAACTGGCAAAATAAGATGACGATTTGAGCAAGCCAGTGTGCCTGCATATTAATTTCTTTTATTTGGTTCGCGGGAGTAAACAATGGCACCCATATTTTTTTTCTGCTTATAGATAATTGTAATGTATAGGTTATGGGTGTTTGTGCTTGCAGAATGGACCAGGTTACGAGATTTGTGGAGCCGGGCAAGCAGTTCGCGAAGGATTCTCTCCGGCTGGTGCGTCGCTGCACAAAACCCGACCGCAAAGGTGATTTTTCAATTGAAGGGTGGTCTTCATATAAATCAAGAATACGAAAATAAAAACGATAATTCATCAACATAAAAAAAATTGTGAAGGTCTATTAGTGATTCTAGGTAACCTCTAATGATAACATTAAATCAGTCCTATTCAACATTATTGAGGTAATAACATGGGTGTAAACATTTAGTATGTATACATCATTAGATACCAAGTATGTACATACTATAATACTTTCTATTCTTTTGGTACAATTACCATCGGCAATGTACTAAATTATCATCTTACACATCACATACACTGTCGCACAGACACACCCTCACACACAACCTACACAGATCCCAGCTGAAAACTAGCACCATTTATAGTCAATGACGAGCAAGTCAAACTGAGCTAATTCTATTTAGTGTACGACCCACCACTTTAAATAAATGGCGATGCACTACAAAATTATAAAACGCACCAAATTGTACAAAACGGTAGAATAAGTATCTTTGACATGACGTTACATTGTATGAACCAACAAATGATCACGAGTGATACCTAAACTAGCTTTACAGTGTATGTTATGGACAGCATTATTAAATGCTTAACATTCTAATAAAAAATAAAAAAAACATCCAAAATAGTTTGGTGTAATTGGAAACTTTTCACTTTAGATTTCATGATAATAGCTTTACAGTGTATGATATGGACAGCATTATTAAATGCTTAACATTCTAATAAAAAAATAATTCGTCCAAAATAGTTTGGCGTAATTGGAAACTTTTCACGTTAGATTTCATGATAAGCAACCCTTTTTTTTTTCAAAATAACTGAAACTCTTCAAGCATGTCTCCAGAATTATATAGAAATGTACTTTTATCCTGCTTAGACGACTTTACAACTAGTAGGCGAGGGAGACAACCAAATTCGAAACTCTGTGATTCCCACAAATCAAGACCATGTTGTGTCAATCTAACATCTAGCATCCTCAGTGATTTTACGTCATTGCTTTTTGGACAGTAACGGATTTGGCAGTGATTTCAATAATCATGGCAAGTCAAGCATATAAAAATTAATATGCTTACATGAAGATTGGCTTGCATACATAAATCAGTGACATATTAAAGGCAGTTTTCAATCCCAATAATTAAAAAATATTGGGATTAATTTTTCCCAAATAATTGGGAATTATTTCCTCACATCGGCTTAGGAAATCTTAGTCAAATGAGTTTTAATGTGCTCTATATTTGTTCCAGAATTCCAGAAGATCGCGATCGCTACGGCCATTGGATTCTGCATCATGGGTTTCATTGGATTCTTTGTCAAGTTAATACACATTCCCATCAACAACATCATCGTCGGCTCTTAGATTAGATTTCTGCACTCATTTTTATTCATAAGATAATATCACCTATTTAATTAAACATTATGTACCGAAAATCTAAATAAATTCACTTTGCCTATTAGTTTTTTCATTTGGTAGTAAAAGAATAAATACTTTGTCTATGGCAGCGGTGAAATGTGGATATATCGAATCTTTTCCACTTTATTAAACAAATTCCACGCTGGTTTTACTGTCCCAATAGGAGGGCAAAAATAATGTTGCTGATATTTGTCAAACACTTGACAGATGTGGTCCTGCTTTCTGATGCGGGAAATAAATTCAAATATTTACAGAATGACCTTATAAATACCGGTATCGAAAATAAATCAACTATTGAATTTTAAAATAGACAAAAGTAAATTCTCATCATAAAAATGAAAAAAAAAAAAACAGCTAGGAAACATTTTCGAAACAAATCTTTCAACAGCGCTAGGTGTTTGTTTACCTACCTAAAAAGATAGGTTGAAACCTTTTTTGAACTTCGGATATTTTTTAGGGAATAGGCTTTCTGAAACTAGAAATATTTTTCATGGTTATTGGTTTAATTTTAGTAAATATACTTTTTCGTACTAAACAGGTATGTTGCTTAACCCAAGGAATGTGATATGTATGTATGTATATTCGACCATGAAGCAAGAACACATTAATTGACTGTTAGTAGGAGGCATTCATTATTGGAGGAGGAACTGTAGGAGAATTCCAAATTATTGGTATACAGCCGGTGGCAAAATTGGTAGACGCAATACACGTGAATGCTATGTTTTGCTGGTTCGGGTCCAACCTTGCAGTATATTTGTAAAGTAGTTCTTTTTACAGGGCTCTTTCTTAAATTAATGTGTCCTTGCTTCACGGTCGATTATACATACATACATATCACATTCCTTGGTTTAATTTTACTTCATCTTATGATATCCAGCATGGGTTTTACTCGTGCAGGTCATGAGGTCACCTGTATAAGACGTAATCACATACCAATAATAACAAATACACATTGAGTAACAAAAAAATATATTTCTAGTACATTGAGCACAAAACAAATAACGGTTAGGCGGGTCTAGTCAGTAGCTTTCTGCACGACGTGAATGTAGAAGGCGGGGTTGGGCACGGCATCCAGCGGCTGGAAGTCTGCGTATAGTTTGTATGAAGCGCGTGCGCCGAACGCCTCCCGCAGCATGTCCGTAAACACGGAAAGCTTGTGAGGGTAGTACGCGAGCCGGAACTCACTGTCACACAAGATGGCGTCAATTAAAAAGTGCAGTTGTATAATTTTAGAATAAATCACATGAAAATATTTGAGGCGGTGTGGTAGACTCTTTTAAAACAAGCTGTGCTAACATGTAAAAAGTTAAGTTGTATCATTTTATAAAAAGCACAGTTAAAATTAAACAAATGACTCAATAATACCTCTAATTAAAAAAAGCTTGTGAAATACATTTATGTGATTACTAAAATTTGCCTTGACTTAAAAATGTTTTTTTTTTATGCAACCTGGCATGGATGGCTAATACCACACAACTATTAGCCCAATTCACCACATTCCCGCAGGAATTAGGTGCCATTACAGGACCTTCCCTTTATGAGCACGGCTACATGCGATGGAAAACACGGACAATTTTTTTCATTGCCCATTCGACCATCCTTTCATCCAATGCGATGGTACGAACCCACCTAGTATAGGAAAGGGACCTACAGTTTTACATGGATTCCGAACCATGGAGCAGCTCGCATTCGTGACGAAATGCACTTATCGAACTCGGAAAGAGAATGAAAGTGGTGCATGTCGGGGCGAGGATTTGGACTCAGATCTCTGGTACGCTAGGGAAGTAGATTATTTCCGATCAACACGTAAATTAAAATATCAAATAATAGCGATACAAGTAGGAATATACGAAGTAATCTAAATTCTGCAAAATATGCTATGATTGTTTTGTGCACAACAAAGTATAATTGGTTTTTATCTGTAAGTAGGTAGGAATTTAAAAAAAATATTTGAAAAACGAATGATAAAATGTATTACTTACTATGTTAAATATTAATATTAATAACTAATAAATTGGTAGATACATATTTTTTTTTGTTTATGTATAATGATAAAATGTATTACTTACTATGTTAAATATTAATATTAATAACTAATAAATTGGTAGATTAATATATTTGTTTATGTAGTATAGGAAAGAGCTACGGCCCAAGAAATGTCCCTGTATTTATTTATTTTCGGAGTTTATGTGTAACTATAATATATTTTGGTGTATTGTTGTGAGTTGTATTTTATATCAAATCCACATGTATTTTGACAATATGCTTATAGCTCCACTAGTTTTCAGTTTTCACCATAGCACGGATCAACTGAATGTACCGACCTGCGTTCTGACGCTGCATCGTTTTCGCTTCCGTCGATGCAGTAGTCGAGCGTGACGAGTTGGGGCTTGCCAGCCACCACCAGCACTGACGTCTTGATGTCAACTTTGTGCTTACTCTGCAAAGACATTTTTATTGTTACGATTTTTTTAAATTTTTTTTATGTAATTGGACATGGATGGCTACGAACTGACCGTCAGATATTAGCCTACCACACCACATGGGAACTAGGTGCCTTGCCAGGACCTTCCTTATATTGCTCGGCTAAATTGAACTGGATGGAAAACACGGACAATTTTTCATGGCCGCTTCGACCATCTTTTCATCCAATGCGATGTTACCAACCCGGGCGGGCTTAAACCCTACCACCTAGTAGGGCAAGGGGACCTACAGTTTTACATGGGATTCCGAACCATGGAGCAGCTCGCATTCGTGATGCACTTATCGAACTCGGAAGAGAAAGACAGTGGTGCAAGTCGGTATTGAACCCAGGCCTCTGGTACGCTAGGCCAGTCCCCGCGTCACTAGGCTATGAGCTGCTCGAGCATAAATAACATAAGTGGGTTGTGGGTTTTCTCTGGACGGTGTTTTCCTTCACATACTGCCAACATTATACGGATTCCGTTATTGTTTGCGGAATGACTTTGCATAAAGTAGGTACCGACTCACATCTAGTAGGTATCTGGTGAACGTGCTCTTGCCGCGATCATTGATACGAAACTGGTTGGCTAAGAGGTCAACCGATTACAGCACAGGTCGGCTGATGAATTGGACGAATAAGGCCTAGATTTGTTAATTGCCTTTCATACATACCATGACACAACGATCCCAATAGGGACTTAAAAGCAACCGAGTTTTTGAAAATTGCCGGGCATGTTTTTTGACATGTAGATATTTGGTAAAATTGATGCAAACTTTGTCTAGAGTATTAAACTATAGACACAGTTCCTAGATAAAAAAAATATCTAGGAAAAGGGTAGGCCCTGCGACCATACTTTTGTATGGATCTTGACATGGATCTGTCATGATATTAAACGTGTAAACACCTCATTCCCGAAGGAATATGATGCGATGCCATTGCAGCACCTTCAATTTAAAACGCAGACATTTTTTCATTACAGTTTCGACCATCTTTAATAGAACCAGGGTGCGTTTAACTCTATTATCTAGTAAGTGGGGAAGGGGCCTGTAGTTTTACATGGGTTCCAAACCATTGAGTGGTCTGCATTCGGGTATGCGCATTGCAATTTCGAATAAGAAACAAAGAGGTGTATTACCTGACCTTGGATTCGAACCCGTGGTGCGGGCAGCACAGCTAAACATTGTACTAATGACCGCCCTGCACCTGTTGTAATAGATGGACGTTGCTCTAGTGTCCGTGATGGTGGTCGTTGAACAGCAGCACGCCGGGCATAATAAGGCACGCCGCGAAGTTGGCGATGGCCGCCCTCTGCTCGCGCTGGTCTCCCCACGCGTCAAGCAGGTGGGCGAAAGTCTCATCAGCAAACACTCACATTGTAATAGATGGACTTCCATGGAGTCGCGCCAGTGTTCGTGATCGTGTCCTGGTTTCGGTGGTCGATGAACACCAGCCCGCCGGGCTTGAGACACGCCACGAAGTTGGCGATGGCCGCCCTCTGCTCGCGCTGGTCTCTCCACGCGTCAAGCAGGTGGGCGAAAGTCTTGTCAGCTAACACTCACATTGTAATAGATGGACTTCCCTGGCGTCGCGCCAGTGTCCGTGATGGCGTCGTAGTTCCGGTGGTCGATGAACAGCAGCCCGCCGGGCTTAAGGCACGCCGCCAAGTTGGCGATGACTGCCCTCTGCTCGCGCTGGTCTTCCCAAGCGTCAAGCAGGTGGGCGAAAGTCTCGTCAGCTAACACTCACATTGTAATAGATGGACTTCCCTGGCGTCGCGCCAGTGTCCGTGATGGCGTCGTAGTTCCGGTGGTCGATGAACAGCAGCCCGCCGGGCTTAAGGCACGCCGCCAAGTTGGCGATGACTGCCCTCTGCTCGCGCTGGTCTTCCCAAGCGTCAAGCAGGTGGGCGAAAGTCTCGTCAGCTAACACTCACATTGTAATAGATGGACTTCCCTGGCGTCGCGCCAGTGTCCGTGATGGCGTCGTAGTTCCGGTGGTCGATGAACAGCAGCCCGCCGGGCTTAAGGCACGCCGCCAAGTTGGCGATGACTGCCCTCTGCTCGCGCTGGTCTTCCCAAGCGTCAAGCAGGTGGGCGAAAGTCTCGTCAGCTAACACTCACATTGTAATAGATGGACTTCCCTGGCGTCGCGCCAGTGTCCGTGATGGCGTCGTAGTTCCGGTGGTCGATGAACAGCAGCCCGCCGGGCTTAAGGCACGCCGCCAAGTTGGCGATGACTGCCCTCTGCTCGCGCTGGTCTTCCCAAGCGTCAAGCAGGTGGGCGAAATTCTCGTCAGCTAACACTTACATTGTAATAGATGGACTTCCCTGGCGTCGCGCCAGTGTCCGTGATGGCGTCGTAGTTCCGGTGGTAGATGAACAGCAGCCCGCCGGGCTTAAGGCACGCCGCCAAGTTGGCGATGACTGCCCTCTGCTCGCGCTGGTCTCCCCAAGCGTCAAGCAGGTGGGCGAAAGTCTCGTCACCAAACACTCACATTGTAATAGATGGACTTCCCTGGCGTCGCGCCAGTGTCCGTGATGGCGTCGTAGTTCCGGTGGTCGATGAACAGCAGCCCGCCGGGCTTAAGGCACGCCGCCAAGTTGGCGATGACTGCCCTCTGCTCGCGCTGGTCTCCCCAAGCGTCAAGCAGGTGGGCGAAAGTCTCGTCAGCAAACACTCACATTGTAATAGATGGACTTCCCTGGCGTCGCGCCAGTGTCCGTGATGGCGTCGTAGTTCCGGTGGTCGATGAACAGCAGCCCGCCGGGCTTGAGACACGCCGCGAAGTTGGCGATGGCCGCCCTCTGTTCGCGCTGGTCTCCCCACGCGTCGAGCAGGTGGGCAAATGAGTTGCCGAGGCAAATGACGGCGTCGAACTGAGCGCCGGCGCCTTGGAAGCGTTCCACGTCGCCGTGCAGTGTCACCCAGTTGGCTTCTTCGATCACTGGAATGGGACAGTGATGGGTTAGTGGTGATAGGTACTGTGGCTGGTTACGACACGCGAATTGTCGTATTTTCAGCAACATCAGCAGCCATATTCTCGGAAACCTTTAGTTCGATAAATCAGCTTTTATAGAGGTTGTTAAAGCTATTTTTTCGAGGGAAAGATTTTTTATTCTTGAGCAAGGATTTTCAAGAATGGCATGCTGGTGTAGGACAACACGGATGCAATTACTTATAGGCTAAACTTCGTCGGTCGCTGAGTAAAGCGTAAGACTCGTCCATCAGGCGAATTGCCAAGATCTCTTTCTGATGTAACGATGTCCATGCCGGAAGCTATAAGTAGGTGTCGGATATTTTTTTTTAACTGGAGGAATAGCAATAAAAGACGACTTGGAAGTGTTTCTAGGTATTCTGTTTACTTTTGCGTAAGTGACCTACTTATACATTCCGATTAAAATTCATAAGAAAATACTACCGAGCACTGAAATAGCTTTGCAGGAAAAAAAATATCCTGCAATCATATGTACTTAGGTAGGTATCCGATTCTTACCCCAATCGTCGTATTTGGGCTGTTTCCTCCTCTCCCAGCGAGACTTCAGGGCATGTTTCAACATCTTATCGGACGCGTCCACCGAAACCACGTCGAAGCCTTCTTCCACCAGCATCATGGAGTCCACACTACACAAAAACACACACAATCTTAATAAATATTCAAGAATTGGATATCATTTTAACTCAATTATTCATCAAAGGTTTTAGTCTCTTTTTTAATAAAATTTACTGGACATGGTGGGCTATAATATCACAACTACTGACATGATTTTAGCCCACCGCAATCCAGGAGGAACTACCTACGTAAAACATCAGCCTTAAGCAAGTACAAAATGATATACAAATAATAGTCCACTGACGCTACGAGCCTAGCATGACTATGAACATTTAACTATACAGGCTGTAAAGTAACTGAGTTCATCTATAGCCTTCAAGGTGGTTAGGAAGTATCGAGAATTGAATTGAAAATAATGTTTTCATACATTGTTCAAAATTTCTAAAGCAATTTTGTATGGAGGAACCATTTGATTTCCTCAATTTTCCCACTATTAATTTCACGAATCGACTTAGCTTCTGATACTTTACCGACTCCCTTAAAGGTTATAAATAAATTCAATTACACCTGTATAGACATATCGATGGCGCATTCCTAAGGTGCACCTGGACTAAGGAGGAGGGAGGTAGACCTGGACACACGGCGGAGTGGAACTTGGCCGGTCCCCTCCAATTGCCACCGGCTGCGCAGAAAATAAATCCTCGCTTGCGCGGCGTTGCTTCCCAAGATCCACCCAGGCTAACCACCAGGCCCCACTCACCCGGTGCCGCAAGCGGCGTCGAGCACGCGCCGGCAGCCGTGCTGGCGCAGCAGTCCGATCAGGAAGTCTTTGTAGTTCTGCGTGCGCTCGTCGCAGTTGCCGATGAACTTCTGCCAGACGCGCGCCGCGCGCCCGTCCGCGTACTGGTCCTTCACGCCGTCCTCGGAGATGCCCTCCGAGCGGCTGTGGAACCACCCAGGCTAACCAGCAGGCCCCACTCACCCGGTGCCGCAAGCGGCGTCGAGCACGCGCCGGCAGCCGTGCTGGCGCAGCAGCCCGATCAGGAAGTCCTTGTAGTTCTGCGTACGCTCGTCGCAGTTGCCGATGAACTTCTGCCAGACGCGCGCCGCGCGCCCGTCCGCGTACTGGTCCTTCACGCCGTCCTCGGAGATGCCCTCCGAGCGGCTGTGGAACCACCCAGGCTAACCAGCAGGCCCCACTCACCCGGTGCCGCAAGCGGCGTCGAGCACGCGCCGGCAGCCGTGCTGGCGCAGCAGCCCGATCAGGAAGTCCTTGTAGTTCTGCGTACGCTCGTCGCAGTTGCCGATGAACTTCTGCCAGACGCGCGCCGCGCGCCCGTCCGCGTACTGGTCCTTCACGCCCTCCTCGGAGATTCCCTCCGAGCGGCTGTGGAACACCGTGTCCGCCATCGCTCTCCGCTGCAGTCATCACTATTCGTTAGGACTACATAGATAGTTTGAAGCGAAGGAGCGGAGCATGAATGGCTAGTGCCACACCCACAGTCATGATATTAGCCCCGCATTCCCAAAGAAATTATGTGCAATGCCCGGACCTTCCCTGTATGAGCACGGCTACATAGTTCCTGCAACGATGTCCCTTCCACCCATTATACCATCGGTCAAAGCGCCTCAGGCAAGGAATGCAGCCTGTACACTTTCTTCCAATTAGAACCGACCGATCCAGTAGATCCTTTATGTATACGGTCCTCTAAAAGTAATGTGAAGAAGCACCGCGGTACACCAGCCGTTATATAGTTCCACTGAGCTCACAACCCCCTAAAAAGTTCAAAGCCTGTCAAGTAAAAAGTTTTGCAAATTGTTTAGTTCGCACCAGGATCCTTGACCACCGAGCTACGCGACTTGTTACTAGGGACTTTGAAGGGTTTCCGATCCGAACCATGCAGTTATTGTTAAATTGTATGAACATTTCAAACTGTGAAAGAAAGATACATCCTTGGAACCAAACCTGGTCTCCAACCCAGAACGCTACCGTTGCTTGCCACTTATTTATATAGGTACTTACACTTATAGCTTTAGTCTGTGATATGATATGCGTTACACCTACCACGCACAAGGTAACATTCATCCAAGAAATACTTACATTTGCTCGAGTTTTGCGCTCCCTGATAAAGATAACTCGAAGAAGAAAAATTGTCATATAATTACGTTATAACATTTTGCTCGTACGGTATCCATATCGGTAACGAGTGTTTTTTTTAAATTATTTATCAGCGCATCTAATGGCAAAGTTCGCAAGATAAAACGGTTTTCTGTGTTTCCAACCATCCCGTAACAGCAAAGAATATAAGATGATACCTACCTATAATTTTGGTAGGAGAACATGATTAGAATTTGATCTTTAGGCGCTCACCTTAGAATGTTCATACCAAAAACAGTCTCCTATCCCTTTTGATTAACTATATGAAAATTTTTCAGACCGCAAAAGAAAATGCGTGAAAATTACTACAAGGCAGTATGGTATGTGAACATGAGTGAAAAATCCTCAAGTGTGCGTATGATGACGTCGTTTTCCTCATTACGATGACACTTTGCATACCATAAATATGAAAACCGTGGTGGATGCCTACATCGAGTAAGAGCGGAAAAAATATTGTATTTTCCATTACATTCATTGTAATGAGAACCACATAAATTATTCCTAGGAAATAGCTAAGTAGTAGCATTTATAATGCCCAAGTATCTCTTTGAGGAAATCAGAAGGAATTCAACAATTAAGTGATATATCTATTGGGGAAAAATATCTCGATGGGGACAAATCAGATACAAAAATGTACATATATTACTTATTCATTAGTTGCAAGCTACACTTTGGGGAAAACTTACGGTAAGTAATTAATTGTGGCCTTAAGCCTCTGATTCATACCAAGAATTCTCCTCGTTAACCAGTCGAGGCAGTTTAGTAAACCATGTAGAATGCATTAGGGTGGTGGCGTCAGCCTTTCTAGTAAATAGTTAGATGACAGCCATTGGGTGAACGAGATTGGACCGCGGGCAAAGAATACGCTGGGTACCCTGCGACAGCGCCGTAGCTACAGTAGAATTTGAGGTAGGGCACAGTTTACATGGCACATTATCTGAGTTGATGGTATGTTTTCAGGTAGGGCATTGGTATTTTAAGGTAGGACATTGTCCCACAATGTCCACCCTAGCTGCGGCCGTGCCCGTATTTCGGTTCTCCGGAGCTGGAAATGACACCTAAGATGTTGTTTATGTTTAACAAGTAAACCAGATAGTGGGGAAAGTATTTTTCCTTGAAGTTCACGTAATGTTACGAATCCCACGTAATGCCGACCGAAATTGCCTTTTTTCATGGAACTGGATATGGATGGCTCATGTTACAAACGCATCTCCGAAAGAAATAGGTGGTGTACCAGCAGGAGTGGATGAACGATTTTGATAAGGGTAGGAAAACAATAATTTACTTTGAGAATGCCGGTTCGGAACCCATATACAAGTAAAGACCCCCTGATTACTTACTAAGAAGTAGGGTTAAGACCATTCGGGTTAGTAAGTACCATCTCATTAATTGGCCGAAGCTGCAATGAAAATTCCGTCAAGTCAATGTAGCCGTGCGATATAAGGAAGGTCCTGGCATAGTGTCACTTAGTTCCCATGTGGTGTGGTTCCCATGTTCCCATAGGTGTGGTATTATCCATGTCCAGTTACAATACTCCCTATCCAACCCTTGTGTCTTCATCATTTTAGAATATCTAATGCTTACAAAAAATGCTACCAAATCACAGTCCAAAAACAACTTGCGCATGTCTACATAGGCTCGCACAAAGTTGTCGGTCAAATTAAAATGTCATAACACTTTTCGGGCTCGTACAAATCCTTTCAACTCGCAAATGCATAAAATTGTGCAAGCCTAGACTTGGGCAAGCATTTAAGTATGTGTGTGTGTGTCGGCAAGTTAATTAGCAAGCATGGTTCAACAACCTCTATTATATAGTTCGTTCCAAGCGAAAATATGCATAAGAGTACGTATAATTTTATTTTGCACACTCCAAAGAACTAGGAAGCATGCGTCCGTGATCAAAGCATGATAGTGCGATTCATACCATCACGGTATGAGACCGATTACCGGCCTAAACAAAAAGGTGCGTAGTAGGCAGCTAGCATGAAAGGACGTGAGTCGAAACCGCAACTCGTTTGTATGGGGGCAGCCTTTAAATACTCTATTTATACAGGCGTTTTTCTTAACGATTTTTTTTAACTCAAACATATACACCCTATTTGCAACGGCTAGTACACAACTTGGGACTAATTTGAAATTGTAATGTGATGCTATAGTACACAGGTGGATGGCATATTGATCGACATTTTTTTTGCATGTACTGTACTGTTGAAACCAACGCTGCCTTCAACCTGTTACTCACTACCAGGTTTCCAATTGATACGTAATGATAGAACTAATAAAGGCTGGGGTGGTGTTGCCATCTACCTTAGAGCTAACATCTCTTTTAAAATTATTGATAAATCTCCTTCCGAATATTCTGGCTCTGCAGAATATATATTGCTGGAACTTTCACTCAATCTGTCCAAACTTCTTCTCTGTGTTTTTTATTGTCCTCCTCAAATTAATTATTTCTCTCAGTTTGAAATTATCCTTGAAAAATATGTCTCGGAATATCAACATCTAGTTATATTAGGTGATTTTAATACATGTTTAATTAAAGATGATTATCGGTCCCGTAAGCTTCAAGCCCTAACTAGATCTGTAAATCTAGAGATTCTCCCACTTCAACCTACTTATCACATTCATGACTCCCACTCACTTCTCGATTTGATCATAGTTTCTCAGCCAGATTTGGTAAGTGCTTTTGGCCAAAAAATTGCACCCGGTTTCTCTAACCATGATCTAATTTTTCTTTCTTACAATATAAAACCTCCTAAACAAAAAGCCCGTATTCTTCTACAGCGTAATTTTAACAAGATGGATGCAGACGCCTTGAGAGAGGATGCAAGTAACATTGATTGGTCGTATCTATTAAGTTCTGATAGCATTGATGAAAAGGTCACTATTCTGTCTACTGTGCTCACACAGCTCTATGACAAACATGCTCCTGTTCATCCTGTGCGTGTTAAGCATATGCCCGCTCCTTGGCTGAATACCGACATTCGCCGCATGATGGCAAAGCGTGATGCCCTGAAGCGCAAACATAAACGTGATCCTACCGAACATAATTGGGCTTTGTATAAATCTGCAAGGAATCGGTGTACACAGATGTGTAGAAATGCTAAACGCCGCCACATTAACAACTCCATTAGTGACTGCTCTCCTAAAGACATGTGGAAATTTTTACGCACATTAGGTGTTGGTAAGTCTTCATCTGCGGCAAATCACTCGATTGACCTTGATGGGCTGAACCAACACTTCTCATCATCTCCTGTTTCAATAGACCCCGTATTAAAAGCCAATACATTACGGCAACTACATTCTTCTCGGCTTGTTGATACAGATCCTTTCGTTTTCACCCAAGTTTCTGACTGTGAAATTAAAAAGATCATACTTTCTTTAAAAAGCAAAGCTGTAGGTCCTGATGGTATGAGTCGTCAACTACTTGTCCCACTATTGGATAATATTCTACCTATAATCTCACACATAGTTAATTTTTCTCTATCGTCAGGTAATTTTCCTGCTTCCTGGAAACAAGCATATGTCATTCCCCTCCCCAAAATTTACTCACCTGTTGAGTTCAAAGACTACCGCCCCATATCTATACTCCCATTTCTCTCCAAGGTCCTGGAGCGTGCTGCTCACACTCAACTCACACAATTTTTAACACTTAATGATCTTTTAAGCCCATACCAATCTGGCTTTCGTCCATGTCATAGTACAACCACAGCCCTTGTCAAAATCACAGATGATATTCGCTTTGCCATGGATGATCGTCAGCTGACTCTTCTGGTTCTGCTAGATTTCAGTAGTGCCTTTAATTCAGTTGATGCTGATATCCTCATTGCTACCTTGCATTCTCTGAATATTTCACAGTCAGGACTTGATTGGTTTTCTTCTTACCTTCGGGGTCGTCGGCAGTGCGTCCGGGTGGACAATGTCACTTCACTTTGGTGTGACATCACTGCTGGTGTGCCTCAAGGCGGTGTGCTTTCTCCTCTTTTATTCTCAGTCTTTATTAACTCCATTGTTGGACTCTTCCTTTCTCGCTTCCATTTGTACGCCGATGACTTGCAGTTGTATAGGCACTTTCGACTTGATGATGTAATATCTGCTATCTCTCTCATGAACATTGACTTAGATACTGCTCTCGATTGGGCTAGTCGGTTTGGACTATTAGTCAATCCATCAAAAACACAGGCTATCATAATAGGCTCTCACATGATGTTGGCTAAGTTGGATCGTCAAAGTCTGCCTCCCATTGTTTTTGACGGGATTGCTGTCCCTTACAGCAAACATGTCAAAAACCTGGGACTCTGGATTGATGAAACTCTATCATGGAGTAAACAAGTCAGTGAAGTTAGTCGCAAGGTTTTCGGTAGCATGCACTCTCTCAAGCGTTTGCAAAACTTTATTCCTATCAACACTAAAATTACGCTCGTAAACTCTTTGTTGCTTCCCATACTTGATTATGCTGATATCTGCTATCCAGATTTAGATGAATACCTACTTAACAAACTTGACCGACTTCTAAACATTTGCATAAGATATATATATGGGTTGCGTAAGTTTGATCATATTTCTAATTTTCGCGCCTCACTTAATTGGCTTGACATTCGTAAACGCAGAAATACCCATGTTCTTTCCCTTCTCTTTGGTTTATTGAATAATCCAGCTGCTCCTAAATATCTTACTGATAGGATAGAACTCCTCTGTTCTCATGGCCTACCTCTCAGATCCTCAAATAATTTGCTTCTTGCTATTCCGGGACATAGTTCTTCATTCTACACGGATTCTTTCGCTGTCAGCGCTGCGCGTATGTGGAACCAGCTTCCACTTGATGTACGCACATCTCAGTCAATTAATATATTTAAAGAGCGTCTTAAATGTCATTTCCTTACTTCCTGATTGTTTCTTGTCACATTGTTCTAAAAAATCAAGAGTATTTTTTTTCACACTATTTATCAAATATATATATATATATATATATATATATATTTTATATGTAAATCTGTTCATATGTTCTAAAATAATATTTGTGTATTTGTATCTTATATCTATTAATATTTTTAAGTGTATGTACATATTTGTATGTAATTTATTTTAATATATAAATCCTTATTTTTAGGTTAGTTAATATTTTCGTTAATTCATTTTGTTTTACGTTCATTTTTTTTTTTGCCCGCCTCACTGCACCTCTCCTACATCTCTAAGGTTGAATGGTAGAGAATGCCTTATGGCATTAATTTCCGCCTTTTTGTACCGTATGGCTGCAAATAAAGTATTTTTTCATTTCATTTCATTTCATTTCATTACTGTTAAATGGGGGAACGGCAGAACGTCTAATATGCAGATCGTATAATGTCATATTTTAACAAAATTTTAAAACCATGCACAACGTATAATCGGCAGATCGTATAATTGTATACGTAGTGCATGAAGAAGTTTAAAAAATAAAATGTCTTATTTCTCCATGCATAACGTATAATAGTCACAACGTATAATATTATGATCTTTATTTAACAAAAAAAGAAAACCATGCATATCATATAATCCAAAAACTTTTCATACGATAAGCGCCCTTATGAATATACTTTTAAAGCGTATACTCGCACGCGACTTTTCGACCGTCTCAATTAGCATTGTAGAAAATTGTTACTCTTCAACAAATATCGATTCGTAACAATTTCAGCCTTAAATGTATCGTTATTAGGGCGCTATATGCAGTGCTTCTTGGCATATTATACGTTCTGCATGGTTCTTTTTTTTGTGAATTCATGTTAGGAATATTATACGTTGTGACTATTAGACGTTCTGCATGATGCAAAGAGTTGATTATATTTTTAAACTCATGCACAACGTATAACATTGTACGTTGTGAATATTATACGATATGCATGGTTTTCATTTTTTAGGAAAAAAATACTATTATACGTTGTGAATATTATACGTAGTGAATACGACTCCTGTTAAATTACCTTAAATTGTGGATAATATTCTTGCCACCCGTCAATAAAATACTGCTGAGGTCAATCAACACACTTGAAAAGTGGGGTGGGGCAAAATTTTCCAGGTTTTTTTTTGCCGATCTCCTTTGGTCCCATTTTTACCAATACACCCAACCTTATCCGTTTTGGAATTAAATGACCGCTCGTCCGCCCCTGCGCTGCGCGAGAGTGGTCAACTGGTCACCCCTTGGTGCTTGGCACCCAGAGCGGACCGCCTCCACCGCCCCCCCTTTATGTCGCCACTGGCACCGGCGAGTCAGTTCGCTTACTAATGAAATGATTTTCTCGAGTTCCAACGACACGACGACACAATTGCAACGAACATTCGATGTTGTGCGTCCCGAATTCGAAACCGAACTAAATACAGTTAAACGTTTTCCGCTAACTCTTGACTACGCTGCAGCCATACGAACGAGTTTCGAGTTTTTCCATGCTCGCTGTTTGCTGGAAGGCAACATATATAACAGCTGATAGCCGATCGGCATTGAGCAATTAACATGTCAAGGGCAGTGTTGCGGTAGGACATTTTGCAAGATAAGATTGAAAGAATGTATTAATATTATATTTGATGCAATGCACATAATACCTACCTCATGTTCCCTTATCCTCATTCCACGTCACCGTGACATTATAACTTCACTAGTGGTATTCCAGATTATTGTGAATTCACTCCTTTTCTTCTTAATAATAATTAAGTCCTCATTTCAGTGAAAACATAATTCTATGGGATACACTCAGTAATATTACAAAACCATAGGATAACCTTATTAAATTGTCTACCTCATTATTAAGTCATTTAGCACTGATCTAACTTATTATTATGTGACTGAACTTGGATGTCTAATACCACACCTGTCAGTCAGCGTGTTTGCGTCCACTGCTGGAGATAGGCCTCTCCATTTTTTCAGTCCTCCCGGCGCTCAGCGGTACGAAACCACTGCTTTCCGCTGACGATACCACACCTACTGTCATGATATCAGCCAAACACACCTCATGGAAACTAGGTGCCATGCACAGCTACATTTAAATGGATGGAAAACACAGACAATTTTCATTGCCGCTTCGACCATCTTTCATAAAATGCGTACCGAGGATGGTACCAACCTGGACGGGATTAACCCTACCACCTAGTAAGTGTAAGGAAGGAAAATCCGAACCACGAACGACGAATCTCTTAGGTAAGGAAGGGAACTTACAGTTCAACGTGAAATCCGTACCACGTCCAACTAATCCCTTACATGACATTGCAGAACCCACACAGCACAAAAATTACGTAGATACAGGGTTCCTCTATGCTTGACGTGGTTTGGTTTTCACGTAAGTTTCTAAGTTACTAAGTGGTAGTAATGAATATTGGCCGTGTGTTTCATACAGTTCAATAATATTCATATTAAAAATACAACCTCTGATCACGTTTTTGGTTATCATTATTACAAGATTTCACTTTCCTAACTTTTGCTTACAGTTAAACTACGAGTAAAAGTTAAATCGAAACAGCACAACATTTAAGGAATGTATGTGTTTGTCAAATATTATATGTATTTGAATATAATTTACCTGTATTTGTTTTGTTTTCCTAGCGAATATCTGTGAACCGTAGCGCCGCCGTCTCTCGAGTGGCTCGCAGTCAGCTCGGTGGCTTGTGAAAGACTGCGAGAGTCACGATTCTGAGCCACTGGTTATATTTTCAATGTACTTACAACATGAATCAGATCACTGCCTTGGCAGACATGTCTCACATGTGTGTTGGTTTATATGCTTGTTGTATGCACTACCGGTCGGTTAGTAGAGTATGCACTTATGTTATGGAACCTGGCATGGGTGGCGGACATAGAACCTAACATGGATGGCTAACCACACAACTGCCGTTGTGATTTTAATGCAATACACCACATTCCCGAAGGAATTAGGTGCCACGTCAGGACCTTCCCTTTATGAGCACGGCTAAATTGAACTGAATGGAAAACACGGACAACTTTTCATCCCCGCTTCAACCATAGTTTTATCCAATGCGGCGGTAACCAAACCACCTTAGTAGGTGCAGTTTTACATGGTTTCCGAACCATGGAACAGTTCTCATTCATAACGAAATGCACTTATCCAACTCGAAAAGAGCAAGAAAGTGGTGCATGACAGGGGCGAGGATTTGAACCCAGACCTTTCGTATGAAAGTTAATTCCTCTTGAGATGCAGAAAAAATAATAGTCTTAAAATCTTAGTTTCTGAAGCAGCGGAC
This sequence comes from Incurvaria masculella, assembly GCA_946894095.1. Classification (NCBI taxonomy): domain Eukaryota; kingdom Metazoa; phylum Arthropoda; class Insecta; order Lepidoptera; family Incurvariidae; genus Incurvaria; species Incurvaria masculella. The sequence goes on along the minus strand of OX335650.1, from coordinate 2,425,239 downwards.
TCTAAACCTGTGCCCTAGGATGACACACCGCTTCTCTAAAGTTAATGCAATTGCTAATCCTAATAATTGCAATAATTGATTATTAAACTCACATTAATATGATGACCTCATTAACGCTAGGAATCCTCAACTCGTCCTCAACAGGGTGTGTCATTAACTCCCGCCGGACTAAAAACTGTAGCTCTACGAAGCGCAGGTAAGGTGCTGTGTTCATTGAAATAAATGTTACTACGTAAGAACGTAAGGAATATTGGAATACCGCAACAGGCGATAGAATTGTATGAAAGGGCATATCCTTACCTTTTACATATCACTGGCTGTGTTAAGTATTTTTTGCATCAGTAGGACGGTTCAGCAAAGTACCTGATTGTCTCCTTAGAATTGATACAGTTCCGTGACATGCGGATCCTCGGCTAACCCGAAGTATTCCAAAATTTAGTGAACCTCGAACTCTTAAAAGATGTAGGATAAGAACCAACCTATCCTGTAGATCCTTTATCTATAGGGTCAATAAACTATGGGAGGTATCTATAGTAGGTAGGTACTTCTCCTAAAGTACAACCTGGGGTCCTACAAACATGGTTCGTAACGTAAGCACCTGAAAATTTCGCCTCCCATACAAACGTAGTTTACTAATCATTTGAAAACCAATGTTCCAACTTACTTGATATTTGGTATCTAATACTAGGCTACAAATATCTGTGTCTGCATGCCTTTGTTTTTTCGGTAAATGTATTCTGGGTCAAACCATAGAGAAAACCAAATTCGTATGAAGATTTTCTTTTTGCTTTCATTTCATTCTGTTTGGATTTTTTAAAAAAACAAAAGCATGCAGACACAGATATTTGTTACCTGATATTATATTAAATATCAATTTAATTGGAAAAGCGGTTTCCAAATTATTAGTAAACTACGTTTGTATGGGGAACATAAGGTGGCCCAACCCGGCGGGCCTAACTCATTCGCGGGCACGGTACAAAATCGTGCTGTTGCGCTCTGGGACCTTCTCTGTTTCAAAGAATAAGACAGGCTCCGTGATGAGGAAGATGCAACATGTCCACAAAAAAGACAATGTGCATAGTGTATGATTTGGTAAGATTTACGAAAATTTTAATTTCAAAACGACTTATAGCTAAAAGTAAACCACGACCGCTGTAGTAAAAAATCTAACAAAAACCAAATAGATCATAAATCTTGATTAAATAAGCTATGTCTGATGACTAATCTTTTTACGATGTTCTTACTTTATCATTGCGTAATCCACCTCCAAAGTTATTGTATAAAACGCGCGAAAAATTCGAACTTTCGGACCTTATAACTTAGAAACCAAACACAATTTTACAATGCCAATGGTCATCAGACATCTATTTCGATCAAATAAAGCTATTTTGAGCAAAATTTTGGATCTTTGACAAGAAATATTGGCGTGATCTTCTTTCCCCTTTTGTATGGGGAGATGAGCGGGTTGGGCCACCTTAAATTAGTAACACGATTTTTCCAACAAATTGCAAAGTTTTAATAAAGGAGGTACATTTTGGCTTCTGTAACCATTTTCACTTGCCAGCGGCTCATTTGTGGTTTCATATGGTCGATGTCACAAAAACACATGTGATTACAGGTTTAGAGTTCAATAACGCATTGATAAGGATTGCTTTTATTTTTTGTATCGTTTCAGCTGTGTCGATGTTTAGCATAATATAGTATTAACGATATATTAATGATGTAATTTGTTATCGAAGTGTGGACATGCATTCACAGTCAATTTGCATTTCAACTGTATCATGAAACTTTAACAATCTAGGGAACGGTTTCTCATCGTTACAGCAAACGGAGATAGACACTAGTTTTCATATTTGAAATGTAGGCCGTAATGTGAAGAAAATAGGTGAGCGATTCCTCCGGCTAGAACGGCGGTCGTTACGAGCCGCATGCCGTAAATTTTACGAGCAATTCACACAAAATAGGCTTTTTTGGCCAAGAATATCTAAGGGTCTCAGCAAAAAACAATGAATATAATTATTACCTAGTTAACATCATCAATATTAATGATATTTTACGTAAAATATTGCTGTATTGATCCACTGCCTCATTGCTAGATTGCTAGAGGTTGTTAGAATATGATGAATAGAAGATTCTATTGCAATTTATCACAGCATATGTCAGTCAGTCAGTCAGCCAGCGTGTTTGCGTCCACTGCTGAACATACGCCTCTCCAATTTTTCTCCAGTCCTCCCGGCCCTCAGCGGTACGGAACCAATGCTTTCCGCCGACGCACTTGATGTCGTCGTCCCACCTGGCGGGTGGTCTTCCCACACTACGTTTTCCTGCATCATTTTATTTCCATTATTCTATATTCCACAGCATATGCGATCTTGATTCTGGTTATTTTCCAAAAAATTGCTCAAACACATTAGACTCGATCATTAGACTATTATGAAATTGCAAAGTTATACTGCCCAACATTAACAGTCGTATTTAGAGTAAACCTGTCAAAACTTAGTACGGGATTGGCGCCGGACTAACCATACAAAAACCCGTTTAGTCCGACCTTATACGCGCACTAAAGTTATTCAGTCTGGGTAGCCGAGCGGTGCGACGCCTTGCGATTCGATAAGCTGAGTACGCACCTTTTTCTAGAAAATACGGTCAATTTGCATTTCCGCTGCGACCATAGTTTATTCAATGCGATAGTACCAACCCGGCGGAATTAACCCCACCACCTATTAGAGGACCTACAGTTGTACGTGGAATCCGAACCACGGCCAGCCTCAACGGTTTAAAACAGTCACCCGTCTAGTCTTATACTTAAGCGTCACGCCCCTGGGCTACTGACAAAGTTATTAAAGTAGTAATTACTACATAGACTACATATAGACCTAAGTACTAACTAATCATCCTGGTTAGTGCCGTCGCATTTGATAAAGGGCGATCGAAGGAGCTAGGAAAAAATTTCCGTATTTTCCAAATAGTTCAATTGGCGCATAATTCCCTCGGAATTGCGAAGTGCTAGGCTTATAAACTTCGACAGTTGGTTAAGTAGTTAAATGTACAGTTTCACAAAAATAAAATTCAACTCGTGATGTAATAGGCTTTATCTATTCAACTCACAAAATGACGCAGCCCACGCATGATTCTCTTTTTTCTCTATTTTTATCAAAACATAGATACTCGTACGATAGATTAATCTAGATTTACCTAGAAAAAACCCGTTTGTATTGCCTATTCACGCAAGGAAACACTAGTCATTCATATATTCATCTAAGACAATCGAGCAATTTTTTTCAAACCATGAAAGGAAGAGGGAATGTGGCTCTTCAAATTCCACAATAATTCTCGCATGTCAGCCAGTCACCCTTACCAATACTATTAAATTCTGAATTTTATTTTCAGCTATACAAAAAATTTTTCCTAAGAATAGACGAAGGGATTCGTCGTTCGTGAAAAGGAGCTTTACCTAGGAAGGGGTTACTTACATACTTACTAGGTGGTAAGTTTAATCCCAACAGGATTGTATTGGTATAATCATGAACAATGGTCAAAGTGGCAATGTAAATTGTCCGTGTTCATTGTAGCTGTGTGCAATAAAAGGAAGGTCCTGGCATGGCACCTAGTTCCTTAAAGATGTGTTGGGCTAATATCATGGTAAATAAATAAATAAAAAATAAACTTAATAATTGCAAAAATATATGCAAAAAAATTACAATAATCAGTGTGATAAAATAATGATTTTGGTAAAGAAAATCACAATGATTTCATAGGCATATTTATTTTAAAAAGCACAAAACATACACTCACCGAAATTATTTTTCACTTAAGGCTAAATAAATCATGTAATTGGAGACAAAGCCACACTGACGAGGGTAATTTAACATTTTCACCTTGATAAATAAAATAAGAGCAGTTTCTATAAATCTCTGGGTCTTTGGTCCACTGAAATGAAAACACAAGACGGTCAAATTATTAATTTTTAGGATTCTTAGTATACCTCGTGCCAGATACTTAAGGTGGCCCAACCCAGCGGGCCTAACTCATTCGCGGGCTCGGTACAAAACCGTGCTGTTGCGCTTTGGGACCTTCTCTGTTTCAAAGAATAAGACAGGCTCCGTGATGAGGAAGATGCAACATGTCCACAAATAAGACAATGTGCATAGTGTATGATTTGGTAAGATTTACGAAAATTTTAATTTCAAAACGACTTATAGCTAAAAGAAAACCATGACCGCTGTAGTCAAAAATCTAACAAAAACCAAATAGATCATAAATCTTGATTAAATAAGCTATGTCTGATGACTGATCTTTTTACGATGTTCTTACTTTATCATTTCGTAATCCACCTCCAAAGTTATTGTATAAAACGCGCGCAAAAATTGGAACTTTCGGACCTTATAACTTAGAAACCAAACACAATATTTCAATGCCAACGGTCATCAGACATCTAATCCGATCAAATAATATTATTATTATTTCCCTATTTTGAGGCTATTTTGAGCAAAATTTGGGATCTCTGACAAGAAATATGGGCATGATCTTCTTTCCACGTTTGTATGGGGGGTTGAGTGGGAAGGCCCACTTTAATGAAGGCAGAAGCAGCCCGGTGGAGGCGGCGCGGTGGGGTTAGACTACCCGCGCGCGAGCTCAGAGCGCGCTCACACTGTTGTATGCATTTACTTTGTTGGAAAATGGTTTAATTGGAAATAATTAAGATAAAAAAAGATTCTTTCATCACTGCACTGATACTGAACGAATGCACTTATTTATCTCTAAATGAGAAAGACTGGTGCAGCCAGCGGGTATTGAACCCTCGCCTCCCGGTTGAGATGTGTGGCCTCAAACCACTAGGTCAGGAACGCCCCTAATTATGCATGAGCATTAAAAAAATGTAATCATTTAGTAAATTGACGATTCCGTTTAGCCTTAATAAACCGATTCAACTTATCACTGCACCCAAACAATGAAGACCAAGAAGCCGATCGTGTTAAGTTTGATGAAACAACATTTAATTTTATTTAAAAATAAACACAATGAGTTTTGACAATCAAAGAAGTTATTATGTATATTGGTGGTCTAGCTATAATTTAAAGAAAAAACTGGTGCTTTGTGTTCTCAAATTAGACCAATATTCATAAACTTTTATAAAAAAAAGTTTGGACACAGAATATGAGCGTCAAATATTTACCATTACAGGTTTCAAATATAGTTAGACCATCAATGTATCTTGCATCTTTTTTGTAATTAAAACATGGTTTCACTTACGCCCTTATAGACTTAAATGCAATGAGGTGTAACACGCGCTTATGTCACAATTTTCTCATTAAGGCGCTAGGACTAGCCAACTACTCGCGCCATACAAATGCACTTTTTAACAAATGTAATAATATGTAGTGAAACGCTTCAGCAAATCCAAATAGAACTCCAGACTGATAATGGATTGTTAATATTTTTTTATTTCATCATTTATTTAAATAATAATAAAAATAAAAAAGTTGATTTTTCTCATTAGAAATCTGAAAGTCATTCGATTTCTAGATATAAGCAAAAACAGCATATATGCATAAACAAAAAATTCCATTTGCTTTTAGATTTCTACATTTAGTCAAAAAAGTTCGGAAATGGACACCGTTTCCGCAATGTATTTTGTATAGAAAAAGGAAACATACATTAACGAAAATCATTCGATTCCTAGACAAGGAATCATATATTGTAAGGATGACACTTATAATCGTCAGACTTAGTTAGTTTACTTGGGGTGCCTCGTCTAACTTTGCGATTTGGCTAGTACCAGGCCCTTAAAATCAGCATAAAACTATGTATATGGTCATCTGTCAATTCGGGGACTTATCAACTAAGGATATTGCTTACACTATGAGACAGTTCAATGTATGAGAGCGCCAACGTCCGCCGCATCTATACCCAACATAGCCAGGTCTTCCATCTCTGTGCGGTTGCTGTCCCGCTGCTGATGGTGTTGAATTTTTTGTTGCTGTTGTTGTTGTTGTTGTTGTTGTTGTTGTTGCTGTTGCTGTTGTTGCTGTTGTTGCTGCTGCTGCTGCTGCTGCTGTTGCTGTTGAAGATGTTGTTGCTGGTGTGGTTGTGGTATGTTCGCAGGGGGCATCAGAGGCGGTGGCTGTGTGCTCGGCACGATCGGTACTTGCCTGCAGTAAGAGTAGTAAAATTTAGTTCTATTTTGTTGCAAGAGAACATCCAGTTCTGAATCTTGCCATGGTTACAGGTTTTTATAGGAGCAATACAAGATGGCGTGGACCAAATGCTAAAATAAAGCCACCATCACCTTATACATAGAATGATATAAAAATTGGTTCTGCAGCCTGCATACAAAGTATTATTGAGTTTGAATTTTTTTCATATATACGAGGATGGCCTGAAAAGTTTCCGATCTAATATCTAATAATTAAAATAAAATAAACTTTCAATTAATTTTTGTTTTTATATTGAATATCCTTGTAAGTCTAAACAATTCTCCTAGCAATGCTCACATCTCTTTAATTATGAATATTTTTTTTTTATGCGACCTGACATGGATGGCTAATACCACACAACTACCGTTATGGAATTAGCCCAATTCACCACATTCCCGAAGGAATTAGGTGCCATGCCAGGACCTTTTCTTTATGAGCACGGCTACATTGAACTGGATGGAAAGCCGGACAATTTTCCATTGCCGCTTCATCCAATGCGATGGTACCAACCCGGGCGGGCTTAAACCCTACCACCGAGTAGGGGAAGGGGACCTACAGTTTTACATGGGTTCCGAACCATGGAGCAGCTCGCATTCGTGACGAAATGCACGTATCGGAAAGAGAAAGACAGTGGTGCAAGTCGGAATTGAACCCAGGCCTCTGGTACGCTAGTCCAGTCCCCGCGCCACTAGGCTACGAGCCGCTCAATTAATTGTAGTCTTTCTCTGCAAAATAATTGTTTACAAAGGTCATCACCATTTGACGAAAATGTCTGTACCCGAACGTTTTTTTAGGGTTCCGTACCCAAAGGGTGAAAACGGAACCCTATTACTAAGACTCCGCTGTCCGTCCGTCCGTCCGTCCATCTGTCACAGGGCTGTATCTTATGAACCGTAATAGGTAGGCAGCTGAATTTTTTACAGAATGTGTATTTATTTTGCCGCTATAACAACAAATAGGTAAAATAAAAAAATATTAAATGGGACCCCCATACAAAAAACGTATTTTTTTTTGTCTTTAATCTTGTACGATGGTACGGAACCCTACGTGTGCGAGTCGGACTCGCACTTGGCCGGTTTTTTAGATTAGGGGACAACAAGAAGTCGCTTGGGGCTGGAATTTCGGCATGGCAACCGCTGAGGTGTGAGAAGGCGTATTGTTAAATGGCCAAGTACGTACACAGTGCGATAACATAAAAATACTCGACTATACTCTACTAGGGTTGCGTGCGCGATATGATCTATTGAATATATTTATAATTTTTGTTCAACAAATCACCTGTCGTAGAGCTGGGGCGGTCCCGGCGGCGCGAACATGGGCGGCGGGTTGAAGTCGTAGCCCATCATCAGCGGCGGTGGGTTCATGGGCATCATGGGGCCGAAGCCACCGAAGGGCAACCCGGGCGGTCCGGGCGGCCCGGGCGGCGGGCCCGCGGGGAACGGCACCTCCGGCTCCTTGCGCTCCGACGGGAAGATGATGTCGAGGGCCTCCTGGAAGTCGCGGTGCAGCGGGCCCTTCTTGCCGGGCTTGCTCGGCGGGGGCAGCGCGGGCCCGGACACCAGCACCGGGTCCTTCTGGACTCTGAGCGGGGAACGCACGCAGTGGTTACATCTTAAAAAAAACTTTGCTAAATCTATCGGCAGGAAACTGTCGGTACTCTATGCAACTGTGGATCATTATAGGAGCGTTTTCTGACCTGCCAATAAAAATTAAGCAAAATGGCGCAGCCGAGAATTTTTAGGGGTTCTCGGATCATGGTAAGGTGGCACTAAGCGTCCACACTAGAAAAAGGTTGGGAAACGCTGCTTTATAGTATCCAATTTGATAGGCGATAATGCACGAGTTAAGACTTTTTTTTATGCAACCTGACATGGATGGCTAATACCACATAACTACTGTTATGATATTAGCCCAATACACCACATTCCCTAAGGAATTTGGTGCCATGCCAGGACCTTCTCTTTATGAGTACGGCTACATTGAACTAGATGGAAAACACGGACACCAGATCTCTGGTATGCTAGTCTAGACCTCGCGCCACTAGGCTATGAGCCGCTAGAACTGGGGCTTGACTGTCCTTTTACTATACTAGATCCTATACACTTCATCTTTCGGTATTTGTGTAAAACTGTAGGTCTTCCCTACTTATTCAATAGTCAGGTCAAGGGGCCCCTAATTTTTGAAGCTGTAAACTAAAATTTTCCTTTTGACATATGACACAGCGCCCCCATACGACCTTGGCAGGGCGACACCAAGCGGCCCATCTATGACTTCCTTCACCTTGCACCTTCTGCTCGAACTGCACTGTACCTGTGCACGGTCTGCGGGAAGCCGGCGGCGGGCGTGGCGGCGGGGAGGGGCGCCGGCGGCAGCGGCGGTGGCGGCTGCGTAAAGTTGACGGGCGGCACGGCGCCGCCGAGCGACGTCGGCAGCGCGACGCCCGGCGGTGCTATCTCCGACTTGCGCTTCATCTTCTGCTTGAACTCCGCCACCTGAGGTCCGACCAAACGGAACGCTATGATTTACTGGCAAGCTATTTGACGCGCAACTTATAAAATGTATGATCTCAGACAATAGTTTACTTGGTGCAGAAAGAGCCACAACGAGTTTAGTTAAATAACCATGGCTAAAACTTACGACATGTCAACAGGTTTATTCCTGGGATTCAGTAATCAGGAATCAGGAATCAGGAATCCTGAGTCTAGCTACAAGTGCGGTTTTCAAAGCGATTTTCTTGACGAAAATATTCCGGAACATAGTTTTTTAATCAATCAAGGTTTTCCGTCGAAAAACTCGCTTGGAAAATCGCTATAAAATCGGTTTTCCAGACTCAGGATTCCTGATTACTGAATGCCAGGAATAGACCTGCAAATCTATTTTTAGTTATCGGCATGGCGATCGAATAACATTATTGACAGACCGCCAAGGTACTCATAGTAACAGTATCTGTTCATCGCATCACTGCAATAATTCGGTGCTCGTTCTGCTGGGTACTGAACTGACACACTGAAACCAGCTCACTTCCACAATTGTCATATAGCACATTCGATAATCGCTCATTCTATTATCTTTCGTTTCGACGCTAACGGCCTTTTAAAATTCGAGCGTTAAGGTGGCCCAACCCGCTCATCTCCCCATACAAAAGGGGAAAGAAGATCACGCCTATATTTCTTGTCAGAGATCCAAAATTTTGCTCAAAATAGCTTTATTTAATTGAACTAGATGTCTGATGACCATTAGCATTGTAAACTTGTGTTTGGTTTCCAAGTTACAACGTCCGAAAGTTCGGATTTTTCGCGCGTTTTATACAATAACTTTGGAGGTGGATTACGCAATGATTAAGTAATAATATCTTAAAAAGATTAGTCATCAGACATAGCTTATTTAATCAAGATTTATAATCTATTTGGTTTTTGTTAGATTTTTGACTACAGCGGTCGTGGTTTACTTTTAGCTATAAGTCGTTTTGAAATTAAAATTTTCGTAAATCTTACCAAATCATACACTATGCACATTGTCTTTTTTGTGGACATGTTGCATCTTCCTCATCACGGAGCCTGTCTTATTCTTAGAAACAGAGAAGGTCCCAGAGCGCAACAGCACGGTTTTGTACCGTGCCCGCAAATGAGTTGAGGCCGCCGGGTTGGGCCACCTTAAGGTGGCCCAAATAAAGATACAGTGTAATCTCACTAATCCGGCACTATTAAAAACCGCCGGATTATTGGAATTATCGGATTATTGGATTATAGTGAAAAAGTCATAGGTAATGAATAAAATAAAGCATTTCATAGAGGGAATAAAATCTTTGGCAGATATGCCTTTTTATTCTGCCCATGTGAAGCGCGCAGGTATAGAGGGGCGTGGGAGGCCGTGGGCGGAGGGTGCCGGATTATTGGACGTGCCATTTTTGCTATTTTTACAGTAGTCAATTGTGACAGGTCGGGAGACAAGTCGGATGGTAGGCGAGGTAATTAACCTTTCGCTGTATCTCAGCGCTGACTTCCTGGCTCTTCCTCTTGGCTGCTTCTTCTTCCTGACGCTTTTGCTCCGCCTCTTTTTGCTCCTCCGCTTTCGTGCTCTTCGTCAGAGACTTGAAGACCGGCATCTTGCCTGTCACACAAGAGAAAATAATAAGTAATCAAAAGTTTACATTGCAAACGCAGGCTGAACTTGACCAGACCCAAATCAGTCAAAAACGAAATTGACCCGAGCGGAGCCGGGTACCTCAGCTAGTATTAAATAAAATAATACATGTGTGTATAATATGTTGTGGTATATTATGTTAAGTTGTGTATCCTATTTGAATAAGTGTCTGCTTGAATTTTTAAATGTTTATAATATAGATTACTTCTTCTCTGTGGCTGTGTGATGGTGGAGAACTGTTTAGGATTTTGTAATTTTTTATTTATGCTACGCAAGATTGTTTATATTTTACCTGTTCTACCTGTTTATTATTATCATTTTGGCTTTAATGTTTTTGTTCAACTAGATCAGAGTACGGCCATTTCTGTTATTTGTATTTTTAGTTCATTTCTAGCTTTCTCTTGGGTTGAAAATTAAAATATTTCATATGATTACTTTTTCATATTCTTTAGTTTAGTCACAATTCGTATTTGTTTGTGTACCCTTATCATATTAATAAATAAATAAATAAAGTTCATCTATAATATAAAAATGAATCGCAAAATGTGTTGGTAAGCGCATAACCCAACAACGCCTGGACCAATTTGGCCAAATCTTTTTTTAAAATGTTCGTTGAAGTTCAAGGATGGTTTTTACGGCGAGAAAAATTAGAATTATTGCTGGAAAAACCCTAAAAATAGCCCTTTTCTTTTTCCCATACAAATGATTTGTAACTAAAACGTAGTCAATTTGAGCTTTATTGCTATGGTATAAAGTTACAGTTGTCTAAGTAATGTAGGTGTGTTCCTAACGTCAAAGATCATATCTATCAAAACAATGTGCGTGTGTGCGTTGGAGCACAGAATACATAGTTGGAGGAGTTTAATGTCGCGTTCCGAAACTCGCGTTTCTTTTGTATTAGTTTCGGCACGCGAGATAAACTGCATCAGTTTCCACGTCATTACATCAGTCAAACAAAAATCGCGTTACCAACAGTGTTTTATTATTTTTAATATCCAAATTTTAAATAAATAAAACAATTCGTACGGCTTAAAAGGATTTGACTTCAAGTCATATCAAATTAAAAAAAAAAAAGTTGTCTGTTACCTAATCTACGAGTTTGCTTTTGTCAACTGATACACGAAACAAATTCGTATATCGTGTTTTGTGCAGAGTGTTTAGTTAGTTAGTGTTTGTTTAGTTCGTGATTAGGCGGGCGGTCCGACGGGGGCGGGTGCGGGGAGGGGGGGCGGTTACGGCTTGGTATTTCCCGCAACTTTAGGACTACTTGGCAAAATCCTTGAGAACCAATTACTCGATTTAGATGCGGATTGTATCTACGTCTAGCCTGATTCTACTCAAAACTTATAGGCTACATAATATAACGCTTCATTACCTGAAGGGTTAAATTCTTATAACTTGCGAACCACTAACCCGATTTATGTGCGTATTTTATCAATGTATAGGATCTCTGGGAGCTGTCAGGTTCGAGATGGGTTACTGTTTTCGATGTTGGGGCTGGCTGTGGGTTGGAGTCCACGCAAAACTTACCTACATTACACGTTACTTACTTACTAGGTAAACAATGTTGCAGTGCAAGTGCAGAAAGGTTCTGGCGGCAAATGCTTTTTTTTTAAATAGCCACCAAATGTCAACGAAGCTCTAAATGGGACTTATTGGATGTTTCTCATTAAATCATGATATTTCATCTCGAATTGGTAGATGGATACATTGTCCTGGACCAGTTTGACCCTATTTTGGATCAGCCATGTCGGATACTTTTTATCCATGAAATAATTTAGCCGACGCTAACCCGAGCAGAGCCGGGTACCGCAGCTAGTAGTAAATATATTTGAAGAAGCAGCGGCCGCAGAAGTGGGGGGCAGGGGTCAAATGCCTCCCCCCCTAAAATCCAGCAGCGAGGGTCGCCCCCTGTGAAGGGTGAAGGGCGTAACCAAAGATGTTCGCCGCACCCCCCTCAAGAAGTACTTTCGCGGTCGCTGTGAAGAACATCTTCACACTAGAACAAATTACTTGTTACTGCAACAAAGGTATCCTTATACTATGGAAAGACGACGGAAGACGAACATACCTATGTAGGGTCTCTTCGTTATATGGACAGATTGACGCGACCTTATGTATTGTAATGTTCTGGTATGTAACTGTTCATGGATCACTCATACAAGACCCACCATTATGATATTAGTTCAATAGATGGCTGGATGCGATAGACCGACGGAAATTGCAATATTTCCTGTCATGTGGTGGATGTCCTAGGCGTGGTTACAGACCCTACGGATGAACTGAAAATCCAGATCCATCTTCCTTCTCATCGTCATGCAATAATTTTATAAGATCACTCTCGCTTCGCCCATCTAATCTCACATCATTCTCTTGTGAATAGGTTAGACATCAATACGTTGAAGCTTATCTCAGATGTATGTAATAAGTGATTAAAAGCCTTCTCGCTATGATTAAAACAAGGTGAAAATACCTATAAAGGGCATCTTTTTCGTCTCTGGCTTCTTGTCGGTGGCAGGCGGCAGCTCTTTGTCCTTGTCCGGCCGCACGGCCGACCCGTTGCTGCCTCGCACCTCCTTGCTCTTATCACGCTCTGCATCCCTACAACGCCAAACAGTTTTTCAATATATTGGTTTTGAGAGGCGGTATGAGGCGTCGAAATGCTGCGCTGCATGCCAGCTGCGAAGGGCGTGGGTATATGGGTCAGGAAAGGGATAGGAACCCACCAAACATTAGTGTGACATGCAGAGTCTCTTCGTGCAGTGTCAGCTGGCTAAAGCACGGCCAGTCGCACGCAACACTGGTTGCACTATATGCGTTCTCGATGCACTTTGCACTCACAAGGCCCTCCACGACATATAGGCTATCCAAAACAACTAAAACACGTGCCATTGACCTACAACAAACTGATCAGTCCTGCGCGTTGGCATAGACTCGACTATGAATGTGACAGCTACATAGTCACAGACAAAACAGTAGCTCTGTGATTAAAGAATATTTATTTATTGTAACACGAGATTGTTAATTAATTCATCATTCTGGAAATTACTTACTTCTTGCTTAGTCACTTCTATTCTTGTGTTATGTTAATTACAGTTACGTTATTTGGTAAACTGAGCCTGCTAGGGAGTACTGATGCAACTACAACACTCCGAATTTTTGAGAGCCATGTCTGATCGAGTCCTTCAAATAGGGACATTAGATTTAGAAACGGACCGTCGCTTCTTATACCCATATTGGCGCCTCTTATACCGATATTGTCACACATCTTATGATACTTTTGAGATTAGGCTGCAGACAACTACTCGTCTGCTGCGTACGAACGCGGCGGATGCCTCCTTGACAACGGGCTGAATGATTAGTTCGAAACGTCGGAAAATGTCTCTACCTGCCGCGTGAAAAGCCATAACATTTTTCGAACTTGTCACATTTTATACCCATATTGTCGCATCTTATACCCATGTTGGGGCATCTTTTACCCATATCGTCGCATCTTATACCCATGTTGGCGCATCTTTTACCCATATCGTCGCATCTTATACCCATGTTGGCGCATCTTTTACCCATATCGTCGCATCTTATACCGCAATACACGATGCACATGATGCATTATCAGTGCAAACAACACTAATCAATTTAAGAATTGTTTGGACGCTTATCTAATTAAATACATTTTAAAAATAATTAACTAAGTGAACTGAAACCGATTGAGTGAAAAAAATAAATATGTTAATATATCAATGAACTATGTACTCGATTTAGACACATCAGCCTAGGCTGCCTGTCTAATAGTCGTGGGACGAGAAATGAGAAATGGGTTCGTATAACTGGTACTAGTGTAAAAACGAAGCATTCAGTTTACGCCGAGCAGTATGGCCGCACTGGATCGCGCACGCGGCGCGCCAACGAAAGCCCGTAGGTTGCGAGACGTCTAGACGCAACGACCCGCCAGCCGCGACTGTCTCGCTCGCGCAATGGCGGGCGGCAGTTAGTAGCTGTAACCGGCTTGGAGCCGGCGACTCTCGTAACTGGAGTTACGAGTAATAGTTAGTAATATTAATAATTATTTCGTTGCGGCTTGTAGCCCGCGACTCTTTACTGCCGGTTACCGCCGAAACTGTAATGCGCGCGTGCAGTGCGCACTCTAGTCAAAGATGGGCTACATTGTTAACGACTGTCGTTGTGGTTTGCTTACAGAAAAAGTCCAACGATTAGTATTTCTAAATGCTAATAGGCATATAAAATAAATGAAAATTATTTATATTTATAATTTGCGTTATATTATTTCTGGGGATTATTTTGTCGAGGATAAAAAGTTTTGTCAGACTTTTTAATTGTTTGCGATAACTACAACCTCTTTCTTGATTTAGATTTTTGTTGAGAATACAGGTCACTGCACTCGAGATTCAGAATTCATGTGAGATGATCGAACCGTGCTAGATGTCATTATACCCATGACCATTTTTTCCTTTCTTTTTGCAACAGTTTCGGCAAACGGCTATCTGCATCAGCAATAACAGTTACTAACGTTTTCGAAGACCAGTGGAAACGCCCACGACTACTGTCTAATATAAAATAAATAAATAAATTATTTAAATTAATATGCTTCTTATACCCATATTTATTCTATGGCTACGTACCGGGTGTCCGGGCGGCCGGTGACCTGCGACACGCGCTCGCGCTCCCGCTGCCGCTCGCGCTCGGGCCGCTCGCGCTCGCGCCGCTGCTCCTTGCCGTCGCGCGCGCGGCTCATGCTGCTCTTGATGTTCTCGAGCAGCTTGCGGTCCTTCTCCGAGAGGTTGTCCGTCGGCAGCGACGACATCCACTGCGCGATCATCTTCTCGTCGCGCTCGTCCGCCTCGCGCTGCTTCCACTCGCGGGTTTTCTTGGCACCTGCGATGGAATACCAAGTCAGCGGATGCACTTGAAATTAAAGTTACCACGGCACCGTCAAACCGCATTTTGATGGTGCCATGGATAGTTCAATTTCCAATTTGATAACATAGGCCTCTTAACCTTCCTTATTATAAAAGCATCATAGTATTTCTAAAAAAAATGCAAGTAATTTTCCATCTCAAACTCATAGACTTATGTAGAACGTAAAGGCACACAGAGTCAACTAGCGGCTCGTAGCCTAGTGGCGCGGGGACTGGCCTAGCCTACCAGAGGTCTGGGTTCAATTCCGACATGCACCACTGTCTTTCTCTATCCGAGTTCGATAAGTGCATTTCGTCACAAATGCGAGCTGCTCCATGGTTCGGAATCCATGTAAAACTGTAGGTCCCCTTCCCCCTACTAGGTGGTAGGATTTAAGCCCACCCGTGTTAGTACCATCGCATTGAACGAAAAGATGGTCGAAGCGGCAATGAACAATTGTCCGTGTTTTCCATCCGGTTCAATGTGCTCATAAAGGAAAGGTACTGGCATGGCACCTAATTCCTTCGGGAATGTGGTGTATTGGGCTAATATAACGGTAGTGTGGTATTAGCCATCCATGTCAGGTTGCAGGAAATAACAGCTGCATAAATAAAAGACCAACCTTTTTTCTCCTTCTTGCGCTGCTGCTGGTCGGAACTGCTGGAAGAACTGGAGCTGGTGCTGCGGCGACGCTTGATTTTCTTCACCTTCTTGTCGGACGGCCGCCGCTCCGGCGTGCCGGGCGTGGTGCTTTTCTCTTTCTTCTTCTTCGTGAAGCCGTCCTGCGACTCCAAAGGCTACTTATACTTTTCAGGAAGAGTTGTGCAGCCCATTCATTTCATTTATTTAAACTTTTTGATAGTAAAACTACACTAAGTTACGTCACAAAGATCAGCGGATTCGATCAACCCAGTAAAGAAGAACCCGCAAAGAATCTTCACGGGTTTAAATAATATATTTTTCCGTCCACAATTATGAAATACACACTTAGATCTAAATGCTACTGCCAAACAATTCCTTGGTAGAACAATAGATTGAGGCAAAGAACAAAGAACAATAGAAACAGCAACCCTCAGTTTAAATTGCTTACAACTAACAAAGTCACAAACACAATAATATAAATTAATGTAATTTATAGCATTACAAGTATTCTCTGGTGTAAAAGCCGTCGTCAACTTAACTTAACTATTGCGTAGTGGTTAACTGTTGTGGTCTCTGATCCAAGCATCTGCTTTCTCTTGTATGTAAGATTGAAATGTCCATTTTAGGTCGGAATGCGAGCCACTACATGGTTTGGAATCAATGTAAATCTGTAGGTCTGTAAAACCCAACAGATTAGTATTAAAGGGGCTACTTACTAGTTGGTTGGGTTAAGCCCTTCCTGGTTGGTAAATAGGTATCACATTGAATAAAAGAGGATTGCAGCTGAATAGTGTAATTGTTTAGGGTTTCCATCAAGTTCGATGCAGCCGTCCATATTTTAAGGGTTTTAGGAAAATTCCTGCAACGGAACCTAATTTTCCCAGGAACGTGAAGCGTTGACAGTAAGTGTGGTATCAGCAGTCTTGCCGCAACCTGCCATACCATAACATACGGCTCAGTTTTTTAATAGCCTAGGACAGAACTGCATACTGTAAAATTATTGATAAAAATTGGAGTATACTAATTTCGGCATTTATCGATGAGTTTTTTCTCTTTCCCACATTTGTAAAAGGTTCACATATGCACATTACTGCGGTCGACTAATCAGAAAGACCTATCTTTGCCAGTGAGATGTTCATTACCTTTAATTCTATGAGTTCAAGAAATCCAATTGAGTCTTCTGTTCGAGTTATTATAACAATAATGTTATTGAAAAAAAAAAGTATAGTCAAGCAAGTGAACAATTTACAATTGTTTTTAAAAAGATGAAACAATCGATCATCGTGGGTCTCCTCTTTCCTTCGGATATGTGCACGTCAATATTCGTACTAATATTATAAATGCGAAACTAATTCTATTTGTTTGTCTGCAACGTTTTCACATCCAAACCGCTGAACCAATTTTGAGAAAATCTTGTATACAGAGTCAGGACCTTGGGAAAGGAGATAAGCTAATTTTTGTGGCGAAAGTAAAGTCGAAGATGAGGAACACATATAAAATTAAATGTTAGGTTCACCCCGACATCAGTTCGAAACGTCACTGACCCGAGCGGAGCCGGCTACCGCAGTCCGTTAACAATAAAAATTACTTAAAAGTACACTCGAATATCATATCCGAATATTTTTTTAACTGAAGTCACTTTTGTCAGATTGAGCAAGCTTAGAGAAAGTGAAAATATGAGCCGTTACTTCTGAAAACGAATAAATGATGTTGATGAACTATATAAGATGTTGTAACAGCCAGTACATTAATTTCGCCACCGAAATCCTCATGTTTTTCCGAGATCAAATTAATTTTGTTTTCGAAAGTGTCTAGTGACCGGGATGGATATACATTTTTGAAATTTATGTTTTTGGTCTAGTGTAATTTGACGCTACGTTGTAACCATGCGTAAGGAAGGTCTTAGCATGGAACCTAGATCCCACGTGGCGTATCAAGCTAATTTCATGACAGTAGGTGTAATATTAGCCATCCATGTCCAAGCACATACAAGATTCCCACATTCTTACGGAACATTAGATTCTTTTTACACTAAATTATTGAATTAATTTGCATGGAAAGTCTACATTTTTATTTAGAGGATATTCAGCAAAAAGTTTCAATCCCAATAATAATTTTCCAAATTTAATGTACTGCCCAATACGACACGTATAGGAAAAAATATTCCCAATACTCTTGGAATTTAAATCTGTTTCAATTGAAATTTCATCACATAACGAATAGTGGCAGTACCTTGTCGAAGGTGATGGTGTGTGCGGTGTAGTTTGATTTCTCTTCACCCTTTGTCTTGTTTGCAGCGCGCGTCTTCTCAAATGCCTTCTGACGGTCAGACATCCAGTCTGTCTCCCAATGAGGGTTCTGCTCGACGAAGTTCTGCAATAATAGTTCATGCAATGGTTATTGGGACATTTACAAAACTGAAACATGATAATTATATCTGAGGTGGACATTCTTATAATTGTATTGCATAGCTGACGCTAATAACATAACATAACCCTCCTTCTTGCGCAGTCGGGTAACAAAGGAAATAGGAACGGTGGTTTTCAAATTATACTATTATTATTATTTTTATTTTTTTTAAACTTCTTTTAATCTGGCGATCTGCCTATGCAGGCATTTAGCTAGAGTTTATGAGTTGTCTTTCGGTCTTGCTTGGTATTAGCCCAGTGGCTAATCCATATGTTTCTGTGGTCTTATATGAATGTTCAGATCGATATAAGGTCTTGGGGAGCTATTCTTTTAATTCTGCGGAAGGTGGGGGTGGAATTATCCATATATTTGCAGGCCAGTTGGTTGGGATGCTTCTGTACGCGTTTTGCATAGGATTTAAGTTTATTCGTTATTTCCTCCTTAACCATTGGTATCTTTAGATCGCGATGAAGTTGAGAGTTGGTCATATACCACGGCGCGTTTGTGAGCATACGCACCATCTTGGATTGGAACCGTTGGGAGTATTTCCAGAATTGAATTAGCTGCAGTTCCAAACAACTCTATGCCTCTATTATTTAGTTTGTATTGGGAGCAAAATTATTGAGGTGCTTACAGGTTAATACAGGAAGATATATAACTAACAAATTAAACCATCAATTCCAGGCCAAAGTGTTTCCTAAGCTCAGGTGGACGGAGGTATTATCTCTACTCACGGTATAGTTGCGAGAGTGGGTCACAGACTTCAGGTGGGCAGATGCACAATGCAGATCCCCGATCCAATGGTCGCACAGCTTGCAGTACCACGCCGTCGACGGCACGAAGAACTGTAGCCCTAAACACACAACCGAGTTCTCACCATATTAACATGAACAACGGATACATTACTTACCTTATGGTAAGACTTTGAGTAAGCCTCAAAAGCGGCATGTTCTCTGAAATTCGAACATAGAATGATTTCATAAAACATTAAATTCAGCGTTATTAAGAAAAGTTATACAGGTTGTACTGATGGGTGCACGGTACATGTGATTCTTTACAGGAAACTGAACGTCTTTTGCACGAAGAATTTTTAACTGAAGAATGAACATTTTATTGTCCCCATTTTAATCAGGCCTGGAAAACACCAAAATATTCATGGGAATAAATACCTAAATACGAACGTTTTTCTGAAGTTGATTACAGTAAAGCCTTTGGTTGTTAAATATTGAAAAAATACTGAGCTTATAGAACGTACGTTTGCAAAGGTACACATCCCCATTTTCTCCAAAACACTCGTATAATCATCGAAATAAAAAATATTTCTAAAAGATCCTTTTTGGGGTTCCGTACCCAAAGGGTGAAAACGGAACCCTATTATTAAGCCTCCGCTGTCCGTCCGTCCGTCCGTCCGTCCGTCCGTCCGTCCGTCCGTCCGTCTGTCCGTCTGTCACAGGGCTGTATCTCAGTAACCGTAACAGGTAGACAGCTGAAATTTTCACAGAGTGTGTATTTATTTTGCCGCTATAACAACCAATAGGTAAGATTAAAAAATTATTAAAATTAAAGGGGGCTCCCATACAAAAAACCTGTTTTTTTTTGTTTTTTTTTTTACGATGGTACGGAACCCTTGGCCGGTTTTTTTTTATCTTTCAAAGCATTTTTTTCTGTTATCTTTCTATTTAGAAGAATGAAATAAAAAAAATCTTATACCTTTCAGCCATAATGAGGTACACATCCCCCCTTGCTGTTAAAAAGTTTTCTAAACACAGGAATTTCACAAAATCAGACTAGTCGTTAGGTTTTTGGAGCGGGGACGGAGCGCGCGAACGAGAGTACCCTCCCGCTGACATGATGGCACTGGCTAGATTCCGCCGCGCGTATTCTTGACTTTACGCTATGGTATATAGGCGCCTTAAGTGGAATAATAACGAATAGTTAAAATAGCAAGAACATTGCACGATTTCGCCGCAATCGAATAAATATTTAGTTTGTTTCGGTCCTCGTTGACGTTTCAGATAGAAGGTTAATCTTACGCAAAATACCAAAAAGTGTTCTGCGGCTCTAATAGATGTCGCTCTTCCAATCACTTGTTTCCTCCTTTCCCCTATGGGGCCCTAAAAAAATCAAATCTGCCGAAGGAATGGACAATTCTAGAATGGAAGAATTCTAGAGCGCTCACCTCGTATGGGCGTGCGTTTGGTCGGTGCCGCGGGGTAGGTGGGCAGCGCTTCATTACCGCCGGCGCCCGCCTTGCCGTGCCACGGCGCCTCCAGGTGAGCCGACGCCGCCCTGCACATGTGCGTCATGTTAATGGGGACGAAAACTAAAAAAGCTTATTGTAGTGTCGCATGAGCGACCTCATCTTGGAAACATCAAAAATGTCATTACTGTTTACGAGTTTTTAGATGCAAGATGTATTCCATGATGCATTAAGGTGGCCCAACCCGCTCAACTCCCCATGCAAACGGGGAAAGAAGATCACGCCCATATTTCTGGTCAGAGATCCCAAATTTTGCTCAAAATAGCTTTATTTGATCGAACTAGATGTCTGATGACCGTTGGCATTGTAAAATTGTGTTTGGTTTCTAAGTTCTAAGGTCCGAAAGTTCGAATTTTTTCGCGCGTTTTATACAATAACTTTGGAGGTGGATTACGCAATGATAAAGTAAGAACATGTTAAAAAGATTAGTCATCAGACATAGCTTATTTAATCAAGATTTATAATCTATTTGGTTTTTGTTAGATTTTTTACTACAGCGGTCGTGGTTTACTTTTAACTATAAGTCGTTTTGTAATTAAAATTTTCGTAAATCTTACCAAATCATACACTATGCACATTTTCTTTTTTGTGGACATGTTCCATCTTCCTCATCACGGAGCCTGTCTTATTCTTTGAAACAGAGAAGGTCCCAGAGCGCAACAGCACGGTTTTGTACCATGCCCGTGCGTGAATGAGTTAGTCCCGCCGGGGTGGGCCACCTTAAGAATAAGGTTTGGAGGAAAAGAAGAGCTTTTATTTGTCTTCAAACCAATTTTTGTGCAATCAAGCCAGCACAAAGTTTGAAATAAAATTATTTTCTTTCCTATGACTTAGGGCCGATTTTACAATCCTCGGATAATATTTATCGGACTGATAGTACACATTCACGATTGTCCAAAGACGAAAGAGTGCTGGAGAATTATACCTTCTATCACAATTATCTGACTATAGTTTTACTAATAAACATCAACTCACTATATCGGATGGATAAGCAGAAACGTAAATAAATCCGTCGAATAGTTATCTGGCTGTTTATGACTATTGATAAATCAGCCCTTAATTTGATTAACATACTTTAGAACAAATTAATTTCAAAATTATAACGATATAATTAAGTCATTTCCCCATTGATGCTTATCCATCAAAATTAGGCGAGATCTCAGCAACTCTACACAATTGTGCAACTAATATGCATGCATGTATTTCGTGCAAGTGTGTAGTATTTTTTGGATCTTTTTCCCTTTTTTTTTAAATTCAATTCCTACCCCTTTTTTATTAAATAAGGGCATTGAGTAAAGTGGACTGAACCGGGTGCAAGCCATGTAGAATCCCAATATTCTTATAGAAAAATTTTTCAGTGAGGTGTATGTCTCCAGCAGTGCAAGACTAGATGGAGGAGGCGAAAGAAGTCTTGCTGCATAACTCTAGAGAAATGGTGTGACAGTAACCATAGTTAGTAAGTTTGGAACTTGTTTTCTGCACTGAGTCTCATTATGCGTTAGGTGACAACGTAACAAGAGAAACCCAATGATTTCTTCGCAGACTTCTGAGAAGGATCCTGGAAAACCCAGGACGCATTCCCGTCTGTGACCATATGCCTGTCCGCCTATAGTATATGGATGGTTATTTCTGCTACCTCTAGCAATGCTTCCATGACACAAAAGGCTTACGATTTTAAAAGACTGTCAGAATGTTCGTATGTATGTATACATGATTGTCTTACTTGTGATGCTGTGGGGAGTGTAGGTGGCTAAGATAATCCTTGGCGGTGGGCGGGAAATGGTTGCAGATGCGACACCAGTGCATCTCAGGGTCATAGTACACGTAGTTGAACTTCTTGTCCTTGGCGGGCAGCGGCGACCTGTTGGCGTCACGCGACACGGTTAATACGGGACGCTTGTCGAGCGGTTGGCTCGAGAGAACTATCAAAAATGTGCAGACGCCATTTTGGAATTTAATTGTGCGTTTGATACACTCGATTCTTCAAAATTCATAGTTATCGAATTAATTATATGCCCAGGAACAATATTGTAGAAAAAAATCTTATAGTTAACGTTTATTTGTCGTTCTATAAGTAAATGCCTTGCTTTGCACAACATGCGTAGTAAATACAGCCATACATTTTAAATCTATAAATTAAACGATAGAAAAGATTTTTTTTATGCATAATTTTAAACGAGGAAAATATATTTTCAAATAAATAATTTCTGTATGCACATGTTTGACAGTAATCCAATAATTTTCAAATACAATCAAAAACAAGTACTGAATCAATACACAAATACAGAAACTTTACAGTGGCATTTAATAAAAAACCACATCAGGGATCGGTCTCCGAATCATTGTGCAAATTATTCCATATTCTTACCGTAAATTGTAACACATACGTTTTTCAGGTATTAAAACCAAACATTCTCAAATCTGAAGACAATTATTTTGGCCCTTTCCACTTTTTTTTAATTCTGCATAAATTCAAAAAATATTCACACAAATTCAAGAAACAAAATCGCTTTCTTTAAAATAAATCTTTGCTTAGCAACTAAACTGAAAAGCTGGACTCGAACCAGCAAATACAAATCTGTATCATTTGTCCAAGGAGTTCACATTGCAAAATACAGCACAGAATAAAAAAAAAGTTGGCCAAGAGTAGATATATGTAGAGGAGGTATAAATAATTAAACGCAACAATGTTTGTATAAATTTATTACACAGTCCTCGAAATAACAAAATATACAACGATACACAGATGCAACAAACAAATGTAGCAATATATTTGAATAAGGCACTTATATACAATTATTTTCCTTATTAAATAAAACACATTGATACACAAAATGGAGAAGGGTAAAAAACATTTATAAAAATAACATCTAATTTCAAACATCATCAATAAAATAATTACAAACTTTATTTAAACAAGGCGCACACACAAAGTTAAAATTACATTTACGTGAAAGAACAAAGTATTGATGTTTTAAATAGGTATTAATCATGTTGTTTCCACATGGCTTGAGTCGTAGCACTGTGAAGATAGTACCCGCTGACAAAGTTGCCAGGCGTTTTAAACATAGGTACATAAACTTAAATAAATTTCTCTGAAAAAAATGCTATTACACTTAAGAAAATTATTTAAGTACTCAAATTCCAAAACACAGAATGCAGATAAAAATATTAACTTAAAAAATATTTTTTGGAATGTCCATGCCCTTTGGATGTCAAGGATTTATTGATTTAATAATACAATAAAATCTAATCAATATTATAATAGAGTCCAAGGGGCATCACAATTATAACGAAAACAGATGAAATGCATTTCTCCAAAACTGACAAATATAAATAATGAGCTATGGTTAAATGTACCCTACTAATAGGTTTTAAAAAGTATTTCTGGAAAACATACTACATATATTGGATAGTACACTTCACTTTATTTCAGTTAAACAGACCAATATGATGCAATATAGTTATAGGTATAGTTCCTGGCATGCAACCAGTTCCCACGTGGAGTGTTTATGACAGTATCGAAAAGGTATTAGCCATTCATGTCCAGTTCCAAAAAAAAACGAATCCAGATATTTGTTTCTCATTAGAAAAATGCCGACACAATTTTGATTAACTTTACATGACTGAAGCAAGCTATGCCCATCATTGTAGCAATACTGAAACATGAAGCAACTTACAAACCAAAAGGCAACAGTGTTTCTTTCCCGGTTGTCAAACCACAGAACAGAATCTGTCAGAGAAGGCAAATTGATTTCATCCGTTTCGGATAGCAATGAATGTGGGATAAAGTGACGTCTCACGGACCTGGACTTCTTTTTAGTGCGGTCGCGTTCGGGCGAGCCGTCAGATGGTTCCGGGTCGCCGCTGCGCTCCGACCCGATGATTCCATTCAGCATGTCCACCACGTTGTTGATAGTCTTCAGTTTGTTCTGTATCTCCAGCTGCGTAAACAGAGATGTACACGTTACACGATGCTTTGGCGATATTGAATAAATATTAAACTTTCGGCAAAACTTAATGTTCTTTGGTCGCTGTATCAAAAACAAGACAGCAGCGTGTGTGCAGCTTACTGCAAGTCTTTTTGAGTTTAGAATGAGAAGTAATTACAACGTATTTGTGTAAACTTTAGGTGATGACAAAACATAGACAGCAAGTGACGAAAGAGTCAGTGAAAATAGTTTGTAAATAGGTATATTTTTTGCATTAGTGAACTCAACCCGAGACCAATTTTAAATATTACATTTTCTATGTAACCCTCTCAACAGAGCATAAAATTAATTTTTGCTAAAACTGTATTCAATCAAACAATGCTGAATATCTGCATAACCTATAATTGTTAGGTGAAAATAATCATTATAAACTTACATATGACTGAAAATTTCTTAAGAATATTAAAATTTCGAGGGCTCAAAATTTAATGATGAGCGAGATTAATTCATAAACGCACCTGTAGCTTGGCGTTCTCTTTAAGGAAACGCTTGGAGTCGGGGCTCGGGGAGCGTTTCGTGTCGCCGCGGAGCTCGTTCCGCTGATCTTTGAGCGTCTCGAGTTCCTTGCGCAGCGTGCTCTCCTTGCGGATGTACTCTTCGCGCTGCCGCGTCAGCGCTGCCCGCTGGTGGCGCACCTCCGACTCTATGGCAGCTGCGCGTCCACATCGCATTTGTACATACTCGCGGGTACACCCGGCATGCGTTTATTTCATTCAAGCAAACGCTGATTTGTCGTGGATCGAGGACGTCTGGCGAGTCTTTGTTAGCTATTTGGTATGATTTATTTACATTAAACAAACATATGTAGCGTAAGCAATTATTAAAGGTATGCTATGTTGGTATTTCTATAAAGGAATTAAATTTAAAAAGCCATATTTTTCTCACAAATGTGACAGATCCTGTCAAGACTTTATTACAATGTCCGTGCCCAAAACCTCAAACATTGTATTTTTGACTATATATATATTAGCAAACACAAGTAATAATGAAAATTTTTCTTACAGAACACGAATGATAAATCAAGCTGGAAATAAAAAAATTAAATGACATTTTCACTATTAACTTAACAAGTCAATAACTTCCTCAATCCAGGACCACAGCAGGAGACAAAAAAGTAAGACAAGAAATATACATACAGTGTCACCACCTGTAATAAAATGTCCTTTGTGGTTTTACAAACACGTCGTTGCCATGCTGTTTCTGTATGAACAAACGGGAACAATTTTTCTTTTTACAAAAACAATTCAGTTTTCTAAATAAAGTCATACCCACCTATGTATAATGAGGCCAATTCCATTGTCACTTCTGAGAATGACATTTCTTGTATGCTTTAAATTGAAATCACATTATCCCTGAAGATTAGTCCGATAAAAAAAGTTGATTACGTCCAAAGGGACAGGCTAAAACTTACAAAAGGTTATGTCGAGCTTTGTTCACACATCGTGGCTTCCTGAGGAATGTTACTTTCAGTACCCGGAACTGTTCCAATTTCTTGATAGATTTAAACAAATTAATTACGAATTCCGATCGCGAAAGATAACGTTTCAAGGAAAAAAGAGCTACCAAGTTAATAATCGATTTCCCCTCGTTTTCAAATTGGAGTCAAAATATCTGGTTGAGTCAGAAATCATGTTGAGAATATTATGTTTAGTAAGTCCTACAAAGTTAGCCCCTATTTTAGGGTTTTTAGATATAGTTCAAAGATCAGTTATTATTTCAATCGGACGTTTTAATAATTACATGGTCAAATCAACCTTAAACAATGGCTAATGAATAACTATTAAGCTATAAGATTTTAGTTAGCCAAAATGTAAATTAAATAAAAAATTGCTTTGATCACAAATTAATTGGTGATGGTCTCAAAACTCCGACCTTCCCGATCGCTTACCCTCTTTCTTTATTTGTTCCGCGAGGAGATTGGCAGGTGGAGCCGGGGCGGGTGGGTTAGCGGCGGGCACCGGCGGGAGGTTCCACTGGATAGCCGGCGGCTGCGGCGCCGCCGGCATGCCCGCAGTCGACGAGAAGTCATCGTACATTCCGGTGTAGCTGCCATAAGCCGACGTAGCTCCATACGAGCTAGCACCCTGTATGGGCCAGTTTATACTTTTTACGATCAGCAATATACTTCAGCTAAAGAGAACCATCACGGATGTGCTGGAACTCAAATTCAAAAGAACATCAAAATAAATGCTTTTTCATAAAAAAATCATACATCATTAATGTACTAAGAGGGTAATGGTGAGATCTTTTTCTCTGTGTGAAGTGACAGTGAATTTCAGGATGATTCACATCCTTCACTGTGATTGGTTGATCGTGCCGTGAAGCAAGTTAAATTTACCTTCTTACAAGACTACCTTTATTTGGTTTTGAAAAAAAATCCAGGTATTTTTTTCACTTGGTGCAATATTGCGTAAATGCATGTAGGTATTAGGATGTTTTTTGGGTGATTGACTTGGAAGCTTCTACCATCTCAATCCAGCATGGTCGATCGGAGGCTGCACCTGCCTCTGCAGTGATCATGTGTTAGTGTTAATATGTTAGAACAGAGAGTAACAGGTTAGTATCAGTAGGTCGATGAAACGGTTGAAGCAACCATCTCTTCCACGCGTATAGCACAACTCTCACCTGCGTTTCTGTGTTATCGGTTTGCCCTTCCGCACTGCCCGCACTAGGTAGTGCTATCCTTGACCCATGGGTAGCCTTTTCGCGCCGCTACCAAACCCGTACTACCGCAAGTTCCATAGCTCATAGCATTGAAATTTTGAGCAGGAGCTCTTATTTTACAAGCTTTGTTCAATGCACATATTGATTAATACTAATATTGACAGTTCGATGGATGCAGATTGTTTATGCCTACCTCATGCGAGTAGGAGGGCGCAGGGGGCGCAGGGGGCGCCCGAGGGAAGTTATTAGTCTCAGAGAACTGCGCATCCCATAGGTCGTTGCCCTCGGACGCCATGGCCCGGTCCGTGCCGCGCGACCGTGAGCGAGAGCGCCGCGGTCGCGGCTTGCGCTCGTCGTACCGCGTGTAGCGGTCATCTTCGCGCCGCCGTGACATCACGCAACGTTTGATGAAAGTGTTCTGTGTCAATTCAAACGATTCGATTCTACTTCAACTTTCAATGCAAATCCGCCATATGCCGGTTTTGAGCACGGACACAGATTACCAAAATCACAGATAGAGCATAGAAAATGTAAATAAATCACAGATAAAAAATTTTATCACATGTTGTGTTCGGGCAAAGTGCTCCGTCCCATTCCGTCCAATCACTCGTTTTTGCACCACCTCTCCGAGGTGGAACTTGAACCGAAGTCAGATCTGTCAACTGTCACTTAAACATCTTTATTACATCTATAGACGCATGTGCTACACCCATCAAGACAAGATGGAGCATGAAGGCGGCGTCTAAGAATGCGAAAGAATACGCTTTGGTCGATCCCTTCTTCCTTCCGGGAAGAAAATCAAACCCCAGGGTTTCATCCACAGGCCCCATATCTGCAAGCCTAAACATCAGCCTCAGAATAACACCGATTATGTAAAGCGCGAGGCATTTTCTGTACGTCGTCGGGCCCTTATTGTCGATCTCCATGCTTTCATAAAGCCTGACGGAGCCCATGGGCTCTTGAAATTTTAGGGGGATGGAAAAAATCGTTCCGGCCGTCCAGGTGCTTCGTTTACTGCGTTTGAAGGACGGATGATTGCATGGGAGATATACCCCGGTTGGCATGGCATTCCCAGTTTTCCAGTCTTATAATTATAATAGTACCTATGTCAGTTCTTATTTTGGGAGTGTGGAAATGGAAGAACATGCAGGTTGTTCGTTGAGCTACTCTTACTTATTCTGTGGTTGAGCGATTGTGGAAACATCTGATTAAAGTGTGGCGAAACGTCAGTGCGGTCAAACACGCGCCCTGTAATAAACCCAGATCATCGTCTGAATAGTTATACAATGGTTTGTCCTTTGCATTAACTTGCGCTTTCTCATTCGAGAGAAAGGGACAAAACTTTGTGTAACTATTCCACAGAAATCGGAATTATTATTCCGATTTCTGTGAACTATTCTGACGATGATCTGGGTTTATTAGTAACAGGAACGGTGTATGCCGGGGTCATCTGAACGTAGCGTTCCTACGGTAATTCGCAGGGTCATGTTATGCTGGTAACTGATACGGAGTGATAAATCATGAAAATACGTGACTGTAAATACCGACCTCAGACACGTACTAGACAACGAACGGATGACTGAGCTGCTTCCTTTTATTGTTATTGTTACTTAGTAGCTCAACACACCGCTTTCCCGAAAGAATAGGTACAATGCCAGGACCTTCCCTTTATGAGCACGGCTATAATACACTTGATCGAAAACACGGACAATTTGTCATTGCCGTTTCGACCATTTGATCAAATGCAATGGTACCAATCCGGGGGGGCTAAACCCTACTAGGGGCTAATTTCGTAAAATACAACAGCTCAGGTTCGTAAGAAAACGCGCCAATCAAATTTAGAAAAAGTTAGAAAGTTATACATGAACGAGCCGGGATTTGAACCCTCTGGCATGGAAGGCCCCCCTGAGCTACAAGCCGTTCATAGATAAGTATT
This sequence comes from Incurvaria masculella, assembly GCA_946894095.1. Taxonomy (NCBI): domain Eukaryota; kingdom Metazoa; phylum Arthropoda; class Insecta; order Lepidoptera; family Incurvariidae; genus Incurvaria; species Incurvaria masculella. Next base: position 2,396,079 of record OX335650.1, on the reverse strand, counting down.
TTTCATGTGTATGAGCCTGCTTTCAACCAACCAACACGTCGTTATTCATAAATACATTCATTTTCGTCATAATTTATTTAATTTTTTATTTTAGCATCGTAATATTTTCACACTTAGTATCATATAGATTTATTTGTCTATATTTATTAATTAGCCGCCTTTTCGTCTAAGTAATTGTAGGTAGTAGTCACTCGTTAGGTGGCCTCACGGTGGCCTATTCTATTTAAGGTGGCCCAACCCGGCGGCCTCAACTCATTTGCGGGCACGGTACAAAACCGTGCTGTTGCGCTCTGGGACCTTCTCTGTTTCTAAGAATAAGACAGGCTCCGTGATGAGGAAGATGCAACCTGTCCACAAAAAAGACAATGTGCATAGTGTATGATTTGGTAAGATTTACGAAAATTTAAATTTAAAAACGACTTATAGCTAAAAGTAAACCACGACCGCTGTAGTCAAAAATCTAATAAAAACCAAATAGATTCTAAATCTTGCTTAAATAAGCAATGTCTGATGACTAATCTTTTTAAGATGTTCTTACTTTATCATTGCGCAATCCACCTCCAAATTTATTGTATAAAACGCGCGAAAAATCCGAACTTTCGGACGTTATAACTTGGAAACCAAACACAATTTTACAATGCCAATGGTCATCAGACATCTAGTTCAATCAAATAAAGCTATTTTGAGTAAAATTTTGGATCTCTGACAAGACATATAGGCGTGATCTTCTTTCCCCTTTTGTATGGGGAGATGAGCGGGTTGGGCCACCTTAAGCGGCTCGTAGACTCGTAGTGACGGGGCCTTGCCTTGCATACCAGGGGCGCAAGGCAAGGGTATTTCTCTTTCTGAGTTGGATAAGTGAATTTCGTTGCGAATGCGAGGTGCTCCATGGTTGGAGCTGTAAAAAAACTAAAAAACTATAGGAAGGAAGGGGTTCCCTTACTATTTTGTAGGGTTTAAGCCCTCCCGGGTCGGCCATCGCATTGGATGAAAAGATGGTCGAAGCGGCAATGAAAAATTGTCCGTGTGTTCCACCCAGTTCAATGTAACCGTGCTCGTAATGGGAAGGTCCCTGGCATGGCACATAATTCAATTGGGAATGTGGTGCATCAGACTAATATCATAACGGTAGTTGTGTGGCCATCCATTAGCCATCCATGTTGGGTTGCATTAAAAAAAAAACAAACACTTGGCGCCAACCATATCATCCGTAACCAATTCCGCTGTCAAAGCGTAGGTATTGCTTTAAGCAACCAGTAATCTTGGCCCCTGAAGTGGACTTATGGCCGATTCTCTGAGTTGTCACCGAATATGACGCAATAAGTATTATACCAGCCACTTTAGTGGTAATTTTGAATAGTTCGCGAGCGCTCTCTATATAGAAATTTTAAGTGTCCCGGCGCGGAGTCCCATTGGCCGGACCATTCAGAGAGGAGTGCCTGCGCATATTACCAACAACTAAACAGGTGGATAATTTCAACACCACGATGACCAACTAAAGAAATCATGGATAATGTAAGACGTAGCAAGTCAATACAACCCAAAACATATGGACAACTTGCAAAATCTGACTTCATGCTCAAATCATGAGGCATTTATCAATGTATGAATATTGGGGTTGGTTCTCAGGTAATGTTACGGATGTGGTATTTCGTCAGAATAATCGAATGCAATTGCAAAATGATCTATGTGGCAATATAGACGCAGGCAAGTTCGACAAGACAAGGATCCATAACGGCAAAAGGCGTACCATTCCATGCGCGTTCATCTATTTGTCATAATTTAATTTCTAGGCGTATGTACGTTTTATCATATCGACGCGATTAGAAAATTATTATTCGTGCTATCAATTATTAATTGGTTTTTGCATGAATAGCGCCACTATGGCGTATGCCAGGCCCTCAAAGAGGTGGCCGGGGAAGCCTATTGACTTTCGAATTTCCACAAGAGCTGCGAAAACCATGCCGGCCAGGAACTTTTACACACCACTTTTGAAGGACGCGAGGTTGCGGTTTGAGGGAAATACCTCGGCAGGGAGTCGTGCATCTCGCGTTTTACCGACGCACCTATAAAGAAAGGATTAACAGGATTGGTTGGATGAAGCTCAAGTTTGAACCGATGATGGTCATATTTACATAGGCGCTTTTTTTTTTGCGTTAAAGTTTTTTTATATAACCGGACATGGATGGCTAATACTACAACTGGGGTCATGATATTAGCCCAACACTTCAAATGTAAACAAGGTGCCATGCACGGACTTTGATTGACGCGGCCGCATGTTTAAGCCAAATACGCGTTTACACCCTTATATTATTATGTCCTCGACATTTTTGATTCTAAGTTTAGAATTAAAATAAATATTAAATGTTCCTTTCAAATGAACGAAATACTCGTAGACCAGAAACCAAAAGAGTAGCAAGCTAATGGTTTGAGTTTCTTTATCTTTCAAAATAGTATGGTTTTTATTATACTGGTAGTAAGGTTTTATTCTTTTCAAATAATAAACCAGAACATATCTGTAAATCCAACATGCTTTATGATGTTTGCAATGCGTATGTTTATACCAAGTTATGTTGCAGGACTATGATGAACACATGATTTCACCTATCACTGCTGTAGTATGCAGTGATAGGTGAAGTAATTAATAACATTGACTTCTTTTTAAAGAATTGATAGATTTTCATCACGAATAATTGATAATTGCGAGGGGTGTCCGTCGAATCGAGAGTACTACAAACCGCAACGCAATGCGACGCAACGCAACGCATTTCACAGCGCTGACCAAGCGGTCCCTTAGCATCGCTCCGAGAGCGCAACCTCCGAAGATTACGCAAAGTTCATTGTTGCCCTGGAGCCGCAAGAGGCGGTTGGCACATTTGTCTCATTTTGTTTTATTTTCCTTTTAGATAAATCGGAGAGGGCCTGTGGTGTAGCGGGTAAGCCTTTTGTCTCTCGTGTCGGAGGCTCGACAACCAGGTTATCCTCGCAATTGTCTTTATTCTACGAGATCGAGAGATCGAGATCGTGTCAGTGTGTAGTTCGTAAACCGTAAAACTGTGGGTCTTCGTTTCCAACCATTCCTTAAAAAAGTACCCGTGTGCATTCTACTCCAGGAACTTTAGCCTTAAATCAGCACTTAGAAAAACATTAAATCCGAAATGCAATTTTTGTTTCTCATAAACTTAGTATTTCATGTGGACGTGTGTACATTAAGTTTGCAACATTTTGGGGGGTCCGGAAGATAGAAAAAAAATATGAAATATGTTTAAAAAATTATATCTCCTAAACAAATATTTAGAAATGTTATTTAAAAATGTTATATGTTAGCTAATTTTAGGTGTAATATTACTGTGAATTTGCAACAATTTCTTATTTACGGAACTGTGTAAATTTTTTTTTTGTACTTTTAATATCTGTAATATTTAATATCTGCAAAGCAAATAATGAAAATTCTATTTTATTTTCTGAAATTGGAAACTGACCGCAAACTCTATATTCTGTGAAATTTGTAAAATGTTGCAAATATTAAAAGCACATTTTTTTTCATTTATAATGTTAACATTCACACAAAAGCTGAACAAAAAATTCGAAATACGTATAAAATCTTTCGTTGTATAATTTCTAAAGAATTTAATTTGCTTTTACATATTCTAGAAAGAAATATAGCAATAGCAAGTTAGGTTCGTAAAAATCATTTTTTTAAATACATTTCCGTAATTACAAAATTGTTGCAAATTCACAGTTACATTACGCCTTAAAAGACTTAACATATACATTTTTTTAATACCGTTTCTAAATATTTGTTTAAGAGATATATATTTTTTAATACATTTTAATTTTTTTTCTATCTTCCGGGCCCCGCTAAATGTTGCAAACTTAATGTAAGCATATGAACATGAAATTATATATTTCTGAGAAAAAAAAATCATTTCGGATTTCATGTGCTTCTCAAACCGTATCTACCCCGGTCTATTCGAACACTTACCCTGTTACTAATGAAACGAATCATCATCTGGATAGTTATAAATACTTTGTTGTTATGTCTCTCGAATTCGAAACTGCGTGTCAATGCAAAGGACAAAACATTGTATAACTATTCAGAAGATGATCTGGATTTATTAGGAATAGGGATTGAATCAACGAATTGTTGAAAACGATCAACGACACGAACGAGGCAGATTCCGGCTTTGTTGAAGCTCAGTGTTTACCGAGCTGGTGTTCCCTAGGGAAGTATACTGGGTCCTCTCTTTTTCCTTAGTCTTACGACAAAGATTACAAATAATTGTTTTGTTTCGTGTTTGAATGCAATTTTGTATGTTTTTTTTATGCATTGCCACATCTACTCGTATATCTATATAATATTTTCAAAACAGCATTAGACATTGTATATTCTTTACAGTACCGAAGCACAGTTCGTTCATATATCAAATATTTTGAATTTGAATGAATTTTCGTGAATCACCCGGAAAATTTTGCCCGTCACTGAAGTACCTTCGACCAACTTTTCATGCAATGCGATAATACTAACGGGGCAGGAAGTTTTGCGTGGATTCCAAACCACGGAACAACTCGTATTCGTGTCGAAATGCACTTATCCAACTCAGATATAGAAAAGAATGTAAGTGCATGCAAGAATGTAATGTAAGAGGTCATGCCTCGGGCATAAGAAGCAGCGCCTCGCGCCCCTCAGCTACGAGACACTCGTAACTAAACCTTATTAAGTATTCCACCAAAAAAGTGGTCCATGAACGGAGCGCGGATTGAAAAGAAAGGGCCCGTGCCCCTGAGCCGCTCAGAAACGTAACTAGCCTTTTTTTAATGGAACCTGACATATATGACCACACAACTACCGTCATGATATTAGCTCAATACACCACATTCCCGAAAGAGTTAGGTGCCGTGCCCGGACCTTTCTTTTATTGAGCACGGCTACGTAGAACTGGATGGAAAACACGGACAATTTTTCATCGCCCCTTCGACCACAGCTTCATCCAATGCAGTGATACTAACCGAGGCGGGCGAACACTGAAGGTTCCGAACCATGCGAACAGCTCGCTTACGTAACGAAATACTCAACTCAGAAAGAGAAAGAAAGTGGTGCATGACCGGGCCGAGGATTTGAACCCATAACCTTTCGAATAAAAAGCAGGTCCTCTAGCCACTACACCAGGAGTTGTACAGACCTAACGCATCTAAGGTTCAATTTGTTTTCATCGCCTATAACAACTCCGGGACTATCAGAAGCATTTTGATATCTCTGTCTGCGCCTGCGCAGCTACCGCGCCGTTGTCTCTGATTGTGCAGATTGATTTGTGTAATGATCCGGCGCCGTTTTCCAAATAACATTTCGACAATTTCGACGGTTTGCTCACTCGGCGGGCGGCCGAAACCACAGTGTTACCTCAATCCCTTATTTCGCACTAATTATTGCAAGACGGAATAGGACCAGTTTTCGTGAGGGACATGCTAACCTTGACACTGGTTCTCAATATCGAGAAATCGATAACCTCTCGGAAGAAGAATATCTTGTGAGCGTATATTGCTCAGATGCTCTAGATTGTAGATTATTTTGAATCTTTCAAATCGCGACCCTTCTATATTTTCAGCAGAAAGTCCCAACGGCTACATGCGCTATGACTAGCTATTAGAAGCTATCATTGTGAATGTTGGTATGCCTTGCGGTTTGCCTGCATCTTTTGCCGATGACGCGGGTTCATATCCTAGGTCATAAATCCTCTTTATTTCTTAAATGAGATCGAAATTTGTATGTTTCGTTGAGAATTCGATGGTACCATCAGGTTTATTTTTATTTTTATGCATGGATGGCTAATACCACACAACTACCGTTATGATATTATCCCAATAAACCACATTCCTAGAGGAATTAGGTGCCATGCCAGGGCCTTCCCTTTATGAGCACGGCTATGTTGAAATGGATGGAAAACACCACACACTCCTACAGCTAATAACACGCTGTGGTTGATGGTTCAGCCACGGCGCGGAAGGTGGTAACGGCTAGGAAGGAATGACGGGGGTGACAACCGAAACTCGTTTAGTATAGAGGTAGCGGAGCCACTAACATACAATGGCGGTAGCGCCGGCGAGTAAGCTCTCTAACGGATTCGCTTACTACTGATTTTCTCGAGTTCCAACGACACGAAAGAACTTCACACGACTCTACGAACAATTCGTAAGCGAACTCACTTACATGTAAAAGTGGCTTCGCCCTTGTCGTTGGGATTCGACAAAATCAGAAGTTAGCGAATTCGTAAGCGTACTCACATGTAAAAGTGGCTACGCCCTTGTCGTTGGAACTCGACAAAATCAGAAGTTAGCGAACTCGTAAGCGAACTTACTAGTAAGCAAAAGTGGCTACACTCTTGTCGTTGGGATTCGACAAAATCAGAAGTTAGCGAATTCGTAAGCGTACTCACTTGCATGTAAAAGTGGCTACGCCCTTGTCGTTGGAACTCGACAAAATCAGAAGTTAGCAAACTCGTAAGCGAACTTACTAGTAAGCAAAAGTGGCTACACTCTTGTCGTTGGGATTCGACAAAATCAGAAGTTAGCGAATTCGTAAGCGTACTCACTTGCATGTAAAAGTGGCTACGCCCTTGTCGTTGGAACTCGACAAAATCAGAAGTTAGCAAACTCGTAAGCGAACTTACTAGTAAGCAAAAGTGGCTACACTCTTGTCGTTGGGATTCGACAAAATCAGAAGTTAGCGAATTCGTAGCGTACTCACTTGCATGTAAAAGTGGCTACGCCTTTGTCGTTGGAACTCGACAAAATCAGAAGTTAGCGAACTCGTAAGCGAACTTACTAGTAAGTAAAAGTGGCTACACCCTTGTCGTTGGGATTCGACAAAATCAGAAGTTAACGAATTCGTAAGCGTACTCACTTGCATGTAAAAGTGGCTACGCCTTTGTCGTTGGAACTCGACAAAATCAGAAATTAGCGAACTCGTAAGCGAACTTACTAGTAAGCAAAAGTGGCTACACCCTTGTCGTTGGGATTCGACAAAATCAGAAGTTAGCGAATTCGTAAGCGTACTCACTTGCATGTAAAAGTAGCTACGCCCTATCGGTTACTATCCTACCACGCTCGCTGGCCACTATCGGGGCTCACCAGTTCCGCCCATTCCCCCCGCGTGGATGGTGCGGCACTGCAGCCACGGCGGTGCGTGGTGGTAAGTCCTCGCTGCACCGTCCGAGTACCACTCCGCCGCGCGCACCGCTAGCAGTCGGCCGCGCCGCATCGCGACTCAACTCCCGCGCGGCGAACCGATCGCGACGCGAACGGAAACTGAAGGCGGGAAACTTTGTGATTGGCTTAAAGACATTCTGTGACTGTGATAGCATACAACAATGAAGTACAAGGTTTGTATTTTTTCTATGGCTATAACGAATGTGCAGGATGTTAAAACAACAATAAAATATTCGAAACAAGAGTTTATTTTTGGATTATAAAATCACCTAGGTAGGTACATCCTTTTGAAAAATTTTGCAAGTGCCGCTTTAGTGAACAGCTTCAAAAACAGACTTGGCACTTTTACAAAAAATCACAAACTTTAGACTTTTTACATGAATAAAAAAAACAAGTGCACCCCCCAGTTACCAACTTCGATGTACACGCATCGGCTTTAAGCTGCTAGTGCATCGAGACAATAATAGTAATAATAATCAGCCAAATAAAAAAAATCGAGCGTACTTAAATCAGATCTAACGCGATTAATTGACAGGCAAACGGGCGGACCTCGCCTCCGTCGCGCCGTGAGGCTACGATTATTTTGGAAAATCAATGCAATTTGAATTTCTTTAATTTCATTTATTTATTTAACTTCTGGTGGTCCAAGTACACTAACTCATGTCACAATTTGATTGATCCGCGGATTCTATCAACTCAGTAAAGAAGAACCCGCTAAGAAACTTCACTGATCTAAAAGTGTTAAATTTTTTTCGTCTTTTTTTAATTCCAATGCGAATATCTCACTACTAGCAGCGATAAAGACCTGGGATTTTCACTGTCGGCTTTTATTCTCATAGCTCAACATTCATTTAAATATTTTTCTTCGTGTCGAAAACACTTTGAATAATTTATGGTCTCTTTACGGTCCATCTTCTTCTTCAGGCGAGAAACAAGGACGAATATATTTTAATTAACTAACCACAGATGGTGCCCGGAACAAATTTAATTATGTGTGTCTTTCTTACCCTTATACCTACTTCGTGCTTATTTATTTATGGTAAGCGCGGCATATAATATGGCATACGATCAAAGAGGTGCCCATGGGCTATTGAAATTTTACAGGGCTGCGAAAACTATGCCGGCTGGTCAGGTCCTTCCATACCATGTTTGAAGGACCTTAAGGAACAGGTGCCTGAAATTATTTAAGTCTAACCGGGGAACGCTGCTGCAGGCAAATACGTCCACAATATGAAAATTTGATTTATGTCCTGAGCACTTAAAAAAAAAGGAGGAGGTTCTCAATTCGTCGGAATATTTTTTTATGGCATCTAGTGAAGGCTCCCAGGTTGAAGGTATGAGGAAAGACACTCGCCTGCACACAGGTCCATACCCTGGTGGTAAACGAGTTTGAGATATTCAAAAACATGTCGGATATGTCTTATTTATAGAATGCAGTGGATTTTTTGAGATAATTCGCAGATAATAACGAATAGAAGAGAAAAATCCGAAACCAATAAATGGGAACTCTTACGTAATCATATGTACACACAATGAAATGTATGGATAATAAAAAAAAACATATCGGAATTTCAGTCTGTGTCATAAGGATTTTTTCTTCTCATAATGAGTAGATACTTCCTATTCTTGAAGATTTATTCATATCACAGCATAGCGAGCTGTGCTTACAAGCCTATGGATAGTACTTACTGTACAGATTTTGAAAACCAAAAAATTCAAATGCTCATTCCTCAAGCGGGCGATGCACAAGTTTTACTAAAACACAAAATAAAAACACTTTTAAGTTCATTACACTTGTACTTAGAAGTTTCCTGAATCAAAAAGATGTAAGATGAAACGTCTCTATACAAATTTCCGGAAACTTTTAACGAATTTTGTAAGTTTATAAGCGACATATGTACTTACTCATAATTTAATCTTTTAATAAACGAAAAGCTCTGATTTCAAAATAAGAATGGGATTGTATTTCCAAATTACAACCATAAGCATGCATTAAAATATCGTATCTATCCGTCTATGTTGGTCATTGAATCGTGATCGAATCATATGAAAGGGCGGTGCCATACGTGCATAGGGTAAGATTGTGCAGGTTATCGCACCGTACGGCTGTCTATTCCTAGCTCTGTCTATGCCCTTTGTCCCTCGAAACACAGAAGCATTAAGAGATAAGGTCTCTGTAAGATTAGATAATTTCAAGAGCGATGCACCTTCTGGCCAGTGTCTCGTACATTGTCCATCCTCTGAGGACCGCATAGTTCTTGGTATTGGTTGGTGTATTCATATACAAGGTGCCTCAGAATTTAAACTTAAAAAAATAGACCGCATAGTTCTTGGTATATGGTTGGTGTATTCATGTACAAGATTTAGAAAAAATATTGAAAAATGTCAGTTGTACTTGGAGTCATTTTATTAGTATGAAAAAAAAGTGTATAAATCAGGGTTTCATTTATGAAAAATAATATGCACACACTTTTTAAGGCAGACGCATGAATTTGTTATCAAACAAAATCAAATCGCTTGGGTAGACTTGACTTCTGTAGTTATTTTGGTCTTCAAGTCTTCAAGATTGGCAAGCGGGTTGATAAAGCCCGTTCGTCTTAATCTTTACCCACGTCTTTAATAACTGGACACTAGGTGCATCACGCAAATATACAGGATATTATGATGAATGCAAAATATACGAATGACCGTTTCTAGAATGAGCCTCCACTGCTTCTGATCACGACATCGCGCCAACCAAAAAATCCCCAACTGCAACGGTCAGTTTTGAACAGCACCCGTATCTTGCACCCCGAAAAGATTGCTGAGTCACCTGTTACTTACAAATAAAAGTATATAGGCCCTTGTGCGATCGAGGCAACGAAAATCGGCCGCAGCAAACTTACCAAGTTAGTCGAATTCACTCGTCGACGGCTTGCTGGACCGAGGTTTGGTGCCACAATTCAAACTTTTTAAAAGTCTCGCCCGGTAAAGAGTTTTGTTGGAATATATGTAGCTAATACATTGCCACCTCTAACATAATAATACGTATATTAACACCGATGCAATGTAAAAAAATGCCGGTTTGTTTTTAGCACGGATAAATACATATAAAAAAGAGTTAACAAGACATTGACATCTGTAATGATCTGTAGGTATAACTTAAGTAGGTTCCGTTGATTTTACTCGTAACATTTGTTGTTTTTTTTGTTTATTATGGAAACAAAACGGATTAGGGATTTTGTGTTAGAGTTGATTTAAATTATTAAGGAATTCGAGAAATTGATGGATTATTTTAAAGCATGGTTAAAACTAAAAGGAGGAACCTCATCTAAGCTTCATAATGTTGGCGCCTGAAATTATGATATCAGTAGCATTTAAGTAGAGTTGGATCAGAGAAACTAAGAAAGAAAAATGGAAAATTGATTATATGAAAAATAATGTTACGACAATATCCACCATCGCATAATGGAACCTAATGGCTAGTTTAAGGGACGCATCTTCACTGAAATAGAGTGATATATATAAATCAAAACCTCTAGGGTAATTCCCGTGGACATAGAATCATGAAATTGGGCAAGAAGCACGGTCTCACAACGCAAGTAAAGTAAAACATCCGAAAATTGTTTATTTGTAGTTATATCACCTAAAAAACTTCATATAACGAACTGACTTCATACAAATTTGTACGCAACTCTCGGTGGTACGGTACGGTTCTTTATGAGAGGACTTTTGACTAATATTATGTGTTCAAAGCTTAGATTTTCAGTATTAGAGTGATCAATGAACAGTTGAGGCTGCCACTTAAAATAAGAAGTCATGATAGAAGTTTAGCGCGTTTTGGAGTTGGGCGGTGTAACTAGAGGACTCCAAGGTGACAACGACCGTATATTGATGACAACGAATAACGGACCAACGCCTTACAATCGGGTGCTTATATGAATCAAGATTCGCAATGACATTTGAAGCTAACGGTTCGCGTAAGTCCGTCGCCGCCGCCCGCCGTCGTGCATAATGTGGAGACAATGCGGGGTCACTGCGCTGCTCGGCAGGAAATTACTTCTGCGATCAAAGATTGAATGTAGTGCTTACGTTAGAGATAAAACCTAGTTTTCATTAATATTATGGTTTCGATTAGCAGAAATACAACCTTGGAAATAGAAAATCTTGTGCATAGCGAGGCCAATAATATTCAATTTGAACTGTCGTCGTTTTAAAAAATATGAGTTCAGATTTCACACACCCACAAATATTTTTGATATAACTGGATACGGATAGATTGACGGCTGGAAAAAATGTCCATTAATGAAATCATTTATTTGTCTAAATTATGGGTTGTAACATGTAATGATACGAAGAAACAATGCTCTCAATATTGGATCATGGCCACTGTGTCTTCCACAATTTGCGTTTGACCGCGTCAACAATCAAACAACTGAAAATAATGGATTTCTTCTTTTCTATTATATAGATAATATCCATTTAACTCTATAACTATTTATTTTTACAAGGTAATAAGGTATTATAACATTTTTCTGCTATTAAATTTAAACGTTTTTTTTTTAAATTTAGGTCAAGGTAATAAATTATATTTATATACTCTTCTTAAATATACTTATAAATTCTAGAATATTTTTATATAATGCAAGATTTAGACTCGTTAAGCATAAGTTATTTTGTGTCCGGCTATTATATATGTGGGTTGTGCTCACTACCTTAAATATTGTGAATTTTTAGGGTTCCGTACCCAACGGTGCCAACGGAACCCTATTACTAAGCCTCCGCTGTCCGTCCGTCCATCCGTCTGTCACAGGGCTGTATCTCAGTAACCGTAATAGATAGACAGCTGAAATTTTCACAGAGTGTGTATATATTTTGCCGCTATAACAACAAATAGGTAAGATTAAAAAATAATAATAATTAAAGGGGGCCCCCATACAAAAAACGTGATTTTTTTGTATTAAATCTTTGACGATGGTACGGAACCCTTCGTGTGCGAGTCCGACTCGCACTTGGCCGGTTTTTTTTTCTTCACAAAGATTCACAATATTTTATATTGACATCACATACATAATTTCATAAAGTGAAACATGGACATTTTTTAACTGCCGTTTAACCATATTTTTAACCAATGCGATAGAACAAACCCGGGGGCAGAACGTATAACGCAAACCGAAAGTTTTACATGGAATGCGAGCTATGGAACAGCATTCGTGCGCGTTCTACTCGTTTCCTTTCATTTGTTTTTTTTTTGTTCATGTTTAAAGATCAGCATTGGCTTTTTTTTAAATAAAAAAACATCTAAAGTTACTGTTTCCTGTTCTTGAAAAATTACCTTGTTTTCCATCCAGTTCAATGTCGCCGTGCAATATAGGGAATATCCCGACACGGCACATAAATCATACCCATGTACTTAAAAAAACCGGCCAAGTGGAAGTCGGACTCGCACATGAAGGGTTCCGTACCATCGTACAAGATTAAACACAAAATAATTACGTTTTTTTGTATGGGGCCCCCCTTTCTTTTTTATTATTCTTTTATCTTGCCTATTTGTTGTTATAGCGGCAAAATAAATACACATTCCGTGAGAATTTCAGCTGCCTACCTATTACGGTTCATGAGATACAGCCCTGTGACAGACGGACGGACGGACGGACGGACGGACGGACGGACGGACGGACGGACATCGGAGGCTTAGTAATAGGGTTCCGTTTTTACCCTTTTGGTACGGAACCCTAAAAAGTACATTAAAATGAATAAGTTACAAATAAAGTAATTTAAAATCAGCCACTTTCAAAAAGCTTTAAAACTCTAAATTATTTTGCAGATTCTTAAAATCGCTTCACCGCAAGTCTTAATTCCGATGTCGTAGTTGAATTTCATACATTTGCAATAATAATGATTCAATACGCGGCTCGTAGCCTAGTGGCGCGGGGACTGGCCTAGCGTACCATAGGTCTGGTTTCAATTCCGACATGCACCACTTTCTTTCTCTTTCTGAGTTCGATAAGTGCATTTCGTCACGAATGCGAGCTGCTCCATGGTTCGGAATCCCCTACTAGGTGGTAGGGTTCAAGCCCGCCCGGGCTTTGGATGAAAAGATGGTCGAAGCGGCAATGAAAAATTGTCCGCGTTTTCCATCCAGTTCAATGTAGCCGTGCTCATAAAGGGAAGGTCCTGGCATGGCACCTAATTCCTTCGGGAATGTGGTGTATTGGGCTAATATCATAACGGTAGTTAGGTGGTATTAGCCATCCATGCCAGGTCGCTTAAAAATAATACTGACCTTCACGACTTGTCCCCGCCCTCCGCCCACGAGCAGCGGAGTGGGCGGGCGGCCACAGGGCAAGCCATGGGCGGGACCGCCCAAGCTTTGCGCTTGAGTTGTAACGGTTACTTTATGTATTTAGTTTTTTCTATTAAAACAGAAATGATTGTGATTATGACACTTTGGGTAAGGTTGTATTTGAGATGTTGGATTTATATTATTACTAGCTGAATTACCCGGCTCCGCTCGGGTCAATGTCGTTTTGGAATGATGTCGGGTTCCCAATATAAACTTTTGTCCCCTATTTCACCCCTTTAGAGTAAACCTTTCGCAACAAAAGACTATATCCTTCTCCAAGTTTTAGACTATTTCTATACCGAAATTCATCAAAATTGGTTCAGCGGCGTACGTTCAGCAGTGTATTTAGTTTATTGTATCATTAAGAAATATACACGCAAAAGATCATCATCACATGAGAAAATCATTCCAGTTAGCTGGTTATCGTCTATTCGTATGAATTTCAGTGTGTAGACTGAACTTACTAGAACATTAGTTCGTTAAGTTTAATATAATTACCTTACTGTCACACTATCAAGTAAATAAAATCCAATTGGAATTTATTTTCAAATGTTTCTCAAAATCTATACAATAACGCGCTAGCTAGAATTGAAGAAGATATCAACCCATATAACTATACTCCCTTAAATATATTAATTTATGAAAAATGCACGTTCAATATTTGTCACATTAAAACAAATCTACATTCGAACAAAGTTTAAGGTATGCACTGCCGATTCAAAGTTAAATTGAATGGTGTTAAAATACTAACTAACTAAACTACAATTTTTTTCTAAGGTTTATTTTACATACTAAAGAACAGACGTCAATTCTTTTTCCAATCAGTTCAATATTTTTTTTCAAAAATAACAGTAACACTTTCACTTGTAATAAAAATACTTTAATAATTTTCGACTGTATTTAAAATTTCAATTTTACCATGTTAACTTTACAAGCTACAGATCGACCAAAATAATTTCAGTATCGTATGTTAATATGTGTATGCCATTAATTTTTATATCCCAACCTTTCTCCACTCATGAAATAATCAATCAACGTCACGTGATATTCCATCCGTTAAAATGTATGGCCCGACAATTCTGTTCTGAGTGGTCAGTCTGAGTTCTCACCTAAATTGGCGTTTACGGCAAACCGATCGACTGGCGTTTTCCATCATCTGCATACAAGTTTTTACTAGATATTCTGTGGTTTTACTTCTTCAAGCTGTTAAAGTCAAACTCGGACTTCCGATTTGGATGAAAACGAGGAGTCGACGTAAACGGCAACGTCGACGCTTTTACGGCAACGTTGAGTAAGCTGTCAAAACAAGCTCGGATTCGCAAATGTTAGTTCGATTAACGCCCTCTTCGCGCGCTCTTCAATTTCTCCATACATTTGAAAACGCCAATTTAGGTGACAACTGAGACTTCGGGTACTGAGCCGGTGGTCTAAGTTGTCACCTAAATTGGCGTTTACGCCATACCGATCGACTGGCGTTTTAAAACGTATGGAGAAATTGAAGAGCGCGCCCAGTGGGCGTTAATCGAACTAACATTTGCGACTCCTAGTATAATTTGACAGCTTACTCAACATTGCCGTAAATACGTCGACGTTGCCTTTTACATCGACTCCGCGTTTTCATACAAATCGGAAGTCCGAGTTTGACTTTGACAGCTTGAAAAAGTAAAACCACAGAATATCTATTAAAAACTTGAATGGAGTTGACCGAAAACGCCAGTCGATCGGTTTGCCGTAAACGCCAATTTAGGTGAGAACTCAGACTGACCACTCTGTTTCCAATAGATAGATACGGCCAGTAAAGAAATCATTCTATGATCAAGGAAGCTATTAAACTGTGTTTTAATTGGTCGTTACCATGGCAAGACCCTCTTATCCACTGAAATGGAATAGTGAAATTTAAGTACACATTTTTTTATCACTACTTTCTATGCTAAGTTCAAACAACATACCAGACGAACATAGTTCGTGACGAATATGCCTTTTTTCTCGGGGTAATCGGTACAGGTTGAAGAGTACGTATATCTCGGTTATATCTTGCGGCTTGGTAGACAAGGACTGACTTAGGATGTCGAGAGACGAATTAAACTGGGTTGGGCTGCTTCGAAAAGTTTAAATACGCGCTGAGGTCAGGGTGTCCATTCAGGGCAAGAGTTTCGAGTTCGGGAGTGAGTTAACCTAAAAATAGCTGGGAAATATATTATTATTAAAATAACGGAACCGTTATTTATACTTCCAACATATTTACGGGACAGACTAGATTTTTACCCAACTGTAATGATGTTCAAGAAGTGTGGAAACATTGACTATTTAAAAAAGTGAGTTGATATTTAGTGACGAATTCGAACTCACTCTTGCCCTGAATGGACCCCCTGTCCTTCCGCAAAATTTCAAGACCCGAATATATGACCAGTGCGTCCTCCCGGTTATGACGTACGGGTGTGAAACATGGACTCTTGGTGGCCGTGGTCCAAAGGTTGAAAGTTGCCCAGCGAGTAATGGCGCTCATGCTGAGAATATCGCTATGGGATATGGTGGGTCACAAGATGATCCGCCGACATACCAAAGTCTATATTGGACACCGGGTGGCTAAGCTCAAGTGGCGGTGGGCTGGTCACGTCAACCGAAGAGATGACGACCGTTGGAGTAACCGTGTCCTACACTGGTGGCCGTGGACAGGAAAATTGAGTTTAATTTTTCATTTCATTTATTTAAACTTTTTGGTAGCCAAATACACTAAGTTACATAAAGAAGATCCGCGGATTCGATCAACCCAGTAAACAAGAACCCGCAAAGAAACTTCACAGGTTTACATAACAATGTTATGTCATATGTATATGTCATATTTTTCCGTCCACAAATATGAAATACACACTTAGATCTATATGCTACTGCCAAACAATTCCTTGGTAGAACAGATTAAGGCAAAGAACAAAGAACAATACGTTTAAAAGTTTCTAATGCAATAATACATGAATGTAATTTATAACATTACAAGTATTCTCTGGTATAAAAGCCGTCGTCAAATTAACCTATGTCAGGTGTATAAAAAAGGTGGAGTGTGGGAAGACCACCCGCCAGGTGGGACGACGACATCAAGTGCATCGGCAGAAAGCAGTGGTTCCGTACCGCTGAGGGGCGGGAGGACTGGAGGAAAATGGGAGAGGCGTATGTCCAGCAGTGGACGCAAATACGCTAGTTTACTGACTGACTCGGTTCTAATCGCAAAGGAGTACGACTCTTCGTTATTCTCGACGTGGGTTGCTTCGATTTCCGTGGTTGCTTCATAGTTCGAAAACATTACAAAACTGTCGGTCCCATAATTGCACATTCAACTGTATACATTCTGCTACCATCTCCAAACATCAATTGTATTATATTGGTCATGAGTACCATTTTACTGCTCGAGAATCTGAAATGAATCTTTAAATGCCAACGTATAAAATAAACATTTCGTATTTTAGGCGTCGTGCCGTCTCTATCTCCCTCTTAAGGCTGATCCGACCCATATAAAGTTGTTTGCACACATAACGCAAAAAGTATTGCACTTTAAGCAACGAATTAATAATAAAAGTTTAATATAGTCATATTACTTGCAGCGAAAACAATTTCACAATTTCAGGATTATTGGTTTTGTTACAATTTATTTAAATACGTTTTTTTTAACAGCGCCATCTAACGGTTAAAACTTCTAATCGGCAATTACAACGAAACCATTAAATCTGAAATTGTGAATATGTTTTCGCTGCAACTACTATGGCTATATTTAATATTTTTGACGAATTCGTGCCTTAAAGTGCAATACTATTTGCGTTCTGTGTAAAAAAAAAATTTGAATGGGTCGGAACATCCTTAATATATATAAATCTAGGAGACTTTTTCTGCGCCTCTAATATCTGTATTATACCGAAAATGGTGCATTGAGTTTGGTTTAAATGGGTTCCGAACCGTGAAGTGACTAGAATTCTCAACGAAAATGTACAATTTAATCTCTGATAGGATGGAAAGAATTGCATATCCTAGTATTAGACCTTCCATTTGTTTTAACTGGACATGGCTAACAAATAAGTACCATACCTACTTGATGTCATGGTATTATCCAAATGCACCACATGGGAACAAGGTGCGATACCAGGACTTTCATTATATTGTGAGGTTACTTTGAACTGGATGAACAAAACGGACACTTTTCGTTGCCGCTCCCACGATCGTTCATTCAATGCGATGGTACCAACCCGAGCAGGATTCATCTGACCACCTAATTATTAATTAAAGGTGGGATTTAACGTCGAATGTAGAATCCGACCGCGTCACTGATGCTTACTTGAATGATCGCACACGGATGTTTTATCTGACGTTTAGTCTGGTATTAGCCATCCAAGTCCAGTTACATAATAAAAAGACTCACGGTATCTAGATTTTTACAGAAAAAATACAACCATTTTCGGCAGAGGTTCTGTACGTCTTTTAGAAAAAATAAGCTAAGGACTTGATTTTGTTTCATTTTAAGTAAGTAAAGTCGAAGTAAGGCTACATCTAAATTCGATATCTTACTTATCCAGGTGTTTGTTAGTTAGCTACCTAAGGATTGATATAATGCAATAAATACAATATTTGATTGAAACAATATTGTCGCGAACATTCCCAGGCCAGAAGCGAAATTCTCGTTCGGTGACAGCCGCATGTAATACAATTGTAGGTGCGTTCGGCAACTGCCGTGACAATACAATCGGACAGGCGACACAGATAATGATGCACATACTTTTACTTTCGCACACGACAGAACACTGAGCACTGACAAAGCGCCGCAGTGAAAAAATGGCGGCCATAGGCTGTTCCGACCCATATAAATTTGTTTGCACACATAACGCAAAAAGTATTGCACTTTAAGCCACGAATTAATAATAAAAGTTTAATATAGTCATATTACTTGCAGCGAAAGCAATTTCACAATTCCAGGATTATTGGTTTTGTTACAATTTATTTAAATACGATTTTTATTTAACAGCGCCATCTAACGGTGTAAAACTTCTAATCGGCAATTACAACGAAACCATTAAACCTGAAATTGTGAATATGTTTTCACTGCAACTACTATGGCTATATTTAATATTTTTGACGAATTCGTGCCTCAAAGTGCAATACTTTTTGCATTCTGTGTAAAAAAAACATTGTATGGGTCGGAACATCCTTAAGTTCAAATCTGGCCAAAAATAGTAGTACCTAACCCACCGAGCAACCTACACCACTAAAAAGCAAAAAATTATTTATTTTTAAATAAAAAAATAAAAAACCGGCCAAGTGCTAGTCAGACTCGCATACGAAGGGTTAAACGTAAGATTAAAGGGAATTACGCAACCTCGGTTGTGCCTTCTGAACTTCGTTTCCACCCGTTATTACCCTCCTTCCCGAAGGAATTAGGTTACATGCCAGGATATTCAATTTTTGACCACGGCTACATTTAACTGTATGGAAAACACGGAAACTTTATCATTGCCGTTTCGACCATAGGTATTTTCATCTTATGCGAGATGGTACCAATCCGGGCGGGCTTAAGCCTATTTACTAGTAGGGAAAGGGCATCTATAGTACATCTCTCAACAAACTCGCATTCGTAACGAAATTAATTTATCCAATTTTGAAAAAGAAAGAAAGTGGTTCATAAACGGGGCGGGGATTTGAACCCACTACAACCATATCTGATGCTGAATGAAACGATGAATATGAAAAATTAATCATTGATTTATTATAATTTAAAAAAATATATTTACAAATTAGAATTAAAAGAGAGAGAGAAGACCGAGTTCAAAATATGATTAAGAAATTGTATATAATTAGTCAGGTATTAAATTAGCTTATCGTACATTAATTAAAAGTAACCATTTACTTTTTTGCTTTTTATTTCCGGTTTTTTTTTTTTTTTGAAGGCGGTCCTTTTTTTATTTAAAAATATTTATTAAGGAATAAAGTGTGACCTTACTTCTTATAGACTAGGAGGTCGCGACAAAAGTGAGAAAGATAACGTAAATGGCTGAAACTGGGTTCACAGGATAAAAACCAATCCTCTAAAGCTAAATGTGTCAGTCTGCCTGCGCCAAGTGGTTGAGTTACCTGAATAAGGCGTCTGAAAAAGTAGTTATCATTACAAGAAAAATGTATGATAATATAAATGGCTACAAATAACGCATGATGAAAGTATCAGTACATACTTATATAGTAATACCAAAACTGAACAAATCTCTGATTGCATTTCGTAGTTATAGGCGATTTAGATTACAGTTTTAACTTTAGGTATATTAAAGTATTTAATTAAAAAAAACGACTGGTTATTTTTGCATTATGAATAGGTATCAATATGTCCAGACAATCAGTATATTCATCAGCAATTACATACCTACATCTATTTTGTATAGTCAATCTAGTTAACGCAACCGCTTGGCGCAGGCAGACCAACCTATTTAGCATCAGAGGGTTGGTCTCTGACATGTGAACCCAGATTCAGCAATTTACATTATCGTGACCAAAAATGTCGTGACCTCCCGGAATATTAGCTAATTTCTAGGGAAGTCCCTATATAGGTCTTGACGTATCTGCGTGGGAAATGTGCAGCATACAAATAGCCTATTCTTATACCATCGAGGTACCATAGACATTAGCAGTAATATTTATTTCAACAATTGTGCACGCGTTCCTGAGAATGACGGTATTGACAGAAAGAGACAACGAAGTGCACATGGTTAATTTTTCCTTTTGAGTTTTCCTGAACCATTTAAAAGGCTACAAAGAAAAGGAAGGAAGGAAATAAAAGGCTCTTTTATGTGCACAGCTTTAAGACGGTCGTTATCTTATCAATTACCCAAAATATGGACGATACCTGTTAACATGCTCTAAATGTTCTACTAGTTAGGTTTTTTTATCTATTTTGAATTCTAAAATATATTGTTAAAATGTACGTCTGCATGTTTTAATATTTTTTTAATACTTGAAATATATATTTTTTTAATATTAGCATTTAAAATGTTGTCTGTTTAAACTAAGTTATTAATTTCTAATGAATTCCTAAACCCTTACCGATACTGCTCCCTTCATCTTAGGATTTTACTTCAAATCCTTATTTTGTGTGTGAAAAGCAAGCTTTACTCAATTGCGAGGTTAGAAGTAGGTTACGATGAGCATTTTGCACTGAAATGTTCGTAAACATGCTAATAAAAGTCTGCCATTGAATAACCATTAGGTAGACCTCAGAATACATTAAACAAGTCGGCATTTTCTATAAAAGATCATCTGCTATTACAGATTTGCAGACTACAGATTACATGTTGTTATTTATTTACATTTTTTCGTTTTTGAAGTAGGTAGATGATTTTTATTTATATATTATTTTAGGTAGAGATGTTTTGAACTTCCAGTTCCCTTCCGTAAAATAGATGATACTTTTGTACTAGTGGCTCTCTGAGGTGTAGACTTTGCGAGACCATTGTAAACATTTGTAATTTTTTAACATTGCAAAAACTGGCTCGACTAAAAAATATATATAATTATCGAACCCGCTTCTATATCGAAATTGAAAACTGTAGAAGAGAATAGCCGGACAGGAGAAATAATTTTTGCCCAATCTGAAACGGAGACGCGGGTTCGAGCGTCGCTCTTCGCTCGGTCCAATTATTATATGATATTTTGATTTTACGCGGACGTGGTATTTTCGATGACAGCCAAAAAGAAAGCATTTGTTTTATTAGGGACGAAGTCTCCAACGACTGATATAAAATATAATTGACCAACAAAGGACATGTCTAAATGAATTTGGAACATGAGCCAATACTTTTTTATGTTCATGTACTCCACATGGCTACGAGCCGCTCAATATTGCATAATGCCTGTTAAATTCTGCTGTTTGAGTGAAAATTACAATTTGTTCATTATAAATATGATATTACTAAAATTATTATAATATTAACATTACTATAATCAATGGAAGCCATCCATTAACAGCAACGTAAATTATTCTGCATTCGTTATTAGGCAGGTCTTTCAAATTAACATCGTGTCATAGAAAACTAGTTTTTGCATCCTGCAAAAGATAATAGTCAGGGTTTTCTTGCTTAGATAATCTATCTACCGTTCACTTAATTACGAAAAGGTATACATGTATGTTGAACTATTTTTAGTTCGAGGCTTCGCTCGCTTAAACTACGTACACTATTCCGTCCAGTGAGTTCACTAACACTATCTTCAAATAACACTACAATTTACTTGGCTTAAAAGCATTTGTAGTGTTATTTGAAGATTTCACGCAAATCTTCAGTGAACAATTTGACTCAAATCAAATTAACAAAATCAACATTCTTCAGTCAAAGATATTTAGTCTTAGTGGGACACAATACTTTTAACAATTTGAAATGCTGATTTCAAGAATATAATTTTTTCGCTATGTATGAAACTACGATTAGCTTGAACGAACGCACATTTCCTTCTTCGTTGGTTCGGTTTTTCCAAGAACAAATACGAGTCGGATTGGTATTTACGTTTAAGATAGTTGTTAACCTCATCATTCAAGACAAACTTTACAAAGTAATTTCCTGAAAAATCGTAAAAAGTACAAAATTCATAGCAATTCGAGCAAGAACAATTAGTCTACAATATACCCTGTGCATAGTTATATGCCAGTGGGCCTAGAAAAACAGGTTAACCTTTCACAATCAAAATAAAAACAATCACGTTGAATTAGTTTTGTCATCCATGGTCTGCTGTGATCGCAGTTAAATATAACCGGCTGGTCGTTACAAAAAACACGACCTTCGCACGAAACTTTTCCGTTACTAGAAATCGGGCAATCTTTCATCGAGCAGATTTCATTGCTCAAGACGAGCGTTTGCAAAAATGCTGGCTCGAATCGAGATCGGAAAAGTTCGTCGGATAGTGTCGCCATACTCTCCCACAGTGCAGGGCCCAGCAGTGCGTGATTGTTCTACCAATCGGAGTATCTGCGTTATGCATGCAGTCACACGAGAGTACGCTTGTGAGAGGTTGTAAAACCAATGGCCCCTCGTTGGCCCAGAATAAAAACCGGCCAAGTGCGAGTCGGACTTGCACACGAAGGGTTTCGTACCCTCGTACAAGATTTAACACAAAAAAATCAGGTTTTTTGTTTGGGGCGCCCCTTGAATTTTTTTATATTGCCTATTTGTTGTTATATCGGCAAAATAAATGCACACTCTGTGAAAATTGCAGCTGCCTCCCTATTACGGTTCATGAGATACAGCCCTGTGACAGACGGACGGACGGACGGACGGACAGCGGAGTCTTAGTAATAGGGTTCCGTTTTCACCCTTTGGGTACGGAACCCTAAAAATGTAAGTAGAGTTGATGGTAAGCACGTAAAAGAGTCGGTATCCCAGCAGTAAAATTTATATGTTAGTTTTTAAACTAAGTTTTTTTAACGATCGCTCACGGACGGACAAATATACATTTAAGAAACAATGAACGGGTTCCTGGGAGCACGGACCCCTAAAATATGAACCAGGCTCCGCTCGGGTCAATGTCGTTTTGAACTGGTTTCGAGCTGAATATAACATTTTGCGGGTTAAAAAGTATTAGGTGTGTTAATACAGGTAATAAATGATCTCTGTGCCAAATTTAACAGCCGTTTAACAAACATCCAAGCATAAACTTTTAAATTTATAATATTAGTAGGATCAAAAATGCAAGAAGGGGAATTGAGATTTATAATTAGCTGTTTCAGTCATGGGAAGGTTAAATCCAGGGAGGATTATTGTAGTGTTAGGCAAATCGAAATTAACTTGTGCTGTATGGGTACCAAATGGTCCCATTTGCATCTCTTCCAGTGGTCGTAAGAGGGTTTTTTCGTAAGTGCTTCGGATTTTAGGTGGTGACCATTGGTGGTGACCTAATGGGGTTTCGTTATTACAATGTGGTACACACTCCGGTGTGGCCTCGTCCGGAGCACGGTCTTTCATCTGTAGTATTCCCGTTTCCATGAGCACGGAATTTTCTAAAATAGACCTAATGATAGGTACATAGTTCCATGGGTTTATTGGGCTAGTATCATGACAGAAGGTGTGATATTCCCATCAGTGGTTATGGTCTTATTCACTGAAACTTGTAAATGTTATTTAGCTCAAATATTTCGAGTGATTAGGTGAGTTATTCGCACGATAACAACGGATAGTGACGTATTTATAAGTTGATTGCATAGTCATAATTACTAGGAGTGGGTTGATGGAAAAACCAACAACAAGAACTCATCTTCCTCGTCGAGGAATAAATGACCATTTTTTGCTAAAGCTTGAACATATGTACGCACATCGAATGGCTACCTGTTGTTGCTAAGCTCCGATAAACATCAAAATGCATGTGTAGGTGTCTCTATCCTACGAGGAGTTTTCATCAAGGTTTAAATATTGGCGACTGTCTGAATTAAACGGGGAAGAAAGCTATTTTAGGTGCCGCATGACCGACCTCATCTTAGTTTTATTTAGGAGTTCTTAAGAGCATCCTCATACCTAGACATTTTGGACCAATTTTTGCGATTAAAACGACATAGCCAGAGCCCGACGTCGCTTAGTTTGAGCAGCTCAAAATAATTATTTCTCATAATGCGTGAAACCGGTTTTTATTATTGTTTCGTTAAAGAAATTGGAAAAAGTTAAACATGTTCTTCGCTGAATGGGTAGATAATATTAATATCTTTGAAATAGTATAAACATAAATATTAGTTAATATCAATATAAGCCGTAAACTTGAAAAATAATATATTTTAGACCTGATTTAAAAAAAACATGTTCTTCGCTGAATAGGTAGATAATATTAATATCTTTAAAATAGTATAAACATAAATATTAGTTAATATCAATATAAGCCGTAAATTTGAAAAACAATATATTTTAGACCTGATTTAAAAAAAAAATCCATGCCTAAAATATCAATTTCTGTAACATGTTTCTTTCTGTTTTGGTAGAACGTAAGCTGGAACTATACATTTTTTTTTCATGTTCTCATTCCATATGGATCAGGAACTTAACGCAATCAAACGATTCGCACTGGCTAGTATAACCATCTTAAATGAAAGCTGTAAGCTGTACTCTGAAAGTGTCTACCTATAAAATTACTTCGATTCAAATCGTAATCAATGCCTCATTACGTAAAGCTTATTTTTTACCATAACTCATAGGTTATTTAGCATCACGCTAAATTACCAGAGGGATGAGCAGAGGAGGATTTACCCGATTTCAAAGCGGTTTGTAAGTATCTCTATCTACTAATATACTTTTTAATTAATGTGTCCTTGCTACACGGTCGATAACACATTCATAATCACATTGCTCATCTCTATTTAGCTTAGAATCTTCTCATTCATGTTATCATAGTTGGCTTACCATAACGCTAAATAACTTGCGGTTGGAGCAGTGGAGTTGAATGTAAGAAAACAACAAAAAATGCGCTCGCTCTCATAGAGACGAACGATCGATTTTAGAGGATAATGAGGTGACCGAATTCTGCATATTCTATAAATTTACTGAGAGCTACGTCAATCTGTGGTGGGGTGTCTACAGAGCCGGTAGTCTCAGTTCTCACTTAAATTGGCGTTTACGTAACTTCGAAGTTCCGTAAAAACGTCAAACTCTGTACAAGTTTTTACTAGATATTCTGTGGTTTTACTTGATCAAGCTGTCAAAGTTTGACTTTGACAGCTTCCGATTTGTATGAAAACGCGGAGTGGACGTAAGCGGCAACGTCGACGTATTAACGGCAACGTTGAGTAAGCTCTAAAATCAAGCTCGGACTCGAAAATGTCCACTGCGCGCGCTCTTCAATTTCTCCATATATTTGAAAACGCCAGTCGATCGGTTTGCCGTAACGCCAATTTAGGTGACAACTGAGACTTCGGGTACAGCTCTAACTGCAACTCCGATGACTTATGCGCAGGCCATTCGTGCAGACGCGAGTTCTAGTAAGATGCTGCAATCTATCTAGCAACATCTCCTTTCTAGTTAGATTCATTCGGTTTATAAGGTTTCTTCGCGTTGTTTTGGTTAGGTAGATGTGTACGGGACAATGATTGATGCTCGCGCTCAGACCCAGTTCACACATTTCTCTCTTAAATTGACATCACCGGCTATCAAAGCGTGGATTGCATAAACGCATATTTTTCTTGCGGAAAATCAGCATGTTATAATGTAACGTTGCTATATAGTAATGGGAGAATAATTTACGAGTGCAATTTGCTATCGCTGCTATTACCAATCGCAGAGTGCACAATAGTTCCTCGAATGAGTCTACGCCACATGAACCATGTGTGCGCGCTGAAAAAATGATATCTTCACCATTTGAAAAACAGTAAGATCAGTGTCACATACTAACTATCAATTTTGAATTTGAAGAGAAAACCCTGCTATGATTGCGAAAATGTGTTTATTAGTTTGTGTTTGGCCTTCTTCGGATCGAATTGATTCTTTCAAACAGTCATACCGCACACCGCTTTTGTGGGATAGGTAGAGATGATGAGCATTATACGGTATTATAACATAATACTACTTTCTCTTGCTATACTTAGTTTTCATACAAGCGTTTACAAGAGAAGGACAAGCGAGCCTCGTTGCTAGACTCGAAGAGACCCTGGAAAGAGTTGAACGCGAGCGTGACACAAGCTGTGCATGGATTATAGGAAATGCTGACATATTACCTGAATTTTCGACACCATATCAAGGATAAAACGGGGATAATCTCAAAAAAGCTAAGAGTACTAAACTGCTGTACAAAGCGCTGATAAGGTCTTGCGTATAGTATCTGTGGGACGGATCAGTTAAGAATCTGCTTGGCTCCCTAGACTCGACAGAATTTCGATAGATCCTAGAGCCCCTAACAATTCCGAAGGGATGTATTGGGCTCTTTCTTTGTATATCTCAGGAACGTTAAACGTTCTTGCATCGTCTATAACACGGAATGCCTCCGTAACTATTCTACCATTACTCAACAGGCAAGTCAGTCAGTCGGTCAGCGTGTTTGGGTCAACTGCTGGACATACGCCTCTCCAATTGTCCTCCAGTCCTCCCGGCCCTCAGAGATACGGGACCAATGCTTTCCGCCGACGCACTTGATGTCGTCGTCCCACCTGGCGGTTGGTCTTTCCACACTCCGTTTTCCTGTCCACGGCCGCCAGTCTAGGACACGGTCACTGCAACGGTCGTCGTCTCTTCGGCTGATGGAAATGGAATGCACCTATTCACCGTTGACATAATTCGAATTAAAACCCAACGATGCTGTTAGTCCTTTGTTCTTGGTCGGTAAACTGTGGAATGCTCCTAATTTGCTGTCTACCTATACAAAAGAAAACCCACATATGACCCACACGAGCTTGTCGAGAGCATCAAAGCTCGGTTGTTACGGCTAGCACGGCTGCGCCGGCGCGGCGCCCGGCGCGACGGAGGCGGTAGCTATTGCCTAATTACCGGCCAGATCTAGGAAGATTAAGCCACAGCCGAAAAGGAGCAAATCAAACAGCGAGTAAAAGTAAAGTGTAACACACACGAAGTGGGGCGATGACGTCACGGAAGATGTCGCAAGAGCCGATGGCGGCTGCGGCAGCGGCGCCGGCAGCATATCGGCGCATGTCGTGTGCCCAGGTGATTGTCGTGGTGCGCTGCTTGCTTGAGTGTGGCGGGCCCACCACTTAGGATTGGAGTATGTGCCAGATGAACGTGGAATTCAATGGGTCTACCCCTGCGATGGGGACTCTTATAGGTATGCTTAAATCATATAAACGCTCATAAAGGGAAAGTCCTTACATGGCTCCTTTCGGGAATGCGTTATGTTGTGCTAATGCCATGTGACGGTGGATGTGGTATTAGCCATGCGTGTCCAGTTATATAAAAAAATATAACGATCATCAAACATAGTGTGCATAATATATTGTTTTAAATCTATCAGTTTTGTCTTAAAAAAATACAAAACATTTCTTCTCTACCAGCGTCGTTATAGTGGATGCAGGTAATGGTGTGCGCTCTCTGGGGCGATGCTTCGAACGTGGAACGTGGAACTTCGAAACGTGGGCATCTATCACGCCACAACCCATATCATGGAAGACTTGCATACCTGCCTACATCCTTCTAATGCCCGTTTTAACCACCTCGGTTATGCCGTGTGAATATGTAATGTAATCGAAAGTTTACGATCGCATTTCAGGTAGCTGGAATCTAGGGTAAGAAAGAGATAGAAAGTGGTGCATGAATAGGGTGGGGATTTGAACCCACGAGAACAGACATGAAACGAATGACGAGCCGCATGCAAGTGCAATTTGTGTTGGTCCAGCCGCGCTGACGCTCCGGCGCTAGGGTCGCCGAACCCGCGCGAGCCACGGGAGCGAGATGTGGGCGCCTCCTCCGCCGCGAACGCAACAGGTCGCAGCCCTGACATTTCCCATCCCGGCCCCGTTCTAACTCAATACGCGGTCGAAGCGACACTTACAGATCCGTGAACTAATTTGAACGGAATTTGTATACTGGTGATTGTTTCAAGTGTGCCTTAATGGCCGAATTCGAAACTACTTGTAAGAAATAGAGAAAACACTCAATTTAGTCATGGGGCCCATTTTGATAAAATTAAAACTGCATTATTAGATTTTTTTAAACATAGGTACTGAAAAGACAGGAATCGAATCAAACGAGAAACTAAAGGAAAGTGCTAATTTAACAAATTGATTGATTAGTTAGGGTTACTTTAACCACAGAACATTACTTTCACTTTGTAGGGGCTAGAGAACTTGCATTTAATGCGCGAGGTTACGGGTTCAAATCCTCGCCCCGATCATGCCTCACTTTCTTCCTCTTTCTGAGTTGGATAAGTGCATTTACTACATTTGCTACAAATGCGAGCTGTACCATGGTTTGGAATCCATGTAAAACTGTAGGTCCCGTTCCCCTACTAGTTGGTAAGATTAAGCCCGCCCGGGTTGTTACCATCGCATGGAATGAAACTATGGTTGTAGCCGTGCTTATAAAGGGAAGGTCCTGCCATTGCACCTGATTTCTTCGGGAATCTGGTGTATTGGACTTAAATGGACCGTGTCAGGTCGCAAAAAAACCATATTAAGTAAATAAACATACTATTTTTGTAAAAAAAAAAATTTCGTTCATTCGCTGTTTTCGCATCTGTGGCGAAATGTACTTATTGAACGTACGCTTAGCTTTCTACGTAGCCGCGGAAATCGTTAACCGGGTTTTTTCCTCTATTAATGGTTGCTTGGCTTAGTGATAAAATGTATTTACTGACATAAATATGTCTATCTTTTTTGTATTAAAGCTCCTAGAAGGTCGGCATGGTCGCAGCCCCCATGGAAGTTCGAATTCCCATGGGCGTGATCGGATGGATACCTATTGGGTGAGAGTCTGTCGCACACCATTTTAGCCAAAACCCCAATATTTCCTGTTTTGGCAATCATCGCAGCCTGTGGTGTTTGCTTGCAGTTAACCACTGCTTGTTGATAGGATTTTTTTTTCTTGGGTTAGTCTGCTTGAATAGTGACAAAATTTCAAGCTGTATCCTGGAAGATGGGTCATTGAGTTTTTCGTAAACATAAGAATTAGCGCAGATGTAATTTTTTGGAGATATGGGCTCCAGTCTGAAAAGCACGTTGCAGAGTTGATTGAGAGCTTGAGGAAACAGCTCAGTCGTTAAAAAAGGAACACCTTTTCCTATTCATTGAGTGAATGAATTAATCACTCCGCACCACAAATACAAACACATTGTTTGTATAAAACACTTCTTATGCTACTCTCACACATAATACTTACCACAAAGTCCTCCAACCACTACAGGAGTGTTCGAAGTGCTTCAAATGGAGTTAAAGCCGTTTAATGGGAATACTATCTTCCGTAGTCATGGAAAAAATATGTAAATTGAACAGACTATGTTTGTGCAGACTTATCGACTTCCCTTACTTTATAGCGCTCCCAGTGACCAACAGTTAGATTATTCATAGAGAGATGCTGTTCCCGCTGGACGCCCGAGAACGTCCAGGCGGGGAACGTAGCCCCGTAGGTCTTCGGGAGTACCACGTGGAGGAAATCCACTCCCTGTTCTCTAGACAGATACAGAGTGGTCAGTCTGAGTTCTCACCTAAATTGGCGTTTACGGCAAACCGATCGACTGGCGTTTTCTCCAAACTCCATACAAGTTTTTACTAGATATTATGTGGTTTTACTTCTTCAAGCTGTCAAAGCCAAACGCGGACTTCCGATTTGTATGAAAACGCGGAGTGGACGTAAACGGCAACGTCGACGTATTTACGGCAACGTTGAGTAAGCTGTCAAATCAAGCTCGGACTCGCAAATGTTAGTTCGCTTAACGCCCGCTGCGCGCGCTCTTCAATTTCTCCATACATTTGAATTCCATCGCCAGTCGATCGGTTTGCCGTAACGCCAATTTAGGTGACAACTTAGACTACCGGCTCAGGACCAGTAATTCGGTAAACGGTCTTATCCGAAAGCACAACAGCTGGGTGTGCCACGAAATGTGATTTAAGACTATTATGACATATTTTGACATTCGACTTGTATGGCGACGACTCATCTATTGCGGGTTGTGCTTTCGTATAAGATCTGTACGTGAAGTGACACATACATGCATGAGAGCCTTTGACCCATTTCGGGTTTGAAATGTTTATCTATTCATCCAAAAAACCGAAATGATGGTATTTAGGGAAGGGAAGGGTCCACAGAATATTCCAGCTGTACACCTTTACGACAGTATTGTATTGTATTGTTTATTCATCATCCATAGACAGTACACTGCACTCGGATTTGTCATATTTTAGCATTGGCCAGTTCAGCAAAACAAAACACAGCGAATGAACTGGAAAGAAACTCCGCTGTTTTTTTTTTCAACGTCCACTTAGTCTAAGTTTACAAAAGTGTTTGTCAATTATTTTAACAAAAACATAGGTAAAACACTAAATTCACATGAATACACAAAAAATTACAATCCATGCCGTATGCAACAGTTCATGACAAATATCATTTTATTTGCAAAGACAATCCCCTCCAACTAATATGTTGCCAATTGGAGCAGGCCAGTCCCCACAAACAGCACCCGTTCACGAGCATCACGCCGGGCACAGCCATTACCTCTTTCAACCATATTTTAGGGAAAGAGATAACCTGAGCCAAGCGTCACCGTAAGCAAGGACCTTTAAGCGATGCACTGCTCCAGTGGCAACACAACACTGTGAAACACTTGCACATTAGGTTTTAATACTATGAGTTTTGTCATAAACTACTACTGTCAGCTGATCACATAGTTACATATCCCTTTAAATGCTACCACCTACAGACAATTAAGAGTATAATGGTTTTAGAGCATCCCTATCAATAAAGTAATAATAGATTCCTATATGAGATTTTGACCAATACCTAGAAACTAATAATGCTTAACTAAAATAAAATAAAATTCGGGTGTATAGAGCCCTCGTCATTATTGATACGAAATTGTATCGCGTGTATTGACGTGAAATCAAGAGAGTGGAACAATTTAAATATCTAGGACATGTGCTTACATCGAACATGAGAGATGATGCGGATATCGAAAGACAGCGGAGAGCCTTAGCAGTAGTGGGGAATATGCTTGCTCGCAGATTTGCGAAGTGCTCAGACGAGGTTAAAATCACATTATTTCAATCATTCTGCCAGTCTCTTTACACATGTCAAATTTGGCTAGATTATAATAAGAGATCATACACTGCCCTGCGAATACAATACAACAATATCTTCAGATACTTGATGCGTCTGCCTCGTTTCTGCAGTGCATCCACAATGTTTGCATAGGCGAGAGTGGATGATTTTTATGCAGTAATGAGAAAACGAATTGCAAAATTTAGACAAAGGATTGCGGAAAGCAAAAACGAAATCATGGCCTACATTGCTCAGTATATATGCAACAATACTTAGAGGTACTGGGCAATGTATTGCACCGCAAACAATATTAATTGATTGTTTTGTTTGTTATTTTTTAGTTATTTATTATTATAATTAATAAATAATTATATTTAGTTAGTAAATAATGTACTTATACTCTTTTTGTTGTAAAAATCTTTTGTTGTTTACCTATTTGTTTTGTGCTGTACGAATGGACTTCGTGTCTGATGAAATAAAGTTATTATTATTCACATTATATATTTGTTTAACTAATTTTAGGTTTATATTATCTAATAAAAACATACAAAATCGTAGCCTTAAAAAATATAAACCTAAAACTGTATTTAACCTTAGGGAGGTCCCACCTGGGACAAATCCAATAAGGCCGCTCCGAGCTACAGAGACAGAAACCGCCGAACGATTCTCGTATTCGAGAGCAGAACCGCTTTCTGCATCTGGAATCGGAGCCCAATATCGATGTCTAATTTTTCTAATTGTTTGGCCAAATTCTTTGGAACAACGCCGTTCGTAGACATAACAATTGGCACGATGGTGGTTTTCCGTGCACGCCACATGGCGGTAACCTCGTGGGCCAGGTCTAAATATTTCATTAGCTTTTCATTTTCGGCCCTGTCGAGGTTTTCGTCATGTGGTATTGTTATGTCTACGAGGAAGATCTCATTGGACTTGGGATCGACCAAGACAATATCAGGCTTGTTACACTTGATTGTCTTATCGGTTTGTATTGGTCGATCCCAATAGAGCTTAGTGCCATCTTTTTCTAACACTTATTATTATTATTATTATTATTAAATCTTTGTTTGCTTGCCAGTGTACCACAAAGGAATAATAAATCTCAAGTAATTGAGTGTGGTGTGTGGTGCTAACATAATGACAGTATTAGCCATTCGCGCCCAGTTACATTAAAAAGAGTATGCAACTGACGTTGCATTCTGTTTATCTAGCGGCCGTCTCACGGTTCAGGAGAGCCGTCATTGACTTCAGTTCTGGCATAATTTGCCCATTATTTGTGTACCGACGCGCAAGTGGGACAATTGTGTTTCGACATGGAAGAGGCTGACAGTCGATGTCGATACTGTGGTGAATTCAGTTTCGACAATGTCGCCAGTCAATTGATGTCACAGCGTCACTAACTCATCAGTTACGATGGCTCCTCTCTGCTGCAATCGGTGGGGTACAATGAACTTGCAGCGTATGCAAGATCATTAGCCATACTAATATTATAAATTCGAAAGTAACTCTGTCTGTTAAGTTTTCACGCCAAAACCGCTGTACCAATTTCGATGACATTATTTATAGAGAGTCTGGACATTTAGAAAGGAAATAGGCCATCCTTTATGGCGAAAATTTAACTTAAGGGCCTGGTACTAGCCAAATCGCAAAGTTAGACGAGGCACCCCAAGTTAACTAACTAAGTCTGACGATTATAAGTGTCATTCTTACAATATATGATTCCTTGTCTAGGAATCGAATTATTTTAGTTAATGTATGTTTCCTTTTTCTATACAAAATACATTGCGGAAGCGGTGTCCATTTCCGAACTTTTTTGACTAAATGTAGAAATCTAAAAGCAAATGGATTTTTTTGTTTATGCATATATGCGGTTTTTGCTTATATCTAGAAATCGAATTACTTTCAGATTTCTAATGAGAAAAATCAACTTTTTTATTTTTATTATTATTTAAATAAATGATGGAATAAAAAAATATTAACCATCCATTATCAGTCTGGAGTTCTATTTGGATTTGCTGAAGCGTTTCACTACATATTATTACATTTGTTAAAAAGTGCATTTGTATGGCGCGAGTAGTTGGCTAGTCCTAGCGCCTTAAAGAGGGTGTGGGATGAACATTTTGTATGGGAATTCATATATTCAACATAAAATCTTAGGTTCAGTGAAACGACATTGATTGCTGGTAATTTCAATGATTCTTAAAGGACTACCAAAGATGTCTAAAGGATTACCAAAGATTTCTAGGATTGCCAAAGATTCTGGGATTTCGTAAGATTACTAAGGACTACAAAATTTCCAGTAAAAAATATAAATTCGTTTTTAATTGAGCGGGGATTTCGAAGGAGCAAAAAAAAGGTTAAGCAGAGGGTGTTTTTCCAAAGTGAAACATACGCTCCCAATTTGATGGGAATACTGCATTTTTCTAAACCTCACTAAAAAGGCACCCGACGGCGCCCATGGGCTTTCGGACTTTCCCAAGGGCTGCGAAAACCATGCCGGCCGGCCAGGTGCTTCTTCACACCATGTTTGAAGGACCCCCAGGTTGTACTTTGAGGGAAAAACTTCGGCAGGGAGTTCTGATGATTTCCCGCGAATGATTTCCTTGGGATTCCCAGATTCCGTGAGATTAGGTAACTAAAATCCTCCGACTCCCACCAGATGGCTGATGGGAGACACTAAGATTACTGTGATTAACAACCAATTGTACACCAGTTTCCCTGTGTGACTGACCCCTCGGGCAGAATGTATGATTGCGTAGAGGAATCGAACCGATCATAAATTATGTGACTTTTTTCTTTCAGGTGAAAGATGTCGACGCGGAGAGTCAACACTCAAGAAAATGCGATGAAAAAGGCGTTCTGGAAGAGAAGTTGTAAGTGTGGCTGGTTACTTCTTGTGGCACTGAAAGTAAAAGTGTCAAGTCTCTCTTACTCTAAGTTTGACTTCAATATAGCGGCAAGGGAAGGTTATCACGTCGTTTTCCTTTAAGGTTTTTTTAGATTTGAATACAAATGCTTTGTCGATCGCTTCAATATTGTGCCAGATTTCAAGAAAAGGGCGTCCTCAAATATTTAATTTTGAAA
The DNA here is from genome assembly GCA_946894095.1 of Incurvaria masculella. Classification (NCBI taxonomy): domain Eukaryota; kingdom Metazoa; phylum Arthropoda; class Insecta; order Lepidoptera; family Incurvariidae; genus Incurvaria; species Incurvaria masculella. Next base: position 2,361,786 of record OX335650.1, on the reverse strand, counting down.
GATTCTTAAACTTTTCGAAAATATTGTCTAATGAACATTGGGAAAAGTTCTTTTTTTAATGTAATTATAGATTTTTTTACTGGAAAATATGGAGAATTTCGGTCAGTTAAAAAAACATAGGGACATAGAATCAACCTTGAAAAAAAAATTTTAATCTGTCAACTTTTAGGGGCAGGGAACCGTTAGGGCCTGGAATATTTGCTAGTCTTAGGCAATGGACAAAGAAAACTCGACTAAATATTTTCAAATATCAAAGCTACGCTTCCTTCATGACAGTATTAACAAGATATTAACTAAAAATCCTAAATCGTGTTCTCGATAGTGAAAGTTTTATTTACTTTTCCATATACATTTCTCACGTGGGACAACACGACCTTAATACGTATCCAGAGCCGGTAGTCTCAGTTCTCACCTAAATTAGCGTTTACGTAACTTCGAAGTTCCGTAAAAACGTCAAACTCCATAAAAGTTTTTACTAGATATTCTGTGGTTTTACTTCTTCAAGCTGTCAAAGTCAAACTCGGACTTCCGATTTATATGAAAACGCGGAGTCGACGTAAACGGCAAAGTCGACGTATTTACGGCAACGTTGAGTAAGCTGTCAAATCAAGCTCGGACTCGCAAATGTTAGTTCGATTAACGCCCACTGCGCGCGCTCTTCAATTTCTCCATACATTTGAAAACGCCAGTCGATCGGTTTGCCGTAAACGCCAATTTAGGTGAGAACTGAGACTACCGGCTCTGAGTACGACTAGGTATTAGTATACACACATCGGTTGACTTGCTCGCGCAGTTAGTAACAGCTACCAGCACCACCTCGGCGGATACCAAGGAGCAAAGAAGGACGGAAGTGGCGATCAAAGTATGGCCGCATCGTATCCCCGAGTTAGTGCGAAAGCACTGACTGTAGTTTGTTCGCTTACGAATATGGTAAGCGCAATATCTAACTAGATGAACGCACTAAATAGCGTTCTTATGTGATGTTCTTACGTGTCGTTAGGACCCGAGAACATCAGTAGTTAGCGAATTCCGCGCCGCCACGCACAAAACGAGTTTTGGTTGCCACTCCTGTACATCCTTCCTCGTTGGCGGAAATGAAACACTGCCTGCTAACATCTAACCACAATCATTTTACAATGCATCCACTCGCGCCGCCGCCGCCGCCGCCAGTTACATAATCACAGAGGAAACTGGGAGTTTGTTTCGTGCTCATTCGATTATTATACGATGGAAATTGCATCTGGAGTTTATTCGCACAGCCTAGGAAGTGGTTGACAATGGCGACAAATTGGAATATTTTGTAACGAGGTAATCAGAATCTGGGTATAATCGAATTGATGGGTACCCGTCGGTTGATATTGTAAAATTGTGTAAACGCTTTGTTAAGCGGCTCGTAGCTGACGGGCGTGTGGATTTGGCTTCCATGCCAGAGGTAATGGGTTCATGGACGTCGCCAGCAGATGGCCCAGGATGGCCCAGGGAGGGACAAGTCTATATATGGAGGAGGGAAATCTATGAACTATTCCTCCTGGGAGCGAACCTGGGTTCAAATTCCGGCTCGTTTATGCACAACTTGCTTCCTCTTTTTGGGTTGGATATGCTTCGTTACTATCGCGAGCTATTCCGGGTTGGTAACATCGCATTGGTCCTGGCATGGCATCTTTTTGCTTCGGGAGTACGGTCTGTCGGGTTGGGTCCAGTTTTATTGAAAAAATCCACTTCCTATCATATGTGACGTCGACGGGCCAATTTGTAAATGACATTTATAATTTGCATAATCTATACTTAAATTCACGTTAGCGTAGTAAAAAAATGTTAGAGAATATGTTTCCCTTAATTAAGTTTCGAACTAAAAACTAATAAAATAAATTAATAAGTCTGCATCAAAACTATATTCTTTACATTGCTGGAGGGGTTTTTTTTAATACCCACAGTGCTACCCTCCTCAAAATGTAACACGGATCAATAAATAACCCTTCTCGAGACTGAGAAACTACGAGTATACCTTGGTGTTAGCAGTTTTCACATTACGTATATTATCTTTCAAATTGATTGCGCACATTTGAAAAACTTCTTTAAACGTTCAATACATTAGCGAAAAACATTTAAAACATCTGGAAGGCGACCTTAATCAGGATTGGGTCTGCCATTAATCAGTGATTAGGGCAGGCAATTAAACCATCCAAATATATAAATAAATAAAAAGTCAAAAGTGTCCACAGGACGTGTATTCTTGGCATTCAGTCATTGCGGATTCAGTAGAGTTAACAGTAATGTCAAAGTGAATTCTTCTTCTGTTAACTCACAGAAACACAGAAATTAACATAAAAATACAAACGGTGTTAGCAACACATAAAAGCTCAAAACTTTTCTCCACTACGCTTTTCACTGAAACAAAAACCAAATCCAGAAATTAAATAAATGAAATACTTACATAGAAATATATTGGACTGAATTCCAAAATATTATATGTGCATATACGAAGTTATCAAAGAAAATAATTCACTAGCTTGAACATATTTTTAATTGAACAGTTTCAGCATCAGACAATACATTACAGGATTTGTTTATTTTTTTGTTTTATGTATCAATGCTACGATTTGTGCATGATTCGGATTCTGCGTGTAATGTGAGATTTAGTGCACCTGCATGAAATCCCAAATTAGCTGCATCTTTTAGCCCAGGCTAACAATTTTAAGGAAATTTGAGTAGTTCGGCAACAATAATATAAAACGCAGATACAAATAATATGTTTTTACTATTATTTAAGAGATTTAAGGGCTAAGCACGCCCGGGTTGGTAACACATTGGATGAAAAGATGGTAAATTGGATGGGAGAGCTAGTAAATTGGATGGAAAAGATGGTGAATTGGATGAAAAAGATGTTAAATTGGATGGAAAAGATGGTAAATTGGATGGAAAAGATGGTAAATTGGATGGAAAAGATGGATGGACATTTTTCATAGCCGAATGTCCGTTTTTTACGTCCAGTTCAATGTAGCGGTGCTCTGAGCTTTTTAGTAGTCTATGTTTACGAAGACAATACGAATTTAAAATTTTGAATTTTTATAAAGGCGTGGGAACGATGCAAACGGAGCCGGGTACCGAGTTACGTGAATTAAAATAGCATCACAAACCACCGCCGCGGTCATTGTCACGATTCGCACTCGAAAAAACGAGTGTCGCGATTTTAATCTGCCTTGTCCGATGCTCCGATGCCCATCTGTTTGACGAAGGTTGTCGCGCATCGACGAAAACACACGCGACCCCTGGCGAGTTTACGAACCAGTTATAGTAGACCTGCAACCTAGGTTAGCTTATACTCATTCCTCTTTATGAAGAGTCAAACGATAAATAAGGAAAAGCTAGCATGGAAGATCCAAAATGATTGTCAACATGTTGATTTTACAATTCCTTGAAGAAGAATCCTGCGGAATTTTATTATTTTCTGGCATTTTCATCAACAAGACAAACATAATTTTTCACTCATAATACAAAATATCTACGAAAATTTTCTTCTTAAAACTTCACAAAAAAAATACCATAAAAACTGCAATCTGTGTGCATCATGTTCCACGATGCATTCGATGCTTATAACAAACCCGCCGTATGCCCGGAGGAAGTTGAATGAGATAATGGAGTACTATAAAGTTAGAATCCGGTGACCCAACGTAATATGCACAATGGAATCACCGTACCCGCCACACATTGGACTTTGACCCACATACATTTTCCTTACAAATTCCAATGACTTTACTATGGCAAAGAATATGGCGTTATTTTTTTTAAATAATATATTCTGCGTAATTTACACTGCGTTAATCAAATCAATTATTTCGTGGCGTAACTTATTTTAGTGTGATTACCAGAAGTTTAAATAAACTAAATTAAAAACGTGATTGGCACAATCAAGTACAAGTACCGGCAAATAAGCAGAGCCGCGGGGTGGCACTTGCTGCAGCTCAATCGCACGAACAAACAATCGAAGTTTTGGGTTTTCGTTTTGCTGCGACCTGTATGGTGAATTCGAGGTGAGTTCAGCTTACTTAGGTTATTTGCGCTTTTTATTTTCATTTGGAATTAAAAAATTGCCCACATCATAGAGTGTACGGGTATCAAGGAAGGATGCGATGCTTCAATGTTCTAATTTCATATCAACACGCTTGGTAAAGCACAAAAAAATAGGATTTTTATAAGATTAAAAGAAAACTACAAACTACTACGTAAACATGCATGTCAAAAAAATCCTGCTCCATCTGGTCTACATTTGACTAAGGACTTCCAGCAAATCAGATAACATCTAATGGCAAGCAACACGCAAATTTACCCAAACAGAACTCTGGGTTCAGAGAACAGACAACCAAAACGTCGACCATTATGACTAGCACTATCTTCCTGCCGTGAGTCACTCGGGCGAAAAAAGCTCTTCGGAATTTTTGTACAGTAATATAAGGCCAACAAACTCCCAATCATCTTCATGGCATCACGTATGTTTTAATGCATGTGGCCAGGACAATGAGCGACAGTGCCTCGACCTGCGCGTGGGTCGCAGAATTTAAATGATCTCCATGTTTCGCGGAACGACGAGACATTCAAAGTGGATTTTCAAAGTGATTTGCAACGTCATTTGAGTGACAGTCTCGCAGAAGTATTAATATAGTATATATCGCGAACGATACTCAGATTTCGGAACTGATCATCACGACTGCGGAAGTCAAGAAGAGCTTCGATGGCGACCTCGTCGACTTTACTTATAAATATCTCAATGTTGTTCCACCAGAAGACATCTGACCTTACGCTACGATAGCAGCAAAAAGAAAACACGCTTCAGTGAATATTTTCAACAATAACACTAGAATAGCCTTATCCTAAACACTAATCTAAATACCCTTTTCATATTCAACTATGTATAATTTTTTTATGATTGCTGCGTTTATTTTGATTACGAAATATATGCATATGATATCTTGAATCATGGTCATTCGTACACAATCAATGTGGTCTTTGTAGCTAAGATTGATTTTTTTTATTTTGATTATCTTTTCCATTATTGATTACTTCTACTTCACCATCAAATATTTTCCTAGTATTGTTACGTTTCACTATTTGAAATATTTTTATCCAACTATTCTGCTGAAGTGTTAAGGTGGGCCCGTAAGCATCATAAAATTACGCCTCCCATACAAACGTAGTTTACTAATAATTTGAAAACCACTGTTCCAATTTACTTTATCCAATTATATTTATTAATTAGTAAAGTTATTTTACTTTCCGCGCGGGAGAAGCCTTTGTAATGTGAACCTACGCATGCATAATGATCTTCCATCCTTTTCATATAGAGACGTCTTAAATGGCGCGAAACCCATGAAATGCGGCGTTACCAGTATGAACATAAGTATTAAGAAGCGTTTTCTGATCTTAATTCAGTTTTTTAACGGTACAGAAAATTGTTACAACCTTTTTTGCTTCAAATACGCTAAGCGATGCCTGGATAACCACTGGGGCCACACGTTCGATAACATTCTGTAGATTTAATCATATTTGTTTATGCATGTGTAAGACATTGATGTACTAAACAAGTTTTTGCCCTCTACTACTAAGCATTACCTACATATGTTTTTCGCCACAAAGGTTGACTGGAGGAAATCACTTTATAGATATATCGCACTTCTACTTCTCTACATTTATTTGTTATTTACGTACTTACATTTTAGTGTATTTGCATAGCAATGTATTGTACGCTGTCAAGACTTATTCCACCTTGGTCGGACACGCACCAACCCTTCACAGGGACCCTTTACATAGAATGTGTTCGCTTTACAATCAGAACTTATTTGACCTAGACATCTTCTTTGACTCTCGGCGCAATTTCAAGCACAAAATAAAAAACATGGCTCAATATGACTTGCTATACTGTCACTCTTATTTATGTATAAATTAATTAGCGAGGAATAGGTTAGGATGCAGGTTAGTTCTATAGTCTTTTGTTTACTAACTGTTTTATTGCTTTATCTGCATCTGTGTTTCCTCCAAATAAATAAATAAAAAATAAGAGTCTCTACCGGACAAATCAACTTAAAATTGTAGCCATTTTAATTAAAAACCTCGGTAATGATCCGAATTGTAAGTTCGAACGGTTGATTAACGCGGAAGTGCGCGAACCATTGTTGTGGAAAAGGTCAGTACTATTCAAACAGCGGTAATCTTCACCAGGCTACATGACAATTGACGAATGAATGAGCCATTGGAAAGTGACACGCGCTATTGGATACCTACGTGACGCTGTAATAAAGGCTTAACCGTTGCGTAGTGTCGTTACGATAATAACGGACTAGGAATTAACGCACTCCATACTAGGCGGTGGTCAAGGCACACGGTGCGTCCAGACTAGGCGCGCGTACGCTATTTGTTGACTTTGAGTTCTCAGTTTTAACTTCTAGGCTTTCTGGAGTGAAAACTCCTGTTCATTGCGAAACTCTGTCATATCAAATAATAATATGCAAACGCCACGGGTCTGGTAGCAATTCGTTGATCGATTCGCAGTTTTAGTACAAGACGAGAGATAATTGAATAGTTTTACTGAAACCATTTCGAATGATATTTTATCTATAAAAATAACTTCAAGCCTTTATTTTGAGGCCTGAAATTAGTATTATCTTTAAAATAGGACGCATGAATAATTGTGCATGTGCAACGCAAGCTTACCTAGCCCAACCTTATCTAAAATATACGAATTTACCTAACTTAACCGAATCAGAAAATAGTGATCTTATTCTGTTTGGTTAAGATTTAAAACTTATTTCGGACGATCATAAGAGTTCTAGAAACTGCATAATATCCATTTTATTTTGGTCAGTGAATTTAAAATTGTGCATAAGAGACAGACAGAAAAGGACCTTCGAATGATTGTGGAAAGAAAATTTAGCTTCCAAAACCATGTCGCCAATCTTGACCGTTCATCAGAGCCCTTGTCTGACTTATCGCCTAAATTGGCGGGTTCGAACGGTTGAACAAAAAGTGGTTCGAACGAGCAAGTAGCGAACGAACGTGCGTTCGGCGCCGTTCCTCTCCGTCTGAGCGCGGCATGCAGAGCCTTGAAGGAAAGCGTCTGGCAGACGGCGAGCGGTGCGGTCGCGCGACGCCGCGTGGTGGCATTGAACTTGCTGTTGACAGCGGCGGCGGCGGCGGACAGGGGACTTTCGCTTCGAGTAGCGGTGGAATGGCACGTGCATCCTGCGAACGTGTTTCATAGGTTTCACGAATGGTAGTCAGTACCAATAAGAATAGTAGCCCTCTGAGCTGTAGACCTCGCGAGGCTGTCTTCTTGAACAGTTGACATTTTTTAATATTGTTTATAAATTTTGAAAAAAATTCAAAAACTTCTTTGACTTAAAAAAATATTTCTCAACTCCTCACAAAATTTCGTGAGATTCGGTTGAGAAATACGACCTGCAGGCCTATTCCTGAAATTCTGTAATCAGGAATCCTGAGTCTAGAAAACCACTTTTATAGCGGATTTCAAAGCGACTTTTCGAAGAAAAACCTTAATTAAATTGAAATAATAATAATAATAATATTCTTTATTGCAATCCATACAAAGTACAAAGCAAAGGCGGATTTATTGCCTAAGGCAATTTCTAACAATCAACCCTATCATAGGGAAATTTTAAAGCTTAGGGTAAGCAACGAAAATGATTTCAGTCTATTCTTAAAGGTTGGCAAGGATTGAAATACTGTGCTTCTTCGGAAAATCGAGAAAACCGCTGTTACCGCAACTCAGACTCATTAACCCAAATGTACCTGGGTATACTCGTAAGTTTCACTCATATGCGGAATATACGTATGGCTAGGAAAAGTTCTTAGAAAAATCGTCAAGACGCCTATTTATACATAGCTACTTAGACCAGCGTTCGGAAAATCGCGCCAAGAAATTAGAATGTGAGTTAGGTATCTAGGTGAATAAATAATAAATTAGCATTAAATGCCTACTGCAGGAGTTCTGAAACTTCTTAAGTCATATTCACAGTGAACTGTCAAAATTTAGTACGCGGACTAGCACCATACTAACCATACAAAATGCTATTTATTCCGGCGACAATCCCCGTATTAAAGTTAGTCCGCCCACTCTGAATACTACTGCTTGAGACTAACATAATTATAAAATGCGAATGAATCTGGCTTTATGAAGCACACATTACGAATTTGTTGATCGAGAGTAGAGTCACCGTTTGCGATTGGGCAAAGAAATGCTTTCGTGTGTCCGGCTGCTCTCCTCTACAGAAGCCTCAGTCCGCTAATAGAAAACTCCAACTTCAAGTTAGATAAAGTTATGAGATAACAAAAAATTGTGCCAAATTTTGTGTTTTCTCATAACGCTAACGCTCGAAAGTGGAGTTATCTATTAGCGGACTTAGCGGATTTCTCAACCCATTCTCGTGATTTTTTAAGCAATTTCACTAATTATATAAGCCAGTTTTTGAAAATTTAAATTTAAATTTAAAAAATATCAAATGTTCAAAAAGGCAGACTCTGAAAAAGACAGGCGCTTGTGTTGATCGTCGGGTTCTGGATGGATGGAAAATTTGACCCAAAACCGCATTAGCTATAGTCCTTCAGAGGACTTTTTAACAGATCACCAATCACCACTCAACCTCAACAGACGTGTCCATAATTCTTAAGCTTGAAGATGATTCAATAGACTCCAGACAAAAACTTGTTAAATTAGGGCATTTCTCCAGCTAACAACCTATAATAATCTACGGATCAACAGTACTAACAACAATATTGATCGTATCAGCTTGTTGTCTAACGAACGTTTGCTTATGTAAGATCAAGTCGACCCACTGAGGGTACCATTAATTGATCCACTGAGCCGTTGAATACTAGAACGGGAAGTGCAGTCAATATTTGATAGAGCAAAGAGAGGTCTTATTTGGTGAGAGACGGACTGGAGGAATTACTCATATCATAATGTCTACGAGGTTCAGGAAGTTGTGATCACGGCACACGAACCGTTCGTCTCTAGGAAGTTGGTTCTCACACGATCGGAACAACTTCTTGATCGGTGGATATTTTTTTTTATGAAAAACCTGTATGGGTAGCTGTGCTGAGGACCAAAGGTGCTCATGAAAGCCAAAAACCTCGCCTCGCGAAACCACGCTCAGCGAGGCACCATGCCGGCGGATTTGCGAAGTATCGCTGAGCTGTCGAGCTTGTTCAAATTACGCTTGAAGACTCCCAGGTTATAGGTATGAGGAAAGGCACCCGCCGGCAGATGGTTCCATATCCTGGCGGTGCGGCAGAGAAATGAGCTTGAGAAATGGTTCGTTCTCAAAAGCCTAATGTCCCCACAAGGAAGTACATTCTGTGTGGGTTCTGGCATGCTAAAAGAATACCATTTTGCGTGCATGTCGTTAACGGTGACGTATTCGAGATTCGTGGTTTAACGTAAAACTTCAAGTCTCTAGTTACTAGGTGATGGTGAATCCACCCGGGTGATTATTATTGCAATCAGTGAACGATGGTCAAAGCAGCAATAAACATTTCGTGTTTTCCATCCCGTTCTTTGTATCCTGGCTTGGCATGTAGTTCCTATGTATTGTTTTGGTAGAACATCATGACAGGGTGCGATATTATTCATCCATGTCCAGTTTTAGATGGTCCATCTGTTTGGGTCAATTTCTCTAAAAGCAAGAAGACGCTAGCAGCTTTAGTAGCGGGCGGTGAGCGTGCTTCACAGTTCTGGTGCCCATCTTGAGAATATGGGGTTGGACATAAGTAGTACCAAGGCAATAAGGCGGCAAGACCCACTAAGCTTTGGTCCTCGCTAGCGTTTCACGATGTTAGTGGGAAAAGGCGATTAAACGGTTGAAAGTTATTTAAAATTAGTTAGGAGGAAAGGATATCTATTCTGAAAAACATGTCCTGTCCACCCAGTGTTTTCTTCGTGGCTGCTTCTCCGATATTAACATCATTTTCCAATATATTTTATCAACATGCATAAAGTATCTGTTTGTGTTTCGTGTAACCGTTGTTTGAAGGTGAAAGAGATGCGGAATGCATCTATATTATTTCAATACCTATTAAAACGTTCATTTCTCTGTCTATTATCTCCACGTTCGTCACAATATCTGAGAGATTATTCTATTCAAATCTCGTTCATTTCAAACATCTCGTTGAAATTTTTTTCAATTTCCGTTTAGTCGTGGGTCTATCACTGTGGTCTAAGTTCAGTTCGAAAGTTCAGCCTAACCGGTCTGGAGCGGCGAGGTGCATGTAAAATCCTCCAAGCAAACTCTCGAGTGTCACTAGCTAGCTACTAAGCAATTTCTATGTCCTGATCCGAGTCATTAGTCCGAGTTACCTAGTCATTATTGTCAAGTTATACGTTATAAAAACTCACAAAAAATCTGCAGGAAAATTACAGAAAAATGGGGGAAAATACATCCAAGGTAAACCCGGAAAAAATTCGCCTCAGATACTTAGTTGAGTGATAAATTGCTCTCTTGAAAATATCATCAAACTTGTGTAGAGAGAAATGGTTCGGCAATAAAAAAAGGTATCAAGAGGGTCGAGTTTAAAAGAAGAGTTTTAAAATGACCGACCTATTTCACGATTCTCTTAGTTCCTGTCTCGATCGAGCATTAACTAGACTTTTTTGCATGTAAATCTAGGCAGTAAAGTCAAGCCTCATGATGTTATAAGCCCAAATTAATTAAATTTTAATTTAATTTATTTAAACTTCTTGTAGACATCTTCTTCTTTTTGTAAACATCACGAACTGATTGATCTTCGAATTTGATCAACTCAGTGAAAAAATCCGCAAAGAAACTTCACTGGTTCATCCTAGATATTTCTCTAACCTTTTTTCCAGATGACACCCATAGGCTTTCGAACATTTTCGTGGACTCCGGGTTTCCTCACATACATCCTCGGCAGGGCATTACCCAGATCACCAACTCTACAGGAAAATATCATACTCATCAAATATTCCTTATTTGTTATCATTACGTGCATAATCCTACATTATTTGAAACCCATTAAAATTTTCATCGATAAAATGGAAAAGATTTGTGAAATTGCGGTTTTCTTAGATGGTAGGGAAACTTGATAATAAAAATGGTTTCTGCATGGCAAAACGTCCAGCTTGAACTTGGAATTTTAGAGCCAATTAATTCTGACTGGACTGGACTGGGTGACAATGAGTTCTGTGGTTCATCGTTTATTATCAAAGAGTTAGCAAAAGTAGCTACGGAGATTCTCTTTCTACGGTTTATATTGTCGTTTCAGAGAGCGTATGGTGACGCGGTCGGCGCTGCTTGTGGCCGCGCTGGCGGTGAGCCTGGTGGCGTTGTCGGTGTACACGGCGGTGCTGTTGCTGTCGGAGCGCGCGCCGGAGACCTGCGTCAGCGAGCAGTGCGTGCAGACCGGTGAGTGTACGAGGATCTGTTCTCGCGGCTGGAGTGAACGGTGCCGCGGCCGGCGCTGCTTGTGGCCGCGCTGGCGGTGAGCCTGGTGGCGCTGTCGGTGTACACGGCGGTGCTGTTGCTGTCGGAGCGCGCGCCGGAGACCTGCGTCAGCGAGCAGTGCGTGCAGACCGGTGAGTGTACGAGGATCTGTTCTCGCGGCTGGAGTGAACGGTGCCGCGGCCGGCGCTGCTTGTGGCCGCGCTGGCGGTGAGCCTGGTGGCGCTGTCGGTGTACACGGCGGTGCTGTTGCTGTCGGAGCGCGCGCCGGAGACCTGCGTCAGCGAGCAGTGCGTGCAGACCGGTGAGTGTACGAGGATCTGTTCTCGCGGCTGGAGTGAACGGTGCCGCGGCCGGCGCTGCTTGTGGCCGCGCTGGCGGTGAGCCTGGTGGCGCTGTCGGTGTACACGGCGGTGCTGTTGCTGTCGGAGCGCGTGCCGGAGCCTGCGCCAGCGAGCAGTGCGTGCAGACTGGTGAGTGTACGAGGATCTGTTCTCGCGGCCGGAGTGAACGGTGCCGCGGCCGGCGCTGCTTGTGGCCGCGCTGGCGGTGAGCCTGGTGGCGCTGTCGGTGTACACGGCGGTGCTGTTGCTGTCGGAGCGCGCGCCGGAGACCTGCGTCAGCGAGCAGTGCGTGCAGACCGGTGAGTGTACGAGGATCTGTTCTCGCGGCTGGAGTGAACGGTGCCGCGGCCGGCGCTGCTTGTGGCCGCGCTGGCGGTGAGCCTGGTGGCGCTGTCGGTGTACACGGCGGTGCTGTTGCTGTCGGAGCGCGTGCCGGAGCCTGCGCCAGCGAGCAGTGCGTGCAGACTGGTGAGTGTACGAGGATCTGTTCTCGCGGCCGGAGTGAACGGTGCCGCGGCCGGCGCTGCTTGTGGCCGTGCTGGCGGTGAGCCTGGTGGCGCTGTCGGTGTACACGGCGATGCTGTTGCTGTCGGAGCGCGCGCCAGAGACCTCCGTCAGCGAGCAGTGCGTGCAGACCGGTGAGTGTACGAGGATCTGTCTTCGCGTGCGGAGTGAACGGTGACGCGGTCGGCGCTGCTTGTGGCCGCGCTGGCGGTGAGCCTAGTGGCGCTGTCGGTGTACAAGCGAGCTGTCGGAGCGCGCGCCAGAGACCTCCGTCAGCGAGCAGTGCGTGCAGACCGGTTAGTGTACGAGGCTCCGTAGGCCTATTCTTGGAATCAGGCGAAACGATTAGGTTGTAGTTTATGGTAAAAGGTTAATATGTACATACGTCACTATATAAATTTTGAGAGACGGGAATAAGATAGACAACGTATGGTTGTAATTAATAATAAAATACTTTAAATAAGGATAGTGAAAGACTGGCAGAAAGAGCAAACAAATTAAAACCGGGCAGTGCATTTTGCCCTTTGACCCATGATGCAACTGTATGCGCTTCCAGCCGAATTCAGTGGAAGCGTCATTATGCTTACATTTTCGTAATAAATTAAATATATTGCCATTAAAACATATATTTTATGTTCGTGATATTTACGTAGCTACGATACCAACTTGCTGAGCACGAACAAGTCGATCCTTCTCAATTAGGCGCATAAAGTTCTAGGGATTTTCCATAACATGCGCCACTGATGTGATTCTTTTCGCAGTTTCATCATGCCTCTATTCGCATATTTAACAAGGAGATCGCCACGAGGAAGGATTGTTTTGAATGATTACTGCGAAATAACTTCACTTGGTCGCAAAAGGAAACCGGTTCAAAATTCTGTGTCACAAAATAGTGCGCGTCAAAAGTTAAGTCTGCGTGGAGAAATAGTTTAGACCTGGTAGATACTTGGCATAGCTAAATGCACCCAGGGAGGTGACACGGTACACGTGATATTATCTGAAGGCCATAAGAGACGCCTTGAAATCTTGCAATTGCAATGAATTAAGAGATTGTCGGATTAGGCCGAAAAGGTGATGGATGCTGAGAATTGTATTGTTTTCATTATTTCGTTGCACAGTGGATTCTTTGAGGTCATTGAGAGAATTCTCATTTGAGGTCATTGAGTTAATTCTCAATTTGAGGTCATTGCGGTTGTGTGAATCACTGGCACGAATATGACACCTCAAAACTGAGGAATACGCAAGGAGATCCAATCGAAGAAAAACATAGACAGTTGCGTAAAATACGCTTTTTAGGGTTCCGTACCCAAAGGGTGAAAACGGAACCCTATTACTAAGCCTCCGCTGTCCGTCCGTCCGTCCGTCTGTCCGTCTGTCACAAGGCTGTATCTCAGTAACCGTAATAGGTAGACAGCTGAAATTTTCACAGAATGTGTATTTATTTTGCCGCTATAACAACAAATAGGTGAGATTAAAAAATAATTAAAATTAAAGGGGGCTCCCATACAAAAAACGTGTTTTTTTTTTGGTTTTTTTTTACGATGGTACGGAACCCTTCGTGTGCGAGTCCGACTCGCACTTGGCCGGTTTTTTTTAGAAATATTGGTGCACATTAGATAAAAAGATGCAATGAAGCGGAAATAAAAAAAAATCCGTGGTCGATCCAGTTCAATTTAGCGTGATTTGCAAAGGGAAGGTCCTGGTAGGGCAAGTCATTCAGGAATGTGTTGGCTTGGGCTAATGTCATGAGATTAGATGTGGCATCAGCCATTCATGTCCAGCTACATAAAAACTGCGCAACGGATAACATTATGTTAATATATTGATTTACTACCCATCTCCACGTCAATACATGTTAACCAGGTGTAAACATCCGATCGATCATGCCATATTAAGACGATTATAATTGTTGGTCAAGTGTGATAATCTTTCCTCGTGGAATACTTGTTTGTTAAATTGCAATAACATTAATCAACGTAGAACTGCGTATTCATTAACAAATTCAAAACCGGATTACGAAGCAAACAGACGTAGTTTGGAAATAATTAATTGGATATTCAGTAATTGGAGTAGTGAATGCATTTTGAAAAATGTAGCCACCTCCTCAATATTCCGTGGTAGCCACATTGGGAAAGGCACTTGTTGGCGTCCCGGGATTCACAGCCTAGCCGTCCGTCTTCTTGGAGACTCGAAAATCCGTGGCCTGGAGTGTCTAAGCCTTATACGGTTTACAGAACTGTGGCCTATTTTACAGGTACACCATTAACGATACTGTGTGGAAGTTATTTCTCCCTTATTTCTCGCCGTCCAACGTCTATCAGGAGCACTTGCCAAAGAGAATCGAAGTACCCTTTTTGTGGAACAGTTTTTCAAATTCTTTTCTCTGCCTTACTACCAGGTCATGCCTTTCGTCATAATTCTAGCGTCGGAGTCCAACATTCATTTAACCTAGCTCGATCAGCTGAGCTGAACATATATCAGCAATAGTCTGTAGGTGCAGCGTGGTTTCTACAGGTACTACCATGGACGTTGCTCTGTGGTACTTGCATCCCTCATTCCTCCCCATCCTACTATATCCGGAGCACTCGCCGCAGAGAATCAGAGCATTGTAGTTGACATTAGGCTTTTGAGAACGAACCGTTTCTCAAACTCATTTTTCTGCCGCACCGCCAGGATATGGAACTGTCTGCCGGCGGGTGCCTTTCCTCATACCTATAACCTGGGAGTCGTCAAGTGTAATTTGAACAAGCTCGATAGCTCAGCGATAGTCTGCAAATCGGCTGGCATGGTGCCTCGCTAGGCGTGGTTTCGCGAGGCGAGGAATTTTCGGCTTTTCTGAGCACCTTTGGTCCTGAGCACAGCAACCCATACCGGTTTTTTTTCATAAAAAAGGATGGGGAGGAATAAGGGATACAAGTCTCATAGAGCAATGTCTATGGTAGTACCTGTAGAACAGACTGAGCAACTCCACAAACCGTACTTTGTCATCCCCTATTTCACCCCCTTCGAGTTTACTGTGTTCTACTCTAAGCTCCAGACTGTCTCTATACCGAAATTAATCAAAGTTGTGTCTGGTGGCGCAGCGTCGCGCGTGCTGGCGGCGCTCGACCGCGGCGCGGCGCCGTGCACGGACTTCTACGAGTTCGCGTGCGGCGGCTGGGTGCGCCGGCACCCGGTGCCCGACTCCGCAACCAGCTGGGACCAGCTCGCCGTGCTCCGGGAGCAGCTTGTCGAGGTGAGCACTGCCTTTGGTTGCGCAAAAGTCCAGTTTTTAGTGAGCAGAGTAGCTTTTAGGATGAGGGAACCCATATATCAGAGACAAGAAATTTCCGGAAAACATGATGACCAGTCATTTGGAATCGCAAAGCACTGTTCTTTTTCTTTGTGATAAGTGTTTACCTTTATTGATTGCGCAAACAGTATTTTACCACGTTTCTTCCATGTTTCCTTTGTTATTATATGTAAGAATATACTTGGATCAACTGATAAGTATGTATGAAAACAATCCGACACCTCGGATTTCGATCTCGCCTGTACCCAGTATTGTTTTACTTCAGTTAATCAATACTTGTCGCGGTCGGATTCTGGTTGGGTGGCCATTCCACCGTTGAGTCTGGCCGTGTTAGGATTCCACGTAAAACTGTAGGTCCAATTACTTACTGGGGCTGGTACCATCGCATTGAGTGAAAAATGGTCAAAGAGTCAATGAAAATGGTCCGTCTGTTTTTCCCATCCAATTCAACCATCGTTCATTTGATGCAATGATACCACCCTGGCGGGATAAAAGGCCTAGAGTTTTACATGGAATATGAACTATGAACGGCAGTTCCCTTAGCGGCTTTCTCCCTGTGCATGTCGTATGCACGAGAAATGCCCTGGATACAATTGTATTATTTTAAAGTGCCGGAACCCACAGGTAAGATAATAATGCATAATTTCATTGCTGGCCCTGCCGTTTGCAAAGAGACGTCCACGGACTAAACACGTCATTTGCGAAATTAGCGTCTTAGGCTCGAGTGCAACATCTCCGTTTAACGTTAATGTTATTGTTAAGACATTAGTTAATAATATTACAAGAAATAAGACAATTATATCTGGAGAATAACATTTACGTGAATCAGAGATAGTGCACTCCAGCGGGTATACCCTGGAGAAGCACAATGGTAGCAAAGCCTTCTTGCAGCCAAAATTGGTCCTTCGAGCCGGATCTCGATGAAAACGATGTTTCTGTCACAGGACCTTCGTGAGCTTCTAGAAGAGTCCAACAGTACCGAAGTTTTTAACAGCACGGAAGCATCCAATGCCACCGAGGCGGTGCCGGCGAGCGTGCGAAAAGCGCAAGCACTGTACCGCACCTGCGTTAATGAAGGTAAGCGTGCCCACTTCTCTGAAGTCTGAAAGAAGTATTAAATACACCTTTCGACTAGCGTCAAGTCGTTGAATAAGCCAAGTGGTTGAAGCCACTCAACGCATAATAATATGAAAGTATCGTTACTTTTTACCATCGCTAATCGCGCAACAGGCAAGGAATGTACCTATTCACTGTCTACATTTCTCGGGTTTTAAGCAAACAATCCTGTAAATCCTTTATTTACAGTGGCCGATTCCCTGCCGAGATATTTTCCCAAATTTCTGGCTGGGGTCTTTAAAAGTAATGTAAAGAGCACCTAATCGACCGTGGAAAACGGAGTAATGTAGCTAGTTCTGGGAATTCAGAGTTGATAAATCAGGAGTCTTCTCAGGAGAAGAAATCACTTTGGCATTACTTTACTATTCTGGTATCCGATCGCACCACCACACCACCAATGAGTAGCACGAAATAAAACATTTCCAATTGATTCCGAATTCAGTACTAACGAAAAATTTCCATTTCCATAATGGATCCGTAAATGGTCAGCATTCCTTAATGTATATTCCGTATGCAAAGTAACTAGCACAGGAATTAGCTTCCAGAGGTTTGATTTTAAGAGAGTACCTAATAAAGTGATTATAGTATCATTATATCCGTCGCAGACCAGCTCGAGGCGACGGGTCTGGCGCCGGTGCGCGCAACACTCGCCGCCCTGGGGCTCTCCGCGCCGCCGCCGAGCGCACCGTCCGCGCAGTTCACGTGGGAGCGCGTGGCGGGCACCGCGCGCCGCACGCTCGGCCTGAGTGTGCTGCTCGGCGTGCAGGTCGCCGAGGACGTGCGCAACACCAGCCGACACCGGATCGTGGTGGGTCGTCGACCTAGTCCTGTAGCCAGTGAGTTAGAAGCCCTATATCCGTCGCAGACCAGCTCGAGGCGACGGGTCTGGCGCCGGTGCGCGCGACGCTCGCAGGTCTGAAGCTCTCCGCGCCTTCGCCGAGCGCGCCATCCGCGCAGTTCGCGTGGGAGCGCGTGGCGGGCACTGCGCGCCGCACGCTCGGCCTGAGTGTGCTGTTCGGTGTGCAGGTCGCCGAGGACGCGCGCAACACCAGCCGACACCGGATCGTGGTGGGTCGTCGACCTAGTCCTGTAGCCAGTGAGTTAGAAGTCAGTATGTACTCTACCAATTATGTGAATTGGTAGATGAGAGGGATATTTAGTACTCACCCTACTAACTCTACCGGCAACTCTACAAATGTGTACTAGGCTTTAGAGCAACGTGTGAGTAATCCAGATAGAGTAATGTGTTGAAAGACCGAACAGTCTTGACAGAACGACGTGTGTGACAGATGGAACAGGTGACGCCCGGGTTCAGCGAGCGCTACCTGCTGCAGCCGGAGCAGTTCGCGCACGAGCTGGCGCACTATCGCAGCTACATCGTCAGCATGGTGACCGCCGCCGTCGCCAACACCACCGACGTCGTTGACGCGGAGGTCTTCGCCAGTGAAATTGTCAACTTTAGTCGCAGTCTAGCTGAGGTATATACATGTAACGGTTTATAAACCAAATATTACGTCATATCTAAGTGATTTCAAGACACAGAACGTTGACCTAGATTGACTTGAACCAACTATATTTGTAGGTTATTAATTTGCACAGTTTTGTCACTGATTTTAAGCAGAAAGAGACAAACAATATATTAAAGGTATTATATATACCCTGAGGGTAAACAGGGTAGATTATAAATGGTAGAGTGAAAGAGATTTTTAAATCGCTGCTGGAAAGAAAGACGTTTCTAGTCATATCTTCCCCTAAACTTGCCACATACGAGTAAATAACACCCGCTTGAATTTTTAATTTTATCTATTTCTAGTTGCAACCCTACAATAGTCTTCTTATGTTATCTTTATGACATTGCGATGTTCTCAAATCATTATACTTATTCCTATTACTGAGGGACTTCTAAATTCTGTGGAATAATAAAGGAATAAGACATGGTATTCTTTGCTTGCTCAGTAATTAATCGATAAGTAATGTTCCCTTTTTTTTGTATTTGCTGATGATTGTAACTTGTGGTATTATACGAACCACGCATTCGTTCTCTTAACATCTCTCAATCGCGTTACAGATTATGACACCGGTTGAAGTGCGACGCGGCGGAACGCACATGTTTCACGAAGTCAGTGTATTACAACTAATCCAAGGTGCGAGCGGCGGTCCCAGCCAGTGGAAAAAGGTACATTTTCATTTCATAAAACTTGAACTTAATCAATTCCCACTAATTCATCAGATAGCATTGCTCAAGATTACCATCGAAAATAAACCCTTAGTAGATAAGGTTTAAACGTCGTCCAATCTGACCAGTAGACTCTGAGGCTGAGATAAATAGTCGTAACCGAAACTAAGGCTGAGATAAATAGTCGTAACAGAAACGAAGACTAACGAAAAGTAGTACTTTGTGACATCACTTTGACATATTTTGTATGGACGAAATCTCAAAGTAATGCAAATTGACGTCACAAAGTACTACTTCTCAGCCTGAGAGTTGATAATGAGCGTGAGGTGACAGCACGACTGGCGCGGGTACCTGGGGCGGGTGTTCGCCGACACGAACGTGACGCTCCGCGAGAGCGAGGACCGCGTCGTCGTCATGGACCTGCCCTATCTGCAGCGGCTGGCCGTGCTGCTCGCCAACGCCGAGCCGCTGGCTGTTGGTGAGTGCCGACAGCATGAACTAAAAGAACCTTTTGTTAACGGTCAGTGAACCAGGACCAGTTTTTCAACAGATCCACCTTTATGATCGACAACCCCAGGGAAAGAAACATTTATTTGACAGTTTTTGGAAACGCCAGTCTTAAAACTGCATCTTGGACTGAAGTACCCATCATTCCCTGCTTGTACTTTGCACGATAACTTCAGTATTGTGTTAGCAATAGAACGAACAGATATAACAAGCCTTATATTGCGAGAGGTCACGACATTTTTGGTCACGGTAAGGTAAATGGCTGAATCTGGGCTCACATGTTAGAGACCAACCCTCTGATGCTAAATAATGTAGGTCTGCCTGTGCCAAGTGGTTGCGTTATCTAGATTGGCTATATAAAATATATGTTGGTATGTACCTGCTGATGAATATACTGATTGTCTAGAAACATTGATACCTATTAATTATACAACAATAACCAGTCAGTTTTTTAATTAAATACTTAAATATACCTAAAGTTATATCCGTAACCTAAATCGCCTATAACTACGAAATGGTACCAAAGGTTTGTTCAGTTTTGGTATTGCTAAGCAAGTATGTACTGATACTTTCATGCTTCGTTATTTGCAGCCATTTACCTTATCATATATATTGTCAACATAACTTTTCAGGCGCCTTATCTAGGTAACGCAACCACTTGGCACAGGCAGCCTGACACATTTCGTTTCAGAGGGTTGATCTTTATCCTGTGAACCTAGTTTCAGCCATTTACGTTATCGCCACCTCCTAGTCTATTAGAGCTGCGTGTAGACGAACTCAGGGGCGGCTGGACTTGCTTCCTATCCCAGAGGTCTAGGTTCAAATCCCCGCCCCGGTTAATGTATCAGTTTGTTTCTCTCTTTGAAATGGATAAGTGCATTTCATTGAATGCGAGCAGGGTAGACAAATGGGTGACAAGAGGATGACAAAACAAATCTACAAAGCAGAAGCCGGAAATGGAATTGTCATTGACAAGGAGAACTAGCACGACCAGATAGATAGGTGATGAAGCGAAGGAGCTATGTATACGCTGTGATCGTACGGTATGGTGCTCTAGTACCCCTGCATACCCCGCCTGGGAATCCGCGTGATGACATGTATATTTGTACATTTTACTTCTTGTCCGAAATGACAATTTTGTGTCGCTTTGCTAATGCGCTTTGCAGAGCGCTTCGTGTGGTGGTCCGTGTTCTCGACTGTGGCGCCGATGACGCTGCGCCGCTTCCGCGAGCTCGGCTTCGAGTTCTCGCGCGCGGTGTACGGGCTGCGCGAACGCGCGCCGCGCTGGAAGAGCTGCGCGGCGAACGTCAACGCCAACTTCGGCCTGGCGCTCAGCTACCTGTACGTGAAGCGGCACTTTGATACCGACTCGAGGCAGAAGGTGGGTGCTTGAATTGTCATGCGTGCACTGCTTTAAAACACTAATTGAGAGGCAGATCAAGCAACGAAGATAGGTCATTCTACAAATTGGGTGTTCTCCGCCAAATTTCTTCACACTTCGAGTGGTGGTTCGTGCTCTCGACTGTGGCACCAGTGACGCTGCACCGCTTCCGCGAGCTAGGTACCTAATTCCCACGCGAATGCGGTGTGTTGGATTAGCTAATATCCTGACAGTGTTTGTGGTATTAGCCATCCCATATCGTTCATTCAAAAACGCTAGAAAATATGTGTAACGTATTCAGATAATAGGACACCCCTCTACGAGTAGTAGCGACTAGCGACATGAGTATTAGTTACGTTAATCTGGGCGAGCACGTCTTCTCTTTTTGAATCGTTTGCATTGCTTCGAACCTTCGTTCGCCCAGAGGCAGTTACCACCGGTTCTAACCAGTTTCAGCCGGTTCTATCTAGCCAGACGCCCCTGTCTGTCTGTGTCCAGGCGATCACGATGCTCGAGGACGTCCGCTCGGCGTTCGGCGCGGCGGTGCGGGGCCTGGAGTGGATGGACGGCAGCACGCGCGCGCGCACTCTCGAGAAGCTGCGCGCCATACGGAGCTTCGTCGGCTTCCCCGCCTGGCTGCTCACGCCCGAACGCCTGGACAAACACTACCGATACGTGCGTATCTTGAAATAATTATATGTGCGGCTGCGTCTTTGGATCTCCAGGAGAAAAGATTCCCACGACTAGGCGCGCCAAATAGAGTCCACTCGGCGGGGAGCCTATAAGACGGAACCCTATTACTATGCCTCCGCTGTCCGTCCGTCCGTCTGTCACAGGGCTGTATCTCATGAACCGTAATAGATAGAAAAACAAGTTTATTCTGCCTACCTTGAATCTATTCTAAGATACGCAATTGAAGTCTGGGGTAACAGCACTGAGATTGAAAGGGTTTTAAAAATACAAAAGAAAGCAATACGAATTCTCGCAGGAGCCAAGATGTCTTCTACTTGTAGGCCATTATTCATCAAGCTCAAATTAATGACAGTAATCGCGCTCTACATTCACAGTACGTGCTGCAGTATTTTTGAAGAAAAACATAGTCTGAACACAGTGGGTCAAACTCAAAACTATAACCTACGAAATAATAATAAATTAAAATTAGGAAATCCTAAATGTAAACTATTTGACTCAAGCCATCAACATATGGGAATTAAAATATATAACCACCTAAATAAGGATATATTAAAGTGCACAACGTTACAAAAGTTCTGCTATGAATTAAAGATTTTTCTAGTCAGTAATCCATTTTATACGTTGAATGAATTTTTTACTAATAAATCTTTTCAAAAATAATAAATCTTATTTGACAAACACTTTTGACTTTGGAATAAAATTTTACCGTTAAACTAATTTTAATTTTTTTTTTATCAATTTAATTTTTTTTTTTTTTTGCATGAAAATGTTTACTTTGATTTATTTTTAACTTTTAATTTATTTTCTAATTTTACTACACAACTGCATGATGGCGCAAGTCGAATTTATTATATAAAATGTTACAAGGTTTTTTTACTTAATTTTAATCTTATTTTAATTAATATATTTATTTTTTTAAATTAAAGGACAGGACATTTGTGAAATTTTATTGCTGTATTAGTCATCAAGGATTGTGTTTTTAATGTTAATTTAAGTAGTATTAGTAAATAGTATTAGCTACATTTTAGTAATATCTGTGTAAATTATATAGTGTTTTTTACAATACCGTTTTGACAACGGTCGAATGTAAATAAATTAATTAATAAAATAGGCAACTGAAATTTTCACAGAATTTGTATTAATTTGCCGCTATAACAACAAACAGATAACATTAAAAAATATAAAAAAATAAAGGGGGCCCCCATACAAACAATGGGATTTTATGGTGTTAAATCTTATACGATGGTACAGAGCCGTTCGTGTGCGAGTCCGATAACGTACTGTAATAATGGTTTTTGTCAGCCTCAGTAGCCTAGTGCTGCGACGCCTCGGTGTTGCATCGAGGTTAGGCAACACTGGACGCGTCGGTTTCTGGATGTGTGACCGTTCAACTGTTGGGGCTGGCTGTGGCTCTGATTCCAAGTAAAAGTGTAGGTAACTCCTTCCCTACTTACTAGTTGGTAGGGTAATTTCTGCCCGTTCTTTCCCCAACCCTTGGGCTGCGCAAAAAATTTCAATAAAAGGAAAAAGTATCAGAAACGATGGTCTAACTGTGATTTATAATTTCAGGCCGAAGTAGTGGAAGGTAACTTGTTTGAGACATACAAGAAGCTCACTCAGGCAGCTGTTAAGAAATCGCTGGAAATACTACGAGAGACTCCTGATCGAAACAGGTATGTGATAACCCTCCTTCATTCGCAGTCGGGTAATGGGGTAAGCCCAATTTATGTTTTTGTTATTGCCGTTATGACCCAACTGTAAAAGCTATTTGTCAAGTTTGCACCGATCCCAGTCAGCCTTCAAACTAACAATAAATTGTATAGTTTGTATCCTCGCACATGATCTTGTAGGTTGGTTATTATCTAGTTTCAATTAACTATAAGTCTTGGGTTCCTCTTGAATTTAAGAGATTACCTTTCACGGAAAATAAACAACACTTGATGGATAAATGTATATTTTCAGATGGGTTGCTACAGCGACCACAGTAAACGCTTTCTACTCCGCTACCCTCAACTCCGTCAGTAAGTATACACCATAGACCTAGCATGCGCGCGCTTTCTATGGTATACACAATCTGTGGTTTACACACATCTTCCAAACCGGCTGGTCACGGTGGAAGATCACGACCAAACCCTCCAAAGGACAAAATAAATCCGCAAAAAAAAATATACATATCAACTTACAATGTCAAATCACTCTCATCACACGAACCGAAGGTCTCAAAGAAATTAATTACGACATAATAGGGCTAGCAGAAACGAGACGCACTGTGTTTTATAATAAAAACCTATCTCAAAACTAATAAGAAAGCTATTTCGGCCTCTCCGAAAGAGTAGCCATATTAAACATGAAATTCAAAAGAGCTAGCTTATCCATCATACAAATCTACGCCCCTACCTCAAAATTGACAACTTTTATATTACCATAAATAGGGCATTAGGAATGGTATATTAGGCATATAAAGACTTAAACGCTCAGACGATTCCGAATAGTTAAACATAACTGATTAATTAAGCATATTTTTATTTCAGCTTTCCCTGCCGGTATTCTGCAGCCACCTTTCTATGGAAATGGAATTGAGTATGTATATTATTCTCATAAAAAAAATATTTAAACATTTCCACATTTTTTTTACCTTTTATATGATTACAATATGTAAAATATACTGCATAATTTCAGAGCTATCAACTATGGATCCATCGGTGCTATAATGGGACACGAAGTGACGCACGGATTCGATGATCAAGGTATAAAACAATGATGTAAACTATTTGTTTATAATTTTGGTGCTGCAAATTTAAAGGGTGTATCTGCTATGATCTGTTCATTCATCTGCCCGTTTCAATGGTATAGTTTCCAGCACCACAGGGACAACCAAGTGAGTGACCGCATTGTTCTCCCACCCCTCACTAAAAAACGTGGGTTGATACACATCTTGCATTGAGAGTAACAGCGATATATTTCTAACGGGTGTCTCTCGGCTGTATCTCGGTTAAGCATCACCGGGCGCAGTCGACCATTATCTGGCTTTGCAAATCGGACATTAGAATGACCGCCACCGTGGAATCATCTAAGTTCCGTTGCCCAGTGGTGCGACGCCATGGGTTTCGATATTGAGATTAAGCAAAACTGGGCGCAGTCGGGTTCCCGGTGAGCCTGGCGGTGGTTCAAATACCCAAGTAAAAACCCTTCGTTACTTTTTAGGTGTTAACGAGTGAATCATAATTGCTTGCATTGCATTAACTGAAAAATGGTGGAAGCGACAATTAAAAATGTCTATGTTTTCCATCAACTTAATTGTAAGTATACAGCAATTTATGGAAGATATCGCATAGCATAGTTCCCATGCGGTGTGTAGAGCAAATATCATTAGAGTAGGTGCGATATTAGCCATCAGATGAATGACAATTCATTTACATACACTAACATTTTCTTGTTCGTACGTAATGGTAATAAATGGGAATTGTTTTTGGGGGTAGCATAAGCATAAATAATATGTCTTATAATGTTTGAATGTGTTCGTATGTACCTATGTCACCGCTGCTAATTCTCTTAAATAAAAATACATATGTTGAAGATCTAACAATTCAACGAACCATGATTGCAGGACGTCGGTACGACGAAAATGGAAACCTGAAACAGTGGTGGTCGGCGGCCACACTGGAGCACTACCACGAGCGAGTCAGCTGCATCGTGGACCAGTACAACCAGTACCACATGGCGCAACTGCCAAATTACACGGTATGCAAGCTTTTCATGACCAATTAGTGTGGGTTTGGTGTATTGCATAACATTACAATTATTATGTATGTATTTCTCGTTAGTGTTTCAGATTTCACGCAAACCGGAGGTCCCATATCCCACTTGTTAGCCAGTACAGTTGATTCCGCCTTGGTTGGTACCACCGTGTTAAATGCACGATGGTCGAAGCGGCGGTAAAACTTGTGCATGTTTTCCATCAATTGCAAAAATTTCTGCAATCAGCAAAAACAAAAACTCGCAGGCATAGATATCTGTTGCCTGATATCCCCACACGCCCGAGCAGCTCTTCTTTCTCGGATTCGCGCAGGCAAGTGGCGGCGTGACGCAACAGATGAAGCCAAAGATGATTTAAAATATCAAGCTAATTGGAAAAGTCGTTTTCAAATGATTCCGATGATTACGGGCCCACCTTAAGTGGGACTAGTTAACGATTTAGGATATCCTGTAAAGTTTGATGGTTTTTAGATAAATAAGGAAAACGGAGCTAATTCCGTGGACAGGAAAACGGAGTGTGGGAAGACCACCCGCCAGGTGGGACGACGACATCAAGTGCGTTGGCGGAAATCAGTGGTTCCGTACCGCTGAAGGCCGGGAGGACTGGAGGAAAATTGGAGAGGCGTATGTCCATCAGTGGACGCAAGCACGCTGACTGAGTGACTGAGATAAATAAAATACCAAGTTGACCGGGGCCATTGGGTGCAGGTGCACGGGTTCAACACGCAGGGCGAGAACATCGCCGACAACGGCGGGCTGCGCGCGGCGCTGAGCGCGTACCGGCTGCACGCGGGCCGCGAGCCGCGCGCGCGCCGCCAGCGGCTGCCCGGCCTGCCCGCATACACGCCCGAGCAGCTCTTCTTCCTCGGATTCGCGCAGGCAAGTAGCGTGGCGCGAAGTGTGCAGTCGTTCCTTGCCTTTCGCGCGCGCAACAGATGAAGCCGAAGATGAACAGACCAAATACGTTGACTTCTGGCAACACTTTTAAGGGGAACTTTTTTTTTTTTTATGCGACCTGACATGGATGACCACACAACTACCGTTATGATATTAGCCCAATACACCTCATTCCCGAAGGAATTTGGTGCCATGCCAGGACCTTACCTTTATAAGCTCGGCTACATTGAACTGGATGGAAAACACGGACAATTTTTCATTGCCGCTTCGACCATCTTTTCATCCAATGCGATGGTATCGACCCGGGCGGGCATAAACCCTACCACCTAGTAGGGGAAGGGGACCTACAATTTTACATGGGTTCCGAACCATGGAGCAGCTCGCATTCGTAACGAAATGCACTTTTCGAACTCGGAAAAAGAAAGACAGTGGTGCATGTCGGTATTGAACCCAGGTCTCTGGTATGCTAGGCCAGTCCCCGCGCCACTAGGCTACGAGCCGCTCTATACGTATGATCATTGTTTAAAGCATTATTCAACTGCATTTGCAGCCCTACGAAAAAACCTAGGAAGATTCCACACCATTTTGAAATGACTTCTGGCATTTCTTTGAAGGGGGACTATACATACAATTATTTTTTAAAAAAATATTCAACTGCATATGCGGACCTACGAAAAAACCTTGGAAGATTCAACAACATTTTGAATTTCGATTGCAAGTGGTGATTACTTTGCCTGTATTCAGTTGACTGAGATTGCATCGGCCGGTACCAGTAACGCTGTTGGCCAATTTTATGTCATGGTACCGCTGGCAGAGGACTGCTTATTAGCCCTTCAGTAACAACCATTCCATACAATCCTACTTCCATCAAAACTTCTAAATGGTAATAATAACCATTTTTTGGTAGAACAGTTTAAGGCAAAGAACAAGAACATTAAGACATGATCAGGACACTGTACAACGGAAGTATTAAAAATAAATGTTGAAATATATTGTAAGAAGAGTTATATCGCCAGGTTCATTTATGGATGACATAGAATAAAGTTACAGCCTGAAAATTGAACTTGTAACTGACTACCCAACTGACCGAGAATCACTTGCATGTGACGTTTCCGGTTTACCTGTCATACGTTATTGATAGGCTTCAAGACATCAATGTCGTGTAAATTACTGTAAAAGTGTTCTTAGCTAAAATTAGCTCATTCCTCATTTTACAGATCTGGTGTGGCAACTCGACAGTGGGAGCGCTCAAGTCTAAATTAGTAGAGGGTGTGCACAGCCCCAACAAAATAAGGGTCATCGGTACACTCAGCAACTCCAAAGAGTTCGCCGATGCGTGGCAGTGTGCCAAGGGGACGCCAATGAACCCGGAACACAAGTGTGTGTTGTGGTGACAACCCTAGATGAAACAGTCGACAACCCTAATGTGATTATAGTGTGTTACCAAAGACAGATAGTGTTACCAGTTAAAAGTTACCGCTCTGATAGTCATAATGTTTGTTTAAGGTGGCCCAACCCGGCAGGACTAACTTATTCGCGGGAATGGTAAAAAACCGTTTTGTTGCGCTCTGGGACCTTCTCTGTTTCAAAGAAAAAGACAGGCTCCGTGATGAGATAGATGCAACATGTCCACAAAAAAGACAATGTGCATAGTGTATGATTTGATAAGATTTACGAAAATTTTGATTACAAAACGACGTATAGCTAAAAGTACACCACGACCGCTGTAGTCAAAAATCTAACAAAAACCAAATAGATTATAAATCGTGATTAAATAAGCTATGTCTGATAAATAATCTTTTTAAGATGTTCTTTATTTATCATTGCGTAATCCACCTCCAAAGTTATTGTATGAAACGCGCGAAATATTCGAATTTTCGGACCTTATAACTTAGAAACCAAACACAATTTTACAATAAACGGTCATCAGACATCTAGTTCGATCAAATAAAGCAATTTTGAGCAAAATTTTGGATCTCTGACAAGAAATATGGGTGTGATCTTCTTTCCCTGTTTGTATGGGGAGTTGAGCGGGTTGGCCCACCTTAAACAAGACCTGTGGGAAACCAAGTATTCCCGGGCACCTTAGGTATAAGGCTAAAATATTTTTGAAAATCGTCAAGATATGTATATCTTGACGATTGTATACATAACCAATGTTTAGGACAATATAAAAAAAGGACATTAAAAGACTGCTAACATGAATCATCGGCCAGGAAATGTTATGTACGAATACTTGTGCTGCTATGTTGCCAGGTTCATTATAGAGAACCCAACTTTAGGATATTATTGGTCAGCGTTTACAATCAGGGTATATTTCCCTAAAATTGTATGCGATTTGGTAATATCTGATGTTGTTCAAATAGCTGAATTGTATGTGTGCGTAAATGATATTTTTGTAAAGTATTTAATTTTTTAGGGAAATTTGTGATTAGCGGACCAAACCAGTATGTCCCTAGCTGAAAGGTTGGATCAGTGCTTTCCTTTATTTTCCAAGTAAGGCGTCATGGTAAAATGTAGTAGCTTTATTAGCTTGGGGAATTTGGATGCCATTGAGTCAAGTCTCTCATTCAGTTGTAAAAGTCACATGTACTGATTTGTTCTTTTTTGGGTTAATTTTCCACTCCTCGAGACACTCACTGATGCTGATTAGGTGACTATTTTGCAGTGTATGGGTAGCCTCTACAGTTTTGTGAACAATGTAAGCGGTATCATTTGTGAACGTACCAATAGGGATTTCGTCAGTCAAGGGAAGATTTGAATTGTATAGAAGATACAGCATCAGGCCCAAAACACTTACCTGTGACACTCAACTTAACTTTGTTTGTAGATTTGTGATATCTTTCTCTTGCTTCACAAGGAAGTTTTCTTTGCCCACTTTTCAAGGTATTTTTCTATAGGTGGGTACATATATTTATACTTGTGGTACTTCTAGGAAAGTTACAGAACAATATAATGTCCAGTCAAGTGTATTTTGATGTAACAACTATTCCGTATTGGTTCTGTTGATAGGTGTACGACATGTCTAACAGAAGGATAGTTAAATGAGTAAGAGAGACCTATAGGCACACTCACTTATTTGAAATTGTCGTTTTGTGTCTCCTAGTAAATTATAGCAAAGCCCCAAAAATAGGGTTAAAGTAATTTTCATATAGATAACTTAATAATTGGTATGAAAACGACTTAAATTGAAAACAAGGTGCTAGGCCCTGCCTTTGGGATGGGTGACTAAGTTTCGGAAGACTATAAAAATAGCTAGGGTAAGAACAATTTTTTATTTATGTACAAAATGATTTTTAATAAAAAATGTCATCAGACTTCTCTCATTTCTTTCCATCACTTCTTCCTCTGATACTGAAACTGGTACTGAGGCGCGGTGGCCGCGGTGCCCCGTTTCACACGCTTTGGCTTCATAATGCCAGCGCCCGCTAGGTGGCGCTTCATCTCCATCTTCTGCTGCACCAGAGTGAGTTCCGTCTCGCGCGTCGCCTGCTTCGCAAGCTCGCGGTACCTCGCATCGCGCTGCCGCACCGCCTGTGATAAAACACCAGATTAGCCTTCTCGTGGCCCAATAAATCATGGCCATCCACTCACGTAACATTAAATGCCAGGCTACGACACTGTCAGGTAGCTAGTACATTGCACTGAGATAATCAAGGATGTTTTTTACGGAAAGTAGGAAAATACAAACATGCAAAATATATCACCAAGGAAGAATGGGTAATTGCTTCGGGAACACACCAAGTCTCCATGGGTCAACTAGAAGATCCTCATTGGTCAGCAAAGGCTAGTGAGAGAACAAAAGATGGCAATTGAATTGCCATCTTGTTTACCATTTTTGCTCATAAATTGTTTATGTTGCTCTTTCTTCGCTTTTCGCCTTCGCAGATGGTTTGAAAGAGTGAAGTTGTGTTCAACGTACCACCAATTTGGATTACTATTGGGAGACCCAACATAACTTAATTAGCGTTTTAACTAAAGCGGATAGTTTGTAGAATAGACTTTCATGGCATTCTTAAAAAGGAACGACGTCTTCAAAGGAAAAATATCTACAGATCCCCAAAATAAGAACCAATTGATTCTCCCTTCTATAGATCCTTTATCTATAGTGTCAATAAACTATGGAATGAACAGCCTGGATCCTTCAAACATGGTGTGCCGAAGCACTGGGCTGGCCAGTATGATTTTTGCAGCCCCGTGAAAGTTCGAAAGCTCATGGGCGTCTTCGGGCACTTTTTATGTGAGTGCCAAAATATGCCACGCATAAAAAAACAGTTTAGAAAAGTGTTAGTACACATTGATTACAATTATTTAAACTTTAATAATGGGTAACATGTGAGCATATTTTTAATAGTGGAAGCAATCACCGGAATTGTTTCGACTAGAATAAAACATTAGCAATAGAAAAAAATATATGCCGCAACTGATCCGTGACACGATTGAACTTAACATCTGTCCTGTCGATGACTGTACCTTTGGGTCAATCTCGGGTAGGTTGATCTTTCCGAGGTCTGCGAGCCGCGGGCGGTTTGAGCGTCGGCCTAGCAGTGCTGGGTGTGTGTTCAGCCGCAGCGCCGGGTCGAAGTCCTTCTCCTCATCACTGCAATACATATTTCCAACTACTTGAAATTAGTCAAATAAATGGCAAAAAAATATTTGGTCTCAATACATATGAGGGCTATGTATTGAGACCAAATACATGCCATTTGAATCAGTGAAACTATTGAAAGAATGCAAACATTACAGCGTTATCAAGTTGTGTTTTAATCCCAGAATTGTATGATAAATGAGCTGAGCCGGTAGTCTCAGTTGTCACCTAATTTAGCGTTACGGCAAACCGATCGACTGGCGTTTTCAAATGTATGGAGAAATTGAAGAGCGCGCGCAGCGGGCGTTAAGCGAACTAACATTTGCGAGTTCGAGCTTGATTTGACAGCTTACTCAACGTTGCCGTAAATACGTCGACTTTGCCGTTTACGTCCACTCCGCGTTTTCATACAAATCGGAAGTCCACGTTTGACTTTGACGGCTTGAAGAAGTAAAACCACAGAATATCTAGTAAAAACTTGTATGGAGTTCAGAGAAAACGCCTGTCGAAAACGCCAATTTAGGTGAGAACTCAGACTGCCCACTCTGAGCTGCTGAACTGGTAATCGGTTCATACTTATAGAATACATTCACAATGATTGCACCCATGGCTTTCTTTTGACCTAGTTTACAGAGTCAAAATCCACCGTGTTGCAAAGGGTGAAGAAAGGTAGACATAAACTGATTTTGGAGCAAAACTTGCCTTATAATAAAGGGCGAATGAAGGGCAAATCTGACATGCGGGAAAAATCCCTAAGGAAGGACGGGTTAAGGTTATTTTTTTAAAAACAGGACATGGGTGGCCAATACCACACCTACTGTCATGATATTAGCCCAACAAAATACATGTGAACTAGGTGCCATGCCCAGGAGAACATGGTCAATTTTCATCGCCGCTTCGACCATCGCGGATTTTTAACCACGGACAAGAAATTATTTACTCAACTCTTACGACATGCAGGGGAAAAATGCAGTGGATCCTTTGTACTTCTATTAAATGCCGGAACCCAAACAGCAAAAGCTATTTGATCTTTAGAAAAATTAACATTTGTGAAGTAGTAAAAATTGGAAATGAAAATTGTGTCTTTTCAGGTTTAACCACGACATCTACATTGAAGCATTGTATTCAGAATTTGAATTGTGTCGATCTGAATATAATCAAGAAATTTGTTGCCTGACGTAATTATCTGGATAGCTCAGAGGGAGTAGTGGACATGTAATCTAAGGGTAATCACGTTTGTTTCTTGCTTTAGATAAATGTCTAGATGAATTTTCTATTAAAATCTGAATACAATGCTTCCTCACTCCTCAATCCTCAAATAAGGAAATAACAAAATAAGGATTAACGGATTTCTACTCACGGCATTATTTGTGTGGAGCACGACATTTCAAGTTCCCAATTGGCTGGACACGGGAGCTCACCTAAAGATGAGCCAAATATTTGGCTCAATACGTCGTGCTCCGCAGAAATAATGCCTTCAGTAGTAAGCCATTAATCTTTTAAAATGAACAGTAACCGCGGTAATCTAAAAACTTACATAAAAAATGCCAATTTTGTGCTCATGAATATAAAATATTTATACATACCGTAAGAAAAGAGACACATTAAAAGTAAGTGCAAAGCAAATAAATACAAAGAGAGTATGTATGTGTGCCATTTAAAAAATAATTCCTTTATTGGCATGGGTTATACACGACAATATTCAGGCAGATTTTCCCAAAAATCCTACCTATCAAGGAAGAAGGTGTGCGTGGCAGGTGCAGCGTCGGCCGCATCGATGTTGTGAAGAGTCGCCCGAAGCCGCCCCGCCCGTCGCGACGCGCGCACTCGCTGCATATTGATGTACTTGATGTCCTGCGTCTGCAGCAACTTGATCTGCTCCGGTGTGTCCTCAGCTGTTTTATCCAACTCGTGATGCTCCTGGCATACATTCGGAGTGTTGATACAAAAATTATTATCGGGAATAATAAAAATAAAAATAGTTGAGAACAATGTATATTCAGAATTCACTCTGAACAGTTTTCACACAAACAATGAGGCAGGGAGATTAATTACTGAATCTAAAATAACTGGTTCAAGCCGGGGTTACTTAAAAACGTTAACTAGGTCTTTATTTATAAAATGTTAAGTGGTCTAAAAATATAACTAAGGTTAGTTTAGGTCCTATCCTGTTATGGTTTTTTAATCACCTGCTTCTCACGTGTATCCCCCACAATGTTTGTTGAGAACAACTAGACATACTGTTACTTGCGTTAGAGCCTCGACAAGCAACGAACATACAGGCACAAAGCCGTATTTGGCTGCTTAGTACACATTAGATTAGTACATCATTTCTACCAACTAGCTGGGTATCAGGGATGGTAGAGTAGTTTTTTATAAACATTTTAATGTAAAAATTTGGGTCCGGAGATATCTATTTTTCTTGAAAAAAAAAATTTTTGAATTATTTTCTTTGTGCTCCATTGATATATTTAGTTCTGTATTGAGACACGAACATACCTTATCTTTCCATTTTTAAGTTATATCAGTTGGCATTAGAATTGCTCGTATGTTGCCAACACGTCGTTACCCATAATTAAGGGTAAAATGATGGTGTGCGTGTTTAGAATGTTTTTTAGAAGCGCGGAGACGAAAGCTCGCACAGGACGTCCTGAGCGTTTGCAACCGACATGAGCCATCCCGACATGGACCAGTTAGGTTAAGGTTAACACATAGAAGACACGGAGTGGAAGCGACGTGTCTTCTATAAATTACCTTTGGTAATTTTTTTTGTAGACCACGGAAAAATAAATTAGTCTATGGCAATACCATTTTGGATAAATGTTGGCGCAACTGCATGTTGTCGCTGTTCTATGTGTATGTATACACTTTGACTGTTGATGCTAATAGCAGACATTGTATTTGTTGGGATTTGGATGCTGTCGTCACATTTATACCATTTAGAGAGTGGTGAAAGTGGACACGTCTAGTTTTAAATGATTTCATTTGTGCGAAAAGGACGCAGTATTCGTGTTTGTTCAGTGTTTGTAATGCAATTGACAGAAATTTCGTCAAAAATTCATATTTGTGAGATTTTTTTTATGCTTTTTTTCGATTTCCGGACCCCAATTTTGATTTAGAATAACGTATTTTGAGGCCTTTAGTAGGTTTTTTTTTTATATTTTTAATCGCGATGAACTAATCTAAAGAATTTCCTAAAAACGTTAACTAGGTCTTTATTTATAAAATGTTAAATGGTCTAAAAATATAACTAAGGGTAGTTTAGGTCCTATTCTGTTATGGTTTTTTAATCACCTGCTTCTCACGTGTATCCCCCACAATGTTTGTTGAGAACAACTAGACATACTGTTACTTGCGTTAGAGCCTCGACAAGCAACGAACATACAGGCACAAAGCCGTATTTCATCTTTATAGTGTTTTATGACTAACCAATGTGTCTAACCTAGTCCAGTGTTTGCGTTAGAGCCTTGATAAGCAACGAACATACATGCACAAAGCCGTATTTCATCTTTCTAGTGTTTTATGTCTAACCTAGTCCAGTGTTTGCGTTAGAGCCTTGATAAGCAACGAACATACAGGCACAATGACGTATTTAATCTTTATCTAGTGTTTCATGTCTAACCTAGTCCAATGTTAATTCCCTGTATTTAAAATCAGTAGAAAACTGAACTGACCCCATCCTTAATCTTGGAGTTGATCATATGGTGGTAGAACTCATCGGGGTTCCGGTCGAGAGCGCGTCGACGAAGCAGTTGCAGCGTGCGACCCTTCTCATGGTAGTCTGCGGCACGACGCGCGTAGTCTTTTTTCTTCTCGAGAAGGCCTAACTGAGCTCGCGGCGCTGGCTGGTGCCGCTCACGATGTGTCTTTTGGTTCGCTTTGGCGGCTTTCTTCCACGACGACATTGCTGGGTTAACTCTGCGGTCCCCACGCAAAAGAAACACAAAATTTCCGAGATTTTTTATCACACACTATTCTCTAA
Source organism: Incurvaria masculella (assembly GCA_946894095.1). Taxonomy (NCBI): domain Eukaryota; kingdom Metazoa; phylum Arthropoda; class Insecta; order Lepidoptera; family Incurvariidae; genus Incurvaria; species Incurvaria masculella. The sequence continues at coordinate 2,327,085 of OX335650.1, read as the reverse complement.
CTCTACACTCTAACCTTACCGTAGAAAGAGGAACGCAAACGTAATTGTGCCGCAATTATGCGCTTTTCCGAATTCTATTAGAGCACAGCGATAACTACGAACTCTTTGACTATAAATCACCTATTTTTTGTAGTCTGTGTTAAATATCTATGGCTGTGTTCGGGCAACGTGCTAGCCATTCAGTGCAAGAAGAACAAGAATTACAGGTGTATTCAGAGTGGGCGGACTAACTTCAACCCGCCGGATAAAACCGGTTTTTTTATGGTTAGTCCGGTGCTAATCCCGTACTAAGTTTTGACAGTTGCTCTCTGAATACGACTATAGTGAGCAGAAGATGCAACAGTTATTCAGAGTTGGCAGACTAACTTTTATACGGGATTATCGCCGGACTAAAAAGGGCTCACTTTTATATGGTTAGTCCTTAGCTAGTCCGCGTACTAAATTTTGACAGTTCACGCTGAATACGACTATCGGTGTCTACTCATGCAAGCGAATACGAGAACTTCTCGTGTTTGCTGCTGTCAAACTATATGTAGAAAAAAAGGAGGCAACTTTTTTCTACATAAAGTTTGACATAACCGAACATGAGAACTTCTCGTTTTCGCTTTCAAGATTAGATATGCTGGGCGCCAACCTAAGTTGCGATCTGACTTTTTCGTTTCGTTGGTCGTGTTTAACGATACGAGAAAAAGGAATACACGTTCGTTGAAAAATCATGGAAGAGATAGCAAATTGTTTTAGTCGACTTTGATGAGAATCACTTTAGGATAGAAAATAAAACTGAATATATTTTAGCTGTAAAATGAAATTAAAAGAAACAAGCTGCATAGGTACATATCGTATTGATATTCGAATAATGAATGCAATAATTGATTAATTATTAATCAATGCAATAACGCCAACTAGAATGTATTCTGTCTTATGGTCGCGGCTACGAACAGCCGGCTGCCGTTCTGTAGGCTTCATGCAGAGCAGATACTCTCATGCTGATGACGCTCACCTACACCACGTAGCTCGATTCGTTTGTACTGTACTCCCACGGGAACGTGTGGTTATAGTTGTGGTAGCCCTCATCGGCGAGCAGTATTGACAGCATAGAGTTGTCCGATCGAAATAATAAATAAATACATTTATTCAAATAATTTATTAACATCAAAAATACAAAATTCAGTCCTTACACCTTTAAAATGTACCACAATATCTATCTCAAAAATCTACACCTATCAGATCACCGTTTAGTTAAAAATAACTTAGAAATCAAGCGAGTTTCACTTGAGAGGAACCGTCGGCGAGGATCTCGCAGTTCTCCGGCACCTCCTCGTGGGCGTGGAACGAGGTGGAGCCGTCTCCGCGGCTCGCCGCCACCGCCGCCACGAGCCGCGGCGACGGTTGCTTCAGGCCGTGCGCCCAGCCGAGCCGGCGGAACGCGTGCAGCAGCGGCGTGGTGATGCTCACCGACACCACGTAGCCCAGCTCGCTGGTGCTGTAGTCCCACGGGAACGTGTGGTGGTAGTTGTGGTAGCCCTCGTCGGCGAGCAGCAGGGAGAGCATCGCGTTGTCCGTGGGCTTGATGTGCCTGTGGATTGATACATCGTTTCAGCTTTCTAGAGCGTCGCCGCTGTCAATCAGTAAAATAGTCGGGATGGATGTTGGCCGGTCCCCTCCACTCGCAAGCGGCTGCGCAGACCCAAAACTAAATGCGATTTGGTGTTCTGCGCAGCTGCAGGCGCTTTGATGGGGTAGGACAATATTCGTGTCGGGCGGGAAGCCTTACGAAGCCGAAATCAGCCGATTGTCTCCTTCCAACGTCGCATGGGCATTGTTTTCTGCTGTTAGCCGCTGACGAATTTGGGATGCGAAACATCGATTTTCAAAGTCACTGGTCACCCACAAAACTTTCGTACATATGAAATGACAGACATGAAGAAAGTTCTGTGACTCACCGGTGAGTCACAGGTGAGTGATTAACTCTGCCTTTTACTTCCATTTTGTACCATGCCAACTGTCAAACATACATACAATGCATACCAGGAACTTATGAGCACGCCTACACTAAATTGAAACGACGGACAATTTTAAATTGCCCCTTTGACCATATTTTCATCCAATGCAGTGGTACTAACCCAGGCCTACTAGGGTAGGGGAAGCTGAAAGTCAACGGAAACTTACTAATTATCATGGGCGAAATGAATCTAAACGTCAGATTTAATCACTCAATTGCCTGTTCACCAAGTTAATTTACCAGAGTAACCAAAAAGTTACTTAAAAAAGCATTTTAAAATATGTCTAGTTTCGTCTCACTTGTTGAAGGGTCGCGAGCCGAAAGCGTGCGCAAAGCTGTTGATAGCCCAAGTGGAGTGAATGCCGAGGAAGTAGCAGCCGTATCTCCAGGTGGCCGAGCAGAGCCAGCTCTCTCCCCACAGCAGCACAGGCGTGCAGATCGGGTACATGAAGCTGAACACGAGCTGCATTGCGAATGAGTGCCTGAAATCAGGTAAGAGAAAAAATGTGGTTTAAGCAGGATGTCAGTTCAGTTAACGAGTTGAAGGGTCGCGAGCCGAAAGCGTGCGCAAAGCTGTAGCTAGCCCAATTTTAGGAAATGCCGAGGAAGAAGCAGCTGTATCAGCTGTAAGCAGCATAGGCGTGCAGATCGGGAACATGAAGCTGAAGCTGCAATGCAAATGAGTGCCTGAAAGCCGGATAGAAACCAAAATGTGTTGTAGCATCCTGTCAGTGAAGTTAACGATTTCTTGATATATTTTTTTCTAGTTTAGCATACTCATACAATTAAAGTTCGAGGAAACATGTTTTTACCCAGATCTCTTTTCTCAAGTTTTTAATTTAATTTGCTGAATCAGTACTGAATGAGTACTGATTCCTAATGAGATGAATGATTTCAATTACTTATGTGCCGGCGGTTTATGGTCCGGCGGAGTCATTGGACCTTACTTTTTCGAAAACGAGGCTGGAGCAACAGTTACGATGGATTGCGCTATCGAGAGATGATTAATGATTTTTTATGGCCGGAATTGGATAGTTTTGATCTGGACAACGTTTACTTTCAACAAGACGGCGCTACGTGCCCACAAGCAACGAAGCCATTGATCTTTTGCGGGAAAAGTTTCCGGACCGTGTTATCTCTCGAAGAGGTGATTACAATTGGCCACCGAGACTTCTTCCTTTGGGGCCACGTGAAAGAGAAGGTCTACGCCAATAGCCCAGCGTCGATTCAAGACCTCAAAGATGGAATTCGTGAGGCTATCGAGGACTTTGCGATTTGGTTATGGAAATTTTCATGAAAAGGATATGGTCCTGTAAGCTTGGTCGTGGTGGTCATTTGCCTGATGTTATTAATGGCATACCTTCTTCCTTATAATGAAATAAACATCCGATCATTTATATTAAGAAATGGCATTTTTCTTTGGATATCAAAATAACAGCTCTTATTGGAAAACCCTTTATTTACATTTGTCCACAGGAGAGAACATTTACTTGGTGGTACCATGCAAAAACAATATAAAATCTTATGCCAACAAAGACGCGCTGTCTTTTAATAATTACCTCTTTAAAATTAAATCTTACGCACCGGTCATAAAAGCTGGCTATAGAGTCGTTTTTGATGTCCGACATGTCCACTTCGTTCCCTCGCCGGATCACTTCGGGTAGTTTCTTCATCAGGTTCCAGCCAATGTGCGCGAAGAAGAAACCACGTTTTATGTTGTGTGGGTCAGCATCTGTGTCCACGTACTTATGGTGGACTCTGTGATCTCGAACCCAAGCGTAGATCGTTTTCTATGACGACAGAAATATTCAATTTGAGTGAGTTTTACTGAGAGAATACATTAAAGTACCTATTGAATGTCAACTCGCAACTGGAAAGAAAACAGGACTAACTAACAGCTGTCCAGATCTGGAGAATAAATACCGAAGTAATCTGGAAATTACTAAGTAGATGAGTAACTCTTAAGGCACTCACTGATGTGGCTTACATGGAGGCAGCTAAGACGGAATAAGTCTGAATCGCAAAAAAAAATCAGTAGTGAAACAGAAATGCTAGATGCTTCCGAAAAGCTTTGAAAGGAGTCAGATATAGAATTGTTTAGGGCAAGCTATCATAAACAACTGGTTCTGCAAGAACACAAAGTAGAAGAGCGACGAATCTTATTTATTTATTTATAAAAGTTTATTGCACTAAAAAAAACTCGGGCAAAAGGTACAACTTAATGCCGAAGGCATTTTCTACCAGTCTACATTTAAGTATCGTGAGCAGTAGTGCGCGTAGTAACTATGGAGAAAATAGCTTTAGAGGAAACATAATTCCTACACAATATACAACAAATACACATTATACTTAAACTTAAATATATAACATATATAACTGTACATAAATACTAAACACTACATTTATATATTAAGGTGGCCCAACCCGCTCATCTCCCCATACAAAAGGGGAAAGAAGATCACGCCTATATTTCTTGTCAGAGATCCAAAATTTTGTTTAAAATAGCTTTATTTGATTGAAGTAGATGTCTGATGACCATTGGCATTGTAAAATTGTGTTTGGTTTCCGAAAGATCGGATTTTTCACGCGTTTTATACAATAATTTTGGAGGTGGATTACGCAATGATAAAGTAAGAACATCTTAAAAAGATTAGTCATCAGACATAGCTTATTTAATCAGGATTTATAATCTATTTGGTTTTTGTGAGATTTTTGACTACAGTGGTCGTGGTTTACTTTTAGCTATAAGTCGTTTTGAAATTAAAATTTTCGTAAATCTTACCAAATCATACACTAAGCACATTGTATTTTTTGTGGACAGGTTGCATCTTCCTCATCACGGAGCCTGTCTTATTCTTAGAAACAGAGAAGGTCCCAGAGCGCAACAGCACGGTTTTGTACCGTGCCCGCAAATGAGTTGAGGCCGCCGGGTTGGGCCACCTTAAAAACGAATAAAAGATAATACTTAATACAATAATAATAATATTGTGGCAGACCATGTCCTCACCTGTCCGGACATGGCGAAGCACGCGACTAGTACGAGTCGGAGCGGCCAGGAAGCGCTGAAGGAGCGGTGGCTCCAGTAGCGGTGTACACCGCCTGATACGCCGAATGAACCCAGGACATATAGCACGTAATCTGCAATACATTGCAATCGTTCCTCTATTTCCATACATTATTCAAAACTGTATCTAGGGCAGGGTTTCTTAACCTGGGGTCCATAGAGCCCTTATAGACTAGGAGGTCGCGACAAAAATGGTAACGATAACGTAAATGGCTGAAACTGGGTTCAGGGGATTAATACCAACCCTCTGAAGCTAAATGTGTCGGTCTGCCTGTTCCAAGTGGTTGCGTTACGTAGATAAGGCGCCTGAAAAAGTCGTTATGGTGACAAAAAATATATATGATAAGGTAAATGGATGCAAATGACAAAGCATGAAAGTATCAGTATATACTTGGTTAGCAATACAAAAACTGAACAAATGTTTGGTTGAATTTCGTAGATATAGGAGATTTAGGTTACAGACAAAAGTTTAGGTATATTTAAGTATTTAATTAAAAAACCGAATGGTTTTGGTGCATAATTAATAGTTATCATTGTTTCTAGACAATCAGTATATTCATCAGCAGGCACATACCAACATCTATTTTATATAGCCAATCTAGGTAACGCAACCGCTTGGCGCAGGCAGACCGACATATTTAGTATCAGAGGGTTGGTCTCTAACATGTGAACCCAGATTCAGCCATTTACCTTATCATGACCAAAAATGTCGTGACCTCCCGGAATATTAGGGGTGCGTGAAATGCGTGGTGGGGGTCCATGTTTGATATGATGATAATAAACACTTCTCATGATCGATCTGAAAAAATTTGGTAATAAATATTTTTTTTCTAGGAATCTGTAATAAATAAAGAGTGTTTTTTTTTTTCAAAATTACTTGTTTTCTTCCCCTTCAATTGAATTGAGGAATGGGCCCATCATATTTTAGAAATTTCGTAATGGGTCCTTGGCTACAAAAAGGGTAAGAAACCATTATCTAGGGCAGAGGTTCTTAAACTTATTTTGTCTACCGCCCACTTTGAGCATACATTAGTTTCCAGCGCCCCCCAAAATGTTGAGCTTTACCACATATTATAAATTAGAAAAGCAATCATCACTTTAATAAATTTAATTTAATTATATATTTTTAACATGCAACATGAGTTTACTATTATATCTTGTTTCCGAGTTCTAATGAGGGCAATTAAATTAAACTTTTAAAATATGATTTAGCAAAATAATCAATATAGTGTAGTTGGTAGATTTCATGTTAGTTTAAAGTAGGTAAATATTACAAAAAAAAGTGCGAGTCGGATTCGCACACGAAGGGTTCCGTACCATCGTACAAGATTTAACACCAAAAAATCACGTTATTTGTATGGGGCTCCCCTTATTTTTTAATATTTTTTATTTTCTGGGAAAATAAATACACACCCTGTGAAAATTTTAGCTGCTTCCCTGTTACGGCCCTGTGACAGACGGACGGACGGACGGGCGGACAGCGGAGTCTTAGCAATGGGGTTCCGTTTTCACCTTTTGGGTACGGAACCCTAAAAACCCGAATCAGCCATCGCCCCCTTAACAACTTCAACGCCCCCCCATTTCCTTTGAGCCCTATACCGCCCCCCTGTAGGCCTCTAGGGATGTATTTAAATATAACATGGTACCTACTTATCGAGGAGTATTATTTTATCGGCATAGAGTTAATTTAAATTTAAAAAAATATTCAAGGAACATAAAAAATGGACGGACAGAAAAGTAAGCATCAATGAAACTGGCTATTATCACACTTGCCAACTGTAACTATAGCTCAACGCGTTTAATTCACAGTCGATATTATTCGAATTGCAACCAACCGATCCTGTAAATCCCTAATATAGAGATGGAATGCACTCCATGGAGGATGAAGTACTTGGCCGGCCGGTATGGGTTTTCGTGTACCTGTGAAAGTTCGAAAAGGCATGGGCGTCCTAGGGCTTGGCGTACTTCTGCACTAAAGGAGCTCTCATGTAGTAATTATTTGTTAATTTTACACGCATACTCCAATAACGCTTATACTTGTGTTATCATCATACTATCGAAGTTTTGTTCTTCTATGTAAATATTTTTTTATTGCTTTGCATGGGGACAGTTCGTAATGTTTTTTTCGTGATCCTTCCAGGATACGGAACGCTAAACTTGCGTTACTAAGTACCGAATTTTGGTGCATGATCACTGCGTAATGTTGCAACGAGACCCTAGACCATTTGCGTCTATTTGCTGATTGCAGTGTAAACATTAAACCTAATTTGCACACTGCCGCCGCCATAATTAGAAAAGTATTTGATTTGACAAATTTGCAGCCAAATAGCGCTAAATGAAGCGCACACATTTTAAAATGTACATTAAAAGTCGTCAATTTATACTGTAGCTATCATATTTTTAACCGACTTCAAAAAAGGAGGAGGTTATCAATTCGTCGGATTTTTTTTATTTTTTTTATGTATGTTCATTAAAATTTCGTAATGCAATGGGCGTAGACTACAAAAAGGTTAAGAAACCCTGATTTAGGGGATAGAGTTATGGTTCTACAGGCTACCCATAGGTCACCCATACCGATTTTTTCATAACAAAAAGACTAGCTGAGGTACCCGGCTCCGCTCGGGACAGTATCGAAAATAATACTTTCGAGATTCCGGTACAAACAATAAATCTATGCAAAAAATCGCGTCTATGCGATCCGCTACTGTGTGATACACATGTGATTATGTAGAAGGACAAACAAAAAAATTTACTTTTATTATTATCACTTTCTACTTATACTTCTACTTTCTACTATATAAGTACTTGGTATTGGAACCTACACGTGTGATTGTAATTGCATTAGTTTACCAAACCTTATTGTCAAAATGTCTATAGCAAAGACTTTAGCTTTGACTACTTAATACTATGATAAAAAAAAAAAGAACAAGAAATAAAAAAAAACCATAAAACTCTTATTGTAAAGAAATATAATGATGATGCAGATAATTTACTTAAAGTCACAAATAATTAGGTAGCTTTCAGATACCAGTCATCATACCATTCTCCTCATCCATCTAGACTAGGACGTGTACCTATTCTTGGCATTCAGTCATTGCGGATTCAGTAGAGTTAACAGAAGAAGAAATTACTTTGACATTACTGTTAACTCTACTGAATCCGCAATGACTGTATGCCAAGAATACACGCCTAGAGCATTGATCAGACTAAAATGAAATCGCGTAACCCGAGTAAATGAACGTTCTGCTCGCACAATGATAATGACGAATTCGCATACGTTCGACGCGATTTGTATTTCAAGAACTCATGAACTCACTGAAGACTAGCGTCCGCCACTGCACCGGAAAGCCGTACCGGAGGAAGGCCCACGGCAGCGCCGCGTGCAGCAGCGTCAGGCTCGCCACGTTCCACCAGAGCACCTTCGTGCGGAACTGCATCCGCCGCTCCAGCCTTTCCAGCAGGGACGTCCGCTTCCCTGCCTCCCACACCTTCGCCTCTACGCCGTTCGTAACTGTATCTCCTTCACACATTGTCTGAAATCAAACCGCCAGGATTGGTCAGTCGCGAGGGGTCGGTCATAATCTGGTGTACAATTGTTTGGTAATCTCAGGTGATCTGGGAATCCGGTGGGAGTCCGAGGAATCTTAGGTAATCTGGACTCATCTTAGGTAATCGGGTAATCCCTAGAAAACAAAAATGGAAGTTAAATAAATGAAAATTGAAGTTAAAAGGCGGTGTACAAGGTTACTCGAGTTCATGACGTTGAGTTGAACAAAATGGCGACAAAAACGCATCAGCTGATTATTAGTGGTGACAATTATCTGTGAATCTAGTGACCCAGGATCGTAGAAAGAGAATTTCAGCGACTTCTCCGAACTCTTTGCCCAGGATGGATATTCTGTGCAGTAGGTAAGGTTAGGTTAGGTTAGGTTAATACTCCTATAATAGAAAAATACTCCTATAATATAACTCCGAAAATAGAATTCGGAGGATAACCAGTGCAATAAGAAATGTTTATTCGTAAGACAGACAAAATACAGCATGAGTTTTCTCTCAGCTAGCACTGCGAACCCAGTTTTCAGTGCATCCCCATCAGTGGCATTCGCATCATTGACAGTGATGTGCCCTGTCATGCGATGTGTTAGAAGACCACCACGCTACCTTTTATTTAATGCTCTTTGCCTGGTTTTCACCAAGTACTGATTTATTATAATCGACACTTAAAGGGCTATTATTACCAAAGTGCTGATTATCCTGTTACTATTATTGTTTCCAAGCTGCTAAGAGAGGCCCTTAATATGTGGCGATTAGGCTAATCAGCAGTAGGTGAAAAAGGCCCTTAGTATCTTCTAGCTAGCTAGATCAACTTCTAAGCCTATCCCAGCCCAAATATGAACTCTGGCATGATATCACAAGTACATGTGAATATGCAAAGTGTCTTGTCAAATTAAGATAATTATGTAAATTTACCTAGTTTGTGTGAAAGATCTTGTATTTCCTGATGACGCGGTATTGGACAAGAGGGGTTTACGTTCATTTATACAACGGTTTTTTTTTTGGGGACCTTACGCTGTTCAACCGAATTATTGCAGATCTACTAAAGTGCAAATATCATTCTTTCCATAGTTTATCCATAGGTCCCCAGGTTATGTTTGAATGTTCAATCTTTGCAGTCAATGTCCGCAACGCAGATGAAGCGTTAATTAAATGTATGTTGTAGGAGGCATTGATTACGGGAGGAGGGACAGTAGGAGAATTCCAAATAATGGGTATACAGCAGGTGGCGAAATTGGTAGACGCAATACCCGCGAATGGTATGTTTTGCGGGCCTAGTCTTGCAGTATAAGCAGTTATTTTTACTGGGCTCTTTCTTTAATTAATGTGTCCTTGATTCACGGTTGATTATCCATACATACATGTCACATTCATTAGAATAAGCGACATACCTGCTTAGTACGAAAAAGTATATTAAGTTATCCATAGTATCATCCATTGCTGCCACCTAGTAGGGGAAGAGTAACAGCGTAGCGTAGAGTACAGGAACGAGAGTAGCTTTATAGGCCCGAGAGTAAGATAGATCCCAGAAAATATATTTTCGACATTGTCTTGTTGCTAGTAATTTAAAACCTCTTTTTTAATTACACCCACAATCATGAATATTGTCCTAACACACCGCATTCCCGAAGGAATTAGGTGCCATGGCAGTATACCTTCCTTATACTGCACGTCTACATTGAACTAGATGGAAAACAATTATCTTTGTTCATCCCGGCGTGATGCTCGTGAACGGGTGCTGTTTGTGGGGACTGGCCAGCTCCAATTGGCATCATGTTAGTTGGGGTGTCTTTTTTTTTTTGCGACCAGACTTGGATGGCTAATACCACACAACTACCGTTATGAAATTAGCCCAATACACCACATTCCCAAAGTAATTAGGTGCCATGACAGGACCTTCCCTTTATGAGCACGGCTACATTGAACTGGATGGAAAACACGGACAATTTTTCATTGCCGCTTCGACCATCTTTTCATCCAATGCGATGGTACCAACCCGGGCGGGCTTAAACCCTACCACCTAGTAGAGGAAGGGGACCTACAGTTTTACATGGATTCCGAACCATGGAGCAGCTCGCATTCGTGACGAAATGCACTTATCGAACTCTGAAAGAGAAAGACAGTGGTGCAAGTTGGTATTGAACCGGGGCCTCTGGTACGCTAGGCCAGTCCCCGCGCCACTAGGCTACGAGCCGCTTTATAGTCTTTGCAAGTCTGTCTGTATAGTCTTTGCAAATAAAATTATATTTGTCATGAACTGTTGCATACGGCATGAACTGTTAATTTTTGTGAATTCATGTTAATTTAGTGTTTTACCTATGTTTTTGTTAAAAAAATGACAAACACTTTTTTAAATTTAGACTAAGTGGGCGTTAAAAAAACACCGGAGTTTCTTCCCAGTTCTTCTTCGCTGTGTTTTGTTTTGCTAAACTGGCCCATGTTCAAATCCGAGTGCAGTGTACTGTCTATGGATGATGAATAAACATTACAATACAACCAGATGCGATGGCACCAACCCGGACGGGATTAAGCATACTACCTAGTACCTATTGGAATCGTGGAATCCGAACCACAAAAGACGAATCCCTCGGTTGTCTTTTACGAAGAGGGCGGGAAGAAATGCACCAACTCCTGATATGCAGAAAACCCCACTACTAGGGAAGAAATAGGGAAAGAAGAGGTGGCCTGAGGCTGGCAAAAGTCCCGGTTGTACTTATTATTTTACGTGCCGATACCCACACGAAACAAATACGAACATCGGACTACAAAAATATAACAAGACGTCGATTAAGCCCCGATTGCACGAAGAGACGGCTGAGTTAATCAATGTCCAAACACGTCACTTTTAGTGAACCGCATAGAGTTCCTTCCATACTGTCCACACACAGTGACGTGTTTAATGATACGTTGACGTTGATTTTGATCGTTTGTCCTTTCGTGCACTCGGCCCCAAGAAGTGGACCTCTCTTCATTCGACCAACTTCAGACAGCACGTGGTGTGTGGCACACGTGACAATATGTGTCGAATGTAAACACTTCGCGGAAACATTTGCTTGCTTTGCGCGAGCAAGCTGTGCGGACGCTAAATTGTACTTACACTCAGCAATCCTGCAAGAACATACCTACAGACCGAAGTGTTTGTGCATAGTAAGCGAATGTGTGTCCGCATAGAAATGAGTGTCAAGGAAAAACCCTCGTCATCGCTTTAAGTTTTTCGCAAACGCACCCTCAGAGTGCTCTTGCACAGCCGACGAAATGAGGCCTCACTTTCGACTTTGACATTACATTCCGGGAGGTCACGACATTTTTGGTCACGATAAGGTATATTGCTGAATCTGGGTTTACATGTTAGAGGTCAACCCTCTGATCCTAAATATATCGGCCTGCCTGCGCCAAGTGGTTGCGTTATCTAGATTGGCTATATAAAATAGAAGTTAGTATGTACCTGCTGATTAATATACTGATTATCTAGAAACATTGATACCTATTAAGTTTACAACAATAACCAGTCGGTTTTTTTTAAATACTTAAATATACCTAAATCGCCTATAACTACGAAATGCAATCAAAGATTTGTTCAGTTTTGGTATTACTAAGCAAGTATGTACTGATTCTTTCATGATTCGTTATTTGCAGCCATTTGCTATTGTATACCTCTCGGTGTACCTACCTACAGATATTTTAGATTGTCTCTACTCATCACTCCAAAGGTTTACTGGAAGTAAGAAGTGATAAGTCCGCCTTAGTGCATTGTAATTGTATTTGTTTTCTATTGCACAATAAAGAATTCATTCATTCATTCATTAACCGACTTCAAAAAAGGAGGAGGTTATCAATTCGTCGGAATCTTTTTTTTTTTTTTTTTTTTTTTATGTATGTTCACCGATTACTCGAAGACCCCTGGACCGATTTGAAAAATTCTTTTTTTGTTCGAAAGGGTATACTTTCTAGTTGGTCCCATTTTTTTTTTATCAAAATCGGTTCAGTAGTTTGGTACTTAACTATACCAACATCGAATTTCTTAACCCCGCGAACCCAGAAATGTGATTTTTTAGTTACAGTAGCTTTCTTTTCGGGTGAGATTGCTCAGTATGAGAGGTTTTTTTTTACTTCAACTGTTGGGGGTATTCAAGGTGGTAAAAGAGGGCAAATTGTACACATTTCTATCTCTAGAGCCGCTGAACCCAGAAATTGCAGAGTATGTTTGTTTTAGATGGGAATGCTTTAGAAGAAAATATTTTTGGAAATTATACTATTAGGGGGGTAAAACAGGTCAAAATGAACACATTTAGGCGAAAACCACTCATGTTGAGATCTCTGAAACCAATTATCCTCGAAACTTAAAATTTTCAGTGACTTCTTGTTAAGACGAAAAGGCTCGCTCACAACGGATTTTACAAAATTCAACTGTTAAGGGGGGATAAACGAGGCCGATATATACACATTTTCATACAACTTAAACTTACGCAAGAAACAGACTATCCGGAACGATGTAAGGATGAGAAATTCAGAAGCTCAGCGGTTCCGGTCATTCGTTGTTTTGTCTTTTTAGGGTTCCGTTCCCAAAGGACACCAACGGAACCTTATTACTAAGCTTCCGCTATCCGTCCGTCCGTCCGTCTGTCACAGCACTCTATCTCACGTGATCTCATCGTATCAATTATCGTACGTATGAACCGTAAACTCATGAATCCAGATAGTTACCGGTCTACCTTTCGTCAGAAATGAGATTTCTTAATGGTTTCATTTCTGCTAATGCTCGTTCATTGTATTGCATTGTATTGTATATGTATGTATATCTTCTTTCCACTTTGTATGTGAAGTTGAGCAGGAGGGCTCGCCCACCTTGAGTCAAAAGTTACGCCACCACTAAAAAGCAAAAAATAAAATATTTTTAAATAAAAAAAGGACCGCCTTCAAAAAAACCGGAACTAAAAAGCAAAAAATAATTGGTTACTTTTAATTAATGTACGAAAAGCTATTTTAATTCTAAATAATTATGTACAATTTCTTAATTTTTAATCATCTTTTGAAGTCGGTGCCTTGGGTAGACGTTCTTTAAGGGCTGCAAGTAGTTTGATTAATATCACCTATGGCTAAGAAAGAAATATAAGTAGGTAGTTACTTACATTTACCTACTTGAACAAAACACAAAAACAAAAATTAAATAAACAAACAGGTCGGAAAAACGTATGTAAGTAGGTATTTAGGCAAGTACTTTGTAATTTAAATATGCCTTATACTTAAACTAAATACCTAACACAGTAAAAACAAAATATTTACAAGAAAACCCTACGAACAAACCAATATAAAAACAACGACCACTTATATGATAAATATTTAGGTAGGTGTAGCTTGTACTTTTTATTCTACCTAAATACCTACATAACACAAAACAAAAAAAAACAAATATAGAAAAGAACAGAAAACAATAGGTAGCGACTTTGAGGTGTCTGCTCTCAACTACGTGACAAAACGAGTGTGCGGTTAGTACATATCTCACCAATTTCGTCAGAATTCGTCTCGTTCAGACAACGATGTTGCAGGGAAGTACCAATCAACACAGAGGTGCGAATTAACGTACTCCTTCACCAGTGCGCGCCTTTATAAAGCCGAAAGTACTAATAATCGTTGAAACCCAATTTCAGTACGCTGCGCTGTATCGATATCAGCTTACACGTAAACCAACGCTAAGGGCATCTCCAGTTAGACGAACGGTTGCTTAAAATGCTCTGTGGAATGACGATGTCTGTGGACCAATCATTGCTGACTCAGGTTGTTTACGCTCTCGTAGACTTCGGGTGTGTTTGGCTGAAATAGTATCTGTTCGGTCAGCAGCGTGCGAAGCGAACTCTACCCAAGGCACCGACTTCAAAAGATGATTAAAAATTAAGAAATTGTACATAATTATTTAGAATTAAAATAGCTTTTCGTACATTAATTAAAAGTAACCAATTATTTTTTGCTTTTTAGTTCCGGTTTTTTTGAAGGCGGTCCTTTTTTTATTTAAAAATATTTTATTTACCTTATCCTTTATATTTTTTGTCACCATAACTACTTTTTCAGGCGCCTTATCTACGTAACGCAACCACTTGGCACAGGCAGACTGACACATTTAGCTTCAGAGGGTTGGTCTTTATCATGTGAACCCAGTTTCAGCCATTTACGTTATCGTTACCATTTTTGTCGCGACCTACTAGTCTATGAGTGGGATGAAATTTTCAAAAGGCTTGCAGTTGATTCTCTTTCTATATAGCGTGATATATGGCGTACACCAGGTCGTCAAACAGGTACCCGACGACGCCCATGGGATTTCGAACTTTCACAGGGGTTTCGAAAGACATTCCGACCAGCCAAGTTCTTCTTCACCCCAAGTTTTACTTTAGGATTAATATTAGGAAATTATATATATAATCAATCAAAGTTTGTACCATTTATGCACTTTCATCATTAGTTAGTTCATAGATGGCTTTTTACACCTGAATAATTTAGATCATAATTCCTATTAATTTAGAATAAGATGTCATTATAGTAGTCAAGAGTTTGCTCCTCACCAATGTATATAATGTTCTTATAATAATGTTCTTTGTGAGCAGTAGTAATCAATCAATTACTGTAAACTAGTTTGTAAGTATCACTGGAAAAAATAATAATACAATGACCAACCTGACGAAGTTTCTTGTCGGCTCTTCTTCGCCAGAAGTAATCGAACCGACAGGAAAAAAAAATGACGAATCCGAGTGTGTAATATACATCTAATGGAGGAAATAAAGAAACTGAAACTGAAACTGAAACATTGATTCCTTTGCTGAAAAAAATGTGGAAGCGAAAGTCAAGTCAAGTCTTTGAAGGCCGTTTTGAGTGCTTCTTCGCAATGGATTGTTTTTCCGTGCAAGAAGTTGTCCAAATTCCTGAAAAAGTGGTAATCTGTTGGAGCAAGGTCCGGAGAGTATGGGGGATATCGGAGACATTCCAATCCCAACTCCTCTATTTTGGCGACCGTTTGTTGTGAAGTGTGTTGTCTAGCGTTGTCCTGAAGGAGCAGTGGGCTAGAGCAATGCTGGCCATTTCATTAAGGTTTGAATTGTTGACAATACAGATCTGACGTAAGTATCCGGTCAGATCTTAGGAAGATGTGGTGGATGACACCAGAACTGGTCCACCAGACACTCACCGGTACCATTTTCTGAGTCAACTTCCTCTTAGGGCAGGATTCGTTTGGTTCTCCTGGGTTCAACCTTTGTGATGAGTATTTCCGATTTCCGACAGGATCCTTTTTATTAGGGTTCCGTACCCAATGGGTGAAAACGGAACCCTATTACTAAGCCTCCGCTGTCCGTCCGTCCGTCCGTCCGTCCGTCCGTCCGTCTGTCACAGGGCTGTATCTCTTGAACCGTAATAGGTAAGCAGCTGAAATTTTCACAAAGTATGCATTTATTTTGCCGCTATAACAACAAATAGGTAAAATAAAAAAAATATAAAAATTAAACGGGGGCCATACAAAAAACGTGTTTTTTTGTGTAAAATCTTGTACAATTGTACGGAACCCTGTGTGTGCGAGTCCGACTCGCACTTGGCCGGTTTTAATCACAAGTAACGATACGATAAACAATTCCCTCGTTATTATGACGGATGAGTATATGCAACGCAGCACTCGACGAGTGTTTGTTGGTGTGCCTCACTCAATTCATGCGGTAGCCATTTCTCCAGCTTTTTCAGTTTTTAAATTTCTTTCAAATCAATTAAGTTTTATCAGTCATACCGAAGCACCTCGTTAACTCTGACGTGGTTTGCGAATGATCTGTTTCCACGATCACTTTAAATTCTTTACTGTCAATTAGGGTCCACGGTTATGTAGGTCAAAAGTTCGAGAACGCAAACAACGTTGATATACGCCTTTTTGCATTTGCGTACAAATTTTTAGAGGCATATATCATGGATATAACTTAATTTATCAAAAAAAAAACCCGTAGAGACGTTTAAAACGAGCAAATAAATTGTATTATTTTTTCTTTAATTTTCATGTTTAAGCTAAAATCAATTATTTTCCAACTCTTCAGATAATAGCGCCATCTAGATATCGTTGAAGATATAGTGAGCGTTACGAACTCAGATCCAAAAGAAAAGAGATGTGCCATCTAGCACGATTACTATGAGACCCGCTGTCTTGAATTTTCTTAAACTATGAACTAATACCATAAGCAAATGATAGTCGCCGACGTATTTAACAAAAAAAAACAACAAAACTGAACGTCCTGTCTTGGTAACTGGTTTCCATGTAGTGTGTTATGCTAACATCATAACTGTAGGTGCGGCATTAGCCACCCGTGTCCAGTTCCATGAAAAAAAAAGTTCAATGTTCTGAGAAAACAAGATTGCCTTATCTTCTTGTAACTGAATTTGCACAGCACAAAATTAATAGGTATAAGCCCCGACTTCAACATAATCGACTCTTTTTATGTTTTAGACCAATCCAATATTTAGACCAAACAGTTTATTTAATGTCGTCTAAAATAAAACATTCATATCAAAATCGCCATATCAGCCTCAGTGGCCCAGTGGCGCGACACTTCGGCGATCGCTCTCCGAAGTTAAGCAACGCTGGGTCCGGTCTGGTCTTGGATGGGTGACCATTAGACCGTTGAGAGAGGCTGGCCGTGGTTCGGATTCCGCGTTAAACTGTAGGTCCCCTTCCTTACTTACTAGGTGGTAGGGTTAATCCCGCCCGGGTTGGTACCATCGCATTGAATGAATGAATGGTCGAAGCGGCAATGAAAATTGTCCGTGTTTTCCATCCAGTTCAATGTAGCCGTGCATGGCACCTAGTTCCCATGTGGTGTGTTGGGCTAATACCATGACAGAAGGTGTGGTATTAGCCATCATGTCCAGTCACATAAAAAAAAAAAAATGTTAAATCC
Source organism: Incurvaria masculella (assembly GCA_946894095.1). Lineage (NCBI taxonomy): Eukaryota > Metazoa > Arthropoda > Insecta > Lepidoptera > Incurvariidae > Incurvaria > Incurvaria masculella. The sequence continues at coordinate 2,309,546 of OX335650.1, read as the reverse complement.
ATCAACCGTAATTATATGCGTCAGAGTTTAACCGTAATAATATTTGTCAAACGGCGTCGTTGCCGTAAACTCGTATGTAAACGGCTCGTCTTATGAGGCTTAGTCTATTTATAAGTTCCCTAAATACCCGTTTAGGGGTTTTACAGCTTTCTTGCGATAAACATTTGAGCGGCTCGTAGCGGCGCGGGGACTGGCCTAGCGTACCAGAGGCCTGGGTTCAATTCCGACATGCACCACTGTCTTTCTCTTTCCGAGTTCAATAAGTGCATTCACGAATGCGAGCTGCTCCATGGTTCAGAATCCATGTAAAACTGTAGGTCCCCTTCCCCTACTAGGTGGTAGGGTTTAAGCCCGCCCGGGTTGGTACCATCGCAATGGATGAAAAGATGGTCGAAACGGCAATGAAAATTATCCATGTTTTCCATCCAGTTCAATGTAGCCGTGCTCATAAAAGGGAAGGTCCCGGCATGGCACCTAATTCCTTTGGGAATGTGGTGTATTGGGCTAATATCATAACGGTAGTTGTGTGGTATTAGCCATCCATGTCAGGTCGCATAAAAAAAAATAAGAATGCTTAACTTAACTTAAGAATACTCGTATTAATGCGAAAGTAGGTCTGTCGCGTTTTTACGTCTAAACCGCTGAACTAATTTTGATTAATTCCGGTGATAAAGATAAGAATGCAATCATCCATACTTATAAATATAAATGCGAGAGTAACTCTGTCTGTCTGATGCGTTTTTACGCCTAAACCGCTGAACCAATTTTGATTAATTCCGGTGATAAAGATAAGAATGCAATCATCCATACTTATAAATATAAATGCGAGAGTAACTCTGTCTGTCTGATGCGTTTTTACGCCTAAACCGCTGAACCAATTTTGATTAATTCCGGTGATAAAGATAAGAATGCAATCATCCATACTTATAAATATAAATGCGAGAGTAACTCTGTCTGTCCGATGCATTTTTACGCCTAAACCGCTGAACCAATTTTGATTAATTCCGGTGATAAAGATAAGAATGCAATCATCCATACTTATAAATATAAATGCGAGAGTAACTCTGTCTGTCTGATGCGTTTTTACGCCTAAACCGCTAAAAAAATATGCATGAATTTCTGTATTTTTTTTTATTTTTTTTTTATGTGACTGGACATGGATGGCTAATACCACAAGTTCTGTCATGGTATTAGCCCAACACACCACATGGGAACTAGGTGCCATGCCAGGACTTTCCTTATATTGCACGGCTACATTGAACTGGATGGAAAACACGGACAATTTTTATTGCCGCTTCGACCATCGTTCATCCAATGCGATGGTACCAACCCGGGCGGGATAAACCCTACCACCTAGTAAGTAAGGAAGGGGACCTACAGCTTAACGTGGAATCCGAACCACGGCCAGCCTCTCTCAACGGTCGAATGGTCACCCATCCAAGACCCGACCGGACCCAGCGTTGCTTAACTTCGGAGAGCGATCGCCGAAGTGTCGCGCCACTGGGCCACTGAGGCTGACATGGAGATAGTCTGAACCTAGAAAAAAACCTATATCTGTGGCGAAAATCAAACTCGAAAGGGTGACATAGGGGATGAAAGTTTGTATAGGGAATTCAAAATAATTCGGCCCGACATTAGTCCAAAACGACATTGACGGAGCCAGGTACCTCAGATAGTTGATTATAAATGACTAAAAATATTGTCGCCGAACCCAAGTCGTTCCGAAGCAGCGAAACAATTTTCCAAAGTCAACTTTCAATGTTTGAATGTTTAAGTTTTTTCTGCCTATCCATAATAACGGGGTGATAGTACGATCACTTATCGGTTCCAGCAGCGCGCTAAAGTAATTCGTATCGATTGTGCCACCATGAACAATATCGGCGCATTAATTGGAGCGTTAGTAATTGTAATGACTTACCACGCAGTTTTCAGGTCCTCCTATGGCGACGCACCGCTCGGTTGTGGGAGGTCTAGCGGGGCGGAGGCGGCAGTGGGCCGTGCTTACAGAATTTCCGCCGCACAAGCGTTCTGCAGGCGGCAACCTCCAAACGTGACGCGTCTGCAACCTCGGATAATGTGCCATCTCAGACGACGCCGTCACCACTGTGCGGTCACGTAATCTCATGTCGACACCCAGGAAGATCAAGACGATCTCATGAAGACCGCACATTTAAAAAAAAAGAGTTTTAATTGTTTGAGTAATCATATCTCTACTTATATAAAAGGGAACGTCTGTCCACATGCACGAGGTAATCTCCGTAACCACAAAACAGATCAAGATGCGATTTAAACCAATTTAAAGAGAACATCGCTGGGAACGCTTTAACGTACATACCATTACGCTAAGTATCCAAAGGGCTGAGCAATATCAGTGAAATTACTCTCAAACAAAATTAATACTATGCCGTGGCGTATGGTGGCGTTCACTATTTTCGCACCAATGTTCAGAAAGCGGATGGCGCAGGGCGGAATACCGACTCTTCTATACGTATTTTGTTCGGGAGGCTGTAGGTTCGAATCCTGGTAGCCTCAATTTTTTTTTTCGTTTTTTTACATTTTATTGTTTATGGGGTCTCGCATATAATAATTATAGCATGGATTAGACTTATCTCTACTTATATAAAAGAGAACATCTGTCCACATGTTCGAGGTAAACTCCGTAATAAATATTATATCTCTTCTCTACTTATATAAAAGGCAACGTCTGTCCACATGTGAAAGGTAAACCTATTTACAGATTCAATCGCGGGGCTTGCTTTAGGATACATACCATCACGCTAAATATCCTAAAGGCTGAGCAATATCAATGAAATTACTCTCAAACAAAATTAATACCAATTTTGTGGCGCATGGCGGCGCTACGTGCGGCGTCACTTTGCCCGCCTTCCAAATCTCTCTAAAATAGAAAGGATTAACAATTTTCGCGATAAAAGCAAGAAGCCAGTTGGCATAGCGCGTATCGACTGGTTCAAATATGTTTTGTTCGAGGGAGGGTTCAAGTTCGAATCCTGGAAACTCAATTTGTTTTTTTGTTTTTTTTTATCTCGCATATAATTTTTATGTTTTTTTATCTCTACTTATATAATCTCTTCTCTTCTCTTTATATATTATATAACAGGAACCATCTCAGCATAAGTTGCATTTCACTTAGTGAGCAGCAACGCTGATTTACGTCTGGTCCCTAAAACAATAAAATAAAAACCAAATCCTTCGAATCCTGTCGAAGCATAAGTTGCATTTCACTTAGTGAGCAGCAACGCTGATTTACGTCTGGTCCCTAAAACAATAAAATAAAAACCAAATCCTTCGAATCCTGTCGAAACATTAAAAAAAGAGAGAAAAAAAATAAGCAACACAATACAAAAAAAAAGAGAAAACCAAATATCAAAAAGTATTACACACACATCCGTTTAAAACATAAATCACATTTGAAGAAAAGGAAGAGATGGCGCCACGTGTACTCTCATAGAAAAGAATAACTTCTATCCGGGTAGAGATGGCGCCACGTGTGATTGCCGATTAGAAGATCATGGCGCGATAGATGGCGCGATAGATAGCGCGATAGATGGCGCTGTGAAATTAAATATTTTTAAAGACCGAAATTCTGCAAATATTTTCGCCGCAACTATTTACTATAGCATTATATAACTTTATATTTATATTATTTGCTTTCTGTGTACAATAACTTTGTACAGGCCAGAACAGCATTAAATAAGGCATGGGGAACTATCTTTTGTCTCATAGAAGATCATGAAACATATGAAAATTTGTATGAGTACCCCATTATATCTTCAAACTAGGTATATGAAAACGCACCTGTTTTTTAATGAATAGTTCATATGTTTTTGGTCAAGAAATGGCGCTATCGCTGATTGCATTTATGTATCTTCTATCGAGACTCCCTAATTGTACCTAATTTATATCGCATGGGTTTATTATTCCCGCAATTTTAGGACTAATTAGCATCAGGCAAAATTATGAGAGGCGTGTGAAAATAAGCAGTGGTTTGAAATGCTTATAAATTAAGATCCGATGTAGACCTTTTGGTTTCCACGTCTAGCCTGATTCTGCTCACAACTTAAAAGCTATATGAAATTACTCTAAATTACCGGAGCGGTGAGCAGTGGGGTGAAATGCTTATAACTTGCGCGGGGACTGGCCTAGCGTACCAGAGGCCTGGGTTCAATACCGACTTGCACCACTGTCTTTCTCTTTCAGAGTTCGATAAGTGCATTTTCGTCACGAATGCGAGCTGCTCCATCATTCGGAATCCATGTAAAACTGTAGGTCCCTTCACCTACTAGGTGGTAGGGTTTAAGCCCGCCCGGGTTGGTACCATCGCATTGAATGAAAAGATGGTCGAAGCTGGAATGAAAAATTGTCCGTGTTTTCCATCCAGTTCAATGTAGCCGTGCTCATAAAGGGAAGGTCCTGGCATGGCACCAAATTCCTTCGGAAATGTGGTGCATTGTGGGCTGATATCATAACGGTAGTTGTGTGTAGCCATCCATGTCAGGTCGCATAAAAAAAAAACTTGCGAACCACTCACCCGATTTATATGCGAATTGAATCTACGTTTGGCGTCTCTGAGTGCGCTCCAGTTACGGATGGGTGACCGTATTCGATGTTGAGGCTGGCAGGGGTTTGTATGCCACGTAAAACTTTTGTACACCATTCGTAGGGTTCATTCCGCCTGGGATGATACATAGGTACCATCGCATAGAAGGAATGCATCATCGGGGCATGAAAATTGTCGTGTTTTAGATCCATTTTAACGTGGAAGTACGTAAGTAAGAAATAAAATAAAAAAATATGCTGCGTTTACTGTTATTTTTACGAAGTTCGTCATTTACTTCCAGCAAACAGATGATGTTATACAAATCACTATTCACAGTCCCCAAAGCAACAGTCTGCATGCCTCTCTGTTTCATTTTACGGCGCACATCATTTATGTTTTATTTGTATAAAGCTGACATCACGAAATTAGTCACAATATTGACGCGATAGTCCCCTTTCATGGTGTTTCATCGTCAAAAGCAGTTTGATTCCGAGCAAGGATTTGCTGAGCCGTCAAATTACACTTAAAATCGTATAAAATAATGCTATGAACATTTTCATAAGTTAATATAATATGGTGATATATACACACGCATTTTTTTTTAAATGACGCCACAATGCAAAAACAAGTCACAGTAAGACAAAACAAACAAGTCAAAATAGCCTAAGAACCGATTGCATACCGAGAGGGATGAGTTAATCAATGTTCAAATACGTCACTTTCAGTGAACCGCATAGAGTTCCTTCCATACTGTCCCTACAAAGTGACGTGTTTAAGCTGACGATGATTTTGATTTTTTTCCCTTTCGTGCACACGGCCCTATGAGTTATAATACCAAATTACTTAATTATTTTTAAGATATTATTTAGCTAAGTGGCCAGTTCCGAAAACTTATAGTGCGCCCTATGTATTATAAATGGGAACGTTAGAATATTTCTTATTTAATTAATGCATATCGGCTCCACCCGTTATGATTAAAAAGTAGCAGATAAATAACATATTTATTGACCAGCCTTTTGGGCTACCTACTTTTTATCTAGGACATAATTCAGCTCGACATCAGTCCAAAAGGACATGGACCCGAGCGGAGCCGGGTACCGCAGTTGGTAACAAACATACAAAACAAACAAACAGTAGAATTGAGAACGTCCTCCGTTTTTGAACTGGTTTTTATTTTGCAATCTGACATGGATGGCTAATACCACACAACTACCGTTTTATTAGCCCAATACACCACATTACCGAAGGAATTAGGTGCCATGGCAGTACCTTCCCTTTATGAGCAACGCAACATTGAACTAGATGGAAGACACGGACCATTTTTATTGCCGCTTCGACCATACTTTCATCCAATGCGGTGGTACCAACCCGGGCGGGCTTAACCCTACCACCTACAGTTTAACATGGGTTCCGAACCATGGAACAGCTGGCATTCGTAACGAAATGGACATATCCAACTAAGAAAGAGAAATAAAGTGGTCCATGATCAGGGCGAGGATTTGAACCCAGGCCCCTCGCATGAAAGGCAATTGCTCTAGCCCCTAGACCACAAGCTGTTTCTCAACCCGATCTTCGTTGATGATAGTCTGCCCTTGGCATGAATAATTCTTAAAGTAACATATACCAATTGATTGAACCAATCACCTCACACTAATGTGTCGTTAAGGTGGCCCCCTTCCCGGCGGGACTAACTCATTCGCGGGCACGGTAAAAAACCGTGCTATTGCGCTCTGGGACCTTCATTGTTTCAAACAAAAAGACATGGTCCGTGATGAGGAGGATGCAGCATGTCCACAAAGCAGACAATGCGCATAGTGTTTGATTTAGTAAGATTTACGAAAATTTTAATTACAAAACGACTTATAGCTAAAAAGTTAATCACGAACGTTGTAATAAAAAATCAAACAAAAACCAAACTGATTATAAATCTGCATGAAACAAGCCAGGTCTGATGTCTAATCTTTTTAAGATGTTTTTATTTTATCATGGAGTAATCCACCTCCAATATTATTGTATAAAAAGTGCGAAAAAATCGAACTTTAGGACCTTATAACTTAGAAACCAAACACTATTATACAATGCCAATGGTTATCAGAAATCTAATTTGATCATATAAAGCTGTTTTGAGTATAATTTTGGATCTCTGACAAGAAATATGCGCACGATCTTCTTTCCACGTTTGTATGGGAAGTCGAGCGGGAAGGCCCATCTTAAATGCAAGTTCTAGAAAGAAAGCATTAAAGAGTTTTATAAAACACAAGCTGGCTAGAGCTGCACGTCTGCTAACAAAAATTAATTTAAGATTAAATAGGGAAATCGAATTAATAGATAGAATTCGAATAGAGAGTTATTCAGTGTTCATAAAACAACATTGTACATAACAATTTTATTACATGCACAATCACAAATTCAATCAGGTGGTTACTTTTAATCAGTATTGTAACACTCTTATAGTCACCCGCATGCACCTGTCCAAATATTGCGAGTTCGTCAACATCTAAATATATATTTTATGCATAATAATATAAATACGTATCCTTATCAATGGTAGGCTACGAGTACATCATTTCAAAGCACATTGCAATGACAGCATCAGGGTTGCGCACATTTCCAGATATAAACCCTTAAAAAAGATATAGCACATTACGTTGTGTCATAGTATTTATGGGAACGGGCCACTACAAATAATAAAACAGAAATATTAAAAACTAGCTGTGCCCGGGAATATTATATCGATGCCGGGAATACAGTCTGCTCGCCGCTCATTGATAGTGAGAATTAGGGTCGGCCGCCGAGACGCCTCCCCGCAACGCCTCAATTCGGTGATCAAAAAAGGTCATTTATGTTTTCGCTTACTACTCCCTCATTTTTTAACATATCGTGATGATGTTTGGCAAAAACTTCTTCGAGATATTCTTCATTCTATTTGTGAAAACCGCATCGACTTTTAATTAGCCATTTCATCGTGAAAGCAGCCAAACATTGTTGAAGACAGACAGACAGACAAATACTTCCGAAAAATCGTTTTTTATCATCAGTTTCGTTAGTATGAGCCCCTCGAAAAAGATTTTTGTAAAATTCCAAAATTACAGACACGCCACCCCTCTAGTATGTTATAATTAGTGGAGATGGAGATGGAGATTTAATAGTTCTCGGACGGTCGCTTCGAGAGCCATGCGATGCTCAGAAGTCGTCCCTGCGTGTACTCTTCAAGCAAGGCTTTGCTTAGCCAACACAAACACTTCTCAAATGATACACTCTGTCAAACATCAGACAATCATACATTCAAACACGCATCCACTTCGCACACACGATTAAAAAAGTCCAATACCGTATACCATCAAAACATAGTTACTTGCAATGACGCATTTGCGTGCGTCCTAAAAAACTCCCAAAAAAAACCGGCCAAGTGCGAGTCGGACTCGGACACGAAGGGTTCCGTACCGTCGCAAATGATTTAACACCAATAAATCATGTTTTTTGTATGGGGGCCCCCTTTAATTTTTATTATATTTTAATGTTACTTATTGTTATAACGGCAAAATAAATACACACTGTGTGAAAATTTCAGCTGCCTACCTATTACGGTTCATGAGATACAGCCCTGTGACAGACGGACGGACGGACGGACGGACAGCGAAGGCTTAGTAATAGGCTTCCGTTTTCACCCATTGGGTACGGAACCCTAAAAACGGCAAACTTGTAAAATAGACACACACAATAGTTTATATGTTTACATATTCCTTTGCCGATTGCATTGAAAATTCTGCTATTCGAGATATGTACTCGTTAAGGCTACGTCAACTTAAAAAAAACCACATGTCAACAGAGCAATTCACAATTACGTGCTAAAGGACAACTAGCCTTAACTGCAACGATTCTTTTCATCTGTGGTTTCGGCCGACTTTTAAATCATTCATAATTTTCCATTCCTATAAAGTCATCAAGAGTTTTGGACATTCACCCGAGCAGAGCCCGGTAAAATGTGGTTTCACCTTCGCGGGCATTGTTTTCAAATGTTCAGGGGGTCCATTCAGAGCTAGAGTGAGTTCGAGTTCGGAAGTGAGTTAACCTAAAAATAGGTGGGAAATATATTATTATTTAAATAACGGAACCGTTATTTATACTTCCAACGTATTTACGGGACGGACCAGATTTTTACCCAACTGTAATGATATTCAAAAAGTGTGGAAACATTAACTATTTAAAAAAGTGAGTTGATATTTAGTGACGAATTCGAACTCACTCTTGCCCTGAATGGACCCCCTGTTCTCGATCTCAACAGCAGCGCCAACTAACTAACAACTAACTGACCCAAATACGGCACAGCCACCCATATTGATTTTATCCTATGAAAAACATCCTAGGATTTCGACGACCCTTTGAAAAAAAATTTGCCCATGCGGTCTACAATGCAACCAACACATTTAGTCATTTATTTTTATTACGACATGCATGGGAAGAAATCCAGTGGGCCCGATTGTATTTTTACGGGCCGAACACACACGAAGATTAAAACATATACATTGGAAGATAAAGCTTTGTGGTTATCGATGTGATTACTTACCTATTTAAGGTTTTGATATATCCCAAAGAATATATAGTAAATACGATACAACCTAAAACTTAAATATTAGTAAATAATATATAAGTTATTGCAAGCAGTTGTAGCAGGCAAAACACGGACAATTTTCGTTGCCGCTTCGACCACCGTTCATTCAATGCGATGTTAGCAACCCAGGCGGGATTAACCCTACCACCTAGTAAGTAAGGAAGGGGACCTACATTTTTACGTGGAGTCCGAACCAGGGCCAGTCTCAACGGTTGATAATGGTCACCCATCCAGAACCCAACCGCGCTCAGAGGTTGGGTTCGCAGGTCGTCGCACCACTGGGCTACCGAGGCTGACGTAGATAGTTAGATTATAAACATTTTATGAATATCATAACAAACTGCGCACTCTATGTAAAATAATAATTTAAACATACTGGCACGACAGGTGCGCCGAGTGCCGAGACAATGGTGACTGCACAGATTGGAAACATAAATATAACATAATTAAAATGTTAGTACGTAGTCAGTCAGTGGCCCAGTGGCGCGACACTTCGGCGATCGCTCTCCGAAGTTAAGCAACGCTGGGTCCGGTCTGGTCTTGGATGGGTGACCATTCGACCGTTAAGAGAGGCTGGCCGTGGTTCGGATTCCACGTTAAGCTGTAGGTCCCCTTCCTTACTTGGTGGTGGGGTTTATCCCGCCCGGGTTGCTACCATCGCATTGGATGAACGATGGTCGAAGCGGCAACGAAAATTGTCCGTGTTTTGCCTGCTACAACTGCTTGCAATAACTTATATTATGCAATAGCAATAAACTAGTATTCATATACACAACAATTTACAATCCATGCCGTATGCAACAGTTCATGACAAATATCATTTTATTTGCAAAGACAATCCCCTCCAACTAATATGTTGCCAATTGGAGCAGGCCAGTCCCCACCAACAGCACCCGTTCACGAGCATCACGCCGGGCACAGCCATTACCTCTTTCAACCATATTTTAGGGAAAGAGATAACCTGAGCCAAGCGTCACCGTAAGCAAGGACCTTTAAGCGATGCACTGCTCCAGTGGCAACACAACACTGTGAAACACTTGCACATTAGGTTTTAAAACTATGAGTTTTGTCATAAACTACTACTGTCAGCTGATCACATAGTTACATATCCCTTTAAATGCTACCACCTACAGACAATTAAGAGTATAATGGTTTGAGAGCATCCCTATCAATAAAGTAATAATGGATTCCTATTTGAGATTTTGACCAATACCGAGAAACTAATAATGCTCAACTAAAATAAAATAAAAATAAATTATATTAATTAATAAATATATACATATTAATTAATATATATTGTTATAGGTACATATTCAGAAGTAAGTCAAATTTAATCTAAATATGTACATTCAATAAATAATATGGTCATCTCAGAAATTAGGGACGCAGTAGAAGCAGATGATGTTCAGGATTTGAGGAGATGGTCTTTCAATAGGGTTCTGAATTTGTGGATCAATTCATATTGACGTAAAATAAGAAGGAGTTCGTTCCACATGCATGCAGCATTCACTGACAAAAAGTAATGGTGAAAAACTGAAAAACGGGATAGCTAGGATTCTTAGTTAAGTTATTGTAACAGTTTATTTTATAAGTTTTTAAAAGTTAAATAGTTTAATAGGATAATAGGATAAATCAGAAAAAAGGAGAAAAAAACAGAGAATATAAACTAAATAATTAAATTAAAATAAACAGCTCCTCCATTGGGACTGTTGGCATTGTCCCAATGACCGAAGCAGCGTTCCCTCGCTGAATGGCCAAGCTTATATTTTGGGTAAGGAACGCTCTGGCACGACGGTCTCCGGACTCCTCAATGAGCAGTTTGCCCAACTGCTGTACCAGTTCTTTGGCGTCCGGGCTCCATGCCCCAAGGGTCTCCACGGCAAACTTGTAACAGTTATAATTATGATGTAACTAGATTCAAGACACACATTTTACACAGCACCAGCATGATTTAGGTTACGTTGCATAGGTTAAGTTGATGACGGCTTTTACACCAGAGTATACTTGTAATGCTATATTTTTTTTAATTTATTTAATTGCATTAGTAACTTTGTTAGTTGTATGTAAGTAACTTAAACTGAGGGTTGCTGTTTCTATTGTTCTTTGTTCTTTGCTTTAATCTGTTCTACTAAGGAATTGTTTGGCAGTAGCATTGAGATCTAAGTATGTATTTCATAATTGTGGACGGAAAAATATGTTATGTAATCCCGTGAAGTTTCTTTGCGGGTTCTTCTTTACTGGGTTGATCGAATCCGCGGATCTTTGTGACGTAACTTGGTGTAGTTTGACTACCAAAAAGTTTAAATAACTGAAATGAAATGAAAGATAACCCGAATTTTGGAAAAAAATCTTAAGAGTAGGTAAAGAACGACTAACGTCAAAAAAGTTTTGTACGCTTCTCAAACGTCTCCGATGTGTTCGAAAGTTCCCCTCATTACGCAGCATTCTTAAAATATCCAAAATTTGTTAGGGCCGATGTTACGGATGTTCCTGTGAAACAGACTGGAATTCCGACACATGCGTCGACAAGTGTTTCTATCGACATAACTCACAACACTAGTGTTGTGGAGGGATTTTTGGATGCGGAGCGCCGCCGCCGGCTCGCGCGGCTCGGGAAATCTAGTTTAGCTTTTGATGTATGGAAATGGAGGTTTTAATTTGATTTTCGCGCGCTCGTCGGTCGGCTACCTTCTACCGCCGCCGTGCCGATACATTGTGGTCTGTAAAAAAGGCATTTTTACATAAAACCACAGTATGTTATTTCAAACGAAGTTTCCTCCACTGTAAAGTGACACCAAATGTTTCTAGTGGCAATTAATACACCTATTACAAGGATGCATAAGGTAATATTGAGGGAATCTGTGCGTCCATACAGACTCCCCATTCTATCGTCGCTATTTCTTCTATAATTCCCTAAAAATATAAAGTTATGTACAAATTATAACTGTATGGGCGAGCACACTAAGCAATTGTCATAAAACAATTCAAACAAATGGTTAGCATTACAATTCTTATTAGCAACGTTTTGCGATATGCCTCATAATTATCTTACAACCAGTGAAACTTACTCACAAATGATCGCTTTCCAGCATTTAAATGGACCCACAAACCGCCTAATGGAATAATCGATGTAATGATCTAAACTGAGACAATATTTAATAACGAGAAAAAGGGGGGCATATTTTAAATGCATAGACCCAATTACAAAATAATAACTAAATATCTGCCCTGGCCAGCGCAACGTCGTGGGTCGTTAAAAATGTATATAGATAGTTTATTTAGTAAATAAGAATTTAAGATAGAAAGAATTAGATATTTCAATATGGATGAGCTTATCTATCTTCTATACATGTAAAAATCGATGTGTGTGCATGTGTTTGCATGTTCCCATTTACGTTAAATTTTACATTTCGATAACATTTTCAGGTAATCTTCATATTCGCCCAGCCGGTGCATCCTGTGCAGTTTAGAAGTTTAGAAACTCCTTTCGGGTTTATATCCATTATGAAATTGACCCGACCGGGGCGGATACCTGAGCTGGTATATATTCAGTATTCAGTATATTTTATTGACAAAAAGATTAAAGTAAACATCACAACATATAGGTTTAGGAAAAGATAACATCGGTGCAATTATTATCTAAAGTTCGCATCGTTGTCGGTTGTGATAGTGCTGCCGGGCTAGGCTCTGCCCGTATACCGGCTAGTTGAGTCATTCAGGGACAGTGTGTGTATTATGTCATCTTGTGCTGTGTGAACCATCTCTTATTATAAGAAAGGTAGGTAAGATATTGTATCTACATAGTTACCCCTACGGGTAAATTGGACAATATTAAAGAACTATGTGCAAATATAACATTATTTAACCAGAAATAGACATAATTATCATTTGACCGTTCGGGAAAAGTTTTCCTAAATTGAATTTATTTAGTACACAATTCAAATAACCGTATTTCTTAGGTAACCTAACATAGTAGGTACTAATAAACTTTCTTATATATTTTCTTATTATTTCGTAACGGATCAAGAAAACAATGTAAGGTATGAATTTCAAAATTACTTTAATTAGGGTTCCGTACCCAAAGGGTGCCAACGGAACCCTATTACTAAACCTCCGCTGTCCGTCCGTCCGTCCGTCCGTCATAGGGCTGTATCTCATAAACCGTAATAGATAGGCAGCTGATTTTTTTACAGAGTATGTATTTATTTTGCCGCTATAATAACAAATAGGTAACATTAAAAATAATAACAATTAAAAGGGCTCCCCATACAAAAGAAGTGATTTTTTGTGTTAAATCTTGTTCGATGGGGCCTTCGTGTGCGACTCACACTTGGCCGGTTTTTTTTCATATGTTTTTCCTTCATCATATCTTAGTGGGAATGTAATGAGGGGCACAAATCAATAGCTGAACTTGGAAGAACCGTGGAAAAACATCACTAGCAAAATTGTCTTCCATTATTTCTTTGCAAACACACAACGTGAGAGATCTCGTCAGCCGACCTTTATTACCTCAAGGCGAATTGTTTCCACACGCACAAATTACGATAGAATAAACGGAGACCCCTCCAACAAAAGTGCCAGCTACACTGGAGCCGGAGACTAGCTTCCCCCACTCACGTGCCCGTTATCCTGGTAAGAGGAATGACCCTATTTCCTGGAATAATGAGCTCGACGCCCGGAGTACGGCGGAGGGCCTTCCTCGGGTTCCTCCGCCGAGCTCGTCATGTTTCTGCAAGGAGCATTGGAGGACCGGAGTCGCAATCGAATCTAGTTTTTATAGGCGCGGCTTTTTTGAGCGGCTCTTAGCCTAGTGGCGCGGGGACTGGACTAGCGTACCAGAGGCCTGGGTTCGATTCCGACATGCATCACTGTCTTTCTCTTTCCGAGTTAGATAAGTGCATTTCGTCACGAATGCGAGCTGCTCCATATGGCTGCGCTATTTCATAATTATACGCAAAATACGCAAATCCATGGACGGGCTAATGCCTGTAGGTATATTGCTGGCATTCCGTAATCAGTAATCCTGAGTCTAGAAAACCGCTTTTGAAGCGGTTTTCAAAGCGATTTTCTTAACTAAAATATTCCGTAGCATTGTTTTTTTAATGAATCAATGTTTTCCGTCGAAAAACTAGCTTTGAAAATCGCTATAAAAGCGGTTTTCTAGACTCAGGATACCTGATTACTGAATGCACGGAATAGATCTGCTGCTCTGTTCGATGGTTTAAGCTTGCGGAATCTGTGATCTTATCTATTTTTCGATAAGTGATTTTTCACTCGTAATAGAGGCTCAGTGGTTTTCCAACTCGTGGCTACGTTACCGCTATACAAATTAGTTTCGATCGTCACTCCCGATCTTCCATGCTCGCTGTGTTTGTGTCTCCGCGTTGTATGTGATTTGTGCTGTGTTCCGGCACTTAAAAAGAAAACAAGTAGTTCCGCTGCATTTTTTTAAGGACAAGTCAAAGGACTAGAACAACATTCGTGTTCTTATTCCACGAAAAACTGTAGAATCTCTTACTGTAGAAAACGGAACCCTATTACTAAGCCTCCGCTGTCCGTCCGTCCGTCCGTCTGTCACAGGGCTGTATCTCATGAACCGTAATAGGTAGGCAGCTGAAATTTTCACAGTGTATGTGTTTATGTTGCCGCTATAACAACAAATAGGTGAAATAAAAAAGGGGGATCCCATATCAAAAATTGTATTAAAATATTGGGTTAAATCTTGTACGATGGTACGGAACCCTTCGTGTGCGAGTCCAACTCGCACTTGACCGTATTGCCAATGCAACACCCACCCTCGTGATAGTAACCCAATACACCTCATTCCCGAAGTAATTTGGTACCATGCCAGGAACTTCCCAGGATTAATCCACGCCCGGTCGGTACCATCAGAGTGATAATGCTCTGTGTAATAAATCCAGTTCAATGTTAGGATTCTTCGACAAACACGATAAAATAGTAGAAGTCATGCCAAGACCTTTCCTTGATGAATACCGCTATATTGAATTGTATGAAAAACTCAGACAATTTATAATTGCCATTTCGATTACATTTTCATCCGATACGATGGTACCAGCATGGGCGTGATGGGGAAGGGGATCTAAAGTGTTACATGGATTCCGAATAACTCGCATTAGTGACGAAATTAACTTATCCAACTCAGAATAAGTAAGAAAGTGGTGAATGCACGGGGATTTGAACCCAGACCTCTCATATGCAAGGCAAGTCCCTCCGCCAATGTCATCGTCGTTTCGACCAATAATGTTTTAGGCACACGTAATGAGCGGTGAACCCATTGCTGTAGTCTAGCCACAGCTAGAAATTCTAATACCACCGAAGTGGTGGGTTTCCTCAGAATGTTTTTCTTCACCGGAAATAATGATCTGTTTATCAGTGGCGAATGATACGCTCAATTAACGCTGACGTCCTGTAACTGAATGCCATCGTACAATGTGAGCAAGACTAGTTCGAGCTTTTGAGCTTACCGTGGTCGTTAGACATGTTTGAAAAATGTTACGGCTTTTCACGCGGCAGGTAGAGATTTTAATATAATACCAGCTAAAATTATAAAACCAGATACTGGAGCTTCTACATGAGCTTTAGGAAGTCATAAATGAACAAAATATATAGGTATTTTAACTAAAAAAGCAAAAATTATAGAAAGGTATAAAAAAAAATTAAATTATAAAATTTTAATAAATAAATACCTAAACTTCCTATAATATATATAAATAAAAGATTCCAAGTAATAATAAAATAAAAAGCAGACGACTCGCACGCACGCACGAGCGCGGCGGATGCCTCCTTGACAACGGGCTGAATGATTAACTCGAAACGTCGGAGAATATCTCTACCTGCCGCGTGAAAAGCCGTAACACTTTTCAAACTAGTTCGAGCTGATGAGGATAAAACACCCTCTCAACCTGGTAAGTTTCGCCGACACCAACGTTCAAGATTACTGTTTGCAACCAACTCATCTGCTCTTATCTCCATGTCGTATCGCCGAGCCGTAGGCGCTCGGCATAAGCGGGCAAGTGGATAGGAGAAAGTTTTTCAATAATACCTAAGTACCGCTACGATTGTCCTCGGGAGTCGATCAGAATGCGGCATTGTGCCTACCCCTCCAACTCCCCGGCGCTGTCTTGTTTGGAGGGTGCTTCCGTCGACGACGGAGGCGCGCAGATAAGTGCGGCCTCTCAGTATTGGACCCGTATATCTCAGATCTGAGAGTATCTCGCCGTAGCGCAACTATCCAATATTCGAATATGGTGTGTATTTTGATCGTCTGTTGTGCATGTCGCAATTCAGTTGTAGTATTTAAAAACTTACAACAATCCTTGGACACGTGAAAAAGACGAAATATTGTGACTAATGTTAGGACTATAGCTTCCCTCTTCAGTCTGTCTGGTTCAGCGGTCTGGTTCTTGATAGATGATTATTTAGGCCGTGGTGGTTTGTTTTTCATGTAAAACTGTAGATTACTTTTCATGTGGTATTATTGATTCGATTATTATTTTAATGAATGATGGCGGCAATTGAATTTTTTCCGTGTTTTCCATACAGTTCAATATAGCCCTGCAATGTAAGGAATATCCTCTCTTGGCACTTGGTTGTCGTGTGGTGTGCTGGGCTCATTTTTAGATAAATTGCGTGAAATTAAGTGTTACTTTTTACATGTGAAGGTAAGCAACCAAACAAATATTCATCATAACTATCACTTTTTTCAAACTCACACTGGTCATAATTATCAGCCTCGGTAGCCCAGTGGCGCGACGCCTTGGGGTTCGATAAGCTTGGTTAAGCACCTCTGAGCGCGGTTGGGTTCTTTATGGGTGAACATATTCAACTGTTGAGGCTGGCCGTGGTTCGGATTCCACATAAAACTGTAGGTCCACTTCCTTACTTACTAGGTGGTGGGGTTAATCCCACCTGGGTTGGTACCATCGCATTTAAAGAACGAAGTCGAAGCGGCAATGAAAATTGTCCGTGTATTCCATCCAGTTCAATGTTGCTGAGCAATATAAGGAAGGTCCTGGCATGACACCTAGTTGTGCTGTACCATGTGATGCGTTCGGCTAATATCTGACGGTCATTTTGGTACTAGCCATCAATGTCCAGTTACAAAAAACCGGCTTACCGAGCTTATGAGGCACAGGGCGTGCTCAGGCACGTTCTTATGAAGATGGAGCCCTTAGTAAGGCTCTGAAATGTCGAGCTGCATGCCCTGATGTTACCAGCATGTTCTACGATATGAATATGATATCCAGTCGATGTTTTGTGGTACATAGCTGCTTTACTGGTTCCGTTCCGCCGAGGGGGAGAGGAGAAAAATTGGAGAGGTGTATGTCCAGCAGTGGACGCCAACACGCTGATTGACTGACTGACTATATAATTAGTCGGGAAGATTCCAGTAAGTTAAATATTAGTGTTGTTTCGAACACTCTTTGTCGCTCGAAGATCACTTTGCAAATTAATAGCGACTCGAGGTCACCATTAATTTGCAATGTTAGAATCAAAATTTAAGATGAATTATTTCACCCATGATGGAGAATCGTTACAGAATTATTAATGACATCAACTGCTACCCGGAATATCCAGCGGCGAATAAATCTCGAGAGATGGGGATGGGAGCCTGCGGGTTTTTATTCGTAATTCCGAAAGACGTTTGCCGAAATTTCACGACATCGTACAAATTAATCGCGACCGAAGTGAAAATGGGTTTACAATAACGCCCCCGCGCCCCGCGCCGCCCAGACTCCCCCGGCCGACGCAAAAAGCCAATTACTTCTGGCAGCTCTTTGTCAGTAATTTCTGTAGGAATTTCGAAATGAGTGAAGAAGTGAGCTTTAGGAATAGGAGACATCGAAACGTGAAACAAAGTGTACGTTCCGGTTGCGCGAATCGAAGGGCCGCGTATTGAGTTGGACGGAGGTGCCACCATATCCAGGATAACCGTGCAGTGATTATTTCATTTCTCTGCCGCACCGCCAGGATATGGAACTGTCTACCGGCGGATGCCTTTCCTCATATCTATAACCTGGGAGTCTTCAAGCGTAATATGAATAAGCTCGATAGCTCAGCCATAGTCCGCAAATCCGCTGGCATGGCGCCTCGCTGAGCGTGGTTTCGAGAGGCGAGGTGTTTTTGGCTTTGTGAGCACCTTTGGTCCTCAGCACAGCCACGATCGGTTTTTCATAAAAAAGGAGTCACCTTACACCGTACAGTTCGAATAATCGAATCGAATCATTTATGTATGCAGTCTAAAAGATTAACTTTTCATTCGAAATGCGTTATGAACATCAATTACATAAAAGGAGGTCATACATTTTGAATAAAATTGTTTGATAAATAAAATAATTTGACGACTATTTTAAGAAAAAGAGTACTTGTTATACTTATATGTGTAATTATTGTAATATTAACTTATTTATATTTCTACTTGTAAGCCGATTGCATCGAGGGTGGCCGTATCTTTTTTTCTTTGTATTTCGTCTTAAACTGTTCTCCCAAAAAGCAGTACCATTTATTATAACATTAATGTGGACGAAAAAGTCCTTGCCTTGCGGCTTCTATTTCACTGAGTTCTGAGTCACTGGATTCGCGTAACAATTCAGTTAGTGATGTAACTTCGTGTTGTCTCACTACCCAAAGTGTAAATAAATTAAATTAAATGACATTTTAGTCCGGATGAAAACTTAAATGTTTAGACTGCTACTTTAAGTCAGGAAAATAAAATGTATAGATATAGGTTATTTAGATATAATAGAGCCCTTAATTACGTTAAGGCAATAACCTGATTCTTGTTATATGGCAGACAGGAAAAATATCAGTTATAATCGTTTTTATGTTCCTGGATATACACGGTGTTAACCCAAGTAGGCGACATTCCCGAAAGGGGATTATGTTGGGTCAAATACTGATGCCGAAAAAGTAGATTTTTTTTTTGTTTTGACCTTTTGTTTTAAAATTTTCGATTTCTAATACTAGTATGAAAACATAGTATTTCATAATAGGAATAGCACTGCATTTACAAAAAGTTCTAAAGTAGAACATTTTTTATAATAAATGTGAAAATTTACATTCGGATCGACGCAATAAAATTGGCGGCGGCGAGCAGTCAGCTGCGAGACAGCAAACGCGTGACCTTGGCAGTGGCGCGAACACATGGCGTGCTTACACCATTCCAAAGGTCAATTGTCGCTGAGGTAAAAGTTTGAATTAAATCTGCAATTTTTTTACTATTTAAGATTTAATTTTTAAATACCACAAAATTATCAGTATACGAAATACTTAAATAATCGGTATTAAAATAGAAATGTCGCGAAAAAAATTAACACCGTGTATATGGCTAATACCACACCAACCGTCATGATATTCGCCTTATACGCCACATTCCCGAATACATTTGGCGCTATTCCAGGCCATTCCCTTTATGAGCACGGCTACATTGAACTGGATGGAAAACACGGACAATTTAGCATTGCCGCTTCGACCATACTTTCACAAAAAAGCGATGGTATCAACTGTGGCGGACTTATCATTCCCACCCAGCAGGGGAAGGGGAATTACAGTCATACATGGAATTCGAACCATGGCTCGCATTCGTACGAAATGCTCTTATCGAACTCTGAAAGAGAAAGAAAATGGTGCATGAACAGGGCGAGAATGGCAACTATAGCGATGGGTCGTTCGCGAGATTTTTGCGACCCGGGTATGACCGAACGACCAGGAAATTGAACGGATCATTTCAACCCGTTCGGTCATTCGTTGGCGTGGTCTATGCGACCCAGGGCTACTCTTGAATTTAAAATTCACCGATGAGTCACCAGTGAGTTACAGGGGACTCACTGGTGAGTCACCTAAGTCTAATCTTAAAATTCAAATTCACCGGTGAGTCGCCAGTGAGTTACGGGTGAGTCACAATACTTTCATACGCAACCGGCAGTAAGACCACAGAATACATTTATCTATTTGTTATAGGACGAAAGAAAATAAGGTACGACCCGTCTCTTTTGACCTGTTCGTTCGCGAACGACCCATCGCTAATTTTAACCCATGACCTCTGGATGCGAGGCAAGCCCCCGCGCCACTGAGCTACAAGCAGCTCAATCGTAAAGTTTCACTAATCCATTTCGATTTTTCCTTCCTGGGAGAATTGAACTAAAGCCCTCAGTGGTGCAGCGCCTCCTCCGGGGGGACATGGAGCCAGCTCGCAGATCCCCCATCTCTGTTTGCTGGAAAAAATCCGCAAAATCAAATATCCCCCCGGCGTGTTAAGCCTAAATAAGTACCCCCGGAGGGACGGCTGGTTTCTGCCATTTATTGTGATAAGTTCGCTTCCGAGGGTTAGTGTTCGCGAAATTTACCGCCGTATATTCTTTTTGCCGTACCATTCGAGCCCGGACCGCTAGGTGGCTTTGATGTTAAGCAAGATTAGTAATTCCCAACATAGGAAAGCGTGATTCAAGATGACATTTCGCTGAAATATGTGAGTGAATTTAACTCGCCGGGTGGATGGTCAAGTGAGTGATTAAATCGGATGTTCAGATGCATTTCGTACCATTCTAAATGGTACATATAGGTTTAATTGACCGAATAACACGCCAATTGACAGTTAGCATGGTACGAAATGCAAACAAACGTCAGGTTTAATCACTCACTGCGCACATGAGCAGCTCGTAGCCTAGTGGCGCGGGGACTTGACTAGCATACCAGAGTTCTGGGTTCAAATCCTCGCCCCGTTCGAGTACCATTTTCTTTGTCTTTCACAGTTGGATAAGTGTAGTTCAACCAGGTGTACTTCTACCACTTTTTCTTACCGAGTTGGACTCCAAAAGTTGCGAATACGAACTGTTCCGTGGTTCCGAATCAATGTAAAACTGTATTTCTCCTTCTTGGTGTTATGGTTAACCCCCCCCCCCCCCTCCCCGGCTTCGTACCATCGCATTGGAAGAAAAACGGTCGAAACGGCAATGAAAAATTGTCCGTGTTTTCTATTCAGTTCAATGTAGCCGTGCTCATAAAGGAAAGTTCTTGGCTTGAAGCCTAATTCCTCCGGAAATGAGGTGTATTGAGCTTATAACATGACAGTGGGTGTGGTACTAGCTATTTATGTCCAGTCACATACAAAACTAAGATCTTACCCAGGAAAAATCTAAGATCGTTTTGTTGTTTTCAACATTTTTCAGTTGGTTTAAGCAAGACCTACTCCAGTGTGAAAAACTAATTGCATCTCTATGGCGGCAAAGCAGCATATTAAATGGTTAATATAATTATCTACGTTCAAATCAAGACGCAGATTGCTGTCACATAGTGAGTTGTATTTGTTCTCGCATGCTATTGTATCTAGGCTTTATCATCACATGGAGAATGTCATCCTGGCTCCATCCGGCGCCGCTCGCCGCCCCGCCGCCGTTCGCTTCGCCGCCCGCGCGTGTCGGGAAGGCGCAGCTACGCGCGCCTCGTCGGCCGCCGTCAGCCGACAGCGGCGCAGCGAGCGTGGGAGCGACGCCGCCGCCGGCTGCTGATACCGCCGCAGCGCGCCGCGCCCGCGTGAAATCCCGACCACCGGAGATAGTACGAAGCCGCACATGCATACAACAAAGGCCAAAATCGAAGCAGGAAAGTTGGTTGTAACAGAAAGGTGCCTCACCGCTTGTAATTTGTAATTAATGCAAAACTAGTTGTATCCCTCAGGCGGCAAAGCAGGACCGTAAAAGGTTTACATCATTATCTACGTTCAAATCTAGGTACAGATTGCTGTCACATAGTGAGTTGTATTTGTCCTCGCATGCTATTGTATCTAGGCTTTATCATCGCATGGAGAATGTCATCCTGGCTCCATCCGGCGTCGCTCGCCGCCGTCGCCGTTCGCTTCGCCGCCGTCGCCAGCGCGTGTCGGGAGGCGCCGCTACGCGTACCTCGTCGGTCGCTGTCAGCCGGCAGCGGCGCAGCGAGCGTGGATGCGACGCCACCGCCGGCTGCTGATACCGCCGCAGCGCGCCGCGCCGCGTGATATCCCGACCACCGGAGATAGTACGAAGCCGCACATGCATACAATAAAGACTAAAATGAAAATCCAAATCATAAACTTCAATATAATCATAACCTACCTAAACCTATTCAAATATCATAGGTTAAGTTATTTATTAATAAATTAAACGTAACTGAGTTTGGCCAATGAAATAATAATATCGATTAAACGAATACGTGATATTGTAAGAAATGGTTGATCATATTCCGTGATTTCACAAATTCATTAGAGTTTTTTATTCTGCTGCAATATAGATAAGAATTGATAAAAATATAAGAAAACAAAAATGGTAAACAAAAAAAAAAACCGACTTCAAAATAAAAGATTTCAAAACAAATGAATATGCACTAAAAAGTAAAAAATATATTGCAATTATTGTAGTTATAATTATTGTTATTTTTAGATTCGGTGTCATTGTTAGAAATGGGACCACACGGAAAGAATTAAAATCGGTTTACCCAGTCGAAAGTTCTGAGGTAACAAACAAAAAAAAAAGAACAGTCTAGTTGAGAACCTGCTCCTTTTTTAAGTCGGTTAAAAATTAAACACGCATTCGGAAAACGAAAATAGAGGATAACTTACTGACACGTTAACTTACTTCTGATTCGAAATGGTCAAATCCGCCATTGATCTTTACAAACACAACATGACATAATTCACAGCTCCTTTTCAGAGATTAACATTTTATTATGTAGTTTTTAACTATAATTGATAAATGTGTTTGATTTTGCAGTCCACATTTATTATATTTCATTCAAGCGTTCCGTCCTTTCCAACAGCCGTATATTGATTACATATTCTTTGGCCGCATCAGTTGGTACGTCTGGATTGCGTGCTCGCCGTTGAGGAGGTACAACGTAGATGCGGGGCCCGGTTCCACAACATCCGCAGGGGAAGCGGATGCCGAGCCGACGGCGGCAGGCCTGCTGGGAGCCGCTGTTACTGCACGCCGTCATTGTCCTTGCCGTATTAGAAATGTCACTCACATACATTTACGTAGAAGAACACTGATGCAAATAAATATCAGCCGGTAAGCATGGAGGTGAAGAAATAACAGGAGAACGGATGGAACTAAAAACCGGCCAAGTGCGAGTCGGACTCGCAAGGGTTCCGTACCATCGTAAAAAAATATTACAAAAAAATCACGTTTTTTGTCCCCCTTTAATTTTAATTATTTTTTAATCTTACCTATTTGTTGTTATAGCGGCAAAATAAATACACACTCTGTGTAAATTTCAGCTGTCTATCTGTTACGGTTACTGAGATACAGCCCTGTGCAGACGGACGGACGGACGGACGGACGTACAGCGGAGGCTTAGTAATAGGGTTCCGTTTTCACCCTTAGGGTACGGAACCCAATTTGGCCTTTGTTTCGGCTCTCGCTGTATACATAATTACGAATGAGGAATGACGTAACGACGATCTGGTTTATTGAAAAATAATTCTTATCTTTATAAGTTTACCTGCTAATTTTTAAAACTTTATAAAACATATGTCCGCCCTATTTTATAGAATATGCCTTTCAGATCTGGAGCCCATACCTACAAAAAGACATCGATATTTTAGAACGAGTCCAGAGGAGAGCTACAAAAATGATTGTGCATCTAAAGCATCAGGAATATGAGCAACGGCTAAGGGCACTAAAGCTCACACCTCTTCATGAGCGAAGGCAGCGTGGAGACCTCATCGAAGTCTATAAGATCCTCAATAATTACTACAGTACCTCCAAGCTCAACGAAATGTTTGCAATAAACACATTGACTCACCTTAGAGGACATAGCCTAAAGCTGAACCACTCTTCATCAAGGACAAACCCCAGAAAACATTTTCTTTGCAAAAGAGTTGTACACTCCTGGAATCAACTACCACAGGAAGTCATAAGTGCAAAAACAGTTAATGGGTTCAAAAATTTACTAGACTAATATAAATATGAAAATAGACCATAAATAAACGAACAAAAAACAAAAAAAAAAACAAGTGCACTCAGTAGTTCTAAAACCTGATATGCACGCATCAGCTTATAGCTGCTAGTGTTATAAACCAAATAATAATAATAATAATAATAATAATTTGGGAGACTTCAAACTGTATTTTTCTCCGTTTTCATCACTGCGCTACACATGCGTACGGCGATATAATGTTGTAAGTCGCGTGGCGTCATTTTCTGCGCGTTCGTTGTATGGAAGTTATTTATTAATACACCCTTCAGCTCCATGAAGGTAAGTCGGTTTAATAAAAAACATTATTTTCTCCTTAAAAATAATCGATATGCTTGTTTAGGTCTTCACTGTTTTTAGACCTATATCTTATATTCATGGATTAACAATATTCCGCTTTATTGTTTAGATCGACGTTTCATTCACCACGAAGTGGTGTTTGGGAGTAGAACCTCTGACGTCGAGGTTGAGTAAGCTGAACACTATTAATTCGTAGATATAAGGAACTAGCAGAGATAATGAGCACCCCTCGGGTCAAAGTCATTTTGGCCAAACACAAAAAATTCAGCGCTACCTATTGCTTAATGGTTTTACTAATTTAGAAGCCTAACTTTCATAGCAATAGGATAAATGGCAAAATTTTGTCTTTTTCAACTTGACTGCTTGAGACCTTAAGGTTATTCAGCGTGATGGTAAGTAACCTAAAATTCAATGGGAAGATTTATAGTTGCATAAGGATACAAAACCACGAAGGTGAAGAATGAAGAATTAATGTTATTTCTTCACCTCCACGTACAAACCGCTTTGAAATCGGGGTCTCCTACTGTTCATCCCTCTGAGTATGTACAAAATTTAAATAGGTTGTTACGAATTAGCCGATTAAAGAAGGAATAATTATGGTTCTCGTTAAATGTTAGTATGAGACATTGATTGCGGGTATATACACATATATTTTTTCGCATCACTGAATAAGGGCGGAGGGACTCGTATTTGTAAAAATCTGGTTTCTCCGGCATTCAATTTAATCCATGCAAGTATGGATACCATGGAGGATATGGTATGGAGTATGGATACCTTCATGATGGATACACCGCAAAAAGCGTTTGTTAAGATTGAACAAACATTATCTCCGCCAAAACAGCCAGACCTCTGTCGCCTGACATCTGTAGTGGCCTGACATAAACATTCCCTTTGAGGAGATTCTGACGACGGATCACTTGAGATCCCCCTTCGCTCGCTACCCCTGTCCCACTCCACTCCGAAACGTTACTCCTACACTAAACCATTTGATGTATTATTCAGTAAAAGTAATCAGTTTAAAAGCCACTTCTCCTGTATGATAAACGGGAAGGGAAGAATCGTAAAGTTGTAACGGCCGCAGGATTCTACGCCCCCTAAGGGAATCCGTCGATCGACAACATTTCATAAGGTCATTCATAAAAAATTGCATCATTTTAAAAATCTTCTGCAACTAACGGGCGTGTGTAATTGAATATGAAGCAAGCAATTTATACCAATAAAACAGTTTATGATAATATAAAACTTTTGAATAAGAGAAATATTATTTATTCTTTAAGAAATCGTGTACACTAAAATCGGTTGAGCGAAATTTATACGAGTACTACCAAACCCAGCTAGCAACTTACCTATTGGTACATTTTGGTCTTCGGAAAGCCCATGGGAAAAGCCCATTTCGAACTTTCACAGGTACTGCGAAAACCATGCCGGCCAGTTCTCCTCCACGCTAGGTTTGAAGAGCCTTAGGTTTCACTTTGACGGAAGTACCTTGGCACATTCCAACATAAACCTTTCAATGATTATCTGAACTGAAATTTAAATGTTCGTGTTTTTTTGGTTCTTGCACTGACACAAAAATCTCCTCGTCAAGCTCATTCATATCATTTGCACCTAAATTAGCAGAAAATATGATGTACAAAACTATATGTATATTGTATTGACATTTTTTTTAAATCTTTATTTTAAAGGGCTTGGGTACACGAAGTGCCCATTTCAGCCCTGTTAGGTCTTAGCTATAACTTAGGACTAATACAACTTAAGCTCTTCTACTTAAAACTTTGTTAATAAAATAATAGATTCTAATTGCCTTTTCTGAAGCTGGCAGACTTAAAACGGTCTGATAATTGACATCATTCAAGAAATTAATGTGTGGTCGATGATTTTACAGATTGTGAATGGCAGCAACTTTTATTTTAATTTGACATCAGATTTGTACTTTCCAATAACAAGGATCCTCAGATATCTATTTTGAAAGGATTCGATTAACTTTAACGTCGTAAATGATGCCCAATTTTTATAAAATCTGTCATCAGATTCGCACTATCTGTCCACTGGGACCCTGAGATATCGATTTTGAAACGATTCAGCCCATGTACTGAACAGTTTAAATGGAGCCCACTATTCTCAAGTTCTAATAAAAGGAAGATCTATGCCTGGCGTGGCACCTTATCCTTATGGGAATGCGGTGTATATTATCATGACGTAATCATTTACAATTTACGTAATGTTTTTATTGTCGCGAAAAAGATACGCTCAGCTCATTTTCAGATTAATCATTCAAATCTAATTTTCTGTAATCTAATCTCTGAAAAGATGTTTGATTTGGAAATTACTTTTCCAAACGTACCTATCGTCTGGGCACCTGGCATTCCCATCTATCCAGCGAAGATTGAATTTATCCTTCGTGTGTTGTTGTCTCTGGTACTTGCAGCCTTTTTTCCCCTGAAAGGATTCTCCGTGCCGCTACACGCCACACCCGCGTCAAGACACGGCAGAAGGCTTTCTATCGCCGCCATTCGACCTGTCGTGTCCTGTCCTGTCGTGTGTCGTGTCCTGTCCACTTCTGTCGCTCTTGCCGCCGCCACCGCTTGTCCGAACTTGATTTCTAAGCAAACAAAAGGCCGGACAAACTGGAAGTAAGGACACTCGCCTCCCGATGTTTGTTTAGCTTATTTGTTCGGTTAGAATTTATTTTACGCGTTGAGGGTTTCTTCGCTTCCAACAATTCAATATAACGACGATGGTATTCCACTACTTTTTGCTTTTCCTTAAATTGTAAATAACGCTTATTCATGCCTTTACATTAAGACGCTAGGTACAGCCTTCTCGTAGCGCGATTTCGTAGCACCGGAGCGAATATTTTTTCGTAGCGCGTAGCGAAAGCGTAGAAACACGAAAAAGAGGGT
Source organism: Incurvaria masculella (assembly GCA_946894095.1). Taxonomy (NCBI): domain Eukaryota; kingdom Metazoa; phylum Arthropoda; class Insecta; order Lepidoptera; family Incurvariidae; genus Incurvaria; species Incurvaria masculella. The sequence continues at coordinate 2,282,203 of OX335650.1, read as the reverse complement.
CCAATTCAATTGGGCGGGCCAGGCCATTTGGCCTCACACTACCGCATCGTTGATGAGCGTGACATACAGACGTAGATGCTCTATAGTTGTCTCTCACCGCCTCGTCGCCTCCAAATAATTCGTCTATAGGTATTCTAATAACAAATTGCCAATTCCGTTTTTTTTTAATGTGATGGATATATTATAAGTTTAACACCTAATTCATATTGGATTAGTTAATTAATCAACTTATTGAATACCTACTGAACGCCCGAAACGTCCAATGAGCTCGGTAGCCGGAAGGTCTTGCCGCCTCCGTATAAATTATAAAAACAAATTGACAACGAAGTGATCCAACGAGGATTCTTTTTTCCCTTTTGAGAAACGGAAGCCTAGTCACCGGAATTTGAGGAATTGGAATTTAGCAAAAGAACATGCAGCTAAATTATAGTTCATCGTGACTATAAGAAAAAGCATTGTTCAAGTATCTAATAACGTTCTATCAATTTCACTGTTTTCGTTTGATTATGTTTTAATTTATTTAACAATTATACTTTAGAAATTATGTCAGATATCTGAACTTTGTCGAAACCTAAATTGCATCAAATACATTTGTTTTGAAGATAAAATGTGTAATTGGGTGCCTATGTCATCAAATGCACTTCCTTAAATTAATTTCCAGTCCAGCGGCTGGGGCTGCGCGTTGTTACGTCGGGCACCTTTACGAGGAACCGTAATAATAGTATTGATTCCGTTCATGATATTTTTTTCAACTAGAGCAATTATATATTTCCCTCAAACCGTATTCCCACGGAACTGCAGTGCTTGAACCAAGACCGAGAAAAGGAATGGAGTCGGGATACCAAGACAGTTCTACTATACATATGCGTATACTAAATAAATAAATAAGTTCGTTTTGATTCAAAACATGTAGTGCCGTGAAGTGCTAACCCAAAGACTAACGAAAATGCACTTAAGGTGGCCCAACCCGGCGGGCCTAACTCATTCGCGGGCACGGTACAAAACCGTGCTGTTGCGCTCTGGCGCCTTCTCTGTTTCAAAGAATAAGACAGGCTCCGTGATGAGGAAGATGCAACATGTCCACAAAAAAGACAATGTGCATAGTGTATGTTTTGGTAAGATTTACGAAAATTTTAATTTAAAAACGACTTATAGATAGAAGTAAACCACGACCGCTGTAATAAAAAATCGAACAAAAACCAAATAGATTATAAATCTTGATTAAACAAGGTATGTCTGATGCCTAATCTTTTTAAGATGTTCTTACTTTATCATTGCGTAATCCACCTCCAAAGTTATTGTATAAAACGCACGAAAAACGCGAAATTTCGAACCTTATAACTTAGGAACCAAACACAATTTTATAATGCCAATGGTCATCAGACATCTAGTTCGATCAAATAAAGCTGTTTTGAGCAAAATTTTGGATCTCTGACAAGAAATATGGGCGTGATCTTATTTCTCCTTTTGTATGGGGAGATGAGCGGGATGGGCCACCTTAAGTATAAACTATCGCTTAAGAAAGATATCCATTCTAGTTACAATTAAATCCAGGACTCTGGAATTTGAAAACATTACATAATATTGGTTAGCGGTCGTATAAAAGAGTCGTATTCACTACGTATAATATTCACAACGCATAATAGTATTTTTTTCCAAAAAATTAAAACCATGCATATCGTATAATATTCACAACGTATAATGTTATACGTTGTGCATGAGTTTAAAAATAAAATAAACTCTTTGCATCATGCAGAACGTATAATAGTCACAACGTATAATATTCCTAACATTAATTCACAAAAAAAGAAAACCATGCAGAACGTATAATATGCCAAGAAGCACTGCATAAAGCGCCCTAACAACGATACATTTAAGGCTGAAATTGCTACGAATCGATATCTGTTGAAGAGTAACAATTTGCTACAACGCTAATTGAGACGGTCGAAAAGTCGCGTGCGAGTATAATCTTTAATCTTATATCGATAAGGGCGCTTATCATATGAAATATTTTAGGATTATATGATATGCATGGTTTTCTTTATTTGTTAAATAAAGATCATAACATTATACGTTGTGACTATTATACGTTATGCATGGAGAAATAAGTAATTAAATTTTTTGGACTTCTTCATGCACTACGTATAAGATTATACGATCTGCCGATTATACGTTGTGCATGGTTTTAAAATTTTGTTAAAATATGACATTATACGATCTGCATATTATACGTTATGCCGTTCCCCCGTATAAAAGAATGTCTCTATAACTCCAGCCGACACGAGCACGATATTATTATAGAACTTAGTTTTTTTAATAAAAACCCAAGAGGATCTTTAAGGGCTCTCTCGATTTGTGTCCTCAAAAATAAAGCTGGGCCGCCCGTATTCACCGACAATAAACATTGTTCCCAATACAAGGACTAAAACGCAGCTGCGTTCACCGTACCCCCAAGCCCACCCCGGCCCTCACCTAACATTTACGTAATACCGAGCCCTCCGCCCGCCCCGCGCCTTCCTTATACCTTATTCATGGCGGCACGTTTCAGTGTTTCGAGAGCTCACAAGATTTTACAGTGCTCCGATCCACTTTCACCGGCTTAGCTTCCATAAAATATTTACAGTGACTTCAGTGTGGGGGCGGCGCCTGCATGTGCGTGCGACTAGCCGGAGAGGGCGTCGTGACGCTAGACGGATGCTGGGAAAGCCGTGGAGGCCATCAGAAGGCTCAAAAAACGTGACTCGCAAATCGCAAAGTTAGATGAGGCACCCCAAGTTAACTAACTAAGTCTGACGAGTGTCTAAGGGAGATAAATAGTCGTAACCGAAACTAATGCTAACGCAAAGTAGTACTTTGTGACGTCATTTCGACACACTTTGTATAAAAGAAATGTCAAAATAATGCAAAGTGACGTCACAAAGTACTACTTTTCGTTAGTCTTAGTTATTGTTACGACTATTTATCTCCGCCTAAGTGTTTCCTTTTTCTATACAAAATACATTGCGGAAACGGTGTCCATTTCCTAACTTTTTTGACTAAATGTAGAAATCTAAAAGCAAATGGAATTATTTGCGAATGCATATGTGCTGTTTTTGCTTATATCTAGAAATCATAATACTTTAAGATTTCTAATGTGGAAAATCGTCTTTTTTATTATTATTATTATTTCAATAAATGGTGCAATCAAAAAATATTAACAATCCATCAGTCTGGAGTTATATTTGTACTGCTGAGGCGTTTCACTACATATCAATACATTTCTTTAAAGGTTCATTTGTATGGCGCTAGAACTAGCGTTTGAACGGGTCCGCCAAGTATTTCATCGAAGTGTTTGGGGATATGCTAGTTGCGACTCATTCGCCTTTCCGAAAAATGAATGCTCTCGGAGATCGCTAGCCGGGGTCTCCTGGCTGTTGAGTGGCTTCTCTGTGCGACATCTCCGACGCCAGCACAGCCGTAGCGAGACGTCAAACAATAAAATTTCGAATTCTCTCTCCAAGTTTCTTTCACAGGCTACCGGTTACCGGAAACGCAATTCGATCCGTCACAGCACTGACAGCCCAGGCTTTGAGCGACTCGTAGCCTAGTGGCGCGGGGACTAGCCTAGCGTACCAGAGGCCTGGGGTCAATTCAGACATGCACCACTGTCTTTCTCTTTCCGAGCTTGATAAGTGCATTTAGTCACAGATGCGAGCTGCTCAATGGTTCGGAATCCATGTAAAACTGTAGGGCCCTTCCCCTACTAGGTAGTCGGGTATAAGCTAGCCCGGGTTGGTACCATCGCATTGGATGAAAAGATGGTCGAAGAGGCAATGAAAAATTGTCCGTGCTTTCCAAGTTAAATGTAGCCGTGCTCATAAAGGGAAGGCCCTGGCATGGCACCTAATTGGGCTAATATCATAACGGTAGTATGATATTAGCCATCCATGTCAGGTCGCATAAAAAAAAAGGGCCAAAGACGTTTTTGTCAGGGAGTCGGCCTTTCCATAGAACTGTCATGTAAGCTAAACTGAAATAAATAGAAAAAAATAGACCAAAAAACCCCTAAATCGCTGTACTACCACGTCTGAATTGTAAGTTATAATAAACCGAAATGATATAATGCGTCAACAAAGTTCGGTCTCTGAGAATAAAATTAGAGGAATAGACGTATAACTTTTTTTAAGGTATATATTCGGTTCCCGTACTGTGCTTTTAAAGACGTTACAAGTCAAAAATAAAAATATGAATACTAATCAAGAAGCGCCATTGTCAAATATGCAATTGTAATTAGGTTGCTATGAATTGTTTTTAAGGCTGTTCCGACCCATATAAAGTTGTTTGCACACATAACGCAAAAAGTATTGCACTTTAAGCCACGAATTAATAATAAAAGTTTAATATAGCCATATTACTTGCAGCGAAAACAATTTCACAATTTCAGGATTATTGGTTTGGTTACAATTTATTTAAATACGATTTTTATTTAACAGCGCCATCTAACGGTGTAAAACTTCTAATCGGCAATTACAACGAAACCATTAAACCTGAAATTGTGAATATGTTTTCGCTGCAACTACTATGGCTATATTTAATATTTTTGACGAATTCGAGCCTTGAAGTGCAATACTTTTTGCGTTCTGTGTAAAAAAATCTTTGTATGGGTCGGAACATCCTTAATATGAATTAGTTGCAAGGTTTTTTTTTTGAGCGTCCCATTTGTTAAACCCTATATAAGTTAAACCTAGCGCCATCTCCTCTCTATTTACCTGCTCCCTGGTTCGATCAAAAAATACCGGTCATGGTTGTTGGCATTAAAGTAAAATGACCAATATGTAAGTCAACTAGTTGAGGTACTCGGCTCCGCTCATGTCAACATCGTTTTGGCCTTTTGACGGGCTGAATTATTTTCTGGATAAAAAGTAGCCCAAAAGACTGGTTCATAAGGCTGGTCCAGGACAATGTATCGATTTAAACTAGTTTGAGCCGATATGGAATTGTTAAATGAGAAACATTCAAACATTTCCACCTTCGTAAAAATTTGGTGGCAATTTTTCCAAAACATTTTAAAGTCATGTGCCGCCAGAAACTTCCTGCACTGGCACTGCTGTATTGAAATGGATGAAAAACCAACACAAGCAGGACTAACCCTACCATCTAGGAAGTAAGTAACGAAGGGGAATTAAAGTTTTACGTGGAATTCAAACTACAGCCAAATATCGAAAACGGTAACCCAACCCGAACATGATAAAATACGCATATAAACCGAGTGATTGGTTCGCAAGTTAAAGAATTTGACACTGACTGATCATCCCTCTGTTAATTAAGCGTTATATTAAGTAGCCTATAAGTTTTGAGTACAATCAGGCTAGACATAGCCCTCTACCAATCCTCCCAAAGTACGACCTGGGGTCCTTCAAACGTGGTGTAAAGAGGCACCTGGCCAGCCGCCATGGTTTTCGCAGACCCCTGAAAGTTAGAAAACTCATGGGCGTCGTCGGGTACCTGAAAAGGCTAAAAAGCTTGTCAGTACTTTTTTTTATGCAACCTGACATGAATGGCTAATACCACACAACTACCATTATGATATGATGCCCCATGCCAGGACCTTCCCTTTATGAGCACGGGTATATTGAACTGGATGGAAAACGCGAACAATTTTTCATTGCCGCTTCAACTATAGTTTCGTCCAATGCGGTGGTACCAACCCGGGCGGGCTTAACCCTACCACCTAGTTGGGGAAAGGGACCTAAAGTTTTACATGGGTTCCGAACAATGGAACAGCTCGCATTCGTAATGAAATGCACTTATCCAACTCAGAAGAGAAATAAAGTGGTGCATGACCGGGCGAGGATTAGAACCCTATCAGATAAAAGGCAAGTCTTCTAGCCCCTAGACCACGAGCTGTACAAGTCCGCTAATAGATAACTCCACTTTCCACAAAAAAAAAACATAATCTATAGACCAATGAAGTTTCTTTGCGGGTTCTTCTTCACTGGTTGATCGAATCCGCGGATCAATCAAATTGTGACATGAGTTAGTGTAGTTTGACTACCAGAAGTTGAATAAATAAATTAAATGAAATTTGATTAGTGATGGTATGGTTAATGCATGAATACTTTAAAATTTGAATAAAAAATCTACTAATGCTGTTTTCATATTTATCAAAATCGGACGCCTTTGAGTGTTTGTTGCTATTCCTTATAGTTTCTGATTTAGTCCTAAAGGCCACTTGAGAATTTCAGCCTGTTTATGTACATAATATGCCCATTTATGATTTCGTTGGAACTAAAGGGCAAGTCAAAAGTTGGCTTATAGCACGATTTCGGTTCGTTATCCCAAGGAACGTACTTTTCGAGTTTATTTCGCCTCCTCTAGCTTAAATTATTAATTGATACAAAATTAGAGGAACTTTCTCGTTTGCTAACGAACTCAGAAATGTACCTATTATTTAAATTTCTCCGTAGTTTGATCTTTCTCATATTTAACTTGACGATCTCTTTAATTTTGCCTTCTGGCGAATTTCTAGATTTGGTTTTTAGGATTACGGAGAGTCATTGGATGCTGTCTTGATTATACTATTATACGTTATATATGATACTATTATTCTTCCAAGAAGACAAACAGTGAAACCTTACTTAAAAATGAGTAGCTACAATGTATGTTATATGCCAAGTAAAACATATATAAAAAAATGGATGTTCAATGAACAGTGAAATAATATTTTAAGTGATAATTATAGCCATACATACATACACATACATACAACATAGTCCGTCGTCCGTAAACGACAAGGCGTCAGAAACCCCGACAGCAGTCGGTTTCTTGATGAGTGACCATTTTCTACAGTTAGGGTTGGCTGTGTTTGGGATGTATAGTGTATGTGATGGAAAGTATAGGCATCCTTACCTACTGGGAAGACATTAAAGTTAATTGCTTCCAAGGCTCACAAGAAAAGCTTGAAGAGAAACTTAAAAAATATATACTTAAAAAAAAGAGAACTATTGTAAATTTAACCTAAATAGCCGGCGTGATAAAGTAAAGTTTATCTTGACATTTAAACCTAATAAAACATAATATTACAGAACCTCAGTACAAAACGTAGTCATAGCTGTGTTTGGTCCTTTGTTGATATATGCTGTTTGTTTATTTTAATTATCTTACTTTAGCTGCTAATTTTTAAGTTATTTTTTACTTTCATTATTTTTTCGGTATATTACATAATTTAATTTTCGTTACTTAAATTTATAATTAAGTATAGCATACAATTTAGAAATTTCGTAAGTATAAACTTTTACTAATTGTATATAAACTAATGATTATCAATGATAAACAAATTTAATTTTCATTAAAGGAACGAATCCAATCCATTGTGCACTAATCAGAAGTGTTCATATCATACAACTTGTGCAATATTTGATATCCACCATTATATCGATGATATCCACCTAATGATTCTCCACTGATGTGGGCCCAAATGCCAAATGATATTAGCAAAACCATCTTTTTCGAGCCTCACATGAATAATTGTGAACCTTCACAGTTCATATTTCAGCTACATTCATTTTCCGGCCTCTCTATGCGAACAATTTTCAACCGACTTCAAAAAAAAGGACGAGCTTCTCAATTCGTCGGAATCTTTTTTTTTAATTTATCAATGATTCGGGTCTCAGAGGGCTGATATACGACCATTATATCTTCCATACCTGAAATACAATTTATGTCACACATGAACGCACTGTATACACACAACTGTGTAGTACGTATGTATCAAGGTGCTATCGGAGGGAATGGAACCAAAATGGAACCCATCGTTTGCTGCGACCGCAAAAAATTGAGAGCGCGGAATAAAACACTCCAATTTGTTTCGGCAAAAAACGAGAATTGGGAACACGTTTGAAACAAAGTAGCGAAACAGCCTCCGACGAGGAAGCTATTTTTCGCTATGAATATGTAGATTTGTTCCCTCGGGTGGAGGGAGGCGTCCCGTCGGAGCGGGGGGGGGGGGCGGCATCAACACTTGATACCTCTCACTTTGTGAACTAGTTTCGCGGAATCTACGGTGAAATACAAAGACATGCTGTCACGCAGTGAAACGAAAGCCGACAGTGCCATTGGATGGAAAATCGCTCTGTCTGCTCGTCTTGCCTTAAGGTGGCCCATCCCGCTCAACTTCCCATACAAACGGGGAAAGAAGATCGCGCCGATATTTCTTGTCAGAGATCCCAAGTATTGCTCAAATTATCTTTATTTGATCGAACTAGATGTCTGATGACCGTTCGCATTGTAAAATTGTGTTTGGTTTCTAAGTTATAAGGTCCGAAAATTTTTCGCGCGTTTTATACAGTAACTTTGGAGGTGGATTACGCAATGATAAAGTAAGAACATCTTAAAAAGATTAGTCATCAGACATAGCTTATTTAATCAAGATTTATAATCTATTTGGTTTTTGTTAGATGTATCTAAATCGGCCGTGGTTTACTTTTAGCTATAAGTCGTTTTGTAATTAAAATTTTCGTAAATCTTATCAAATCATACACTATGCACATTGACTTTTTTGTGGACATGTTGCATCTTCCTCACCACGGAGCCTGTCTTTTTTTTGAAACAGAGAAGGTCCCAGAGCGCAACAGCACGGTTTTGTACCGTGCCCGCGAATAAGTTCGTCCCGCCGGGTTGGGCCACCTTAAGGTAGGCCCGTAAACACCAGAAAATTACCCTCCCCATACAAACGTAGTTTACTAAAATTTGAAAACCACTGTTCCAATTTGCTTGATATGTAGGACTTAATATTAGGCAACAAGTCTATGCCTTTGTTTTTTCGAAAAAAATATCCTGTGTCACACAACAGAGAAGAGATGAGTTATTGCCAATTATCTCTCATATTCTTAATTACTCACTAGAGTCAGGGTCTTTTCCACAAATCTGGAAACAAGCATTTGTCATACCACTGCCTAAAATTCCAAATCCTGTAACACCAAACAATTTTCGGCCTATTTCTATTCTCCCTTTTCTTTCCAAAGTTCTCGAGCGCCTTGTTTACTCCCAATTTAATGAGTACCTTTGCAGTAATTCTCTTCTTAATCCTTTCCAATCCGGTTTTCGTACCTCACATAGCACAACTACCGCTCTTACTAAAGTCACAGACGACATACGTTACGCTATGGATAACAGACAACTCACCTTGATCACTTTACTGGACTTTAGTAATGCCTTTAACACAGTTGACTTCGACATACTATTAGCTATTTTATCTTCCATGAATGTGTCAAAAATGGGGCTCAGCTGGTTTAATTCTTATCTTCGTCAACGACAGCAAAAAGTTCGCTATGAAAACCAGTTTTCGGAATGGTGTGACATTAGGGCTGGTGTACCTCAAGGCGGTGTCCTTTCTCCTCTTCTTTTTTCTATTTTTATCAACACACTTGCCGCTATTCTTTCATGCCATTATCATCTGTATGCAGATGATCTACAAATTTACCGACACTTCTCACTTGATGACCTGCATCTCAACATTGATCTTGTCAATAAAGACTTATCTGAAGTTCATCAATGGTCGGAAAGATTTGGTCTTCAAGTTAATCCAGCAAAAACACAGGTCATGATTGTTGGTAGCGGCAAGCTCTTGGCAAAGATTGATAAGAGTAATCTCCCACCTATCCTATACAATGGTATTACTATACCCTATAGTTCAAGGGTTAAAAATTTAGGTATTTTCCTTGACGAGTCACTGTCTTGGGTTTATCATACGGGTCAAGTCTGCAGGAAAATATATGGAGCCATGCACACTCTCTGGCGTCTCAATCGCTTCATACCAATCGAAACTAAAATCAAGTTGGTTCAGTCGCTAATTCATCCTATTTTAGACTATGGTCACATCTGTAATCTTAACCTAAACGAGGAGCTTCTAGACAAACTAGATCGCTTGCTTAATTATGGAATTCGTTATATCTTTGGTTTGAGGAAGTTTGATCATATATCCACCTATCGTGCGAAACTAAAATGGCTTAATATTCGCCAGAGGCGTAATATGCATGTTCTCTCTCTTCTTTACTTAATCTTAAATGATCCCAAATCCCCACTTTATCTTAAAGAACGCTTCAAATATCTCTCTTTTAATGGTGTACCACTTAGGTCTGCAGATAATCTCCTGCTCCTTATTCCGTCACATTCTTCCACTGGCGTGGCGTGGAGTGGCGATCCGTGTAGCGGTAGCGCCGGCCAGTCAGTGCGCTTACGAAATCGGGATGCGCTACATCGAATGTTCGTTGGACAAAATGGCGCCCTCCGCATTTTTTACGTGTCCTTGGAACTCGAGAACATCAAGTGTGAGCGAATTCGTAAGCAAACTGACCGGCCGGCGCTACCATCAGTGTATGTACGAAAAAGTGAACACTGGCTACTCTGCCGTTACACCGATGACTTTTGGGCGCCACTCCCCGTCATTTTTAACCGACTTCAAAAAAAGGAGGAGGCTATCAATTCGTCTGTATGTTTTTTTTGTTTTTTGTTTTTTTTATGTTTGTTACCTCATAACTTTTGGCTGGGTGAACCGATTTTGATGATTATTTTTTTAAATGATAGCTAGTGCTTCCCAAGTGGTCCCATTTTAATTTGGTTAAGTTCTGACAATGATTTCCATAAGAAAATCATAAAAGTCTTAAATTTGTATTAAGATGTGCGCGACAAATGGACGAATAACTCAATACAACGCCAACCGATTTCGGTGATTCTTTTTTTATTGGAAAGGACGTGTACTAATTAGTAAGTGTACTTCAGATTCACTAAAAATAAACAAATAAAAAAAATTAACAAAAAAAATAACCGACTTCAAAGAAAAAGCACTAAAAAGTAAAAAATAATTTTCATTTTTGTAGTTACGATTTCTGTTATTTTTTGAGTCGGTGTCAGCCAAGGTTAGGTTAGGTTAGGTTAGGTTAGGTTAGGTTAGGTTAGGTTAGGTTCTCTTGATTGGCGCAGCGCGTGCCCGGCTGACGCAGACTCAAAAAATAACAGAAATCGTAACAACAAATATGGAAATTATTTTTTACTTTTTAGTGCTTTTTCTTTGAAGTCGGTTATTTTTTTGTTATTTTTTTTTATTATTCGCAGTTTATATTTATGAATGAATATTTATTTATAAAAAAAATATTACATTAAGTAGCACAGATGAATGAATATTATTGTACGTCATTGATATCACTGTGTTAAACTTTTGCTTACTTGCCTTGTAAGCCAGAGACCTGGGTTCAAATCCCCGCCCCGTTCATACACCACTCTCTCTCTCTCTCTCTCTTTGAGTTGGATAAGTGGATTTATTCACGAATGTGAGCTGCATCATGGTCCGGAATCCATGTCAACATGTAGGTCCTCGTTCGGATTGGTACCATTGCTATAGATGAAAAGATGGTCTAAACATCAATGAATTGTCCGTGTTGTCCATCCAGCTCAACGAGTCGTGCTCATAAAGGTAAGGTTCTAGCATGGCATTTAATTCGGGATTTCGGTGTGTTGGCACAGAATGGGTGTGATATCCATCCGTTCATGTTCATTTAGTTACATAAAAAAAGTTTCCGAGACCCTGGAAAGAAATCTGGCCAGCCAGAAATGGCCCATTTGGTGATGTTTATTTTTATTTTGGTTGGTGACTGACACCTGGTGATATAGCTTCCAATTAAATTTAATAGAATCCGTGGCTATTACTGAGACGTGCGAAGTAACCACAAAGAAATTACACTTTAAGCAAAGTTTTATTTTCTCCGCGTAAATCTCAAACTTTTAAATATTTACTTAGTCAAACAAGCTTATGATAAAGTCCCGCCGCAAATCGCTCGATGTTTTGAAAAAGAAGAACAGAGTTTTGAAGCTGAAACTTTTCTTAGATTTTTTTATCGAGGCTCCGGTCAGTCCAGACGATCCAGCAAATCTGCCTGCCGCCGCCTTGATAGTTATACACGCACGCGTTCTTATGAGCCCATCGGAATTTAGATTAGGTCATTAGATCGCTCCGCCACCCCCGGAGATCCCGTGACGTCATCTGGGCCCGACGTGCCGAACGCCGATTTCCCCGGCGACGTGAGCCGATGGCGCGCTCCCTCAGCTGACAAGTCTAGACATGTTCATTTCTGTCTGTCTGAAAGTACACATTACAAGAGAAGTAAATTGTTTTAAGTTGAGAGGCTCTAAAGAGTAAGCTTTCTCTCTCTAAAAGAGGCTTCCTACTCCACAACCTCTGGAATGAAGGGTTATTCGGTACTCCGAAAACCCGCAAAAACTATCCACCCTCTACTCCGGAATGGCTATGAACACACTCCGGAATGGCTATAAGCCCACTCCGGAGTTAACCACTCCGGAATGGCTATGAACACACTCCGCAATGGCTATGAACACACCCCGGAATGGCTATAAGCCCACTCCGGAGTTAACCACTCCGGAATGGCTATAAACACACTCCGGAAAGGCTATAAGCCCATTCCGGAGTTAACCACTCCGGAATGGCTATAAGCCCACTCCGGAGTTACTCAATCCGGAATGGCTGTAAGCCCACTCCGGAATAGTTAAGCTGAGTAATCCATGTAAAACTGTAGGTCCCCTTCCCCTACTAGGTGGTAGGGTTTAAGCCCGCCCAGGTTGGTACCATCGCATTGGATGAAAAGATGGTCGAAGCGGCAATGAAAAATTGTCCGTGTTTTCCATCCAGTTCAATGTAGCCGTGCTCATAAAGGGAAGGTCCTGGCATGTCACCTAATTCCTTCGAGAATGTGGTGTATTGGGCTAATATCATAACGGTAGTTGTAGCCATCCATGTCAGGTTGCATAAAAAACCTGTTGTCGGGATAGGTAGAAGAAATTTTGGAAATAGAATTTACTCAATATTAGAAGAAAAACATCCTCATCACTCAAATCAAATTTCCGATGTTTTTTTTGCGGTCCCCCCATACATTTTGTCAAACCTCACGAATTACGGCCGATTTTGTTGAATGTTTATTCGTATGGGGATCGGAACTACGATTTAAAAAAGGTTTTTTTTTCTCGTATTGAGTACGTTGGGAATATCCCGACGTTTCTCGGTCCTATACGAAAAAACCTATATTTAATGAACTGCCGATAAAATTGCGAACGAACTAAATAAGTTAAGATTTTGTGATGTTTGTGTGAACATTATCATATAGCCGAATCTAGCAATATACTATAATGTAATCTTGAAAACATTATAAAAAAATATGAAAACGTAATAAATAAAAACAAAAGAATTTTAATTTAAATTTGAAGTTATCTTGGAAGGCAAGTGGTACCGATCGTGTTGGAGAAAACTCCACGGAGTCAAGCAGAAACTTCTGAGCAAGTGACCCCCGAATGAACGACTTGAAAAACCTTTTTACACATTCCACATTTCCCGAGATTGGCACTTGCACCTGGATCACCTGGGTGCTGAGATACGTTAAGTGTTTCGGGAACACCGGCTTCACTTCCATCCATCCATCTTATCCAGTCAACATAAACTTTCGGAAACCCAGTTATCTAGGACATGAAATGTTCAACCGGTTCACCGGACGTGCTACGAATATTGTCGTTAAAACTTGGGGGCGGAGCTCTAGCGTTGGAAATTAAACCACTGGATCTCTTGCCTTACTTTTAATCATTCTTTATATCCATGCATTTAATTCATTACTAAAGAAGCTAATAATAACAAATTAATGAAAAAGTCCTCGTGAAGAAAACAATACCTCTTGTTTTTAAGGTGTCGCGAGTGACAGACCAAAATTAGCTCTACATATGAAATATTACTTTTTAACATTATTTTTTAATCGCCAGGAGTATCTGGCGACATTATGCAATGTACGATATGTATGCGAATAGACGAATATATAAAACACAGATCATTCGTCTTTCCCATACATTTTGTTTGTAGGTATTTATAAAAATGTATGGGGAGGACGTCTTTCAACAAAATGTTACATTCCTTTTTTAATATGCCCAGGTATACCCAGTTAACGTTTGGACCATATAGGCCCGTTAACATCCTGTACAGGCTGTTTCCCAGTGGCGCGACACTTCGGCGATCGCTCTCCGAAGTTAAGCAACGCTGGGTCCGGTCTGGTCTTGGATGGGTGACCATTCGACCGTTGAGAGAGGCTGGCCGTGGTTCGGATTCCACGTTAAGCTGTAGGTCCCCTTCCTTACTGACTAGGTGGTAGGGTTTATCCCGCCCGGGTTGGTACCATCGCATTGGATGAACGATGGTCGAAGCGGCAATAAAAATTGTCCGTGTTTTCCATCCAGTTCAATGTAGCCGTGCAATATAAGGAAGGTCCTGGCATGGCACCTAGTTCCCATGTGGTGTGTTGGGCTAATACCATGACAGAACTTGTGGTATTAGCCATCCATGTCCAGTCACATAAAAAAAAAAAAAAAGACCGTCATGCGGGAAAATTACAGTCATGAACTGTTGCATATTGTATTGTATTGTTCATTCATCATCCATAGACAGTACACTGCACTCGGATTTGTCATATTTTAGCATTGACCAGTTCAGCAAAACAAAACACAGCGAAGAAGAACTGGAAAGAAACTCCGCTATTTTTTTTTCAACGTGCACTTAGTCTAAGTTTACAAAAGTGTTTGTCAATTATTTTTACAAAAACATAGGCAAAATACTAAATTCACATGAAAACACAAAAATTTACGATCCATGCCGTATGCAACAGTTCATGACAAATATCATTTTATTTGCAAAGACAATCCCCTCCAACTAATATGTTGCCAATTGGAGCAGGCCAGTCCCCACAAACAGCACCCGTTCAGGAGCATCACGCCGTGCACAGCCATTACCTCTTTCAACCACATTTTAGGGAAAGAGATAACCCGAGCCAAGCATCACCGTAAGCAAGGATCTTTAAGCGATGCACTGCTCCAGTCGCAACACAACACTGTGAAACACTTGCACATTAGGTTTTAATACTATAAGTTTTGTCATAAACTACTACTGTCAGCTGATCACATAGTTACATATACCTTTACATGCGGGCCATAGTTACATATCCCTTTTAACGGCGTGAATGGTAGATTTTTGTGAATTAATATTAATTTAATGTATTGACATAAACGGGTACCAATAACCCGCATTTCTGTAAGCAGTGGCAAACAAATTTGTAAACTTATACTAAGTTGAAAAAAATGTTGAAAAAAATCAGCGAAGTTTCTTGCCAGTTCTTCTTCGCCGTGAATGCTGTACTTGGCTAATGATAAAATATGACAAATCCGAGTGCAGTGTGCTGCCTGTGGATGATGAATAAACAATAAACAATAAACATACTTATCTCGCTTTATCAACAACCATGCATCTCTTCATGCGTGCTCTTCGATTATGGGTGCTACCATAGCCTGCTGTATTGTTTCGTGTTTGTGTGTGTGTTACAAGCCGTGAAGTAGGATTAGCAGCGTCCCATTTTCAGGTAGTGGTAGGCCTACCGATATCTTAGCTTTGTATGAAGGCTCTTTCAATTCATATCGAGCTGAGGTTAAAATATTATAGAAAGAAGCTGATTTTAGCCTTTTTTTAGGTATTACTTAGCCTTTTCTTACTTGATGAATGTAAATGTATCTTTTAGTAATAGTTATTATCAGTGAATGATCATACATTCACTGATAATATTGTTATTTCGTGATTGGAATTATTGGAACAAATTGATAATTTTATTAATGCGTTATAATTAATTAGTTACTCTTAAAATGTGCATTACTTTGGGGGTAGAGCCAAAATAAAATGTATGTATTATTTATATTTATTTTATTGATTATTATGTTTTTTTTTTTTTTTATGTGACTGGACATGGATGGCTAATACCACAAGTTCTGTCATGGTATTAGCCCATCACACCACATGGGAACTAGGTGCCATGCCAGGACCTGCCTTATATTGCACGGCTTCATTGAACTGGATGGAAAACACGGACAATTTTCATTGCCGCTTCGACCATCGTTCATCCAATGCGATGGTACCAACCCGGGCGGGATAAACCCTACCACCTAGTAAGTAAGGAAGGGGACCTACAGTTTAACGTGGAATCCGAACCACGGCCAGCCTCTCTCAACGGTCGAATGGTCACCCATCCAAGACCAGACCGGACCCAGCGTTGCTTAACTTCGGAGAGCGATCGCCGAAGTGTCGCGCCACTGGGCCACTGAGGCTGACAAATTAATTTGTATACACTTATAAATATTGCAACTCTAAACATAGATAGACATTCAAACATTAATTTTTTTTTCATTAATTGACGCAACTACCTAAGACATAAAACATATAATATTCACTATATATAATCTGCAAACATATACAATTAATCATGTCATCACTTGAATTAATGTTTTATTAGTAAACATTATTAAGTAGAAAAATATGCAGGATAATTTGCTAGATATTTCTATAAATATGAAATGATTTTACATGCTTACGTTTTCTTTATCTAGTAGAACTCAAGGGAATCCATGTGTACTACATATTTATCAACGACAATTATTCCCGTTTAGGGAGGCTCTGGAATGGTTCCTAAATACTATTTGCTGTGTTGAGCTCAATGATGTTGATCTAATATCTTGACAGTAAGTAAAATGTCTAGTTTAATATTTTTAATATTACGTAGGTATATGAAGCTTCAGAAAGGAGAAAATACTTATTTAAATGTGTGTTTTAATTCCAGGGTCTATGTCGCTGCTTGTTAGGTATCATTCAACTAAACAAAGCGTTTAATGATATTTTTTCAGTACCGTTTTTATGTAATTAGGCATGGATCGGTAATACAACACCTTCTGTGATGAAAACACTTCGACTATTGTACTTTCAATGCGATGATTAACCCTACTACCTAGGAGGTAAGGAAGTGGGGACCTACAGTTTTACGTGAAGTATTAACCATGAACTACGAATCCCTTAGTAGTATTTTAAGAGTTGCAAGGAAAGAAATGCAGTGGGCCCAATTGTATTCTTTTACGGGCCGGAACCCACACAGTATGATGTTGTCTAATGCAGAAATTGAATGTCGATATATTTGCCCAGAGTTGGTGTAATAAATAAAATTGAATATTGTGTCATCGCTATTATTAAATCCACATAGTTACACATTTTATAATAATGAACAGCGATATAAAACCATTTTAAAATATCTTAATCGTTTAATCTGTGACCATGTCTAAATACTTTTACACATAAATTATTACTTAAAACTACACTAGGTCACGCACTTGGTCTCTTTGGACCGAATTCATTAACGTTATTTTACAGAATGGGACATTCCTCAGAAAGATTCAAAATCCAGGGACTGTCACACATATTTTGGCGCACAGACTTCACTAACTTTCTTGTGTATGATTTTCAGAGGTTCACTGCTTCTAGAAACACCACTTATTCACATAATAACAACCAAATCAACACATTTGAGTCAAATCACGAACGAACAAATTAAACGCACTTCCTAGCTGGCGGCACTAAGCATACTGAAAGGCGGGCCGGCACAATGTCGGAGCCATCTGCGCGTCGGCCTACGACGCGACGTTGCCGAATTTCTACTTCACGGCTTGTAACACACACACAAACGAAAAACAATACAGCAGGCTATGGTGCTACAAATTCGACCTTACTAATGGAACGACCTATCTGAGCCAATATTACAATTTACGCATCATTAATCACTAAATCGCTAAGATAATCGATTTCGATGGCTTACAGCACCTTAAGCAAAACTTGCTTCTTTCGTGACAAACTGTACCACAGGCTTCAGGCGTGACATATGTATGTCAACAAGTATAATCTTGCTGAGTGCTCTAGAAGCCTTGCCATAAATCACTTAGTATTTATCTGATATCCAAACACCAAAGCTGCGCGAGTTTTTCTTCGCAAATTGTTCACTCGAAATTGCAACCTCCTCGATACTATACTTACAGGTTCATCACAAAATGTATATTTTATCTTAAACATCAATCTTCGTTTCACGTTCTATCTCGTGAATAATATCACATTTCAAATTTAACAGAGTCCCGGCGTATAACCGAAGTTATAGACCCATTTTCGTTGAAATTAAAAATATTTAGGTAAAAACACACCAAAAGCAACGTCTTCTAAAGTGTTAAATGTGTGCAAAGTGGTATCAAAAATAGGTTAGAGATTACTATAAGTGTTATTTTAAATACAGGGGGCTTTGCACTGACTGGTGATGCAAAATTTATTGCAATAATTACCATTACCATCTGGTTATTTATTGATTATTCATAGGCATGGAGATGCACTAGATTTTTTCAAATTTATCGTTTAATCTATGTATGTGTACAAAAGTGTTAACCACTGCTCATATACGAGATATAATTTTATTAACCATTTACCATAAATTATAGGAGAAAAAAACAAAGTGAAATACTAGATTCATCTTTCGAACAATAGAAAAATAGAAGTTCATGACAAATATCAGTTTATTTTCCTAACAATCCAAATAGCAATGTAAATTTGTGTTCGATTTGCAACAACATTGAAGCAACAAACAAGAAGGTTAGCTACACATTTGCCATGGCAACTGAGTGCACTTGCGTCAACTTTAAATCAAACTTTCTAGTTTACACTCGACAAAATTGCATGATGTTCAACAAAACAAAGGAGTTTCAATGTTGACACAAAAACCTTGTGTCATTTTTATCACAACAAAAAACCTAAAATTTACCGACGCAACAGTCTTGTAAAATTTTTAATTGTATGTTCCGATCTCATCAGAAATACAATGATGTAAAAAAATGTTTGTTTGCTTGCAGGCTGTTCGTTGATGTTCTTCAATTATCACTTGATAATCGCTTGAAGAAACTATGTTCAAAATGTCACTATGTGCTGGCATGGAGCCCCAAATAAACAACTAAACAAAGAATACTCCAATCTGTTTAATCCCTTATAACCGGCGGAGCTTTAGTGAGCGGGATCATCCAGGGAATATGAAACTCCGGTGCCGGCTTCACGGCGCGGCCCGAAATTGCGCCATTTCATTTGTGAAGAGTTTTTCGAAATTGTTTCCTCGTCACCCCCCTCCCCCCCCCGGCGGCGACGTCTGCAACAGAGCGCGACAACAAAAGAACACAATCGGTCAATGGCGTAATCTGAAGCACGGAACAGGCTTCCGGTAGTTAAAAGGTAGAACTATTTTAATGAATATTAATTAAGGAAATATTTAAGGCTATGTTGCGAGGGATGTGCTCGGAGTCGGTGCACTCGGGAAAGTCTTGCATTTTCCAGCATCGACGCCGAAAACTATCGACATCAGCAGGTCTATTTCCGGAATTCTGTAATCAGGAATCCTGAGTCTAGAAAATAGAAAAAAAATCGCCTTAAAAACCGCTCTAAAAGCGGTTTTCTTGACTCAGGTTTCCTGATTCCTGATTACGGTATCCAGGAATAGGCCTGCTGATCCTATGCCACCCCAAGCTCGGAAGATTGTCGTATGCCGAGTTTTGTGGTACGAAAGTGTGTGTTGGGTAAACATTTCCCATCATTACTTACTAGGTGGCAGGGTTGGATCCGCACTGCTCGGTACCATCGCATTGAATGAAATAGTCCACTGTCTAAGATTGGCTTACCACAGTTATTTTCCTCGGTCCTTCTGGCCGACACGTTTCGAACTGTCCCGTGCAGCTCATTTTCAAGGCGAGTGCGTGCGTGCTCGCCTTGAAAATGAGCTGCACGGGACAGTTCGAAACGTCGGCCAGAAGGACCGAGGAAAATAACTGTGGTAAGCCAATCCTAGACAATAGTTTAAACACCCACAGAACACTCAAATCAGTTATATGAAATAGTCCAATTCATCGAATGATCGAAATAAGGATGAAAAATTGTCCGTGTTTTCTATCTAGTTCAATTTAGCCGTGAAATATAAGAAAGGTCTTGGCTTGGTACCTACGTAGTTTCTATATGTGTTGAGTTAATGTAAAAACAGTAAGTTTGGCATTAGTCATCTATTTCAAATTCCATTAAATATATTATATATTTAGTATATAACTATGGAAATATATTTCAAAACTATTCAAAATACAAAAGTGTATTTATACAAGCACATTAAATATATACCTATGTCCTAATTACAAAGTGAAGAAACATTAAAAATATATAAGTTGTCTTTCAAAATAATTTTTTACCTATATCTGTACCGATGTAACGGTCACAGGGCTGTTACAGATGACATTTTCAGTCGTGCCATATGTGCTTGCCTTGGTGCTTGCATTTGGGTAAAGTTTACCCATAAAAAAAGTAAAAAAACATTCAAATTAACTAATAAAATTATAAATTGTCCGTTGAATGATTCCGCAGGAGTTATCTTCCCCGTGCCACTCTGACAGATGTAGATAAACATGTCAAATGTGAAGTGTATAGAAGTCTGCATAATTAAATGCTGTCCGTCCACCCGAAGACACTCCAGCTTCGACAAACATCTTCAGCGGTGTCGGTCTGAATCTCTTTGAGCATTTTCTCGCCCTCAGTGACTGCGCGATATTAAAATCCCCCCTCCGGCCTTCCCCCCGCGCCCTCCACAGCCCCGCTGTGACCCTGACCGCGAAACCTTCCTTCGGTTGCTCTGACGTTGTATAATGTGACTTTTGCGGGGAGGCGGCTCTGCGATCGTGCATTTACGAAATAAAAAAAAAACTTCCAAAAGATATCGGGGAGTTGCCATAGTACACAGCGAGTGAGTGATCAGATTTGCCGTTTAATAGCACTTCGTACCATGATATCTGGAAAATTTTAGGTCACTTGGCCGAATAAAAATGTTGTTTGACAGTTAGTATGGTACGAAATGCAATTAAATGTCACATTTCATCACTAGTTTGTTCACACAGCGAGTTAATTTACCATGGTAACTCAACTGAAACGAATTGATGACGAAATTATTCAAAACTGTGATTCTGTTAGGTTAGAGGTAACCATGTTGCGCTCTCATACGAAATCGATGGCAAGCTTCGTTGATTAAAATACTTGTCCTTAATTATTGATGGTAGGGTTTGACAATTTTGTAATTTTCTTGGACCCTCGCTTGAACCCAAAATTAATCATTAACTCTTAGAGCAAATCTAAGGCAAGCTTTGGGCTTAGTTTTTGAGGCACTTCACATCGGGGTAATGTGTTAATATGAATGTGTTAATTTGAATGTATGTATGTAATAGCGGATATCAGCCAGATGAAAGATTAACTTAAAAACGCCGAGGATGGATTAGCAAAGATGATAGTTACAATGGACTTTATAAAAAGTTATTAATCTTGTTTGCGATAAAACAGATTCAGTAATTAAATCGCGTTGTAGATGTGAAACGCCGTTGCATGGTCTGACTCAACACCCTTTCGTTCAGAAGACACATTATAACGTAGCGCTCACTGACTTTCCGCTTTATTTGAGTCGGAATATTCCGTGCAAGTTTAAACTATTCCGGTTCATGTCTTATTTTGAGAGGCCTTTTCGGAGACGGGGTTCGATTTCGGGACTAGTGTTTTTCTCTGTTATTTTACCAATAGCTCGCATGGCGACACACTTAGCTGCGGTAGCCAGACTTGCGTATGGCAGAAGAAACACAAGTGAAGTATTAATGCGAGAACGTTAAAAATGTATGTACACCACTTTACCTTCTTTGGTGTTGTGTGGATTCCGTATTGCGATTACGAAATGGAAACACCGGCAACCGCAGTGAGATTACGAAGCACAAAATGAGGTGTAGGTGCGGTTAGTAAAATAAACTGACATATTTTGTACTAAAAAACCGTCAGTTTGCTGTCAAATTGGGGTAGGAGCGGCACCTACACCTCATGTCTCGCTTCGTAATCGCAACGCCGGTCGCACAGCCGTAATATATCTACTGTGCCCGGATTTCTACGCGTCCGATGGTTTTCATACCATCGTCCCGATAAATGCCGACTGGTTCCAGTTTACTCGGAATGTTCGCGGAAACAAGAGAGCGCTTGATAATATCGTTTATGTTGGCGTGTCTTGTGTTTTTATGTTTACGCTGTTTTCAGGTTTGTCTTATTTGTATCCCTTGGTTTTCATATAAAGTTCTAATGTTATTTTTTTCATTTCTACGATTACTTCTTATTTTTCATTGTATTTTAAAGGAATATTTGCTTGTTATTTATAGCTGTAAATTGTATTGTAATACTGTATGATTCCTTAATCAAAAATAAGAAAGTTTTTTTTTAAATTTCAGTCAGATAATTTTGATAAAAAATATAACTCTCCGGTAATGAGTATCCATCTTTTGACAGATTTTAATATGTAGTATCGGTCCGATAAGTACTATCTGAGGTTTAAAAAATCGTCCCTTCAACCAAGTTTTCTTTAATGTGGATTACAGAGAGCCAGTATAAACCGATTAGGTACAGCAAAGATACTTACATCCTCCATAAGTCCAAAGTTTTCAAAGTGTGATCCTTTCTAGGCTCTGGGTATTTATCATAATCTGGGTAGTCGAACGGTTGGCCCGCGCTTTCGGGGCGACAGTGGGCCCCGGCCCCGGCTCTAGGTCGACGGAGGTCAACTCCGTCCCTCGCCGTCGATCTATTTACGTTAGCGGTGACACTTAAGCCCAAATGTCTCATCGATCGAGCTAGACAGCGATATGATCGTGCTTAATGCGCGTATGTCGATGTATCCTTGGAATAGATGCGGAAGGAAATGCAGTAGACATATGCTGGGAAAAATTTTTTTGGTTGGAAATGATTACCTACTTGCTTTCACAGTTACTCGTAACCTCAGACATCGATAATGATAGTAGGGAAAGATCTCTAAGGTCATACGAGTGTTGAATAGGAATAATAAAAGTCAATAGATGGCGTTGCAATTCACATTTAAGAATAAAATAAATACAAACCAATGAATATCAATGATACTTTTTATTTACAATAAAATTACTTAATATTTAGTTAAAATGGAACGTTTTCATCATGCCGGCTTAGGAACAATTTGGAATTAAGCTTAGTTTAATAACGGTATAACCAGTTCTGGCAGTCTCGTGGTCTTATTTCCACGTTTTGGGGACTTATTTACACGTTGGGGGAGTCGAGCGGGACACCCACCTTAAGGCTACGCCGTCCACCCGTGGGAAAAAAATATTGCCCCAACACATTGACACAACGTGCTCACTCACACAAATGTAAGACATTTACACGGCGCACATTGGATCACGATGCACGGTGGACTTGGACTATGTATTTTTTTAAATATAATAAAATTATTACGTATTATTTCATTGTTATAATCCCACATGTTTGTGATTATTACAAGTGAG
This sequence comes from Incurvaria masculella, assembly GCA_946894095.1. Classification (NCBI taxonomy): domain Eukaryota; kingdom Metazoa; phylum Arthropoda; class Insecta; order Lepidoptera; family Incurvariidae; genus Incurvaria; species Incurvaria masculella. Next base: position 2,258,926 of record OX335650.1, on the reverse strand, counting down.
CCTGGATATAAACCGTTTTCTTTGTAAAATCATGCTACCATGTCTATCTGAATCATAGAATCCTAACGGGTTATTAGAGTGATTGTGAAGTTTTTTTAAAATCCATCGCGATGGTAACAACCCGGGCGGGCTTAAACCCAACCACCTAGTAGGGGAAGGGGACCTACAGTTTTACATGGATTCCGAACGAAGGAGCAGGTCGCACTCGTGACGAAATGCACTTATCGAACTCGGAAAGACAAAGACAGTGGTGCATGTCGAAATTAAACCCAGGCCTCTGGTACGCTAGGCCAGTTTCCGCGCCACAAGGCTACGAGCCGCTAAAAGATTGAAAATATTGAAATATATGAGGAAGGTCCTGGCATGGCACCTAGTTCCCATGTGGTATGTTAGGCTAATATAATGACGGTCGATTGGTATGAGCAATCTATGCCCAGTTACATAAAAAAAAGCCTTCAGGTGTTATATTAATGTACCTTCCAATCTCATTGAGGCACATATATAACGATAAAGTTTAACTGACAACTTTAATTCTATTCAAATCAAGTTATCTTGCAATACTATTATAGTAAAATAAGATAGAGCACGCTTCTTGCGAGACTTCACATTGTGCGGTACACCGATGAGAAATCCTTTTCATAACGAAAGGTCGTAAGTACAAGCGAAATATCCACAGACCCCACGTCGGAAACGTCCGCGCGGCAGCTCCGTCGGGACGGGACTGACGACCCGCTCGCTGGGCGCGTAATATGTATGAACGTTTGTATGAAAATTGGACGCCGTGCGCGACATTTACGTTGGTTAATTAATTTGAATATAATATTTTGAAATTTTGCTAGTTTCGAGGTATGGGGTCACAGTTAAAGATATAAGCAACCTAAGATAATAATAATATCGTCACTTTTTTAACTGAATATATTCATTAAATTTGCACAAAGTTAAGCTGTTTTCAAGAAAATAGACAGGTTCAGATTTTTTTTTACATAAATCTAAAAGTTCTATTAAAAAACGAAAGGTATGGGGTCCTTATGTATCAGTTGTTCTTTCCAACACATATTTTTAATCATGAGTTATCTTTTTGCATGTGCTATAAATATGGGTTCAAAAAACTACAATTTCACAAAATCGGACGATAGGCTCTTAACGAGATAAGGGAATGCCGTAGGCATTCAATACACATAAAATATCAACGTTGTTGAAGAGCATTGTGTTTGTCTACCCGCATCGTCTCATCCCAGGTTGATTACCAATCTATTTCCAGCCAACATCCACTCGATCCCTCCAACCCAAACTTCATTATCTCACGAAACCCTCAGATTAATAGAGTGTCTGTCGAATGACGGGACAAACAATTTGGTGTCACTTCAGCTATGGGCTCAAAATTACATGTCGATTTCGTTTTTAATAGGGTTCCGTACACAAAGGGTGCCAACGGAATCCTATTACTAAGCTTCTGCTGTCCGTCCGCACGTCCATCCATCCGTCCGTCCATCCATCCGTAAAGGGCTGTATCTCATGAACCGTAACAGATAGGCAGCTGAAATGTATTCAGAGTGTATATTTTGCCGCTAAACAACAAATAGGTAAATAAAAAAATAATAAAGATCAAAGGGCCCCCAAACAGGGCCCATACAAAAAACGTGATGTTTTTTGTGTTAAATCTTGTACGATGGTACGGAACCCCTCGTGTGCGAGTCCGACTCGCACTAGGCCGGTTTTTTGCATATACTATCCCCACTGCTCACTATACTAATATACATGCATTCGCCGCTTTCCCGGAGGAGTAGGCAGATATGATAGAACACCATACGGTGCAATCGCAGCACACATCGTTTGTTTCATCTACAGACATACGCCTTGTCATCAGACATATGCTTTACGATTTCGGGTGCTTCTTACTATAACTATCTCCTATTAAATTGCTCTCTGCCTATGCTTTGAGAACCACTTACGCGATTTATATGCGGTGAGAATATTATCATATTAGAGAAGGCCGACAAAAAAGAGCGGGCAATGCCAGTATAAGATAGTTAATACGGAAAGTAAGGGAGTCGTATTCACTACGTATAATATTCACAACGTATAATTGTATACGTTGTGCATGAAGAAAGTTTAAAAATAGAATCAACTCTTTGCATCATGCATAACGTATAATAGTCACAACGTATAATATTCCTAACGTGAATTCACAAAAAAAGAAAACCATGCAGAACGTATAATATGCCATTTAAGCACTGCATAAAACGCCCTAATAACGATACATTTAAGGCTGAAATTGCTACGAATCGATAGTTGTTAAAGAGTAACAAGGCCTCCTTACGCTAATTGAGACAGTCGAAAAGTCGCGTGCGAGTATACGCTTTAAAAGTATATTCATAAGGGCGCTTATCGTATGAAAAGTTTTTGGATTATATGATATGCATGGTTTTCTTTTTTTGTTAAATAAAGATCATTATTTTATACGGTGTGACTATTATACGTTATGCATGGAGAAATAAGTAATTTTATTTTTTAAACTTCTTTATGCACTACGTATAAAATTATACGATCTGCCGATTATACGTTGTGCATGGTTTTAAAATTTTGTTAAAATATGATATTATACGATCTGCATATTAGACGTTCTGCCGTTCCGCCAAAGTAAGGTACGTATTTTCATGTCGTGACCCTGGCGGGGCATTGACCGCGGTAATAGCATTGAATAGCGTTGAAGCTTCTCAGGGCTCCCAGCGGGTTACTAATGTGGACCCCATCTCGTCAACACTCGACTAGTGTCATCTAGCTATGAAATTCAATTCAATTCTTTATTCGTCCTTGTTACACTTAGACAACGTCATATATTTTTTTTTATAAGAGTCCTAGCAAAACGGGGACCTCATATGTACAAAACGTGCTGCTAGGGCCTAAAACCACCCCTCTAATAAATCTGCCCCCAAGCCGAGACTACTCAGTTCCCTTCCATTCCAGTTTGATTTGAGCAACGTGATCTAATCGCGTAGCGTACAAGTAAATCATTCAATATGCACGCGTATGTACATAGTCCTCTTAACTAAAGTGCTTCAATTTGCTTAAGCCTTTGTAATCTGTAGCGTTGAAATCGTATTGCACTTAATAAATGAGATATTATTGAAACAAGTAATTTTCCTTGATATTTGTATGTATTTCACAGATTAAACGATGGATTAAAGAGGATGGTATAGATTTATACCAGTGTTTATTTACAATGACATCATTTTGTTTATGTAACGTTTTCATCGCACCTGCGTTTTGAGCAGCTCGTAGCCTAGTCATATTTATTCGGTGGCCTAGTGGCGCGGGGACTGGCCTAGCGTACCAGAGGCCTGAGTTCAATACCGACATGCACCACTGTCTTACTCTTTCCGAGTACGATAAGTGCATTTCGTCACGAATGCTAGCTGCTCCATGGTTCGGAATCCATGTAAAACTGTAGGTCCCCTTCCCCTACTAGGTGGTAGGGCTTAAGCCCGCCCGGGTTGGTAAAGTCAAAGTATTTATTTCACGCAAAAAAATGCAACAAACATAATTTGTATGGAAACATCACACTTACACAAGCAATAAAAATACAGAAATACAGAAGAAAAAACATATGCGTCCATTAAAAAAAATAGTCAAATTCATCAATAAAATACAGCTAAAGTTTACAAATGCACATACAATATTTCAGAAAAAATATTTAAAATAATCATCCAATAATATCCAACAATAATTTACATCCAATAAAAAATATAAGCAAAAGTCATTCCAAAAATATGAATATGGGCCCATACCATAATTTTCCATGATTAAAATAAGTATTTAAATTTACAAGTAAGTCAACTGATTTACATTATAAGACACACAATACTAAACAATTTATTATTTTATTAAAAACTAATCAACTGTTTAAATATAATTCATGAAATAAAAAATAATTAGAAATCTTTATCAGAATAAAATTCGTCTAATGAATAAACCATCCCATTGTACCATCGCATTAGATGAAAGATGGTCGAAGCGGCAATGAAAAATTGTCCGTGTTTTCCATCCAGTTCAATGTAGCCGTGCTCATAAAGGGAAGGTCCTAGCATGGCACCTAATTCCTTCGGGAATGTGGTGTATTGGGCTAATATCATAACGGTAGTTGTGTGGTATTAGCCATCCATGTCAGGTCGCATAAATTAATAAAAAAAACCTACTAAATTTGGTTAAGGGAGATGGCGCTGGTTAGACATGTAATAGTACCACCGAAAATAAGCAAATTTTGGCGAGTTTTGTACGTTATATAACGTTGGCAAAAAGTAAAATAAAAACAATATTCAATTTATTTGAGGCTGTACAATATTCATATTGAAGCATTGTAATAAGATTTTGAAGATAATGAGCTATTTTTTGGTTGGACATTTGTCGGTATATAACGATGACGGCAATGTTCTATACTGACGATTAGAAATTGCAAAAGGACACTATGCCCCCTTTTCAAAGATCAACTACTTTTTGTCTAATTATGTTTTCATTTTCCCCTAAAAAAAATTAGAAAAGTTGTTCTTTACTGAACTATTTTGACTAAAGGTACATAGATCAAAATGGGAACAGAAATATTTATTTATGCATTCAGTCAGTCGGCGTGTTTGCATCCACTGCAGTATAATCTTACGTAAAATAAATGATATAGATAGATAAATCAAAGATAACTTAAAAAATCTTATTAAAAATATGGAATCCAAAAAATATTAACGAACAATTATTATCAGTGTGAAGTTACACTTGGACTTACTGAGGCGTTTTGCTGTATAAGATTACATGCATGCAATATTCTTGCTAATGTATAATTATAATTACGAATGGCCCCACGAACTAGCGTCGGCCCGTAAGCATCAGATAATTTCGCCTCCCATACAAACGTAGTTTACTAATATGTAGTTTGAAACCCACTGTTCCAACTTAGTTGATATTTGGTATCTAATATTAGGCTACAAATATCTGTGTCTGAATATCTTTGTTTTTTCATTAAATGTATTCTGTGTCAAACCACAGAGAAAACAAAATTCGAATGTAGATTTTCTTTTTGATTTCATTTAATTCTGTTTGGATTTTTCAAAAAAACAAAAGCGTGCAGACACAGATATTTGTTACCTGATATTAGATATTAAATATCAATTTAATTGGAACAGCGGTTTCCAAATGATTAGTAAACTACGTCTGTATGGGGAGCATAGCTTACGGGCCATTCTTAATGTACCAAAACTGGGCCACTTTGTATTGCGTCAATAATGACGTAATTACACTGTCCTCGACTCCCGGCCAGATGTTACACCGTATTCCCGTAACAGGCGGAAAATCAGAAAATCCTGCAACACCGAGAACATTAAGCGGACTGAAGGTATACTTATATTTCAGGAGTAAACAGCCGCGCAGACCCTGCGACATCTGGGCGGGCCTAATCTCCTTTTCAGTCGCTCGGCGTAGCAGTCTGTTGGGAAGTTGCGTACCATGGCGCGGGCGTGGCGGTCTTTATTAGGGATAGGCTGAGACTAGAGTTCTTGCTCCGCATTGAAGGAACTTTGTTGTTGGAAAGTTAAAAAGCAGAAAGGCTGGATCATGGTTTTTTAGGGTCGCAAAATGATAAAAGGAGGGTGTCTGTCAGTCACAATCATTTTGTAACGAATTGTTCTCATGTTACGGGTTTTTTTAATTGATATAAAAATACTAACATGTATCTGGACATTAATGGTTAATACAAAAAAAAAAGATTCCGAAAAATTGATTTCGGTTAAAAACAGCGCAAACTGCTCCGAAACATGCGCAGCAAGAAATTTAGCTTTCCGAAAAGCTAGGCGCGGCCTGGTTTTGGGTGGGTAACCGTTTTTAGATCTTTGAGACTGGCCGTGGATTGGATTCCACCTAAAACTCCTTACTTACTAGGTAGTAGGCTTAATTGAACGAAAGATGGTGGAATGGGAAGTGGTAATGTGAAAAGTCCGTGTTTTTCATCGAATTCATCGAGCAAAATAAGGTTATTTTAAGGAAAATCTCATTTTGTCCAATGAAAAAACCCTTCATTGCACCTGGTTACCATGTGGTTTTTTATGCTAGCATAATTACAGTAAGTAATTATAATACTAGAACAATATTTTTATTGAATATAATTTATTTACTTCTCCATTAAACAATAGCTTTGAATAGTACGTATACTTTCGCTGCTTGGTGCTTAGTAATTGATAACTTTGGTATATGCATATTATACATCTTACTATTTAGTTAATTGTTTTCCTCGATTATTTATTAATGATTGGTAGACAAGGACTGACTAAGGAGGTTGAGAGACGAATTCAACTGGGTTGGGCTGCCTTCGGAAAGCTTAAATTCGCTCTGAGGTCTGGACTTGCCGCAATATTTAAAGACCCGAATATATGACCAGTGCGTCCTCCCGGTTATGACGTACGGGTGTGAAGCGTGGACTCTGAAGGTCGCTGTTGTCCATAAGTTGAAAGTTGCCCAGCGAGCAATGGAGCGAGCCATGCTGGAAATATCGCTACGGGATTTGGCGCGTAACGAGCCAATCAGCCGACGTACCAAAGTAGTCGATATTGGACACCGGCTGGCGAAGCTCAAGTGGCAGTGGGCTGGTCACGTCAGCCGAAGAGACGACGACCGTTGGAGTAACCGTGTCCTGTGTAAAATGGAGTGTGGGAAGACCACCCGCTAGTTGAGACGACGACATCAAGTGCGTCGGCGGAAAGCAGTGGTTCCGTACCTCTGAGTGCCAGGAGGGCTGGGAAATTTTGGAGAAATTGGAGAGGCGTATGTCCAGCAGTGGGCGCAAAAGTCCTGACTGACTGTAATAGCCGCCGCTAAAGCCGCTACACTACGCTCGCTTTAATTATAGTATTAGCCATTCATGCCCATTTCCATAAAAAAAACTAGCTGGTTGTGCGTTTATATATTTTCTTAGTTCTGGGTTTTTATTAGATTTTTTATTTGCTTGTCATTGCATACGTTTTCTTATAGTAGGTAGAAGTTTTCTTACAATAATCTTGATTATATAACTTGTCATAAAATGATATACAGGATGTAGTAATAGCCAGTACATTAAATTTGAGAATTGATTATTGGGATTGAAACAAACAAAAAAGTTTAATAACTATTTTCTGAACATCCTCTGAATAAAAAGTTAATCTTTGCATACAAAGTAATTCAATAATTTAGTGTAAAAAATATTTAATGATACGTAGGAACGTGCGAACGGTGGATTTAGTTGGACATGGATGGATAATATCACACCTACTGTCATGACATTAGCCTGATACACCACATGGGATTTAGGTTCTATGCCAAGACCTTTCTTATGCATGGTTACAACGTCGCGTCAAATTACACTAGACAAAAACATTACGGCAATATGTTTGATTGTTCAATCTTTGCAGTCACTGTCCGCAACGCAGATGAAGCGTTAAATAAATGTATGTAGGTATAATCTTGAACACTGTGTTGGTAGGAGGCATTCATTGCGGGAGGAGGGACTGTAGGAGAATTCCAAATTATCGGTGGCGAAATTGGTAGACGCAATACCCGCGAATGGTATGTTTTGCTGGTTCGGATCCAGCCTTGCAGTATATTCGTAAAGTAGTTCTTTTTACAGGGCTCTTTCTTAAATTAATGTGTCCTTGCTTCATGGTCGATTATACATACATACATGTCACATTCCTTAAAAACATATACATTTCAGAAATGAATATCTCGATAACTATTCGATATGAACAAAAAAATGCAAAAATGAAATTCATACAAAAATGAATATCTCGGTAATGTGTTTGTTTTTCTTTCTAAAATAAAAAGCCCTATACATTTTTTATTATTATATGTGAAATGCGGTGGTGTGTACATATCTAGTAAATTAGTATTAAATTGTCTTTTGTATGTTAATCATGTCTGTACCTGTTTGCTTTCCAAATAAATAAATAAATTAGATACTTTAGAAAAAAAATTTTTTGCTTTTTTGTCTCGGAAAAACATGAGGATTCCGCTGGCGAAATTAATGTACTGGCCGTTACGACATCCTGTAGATATTAATTATAATTATATCGTACTAAATACCCGTTAGTCTTTATATACAATAAACAAATATCTTCCGGAGGCCCATGTCGATTGTAACGAAACGCGTTCACAGCCAATTTTTGTTGTTGTATCCCCGTAATGGAGGGCGCGGACGCAAGGCGCGGGAAGGCACCGCCGCGCCCTCGGCTTCGGAGGCCCGGGACGAGGCGATAAGGCGCGCGGGCCCGCGGGAAATCATTTTCAATAAATATTTTCTTTATTGCCTTCTGAAGGAGCTTCATTAGCATTTTCTTTCGGTACCTTTCGGAGTATTAGCAGAGCTTACGCGTTGGCACAATGTCATTGAATATCTTTCCCGGTATCTTTTAGTAAACACGCACCTTATACTGGCAATTAGGTATTTTGGAGACCTTTTGAGTGTTCAATGCAGGATAAACTAGGTTCTGGGTCAAACTCGCAGTTTGGCCTTTTTTACTATCCAAAAAACTTGGCAAAACTTTAAAGAAACTTAGCTGTGGTTTAAACTGGGCTTTAAAGTGGGGCCAAGTTAGTTTGCGGAGCTGTCGAGACTCGAGCTGAAAGGACGTCGAACACACAACGCTGTAACAAAGTATTCCCCACGCTTGGAAAATTGTTGGAACCCCGACCTGTACTGGTTTTTGTTAAAGTTTTTTTCATTCTGTCGGTGTAAATCACAAACAAACAATAAATTTAAACTTTTTGTGCCTGCGAGCGTTATGATTTTGAACTACGGTTTTGTATTAGGTGTTATTTGAACATTGTATTTAATTGATGGGGTGTTAGAGACGAAAACACCAAAAATTTAGTATTTTTATTTCGCTAGTAATAGTTATTCATAACTCACAAACACCACCACTCGACACTTTGAAACTTCAAACACAATCGATCGTTGAACTGTTTCACTGTATGAACTAGATCCTTGTATCACTTCGGAGCCTCCCTATTGTCTAGTATCATTTGCAAGGTATCGCTTGTTTCGCTTTCAAAACGTAGAGGTGAAATTATCTCAATAATTTACGTCATTGTTGCAACTTGAAGCTCAATAATGTTGTGCTTTATTATAACATTTGAATTTTTTAAACATAAAAAAAATAATAAGTATTTCTGCAACTAGTAAATTATTAAAATATTTTAATTGAGACTTATTTCATTAATCTATTGTTTTTTTCCTCCGTCAGTATTATATTTGAAATATGTGTCATGTTGGAAACTTCAGGTGAGGGCAGGAGGGCCTCAGAAAATTGCTCTCCCGATTCTACAAAGTTTACTAATAATTTCAAATCCATAGTTTCAATTGACTTTATAGTTGTTTTTATTAGGCAACGAATATCTTTGAAATGTTGGATTAGCAATATTTTTAAAAATCATTACTGTATCAAATGAAAAAAACAAGAAAATGTTCATGCAAATTTTCTTTTCTGGAGATAAATTTTTCGTAAAAAGAAAAATATTAATAATAATAATAATAACCGACTTCAAAGAAAAAGCACTAAAAAGTAAAAATTATTTCCATTTTTGTAGTTACGATTTTTGTTATTTTTTGAGTCGGCGTCAGCCGGGCACGCGCTGCGCCAATCAAGAGAACCTTGGCTACCTTGGCTGACACCGACTCAAAAAATAACAAAAATCGTAACTACAAAAATGGAAATTATTTTTTACTTTTTAGTGCTTTTTCTTTGAAGTCGGTTATTTTTTTGTTAATTTTTTTTATTTGTTTATTTTTAGTGAATCTGAAGTACACTTACTAATTTAAACACGTCCTTTCCAATAAAAAAAGAATCACCGAAATCGGTTGGCGTTATATTGAGTTATTCGTCCATTTGTCGCGCACATCTTAATACAAATTTTAGACTTTTATGATTTTCTCACGGATATCATTATCAGAACTTAACCAAATTAAAATGGGACCACTTGGAAATCACGAGCTGTCATTTAAAAAAATAATCATCAAAATCGGTTCACCCAGGCAAAAGTTATGAGGTAACAAACATAAAAAAAAAACAGACGAAAAACATACAGACGAATTGATAACCTCCTACTTTTTTGAAGTCGGTTAAAAATGTGCTGGGACAGACATTTGTTATCCGATATTAGATACCAAATATCAAGTCAATTGGAAGAGAGGTTTTCAAATTATTAGGGAATGATCCTCTTGCATGGGGAGACCAATTTTCAGACTTGGTTTTTGTTTGATTTCTTACTACAGCGGACGTGATTTACTGTAAAGCTATAAGTCATTTTGTAATTAAAATGTTCGTAAATCTTACCAAATCAAACACGATGCTCATTGTCTGCTTTGTGGACATGTTGCATCCTCCTCATCAAGGAGTCTGTCTTTTTATTTGAAACAGAGGAGGTCCCAGAGTGCAATAGCACGGTTTTCTACCGTGCCCGCGAATGAGTTAGTCCCGCCGGGAACGAGTTAGGGCCGAGCGCACGAACGTACAAACAATCAAAATCAACGTCAAAGTATGATCAAACACGTCTCTTTGTGTGGACAGTATGGAAGGAACTCTATGTGGTTCACTAAAAGTGACGTGTTCTCGGCTGTCTCTTCGTGCAACCGGGGCTTAATCTACAATTTCAAATATCCCGCAGGTATACATAAACAGAAAGGCGCGGTGCACGGAATAGACTGGCCCACTTCTCGTGCCAACGCGAGCTGCATTCCAAATCCACCTGCAGCGGGGGCCCATTAGTCAGTTCATCAGAGCCGGAGCTGGCACCTGCCGCCTGGGGGCAGGGAGGGGGGCAGGCAGCAGTGAGACATTAGCGCGGCCGCAGGGCTAGATTTCCAGAATGGGAGAAGAATTGTGATCCAGGCTCGCAATTTCATGGAAAACCTACCGTTAGGGTAGAACAAGAAACAACTTCGACTCCCGGTTTATTATCGTCAATGAGAAGGTTAGAAAACGGAGGGTTGCTGTTTCTATTGTTCTTTGTTCTTGGCCCTAATTTATGTTCTATCAAGGAATTGTTTGGCAGTAGCATTTAGATCGAAGTGTGTATTTCATAAGTGTGGATGGAAAAATATGTTATGTAAACCCGTGAAGTTTCTTTGCGGGTTCTTCTTTACTGGGTTGATCGAATCCGCGGATCTTTGTGACGTAACTTTGTGTAGTTTGACTACCAAAAATTTTAAAGAAAAGAAATGAAAAAATTAAATTACCGTGGAGCAAGATACTTCGCGGGGAGGCATATTTATTGCTGATTTAAAATATTTTCTATACATTCAAAGTAAAAACAATTAAAGTTGTTAACAACCTTTCTAAAATGTTTAGTAGGTTGTAATATATAAAAAAAAATCATCCGCCGAATTGCAGAAGCAATCTGTTGGCGGAAACATTTATCTCATTATACAATATATATGTACCTGCAAATGACAGAATTAAACAAAAAAAATACATCATACTTAAAATTATAAATAAAAATGTCTTGAGTAAACACGTCATCGTAACCTACTGAGGGGAACACACACCTGAATCACAACTATGTACATACATTGGAAATAGTTAAACTTTTTTTAACATAGTATTTTACCTCCTACACCAACGAAATTCAACGAGATTCTTAGTATGTGTTTTTAATCTGAGGGGAAAGTAGGTACTCAAATTGGAGATAAGGTACAATGTTAATGGTATGAAATTCTCTTCACTGGTTCCACGTTTCGAACGATTTCTTTGCATGCATTTAGAAGTCCCTTATTCCTCCCCATCCTACCTATATCCGGAGCACCCGCCGCAGATAATCAGAGCACTCCCTTGTGGTTGACATTAGGCTTTTGAGAATGAACCGTTTCTCAAACCCGGCGGGAATGCCGGCGGGTGCCTTTCCTCATACCTATCCATAACCTAGCAGTCTTCGAAATTAATTTGAACAAGCTCGATAGCTCAGCGACAGTCCGCAAATACGCCCGCTGAGCGTGTTTTCGCAAGACGAGGTATACTTCGCTTTTCAGAGCACCTTTGGTTCTCAGCACAGCCACCCATACCGGTTTTAATAATACAACCTACATATATACACAGACACGCATACATTCATACAAATCACGATCGCAATCTACTTTTTTCTGACTATTCTATGTAAAATATGTAAAAGTTTCTGATTCACTGTATCACACCTCCACCCTCTACATCACTATCCAGATATGAAGCCGCACGTCTAAAACTTGTCTCCTTCACACTAGACGGGGAAATTCCCTCGCGCGGGGCGGGCGCGGGTGTGGGGGAGCGGCGAGACGGCCCGGTCGGCCGCCGAACCGCCGACGTTGAGAAGACAAATTATAGCCGTCCCGCCAGCCGCAGATTTATCGGGCGCGGGCGACAGATATTGCCGTGCGGCGGCGGCGCGGCGGTCGTTATTGATAGAGGCTCGCGATATGGATTTAGCGAATGTCTCTCAGCGGATCAGTGAACATGTCGTCGCCGCCCATAAACAGCTTCCAGCCTAAGCGACGACGTCGGCTTTGTTCGCGTCGCAGTTTTCGCTCGATCGGTTCGTTCCGTTTACAAATGCATTGTTTAAATGGCTATATCATTTAGTTGTTTTTTATGGAACCTGAAATGGATGACTACCGTTATGATACTAGACAATACACCATATCCCCGAAGAAATTAAGTGCCATGCTAGGACCTTCTCTTTTTGAGCACGGCTACACTGAACTGGATGGAAAACACGGACAATTTTCTTCGCCTCAACCATAGATCCAATGTGGTGGTACCAAACCGTGCGTACTTAACCGTACCATCTAGTAGGGGAATAGGACCTACAGTTTTAGATGGGTTTCGAACCATAAAACAACTCGCATTCGTAACGAAATGCACTTATGCAACTCTGAAAGAGAAAGTAAGTGGGGCATGACTACGGCTAACATTTGAACCCATAACATCTCGCATGAAAGGCAAGTCCTCTAGCCCCTACACCAGGATCTGCACGATATGATCAAGTTCATCGATGTAATTGAAATATAAATAATATTGTGATTAAATTTGACATGTATTCAATTCGTTAGCATTCATTAATGATTCACCAATTAAAAATACATCAGATGATACATAACAAAAGGTCAAAGTGCTAACGAAAATTGTCCGAATTTCAATGCAGCCGTGCAATTTAAAAAATCCTGGCACGGCACCTAGTTCCCATGAGGTGTGTTGGGCTGACATCATGGCAGTCTTTACTATGATTGCGGGCCCACCTTAAGGTGGCCCATCCCGCTCATCTCCCCATACAAAAGGGGAAAGAAGATCACGCCCATATTTCTTGTCAGAAATCGAAAATTTTGCTCAAAATAGCTTTATTTGGTCGAACTAGATGTCTGATGACCATTGGCATTGTAAAATTGTGTTTGGTTTCTAAGTTATAAGGTCCGAAAGTTCGAATTTATTTTTACAATAACTTTGGAGGTGGATTACGCAATGATAAAGTAGGAACATCTTAAAAAGATTAGTCATCAGACATAGCTTATTTAATCAAGATTTATAATCTATTTGGTTTTTGTTGGATTTTTGACTACAGCGGTGGTGGTTTACTTTTAGCTATAAGTCGTTTTGAAATTAAAATTTTCGTAAATCTTACCAAATCATACACTATGCACATTGTCTTTTTTGTGGACATGTTGCATCTTCCTCGTCACGGAGCCTGTCTTATTCTTTGAAACAGAGAAGGTCCCAGAGCGCAACAGAACGGTTTTGTACCGTGCCCGCGAATGAGTTAGGCCCGCCGGGTTGGGCCACCTTAAGGCTTGGGACCCTCGTTTTGGTGCACATTGGTGACAACAAGGCACCGAAGCCGGTGTTTACGCAAGTAGGGCATCGTTGCCGCCTCCGCTGGTGCACAGCTGCTCGATGTGTACAGAAATGCTCTGCAAATACTTGGCCTTTGCAAGACGTTTTAAATGTATGTCTGCTGGATTCACATTGTTCTCCTCACATATTGGAATTGAACGCCTATAAGCATCACCAACAAACGGGCTGGAAGAAAATATTTCAATAAAACTCCTGTCCGAGTTAAAATTAATCCAAAAACTGTTTCAATGGAAAATATTAATCTATTTAAGCTGGAGGCTAATACTATCATTGAACTTCACACAATTGGTTTGGTTTCAATGCACACAAATAAAAAAAAAAATGTCCGAACCGATCTCAGTTCATTCTTGTTCCAAAGTGATACGTCCTAAAACCAAAACAAAAATCGGTCGGGACAATTTCCATTAATGGTTTTTTCATATTTTGGAACAAAAGTTATAAAAAGGTATTTGGATTATTTTAGATTCGATATTCACACATTTTACGATCCCTTCGCAAAAAGCGAAAAAAGGGGAACGGTCTCGTGGACTGACTCTGATGTCTGTAGGTCACATTTTCTTCGTTTTGTTCCGTCTCCTATTAGCGTTATTTTTCAAATAATAATAATAATACCAATATAGTAGTTAGTAGTTACACCTATCTAGATGTGCACCAACTAGTTACTTTTGCTCTAAACGTCATATTTTTTGAGAAAAAGCTGAATTTCTGGAGCAAGCAATGATGGGACCGTGTCGGCACATGAACCATTTCTTTTCTCTATATCGGACGAGAGAATTACTGCAAATTTCATGATGAAAACCTCGCCATTTCATTATAGTGTTGAGCTTGTTGCATATAGGCACAAAAACACAATTCACTTTTAAAATCTTCGTACTCAATGAAAAACCGATTGCAGTCGTCTAAGAGTAATATTTTATCTTAGATGCTCCTATACGGTGGGAGAGGGCATAAATATGCAACTTCTCTTCGTAAAATAATTTTATATCTGAAGTTATCACATGTTACATTTTAGTTTCGTCATTTGGTGCTCTGTAGGTTCTAGCATAATCTGTGCAAGCGTGAGCATTTGGCGCCATAAATTTGCTTATTTTTCCCTCCGGAATTAACTCCTTAAGTTAGTGGTGGACGCATTCATAAGATCGCTTACATAATATACGTCCAATATTATATGTGGCCTTGTTATCAGAGACAGAATGAGTCCCTTTATGATACTAAAAATCATCTCCTAATCCACTGCGACACTCCAACAGTTTGCTGTTTCACCAATTTTTCTGTGAATCTGTAACGTCTCCAACAGCTCTCTTCATCATTCTCGCACCAGATACTCTACAGACACCGCCAGCGCTTTCATTGCTAGCGATCCAAGCATTGGCTGACTTCTACACATTGATCTATCACAGCACAGAAATGGCTTCGAGAACATAGTGAGAACATAGAGAGTCATTTTTCTGAATTCAATTAACCTGCATAAGGATCGTGTTTATTGTATTATGTTTGTTTTTTTTTACCATAAATTGTGGTCTGTATTGTTAAAGTTGAGCTGTACCAAGAGATCTTTTGTTTTAAGCCAAACATTATTTTTGTTATTGACCTGCAACTGTATTTCTTTTTTATCTTCCCAATATTCGCCTTATCATGATATTGACCTGTGTTTTTCTGTGCCTGATGCGTATTTAATTACTTTGCTGCAATTATTCGTCTTGATAAACTTGTACGTGTCTTGATAATTTTGTGTATTTAATGGATTCGACAATACCGTTACGTCGGTACGACGGGAATCGTTTCCGACGAATGTCACGACCAATACTTTTTCAGATTATTTTCAAAATTTGATTACTTTGATAACTACTACATGTTAAAGTATTAAGCAAAAATATTCTTCAATGAACACGATACATACTTACATTACTACACTATCTGAAACCTGTTGTTTTGTTTATTATTCTTGTACTTGTTCTGAACTTGCTTAATCAGTGAAATAAAGATTTATTATATTATTATTATTATTAATGCTTCAAATTGAGATGGCGCTGAAACTCAAATTGTACGTGTCTGTTTGATTGTCCTAAATAAAAACTTAATAAAATTAATATGTACTTTTCTATGCTTCAAATAAAAAAAAAAACATTTATTCTGCTACGGATTTAATGATAATGAGTTTATATCAGCAAATATACCTGGACATTTGTTAAGTGCACGTGTACCTAGGACCACAGCAGAGCAAAGATATCATTTACTTGTCCACGCCCCTGTTGTAGCGTGTAACCGGCAATATGAGAATGCACGGTTAATACGAGTACATTGAAAAATAGTTGTGTTCCAGGAAGTAGCTGTTTTCTAGAATTTAACAAAAATGCACAAGCTGTCAAATTAGAGGAACTGTAAATATATCGCAATGAACCAATTGGATAAGACGTCAACTTAGACAAGCATGCAGATGGCCACGACAAATCTGGACTACGAAATCGTTATTTTTAAGCATAAAATGTTTTCAAATTTATTTTTAAGGCGAGCTCACATCGCATTTTAATAACAATAGATAACCAATTTAATAAAAAAAATAACACTAATTACGAGCTAACACAGCTGGAAGACAAAACGTGAAAAAAAAAACAACCACATGAAGAACGAAAAGAAATTGGTTAAAAAATAGATATAAAACAGGTAAAGTAGGAAATATTTTGAACTATGAAATTAACGTAATGGCGGATTACTGCCCATTCATCCGATGAAAAGCATTGTTTAACGGATTTGTCTTATTCTATCTAAGATACTACAAATACATCTCAAACTTACATTCCAAGGTTGAAACTCAAATAGATTTGCTATTTAAATGCAATACATATTTAAACTTTCCAGTATAACTTTACTTGGTGCTTCCATCAACGATGTTTCGAAGTGGCGGACGAAAAAGTGATAGATCTTCAAACTCGAGGGCAACTTCTGGCTGCCGCAGAACAATGCGACGGCGGCAGGGACGCATTGCAGGTAAATAGTTGGAACGTTTTGCGAATAAGTCGCGAACCTGTTGGTGCATCGCTCGCCTGCAGCAGTGCAGCGCTGCGGCTAGACCCTGCTGGCTGCGAGAGTCGCAGGCGACCGCTGCAGCCGCTGAAGGGTGCGGCAGAGATGGGACGCTCCAAGTGCCATAACTCAAGACTAGAGACGCGGACGTGTGATTATGCTGTGTCGACTATCCGAACCACTTTCTGCTGGATGCTCGCACAATCTCTTAGCGTATTGTATTGTATTGTTTTATTGCATTCATAGGTAGCTAACGTACACTTGAACATGTCAAGAATCGTTATGCTATGCTATCGTTGTGTATGTAAGAACTGGCAAACATACTTTGCCAGTCACAAAATAAGTTTAAAACTTAATTCAAATTTAAGTAGTGAATTAATCAATACCACCGCTCACAAGAAAAACATAAGGAAAAACATTAAAAATATATATTAAAAAAAATATAATTATGAATCTTACAAACCATATCCTAAATCTGGTGCATAGTTAGTGCCATCGTCAATGTAAAATCACTCAAAAATATTTTACGAACTTAATCTAAATCTGGTGTATAGTGCCATCGTCGTGTTTAATATAGGACTTTTACAAACTTATTGTTCTAATCATTTTTAAATCTCCGCTTGGATATTTTTTATTTAATATGAGGCAAGAAAAATATGCTGCGCGTTTTTTTTTTATGAAAAATCTAGACTGAGTCAAGCGAAGCGAAAAGCATTCTGCTATATTCTCTGTATTCTCTTTGCGTCTCGTAACTCAGAGGCGCGGGGAGTAGTCGTCCATGCCAGTGGTAATGGGTTCGATCCCCGCCGCGTTTATACACCACTATCTTTTTCTTTCTAACGGTGGGTAGTTCATGTCGAGTTACTTAATTGCACTCGTACCCGGGCAACTAAAGTTGCTCAACTTGCAGTAATCTCTGTCGATGTCGTCGTTACGACAACATCCAGCAATCATATGGCTTATGGATAAGTATGGAACCATTCATGAGGCAATTAATTGCCCGCATATGGCGAGCAAGTGCGCAAATTCGATAAACAACTCACCGGCGGCGACACGAAAGGTATGGAGCGATGTGGAGCAATATCGCTGGGATAATTGCCGAAAATGTATGTGGGTTGCTCTGTATTGCTCCATCTATTACTCCAATATATTTGGCAACAGTTGCCCAACAATGAATTACCAACAAAATTGCCACCTTAAAAGAAAGACCAAACTGCCAACAACTTTTAGCTATCTTGCTTCTCTTAGCAAGACTCAGACTCGAATTCTATAATATCCGTCGACCTACCGTGGCGATCCCGCCCCGTTCCCAGCGTTCGCCCAGATTACACTAGGCGGCGCCTACCTCCACTTTTTCCAACACCTCATCTGCGTAAGTAGATTATTTCCCTCGCATGCGACCCGACGTGATGCGGAACAAACTGAGACGAACGAGCAATCGGGGACTGCGCCCCGCGGGGGAATAACTTGGAATATTCGTCTTCTCGGCAAGGAGAGGTGTCAACTTCCTGTGTTTGTTGCCAATTTGGCAAGAAGGTAGGTACATGATGCACCTGTAGAGTTACTATGGTAAATTACCTCAACAGACCTGTGGAGTTACTATGGTAAATTACCTCAACAGACCTGTGGAGTTACTATGGTAAATTACCTCAACAGACCAGTGGAGTTACTATGGTAAATTACCTCAACAGACCTGTGGAGTTACTATGGTAAATTACTTCAACAGACCTGTGGAGTTACTATGGTAAATTACCTTAACAGACCTGTGGAGTTACTATGGTAAATTACCTCAACAGACCTGTGGAGTTACAATGGTAAAAAACCTCAACAGACCTGTGGAGTTACTATGGTAAATTACCTCAACAGACCTGTGGATTTACTATGGTAAATTACCTCAACAGACCTGTGGAGTTACTATGGTAAATTACCTCAACAGACCTGTGGAGTTACTATGTTAAATTACCTCAACAGACCTGTGGAGTTACTATGGTAAATTACCTCAACAGACCTGTGGAGTTACTATGGTAAATTACCTCAACAGACCTGTGGAGTTACTATGGTACATTACCTCAACAGACCTGTGGAGTTACTATGGTCAATTACCTCAACAGACCTGTGGAGTTACTACGGTAAATTACCTCAACAGACCTGTGGAGTTACTATGTTAAATTCCCTTAACAGACCTGTGGAGTTACAATGGTAAATAACCTCAACAGACCTGTGGAGTTACTATGGTAAATTACCTCAACAGACCTGTGGAGTTACTATGGTAAATTACCTTAACAGACCTGTGGAGTTACTATGGTAAATTATCTCAACAGACCTGTGGAGTTACAATGGTAAATAACCTCAACAGACCTGTGGAGTTACTATGGTAAATTACCTCAACAGACCTGTGGAGTTACTATGGTAAATTACCCCAACAGACCTGTGGAGTTACTATGGTAAATTACCTCGCCAGCATCATCAGCCGTGTTTGGTTAATTCTGACTTTTAGTTACATTTCTTACCATACTAACCTGTAAATTTCAGCGAATGTGCACTCAGAAAGGGAAAGAAAGTTATGCATGACCGGGCGAGGATTTGAACCCAGACCTATCGCATGAAAGGCAAGTCTAGAGCCCCTAGACCACGAGCTGTACAAAAGGATATTGATGCTGTATTCATTGCATGTAGAGGCCTACTGTTCTCGTGAGACTCCACACAGGTGCACAGGTCCACGAGCACATTTTCGTGGTTCGCTCCAGTAACTGCCGTGTCTGTTCGAATGCACTTGAGTGCGCGTGTGCGGCAGAGCGCAGCGTAGATATGCAAGCGTCCAAATTCACATCCAAGAAGTTGTTCTATTTTTGCAAATGCAAGATATCTTCTCCTTTTTTAGAGTTCCGTACCCAAAGGGTGAAAACGGAACACTATTACTAAGCCTCCGCTGTACGTCCGTCCATCACAGGGCCGTATCTCGTGAACCGGAATAGGTTGGCAGTTGAAATTTTTACAGAGTGTGTATTTGTTGCCGCTATAACAACAAATAGGTAAAACTAAAAAAACCGGCCAAGTGCGAGTCGGACTCGCACACGAAGGGTTCCGTACCATCGTACAAAAACATTATGCAAAAAAATCGCGTTTTTTGTATGGGGGCCCCCTTTAATATTAACTATTTTTTTATCTTACCTATTTGTTGTTATAGCGGCAAAATAAATACACACTCTGTGAAAATTTCCGCAGTCTATCTGTTACGGTTACTGAGATACAGCCCTGTGACCGACGGACGGACGGACGAACAGCGGAGGCTTAGTAATAGGGTTCCGTTTTCACCCTTTGGGTACGGAACCCTAAAAAATATATAAATGGGGTGGCCCCAAACAAAAAACCTGTTTTTTTGTGTTAAGTCTTGTACGATGGTACGGAACCCTTCGTGTGCGAGTCCGACTCGAACATGGCCGGTTTTTTAAAAATCCATACTAATATTATTAATGCGGAAGTAACCGTTGCTTTTTGACGTCTAAACCGCTCAACCATAGCCCACTATTATGTTGTATATAAAAAAGATGAAAGACGCTATGGCTGAACAAATTTTGATTAATTTCGCTATAGAGATAGTCTGGTCCTTGGCGAAGGACATAGGCTACATTTTGTAGCGAAAATTAAACTAGAGGGGTGTGAAGTAGGGGATGAAAGTTTGTATGGGGAACTATTATAATGTCCAGGCAATCATTCTGCCCGACATCAGTCTAAATTACAAAAAATCATTGACCCGCAATGCCGGGTAGTTCAGCTAGTTATCTATAAAACAGCTACAAAAATAATATCTGCCCGGTTAATGCAATTGAAAAAAAGTGATATTAAATAAATGAATGCAACAATATTAAAAAGAAAATGAATAGCAACTTTGAAAACCATTTTAAAACCACTGATCAATTAACTACGTGTTTGGTATTTCGTGGTAGTTAAGTTGACTCAATGAACTAACACGTTTATCTAGATTTTTTTGTAACATAAATGACAGTTGAGATTTTGTTTTTACCTCTCATTGGATTGGGTCTAGTTTAATAAAAAAATAAGAACAAACACATACGGGCACAGATGTTGACTGATGAAATATACAAACAATCATACATTAGTGCTGTATCAAACGTACAAGCAGTTTCGACTACGAGGAATATAATTCACGAGATTTTCTCAAAAGCATCTAGGATAGTACAAAAGAATCCCGAACGGCCATTTCCTAATTACTAACTTTGCGCGTTTTCCATTAAAAAATTAGGAATTCGACGAATGGAGAAGTTACTAACGGCGGTGCCCAACTTTTGCGGGAAGTTTTTCTTCGAAACCAGCCTCAGACCTACCTGACATCTCTCATCCTAAGTACAAAAATGTGTACTAGCGGCTGGTGTTTTTTACTTGGCTAGTACCAAAGAAAGAACCCGCCAAGTAGATTTACGATGGCACCTCCTTGATTTTCTAAATAAAAATATAATTGAGCGGCTCGTAGCTAAAGACGCGGGGTATCGCCTCTCGTGCAATACTCTCTTGATGAGTGAGTGTATTTTGTGTAGGATCCCTTTTCTACTAGGAGTAACCAGCCCGCCCGGATTGGTAACATCGCATTGGATAAATATGGTCGAAGCTATCGAGCATTGTCCGTGTTTTCCATGCGGTCGTGCTCATCGAGGGAAGGTTCTGGCATGCGCCCAATTGCTTTGGGCATGCGGTGTGTTTGGCTTATATTATGGAAGTAGGCACGAAGATTGACGATTGGTGGCATTTGCCATCCATGTACAGTTTCTTAAAAAATACTCGTATATGAATTTCTTTGACCCATGAAACTTCAAATTCATTATAGTACCCTCAATCCTCGAGTGAATATTTCCAAGAATATTTCCTCAAAATTTCAAATATCTGAGTCCATAGTTTAGGCTCTGCGGTGCTTGTCAATCAGTATCGATATTGTTTGTATCATAGACCTAGCATGCGCGCGCAGAGGTACATCCTATTTCTATGGTTTGTATAGAAGATTTTCTTTTTGCCGCCATTCAATAGAAAAAAGTTTACACACAGACTTTGCCTGTTATTAATTGATATTCTTGCTTGTCCTTACTTCCCACTTAGTGTGTTTTCCTTGCGGGTAAAATATACGACGTGAAAACGGACAATAGTATGAATGTTTGAACAATCCATCAGGGCCAAGTCTGATAATAGTGGGTAAATATTACGTAACGTGCATAGGTCCCAACCTAATTTAACGTAAATTTAGTACGAATTATTTATAAATACTAACATTTTTTAATACTTTTTAAGGGTTTCAAATAAAGTGCAGAAATGTTAACCCTGATTGCGATAATTACCTCAACACATATTATATTTTGTTGCAAGGTGAATAGTACCCCATCACCCAGTTAGAGGCAGACCATATGGTGGCCTAGCCTGGGCATATTTTTATAGGGAAGCTCCCTATAATATAATATCCATCAGATATTTAGGTTAAATCTGGAGACTTTAGCCGCTGGACAGTGTGTCTAATCGATTTTTGTAGAAATATGCTGTTACTTTGAGAATATTTTTATTTATTTAGTTTATTATTTTTATAATAATATATTTATTATTATTATTTCTTCTCAAAAATGAAATTAAAAGCGAAGGTTAGTTCAGGAATCTATGGTTGCTGGGTAAATACCAATCATAGGCAGACCTTACTGCATTGTACTTCACATACTTTTTTTTATACTTTCACATACAAACCACCCCGTACAGTAGTAGTCGATGCCTTACCAGATTATCTTTTGAAATTGCCTGTAAATGATTTATGAAACCGTCGTCTGGGCGGGCGGCGCTGGCGGCACGCTAGGGCGGGGGAGGAGGGGTGTGGGCGGAAATCTACTTATGCCTGAGCCCAGTAAGTACCCTAAAGTGTGTATTAAACTTTTATTTTTTAAGATCTCTCTAACCGACGCAAAATACTCGGGGCTCAGCACGGAAGCTTCAGGTTCTTACACGTCGGACGCGGAAAAACTTCTTACTTTTTTAAAAGCTTACCATTCTGATAGGATCCATTAGGGTAATTATTTTGAAAGCGAGTGGCTCCTGTAGCTTCGAAGCGACAGTAAAAATGGTCGGTGGTTGTATTTTTTGCTCTTAATGGTACCTGCATGGAAGCAATACAATTGACACACGGGCATTATACTATTAAATCAATACATTTTCTTACTTAAAACTTGTGTTTTATATTAAAATTACTTGGACGTATTTTGGGACATCTACGGGAAATAGTCGCAGCCAACCATGTTTTTGTGTTTTGCAAAAAATGGAATTGAATTAAAGAAAGCACAAAAATGTTCAAATACCAAACATTATTAATTAAAGAAATATGCATACAAGCTTTACATTCTTAGGGCCCTGAACTAGATAATATCTGTCTTGCAGAGGTATTTTTTTCTTTTGCGTTTTCAAAAAAACAAGATCCGACAACTAATAAAAATATTTATGCAAATATTATTAAAGTTATCGCCTTAAGGGGGTGTTATCACCCGATCACATTCAGTTCCATAAAGGCTTGCATGTAAGCACCTTATAATATTTTTTTAAAATAACTAAAACTGATTTTTACATTTAAAAAAATATGAAATATGAATTGGTTATTTTAGCTGTATTTGAAACTTATAATTATAAATATCTGAGGCTCTTCTTATTTGTTAAATTTTGTTTTTAAGCATTTGTATACATTTTTTATCTGTCTGAGCAATCAAAGAATCGGGGTCTTACAGTTTTGTCTGTAAATTATGTCTAGACCATCAAGTCTATAAATGTATTTCTTTCAGTATCGAAATTCGTTGCAGGTATTTTTAAATTAAAGTAAATGATGTTTTACTTACTGCCTTATGGGACTGAATGCAATTAGGTGCTAACACCCCCTTAATATTTTAATTTAAAACTCAATTGAGAAACCAGAATAACAAATCAAATCTAAAATCAACAATAAATATTTTCATAATTGTAACATACAAAATCAAATTTGTATGTAAAAATAAATTTATGTAATATCATTAAAAAAAATGTACAGTAAGGTTTGAATTAAAAAAAAAACGATAACATCGGAATCATAAAAATTGATTGACTGATCATGAAAATGGGCGCAGCAGTTTTCAAATTATTTCCAATGTTTACGGGAGGGCAATTTTTCGATTGTCACGGAAAAACTTGAACTGACCAACCCCCGCGGCAGGCGAGGTGGGCGGCGGAGGTCGCAGGGCGGCCCGCCCACCAATAATCCGCCCATCCGAGACATCGACCGTGTAGCGGTGATGGATTCGCTATTAAAGAGAGACTCGTAGCAGATGGAAGATCTACGTCGAGCCTCCGTATATTAGCTTTATGCACTCTTTAGTGAAAACCGTGCGTGTTGCGAAGTTTTTGAATAACATCGCAATATGAAACATTCTTGGACGCATAATTCGGTTTTTAGCGCAGCACTGGTAACAATATCGTTGTAGAATTTAGTCAGGGTTAATTAAGCGTTAGATGAAACATAATTAATCTTTAAAGATAACGTTTTGGTTTTTTTAAGTAACTAGACATGGATGGCCAATACCAAACTGACCGTCTGATATTAGTCTAACACACCACTTGGGAACTAGGTACCATGCCAGGACCATCCTTATGTTGTTTGGCTTCATTAAAATGATCAATTGCCGCTTCGACTATCGTCCATTCAATGCGATGGTACTAACTCGGGCGGGATTAAGCCTATCACCTAGTAACTTAGGGTTGCTGTTTCTATTGTTCTTTGTTCTTTGCCTTAAACTGTTCTGCCAAGGAATTGTTTGGCAGTAGCATTTAGATTTAAGTATGTATTTCATAATTGTGGACGGAAAAATATGTTATGTAAACCCGTGAAGTTTCTTTGCGGGCTCTTCTTTACTGGGTTGATCGAATCCGCGGATCTTTGTGACGTAACTTGGTGTAGTTTGACTACCAAAAAGTTTAAATAAATGAAATGAAAAAAAAAATTAAAAGAGTAAGGAAGAGGACCTACAGTTTTACGTGGAGTCCAAACTATGGCCAGTCCCAACGGTTGAAATTGGTCACCCATCCAGAAGCTAACCGCGCTCGGAGGTGCTTCACCGAGCTTCCCGAATCGCCAGGCGTCGCGCCACTGGGCTACCAAGGCTGTTTACTTGTGCGTGTGTTCATACTTCAACTCCTCCTAAACGGCTTGACAGAATTTCATGAATTTTGTTTGTATGGTCTCTGGATGGTTGTTAGTATTCCGGGAGGTCATGACGTTTTTGGTCACGATAAGGTAAATGGCTGAATCTGGGTTCACATGTTAGAGACCAACCTTCTGATGCTAAATATGTCGGTCTGCCTGCGCCAAGTGGTAGCGTTATCTAGATTGGCTATATGAAATAGTAGCTGGTATGTACCTGCTGATGAATGTACTGATTGTCTGGAAACATTGATACCTATTAATTATACAACAATAACCAGTCGGTTTTTTAATGAAATACTTAAATATACCTAAAGTTATATCTGTAACCGAAATCGCCTATAACTAAGAAATTCAATTAAAGATTTGTTCAGTTTTTGTATTGCTAAGCAAGTATGTACTGATACTTTCATGCTGCGTCATTTACATCCATTTACCTTATCATATATATTGTTTGTCACCATAACTACTTTTTCAATTGCCTTATCTAGGTAACACAACCACTTGGATCAGGCAGACTGACACATTTAGCTTCAGAGGGTTGGTCTTTATCCCGTGAACCCAGTTTCAGCCATTTACGTTATCGTTACCATTTTTGTCTTACTATACAAGCTATACTTGGCCACGTCGGTGGGGCTATCACCGAGATCAAGACGACTTCCAAAATGAATCTGACCCGAGCGCAGCCCGAGAGAGGGAACCTCAAGTATTTAAATTATAAATTCACGGAAAAGCTTTTTGTTCACTCCTCTCGTCCTGCCTCGCGTCCAGAATCCGGGGCGTGGCTTCAGGCGTATCCTTCAGCGCACCTCGGTACACTGTTGGATCGCATCACGCTGCGCATAGCGTTCTGCCTCCGCGTGGGAGTAAAGATATGTCAACCACACACCTGCCCCTGCGGCTCGCCGGTCGACACTTACGGCCGCCACGGTCTTTCATGTGCCAAGAGCGCTGGACGAATGTCACGCCACGCTTCCCTTAACGACCTGCTAAAGCGCTCGCTTGCGACTGCAAAGATCCCCAGCCACCTCGAGCCCCCCGGAATCTGCCGAGATGACGGGAAGAGGCCCGATGGGATCACCCTCTTACCCTGGTCGCAGGGGAGAGCTTTAGCATGGGACGTTACGTGTGTGGACACCTTAGCCGCAAGCCACTTAGACGGCTCCTCCCGTGCCGCGGGTTCCGCCGCAGCGAAGGCGGAGGCGCTCAAACACGCCAAGTATTCATCCCTGAAGGATCAGTTTGAGTTCCTTGCCTTCGCCGTTGAGACACACGGCACGTGGAGTGACGACGCGTGGCAGTTCGCCAATAGATTGTGCAAGTTGCTGGTGGAGGCCACTGACGACCGGCGGGCTCCTTCTTTTTTCCGCCAGCGGGTGTCTCTCGTCATTCAGCGGGGGAACGCGGCATCCGTCATGGGGACAATGACAACGGGACCCATGATGGATGATTATTTTTACGTTTAGATAAGTCAGTTATATATTTTTTTTTTTTTTTTTTCTTCTCTATTTTTCAGTTTTATGTATATCTTATTTTAATTGTGTTTGTATTAATTAAATAAATTTTGTTCACGTCGATATCTTATCATCTAGGAATACATTAAAAAACATCACATCTAAATCAAATACAGCCTGTCTTTATTCTATGGAATAAGTGTCATAATAAACCTCAAGTATAAGGAGAAATGTAGCATTGTTTTTGCGTTCATCTTTAGAATAAATAAACATTCCAATTCAACAGTACTTGCTGTTGTTAACTTACTGTTTCACCCTCGTGCCTAGTAGTCCAGGATCAGGCGTCAAAATGAACTACGTTATAAGCCTTTCAATATATTTTAGTATTATCATGGAATGTTACATACCTACCCGCCGTCTTATACATTTTATAAACTTGTCAGATTTCTGTATAATTGATTAGGGACTGGAAAACGCGTTTGATTGAAATTATTGATTTTTTGTAACATTGTCTTACTCATTATCTCACACCATCGTATTGGTTGAATCATAACCTGCTGTATTGTTTTGCGTTTGTGTGTGTGTTACAAGCCGTGAAGTAGAAATTCGGTACGTCGAGTCGTAGGCCTACACGCAGGTAGCTCCGACATTGTACCGGCCCGCCTTTCAGTATGCTTAGTGCCGCCAGCTATGAAGTGCGCTTGATTCGTTCGTTCGTGATTTGACTCAAATGTGTTGATTTGGTTGTTATTATGTAAATAAGTGGTGTTTCTACAAGCAGTGAACCTCTAAAAATCATACACAAGAAAGTTAGTGAAGTGTGTGCGCCAAAATATGTGTGACAGTGACTGGATTTAAATGTTTCCGAGTACTTATAGTCCCATTCTGTTAAATAAAAGAGCTAGTTTAGTTATATATAATTTAGGTGGTTTTATTTTGTTTAAGAATTATTTTGTTTCGCACTATATGCATTATTTGATTAAATAAGATTAGATTTATATAATAAAGAAGAATTCTTAATGTAGAATCCTATATATAATGTCGATATCTATTCTGAAAGTTCAATGTAGCAGCATATTTAAGTGAAAACGTATTTAGACATGGCAACAGATTAAGGTGGCCCAACCCGCTCATCTCCCCATACAAAAGGGGAAAGAAGATCACGCCTATATTTCTTGTCAGAGATCCAAAATTTTGCTCAAAATAGCTTTATTTCATTGAACTAGATGTCTGATGACCATTGGCATTGTAAAATTGTGTTTGGTTTCCAAGTTATAACGTCTGAAAGTTCGGATTTTTCGCGCGTTTTATACAATAACTTTGTAGGTAGATTACGAAATGATAAAGTAAGAACATCTTAAAAAGATTAGTCATCAGACATAGCTTATTTAATCAAGATTTATAATCTATTTGGTATTTGTTAGATTTTTGACAACAGCGGTCGTGGTTTACTTTTAGCTATAAGTCGTTTTGAAATTAAAATTTTCGTAAATCTTACCAAATCATACACTATGCACATTGTCTTCTTTGTGGACAGGCTGCATCTTCCTCATCACGGATCCTGTCTTATTCTTAGAAACAGAGAAGGTCCCAGAGCGCAACAGCACGGTTTTGTACCGTGCCCGCAAATGAGTTGAGGCCGCCGGGTTGGGCCACCTTAAACGATAAAGATATGTATTTTAAAATGACTCCTTCCTGAAGCTTCATATACCTACGTACATATTAAACATATTGAACTAGACATATTACATAATCATTAGTCAAGCTCAACACAGCAAATAGTATTTAGGAGCTATCCCAGGGCCTGCCTTAATCGCGGAAAATTGTCATTGATAAATATGTAGTAGATATGAATTTCCTTGTGTTTGAGGCAGGTTCTACTACATAAAGAAATTATGCCATTTTGTAGATATATCTAGCAAATATGATGTCCTCTATCTTTTTCTACTAAATAATGTTTACTAATGAAAACATTAATTCAAGTGATGACATGTACAGTTGTATATGTTTGCAGATTATATGTAGTAAATATTATATTTTTTGTGTCTTATGTGGTTGCGTCAATAATTGAAAATGAATGTTTGAATATCTATCTATGTTTGGAGATATTTGTGCTTAGAAAATAAGAACCAATAAACTAAATATAAATAATACATATATTTTATTTTAGCTCTACTCTCAAAGTAATGCACATTTTTCACAGTAACAAATTAATTATAACGTATTAATAAAATGATTAATTTATTACATTAATTCCAATCACGAAATAGCAAACAATTTATGATCATTCACTCATAAAAACTATTGCTAAAAGATACAGTTACATTAATTAAGTAAGAAAAGGCTAATTAATACCTAGAACAAGGCTAGAATCAGCGTCTTTCGATAATATTTTGACCTCAGCTCGATAAGATAGAAAGAGCCTTCATACAAAGCTAAGATATCGGTCGGCCTACCACTAACTGAAAATAGGACGCTGCTAATCCTACTTCACGGCTTGTAACACACACACAAACACAAAACAATACAGCAGGCTATGGTTGAATCCATCGAAGGGTATTTATTTTATTCATTTATTTATTTTAGGAAAAACAAACAGAGTAACATAGAAAACTTAATATAAGTATTAATAAATTGCTTAGAAAATATGTTACTCCAGCTTCGTATTTTACAAATTTAGCAAAAGTAGCAGGACGAAGCAGTATATGTATAGTGTAGAACAGAGAAACAAAATTAGAAAAACTTACAGCTATTGATTAACTTTCATATAAAAGATGTTATATGCTAGTAAGCAAACCACAGTCGATATTGTCGTTGCAATGCCTAAGTGTATCATCCCGATCGAATAGTGGGGTGACCAATGCGATGGCACCAAGCTAGATGACTAACAGCTAGTAAGTAGGGGAGGGTACCTATAGTTTTACATGGATTCCGAACCTTTCAGTAACCAACCAGTATTCTCAATGAAAATGCACATTTCAATCTCGAATAAGAAAGAGGTTCATACCTCGGAATTCGAACCCGCTGTCTCCGATAAAAGAACCACAGACGTTAACCTCTAGGTCAACCCACACCACCAAGGCGGGGCCTGCAGTTCGCTTGAATTCAAACCGAGATAGCAGCGGCCGGCAGCGACTCGACAAGCAGTTTCAGTGTCAAATGATTTTAAACTTTATATTATTTTTTTAAATACATAGTTTCGCATGGTCGCGCGACCGCCCGCGGCACTTCGAGCAGTCTAGAGACCACACCAAGTGGCGGAGAACGGCTGGAGACATTCACGGACTAATAATAAACATCTATTGCAGCGTATTGTCCGCTGCCAAATGGTATTCTGACTAATCCGGATGCGATGCTCCTGACGCAAAGTACCGTAAGCGTTGACAGACGCTCGCTAGAGCTGTCATCTGTCACACGTGAATACCGCTTTTCCATAGCCGGCTATGGCTTTGCGAGTTTCACGCTAACCTGCGCCAGCGTTTGCGTTAACGTCTGTTTTATTGACGCAAAGACTCCGTGAATGCCTCTCCTGCTCGCGACAAACATGCTTTGTCACTGACAGCGCTCGCCGCGTCACTGCCGGCCGCTGCCATCTCGGTGTGAATTGAGCCTTGCACCCTGCATACTCAACGGGTAAACGTCTTTCTAGCATACCCTAGCTCCAGGTCTGTACTTGCTACGCCTGCAGGTAGGCTGCCGCCGCCACCGTCGCATTGTTCCAACACATTACTGCGATGACTTGCCGCTCGGCGCACAAAGGAAATAATTTTCCGGTGATGATTTAATGATTTTCCCCGGCGATTAGGCCCGCGCCGCATCGCCGGAACACTCCATTTATCATTTTCATTAGCCCATATTAACTCCGATTTAGTTCGCAGACAAAACAGTGGCAGGGAATGAATTTCGCTTTGACAGCTTAATGCGCAAGCCCGCTGAGGATCTATTAGCTGTTTTAAATAGTCATTAATGAAAATTGGATTAGCGCAACCTTCTCGTGAACCGTAAAGGGTTAATTTGCTCAATAAAGATAATAGACACGATAAGAACAGAGACAGGAAATAACTTAAGAGGGATTCGGAATGAATATCGAAGATGAGGTTTGCCAACATGCATTTCGGAAAACTTCGGAATATGTTTGCGATATAAAGCCATGTCAACAACCTCACCTCCTTAATCGTCATTGGTACAGAAAAAAAAACTTAATATTCTTACTGGCAGTATAAATATTAACAGCAGATACCTGATTCCCTAAAGATTATCCGATTGTGGAAAAAGTCGTCAAGTTAATCAATGTTTAAACACGTTAGTTTTAGTGACCCATATGGGGTTGACTCGGCCCCCATCCACACAGTCCTTAAAAACACGTCACGTGTTTAATCATACGTTGATGTTAATTTTACTTTCAAGTCAAGCGGCCCTAAGTCTTGCACTATTCGTAAACAAATCTTCAAAGTACAGTAACAGAAATAATACTGTGACTGTACTTCATTAAAAAAACCAAATTCTCATTTTGAATAAAAGTATAGAAGTTTTGCTTGATAAATATGTTGCCATTCCAATCTGAAAACTAATTTGATCAGAAATCATTTAGAACAGCACCTAAAAACAGATCTTTAGTAACATATGTTTTTTTTTCTTTCATAAAACGTTAAAAGTAAACAAAAAAACGCTATAAATTCTAAATAACTCATGATTGGATCCATACATGTTTACAATACTTGAGTTCTTCCATGACGCCGTTTCGTTCGGCGCATGGCTTTTCGGATACCTGTATAGAACTCAACCTTTCTTATTAAGCTTAAATAGTTTTCGCTAAACAACTAATAACAATCAATGCTAAAATACTCAAGACGCAGCGCAGCGGAAACAATAGAACACGTACGTTGTGTTGCGTAAGATTCGAGTTCGTCTCTGCCCAAGCCGCCATTGCAATAACGAGAGCTACTGTCCTGGCGTCTTGCGCTGGCAACACAAATAAACTGGGAGGAAGTTTTGACTGCCGGCAGGCGACCGAGCCGCGCTGGAGCGTGCAATATCGCGGCGACTGATGCGGGGCGTCTGCAACCTATCTGCTCGTTCTGGGAGAGCGGGCGGGGACACACTGCGTCTTGCAGAAATATTGCGATTAATGTGTTTTCATGTCGATAGACTGCAAAGAGATATTTTGATGGTCGACGACTGTAAGATAGTAAGGGATTTCGAACTCCAGCGTAACTGCATGAAAGGCGACCGAAGAGATACCGGTAGAGACATTTAATTGGAACTGGATATGTCAAATACCACCCCTACTGTCATATAAGCCCAGTGGCGCGAAGACTTGCCGTTCGGTAAACGAGGTGAAGCATATCAGGGCACGGTCGTGTTGTGGATGAGTGCCCTTTTCGACCGTTGAGACTGGCTGTGGTTCGGAGGTAATGGGTACTATAGTTGGTATCATCGTATTGAACGAGAGGTCGTAGAAACGGCAAGGAAAAGTGTTTTCAATCCAGTTCAATGTAGCTGAGAGGGCCCTGGCATGGCAACCCAGTGTTAGGCTAATATCATGATAGTATTTGTGGTAGCCATCGATGTCTAGTTCCTTAAAAAAAACCCGTCATGGCCACCCCGGTTGTTCTAGTATGTGGTAGGATCAGATATTACGATATATGCGGATAATTAATAACTAACTCATATCTAGTGACTCAATAGTCATCCGTGCAAACTGTTAAATGTTTGATTTAAAAAATGCATGTATGAGCAAATTGAGATGAAGTGGGAACAGTGTGTCCCGCGCGCAAAACCTGCTGATTCGCGCTTCGAGTTTTAAAGCAAGCGTCCAAGTTGGGATCGGTTATTTACGGCGGAGTCAGAGTTTGACAGCCGCAGTTTTTCGAAGCTCTCGCCCCGGCGGCATTTCATACTTTAAAGTGGTTCCGGCAAACTTTTTCGGTGATAAAATATTTAATAACGCCCATGAAGTTTCCTTAAAGTTTTTCAGACTTGTTTCACGAAACACCGTATTGTTTGGATCGGAAAGAGCTTCGGATTTTGGAAATTTCAACGATAACTTTATGGAGAGCAACTTTTTTGAGTGAAAAAGGCGGGATTATGAATCCTTTATTAATTGGTATCTACCAACATTGGCTACATTAACGTGGATCACATTTTTTTTATTTAACCGTACATGTATGGCTAATTACACATCTACCGCCACGATATTAGCCCACAACCAAATATTAACAAGGTACAATGCCAGGGCATTCCTTTTATAACACGGCTGCATTGAACAGAATGGAAAACGCGGACAATTTTCATCGCTGCTTCAGCCAACGTTCATTCAATGCGATTTTCACCTTACCGCATAGTAAGGAACTACCGTTTGACGTGGAATGCAAACCACGCAGGATCAATCCTCTAGTCGTCTCTTACGACATGCACAGGAAAAGGTACAATGGATCCAATTGTATTATTTTTACAATCCGGAACTCACAAAGCACAAAGTACAAGGCTGGATAGCATTATGTTAGCACTAAAAAACTAATATCTGGTAATATTTTTTGGTAAACTGCTACACTTTTTAAGAAATAAACCTCTATAATGTATTTTTTTTTTTGTTAAATTGAGAAATAATTTTAATTGTAACCAATGCTTTCCTTCTATCAGTCTCATAGATTTGTTTTTCCTAAATAAAATTAAAATAGTAAAAATCATCTGAAAAAAAGGCTGTTTCTCGTGATTGCATTGGTATCGGCATGGAAGGGTTTATAAAAAATAAAACGCAAATGTATTTTCATACTTGTATGTATATTCAATAAAACTATACATTGGTAAATAAAAATCAATGGAAAAACCATGTTCGTTCAGTTAAGAGTGTAAAAAAAACCTAAAAAACCGACAAACCTCGTAAGCTGCCTTGTGATTGGAATAATAGGACTGCGTGAGTCGAAACAATGCGACTTAACTAGCGCCGACCTAGATTCAGGCAATATTGGATAGTCGTAAAACACGCAGTATACCGATTAACATGTGTTGTTTCATTTCTGTATTTCCGAACTCTAGGTATGTTAGATGCAGTCACAAAAAATAAATGCATTCCTCAGCCAAACTGATGCACATATATGTACCGTGCTCCATACTACTAATTATTTTTCATCATACTAAATGGCTCAAAGAATTTTTAAAGTGCGTTCAATGCCTTTCCTAATGCATGGCTTTCGAAAATAGTAGAATCACAAATTGGGTGGATACGAACCTAAAACGTATGTTTTTTCTTTTAAGTAGTAGTGACTAATTTTAAATTAATTTTTTTTTCGCAATCAGTACAGCTTTACTTTCCACATATTTTCGAAAACATTGCTCAATAAACCAAAAACATTAAGCAGGCGTATTCAGGTAGACTTAGTAGATAAGTGCCGACACATACTGTGGGTAGTTGTAAATAAAACTAAGGAACTCACAAAGGGGGAGTAACAAACATCGTACCCTCTGTACTTGTATTTTTTTTATAAAAATATTTAGCTTAACTTATTTCTATACCTATACGAAGAGTGTACTTTAGATACGCACACGGTGTGGTAGGTAGGTACTTAACATTTGTTTGATATGACACTAAAAGTTCAGAGCACCACGGTGCTATGCGCAACCAAGACGCATAGCACCATATAATCTACGAATTACTCACATCTTTGCAGTAGTATTTACAGTAGGAAGATCGCTCGCAACATGGAAACATTTTGATATATGTATTTCATTACCTAATTCAGGATCGCAGTTACATGTAGCTATACGATGGCAAGACGGGGAAAAATATCGCAGAGTAATTAATAATATCTAGGGACACAAAAAAAAAAAAAAAAGAAAGATGGCTTTACAAAATTCGAATTATTTAGTATCACACCTCGGACCGAGGTGTGTACATACATGTTTACTTAACTAATGATGATACAAAACAGAATATGGCATAGTTTTATCACATGTCAACATAAAGGCATTGTAAAAAAGGCTAAATAAAAAATCAAACCATAATCGGAACCACACAGTTTTGTTTAACATTCTTACTCATTTATAACACGTGAAACGTAATAGATTCGGCTGCCTAACTAACAAAACAATTTAAATTATCTTACACATACAATACGGATATTAATTGTTAAGGGTCCCACATCAATAAATACAAGTTGTATACTTTCTCTAAACAGTAACAGATCGAAATGTTTAAGGGGGTGTACGCATCAAAGCAGGCGGCGACACGGTCGTACGAACTATTTCTGCTATAACTAACTCCTTAAGAACGGCCCGTAAGCTATGCTCCCTATACAAACGTAGTTTACTAATCATTTGGAAACCGCTATTCCAATTGAATTGATATTTAATATATAATATCAGGTAACAAATATCTGTGTCTGCATGCTTTTGTTTTTTTGAAAAATCCAAACTGAATGAAATGAAAGCAAAAAGAAAATCTTCATACGAATTTTGTTTTCTCTGTGGTTTGACCCAGAATACATTTACCGAAAAAACAAAGGCATGCAGACACAGATATTTGTAGCCTAATATTGGATACCAAATATCAAGTATGTTGGAATAGTGGTTTTCAAATTATTAGTAAACTACGTTTGTATGGGAGGCGAAATTTTCTGATGCTTACGGGCCGACCATAAAAAAAGGAAGTTACCAATTATAAAGTGTATTGACGAACACACTAAGTCATGTATTTAATGACAAAAAACAAATTTAAAAAATGCTACATTTGTGAGATAATTATGAGGCATTCTGAAAATCTCACAACTGCTAGTACTTTTTTTATAATTTATTAATGCACTAGCTGCGGTACCCGGCTCCGCTCGCGACAATTTAAAAACATTTTTTTCATGTCGACTTCATCATTCAAGCGGGAATAAACCATACACGTTCACAAACATTTATTGAAATCGGTTTTTATGGTTTCAGAAATTAGTGTGCACAAACATAGTGAAATGTGATTTATATAGACTGTGTGTGCCTGCCAAATACTGCCAATACAGTTAAAGGATGCAACTTCCTATTTTTGGGGAGTTTTAGCAGAAATAGCGACGAAAGACTGTGGCGCCATCTACATGGATACAGACACCCCCTTAACCCATTCTGTCTCACAAGAAAGTATTGTGATAAGCATTCTTAAAAACACATTAATCAGTCGGTTTAATACTCGAACAACCCTCGCCGCAACCCTCACAACTTCGAGACAATAGGATCGAACCACCCCCATAGAGTTATATACATACACATTACTTAATCTATAGCTATGTATTTACACATTTCATATGTACACTAGATAGTGATCTCGCATTGAGTTGATTAAGGCAACGTGTGCACGTAGAATATATTCACAAGCAAATTACTCATACGGCTAACTTTGACAGGAACACGCAATCCGCATGGATTGGAACAAATGGATTGTATCCACCGGAAAGGTAAAAACTCATTAGTGATATTTGTAATTGTTGGTTAAGTAAAATCATGCTTAAATTCTATGAGTTATTTCACTGGGATTTTTTTCTGCGGATTAAACTTTGCGAATTAAAGACATGCATAATACAAATAAAGCAAAGGTTATAATTTATACATACTTACATAGTAGTAAGACTGCTTCAGGTCCATTTATCGCCTGATTCTATAATTTGTGGTTGATCTTTGCTTACCAGATTTTTAGTTGGTTTGAGTTTCTAGCATGTCCACAACAACCAAAATTACATTTTTTTTTTTAAATTAAGTAGACTGAACTTTTTCTTATTAAAGTAGTTTAGTATCTGACATATCCATTAATTAGAATATTTACAGGCTGACTCCGGAAAGGGTCTCGGTGGTCGAATTACAACCATTTCAATTTCTAACCTCAATATTTTTGGGGCCCATTTCCAGTTGCAGAGCAAAAGTTTTTAATCACCTGTCAGAGGAACAAGCCCCTCATGCGTCGCGAGTTCCGTAAACACACGTATGATTGTGCGCAGCTCAAACGTCACCACTACACGCTCGAGCTGTACAATGCGATTCAAATAAGAATAGGATAGAATCACCACCATTTTGAATGTCAAATTGCTATAACGCAAACTTCAGTACTTTGCTGCAGTGTTGCCGCGTACTTTCCCTCGCGAATTTGAGTGAAGTTAGTCACGAGCCCCGTCATATTCTTATTTGAATTGCGTTGTATATGAATAATTGAGAAAACCTAAAAGACAGTGAGCGCGGTCCACACGAGGAGCGCGGCGCGCGGCGGCGGCGGCGAGCGCGCCCCCGCGCGGGGCGCACGTCGCGCGCGTCACACGTCCGTGTGGCGCACGCCGGCGGGGGCGGCGGCGGCGGAGGGGGTGGGCGCGGGGGACGCGGGCGAGGGGAGGTGCGCGTCCGCGTGCGGCGAGTCGTTCTCGCAGTCGGACTCCTCGATCTCGCACAGGTTGGTGGAGACGTCGCTCGCGGAGCGGCCGAGCAGGGAGTTGCGCTCCTCTGTGCGACAAAGAAAATGTTACGACCTCCGTAGGACACGAGCCGAGCGCGAGTTTGACTCACACCGTAACCAGTTCCGCTACAACAGTTGGGCTAACCTCCAAAAATCTTTTCATAGCCTAGCTGATTTATTAGACTACTGGCGTGGCGTCTTTAGGAATTGGTGTTGAAGAAGTAGGACACGTTTGTGCAGGTTGGCCCAACAACTGTACGCCTTTTTAGAAAAAATACCAAACTGAGGTTACAGTTTTCCTTCGGAAAAGGGTTCTTTAGAGTAGATTCACAAGACTGTAACCACCTCTTGTACACGTAGGAACATTTCGTTTAAATTTAAATGCATCAGCTAGGTTGCTTTGACTAAAACGCTTGCCAATTCTGTTCCACGTCTCTACCAATACATACAAATCAACTGGAATAACAAACATTAATTTGTGATGATTTTTAAAGCAAGTAAAATCAGAGAGTCATTGGACCATGTCAATAAAGGATATGCTGTAGAAAACTTCCTCTCATTGCTGTCCCACGTACGGAGATGGAAAAAAACCATCGAAATCCTGATGTGGTTTAAGATTTCTTTTCGACTACTGCACTACCTATTCCGGAAGTTTCAACAGGCCTCCCCGAAAATACCTGTCAACGTAAGATGCAAGGTATGCAAAACACAGGATCACCAAAACTGACCTAGCATGGTGATGACGGAGGCCCGATCGTCGTCGTTGTAGCGGCGAGGCGGCGGGAACCCGTACGGCGGGTCCCGACCCGTGTCCGTGTCGGTCGAGGAGGGCGCGTGATGCGGCAGGTACGTGTCCGGGTGAAGGAGGTAGCTTCGAGCTGTTGAGTCAACGACAATACTACAGCGGTTTCTGGACACCGCAGCATAATATGGTGAGGGGGGACGGCTTGAGATTCCTCGACATATGATGGGGATAGGATGTACTGACTATTTATCATTTAACCCGCCGGCACAATGGCGGAAGAAGGTGGAAAATGAAGGGATAATATTACGGCTAGTCATTTCTAACGACTTTTCTGTGTCATCGCGACATAAACGGAGTATAAGGGCCAGTGACACCTCGACACATCACCGTAATGGCGGGAGGATTTTACATCATTTAGAAGTTGTGTAGTGGCGAAAGAGGGGAGGATGTTTTGACTAGTAATTCTTTGAGATGTTAGTGCAGTGGACGGGCTAGTGATTTCTCGACATATTTGTGTAGCGACGCGAGGGCGCAAAATGCACAGGCCTGTGATTCCTGGATATTTTGATGTGTTGTAGCCAAGACAATGAATGGTCACGGCTGTGTCAGTATATCTTTATGCTTTCTTCAAGAAACCAAACTAAGAAGTATTACAGCCATACATTTTAGAATGTGCATCTCATGCGTGCCATATTAGGTATCTGGA
Source organism: Incurvaria masculella (assembly GCA_946894095.1). Classification (NCBI taxonomy): domain Eukaryota; kingdom Metazoa; phylum Arthropoda; class Insecta; order Lepidoptera; family Incurvariidae; genus Incurvaria; species Incurvaria masculella. The sequence goes on along the minus strand of OX335650.1, from coordinate 2,220,497 downwards.
GTTCAAAGCAAAGGTGAAACTTCAACTGAGAAGTCATTGTTTTTCTGAATGTTTTATTAGGATTCCGTACCCAGAGGGTGAAAACGGAACCCTATTACTAAGCCTCCGCTGTCCGTCCGTCCGTCCGTCCGTACGGCTGTATCTCATGAACCGTAATAGGTAGGCAGTTGAAATTTTCACATTGTATATATTTATTTTGCCGCTATAACAAATAGGTAAAATTTCAAAATAATGAAAATACAAAACCCATACAAAAACCTGATTTTTTCGTGTTAAACTTTGTACGATGGTACGGAACCCTTCGCGTGCGAGTCCGACTCACACTTGGCCGGTTTTTTTTCCATTCAAGGGCTTGGATCAAAATAAATAATGAAAAACATTATTACAATCTCAAAAATTTTATCGTTAATTTTATTTGTATTCAGGTTATAAATTCAGCATGCAGTTACAGAACACAGAGCGAGGAAAATAGGACATTGGCCGATACAGCTGGTTTTTTGAATTACACAATTGATTGTACACATTTTTATAATTAGGGACAGGTGGCACGCTATTACCGTTATGACGTGATGCAGGAAGCCTCAAAAACAGCAGTTATTAGCATTAAAAGCAATATTCAAAATCTGTGAAGAGTCTGCACAAATCAGCCATAAGAACACATAATGCACTCTCAGGCTAATAGCTTAGGGTGTGACTTACAAAATGCATTATATAAAACTGCTGCTGCACGTCCCGTTGCGAATTTACACTGAAGTGGAATACGCTAGGGGAACAACACGAAACATGTCAATGATATGTGCCTACATTACATTTAACTTGAATACATTGACACATAAACACATCGTAACCCGATTTTTATTAAATTGAAACTCTAAAATGTTTGGTAATCTATACTGTATCGGAGATCTTGCAGGCTAAGATTTTGGTTGGTTCTAAATGCACTGCAATGCATTTTTACGTGTTATATCTACTTCGCAGCAATCTATTTAGGAAAGAATAAAGCACTTGTTTAGTCGATACTTTTTGGAGTTTCTTCCTGTTGAAACATCCCAACAAACTCTCTTGCTGACTTAAAGTAATTTATTACTTAGACTCAGTTTCGTTTCCGTCTAGTATTATGAATGCTGCGCGCTCCGCTCAAAGTCAGTGCAAGTTCATTGAAACGCTATGCTGGCTTCTTTTGGTATTTTACACTGTATTGGGCTACTTGGGCAATGGAAATAACTTCACTTGTAAAGTACTCAGATAAAAATGAAAGAAAAAACAAATATAATTAAGAAAGTCCTAATAAAACACAGACTTTGTAACCCTTATAACTCTGCAATATAATACACAGAACGGATTGTCACAAAAGAACATTGGCAAAGGGAATGTGAGGGTTGGCGTACCATTGCTGAAGTTGTAACGAGGGTCTGCATCGTGGTCGTCGTCGTCCGCCGCGTACGAGGACAGGTCCGCCGGCGGCGGGGACAGCCTCGGGGACCGCCGCTGCACCCTACGAGCAGGAAAACGCTGTGCACCCGATGACATAATCCATACTATACACCAGATTTAGATTAAGTTCGTAAAATATTTTGACTAGTATTACATTGACGATGGCACTATACACCAGATTTAGGTTAAGCTCAATATTCATAATTCAAAATCATAATTAGTGTTTTTTTTTATCTTTTGTTTTTTTCATATTATTTTTTTACGTTTCTCCTTATGTTTGCGAGCGGTGGCATTAATTAATCAACTACTTAAGTTTTAAACTTATTTTGTGACTGGCAAAATATGTTTGCCAGTTCTTATGTGCATGAAAGTATGCGACATTTATATTTTTGACATAGACCTAGCATTACGATTCTTGACATGTTTAAGTGTAGGTTACCTACCTACGAATGCAATAAAACAATACAATACAATACAATATCCGTAATGGATATTCTGACCCTTTCCCCCACTGATTCTCTGTCGATATATATTTTTTAACTATTCCTCAATATTTAATTAATTAATATTTAAAACATAACTTCAGATCATTATTTTGAGGCTAGATAGTGATTTGGAAGTTTTTTTTTTGTAAAAAAAGAAATTTCAATACATATTGTATGAAACAATTTTGGTCTCATCCGTCAGTTGACTCTGTATGTCTATACATTCTAAGCCTATGGTTGCAATAAATAGCATCCTGTGAAGTTCTTACGTGTCGTTGGAGCTCGAGAAAATCAGTAGTAAGTGAATTCGTAAGCAAACGCTCTCGCCGGGGCTGCCTTCATTATAGGTAAAAGTGGCTCGGCGCCCCATACAAACGAGCGGTACCCAATACAGTTACTGCCACCCTATCTTGCTCGCTGGGGCTAGCCATCGAACTGCAGTGCAAGAGGCGTACCTGACCCGCGGCGCGTCGCTGCCGTCGGAGTGCGGACTGGAGGAAGGCAGCTCGCTGCCGGCCACCTCGGTGATGCCGGGCAGTGCGCCCTCGCCGTTCGCGCCCGCCGTGTTGCACCAGTCTGAGCAGTCCCAGTGGTACCCTGAACACGCCTCACCTTCTCACCAACTTTGACGGGCACTCATCATCCCAGAAAAGTTGCGTGACGTAAAACACAGAGAGTTGCATGCTACAATATTTTTGAGTTACAAAAGTAATAGTTATATCATCGTGAATGATCCCCATCTGAGGACTACACGAAAATGCGAGTTTGACCCAGTTTTATTTTCCCCAATGACGTCATAGCTCGCGCAAGTTTGCTCGGAAAATGTGGGCGCCACTCAGATTGAAGTGATTTAGTATCGGAACGAAACCACAGTTATGGACAAAACTTCTGTCCTATAGTTTGCACAGTTTCATAGAATTTACGAATTCTACCCAGCCCGATTTTTAGAGTCTCATTGCTAAAAGCGAAAAAAGAAGACCAAGGCTTCTTTCGTCGCTTACTCTGGTTTTTGTCGGTCACACGCATTTTGTATCGAATTGTTCCCCTATACTCGGTATATCCAAGTGTAAGCTTTTATTCAAAGCGATGGTATCAACCTGTACAAACTAATACCACCTAATACGTTGGGTCCGAACCATGTAATGACCTGCATTTTCAATGAAATCGCACACATAATTATCGAATAGGAAACACAGGAGGAGAATACCCTGGGATTGGATATCGTAATCTTAGACAGTAGAGACCACAGGTGTTGACCAATATGTTACAGTAAATATACTGTTTCGTACCAAGCAGGTACGTCGCTTATTCCAAGGATATACCTACAATGTATGTAAGTATAATCTTAAACACTGTGTTAGTAGGAGGCATTCATTACGGGAAGAGGGACTGTAGGAGAATTCCAAATTATGGTTATACAGCCGGTGGCGAAATTGGTAGACGCAATACCCGCGAACGGTATGTTTTGCTGGTTCGGGTCCAGCCTTGCAGTATATTCGTAAAGTAGTTCTTTTTACTGGGCTCTTTCTTCAATTAATGTGCCCTTGCTTCACGGTCGATTATACATACATACATGTCACATTCCTTGGAATAAGCGACGTACCTGCTTAGTACGAAAAAGTATATTTACTGAAGTCAACCTAGGACTGGCTCAAACGTCTGATGCCAAATACGATTATGGTGATGACGGCAATATGTTTGATTGTTCAATCTTTGCAGTCAATGTCCGCAACGCAGATGAAGCGTTAAATCAATGTATGTAGGTATAATCTTAAACACTGTGTTAGCAGGAGGCATTCATTACGGGAGGAGGGACAGTAGGAGAATTCCAAGTTATTGTTACGTATACAGCCGGTGGCGAAATTGGTAGACGCAATACCCGCGAATGGTATGTTTTGCTGGTTCGGGTCCAGCCTTGCAGTATATTCGTAAAGTAGTTCTTTTTACTGGGCTCTTTCCTCAATTAATGTGTCCTTGCTTCACGGTCGATTATACATACATACATGTCACATTCCTTGGAATAAGCGACGTACCTGCTTAGTACGAAAAAGTATATTTACTGAAGTCAACCTAGGACTGGCTCTAGCGTCTGATGCCAAATACGATTATGGTGATGACGGCAATATGTTTGATTGTTCAATCTTTGCAGTCAATGTCCGCAACGCAGATGAAGCGTTAAATCAATGTATGTAGGTATAATCTTAAACACTGTGTTAGTAGGAGGCATTCATTACGGGAAGAGGGACTGTAGGAGAATTCCAAATTATGGGTATACAGCCGGTGGCGAAATTGGTAGACGCAATACCCGCGAATGGTATGTTTTGCTGGTTCGGGTCCAACCTTGCAGTATATTCGTAAAGTAGTTCTTTTACTGGGCTCTTTCTTCAATTAATGTGTCCTTGCTTCACGGTCGATTATACATACATACATGTCACATTCCTTGGAATATGTTACAGGCCACATAAAAAACAAAAAAAAAAAACCTAAAATGTGAAGGAAAGAAGTACAAATTATGGCGACATTTACAGAAATATTTTTACAAATAGGTCACTGCACCCAAAGTATTTACGGTCGAAAACAGTATATCACTCACTTTTAGGCACATATTTATCCTAGATTCTGCGTCAAAAACGTTTCTAAGGGCCGAGTGCACGAAAGAACAAAAAATCAAAATCAACGTTAACGTATGATTAAACAAGTCACTTTCTATGGACTCTATGGAAGGAACTCCAAGCGGTTCACTAAAAGTGACGTGTTTGAACATTGATGAACTCAGCCGTCTCGTCGTGCAATCGGGGCTAAGTGTCGCTTATGTTCTTAAAGCATATGATTGAAATAGTGCGTCACCATATTTTAGTTATATCATAGATTAAACAGCTCGTTATATTTACAGATAAACAGTGTTCAGCTTACTTATTTAGCTCGACTTCGTCCATCACGCTGTGGACATCATTTAAACAAACATATAAGAAATTCACTAACCTCCCAGTATCCTGGGGTCGGGCAGCATGCGGCCTGGCAGCGTGCCCCGCTGGGGGCTCAGCTGGGCCAGCGCGCTCGGGGGCGGAGCACCGCGTCCGCTATTGCCTTTCAGGTCTGCGCACAATGATGGCCATTCAGTTTCGGTACGCTTGGTCACTGATAAGCCGATTCTTATTTTGTCAAAACAGTTATTGTCCCAAAGCAATCACAACCAAGAAAGTAAAGAGGTAACTCTACGAATAGTAATACTAAAAACAGTGTTTATTTGATTTAAATTTATTTGATTTGAGAAAACTTTTTTTTACGAAAACAATACGTTTTCTATATTCTCACGGTTTCTCAAAATTATATACTCATTTAAGAAAATATCTTCTTCCGACTATTTGAAACAATATTTTCTTAAACCAAAACTTTTTTTTTCTTTGTAAAAGGTTCTTATCCAAATACATTCTCATTTCGTCTGAATTCAGATAACAACAGTGACGAATAGATCAGCTGCAGGTACATATTTTTCAAAAGATGTGCTCACCATTGTATATCTTGTGGTCCTGAAATGTCTGAAGGTGCATCTGCTCAGACCAGGAAGGCTTGTGCAGTGTGCCGGCGTCGGCATTGTTTGCCAGCACGTCCGGGTTCAAGTTCCGCCGGTAGTCCGGCGGAATGTTCTCTAATTCATCACCTGGACGGGACAAGCCAAACAAATTAGGTATTAATCTTGGCCTTGTTTGTCTATATATCCAGTTTCGGACACGATACATGTCTGATGTGATATTTCTACAAGAACTGACCATTACATCTGCATACATTTTTCGAGAGGGGAAACTGGATGGCATGGTTCGTATCGAAAGATATCAAAATTCGCCAGTGGAGATTAATCAATAAAAAAGTTGTAAACACAACATATCCAAATCTCATAGAAAAACATAGTTAGGCAGCTCACCCGCTGAGCCGTAGCTCCGCAGCGTGTCCAGGTTGTTGAGCATCGCGTGCGGCGGCAGCAGCGGCTCGTGCGCCGGCGCACACGACACGGGCCGCTCGCGCGCGCCCGCCCCTCCGCCGCCCGCACCCCGCACCGCCTCCAAGTTCGACAGCTTAGAGCCGCGCTGCACACAACAACCGTCATGTGCTTCGACTCACGGTGACACAGGTGTAGACAGTGTGTCAACTATAGCACCAGCATGTCCAGGTTGCTCAGCAGTACGTACGGTAACGAGCATGGAAGGAGGGGTGTAGGAACTGAAACTCGTTTGTATAGGCAATACAAAGGCGGTGGAGCAACGAATTCGCTTCCTCCCTACTGATTCTCTCGAGTTCCAACGACACGTAAGAACTTCACAGGACGCTATTTAGTGCAACAAACATTCGATGGTGAGCGCCGCGAATTCGTGAGCGAACTAGTAATTAGCAGTTCATAGTTTTGTTAGACGTTTTGGACTAACTGCCGCCATAGAAATGACCATACGAATTACTTTCGATCGTTGCTCTCATCCTTCGATGCTGGCTGGCGTACGGCGACAGCAGCGGCTTTTGCACCAGTTGCACACAACTTCATCTGCACCGATACACTTGTACGTAGCCAGGTAAGCCCCAAGTTATATATTAAGACAGCTCAAGAGAACTAGACCAAGGTTAGAAACCTGAGGGACCCCTATCAGGAGTTCGTGACATTCCCTAACTTTGGTAGGAGGAGACTCCCCCTCACCTTCATGTCGGTGTTGTCGCGCAGGTGGAGCAGGTTGTGCTTGGCGGGTGCGGCGGGAGGGGCGGCGGGTGCGCGGCGCCGGCGCAGCAGCAGCACGACGCACGTGACGGCGAGCGCGAGCGCGACGCCCGCGCAGCCGCCGAGCGCCGCGAGCCGCTCCCAGCGCCAGCCGAGCAGCTCGAGCACGCCGGACCGCACCGCGTCCGACAGCGGGTTGCCGCAGTGCATGCCTGCGCGGAGCACCGTTGGAGCGTCGAGACAATTGGCCCGCGAAAATGTGCGGCAAAAAGATAAGCCGACCAGTCCCACCCAAAAAAGCCCCAGTTCTTAAAGGTCTAAGTGGAATCAGTTCTTCCCCATCTGAACAATCTGACCTAACTCTAGCCCTCCTAAAGGATTTAAGCTGAACAACATCTATGATACCTACAGGATTTAAGCTGAAATAAGTCTATTCCATCTAAATGATGTAAGCTAAACTAACTATCCCACCTAAAGGATGTAAGCTAAGCTAATTATAGCTCATCTAAAGAATTAAAACTGAACGAATTCTAGACCATCTAAAGGATGTAAGCTGACCTGATTCCAGTCTATCTAATCTAAAAGATGTTAGCTGAACTTACTTTAGTCCACGTAAAAGATCTAAGCTGACCTAACTCTATACCATCTTAAGGATGTAATATATCCAGTCCATCTAAAAGATATCAGCTGATCTAACTCTAGTCAGGGCCTCGTCAGAACGTCAAAAATTCAAAACAACAAAAATGTTTATTTTTGAAATACCATTGCAGAACATCAAAAAATCAGATCGTCGAATTTTGTCGTTCAGATTTTCTACGTTCTGAAGAAACATTATAAAATTTAATCCAGCTCCCTTGCAGAACGTCAAAAATATTTGAAGGTTCAGTTTGGATTTTTGTCGATCTCAACCAAGCATTCTAAGATCAAATTAAAACTCCGATTGGAAATTCATTGCAGAACGTCAAAAATATGGCTTCGTTAAACTATATTGCGCCCTGGAGCGTTAGTTTTAAAGCGCACATTAGTAGTGGCAGCGCTTCAGATGGGAGCCGACAGCAGCGGAGACGCAGTCGTTCCTTTTTCAAAATTCATTGGGCACATCACGGTTGTTAGAGGGCTGGAGAGCCATCCCTATGGTCTCAGTAATATAATATTTTTAAAGGTTGCTGCTTTAATGTAATTCAAGCTTTAAGTGCATTGGGCCAGAGCGCTTTGTATAGTACAACATTGCATTTTTGACGTTCTGCAAGGATTTCTAGAAAACGAAAATGAAAGCGTAATGTGATGTGAACAGGATTTTGTACGTTCCAAATGACGGGGGTTTATCAACGTTTTAACGGTTGGTTGCAGAAGGTCAAAAAATCTGATTGAATATAATTTTATTTTGTTCGTTTTGCAATGGTTTATGTACCTTTTAAAAATGCTTAATTGCAGAACCCCAAAAATCAGAACGACAAAATATTTGACGATCTAACTTTTGTCGGTCTGCAAGCTATTTTAAAAAAATATATTTTTGTCGTTTTGATTTTTGACGTTCTGAAGGTGACTCCTCTAGCCCATCTGATGGATCTGAGCTGACCTGAATATAGCTTAAGGCGCTAGGACTAGCCAACTACTCGCGCCATACAAATGCACTTTTTAACAAATGTAATAATATGTAGTGAAACGCTTCAGCAAATCCAAATAGAACTCCAGACTGATAATGGATTGTTAATTTAAATTAAAAACAAATAAAAAATAATAATAAAAATAAAAATAAAAAAGTTGATTTTTCTCATTAGAAATCTGAAAGTAATTCGATTTCTAGATATAAGCAAAAACAGCATATATGCATAAACAAAAAAATCCATTTGCTTTTAGATTTCTACATTTAGTCAAAAAAGTTCGGAAATGGACACCGTTTCCGCAATGTATTTTGTATAGAAAAAGGAAACATACATTAACGAAAATAATTCGATTCCTAGACAAGGAATCATATATTGTAAGAATGACACTTATAATCGTCAGACTTAGTTAGTTAACTTGGGGTGCCTCGTCTAACTTTGCGATTTGGCTAGTACCAGGCCCTTAAGAGGAAGAGTAAGACAAAATACAGATTAATTATTTGTAACTGTGGCAGAAGACACTGACCGGTCTTGTCCGGCGGACAAACGCAGCGGAAGGACCCCGGCTCGTTGATACACGTCGCCCCGTTGAGACACGGCTCACCCGCACACTCGTCCACATCGTACTGTGCACAAAAACAATATCTTATATTGGGCTTGATGACATTGGGGTAAGTACTGTTGATGTTTCGTGTTTTTGAAGATTGTTTATTGAATGCGATGGCGGGATTAACACTACCACCAGGTAAGTTAGAAAATGGACCTACAATTTAATGTGAAATGCGAACGCGAGTGGGGCCACTTGTATTATTTTTAAGTGCGGACACCCATACATCAGAAATCTAAAATGTTTTTTTCAAGTAAGTTTAGAACTGATATAAATACAATATTTTTATAATGGATGAATTTATTTATTTTCCAATGACTTGGAATTTGTATACAATGATAAAAAAAATTTAGTAGGAAAATTTACCAAGGTAACGTTTTCTTTACTCAACTGATGTAGTTCATTCAATCACCTGACAGACGGGCCCGTAGTAGCCGTGGCAGCGGCACGCCGGCCCCCACTCGCCCTCCTCGCAGACGCCGCCGTGCGCGCACACCGCCGTCGCCGCCGCTGCGCCCGTCCCCACCCCCGCGCCCGCGCCCGCGCCGCACCACCGCCCGCGCTCGCAGCGCCGCCCGCGCAGCCCCGCCGGACACTCGCACTCGTACTCCCCTGACGCATACAACGTGCCAGTGTTTTACAACCGAATGTACAATCTCGCCGGCCTGCATGGTTTTCGCAGCTCCTGAGAAAGTTCGAAAGCGCGCGGGCGTCGTGGGCACCTTTTAGGTGAATGCCTGGCGGAAGCTACATGCGGGCTATGTATGTATTTCTGTATTTCTACGTGAAAAGAGTTTCCGATGCGAGAGAAGATAAGCAATGCCCCTGGAAGTCCAAGATTTTGACACAGCCTGTGTCTGTGTATCATAACCTGGATATCCTTCTGCTTAAAATTATTTTAATATGTAGCTGTTTAGTATGTAGCATATGCTGCCTGTCTAAAACTTATAAATAACTCTTTCCTGTGATTTGGTGGGCAAATAAGCTTGTACTTAGCTTAGGGTTAAGCTTTAAAGAATTAAAAAAGATCAATCGATAACTTTCATCTACACCATGATAAATTATATCAACAAAAATAACAAACCAAACGGAGAAAAAAAAAATCAAAGACTGAATCAATAATCAAAATAGAGTTTTTAGATTACCGTGGTTACTGTTCATTTTAAAAGATTAAACGGCTTTCTACTCACGGCATGATTTGTGCGGAGCACGACGTTTCGAGCCAAACGTTTGGCTCGTCTTCAGGTGAGCTCCCGAGAAGACTCATTTAAGTTATCTCCCATGTGGAATCCAGTACTTGCTCCCCTAAAAATCCGGAAGGCAAAGGCTTGCAGTGAAAGTCAAGACACAGTTAGCGCCTTTTGCCTTTCCCTGAATCTCCGGAACGCAGCCGCTCAAGACGTACTACCCGCAACTACCCACAACTACAATCTTCGCCAACGGCGGAACACGTCAAATTGACAGTTCCCCGTTGGCCGCCGCTGGACACGGGAGCTCACCTGAAGACGAGCCAAACGTTTGGCTCGAAACGTCGTGCTCCGCACAAATCATGCCGTGAGTAGAAAGCCGTTTAATCTTTTAAAATAATCAAAATAGAGGCCCTCGTTGCAAAGAGCAGAAGGTCATAACGCTTATATTATTTAAACAATGTGTATTCTCTGACACACGAAGCAGACAGGAAAAAGTGTATAGGTACCAGCGGGCAGCTGGCGACAGATGCCGCCATGCAGGCAAGGCTGCGAGGCGCACGGCTCCGAGTCCAGCTCGCAGTCACGGCCGAGGAAGCGCTCGTGGCACACGCACTCATACTCGCTGGAACCGTCCCCTGACTCCAGCAAGTCTGCCACCTCGCGGCACGTTCCACCTGCAACATCGATGTTCTCTAACACCCACACAGTGAGCCGAGACCCCGGTCGTGCAGGCAAGGCTGCGAGGCGCACGGCTCCGAGTCCAACTCGCAGTCACGGCAGAGGAAGCGCTCGTGGCACACGCACTCATACTCGCTGGAACCGTCCCCTGACTCCAGCAAGTCTGCCACCTCGCGGCACGTTCCGCCTGCAACATCGATGTTCTCTAACATCCTCACAGTGAGCCGAGACCCCGGTCGTGCAGGCAAGCCTGCCAGGCGCACGGCTCCGCGTCCAGCTCGCAGTCACGGCCGAGGAAGCGCTCGTGGCACACGCACTTATACTCGCTGGAACCGTCCCCTGACTCCAGCAAGTCTGTCACCTCGCGGCACGTTCCGCCTGCAACACAGATGTTCTCTAACATCCTCACAGTGAGCCGAGACCCCGGTCGTGCAGGCAAGCCTGCCAGGCGCACGGCTCCGAGTCTGGCTCGCAATCGCGGCCGAGGAGGCGCCTGTGCCACATGCACTTATACTCACCAGAGCCGACGCCTGACTACAATAGGTCCATTTCGAGCACTTCCGCATGTAACACTCATGTTCACCAACATTCTTGCCATGAACTAACTGGTGACGGAGACTTATTTGACCTGGACGAATTGCTGTTGAAGCCAAATACTCCCTGGTGCTTTTAAGTATCGCCTCGAAAAATAAAGTGAGACAAAAGGGATACAAAAAGGGTGTGGTCCAAATCAAATGTTTGCAAATACGGAGACAGCATTTACAAGTTCACTGGGAAGACTGTTCCAAGATTCTACTACTCTGTTGGCAAGAAAGTGTCATCGAGGGTTCTGCTTCGACCGATTGTGATACAGCTTTTTTGAGTGCCCTCTCAGGTTTTTAGTATTAGCAAGGTTGAACATATCTTGTAGCTTGGTAGAGTTGTAAGAAGAGTTGAGAATCAGTTACAATACAAATAACAAACAGAGCCTGTAAATAACAGGAGTCATCGCTGTAATGCAAGAAAATGTAAGCCAGTTCTTAATATGTTGAAAAAACGCATCTTATCTTGAGGAGATCGATTCGTTCTGTCAAGCGTCGGACTTACCGTTGTGGCAAGGCATGGTCCCGCACCGTCCGGGCGTCGCGAGCCGCTCGCAGGCGGGCATCACGTGCGCCAGCCGCAGCAGCGCGGCTCGCGGCGCCGCCGCCGCCGCCGCCGGCGTCGCCGCCTCGAGCAGCTGCAGCGGCTCCGCGCCGAGCCGCACGCCGCTCATGCAGCCGACGAACCCGCGCACCACCTGGATTTCAATTCATTGTTGTCTCTTGGGCAGAACCTGGCTGCCGAAAAACCGTGTTCGCCCTCTGGGTTCATTAACTACCTACCAGAAATTTATAAAACGTTTGGAGAGTCAATGCGATAATAGTTACAAAGAGTGGAGCGAAAACATACGGATTAAGGTGATTGAACTAATACGATTAAAACTAGAATCTGGATATTTAAACATTGTAATGGCATTGTCAGACGTAAGAGCTGTAGTCGTACGTAGACATGCGCGGGACCGACGATTTGAGCTATTCTCTGAAATTTGAACATTCAGCAGAAGAGTACGAATCTAACAATGTTAAACTCTCCCAAAAAGGCATTAGTAAGGGTGAGTGAAGACAGTAGGTACAATAGAATTTAAATATTTTCCGCATTGTCCAAGTACAACATACAGTAGCTGCCAAAATAGCTGCCAAAAAAGTATAGAAAATGTCGTCACAGGTACTGATTACCCAATTAAAAGAGCCCAAGAGCTAGGTTAAGGCTTTAGCGGGGCGCTCCCGATGCCTGAAACTCACCTCCTCACCCCCTAACACGGCGGGGTGGCGGTGCAGCTGCCCCCCCAGGTACATGTGGTCGGCGCGCAGGTCCAGTATCTGGTTGTCGCCGGGCGCCGCGCCGTGCACCGTGTGCCGCCCGTCCACGGTGAGGCGCGCCGAGTTGCCGGCGCGCGCGAGCCGCACCTCGTGCCACGCGCCGTCCGAGACGCGCGCCGACTCCGCGCGCACTACGCCCTCGCCGGAGCCCAGCTCGAGGCGGTACTGGACGTAGCCGTCCGCGATCTGCCCGAGTGCGTTCGTGTCAAGATCCAGTGTTTTTCACATACATCCAATGGTGTATTTCGCCAAATGTCTACTTTACTCAGGGTTTATTTAAACAGGGCTTATGGGAGAAAAGATCTTGATTTATTTCTTAAATTAATAAAAACTTAAAAGGCATGATGCCTGCCACATATGATGAGTTTGAGATGTTGAGATAGATTACCAGATGTACTTCCTATTGATGATGAATAAATAATAAACGATAAACAGTAGTGAACTCACCTCAAGAATGTTGTAGTCGATGCGACCAGCTGCAAACATGAGAGTGCCCGCCGTGTAGAGCGTGCGAAACCGGAGCGAGAGCGTCAGTTGATCCTCTAACAGCCGCTTTCCATTGATGATTCCCTTCTCGATTCGATACTGCGCAAAGCTTTTGCCATCAAAGGAGACCACCTCAGCGGGCGAGTCGCAGCCAGCGCCGACGCACCACGACGTTTCGCACTGGTATGAGTCCGTGCACAGACAGCGGTACCCGGGAGGAGCGTCTATGGGCACGCAGCGCGCGTTTTCACCGCAAGGTCTGCGCGCGCACTCGTGGACCGCCTGCTCACATCGCGCACCACCGAACCCTACCGTGCATCGGCACTCAGTCTCATATAGATACAGCGGACAAACCAGGCTGCTCACATCTGTCGCTATGGAAACCGTCCTCGATGCGTCCAACATTATCTTCTCCAAGCATTCACCGTTTGCACAGTAGTGCACGCTGCATTTGTTTCTGACTATCTCTTCCACCACGAGTTTTGTGGATTCCTCGAGCTCTTCCAAATTGGCGTTGAGCAGTTTTCTGATAGTCTCAGATGGGTGATAGGCGGTGACGCCACGGTTCGATGTCTTGCGGACGGCGAAAAGTACATCAAGGTCTTGCGCTACCTGCCTTTTTGTTCTACCGTAATAGTACATGGTGTCGTTGGCGTACACTGCTCTCTTATCTTTGTGTTGTAGCATATTGACGTCGTCTGAGGATGGTTGCACGGTTATTATGATGATATCAGTCAACTTACAGTTCATGGCGTTCCGTACTGATCTCACAAATCCTTTGCGATGGCTTAGCACAAAGTCTCTGTCGTTGACTTCTCTGAATCTGACAACTACAGAGTTGGCTAGCATTTCGTCGGACACAAGTTCCACAAATACCTTAACGATGGTAGAGCTGATGAATTTGCCGTCACTAACAGTGACATTAATTCGATAATCACCGACGTCGAGGCGCGGCAGAGCTGTGAGGGTTCCATCACTGCGGTTAATCTCGAAAAGATTCGCCGTAGGGTAAGCAATTCCATGAGTTGGTGCCAAGGAATAGACTAAGGTGTCGTAGGCATCTTGATCAGTTGCAAACACTTTTCCAATGACACCGCCAGGATATTCATCTAAGTATGAGTTGATTGCAACTTCCAGGGGTGTGATAACGGGTGGATACTGTGATTCTTCTATGACCTTTATTAGAACAGTGGCATCAGAGTACAGTGGCGGAGTTCCATTGTCAAAAACGCGGACTTGAAGACTGTAATGGTCTTTAATCTTGTGATTGAATCGAGACGCCGTTCGGAGGAAGCCATCCTGTTCAAGTCTGAATGCACCAGCTTCGTTGCCGGATTGGAAGTCGAATGTATATGGGGCTGCGTTAGGTGCCTCATCGGCATCCCGTACGGCAAACTTAAGCAATGTGAAACCGAGTGGTTTATCCTCTTGGACAACTGCAGTGTAGTTCGTTTGTGAGAACAGCGGAGGGTTGTCATTGGCGTCTTCTATTTCGACGTTAACATTGATAAAGTTCGAGAGGACTGGTAGGCCATTGTCTCGGACATGCACTTCCAAGACGTAGGCAGACTGAGTCTCCCGATCCAGCTCGGAAGCTACCGATATATATCCCGTGTCCTTGTCAATGGAGAAATGGCCCTTTGAATCGCCTCGCTCAATAGAATAGCTGACTCGTCCGTTAGCTCCACTGTCTGCGTCGTCAGCAATTATTTGAATTATATTCTCACCAAGGCGACAGTCTTCGCGCACGCGTGCGTCGTAGTTTATTTGCGTGAACACGGGTGCATTGTCGTTACTGTCGGTTATTGTGATGTTGACAGTGGCTAAGTTACTGAGTGGAGGTATACCACCATCAACCGCCTGTATCGTTAAGAAGTAATCCTTCGCCCGTTCGTAGTCTAGTGGCTGTGCGATTGACAGTACACCACTAACTGAGTCTATTGTGAATTTGCCGTGATCGTTTCCGCCTATAATCGAGTAATACACGTCAGCATTAATTCCGCTATCCTTAGAAGTGGCCATAACGCGGAGTATTTCCGTGCCAACGGCGTCGATCTCTGGAACGACTGCCTCATAGTATTTAAACTCAAACTCAGGCGGATTGTCATTGACGTCGGAAACTGTTAAGACAAGAAAGGCGCGCGCGGAGCGACTCGGGTTGCCACGGTCAGCGGCGACAACCTCTAGGCGGTGCGAGCTTTGAGTCTCGCGGTCGAGCGGTGCTGCTAGAGTGATAATGCCGCTATCGGGCGTAATACGGAAACGTGTCACTGATTCATCGGCGAGGCTGTAACGGATCTTGCGATTGATACCAGCATCGGCGTCGGAAGCGTGGACTTTCGTGACTAGCGTGCCTATTTCAACATCCTCCGGAAGGGTCACGCTGTACATGGGCATGGAGAATACAGGGGCATTGTCGTTGATGTCAGTTAGGAGTATTTCGATCTCGGAGGAGCACTCCCATTCGGTTTTGTCTCGGTCTTGAACGTGCGCGGTTAGGTCGTAGCGGGGCCGGGTCTCCCGATCGAGTTGCGCGGCGACGCGAAGGTCTCCGGTGTCTTTATCGAGAACGAAGTGATGGGAGTCATTGCCAGTGAGATAAAAGCGAAGTTTGGCATTAGGGGGCTCGTCGGCGTCGCTAGCTTGCACGGAGAGCACTTGTGTGTCAGCGGACGCGCCTTCCGACGATGTGGCGTAGTAACGGTGACGCAGGCAGTACGGTGGATTGTCTGCAATATCATGCTACATTGTCTAGTCCATTTTGTCAAACATATTAATAAACATTGGGAGGAGGATGGTTTTTTTTTATGGATTATTATTATAGATGGGAGTTTACTTTATAAACAACATTAATTCACAAATTATTTGATGCAGTATCAAATAACTAAAATAGAAGAAAACAACAATATTTTTAGCTCCTAGCCAATACAGTGTATTTAATGTTTTAAAAGATTGTTACAAGTTCCTTACAACATTCAATATTTTCGATAATTTAACAAGTGATAATTGCAGAAGATAATCTCAAACACTACCTGAAAACCTTAATAGCTACACTCACCATTGGCATCGAGAATGTCAACCGCCAGCACAGTAGAGGCGGTGTGCTTCCCGTCTGTGGCCACTATGTCCAGCGTGTATGTGCCCAGCTCCTCGCGATCCAGAGCTCCGTTCACGATCACCTCGCCCGTGGGACGCACTTGGAACTGGCAGTGCGGATCACCGCTCACTATGTAGTACTCGACGGGCGTCTCGTCGTAGTCTTCGTCAGTTATTTCCAGTTTCGTAATAATCGTCCCTATGGGAAGATGAGGTATGTTACGGGCCTGAAGAATAGAGAATGTTCTAAACATTGTGTTTAGAGCGATGTTTAGATGCTCACTCGTCTCTTTGTCGACCTGCAAACTCGTATGTGTAAGAGTTTGCAACTGAATTTTCAGCATCCAACGTGTGAGACGCGAAGTATACCATAATAATGCTTTATGAAAACAAAAAATAATTTACACAAAGGACAAGGGGCAAAAATGTATGGAACCTGGGACCACCATCCAATAGCAAAAACATATAGGTCGTTGGATAGGTCTTTTTTGGAACTACATTATTATTATTATATTATTAGGTAATAATACATGTGAGTGACTGTCCTTTGCTAAAATAAGATCTTCATCACGCTTGACGATTCTGATATTTTAATTACACCAATTATCGAAGAATACTCAAAACGGCACACATTTTATAAAGGAGATTACTGAAGTATTTGTGAAATGTTGGATCAAATTGATTGGTCAAACATACTTAAATCTGGCACAGTTGATGAGGCAGTGCAGTTATTCTACGACAAAATGTATGAAAGGTTCCATAATTTTATACCATTTTAATCCAAATTTATTGTAAATATCCCATTTGGTATACACCGGCTTAAATTAAAATAAAAAAACATAATCATGATAACATTTTAGATATAAAAAAAATAATTACCCTCGAGCTTACGACGAGTTTGATTTATTAAGAAACATGCAGCATAAGGTTCAACAATGATCCCCCAATCCCAAAAAGTTTTGGACGTTTTGGAGTTTAAATCAAAAAGAGGCACATCTAACTATCCACAAACATTCATAGACTGTGGAGAAAAAAAATGTGATGGAAAAACTATTATGCAATCGCTTTTGCACCTTTTTCCAAAATGTTTAACAACCAGCTGCAGTTTATAATAATATTGATTTAGTTGAATGTATAGATGTTGATACAGGGTACATGCATACGTTAGAAATTAATCAAAATCTTCATGCCAGTTACTATTTTTTTTTTTAAGATCTATTAGTGAGGGTAAGTTCCCGGATCAGTGGAAAGAAGCCCTCGTCATTCCGATCCATAAAAACAAAAAAAAAATACAAATAAAAAAAACCGACTTCAAAGAAAAAGTATTCCAAAACAAATTAACATGCACTAAAAAGTAAAAAAAATATTGCCATTTTTGTAGTTACGATTATTGATATTTTTTGAGTCGGTGTCCAACCCAACCAACTCGCCAAACAAGAGGTCATCGACTCCTCGAGATATCGTGGCGCAGAATGAGCATATCTTCCAAAGAAATTGCACCACGCACACATAAGTTAGAGGATATAATTGAGTATTTTAAAAATCAATTTTGCTCGAACAGTAACTACGCTTGTGTATAAACACCATTAGGCATGTAGCAAATCGAATGAAGGATATTTTTTATTAATACATTGATGATATTAAATGATATCTCATAGAAACAACCAATATAAAATGAGGACAATATAATCATTAAAGAAGGTCGGCAAAGTATATCGCTTTGAGTGAAAACAATAGGTCCTCCCTCTGAACCTCTAAGACTTCTGAGGGTAGCAACATAGTGACACTCGAGAAGCTACAACTATTGAGCAACTGGGAGCAGCAAATCTTTATAAGGATGCTTTATTGTTCACTGAGATGTGTTCTTTGGGCGACAAGTTTGCGATATGAAGTACATATTTGCAAAGTGCTCTTAGTTAAACGCAATAGTTTCATTCGAGATAGTTAGTTCTTTGCGCTAAAGCAGCGGGACTGTGATCACAGCAAAACTGAGACAACCTAAGACTAAGCTTAAGGCGCTAGGACTAGCCAACTACTCGCGCCATACAAATACACCTTTTAACAAATGTAATAATATGTAGTGAAAAGCTTCAGCAAATCCAAATAGAACTCCAGACTGATAATGGATTGTTAATATTTTTTGATTCCATCATTAATTTAAATAATAATAAATAATAAAAAAGTTCATTTTTCTCATTAGAAATCTGAAAGTAATTCGATTTCTAGATATAAGCAAAAACAGCATATATGCATAAACAAAAAATTCCATTTGCTTTTAGATTTCTACATTTAGTCAAAAAAGTTCGGAAATGGACACAGTTTCCGCAATTAATTTTGTATAGAAAAAGGAAACATACATTAACGAAAATAGGTTGATTCCTAGACACGGAATCATATATTGTAAGAATGACACTTCTAATCGTCAGACTTAGTTAGTTAACTTGGGGTGCCTCGTCTAACTTTGCGATTTGGCTAGTACCAGGGCCTTAAATGACACCATATATCGCAGGAACACACATGTCCTTTCACTTCTTTACAGCACCATGAATAAAGCCAATGCCCCCTCATACCTCAGGAATCGGTTTAAATATGTTATAATATCACATGGTCTCCCACTTAGATCAACTGACTCCTTGGTAATACCTATTCCCTCGCACATATTTTCTACCTATTCCGACTCAGTGGAATCAGTCACTTCCGTACGAAATTCCGGCTCTATTAGGGTTTTTTAAAAATGTCTTAAAGCTTATTTTCTTTCCTAATTATGTCTGTAATTTCCCCCCTCATACAGTTAATTTATGTCTGTGTGCAATATATTTCCTTTTTTTTCTAATCATAATTATTGTTATGAGTATCATATTTAATAATGTAGATCATAGTAATCTATTTATTATATAGTATTTATTCATTTATCTTTATGTATTTATTTATATTTAAGTAGGTATAAAGTGTATTTCAGCAATAATGTTTGATGGAATAAAGTACTTAATTTTCTTCATAACTGCTACTCGCTCTACTGCTAACGATACCAAAAGATAGATTGGTAGAGAATGCCTCCAACAGTTGTAACTTTTGCCCATTGTTTTGAGTGTAATAAACATTTACAAATAAATAAATACTTTCACGCAACTATCGAAATGTCTACATTTAGCTTTAGACCTGTAAATGAATAATACCACAGACCTGGCAGCGCATCCTCCGCTATGCTGGCGACGTACCGCTCGAGCGTGAACACGGGCGGGCAGTCGTTGTAGTCCCGAAGTCGCACCACCACCGTGCCGCGCGTCACTCGCTTCTGTTGCCCGTTGTCCGTAGCTAGCACCTGTTGACCACAGGACTGTTACCTCCGGCCGGAGTGATTTGCGAGTCGCTGTTACTCACTATGTGAGCCGTCGCAGTACACACACGAGTTTGCACATTAGTGATTAACCGTCTTCACCTACGCCTATTTCCACTCCCACTCCTCAAAATACGACAATTCCAAGAAGCCTTGAAAAGGGAGGATTCATTACATTCCAGAGTGGGCTCAGAACCATTTTGGGTTGAATGTTAAACGGAATGAGTTAGATCCTTCATTCGGTAGTGGTTGGCCTTAAAACGTAAATTTGGATTGAGATAATTAAGACACTTCATGCCAAACTAGATTTGGAATGTTTTTGCAGTTTTCTCGGAGAATCTTAGATTCTTGTAGATTCTTTGGGCTTGTTTCTATTTTTGTAGATTTTTCGCAAAGGGAATACATTCCTCGTTGAGCCTTGAAATATCTGTATAGCTAGTACGCATCAAGAAGGAAAATATTACCTCGCTAAGTAAAGGACAAGTTTAAAAATATACAGTCAGATGGAAATTTTGACGACAGATATTCGGAAAACAGAGTCTGAAGACAATAATACTAGGCGCCCCAACGTATTCATCAAAAGGCTCTAATTTTACAGGCGCAAAGGATTACTAGAACTTCAGTAAACGAAGAAGAAGATTACCTGGAAGCGGTGCTCGGCTTCGGTTTCTCGGTCGAGTGGCGCGAGCGTGGTCAGCCATCCCGTGTAGGGGTCCAGCGCGAACAGCGAGGCTGCTTGCAACGAGTCGGGCCCCAATGAATAGCGAACTTCGCCGTTGGAACCGCTGTCTTTATCTTCCGCCACCACTGTTGCATACGTTCCATTAGATTCACAGTGGAATAAAAAAATATAAACATTTAGTATGGCTCTATTAGGACACAATGAGTGGTGTGAGTTTCATTTCATTTCATTTCTTATCCATAGGTAGGATACCTACACTTGGACACGTTAACAATCTATCGATTCGAGAAGAGCTGACATACAAGTTTCATTAATTAATGAATTAAGAAGTAGTTGATATTACACATATAAAGTTTTACAATATTGAAGTCTATGGTCATACAAAATTATCCTAATTACTCTGTTCGGGAGTATACAGCCATCGTCATTTTGGATATCATATATCACGTCAGGACAAAAAAAAAAAATATATATATAAAATAAATAATTACTACGTTCAGGTGTATACAGCCATCGTCATTTTTGATATCAAATACCACGTCAACATTACGATGAATATAAAATAATAATAATGATACAAAGTTGTACTCGTAAAGAAACATCTACATTAAAAATATATCGTCCAAACCTTCCTTAATAGTATAATAGCTTTCATTTACCAACAATGCTTTAACTCTTTTCTTAAATAAATTGTCTCCTAGATTTTTTATATCGTCTGACAATTTATTGTAAAACCTCGCACTATTACATACAAAGCTCTTGGAGGTTTTGATGGACTTATGATGGAGTAAAACTGAACCGTGTCCGAGTGTAACTGACCTGAGCAAAGCCCAACTCCTTAAAGGTTTCGTTTTTTTAAAGACGGTTCGATTGTACCACGGACGAAGAAGAACCGACAGGAAAGTTAACCGGGAGTCATAACAAAAATACATGCAAGTAACATGAGCGAGTGAGACTGACTCCTTGGTAAATGCACTAAATCCTGCAACTGCAACCGACTCTTATATGAGTGTAACTGATCGCGAGTTAAACTGATTCCTTATTGAAATCAACAGACCCTAGAAGGAAACTATGTTTTCATGATCCTAGAATGAGTGCAACTGACCCTTGAGTATTGATGAGTGCGGCGGCGTGTTCTCTGCCACAGCGATCACGTAGGGCGAGGAGTGGAAGACGGGAGCATGGTCGTTGTCGTCCAACACGTGGAGCACAACCTGCGCCATGGCTGCCAGCGGTGGGCTGCCTGCGCTCTCCGCAATCACCCCTGAACCAGACGCACATTCTCAGCACAATCATCTTAGTATACTGTGATACGTGGACAGATCAAAAAATGCATGGATTATTTAATTTAAATATGTCATTGAGAGAGTCCACTCTTTATTCTGTGGCACAGATGTTGTAATTAATATGTACATTTTGGGCCATTGATGTGCATTCGTTTTTTCATGGATAAACTAGTAAAACGAGTTTTATTGTGATCGGACATTTTTCAATATTTTTCCATAGTGCAAAATACAGAGCAAAGATGTTCTTAAAGAAATATCAAAAAGAAAGCTCTATAAATGCTTTGAAGATTAGGAAATACACTGGCCGAAGTGGAATATATCCGAAAGTGCGTGCACTGAAGGCGGCCATTTTGTTGATTTCGAGGAAAACATTAAGATTTTGTTTTTATTAAAAACAATTTCCTGTTCTTTTATCAGCCTGTGTATAGTCAAAAGTCAAGGTGATTCTGACAGTCAAAATTAATGCGTGAATTCACAAGTTGGGGTTTTGGCAAGCATCTTCCAAGCGCTTTTGCGAATGGTGTACTAATGCAAGCTATGAATCTCTTGAACTAATGAATGAAGTCTCCTTAGCTTAAGATTGAAACAATTCGCATAGTCACCGATGACGTGCGCCTCCATGTCCTCACGGTCGAGCGCGCCCGCCAGCGTGACGCGGCCCTGCGCGTCCACGGCGAACAGGCCGGGCGGACTGCGACCCGCCGCCACGCGGTACCGCACGCCCTCCGCCGCGCCGCCCGCCAGGCGCAGCTGCGTGATCACCGTACCTGCCCCAGCGCAAAACAATCCGTACAGACGTCGATGACGTGCGCCTCCATGTC
Source organism: Incurvaria masculella (assembly GCA_946894095.1). Taxonomy (NCBI): domain Eukaryota; kingdom Metazoa; phylum Arthropoda; class Insecta; order Lepidoptera; family Incurvariidae; genus Incurvaria; species Incurvaria masculella. Next base: position 2,198,188 of record OX335650.1, on the reverse strand, counting down.
CTAGCGGTCGACAGACACACATAGTCATACATGTCAGTCAGCGTGTTTGCTTCCAACGCTGGACATACGCCACTCTAATTTTTTTCCGGTTTTCTCAGCTGTCAGCGGTACGGAACCACTGCTTTCCGTCGTTTTGCCTGTAAGCCATCCATACGGGTTTTTTTTTTATGCACCCGCATGCACAGCGATCTAGTATGTCAGTTTTTATGTTTCAAACAAAACAATTTATTGCATATTCACTTAAAATGGTAGGGTACAATCAAAATGGGGAAAAAGCGGTTATCAAAATAGTGATCACCTAAAAATAGGTGTAGCAATAGTTTCGCATTTTGGCAAGCGGTCAAATGTGCGATAAAACAGAACAAATACCCCTGGGCGAGTTCTCCGGCAGGAAGAACTCGTCGTGGTCGCGCTCGAAGACGGGCGCCGCGTCCGCCGCCGCCAGCACGTACACCTCGACGGGCGCGTCCGCGCGGCGCGCGCCCCCCGCCGTCCCGCCGCCGCCGCCGTCCGTCGCGCGCACCCAGAACTGGAACACGCGCGACTCTGCGCGCACGATCCCAAGCGAAATTGGGTTGTCAAATTGGTTCCTTGAATGTTTGTAGATTTACGGATATAATTGATGCATACTTGAATTAAGGTAGCTATGGCAAGATAAGTATCATACATGCGCATCATCACGCCGCTAAGCGGTGATAAAGCTTCACTTCTCTCCACTCCAGCTTTCTAGATGAGCAGCTCGTAGCCTAGTGGCGCGGGGATTGGCCTAGCGTACAAGAGGTCTGGATTTAATTCCTCGCCCCGACATGCACCACTTTCTTTCTTTTTCTGAGATCGGGAAGTGCATTTCGTCACGAATGCGAGCTGTTGCATGGTTCGGAATCCATATAAAACTGTAGTTCCCTTTCATCTAGTAGGTGGTAGGGTTTAAGACCGAAGCGGCAATGAAAACATTTCCGTGTTTTCCATCCAGTTCAATGTAGCCGAGCTCGTAAAGGAAAGGTCCTGGCATGGCAACTCATTCCTTCGGAAATGTGGTGTAATGGGCTAGTATCACAACGGTAGCCATCTATGTCAGGTTGCATAAAAAAAACGCTGCGATCACACTTTCGCTTCCTATGTACACATGTTGCGGTTAAAGTCCGAAATATTTTTTTCCTTGACGGTAACTAAGATTTTCAAGATACTCGTGTCGAATGCTCTACTAATTTTGAGTTTATGGTAAGAAAAAAAAAATAACCTTGACCATTTTTTTTTTATACAAAGAATTTAAAAAAACATTTTAAAGTTAAATTTTTCTCATGGCATCAACCCTTACTTAGAGCACTCATCAAGGCTACAAGTGCAGAAATTCAATAAACTTCAAAGAAAAAATAATTTCGTACTTTAACCAACATCGGGCTTCAACCGTAATACATCTTTTCATACATGCTTTACGATTAAGGGTGCTATGTACCTCACTTTGCGAAGTACGTATTACATAAATCCGGTCGTTGTACATTCTCTTAGGCAGTTAATTTGTTAATTTGTTTCGTAATTCTTTCGTCACCCACTCGTTCTACATGTTCTACCACATACCCTTATCATTTCTGTTCACTAAGTATATCTTCTTTTAGTTCCACAATTAACGCATTTCTGCCGCATTTATTCCACATTCATGCCTCATATTTTTTTATGTAACTGGACATGGATTGCTAGTACTGACTGAACGTCAGATATTAGCCTAAAACACCACATGGACACGAGCACACCTATATGAATAGTTATCCTAGCTGTAGACGTAACGATGATTACTTATAGATTCGTAAATGAAAAGCTAGAGCACCAGAATAACGCGTAAGTTTCATCGGAACAACTAAATAAACCTATTAATTTGTATCGGAGGAATAGAGACTATCCAAAATGTTGCTAAAACTTCGGCTCATTCCAGGAACTGGGATCAACTGGCAGAGGTACAACTGTGGAGCTAAAGCCACTTAGGGGGTCGTAACCCCTGACCCTACCCTAGGCCCGCGCCTGATTAGCGAGAATTTGGGGCCTGATTGGACTCCTAATTCGATTCGGGAGTCTAGTTTACATTCCCGTCTGCGGGTGTTATCAAATCCATTGAGAGAAAATAAGCAAAATTAATTCCGTGAGCCTAGGGAAAATACGTGAGTACCTACATTTGCAGACCGCAAAATCAATATCGTTTATGCACATACAAAATATTGCAAGTGTAAATGTAACATTTAAAAAAATTAAACAAATAATATTAATTTGGGTTACATAAAAAAACGTGTTAATTTGTGGATTCAGTTTTTTCTTTTCTTTTAAGTTGTACATTGCAAATGTTTTCTTACATTATTTATTTAGATATTTTTATTTCTTTTACTAGCATTTCATTTTTCATAACCAACTACAAACACCTGCACAATACATATTCTGCGCTTAGAAAGATAAACATGACACGGGTGCCATTTTTAGCTCTTTTAGCACCAGTATTCAGTCTCAGGCTAGGTACCCAGCGGTTGGTTAATGTCAACCTATAATGCTCGATTTACATGGTGCGCCTCGCGCTTCGCGACGTAAACTCATGCGCGAGTGTCGGACACGAACGGTCACATACGCGCCTCGCGCCCATTCGCGTATCAACCACATTTCATGCGATCTGTGGTCTCAACAGTAACGATGAAAGATTTGGTAATTGCTGTTTTTAAATTTAACTCTTCTGTGGTACTGGTTTTCACCGCATCATCGCCTTTTTCGCTTTTGTGGTGTTTGTGGCTTGGGGCCTATTTTATAGGTTCATATTGACTTTTTTTTTTCAAAACTTAAAAGCTTAGGTTGTTCCAATTCATATTCTTCTGTTTGTATGAAATCACTTTCAACGAAACCCATTTACACACATGCCTAGCGCAACGCAAGCACACGACCGTTCGATCCGGGAGCGCGCCTACAAGTGATGTACCTATTACAGCGCGCGCGTAAACGCTGAGCTGGCGTATTGTGCCTTTGACTCATGTCCATAAAACCAGTCCCGAGGCGAGCGCTGCCGCTCGTTCGCGAGTGCGCGAGGCGAGGCTAGACGAGCTTAATGTTTACGAACTCACGATATTGCATACACTCGCGCGAGCATGTAAATGCGCCGTAAGAAAAATTGTCAGTTAAAAGACGTGAAAGCACTCACCCCACTTGGTGGCGTCGCCAGTAAGCGACAGGGCTCCCGTGTTGGCGTCGATGGTGAACACGCTGTTGACGTCCGACGTCGTCTCCTCGTAGATGGAGTACTTGATCTTGGCGTTCGCGCCGTCGTCGGCGTCGGTCGCCTTCACCTGCAACGTCTCGACTGTTCTAGACACGTTCGAGTAGCCTTCGTCGTTAAGAGGGCACTTCGGCTGGCGGACGGAATGCAGCGTAGCTTTGATGCTGTGGTGGAAACATTTGATATGAGAGAGATGAAACCAACGAATTGCGAATAGGTCCGTCCTCTCGCTTCACTACGGCACGCTTGTCGCCGTCTTGTAATAAAATTCCAAACAATTCCTCAGTGGCCCAGTGGCGCGACACTTCGGCGATCGCTCTCCGAAGTTAAGCAACGCTGGGTAAGGTCTGGTCTTGGATGGGTGACCATTAGACCGTTGAGAGAGGCTGGCCGTGGTTCGGATTCCACGTTAAACTGTAGGTCCCCTTCCTTACTTACTATAGGTGGTAGGGTTAATCCCGCCCGGGTTGGTACCATCGCATTGAATGAACGATGGTCGAAGCGGCAATGAAAATTATCCGTGTTTTCCATCCAGTTCAATGTAGCCGAGCAATATAAGGAAGGTCCTGGCATGGCACCTAGTTCCCATGTGGTGTGTTGGGCTAATACCATGACAGAAGGTGTGGTATTAGCCATCATGTCCAGTCACATAAAAAAACAAAAAAAAACTTAGTTTGTAGCCAACCAATCATTACAGTTAAGGTCCGCCACGCAAGTAAAGGTTTAACAAATGTCTGTATAATCTTAAACACTGTGTTGGTAGGAGGCATTGATTACGGGAGGAGGGATGGAGGATTCTTAATTATGGATATAGCAGGTGGTGGAATTGGTAGTTCCTGCGAAAATTTTCCTTGCTGGTATAAGTCCAGACTTGCAGTATATTCGTGAAAAAGTACTTTTAAAGATTTATTTCTTTAGTTAACGTGTTTTGTTTCACTGTACATACATATCTTTTTAAGTCGTATTTTACTTAAAATTTTAGTGTTAGTTGTGTATCAATTGTATTTATCATGATTTCTGCTCACTGCATGTTTAATTGAAATACTATACGTCGAAACATTATTGGTCTAACAGTTTTTTATCGGGTGTTTACTATTGTTTAGGATAAGACTGTTTGAAAATAAAATAAAATAAAATAAATATCACAAAGAGCATGTATGTATAAAGTCAACCAAGGACTGGCTCTAGCGTCTGATGCCAAATACGATTTTGGTGACGACGGCAACATGTTTGATCGTTCAATCTTTGCAGTCGATGTCCGCAGCGCAGATGAAGCGTTAAATAAATGTATGTAGGCATAATCTTAAGCACTGTGTTAATAGGAGGCATTCATTACGGGAGGAGGGACTGTAGGAGAATTCCAAATTATGGGTACACAGCCGGTGGCGAAATTGGTAGACGCAATACCCGCGAATGGTATGTTTTGCTGGTTCAGGTCCAGCCTTGAAGTATATTCGTAAAGTAGTTATTTTTACTGGGCTCTTTCTTCAATTAATGTGTCCTTGCTTCACGGTCGATTATACATACATACATGACACATTCCTAATCATGTATGTAACTCTGAAACCATATTCCTGAATTTAATTGGCGTACATATGTTTTTTTTTATTTTTTATCGTGAAGTTTTTCGTTTTATACTAAATTAAATAAACATAGTGTAAGAGCTGCCGAAGCGCCTATGTCCGATGGAGCGCGGAAGATAATGTAATGCCACGTCTGATAATGCCTGCAAGGTGTTTTCACACTGTGCCGAAATATTTAGCGAGCAGTCTATAGAAGAATTTGCGATTTGTGTGCCACACTGCCCAAACATCGTCAACTCGCGCGAATGTGCTCCCGAAATGCATTCGCCAAGTTAGTTCTCACCCACACAAATGCTTCAAACGTCTGCCACTCTATTTACATGTGGCGTTGGTTTGTTAGTTTTCCAGGTTATATTTTTTTTGATTGAGGCTTAAGTAATCAATGACTCGATAAATACTGGGTCTAGGATTTTTCCTTATTGAAGTAGGTGAATAAAATATATTCATATAGTTGTCATAAAAAGTATGCAGTACTTATCCCGTAAGTTATAAAATGTATGCAGTAACTTCATTAACATTAAAATTTCATGACAATAAACTTCACGGTCAAATTATATTCTCAGAATTTCTGAAATTGAAAGAGCATTCTTCGCGAACTCGCAAACTCGCTGCAAGGGCATGGAGAACGGAAATATGAGAGCGCTTCCACATCCTGGAAAAGTCTCACATTCCGGGGGGATATTTGTCGTGTCTACGTTCCCCGGGGTGCGAACTAGCGCCGCCGGCGGCGCTCGCTTGAGTCAGCCTGAGCTAGGGTTACCACACGTAAAATCAGACAGTCTCGAAAGAAATAAACTTGTATTTGGAAAAATAATAAAATAATTTCTATGTTATTTAGTTCAATATGTACAAAATTAGGTAGATGAGCCAGGTGGGACGACGACATCAAGTGCGTCGGCAGAAAGCAGTGGTTCCTTACCGCTGAAGGCCGGGATAACTGTAGGAAAATTGGAGAGGCGTATGTCCAGCAGTGGACGCAAACACGCTGACTGACTGACGGTAGATGATATACTTATTTGTTTATAATGTTTAATGAACATTTTGTATATTGTATGTAAATGCTTTGGTCTAACTAAATTGTCAAGGTTTTTCAATTATTCCAAAATAGTATTTATAATGATGAACCTGGCCCACAAGGTTAACGCCATGTGGCGTGTACGGAAAATCACCATCGTGAGAATTGTTATGTCTTTTGGCCAAAATCTATAAAAAGTATACATCGATATTGGGCTCCGATTACAGATGCAGAAAGCGATTATACTCTCGAATACGACAATTGTTCGGCGGTTCCTGTCTCTGTAGCTCGGAGCGGCCTCAGCTGTCATAACAAGTGAGTAAGTAAAGCAACGTAAGTATTTTTATGAATGTAGCCTAAAATTAAAAAATATATATATACTGAAAATAATAAACAAAAAATTATAGAAAAACCAATATTATAAAACAACCAAGATCCTAAACCTAGCCCTAAAATCCTTACGCTTGGTAGCCCTAACGCCAGCGCAAGATTCCACATTCATTCGTTTTGACAATGACTGTAGTCTGAAGGTTTGAAGATCTAAGTAGTGTTGACTGGGAAGTTATGTAGTTGCTGGGGATTCGCAAAATATGGGTGAGTTAGAACTGATGACAGAACAAGACATCAACATTAAAATAACGTCAACGTATGATTGAACACATCACATTATAATATTTACAGATCATTATGACCTATGCGAACGCTGCAAGGGCACATATATATTCGGTGAAACCATTGATAGCTCAGATCATTGTATTCTGCTCAATTCTAAGGCCACATCGACTGTGTCTGATATAAGCCGCACACCGCATTCTCAAAGGAATTACATTAACGTGAAGTAGCTCGAAAAAACATTAATGATTGTTTTTTTTTACTATTCTCCCAAATGAAAGACTTAAAATTCTAAATCTTCCCTCTCTAGAAAGCCGCCATCAGAGAGGTGACTCCATAAAAGCATACAAGATAATGACCGGGAAGTATGATTGCGCGAATCTTGAAAATATGCTCACCTTAAATAAAAACACTCACTTAAGAGGACACAGCTTGAAACTCAAGACACGGAACATAACACCAACACCCGCAAACATTTCTTTACAAATATAGTTGTGGAGATATGGAACAAGCTCCCCGAAGAAGTTATTAATGCTAACTCAACCAATCAATTCCAAAATCGTTTGGACACTCATTTTAAAAGATAATAAAACAATGAACCAGTTAATCCATATTACAATGGCAATTGATTAAAAAAATAAAAAACAAATAATTTTATGTATTAACAAATACTACTTAAATAACTTTCCACATGACAATCAACTTAAACTAATGAAAAATAAGATTTAGACATATCAGCTTAGGCGGCCTGTCTAAAATAAATTAATAAATAAAAATAAAATTAAAACAAATATCATAATGATTTTAATTGCTGGATTTTGTTATATCACATTGTGTTTTTTACTGAACGTCTACAGTGTATTTTTTCATGATTAAAAGTTAGAGCTGTTGTACTTTTGTTGACAAACATAATAAAAACATTAAGAAGATTTAAACCTATCTCGGTTTTTTTTACTGAGCAAATTTACTGCTGTGGAGCCAAACATCAGTGATTTGATGCTGATGAGTTGAGTACTCTCTGAAAAGTAAACATACAACTGAGCGGGGTGGGGGTACTCACGGTGATGAAGGGTCCCGCGCCGGCCAGGGTGCGATTGGCGCGCACGGCGGCGCGGTACTCCTTGAGCACGAACTCGGGCGCGTTGTCGTTGAGGTCGGCGACGCGCACGCGCACAGTGGTGTGCGCGAGCCGACCGCCGCCGTCCGCCGCCGTCACCGGCACGCTGCGCGCCACAACACAAGTTCGCACTGTGACGCTCACTTCCAATATTTTGGGTTTATTTTTATATTATCTTAACGTCAGTTAATAATTTGATTATATGATTAATTAACTAGTTACATTTGAATTAAGTTTTAAACTTATTTTGTGACTGGCAAAGTATGTTTGCCAGTTCTTATATGCATGGAAATAGAGCATGCGACATTTATATTTTTGACATAGACCTAACATAACGATTCTTGACATGTTCAAGTGTAGGTTACCGACTTATGAATATAATAAAACAATACAACAGTACAATACAATCAACACGGGTAGAAAAATCGAAACATCAAAGACTATTATCTAGTGTATGACCATAAAACGGTTTTAAAGAGTTGTTTATATTCTTTATGAAAAATATGTTTGTAAACACCTATTTACTAGTTTTCAAGCCGGCGCTTGGAAACTATAAATTATTTAGACAATTTTCTTTTTTATGGTACAGGATCACATATCATCACCACCCACATAGGTTCGCACTATGACGCTCACTTCCAATATTTTGGGTTTATTTTTATTTTTACTCAGCGTCGGTCAAGAATAAACACAGGTGAAAAAATCGAAACATCAAAGTATAGATTATTATCTAGTGTATGACCGTAAAACGGTTTTAAAGAGTAGCTTATATTCTTTAAAAAAATATATGTTTGAAAACACCTATTTACTATTAATTTGAGTTTCAGCGACATCTACATTTGAAGCATTGTAATCAGATTGTGAAAATAATCTGAAAAAGTATTGGTCGTGACATTCGTGGGAAGCAGGATTCAAACCTGCGACCTTTGGATTACATGTCCACTCCTCTAACCAACTGAGCTATCGTGACAAATTTTCGGGATAGCTATCATTGTCGATGTCGCTGAAACTTAAATTATTGAGATAACGGTGATGTCGTGTCCATTAAATACATAAAATTACCACATATTTACTAGCTTTTCGAGCCGACGCTTGGAAACTATAAATTATTTAGACAATTTTCTTTTTATGTCGTACAAGATCACATATCATCACCACTCACCTGTACTCGGGCACGCGCTCGCGTTCGAGCGGGACGCGCGTGGACAGCGCGCCCGTGCCGGGCTCGATGCTGAACGTCTCCTGCAGGGTCGCCGACGGGATCGAGTACGTCACCACGCCGTACTCGCCGAAGTCGTCGTCCGTCGCTTTCACCTATGCATGGGTTTTAGTGTCGGTCACAGATGTGTGAGACATGGCTCGGATTACATCCCCAATACTGAATTACAAGTAGACACTCAGGAACCGAGGCAACGAGAAATCAATGTTCTCAAACACACACAGCCCCCACATAAATGCATAATATCAATCTCGCACACCTTGACACGCTCCAGAAGACTGAGTATCAAATAATGGGCCATCCACCTATGTATGTAGCTAATGTGATGTTTAGGCTTAAGGAGGAGGTTATCAATTCGTCTGTATGTTTTTTTTTTATGTTTGTTACCTCATAACTTTTGCCTGGGTGAACCGATTTTGATGATTATTTTTTTAAATGAAAGCTAGTGCTTCTCAAGTGGTCCCATTTTAATTTGGTTAAGTTCTGACAATGATATCCATGAGAAAATCATATAAGTCTTAAATTTGTATTAAGATTGCGCGACAAATGGACGAATAACTCAATGTAACGCCAACTGATTTCGGTGATTCTTTTTTTATTGGAAAGGAGGTGTCCAAATTAGTAAGTGTACTTCAGATTCACTAAAAATAAACAAATAAAAAAAAATTAACAAAAATAAAATAACCGAATTCAAAGAAACAGCACTAAAAAGTAAAAAATAATCGCCATTTTTGTAGTTACGATTTTTGTTATTTTTTGAGTCGGTGTCAGCCAAAGTAGTCAAGGTTCTCTTGATTGGCGCAGCGCGTGCCCGGCTGACGCCGACTCAAAAATTAACAAAAATCGTAACTACAAAAAGGCAACATTTTTTTACTTCTTAGTGCTTTTTCTTTGAAGTCGGTTATTTTTTTTGTAAAATTTTTTTTTCTTAACTAATAAACTGTTGAGCATTTCATTTCATTTCATGGTGGAAACTCAACTTCTGGTAGTCCAACTACACTAAGTCATGTCACAATTTAATTGTCCGTGGATTCGATCAACAACTGAAGAAGAACAAGCAAATACACTTCACTGGTCTGGTCTATAAGTAATGTTTTTTTTTACATTTATATTTTTTTAATAATGAAAGAAATTTCCGTACTTTTTGTATGAAACGATTTAGGTCTCATCAGTCAGTTGACTCAGCCTGTCTTTACTTGGAGCCTCATGGTTGTCTTACACACGTACTGACGGCAACACAGGACAGCGAACGGCCTCACCGTGGTGATGAGTTGCGGCGGCGGCTGGCCCTCGAGCGCGCGCGCCTCCTGCAGCACGTGCGCGAAGCGCGGCGGCGACGCGTTGGCCGGCGCGAGCGCCACCTTCACGCGGCAGAACGCCGAGTGCACGCCGTCCGACACCGACACGTTGAGCACCGTCAGCCGGGACGCGCCGAACGCGCGCATGTTCGCCAGCGTGATCACACCTGCCAAAGGATTCGACCGTCAGTTTGAAAATTGCCATCTCGCGCTGTAGCCGTAAAATATGAGGTAGCGTGAGATATGATAGATACAATTCAGGCTGATGGAAGCCGATGATAGTGATATGCGGCTGGCCGGAGCGGCTGAACCGGACCGGCTGTCAAGATGCGGTTGGCTAGCCCTCGCAGCTTGCAGTGCTTTAGAGTAGACCTATTGCGGTTCTCGCTTGTACACTCATTGGAAGAACCATTTACATTTTAATATCTATTTAATTTATTGACATTAAAAACCCCTAAACGAGGAATTCATTTCATTTCATTTTTATTATTTTTTTCATTTCATTCATTTAAACTTTTTGGTAGCCAAACTACACTAAGTTATGTCACAAAGATCACACACATTGTTCCGTCTATGTGGACTGTATTAAATAGTTCTTTATTGTCGCCGCAACACACCGATCCCGAGAGCTTGCCACCGTCCACGCAGCCAGCAGTCGCCACCACAAACCATCAGCTTTGCACACCGCCGCCGCGGCCTATCACTTCCTTCTTCACAGCCAGAACTTCCACTCTAGGTTTTAAGATGAGTACCAAATTTGCAGGTTCACTCACCAACGTTTTAAATAGAAGTGAAGACCGGGTACTCTTCAAAAGGCGAGCAGCTAGACATACTCTCCAAGTCTTGCGGGTATGCAAACATACCGGCGCACGTACGGGAAGCAAGTCTCGATATGCAATATGCTACGACTGCTCAACCCAACAGTAGACCTTACACAGCGGGCATAAGGTCCAACACTGAATAATAATCACGATAATTCCGGCAACACACAAACATGAAGAACCAAACTGAATATCAGAAAGAAGATTTCATTAAAATCTTATGTCTTTGCTAAAACGAGAACTTGCCAACTAAAAAGAACTACTTTACGAATATACTCAAGCCTTGCAGTAAATTCGTAAAGTAGTTCTTTTTACTGGGCTCTTTCTTCAAAATGTGTCCTTGCTCCACGGTCGATTATACATACATACATAATACATTTCTTGCATATTTACAGCCTGGATTTCTTTCGACATTGAACAAAACTAAGTTACCGGTGGAGGGGTGCACGGCGAAGGTCTGATGCCGGTTGCCGCCGGCGAGCGCGTACTGCAGGTGGCCGGCGTCGCTGCTGTCTGCGTCGCTCGCCGCCACGTGCGCGACCAGCTGGCCCCGGGCCGCCTCCTCCGACACCGAGCAGCTGAGCACCGATCGCTCCGGCCGCGGTGGGTTGTCGTTTATGTCTTCCACTGCCGGAGAAAAGCAATACCATCAATTGATATTATTTATTTATATGCTTGAGTAATAGAATAGAATAGAATAGAATAGAATAAACGTTTATTTCCTCATTGAAACAGTAACAGTTTTGCATACAGTACTCGTAACTTAGAACTAAGAGGAAAAGGGAGCCAACTCAGCTAACGTTCAACTCCCTCGCGATGAGAGCGATGCAGCGCTGATCTTCCGTTGGTCCTAACACACTTGAGGATAAGTTACCGGTGTACACAATATGAATACATGAGTACAGGTGAATACAGGTGTACACAATATGAGTGTGCTTGAATTTATGATTACGGGTACAAAAAAGCACCAATCCATTGCGACCTCAACTTTAATAACCAATTTTAAATGTTGAAACAAAATACAAACAGAGATCACAGAAACAGAAATCGGAAACATTCAAAGATGTTCGGCAGCAAAACCCGTTTGGACAGCCAACTTACCGACATTTAAGAAGGTGTTTACCCCAACTTTCAATGGCTTCATCGAAGGTATCCAATCTCATTGGCAGTAGAGCCTATGTGGAGAATACCCAGTCCCATACTCATCCATATTCTGCAGTATGCCTCTAGTGATGAGTTCGCAGCTCTTCTTAGCTAGATCTTGGCAGGTCTAGAGTCTTACAGAATCTGTAGAGTGGTTTCGCTGCTAGCCCTCTTGCTCCGACTTCAACAGTAAATAATTCAGTCTTGACGTTTCTCACCATCCGGTCCACTAAATAGCAGAGACAGTACGAACCGTCGATCCAGACGTGTGCCGTGGTGGCTCGCGGCGGCAGCCCACGGTCCGTCGCCGTCAGCGTGAAGTGGTGGCGCGCCGCGCGCTCGCGGTCCAACGACTGCTTCAGGTAGATGCTGCCGTCACCGGGCTCCACGTGGAAGTAAGCGGCCGCGTCGCCGCCCGCGATCGAATACACGATTTCGCCATTGGCGTCTGCGGGGATGTCAGAACACAGCTATTGACGGCTCGTTGAACAATTATTTATTGAAAGGCAGTTAACATAATAATTTAAATTAGATTAACTATTTCATTAAAAATATATGATTTTCATAGTGAGCAGTAGAAAAATAATTAAAGCCGGAAAAAAAACCAATCCTGGCGAATTTTCTTGCCGGTCCTTCTTTGCTGACAGATAATTTAACCGGAAGACAAAAATATTGTTCACAAATCCAATGGTGATTAAACTAGAAATGTGTGTGTCTTTCTTTTGAAAGGAGAAAATATAACAGTTTGAGAATCAGGTTTTACAGTTTAAACCTCCAAAATGCAGTTCTTAGAGCTTTCCGTGTGTATATATTGTATAACTTACAGTCGGTAAGAAAGGGACCATTGTTCTCTTGTGCTAGTGTGATTGGGGTTTGAACGTGTCGTAAACTGACCGGTGTCGTTGTCAGTGGCGGTGATGCGAGCCAGCATGGTCGCCGGCGCCGCGCCCTCCGACACGACGAGCGCGTAGTGGTCGCGCGCGAACGCCGGCGCGCAGTCGTTGACGTCGCGCACCGCCACGGTGACGGCGACGTCGGCGTGCGCGCCCGTCACGCTGTCCGTCGCGCGCACCACGAGCGCGTGCGCGCGCGCCGCCTCGTAGTCGAGCTGCTCGGCGGCGCGCACCACGCCTGCGCCACCATATGCTTTAGAGGGGAGGAATCCAAGCCTGCTCGCTTTCGCTAACCAACATAGGTATAATACGTACACTACACAACAGCATAACCTAAGTTTGGTCCCGGAGCAGAAAAAAAATGTTGCTAACAAATCACCAACTGTGATTGACGTCAGTCACTGAATCTGCGTGACCGCAAAAGCAATTTGTTTTTGTATTGTTCGTGTGTTCCCACGATTTCAATTAACTCTTTGTTTTCTAAGATTCCTTAAAATACTGACACACATTCCTCATCAATATTGATAAAATGAATTAAAATCTTAATTATAAAGTTAAATACACATGTCAAAATCAGAAGTATATCTTACCAGCCCCCAGAGTGTAATCCCAAGCTTGGATGAAAAAGGAATGGATAGGGGACTAAAAAAATTTTACGGTCCGTCAAATATAAGCTCAGTCAGCTCATATGCTCTCAGTCGGTGTCAAACGTCAATCCATGCGCGTCAGTTGGGCAAGATTTCAAAATATCAACAAAATGCCTTCAAAATGTGGTTGACAAATGTCGAAATAACACTAATAATCACAACAAGAGCAATGGAATCACATTCCATGTGTAAGTACAAGCATATTCAGTATATTTTTAGTTTAGTTGACCTGAAACCTTTTATGGGTTGGCACAAGCAAACTTAAATTGTCAGTTCGATTTTTATTTTTGTTTTCATTTCAGTATTATATATTAAACTAAATTTTATTTTAAAAACAAGTAGGGCTGCCATAAAACAATAGTCTACGTACTGTTTATAATTTTTTATAATGTCGTTTAGGATGTTTGTATAATATGTCTTAGTTCTGAGGCTGTGCTAAAAAGGTAAATCCTTGAAAATGGTCAAAATTTTACATGTGACAGACAGCTCGTTTCCATAAATATTAAAATTCTCAAGTCGTTTCTTGGCTCAAATGTCCTTTTGTCATTGAATGAGTATTCATTTCTTCAACCTGCTACATTTAATCATAGACTTATCACGACTTACTTAATCATCTTCTTAGGGCTATTATCGAAAAATTTGTAAATGTAAAACTTTATCATATACATAAAACCAATCCGGGGATTAAAGCCGCGACAAAGGGACAAAAGCGTAATAAACTCAACCTATTTGAAGGAAATTAAAAAAATTGTAAAAAGAAAGAACTTAGTGGTTTATCAAAATACCATCACACATTTACAGCAAACGGCAATAATCATCAACAGGTTTTACATAACACTGTACTGACTATTATTTGGACTATTTTTTAGCATCTAAAACGCATTGAACGAAATTTTTAAATGCATAAAATGCAAACATGGACTATTCAAGAATAATCAATGTTATTAGTTTTGCAATGTTTGACCCATACTTGCAATACATTAATGATTCCCTCTTTGTGTTTATTTTATTTTATGATTTAAATATTTACAAATTGTGTATATTTGACGTTATTAATTTATCCTTAATATCGATGATTTTTACTCAGAAAAACGATGGGTTAAAGAATGAATCCATTCATATTTTTTTCATTTTCCCGCTTGCAAATTCGCGAAAAGATTATTTGATGCCTTGTTAACTATACAATCATGGTACTACTTGTTCTGACCACTAGCACTAAATAGGAACCTCTTGTCATCTATGAGAAACTTTGGATTCTCTGAAAATAGTCATAAAAGAAACGGTAACATTTTTTTAATTTATAGTATGTATAAATTATTGTTTGTATTTTTTTTATATTATTATAAATTAATTAATACAGAAAAAGGAATAAAACACAACTAAAGATTAAAATATTCCTCAATCATCGGCGCAATTGGCAACGTGCCGATGACGGAGGCCGCGTTCCCCCGCTGAATGGCTAGGCTGATCTTCTGCCTAAGATAACTCGTAGTTCGATTTTGCTGAACTGTATGAATATATGAATAAACTATGAATAGGCACCTTAATATTTTAATGTACAATACAATCTATTGTTATTTATTTTTGTGATCATTTTTGGCAACCCTGCCGTTTTCACTTTCATTTTTCATTTAGTTTTGACGCGCCATTCTGGTCAAAGGGCTTAGCATGCGCGCATCGTTGATGTGTCATGATGGATTAGGATGAATTTTGCACTATATCTACGACCAGACGTCACAAATGTCACCATCCCTTTTTCTCACGCTATAACTAATTCAATTTAAGGAAATTGTTGTCTCATTTCCTTCTTCCGCGATTAGATGAATCTATTTGTCACTTTTTCGCATGATGCATTTCCTTATACCTTTGTCCTGCTCTTTTCCCTTTACGTATTAGAGTTTGGTGTGCATGTAAAAGTATAGGTGTGTGAGTTTTTTTTAAAATAGGAACGCTTTTGAACTATTATCAGTATGGAGGTACCGTATCCATTCTTTTTCATCTAATATTTAAATATTTAAATATTTAAATATTATTCTTTTTCATCTAAGATCCCAAGGCCCATTACCCACTTAGCTATGCACCGCATAAACGTTTTATCAATGCCCACAATGTGAGGCAAAGACATAATGCATGCTTTGCTCTTTTCATGCTAAGCAATCAAACATTATAAACATTGACGATGATCATTAAGCTGAATAAATAAAGTAAATTGGGGATTTCAACTCTACTGTAAATGTATTTACTGTCAGCACATTCCACTTATGTCAATAATACTGCTTACGTCAAAAAATATTAATTACATCCATATTCATTACATCCAAGTGAATGTCCCAAGTACATATGTGGTACAATAGCATATACATCCCGAGGAACCATTTTTATGTATTTACCTTCAAGGCACCCCTTTAAATCACCTGTTTGGAATCCAATCCCCAAGGACGTTATAAATGTTTATAAAATTTACATTAGATTGTGTTTGCTATTCAAATACAGTATCTTAAACATTGATAAAAATGTAAGTAAAATCACAAACCACTGCAATAGTCATCAATCAATATGTGGTGTAGTGACATGATATCATATGATAGCATTAAGAAATAAAGTTCTTTGTACTGGTCGGGTACATTGACAAAAGGGTATATGAGGATATGTCTATGTGCAGAAGATGCGGAAGGTGAATAATGATATCATTCTCTATAGCGCTCCGCCATGCCTGCTTTTTCCTCCGGAAAACCCATGTGATGATATTATGTGTGTATGTAGATTTAATAATGCTGATCTCTGAACATGCCACATGAGTAAATAATAAACATAAATCAACTGAAATATCTTGTGTCTTTTAACAAACATATAAAAGGAACCACAAAACGCGAATCTAGAATGGTTAAGAACGTAAATGCAAGCCCACAAAATCTTTATCAGCAGTCACACTCGCCTCGACACCAATATAACTTTGTTAGAGCACAATATACAAAGCTGGAATGAAATAAAAATGCATACAACACCCACAGTTAATACAAACAATGAAGTGGAAGCCGGAGCTAAACCAATGGTTGTGTTGAATGAACGACGCGGTGGTGCAAAGATGATACGATCGGAAGATGAAGGGAAAGCAAAGGAAACCAACCAAGACACAGAGAATTGTTGAAGTGAATACTCACAAGGACCATTGCCTCTGTCAGGCGCTGCGGGACCAACACAAAATAACAAAGTTAGTGCCATAGGACGTCACACTAGATTCAGAAACTTCTGGGAGGCTGAGTGAACACTATACACAGAGAGAAGAGAATAAACATAGGATAAAGATTCAACCCAAGGGACCAATTAAATTTCCAAGATTTTTTCTGGTTCTTGATTGGTATTTCGATTCTGTTATGTTCCCAATGTTAAAAGCCTTTCATTTACATGAATACCTATGTACTTGAATTTCAGTGATTTTTTTTAACAAAGTACCATTCCGCCCCATGCCTCTCCGATAACGTATTAATTATCAATATACAAACCAGATCCTACATATATCAAGAAAGTCTTCATATTAAAATATAATAGTCCCTTAAAAAATAAAAAGACAAAATACTCCGCCCACCACCATAAGCCCTTTTGTATGAGTATCAATCATATCACATACCTGTGTTGAAATCCAGCTCGAACTCTTCGAGCTCATTGCCCTTGACAATAGTGTATATGAGCTGGCGCTGCAGAGGGGATGTGGCCTGGAGTGGAGGGCCCAGGGCCGTCTGCAGGTCGACATCTTCCGGCACGAGGAATGAGTAGAACTGCTGAGAGAACATCGGCTGCGAGCGGTCCACCACACGTACTTGCACCGTCGCCTCGCTACCACATGCTGTCACACCTACCGCCACATTAACTCCGTTAGATTATGAAAGACTTATGTTTTTAGCAGATGAGCAAAGATGAGTCTAAAGCTTAGGACTATGCAAAACTGGATTAAATACAAACAAAAAAGTTCATAAGCAACCGAAAACAATATAATATTGGAGATAATGAATGCTGCAACCAGTTAATTATAAACATAATATAAAGAGAGTTTTTTTGGCTTACCTCCGTCATAAGCGCCAATGACAAGTTGATAATCCTTGTTGTGTCCCTCCAAGCTCTGCTTTAGCGAGATCTCCCCGGACTTGCGGTCCACCTTGAACAGTTCTCCGTGTCCGCGCTTCATCTCGTAGCGGACCTCCCCATTCTCGCCGGCATCTAGGTCGATGGCATGAACACGAGCAATGACTTTGCCTTTTCCCTCGTCCACCGACACCGCGGCGTAGTAAGGCAAGTTCACGAACACGGGACAGTTGTCGTTGATGTCGGTGACGGTGACGGCGACGCGGGTGTGCGCCACGCGAACCGTCTCCTCATCGTCGAGGAGACTGGCGGTGACGCTCCGCGCTTCAACGATAAGGATGTACTCGTCACGGAGTTCCCTGTCAAAGCGGATACCTGATGTCCTGACGGCGCCAGATGTAAGCCCCACCGTGAACAGGTCACTCGGGTTTAGGATTCTGAACTCGACGTGCTCGTTTAAAGCGCTACCGAGAACATTGAGCACTGCCACGGTCACTACTTTAGTAGAATTCTCCACAACCGAGCCCGAGTACTGGGACTTTTGGAAGACAAGACCGGAGTTTTGAGAATCCCTGACTCTTATTTTAACCTTGGTTGTGCCAGAGTAGATCCCGTCGGACGCTCGCACGTGGAGCTTGTATGAATCTCCGAGATTCTCAGGTTTATTCACAGTCAATACACCATTAAGAGGATCGATAACAAACACGTGATCTTTATCTCCATCAATAACATCATATTTGATGGTTTGGTTTTCGAGCGAGTCTGGATCTTCAGCTGTCAATGTTATAACGGCGACCCCTTTGTATGTTGGAAGAAGAAGAGTCGCATTGTATACAGCATTTTCGAATTTTGGAGGACAATCATTAACGTCTATTACGTCAATCAGGACTTTTGCAGTGGTTTCAGAAGTCAATCTAGGTGTACCCATGTCGATCACCTAGGGAGATAACAAATCATTATTATAACGTTTACAAAAAAATCTTTAACAAATCACCAATTGTTATGATTAATCCAAGTTAACTACAAACCTTGACATTGAACTGGAACGTAGGTATAGTCTCGTAGTCAAGTTCCATTCGCGTGCTGACCGCACCGGTTGTGGGATCGATGCTAAAAAGTCTGGCCGCTTCAGCGTCCAGAATTTCGAAGCTTCTGAGTGCGTTCGCATCGGAATCGTCGTCTCGCGTAGTGAGGACGAGCGGTACGTTCGCATCGTGGCGTACGAGAGACCTCGGGGGCAATGCCTCGGCCACCCGGCCGTGGTAGGATGCTTGGAGGAACACGGGTGCGTGCTCGTTGCGGTCGAGGACGTGAACGGAGACCAAGGATTTCGCACTTGCGCCGCCCTGCCATCGACACAATGTGGATTATGCGACTCTTGTCAGTAAACAGAATTAGAATATCTACAGTGTCTAGAGAAAAAAATCCGTTAATGTCCAACATTATTCATCCTCATTCCTAACATTGTCAGAATTATCTGAGGTAATCATTTAGGACAGTGTTGTTTTGGTTGTATAATTAACAGCATCATGCTTGAAAAACGCAAGTTTACCTATACATATCTTAAGTAAATTGTAACGGTAAATCAAGCAAATATATTGAATGGACAATCCAGGTCATTAAAAAGTAGGAATATCTATGATGGTTTGTACTTACATTACTTATGCTACTAGACTATTAGGAAAAAAATGTAAGATATTTTTAAAAAAATGTCAATTTTTACAGGGATACAAGCAAACATTTTCAACCCCCAATTTTTAAATGACACCAGTATAGTATGATATGGGTTCAATTGAAGAGCCATACCATATTGGTTGCCAGCACAGTGAGGTTGTAAAACTGTCGCGTCTCGTAGTCGAGCGGATACTTGGTGAGCAGAACCCCGGCCGCGGGGTTGACGTCGAACGCGCCATCAGTGTTGCCCTCCACCAGCTCGAACCACACCGACGACGAGCTGACGACCTCCGGGTGCGCCACCAGCGTGCCTGCCGGCTCGTTCTCGTAGATTTCGGCCGTGCTCTCCGTAACCACGAAACTGTGCGAACACATTCGGTGAGCAACACATGGGAAACATCATTCTTTTTAGTTGAAACGAAGTTTCTTTAGACTTAGCATGCCAACCTGCACAGCAACAAACAAATGCACTATACTTTTCAACCGACTTCAAAAAAGGAGAAGGTTCTTAATTCGCCTGTATATTTTTTTGTGTGTATGTTACTTGATATCTCCGCAAAATGTCAACCGATTAGAATAATTCTCTTTTTCATCAGTAGGGTAAGTCTCAGGCATGGTCATTTCGTAAATTTAATGAAAGAATACCACTGCTAAGTGTGGGAAATACTAAAAGAGTGAAAAGAAAATATATTGAACCGATTTGAAATACTAAGAGGTATTAAATAATATTTTTTTCCTACTAGGTACGCAATGATGCGAATCAACATTAATATTATTTTACACCTCTTAGGCTGGGATAAATAGTCGTAACAAAAACTAAGACTAACGGAAAGTAGTACTTTGTGACGTCACTTTGACACATTTTGTATGGACGAAATCTCAAAGCAATGCCAATTGTACAAGTACTACTTTGCGTTAGCATTAGTTTCGGTGACGACTATTTATCTCAGCCTGAGTGTTCGAAGTCGCATCTTTTTATTTTAATTTTAGGACGCGCGACGCGGCACTGACCTGGGCGGGCGGTTGTCCGGGTCGGTGAGCGTGATGTGCAGCGGCAGCGTCGCGGAGAGCGGGCGCGGGCCGGGGTTGGCGGCGCGCACCTGCAGCGTGTACTCGGGCGCGGCGAGCGGGCGCGCCACGCTCACCGCGCCGAGCGCCGCGTCCACGGCGAACGCGCCGCCGACGTTGCCGCCCGTGATCGAGTACACGATGCGCGCGTTCTCGCCTGCGCGCGAGCAACATTCATCGTACAACGCGATTCAAATAAGAATAGGACAGGGCTCGTGACTAACTTCACTCCAATTCGCGAGGGAAAGTACGCGGCAACACCGCGGCAAAGTACTGAAATTTGTGAAGTGAAGTGAGGGTTTTAGCAGTTTGACATTCAAAATGTCGGTGATCCTATCCTATTCTTATTATATATACGTTTTATACACCTGCAGCGTGTACTCGGGCGCGGCGAGCGGGCGCGCTACGCTCACCGCGCCAAGCGTTGCCGCCCGTGATCGAGTACACGATGCGCGCGTTCTCATCTGCGCCCGAGCAACGCTCGTCATACAGGCGTTTTATACAGGAACTATTATGGCTATTGGTCATAAAGCCAACCGGGTACTCCTTGGCGTTTTTGGAGAAAAATGCTAGATGACATTGTGTTCTACAGTAAACTTTTTTAGGGTTCCGTACCCAAAGGGTGCCAACGGAGCCCTATTACTAAGCCTTCGCTGTCCGTCCGTCCATCCGTCCGTCTGTCACAGGGCTGTATCTCATGAACCGTAATAGGTAGGCAGTTGAAATTATCACAGTGTGTGTATTTATTTTGCCGCTATAACAACGATTAGGTAAAATTAAATAATAAAAAAAAATAAAGTATACAAAAAAGGTAATTTTTTGGTGTTAAATCTTTTACGATGGTACGAAACCCTTCGTGTGCGAATCCGACTCGCACTTGACCAGTTTTTTCCATGCTAAACTAAATAAAAACACTACATAAACGAAATGCTCCTGTGTGAACGGACCAATCCACTCAGTAGGGGCGTGGCGGCGGTGGTGAAAAGAGCGGTGGCGTCGACAGCACACAGAGCGGCAACGGTAAAACAAATTGTATTAATAACTCCCTAAAGAAGGTATTTTAGGCTCCAAATAAGTCGAGGCATCACTGGTTTGCTTAATGACCTATAGCCATAATACACCCTATATGAGTGAGGTCTTCAGTACGCCAAGATTAATGACAAAACGAGTGTATTACACGGCTTTTATGAGCAAAAACCCAGGCAGAATATAAGGAATGTGAACCTGTCTACCGTTGTAAAAAAGATGTGCTTTACGTAAATCAACTTCACTTATGTCCATTTTAAAAATCTGCAAGACAGAAAGAACTGTGGCTAATTGCTGAATTCCTTGAATTCCGTCAGCGTGTTCGCTCCTGAAAGCGGAGATATATTTACCCGTGTCCCTGTCGGTGGCGCGGAGGCGAGCGACGACGGCGCCGACGGGCGCGTGCCGCCAAAGCCGCGCCTGCGCGAGCCGCCGGCCCCACTCCGGCGCGTGGTCGTCCGCGTCGTGCACGCGCACCAGCACGCGCGCGTAGTCGCGCCGCGACCGCAGCGCCACGTCGCGCACCCACACCGTCAGCAGGTGCTCCGCCATCGTCTCCCTGCGCGCACACACCGCTGTCAAACTAACTCGCATCACCATCCAGCACTTCTACGTTCTGTCTCACAGTCGCGCACACACACCGTCAGCAGGTGCTCCGCCATCGTCTCCCTGCGCACACACGCCGCTGTCAACCTAACTCGAATCAACCTAAATGCTAACTTGCATCACCATCCAGCACTTCTACGTTCTGTCTCACAGTCGCGCACCCACACCGTCAGGAGGTGCTCCGCCATCGTCTCCCTGCGCGCACACACCGCTGTCAAACTAACTCGCATCACCATCCAGCACTTCTACGTTCTGTCTCACAGTCGCGCACACACACCGTCAGCAGGTGCTCCGCCATCGTCTCCCTGCGCGCACACGCCGCTGTCAACCTAACTCGAATCAACCTAAATGCTAACTTGCATCACCATCCAGCACTTCTACGTTCTGTCTCACAGTCGCGCACCCACACCGTCAGCAGGTGCTCCGCCATCGTCTCCCTGCGCGCACACGCCGCTGTCAACCTAACTCGAATCAACCTAAATGCTAACTTGCATCACCATCCAGCACTTCTACGTTCTGTCTCACAGTCGCGCACCCACACCGTCAGCAGGTGCTCTGCCATCGTCTCCCTGCGCGCACACACCGCTGTCAACCTAACTCAGTTTTGAAACCTTTCAAAACAAAGACAATGTCCCACGATAGGTCCCAGTTATCTACAAAGACCCATGTATCTGTAAAGAGTATATTACAATACATAAAACAGAAGACAAATGAGAACATACAGATATTTGTTTTTGTAGCAAACTTCCCATAGATGCAAGCGCCTAAGAAAACCTTTCCAAAAAGAGAAGTGGACGATGTTCCTTGCCAGTTCTTCTTCGCTGTGATTGTTAAACTGGCTAATGATTAAATATATCAAACCCGAGTGCAGTGGTGATAAATAAACAAACCTCATATGAGCAGGCTATTCGTTCTTTATTGACCGGAGGTTGCACTAGAGCCGGGCTTCGCTTCGTGTGGACGTGTCACCTCGCATTCCTAATCCGTGACCGTGAGCGGTTCGCCCTCGTCCGCCATGTTTACTGCTCGCTCGCCGCGCTCCAGGCAGGCGCGTGCCTTATCAGCGATGGCATCACACCTTCCGTTTCTCGCAATCGCCGTTACTCATACGGCACACATTACAAATGTTTGATGTAGATTAGAAGGGCCAGAAAAAAACATCGCGAGCCATACGGGCGAAAGTTCATTATGTTTCACCTATTTTTCAACATCGATATGATCCAGATTGCATAGGGAATCTTTGACATTGTAGTTAAAGCTACCCTGTGTTTGTTTGTTTAAAAGAAGATAAAAACTTGTCAAAAGATAACCTACTCGAAGGAAAATCATATTTATTTTGTCGTGCTAAATTTGCGAATGATTCCTTGAATAAATTGACGTTTGGTGCAACCATTGATAGCTCCGATCATAGCCTTCTTGTATATTCACGTCGTTACAGCAGAATTCGACAGAATTTAGATCCTATGCTATCATACTGATGAGGACGACACGTAAGCTGTCAAATCATTCTCATAATTGCAAATGTTAGTTTCGCATAGAGCCCGCTGCGCGCGCTTTCTAATTCTCCATACATTTGAAAACGTTAGACCAGTTCTGCGCTAGACGATCGGTTTGGCGTAAACGCCAATTTAGGTGAGAATTCAGACCAAGGGCTCTGATGTCACATGAGATTTTGGTGACGCCAGCAAATCTAAGTGGAATCTCAGAAATTTACGACGTTTACTACCGCTACCGACCGACATTGACACCAAAAGTTTAATAATATCCCGAAAAATATAAAACTTATTTAAATATTTACCTACAATTCTGCAAAGCTTTCATAAGTCCTGGTCGATACGATCGTTTTTCGTTAAACATTTTAAACTACTCAAGTAAAAATATTCTGTTAAAAAATAATAAGTATCTATCTTACACAAATCAACTAACTAAAGTTTGTTTAGAGCACAAACCATAATGTTTTGATAACTAATTGCGCTACTGACTAAATCATAAATACCTGCAGATAACATCACGCCGATTTAAAGCCGGACCCGCTAGCAGTCTGTTCGACACAGAGCTGGTGACTCTCACCTATCCAAGGGCGCCTTGAGCGTGATGGTGCCGGTGAGCGAGTCGACGCGGAACAGGTCGGTGGAGTGCGGGCTGCGCGCGCAGTGCAGCCCGTACACGAGCTGGCCGGCGCCGCGAGCGCGCAGCGTCGCCAGCGGCTCGTCCACGCGCCAACTCTCCGACACCTCCACCGAGTACAGCGGCTTGGTGAACCGCGGCCGCTGCTCGTTCACGTCGTTGATCACCGACACGTTCACCTGGAGGGGCGAGAGTCACGTATGTCATATTTTAATATGTATTCTAACAATTCCAAAGGTTGAAAGTTGCCAAGCGAGTAATGGAGCGAGCCATGCTGGGAATATCGCTACGGGATATGGTGCGTGAAGAGGCAATTCCGCCGACGTACCAAAGTAGTCGATATTGGATACCGGGTGGCTAAGCTCAAATGGCAGTGAGCTGGTCACATCAGCCAAAGAGACGACGACCGTGGAGTAACCGTGTCCTGCACTGGCAGCCGTGGACAGGAAAACCGAGTGTGGGAAGACCACCCGCCAGGTGGGACGACGACATCAATTGCGGCGGCGGAAAGCCGTGGTTCCATACCACTGAGGGCCGGGAGGACTGGAGAAAAATGAGAGAGGCGTATGCCCAGCAGTGGACGCAAACACGCTGACTGATTGACATTCTGACAATTATTACTTTTATTATAGCTTACCATAATTCCAACTTTAGTAGTTGTTCATATACTTAGAGGAATTTAGTTGTTATGGATTGGACACGAAAACGTTATGTGGCATGTTCCAATGCAAATGCACGTCGACTCACAGCAGTGTAGACGACGTGGTAGCCGTCCGTCACGCTGACGTTGAGGCTGTAGCCGCTGCGGCGCTCCCAGACGAGGCGGCGGCTCAGCATGATGTTGCCGTTCTCGCGGCCGATGTAGAAGTCGCGTTCGCTGTCGCCATCTGGACCGCAAACGATTATGGGATCAACAATCGCTTTTGGTTCATGAAAGACCCTACCCTAACGGGGCCTCCTAAGGCTAACCTAAAGATTAATGTTGAGTAAGAATTAAGGTTCCTCCTCACAGATGTTGTAAAAATACATGATTTAATTTAAAAAAACGACCAATACAACTAATAAAGTAGGAACGAGTTTCGACAGAAAAAATAAAGTGGCTTACGATGTAAAGTATGCGCTTATGATGCACTCATGCTGCTAACGAGAGACACCGATAAAATCATAGAACTAGCAGCCGCATGCTAGGCCTGTGGATAAAACAGTGAACATACGAGAAGACAAATAAGTAAAACAAAACTGATCAAAAAAGAGATCAAAATATCACTATTTTAAGTATTTGTCTCACATTTGGACTCAGCAACTCGTTTGGGACTGATCGTGCCCACGGTGGCTGGGGGAGAAAGGCAGCTAACCTCAAAGCCGCGACGGCAGTACTCACCGACGATGTCGTACCAGAGCTGGTCGCCGTCCTCGTCGGCGGCTTGCACGACGGTGAGCTGGTAGCCGGGCGGGTCGAGCTCGGCCGCGTCCACCGGCGGCACGGGCGCGACGCTGGGCGCGTGCGCCGAGCGCGCCGCCGCCGCCACCACCTGCACGCTCACGCGCGCCGTGCCCGCGCGCGCCGGCACGCCGCCGTCAGTCGCGCGCACCTGCGCGACACGCGAACCGGGGCTGAGCGACTACGTGGCAACTTGGGGCTGGATTGATTCTGGCACTTCTGGACGTTTTGTCCGCAAATCGGCTGGTATGGTAACGCGCTGAGCGTGGTTTCGCGAATTGAGGTGGGTATGACACTTCTGATTACCTTTGGTATATCGGCACATCCGCCCATAACGGTATTTCATGAAAACATTAATCGTCAAGTGATGAGAGAGAGAGGGAGAGTAACATCATCACTACTGGTACCAATTCTGGCTCCCGAGAACAGAATATACGGTCTCAAGAAACCCTCATCGATTGATTTATGGTTACCAAATTTGGCCGATGATGTTTTTGATGACTTACACAGAATTACTGGCGAGCCCGTTGCTATTTCATCTAACTACTGCAACTTACACCGCCGAGTGGGGTTTCTTCACCGTAGTCACAATTGTTCAAAATTACACACATCAAACTTCAAAGAAAAAAAGAAATGCATGCCAAGGGGCACGAGTCAACCAATGGAGCTTCTCGGAATGAGAGTGAAACGTTAAGAGAGAAGAGTGATGTTTAAAATGATACTGTGTCTTAATAACAAAGTGTGTTTAAAGGTGACTAACGTGAAGATCATAGAAGCTGCCTGGCGCTAGGGGCTGCGCTGCGGTGATGTCGCCGGTGTCGGGGTGGATGGCGAACTTGGCGCGCCCCTTGCCGGACTTGATGCTGTAGGTGATGGTCCCGTTGGCGCCGGCGTCCGGGTCCACCGCCAGCACCTGCGCACCGCGTCCATGCTGTGACTGTTGGCGACATGGCAGCGTGCGACGATGCCGCGGCCTCGGTCGGCCATTCCGAACAACGTCACGCTTACGAAGATTATATCAAAAATGAAAAGATAAAGGAATAAAATGCTTGAATGTGTAGCAAAGGTCTTTACACATAGTAAAACCAAAACGAATGAAAAAGCTAAAATTCGCAGCGAAAGAAACACAGGGGGGGCTGTTTGAATGACTTAACTACATGAATAAAAATGAAATATATCCATTCGCTAGTTAAATGCATAGGAGCATTTAAAGGCAGTGTAAATGCAGAGATAAAGATAATCACGGAAGCGAATTAGACATGGGAATTTTCATTGCAACATTGAACTGTTTCTTAGTACATAAAAGTAAATATTACTAGATGAATTAGGAATTCCTATCTACATTCTGAAATAAAAACACTAGAAAAAAATACGTAAAAAAATTAAAGCACAGTTTGCACTTTAATAGATTATAAATAATAATATATCGAATAATTAAATTTCCAACATTCAAAAGTTTTTTTTCAAAAAATTACATTTGCCATGCATTATTAGTGTAAACAAGGGGCACGCTCGATGCAACCTCTCTAATGAAATGCATGCAACTATGCCCGAGTGTTCATGCACCGGTATTACAAATCACAACCCTGACCACATAGCCGTCCAGCTTTGTTAGTAAAGCCTTGTTTACACTTACCGGATAAACGGGAAAGCGAACTTGATAGATCTAAGAGAAGCCAAACATTTTACCAAAATTCATGCTTACATGGCCATTACGATACAAAACTTTACAATCCTACTAACTACTAATACTACTAACATGATAGGATTTGGAGGATACGCGTGGATGTTTGTTGTTCAATTGCACCACATCGGCTGAAAGTCTTTATCGTGGATTGTTACTGCCATTGCCAACACCCTCGTGACATTGACCCAAACTAAACCGATACTTTAGTTAGCTAATTGATAAATTGATTAAAAGTATTGTCTACAAGGTTTTTAGTCAAGTTTGATCGATATACTGTTAAAGTATGAAGAAAACTCGAAATGAAAGACGAAAGGATACAATGCAAGCTGTGAAGCAATGGCTGTAAGTCATCTCTTTCAAGGGCATTTTGTTAAGATTTTTTTGAAAGAATCAACAAAGACACATAGTTGCTCACTATAATCGTTACTAGTCCATCAGCTTAAATGTCCACGGTCGACTCCAGTTCGCTGGCGTCGTGTAAGCCAGGCCTTAATGCATGCGGCACTCATCGCTTATTCACGGCGCGTCCCGGAGAGCATTATGCGGCGGACCCGGAATTTAATCATTTAATAAGCGGGACTCCGACGCGGATAGGTCCCGAGGAGTCCCGAGCGCTCAATGGAGCGCCGTCCGCATCGACGCGTCGGGTGCAAGCGTGGGTGCGACGCCGCATGAGGATGCAATTTGTTGGCAAACTGACGGAGGTGACGCGCAATAGACCGGGAGAGGGCGTAAGGTAGACATCTCACAACATCACTTGACCCACGTTTTAAACTATAGTACGGTCGCCAGGTGGGACGACGAGATCAAGTGCGTCGGCGAAAAGCAGTGGTTTCGTACCGCTGAGGGCCGGGAAGACTGGAGAAAAATTGGAGAGGCTATGTCCAGCAGTGGACGCAAACACGGTGACTGAATGACTGAATGACGGTCGCGGGACAGACGAAAAAAATTAGGTAATCGACATGTAGCTGATTGTCTCTGTCTCTCATGCTTTTGCGCTCGTACAGATTTAGGTGACAGAGACAACTGGTGAGGATTCAATAAATGAATGCGTACTTTGTATATATCGTAGTTAGTTCTAGCTTATTGTTTATGTGTTCGAGAGATACGGACACCTGTAAATTCATGCCCTCGTATAAATTGTCACAACTGTCCAAGATCTGAATGATGTAAAATGAGCCGAGATTGTACGATCCAATAACCTCTGTCCATTCGTTTACGGGTATGGAAGAAAATATCCCAAAGGTGTGTCGAACAAAAAAATAAAAAATAATAATTGCAATATCAATTTAGATTGGTAACTTGGTCAAACAACATACCTCTTAGTGTTACTAAAGATGTAAATCATGAGTAATTAGCTTACTATTTTCTCTTTATCGTTCGACGTATCTATCTTCCGTCACTTGACTGACCGCAGAATTGGTCAGCTCGAGTGAAAGACAATTTTGGTTTTGTTCAATTGCATTAAAATTAATTAAGTGTCATGCCTAGCGCATTATGCTAAGTAATTTTTCAACTGGGCAATGAGAGAACCGGATCAATGTGTAGTTCTACAGGCAGGCTCCTGGTCTACAGGCAGTATTCAGAACGTCTTGACTCCGCGATCAGGCAGCCTGACGCCGAGTGCACGCGTGCTGTTGACAATAAAAGCGCTCCAGGATGCAGCGATATTGCGCCGTATTTATTTATTTAAACTTCACGTCTTACGTCGCATCGTCGTGTGAAATCTTTCACGTCACATGTTTCCTAGGACACACTTTAGCCTCAAAAGGCTCTAATGGACCCATTTGGCTACTTTTTCGTCAACATTATTCACTTTATCAACCACAGAACGTTGCGCCTCGCGGGGCTGTGCATATTTGCTTTCATCCCTGATATCTTCCTATCTTTTTTTAAATAGCGTAGGTGACAGCACGAAGCCCTGGGGACACCAGCCTGGATAGAGAAGTCGCCCGACTTCGCATCGATTATGGTAACGAATATGGAGCGGCCCAACAGGAAGCTGCAATCCAAGAGCACAGGTAGCTTGGGTGGAATGCCAAAGGACGGGAACTTGCCTTTGCAGTAGAAATGCGTTCCTTGATAAACGTTTCCAGAGTGATTTTACCGGGAAAGATCCGCGACAGCTGGGCTGGAATAGACAGACTGACACATTTAGCTTCAGAGGGTTGGTATTTATCTCGTGAACCCAGTTTCAGCCATTTACGTTATAGTTACCATTTTTGTCGCGACCTCCTAGTCTATATGATAAGATATTTTGGACGTGTAGAGCGAATGGATGAAGAAAGAGCACCACGACCAGATTAACGTAATGGTAGAGTATGTATGAAAATATGTATCTCGGTAGAGAAAGCATAATTATGGTATGGTCGTCCCGTATGGAGCGCTATCTTCTCTGCCTATACCTCCGGGGAAGAGACCATGGATGCGTAACAATGCAAAAACATGACTGCGTAGTTATTCTTTATACCAATGCTGCTAAACTGCACGAGTGTCGCCTAAGATAGAGGTCAAGATTCTAGAATGACTTGTCAAGTCAACAACATCGAAGTGTTGAGGTGTCGATTTCGACAAATCATTTCCAATTTGAAGCTCGTTCTCGCTTATGATTTATTGGATTGCGTGACCGTATTTAGCAACGGAACGTGTCAATTTAGCTAATACTCTGTCACAATACTGTGACTGTACACTTACAGTCAGAAATGGATTACTAACTCCAAGTTTTATTCTATTCCAAATTTATCGGTATTTTGAGGTGAACTGTGAAGGCTTTTCTAACCTAAATATACTAGCCAACAACTGCTTACGTCATTATTTTACTGTTTGATATTAGATGTTCCCATAGATAAATAGCAATTTGGCAAGGTAATTTAATTTAATTTGTTAAAACTTTTGGTACTCAAACTATACTAAGTTACGTCAGAAACTAACTGATCCGAGTATTGTAGATTTTAATTGAGAAATTCACAAATCACTGTCTTTTAGAATTCAACGTTTGGATTCTTCCGCCCGCTCCGCTTATGACATGAGAACCATAATAATTATTTTCATCATTACAGACTACTTACGATCATGCCATAGACCCAAAGTGGTTAAGGTGGCCCTTCCCGGCGGGAGTAACTCATTCGCGAGCACGGTAAAAAACCTTGCTGTTGCGCTCTGAGACCTAATCTGTTTCAAAGAAAAAGACAGGCTCCGTTATGAGGAGGATGCAACATGTACACAAAGCAGACAATGCGCATAGTGTTTGATTTTGTAAGATTAACGAAAATTTTAATTACAAAACGACTTATAGCTAAAAGTAAACCACGATCACGACGAGTCAAAAATCTAATAAAAACCAAATTGATTTGAACAATTGCGTGATTGATTGAAACAAGCTTTGTCTGATGACTTATCTTTTTAAGCTGTTTTTATTTTATCGTTGAGTAATTCACCTCCAGAGTTATTATATAAAAAAAAGACCGACGAATTGAGAACCTCCTTCTTTCTTTCGAAGTCGGTTAAAACGCGAATAAAATTCGAACTTTCGGAGCTTATAACTTAGAAACCAAACATAATGTTGCAATGCCAACAGTCATCAGACATCTAGTACGATCAAATAAAGCTATTTTGAGCAACATTTTGGATCTCTGACAAGAAATATGGGCATGATCTTCTTTCTACGTTTGTATGGGGAGTTGAGCGAAAAGGCCCACCTTAACGATGACGACCAAAACTGTTCAAACCGTTTTTCACCGATATATAACGGGGTCGGAGCCGCAAGCATTTTCTATTTCAACAATAAAAACTAGTCATTCAAGTAAACATTTTTGGACTACGGGCGTACCAAAGCATCAGTCGAAGCAACACGTGTATTAAGAAAGAGGGCATGCACCGCCCACTGACAGTGCGTCATGCGTGCCCGCGCACACCGCGACACGTGACAACATGCCTAAACACGCGACATGTGTCCACACATGACAGCAGCATGCCTCAACACGCGACGACACGAATGAACACATGATAACACGTCGCTCATTCGCATTCATAAGCAGTAGCGTAATACCGAACACATTTCCCGGACCTTTCGGCTTCCATCGGATTAGGATTGGATATTTTATGCGCGCTGCGTATGAGCCGAGATTACTTATACAGTACGCCAACAGAGTCGCTTTAGAAGATTCACTTATCACTTCGAAAATGGTATCAACCTTTTGGATTCGGATACAGAGGTGTAAAGTGGATTCACGCCTATCTACTTCGCTAAACAGTCTAGAGATTTAGCTAAATCTAGTTAGATAGCAAAATGAACGAATGAAAATTCCCTACGCCGTATTTTGGATC
This sequence comes from Incurvaria masculella, assembly GCA_946894095.1. Taxonomy (NCBI): domain Eukaryota; kingdom Metazoa; phylum Arthropoda; class Insecta; order Lepidoptera; family Incurvariidae; genus Incurvaria; species Incurvaria masculella. Next base: position 2,166,561 of record OX335650.1, on the reverse strand, counting down.
CATCGACATATAACACCCGAAATTCGTAGACAGGTACAATCACAGAAATCGGAATAAATGATTTCTGTGGGTACAATGGTGGAACAAAAAAGTAAAATGTGCGGGCCGGAACGCGTGAAATTGCCACGCATGATGAACGTTGATGGATATTATGACATCAGCAATGTCAAATCAGCAGTCAAATGAGCGTCTACGAAGCAATATAGAACGTGGCAGGAATGTAGGCTACGAGAAAGAAGTAATGTACATATGCTTTATTTATACCGTATGGTATAGTATTTTAGTAACTATGTTGAATGCGTTGTGAATAACCTACTAATAAATCCTAAATTTTAGGATGACTTGCATTCTACTTAGTTTTGGACAGCACACATTTCAGCAAAAGTTATGGTAGAAAAATGGCGCAAAACGCAAGCGGAAGTTGCAACGTTCCAAATATGAAAAAAGGGGTTGCCCTTTTAAACTACCTTCCAAACAGTTTGAGCTCTCTCAAAACTTGTCGTTCTGACATACAAATATTCACGATGTATCGTTTTGCAAGATTCGGCTTTGTTACATAGCTATGGAATTTCTAGTCCAACACCTATCATGTTAGTAATTAAACTGAATGTATCATCGCGATCAGTGTGCGTTTAAAATATATTGTGCATAGCTCTGGAACTTTTAATCCGAAACCCATCATGTTGGTACTGAAATGAAAGGTTGCACTGAGATAGCAAATTTGCGTATTATTTGAAATTAGATTTGATGAGGCCTTCCATTTGAGAATCAACACGATTGGTCCAGGACTAGATGTTCCAGAGTTCAGACACAACACAATTTGACAGAATGGTAGATCTCTATAAGACCTAAAAGTTAAGAAAGTAAAAAAAAAAACGCTGTTCTACAGCTATTTTCGGCAGTCAACTACCCGAGATTATTATTCGGACATCCAGTCGCGAAACAACATGGCCGCCCGGTCGCCAAGGCAACGCCATTATTTTTCAAATTTGGAATGGTATAACTTCGCGTTCGCGTTTGCGCTCACGTTCGCGCGTCGATTCACTTTTCTGAGTCAAGAACCCCATCCGAAGAGATGTCATCAAAGAAATCACTTCATAAATTCAGATTAGAAGTGCCCTCGGTACCGAACCTATGGTCTTGGGCCCGACTTGGATTACTAGTCCACGGCCCTACCTCATCCTACCCACCTTCGCGAAGTTCACTGTTCAATGGAGTAAAGGGTAATAAATTATACACATAGACCGGTAACTTGAAAATCAAGCAAAGCGAATCCGCCTAACTTGAAATAAGTTTCGGAACAAGTCCAACACAAATAGTAAGTAAGGGAATGATTTAGCATGTTGGGTCCTGATTGGCAGTTAATCGAGTTCAGGTACCCAGGGCTCGTATTTGTTACGCGAAGTAAATTTTCACGATGATGAATGGGGAATGAATAAATCAAAGTTTGATCCGGCTTTTGAATTTCGTCTTGAATTTCTCTAAAATTGGTACGTCTACTGAATTACATAGGAGTCAATTTCAATATATTTTTTAAGCATCTATAGGTATTGACATATGTCATTGACACATGACATATGTTGACATATTGTATGCAAAACAAATTGGGCACATGCTTATAAAAACAGTGAAAATAAAAGTATGCATAGCTCAAAATTTAAATATAAGGAAGGTCTTGCCATGGCAACAGTTGGCATGTGGCGTTTTGGGCTAATATCAGGATAGAAATACGAGGATGATATTAGCCATCATGTCGGATTACTTAAATAAATGTTCATACAAAACTAATTGCTGAACACAACATTAACGAGTCTAAATGTATGGGAAAATATGCTCACATAAATACGTTGGAACGTTGTAGTGTATTGTAACCATGGAGGTTGTAGCTCTCTAATGCCAAATTGGATTGCATATGCATTTAATGTAGCATAATCATGCAAGTTTGCGGGGACTAACGTACTGGTAAACATGCCGATAGAAAATAGAGGGTCGAATGTAGGGGAAAACATGCTCATACAAAATGGGCGGGATAAACGTATCGTTTCATACATAATCATACAAAAATACGGAAATGTAATGTTCATTCGCGTGAATCATGAGTGCACCACGAAAAGCGTGTTAATTTAACAATGTGACAAAGAGATGACCTCATTAATTACTAGAAATAGTACTGGGAACTATGAATAAGTCTAATGAATGAATTTGTTGAATGTGGCATGATAAAATATTGAATGGTACAAGCATGGCTTCGTGGCTGACTTATTTTTAGATAGCCGCAATTAATGAAGTCGTCAGCAATAATCTGTGAAATGGAGTTAGAGAGTTCTTCGTTTTTAAGTCTACATGACCAAGGATGCACCAATGACCACGGAAATACTGAGACACTGCTTCGCCCGCCTCGACACCGCTGCTGCTTCTTTATCCGTGGATAATTACCGTGCCGGCGGCGCCATCCTAGCTTCTTAGCAACGAACGAACGATAAAAGTTCGTTGCTTATTGCTGCTGCGTTGAATGGATGTGTGATATTAGCGAAAGTGGCTTATGAGCACACGGATTACGTCAGATATGTGCATTATCCCTAAGTGGTTCCACAAATATTTATTCATGAAGCAACTGTGACATTACAAACAGGCGTACGAGGTTTGATGTAATCGACTATGCGTGACCCTAATAATGAGTGATTGTGATGCTACAAACGAAAATGTGACTACTGCGATACGTACATCGACTATGGATGAGTGGGCGATTTGAAAGCAGTACGCACTATTCCCAAGATTATAGGTATGATATAGGTCTAGGTTCGATGGTGGTGCCGGTGACATTGCGTGCTTTGATGGCCTACCATGCTAACATGCAGTCGAAAACTGGTCAGAAACGTCTATCGAGTTGTCGACTGCAACTTCGGTGAGGGTGCATGCTCTGGTGAGCCACCAGTGACGGAACGGAGTCTCACCCGGGCGATCGCAGCGCCGCCGCCGCCCTCCGCCGCCTCCCAGCCACTCTCCTCCGCCTCCGCCGCGTCGCCCGACCCCTCCCACTCCGGGGACACGTCGCCGCCGCCGTCCGCCTACACACACGCACACTCCGCTACACTACACACACCACACCGCACACACCACACCACACACGCACAAACGGATGGAGGCTGGAAACGGACGTGTTCGGGGGTCCTGGGGCCGTCGGTGGTAAACAAATGAACTCAAACCAAAACACAATCACGCCAAAATATTTTATTCCACAAAATATCTTACCGGAAATCCAATCACCGACGATTCGTAGCACAGACACGCGGTACAAAAGTTGACAAATCATTTTCAAATTTGTTCTAGTTTTTTTTAAAATAATCCTATCGATAATTTGTCGTAACATAATCCATGAAGTTACTGCGATTTTCATAGTGCAGTTTGGAAAAATACAAATTAATATTAGTTGGAGGTTCTCTCTATAATAATTAAAGCTATCATCATTTTCGTGGACTGCGAAGTTTACACGTTCACTTCTATGTTTGCAAAAATAACTATTACTTTAAGGGCTGATTTTTCAAAAATCAGATAAACAGCCAGATAACTATACGACAGATTTATTTACACTTCTGCTTACCCATGCGATATAGTAAGTCCATATGTAAATTAGTAAAATTATAGTCAGATAAATGTGATAGAAGATATAATTTTCCGGCAATTAATATCCGTCTTTTGACAAACGTGAATTTGTACTATCAGTCCGATAAGTACTATCTGAGGATAGAAAAATCGGCCTTAAATTGAGTTTCAGCGTCATCTACATTTTAAGGCATGGTAATCAGATTATTTTAAAACCGGGGCTTAGAATGTGAAGGCATACAGAGCCAACTGACGGTTGAGACCAAAAGTGGTTTATACAAAATCTACTGAATTTTCTTACTTCATCTCTCAAAAATATCAAAAAAATAAAAATCCATAGGTCACCTTGGCTTCAATACATGATTAGGAAATATTTGATAGTTTGCGGAAATGCATTTCAGTGTGTGCGAAAAGTTGACGCATCGGTTAGGTGTGTTCCATCAATCTCCAACCCGCGTAGTGGTACATGGCTTGATTTCTCCTCCCATAGTGTATCCCCTCAGTCTGTCATCTTCTCAAGTTGTGAGCTATGAAACCGACAGAGATGTCGGATGAGATGACAGAGGGCTCTGCTTGTGGTCGAGACCACGGAATATTGAGGAGGCAGGAAGTGAAACGTTTGTAAATTTGTTCCAGGACCGCTGTTACCGTTTTACTTAAGACCTTTATATTCCGCGAATGTATAACAGTCGCAATTGGCTATCCATTATTAATCGATAACCGAACAACAAATCCACATTTGTTTAGTAAATATGAACCTTAACGTAATGGCTCCATGTTGGAATTCCAATACTTTTTGCAATCAAATGTTGCGTCACTTTCGAACACGGCCGAGCGCCTCACACGCACGTGGTCACAAACAACGTAGCGAGACATGACCCGGCGAGCAAAACGAAACGCCGCGACGCCATATTGTTTCGTAATGCATTTGTCGTAAGTTTTATCGCTATGCATGTAAATGAAACTTACCGGGGATACAAAATTCCTCCATTATGAAGGTTGTGCACCGGCGGTCGTGTTTGCACGTTATTATGGCACAGTACGGCATTACTCCTTTTCAATTTTAGATTGTATCACGGATAAGTTAATGCACAGGACAGCCGCAGAGGAGTGAATCACGCACGTATGAAGTGAGCGGGTCCCCGCTAAAGACCGGCGCGCGAGTTCCGCCCACTTCACAATTCTTACCTCCTAATTGTTCTGTGGTCGAGACAGTGTATGTAAACGTCTGTTTGCGTGCTACGTCCATTTTATAGGAACTGGCATTTTTCCGGTCCTTTTTATTGTTTCGGCGGCAGGGTTCAAAATGCAAAATGTAATATGTCGAGCGAGTCGCGGCGGAAGAAAATGCAGCAGAAAGAAAAACAGATTAAATGTGCAGGAGGGACAAAGAAAAAGGGAGCGGCGCGGAATATTTCGGAAATGAATATGTGATTAGTGGCAGCCGACCGCCGGCGGAGGAAATGGGAAAAGTCCACGCTCTTCTCGGCATTTTCATTGAAACATGTGTACGTGAAACGATTTTGAATTCAATAAACCGAAAGGGAAAAATATCAAAGCGCCGGAAATCGGCTACTCGAAGCTTTGCGCGCGTTTAACAATATAATTTTACTTTTGACGATTCAACGGGTTCATTCCAATTCGTTTGTGCAAACATTTAATTTAACCAGATACGAAAATTTTATACTTAGAGATGTATCGCAGGCATATAACTCAATCGAAGCAACGTACGGTGTGTATAACGAGAATCTGAAACTTACTCTACAATTATGGCAAATTTAGAAATTATTCTAAGACAACCGACTTATATAATGTTTGTGATGATATGATTTGAGATTGGTTTCCACCCTCTGCCAATTTACTGCGTCAGCATATTGGCAACCACATAGGTATTATCGGCGTCGAAATGATGCATTGATCTTTGCCATATCCCAGATGAAACCAAGCTCGCCCTAAAAAAATTTGGGAATGCTCAACAGGAGTACTAGTTAGTATTTCACGCCGGACCAATAAAGACTCGCTATAAGGCGCAAATAGGTCTTCCATTTAATATAGCTCGCATCTTATGGACGGCTCAGCTAAGTTCAATGCGATTCGAATAAGAATAGGATGGGCTCGTGACTAACTTTACTCGAATTTGTGCGGAAAAGTACGGTCCGTACGTCCGCACAGGTTTACACGGGAAACATTCGCTTCGATATAAAGGAAGTCTGACGCTTTTTTCCATCTATCACAATCGAGATTCGATCCGAGTATGTGATTCTACATGCTTTTTCGTTTCCTTGTTTTGTAGCGACTCCGCTTTGCCGTGACAGCGACACTAGACAACAACACACGAATCTTCACAGTAGAATAACATTTGAGTGCCTGTCACAATATACAGTTAATAGAGTAGGAGGGCTCTTCTTTGCTATCTGTTTTCTGTGTATATTCGTTATTATGTGTTAGTTTGTGTCGGGTGTCCTTGAAAGTGCACAGTTATGCATTGTTTTATTATTTAATTTTGTTTGTTGTCGCGTTGTTGAGTGATCTTTTAATATCCGTTCTTCAAATAAATACTTAAAACAAATTATTTTGTGTAAACGTTTTTTTTAATATTTTTGTAGAATTTTTTTTTGCACTTCTTAATGAGATTTGTGAAGTGAAGTGAGGGCTTTGGCAGTTTGACATTCAAAATAGCGGTGGTCCCGTCCCCTTCTTATTTGAATCGCATTGTACCTGTTTGTCTCCTAGGGCTCGATGCAGTTGCAGACCCTCCAACTGCAAGAAGAGATGTGGTGTCTCTCTTTTTAAACAAAACTCATCAAAATGAGAGCCAAAATATCTATATTATTATTTGGTTTAACTGTATTAGTATTGTGGTTTCGACTAACGAACAACGTTGGATCGCAGATAAAAAATTACGCTACATTATAAAACTCAAGATCATTGCAAAACAGGTTTTCAAATGATTTCACACTATATATGTTTGGGCAGCGTGATTTTGAACGCTCAGCACGACGGGGTAATGCAATGTATGTATCTCCAAACTAAGGAAGAAGGTCCTTTCGCCAATAAGGTTCGGTGATATGACATATCTGTGCGAAGAATGCAACCAGTATTCTGCTCACGTCTGCCGCTACTGGCATTGGTAAATAACTACAGAGAGGCGAACTGAATTCAAATCGCCAATTGAGATACATATTGAATCAAGCCATTTATTCCCGGCTTAGGGTGCCTTAATAGGTACCCAGTGTCAGATAAAATTGCCTTCCCACTAAGAGCTTCTACGTCGTGTCCTACAAACAATAATGTCCCGAAATCGGGTAAGAAGCGAAACAAATATGTGTTGCGCAAGTTTTTTTTGGAACCTGACATGGATGGCTGACGATGTAACGCGATAAACGCATTCGTTCCAAACCGGTGATTGACGGATTTACCCTAGTACCTAGTAAATAAGGAAATAGACCAACATTTTTACGTGGAATCCGAGCCACGGCCAGCCTCAACATTAGAGAACGATCACCCATCCAGAACTCGACCGCGCCCAGATTTGCTTCACCTTATCGAACGGACAGTATGCCGGTACAGTCGACCAAAGATTAAAGGATGCAATTCAGGTTAAGAGTAAAAATGAATGGTGGTTAAATACAACTTCCCTTTCGATTCCTTTAGGGTTTGGTATACAAAATAAAATAAAAATTGTTATCAATTATGTTTGAATCTATAGTCAGCTCTATAATTAATTGCATTAGGCAAGATTTTTCAATCCTCAGATAAATATAACTCAACGGTCTGATAGAAAAATTTACTTTTGTCAAAAGACGGATATTCACTACCGAATGATTTTATCTCCTATAACTATTATGTTCATGTAATTTTGCTAATAAAAATATGGGCTTACTACAACGCATGAATAAGCAGCGGCATTAATACATTCGTCGAAAAGTTATCTGACTGATTTATCAGTCACAATCCTCAGATAGTACTTATCGGACTGATAGTACAAATTCACGTTCGTCAAAATACGGATAGCCATTGCCAGAAAATTATATCTCTATTCTATTCTATCACAATTATCTGAATATAATTTTACAAATAAACAAATGAAATTACTATATCGGATGGATAAGCAGACGCGTGAATAAATCCGTCGACTAGTTATCTGGCTGTTTATCAGACTATTGAAAAATCAGCCCTTAGTCAAAGTATTTTGACCGTTCGTCTTTTCCTTTTACAGGATGAGTATCCTTTAATGGTTGGTCGACTGTACATTTAACTGACGATCTGATGACCCACATCTCAACAGAATTTTAGTACATTTCAGTCCACAATAAAAAATAAAAAACATCGAGCCCATATCCAGAACAGTAGACCATATGTCTAAGAACTAAGTTACGGGCCTAATTTTAAAAATGCTAACATTGTCGACTTGACGATTTTCGTTTCGGGAACACGTAGATTCTCAGCACCGGCAACAATGTGTTCATAAATCATTTAAATTAGCGACGAGACAAGACGAACGTCGTACGGGATTAAATTATGTAAGTATACCTCTCTGGATCGAGTTACGTGTGGAGTCGCGAGGCGTCTCATCCGTGTAAACTGTGCTCGCAGCCAAGCGAGGGGTCGTCCATTCGGTACGTACGCGATCGAGAGGTGGGGCTATGAGGTAAAACGCGCCAGTATTTGTTTCCGAAACACGGCCTCAAGAGCCCTCTATTCACCGCGAATTCAAAAATAGAATCGTACTTTCGTAATCCTTTTAATAGTATACGCGTAAATGTGTTTGTTAGTTTGTTTTTCATGTTACTGGATATGGATGGCTTATACGACGGGTTAACCCAATATGACAACCACCGCCATGATATTAGCCTAACACACCGCATTCCAAAAGGAATTCGGTGCCATGCCAGGACATTCCATTTATGATCACGGCTACACTGATTTCGATGGAAAACACGTTTATTTTTTTATTTACCACTCGATCTTCTTTTCATCCAATGCAATGATACACACGCGGCAGGCTAAACTCTGTAACCTAGTAGGCGCTTGTGAATAAAGATAAATTTTTTTTTTATGTTAAGCACGGCATATGGCGTACGCCAGGACATCGTAAGGTGCCCGACGACGCCCATGGGATTTCGAATTTACAGAAAACCATGCCGGCCGGCCAGGTGCTTCTTCACTTACTTGCATTGAAAAAAAAATAATGTTTTATTCCAACTCTCAAAAAATGTAATCAGGAAAATTTCAAGTTCATTACGGTCAACACAAACGCACCATGTTTGGAATTTATTAGAAACCATTGTGTTACGTGATTTATGGACAGTCTCCCAAAAGTAATTATATATTTCGTTAGAACACTGGCACGGGGAAACGATATTTACGCAGCCAGCACATCAAACGGGATTAATTTATTTACCTCCACAATTACGATGAAAAGGTACGAGGAGAGGTGTAAACTCTGTCGCGGGAAGTCATACCATACATTACACGTATTATACCTTCCTGCGTTGTTATTTTAATTGGGATATTGTTGTACAGCTCCGTATTATGACTGTTTCATTAATAAATAAAGACTGATGATTATTTCATGAGTAATCTATTTAGATATTATTTTATTAAAGATTAACATGGTTATTTGTCTCAAAACGGTGATCCTTTATCGTTACACGGTCATTATTAATGAGAGTAGTTTCCATATCAATTCTCCATATCTGAAAACTTGCTCTTATATATGGTCAAAATATATGTCTGCATGTTTTTTTTCATGTGACTGGACATGGATGGCTAATACCACGAGTTCTGTCATGGTATTAGCCCAACACACCACATGGGAACTAGGTGCCATGCCAGGACCTTTCTTATATTGCACGGCTACATTGAACTGGATGGAAAACACGGACAATTTTCATTGCCGCTTCGACCATCGTTCATCCAATGCGATGGTACCAACGCGGGCGGGATTAACCCTACCACCTATTAAGTAAGGAAGGGGACCTACAGTTTAACGTGGAATCCGAACCACGGCCAGCATCTCTCAACGGTCGAATGGTCATTCATCCAAGACCAGACCGGACCCAGCGTTGCTTAACTTCGGAGAGCGATCGCCGAAGTGTCGCGCCACTGGGCCACTGAGGCTGACAAGTGTACCTTTTGTATACCTTTTAGATAGGAAAATATTGGCTACTAGGGCCTGGAAGACGATTTCGCTATTTAAATGGCAGTCGCCTCGCGAAATTGTGCCTTGGCTTTTGAATTCATTTCTTAAATATGGGATAAATTAATAAATACGGGAGCGGCGCAGTATCCGGCATGCTTGGATACCGAAACAATACTGCGTTGCCTACATTTAGACAATTTTCGGTATGTTTTGTGCAGATGAATTGTCAACTAAGTATGTGTTGTGGATTAAGAATTTTTAACGTAAGCAGAAATGATGAAAACAATAAGCGATAGTTTTTTTTATATCCAGCTTGTTTTCAGCACTGAGACCACACGGATAAGCTTTGTTTATTATATTAATTCTCACGGTTGATACCAAGGCACAATGAGCCAAAACTATCGACTCCCGCGCATACCGCACCAATCGGGAAGCCCATAGAAATAACACACAGGCGCACGCCAAGCGTTCGGTACCGCGCATACCAATACCGCGCCGCTCCCGCACCGACAAGTCAAGAAAGGACCACCTAACATTATTTGAAACTATTGTGAGCCAATTGTTAGATCCCCAAACAATAAAATATATACAAGCCTTTCACCCCGCCGCCACCAAATAATTGTGCATTTACTAGTATTTACATGTTATTTTACGTAGCAAACCAAATATACATGTGATTTATCGAACGTTACAATTTTTGTTTCTTATTCACAAACATTTTTCCAACGCCTCCGACACGAATCCGTTTCCACCACCAGTCGTCGAGTTCCCGCAGCACTCACGCACACACCCTCACACACACACACACACCCTGAGAACTGCTGTACACGACACTTACCTCCAGCACGTTGAGCAGCAGCGCAGAGAACAGAAACAAAGTAGAGGGAGATTACCTGGAAGGGCGGCGGGTGCGGCGAGGCGGGCACCCGGAACGAGTAGAACTGCTCGAGGAACTTGGGCGCGTGATCGTTGATGTCGTCGAGGGCGACGACCACGCGCGTGGTGGACGCCAGTGGCGGCTTCCCGCCGTCCGACACGCGCAACTCCAGCGCGTGCTCGTCCATCACCTCGCGGTCCAGACGGCGACCGGTCGTCACTATCTCGCCTGCGGACAAACACGACATATGCAATCGTGAGTCAAGCGCAGGCGTGGCAAGGCAAGAACTGTGGAGGCTGCCTACTACTACCGCCTGTGGCCCGCTTGGCTTCCGGGATTCCCGCCGTCAACCTGTCGCGGGTAGGTTTGGCTAGCGGTCCTGCCACCGACCTGTCATCACTATTTCACTCGCGGACGAACACAAACAAAGTGAGAACAGCGAAGATGCGGTCCGGCGATAATAGTAGCGGGTGTCTACACACCGTTGTATCTTGGCTAGAGGTCTAGCCGCCGATCTGTCATCACTATCTCGCTCGCGGACGAACACGAAACAAAGTGGGAACAGCGAAGATGCGGTCCGGCCAGAACATTAGCGGGGTCTACAGTCCATTGTCTCTTGGCTAGAGTTCCAGACGCCGATCTGTCATCACTATCTCGCTCGCGGACGAACACGAAATAAAATGAGAAAAGCGAAGATGCGGTCTGGCCAGAACAGTGGCGACTGTTTACCACCAGTTGTATCTTGACTAGAGATCCAGCCATCGACTAGTCGTCACTATCTCGCCTGCAGATAAGCACGACCGGTGAGTACAATACCGCTGTGCTCCGGCAGATTCCGTGACGACTGTCCACCGCACCTTCCACTGTCGTTTGACTACCGATAATTACTATCGCAGCAAACCACATAAAATGACATCTCGCATACAACAAGGCGGCACATCATATTTTAATCATACGCCCCAGGATCAGGAGGTAAGTATCTGTGCCCAACGAGGTAAACAATAATCTCTTCATTTGGCGCGGAGCGTTCAATTTAGACGACAATGCGAGCTGCGACGTCGGCCTTCCACGTTTACGGAACGAGGAACCCATTACCTGCAGACTCCGAGCGAACGAGCAGGTGTATACTTGCCTACATTTATGTGAATATACCTCATCTAACCATGTATAGGCATATTCATACGCGCAGTAGACATATTGTATCCCCACAACGGAGCAAATACCGTATAACATGTTCAATAATTAACTAGACGTACAGAAGTAATATTTAAACTTTCCACAATTTTGCCATCGCCTATCTATTTGAGAATTATTCTTCTAATTCGTTTTCTGGTTATGATATTGTAAATTTGTTTTTCAGTTTGTAGGTATGTACATTCGCATTGCTTAATACTTTCTTCGGTAACGGCCTCAAGAGATGTTTCTACGGCCGATAAATACGAGGAGTGGCAATTACCTTCCGGGATTTGATCAATAAAACTCAAACAACTTAAGTTACGAACAAATTTTAATATCGACCCATACATAATCTCCTTATAACTATACACAACGATTCCAACGTTGCTCTCACGATTGCACCCTTGGTAATCTTTCGAAGTTTACTCGTTCAGCACCGCGGTTAAAGCTTCCTTGACGTCCTGTACACCGCCATGATTAGTTGAGTTGAGGTAGAACTTCCTCTCGGGGAATGAAAAAGGGGCTACATGGTGGGTGCGGCATGCCTTTTTGCATGCACAAAACTCTTGCACATTGTTGGGATAGGACTCTTGTGCACTAAAACGAGCTTTATTAACAGATTCTTCGTTTGAATATTATAATTTTCACAGCACTTGTGACGTGCCCCAAATTAAGATGGCGTCTGTTCTCGCGAATTCGTCGGCGGCGCTGTGTTTTGCTACACTAGCGCCGCCACCGTCGGGAATTTACATTAGCTTCCTAACACAATGAACAAAGAATGGGCGGGCGCATCGTCGTGTGGTGCTAGATCCAGGTGTTCATATCACTTCGCCTCTCGAAAAGTTATTTAGAAAAATACACATAAAAAACAAAGGAACCGCGCCATACATTTCAAATTCCGAACTGAACGAAAGAAAGTCCCTTCTTTCCACTTATTTATTTATGAACCACGCAGTGTTGCCAGTTCTCAAGTAATATGCTAATTTCCGGGACTTATTTACGAAACTGCGTGGTACGAGCTCTAGCCTTGAATATTCTAGGTATACTATTCTCAAACAAAACCGACTTAATTTTACACACCAGACATGCTATAATATAAAGATATTATACATTTATCAATAGTGTCTAGCCGTGTTACATTGTAAAAACAGCGAGCAGAGCTATCGAGGTTAAATTACATTTGAAAACTCCCAAGTTGTAAGTATGAGGAAAGGCACTCGCCGGCAGACAGTTTCATACCCTGGCGGTGCGGCAGATAATTGAATTTGAGAAACGAGTTGTTCTCAAAAGCAACCACAAAGTGCTCTGATTCTCTTCGACGGGTGCTCCGGATATGGGTTGTAATAGACTAACGGCTTAGAGAAAATATTGTGTTTGGTGTAATAAGGGCTCGCTACGCTCGGGTAAATACAGAAACGCTCATATTACGAAATAAGGAAGCTCACATTCGCCTACGAGATTACTTTGGGCAATATTGTATGGCTTAACGGATGATACATATCGCGCAGTGTAAATAGACACATTTTCACGAGGAAATTATTCAATAAAAGAAGTCAGCATTTTTCTGGGTAACATCTGGGAAATTCAAGGAATATTGGGAAATGTTGTGATGTTCCTTCTGTCGCATTTTGTGAATACTGACACATATAACTTCCGCTGGGAGAAAATATTTTTAGGAAAATCAAATATTTTAAAATAAAATGACCAACCAAACTAAAATATCCAATAGAAGATTCGAGTCTAGATAGATAACCAAACGGCAGCATTTATCCTGACAAGTAAGGATGCAAGGTCCTTATTAAATTCCTTTCTTTATAATGCCAAGGTTCATTAACTATTCAATAAAAAAACTGAGTTTCACACGGAGTCAATTTTAACTACAGACAGCTTATAAAAGACGGCTCTTTTTTAAGGACTGCAATTTTACATACACAAAAAGTGAACCATTTTTCCAGCGGAAAGAAAAAAAAATTGTGCATTGGCAAGATTGATCCTTTCTAAACGTGTCCCAAATTGTCTCATTGAGGACGCAATCTTGTTTTATTTAAAATTAAAATTATTAAAAATAGAAAATTGTATTCTTAAAACACTGATTCGGACTCTACATATTATAATATTAAAAAACGTTTGAATGAAGCCACACTCTAATATCTTAGCCTGGTTCACAGGTTTAGATGTCACAAAACTGGTGTTGGCTGGCGAGTAAATAGACTCATCGGGTGAACAGGCAAGTGAGTGAACTAAACTGCAACTAAACGCCAAATTTAATCACTCACCCGCCTATTCTCTCGGCGAGTTAATGTACCGTATTAGTAAACCCATCTTAAAGTTTGAATGGTCCGTCTGTTGTCAGTGACACGTGAAATGTGACCGGCCCACTTCCAGGGGACCAACAGGAAAAAGAAATGTTGGTCGGCCATATAGGCGGTGGGCTGATGATATCATCGACAAAGCAGGGGAAGATTGGTTGACCCTAAGCAGAGACCGGGAGTCGTGGAAGATATTGGAGGAGGCCTTCACCCAAGAAGGGGTCCATACCAAAAAAATTAAGTAAATAATTAACCAGACTAACAATATATTAAGATAAAAAATAATCATAATAATAACTAAAAGTCCTAACTAAAACATGAATATGGAAATAAAGGCTTATTATTATTATTAGTAAGCCCACTGTTAAAAGTTTTTATTGAAAATCAAATTTATGCGAGAAATAATTTTATCTACAGGCAAATAATACATAAGTAATAAGGTAGTAAACTCTGGGCCTTGAAACTTGAAAATGAAACAACACTAGTTTTTGTTTAGGGCACGCTTCGCAAGCTAAAGGTGCGGGTTCAAACTAGCGATGGGACATTCCGGGTGCACCCCATTCCGAGAACCCGCTTCCTCTGCTTTAGTTACTCCTTTTGACACTCCTCATTAGCCTTACTGACTCCTATTCCAACTCCTCATTAAGGAATGAGGCTCATAATTCCAGGCGGCTGAATAGTCATTCTCGAAGTCTTTGATGAAAACTTGTAACCGAATTAAGATTTCCCGGAGTACCCGCCATTTTGGAGTGATCACCTTTTTTGCTCATCCGAAATATTAAATATTAACAAGGATCCGATTTGACTTTTTCGGTTTCCCGGAGTACCCATCATTCCGGTATAGCCATTGCAGAATGAAATTAAAGTCAATCCGGGGTGGAAATATAACCATTCCGGAGTGAAATTATAGCCATTCCCGGGTGGAAATGTAACCATTCCGGAGTGAAAATTTTACCATTCCACATTTTTGTGGGTTCTCGACGGGTTCGAAGTATCATTGGACCTTCAATGCGAAAGTAATTACGGACGTGCGGAGTAGGAATGGGAATGCATTCCTTTCTGGAGCCGCAATGACCCATCGCTAGATAAAACCCGACCTCAGTAGCTCTGGCAGGTTGGCATTTTCCACGACCACGCTACCTGGGCCCTTCAGTACGAGAATAGATTCCTATATTCATATCGTACGAAAAATATCACAAACATTGTAGGCGCAATAACAAAACAATTGACATTTGCGATTATATGTCATTGAAAAGAAAATATTGTAGGTAACGTAATTCCGGGAGGTCACAACATTTTTGGTCACGAAAAGGTAAATGGCTGAATCTAGGTTCGCAGGTTATAGACCAACCCTCTTATGCTAAATATGTCAGTCTCCCTGCACCAAGTGGTTGCGTTATATAGATTGGCTATACAAAATAGTTGTTTTGTAAACCTACTAATTAATATACTGATTTTCTGGAAAATTTGTAATCTATTAATTATGCAACAATAACCAGTCGGTATTTTAATTAAATACTTAAATATAACTAACTTACTACGAAATGCAACCAAAGATTTGTTAAGTTTTGGTATTACTGAGCAAGTATGTACTGATATTTTCATACTTCGGTATTTTCAGCCATTTACCTAAACACATATTTTTTTGTCACGATAACTATTTTTTTAGGGCGCCTTATCTAAGTCACGCAACCACTTGGCGCAGGCAGACCGACACATTTATCATCATAGGGCTGGTTTCTATCATGTGAACACATTTTCAGCCATTTACGTTATCGTTACCATTTTTGTCGTGACCTCCTAGACTATCAGTAATCCGTGATGTATGGAAATTGTGTTGTTTTCTAATACAGCTATTTATCAATAGTCAGTGAAAAACGAATCCCCTTCACATTGTTATTTTAGGGTCGTTGGATTTTATCAACTCTTAAATTAGGGATTATTGTATTTCATATTATTACTAAATTACAAGTCTGACTCTAATGCCACGTATTTTAATGACCTCCGGAACTTCAGGCTAACAAAACTGGCTTTTGTTTCGTTGTCGCCGGTTAACGAAATATCCGCTCCCCGATGTGCCATAAATTTGGTAACCACCGCAACGAATTGTGAAAATTCAATGCGAATCCGACCCGAGTTTGGCCTTTTTCGACAAGTTACCTACTCCATAATAGTTACAAATTAACCTCCACCAACAAATAGTATACATTTATAAAGTACCAGCCGTATTCATAGTGCGCGGACTAACTTTAATACGCCGGACTAAACTGGTTTTGTATGGTTAGTCCGGTGCTAATACTGTACTAAGTTTTGACAGGTTAAGGTGGCCCAACCCGGCGGGCCCAACTCATTCGCGGGCACGGTACAAAACCGTGCTGTTGCGCTCTAGGACCTTATCTGTTTCAAAGAATAAGACAGGCTCCGTGATGAGGAAGATGCAACATGTCCACAAAAAAGACAATGTGCATAGTGTATGATTTGGTAAGATTTACGAAAATTTTAATTTCAAGACGACTTATAGCTAAAAGTAAACCACGACCGCTGTAGTCAAAAATCTAACAAAAACCAAATAGATCATAAACTTGATTAAATAAGCTATGTCTGATAACTAATCTCTTTCCGATGTTCTTACTTTATCATTGCGTAATCCACCTCCAAAGTTATTGTATAAAACGCGCGAAAAATTCGAACTTTCGGACCTTATAACTAAGAAACCAAACACAATTTTACAATGACATCATCAGGTCAGGTCATCAGACATCTAGTTCGATCAAATAAAGCTATTTTGAGCAAAATTTTGGATCTCTGACAAGAAATATGGGCGTGATCTTCTTTCCCCCTTTGTATGGGGAGATGAGCGGGTTGGGCCACCTTAAGTCTGAATATGACTGTAAGAACCTAAATAAATACATGAACATCCTTTAGCAGCCCGACTGCCACTCAGGTGGCCCGCCATTTTGGCTCCGAAGTTTTGAATTTTCAATCTAAAAACTACCAGAGGTCTTTTTGCCATTTTAGACCGATTTAAAGAGCTGCCATACCATTGCTGTAATTTAGCTATTGCCAGCGCCTGAATACAGCCGAAGATATAAGATCCTAACGATGTTTTCATCACCGTAAGAATCAATGATACTCGGCGCATCCTGTCGCCGCCATTTATTCTTTTCAACAGTCCTCCTTCAACGGATCGAACGGGGTATTCCAATATAACAGTTAGCGATAACCAATTAGCCTGTTAATCCGTTAACAAAACCGTCACCGTCAACCATCGATTGGTTCGATCCTTTAAACTAGTACCGCACCGCACCGACATGTAAATTTAACAACTTAGCGGAGGACGTTTTTTTTTACCATCGCCCAAAGCGAAACAAGCAGGGTATGCTGGTGCATGTAATGCGTATTCACTGTCCCAAAATAACAACTAACCGATCCTCTAGAGCCTAAATCTCCATGTTGCCGAGGTATATCTCCCAAATCGCAAACCGGGTTTCTTCAAACATAGTGTGAAGATGCGTCTGGCCGCCCGGCATATTTTTCCGAATTACCGTGTAAGTTCGGAAGCCCATGGGCGTCGCCCTCGTCGGACACTTCTTATGTGAGAGCTTGACATGCGCCATATGCCGCGTTTAACATAAAACCACGATAAGGGGAATCGTACAAACCTCTATCGAGGTGAGACAGCAGCGACTCACGAACGCTCAGAAGAGAAAAAAGATCGATCATTGAACATTTACTCGTGTCGTGTCATGTTTAACAAAATGTGTCATAAATTATCCGTCAAACTGTACCTGAATCAGTACTAAACCACGCTCCCGTGGCTGCGGGAGGCGCTCGTTTGATCGTAAAGGTGTTTGAATACGTTTTAGTACCCTGTTACGTATCCGTATTCCCTGAAAAGCTAAGCATTTTGATGGTACAATTGAACATTGTTAAGAGTATACTTGACGTTGTTATTTGGCCCATTACGGCTTATTTATATTGCCCGATATTTTGTGTCAAAAATATTGACGGAAATTTTGCAAAGCATAAAATTGTCCTCAATGTGTAACTCTCGCAAAATGTAACGCATAGGCCACCGAACTGAATCTGATACCGGAATCTTATACTTTATTATTGAGGTTGCTGTGCTTCATTGTTCTGTATGTGATAGCATTGAAAGGGATAATGTTATATTTATTATAACAGATAAGAAATTAAAATAAAAAAAATAATTTGACTGTCTGTTGTCTTGTCTGTCTTTGGCGGTTCTTCTTCGACCGGGGACATCGAAAAGTCTTTGAAAAATAAAGAATTAAGAGTGAGGAAAAATAAGCGAATAAACTCTTGGTGTGTGGTCCGATAGGATCTTTTGTTACCGAAAGCGCGTGAACAAATGGTCCGATTGGCGCTGACAGGTCTCAAAATTTCGTCCCTTGAACGGTATAACGTCATCGTTACCTTACTCAATGCCGTACACATCACACAACGCTCACGCATTGGAGGCAGGGCACTGCAACTGTCAGTGTCACATTTGACGTTGACGCTATCTATCGTCTGTCTACCGTGTTGTTTCACGAACCGTTGAATGTCTCTATGGTAAAAATTCAGAGAAATTGATTAGATTCAAATTCGCAATGATGCTAATGTATTTTTTTCCATGTGTGTTGTTTTGTTTTCATAAGCGCGCACAGAACGGTCCGAATATTTTGTGATGCTGACAGTTTCGAGCATGCAATCTGAATCTAGATGCTTTTATTCATCGTGAGCACCGTATGCAAACATTTTGAAGTCAATTTAGTTCCCCCGTCCGCCGCCAAGCTGTGATCACATGTCGATCTGCAGCACCGATGTCGCCGATGCTACGTCGCGTCGCATCGCCCCCGCGCCGCACATACGCGTGCGCGCCATCTCGCGACGTTTAATTGAAAGTCTGGAGATTATCCGCCGCGACGATAAAACTCGCCCCGTTAAAAAGCCATTAGCCGAACGGTAATTGGCGTCGTTGGGTGAATGCGCCGCGGATTTGAGTGCGCGCTGAATAGACGTCTATAGCCGCCACGGCGCCCACGTGAATGGCCGTCGTTAGCGGATAAGTATGTCGGCGTATTGACTGATCGACCTTCGCGGGGAGTGGAATAGTTTGGAGAGTGCGGTAATTAAGTGAGGGCGGTAAATCGAACTGCTCCGAGGCGGAAGGTATGCATTAAAGATATGAATTAAAATAGTACGAGAATATGCCTCGGGAGAGAGATTACATTGGCTCGTAGCTCAGGGGAACGGCGACTTGCCTTGAACACCAGAGGTCGTGAGTACATGCACTACTTTCTTCCTCTTTCTGAGTTTGATAAGCGCACTTCGTCAAGAGTGCGAGCCGTTCCATGGTTCCGAATCAATATAAAACTGTTGGTCCCCCTCCCCTACTAGCTTTAGGGGTTGAACGCGCCCGGGTTGGTACCATTGCATTGAATGAAAATATATTCGAAACGACAATGAAACATTGTCCGTGGTTTCCATCTAGTTCAATGTAGCCGTGCTCGTTAAGAGAAGATCCCCAGCCCCATAGCCCATCAACACACCTTGTGTTGGGCTCATATCATAACGGTAGTAATGTTAAGCCAGACATTTCAGGTTCCATAAAAAATAACGAGATTGGTTCCGTATGGTACAAACCCGGCCGGGCTTAAGTAGGGGATGGGGACCTACAGTTTTACATGGAGCATCACGCGTTCGTGACGACATGCACTTATGCAACTTAAAAAGAGAAAGAAAGTGGGCATTTACGGGTCGAGGATTTGAACCCCGGCCTCTGGTACGCTGGGCAAGTCCCGCGCCACTAAGGCTACGAGTCGCTCGTTCGAGTTTCCTGAGTTATACTCTAGTTATGCCACGTTATGCGGGCACCACGCAGGCGCGGCCACTCCCCGTAGGATGTTTTCAATTATGCAGCACAATTACCTAGTCCCCTTCCCTCCAACGACGCAGTCACAGTAGTCAGGAGAGAGCAGCAGGATAACTCTGCGATAACTGAATTTAGTTACGCTTAAATGTGATCGTGCTGTACGTCTGTCGATCAGCACGGCTTGTCAGGAGTCAGAATTTGGCACGGGTTTCTAGCGATGTGATCAATTATTATAGCGGAAACTGGACACAAAACGTGAAAATCGTACTAAAGAAATGTTTTCGAGTTTCATAGAGACATGTAAAGTATAAAGAATGCGCCTTACTCTGGAATTCAAACTGTGCCTAAATCTAGTTTTAGATATTTTTGTAATTATTCCAAAAAGGTGTAAAAAATACAAATATTAAGCGCCATTTACTTTAAAATAAGAAAGTCTTGACAACCGTTTATAGTTTTGATATTAAATTGTGTAAAAGTATACAGTTGAATGATCTTTACCATCGTCGCTTTTTTATGTCATGTTTCTACAGCGTGAAAAGTAGCAAAACAGGTATTTTCCATGCATTCGACGGCAGAAGCGACTCTGACCCTTAGTTATTATTATTAATTTCATTGCTCATTTGTCATATTTTAACATTTATAAAAGATTTCAAAGCCACAAATAAAATCAAAATGTCTCCTCACTAACTGAATAATAAGTTCTATTTGTAAACTATTTGTAAGTTCATACCAATTGTGTGCACACATTTGTTTGTAGAAGACATGTTTCGCTTTCATGTGTGTACGATTCATCTAGACCGCTTCAGTGGTCCTGACAGAAACGCAAGGATTGTAATTATTATTTTTTTATTTTTCTTTTAACAAAAATGTAGGGAGACAGAATTTTCACTTAGTACAGTAAGTTGAAAAGTTTACCAACTTTTAAAAAGCTTCGACTGTGGCTCAGTTCCCAAAACCCCGGGGCAATGTACTAAGGAAGATGCGAGATTATTATTTTGGCAATTTTAAAACGACCACCTGGACTCTGCTTCTCAAAGTTTACTCATTCTTCTGCGTCGTAATTTGTAACCACGGAATAGAAAAGGAAGGAATATTATGTGGGCGTTTGACATTTTCTGCATATGTAAGGAACGCGCTATCTGCGAAGGGATAGCGCAACTTCAAAACCGAAGCGCTAAAAGTTTTGTGTAGATGTAGATGGCGCCACTTACCTGCTTCCATCGCGAGCGGATTATACATTTAGTTTATTAAAAATTGTCTCGTTTTTTAGGGTTCCGTACCCAAAGGGTAAAAACGGAACCCTATTACTAAGCCTCCGCTGTCCGTCCGTCCGTCCGTCCGTCCGTCTGTCACAGGGCTGTATCTCATGAACCGTAATAGGTGGGCAGCTGAAATTTTCACAGATTATAGGTAAAATTAAAAAATAATAAAAATTAAAAGGTGGCACCATACAAAAAACCTATTTTTTTGTGTGAAATGTTGTACGATGGTACGGAACCCTTGGTGTGCGAGTCCGACTCGCACTTGGCCGGTTTTTATATAAATGGACATGGATGGCTAATACCGAACTGACCGTCAGATATTAGCCTAACACACCACATGGGAACTAGTTGCCATGCCAGGACCTTGAACTGGAACACGGCTACATTGAACTGGATCGAAAACACGGTCGATTTTCATTGCCGTTTCGACCATCGTTCATTCAATGCGATGGTACCAACCAGGGCGGGATTAACCCTACCACCTAGTAAGTTAGAAAGGAGGTCGACATTTTTACGTGGAATCCGAACCACGGCCAGCCTCAGCGGTTGAAAATGGTCACCCATCCAGAACCTAACCGCGCTCAGAGGTGCTTCCCCCCAGCTTATCGATTCGCAAGGCATCGCACACTCCGAGGCTGAGGCTTATAAAAGGCGCTAAGGGCGTACAGATTAATTTTTTTGGATTGTGGAGTTTAGTGTTCGAAGCGACACGCATCGACGTGGATTAAAAAAAAATGTTTATTTGTGAATGTACTTGAGTAAAAAAATTATGGTTAACTTTTAGTTTTTCGCCTCTATTCACACCCAATCTACGTAAAAACATCATTTTATGCGAAGCCAGCCTCGAGTCGTGAGCCCAACAGTCCAAAAATCATCCTACATCATGATTCAGAAATGATTTCGAAAACAACACTGGCTATGTACTACGTAGTAAATACGGAATTCCTTTTGTAAACGTGTAAGTTCATAATTACAATTTCAAATGGGTTCCGAACCGCAAAGTGCCCTTTCTAAATAAACAGTACATTTTCATTTAGGATAAGAAAGATAGAGGTGGGTTCGGAGACCTTTGGTATGCGACCCAAGAGACCACAGCAGTTGTTACTGTCTAGGCTACGGGCAATTTTATGTAATATAGCTGAGGAAATTGTTTTTAGTGGCATGTTAGTCACAATTGGGGCAAATTAGACTGAATTAGTATATCTTCGCATTCATGACAGAACTCGTTTACAGAGCGAGAGTGTGTGAAACTGCTGTGCCCGGGATAGTTATGCCGAATAGAACTTAATTGGTTTATCCAATGTGATGGTATCAACAGATTGGTAAACATTTACGAAAAGGGCAAGGAAGTCGTTCACCCGTAATGGAAAAGCAGCAAGTGAATTATATAAAAGTAACAATGCAGTGACGAAATAAAAAGATTTCATAGAATCCGATGAGCTCCATGGTTCGGAGTCTACGTAAAACAGTAGGTCCTCTTTCCTATTGGTTAAATCGGCCGGATTGGTACCAGCGATGGGTCATTTCGATTCCAGGAATGCATTCGAATTCCTTCTCCACTAGTCCGAAATTACCTCCGCAAAATAAAAAATGTTTATTTACACTTTTTATTCACTCCGGAATGGTTCAAGAGTCTATATTTTAAGATTTAAAAGCCTATTATTTACCTACAAAGATGTCGCGCAGCGTTTTCTGCATCAAAACATATTCGATTTAATTTCTTTGATACCTGACTATATTTTGAAATCCTATTAGCTAGGCTTCTATGTTATTATAAATTAGTTATTTTCGGATGTTAGACGGACTTTGTCATAAAAACTTAAACATTAAATACTATTTTTGAATTTTTATTTTTTTAAGTACATATTACTCTGAGCATGTCAACATTATTTTACAAAGTGAAATTAGCTCCGTTTTCCCTTTTTGTATGGGCCGACACGAACAATATGTACTCTCTTGGCCGGTTGAGAACGCTCAAAAATCCAGGATTTCATTAGCAAAATTGTATTATTAATTTAATTGTTGAATTAGCAAAAAAGGTTATGCAAACCGTGAACAATTCAAATGATTATAACCTATCGCTGGTCTGTAACATCGCATTGATTTCCATCCAATCCACTTAGCTGCCTTACCGCCTAAAGAAGTTTCCCTTAAGGTGGCCCATCCCGCTCATGTCCCCATACAAAAGGGGAAAGAAGATCACGCCCATATTTTTTGTCAGAGATCCAAAATTTTGCTCCAAATAGCTTTATTTGATCGAACTAGATGTCTGATGACCATTGGTATTGTAAAATTGTGTTTGGTTTCTAAGTTATAAGGTCCGAAAGTTCGCATTTGTCGCGCGTTTTATACGATAACTTTGGAGGTGGATTACGCAATGATAAAGTAAGAACATCTTAAAATGAGTAGTCATCAGACATAGCTTATTTAATCAAGATTTATAAACAATTTTGGTTTTGTTCGATTTTTTACTACAGCGGTCGTGGTTTACTTTTAGCTATAAGTCGTTTTGAAATTAAAATTTTCGTAAATCTTACCAAATCATACACTAAGCACATTGACTTTTTTGTGGACATGTTGCATCTTCCTCATCACGGAGCCTGTCTTATTCTTTGAAACAGAGAAGGTCCCAGAGCGCAACAGCACGGTTTTGTACCGTGCCCGCGAATGAGTTAGGGCCGCCGGGTTGGGCCACCTTAATAAAACATACGGAAACCCAAACACTCAGTAACGCATTAATAAATAAAAACAATAATAAATAACAAGCAAAATAAATCATTAACTGGATGATAAAAGTATCAATTTTGACCCACAGCTAAACACTTGCCCTGTTACTAATAAACCTAGATCATCAGCTGAAAATTCATACAATGTTTTGTCCTTTGCTTTGACAGGCAGTTTCTAATTCGATAGAAAGGGACAAAACATTGTATAACTATTCAGACGATGATCTGGGATTATTAGTAGCAGGGTTGGACGCTGTATTATGTCTTGGGTGTATCCTTCAGAAGCTAAGCGAGTGTGTAATCTGACGGAGCAATTTACGTCCGAGTTTCAGTGGAGATTTACGGAATTCCCCTAATGATAACCGATTTCTTTTCTAATCCTGAAATTTCAGGACCAAAAAAAAAACGGTGACAGCAGAGATAGCATATTAGAAGGATTCTGACTGACTCTTTGAAAGAAGATTTTTTAAGAACATTAAAAAGGGTTCATTGTTTGTGGCTACATTTTAATAAATAAAGTAAACGCAAGTCGAAGTGTACATAATATTGTAAAAAAACCAGCCATGTTTTATGAATCTGCGCATGCATGGTAGGTGGCTATTATTACTATGTCAGCCTCAGTGGCCCAGTGGCGCGACATTTCGGCGATCGCTCTCCGAAGTTAAGCAACGCAGGGTCCGGTCTGGTCTTGGATGGGTGACCATTCGACCGTTGAGAGAGGCTGGCCGTGGTTCGGATTCCACGTTAAGCTGTAGGTCCCCTTCCTTACTTACTAGGTGGTAAGGGTTTATCCCGCCCGGGTTGGTACCATCGCATTGGATGAACGATGGTCGAAGCGGCAATGATAAATTGTCCGTGTTTTCCATCCAGTTCAATGTAGCCGTGCAATATAAGGAAGGTCCTGGCATGGCACCTAGTTCCCATGTGGTGTGTTGGGCTAATACCATGACAGAACTTGTGGTATTAGCCATCCATGTCCAGTCACATAAAAAAAAAAAAAATCCTTTATTATCTACCATCACGCCGCATTCCCGAAGGCACTAACTAGCCGCCACGCCAGGACCTTTCATAGATTTCATCATTTCTATTTAAATTGACTTTAAAGCAAGGAACATTTTTCAATTCAACTATATTTCCTTCAATAATACAGTAAACCATCAAACCATAACATTACATATCAGTCGTAAAAGGACCACAGCAAAAATATGAATCCATAGCCACCGAAACGAGACCATAGTCTTCGCCAAAAGGCTACCGACCTTCAAAAGTTGTACAGCAAAAGCAGTCAAAGCGGGGCGATCGACCACGCTGACGAATTACTTTTATCCATCCGGCCAAAATACGGGGCATTAAAGCCAACGGCGCATGCGAAATGGCTTCCATTAATTCTCAGGCAGGCAGAGATCATTACTAATTTAACTTCAGTCGCGGGGATTAGGCCACGGGGGCGAGGGGGGCGCGGCAGCTCACGCCGCGGGAGGGTGTCGACATTGTTACGTCATAACACTGAACATCATTTTAAAAGGCGACATATTCACCGGGACTGACACGATTGGTTCTAAATTCAAATTCAATGGGGAAGAAAACTCAAAGCTTATTGTAGATGTCGCTACCTTAGAAATGTCAAAACTGTAATTCCTGTCACGTTTTATTTACGAGTTTTACGTGCAAGATGTACTCCATGACGCAGGAATAAGGTTTAGAGGAAAAGAAAAGCTTTTGTTTGGGTTCAAACTCATTTTAATTTGATAGTTAGCAGATTGAAATGAAATATTATAGGTCATGTTATTGTGATATTTTTTTTCCTAAGAGTTCATTTGATTAATTAACATAATTTGAAATAATTTTTTTTTTTTTTTGTATTTTGTATGGTATCTGTGACAGTTTTTTTAAGTGAGTTCGACTAGACGCCACCTGTCGTGATGTTCTTCACCATTGGTAGGTTACATGGGAGGATATACGAAAATAAAGTTCTAATTTAACGCCGTGTTAGTTACCGTGCAACGCGCTATTGATAGATTACCGGTTTTTTGTCAAGTGTACGTGAGTAGTAAAAAAAAGGCAAACAAATTTGAAATGGCGCATTGGGCGCAACCACATTGCAGTTGTATTAAAATCATTTATTAAAACTTCTTGTGGTAGTAAAACTACACTACACCCACACATACACCCTCATATACACACACAAAGTCCTTAAGGCTGCCTTACATTTACCCTTATGATACATAAAATGGGTCAACTCATAATATTCTACAACATACGATAGACAGTACGGTGTGCGTTCACCACATTTTATGCCTAATGCGGCCTCCTACACATAATTTAGTTCTTCTGTATGCTAGAATGTACAATTTTTATTAACTAGATCAAAGGATTCTTGTAAAATGTATTATTGTAACCTATTGTTTTGTTCAGTTAATAATGTATACACTATTTAGCCTACATCAATAATTGATTAATTTAACCACTTATAATATGCATGGTACAGTTATGTACTAGTTTTAATTCACAATATCGTTTTTTTTAAGTAACTGGAAATGGATAGCTAATACAAGGTCGAGATGTTAGCCTGACATACCATATGTGAACTAGGTGGCATGAACTGGTTGGAAAACACACAATTTTCATTGCCGCTTTGAACTTCGTTTATTCAATGCAATAATAACAACCCGGGTGGGATTAACCCTATCGCATAGTAAAGTTAAGAAATGGGACCTAAAGTTTTACGTGGATTCGGAACCACGGTTGAAAACGTGGTTGAAAACGATCTACAACCCATCTGCACTCAAAGTTGCTTCACCAAACTTATCGAACCGCGAGGCGTCGCGCTGCTGGGCTACCGGTCTGGCGATAGTGTTTAATGGGAGTAACATTAAATAAACGAAATATGCACATACAAACGTCTCCGAAGCTGGAAATTTTCATCAGACGTGCTACGTTAACATGGGTTTCCGAAAGATTGGGGATCCGTAAAAATGCATTTTTTTTGACGTACAATGCAATTCAAATAAGAATAGGATAGCATCACCGCCATTTTGAATGTCAAACTGCTTAAATCCTCACTTCACTTCACAAACTTCAGTACTTTGCCGCGGTGTTGCCCTCGCAAATTCGAGTTAAGTTAGTCACGAGCCCCATCCTATTCTTATTTGAATCGCATTGTAAGAGGTCCGCCATGGCCTGGGCGCGGCGCGGTGCGGTTCACGGCGGGCGGCCCCCGTTGTCTCGCGGCGCCGAACAAATTAGGATACGCCGAATATCCGTCGTTATCCGCATCGCATCGGATTGCGACACCGACCCCTCCCCTCTCGCACCCTCCCGCTCGCACAGTCCACGTCGTAACTCGTTAACGTCCTACGTCGTGGCGTCGACTGCTTTTATTTCGAAAAGGGTACATGTAGACATCTAAATTTGGGGCTACGTGAAAATGCAATGTTTTGACGTAAGAGGTCCGCCATGGGCTCCCGGGCTGGGCGCGGAGCGGTGCGGTTCACGGCAAGCGGCCCCCGTTGTCTCGCGGCGCCGAACAAATGAGGATACGCCGAATATCCGTCGTTATCCGCGTCGCATCGGATTGCGACACCGACCCCTCGCACCCCACCCGCTCGCACAGTCCACGTCGTAACTCGTTTACGTCTTACGTCGTTACGTCGACTGCTTTCATTTCAAAAGGATACAT
Source organism: Incurvaria masculella (assembly GCA_946894095.1). NCBI lineage: Eukaryota > Metazoa > Arthropoda > Insecta > Lepidoptera > Incurvariidae > Incurvaria > Incurvaria masculella. The sequence goes on along the minus strand of OX335650.1, from coordinate 2,138,906 downwards.
GTAGACATCTTACAAGTTAAAGAACACCAAATCACAAAATGGCGTGCGTTTGTCCATTCCTGATTACTTCATCTCAGATTTCTTTATCACTGGTCACGGATGGCTAACACCATTCCTACATTATTAGACAAAACATACACATGGGATCTAGGCGTCCTGTCAGCTGCCTTATATTGCATTGACGGATGGACAAAACATTTTTATTGCCGTCTCAACCAATTTTTAATCAACGCGACGGGATTAGCTCTCGAATTCCAACCACGAGCGACAATTCCATGACACCTCAAACTCATTCACCATCGCGCGGCACGGCGGCGTTGGATCCAGGTCAATAGGCTGGTTGCCTCTGATGGAGTTGTGCCATCTAGCAAATGATCCTACGGCGCTATTTTTCGTAAACTACCAAAAAAACTTAACGTAAATCTCACACGCAAATTTTTTCGCCGATTTGTGCTGGCGGGACAGACTTGGCGAACGCATTTCGGTAGCACGGGAACAATATGTCCACTTGCGACCAGGAGCAATGTTCCACGCCGGAACGAATCTGCGTAAGATAATGATGAAAATGAAAAGGTAGGTTCGGTCTTCAGACCCACTGCTCTCCTCTGGTCGTAATTTGGATTATTAAACGTTTTTTTTCATGGATTTTTCGATAGTGTGACATAAACTTTCTTAGATAGAAATTTAAGTGGGTAACACTAACTCTATTGTTGTTAATGTTGAATAGCTTTTAAGCATCTATTGTAATGTTAAAACTAGCAGCCCGGTTTTAAGAGGCGGTTTTTGATGTAACCATGGATGGCTAATACCACACAACTACCGTTATTATATTAGCCCAATACACCACATTTCCGAAGGAATTAGGTGCTGGTACGCTAGATAATTCCCCGCGCCACTAAGCCGTTCACCCCGTCTAAGTAGTGACGCTGCAGAGGTAATGAGCATATGGGTATGGGATAGGAGGCTAGGGAGCTCACTTAAGCTCACGCGTCGCGGGTTCGTGTTGGCTGGCTGAAGAATGCAACCTTACGGCACTGGCCCTGCACGACTCGTAGCCCGCACCGAAAACACTCACTCGAATCCGCACCCCGCACAAAATACACGTGTCGTTGGCCTCCTAACTAAAACCGACCTCCTCCAGTTCGTTAAAACTAATTGTGACAGCTCCATTCTCACAGAAAAACAAACAGTACTATGGTCGCGCGAACTCGGCAATGCGGTCTAAACTAAACAAGCTCTATGCAGAGAGCGCTACGGTCGCTAAATAATTATGACGTCGAGTGTACCGAGGCGACAAAGCGACAGCGGTCCCCAGCGATACAAATGTTGATTGCTATCCTCTTTCCGACCTTCTTCTAATACCTTCGAGGTGGTATTTATAAGGGTCCGCCAAGTATGTAGTGGCCTCGGAGCCTGGGGTGACAACGCGTTACGCATGCGCCGTTGAATTTTACTAAAATATTGAGAAATGCAAATGAAAGCCGTTACTTTCCGTTTCCGTTATGCACATGTACAGAATATTGTTTTTACCCAGTTCTGGGTTCCTCCTGTCTCTAAACAATTTATTTTAAATCCATATTCTGAAGTAAATATAACTTGACGAGTGTATGTAGTATTGTATTTTCATGTCGATTGCTGGAAAGAGATGTAATGTTTGCACCAGAAAATAGGTGTCGCACAGAATGAGTGGCACGAAATAAAACATTTCCATACGGTGCTGCAGCAGATTAACAGGAGGGTACGCATATTACATTAATTCGCTGGGTGAACAGGCATGTGAGTGATTACATCTGACGATTTCTTTGAATGATAATTTTTTAAAATTCAGTTCACTTGGCCAAATAACACAACGTTTGACAGTTAGCAGGGTACGAAATCCATCTAAAAGTGAGATTTAATCACTCACTTGCCTATTCAATAGACGAGTTAATTCACCATGTTAATCCCCCGAAATATCAACGTGATGGAAAGTGAATTCCTCTCCTGAGAACACTCCTAATTCATGAGCTTGGAACAGAGGAAGGAGACAGCAGGAAGAGTTCCCTCACCGCTGGTCGTGTTGACGGAGAAGAGGCCGTCGGGGTTGCCGGCGACGATGCGGTAGGCGAGCGGCGCGGCGGCGGCGGTGACGTCGGCGTCGTGCGCGCGCAGCGTGAGCACGCGCGTGCCGGCGGCCGCGTGCTCGGGCACGCGCGCGCTGTAGCACGGCTCCACGGTGAGCGGCACGTTGTCGTTCTCGTCTTCGACGCGCACGTACACCTGCGGGAAGAGCGGTTTTTTTTAATATTCAGTTAAGTTAATATATTTATCACTAACTGCGGTACCCGGCTCCGCTCGGGTTAGTGTCGTTTTGGACTGATGTCGGGTAAGAATATCTTATAAATAGGAATATCTTAAGAATAACATTAACGTTGACCAGGGATGGTACTGCAAAGCCTCCGGTTCTCGAGACAATTTCATTTCAGAGTAAATTAATATGAAATTGTCTCCAGCCGTGCTATTTTTGAAATTCTTTGCAACCGCTTGCAGCCAGCGATTAGCAATGCAATAGTAAACGCTCGACAACAGCCAATGGCCGCCAAACTTCATTTAAAAATACGAAACTGCGTTTTTAGCGATCAGAATCGCAAATTGCTGCAGCAATTTGTTAGCGATCGTTTCAAAAATAGGGCAGCAGAACCGCTCATCGTTTAAGGTGGCCCAACCCGGCGGGCCCAACTCATTCGCGGGCACGGTACAAAACCGTGCTGTTGCGCTCTGGGACCTTCTCTGTTTCAAAGAATAAGACAGGCTCCGTGATGAGGAAGATGCAACATGTCCACAAAAAAGACAATGTGCATAGTGTATGATTTGGTAAGATTTACGAAAATTTTAATTTCAAGACGACTTATAGCTAAAAGTAAACCACGACCGCTGTAATAAAAAATCTAACAAAAACCAAATAGATCATAAATCTTGATTAAATAAGCTATATCTGATGACTAATCTTTTTACGATGTTCGTACTTTATCATTGCGTAATCCACCTCCAAAGTTATTGTATAAAACGCGCGAAAAATTCAAACTTTCGGACCTTATAACTATGAAACCAAACACAATTTTACAATGCCAATGGTCATCAGACATCTAGTTCGATCGAATAAAGCTATTTTGAGCAAAATTTTGGATCTCTGACAAGAAATATGGGCGTGATCTTCTTTCCCCTTTTGTATGGGGAGATGAGCGGGTTGGGCCACCTTAAGAAACGAATTTAAAGATTAATGTACAACCATGTGCTCCACAATCGTATTGTTGTGTAGTTATTTCATTTATCTACAGCGCGGAAAGTAGAGTGTTTTCCATACATTAAACGGCTTTTGACACGAAACTCAGACTCTTACTATGGCAACTTGCTGAGTCTTATTCCCACCTCAAGAGAGTTGTTACCCTATCAATTTCCCATACTTTGTAATTGAATTTTTGTTTATGCACAATAAAGAATTCATTCATTCATTCATTCATTCAACGTTTAGGGGCAGGGAAACGTAAGGACCTGGAAGACGATTTCGCTATTTTAATGGCAGTCGCCTGTGCAAATTTGTGCCTTATGGCCAATGGACAAAGAATGCATTTCTTAAAATTCTCAAATCTCAGATTTCTTGTGACTTCACGACAACCTCAAGGGCGTTCGGAAATTTTAATAACCAGTATGCAGTACGCCAGATCAGCCGCAGGAATAACGATGAGAGCGAACGCGCCTCCTGGCGCCTCGCGGGACGAGGTCTAATCATTCGAAACCTCTTAAAATTCTGGAGATTTTCACTCCGTCTAATTGAAGCGGAGAGACGCGAGAAACGGAGGTGAGTTAAGAAGTTCGGGCGAGCTGAGCGGGAGCTCCTGGGAAACTTTTCACTCGGGGATAATTCACTCGGTGCTTTATCAGTGCGGGGAGGCGGACTGCAAATTAACATTCTTTTTGCAGTCCAACTTCGTTCGATACGGTGGAAGTTAAATATAAAGAGTAACCGAAGTCGTATCAAGAAATAGACGCAGAAATGCGATGGGCCCGGCGCGGCGGGGGGAGGTGTCTGAGTGCGGGAAGCAGTGCCCCATGTCAGGGAAGCAATTCCTTTAGACTATGGGTAGTGTTGGATCCTGGGTCACGAGCACCCAAATCCACTTTTCTTCATATTCCTCCTTTATTGGATAAGCTCGCCGAAACTCGCCACTTTGAAAAACCGGCCAAGTGCGAGTCGGACTCGCACACGAAGGGTTCCGTACCATCGTACAATATTTACCACACAAAAAACAGGTTTTTTTTAATTTTTATTATTTTATAATTTTACCTATTTGCGGCAAAATATATACATAATCTGTGAAAATTTCAGCTTCCTACCTGTTACGGTTCATGAGATACAGCCCTGTGACAGACGGACGTACGGAAGGATGGATCGACACCGGAGGCTTAGTAATAGGATTCCGTTTTCACCCTTTGGGTACGGAAATTGTCACAGATTATGTATTTATTTTGCAGCTATAACAACAAATAACATCATAAAATAATAATAATTAAACGGGGGGGCCCCATACAAAAAAACGTGTTTTTTTTGTAAATCTTGTGCGATGGTAGGTAACCCTTCGTGTGCAAGTCCGACTCGCACTTGGCCGGTTTTTTTTTAAATAACGGAACTTTTATTTGTACTTCCAACGTATTTATGGAACAAACCAGATTTTTCCCATACTTAAATGATATTCAAGAAGTGTGGAAACATGAACTATTTTAAAAAAAGAGTTGATATTTGGCGACCAATTCTAACTCCCTTTTACCTGAATGGGCCCCCAGCACTTTAAGGCGAAGGAATAAGGTGATGCGGTACCTGTATGCAGGAGTAGAGTGGCACCACGCCGTGGTCCTGCGCGCACACCGTGAGCCAGTAGTGCGGCGTGCTCTCCGCGTCCAGCGGCGCCAGCGTACGCACCACGCCTGCAACAAGCGGACACGAGATCAGCTAGATTGTCGGTGAGTTACATTAGGAGCACCATGTCAGAGGTGCATGGGTTCTGTCCACGGAGGATAGAGGGAGAGAGGAGATGTTTTTAACTCATATTACTAAGGATCGCAGCGTGACACTGTGCGGGGAAGCGGGGGGAAAATCGCTTCATGGTGGGGTCATGCACCGCCCATTTTTGCGAAATCCATCTACCGGAAGAATCGATATTCTGGTAGCAGCTATTCCGAGAGCTCTTCTTAGTGGTTACAAGACTACAACTAGATGGCGCCTTTTAAATTTTACTAAATGTTTTTTCTATCAAAAAACCTTAGAAATTTAAATCTTAGGCTTCGCGCGGATTCAAATAATTTTAATTTAAAAATGTCATTAAAATTTGCATCATTAGATCAACATTTCTTACGGTAAAACGAAAATGATTGCGCGCCATCTATCGGCACATAGCAAGAGCGATACATCGATACAATGCTCGAATATTTACTCAAATTATAAAATATGAGGTGTTTTACTGACAAATAAAACGTAATTCCACCTACAAACTTTAGATTATTTTGTCCAGTGTAATGTTTGCAACATTTTACACAAAATCTCATCGTGTAATCGACTGTTCGCCGAAAATTGCGCCGCAGAACATAATATTGTCCCACAATCTAACACCGCCAGCGCCATGTCGCGAATGTCGCTAAGCCACGCCTTCTTTATCACGTGGGCTGTGACGTAGCGACCCACTTGGTGGACACAGACCCAGTTTGCTTAGACCATCTCCTCTCTACCTCTATCCTCCGTGGTTCTGTCGCTTCATAATCTATGCATTGCGAGCACTAGGACATGATATTAGATAGTACAACAAGTACAAGATAATACAACCTAGACAGGCACATAGAGTCCGTGCGGAAAGAGAACCGTTGTAAGGTTTGAGGGTGCACATGTGCACATTTACCGTATTTGTCCTGTTTACAACACTGGCACGTCATTATAGTAGACCGAAAAAAGAAACAACACGACAAACAAAGCAGTCTCAAAACGAAATGAAGTTTGACATTTGACAGATGGCTGGGTTGGGTTGCTATGTAAAATTAATGTTAGTTACATTGTACGCCACGCCGGTTCTCTTTTCGCACGGACTCTAGATCGAATTTATTTCCCTCAAGAGAAAGTGTGCACACACCGGTCTGCGTTGTCAGTTTATCGAGTCAACGTGTGTTTCAACATAAAATATAAATGGCTAATATACAAGTAGTGATGATGCCAGATAAACGGACAGCGCCTCGTTGCGTTTCCCTTGTTGACGTATGCGTAACAGGCGCCTTATCCCCTCCGCTTTGACGGTTAACAGGTGTACGGACAGTTTGTACTGACAGGTGTAGCTGTAAACTACACGTCTACCATTTTGATGCGTTTTTAGCTCTAATTTTCCAGGGAAATTAAACGTTTAGCCAACAAGAAAATTTTTCGATAAAATAGTATTACAGATTGCGCGCGCATTGCAAACAGGTCAGTGGTACCATCTGTTGACCAAGGTCGGTCCGCGGGCAAATTTTTCGAAGCTTAGATATTTATAATTGCGCTATTCCGTCATAGATGGCGCCCTCGTAACAATATCTACACATTTTTAACTACAATGAGCTCAGTCTGCCATAAAACAAATAATTCCATTAAAAGTACACTTGCAAGTGATTTGAACTAAACGGGTCTATATTTCTAAGCGGAACCACAAAGTTTTGGATATTCACGCAGTGAAAATTGAACATTGAACGGAAACTCGGGGGTCCTCAACGAGGAACTCCGCGTCGTCCGGTCTCCGCGGAGCGATGCGTTATGATTATCGCGGAGGTGGTATCGCCACCTTTCGCTTAGCACAAAGTTAAGTGGTCATTTCCCGGCGCCGGGTCGGTGGGGCGGGGCGGGGCGGAGGGTCCCCGGGGAGCCATCGCCGCCCCTGGGGGGTGCTCACAATTAATTCCGCTAATTTCCGCCTCCGAGCATGGCTCGCCGCCGTTTTCCGTCTTCGCACGCCGCGCCTCCATTTCCCTGGACTGGCATTTGAAATGAGACTGCGTATTTCGTATTTCGTAAATCGTATTTACCTACTGCGTGTTCGTTTGGGTTACCGGGAAACGCAGAAAAAATTATACGCTAGCTAACTATAATACATCGATATTATATTGTTGCATTCCGTGCTAATAGAACACTATACGATACCCCACCACGGTCACCCATAGCATTAGGCCTTGCAGACGTGTTTACACGGGCGACAGTGCTGTGTGACAGTCTGTCCGACTTTTCTCGCGGAAGATTACTTCTACTCCAGGAACTTTAGCCTTAAATCAGCACTTGGAAAAACATTAAATCCGAAATGCATTTTTTTTTCTCATAAACGTAGTATTTAATGTGGACTTGTGTACATTAAGTTTGCAACAATTTGGGGGGTCCGGAAGATAGAAATAAAATATGAAATATGTTTAAAAAATGATATCTCCTAAACAAATATTTAGAAATGTTATTTAAAAATGTTATCTGTTAGCTAATTTTAGGTGTAATATTACTGTGAATTTGCAACAATTTCTTATTTACGGAACTGTGTAAATATATTTTTTTGTACTATTTTCATAATATCTGCAAAGCAAATAATGAAAATTCTATTTTATTTTCTGAAATTGCAAACTGACCGCAAAGTCTATATTCTGTGAAATTTGTAAAATGTTTCAAATATTAGAAGCACTTTTTTTTTTATTTATAATTTTTACATTCACACAAAAGCTAAACAAAAAATTCGAAATACGTATAAAATCGTTCGTTGTATAGTTTTGAAGAATTTAATTTTCTTTTACATATTCTAGAAAGAAATATAGCAATAGCAAGTTAGGTTCGCGGCATAGATTTTTTTTAGTAAAAACATTTTTTCCGGCCGGCTTTAAAACCTAGGAAAAAACATGTAAATAGGCGTTTACAAAGATATTTTTTTAAAGAATATAAGTAACTTATTAAAACCGTTTTACGGTCATACACTAGATTTTTCTACCGGTGTTTATGCTTAACCGATGCTTAGATAAAATAAAAATAAACCCAAAATGTTGGAGGTTAGCGTCGCATGGAGCCTTACAAACATTCGATATCGCGCGTCCAGATTTCGTAAGCGAAATAACATCAGTGCAATATCATTTACGTGGCTACGCTGCCGCAGTATACGGACGAGTTTCAGTCGCCACTCCTGTCCTTTTTAACTCGATAGCTCAGTGTAACGAAACAGACACGGCGCGGGCAGAACATTACGAGTGCACCTAAGGGCGGGCACCAATTATGAGGAAAAGCATTCGAACGCGCTTGCTTCGAGCGGGTCGTTACGGCGCGCAGTTTTCCCCCAGCACGCAGGGGTTGCGAAGTGTTCCGCCGAGAAATAAATCCTCGCTCCGGTAGCCCGCGGCGTCCGACGGATTAGCGAACAGGGCCGCATCTATAGGTCGTGACATTCGTATTATAAAACAAAATACAATATGATCACAAAGCTAGTTACAAGTTTTTTTTAAGGCGCTAGGACTAGCCAACTACTCGCGCCATACAAATGCACTTTTTAACAAATGTAATAATATGTAGTGAAACGCTTCAGCAAATCCAAATAGAACTCCAGACTGATAATGGATTGTTAATATTTTTTGATTCTATCATTTATTTAAATAATAATAAAATAAAAAAGTTGATTTTTCTCGTTAGAAATCTGAAAGTAATTCGATTTCTTGATATAAGCAAAAACAGCATATATGCATAAACAAAAAATTTCCATTTGCTTTTAGATTTCTACATTTAGTCAAAAAGGTTCGGAAATGGATACCGTTTCCGCAATGTATTTTGTATAGAAAAAGGAAACATACATTAACGAAAATAGGTTGATTCCTAGACAAGGAATCATATATTGTAAGAATGATACTTATAATCGTCAGACTTAGTTAGTTAACTTGGGGTGCCTCGTCTAACTTTGCGATTTGGCTACTACCAGGCCCTTAATGTGACTGGACATGAATGGCTAAACTAGATTTGCCATAGCGCGCCTGATATGAGACCCGCTGTCTCCACGCGCTCCATTTTTCTAAAACTACTTATACAGACGTTTTGTTTCTGTTGGTAAGAACCATGGAGGGTTATTTCTTCACCACCATGGTAAGAACTGATTGGGCAAACGTATTTCGGGAACCCTGGACTGGACATGGATGGTTAATACCACACCAACAGTCATGATAATAGCCCAACACACCGCATTCCGGAAGGAATGAAGTGCCATGCTATGACCTTAGCTTTATGAGCACGGCTGCATTGAACTAGATGGAGAACACGGAACGCTGCGACCATAATTTTCATCCAATGCGATGGTTCTAACCCGGGCGGGCTTAATCCGTACCAGCTAGTAGGAATGTAGTACCCTACAGTATTAATTGAGCGGCTCGTAGCCTAGTGGCGCGGGGACTGGCCTAGCGTATCAGAGACCTGGGTTCAATACCGACATGCACCACTGTCTTTCTCTTTCCGAGTTCGATAAGTGCATTTCGTTACGAATGCGAGCTGCTCCATGTTTCGGAATCCATGTAAAACTGTAGGTCCCCTTCCCCTACTAGGTGGTAGGGTTTATACCCGCCCGGGTTGTTACCATCGCATTGGATGAAAAGATGGTCGAAGCGGCAATGAAAAATTGTCCGTGTTTTCCATCCAGTTTAATGTAGCCGTGCTCATAAAGGGAAGGTCCTGGCATGGCACCAAATTCCTTCGGGAATGAGGTGTATTGGGCTAATATCATAACGGTAGTTGTGTGGTATTAGCCATCCATGTCTGGTCGCAAACAAAAAAAAAAATGGATTCGGAACAGATTCGGTGTCTAATGTCAAGGCCATGAAATATGTTAGCATAAATATTCATTTATTTTTTTGATGCTTGCAAAGTATGAATTTTTTTAGCTGTGGCCAATTTGTACGTTTTCCTAAATCGATTTCCGAATACGGTTTCTGAATCGGAGCTCTCCGAACGTAACCTAACCATTTAAAATCTACGATAACGCAATCTGAACGGAATGTTTCTGTCTATTCGTTAGAATTCGAAAAACGAGCGAGTGTGGGAGAACCGCATTCGGAAATCGAAACAAGAAAACGAATGCGTGCTCTAGTTGTTATGGTTCCTTCAAACATCTTTCTGGAAAATTATATGAGGTTTATTTCTGTGAAGCCGCTTGAGAAAACCACCTAACAACGGACATAATACAGTTCCTACTCTTTGTGCGGTGTGTTACCTGAGCCCGTAGTCCTAGCTGTCCCCTAAATTGGCGTTTACGGCAAACCGATCCACTGGCGTTTTCAAATGTATAGAGAAATTTACGAGCGCGCGCAGTGGGCGTTAAGCGAACTAACATTTGCGAATCCGAGTCTGACTTGACAGCTTACTCAACGTTGCCGTAAATACGTCGACGTTGCCGTTTACGCTGACTCCGCGTTTTCATAAAAATCGGAAGTCCGAGTTTGACTATGACAGCTTGAAGAAGTAAAACTACAGAATATCTAGTAAAAACTTGTATTGAGTTTGGCGTTTTTACAGAAAACGCCAGTCGATTAGTTTGCCGTAAACGTCATTATAGGTGACAACTGGGACTACAGGCTCTGATGTATTATTGTGTCACAGTTTGACACAGTTTAAACGATGTGTATCAAACGTCGAAATCAAGAATGAAAAACGCGTTCTGGCGACATCATGCCATTTACGTGCTTGAGTGCACTTCAAACCCACATCTACGTCCATAAAATAAATGGCGCATTGTGCAACGCATCATTTGTTTTCTTATTCCTACAATTCGCTACCAACTAAACTAGCCGTGTAGGCGGCTAGATACCCCTTTTCTTGTTCGCAGCGTGACGTCAGGTTAAGGCGCTAGGACTAGCCAACTACTCGCGCCATACAAATACACCTTTTAACAAATGTAATAATATGTAGTGAAACGCTTCAGCAAATCCAAATAGAAGTCCAGACTGATAATGGATTGTTAATATTTTTTGATTCCATCATTTATTTAAATAATAATAAATAATAAAAAAGTTCATTTTCTCATTAGAAATCTGAAAGTAATTCGATTTCTAGATATAAGCAAAAACAGCATATATGCATAAACAAAAAATTCCATTTGCTTTTAGATTTCTACATTTAGTCAAAAAAGTTCGGAAATGGACACAGTTTCCGCAATTAATTTTGTATAGAAAAAGGAAACATACATTAACGAAAATAGGTTGATTCCTAGACAAGGAATCATATATTGTAAGAATGACACTTCTAATCGTCAGACTTAGTTAGTTAACTTGGGGTGCCTCGTCTAACTTTGCGATTTGGCTAGTACCAGGGCCTTAAAGCAGATACATTTGCACTGTACGAAGCTGGGTTATTGTGGCGGTGATCGCTCACACGCCAGACAGGCCAGCACTAATGCGGCGCACGCCTGGACCCCGAGCGGCTACACTCCTACGCGGCCGCGTGTTCCTACTCGGCACCGCGCCGATTCGGAGCAACGATTTCTCGCGACAGGCGACTTGGCCAGTCCGCGATTCGCAGACTCGACACAGTCGCGAAATAATACGATCGATAGATTCAAAGTACCTGCGCTAAAAAAAACCTTGCCATCGCAATACAGGCTAAGACTAGTGCGGTTAAGAAACGAACTTTAGATCGCTAAGAATTGTAATAAAAGGAGTACTTACTCTTTTTCTTATAATTGCATTTTTTTTTATTTGAATTTGAATACTGGGAACAAGTGAGGGAATTGCGCAAGCGAACAGTTAAAGGTCAAGGAATGTGACATGTATGTATGCATAATGCACCGTGAAGCAAGGGCACATTAAAGAAAGAGCCAAGTAAAAAGAACCACGTTACGAATATACTGCAAGGCTGGACCTGAACCAGCAAAACATACTATTCGCGGCTATTGCTCAATCAATTGGAATGTTCAATCTTTGCATTCAATGTCCGCAACGCAGATGAAGCGTTAATTAAATGTATGTGGGTATGACCTTAAACACTGTGTTAGTAGGAGGCATTGATTACGGGAGGGACTGTAGGAGAATTCCAAATTAAGGGTATACAGCCGGTGGCGAAATTGCTAAACGCAATACCCGCGAATGGTATGTTTCGCTGGTTCACGCTGGTTCAGAAAATATCTCTAATCAGCCCTTATCCACAAGTTATATCGAAGAAAGCAGAATGAAAAAAACTGTCATCGCATGGCAACAAATGTTTTTTGGCCGCAAATTGTGTCAATTAAGACAGTTTTTAGACTAGTTTAAGGGACACAGTCTCGCTCGGCCATAGTCAAAACAAACGGCGAATTGAATGTTAATAAATTTTAGATGAACATTTATGAGTGAGTGCATTGACTATGTGTAAACAATATAATAAAATAAACAATTTTTATTTTAATTTTTTTTTAGGAAAAGCTGTCTAAGAGGGACGGCTCTGAAATTATCAATTTCGCCGCCCAGCTGCCACGATAAAATTAAAGAAAGAAAGAAAGAAAGAAAATACGTTTATTTTTTCTCAACACAACTTAGAACACTTACAAAATTCAAAATACACATTTGTGGAGAAAAAAAAGGAGCCAGCTCAGCATTTTGTGCTGCAGGTCCCTCTTGATGAGTGAACTACAGCGCTGATTTTATGCTGGTCCGGACACACTTACGACTAACATAAGGTGAGAGCAACAGCTGTTTGTCGTGAGTGAGGAAACATAATACATAAAACCAGAAAAAATACAGTAAGTAAATCCTTAAAAAAATGTTAACATAGACCAATTAGTTAAATTATTGTCAAAGAGAACACATGAGGGAAAAAAAATACTTTACTCAATTAAAGAAAAACACAAAAATACGATCACACGAACTATTAACAACACAATTAAATTCAATTACAAGATACAATTTTATCTTATAAAACACGTAAAACATTTTGAGGGGGCATTTTCATTTCAAAGAACTTCTCAAGGAACACAAAAAGGGCTAATATAATGTTATAGATTTTAAAATGTGTAACTTAAAATGACTTTCCGCGTTGGAGCGCAAGAAGCCAGGACTTGCACGCTCGTCTAAAACTACCGTGGGAAAGTTTATTTCTCACCGGAGGAGGCAGATTATTCCAGCACTTAGTTGCGCTGTATTTGAAACATCCCTCAAATCCAACGGATACATGACGCGGCACCTTTAAAAGAAGAACTTTAAGAAGAACTGGCCCTGGTTTTATATCTATGGGAATCCTGTGACCAGGCGAGTTTCTTGTATAGATATTCAGGCTCATTCGTCCTTATGAGGCTAAAAACGAGACAAGCTAGGTGCAACTCTCGTCTGATCACCATTTTTAAAATGCCTTTATCGTTTAAATGAGGGGTGATATGGGTACGCTTTGGAATAGGGAAACAAAATCTTGCACAAGCATTCTGCATTCGTTGAATTGACTGAGGAAAAATGACTGAGGCTGATTTTGCCAATAAATTCTAAAATGAACCATGTATGATATATGATAATATATGCTGACCAACAAGCAGTAAGTTATTAAGTGTATATTGTATATATTAGTTAGTGTATATATTAACTCGTATATCGAATCGGTAAAGTGTATCCCCTGGGTGCGACAAAAACGTATAAGCTAAAAAAAACAACATAGAAATACGCTATCGTATTTCGGTCACTGTAGGCTAGCTTTAATCATCTAACAGTCCAACCGTTCAGTCCTCTCGTGAAACTGAGAAAGATGGTGGCGCGGAGTACGAAAATGCCGCCACGACACAATCCATCCAATATCGCCATGAATAGTGGATGAATGTGTCTGGGAATAAGAGCGAAAGCCGATAATAATAATCTTGTACACTGTAGGCAGAAGAGAAGCCTACTTCGGACCATACATGAGTTCTTATTTCTGCTAGCGTCCTGAAGATTTATTTTTTCTTATCTGTTTCTTACGACTAAGGTTTTGAAAGAAAAAAAAATACCAGTATCTAATACACATTCCTAGATATTGCATTGACGAGACATTCATAAAATGTGTGGGGAGCGCAATCATATAAATAACTAGTGGCTTTCTGAGCTGTAGACCTCTCGAGTCTGTCTTTTTGAACATTTGTTTTTTTTTTTAAAAAACGGGTTCTTCCGATTCTATATGATTATCGAACCTGCTCACAAAGTGTCACGAGAATTGGTTCAGAAACCTTTAGAAGAGAACAGCCGGACGTACGAAAGCATTTTTTGCGAATCTCGCCACGATCGAGTACCGCTCTTAGCTCTTGGTCAAATACCCGGTTAACGCTTGTTCAAAAGAAAATATATATAAATCATAAGAAATCTTTTATTGTGATTCGTCCAGATTGATAGCGGAAGGGGTGGGGTTCACAAGGTGACCATCTCAAGGCACTGCGATAATTTTTCCACGAAACCATCCCCAGCAGGGTAGCTGGCGCGTCGAGGAACACGTAAACAAGAAATAATGAGCACAGGAGCAAAGGAGAGGGTATCGATCTATCCAACAAAAATAAGGGGCTTTTTTTAATCTTCGGGTTTACGGAAACCCTCCCTTCTTTTAATTGAGGCTTCAGAGTCCTATTCAGCCGGCTTCCGATAAAACACTCACTCGCGGACGCCTAATGATAGCTCGGGGTCTGCGAGAGGAGATTCCAGCTCGTAGGCTACCGGAAGCGTAGGGTTTGGGCTCTACAAGGGGTGGTAATTATGTGTCGGGGCAAAATATTTACATAACCTTGTATAACGGAGGTCACGACATTTTTGGTCACGATAAGGTAAATGGCTGAATCTGGGTTCACATGTTAGAGACCAACCCTCTGATGCTAAATATGTCGGTCTGCCCGTCCCAAGTGGTTGCGTTTTCTAGATTGGCTATATAAAATAGATGCTGGTATGTACCTGCTGATGAATATACTGATTATCTGGAAACATTGATACCTATTAATTATACAACAATAACCAGACGGTTACTTAATTAAATACTTAAATATACCTAAAGTTTTATCTGTAACCAAAATCGCCTATAACTACTAAATGCAACCAAAGATTTGTTCAGTTTTTGTATTGCTAAACAAGTATGTATTGATACTTTCATGCTTCGTTATTTGCATCCATTTACCTTATCATATGGATTTTTTGTCACCATAACTACTTTTTCAGGCGCCTTATCTACGTAACGCAACCACTTGGAACAGGCAGACTGACACATTTAGCTTCAGAGGGTTGTACTTTATCCCGTGAACCCAGTTTCAGCCATTTACGTTATCGTTACCATTTTTGTCGCGACCTCCTAGTCTATTGTTGAATTGTTGTTTAACAAAATAGCTGCTCTGATTTCAGCTGAGGGAACTCGATGAAACTTCACACACCGCTTTGCAAGTACATATTACTTAAATGAGTATCAACTTCATTTAGCGTCGTGCATTAGTACATACATTTAACATTATAAACAAGTGCGAGTCGGACTCGCACACGAAGGGTTCCGTACCATCGTACAAAATTTAACTCAAAAAAATCACGTTTGTTGTATGGGTTTATGGTATTTAGTTTTTTATTTTTTTATTTGACCTATTTGTTGTTATAGCGGCAAAATAAATACACATTCTGTGAAATTTTCAGCTGCCTATCTATTACGGTTCATCAGATACAGCCCTGTGATAGACGGGCGGACGGAGGTACGGACAGCGGAGGCTTAGTAATAGGGTTCCGTTTTCACCCTTTGGGTACGGAACCCTAAAAAAACCTCAGGTGTTAGGCGTTAAAAGAGTTCGGAACTGAACTTTTGGCGGACAGTAAATCTAAGTATGTAGTGCATACGTAACTTCGTATTTCTAAAGGTAACAAGGTAAACGAAAACATCGTTAGGAAACCCTCCACTGGTGGATTTAGACTTTCTAGCAATAGCTAAAAGACACAGGAAAGGGCTCGCCACTTATTGCGGGCGCCTTAAGAATTACTTGGCGAAACGAGGTTGAGTCCTCGCATTCGTGACGAAATGCACATATCCAACTTAGAAAGAGAAAGAAAGTGGTGCATGAACGGGGTGAGGATTTGAACCCAGACCACTGGTATGCTAGGCAAGTCCTCGCGCCACGGCTTTTACACCAGAGTATACTTGTAATGCTATAAATTATATTAATTTATATAATTGAACTAGTAACTTTATTAGTTGTAAGTAACTTAAACTGAGGGTTGCTGTTTCTATGGTTCTTTGTTGTTTGCCTTAATCTGTTCTGCCAAGAAATTGTTTGGCAGTAGCATTTGGATCTAAGTATGTATTTCATAATTGTGGACGGAAAAATATGTTATGTAAACCCGTGAAGTTTCTTTGCGGGTTCTTCTTTACTGGGTTGATCGACTCCGCGGATCTAGTAGTAGATCGACGTAACTTGGTGTAGTTTGACTACCAAAAAGTTTAAATAAATGAAATGAAATGAAACTAGGCTACGAGCCGCTCGCTCCGACGCGTGCTCCGGAGTCATAAATGTCACCCGTTATGCATATATGCTTGTGTATTATTTTAGTAAATAAGGCAAACTGGTTTCGCGGCAGCCCTGACCGCGCGCACGGAGTGAATACTTAACCGTTTTTTTTCAGGGTTCCCTCTACGTTCGCCGCGATGTTTGAAGAGGAAAATTGGGGGAAAGCCGGCGCGGGCGCGGCGCTCTGTTCTGGAGTGTTTGCACTCGTTATCCGCGAGCCGAAGATTTTTTTGTGCCGAGCTGTAGGTGGCTCGTTTCGCTGTGAACAATCCAAGATTTGCCGCGGTCGTTTCCGGGCAAGCACCCTCAGTAACTACACGAGAATGTATTACGTCAATACTTAATTTTGCACGTGAACTTTTCTCAAAATGAAATCTCGTTTTACTCTTAGCGTTGCGTACTTTGAAATGTCATGTGGAGAGATGAAAATGTGGGTCAGGTCTTGAGACCCACGGCTGCGCAGCTGCTCTCCTCTAGTCGTGATTTGAATGTTGTATATGTGTTAACTCGCTGGGAAACTTCGTTTGTGCGATATAGATTTATATGTCTAGCTGAAAGCGCCATCTAGCGCCCGCCATGTTAACTAGCTTCTATTGCATCTGTTGGTCGCATTTGTGGCATGTGAAACGAGCAGCTCTCAGTAGAGGGCGCTAGGTCGCTACAACACTTTCCCCCAGTCGAATGGCAAGTTGCCATGAAGACGATGTTGCTGCTGGTTTCGGTGCTGGTCGTCAGTGTCCAGTGTGACGCGGTGAGTCGGTCGTGGTGCTGGATGACGGAGCGCCGGAGGTGCCCAGTGCGACGCGGTGAGTCGGTCGTGATGCTGGGTGACGGCTGCCGGAGGTGCCCAGTGTGACGCGGTGAGTCGGTCGTGATGCTGGCGACGGCTGCCGGAGGTAATGATGTTACCGGCGTCCTAGTTGGCGTATCGATACACCTACTTAGGACGATGGTGCTGATTTTCTTCTGCTGGGTTGGAGTGATGCTGGATGACGACATGCTTGAGTTACTACCGGTGAGACCCGCTGGTGGGAGGCCGGTAGCAACTGTCGTGACTGCTGAAGTATACCTTGTTGTGACTAGAGGAGGCGTGGTTGTTGTTGTTGGATCACGTCGGGGTCACCACTGTGGAGAGATGAAAATGTGGGTCAGGTCTTGAGACCCACGGCTGCGCAGCTGCTCTCCTCTAGTCGTGATTTGAATGTTGTATATGTGTTAACTCGCTGGGAAACTTCGTTTGTGCGATATAGATTTATATGTCTAGCTGAAAGCGCCATCTAGCGCCCGCCATGTTAACTAGCTTCTATTGCATCTGTTGGTCGCATTTGTGGCATGTGAAACGAGCAGCTCTCAGTAGAGGGCGCTAGGTCGCTACAGTCAGAAGGAATCCTTATCGTTTCTATGTCCACCTGTATGTTCGAAAAATAATAAACCAAAAAACCGGCCAAGTGCGAGTCGGACTCGCACACGAAGGGTTCCGTACCATCGCACAAGATTTACAAAAAAAAAAACACGTTTTTTGTATGGGCCCCCCCTTTAATTATTATTATTTTATAATGTTACCTATTTGTTGTTATAGCGGCAAAATAAATACATAATCTGTGAAAATTTCAGCTTCCTACCTGTTACGGTTCATGAGATACAGCCCTGTGACAGACGGACGGACGGACGGACAGCGGAGGCTTAGTAATAGGGTTCCGTTTTCACCCTTTGGGTACGGAACCCTAAAAAATACTTTATCGTCGCATAATTAGGCATTAGGTACAGAGATATGTTATCCCCCGCTACCTACAAACGTTTTTTTATCATGTTGCACCCTCATGCACAGCGGTCTAGATTGTTACATCATACAATAATCATAAAAAATCATACATACACTAGAATAATTTACAAATTGTGAATTATTTAGGTCTTAGAAAGTATTTCCTAGGAGCCAGTTGTGTTTGCGAGTGCACCATTTGCCACCTCTTGTCGGATTATTTTGGTGTAGATGTTAATACTATGAAAGTTTAAGACTTTTTTATATCAAGTAGAGAAATATTCATTTCTGTATTCCTTGTAACTTTGGCATGGATAAATCTCCACAATTAAAGAATTAAAAATTAAAATGACAATTACAATGGACGCTTCGATAGCATTGCTAACACTTGTTTTTATACAATTACAGTTTTTTTTTTAAATATACTAAGGAAATAAAATTGTTAAAAACGACGTCGAGTCCAGTTGTTTTCAGCCACCGTGAAAGTCCCATTGCCGTCGACGGACACCTCAGGAACATGGCGTACACAATTTGCCGCGCATAACGTAAAAAAAATACCAACTGAATAACACTTTTATTTTTTTACAGACATAAATAGAAGTCCACAAATTATTCCTCCAATTTTCCTCAGCGGAGATATGGGCATGAGTAACGATCCATCAGATGTACACAGTCCCTAGAGTGATAGAGAACTGTTCCACTCTAGAACAGTAGGCAAGGGTTGTTTTTAGAGCTTTGTGCCGTAAGATTCGATGATGTCGATGCATCTGTAGGTTCCGGCACATAAAAATAATACAATCGGGTCCACTGAGTTTCGTGGTTCGGATTCAACGTACAACTGTACGTCCCCGTTCTTACCGACTAGGTGGTAGGGTTAATCCCGTAAGGGTTGTTACCATCGCATGAAATGAACGATGGTCGAAGCGACGATGAAAAATTTCCGTGTTCCCCATCTAGTTCAATGAAGCCGTGCACTATAAAGAAGATCGTGGCATGGCACCTAGTTCCTATACAGCGTATTGGGCTAATATCATGACAGTGAGTGTGGCATTAGCCACCAATGCCCAGTTACATGAAAACATCGTGTTATCGTCATCAAATTACGACTACATAACGCCGGAGCGATACATTGTTAATATTAAATATTTTTCTTTATACGTTGAATCAGCCCACACTTAGATGATTATAAGTGGGTATACAACAAATACATTAAGTATGTTTTATATACATAAAGGCGAAGTTTACGGCCTGACGAAACGCACAAACGTTGCCGAAATTCTTTGTATATTTTATTATTCCATTTTGGATGATTGCATTTTTATCGGCGCGCCTCACCTACCCTATTAAAGATTAAGGGGCCCTCACAGCCCAGCCCTAGGGACCGCGGGCTGCTCCGGGAGCCCACGCAGTATATTACGTCATATGGATAGAGTTTAGTTTATAATAATAATAATTGTTTATTTAGGTGCATAGTCCCATTCATTTAACATTAAACATTTACATAACATTAAATAAAAAAAAACGATGGAATTTACAATTTGATAAAATCCTCATAAAAAATCTTATTGCAAATAAATCGTATGATCTGATTATCACACCGAGCCACGCGTTCCAACAGAGCCGCTATCCTTTTTAGGGTTCCGTACCCAAAGGGTGAAAACGGAACCCTATTACTAAGCCTCCGCTGCCCGTCCGTCCGTCCGTCCGTCTGTCACAGGGCTGTATGTCATGAACCGTAATAGCTAGGCAATTAACATTTTCACAGAGTGTGTGTTTATTTTGCCGCTATAACAACAAATAGGAAAAATTAAAAAATAAAAGGGCCCCCCCCATACGAAAAACCTAATTTTTTGTGTTAAATCTTGTACGATGGTACGGAACCCTTCGTGTGCGAGTCTGATTCGCACTTGGCCGGTTTTTTTATTGACGGATGTTTGGAAGCGTCCTTTGCGTACGCCTTGACAACAATAATTTTGGCTTAGGGCCGGCAGTGCCGTGACAGATCGAATTGTACTTGCGGGAGAAAGTGGTCCGTGCCAATGAAACCAGCTTTTTTAGAGATTGTCAGCTTCAGTAGGCCTGTGACGCGACGCCTTACGATTCGATAAGCTCGGTGAAGCACCTCGCAGCGCAGTTAGGTTCTGGATGGGTGACCATTTTCAACCGTTGAGGCTGTTCGTGGCCTTACTTACTAAGTGGTAGGGTTAATCCGGCCCGGATTGGTACCATCGCATTGAGTGACCGATCGTCGAAGTGGCAATCAAAATTGTCCGTGTTTTCCATCCAGTTCAATGTAGCCGAGCAATATAAGGAAGGTTCTGGCATGGCACCTAGTTCCCATGTGGCGTGTTAGGTTAATATCAGTTTGGTATTAGCCACCGATATCCAGTTACATAAAAAAAAAAACAAATGACTTCACGAGAAAAGTTATTGCCCACATAAAAGCCACGCGTTTTGGCGTCTCACTTCGGCAGTGCCGGCCGCCTAGGAGTGTGTTTAGTGTCGGCGATCGCGAGCTGCAAGCCGAGGAAGCCCAGCCCTGAAGACCCCAGCAGAACTTCGAGTATTAATAAACACAACCTTTAGATCTGGAACCACGCTAGGGTAGGGCTTTCTTCCGATGGGACCGGCGCCTCTTGGGCCGATGAGTCTCCTTCCGCGAACGGATAGTTTGATTTTATTCAAAAGACAATAATGCGGAGCAACATTAGTTACAAAAGAAAATAAAACCACGAGTTATAAAAAGAGAAATAAAAAGATTTGATTTAGGAAAGAACCAAAAAGTACACCTACAAAAAACTATACTAATTTAATGCATGTATATAAGTACGCAGTAAAACAAAGGTTATGCAATGTGACAGTTCTTTAACTATTTATATCACTACCAAACAAAGGTCTTCGTATATATGCACATTGCATTTAAATGTAATACATGCTCTATTATCGATAGTACGTGGTAGACTGGTCTTAGAATACACACTCTGAACATATTGGTACCTCAAGATTCAATATGATGGCGTTAGAAAAAAAAAATGATTTTGTCAGTTCGTCCCTCACAAGATAAATATGGAACGTAAAACATTATCTAAATACAAAATGTCTTCCAAACCGTTAGAGCTATTTCCGAGAAATCAATTCCATAACAAATCAACTGTTGATATTTTGACACATCAGTGCACAAAAATTGTCTCCCACTTCTTCATTATCAAGAGCTGTGAAAAGAGATTTTTTCAAAACAGACTTCACGAAAGATGACTATGATATGAGTTAAGTGTTCATTATTATTCCTTCAATATTTCGAGTTTTACAGTAACAAATCAATTGATGGTAAGTGTTTTACGAGAGTAAGCAGAAAAATGATAAATTGTTTGTTAGTAAGAGAGTAAAGTATAGGATTAACCAGCTCTTTCTTTTGAATAGATACATACTAGCTGTTGATTACGACTTATTTTAGTTGTTTTACTACAGCACTCTGCCTTTTTTTTTTTACATCTACTCTACAGTGGAGTAAGAAAAAGAATAATGAAGAAAAAGATTGTGAACGGTCTTTATATATTTTATGCCGCAATCGACCGCTTTTTTAATACTGCCCGAAAAACGAATCAGTTCATAATGGATCATAATGCTCAGAATTATGATGGAATAACATTTTCCGCCAGCTCCTGTCAATATCCTTACGGCTGCCTTTCCGAATATCATCCGACTTTCTTCTGGGCGTTTCGAAAATCGCTGACGTCTAAATGGAACCTCATCACTTGCCCCAAAAATATTGTCGGCGACGAGCGAAAACAGAATTATCCTCAGAGTACGAATTAGGGTTGCAGGTTGCTTAGACTGTGGGGCTGTAAAAGTGAGAGGGATCAGCATGATATCTGATTTATCGTTGAAGATTCCAGAAACACCTATTATTCCTTAGCACCATCATTTCATGAATAGTTCGAAGTTAAACATGACTTTAACAGATTTAGATCTAATAGATTAGAGGCCGAGAGATTCGTCACAAGTTAAAGAAAAGAAGAAAAAGATCGCCGTAGAAAAGAGAGATACTGCTATTCATGATACCTTGTTTGGGCATAGAAGCTAGGAAAAGGAAAGGATTTCGACCACTAGACCAGTCGTAATATCGTAACAATAAACCCACACTCTAACAATGCGTAATGGGAACCTCACATAGAAGTTTATCGATAGTAAAAGGTCCATTTAGCTCCACTCCAGTACAGATAGTAACGTGTAGGAGCGGGTGACTAATGCATGGGATGGGGGGCTCGCGGGATAAGATAGGAGCTAAGAAATTGGAGTGATTCGGGAAGAACTAAGTATGATAAAAGATAGGCTTGGTGGTAAACGCGGTAGCATTCTGAAAATCGTGTGAATGATCCATGAAGAACCGTGATAGCAAACAAAGTTTTTCGCTTGTAAGGCAACTGCCCATAAGTTAGGAAATATATTCCAGCAATACCTTACCTTGACAAGTTGCATAACGGACATACATGAGACAAATTTGTTATTGTTATTTTAGATTTTATTGTATTGTTGCAAGGTTTTATTTCATTTATAGGTAATTAACCTACACTTGACCATGTGAAGAGTCGTTATGCTAGGTCTATGTCAAAAATATAAATGTCGCATGCTCCATTTACATGCATATAAGAACTGGCAAACATACTTTTCCAGTCACAAAATAAGTTTAAAACTTAATTCAAATTTAAGTAGTTAATTAATCAATACCACCGCTCAAAAGAAAAACATAAGGAGAAATGTTAAAAATATATAAAAAAAATATGAATCTTACGAATCTGGTGTATAGTGCCATCGTCAATGTAAAACCTACGGTACTACCACGCTAGCCCACGATACTATTCTAAGATGAAAACGTACACATGACTGGACCCGGCATGATGCTCGTGAATGGTTGTTGCGTGTGTACACTGAGCTGCTCCGTGACGACATATGGTTTGGAGGAAATCAACTTTTGATGGCCCCTAAGCTCCGGCTGTGTTCTTATAAGAGTCGCTTTGATGCGAATCTTATAGTATTCTAGAGCAATATTGGCCAGCGGCGTATAGTACAATTACAACAAAGGTGCTTCTTTTCCTCAACCGAATGCATTTAGAAAATACTAGAAGCTAATAATCTAGAACATGCAGATCCGTTGTATTTTCCTCTCAGGATTTACTGTAATATAACTTAACCTTTCGCCGCTCCTTCATCCAAGTATTCGATAACGGCCAGCAGCGCCCCGTGCACACCGGTTAAAAATAACATGATTAAAACCCGGATTTAAAACAGTGGAAGCACAGTTAGCTGGCTTCAGCCACCGTCGGTCGGAAATTTAATCCGATTACGGTCGGAAATATGTTAATACGGGTGAACAAATTAAGTAAGGGGCGTATTTTATTCGTCGAAAATATGGCGAGGGTTGGTTCCATCGATTGAAAATTGCCAATCAAAATTCACCACCGTCTCCTCATTTTGGTTTGGTGACCTTGGATTAAATTTTCATAGCACAAATTCAGACGGCAATGCCTTCTGACCCAATTATTCTAGGACCCAAACACCTGACAACATTCCGACTATCAGTGGCGTAAAAAAATCGGCGGCCATATTTACAAGGTGTTGCTGTATGCAAGCGAGAACACACGCGATGCTCCAGAAAAAAATACATTATCTCAGAAGTTTTTTTTTTTATTTTGCATTCCCCAATATGTTTTGTCCTTATACACAAGTAGCAATCTGTGGTATTAAAAAATAACACCTTCAGAAATTTTACGGGGTTGGTGACGACGGTGTGGGAAATGGCGTTACCCCTCCCCCCCCCCCCGGCCCCTAGGTAAAAACGCGCATTTTTCCCTGGCTGCCACGGTGTTTCCCGGAGGGAAAAGCGCTGTTTTTGTAATATGTTGGCACACCGGTGACCCCGGCGGTCAACGTTGTAATGTTTCTTAATGAGCTTACAGTAAACTACGTACGATATAGATCGAATGCATGTACGAATGCACGAGTCCATTTAAGCCACTCATACACCACTTAGAGATGATTTTTGAAAACAGAATGATTTAAATATCAAATGTTCCTTTAAAATCTTTATTAAAATAAGATGTGATCATGGTAGTCAAGAGTTTCGTCTCCACCTACAAACGATGATACCTGTAAGCAGTCGTTAATTGCCTATCAACCATTGCAAGCTGGTTTGCAAGTATTAACAAAAAATAATAGTATGATTACTATTAGTTTATAAATAGGTTGCTGTTTCTATTGTTCTTTGTTCTTTGACTTAATCTGTTCTACCAAGGAATTGTCTGGCATTAGCATTTAGATCTAAATATGTATTTCATAATTGTGGACTGAAAAATATGTTATGTAAACCCGTGAAGTTTTTTTGCGGGTTCTTCTTTACTGGGTTGATCGAATCCGCGGATCTTTGTGACGTAACTTGGTGTAGTTTGACTACCAAAAAGTTTAAATAAATGAAATGAAATGAAAAATTAAATATGACAAACCCGAAGGGTTTTCTTGTCGGTTTTTCTTTTTAACAGATAATTTAACCGGCGGACATTATTGTTGCCAAACACAACGGTGTAATTACATCTAAAGGAGGACATAAAGAAAATGAAACTGAGGTTTTTACCTGCCCACAAACATACAACAAAATAAAAGGGAAGCAAGATGGAGAGCTTATCTTGTTATTTTGGAGAGACAGGCCCCCGCCGAGGAAACCTGAGGCGTCTGACGCGGGCTGCGGGGCAGGCACGGCTGGTAGGGTTTGGAGGTGCGAGGAGGACTTATTTTTGTACGTTTAAAGACATCATCACTGATCCTATTTCGTTCTCGCAAACAAAAATGTAATAACATCGTATTTATAAATAATAATGAATGGCTAAATTCGTTGCTGAGGGTCAAACTCGAGAACCGCTGGATCGATTCGGAATATTCAGATTCAGTGCCATACAAGGTGGCGTTTATCTCACCCATACATGGTGGAATTTACAAAAAAGAGACGATACCGAAGTATTCCTGAATGTGGAGACCTTCCAACTACGAAGGGATGTAGGGTATCTCTCTGTATTCTATCGTCGAATGAATGCTCGTCTGAGATGCACAACGCTGTCCCTCCGTCCCCTTTCTACCTTCGCTAACGCGGAACAGGAAGAAAATGCACAAATTCACGGTCGACAATCCAAAAATAAGAACCCACCGATCCTCTAGATCCTTCATATATATATATGGTTGGAAAATAATGGATCGAACTCCCTCCCGACGTATTTTCCCCAAAGTACAACCTGGGGTCCGTCAAACATGGTGTAAAAAAGCACCTGGCCGGCCGCAATGGTTTTCGCAGCCCCCAAGTAGGCATCGTCGGGCACCTTAAGAGGTCCTGGCGTACGCCATATGCCGAGCTTAACAAAAACAAATACTATCCCAGAATTACCCAACTATACGGGCAGAGCCTAGTCCTGCAGCACTATCTCATCCGACAAGTATCTGAACTGTATAAGAATTACATTTATGTTATCTTTCCTAAAACTGTATGATGTCAAGTTAACGTTAATCTTTTTGTCAATAAAATACACTGAATACTGAAACAAGGATCCATGCTAACTTCAGCTGTATCTGCGTCAGTTTGTAGAATACCATTTGATAGCGGAAAATACGCGGCAAGTGTGAATGACGCTAGTCTGCAGCGCGTTCGAAAGTTTGCGAAAAGTCCGCGACTGCCTCTCCTGGCAGATTTTAGGTAACTTGTAAGTTAACAAAGTGCGTGTATAGTAAGTTTACGGATTGTATAACCCCCCTGCGACTAATATGTGACCAACTAGCCGAGGTACCCGGCTCCGCTCGGGTCGATGTCGTTTTGGACTGATGTCGGGCTGTAACCCAACGGGCTGGTGTATTTTCATTTAGGAATCCATTTATTTATTACAACCAAATGTGTATTTGAAATAAATTATTGTAGGTATCATTCACTATTTTGGCATTATAGCCAAATTATAGGCTTACACATATGATATAGATATATACTGTGGCGGACTTTTATGCAGGACTATTTAAGATAAACATATCCATCATGCATGCATATGTGTAACTCTAGCGGTTTAGGCAGCGCACGCCAGAATAGCTCGCAGATGGTAGATTTTTTCCTACTTGATATTCTAGACAATGCACATAATCACTACGTAGTATAAAACAAAGTCGCTTTCTCTGTCCCTATATCCCTATGTATGCTTAAATCTTTGAAACTACGCAACGGATTTTGATGCGGTTTTTAAATAGATAGAGTGATTGAAGAAGAAGGTTTATATGTATAATAACATTCATCAAATAATGGAGAAATACTGTTATTTTTGAGGTTTCTAATTCTAATGTGATGTCGTAAATAATTACATTTTTTCCGCTTACATTGCAAACGCAGGCTGAACTTGACAAGTCCTAAATCAGCCAAAAACGACATTGACCCGAGCGGAGCCGGGTACCTCAGCTAGTATCTTTATAAATTGTAGCCTATGTGTTATTCTGATGTATAAGCAATATTATTGTAAAGTTTCATTAAAATCCATTCAGTAGTTTTTACGTGAAAGAGTGAGTAGGTAGTAAGTATGAGAGGCAAGGTCATGGCGAACGAGGTTATGATGGGAGGACAAATCGTTATCGACGGAGAAGGGATCGAACAGGTTGAAGAGTACGTATATCTCGGCCAAACTCTGCGGCTTGGTAGACAAGGACTGACTAAGGAGGTTGAAGGACGAATTCAACTGGGTTGGGCTGCCTTCGGAAAGCCTTAATACGCTCTGAGGTCTGACCTTCCGCAAAATGTAAAGACCTGAACCAGTGCGTCTTCCCGGTTATGACGTACGGATGTGAAACGTGGACTCTGGCGGTCGCCGTTGTCCAAAGGTTGAAAGTTGCCCAGCGAGCGATGGAGCGAGCCATGCTGGGAATATCGCTGCGGGATATGGTGCATAACGAGCCAATCCGCCGACGTACCAAAGTAGTCGATATTGGACACCGGGTGGCTAAGCTCAAGTGGCAGTGGGCTGGTCATGTCAGCCGAAGAGACGACGACAGTTGGAGTAACCGTGTCCTACACTGGCGGCCGTGGACAGGAAGACCACCCGCCAGGTGGGACGACGACATCAAGTCCGGAAGGCCGGAAGGTCTGGAGGAAAATTGTAGAGGCGTATTTCCAGCAGTGGACGCAAACACGCTGACTGACTGACAACTGAGAGAGTAGTAGGATATACATAGATAGACACGCAAACACGGGGAGGTGCGCTTGTCAAAGCGAGGGCGGGCGGGATGTTAGATTACTTTACCCGGAAAGGGGATTCGTCAGATCGTGACACGGAAATTCCCGATAAAAACACGGCAGAAATTCGCATAAATTTCGCCGGCGCGATATAAAAGTTCGCCCGCGCGAGGGGAGCCGGTGACAAATTGCTCTAATGCAAAACCATAAGTTATGCTTCGACGCGAGCATTTTTTAAACCGAAGCGTTTTTGGTTCAAAGTAATTCCACTGAATTACCTGAAAATGCAATACTACATGGCGTTCAGTTTTGATACATGTATTTTCTTTTCGAATTCTGACTTTCCCTCTATATTTATTTAGACTTACAGCTTAGATATACAAGTCAGATTGTTATTACGCAAGGCACCTACCATATAAAGGTATATACCATATAAAGTCGGCATTTTTCAGATTTATATTAAAATGTTGAGTAGCCACTGAACATTTTAATATACAAACCGTATTAATGATTAATATGTCGTTATTATATCGTTATTATCGTTAAATATATCATATATAATGTATTAATGATTTTTTATTTATTGGTTGTATTTACTGAATTGTATATAAAGTACCTTAAATAAATAATTCCCTCTGTATTATGTAATTTGTAATTTAATATTTCTACACAAACCATGTTTGTTGCATTTTGATGCGTGAAACAAAAATACTTTGACTTTGACTTTGAAGTTTTCAGTAAATATACTTTTTAGAGTTCCGTACCCAAAGGGTGAAAACGGAACCCTATTACTTAGTCTCCGCTGTCCGTCCGTCCGTCCGTCCGTCCGTCCGTCCGTCCGTCCGTCCGTCTGTCCGTCTGTCACAGGGCTGTATCTCAGTAACCGTAACAGATAGACAGCTGAAA
Organism: Incurvaria masculella; assembly: GCA_946894095.1. Taxonomy (NCBI): domain Eukaryota; kingdom Metazoa; phylum Arthropoda; class Insecta; order Lepidoptera; family Incurvariidae; genus Incurvaria; species Incurvaria masculella. Next base: position 2,110,504 of record OX335650.1, on the reverse strand, counting down.
TTTTCACAGAGTGTGTTTTTATTTTGCCGCTATAACAACAAATAGGTAAGATTAAAAAATAAATAAAATTAAAGGGGGCCCCCATACAAAAACGTGATTTTTTTGTATTATTTTTTTTACGATGGTACGGAACCCTTCGTGTGCGAGTCCGACTCGCACTTGACCGGTTTTACGTTTCAAGGAATCGGCAGACACAATACCCGCGCGCTGTTCGTCTGTTGTCGCGTGTGAACCCTATTACTAAGCCTCCGCTGTCTATCCGTCCGTCCGTCCGTCACAGGGCTGTATCTCATGTACCGTAATAGGTAGGCTGCTGAAATTTTCACAGAATGTGTACTTATTTATTTATTTCGCAACAAATAGATAAAAATAAAAAATAATAAAAATAAACGGGGTATTTTTGTGTTAAAACTCGTACGATGGTACGGAACCCTTCGTGTGCGAGTCCGACTCGCACTTGCCCGGTTTTTATTCTAACAAAGTAGCATACAATAGTTGACAGGGATCATTAAATTATGATGTACATATGTAGGTTTATTTTATGCAACTGGAATTGGACAATTAATACCAGGTCGGTCTGGAATTATGTCATGATATTATGAAATGGATAAGGATCTTTTAACAATAAAAGAAATACTTGTACGACGAGCGATACCACCTAAACTGGCCTTACGGTGGTAGTTAACTAGCCTAACACACCACATGGGAACCAGGTGCCATGCCAGGACCTTTCTTATGTTGGTCGACTACATTGAACTGGAGGGAAAACACTGACAAATTTCAATGCCGCTTTGACCATCTTTCTTTCAATGCGATGTTACCAGCCGGGCGGGAATAAGAAATTCAAGAAATCACTTAAGAAATAAAGAAGGGGACCTACAGTAATCCGAACCTCGGCCAGCCTCAAAGGTTGAAAATGGTCACCCATTGAAAACCCAGCATCAACATTATGTTAATGAAAAGAAAAGAAAATTCGCTAGCAAAAAACCACACACAAGCAGAAATAAAAAGTATACAGTAATTTTAATCCAAAAATTTAAGCCGAAGTCGTTGGAAAGGTAAGAATGACGACCCATTCAATGTCCCCACATCATTAATGTGAGCGCAAATCTAGAAGGTCCCACAAGCGTCCCTGAATGTTCATCAAATGTTTCCACTTTGAAACCCCGACGCTATTTGTCAGAGCGTCCGACGCTATCTCATCTGATCGCCCATCCTCGGCCGACAATGGCGAGGATAATAGGGTTCCGTGCGGCGCCTAGCCGCCCTGTTCTAGTGGCTATTGCAATGACTCTTACCCTTTATGGTGGCATAAGATTTTACGCATTTCAGGCTTAACGGGAAGAGAAAATGTATAGGGCATCTCCGAGATAGCCGTTATTATAGAAAAAAACGTTCAAGTGCTATTCGAAAACGGAAACGAATCTCCACTTATTCGACTCTCGCAGTGTTTCAGTGCCTCGTATTTTTTTTTAATAGATATCAAGCCCAAAATAATAGGTTTTGTTTCTTGTAAAGGCGTATGAGTTTTCGGATGAGCTTTTAGGTAGGGTGAAGTAAAAAAATCCCGAATGAATGAGAAAAACTACTGTGAATGGTCAAAATTGAATTTATCGTTTCTGATTGCGTGAAAGTGCATTTACGCTAACGGGTAATCCGTAAGCGTAAAGGCACTTTTGCTTATAAATAAACACATATTGAAAGCATTTACGGTGCTCTTCAGTGGTGAACTCGGAAACATGGAAACGGAACATACTCTTCGACAGGTTCATCAGAAGCCTATGTCCGCTAATAGATGAATCCACTTTCGAGCTATGAGATAACCCCGAAATCACACAAAATTGTACCAAGCCACTACAACTGCATCACGCTCTCATAACGCTAACGCCCGAAAGTGGAGACATCTATTAGCGGACCTAGGCTTCTGGTGTTAACAATCGTCGACCGCGTAGCTGGTTCCATTAATAGAAAAAAATACAATTTGCCAAGTCGGGATGGCTCATCAATTCTACGTTTTTCACATTAAAAAAATCGTTTGTCTGCCTGGCTGTGTACGAACTGTGGCCTTGTGCGAACTGGCATTGTCGTGGTGAAAGATTTATTTATTTATACATGTTTATTGCACTAAAAAAAATGGGCAAAAGGTACAACTTAATGCTGATGATACGACTATAAGACGATACGAAGTTTACGGTTATTTTTACGGAGTACGTTGATAACTTCCGGCAAACAAATGGTCGTGTAACGATCAGCAACCGTTAGAGCAACTAAGTGTGCTCAAGCAGCAGTAGCTTATACAGCAGCGTTGCACGTTTTCGAAGAGCATCTGCGCGAATCTCAGCCTTCTCAGCTCGCCTGCTGCATCGGTTGCTCACTTCGTTACGTCACCTCGAGCTGTAAAACCACCAATTTGTACATTGGCGATTAGACAATAAGTTCACAAACCCCAAAATAAATTGCGTATCTATCAAAATGTTCAATAATTGGAATACCAAAAGTTTAAAAATTGAATTGAATTGAGACTTAAAAGGCAGCATTGTAATCGCGCGTACTTCGGGTCACGACCGATAGCGTGTCGTTATGACGCGCCCTATCGAGCTGATGAGACCACGGCTAAAAGAAACACTTCAACAGATTCTGGACATGCCTAAACGGTTGCTAGTTATTTTCGCGTAGTTAAATTGACAAATATATTTGTTTTTAAATGCACATGAAAATTTATTAATTAATGAGATAATTAAACTTACAAAATATAAAAGATTTCATCCATTTTTTCTCTACAAAGCAATTTTGTAGACGCCATTACGCTCGCTGCATTTCCTCGCTGTAAAGCCAGTCCGACCCTCTGTCGAAAATATCTTCCAGATCGGTAATCGCCTGAACATTCTTTTAATTTAGAACCCAAATTTTTGACAAATATTTTTTTATCCTTACTCCAAATACCTAAAGTATCGACCGCAAAAGCAACGAACTCATAATTTACTTTAATTGCCGAATATTTTGAGTGTTTTAATTTTGCAGCAGTTTCTGCTGCTGCTCCTGACGTGCGAGCGGTCGAACTAACATATGAGGCCGCCAATGTATCCACGCATGTGGCGTCCCACACCGGAGCCCTGCCGTTGTCCCATGGAATTATGGTCATGCCATCTGGTCTCTTTCCATCATCCCTACTCAGGCCCACCGGCTCTAATAATGATGGAATATTGACAAATAAATGAAAGTAGAGAGGAATGCCGAAAAATTACTGCATTTTATCACACTTTTACTTTACTACAACCACAACATACAACATGTATGTTGTTGTTGTTCGGTTCCTGATTCCCGATCCTGTGCTCCCTGCACCCCATTGCAGCTCTAGGGGCGCGGCTCGCATCACCCGAAACATAGAGACGGCGGCGGGGGGTGTGTAGCTGCAAACAACTAGATTAGATGTTTCTCTGATTTATTTATGACATTCATTTTGTAGGCAGAAATAATATTAATAACAAAGATTGTTGTTTTGTGGTTGTTGTAGATACAGCACCGTAACCTTAATGAGACTGACATATTAATCGTTAAAAATGCTTTCATAAGATATAGGATTGTGTCGATTAGAAAATAAACGATACATTAGTAAGCTAGGGTGATTTTCTGATAAACTCAGATAGAGCAACGGAGATATATACAAAAAGTATGATGTTCGAACGACGCATGTCTAACCGTGGAATTTCTAGATTCTGGCTAGACCAAACATGTTTTAGCGCATTTTAAATAAATGATTACAGTGCTTTATTATAGATGTCGCTATTAAACCTCAAATCGAGGTGTTGAGCAATTCTTGAATAATTTCCCCCAAGCACCTAGATAATGTGCTTCCCCCGTTTTCATACATAATGATAAAAGTTACAGAAAACTTAAACTTTTAATTTAAATATAGCTTTTTAACCTTGTCACTTCAATTCAAACGTTTTTTCCAGATCTGGAGATAAAATGCGCATTTTATCTCCAGATACGCTACGGAGACCACCAGATACTTCCAAACGGGTCACTTATTCGCCGCCTAGTATATAGATTTATAGACCCTCCCCTAACGGACATTTAAGCCGCAATCCCTTGGGCAAAGGGTTTCGACATTTCCAGTTGAAAATTGGAAGCTTCGAGAGATTAGGTAACCTATACCCTCTACCCACCGATTGTACCTAAAGGGCCCGTGCCATAGCCGTAGCGAATATGGTTTCGCTAGTTAGATCACGAGTTCAATATCTATTTGCTGGGGGACGCATTATAAAGTCCAAAAAGCACAAGGCCCAAAACCCATACAGTCCAAAACAGTTATGAATACGGATATTTTCATTTAGGCTAGGTTTTTAAAGTAAGTTTATTTGATAAAATATTTAAAACTAAAAATAAAAATCATAATTATAAATTAAAATATTCTTCCAAGGGGACTGATGACATTGTCCCCATAACGGAGGCAGCGTTTCCCCGCTGTAGCTTATACGCTGCTTAAAATTACCTTTAGGATAGATTAAGTTAGGTTAGATTATATGCATTTTATGATACACTCGAAAAATACATACTTTTGGATGTTTTGGGTTTTGGGCCTTATGCTGTTTAGGGTTCCGTACCCAAAGGGTGAAAACGGAACCCTATTACTTAGCCTCCGCTGTCCGTCCATCCGTCCGTCCGTCCGTCCGTCCGTCCGTCCGTCCGTCCGTCCGTCCGTCCGTCCGTCCGCCCGTCCGTCGGTCTGTCACAGGGCTGTATCTCATGAACCGTAAAAGGTAGGAAGCTGAAATTTTCACAGATTATATATTTATTTTGCCGCTATAACAACAAATAGGTAAAATTATAAAATAATAAAAAATAAAGGTGGGTCCCAAACTTGTTATTTTTGGGGTAAATCTTGTACGATGGTACGGAACCCTTCGTGTGCGAGTCCGACTCGCACTTGGCCGGTTTTTAAACTTTACGAAGGCGATCCCTACCACTGTAGCATAGCGAACTGACAGGACTGTTAGACAAAAAACGCGGTATTTGTGAGCGAGAGGTGAATGCAAGTAGAGCAAGCGCGGATTATAAACACCCGTATTTACCTACCAGTTAGTGGAGTAAATTCTTACTAGGTGCCACCACGTTATCTGGAAAAAAACTGTCCGCGGTTACCGTTCTTCAAACAGGTTAAAATTTAACTTTTAGTGCAAGTAAACTGCACAAATTTTTACCAGTGTTCAAGCCAATACACCTGTTTTATTATAGCCTATTTTTTTATCTATTCTTCGGTGACTAATACGCTGGTCATCCCAACTTGTAGCAATCTAGCCGTACTTAAATAAATGAGATACTTCTGACATAGCCCTTTTGGGAATGCGGTGTGATTTCAGCCATCCATCCGCTGTAACATAAAAGAACGGACCAATCATTCTAAGGACTGCGCTGAAACCTCACCGTACCCCAATTTAACAAAATAAGATGATATTGTTGAAAAGAGAAAATGATAGCATTGATAGGTGTTCTAGACAACTTAGCATTGTATTTTATTCAAGAAATGTGTCCAGAAGAAGTACGTTTCAAGGCCCAAAATGTAATATGCATCCCTATAAAATGAAAAGTATACATTTAAGAGCCTAAGTAGTTTTTTACCAGAAATATAACTTGAATTCGATTAATACTTTTCTCTATGCTAACAAATTGTGAAACCGAAATTGCGCTATCATTAATTTAATTCTACTACTATTGGGAGCTCTTAGGAGAAACATTTTAAATCAAGACAACCGCCTTCTTACTAGGTGCTGAATTAATTCGCAATAATCCTGAACATAATTCAAGCAGTGGGCGGGGACGATCAGAGTTTGCTGACAATTGCGCACGAACAGTTCCGTTTACCTTCTGATTAGAGTCTCATTTGTGTTGCTAATGTCGCGGCGCGTTCGTGTCGCGTTTCGCGAGTCCATTGCGCAGCACAACGCGATTATCATTAATTACCCCAAACAGTTGCTGTCTCGGGCGAATGGTGATATTCAATTATGATCATAATCAAATGTTTCTTTAATTGCCATCCTTTGCTTTGTTATGTGCGGTGAATAAAAAACCTGTCGAACACCCGAAAGCAGGAAGTACAGGGGGTCCATTCAGGGTAGGAGTGAGTTCGAATTCATCACTAAATATCAACTCACCTTTTTAAATAGGATATGTTTCCACACTTCTTGAACATCATTACAGTTAGGTAAAAATCTGGTCTGTCCCGTAAATACGTTAGAAGTATAAATAACGGTTCCGTTATTTAAATAATAATATATTTCCCAGCAATTTTTAGGTTAACTCACCCCCGAACTCGAACTCACTCTTACCTGAATGGGCCCCCTGTTTCAGATTGTGAATTCGAATTTAAATTAAAGGATGCAAATATAAATAAAGATGAACAGTTTTAAGATTTTAGTTAGTAATACAAGTTTTTCACATATTATAAGATTCAAAGTTGCCGACCTTTTGAAATAATGGCTCGATTATCTTCCGTCTTTATATGCAAATTTCTGGAGTGCGCATGTTAGTACTTCTCCTCTTAAACGCCTTGACGGATTTTAATGAAAAAAACACGTAAAAACGTAAAACATACTCATGTGGTGACCTGGGTGGTTCATGGGTATAGCTGGAGCCGGTAAGTGGCGCTGCTGTCAAGGTCCATATTTTGATTCATTCATTTTCCGACGAAATAAAAACATGTCCAAAATTAAATTGACCTGAGCGAAACCGGGAGTCTAAGCTAGTTTGATATATATTCACAAGGGAATTGGGATAATCGCTAGAACAATAACCGGTAGCGGACCTAATATTCAGTACGTGACCCACAGTTCCTAGCGTATACGGTAATTGTGTCCCGGTCGTTGTTCGGTTCGTCGTTGAATGTTAATTTCGGCCGAGGACCGCACCGACATCATCGCATAGATTTATTCATAAATGCAAAACGTTATTTGATAAAATCAATATAACATAAGCTAAACAATGAATGAATGAATGAAATAGAGGAGTCGGCTTTGAGGACGACAGAAAAGCAAAATTACAAACTTGTAAAGCCTGAGGAGAAATGTTGAAAAAACCTCGCTATGCTGCGTTAAAAGATAGCTATCATTAGATACGGATAAATTACAGATAAACAGACAAGTGTTGATTTTATGAACAGCGCGACATTCCCGCGCCTAAGCCTGGCTTTCACCAAGTGCTGATTTATTTTAATCGACACTTAAATGGCCTTTGTTACTAAAATGCTGATTATCTTGTACTGGTATTGATTGCAAGCTGCTAAGAAATGCCCTTAATATGTGGCGATTAAGCTAATCAGCAATAGGTGAAAAAGGCCCTAAACGTCTCAACTTAGAGGGCGCTCGAATACGTCCTTGCAGGTATTTCTTCACTTTGTGTTGGAAGGAACACAGGTTGTTTGGAGAAAACACCCGGACTGAACTGAATGCCACCTGCATTCAGTTTCAATTTCAGTTTCTTTATTTCCTCCGTTAGATGCGTATTGCACACTCGGACTTTTGTTTCCTGTCGGTTCGATAACTTCTGGCGGCAGCGAGAAAATTTACCACCTTTGTCATTGTACAATATTTTTATTCATTGATACTTACAAACTAGTTTACAATTTTATCGATTACTTCTGCTCTCAAAGAACATTATATATATACATTGTTTAAGACTAAACTCTTGACTACCATTTATCGATATTCTACCGTTTATCGACACTGAAGACAGCATAGATAAAAGATCCATCTACAAGGGTGACATTAATTGGCAAATGTAGCTAGGTTTTTTTTATTCGACCTGGCATGTTTGGCTAATACCACACAACTACCGATATGATATTAGCCCAATACACTACATCCCCGAAGGAATTAGGTGCTATGCCAGGACCTTCCCTTTATGAGCACGGTTATATGGAACTCGAACACGGACAATTTTTAATTGCCGCTTCAACCATAGTTTCATCCAATGCGGTGGTACCATCAAGGGCGGGCTTAACCCTACCACCTAGTAGGCTAAGCCCCGGTTGCACGAAGAGACGGCTGAGTTGATCAATGTTCAAACACGTCACTTTTAGTGAACCGCATGGAGTTCCTTCCATAGTGTCCATAGAAAGTGACCTGTTTGATCATACTTTGACGATGATTTTGATTTTTTGTCCTTTCGTGCACTCGGCCCTAAAACTGTAGGTCCCCCTACAGTTTTACATGGATTTCGAACCATGGAGCAGCTGGCATTCGTGACGAAATGCAAGTGCAAATCGGAAAGAGAAAGAAAGTGGTGCATGTCGCGGCGAGGAATTGAACCCAGACCTCTGGTACACTAGGTCAGTCCCCGCGCCACTAGCCCGCGAGCCGCTCAAGACAGCATAGATAAAGGATACATCTACAAGGGTGACAATAATTGGTAAAAGTAGCTAGATGAAAGTAATATATATCTTTGCGTTTGCTAGAAGCAAACATTGGTAGCGAAATATACTCAATATATTCCAGTCGATAACCCAGATTATCAGCCTCTCAGTATCTTCATCATCACATATGTAGGCCTTGTCTATATGTCGGTGTGCAATTTAGTTAAGGCGCTAGGACTAGCCAACTACTCGCGCCATACAAATGCACATTTTAACAAATGTAATAATATGTAGTGAAACGCTTCAGCAAATCCAAATAGAACTCCAGACTGATAATGGATTGTTAATATTTTTTTATTCCATCATTTACTTAAATAACAATAAAAATAAAAAAAGTTGATTTTTCTCATTAGAAATCTGAATGTCATTCGATTTCTAGATATAAGCAAAAACAGCATAAATGCATAAACAAAAAATTCCATTTGCTTTTAGATTTCTACATTTAGTCAAAAAAGTTCGGAAATGGACACCGTTTCCGCAATGTATTTTGTATAGAAAAAGGAAACATACATTAACGAAAATAATTCGATTCCTAGACAAGGAATCATATATTGTAAGAATGACACTTATAATCGTCAGACTTAGTTAGTTAACTTGGGGTGCCTCGTCTAACTTTGCGATTTGGCTAGTACCAGGGCCTTAATTTCATTACTCCATGACGGCACCCATTTCTCTGCCGACCTCTATAATCGGTTTCAAGGTGCGATGGTAGCTCACGGACGTTCCTAAATCCACAATTTCATTGCCGAAAGTTAATTAAATCGCAAAGCTTTTACTAACTCCCTCAAAGCGGAGGTATAATGTAGTTTTAGTGCCAGTCGCGGCACTATAAAATTTTAATCTAGTAATAAGCAGCGGTAACGCTTTTAGTGGGGGTTCACGCCGTGTTGCGCAGCGAACACATCCCGGAATTGCTAGGAATGGGCTACTTCTATTGTAGGACTGGAGCTGTACACGAACATTCTTTCATTGAACACTAGAACATGACCGCGGCCCCTTTCGCGGTAAAGTCAGACAAAATGGTAACATACTTCTTTACATCCCACTGCTCACCTCTCAGGTGATTAAACGTGATGGTAAATAGACTTTGATACATCAGATAAAAATACTCAAGCCATAAAGAAGCCAGGCCTGACCCAAGAGATTACCGACGATGCCCATGGGCTTGAGAACTTCAATAGTAAAACCATAGCGGCCGGCCAAGGCTCTTCTCACAATGCTTGTAAGACCGTGGATTATACCATAAAGATGAAGGATTTAGAGGATCGGTTTATTCTTCTTTTGGGGATGTTAAAGATGGGTGCTTTCTCTCCCTGCCAGTTAAGACTGTTTTCCGTGGTAAAAACGATAAAAAACAGAATCTTTTTGCAATTGCAGGGCCTCTAATTCTGGGATGCATCTCCACTTGCAGGCTCCACAAATACGGCTCAGGCGCTACGGGGAGAAGTAGCAGGTGGTATCCTGTTCCGAGACACCGTACAAGTGTTCGCCGCAGAGTTTCACGTAACGCGCTGCGAAGGGTTTCCGCTGCAACTCCTGGGGTTTCCGCCCTGACCGGCGAGTTAGCGCTGACCTGTCGCGCAAACACCCGCAAGGGTGCGGATTTGAGGCCGTGAGCCGGTGTTATCGGTTTCAAGGGGATTAAGGCGATATTGGATATTTTAAAATGCCTGTTCATATAGAATTCGATCTCACATTGAACCGGGGGTATAGTCTATTGATGTGTAAGTAGGACATATTTTACTACGCACAACTAATGAAAATAAGGCGAAAGATAACTGCCAACGGCATAGAAGTATATGAGGTAGTTACAATTAGTATTTTGAATACAGGGATCGAAACCAAGGCATGCAACGCAAGTTCCGCGATCCAAAGCTACAAACAGCCCTCTTTTATTTTATTTTTAGGGTTCCGTACCCAAAGGGTGAAAACGGATCCTATTACTAAGCCTCCGCTGTCCGTCTGTCGGTCCATCCGTCTGTCACAGGGCTGTATCTCATGAACCGTAATAGGTAGGCAGTTGAAATTTTCACAGAGTGTGTATTTATTTTGCCGCTATAACAACAAATAGGTAAAATAAATTAAAAATTAAAGTAACCGTGACTTTTTGTGTTAAATCTTGTACGATGGTACGCCTCCGTGTGCGACTTTGTCATGCCAAGTGCGAGTCCGACTCGCACTTGGCTGGTTTTAGTTTGTTTATGCAATCTGACATGGATGACTGGTGGTATTCCACACAACTACGGTTATGATATTAGCCCAATACACCACATTCCCGAAGGAATTAGGTGCCATGCCAGAACCTTCCCTTTATGAGCACGGCTACTCTAAACTGGATAGAAAACACGAACAATTTTTCAGTGCCGCTTAGTCCAATGCGGTGGTGCCGGCCGGGCTTAAGCCCTACCACCTAGTGGGGAAGGGAAACTACAGTTTTACATGGATTCAGAACCATGGAACAGCTCGCATTCGTGACGAAATGCACTCATCCAACTCAGAAAGAGAAAAAAGTAGGTGCATGAACGGGCGAGGATTAGAACCCAGACCTCTAGTATGCTAGGCAAGTCCCCGAGCTACTAGGCTAAGAGCCGCTCATAGTCGCTCAAGCCCTAAGATATGACTTATACTAAGTAAAAACCGGCCAAGTGCGAGTCGGACTCGCACACGAAGGGTTCCGTACCATCGTACAAGATTTACAAAAAAAAACAAGTTTTTTGTATGAGGCCCCCCTTTATTTTTTATTATTTTATAATGTTAGCTATTTGTTCTTATAGCGGCAAAATAAATACATAATCTGTCAAAATTTCAGTGTCCTACCTGTTACGGTTCATGAGATACAGCCCTGTGACAGACGGACGGACGGACGGACGGACGGACAGCGGAGGCTTAGTAATAGGGTTCCGTTTTCAGCCTTATGGTACGGAACCCTAAAAACTACGTGCAAATAGATTACTTTCATGTCGTTGGACTTTCGGTGCGAGGAAATAATCAACGGTTCCAATCCTTCATCATTGTGTTGCATGTTTTTAACAGTGCTTGATTCAATAAATCAAAACTAACAAATAATCAAAGCAGTTTCAAAACTGTATAGTACGTTGACGATACACGAAACGTGACGGCATCCGCTTTGGGTAACACAAAAAGTTCACAGATCCCAGATTCACAGATCACATAAATACAGGACTGTGAACGCATCATGAAACAAATAAAATCGCGAAAACGTCGAAACGAATGGCGAGTTTTTTTCCGACACTTCCCGCTGACAGTGTCCGCCTGCCGAACGGTTATCAGCAGCATACCGGACCGAACTAACCGGAGCAAAAAACCGAAAATGTGCGAGTCCGCACGAGCGGGGTTCCGTAGCGACGAGCTGACGCCAACATTCAGTCATTTAATACTAATTTGTTTATGTACTGGATATGGATAGCTAATACCAAACCGATCGTCATGATACACTATGATCAATAAGTTCCGGGAATTTGTAGTTTGAATTTAAAACGCTTTATCGATTCGAATTTTTTCAGGTTGGTACACCTTTCCCTGACACTCCTGCCAAATGTCAAATATTAAATGTCATTAGTAATTGTTTGGCGTCCGTTTATATCAATCAAGTATTTGAAGTTCTTCGCATTTAAAAATGGAAAAAATATTGAACAAAGAATTTGTTTGAAGTTTTGTGTTTCTCTTGTGCTGATGCATTCAAAATGCTACAAAAAGCCTACGGGGACTCTGCTCTCTCAAAAACAAGAGTATACGAGTGGTATTCGTCGTTCAAAAATGGTCTCAAAGAAGTTGACGATGCACCTCGTCGTGGACGCCCTTCAACATCAACTACCGATGATAACGTCGAAAAAGTTTAAGAAATCGTACTCGAAAATCGTCAAACAGTCAATAAGGAGTACTAATTAAGCACTACTGGCCATAATTAAGCAAATTGTGAAACCGGAATTGTGGCAAAACAACTCATGGCAATGCTCCGTCTCACAAAGCGCGCATTGTGACCGATTATTTGACCAAACATACTGTAAATACAATCCAACAGGCACCGTATTCTCCAGATATGGCACCATGTGACTTTTTCCTGTTCTCAAAACTTAAATTACCCCTTCGTGGAAAGAGATTTTCGGGCATCGATGAAATAAAAGAAAATGCGACGAAGGCATTGAAAGCCATTCCTTCACCGGACTATCAAAAGTGTATGGAAGAATTGGTTAAGCGTTGGCGTATGTGCATCGCTTCAGACGGTTGTTATTTTGAAGGTGATAAAATAAATGTATCCGAAAATAAACAATTTTTTTTTTATTTATTAATTCCCGGAACTTTTTGATCATAGTATGTATAAGCCTAACACACCACATGGGATCTAGATGACATGCAGGACCTTTATTATATTAATCGTGGCCATAAAAACATTTATAGGTATTCCTTTTGCGGCCGTTCTGTGTGTTGATTGAGCGGTTTCAAGTTTAAAATAAATATTACTGTTCTGTTTGTTATGGTTGCTAAAAATATCTTAGAAATTGTCCTTCGCACGGTTTGCATTTCGAGACCGCGATTAAATCTAGGAGAATTTCAAAATCGATACTGTCAGGTGAAGTTACTTAAATAATCGCGACAATCGTGGTTTAGCCGTTTAATAAACATTACATATTTTAACGATGATCCATTGCTTTTACTTGCACACACTAGACCGTTCTGCGATGAAGCCCCGCCAGCCCAATAGTATTTCGCGAGTCTTGTTTGCTTGACGTACGGAACCCTATGAGCCCTGGAGTAGTCCCACGAAAAAGCGCGATCGTCCGCGGTGCGCGAAAAAGATGATTCCGGGCCATACTGTGCGGAAGTCGACAAGTCGCCCTCCCGGGGGCCGTTCAATGCGTCATTTGCCCGCCAGCCGACTGTCGCACCTCGCCTCGCCTCAACCCGCCGCGCCTGGAGCGGATCACCCGCAAATGAGCCCGCATGGCTCCAACTGACTCCAGCGTTCAGCAAACAAACGATAATGGCGATCTCCGGAAGCATTGAGTTTGCGTTAGGGTTCATTGTTGTATGCAAGGGGAAATCGAGCGCGACGAAGCGAAATTTAGGTATTTGACCTGTAAAGTCTACTTTCTCAGGTGAATTAATATATTTTTCACGGTTATTCACTAGATAAATATAGGAACTTGTACCACAGAAATGAAAATAGTCCAAATCATTCATAGTTTCCAAGCGCCGGCTTGAAAACCCAGTAAAAACTTGTAAATAGGTGTTTACCCATTTTTTTTTTTCTAAACAATATAAGTAGCTTATTAAAACTGTGTTGCGGTCATACACTAGATAATAGTCGAAACTTTGATATTTAGATTTTTTACCGGTGTTTATGCTTAACCGACGCTGAGATAAAATAAAAATAAAACCAAAGTATTGAAGGTTAGCGTCATATGGAGCCTTAAAGTGACCGACTCCAATGTTCAGTCGGATTATCCGTGGAACTCGCTTAGGTTCTCGCATATGACCATAACTCCTGGGGGGCGTTCAATGCGTCATTTGCCCGCCAGCCGACTGTCGCGCCTCGCCTCGCCTCGACTCGACCCGCCGCGCCTGGAGCGGAGCACCCGCAAATGTGCTCGCATGGAATTTACGTGACCGACTCCAATACTCAGTCGGATTAGCCGTGGAACTCGCATAGGTTCGCGCATATGAACATAACACACACCACTGATGGGATTGCAGTATCGTGCAGTTAGTAACTACCGACAGGAATATGCACAAATTCACAGTTGACATTCCAAAAATAAGAACCCACCGATCCTCTACATACTTTATCTACAGGGTCGGTAAACATTGGAATGAACTCCCTTCCGAGGTATTTCCCCCAAATTACTACCTGGGGTCCTTCAAACGTGGTGTGAAGAAGCACCTGGCCGGCCGGCATGGTTTTCGCAGCCCCCCTGAAAGATGATCGATCTGTCCTAAAGGTGCCCGACGACGGGCACCTTTAGGTCCTGGCGTTCGCCATATGCCGCGCTTAATATAAAAAAAATATCAGGACTACGTTAAAGATAAATATACATTAGCCCATTGACTTATATTAAATCAATGCATTAGCCTCAATTTTTTATATGGAACCTGACATAGAAGGCAAATACACCGCATTCCTAAATAGGTGCCATGCCAGGACCTAATTCCTTCAGAAATGTGGTGTATTTACAAGTGTACTGACGAGAGGCAGTTATCTTGCAAGTTTCCGGAAAACACAGATCTTTATGCCTATAAATATGTAAAAATATATTTTCTTACAAGTGAACTGAAGAGACTCAAGTCAACTTACAAATTCCCTGAATTCTATCCGGAAAATGGAAGATCAAATACCTTTCGACAAAAAGGACCCTTTCAAGCTTAAGAACGGCCCGTAAGCTATGCTCCCCATACAAACGTAGTTTACTAATCATTTGGAAACCGCTATTCCAATTAAACTGATATTTAATATCGAATATCAGGTAACAAATATATGTGTCTGCATGCTTTGGTTTTTTTGAAAAATCCAAACCGAATTAAATGAAAGCAAAAAGAAAATCTTCATACGAATTTTGTTTTCTCTGTGGTTTGACCCAGAATACATTTACCGAAAAAACAAAGACATGCAGACACAGATATTTGTAGCTTAATATTAGATACCAAATATCAAGTAAGTTGGAACAGTAGTTTTCAAATTATTAGTAAACTACGTTTGTATGGGAGGCGAAATTTTCAGGTGCTTACGGGCCGACCTACAGGTCTCTTCCTTTCGTCTTCTGTGTATTCTGTGATGTAATCGTTTATGCATGAGCCCTTTGTGCGAAGCGAATGACAATCAAGGGGTGGAGAGGAGAACCCTAGTACACGTGAAATGCATCACTGATTTTACGTCGGTACAGTACATTTTATGAGCTTGTCGTACGGTGATTAATCGTCTCGAATCCTTCACAGGGAATGCAATCCAAAAGTGCGTAAATGGAAGAAGGGTAGCAAACAATCGGGGGGATGAAAGAAGGGTGGCTTATGTTGCTCCTTCGAGACATGAAAGAACTTGCTCAGACAAAAATGAACTCTATTAGCAACAGCCTTGAGTCAGTTGATGCTTTTATGGTGTCATTCGCCTCATTTTACCCCGTAATGCACCGCCAACGATGCAATATAAATGCACATTGAGCCGCTGCCAAAATTTCCGATGCAAGACATTTCTGAAGCAATGGTTTTAATCAGAACGAAACATGAATTTAATGTGGTGTAGTCGAGTGCTTCGTATTGGTTTGTGTTCTTAGTTGTTAGTGTTTCGTGCCCAAAGGGTGAAAACGGAACCCTATTACTAAGCCTCTGCTGTCCGTCCGTCCGTCCGTCCGTCCATCCGTCTGTCTGTCACAGGGCTGTATCTCATGAACCGTAATAAGTAGGCAGCTGAAATTTTCACAGAGTGTGTATTTATTTTGCCGCTATAACAACAAATAGCTAAAATAAAAAAATATATAAATTAAATGAGGGTCCCATGCAAAAAACGTGATTTATTTGTGTTAAATCTTGTACGATGGTACGGAACCCTTCGTGTGCGAGTCCGACTCGCACTAGGCCGGTATTTTTGTTGCATTTTCGTGTTGTTCGTGCATCCGGCAAGTTTCAGCATTCAGCATGTAGTAGTCGGTGGCAAAACAGTTAATGATTTCAAAACCGCGCAAATATGTAGCAACCTCTCCCTATTTACCAATAATACCAACGCATTGGATCAGTCGAAGCGGCAATGGATATTGTCCGATTTTCAATCCACTACAATACAGCAAAGTACGAAGAGTGGGACATTCTTCTGAATTCCTCCATGTAGGGTCCTCTCTCTGTTTATTATCATCTTTACCGTGAAGAATGCTCGTCGGAGCTATATAATGCTGTCCTTCAGTCTCCTTTATACCTTCGCTCAACGCGGAACAGGCAGAACATGCACAAATTCATAGTCGACTTACCAAAAATAAGAACCCATCGATTCTCTAGATCATGAATCTAGCCTTTTTCAAGCTTTTATGTAATTAGTTTTTCCACAAATGTGTGTGTTTAATTTTGTATTTTTTTCCAAATTGTGTGTTATGAAAAAATTTACGTATTTTATTTCTTTCTTTCTTTCATTAACTTGAGCGATATCTTTTTAGGGTTCCTACCCAAAGGGTGCTAGCTAGGATCCTATTAGTAAGACTTCGCTGTCCGTCCGTCCGACCGTCTGTCACAGGGCTGTATCTCATGAACCGTAATAGTAAGCAACTGATATTTTCAGAGTGTATTTTTATATTGTCGCTATAACAATCAATAGTATTAAATTCAATAATGTTAAAATTAAAGGGAGGGACCCCCTTTAATGTTACCCCTATACAAGCAACGTGATTTATTTGTTGTTAAATCTTGTATGATGCTACGGAACCCTTCATGTGCGAGTCTGACTCGCACTTGTCCGGTTTTTTGCAGTATAATGCATCTCTTAGTACGCATCTTTTTATACTATCATAGATCTTAATAATTAAGAACGTTAGTCGGAGAATAAATATACTTTTTCGTACTTAGCAGGTACGTCGCTTATTCCAAGGAATGTGACATGTATGTATGTATAATCGACCGTGAAGCAAGGATGCATTAATTGAAGAAAGTATATTCGTAAAGTAGTTTTTTTTACTGGGCTCTTTCTTCAATTCATGCATCCTTGCTTCACGGTCGATTATACATACATACATGTCACATTCGTTAGTCGGATAAAGTTAGAGAGGTCGCACTGAAAACTGAAACGATTGAAAAAGCACTATCAATGCTAAAAATTATAAAAAAAATCAACTTCGATATCAAGACAATACGTGAAGAAATAGTATTCCATGTTTGGGAACATGAAACTGAAATTAAAATTAAAAAATATTTATTTAATTTCACAAAAACATAGGTGGTAAGTATTAATTCTGAGATTACATCTTTTTTTTTCCAAACCTGCCATTGGTGGTTCTAATAGTTACTACATCCTGTAAAAGAATACGATTTTGCACAACGGCGTGTAGTTTCCGTTGGACTTGCTAGTAAACGCTACTACTAGGAAACGCTTTGCGAACAGCGCGAAAATCGATGCGTCCAAGCTTTTGCTGTGCACTCGTCCGGCAGCACTGAGTACAACGAACCCAGGTAGCGATAAAACGGTTCATTCACGACCGAGTGCGAGTTTCTCGACTGCCGACTCTCGTAAAATTTGATTGAAGCGGCAGAAAGTCCCCGCACTTCGGACTTCGCATATATGCGGAACAAATACATTTTCACGCTTCACTGCTGCTGCTAAATTGAGGCGTGTGCATGCGCTCCGATACAGCAATGAACACCGAGTGGTAGGTACAGCGCAGCGAAGGTGAAATAGACAACATAAAACTTAAAGCATAACTATATGAAAATCTGTAATCTCTTTGATCTTTAGTCAGGTCGTCCACTGGAAGCTTTCTCAAGCGACGCGGCGCTTGACGTTACACAAGCTATAACGAGCGACAAGTGTTACAGATCCAACTACATAGGTACATTGAGTTATGTGTTTTTTATGGAACTTGACATGGATACACACAACATTACCGACAGAATTAGGTGCCACTTGCCAGGAACTTCTCTTTATGAGAAAGGCTACAATGAAATAGGTATAAAACACGGACAAATTTGCATTGCCATTTCAACCATAGTTTCATCCAATGGTGGTATCAAGGGCAGGATTAACCCTACCACCTAGTAGGAGAAGGAGACCTACAGTTTTTCACTGGTTCCGAACCATGTGATAGCTTATATTCGTAATGAAATGCACTTATCCAACTCAGAGAGAAAAATAAAGTGGTGCATGGCCGAGGCGAGGATTTGAACCCATAACCTCTCGCATGAAAGGCAAATCCTCTAGCCCCTAGACCACGAGCTGTACATAGTATCGTCTACTGGAAGCGTGTTCGGGCGGCCCCGTGCTACAAGCGGCAGATCAAAAAAAAATTGGACCTGCCGCTCGTGCAGCTCGTTTATCATGGTTGCTGCTCTCGTGGAAATAAAATTTCTCATGGTCATGCTCAAAAGAGCAGTCCCCACTTTTCTTGAATGCACTTGAAAATAAAGGACGCCGCACGCGCGAAGGCGCTTGCCGTGGACGACCGCCGCGATCGTAGCCACTTGTTCGGTTCCGCTTGTGCAGCGCGAAGTGCCGCGCCGCTCGAGTACGCTTCCAGTGGACGACGGGCCTTACTCTTTTATTTATGGCGCTAGCTTAAGGCTGGTCAACTCGTAGCTATACTAGCGTATACTAATGTACTCTCGAACAATATGTAATAACGTATAGCGAAAAGAAATTCCAAAGAGACTTTCAAACTGATGATATCTCGTTAGTATTTTTTTTATTACAAAAAAAAATTATAAAAAAAAAACACTTTCGCATTAGATATATTAAAGTTACATGAACGGTAGATAATAGTAAAAAAATATATATACTCACAAACAAATAATTCCGATTCCTTAGATTTCTATACCTTTAGTAAAATATACACCTTTTCTGCATGTTTTATCAGAAAGGAAAATGTAAACGAAATCAAGTTGATTGCCATACGTTGTGATGTCATTTCTGATCGTCGGACTTCTTTACTTGGGGTACCTCGTAAAACTTCGCGTTTTAGCAAGAACCAGCGCCTTAGTAAATAATAGCCCAGCAAGACCAAGAATAGTCGGTCTTTCCCCGACTCTTTGACCCTTTTTGTGCAGAGAAGTTTAGCGTGATGATGAGCATACTATCCTATAAATAATAAATAGGAATAATCAAGCTATTCGTAACATTAAACATTCAAACGGCACCTAAATCGGGTATGTGGTTCAAAAGTTACAAGGAAGTTGACAAACATTGATGAACTTATTTGTTATACTTATATGACTTACATGCCGATTTCAAAACATGAATTTGCAAGATCGTTGAAAAGGAATGGACGCGATACTAATTCGCTATTGGGCGTGGTCATGATTGTTTCATGGATTTAAGATAGAAATACCGAAAATTAAAATGATTGAACCACTCAAAGATGATATAATAGTAGTTATGTAATGATTCAAATGTTTTAATATTCTGTTGTTTTAGCGTCAATATAGCAAACTTTCATTTGAAATCACAGGGTGCCGCCCCCGGAGTCGAGCACATTGTTGTTAAGACTACTGGTTGCAAATAGAGTTACTTCTGGCAATCAGGGTAGCTGGAAGAGTCTTCTTCACCGTTGGCTTACACAATTAAAATGTGATTACGTCGGGTTTGATCTGTAAATCCCGATCCAAATCATGTTTTTGCCGACTATGAATGATGGCGTAACACGTATTCGTCAACCTTGAAACAGACCACAGAAAAAGAAATAGAAACGTTTTAGGAGGCTTGACAGACGGCTGCCAAATAACACTATAGGCACTCTAACAAAATGCAAGTAGATATTATCGGATTACCAACATGGGAGAAACGACAGACCCTTAAGGCAGTTCCGACCCATATAAAGTTGTTTGCACACATATCGCAAAAAGTATTGCACTTTGAGCCACGAATTCATAATAAAAGTTTAATATAGTCATATTACTTGCAGCGAAAACAATCTCACAATTTCAGGATTATTGTTTTTGGTACGATTTATTTAAATACGATATTTATTTAACAGCGCCATCTAACGGTGTAAAACTTCTAATCGGCAAGTACAACGAAACCATTAAACCTGAAATTGTGAATATGTTTTCGCTGCAACTACTATGGCTATATTTAATATTTTTGACGAATTCGTGCCTTAAAGTGCAATACTTTTTGCGTTCTGTGTAAAAAAAACATTGTATGGGTCGGAACATCCTTAACAAAAAAAAACATATTCCTTCGCAGATCGCCAAATATTACTGTTGGAAAACCGCTTGACCTAAGCCGGCTTTCGTTTCTTTCCGGGCGAATCGAGGACCTCGTATAATACCGTACGAATGAATATCGGAGAAATGACGTGGAACTAAAAAAACACCGCGACCTTTTGAAGTCCTGCCCACCGAGTCTGGGGTTTATTTATAGGCTTTCATTCATACGATATTTCTGCGCCTTTGTTGTTTCCGACAGTATGGTACGAAGCAGAAATCAATATCTTAGCGCGCCATTGTTGCGATTTTCATGAAAATGGCAGGTTTTTTTCGAAAAATACTGAATAGAGGAGTAAATCTATTGTGCCTGTCCATACCTTTAGTAAGGGAGGGACCTTACCTTTATACTGTCAACAGAGGGTCGCCAGGCGTCGCCGATCAGTGCAAGTAGACTTCACATTACATACTTACTTACTAAACGACAGATTTTAGTAACTATAGTCACACATTTGTTCGTATTTTTAGGTTAGAAACAGAGCATGAATATAGTCCAATAATTTTTTATATTAGTTCTTCGCCTTTCTAGTCGCTACTAAAAGTTCCTGAAATTGCCCTATTTTGCAAACTTTTTTAGGTTTATATTTGCAATGTAGCCGCCAATGTAATAAGCGGCTCGTAGCTTAGTGGCACAGGGACTTGCATGGCATTGCAAAGGTATGGCTTCAAATCCCGTTTTTGCGTTGGTGAATGTGAATTTGTACGCAAATTTTACCGTGTTTTCCATCCAGTTAATTGTAGCCGTGCTATCAAAGGTCCTAGCATAGCATCTAATTCCTGCGGGAATGCGGTGTGTTGGGCTAATAAGTATCTTGACAGTGGGTGTGGTATCATCATGTCTAGTTACTTAACAAAAAACGACTTTCTTCGGAATGGCGGGATTACCCTCACGGTAACTATTTGTGATGTCAGCCATTAATTTATGACAACTTTCAAGATGGGAAATGAAAACTTTTAAGAGTAATGCCTCAGAAAATCTTCATTTTCCGAGACTTCTAACAACTGACGACTTGTGGAAGCTCGCAAACAATAAGAAAACTTACAGCTATACAGGGTGTTAACGGAGTTATGGTCCAAACGTTAACCACGTGTTCCTTGGCATATTTGGAGCAAAAAAGGTAGATAACATTTTTTGGACGACTGAAAAAAAAATTGTCCTGCCCATACATTTTGTGTGTAGGTATTTACAAAAATGTATGGGGATGACAAATTTTTTTTCGTCGTACAAAAAAATGTTATTTAGCTTTTTTGCTCCAAATATGCCAAGGAACACGTGGTTAACGTTTGGACCATAACTCCGTTAACACCCTGTATAATACGGCCATTTTACGGTTTAACAAACGCATTAAATCCCAAATGTAATTATTTTGTTCAGAAATGTAATGTTTCATATCAATGTAAGTGTGTATATTAAGAATGGCCCGTAAGCTTTCCTTTACTCAAATCAGATTTTATTTTAATCAAAACCTGCGTGCATCGGAACAAAATAAACTAAATTATGTTCATATTGTTTGGTTTTGAGTTCCGCCACGCCTTACTTCAACAGTAATTATTAGAATTATGTTTTTTTAAAAGCCTTTATTTAACTTGTCACGCTTGTAGGTATGTTTGTATGTAATGTAGGTGTTTAGGTAAAATCTTGCAAGCTGAATTATTTTAACATACGTAACAGTTTCGTAAAAATAAACAGCAAGGCGAATGCTCGCTTCCACTGTGGATGAGTTCATGAAAGTTTACAACGACGTTAATATAAGCTAAAGGCTTAGTTTTGCATTCTGGTAAAGTAAACGCCTCGTTCATTATCATAATCACTATCACTACATGGTATAAAACAATGTCGCTTTCTCTGTCCCTATATACCTATATCCCCATGTGCGCTTAAATCTTTAAAACTACGCAACGGATTTTGATGCGGTTTTTTTTAATAGATAGAGTGATTAAAGAGGAAGGTTTATATGTATAATAACATCCATTAAATAGTGGAGAAATACTGTTATTTTTTAGGTTTCTGATGTGATGTCGTAAATAATTACATTTTTTTACATAATTACGAGATTTATCAACATATTGTACTAAGTATTGTACACATTAAAAAGGTCTATAGAAAACTCAGCGATAGTATATGTCTATCTCTTATGGATATCCCACAATAACATTTTTTTGTCATTGACTTTTTACGACACGTAATGGCTAATTTTCGAAGCGATTTTAACCAATACAGCATTAATACTTATCCAATTAAATACCTTAGATACATTGTTGATTTAATATAGATCTATATGGCCCTATACAGCATATGATTTAAATGAATATTTTCGATGATATTACAGATTTAAATATTACGGGAAAAAAATTTATACCCGTGCGAAGCCGGAGCGGGCCGCTAGTTTTCTTATAAGTGCGAAGCACCGGGGATTTGTTTTAAGTTTTCTTTAAACTTATTCTAATACAGAAATAACCCAAATAATGCCACCGTACTTCGACTGGAATAAACTGAAATATTGAAACGTTTTTATATGTTGTCAACATCAGAGTAGGATCATGAATTAGACTAGAAACACGCTGCTTTCAAACGTGAATGTTCGCTGTAACTTGGTATATATGGTTTCGACTAACTAATCCAAGTGGAACTTCTGTCTTCATTACTTTTTCAGTAATAATGAAAATACAAACAAACATTCTAGATCATAGATAATATTATAAATTGGTTAAATAATAACCGAAGGGAACAGATATCAGCGTTATGTTTGTGAGCGAGTATAGTTAACTGCATTATATCTGCCTTAGATATCTAATAAACTCAACTTTTGCGGCTTAATCCTAATTGAACTTTGTGTATTTCTCTTTCGAGCATAATTTAGTTTCGTGTCGCGTAATGCAAATACATTAATTAAACTTAACACGTACGAATTTATGAATAATCCATTGAATTTCTTTTACAGTTCAGTAATATGTATGCTTAAGAAATACTCGTACGTTGTTTGCCCTACATTTTGTAGGATTTTCATTTTTACTTGCAACCTAGATTTGGCTGACGTTTTTTATTGTTTGTGTACGTACTTCTCACGTAGGTACTCATTGCAATCAATCACTTTTCCTTAATGCAATGGTTCCCACAATTGTGGTTGATACCAAGCTCATAGCTGCCTAATTTAATGTGTTTGTTTTGTATATTAATGATTTTGTTTTTTTCCGTTATTGTGATCAATTAAATAAATACAATTCATAAATACGCCTTAGTAGCGCCCGCTTAGTTTGTGTGTGAAAAAAAAAACGAAAAACAGTTTTCGTTGGAGAGTTTGCCGGACAAAGTCCAAAATAGCTAGGCTAGAGAAGATCGTCAAATTAATTTTGCGAATGGAAGGACCTCTGAAGAGTAAGGAAGGAGAAGTGGCATGCAGCCGATATCGGGTCTCCGTTATATGGTCAAAATTGCCATATAAATGTATCAGAATTCGGCGGCGCGCCGTATTAGACTAGGAGGTCGCGACAAAAATGGTAACGATACCGTAAATGGCTGAAACTGGGTTCATAGGATAAAGACCAACCCTCTGAAGCTAAATGTGTCAGTCTGCCTGCGCCAAGTGGTTGTGTTATAGAGATAAGGCGCCTGAAAAAGTTGTTATGGTGACAAAAAAAAAATGTGATAAGCTAAATGGCTGAAAATAACGAAGCATCAAAGTATCAGTACATACTTGCTTAGCAAAACCAAAACTGTACAAATCTTTAGTTGTTTTTCGTAGTTATAGGCGATTTAGGTTACATATATAACTTTAGGTATATTTAAGTATATAATAAAAAAACCGACTAGTTATTGTTGCATAATTAATAGGTATCGACATTTCTAGACAATCAGTATATTGATTAGCAGGTATATACCAACATCTATTTTATACAGCCAATCTAGATGGCGCAGGCAGACCGATATATTTAGCATCAGAGGGTTCGTCTCTAACACGTGAACCCAGATTCAGCCATTTACCTTATCGTGACCAAAAATGTCGTGACCTCCCGGAATATATGCCTCACTGTCGAAACATCGCCATCGCGCTTCCCGCGCGTGCTCTAAAATTGCGGTTGTCGAGTCAGTTTCCACACACACAGACTCTCCAATACGTCTGCTACTATGTTTGTATGTGGCATGTGGCATGTACGTTAATATTAGATTGGTTGGTAGTTTTTGAAAGTTGGAGAGACAGCGGGTTCCATAGTAGACGCCCTCGATGCCTTATATCCTTCGTTTTTAGGGTTCCGTACCCAAAGGGTGAAAATGGAACCATGTTACTAAGCCTCCGTCCGTCCGTCCGTCCGTCCGTCCGTCCGTCCGTCCGTCCGTCCGTCCGTCCGTCCGTCCGTCCGTCCGACCTTCCGTCCATGCGTCCATCCGTCTGTCACAGGGATGTATCTCATGAACCGTAATAGGTAGGAAGCTGAAATGTTCACAGAGTGTGTATTTATTTTGCCGCTATAACAATAAATAGGTAAATTTTTAAAATAATAAGAAATGAAAGGGCCCTCATACAAAAAACCTTTTTTTGGTGTTAAATCTTTTACGATAGTACGGAACCCTTCGAGTGCGGGTCCGACTGGC
Source organism: Incurvaria masculella (assembly GCA_946894095.1). Classification (NCBI taxonomy): domain Eukaryota; kingdom Metazoa; phylum Arthropoda; class Insecta; order Lepidoptera; family Incurvariidae; genus Incurvaria; species Incurvaria masculella. The sequence continues at coordinate 2,085,596 of OX335650.1, read as the reverse complement.
ACTTGGCCGGTTTTTATCGATAAGGACGCATGGATTGCGAGCATGGAGCGACGGAAATAGCGATTAAAACTCATTCGTATGGCGGCAGCGTAGCCACAAGTTAGTGGAAAACATCTAACTGTAGTTAGTTCGCATACGAAATCGGGTCGCGCAGAATCGAAAGTTCATTCATAAGTGCATTTCGTTACGAATGCGAGCTGTTCCATGGTTCGGAATCCATGTAAAACATGTTTTCCTTCCCCTACTAGGTGGAAGGGTTTAAGCCCGCCCGGGTTAGTTTCATCGCATTGAATGAACGATGGTCGAAGCGGCAATGAAATTGTCCGTGTTTTCCATCCAGTTCAATGTAGCCGTGCTCATAACAGCTCCTGGCATGGCACCTTATGCCTTCGTAAATGTGGTGTAATGGACTTATATCATAATGGCAGTTGTATGGTATAAGCCATCCATATCAGGTTGCATAAAAAAAAACCTATGAACTGCCTTTTAGTCCGCAATACAGAAGCATATGGAACATAGGCAGTGCACCCGAACACACCGCCGCATAATAGTCTGCTCCCGAGACACAAGCTGCTCCCAGTAATCAAATCATGCTTCATCAATGACTGCAGTGTGCCGGCCAGTGCACTAACCACAGTGTGGCGGAGCGGCCGGTGCAGTGCGTCCGGCTCGCTTGGGCGCGCCCTCGCTGGCACATGCTAACAAGACTCCACAGAGCCCGTAGTCCCAGTTGTCACCTAAATTGACGTTTACGGCAAACCGATCGACTGGCGTTTTTTGTAAAAACGTAGACGCCAATTTAGGTGACAACTGGGACTACGGGCTCAGCAGAGAGCACGAAAACTCATTCGTTTGGCGGCAGAGTAGCCACGAGCATAGACTATAAAGATAGAAGGGAAAAAGTGCTAACGTCATACAACGTACAAAACTCGCTAAATCCTTCTTATTTTCGCTGTCACTATGACATTTCGTACAGCTCGTAGTCTAGGGGCTAGAGGACTTGCCTTTCATCCGAGAGGTCTGGGTTCAAATCCTCGCCCGGTCATGCACCACTTTATTTCTCTTCTGAGTTGGATACGTCCATTTCGTAACAAATTTGAACTGTTTCACGGTTCGGAACCCATGTAAGCCTGTGGGTCACGTACCCTACCAGTTGATAAGGTAAAGTCAACCCAGGGTGTTACCATCGCATTGGATGAAACATGGTAGGAAAGGGCAATAATAAAACCGGCCAAGTGCGAGTCGGACTCGCACATGAAGGATTCCGTACCATCGTACAAGATATAACACAAAAATATCAGGTTTTTTGTATGGGCCCCCCTTTAATTTTTAATATATTTTTTTAATTTAATTTTATTTTATTTTATTTTTTAATTTTATTTTATTTTATTTTATTTTTTATTTTATTTTTATTTTATTTTATTGAAGAAATCAACAGCATAAAAGTAAAAGTTGTACATACAAATTAAACTAAAAATAAAGCCAATAATAGATTTCTCTATATAAAACAAAAAAATAGTCCAGATAGTGACAAAATGAAAATATTTTATAAATTATAAATTAAATAAATTTATCAAAAAGTTAAGTTTAAAGTTAAATTAACAAAAATGAACACACAATTAACAAAAATTAGCAAGAGTTAACAAAAAACTAAAACTGAAATTCCCACGAATAATAAGGTAATACACAGTATTACCATGTCGGTAGGATTTATTTGTGTAGGTGTGTTGTCTTATGAGAGTGTGAGAGGGTGTGTTCATGTGTGTCAAAGAGGTTTGAGGGTGAATTTGTGAGTTTGAGAGTGGGTGCGAGGGTGATCGTGTGAATGTTTCATAACATAACATTAAATTTATGTTATACAAAGTCACCATATGGAAAAAAATAATGAAAGAATGTGATTGTAGGTAACTGAAGAAGTTCATGCTCGAATCCAATGTATTATATTTTATTTTTATGTTAATGTTTAATTCTTATGTTTTTTTTTCCAGAAACGTTTTTATTCTACTACGCAGTTGGTTGCAGGATGGTTTTTATAACATGATGCTTGAAAGTGCATTTGTTCAAATAAAATGGATCTATATCTGTAAACATTCGATTATAGGTGCGAGCTAAACGAGTGAGAGTGGCATTCTTGGCGTAATTAGTCCGGTGAGAGGGCACACTAAATAGAAAAACGACGGTGTGGCGTGTTCGGCGCTTCGGAACATGAAGCCCAAATGTCTCAACTAACGTCGCGCAATCTACAACTCCTCGAACTAAATCGTGCAATAATAACATATCCAATAGAACTCTCCTGTCGTTCAGTGGTAAAATTTTATGGTTGTTACAGCTTTCTTCGTACGATGAAAAAGACATTTTACACCGGTAATTTAGGTGCTTAATAAACTTAATCTGAATACGTTCTATGCGATCTTTATAAGTTGTATATTGAGGCGACCAGATGCAACTTGCATATTCCAGAATGCTTCTTACATAGGAGAAATAAATCAATTTTAGGCAAGCAGCATCCGTAAAAGGTTGGGTCACTCGAAGAATGAATCCTAGGTTTTTATAGGCTTTATTGATTATTAGGTCGATGTGTTCTCCTAAAATAAATTTACTGTCTAACTGAACACCAAGATCGCGAACTATCCTTACTCTTTCTATAGTGGTGTTGCTTATGGAATATTCGTAATCAATTGGTCTATTTCTCCGCGTAAATGTGATGGTTTGGCATTTGGATAGATTGGCAGTTATGCGGTTATTCCTATAGTAAGCGGAGACACGATCAAGGTCATTTTGAAGTTTTTCACAATCAGAAATTTCGTCTACTGCAAGGTATATTTTTTTATCATCTGCATATAGGAGATGTTCAGCGTGATGAAAGCAAGTGTAGATGTCGTAAAGGTAAGCGTTGTAGAATAGGGGACCTAGGTGAGATCCTTGAAGGACCCCTGAAGGAACATCAATAAAATTTGACTTATAACCACCTAAAACTACGGCTTGAGACCTATTGGACAGATAAGATTTAATCCAGCGTAATAAATCTCCATGAATTCCTAACATATTTAATTTTGATAAGAGGATGTTGTGATCTACACGGTCGAACGCCTTCTCAAAATCCGTGTAGATTACATCAACCTGTTTGCCTTTATCCATGTGCTGGAAAATATAGTTAGAGAAAACTGTTAAATTAGTCGTAGTGGATCGACCCCTCAGAAAACCATGCTGATGCCCACTTATACCGTTTGAAATAGTCCCGTAGATATTGTTGTAAACTACCTTTTCAAATATTTTACTAAAAGTGTTAAGAAGTGTTACCTATTTGTTGTTATAGCGGCAAAATAAATACACATTCTGTGAAAATTTCAGCTGCCTACCTATTACGCTTTATGAGATACAGCCCTGTGACAGACGGACGGATGGACGGACGGACGGACGGACGGACAGCGGAGGCTTGGTAATAGGGTTCCGTTTTCACCCTTTGGGTACGGAACCCTAAAAAAAGCTAACCATGTGGTTAGTCATACGACCAACCATAGCCAATATGAGTCCGATCTTGATGTCAGGGTTAACATCGAGGTACACGATGGTGGGTTCCTCCGAATCGGTATTACTCTCGATAGACGATGCGAGGATAGGTGGGTCGACATAGGCCGGTCGCGCTGTACTAGCGCGCAGTGATCGCGGTAATTGGGACGGTGGAGGCCGCACTTTCTCCTGTCGGACCACCTACGCGCCGCATGCCTCGCTGCATAATCAGAGTATCACAACCTAAGGATAGAACTGCAGACATTTCTGAAAATCATGCATTGTTCATTCCTTACATGGCTCGGCTACAATGAAGTGGATGGAAAACACGGATAAATTGATTCGCTGCTTCAACCATTACGAACCCGGGCGCGATTAACTTTACCACCTAGTAAGTAAGGAAGGGGACCTACATTTTTACGTGGGATCAGAACGCCAACCTCATCGGTTGGAAAAGGTCTAAAACCCAAACGCGCTCTGAATTACTTCACCCAGCTTTTCGAATCGCAAGGCGTCGCTCTACTGAGCTACCGAGGCTGACAATACTACATTGAAACGCATGAGTCAAATATTCATATTTTTAATGGGACTGATTAAGAGAGCCTGGTAGCTCGGGCCGCGGAGCCACGTCGCCCGCTAGTGAGGTAGTGGGCTCAATCATCGATGCACCTCCATGGTTCGGAATCGATGGTGATAGGGTGAATCTGCCCGGGTTGGTACCATAGCATTGGATGAAATATGATCGAAGCGGCTTTGCAAAAATGTCTGTGTTTTCCATCCTGTTCGATGTAGCCAAGCAATATTAGAAGCGGTGTGTTGGGTAAACAATTTTTCAAGTAATCTTTGCAAAGATTTGTTTTAATCTTAGATTTGGGGTATGATTGATTAATTGATTGAAAATTCTTTATTACGCCACAAAAAAAAAAACAATTTACAAAAGAAAGTATAGTGCAATAACAACATAAGTGGGGCGCAAAGGCGGGCTTATCCCTCGGAGAGATTTCTTCTAGAAGAAAAGTTATATATTGATGACTGCGACTAAAATTGATAAATTTGCGATGGAATGGGGTGATTGTGACCAGAGCCGTTACGAGTTACAAATCACTTATCGAAAAATCGCTAAAATCATCGATGCTGCAGATTTAGATCATTGAATAGAAATTAATTGAATAGATATATATTTCTACATAAATAAAAAAACCCGTGCACGGCCGATTTAGTGTATCCTTGAAATTCCCTCTCAATTCAATGATGTAAACCTACTGCATCGAAGATCTTAGCGATTTTAGGACAAGTGATTTGTAACTCGTAATAGAGGCTAAGAATGCATTTAAAAATGTCAAAATATTGCAACTGTTTCATCTCACTTGTCTTTTTTTCTATTTCTATATTACGCACTCGTTGTGGAGTTGACTAATAAAATGTGAGAGAACAGCGAAACGTTTGTTGCGAATTTAACTTAACTTTGGAAGAAAATATCGCATATTTTTTGTCTCCAATACATACTTTAATAACTTTCATCATTTTTTCAAATGGCACTACCCTATGTAGGCAACAATGTTTTTATTTCCCGGATGCAACTAAGTTGCTGAAGCGGCGAATGGTAGTAATTTTCGCGAACCGCCCATCGACTAGTTGACTGTATATTTTCCAACAGGTTAAAAGACAAAACCGTGCCCTAAAGACATTACAGTTTGGAAATCACTGTGGTTACGTACCTTAACGACTGCAGGCAAATAAATGGCCTTAACTTACGGTTTGCACATGTTTTTATGTAGGCAATATAACATTTCAATGCTGTGGTAAATTCCTTTGGTGGAACTTGAGAAAAAAGGAAACTCATTTTTGATATTTTTGGATTGACGCAAGACATCACCGTCCTGCCTATGGTTATCTGTTTCAAGCTGAACAATATAATCTTTAAAAGTGCTAGCTCTGGTTCCCGGAGACCAACCATCGCTAGCCATCATCTTATCCTGTACCCATATCGCTAGGGCAAGAACGGATATTTTATAACCTACGAGTACATATGACCAAACCACCGGTACCCTCCCTTGAACTGGAACAACCTAACTAGTTCTTCGGTCTTACCGTCCCCTGGAGCCCTAGTCTACATCAACCATGGAAGCTTTGCAAGAATAAAACAACCTTCTAGATAAAACCAAATACCTTGTAGATGTTTTTTTTTCTATGTGCTCATTGTCTTCTTGCTAAAGATTAGCAAGAAGACAATGATTTTGGTTGAAGCAGATTTTGGGTTTACCACATATTTTACTGAGTTTTCTGGAACATCCAAACATTTTGGAAATCGGATCCAACCAACGGATCTAACACAGACCCTTCCTTACATAATTCAGTGATTTCATCGACGATTGTCGAAACATAATAATACCTTATAACGTCATTTCACTTCCACCAGCTACTTTAAGGTGGCCCAACCCGGCGGCCCTAACTCATTCGCGGGTACGGTACAAAACCGTGCTGTTGCGCTCTGGAACCTTCTCGGTTTCAAAGAATAAGACAGGCTCCGTGATGAGGAAGATGCAACATGTCCACAAAAAAGACAATGTGCATAGTGTATGATTTGGTAAGATTTACGAAAATTTTAATTTCAAAAGGACTTATAGCTAAAAGTAAACCACGACCGCTGTAGTGAAAAATCGAACAAAACCCAAACAGATTATAAATTTTGATTAAATAAGCTATGTCTGATGACTAATCTTTTTAAGATGTTCTTACTTTATCATTGCGTAATCCACCTCCAAAGTTATTGTATAAAACGCGCGAAAAATGCGAACTTTCGGACCTTATAACTTAGAAACCAAACACAATTTTACAATGCCAATGGTCATCAGACATCTAGTTCGATCAAATAAAGCTATATTGAGCAAAATTTTGGATATCTGACAAGAAATATGGGCGTGATGTTCTTTCCCCTTTTGTATGGGGAGATGAGCGGGATGGGCCACCTTAACCTAAGCAACAGTGTGAACAGCGTCGCGTAGGGCTCAGCTCAAGCCAACATCACTTGGTTGTTTTTTGCTGAGATTCATAGCCAGCACTTCGCAGCCGTGACAAGTTTCTCAAGCACTCTTAAAACTATCACGAACGTATTTTTGATTAACGAAATTACTTAGACTCACAATACGACCTTGTGTAATAACTTAACTACATTCGGACCTACCCCGGGCCTATGCGATGGGAAAGAAAACGCAAAGCTTATTGTAGATGCCGCATGAGCGACCTCACCTTAAAAATGTCAAATGTCTGTCTATCATGTCATGTTTGATTTACGAGTTTTTAGATGAAATGTGTACTCTATAATGTGGTGAGAATAAGGTTTAGAGGGAAAGAGGTGCTTTTATTTGTCTTCAAACAAATTTAAATGTCATTGATCAGCACAAAGTATGAAACAAAATATTATAGGTTATATTTTTGTGAAATTTCTTTCTCACGACTTCTTTTGATTCGCATAGTGAGGAACAATTTATTCTCGGAATAACTTGAAGATAACTGAGTAATTTCAATTTGGTTTGAATTGAGTAAATTTCAAATCTCTTCTGTTTTATTTTGTATGTAGATAACATACAAAATAAAACAGAAGAGATTTCAGAAGAGATCAGATATTTTAGGTGAGCTCGCTTGGACGCCACCTGTCGTGATAAATGAGCAGAAACGATTGCCATAACCTAGGCTAGGTGCAGAGCTGCTGTACGAAATGGTCTCTATCCATACCACCTCAAAGCAAACTAGGTCAGCGGCCTCCACTAAGCAGAATAATCGTACTTGCGAGACTGTTTATAAAATCAATACTACATAATTGTATAATGACGTTACTATATTCAGCCCTTGTGGTACGAACACGAGTTCAACGAATGTGATATGCATGCAGAATCGTTCGGGAAGCAAGGACAAAATAATTGATAAAATTGATCTGTAAAAAATATTACAGCAAGACTGGGCTTGAACCAACAATCAAACCTTTTGCGGGCAGTGCTTCTACCAATTCCACCACCTGCCCTTGTATCCTTGCTTCACTTTCGATTCTATATGTAATCACATTCGTTGAAAAAAAAGCGACGAATTTGGTCTTTAAGAAAAATAATATTTGATCATAGATTAATAAGTCACTTATAAGTCTATGATTTTGCTTAAGACCAAGAATATATAATAAGAATACGAGTTCAATACACAGATGCAATTGAATCACGTTTCGCTTTCGCATGACGATATCGCTTTTTATGTTGTACAATCGCACTCAATAAAAATAATTAGAAAGGGTAAACAATAGGGTGACTCAAGGTAAAAGGTAGCGAGCGACTGTCATCCCATGAGTAAGAAAGTTTATTTCTTATTCACCGGTGACTCATAGGTGACCGTGAATAACCGGCCGTCTGTGCCTCTTCTGCTACACCTTATGCTCACGGAGCAGAGTTTGCTAAAATGTAAAAAAAACCGGCCATGTGCGAGTCGGCCTCGCACGCGAAGGATTCCATCTAGATTTTTTTTTATTTGACCTATTTGTTGTCAGAACGGAAAAATAAATACACACTCTGTGAAAATTTCAGCTGCCTACCTATTACAGTTCATGATACAGCCCTGCGACAGACGAGCGAACGAACGGACGGACGGACGGACGGAATGATGGACAGCGGAGGCTTAGTAATAGGGTTTCGTTAGCACCCTTTGGGTACGGAACCCTAAAAAACTGATCAAGGGTGAGCGTGTCGAGAGTCCCGTCACTTCTGGATATGGAAGAAATTCGCCTTCGCCTGATGAATATTTTGCAATTTCAAACAAAAATAGCGCTTTAGAAATACAGATTTTTCTGAAAAAAAATTACATCTTGAGCAAAAGTAATTAGTTCGTGCATAACTACATAAGTGTACCTTTATTGGTATTGTTTTCAGAACTTTCAAACAACAGTTAATAAGAACAATTCGAGACAAAATGTGTGTTATCGACAGCCAGACACACCACACACACCAGAGCCAGACCATAAGGGTCCCTTTTTCCGCGGACCCTAAAACATGTTGCCACTGGAGTAGTGCCTTCATGTTGCCACTGGAGTAGTGCCTCGCTTTAAGGTCTTTGCTTGTGGCGACGCTAGGTTCGGGTTTCCTCTTTCCCTAAAATATGGTTGACGGAGGCTGAGCCCGGTGTGATACTCGTGAACGGGCGCTGTTTGCGGGGACTGGATTGCTCCAATTGGCAACATGTTAGACGGCGGGCATATTCTTTACAAATAAACTGATATTTGTCATGAACTGTTGTTGCATATGACATGAAATGTTTGTACTTTATACTTTTGTAAACGTAGACTAAGTGGACGTTGAAAAAAAACCAGCGGGGTTTCTTGCCAGATCTTCTTCGCTAGGATTGCCGAACTGGCTAATGGTAAAATATGACAAATTTGAGTGCAGAGTCTATGGATGATGAATAAACAATAAAAACAATAAAAAGGAATCGCCTAATGACGTAAATTAGTCCAGGCCTGCTCCCGGCGTGCACGGCTCAAGGTATCGCCCGCGGTAAACAGGCCTAGGTGGGCCGGGCATGCCAGGCCGGACTGGGCGAGTTTGCCGACACGACAAGCGCTCTCTCCGAGCCAGCCCTCCCACCAGCCGCCGCCACCGCGCCGCCGCCGCCTCAAAGCAACTGGGTCAGCTGCGCTCGGCCAACGGCGGCGCAGTCTGGCGATTCCTCAGTATGCAAACACGGAAGGCTGTTTGGGGGATTGGGGAAAAGATTTCAATTTTCTTTAGCAACGGCGAAATGTGTCGGTTATCTAACGGGTCGACTTTAAAACAGGAATGCCTTTTATGTTTATTTTGAATGTTGAATTTCAAAAATATTAACCAAAACAAAATGAAGGCTCTCAATTTCCATGCAGTTTTTGATTTTGTTTTATTATTCCAACCAACCGAATTTCGGAAACCATTGAGAGAGTTATTATTTCGGTTGTTTTTCTTCCGGTCTCGAGTAAGATGCAACAGCCGGAAATACCAGATGAAAAAACCACCGACCTAGCACGAGCGCTAGGTCTTTGCGCTTACGAAGCGAACGAATGTCACACTTTGAGAAGAATAAGAAGATTGAGAAGTGGCTTTAGAGTAAGTGAGATAGAACATACTTACCCTATGGGTCAACTTTTTGAATAGCTATAAATACACGATGTCACAGCTCATCGGATATAAAATTCATTTTTGCAAACTGTATTCTTTTTCAAGTTATTCTCAAAAAAAAACCGGCCAAGTGCGAGTCGGGCTCGAACACGAAGGGTTCCGTACCATCGAACAAGATTTAAAACAAAAAATCACGGGACCCCTTTAATTCTTATTATTTTTAAATGTTACCTATTTGTTATTATAGCGGCAAAATAATTACACACTCTGTAAAAATTTCAGCTGCCTCTCTATTACGGTTTATGAGATACAGCCCTATGACAGACGGACGGACGGACGGACGAACAGCGGAGGCTTAGTAATAGGGTTCCGTTGGCACCCTTTGGGTACGGAACCCTAAAAAGCATGCTTCAGCCACGCTGAACTTGAATTTTAGTCCACTACCAAATTTTGTGTGATTCCGGGGTTATCTCATAACGCTAACGCTCGATAATAGAATTATCTATTAGTGGACTTAGGCTTCTGGGCAATCGTAGATTATGAGGTGAACTAATAACCCGGACAACTAAGAACTTTTTCTGATAAATAAGACATGACCCCCTTTTCTTGTCGATAAAATTTCTCATATTTTTCTTCAATTTATTTCTTATATTTTAAAATAAACACAACATAAGATTATTATTTTTCAGCTAAATACATTTAGAGATGCTTTTGAATAAAATAAAAATTTCCTTAAATTTTGTATGGAACAATTTTGGTCACATCCTGCCGTTAACTTTGTGTGTCTTTCTATTCTCAGTCTTTGTGAAAAATAGATTAGATAAATGTTATTGCAATAGAAACGAGTAAGATCATAAAAACCGGTTAGAAATTTAAAGGCATAGGATCAAAGATTACCTTAGCGTGGAAATGCTGTTAACGTATCCTGTCGGGCTACAGATGGCTTTCGAATGAAATATTATTTGACAACAGCGGAAGCATACGGCACACAAATATTACCAAATGTGTATATAATCACACGAAAACCAACATAAATACACACTTCCTGGCACATGCGACGTTAATGACCCCGTAGCTCACCGAAAGAAAGAGTCAAGAGACGATTGGAAAACAACGCTTTTCTCGGACAAAATTGGGATTTCTTCATTTCTCCCCGGGAAATGTGATTTCCACTAATAGGTTCGCTCGGAAACTAATAAGCACTCGAGCCAAAGGAGCCTTCCAAAGAACCCGTCAATCACACTCATGCCAACCAACGTAAATTCATTAATAATCCAATACGTGCTGGCGTTGAATGTATTGATTGTACCCTCGCAAGCGGTTAACCCGTCGGGTGTGATGACAGGAGCGATTAAACTGTTAGATCGACCTCACAAATAGATGTTTGTTTTGGGATAAGAAGCTCCAGGTACAGGTCTAGGGTGTAGGACAGATGAATCATAGGAGTTAAGAATGGCCCGAAGCCACGGTAGTGTATATATTCTTTGCCGGAGCTATGCTACCTCATACAAAAGTAGTTTACTAATCATTTGAAAACGGCTATTCCAATTAAATTGAATATCAAGCAACAAATATCTGTGTCTGCACGTTCTTGATTTTATCAAAAATCCAAACCGAATCAAATGAAAACAAAAATAAAATCTTCATACAAATTTTATTTTCTCTGTGGTTTGACCCAGAATATATTTACCGAAAAAACAAAACATGCAGACACAGATATTTATTGCCCGATAATATATTCAAAATATTAAGTAAATTGGAATCGCTGTTTTAAAATTACTAGAAACTACGTTTGTATGGGGAGAGTAATTTAGTCGACCCATGTATGCCTACGTGTTTTCTTGAAAAAAAAAGGACAAACCAAGAAACCAAAAACACACTTTTGCATTTATCATATTAGTAGGGATGTTATAGTAAATTATTTTATTCCTTCGGGTAAAGAGCACACGCCAGTTAAAATAGGCCCATTCGAAAGAGGCTGCGACAGCTGGAGTAACACGAGACATTTGTGCAATTTTTTCGGTCCGCTGACTCACCTGGGCCGCGTAGGTGCAAACAAAACGGAGAGCCGAATCGATAGCCCGCTACACATGTATGCTAGTAGCCCGCGGGCGTTGCCGCCGGAGTTACCGCGGGTGGGGCGGAGCAGCACGCAAGCCTGCGCGCGCTCTCGGGTAAACGCGACTGCTGTGTCGCGTCGCGTCGTGTCGCAAAGCATGTTTAGCTGAATTTCAATAATCATCAATATCATCTTAAGACATATAATGCGTTAAATTTTGTTCGACAAACTACTTTTGCGCTGGGACTTGCTTCCCCGCCCTGTTCATGCACATTTTCTCATCCTGAGTTGGGTGCATTTCGTAACGAACTCGAGCTGTTTCATGGTTTGGAATCGATCCAAAATGGGGACCTACTAGGTGGTAGGATGAAGCCTATCCGGTTTCGTCGCACAGGTTGTCGAAGTGGCAATTAAAAGTTGTCGGTGTTTTCAATCTGGTTTATTATAGCCGTGCAGCATCGGGAACGTTGATTGTTGGGCTCATGTCATGACGATGAGTTTAGCATAAATAAGCCATTAATGTGGAACACAAACCAATAAAATTTTCATGTGACAACCTGCCCAAAAGTCGATTGAAGTTGCGTATTGAGCTGCACAAACGGAAGTCGTCCCGCCAAGGGTCATAGTTATTAGGTATCCATACAGACTGAGGGTCACGCAAATGTAAACTAAGCGATTCATCTTCTGCGATCATCCAGAAGTCGGCGCGTTCGATTGTGCGACATTTTATTAAACGCAATCGTGGCCTAAATGTACCACATCGGTCGCGTCGCTCCAACTCCGCCCATTTAGCTTAGCCGGCTAGTCGGAAGTCATTACTGGATGTAAATCGGGTTCGCGGACGGGCTCGCCCACTGCGGCGACGCGCCGCGTGTTACGTCGTGTCGCCGGCTCCAGATAAGCCGCTAAGCCGTGCACATCCACTCGCCAATTTGGGCGCCAAAGCAGCTGTAATTTGCCTGGAAAGTTGGGGAACGCTATACGCGGCGGACGTACTTTCGTTGCGGCTCAGATACTGTGCACTGGGAACTAAGCTGAAACATTTTAATGCGCAGAAGCATGATAGCAGACCTCCCCTTTTTTGATCCGAACTACGGTCAACCTTAACGGACGAACGGTTACCCATCTAGAACCCAACGGTGTCCACTGTCGCTTAACTTCAGTGACCAAACCCCGGGAGTCTTTCCAGTGGGTTCCCGAGGCTATGAGGTGGAGGGTTTTTACGTAAAAAGTAAAGGTATTGCAGAGAGAGAATAGTGAGACAATTTTGAATTTTAAAGTTAGATAACAAAAAGCAGAAATACGTGCAACCAATTAATGTTGACAAAAAAAATACGAAAAAAATCATAACTTATAGACCAATGAAGCTTATTTGCGAGTTCTTCTTCACTGATTGATCGAATCCGCGGATCAATTAAATTGTGACATGACTTACCCCGGTTGCATGAAGAGACGGCTGAGTTAATCAATGTCTAAACACGTCACTTTTAGAGTTCCTTCCATACTGTCTACATTCTAGGTATATTTGAAATCTATAGGTAAATATTTGACGCTCATACATTGTGTTCAAACATTGTTTATGGAAATGTATTAATATTTGTCTTATTTGAGAACACGAAGCTCGAGAGACTTACAGTTTTATCTTTAAATTATAGCTAGACCATCAATCTACATATTTACTTTGTATGTATCTAAATTCGTTGTGGTTATTTTATTTACGGACTTATCAAACTGAAAGTAGTCAGCTCTATTAAACGCATTTTTGCTATGTATTATTTCTTAATATTCCGGGAGGTCACGACATTTTTGGTCACGATAAGGTAAATGGCTGAATCTGGGTTCACATGTTAGAGACCAACCCTCTGATGCTAAATATGTCGGTCTGCCCGAGCCAAGTTGTTGCGTTTTCTAGATTGGCTATATAAAATAGATGCTGATATGTACCTGCTGATGAATATACTGATTATCTGGAAACATTGATACCTATTCATTATACAACAATAACCAGACGGTTACTTAATTAAATACTTAAATATACCTAAAGTTATATTTGTAACGTAAATCGCCTATAACTACTAAATTCAACCAAAGATTTGTTCAGTTTTTGTATTGATAGGCAAGTATGTATTGATACTATCATGCTTCGTCAATTGCATCCATTTACCTTATCATATGTATTTTTTGTCACCATAACTACTTTTTCAGGCGCCTTATCTAAGTAACGCAACCACTTGGAACAGGCAGACTAACACATTTAGCTTCAGAGGGTTGTACTTTATCCCGTAAACCCAGTTTCAGCCATTTACGTTATCGTTACCCTTTTTGTCGCGACCTCCTAGTCTATAAGTTTTTCTTAAATAAAACGTGTGTTGAAACTATGGTAACATGTTTTTTTGTAGATTGTTAGATAAACAGGGAAATAAACCGGTAAAAGATACTTTTTTCAGGTAATAAAGAGGTGAACTATTAATCCTTTGTGGACTCATATTTATTATATTGTTCTTAAAAAAACACAACTTCGAATTATTATTTTGAAGCTACCTGGAGCTTTCCAGATGTTTTTATTAAAATAAGAAATATCAGTATATTTTGTATAAAATGATTTTGGCTTCCGTCAGTTGACTTGTTAAGTATTTTCTATTCTAAGTCTCAACTTCATTCATACTTTCTTGATTTCAAAATGTTTTATAAAATGTTTGCTAGTAAAAACTTGATTACGTGCAAAAACAATAAACTCTCTCGGAGAGAACCTGTCAAAACTTAGTACAAGATTAGCACCGGATTAACCATACAAAAACCGATTTTAAGGTTTGTGGAAAACGGCTTACTCACGGTGTGTCGATAATATTTCACGACGTTTCGAACCAACCATTTGGTCCATCATCAGGCGAGCAAATGGTTGGTTCGAAACGTCGTGAAATATTATCGACACACCGTGAGTAAGCCGTTTTCCACACACCTTAAAATGAGCGTAACCATGGCAATCTCAAATAATATATTATACAAAAACCGGTTTAGTCCGACCTTAAAACGCGTACTAAAGTTAGTCCGCCCACTCCGAATACTGCTGAAAGACTTCATAGCAATAAAAAAATAATAACTGATATGTTGAGCGCGCAACAGTCTGCGCAACAGTTCAAGAGATGCAAAATTACGAATTGTCCCAAAAACCCAGGGCGCTGGAGGGCGCGGGCGCGGGAGGGGAGGGGAGGGGCCCCCGTTTAATTAAACGGCGGCCATTTTTCTCTCGTCCTGCGGGAAGGGCAGCGGCCAAATGAGCCTTAATTAAATTTTGATAAGACTCCTGAAGCGGGGACCCCGCAAGAGACGACAGGCCGGCTCGGCGCCCTATTCTCGACTTCGCCCACGGTATTAGCGTACGCGCGCGTGATCCTAATTGTCAATGGTAATTGAAGGGATTAAGGGGCATCAGGGATTAAGAGCATCTGGGATTAAGGGGCGTCTGTGCATAGATACACCCCTAAAGACGTTCGTATATTCATTATAATTTTATCATGTTCGATCGCCTTGGCGGATGCGGGCTGAATGATCAGCTCGAAACGTCGGGGAATGTCTCCACCCGCCGCGTAAAAAATCGTAACATTTTTCAAACATAATTGTGTCTTGTAACTAGTGGATGTAGTTTTAGCGAAGAAAGAATCTTGAAGGTAGTATTGCTTTGCAGTTAATATTTAGGGTTCCGTACCCAAGGGGTACCAACGGAACCCTATTGCTAAGATTCCGATGTCCGTCCGTCCGTCTGTCAGCGGGCTGTATCTCATGAACCGGATTATAGGTAGAAAGCTAAATTTTTTCTATTGCCTTTCTACATATGTGTAATGTATTTATATTGCCGCTACTTCTTCCATCGTATCGCAGATTGAAATCTAGGTTCACATATTTATTGCTTATGTGTGGTGGAATATTGAACATAGCTCTCATTGTTTTACTTTGAAACCTTTCGAGTATTTCGATATGACTACGGCTGGCTGTGCCTCAGGGGGTCCATTCAGGGCAAGAGTGAGTTCGAATTGGTCGCTAAATATCAACTCACTTTTTTAAATAGTTAATGTTTCTACACTTCTTGAATATCATTACAGTTAGTTAAAAATCAGGTCTGTCCCGTAAATACGTTAGAAGTATAAATAACGGTTCCGGTATTTAAATAATAATATATTTCCCAGCTATTTTTAGGTTAACTCACTCCCGAACTCGAACTCACTCTTGCTCTGAATGGACCCCCAGAGCTGAATGCCGTAAGTCCATATAGGCTTTAGTATAGATTTATAGATAGCCATTTTACTGGCATCTGTCAACTGTGATTTACGACCGATGAGCCAGTACATGCTGTGGAGTTTGCAGTCTAGTGGTTTCCTTCTCGTCCATATGCGCTTGCGCCAAGTGAGTCGACGCTCGAGATGCATATAAGTAATTGGCGTCATCTGATTGTGAGATATCTGTGTTATAAAGTTTCACAGGTGCGCAAGATTTCCTTCTAAGTGTGAAAGTTACCTGGACTGACTTGTCTTTATTGGCTTTAAGGATGTTCCGACCCATACAATGTTTTTTTTTTACACAGAACGCAAAAAGTATTGCACTTTAAGAACGGCCCGTAAGCTACGCTCCCCATACAAACGTAGTTTACTAATAATTTGGAAACCGCTATTCCAATCAAATTGATATTTAATATCTAATATCAGGTAACAAATATCTGTGTCTGCATGCTTTTGTTTTTTTGAAAAATCCAAACCGAATGAAATGAAAGCAAAAAGAAAATCTTCATACGAATTTTGTTTTCTCTATGGTTTGACCCAGAATACATTTACCGAAAAAACAAAAGGCATGCAGACACAGATATTTGTAGCCTAATATTAGATACCAAATATCAAGTAAGTTGGAACATTGGTTTTCAAATGATTAGTAAACTACGTTTGTATGAGAGGCCAAATTTTCAGCTGCTTACGGGCCGACCTTAAGGCACGAATTCGTCAAAAATGTTAAATATAGCCATAGTAGTTGCAGTGAAAACATATTCAAAATTTCAGGTTTTCGTTGTAATTGCCGATTAGAAGTTTTACACCGTTAGATGGCGCTGTTAAATAAAATCGTATTTAAATAAATTGTAACAAAACCAATAATCCTGAAATTGTGAAATTGTTTTCGCTGCAAGTAATATGACTTTATTAAAATTTGATTATTAATTCGTGGCTTAAAGTGCAATACTTTTTGCGTTATGTATGCAAACAACTTTATATGGGTCGGAACAGCCTTAATGTGTCACTGCTAGAACCATGATTCGATGAGAGTCAGATGTGATTGAAGCCTTTCGGTTTTCAGTTATCAAGTGAGATTGGACCAACATATAAACGAGTTAGCTGCTGAAGAAATGAGGATTGCACCACTGAGTGCACGTCCCTGCTGAGGATATATTTACCGATGAAAATCTGACAGCATATTAGATTGTTGTTTGGAATAAACAGATCGGTAAGTAGTGGGAGATATAAAAAAAAAAGTAACAAATAGTAAACATTAATAACAAATAAAAATTAAAGGGGGACCCCTATAAAGGAGACGTGATTTCTTGCGTTAAACCTTGTGTTACTCGGCACGGAACCCTTCGTGTGCGAGTCCGACGCGTACTTGGTCGGTTTGTTTTATTAAGGGCCTGGTACTAGCCAAATCGCAAAGTTAGACGAGGCACCCCAAGTAAACTAACTAAGTCTGACGATTATAAGTGTCATCCTTACAATATATGATTCCTTGTCTAGGAATCGAATGATTTTCGTTAATGTATGTTTCCTTTTTCTATACAAAATACATTGCGGAAACGGTGTCCATTTCCGAACTTTTTTTAATAAATGTAGAAATCTAAAAGCAAATTGATTTTTTTGTTTATGCATATATGCTGTTTTTGCTTATATCTAGAAATCGAATGACTTTCAGATTTCTAATGAGAAAAATCAACTTTTTTTATTTTTATTATTATTTAAATAAATGATGGAATAAAAAAATATTAACAATCCATTATCAGTCTGGAGTTCTATTTGGATTTGCTGAAGCGTTTCACTACATATTATTACATTTGTTAAAAGGTGCATTTGTATGGCGCGAGTAGTTGGCTAGTCCTAGCGCCTTAATATATTTCTTACAAAGCCAATGTCTATTGAATTGAAACGCTTCTTACTCCATTTAACGTTATTCTTGAATCTTCTGTGAAAACGCGAGGCAGCACAAATTATCTTACACAGCCCGATACAAAAGACGCCAAAAGCCAGCGCCGAAGTAGAGCCGGATACAGGTTGGCGTACATCCAGCCTTCCCCCTAACAATGAGCCAGCCACATCGTACTGAACAGGCGCGGATCCAGCATTTCGCTGGGGGGGGGGGGGGGGGCAAACACCGAAAATGCTCAGGGGGGCAATTCCTTCTCAAAATGGGGGCAATTGCATACCGTGCTTTGGAATCGGTCGAAAAAAGTGGCTTAGTCGTGACTCAGAGGGGGGCAATTGCACCCATCCCCCCTACCCCCCCCCCGGCTTCGCGCGCGTGAGTGAATGCAAACAGGGTTCTTAAAGGCCCTCGCGAGCGTCGGTTTAATGAGGGAGTCACTCCCTCGCTCTGTTCCCTCACAAAAGGTTATAAAAGTACAATGGATGAATTCCCTCCGATTTGCTGTTATAAATCACTTACAGCGCGGATTTGATTCCGCGGAGCCGTTGAGAGCTCACCACGACTACGCTCTACATTATTTCTTGTATTTCTTTCTCTCTTTTTAGGGTTCCGTACCCAAAGGGTGAAAACGGAACCCTATTACTAAGCCTCCGCTGTCCGTCCGTCCGTCCGTCCGTCCGTCCGTCCGTCCGTCTGTCACAGGGCTGTATCTCAGTAACCGTAACAGGTACACAGCTGAAATATTCACAGAGTGTGTATTTATTTTGCCGCTACAACAACAAATAGGTAAGATTAAAAAATAATTAAAATTAAAGGGGGCTCCCATACAAAAAACGTGTATTTTTTGTTTTTTTTTACGATGGTACGGAACCCTTCGTGTGCGAGTCCGACTCGCACTTGGCCGGTTTTTTTCATTTCTTAGATTTGAGAATTATATTTAATAACCGACTTAAACACATATTTATTTTTCGGTGCGGTTAGATTCCAACCAGCACCTAGAATAAGCTACATTAATGCATCAGTTGTTAAGTTATTGTGAAATAAGTTGTTTCTCTAAATTGAAGCATTTAAATGGATGCTGTTATATTCACATAATAACAAAATTGTATTGGTATTATGACTGCCGCCGAACTTTCTTGTCGGTTATAGTTCGTCGGCGGTAATAGAACAATTTTTTGAAAAGTAACCAATCCAAGAGTGTGTGGCACACCTAATGGGGCGACGACTATTCAAAGATTTGCGAGAACACAGCTGTATTATATTAAATATTCAAATTAAATTTCAGCTGCCTACCTATTACGGATCATGTGCCGGACGGACGGAAGGGCGGATAGACAGCATAGGCTTAGTAATAGGGTTCCGTTGGCACTCTTTGGGTACGGAAACCTAAAAATCTTAAGTAAAATGTGGGTAAAAATAAAGCCGATGAAACATTCGATGATCTTCCGAATTCTTAATGTCGAAAATCGTTGCCAACTCTCGCGCAATAACGCGATTTCCAATTTGTCTGACTGGCTGGGGCTAGAGGGAGACCTTTGCAGATAAAGGAGGGTTTACACGGTTCATCCCGTGTCAGAAGTTCGCCTAGAGGCGGAAGGTTTATTAGTTCAATTTGGGTTCAGCTAAACTTGGGCAATTTAAACAAACTTACCTCATCAGTCTAAACCACAAAGTCAATTATAAATAATGAATGCATACAATTTCGAGAATTAGACCCGACCATATATACTCAGATATTTAGGTTAATCACACGTTTATTAGAATTATCAGAATATTTGATTTAAAAATGCGATATTTTGGTGGTATAGAAACTAAGGTATTTCGTTTGAAATATTTGTTGGGACCCAAAGAACTGGTATTACGCACTCATTTTAATAATGTATGATTTGAGATTACCGTGGTCAATACGCATTTTAGGGTTACAAAATCAGCGTGAACACAATTTTCAAACCGCATCAAAAAATCGCCCACATGGTACGCTCCGTAAAGGATAAGCTACCTCTACAATAATCAGGGGTGTACAAAATTCCATGCAGCTGTGGGTTAGCGTACGTCGGGCAGACGAAGAGAAATGTTGCAACACGGATTTCTGAACATTTAAGAGCAGCGAAGAAACAAGACCCAAACAAGTCAGCTGTTGGTGAGCATATGGACACTGGCGCGTATCACTGAATTAGGTTTGACCAAGTGGAAATATTGGCAACAGAATCTCGGTATATTCCTCGCAAAGTCCGAGAGTTCACAGAGATCTCCAAACACAGACACTTAAATAGAGAGGACTCTTCATGGAATGCGGTGTTGGCGCTCAAGACACCGTTAGTGCGTGCTGCACATCATCTGACATTTGGAACGCAGCCCAAGTTTCTTCGCAGGCTACCCCCACCCACAGCTACAGTTTTTTTTTATGTGACTGGACATGGATGGCTAATACCACACCTTCTGTCATGGTATTAGCCCAACACACCACATGGGAACTAGGTGCCATGCCAGGACCTTCCTTATATTGCACGGCTACATTGAACTGGATGGAAAACACGGACAACTTTTCATTGCCGCTACGACCATCTTTTCATCCAATGCGATGGTACCAACCCGGGCGGGCTTTAGCCCTACCACCTAGTAGGGGAAGGGGACCTACAGTTTTACATGGATTCCGAACCATGGAGCAGCTCGCATTCGTGACGAAATGCACTTATCAAATTCTGAGAGAGAAAGACAGTGGTGCATGTCGGAATTGAACCTCTGGTACGCTAGGCCAGTCCCCGCGCCACTAGGCTACGAGCCGCTCAAAGTCACTATTTCGAAACAGGTTTATGACTGTGTTACTACATATCCGAACTTGGTACACGTACATCCTTTCTTGGGCATCCCGCTCGCTAAGATGAGCAGCGGAATGGAGCCGTGTACCGCCGCCAGGGGGCGGGCAAGGCGGTTGGCCCTCCATTGTTATGCGGGCGTGGTCGGAGGCTTTACCGCTATAAACCTTTGTATACCTTGGCCGGAGGGCCGTTCAAATAGTACGCTATGAATGTTTGAAGAAGCGCGCGTGGCGAGTACTTTCGCGATTTGCGTAGACTCGACAGGTGACATCGTAAGGAGCGCAATATGCTATTTTTGTGTATAACGGATGTATGGCGTATGCCAAGGCCTCAAAGAGGTGCCTGACGACTCGTACTGCAGCCGAACAAATACGAGGACTCGTATCTTGAGGGTTCCGTACCGTTGCATAAGGTATTGTGGGGTTTCTCGGTGTAAAAACTCGTAACAACTTCCGTAGAACAAATTTTAAGATACAAGCTGCAGGATGCAGGCAGACGAGAAGTATTCTCTAGGTATCGATGTGTCATTCGGGTAAAAATTAACTTTGGAAGGTTGTATATTTTTATTAAAATTAGTTATAAATGTTTATGTTTTACGTGTTTAACCTACGAAAGGCTTAGAAACGTAATGTAGAGGTATGCGGCTCGTAGCGCAGAGGCGGGTGGCCTTCCATCCCGGAGGTCTAGGTTCAAATCCCCGCCCCGTTCATGCACTATTTTCTTACTCGTTCCCCTCGTTTCACTCGTGAATAAGTGCATTTCGCTACGAACCTGCGAGCTGGTTCATTATTCGGAATCCATGTCAAACCGTACTACTTCCCCTACTAGATGGTAGGTCTAAGCCCGCCCAGGTTGGTACCATCGCTAATATCGCTATGGATGAAAAAAGTCCGTGTTTTCCATCCAGTTATTTATTTGTTTATTTATTTATAAAGGTTTGCCAACTGGTTGACACATTTACATTCACGTTTATACAGACATGTTAAATATAACAGTGTGCAGACCCAATAACAGGCAAACACAACCTGCATGTAAAGAACGGACGATGGTTAACTAATAGTGTAAACATCCCCATAAAGGGAAAGTTCTGGCATGGCTTCTAATTCCTTCGGGAATGCGGTGTGTTGGGCTAGTATTATAACGGTGGGTGTGGTATCAGCCATCCATGTACAGTCAAAAAAATATTATTGGAGGTATGTATGTTGATGACAAAACTGCCTATGCATTCAGGAAAACAGCATGATGTGAAAAATTATAAAGAAGGTTTTTTTATTGGTTTACATGTTTTTTTTTTTACCTGGACGTGCTATTTATGTCCAGTGCCACAAAAAACCGCCATGGTATTAGCCTAACACACTACATGAGAACTAGATGCCAGCCATGCCAGGACCTTCCTTATATTGCTCGGCAATAGTAGTAGTAGGTAAGTGGTACGTAGGTTTGCTCAAGATAAATATAGCTAAGACATTGTGCAGACTCTAACCACACTTCTCTGGTTCTTCTTTATTTTCGATTATTTTTGAGGTAACATTATTTCGTTTTTCCTTTTGTTCAATATTGCATAATATTTTGTTGTTATTTTAACGTTTTCAATTTTGTAAATTATTTTCTAGAGAAACTGCTTATTTTTAATTTTGTTTGTTTTTTAAATATCTGATATGCAAGCATTTTAATTTTTCTCAATCTTTGCCTATGTATGTATTACTATGCTAATGGAAACTTTGCTGGTTTAAGCTATATATATTTTTTTGTTATTATTTAGTTTTAAGACTGTTTGTTTTCCTGAATAAAATAAAAAAAATACAAAATTGCTCTAATTTATTTATGTGCTTTTTTTCGATAGGCCTACGTAATATTTATGCGACCCACCGGGCAACGCAGTTGTGCTAATGCGCGCGTGTAGGCAACATTTGTTTGCGAAGCGCGTGTATATTTGTAAGCCCCGGCACAATGGAGTCATACGCTCTCACGTCGGCGGCTATCGCGAATTTCAGGTGAAGCCACATGTAAAATTTTCAGCGAGTCAAAGGCAATCCACTCAACGATAAAAAACCGAGTCCTGAAAATTGAAATGCAAGCGAGCGCGGTTTCAGGAAGCTTTTAGATTTCGATCTTTTTTTCTCTCGTCGAAAATGTGTCTCGCACTCTTTAAGCTTTTATTTCAGTGAATAAAACTGAAGTCTCTGAAAATCTGTAAATTGGATGCTCACGAAAAACGCTACACCGTTTTATCAGATCTGAAAAAGTAGCCTACTTTCGGTGGTGAGGAAAGAAGGAAAATTGCCAAGGTTAACTAGTTCTACAACATCCATATGAGTCAACTTGACTGTAAATCAAGGACACAAATTAATCCGTGGTTCGGAACCCATGCAATGCTTTAGTAATTAAGGCCCTTTAAGTGGCCACCGACCAGGCCATAAACCAGGCTTAGAGGTACTAATTTATTGAAAAATGTTGCCGCGAAAATATTTTCAGTATTTCTGTTTAATTATGTATTTGTGTATTTGGCAATTAGTTCTTAATGCCGATATATATAGCGCTATTAAAAAATGTTTTTAATGTGTTCTTGTACCAATAAAACTACAAATTACGAAAACCAAAATCGCGGGCAAACTAGGTATATTTATATAACTGTATTTTGCGTCATGTTTTCAAAAAGTTTATTTTTGTGTATTGTATACTAGAAACTGTATAGATTGAAACACTCTTAAACGAAAGTCGCATTTCATGTAGCACATAAGTCAATGCGAAAGAACGCAAAAGTTTGACATTAATCAAAAATGTACCCACAAACAAACACAAGTTACCTACTCACAGAGCCGAAAGAAGGTCTGAACACGGTTCCAACATTAGGTTCCCAAAGGGCTTCAGGTACGCATTTTATTCGACTTATTCGACCGTCCGTTCCTTGCCCCGGCCATTTTCGAAAACTTGCCTTTGAATAAAGTATTCGGACCTACCCGACCCGCCAATCACTCAAGTTCTCTCGGCCCCGCCGCGCAACTAGTCGAGAGTTTCGAATCAATATAAGCGTATCGCAATACTGTACAAACTTGCGAGTTTTTATATCGAAACGAGCCAATACGAAAATACTACGGATGTTAGAAGTTTGCGAGCGGGTTCTTCCGTGGTTCTGTGAAAAATACAGTTCGCAAAAAACCGGCCAAGTGCAAGTCAGACTCGCGCACGAAGGGTTCCGTACCGTTGTACAAGATTTAACACAAAAAAACACGTTTTTGTAACCTATTTGTTGTTATAGCGGCGAAATAAAAACACACTCTGTGTAGCTGCCTACCCTATTACGGTTCGCGAGATACAGCCCTGTGACAGAAGGACAGATGGACGGGTTTCGTTCGTCCGTCCGTCCGTCCGTCCGCTATGAATACAAATAGGTAAAATACATAAATAATAAAAAATAAAAGGGGAGCCCATACAACAAACGTGATTTTTTATTGTTCAATTTTGTACGATGGTACGGAACCCTACATGTGCGAGACCGACACGCACTTGACCAGTTTTTACGTGAAGTATGTTTTCACGCCAGTGAATTTTTTATTCCAACTTGGCTTCATTATTTATTTCATTCGAGCCCCGATTAAGTCAACGATGAAGAACTCGCGAAGTAACTTCACTGGTATATTATTACTCGAATAAGTTTTTTTTTTATGTAAAGCGCGGCATATGGCGTACGCCAGGACCTCTTAAGGTGCCCGACGACGCCCATGAGCTTTCGAACTTTCGGGGCTGCGAAAACCATGCCGGCCGGCCAGGTGCTTCTTCACACCATGTTTGAAGGATCCCAGGTGGTACTTAAGGGGAAATAACTCGGCAGGGAGTGCGTTCCATAGTTTACCGACCCTATAGATAAAGGACCTAGAGGATCGGTTGGTTCTAATTTTTGGAATGTCGACAGTGTACGGGTGCATTTCCTGCCTGTTCCGAGTTGTGCGATGGTAGAAAGGGGACGGAGGGACAGCGTTATGCAGCTGCGATGAACATTCTCCATGGTAAAGACGGTAGAACACAGAGAGAGACCCAACATCCCTTCAAGTAAACACATCCAAGTGAGAAATCTCCGTACCGTTACGACCCCGCGCATCCGTCGACGAACCGACAGTTCACCGATTTCCCTCGCAGCCTTTCCCCATTGATCCAATGTTTCTTAGCTTTTGCGAGTTGTTCCACGTGAAATAAGTTCGCCGCCAACTTGCCCGTACGGCAAGTCGCCGCGCGGGGGCCGCGGGAAACGGCGGCAGGGGGGCGAAGGCGGCAGGGGGCAGCTTGCGGTGATGAGATTACTGCGATAACTTTCTATCGGAACTAAATGAATGCCGGCGGCTTCGGACGCACGCGCGGCAGAGACGGATCAACAGTTAATCTATTTCGAATGATGCCCCGAGGACTTGTTAATCTTCGCCGGAGTTGAGGAGAAGTCGCGATTGTGGGAGGGAAATTCGTTAGGCCTTTTGGATCTCGCCTATTATTTACTTTCCGCGAGATCTGATTGAATGAAAGCGCGCCCGAATCATAAAATGGTGTCCGTGGAAAAGCGTGCGGAAAAACGTGAGTTAATGTTTTCCTCGTTTATGGGTAGGATTATTTCCCATACATACATATTTATCTTCACTTCATTGTATTTAAGATGCAAAAAAAAATCACTCGCTCTGTTTGTGGTGCAGGTTATTTCGATAGTTGCCGACCTCTGTTTAAAGAGTTAAATATAATGCCGTTTCCCTGCTTGTATATTTATGACATATGTAATTTTGTGAAAAGAAATCAACATTATTTCAATTTAGTAAGCTCCAGTCATTGCTATAACACACGGTCGGGACATAATCTGACCCTTCCAAACACAAAGCTCGCAGTATTTAAAAAAAGTGTGTACTACATGAGTGTAAAAAAAATTAACCATATACAAGAGACACTGAGACAATTGCCATATTTTAAATTTAGGAAAAACTTATATAAGTGGCTCATAGAAAAAAGTTTTTACAGTGTCCAAGAATTTTTTGATTTTAAATAATGTCAGATAGTTATTTTTATTTTGTTTTGTTAATTGTGTCTTATTTTTAGGTATAATTTTGTACGCGGTAATACGCAAATTTTGGAAATGTACTGGAAATGTACGGTCATGACCATAATTGTAACAAAATAAATATTTCATTTCATTTCACAAATGCATAGACCACACTTTCCTAGGCAGAAAAAATGTGTCTATTGCACGGTCTCCTCGAAATGCGGATAACTTTGGGCCTAAAACAGTATTTCAAAATTACCTTCATCGTCGATGGAGAAGTATCCCATGCCAGTGCCGCCGACGATGGAGTAGGCGAGGCGCGAGTCCCCGCCGGGCCCGTCCGCGTCGGTAGCCGCCACCGCCAGCACGCGCGTGCCCGCCGCGCGGTTCTCCGCCACCGCGCCCTCGACCACAAAGTCCGGGAACACGGGCGCGTGCAGGTTCTCGTTTACGTCCACCACTTCCACTATCACCGTCGCCTCCGACCACAGCGCCGGCTGGCCGCCGTCCGTCGCGCGCACCGTCAGGCCGTGCACCTGTCTCTCCTCGAAGTCCAGCGCGCGCGCCGTCCGCAGCGTGCCCGACAGCGCGTCGATCGAGAACGCGCCGTCCTCCTCGTCGGGCAGCGAGTACCGCACGCGGCCGCCCGCGCCGAGGTCGCGGTCCGACGCGTCGACAACCGCCACGACCGCCCCGCGGGGGACGTCCTCCCGCACGCGCACGCCGTACGAAGCGAGCGAGAACTGCGGCGCGTTGTCGTTGATGTCGTCCACGGAGACGCGGACGAGCGCGTCCGAGTAGAGCCCGCCGCGGTCCCGCGCCCGGACGGTCAGCTCGTACAGGCTCTGCCGCTCGCGGTCGAGCGCCGCGCACACCGACACGGCTCCGCCGGTCGCGTCGACGCAGAAGTCTTTTGTGTCGGTGGCGAGGCTGTAAGCTATCTCGGCAAAGTCTCCGCTGTCCCGGTCTGTAGCGTTTACGCGGAATATGACGGTACCGTTGAGCGCATTTTCTGTCACGCGGAAGCTCGCGAGGCTCTTTTCGAACTTTGGAGCGTTGTCGTTTACATCAAGAACGGTGATGGGGAGAATCTTCGAGATCGACTTCTGCGGGCGTCCGGAGTCGTACACGGTGATATTTAGGTAGTATTCATCTTCGCGCTCGCGGTCGAGGTAGCCTATCACCTTAAGGTCGCCGGTCTCCGGATCGATGCGGAATGCGGAGTCTTGGTCGCCGCTGGAAATTCCATAGATGAGCTTCCCGTTGTAGCCGAGATCACGGTCCCGCGCGCGCAATTTTACGAGCGAAGTCCCGAGGGAGACCGACTCGTTCACTTTAATTTCAACGGGGAAATCTATGAATTCGGGCGCGTGCACGTTCTCGCCGTAGCGGCTTGGCATCATCGCAAAATCTTCGCTGCTGGCGTCACTGGATGGCATATTGTTGCGCTCGGCGGCGGCGAGCGTCTCGGTGAGGCGGCGCGCTACGCCCGTGTCTTTGCAATCGAACGCACCGATCTCATCCCCAAGCAACCGCCCGCTAGGCGATGTCTTCTTTGCATTAACCAGGTTGAATACTATCGTGGAGATGTCGGCGAAATGCGTACCGTCTGTGGCGGTGACGTTCACGGCTCTTTCATCTACCCGAACGTCCTTCAAGTCGCACGTCAGACTTAGGACCCCCGAAGTGGAATCGAGGTTGAAGCAGTTGTCCTCGTTTCCGGATACTATGCGGTAGCTGATGATATTTCCTGCGTCAAAGTCTATTGCCGATAGAGTGATGATCTCGGAGCCGATTGGAATGTATCTGGGAATGTTTCCGGTGCAGTCCACTTTCTCAAATTGTGGTCGATTGTCGTTTACGTCTTTGACTTTAATTGTTAGTTGCATTTCTGTCTGACGCCGGTATGGTAAGCCCCAGTCGCTAGCTCGCAGTCTGAGAATGAATTCGCGTTTCATGCTTTCGTAGTCGATTACTTGCGTCGTCTTGATTATTCCAGAAAAATGATCTATTTCGAAGGGGACCGGGTTAAGATTGGCTATGCTATAGGATATGTATGCATTTTCGCCCGAGTCCCTGTCTCGAGCGGTGACTTTCGCAATCGAAGTACCAGTCGGTTCGTTCTCGTTTATCGTTACTTCCATCTCGGGTCGTTCGAACAGCGGGTCGTTGTCGTTGGTATCGATGACATTGACCTTCACTTTTGCGGAGGATTGCTTGCGAGTGCCTGCGTTGCCCTGATCTATGGCAGAAACGGTAAGCGTGTAAAACGCCTTCTCTTCGGCGTCAAGTGGCACTGCTGTATAAAGCATACCCGTATCTGGGTTCACGATGAACTCGCCTCCTTCGTTACCGCCGACAATTTCGATATACACCAACGCGTTGACACCCTGGTCGCGATCGGTCACTTTCAGGCGGATAACTGGTGTATTAACGGGCGCCGTCTCCGGCACGTTTACTTCGTAGATCTCTCTGCTGAACACGGGCGCGTTATCGTTGGCGTCAGCGAGTCTAACTGGTACCGACTTGTAGCTCTGTTTGGACGGTGTGCCCGCATCGCTCGCGCGCAACGTTAGATTGTAGCCTTGCGGGGTGCGCTCACGGTCGAGAAGCCGGTGCACCACGATGTTGTACTCGCCGGGCTGCTTCGCCGCTTGGATCCGGAAATGTCCGTCTGGGTCGCCGTCGACTATCTCCAAACTGGCGATTTTGCCGTGGACGCCCTCGTCCTTATCTACTACCCGGACTATTGCGTAGATCTCAGTGCTCGAATTCTCGACGACGTCCGGGAGATGGTGCACGTAGATGACGGGCGCGAACAGGTTCACCTGCTTGACGCGAACGGAAAGTTTGGCGCGCGAGGCGTGCGAAGGCCCCGCCGCCCGAAACAGCGCACCCCGGTCTTCCGCCAACACGACCAGCTCGTGGTAAGAACGCTCCGAATACACGAGCGATTGCGTCAGTGTTACGACGCCGCTCGTTGGGTGCACTGCAAACTGCTCAGTCGGCTCGGCGAAACTGAAGTAGATCTCGCCGTTAATTCCGAGGTCGGCGTCTTCGGCGGACACGCGAGCGACGCTTCCGTGCACGGGTGTGTCCTCCGGCACGACGACCGAGTAGTCGACCGGGTAGAAGAGCGGGTTGAGATCGTTCGTGTCGGTAACCGTGACGAGGACGAGCGTGTCCGCCTCGAGTGTCACGCGGCGGTCCCCGTCGCGCCGCGTGACCGTCGCGCGCACCTCGAGTCTGTAGCGATCCTTTCGCTCCCGGTTGAGGTAATCGGAGTTGCCGGTGCGGGTGCGGATGGAAAGGAAGCAGAAGTCACCGACGAGGCGTTCCTCAGCTTTAAATAGTTTGTCGCGGTCGCCGGCGCGGATGCGGTAGCGGACGTCGAGGCCGGCCGCGATGGCGAGCGGCACGGCGAGTCCCATGGGGTCATCGGCGGGCGGCTGCGTCGCGTAAGTGCGGCCGGCACTGTTCTCGGGGATGCTGACATTGTACACGGCGTGCTCGAACCGCAGCTCGAGCGGAGAGTCCTCCAGCGCCGCTACCGCCGCCGCCGCCGCGAGCCATGCCGCTAGCGTGAGCCACGCCGCCTGCCGCCGCCGGCCGGCCGCGCCGCTCATGCCGCTAGCGCACACTGCTCGCGCTCCTGCGGACAATAAAAACATAACATTAGGTACATTAAACAATTACTCCTCACCTTGAAATAGGAAATTAAATTATATAAATACCTAGATCAGGTCAATGAATCTTTGCACGGCTCGATGATAGAGATATAAAAAAACGTTAAGGAGTGCGCCGATTGCGGTGTTGCGGGCGGCTCTAATCGATAGCGACTGCAGTGCAAGGTGGAAGTGATCGGAGTATCGTCCGATGAACAAGATAACGCCGCGGCTATCTGCCAACTCCAAGTAATCGCTTTCCAATTCGAAGACGGCTTTATTGCCATCGGAACGATATCGGCGGAGGCGGCGCCTCGCTCGCGCTACCCGTTAGCGGCTACTCGCCCGATTGAGGGCAACGGCTATCAAGGAACAAACATTCATATCGCCTCTAATATTACACGGTGGAAGCCCGGTGCGCCGGAAACGGGCGAGCCACTGAAACGAACACGAGGGGTGCGTGAAAGTAATCCCATACAAATTATTAAATCGTTAGGCGCGTGCCCGGATTTAGCCCGACGGTCATCAATCATCCGTTAATTTATTTATGAAATAACTTTTCTGTATCATCTGGCTTCCAGCCGAAAGGATAAACTTCTTGAAAATTATCGAAGGAACCGTCGAAGCGAAGTGAATTAAGAAAATATATTTGAAGCGGGGACCGCTTCGCCGCCGCGCTGCTACACTGCGGCGTCGCATTCTCGGCGGCACGCAGCGATTTTCAGCACCGCCGGCGTATTACGAACTCCTTCGCCTATTAAGTCCGGCAAAAATACGTGGATTCCGTGCCATGAAAGATTCATGCGGGCGCCGCGTCTTTTGGCATGCGGCGCGCTAGCGAAAACTCGCTCTTGTAATTGTGAAACATAGGGGTGTGTCAGACGCGCTTGCTGCCACTCGTCGGGCCCGGAGCCTTTCGAATTTGAGCGCTGCGCGGCTTTGGATAGGGGCGGGATCACACGAGCGGCGGCTAGGCTGGGTCGGTGCCAGCCACCGCCGCTGTTAGGAGCGCGTTGTTGGCAATTTATGCTAAAATGGAGCTTGTACGAGCACATTTTGCCGCGATATGAGATCGAACCTTTGACTTTATGGGCGAATTGCAGGCCGAAGTGGAACTCATTATAATTTCGAGTTGCGTTTAAACAACAACGATTTGCATGATGGCAACTCAACTGGGAGCACTTTGTACACTTAGCGCTCCTCGAGCTAGTGGGGGACAAGTATTGTTTAGATTCTGAAGTGGGCGCATAGTGTGCTTACTCGAGGATCGTATTCACAGAGTAAACAGCAACCAGGGTAGTCTGGTCTGTGGACGTAATAGTTGGTTCTCCACTAAGAGAAAACGTGTGCGTGCATATAATTCTAATTGTCTTGTTACACAAGTTTAGGTACACTTACTGCGTTCATCCAAACTAGAGTCTTGTCCGAGCACGTACAGTTACTGCTGCGCTCACTCAGATGGACTAGCAGCCTTGTGTGGTTAGGTACAGGTTTTGTAAGGAGCCTGGATTTGGGCATTCTCCTTTACGTGTGTTCCTCCGCAGCGGCTAAACGATTCATTGGATTTTGATGAATAAGGTGTCAATCGATTCGTTCTTTATGGCCCGGGTAACATAGACACGGAAAATATAAAAAAAACTGTAACCCGACTACGGGAAAATCACTCAAAATGTTAACAAACAAGGTAGGTGCTTTAAGTAAATATACTTTTTCGTAATAAGCCGGTACGTCGCTTATTCTAAGGAATGTGACATGTATGTATAATCGACGTGAAGCAAGGACACATTAATAAAAGAAAAAGTCCAGTAAAAATAACTACTTAACGAATATAGCGGTGGTTCGGGTCCAGCCTTGCAGTGTATTCGTAAAGTAATTCTTTTTACTGGGCTCTTTCTTTAATTAATGTGTCCTTGTCTCACGGTCGATTATACACGAATAAATGTCACATTCCAAGGTAGGTGCTGTTTGATATAATTACAAAAAGATAATATCAAATAGCACCTACCTTGTGTATTACCTTTTATAAGCGTTTTTTCCGTAGTCGGGTTACAGTTTTTATTATTTTTTTATTCACGATATTTTTTACCAATAACACGTAGTACGACGATTGTTTTTACAAAAAAAAAATGTAAATTCAGTACATAATGTCTAATTTAAAATATGTGCATATGTTGTAATCAAACTATTTAAGTTTACATTTTATCGAAACGATGATAAACGTTGTATGCTCAGATTATTCAGGTGTTACGCCAGAGATAGCTAAAAGCAGACTGAATCATTGACTGAGAATTAGAATTAGAATTATTCATATGAATACTCGCTAGTGATAATATTATCTGTGGCTCATTCAGGCGTGCTAGCTGATAAAATACAGTAACATTTGTAGCATGGATATCAGGGGGTTACATGGCAAATTAACCCTCCGGATGAATAGACAAGTGCGTTATTAAATCATAGGTTAAGAACGGCCCGTAAGCAGTGATCCCCATACACGTAGTTTACTAATCATTTGAAAAACACTGTTCCGATTTTCTTAATATTTAGTATCAAATATTCTACAATTAACATCTATGTCTGCACGTTTTTGTTTTGCTGAAAAATATAAAGCAAGTCAAATAACAGGCAAGAGAATATCTTCATACAAATTTTACTTTCTCTGTTGCGTGACACAGGATATTTTTTTCGAAAAAACAAACACGTGCAGACATAGATATTTTTTTCCTGATATTAAGTGCCAAATATCAAGCAAATTGGAACAGTGGTTTTCAAATTATTACTAAACTACGTTTGTATGGGGAGCGTAATTTTGTGATGCTTACGGGCCCACCTTAAGGTGGCTCAACCCGGCGGGCCTAAATCATTCGCGGGCACGGTACAAAACCGTGCTGTTGCGCTCTGGGACCTTCTCTGTTTCAAAGAATAAGACAGGCTCCGTGATGAGGAAGATGTAACATGTCCACAAAAAAGACAATGTGCATAGTGTATGATTTGGTAAGATTTACGAAAATGTTAATTTCAAAACGACTTATAGCTAAAAGTAAACCACCACCGCTGTAGTAAAAAATCTAACAAAAACCAAATAGATCATAAATCTTGATTAAATAAGCTATGTCTGATGACTAATCTTTTTACCATGTTCTTACTTTATCATTGCGTCATCCACCTCCAAAGTTATTGTATAAAACGCGCGAAAAATTCGAACTTTCGGACCTTATAACTTAGAAACCAAACACAATTTTACGATGCCAATGGTCATCAGACATCTAGTTCGATCAAATAAAGCTATTTTGAATAAAATTTTGGATCTCTGACGAGAAATATGGGCGTGATCTTCTTTCCCCCTTTGTCTGGGGAGATGAGCGGGATGGGCCACTTTAAGTTGAATTTCGTACCATCAGGTAAATGTCAGTATACTTAAACAGCATACTAAACTTAATAACCTTGACAAAGTCACCTACCTGATAGTCCTAAATCATAACCAAAATTAAAAAGCCTATTTTTTATTATTACATAGAAGCATGCAGGAAAGTAACTAAATAAACTTTTACCGTTTCTCTTACTTCACACGATACCACAATCATACTTTCCCGTATTTTTTTATGCAACCGGACATGGATGGCTAATCCCACACAACTACCGTCATGAGGTGCCATGCCAGGACCTTCTCTTTATGAGAACAGCTACATTAAACTGGATGGAAAACACGGACAATTTTCCCCTGTGACAGACGGACGGACGGACAGCGGAGGCTTAGTGGTAGGGTTCCGTTGGCACCATTTGGGTACGGAACCCTAAAAAAGGATATACAATACCTAATCAATAAGAATAATACAAAAAGTTACTTGAATAATTGAAAACTTAATAATTTCTTGAAAAGTTACTACCATGAAGATTATGGTTAGCTTGGTACCAGACAACTACCGATTTAAGACACATATTTAATCCACCGTAAATTGTGCTTAATAGTTTAGCCAAAGTGACAGAGAGAACCGCGGACGGAATAGATAATAATACTAAATACGGCAAATGGAAGCACGGCCACAACCCGCAGATAACCCGAATACGCGATTCAATGTGCTTGTGTCGTGGAAATAGACGGATTCATTGAGCACATATTGGTGTCGTATCTCTCATTCAGCAATTTGTATATGTGGGTCAATCTATTACTTTGGGAGAGCAAATATAGCTCTGTAAAGCAATTCAACGTTTGCTAAATCTAAAATACTATAATATATGTGTATTGTGAAACTTTCAATGGATTCATGTAGTAAACATATTTTGCTCACTGACCGAGTAAAGCGCGAGCGGTCTCCGTTTTAGCTTAGCCAAAAATGCTTTCGTGTGTCTGTCCGGCTGACCGTCTGTGTCCGGTCTGGTCGCATTTCTCAACCGATTCTCGTGAAAGTTAGTTACCAGGTTCGATAATTACATTTATTGAATTTCTGTTTGTTGAGCCAGTTTTTAAAAATGTTCTAAGATGTATTGTTTATTATTTATTATTCATCCATTGAGAGTACACTGCACTCGGATTTGTCATATTGTATAATTACCCAGTTCGGCAATCCCAGCAAAGAACTGGCAAGAAACTCCGCTGATTTTTTTTCAACGTCAACTTAGTCTAAGTGTACAATAGTATTTAGAATCACAGGTAAAAACACTAAATTAATTAACACTAAGCCCCGGTTGCACGAAGAGACGGCCGAGTTAATCAATGTGCAAACACGTCACTTTTAGTGATCCGTATAAACTTCCTTTCATACTGTCCACACAAAGTGACGTGTTTGATCGTACTTTGACGTTGATTTCGATTTTTTGTCCTTTCGTGCACTCGGCCCTAAATTGACGAGAATACACAATTCATGTCATATGCAACAGTTCATGACAATTATCAGTTTATTTGTAAAGACCATGCCCGCCATCTAAGATGTGGTCAATTGGAGCAAACCAGTCCAAGCAAAAAGCACCCGTTCACCAGCATCACACCGGGCACAGCCATCGCCTCTCTCAACCATATTTTAGGGAAAGAGGATACCCGAACCTGCATAGCGTCACCGCAAGCAAGGACCTTAAGGTGGCCCAACCCGCTCATCTCCCCATACAAAAGGGGAAAGAAGATCACGCCTATATTTCTTGTCAGAGATCCAAAATTTTTCTCAAAATAGCTTTATTTGATCGAACTAGATGTCTGATGACCAATGGCATTGTATAATTGTGTTTGGTTTCCAAGTTATAACGTCCGAAAGTTTGAATTTTTCGCGCGTTTTATACAATAACTTTGGAGGTGGATTACGCAATGATAAAGTTAGAAAATCTTTAAAAGATTAGTCATCAGACATAGCTAATTTAATCAAGATTTATAATCTATTTGGTTTTTGTTAAATTTTTGACTACAGCGGTCGTGGTTTACTTTTAGCTATAAGTCGTTTTGAAATTAAAATTTTCGTAAATCTTACCAAATCATACACTATGCACATTGTCTTTCTTGTGGACAGGTTGCATCTTCCTCATCACGGAGCCTGTCTTATTCTTAGAAACAGAGAAGGTCCCGGAGCGCAACAGCACGGTTTTGTACCGTGCCCGCAAATGAGTTGAGCCCGCCGGGTTGGGCCACCTTAAGGCGAGGCACTACTCCAGTGGCAACATGAAAAAGTTGTGAAAGCTTTGTACGATTTCATTTTACTACTATTATTTCTGTCATGAACTACTACAGTGCCCTCTATGCAAAGAGTCAAAATACAAAATAGGTTATTATTCTTGCAACTAAAAAAAGTATATAATATTAACCCTTTAAATGCTGCCGTATACAGAAAATTAAGAGTACAATGGTTTGAGAGCAACCTCTGTAATAATGTACGAATAAGATTCCTGTAAGACATATTGTTTTGTAACAAGACCTAAAGCGTTAGGTAAATACCAAGTGAGAAAAATAATAGGATTTGGTTTTCAAGCGCGACTATCTAAATGTTCACCGCGCCCCAGATTCCTCCAGCACGGACTCCTATGCAAAGACAGAGTCGCGAGGTCTGCAGATCAGAGAGCCACTAGTGTAATGCTGTATTAAAATAAAGCCAGTCAGATCGTAGCTCTGACGCTCTCGAACTTGCCTTCTATGCCTGAGGTCATTAGTTAGATCCGCGCCCGGTCAGGCACCACTTTATTTCTCTTTCCGAGTTAGATACGTGTGTTCAGAATCCACGAGAAACTGTAGGTGCATCATCACCACCGCATTGGATAAAAAGATGGTCGAAGCGGCACCGAAAAATTGTCTGTGTTCCAGTTCAATGTAATCGTGCTCATAAAGGGAAGATCCTGGCATGGCACCGAGTTCTTTATTCTGTTGTTTTATTCATTTATTTATGAGGATTTCGTCGCATACACTCACAGATAGTAGCACTCCGCATTTTTATAGTTTAACTTTCGCTTACGGGGGCTGGTGGGCAAACGTTAACTCGACGTGGAGAACCGACTGGCCAGCCAGCGGAAGGGGCGAGCAAAATAAATACGAACGTTATAATATGTGCTGAACCGCCTCAGAGAGTTTCCAGTATTTATTTTTTCGATTGCATCATTGGTAATAAGATTTTTTAAATCCATCTTGGGCGGCACAACTTCTTAATTTGGCTAGAAATTGCATTACTAAATACTTACCTCCTTTACAAACTTACTACATTATGTTTTATGGAAAATAGAAACATAAGTAAACGAAAACTATACGTTGCTTTCAGGGTAATAATGCGATTTCGAATCGTCAGACTTGGCTGGTTTACTTGGGATACCTCGGTAAACTTCGCGTTTTGGCTAATACCACAGCCTTAACAAACTTGAAGGCAGCTATCCCCTTGAGGTGCTCCCAACTAACGAGGCTCGCATCTGACAAGGACTTTGCTCCTACAACCACCTCTGGATCAAGCTACGAGACAACCTAATCAAACCCTTGACTCTATTTACATTTTTTAACCAAAGAGTAAGCGAGTGACAGACTAATGCGAGTGACCAATTTCGGGTCAATACAACAACCGGCCAAGTGCGAGTCGGATTCGCACACGAAGGGTTCCGTACCATCGTACAAGATTTAACACAAAAAATCATGCTTTTTGTATGCCCCGTCTAATTTTTATTATTGTACCGATTTGGTATTATAGCGGCAAAATAAATACATACACTGTGAAAATTTAATACGGTTCATGAGTATCTCATGAACCCTGTGACAGACGAACGGAAGGACGGACAGCGGAGGCTTAGTAATAGGGTTCCGTTGGCACCCTTTGGGTGCGGAACCCAAAAATGGACCAAACGGTAATTTTAACTTTGTGTTTTGGTGTGAGCTCCGGCAATCACAAACGGTCCCGTTGGATTTATTTCCGTGTACGTACGTACGTAAAAAAATAATGATTTGAGAGCTGAAAATAATATGGTTTACACGATTTTTTTAAATTTATATCGATTGTTTAGGAAGAACTTCTGTATTGTCTACCCGCGGTCTAAAGATTTTTGTGTTTATTGTTTTTATTTTTATTTTACAAGCAGTCCCCAGTCCAGTCATATATTTAAGGAACGTCTCAAATGTCTGTTCATTGCTTCCTGACTTGCATAATCTCCTCAGTAGTTATTTGCTTGTCAATCTGATCCTACTGATTCAAGTGGCACATTGTTTCCTTAGTGCATTGATTATAAATGTATATATTTACATGTGTTAAAATATAGAAGTATCTATCTGTTAACATAATTTATTATAAGCCTATATTATAAACGTTTATCTTATGAATATTTTTAGGGTTCCGTACCTAAAGGGTGAAAACGGAACCCTATTACTAAGCCTCCGCTGTCCGTCCGTCCGTCCGTCCGTCCGTCTGTCATAGGGCTGTATCTCATGAACCGTAATAGGTAGGCAGCTGCAATTTTCACAGAGCGTGTATTTATTTTGCCGCTATAACAACACATAGGTAAAATTACAAATTATAAAGATTAAAGGGGGGGGGGGGGGGGGCATACAAAAAACGTGATTTTTATGTTAAATCTTGTACGATGGTACGGAGCCCTTTGTGTGCGAGCCCGACTCGCACTTGGCCGGTTTTTTTAGTTAAGTACTGAATAATTTCTTTAATTCGTTTTTAGTTTCTTTTTGCCCGCCACACCGTATACTCTCCTATACGTCTCTAAGGTTGAATGTTAGAAAATGCCTTATGGCATTGTTTCCGCCTTTTTGTAAATCATATTGGCTTGCAAATAGAGATGTTTTTGATTTAATTTCAATCCAGTCGTATGCGTCGTCAATAAATCAGATAAAATCAACCCGTGTCTCTGTCTATCCGCTCACAGCTTTATTTTTTATTTTTTTTTTATGTGACTGGACATGGATGGCTAATACCACAAGTTCTGTCATGGTATTAGCCCAACACACCACATGGGAACTAGGTGCCATGCCAGGACCTTCCTTATATTGCACGGCTACATTGAACTGGATGGAAAACACGGACAATTTTCATTGCCGCTTCGACCATCGTTCATCCAATGCGATGGTACCAACCCGGGCGGGATAAACCCTACCACCTAGTAAGTAAGGAAGGGGACCTACAGCTTAACGTGGAATCCGAACCACGGCCAGCCTCTCTCAACGGTCGAATGGTCACCCATCCAAGACCAGACCGGACCCAGCGTTGCTTAACTTCGGAGAGCGATCGCCGAAGTGTCGCGCCACTGGGCCACTGAGAAACACTTACCCGATTTAAATGCGGTTTCTATCTGCGTATAGCTTGATTCTTCCTATCTATTATAGGCTACTTACTGTCGTATTAACTGCGGGGTGAGCAGCAGAGTTAAAAATAAGAGAGTCTGAAAAACCGATTTGTCGGAATTTAACGCGGTCGGAGCCTCGGGCGTCTACCAGTAATTCTATTCATAAGTCGAACGCGCCGGGCTATCGGTAGTGTAATCTGAAGTAAACACTTACTAATTCGGTATCGTTTCCGTGGTGACACAGTTGTTGAGAGCTATCGATGTGTTTGCCCAAGGATTACCCCCGTTGTCATATCGATATCGATAACCTCGGAGCGTTCACGGGTGGTGGGGGTATTTTATTGGGTCAACGTTCGACGTTGGTTCGATGTTATCTATGTTACGAGAGTTGTCTCGAAGACAAGGTTATTTATCACTAGGTAACTCTTACAAAAACCAACGTCTAACGTCGGTCTGTCTGTACTTTCATTACTTTCCACGTATTCGATTGTATATTAAGTCGTATTGATGCCCACAGATTGTATACCAAGTCGTGTTTATGCCAGGTTCTTCCACCTAGATTCTATGTGCTGGTGTGTTGTTCTAATATAATGACAGTAGGTGTGATATTAGCCACCCATTCCAAGTTACATGAAAAAGCACTACTGTTTGAGTTATCTAATTCAAAGTGACTCAACTGTAATTACAATTACAATAGCATGCACATAGGCTTCGAATGTAGAGACATACAGATTCAACTGACGGATGATGCTTTCTTTAAGAAAAACTAGAGAAATCATACAGATTTCAAATTGCATGAGCGCGACGCCCATGTGTTGATAAAGATTTGGGAAGTAGTTGACGAATCGGGCACATGTATTCCATCTCCCTCTAATTCGCGGTGGTTGTACTTGAGTTGAAGTCTTATTCCCATACTTTGTTCGTTTTGTACGCACAGCGCGCTATAGACTAGGAGGTGGCGACAAAAATGGTAACGATAACGTAAATGGCTGAAACTGGGTTCACAGGATAAAGACCAACCCTTTGAAGCTAAATGTATTGGTCTGCCTGTGCCAAGTGGTTGCGTTACCTAGATAAGGCGCTTAATATATATCATAGAATATAATAGATAAGATGTAGTTATGGTGACTAAACATATATATGATAAGGTAAATTGGTGCAAATAACGAAGCATAAAAGTATCAGTACATACTTGCTTAGCAATACCAAAACTGAACAAATATTTGGTTCCCTTTCGTAGTTATAGGCGATTTAGGTTACAGATATAACTTTAGGTATATTTAAGTATTTAATAAAAAAATCGACTGGTTATTGTTGTATAATTAATTGGTATCAATGTTTCTAGACAATCAGTATATTCAACGGCAGGTACATACCAACAAATTATTTATATAGCCAATCTAGATAACGCAACCACTTGGCACAGGCAGACCGACATATTGGCATCAGAGGATTGGTCTCTAACATGTGAACCCAGATTCAGCCATTAACCTTATCGTGACCAAAAATGTCGTGACCTCCCGGAATACTATGCCAGGTCTATGGGCACGCATAATTATTTTACTAAGTGACCTTATCACCTGTCAGTTAAGCACGTCTAATCATTGACTACCGACGATTATAAATCGGACTACAGTGTTGCTATTATACAGGGGATATCACTTGGGCCGGCAATATGGAGACTGGTGAGCGGATAGACAGTCGTTGCGTCGCGTTGGCACTCCGCTTTGAAGCTTGCGGCGTGTAATTAGAGCATCGGGCGGGCTGGCTGACCACGAGCGAGCAGGGAGGATGCACTTTGATCGAAGTGCAATCAGATCGGGTGCAACTGTATCGGTATATGTGGCCTGCACCATTGAATAAGTGTCAACACGAAGTATGTATACTCTATATCTATCTCACAACTACATAAAGGTATACATAAAGCATTCTTACCATGTCCATGGTGTAGCGATAAAAAAGTGGTTCTGGGGTGTACCATGGTAAATTATTTCGCCGGGTGATCAGGCAAGTGAATGATGAAATCGGATCTTTAGTTTTATTTCGTACCATGCTAACTGTCAAACGACGTATTCTTTGGCCAAAAGAAAAGAATTGTAATCGCTCCCGTCCCTGTTTACCATGGTAACGCCAGGTCTTGAGATCCAGTGCTGATCATTTATTAGGGTTCCGTACCCAAAGGGTGCCAACGGAACCCTATTACTAAGCCTTCGCTGTCCGTCCGTCCGTCTGTCACAGGGCTGTATCTCATAAACCGTAATAGATAGGCCGCTGAAATTTTTAGAGTGTGTATTTATTTTGCCGCTTTAACAACAAATAGGTAACATTTAAAAATAATAAGAATTAAAGGGAAATATGGGGACACCATATAAAAAACGTGTTTTTTTTGTGTTAGATCTTGTTCGATGGTACGGAACCCTTCGTGTCTTTTCTAGGAATAAATATTTAATGTTATAGACTTCTAGGTCTTCCTAAAGCTTTTAACCGTTTATATTTTCTATTGTTTATTAATAGTTTGAGCCAGTTGTATAGTATGTATAATTATAATTATTTAAATGACCATGATAATCCAGCATCAAAAAACCTTTGACTAATAATAACCTAGAAATATTTATCTTATCTGATCTAGTAAGTTTGACGATGGTATATGCCAGAAATTGTGAGATGTATGCATGTTTATTGTTGTTCTGTTTATTGTTGTAAATGCTAATTATCTATGCCTGAAAATAAGAAAATATTACCTGTCTACCAATGTGTGTAGCTTGTCTTACCAATTTGACGAATACAACGGTCAGCCTCAATGGCCCAGTGGCGCGACACTTCGGCGATCGCTCTCCGAAGTTAAGCAACGCTGGGTCCGGTCTGGTCTTGGATGGGTGACCATTCGACCGTTGAGAGAGGCTGGCCGTGGTTCGGATTCCACGTTAAGCTGTAGGTCCCCTTCCTTACTTACTAGGTGGTAGGGTTTATCCCGCCCGGGTTGGTACCATCGCATTGGATGAACGATGGTCGAAGCGGCAATGAAAATTGTCCGTGTTTTCGATCCAGTTCAATGTAGCCGTGCAATATAAGGAAGGTCCTGGCATGGCACCTAGTTCCCATGTGGTGTGTTGGGCTAATACCATGACAGAACTTGTGGTATTAGCCATCCATGTCCATTAACATAAAAAAAATACAATACAATACAAAGGTAAAAATATCATATAATACAATATGGCATAGCATTAAGCCAGAATGTAGAAAATACTGTTTATTCTTCAGTCCAGAGCAGCTCTCATTGGGAGACATTAATTTATCTTTAGACCTCCTCTGAGCCTCAATTTATCTCGTTGTTGGTCGTGCCTTATGCTTACGACGTCACGTACACCTGAAGAGGTGTCCACATCCTTCGTTACCGTTCCTTGTTGCCGAATTCACCTTTTTTATGCGACCTGACATGGATGGCTAATACCACACAACTACCGTTATGATATTAGCCCAACACACCACATTCCCGAAGGAATTAGGTGCCATGCCAGGACCTTCCCTTTATGAGCACGGCTACATTGAACTGGATGGAAAACAAGGACAATTTTTCAATGCCGCCTCGAACATCTTTTCATCCAACGCGATGGTTTTTTTTTATGTGACTGGACATGGATTGCTAATACCACAAGTTCTGTCATGGTATTAGCCCAACATGGGATCTAGGTGCCATGCCAGGACCTTCCTTATATTGCACGGCTACATTGAACTGGATGGAAAACACGGACAATTTTCATTGCCGCTTCGACCATCGTTCATCCAATGCGATGGTACCAACCCGGGCGGGATAAACCCTACCACCTAGTAAGTAAGGAAGGGGACCTACAGCTTACATGTTAAGATGCTCTATATAAAGAAAAAAAAATGTGTCAACCCAGGCGGGCTTTAACCCTACCACTTAGTAGGGGAAGGGGCACAAATGGATTTCGAACCATGGAGCAGCTCGCATTCGTGACGAAATGCACTTATCGAACTCAGAAAGAGAAAGAAAGTGGTGCATGTCGGGGC
Source organism: Incurvaria masculella (assembly GCA_946894095.1). Classification (NCBI taxonomy): domain Eukaryota; kingdom Metazoa; phylum Arthropoda; class Insecta; order Lepidoptera; family Incurvariidae; genus Incurvaria; species Incurvaria masculella. The sequence goes on along the minus strand of OX335650.1, from coordinate 2,043,462 downwards.
GAGGAATTGAACCAGACCTCTGGTGCGCTGGGCCAGTCCCCGCGCCACTAGGCTATGAGCCAGTCAATACCTGTATCGTGCTCACTTTAAATATACCTTTGAAAGGTACAGTACCTTTTCGTTTTTATTCTTCAGGATATAAGTCCCTTTCCCAGTATGCTACTTGGGACGTCAATAGTCGGATTGCCGGATTCCCGTAAATTATGGGGCGAGGGGTTTCTTAAGGTGGGCCCGTAAGCATCAGAAAATTTCGCCTCCCATACAAACGTAGTTTACTAATCATTTGAAAATCACTGTTCCAATTTACATACTTCATATTTGGTAGCACATATCTGGCAACCAATATCTGTGTCTGCATGTCTTTGTTTTTTCGGTAAATGCATCCTGAGTCAAGCCACAGATAAAACAAAATTAGTATGAATATTTGGTTTTTGCTTTCATCTCATTCGGTTTGGATTTTTCAAAAAAACAAAATCGTGCAGACACAGAAAATTGTTGCCTGATATCAGGTAGCAAATATCAATAAAATTGGAACAGTGGTTTTCGAACTACGTTTGTATGGGGAGCGTAGCTTACGGGCCATTCTTAACAGGACTGAAAGGAAACGATAATATCTACTTGGACGGTAAAGAACCCTTGTATTTAATGAACATATAAATCTAGAGAATTCCGTGAACTAATTTGGAGAATTCTCAAACGGACGATAGTACAACGTTTCTACATATTATATGAAGTATTTACGAAAAAATATTTTTAAAGCATAATAATTAATAGTCAATAATTTCGTCGGAAACAGGATCCGACGAATCCTGCTTCCGAAGAAGAACTGGTAAAAAAGGCTTTCAAACAATAGCTACTTTATTACATACTAGCTGAGGTACCCGGCTCCGCTCGGGTCAATGTCGTAATGATGTCGTGTTGAATTATTTTCTGGATATTATCTGAGTTCCCCATAACAAACTCGTTTTACTCCGTATTTCACTCCGTTCGAATTGAATTTTCGCCACACAAGATAGCCTATGTCTTTCTCCAAGAACCAGACTATCTCTATACCGAAATTCATCAACTTTTATTCAGTTGTTTAGGCGTGAAAAATCAAAAGATTTAATTACTTTCGGATTTATAATACTAGTATGGATTAGTACGGATATGCCAAGGCGCTTTGAAATAGAGGTCTTGGCAGCTATAAGTGGATGATTTGGCACAATCTTCGCAATACTTCTATGTTGAGGTGTACCAGCTAATAGATTGACCAAGTAGGAGATATACGCGCATATTTCCCTTCTAAAAACAATTACATTTATGTATTTTTAAACGTTTTGTAGCCGGAGTCAGAGATAATGAAAATTTAAATGGTCTTTTAATTCGTTTTCGTAATGAAGCCCGTCTCGGTTTCCCTGAACGCCGCGAACAAATAATTACATTGCATTAACGTCACCCTGACTTGCCCTATTTGCATAAATGTCGACTTATTTGCCGCAAAATTTCGTGCTCTGTCCCGCTTCCATTGTTTTATCTGTGTTCAGGCAAATAGCCCTGTTGAATGAACTTCTCTTTTGCCTGTTTTCTTTCACGAACGATTAGCGACTGCGCAAAACGGCCAGCGGACAGAAGGTTCCAGGCAACGAGCGCGGAAGGACTGGAGGAGCGATCGAAACTCATTAGTGTGGCGGCAGCGCAGCCACGAGTTAGTGGAAAACCACTTTCTGAGCCCGTAGTCCCAGTTGTCACCTAAACTGGCGTTTTCAAATGTATGGAGAAATTTAGGAGCGCGCGCAGTGGGCGTTAAGCGAATTAATATTTGCGAGTCCGAGTTTGATTTGACAGCTTAATCACCGTCGTCGTAAATACGTCGACGTTGCCGCTTACGCCGACTCGTCGCGCATTCATACAAATCGGGAGTCCGAGTCTGTCTTTGACAGCTTTAAGAAGTAAAACCACAGAATAAGTAGTAAACGTGAGTGTGGGGTTGAACTTTTTACGGATCTTGGAAGTTCTGTAAACACCAATTTAGGTGAAGACTCAGAATGACCACTCTGTAGTTAGTTCGCTTACGAATCGGGACGCACAACATCGAATGTAAAGGTGTCCGTACAGGGGCAATTTTCGAGGCAATTAATTGCTGGGCAATCTTTGCTTAACACAGTGGAGCAATGAATGGAGCAATATAGAGCAACCCCAATACATTTTCGGCAACTATCCCAGCGATATGGGCCGATATTTCTCCACATCGCTCCATACTTTTCGCGTCGCCGGTAAGTTGTTTATCGAATTGCCAGGTATCCGTGCACTTGTTCACCACATGAGGGAAATTAATTGCTCCATGAATGGTTCCACACTTGACGATAAACCACGTTGCCGGATATTGCCGGATTTTCTCGTGACGACGAAATCGACAGAGATTGCTGCAAGTTGAACAACTTTAGTTGACCGTGTACGGTTGCCTTTAGCTGCACTAAATAGCATACTGTGAAGCTCTTTGTTGTTCCTGCGTGTCTTTGGAACTCGAGATTTTGAGTTATTTTATTTTATTTTATTTTATTTGGGAAATCAACAGCGTGTTACATCACAAGTTAACATAATATATGAGCTAAAATATGTTGCCAATTACAGATTTCCTCTAATATAAACAAAGTAAAAGTAGACACCAGACACAAATTCTGGTTAAGTATAGAACGTTCATTACAGTACATAAGTTGTATTTAAATTAGGTAATAGTAATTAGGTAATAAGCTAATTGCTTAAATTTAAATGATACATTTTCTTTCTAGACGACCTTGTGCTTGTTTAATGTGTGAATGTGAGTGGGTGTTTGTGAATGAGATGGCCTGAGGGTGTGAGGGTGTGTTAGGGTGTGCGAGGGTGTGTTAGTGTGTGTGTGTATGTGAGAGAGAGAGGGAGGGTGTGTGTATGGGTGAGTGATATGTGTTTCATATTTATCTGTTTTCTGTATCTTTTAAGATATTTAGTATTTTTATTTTAAACTCTCTTTTTGTGTTTATAAAAGGATCAACATCATTAAAGTTACGATTGTACTTATTGAAGATTCGAAACATGACCGAATTTTGAACGTAGTTTGTGTAATGTAGGGGGATATTGAATAAGTGTGTATGTCGTGTGCGTCGCGTTGGCACGTTAATTCCAATTTCGCCGACGAGCTCCGGACAGTCGACTCGACTATTCACTAGGTCATACAGCAGCCCCATATCCAGTACGGTTCTTCTATCTTCTAGTGGAAGTATATTGTAAAAGGTACAGCTCCTTTTATAAGAATCAAACTTTTGCTTACTTTTGAAGTTTAAAAATTTAATGAATTTTTTTTGTATTCTTTCAATTAGGTCTGAGTGGGTTATGTATTGAGGAGACCAAATACACGAACTATATTCAAGAATACTTCTGACATATGCAAAGTACATTGTCTTTAAGCACTCAATATTTTTAAATGGTTTGGCAACTCTCATAATAAATCCCAGGTTCTTGTATGCTTTATCTGCAATGGCATCTATGTTATAGGTAAACAGTAGCTTTGTATCCATTATTACACCTAGATCACGTATAGTTTTAGTCTTAGAAATTGGAATGTTGTTTAATGTGTAATCAAATGCTATGGGATTCGATCTGCGGGTGAATGTTATGTGCTGACATTTACTAGCATTTACATTAATCCTATTGACAGTATAATAATCTGAGAGGTCATTTAGTTCTTTTTGAAGTTGCAAACAATCAGAATGAGAACGAATAACTTGTATCACCTTTTTATCATCCGCGTACATTGAGTGCTTAGCAACAAGTATACATATCGAATTCCTTAGAGAACTCACTCGCCGGCGCTCCCGTATTGTATATAAAGTGGCTAGCATTTAGATTTCCACTCCCGTCCTTCCATGCTCGCTGGGTCCAGGCAAGGCCGAATTAGGTTCCGGGTTCTGTCAGGAAAGTCAGGATTTCAGCTACAATAGTAAATGCCCTTTCGTCTGGCTTTCGGAGATAGGGTCAACATTATTTATTCATGTACAACGAACAACCCTGCACAAAGCAGGCTATGATAAACTTGAAACTAATGACATTTCACAGTCCGCTCTATTTTAGTTTCCCGTGCAAAAATATTAAATTTTGGGCTATTTCGTTGCAAAGAGCATAATTTAAAAAGTTATGAGAGCTTGAATGGAATTTAATAAAACATCCAAATTGGGCAAGCACCTATTATATTTTGAATAATTCCCAGTTAACAGTATAGAAATGAGACTGAAACCTAGCAGAAGAGGCGCGAATGTAGAATAAATGCAGTTGAAATGTTTTCGAGCATGTATCAAAAGATCTATGTTTGCAGAAGAAGAAGCAATAGAAGTAATTGTGATCCTACCGTATATCGCTCTATTATCTCTGCCTACAGCTTTTGAGGAAAAGGTCTGATTGTATGCGTGAGGGCTGCGTCGGACTGTCGGGGCCGCAAACTGTACAGGAAAACCCTCACCAGCAAGTATTGTGTCGGCGGTTTGGGACAATATGCATACAAGCCCTCATTTGATTAAGAAAGGTCGGCAGTTCCGAGGTGCCTTGCCAGTTTCGCCAGCGTCTCGTTCCGCGTTTGTTTAGTATTGTTAGGAAGGGCAAATGTTCGCTTGGGTGGTTCTCTGGTTAAGGCCCTGGTACTAGCCAAATCGCAAAGTTAGACGAGGCACCCCAAGTTAACTAACTAAGTCTGACGATTATAAGTGTCATTCTTACAATATATGATTCCTTGTCTAGGAATCAACCTATTTTCGTTAATGTATGTTTCCTTTTTCTATACAAAATACATTGCGGAAACGGTGTCCATTTCCGAACTTTTTTGACTAAATGTAGAAATCTAAAAGCAAATGGAATTTTTTGTTTATGCTTATATGCTGTTTTTGCTTATATCTAGAAATCTAATTACTTTCAGATTTCTAATGAGAAAAATCAACTTTTTTATTTTTATTATTATTTAAATAAATGATGGAATCAAAAAATATTAACAATCCATTATCAGTCTGGAGTTCTATTTGGATTTGCTGAAGCGTTTCACTACATATTATTACATTTGTTAAAAAGTGCATTTGTATGGCGCGAGTAGTTGGCTAGTCCTAGCGCCTTAAGCTTCCACCACAATCCGGCGAATATACTGTAATATGAGAGGATTGTAGAAAATTTAATTAACAATACATTTCCTGATAAATAGTCTTCATTTATACACATTAAAGAAAATATTTAATAGAGTTTTTGCTGTTCTATTATTGTAATAAATGACTGATTTATCCATTGGCAGGCATTGTAGAATGACCAACGTCAACGTCTCCCTTTAAGAAAGGTGGAATAAGGAATACTTTGTATGTATTTCAGCGATCAGTCTTTGATCTCAACTGAAATACTGACTCAGTATATTTTACACAGGCATATATCCAAAGTCATCTTCTCGAATTAAGGTGGCCCAACCCGGCGGGCCTAACTCATTCGCGGGCACGGTACAAAACCGTGCTGTTGCGCTCTGGGACCTTCTCTGTTTCAAAGAATAAGACAGGCTCCGTGATGAGGAGGATGCAACATGTCCACAAAAAAGACAATGTGCATAGGGTTTGATTTGGTAAGATTTACGATAATTTTAATTTAAAAACGACTTATAGCTAAAAGTAAACCACGACCGCTGTAGTAAAAAATCTAACAAAAACCAAATAGATTATAAATCTTGATTAAATAAGCTATGTCTGAAGACTAATCTTTTTAAGATGTTCTTACTTTATCATTGCGTAATCCACCTCCAAAGTTATTGTATGAAACGCGCGAAAAATGCGAACTTTCGGACCTTATAACTTAGAAACAAAACACAATTTTACAATGCCAATGGTCATCAGACATCTAGTTCGATCAACTTAAGCTATTTTGAGAAAAAATTTGGATCTCTGACAAGAAATATGGACGTGATCTTCTTTCCCCTTTTGTATGGGGAGATGAGCGGGATGGGCCACCTTAAATCTAATAACGAGAGAAATACTTTCTATCGCTTTTCTATTACTTTCTGAAAAATCTAAATATAACAGCACCATTTCAAAAATGAAAATATATTTTCCTGCCTTCGGCGAAGTTTGGCAAGATGGAGGGTCTTAATCATCCTCCCAACGTTGTCTTAGGCACAAGTGACGCTGCACGCAAATATATCCCTTATTTTTTAGACGGTACGCCCCATTATACTGTTTATAACAAGACGCAGATTGGCAGACGTCACCACAAACGCTACTAGGCGTAAACACAGTGCTTAGCGCTACGTAGAGCAGCGTACGTTTTTCGACACTGTTTGCATTGTAAATAGTCGCCGAAACGATAAACTACATACTCTTCGACCCTTCGCAGATAAGATAAATGATTTAATGGTCCCACTCGAATAATACCGAGTTTACCTAATCTGACATTACATTGAAAACTAGTGTTTTTCTCCAGTTTATTGTAAATTTAATGAACTTTTAAATTTTGCGTAAAAAGGTGTAAAAAAATGACGTAACAGTAAAAAAACTTACAAAATTGAATGAAACATAAAATCCGTGATATTTCAAGAGCCTGCGAATAACACCATTGTTAATAGTGCATACATACGTTTTCTGTTACGTACTGAATGTACATGGTAAGAATTTTGCAGCGCTGCTGTTGAGCACACCACACATTCATGGCTACAAGTTCTGTATCCGCCTTAGTTTGGTCGGACATGATAAATCATGATTTCATGGTAATTTGTCATAAAGTAGCTTAACGTCAACAAATTAACTTCGCAAAAGTGTGCCATAATAAGTCGTATCATTAATAAAATTTAACTAATTCTGAATAAATCTCCAATTTATTTATATTTACCATGCAGTGATTTCATCGTCAAAGATGGATCTTATGTATTTATAAATATGCAATAAAAAACCTTTTACCAAATCCTAATTAACTAAAATTATAAACATAATTATGAACACGGTGTAGTTCGACATTATGATTAAATGGACGAACAAAAATTAATATGCATGTCGTCACATCACGAAGTTTCCCTTTTGATTGTAGACCCAACCGGATACATAATTCATAGTAAAATGTGAACAGAAATTAAAATTTCCAACCCGTAACGTTATTTCAGAATCTGCATAAAACCGTTCGCTTTCCGAGAATAGTGGCCATCCGCTTTCCTTGAGCAGAGCCGCCGGATGACTATGTATGAACTTCTGAGAGGTGCATATAAATCAAGTGCAGCAGAATCTCAGCAGAATGCCGCACGTTGGGGAGAATATTACGGGCGAGCGCAACATAAAGGCCCGCCTCTAGCGAGGGGCGAATGCATAACGTATGACGTTCGTGCGGTGCAGCCCCGTGTGCAACGAGCCTGCACTTCGATTCGCAATGTTTTCACTCGACTGACTTTTCTTCTGAGCCTTGGAAGGGTGTGCTGCGGGACAGGATAAGACTCGGGCAAAGACTTGCACTGTAATTGCATTGGCTTTTGAACTTGCAACAATAAATATGTTTATATATATAGGGTTGACTGTTGGAAATTGCCTTAGGCAATAAATCCGCCTTTGCTTTGTACTTTGTATGGATTGCAATAAAGAATATTATTATTATTCACATTAATATTTGTTTAACTAATTTTAGGTTTATATTATCTAATAAAATGTAGCCTTAAAAAATATAGACCTAAAACTGTATTTAACCTTAGGGAGGTCCCACCTGGGACAAATCCAATAAGGCCGCTCCGAGCTACAGAGACAGAAACCGCCGAACGATTCTCGTATTCGAGAGCAGAACCGCTTTCTGCATCTGGAATCGGAGCCCAATATCGATTTCTAATTTTTCCAATTGTTTGGCCAAATCCTTTGGAACAACGCCGTTCGTAGACGTAACAATTGGCACGATGGTGGTTTTCCGTGCAGGCCACATGGCGGTAACCTCGTGGGCCAGGTCTAAATATTTCATTAGCTTTTCATTTTCGGCCCTGTCGAGGTTTTCGTCATGTGGTATTGTTATGTCTACGAGGAAGATCTCATTGGATTCATTGTTATTATTATTATTATGTTTTATTATTGTTGTTGCACCAAAGATTAAAGGATATATTTCCGGTTCAACGTAAAATTAATGGTGGTTAAATGCAATTTCCGACTAAATTTTGTTAGGGTTCTGTTTACACAGTAACTAGTATAAATTCTTAACTATGTTTGAATATATTGTCAGGCCTAAAACTATTTCCAAGAGAATTTTCAACTGTTCGTCTTTTCATTCAACCGGATGTGTATCCTTAAAACTGGGAGACTGTACGGTCGCATTCAAAAGTCCAGTAGCAAATTACGACGCGATTGCTCTATGAAGCTCTCGCAACGCACGGGTTGCGGTAGGACGCCCCGCCTGGAGAGCAGTCGGCGGGGGACGGGGCACGCCACATGTGCAAAGCAAACACGACCGTAGGCTGCTACTGGACTTATGTCGCGATGGTACATTCGTATGTTAGCATGAGGCATTGTCCCTTTGCTAAAATTATCTCACTCGATCGAGCTTGTTCAAATTACGCTTGAAAGGTTATAGGTATGAGCCGCCAGCAGATACTCTGATTCTCTGCGATTCAAACACCAGCATGTACCCTACCCTGCGCATCACCGGACTCCAGACCAGCCAAAAAGTTTGTCCTGAGCTGCACCTTGCATGCGGACAAGCACACAGAGAAACAACAGTTCCAACGAGGTGTCTCCTCCATTAATTGCGCTGCCGGCCTGCCGCGGCATGTTTGCGTAGGTATCCTCCCAAAACAAACGCGCGTCACATTCGACTTGGCTTCGGCAAACATTGCTCTCGCGGGCGCAAACATCGTGCGGAAGGGCGCGACCTCGCCCCCCCCCCCTCCCGCTCCCAGCCGCGGTCGCCGCGGGGAGAGAGGGGCGCCCATTGCCAACCGTTGCCCAAAAACTGAATGAAGAGCGGGCGAATAGAGCATTGTTGACTGGGCTCGGGGAATAGGCTCCATTGTGTTAGTAATAGGGAGGGAGATTGAATTTGATGTGCGCGGACGAACGGACCGATTCCAATGATGGGCCGGGAGCAGGCGACGATATGATTGCGTCATAATATCTAATCGGCCCATTACATTCTGGTTATTTCTTAGTTCGAGTGCTACCACACTTTAATATTTATATGGATGGCTAATGCCACAGCCTCCGTCACTATATTAGCCCAACACACCGCATACCCAAAACACAAACGTACAGAGTAGCTCTCATTTGATTTATTTTAAGTGCCAACATTACAGATAAATTTTTTTTTTTAATTTGACTGAGAAAATAGGCACGAGCCCATTGTTGTATTGAACCTGATCACCGTATTATCCTCTTAACATCGTGGCGGTGACCGCCTTCTTTTGAACACACGTACAGTACTCGGCGATATACAGTTCAGATGTTGAAAAGACATAATCGACTTGTTTCGGCTTTGTAGACGTCATCGCTGTCACTCACCACCTGTGTACCAGAGTACTACGTGCGAGAGAGATGACGTTTTACGATGCCGAAACTAGCCGAGTATCTCTTTCCAATATCCGATGTGCGTTATCAGCTGCCGGGTACTGTATGTGAGTGTTGTTGTAAAATTGAGAAGATCATCGTCGCGTGCGTTTATGCTGCTTTTACGAACGGACAATTCCACGCATCTTGACGAAACTTGTCCAAAATGATGTAATCGTTCTTGCAACTGCTCCCGCTCTATATCATTGGAGCGATAAGGAGGCGGGCAAGTTATGAATTCAGTGCTTTTGTGCTGATCACGAATCTGAAGCGTTTTGTAGAAAACTCATAGGTTGTTCTCACCTAGTGGGCACATATTTTCCCAGTTTTCCCAATTTATTTTTGTTACCTTTTGTAATTTCCGTTCGAGATAAACACATTTACACTCATACTATTTATAAATGTGATGGGTTTTATTAAATGGCGTTGTCCACTGATCAAACTTGTATTCGCTTATGTGTTACCGACTGCCCTATCTGTTGAGCTTGCACGCTCAAATACGATCAGGAAGCCATCTTTTTTATGCGCCCGCATATGTCATACGCCAGGCCCTCAGATAAGAGGTGTCCGACGATGGTCTTTCGAACTTACACGGGGGCTGCGAAAACCATGCCAGCCAACCAGGTCCCACGTTTGAAAGACCCCACGTTGCACTTTGGGGGAAATACCTCGGCAGGGAGCGAATTCCATAGTTTACAGACCTTATGGATAAAGGATCAAGCGGATTGGTTGGTTTTATTTTGGGGCTGTCTATGGTTAATGAGTGCATTGCCAGCCTGCTCCGCATTAAGCGATGGTAGAAATGGGACGGAGGAATGGCTTTATGCAGCTCCCAAGAGCATTCTCCTTGTATTCCGGGTAGTCACGACATTTTTGGTTATGATAAGGTAAATTGCTGAATGTGGGTTCACATGTTAGAGCCCGACCCTCTGATGCTAAATATGTCGGTCTGCCTGCGCCAAGTGGGTGCGTTCGCTAGATTGGCTGTACAAAATAGATTTTGATACCTGCTGATGAATATACTGATTGTCTAGAACATTGATACCTATTAATTATGCAACAATAACTAGTCTACTTTTCTGTTTTTTAATTAAATACTTAAATATACCTAAAGTTACGTATGTAACCCATACATATATCGCCTATAACTACTAAATGCAACCAAAGATTTGTTCAGTGCTACATAGTTTAATGCTTCCAAATTTGCAGCAATTAACTTTATCATAGTTCTATCTAGTGTCACGTAGCAGACCTGGAAGGGTCCAGGTCTGCTCAGTTCCCTACTCCATGGCCTTCCCACCTCCAAACCACCTTTCTTGCTCCATGGGCCGACTGCTGACTCCATTGTTTAAAGATTAACCTCCTACCCCCAAGAAAAAAATCCAACCGAAATGCCGTTCTCTTTATGGATCCGAGCTGTTGACTCGTTCATTTACTTTTCTTCAGTCATCGAGTCGAGAGCTCCGACCCATCCAGATCGCGTTTTTCCGGTTAGTACTGGCCCAGGCTGTCGCCCGCCTCCATTTTATTGTTTAATAAGTGTTCTTTTCCCCTATTTTACTATTTAATATTTGATTCTTTTTTAATTAAGGCCTCCTGGCCCTGAACCCTGGCTTCGCTTCCCAGGCCGGTGTACCACACACAGACATTTGGATTCAATTTAACTTTAATTGCGCCGGCCGCCAGCGAAGCCCTATCTTGCCTGTTGCAGTCGCATCGTTGCGATTTTTGTTAAAAAAATAATAATTTAGAAAAGTAGATTCATTCGCATTTATTCCATGCTAACGTGGCCATTTTGTGTGCCACTAGCGATCTCCCGGGGGCTTAAGAGCCACCCGCGTTATTGGTCGCTGCCGCCGAACCGCTCCCACCGTCGACGCCTGACGTCGACGCCGCTGCGCGAGCCGATGCGCTTGCCGCTGCGCTGCGACCCGAGGGCGACCGGTCGAGCGGGGCCGCCGTAGCTGCCCTGGCGCTCGGACGGCGCACGTGGCCCACCAGCGCCTCCGCCACGTGGCCGCTGCCACGTGGTGCCATGCCAGGCACCGCCCAGGGCCACACGAGCCGCCGGCAGCCAGCAGCCGCGCCCGCGCCGCTCAGCCGAGCCCGCGCGCACGCCGCCTCCGCGCTCCGCGTCGATGAAGTCGCCGCGTCGACCAGATAAGTCCCCCCGTGAAGAGGGACACCCCGGAACAAGAAGCCTTTAACCATCGCAGGCCCCTCAGGCGCACACCGTATTATTATTTACCTTGTTTGTTAATTTTCCTAAAAATAAATAGTATGTGAAGATTTGCTCGTGTTCTCCTTTGTGTTTTCCCAAGCTCAGTTCGGCAGGCACAGTCCTAGAGACCCTTCTGGTTCCCACGTCGTGGGGAAGGGAGGGCCTCACCCTTCATTCTTAGGGGTTGGAGGGTATGATCCGTGGCGGATCTGTCGGCATCGCCGACTAAATTTAACTTCATTTTTCCTTAAAGGTCAAATCATGATTAACTTCAGTCCCTTGTTACTATCGACTTAAATTCATTTCGCTTTTCCCTTTTCGGCTTCACCTAAAAGTAGAATCGTGAATTTGGGAGAAAAATTGGGTGACCCTCTCGCATCTAATGCGAACACCATCTCCCCGTAAACTCATTTATTTTAACTTCAACTTAATCATTTTTTTTTATTTTTTTTTTCCGCCACGTGACACTAGGTAGTGCAACCACTTGGCGCAGGCAGAAGGACACATTTAGCTTCAGTGGATTGGTCTTTATCCAGTGAGACCAGTTTCAGCCATTTACGATATCGTTACCATTTTTGTCGCGACCTCCTAGTCTTAATCGCAGTTCATTAATCATTTCAAAACCTCTACCTATTTCAATTTTATTTTTGCTGCATGTTTTGCTTTTTAGGTAAATATAACCTTGGTCAACCCACATTGAAAGAATAATCCAAAATGTGTTTAAGGATTTTCTTTTTATTAGGGTTCCGTACCCAAAGGGTGCTTCCGCTGTCCGTCCGTCCGTCTGTCCGTACGTCCGTCCGTCCGTCTGTCACAGGGCTGTATCTCATGAACCTTAATAGGTAAAAAGCTGAAATGTTCACAGAGTGTGTAATTATTTTGGCTCTATAACAAATAGGTAAAATTACAAAATAATAAAAATTAAAGTGGGCTCAAAAACATTTTTTTGGTGTTAAATCATGTACGATGGTACGGAACCCTTCGTGTGCGAGTCCGACTCGCAGTTTGCCGGTTTTATCATTTCATTTGGTCCAGTTTTTTCGAAAAAAGCAAAAAGGTGCACTGAGGGACACTGATATTTTTTGCCTGACATAACATATGAAACATCAATCCAGATGGAACCGGTTAGTAAACTGGCTTTGCATGGGGAGCATAGCTTACGGGCCATTCTCGTAATCGCAATCACAATAATGTGTCGGGAGTGTTCCTAGTGCCAAGCAAAACGCGAACGCAAACACGAAATAGCGCGTTACGTGAACGATACGTGGAGTCTAGTTAATTGTGATTGAGCCTCGAAGCGAGTGGGATGTCGCGTTGCGCGGGCGGGAGCGGTAATGAACGATTCACACCTGCCCGCGGTGTGGCAGGCGCGTGTGCTGGCGGCCCTATTCCCGCCGGCCCCACACGATCGGAGTTACCTTCCGTCCGGTGTCAACTTGGTCGAGACGACCGAAATAACAGACTACGCTCGTGATCTCATGTCAAAGAAAGAAAACGTGCATAGCCGGGTGGGGTTGAACCTTCGGCATTGATATATGTGCATTTTCGTTGACAGAAATCGAGGATACTATTGAAGAGCATTTTGCAAAAATCTCTGCAAAGAATATACTCTACTGTGTCTCTATGAAGCGTCGCTGCATTGTATATTTTCAAATTCATCGTTATATTTTCAAAATCATTCAACAACAATGAAAAATTATTTGTCTTTTTCACCCAGTTCAATGTAGCCGAGTTCATATAAAGGGAATATCTTGGCATGGCAAAAAGTTCCTTTTGAGAATGTGGTGGTTGGGCTTATAACATAGGTGTTATATTAGCAATCCTTGTCCGGTGCCATCCATATGAATGCTTTCTTTATGCAGGCATGTTTTTTACATGCATACAACATATGTAATTAAGTTTAGAACATTTTTTTTATAACCAGCGGAAATTAGCCCCTTAAGAGGGTAACAAAACATCAGGATACCAAAACAAATTAGGGATATTTTGGGACCATAATGCCGACGGCGCGCTGTGTCTTCGGATTGACCAGTTAACCAAGGCTGCTTGGCTAGTATCTCGTATCGATCGCTTTTCGGTAATTTGATGAAGCACTCTAGACAGATTAATCAAATAACGATATTGGCTATGTAATTGATGCTCCATTGGAACTTCGCCCTTGCCAAGTTATTTATAAACGGGAACCGATATGGGCGAGCAATCATTAGAGATCGTATTACTAGGTAACATTAATAAAGTCTTCTTGAATATAAAAGCTGCAAAATTAGTGTTCTTGTCTGCTTCGCTGTTAAATTCTTAAAATAGATTTAAATTAGATTTATTTTTTACATGATTAAACATGGATAGCTTAATACCAAACCTACTGTCATGATATAAGCCTAACATGCCTCAAGGGGCCAAGGTGCCATGCCGGGAACTTCCTTATATTGCACAGCTAGAAACTGGATGGAAAACACGGTCAATCTTCTGCCGCCTCGGCCGTCGTTAATTCAATGCGATGGTACTAACCCGGAAAGGATTGATTACGGGAACTTCCTTGCATTGCACAGCTAGAAACTGGATGCAAAACACGGTCAATCTTCATTGCCGCTTCGACCGCCGTTCATTCAATGCCAACCACCTAGTAAGAAGACTAACGTTTAACGAACCGGGAACGATGAATCCCTGAGTCGGCACTCATGGTCTTATAAAATGTTGACCCATTCGAATATTTTGGACCACACCATTCATTCCGAAATGGAGCGGGCCCTTTGATTGCGGTCATTCTTGAAGATGTGTATATTGTGGTACATAATGTATATTTTTTATGGAACCTGAAATGGATGGCTAATACCACACAATTACCATTATGGCATTAGTCAAAAATGACGAGGGCTCTATACATCCGAATTTTAGTTAATTATTATTAGTTGTTCGGTATTGGTCAAAATCTTATACGGGAATCTTATTTTTACTTTATTGATAAGGCTGCTCTAAAACCATTATACTCTTAATTTTCTGTAGGTGGTAGCATTTAAAGTGATATGTAACTATGTGATCAGCTAACTGTAGTAGTTTATGACAAAACTTATAGTATTAAAACCTAATGTGCAAGTGTTACACAGTGTTTTGTTGCCACTGGAGCAGTGCATCGCTTTAAGGTCCTTGCTTACGGTGACGCTTTGGTTCTGGTTATCTCTTTCCCTAAAATATGGTCGAGAGAGGTAATGGCTGTGCCCGGCGTGATGCTCGTGAACGGGTGCTGTTTGTGGGGACTGGCCTGCTCCAATTGGCAACATGTTAGTTGGAGGGGATAGTCTTTGCAAATAAAATTATATTTGTCATGAATTGTAAAATTTTGTGAATTCATGTTAATTTAGTGTTTTACCTATGTTTTTGTTAAAAAAATTGACCAACACTTTTCTAAATTAAGACTAAGTGGACGTTGAAAAAAAAACAGCGGAGTTTCTTTCCAGTTCTTCTTCGCTGTGTTTTGTTTTGCTGAACTGGCCAATGTTAAAATATGACAAATCCGAGTGCAGTGTACTGGCTATTGATGATTAATGAAATAAAAATGAAATATGGACTATTGGACTTTATTCTTCCGTCAAAAACCGAGATACTACCACAGCAAAAAACAATATCGACTTGTATCTTATCGTAGTAGGTATATAATAATATCTAAGGAATGTGACATGTATGTATGTATACATACATACATGTCACATTGCTTGGAATAAGCGACGTACCTGCTTAGTACGAAAAAGCATTTTTACATAATACTTAATATCTGTTCTACTTTCATTTGTTTACGCGTATAAAAAGGATTTATTACAACAAGCACAGGTGTTATTTTACTAAAAGCTGCATAATGACTGTATACAATACCCGACAGCAGACCATGCACGGCTCCGCGACTGGTAATACGTGACCTACAAACAAAGCGTGACGCCCAGGCATGCCCTCATTTCTTTACTCATCCAACGAGATACAGGGGCGCCTTGAGGCCGTTGAAATTACTCCCACATAGCAGTGTCCAAATTCCAGGGTTCCGTACTCAAAGGGTGCCAACGGAACCCTATTACTAAACCTCCGCTGGCCGTCCGTCCGTCCGTCGGTCCGTCCGTCCGTCCGTCTGTCACAGGGCTGTATCTCATGAACCGTAATAGGTAAGCTGCTGAAATTTTTACAAAGTATGTATTTATTTTGCCGCTATAACAACAAATAGGTGAAATAAAGAATGGTTATGGTGCTGTCTCTACAACAAACACAAATACAACAATCGTTGGTATTAATATTATGTCTGCCTACAGAAGCAATACGGTAAAAATGAAATAAAGAATGATTAAAAAAAAATATATGGGGCCCCATATTTTATTTTATTTTTTGTAAATCTTGTACGATGTTACGTAACCCTTCGTGTGCGAGTCCGACTCGCACTTGGCCTGTTTTTTTTTTGTAACCGAGATTTGAAAACGTTCACTCGCTGAGGTCGGGGTCAATGTTAACACGACGTGGTGAACAGACTGGCCCGTCAGCGGAAGTCTCAAGCGTTTATACGTGCCACCAAAACAAGCCATATTTCGTGTCAAGGGGAGCGCGCGGCCATTTGCTCGGGTCTGTGGGTTCGACAAACCAAATAATACTACGCTGAAGCGCGGAGATCCGGAACGTGTTGAGCTGCAGATTACGCGCGGAGCGACACTGCTTACGGCGTTAAGCCCCGCCTGTGGAAAATGCCATAATCAAGCCGGATACTCGCCGCGAATAGTATGCAAAGCTACTGCACACCGTGTGGGACAAAAGATAATGCAACATTGTGGGAAATTGATGAAGATTTGTAGAAAATGTCGATTCGAAAGACAGATTGAAGCCAGATCCGTTTCTCGCTGACACTCGATGGCGCGTTTGTCAGCGGAAATTATTTTGTAGGGATTTTTGAACACTCAGTTAATCTTTTGATAAGTAATTTTGTGTGTTTTTATGTACTGGGCTACTTTTATGCCTAATACCATACGCACCGACATGATATTGCACCAAGAACGCATTCCCAAGAACGCATTCCCAAGAACGCATTCTCGAAGGAATTAGGCGCCATGCTAGGACCTTCTCTTTACGAGCGCGGCTACATTGAACTGGAAGAAAAAAATTTACAACCGTTTCTACCATATTTTAGATACATGCGATCTACATTTTTACACGGATTCCGAGCCAGGGAACAAATCGGATTCGAGACGAAATGCACTTATCCCACTTATTAAGAGAAAGAATGTGGTGCAACGGGGCGGGACTTAGAAACCATAGCCTCTGGCATCCAAAGCTAGTCCCTTCGCCCTTGAGCTACGAGCCGCATATAATGCATTAGAGATGCTGGAATACCAGAAGTTTAAATTGAATATGCTGATGTTATATATTCACTTTTATTTGAGAAACTCTGTAACGTTCTAAAAAATGAAATGAAATGAAAATGAAAATATTCTTTATTGCTTACAACTATTACATAGTATGCAAAGGCGAGCTTATTGCCAAAGGCAATCTCCAACAGCTAACCTTAATATTAGAAAATATATTAAGAGGTAGCAAGAAACATTAAATTACTTAAAACTAAGCACCATAATCACACTTAGAAAACATTAGATAACTTAAAACTATATAAACAGAAAATATTTTATTGATTAATTGTTATAACATGTCAAGTACCAAGATTTTAATTTTACCTTAAAAATAGACAAAGAAGCACTTTCCCTAATAGTAAGAGGCAATTGATTCCACAATCGTGCTGAGTGAACTGTAAAAGAACCCGAATAAACAGTGGAAGAATGTGACGGAATAAGGAGCAGGAGATTATCTGCAGACCTAAATGGTACACCATGAAAAGAGAGATATTTGAAGCGTTCTTTAAGGCGCTAGGACTAGCCAACTACTCGCGCCATACAAATGCACTTTTTAACAAATGTAATAATATGTAGTGAAACGCTTCAGCAAATCCAAATAGAACTCCAGACTGATAATGGATTGTTAATATTTTTTTATTCCATCATTTATTTAAATAATAATAAAAATAAAAAAAGTTGATTTTTCTCATTAGAAATCTGAAAGTCATTCGATTTCTAGATATAAGCAAAAACAGCATATATGCATAAACAAAAAATTCCATTTGCTTTTAGATTTCTACATTTAGTCAAAAAAGTTCGGAAATGGACACCGTTTCCGCAATGTATTTTGTATAGAAAAAGGAAACATACATTAACGAAAATCATTCGATTCCTAGACAAGGAATCATATATTGTAAGGATGACACTTATAATCGTCAGACTTAGTTAGTTTACTTGGGGTGCCTCGTCTAACTTTGCGATTTGGCTAGTACCAGGGCCTTAAGATAAAGTGGAGATTTGGGATCATTTAAGATTAAGTAAAGAAGAGAGAGAACATGCATATTACGCCTCTGGCGAATATTAAGCCATTTTAGTTTCGCAAGATATAACGAATTCCATAATTAAGCAAGCGATCTAGTTTGTCCAGAAGCTCCTCGTTCGTTCTTGACTCTGTACTGGAATATTTTCTCGTTGACTAGAATAATAACAATTGTTGTTTCTTGTATGTGTTGCAGAGACAGAATCATACCCCTAATATACATAAAGAATGACCTTTTCACTCAAATATGGTGAGATAGTGTAAGGATTATAGTCTCCTGTGTACCTGCCTGTGACATAAAACAATTGTGATGTTTGAAATAGTAATTCAGAAACGTTTTTCTGGAAACGAAACATTAATTATCCAATTCTTCAACAACCAACCACCTCTAACATCGCGCAACATCTGAAACGACGTCTGAATGATTCCCATGTTATTGTACAGTTTTAGTTCGTAAAACTACTATGGAACCGTTTCTCAAAGCCTCAATGTGCGCATGTGAGCAAAGCCGAGCAAACACACCGCCACCCAGGGCACCGCGCACCCGCCGCCGCCGCCACTGCCATTCAAATATTTGCAAGCGTCTTCAGGCGGGCTGCGGTCGTCACATGTGGCCCCTCACCGCCTGCCCCTTTCCCCGGGATCAATCCACTGACTGAAGTGAACCAGGATATTGTATTGCAGTTCAAGATTTGAAAAACGCGTTTGCACGTGTGCATTTTCAGAAGGTATTTTTTCAGATGTGGATTGACAAATCGCAGAGCATGCCTTGTTGCAGAAGAGAGAGCGTGTAGTGGTACAGCGTAGAGAATGCCTCGCTTTTAGAAGAGTGCGTACATGATTGTAGAGCGTAGAACATGTCTTGCTCGTAGAAGAGCGTGTAGTGCGGGAGCGTAGCGCATGCCTTGTTGCAGAAGAGAGAGCGTGTAGTGGTAGAGCGTAGAGAATGCCTTGCTTTTAGAAGAGTGCGTACATGATTGTAGAGCGTAGAACATGTCTTGCTCGTAGAAGAGCGTGTAGTACGGGAGCATAGCGCATGCCTTGTTGCAGAAGAGAGAGCGTGTAGTGGTAGAGCGTAGAGAATGCCTTGCTTTTAGAAGAGTGCGTACATGATTGTAGAGCGTAGAACATGTCTTGCTCGTAGAAGAGCGTGTAGTACGGGAGCATAGCGCATGCCTTGTTGCAGAAGAGAGAGCGTGTAGTGGTAGAGCGTAGAGAATGCCTTGCTTTTAGAAGAGTGCGTACATGATTGTAGAGCGTAGAACATGTCTTGCTCGTAGAAGAGCGTGTAGTGCGGGAGCGTAGCGCATGCCTTGTTGCAGAAGAGTGTGTACATAATTGTAAAGCGTAGAACGCGCCTTGCTTGTAGAAGAGCGTGTAGTGCGGTAGCGTAGCGCATGCCTTGTTTCAGAAGACAGAGCGTGTTAGTAGAGCGTAGAGCATGCCTTGCTTTTAGAGTAGAGCGTACAACATGCCTTGCTGTAGAATAGTGTGTAGTCCGGGAGCGTAGCGCATGCCTTGTTGCAGAAGAGATAGCGTGTAGTGGTAGAGCGTAGAGAATGCCTTGCTTTTAGAAGAGTGCGTACATGATTGTAGAGCGTAGAACATGTCTTGCTCGTAGAAGAGCGTTTAGTGCGGTAGCGTAGCGCATGCCTTGTTTCAGAAGACAGAGCGTGTTAGTAGAGCGTAGAGCATGCCTTGCTTTTAGATGTACATAATTGTAGAGCGTACAACATGCCTTGCTGTAGAATAGTGTGTAGTCCGGGAGCGTAGAGCATCCCTTCTTGCAGAAGAGAAAGTGTGTAGTGGTATACAGTTATTCTGCAAAAGCTTAGGGGTTTTTCTAGAGGCTAAAATGAGGAACATTTGTTGTACAAACATTGCAAAAACTTTAAGAAAAAAATGGTCTAGACTTTTGTCTGAAGCAGGATACGATCCTCCCACTGCTTCAATGTCTTCGATATCGCAATTATTGCAGTCATAACGTGTTATAGCATACAATTTGTACGGAAAATTACACAATTTATTAGATGAGAACGGATCGAATCTACTAAAAAATCGCGTTAGAGCAGCGAGCATGTAATTCAAAGGTCGCAGATTCGAATCATATATAAGACGAAAGTGGAGACTAGAATATTTCCGCGAAAATCTTATTATAACTCTCCGAGGCTTCACTGTTTGACCTCAAATACATTTTAATAAGGTAATTTTAATAAAATATTGTTCCAGAATTACGGCTTGAATATAACCTAAATTCATGGTCGGAACGGCAATTAAAAAGTGTTTGCGTTTTCCACCCATACGGGAGTGTGTCAGACTAATATCATAAAGATAGGTGTGGTACCCATGAACAGTTAAATTAAAAAAGAACCATCACGCTCTAAGCAACGTGTATAACTGGCGTACGTTCGTGCTAGCAAATAATGTTTGCGCCGAGTACATCGCCTCGACTGGCCACTTGTATGGAGGTTATAGGTCGCCGTTCGCCATTTGACACCGCTGCACTCCCTGTAATTATCTTTTATTGGCATTTACGACTTGCACGGTAAGATATGTCGTCGGGTTTTCTTCGAATCATTGTTCTATGTAACCTCCGTCACGATATAATAGCTCACTGAGACAGGCCAGAGCATTTAATAGAAGACATTTTCAATCTGTCCATAGCCTACTGCTTACATACTACGCCTGTCGTTAGGTTATAGTGGTACATTTAAACCGGTTAATATTTTTAATAGTTTTTTTAGCAGTAAGAATAATAATGTCTTTGTATCTTTACTCTTTTTAGGGGTTCTGTAGTAGTTCATATCAGAAATATTAGTACTAAAACTAAATCGTAGAAGGTTTTACAAATTTTCATGTTGCCACTGGAGTAGTGCATCGCTTAAACGTCCTTTCTTGCGGTTTTTTTATGTAACTGGACATGGATGGCTGATACCGAACTGACCGTCTGATATTAGCCTAACATACGACATGGGAACTAGGTGCCATACCAGGACCTTCCTTATATTTCGGGTCTCCTCTTTCCCTAAAATATGGTTGAGGGAAGCGATGGCTGAGCCCGGCGTGATACTCGTGAACGGGGTTAAGATGGCCGGCATGGTCTTTACAAACAATACGAGATGAATTGTTGATTCTCGTCAATTCATATTAATTCTGTGTTTTTACCTGTGATTGCAAGCAGTGACAAATAATTTTGTAAACTTAGACTAAGTGGACGTTGAAAAAAATTCAACGGAGTTTCTCGTCAGTTCTTCTTCGCTGGAGTTGCTGAACTGGTTGATGATAAAGTGTTACAACTTCGGGTGCAGTGTACTGATTATGGATGATGAATAAACAATAAACGATAAACAACAATTAAAATCGTATCCTTGACTCCCTTCATCCTCCCCATGGTCCGACCACATTGCGCTGTCCGACCCCTCCCCCCCACCACCCCTCCATCCCTTCACCCCGCTCACCCCCTACATACAGAAAGGCCTCCGCGAGTTCGCAGTTCGTTTCACACCTGCGCCGTTCCCGTTTGTCCTTTGTATGCCGGATGTGCAGGTGGGAGCGAGACGCAAGATCGCCACCTTACCTTTCTCTTTCTAATTGCACGCCCAGACATTTAGTGCTACATTTGCGTACAGCTGATTGCAAACGTGCTCCAAAAATGGAAGGTCCTGGCATGGCACCATGTTCCCATGTGGTGTGTTGGTATCAGCCATCCATGTCGGGTCACAAAAAAATCTGTAGCCCTGTGGCGCGGCGCCTCGGTGCACGAATATCAAGGTTACGCGACAATAGGCACAATCGAGTTCTAGATGGGTTACCTTCCTCCCGTTGAGGCTGGATCGGATTCTACTTAAAATGTAGAAACCTTGTTCTACGACCGCAGTAATCTCAAAAGTATCATAAACTTCCTTACTTATTATACGATAGGATTAAACCAGCTCGGGTTGGTACCACCGCAATGATTGAAAGATGTTCGAAGCGGCAATAAAAATTGTCCATGTTTTCCATCCCGTTCAATATACGGAAGGTCCAGCTCGGCTACATTGAACTGGATGGAAAACAGGACAATTTTCATTGCCGCTGCGACCATCGTTCATTTAATGCGATGATACCAACCCGGTCGGGGTTAACCCTACCACCTAGAAAGTAAGGAAGAGGACCTACAGTTATACGTGGAATCTGAACCACGGCCAGCCTCAACGACTGAAAATGGTGACTCATCCACAACCTAACCGCGCTCAGAGGTGCTTTACAAAGCTAATCGAATCGCAAGGCGTCGCGCCACTGAGCTACCGAGGCTGACAAAATGACAGATGCCGTCGTCATATATACGCGTTGAATCCGAATAACAAAAGAACTCTCCACTAAACATGTACATACATGCATGCGGCCATGTACATGTGCGTGACATAACGGCAGAGCCAGCCGGACTCGCGTGTCGCCGGCAGCGCGCCGCGATCACGAAAATTGTCACGGACAAATTAGGGCCGTTCACACACGGTCAGCAGTAAAAGTTTACGAACTTGATTTGGTCGGACGAGCCAGTCACGCGCTCGCCCGCTGTAGGCCGGGAGACGGCGGCAAAAAAGATAACTTGAAAACCAAAAAATATTTGTTGTTATGTTTGTTCCTCTTAAGCTCGCCTTTGATACATGTTTAAATAAATTTGTAAATATTTTACTTTTCAGTGAAATTTAAGTCCACCCAAACAGTTCGAGGAGTGGTAGAAAGTAAAAAAATCATATCAAAGGTGCACATTTTGAATTATAGTATCGTTGTATAATGGTCGGGGCAAAAGAACTTTAGATGCAGCAATTTTTTTAGCCACCAGCAAATATTTTCTATTGATTTTTCATCATCTATTCCATACTGCACTCGGTATTGTCATATTTTATCATTTGCCAGTTCGACAGTCACAGTGAAGAAATGACAAGAAACTTCGCTGAATTGTAGCTGCAACACGTCAAATTTCATTACGCTAAATGAATATAAATTCACGAAAATGACCAATTCATGCAATTACAATAGGTCGTGACGAATATCAGTTTATTGGGCAAAGACTATGTCCGCTATCAAGCATGTCGCCAGTTGGAACAGACCAGTCCCCACAAACAGCACTTGTCCACGAGCATCACGCCCAGCCATCGCCTATCTAAATCATATTTTAGGGATACAGGTGACCCGAACCAAGCGCCTCTGCAAGCAAGGATCTCTTGTAGCGACTTCATACTGTGACGTAAACAATATCCGGGCGGGCTCTCGAACGATGCGACACCGAGATAGGATAGTATTTTCGGTTTACAACGGGTGCCTATTGCGTACCGCGCGGTGTCGAACTAGAATTCTAAACAGTTGCAATGGATGCTTCTGGCTTGGCCTGGCCTCTATTATTATTTGAGTCCAACCAGTTATTTAGTACTGAAACAACACTGTGTGGCTTGTCAATTCGACTGTATGTGGGCATTCATTTTAATGATTCAAACAGGGGGTTCATTGTCCGATGTATGGAATAGGCGACCGGGAGTTTTTAATGTTCGAAACTAGGCAATTAAAGTCAAGCGTCCATTAGAGTCGTGAGCACATTATTCGATCGTGGCCATTCGAGGTACAAGATAAATATCTTATAGTAATGCTAGCAGGTGCATTAAAGGGAAGGTAAACAATACATTGTTATCTTTGGACATTAACCCGAACGAAACCCAGCAAGTTGTGGTTTTATGTATGTTATGTAAGCATTCGCGTTCTGGGAAGTATGTAGACCATAATTAAACGGAACAATCGATTCATCAAAAAAAAAAAAAAAATCCTTCTTTTTTTAAGTGGGTTTAAAATCGGTAGTGATTCTGAAGTTAAAAATGGACAGATTTTACAAGAGTACGTGACAAACTGAAATAAAACAAAGCAAGCATGCGAAGCTAATTTGTTTAAGGAAATCAAAATAGGAACCGAATACTTTTTAGGGTCACGTACCCAAAGGGTGTCAACGGAACCCTATTACTAGGCCTCCGTCCGTCCGTCCGTCCATCCGTCCGTCCGTCCGTCCGTCCGTCCGTCACAGGGCTGTATCTCAGTAACCGTAACAGATAGACAGCTGAAATGTTCACAGAGGGTGTATTTATTTTGCCGCTATAACAACAAATAGGTAAAATTAAAAAATAATTAAAATTAAAGAGGGGCCCCATACGTCATTTTAAAGAAAATATAGATGCAATTACCTTGAGTGGATCGTAGCTTAAGGTGGCCCAACCCGGCGGGACTAACTCATTCGCGGGCACTGTACAAAACCGAGCTGTTGCGCTCTGGGGCCTTCTCTGTTTCATAGAAAAAGACAGGCTCCATGATGAGGAAGATGCAACACGTCCACAAAAAAGACAATGTCAATAGTGTATTATTTGGTAAGATTTACGAAAATTTTGATTTAAAAACGACTTAAAGCTAAAAGTAAACCCCGACCGCTGTAGTCAAAAATCTAACAAAACCCAAATAGATTATAAATCTTGATTAAATAAGCTATGTCTGATGACTAATTTTTTTAAGATTTTCTTACTTTATTATTGCGTAATAAACCACCAAAGTTATTGCATAAAACGCGCGAAAAATTCGAACTTTCGGACCTTATATCTTAGAAACCAAACACAATTATACAACGCCAACAGTCATCAGACATCTAGTTCGATCAAATAAAGTTCTTTTGAGCAAAATTTGGGATCACTGATAAGAAATATGGGCGTGATCTTCTTTCCCCGTTTGTATGGGGAGTTGAGCGGGTTGGGTCACCTTAATAGCGCGGGGACTTGTCTTGCATGCCAGAGGTCTAGGATCAAATACCAGCCCGTTAATGCAACACTTTTTTTCTCTTTCTGATTTGAATACATTTATGTAGAACTAGCTGAGGTACCCGGCTCCGCTCGGGTCAATGTCGTTTCGGAATGATATAGGGCTAAATTATATGCTAGATAGTAACCCAAAGGGCTGGTCCAAAAGGCTAAATTTTTAATACTTACTTGATATTTTGGACAATTCACACAATATATATTTTTTTATATGACTGGACATGGATGGCTAATACCAAACCTTCTGTCATGGTATTAGCCCAACACACCACATGGGAACTAGGTGCCATGCCAGGACCTTCCTTATATTGCACGGCTACATTGAACTGGATGGAAAACACGGACAATTTTCATTGCCGCTTCGACCATCGTTCATCCAATGCGATGGTAGCAACCCGGGCGGGATTAACCCTACCACCTAGTAAGTAAGGAAGGGGACCTACAGTTTAACGTGGAATCCGAACCACGGCCAGCCTCTCTCAACGGTCGAATGGTCACCCATCCAAGACCAGACCGGACGCAGCGTTGCTTAACTTCGGAGAGCGATCGCCGAAGTGTCGCGCCACTGGGCCATTGAGGCTGACAAAATAATTTATCACTACATAGTATAATCACTATCACTACATAGTATAAAACAAAGTCGCTTTCTCTGTCCCTATATCCCTATGTCCCTATGTCCCTATGTCCCTATGCCCCTATGTATGCTTAAATCTTTAAAATAACGCAACGGATTTTGATGCGGTTTTTTTTAATAGATAGAGTGATTGAAGAGGAAGGTTTATATGTATAATAACATACATTAAAAAGTGGAGAAATAGTGTTATTTTTGAGGTTTCTAGTGTGATGTCGTAAATAATTACATTTTTTCCGCTTACATTGCAAACGCAGGCTGAACCCTACGAGATTAATCAAAAGAATGTACTGAGTATTGTACACATTGAAAAGGTCTACAGAAAACTCCGCGATGGTATCTGTCTATCTCTTTTGGATATCCCTCAGTAATTTTTTTTTGTCATAGACTTTTTACGACAAATAATTGCTAATTTTCGAAGCAATTTTAACCAATACAGCATCAATCCTTATCCAATTAAATACCTTAAATATATTGTTGATTTAATATAGATCTATATGGACCTTTACAGCATATGATTTGAATGAATATTTTTGAAAATATTACAGATTTAAAAATTGCGGGACGCATCGTTTGCGGCGGTACCGGCCGCCGGGCCGGCGCGCGGGAGCGTGCCTGCCTACAAATAGCGCGTCGGAGGCCGAGGGTCTCCCTGCAGCACTTTGATTTTAGCAACGATCGGTCGGACGCTTTTATTATCGGAGCTCTTTACTATCTAATAATCATCTAATAATAATATCTAAGTTTTATTTTATTTTAAATATTTTAATGTAGGAACTCTACGTAAAAAGGGTTTATTTGTGTATCATTGTGTCAAAATAATATTTTTTTAAATTATATTATGCCCGTGCAAAGCCGGGACGGGCTGCTAGTTATTAATATATCTTTACACATTTTAGCCTATGTGTTCTTCTGATGCATAAGCTATTTTATTGTGAAGTTTCATTGACATCCATTCTGTAGATTTTACGTGGAAGAGTAACAAACATCCGTACTTATTAGTATGGATGTTTGTGCTTATAAGGATTTTGATTGAGGTAGAAAGTTTTATCCTGTCCACACTGCTCACGTTCCTGTCACGACAGCTACTACGCCCGCGGTACCCGCCCGCCCGTAATCTCGCGACTAGGCGATGTCCGGGGAGGCACGCGAAACTACGCACACGAATCGCGACCGGTCCAGTCTCCCTCTGACCCACCCGCAGAGGTAACACCCCGCCGTCGAGGCAAAAGGCACGGAAGTGGCGACCTAAATACATCCGTTTAGCGGCAGCGGAGCTTCCGAAGGTGGGCCTTCCCGCTCAACTCCCCATACACACGTGGAAAGAAGATCATGCCCATATTTCTTATCAGAGATCCAAAATTAGGTATACATAGTAAACCTAACTAAGCATTGTTATTACAAAATATATTTCGTTTTTTATACCTAGCACAATAGAGTTTATCTAGAATTACAATTTCGCAAACAACGTGTACTACGCAAGCAATAAATCCTTACTGTTACTACAGTTAGACGATTCCTGTGAAGATGGTAACCCTGTGTACGGATCAGTTTCTGTCGCCTCTCCCGTCCTTCGCTGCTCGATGCACCCCTCCCGGGAGGGACGCGGGAAAGTGGGAATGTTTTACGAGAGCCGTATTATTTGTCTTCATCCGCGCTGTCCGCTTCGCACAAAGCAAAACAGGGTAATAAGGTCCTCTCCCTTTGTGCCAGAAATGTTTCCGGTGTTGTTCCGTTTGAGCGTAAACTCGCAATCGTCATCGACTTCCCGTAATATTAAATGGGAGAGCTCTTTCGGGTGGGAATCTGACAGATTACTGAAAGGACACGTTCACAGATGGAAGGCTTCGCTTTCGAGGAAATATCTTCCGACCCGAACACTGATACACCCTTACTTAAGTATGATTACCAAGCACTTCTGATATTGCAATAAATGAAATATTCCGGGAGGTCACGACATTTTTGGTCACGATAAGGTAAATGGCTGAATCTAAGTTCAAATGTTAAAGAACAACCCTCTGATGCTAGGTCTGCCTGCGCCAAGTGGTTGCGTTATATATATTGGCAAATAAAACAAATGTTAGTACGTACCTCCCGATGGATATACTGATTGTCTAGAAATATTGATACCTAATAATTATACAACAATAACCGGTCGAGTTTCTAATTAAATATTTTATATACCTTACTTATACCTGTAACCTAAATCGCCTATAACTACGAGAAACCAAAGATTTGTTCAGTTTTGGTATTGCTAAGCAAGGATGTACTGTTACTTTCATGCTTCGTTATTTGCAGTCATTTACCTGATCAAAATATTGTTTGTCACTTTTCAGGGGCCTTATCTATGCAACCAGGTACTGGAACTGCAACCAGGCAGACGGACATATTTAGCTTCAGTGGATTGGTAAACCCAATTTCAGCCATTAACGTTATCGTTACCATTTTTGTCGCGACCTCCTAGTCTATAAACAGTAATCGTAAGTCAACAAGGCTTGCGCAATCTAACCTAACTTCACACATCCTACACGTTGCCAGTTGACCGTGGCAAGAAAAAATAGGACCAAGAATTTGTTGCATCAGAGTAATCTGCCAAATGCTAACCTACAATCAACTTTTCAAGCATGCGCACTCGTAATACAATCAACTGCAATCTACTTATATCAAGCACTAGCAGCCCGTCCCGGCTTCGCACGGGCTCCCGCCGCGGCGCCGCCCCGGCCGGCCGGTACCGCCGCAAACGCTACGTCCCGCAATTTTTAAATTTGTAATATCTTCGAAAATATTCATTTAAATCACATGATGTAAAGGGCCATATAGATCTATATTAAATCAACAATGTATTTAAGGTATTTAATTGGATAAGGATTGATGCTGTATTGGTTAAAATCGCTTCGAAAATTAGCCATTATTTGTCGTAAAAAGTAAATGACAAAAACAAATTATTGTGGGATATCCATAAGAGATAGACACATTCCATCGCGGAGTTTTCTGTAGACCTTTTCAATGTGTACAATACTTCGTACATTATTTTGATAAATCTCGTATAGGGTTCAGCCTGCGTTTGCAATGTAAGCGGAAAAATGTTATTTTTTACGACATCACATTGGAAACCTCAAAAATAACAGTATTTCTCCACTATTTAATGGATGTTATTATACATATAAACTTTCCTCTTCAATCACTATATCTATTAAAAAAAACGGCATCAAAATCCGTTGCATAGTTTTAAAGACTTAAGCATACATAGGGATATAGAGACACAGAAAGCGACTTTGTTTTATACTATGTAGTGATAGTGACTATGTAGTGATGATGCCACTATTACTCCCGCAGCAGTTAGGGGGTAGACCAGCACATCTGGACAAAACTGCTCGGCGCCTGGGACTGGAAGGCCTTGATCTAAATGAAGGCGGTTATAAAAACTTATGAAGAAAAAAAAGCTGCTTATTTAGGTCTTCACAATCCTCCTGAAATGGTCGGAATAATTCTCAACAATGAACACGGCGTTTCCGTCTGCACGATTATTCCTCCTTCCAAATAAATATTTAGAATATTTAGGAAATTTTATTGACATGCATACATGTATTGCCACAATAAACTAAGATAGTTTCAAACAATTTTCAGGCTAGATTAGTAGGTAAATGTATGTTTTATGGGCTATGTTCATTTTTGATTCTTGTTCATGGACGATAATGTTGCAAATAGTTATAATGTAAGAGAAGTATGCATTTGTAAAACATGTGAGTTATCATAAGGTTATATTGTGTTTCAATAAATAAATAAAACCGGTCAAGTGCGAGTTGGACTCACACACAAACACGTATACGATTTAACAAAATAAAAACCCCCGTTTTTTGTATTTTTATTTTTTATTTTACCTATTTGTTGTTATAGCGGCAACATAAATATATACTCTGTAAAATTTTCAGCTGCCTACCTATAACGGTTCATGAGATACAGCCCTGTGACAGACGGACGGACGGACGGAAAGCGGAGGCATCCTTTGGGTACGGAACCCTAATAAATGACAACTGTGATACCCGGGTTCGCTCTGGACAATATCGTTTTGAAAAGCGGTTTTTGGGTTGAAAAGTAACACACGTGATACAATAATACTCATAACTCTTACCAAGGTTTCACCGAAATCGGTTAAGCCGTCATGGGGTGATTTAATAACAAACAAATAAACTTTGAGCTATGAATAATATGAGTCGATAGGTAGGATAGAGTTCCATCCAGTACGTGATTAATTGGGATCACTTCCCTAAATCAACAGCCCAACGAGAATTCACAAAAAGGCCAACACACGGACTGTCCCGGGTTCGGACGCACGAAAACAATTTAGTGAAACGTTTTGAAATACGGCGCGGCCCTTTCGCTGAATAAAAACTGTTAATTTATGGGCTCAGGTTGGACCGCGGCGCGCCGGCGGCGACGGATTGAAATCCGAACGAAGAGTTACGCGGGACGTCCACGATAGATCGCTTCGTTATTGGTCGATCGCGACGACGACAAATGGAAGAAGCGTCATGTGGCCATATATATATTTGCTTATGCAACCTGACATGGATGTGTAAAATCACACAACTACCACTAGCGGCAATTTAGTAGACCACTATCAGCGGCGGCGCCCGCCACCGCACCTTACCGCGCGCCGCCTCCATTCCGCTTCGCGCTCCGGACCGACGCGCATGTCTTCTTCCGTCGCTCGTGTCATATTCTCTTTACATTAAAAATCAGCAATACATTCATACTATACAGTCCACACAGAAGTTTTTATTTACCTAGCTAAAGAAAGCCCTCACAGCTACATTGAACTAAATGGAGGAAACCACGGGCATTTTTTCATTGCCACTTCGACCATCTTTTAATTCAATGCGATGGTAGCAGTGGATTGATTTGATATTACATTTTGTGTAAATTGATTTTCAAAATGATTAATATGACACTTTGTTTTGTTTGATTTGATATTGTATTGTGTTTTAATTTAATTTCCAAAATTATTAAGGTTGTACTTTGTTTAATTTGATTTAGTATTTTGTTTTAATTTGATTTAAAAAATATATATTTTGTACTCATTTTGTTTCAATACTGTATTTATGTGATATTTCATTTTGTTATCATTGGATATTGGATAATGTGTTAATATTAAATTGTTATGTGTTAAAAATGTTCTAACGCCTAACGGTGAAAGGAATGAATAAATAAATAGAATAAACCCGGGCGGGCCACCTTCAGTTTTACATGGATTCCGAACCATGGATCAGCTCGGACTCGTGACGAAATGCACTTATGCAACTCAGAAAGAGAAATAAAGTTATGCACTTACGGTTGAACCCAGACCTCTGGCTACGAGCCAGTCATTACTCGCGACGCCGAAGTATGGACAACGGGGCCAGGTACCTCAGCTAGTCCAAATATATAAAACTCGATGTGTGAATGTTCCCTATGGACGGACGGAGTGACCGATTTCGATTACATTTTCAGATAAGTCTAGCTGGTGGCCCTGTAAAGTTCGGTAGCGATCGGATCAACAGATTTTTTTTATTCACGACCAAATCACATTCAAATCGAATTAAATCGCAAATCGCATCGCTCCCGCTTTAATAACAAATATAAATAAAATGGTGGCCCCCTTCAAGAAACGCGTTTTGTTTGGGTTAAATCTTGTATAATTGTACGGAACCTTTGTGTGCGAGTCAGACTCACACTTATAATAAATGTTTTACCAATCAACTTTATAAAGCGTTATAAACTGTTGAAGATTTCCTTTAGAATTTGCATTTGTCAGATCCGATAACTGCGCTTAAAAAAATGTAATCGACCCATACCACTGTACCGCTTGCATACAAGTTATCACATCACATTCATAAACGCAGGTCAAGCAGAGGTTCATACCGTTCATATAGTTATTCGATTTATTTTTTAAGTTCAAAGAATAATGTACTCAATGGCGCTTTAAAACAAGTTACCGGAGACAAATTATATGTAACTGTTATCATTAAACTAGTTGAATCAATAATGCGTTAAAATGCTACACAATGTTAATATTATATAATGCCGCTATGTCACAGTCGATCGACTGTGTTTGGTTAATGAAATGATATCGGGACGACCTATCCCTTCGTCGACCTACGCTATAGAAGCGGAAAAGAGAAGGTCAACGGAGGGACTACTGTAACACAGTAGAATTATAACGAAAATACTTCAACGACAAAATGTTCCATTCCGAATTCATTCCACGACCACTTAACGGATCTGAATATTAAGGTCCGGAGTGCTTTCGTGTTGGAAGTAAAGCCACGCTTATTATGCAGATAAGAATGTTCCGAAATTACCAAATTTAGCTGGCATAAATAAAGCTCCGTCTGAAACCCAAATCCAAGACAAATTCTCACAACGTGGATGTTTACCACCTATCGGGGACTCGAAAGGGAATGTTAAATGTAGCAACACGAGTCTTCTAATTTTAGGGCGAAATTCGCAAGTTCGTGCGGTATCCACACGAACATTAAGGTTTCGAGGTAATCCTAGTTGATTATAATGCTCACATAATGCCGCCGACATATATGCCCGAAGAGGAATTACTTCGCAACTTTTCATTAATCAAATATGTCACTTTTTCTGCAATTTAAGTTTTTCAACCTAGTAAACTTAACAGATATTGCAAAAGACTCTTTGTCTCATTAAATCATCGGACTAAGGAACTTAAAACTTTTTTTAATTTAGGAACTGCGTCATCGAGAGAGACATTTTTAATCCTCAAAGACACACATACGGAGTTGTAATCCCTAATAAATTATTTTTCTTTGCTTCCTCCATACTTACCTAATTTTGTTTTACTTTCAGCGCGGAATATGACCAGGACCTTACATAAGATGTGCCCGACGGCGCCCATGGGCTTTGGAACTTTAATGGGTGTGCAAAAACCACACACAGCATGTTTGAAGCTGGGTTCCTTTTACTTTGTGGAAAATACCTCGGCATAGGGGGTCAATTTCATAGTTGAGGTTTCCTCGAACCGATCCTTAGGTTTTCTAGAGGATCGGTTGGTTCTTTGGAATGTCGACAGTGAATGGGTGCATTCCCAGCCTGTTCCGGGCTCAGTGACATTAGAAAGCGGACGAAGGGAATACAGCTCCGATGAGCATTCTCCTTGGTAAAGACGAGTTGGAGGGTCTCTAGCGTGGAGACATGAAATAGGTGGGTCAGGTCTTGAGACCCACGGCTGCGTAGCTACTCTCCTCTTGTTGTATAATGTGTTAACTCGTTGGAAAACTTCGCTAGTGCGATATTCTCTTATGTTTTTGACATGTCGGACGTTCTAGTAAGTAGCGCTAAGTAAGTAGTAAGTTTGTTGGCATGTGATGTATTTATCAGCTCTTTGTCAAGGGCGCTATGTCGCCACATTGGATTCAGGGTTAACTCGGGGTCGTCGGCGAGACGCACGGCATGACGCTGTATCAAGTCCTTAGCTGATTCGTCTCATGCGAACAATACAAACCGTCATATCCTTTAGGGTAACAGAGCATCGCGTAACGAATAATCTCCGAACAGACGTTTTTAGGGTTCCGTACCCAAAGAGTGCCAACGGCTATCACTAAGCCTCCGATGTCTGTCCGTCCGTCCGGCCGTCCGTCACAGGACTGTATGTCATGAACCGTAATAGGTACGCAGCTGAAATTTTCACAGAATGTGTATATATAAGGTGAGTTTATAATAATCTACAAGCCTTATAGGGTTGATTCAGTATCTGATATAGAACAACTTTTGGTAAGAATGTAGGTATGTAATTTGTTTTGTTCTATTTGATTTTTTGAGAAATTTAAACGTTCTTCCCAGTATTGTAAACAACTTTTGCGAAGAAACTAGGTAAAATTTACAAATAATAAAAATTTAAGGGGGGTATGGGAGCCATACAAAAAACCTGATTTTGTGTGGTTAATCTTGTGCCATGGTACGGGACCCTTCGTGGGCGGGTCCGACTCGCACTTGGCCGGTTTATAACGTTTTAAGATAGGCGACGAGACGACCGTACGGAAGGCGGAAGGCGGTGCTTCGTCTAAACAATACGACACATCGGATACATTCGCGGGTTGTGTAAGTTTTCCAAAGGCTAAAGAGCTTAGTTCTTGACAAGTTCGACAACGGCAGAGTGGGCTGGCTCTACGTGGGACCGGTGAATAATGAATGGCGGATCCGAGTAGCCTCAGCGAACCCTTTTGTCCTTCCCTAAGTACTCGCTAAGTAAGTAGCTCCGGAGCTGTGATGAGTATTTTACTTGATAGGAGATTCGTTTTGCAACTAAGTGTAAAAAAACACCACGTCCCCTTTGCTCGAAAAAGTATGAAAAATAAATAAAAATTGTAAGTTGGCCACCACATAAAATTTTTAAAAGATTATTGGGATTGAAATAAAAAGAAAAACCATTTTCTTAATATCCTCTAAATCAAAAGTTAGACTTTCCCTACAACTAAATTCAATAATTTAGAGCAAAAGAATCGAATGTTTTGTAAGTATGTAATTGGAAATGGATGGCTATTATCACACCTACGGTCATGACATTAATTAACCTGACAGGTCAGATGGATCTAGGTTCCATGCCAAGACCTTCCTAATACACGATTACAGAGCATCGCGTCAAATTACACTAGACGAAAATATACATTTTAAAAATTAATATCTCGGTAACTAGACACTTCAGATATTTTTTGGTGGTGGAAGAACATGAGCATTACGCTCCCAAAATGAATGTTGTGGTCGTTGAAACACCCTGTACAAGAGGGACTAGCAGATCCCGGGGCTCCGCCTACGTGAAAGTCCAACGAAAACCTGTCTCAACCCTCAGGTAATTTGACGCGAGATAAGAATCATATAATTGACGGAAAGATCAAGTTGTACGTAGATACAAACCCCATTCAAATCGGGTGAGCTGTTTCCAAGTTATAAGCGGGCAGGCTGTCATAAGTCGATTTAGAGTTTACGAAGGTCCTGGCATGACACCTAGTTCCTATGTAGTGTGTTAGGCTAATATCATGACGGTCTGCTTGGTATTGGCATAATTATTTGACCAGTGAAGTTTCTTTGCGGATTCTTCACTGGTTGATCGAATCCTCGGATCAATCAAATTGTGACATTACTTAGTGTAGTTTGAATAAATGAAGTTGAATAAATAAATGAAATGAAATTAAATGTTGAAATGTTAACCATCCAAACTAGGTTAAAAAACAGCACTGTCTGTTTACCAAACTCATCTGAAAGGATAACACAGCGATTTGAAAGTGGCACGACACACCCGTTTCCCAACTTCGCATGCTCCAAACATTGAAACTTTCTCGCGATGTTAGGTTAGGTTACGCAAAGTAAGCACTTTGATGGCGTCTAGTTCAAAGAAAAGTCTCAAGTTACAATAGAATCCTCACCATAATATAGCCTTCGAAAGTGATGTCTTGAAGCAAACATCTAAGACTTGTAGACATGGAATTCGCGGAAGAGCGCTGAGGAACGAGAAACGTTGAGGAACTTTATCTTAATAAATATATTTCCATTTCTATTTATTTAACTGTTTGTTAGCCAAACTACACCTCTCTTTCACCACAATTGAATTTCTAATCTGTTCAAGGGAAGACAGTGGCTTCCACTAACGCTTTTGACTGACGGTTGAGGCCAACTGACGGTTGAGGTCAACTGACAGTCAATCCGGTTGATCTGTCAGTCAAGAGAAAACTCCCAGTTTTATGAAGTAGTGGCTTTCATTATCATAATCATGGACATTATGGAGCTAATTGAACTTTATTTAGATGAGATTCGTCACGAAAACAGCAGTTATTTAATCCACGAATCTAATCCTGTGGTGAAAGCGATTACATGATAACCGTAGGATTTGATTGTGGAACAAATTAGTTCGTTTTTCGATTGACTGTACCTATAATCGGCGATGGTGAAAGAGACCCTAGTTCATGTCACAATCTGATTGTCCGCGGATTGGATTAACTAAGGATCTGAATATGTGTTGGCTTTTTTGTTTCAGAAATGCGGTAAATTTTACAGCTGTCACTGCTCCAGGACTATGTTTACGGCCATTACTTTCCTATAAAAGTAAAGTTACTCTACTGGGATCATTTGTTTCATTTACGCGATAGTAAACAGTTTTGGAGTAGGTTTTTTACCTTTCTACATACAACGAAAGGTTTCTGTGAATGCTGGTTAAGGTGGGCCATCCCGCTCAACTCCCCAGGCAAACGGGGAAAGAAGATCACGCCCATATGTATTGTTAAAGATCCCAAATTTTGCTCAAAATAGCTTTATTTGATCGAACTAGATGTCTGATGACCGTTGGCATTGTAAAATTGTGTTTGGTTTCTAAGTTATAAGGTTCGAAAGTTCCAGTTTTTCGCGCGTTTTATACAATAAATTTGGAGGTGGATTACGCAATGATAAAGTAAGAACATCTTAAAAAGAATTAGTCATCAGACATAGCTTATTTAATCAAGATTTATAATCTATTTGGTTTTTGTTAGATTTTTGACTA
This sequence comes from Incurvaria masculella, assembly GCA_946894095.1. NCBI lineage: Eukaryota > Metazoa > Arthropoda > Insecta > Lepidoptera > Incurvariidae > Incurvaria > Incurvaria masculella. The sequence goes on along the minus strand of OX335650.1, from coordinate 2,007,326 downwards.
CAACGGTCGTGGTTTACTTTTAGTTATAAGTCGTTTTGTAATTAAAATTTTCGTAAATCTTACCAAATCATACACTATGCACATTGTCTTTTTTGTGGACATGTTGCATCTTCCTCATTATGGAGCCTGTCTTATTCATTGAAACAGAGAAGGTCCCAGAGCGCAACGGCACGGTTTTGTACCGTGCCCGCGAATGAGTTAGTCCCGCCGGGTTGGGCCACCTTAATAGACGCGACTGAAACACATCCGTTTAGCAACATAGAGCAATGGCACAAACGCAGTTAATTTAATACCAAATTGGCATACAGACGCGGCTCCACCCGCATTAGAGTCCAAGGAAAACTCAACTTCGATCATGTGTGATCCTACCGCTCACCCCTCCGGTAATTCAGTGTGATGGTGATTATAAATTTATATGTTGAGTTAAGTGCGTCGGCGGAAAGCAGTGGTTCCGTACCGCTGAAGGCCGGGAGGACTGGAGGAGAATTGGAGAGGCGTTGAGTTAAGCAATGTTTAGATACAAGCCGCATTAAAATATGGTTAGTGGTTCTCCAGTTTAGGTAGTCAGGGAGACAGAGACCAAACGCCCAGATGCCGGATTTAAAAAGTCTCGTTTTATATTAAATATAAAAAAATCGTTGGGCTATATACGTCATATACATGCCATATACGTGATAATGTTTAATTTTAACCGACTTAAAAAAAAGGAGGAGGTTGTGAATTCGTCGGAATCTTTTTTTTTTATTCATGAAAAATTTTCGACGATCAAGAAGTAATTTCCATTCATCATTAGGTACACCGGGTAACGTTTATTTCAACTAAAATTACATCTGAGATAGACAATATATACGGTAATTTGAATTATATTTATTGCACATGAAAATTTCTTCATTAATGAGACAATTAAACTTACAAAATAGAAAAGATTTCATCCATTTTTTTCGCTGCAAAGTACGTACATTGTATTTACAGTTACTTTGATTCTAAAGTTTACAACACCTTTAAAAATAAATCAAAATACCGTACAAAAAGCGAACGAGATTACAAAATTGTTAATTTAGTTTCCGGTATTTGTCTTCGTGCAATCATCGCAATAAAAACAGGCAAACAAAGATAGCTCTGTCTGCAAACGAATTACCACAATAAAACAGGGAAAGAGCATAAAAGTCCAGTATATTTTCTCTTTGGCCGGTCATAAAATCTTCCGCGGAGAGTAAAGTCGGCCTTTATAACGGCCGGTACACGCTGCCTCGGTCGCCGACCACAGATCCAATTGATTGCAACAGCCAGAAGCGATACCAATTACTTATTCTGTGGCGATACTATGGTCTATGAATCGTGCATGTGTAAAAACCGGCCATGAAGTGCGAGTCGGACTCGCACGCGAAGGGTTCCTTACCATTACGTAAGATTTGGCCCAAATAAATCACGTTTCTTATGACGTTTTTTATTTTAACTGTTTGTCGTTATAGCGGCAACAGAAATACATACTCAGCTGTCTACCTTACGGTTCATGAGATATAGCTCAGAAGGACGGACGGATGGACAGCGGAGGCTTAGTAATAGGTACCGTTTGGCACCCTTTTGGTACGAAACCCTAAAAATGGAGAAGAAAACACTATTATTGTAGGTGTCTGATGTGCGACCTCACCTCAGAACCGTCAAAACTGTAATTCCTGGCAAGTTTTTTATGAAATATTTAGGACTCTTCTACGGTGCAGTTAAAATAAGAGTTTTCCTTCAAACATTAAGAACGGCTCGTAAGCTGTAAATTAAATATTATAGGTCAGTTACGTAGCACTCGTAATCGTAGAGCATTCATGAAACGATGTATGTCTGTAGATGAGGCGAAGGAGGTGTGCTGTGATCGTACCTTATGTTGCTCTATCATCTCTGACTACCCCTCCGGGAAAGCGGCGTGACGGTAAATATGTACATGTGCATAGGTTGTGTTATTGTTACTTTCCCACGACTTCATTTGATTAGATTTATTTGGAACAATTTATTTTCGAAAGAATATCGGGGTCATATAGTAATTTCAATTACATATATTGAGTATAGGAATTTTTCAAATTTATTCTGTTTTATTTAGGTTAGGTCGCCTATACGCCACCTATCGTGATAAATAAGCACTTGACTTCCCCGTTATAAAACTAGACATTAATGCATGGATTTAAATGGATAATTATCTAGCAAGTTACGTAGGTGGGCTCACTACTGTCACTCCGCATACAAATATCGGAAGACGATTTCTGTGGTTTTATTCGCAGTCGGCGTGCAAAATTGTGCTTGGCCAATTGTTTATTCTTTATTGTTTATTGCTTATTCATCATCCATAGACAGTAAGTACACTGCACTCGGATTGGTCATATTTTATCATTAGCCAGTTCGGCAATCCCAGCGAAGAAGAACTGGCAAGAAACTCCGCTGGTTTTTTTTTTCAACGTCCACTTAGTCTAAGTTTACAAAAGTATAAAGTACAACAATTCATGTCATAACAAATATCATCATTATTTGTAAGGACTATGCCCGCCATCTAACATGTTCCCAATTGGAGCAAGCCCGTCCCCACAAACAGCACCCGTTCACGAGCATCACGCCGGAGGGGACGCATCATAAACTCGAAAAAGCACAAGGTCCAAAACCCATACCGTCCAAAACACTAATGAATACGTAACTTTTTCAATTAGGTTAGGTTAGGTTAGGTTAGATTATAATATTTGCATTTATAAATATATGCAAAAATACATACTTTTGGATGTTCTGGGTTTTGGACCTTATGCTTTTTGGTCTTTATGAAGGCGACCCACGCCGGACACAGCCATCGCCTCTCTCAACCATATTTTAGGGAAAGAGGAGACCCGAACCTAGCGTCGCCGCAAGCAAAGCGAGGCACTATGGATGGGCACACAATGGACAAAGAGAGCATTCCTTAAAATTTTCAAATCTCAGAGCCTCGTAGACTTCACGACAGGCTTAAATAAAAAATATATATGCAGGAGCGTGTTCTCTTTCAGCACGCACTCACCAGTGGAGACAGTGTCGCCGGCCTGTGGCTCGCCCGTGCAGCCGACAAGGCATCAATATTCAAATGGCGACCTACGCTTTGGGAGCAACGTGCCGCCCTCGCCTCGCCGTGCCGAGCGGGAGACAATCTGCAGAGCACAAATCCACTCACCCCAGTCTTCGATTTACCCACTCTGTGATACGGTTCATATTTTCATGGTGATTACATTTTGAATAGTGAGTAATTTATTTACTTATTATATGCTCGGCGTTTAACTTGAAAATGATAAAAAGTTGATCGGATCCAGCAAAACCTTTAGAATGTGTTAGGTTAGGTTAGGTTAGGTCTTCTGATCTTTCTGCACTCAGCACGACGAATGATACGCATGTAAATAATATAATATTTAATTAAATTATGTAATGAGTGGTTTTCGGCGCTTAAAACATTGTGAACAACTGTTCCTACTATATAATTACTCCCGTGCATGTGGTAAGTATCGACTAAGGGATTGATCGTTTGCAGTTCAGAGTGGGCAGTCTGAGTTCTCACCGAAATTGGCGTTTACGGCAAACCGATCGACTGGCGTTTTCTCCAAACTCCATACAAGTTTTTACTAGATATTCTGTGGTTTTACTCCTTCAAGCTGTCAAAGTCAAACGCGGACTTCCGATTTGTATGAAAACGCGGAGTGGACGTAAACGGCAACGTCGACGTATTTACGGCAACGTTGAGTTAGCTGTCAAATCAAGCTCGGACTCACAAATGTTAATTCCCTTAACGCCCGCTGCGCGCGCTCATCAATTTCTCCATACATTTGAAAACGCCAGTCGATCGGTTTGCCGTAACGCCAATTTAGGTGACAACTTAGACTACCGGCTCAGGTGACACGTAAAACCATAGTTGCCCTATCCCTTCCTTATGCTTCCCGCCCGGCATGGTACCTTGAACGATGAAAGAAGCGGCAATAAAAATCATCCATGCTTTCCAGCGAGCATGGAATGACATTACACCTAGATTCCATGTGGTTTGTTGGGCCAATAGGACTAATATCATGATAATGTGTGATTAGTAGACAGACACCCATGTTTAGTTATAGAGGACGCCAGAGAGACGCTAAGCTCCTACATATTTTTGGACGAGTCCATTTCATAATGAACTCGTCCACCCGTTGTTGTATGTTGGCAGTCAGGCGACACCATTTCATGATGGACTAGTCCACCCGCTGATGACTGCTTTCGGTGACGTCTTTGCTCAGCTTGCTCCCCTGAGCGGCGAGTCTTATCACTATCGCTTAAAAAATAAAAATATTCTACACATCATGACGCAAATATGTTGCCTTTATTGCAACCGTACATGTCTTTCGCTTTCAGTATCGTAGGTGCTGATTTTGGTCGTTTTACGACCACGTTAAAATGCTATCTAATATAAATTATCTAATAAGAAATAATGAGAAAATTGCAATTTTACACATTCGTTATTGCCCTGTTTGCATCTGTTTTTCCTCGAAAAACTCATTTCGAGGACGGTTCCTTAACAAGGTGAGCGACGGGCGAGCGGATTCCGCTTTATATTCAGCGAGTGCGACGACGGAGAGTCGGCGAGCAATTTCACGATAATATAAGTATTCCAAGTCTTATTAATCCGCGGGAGATTCGCGGCGCGCGGACCGAATGCGAATCGCGCACTCCGCTCCTAGACTAGGAGGTCGCGACGAAAACGGTAACGATAACGTAAATGGCTGAAGATGATTATATTGTTTATTGTTTATTGTTTATTCATCATCCATAGACAGTACACTGCACTCGGATTTGTCATATTTTATCATTAGCCAGTTCGGGGAAATCCCAGCGAAGAAGAACTGGAAAGAAACTCCGCTGGTTTTTTTTTTTCAACGTCAACTTAGTCTAAATTTACAAAAGTATTTAGACTCACAGATAAACACGCTAAATTAATATGAATTGACGAGAATCAGCAATTCATGTCATATGCAACAGTTACACTGACAAATATCAGTTTATTAGTAAAGACCATGCCCGCCATCTAGAATGTTGCCAATTGGAGCAAGCCAGTCCCCACAAACAGCACCCGTTCACGAGCATCACGCCAGGCACAGTCATCGCCTCTATCAACCATATTTTAGGGAAAGAGGAGACCCGAACCCAGCGTCGCCGCTGTACCAGCTGTACTAGCCAATGCGAATGGTTTGATTGCGTTAAGTTCCTGATCTTTATGGAATGAGAACATGAAAAAAAATATGTATAATTCCAGCTATCGTTCTACCAAAACAGAAAGAAAAATATTACAGAAATTGATATTTTATGCACGGAAAAAATATTTGAAGTCAGGTCTCAAATATATTCTTTTTCAAGTTTGCGGCTTATATAGATATTACATAATATTTAGTTTCATACCATTTTAAAGATCATAACATTGTCTACCCATTCAGCGAAGAACATGTTTAACTTTTCCCAATTTATTTAACGAAACAATAAAAAAACCGGTTTCATGCGTTAGCGGGTTGGTCACATTTGGAAAGAATTATTCCGAGCTGCTCTAACTAAGCGACGCCGGGCTCTGGCTATCTCGTTTTAATCGCAAACATTGGTCTTAATTGTTTAGCTATGAGGATGCTCTGAAACTGGATTCACAAGATAAAGACCAACCCTCTGAAGCTAAATGTGTCAGTCTGTCTGCGCCAAGTGGTTGTGCTACGTAGATAAGGTTCCTGAAAAAGTAGTCATGGTGACAAAACTTATATATGATAAGTTAAATGGCTGCAAATAACGAAGCGTGAAAGTATCAGTTGCTTACTTGCTTAGAAATACCAAAACTGAACATATTTTTGGTCGCATTTCGTAGTTATAGGCGATTTAGGTTACAGATATAACTTTAGGTATACTTAAGTATTTAGTTAAAAAACCGACTGGTTATTGTTGCATAATTAATAGGTATCAATATGTTCAGACAAACAGTATATTCATCAGCAGGTACATACCACCATCTGTTTTATTATAGGCAATTTAGATAACGCAACCACTTGCGCAGGCAGACCGACATATTTAGCATCAGAGGGTTGGTCTCTACCATGTAAACCCAGATTCAGCCAATTGCCTTATCGCGACCAAAAATGTCGTGACCTCCCGGAGTATCCGGAATCACGGCGATCGCCGTTCCGGTTGAGACGTTCGCGGAGAATTGAAACGTTATTTGCGTATCGCGCGGCCGAGATTTACGCGGCGAGCGCGCGGATTCCGCGGGAAAAGTGCCGTTTACACGGATCGGCGGATAGGGCAAGACGGGTGAAGTGGAGGAGTGGAGTGACAATCGAAACGTGGCGTCAGAGTAGCCACGAATGAGTGGTATTTACTGACCGTAGTGAGGGCCGAGTGCACGAAAGAACAAAAAATCAAAGTCAACGTCAAAGTATGAATTAACACGTCACTTTGTGTGGACAGTATGGAAGGAACTCTATGCGGTTCACTAAAAGTGACGTGTTTAAACATTGATTAACTCTTAGGGGCTTAGGGTGGAGTGCACAGCATGTCCGGTTAACAACAAGATTCAAATCAAATTTAACCATGGGCAGCTGTTAAAAGGCAATTTGGTGTGCACAATCTCCGATAGGTGTTAAAGTTGCCAGTAGATAAAACGGTATTTTTCATCGAAGTTATTTTTCCTTGCTTTGCGCAACGCCTATACGAGTGTCACTGCATATTCACAGCTCGCCAGCGCCCTAGGGTTAGCATAGCCTCTATTATGCGTAACAAATCACTTATCGAAAAATCGCTAAGATTATCGATGCCGCAGATTTACATCATTGAATAGAGCAGGCATTTGAAGGACACTTTAAGTGATTTGTAACTCGTAATAGAGGCTCTCGGCAGTCGCAAGGCCAATCGCCCGCCGCATCTATTACGTGAATTGCGTATCGACGAATGCCACTGATGTACGACCCGTGTAAGCAAATGAGGATGCACACGTGTCGACCAATGTCAGTGCCACATAGGCGCAGTGTCGTGAACGCGTGCTAGTGTGAGCAAATGCGGCGGTGGCACTGCTTATCTCCAGCTCCCTCAAAATAAGGTGAGCAGGACAGTCGCAACGCCTATGAGAGTGACACTGCATATCCACCGCTCTGAGCAACCGACTTAACACATTAAGAGGTATGCCTACCAGCTCCCCTTAAAATAAGGTGAGCAGGACAGTCACAACGCCTATGAGAGTGACACTGCATATCCACCGCTCGGAACAACCGATTTAACACATTAAGAGGTATGCCTACCAGCTCCCTCAAAATAAGGTGAGCAGGACAGTCGCAACGCCTATTAGAGTGACACTGCATATCCACCGCTAGGCGCAACCGACCTAACACATTAACGAGTATTGATCTGTTAGTGACGGCGAAATTAACCTCTTAATAGATTCAATCTCACCGATGGCTCTACCCGATTGCAGGGTGATGAAAACTTCGCCATTAAAGCCGACTAATTGTGGCAATTCCCGGCGCGGAGAGACGTAACTGTCTTCAGGGGGCCGAAAATAAGAACATTTCAAAGAGCAGATTTATCTTGGCGGAGAGCGCACTTAAGCCGTTAACTGACCCGCAAAATAGATAACGTAATAACTTGGGTGGCGAAGAAGTGGGTGAAGTGTGCATTTAGTCGCTCGTAGTAAGTCTACCGTGAGGAAGACAACCACGTACCCTATGTGGCACGCGTACAGGCATGTAACTTTATTTCTTTTACACCGCAGAAAGACAGTGATGAACAGACACATTAACTAAAGAATGCTTAAAAAACAACCGCAAAATTTTGCCAGGCTTCGTTTTTTGAGGTTCTATCCGTGTAAGAACTAGCCGAGGGCTTAACTCTGGTTTGTCAAAACGAAAACCAGTTCAGTAGCTGATGTATATTAAAACGGACACGGCTACATAAAAATCAAAGGGACAATTATTTATTGCCGCTTCGCCCCATATTTACATCCAATGCAATGAATGGAAACAACCCGGGCGGGCTTACTTCCTACCACTTAGTAGGGGAAGAAGGCCCACAGTTTACATGAATCCCGAACCATGGAAAAGCTCGCATTCGTGACGATATTACATATCCAACTCAGAGAGAGAGAACATTGTGCACGAAATGGGCAGGGATCGAATCAATGATCTCTGGCATGAAAGGCCAGTTCCCGTGCACGAGCCGCCACAAATGTACAAGGAAACATTAGGAATAACTAAAATAAGTCTAAAAGCTAAAGCACCCGGAAGCCTAAAATAATATTCTATCTCTACAATTTTGCCTGCCTTGTTGCTCGAGGCCGCCGAGAGCGCTGCCTGGAATATTAAAACCGCCCACAACACAATATGCTTCAGAAATCTAATTACTGTAGTGATCACGTTCCTCAGGAAATACTGCAGTCATAACAAATATGCGCTATGCACTTTATAACTCACCTGCTATAACGAAAAATTCACCAACCACTTCAAAAGGATGAATAGCTTTGCTGACCTATAATGTTTTATTTCAAATTATTTGTTTTAATATCGACAGGCCGCCTATGCTGATGTATCTAAATCATATTCCAGTATGGTTATCACTGTTCATATTTGTAAGTTTTTTTTCCAGAAGCAGTTCACTTGAGTCCGTTTTCACCACATCCAGGTACAAAAATCCCAATGTTATCTTTCGGTTACACCATGTAAATACGCAATCGAACCAAAAGTTATCAATCGAATTTCAGGTAGCTGGAATTCGAGGTTGATGACAGGTTGATGACAGTTTTGACTATATATAAAATAATGTAGCAAACCTAACCTAACTTAATCCTCCATAATCCAAAATCTAACAGAAAGAAACAAATAGATCATATATCTTGATTAAATAAGCTATGTCTAATGACTAATCTTTTTACGATGTTCTTACTTTATCATTGCGTAATCCATCTCCAAAGTTATTGTATAAAACGCGTGAAAAATGCGAAATTACGGACCTTATAACTTAGAAACCAAACACAATTTTACAATGCCAATGGTCATCAGACATCTAGTTCGATCAAATTAAGCTATTTTGAGCAAAATTTTGGATCTCTGACAAGAAATATGGGCGTGATCTTCTTTCCCCTTTTGTATGGGGAGATGAGCGGGATGGGCCACCTTAAACGCGGCATATGGCGTACGCCAGTGGCGTAGCATGGGAGGGCGGAGGGTGCGGTCCACACCGGGTGGCACTTTGACGGGGGCGGCATTTCACAGGTGGCGGAAAAAAATATTTCCTTCAAACATGTTTCGTCAATGTTTTGTTGTTTTGTTGTTACAGGAACAACATTTTATGCATGGGTGAACTGCTGCAAGTTTCTTCAATAACGGTTATTTAGGAAATTAATTTTGATTTGATTTTAATTGAAATAAAATCTCTTCTTCCCAATTGTTTGTACTTCGCCGTAATGACCGAATAAGAGACCGCGCTTTAATTTTATGCACGGTAAAAAGGCATATTTTATGATCAATCACAAAAATAAGAGGGCGGCAAATTTGGGATCCGCCCCGTGCTCTAGTGACTTATGCTACGCCACTGGCGTACGCCAGGATCTTAGATATAGCCCGATTTCGATGCGGTACGTACGTACGTAGCTTGGTCCTTCTCATCAATTAAAGGCTGCTTGCCATCACACTAAATCACCTAAGGGGTGAGCAGCGGGGTTAAAAAAATACGAAAGTCGGGAACAACTCAGACGTTAATGCGGGCGGAGCCGCGGGCATTTACTGGTGCTGTGGAAAGGAAAATCCCAAAGGCCAAAATAAGCAACTGTAATTGTATTCACCACGAGGATTTCGTCATGGGTGCCCCTTGCTGCAGGACTGCGGCCTCTGAAAAGGAAAAAAACAAGTTTATCAATTTTGTTGCACACACACACACACACAGTGTTAACGAAGTTTGTTACAGTACGAAGTAAAGGAAATAATTTAGTAGTTGATGACAGAAAAAAAATATTAAGATTATTATACACGCCAATGCGTATGAAATGGGAATATGAAAAAAAACCATGCATAATTTTAGCTAACATTGTTTATAATTAAAATAATATTTTTTTGGATGGAATAAAAATGATGAAGTCAGGTCTCAAACTTATGCTCAAGTCTGCTGTTGATATTGACAGTATCTGATATTGATTTAAATATCATTTTAAAGAGCATAACATACTGGTTAGCCCGTAATGTCTTCGCTTAATCTATGGCTGTGTGGTTCTATGCAATGTGCATGACCCTAGTCCTATCCTTGTTCCCCGCATACACATGTCCCTCTCTCTTTCTCCCGATGGAGCGAAGATTGACAGCGTTTGCTGAAAAGGCTGAAAGGCCCAGCTTTCAGTGAAATTTTTGATACCGCGATGCACGGACATGCCACGCCATCGTAGCACCGGTTCCCGCCAAAACTATCTCGCCGCCGCCGGGTCCTTAGGTACCCAAGAGTACCTCGCCAGTACCGCGTGTGCTCGAAACTCGAACAATCCAAGGGACGTTCTGTGCTCTTCATCGTCACATCGACGCAGCGTTCCTGAACCGCATCCTGTGGGAGAATGAGAAGCGTGGTGAGCAACCCGCACACTTCTGGAAGTCTCCATCGTGGTGAGTCGTCCCACCTTCATTTATCCAACCCCTAGGAGATTGTGCATTTCATGGGTCCACATACCTTTTATTTTTTGCGAACCTATATAGGCCTCCCCTTTCCAAAACATACAAAAACCCAGCGACCTACCCGCGCCACCACATACACTACCAATTTAGTTAACTTTTAAAAAACCGGTTTCACGCGTTTTGCGGGTCGGTCACATTTCGAAAGATTTATTCCGAGCTCCTCTCACTAAGCGACTTCGGGCTCTGGCTATCTCGTTTCAACCGCAAACGTGTTTCGAAAATGTTTAGGTATAAGGATGTTCTTAAAACGAAACGTTCAAACGAAGAACTGAACGAAACGTTTCTCAAAATCATATCTCTGCCGCAACGCCAATATACATTTACTGTCTGCCGGCGGGTGTCCTTCGTTAACCTACCTGACAGTCTTCAAGCGTAATTTGAACAAGCTGGATAGCTCAGCGATAGCGATAGCCCGTAAATCAGTTGGTATAGTGCCTCGCTGAGCGTGGTTTCGCGAGGCGATGTGTATTCGCCTTTTCTGAGGACCTTTGGTCCTTAGTACAACCGGTTTCTCATAATAAAAAGTTTCACAATTGTGTTTTGTTGCCACTACGCTAGGCTGCCTTGCCTTACTGTAATTGCCTGGGTTTAATTCCGACATGCACCACTGTCTTTCTCTTTCCGAGTTCGATAAGTGCATTTCGTCACGAAAGCCAGCTGCTCCATGGTTCGGAATCCATGTAAAACTGTAGGTCCCCTTCCCCTACTATTTGGTAGGGTTTAAGCCCGCCCGGGTTGGTACCATCGCATTGGATGAAAAGATGGTCGAAGGGGCAATGAAAAATTGTCCGTGTTTTCCATCCAGTTCAATGTAGCCGTGCTCATAAAGGGAAGGTCCTGGCATGGCACCTAATTCCTTAGGGAATGTGGTGTATTGGGCTAATATCATAACGGTAGTTGTGTGTTATTAGCCATCCATGTCAGGTCGCATAAAAAAAAAGTTTTATGTTATCTGACATGGATGGCTTGAACCACACAATTACCGTCACGATATTAGCCCAATACACCACATTCTCGAAGGAATTAGGTGCCATGCCATGACCTTCCCTTTATAATGCCACCTATATAATTACGTTTGAGCAACCTCAACAACAAGATATCAATAAGATTCCTGTATGGGATTTTGACCAAATACTTGCATATATTTTTTTTTATTTTAAAAATTCACACACATGAATAGGGGGTTTCACATACCGTGCGGGGTAGAATACAATATAAAACCCACCATGTCTCTCCCCCGCATATAATTTATCCTTGATCTCTTCTAAAATAAGAAAAAAAAATACGTATAATTTAGCGGTAATTTTAAAGATAGTTAAGAAATGTTTATAAAATAGTCTTCTTTCGTGGCGCCGAGAGTACAACAAATGACCCCGTACCGTATAATTACGCTTAAATATTTTATAAATGTTTCAGGTATAAATGCAAACAGAAAATATATAACGTGAGATGGAAGAAAATCGTTTTCCAAAAGTTAGATTGAATCTCGGAGTGGTGGAGAGAATGATAGGGTAGAAAAGAAAGGAAATTAAGGAAATTGTGACAAAGGAGAGCCCTCACTCGATTCAGATACGTCCGAACTCACACGTTTAATGGCATTCAGTGTACGTCATTTCAGATTTATAGATTTCTAACATCACATTGAGTACTAGGAGTTATATCTTATACACAAATACACTTTATTACAAATACACACAATTATTATTTACAGTTTTTTCTTAAATAAATCATGGTAAACTGTGCTTATATATTGCTTAGTGAACGGGAGTAAAAACCCCTTTTCAGATGGTAAATAAGGGTGACCCACAGATTCTTTGTCGATCAAATTTCTTAATGTGTACTCATTATTTTAAAGTAAAATTTAAAACATAACTTCATATCATTACTTTTGAAGCTACACAGCAATTTAAGAATTTGTTTTAAATAAAAAATAAAAACCGGTACATTTTGTATGAAACGATTTTGGTCTCATCCGTCAGTTGACTCTGTATGTCTAAATCCTATGGTTAGTAGAGTCCTCTAGTTGCCGCGGCGCGGTCAGTGCAGTTGTGATATGCCGCCGGAAGTGGTGTCGTCGGCGTCGACGCGGAGCGCGCAAGGGGAAAGAGCCGGAAAGCGACGCTCACAGGCGCGCTCGGCGCGACGCTGCTGTGGCGCTTGCCGTCGGCGTTGCCGGCGCGATATCGCATACACATGCACGTGTACTGCCGATAATAAGGGTCGGCAGCGACGACACTATGCTCTTGCCTCGTGCGCGAGCGGGAGGCAACGATACGGCGTCAGTGAGGGAAAAGGTTAAACATAAATTAATATTCCTCCAAATACGACCAACCCGAAAACCATTTTTTGCATGGAAACTGAAATGAATGGCTAAATTATCAAATGTACTGTCACGACGAAATCCCGAAGGAATTACGTCGTGACATACACATACCGTGACCAAGGCTACATTGAAATGGATGGAAAATACGGACAACTTTGCGTTACTGCTTCGACCTGAATGAATACTAGCGACCCGGACCAGCTTCGCCCGAAAAGCACTAATTTATATAGCCCGATTACTCCTGATGGATGGATGGAGGCCGTCATATGACGAGTTTTAAAACTAAAATATGTTACAGAAAAACGCAATGTGTTCTGTAAACCCATAGTAGTGCGTGTTGTATGGGATGACAGGAATGAGAGAAATTCGTTCCATGCCCCGTTGCGGTTTTAATGTGATTTACTCGCGAATAACAAAAAAATAAGAACAGAGTTCCACATAGGAGCAGTGCCCATTGTAGGACATGTACCTGTAAAACAGGCCATGAACTTAAACGTGACCTTCTGAAAACAGTCTGTAACTGAGAGACTCCAGGCCATGGGTGAGTTTTGGGTCTCAACATGACGGACTGTATCGAATCCGAAACGCCAACAATTACCTGCCTACTGACTAGAGACTGCTTTCCTATGTGGTAACAGTATTCCATCAGTCATGATATTAACTCACCTTAATTTATGTACGTTGCAGGCCTACGTAAAGCTGGAGAGAAAACATGGACAATCGCGATGGTACCAAACCGGGCGGGCTTTTAATTCTACCACCTAGTAGGGGGTGGAGACCTACAGTTTAAATGGATTCCGACACATTGAATAGATCCAGTGATATACGCTAGTAATATAATAAGCCTATGAATAGATCACATTCGTTACGAAATGTGCTAATCCAACCACAAGTAAACTTGCGTATCCAACTCAGAAACAGAACGAAAGTGGTGCATCAACGGGGTGCGGATCGAACCCATAACCTCTCGCATGAGAAACGAGGCCCCGCGCCCTAATCTACCAGTCCAACCCTTAATTAAAGTGCGACCGTTCTACAGTTACACGGCGGAGTTGTCTGTCTCGCAGCACGTCACCCGCGCCCAAATCCCAGCCGAAGGGGCGAACGTGTAAAATTATCCTGCGGTTATTACCGAGTCGGGCGCATTCCCTCGCTGCTCCTTGGTTATTTTCGTTCGAGGCCGACCGGGTGGCGGCGCGGGGGACGGCGACTGGGGGTGGTGCGGCGGTGCGCGGGCAGGGGGGGGTGTAAGTCTGGTGAAGTCGCGCCGCGGCCGGGTCGAGCGACGCGCCGACTGATGTGGAGGGCGCACTTTCGTGTTCGGCAACCCGGAGAGACATTCACGGACTTTTCGCAAATATCCGAACGCGACGCAATCTTGCTTCTTTCACGCTTGTAGCGTATTCTACAAACTGACCAATTCGGATGCAACGCTGCAAACGGAAATTGTGTCGCCAGACGCACGTTAGAGCTGTCATCTGTCACTCGTGATTACCAATTTGCGAATTTCGCGCTAACTTGCGCCAGCGTTTGCGTTAGCGTCCGTTATCACTTACGCAAAGAGTCCGTGAATGTCTCTCCAGGAGGAGAAACAATTGCGAATGGTAGGTACAAAAAGCGAGTTAAATAAAAAACCGATACAAATAATTGCCACTGAAAGATTAAGCAGACAGCCGGCTTACGAATGCACAGACTTATTTGCTCCAGTCCTCCCGGCCTTCAGCGGTACGGAATCAACCACTGCTTTCCGCCGACGGAACGTTCGGATCTATCGAATTACAATGTAAAAATGTATATTAGTGATTTTATTTTTCAAACGATCGTAGACTAAGACAAAAGGAGGCAGCGTTATTAAGCCCGCCCAGGTTGCTATCATCGCATACCGTCGAACCGTTTGAAAATACCTCATTTCAAGTCTCATTTTTTGTATGGAAACAGAAATGAATGGCTAAAAGAAAGGAACTCTCTGCTTAAGGTGGCCCATCCCGCTCATCTCCCCATACAAAAGGGGAAAGAAGATCACGCCCATATTTCTTGTCAGAGATCCAAAATTTTGCTCAAAATAGCTTTATTTGAGCGAACTAGTCTGATGACCGTTGGCATTGTAAATTTGTGTTTGGTTTCTAAGTTATAAGGTCCTAAAGTTCGAATTTTTCGCGCGTTTTATAAAATCATTTTGGAGGTGGATTACGCAATGATAAAGAAAGAACATCTTAAAAAGATTAGTCATCAGACATAGGTTATTTAATCAAGATTTATAATCTATTTGGTTTTTGTTAGGTTTTTGACTACAGCGGTCGTGGTTTACTTTTAGCTATAAGTCGTTTTGAAATTAAAATTTTCGTAAATCTTACCAAATCATACACTATGCACATTGTCTTTTTTGTGTACATGTTGCATCTTCCTCATCACGGAGCCTGTCTTATTCATTGAAACACAGAAGGTCCCAGAGCGCAACAGCACGGCTTTGTACCGTGCCCGCGAATGAGTTGGGCCCGCCGGGTTGGGCCACCTTAAACATCGTATGTTCGCCCATTTTATTCTAAGATTTTTTTTCTCCATTGTCAATGATACATTTTTTTCAAAATTTTATTGCAATGCGTAGGTTCCTAGATATTGTTGTTTGACCGAATGAATACGAAAAGGAAACCTTTTAAATGTTGCATTCACGAATCAAATGCCGGCACAAAATTAAAAATGTCACATCTTCATTGTGTGGCTCAAGACGCTGAGCAGAAACGTGCGTCCTGTCGTCGGCCCTTCCTCGCGCAGGTCTGAGTTAATTTGCAGAGCCCATTAAAAAGGCCGACGCACCGTTAAAGACTTCATTATCCTCGACGATACTCCGGCGAGCGCGGTCCGCCGCGTCCCACCGGGCCGGATCAGCTCGCCGGATCAGCTGGAGCGGATCTAACCGGGCCCTCGGACGGGCTGGGGCCAGCGAGCATGAGGGACGAGAGTAGCGATCGAAACTCATTCGTGTGGCCACGGTTAATGATAAAACCGGCCAAGTGCGAGTCGGACTCGCACACGAAGGGTTCCGTACCGTTATACACGATTTGAAAGAAGAAATCACGTTTTGGGTCCTAATCAGCCCCCCTTTCATTTTTATTAGTTTTTTATTATTAGTATTTATTTGTCCTTAAAGCGGCAATATAGACACTCTGTGCAAATTTCAGCTGTCTACCTATTACGTTTATTGAGATACAGCCCTGTGACAGACAGACGGACGGACGCACAGCGGAGGCTTAGTAATAGGGTTCCGTTTGGCACCCTTTAGGTACGGAACCCTAAAAACGTCTGAACTGTAGTTAGTTCACTTACGAATTCGGGACGCGAACGAGGGGTCAGTCAATCCAGCAAAGTGTTCAACAAGATTACCAGTAACCCAATATTTCCTGGTGATTTCCATGGTATTTAAAGACTACCAAACATTCCTAGGATTACCAAGGATTCTGAGATTTCGTAAGATTGCTAGTAAAGCTAAAAAATGTTTGAATAAGTTTCGTTTCAGCTGAGATTTCGAATAAGCAAAAATAAAATATCATGCAGGACGATGCTCTTTCTAAACAATACTTGTCCTCTCAATTTCAGTACAATGCTGAAAACAATTTAATGCGCCAAAAAAAGCTTTTTGCCTTACAAAATTAAACTTTAGCTCCCAATTTGATTGAAATACTGCAAAAAAAATCGAATGAGCAAAAAGGTCATGCAGTACTGAAGGAGCTCGTCTTTCGGATTATCAAATTATTTCGGCATTACATACTTACTCACCGCTGCCGACGATTTTCTGATTCCTAGACTTCCTGCAATCGTCGCACCAACGATTACCCGGCATTACCATGAATTTGATAGGATTGCCGGTGATATCCTTGGGATTTCCAGATTCCTCAAGATTACTCCAGAGTACCTAATATTCCTCGGATTCCTACCAGATTCCCCAAGTCTCTTCCCATCTTACCTAAGATTACCTGAGATTACTGAGATTGTTTACCAAACAATTGTACACCAGATTCTCTGAGTGACTGACCCGTCAGACGCGAAACATCGAAATTCGTTGCACTAAACAGCGTCCTGTGAAGATCAGTAGCAAGCTAATTCGTGACTGCACTCACTCGCCGGCGCTGCTGATATGTTTAAAAGTGGCTACGCGCCACCCCCATCCGCCAGTTTTTCGCTTGTTACTCCCACCCTTTCACGCTCGCTGGCTAGGGCTGAATACTTCAACGGTTTGGACTTTATTATTTAGGAGGCAAGCGTCTTGTTATATCCTCGTCGCGATCTAAGTAGCAAAAACCGACCAAGTGCGAGTAGGACTAGCACACAAAGGGTTCCGTACCATCGTACAAGATTTACCCCAAAAATAACACGTTTTTTGTATGGGCCCCCTTTTAATTTTCATTATTTTATAATTTTACCTATTTGTTGTTATAACGGCAAAATAAATATACACTCTGTGAAAATTTTGAAACATGAGATACAACCCTGTCACGGACGGACGGTCGGACGGACAGCGGAGGCTTAGTAATGTGGGTTCCGTTTTCACCCTTTGGGTACGGAACCCTGAAAAGTTGGCAAGTGGCTGTCGGACAGGCCTTAACTGTGAGCATCGTAATATAAGATATTTTCTTGGGTCATGAAGCTTACACACAAAGCGTTATTCCGGTATTTTTAGGATCTATAGGACCTGGTCTAAGCCGGATTATTTAGTTTGATATGTATGTGTGACCGTTTGCATACAGAATAAATGAAAAAAAAGAGAGAGAGGGCGGCTTATTCACGGTTTTGGCGCCGACGAGGTGTACAGTCAACCAAAGGTTAAATGATACACTTCCGGTTAAACGTAAAAATGAATGGTGCTTAAATGCAACCTCTGATTCAATTTTGTTAGGGTTTTGTTTACTCAGTAGCTAGTAGACATTCTATTCTTACTATGTTTGAATTATACTCAACACTATAATACCATATACTACGAAATTGTGATAGTATTATTTTGAGGAATATAATAAGCAGGCGATCAATAGGTTCATAATTTTCCATTCAAGCTTGTATGAAACGGGCCTTTTCACTCACCCTGAAACATTCAAGGCGAAAAGCCGCAATGACGTTGTAATTTCAGGCCACTACACCACACACGAGAAGCTGAATAAAGTGCCTGAAACTCGCCCCCAGTAATGACATTATTCCGTGGCGGGAGCACTTTTGATAATGACCTTAATCGCACACACATACATTACTAGACTTGCCCCCGGCTCCGTCCGCGTGTGTTCCATTTTTTTTATGCGACCTGACATGGATGGCTAATACCACACAACTACCGTTATGATATTAGCCCAATACACCACATTCCCAAAGGAATTAGGTGCCATGTCAGGACCTTCCCTTTTATGAGCACGGCTACATTGAACTGGATGGAAAACACGGACAATTTTTTCATTGCCGCTTCGACCATCTTTTCATCCAATGCGATGGTACCAACCCGGGCGGGCTTACACCCTACCACCTCGTAGGGGAAGGGGATCTACAGTTTTACATGGATTCCGAACCATGGAGCAGCTCGCATCGTGACGAAATGCACTTATCGAGCTCGGAAAGAGAAAGACAGTGGTGCATGTCGGAATTGGACCCAGACCTCTGGTACGCTAGGCCAGTCCCCGCGTCACTAGGCTACGAGCCGCTCAAATCCATTATTTGTTTAATTCTTTTATGTACGTTCTGTAGTGGCAATCGCTTTGTTCAGTGAACTTGCGACTTTTCAAAGTGGGGACGCATCATAAAGTCCAAAAAGCACCAGGTCCAAAACCCATACCGTCCAAAATACTTACGAATACGGATATTTTTAATTAGGTTGGGTTAGGTTAGGCTAGGTTAGGTTAGATTATATGCATTTTATAATACACACGAAAAATACATACTTTGGAAGTTCTGGGTTTTGGACCTTATGCTTTTTGGACTTAATGAAGGCGACCCTTTTCAAAGTTAACAGGCACATGGCAGAGCCCTTAGTCCGACTTCTCACGCAAATTGGCTTTTGCGCCAAAGTGATCGACTAGCGTTTTCAAATGTATGTAGAATTCAAAAGCGCATTTGCGAGTCTTAGTTTGATTGACAGCTTACGCATCCTCGTCGTAAATACGTTGACGTTACCAACGTCAACGTAAAAATATCAACATAATATTTTAAAAATGAATTGTAGCTAATACAAGCTTTAACGATGCTGTGTTTTGAGAAAAATTTTCTTCAGAAAAACATTTTGTTAGTTAATGTTAAACGTAAACGTCCTCATACTCATATCCACTCCAAAATAAACCAGAATGAAAAAGGGCGCCCGTACAAGGTTAATTCACCTACACGTGCGACGCGCGGCATGGCGTCAATTGCCCGCTTATGAAGTTTAGTAGTTAATTAAATTATCGATTGAAAATGCAATTATTCAATTGTTAAACAGAAAAAAATATTATCTGAGTTTACTTATCGATGTGTTACTTAACATATGTCTTTGTAACTTTCGTATCGTATTTTATGCATCCTTTTACTACGCACCAAGGGCATTTTCACGACTCAACATCACTCTGCAGTGGTCCGCAGACGACTGAGTCGCGTTGGCCCTAAAACGAATATTTTAGGGCCAACGTACTGGTGCCATTAGTCGTGCGCGTTGACCGGGTCCTTACGAAGTAATATATAAGTCAATGGTGACGAGACAGGCGACTGCTGCGGTCTCCTGTGGCGGTCGCGCGCCTCGGTGTACCAAGTTCAGTCTAATCGGTAGAGGGTTCAGGCTTGAACACATTCACAGGCAAACGTTGCCTCCCGAGGTTATCTCGCAATTCAATTCTTCAATATCCACAATACCGCATCGTCAACATTATTTTCTGCCCTATTTATTCCGCAAGACTCGTTATCCCTGCCCTTAGATACGCCGAGTAATAGATCGCAGTGCGGCGTTGCCTAACTTCTCGTCACGGCTCATCCCTCCGCCGACTTGTCGCAGTTACTCAACGCTCGTTATGACGTCATCAATACACCCTCCCCCCCGCCGCTTGTCAGCGACAGTCACCGCTCGCGTGCAGCCTTTGGCGGGCGTGGACTGAACGACCGCTTCACTTGCAGGCGTTTCCGGGTATTTAATTGTGTCTATTATTCAAAATAACTTGTGAATCCGGGCGTCCCCTAGTCAAGGGTCTGTTGCTCCTTAGATAAACGTCCGAGAAAGTGGGAATGACCATCCATCCAACCAGGTAGGGCCATCAATTTCAATAAGAGCGCGTCGCACAACGCATCGCCCGCGCCGCTGCCGTTAGAATATTTCAATAGATACAATTCAATAGAATAGTTCAAACTTGACGAGATTAGTAATGAACTTTGAAAACTCATAAAAACCGGCCAAGTGATAGTCGGTCTCGCGCACGAAGGTTTCCGTACAATTAAAACAAAAAAGATCAGGGGGGCCATTCAGGAAAGAGTGAGTTCGAGTTCGGGAGTGAGTTAACCTAAAATTGCTAGGAAATATATTATTATTTAAATTACGGAACCGTTATTTATACTTCCACCGTATTTACGGGACAGACCAGATTTTCACCCAACTGTAATGATGTTCAAGAAGTGTGGAAACATTGATTATTTAAAAAAGTGAGTTGATATTTAGTGACGAATTCGAACTCACTCTTGCCCTGAATGGACAATTCAATTAAAGTTCAAAAAGCACAAAGTCCAAAACCCATACCGTCCAAAACACTAATGAATACGGAAGTTTTTCAATTAGATTAGGTTAGGTTAGGTTAGATTATATTATATGCATTTTATAATACACGCGAAAAATACGTACTTTTGGATGTTCTGGGTTTTGGACCTCATGCTTTTTGGACTTTATGAAGGCGACCCATCAGTACTACTCACATTATAATATTTCAACTGGTTACCTGTTTATTCACAGAACAATTTCCGTGTATTTATTCATGAGCCAGGGTGCGCGGACCACGGAGATCGACGATCTCTTTTTTTAGGAATCTTGCAGTCCTTATACGAAATCCCAGAATATTTGGTAATCCTAGAAATCTTTGGTACCTAATCCGTTAGGAATCATGGAAATCTCCAGGATTTTTTGGGAGTCCTTCAGAATTCTTGCCGTGTCCAACAGTGACGCGGCCAACCGCACGTGAACACGTCGAGAAACACGTTCAAGCTTGACAGAAAACAGCGTCCTTGCAAATTTTAATCTATGTGTAATGACAACATTCTCCATTAAAAAAAAACTGTCACATACAGACGGATTTTCAGATGAACAGGTCGAATTATAAGGGTCTTGTTTTTGCTATTAGCCACAGAACTCTAAAAAAGTGTTTTTTTTTTATCGAAACTGAGGGGTTACCATGGCAAGTTAGCTCTCGGCTACTTGTAGGTAAACAGGAAAGAGAATGATTAAATCTGACGTTTATATTCTTTTCGTACCATGCTAATTGCCAATCGACGTGTTAGTAGGCCAAGCGCACTGATATTTAACAGCTGGCATGAATTGTTCACCCGCTATTCACCTGGCGAGATATGCACCATGGTAAATCTCCCGTTCCAATATCGTTTCCCGAATTAAAAAACTCGTTATTTGAGGCCTATTTGCGCCTCAATATTAAGGTGGCCCATCCCGCTCATCTCCCCATACAAAAGGGGAAAGAAGATCACGCCCATATTTCTTGTCAGAGATCCAAAATTTTGCTCAAAACAGCTTTATTTGATCGAACTAGATGTCTGATGACCATTGGCATTGTAAAATTGTGTTTGGTTTCTAAATTATAAGGTCTGAAAGTTTGAATTTTTTGCGCGTATTATACAATAACTTTGGAGGTGGATTACGCAATGATAAAGTTAGAACATCTTTAAAAGATTAGTCATCAGACATAGCTTATTTAATCAAGATTTATAATCTATTTGGTTTTTGTTAGATGTTTGACTACAGCGGTGTCGTGGTTTACTTTTAGCTATAAGTCGTTTTGAAATTAAAATTTTCCTAAATCTTACCAAGTCATACACTATGCACATTGTCTTTTTCGTGGACATGTTGCATCTTCCTCGTCACGGAGCCTGTCTTATTCTTTGAAACAGAGAAGGTCCCAGAGCGCAACAGCACGGTTTTGTACCGTGCCCGCGAATGAGTTAGGCCCGCCGGGTTGGGCCACCTTAAAACGATTACCTACCAAAATGTACTCCATATTACTCCTCAATCCGATCGACTTGTAAGTTGGTATACCTACCTACCTACCTTAAAGCGCAACTTTTCACACCTACCAACGACCTCTCCGTGGCAACGTGTCAGTTCGCTCGGATGAGAGGAAGTGAATGAATATTCAGATCTGAGATTGACACGCGGCTCCAGACGAACGAATCTGGGGTCACTGAACCAAATAATAAACACACTACACACTAGCGATGGGTCATTCCGGCTCCAAAAAGGAATGCGTTCCGATTCCTACTCCACACGTCCGTAATAACCGGTCCAATGAAAGAACCCGTCGTCGATATCTACTCCTGAAGCCCTATTCTGCTGATTGATAACTGCGCGCGTTGTGTTTGTGTTTTGTCAAAACCGCATGCTTCGGCGAAATCGTATTCTGACAATAAAAAAACGCGTGAGTGAATTAGCTGAATACCGATTTTTGGAAACCGCACTCAAAACTTAGCGTGTTATGTTTGACCGAAACATAACTCATACGAAATGGTTCGAAATTGGACAAATAGCAGAATCGGGTTTCTGAATGGTTATATTTCCACGCAGTAGCGGCTTTAATTTGATTCCGGAATGGTTGTATGTATTTCCTTTCCGGAGTGCCTATAATTTCACTCCGGAATGGTGGGTACTCCGAGAAACCGCAAGCCTCATATCGGATCAAAGTTTTCATTTGATATTTCGAATGAGCAAAAAAAGGCCATCACTCCGGGAGCCCGCAAAACTCGGATCCAAGTTTAAATTGGTCGGCAGACAATTTGGGTAAGGTTCTTCTCTGGAATTACTCATATGCGGTGTGGAATGACCATTCAGCCGGCTGGAATAAATATAATAAGACGGAATGGATATAATTTAATGAGGAGACGGAATAGGAGTAGGAGTCAGTAAAGAGTGTCAAAAGAAGTAACTTAAGCAGATGAAGCTGGTTCTCGGAATGGGGTGCACCTGGAATGACCCATCGCTAGTACACACCACACACACATGCATACAATCACTTTTAAACATAGGGGATAACGTAGGACTAGGTGGTCGAGTTAATCCCGACTCGGGTAGGTATTATCCACAGACGAGAAAAGGAAAGAAAAGTGGCAGGTGGTCATTATCGCGACGTGCATCGCGTATGCAAAAACCGGCCAAGTGCGAGTCGGACTCGCACACGAAGGGCTCCGTACCATCAACACTAAAAAAATCACGTTTTTTGTATGATTTGTATGTTTATTATTTATTTTACCTTTTGTTGTTATAGCGGCTAAATCACTACACACTCTGTGAAAATTTCAGCTGCCTACTTATTACGGTTCATGAGATACAGCCCTGTGACAGACGGACGGACGGACGGACGAACAGCGGAGGCTTAGTAATAGGGTTCCGTTTTCACCCTTTGGGTACGGAACCCTAAAAAGTGTGCATATAATCGTATAGGAAGTAGTGAAATCGCCCGGCCGGGCTCCCGAAATGCGGCAGCCATGTCGGTTTCCATCCAAACTAACCCTCCAATACATCTGCGACTATGTTTGCTTGTGGAATTTACTTGTGGCCGGAGACAGCGGGTGTCATAGTAATCGCGCTATGTGACACATCTACTTTAATCTTGATCTGAGGTACTATCGCATTGAATGAACGAAGGGGATGAAAATGTAGCCGTGCAATTGAAGGTAGGTTCCTGGCATAGAATTTTGTTCCCATGCGTTGTGTTGGGCTAATATCATGCCAGCCGGATGTGGTATTAGCTATCCATGACCAATTACATAAAAACGATATGAGTTAGGTATCAATTAATATTTTTTCATCATTTCATCAATTTTTTTGCAATGATTATTATGAAAACAAGCAAAAATTTTTTTGGTTCGTTATTCAAAACCGTCAGTTTCTTGGCGCACATGTTTTCCGGAGCGTAAATACAAGTTATTCATAAATTTCAATTTTAATTGAAGCTTTATCAAGATTTCTGTTTTCATCTTCTCAGAAAAGAATGAATAACACCATTTCAAAGGGAGAAAACATTTTTTAGACATTTTATAAACAATAGACACGGTACAATCGGATGGACTTATTGCCTCAACGTCAATTTCTTCCAATCATAGCATTATATGCTTTTATACGAACTTTTCGCATTTTCAATAATTTGGAAAGCAATGAACATGGATGAATCACCCTGAATATGTATTGTTTAATGTAATAGATAACATGTATATGTATGTCTTTGTGATGAATAAAATATTTGAATCTGAATCATGGGAAGTATAAAAAAACTAATTCACTGAAGGACGTGAGCAAATGCGAGAGCTAGTGACCCCTTTTCGTTGGTGTCAGGAGGACTGTGAGGATTCAATTACGTTGGAAATCGGGCGTGGGATCTGCACTCCGATTCGGCCACTGTTTAACTGCCCTTAAGGCGGGAACTGACCTCTTGCTAATAAAAAAATACGGTGACCGACCACTTAAGTACACCACCATTCATTGACATCTCTGTTCTCTGACACGCCCTTCCGCTCCTACCCTACGCTCAGATTTTAAGTAGGTTAAGACCAACAAGATAATTCATGTGGGACACAATACGGGACCTGCCACCAGATACTCCTCCATTTTAATTTACCTTTATAAGGGCTCCGTACCCAAAGGGTGAAAACGGAACCCTATTACTAAGCCTCCGCTGTCCGTCCGTCCGTCTATCACAGGGCTGTATCTCATGAACCGTAATAGGTAGGCAGCTGAATTTTTCACAAAGTGTGTATTTGTTTTGCCGATATAACAACAAATAGATAAAATTAAAAATTAATAAAAAATTAAGGGGGGCCCCGTACAAAAATGTGATTTTATTGTGTTAAGTCATGTACGATAGTACGGAACCCTTCGTGTGCGAGTCCGACTCGCACTTGGCCGGTTTTTGTATCGTAAAAACTTGGGAGATTTTTAAATAATAAATTGTTATTCATCACATCTACCGAGGCTCCGCTGTCTGGATGCCTCTGCACCCGTACCACATCGAACGTTGTTTATTTTACATTTCCGTCGTCGGATGGTTGAGGAGATTTTCGGCTCTGCTCCGGCCTTAAGGCCCCCGGCGGCGCCGTTGTCGCCCGTTGTCGCGGGGCCGCAAAGCGGGGCTTATCAGATAATTTGATATTCAAATAGCGCAGGCGCGATCGCGCTGCGGCCGTTTTGCTGCCGCTCCGTTCGTTCCGGCACTCAATTAAACTTCGGCCCTCGAAATTGGGCAACACGAAAGCCTGTGAGGTCGTTTGATTCCCTCTGACAATGTTCGAACACAATGTGTCAGACATTCTTGAACCTCCGGCATTAAGAGGATAACGAGGTGATCAGGTTTCATACCATGGATCGTGCCTGTTTCCTCATTCAAATCAAGAATTTTTTTTTTGATATTTTGCATATTAATAAGGTGGCCCAACCCAGCGGGACTAACTCATTCGCGGGCACAGTACAAAACCGTGCTGTTGCGCTCTGGAACCTTCTCTGTTTCAAAGAAAAAGACAGGCTCCGTGATGAGGAAGATGCAACATCTCCACAAAAAAGACAATGCGCCTAGTGTATGATTTGGTAAGATTTACGAAAATTTTAAGTACAAAACGACTTACAAAAGTAAATCACAATAAGCCAAATGTCTCATGACTAATCTTTTTAAGATATTCTTACTTTGTCATTGCGTAATCCACCTTCAAAGTTATTGTATAAAACGCGCGAAAAAATTTCGGACCTTATAACTTAGAAAAGAAACACAATTTTACAATGCCAACGGTCATAGCCGATCAAATAAAGCTATTTTGAGGAAAATGTGGGATCTCTAACAAGAAATATGGGCGTGATCTTCTTTCCCCGTTTGTATGGGGAGTTAAGCGGGATGGCCCACCTTAAATAACTCATCTGAGAGCTACGTCTGTACGATTAATTCGTTTTGATATTATTAAGTTATATCCGTGATATACGTCTCTAAATATTTGTATAAACCAAAAGGACGTATACATCATACCAGGAATACAAGTTGAGCAATAAGAAAACAAAAAGGTACAGACGTAGCTCCTTGGCGATTTATTTATTTTTCAAAATTTTGTGAGGAAAGAGGCACAAGCCATTGTAAGGAACTTGATCCTCTTAAGTGCTCACAATCTATAACATCTACGTCCCCTTTATACCATCGCTCAACGCGGAACAGACAGGGAATGCACCCAGTCACTGTCGCCATTCCAAAAAGAAGAACCAACAGATCCTTTATCTATAGGGTTTTCACCCAAAGTACAACCAGGGCTCCTTAAACACGGTGTGAAGAAGCACCTGGCCGACAGTTGGAAAGCCCATGGGCGTCACGTCGTCGGGCATCTTGATGGGGCCCTGACTTACTCCATATGCCGCGCTTTTAAGCTGTTAAATGGGTACGACGACAGTGCGATTACGAAACTCGAAATTAGGTTTAGGTGCTGCACCTAAACCTAACTGACAGCTTTCGCATGCAACATCTGTCAGTTTTCTGTCAAATGGGGGTAGGTGCAAAACCTCACCTCGCACTGCCCGGGGAAAAATTGGGTTAGGTTAGGTTAGGTTAGTTACACCTAAAAATACCAGTGCGAATCTAGGCACCGTAGATAGGGTGCCTGTCTAGGCAATTTCGGGGGTAATTAAAAACACAAATGCGAACAGGAAAATGCGCAGCTCCCAAGGACAGCGAAGCATTTTTCTGAGTTTGAAGAGGAAGAAGTTGCTCATTTACGCTACTATGTTTACCCTTAAAACCTATTATTTCGGGTTAAAATATTGGAGGAGCGAGCTGCACAACGTACGTCAGCGACTAACCTCCCCCCTCGCCCCGCAGTCCCCGCGCGGCCTCCGCTAGCGCCCGCCTCGGCTAATGGAGTGGATTGATGTCAATAGGGTCTCGGCCGAGCCGAGCCGTGCGTTCGCGCAAGGCTCAATCAGCGACGTGCTATGAGAATGTTATGGGGGACGCCACGCGGTGTGTGACTGCAGTGATGATCCACACTCATGCCAAAAAAAACGGGCCAAGTGCGAGTTGGATTCGCACACGAAGGGTTCCGTACCATCGTATAGGGTTTTCCAATAAGAGGTGTTATTTTGATATTCAAAGAAAAATGCCATTTTTTTATATAAATGATCGGATGTTTATTTAATTATAAAGAAGAAAGTATGCCGTTAATAGTGGAAAATAACATCAGGCAAATGACCACCACGACCAAGCTTACAGGACCATATCCTTTTCATGAAATTTTCCACAACCAAATCGCAAAGTGGCTGCCCTATGTCCTCGATAGCCTCACGAATTCCATCTTTGAGGTCTTGAATCGACGCTGGGCTATTGGCGTAGGCTTTCTCTTTCACGTGGCCCCAAAGGAAGAAGTCTCGGTGGCCAATTGTAATCACCTCTTCGAGAGATAAAACGGTCCGGAAACTTTTCCCGCAAAAGATCAATGGTTTCGTTGCACGTAGCGCCATCTTGTTGAAAGTAAACGTTATCCACATCAATACTATCCAATTCCGGCCATAAAAAATCATTAAACATCTCTCGATAGCGCAATCCATTCACCGTAACTGTTGCTCCAGCATTTTCCAGTATGGTCAAATGACTCCGCCGGACCATAAACCGCACTAAACAATTACACGTTGAGGATAGAGAGGCTTCTTCCTTTGGGGCCACGTGAAAGGGAAAGGTCTACGCCAATAGCCCAGCGTCGATTCAAGACCTCAAAGATGGAATTCGTGAGGCTATCGAGGAGATAGGGCAGCCACTTTGCGATTTGGTTATGGAAAATTTCATGAAAAGGATATGGTCCTGTAAGCTTGGTCGTGGTGGTCATTTGCCTGATGATTTCCACTAATAATGGCATACCTTCTTCTTTATAATGAAATAAACATGAGATAATTTATATTAAAAAATGGCATTTTTCTATGAATATCAAAATAACACCTCTTATTGGAAAACCCTATACAAGATTTAAGAGAAAAATCACGTTTTTTGTATGGGGGTCCCCCTTAATTTTGTATTATTTTTTAATTTTACCTATTTGTTGTTATAGCGGCAAAATAAATACACAATCCGTGAAAATTTCAGCTACCTACCTATAAGGTTCATGAGATATTTATTTATTTATTTATATAAGTTTATTGCACTCAAAAAAAACTCGGGCAAAATTTCAGCTACCTACCTATTACGGTTCATGAGATACAGCCTTGTGACAGACGGACGGACGGACGGACAGACGGACAGACAAACGGACGGACGGACGGACAGCGGAAGCTTAGTAATAGGGTTCCGTTTTCACCCTTTGGGTACGGAACCCTAAAAAAACGACCTACTTGCTTAGTGGGAAAAAGTATATTTTACTTAATCGTACCGTAGCATAGTCCAATCATAGCTACCGCGCGCGAATGTGCTCCGATTTTTTTCCCAAACCAAGATAAACTGTCCAAAATATGTTTGTGTGTAGCATGTACAGAGCGCATCACCCTCACCGCCACATGGCATTTGCAAGGATAACTTATGTGGGTCAAAGTCCAATGTGTGGCGGTTAGGCTGAATCCGTTTGCACGTTATACGAGCCGGAATAACCCATCGCTAGTATGCACCTAATTTTCTCTTATGATTGTAAAGTGAGTTTTCCTTGAGAAATCTAAAATTTCACGTGTTTTCCAACCAGTTCAATGAAGTCGTGCTTGTTCATATAAAGTTAAGGTCCTGCCATGACGCTTCATGGCGGTGTGTGCGGGCAATATGACGGTAGGTGTGGCGTTAGCCAGCCTTGCACGAAATCGGATAAAATATTTTTAAATACAAACAATGCCTTCCTTCAGCTCATAAATAAATATGGCAATGAAAAATATCTAAACTAATAATAAATCTGTAAGGGGTGTTCATGGAGTAAGTTCCTTTGTTTTCTAAGATTGACTTTATGTATGATACTAAAACTAAATTGACGATTTTTAGAAATCAGTTCTGTATGTATTTATGTATGTATGTATGTTCCTCCATAACTCTTAAACCGATTATCCGAATTAGATGAAACTTGGCACACGTACGTTTAACTACCCGGGAATCAGGATGGGCTAAATAGAATTCAGTTCCGCTTACGCTAAGATGTGGCTGTCATACAAACTGCAGTGCTCTGCACGTCTCAGCGGGAGGGCGGCGGCTGCAGGGGGGGGGGGCGGCGCTTACTTTTACTAACTGTACCGAAGTACGGTTTGGTATTTCCCGCAACTTTAGGACAGTTTGGCATCACGCTAAATCGCCAGAGGTGCGACCAATGGACTTATTACATGAGATCTAATTACTTGATTTAGATGCGGATTGTACGTACGTCTAGCCTGATTCTACTCAAAACTTATAGGCTACATAATATAACGCTTCATTACCATAGGGGTGAGTAGAGAGTGTTAAATTCTTATAACTTTCGAAACACTTACCCGATGTATATGCGTATTGTATCTACGTATAGCATCTCTGGAAGCATTCAGTTTCGGGATGGGTTACCGTTTTCAATGTTGAGGCTGGCTGTGGGTTGGAGTCCACGCAAAACTTACCTACGTTGCACGTTACTTACTTATTAGGTAAGCAATGTAGCAGCGCAATTGCAGAAAGGTTCTGGCGGCAAATGCTTTTTTTTTTAATAGCCACCAGTCGTCAACGAAGCTCGAAATGGGAATTATTGGATGTTTCTTATTAAATCATGGTATTTCGGCTCAAACGATCTTAATTAAATTTTTGACCCTTATTTGCACCAGCCATGTGGGCTTCTTTTTATCCATGAAATAATTTAGCCGACACTAACCCGAGCGGAACCGGGTACCGCAGCTAGTTACTAATATGACTTTTTTATAATTTATTCAATCACTAGTCATAGTAACTAACGCGTTGTAAATCGAGATGGAGCCACTTCGAAATTCCGCCGTGACGAAGCAAATCCCTGGAAATTTTAAAGGACACGACCAAAATAAAACCGGAGGCGAAGTTGTGAGTTGGCAGTAATAGCAAATTATGAACGTGGTTTGAATTTCAAACTGATAAACTTTAAAAAATACCGTTTAATAATAAAGGACATTTTCGTGTTAGTAGCTATTTTTCGAAGAGCCGGCTTATCAAGAACAAATGGTTGCATTTTGTATTCCAATTTTGCCAAGCGCAAATAACATCAGAGCCCGTAGTCC
The DNA here is from genome assembly GCA_946894095.1 of Incurvaria masculella. NCBI lineage: Eukaryota > Metazoa > Arthropoda > Insecta > Lepidoptera > Incurvariidae > Incurvaria > Incurvaria masculella. Next base: position 1,976,914 of record OX335650.1, on the reverse strand, counting down.
CAGTTGTCACCTAAATTGGCGTTTGCGCCAAACCGATCGACTGATGTTTTCAAATGTATGGAGAAATTGAGGAGCGCGCGCAGTGAGCGTTAAGCGAACTAACATTTTCGAGTTCGAGTTTGATTTGACAGCGTACTCATCGTCGGCGTAGATACGCCGACGTTACCGCTTACGCTCCGCGTTATCATACAAATCGGAAGTCCGAGTTTGACATTGACAGCTTGAAGAAGTAAAACCACAAAATAAGTAGTAAATATAATTGTATGTGGTTTGACGTTTTTACGTCACTTCGGAGTTCCGTAAACGCCAATTTAGGTGAGAACTCAGACTGACCACTCTGCACGCCGACAGATGCATGATGAAAATGAAGTATGTGTCCTTTGAAATGATCCTGAAAAAAAGAAGAATGTGTCCTTTAAGGTGGCCCTTCACGACTAACTCATTCGCGGGCACGGTACAAATTCGTGCTATTGCACTCTGGGACCTCAGTTTCAAAGAAAAAGACAGGCTCCGTGATGAGGAGTACGCAACATGTCCACAAAGCAGACAATGCGCATAGTGTTTGATTTGGTAAGAATTACGAATTTATTTAAATGCAAAACGACTTTTAAATCAAACAAAAACCTAATTTATTGTAAATCTCCATGAAACAAGCTTTATGACTATCCTTTTAGATATTTTTGTTTTATCGTTGAGTAATGTACGTCCAAACTTATTAGGGTTCCGTACCCAAAGGGTAAAAACGGGTTCCTATTACTAAGCCTCCGCTGTCCGTCCGTCCGTCCGTCTGTCCGTCCGTCCGTCTGTCACAGGGCTGTTTCTCATGAACCGTAATAGGTAAGCAGCTGAAATTTTCACAGAGTGTGTCTTTATTTTTCCGCTATAACAACAAATAGGTAAAATAAAAAATAATAATAACTAAATGGGGGTCCCATACAAAAAACCTGATTTTTTTGTGTTAAATCTTGTACGATGGTACGGAACCCTTCGTGTGCGAGTCTGACTCGTACTTGGCCGGTTTCGTATAAAGTGCACGAAAATGTCGAACTTTAGGACCTTGCCACTTCGAACCCAAACTTAAATTTACAATGCCAATGGTCATGAAACTTCTAGTTCGATTCAATAAAGCCGTTTTGAGTCCAATTTTGGATCTCTAAAAGGAACATGCGCATGCTCTGCTTTCCACGTTTGTATGGGGAGCTTAGCGGGAAGGCCCACCTTAATAATGACATATGACACAAAACTACCACGGAGCCCTAGCAGATATATAACAAGCCCTTCGGAAGTGGTGCCATTGCCACTGAAACGATACGATGCGATGGCGGCGTCTTCGGGAGGAGTCGCTCTAATTATAGAGTCGATTGATTGGGGGAACGGGACTCGAATGCGAGAGCGCGCCTTCAATTGATTCGCGCTGCCTATGTCGATTCAACAACGCAGTCTGCACGGCGAGCAGACGGGAGCAGCGACCATGGAAGGAAGGCAGTAGCAACATAAACTCGGTCATCGGCACCGAATAAATATGTTATCGGTAGTGGCGCGACGCCTTGCCCTTCTATAAGCATCTAGCAGACAAGTTACAACTTAAGGATGGTCCGACCCATACAATGTTTTTTTTACACAGAACGCAAAAAGATTCGTCAAAAATATTAAATATAGCCATAGTAGTTGCAGCGAAAACATATTCACAATTTCAGGTTTAATGGTTTCGTTGTAATTGCCGATTAGAAGTTTTACACCGTTAGATGGCGCTGTTAAATAAAAATCGTATTTTAATAAATTGTAACAAAACCAATAATCTTGAAATTGTGAAATGGTTTTCGCTGCAAGTAATATGACTATATTCAACTTTTATTATTAATTCGTGGCTTAAATTGCAATACTTTTTGCGTTATGTGTGCAAACAACTTTATATGGGTCGGAACAGCCTTAAATTCAGTCACTGTACAAACTAAAGATAGACATATCACCAATAAAACAATACTAATAATGCAAATAGGTAAAATCAAAAAAATCTAAAAATTATAGGGGGCCCCATACAATAAGCGTATTTTTTGTGTTAAATCTTGTACGATGGTACGGAACCCTTCGTGTGCGAGTCCGACTCGCACTTAACCGGTTTTTTTAACAATAGTTTGCCCTTCCGCGAAAGACGCCTCGGCAGCTCTTACTCTTTGTCAAAGGAGATAAACCCAAGTAACACTACTTATCTGGCAGTTCTTCGGTCGTCGACATTTAACAAGGCCAATGGTAGCTAGGCACATGCTCCATCATTGTTTACTTTATTACCTCTAGTCTAAGAATATAATAAAAAACCGGCCAAGTGCGAGTCGCACTCGGACACGACGCTGCTCATACTCAACTGTCTAGCTATCAGTTCATGGGATACAGTCCGCTGATAGACAGACAGCGGAGGCTTAGTAATAGGTTTCCGTTGGCACCCTATGGGTACAGAACCCTAAAAAAGACTTTCAATATGGTTAATAAAGAGGTTGTTTAGGGACCGTGGCGGCAGGGCTATTAATTGATCAGTGCCGTGGTAAACACACAAAAAATCGTCAAAGAAAGAATGTAGAAGTACCTACCTAGGTATGTATCATTCTTGTGGTTGAAAAGGTATCTAAATCTTAGACAGTCAGTATACCTAGAAAAGATGGCGGATCCTGTGTGATAAATATCCTGTGATATCTTTCCGTGTACTCCTCCGGAAATAGGAATTAGGTATGTTGTGTACCTAATCTATTCAAACAAATAAGATGGTAGGTACCTAGTGCGTCTGCTTACAAATTACTCTGAGAACCAGATGTTTGCTTATCCAACGATACCTATGTTGACCACCACGACCAAGCTTACAGGACCATATCCTTTTCATGAAATTTTCCACAACCAAATCGCAAAGTGGCTGCCCTATGTCCTCGATAGCCTCACGAATTCCATCTTTGAGGTCTTGAATCGACGCTGGGCTATTGGCGTAGACCTTCTCTTTCACGTGGCCCCAAAGGAAGAAGTCTCGGTAGCCAATTGTAATCACCTCTTCGAGAGATAACACGGTCCGGAAACTTTTCCCGCAAAAGATCAATGGTTTCGTTGCACGTAGCGCCATCTTGTTGAAAGTAAACGTTATCCACATCAATACTATCCAATTCCGGCCATAAAAAATCATTAAACATCTCTCGATAGCGCAATCCATTCACCGTAACTGTTGCTCCAGCATTTTCCAGTATGGTCCAATGACTCCGCCGGACCATAAACCGCACTAAACAATTACACGTTGAGGATAGAGAGGCTTCTTCCTTTGGGGCCACGTGAAAGGGAAAGGTCTACGCCAATAGCCCAGCGTCGATTCAAGACCTCAAAGATGGAGTTCGTGAGGCTATCGAGGAGATAGGGCAGCCACTTTGCGATTTGGTTATGGAAAATTTCATGAAAAGGATATGGTCCTGTAAGCTTGGTCGTGGTGGTCATTTGCCTGATGATTTCCACTATTAATGGCATACCTTCTTCTTTATAATGAAATAAACATTCGATAATTTATATTAAAAAATGGCATTTTTCTATGAATATCAAAATAACACCTCTTATTGGAAAACCCTATACAAGATTTAAGAGAAAAATCACGTTTTTTGTATTATTTTTTAATTTTACCTATTTGTTGTTATAGCGGCAAAATAAATACACAATCCGTGAAAATTTCAGCTACCTACCTATAAGGTTCATGAGATATTTATTTATTTATTTATATAAGTTTATTGCACTCAAAAAAAAACTCGGGCAAAATTTCAGCTACCTACCTATTACGGTTCATGAGATACAGCCTTGTGACAGACGGACGGACGGACGGACAGACGGACAGACAAACGGACGGACGGACGGACAGCGGAAGCTTAGTAATAGGGTTCCGTTTTCACCCTTTGGGTACGGAACCCTAAAAAAACGACCTACTTGCTTAGTGGGAAAAAGTATATTTTACTTAATCGTACCGTAGCATAGTCCAATCATAGCTACCGCGCGCGAATGTGCTCCGATTTTTTTCCCAAACCAACATATACTGTCCAAAATATGTTTGTGTGTAGCATGTACAGAGCGCATCACCCTCACCGCCACATGGCATTTGCAAGGATAACTTATGTGGGTCAAAGTCCAATGTGTGGCGGTTAGGCTGAATCCGTTTGCACGTTATACGAGCCGGAATAACCCATCGCTAGTATGCACCTAATTTTCTCTTATGATTGTAATGTGAGTTTTCCTTGAGAAATCTAAAATTTCACGTGTTTTCCAACCAGTTCAATGAAGTCGTGCTTGTTCATATAAAGTTAAGGTCCTGCCATGACGCTTCATGGCGGTGTGTGCGGGCAATATGACGGTAGGTGTGGCGTTAGCCAGCCTTGCACGAAATCAGATAAAATATTTTTAAATACAAACAATGCCTTCCTTCAGCTCATAAATAAATATGGCAATGAAAAATATCTAAACTAATAATAAATCTGTAAGGGGTGTTCATGGAGTAAGTTCCTTTGTTTTCTAAGATTGACTTTATGTATGATACTAAAACTAAATTGACGATTTTTAGAAATCAGTTCTGTATGTATTTATGTATGTATGTATGTTCCTCCATAACTCTTAAACCGATTATCCGAATTAGATGAAACTTGGCACACGTACGTTTAACTACCCGGGAATCAGGATAGGCTAAATAGAATTCAGTTCCGCTTACGCTAAGATGTGGCTGTCATACAAACTGCAGTGCTCTGCACGTCTCAGCGGGAGGGCGGCGGCTGCAGGGGGGGGGGGGCGGCGCTTACTTTTACTAACTGTACCGAAGTACGGTTTGGTATTTCCCGCAACTTTAGGACAGTTTGGCATCACGCTAAATCGCCAGAGGTGCAACCAATGGACTTATTACATGAGATCTAATTACTTGATTTAGATGCGGATTGTACGTACGTCTAGCCTGATTCTACTCAAAACTTATACCATACATTATACCCGATGTATATGCGTATTGTATCTACGTATAGCATCTCTGGAAGCATTCAGTTTCGGGATGGGTTACCGTTTTCAATGTTGAGGCTGGCTGTGGGTTGGAGTCCACGCAAAACTTACCTACGTTGCACGTTACTTACTTATTAGGTAAGCAATGTAGCAGCGCAATTGCAGAAAGGTTCTGGCGGCAAATGCTTTTTTTTTAATAGCCACCAGTCGTCAACGAAGCTCGAAATGGGAATTATTGGATGTTTCTTATTAAATCATGGTATTTCGGCTCAAACGATCTTAATTAAATTTTTGACCCTTATTTGCACCAGCCATGTGGGCTTCTTTTTATCCATGAAATAATTTAGCCGACACTAACCCGAGCGGAACCGGGTACCGCAGCTAGTTACTAATATGACTTTTTTATAATTTATTCAATCACTAGTCATAGTAACTAACGCGTTGTAAATCGAGATGGAGCCACTTCGAAATTCCGCCGTGACGAAGCAAATCCCTGGAAATTTTAAAGGACACGACCAAAATAAAACCGGAGGCGAAGTTGTGAGTTGGCAGTAATAGCAAATTATGAACGTGGTTTGAATTTCAAACTGATAAACTTTAAAAAATACCGTTTAATAATAAAGGACATTTTCGTGTTAGTAGCTATTTTTCGAAGAGCCGGCTTATCAAGAACAAATGGTTGCATTTTGTATTCCAATTTTGCCAAGCGCAAATAACATCAGAGCCCGTAGTCCCAGTTGTCACCTAAATTGGCGTTTGCGCCAAACCGATCGACTGATGTTTTCAAATGTATGGAGAAATTGAGGAGCGCGCGCAGTGAGCGTTAAGCGAACTAACATTTTCGAGTTCGAGTTTGATTTGACAGCGTACTCATCGTCGGCGTAGATACGCCGACGTTACCGCTTACGCTCCGCGTTATCATACAAATCGGAAGTCCGAGTTTGACATTGACAGCTTGAAGAAGTAAAACCACAAAATAAGTAGTAAATATAATTGTATGTGGTTTGACGTTTTTACGTCACTTCGGAGTTCCGTAAACGCCAATTTAGGTGAGAACTCAGACTGACCACTCTGCACGCCGACAGATGCATGATGAAAATGAAGTATGTGTCCTTTGAAATGATCCTGAAAAAAAGAAGAATGTGTCCTTTAAGGTGGCCCTTCACGACTAACTCATTCGCGGGCACGGTACAAATTCGTGCTATTGCACTCTGGGACCTCAGTTTCAAAGAAAAAGACAGGCTCCGTGATGAGGAGTACGCAACATGTCCACAAAGCAGACAATGCGCATAGTGTTTGATTTGGTAAGAATTACGAATTTATTTAAATGCAAAACGACTTTTAAATCAAACAAAAACCTAATTTATTGTAAATCTCCATGAAACAAGCTTTATGACTATCCTTTTAGATATTTTTGTTTTATCGTTGAGTAATGTACGTCCAAACTTATTAGGGTTCCGTACCCAAAGGGTAAAAACGGGTTCCTATTACTAAGCCTCCGCTGTCCGTCCGTCCGTCCGTCTGTCCGTCCGTCCGTCTGTCACAGGGCTGTTTCTCATGAACCGTAATAGGTAAGCAGCTGAAATTTTCACAGAGTGTGTCTTTATTTTTCCGCTATAACAACAAATAGGTAAAATAAAAAATAATAATAACTAAATGGGGGTCCCATACAAAAAACCTGATTTTTTTGTGTTAAATCTTGTACGATGGTACGGAACCCTTCGTGTGCGAGTCTGACTCGTACTTGGCCGGTTTCGTATAAAGTGCACGAAAATGTCGAACTTTAGGACCTTGTCACTTCGAACCCAAACTTAAATTTACAATGCCAATGGTCATGAAACTTCTAGTTCGATTCAATAAAGCTGTTTTGAGTCCAATTTTGGATCTCTAAAAGGAACATGCGCATGCTCTGCTTTCCACGTTTGTATGGGGAGCTTAGCGGGAAGGCCCACCTTAATAATGACATATGACACAAAACTACCACGGAGCCCTAGCAGATATATAACAAGCCCTTCGGAAGTGGTGCCATTGCCACTGAAACGATACGATGCGATGGCGGCGTCTTCGGGAGGAGTCGCTCTAATTATAGAGTCGATTGATTGGGGGAACGGGACTCGAATGCGAGAGCGCGCCTTCAATTGATTCGCGCTGCCTATGTCGATTCAACAACGCAGTCTGCACGGCGAGCAGACGGGAGCAGCGACCATAGAAGGAAGGCAGTAGCAACATAAACTCGGTCATCGGCACCGAATAAATATGTTATCGGTAGTGGCGCGACGCCTTGCCCTTCTATAAGCATCTAGCAGACAAGTTACAACTTAAGGATGGTCCGACCCATACAATGTTTTTTTTACACAGAACGCAAAAAGATTCGTCAAAAATATTAAATATAGCCATAGTAGTTGCAGCGAAAACATATTCACAATTTCAGGTTTAATGGTTTCGTTGTAATTGCCGATTAGAAGTTTTACACCGTTAGATGGCGCTGTTAAATAAAAATCGTATTTTAATAAATTGTAACAAAACCAATAATCTTGAAATTGTGAAATGGTTTTCGCTGCAAGTAATATGACTATATTCAACTTTTATTATTAATTCGTGGCTTAAATTGCAATACTTTTTGCGTTATGTGTGCAAACAACTTTATATGGGTCGGAACAGCCTTAAATTCAGTCACTGTACAAACTAAAGATAGACATATCACCAATAAAACAATACTAATAATGCAAATAGGTAAAATCAAAAAAATCTAAAAATTATAGGGGGCCCCATACAATAAGCGTATTTTTTGTGTTAAATCTTGTACGATGGTACGGAACCCTTCGTGTGCGAGTCCGACTCGCACTTAACCGGTTTTTTTAACAATAGTTTGCCCTTCCGCGAAAGACGCCTCGGCAGCTCTTACTCTTTGTCAAAGGAGATAAACCCAAGTAACACTACTTATCTGGCAGTTCTTCGGTCGTCGACATTTAACAAGGCCAATGGTAGCTAGGCACATGCTCCATCATTGTTTACTTTATTACCTCTAGTCTAAGAATATAATAAAAAACCGGCCAAGTGCGAGTCGCACTCGGACACGACGCTGCTCATACTCAACTGTCTAGCTATCAGTTCATGGGATACAGTCCGCTGATAGACAGACAGCGGAGGCTTAGTAATAGGGTTCCGTTGGCACCCTATGGGTACAGAACCCTAAAAAAGACTTTCAATATGGTTAATAAAGAGGTTGTTTAGGGACCGTGGCGGCAGGGCTATTAATTGCGAGGGGTTAGTCACTCGAGCAAAAAGTGTACACCAGATTCCCAGTAGTCAAGATTTCCTTGGGATTTCTAGATTCCTAAAGATTTCCAAAGACTACTAAAGATTCTTAGAGATTCCTAAAGATTTCCAAAGACTACCAAAGATTCCTGGAGATTCCTAAAGATTTCCAAAGACTACTAAAGATTCTTAGAGATTCCTAAAGATTTCCAAAGACTACCAAAGATTCCTGGAGATTCCTAAAGATTTCCAAAGACTCCAAAGATTCTTGGAGATTCCTAAAGATTTCCAAAGACTACTAAAGATTCTTGGAGATTCCTAAAGATTTCCTAAGACTACCAAAGATTCTTGGAGATTTCAAATATACTGGGATTTCGTAAGATTTCTGAGGACTACCAAAGATTCCTAGAGACTACCAAAGATTACGTGGATTTTTTAAGGACTACCAACACATTTTTGGTACATTCCAATGATTTCGGGATTTCTAAAGATTCTTAGTGACCACCAACGATTCATAGAGACTTATAATTGCGCGTTGCGCGCAGCACGTGTCCGTGACGTCATCGCAGACAGGCGGGCGGCGCGGCCGGGGGGGTTCGGCACGGGCGCGGCGTCCGCGCGAGGCGGCAACAGCGCGGTCGCGGGCGGCGGCGCCGAGCGGGGAGCCCCCGCGCCGTGGCCGGCCGGTGCGCGTTGGTGCGATATTCGTTTTGGACATATTCACCCAGGCGGAATCCGGTTAAATTAGATCCCATATTATCTCAGCGATTTTTAGATCAGCGCTGATTTTTTCTTTCCCTGAGGCATTATACAATACCATTTTTGAATCCACAGTACATATTTCACATACTAAATTTCAAGATGAGGTACTTCGCTCTTTCGAAATCTCTTAGAATCTCAGCCATCATTAGGTCAGGGTTGATTTTTTTTTTGCCTGGGTCATTATAAAAGGCTATATTTGAAACCTTAGCAAATATTTCACGTAGAAAACTTCGCGATTAGGTAGGTACTCTTCTTTTTCGAAATCCCTTGCAGTCGTATTCACTGTGAACCTGTAAAAACTTGGTACGAGATTAGCACCGGACTAACCATACAAAAACCGGTTTACTTCGACCTTAATACGCGTAGTAAAGTTAGTCCGCCCCAAGCTCGGTTCACAACATACCTACAATCGTCTAATTATTTAATCAAAATCACTGACTAAAAGTCGCCCACCCAATACACAGTAAACAAACGCGAGTCGGACTCGCACACAAAGGGTTTCGTACCATCGTAAATGATTTAACACCAAAAAATAATATTATTTGTATTTTTTTATTATCTTTAAATTTTACTTATTTGTTGTTATAGCGGCAAATTAAATACTCACTCTGTGAAAATTTCAGCTACGTACTTATTACGGTTCATGAGTAACAGCTTTGTGACAGACGGACGGACGGACGGACAGCTGAGGCTTTGTAATAGGGTTCCGTTTTCACCCTATGGGTACGGAACCCTAAAAAGTAGTATACGCATGATAACCTTCTATTCGCATAGTACGCGTATTAAGGTCGGACTAAACCGGTTTTTGTTTGGTTAATCCGGTGCTTATCCCGTACTAAATTTTGACAGGTTTACTCTGAATACGAATATGTTTTGGAATTGGGTCGTCGGGCACACGCGGGGTGCGCGCTGCGCACACTCGTGCGCACACGTGTGCGTGATTTCTTCGCAAACTGGCGGCCGCGCCCACGGCTGCGCTATCATTGCTAGATTAGATCCCGTATTATCTCAGCGATCATTAGGTCAACCCTGTTTTTTTTTTGCCTGATGCATTATGCAATACCATTTTTGAAGCCCTAATACATATTTGACATACTCAACTTCACGATGAGGTACTCCGATCTTTCGAAATCCCTTAGTATCTCAGCCATCATTAGGTCAAAGTTGATTATTTCTTTGCCTGGGCCGTTATAAAAGTCTATATTTAAAAACCTAGTAAATATTTCACGTACTCGAGATAAGGTACTCTTATTTTAAAAACCTTTACAGTCTTATTCAGAACTAACCTGTCAAAACTTACGTACTGTACTAGAATTGCACCGGACTAAGCATACAAAAACCGGCTTAGTCCGACCCCGACAAGATTATCTGAGATTACAAAGACTTTGATCGGATTGCCAATGATTCCCTTAGGATTCCTACACTCCCTGGGAGTACTCGAGACTACCCAAGATTTTCCTATTCCTCGGACTCCCGCCCAGGATTACCCGAGATTTCCATTAATTTGAAAGGATTCCCAATGATTTCCTTGGTATTCTCAGATTCCTTAGGATTACTCGGGATTACATAAGATTTCCAGATTCCTCGGACTACCATCGGATTCCTCGGACTCCCATCGGATTCCTCGGACTCCGCCTAAGATTACCCGAGATTTCCATGAATTTGATAGGATTCCCAATGATTTCCTTGGGATTTCCAGATTCTTTAGGATTTCTCGGGATTACATAAGATTTCCGAGATTCTCCGGACTCCCACCAGATTCCTCGGACTCCCACCTAAGATTCTTGAGATTCCCAAACGATTGTACACCAGATTCCTTGAGTGAGTGACCCCTCGATTAATTGATCAGTGCCGTGGTAAACACACAAAAAATCGTCAAAGAAAGAATGTAGAAGTACCTACCTAGGTATGTATCATTCTTGTGGTTGAAAAGGTATCTAAATCTTAGACAGTCAGTATACCTAGAAAAGATGGCGGATCCTGTGTGATAAATATCCTGTGATATCTTTCCGTGTACTCCTCCGGAAATAGGAATTAGGTATGTTGTGTACCTAATCTATTCAAACAAATAAGATGGTAGGTACCTAGTGCGTCTGCTTACAAATTACTCTGAGAACCAGATGTTTGCTTATCCAACGATAACGCGCAAGACTTCGCATTCAATCAACTCACGCCTGCGCAAATATGACAAGTAGAATGCCGAACAAAAACAAAGGAGCGCAGTCTAAAACAAAATTTTAATAAACTCGGCATATGGCGTCTGCGCCGAGCACACCACACCGTGCCGCTCGCCGGACGGAAGGGGGGTGAAGGTGGCGCGCGGTAAGGGGGGAGACAGCTGCTCCGAGAACCCGCCTTGCAACATTCGTGCGCGCGCACACACTCACGCTCGTCGCGAGCGGGCGCATCGGCACGTTACGTAATACGGAGGAAATATGGCTTCGATATACTTTTGAGATTACCGCGGTCGTTAGACATGTTTAAAAAATGCTACGGCTTTTCACGCGGCAGGAAGAGACATTCTCCGACTTTCCGAGCTAATTATTCAGCCCGTTGTCAAGGAAACATCGGCCACGTTCGTACTGAGTCGTCCGCTGCGTACGAACGTGCCTCCTTGACAACGGGCTGAATGATTAGCTCGAAGAATCGCGTCGTCGGAGAATGTCTCTTCCTGCCGCGTGAAAATCCGTAAAATTTTTAAAACATATGGCATCGATATTTTAATCATGTTCGAGAAGTGATATGTAAAAGGTAAGGATATGCCCTTTCATGCAATACTGTCGTCCGTTTCGGTATTCCGATATTCCGTCTTTCTTTGCGTTTTTTATGAATTCTTGCACGGTTTTACCACACAATTGGGCATTTTCGGGTCGCATTATTAGCCAGAGGCGACGCACACGCGAACGACGACAGCGAGCGGCTGACTGGCGACTCATATAACATTACTTTTGTTGCTCCATTTTTGTTGTACGGAAGGGCCTTTCCTTACATAGTAATATTTATGTCAATGTGTTCAAGTGCATACTGACAGCATAACGAGAAACATAACAAGATTGCATACGATGGGACGTAATTCATAGTTTGACTTTGCGATCAAACACTACTTATAGTCAGGTTCACTATGTAGTTTCGCCGGATTTATTTGTTAAATAGTGTTAGTGTTATGTAGTATAATAATGAATTATGGGCAGTATGTGCCATTCGTAACATATAGTTTTCAAGCCGCTCATTTTCTTGAAAATAAAATGCGTAACGTGGTGTACGAAAAGTGTCGGCGTCAAAAGGAATTAGCGCTTTATTGCGTATCCGTAAAATTTAGTTATGTATCATGCGAACAAGAGTGAAAATCCTAATAAACATACAGTCAGTCAGCGTGTTTGTGTCCACTGCTGGATATACGCCTCTCCAATTTTTCTCCATTCCTCCCGGCCCTTAGCGGTACGGAACCACTGCTTTCCGCCGACGCACTTGATGTCGTCGTCCCACTTGGCGGGTGGTCTTCCCACACTTCGTATTCCTGTCCACGGCCGCCGCCAGTGCAGGACATGGTTACTCCAACGGTTGTCGTCTCTTCGGCTGACGTGAACAGCCTACTACCATTTGAGCTTAGCCACCCGGTGTCCAATATCGACTACTTTGGTATATAAACATACACTGTTATTTATATGACGTAACTATGTTAAAACCCGCTCCCGGCTCAAAATGAGCGCGAATGAATCCTTGAACGCGGGATTTCTCCAGACACCTCTCTCTCTAACAGCAAGCGAGGGAGCGAGCACACCTTTCGTTTCCTCCGACTGCAGTTCACGGGCCGCTCTCGATGTGTTCGTATACGAATGAGAGCGTGAGTGAATGTGCGTGTAGGAAGCAGGCGAGATGCATAACGTAAACAAGGACGGAGACGGCCGACTTCCCTAAAATTAGTGCGTCCGAGTCGACGAAAAATAAAAAAAAACCTGTACGTCTGGTTGCTGGTTTCTGTTTATAGGTGTAGGGTAATAAAATGAAGGTATGGATGAAATACACATAGACATTCTTCTCTGGCCAAAATCTGCACCACCAACATTACTCTCTTCGTTTAGTTTAGAAAGACGTAAGTATCGCAGAGAAACACTATTATGTTTAATTTACCACTACAGGCCCATTGACAAGTTTATTTTGATTTACACTGATTAATTAGGGTTTCTGACCACGTGAGAATGTCTGTTCTTGCGACGAATAAAAAAAAATTGAGTGAATGTCCGTATTGTGATTTATATATATATATATGTATTTTTAGGGTTCCGTACCCAAAGGGTGAAAACGGAACGCTATTACTAAGCCTCCACTGTCTGTCCGTCCGTCCGTCTGCCACAGGGCTGTATCACATGAACCGTAGTAGGTACGCAGCTGTAATGTTTACAGAGTATGTATTTATTTTGCCGCTATAACAACAAATAGGTAAAATAAAAAAAATAATAAAAATTAAACGGGGCCCCCATACAAAAAACGTGATTTTTTGTGTTAAATATTTTACGATGGTACGGAACCTCGCATTGATTTGAGGTTATTCAACGACATTTACATTAAAGCATCGTACCTAATCAGATTTTGAAAAAAAAAAACTAACACATGCTGCCTCGTGCCTAGCTACTTGTGTAATACCCTAATGTTATTCAAAATATGTTACCGTTCGTGTATCTCATGGGGTAAGAAGGCCAGATTACTGGCTCGTTGGATGAACGATGGTCGAAGCGGCAGTGAAAATTGTCCGTGTTTTACATCCAGTTCAATGTAGCCGTGCAATATGAGGAAGGTCCTGGCATGGCACCTAGTTCCCATGTGGTGTGTTAGGCTAATACCATGACAGAAAGTGTGGTAATAGCCATCCATGTCCAGTCACATAAAAAAAAACAACCCATAGGCCACAAAAAACGTTTTTAATGAAACTTACAAACTGTCCCGCCTACCTGAGCCAGTCCTTCCCCCTACAACGACCCCTCCCGCAGGTATTATACCCAAGGCCGAAGGCGTATCAGCTCTACGGATAGGTGACACTTACGATAGAGCCACAGAGGGTATCTAGACGGATCTATCAAAGATGTCCGATGAACGCAAACGACAGGGGGAAACTTCCTTCCCAAACCGACCTGGGGCTCCATTCAGAGCAAGAGTGAGTTCGAGTTCGGGAGTGAGTTAACCTAAAAATAGCTGGGAAATATATTATTATTTCAATAACGGACCCGTTATTTATACTTCCAACGTATTTACGGGACAAACAAGATTTTTACCTAACTGTAATGATGTTCTAGAAGTGTGGAAACATTAACTATTAAAAAAAGTGAGTTGATATTTAGTTGCGAATTCGAACTCACTCTTACTCTGAATGGACCCCCTGGTCGCCGATGGAGGAAGAGATTGCCCATATAGGTATAGCAATATGGCGGATCTTCGACCTGGACATGAACTTTGCCCGCTGACAGTGGCAAGACCTGTGTGGACTGTGTGTCTGAATGGGTACGTGCGTTTTAAAACGTTATTGGATAGCTCGCCAAACATTTTATTTGTCAAAACCGTGTTTGTACGCATGTGAGCATGATTTTACCTTTTCATTAAAGACGGGCTAAAGTTTGATGAAAACACGTGTCAGTTTTCTTCCCCGACTCAGATACTTAGCGTATAATGGATGGAAATCATTTAGTTTACGCAGATTCAAACCTCACCAAAACTTAGTAAATGGTTCCTAAGTATAAGCGGAGGTAGGGGCGTAAGTATGGATCACAACACTTTCGGGCGCTTAAGGTGGCCCAACCCGGCGGGCCTAACTCATTCGCGGGCACGGTACAAAACCGTGCTGTTGCGCTCTGGGACCTTCCCTGTTTCAAAGAATAAGACAGGCTCCGTGATGAGGAAAATGCAACATGTCCACAATAAAGACAATGTGCATAGCGTATGATTTGGTAAGATTTACGAAAATTTTAATTTCAAAACGACTTATAGCTAAAAGTAAACCACGACCGCTGTAGTCAAAAATCTAACAAAAACCAAATAGATTATAAATCTTCATTAAATAAGCTATGTCTGATGACTGATCTTTTTAAGATGTTCTTACTTTATCATTGCGTAATCAACCTCCAAAGTTATTGTATAAAACGCGCGAAAAATTCGAACTTTCCGACCTTATAACTTAGAAACGAAACACAATTAAACAATGCCAATGGTCATCAGACATCTAGTTCGATCAAATAAAGCTATTTTGAGCAAAATTTTGGATCTCTGACAAGAAATATGGGCGTGATCTTCTTTCCCCTTTTGTATGGGGATATGAGCGGGATGGGCCACCTTAAGGTGGCCAAACCCGGCGGGACTAACTCATTCGCGGGCCCCTCTACAAAACCGTGCTGTTGCGCTCTGGGACCTTCCCTGTTTCAAAGAATAAGACAGGCTCCGCGATGAGGAAGATGCAACATGTCCACAAGAAAGATAATGTGCATACCTAGTGTATGATTTGGTAAAATTTACGAAAATTTTGATTTCAAAACGACTTACCTAAAGCTAAAAGTAAACCACGACCGCTGTAGTCAAAAATCTAACAAAAACCAAGTAGATTATAAATCTTGATTAAATAAGCTATGTCTGATGACTAATCTTTTTAAGATTTTCTTACTATATCATTGCGTAACCACCAAAGTTATTGTATAAAACGCGCGAAAAATTCGAACTTCCGGACCTTATAACTTAGAAACCAAACACAATTTTACAATGCCAACGGTCATCAGACATCTAGTTCGATCTAATAAAGCTCTTTTGAGCAAAATTTGGGATCTCTGATAAGAAATATGGGCGTGATCTTCTTTCCCCGTTTGTATGGGGAGTTGAGCGGGTTGGGCCACCTTAAGAACGGCCCGTAAGCTATGCTCCCCATACAAACGTAGTTTACTTATCATTTAAAAACCGCTGTTCCAATTAAATTTATATTTAATATGTAAAATCAGGGAACCAATATCTGTGTCTGCATGCTTTTGTTTTTTTTTTATCAGATGAAAGCAAAAACAAAATCTTCATACTAATTTTGTTTTCTCTGTGGTTTGACTCAGTATACATCTATCGAAAAAGCAAAGGCATGCAGACACAGATATTTGTTGCCAGATTTGTGATACCAAATATCAAGTAAATTGCTACAGTGGTTTTCAAATGATTAGTAAACTACGTTTGTTTGGGAGGCGAAATTTTCTGATGCTTACGGGGGCACCTTAAGATTAGTATGTTGGCTTCGCCGTGATCAAAGGAGAATGCCCAAATCCAGGCCCCTTAGAAAGATTTACTTTCTTTTATTGACACTGTTGGGTACCAATTGATCATTTCACGGAATCCCATTCCAACTTGCCACCGATTTCCTATAACTATCCTTGGGACCACCGCGTAAGGTGCAATATGCCATCTCATTGCACCATACCAAGTCATCGCGAGCGCATTCGCGAGACAGTTATCGAAGATTATTTCACGCGGCGGTCGCTTCACATTCGGGTCCGTGACCTTGGAGGTTTTTGCGGACATTTTGGCGGGAACCGTGTTCCCGAACCGACCTGGATAGCCCCGTGACGTGTGTCCGCCGTGCTGGGCGCGTTGCTGGTGCTGGAGCGGAGGAGGCGCCTTCGCCGTGCGAGCGGTCCCCCTCTTCCTTTGAGTCCAGGTTGGTGCCTATTTTAGTCCCCGCCGCATCAGACACATTTACGGTATTTCAAATTTATTATTTAAACTTATTCTAAACTATCTGAATCTCCATTTTTCGATCTTATTCAAACCTCTCAGAGTGCCTCTTTGGCATTTGATAAAGTTGTAAAAGAGCATCACAGTAAAGCCAAACTCTGCATGGGCATTTGTAAGGAAATAGAATAGCACATAGGTATGCGGGTCGAATTCAAATGAATGAAGAATGAGTCATTCCAACTTTATTGCGAGAGTTTGATCACACACCATATTGTGTCCTCGTTCCGCACCGCCTCCGACCGCTCCACGGATTATCAAAACTCCGGAGTATTCCGATCTTCCCCTCGGCGAAGTCCGAGCGAGCCGGACATGGGAGCGGTGTAAATTGGAAGGACGCGGGGACGCGAGAAGGGTATTTTATGAATGGCTTGGACGAGAAATAAATGAAGAAGTGGTGACGAAGCAATAGCGTTCGGCAATCGATAATAGAGCTTGCTTACGTCAGTTGAAATTATATGTCGTGAGTAGGTATGTTTACAATAAACCAGATTTCGATTGCAATCAATGTCCACACTAAGAATTTTGATTATTCTTTAATTCGGCTTAATTAACTTCTATTTACTTCGTTTTATTTCCGTTCCTTGTAAATTTATTCTGTTCATGGTTTCATTTATAATAATTTTATTATATTGTACTGTAGTTGTAATCTTTCACTGTTTTTTTATTCAGAGAAATCGCCTGTGCTGAGATACCAAAGGTGCTCAGAACTACTAAATCCACCTCACCTCGCGAAACCACGTTTAGTGGGGCACCATACCAGCGTATTGTCGGACTATCGCTGAGCCATCGATCTTGTTCAAATGTCCCATTGCAGGACATAGGCCTCCCAATCTAAATCTAAGTGAATCTGTCTTTGGCTGTTCGTGCATAGACAATGCGGTAGGTACCTATAAGATGTCAAATCATACGGGTATATTTTAACGAATCGTTAAAAACAACGGAAAAACGTTGAAGGTCAATGCGTAAAGGTGTAATTTCGGTTTTAGTCCAAGGTCATGATGACCAAGCGAAATAATAGAATCGCGTAGATAACTATCAGCTAATGCGTGTTGCCAACATAAGGTGGCCCATCCCGCTCATCTCCTCATACAAAAGGGGAAAGAAGACCACGCCCATATTTCTTGTCAGAGATCCAAAATTTTGCTCAAAATAGCTTTATTTGATCGAACTAGATGTCTGATGACCATTGGCATTGTAAAATTGTGTTTAGTTTCTAAATCATAAGGTCCGAAAGTTTGAATTTTTTGCGCGATTTATACAATAACTTTGGAGGTGGATTACGCAATGATAAAGTAAGAACATCTTAAAAAGATTAGTCATCAGACATAGCTTATTTAATCAAGATTTATAATCTATTTGGTTTTTGTTAGATTTTTGACTACAGCGGTCGTGGTTTACTTTTAGCTATAAGTCGTTTTGAAATTAAAATTTTCGTAAATCTTACCAAATCATACACTATGCACATTGTCTTTTTTGTGGACATGTTGCATCTTCCTCATCACGGAACCTGTCTTATTCTTTGAAACAGAGAAGGTCCCAGAGCGAAACAGCACGGTTTTGTACCGTGCCCGCGAATGAGTTAGGCCCGCCGGGTTGGGCCGCCTTAAGTTAGCTACTCAGGGTGGCTGTACCAAACAAATATTTCTCCCAACAATCCCGGCGAGCACACAGACCGAAAGACGCACACTCGCCAACTTTTCGTTCCTTCGGAATGACCGAGAAGTTGATATTCTTTGCTTCGGATGTTTCGTACTCGGTGGGCGACTGTCGAGGAAAACTTTGGAGTGCCCACCTAATACACTCAATTGATTAGGTTCGTAAAGGAAAACGTTGCAGACGAAACCCCGGCTTTTTTTAGTGTGAGTTAAAGGTCCGTAAACATAAATTAACAATACTTACTATGCGGGGGGTCGCAAGTTTGATATATGGATATGGGGGGTAAAATGTCAGAAAACATGTGATGGAATTCGATCCATTCTACACCAGAAGCGTTTATGTCATAACATCTGAAGCCCGATTCTGCTATTTGTCTACTTTCAAACCATTCCGTATAAGTTATGTTTCCGTCAAACATAACACGCTAAGTTTCGAGTGCGGTTTCCAAAAATCGGTATTCAGCTAATTCACACACGCGTTTTGTTATTGTCTATGGAGTGGTTTGTCTTGCGCGCCGCCTACAGGGTAAAATAACCTGTCACGATTTTGACAGTTATTTTCTCACTCAAATATGACATACGAAAAGAAAGAGACAGCGATATGCAAACGTAATGTAGAAAAGTGATATTCGAAGTTCGGCGATGCGATGCTCCGAATTTGACAAATAGAATTCTCAAAACCGCAAGTATTCGGCAAAACACACGGCCCACGAGAACATGACCGCGCGTTACGAGTTTGCGCATGCGTTTTGCAAACTGCGCTAGTAGAATACCATTTCGCGCGAAACATGAGGTTTTGAGAAAACACAAACATAACGCGCGCAGTTATCAATTAGCAGAATAAGGCTTCTGCGCTCTACAGAGTTGACATCCACTTCTGATTGCCGAATTGATCGAATTTCCCTCACATATTTTCTAACATTTTACGCCGGTTCAGCCCATAGCCATGGTGCATGGCGGTGACTTCACCCCCATGCCATGGTGTATATAATTTTCGGGGTGGATGCTGGCCGGTCCCCTCCCCTTGCCAGCGGCGCGTGCAGAACCCAAACTATATCGGAGTTGGTGTCTGCGCAGCCGCTGGCGCTTAGGGAGGTAGGACAACATCTAGAATCCAACGGCGTCGCCCAGAGATACTTGACTTCAATTAATGTTATCAATCAAACGGCAAGGCGCCGCGCCATTGTGCTACAGAGGCTGACAAGTGATGTGACAATGACAACACATTAATTAGGCGTATTTTTTTTTTCAAGATAAATATTATTTCACCTAGGTAGATTGATAAATCGATATAGGATACTCGTACCGGAGCCTTGACAACGCAATCCAGTCTCATTGGGTACAATTATTACATTTGTAGTTAATCTTTAAAAATGGTGACTTAACGGTCACTAATCTGATATAGATGACAACGCCTCTAACATACTTCTTGTGTTAGCAGTTCGTCCCGGAGGAGTCCCCCCTTCTAGCATACTTCTCGAGATACTTCTGTGCTGAGGTAGGTTGTACCTGCCTACAGTATCTACGCTGCCAGTTATTAGTCAATCTAGGCAAAACCAATACCGAACACCTACCTGCATTACATGGGTAAAAAGGTACCTATATAGAATTGAAACGTTTTATAAAATAACGCAAAACTAGACCGGTTGTTTGATATTGTGATAGGGTGTAGTGATAACATCCCGAATTCATTCCCCCGTTATGCATATGGCATATGAATAGCGGCTCGTAGCCTAGTGTTTTTGAGGGAAGGTCGTGGCATGGCACCTAATCTCTTCTGAAATGTGGTGTACTGGGCTAATATCATAATTATATACACATTGTGTGGTATTTATTAGCCATCCATTTCAGGTTGAATAAAATAAAAACCGGTAAAGTGCGAGTCGGACTCGCACACAAAGGGTTCCGTACCATCGTCCAAGATTTAACACAAAAAAATCACGTTTTTTGCATGGGGTAATTTTAATTTTTATTATTTTTTTTTTTGCCTACCTATGTTTGTTATTCATATTCTACTAACACTGCATTATTGAATGCCGGTGCGGTAATTACTTCAGTTAATGCGATGGTAGGCAAGGAATCCTACAGGCTTACATGGTTTCCGAACCACGAAGTTTACCGCATCAATAGGTAGGCAGGTAGGATAGGTTACTTAAGTACTTTTTTAGGGTTCCGTACCCAAAGGGTGAAAACGGAACCCTATTACTAAGCCTCCGCTGTCCGTCCGTCCGTCTGTCACAGGGCTGTATCTCATGAACCGTAATAGGTAGGCAGCTGAAAAGAGTGAGTGAATTTTGCCGCTATAAAAACAAATAGGTAAAATAAAAAAATACAAAAAATTAAAGGGGGTCTCCATACAAAAAACGTGTTTTTTTGGTATTCATGGTACGGAACCCTTCGTGTGCGAGTCCGACTCGCACTTGGTCGGTTTTTTTTATTGAGGGCTAATCAAATAGGTGGTAATTCACGATCTGTTGCGACGATAAACTACCTACTTCAGATATAAAACGTTATATGTATATGGGTAAAATATCAGATAATGGAGCCTTGTACCTGCCACATATCCTCGAGACCTTCTGGCGATGAGATCACAACACAAAACACAACGCACCGCACAACACAACACACACCGCACGGGCCGCACGGCCACGGGCGAGCACACACTCACAGCCCAAACAAAATCGAGCATTCACCGACAAACCGTAGCGCTCCGTTCACCGGCCAGCCCGAGGCGAGCCGGTTCCCACAAACACCGTCGGAACACCTCGGAACACGCACCGAACGAGCGGGTTTACGTCACGGGACGCTCCGCAATCGGGAATCGTTATCGCAGTAAGTTAATGAACTAAAGTATCCATCGGTGCGGAGCACGCGCGAAAGCGTGAGACGCGACAGGACGAGTTCGCCGCGCGCGACCGTTGGCGCTGCCGTTCTCACGATGACTGGCCGGCCGGCTGGCGGGGCGGAGGGGAGGCTGCAGCGCGGCGGGGGAAGGGAGTAGGGCTCCGTGGAATGTTTCCCGCCCGCGCCCGCGCCTCGCCCTACTAAAGTTAATTTGTGAAATAGGTTAGCCCTTTCGTCATAAATAGTCGTAATGCGACCAGACTGACATGAGAGTATGTTGTATCACGCATGATATAAGCTGGGCGTGTGCCTTGCCTTAGCAGTAAACTTGATGGGTGGCAGCTGCCTGTGGCAATTTAAACCGAGAGCTAACCAAAGAATGTTATATCACAAGCAGCACTCAAATCAAGTTGCCGCCAATGTAAACTAACTTTGGGAACTGTATTAAAAGATGAGCTCATTTTTAAGACGTCTCTATTAAAACGCCTCAAGCATTCGTTTTTCTGAAAAGTACAAAATTTTACTCTGAAATTGAAACGCTGACTAAAACATTCGTTAGGTTCTTCCAATTTCTACATATGGTATTAGATTTAACTTACTTATATTTAAGCATAAATATTAAATATTATGACATAGTTTTATGCTTCGTTCTTATCAACTCATACCACGAGAGCGATAAACGAGGCATTAAGATAACCAACTTTTGGTCTATTACGATACTAATCTGGTTTCAAACGTAAATATAGCACAATAAACAAAAGAATAAAAAAACACGTAGGCATGATTGCCTTCGATTTTAATATTGTGCGAGCCCGTAGCTAAAACAAAGGAATAATTAGTGTGCCCGCTGCGACCGTTTCGTTTTATTGGTACCTGCCCGGCATTGCACCCAGTTCCCATGTGGTGTGTCATTGCTATCCACGTCCAGTTGAACAAAGTATGCGCGTGAGGTTAAGTGAGGGTGAGTAAAATAGTTGAAAATCGACTTCGCTTATAACTTGAGAACCTATGACCCGAATTTAAAGCGGTTTGCATTTTCATGCAGCCTGATCTTTCCTTTTAATTGAACGTTAATTACTTACCTACACGCATATCTCATGAATATGGGATACGTTTATTAAAATATCTCCTATTTTTGTCGGAGCAGCGGGCCCAACTAGTCCTAAAAAACTGGGAAACTCCTTAATTTCGTCTGGAGGTAACTTCGAATTTCCGTTTCGCGAATCGTTCCGTCCCTGGCATCGCACCGGTACACCTAGTAGTTGCTCACATAACTATACTAATTGAACCGCATTTCTTCAACTCTCTCAGTATTCTATCGTCTTTACCATGGAGAATGCTCGTCGGAGCTGCATAACGCTGTACCTCCGTCCCCTTTCTACCTTCGTTCAATGCGGAACAGGGAGAAAATGCACATATTTACAGTCAACATTCCAAAAAGAAGAACCCACCGATCTTCTAGATCCTTCATCTATAGGGTCGGAAACTATGGAATGAACTCCCTTCCGATGTATTTCCCCCAAAGGACAACCTGGGGTCCTTCAAAAATGGTGTGAAGAAGCACCTGGCCTGCCGGCATGTTTTTTGCAGCCCCCCTGTAAGCTCGAAATCTCATGGGCGTCGTCGGTCACCTTAAGATGTCCTGGCGTACGCCATATGCCGCTCAACCCCCGGAAGCTGTGGTAAAGCGAAGTAGAATTTCACATTTCACGGCTCAGTCGGAAACTTATCAAATTTCTTCCGGAAACTCGGCCCCAATCCAAACGACACGATGCGCTTGTGTTAAAACGTTTTAATTTTCAAATTTTCCGAGCGAGCGCAGAAAACTCGTCCGAAGTTAGGTGTAATCAATTATGGAAGTTCCGAACTGAAGTCGTTGGGCTGGGATAGAGTTCGTACCTTCTTGGAAGGTCTGCGAGGGAACAATGTTGGGATAATTCGCAATACCTCTGGCTGTTTTTACATTTAATTAAGGAGCGCTTAAGGACTACTGAGTATACTTCGCTATGGTTGCAGTCAGTTATTTGCAAGGACGTTACCAATGTAAAGCGATAGACTCACAATAAAAATATTTCTCCATTCCATTCAAACGTCTACTCCACCGAACTTCTTGTATTGCTATGCTCTTACATACCCACATAATATGCTTATCATATTAAATTTAGCAAAGAAAATTTAATGAACACCCAAGTGAATACGGAGAACAAAAAACCGGCCAAGTGCGAGTCGAACTCGCACACGAAGGGTTCCGTATCATCGTTAAATATGTAACACAAAAAAAATCATATTTTTTGTATGGGGTCCCCCTTTTATTTTAATAACGTTTTTATTTGACCTATTTGTTGTTATAGCAGCAAAATAAGTGCACAATCTGTGAAAAATTCAGCCGCCTGCTTATTACGGTTCATAAGGTACAACCCTGTGATAGACGCACGGACGGACGGACGGACAGCGGAGGCTTAATAAAAGGGTTCCGTTTGGTACCCTTTGGGTGCGCAGTCCCAAAAAAATCCTACAGTAAAAACATACAAATTCCTTTGTTTTCCATCCTAGCATCCCTAACAACAGTTAGGGATGTGGCAACCACTGTGATTGTAGCGTCCACGCAGACTTTAGATCGATCGCAAACTAACACATTAGGACATATGCCAGCGGTTAGGACATATGCAATGTAACCCCCGGCCTCTGATAAACGATTGCAGCCTATGTATAAACGTACAGACGAAGAGAAACACAGTATCTAGTCAAATGACGAAATCAGCTGCCTACTACTCAGATTGTATTCTTCTGCAGGCAGCAGTCTTACTTACTGTAATACGTACAAGTTAACTTTTTGAATATATGTGACTTTTAGATATAATTATGTTTAATATACTTTTATCTGCATAATATGTACTCTAGAGAATTTGTTTTAAGAGAAATAAATAAATTAAATAAATAAATGTGGTACGCTGGATAATACTGACATCGCATCCAGTAGTTTTAAGTTGTATTTATGGTTATTCGTTAATTTCTTTAAATGGTGCGAACAATGGTGCGAATTCTGGTTAGCCCAGCGGGTGATCCGGCACAATTTGAAAGTACGATAAGAAACATCCAAACATTTTCATTTATAATATGAGCTGAAGGAATGTCGATATTTTTTAAAAGCATGTGCCGCCAGAACCTCTTTGCACTGGCACTGATACATTGAAATGGATGGAAAACACCTACAATTTTCATTGCTGCTTAAATTATCTTTCCTTCAATGAGATGGTATGTACCAACCTGGGCGGGATCAAACCTAACACCTATCGTAAAAAAGGAAGGAGACAGAAAGTTTTACGTGGACTCCGAACCACGGCCAGCCTCAATATGGAAAACGGTCACCCATCGGAAACCCGAACACGCCCAGAGATATGCGTAGAAACTATCCAAATATAAATCGGGTGAGTGACTAGCAAGTTATTAGACTTTACTCCACTGGTCTCTTGGAATTTAGAGAAATGTGCTTAGCTTATTACCATGGAGATCGATGAAAGTGCATTCCATTATTCTTTTTTGGTATATTCGTTTCACCCCCTCGTGGAAAGCGGCTTGACGGTATGTTTGTGTATAAATTGTCGAATCTACAACTGAACGTTAGGTGAAGCTCAGTTGGCGTCAATCTTAAATGTATAGCGGATCTTTTGGCTGTTATTCCGGCTTCTCCTCGCGCGTTTCGTCCAGGACAATTAGGGTCAAAGGCGGTGTTTCCCAATTAGTGGGCGTATTACCCAGGGGCACGAGAGCTTTCTTGAAGGATACGCGCGGTAATGTCTTGAACATGGTAATCGCTAACTTCGTTCGTATCGTTCGTAATCGTTCGTATATATATATGAAGTTATAATGCATGTAAGAGACAACTTCGTTTCCTTTGAATTAAACGGTTCCAGTCACGACTACAGAACACGAAATTCACACTGCCTAGAACAGTATCTCACAGGCTAGCACTGTCAGAAAAAAAAATCCTGATGTGATCGGACCTAAACTGTACGAATTGTTACCTGATAACTTAAAATCGATTCATCATAAGAATACGTTCAAGATTCGCCTAAAATAATTATTAATTGACAATCCTTTTTATAAGATTAATGAATTTCTTACATATTGTAAAAAGCTATTTAAGACTATTGTCATTATTAGATTGAATTGTCTTGTATAATCTAATGATTTTATTTTATTTTATAAACCGGCCAAGTGCGAGTCGGACTCGAGGGTTCCGTACCATCGTACAAGATTTAACACAAAAAAGACGTTTTTTGTATGGGCCTCCGCTTTAATTTTAATTATTTTTTTATTTTGCCTATTTGTTGTTATAGCAGCAAAATAAATACACACTCTGTTAAAAATTTTAGCTACCTACCTATAACGGTTCATGAGATACAGCCCTGTGACAGACGGACGGACGGACGGACGGACGGACAGCGGAGGCTTGGTAATAGGGTTCCGTTTTCACCCTTTGGGTACGAAACCCTAAAAATCAATAAAGCAAACATTACAGACATATCGTCGATAATATTTTGAATAATTAGGCGGCATACGGCGTACGCCAGGTCCTAACATAAGATATGTCCGACGAGGGCGGTGGGCTTTCCAACTTGCAAGGGGCTGCGAAAACCGCCGGCCTGCCTATCTATCTACTCAGGAAAGCGAGAGGGAGTTAGTCACAGATGAAAGTGAGACGCTCTCGCCTGACGTCATCAAACATGAAATGTTATGTTAGTTTCGTCGGACTGTAATTTAGAAAGGGATAACACTAGGGAGAATCTTGGCTCTCATCTCATGAGTACGAAAGCGTTGTGACTCACCGGTGAGTCAACGGTAAGTCACCGGTGACACACTGGTGAGGTTCTCTGAGTACACCCCCAGATGTCTTTTCATATTATGTTTGAAGGACCCCAGGTACTTTGGGGGAAATACCTCGGCATAGAGTCCATTCCATAGTTTACCGACCCTTCAGATAAAGGATCTTGAGAATTGGTTATTAGGGTGCCGTACCCAAAGGGTGAAAACGGAACCCTATTACTAAGCCTCCGCTGTCCGTCCGTCCGTCCGTCCGTCCGTCCGTCCATCCGTCCGTCCGTCCGTCTGTCCGTCTGTCACAGGGCTGTATCTCAGTAACCGTAACAGGTAGACAGTTGAAATTTTCACAGAGTGTGTATTTATTTTGCCGCTACAACAACAAATAGGTAAGATTAAAAAATAATTAAAATTAAAGGGGGCTCCCATACAAAAAACGTGTTTTTTTTGTTTTTTTTTACGATGGTACGGAACCCTTCGTGTGCGAGTCCGACTCGCACTTGGCCGGTTTTAATTTTTGGAATTCCCCCAGGTGTCTTTCCATATTATGTTTGAAGGACCCCAGGTTGTACTTTGGGGGAAATACCTCGGCATAGTCTATTCCATAGTTTACCGACCCTTCAGATAAAGGATCTTGAGCATTGGTTAGTTTTTATTATTTGAATGTCCCCAGTGAATGAGTTCACTCCCTGCCTGTTCCGCGTAGAGCGATTGTATAAGGGGACGGTGGGATAGCGTTATGCAGCTCCGACGAGCATTCTAACACAGAGACAGGCCCTACATTCCTTCGGAGTTGGAGGGTCACTAAATTCACAGATACCTCTGGGTCGACGCTGTATCAAGGCCGAGGAACCAAGCAGGTACCTTCTTATTATTATTATTATTTTATTTTATTTATGCGACCTGACATGGATGGCTAATACCACACAACTACCGTTATGATATTAGCCCAATACACCACATTCCCAATTAGGTGCCATGCCAGGACCTTCCTTTTATGAGCACGGCTACATTGAACTGGATGGAAAACACGAACATTTTTTTAATACCGCTTCAACTATTTTATTAATCCAATGCGATGGTACCAACCCGGGCGGGCTTAAACCTTAACACCTAGTAGGGGAAGGGGACCTAAATTTTTACATGGATTCCTAACCATGGAGCAGCTCGCATTTGTGACGAAATGCACTTATCGAACTCAGAAAGAGAAATAAAGTGGTGCATGTCGGGGCGACGAATTGAACCCAGACCACTGGTACGCTAGGCCAGTGCCCGCGCCACTAGGCTACGAGTCGAAATATCTTTTAATTTAATTGATAAGTGAACGTAATCAAGCTTTTACAAGGAAAAGAACGCCATGGCCAGGACCTTATTCCTTTATGAACACGGCTACATTGGACTGGATGGAAACATGGACAACTTTTTATTGCCACTTCAACTATTCATCCAATGCGATGGTGGTACCAACCCGGACGGTGTTTACCACCTAATAGAGGAAAGAACCAGATTTACACGGATTTCTATTTAGTGAATAGTTCGCTTCGCATTATTAACGAAATATGCGGTGCAGGCTGTCAGTACACCCATTCACTGTCGATAATCGCAACATAAGAAACCAACCGATCTTATAGATCCTTAATTTATAGAGTCGATACTCGTTTGAATGCACTCCCGTTAACCGACCCTATACACAGCCCACAGGCATCTTCGGGAACCTCTTATATGACGGCCTGGCGTATGCCCAATTATCATAAAAAGGGGGATATGTTTTACGACTACATACATGGTGTGTTACCCTTTTTTTCCGTAATTTCTCCAACTGCATTGGTTTAAAGAAAACAACTTTTCAAATTTTCATCTTTACAGCACAAATAATTACAAACAGACAGATAGACGGACAGAGCGAAATCAAAAGGGTTCAGTATTGGCCTTTTTGCTACCGAATCCTTCATTTTAAGCATGTTCGCAGAAAAACTGCCGATTTAGCAGTTAATGAAAAGTTATTTGAGTAGCTTTTAGCCTGCGAGCGTGGAAGGGCCCGTAGCTTTTAGCAGGCCAATTACAACAAGAGTATTTTAATCGTTCTAGAAACAAATTGCACGCGAAAATAACTGATTTACGTAGCCAATTTCACAATTATTTCGAGCCGTCTCGACACTTCTAACAATTTTGAGAAATTTCAGTCTTTAAATTTCAGAAGCATAAATATACACAAAAACAACTATAAAAGAGATCGCATCCAACAACTTCATTAGATACTCATTATAATAGATTTTTCTTTATTTTTACCCGACTACGGTGAAGTCGGAAGTAAGGATTGGATTTTAGGAGCCTATGTATGTATCTATGTTTGTATTTACGTATGTTCCTACGCACAGCTCCTAAACTATTCATCTGATTTTGATCGATTCATTGTTATGGCTCGGGTAACATAGGCTACATTTTTTCTGTAGTCGGGTTACAGTTTTTTATTTAATGACGTTTTCATATCGCTACTGATTAAAAAAACCACTTATTTTGGATTTTTTTTCCCTAGTTAAACTTCAACTTTGTTTATGTTTAACTCGAAAACATCTCCAAATATCTATTTACCTGCGCAATGTTAATAATCTGAAATGAATAACTCTTTGAGATTACCCTGGTCGTTAAACATGTTTGAAAGCTTACGACTTTATTCGACGTTTAAAGCTGATCATTCATCCCGTTTTCAAGGAGGCACCCGCAAATACCCGCACACAGGTACGATCTACGACCACGGCGAGCCTAGCCGTCAGTCAGCTGCTGCGTACAGACGTATAAGACGTCCGTGTAAAAAACCTGCCAAGTGCGAGTCAGAGTCACACACGAAGGGTTCCGTACCATCGTTCAAGATTTGACACAAAAAAATCACGTTTTTTGTATGGGACCCCCCTTTATTTTTTATTATTTTTTTATTTTACCTATTTGTTGTTATAGCGGTAATAAATACACACTCTGTGAAAATGTCAGCTGCCTACCTATTACGGTTCATGAGATACGGCACTGTGACAGACGAACGGACGGACGGACGGACAGCGGAGGCTTAGTAATAGGGTTCAGTTTTCACCCTTTGGGTACGGAACCCTAAAAAGTGTATTTGTCCGTTTTAGGCGGGAGGAATGTCGTCGCTTTACGTTAGTCTCTTAAACATATAGTGAATTGGGCGGAGAAGGGGTGTACCTTCTCCTCACAATCCACAAATGCAACGGTAGCCATGGCAACACAAATAAATACAGAACAAATCGAGAAATAATAGAGAATTTGCAAAAACTCTTTTCTCATATTATTAGCCGTGACAATGTTCACTTTCGGCGATCCAAAGTAGTCACATCGGGTAGGTATATTCCATCTCTCTCTACCTCGCGGCAATGATGCTTAACTTTAGTTCTCACTCCCACATTGTGTTCGTCTTGCAAGCGTGTGGCGCTAGGGCTTCTTGAATTTCCGTGCTCAGGAATCAGTACAAAGCGGAGTACAAAAGCCGCTCATATATCGCTTTTTAAAGCGATTTTCTCGACGGAAAGCCTGAATCATAGAAATATCCGGACCCTTCCTGTCGAGAATCGCTTTAACAATCGCCACAAAAATCGGGTTTCTCCACTGAAATAATACTGATTCCGGAGCGAGGAATTCCAAGAATAGGCCTGCTGTGGCCGGGACAGTGTTTGAGGTTCCTGCTAATTTCAGACATATCTGTCAGGCGGCAGCCCCTTCAGAGCCGCAACACGTCACCGCAGCGACGTGGGAGACGCAACTCAAGGGTAGTCAACCGACTCGCTTTAGGGAAGTTGTTTCTGAGATCTTCGTGGAGTGACGACTTCAACATTGTGTGATTGTATAATTTCTCCCGGAATGTATTTTACGCTCTCTTTTCCGCTTAGAATAAAGGTGCAATTCATATATTATTGAATAGTGATGTTGGTGAGGGAATGGGCTCGTTACTCATTATTTGTGCATAAAACCATCATCGACGAGGTTGACACTAGTCAACGGCTGATTGACTGATTCCCGTCAACCTAGGACTAGCTTTCTTTCTAGCGTCTGATGCCAAATACCATTTTAGGTGACGACGGCATATGTTTCAGTGTTCAATCTTTGCAGTCAATGTCCGAAACGCAGGTAAGGTACAATCTCAAACACTGTGTTAGTAGAAGGCATTGATTGCGGAAGCATGGATTGCAGGAGAATTCCAAATTTTGGGTATACAGCAGGTGCCGAAATTGGTAGATGCAATACCCGCGAATGGTATGTTTTGCTTGTTCGGGTCCAGCCTTCTTAAATGAATGTGTCTTTGCTTTACGGTCGACTATACTATACATACATACATTCACATTCCTTGAGTGATGATGTTTCTTTTTAAATAAACCCTCAAATTCGTACTTTATTTACATATTTGAAAGATGTCTCTTTTTTTCCATTTCATGATTGGTGGAAGAAATCTCTCCGAGGGATAAGCCCGTCTTTGCGCCCCACTTATTTTATGGTTAATGCACTGTACTTTCTTTTGTATTTTTTTTATGGCGTATTAATAATTTTCAATCAATTCAAGCTCAATGCTTAAAAATATTTAAAAATGCTATCGAAATGAGCAAAAACTACCTACAGACTAAATACAACATAATTATAAATACTTACCGCTGCAAATAAAACTAATTAAATTAATTACGTACTTCACTCACATGAAATCTGTGTATCCAAATTTTACTGCAGGAAAATGCCATTTTGTAATAAGTGTTCCTTTTTCACATTTATTTTATTTAATAAACAACGGAGTTAACAGTTATTCACCGCAAGCAAGAACATTGAAGCTATGCACTACTCCAGTGGCAACAAGAATACATTGAGAAACATGTGCACCTTTAGTTTTAATACCATTATTTATATCATTTACATTTGTGCCCTGATCACATGGTAACATACCGAAGAGCCCTTTAAATGCTACCACCTAAATAAGAGATTACAAAGGTTTGATAGCAACCTCAACAATACAGTATTGTTCAAGATGTCTGCATAAAATTGGTAAGCTGATAAAGAAAGAAAGAATATGTATTATTGAATTAATTATGCAATTTCTGTATTTATGACTTTTTAATGTTGCCAACCTGAATAATGATAATGAATCCTATGCCAGTCACAAAGCGAAAGGACAAAACGCTAGTGGCAACACAGTCGCCTGTTCGCAGTTTTATCGGCACCTCCGAGCCGAAGCGAAACTCAAGACCACCCGTAGACAATGCCCCATGAATCCGCAAAACCGCCAGCGACGACCGCGCGAGAGGGAAACTCGCAATTTATTCCTCGCGAGTTTGAGGTCAGGGGAACTTGTAAGCGGCGTTGTTCCGAACTGCCTCTCTTTTTTCCCACCGCCGCCGCGCTCCGGCGACAGTGAAAATAAATAAGCGCTAACAGCGCCGGACGCGGTCGGGAAAACCGCCCTGGACGATTTACGGGGACGTCCTGACGGTCTGGCGGTGGGTTTGCGACACTCTTTTTGAGTGTGTAGCAAGGGATTCATATTTTAGAGACAGACACGTATACTAACAGCGGCGTAGATAACGATGACCACAGATCAAAACATCTTTCTACTATGAGACCAGCTGTCGCCAATTTTCTTAAACGCAGATGTACAGTACATTCCCGCGTGGCCATGAGGGTAGAACTGTGTACCAAACTACGCGCGACCGGCTTCCTGTACGATTATATGGACAATGTCTCCTTCATATTTGAAAACTCACGGCTTTTCACGCGGCGGGAGAAGACATTCAAGAAGACGATAATATCGGCGACGATATTGTCAGCTCGTACTGCCTGTCGTCTAAAGTAAGGAAGCCCAAGAAAATTCCGCAACTACCCGCACCCACAGCTACAATCTACGAGAACGGCGAGCCTAGCTGTCAGTCGGCTGCTGCGTGCGGACGTAGCGGTAGCCTCCTTGACGTCTGATGACCAATCTTTCAAAGATGTTCTTATTTTATCGTTGAGTAATCCACCTCCAAAGTTATTGTATAAAACGCGCGAAAAATTCGAACATTCAGACCTTATAACTTAGAAACTACACACAATGTTTCAATGCCAATGATCATCAGACATCTAGTTTGATCAAATAAAGCTATTTTGAGAAAAATGTTGGATCTCTGACAATAAATATGGGCATGATCTTCTTTCTACGTTTGTATAAGGAGTTGAGCAGGAAGACCCACCTAAACTGAGTTAATCAGTGTCACTCCGTTTTGTTTATTTGTCACACATTTTAAAGTTTAAAGAAATTAATGTGGTGGAGAGAGTTTACCATAATCTATTCAGAAAGTAGTTTTTTGCGGTAAAAAAATGTGTACTTGGAACACAATAGGAACATATAAGAGTGAGACAATTGTTAGATTTTTACGTTATTTACCCTTTGCAATTGGCATGGGCGGAGCTTGTGTGGAGTAATACTTAGCCCCGGTTGCACGAAGAGACGACTAAGTTAATCAATGTTCAAACACGTTACTTTTAGTGAACCGCATAGAGTTCCTTCCATACTGTCCACACAAATTGACGTGTTTGATCATACTTTGACGTTGATTTTGATTTTTTGTCCTTTCGTGCACTCGGTCCTTAGTATTATCTTTGGTAATACAACAAACTCGCGTCGCTTCTGGGCGTTCGGCCAGTATTATGTTCTGTGCGGTAGTGGTCGGGATGCGCCATGCCCAGGCCTGACCCAGTAACTCGTTTACCTGAAGTTTAAGCGTTCACAGACAAACTCAGGGCATTGTTTGATTGTTTATCCGCGCGCACTGTATTTTTGTTGGAAACATTGTCGGACACGGATATAATATCATCCATTATGTCAGTTACATAAGAAAATTAAGGCTTTAACCTACCGTTATAATATAGCCGAATGCATCGAATTCCCGAAGGAATTAGGTGTCCTGCCAGGACCTTCCATTTATGAGCACGGCTACATTTAACGGGATAGAAATCGCGGAAAATTTGTCATTAACGTTTCGACCATATTTTAATCCAATGCGATGGTACCAACCTCGGTGGAGCTTACTCTACCACCTTGAAGGGGAAAGGGAACCTTTATTTTTTAATGGGTTCAGAACCGCGGAGCAGCTCGCATTTGTGAATGCTATCCAGATCAGAAATAGGGCGGCGCAGTTTGCAAGGCAAGTCGCCGCGCTCCTGGGCTACGAGCCACTCAAAATTGTATTTCATGTATTTACACATGGTGTCGGATGTCAAGTACCTTTCTTATGATCTTTTATTTGCTTCCGTGGTGTGCACACAAACTTGGATTAAAAAAAAATATTTTTAATAAAAAAAAAAAAGATTCCGACGAATTGAGAACCTCCTCCTTTTTTTCGAAGTCGGTTAAAAAGGACCGCCTTCAAAAAAACCGGAACTAAAAAGCAAAAAATAATTGGTTACTTTTCATTAATGTACGAAAAGCTATTTTAATTCTAACTAATTATGTACAATTTCTTAATTTTTAATCATCTTTTGAAGTCGGTGCCTTGGGTAGAGTTCGCTTCGCACGCTGCTGACCGAACAGACAATATTTCAGCCGAACACACCCGAAGTGCGTTGGTTTACGTGCAAGCTGATATCGATGCAGCGCAGCGTACTGAAATTGGGTTTCAACGATTATATTATTAGTACTTTCGGCTTTATAAAGGCGCGCTCTGGTGAAGGAGTACGTTAATTCGCTGCTCTGTGTTGATTGGTACTTCCCTGCGACATCGTTGTCTGAACGAGAAGATTTCTGCCGAAATTGGTGAGATATGTACTAACCGCACACTCGTTTTGACACGAAGTTAAGAGCAGACACCTCAAAGTCGCTACCTATTGTTTTCTGTTCTTTTTTACATATGTATTTTTTTTGTTTTGTGTTATGTAGGTATTTAGGTAGAATAAAAAGTCGTTGTTTTTATATTGGTTTATTCGTAGGGTTTTCTTGTAAATATTTTGTTTTTACTGTGTTAGGTATTTAGTTTAAGTATAAGGCATATTTAAATTACAAAGTACTCGCCTAAATACCTATTTACATACGTTTTTCCGACCTGTTTGTTTATTTAATTTTTGTTTTTGTGTTTTGTTCAAGTAGGTAAATGTAAGTAGATACCTACTTATATATCTTTCTTAGCCATGGGTGATATTAATCTAACTACTTGCAGCCCTTAAAGAACGTCTACCCAAGGCACCGACTTCAAAAGATGATTCAAAATTAAGAAATTGTACATAATTAGTTAGAATTAATATAGCTTTTCGTACATTAATTAAAAGTAACCAATTATTTTTTGCTTTTTAGTTCCGGTTTTTTTTAGGGCGGTCCTTTTTTTATTTAAAAATATTTTATTTTTTGCTTTTTAGTGGTGGCGTAACTTTTGACTCAAGGTGAGCGAGCCCTCCTGCTCAACTTCACATACAAAGTGGAAAGAAGATATACATACATATACAATACAATACAATACAATACAGTGAACGAGCATTAGCAGAA
Source organism: Incurvaria masculella (assembly GCA_946894095.1). Classification (NCBI taxonomy): domain Eukaryota; kingdom Metazoa; phylum Arthropoda; class Insecta; order Lepidoptera; family Incurvariidae; genus Incurvaria; species Incurvaria masculella. Next base: position 1,942,330 of record OX335650.1, on the reverse strand, counting down.
ATGAAACCATTGAGAAATCTAATTTATGACGAAAGGTAGACCGGTAACTATCTGGATTCATGAGTTCACGGTTGATACGTACGATAATTGATACGATAAAATCACGTGAGATAGAGTGCTGTGACAGACGGACGGACGGACGGACGGACAGCGGAAGCTTAGTAATAGGGTTCCGTTGGTGCCCTTTGGCAACGGAACCCTAAAAAGACAAAACAACGAATGACCGGAACCGCTGAGCTTCTGAATTTCTCATCCTTCGATCGTTCCGGATAGTCTGTTTCTTGCGTAAGTTTAAGTTATATGAAAATGTGCGTCTCGTTTATCCCCCCTTAACAGTTGAATTTTGTAAAATCCGTTGTAAGCGAGCCTTTTCGTCTTAACAAGAAGTCACTGAAAATTTTAAGTTTCGAGGATAATTGGTTTCAGAGATCTCAACATGAGTGGTTTTCGCCTAAATGTGTTCATTTTGACCCGTTTTACCCCCCTAATAGTATAATTTCAAAACATATTTTCTTCTTAAGCATTCCCATCTAAAACACAACATACTCTGACATTTCTGGGTTCAGCGGCTCTAGAGATAGAAATGTGTACAATTTGCCTTCTTTTACCCCCCTTGAATACCTCCAACAGTTGAAGTAAGAAAAAACCTCTCATACTGAGCAATCTCACCCGAAAAGAAAGCTACTATAACAAAAAAATCACATTTCTGGGTTCGCGGGGTTAAGAAATTCGATGTTTGTTATAGTTAAGTACCAAACTACTGAACCGATTTTGATAAAAAAAAATGGGACCAACTAGAAAGTATACCCTTTCGAACAAAAAAAGAATTTTCCAAATCGGTCCAGGGGTCTTCGAGTAATCGGTGAACATACATAAAAAAAAACATTCCGAAGAATTGATAACCTCCTCCTTTTTTGAAGTCGGTTAATGAATAAGAAGAAGTACACTGGAAAAAAATATGTACAACTTTTTACTGTTTTCCCACAGTTAAAATGCAGTCATTTAAGGTAAAGTTTTTCTTATTACTATTAATGTACTACAGTAAGTATCTATTAATGAGCCAAAAAGTAAATGCTAAAACATTGTTATTTTAGCCGACTGAACAGTACCGGTTGGTGAAAATAACATGTGTGACATATCAGATGATTTTGAAACGGTTATCTTAAAAAAATGTACGGATTACTAAAATGTAACAAGAAGGATACTATATGATACTATGTTCTAACTACATGAGTAGGTGGTCAAAATCTCATGAAATCTACTTGTATCGCTAGAACAGTTTTATTAGATTGAAAAGAGTTTGCTCATACATTCCTGCAGGTCTATTCCTGGAATTAAGTAATCAGCAATCGGGAATCCTTAGTCTAGAACACTGCTTTCATAGCAATTTTTTTGACGAAAAGATTCCGGAGCATGGTTCATTTAATTAATCAAGATTTTCCTTCGAAAAAATCGCTTTGAAAATCACTATAAAAGCCGTTTTCTAGACTCAGGATTCCTGATTACGGAATTCCAGGAAAAGGCCAGCCGATCTCCTCCGAAAACGTATCACAAAATTTAATACTGTTACATAATGATGTAATATTTTTTCAGATTAATTACGGTTTAAATTTTTACACCGGTCTTCTTCTATAATAATAAATATTACATTATTTATTAATATAATTTATATATTTCATGGCGCAGTTATTTCCAATGCTCTCATCGATGACTTATTCTGTGACCTTACTTCTAATTTATTTCGGGCCGGAATTCAATTTTGTAATCAAAGAGAAAAAACAATTAGTTGCATGCATTAAAAAACGTTAGATTGCATTCCATGAAACTCACATGCGTCGTGGATTCTTCCACATAAAAGGCAAATTCGAAGCAGTTTGATTCAGCAAAAAATATACAAAATATTACTAATATTGTAAAGAGGCGGACGGATAGAAGGTCTTTCATATTCCTTGAGGAAATTTGTGTAAGAATCTTTCTTAGGTCTATGCCGGTAGTGTACTCCTCAAATCCGTTTTTTTTTAAGAATCGTTTCGATTGCGGACACAGCAATATAGCAATCCTACCCCACACTGTCTAGTCGTTCGAGTATCTACTCAATTTAAGATGATGATATAATATATTATTTTATAATATAGATAGAGATTACATCGTAAATTCGAGATTTTTCAGTATTTAGAAAAGTCACTGAATATGAACTTCTTTTAAGATTGTTGCCATTAAGAATAGAAATAACGGTAATATTCATTTGATAATTTTCCGTACCCAAAACAGATGCTACTTTTAGACAAGTTTTTGTACAACATGTTTAATATATTAAATAAATTTAAAATATGTATGTTCAAAATATTAGTGAAAAGGTGTAGAGTCATGTATGTTTTCATACAATGGGGTCAATTTATCCAGATTTTTTCGAATTGATTACAAATCCTTATTTAGAACTCTTCATGTATCTGTGCGCACATTTCACATATTATAAATGTGTGTGTTTGTAAACGTACATGCATATAAATATTAATTTCGTCGCCAACATTTGTTTGGTATACCATAATTAGTATTTGAACAATAATGTAATTTTAAATTTCAATGAATTTGACTTTATAAATACATAGATAAAATTCACTTACACTTGAAAGGGATGAGTGTGTCTGAGTCTTAAAGCCCGTTATCAATAAAGGCATCTGAAGTTTAAATCAACGCGACTTAAAATAATTGTATTATTGTTATGAGAGCAACAAATCCCTCGTTATTTAAGATTTTATCCTTGAAGAGTAATGCCAATGGGGGACTTATTTGTATTTGTATTTATGAATCCTCCTTTGGGACGCAGGGAACACTTGGAATCGTCAAAACATTTAAAATTAAATACAATAGCATGAAAGCATAAAAAGTTCATTATTTGTCAATATCATGGCAAGAGGCTCACTTAAGTCTGGATTTTAAAATAAACTATAACTACACTTAATTTTTTTTAAAAATTAGAAATGCTACCACAAAATAGAAAATTTAATAAAATATAGTAACAGTTGAAAAACAATAATAAATATTAAATTCATAGCATCAATAGAATTGTCAGGATATTTGTCATATATATTAAAATTACATCAAACAGCATCAATAGAATTGTCAAGAATAAAACAGTATTCAAAACTAAAGATAAAATAAGTTCAATAAATTAATTGGAAAATAAAAATAAAATATGATCATTGTTACAAAATGAAAAAATAAAAATAATGAGTAGTGTAATTATTTCAATTACGTCCTTGCAAGATTGCGATTCTGACTATGTTTTAGTCAGATATTCTTCGATAGTATAGCACTCATTTTTAATCAATTTCTTCTTAACTGCTTGTTTGAAACTCTATTCGTTTAGCATTTCCAAGAAATGATAACATTGTTTTAAAAACGTAAATTTAAGCACACACATTTTACCCGAGGGGTAGGCAGGGATGTTAGAACGCCATTCGTCACGAGCACTGCATACTTATATCGGTACCTCTACAGACATAACATGTGTTTTCATACGAGCTCTACGATTACGGGTGCTATGCATCTGACCTTTGCCAACCGGGTACGACAAGCCACTTCTCTCTGTTGATAACTAAATTGTTCGATCTCCGGGGGTGATTTAAATAAATGGTATTTTATAGCACTAAAACAGAAATATTATATAACTTTAAATACACTACTTATATTTTGGGGTATATAAATGGTAACCTTATTGGTTTGGCCGATTCAAATAAATTTAATTTGGTACTAGCTTATGGGTTTATCGCTGTGACGCTACACAAGTACCCCATCCTTATCACTTGCATACTCCTATACAGCTTTACCCATAGACCTGTCTCACCTAGCATCTACAGCGCGGCGAATGAGTTGAATTCGAATTTCAACGCTGAGTAACCGAAAAGCTATCGCCGCCAACGGTCTCGCTCGCGTTCCGCGTCGCTATACCTATCTAAGAAAATACCAAAAAACGTGAGTTCTGGTGCCTGTTCGCTTCACCTCGTCTTCAGCTCATCCAAGGACAATTCGTGTATGGTGGCCACCTTCCTACTGGGACAGTTCCGGATCCAGCAGAACCTCCTGGAGTTCGCAGCTACAGGATGAGTCCTACCATTGTCCTTCCTCTCAAACCTTGGCGTAGCTGTCACCGCAATAAGCCTGTAAACCTATAAGAATGAAATAAATAGATTTAGGAAGAAGTAAAGAACCTTTAAAAAACCAGCGACCTAATCCGCGCCATCATCTGATGGTCACTTCGTTCCGGATACCTACTATTGTTTCATGTTACGTATAGGTACATAATAATATTTAATTTATTTACTTATTACTATAATTAAATTAGTTAACCACTATGGCTCACGAACAAAGAGTATTCGAGCGAAGTTTGAAGCGACTCGAAATTAAATTCAATTGTTATTTCGAACGAGCTCAGAATATTTACGATAGTATAGCTCAGTTAAATACAAAAAGTGTGGAGTCATTCCTTGCAAAGGCGGCAACTATCGATTACATTCGCAAAGAATTCGTGTCCGCAGTGGACGAATATAATGAACTACTTGCATCGAATCCCGAGGCGGCCGGCCCTAACTACAATGTCATTATTGCCTTCGAGGATCTATATGCACAAATCAAATATAAACATGATCAAATACAGTCATCGCGTTCAAATCCGCTTTCTGAGAAAGGCAGTGCGTCTAAAATGCCGAATAAACATGTTTCCAAATTGCCACGGCTGGAATTATGTTCGTTCAATGGTGAGTTAGAGAGTTGGCCTATGTTTTACGAAACATTTAAGAGTGTAATTCATGAAAATATTGATCTGACGGATAGCGAAAAAATTCAGTATTTAGTGGGCAGATTAACGGGAAAGGCACAAAGTATCTGCCAAGGTTTTATGCCTACTGCCGAAAATTATTCAGTATTGTGGAATGCATTGGTAAATAAATACAATGATAAACGCGTTTTGGCAGCTGCCTACATGGATCAATTATTGAATATACCTACTGTCACTGAGATCACACCCGCTAGCTTAGAACATTTTGTTGATAAATTCTCATCCACTATTTCCGCATTAAAACAACTGAAGGTCGATAGTTTGGAGGAATTTATTTTTGTGCATATTGGCTCGAAAAAGTTAGGCATGGAAACTGTCAAACACTTCGAGATGTCCATAAGAAACGACAAAGAAATGCCTACTTCTTCCAAATTCATTGAATTTGTTCGCGATCAATCACGCATTTTACAACGCGCATATGCGGGTACTTGCAATAACCAACCTCCGCCGCGACCGGCGAACGCCAATGGCAATAACAAATCGCCAATGTTCAAATCGTATCCGCCGCCGCCACAATCTCGTACGAATAAAAATACGGTCAAAACGTTTGTAAACGTGCAAGACATCAAATGCGTGTCCTGTGGAGGGATCGATCATTCATTGTTGTACCAGTGTCCCAAGTTTCATACTATGTCATCCCGCGATCGATATAATTTTGTCAAAAATAATAAATTATGCGTAAATTGCTTAAGTACTAAGCACGCTCTTCGTAATTGTATATCTGAAAGCAGGTGTCGAGTGTGCTCTCGCTCACACCACTCGCTCCTACATTTCGAGTCAAATAATGTTCACCCGCTCGCATCCAATACTCGTACCACCGCGGCCGCGGCCGGCGAGGCGCCTGCGCCTTCGCCGTCACCTGCGCCCGCGGTCGCCGCCGCCGGCTCCGCTGCCGCCGGCTCCGCTGCCGCTTCAGTTCTTTGTGCGGTGGGTCCCCCCCGCCCCGCTACTGAACACACGCACACCGGAAATACCGGAACGGTTCTACTCGGGACCGCGCTATGTAATGTAGTAGATGCTGCTGGGAACGTTCACACCGTCCGCGTGTTGGTTGACAGCGCATCACAAAGAGATCTGATTACCACCGCTTGTTGCAGTATATTAAATTTAAAATTGCATCCGCCGCAAACAAAATTTGTGTCTGGAGTAGGTGACGTCACAAATCCTATTGAAGGATTCACCTGCTTGACTATTCGCTCTCGATTTGACGATTCGATTCGGTTCACATTACAACCGTTAGTCGTAAACCGCATCACCAATGACTTACCGTCTACACAGGTAGATATTTCGCAACTAGAATATTTAAATAATATACCGCTTGCAGATACTAACTACTTCCAGCCTGCCGAAATCGATCTTGTAATTGGTGCCGATTTATTCGCTCGCATTTTACGGCCCAATACTATTACCCGCGCCCGGGGTGAGCCCGTCGCAGTCGAGACTTCATTAGGTTACTTGATTGTGGGCGAAGCGCCCTTACTTTATCCAGTGTCTGATACCATCCACACATATTGTAATTTTGAAAGTAGTATGAACAGATTTTTCGAATTAGAAGAAGTCCCGAATGCAACGCCGCTCACTCCGGATGAACAGGAATGTGAGTCGATTTATTGCAGTACTACGAAGCGTGACGCGACTGGCCGGTACGTTGTTGCGCTCCCGTTTAAAGACGATCCGCCATCCTCGTTGGGCGATTCAATAAAAATTGCCGAACGTAGGTATTACTCACTGGAACGCAAGCTTATATCTAATTCCGCTATTAAATTAGAGTACGATGCCGTTTTCAAGGAATACCTTCAAAAGGGTTACTTGGAACCGGTTTTGCCTGGTTCGGAACAGAGTTCGGAGCGTTGTCAATATGTCATACCGCATCACAGCGTTATTCGCCACGATAAGGAAACAACAAAGGTTCGCGTGGTTATGGACGCTAGTATGAAAACGACTTCGGGTCGTTCTCTTAATGATCTTTTATACACCGGTAAAAATCTTCAAAATGATTTATTTAAAATTATTTTAAATTTCCGTTTGTTTTCTATAGCCCTTAGCGCTGATATAAGACAAATGTACATGCAAATACTTGTCCATGACAAATATAGACGTTATCAGCGAGTCTTATACCGCTTCGACATTAATGAGCCGCTTCAACTGTACGAACTAACGCGCGTTCCGTTCGGCTTGCGGTGCAGTCCTTACCTGGCTATTCGCACCGTGCGACAATTAGCTTCCGATGAAGCCGAACGTGCTCCTATGGCTGCCATTGTGGCAGAAAGAGACATATACATGGATGATCTAGTTACGAGCTGCGCCTCGGTTAGTGAAGCATCGGAACTATCAAATCAGATGATTGAGTTATTTAATGCTGGAGGTTTCGAATTAGTAAAATTCTCCAGTAACTCACCGCAAGTCATGGCCGGTATACCTACCGACCGCCGCGTCTCTGCAGCCGTCGAGTTCAGCTCGGACGTTCACTGTAAGGTTCTGGGGCTGCATTGGTTACCTGGTGCAGATGTGTTCACATTTACGGTAACTACCGAGCCCCGTAGGTGCACAAAACGGAACATATTGTCCACTATCGCCCGTCTATGGGATGTAATGGGGTTCGCTGCACCTGTAATCTTAATGGCAAAACTAATTACTAAATCTCTGTGGGAAAATAAAATTGGTTGGGACGTTCCACCTCCCCAAGGAATCATCTCGCTTTGGCAACAGTTCGAGTCGGAACTTCCGTCCCTACAAGGTATTCGTTTACCGCGTCACGTGGGTGTGACCACGGAGTGTGTAATATCCATTTTGGGCTTCGCTGACGCGAGTGAAAGGGCGTATGGTGGAGTGGTCTATATTCACGTTGGTTTTGCGAACAAAAATCACTACCAATTAAGTTTAGTGTGCGCGAAGTCCAAGGTGGCACCATTGCGTAATATTTCCCTCGCCCGACTCGAGCTCTGTGGAAATTTAATCCTCGCTAAATTAATGCGTATAGTTATCGATACTTACGCCTCTCGCTGCACAGTAAATAATATTTATGCATTCACCGATAGCACCGTAGCTCTTGCTTGGATACATTCGTCCTCTTCGCGCTGGCAGACATTTATTGCAAACCGGGTCACACAAATTCAGGACAATATAGCGCCTACCAATTTTTATCATATATCTGGTAAAGAAAATCCCGCTGATTGTCTATCGCGTGGCTTAACACCGGCTCAGCTGATTGACCACCCACTGTGGTTTAGCGGTCCGAGTTTCGTTCATTTACCTACCGACCAATGGCCAGTCAATAAGTTTGATCCGAATGCAGTCGAAGAGCCGCCTGAAATAAAAATTAACGTCATTTCTACTACTACTGACTTACCTGAACCGCCACTACTTTATACACTTGCTTCTCGTGTTTCTTCATGGCCGAAACTTATAAGAATTGTTATTTACATTTTTCGCTTCATTAAAATATTACCAAATAAATTTGAAATATCGCACTTAAATTACGCTGAGTTAGCTATTATTGCAGCTCTTCAAAAATATCATTTCTCTGGCGAATTCAAAAACATCAAGACTGGTAAACCACTGTCACCAGGTTTTCGCAAATTAAATGCCTTCATAGATACCAGTGGAATCTTAAGAGTTGGTGGTCGATTGAGTAATGCTAACTTGCCTTACGATAGTCAACACCCAATCCTGTTACCGCGCCGCGACCACATAATCAATCTCATTATTGACTATTATCACCGAAAGTACTTACATACGGGACCGCAACTATTAATGTCGCTCTTAAGACAAAAATATTGGATTTTGTCAGCTCGCAACATAGTACGTAAACGCGTGCAACAGTGCAATATATGTTTTAAAACCAATCCGAAGTCACAGTTTCCTCCCATGGCTGACTTGCCCGCTTGCAGGGTGACCGAAGCGAAGGCCTTTTGTCATACTGGTGTAGACTACGCGGGCCCTCTATACATAATACCTACGAGGCGCAGAGGTGTCCGTAGCGTAAAAGCCTACATTTGCTTGTTCGTGTGCTTAGTCACAAAGGCTGTACACGTCGAATTGGCGTCCGATTTAAGCACGGAATCGTTTCTTAATGCGTTAAAACGATTCATAGCGCGACGTGGACCAGTTAACTTCATATATTCAGACCTCGGGACGAATTTCGTTGGAGCTAAGTCATATCTTGACGCCATGCACAATTTAATCGCATCTGAGGAGTGTAACGATAAATTTTCAAATGAACTCCGTGACAATAATATTGAGTGGAAGTTCAACCCACCATCCGCACCCCACTTTGGCGGAATGTGGGAAAGTAACGTTCGCTGTGTAAAAATGCATCTTGTCAAAGTAGTTGGAAATCAGCTACTTACCTTTGAAGAAATGTTAACTGTGCTGGCCCAAATCGAGGCAATTCTTAATTCGCGACCGCTATCACCATTAAGTTCCGATCCTGCGGAAGCTCTCGCTCTCACTCCCGCGCATTTTTTAACTTTAACGCCACTTAAATCGCTTCCATCTGAAGATATTTCGCATGAAAAGATTAATCTCCTCCACAGGAAACGTATTGTCGATCATCTTGTTCAATCGTTTTGGAAACGGTGGAAGGTGGAATACCTTAATACCTTACAGGCGCGCCAGAAATGGAATACTGCTACTCAGCCCATACAGAAGGGTACTGTGGTCTTACTTAAGTCAGGAGACAGTGCTCCTCTGAACTGGCCGCTCGGTATAATTGAAGACGTCATTCCCGGAAGTGACGGTGTGGTGAGGGTTGTTAATGTCCGTACTAAATCCGGAATATATAGGCGCCCAGTTGTAAAGGTCTGCCCTTTACCTAATCAATAGCCTTAATTATTATGTTTTGTATTATACTATTCGCTTTATATTGTACATATTTAACAATTATACTTACGTCATTCATTGAGTTTGGTATGGTACGTTTTGCTTCGTTCGCATACTCTTGGTTTATTTTCTGTAATAGTGTATCACACCTACTTGATATATGATTTCTTTTTAATATTAATTATTGTTCCTTTCTACTTTGAAAGGACTAGGTCCTCTCAAGCTGGGGGGCATGGTTTGGCCGATTCAAATAAATTTAATTTGGTACTAGCTTATGGGTTTATCGCTGTGACGCTACACAAGTACCCCATCCTTATCACTTGCATACTCCTATACAGCTTTACCCATAGACCTGTCTCACCTAGCATCTACAGCGCGGCGAATGAGTTGAATTCGAATTTCAACGCTGAGTAACCGAAAAGCTATCGCCGCCAACGGTCTCGCTCGCGTTCCGCGTCGCTATACCTATCTAAGAAAATACCAAAAAACGTGAGTTCTGGTGCCTGTTCGCTTCACCTCGTCTTCAGCTCATCCAAGGACAATTCGTGTATGGTGGCCACCTTCCTACTGGGACAGTTCCGGATCCAGCAGAACCTCCTGGAGTTCGCAGCTACAGGGTGAGTCCTACCATTGTCCTTCCTCTCAAACCTTGGCGTAGCTGTCACCGCAATAAGCCTGTAAACCTATAAGAATGAAATAAATAGATTTAGGAAGAAGTAAAGAACCTTTAAAAAACCAGCGACCTAATCCGCGCCATCATGTAACCTTATGTATTGTTCTATAATGCATTTTTTGCTTTGCTGTTGATTTAAATAACTTTTAATACCGAATATGTCATTATTTCTAATTACGTTAATTAACCGTTGTAGGATGGAGTCGTATTCACTACGTATAATATTCACAACGTATAATAGATTATTTTTTTATCCAAAAAATGAAAACCATGCATATCGTATAATATTCATAACGTATAATGTTATACGTTGTGCATGAATAAAGTTTAAAAATAAAATCAACTCTTTGCATCATGCAGAACGTATAATAGTGACAACGTATAATATTCCTAACATGAATTCACAAAAAAAGAAAACCATGCAGAACGTATAATATGCCAAGAAGCACTGCATAAAGCGCCCTAATAACGATACATTTAAGGTTGAAATTGCTACGAACAGATATTTGCTACAATTTCGAAAGGCCACCTTACGCTAATTGAGACGGTCAAAACGTCACGTGCGAGTATACGCTTTAAAAGTATGTTCATAAGGGCGCTTATCGTATGAAAAGTTTTTGGATTATATGATATGCATGGTTTTCTTTTTTTGATACATAAAGATCATAATATTATACGTTGTGACTATTATACGTTATGCATGGAGAATTAAGTAATTTTATTTTTTTAATTTCTTCATGCACTATGTATAAAATTATACGATCTGCCGATTATACGTTGTGCATGGTTTAAAAATGTTGTTAAAATATGTCATTATACGATCTGCATATTAGACGTTCTGCCGTTCCCCCGTAGGATGCACTGTTTATTTACTGAAAATAAACACATTATTGTTTCAATGACTACTGAAATCTTATATGCCAGCAATTCTGTAACCGACATTAGATTTTGCTGTGTGATCAGAGCCGGGAGTCTCAGTTCTCATCTAAATTGGCGTTTACGTAACTTCAAAGTTCCGTAAAAACGTCAAACTCCAACTCAAGTTTTTACTAGATATTCTTTGGTTTTAATTCTTCAAGCTGTCAAAGTCAAACGCGGACTTCTGATTTGTATGAAAACGCGGAATGGACGTAAACGGCAACGACGCCAGTCGATCGATTTGCCGTAACGCCAATTTAGGTGACAACTGAGACTTCGGGTACAGGTATCTCTGTTTTCAATTCTTTCGACCTCGATTTTAACTTTACCTACACGGTTAAGTGAAAAGCAATATAGACCTCAATAGACAGAAAAGGATTTTCAATTCCCGACATGAAATACGTGCTCGTACACAAGTGTAATTAGGCACAGGATCGGTAGGACTACTCTACTTAAGGCTCCGACAGAGTCCAGCGTAAAAACTATTATCAATACCAACGATAATGGCGATCTCCGTACGTATTGTATTTGCGTTATGGTTCATTCTTGTATGCGCGTCAGAATCGAATTTGCAGCTTGATTCATAAACTCTATTTTAATGGAATTGATAAATATGCGATCGAGTACCACAAAAAATAAAATTGTCTCAAGCCGGCGGCCGTTGAAAACTGTTCCTAACAACACTTATTTTCTAGGTTTTCCTGCTGCCGGCTTGAAAACCTGCAGCCGTATTAAAAAAGCACCTGTCAAAACTTAGTACGAGATTAGCACCGGGCTAACCAAACAATAACCGGTTTAGTCCGGCGTATTAAAGTTAGTTCGCCCTGCACTCTGAATAGGGCTGCTAGTAAATAATTGTTTTTTTTTTAATGATATTACTAAAGCATTAAAACTGTTTTGCGGTCATATACTAGATCATAGTCCAAACTTTAATAATATTTTTTTATATGGTCGTTTATTCTTAACCGGCGCTGAGCTACAATAAAACGAACCCCAAACTGTTGGAGGTTAGCATCGGGTACCGCCTTAAAAGCACAAAATCCCAACGCCACCGCGCCATGGGTAATAAATTAAAGCAGGAATGCTTCGCAGCTATATAAGTACAGTTAAACACGCCCATACAAAATAACCAAATTAATGATATCACGGCGCCCTCAATAAGAAGCGTCGATCGATTTCTAAGTACACGGCATGGCACCTATGCTTAGTCGACGCGCCCCAGATTCACATTGTGCTGCGAGCGTGTACACAACGAGCCGACTCGTAATAGGCCGCCAATTTAATAACTTAACAAGGCTAATTGAGTTGTCTGCCTTTGGAAATGAAGGAAATTGGTTTTCGTTTTGTGCTCAGGTATTAATATTATTTTCTTAAATATTTTCCCTTATTTTGTTGGCGACAGCGGAATTCGTGTTTTTGATAGTCATTTGTAATCGTCCATTAGTACGGTCTATATTCAGAATATTAACAATATTACTCAACCGCTGAAAGAGCAAATATCAGTGCTCGCGATTAAAAAAATGGCACCCATTATGATGTTTATTTTATTTATCCTTATTATCATTACACTTTAAAAATCTGACTGACTGAGTGATTTTCCTGAGGGGGTGGCAGAGATAATAGATCACCGTGCTTTACGATCACAGCATACATAATCATGAACCGATGGTGGTTTAATAAAATACCAACCTTATTAAGTGTAATACAACATTTATCAGATCTGAATTAATTCGCCACCTCTGAAATATTTGCACCTCTCTGGCGCGTCGAACGACCATAGCGCGTCGTAAACGATCTTGCTGTAGCTAGCGACATCGTGAGAATGAAAGCTATTGGATGATTCCTGACTAGCCGTGCCCCGCCCTATTTTTTCGGAACACCAATAAACGATTTTACGCTGGACTCAGTTGGAGCCTTAAATAGGCACTACTTTCTTAATACATGCTCCCAGATTACCGGTGTTACGAATTCCTTCACGAAACACATGAACAGGATATTAGGTGTTCTATCTTATTACGCCTCTAAGCAATCTGATATACTTTTAGTACATATTTCCATCTTTTTATCGTCTAAATGTACACTATTTTGTAAAGAGGTAATGTTTGTTTTTTGTTTGTACAGGGTAATCTTTGGATCTACTGAGATAAGTAAACGCTTATTCTGGAGTGCCTCTGAATGTGTTACACAATAAGTTGCACAGTTAATTTAACTTAATCATTGAGGTTGACAAAAAAACACAGCGCAGTTTCTTGCCAGTTCTTCGCAGTGTTTTGTTGCGCTGAATTGGCTAAAATCGGGGGAACGGCAGAACGTCTAATATGCAGATCGTATAATGTCATATTTTAACAAAATTTTAAAACCATGCACAACGTATAATCGGCAGATCGTATAATCTTATACGTAGTGCATGAAGAAGTTTAAAAAATAAAATTACTTATTTCTCCATGCATAACGTATAATAGTCACAACGTATAATATTATGATCTTTATTTAACAAAAAAACAAAACCATGCATATCATATAATCCAAAAACTTTTCATACGATAAGCGCCCTTATGAATATACTTTTAAAGCGTATACTCGCACGCGACTTTTCGACCGTCTCAATTAGCGTTGTAGCAAATTGTTACTCTTCAACAAATATCGATTCGTAGCAATTTCAGCCTTAAATGTATCGTAATTGGGGCGCTTTATGCAGTGCTTCTTGGCATATTATACGTTCTGCATGGTTTTCTTTTTTTGTGAATTCATGTTAGGAATAATATACGTTGTGACTATTAGACGTTCTGCATGATGCAAAGAGTTGATTTTATTTTTAAACTCATGCACAACGTATAACATTATACGTTGTGAATATTATACGATATGCATGGTTTTCATTTTTTGGAAAAAAATACTATTATACGTTGAGAATATTATACGTAGTGAATACGACTCCTAAAATCAACATATTATAGATCCCAGTTCATAGTACTGTCTGTAGGTGATCAATACAAAAAAATATTGAATAAAAAAAATCTAGTTTTAATTTTCTTTTCAGCTTTTGATACATCCAATGATAGTATGATAGTTTCCATATCCTGCTGAATTAAGCATCGAATGCCAACCCGTGATTCATTGAGGCACCAGTATGTTTAAAGTGTGGCGTTGCGTAGGTAAATATAATGATGTGTAAATGTGATACAAAATAGGTCGGAATAATGGCGGTACCAATATATTTATTGATTTACCCTCCGGGTATTGGTTTTGAGCTCGTTAGATGCTATAGAGATAATACAGTCACGTTTCGTTTCACGTGCCGTTTTCACGGGCACCTACTGCCGCAAAAATCAGAGAAAAGAAATTCCGAGTATCTTTTATTAAACGCTGACGTGCATGGATTTCTTTCTATTAAGGCTTTTTTTACCACCTCTCGATGAAGTTCTCATTAGCTGTCGAGCACATAAAGGTAAATCTGATCAGTATTAGTCCAGAATTTGTAATATAAAATCGTTACCTGCACGCAGTCTGCGTTTTAGCATTAATTAGTAGTTTTCATAACCAATTAATTTCCCTTGTTTTGTCTCTACAGTCTTGTCATACCTGATATATTGAGGGAGCTTGTTATTAAAAGACTTTGCAGGGTACACATGCTCAGCTAATTGTGGTAAAAAGGCCCTTAGAGTTTGTCAAATATGTGCGGTTAGGGAAAACACTCGTTCGTCGAAACACAATTCCTGATACTACAAGCGATAATTGTTTAAATTCTCTAAATGTTTCACTAGGTTTTTCAAATTTTAGATTCTAAAATATATTATCGAGATCTGCGTCTGAATGTTTTATTTTTTTTAATTTACTTTTTAGATTGGAAAATTTTGGGGACTGATAAATATTTTTTTACTGGAAAATACAGATATTTACATAGAAACAAAAAATACGGACATAGAATCAATCTTTCTCAAATGATTAATAACACAGGGAATCCTATTTTGGGAAACTCGGACCAACGTAACTACACATCATAGTATTAAGCAATAACATTCTTAAATGAACACCTACAACCTTAAGTAACACTTTTTACTGTTCTGATTACTATGTGTTTATGTTGTATGTTTTGTTTTTGCTTATTAAGTGAATAAATAATTTTATTTTTTATTTTTATTAAAAAGTTTGATTCAAATCTGACAACTCTTAGGGGTAAGAAACCGTTAGGGCCTGAAAGACGATTTCGTTATATTTATTCAATTTCCCTATTGAAATTTTTATGTTTTTGAATATCGATAGCTTCTTGTACATTATTGGATAATAATGATGGTCGATGGGGAGGATGATACATATATTTCCGTTTAGAGTCAGTACAGTAAAGTTTAGTTAAGGTATTTTTCATCTTTCTGTAAACTTATTCACTTAAGTAACAATTTCGTAAGTACAAACATAGAATCATACTTTTACTGAAAATTTTCTTTCATCTTTCCAAACATTTTTTATATTATGAAATCCAACACTTGGACCGGACATGGTGACAATATGCTTATATGTAAGTGGCGCCATATCCAAGGGTGGCACTTTGAAAGCTTTGAAAATTAATAGCACTCTGTTAATATTCGTTTAGAAAACATATTCAGTTCCCTCAGAAATTCATGTAGTCGATGCAAACTCAAATTGCTTATTGAAAAAATACTAAAATACTATGATTAAAGCATTAAAAAAATATTTTTGATAAAAACTTCGCTCAAAAACGTTGCCCCTTTAAATTTAACATAACATCTAAGCACTGATGAACTTTTTAGTTAGTTTATTTAATTTAACCATGCATATAATATTTTGCTGGATTGATTTAATAAACTTGTAAAACTTAGGTCGTTTCATTGAAAGGAATAACGCCCCTTAATTCTGAAGTTTCGAAATACTCAAAAAGTACCTTTCCGTTTTTAAAAGGATAACTGAATTTAAAGATTTTTAAAGTCGCTTAATTCACCCGGGAATCGAAGTTCCCACTCTGTATTCGTCGAATCGACGTGAAGTAAGTTTCCTTTAGGATTATTATAAACTAGCAGCCCGTCCCGGCTTTGCACGGGCATAACGTCATTTAAAAAAATATTATTTTGACACAATGATACACAAATAAACCATTTTTACGTAGAGTTCCTACATTGAGATATTTGAAATAAAAAAAACTTATATATTATTATTACATGATTATTAGATATTAGAAAAATAATAAATTCAAAGTGCTATAGGGAGAACCGCGGCCTCCGAGGCACGCTCCCGCCGCCCCGGCCGGCCGGTACCGCCGCAAGCACTACATCCCGCAATTTTTTAATCTATAACATCTTCGAAAATATTCATTTAAATCATATGCTGTAAAGGGCCGTATAGATCTATATTAAATCAACAATGTATTTAAGGTATTTAATTGGATAAGGATTAATGCTGTATTGGTTAAAATCGCTTCAAAAATTAGCCATTATTTGTCGTAAAAAGTAAATGAGAAAAAAATGTTATTGTGGGATATCCATAAGAGATAGATAAATAACATCGCGGAGTTTTCTGTAGACCTTTTCAATGTATACAATACTTAGTACATTATTTTGATAAATCTCGTAGGGTTCAGCCTGCGTTTGCAATGTAAGCGGAAAAAAAATATTTTTTTACGACATCACATTGGAAACCTCAAAAATAACAGTATTTCTCAAGTATTTAATGGATATTATTATACATATAAACCTTTCTCTTGAATCACTCTATCTATTAAAAAAAACCGCATCAAAATCCGTTGCGTAGTTTTAAAGATTTAAGCGTACATGGGGATATAGGGACAGAGAAAGCGACTTTGTTTTATACTATGTAGTGATGATTTCTTGTGCAGACTACTTTGTATGAATACCGTCCTCCAAATAACCTGAGATCCAGCCACTCTGCACATTCGAGCTCCGGCTGCCGAGGCGTAAACACGTCCTGCTGCAAATAAAGAGTTCTGGCGCGCTCTGGAAGGCGCCGATAAATTTGAAGCTCGCTGGTGCATCGGCCTGCTCGTCGCTGGCTCACGTTACACTCGAGATGTAACCGAGGCCAACGGGATACAATACCATAGGTCGACAAGTCGACATCACAATATATGTAACAACAATATGAGACAGCAGCAAGAGTCAAAATATCCAAGTACCAGACAATTATAAACATAAATGTATCCCTTTCGCAATAGAGACGCTAGGGCCCGTTTGCGTAGCCGTAAAACAATTGTCGAGCGAGCTGAGTAACAGGCTGCGCGAATCGTCCGGAGACAGTCGAGCCGGGTCGTTCCTCCTCCAGCGCATCAGCCTGGCAGTGCGGAGGGGGAACGCAGCAAGCGTCATGGGGACCTCTCCACATTCGGTGCGCATAGAAGAGATTTTTTATATAGTTTAATGGGCACCGCTACAAGGTCCAGAATATTCGCATTTACAAGATGTATTTTACCGATCAACTATTTTGTAATTTAGATACAACATTGAGAAACATTTTTTTTCTTTATTTTTACAAAACCAATAAGATAAAACAATATTTCAATATTGAACATGAATCTGAAGATTATTATGAAAATCACTTGAAGTGACGAAGCATAACGTCGAACGCCGGTCATTGTGTTACAATATTTAAATTATTTTTCAATAAGGTAATGAACTGTATGTTCATGTCAAAGCCCTTATATTTTTTTAGATTAATATTTAGTAGCTATCTAGCTATTTTATGAAAATCTTCTAGGATAGATCAACTGATTGTTCAATCAATATTATGAATTCAGAAATACTATCAGATTGTTAGATAGATGAAAAAATTACAAGGATTCACGGCTGGTTTCAAAGCAACCAGCTCTTACTAAACATAGAGAAAACCTGTTTAACAACTAACAAGTAATAAAGGAAAAGTTTAAGCGAGTTTCTTAAACGAAATTTGTCAGACTAGATTTGGAAGAAATAATACAATGACGTGAGCACACATAATATATTGCTAAGAAACTAAACTCAGAACCTATGTAAATTGGGCGCGCTTACAGGCCTACTCGAATGTCGACCTACATTGGGTGCAACATTTTCGTCTCTCGACAATACATTTCGGGCGCACTGACAGGTTTAGTCGAGCGTCGACCTACATTTGTCGGGCGCATAATGTTGACCTATGCCGAGCGCATAGACAGGTCTAGTTCGCGCGTTCGACTCGCACGATGGAACCGAGTTTACGATTTCCCGGACGAAAATATGATTTATCGGACGAAACTTCCAAAAATGCCATCGCGATTTATGAGAGTCGAATACATCGTCGCCGCGCCGGTTCTGTTTGGCTATCATAACATTCTACCCCCTTTAAACATATTTTCAAGTTGCCTAGAAACTTTAGCGTTTCGATCGTGTTTTGACAATCTTAACACGATTGAGTACTGAATGTATTTTAAATCTAGGGAAGCGTATTTATTTAACAATTTTATGTTTTTAATGGATACGCCATTATCGTTATCTAATTAATTAGAGTTTCAGCGACATCTACATTTGAAGCATTGTAATCAGATTTTGAAAATAATCCGAAAGCGTTTTTAGTCGTGACATTCGTCAGAAGCAGGATTCGAACCTGCGACCTGCGTGATATGCCCACTGCTCTAGTATTCGATACCAAAACCTATTTTGGTGACGACAGCAATACGATTAATATTTCAATCATTGCAGTCAAAATGCCTTTGTTTTGGATCAATACGCGAAATCATCAGCGCCATCTAGTGAAGATAGGCATTGTGTCGATTCGAATATAATCGGGTATTATTGTTCTGCAATGTTGTGTTTCGGAAATACATACATATTGGCGCTCAGAGACTGAAACAGTTTATTTGACCTCTAATAAAATGCCATGCATAAAGAGAGAAAACGTTTTGTTCTCTGTCAACCCCTCCTAAGAAAATGCGTGGCGTTATTTACATTACTGTAAAATATACCTACCACTACGGTACAAAATTGAAAAAATGACCGTTCCGATAAATTAAATATATTGTGATTTTAGGAATTATGCTTTTGAGGTTTTTATTTCTGTACGAGTGTGTTTAAAGTTATGTACCTATTAATTTTAATGTATAATCTGCCTTTTACCTTTATCGTATTGTATTAGATCATATGCGTTTATAATCGATAGCATTCTTCGAAATATGCTATCCCTAAGTTAGCTACACTGCAATGAAAATCGCTTAGTTTCTTTCGAATGGGGGAAACATGTACATCGATGTATTTACAATACGTCACGATGTCTTCTGCTAAATATACGCCCAGAGTGATAAGTCCACCCAGGATTGGATGCATGTTCTTGATTCTAAGATTATAGTCTAAGATACGAATATAAAACGACCTTCACCGAGCTGGTTAATGGATGAAAAGTATTTTATATCAAATTTAATATGTTAAAAAACATATTGCGAGCAGGTTGCCTGAAAAGTTTCAGTCCAGAATACTTTTAAGTATATATTGAAAAAAATTTTTTTTTGAAACATTACACTGGTTTAGTTAATAAACAAATTACACAATAATCGAAAGTATCAAGCCTATAGAGTATGCAAACGTTAGGTTGGCTATTTTTTTCCCGTCACTACTATAGGGTTGTCAGGTGTAAACAGGTAAGTCGAAAATAGTAATTTGCACCGGTCTGGTTAATAAAGAAAACTTATATCAAATTAAAGATAATATTATTGCGAACACAGTAATTTATGTAATATAATGTTTATAAATAACATGGTTCGCTCGGACCTCTCTGTTGCACGTATTCACTCGGAGCAATATTTTGATTTTTAAAACTCGACAACCGGAATTCAAGACTGATTTTTTGCAGACAACCCTACATTACCGTGTTCGCAATAATATGTATTATCTTTATTATGATATAAGTTTTCTTTAATAACCAGACCGGTGCAAATTACTATTTTTGACTTACCTGTTTACACCTGACAACCCTATAGTAGTGACGGGAAAAAAATAGCCAACCTAACGTTTGCATACTCTATAGGCTTCATACTTTCGATTATTGTGTAATTTGTTTATTAACTAAACCAGTGTAATGTTTAAAAAACATTTTTTTTTCAATATTTAATTAAAAATATTCTGGACTGAAATTTTTCAGGCAACCTACTCGCGATATGTTTTTTAACATATTAAATTTGATATAAAATACTTTTTATCCATTAACCAACTCGGTGAAGGTCGTTTCATATTCGGATCCTCTGCTATTAGAAAATTTGGCATTTGTACTTTCGCGATCTTCTGTAATAAGCTCTCTAATTGTCTATTCAAGAAAAAGCTCACCAAAATCTGCCATCTGATGGTAATATTTTTTAAGTCATGAGTATACCATCGTTATCCATGCGTTTTTCGTTAGTAAGTATTCCATTAGTCAATCTCCCGCAAATATTATAGTTGGGCTGTTACTCAAAGTTTTCAATTACAGACCTAAATTAAAAACCAGTTTAAATAATGGAGTATTATTTAGACATTTTCACATCTAAAAGCAGAAAACGAGCTCCTAGCTATCCAACCAGTCGGCTATTCCGGGAGTTGTGATACAACTTTGCTTATTTGTTCTCCACCGCGTTTGATTCATGGTGCAATTAAGCTTCTACAGTTCCGGAGGATTGTTTTTTCAGACCTCCGCTTTATGAACTCGGCACTTCCTGTGAACTTTATCTGTATTTAGTTGCCGCTGCTCCGTGGGTGGCGGCCATCAAACACTATGCCGCCGTTTACTCGGAAACAAATGGATATGAACCACATATGAACAATCAAACGCTACACACGGTTCCGCGTATAATACAGAAATAACAATAAATATGTGGGTGTTGAGTAGGGTAACCTAGATGCGTTCAATAGGGTAACATTTTAAAAGTATCGCATTATATATTTACCAAAATTCGGAGCAGAATATTGATTTAAAATACCGTCTGATAAACACAAAAACTAGCGGCTCGTAGCACATGGGCGCGTGGACTTGCCTTGGATGCTAGAGGTCATGGGTTCAAACCCCACCGCGTTCATGCATCACTCTCTCTTCCAGAGTAAGTTCATTTAATCACAAATGCGAGGTGTTCCATGGTTCGGAATCCTTTTAAACGGTAGGTTAACCTACTAGGTGTTAGGGTTAAGCCGGTTCGGGTTGGTACCATTGCATTTCATGAAAAATGATCGAAACGGCAATAACGAATTGTCAGTTTTTTTATCTATTGCTCATAGAGGGAAGTGCCTGGCATGGCACCATATTCCTTCGGAAATGCGGTGTCTAGGGCCGATTACGCCGGGACTGCGAATAAGCCCGAGAATAACGTAAATAATATCTATATAGGTAAATAAAGGTAGATAATATCTAGTTCTACAAATTACTTAAAGTGAATGTCTAATTAATGTAATTAGCTAGTTTTTAGGTTATTTTCGTAGATGAATGTGATGCTAATAATAAGCTGTTGAATTCTTAATGAATGAATAAATCAATAAATAAACTAATATTAAATATGCCCGGTAATTAACGAAATTAATGATGCCTTTAGTTTTGAATTTACAAACCGAATACAAAACAGAAGTCATCAAAAGTACATTTTTTTATATTTTTTTACCTTTTGCCCTATAGATAGACAGTTAACATCATGACTGCACGTTTTTTTAAAAGTGATAGATTTTTTTCTTGAAGTTAAAGAACCTTGGTTAAAAAATATGGACACCTGAGCAACCGTTTATTTTTAAGATAATATTTGCTTAAAGTCGATTTTAATGGTATATTATAATTGTTTTAACTAATTTAAACAGTGAATTCTTTGTGCAAATGTGCAAACGAACGATATTTTACCATATTACAAAATCTCAATATTGGGGCATTCCAGATATTTTCCGAACTTGTAGTTTTCTTTAAATTAATAAATTTAAATTAAGAATCCAGTGATAAACGCACACATCGTATACTACACAGAGGCAAATACTCCAGGAACTTTAGCCTTAAATCAGCACTTAGAAAAAAAATACAAAATTGTTGCGAATTCACAGAAACCCATAAATTGTTTTAATACCGTTTCTAAATATTTGTTTAGGAGATATATATATTTTTAATACATTTTAATTTTTTTTTCTATCTTCCGGGCCCCGCTAAATGTTGCAAACTCAATGTAAGCATATGAACATGAAATTATATATTTCTGAGAAAAAAAATAATCATTTCGGATTTCATGTGCTTCTCAAACCGTATCTATCCCGGTCTTAAAGTCACACAGTATCACATCAACCGTCCTAGCTGCGCAGCAATGTCAAAGTTATCCTTGCGACCAGTAAAAAATGATGTAATAACGAGTAATTCTGGGTCGCTGAGCACAGAGACAGAAATTTGATCCTGGACCTCTGCCCTCACCTTCCTTCAGTCCAATAGCTCGATTATTGTTCCGAGTGAGCTGACAATCATTCAGTTGGAACGTTCCCGCCGTCCGATACCTTCCAGGTTGGCACAATTTTCTTTTTTGTGACCACTCACGGAGGTTTCCCTTGAACCCGTCTCACGTTTGTCGAGAGTGACTGTCGCGCGACGTGACATTACTATGTTTTCGGATAAACGGTATTTTGCTTGAGTTCGCATTTCTGCGTATTTCGTTTAGATGTTATCGTACAATATGTTTGCGTCAACTCAATGTATTGTTAAGCATTTATTTTACATATCGATACAACCGATAACGTTCTGGTACAGATACTTACTGATCTGCCTACTCCAATTATCGAGATTATTTACCACCGTGATAGTGTTCGAATAAATTAATGGTTCAAAAAAATGTATAAATTGTTTTGGGAAGTAGGTCCGCGAAGCTTCGAAGGAAACATTCTCATTTCATTTAAAATAAAAAAATATTCATTCTGAAAACAATAATAGCAAAATAAACTAGGTTTTTTTGTTGGTATACTTAAATAATAACAGAACTTTTAAACTTAGTATTTCAGTTGAAAGAAAATATCAAGTACCTGCAGTAATGGAAACAGGAAAGGCAAAATATATGCATATTATTTCGCCATTATATAATTGCATATTTTCACGCATGTATGCCTACAAGTATGCGGTTGCCACCTAGGCTTAACATGACTCATTACAAGCCACCGAGTTGAAGATCGGCTATGTTATAACTAGTTGCAAGTGCTCAATAAGTTCTGTTTAGTTTGGTAAGAACAAAAAATCGGCCAAGTGCGAGTCGGACTCGCACACCAAGGTTTCCGTACCATCGTACAAGATTTAACACATCTCATGAACCCTACCTAATAGGTGGGCAGCTGAAATTTTCACATAGTGTGTATTTATTTTGTCGCTATAACAACAAATAGGTAAAATTTAAAAATAAAAAAATGAAAGCGGGCGCCCATACAAAAACGTGATTTTTTTGTGTTCGTGTGTGAGCCCGACTCGCACTTGGCGATTATGTTTCGATCGGATTGGACCCACGGTGTGTCGGTGTTCGATTGACGTTGCGGACCAAACGGGATCTGGCCTGATGATGGACCAAACGTTTGGTCTGAAATCTCGCACCAAACATCGATACAACACCGCGATAAGCCGTTCTTGTAAACCTTAAAATGGGTAACCAGGATAATTTATCCATGTAACTGTCCGTCTGTTGCCTTTTCAAGCCTAAACCGCTGAACCAAATTTGATTAATTTCGGTATAGAGATAGTCTGGACCTGGGTAGTCCGAGTTGTCACCTAAATTAGCGTTACGGCAAACCGATCGACTGGCGTTTTCAACTGTATGGAGAAATTGAAGAGCGCGCGCAGCGGGCGTTAAGCGAACTAACATTTGCGAGTCCGAGCTTGATTTGACAGCTTACTCAACGTTGCCGTAAATACGTCGACGTTGCGGTTTACGTCCACTCCGCGTTTTCATACAAATCGGAAGTCCGCGTTTGACTTTAGCAGCTTGAAGAAGTAAAACCACAGAATATCTAGTAAAAACTTGTATGGAGTTTGGAGAAAACGCCAGTCGATCGGTTTGCCGTAAACGCCAATTTAGGTGAGAACTCAGACTGACCACTCAGGATATAGGCTACCTTTTTGGCGATAATTAAACTCAAAGGGGGTGAAACAGGGGATGAAATTTGTATTGGGAACTCATATAATATCCAGGATATCATTCAGCCTGACATCAGTCCAAAACGACATTGACCCGAGCGGAGCCGGATATCTGTACTAGTCGTATATAAAGTGGACAAAATGCATTGATTTTAGGACAATATTATGTGCATACATTTTGGTTGGAGTCAGTCGCAATCTCGCAAGCTTGTGGATGGCTGCAGCGTTTATTTTGGTTGGCGCTGCGTAGGCGTCGGCGCCCGGGCCAGCCAGGTAACATGTAAGGTGATGTAACATCGAACGTACGTTATTGCATCGAGCTGATCATTGTGACGAAAGTCGATTCACGTGCTCTTGTTCGCTCCGTGTGGGTGTAAGCTGTACAGTCTCAAGATGATCGTGCGTCGTTCCACTATTATTTCTTAAAACATATTTTTAAATTAGCAAAACATCCTTATTATTTTACGTTTATGGGTAAACAGTGTTCAGCTTACTTATTTAGCTCGACGTTTCATCCACCACGCTGTGGACATCATCAGGATCCGCGACGCGACCTGGAGGACCTCTGAAGCTTCGTCCAGTCAGATAACAACTGGAGGTCGTTGGCTGCGCAGATTGTAGCTGTGGGTAGGTTCAGCCGCAGATGAGGGTAGTGACGAAGAATTCCGTTCGGCAATGAAGTCATCCGTGCAGACTATGCTAACGGTGTCACTTTGCATCAGTGTCGGCAGCTGAACTCTTGTGTTGCCATATTTCGCCTCTCACTGTCGTCTCTGTTAAAATTGGGATGTCTCGTAATTTATTTCGATTATCGAACCAAGCGTGGCATGTATTGTTTTTCTGTAGCTATGGAATTGAAATCCATTGGAAACGAATCCAATGGAATTGAGCTATTAAATATTAATAAATATATATTTAATACATTATTTAATATTAAATTAATATAAAAAAATAAGCTGAATAAGTAAGCTGAACACTGATAATCCGTAAACGTAAAATAACATGTCGAACCACAGTGAAAATCTAAACAAACAAAACATCCTTTATTTCTTGCGATATCTGCTGATATCATTTTTATGCAACCTGACATGGATGGCTAATACCACACAACTACCGTTACGATACTATTCCAATACACCACATTCCCGAATGAATTTCGTGCCATGTCAGGACCTTCCCTTTATGAGCACGGCTACATTGAACTGGATGGAAAACACGGTAAATTTTTCATTGCCGCTTCGAACATGTTTTCATCCAATGCGATGGACCATGGAGCAGCTCGCATTCGTGACAAAATGTACTTATCGAACTCACAAAGAGAAAGATAGTGGTGCATGTCGGGGTGAGGAATTGAACCCAGACCTCTGGTACGCTAGGCCAGTTCCCGCGCCACTGGGATTTCACCTAGGTCCTGAGATGTTTAGGGCTAATGTCATGACAGTAGTTGTGGTATTAGCGATCCATGTCCGGTTAAATAAAAACAATATTTAAATTTAATCCTATTTCATTATCCATTGTATGTTTAGGTTCCAATCATTTCCTGTAGAACGATATTTGTCAAAGATGTACTGAAATTAAAAAGACTGGCAGGATGACACTTAGGTATTATTTGCCTAGAGATCAAGGGTTAAAATGAGAGGCCAAAGGATTTTAATTATTTTTTTATAAACGAAAGCTTGTCAGTAAGGTAAACGCCACTTCCGAATCCAGTTGTGTAAGCAGCGAAACATTCATTAAATCTCAGAAAGTTTTCCCAAGGCTTACAAATATACAGGAATGTTTTAAATTATTTCATTGTATCAGAATAAAAGAGGAAAATGTTGTTTATTTCATCTCTTAAATCACCCCTACACACAATCCCCATGAATAAAGTTCATATACAATGATATTTACGTGGACCACACCTGTGAAATGGTTGATTACCCTACAAGCGTGCATTAACCTACTTATGTATAGTATTGCTTCAGTAGACAAGTATCATGAAGAATAATATCAATTGTATTGAAAAACGTGCTAAACCTCCTAGTGTAAATAAAAACCGGCCAAGTTCGAGTCGGACTCGCACAAGAAGGGTTCCGTACCATCGAAAAATATTTAACCCAAAAAATTACGTTTAATTAAACGTCAAAATTCACGTCAAAATTAAAAAGTAATAAAAATTAAAGGGGGTCCTTTAATTTTAATTACTTTTAAATTCTACCTATTTGTTGTAATAGCGGCAAAATAATTACACAATCTGTGCAAATTTCAGCTGCCTACCTATACGATTCATGAAATACAGCCCCGTGACGGACGGACGGACGGACGGACGGACGGACGGACGGACGGGCGGACGGACGGACGTTCACGGACGCAAAATTCACGTCAAAATTAAAAACTTTTAAATTCTACCTATTTTTTGTAATAGCGGCAAAATAATTACACAATCAGTGAAAATTTCAGCTGCCTACCTATACGGTTCATGAAATACAGCCCCGTGACGGACGGACGGACGGACGGACGGACGGACGGACGGATGGACAGACGGACGGACAGACGGACAGCGGAGACTTAGTAATAGGGTTCCGTTTTCACCCTCTGGGTACGGAACCCTAAAAAGACAAACTTACTGACACGTCACCGGACAACCTTCAGCCAATTTTATAGGAAGAAATTCTCTTTGGAAGCACTCGAATGTGCCTAATGGTGGGTTCCGTTTCGAATCGTGAGATATTACAGGCGTCAGTGAGCGAACCGGTCCGTTTGCTCGACCGTCCCACGCGCCGCGCCGCGGGTCCGATCGATCACACGTTCCGGAAGACTGACTGTATAAATATACCTTTTAGGCCGCTGGCACACGTCCGCAGCGAAAATAATGCGAAACTGCTTAACGAATTTCGCAGCGAAACATCTCTAGATTTGTCGCGAAATTAGATTAGCGATCGTAATGTCGTCGCTATAAGAGTCAGAGAGGGAAGAAATATGATTGTGGTCATTAACTATGAAAAGGCGTAGAATTTGGGTGCACGAGATGAATGGAAAAATCGGCCAAGTGCGAGTCGGACTCGCACACGAAGGGTTCCGTACCATCGTACTAGATTGAACACACAAAAAATCATGTTTTATGTATGGGACCCCCCTTTAATTTGTATATTTTTTTTGTTTTACCTATTTCTTGTTATAGCGGCAAAATAAATACATAATCTTTGAAAATTTCAGCTTCCTACCTGTTACATCATGAGATACAGCCCTGTGACAGACGGACGGACGGACGGACGGACGGACGGACAGCGGAGGCTTAGTAATAGGGTTCCGTTTTCACCCTTTGGGTACGGTACCCTAAAAATGAATAAGTTTTTTGTGGTTTTTGTATTATTTTGATGGTTTGGATGATTTATGAAATATAGTATGAAAAATACCGATGTTCGAAGCGGCAATGAAAATTTTCCGTGTTTTTCATCCAGTTCCATGTAGCTGAGCAATATAAGGAAGGTCCTGGCATGGCACAAAGTTATCAAGTGGTGTGATAAGACAATATCTGACGGTCAGTTTGGTGTTAGCCATCCATGCCCAGTTACATAAAAAAAGTAATGGTATATTTCGGACCTCTGGGATTCGTTTTCCCGTAAAATCAACATCAATTAAAAAAAAAAAATTAGTTTCGCTTCTTAAATTTGTTGAATGCATTTATTCATATCGTTGATTTTGTACTAATATATATATCGAGTGCAATGGTTTTTAATGTATAAGTCGACTTTAACCCAACAGCTTGACGAAAGACCCTGCTTCTCATAACACAGGGAATCCTAGCATGAGAAGCAGGATTACTACAGCCTATAGCAGCCTAACTATTATCCAGTTCAATAAAGTAATGCTCTATTTCGGACCTCCTGGATTCGTTTTCCCGTAAAGTCAACATCAATTTTATTACCAAGTTTTTTGGTAAAAAATAAATAAATATCGAAAATTTTAATGCCACGGACACCTCCGTAACCAATCGTAGAGGTGTAACCGGCGTCAGAGCAGATCGGCAAAATCGCGCAGGCAAGAGATGAATATTGAAATCTACACGTAGGAGCAGATAGTTTCGCTTCTGTTTCGCTTTTCATATAGCGGATAAATCGTGGTGGGGTTTCGCTGCTAAGATTTCGGGGCTTTTCGCAGTTTCGCGTCAAGGGTGGAACATTAACTTCATCGAACACAGCTACCAGATATATATTTAAAAATAATAAAATAAAAATAAAAAACAATGTGCACTCAATCAGTTAAGTACACGCATCAGCTTGCAGCTGCTAGTGTATATAATAATAATAATAATATTTCCGGTTGTTCGCGCCTGGCGAGCGTTGAGTACTTGGAGCGGCACAATCAAGTAGCCAAAATAGTCCATCAGCAACTTTCCTTTAAACACGGCCTCATAGACTCAGTAGTGCCATACTATAAGTACAAACCGGAAGACGTGTTAGAAAAAGATGGCACTAAGCTCTATTGGGATCGACCAACACAGACCGATAAGACAATTAAGAGCAATAAGCCCGATATTGTCTTGGTCGATCCCAAGTCCAATGAGATTTTCCTCGTAGACATAACAATACCACATGACGAGAACCTCGAAAGGGCCGAAAATGAAAAGCTAATGAAATATTTAGACCTGGCCCACGAGGTTACCGCCATGTGGCCTGCACGGAAAACCACCATCGTGCCAATTGTTATGTCTACGAACGGCTTTGTTCCAAAGAATTTGGCCAAACAATTAGAAAAATTAGACATCGATATTGGGCTCCGATTCCAGATGCAGAAAGCGGTTCTGCTCTCGAATACGAGAATCGTTCGGCGGTTTCTGTCTCTGTAGCTAGGAGCGGCCTCATTGGATTTGTCCCAGGTGGGACCTCCCTAAGGTTAAATACGGTTTTAGGTTTATATTTTTTAAGGCTACGATTTTGTATGTTTTTTATTAGATAATATAAACCTAAAATTTGTTAAACAAATATATAATGTGAATAATAATAATAATTATATATATTTTTTTAAGAGGCGGTGCTCACCCCATCTAAGTAGTGTATAAATGAATAAAAAAGAAAAGAAACAGAAGAGCTTTTCATACATCATATCTGCCTAAAACATTAACTGGTCACTGGAAGTATACTGGAATAGTTTGCAAAACCATTCAAATCTACTTAGTCAGTCTCGAAGCAGAAAACAAAATATTCATACTACAAAAGCAAGCTGCAACTGAGCAACGATCATGACAAAATGTATACATAACGTTTTACATACGTACATAATTTTTTTTTTTCAAACACCCAACATCACTAACAAATGTTTGAATTTTAAATAAAATCTTTAAAATTGGCGATTTAAAAATGTATACACACTTCCACTGACGCTTCTGTAGGTGGCGGTGGCGGAAGACCAGGGGCCAGCGGGTTCGCCCCTGCTGACATCCAGCTGAGCCACAGCCATTTTTCACACATCGCACATCTTTCTTATCTAGATATTTCTTTACTTGGTTCCTACTACTGTTTTTAATAGTGTCTGACACTGTATACTAATTATTGTACTGTTGTGTGTGAAAATAAACAATTTTATTATTTTTATCTATACATATTAAAGATGATGAAGAATGAAAATAATCCTCTCTTTCCTGGGAGGTTAGGAGCAGAAAGTTACCGGCTCAAGATCAAATAAATGCCGAACGCCTCAAAATCACGGAGAACTGACCGACTCGCCTCCAGCGAGGAATCTCTGATCCGTCAATATTGCTTAGGACATTCACACGAGCGGAGCCTGGTAAAATATGAGCAGAAACCATCGCGGCCGAGTTACTCAAGCGGTCAGTTATGATTGAATTGAAACACATTGTGAGGTGCTGGGAGGCTGAAAACTTAAAGTGAGGAATAAATAAACTAAAATCACTTTAGTACAAAAATGCGTAAAAAAAAAACATAATCAAAATTCGGTCAAGCGGCTTAGGAGAATAATTATGGACAAACGAACAACGGATTTTTTTAAATATATAGCATGTAATATAAATTGCGTAAGAAGTCCTCAAACTGTAAAACTTTCAATGGTGTCATTATTTCAAATATAAATATTACCTTTTCAAAACATGTTCGGACTCAGCTTTTATATTTTTAAATAAAAGCTGAGACGAGGGTGAATGAGGGAAGGATGGGACAAAATGAAAGCGCAGCAGTTTCAGGCGCGCGCGGATGTGTGCAGCTTGCACTTAAAACACTTCAGAAATCGCAGGAAAGAAAAAAAAAGGCCAAGTGCGATTTAGACTCGCACACGAAGGGTTCCGTACCATCGTACAAGATTTAACACAAAAAAAACACGTTTTTGTATCGATCCCCCCTTTAATTTTTATAAGTTTTTTATTTTACCAATTTTTTGTTATAGCGGCATAATAAATACACACTCTGTGAAATTTTCAGCTGCGTACCTATTACGGTTCATGAGATACAGCCCTGTGATAGACGGACGGACGGACGGACAGCGGAGGCTTAGTAATAGGGTTCCGTTTTCACCCTTTGGGTACGGAACCCTAAAAACGGCCAAGTGCGAGTTGGACTCGCACACGAAGTGTGATGGTGAACTGTGAGAAGAAATGGTATGGCATTTTGTTTCTTGCATGGGGCCCATTTTTTGTGGAAATACACACTTTTTGAATATTTAAAAAGGTGTTTCTGTCGCCATTATTAAGATCAAACAAAAATATTTAAAAAATCACGTTCCTTGTCAAACGAAAGATAATATGTAATTTTGACAATGTTTTCTTACCGGGTCAATATAAATTCATACTCTGTGATCATTTCAACTATCTACCTATTACGGTTTCCCACTGACAGACGGACGGACGGACGGACATCGGAGGTTTCGTAATACGGTCCCGTTGGCGCCCTTCGGGTACGGAACCCTAAAAACGCGCATTACTTATGGTACACTTTCAGATACATTTTATTTTATTTTATCCAACTGTTCTTAATCTTCGTACTGTACATATTGCATTACGCCCGAAAACTTGACACTAATTTATTTATTTTATTTATTTATTTATTAAGGCGAGCTCACATTGCATTTACATAACAATAGAAAAATAATATAAATGAAAAAATGTCAGCTGGAAGAGACATAAAATAAAAACGTGAGAATTACAGTAGCACGATCTAGTATAAACGAAAGAAAATACATTTAAAAAAATACATTAGTTATCTCATACAGTTGGAAGAAACAAATAATAAAAAAGTGAGAATAACAGCTGCACGATCAAACATGAAGCACAAAATGAACATATTAGGTTAGTAGCAGAAATAATAATCAAACAGTTAAAGCAGACAAAATTTAGACAATGTGAATTACACAAAAAAATGTAAGCAGCAGCCTAAATCTTGAGAAAAGCTTGAGTGTATTTGTTTTTTATGGAAGCAGGCTTAGAGGTGAAAAGGTCGATATCGTCCTGCCGGTCTTCTTTTTTACGAAGAAAAAGACAAGCGAAGAAAGAGACAAGTAATGGTTGTATCGTCTCGACTGTAAAGCATGGGTTGACAGCAAAAGTGTCGCTCGACACTTTTTCCCGCGTAGCTTCCATCCGCCAAACGGGCGCTGATTAACATATATAGTTCTAAAAACAACCAAATTACGAATAGTGTAAAATATTACAAACTACTTTACCAGCGAAAGTAATGATTTTAGGTATTTCTTTGCAAAACCTATATGATACCGACGCTGGTACCGATAAAAAACTATTAATCTAATCCATTCCTTTTCGACGATGACACAGCGAGTAGATTTGTTCGCAGAGCAAGCACAAAATAATTTTATCGGTAGCAACTCGCGAGTAGAGGCTTTCTTATAAACTATCGGAAAACGTACCTAACTCAGAATATGTGGGTAATGTTAAGCCCTTCTCCATAAGTGAACTTTCGAATTTCTCCACTCGAACCGTTTCCGTAGGAGCTCTGTTTGTTCTACGCTCGTTCCACTTTAAAAATATCGATCGTAACGGTGGTAGAGTCGTTACGAAAGCACAATCGGAAGTTTTCTTGTGTTTTCTAAACGTAATTACAATATTTATGCGTACTATTCACTTAGATAATTTTAAATTGGCATTGTATGAATATTGGAAAGTATGAAATATTAATAATGATTATTCTTGGGCAGTTTTGTTTATCGTTAAATATTTCGTTTTTTTTTATCTTTATTTTGGAAACAAATATTTTGACAAACTTATATTCATACAAGCAGAAAATTGCATAGTCATTGTAGAAGTCAAGCGATCAGCTTAGCGAAAAAAAAAAGATATTTTAAGTTTTAAAAAAATATAAATTAAAACCCTCATCCTTAAGCATAACAACAAAATTGCATTTTGAGGATCGGAAAGTTTAGCTATAAAAAAAAATGAAATAAAAGACAGTTTTATTGTATCCAAAGTTCATTTTCTGCATACAAAATAGTTTTTGTAACTCGTGTTATTCATTGAATCTGAAGATTTGAGTAAAATTTCCTGACTCCAATATTAAGGGACCTCCCCCCCAAGTGCCGTCAAAACTATACAGAACTTTTTATGTTAATAGGCATGGGTGACCGATAACATAATGCAGCCCTAATATGATATTAGCCCAACACTTTCCAAGCCAGGGCCTTAAATTGCACGACTACATTTAACTGGATGGAAGACACGTAAAATTTCGATTGCCTCTTCGAACATGTTTCATTAAATGCGATGGTACCAGCCAAAGCGCTATTGACCCACCAACTAGTAAGTAATAATAGGACCTATAGTTTTATGCGGGATCAAACAACGGTTATTTATCTCCGATAATAGAACTCCAAGGCTGACTCTATACCTAATCTTTATATCGCATCAGCTTTGTAGCCGGGCTGGTTCGAGGCACAGAATAATAAAAAACTGGGATTGTAGCCGTAAACAACGGGGACAGTGTAGTCGTAATTCTTTCTCTGTGACTGTACCGCGCTGCACCCACACGCGCGACAGTTCAGGGTTGAATCAGTGGAGCGCTTTGTGTCACGCTACGCGCCACGTGCTACGAGTAGGGTTGCCACATCTCGCTGGGACCTCGTCAGGACCATAGACCTAGCATATCGCGCTGGGGGTCTACTCATAAGATTCTCAACCGTGGGTCACCGGTGAGTCACAATGCTGTCGTACTCATGAAATGATGGCCACGAGTCACCCTAGCGTTGTCCCTTTCTCATTATTCTAATTAGGGGGTGACGACACTAACATAACATTCGATGTTTAATGACGTCAGGCGACTATCTCTGACTAACTCGTTTTCGCTTTCCTTAGCAGATATGCTTTGCTTGCAAGACGAACACAGTGTGGCAGTGAGAGGTCAACTCACTTGAGTTGACGTCTCACGACCGCGAGTTAGAGGGAGATGGAACACATCTGTGCGGTGAGACAAATTCTCAAATCGTTATCAGTACGTAGGAGTCGCGCTCATGGAATGATAAATGTTTTTTTGTGAAATCTTTTCTCTAGTTTTCCTTAAAGAAAGTATGGTGACCTGTGCATTTATAGATTGTTAAGTGAACGGGAGTAAGAAACCCAGGACAAAACCCTTTTTTATAGTAAATAACGGGTAACCCACTGAACATTTTGTATGAAATGATTTGGTCTCATCCGTCAGTTGACTCTATATGCCTTTACGTTCTAAGCCTATGGTTGGGACACTCGGGGTTGAGGTAGGTAGAAACTAAAAAAAGCTTGCGGCAGAAGTAGTTGGTACACCATATTTTTCGGAAGATTCACTTTTTTCAGCAAGTCTTTACGTGTTGCACTAACAGATGGCGCGAGTCAAGCTCGTAACAGTATTTCGTGGCGGCTGCGGCGACTCGCAAAACCGGGACCATATTGGGTCTTGTCAGGATGTTGGGACAAGAAGGTCAATAATGGTGACAGTCCCGATACATCGGGACGGATGGCAACACTAGCTACGAGCCACGCGCCCCACGGCAGGTTCCACACATGCTGCCGCAATTTATAACGAATAATGCCGAGTCCGCGAGGTAGGGAATTTGTAGGCACATCATATTTTTTGGAAGATTCACCTTTTTTAGCAAGTATTTTCTTCCCTTTTACGTGGTGCACCAACAGATGGCGCTACTTCGAGTCAATCTCGTAACACTATTTCGGTAGCAACGGTTGGTTGCGGCTGCGGAGAATCCCGAAACCGGGATGCCCTATTTCATCCCGGTTTCGGGATTGCCGAAATGTCGGGACAAGAAGGTCCATAACGGTGACAGTCCCTATATATCGGGACGGATGGCAACCCTAGCTACGAGCCACGCGCCCCACGCCACGTTCCACGCATGCTGCCGCAACTTATCCCGAAGAATGCCGAGTCCGCAAGGTAGGTATGAGTGCATATTTGCCACGCAGTGTATATATGTAGGCACACCATATTTTTCGGAAGATTCACCTTTTACGCTCCTACCTTTAGGTATGAGTGCATATTTACAATCCTAGTAAAGCGGTTTGACCCTAGATGAACTTTATTTTGCGGAACGACAAAATAATTAAACATATTTTTGTATGTAACTGGACATGGATGGCTCATACCATATCCACAGTCATGATATTAGCCCAACACACCGCATTGCCATGCCGGGAAATTTTCTTCACGATCACGGCTACATTGATTAATTTTCCATAGACCCTCGACCATCTTTTTATCCAATTCGATTGTACCAACCCGGCCAGGCTTAACCGTACCACCTAGTAATTTATTTTATCTACAGTCTACATGGATTCCGAACCGTTCGTACCGAATTGCGCTCATGCAACTCAGAAAGAGGAAGTGGTGCATGAACGGACTGGTTATGAATCCAGACCTCCAGGAAGGAAGGCAAGTTCACCCGCCTTGGACTCAATGCAACACTTTTCCTTCTTATATTCCGGGAGATCACGACATTTTTGGTTACGATAAGGTAAATGGCTGAATCTGGGTTCACATGTTAGAGACCAACCCTCTGATGCTAAATATGTCGGTCTGCCGTTTCTAGATTGGCTATATAAAATAGATGCTGGTATGTACCTGCTGATGAATATACTGATTATCTGGAAACATTGATACCTATTAATTATACAACAATAACCAGACGGTTACTTAATAAAATACTTAAATATACCTAAAGTTATATCTGTAACCTAAATCGCCTATAACTACTAAATTCAACCAAAGATTTGTTCAGTTTTTGTATTGCTAGGCAAGTATGTATTGATGCTTTCATGCTTCGTCATTTGCATCTATTTACCATATCATATGTATTTTTTGTCACCATAACTACTTTTTCAGGCGCATTATCTAAGTAACGCAACCACTTAGAACAGGCAGACTGACACATTTAGCTTCAGAGGGTTGTACTTTATCCCGTGAACCCAGTTTCAACCATTTACGTTATCGTTACCATTTTTGTCGCGACCTCCTAGTCTATTATCAGTTGGTAGGGTTAAGCTAGCACGTGATTAAAGCTAAGCTCAAATAAAGGTAAGTTTCTGGGGTGGCACGTAAATCCTTCGGTACCGCATTATCATTATCAGTAGGTGTGTTATCAGTCATCCATGTCCTGATGGCGAGCACACAAATATTGCTACTTGCGTTGCACTGAATACGATCACAGTTACGTGAAAGCTGAAATTTTGAACTTTCTCAGATAGAAGCGGTGGCACCGGAGAAAAAATACAAAAGAAATTGACGCTGAAAATTAAGCATCTGAAAATTACGCTTCCCATAAAAAAGTGGTTTAGTAACTTTGAAAACCACTGTTCCAACTTAATTAATATTTGTTATTTAATATCAGGCGACACATCAATATGTCCTCATGTTTTTGTAAAAGTTTTCCTGGGTCAAACCACAGAGAAAACAAAATTTGTATGAAAATGTTCTTTTTGGTTTCATTTGATTCGGTTTAGATTTTAAAAAATATACAAAAACGTGGAGAAACAGATGTTTGTTGCTTGATATTAGATATTCAATATCAATTCAATTGGAACAGTAATCGGGATAGCACATTTTTGTTCGCAACCACATTTGAAAACGTGTATGAATCGAGTAGCAAGTTTGAGTGAAAATACACGACTCAAAATCGTTGCCACTTTCAGTCGTGTTTTTCGAAACCGTTGCGACTTATTATGTAAGTGCTCCGATTCCATTAAAACCAACTTTCAGTCGTGTTTTACTATACAACAGTCCGTACACAATTGATCCAATTAAGGTGGCCCAACCCGGCGGCCTCAACTCATTCGCGGGCACTGTACAAAACCGTGCTGTTGCGCTCTGGGACCTACTCTGTTTCTAAGAATAAGACAGGCTCCGTGATGAGGAAGATGCAACCTGTCCACAAAAAAGACAATGTGCATAGTGTAT
The DNA here is from genome assembly GCA_946894095.1 of Incurvaria masculella. NCBI lineage: Eukaryota > Metazoa > Arthropoda > Insecta > Lepidoptera > Incurvariidae > Incurvaria > Incurvaria masculella. Next base: position 1,905,639 of record OX335650.1, on the reverse strand, counting down.
GATTTGGTAAAATTTACGAAAATTTTACTTTCAAAACGACTTATAGCTAAAAGTAAACCACGACCACTGTAGTCAAAAATCTAACAAAAACCAAACAGATTATAAATCTTGATTAAATCAGCTATGTCTGATGACTAATCTTTTTAAGATGTTCTTACTTTATCATTGCGTAATCCACCTCCAAAGTTATTGTATAAAACGCGCGAAAAATCCGAACTTTCGGACGTTATAACTTGGAAACCAAACACAATATTACAATGCCAATGGTCATCAGACATCTACTTCAATCAAATAAAGCTATTTTGAGCAAAATTTTGGATCTCTGACAAGAAATATAGGCGTGATCTTCTTTCCCCTTTTGTATGGGGAGATGAGCGGGTTGGGCCACCTTAAATCAAATTTCAAAGAATACTCTAGCAACGTATACCTAAAAGGACTGCATCTAAGTGAGCCTTGCCTCTCGTTCCTCAGACGCACACGGCAATCCACTACGCACAAGTTTTTACACAATCCCATTTGCGCTCCACGAAAGCCATTACCTTTTTCCACCATTAGTCCAACTTCTAACCATTTCCATTTACAACTTAAATAAGGTTCATTTCGAGCAAATGTTCGTTACATTTCCATACGGCGCCGGCGGCGGCGGCGGCGGTGCGGCTCTAATTCCGCTAAGGAGAGGGTTCTGGCGTAAAAGGCGCAACGCTTAATGGCCTGCGCCTTCCACATGTTTTGAGAGGTTATTAACGCGAGAGAAGCACGCATGTCGCTGCGGGCAGTGTTGCCACGTTTCATGACCACAGCCTTTCTATTCGCTTTTTTATAAAAGGGGTGTGTCATAGCCTGCTGTATTGTTTTTCGTTTGTGTGTGTGTTACAAGCCGTGAAGAAGAAAATCGGCAACGTCGCGTCGTAGGCCGACGCGCAGATGGCTCCGACATTGTGGCGGCCCGCCTTTCAGTATGTTTAGTGCCGCCAGCTAGGAAGTGCGTTTGATTTGTTCGTTCGTGATTTGACTCAAATGTGTTGATTTGGTTGTTATTATGTGAATAAGTGGTGTTTCTAGAAGAATTACCTCTGAAAATCATACACAAGAAAGTTAGTGAAGTCTGTGCGCCAAAATATGTGTGACAGTGACTGGATTTTAAATCTTTCTGAGGAAAGTCCCATTCGGTAAAATAACGTTGATGAATTCGGTCCAAAGAGACCAAGTGCGAGAGCTAGTGTAGTTATAAGTAAGAATGTATGTGTAAAAGTATTTAGACATGGTCACAGATTAAACGATTAAGATATTTTCAAATGGTTTTATATCGCTGTTCATTATTATAAAATGTATAACTATGTAGATTTAATAATAGCGATGACACAATATTCAATTTTATTTATTACACCAACTGTGGGCAAATATAGCGACATTCAATTTCTGCATTAGACAACATCATACTGTGTGGGTTCCGGCCCGTAAAAAGAATACAATTGGGCCCACTGCATTTCTTTCCTTGCAACTCTTAAAATACTACTAAGGGATTCGTAGTTCATGGTTAATACTTCACGTAAAACTGTAGGTCCCCACTTCCTTACCTCCTAGGTAGTAGGGTTAATCATCGCATTGAAAGTACAATAGTCGAAGTGTTTTCATCACAGAAGGTGTTGTATTACCGATCCATGCATAATTACATAAAAACGGTACTGAAAAAATATCATTATACGTTTTTGTTTAGTTGAATGATACCTAACAAGCAGCGACATAGACCCAGGAATTAAAACACACATTTAAATAAATATTTTCTCCTTTCTGAAGCTTCATATACCTACGTAATATTAAAAATATTGAACTAGACATTTTACTTACTGTCAAGATATTAGATCAACATCATTGAGCTCAACACAGCAAATAGTATTTAGGAGCCATCCCAAACCTCCCTAAACGGGAAAAAATGTCATTGATAAATATGTAGTACACATGAATTCCCTTGAGTTCTACTAGATAAAGAAAACGTAAGCATGTAAAATCATTTCATATTTATAGAAATATCTAGCAAATAATCCTGCATATTTTTCTACTTAATAATGTTTACTAATAAAACATTAATTCAAGTGATGACATGATTAATTGTATATGTTTGCAGATTATACATAGTGAATATTATATGTTTCATTTCTTAGGTACTTGCGTCCATTAATGAAAATGAAAAACATAATAATGAATGTTTGAATGTCTATCTATGTTTAGAGTTGCAATATTTATAAGTGTATGTCTACCCCTACTACTACTAAAGTAACTAATTAATTATAAAGTATTAATAAAATTATTAATTTGTTCCAATAATTCCAATCACGAAATAACAAAAAATGCATGATCATTCACTGATAATACTATTAATAAAAGATACATTTACATTCATCAAGTAAGAACAGGCTAATTAATACCTAAAACAAGGCTAAAATCAGCTTCTTTCTATAATATTTTAACCTCAGCTCGATATGAATTGAAAGAGCCTTCATACAAAGCTAAGATATCGGTCGGCCTACCACTACCTGAAAATGGGACGCTGCTGATCCTACTTCACGGCTTGTAACACACACACACAAACACGAAACAATACAGCAGGCTATGGGTGTGTGCGTCAAAGTAGATGGCTCCACAGTCGTTCGTAGTTATTTCTGCTATAACTCTTTAAACGTAGGACGTTACAAACTATAACTGTAGTGGCGATCACATTATTCGGTTATGTATTTGATCTCATTAAACAATTAGAAAAACAACCTGGAATCGCGTAGATTATTCTGAGGATGTGTGCAAAAAGTTGCCATTTACAATGCTACTTTTAACATTTTATCTCAGAATAATCGGCTATTATTTGTGCCTTTTTTTACAAAGTGTTGCAAATTAAATATGTAGTGTGTAAACTGCGTAGTGTGCTCGCCACTACAGCTATGGCTAGAAACTTCCTATTTTTGGGGAGTCATAGCAGAAATAGCGATGAACTTCTGTGACGCCATCTACATGGACGTACACACCCTCTAAAATATATCTTCTTTTATTTCTAATTGGTTCGACAAAGTGGGGAGTGCTATTCTCACATAAAATGTCATGATACTATCCCATCAAGCACATATCTCTTATTGACAAGGTATAATCCCACAAGCAGGACCTGCCCTTTATTTGGCACCGCTCCATTGAACAATAGTATATGAGTATGAGAAGAGTCAACATTCATAGCATCGAAACTGGAGTATATTGAAATGGTACAAAATAAGTTGCTCAGATCCCTTAACATGTTCTCATCGACAAATACTAAGATCACGTTCATCTATTTTGTCGCATTATAATTTTCCTAAACTATCCGAAGGCAGAAATCACTTGGACTTAATTAAGCTTTATATATTTGTCAATAATGTTGTGCTTATACTCTACTAATGTTGTATTTTTAAGCGCTAATAAATTTCCGGAATCCTACATCTCACTCGATGCAGTCTCACTCGGTCGGAGTCGGACTTGGACACGAAGGGTTCCGTACCAAGTGACTATAGTTGTTTAAAAAAATTGTTGTAACCTCTCCTTTAAATTGTCATAAATAAAGTTTGAACAGAGAATATGAGCGTCTAATATTTACCGTTATAGGTTTCCAATATATCTAGATCATCAATGCATCTTACACATTTTTGAGATTACAAAATAAGTAGTAGTTGTTTTTCAAAATAATAAAATAAGGTTTCACTTCACAGGAACTGAATGCTGTTTTCACTCCCTTAATAATGCACTCTATGTTTTTCAACGAAAATTAAACGGATGTAGAGTCAATCATGAAAAAAATATACACAAATTAAAGGAAAAAATCTGTAAAAAAGGACTTTTTAGTTAAAGTACAAATCTGCAAGCAAACCTTTTGCAAATTGCTATCAATTCTGGCACCCACCCAAAATATACTTTTTCCTACGGTCTTTTCTCACGCAATGGCTTACACAGTATTCAAAGTGACTATAATTGCTTCAAGAATTTGTTTTTCCCTTTTGAAGTAGATGAAAAGTAGCGCATCAAGCATCGAACACATTTTATGTAGGATTGGAGGTATCTTCTGTATTATGAATATCGAAAACTATTAGCGAGTGCGCATCGAGCATCGAACACATTGGTGTAGGATTGGAGGTATCTTCTGTATTATGAATATCGAAAACTATTAGCGAGTGCGCATCGAGCATCGAACACATTGGTGTATGATTGGAGGTATCTTCTGTATTATGAATATCGAAAACTATTAGCGAGTGCGCATCGAGCATCGAACACATTGGTGTAGGATTGGAGGTATCTTCTGTATTATGAATATCGAAAACTATTGGCGAGTGGGCATCGAGCATCGAACACATTGGTGTAGGATTGGAGGTATCTTCTGTATTATGAATATCGAAAACTATTAGCGAGTGCGCATCGAGCACCGAACACATTGGTGTAGGATTGGAGGTATCTGTTGAAGGTCTATACCGCCATGTTGCGTCGCGTGACGCGTGATGCGTGGCGTGGCGTCGCGTGTGCGAACTGTGCTCGCGTCAGCGTGTCATAAAAGAAGTTTTATTATTTCGCCGCAAGAATGCGAGTCCTTGCTTGGGTTGCGGGCGGCGAGAGGCGTAAGGTCGAATGTTATAACATGAACTGAATTTTGCTTCCTATGGTATAAGTGTCTGGACTAGAGGAACCAGGTCCTACTGAGTTCATAGAAAATATCTATGTATTTGCTAAGGATTCTAGTATAGAACTCACTGAACCGTCGAATTTCCGATCGGCTACGCAAAAAAATTAATAATGTTTTATGGGCTTGAAAACATTACGCCACAGGTTAAAGGTGTGAGACTCAAAAAATATTCTTACTCTAAATTCAATTAGGTAGTGCACCTTATTCAAACTATGAAACACATGTTATAACATGAGCCTAACCTAACTAAAACTATGAAATACGTGTTATAATAATATTTCAAAATTATTCAGAATTCGATTCGCATTTTCAATGACAGTTCCCATAAACATTCGCAAATTGGCGAGGAGTGCAGCAATTATTTTTACTATTGCGTTAGTAAAACGTTTAGGTTTATGTAAGTTTTTTTATGACTTTTTATGTGACTGGACATGATGGCTAATACCACACCTTCTGTCATGGTATTAGCCCAACACACCACATGGGAACCAGGTGCCATGCCAGGACCTTCCTTATATTGCTCGGCTACATTGAACTGGATGGAAAACACGGACAATTTTCATTGCCGCTTCGACCATCGTTCATTCAATGCGATGGTACCAACTGTCATGGTACACATTTGTTTACCTTATAACTCGTATACATCGTCCAGATCAAGAAAAAATGCGAAATTGATTTAAATATACCTACTTTTTAGGGTTCCGTACCCAAACGGAACCCTATTACTAAGCCTCCGCTATCCGTCTGTCACAGGGCTGTATCTCATGAACCGTAATAGGTAGGCAGCTAAAATTTTTCACGGAGTGTGTATTTATTTTGCCGCTATAACAACAAATAGGTAAAATTACAAAATTATAAAAAGAGGGGGCCTCATAAAAAAAATCAATGTTGTCCCGAACTGAGCCGGGATAACTCAGCTGGTAATAAATAAGGTTTTGCTTTGTTTGATATTTACTGAGATTTCCTCACAAAAAATATCAATAAAAAGTTATATCTATATGAAAAAGAACAAGTCCTCAACTATACAGCTATCATCAACATATCATACCAAAAATACTTTAAAATCGATCTTGGGCATGCGTGTCGACTGTGATGACGCCTCTAGTCGATTTAAGGAAGTATCAAAGGCAATAAAACAACTCAAGCTTTGATGACGGATCCCATACAGTCAATATTGAGACATTTTATATCGCTTGTCGTTTTATGATATCCGGCGGCAAATGAAACGGTTCCCTTTCGAATTCACAATGGTTATTATCGAGCAACAACGTTTGAACACTATTTGTACTATCCCATCCGGTGGTACCATGGTACTATCCATTGACTAATAGCGTAAAATGTGAAAGTGAGTTTGTACATAGGAGAATTCACGTATGGACTAGTGTACTGTTTTGATGTTTGGAGAAAGGAATGGAATGAATGACATTATTGATCGAGCTAAGCGCGAGCTGGGGAAGCGTATACGCGTTTCAGCTTGGGCAAAAATGATTTTGTATGTCGGTATCTATGTCATGCATGCAGATTGTTCTTCTTTAGAGGTCGCATTTCTCAACCGATTCTCGTGAAATTGTGCAAGCAGGATCGATATTTATATAGTTTTTTAATTATATGATTTTGTTTGTGGATACAGTTTTTGGACACTAAAAAAAATAATTTCAAAATTTATTTTTAAAAATGTCACAGACTTTTTATTTTATGACAATGCCTAAAGCGTTAGGTACTGTAAACAAGAAAAATAATTGGATGTTAGACGGTTAAAGTGTATCCATTTTAAGCTATGCAAAGACCTCGAGGTCTACAGCTCAGAGAGCTACTAGTTCCTGCGGCACTCTGGTAAATTTCCTTTGGACAGCCAGAAACCTTCGCGGGCTTGCGTACACCGACTCACCAAAGTTTTATCTCAATCGAATTGCAATGGTTGAGAAACGAGGATCTAGAGGTTCCGTCGGTAAGTAAGCTTAAGGTGTCCCTTCCCGGCGGGACTAACTCATTCGCGGGCACGGTACAAAACCGTGCTATTGCGCTCTGGGACGTTCTATGTTTCAAAGAAAAAGACAGACTCCGTGATGAGGTGGATGCAACATACGCATAGTGTTTGATTTGGTAAGATTTACGAACATTTTAATTATAAAACGACTTCTAGCTAAATGTAAACCACGACCGCTGTAGTAAAAAATCTAACAAAAACTAAATTGATTATAAATGTTAATGAAACAAGCTATGTCTGATGACTAATCTTTTTAAGATGTATATATTTTATCGTTGAGTAATCCACCTCCAAAGTTATTGCATAAAACTCCCGAAAAATTCGAACTTTCAGACTTTATAACTTAGAAACCAAACACAATTGTACAATGCCAACGGTAATCAGACATCTAGTTCGATCAAATAAAGTTATCTTGATCAAAATTTTTGGATCTCTGACAAGAAATATGGGCGTGATTTTCTACCCCCGTTTGTATGGGGAGTTGAGCGGGATGGCCCACCTTAAGACGTTCGTCGTGAATTAATTGGACCGTCTATAATGAAAATAATTTAAATTCTGCATATAACAACTTTATTGATCTGGTTACTCTTTTTTATAATCTTTGCTTCCCATATTATAAAATTAAAATACATAGAGCTAAAAAAAATAGATGGCTCACAAAAGGGATTATATTAAGTACTAAGATGAAAAGGTTACTTTACTTAAAAAAAAGAAAAACACGAAGTCAACAAACTAACATGACATACAAAAAATATAGTAGAATCCTGAAAAAATGTATAAAACATCACAAAAGAACTCAAATAAAAATCGATTAACTAACACGGAAAACACAACAAAAACCACATGGGCTATTATAAAAGATAACACTGAAAATAACATTAAAGAAAATCAAATTATGCAAATAAATGAGAATAATCACATATTTACAAATCCGGTAAATATCGCAAATATTTTCAATAATTATTATATTAATCTAATAAAAGATAAAAGCAGGCCCCATATAATAGGCAATGCCACAAATCATATTAAAAATACAATTAATTCTATGTTTCTCACATCTACCTCGCCTATGGAAATAAAAAAAATCATAAGTCATTTGAGAAATACAAATGCTGTAGGATACGATGATATCTCTACGAAAATCATTAAAAAATGTGCACATATCTTAAGCTGCCCTTTATCTCACATTGTCAATATGTCATTCATAAAAGGGGAATTTCCTGATAAATTAAAATGGTCCGTTGTCAAACCACTGCATAAAAAAGATGATAAATGTTTAACAAAAAATTACAGACCAGTAGGGCTTATACCCGTATTCTCAAAAATCTTTGAAAAGGCAATGTTTAACCGAATGAATAATTATTTAGAACGAAATGACATCTTATGCAATGAGCAGAATGGTTTTCGTAAAAATAAATCAACTGGCTTAGCAGTATACAATCTCATGAAGGACATCATGGACTGTATGCATAATAAGACCCCAGTAACAGCCATTTTTATGGACATGACAAAGGCTTTCGACTTTGTCTGTCATGATACACTCCTTAAAAAACTAAAAAAATATGGATTTCGTGGTATTGTTCACCAATGGCTAGAGTCATATTTATGTAATAGGAAACAATGCACAGAGATTTCTAGAATATGTAATAAAACTAAAATCATAACAAAATATCAATCGGAGTTCAAATCCGTTAGTTTTGGAGTTCCACAGGGTAGCATTTTGGGTCCGTTATTTTTTTTATTATATATAAATGACCTTCCACTTTCTATAAATCACCGTATGGTATTATTCGCCGATGACAGCACAGTAATAATAAAGGGCGACAAAAACAACATTCAAGCTTTCCAAGACGAAATAAATGTAACGATAGAAAAAATTATAGAATGGCTTAAAAATAACAATCTAATCTTAAATATCGAAAAAACCAAAATTATGCAATTTTGTAGCCAACAAACAAAGCACATACCGCTAAATATAAAATATCTAGATGAGAAAATAGAAGAAGTTAAAACAATTCGATTTCTGGGTGTAATGTTGGATTGCCACTGTAACTGGAAGGAACACATTGATATGTTAAGCAGAAAACTAAGTCGTTTTATCTTCGCATTGAGGCGTATAGCCCAAATCTCAAGCGAGCAATCAGCTCTGACGGCTTATCATGGATATGTCTCTTCCAACATACGGTACGGAATCATATTTTGGGGTAATGGTACAACTATAGACGACATTTTAAAAATTCAGAAAAAATGTATTAGGGCAATTTGCCAAGCTCAACCTTTAGACAGTTGTAAGCCACTATTTAAAAAACTTTATCTACTAACAGCTCCATGTATGTACATTTATGAAATTTGTATATTTGTAAAAAAGAATCCAGAACATTTCACAGCAGCAGGTGACACGCATAGATATAATACTAGAAGGAAAAATAACCTATCCACTACTAAACCACATACAAAATTCTACATAAAAAAATTATACTATATGTCGACAAAAATATATAATAATATACCAAATGAAATAAAAAATTTAGATCTAAATGAATTTAAGAAAAAATTGTATGTATGGTTAGTAGAAAAATGTTTCTACAAAACTAATGAATTTATGACGATAATAGTTTGAAATAATAGAAGTGTTTAATGGTTTTTAATGGAGCATATAAATGGCTCAATTAGATAAGGAAACGGTAAAAGAGGTTAATTTATTCAAATTTACATACATGGTTAGATTAAGCTAATATAGTGATTGCACTGCTCTCTTATTGAGAGCCACGTGCTATTGTACGCCTACCCAGGCAATTTGTAGATGGCACTCGCTTTTATTTACCTCATTTGGGTTCTGTAACACCTCTGCAAATATGCAATAAATTATTTGATTTTGATTTTGATTTTTTGATTTTGATCCAGAAAGACACCAAGAACCAACAGATATTTTCTAACAAAAGTTTTAAAGAAGGATCAACAAGCAGACCATCTCGCGAACTGATTTTAGTGCTCGTAATTTAGTCGAGTTGCTCAAATAACTAATAATAATAAAATTATAAATAATAAAATTATAAAATTGCCCAAATAACTAATGCTAACAGGGGGCGCGATTAGACCGACGCGACGCCCTTATAAAACTGAACGCAACCGACTCTTGTCACGCCAGTCAACCTTTATTCGAGTTGAACAATTTGACTGTGAAATTTCGCTTTGAAAAAAAATTTTTAGTAGAGTTAATTACTTGTCATCAAAAGGGTTTATCGCTGGAGATTACCTTTCAATTTAGTTAGGAATATACTTCAATGAACTTTGCCAAGATCTCGTTGGTATTGTGTGAAAAATTCACCTTTGGTAACGAGCGACTACATAGTTTTTAACGGTATGTCATGGATATAGTTTTTTTTCTGGAAGAATAAAATATTTTAGTTGTTTATAACGTTTGTAGACGTTTTTTAGGGTTCCGTACCCAAAGGATGAAAACGGAACCCTATTACTAAGCCTCCGCTGTCCGTCCGTCCGTCCGTCCGTCTGTCACAGGGCTGTATCTCATCAACCGTAATAGGTAGGAGGCTGAAATTTTCAGAGTGTGCATTTATTTTGCCGCTATAATGACAGGTAGATGATGTTAAAAACGGCCCCATACAAAAAACGTGCTTTTTTGTGTTTAATATTGTACGATGGTACGGAACCCTTCATGTGCGAGTGCGACTCGCACTTGGCCGGTATTTTAGATACATTCTGATTCAATGTTGTTTTGCGGTTTCGGAATGGAATATTTTCCATACTAATTATATATATGCGAAAATAATACTGTCCGTCTATTGCATTTTCACGCCTAAACGGTTAAATAAATTTGGATTTGTTTTGGTATACAGATAGTCTGCTACGCTCCGAAATCCGACGGAAAACGTTGATTAAATTGAAATGCTATGCTCCGAAATCTTTTCGTCATAAAAATCGCTTTAAACACCGCTATAAAAGCGGTTTTCTAGAATCAGGATTCCTGATTCCTGAATACGGAATTCCAGGAATACGCCTGCTGTTCTTCCTTCACGAATCGAAGGAACAACTGAATGACGCGATTTTTAGCGTAAAAATAGTTCACGAAAATGTAAAAGTAGTTTACTCTCCGGGAGTGGCACAGGCCACTTTTCATCGCATAATAAAGATTTTCGATACTGTGCCGAGTAGAGACTAAAACTAAAAAATATAAAAAACCGGCCAAGTGCGAGTCGGACTCGCACACGAAGGGTTCCGTACCATCATCACCAAAAAATCACGTTTTTTGTTTGGCCCCCTTTATTTTTTATTATTTTTTGATTTTAACTATTTGTTGTTATAGCGGCAAAATAATTACACACCCTGTGAAAAATTTAGCTGCCTACCTATTACGGTTCATGAGATACAGACGGACGGACGGACGGACGGACGGACGGACGGACAGCGGAGGCTTAGTAATAGGGTTCCGTTTTCACCCTTTGGGTACGGAACCCTAAAAAACTGAACCGAACTTGGTTTGCAAGCCGCTAAACAAGAAATACACTTTTGCATTCATAACATTATTAGGAATTTACCGTCGAGTAAAGCCAGATTAAATACAGATTGATATATTTTTGTAGTTTATTTTTTAAGAATGTTTATTTTAGAACTTTTACAACACCTTAATAGATCAAACGATCAACGTTACGAAGAAAATTAGGATTTCGTGCTGGTCCCCCAACGGAGCGCTAAGTATTTGCAAACAAACTCCGAACAAACATAAGGACAGCGAGAGTGGTGCGGGCAGCGAAACATCGTGCGCTGCCCCGAATTAGTTGCGGCTCTGCCAGAACTAGAATAAATTATCAGCGTGGGTCCCGTTTGTTAGCGGACGTGTCCGGGCTTTTTCCGGCCGCGGGCAGGCGGCGACGTGTCGCTACGTGTTCCGACATGTCCCGGCGTGGGGGATCCTTCACGCTCGGCCGACCATTAGCGCGCTGATTGTAGCTCACGTCTGCGGCGTTTTTAAATGTTGGTGTTGTCACCGAGTCGGATCAGGAGGCAAATTTTGGCAATTCCGAGTTGATGAATCAGGAGTGTTATCAGGAAAAGAATTATATTTTACATTACTTTGGGATTCTGTATCTCTAGTCCCGGCTGTCACGTAAATGGGCGTTTACGGCAAACCGATCGATTGGCGTTTTCAAATGTATAAAGAATTTGAAGAGCGCGCGCATTAAGCGAACTAACATTGGCGAGTCCGAGTTTGATTTGACAGCTTACTCGCCGTTGCCGTAAATACGTTGACGTTGCCGTTTACGCCGACTCCGCGTTTTCATACAAATCGGAAGTCTAATTTTGACTTTGACAGCTTGAAGAAGTAAAACCGCAGAATATAAACTTGTATGGAGTTTGACGTTTTTACGTTACCTTGAAGTTCTGTAAACACCAATTTAGGTGACAATTGGAAATAGGAGCACTGGTAATTGATCGCAGCGCCACACTGAATTTTTGGCACGAAATAAAAAATATCCATGTGTTTAAATTGCAAAAATTACATGTATATTTCCCTAAGCTATCCGTAAATGCACTAGAATTGGTGGGAAGTTATTGACTGTTTCTGTTAGGGTGTGTTCAGGAGTGTGTATTCCGTATGTAACCTAATTAACGCAAGGATTGGCCTCCTAGCACGGAGATCGATGTGTCAGCTTTTAAACGGTTTATTTATTTACGTTACAACAAAGACGATATTGGTTCAAGCATGATATCAGCAAAATTCCTCAACGTTCTATCACGATGCATTGAAATATCGAAAACTATCTTTGTAGTTTAGTAAATTGTATTTTTATTCAACTGGGTAGGAATAGCTAATGCCACACCTACTGTCATAATGCCGAACACACCGCGTCAATGGGCGAATTGGTGCCATGCCAGTACCTTCTTTTTTAATTACCTTTACAATCTTTTTTAAAAATATGCCCCTGAAGTAATTAATTCAAAATAAATGAAAATGTTGGTTAAGTAGAATAAAATTAACATGCGTACGCGTTTAAAGAAAAACCGGCCAAGTGCGAGTCGAAGGGTTCCGTACCATCGTACAAGATTAAACACAAAAAACACGCTATTTGTACGGAGCCCCCCTTTAATTTTTATTAATTATTGATGAATTTCACCTATTTGTTCTTATAGCGACAAAATAAATGCACACTCTGTGAAAATTTCAACTTCCTACCTATTACGGTTTATGAGATACATCCCTGTGACAGACGACCGGACGGACGGACGTATGGACGGATGGACGGACGGACGGAAAGCGGAGACTTAGTAATGGGGTCTATTGGCACCCTTTGGGTACGGAACCCTAGACAGTAACTGATAAGTTCTTTCCTGGGAACATTCCTAATTTTGGTGAATTTTACAAGAAACAACCTGCCCAAAAAACATAAATAGAGCAACATTGTATTCTTACAGAATATTTCCTAATACGAACCATATCTCCAAAATAGCGACTGTGGCGGGAAACCAGCTTCCTAAAAAGTCCTTGAAAATAAGTTTAATTTGATTGATGTCGCCCTTTCGCGTGTTCTGTCCACGTACATTAAGAACGTGTCGCCTCCCGCCCGAGATATATGTTTATAGAACAGCACAGTACAAGTTGGGACAACTTGTTTTCTTCCGCCTCACCACTTTACAGCTGTCCCGGATCGGTTACGGGAGAAAGTCTTCGTTGTGAGACTTTACGTACATGTGACTGTTCTCGGGACTCCTTTTCTCCTGTGCATAAGAACTACTTTCGCATGTATGTTCTCCGTGTGTTCAGTTGGTGTTTCGTGAACTTTTTACGGCTAGCACTTCAGCCTTCATATTCCGGGAGGTCACGACATTTTTGGTCACGATAATATAAATGGCTGAATCTGGGTTCACAGGTTAGAGACCAACCCTCTGATGCTAAATATGTCAGTCTGCCTGCGACAAGTGGTTGCGCTAGCTAGATGGGCTATTCAAAATAGATACCTGCTAATTCATATACCGATTATCTGGACATATTGATACCTATTAATTATGCAACAATAACCAATCCGTTTTATAATTTAATACTTAAATATACATAAAGTTAAATCTGTAACCTAAATCGCCTATAACTACGAATTGCAACGAAAGATTTGTTCAGTTTTGGTATTACTAAGTAAGTATGTTCTGATACTTTCATGCTGCCGTTATTTGCAGGCATTTACCTTGTCATATTTTTTCTTCTAACGAAAACTACTTATTCAGGCGCCTTATCTATGTAACGCAACCACTTGGCGCAGGCAGACCGACACATTTAGTTTCAGAGGATTGGTCTTTATCCTGTGAACCCAGTGTCAGCCATTTACGTTATCGTTACCATTTTTGTCGCGATCTCCTAGTCTTTCAGCCTCTAGCCTCGCTCGCGGAGAAGGGTCATTCAGGGCGCCCGTAGCTCTTGTGTCTATCCCGGTCGTTCCCGAGGTGATGTCCGAGACTTCGGATCTTGAAAAGTCAGGGCCGAGACTTCCTTACGTAAACTCCGAGTTGACATTTAATAAGGGGCTGTTCATTTACTACGTAAGATTTTTTTTCCACAATATTGAAATAGCAACAAGAAATAGCAATACGTTCGAAACCCTTTCCCCATACGAAATGTAAGAGTATTTTTTTATTTACGTAACTGAGAAATGCGGTCGTTCTTTTCTCTCCGAGTACATTGGTAATCGCATGTGAAATAAATACAATTAAGGCTGTCGTGAAGTCACAGGAAATCTAAGATTTGAAAATATTAACAAATTCGCAAAGTACTGTCTGTTGTATAGTTATGGGACAAAAATGAAATAAGGCCTCAAGGGCCTGGTACTAGCCAAATCGCAAAGTTAGACGAGGCACCCCAAGTTAACTAACTAAGTCTGACGATTATAAGTGTCATTCTTACAAAATATGATTCCTTGTCTAGGAAACGAATTATTTTCGTTAATGTATGTTTCCTTTTTCTATACAAAATACATTGCGGAAACGGTGTCCATTTCCGAACTTTTTTGACTAAATGTAGAAATCTAAAAGCTAATGGAATTTTTTGTTTATGCATATATGCTGTTTTTGCTTATATCTAGAAATCGAATTACTTTCAGATTTCTAATGAGAAAAATCAACTTTTTTATTTTTATTATTATTTAAATAAATTATGGAATAAAAAAATATTAACAATCCATTATCAGTCTGGAGTTCTATTTGGATTTGCTGAAGCGTTTCACTACATATTATTACATTTGTTATAAAGTGCATTTGTATGGCGCGAGTAGTTGGCTAGTCCTAGCGCCTTAAAGTAAATTATTTGAAAATTGATTTCATATTAGAAAAGAGATGATCACGTAACAGTCATATAAAGCTTTTCGTTATTTGGCCACCAAATTTTCCAGCATATCTGAAGAAAGCATTTTGGACACTGACGTTTTGCTGGCTTCCTGGAATTCTTTGAGATCGGTAGTGTAGAAGGTTTCTTGTAGGAATTCATAAATATGACAAAAGGTAATCTGCCGTTTGGACAATTAACACAAAATGGAAGCAATGAAGTCCCTGAATTTTAGATAGTAAATTAATTTCTTACTTTATCTCGATATCCTTATAGAAAACCTTAATAGATTAGCAGTTAAGTAAATAAGTAAGCGACGGGCAGAGTAAGTGTTCCCATCAGGATAAACCCATCATAGCAACGTTTACAGTTAAAATGAAATGCAAGCGTGATGGGTAACCACTATTGCACGTCTTGTAGTTCGGCGTTGTAAATAGAGGGCTCTTAAATGTTTCGAAGAATTTTATGCATATATTTATTTATTTGTCATCATATTTTTTTTTCACCATTTTTTTTTATGTGACTGGACATGGATGGCTAATACCACAAGTTCTGTCATGTTATTAGCCCAACACACCCCATGGGAACTAGGTGCCATGCCAGGACCTTCCTTATATTGCACGGCTACATTGAACTGGATGGAAAACACGGACAATTTTCATTGCCGCTTCGACCATCGTTCATCCAATGCGATGGTACCAACCCGGGCGGGATAATCCCTACCACCTAGTAAGTAAGGAAGGGGACCTACAGCTTAACGTGGAATCCGAACCACGGCCAGCCTCTCTCAACGGTCGAATGGTCACCCATCCAAGACCAGACCGGACCTAGCGTTGCTTAACTTCGGAGAGCGATCGCCGAAGTGTCGCGCCACTGGGCCACTGAGGCTGACAGAAAGTTAAAAAATGTTTATTACAAGTTATATAATATTGTAGATTATTATCATTAGATTCCAAACATTATTTCCTCTTTTCCGTGAAGGAGTACCTATTAGATATGTTCCCATTCACGGAAGATCGGGTTGTAACACCATTGTACACGTTCCCCTATAATTGCATTTTGCCACAAGCGTACCTACTCAACAAACTCAAATTAAGGAGATAACGGTAATGTCATGCCATTAAAAACATAAAATTATCAAGCGTATAGACGTTGTACAATACTAAACACTCCGTTTCGTTTAATGCTACAAAAGATAAACGTTTTTTTTATGCGACCTGACATGGATTGCTAATACCACACAACTACCGTTATGATATTAGCCCAATACACCACATTCCCGAAGGAATTTGGTGCCATGCCAGGGCCTTCCCTTTATGAGCACCGCTACATTGAACTGGATGGAAAACACGCACAATTTTTCATTGCCGCTTCGACCATCTTTTCATCCGATGCGATGGTACCAACCCGGGCGGGCTTAAACCCTACCACTTAGTAGGGGAAGGGGACGTACAGTTTTACATGGATTCCGAACCATGGAGCAGCTCGCATTCGTGATGAAATGCACTTATCGAACTCGGAAAGAGAAACACAGTGGTGCATGTCGGTATTGAACCCAGGCCTCTGGTACGCTAGGCCAGTTCCCGCGCCACTAGGCTACGAGCCGCTACAAAACGTTGGCAATAGTCATAAAAAAACTGGCCAAGTGCGAGTCGGACTCGCACACGAAGGGTTCCGTACAATCGTAAAATATTTAAAACAAACAAATCAGGTTTTTTGTATGGGCCCCCTTTAATTTTTATTATTTTAAAATTCTACCTATTTGTTGTTATAGCGGCAAAATACACACTCTGTGAAAATTTCAGCTGCCTACCTATTACGGTTTATGAGATACAGCCCTGTGACAGTCGGACGAACGGACGGACAGCGGAGGCTTAGTAATAGGGTCCCGTTTTCACTTTTTGGGTACGGAACCCTTAAAAAGAATACCTTTTTCAACTGAACTGACTGAAAAAAACTTATTTGATCCTTGATATACGTACATTTCATAGGGGTGAATTAATATTTTTTCAATCTATGATTTTCATTCGTCTCCGATTTCTGAATTTCACTGACGGAGAATCCATCCAACGACTCTTTGTTTTGCTTGTAATACCGTTAAAACTATTCACTGCTCGCGGCGGTCCGCTGCGCTGTACAATGTAAAAATAAAATATATTTGCATATATCATGGTTCAGTTCATTTCCATCTCGCTGAAAATGGAAATTATAAGTACAGCATGCATGGAATTTATAAAATATAAATTATACGATACTCGGCGTCCGAAATACAACTACATTTGATAGAAAATTAAAAGGAATTTTCATTGTATATTCGGTGACGCAGTCGTCGGTAAATGTGTAAATTAATCAAAGTACGTCAGGTCGATTCCGGTTCGGAAACGAGCTGTCAACTCGGTAAAATGCAAGCGGTCGCTTACCGCGTCTAGGCTCCGAATAAATGTTATCATAATTTAAAGTAAAATAAAATTATCCATACATTACTTGTAATGGTGATACAAGTCAGTCTCGGTAGCTCAGTGTGCGGCGCCTTGCGATTCGATTAGCTGGGGAAGCACCTCTGAGCGCGGGTAGGTTCTGGATGGGTGACCATTTTTTAACCGTTGAGGCTGGCCGTGGTTTGGATTTCACGTTAAACTGTAGGTCCCTTTCCTTACTTACAACGTATCCCGTAATCCCGTCCGGGGTTTTACCTTCGCATTGAATGAACGATGGTCGAAGCGGCAATGAAAATTGTCCGTTATTCCATCGAGTTCATTGTAGATGAGCAATATAAGGAAGGTCCTGGCATGGCCCCTAGTTCCATCGCATTGTTCCTAGTTAGTGTGGTGTGTTACGGACAGTCAATTCGGTGTTAACCATCCATGTCTAGTTACATAAAAAGGTTATGGTACTGTCTCTACAACAATAACAAAAAGCTACATTTTTTTTTTTTTTTTATGTGACTGGACATGGATGGCTAATACCACAAGTTCTGTCATGGTATTAGCCCAACACACCACATGGGAACTAGGTGCCATGCCAGGACCTTCCTTATATATACAACCAGATTAGTTGTTTGCCTTATATATTTATCATATTAATTCTGTAAGCAGAAATAATATATACATAAAAAAAAGTTGATTTAAGATTTGCTATTATGATATTTACTAGACATGGATGGGTCACACCCACAGCCATGAGCCCATGAGCGGAGGATTTCGGTATCACGCCAGGACTATCCTTCTATGAGCAGGGTACATTGAACTGAGTGGAAAACACGGATGAATTTTCATAGCCACTTCGACCATCCTTTCATGGTACCAACACTCCACCTAGTAGGTGAAATGGACCTATAGATTTAAATGGAATCCGAACCAAGAACGATGAATTCCTTAGTCGGCTCGTACGACATGCATGGGAAGAAATGCAGTGGGCCCACTTGTATGCATCTAAAAAATTGCTTTGGTATGTCGATGCTTGTATGTTTTTACGTGCCGGAATGGTGCAAATAAGATTTTGGTGACGACGTCAACATGATTGAATTACGAGGAAAGAATTATGTCGATATCTGTAATGCTTAATTTGACATATTTTTTAAAATACACGATTTTTGAATATAAGAATAGTGAATCGTGAAGTCACGATACACTATCCCCTTGCCTCCGCCACCGTTCGTGTTCAACCTAAACAAAGTATGGTGACCGTTTACACGCTTGGATGAAAAATATCAAGTATTACATTTTCCAAAATGTTATATCGAGAAATTTTGTTTACAATACTCATTTCATATGATTTAACTATCGGTTTTTAAGCTAGTAAGAAATAGAACTACTAGTTTCATAAATATTTCAGTCAATATCCGGTATAATCTTAAAAACTGTGTTAGTAGGGGCATTGATTACGGTAGGAGGGACTGTAGGAGAATTCCAAATTATGGGTTTATAGCTGGTGGCGAAATTGGAAGACACATTACTCGCAAATGGTATGTTTTGCTGGTCCTTGCAGTATATTCATAAAGTAGTTAACTTTCTTTAATTGATTTTTTGGCTTATTCTTAAAAACCCATATAAACAATCCAATTACCTATTGTAATAATATGTTTTACATAAAGATATGGACAAAAGAAGCTAAGCACCAACTTTGATCTATTAAACTGAAGATGTAAGGGTTCCTAACTATCCCGGAACCCTAAAGGCAGGATTTCACAAAAACATTCAGTCACAAAACACTCAGTCACAAAAAATCACAAAGCGTTCCTGTTTGAAACATTTTTTTGCCGCTTTACTGACGCCAGCAACTGGCTTCCAAACTTTCGTCTGCCGCTTCCGGTCCTTTGGCGTCCTACGGAACCCTCGTCTGGCAAGGATGTTAGCGCGCCCAGCGAGCTCGGCCTGGAACAAAGTAGCCGCCCTACTCCGCGCCCCCGCCGCCAGCCGCGCCGCGAGCGTTTCCGTCGCCGACCGGAGACAGCCGCAGACAATGGCGTCGTCCTGAAGCCTGAAGCCTACTCTAGGAGTGGAGCCTATCTATATCCTAATATACGATGCTTCCTGCTCGCCAGCGGAACCCTGACAACGCAGAACACTTTCGAATTCTGAAAGCGTTGGTATTCAAAAGGTCTCCAATTAAATGTGTAATGGTTGGTTTTTCAATAGTCGAAATAGCTATCTGGCTGTTTATCTAACAGCCAGATAGCTATTCGACGGATTTATTTATACTTCTGCGTATCCATCCGATTAAGTAAGTAAATTTATTCAGATTCAGTCAATTATAGTCAGATAATTGTGATAGGAGACATAATTCTCCGGCGATGTCTTTCCGTCTTTTGCCATACGTGAATTTGTACTATCAGTCCGATAAGTTCTATCTGAGGATTGAAAAATCGGCCCTTAGTGAGATTTTTCGCAGATGTAAAGGGTAAATTTAGAATTTTTAAAGTGTTCGTTTGCAATGCTTTTTATGTACGAAAATATGTTAATCTATTACAAAGCAAAATAAAAGCCGCTTAAAATCGTCAGCCTCAGTGGCCCAGTGGCGCGACACTGCGGCGATCGCTCTCCGAGGTCAAGCAACGCTGGGTCCGGTCTGGTCTTGGATGGGTGACCATTCGACCGTTGAGAAAGGCTGGCCATGGTTCGGATTCCACGTTAAACTGTAGTTCCCCTTTCTTACTTACTAGATGGTAGGGGTAATCCCGCCCGGGTTGGTACCACCGCATTGGATGAACGATGGTCGAAGCGGCAAAATGAGCGGCTCGTAGCCTAGTTCGAGCGGCTCGTAGCCTAGTGGCGCGGGGACTGGCCTAGCGTACCAGAGGCCCGGGTTCAATACCAACTTGCACTACTGTCTTTCTCTTTCAGAGTTCGACAAGTGCATTTCGTCACGAATGCGAGCTGCTCCATGGTTCGGAATCCATGTAAAACTGTAGGTCCCCTTCCCCTACTAGGTGGTAGGGTTTAAGCCCGCCCGGGTTGGTAGCATCGCATTGGATGAAAAGATGGTCGAAACGGCAATGAAAAATTGTCCGTGTTTTCCATCCAGTTTAATGTAGCCGTGCTCATAAAGGGAAGGTCCTGGCATGGCACCTAATTCCTTCGGGAATGTGGTGTATTGGGCTAATATCATAACGGTAGTTGTGTGGTATTAGCCATCCATGTCAGGTCGCATAAAAAAAAAAAATTAAAATTGTCCGTGTTTTCCATCCAGTTCAATGTAGCCGTGCAATATAAGGATGGTCCTGGCATGGCACCTAGTTCCCATGTGGTGTGTTGGGCTAATACCATGACAGAAGGTGTGGTATTAGCCATCCATGTCCAGTCACATAAAAAAAAAGTACTTTGTTTTAATCTGAACATATATAATATACAGGAAGGTTCTTTCAAAAGCACACACTAGGACGGAGATGATTCCGGAGACAAAAATAGGCATCCTAAAAAAATCGCTGCTTACATAATTTTTACCACGTGTTCAAAAGTAGTTTGCTATTTCGTTCTCCAGAATTACGCCCTGACGTAGCATGTGGCTTTCCATGGCTGGCCAGAGCAATGGCTACGCTAACTGTCTCGTTTTTTAACGTGGGTCGTATATATATGTAGGCAGCTGAACCTGTGTTTTATCGATCTACGTATTTTCAGGCGCGATACGTATATGTCGCACCGCACACGGCATACGAAACTCTTTCACGAACCTGTTCATGCCACTAACTATGCTCACAATGCACTAATCCCAAGTCTTACTCGCACTTATAATAATCTTTTCCAGGATAGTGATCTCTTTTTCTCAAATAAAATAACTTTTCGAAAAAAAAAATCAGTGAATCTATTATTAAATCTGGCAAGTGATAGTGAACTAGAAAAAAAGGTTTAAAACAAAATCATCATAACATATTTTCATAATATAATATAGTTTAATAAAATTGAATGAAAATAATAATGGTATTCATTTTAATTACTGGCATTTTGTTGCTCTTCCTATAACTTGGTAACACGCATACTGATACACTAACACATACACCCCTATATCAAAAAATACTCACTACTCACACACACACACACAGCCTCACATATCATGTACGCTCACGATTGTATCTCTGTAACTTAAGGGTTTTAAATACTTTTACAATTTGTGAAACTTTTAATTGGCCTAATTTTTTGGAAACTACAATATGACGATTTATCTTGTAATGGGCTGTAAGTTTCAATAAATATATTAATTAAATAAATTAAGTATTCGTTCATATAATAAAAAGCAAACAAATGCCAAACGTAGCATGCTGAACCCCGTAAATGTAGGTTTAACCAATGGATCTATTGGATATATTGGATTTAATCAACGCAGTTGGCCTTAGCACAATACGATTTTACTTATAATTCCTAATATGTTATAAATTCGAACGTCTTTTTTTGGTTTATTTTTCTTATGCACTAACTTACCAACGGATCGACGTGTTTTTTTGCATTGAAATTGTGTATGGGCCGGAGAGTGACACAGGCAATTTTTCATTCTAAAACAACGTTTCGATATTTTGTTAGAATATAATCGATTAGTTCTTTGCAGGGTACAACCCTGTTGCCGGCAACCACACTCCGCACCGAGCTCTCACACAACTTTTAAATCCCATTCGATGAGTTGGAAACTAGTGGTCGCGCGTTGACGCCATTGCTCGCAATGCAACAATGTACAATAAACAAATAAAACAAAAGCTAAAGAATTAAATTTGAATTTTTTATTAAATTTAAAAGAATTTGTCAGCCTCAGTGGCCCAGTGGCGCGACACTTCGGCGATCGCTCTCCGAAGTTAAGCAACGCTGGGTCCGGTCTGGTCTTGGATGGGTGACCATTCGACCGTTGAGAGAGGCTGGCCGTGGTTCGGATTTCACGTTAAACTGTAGGTCCCCTTCCTTACTTACTAGGTGGTAGGGTTAATCCCGCCCGGGTTGGTACCATCGCATTGGATGAACGATGGTCGAAGCGGCAATAAAAATTGTCCGTGTTTACCATCAATGTAGCCGTGCAATATAAGGAAGGTCCTGGCATGGTACCTAGTTCCCATGTGGTGTGTTGGGCTAATACCATGACAGAAGGTGTGGTATTAGCCATCCATGTCCAGTCACATAAAAAAAAAATAAACATAAATCATTTCACTATTTTTAAACTTACGCGGGATATAACTCTAATATTTAGTTCGATGGCTTACCGCGCGTATGAGGAGCAGGACGTGCTGCTCGACGTTTCGGAGCCTCACATGGACTCCATCTTCCGGAGAACCCGTGACTGTCGCGACGGAGGTAGGCACGTTACTGACTACCCGTCGCTCTGAGCGAGAAGAACGCTGCGAAGTCAAGCAGAGCGACGGGTAGCCAGTAACGTGCCTACCTCCTTCGCGACAGGCACGTTACCCTTAAGATGGAGCCCATGTGAGGTTCCGAAACGTCGAGGTTCCGTCAGGAACACTTGGAGTCGTCATAATCTATTTCATGGCAAGAGGCAAAAATTCGAGTTAAAAACTCACTATTCCTAGGTATACACTGTTATAACCTAACATTTACATAATATTACCATATGCCGTTTTAAAATCTTGCTTTAATTAATATTTAGAAATTAAAAACTAAATACGTTTATCAAATAAGTCATAATTGTCAGAATACAGATAAAAATTTGACATACACAGTGACATACAGGGCATCAATATAATTGTCAGGATATATTTTTTTTACATGGATTCTGTTTTCCTGTTTTATGTTTTTGGAATCCTTTTTTACAAGGATTACATGGAATGTAAAAAGAAATCACGCAGTCTAGGTTACTTTACGCAGGGTCCGTGGACCCCTTAAGGGTCCTTTGAATCGATGACAATAAATAGTGCACGTGATCGACCCTTAACATTTTGCTAAATTTATTATTTCTGTGGTTATTAATAAAATAAGTTTATTCAAAATGCCTTGATTTTTTTCCCTCAATTATTTAAGTTTTGAAAGAGTCCATCATGTTTAGAAAATTTCGCAAGGGGTCCATGACTCCAAACATGGCCCAGTGGCGCGACACTTCGGCGATCGCTCGCCGAAGTTAAGCAACGCTGAGTCCGGTCTGGTCTTGGATGGGTGACCATTCGATTGTTGAGAGAGGCTGGCCGTGGCTCGGATTCCATGTTAAACTGTAGGTCCCCTTCCTTACTTACTAGGTGGTAGGGTTTATCCCGCCCGGGTTGGTACCATCGCGTTGGATGAACGATGGTCGAAGCGGCAATGAAAATTGTCCGTGTTTTCCATCCAGTTCAATGTAGCCGTGCAATATAAGGAAGGTCCTGGCATGGCACCTAGTTCCCATGTGGTATGTTGGGCTAATACCATGACAGGTGTGGTATTAGCCATCCATGTCCAGTCACATAAAAAAAAACATGTTTTCATAAATGCTCTAAGATTACGGGTGCTACGTACTTGACCTTTACGAAGTACTTGGTCAATCTGGTGGAGTTATATTCCTCTAGGCTGTCCTGGCACGATACTAATGTGGGGTGACCTACATCGACATCGCTTGAGGTGAAATTTTAACTTTTTCCCCCTGAACCCGGAAACATTGTGTTGGGTTTAATTTTACTTCATATTAGGTTATGCATTAGGGGTTTCAGTGCTGCAGGTATCTTTCAAGTAGTCTACCCAAATTAGCGTATAAGTATAATTGTAATTTAGCCTATTCGCATGTCTAAAATAATTATTTCAATGAAATATGTTCTTAATGTATGCCATTTGTCAAGCACCGTCTCACTGCAATACTTCATCTTTAATTCTTTCTGTAGGTTTATGGTCGTCGTAAAAATCTGAAAGCGTGCAGATACGATCCTAACTCCGGCGCGTGTAGTGGTCTGAGCCCGTAGTCTCAGTATTGACGTTTACGTAATTGGCGTTTACGCCAAACCGATCGACTGGCGTTTTCAAATGTATCGAGAAATTGAAGTGCGCGCGCAGTGGGCGTTATGCGAACTAACATTTGCGAGTCCAAGTTTGATTTGACAGCTT
The DNA here is from genome assembly GCA_946894095.1 of Incurvaria masculella. NCBI lineage: Eukaryota > Metazoa > Arthropoda > Insecta > Lepidoptera > Incurvariidae > Incurvaria > Incurvaria masculella. Next base: position 1,881,142 of record OX335650.1, on the reverse strand, counting down.
ACTCAGCATCACGGGCAATACGTTGACGTTGCCGTTTACGCCGACTTCGCGTTTTCATACAAATATGACGTCCGAGTTTTGAAGGCTGAAGAAGTCAAACCAAATTTTGACATTTTTGCCTAACTTCGAAGTTCCGTAAACGCCAATTTAGTAAGAACTCGGACTGACCACTCTGTCCCGACCGCGGCCACTATCTACAGATACCCACCGCCGCGCGCCGCAGCCTACATCCGGTGCACTCTTACCCGGTGTAGGTATGTTTATGCGAGCTCTGGTGGTTAAAATACCTTGGTTCGAAATATTAACGTTCCGCTTAAAATAATATTACACGCCGAATACATGACAGCTTAAAAAGCTGTGTTAATGCATATCAGAAGAGTTGAAAACCGGCCAAGTGCGAGTCAGGTTCGAACACGAAGGATTCCGTACCATCGTTTTTCTATGGGGCCCACGGATAGCGGAAGCTTATTTAAAAATGGTCAAGTACGTGTTCGAATCACTCTAAGGGTTTCGTAATCGGAACATAATCAACCGTGAATATCTATATACTTAGATATCTATAAACCTATAAACTTGCCTCAACTTTCTTTCTTCTCGAATAGTTTTCACTTTATTAAAATGTATCTATTTAAAATTTAGTTTTATTACAATATGTGGGTTATTATGGGTTAGTCATATACAGGGTGTCGTAACGGCCAGTACATTAATTTCGCCAGCGTAATCCTCATGTTTTTCAGAGACAAAGAAGTAAAAAAATCTGTCCAGTGTCTAGGTACCGAGTTATAATTTTTTGAATTGTATGTTTTTGTCTAGTGTAATTTGATAAGGAATGTTTAGTTTAGCTAAGGAAGGTCTTTGCATGGAACCTAGATCCCACGTGGCATATCAGGTTAATGTCATGACAGCAGGTGTATTATTAGCCATCCATGTCCAAATACATACAACACTCCCACGTTCTTACAGACCATTCGATTCTTTTTAACCGACTTCAAAAAAGGAGGGGGTTATAAATTCGTCTGTATGTTTTTTTTATTTTTATGTTTGTTACCTCATAACTTTTGCCTGGGTGAACCGATTTGGATGATTATTTTTTTAAATGAAAGCTAGTGCTTCCCAAGTAGTCCCATTTTAATTTGGTTAAGTTCTGACAATGATATCCATGAGAAAATTATATAAGTCTTAAATTTGCGACAAATGGACGAATAACTCAATGTAACGCCAACCGATTTCGGTGGTTCTTTTTTTTATTGGGAAGGACGTGAACAAATTAGTAAGCGTACTTCAGATTCACTAAAAATCAACAAATAAAAAAAATTTAACAAAAAAAATAATCGACTTCAAAGAAAAAGCACTAAAAAGTAAAAAATAATTTGCATTTTTGTAGTTACGATTTTTGTTATTTTTTGAGTCGGTGTCAGCCAAGGTAGCCAAGGTTCTCTTGATTGGCGCAGCGCGTGCCCGGCCGACGCCGACTCAAAAAATAACAAAAATCGTAACTACAAAAATGGAAATTATTTTTTACTTTTCAGTGCTTTTTCTTTGAAGTCGGTTATTTTTTTGTTATTGTACTAAAATATTTAATTACTTTGCATTGAAAGTCTAACTTTTTATTCAGAGGACATTCAGCAAAACGTAATTAAACTTTTTTGTTTGTTTCAATCCCAATAATCATTTCCCAAATTTAATGTACTGGCCGTTACGACACCTTGTATATATAAGTACCTAAATCTCTACGTTCATTCATTTTAAGATTCTCGGCCGTGATAGACGCATACGTTTTGGGAGGCAGAGTTTCAAGAGATCGACAATCTACGTGAAAATAGAGCCGAAAAGTTTTCTACAAAGCAATTTAAGATTCTAGTTTGAAATGTTTAACTTTTATCTTCTATTTAGTTTTGAACTCAGCTTCGAATTCGGGGCTCTTTCTCTACGCCTGTTGCATTCTAATTTCAAAGTTTTGAAATATAGTTCGCCATGTATTCATTTGAGTTTAAATTTCAAGAATAATATGTTTAACATTTAAAAGAAATATATTCCAATTTTAGTTTTCACATTAGGTAGGGATTTTTAGCTTGAACATTGCCTTTACTGGCTAGTTAGGCTGAAACGAGTAAGTAGATCTCCAGAAAACATTTCAATCAATTAAAATAATGAAAATACGTAACAAAAAGGCAGAAATTCCTGCCCTAAGGGAGTCTCTAATAGTCAATCTTAGAGATTTAGAAAAGGTGCAGTGAGGCAGGCAAAACAAAAACACCGTAAGGCTAAATTAACTAATCGATACACATATAAACAGATTATTACATATTCATAACTGTTAACTCCTAAAGGGTATTAACGTTAATTTTTTTTATTTTTTTTTTATTTATTTGTCATCATTAGACACAGGGTCCATTTTAACATATGCTGCAAAATTACAGGTAATATTAATATTATTAAAAATAAACGGTATTCCCTCTTCTCCGTGACTGAGTACCTAACATGATATGTTCCCATTCACGGAAGATCGGGTTGTAACACCATTGTACCAGTCCCTCTATTATTGTATTCTCACACGTGTACAGACGTTGCATAAAACTAAACACTCTGTTTCGCATAATGGCACAAAAATCCGATACCCGACTCTCGGCAAACATGGTTGACGCACTGCAGTATCGCGGCAAACGCATTATTTGCCTAAATACATTGTTATTTAGGCAATGGAGATTTGGCAAATACATTGTTATTTAGGCAATGGAGATTTTCTCAGTCATCTTCGCTACGCCGATGACATAGTTCTTCTGTCAAATTCCCGAGTTCAGCTTCAGACCATGCTGGAAGACCTTTATAAAGCATCAGTAAAGGTAGGTCTGAAGCTGAACCGGGACAAAACCAAGTTCATGCGTGACCGAGGTTATGACGGGAGGACAAATAATTATTGACGGAGAAGGGATCGAACAGGTTGAAAGAGTACGTATATCTCGGTCAAATTCTGCGGCTTGGTAGCAAAAGACTGGCCAAGGAGGTCGAGAGATGAATTCAACTGGGTTGGGCTGCCTTCGGAAAGCTTAAATACGCTCTGAGGTCTGACCTTCCGCATAATTTAAAGACCCGAATATATGACCAGTCGCTACGGGATATGGTGCGTAACGATGCAATCCGCCGACGTACCAAAGTAGTCGATATTGGACACCGGGTGGCTAAGCTCAAGTGGTAGAGGGCTGTCGTCAGCCGAAGAGACGACGACCGTTGGAATAACCGTGTCCTTCACTGGCGGCCGTGGACAGGAAAACGGAGTGTGGACCACCCGCCAGTTGGGGCGACGAAATCAAGTGCGTCGGCCGAAAGCAGTGGTTCCGTACCGCTGAGGACCGGGAGGTCTGGAGGAAAATATAAGAGGCGTATGTCTAGCAGTGGATGGAAAAACGCTGACTGACTGACATTATATAATGTAAATATAAGTACACATAATCAATAATTCGATGAACAGAGGTAATAATTTATCTTTTGACTAAGCCTCCGCTATCCGTCCGTCCGTCCGTCCGTCCGTCAGTCGCAAGATTGTATCTTATGAACCGTTCTCAGAGTATGTATTTATTTTGCCGCTATTCCAACAAATAGGTAAAATAAAAAAATATAAAATGTTTGTGTGTGTAATCTTTTACGATGGTACAGAACCCTTCGTGTGCGAGTCCGACTCGCACTTGGCTGGTTTTTTAAAGATAAATGTGACAAGAAACTATATGAGACCGTATGACCATAAACCTCAATTTAGTGAAACTGGGGCAACTTCATTTTTAGGGTTCCGTACCCAAAGGGTGAAAACGGAACCCTATTACTAAGCCTCCGCTGTCCGTCCGTCCGTCCGTCCGTCCGTCCGTCTGTCACAGGGCTGTATCTCATAAACCGTAATAGGTAGGCAGCTGAAATGTTCACAGAGTATGTATTTATTTTGCCGCGGTAACATCAAAAAATAATAAAAATTAAAGGGGGGTCCCATACAAAAAACGTCATTTTTTTGTGTTAAATCTTGTACGATGGTACGGAACACTTCGTATGGGAGTCCGACTCGCACTTGGCCGGTTTTTAATTAATTTATGAATGAAACTTGTATGTCGGCTATTCTCGAAAGATTGTTAACGTGTCCAAGTGTAGGTATCCTACCTATGGATGAGAAATAAAATGAAATGAAATGACAAACAGTCAGATAGTAAGGAAATGATATTGACATTTTAATTGACTCAGATATGCGTACATCAATTGGATGATAATTGGAATATCAAACCATGTAACAAATTAAATTACGCTTCAGTACTACCTATATTTTATTTATATTTATTGAGCTTAAATAACCCTTGGGGGCCGTGCACATGTTATAATACATTAAAATAAAATCATTACATCAAATTTACAAATTATTGAAAATTACAATTATAATTATACAAAAAAATAACATTTAAATTAAATTAAATATTAATTGAAAATCATTATTATTAAAAAACTATAATATGACAAAATCAAATGTAATATGTATTATTATAATTATTATATGTAAGTCTTAATTGCTATCAGAGTCATTGAAAAATTCTTCTAAATTATAAAATGGGTGGCACAATAAATATTCTTTCAACTTAATCTTAAAATCGGTCAACGCATTACTATTTCTAATCGACATATTTAAATGATTGTAAATTTCAACTCCTAAATAATCAAATGAATTCTTAACTGAAAACTAATGAAATCCTGCACCATATTGGTGCAAAAATGCTTACAGGTGTGACGATAGAAGCAGCGTTGACCGCGGGCTTGGAGTCAAATATTTATGTGCGCGCGTTTCTAGGCCACGCCGCTGTGTGGACGAGCTGGCTGGCCGCCGCCGCCGCCGCCGCCGCCGCCAGGGGGCGCGGAGCCCGCTGCAGCCATCTTGGCGCACCCTGCAGGGCGAGCTGCAGTCAGCGTTACGGTAACTGATCAGTCCATTCAATGGGATGCGTCACTGCTTACATTTAAGGTGGCCCAACCCGGCGGGCCTAACTCATTCGCGGGCACGGTACAAAACCGTGCTGTTGCGCTCTGGGGCCTTCTCTGTTTCAAAGAATAAGACAGGCTCCGTGATGAGGAAGATGCAACATATCCACAAAAAAAGACAATGTAGATAGTGTATGATTTGGTAAGATTTACGAATTTTAATTTCAAAACTACTTATAGCTAAAAGTAAACCACGACCGCTGTAGTAAAACATCTAACAAAAACCAAATAGATTATAAATGTTGATTAAATAAGCTATGTCTGATGACTAATCTTTTTATGATGTTCTTACTTTATCATTGCGTAATCCATCTCCAAAGTTATTGTATAAAACGCGTGAAAAATGCGAAATTACGGACCTTATAACTTAGAAACCAAACACAATTTTACAATGCCAATGGTCATCAGACATCTAGTTCGATCAAATTAAGCTATTTTGAGCAAAATTTTGGATCTCTGACAAGAAATATGGGCGTGATCTTCTTTCCCCTTTTGTATGGGGAGATGAGCGGGATAGGCCACCTTAATGTACTTCTTTAAGTATTTTTTTTTTATGAAAAACCGCCATGGGTGGCTGTGCTGAGGACCAAAGGTGCTCGGAAAAACCAAAAAGACCTCGCCTCGCGAAAACACGCTCAGCGAGGCACCATGCCAGCGGATTTGCGGACTATGGCTGAGCTATCGAGTTTATTCAAATCACGCTTGAAGACTCCCAGGTTATAGGTATGAGGAAAGGCATCCGCCGGTAGACAGCACAGACATATCACCACACAACTACCGTTATGATATTAGCCTAATACACTACATTCCCGAAGGATTTAGGTGCCATGCCAGCACCTTCCCTTTATGAGCACGGCTACATTAAACTGGATGGAAAACACCGGTTTAATCCAATGCGGTGGTACCCGGGCGGGCTTAACCCTTACACCTAGTAGGGAAGGGGACCTACAGTTTCCCATTCAGATGTTGATGGATAAGCTCGCCGTCAAACAACCGAGAGTTGTCAATTGCTCTAGTCCACTCCTTCACGAGAACGCTCGCCCACACACCGCTAATCGGACCGTCTTAAAACTACAGGAGTTACGACTGGAAAGTCTCCGTCACCCACCATATTTACCAGATCTTGCTCCAACTGATTTCAATTTTTTTTCGGAATTTGGATAACTTTTTACAGGGGAAAAAATTTGAATTTTAAATTTTTTTTTTTTTTTTATGTGACTGGACATGGATGGCTAATACCACAAGTTCTATCATGGTATTAGCCCAACACACCACATGGGAACTAGGTGCCATGCCAGGACCTTCCTTATATTGCACGGCTACATTGAACTGGATGGAAAACACGGACAATTTTCATTGCCGCTTCGACCATCGTTCATCCAATACGATGGTACCAACCCGGGCGGGATAAACCCTACCACCTAGTAAGTAAGGAAGGGGACCTACAGCTTAACGTGGAATCCGAACCACGGCCAGCCTCTCTCAACGGTCGAATGGTCACCCATCCAAGACCAGACCGGACCCAACGTTGCTTAACTTCGGAGAGCGATCGCCGAAGTGTCGCGCCACTGGGCCACTGAGGCTGACAAATTTTCATTTTCATTTTATTTATTTAAACTTTTTGGTAGTCAAACTACACCGAGTTACGTCACAAAGATCCGATGAGGCAGGATCTGTTCCCCGGATTTCTATAACAGAGTCATCAAGAAATTTTCAGTAAAATGGCAAAAGTGCATCGATAATATTGGCTAATACCTCGATTAATAAAAGAAAGAAAGAAATTCTTTATTGTGCAAATTACATTAAAAACTATAAACAGAACAATTAAATCTAACAGAGCGAAACTGCACAAAGGCGGACGTATCACTTAAAGTGAATTCTTCCAGTCAACCTTTGGGGTGATGAGGATAAGAATTTAAAAAGAAAAGAAAATGTAGGTAATTCGTAATGCGTAAAGGGTGACAGATTTTTTTTTTCTATATAAAACGGCAATTTCATAGGTAAAGACATAATAATAGAATATCTTCCCGAACGATTAGAGGTTTAGTATAAGTCAAAATTCGACCAAGAAGTCCGGGCTACGCGCGCGTAAATGTGTCAGACTCTCCGTACGCGAGGCTTAGCCGTTGGACTTCCCAGCACAAACACGATCTACTTGGTAGTGGACTCCTATGAATGGTTCAATGACGCAAAGTATGTAACGTTTAATGTTTATGACTCCACGTCCGTTATTAAATAAATTTCCCTCATGGGGCAGTTTATTCTAAGGTATTTAAAATATTGCATTGTTCGTCTGGTCCCAACTATCATTTTAATTAAATTCTTAGACACGTTAAAAAACAAATGGTCCCACTGGGTTCTTCTCGTGCATACAGGAAGAGGAGATTTTGTTCCAGATTCGTTCATGGTTTGAATTCCATCTGAACTGTATTCATCACATAATAGGTGGTAATCTAAATCGAGCCATGAATGGTAGCATCGCATTTTAAAAACCATGCTTGAACCGGAAACGAAAACAGTCAGTGTTTTTCGTCCAGTTAAATGAAACCGTGTAGTATAAAGGTCCTGGCAATTAATTCCTTGAATGTTGGTCTACTATCATGGCAATAGGTTTGGTATTGTATCAACCGCATGAGGCGAGAGCAAAACTTCAAATAATACAATGTTATCTTGTTGGGAAGGTTGTTCGTTTATGTTAAAAATCACAAACTTTAGCGGAAATACCGAAAATATGTTACTCCGTGTACCTTCTTAGCCCATTTGTTACGGTTTCTGTACGTTTTTATGGCACATGCTCTCCTTACCATGTTGGTTACATTCTTAGATGTTGCCTAAAATACCACTGGATCGAAATTTGACTTCCTCTTTCTCAAATTGGAGTACCTTACTTGATGCGCGTTGAAAACGGGAGAGCTCGTCTATTTGTTTTCAATTGTCATTCATCCAGGACCATACCTGCTGGCGCAATTCCAGAATTATCTCTATTTTACGTTGGGAATACTTTCGTCAGTGGAACGCTTTGAAATCGGAGCGGAATGAGAAAAGTGTTCAACAACTTTTTCTCGTTGTTTAAATGCTTTGTACTTAGCAGTAAACCGTAGGCTTTCTCCAACGCTTTCAACGAAAACGAGAGAATTCACTGGCAACTCAGAGTTCGAGGCAAACTCTTTGTTCGATACATACATATAAATCACAGAGCCCATTAATTCCTTACCACAATTGTAAACAGGTTGACTGATGTCTGCAAAGTAACCAACTTAAAACAAGGCTCAAATTATTAACGTACTGTTCAAGCGGGCTTATTAATGAGCTCCTTACAAAATTTTATGTTTCAATACAGAGAAAATGTGTCGCTTTTGAAATACTTTCTTTCTTTAAATGTGTCTAACGTAACATTTATGATTATATTCGTTGACAGAGGTTTTAATTTTTTTTTTATAATTTAAATATGTTTTAATATATTTCTTTCTTCCTTACTAACTAGGTGGTAGGGTCGAAGCGATAATGAAAATTGTCCTTGTGTTATATCCAGTTCAATGTTGCTGTGCAATAAAAAGAAGGTCCTGGCATGGCAATTGGTCATTCATGTCCAGTCACATTAAATCATTTATTTATATAAAAGTGGCTGTGCCGTGAACACGGTAGTGCGTTTCCATACGTAAGAGGTAACATTTTCTTTGAGCGTATAACATGTATTATATTTAGATCTAAGTGTGTATTTCATAATTGTGGAGGGAAAAATATGTTATGGAAGCCCGTGAAGTTTATTTGCGGGTTCTTATTTATTTATTTATATAAGTTTATTGCACTCAAAAAAACTCGGGCAAAAGGCACAACTTAATGCCAGAGGCATTTTCTACCAGTCTAACTTTGGGTATCGTGAGCAGTAGTGCGAGTAGTAACTATGGAGAAATAGCTTTAGAGGAAACATAATTCCTACAGAATTTACAACAAATGCACATTATACTTAAACACAATATACAACTACAAAAATACACAAATATATAACTACATAAATATCAATAAATAAATACTAAATACTACATATGTATATTATAAAAACAAATAAAAGATGATACTTAATACAATTTAATTAAAAGGAAAAAAAAATATTGGCAAAAAATATTGCATCTTCTTTGCTGGGTTGATCGAATCCGCGGATCTTTGTGACGTAACTAAGCGTAGTTTGACTACCAAAAAGTTTAAATAAATGAAATGAAATATCGGCCCGCCCAGCTGCATATGCCGATTTTTCAATCCTCAGATAGTACTTATCGGACTGATAGTATATATTCACGTTGCTCAAAAGACGGATAGTCATCGCCGGAGAATTATATTTTCTATCAAAATTATCTGACTATAATTTTACTAATAAACATATGAACTTACTATATCGGATAGATAAGCAGAAGCGTAAATACATCCGTCGAATAGTTATCTGGCTGTTTATCTGACTATTGAAATCAGCCTTAAGTATAGGCCGGCATATCTTTATTTCTATATTTATTTACTTCAACACCATAAGTATTCACTATTAATATTCCTCACTCAATGTCTTATTAGGGTTCCGTAACCAAAGGGTGAAAATGGAACCCTATTACTAAGCCTCCGCTGTCCGTCCGTCCGTCTGTCACAGGGCTGACTCTCAGTAACCGTAACAGATAGACAGCTGAAATTTTCACAGAGTGTGTATTTATTTTGCCGCTATAACAACAAATAGGTAAGATTAAAAAATAGTTAAAATTAAAGGGGCCCCCATACAAAAAACGCGATTTTTTTGCATATTTTTTTTGTACGACGGTACGGAACCCTTCGTGTGCGAGTCCGACTCGCACTTGTAAAGACAATCGATAGATCTTGACGAGAGCTGACGATAAACATCGTAACGTCGTAGCTTCTCTGAGTCAAAATGTGTACTAAACGGAAATTATGTGACGCAGCGAAACGACCTCAAAATGGCGGCGCTTCCCCCTCGACCGCGCGCGATTCCTCCTCACCCAACCTAACACAATCTTTGATCATTTAGCTATCGAGTGGTGTAATTCAATTTTCGCTGTATATCATATATGTAGCTGCAACACCAAACTTATCATCAGAGCCTGTAGTCCCAGTTGTCACCTAAATTGGCGTTTACGCCAAACTCAAATGTATGGAGAAATTAAAGAGCGCGCGCAGCGGGCGTTAAGCGAACAAACATTTGCGAGTCCGAGTTCGATTTGACAGCTTGAAGAAGTAAAACCACAGAATAAGTAGTAAACATTTGTATGGGGTTTGACGCTTTTACGTAACTTCGAAGTTCCGTAAACGCCAATTTAGGTGAGAACTCAGACTGACCACTCAGTTTCCTGAGCTGCCTCTCACTATGGAAGCAAATTAAAACCGTGTTAACGTAAGCGAATATATTCAGAGAAAACATTAAATATTATTTTAGCCCTGGTGAAACGGCGGTCCTTCTTGATATTTATTATTGAACTCATCATATTTGCTCTGTTTACAATCGCACAGCTACAAACGTAGTAAACAACAAGATTGCTTCCGCACAAGGCTCTCAGGTATAATCGAATGTGTTGCTAGTCGGATGGCGTTGCAAGTTATGTCTCACAAGTTGCCAAACGTAATAATTAATTCCATCTAGACATTTAAAACAGCGCGAGGAGCTTCACGTCAATGTCGCATTGAAAGTCCGGAGCGGCCGGCCGCAGTTTTCACTGAAAGCTAGCCGTGCGTCCCCTCCGCCCGCCCTCCCCCCACCGCGGCCTGCGAGACGGTGTCCGCCCGCTGCAGGCACGTCCCGGGGCGGGCGGCGGGGCCGTGCGGTGACAAGCGAAGAAAAGCTTCATTCAACCGGGCGAACGAAGGCGTGATGGATTTCCGCACTTTTACAGTTCAACATACTGTTTATATCATAGTTATGCCATTTGCGTTTGCGGAGCTTTTTAGGTTTCCGTACCCAAAGGGTTCCAACGGAACCCTATTTCTAAGCCTCCGCTGTCCGTCCGTCCGTCCGTCTGTTACAGGGATGTATTTCATGAACCGTAATAGGTAGGCAGCTGAAATTAACACAGAATGTGTATTTATTTTGCTAGCTAGGTAACATTTAAAAATAATAAAAAATGAGATTTTTATTGGTGTTAAGTCTTGTACGATGGTACGGAACCCTTCGTGTGCGAATTGGAGCACTTGGCCGGTTTTTATATTGAATTGCATATTTCAGAGAAAATAAACAAAGGTTCACTAGTATTGAAAACGGCGAAGTTGTTGGATGGTTGTTATTGAACCAGGTCGTAGCTCGGGGACCCTCGCATACCAGAGGTCTGGGTTTTTTTTATGCGACCTGACATGGATGGCTAATACCACACAACTACCGTTATGATATTAGCCCAATACACCACATTCCCGAAGGAATTAGGTGCCATGCCAGGACCTTCCCTTTATGAGCTCGGCTACATTGAACTGGATGGAAAACACGGACAATTTTTCATTGCCGCTTCGACCATCTTTTCATCCAATGCGATGGTACCAACCCGGGCGGGCTTAAACCCTACCACCTAGTAGGGGAAGGGGACCTACAGTTTTACATGGATTCCGAACCATGGAGCAGCTCGCATTCGTGACGAAATGCACTTATCGAACTCTGAAAGAGAAAGACAGTGGTGCAAGTTGGTATTGAACCCGGGCCTCTGGTACGCTGGGCCAGTCCCCGCGCCACTAGGCTACGAGCCGCTCAACTATTCATGCACCACTTTCTTTCTCTTCCCGAGTTGGAAGGACCCCGCGAGGCTCACAGCTACGTAGTGTCGGGACCCGGGACCCGGAGAACCTGCAGCAGTGCGCGGATGTTCTGGACGGCATCGAACACCGAGACCTCAGACAGCCATTTACCCAAGAAGTGCAGTATGACCTCAAATCCGCCCACCTACGAGTCGGGCACGTTAAGAGGTGCTCGACGCCATATGCCTCGCTTAAGGTGGGCCATCACGCTCAACTCCCCATACAAACGGGGAAAAAAGATCACGCCCATATTTCTTGTGAGATATCCAAAATTTTGCTCAAAATAGCTTTAATTGATCGAACTAGACGTCTGATGACCGTTGGCATTGTACAAATGTGTTTGGTTTCTAAGTTATAAGGTTTGAAAGTTCGAATTTTTCGCGTGTTTTATACAATAGTTAATCAATGATAAAATCTATGCATCTTAAAACATTAGATTGTTTCATGAAAATGTATAATCAATTTAGTTTTTGTTAGATTTTTTACTACAGCGATCGTGGTTTCCTTTTTGCTAGAGGTCGTTTTGTAATTAAAATATTCGTAAATCTTACCAAGTCAAACACTATGCGCATTGTCTGCTTTGTGGACATGTTGCATCTGCCTTATCACGGAGCCTGTGTTTTTCTTTGAAACATAGAAGGTTCCAGAGCGCAATACCACGGTTTTGTACCGTGCCCGCGAACGAATGATACTATCTATGCATCTTAAAAACATTAGATTGTTTCAAGAAAATGTATAATCAATTTAGTTTTTGTTAGATTTTTTATTACAGCGGTCGTGGTTTCCTTTTAGCTATAAGTCGTTTTGTAATTAAAATATTCGTAAATCTTACCAAATCAAACACTATGCGCATTGTCTGCTTTGTGGACATGTTGCATCTGCCTTATCACGGAGCCTGTGTTTTTCTTTGAAACATAGAAGGTTCCAGAGCGCAATAGCACGGTTTTGTACCGTGCCCGCGAACGAGTTAGTCCCGCCGGGAAGGGACACCTTAACAACAAAAATCTTTGTTGTTTCCCTGCCTGATATCAGTAGGTTCCTAAAAACCTCAATAAGCAAGTGCGATTTGCGTAGATTTTCTTTTTCTAGATAGTTCGTCCATTTTATGTTAACTTCAAAATAACTATTTTAGTTTTTTTTTACTGAGAACCTTGCTTCTTGCTAAATTTCATGATTCTAGGTTATTTGATATTATCCTATAGGCTTAACGGCTTCATTTTTTGATCGTGTCGACTATGAAGGTTGATTTACAGCTCTAACAGACGACAGACATACGAATTGAACAATTTAACTTAACGCGTTCCTGAGAAAAAGAGTCTTGACAGATAGACAGACAGACGGACAAGAAGCGTACCTATAAGGATCCTTTTCAGGAACTATTCCCTAAACATGAATATGGATAACATACCCCAGAGCTTATTTTTCTCTTTGGAAGCCCAGATAATAACATGGGTTAACATCCCTATCTCCAATTTAAGCGGCAGCACGTCTCACTCGCGGTCATTACGAGAATCCGGCCGCGCGCTCGAGCGATTCGCTTATGACATTTTTAATATAAAAGCCATTTAATTAAATGGCATGATCGTGTCGCGTCGGCATGTAAGTACATGCCCGTGGGCGCAGCTCGCTCGTTATAGTAGGCACTCGGCGAACGTGCTTCGTTTCGTTGTTAGCAGCTGGCATCATGCAGTATTAATTTATGTTGCCTGCTTCGGATGAACGTCAAGTATGTGTGGAACCGTCTGGGGTACCGTGGTAAAATCTACATTGCTCGTCTGTAATGCCGTCAGGCCCTTCTAGATCACAGTCTAGGTACATATATTAATTGAATTTAACCTTTGATTTGGTTCAACACAGGGCTGTAAATGTTATGAACTTAAATATCCATACTATAACACGGTGGTGACGTGTGAACCGGCCTCAGGTGTCCCCACCGTGTGGACGGGCCTATTGTCATTCGATGTGCGTAAAGCTGATATATTCTATTCTGTGGCGCGTTCTTTGCGCGAATGACAGCGTCTGCGCGGTATGTTTTGTTTGGCTAATGTTATATTTTGTTTTTGTGTTTAAGCCACGTGTATTTTGGAAATAAAAACCATTTTGGAACCACAGCTGAGTTACAATACTAATTTTATAAATGCGAAAGTAACCCTGTCTGTCTAAACCGCTGAACCTTCTGTGTCGAAATTAAACTCTAAGGGAGCGAAAAGTGTGGAAAGGGATACAAGTTTGCATGGGGAATTCATCTATACTAATAATAAATCTGTAAGAGGTGTTCATGGAGTAAGTTGCTTTGTTTTCTAAGACACTCCGTTTGTAGACTTTATGTATGATACTAAGACTAAATTGATGATTTTTAGAAATCGGTTCTGTATGTATGTATGTATGTTCCTCCATAACTCTTTAACTGATCATCCGAATTCGATGAAACATACTACACGTATATGTAAATACACGGGACACAGGATAGGCTATATATAATTCAGTTCCGCTTACGTTAAGATGTAGCTGTCATACAAACCTTAAGAGAAAAATGACAACTATGTACTTCAAAATTGTAGGTTTTAAAAAGGCCTACAGAAAGTTTCGCGATATCATGTAGAGCGATAACTTCGAACCACTCGCCCGATTTATTTGCGTATTTTATCACCGTATAGCAACTCTGGGCGCAGTCAGATTCCGGATGGGTTACCGATTTCGATGTTGAAGGTGGCTGTGGTTCGTATTTCTCATAAAACTTTGTAAAAGTAAGGAAGGTGGTAGGATTAATCCCGCCTTTGTTGGTTTTGTATCATTTTCTATGTAGCAGTGCCAGTGCAGTAAGGGTCTGGAGGCACTTTTAAAATTCGCTCCCAAATGTTTACGAAGCTCTAAATGGGAATATGTGGATGTCTATCATTAAATCATGCCATATCGGTTCAAACGATTTTGATTAAATTTGTTTGATGGATATATAGTCCTGGACCAGCCTTTTGGTGGGTTACTTATTATCCAGGAAATAATTCAGACCGAAATCAATCCAACATGACATTGACCCGAGCGGAGCCGGGTACCGCAGCTAGTATAACATAAAATATTAGTTTCAGCCCGACATCAGTCTGAAACGACATTGACCCGAGCGGAGCTGGGTACCGCAGCTAGTATAACATAAAATGTTAGTTTCAGCCCGACATCAGTCTGAAACGACATTGACCCGAGCGGAGCTGGGTACCGCAGCTAGTATAACATAAAATGTTAGTTTCAGCCCGACATCAGTCTGAAACGACATTGACCCGAGCGGAGCTGGGTACCGCAGCTAGTATAATATAAAATGTTAGTTTCAGCCCGACATCAGTCTGAAACGACATTGACCCGAGCGGAGCTGGGTACCGCAGCTAGTATAACATAAAATGTTAGTTTCAGCCCGACATCAGTCTGAAACGACATTGACCCGAGCGGAGCTGGGTACCGCAGCTAGTATAACATAAAATGTTAGTTTCAGCCCGACATCAGTCTGAAACGACATTGACCCGAGCGGAGCTGGGTACCGCAGCTAGTATAACATAAAATGTTAGTTTCAGCCCGACATCAGTCTGAAACGACATTGACCCGAGCGGAGCTGGGTACCGCAGCTAGTATAACATAAAATGTTAGTTTCAGCCCGACATCAGTCTGAAACGACATTGACCCGAGCGGAGCTGGGTACCTCAGCTAGTTTTAAATAATCTTATAATCAGGCGACCAGAAAGATCCCTTCGCCTTCCCGATTCCTACACTCCTTATCCCTTGGTCGCGCTCACAGTTATTGGGCATAGTTAGCAGCAACAGGTGAGAAAACTGGTAGACTAAAGGCAGAAACACACTCGTCCAATGTAGATATTGGACCTTGCATTGCCTAATTTGCGATCGTACGTTGTTTGAGCGGCTCGTATCTCAGGGGCGGGGGAATTGCTTTCCATGGCAGGGGTTATGGGTTCGATACCCGTCCAGGTTATGTCACACTTTATATTTATTTCTGATTTGGATGTGCATTTCGTCACGTCATTGGTCTTGATTTCTCTTTGAGTCATTTGTTTGCGGCTTGTTATATCGTGTTGGCTTTGAATCCTCCGTTCACATGGTCCATTCACCAGACTTAACCTGTAGTTTTTTATATTTGATCCCGAGACAGAATTAAAATCTGAAAAGCCAGATATATTAAAATAATGAAGCAGTTAGTGCCACGGTGCAGGAATTTTGTGGTGATCAACATAAAAGTTTTTTGAAAACAGTTTTTTTTTATTTTAGGAAAACAATATCTTACCTTTATTGATATGAGTGATGATGTCGACAAAATTCATTCAGTAAAAGGTTACTGGAACGTACTCATTCTCACTCTAATTAGTAGTATTTAGCGCCTTTTGCCAATCGTTCAAAGAGGTAGGTTGAATTAAAACCGCTATATTAGTGTTTTTTTTTTCAATAGGGTTGCAATTTGTAGATATATGTTCAGCAACACATTATTGGCCAACACGTATTTCAATGCATGCATGCTATAAAATAGAGACACCAAAAGCTGGAGTGTACACTGACCTGCACCTAGAAAGACACTCAGTAACAGACGAGCACAGACCAACAGAGTTATTTGGCACTCTCTACAAGTAAGTACGACGCGATTTCCATGAAGAAATGTTTTAAATAGACAAGCCCTTCATTTAGATATCGTCAGCCCATATTACAAAATCAAATTGACTGTCGTTGTTTGTAGATACTTGGACGTGACTAAAGCTGTCTTTAAGGGCTTAAGTGAAACCAGATTTGTTTGTTTTTAAAAATAACTAAAATTAATTTCAGAATTTGAAAAATTTGTGTTGAGGGTCTAGTTATATTTGAAACTTATAATGGAAAATGTCTAACACTCGTATTCTTTGTTTACACTTTTTGATGATTTTTGTATGCATATTTTCCTAAATTGTGAAATGAAAGCACGGTATACTTTAAATTATTTTTATATAATTGCCAGGCCATCAATCTACAAATTTAGTATTTTGATTTTCGAAATTAGTTGTAGTTATATCCATATTTGGATGGAATTAAATATTGTTTTGCTTAAGCCCCTGCAAAATGTTACTGAATCGACTATTATCACGCCCTTAAGTATACGAGTCTAATGCTGAGATTCAAAGACAGTTCTTGTACTTATATTTTTACTTTTTATTTACTCAGCCTTGAGACGTTTGTTAGCACTCCTGACACTATCATAAATGTATCTTGAGTAGTTTCTGAAACTCGAATAAGGCTCTTCGATTTTGATCAATTCGCTTCTCAGAAACTTGTCAAGATACACTTATTATAGGGTCTAGAGTGCTGAGAGACTTCTCAATACTGAGTTAAGTTCAAGAATCTGTCTTCGAATCTCAGCATAAAACACGCTATCGCCGATTACATGTTATATATATATTCACATATATATATTTACATATTATATATTATATTCCATTACGACCAGGTACTCTTACACATTTAGAACGATTTATTCAAGTGTGCCTTCATTGCCAAATGCTAAATTATAAGAAATAACGAAAAACTCTCGAAGGAGTCAAGGGGCCGATATTAATAAATACTAAGAAACTTTGATAAATCCTG
Source organism: Incurvaria masculella (assembly GCA_946894095.1). Classification (NCBI taxonomy): domain Eukaryota; kingdom Metazoa; phylum Arthropoda; class Insecta; order Lepidoptera; family Incurvariidae; genus Incurvaria; species Incurvaria masculella. The sequence continues at coordinate 1,863,760 of OX335650.1, read as the reverse complement.
ACAATTTCACAATAGCAGCAATATTAATGTTTTATATACAATTTCACAATATGAGCAATATTATTTTTTTATGTTAACCGCGATATATGGCGTACGCCAGGACCTCTTAAGGTGCCCGACGATGCCCATGGGATTTCGAACTTAGAGATGGGCTGCGAAAACCATCCGGTGCTTCTTCACACCATGTTTGAAGGACCCCAGATTGTACTTTGGGAGTAATACCTTGGAAGGGTGTTCATTCCGTAATTTTCTGACCCTATAGATGATGGGTCTAGACTAGAAGATCAGTGGGTTCTTATTTTTGTAATGTTGACTGTGAATATGTGCATTTTCTCCCTGTTCCGCGTTTAAGGTGGCCCAACCCGCTCATCTCCCCATACAAAAGGGGAAAGAAGATCACTCCTATATTTCTTGTCGAGATCCAAAATTTTGCTCAAAATAGCTTTATTTGATTGAACTAGATGTCTGATAACCATTGGCATTGTAAAATTGTGTTTGGTTTCCAAGTTATAACGTCCGAAAGTTCGGATTTTTCGCGCGTTTTATACAATAACTTTGGAGGTGGATTACGCAATGATAAAGTAAGAACATCTTAAAATGATTAGTCATCAGACATAGCTTATTTAATGAAGATTTATAATCTATTTGGTTTTTGTTAGATTTTTGACTACAGCGGTCGTGGTTTACTTTTAGCTATAAGTCGTTCTGAAATTAAAATTTTCGTAAATCTTACCAAATCATACACTATGCACATTGTCTTTTTTGTGGACAGGTTGCATCTTTCTAATCAAAGAGCCTATCTTATTCTTAGAAACAGAGAAGGTCCCAGAGCGCAACAGCACGGTTTTGTACCGTGCCCGCAAATGAGTTGAGGCCGCCGGGTTGGGCCACCTTAACGATGGTAGAAAGGGGACGGAGGGACCGCGTTATGCAGCTCCGACGAGCATTCTCCATGGTAAAGACGATAGTATACAGAAAGAGACCCTACATCCCTTAGTAGTTTAGCATGCATATCAAAGAAGAGTAACAAACACATGCTGTGGCCACTCCACGCACCCTGTCCCAAAGGTCGCCGGCCGACCGTCCGGCTATTTGCATAACTCTGTGCCGCCGAGCCGGCTCCATGGTCCGAGCAGTGAACGTGGATTTACTGCCCCCTAACTGTCGCACATTAGCATGTCGAGCGGTGACGGAACCCTAAATTGACGTCGTTAATCATTATCTAGTTCGGGGCTAAGTGCTGCTCATCCGGCTGAGTTAGGGAGCCTCTGATGGAAGGATTTGATGAGCATTGCACCTGGAGCGATTGCAATGGGATGTCCGTTGCTGATCAATGATCCAATCATAGACCTAGCATACCGAGTTAAGAAGGATACATTTACAGTAGTGTACATTTAAATCTACAGTACATTTACATGTAGGCTGCAGACACCGATTTGAAACTTTTCGGTACGACACACATTTCAAAATATTATTAGGTTATTGACATCTATGCGCGATATGCTAGTTTGAAAGCCAATTGGCGTCTACTGGCGCCACTTATGCGAGGGCCTGGCGTATGCCATATGCCAGGTTGAACATTAAAAAAAGACGAAAAGAAAATAACAGTCATAAATACTAACTCTGTCAAGAAAGTACCGGGAAAAGGTCAATAATACACAAAATGCTATTCATTCTTCCGAATTTATTTTATCACCTACAAAGTAGACCCAACGAATAATTCAATAATCAACATTTTTTTAAATGCATTTTCCGGAATTTATTTCAGTTCTTGCCGCGAATTCTCTTTTATGTCTTCTATCGACTGAAAACGGGTGCCTCGAATTGGTAATTTTAGTTTTGGAAAGAGAAAAAGTCGGTCGGAGCCATATCCGGTGTATACGATGGATGTTCGATGTTATTGGTTGAGTTCTTTGCCGAAAATTCGTTCAAATGATGGCCTTTTGCGATGTGCGTTGTCTTGTTGCAATATCCAAGAAATTTCTGTCCACAAATCTGGCCTTTTTCGACGAATTTGCTCTCTCAACCGCCGCATAACGCTGACATAATATTCTCTATTTACCGCCTGACCTTCTGGCAATAATTCCGTGCACAACACTCGGCAGTCAAAGAAAACAGTCCACATGACTTTGACTTATATCGACTTGGGCGTGGTTTTTTGGTTTCGGTTCAGTTAGAAGGCACCATTCCGAAGATTGTTGACTGATTTGCATGTCGAACTTATAAACCCATGTCTTATCACCAGTAACAACGCGTTTACGTCGGAATTAACTCATTCAGCGACTTTTACGTGATTGAGTTTTTGAAGAAAATTCAGATGTTTCGGTACTAGTCGAGCGGCAACATGTTTTATGCCCAAACGATCGTTTAAAATGGTGCGAATCGATTTGTGAGATGCAAAAAGTTCAGCGGCTATCTCTCTTAAACCTGAATCATGATTTTCAGTCATCATTTCCTTCACTTTAGCGATGTTAATTTCAGTTGGAGACGTTAATGGCCGAACGGAGCGATGCAAATCTTCCACCACATCTCGACCGCTTTTGAATGCACTGTACCACTCATATGCATGTGTTTTTGATAAGGTCGATTCACAGTAAGCTTTCTGAAACATTTTCATCGATTTGGAACACGAAATTCCATTTACGAAACAAAATTTGAGACAAACTGTTTTTATCCATTATAAAAATCTCAATACACACCTGACATGAACTAACAAAATCGAGCACCGTAAACAAACTTAATGACAGTTGGTACTCAAACTCCTCGCCAGAATAGAAAACAGTTGTGCCCAACTTAGCAACAAAAATAATTATTTGATTTAAATTTGGAATTTGAATTAAAAGATTAATTGCCGATACTTTTTTGACTAAATTTTTATAGAAAATAACACCATATTTCTCTCCTGGCGCGTACATAATAACGTACGGAATGAAATTATTTGGTGATGTTAAATGTTTGCGAATTAAGTATTTAGTTACCACTTCGGTAACCCAAACATAGAATAACATGAGCTGTTTTCTCAAACAACGGTACGAGTCTAAACAAAGACAATTATAATCATACTACTTCTTTGGCTCTTTTTTCAGTGATACGATTTTCATGTTTTTAACCTATTTTGGTGAATTACGTGTCAATATTTTATTTTATAATGGCCCGGGTAACATAGGCGCAGAAAAAAAAAATTAAAGTTTGTAAAACTCTAACTTGACTACTAAAAGGTAAGAAACAAGGTATCGATGATATCAAACAGTTCATGGAGAAAACGCAGTAACACATTTACATGCATAAATCATGCTGAAATAATATTAAATGCACTTTTAAATCGTTAACATTAATTATATACAATTATTTGATTACTAGGGAAACCGTGTCCTTAAACTAAAACACTTTTCTAGAACCCTGCCATAGAGGCTGCACGCGAGGAAACGAAAACACGGCGCAGTATCATTGTGTCGATCACGAATTGGGGACCTCATTCCGTCTGGTCTTAGACCTGGAGGTTCCAACAAGTTCTCTTTTTAATCCTATCGATGGCCGAATACCTAAAGGGGATTACCATCGTAAATGACCTCGACCGGAGAAATATCCAGTGATTAAATATGACGTTTAGTTGCATGTCCTACGACGCTGACTGGAGAATTTCACACGTCGTTTGACAGTTAGCATCGTGAAAAATGTACACCCGTCGGAATATATTCAGACACATATTACTCAGATAAAAACATAAACCACAAACATTTACAGAAAGCAGATTCAAAATAAACACATAATTCACACAAAATCACACACTCTCTCACCTCTCATTCATAAACACCCTAATATCCCACACCTCATCCCAGTCACACCCATACTCACACGGCAGCTGCTGTAAACCAGCGCCAGGCAGGGCAATTTACGTACCTCCCTGGTATGCTAAGCCATGGCCATTTTTGCACACTAATGCTAGATATTTACTATTCTATCGTTAACTGTAATTCGTACAATTATCTTAACGATAACTATAACGTAACAACGTAAAAATGTGCAAAATAAACTATATTTTTCTTCCTTTATAACTTTTTCATTTCATTTATTTAAACTTTTTGGTAGTCAAACTACACCAAGTTACGTCACAAAGATCCGCGGATTCGATCAACGCAGTAAAGAAGAACCCGCAAAGAAACTTCACGGGTTTACATAACATATTTTTCCGTCCACAATTATGAAATACATACTTAGATCTAAATGCTACTGCCAAACAATTCCTTGGCAGAACAGATTAAGGCAAAGAACAAAGAACAATAGAAACAGCAACCCTCAGTTCAAGTTACAACTAATAAAGTTACTAATTCAATAATATAAATTAATATAATTTATAGCTAATTTATAGCTAACTAAATGTTAGATTTAATCAGTAATGCAATGGCCGCGAATTCCCTTGCCGCTGATGTTCTCGAGTTCTGACGACATGTAATAAAGAACTTTACACGAGGCTATTTAGTGCAACGAACATTCAATTGTGTGCATAGCGAATTCGTTAGCTAACTAACTACAGTAAGACGTTTTCCAGTAACTCGTGCCTACGCTGCCGCCATACGAATAGGTTTTGATCGTTACTCCCGTTGTTTTATGCTCGCTGGTGCAGATGGTAATGGCCGGGAGCTCCAGAGATTTCATCTCGCGCTTCAATTTCGCCAGCGTTCCAGAATTCGTAAGCTAACTAACTACACTAAGACGTTTTCCACTAACTCGTGCCTATGCTGCCGCCATACGAATGGATTTTGATCGTTACTCCCGTTGTTTCATGCTCGCTGGTGCAGATGGCAATGGCGGGGAGCTCCAGAGATTTCATCTCGCGCTTCAATTTCGCCGGCGTTCCAGCATTTAGCGATGTATTGTAGTGCCTGATTGATGCGATTGTATATGTGATGTTTATGTACGCCTGTTCGCGTTAACTGAGCGCGGGTACGCAGTAGGAATGGCTGGGTTCGCATTGCGCAATAACTCCGTATTAGGGAATTCTGAAAAAAAAAATTCAAGCGGTCGAATAATAAAGGCGACAAAAAGTCTGTGTGATTTTTTAGATTTGATTCATGTGGTTGCAAATGTGTTAATTGTTTTTATTACTTTTGTAGTACGTTTCTTCTTAGAACTCGGATAGATTTTCTCGAAAGTAAAACTGTTCAGGCCTGTGCTTTGCGTTCTTCATTGGGTATTTTTTCAAAAGTAAGGTCTATGCGAGACGAGTGAAGAATTCAAAATTTGTAAAAAAGCCAAGCCAAGCTCGCCTCAAAAAAGCTGGGAGTCCTCAACAGGGTGCGTCAGTACTTCACGCCTGACCAAAAACTGCTTCTTTACAAGGCGCAGATAAGGTCTTGCGTGGAGTACTGTTCGCATTTGTGGGACGGCTCAGCTAAGCGCCTGCTTGGCTCTCTGGACTCGATACAGCGTCGGGCCGTGCGTCTCGTTGACGACCCCGAGGTATCCCTAAATTTAGAGACCCTCCAACTCAGAAGGGACGTAGGGTCTCTCTCTGTCTTCTATCGTCTTTACCATGGAGAATGCTCGTCGGAGCTGCATAACGCTGTTCCTCCGTCCCCTTTCTACCTTCGGTCAACGCGGAACAGGAAGAAAATGCACAAATTCACAGTCGACATTCCAAAAATAAGAACTCACCGATCCTCTAGATCCTTTATCTATAGGGTCGGTAAACAATGGAATGAACTCCCTTCCGAGGTATTTCCCCCAAATTACGACCTGGCGTCCTTCAAACGTGGTGTGAAGAAGCACCTGGCCTGCCGGCATGGTTTTCGCAGCCCCCCTGAATGTTCGAAAACCCATGGGCGTCGTCGGGCACCTTTAGGTCCTGGCGTACGCCATATGCCGCGATTAACATAAAAAAATACCTGCCCACAGAGCAACGGTGGTCGTTTAACCGGTGGGTGTATACATATATTCGTTTGTTTAATTAATATTTTGTTTCATGTGTAAATGTCATTACTACCCCCATACATTTGCAAAAAAAAATGTAAATAAAACAATAAATAAACATATTTTTTTTTTAGTTAGTTTTTTAGGGTTCCGTACCCAAAGGGTGCCAACGGAACCCTATTACTAAGCCTCCGCTGTCCGTCCGTCCGACCGTCCGTCCGTCCGTCTGTCACAGGGCTGCATCTCAGTAACCATAACAGATAGACAGCTGAAATTTTCACAGAGTGTGTATTTATTTTGCCGCTATAACAACAAATAGGTAACATTCAAAAATGATTTGTTTATTTATTTATTTATTAAGAAAACCAACAGCGATGACAAGTTACATTTTGATACAAGATAATAAGCTTAAGCCAATGCCAATAATAGGTTTTCCTAAATTGAACATATTTTACATTAAATCTATCTTGTTCTACAAGAGAAGGTAAATACAATCATCAAAAGGTAGGTAACAAAACAAGAACAAAAAGTATGGTAGATAAAGTGTGTATATAGTTAAAGTTAGCTTTTGTATGTATGTATGTATGTATGTATTGTTGCGTGAAAAAAAAAATATGTGTAATGCTTGGAGTTATACTAGTATGCTTTTGGAGTCTTAATAGTAACTTATATTTAATTACTGAGTGTGTGTGTGTTTTGTAACATAATACATTTTGTAAAATAATAAGAATTTAAGGGGGTCCCCATACAAAAAACATGATTTTTTTGTGTAAAATCTTGTTCGATGGTACGGAACCCTTCGTGTGCGAGCCCGACTCGCACTTGGCCGGTTTTTTCAAAATCAAGTTCTTACCGAGAGACCTATTCTATTATTGTCTTTATGGGCGTTCTATCAATTCCGCTCATTCTCCATTTCCAATCATACCTATAATTTAATTAATTTTGAATGTACGATATTTTTTTGTACCTAAAGTAGGCAGTTTGCTACTAAATCATTTTACCGTTTATATTTTGTATTGTTTGTTTATTAGTATTTATATTTGAAATGACCATGATAATCTAGTATCATAAAGCCCTAATTATTAAGTTGACATATTTAGCTTAGTTTTAATTATTTAGTAAATTTGACGATGGAATATGCCAGAAATTGTAAGCTGAATCTATGTTTGCCTGTATGCCTTAAAATAAGAAAAAATGACCTGTCTGAAAGTAGCTTGTCTACCAATTTGACAAAATGATATACAATACAATACAATACTATACATCATATTATTGTGAAGGAACCCATTCCTATCGCCCGACGTCGATATTTCCTTTGCAGCGCGAAAAATAGTATACAGAGCAGGGTAACACACCTCGCGGCGCCGATCCAAGCGCCTGGGGAGCTCGATTCAACACGCGATATCTATTTTGTTGGCAAAAAATGCCCTAGATTTTGGCGCATGAATAGAACTGCGTGGACAGATATATTGGTTGTGAAATGGAGCGATGGTTCGGAAACATGACATTTTATTGCTGCATTTGAGAAATGTATTCAAATAAACGTGTACCTAAAAGCTTCAAAATCTCAAAAAATTGTGTTGCCCGAATAAAAGTTTCCGTGAAAAACTTTGCCTGGATTCCATCAACGAACTTCTTAAAGTTCATAAAATTTTCCTAAAACCCTGAATAGCGTGGCATTTTCTAACAGATAATACATTATACCATCATGTGTTTTCGAGCGGCTCGTAGCCTAGTGGCGCTGTGACTTGCGTAGCAATCCAGAGGTCTGGGTTCAAATCCTCGCCCCGTTCGTTCGATTTTATTTCTCTTTCAGAGTTGGATAAGTGCATTTCGTCTCTAATGCGAGCTACTTCATGGTTCGGAATCCATGTAAAACTGTAGGTCACCCTCCCCTACCAACCCGGGCGGGCCTAAACCCTCCCAGGGTTTAAGCCCACCCGGGTTGGTACCATCGCATTGGATGAAATATGGTCGAAGCAGCAATGAAAAAATGTCCGCGTATCCACACAGTTGAATGTAGCCGTGCTCTTTAATTGAAGGTCCTGGCATGGCACCTAATTCATTCGGGAATGTGGTGTATTGGGCTAATATCATAACGGTCGTTGTGTTATATTAGCCATCCATGTCAGGTTGCATAAAACAATGTCAGCCTTCTTGAGGAGGCTTAGGATTATTATGTAAAGCACCCTAGTGCAGTTTCTAATTCGAGAGAAAGGGACAAAACATTGTATAACTATTCAGACGATGATCTGGATTTATTAGTAACAGGGATAGTATATACAGCTATTCGACTGGGGTGCTGAATAGCTGACCGTTACTGATTACTTGCTAAGCATAACATAACATATTTTAAAAAAAAGTTGCATGTGGTAAGAGCCGAGAAAGGCATCTTTCGTTTGTAATTCTGATAGTCCGCGTAAAACTGTAGGTCTCCTTCCTTACTCACGGTCGTAGGGTTGATCCCGCCAGGGTTAGTTTCCACCTCACCATCGCGATGAATAAACGATGGTTAAAGCGGCAATGAAAATTGTTCATGCATTACATCTATGAGGTGTGTTGGACTAATATCATGACACTAAGTTTGGTATTAGCTGTCCATATCCAGTTACATTAAGAAAACAACATAAGAGCTTTCAAATCACTGAAATCAACTGTTTTTTATGCGACCTGACATGGATGGCTAATACCACACAACTACCGTTATGATATTAGCCCAATACACCACATTCCCGAAGGAATTAGGTGCCATGCCAGGACCTTCCCTTTATGAGCACGGCTACATTTAACTGGATGAAAAACACGGACAATGTTTCATTGCCGCTTCGACCATCTTTTCATCCAATGCGATGGTACCAACCCGGCCGGGCTTAAAACCTACCACCTAGTAGGGGGAGGGGACCTACAGTTTTACATGGATTTCGAACCATGGAGCAGCTCGCATTCGTGACGAAAATGCACTTATCGAACTCGGAAAGAGAAAGACTGTGGTGCATGTCGGTATTGAACCCAGGCCTCTGGTACGCTAGGCCAGTCCCCGCGCCACTAGGCAACGAGCCGCTTAAATTCAGGGCTATCGCTTGAACCAACACCAATTTCGTATAAACGTCTTCTTACCTTCTTCTTAAAAGCTCTCTTTCTATTATATTTGTGCTCTTCCTTAATGGGCAATAATTCAAAATTATGTGTTGTTGCCTCTTATGGCGTTTTTTTTTCTCAGGCAAAAATATACAGGCTTACTAATAACATCTTCACACTTCTTATGAACAACAAAACAACTTCTCCCTCTAACAACATGGAGTAAATTCATTCGAACTTTTCGAGGAGAGAATTATGCTGCGTTCGTGAAATAAGAAACAGTCAGGAATTTACTCCATTATCGGTTATTTAGGATACCGTGAGAAAAATTTCGAAAGTGTCGAATGTAACATCAACACAACTGGATTTTTTCAAAAGTCTTTGCAATGATATCCTAACTAATATTATATTTATAAATGCGAAAGTAAGTTTGTTTGTTACGCTTTCACGCCTTAACTAATCATGCAATTTTGACTACTGTCAGGGATACAAAACGGGACATCCAGTTTCATCCAGTTCCACTCGAGTGAACGTCCAAAATTAAATTGACCCGAGCAAAGCCTGTTACCTCAGCTGTCACCTAAAATATTTACCTATTTTACCCCACCTTAAGGTGGCCGCACCCGGCGGGACCAACTCATTCGCGGGCATGGTACATAACCGTGTTGTTGCGCTCTGGGACCTTCTCTGTTTCAAAGAAAAAGATAGGCTCCGTGATGAGGAAGATGAATCATGTCCAAAAAAAAGATAATGTGCATAGTGTATGATTTGGTAAGATTTACGAAAATTTTTATTACAAAACGACTTATAGCTAAAAGTAAACCACTACCGATGTAGTCAAAAATCTAACAAAAACCAAATAGATTATGAATCTTGATTAAATTAGCTATGTCTGATGACTAATCTTTTTAAAATGTTCTTACTATATCATTGCGTAATCTACCTCCAAAGTTATTTTATAGAACGTGTGAAAAATTCGAACTTTCGGACCTTATAACTTAGAAACCAAACTCAATTTTACAATGCGAACGGTCATCAGACATTTAGTTCAATCAAATAAAGCTATTTTGAGCAAAATTTGGGATCTCTGACAAGAAATATGGGCGTCATCTTCTTTCCCCGTTTGTATGGGGAGATGAGCGGGATGGCCCACCTTAAGGTAACCAAGCGGAATGGTAAGTATTCGGTGTTTAATGGTAATCTACCGTTATGTGGAAACAAACTTTATCAAATTCGAATATGCAGTTATAAATTTCCTAAATAAGAATTAGAATAGGACATTTTGATTCTTCAACAATTTCACGGATTGGTAGTTAACACGTTCCTTGACACAACGTCTCTATATATAATATCATATAACGCATAGATAGTATCAAATGACGTATGCATTTCTCATACATTTGGTCTTCCTGCCTGACAACGATTTGTCCTGTCATACGACGACAACGTCTCTCGACGTGACGGAACGACACTTCGCACATAACCGTCTTGTGACGTTGTGTCACAATACAGTGCGAGCTTGCATGTGTACGAGAAGGTTTCTTTATTTCGACATAGTAAAGTTAGATACGAACACACTATGCAACACTTCTCGACCTGAATACCTTTTAATACGCCTCAGTCCTATATCTTGTTCAGCGGTCTGCCGCTCTCCAACTTTGTGGCATTTATTAAGATTTACAGGCAGCCGTCGATGGACGTTGCGTCGTATCGCGTAGGCGTATATGCCGTTGTTGTTTCCCGGAACATGTTCTAGAAAACAGAAATTGCATCGAAATGTTTGGGAAATGTTAACACATTGTGTAATGATAGTATACCTTCTCTATTTTGGTTTGGTTTTCATCATGTAGTATATTTCATTTCATTGTCATGTCATTTATTTAAACTTTTTCGAAGTCATACTACACTATTACGTTACAAAAATCCGTATATTCGATCAACCCAGTAAAGAAGAACCCGCAAAGAAACTTCACGTGTTTACATAGCATATTTTTTCCGTCCACAATTATGAAATACACACTTAGATCTAAATGCTACAGCCAAAAAACTGGGAGAACAGATTAAGGCAAAGAACAAGAGAAACAGCAAACCTCATTATAAATGACTTACAACTAACAAGGTTGCTAATGAAATAATATAAATTAATGTAATTCATAGCATTACAAGTATTCTCTGGTGTAAAAGCCGTCGTAAACTTAACCTATGCCAGGTGTATAAAGCCCTTGTCAAGTTTGACACGAATGAAGTTTATTTTTTTTATTTTTAATTTAATTTATTATTATAATAGATATATATAATTTTTAATTTATTTTATTTGCGAAACAAACAATCTTATCCTAAACAATAGTAAACACAAACAATAAAAAACTCTTAGACCAATAAAGTTTCGACATATAGTAATTCAATTACACATGCAGTTAGCATTGTAATTGAATTATTATATTACATACATTTACATACTATATTACATTATGTAAAACTACCTAGCGATAGTAAATTTCGGTAAATAAGTTGGCGTTACCGTAACCCGAAACTCTGGAAGCCTTAAAGCACCTCTCATCATTAAACAGAACAAATGAAAATAATTTTATATTTCGTTTACGAGCGGCCTTCGTCCGCTCCACCTGAAATAACCACAAACGATATCGAGTTAACGGCGGAGGACAAAGGTAAAGTCCCCGTCAGCCCACACCTCCCGCCTCCGCATACCGCCCCCCTTCCACCGCACCGCCCGCCCTACTTGCCAGCGCCCGCCCACCGAGACGTGCATTCGCTTTCGTATCTTATACTGTAATAACGCCGTTTGTCCATTTGCATCTGGTTTTTTAGTGGAACTAAAAATCGTAACTAACCTAATGACATGATAACAATGGGAAAACACATGGGAACTACGTGGTATGCCAGGATCTTACTCATATTGCACAGCTACATTAAAGTGAATCAATTGAAATATTTGTGATTCAATGAGATGGCACCAACCTGGACGGGATTGACTATATAACAAATCAAGTTTGGAATGAGACCTAAAGTTTTACGTTTAATTTTTTTTATGTAACTGGACTTGGGTGGCTAATACCAAACTGACCGTCAGATATTATAACACCACATGACAAACTCATCCAGAACCCGAGCGTGCCCAGGGTGGCTAAACCCAAATTATCGAACGTCGAGGTATTTGGACTCTTTGGACGTCTTCGGACTACTGAGGCTGATAAACGGATCATGTGAATTTGTACTGAGTTCGTAGCTTAGAGGCTTAAGCCGTGTTTTCACATCCTGAAATTTTACGTGACGACTTGGAAACTAGTGATTGATCCTTGAGTGATTGATGTACTCACGGCACATACAGATATATTTTTTTGAAAATAAGTTTGGTTACTATATTATAATGATGTTTTTTTCGGATGGAGTCCGTTGCAGTTATAATACTTAATCATCTTAAAAACTTACATTACCTAAGATATATAGTAGACAATAGGTGCCCACAGCTCCGTGCGTCAAATTCCGACGAAAAGCAGTCGGATTTCTCCGACTTCTTTCATTTTTAACTCTGTCAGGTCCCCAACTGTCAGGGAAGATTGTAAGTAGCCTGTAAGATAAATAATGATTTAATGAGGAAACAACACCAAAGAAGACACACATAGCCAGATCGGAAATGATATGTTCTAGTTATATTGCAGATGGACACACTGAAAGATATTCCCTGACAGTCTCGCACATTAGGTTTTAAATGAGGAAGTGATGTTTCGAAGATTAACTCTTGAAATATATTATTGCAAACCAAGTAGACCTAGCTGGGATTTCACATTATGCGTCTAAACATTTCCTATTAACTATTTCCAGTATCAAAACATATATTACCTTAAAATTCAAAAATACATATTATGATTGCAACTGGGTTTTAATCTATAGCGTTCTTAATGTTGAGGTAACACACCGAAAAATACATTGAAACGTGGTAATCAAATTTAAGAAAAGGAAGTTTGTCGGAAGGACCAAAACCAAAACATTATTTAAAAAATCTAATTACCATGTTTAAATGTAGATGTCGTTATATATCCTCTAAATTAATGTGATAACGGTAATGTTGTATCAAACTACAGGGTTTTTCAGGAAACCTTGAATTCGAAAATGAAAATATACCACTCTTCCAACATTGCGAGAACTGAGTTTATTCTTTCTGGATCTGCAGACAAGTGGACGAGGGGCTCTAGCCCAGAGTGGCTCGGCCAATGTTTCCTCATTTAAATTATTTTTTCTCCACATAAAGGGTCTTCCGGTGTAAACGCTCCTGTGATCTTTTATCTTTATTGGAGCGAGCGGCAGCCGTGAAATTGGAAAATGAGATGAAAACTTACGGCTTTCGTTAAGGCGTAAAACCACGCGGAAAATTAATTAGTAAAGTCTTCTCGTTGAGGTGTTTTGTTCTGATAATTGTTATCAATCGATTGATCTCTCTTATAATTTTGCCAATCAAACATATCATTAGGGTAGAAATACTTATAAAAACAAGTTGCATAACCTTATAAAAACGATTCACGATTTTGCTGTGAAACCGGACTTGAACCTCCAAAGGTCGAGTCGTTGGTGAACTTCCAACAGCGCCCGTCACTTCACGTCAAAAAAACATGTTAAAACACGTTAAAAATCACTTGAACCATTATTTTCATTAGTTTTGCTGCAGATATCCCCTTACTGCGCTATTAAGTAGCCATAAAGTATGTTTTCAACGACGTCATGATCATTATTAGCCCAGTGGTACGACGCCACCACCACTAGAGGAAAGGGACCTACAGTTTCACATGGCCACCATGGAACAGCTCGAATTCTTGACAGAATGCATTCATCTAACTAACTTATAAAGAGAAAGAAAGTGATGCATGCACGGGTCGGGGGAAGAATCTTTGATCTCTGGCATGGAAAGTGAGTCCCCGCGCTCCTGACCTATGAGTCGCTCTGGTGTATTGGGATAATACATTTGTGATTTTTAATATGCAAGACTAGTTCAGCAATCAAATGTATTTAACTTATTTTAGTTAATGGTTTTAAACTATACTAGCTGAGGTACCCAGCTCCGCGTGGGCCATTGTCGTTTTGGACTAATGTCGGGTTGAATTATATCTTTTATAAAAAGTGGCCTAAAGCTGGTCCAAGATAATAAACAATACATTACTTAAGATCATGCAAATCCGTTCAGCCGAGTTGCGTAATCGAGTAACAAACATCTAAACATCGATATTTTAAATTTATAATATTAGTAGGATATTAGGATAGGATCTATACCGAATTTCAACGTTATACGACCTGTAGTTCGTTTTTTGATAATCCCACAAGAAACTAACATTATTCAGGGATAATAAGAATCCTATGTGTTAATCATGTCATAATCTGTCTATTTATTTGACACCTTCCATCCGAATTCGTTCAGCCGTTTTGATTGATTGAACATCCAAAATTTCACATTTATAATATAAGTAGGATTTTAAAGTTACAACAAAGATAATATTTCAAAAACCACTTTTCGTGTGACTCAACAGTACGACTGAGAGTAAAATTAATTACCCAACCGCAGAAACTGTAGCCCTACCTGGAATCGCCTTTCAATGCCGCTGGTCGAAAACCACAAACAAACTTCAAATGATATTCCTGGAATCACTGAATCGGAATAAATGACATCCCAAGAGTCTGCGCCAGGAGTTCGGGTGTTTTGCGGCCAGCATGTCTATTCCTGTGCATTCAGTAAACAGGAATCAGGAATCCTGAGTCTCGAATACCGATTTTGTAGCGGTTTCCAAAGCAAAATATTCCGGAGCATAGTTTTTTTAATCAATCAAGATTTACAGTAGAAAAACTCGCTTTGAAAATCGCTATAAAAGCGGTTTTATATACTCAGGATTCCTGATTGCTGAATGCCAGGAATAGACCCGCAGGTCGCAGGCACAATTCTAAACCTGATTGTTGAGCCGTGTCTAATGTCAAACTTTGTGATAATTTTGACGGTGACATGGCCCCTTCAAACGTTAAATAATGTTTTAACGATATTTTGAAGTTCTGTTATTGCCTCTACGGCGCCGCTAGACGGACGCCTGTTAGTCTGTCAGATACGTCAAATGGCGAAAAGTTGTATACCCTGACAAGGACGTGAATTCAAACAAAGATGGTATTGGTGTAAACTTATTTTATGTTAAGCGCGGCATACCTCACAAAAAAGGCGCCCGATGACGCCCACGGGCTCATAGGGGCTGCGAAAACCATGCCGGCCGGCCAGGTGCTTCTTCACACCATGTTTGAAGGACCACATGTTGTACTTTGAGGGAAAAACTTCGGCCGCGAGTCCGTTCCATATTTTACCGACCCTATAGATAAAAGATCTAGACGATCGGTGGGTTTTTATTATGGGAATGTCGACAGTGAATGGGTGCATTCCATGCTTGTTCCACATTAAAAGAGAGATGGATGGACAGCGTTATGCAGCTCCGAAGAGCATTCTCCATGGTAAAGACGACGTAAGATCTAAGTGTGTTTTTTAATGACTGCGCATGAATGGCTAATACCACATCAACCGTCATTATATAAGCCCAACATATCGCATTCCCGAAGAAATTACGTGCCATGCCAGGACCATCCCTTTATGATCACGGATACATTGAGCTGGATGGAAAACACGGACAATTCTTACTTTCTATCAAGATAAAGCGACATAGGCAACCACGAGACACGCATCAACTTCTTCTTCAGGGCTTCAGAAGGCCGTTGGGCCCACAGACAACTTTTCGAATCGTTATCAGTACATAGTGACCGAGCTCATATTATGCGATTGTAAAATATTTATGATTCCTGTAGTTTTCCTTCAAGAAAGCACGGTGCCCTGTGCATTTGTAGACTGTGAGGTAAATGGGCATAAAAACCCGGATAAATACCCTTTTTTATGGTATGGTTATTCACCTCTTATGGTGACCCAATGATTCTTTGTCGATCATATTTCTAAAACGTTTCCTTATTATTTCAAAGTAAAACTTGAAACATTACTTCAGATTATTATTTTGAAGCAACATGGCGATTTAGATATTAGTTTGAGTAAAATAAATTCACTATATTTTGATGTTGGTCTCATCCGTCCATTGACTCTGCGTATCTTTACATTCTAAGTCTATGGTTGGGCCAATAATTAGTTTACCACTTGCCCTCCGTCCCATTCTACCATCACTCAACGCCAACCTACCAACACTGTACTATCTACAGCTTTCCTAAGTATTTTAAACTTTTGTGGCAGATCTCCTTACTGAAATGCTCTTCATGTTCTTATTAGGGTTCCGTACCCAAAGAGTGCCCACGGAACCCTATAACTAAGCCTCCGCTGTCCATCCGTCTGTCCGTCCGTCTGTCGTTCACAGGGGTGTATCACATGAACCAAATTAGGTATACAGCTCATTTTTTCACAGAGTGTGTATTTGTGTTGCCTCTATATCAAACCATAGTAAAAATAAAAAAACAAATAAATATTAAAGGGAGCCAGCATGCAAGAAACGTGATTGTTTTGGGTCTTGTATAATCGTGCGGAACCCTTCATGCGCGAGTCCGACTCGGACTTGGCCGGTTTTTAGGGTTCCGTAACCAAAGGGTGAAAACGGAACCCTATTACTAAGCCTCCGCTGTCCGTCCGTCCGTCCGTCCGTCTGTCACAGGGCTGTATCTCGTGAACTGTAACAGTTAGGCAGCTGAAATTTTTACGGATTGTGTATTTATTTTGCCGCTTTAACAACAAATAGGTAAAATGAAAAAAATATTAAAATTAAAGGGGGGCCCCATACAAAAAACCCGGTTTTTTAGTTAACGTTTAGTCCGACTCGCGCTTGGCCGGTTTTTACGAATGCACGCGCACCAAATATTAGGTTTTTTACGGTTGTATTACGTGGCGAAAAGTAAAATTCATAAAATGTTTCCGCTGCACGCACCGCGTGTGCCTCGGCTTGGCAACTGCCACCGTCTCGTCTCCCAGCCTCCTTGCAATGCCGAGATAAAAGGAGGCGCTGCTCGAATTTTCCTTTGACGGCGCAACTCCGGACTGCTCAAAGACCCCCGATATTACTTACGGCGAAGCTTGAAATTGGATTTATGCTGCGCTGCCGTTCGGCCCCTCGATGTCGCTGCGGTCGCAGCGGACTTTTTCTCCACTTTGTTGTTTGGTTCAGTGATGTTTGAATATTGCTTCATCTTGTTATGTGGCTGAGTGACTCTTTCGTTTTGAATATTGGTCGGCTGCTCGGCGCGTCACTAGGTCACCTTCTCGGTGACCGGTCAGGGGTCACACTCCTATACACAGACGATTCTGTGAAATCGACGTTTTCAATTTAACCAAAAATAAATTTTCAAAAAATCCAAGAGCTTCTCCAAGATCTCCATCTGTCTTAAAACTATAAAAAATATACACATACAATTCTGTGAAATCGACATTTTCAACTTGACCAATAATAAATTTGCAAATAAATCAAAGATCACCATCTGTCTAAAAACTATAAAAAAATCACTGAATCCTTACTAAAAAAAAACACTAAACCCTCACTCAACCTTCATGCACTCCTCACATACACACACACCCCCTCTCCCTGTCACACACTCTCGCCACACTCAACTCACACCCATACACCCAACTCACGCTCCTTACGCAGATTCCAACACCCCTCACCCTCGTCGCCATGAATTCCCATAATATGTCCCGTTCATCTTAGAATATTTCAGAATTTATATTATTATAACATAGGTTCCTAACGTCAACAACATTTTCAAACTGTGAAACTTTATATTTGGCTAAACAATTTGAGAAATACCTGCAATTTTTGTAACCATAAATAGCTGTTAAGTTTCTTAAATAAATAAACTAATAAATAAATACATGAAAAAGGTGAGTCAGGAAGCGGTGTATGATTGGAAAATTTTAATATGAAAAATCTCTCTCGTGTTTGAACCTGGAGTCTCCGAGTATTAATCCACAAGACACACTTATACATCATTAGCAAATTTTACAGGCTATACAAGGATTCGTCGTTCGTAGTTAGGATTTTACGTAAACAGCTATAGGCCCCATTGTTAATTACTAGGTGGTAGGGTTAACACCGCCCGGATTGGTAAGTACCATTGCTTTGAATGAACGATGGTCGAAGCGGTACTGACAACCGTGTTTCCCGTTAAGTTCAATGTAGCCGCGCATTGTTTTTTTTAAGTTAATGGACATGTATGACGAATACCATACCTACTGTCATAATATTAGCCTGACACACCTCTTGGGAACTAGGCGCATGCCAGGACCTTAATTTTATTGCATATATATATTAAAGGCTACAACAGCTATTCATAAAAAAAGTATGCAGGATAGGACAACGTATTTCACTAGCATTTGAACTGGTGGTTTCGGAATATGTAAACAGGAGATACTTGAGTACTTCTTGTGTTATCTAGAAGAACGTAAAAAATCAAGCTTTTAGGAACATGGGATTAAAAAAAATGCCCATTTATGCTCAATATTTTGCGACTTGAAAATAAATAAAATGCTATAGTGTATTTCCCGTTGACTTAAAAACATGAACCTTATAACAGAGGTAAAGAAAAAAAAAGAAGCCCGTTAAAATTATCTTGAAATAACTTTGTAGTTACGGAATTCTTGGTGCGCGAGTCAGGCTCTCTCTTATCCGGTTATTTTTCATTAGTATATTTTACCTACCGCGCGTGAGTTAGGCGTTATATTAACGTAATATACTTGTCTTTTATTTAGCCAAAAAATTTTTTTTGCACCTTTACAAATTGATTACTTACGGTACAGCACTTGCCAAACAAACATAATATTACGTTTCAAACATTTTAAGGCAAATGTAGCTCGCGGTTTCGAAAAATCCTAAAAGGATATAAAACGATGGGTGATTCATATTTAATCCTTCAACGGAAAACTTCGACACCGCCCCGCCTCGGCGGCATCGAATGTAAGGATAATGCCAGTGAGTGTAATTTTAGACAGCATTTCCGAGTAAAGAGGAGAGTGAAGTGAATAAGTGAGTGAGTGATGGAAGGTGAAGTAAATAACTAATGAAGACTGTCTACTCCGGTGAGTAGCTGCTCCCCCGGCCCCCCCACTCCGCGAGAGCTCTTAAGTCGAATTGAAACGATAAGGCTGCAGTCGAACGATTTTGTGAAAGCAAAATTTGTTTATGGTGAGGTTTTTATTTAAAAACAGATCAATTTATCATTCTGAAAAATCTAAAGAGCTATTTGGTTACACTATTACAGTTTTTTATAAAATTGTTTAGCCAATTATAAAGTTCTAAAATTTTAAAAAGTATTTAAAGTTAGCGTTAGGTACCTACCTGAATTGAGTGTGGCGAGTGTGTGTAAGAAGGAAGTTTGTACGTGTGTGTGTGGAAAGTGCGTGAAGATAAAGTGATAATTTTAAGGGTGTGATCGTATTCGTTAAGAGCGCAACTAGAAACGCATTAATTTTCGAATTCGAAAATTCAAAAATTTTCGAACAAGTAAAAGGTCGAAAAAGTAAATTTGTATATAGATTGTGTAGCTATGATTTAAAGATCAAACTGTAAGACTCCGATGCTTCGATTGGTCAGATGAGGCAAATATGCATACAAATGCATAAAATAAGGTTGAGCCTCAGATATAAAATGTATAAATATTGAATGTGTATCAAACAAAGCTAAAAAGCAAACGAATGAATGAAATCAGCCCTTGAGAAGGATTGTGATTTTTTAGAACCTTTCAGATTTTTTTGCAAATCTATTTTTGGTCATTTTATAGTAATCAGGTAAAGACGTTTCTTATTTCTTCAGTACCGTTGTACTCCTTTTTATTCCCCTAATAGATTTTTTTAAATTGAGAGCGTATTCATTATTAAATTTGCTTCACGTAAAAACTGACTTAAACACGCCATGTTGTGTATCAGCTGATTTTTACGTCTAATTTTTTTTTCAAATCTAGCTTTGCACTTTGTATTGTATTGTTTATTCATCATCCATAGACAGTACACTACACTCGGATTTGTCATATTTTAGCATTGGCCAGTTCAGCAAAACAAAACACAGCGAAGAAGAACTGGAAAGAAACTGCGCTGTTTTTTTTTTCAACGTCCACTTAGTCTGAGTTTACAAAAGTGTTTGTCAATTATTTTAACAAAAACATAGGTAAAACACCAAATTCACATGAATACACAAAAAATTACAATCCATGCCTTATGCAACAGTTCATGACAAATATCATTTTATTTGCAAAGACAATCCCCTCCAACTTATATGTTGCCAATTGGAGCAGGCCAGTCCCCACAAACAGCACCCGTTCACGAGCATCACGCCGGGCACAGCCATTACCTCTTTCAACCATATTTTAGGGAAAGAGATAACCTGAGCCAAGCGTCACCGTAAGCAAGGACCTTTAAGCGATGCACTGCTCCAGTGGCAACACAACACTGTGAAACACTTGCACATTACGTTTTAATACTATGAGTTTTGTCATAAACTACTACTGTCAGCTGATCACATAGTTACATATCCCTTTAAATGCTACCACCTACAGACAATTAAGAGTATAATGGTTTGAGAGCATCCCTATCAATAAAGTAATAATAGATTCGTTATATGAGATTTTGACCAATACCGAGAAACTTATAATGCTTAACTAAAATAAAATAAAATTCGGGTGTATAGAGCCCTCGTCATTATTGATACGAAATTGTATCAAATCAAAATTGAATGGTTAGTAATTTCATACTACAAGTAGTACTTATCATAACTACACTACACTGAGAGTACTTATGTTACTTCTTTTTACGGATTTATTTCCGGCTTAGAGGACTTCTTTGTGCAGCTTCCTTTCTGGCTCAGAGTACTTATTTTCCTTGGCTTCACGTCAATTCTACTTATTTGTCTATAATATTTGAAAAATGTTACGGCTTTACACGCGGCAGGAAGAGACATTCTCCGACGATTCGAGCTAATCATTCAGCCCGTTATCGAGATGTCGTCTGCTGCGTACGAACGTGGCGGATGCCTCCTTAATAACGGGCTGAATGATTAGCTCGAAACGTCGGAGAATGTCTCTTCCTGCCGCGTGAAAAGCCGTAACATTTTTCAAACGTGTCTAACGACCGCGGTAATCTCAAAAGTATGATATTTATCTATTATATTCGCGTGAAAAGCCGTAACATTTTTCAAACATGTCTAACGACCGCGGTAATCTCAAAAGTATGATATTTATCTATCATATTCGTTATGATACAATGGTTGATTTATTTCCTTTTGGGGTTTCCTCGATGTCTTGTGGCAAGAGTGAAATCTTTTTTACGCGGTAGAAAGCGGTACAAAGCGCCTGCTTCTAACGAATAAAGAAATGCATTTATTTTATTCTGTCTTACTCGCCGCGCGTCCTGTTATTCACGTTATTTCAGAAGCAGTTCAAAAGCAGAATTGACTGAAAGTGTTACGTCGAATTCCGGAACATTTGTAAATATCATTAGCAATCGAGCGCTCCTGTAAATTCCCGCAAACATGAGACATTTACGGAAAGTTGGCTACAATTTCAGCTTTCTGAGAGAACGGATGCGTAATAAGTTCCTCTAAGTTATTAGAGTTTTTGTGTACGGAGCGAATTCGTTTTTTCGCGAGCGAGGCAAATTGTGAGGCGTTTCTTAAATAAAATGAAAATATAAATACGCTTCATGCAAAGACGGTTTCAGGCGATAGGGGAGGGGGAAGGTATATGGACCTATACGATTGCTAACAAATATTTGATGAGTTTTTCTTTTGCGAATCTTGTTTACTTCAATTTCACAAATATTCTGAACACACCGAGATGTGTAAATACGAAAGAGAGGAATTGGAAAATATTAATTTCAGAATTCTGACACTATCCACTTCGTAATGTTTTTATATGTTTCATATATTATTTTTGCGGCTAAAATTATAAGCATTGACAGAGAGAGTGTCAGCGCGATTTAAAAAATGCATATGAAAATTGTTGCCATGGAAAGTTTTTATCACACAAATTTCGAGGATAAAGCAAATCTGGATAATTTCCTATGAAGCACATTTAAAAGGAATATTAGGTAAATACGAAAATGTCACAATTTGATCTCGTTCTATTACGATTATTTTTTGGGTTTATGTGATACGATTAAAGCCCGATATCAGTTAAAGCCCAAATTGGTTTTGCTTGAATAACGGCTTTATTTTTGTAATTTCGAGTTTTTGGTAAGAAATAAAGAACAGATTATTTTTAAATAATCACATAATAGGTATTAATGATTGTAATATAGGTTAATGTCATTTGTTTTATTGACGCCAGCTCTTAATTTGTGAAAACAACATAGGTACAACTGCATTAATCCAACAACCTTCAAGGGAAAAAATCGGACTTAAATCGGGTTTTACCGTAATTATTTAAATCTGGATAATTACACCACAATCACTGACTTGAATTTTCACCCGACGAGTTACTTTACCATGGATAGAAAAAGATACAAACAATTTTATATTGCCGCTTTCACCATTTTTTACCCAATGCGATGTGCCAAATCACGGTGTCCGGTTCATAGACCTAGCATGCGCGCGCAACTTCTATGGTCCGGTTTCTATATTAAAATAAAATATTTATTTAAATAAAGTAAAATCAAAGTTAAAAAAACAAAATAAAAGAAATGTTATAGCTTTGGAAAATAACTACTAATATTTTCTTTAAAATCAGCCCTCAGATAATACTAGCATACCAGTTTACTGAATATGCAAAATTTTACTGTACGTCTAAACGGCATTGTATTCAAGTAACTGATTTGAGTGTTTTGTGGGTGTTTAAACGAATGTCTAAGATTGGCTTACCACAGTTATTACACAGGCGAGTGCGTGCGTGCGGCTTGGCAAACGTGCGCCCAGCCGCATGCACGCGCTCGCCTTGAAAATGAGCTGCACGGGACAGTTCGAAACGTCGGCCAAAAGGACCGAGGAAAATAACTGTGGTAAGCCAATCTTAGACAATATATTGTATTCAAGGTTTGTTAAGGCAAATTAAAGGTTGTTTTTTAAACGATAATCCAATGTGCTTACTAATTATGCTTCTTTCTAGTAGAAAATATTTCACGATCTTTGCTTTCTCGTTACAATAGCAAAATAAACGAAATTGATATTTTTTATTTCTTCAGAACATTATTAAATTTGCTATAACTCCTAAACCATTGATAATTGGGGAACCATACGTATATGGAGTGATTTTGATTGCAAATGTCTTCCTCTCTCACTATTTTTTGGGTTCCGTTCCCAAAGGTTGCCAAGGGTACCCTATTAATAAGCCTGCGCTGTCCGTCCGTCCGTCCGTCTGTCACAGCGCTGTATCTCATGAACCGTAATAACTAGGGAGCTGGAATTTTTACAGAGCATGTATATATGTTGCCTCTATAACAACAAATAAAACAAACGAGTAACATTTAAAAATAATAAGAATCGAAGGGGGCACCCATAAAAACGTGATTTTTTGTGTTAAATCTTGTTCGATGGTACGGAACCCGTTGTGTGCGAGTCCGACTTGCACTTGGTGGGTTTGGTTTGATCCATGATTTTTAACCGACTTCAAAAAAAGGAGGAGGTTATCAATTCGTGTGTATGTTTTTTTTTATGTTTGTTACCTCATAACTTTTGCCTGGGTGAACCGATTTTGATGATTATTTTTTTAAATGATAGCTAGTGCTTCCCAAGTGGTCCCATTTTAATTTGGTTAAGTTCTGACTATGATTTCCATGCGAAAATCATAAAAGTCTTAAATTTGTATTAAGATGTGCGCGACAAATGGACGAATAACTCAATATAACGCCAACCGATTTCGGTGATTCTTTTTTTATTGGAAAGAACGTGTACTAATTAGTAAGTGTACTTCAGATTCACTAAAAATAAACAAATAAAAAAAATTAACAAAAAAAATAACCGACTTCAAAGAAAAAGCACTAAAAAGTAAAAAATAATTTCCATTTTACGATTTTACGATTTCTGTTATTTTTTGAGTCGGTGTCAGCCAAGGTTAGGTTAGGTTAGGTTAGGTTAGGTTCTCTTGATTGGCGCAGCGCGTGCTCGGCTGACGCCGACTCAAAAAATAACAGAAATCGTAAAATCGTAAAATGGAAATTATTTTTTACTTTTTAGTGCTTTTTCTTTGAAGTCGGTTATTTTTTGAAGAATTCTGTTTAACACGAGTATGCCAGCTCCAGGTCTATCTTATTCGCCCTCTAGCGTTCAGAGCCCTCACTCGACCGCTGCTACATAACACACAACTTAACTTGACGTTTTTATAGCACAATAATCGCATTAGTTATCGCCCATATAAACTCTATAATGGTAATATATGAGCTATTTGGAAAATTGCAGTTTCCATATAGATCACTCAGAATATGTCGGCAGGGTCAGGAGAGTACAAGAAGGCTTTTTTTGATCGAGTGCGAGTCTTGGGAATCGATCAGATGTAATTGGTAATAATTGACTGCCTACTGGAGGTTCTCAAGTCGATGCGTATATGTGTAAATATTTGTATGTATCTATCTGTTAACATGATATATTATAAGTCCGTATGATGTGTTTTTTTTTTTTTTATGCGACCTGACATGGATGGCTAATACCACACAACTACCGTTATGATATTAGCCCAATACACCACATTCCCGAAGGAATTAGGTGCCATGCCAGGACCTTCCCTTTATGAGGCACGGCTACATTGAACTGGATGGAAAACACGGACAATTTTTCATTGCCGCTTCGACCATATTTTCATCCAATGCGATGGTACCAACCCGGGCGGGCTTAAACCCTACCACCTAGTAGGGGAAGGGGACCTACAGTTTTACATGGATTCCGAACCATGGAGCAGCTCGCATTCGTGACGAAAATGCACTTATCGAACTCTGAAAGAGAAAGACAGTGGTGCAAGTTGGTATCGAACCCGGGCCTCTGGTACGCTAGGCCAGTCCCCGCGCCACTAGGCTACGAGCCGCGTTTATCTTATGAATATACTTATACATACATATATTACTTATTACTTATACATATATAGCGGCCCGCTCCGGCTTCGCACGGGTATAAAATATATAGCCTATGTCACTTACTGAAAAAATGATTAACATCGATCCATTAGTTTTGATTTATTCATTACTGCCCGTGGCCCGCACGCGTTAAATTTGGAGTAAAACAATTCCCCTTATACCATGAGTATTTCCTGCTATCTTTGGAATATCTAAATTCATACACTACATTTTTACTTATTTACTTTTTAAATTTTTACCTATTTATTTTATTTTTACAGCAATTAATATATTACAGAATGTCATTATATACAACGTTCACAGCTTTATTGTCATTAGACAATACAAACATGTTTTCTCTAGAGGTTACTCTTGAAAGAGCGACATACTAGCCATGTGAAAAACAGTCAACGCTCAAATCTAAACCTGCAACGTTGAAGGTTTGACCCTGCGATTTATTAATGGTCATTGCAATTTTTAAATCTGTAATATCTTCGAAAATATTCATTTAA
This sequence comes from Incurvaria masculella, assembly GCA_946894095.1. Taxonomy (NCBI): domain Eukaryota; kingdom Metazoa; phylum Arthropoda; class Insecta; order Lepidoptera; family Incurvariidae; genus Incurvaria; species Incurvaria masculella. The sequence continues at coordinate 1,838,215 of OX335650.1, read as the reverse complement.
ATCATATGCTGTAACGGGCCATATAGATCCATATTAAATCAACAATTTATTTAAGGTATTTAATTGGATAAGGATTAATGCTGTATTGGTTAAAATCACTTCGAAAATTAGCCATTATTTGTCGTAAAAAGTAAATGACAAAAAAAATTTATTGTGGGATATCCAAAAGAGATAGACATATACCATCGAGGAGTTTTCTGTAGACCTTTTCAATGTGTACAATACTTAGTACGTTATTTTGACAAATCTCGTAGGGTTCAGCCTGCGTTTGCAATGTAAGCGGAAAAATGATTTTTTAAGCTATTGCATAGCTTCTATCGAGGGCCTTGAGCGCGGGGACCGAATCCAGAAATTCCGTAACGAAAAAAAACCTCACGCTCCCCACTCCGACGGGCGATGCCGGTAGCGCTACTTCACACCAGGGGGAGCGGGGCCGGGGGCGGCGGCGGGAGCGGCGGCGGGGGCGGGCCGGCATAACTTGATACAAAATGCTATGCAATAGCTTTACCGCGGCAGTCCCCGAGTGCCACACGTCTTTTTTTATGACATCACATTGGAAACCTCAAAAATAACAGTATTTCTCCACTATTTAATGGATGTTATTATACATATAAACCTTCCTCTTTAATCACTCTATCTATTAAAAAAAACCGCACCAAAATCCGTTGCGTAGTTTTAAAGATTTAAGCGAACATGGGGATATAGGGACAGAGAAAGCGACTTTGTTTTATAATATGTAGTGATGTCGGCGCCATTGATATCAGCGCCATCTGTGGGCTGTTGACAAAACGATTATAATCAATAGGTGATCGGCTAGCTGCCTATATTACTCCGCCATCTAGCGGAGTTTGATCGAAGCACGTTCTGAACGAAGCATGCAATCTGTGGATCAGGTGACGGTGGGAAGGCGCCGGCGCGGCAGCGTGTTTTCCGGGAGACTACTCTCGCGCGGGCCGCGCCGCCTCGTCCACGCGTCTAATCGTGAGAAGTATCACGCCTGAATCACTTTTTCATAATAACTGTTTTGATTGATCTTTGCGATTACTTTGTGCATTTAAACATAATCATTTGTGTACTTTCATGTGAATTGGTTTCGAATAATAATCATGGAGGGCGAAGGCAAAGCAGACGATGAAAACCATACTTCGCCTCTGTTACCACGTTCAAGATCCAACATATATTACATTTCATTTTATATATCTTTTTTCTAAGATACTTGATATTTTCTTTAATTCGTTTTTTTTACCCACCGCACCGCACCTCTCCTACGTCTCTAAGGTGGAATGTTAGAGAATGTCTCAAGGCATTAATTCCGCGTTTTTGTAAACCATATTGGCTTGCAAATAAAGAATATTTTTATTTAATTTCACATATTATGAATAACCACGCCTAACTTTACGAGTGATCGGATTCTGTTGATCCATATCAGAGGGTAGGAAAATAGGAAAACGATCTGTCATTGTTCACTCACTGTTATTTTTACCTCTTCACCGATTATACCACGCATAACTTTGTACTGAGTGATTCTTCTAAAGAGAGAAATAATAAAGATTTAACAAAAAAATATTTCACATTCCATGAGTGCGAATCCAATGTACTGCAGGCCTATTCTCATTTCGGCAATTCCGTATTCAGGAATCAGGTATCCTGAGTCTAGAAAACCGCACTTATAGCGGTTTTCGAAGCGATTTTGTCGTCGGAATACCTTGATCATCCGGAATATTTTATATATATTTTAAAATCGCTTTGAAAACCGCCATAAATGCGGTTTTCGAGACTCAGGTTTCCTGATTCCTGATTACGGAATTCCAGGAATAGGCCTGCTGATAATGATTTGAGAAGTTTCCTCATCAGGCAGATGTGTTCCATCTCCCTCTAACTCGCGGTAGTGGTACTTGAGTTGACGTCTCACTCCCACACTTAGTTCGTCTTGAAAGCACAGCGCCCTATGCTAGCTAGGTCTATCGTTTCCGTCGTTCTATGTTCTTTGATATGCGTAGAAATCGTTCAATGTAACAAATCACCTTAGGGGTGAGCAGTAGCGTTGAACGTAGGGAAAACATGTAGGGGAAGACCCGAGAGATTTTCGTGAAGACCCTGGCCAAGCCTTTTTGGTTACTTACGAAAACCAGCATAGACAAAATAAGAATTTATTAATAAGAGCAATTAATCTAAAAATGTCTGAATATATGTCACGACCGTGTCATTGATTAGTTAATTGTCTTTGTTTTAGGTCCGACCATCACAACGTTTTTGTGGCTAAGACATTTCTAAAGCACCTCTAAATAATCTTTGGACACGAAAGAGAAACATTTGAGACGGAGTAATTAATTAACTTGTTCCTAATTACTTCTAAAATAAGCCTCTATTATAATCACATTATTAAAAAAACATCCACGGAGAGACTACATGGCACGTGCATTACATTTTGTCTCTTGTTTAATTTCATCGAGGGCTTAAAGTGATTTTATGTGGTGGTAAATCGAGGTGGAATCGGCGGGGTTACCATCGTAAATAAACTCACAGGGTGAACAGTCCAGTGAGTTTTTTTTTATCCGACTTGACATGGATGGCTAATACCACACAACTACCGTTATGATATTAGCCCAATACAACACATTCCCGAAGGAATGAGGTGCCATGCCAGGACCTTCCCTTTATGAGCACGGCTACATTGAACTGGATGGAAAACACGGACAATTTTTCATTGCCGCTTCGACCATCTTTCCATCCAATGCGATGGTACCAACCCGGGCGGGCTTAAACCCTACCACCTAGTAGAGGAAGGGGACCTACAGTTTTACATGGATTCCGAACCATGGAGCTGCTCGCAGTCGTGACGAAATGCACTTATCGCACTCTGAAAGAGAAAGACAGTGGAGCAAGTTGGTATTGAACCGGGGCCTCTGGTACGCTAGGCCAGTCCCCGCGCCACTAGGCTACGAGTGATTAAATCGGATCTTTAGTTGCATTCAGTCCACATTTACCCACAATAACACTTTACCCCTACATACCATAGGTATTACGAGGAATTTTAAGTTTAAAAAAAAATACTATTATTTTTGTCGTCCATAAAGAATGTTCATAGTCATTTACTTTATGTATTATTAAAAAAAGTAAAGTCTTGTAGAATAAACAACAAGAAGCACAGTAATTTCAGTTGTCAATGAAAGATAAATAAAGCCATACATCACATGCCGTCTGCGCATCAACACACCTCTTTTTATTATATTCCCAGAAGATCTCGCTAAGCAAACTGGGACCAGGCGAGATCGAAACTAGATTAAATTGTACTAAGCTAGATACATTATCTTTGCGATTTTTCTTTGTAATCCTTTTCTCATATTCTACGCAAAATAACGAAAAAGAATAAAATCCGAATGTAACGTCACCACTGAGACGTACGCCCTCAATGTCGGCCGTATAATCTTTTCACTTCCGACCCAAGGGAGGCCCCGACTGCTTGTGCGCTTAAAAGCTCATTCCGACGTGAAATAATGTAGATGGAAGTTCATCACGGCATCCATTAATGTCAGGACATTGAATAACATTTCCTGCGTCGCCGGTTCATCTGCAAAGAGAGGAAATGAGGTCCTCGTGGCTCCCAGGCGTACTTACTCCACAATTTTTCCTCAGTCGCGTACAATACTCTCTTCACGAAGCGAATTCATAATGCGCTAGTTCCGCAGATAAAAAATGGAAGCAGATGAGCCACCTAGCGCTCCTATGAGATCCGCTGTCTTAAATTTTCTAGACCTTCCAACTCAACTTTAGGCTGCCAAGAAGGCAGCGGAAATCGAAGATTTGAAAATTTTAAGAAATGCATTATTTGTCCAATGGTCAAAGCACAATTGTGGAAGGCGGGCCCAATGGTTCCCTACCCCTATATGATGTTAGATTTTTTGGAATCACCTGAGAAAGCCTCATTCTATACTTACGTTTGTGTTTATTTTTTTATAAATATCTGTGTTTCTCAGGATTAAGAAAATCTAAAATGAAGATAAAAAAGACAACTTTTTCCATGGTTTTAAATAAAAGGTACATCAAAAACCGGCCAAGAGCGAGTCGGACTCGCACACGAAGGATTCCGTACCATCGTAAAAGATAGATTACACAATAATCAAGTTTTTTGTATGGGGGCCCCCTTTAATTTTAAATGTTTTTGAATGTTACCTTACATTTGTTGTTATAGCGGCAAAACAAATACACACTCTGCGAAATTTTCAGCTGTCTATCTGTTACGGTTACTGAGATACAGCCCTGTGATAGACGGACGGTTGGACGGACGGACGGACGGACAGCGGAGGCTTAGTAATAGGGTTCCGTTTGCACAAATTTACCGAAATTAACGCCACCTTAACGTCTTTCACGCAGACGTATTGAGGGATTTGTTTTTGTGGGCGAACGCAATTCGGCGCGGCGGCTTGGACTGTGTGGCATACGACGCGCGGCCGGCCTCGATAGGATGATATGCACAATTTGTTCTTACGACGGCGTCGCGAGCAACGGCCACATGGCACTTCTCGTTCCTTTTCTCCTCTGTGGCTATTTTTGTCTTGCAGCTCCGGTGTAACATCAAAGTCGAAACGTCTCTTTCAATGCTCTCTAAGGCGACAAAGGGAAAAGATCAAGTGGCCTTGCTAAAGGACCACAGGCTAGCGAACTTTAATCTAAGACAGGTTAAAAGGATCCATAGCTTAACTAAGAACTAGGCTTAATGGTCGATGTTGGAACTGGACTTGGATGTCGAATAGCACACCTATATACTGTCATTATATGAGCCTAACACCCCGCAGAGGAACTGGGTGCCATGCCAGGACTTTGCTCATATTGCACGGTTACATTGAACGGGGTCGAAAAACAACTGGACGACTTTAATTACCGTTTCATTAAATGTGATACAACCTACCCAGATGGAGTATGGGCTCTTTTTTTTCGTTACCTAGGTTTATGTTTTAGTTGAGAACCAACCGATCTTCTAGATCCTTTATCTATAGGGTCGGTAAACTATGGAATGAAACTCCAAGCTATTTCCGATCCGACTGACATGGCATTTCCTGAGGTCCAACATGGTGTGAAGAGACACCTGGCCGGTCGGTACCCACGCCCCCGTGTAAGTTCAAAAGCCCATGGGCATTGGGTACCTCTTATCTGAGGACCCTGCGTACGACATGACATATGCCGATGCCAGGTAATGAGCGGTGTGATTTAAGCTGTCACAGTATAGTTACATAAAACATCGTCTTTCACAAATATGGTATTCATTCGAAGTATGGATATAATGCACTTAGTATTGATTTAAGTAGTAGGTGCACACATTTTCGTAGCGGCTTTTCCAAATAAAACACACTCAAGAAATAACCCACAAGAACTATTCTCCCTTGACCTATAGGTAGGTAGGTACAGTCGGACCGGCAGCAGAGAAAATTTCCAATCGTTTTTCCATTCGGCGCCCATTACTTGCCGGCTGAAACAAAAAGTAGGCGTTCAAGTATTCCCGGACCCGCAACTTTTTGGCGCTCACTGAGGGGAGGGAATGGCGAAGTTTTCTGCTAGTTCGAGCAACAGTCGGGAGAAGGGAGGTTGAGGGGTGGCTGAATGCTGATATAGGTCCCTTTTTGCTAGAAAACTTGGGAAAATTCAAATGTGCAATACAACAAGGACACCGGGAGGACTGCAGCTGTCGAATTGTCGTGCTTCGAAACACTATAGTATAATAAATGGGAAGAAACGTGTTTCGGTGGACAAATTTTCACCTGAGTGGGCAGTCTGAGTTCTCACCGAAATTGGCGTTTACGGCAAACCGATCGACTGGCGTTTTCTCCAAACTCCATACAAGTTTTTACTAGATATTCTGTGGTTTTACTTCTTCAAGCTGTCAAAGTCAAACGCGGACTTCCGATTTGTATGAAAACGCAGAGTGGACGTAAACCGCAACGTCGACGTATTTACGGCAACGTTGAGTAAGCTGTCAAATCAAGCTCGGACTCGCAAATGTTAGTTCGCTTAACGCCCGCTGCGCGCGCTCTTCAATTTCTCCATACATTTGAAAACGCCAGTCGATCGGTTTGCCGTAACGCCAATTTAGGTGACAACTTAGACTACCGGCTCTGATCGAAGCTTATTCGGTAGTGTTGTAATGCCAGATTTAATTTTGTCTTTTTTTGTTTTGTTCGTTCTTGGAATGCCGTGCTCAGAAATCCATGCTGCTATTTTCTCGATGGACAAAATTGAACAATTGAAATATCGTGCTCCGGAATCTTTACGTCGGGAATAATCGCTTTGATAACCGCATAAAAGCATTTTTCTCAACCGAAAGGTTCCTGATTCCTGAGCACGGATTTCCAAGAATAAGGCGTAAAGAAATCCGTTCAATAACGCTACGCTTAGTTTGGCGATTTTCCACAGATACAGCGTATTCGGTAAACACCCGCCGACAGCAACGGGCATCCTTCACGGATCGAATCGGATATAACAACTCTGTCTGGCGTTGGAAAACAGTTTTGAAACTGTATCTGCTGAACAATCTCCGAACTTCGTCTGTGACTCATTTGATGTACGGAAGGTACGCCTAGTTGCTTGTTCTTCAGTCGCTTGTCTACGTGGGAATTTCTTATTCGCATGCATATCTGGCAGACTGTGCTCTTTATATAATCGCGGCCAAAACTCTTTTATACTATATGTTAATTATATATTAAATTATATGCCGTCTACGCGTAACCATAGCGACAGATAGCGGACTAATACCAGTAAAAGCCAGGTAAGAGTTGGTACTAATGAGAAGAGTTTAGCGCTTCTCGATATATTTTGAATACTTGGGTCCATATTGATGGCTCCTATGGATAGTCGTTGGTCGCTATTTCTGCTAAAACTCTATAGGCTATATAACTGTATAGGCTAGTACATCAAGTTATCTATTAAATGTCATGTAACATTTTTTTTAAATGCTAGCATGTGTGAGATAGAATGGCGTAAAATGTTGCGAATTTGAAATGGCAACTTTGTTCACATCTCATAGTTATCTAATAAATTACAATTTCTTCTCATAGTTGTTTAATGAGATTAAAAAAACCACTACAGTTTATGACTTTATATTTTTAAGGGGTAATAGCTTTAAAAAAAATCACGTCCATGGAAACATTTACTTAGTTGCACACACCCTCTTAAATGTTACTGTTTCAGTTCAAAATAAGATACCAATATAGACCAACATTCGAAAACCATTTTGGATGACATCAAAACTAGTTTCATACCGAAAGTACACCGTACGCTCCCAGATTTATATTTTATTTTTAACCACAACAACATCATTACTTTCGCCAAACTCAGAAGCCGATTCGACAGCGGACAAGAAACCGCCTTCATTAGCCGTCTAGCGAATTTCTTTTGTTCGCGGGCGCAACCGTTTTTTCATCCCGGCCGGGATTACAATAATTCTGCAAGCTCATCCTTTTCACACTTTCGAAGACAATGGCGGCCGCGCGGGGACGCCCGCTCTGCCACAATACCCTAATGGATCTGGCGGCTGCGGGGCGGGTGCGGGCGCGGAGGGGCTGCGGCGGAGGGGCCGGAAGGGCCCGGCGAGCAATTAGATCGCAGGTGGCGCTGCATCCGGTAAGCACAGATCAACACCACAGAAGATATTGCAGCGACTGTAGCGCACTCTATGTATATAAAGCTGCTAGTTTTAACATGCCAACACAAGAAATAGATACATGTCAGCGTGTCAACAGATGGCTCTGGCTGCTGGACCGCCAAAATACGTCAAATACAAAATGTCTGCACGGTCGAAATATTCCACGGTAGTAATATAAGGAGCCTTGCGTTGCTTGCGTGCGAATCACGCACAAATTGAGTCGCACACCTGCTAGCAAAGCATGGCTTATCGGCGCACGAATTTCGGGATTCGTTTGAAAAAATGTCGACTTATTGGATTCTTGTTGCAAAGAAAGAAGCGACCATGTCATCTTGAGAAAAAGGAGTAACATACTTATGTTCCCAGATTTACACCGTCGCTGTGCATAATCTTTTGAAAGGTTAGGTTTGGTTAGGTTAGGTTAGGTTCCCGTTGTAAATCTCCAGACATGCAAACTTCAACAGGGACGACAGTGTTAGACTCTAAACTTCAACAGGGACGACAGTGTTAGACTCTATTCGTCTTGGTCTTCACTAATTGCTCACACACCGAAAGACACACAAGTCACAGTGGCACCAGCTGACACCGTTAGTTATGTGTGCACTTGGCCCTCCATGTCTTTTGTGCATCACAATGACAACCTACCCGCATATACGAGGCAGCCCGAACCTATCCACGTCTACAATCTTCGCAGCCGACGCCCGCCAGTTACCGTTCGATGAGCCGGGCTTTCAGACGTAACTCTGAGGCAACGAAGTGGCCCTGACGGTGCCTCTTGCTGGCTAAATAATCGTCGTTTATGGTTCGGATTCCACGTAAAAGAATAAAGGTCCCCACCCTTTATTGTTAGGTATATGGGTCAATCTCGCTTGGGTTGGCACTGTTCAGTATGTAACGGTGTATTCTGTTAGAACGCTGTTTATTTATTATCCAGTGCACTCAGAATGGTCATATTTTACAAAAAGATTATCTGGTTAATGTTTTGTATCTATTTTTATGATTGAAAAATTAAAATATAATAAACCCTGAATCCTACAACTTTTGCATCAAAGTTATAATTCTTTCCATGACCCGGGCAACCATGATGAACAATGTTGAATGACCGTGTCACGGTTCCATTCCAATGTTGAAAGGGTTGAATCATCCAAAAAAGGCCCATTATATATTTTCTTTAACATTATAACAGCAATAAATATTCGCGTTGCACACCGAACGGGCTATTCCAACAGCGATTAAATTTGTTAAGCCTTCATAAAATTATCATAATGAAACTGTAAAGATGTCGACGGCGCTCCGCGGAATTTTATCAACTTTCATTTTCTTTATTGCGGGGGGGAAAAATGCAAATAAAATTAAAGTTCTCATGGAAAATTACATGTGTAATTAATGACGCTCGCACTTTTAGTGCTGTTTTAATGCTGTTGGCAATTTAACTTTGCATTGGTTAACCTTTTCAGGAATGGTTACATTTTGTTTCAAACTTTCCGTTTAAATTCCAGGTAGGGGACATTTTCAGGTGAGGAGAATAATCTATAGCAGACATCGAACTTGCGACTTTTCGCTGTTGAGCCATAGATTAATGAGATATAGTGTAGAAATTCTCGATTTTTTTAATTTTTTTTTATGTAATACATAAATAACGAATATAATAAATAAAATCTATTTAAGCTCCTTATTTTAAAAATATATTTAGGATTCGAACCGGCAACCTTAGGATTACATATTCGCAGCATTGAACACTCTGATTCCATTGAGAATGCAGGACAATTCTTGTTTCGGAATAACGAGCTTACATACCGTGTTCGGAATTTATTTCCAAGTTTAGGTACATACTAGATGATAGGGCTAAACCCTCCGTCATTGATTTAAAACTCTTTTGCGAAGTGCAAGTCTTGATAATATATTTAAAAATATTTTTATGCACTTCTTATGCAAGCGTTAAATATTATGAAGTTCATCGCTACGGTTCCAGTCAAATCTAGTTCTTACTGTAAAAAAATATAAAGTTCATCGCTACGGTTCCAGTCAAATCTAGTTCTTACTGAAAGCTTCAATATCTTCCTTTGCGCATTGTCGTGTTGCATAACACTGCGCACTTCTAATATAAATAATAACAATGTATAGAACAAACTAAAACATACATTGTTTAAGAATCTGAATGTGAATACGTAAAATGTCATTGCTAAGTTTTTTTTTGCCTAGCCTTTGTGAACTCGTGATTTTTAGATAGATCCGTTTATTGTATAGTTAATTATTAAAGTTTATTGTATTGTATAGTTGCATAGTGGAATGTATTCAGTGTACGTGCATGTTCGAAGTGTGTATAGTGTACATCAACATAGAAGCATTGAAATTGAGCAGATAAGTGTTTAGTGTGGATATTTATCTGATACAGGATTCGAAACAGGGACTCTAGGATTACATATTGGGAGCATTAAACATTCTAATTCCATTGAGAATGCGGGACAATTATTGTTTCGGAATAACGAGCTTACATGCTCACTCGTGTTCGGAATCCGTTTACAACTTTAGGTACTTACTAGATGGTAGGATTAAACCTTCTGGGTTGGTGCCATAGGGCATTGAATGAAGAAGCAATTCAAATATTTCCGTGTATTCCATTCATTTTATTGTAGCTGTAAAGAACAAGGTCCTGGGCTGTTATCTCTAGTTTTTTAGGGAATTTTGTGTGATGGGCGGAATATTATGATAACCGGAATAAATTTTCCCGTTCATGTCCAGTTCTATAAAAATTACTGAGGTATTCAGATGATTAATTGAGTAAAAAATCAATTTCTAATCGACGCAAGGCCTACTTTATCTATGTTTATAATAGATGGCGGTAATTTTAAGTTATTATAATCCGTACTAAAGACTGGTAAGTTAGGCCGACTTTGTCTAAGTCCACTACACACTAAACACAAATGGAATTGTATCTCGTATAGATTCAAAGCAAGTTTGTCAGTAACTGTTATACGATAGAATCACTTTTTCGCCAGTAATTTAGATAAATATAAAGATTATTAATTTAGAAGAATGGCCAGACGAACACATTTTCGTATGGTTTTAAAATACTGATTTATATGCTTCAATGTACGGACGTTAACGATCAAACGTGAAAACTTAAAAGATAAAGAATTTATGAGTCCCTTTTACTCTATGGTTGACGTCAATATGACAGAATGAGATTTCAAATTCAGTATTCCAGTTTCAGAGAAAACGTCCGTACATCGGTGATGCACACAGTTTTTTAACGCAATGTTATTACTAATTATTGTCAAATTATTATGCTGAACCGGTTCACTTAGGCATCATAATTATTCTAGTGAACCTATTGTGCGAATTATTGTTGCTGTGCTCGCATCTAGTTGGTGTAGTGAGCACATCTCAGCAGCAATCTCAGTATTGAGTTGAGAGGAAGTCGGCGTTCGAGGTGTTCGAGCGGCGGTTTTAACATGTTATCGAATCATGTTTCGAATGTATATCGAGACCAAACAACCATTTCATCAGTTAAAAAAATATTATAACAATGTAGATATAGCGGGTAGGAGCTTATCAAAACGAATCTTGACAGTTTACTGCCGAAAATAAGTATATTCCTCTATTTTACGTATTGAGACGCCACGCTCTTGGAAGCTACTTTCTGAAATTTCGTAACATTAATAATATAGTAAACATCTCAACGAATAATATATCAACCGAGAACTTATATTCTCTGGAGATGTCAAGTGAGCCAGACATATCAAGAATATGTTTATTTTTGAGCCGAAAATATACGAAATAAGTTCATCCATTATTGAAATGTTTTTAGTATACAGTGTTGTTTTTCGTGTTTGAGACGAAGCGTTGTTTTTCGTCTCCATTAGATTATACAGATTTCTTGAAAAAGTTAATTTCTTAGCTCATGACCAGATTACTTGTCCAAGAGGGACTTAGGCTGTCGTGAGGTCACCGGAAATCTAAGGATTGAAAATCTTAAGTAATTCTTCGTCCATTGGCCAAGGCACACTTTTGCACAGCGACTGCCATTAAACTATCGTAATCGTCTTCCAGACCCTGTTTCCCTGCCCCTAAGACCTGCCCCAAACTTGAATATAAAAAAAATATCTCTTGAGTCCGTATCTTATAAATGAACGTAAGAAAAGACAACTGTTTTTCAATGTTTATTAACCAATATTTTCCTATTTTTTTCTAAATGGTATATATAAAAAATACAGACGTAGATTTCGAAAATATATTTTAGAATCTAATATTTTTTAACCTACCGAAACAATAAGAGCATGGAAACAGTTATCGCACGTTCTATGGGGAATGGATAGGCTAACGACTCACTCAAGCGAACAATTTAAAGAAAAAATAAAGATACATTTCGTGTCGAATGGAGTAATTTTCACCGTGGTCACAGATTCCCTTCACATCTTTAAAGAAGAATAATTTATGTCGACGAATTAACCGTATGAAAAAATTATTAATCCTGCAAATATATGTTTCAATACATTTAAAATAAAACCTTACCCTAGTTCTTTATGTGCAAATTTAGAAAAAGGTTTCACACCGAATCATTCAAAGAAAATATTCATGATCCGTTTTTTTTTTATTTTTTTTTTTATATGACTGGACATGGATGGCTAATACCACAAGTTCTGTCATGGTATTAGCCCAACACACCACATGGGAACTAGGTGCCATGCCAGGACCTTCCTTATATTGCACGGCTACATTGAACTGGATGGAAAACACGGACAATTTTCATTGCCGCTTCGACCATCGTTCATCCAATGCGATGGTACCAACCCGGGCGGGATAAACCCTACCACCTAGTAAGTAAGGAAGGGGACCTACAGCTTAACGTGGAATCCGAACCACGGCCAGCCTCTCTCAACGGTCGAATGGTCACCCATCCAAGACCAGACCGGACCCAGCGTTGCTTAACTTCGGAGAGCGATCGGTCCGCCCAGCCGCCGCCCAGCCGCCTGCCCGCCCTGCTCCTGGCAGCCGCCGCCGCCTCCGCCGCCGCGACACGAAAAACGGGCGGGAGAACGAAATAGATTTCCCGCCTCGGACTAATGGTTGCTGTAGTGAGAGGTCTCGAGCCAACTACTTTTTAATTTAACCGTAACTACGATTATATTGGTTGAATGTTTAACCTATGTACACACACATCTTGACGAGTTTTCCATTGCTTCACATAAACACACATATAGCACTAGAGCCAAAGATTCCAACTCGCTATTATTACCCTACAATTGATTACGTTAAGCTGATAGACATGGAGATTTGACAAAAGTAAAGATGTATGATCATATTTCTCCAGCAATCAGGTCTTTGGCATCAGTTAAGTTCAAAAAAAGAATGAAATTTTTTTTAACCCAAAATGTTACATATTCCTTGCAAGAATATTTTGAAATGACAATTGCCTAAATGCATCGCTTTTTTATCAATTTCTATTGTTTTCATTGTTGTTGTGGTTGTTATTCCTATTATTATTAGTATTGTTTTATTGGTGGATCGTTAGATTGTAAAGTATAGACGTGTGTGTAGACTGAATTTATATTCTTAATGTATTTTTAATGATTTCATTTTATCATTTTATTGCTTTTTATATTTTTGCTGTGAATTTGTTTAAAATGTAATAATGTAATTGACTATTTCTATAGCATGACGGACTTTTCTACCTATAAACTCGCTGAAATAAAAACATTTTGATTATACGATGATACGATTATTGGTAGGAATTTTAGTGTCGATATCGGTAATTTCGATGACTACTAAGAAATATGAATACTCAGGCTACGATTAGATTGATTTTCATATATAATTTAAGGCCCTTTATTAATTTGAACATTTATATCAGGTGTTAATTTCAAAACTTATCTCGTCTAACTATTTATGTAAATTCTATAGGGGCACCTTTTCGTATTTATAAAAAAGGATTACTAATAATAATAACCACATGTTAACGTGGCGGTTATTACCGATATATTTTCAAGATTGTTCCTAAAACGTTCTGCTTGAAGTTACTGTTCTCATTTAAAATCTGATTTTCTGATCACATTTGAAATCAGTGTCTTCATTCCAAGACAACCATTTTAATTCACAGTTATGTCAGATGGGGGTTTAAAAAAGTTTTATTTACCAAATATGATTACAAGATCTAAATATTATGGGATCGTGGCACTGTGAATGATGGTCGAAGCGGCCATGAAAATTGTCCTAGTTTTCCAGTTCAATGCAACCGTGCCAAATAGGAAGGTCGTAGTATGTGATGGTTTGTTTGGAGCTAATGTCACGAGAGTGTAGGTGTGATATTAGCCATCCATGTCCAAAAAAAACATCACGAATAGTGAATAAAAGACGCATTTATTTGATTTACCGTAACATGACTTAAGATGCCAGACTTATTAATGCACGCAGAACTATTAGTACAACAGTGTATTTGTCAAGATGTCGGTCCCCTGATGCGGACGCCATCTAATGTAACCTATCCGTCCCTTAATCAATTGTTGTCTTGGGGCAACCGCCATAATATTATGCGATCGAAGATTCAGATTAATGTTACTTTCCGGGAAATTATTTTTTTCTGTTTGTATGTTTGCTACTGTGACTTTAATATTACACCGTTTAAGTGGCTCGTAGCCTAGTGGCGCGGGGACTTGCCTAGCATACCAGATGTCTGGGTTCAAATGCTCGCCCCGTCCATGCACCGCTTTCTTTCAGATTCTGAGTTGGATAAATGCATTTCGTCACGAATGCGAGCTGGTTCATGGCTCATAGTCCATGTAAAACTGTAGGTTCCCTTCCCCTACCAGGTAGTAGGGTTTAAGCCCGCCCGGGTTAGTACCATCGCATTTGATGAAAAGATGGTCGAAGTGGCAATGACAAATTGTCCGTGTTTTCCATCGATTTCAATGTAGCCGTGCCCAAAAAGGGAAGGTCCTGGCATGGCACCTAATTCCTTCGGGAATGCCTTTGGCCATTCATGGCACGTTGCAAAAAAATACACAAAGAATTATATACTCCCGTTTCAAAAACTGTCTAAAACTGACTGAACCTTACGTAATATTTATGATCTTATGCTAATGATCTGCTCTCTTTTTATGATCTGCTAACGAGTAACCGCATTTTGTACTAGGTGCAAGTGAGTACTCTTCTTGGCTCTTTAGACCATTGCCTGACGAAGAAGAAAAGTGTAGATTTTTCAAGTTTACCTTCATGGCTGAATGCAAAACTAAACGAAAAAGCCAAACACACTCAAATGAGCCGTTTTATTTGATCCTGACCTAAGATCTTTTTTGCATGAACGGATCCTTCGATCAGAAAATCATACAGGTTGTTAACGGAGTTATGTTCCAAACGTTAACCACGTGTTCCTTGGCATATTTGGAGCAAAAAAGGTAGATAATTTTTTTTTTGTGTGTAGGCATTTACAAAAATGTATGGGGATAACGATTTTTTTTTCAGTCGTACAAAAAAAAAATTATCTACCTTTTTTGTTCCAAATATGCCAAGGAACACGTGGTTAACGTTTGGACCATAACTCCGTTACCATCCTGTATAAAGTAATTATAACTTATGATTTTTCTGTGCTTTTCTATACCCACGAATATAAATAACACTGAAATGCCAACCGACAAATACTTAGCAAATACTGAGGCAAGTTTAATCTTGGGTAACTCAACAGCAGTTTCAAAGTTATAAACTCGCAAGGATGGCGAGGATATTTTGCCTACTGTGCGAGTATTATCCGAACTTGCCGGTATTTGGGATCTCGTTGGTAAAATTGAAATGTCGTTCAGTTTATCCACATATTGGAAATGTAAATTAACCCTACATAATTTGGGGAACGGGTTTCATAGATGTGTTAAAGATACTGTGAACACCGGCCAAGTGGGAGTCGGACACGTACACAAAGGGTTCCGTACAATAGTTCAAGATTTAACACAAAAAAAATAAGGTTTTTTGTTTGGCCCCCCTTATTTTTTTATTATTTTCGTCGTTATTTTATATCGATCTAGGTAAAAAATATATCACGTGCATAGTGTTTAAAAAATACCTAATATTTATCCTACGTATTTGAAATGATCTCTTGATTATACCTGAATGCAACCTTATGCAGTAAATTGTCTGTGCGCAGGTTATATTATGACTTCGAAACCAGTGTCATAATGAACATCAAGCAACCGAGTATTTATTAAGACTTTCACTGTTGATACACATTATTATTAAAATGTTTTCATAAACACAACATACACATTTAAGGTGACCCTTCCCGGCGGGATTAACTCATTCGCGGGCACGGTACAAAACCGTGCCATTGCGCTCTTGGACCTTACCTGTTTCAAAGACAAAGACAGGTTCCGTGATGAGGAGGATGCAACATGTCCACAAAGCAGAAAATGAGCAAAGTGTTTGATTTGGTAAGATTTACGAACATTTTAATTACGGAACGACTTAAGCTAAAAGTCAATCACGACCGCTGTAGTCAAAAATCAAATTGATTATAAATCTTGATGAAACAAGCTAGGTCTGATGACTAACCTTTTTAAGATGTTTTTATTCAGTCGTTGAGTAATCCACTTCCAAAGTTGTTGTATAAAATGCGTGAAAAATTCAAACTTTCGGACCTTATAACTTAGAGCCCAAACACTATTTTTAAATGCCAATGGACAACAGACTTCTAGTTCGATCAAATAAAGCTGTTTGGAGTATAATTTTGGATCTATCACAAGAAATATGCGCATGATCTTTTTTCCACGTTTGTATTGGGGGTTGAGCGGGAAAGCCGGCTAGTGTAATGTACGAAATTACCTAAGTATTTTGTAATTAGCAATTTATATTATGGCATCAGGAGAACAATTTTCATCAGGTTTCAATTCACGAAATTCCATAACTTTCCTAGTTTCCATATTACTATTTTGTTTCTAGCTGCTTCGTACTCCGAACTATTTACATGTCCACGCTCCAATAGCCTCCAGCTATTTCCCGTGGAGAATATTTCAGCGTTTTCCCTGACTTCGGGTCGGGTTGTGAGAGCTCAACTTTCCTAATGAAGGTACTTGCGCAAACTATCGCACTGACGCACTTGTTATTCGTATACATTCTTAGAGCTTGCGCGAAGGGAGATTCATTTTCATGAAAGGATGTTTTCATTATGGAAAGAAGATGATTTTCCTGAAAGGCGATTTTCATAATGAAACTCATTTCAATATGTTTCTAGTTAATTTCTACTAGTATACAAGTAGACCAACTTATCTAATTACTTATTGTAATACAATTTGTTTCCCAATTGTACATATGTAATTTCACAATTTTAAATATATATATATATTTTTTTATGTGACTGGACATGATGGCTAATACCACACCTTCTGTCATGGTATTAGCCCAACACACCACACGGGAATTAGGTGCCATGCCAGGACCTTCCTTATATTGCACGGCTACATTGAACTGGATGGAAAACACGGACAATTTTCATTGCCGCTTCGACCATCGTTCATTCAATGCGATGGTACCAACCCGGGCGGGATTAACCCTACCACCTAGTAAGTAAGGAAGGGGACCTACAGTTTAACGTGGAATCCGAACCACGGCCAGCCTCTCTCAACGGTCTAATGGTCACCCATCCAAGACCAGGCCGGACCCAGCGTTGCTTAACTTCGGAGAGCGATCGCCGAAGTGTCGCGCCACTGGGCCATTGAGGCTCTGCAGAAGCTTTCAATTCTTATCTTTATATCTTCTTTTATTTGACAAAATTATTTCTAGCAGAAATATGGCGGAACATGTGAACTAGCTCCGGAAATCTACCTTGAGGAACGCTTTTTAAAAGTTCACGAGAATTATAAAAAATGCAAAGATGTTTTATATATTTTTAGAGTATATAGCTATATTCATAGTTTAAGTTACTTTTCTATTTGTTAAATTTTTATATTTACACATTTTTCCGTTTATCCAATTATTGGGTTTTATTCGTCAGCCTCGTTAGCTCAGTGTGCGATGCCTTGCGAATCGAGAAGCTGGGGAAGCACCCCTGATCGCGGTTAGGTTCTGGATGGGTGACCATTTTGAACCGTTGTGGCTGGCCGTGGTTCGGATTCCACGTAAAACTGTAGGTCCCCTTCCTTACTTACTAGGTGGTAGGGTTAATCCCCCCTGGATTGGCACCATCGCATTGAATGACCGATGGTCGAAGCGGCAATGAAAAATTGTCCGTGTTTTCCATCCAGTTCAATAATGCCGTGCTCATAAATGGAAGGTCCTGGTATGGCACCTAATTCCTTCAGGAATGTGGTGTATTGGGCTATTATCATAACGGTAGTTGTGTGGTATTAGCCATCCATGTCAGGTCGCATAAAAAAAAACTCAGCGATGCTGCGACCCTTTCAATAATTTTTGTATTAGCTACCCTGCATATTTTTAAGTACCTACTCCATTTAATGTTAAGGTTGCTTTATTGTGTAAAATTGTCTATTAGGTAGCATATTATAATCGAACGATAAAGTTCTCAACAGTCCATTAAGAAGTTGGGCTGAAGTTAAAATCCGAAATGGTTACTATCCCTACCCTATGGGGCCTATATTATATTAAAATAAGCTCAATATTGAACGGATCCCAAGGGTACCCACAATTATGTAGAAGATAGCTCTGAACTTTATCAAAAGGTGGAAAAAAAACCCGGAGTTTTTTGTTATTAGTTTCAGTATCAGTGGTATAACTGGTAATAGTATAATTTTTAGTGGTAGTCGCAAGAAAAAAAAAGACGAATTTTATGTCAACCTGCTTCTGACGATCTTCTTTCAAAAATCTTTCATGAAAATCCATATGCCACGATCGTCGATTATCGATTATAAATGCGAAAGTAATTCTGTCGGTCTGTTACGTTTTCACGCCTAAGCCGCTAAACCATTTTTTAAGAAATTTAGATGGATTAGGTTTAGATCTTGAGGAAGGACAATACCTACCTTTTGTGGTGAAAATTAAACTCAAAGGCTCAAACGTTTGAATGGGTAGCTCATACAACATAAAATCAGCCCGGCATCAGTCCGAAACGGCATTGACCCAAGCGGAGCCGGGTACCTCAGCGAGTAATATATAAATCACAAAGTTTGGGCTAGCAATATGAGATATTTAATATAGTTCGACTGCGGAATGATGGCCGGTTC
Organism: Incurvaria masculella; assembly: GCA_946894095.1. Lineage (NCBI taxonomy): Eukaryota > Metazoa > Arthropoda > Insecta > Lepidoptera > Incurvariidae > Incurvaria > Incurvaria masculella. Next base: position 1,819,417 of record OX335650.1, on the reverse strand, counting down.
CCGCTGCCTCAATACTTTACCTCGCGTCTCTAGTCAGTAGCGTTGGCATCGCTATGACAGCTGCATGTCTAATAGACTAGGAGGTCGCGACAAAAATGGTAACGATAACGTAAATGGCTGAAACTGGGTTCACGGGATAAAGTACAACCTTCTGAAGCTAAATGTGTCAGTCTGCCTGTTCCAAGTGGTTGCGTTACTTATATAAGGCGCCTGAAAAAGTAGTTATGGTGACAAAAAAATACATATGATAAGGTAAATGGATGCAAATGACAAAGCATTAAAGTATCAATACATACTTGCCTAGCAATACAAAAACTGAACAAATCTTTGGTTGAATTGAGTAGTTATAGGCGATTTAGGTTTCAGATATAACTTTAGGTATATTTAAGTATTTAATTAAGTAACCGTCTGGTTATTGTTGTATAATTAATAGGTATCAATGTTTCCAGGTAATCAGTATATTCATCAGCAGGTACATACCAGCATCTATTTTATATAGCCAATCTAGAAAACGCAACCACTTGGCACGGGCAGACCGACATATTTAGCATCAGAGGGTTGGTCTCTAACATGTGAACCCAGATTCAGCCATTTACCTTATCGTGACCAAAAATGTCGTGAACTCCCGGAATATAACTCTATCCTTCGCAAAGTGTGGTATTTAGACGGCATGTATTATTGCTATATTGTCTTAATTATGGCAACATTTTTGTTAATCATATCAACTTGTTACCTAATGTTCAGCAATAAAATTTAAAAATACTAGTTAATTAATGCATAGGTGAGTAGTTTACGCTTCGAAGTTTTACATTTTATGTAACATATTTTAAATTAAGAAACTTACATACATTATACCGCGCAAAGGAACGACAGTGAAATGTAGTCGGTGTTAATAATTTATTCATTTGTTTTGTGATGATATGATTCATGGCAGAGTGCGCAATCGTTGGTCAAGAATAAATCACCGATTAAACAAGCCACGGTAATCGGTAATTATTTTTTCATATTTATTTATCAGTAGCTGTGCACTTCGCACTCAGTCTACTACGAAACGAGCTAATAAATTATATATTCAACACAAAAAAGATAAAAGGGTACAACTGAGGGTGGGATCAACAGTCTAGATAGATCTGTCGTTGGCCTGATTATTTAGAAATACTGATACCAAATACAATTATTGTGTCGCTAACGACATTATCTCAGTTAATCAACCTATACTTTGTGCACAATTGGATGATGTAAATGTATTAAATGAATTGAGATCTTGATTATGTAATATCTCCATATGTTTCCAAGTATTATTGTGTTAAGGCGACGCACCCCGTAATGTTTCTCAGGTAAAAAATACGGTTCGGGCACAGAACTATGTTCGCATTTAGACATGTTAAGCCCAAATCCTTATATTTTTCTGAACGGTTTGTAGCTAAGGGGCGCGAGGGAAGGTCCTGGCATGGCACTCATTTTTTTCGAGAATGATGAGGATGTGGATCACAGCCGCGCCCTCCGTGTCTTCGGCGCCAACCCTGTGTTCCTTGGAATGGGCTCCTCCAACGACTCACCCTGTGGTGCGGTGCGTCCACCACTGAGGACACACCGAGCCGCTCGAATTTCGCCGCGCGGGGCCAGGCACCATCCGCCGCCCGACCACGTGCTCCAGGCCCTTCAGCCCTGAGTCCGAGTGGGGTCCTCCATCGACTCGACCTGTGGTGCGTCTGCAGCTGAGGGGACCTAGCCGCTCGAACTGCGGGGCAGGCGCCGATCGCCGCCTAACCACGTGCTCCAGACATCATCACCAGGGGTACCGTATCGAACCTTGTTTTTTCCGGCTTTAGAGTCAATGCGCGTAACACTTCTCAGTGTCGTCGTTCGTATTCAGGTTAAAGAATATTTTATTTCCCAAAAGAACATTACATTCACTTATATGAGAAACATTAAATTTAGTATTAGTATGTTGCGTTGTTGCGTTGCGGTTACAATACAATTAATTAATAGTTAGAACCTTAATATAAATATAAAGTATGAGAAAGTTAGTCTAAGTTATTAGCAAAATATTTTTTAACAGCTGTCTTGAAAATGTCATCGGACTCTAGGTTTTTTATTTCATTTGGAAGCTTATTAAATATGCATGTGTCGGATTTATACATTTGAGTTATGTTTATTAATTTTGTTTCTTTGTATAGGGTGTTAGTGTGTGTGAGGCGATCGTATTGAAAGAGGACTTTGATAATTTTATTTTGAGCTATTTGTAAATCATGAATTATTGAATGAGCGGCGGTTCCCCACACAGGGACAAGGTACTGTAAGTGGGGGTATACAAGTGAATAATATATATTTCGTCTTGTCTGCTCGGGGATAATGCCGGAAATGCGTCGTAGTGCTCCAGTTAGTGGTGTTATTTTTGAGATAACATGTTTGATATGTTCCCGCCAAGATAAGTCCTTATCCAGTATAAGTCCAAGATATTTTTCTTTATATGTTTTATTTAGGATCTGGTCATTTATTTTCAAGGGACTGTGAGTATGTATTACCTTGTTTTTTGCAGCGAGAATCATATAGGATGTTTTATTTGTATTAATAGTTAATAAATTTTGTAGAAAATATGTGTTCAATATGTTTAGGTCTAGCTGAGCCTGCGTTACTGCATCTTAAAATAAAGAAACAATCAAAAAAGAATAAAACAGACTCGTGTCGTCAGCGTATAAGGTTAGGTTACCAGAGAGGCCTATTTTATGGATGTCATTAACATAAATCAAAAAAAGTAATGGGCCGATTATGGAACCCTGTGGGACGCCAAAAATGATGGGTTTTGGACTGCTCTTTATGTTATCAATCTGCACGATTATTAGGAATTAGTACCCATCTTGTGACGTATGGTTGAGGACCCGGCCCCGCTCACCGACTGATATCCGCATGGCATTCACTTAACCATACGTCACAACTGGCGTCACGGACAGCGTCCCTCAGACATCCTTTCTTTAAAAAAAAAATCCTTACCATTACAATGATTGGAATTGATTTGGTCCACATTCAAAAATCTATATCAACAGCTTACGGTAAAAACAGTTAATATTATATATAACATTTGGTCTAAATGTGTAAAACAGATCTGAATTTTTGAATTTGATTACCAGGTATTGCATTAAGTTTGGCACCGGTTTTCTTGCCCATAGAAGAATGGTCATTGTCCTTTTCTTTGCTATTATTTTATCACTAATTCGTTGTTTATTTCCAAACAATATCAACAAAGCCTCTTCACGTTTTTCAGCTGCATTGATACGACGCTTAGCCTGATTTTCATCCAAGTGGTTGATTTATTTTAATCGACACTTAAAGGGCCTTTATTAAATGAAGTGCTGATCTTGCACTGGTATTGACTGTAAGCTGCTAAGAAAGGCCCTTGATATGTGGCGATTAAGCTAATCAGCCTTAGGTGAAAAGGACCTTAGGATTCTTATTCCATATCCAAATCCCGCTTGGCGCGACCAGCTGTCGTTCTTCTAACATAATTTGACCCATGGAAAGTGTAATCATCAGAATCTCTCGATATCCACTATAACTTTGAATTTTACTACGTACGTAAGCACGTCGCGCGCCGTCTCGTACCGAGATTACTTCGAATTATTCATTCAATTAATTCGGCGTGTTCGCGAGCGCTGCCTGCGTCGGCGGGGCTCGGTGCTGGGTGCTGGCTGCGGGCTGCGGGGTGCGGGGAGCTCGGTTGAACACTCATTGTGATTGATTAGACTCATACGGGCGACCTAGCCACGTAGGGACGGGTCGTGCTGACTTATTAAGACGAGTCCAGGGTTCATTTCCCCTGGTCACTCAATAACGTTCGGTCAACCGACAGTGACCGGAATAACTTCATTCTTCAAGCACAGGGGGTCCATTCAGGGAAAGAGTGAGTTCGAATTCGTCACTAAATATCAACTCACTTTTTTTAATAGTAATGTTTCCACACTTCTTGAACATCATTACAGTTAGATAAAAATCTGGTCCGTCCCGTAAATACGTCGGAAGTATAAATAACGGTTCCGTTATTTAAATAATATTATATTTCCCAGCTATTTTTAGGTTAACTCACTCCCGAACTCGAACTCACTCTTACCTGAATGGACCCCCAGGTCTTCTTATGTCCTCACGCATATGTCACCGGGGTTTCAGGACCAAATTTACCATGCTAAATTCCGTTGCTACCAGTTACTGCCCTGGGCCATGCTAGCATTCCTTAGATAAAACGACGGAGCCTATTAGCAGTTGTAAGCGCCGCTTTTATAGTTGCAATATCAGTCCGGGCTGAATCTATAAAATAAAATAAATCTATAGCTATAAAAGCTCTTATAGTACAGTTACAGGGCTAAATTACAAGCATGGTATTTATGGACAGGCACCCATATATCTGAAAAGACGCCATTTTAAATTTATTATTTTGAAGACTATTGAAGTGTGATTTGAAGTAAAACAGCCGAGGAAGATGAATACTGTTTACCTTTCAAGAAAGGCGACATGTGGAAAGCGACCTGACCTAATAGAGCTCTCGAACCTGTCAGATAGCATGTGAAATAAAAATAAATTATTATACAAATAACAAAATAAAAAACAGGATATGAAATTAGATCGTGGAACATAAAGCAATGTAACCTATAATATTTCATTGCAAGCGTAGTTCTGTTCAATTACTTTTAAAGAAGACACACAAAAGCGTGTTTTTATTCCAAACCTAATGTCGGTTATGTCAACGTAACTATGATCTTTTATTTATCACATCTTTTATTTATAATCTGAAAATAAAATGTGGCGACCTAGCGCCATTCTACAAATTTTCACATGCCAACAAATGCAATACAGATGAATAGAAGCTAGTTAGCATGGCACTAGATGTGTCAAAAACACATGAAGTATATATCTCACTAACGAGTTTTTCCAACGAAGTAACACATATAAAACATATAGGTGGCCCTGGGTTTCAAGACCAGACCCACCTTTTCATCTCTCCACAAAAACTTGCCAGGACTGAAAGCGACACGGAGTTTTCACATGTCTAAGGGCCGAGTGCACTAAAGAACAAAAAAATCAAAATCAACGTCAAAGTATGATCAAACACGTCACTTTGTGTGGACAGTATGGAAGGAACTCTATGCGGTTCATTAAAAGTGACGTGTTTGAACATTGATTAACTCAGCCGTTTCTTCGTGCAACCGGGGCTAAGTTATGGCAGCTCACACGCCATGTACAATGGCTTTAAAATTTCTTCCCCATTCAAAAACACGTGTCGAGATGATGAGAACAAATAAACCTGAAGCAACAGTTGAAAGGACACTTTCTCTCGAATTGTAGTCGATAGCAGTAAAGGTATAATCGCGTCGTTATCCTGAATAGGTACGAGCTCTGTAAAGTTACATACGCCATCGTGTCGCTGTCGGGAGCCGAGCAAATGCGAGAATATTAATTACCTATTTTCGCTAAGCACCGTCAACTGGAGCTACATTGATAGTAACTTTATCCGCACATTATAACAGTGCGGTGTTCTTAGACACAATTTCGGTGTATATTGCTAGGGCTGTGCCTGCCCAATAATGTAGGCAATTTCGTGCGGCATAACTTTTTATTGTTTCGGTGATATTATGTACACGTGCGTTCAGTTGGTGTTTCCTGAGCATAGAGTAAGATAGGACGGGAGTGGTGACAGACGGTAGTGCCGGCCAGTCATTTATGTTTGAATGTTCAATCTTTGCAGTCAATGTTCGTAACGCAGATGAAGCGTGAAATAAATGTATGCAGGTCTAATTGTAAACACTGTTAGTACGAGGTATTGATAACAGGAGGAATTGCATACTATGTATGATGTGTACGTACAAAAAACTATTTTTTATGTGAGAAATTACCCGGAATTATATAATAATTTTGAACACGGATATTCGACGAGAAATAAAAATGTGATCCAGCAAGCTGCACACTCAACATCAATTTGAGAAGGGTGTCCACTTCAATAGTATTAATATGTACAATAAGCTACCAAGAGACTTGCGAGAAGAAACTAACATAACATTTAAAAAGAAGTTAGGTACATGGTTGCTTGATAAAACTTTCTACGATTTAAGTTATTTTAATATTATTGTGTAAAACGACGAATTCACATGATTGGTATCAATATTATAATCTGTTATGCAAAATCTTAATATTGTAATGTAATCACTGCGAATAAAAATATTTTGATTTGATTTGATTTGATTTGAGGAGGGACCGTAGGAGAATTCCAAAGTATACAGGTATACAGCCGGTGGCGAAATTGGTAGACGCAATACCCGCGAACGGTATGTTTTGCTGGTTCGGGTCCAGCCTTGCAGTAGTAAAGTAGTTCTTTTGTCCTTGCTTCACGGATGATTATACATCCATACATATCACATTCCTTGCTAGCAATCTAGTTTCAACATTTAGTAAGTATAAAAACTTTTTTTTCCATAATGTTGCATAATTTGCTTTATTATTATTATTTTCCAATTATTATGGTATGAAGTGCAAATAAACGTCAGATTTAATCCCTCACTTGACTGTTTACCCGGCGAGCGAATTTACTTACACTTACATTGTAACTCCCGTGATGTTCTCGAGTTCCAACGGCAAGTAAGAACTGCGCAGGGCGCTATTTAGTGCGACGAACGTTCGATGTTTTGCGTCCCGTATTCGTAGCGAACTGACCGACCGGTGCCACTGTCAGTGTATGTAATGAGTTTCAGTCTTCACTCCTGTCGTTCCTCACTCGATGTTCCTGATGGACTGGGGTAGCTGACGCGTATTATTAGCCGCGTACATTGTGTCTGTGTGCGTGCGACCGCCCGTCTGTGTGACCACCATACACGCTTCAAATCGTGACATCTTTAGATGTTGTGTTTTCCGGTAATACTACAATAGGATTTTCGTGTGATAATTTAAACAGTTCTATACAACAGCAAGCCATAGTCTTGTTTTCGACATGTGAACAGATATTACAACCATTTGTAATGAGGTTTTCTTGATAAATTAACAAAAAGTATATATTTAGCAGCAAACTATCATCATCCTTATTGATCCATATTAATAAATGCCATATGTAGGTTTGTTTGTTTGTTGGGCAGCAACGGATCGACTATTATTACATAATAGATAGTTTATGGGTCGGACGGTAACTGAACTTTTTAGTTGATTTTTTATTCGGGCGGAACCGGGTCCTGCAGCTAGAAGTTTAAAAATTAACGTAATTATCTCTCACTATTAAAGTTAAAGTTTTTAGGTAGAAATAAAAATGTGTTTATCTTTTCACCTCTGCTGAAGTTAAACAGAATAAATTAAATAATAGACTTTCCTGACTTTAAATATGTAGTATAGTAACATAGTAGTATATTTCCAACATACACAAAAGAGGAAACACATGATCTTCTTGTAAGTAACAAATTTCTTACCATTCCAGGATTGACATTCTCAGAAACAAGTTCAGAACAAACGCACACATCTTTTTAACCGACTTCCGAAAAAAGAGGAGGTTCTCAATTCGTCGGAATAGGTATATATATTTTTAACGTATGTTCCCCGATTACTCGAAAACGCCTAAACCGATTTGGAAAATTCTTTTTTTTTTGTTTGAAAGGGTATACTTCCTAGTTGGTCCCATAGTTTTTTTTATCAAAGTCGGTTCAGTAGTTTGGTACTTTTTTTATTTTTTATTTACAATAGCTGTCTTTTAGGGTGAGAATATTCACTAAGAGCGGTTTTTATATTTTACTTTTAAGGTGAGAAAAAAGAGGGCAAATTCTACATATTTTAAATGTCTGGAACCGCTGAATTGCGGGTTTTGAGCGGCTCGTAGCCTAGTGGCGCGGGGACTGGCCTAGCGTACCAGAGGCCTGGGTTCAATTTCGACTTCCACCACTGTCTTTCTCTTTCAAAGCTCGATAAGTGCATTTCGTTACGATTGCGAGCTGCTCCATGGTTCGGAATCCATGTAAAACTGTAGGTCCCCTTCCCCTACTTGGTGGTAGGGCTAAAGCCCGCCCGGGTTGGTACCATCGCATTGGATGAAAAGATGGTCGAAGCGGCAATGAAAAATTGTCCGTGTTTTCCATCCAGTTCAATGTAGCCGTGCTCATAAAGGGAAGGTCCTGGCATGGCACCTAATTCCTTCGGGAATGTGGTGTATTGGGCTAATATCATAACGGTACTTGTGTGGTATTAGCCATCCATGTCAGGTCGCATAAAAAAAAAGTTCAATGTAGCCGTGCTCATAAAGGGAAGGCCCAGGCATGGCACCTAATTCCTTCGGGAATGTGGTGAATTGGGCTAATATCATAATGGTAGTCGTGTGGTATTAGCCATCCATGTCAGGTCGCATAAAAAAAAAATCCAGAAAAGTCATAGTAGGTTTTTTTAAGATGAGAACGCCTTTTATTGCCGAAACATGTTAATGCATCGAATTCTTTACAAATATAAGAAAATTTGTTCACAAAAACAAAGTGTGTACATTCATACCATAATACACTGGTTCAAACGAGAATAAATTCAAAGACAAGATTTTACATACCTCTCAACTTTCCGAGTAGAAATCTATCCACTCCCCGAATGCCTTAGAGGAAATGGCACAAAGAAGAATGGTAATTTTGAAGCATTAATTCACGGCCAAATGCGTAACAATTTCTTGTATTTTGTACAATATGTATAAATACAATTTAACAAGGTTCAGATGCGTGGCAAGGAATCGTAGATCATGTTTTTTTTATGCAACCTGACATGGATGGCTAGTACCACACAACTACCGTTATGATATTAGCCTAATACGACACATTTCCGAAGGAATTAGGTGCCATGCCAGGACCTTTCCTTTATGAGCACGGCTACATTGAACTGGATGGAAAACTCGGACAATTTTTCAAAGCCGCTTCGACCATCTTTTCATCCAATGCGATGGTACCAGCCCGGGCGGGCTTAAACCCTGCCACCTAGTGGGTTAAGGGGATCTACAGTTTTACATGGATTCCGAACCATGGAGCAGCTCGCATTCGTGACGAAATGCACTTATCCAACGCAAAAAGAGAAAGAAAGTAGTGCACGGGGCAAGGATTCGAACCCAGACCTCTGCTATGCTAGGCAAGTCCCCGTGCCACAGGCTACGAGCCGCTCAATATGAAATGATTCATTTATGAAAATATTAGTGCCTGTAAACGAAGCTGAGAAGTATGCTGTGATCATACCATATGCACTATATCATCTCTGCTTACCCCTCCGATGAAGAGGCGAGATGTTATAAGTGTTTTATTTTATTTGGGAAATCAAGTCACAAGTAATCACACACATCACAAGCAAGCAACATTCAGGAGCTAAAATATTTTGCCAATTACAGATTTCCTCTTATATAAACAAAGTATAAGTAGACACCAGAGACTCGCAGGAAATATCTACTTTAAAGGAAAGTGACATGTATTTATGTTTAGTCGACCGTGAAGCAAGGACACAATTATTAAAGAAAGATCCCTGTAAAAGGAAATTATTTCTAGGGATCTTTCTTCAATTAATGTGTCCTTGCTTCACGGTCGATTGTAAATACATACATGTCACATTCCTTGGAATAAGCGACGTACATGCTTAGTATGAAAAAGTATATTTACTTAATACCTACTTTGCACTACATGTATGATACATTTGATGAAAATGCGGCAAAATAATATTGTACATGCTTTATTTATTGCCTTCACCGCGATTTAAAATATGAAATTTTGAAAAGAAAACAATAACAACGATCCAAATGTCCTGCACAGATGTTCACTTTTCGGACAGACACGACGGAAAGTTTCGTGGAATTATCGCTTTGTTTAGATTTCTCCTCAGCTTGGCTGTATATACGGACCTAATTATGGGCACTCTATGATAAAGTACGGTAACTGTTTACAAACATAAAATTAATTATTTACATTTATTCATATCGTTATAAATTATTTTAGCTTTCGTCGGGAAAATAACTCGGAAGTGTGAACCGACACAGGATATCTATCCTTTTCGAAATACATGGGGCGAACGTCTGTGTTTTGGGCCCCAGTATCGCAACAGCTAAAATGTATTAATTTGTTTGTATTATTAAAATACATCGTTTATGTTTGGACCATACGTCCGCTATCATTCTGTATAAAAGTAATCTCCAAACTTGTGGCGGTCAAAACAATTTATTTTCCATGAAATGGCCAAATTATTTTAAAATTCTTAAATCGTGAGTGGCTAGTGAATGTTAAAATCAATTGTTGTTTGCCAAAAACAATTGGTTGAAATTCTTAAAGTGAGAGAGAGCGAGAGAGAGGGAGAGTGTCAAAGAGAGCGAGAGAGAGGGAAAGTGTGTGAGAGAGAGAGGGGTATATCAACGGGAAAATAGGCTTGCTCTCGTTGATGTCCTTGCAGCGGGTGGCCTTTTTTTCAGACCCTATTCGGCAGTATCGTAACTGCATGATTTTATCCTATAACCCGGATATAGACGATCGCCTTGCCCAACTGTGAAAAAAAATGCTGTATTTTTAACCGAATTCAAAACGGAGGAGGTTCTCAATTCGTCTGTATGTTTTTTTTTGCCTTTTTTATGTTTGTTACCTCATAACTTTCACCTGAGTGAACCGATTTTAATGATTATTTTTTTATTTGAAAGCTGGTGCTTTCCATGTGATCCCATTTTAATTTGGTTTGGTTCTGAAAATGATATCCATGAGAAGATCATACAAGTCTTATATTTGTATTAAGGATGTGCGCGAAAAATGGACGAATAACTCAATATAACGCCAACCGATTTCGATCATTCTTTTTTATTGGAAAGGACGTATACAAATTAGTTAGTGTACTTCAGATTCACTTAAAATAAACAAACAAAAAAAATTTTACAAAAAAATACCGACTTCAAAAAAAAAGCACTAAAAGTAAAAATCTTTCTTTGAAAACGGTTATATTTTTTTTAATCCTTAAATGGTGACATTGTTATTGTTCTTTTTACGTAATTGGATGCGACCGGTGGCTTAAACCACACCCACTGCCATGATAGTAGCCCAAAGCATCGCATTCCTAAAGGAATAAGAAGCCATTCCAGGACCTTAGCGCGGCTACTTCAGACAACTCTTCACAGCCGCTTCAACCAGCTTTTCATTCAATGCGATGGTACTAACCCGGAGGGGGCTTGAAACCCTACCAACTATTGGGAAAGGGTACCAAGGTAGGAATGATCGGGACGGTGGTCGAGCCAATTACCTCTCGGGGCCTTGCATGTGAAGGAATGCCCCGCACCCCAGAGCTTCGAGCCGCTCAACAAGCCGAGCTCTACAAAAGATCATAGGTATTTTTTTTGCCTATGCAAATTGGTAAAAGACAACAGAACACTAATATATGCCATTTAAGAATATTCGTTTCAATATTTTCTAAAAAATTACAATGCTAGGGCTACAGCCAATAAATAAAAGTTTGGCACGAGGTAAGTGTGCCTCAGGACGACCCTAGGACCTAACTCCCGGAGAGAAGTGCCGAGCTTGACACTGATTCAGTGAGTTCGAGTTCACGTTATCGATACCATAGAAGCCAATTCTTACGAGAATTAGTTTACATACAGAATACACCTTTCTGAATCCTCCCTGATTAAGAGCGTGATAAGAGCCGATTGCGTTCAGTTTAAAAAGGACGTAAGTAAATCAACATTAAATTGTGTTTAAAAATAACCACAAAGTATTTTGGTAATTTAGATTGATGTATTTAAGGAATTTAAGCAATTTAATAAAAAAAAATTCACAGTTTAATGTTTAATTTTATTATTTCGTACAATTTAAGGATAAAACTAACAGTCTTTGGTGCTTTGTGTTCTCAAATTAGATCAATATTAAAACACTTTCATTAAACAAGTTTGAAAACAAAATATGAGCGTCGGATACATGTTTCACGGCCGTTACAAATTTCAAACATAGCTCAACTTTTTGATATTTCTAAATAATAATAATAATAAATAATAAAAACGTTTATTGCACGATAAAGTGTACAAAAATACATTTTCTACCAGCCTACCTTACAAAATAGGTAGCAGTTATTTTTAAAAATAATACAATATGGTTTCACTTACGACCTTATTGAACTGAATTCAATCAGGTGTTATTAAATAACTTGTGACTTAAGTAGTGCAAATACCACACTATAAATTGCGTCTTTTGAAGTTCTTACATATTCTTACGTGTCATTGGAGCTCGAGAAATTCAGTATTAAGCAAATTCATAAGCGAACTCACTTGCCGCCGGTTCCGTTCTTGTATGTAAAAGTGGCTACGCGCCGCCGCGCCCTTACAAACAAATTTCTGTTGCTACTTCCGCCCTTCCATGCTCTCTATGAGGTCCTGGCGTACGCCATATGCCGCGATTTAAAAAAAACCACACAATACTCTGAATTGGTCAAACCCAGAGTGAGCCCGTCTTTGAGGCAATTGGGTTTCATACACGTTTACAGATGCTTTCCACCTACGGAAGAAACATTAGTGACAAACTATTAGTGTCCAATAGATTATTTTAGTGAGATTTCATTATTACAACCTATAATTGGATCTTGAGAAATACAATGTGTTTAAATATTTTATAACCTCAATAGCTAAATTTTGATGAGCTATATAGGCTTCTTCCCGAGAATTATTTCGACAAAAGTTATGGCATTCGAAAGTGGGTCCCAAAAACTATATAATGAACCTGAAACTATGGAGACACAAATAAAAAAAGTTGGAAACCGCGGTCCATAGTTATCTTGCCATTCTCCTTTACGTTTGCGCTAAATTCGAAAATACATGGAAATGTTTTATTTAGTGCCACTTACTCGGTGTGACGCAGCAATCAATCACCAGAATACCAGATTAATGTAAAGTGAATTCCTCTCCTGAGATCACTCCTGATTTATCAACTCAGGATTCCCAGAATATGCTTACTTTTGCCGTAACGCCCGCATGTACGCATGTACTGGCAACATTGTCGCCCGCTCCTCTCTATGTAAATTCACTGCTCAAACACACACCAATGTATATAAGCGAAGTGCGATATGAAGACCATAAATAAATACTGCGCGGGTTTACGTCATGCACGTAGGGGTAGTGAAAAATGTTTTCCCGAAAATGCAGTGTTTCAAAATGGCATCCGTTAGTCCGTATGTATGTGTGTATCGCAAACACCAAGCAAGTTGGCCGGTCACGAACGTAGGAGCAAAAGAAAATAGCGCGAAAGAAATATGGCGAAGTTTTCTTTATTGAGAAAGTTGAACCCCTTTATTGTTCCAACCGCGTCTTTTTTAAAGATATGTGGTGTGGCCAAGGAGAGGAGGATAGAGGACGCACCTGGTTCGATCATGCGCTGGCGACTGTAGGTATCGCCTCCTCGCTTACCCTGGTTTCCATTTACGAGTATGGAGGGCGCAGACTTGCTCCGGCGACGCACGCAGCTGTGTGGGTCCAGGCCTGGACGTGCGGTCGGCGCGATGGTCTGGATGCCTTTTCCTTTTTGTGACTTTCCTGTTATTCTGCACTGCACTTGCACTGTTGCACGCGCGAACCTTCTGCTGTGCTTTCGACCGGCATAGGCGTATCCAGGATTTTACAATGGCACTGGCGCGGATGTAAAAAGTTGCGGCGCGCACAAGTTGTTGTCGGTGCTAATTCGTGAAAGGAAGTGAAATTTGAAGGCGAATGGTATGGATAAAATAAAATTCATCGCAGGGAAGTTGAAGAAAAAGTCAGATCTGTCATTCTGTCAATTGGCGCGAAAATTCTATCTACTATTTTACTTGTCTGTGTTTGGGTTGACCAATATGATATAATGAATGCCATTTAATTTGTGTGTTTAATTTATTTCAAGACAGACTGACGGTGATTTTTGTCATTTGGCTACGGAACTTATAAAAAAAAATTGTAAATGAGCGGCGGCATCTGGGAGTAGTCCTGTTGCGATTGGACTCGACTAAAACAACGTGCGGGACTGCACGCTGACTGCGACCGCATGTTGCAGTCCCTATATTGTATATTACAATATGATAAAAGTTCGTCATAAATCCTTACCAACTGTGAAATCGCGAGCAATTTTCTTCTTTCTGCCAATAACATTGGCTTTTTCAAATCAAATAAATACGATCAATAAAAAAAGTAGATTGAAAAAAAAAACTATTTTCTAAACAATGACAAAATAACATACCACTAAATAATACACACTAAAACGGTTTCGTGTGCTACAAACAAAAACGATTATTCAAAAGCACAACAACCCCCGACGTGTACATTCATTAGGGGTTTTTCTGCCAAACAACGCACTCATGAGCCTGCGAAAAGGTTTTTCACGTTTCCACAAGATGAATTACATTGCCGGCCGGACGAGTTATAACTGACCGTCCAAACCTTCGTTTCAAAAGGACGTACCACCACAAAAGCAAACAAACCTTTCAACGCAGCTAGACTCACTTTTATAGCTCAATATTTCACCTTTTTTAGCCAACAATTTATCGCACGCAACTTTTGACATAAAACGAATCCAACGTGTCCACATGCAAAGGACATTCCTACATTCGCGGGTGTTTTAAACTTAAGTTTTTTTTTTATTTCATAAAAGCCGGGCGGGATCAACCCTACCACCTAGTAAGTAAGGAAGGGAGACTACAGTTTTACGTGGAGTCCGAACCACGGCCAGCCTTAAGAATGACCAGTAAGCTATGCTCCCCATACAAACGTAGTTTACTAATCATTTGAAAACCACTGTTCCAATTGCATTGATAATTAATATCTAATGTTAGACGACGAATACCTGGGTCTGCACGTTTTTGTGTTTTTTTTTAATCTGAACCGAATGAAATGAAATCAATAAGAAATGCTTCATACAAATTCCGTTTTTCATGTGGTTTGACCCAGGATACATTTACCGGAAAAACAAACACGTGCAGACACAGATATTTGTTTCTTGATTTTAGATACCAAATATCAAGTAAATTGGAAGAGCTGTTTTCAAAAGATTAGTAAACTACGTTTGTATGGGGAGCGCAATTTTCTAATGCTTACGGGCCCACCTTAACGGTTGAGAGTGGTCACCATCTAGAACCGAACTGCGCTCGAAGTGCCTTTTTTCGAATAGTTACCCTTTACATGGTGTTTTATTTCGTAATAGAAAACAAACATTGCCGTGTGTGGTATTCAATATCTGTACATTTTGGTCCTTCGAGCCGGATTTTTGAGATCAGTCTCCCCGGCGAAGCGCGGATCGTGCTAAAGTCGCCGTGGCCCGGGCCGTATTGGACCAAGGCCAGTGGCAGCGATTCTCTCTTGAGCGTGGGGCTCGGAGAGCACTGACTGTGCGGCAGGTCATACCATCGGGTGCGGAGCTGCACATCTTCCAGGCGGTCCCCGGAACTTGTTTCTGGATCCAATTGGCGGAGCTAATCGACAACCAGTGATCGAATATAAATTAAAGTGTTGTGTGTTCCTGGGATCTCTAATCGTGAGTACAATTGAAGTAGTAGTGTTGGTGATTTCATGCAAGTATGGATCAATTACTGGCGCAACAAATGGACACCTACGAGCGAACGAAACGGTTGTTTGCAAATTTCAAAAAATCTCCAAAGGAGAGATTATCGGTGTCATATGTGGAAACTCGTCAGACTGTCTTGTCAGATTATTACAGTAATTTTATGTGTCAACATTCCAAGTTATCTGCAAATGAAAATGTGCCTTCGACATATCACGATATGTATGATAATTTCATGGAACTGTACTTAGACTTTTGTACTTTATTTAAGGAGACAATGTTATTGTTCAATCAAGTACCTACTACCAGTACGGAAAATATTATGGATGCACAAGTGGTAACAAAGTTACCACCTATTCAATTGCCTACATTCGCAGGTGATTACAGTACATGGATCACATTCCATGATTTGTTCAAATCGCTTGTTCACGATAATGTCAAAGTAAGCTTGGTAAATAAATGTCAATATCTGAAGTCGAGTCTCAAAGGTGAAGCAGAGTCACTGGTTAAACACATTCCCATTTCAGAGTCAAACTATGAGGTTATTTGGAGTACACTTAAGCAACGCTTTCACAATAACAGGTGCATTGTAAACTCATTCCTTTGCAAACTGTTGGGACAAAAACGAATTGTAAGCGAGTCTGCACGCGGAATCAAGGAATTGTTAGACACCACTTCCGAGTGTTTAATATCATTAAAAAATATGAAGGTTCCAACAGATCATTGGGATGATATAGTAGTTCATATTGGCATATCCAAACTCGACTCAGAATCGCACAGGAAGTTTTTAGAACATAGATTTAGAACACTCGAAATGTTGAAACCCAGCCAGCCTAGGGAACCACACGCACCACACACGCAAAAGGGTTTTACACCTTCAAAGAAAGTTTTTGTTGGTCAAATTGAAACTAATTCAACTGCGAACAAACAATGTTATTATTGTAATGAAGATCACTTCATATGCTACTGCAGAAAGTTTTGCTCGTTGGATGTCGATAGTCGTCGAAAGTTTGTGCAAAATAATATGCTTTGCTTTAACTGTCTGCGAGTGGGTCATTCTGCGTATAAATGCTTACAGTCCACTGCCTGCAGGATGTGCTCTCGTAAACATCACTCGCTACTCCACGTCAAACCTTTGCAATATTCAGCAATAAATAAAAATAATTGTTCAGCAGATAATACACAACATAACTCACATCAAGTTTGTAACGCAAGACAACCAAGTAAGACACCACTCGTTACTGACTCAAGGCCTCTAGAGAAACAAGAAGACACTTATTCAACTCTAGATCAAGCAAGAATGGCACTAACTCACCACATTCACCGCTGTCCGGTATTACTGGCTACAGCGTTAGTAGATGTTCATGTAGACGATGAAGTATTTACACTTAGAGCCCTAATCGATCAAGGTTCACAAGCCTCTTTAGTAACTGAATCAGCTTGTCAACTCTTAAAGTTAAAGGTACAGGGTATTCACGGCAGTATTATTGGGATAAATTCAAGCACTGCCCCTACCAAAGGTTTAGTAAACCTAAATATAAGATCAAAGTATGATAAAGAATTCAACATCAAGGTTGAAGCGTATGTTCTCAAAACACTCACCACTTGCATACCGACACACACACTTACTCTGAATTGGCCAGCATTATCATTGTTGAATCTAGCTGATCCAACATTTCTTGAACCAAACCAGATCGATCTGATTCTGGGAGCCGACGTCTACGCTTCCATCTTGAAAGATGGTATCCTGAGAAAGCAAGATGAACCGCTGATAGCGCAAGAATCACACTTGGGGTGGCTGGTTTCTGGACAATCTAATAAAAAAAGAATGATGTCAAATTTAATACATGTAAGTCATGCAAAGATAGAAATGGATACATTACTAAGAAAATTTTGGGAAATCGAAGATGTTGACACCAAAACTTCAACTCGATTGATGACAAAGGAAGAAAAAAGATGTGATGATTACTTTAACACTACTTATCAAAGAAACATAGATGGAAGATACAGTGTGAGGTTACCCTTCATTACTCAGCCTCCAGACTTAGGAGAGTCTCGGATGGCAGCACAAAAAAGATTATTCGCGATGGAGAAGAAGTTCACATCAAATCCTAACCTAGAAAAAGACTACAAGGAGTTCATGAGAGACTATATTGAGAAGAATCATATGGCGCTCGTACCAACCTGCGATTTAAAGAATAAGAAAGTATATTACTTGCCACATCACGCAGTGTTGAGTCCTCACCATCTCACCACGAAGTTACGTGTTGTGTTTGATGGCTCGTCCAGTACGACCAATGGAAAATCGTTGAACGATAATCTGTTGATTGGGCCTCCCTTACAGAATGACATCAGAAACATAATACTACGCTGGCGACAAAATGCAATCGTTTTGGTAGCAGACATTCGTCAAATGTACAGACAGATTCTGATTAGCACTGAAGACGTGGACTACCAACGCGTTTTATGGAGATTCTCTCCTGAAGAATCTATCAGAGAATATAGATTATTAACCGTCACATACGGAACATCATGTGCACCGTATCTCGCAATAAAGACTTTGAAACAAGTTGGACAAGATGAAAGAGACAACTTTGAGAAAGATATCATAGATACGGTGGAAGAAGATTTTTACGTGGATGATTTACTGACCGGTTGCTGTGATGAGAAAAATGCTACAAGAATGAAGAATGAAGTCATTAAGTTGTTAAATAAAGGTGGATTCCATCTCCATAAATGGACTTCAAACATCAGGTATCTAAGAGAGAAAGAAGAAGAAGAAAGTAGGAAAATCTTAGGATTAAATTGGGATGTGAACAAAGATGCATTCATACTCAAGATTGAGGTAATGAAAGATTTAAATGAGATACCCACTAAACGAACGGTTCTCAGAGATATAGCGAAGATATATGATCCTACTGGTTGGCTTTCACCAGTCGTAATTGTTGCTAAGATCTTACTCCAGAAGCTATGGTTGGAGAAATATGATTGGGATCAAACCCTAGAAGGTGAAATGTTGGAAAACTATCAGCGATACAAGTATGAATTGTTGAAAATGCCTGAAATTGAACTCAACAGATGGATGCAACAGCAAGTTGAAGAAGGTGAACCCAGAGTAGAACTTCATGGGTATTCGGATGCATCAATGGTAGCTTATTCCGCAGTAGTTTACTACCGTCATTTTACCCCAAATGGGATTAAAGTCACAATGTTGGAAGCCAAGACTAAGGTGGCTCCTGTAAAACAGTTGAGCCTACCTAGATTGGAACTTTGTGGTGCTGTGCTTCTTGCGAAGTTATTGCACAATGCTCAAAAAAGTTTGAATGTTCCATGGAATAACGTCTATGCCTGGACTGACTCAAGTATTGTTCTGGCCTGGCTTCAACGTCACCCGAATTGTTGGTCAACATTCGTAGCAAATAGGATCACAGAGATTATAAACAGAATACACAAACAACATTGGTTTCATGTAACATCTAAAGACAATCCTGCAGACGTGGCCTCGAGAGGCATTTCTCCTAAAGAATTATCAACTCATTCATTATGGTGGGCTGGACCCACATGGTTACACAGAGACCCTTTACCAATAAACAGTGTATTGTATTGTATTGTTTATTCATCATCCATAGACAGTACACTGCACTCGGATTTGTCATATTTTAGCATTGGCCAGTTCAGCAAAACAAAACACAGCGAAGAAGAACTGGAAAGAAACTCCGCTGTTTTTTTTTTCAACGTCCACTTAGTCTAAGTTTACAAAAGTGTTTGTCAATTATTTTAACAAAAACATAGGTAAAACACTAAATTCACATGAATACACAAAAATTTACAATCCATGCCGTATGCAACAGTTTATGACAAATATAATTTTATTTGCAAAGACAATCCCCTCCAACTAATATGTTGCCAATTGGAGCAGGCCAGTCCCCACAAACAGCACCCGTTCACGAGCATCACGCCGGGCACAGCCATTACCTCTTTCAACCATATTTTAGGGAAAGAGATAACCTGAGCCAAGCGTCACCGTAAGCAAGGACCTTTAAGCGATGCACTGCTCCAGTGGCAACACAACACTGTGAAACACTTGCACATTAGGTTTTAATACTATGAGTTTTATCATAAACTACTACTGTCAGCTGATCACATAGTTACATATCCCTTTAAATGCTACCACCTACAGACAATTAAGAGTATAATGGTTTGAGAGCATCCCTATCAATAAAGTAATAATAGATTCCTATATGAGATTTTGACCAATACCGAGAAACTAATAATGCTTAACTAAAATAAAATAAAAATAAAAATTCGGGTGTATAGAGCCCTCGTCATTATTGATACGAAATTGTATCAAATCAAAATTGCTTGGTTAGTAATTTCATACTACAAGTAGTACTTATCATAAAAGTAGTAAAGATACAAAATGTATCAGGTGTCAAAAATTAGTAAAAATAAAATTAGTCAAAATAGTAATAATAATAGGATACTTTTTGTACCCAGTCAGCAGGCAGTCAAAATCTCAGTAAATTCAAATTTATCAGCTAGGGCATCTTTAATACAATAGTAAGCCTTATGTGTTAGCAACTTCTTAACCTTAACTTTAAAAGAATTTTCAGATAAATCTCTCACCCCTTTGGGCAATTTATTATAAAATCTAACACTGTTACATATAAAACTCTTAGATGTTTTGACTAATTTATGACTAATTACTTTAACATTGTTCTTGTGTCTTGTGTTATAGTTATGAACATCACAGTTAAGGGTGAAATCATTTATATGTTTTCTTGCATAGCAGATGTTTTGAAAAACGTAAGCACTTGGCAAAGTTAAGATTCCTACGTCACCAAACACCTTTCTACAGGAATCTCTCGTCCTTATGCCTAGCATGCATCGCAGTGCTCTTTTCTGCAAAACAAATATACGATTTACTTCAGCTGCATCACCCCAGAACATCAGGCCATATGACATTATGCTGTGAAAATAGGCATGATAGACAGATTTAGCAGCTTCTAAACCACAAAGCTCCTTAATTTTTTTTACTGCATAGCATGCAGAGCTAAGCTTAGCAGCAAGCTTATCAATATGTGGTTTCCATGTAAAATGATTGTCAAATACTACACCAAGAAATGTTATTTCCTTAGTTATACTCAAAGACAAATCATGTGCTGCATTTAAAACATCATGATTCACATAGCGTTTCTGGGTCCCCAGCACAAAGTGCATTAAGTTAGTTTTACTTACATTTAAAAGAAGGTTATTGGCTTCAAACCATAATTTTAGTGAGTTTATGGCTTGTATAAAGGACACCCGCAGGTCCGATATATTTTGATCTTTTACAATTAATGATATGTCATCAGCAAATAAAACCATCTCGATGTCTGTTGCGATGCAGCTTGAAATGTCATTAATGTAAATAAAAAATAACAATGGTCCCAGAATTGAGCCCTGCGGTACACCCATAGTGATCGATTCTACATCAGACTTAGTGCCGTTTACATCACAGACTTGTTTTCTATTTGATAGATATGATTTACATATACTTAATTCTTTTTCTCTAACACCATAATGTTCTAGTTTCCCCTAGCAGTATTTCGTGATTTACTGTTTCTGTTTCAGTAGATGCAATCCCTGAAACAACTCTTGAAAGTAAATTCGTGACAAATGCGACCGTGCATCCGGGAAATACACAAGAAGATTCCGTGGTACAAGTAGCTAGCCTAATCACTCGCTATTCTTCACTTACCAAAGTGGTGCGTGTGGTTGCCTACTGCCTTAGATTTTATGAAAAATGTAAAGGTAAGCTAAATAATTGTAACTTAGCTGATGATTTTACTTATGATTATCTAACAACTAAGGAACTAAAAAGATCTTTTGAAGTATGTGTAAAGCTATCACAGGAAGATAGCTTCAAAGAGGAAATTGTAAAACTTAAAGATGGACAAAAAATTCAACGCAAAAGTAGGATTGGAAACTTGAATCTCTACCTTGACTCAAGCAATGTACTGAGAGTGGGGGGAAGGATATCAAAGTCAAACTTAACAGAAGTCGAAAAACATCCCATAATTTTAGCCAATGATCACTTTGCCCAATTGATTATTCAGAATATGCATTATAAGACTCTTCATGGAGGAATCCAGTTGTTATTATCTTCTGTCCGTGCCAAGTTTTGGATTCTTAAAGCAAAGGTTATGGTTAAAAATTGCATTCATCATTGCATTAAATGTGTTCGACAGACGGCAAAACCCATGATGCAGCTAATGGGAGACCTGCCCAAAGGTAGAGTAACTCCTAGTAGGCCATTTTCTATAAGTGGCTTGGATTTTGCCGGACCTGTAACTTTAAAACTATCTAAGGGTAGAGGAGGTAAGACACAAAAGGCTTATATCGCAGTTTTTGTGTGTATGTCAGTGAAGGCCATCCATTTGGAGCTCGTTACAAGTTTAGATACTGATGGGTTTATTGCCGCTTTTAGACGTTTTACGGCACGGCGTGGTCACTGTCACCGGCTTTGGAGTGATTGCGGCACTAATTTTGTGGGTGCGTCAAAGAAACTCAAAGTAATGGAAGAGCAAAGTCAAATTTGTATTTCAGAAAGTTTGGCCAATGATGGCACAACCTGGTGTTTTAACCCTCCAAGTGCCCCTCATATGGGCGGGTTGTGGGAAGCGGCGGTTAAATCTACCAAGCGCCATCTTAACCTGGTTCTTGGCGATTCTAAGCTCACTTACGAAGAATATGTGACTCTATTGTGTCAAGTAGAAGCTTGTCTGAATTCGCGTCCTCTTACCTTAGATACTAGCTCCGATGATCCTGGTGAACCTGTCGCATTAACACCTGGTCATTTTTTAATTGGCGAAACCCCAATTGTTATTCCAGAAGAAAATTTAGAAGGATGTAATGTTCCCTACAATGAACGATGGGTTTTATTGCAACAGAAACTCCAGCAGTTTTGGCGACGTTGGAATATGGAATATCTTACAAGTTTGCAAGTAAGAAGTAAATGGAAAACTGAATGTAATAATCTTAAAATTGGATCTATTGTACTCGTCAAGGACGACAGACTTCCACCTACTAAATGGTGCTTAGGAAAGGTAATTGATGTTCACCCAGGATCTGATGGTCTGATCAGAGTAGTTTCACTCAAATGTAAATCTGTTATAATCAAACGTCCTATCCATAAACTGTGTTTACTACCTGTTCAGGAATAAATTTAAGAAGTTGTTAATTTTGTATTTTTGTTTTCACTTAAAAAAAAAAACTGTTTTGTTGTTGTTCACATAACCTACTTATTCGTATCATGTAGGTATAATATGTTGGAAGTTAATTGTTAATTGGCATGTTCTCTTAAAGAATTAAAATTGTTCTTTCCCGGCGAGGAATGTTCATACCAAATCAAGTAAATAATCATTCAACTAAACAGTCGGACGTAGAGATGGCGCCACCGGTGCATTTGTATGGCGATATGGTTTGTTACATGTGAATATTATAAGTCTCGGTATTATGATTTATTAAAGTGCCTTTTTTCGAATAGTTACCCTTTACATGGTGTTTTAATTCGTAATAGAAAACAAACATTGCCGTGTGTGGTTTTCAATATCTGTACAGGCGCTTAGTCGGTAATTATAGAAAATTTGAGATAGCGGGTAGGTGCACAAGATGGCACATTTTCTTACGTTGAGATCTACGACTGGAAGGCTGTAATAAATCCCTACGGTAATCTTGTATATTAGGTAAGCATGGCAAATGTATTTCTTGAAAGTCTAGGCAAGGCCATCGGTAAGAGAACGGACAGCCTTCGTGATTTGGGAATATAACAGAGAATTTCCTTTGTCAAGCTGTCCACGAGTCCGGGGAGGTAAGTCAATCATACTAATGGGCAGCTGGACCACGGAGTGGGCTTACTTCGAACATTGTCAGCGGCGGAGTAATTGTTAAGCTGGATAGGGAAGGGGTGGGGGGGTAGTTTTTGCAGATAAGACGATATGACATGAAGAGACCAAGCGGATTTATTAAAATTTGCATTTAAGCTGTGCTTTTTAAGAGTGTTAAGATAATTTATTATTAAACGGATTTGCACTTAAGGCCCTGGTACTAGCCAAATCGCAAAGTTAAACGAGGCACCCCAAGTTAACTAAGTCTGACGATTAGCAGTGTCATTCTTACAATATATGATTCCTTGTCTAGGAATGAACCTTTTTTCGTTAATGTATGTTTCCTTTTTCTATACAAAATACATTGCGGAAACGGTGTCCATTTCCGAACTTTTTTGACTAAATGTAGAAATCTAAAAGCAAATGGAATTATTTATTTATGCAAATATGCTGTTTTTGCTTATATCTAGTAATCACATTACTTTCAGATTTCTAACGTGAAAAATCGACTTTTTTATTATTATTATTATTTAAATAAATGATGGAATCAAACAATTTTAACAATCCACTATCAGTCTGGAGTTCTATTTGGACTTGCTGAGGCGTTTAACTACATATTATTACATTTGTTTAAAGGTGCATTTGTATGACGCGAGTAGTTGGCTAGTCCTAGCGTCTTAAACGTTTAGTAAAGTAAGTATAAGAAAATTAGAAATGTGTTTTTTAAGAAATTATAATATGAAACTGAAACAAATTTTTTGTACTCAAACACAGGTACAAAACAGCTGTTCGGTCATTAAAATTTAAAAAGATATATAACATTACAAAATATTGCTACCAAAGCTAGAAAAAAGTAATGATAAGCATAAAATATATGTTAAAAACTCTGACCTTTTGGCACAGTTTAACTACTATAGCAATTCAGCGAATCAGCATAATATTTGAGCATGAAAGTCAAATTAATTTCTGATTCATCGAGTCCGGTTTCAATAAGCCGGATCGCAATTCGTTTATAGGGTTCCGTACCCATTGGGTGAAAACGGAACCATATTACCAAGCCTCCGCTGTCCGTCCGTCCGTACGTCTGTCACAGGGCTGTATCTCATGAACCGTAATAGGTAGGCAGCTGAGATTTTCACAAAGTATGTATTTATTTTGCCGCTGTAACAAAAAATAGGTGAAATTAAAAAAAAATTAAGAATTAAAGGGGGGGGAGGGCCCATACAAAAAACGTGATTTTTTGTGTGTTAAATCTTGTACGATGGTACGGAACCCTTCGTGTGCGAGTCCGACTCGCACTTGGCCGATTTTTTAGAGTCGCACCGAGTTGATTATAATACGGAGTTTGGTTGATCAGCCAAGGCTGGAGTGTAAAGCGATATACATTCGCGGAGAGATCAATTTGAAATCTCGGACACATTTAGTTTCATAAGAAACGAAATAGGGAGCAAGTTCGGGCAAGAGGCACATCTGAATGCCAGCGGCATTCTCTACCAGAAGCCTTATTCTGCTAATTGATAACTGCGCGCGTTATGTTTGTGTTTTCTCAAAACCGCATGTTTCGCGCGAAATGGTATTCTACTAGCGCAGTTTGCAAAACGCATGCGTTGTGTTTGTGTTTTGTTCGCAAACTCGTAACGCGCGCTCCATATTCTCGTGGGCCGTGTGTTTTGCCGAAAACTTGCGGTTTTGAGAATTGTATTTGTCAAATTCGAAGCATCGCATCGCCGAACTTCGAATATCACTTTTCTACATTACGTTGGCATATCGCTGTCTCTTTCTTTTCGTATGTCATATTTGAGTGAGAAAATAACTGTCAAAATCGTGACAGGTTATTTTACCCTGTAGGCGGCGCGCAAGACAAACCACTCCATAGACAATAAAAAAACGCGTGTGTGAATTATCTGAATACCGATTTTTGGAAACCGCACTCGAAACTTAGCGTGTTATGTTTGACGGAAACATAACTAATACGGAATGGTTTGAAATTGGACAAATAGCAGAATCGGGCTTCAGTCTACCTTTGGGTATCGTGAGCAGTAGTGCGAGTAGCAGTTATAGAAACAAATGGATTTGCTAAATCAAACATAATACACAATATAACAACTACTTGTATAAATATAAATATATAGATACATACGCTTACACTAAATAAACACAAACAATTACAATAACAAACATTTGAAAAAAAAAAACAAATGTATTGCCAATAGAAATAATCATTAACTGATAAGAATAAATAACTGAGGGTGATGGGATTTATGAACAGGACCATCTATGAATTGTTTGAAAACCACGTATATCTTAAATTAAATGTAACAATTGTTCATTGTTTCAGTACTTAAGTGCTATCGAAGTTAATTAATCTAGGGACTGATTGTTTTTACCTAATACTTCAATTACTTCTGGCCAGATAAGGAGACTGCAGCCCGTACTTTACCTTTCTCAAAAATATGTAGTATAAATTGAATTCTAAGATATTAAATCTTCCTTAAAAAATTAAGAGCACATTATATAAAACAAGTTTAGTTTTAAAAGTGCATCATTAATGCCATTTTAATATTTTGAGGGGATTGAATGAAGATATTATTTGACGGGGGCAAAATAATTCCGTTTCCCCATGCGGTATCCATAATTTATGCCGTTCCAACTAGCCTTGACAACAGCCTGAAAGCCTTGGCACCGATAAATCCACACGAAATAAAGGATTCATAAGAAAATGTAGGCGTATAGATGAGCATTTCAATATCCCAACCAAAATAGAATTGTTTTAGGCACATAAATCATTCTCATGGATTAGAGAGTATCCTAGTAGTATGTTACCGAGTTACCAATTTACCAATTTATTTTTTATTTTAAACTCGAAATGAGGGGTTCGGTGAGAATGCGGTTTATATCAGGCTAAAATGACCTACATATATTGTAATTTTTCTTTAATTTAATTTAATTTATTTAAGCTTTTTGGAAGTCAAACTACACTAAGTTACGTTACAAATATCTGCGGATTCGATCAACCCAGTTAAGAAGCACCCGCAAAGAAACATCACGGTTTACATAACATATTTTTTCCGTCCACAATTTTGAAATACACACTTACATAGATCTAAATGCTACTGCCAAACAATTCCTTGAAAGAAGAGATTAAGGTAAATAACAAAGTAACAATAGAAACAGCAACCCTCCATTTAAATTACTTACAACTAACAAAGTTCCTAATGCAATAATATAAATTAATGTAATATATAGCATTACGATTATTCTCTGGTATAAAAACGGCCGTCAACTTAAACCATGTCAAGTGTAAAAAGCCCTTGTCAAGTTTGATACGAATGAAGTGTATCAAGTAAAAATACTTTTTCGTACTAAGCAGGTACGTCGCTTATTCCAAGGAATGTGACATGTATGTATGTATAATCGACCGTGAAGCAAGGACACATTAATTAAAGAAAGAGCCCAGTAAAAAGAACTACTTTACGAATATACTGCAAGGCTGGACCCGAACCAGCAAAACATACCATTCGCGGGTATTGCGTCTACCAATTTCGCCACCGGCTGTATATCCATAATTTGGAATTCTCCTACTGTCCCTCCTCCCGTAATGAATGCTTCCTACTAACACAGTGTTTAAGATTATACCTACATACATTTATTTAACGCTTCATCTGCGTTGCGGACATTGACTGCAAAGATTGAACAATCAAACATATTGCCGTCATCACCAAAAATTGTATTTGGCATCAGACGCTAGAGCCAGTCCTAGGTTGACTTAAGTAAAAATAATCTTAAACACTGTGTTAGTAGGAGGCATTCATTACGGGAAGAGGGACAGATGTATTTGTAAATCTTCCGGCGAATTTTCTTGTCGGTTCCTTCGTTCGCGGTAATCGTACGTGAAAATTGATAAGTCCAGGATGTATGTACCCCTAGCGGAGGAAAAATAAGCCAATTGTGTCTCCACCAATATTCTTTCCAATAAGTAATAACGTTAAATATTTTTAGGTTGGATAATAAACACAAAATATTTTCTGTTATAGCGGCAAAATAAATACACACTCTGTGAAAATTTCAGCTGCCTACCTATTACGGTTAATGAGATACAGCCCTATGACAGACGAACGGACGTACGTATGGACGGACGGACGGATGGACGGACGCACAGACGGACGGACCGCGGAGGCTTAGTAATAGGGTTCCGTTGGCACCCATTGGGTACGGAACCGTAGAAAGGCGTATAGTCTTTGTGAGATAATTATGAGGCACAGCGCATAAAGTTGCCATTTACGAATTAGCAATACTCAATATAATTTGGTCTATGACATTAAATACATAACTGCTTAGTGTGCTCACAAATACAGTTACTGTTTGTAAATTGCTATTTTAGGGAGTTACAGCAGAAATTGCGAAATTCCATCTACTCTGACGCACACACACATGGTCGAAAAGTGTGCAGAACTGTTCACGAATCTAAAGTGTTTGAGTTTTGTTCATGGGCGATGTCCGCCAACAGTGAAGCGGAGATCTTTGTGAGAGACGCGGAGATCATGGGCCGAACCTGGTAATATTTAATTAAGGGCGACCTACATAAACATTACATCACCCGACCTAAGACCGCACAATCGGGTCACGGTCTCACCCTCAACGATTGTGTTAGGACAAATTAAGAGTGTATCTGTCGCTAAACTTATTAAATCTTTATTCAAAACACGGTTTTCACATATTTGTGGCAATTATGGAAAATCGGAGAGGCGTATATCCAGCAGTGGACGCAAACACGCTGACTGACTGACTGACTGACTTGTGTGTTTGTCAGTCTCGATAGCCCAGTTGCGCGACCGCCTTGTGGTTCGATAAGCTTAGTGAAACAACTCTGACCGTGACCAACCACGGTTCCAGATGGGTGACAGTTTTTAACCGTTGCGGCTGGCCGTGGTTCAGATTCCTCCTGAAACTGTAGGTCCCTTACTTACTTTACTAGGTGGTAGGGTTGATCTTTCACATTGACTGAATGATGCCCAGTTCAACGTAGGCCAGCAATCTAAGGAAGGTCTTGGGATGGCACCTAGTTCCCATGTGGTGTGTTAGGTTAATTTCGTGATAAGGTATTAGATTTCCATGTCCACTTACATAAAGAAAACAACCAAGTAATTATCTAAAATATATAAAAACCCAAAAATAAAACCCTCGTCAAGACAAGCCGATGCGGCCATCTTGGTTCTATAAATTCTGGTACCGTGTTGAAATCGGTTTCACCCAAAGCAGCACGCCGAGCCATCCCAAGCTCTTTAGCTGGAGCCTTGTTTCCTTGGACCATTTCCCCATCGTCTATACTGCAAATGCTATAAAAGTCTGATGATTTCTGATTTTATGCCCGAGGCAAACGAATTAAAAACTGTTAACCCGCAATTCACGAACAATTCAATTAATCCTAATAATCGAGTGCACAGACCCATGTAAATTTTGAAATAAGAATAAATGTAATGAAGATTGATGATACTCTCATGCACGACTAAAATTATATGAAATATCGCATAATTTTAATTGTGTATATCGCATGTCACACGGATAATTGCAGTTATTACGCGGAGCTGCACAACTCTACTCGTCCACCGTTATCGTTAAAAACGCAACAGACAAGTAATGTACCCATACATTTTCACCTAAAATGCGAATTGGGGTTCTCCAACGAATTTCAAGTGCAGATGCCCGTGGGCGGCTTCAGTGGACTCCCGAGAGAAGCAAAGAGGCATTTTTCATTACCATCCGGCATTGTCTAGCGGCTAGGCAAGTCATAACTGACTCGTCTAACCGCCACCGGTAACGGGGACGACGTTTCATAAAATGTCGACCACATTATGTTAACCGTTCCAAAATACATATCCGAGACACATTATGTTCTTCAGTAAATGTGCTTAAGGTAGGGCAAGTGAACTCGTAACGCCACCCCAGTGTACCTACGAACAAATGTAATAATATGTAGTGATGTAGCCTCATAGTCTAAATGAATCTCCAGGCTGATAACTTCTCGGTAGATTTTTTTAATTGCATACTTTTTAATAAAAGGAGTTTGATCGCTAGATAGAAGTTAAAATGTAATTTAATGTGTAAAAAATCATTCATTTTCCAATTCGATTTCTAACTTTAGTAAAAAGAGTTAAAAATAAACTAAAGAAAGACAGTTGAGTTTAATCGCTAGAAGTTAAATCATCCATACTAATATTATAAATGCGAAAGTAACTCTATCTCTCTATTGCGCCTTCGCGCCTAAACCGCTAAACCAATGTCTATGAATTTAGGAATACAGATGCAACTTGGAGAAGGACATAGACTACCTTTTGAAGCGAATATTATACTCGAAGGGGTTGAAATAGGGAATGAATACGGGAAGCTCATATAACATCCGGGAAATAATTTAGCCCGACATCAGTCCAAAACTTCATTAACCCGAACCTCAGCTAGTATCTCTTAAGGTGGCCCATCCCGCTCATCTCCCCATACAAAAGGGGAAAGAAGATCACGCCCATATTTCTTGTCAGAGATCCAAAATTTTGCTCAAAATAGCTTTATTTGATCGAACTAGATGTCTGATGACAATTGGCATTGTAAAATTGTGTTTGGATTCTAAGTTATAAGTTTCGAAAGTTCGAATTTTTCGCGCGTTTTATACAATATCTTTGGAGGCAGATTACGCTATAATAAAGTAAGAACATCTTAAAAAGATTAGTCATCAGACATAGCTTATTTAATCAAGATTTAGAATCTATTTGTTAGATTTTGGACTACAGCGGTCGTGGTTTACTTTTAGCTATAAGTCGTTTTGTAATTAAAATTTTCTTAAATCTTACCAAATCATACACTATGCACATTGTCTTTTTTGTGGACATTTAGCATCTTCCTCATCACGGAGCCTGTCTTTTTCTTTGAAACATAGAAGGTCCCAGAGCGCGACAGCACGGCTTTGTACCGTGCCCGCGAATGAGTTAGTCCCGCCGGGTTGGGCCACCTTAATAAGACAATTTCTAATCGTCAAAGTGAGGTAGTTCAGATACGGTGTCTCGCCAAACTTCGCGTTTGGCTTGTACCAGCGCCTTAACGAGAAAGCATCAGTCGCCCCCTTGACGTCTCCGTTGCCGAATCACTCCAGACGCCGCGCCGAGACGTCGACCCGCCGACAGTCGCGTCCCCGCGTAAATAATGCGCGCCATTTATTTGTGACTGCTAAAATTAACGAGCGCGACAATTATGACGGCGAAGGCCCACTCTAATATTTATTAATGTAAAATTTCTGATGGCGCGCCCCTGCAGAACGAGATAAATGGAATAATTAAATCGGCGGATCCCCTGAATAATATCTGCCTCTGACGGATGACCCGCCGTCCCGAGATATTGCGCTATGAATTTTAATTACGATCTCGCAAAACATCGGAACGGAGAGGGCAATCCGGGGCCATGCATGCGGGCGTCCGGAGCGGTGCATACCAATTTAAGATTTTAGGGGATCATTTATAGCAGCCTGTCGTCGACTAGGTTCTTCGCCGAGGTAGGAGATTTTTTGATTCGATTCGACTCGGCGCGCCTAGTGGACGATGGCCTTAAGTGTTAAATTATTCCAAGTTAAACGATTGTTTTAATTTTAAGTTAAATTATTTTGTTTAATTTGATGATCCTATCTACAAGAAAAATAAATGCAATACGAGGCAACAAGATGTATTAGACCTTTAGCAAGTAAGTAGTCGTTTCAAAACATGTTAATATTTATGTACAACTTAGAGACCGAGTAAAAAGCAGAAAATACAGTAAAATCCAAACATTGACAGGGGTGGGAAATATGTTTGAAAAATGTTACGGCTTTTCACGTGGCAGGAAGAGACATTCTCCGACGTTTCGGGCTAATCATTCAGCCCGTTGTCAAGGAGGCATCCGCCGCGTGGGTGCCAAAATGGGTCCAATTTGGTCCTGATGAATCAGGACCAAATCACTGGATACGTTTCGATCAGGTTGGCATAATCGCCGACGAAAAACGAACTATACCAAGATTAGTCCGAGAAGCTATCGAGATTAAGAAGCACAACAACTTCAATCGAGAAGACTCATTTAAGCTCTCAGGAATGTGGAACCCCGTGCTTCAGCCACTCAGGAAGTATCGTCAAAGCAGACGATAATATCGGCGACGATATTGTCAGCTCATACTGCCTGTCGTCCGCAGCCAAACACATCTCCGCTTCCGCCCCCACTCACAGCTACGATTTACGACCACGGCGAGCCTAGCGGTCACCTCAGTCGTCTGCTGCGTACGAACGCGGCGGATGCCTCCTTGACAACGGGCTACATGATTAGCCCGAAACGTCGGAGAATGTCTCTTCCTGCCGCGTGAAAAGCCGTAACATTTTTCAAACATGTATAACGACCGCGGTAATCTCAAAAGTATCAGGGGTGGGTAATAACCACAACCCCGTCATGATACTAGCCCAACATGTTTTACATGGATTCCGAACCATGGGAGAGCTCATATCAGAGCTCAACTCAGAAAGAGTAAGACGCATAGACCTAGCATAGCGCGCTGTGCCTAAGACGATGATGAGGTAAACGTATTCCATACAATGGATCGTTCCTGTTTCCTCACTCAAATTAAGAAATATTTTTCTGGATTTTTTTAGAGCCAATAAACCAATGGATAGCTACGTATGTACGTTTTGATCTTTTTGATAACTTAACTTATATCCATTATATGCGCCCTTAAACATTTTGATGCACATCCTTAGAGGCTCATATCGTCGATATAAGATAAGTTATCAAAAAAATCGAAACGTTCAGATGTAGCTATGTGTTGATTTATTGCACGTGCAGAATTGCAGTAAAATATTTCACTGAGGACACAGGCACGAGCCATTATATGGAACTCGATTCCGACCTCATTATCCTCTTAAGGTGGCCCAACCCGCACATCTCCCCATACAAAAGGGGAAAGAAGATCACGCCTATATTTCTTGTCAGAGATCCAAAATGTTGCTCAAAATAGCTTTATTTGATTGAACTTGATGTCTGATGACCATTGGCATTGTAAAATTGTGTTTGGTTTCCAAGTTATAACGTCCGAAAGTTCGGATTTTTCGCGCGTTTTATACAATAACTTTGGAGGTGGATTACGCAATGATCAAGTAAGAAGATCTTAAAAAGATTAGTCATCAGACATAGCTTATTTATACAAGATTTAGAATCGATTTGGTTTTTGTTAGATTTTTGACTACAGCGGTCGTGGTTTACTTTTAGCTATAAGTCGTTTCGAAATTAAAATTTTCGTAAATCTTACCAAATCATACACTATGCACATTGTCTTTTTTGTGGACAGGTTGCATCTTCCTCTTCACGGAGCCTGTCTTATTCTTAGAAACAGAGAAGGTCCTAGAGCGCAACAGCACGGTTTTTTACCGTGCCCGCAAATGAGTTGAGGCCGCCGGGTTGGGCCACCTTAAGCCTATGATTTTACGCAACGAGCTGTTTTCACTATTATAAAAAGTGCAGCATCAATAAATTCGTATTTTGATCGCATTTTGATTTTTATAAATTGAGATTTTTCCACTCGTCAGTGGGGCCAAAACCTGCCGAAAACCCTAAACTGTGGGACTGTTTTGGCAATTTTCCGTTTTGTGTTCAACTTGTATTTTCTCCACGTTTTTGTATGATAACTGTATAAGTGTGATATAGTTTTGGAATCTGCAAGATACGAGCTTTTTATTTATTTAATTTTCTTTTAACGATTTCATAAAAAAAATTTTTTGCACGTGGGTTGAAAAAAAAAACCCCAGAATATGACCAAAAAAAATATTCCTAATATGGAAAAGTAATTTTAATAAAAATATTTTTTTAAATTGTAGCTAACTACACGTTTGCAACAATAAAAAATTATCCAACCATGTTTCCGAATATATTTTTTTCACAATGGTGCTTTCTGTAAAACTCTAAAATTTCACCACACTACAAGAAACTGTATCCGTAAAATATTATTTGTGGCACTTCAAACTAATGACACAAATGGGATGGTAGCTTCGTCCTCTTTCTACCCATGTACATAACATAGCCCTGTCTCTAATATTTCCATAAACAATATTACTATATTCAGAGGAACCAAATTCTGGTTCGGCACTGTTTATGAAACGTCAGTGGCGAACCATATTTTGGTTCGCCACTGACGAGTGGCTACGGTAATAAAAAAAATACCTACAATATAAAATCTAAATAGATAAAACAGTTTCCGCCAAAAGCCCTCTGTTTCCAATTTTACCCTAAAACTGTTGGCTTAGGGAATATTTTAAATCCAACTAGCATGACTAATTAAATGTTTATGTATTCTGTTAGCTAGAGCGAGTGCTTTATTTACATTTTGGCAACATTTCGAAATAAAACTCATTCGAACCTGCGAAATTCCGAGTTGCAGCGGAACATTTAAATAACTAAATTAGCCAGCCTAGTCTAGCGTTCGCAGCGGCAACACTCGCGAGTGCCTGAAAATCACGCAATTCCGCGAAAACAATTTGTATTTTTTTGGTTTTTTACATGGCAATTTTGGCAATAATTTGTATTCGGGAAGCGCGCGGAGTCGGTGGCGAGGAAGGCTGAGGGAGGCGCCCTTGCCAAGTAAAATCACACGTAATACATCTGTATTACATGCTTAATACATATAGTCGACTCGAAGGATTTGTATGGAATTACGAAATAAAAGTCTAGTCACAGATTTTTACGGATTTTTTAGGGTTACGTTCCCTAAGGGTGCCAACGAAACCCTATTACTAAGCCTCCGCTTTCCGTCCGTCCGTCTGTCCGTCACAGGGATGTATGTCATGAACCGTTATAGTATAATGTTCACAGAGTGTGTATTCATGTTGCCGCTATTCCAAAAAATAGGTGAAATTTAAAAATAATTAAATTGAAAGCGGGCCCCCATACAGAAAATGTGTTTTTTTTTGTTAAATTTTATACGATGGTACGGAACCCTTCTAGTGCGAGTCCTACTCGCACTTGGCCGGTTGTTTTACGATATTTTTATTACATTAGGCAATTATGATTCACAACTTCGTAAAATTATTTCTTTCCCTAATACTAATTGAATACGATCAACATAAAAGAAAAAACTTGAAAAACAAAAATACAAAATAATAATGTAATAACAAAAAAAAAATGGGGCCCTGTGGAAATATCGGCACGGAGTATAAACACTACGAAAAAATCAAATCCTGGCTTGCTGACACTAAAGGTAAGAGACCGTTGTAAGACACGATTAATCTGAATAGAGTCGTTTACAAGCGCTCTGCACGATAGTGTTGTCAGCGCTCGAACCATGAACGTAGTCTGATGTTCAAATCCAATAAACCTGAAAAATATAGATACGTACTAACCTGCGGCAGCGTATCAGTATAGGCATTCAACGTGGAAACGCTTCCAGTGTACTCGGTACTATGGCCGCATCGTCTTTTCTAGAGGACGATATAATATAGTTTTTAGAATTTGGTGTCTTTCTTTTTAATTAATGTTAATGTTAGATTTTAGTTTGTATTATAAGTTATTTATTTATTTATTATCATTATTACAATATAATATATAATCTATTAGTACAGCATTTAAATGGGTTCTGAAAGCAACGGGATATGTCTTGTGATTGCGCTGTTAGCTTTTGTGTTAATTTTTAGCTCCTAGACAAGGCTGCTGCCCGTTTTCCAGGAACTCTATTTGAGTTTAGTAACAGTGGTTGATATATTATTAAGGGTATGGCTAGACGTAAAAATACAATATATATGTGTATGGTGTATATTTATTATATATATTTATGTATATTTATATTTAAATAGCTATGGTAAAAAAAGTATTAAATGCATTTACATATTATATAGCCAAGTATCTGTATTGGATTTAAAAAAAATGCAGGAAATAGTGGTACTTTTATATTATTATTATATTTTGTTCATCTTTTTGTCTAAAGAGAATTTTGAGAAAAATATGATTCCAAAAGACAGTATATCTATTAATAGTTAGACCACACATCTACACCATTGGTGTGAGAAGTTGCTCACAAGCCCTGCTCGACCAACCAGTGCGCTACTGATCGCTTGAACTGATACGTGTGGCGTGCCGTTTAAAGTTTCAATCTAGTTTCATTACATATAATTTTTTGATTTGAAAGTTTTATATCGATTTGAAAACTTCGACTGCTTTTTCACTACACTGAAAACGTTGATTTTACTATACATTAACTATACGGAGGTTTGCCTAGAACTTGTACATTATGCTGCTATTTGGAGCAGCTCTTCAAAGTTTTCAGAAAATTATTGCACCTACATTTTGAC
The DNA here is from genome assembly GCA_946894095.1 of Incurvaria masculella. Taxonomy (NCBI): domain Eukaryota; kingdom Metazoa; phylum Arthropoda; class Insecta; order Lepidoptera; family Incurvariidae; genus Incurvaria; species Incurvaria masculella. The sequence goes on along the minus strand of OX335650.1, from coordinate 1,783,699 downwards.
CTCGCTTTAAAAACTCCAAACTGTCATTCTGGTCAAGATTGATGTATTAGTTTTTAGATGAAATATTTATATACCCATAATTATTGATGCTTAACAATACATTTTAGAGGAAAATAAGACCTTTTGTTTGTTTTCAAACCAATTTAAATGTCATTGACCTGCACAAAGTATGAAACGAAATATTTTTAGGTTATATTTTTGTGATATTTTCTTTCCCAAGATTTCTTTTAATTATCGTAATTAAGAAAAATATTTTTTTCGGAATAACAGGGAAACATTGAGTCATTTCGTGTACATAGATTGAGTATATATGCATACATTTCAAATCTAGTCTGTTTTATTTTGTATCTGACAGCTTTGACAGATTTTCCAGGTGAGCGCGCTTAGACGCCACCTGTCGTGATAAATAAGCAGTTTTCTTCCCCATTTAGCCGTGCTCATAGAGGGAAGGTCCTGGCATGGCCCCGTATTCCTACGGGGATAGGGGTAGGATAGGTACTTATATCATGATATAGTATCAGCAATCCATGTCCAGTTACCTAAAACATAATATAAATACGCCAAGATTCCGAAACATGCTCGTTCCGAATCGGGAGCCGGGTTAAGAAACCTTCGATATTTTAAATCTAAGGTCGTTTAATACGCGCCTTATAAAGTAAGGCTTCTCCTGAATGTCGTAATGAAGGGCAGCCTGCATGGGCTGCTGACGTGGGCCGCTTCATTGACTTTGGAGATATGACGGTTCGCGTCCGGCGGAGCCTTCCCCCCGCGCCTCAGCCACCCCCGCGCCGCCCGGCAGCACGGGATTCATGCGACACTCCGACGTCGATGGCATAAGCATAAATTAATGAAGACCTAGATGTTTCACCAATAGGTCAATGCCGAAGGGACGAAAAATAGATAACGCAACTGTATGGATACACAGCTTGCGAAATAGCCAATAGATAGCGGTGTACAAACATAGGATTTATATATAGATAGATATACAGTATAATATTGTTTCAAAGTTGGACAATATACAATTTTGAATCGATACACACATTTTTTGACAACCCATAAAATCAAATGACTTTTTAATAGATCGAAAGCAGTAAGCCTGATAGCTGCGGCATCTCAAACACTCTTTTTGTTGTGATTAATTGAATAGGAGTTAAAATCTTAGTTATAAGTTTATTGGAATAGAGGGCCAGCTTGCTTAACACATATTACACCAGTTATAACACACTTACGCCAGTAAGTAATGATTCATCTATGTTATAAGGTATCGTCGGGCAGACGTCTTTTATATACAATAATTTAATACAAAAGTTTGCAGCCCTTTTGTTTGATCAAAACTCACTGCAAAGCACTGAAATGAATGATTTATTCTTCATATTTTATAATATGCCATAACTTTAATAAAATAGTGTTAGCACAATTTGTTACTTGAACAAAATAAGAACAGAATCGTTAGCATATAATTTTGCTCTTTAACTTTTTAGCAAAAGATTTTCTTGTATTTCTTATAAATAGGTGTAAAGATCGTAGCTACGTATACAGCTACGATCTTTAAATCTTCCATGAAGGCAATTGATATTGTAGTAAGCTTTTTAAAAAAGAAAAAAAACTACATTTATTCAATAATAAGAAAAAAATAAAATAAATAAAACAACAGATCAAAATAAAGTATTTAATTGAAATGGTTGAAATTTATTTCACTCAGCACATTGCGATGGAGCATAGAAGTTCCATCGCGGTTTTTTTTTTCAAGTGAACTCCTATAATCTAAAAAAAATGAAATACTTATTTTAGGTAGCGGAAATGACAAACTTAAAATGGAAGAAGTAAAATTATAATTGCAATAATAAACGATAGTATATACTAAATAGAAATAACTTTAAGTTAACATTTATAATAATAATAAACAACATTTCCAAATTACTATACAATTAATTTAAAATTACATACTAGAAAAAATATAAGTTAAAAACCACTAATAAAAAGAAGCAATCATGAATTATTTTTTTGTTATGTTTACACATTCATACTATCTAAAACTCATACTCTTACTCATATGTACATAAAACATATTAATCATATTATCTAAAACGAATACTCATTTTTAGTCTCAAATTACAAGAAGTTTGCCAGCTTCAGCTGTCAAACAGAAGTGTCAAGTGGTTGTCAATCGTGTGAATTCGTGTCCGGTTCATTTGGCATCGCGTTCCTCGCGTTTTGCCGACAAAAGCGAACATTTAGTGTGGTCCAGCCATTGTCTAGTGGCCGGCTAGCCTTCGTGTCCAGGAGTGGAGCCAGGAGGAAACGTCTTCCGCGCAACTGCGCGTGCTTCGAGACGCCGCCGGAACTCAAGGCAACGCGAGGTTTGAGTGAGTTCCCGAGTCCTTCCCAACCCAAATACTCACGACCACGTCCTGCCGGCACAGGAAACCATTCGACGGGTTATGTACTTACGCCTCTAAAACACTCATAATCATATCTTAAAACGTATTAACTCATACTCACATATATAAAACTATGTATTTTTTTATTCAGGATTGCATATGCAATGCAGGAGCCCACGGAAGAGCTGCCTGCTCGGAAACTCTTTCACCACAAATTATATCCTTCGATGAGGTCGAAGCACCTTCGGCTCTCGAGCGTGGGCTGGCATAAATTTGGAATACCCCGGATAAGAAATATATTACTCTCGGCCTTAGTCCGTAGATGTTTATGACTTGAAGATAAATTTGCATATTTTAGGCTAAATATTCGAAACTGGCAGCAATTTGTGTGCTATCTGCACTGAAACAGGCGCTTTCTTCGATGATCGTGCTCCGTACGATCCTATAAAAGAGCCTATAAAAGGTGTTTTGGAGAATCGAGGTCAGCTGGAGGGTACAGGTGACGTCAAAATTGCTAGTAAATGACCTTCACTGTTGGTTGAAGGTCGTGTTACTATTATGCTGTATTAAATATTTGAGTTCTTTTCGAAGATTCGGTTCTAAAACGGCTGTTGCCGTTCTGAAGTCGTTCTGAAAACTAAAAAATCCATCATCACGCAACTCGCGATGGCACTCCAAGTTAGTAATTTGTTATGGATAATATTAAACCTCTTTTCAAGATGACATAAATAAATTCAAAGAACTTGACGCAACTTATTATACAAATTGGGAAGGGTTGGAAAAAATATATACAAATAATATATAAATAATATACATTCACACATATATTACTCACCTGAATGCTACCTACACACAAATCATGCATACACATAGAAATAACATATATTATTAGTATTATTAATATTGTGGATGTGTAGGCATGTAACCGAACGTGTCATTTTAGGTTATCTCCTGCAATACAAACATAGTTTAGTTTAGGAGATAACATATATCATGTAAACTTTGTACTTTTATGAATAAATAAATAAATAAAATAAATAAAATAAATAAAATAAATAAAATAAATAAAATAAATAAAATAAATAAAATAAATAAAATAAATAAAATAAATAAAATAAATAAAATAAATAAATAAATTACATTACATTATCGCTACAAATTATAAAAAGAAGCCCCCCACTGCGTCTGTCTGTCTGAAGGCAATAAACTCAAAAACTACCGAACTGATTTTCATACGGTTTTTACCTATAGACGAAGTGATTCAAGAGGAAAGTTTACGTGTATAATACATAATTTAATTTGTGTAAATTGGTTCATATATGACGATAATTGTTGAAGATGAAAAGAAGGGGAGCGACAGCGTTATGCAGCTCCGACAGCATTCTCCATGGTAGAGACGACAGAACACAGCGTGAACAAAAACACAATTGCAAGAAAAAACCGGCTAAATGCAAGTCGTACTCGTACACAAAGGGTTCCGTACCATCCTACACTATTTAACACAAAAAAATATTTGTACGGGGCATCCTTCCATTTTTGTTATTTTTCAAAATAAATACACACTCTGTAAAAATTTCGGTCGCCTACCAATTACGGTTCATAAGATACATCACTGTGACAGACGGACGGATGGACAGCGGAGGCTTAGGAACAGGGTTCCGTTGGCAACCTTTAGGTACGGAACCCTAAAAAAATCAAAGGGCAAATTTTCGTCGATTTCCGCAAGAAATCTGAAATCAACAACTTGCCTATTTCCGCACACAAACAATGCTATAACTATGTATTTCGCACGTCAGGAGGAGACGCGGGCTCACCGCACGAGCGGCCGCCCGCCCACCGCGTCCGCCCGCCCACCGCCGGGCGCGGGCGGGCGGGCGCCACCGCAGCCGCCGCAGGACGTGCGACCACTGCCGAACAACTCTATTATTCACGCCATTGCTGCCGCTCCTGAAATTCTGTTAACTTTTCATCGAAATTTAAATGACGACCGTCGGATGCTCCGGAATACAGGTACGAGAATTTAACATATTTCAGATTACTGCTTGAATGTTACTTCGCTTGTCGAGGTGTTTTTAACAGTCGATATAATAACTTTTTCAGCGACTCGTAGCCTATTGTCGCGGGGACTGGCCTAGCGTACCAGAGGCCTGGGTTCAATTCCGACATGCCCCACTGTCTTTCTCTTTCCGAGTTCGATAAGTGCATTTCGTCTTAGTATTAGTATTAGGTGGTAAGGTTTAAGCCCGCCCGGGTTGGTACCATCGCATTGGATGAAAAGATTGTCGAAGCGGCAATGAAAAATAAAAATGAAAGGGTAAATGAAATATGATTGGCATTGTCCGTATTTACCGGTCAGTTAACTGTAGCCGCGTAATTATTTATTATTTATTATTATTAGGCATATATTGAAATAGGCATTTAGGTCGTTTGCTTCGTTAAGGTCAAATTCTTATGGTCAAAAATAAATTAAATAAATTATATTAATTTATATAATTGAATTAGTAACTTTATTAGTTGTAAGTAACTTAAACTTAGGGTTGCTGTTTCTATTGTTCTTTGTTCTTTGCCTTACAACTGTTCTGCCAAGGAATTGTTTGGCAGTAGCATTTAGATCTAAGTATGTATTTCATAATTGTGGACGGAAAAATATGTTATGTAAACCCGTGAAGTTTCTTTGCGGGTTCTTCTTTACTGGGTTGATCGAATCCGCGGATCTTTGTGACGTAACTTGGTGTAGTTTGACTACCAAAAAGTTTAAATAAATGAAATGAAATGAAATTCGTAGCACCCGTAATCGTAGAGAATGTGTGAAGAGATCCATATCTGTTTAAAATCGTATTCTGCGATCGTAACTCATGGCGCTTCATCATTTCTGCTTACCCCTCCGGGGTAACAAAGTAAATGAAGAAAGGAAGGATGCCCTTTGAAAGTGACGAGATATGTTAATATATTGATTTACCTCACCATAGTGAACCGAAATATAATGAATGTATTATATGTTAGTGATGAACAAGCTACATAAGTTTTTAGGCAGTTTTTAACTGCACAGGTGACTAGACGGTCAACCACAACTATCTATCAACAGAGGAACCTAGTTTTTAAATGCTTAGCTGTAACAGATATTTTCTATAAGTGCTAAGAATTTATTTGAGCTCTCTTAGACTCGATTGCAGGAACAGATATCTGAGTTAGTCGATGTTCAAACACGTCACTTTTAATAAACCGCATGGAGTTGCAGTCCATAAAAAGCGACGTGTTTAATGATTCGTTGACGTTGATTTAGAATTTATATCGTTTATATTGTCGAGTGCACGACCCTTTATTGTTAGACGTAATTGTGAGTTAAATTTCTTCTGTTCAGCAAACTGTCTTACAGAAATCGTTAAACTATTTGTAATCTTGCAAAAAACATCAACGGTAATGATGAACTGACTCGAGAAATTCGATAATTTTAGTGAATCGATACATGAATAATATCTATATTACCTGCTCGTCACGTAATTACTGGTTGAAAGGATAAATACAAACCCATTTACTCCAAACACGGTTTTAAAATAAATAAACTCTCCAATGAGAAAGTCTCATTACTCACGCCGTCCCATTAACGACTGATTCTCGTTTAACTCCACGCGAAAAATAAATAAAATGCTCCCAAAGCAAATAATAAAATATGAATGATGGTCCATATCCTCCAAATAAATAACATGCGAAATCCTTTTAAACAGCCGTTTGCGGGGAATGGTGGCGTGGGCGAACATCTGTAAAGTCACAGTAGATACGCCGGCAGTAGGTCAACTTTTGTTTTGTCAGTCAGTATTCATCATTCCGCGCCAGTAGGTTCTATATTGAATTGTCTATTCATCATCCATAGACAGTACACTGCATTCGGATTTGTCATATTTTAACATTGGCCAGTTTAGCAAAACAAAACACAGCGAAGAGGAACTGGAAAGAAACTCTGCTGTTTTTTTTTAACGTTTTTATTAAAAAAAATACATTTTTGTACATACATTTTTGTAATTTTTTAAATAAAAACGCAGGTAAAACACGATATTAACATGAATTCAAAAAAATTAACAATTCATGCCGTATGCAACAGTTCATGACAAATATAATTTTATTTGCAAAGACTATCCCCACCAATTTGTTGCCAATTGGAGCAGACCAGTCCCCACAAACAGCACCCGTTCACGAGCATCACGCCGGGCACAGGTATTACCTCTCTCGACCATATTTTTGGGAAAGAGATAACCCGAACCAAGCGTCACCTTACAGCGATGCACTGCTCCAATGGCAATAAAACACTGTGAAACACTTGCACATTAGGTTTTAATAATATGAGTTTTGTCATAAACTACTACAGTGAGCTGATCACATATAGTTCCTTTAAATGCTACCACCTACAGAAACTTAAGAGTATAATGGTTTAAGAGCAGCCTTATAAATAAAGTAATAATAAGATTCCCGTTTGAGATTTTGACCAATACCGAGAAACTAATAATACTTAACTAAAATTCGGGTGTATAAAGGCAGGGCGGTGTATGTTACAGGAATCAGCTGACCAGCTTATTTTTGGTTTTAATCTGACTGGCTTCTCCCAATTCAACTTTTTAACTAACTCATGCAAAAATATGTTAGATTTAGTATTTGGTAATTCATATCTCCAAGTCAGGTGCGGCATGTGGTGCTCATCTACGAAGACTGTCTTGTATTGAGAGGGATTTGGAAAAAAAGGTGGGCCATCCCGCTCAACTCCCCATACAAACGGGGAAAGAAGATCACGCCCATATTTCTTGTCAGAATCCAAAATTTTGCTCAAAATAGCTTTATTTGATCAAACTAGATGTCTGATGACCATTGGCATTGCATAATTGTGTTTGATCTCTAAGTTATAAGGTCTGAAAGTTCGAATTTTTCGCGTGTTTTTATACAATAACTTTGGAGGTGGATTACTCAGCGAATAAATGTGTACGTCTTAAAAAGATTAGTCATCAGACATAGCTTATCATGAACATTTATAATCAATTTCGTTTTTGTTAGATTATTGAATACAGCGGTCGTAGTATACTTTTAGCTAGAAGTAGTTTTGTAATTAAAATTTTCGTTAATCTTACCAAATCGAACACTATGCGCATTGTCTGCTTTGTGGACATGTTGCATCCGCCTCATCACGGAGCCTGTCTTTTTCTTTGAAAGATAGAAGGAATAGCACGGTTTTGTACCGTACCCGGGAATGAGTTAGTCCCGCCGGGAAGGGACACCTTAAGTGTCCCATAAGCAGTCGCTGTCCTCTTTTAAAAAAACTCTGAAATCCCATCTTTTAAGTCAGCAATAGGCCATTAATCTGATCTATTTGTTAAACATTTTAGTTACATTGATATTCAATCCATTTTATTATTATTCCACTCAATCTCTCCCTCCCACATTGCATACACACATAACCTCACACAAACACCCTTGTTACAACTCTCATATACGTATATAAATGACACACCTCACATTCTAAATCTCTCTCACACATTTACACACAAAAACACAATTTTTTTTTTTTACAAACACACACTGTTAATATTTTTTATAAAAAATTAAGCTTATTATATTTTCATTTCATTTTATGCTGGCAAACACGAAGCAGCGTCACCTAAACTGCAATGTTTAAAGATAGTTATAGTAGGGATTCGTCTGAAAACCAGCTTCGTAGTTTTCTGCGAGACAGCTGAGATTGATCCCATTTGTCACAAATTGAAGATACCTACAAGAGAATGCAATGTTTAAGTGTTTTTAATTTAGTTTAATTTGTTTTATGTTCATTACTCTATTGTACTTATGTGTTGTGGCAAATAAAATGTCTTATTCTTATTCTTAAGTGGATACATTCGGAGTTTCTTTATAAATTATTAATGCTTAGTCGCATATTTCAAATTTAACATTTTAACAGCTATACATTCTTACAATCTATGCTTGGAATTTACCTGTATTTTATTAACTGTACTTGACCTTTTTTTCGTCGGAGTCGATCGATTTCGTATCGGGTTTGGTCGCCGATCGGAGACACTTTTCGAATTTCTGGATTTGATTCGATTTTGCATTTTTTTTTTGGATAGTCTTATACAGGTAATATGGATACTGTCATGATACTCCACGAGTATGCCAGGATCTGCTGATCAGTCACATAAAAAAAATCTCATATACCCGCTCGATTTTTTCTGACATGCACACAGTTTGGATAAGACCTTAATCAAATTCACGTCAAAGCAAATTCGACAACCGATGTCACGCGTTGCATTGGTACCGCCTTAAGATGGACCAGAACGCAGTGTAGGCAGGAAACGGAAAGGCTTTCAGGGAAGCAATCACAGTGGTGAAATACAAACACTATGAGCATGGTGTAAATACTATGCTCATAGTGTTTGTAGTAGCTATGTTTACGATTGTCCTTCTGTTAACTTCTACATTCTATGGTCGGGGCGGATCCATTTGTCGAACAAACTGACAGCCGGCCAGACCACCGACCTTAAGGTTCACCTCGATTGTGAGGTAATTGTCTTCTTGATAGCTATCTCTCTTATTGGCGCAGTAAATCAAGCTGTATTGCAGCTTACTATGCGAATATTTGGAGTCTTCGTTTGGTATTCATAATTAATTGCACCCATAAAAACATTTATTCGGTATGATGCTGGGTGCCTAATTTGGATACGAGATAAAAGTTAAATTGGTATGCAAACACAATTGTATGATTCAAAAACGAATTTGATTTTGGTTATTGTTAAACTTAGTGAACTTAGGTAAGATCATTAAATCCAATCAGCTGATTTAAAGACCTATTTAATTATTTATGAGTTTTAAGCATTGTTGTATTGCCGTATACAGCATTTTTTTAGGACGTGGATGGCTTACAACACCCACACATGTTCTTTCCTGAAGAAACTAAGTACCACTGAACTGCTAAATTTTCACTCAATGCGATGGCCTTTCACTCATGGATGGATTCGCCTGTGTACTTATTACGGTTCATGATATACGGCCCGCTAACAGACGGACGGACGGAAACCGCAGGTTTAGTAAAAGGTTTCCGTTGGCACTCTATCGGTCCAGAACCCTAAAAATACATCTGAAATTTGGTATTTGCTTTGGTGTACACGCATTTTGAGTCTGTGTCACACATGCTTTGGTTAGAAGAGCAACAGAAATCAAAAGTTTTTGTTAGATCCTGAATTGATTCAGACTCCATCAGTCAATCTCTGCCTTTGTCGGGTGGGATCACAGATATTTTTAATACATCTGTGGATGGGAACTAGACTTTTTCGGGGCACCCCAACAGGATAGGTTTTTTGGTATTGTATACTATTTGCAATCACAGTCAAGATCTATTACTTTCTGTAAATGTTTCAAGAAAATATAATCATTAATGTACACAAACGGGAACCGATGCATACCTTGTTTATCTGTGAGAAAAGGGGAAGGCTTTTGTAAACTTAAACTAAGTGGAAATAAGAAAATATCTATCGTCAATATATCTGACTAGTTCTTCTTCGCTGTGATTGTTAAAGTGACTAATGGTAAAATATGACAAATCCGAGAACACTTTACTGCCTCAGGATAGTGAATAAACAATAAACGATGTGCATGTTTTTAGTGTTATGGCAGTTGGTTTTGTCAGCGGAGATACCGCCCGCGAACATTCTGTAGAGTGCATGGATACTCCGAATGGAGCACGCTGTTACATACAATTCATGAAAGGGTTTGAACCAGGAAGCAAACTTTTTGCGGGCAGTGCATGCACCATTTAACACCATTTTGTCAGCCTGAGTGGCCCAGTGGCGCGACACTTCGGCGATCGCTCTCCGAAGTTAAGCAACGCTGGGTCCGGTCTGGTCTTGGATGGGTGACCATTCGACCGTTGAGAGAGGCTGGCCGTGGTTCGGATTCCACGTTAAGCTGTAGGTCCCCTTCCTTACTTACTAGGTGGTAGGGTTTATCCCGCCCGGGTTGGTACCATCGCATTGGATGAACGATGGTCGAAGCGGCAATGAAAAATTGTCCGTGTTTTCCATCCAGTTCAATGTAGCCGTGCAATATAAGGAAGGTTCTGGCATGGCACCTAGTTCCCATGTAGTGTGTTGGGCTAATACCATGACAGAACTTGTGGTATTAGCCATCCATGTCCAGTCACATAAAAAAAAAACCAAGCCTAACCTTCATGCTGCGTGGATAAGGATTCTATCCGCACGGCGCCAGCAGCTTGGCCAATCCATCTATCGCCGAAGCACGCGGAAATGTCGCTGGTCGGCTGATAAATGGAGATAAACCTTTCCGGCCGTGCAATCGGACGGAGTACGGGGTGGGCAGAGAAGCGAAACAAGCCTCCCCCACCTTCGTACCTCGGATAGCCAAATAAACGAACGAATTTGGCTCGGGACGCGCCCGCTCTTTAGCAATAATTTACGGTCCGGTGGGCTCGCGTGCCTTCGAACTTGCGACCTTTTAAGATAAAAGCGTAATCAGTTTTGGCTTTATCCTTGCAGGGCTCACTTACATACGAAAACCTGTATTCTGAGGTGTATTTGCGGGTATCCACACAGAGCAACTACACAGCGCGCGGTAGGGCCATTACTTCAGCAATAAACCCTATTGGACTACTAGGGGAAGTTATGATGAGAGCGTTAAGCCAGCAATTATTGCACAAATTTGTTATGTAAGCAAATAAATATGAGTTTTTTATGCGCGAAGTCTGAGATTCAGTGCCCAAGGTCGTAAAACGGCAAATAATCTGCCATGTCATTTAATAACGTATTTTTAGTATTATAAAAAGTATTTATAAAATTATTATCACAAGCCATCAAATATTTATTTATAAATTGTATAAGGCATGGCTGTTTCTAGTTTAATAGAACACTATGTATATAAATAGACTCTGACGAAATAACCACAGAAATGAAAGCGCCCCACTTCTGAATTGGTTTTAATATTTTCTCAGTTAGATTTTAAAAACTATACATAGAATATAGACAATCAGCTGTATTCAGAGTGGGCGGACTAACTTTAATCCAGCGGATTAATGCGGTTTTTGTATGGTTAGTCCGGTGCTAATCACGTACTAAGTTCTGACAGGTGCTCTCTGAATACGATTCTAAATATTATCTCCAAGGCGGAGGGTTTTAATTCCTTGAATACAAAAATTGCAATGGGCGCTGCAATAGCAGTAGTTTTGAACTAAGACCTATGTAGCTGCAATGAATCCAGGAAGTGCATGCATCCCGACAAAGTTGCGGGTTTAGTTCGGAACTCGTTGAGGAAATGCGGGCATTTGCATGTAAAGCAAATTATATAGTCCCCGTGGAGATTTATTAAACAAAGCAGATTGTTGTGTGAACGGATTTTGTTGAAAGATGTTCGGTATTTGGCAACTTTGTCTATAAATTGATTTGATGTCGTTAAGGATAGTCAATCCGTACGTTGAATGATAGAAACCTAGAGATTGCTCGACTTCGGAGAGTGACAGGGGCCTTAAATGAAAATGAAATGGATCAAAATGAAATCTAGTTAAAAAAACGGAATTTTGAATTTAAAATGAAGAAATATTGAATATATTGATCAGAAAACGACATTATTGTAGCGTGAAATTAAAGGCGAAAACATCCAAAGTTTATTTTTATTCAAAATAATTTATTTACACATACACAATTTTATTACACGTCCACTCGTCACTTCGAAACTTCAAAGACTATTTATAGCCATAGATTATTAATCTTTATATTATCACCTCTGTCTATATCTGTCCATGTCTTGTCTGTATTGTCTGGTATTATTTCCATGTTATCGCTTGTTTCGGATCCAAAAAATCGGTTTGCCCCCAGCGCTCGGGCATCTTTATATCGATGGAGCTTATTTCCAGAAACATTCACCAAATTCTAGGTGCCTCCAAATAGTGCATCAGCCGTGAAAAATCTCATTCGAGGTGAAGCTCGAATATTTCAGAGATACCCATATTTTGTCGAGGCCTTATATTGGAGATGTTTATTTCAAATTTGAAATAGAAAATAAAATTTATAATAATATACAGATAAATGGCACAAGTAGTTTTTCTAGTCTCTGCTTCTGTCTGTGCTTGTGACACAGAAAATTTTGGAGAAAGATTTTTGAAAGCCATCAGGAGAAGATCAATTTGTAAGCATTGGGGATCGGTGACATAAGTTCCACGTGGCAATGCCGGCCGTATGGGGATGAGTGAAGTGTAGGCGATTGCGAGCTGCGGATATAGGAAGCTCGGTCAGCTCAGAAACCCAACCTTTAGATCTGGATCCAGGATAGGGTAGGGCTTTCTTGGAACGCGCGGCGTGCCTTTACGCTACTAGACTCTACTCAACCACCTCATCAGTTACCGGCCGCTAAACAAATACGTTGCCGCCAAATTGCAAGGTTCAGGGGTCTAAATGAAGTCTCCACATCTCTACTCTACGTCTTTCGCAGTATAGCGAAGAATTAGCGGAGGTGTCGATATTCGCAGACAAAGCTTTGATTAGCGCTAAGTGGCTCGGCCGACATTACCAAGCAAAGCCTCCCAAACAGCTCTAATGGAAACCTTTTTGGCTAAGCTAATTGACCACTAAGGACGAAAGAGGATAATATGGGATTTGCTTAATACGTCTGTTCCACCCAATGACAGCTCGCTATATATGTATATGCGTTAAACTATGCATAAGTGGCTAAACAGGATGTCGAAGAACTGAGTTAAAAATTAAATCTGCAAAAATGTCTTTTGTTATTTTTAATGTCGTTTGTCGTTTTTAAGCCGAACAAGAAAAATACATCATTCTACTTTGCTCCAAATATGCAAAGCAGTAACCGGTTAGGATTTGAGCCATAACTTCATTAACATTCCATACATTAGCCCCTAACACTGTAAAATAGAACAGCACTCTTAAAAAAAGATCCGGGAAAAATACCTAAAGTAATTCGCTGCTTTAAATGGATTGTGAATTGAATGACATGACATGAAAAAGTAAAACACAGTAACTCAAGAATACGACACAGTTTTCCTGAATATTTACAACCTAATTTGATAGGGAACAAACGTGACATCATTACAAAATAAAAAAAAATGGGTTTATAATGTTAACATATTTACCATATTTTAATTACATGCCGTAGTTGCGTGCATTAATTAGAGTAGCATTCTGTGTTGCAAACTCTTAGCCAGGAATTTCATGCACATCTGACGTTAGTGAGAGCAATGTAATCTCGTCCCAGTGGAGTAAGTATGACTATATTTGAGACGGCCCTCAAATCTGACCGATGCATGACGCGTCTATTGAATACGATAAGAACTCCTGTGACCAAGGCAGCTGATTCACACGTTCAAATTTATATTTTGGTTTCAGATAAATAAAATGTATACGTTATATAAAATAATATATGTTCATATTGTGAAAAAGACATATTTATTATCTTAAATAATAACATTATGTTTCGTAAGGACACATTGATTTAAAAAAAGAAATCTGTACAAAGAACTATTTTATTCATGAATATCCTTGCAGCCTTGTTCAGTCGGTGCGTCTACCACTTCCACAATCTACTCTATACCCATAATTAAAAGTATGAAAAAGTATATTTTACTCAAGTCAACTGGACTGGCTAAACGGATGATGAAATAGAATAAAAATATCCTTTGATTTATTGGCGTACACAGGGGAATATGGCAAACAAGGGATACTCACAGAATACAAGTTCACGAAAGTTACACTTATAAGGTGCTTAAAATTGAAACTTTTATAAGGGCCGGATTATCCTACGTGGCCGGCTCCGCCTAGGGGCTTCGCAGCCCCTAAGAAAAATAAGATTACTTCAATTCGATGGTTTCGTCTTAGTTTTACGGTATTTTTGAGTATTTTTAAGGAACAACCATTTAAATTAAGTTACTTTTAAAACAAGGAACATACGTATTCATCTAAAGCTTAAAGTTAATTTCCAATTGAATTATCGGTAGATTTCTCGACAAAGTCTGAGTCTATGAAAATAAAGCGGCTTTTGACAAGTTTAGGATACTGAAATCAAGCCTGAGTCTAGAAACGACATTTCCAAAAGACGTACCTACCTGAATCATAAAGGAAGAGGGGCCCTGAGGTTTGCATTGCCTCATGGCGTAATCCGGCTCTGATAAGGCGAAGCCAACATTGACATTACTTCTCTAGTAAACTTATAAGGACATAAAACTACATCAGATTCCCGCTAACTAGCCCTTTTCGCCTCGCGTTGCAGCTACAGGGTAATATAATTAAAACTACTGAAGTTAGGCAAAGTTTGCAGCAGTCGCGTGCCGCACGCTCTCAATCTCCGCTCGAAAGCAGCTTTCGGACTGAAACTGCTTTCAGCATTTGCAGCGGCTTAGTTTTACTCGGTTGTCAGCTTCATGTGGGTGATACACCCACATTGAGTTATTTATAACTGAGATTTCCCGGCTCCGTTTAGAAAGAAAGATATAAAAAAAAGAAAAATACAGTTTATTTTGCACTTTTTTAAAATTTGTTATAATCGTTATCGTTAAGGCTGTTTCGACCCATATAAAGTTGTTTGCACACATAACGCAAAAAGTATTGCACTTTAAGCCACGAATTAATAATAAAAGTTTAATATAGTCATATTACTTGCAGCGAGAACAATTTCACAATTTCAGGATTATTGGTTTTGTTACAATTTATTTAAATACGATTTTTATTTAACAGCGCCATCTAACGGTGTAAAACTTCTAATCGGCAATTACAACGAAACCATTAAACCTGAAATTGTGAATATGTTTTCGCTGCAACTACTATGGCTATATTTAATATTTTTGACGAATTCGTGCCTTAAAGTGCAATGCTGGCGGAAGACCAGCGGCCAGCGGGTTCGCCCCTGCTGACATCCAGCTGAGCCACAGCCATTTTTCACACATCACACAACGCATGATTGATATCCCTTTACTTGTTTCCCACAACTGTTTTTAATTGTATTTGCCACTGTATAGCAATTATTGTACTGTTGTGTGTGAAAATAAATAATTTTATTATTATTATTATCAATACTTTTGCGTTCAGTGTAAAAAAAACATTGTATGGGTCGGAACATCCTTAAGAAATTACTACTTATTAATTACAGTTTACGTTGAAATAGTTAATATCTAGAAATAGTGTGCAAAAATGCCCAAGGCTCAGCATGCCATGGAGGTACGTAAATTGCCCTGCCTCGCGCTGGTTTTCAGCCGCTGCCGTGTGAGTGTGGTGAGGTGTGAGGGTGAATTAGGGTGTGTACTGCTTGTGTATGAATGAAAGGTGTGTGATTGTGTGTGAATTATGTGTGTATTTTAAGTCTGCAATCTGTATATGTCTGTGGTTTATGTTTGTTTGTATCCGGGTAATATGTGTGTAACAGGTCAATTTAGTTATGGATAATCACCCGAGTGGAGCCTGGAAAAATTAGGTCCCGGTACCCGATACACCGCGTCGCAACGCCCGCGTTATTACTTCGTTTTCGCTTAGCGAGAACTTTTTTATTTTTGCTCGGGTCCTAAGAGTCGAAGCGCGATATAAATACCTGTAACTTTCTTCCAGAATTGGACTAATGATAAATGCAAGATTATTTTTCCAAATCTTACTAGTAGTTTCAGATATTAGCGCATTCAATCAAAATAAAAACCACA
The DNA here is from genome assembly GCA_946894095.1 of Incurvaria masculella. Classification (NCBI taxonomy): domain Eukaryota; kingdom Metazoa; phylum Arthropoda; class Insecta; order Lepidoptera; family Incurvariidae; genus Incurvaria; species Incurvaria masculella. Next base: position 1,767,640 of record OX335650.1, on the reverse strand, counting down.
CAAACACTTCGGCTTAATTAGTAAAGATGTGCACATAAATCTGACAACAGCTATAACAATTTTAAAATTTAAAATTCTACTTATATATACGAACCGATAAGAAGTTTTTATTTGTACATTGTGTCAAAGATATATTGTAATTTACAAAGTTATCTTAGTTAATGTACACGGCCATTTAGGATAGACTACAGAAAATAATAGGAGGTGAAAATACTTAACACACATCAAAATTCCATATTTTCCCCTTTACAAATTGGTAACCTGGATAAAGCATGCTTTTCGAATCGTACAAAAAGAAGATTTTTGTCATTATTTAGTGTGATCTTGATTTTCTTGTGTTTTTTCATCGTAGAACAATGATGTAATTTTTATTTTGTGAATTTGTACACACAGTTTCAAGTCTTTGCATATACAATCGTTGCAACATGAATAAGTAATGGTAAAACATAAGGTGACACAGTAGGTTTACCAAGCTCGTGCTCGTGGGTTCTGATGCGGAAGATGCCAGCGCCATCTTCAAATCCGGCTTCTTTCTTGTTTCTCTTATTGTGTATGTTTTTGTTTATTCTTCTTCATAATAAATAAAAAGATATTCGTTTTACATTGAAAAACTATTTATTAATTTTCAATATTTTGAATTTTTTTAAATTGAAATATTTTTGCGTGACAGGTACATTTCTAGTGAGTGCATTAAAGTTGTTTACTCTAATGTTAACTTAGTGTTTGCCTTATTTTTATTTTTTTATCCAGGTTTTTCCTATGTTGCGCTAAAAGCTTTCGTACTTCATGCTTTCGGCCGTCTCTCTCTATTCAGTCCAACGCCTTACGTCGAGTGTTGAAGAGATTTTTCTGAATCAAAATAACCTCGGACTCATATGTTTAATTTCATATTTCATTAGTAGGTATAGTGACGATGTGAATTATGGCGCATTGGTTTTCGTTAAACACAAATTGATCGTTCGACTGGGGACCAGAGAAAAATATTTTTATTAGGTTTCGTGGTAACAGCAATATTTTCAAGCACGAAAGTGGCTCAAACCATGAAAGAACGTCGATTTAAAAAAATGTAAATCAATAATCTGTAAAAATTATCTCAAAACTACATATTGAAAAAAAAAAAAAAAACCAAACATCAAGCGTAATAAATAAAATTCTCGAGGAACGCTCATTTTGAAACGAATCTAAAAGTATAGAATTTAATATTCTTTACAATCGAAGCTTTTTTGTTTTTTATGTTATGTTTTTCAGCATGGAAAGTAGAAAAACCTGGTATTGTTTTATGAAATTGCTTTTTTAAGTCTTGTTTCCGCCTTAAATGATACGCTATGGACATTTATGCAACGATAAAAACCTTTGTCTGTGAAATCATAGTAGAATTGTAAATTATGAATAATCATACTAAATTTTCTAAAGAGTGTGTAGTGGGCTTGAGGTGGCCCAACCCGCTCAACTCTCCATACAAACGGAGAAAGAAGATCACGCCTATATTTCTTGTCAGAGATCCAAAAAATAGCTTTATTTGACCGAACTAGATGTCTGATGAGCGTTGGCATTGTACTATTGCGTTTAGTTTCTAAGTTATAAGGTCCGAATGTTCGAATTTTTCGCGCGTTTTATACAATAACTTTGGAGGTGGATTACGCAATGATAAAGTAAGAACACCTTAAAAAGATTAGTCATCAGACATAGCTTATTTAATCAAGATTTATAATCTATTTGGTTTTTGTTAGATTTTTGACTACAGCGGTTGTGGTTTACTTTTAGCTGTAAGTCTTTTGTAATTAAAATTTTCGTAACTCTTACGAAATCATACACTATGCTCATTGTCTTTTTTGTGGACATGTTGCATCTTCCTCATCATGGAGCCTGTCTTATTCTTTGAAACAGAGAAGGTCCCCGAGCGCTACAGCACGGTTTTGTACCGTGCCCGCGAATGAGTTAGTCCCGCCGGGTTGGGCCACCTTAAGTGTTTATAACAGAACAATAAATTGACAGCTACAACATGAACCGCCATTGTAATTGACAGAATAGTACATCTAGCCGTCCATATCAGGTTGCATGAAAAAAAAACACGCTAAATTATCAGAGTGATCAGTTGGGTAAATTGCTTATAACTTTGGAACCACTAGGCAGATCTTGATGCAGTTGAAATCTGCGTAAAGCCTAAAACTTTTAATCACTTTTATGCTACGTGCCATCTCGCTAAATCACTTTAGGGACACGCCTAAGTGTGAAAAACAAATCAAGGAAAAACTGAATCCGCTTGTTACTCAAGAACCGCTTACTTGATTTTAAAGCAGTTTACACCTTCATATATTTAAATATTTTCCCCGTTAATTACACGTAACTTGCTTTCGCACTAAATTACCTAAGGGGTGAGCAGTGGAGTTATATATTAGATATGTTTGGTTATTGTCGTACGCTAACGCGAGCGGAGCCGCAGGCAAAACTAGCGGTTGTATAATAGGAGTTTATGTTGAGCGGCTCGTAGCCTAGTGGCGCGGGGACTGGCCTAGTATACCAGAGGTCTGGGTTCAATTCCGACATGCACCACTGTTTCCGAGTTCGATAAGTGCATTTCGTCACGAATGCGAGCTGCTTCATGGTTCGGAATCCATGTAAAACTGTAGGTCGGTCAGTAAAATAGGTAGGTGTAGGTGGGAGGATTTAAGCCCGCCCGGGTTGGTACCATCGCCTTGGATGAAAAGATGGTCGAAGCGGCAATGAAAAATTGACCTTGCTTTTCATCCAGTTCAATGTAGCCGTGCTCATAAAGAGGAGGTCCTGGCATGGCACCTAATTCCTTCGGGAATGTGGTGTATTGGGCTAATATCAAATCGGTACTTGTGTGGTATTAGCCATCCATGTCAGGTCGCATAAAAAAAAGAGATTATGAACGAAAATGTTTGTACAATTATGTTACTTTTTCTCGAATATTCTCTATACTACATATATTTATTAAAATACATTTCGAGTATTCTACAAATCCAAATTCATGCTTATGTAAACTTCAAAACTTATATCAAAACAATAATGTATTTAGACTGACACATCTAATATTTTTGAAATGTTCAACTTTTCGATTTATTTATAGTTGTGTAGTTGTCGGCACGTGCGGGATTTTGGAATGTATACGAACACGCAAGACGAATGGATCGGTTTGAGTTTATTTTGAGTAAACAAATAGTGAGTCAGAAATAACTTCGTCTCAGCGACGTCAGAATTTGGGTTTCATAGTGATATGTCCCCTTGTTTGGTATTGATCGTTCTAGTACTCACACCAGCTTTGTCGTTAAACAATTTTTTTAGTTTAACTCGCTTTCTGCGACCGAATAATTCCCTTACTTCTGATTAACGTAAAATTCCAAAATATATAATTTAATTTATGAAATGTTTTTCGCTTCATTCACACTCACATATTCCTCAGTGTTATTGTTTGACAAAACAATTAGTGGTTATTAAACAATACAAAGCAATGTCACATACTGATAGGTCCGCGGATCAGCAAACAAGAACCAGGAACTAAACTTTACTGGTTTATAAAAAATAAACCATCCACATTTTGAAACAAATACCTTAAAAAAACATTCTGGTACAACAATTTAAGACGAAGAATAAATGGATACTTTTGAGGTTACCATCAAGGTTTCAAACATGACAAAGAATAAATGACAAAAAAGATAGTTTTCAGTTCAAAGGGATTAAAAGTGGACATTAGATAATTGAACAAAGATGTTAATGCAATAATGTATAAAAATTACAAGTATTTTCCGGTGTAAAGCCTAGAAGTAGCGTAAAAGCCAAAACTTAACAACCAATGTCGGGTGTAAATAAAACTCGTAAAACAAAGGTCAAAGCGGGTTATTTTCTAATAATTTTCAAGCTAATTGTGTTTGTACAATAATCGTTATTTTCGGATGCTTACAGAACACAAACACTTGGAATAAAATCTGGATTATTGCAATGTCAAGAAAATAATTAAATACACACAATCAAGACTTTTACATTATTTAACTCAAGAATCACTATATTATAAATGAATGCAAAAATTCATTCAACAAAAGACCACAACTGATTTTAGACTGAAATCAGCGTGGCTGAATCCAATTGTCTCCGCTTTTTAATGCCGTCCAGAGCGCCGACCTCTTAACCGATTCGAATTTAGACGTCTCTAGTTCGCTCCAGATTCCGCACATTGTTCCAGCGGACTCTCTCGTGCGGAAACTCCCGCAATCATTGACCATTGTGTGTCTCCCCCCCCCCCCCCGCCCTCACCCCCGTCGCGCTGTCCATGCACTGCGAAGACGATGAATTGTTGGAGCGGTGCATACACACTGCCATTTTTGAACCGATCGCATTGAGGGTGGTCGTTTATTTGGTTGATTGTTATTTACCTATCATTTCTACAAAAAATGTGAGTTATAAATATAATAATTAATAAATATAATGATATAATTAAATACACGTTTGAGCGGCTCGTAGCCTGGAGGCGCGGGGACTGACCTGGGTTCAATACCGATATGCACCACTGTGTTTCTCTTTCCGAGTTCAATAAGTGAATTTCACCACGAATGCGAGCTGCTCCATGGTTCGGAATCCATGTAAAACTGTAGGTCCACTTCCCCCACTAGGTGGTAGGGTTTAAGCCCGCCCGGGTTGGTGCCATCGCCTTGGATGAAAAGATGGTCGAAACGGCAATGAAAAATTGTCCGTGTTTTCCATCCAGTTCAATGTAGCCGTGCTCATAAAGGGAAGGTCCTGGCATGGCACCTAATTCCTTCGGGAATGTGGTGTATTGGGCTAATATCATAACTGTAGTTGTGTGGTATTACCCATCCATGTCAGGTCGCATAAAAAAACCTGACTGTGAATAAAATAATGAAACTACAAACTACGATGTTTCTTTTCGGGTATTTTTTTCTAGGGTTCCGTACCCAAACGGTGACAACGGAACCCTATTACTAAGCCTCCACTGCCCGTCCCTGCGTCACAGGGCTAGTATATCTCATGAACTTTAATAGGTAGGCAGCTGAAATTTTCATAGAGTGGGTGTTTATTTTGCCGCTATACCAATAAATAGGTAACATTAAAAAATAATAAAAATTAAAGGAGATCCCATAGAAAAAAACGTGTTTTTTTTTGTTAAATCTTGTACGATGGTACGGAACTCTTCGTGTGCGAGTCTGGCCCTCACTTGGCCAGTTTCTTCATTAAGTTAATTGAATCCGCGGATCAATCAGTTTGTCCCGCTCACGTTCACGCTTGACCGGATTTTTTTTTCAAATAGCTAACGTATCACCTAAATACATATTGTTTCCACTCATCACAACTAAGGTTGAATGGAAGAAATCACTCTTAGTGATAAGTCCACTTTTGTGAAGTTTGATGTTGATTTAAATTGTTTTTATAATTTTATGTTTTCTACTTTTATTGCACACCAAATAATTTATCAATTAATTTATTCAGTTTTTACACTATTTAAACTTAAGGTGGGCCATTCCGCTCAACTCCCCATACAAAAGGGGAAAGAAGATCACGCCCATATTTCTTGTCAAAGATCCCAAATTTTGCTTAAAATAGCTTTATTTGATCGAACTTGATGTCTGATAACCGTTGGCATTGTACAATTGCGTTTGGTTTCTAAGTAATAAGCTGCGAAAGTTCGAATTTTTCGCGCATTTTTTACAATAACTTTAGAGGTGGATTACCCAATGATACATCTTGAAAATATTAGTCATCAGACATAGCTTATTTAATCAAGATCTATAATCTATTTGGCTTTTGTTAGATTTTTGACTACATCGGTCGTGGTTTACTTTGAGGTATAAGTCATTTTGGAATTAAAATTTTCGTAAATCTTACCAAATCATACACTATGCACATTGTCTTTTTTGTGGACATGTTGCATCTTCCTCTAAAGAAGTTAGTCCCGGCACGGTACAAACACATTCGCGGGCACGGTAAAAAACCGTGCTGTTGCGCTCTGGGACCTTCTATGTTTCAAAGAAAACGACAGGCTTCGTGATGAGGAAGATGCAACATGTCCACAAAAAAGACAATGTGCATAGTATATGATTTGGTAAGATTAACGAAAATTTTAATTACAAAACGACTTATAGCTAAAAGTAAACCACGACCGCTGTATTCAAAAATCTAACAAAAACCAATTAGATTATAAATCTTGATTAAATAATCTATGTCTGATGACTAATCTTTTTTAAATGTTCTTACATTATCATTACGTAATCCACCTCCAAAGTTATTGTATAAAACGCGCGAAAAATTCGAACTTTCGGACCATATAACTTAGAAACCAAACACAATTTTGCAATGCCAACGGTCATCAGACATCTAATTCGATCAAATAAAGCCATTTTGAGCAACATTTGGGATCTTTAACAAGAAATATGGACGTAAACTTCTTTCCCCGTTTGTATGGGGAGTTGAGCGGGATGGCCCACCTTAAAGACAGCCACGCAATAGTGAAATTGATTTTTTTATATAATTCTTTAGGAGACCTCACTTCTTTTCGAATTTGCTCCCATGTGGCGACTTCGGAGTCACCAAGAGAAATGGTGATGCGTTTATCCGATTTTGTTTCTCAGATTTTCAGTCTGCTATTAAAAATTCATGCCCTTCTCAAAGTTAGACGATTCTGAAAGAGCATCACTGAATATTTCAAAGGTTCTGAGATTTGAGCTTGACTTTGAAATACGAGAGTTGTGTGCCTGCCTGCGGAAAAAAGTATAACACTTTGAATTTGATCTTGGAACGAATCGAACAGAAGTATTATTAAGTATAATATACTTTTTCGCACAAACCAAGTGTGTAATTTTTTTCACATATCATAAAAGTATTATATAAACAGACATATCTGTTATTTATTATCATGGCATAGAAAACGTTTTCTTAGGGGCGATTTTTCAATGCTCAGATAGTTCTTATCGGACTGATTCACGTTTGTCAAAAGACGGATAGTCATTGCCGGAGAATTATATCTTCTATCACAATAATCGGACTAAGTTTTACTAGTAAACATATGGACTTACTTTATTTGATGGATAAGCAGAAGCATTAATAAATCCGTCGAATAGTTAGTCCTGAAGAAGTCCACAATGCGGTGGACGAAACGTCGACTTAAACAAGTAAGCGATTTATAACACTGTCTATCCGAAAACATTTTAATAATAATGTGTAACAACAGTGAAAGTCTAAATAAACAGTTATCTGGCTGTTTATCTGACTATTGAAAAATCAGCCCTTAGATATATAACCGCTTCCATCATAACCAGCCGACTGTTGCTTACAGATTATGGTAGAACTATATGCATGAACCGTTTACTAGATAAAGCCTAGCCTAGTGGAGTGGGGACTTGCCATGCATACGAGGGGTGGTTCAATCCCCCTCCCTGTTTATGTACGAGTACCATATGTTTCTCTTTCGAGATGGATAAGTCCATTTTATGACAACTGCGACCAGTTTTTTCCTGTTTTTCCAACTGTCCGATCGCTCTCTATACATCTCGAACGCGGCCACGTGACGTTAAACCCCACCAAGCGGACGAGACGTCATATTCCACGATTTCAGAAAATGCAGCGGCGGAGTCCAGCCGAAGGGGGTGGGGGCGCTCGCGGACCGACGCCCCCTTTGTCGCGCCCCGTGTGAAGCGCGCTCGCTGCATCACCGATGTCACGGCTCTCTTTTACTTCTTTCACGCCGGCGGAAATTGGTCCCATGCCTCAGTAGGCAGGGACGGTGAAGTCATTCGTGAATGTAAAATCGAGGCAGCGATTTCAGCATTTTACGATCAATCCTTTAAGCGCTTCGGAAGCTTACAGTAATTTATAAGGGGCCAATGAGGAGTGAAAGTTTTTCACAAATAGTCCTTTACTTTCAATGAGTAATTCTTGCATTACTTTAAGGAAATTGGTTTCTCGGAGACGAGAAATGTTGTAGTTAGATGTATTACTTTCCAGGTTTGTCTTAACAGGTGTTATGCAAACAATAATAAAATAATCAATAATACAGGGTGTCCTAACGGCCATTACATTAAATTTGAGAAATGCTTATGGGGATTGAAACAAACAAAACTTTTTGCTGAATATCCTCTAAATAAAAAGTTAGACTTTCCATGCAAACGAATTCAACACTTTAGTGTAAACAGAATCTAATGTTCCGTTAGAACGTGGGAACGTTGCATGTGATTGGACGTGGATGGCTAATATCGCACCTACTGTCATGACATTAGCCTGATACGCCACGTGGGATATATGTAGGTTCCATGCCAAGACGTTCCTTATGCACGGTTACAACGTCGCGTCAAATTACACAAGACGAAAACATAAAAAATGTATATCTCGGTAACTAGACACTCTAGAGAAAAAATTAATGAACTTTTTGTCTCGGAAAAACATGATAATTACGCTGGCGAATATTACATACAATACCATATTCCATTAAGCTACTGATCGCTGCATATGGGCTGAAATAGTCATACAATGATGTTAGCTAATCAATAACAGATGCCACGAGAGAAAAGAAGCTTCGTTGCCGGGGTACTTGTTAATGACGTGATCAGCTATAAGATTTTTGATTCATTAAGGGCCTTTTTCACCTACTGCTGACTAGCTTAATCGCCACATATTAAGGACCTTTCTTAGCAGCTACAATTACATTACAAGATAATCAGCACTTTAGTAATAAAGGCCCTTTAAGTGTAGATTAAAATAAATCAGCACTTGCTGAAAACCAGGCTAAGCATTATATACAATGTTTAAACAATAATCTCCTGGGAAAATATGCGGGACATTTCTGTTGTCTTAAATACAATGTCTATCAAAGTGTCTCCGCCCAACACTGAAAGATAGACGGATGGATGGATGAATTGATTAGAATGGTGTAGTGTTACAATATCTCGTTTTCTCAAAATGGCATCTTTAACTACTTACATTTACATGAACACAGAATTAACAGTTGGCTGGTAAATCCGGTAAAAAATTGTTTATCAGTGACTAAGTATTTTCGCTTAGAGTTTGAATAGAAACTCATTTGAAAAAATCTCTGAATTCATGCATTCCGCACAGCAGCGCCCGCTGTTGCAACGTGCTCCGATCCAACAGTGTTCACGTTTTATGGGGTGTTGATGCTGAGGAGATGGGAGCAAGGATGCACCTCCCCTTTCGCGGCTGCGGCGTCTCCGTCGCAAACTTAGAGCTGCTTAGATGCCTTTTCAGGGTCAGTTCTATTAATTCATTTACACATGCACATACATACGCCGCTTTCCCGGAGGGGAAGGCAGATATGATAGAACACCATACGGTACGATCACAACACCCCTCTTTCGCTTCATCTACAGACATACTTGCTCTACGATTACGGGTGCTACGTACCAGACCTTCACGAAGAATTACATACATGGATTAGGTCAAGGTATGTTATTCAAAGCCGTCCGAATTAATTTACATGATCCTAAATGATAAATATAGTATTAATTGTTTCATATTCTGTTCTGTGCATTTTGTACAGAGATGCTTGAGCGCAATGAGGATTTTTTTTCAATAAATGACTAACAGTATTCTTTACGGTATATATTATTTAAACAAACCTTGGGTTTATATTATTTAATAATGCGCAGACAATGCGCATAGTGTCTGATTTGGTAAGATTTACGAAAATTACAAAACGACTTATAGCTTAAAGTAAACCATGACCGCTGTAGACAAAAATATACCAAACAATATAAATCTTCATGAAACAAGCTATGTCTGATGACCAATCTTTATAAGATGTTTTCTTTCATCGTTGAGTCATCCACCTCCGAAGTTATTGTATAAAACGCGCGAAAAATCCGAACTTTCGGACCTTATAACTTAGAAACCAAACACAATTTTACAATGCCAACGGTCATCAGACATTTATTTCGATCAAATAAAGCTATTTTGAGCAAAATTTGGGATCTCTGCCAAGTAACATGTGCGTTATCTTCTTTCCCCGTTTGTATGGGGAGTTGAGCGGGATGGGCCACCTTAAACGCTTCTAACGGAGGGCCGCTGCTGCAGCGGCGGTGAGGCGGGAGGGTGCGAGGGTGGAGGGGACGCCAGCGCGGACGTGTCCTGCATCCTCCCGCCTCAATCACGCTCCGAGCGAACGCACTATCGTGCACACGTGACCATCTCTGGCGATGGTGACCGAAGCTGGAGTCACTAAAAGCTTTTTCCGCTTCAGCACGTGGGCCCACGTCAAACCTCATCGGGTAAATCCACAGAGCACTGACTGACCGACCGGCTGCTTAGACGTACAAGTCCACTTAGCTACCAAATGTCGATTTCCTATTATCTACTCACAAAATCCAGGTACAAGTAAAGTTTCATTGATGTACATATTTTGCCTCCAAAATTTTCTATTTTTCCCGTGATATAGGGGCGTTCATACCTGTAGGGTAAATCTTATAGTGACCGTTTTCGATGTATGTTATTGATTTTAACAAATTAACGCAACAAACACGCGTTACGATATTGTGTATATTGTCAGACATGAAACGAAAAGTGTACTGAGCCGCAAGTCCGACTTGTCAACTAAATTGCTGTTTCAAACTCAGACTCGCAAATATTACTTCGCGTAACGTCCACTGCGCAAGCTCTTCAAATTATCCATTCATTTGAAAACGCTAGTCGATCAGTTTCTCGTAAACGCCAAACTTATCACAAAATCCAGCGGAGTTTCTTGCCAGTTCTTTTTGGCTGGGATTGCTGAACGTGCTTATGATAGAATATGACAAATCCGAGCACAGTGTACTATCTATGGATGATGAATAAACAATGAACAACAACAATAAACCAAAAGTAATTTGTTTCAGTCAACTTGGGGTGATGAGGGGAGAAAGTATAGTTTTTTTTGTGAAATTTGACATGGATGGCCACACCTATTCATGATATCAAACAAACACACCGCATTCCTGAAGGAATGAGGTGCCATGCCAGGACCTTTCCGTTATAAGCACGGGTACATAGAACTGAATGGAAAACACGGTATTTTCTTCATTGCCGCTTCGACCATGTTTTCATCCAATGCGATAGTACCAACCCGGGCGTGCTTAACCCTAGTAGGGGAAGGGGACCTACAGTTTCACATGGATGAACCATGAAACAGCTCGCATATGTAACGAAATACACTTATCCAACTCTGAAAGAGAAATAAGGTCGTGCATGAACGGGGCGGGGATTTGAACCTATAGCTCTGCTATGCAAAGCAAGTTCCCGCGCCACTTAGCTACAAGTCGCTTGTATTTATAACTATACATATGAATGTAAATTATTCACTGCAATGTCAATTTTAATTAGAGCTTAATAATTGAATCCCCTAAATAACTGAACCGTATCACGGAGCAGACGCAAGTGAAGCGGCAGGCAGAAGCCAGTCCTACATAAAGGGCTATTCATTAGAATATCAGCGTTGATCTATGAGATAACTTTGTGTTGGGTCCTAAGCTCAGGCCTAGTCGGGCCAATAATTCCCGCGCCCTTAGCTTACATTTTCAATTAAACTCAAAGCGCACACAAATTACCGACATCCGAGTGTCATTTTCGAAACGAGTACAACGGCGCGCCTTCTCGCTTCAAACTTTGTTAATTACGGTCTAGATTCTCGAGACACATCGGAGCATTCCCCTTAAGGATCGTCCCGTCGGGCGACGCTTGAGTCAAGACGAGCGGCGGTGACGGCTTAAGGCGAACGGCCGTCGAAAGTGCCGACAAGTTATGATTGATTTCATTTCATTTAATTTAATTTATTTATTCAACTTCTGGAAGTAAAACTACACTAAGTCATGTCACAATTTGATTGATCCGCGGATTCGATCAACCAGTGAAGAAGAACCCGCAAAGAAACTTCACTGGTCTATAAATTATGTTTTTTTTTTGGTCTTTTTTTTTCGTCCACATAAATGATATAACACAATTATGATTTCATACCTAAATGCGAGTCGTATTCACTACGTATAATATTCACAACGTATAATCTTATTTTTTTCCAAAAAATTAAAACCATGCATAACGTATAATAGTCACAACGTATAATGTTATACGTTGTGCATGAATAAAGTTTAAAAATAAAATCAACTCTTTGCATCATGCATAACGTATAATAGTCACAACGTATAATATTCCTAACATGAATTCACAAAAAAAGAAAACCATGCAGAACGTATAATATGCCAAGAAGCACTGCATAAAGCGCCCTAATAACGATACATTTAAGGCTGAAATTGCTACGAATCGACATTTGTCAAAGAGTAACAAATGACTACAATTTCGAAAGGCCACCTTACTGTGATGATTTTAAGTCTGTAATTGCCTCAAATAAATTTATTTATTCTCAAAACGTTTGGACAACTGCATTTCAGCATGTCGTAGTCCACTTCATAATATCGTAATATGGTTGGCGACATTATTGTTACGGTAACTATGTTGCTGATATTATTTTAATGCATGAATGAAGTATGTATGTATGTATGTACCTACGAAAAGAATTTCCACAATTCCATCTACCGCTATCTAGCCGAGAGGCAGGCAGCCTAGTAAGCCTAGTGTGCGTGCGTAACACAGGCTGTGATGTCTGGTGACTAAGCCCCGGTTACACGAAGAGACGGCCGATTCAATCAATGTTCAAACACGTCACTTTTAGTGATCCGCATAGAGTTCCTTCCATACTGTCCACACAAAGTGACGTGTCTGATCATACTTTGACGTTGATTTTTTATTATTTCGTGCACTCGGCCCTTAGACTATAGGCTCGATGCGAGACATTTCTTATAAATTAATCTATTTCAGATTTTTAAAGCAGTGTTGCCAGGTATTCCTTTTTACCGAACTATTCGGCATTTCAGCCTGTTGTTTGCGGTTTATTATAAAAAAACACAGATCGAGTGGTTTAAGGTAACAAACGTGTCGAATGGTGCAACTAATAATTTTCGTGTACAAAATACCTTAACCAGGCAAAGTGCGGATTTTTTCCAATTTAATGCGGCTACCGTCGGCACCCATGTAAAACCGTTTGTCCCTTTCACAAGTAAACGCATTTTTTTATTGAAAATGCGGATTAAAACTACTAAGGCCTTTTGTTCTACTTAAGCCCTATCTAGCCTGATTTTATGACCTCCAGCTACCTGAAATCCGATGGTTAACTTTCGGTTACATTGCGTATTTACATGGTGTACCTGAAAGATAACTTTGGTATTTTTATAGCTGGAAGTGTTGCAAACGGGCATTAGTGAACAGATTTGACTAATCGGTTGCACGCCAAAAGGTTAACTCTTGATATGGCATCTAAATACCTTCGGAAATGCTACATATACTCCACTGGAAGTGGTTCAATACTTACAAGCAGTTGTATCTGGAAATCATGTGAAGACAGCCTCCGCTGGAACGTATCTCTATCTTTCGTCCTAGTTCGGCGAAATTTTAGGATAACCATTACTCAATTAACCTTTCATTTGATCTTTGGATTTATACAGGTACATATATTTATTTAAATGGGGACGCATCATTAAGTCCAAAAAGCACAAGGTCAAAAACCCACACCGTCCAAAATACTTACGAATACGGATATTTTTAATTGGGTTAGGTTAGATTATATGCATTTTATAATACACACGAAAAATATATACTTTTGGACGTTCTGGGTTTTGGACCTTATGCTTTTTGGACTTCATGAAGGCGACACATTTAAATGATATATTTTTTATAATTTCAATATTTTATTGAACATAAGAATCTGTATGTATTTTTTACTGTACAGGTTAATTTTACAAGTGTGTCGTCATAGCCAAATCTGAAACAGCGAAAACACTTTAAGGAGGCACAAGGCCGATTTTGATAAAACCTATAATTGCATTTTTAGATTCTTGAAATCACATTTTTTCTAGCCGGAAAAAATGCAGCCTTAGCCAATAGTGTCGCCTATAAGGAATAAATTCCGTGAAGTAATCTTATAAGTACGGCAAAGTGAATGAAAGTGTTGACTTTTAATTAACTGATTACACACACACTTACATACACTCTTACCTTTGTACACCCACACACCCACGCCTATTACATAACATAGTGCTTTGCTACCGTCTGCTAAGTTCAACGGAACGTTGTGCAGAATCGTATTCTTTTGCAGGATGTAGGAAATTTAATAATACAGTTATAGTTTTTATCAAAATCGGCCTAGTAACTACTTTCAGTATTTTTCGTTATTTCTTATAGTTTTGGATTTGGCCATGAAAGCACACTTGAAAAATTCACCTGTATAATATCAATATGGTAAAATATAAAAAAAAACAATTAGGTATAAGAATAAAAACAAACAAAAATTGAGAAATTAATCATATTTCGTTATCTGAGATATTGCCATAAAAGATAATTCATACAATAATTGAAATTATTTTTAGAGAAATAGATGTTCCTCGTAATCTAAATTAAATAAATACATGACAGAAAAAAAACAACAGGACAATTTTGGAAAGAGACAACCTTTTTTTAGAAACATTTCTATAATTATATAACAAATAAGTTTATTTACTAATTTTGATAAAATATAAGTATTATAGTTTTTGACAGGAATTTTGGATGCAAAGCAAATACATGTTCTGTATTGCCCTCCTTATTAAAAAGGAGGCACATATGTAGTTACCGACTTTTGAATAAGGAGGGCAGTGTAGGTACAGTAGGAGACAGATCAAAGTGTACATTTACACGCAAAGTATACATTCAAACCTTATCAAATATTACGAGCATAAAGAAACATCGTACAATTCAGACAACATTCAACTGGAAGTGGATTTGACTGTCTCCTACTACAAATTGTTTAGATTCTAAATTGTTCCTCAATATAATATATTTCTACTTAAACCCAATAAACCCAAATTAAGGTGGGCACGTAAGCATTAGAAAAATCAAACGGTAGTTTACTAATCATTAGAAAACCACTATTTAATTTTACTTGATATTTGGTATCCAATATCAGATAACAAAAATCTGTGTTGGCATGTTAATTTTTTTCGATAAATGTATTCTACAAACCACAGAGAAAACAAGATGTCTATGAAGATTTTCTTTTCACTTCTATGGTTGACTTTTCAAAATAACAAAAATGAGCAGACACAGATCTTTGTTGCCTGATATAAGTTATAAAATATCAATGAAATTGGCAAATCGGTTTTCAAATATTAAGTCACCTACGTTTGTATTAGCAGCATAGCTTACGGCTCGCCGTAGCAAACAAAAACAGGTATTTGAATGACTCCTAAATGGAAGAACAATATTTTTATTTTAAAATATTATCATTGATTTTATTTTGTGTAAGAGAAATAAAAATGTAATAGTAAACTAATGGAAGCCACTCATAATTGGTAATAAGGGATTACACTTTTATTTGCATGGGTCGGATGTGCATTTTGACCTGGGCCACCCCATGTCAAAATGCACATCCGACCCATGCAAATATTCTTGGTTACAACATACAAAAATGAATGGACTTTGAGGCATATATTGATAAGGAATGGTATGTTGGTTTTTGAAAAGCATTAGGAAGTTTTACAACCATGAATAGTGCTATAAACAAGAAAATCGTAAAAGAGCCAACGTAGTGTCTCTGTTTCAGATGAGGTAAAAATGCTTTTGTATGTCGGGCTGTTAAGATCGGGCTGTTAAGAACGGCCGGTTTGAAAACCGCTATTCCAATTAAATTGATATTTAATATCTAATATCAGGCAACAAATATCTGTGTCTGCACGCATTAGTTTTTTTGAAAAATTCAAACCGATTGAAATGAAACCAAAAAGAAAATGTTCATACGAATTTAGTTTTATCTGTGGTTTGACCCAGAATACATTTACCGGGAAAACAAAGACATGCAAATTTTTTTAAAAATGTCAAATGTTCAAAAAGACAGACTCGCGAGTCAGAGAGCGAGTCAGAGAGCCATTAGTTTTATAATGAATTCGTGGCTTAAAATAGGCCTGTACACATCAGAGACTACAAACGTAGTTAACTAATCATAAATCTTCTTAAGCGGGGCTTACGCGAACAATTTTGAAGAAAGATAACTTTTGAAAAACCTGTCGATGTGATCAGTGTTGTGTGTAGGGACATCCCTAGCAATTACTTAAATATAAATGTGAGGGTAGTTGGTGAAACTGCACGAACTACTCGGTGGCGAAGGCGAGCTGCTTCAGTTCTCCCGTGACCACGATTGGATGCAACTCCTTTCGAAACGTCGGGTTTAAGAAAGGTATTTAAAAGTTATCTTTCTTCAAAATTGTTCGCGTAAGCCCCGCTTAAGAACATTAATAATGTAGTTAACTAATCATTTGAAAACCACTGTTCCAATTTACTTGACATTTGATATATATTAATAGGCCAAACGTATCTATCTTTGTCTGCATGTCTACACAGTACATTTATTCACAGACAAAACAAAATGTGTATGAACATTATAATTTAGCTTTCATTCGATTCTGTTTATATTTATCAAAAGATATTTTTTTTCCGAAGCTGTACATTCGAAGTGCCCCACGTGACATGAAGCAAACGTTTATATGTCACATTGTATGAGACTGCTGCACCGCTTCACCAGGCCCGGCGCTGCATGTCAGGACGGTACCACCTCCTCTCCAGCACTTCAGCTGCTTTGAAGAGATCCGGAAAAAAGTAGAAAGGACATATCAGGGCTTTGAAGTTTGTAATTTAGTAAATAAAGGGAATTATCGTAACGAATGAATTAAGGGATGCATGTCTGCAGATGTCCATACATACATAGACATAGGACAACTTAAATACATACACATATTCACATACAGGGTTCAAATGAATAAAGTAAAACTCAATGATAAAAAAAGCACATTCATATAATAAGCATATAACATGAAACATGTATGTCTGAAGATATTTTACTGAGATTATTTGTGATGAAGGAAAATAAAGAGATTCTAGTAATGGTAAACATGGTATGGTAAGATGTGCTGAGTTTGGCAAATCAGAATAAAGGGGGACGCATCATAAAGTCCAAAAAGCACAAGGTCCAAAACCCATACCGTCCAAAATACTGACGAATACAGATATTTTTAATTGGGTTAGGTTAGGTTAGTTCAGGTTAGGTCAGTTTAGGTTAGGTTAGGTTAGATTACATGCATTTTATAACACACATGAAAAATACATACTTTTTGACGCTCTGGGTTTTGGACTTTACGCTTTTGGACTTTATGAAGGCGACCCGAATATAGAACACAAGAAACAACAACTCTCAACATGACCCGCTTAAAACATGAAAGATCATGTTCATAAAGTGAAGGTCCTGGCAGGGCACATAATTCCTTCGGAATTGCGATGTGTCAGGCTAATATCATAACAGAGGGTGTGGAATTCGCCATCCTTGTCATTATATAAAAAACTCCTAAGTACCTATTAAGATACACCTATTTTAACAGAAGCAGATGAACTTAAATAACCATGGTTTCAAAAAGAGGTTAAACGTAGCCCTAGCTCAACAGAATCCAGTTCAATTAAGCCATCTTCAATTTACATATAGTTCAATGTAGCCGCGCAGAAATAATATTCAGTTTAATGTTGGCGTGCTCAAATAACATAATTTCAATGCAAGAATGCTAATATCACATGCATCTCGATGTAGTAGTACTCAAATAAAATCCATCTCAATATTGGCGTTTTAAAATCAAATCTATTTCAATGAAGCTGTGTGCTCAAATAAAATCCATCTCAATGTAGCCGTATTAAAAATAGTTCCAGTTCAATGTAGCTGTGTGCTCAATTAACATCCATCTCAATGTAATCGTACTCAAATAAAATCCATCTCAATGTAGCCATGCTTAAAATAAATCCAGTTCAATGTAGCTGCGTGCTCAATTAACATCCATCTCAATGTAATCGTACTCAAATAAAATCAATCTCAATGTAGCCGTGCTTAAAATTAATCCAGTTCAATGTAGCTGCGTGCTCAATTAATATCCATCTCAATGTAATCGTACTCAAATAAAATCTATCTCAATGTAGCCGTGCCTTAAAGAAAATCAGTTCAATGTAGCTGTGTGCTCGAATAACATCCATCTCAATGTAATCGTACTCAAATAAAATCCATCTCAATGTAGCCGTGCCTTAAATAAAATCAGTTCAATGTAGCTTTGTGCTCAAATAACACCCATCTCATCCATCTCAATGTAGCCGTGCCTTAAAGAAAATCAGTTCAATGTAGCTGTGTGCTCAATTAACATCCATCTCAATGTAATCGTACTCAAATAAAATCCATCTCAATGCAGCCGTGCTTAAAAGAAAACCAGTTCAATGTACCTGTGTGCTCAAATAACATTCATCTCAATGTAATTGCTCAAGTAAGATCCATCTCAATATAATCGTACTCAAATAAAATCCATCTCAATGTAGCCGAGCTTAAAAGAAAATCAGTTCAATGTAGCTGTATGCTCAAATAACATCTATCTCAATGTAGCCGTGCCTTAAAAAAAATCAGTTCAATGTAGCTGTGTGCTCAAAAAACATCCATCTCAATGTAATCGTACTCAAATAAAATCCATCTCCATGTAGCCGTGCCTTAAAGAAAATCAGTTCAATGTAGCTGTGTGCTCGAATAACATCCATCTCAATGTAATCGTACTCAAATAAAACCCATCTCAATGTAGCCGTGCTTAAAATTAATCCAGTTCAATGTAGCTGCGTGCTCAATTAATATCCATCTCAATGTAATCGTACTCAAGTAAATCTATCTCAATGTAGCCGTGCCTTAAAGAAAATCAGTTCAATGTAGCTGAGTGCTCAAATAACATCTATCTCAATGTAATTGCTCAAATAACATACATCTCAATGTAATCGTACTCAAATAAAATCCATCTCAATGTAGCCGTGCTTAAAATTAATCCAGTTCAATGTAGCTGCGTGCTCAATTAATATCCATCTCAATGTAATCATACTCAAATAAAATCCATCTCCATGTAGCCGTGCCTTAAAGAAAATCAGTTCAATGTAGCTGTGTGCTCGAATAACATCCATCTCAATGTAATCGTACTCCAATAATATCAATCTCAATGTAATCGTACTGAAATAAAATCCATCTCAATGTAGCCGTGCTTAAAATCAATCCCGTTCAATGTAGCTGAGTGCTCAAATAACATCTATCTCAATGTAATTGCTCAGATAACATACATCTCAATGTAATCGTACTCAAATAAAATCCATCTCAATGTAGCCGTGCTTAAAATCAATCCAGTTCAATGTAGCTGCGTGCTCAATTAATATCCATCTCAATGTAATCGTACTCAAATAAAATCAATCTCAATGTAGCCGTGCTTAAAATAAATCCAGTTCAATGTGTAGCTGTGTGCTCAATTAACATCCATCTTAATGTAATCGTACCAAAATAATATCCATCTCAATGTAGCCGTGCCTTAAAAAAATCAGTTCAATGTAGCTGTATGCTCAAATAAGATCCATCTCACTGTAGCCGTGCCTTAAAGAAAATCAGTTCAATGTAGCTGAATGCTCCAATAACATCTATCCCAATGTAATTGCTCAAATAACATACATCTCAATGTAATCGTACTGAAATAAAATCCATCTCAATGTAGCCGTGCTTAAAATCAATCCAGTTCAATGTAGCTGCGTGCTCAATTAATATCCATCTTAATGTAATCGTACTCAAATAAAATCCATCTCAATGTAGCCGTGCTTAAAATCAATCCAGTTCAATGTAGCCGTGCCTTAAAGAAAATCAGTTCAATGTAGCTGAGTGCTCAAATTACATCTATCCCAATCTAATTGCTCAAATAACATACATCTCAATGTAATCGTACTGAAATAAAATCCATCTCAATGTAGCCGTGCTTAAAATCAATCCAGTTCAATGTAGCTGCATGCTCAATTAATATCCATCTTAATGTAATCGTACTCAAATAAAATCCATCTCAATGTAGCCGTGCTTAAAATCAATCCAGTTCAATGTAGCTGCGTGCTCAATTAATATCCATCTCAATGTAATCGTACTCAAATAAAATCCATCTCCATGTAGCCGTGCCTTAAAGAAAATCAGTTCAATGTAGCTGTGTGCTCGAATAACATCCATCTCAATGTAATCGTACTCAAATAAAATCCATCTCAATGTAGCCGTGCTTAAAATTAATCCAGTTCAATGTAGCTGCGTGCTCAATTAATATCCATCTCAATGTAATCGTACTCAAGTAAATCTATCTCAATGTAGCCGTGCCTTAAAGAAAATCAGTTCAATGTAGCTGAGTGCTCAAATAACATCTATCTCAATGTAATTGCTCAAATAACATACATCTCAATGTAATCGTACTCAAATAAAATCCATCCCAATGTAGCCGTGCTTAAAATTAATCCAGTTCAAAGTAGCGGCGTGCTCAATTAATATCCATCTCAATGTAATCATACTCAAATAAAATCCATCTCCATGTAGCCGTGCCTTAAAGAAAATCAGTTCAATGTAGCTGTGTGCTCGAATAACATCCATCTCAATGTAATCGTACTCCAATAAAATCCATCTCAATGTAATCGTACTGAAATAAAATCCATCTCAATGTAGCCGTGCTTAAAATCAATCCAGTTCAATGTAGCTGAGTGCTCAAATAACATCTATCTCAATGCAATTGCTCAGATAACATACATCTAAATGTAATCGTACTCAAATAAAATCCATCTCAATGTAGCCGTGCTTAAAATCAATCCAGTTCAATGTAGCTGCGTGCTCAATTAATATCCATCTCAATGTAATCGTACTCAAATAAAATCAATCTCAATGTAGCCGTGCTTAAAATAAATCCAGTTCAATGTGTAGCTGTGTGCTCAATTAACATCCATCTTAATGTAATCGTACCAAAATAATATCCATCTCAATGTAGCCGTGCCTTAAAAAAATCAGTTCAATGTAGCTGTATGCTCAAATAAGATCCATCTCACTGTAGCCGTGACTTAAAGAAAATCAGTTCAATGTAGCTGTGTGCTCGAATAACATCCATCTCAATGTAATCGTACTCAAATAAAATCCATCTCAATGTAGCCGTGCTTAAAATTAATCCAGTTCAATGTAGCTGCGTGCTCAATTAATATCCATCTCAATGTAATCGTTCTCAAATAAAATCCATCTCCATGTAGCCGTGCCTTAAAGAAAATCAGTTCAATGTAGCTGTGTGCTCGAATAACATCCATCTCAATGTAATCGTACTCAAATAAAATCCATCTCAATGTAGCCGTGCTTAAAATTAATCCAGTTCAATGTAGCTGCGTGCTCAATTAATATCCATCTCAATGTAATCGTACTCAAGTAAATCTATCTCAATGTAGCCGTGCCTTAAAGAAAATCAGTTCAATGTAGCTGAGTGCTCAAATAACATCTATCTCAATGTAATTGCTCAAATAACATACATCTCAATGTAATCGTACTCAAATAAAATCCATCTCAATGTAGCCGTGCTTAAAATTAATCCAGTTCAATGTAGCTGCGTGCTCAATTAATATCCATCTCAATGTAATCATACTCAAATAAAATCCATCTCCATGTAGCCGTGCCTTAAAGAAAATCAGTTCAATGTAGCTGTGTGCTCGAGTAACATCCATTTCAATGTAATCGTACTCCAATAAAATCCATCTCAATGTAGCCGTGCTTAAAATCAATCCAGTTCAATGTAGCTGCATGCTCAATTAATATCCATCTCAATGTAATCGTACTCAAATTAAATCCATCTCCATGTAGCCGTGCCTTAAAGAAAATCAGTTCAATGTAGCTGTGTGCTCGAATAACATCCATCTCAATGTAATCGTACTCAAATAAAATCCATCTCAATGTAGCCGTGCTTAAAATAAATCCAGTTCAATGTAGCTGCGTGCTCAATTAATATCCATCTCAATGTAATCGTACTCAAGTCAATTCATCTCAATGTAGCCGTGCCTTAAAGAAAATCAGTTCAATGTAGCTGAGTGCTCAAATTACATCTATCCCAATGTAATTGCTCAAATAACATACATCTCAATGTAATCGTACTGAAATAAAATCCATCTCAATGTAGCCGTGCTTAAAATCAATCCAGTTCAATGTAGCTGCATGCTCAATTAATATCCATCTCAATGTAATCGTACTCAAATAAAATCCATCTTCATGTAGCCGTGCCTTAAAGAAAATCAGTTCAATGTAGCTGCGTGCTCAATTAATATCCATCTCAATGTAATCGTACTCATGTAAAACTATCTCAATGTAGCCATGCCTTAAAGAAAATCAGTTCAATGTAGCTGAGTGCTCAAATAACATCTATCTCAATGTAATTGCTCAGATAACATACATCTCAATGTAATCGTACTCAAATAAAATCCATCTCAATGTAGCCGTGCTTAAAATCAATCCAGTTCAATGTAGCTGCGTGCTCAATTAATATCCATCTCAATGTAATCGTACTCAAATAAAATCAATCTCAATGTAGCCGTGCTTAAAATAAATCCAGTTCAATGTAGCTGCGTGCTCAATTAATATCCATCTCAATGTAATCGTACTCAAATAATATCCATCTCAATGTAGCCGTGCCTTAAAAAAATCAGTTCAATGTAGCTGTATGCTCAAATAAGATCCATCTCACTGTAGCCGTGCCTTAAAGAAAATCAGTTCAATATAGCTGAGTGCTCAAATAACATCTATCCCAATGTAATTGCTCAAATAACATACATCTCAATGTAATCGTACTGAAATAAAATCCATCTCAATGTAGCCGTGCTTAAAATCAATCGAGTTCAATGTAGCTGCGTGCTCAATTAATATCCATCTCAATGTTATCGTACTCAAATAAAATCCATCTCCATGTAGCCGTGCCTTAAAGAAAATAAGCTCAATGTAGCTGTGTGCTCGAATAACATCCATCTCAATGTAATCGTACTCAAATAAAATCCATCTCAATGTAGCCGTGCTTAAAATAAATCCAGTTCAATGTAGCTGCGTGCTCAATTAATATCCATCTCAATGTAATCGTACTCAAGTCAATCTATCTCAATGTAGCCGTGCCTTAAAGAAAATCAGTTCAATGTAGCTGAGTGCTCAAATAACATCTATCTCAATGTAATTGCTCAGATAACATACATCTCAATGTAATCGTACTGAAATAAAATCCATCTCAATGTAGCCGTGCTTAAAATTAATCCAGTTCAATGTAGCTGCGTGCTCAATTAATATCCATCTCAATGTAATCGTACTCAAATAAAATCCATCTCAACAAAGCCGTGCTTAAAAGAAAATCAGTTCAATGTAGCTGTGAGCTCAAATAACATCCATCTCAATGTAGTCGTACTCAAAAATTATCCATCTCAATGTAGCCGTGCCTTCAAGAAAATCAGTTCAATGTAGCTGTGTGCTCAAATAACATTCATCTCAATGCAATCGTACTCAAATAAAATCCATCTCAATGTGGCTGTGCTTAAAAGAAAATCAGTTCAATGTAGCTGTGTGCTCAATTAGAATCCATCTCAATGTAATCGTACTCAAATAGAATCCATATCAATGTAACCGTGCCTTAAAAAATCAGTTCAATGTAGCTGTGTGCTCAATCAGAATCCATCTCGATATAGCCGTGCCTTAAGGAAAATCAGTTCAATGTAGCTGTGTGCTCAATTAATATCCATCTCAATGTAATCGTACTCAAGTCAATCTATATCAATGTAGCCGTGCCTTAAAGAAAATCAGTTCAATGTAGCTGAGTGCTCAAATAACATCTATCTCAAAGTAATTGCTCAAATAACATACATCTCAATGTAATCGTACTCAAATAAAATCCATCTCAACGTAGCCGTGCTTAAAAGAAAACCAGTTCAATGTAGCTGTGAGTTCAAATAACATCCATCTCAATGTTATCGTACTCAAATAAAATCTAACTCAATGTAGCCATGCCTTAAAGAAAATCAGTTCAATGTAGCTGTGTGCTCAAATAACATCCATCTCAATGTAATCGTACTCAAATAAAATCTATCTCAATGTAGCCGTGCTTAAAAGAAAATCAGTTCAATGTAGCTGTTCATTAATGACATCCTGTTCAATGTAGCTGTGAACAAATAACATCCATGTCAATGAAGCTGTGTGCTCAAATAACATCCATCTCAATGCAGCTATGCTCAAAATACATCCATCTCTACGTAGCCGTGTTTAAAAGAAAACTAGTTCAATGTAGCTGTGCATTAATAATATCCAGTTCAACATACCCATGATAAAAAAACACCCATTTTAATTTTGCCGTGATCAAATAAAATCCAGTTCAATGTAGCCATTCTCAAATAACATACACTGAAAATAGATGGACTCAAATAGTACAGTTAAAATAGATGGGACTCCATTAACAGCTCGTAAAATAGGGAGTTCAATCTAATCCATCCCCAAACATTCAATTTAATGTAGCAATGATCAAAGAACATCCAGTTCAATATAGTGCTCTATTAGGATACAATGTTTGTTGGCAGAGTAGTCAGGTTTACAAACCAAGCGGTTCAGTGCTGAGGAAGATGTAGCCTGTGCTCGAATAACATCTTTGGAATATATTGTAGCTGGAAACCGATTCCACTATAATATTCCATTGTTCAAATATGAAAGTTCAATCTCGATAGCTCAGCAATAGTCCGCAAAACAGTGAAGAAAACCCATAATTGTATAGTATGTATAAATAAATGTACCACGGCTACATGTTCCTTGCTAAGTATAAGCGTGGATAGAAACACGTACATGTGGCACAATGTATTTCTGTTCGATTAATTAAAAAAAATGAGTCGACCTGTAATCGTGTAGAGCCAGCCTGTGATGTATTCCAGTAGAATATCCAGATAAGTTTTGAAACAGTTCTTCTTTTCTGTGATTTTGTAACTAGCTAAATTTTAAAAGAATAAAAAAACAGGTTCGTCACCCAGCATGATAATTCCGAAATTGCCGGAACCATCTTGTCCCCTCCACCTGTGAATTGCAACACATTAGTAATGTTAATATACATACAGCACAGTAAGGCTGGAGTGCACCATCGCTGGTTAACGTTAATGACTTTATTAAGATATGTCTGTCCTTAGTTAATGAGATATGAAGAAAGAAGACGGATACATCTTTAGTAATAACATTAACGGTAGCCAGAGATGCTGCACTGAAGCCTAAGTATAAATAATGCAAAAATGCAAGCGCAATATAAAAATGTCCTGGCATGCCACCTAATTTTAATGTGGTGTAGAGGGCTATGTCATGAATGCAGGTATGGTATGAGCCATAAATATCTATTCAGGCAGAATTCGTGGGAATAACTCGAGCTACAGAGGAAATCAAAAAACAGATATGAATGATCTCAGACAGCACATCTGTATTAAATAACAAATTTAACTCGGGCCTAATTCTAGAATGTTATTGCGCCCTAGAATAAGTAGCGAGAAACAATCATGTAACTCTGCAGTAAATAAGAGGACACAGTGGCTCCTTAGGCAATAACGCTGCAGACGAAATGGCCTAAAAAGGACCCAGTACTGTATAACGGATCCAGAACCGATAGAGACTATACCCCTCATTCAATTCAAAAACTGGCTACAGGATAGAACTAAGATGCTTCATACTACCGGATGGAAATGCTTGGTAGGCTGCAGGCAGGCCAGAGGTCGTCCCATCCCTCAATAAGCACTTCACGCACAAGCTATTGCATCTGAAAAGGAATGATCAACGCACAATGGTGGGAACGATAATAAAACATTATTCGCTCAACAAACACCTCGACAGTTTGGGGGGTTACTGACAGCCCTCTATGTGGTGGCTGCATAGACACAACGGAAAGAACCTCCCATGTACTGTTGGAGTGTGGATCCCTAACAGAGGCCTATGAGAATTTAAAGGGTATGCTGCACTTCTGGGATCAGCTGGGATAGCTCACAGAGTCTCTTTTGTTACGCACAATGGCCTCCCTGTGTTACGTGCATTTCCCGACGTCTCGAAGTGCAACCAGCATTCGACGAGAGTATGATATTGGCGGTGGCATTGGCATCTGTCACCGAACGCGTCCACAGGTTGCGGATAGTGTACGGGCCCTCAGATATGAGGTCTAACCGTCCGCGACTGTGTGCGGACAATTTGGCGGTCATTCTCGAAGGGTGCTGGGGCTCTCATGGCTGGGTCTCTATAAAATTGCACTAAACTATAGATCAAAACAAAGTCGGGAACTGGAGCGGGTGTCTTCTCCCGAGATGCGAACATTAACATCTCAACAACCCTAGGCGCCTTTAACACCATATTTTAGGCAGAATGTGTGGGAATAACTCGAGCCGCAGAGGCAATCAAAACCAGAAAGATGCATGACTATCAGATTAGAATTATCTCAGATAGCGCATCTGTACTAAATGTACTGTTAATTTCATGTGTTTAAAATTTTCTGTTTGAAAATTTTATTTCTATGTTGAAATACTTAAATTATTTATTTATCTTAAATACTATTTACTATGCTGTATGGCCAAAAAAGTAAATAAAGGATTTGATTTGATTTGATTTGATTTGATTAAACGCACTGAAAAACAACAAAGTTATCTCGGGCTTAATTCTAGAATGTCATTGCGCCCTAGACGAAGTAGCGAAAAACAATCATGTAACTCTGCAGTGGATAAGAGAACACAGTGGCTCTGTGGGGAATGACGCTGCAGATGAAATGGCCAAAAGAGGATCCAGTACAGTACTAACGGGCCCAGAACCGATAGTGCGTGCCTATACAACTTAGTCAATTTAAAAACTGGCTAGAGGATAGAAAGATGCTTCACAATACAGGATGGAAACACCTGGTAGATTGCAGGAAGGCTAGAGAGGTCATCTCATCCCTCAATAAGCGACTCACGCACAAGCTTTTGCATCTGAATAGAAATGATCCACGCACAATGGCGGAAACAATGACAGGACATGGTTTACTCAACAAACACCTCCTTAACCTGGGGGTAACGGACAGCCCTCTATGTCGTGGCTGCATGGAGACAACGGAAACAACCGCCCATGTACTGTTGGAGTGCAAGAGTGTGACCGACCAACGGGCGCAGACTCTGGGAGCACTGGGATCCCTTACAGAGGCGTGTGGGAATGTAAAGGGTATGCTGGGCTTCCGGGACGAGCTTGGATGGCTCACATAGTCACTTTTGTTACGCAGAATGGCCTCTCTGTGAAGAAGACTTAGCGCGGAAAATATTTTGCCCAACTAACTTACTAACTAACAAGGATGGGACCTCAAGCGCCTGAACGAATGTGGCTATACAACTGTGGTGCAGGCCGATGACATCACGATTTTGATCAGCGGCAAATCAGAAAAAACTACTTTGTAATATTATGAGATCAGCCCTAAGAATCGTGGAAGACCGGTGTGGATAGAACAGACTCTTAGTAAATCCAAACAAGACAGAACTAGTTCTGAACAAGAGAAAGTTAGCAGACATGGACCTGCCGAGGTACTTTGGTACAAAATTAGAAATCTCAACTGAAGTCAAATACCTGGGAGTAATCCTTGGGGGTAAGCTGAACTAGAACAAACACTTTGACGTGTTTATTTTGTATATAGAAGGTGTGGATATCTTTCTGGCAATACAAGAGAATGCTAGGGAAGAGCTGGGGCCTAAAACCCCCTATAACACGCTTGCTGCATACTGCTGTAATCCGCGCAATTATAGCATATGGAGCAATAGCATTGTGGCCAATAACAGATCTGATCACCGTGAAGGCTAAATTACAAAGTTTCCAACGCCTCGCATGTGTAGCCACGACAGGCTACATGCGTACAACCCCCACGCAGGCACTGGGAGTCATGTTCAACCTGCAACCCTTACACCTACACGTACAGCAGGAAGCAGCCATGTCAGCTTTCAAGCTAAGAGCTGCAGGATTGTGGAAACAAAGCTATCGAACTCCACATACACGGATCATGGAAGAGGCCTTGAAGGACCAACCCATGCTCGCAGCAATAAGTGACAGAATTCCTATAAACCACATCTTTGTGAAACACTATGACATCCAACTAATTGAAGGAGACACTGACCAATCTGGGGTGAAGGAAATTAGAATCTATACAGATAGATCAATGACAGAGAAAGGAACTGGGGCAGGTGCCTTCTTCCGGGATGTGAACATCAACATCTCAACAACCCTAGGCGCTCTCAACTCCATATTCCAGGCAGAATGCATGGGCATTATCAAGGTGGCAGAACCAAAAAAAACAGAAATATGTGTGACTACCAGATTAAAAACAGAGTGTGCGTTCTATATGCACTAAAAAACAGAAAAGTAAACTAGGGGCTGTACTGAACGTGTAGGAGTAATAATATAATCATTATGCCCTGGAATAAGTTGCAAAAAACAACCGAACAATTCTACAATGGATATAGGGACACAGTGGTTCACTGGTAGACGAACTGGCCAAAAGAGGACCCAGCACAGTACCGACAGGTCCAGAACCCATTGTACCTTTACCCTTCAGCCAAATTAAAAACTGGTTTCAGGAAAGAACAAAGATGCAATACAATACCGCATGAAAAGTTCTGGTAGACTGCAGGCAGGCCAGAGAGGTCATCCCCTCCCTCAGTAAGCGCGTCACGCATAAACTATTACATATGAAAAGGATTGATAGAATGTTTTCCTAAGCCAAGTTAAAAATAAGGCAACACAGCAAAGCATAGAAGCTCTTACCGCTACAGCAAAAGACCATTACTTCGCTTTGGAAAGCAACCAAGCACCTCAAACATCCACAAGTTGCAACTGCCCTCCTACAGCAAGCAGGAGGCCAATGGGCGAGAAGTGACAAAGAAAAAGAAAAAGTCGATGCATTCTCTTCCGGGGCATATACAAACTAAACCAAAGTGATGACTCGAACTTTGTTGTGATGATCAAAAGTGATGATTAAAGTGATTTTGAGATGTTGCTAGACATATAATTTGGCAGACAGGTGAAATCGTAGAAAGTCAATGGAGACAGTTAATGTAACTAAAGGGCGAGCGAAAGGGGTGACGTGGTTTATTTTATATTCTGTGTCCTCTTGTTGCAGTGTCAAAGTCAAATTTGGCATGCGATCTATGGCTGCCGCTGACGGCGCTCACGGCCTAGCCATGAGCACCGCACTTGAACGATGATGTCATCGTCATGTCATACCTATTACATAATATTATAAAATTTAATATATTTTAAATGTTATACAATACTGCGTTTCAGAGCATTGTCAGCACAATTCAGTCCAACTGTATCCACATTCAGCGTTTGAGCGCAATTCGGAGCAAAACCTAGATGAAGGTATTCTAATAACCGTAGCCACAACAAAGAAACTGTTGAGTCATCCATCAAATAGATCCGCATAAAGCCCCAGGTTTTGACCTTATAACTGCAAAGGTGCTGAAAGAATTGCCAAAAAAAGAAATTGTATTTTTCAATAGCATTACAAGAGTCTCTCATTTTCCGAGTACTACCCTAGCCCCTACTAGGCCCGGGTTGGTACCATCGCTTTGGATGTAAAGATGGTCGAAACTTCAATGACAAATTGTCCGTGTTTTCCATCAAGTTCAATGTAGCCTACTAATAAAGAAAAATAATGGCGTCAAGAAGGCAGTCCAGGGCTAATATGATGGTGGGTGGTAGTAGGCATCCATGTCCAGTAAAAATGTGTTTTCCTCTCGATTTTCAGTAAGCTGAATGAAAACTGTCCCCGAACTCCAGCTGGAAGTCCTAAGTTATAATGCAATCAAACATACAAGCAGAAGTTCCACAAAACTTGACTTTGTTTAAAAAATATCAAAATCTGATTTCCCAACATATGCAGACATCCTTAATTAGACAATAATGTCCGTGTTTGCGTTGTCGTATATCTATGAGCAGAATTGTGTACTATAAAACGTAAAGATAAATCTGAAATTATGCAATTAACACTATATTAATGACTGATACTGCTGCCAGCTGGAGATGAATACCTCTATTACAAATTGTCTAAATATCCAATAGTCACTAAGCATATCGAATGGTCAAAGAGTGTGTGAGTTGGTTGAGTGGTAAATGTACAGGAGTTCAGAAATTCAGTTCAGGTTCACATACCAGCACCCAACCCAGCGTCTCCCAATACAGCCATCCTGATGTCAGTATTCCATTTCAAACCTCCATTTAACCCTGTTAATGATACATAAAATATCCTTCTTTCATCCGGTTTCACAAAGACACAAAGGCTGTTTTTTTAACTGCCAGTGTTCTTTGCCCCTGGGCCAATGCTATTTAAACTCCTTACTCCTTGTAACAGATGCTGATCCACTGTGATTGTGGAGCGTCTACCAACAAGATTTTTTTTTTTTATAGTACGGTGGTTTTGCCTTGCTCACTTTTTCATCAGCCATAACCCGGCCCAACATCTCTGTACAATTTGGTACTAACCTGTAAAAACGTGGAGCAAGAACCCATACGCAGCAGCGGTCAAACGGTTTACCGTCATCATCGATCATCATGCATCCTGAGCGGGTAACTGCACCGGCAGCGCCTCCGAACCGCGCTGGTTACCTCTCAGCGATGGCAGTTCTACAACCAGGAGGCCATGAAACAGATTCCATAAGAAACCTATTTTACTTTCACTCCACGAACAACATAAATAATTATTGTAAATACATAATGGCAAAAAAACCTATAATTCTATATTTTTCTACTTGTCTTCTTCCCATACAGTCTTGGCTAGGCTACCCCAAGGATAACTCATTTAAATTTTTGGAGTGGAGGGTGTGGGTCATGTTGCACTGAAACTATTGGTTAGAGTCCAACTTAAAGTTGTCACACCAAAACAATACAATAAAGGAGAAATCCTTGCATACCACCTAAGTTTCTTTCGAATATGGTGTTATGGATTAATCCTAGTTCTAGTAAATATGACAGTAGGCAGTACAAAAGGCATTAAGAGGACAATGAGGTGATTGAGTTCCATACAATGGCTTGTACCTCTTTTGTCAGTTAAATTAAGATTTTTTTTTCGTAATATTGCACATTCAATAAATCAATTGAGAGTTACGTCTGTAGGTTTTGTTTCTTTTGATAACTTATCTTAAATCCATTACATAAGCTTCTAAAGATTTGTATAAAAATGTTTAAGAGCCTATAAATATATATATAAGAGTTTAGTTATCAAAAAAATCAAAATGTAGAGACGTAGCTCTCAGTTGGTTTTTTTTTAATGTGCAAAATTTCAGAAAAATATTTATTAATTTGACTAAGGAATTATGACGAGCCATTGTATGGACCTCGATCATCTCATTATCCTCCTAACCATCAATTTAATTTTGAAATTTTATTGAATTTTCAATTTGAGTATATTGGGCACGCTTCTTGTGTCACAATATGTTCCAAAACTCCATAAAATATGCATTACTTGCAATTTATACTTTATGTGCATATTTTCTGAAAATAGGGCTTAGAATATTTGATAAAACAGAATTTAGTAAGTATCAAAATGTACATTTACCTTGATAACATATCGGTAATCACAAAAGTTAGATTTCACCCTGCTGTTATTTTGAGTGAGCTGAATGGCTAAAAACAGAAACAGTTCTAATTAGTATATGTAGGGTCAGGTGAATTTCCTCAGGATGTTTTCCTTCACTGTTAACGACAAAATGATGATTAAATAATTTTTAGGTTAAAAAAAATCTGTAAGCTTCGAAAATGCAATAAGGTTATTTACATACCACACATGCTAAACGGATTTATTTTTACCTTTACATTTATTAACAACTAAGGAAATGAAGGCTAAATTCTTTCCTAAAGGAACCCTGCAAGATTGCTCCACTTCAAGGTATGTATGGTGATTTAGACGTCACGACAATATCCAGCAATTTCCGGCAACCCATGTTATCGGCAACCATTGACCATTAGTGGAGCAATTTGTTGGTGATGGACGATGTTACTCTTGTTGCCGTAGTTGCTGGAAAAGCTTTGATAATAATGCATGTTAAATAAAAGAATGTGGGTGCTTCCGTATCATGAAAAATAAGTGTAAATATTACTGCCTGTGTAGAAAAATAAGCTTACATGGGTCGTTCTACGGTATTTGATTTCAGAGAGTATTCAATCATATCGTTTGTGTTTTAAATATTAGAATGTCCAAAAAAATTATATAAGTAGATATCTATGTATTGTTTAACCTACACATACACTTGAAAAATAATAAAATTTATTTCCGAAAAAAAATAAAGTCACGATTATGTCACTACTCTGGCTCGTCTTTTCATCAGATTGCTAGAGAAAAAGTTCAGTAAATTCAAAACGTTCAACTTGTTCCTGTCTAAGCCTAATTATTTTTAACTGTTATTAATTCCCTTATTGATTTTCTAAACAATAATACACGAAAAATAACATTTTAGTCGATTTTTTTTCGTTTTTATAAGCGTCCTTTGGTTACACGTCTCTTCCTCTGGCATTTTTCCGAATTTAAAAACTCCCGCAAAAACGTTGAAAACGATAGCTTTTGACAGGTTAGCAATACTGGCTTGTCGTGAAGTTAGCAGCAGACTACGAAATGTGTTCTGTTTGACAGTGTAAATCTCAGTCAGCCGCATGTTGCTTAGAAGTGAGGTTATGTCTTGGTGAAGGTGGTCTTTCTTCTGGTAAGCATAAATAAATCAATACAAAAATGTCGCTTTTACAGTGATAACCTATCAAGACATTTGGATGCTTTATTTACATAAACTAATTGCTAAAACGATTTGAGTAGTATGTTTGGTGATATTTCGTGATTTGTGTAAATCTGTCACTCCTCTGGCGTCTCTCCTGTGGCTTCGTTTGTGCCAGAGGAGAGACAATTTCGCCAGGGGAGGGACAACTATAATAATGTGACTCGTTTTTATTTTGTGTATGCATACATTTTATTACTATTAACATTTTGTTATAGGTAAAACGATAGACAAGGAATATGGCGAAAACAAAAAAAAACAAACTCGTGAAGAAAGGTTAGAAAAGAAGAGAATAGCTGAACGATTGCAGTATCAGCGCCTAAAAATTATCCTGTTAAGCATGCTCAATTACAGGAAAAGGAAAGGAAGTGCTACCTAAATAAGAAGAAAAAGCGAACGGCTAAATCAATAAAAAATATGACCCCCAGAGAACAACGTGCGATAAGAAAGGTATGGGCCGAAAAAACTAGAAAGCGAAGGGCTCGTATTGATCTCCAAAATCCATCTGTTGCTCCTGCTACACCACCTTGCTCTGATGAAGAAATGCCGCCACTACAGCCAGTAGATAACAGAATTGAGGCAGCCAGAAAGCGATCCGAAAGACAACGTAGAACTAGAAACCGCTTAATATTAAAACAACAAGAAGAAATAGAAAGACTGAAAAAGGAAGTTAGATGTTATAAGAAAAAAATGTTTAGGTTTAAAAAAATTAAAGAAAATCTTACACCGAATACAAGTTACAAAATGGTCGAAAAGATGGATGCGAATCAAGTAAAAAAAAGGTTACTTTTTGGGGAGGTTCTTAAAGAGCAATTGAAAGAAAACTTGAAAAGTGTAAAATCTGACAAGGAAAACAAGTTGTTTAGAAGAGTTGTGAGTGGCAAAATAACAAAAAAATTCAATGTTTTTGATAATATGAACATTAAAGCTATGCGACCCGGTAGAGAGAGCTTGTTGGACCTAAGCCGAAAGAGAAGAATTGATAAAACCAGTGAAGAAACAAAACAACAAGTTGTTAATTTTCTAGAAGAAGACTGTAACAGCAGATTGTGTCCCGGTAAAAGAGATTGTATAACTAGAAAGAAAGAAAGAAAACAGAAGAGACTGCTACTGGACAACATGAAAAATTTACATAAAAAGTTCCTTGTTTCAAAAGAAAAGAAAATCAGCTACTCACTTTTTTGTAAATTGCGACCATTTTGGATAGTGGAACCACATGTCAACGAGTGTGACACGTGCCTTTGCACTATCCATGAAACATGGACCTAACGCTACAAAGTTTAAGCCAAGCAAACATTTTGTCCACAAGTAATCACCAGATGCTGCTCGTAAACCTATGTTGTGACCGATACAACGAGCAATGTTTGTCAAGAAATTGTACAGATTGTAATCGCCATACCCTGACATGCAAAGAGTTTGATAATTCAACCTTAATCAAACACAAAAAATGGATTGCTGCTGTCGAAGAAATTGAAGATCCTAAAACAAAAAAATCGTCTCGGACGCAACTAAGCCTGCACACGGTCGTGGTGTACACAAAAGAATTCACAGATTGCTTCTGCACCATATCAACGAATCTAAACCACAATGTTTCAGCGATAATGGCTCACCTACAACCTGTGCTGCACTCGCTGCCGTTCACTATTGAAAATGTACATTTCTTAAGTGATGGTCCCGTGACGCAGTATCGTAATAAGTACATGTTCTTTTTCCTGGCCTGTTTGTTGCAGAACATCTATCCAAATATATGTTACTACACTTGGAACTACCACGAGGCAGGTCATGGCAAGGGAGCCCCTGACGGTGTAGGGGCTGTGTGCAAGAGAACTGCCGATAAACTAGTCGCAACTGGTAAAGATATTTCGTCCATCACTGATTTTGCTAAAGCAATTGAGAACAACTGCGACGGCATAAAAACGTTCATAATTACCGATAACGATATTCAACTAACAGCGGCACTCATTGAAGGCAAGAAATCATGTATAAAACCATTTTCCGGTACCTTAAAAGTTCATCAAGTGCAAGGCACTACACTGATGCCAAATAGAATCACAATGAAAAGTTTAAGCTGTTTCTGTTCTGAGAATTGTTCGCATTACAACCTTGGAAAAATGATGTATCCACTTGATCATGGCGGTCGTCTGAGCGTGGCTGATGTCTATTCTGATTCAGACAGAGATGTTCCAGGCCCTTCTAAATTTACATACAAAGATGGCGATTATGTCTTGGTCAAATTCAAACAAAAGAAATCGGAATATCGGTATGTGGGTATGTGCTGTGGAAGTGAAGATGACGACGGAGAAATACTTATCCAATTCCTTAAAGTATGCGATGCTAATGCAACTGTGTTCAAAGTAAATGACGAAGACAAGGGATTAGTACCAATAGAAGATTTACTTCAAAAACTCCCTCAACCTAGCCCTTAATTTATCTTATGGGTCCAATGGACCCACATCAAAAAATTTTTAGCTAGTGTTTTTGCAGTGCGCGGAGTGTAGTGGCTGCCCTCCGCGATACCTTCCTCCTGTAGTGTCC
The DNA here is from genome assembly GCA_946894095.1 of Incurvaria masculella. Classification (NCBI taxonomy): domain Eukaryota; kingdom Metazoa; phylum Arthropoda; class Insecta; order Lepidoptera; family Incurvariidae; genus Incurvaria; species Incurvaria masculella. The sequence continues at coordinate 1,732,387 of OX335650.1, read as the reverse complement.
CCGATGCGGTGACGAGAGGGCGCCTGCGTGCGACGCTCAGTTTGGTAGGTATATATAGCGTATGGGTCCACTGGACCCATATAGATAAATTACGTAACATTTTGTTTTTAGTGGTAATAATTTTAAATGTACTTTTATTAATTTCAGGGTCCACAATGGACGCCAACCTACCTGGAACTAGTATAGTAAGGGTGTATGATTCGAATGTACCAAGTGTAATCGATAAGTGGCTTGAAGAAATTGAGAAATTGGACGTTCCTGAAGAAAACCACACACTGCCCGAACAAGAAGTAAGGAACACATTTCGAGACGACGATTTTCTGATTTAGATGACAGTGACTACATACCAAGTTATAACGATACTGAATCAGGATGTTCGGGTGACTCTCACGATTCATCATCAACCCTTTGCTCTAAATGCAGGTAGCCAGTGTGCTTGAATTGTTCAAAAACCGGCCAAGTGCGAGTCGGACTCGCACACGAAGGCTCAAAAAGTCACGTTTTTTTAATTACTTTTAATATTTTTTTAAATTTTATTGTAATATTTATTATTATAGCAGCAAAACAAATACATACTCTGTGAAAATTTCAGCTGCCTACCTATTACGGTTGATGAGATACAGTCCTGTGACGAACGGACGAACGGATTGACGGACGGACAGACGGACAGACGGGAGTACGAACGGACGGACGGACGGACTGCGGAGGCTTAGTAATAGTGTTCCGTTTTCACCCTTTGGGTACGGAACCCTAAAAACGTTTGCAAGATGTGCTTTATGGAGTAAAATAATTAGGAATCTTCACCTCCTGCATGAATTTTACCCGGAGAAGATTTTCTTATTATTGTTTTAGTTTTATATTGGAATGTTCGTCCTCTTTTTAGATTTTTGAGATAAGTACGATATCTTAGTTTTTTGTATGTTAAATTCAGTCTTGAAGAAAAGGCTATGCAGAGGAGTACATTTTTCGTAATGTTTTGTTGTGACCCAAATAGAGTTGTTACTGTTTTTGATAACTTTGTAATTATTTTCGTTCTTGTAAAGCGTAATGTTATTATAATTACTACATTAAAATTTCTCTTTCAAAATGTATTGGTTTTATTTTACAGTAATTTGTAAATGTATGGGTCCAATGGACCCATATAGATAAAATGTGTGATTTTAAGTCACGGGATAAATTAAGGGCTAGTCTAGTAGTCAGCGGCGAGAGAGTGTTTCTAAAGTTTAAGAAATCGGTTGATATTTTCGAGCAATGAATGTAATTTTAACACAGAAATGATAATATACCACTTGTGTTCCTGATTGTGATTAGTGTCTTGCCAGAATTTGTCATTTTGATTTAGTTTCATAACATAAATTGTTTTTATAATTTTGTTTTATGCTAGAATTTGTCGTATTGTTTTGGTTCCATGACAGAAATTGTCATTTTTAGGGTTCCGTACCCAAAGGTTGAAAACGGAACCCTATTGCTAAGCCTCCGCTGTCCGTCCGTCCGTCCGTCTGTCCGTCCGTCTGTCACAGGGCTGTATCTCATGAACCGCAACAGGTAGGATGCTGAAATGTTCACAGGTTATGTATGTATTTTGCCGCTATAACAACAAATAGGTAACATTATAAAATAATTATAATTAAAGGGGGGCCCCATACAAAAAACGTGTTTTATTTTGTAAATCTTGTGCGATGGTACGGAACCCTTCGTGTGCGAGTCCAACTCGCACTTGGCCGGTTTTTTATTTATTTTAACTAACAAAAATTGTAATTTAGTTTCGGAAAATTGATAATTTCACTGCTAGTAAACGTTTTTTAAAACAATATGTTGTCAAATTTAACTATTTTAAACTATTATTAAAGACCAAAGTCACTCCTCTGGCCAAATTGTCACTACTCTGTCACTTTGTCACTCCTCTGCGCACTATTTTCCTCTGGCATCCATAAAATGTGCAAAATATGCAAACTATCTGGCCCGGTTTTGAAACATACACATTTTGTTGTTAAGAACACATGTAATTGATATCAACACTTAAATTTAAAAAAAAATTGCGAAAAAAAAATCTTATCTGAACTGAAATACCGAAGAACGACCCACATATTTTTTTGTTCAAAAACTACCAAGATGTATCAATGCGTGATTTTGAACAAATTTGTATTCACCGACCCAATTTCAGTTATAACCAACCTTTCAAGAACCTTAAGATATCAGGTTTCAGAGCCGGTAGTCTCAGTTCTCACCAAAATTGGCGTTTACGTAACTCCAAAGTTAGTTTATACAAGATATTCTGTGTTTTACTAATTCAAGCTGTCAAAGTGAAACTCAGACTTCCAATTTGTACGAAAACAGGGAGTCTACGTAAACGGCAACGGCGACGTATTTACGGCAACGTTGAGTAAGCTGTCAAATCCAACTCAGACTCGCAAATGTTAGTTCGCTTAACGCCCACTGCGCGCGCGCGCTTTTCATTTTCTCCATACATTTGAAAACGCCAGTCGATCGGTTTGGCGTAAACGCCAATTTAGGTGACAACTGAGACTACCGGCTCAGGTCATTTACCTAAACATATGTTAAGTGAATCTACATAGTTTAAGATTATTTTTCTAAGGTCACAAAACGTGACATTTGGGTTCCGACAGGTTGAAAATATCATCATAAGAAGCGGCAAAGGAATAAGTTGTTTGTGGTTCAGATTCCACAATTAACTTCTTATTTCTTAAGAACGGCCGGTAAGCTATGCTCCCCATACAAACGTAGTTTACTAATCATTTGGAAACCGCTATTCCAATTAAATTTATATTTAATATCCAATATCAGGTAACAAATATCTGTGTCTGCATGGTTTTGTTTTTTTGAAAAATGCAAACTGAATTAAATGAAAGCAAAAAGAAAATTTTCATACAAGTTTTGATTTCTCTCTGGTTTGACCCAGAATAAATTTATCGAAAAAACAAAGACATGCAGACATGGATATTTGTAGCCTAATATTAGGTACCAAATTTCAAGTAAGTTGGAACAGTGATTTTCAAATTATTAGTAAACTACGTTTGTATGGGAGGCGAAATTTTCTGATGCTTACGGACTGACCATAGGTGCTAAAATCCTGCTCGCGTTAATGATTTAAAGAAATTGTATTGTATTGTATTGTGTAAAGTAATTGATTAAAGGAAATATGTCTGTTTTCCATACAGTTCAATGTAGCCCTGTCATAAAAGGAATGAACTGGCATGATACCTAGTTCATGTAGGTTGTAGTCTAAATAATGACGATAAAATGATGTGTGGTATTAACCATGCAAGTACGGGTCCATCCAGTAGCATTCTACGGTCGGGTTCGTTTTGGGCACGTGGCGTGCCTGTTTCCGCTGACCGGTCTTCAGGCGGGGCGTCCTGGCGCGATCCTCGCGCGGTATTCGGCCTATGTATCTTCAGCGCCTTTGGTCGACATTTTCTCGCAATCCCCATGCGCAGCACGAACAAACACTATATTCTCCGGACTGAACTGAATTAACGCTCGCACTAGGCAAGCTAGCAAACCTCTGCTGACAAAATGCGACACAAAACACAAACTTCTACTTATTTTCATTATAATAAGAACAACCGAAATCAATTCACAAAGATGGACGCCATCTGACGCCATCATGACGCCATCTCCTTGTACGGGCACAGACTATAAGGGGTGGTACGGGGTTCTCATTTACCACAGACTTAAAGAAACTGTACACATTTTCGGGAAACTGGCACTGCGTTCCGAAATGCGTACATTGCGGAGAATTCACAATGTACGCGTATCCGACCGTTCCGAATTGCTTATATATTCACTCCCGTGAACGTCATTTTGACATTAGGGACGTGACTATAGACCGCACACAGATCGTACAAAGTGTTCACGGTTTAGAGAATGTGCACCGCGTACGCTGTCAAATGGTTGTCATCGAGCTGTCATTAAGCGTGTTTATCTGATAGTATGCACTTGTATTCTGAAATAACGATGGCCTTTCGCCGTTTATTAGTCCAGTTAGACAATTCTAGGCCTGAAATAACCACTCTCGAGACTTACAAGGCATTATGAGGTAGCTCTGACAGATATGTCTGCTCAAATTCGTTCCGATTTGATAACGTGCAATTCGGAACACCAAATATTCATTGTATTCGCTTTCTCTGCGGTATTTGCAATGTACGCAATTCGGAATGCAGGGTGTGTATTAATGACTAGTCCATAGACTTTCAGTCGTATATAGAGTAATCTGTAAAAAAATCCAAAAAACCAACCATCCAAATTGCGACTTAGACCGGACGTAATCCGCGTATTAAAGTTTGTCCGCCCACTCTGAATATGGTGTTTGTGTTCTAATAGAGAAGAACACAAGTTTGTGATTATTGTTTAAAACCTTTGTACAATGCGATTCAAATAAGAATAGGAAAATATCACCACCATTTTCAATGTCAAACTGCTAAAGCCCTCACTTCACTTCACAAACTTCAGTACTTTACCGCGGTGTTGCCGCGTACTTTCCCTCGCGAATTCGAGTGAAGTTAGTCACGAGCTCCGTCCCATTCTTATTTGAATCGCGTTGTAAACCCAAGGCATAATTATAAGGAAACATTATTTTTGATTTAGTTTGGTGATTTGTAAATACAAGCAGTTGAAATTGCACGTAATTTTGAACGCGCGCATGAGTTGGGAATAGCACGGTGACGTCATTCTGAAAGTCAGTGATCCCGCAAGCCAGCCCGCAGTGCAAGCACGGAAATTTTGCAACTTGCAGCTGCGATTGCAATTAGAATACAAACTGTCAGTTTTACGAATTTTTTGTACATTTTGAGCTGTGGAATCGTAGTTTAAGTGAGTAAAAAGGAGTGATTCCGAGCGTTTCTGAACCGTTCTTGGTCAGCGAAAACGGCTGAGGAGGTAGGTACATGGAACTGGGAACTGTAGTCATGAGATGTTCACCTGTGAGTCCTCGGTGAGTCACAACGCTTTCGAAGTTATGAAATGACAGCCAATATACACCCTAGTATTGTCTCGTTCTAATTATTCTAATTTTCGCTTTCCTGAGTAGATATGCTGTCATTCTGTTAGCAAAAACGCTATTTATTGCTCCTTGCACAGAATGGCTCGGAGCACTTTGCCCGAACGCAGCCACAGTTCCGGACACATGTAATCATTGGTTATTCTGTGACGCGACAGACAACGTAGGAGAACTAATTCCGCAAGAATGAAGAACATATTTGAATCCATATTTAGTTACATACAAGATCCAATAGAAAACATGTACCTACACTTCATATTACGAATGAAAAGGCTGTATAGCGAGAGGTTTTGCCTTTCCGTATGGATAAAAGTTACATAAAAAACCAAGATAATGACAGCCGTCTGAACTGACAGCTCACAGCTCTTTTTCATGTTTTTTTACACAAATAATTTGTTTGTTGTTGTTGGTCTTTTGTGGATCGGAGACGACGATGCAGCTATTCTGGATCATATGGTCGTGCTATGCTAACCCTTGTTGCCCGAGCTTCTCGGCAGGTAACAAGCTTAAGTGATCGCTGACCTGGCGGCGGAGATGCCAGGCAGGCGCTGCGCTCTAAAACATCACATTACAGTCCTAGGTCCCTAGTCCTATCATTACATTACTAGGGACTGAGAGCTCTCGTGACGGCGGTCGTCCTCCAGTAAAGTGTCGGCGCGCGAGCTTCACTGAAGGCCAACGCGAACTCTTCCGCACCGAGGCTGCTCCAACACGAAAGATATTTGTTACGGCTGCTTATTGATACTCGACCAACTTTTGAAGATTGCTGGATGGATAGAACAAAATATGGATCTGCTAAGAGCTTAACATTGAAATATTGTTGTTTTTATTATTCATATTAGTTATTTTTCATATTAATCCATCATATTTATGGATTTGTGTGTTTATCCACTAGTTAAATTGTTGCCAAATGGCAAGCATAAACCCTGCATTGTAATGTAATATTTACATGTTTCGATGTGATGTAATGATTGTACACCATAGCAATAACCGGCTCCGGCGGGACCATATCGAAAAGTTTTTATTATGAAAAGTATTAAGCCTATGTCACTATTCAGCCTATCAACAATCTTTACAAAAAATCACTGTTCCTTTGATACATTGCTACTCTAAAGAGTGACAAACCAGCAAACAAGGTGTGTTTGCTGTAATTGATAATATTAGTAGGATTAATCTGATATCTCTAATGTAGTATACATAATAATTTTCCAGCACTAATGACTTCAATGTGGTTGAAAAGTAGAAATTTAAATAGTATCATGTTTCTTCTAGTTGAAACCTGGAAATGCAACAAAATTAAAGTGGCTCATTGTACTAGTTCTCCGTTCTTAAGAAATAGCTGGGTATCGGGGATAGTTTTAGTGGACCTTAAGTAATATTTTGAAGTGGATGAGCTGTGTATTTTTTTTTTGTAATTGAATTTGTGCTACCACGTTATAAAGGCCGCTAACTCTATGGAACAAACTGCTTTTAAACCACTCTTATTTATAACAATTCGAGGTTTCGGGCTCGCTCGGATCAGTTTTGTTCAATCACCCTTGCGGAGCCTGGTTCAATGTTACCCTGACCCCCGATTAATGCGTTGCATTTTTCTTCTAATCAGATTGGTATTTCCAAGAATAGCGCATTTAAAAAATAAACTCTTTAGATTTATTATATCATTAGTACATATATATATTTCAGTGCATCGATAATAAATAATAAAAGCAAAATATCATTGTTTTATTTCAATGCTTACAATGTTTATTGCAATAAACACATGCTTTTTACAACCTGTTTATAGTTGGCTGCAAACCTTTCAGAGCTGCTAGAGGTTTGCATTCGAACATATTTTAAAATGGTTATTTTCACTGAAAAAATGTCCAGGAAAGTATAGAAAGGAGAAGGAACAGCGGAGGGATTAAACCGTACGTCAAGTTACTCAGATTTTCCTTTGTACATGTGTTACATTTATTTTTTTAACCTGACATGGATGGCTAATACCACAAAACTACCGTTATGATATTGGCCCAATATACCACATTCCCCAAGGAATTAGGTGCCATGCCAGGACCTTCCCTTTAAGAGCACGGCTACATTGGACTGGTTGGAGAACACAGTAAATTTTTCATTGCCGCTTCAATCATCTTTTCATCAAATGCGATGGTACCAAGCCGGGCGGGCTTAAACCCAACCACCTAGTAGGGGAAGGGGACTTACAGTTTTACACGGGTTCCGAACCATGGAACAGCTCGAATTCGTGACGAAATGCATTTATCCAACTCAGAATGAGAAAGAAAGTGGGGCATGCTAGGATTTGAACCCAGACCTTTGGTTTGCTAGGCAAGTCCCGCGCCACTAGGCTACGAGCCGCTCATTCTTATGTAATTCGAATGCTCAGTTAGGAGTAAATCACGGCCTCGTCCTTTTTACATGGTGTATTATTAGGTATACCTAAGTACATTTAACCACTCTCATAACTAATTTAGTTCGTCAAATCATGGAGACAAGTGTTTCGTGAATGCTGGCATCCCAACTTTTTTGGTAGAATCTGTAACAACCATATTAATACTCATGTTAATACCATAGAATAAGTTAATGTTAATACAGTGCATGGATGGCTCCATTATCCTTCATTAGATACCTAATTCAGTAAGTATTAATCTGAGCGGGATAGACCTCACCACAAAAACACTTTGAATGAATTAGTTTGTACCAAAAATCACATTTCTATTAAACTAGAATATTAATCCAATTAATCCAGGTGCACAGCCTAGGCCTTTAACCCATGCTCAGGCGCTATGGGGTGCTTTTCATGGTTTAATGCAGTTCTTAACCTGGGGTCCATGGATCCCTTGGGGGTCCGTGGCATCACTGCTGGAGGTCTGTGGCATCTGAGCTGAGGGTGCATGTTTCATATGATGAAAATAAATACTGGTGTGATCAAAATTTTTTTTACGTATATTTCCTTTTTCAATGTTAATAAATAAAACATTTTTTTTTTCAAAATGCCTTGTTTTCTTTACCTTTGAGTGAGTTGGAAGGGGTTCGTAACAATTTTTTAATTCCGCAAGGGGTCCATGACTACAAAAAGGTTAAGAACATTATTATTATTATTATGGCATTGTTCAGACAATGCGGTCACACTCGGTTCTGATGGTGCACAGCCCAAATATCAGAAAGGATAGAGAGAAATGGTTAACATCACTGACGTTGCACAATTACCAAAACTTCTAATAGCTGTTATCAGGCAAAGAAAGAAAAAACCAAAATATATGTTACCGACAATGTGTATCTGGTATTTTATAGAATACCTAAGCATTATATACAATGCCTAAAACATTAAGGTAATGTTTGAAATAACACATTACCTAGGCATGATATACAATACCAAATGCACGCCAGGAAATGTGTATATTAGATGAGGGCAAGGAAGGTAATAACTTGCGGGGCGGGGCAGTGAACGCGTTGGTAGTTACCTAAACAAAACGAATTTATAGGTAGATAGCTAGCATTTTTGTTTTAAGTTAGGTTAGATACTTTACTAATTTATAACATCTAAGGGAGTCTGAGGTTGTTGCCTGACACCGTATTGCATGCATTGGCGGTGGTTCCATAGGTATTCTATACAATCCCTAGGCTTTTTGCACAATACCTAGGTAAAGTATGGGTGTTAATGGAGGGATGGTCCAAACGTTCTTTATTTATTTCATTAACTAGATATTGTATAGAAATCCTGGCAGGAGTATACACATTGCCTTACAACATATACACAAAGTTCTACATTTGTAAGCAATTTGATGTTGGATTCCAAGCTTGAGCATGGGTTTAGCAGAAAAGATTCATTGTGAACCGATTTTTTGGTAAGCGAAATCGAACCAGGAAGGTGCACAGAACTGTCATTAGCCAAAATACAATTTATTGCTCTTTGCTACCTTCGTGCTTACCAAGCAGGCAGCCCAAACACTAGCTAAATATCAGTTTTCCTTGAGCTGGCCGATATGGAAATAAAAATTGCTGTGCTCATATTTAACTTTACATTAAATAGGGTTTCCTAGTAATCACCTTCCTAGCGACTAACTGGATGGACAGTGAGAGGGTGATTAGTTCATTTCGGAATTTTGAATGATGAAAACTGAAATGCGGGCCTGACATGAAACTGTTAGGTTATGTTTCATTTACAGAGAATGCGTCTTCTATAAATAAGACTATTCAAGGCAATATTTTTAAATGGCTATGAAACCAACACATTTGACTTTAAGTATGGAGAAAGTAAGCGTAAAGAAAAACATTTAATATAGAGTTTAATGTGGGATCTGAACCATGAACGATGAATACCGTAAGCATAAATGCGGGTCCACGGTATTATTTTTATGTGGCGGAACCCACACAGTACCATTATTTTATTTGTTCCCGCTCCTGCGTGATGAGTGGGACGGAGTTTTTATTTGTATTTTAAGTACCAATCTACACTTAAAACTGTTTTATATTCCGGGCAGTTATTAAATTAAATCAAGTCTTTGGTAACAATGAACTAGAAAGTAGGTTTTCAAATGCCTAGCAGTTGGTGTTCAGACCAGTGAGTGGGTATGTAGTCAAACTGCTAGGCACTTGAGATCACCTGAGGTTTGAAATACAGCAATGCTAAAATGATTTCCGGGTTTGAGATCAATAAGTTTCAATGTTTCACACTCAATCTGAAGCTACGATAAGAACGTAACTATAGGTATTTATAATAAATAAAACTCATACCTTTTTGCTTTGGAGATGTTATCGCTTTTAGTTAAACCTGAAGCCCTGAGGAAAATAATTGGCTGTGAAACAGCAGCGTTCAGAGTGGGCAGCCTACCTTTAATACGCGGATTATGTCCGTATACTATCGCATTTTTTATGGTTAGTCCGGTGATAGGACGCGTATTCAAGTTTAACCGTTCACTCATGACTGATAAAGAAAAAAGGATTGCTAACAGGGATATTTCCGACGTTTTCTAAATAATGCACTTGACAAACAATCTCAAGATGTAAACAACAACCGCTAAGTTCTTTATATTCTTTGATGGTTGCTTTGTTTCGGCTGTCAAATGAAGGGCATTCAAAACGTGTCAATAATTATGCAACATTGAATAAGATCGTCGCAGCAATTTCGGTCTTGTTACTATGCTTAATAAGGAACTCTTTCACTTATGGTTTCATTCATACCACTATGGGCTATTCGCACAATACTCTGACAGAATAATATCGCGCTCACAAAATTGAGACGGTCGAAAAGTCGCGTGCGAGTATAATCTTTAAATCTATATGAATAAGGGCGCTTATCGTATGAAATATTTTTGCATTATATGATATGCATGGTTTTCTTTTTTTGTTAAATAAAGATCATAACATTATACGTTGTGACTATTATACGTTATGCATGGAGAAATAAGTAATTTAATTTTTTGGACTTCTTCATGCACTACGTATAAGATTATACGTTCTGCCGATTATACGTTGTGCATGGTTTTAAAATTTTGTTAAAATATGACATTATACGATCTGCATATTATACGTTATGCCGTTCCCCCCCTAAATGCTACTGCCAAACTTACATTGGTAGAACGGTCTGGAGCTAAGAACTAAGGACTACGAGGAAACAACAACCCACAATGTGAACAGTCTTAATTAATAAATAAATTACTTAACTTAATAACCTAATCATTATACATATTGAGTATTTATTTCGGGTGTAAACGCCTTCGTCAACTTAACAGCTATGTCGGGTGTACAGAGAGTAGAGTATAATATAATCTAATAGCTGACCCGGCAAACGTCGTTCTGGTATTCCGGGAGGTCACGACATTTTTGGTCATGTAGCTATCATAAATCATGGGTTGGAGAAAAAGTGAAGTTTTTTAAACTAAATTTGGTTCCAATTACCCACAGAATGATGCCATGTTTTCAGCTTTTCCCTGTGTAAGGTGGCACTTTGAAAAATCTCTTCGCAAGAGTGAATAGCCAATCTAGCTAACGCAACCACTTGGCGCAGGCAGACTGCTGCATCTTTATATTATAATTAGCACATAATTATAGCATTTTTTGTAAATTTAGCATCAGAGGGTTGGTCTCTAATCTGTGAACCCATATTCAGCCATTTACGCTTTCATTACCTTTTTTTTGCGACCTCTTTTCCGGTGAATTTCATACACACATAAATAGAGGAAATCGTTGTACTTACTGATCAAAAACGATATTTCGATAATGTGTTTGTTTATTTTTGTATTTTGCCAATATTTTTGCAATTATAAACCTCGTACATATTTGATCAGGATATTTCAATATGTTGTCGTTAAATTACTTCAGTAACTGTTGTTATATTCCGTATGTTTTTTTGTCGCCAAAAACCGCGTTTACATTTATAATATTTTATATAAAAAACAAATTTAGAAATTTAAGGTATAAATTATGTTAAAATTAATATGTTAAATTTATTATTTACTATATGTATATAACTGAATTGAAATAAAAAAAAGGAATTGTTGAACAGAAAATAATGATCAATATCATTGTATTAGTAGAGAAAGAAGTGCGTTGTGATGGTACCGCTGGAGGAACGGCATAACGTATAATATTCAGATCGTATAATGTCATATTTTAACTAAATTTTAAAACCATGCACAACGTATAATCGGCAGATCGTATAATCTTATACGTAGTGCATGAAGAAGTCCAAAAAATTAAATTACTTATTTCTCCATGCATAACGTATAATAGTCACAACGTATAATGTTATGATCTTTATTTAACAAAAAAAGAAAACCATGCATATCATATAATCCTAAAATATTTCATACGATAAGCGCCCTTATCGATATAAGATTAAAGATTATACTCGCACGCGACTTTTCGACCGTCTCAATTAGCGTTGTAGCAAATTGTTACTCTTCAACAGATATCGATTCGTAGCAATTTCAGCCTTAAATGTATCGTTGTTAGGGCGCTTTATGCAGTGCTTCTTGGCATATTATACGTTCTGCATGGTTTTCTTTTTTTGTGAATTCATGTTAGGAATATTATACGTTGTGACTATTATACGTTCTGCATGATGCAAAGAGTTTATTTTATTTTTAAACTCATGCACAACGTATAACATTATACGTTGTGACTATTATACGTTATGCATGGTTTTAATTTTTTGGAAAAAAATAAGATTATACGTTGTGAATATTATACGTAGTGAATACGACTCGTACCGCTCACTTCCATCCTCCGCGGTACCGCCTACTCGTAAGGGGAAAAGGCGTAATGCTATATTTCTTTTGTTAGCGATGTCAAAACATATTTTATTTTTAATTGTTCGTGTACTTTAAATAAAAAAATAATTCAAATGGTTTTTGTACGTGGGATCTTTATATTTTAAATAATAAAATGAGCCCGTATGAACAAACATTCTATTGTAGTTGTTGTATAAGCCATTCTCCTTAAGAATTCCTCGGCAGTAAGCATCCTGTTTCAGGAATGTCCTGGTAAATTAAAATAATGCTCGTTTCCATTTGAAGCACCGAGCAAGAACTTCGCTTATTTAACTAATTTAATTTGCGAAAATAACAATACTAGGTATTACAATGTCCCTTGGGTATTTCTTTTTATTTCTTGATTATTCAACGCTTAAAGTAACAAAATTAAATAATATCTACGTTCCAGACGGTATTCCATTCATTTCAATCTGGACATTACCAGGTAAATGGTAAATACCAGGAACACTGAAATTAAAAACAGACAGAGAGTTTCATATGTACTCTCTCTGTTTTATTGAAATAATTTCGTTCATTTAAAATCGTATCTACAAAATAATTGATACCTTCCGGCCATGATTACATACACTCGATGATTTTATTATACACTAGCTACGGTACCCGGCTCCGCTCGGGTCAATGTCGTATTGGATTGATTTCGGTCTGAATTATTTCTTGGATAAAAAGTACCCCATAAAAAGGCTGGCCCAGGACTATGTATCCATCGAACAAATTTAATCAAAATCGTTTGAACCGATATGGCATGATTTAATGAGAAACATCCACATCTTCCCCATTCAGAGCTTCGTTAACATTTAGGAGTGATTTTTAAAAGCATGTGCCGTCAGACCATAACTGCACTGGCACTGCTATAGAAATGCTGCACATAGAAATTGATACAAAACCAACAAAGGCGGGATTAACCCTACCAACTTCCTTACTTTTGCTAAGTTTTATGAGAAATACGAACCACAGCCACCTTCAACATAGAAAACGGTAACCCATCCGGAATCTGACTGCGCCCAGAGTTGCTATACGTTGATAAAATACGCATATAAATCGGGTCAGTGGTTTGAAGTTATCGCTCTACATGATATTGTGGAACTTTCTGTAGGCATTTTTAACACCTACAATTTTCAAGTACAGAGTTTTTATTATTTCTTTAGGTTAGTATTAAATATTTAAAACTTACATACGGAATCCTTGCTCTCTGATCGCTCCTTATATTAATGAAAACAGTATCAAAAAGTCCGTTGCGTGGCTTATAATAAGTAAACGAAGAAACAAAGGCAGGTAGCGATTACCCCTCCAAGCCGCCGCCTCGGGGCATTTCGGTTTGTATTACAGCTACATCTTAGCTTAAGCGGAACTAAATGTTTTATAGCCTATCCTATGTCCCGTGTAATTGCATATACGTGTAGTAAGTTTCATCGAATTCGGATGATCGGTTTAAGAGTTATGGAGGAACATACATACATACATACAGAACTGATTTCTAAAAATCGTCAATTTAGTTTTAGTATCATACATAAAGCCCACAAACGAAGTATCTTAGAAAACAAAGCAACTTACTCCATGAACATACCTTACAGATTTATTATTAGGATAAGTCCAATTTAATTTAATTTAAAGAACTATATAGCTGCTAAGACTTGGAGGCAAGATCGGTTTTGTTGCACACGCGATAGTAATTTAAACTTACCTCTTGACTGTGAATATTTTTTTAAATATACTTATAAACCAACAGAGGACAGTTCAAAATACAAGCCTTTAAATAATGATTTAGTTAAAAACATTACATGATGATAAATGTTCCACCCGCGATACTAGAATCGCCCTGCGGCAAATGTCTTCGAAAACACCCTGTAGTTTATTTTTATAATAAATATAATATGAAACAATTTATTGAATTAATTTAGTTAGTTAGTTGCGGCGTGCTACTTTTAAATATCCAATGAAATCCAATGAACTCCCACATAATCCAGCGTCTGACGTTTGTCTGTCATTTAGTTTTGCTGTGTGGACTTGCCTTTCACGCCTAGGTTCAAATCCGCGCGTAGGTCATGCAACTTTCTTCTTCTGAATTATGACATTTCATTATGAATGCAAGCTGGTCCATGTTTCGAAATCCGTACCAGACGAGTAGGCGCGGGTTTGTATCGTTACATTGGTTGAAAAGATATTCGAAGGGGCATTTAAAAGTTGGTGCGTGGTTTCCATTCAGTTCAATGGAGACCTGCTCATCGTGAAGGTCCTGGAATGCCACTTAATTCCTCCAGGAATGGGGTACGTAAGGCTAATATCATGACGATGGGTGCATTTGGTATTAGTTATCCATATCTGGCACGTTTGCTAAAACTACTACATAACATTCGCAAGCATCTTGTGCCGCAGACTTGTTTGGGCGATTTTTTCGTGAAATCCACAGCGAAGGTGGGACGGCGCGAGGCTATAGATTTCCGCCCGCCCTAGGCCCGGTGTGGGCGGACGGCGGAGGGCGGGGCGCTGCGATGATGTAGGGCGGCAGTTAGCGCAGATTGGAACGAACGAAAGTGGTTTATGAAGCGGCCGCGTGATTTGTTACAACCTCGAGCGGTTTTCTAATAATTATCTTACATGGAAATATGTATAATACTTAAGTGCTTGGTGTGAATAAACATCCATTAAAAAATTGAAAAATATGTATACAAAAGGACCGAAAGAGAAGCAACATTTATTTAGTTATATTTGCGGGTACTTAATATTGGAAACCAGCATAGGTTCTTGTTGAATTCGAACTGTTTTAATAATCATATTAATAAAATAAAAACAGATTTATAAAAAAACATATGTAATTGAATACGCAAAGATTTTATTTAAGTGTATTTATTACATTGAGATAAAATATTCACTGGAGAAGTTTTTTCGTCCGCGAAATACGTAAAATATGTTACGTTTAAATAAAAGTACACTTACTGTATTAGTCATAATTCTTTGTGCACTGAAAGCTCGAGATCTAACTCAATTCATTTACATATTTTTTACATTCTGTCAAATCTAAGGACTTTTATGTTATATAACATCAAGATGTATCATCAGATTACGGAGCAGTGAGCGTAAATGACATGATGTTATTTTCCGCGGTCGTAAAAGTGGAAAATCGCTTGTGAGAAAACTGTAAGGCTTTACAGAAAAGTTACAAATATTGCAGGGATATTATCAAATTAGCAATATTTCACTAGTAGCATTACAAAACAACGTTACAAAACAAGTTTGTCGATATGTCTGATCAAGCCTATTTAACGAGTTATAAATCACTTATAGAAATATTGCTAAGATCATCGATGCCGCTGGTTTAAATCATTGAATAGAGTAGGCATTTGAAGGATACTCTAAATCGATAACAGGTCATGTTGTGACGATTGAAAAAGAAAAAACCGGCCAAGTGCGAGTCGGACTCGCACACGAAGGGTTCCGTCCCATCAACACCAAAAAATCACGTTTTTGGTATGGGGCCCCACTTTAATTTTTTTTTTTTAATTTTACCTATTTGTTGTTATAGCGGCAAAATAAATACACACTCTGTGAAAATTTCAGCTGCTTACCTATTACAGTTCCTGAGATACAGCCCTGTGACAGACGGACAGATGGACGGACGGACGGACGGACGGACGGACGGACGGACGAACGGACGGACGGACGGACGGACGGACGGACGGACGGACGGACGGACGGACGGACGAACGGACGGACGGACGAACGGACGGACGGACAGCGGAGGCTTAGTAATAGGGTTCCGTTTTCACCCTTTGGGTACGGAACCCTAAAAACAAAGAGAACCGTAGAACGGTTAATACTGAATGGTATACCAAAGTTTGTTTACCACAAGTGATCACCGTGCTTCGGAAAACCACCCAAAAGCAACGCATTATCTTGCACCATGGGAAAACTAACACGCCTATTGAGTATTTGGAGCAGCAAAACGTATAAATGCTAGACCGCCATCCTTACAGTTACCTATAGATGTTTTACTCCATCGTCAACGGTTCCAGTGGAGAAGCAGTTGACGTTTTCAATTCGGCTAATTTTTGGAATGGAATGAATGTTCGAACAGTTATTTTGAGTGTATAGAAAAATGCATAAAATATGGTGAGGAAAAATTTAAAAAGCCATTTAGTTTTTTTGTCAAATGACAAAACTTTTAAAGCCTGCCACGCATGAGTAGCTTTACGAGTTACTTTTACAATATTTCCTTGTTTCGCTCGAAATTGTCTTTTTAGAACGCGCAAAAAGGCTGGTGAGTGGTGTTCGATTAGGATGTATATTGCTTCTTGCTAAGCAATCGCTTAGTAAGAAGTGAGACGGAGAAGGATGAAGTATTACTGCCCCAAATGTCAGATTTTATGACTCCAAAATAGACTACCTAGAATTAACAAAACATTAAAAAAGAAAGCTGTAAAAATAACTTACCATTACACTAGAGGTTTTGAAATAACTGAAAATCTCCAGCGATCCAAAGGAATGGCGTTACATAGCGGAATGACTGTGGAAGACGGAATGTATCGAATCCAGTTTGCATAAATTCCCCGTTGGAAAAGAGTCGAATAGAATTTCGTTTGAATCCGAGTTGAATCGAATTCAAAAGTTGCCGCTGCTTGAACAAAAGACATCGTAAGACAAACAAATCGGAACGAATTTTACCGACATAAAATGCTCGCTCAATTACTTTCTACCTCCAAGATTGACGCCGATTTATTCCAGTAGAGCGCACAGGCTTTTCGTATTCTCCGATGCTATCAAATAACTGATATAGAAGGTGACGAATTATGTTTTCGAATACCTCTCGGGGGTGAATATGAAAGGTAAAAGGTATTCTTACGTTCTTCAAATAGAATGTGACACTTTTTATTTGATTGAAACAGAAAAAAAAGAAGTACCCATTCACTTTGAACTTCTGAATAATTTTGTTAATTAAAAGAGTTTTTTACCGAACACCTTATTACGATCTCGTTTGAAGGCAAACCACAAAGAGGCTTTGAAGTAAGCAGTAACCTGTTCAATGCTAATTAGATTCATGCTATTAATTGTAATAGAAAATTATCAAGATTGTTTTTGGGAGCTAAGACGATGTAAACAAAAATGATTTTCTTGGAATAAGCCGGATCGGTGTGGAAAAATAAATGTAGGAAAATAAAACAGGAATATACAGTAACACTAAAGATATTACTTACCTTTTTTATAGTAGGTTAAGGTAGGTTTAACTTACTATTTTGAAAATATTCCAAATGTATAATTTTACTATGTTATTATTTATTCATACTTTTGAACAGAATACTAGGCAATGGATACACATTTAAAAAGATATCACAAATTACATATAGCAAGCGAATACGAGAAACACAAACATGCACCAGAAATTGAAACTTTACAAATTAGTTAGTATATAACTGGATATGAATGGTCAATACCACACCTACTCGTGTGATGTGTCATGGTATTAGCCCAACACATCGCATTTTCGAAGAACCTTTGCCAGAACCTCATTTTTATGAGCACGACAACAGCACTGAAATAGATGAAAAACACGGACTGTAAAGTTGATTTACCGGGCAGAGGGCAGGCTGTCAATGGCGTGAACTGACAGGTGCAATGTTATGTAATGTGCATAAAATGATTTATTGATCAATTCTAAGTGCTTGGTCGAGAATCGGAAATATTTTAATTTACATTAGAAATCATTTATATAAAACACGGACACTATTTCAAACAAGCTTCAACCGTCTAGAGATGGTGCCAAACCGGACGGACCTAACCTTATCATGTAAGAATTGTTGATGAATTCCGAACATCAGATGCACATCAGCATTTAGAAAGGGAAAAATGTGTTCATACACAAGGCGGAATTGAACCCGAGACCTTGCGAATGAGAAGCGAGACTCCGCACCCTGAGCTAAGAGCCACTCTGAGCCCTACTTAAAAAAAAGGTTGTGCGAAAAATATATTCAAATAAATAGCTTCACAAAATATATCGTCAAGGAAGTGAGATACAAAGATACACCGATAATTTGCGCGAAGGGCGTGCATCCCAAATAAACATGCAAAAACATTCCACATTCGACGCGACCCTCTTCTTAACGCATGAAAATAAAGGGGTCCAAAGGAGACACTTTCCATATGTCCTCGCCCGCACTCAGACCTCCAAGAGGGTATCGTCGTAAAGAGAGCCCATAAATTGGGAAGGGAACCCATAGACGCCCTGTAGATCGCTTTCTATGGCGCAGGTCGACTCGCCCAAACTAGCTCTCCTATTCAAAGTCTAATGTGGGAGTTTCTGAAAGGAACCTACACTGGAAAAAATAATCAGTGAATCCAACTGTAATTCTAATAATGACAACCGTCTTGCAACGTTGAAATAGAGCCAACTAAGTAAATCGATTACTCTGAGTGAAAACAGTTAGCCTTAAACATTGTTACTGGATATTTTCACTGTGTGCAATAACTGTTTTCTCTTGCTGTTTCCCCGCCTGTGTAAAATTTATTTCTAGTTTAATATTTTTTTCCATTCTTACTTATGTCTTATTTTCAGTGAAAGGGTACTGCCCAATCTGTTAAAATTCCTGTAGCTCTGTACCATTTCAATGCCAATAACATCGATATTTTAGTCTTCCCTAAAAAATTCATTAAGTTCCGTCCAATAATTAAGGAGGAAAAAGAAATATTATAAAATGATTTTACTTACGAAAAACTTCAATGGGCTAGGGTCTGGGGCAAATGATAGAGGAGGGGTATATTTGTTTCATTACAAAACTAAATTAATACCAACTTCTCGGATTTGTCAACCTGTAGAGGGGGAAGGGGGGCAGCTGCCCTCTCCTCCGTTGGTGAAACTAAAACAAACATTCAAAAGTAAAATTGTTTGAATAAAGTATGCCGTGAAGTTTTTGAGATATGAGATCACTTCAGTAAAGGTCTACCCGTCTACAAAACCCATCACTGCGCGTGTTTCGACACGCATTTGGTCACCGTTTTTATTTAAAGGAATTGGAAAGTAAAGGTAAAGGAAGCTTAGTTTCCTCCACATGTTTTTCAAAAAGTAGCATGTTTAATCATCTGTAAGTTTAATTTTAACTTAGATGTGTCTTTCGGCAACCGGTCCTAAATACAAGAGTGAGCCGTAACCCGCCCGCTCCCCGCACCCACGCTTTACCACCACTTCGTCTATTGTTGCACATATGTGCATTTAGTTAACATTAACAATTTTATTTAATTTGAAAAAAAAAACACTCTCACATGGTGAACAAAAATTTAACAGAATTTACATTCTGCGTGCGCATTTTTTTCTAAATCAACTCGTTCGATGCCCGGCTAGAAAAAGATATAATAAAGCAGTTTTCGTTTTTATCCAAATCGGCCTGATGACTCCTTTGAATGTTTGTCGCTATTTCCTATAGTTTCGGATCTTGCCATGAAGGCACACTTGAAAAATTCACCTATATAGGCTCAGAAGTTTTTTTTAAAGTTGAGCTAGCTGGCTGAACGTTCCTTTCTCACTAAATTGAACGTCCGGGCCCGAACCAATTAAGAAATCATTTTTATCTCGAAGATTTACTGGAATTTAATTCGAAATAAATGAAACTACTATCGGCTCGGGATCTTTTCCGAGGAAAATTGCGAGTTTCCTCGCTCGAAGTGAACCCCCCCCCCCCCCCCCGCTTCCCCCGCCTCCCCCGCCGACGCCGCGCCCCGCCCAGCTTCATCCAGCCGAGTGGAAACCTTAGCTTCTTAAAAAATTAACTACCATAAAAAGGTGTATCCACTTATTTGAAGATCGTTTCTCGATGCGGAAGAACTAGATTAGTTGAAAGTTTAAATTTAATGCAAAAATCATGATATCAATAATACCCGTGCTATTTTTACAGTTTTGTATCTTTAGGTAATGTGTCTTCGTCGATCCATATAGATTTCATATTCACTGAAAAAAGTGATGTTCCTACATCCTCAGTATGAAAAAGATCATTTTAATGATTAATTGGTTCAATTGGTGTACTTGGACGCGACACTTTCAAAGCAAACACAAAATATTTATACATTATTGACAGAAACCAAAAAATAGCTTCGACATTTTATTCGAAACCCTTAAAAATATATAAAAGTCCGATCGACCTCCCGTAGGCGCCGCCGCCGCCCGGCGTTGCTCGAGTGCAGGGCGGCCCGCCCAAGCCAGGGCGGGCGGCGCGAACGGGACAATACCTTCTTTAAGCTATAAATATTCAAATATGTCGTCCATTTGAGTTACGGACGGCACTGAATGAAAATTCACGCCGTAATATTGCGTCCGAAGACGATTTCAAGGGCTTTTTTTCGCGCGAACACAAAGCGAATAAACGCATAAATTTATAGTCGGTTGGTTTTAATTTTAGCACTTAGAAATTAAAACTTCTCGCTGTATTGTGCCCCATTTTACTCTTTGTACAGCACAGACAATTATAAGAGACAATAGTAATTTAATAAAAAATATGTTATTAAAATTTCAGATTTTACTCTCATATTTTTTAAAGAACAAAAGTGTATTAAAAGATCCGTACGATAAAGCCATTTTAGACTAAAATACAAGTCTGATAAGGACAAAAAAGCCACGGTTGAAATTAGGATAACTTGTGTTTGAAATGTGTTTTTTAACGTTTCGTAGTCAAACCGCATTAATCGTGGAGAATCGATTAACCCAGTAAAGAATACAGTAAGAAACTTTGCGGGTCTAAATTATATATTTATTGTTGTTCGTTTGACATTAATGAACATATTCAAAACATGCGAAAGTATTTTTTTTCAATAAATGTGATCATATTTTAAACTTTACTATTAAAACAAATTTAAATAAACATGACATTTGAGCATTAATCTTTTTATTTAAAGATTGTGTACATTTTCACAGACTTTCACCATTGTTACGCTTCAAGATAAACGTCGACATAAATAAGGAAGCGATATTTTGAGCATTGTTTATCCGAAAACATTTTAATTATACCTAAAGAATGTTGTGTCAGTATTAAAACTACTCCTTTAATAATATTTGGTATGGTCGACTTATGTTCGCACATAAGCGACAACGCGCTACAAGTGGCAGATAAAAACAATTTGGACCCCATCGCTCGTGCAGCTCGTCTGTCATGGTTGCTTTCATGGAAATACGATTCCTCTGCGTCCATGATGAATTAACGAAACAGCCCTCACTTCCCTTCCGTCCGTCCATAGCAAGCGGCTATGACTGACGACCCATGCGCTCGTCGCAGCTTGTTCGGTCGCCGCTTGTATACCGCGAAGCGCCGAGCCGCGCGCGTACGCTCCCAGTGGGCGACGGGCCTTACAAGGCATGGAAGTGAAGTGTCGACACGTCGATTGTGCCGCCGGAGGAATTTGTCCTTTGTTTTGGCATATATTCTTTGGTTTCGATCCTGGCTGATTACATAATTACGAATGAAGAATTACGTAACGACCATCTGGTTTATTGAAAAATAATTCTTATCTTTATCAGTTTACCTACCAATTTAGGAGACTTCAAATATTATTTTTCTCCGTTCTTCCGTGCTCCTCACTGCACTACAGATGTGTACGGTAATATAATGTTGCAAGTCGCGTGGCGTCATTTTTTCAGTGCTCGTTGTATGGAAGTTATTTCTCATTTGACACTAAACTTCTCAGAGTCGATAGCGATTATTTGCAGTTCACATTAAAATTGTTGCTTTCCGTCAGTTGCACCCTACTACACAGAATTAAATTCTTTTGTAGGTTGCACAGTGCAAATACGTAAAATTTTAAAGACTGGGTAGGAAAAAGAAATGTATGCTACCTGTTCATGCTATATCTGTATGGTATACCTACTTACCTTGTGTGTGAAATAAAATAAAAATAAATGAATGTAAAAGGTTATATGTATTTATAGATCGTTATACGACAATCTGTAAAGATAACCTGTTTCACAGCCAATTATCGACATTATACATAGCTATCAACTTAATCTGGTCCTTTATATAGTACCATTGGTTCAATTGCAGGTTAGGTCAAGAGTAAGTGGGTGGCGTCGGTGGTGGCCAGGAGCGCCAGTGCCGGAAGGATAGTGGCTGTTGTTATAGTTGCAGACGGCGCACACTTCTTTGGAAAAATACTGCACTATAAACGTATTTCGTATGATAAACGTCGATGCGAAGATGAACAGAAGTATTCGAACAAACACATGAAAGCATTGATATTTTTTTTATTTTACTGTTTATGGGAAACAATGGAAAGGCGTAGGAAGAAAGAAAAAAGAAAAAGTAATGCACTTTTCAATACAAATAGGCAGGAGGACGTGCCGTTGAAATATGTGGGCGGGGATCGGCTAACCTAACCCAACGTAACCCAACTTGAACCGACAAAATAATAATTAATTTCACTAATTAGCTTATCTTTTTTTTCTTTTTTTTTATGCAAACTGCCATAGATGGCTAATACCACACAACTACCGTTAGCCATTAGCCCAATACACTAAATTCCCCAAGGAATAAGGTGCCATGTCAGGACCTTCCCTTTATGAGTACGGCTACATTGAACTGGATGTAAAACACTATTTTTCATTGCCGCTTCAACCATCTTTTCATCCAATGCGATGGTACCAACCTGGAAGGGGTTTAACCCTACCACCTAGTAGATGACATGGATTCCGAACAGTGGAGCAGCTCGCATTCGTGACAAAATGCACTTATCCTACTCATAATGAAAAATAAAGTGGGGCATGAACGGGGCGAGGATTTGAACCCAGACCTCTGGTACGGTAGCCAAGTCCCCGCGCCACTAGGCTACGAGCATGTAGGTGAAGTCGCCTCCATGGCTACGAGCCGCTCAAATCTAATACAATTATCACAAAGCAAATATATCACAGTTACTCGAAGCATATTTCTTACGTCGGGCCGAACTAAGTCACCCAATACTGTCGTCGCCAAAATATTGATTCGTGTATGAGGATATATAGGGAGTAATTGAATTTGCTCAAGGTGTCAAAAAGTTTCTGAACTGTACTCAGCAAGGTACATAGGTAGACAATTGAAAAGCCCCGCTGTCACATTACCTTTTTATTTCTCTGCTAGAATTGAAACGATTGCCTTTGTTGCTTGCCTGTATTAAATTGTACGTTCAACGAAATTGGATATCCGAGTTGACATTAAAATGTGCCGTCTCTGTTCAACACCCATGCCTTGTATTATAGGTTCACTTATAGCTTAAATTAAGGTTATATCACTGCTGAGGCGGGTAGAAATTTAGTAGCATACATCACTGAGTGAGGTAGGGTAACCCTTCCCCTAAACGCATAGGGATACCTACATGAGGTACAGTAATTTAAATATGAAAAGGAAAAATAGTGATCGAGGGAGAAAGCGAGATCCGTCCATTCTACATGAATCACTCATAAATTCTCTAGTAAATAACAACGACTTTAATTTTAACAAAAAGATTAAGAAACGTCCTGAATGAAAGTCCCGTTGATATAATTGCTACACGGCCCCTACGCCGATGACTTTCAGTTGCCACTCCCGTTCATTCTTACTCGATGACTGTGACTGTATGTCGCAGTAAATCGTCATACGAGCGAGACTTTAGGCAGAACAGAGCCACTAATCCACGGGAATTATTTCGATCGCAGCCCGACGTGCGCTCGGTGACGCATTTTTTCACGCATTCAACGCTCCAAGCAAAGTCGCTGCCGTAAAATGTTTTACGGCCACTCGTAAAATATTGAGACAGCGTTGAGGTGCTACATTCCGTTGCATTGCGTCGTGTCACAGGTACCGGAAAATAACTAGCACTTTGTACTGCTCGATCCGCTCCCAGATTAAAAAAAAGACTTCATAGTAAATATTCTATGCGTTTGACAGATGATATCGAAAGCACTGTCGATACCATCTGTCAAACGCATACAATATATTTGACAGGCGATATCGCCTCCTCGATAGCGCCTACTCGATGGAGTTCGTAGTAGGGGCCCAGGTGTGCCATGTTGCGTTCGGTTCTAGATACCTGTTGAGATATGTACCTGAACGTGGTTGTTATTCCCTATTTTCTAGTGAAAAATACCAATGTCTGTATGTCAGCAGTTTGTGTTGATTCCAATTGGGTATGGTACCCAATTTAATTTAAACGTATGAAGATATTTTTTAAAATAAAACAACCAATTAACAAACATTTCATTAATCAAACTTGGGTCCCAATTGAGTTGTCAGCACCTTTGCTCGGCATTAGTTCAGCTGGAATTGAATAATTTATAAAATTTATATTTTATTGATTAATAAATGCGAAGAAGATTATTTAATATCTATGTGCTTACATAACTGTGTATATAAAATTCCAGTTGGCTTAAAAGATACATTCACTCACTATGATTGAAAATTTTAAGTATATTATAAAAAATTGTTTTAATGGAGTGAAGGTCCACTCCATTAAAACAAAAACTGATCAAGTTGACAGTGCTCATATGCCAAGAGCCCCATTGTACCTAACTGTTTTACACTTGTGGTGCATCATTTGATTTATTTAAACAATATTGTTTTTTTTTCCTTTGTTCAGATGTTTTATAATTATTATACAAATTTTACAGGGTCTTTCTTCAATTAATGTGTCTTTGCTTCACGGTTGATTTCTTGTAAAAAGCGTCGTACTTGCTTAAGACGAAAAAGTATATTTAATAATACATCAATTCATAAAACGTATTTGTGAATTTTAAATAAATAATTGGTCGGTATGCGCTCTCGTGATATCCATCGCAAATATTTTATGAATTTAACATACCATTTCTTAAGTTACACATTTTACGAAGCCGGACATAGATAATATTTTTTTCCATTATTTTATGAGATATTCGTTCAAACAAAGTTTACTAATAAATGTTCAAGTGTTTTATTTTTTTATAATCATCATATGAGTACCTTTACATTTAAAATGCATTCGATACAATTAAACATACTTTAAATACATTTTTTTATTTAAGTATTTATTTTTTCTTATTTATGCATATTTCGATGGAACTTTCGTGCAAATCGGATATTTTGTTCCCGATGTATCTACGCATTAATTGCGGGCAGATAAACAGATACCGGAACAATTCAATTCAATTCTTTATTCGTCCTTAGATACACTTTGTTACACTTAGACAACGTCAAATACTTTTTTTATAAGGGTTCTAGCAAAACTGGGACCTCATATGTACAAAATGTATGCTTAAATCTAGAATACAGCATATAGAAACATATATTAAACAGATGAAATTGAAACGTCAGGAATTAGAAACTCTTTTAGTTATACCCTATGGTTACAAATGGTTATAAATGTAACTTTTCGGTAGTGTACTGTTATAATAAGGAATCACGCTATGGATTTAAGTTCTTGTTCAACTAAAGCGCTATAGACGCGACGCAATGAAACCGAACAGTGGCGTCTGCAGTGCTGTAACATTTCCATATCGGAAATTAACATGCGGCGCGGTAAAGTAGGTAATCCTGCCGTGAAGCGTCGACTCCATCAGAGGACTCCGCCACCCGACGCTTTATACGCACTTCCAGCATTTCGGGGGTGACGTGGCGTTTCGTTTGTCGAAATACGATACTTACCGAGCTCTATTGTGCTCCTCGGGTTGTTAGGAGCGAAATTACGGACGGAATTCGGGACAAATATTGAAGAAAATTGAAGGATTGGTGGAAACGAAAATTTGCCGCTGAGCCGTGACTTAGTGCAGCGAATTAAATAAAGTAAAATATTACAGTGGATTACCTGGTTTATTCTATGGTTTTCAACTGCATTCCATGAATTTGTCAATTAAGGTGGCCAATAAAGAAGATCACGCCTATATTTCTTGTCAGAGATCCAAAATTTTGCTCAAAATAGCTTTATTTGATTGAACTAGATGTCTGATGACCATTGACATTGTAAAATTGTGTTTGGTTTCCAAGTTATAACGTCCGAAAGTTCGGATTTTTCGCGCGTTTTATACAATAACTTTGGAGGTGGATTACGCAATGATAAAGTAATAACATCTTAAAAAGATTATTCATCAGACATAGCTTATTTAATCAAGATATAGAATCTATTTGGTTTTTGTAAGATTTTTGACTACAGCGGTCGTGGTTTACTTTTAGCTATAAGTCGTTTTGAAATTAAAATTTTCGTAAATCTTACCAAATCATACACTATGCACATTGTCTTTTTTGTGGACAGGTTGCATCTTCCTCATCACGGAGCCTGTCTTATTCTTAGAAACAGAGAAGGTCCCAGAGCGCAACAGCACGGTTTTGTACCGTGCCCGCAAATGAGTTGAGGCCGCCGGGTTGGGCCACCTTAAGTATCAAATATTATGTGTTATATTTCTACAGAAATGATTGTTGGCTTCTTTTAAAGTATGATTGCGTTAAAAGGGTTCTAGGTTGAGTCAACTCGTAAAGTCATACCCAGCGAGCAAGCATGGATCCGCGTGGCGATCGAAACGTATTCTCATGGCAACAGCCTAGCAAGAAATTAGAGGAAAAAACTGTAATTAGGCTCGCTTACGAATTTGGTACGCCCAACATCGAATTTAACAAAATAAGTAGATTAAAAAAAAGCTTGCAATACCTAGCGTCCTGTGAAAATCTGTCGTATATAATGTTCTAACGTGTCGTTAAAGCTCGAGAAAGCACTACTGATGGTGAGCTAATTCGTATGCGAATTGACTCGCCGGCGCTACCATCTCTGCATCTAAAAGTGGATACGTGCTTTGGTTGTCACTCTCGTCCTTCCTTCCTTATCAAATAATTCATATGATATCGCGAATTCTGCGTAATTGCAGTGCGACGGCAAACCTCGTGTATCTCGCTTCTCGGTTATTACTATCGGGAAATTGCCGCAGATTGTCTCTGCATTAGTGCTCTATATTTTGATCTCATTAAATTCTTGGCGAAATTAATGTACGGAAGTAATGTTCATTAATGCGCATTGCTACTGCTATAAATTATAAAACAGGCGAATATATAAAACTACATATGTATGTGTTTTACATTGAGGTTGTTGGAATGAATGAAGGAACGACTGATCAACATACTTCCAAACCATGCATGTGGATTTAGAGAAAAGCGCGGGTCAGTTGAGAAAGTACACTAGGCAAGTTTTGGGAAACCACGGAAGTTTCCTGCCGCGTGAAAAGCCGTAACATTTTTCAAACATGTCTAACGACCGCGGTGATCTCAAATGTATCAACGGAAGTTTTGTTTAAATAGAGCAAATAAATTAAATTTTCAATATTATTGTCTTAAATGCATTAGCCAAGCGCTCGATACGCTTTCGCACGACAGACTAGTGTATGATCTACAAAAACTTTCAAACTCTTTTCTACCAATATTAAAATAGAACCTCAATAAAAGAAGCAAGAAGGCGGAAAAAAAGAATCAGTAATGGATATTTACACTGCAAAACTACTGACTAGTAACTACACGACCACTGCAAACCATTCTGATGATACCGCCTTTCTATCACGACCCAAGAACGAATAGCTAGAGCAATTCGAGAAGTGGCTAAGACAGTTGAAAATGCATGCAAACCAGAGCAAACCTACCTATGTAACATTTACTCTCGGAAAAAAATAACTAGTCCTGCAGCAAGACTGAACAACGAAGGAATTCCCCAAGATGATTATATTTGGGAACGCACCTGGACAGAAGACTGATATGGCAGCAACACATCTGGACCGAGATAAACTGGCTATTTTGAAGCAATTCCAAATGAAAGTACAACAGAAAAAATATGGTATACAAAACAATTCTGAAACCAATATGGACCCACAGCATACACATATGGGTCTCAGCCAGCAATCGTAACATCAAAATACTATAAATATTTCAGAACATGATACTAAGAACTATTTATCACATCCCAAAATGCATAACCAACACATATACTTATAAATATCTTGATTTTAACATAAAGACAGTCCAACAAGAAATAACCCAATACAGGGTAAATTACCAAAGGAAGCTAACACAGCGTGTTAACGAACTTGCACTGGCTTTAAGCGGAGCGGGCGGTCTTCATCATACTAGACTGAAACGAAACGACATCCCGCGTCTGAGTAATAGATTCTCCTAAGCCAACAAGAGAGTCTGTTGGAACATTCCAACATGATGAAATTCTCGAAAAAGATGACAAAAACATATTTATATCGAATAAAGATTTTCTTATGTTTCCGAGCCAAGCCAAGTGGCAAAAATAACACAAACAAATGTAAATATTATATTATACATATAACCTGCTCAAAGCGCAAACATCCTTTGGCTTAACCCACAGTCGGGAAAAATGTGCGCTTTTTATTTTTTTCACAGTAATAAATGTTCGCGAAAGACACTTTACTTTAAACAAGATTCAGTATGTAGGTAAAACGGAAGCCTAAAGTTTGGAAACAAAAGGGGGACGTTGTGCCACGAAAAGGGAAATTCTCGAGTCGGGCCATTTTATTTATCTGTGGAAAACTAATTAAATTCGAGGACGCCATCGGCTGAAGATGATCTCGAGTTGAGCTAGCCAGCGGCGGGTGGATGGACCAGACTCGGTTGGGATGCCTTTCATACTGTTATGTCGACACGGAATGCGTCGACATAGTTGACAAAATCATTTAAGTCGATCCTATACCTGCTCGATCCACGACTACTGTAGCACATTTGTGACTCAATGGGAAAGTATCTAGGTGTCTTGGAATATAAAAGTGGTCCTACTGAATTTATTCCCATGCGTGTCAAAGAGATAACTTTTTTATGTGACTGGGCATTTATATCGAATACCTACCTAGCCGAACACTTCATGAAAACTAGGTGATATGCAAGTACCTTCCTTATATTGCAGAGATGCATTCTGATGGGTGGAAAACACGGTCAATTTTCCTTTTTATTACTTACAAGGATAGCATCGCATTGATTGAACAATGGTGGAAGCGGCAATGATAAATTGTGCGTGTTCTCCGTTCAGTTCAATGTTGCCGTGCTCATTAAATGAAGATCCTGACATGGTATTTCTTCGGGAATGCGGTTCGACGGTGGATAAGCCATCCAGGTCCAGTCACTTAAAAAAAAGTTACGATTAAAAACGGCATAGTTAGGCGATTGCACTCGCGGCCGACTGTAACTAGGGGCCCCTAAGATCGACCTGTGGCATGCAACCGTCTGGGAAACTCCACTGAACAAATCCATTGTATTGGTATTGGGCTGGAAATGCCTTGCTCCTAGCCTTAATACCGTGTGCCAATGTATACTGTAGCTCAGGCTTTGCTTCTCATGCCAGAGGTCATCGGTTGCATAACTGCACAACATCAAGAATGCAAATTGTTGCTTGATTCTGAATCATTGTCAAACTGTCCCATTGCCCCACTAGGGGTTCGGGTATGCCCTACCCGCATTGGTACCATCGCATTGTATAAAAGCATAGAAGCAATATTAACAGTGTTTTCAATACGGTTCAACGTAGCCGTTCTCATAAAGCTCATGGCACCAAATGTCTACGGAAATGCGGATTGTTGGGCTGAGTGTATGACGGTGAGTTTTGTATTACCTATATGTCCAGTAACATAAAAAATACAACATGATTTGCGTCAATCGCGGTTAGTGAGTCTACGCCAACCCCGCAACGTAGGTAAAGCGTTAAATCAATCACTACATAGTATAAAACAAAGTCGCTTTCTATGTCCCTATATCCCTATATCCCTATGTATGCTTAAATCTTTAAAACTACGCAACGGATTTTGTTGCGGTTTTTTTTAATAGATAAAATGATTAAAGAGGAAGGTTTATATGTATAATAACATCTGTTTGGACAAACAGATTGATTTTATTTTAGTTCATACAATTCCAAGAGATGGCGCCACTAGTACTTTACAGTTGCGCCATTAACTGCACAGATTAGGTAACATAAAAACTACCTATATTAGTTGATTTACCTCTTGCATTCTCACATTTCTAAAAGGCGAAGCCCTTGCCAATTTTTCTCTCAGATACTTATTTTCGTGTACCCTGCCAACAATAATTTGTAGTCACAGCCGCATAGTGCATTCTATCGCAATTTCACTTTATCCAACAGCCATACCTTGCCCTGTATGAGCCGGCTCTCCGTGTATCCGTTCCTTGAACATAGTGACGTTAGTGGTAGGTGTGCTTGTGTGCTGTGAGAGACCCGGCAGAGCAGCCCCGCGGCTGCCGGACCTCCGCCTGAACTTGTTGAAGTTGATAGATCATTTGAAGTATATCGCGCCAATATTTTTAAGTTAAAAGAACAATACAGCTCGCATTCCTTGAAACCATCTAAAGTCGAGAAACACGCTACTGATGAGAATGTTGTGAAGCTTCCTACCATCTCGCTACCCTGTTATTCTGGTGAGGACATGACCGCCTGGGTCGGTTATGAGTCCATGTTTCAGGCCCTTGTTATCGATAACAAGTCCCTATGTGACATCAAAAGATTACACTATCTACGTGCGTCACTCACTGGTGATGCGTTGAAGGTTATTGAACATCTCCCGCTCACCGGTGATAATTTTAATGTAGCCTGGAAGGAGCTTAAAACAAGGTTCGCGAACATGAGACACAGTGCTACTGCGCATTACAAACGTTTAGCAAACGCTTGTGTTGAGAATGCTTCCTCTCACTCTCTTACAAAATTTGTAAGTTCCGTCTCGGATAGCGTGAACGCTTTAAATGCATTACATTTTCCCACAAGTGAATGGTCATTCTTGTTGGTGAACATTATTCTTGATAAATTGGATGTACAGACTCGCAGACATTTTGAAATGTTGAATTCAACTGATATTCCCACCTATGATGAATTAATTGCATTCGTACGTAAGCGTGCTCAAGCGCTAGAGGCGTCCGCACCCCCTGCGCGTCCTACACCCCATACTTTCCAGTCTGCTGGAACACGCAAGTCCCCACACACTTCTGGGGTGAATACTCATTCAACACACCCTCGTACTATTACTATGTTGAACACTGAGTTACCTCGGAGCTGTCCTATGTGCACCCAGCCCACACATGCACTGTCGAAGTGCCCCGATTTTCTAGCACTTTCTTCTGTAGACCGATACAATAAAGCAAAACAACTTCACGTTTGTTTTAATTGCTTGGCTACGCAACACTCAATAAAAAAATGTCTCTCTAAGTACGCTTGTCGCACATGTTCCTCAAAATCCCACCACACATTGTTACACTTTGACCGACCATCCACAAACGTGCAGGCTACTGCTAGCGCACCGAGTCCACCCATAAACGTTCAGTCTACAGCAAGCACTCCCCAAACAGTGAATGCACTCTCTACGCATTCCAGGGAAACGAATCCTCAACCCTCAAATGTCCTACTTGCCACTGTACTATTAAATGTCCGGGACAGTCAAGGCTGCTACCATAATGCACGAGCGCTTGTGGACACTGGCAGCCAATGTTCTTTTATTGTAAACAGCTTTGCTGAAACATTAAAATTGAAGCGTCGCCCCAACTCTGTGTCTGTCCATGTTATTTCTAATTTGTCTCTCGATGTAGATCACGGCACAGTTGATTTTGTGATTGCACCGTTGTCCGGACATCCCGTTCTCAAAATGACAGCCTTGTGCATACCAAAAATTACTGGTGACCTACCAAACGCACCTCTCCCTGTTTCTTTATGGAACCATGTAATCGGACTTCCGCTCGCGGACCCCAGCTTTGCAATACCCGCTCCTATCTCTATTTTATTAGGAGCAGATGTGCTCCAACAAGTCTTAGTTGGTGGCCTTAAAACTGGACCTCCTGGTACACCCATTGCCTTGGAAACTATTTTCGGTTGGGCTCTTATGGGCCCTAACTTTGTACCCAATTTACCATCGCATGACCCTGAAGTTCACTCTTTGCATATCACGCTCGATGATATTGTAGAAAGGTTCTGGAAGGTAGAGGAACCCCCAAAACAAAATGTTCTCCATCCCGATGATAAAATATGTGAAAAATATTTTACTGATAGTGTATCCCGTGACTCTACTGGTAGGTATTCTATTGCTCTACCATTTAAGACTCAACCCCCGAATTTGGGTTCCTCTCGAGAAATTGCCACAAAACGCTTTCAATCTCTGGAGCGTAAGTTTCGACATAATGAACTCTACAAAAGGGACTATGTAGAGTTTATGAATAATTATTTGAAAAATGGCTACATGCGTTTGTGCACTGACACAGCTCTACATTCATATTTCTTACCTCATCATGCTGTTTTCAAGGACAGTACCACAACAAAACTTCGTGTCGTTTTTGACGCTTCCTGTCGGAGCGATAATGGAATGTCCTTGAATGATTGTCTACATTCTGGACCGAAATTGCAGAAAAATATTGTGGACATTATTGCCCTTTTTCGTTTGAATGCAGTTGCCATAATTGCAGATATTAAACAAATGTTTCTTCAAATCAATGTTCTCGAGAGTGACCGAAATTATCAAAAAATTCTCTGGCGTCCCAACGAAACAGAACCCATATGCGAATATACCCTCACAACTGTCACTTTCGGAGTTACTAGCTCTCCTTATCTGGCCATCAGAACCTTGATCCAGTTAGCCCATGATGAAAGTAGTAAGTACCCCCTCGCTGCTCTTGCTCTACTCAACTCTACCTACATCGATGATGTACTCGCCGGTGCCGACACAGTCGATGGTGCTCGCATTTTGGTTGAGCAGCTAAACTCTATGCTGAAATGTGGAGGCTTTGAGCTTAGGAAGTGGGCTAGTAATTTGGAAAAGTGTCTAGACAATATACCCGCTGAATACAAGCAAACTAAGGATTATTCATTTGATCTTGATAATCACACATATTTGAAGGTATTGGGACTCCAATGGGATCCCATCTCAGATTGTTTTTCGTACAAAGTTCATCAAACTGAACTCATACCTACAAAACGTGGTATTCTCTCAGATATCTCCCGCATTTATGACCCTATGGGCTGGATCGCCCCTCTCGTATTTTTGTCCAAACTGATTATTCAAAGGTTGTGGTCCTTAAAAATCGGTTGGGATGACTCTATTCCACAAGATTTATTGAAACAATGGATTTCAATAAAGAATGAGTTGAGTATTCTCTCTCAAATCTCTTTACCTCGACACGTCCCCTCTACAGAAAATGCCGTGCGAGAACTCCATGGCTTCTCAGACAGTTCCCTCTCAGGCTTTGCTGCTGTCATATACCTCCGGATTGTTAAGCACGGAGCTGTTTCTACTCATTTATTGTTAGCTAAATCAAAGGTTGCCCCACTGAAACCAATTTCTTTGCCCCGACTTGAATTATGTGGTTGCGTCTTACTTTGCCAACTTATGTCGTACGCAGTGAAATTATATTCACAAAAATTTCACATTGACAAGGTACGATGTTACTCCGACTCAACAATTGCCCTGCATTGGATCCGATCCCACCCAAGTCGTTGGAAAATGTTTGTGAGCAACCGTGTTAGCTTGATTCAGGAGCATACATCACCAGACGAATGGGTTCACGTCCGTTCCGAACATAATGCAAGTGATTGTGCGAGTCGTGGCTTAACACCATCCCAGCTCGTTGGTCATGCGCAGTGGTGGAATGGTCCATCGTTCCTGCTAAATCTAAATAATGAGTGTGATTTATCAGAACCACCCCTTCTTGTGTCTGAAGATGATGGTGTTATGGAGACGAAACCTGTTCCATTAACTCTACTTGTAACTGAACACGACTCAACCCTTCTTGACAGAGTCTCGACTTTAACTAAGTTAAAACGAGTTACTAGTTACTGCTTACGTTTTGGTTCCCCTAAGTCTCGTCCGCTTGTTAAAATCTCACCCATGCTCACTACCATTGAATTGGAAAATGCTCTAAGTATTTGGATAAAAATTATCCAGGCTGAACATTTCTTTGAAGACATATCCCGTATTAAGGCTAATAAACAGCCTTCTAAGGCTACAGTAAGGTTATCTCCCTTTATTGATGAAAATGGCCTACTGAGAGTAGGAGGTCGACTTCAGGCCGCTCATATTAAATCTCAACAGCAACACCCTGCGCTGTTACCTCATAATAGTCCATTGACTAAGTTGATTGTTAGACATTTTCATGTTAACTTTGGTCATCCCGGACCAAATGCTTTGATGTCCCTCTTGCAAAGAAACTTTTGGATTATATCCGCGCGTAGAGTTATAAGATCAGTAGTGTTTCATTGCTCGAATTGCTACCGACTGCGTCCAAAATTGTCGGCTCCCCCTATGGGTGAGCTTCCCATTGTTCGAGTACAACAAGTAAAGCCTTTTTCGAAAACTGGAATGGATTACGCAGGTCCCTTTAACATTAAAACTTCCAATTTAAGAAACTCTCCTCGCACCAAATGCTATATTTGTGTGTTTGTTTGTATGACTACCAAAGCATGCCATTTAGAACTAGTCAGTGAACTGACTACCCAAGCATTCTTGGCTGCACTACAACGTTTCATTTCACGTCGTGGCCGATGTTCTGATTTGTACAGCGACCATGGGACTAACTTTGTAGGCGCTGATAAAGAATTGCGTCAAATTATTCGTACCCAATCGAAAGACTCTACTGTTACAGATTTTTGTAGCACACTAAATATTCAGTTTCACTTTATCCCTCCTCACGCACCACACTTTGGTGGTTTGTGGGAAGCTCTCGTAAAAGGTGTCAAGGTTCATTTGTCTCGTATAATAGGAGCACAGCTTCTTACTTTCGAAGAATTTTACACTGTGCTTACCAAAGTTGAAGCGTGCTTAAATTCTCGGCCTCTAACCGCAATGAGCCCCGATCCTAACGAGCTGACTGCTCTCACTCCAGGTCACTTTTTGACCCTGGAACCATTAAATGCTCTTCCCGAACCAAACGTATCTAACACCAATCTAAACCGGTTGAAAAGGTGGCAGTTGGTTCAGAGCCTCCATCAATCCTTTTGGAATAGGTGGCACAAAGAGTATCTTGGTACTCTACAATCTAGGCCCAAGTGGCACAAGCCCTACAAGAATTTGTCTGAAGGGATGCTTGTCGTCCTAAAGGAGGACAATTTGCCTCCCCTTAGTTGGCCGCTTGGACGGATTGTTTCTACTACAGCTGGTCCCGACAATATTGTCAGAGTTGTAGAGGTCCGCACTAGCAACGGTGTATACAAACGTCCTGTAGTTAAAGTAGCACCTTTGCCATATATTGAGGACTCAAATTGAGTGCTATATATTTTTGTATTAATTTTTTATGTTTGAACCCCTCATTTATAACTTGTTTATTTATTTTAAGTATATACATTTGTAGTAATTCCTCGTCCCTCTCTATTTAATTTGTACATTTTGCTGAATACGTGGTTTCAGGGCCGGCACGATGTTTGGACAAACAGATTGATTTTATTTTAGTTCATACAATTCCAAGAGATGGCGCCACTAGTACTTTACAGTTGCGCCATTAACTGCACAGATTAGGTAACATAAAAACTACCTATATTAGTTGATTTACCTCTTGCATTCTCACATTTCTAAAAGGCGAAGCCCTTGCCAATTTTTCTCTCAGATACTTATTTTCGTGTACCCTGCCAACAATAATTTGTAGTCACAGCCGCATAGTGCATTCTATCGCAATTTCACTTTATCCAACAGCCATACCTTGCCCTGTATGAGCCGGCTCTCCGTGTATCCGTTCCTTGAACATAGTGACGTTAGTGGTAGGTGTGCTTGTGTGCTGTGAGAGACCCGGCAGAGCAGCCCCAGGTGAGTCCAAGCCTTGCGCTTGCCCATTTATCGAAACCCACCCAAAACTCCACGAACACCCGGTCGGTCAATCCAGAGCGACTTGGGCGCTCACAACATCCATTAAATGGTGGAGAAATACTGTTATTTTTGAGGTTTCCAATGTGATGTCGTAAAAAAATTTTTTTTTCCGCTTACATTGCAAACGCAGGCTGAACCCTAAGATATTTATTATATTATGCCCGTGCAAATTCGGGACGGGCTGCTAGTGTATGTATAATATTAAACACAGTGGCATTGATTACAGGAGGAGGGACTGTAGGAGAATCCCAAATTATGAGTATACATTAGGTGGCGAAATTTTTAGACACAATACACGCTAAAGGTATGTTTTGCTGGTTCGGATCCATCCTTGCATTTTTTCTCTTTCTTTTTAATGCGTCCTTGCTTTATGGTCGACGCTGCATGTTTACCATATTCTTTAAAAAAGGGACATACTTGCTTAGTGCGAAAAAGTATATTTACAACACTGAACATCCAAATTACCACATTCAATTCCAGTTTACTTATCAATTCATTGGTCGCATGGCAGCTGGTCCGTCCGTCGCAAGGCAGCGGGCAGTGTCGGGGGATGCAGTGCAGGGTTTGAGAAGGGGGGAGGTGGGGGTGGCATCGGCGACACGGCACCCATTAGCGCACTCCATCCGCTGATAAATGCACGAAACTCGTAGCCAAGAAAGTGCATTCGCAAGAACGTTGCAGCAGCGGAAACTTGAACGGCCGCCTCGGATGCATTTGCTTAATGAACTAGCGCTTATTTTAAAGGCAGTCTCATTGCGTTGCTAAGAACCTCCATATTTTATCGTGATTTCTATTTTCAACCGACTTTAAAAAAGTAGAATGTTCTTAATTCGTCTGTATGATTTTTTTTTGTGTTTGTTACGCGATATCTCCGCAAACTGTCAACAGATTTTAATAATATTTTTTTTTTATCTCAATGGTGGTCTTTTCATAGAATTTATGAAAGAATACCACTTCTAAGGGTGGGAAATACTAAAAAGAGCGAAGAAGAAAGTTACACAAAATATTGAACCGGCTTCAAACCTTTTATTTATTATATTTGGTATCAAAACAGATATACTTATTTAATAATTAGCAGGATATACAAATGACTAAGTATATACATATCATTCACAACAAAAGAAAAGAGCCAAAAAACACAATATACAGGATTTTATAAGAATATTCATTTAACTTTATAAGAAAGAGTAAAGGCAACACGAGTAAACTAAACTAAAAGCTACATTAGAAAACAAAAAAATATTAATACAATTACTCAATTACTCAATCACAACAATTAATATGTTCGCGATATCCGCTTTGGTTTATATCAAGTTTAGTTTTAAAAAAAGCCGTAATAAACACAACTAGCGTTACAATGCTTACATATTTTTTTTGGTCTTAAAAATAAATAACATTACGAAATAATATTTACACAAAGTAAAACTGCACCAGAAAACGTACCGGTGTGACTGAGAAGTCCTAAGAGTCCTTAAATTATGAAAAACCCTTAGGAAATGCTTTATCTCACTAGCCGGGTTATTGCCTCATGAAAATAATGCACCAATTTGAGTGCGCCACTGATACTACCTGCACCTGTACGCCCAACGAGCAAGATAGGACTGGAGTGCCGAAGGAAGCTTATCCGTATAGTGGCCACGTAGCCACGTGGCCGCACTAAAATTCTGACACGTCAGTTCGTTTACGAATTCGCTTACTTCTGATTATTACTTTAACGTGGCTACGCTGCCGCTACACGGATAAGTCGCGGTGTCGCCACTCACATCCTTACTCTATGTGTGCGCCACACCGCGCTAGCTAACAGCGGAGGTCCTGCAGATGTCCTGCCGAGAGAGCTCCGCGGGCGATATGGCAACATAAAGGCGTTTATGTCCATGTTACGGTTTAAAGGTAGAAAGGGCTATGTTTGAAATAAAAAAAAATCTGTGTGTAGTAAATTAGCTTACTTTATACAAGCGTTAATGTAACTGGATATGGATGACTACCACACCTACTGTCATGATATTATGTAGTCGAAAATACATTGGAACTAGTGGATCTTGTTTTTCTGCCAGGATATTCGTTATTGTTGCCCAGCTTAATTGAACTGGATAGAAAAAACGGACAATTTTTATTCAACCATAGTTCATTTAATACGATGGTACCGTCCCGGGGTGAGATTCATCCTATCACCTACACCTACAGTTTTTCATGGAATCCGAAACGTAAAAAACGAATTAATTAGTCAGATTTGTAGGCCCAGTTGTATTATTTTAACGTGTCGGAGTCCACACAATACAACATATATACCTTGATATAATTAGGTACTCAATACAAATAATGCAAGCACAATAAAGATGCAATATTATTGAAACCTTATTTCCTTTGCAATCATTTAACATTAATGTAAATAACGTCAGGAAAGTTAACCTCTGCATTAAATAGCGTCAAATTTTAGCATTAATGCAAAAACTTTATAATAAAATATAAAACTATATTTTAATTATTTCTAGTAGTTGCTGGTAGCTCCTCCTGGGTTAATTTTCAACAAAAAATTGCTCAAATATTATTACACATGTAATTTGACATAATGACAGAGCTCAAAACAATAATAAGCCCAGTGGACGATGTTCCTAAAACATTCCTTACGAAAATAAGTCTATAATGCTCTCGCATAAATAGTAAATTATTTAGATTAACTTAACATAAAAGATAATTATTTACCTCCCCTCCCTCAACCACAATAAGATTTCTTCCCGTATACAATTTCCACGCAAGAAAATTATAATTCCGGCTGTTACGGAAATCCTTTGACATTGATTGAAAAAGATTTGGGAATGCTCTACATATACAACAAGGTATAAAATAAGTATTAAGCTATGTTCTTACTTTTGGAGCACGGAATAACCCTTTCCCACGGCGTTATTTCATATCGCTGAATTTATCTTTGCCTTATTTGCAGTCTCGTATATCTTATAATCACTATTTCAATTGATGGAAAAAAACAGATATACAGACTTATCCAGCTTCAAATATTACCCGCAAATCCTCCCGAAGGAAGTAAAAACCTTCCAAGAAATTGAAGCTGTAGTGGTTCGTGAAATATCTCCGTGATATAATATTTTAATGGCTTAGAGAGAGCACAATACCAGGGCTTTGCTGCTAAAGTTTACGGGAATTCGAGATTACTCTCATTCGCTTAGTGAATCAGGTAAATAAAAGCTGAATTAAAAAGGTTGTCAACGCAAATTCTTCATCAGACTATGACCACCTCTTCTTATAAATTCAAGCAATTAAATAATGTAGGTACTAGTTAATTTTCCGAGTACGGCAATTTCTGTTGCCCTATAATGCGTTGTCTAATTTTTCAAAAAACTTTGAAAACATACCATGAAGATTATCCTAATGGCATTATGAACCATCGCGAAATATGCATGTGAAAAGGAGAACGGTCAAATGATAGTTTAAAATATCTGCTTGCTCCTTTCTGTACGTAGCATGATGGTAAAGCATTTGTTTAGTAAATTCTACGCTTTTCCAGTGTTGCTATATAAAAACATTAAAATGTTTATTATATCCACTTTTTAATTCACTTTGCAAAAGATTCTAGCCACAGTTTTCATAAGAGGCCTGAAACGGACACAGCTTATCATTTTAAAGTCTGCAAAGGGACCACAATTTTATAACGATTGGCAGGAATAGCTCACCATCTTAATCTGTATTAATTTTTAAGGTATTTGAAAAAAAATCTGTATTTTCATATGATCCCATTTGATTTAATGAGTTTAATATTCTTGCAATCCATTCAAAATCCTACAAATTACTGATATTAAAACTCAAAGTTCTGTTTACAGTGTTAAATATTCTATACATTAAGTATCAACTGGTGTTAGTTTTTTAGATTACAAAGATTACTGTGCATTGTAAAAGATAACCGGCTTTCTACTCACGGCATTATTTAGATCGAAACATCGTGCTCCGCACAAATAATGGCGTGAGTGGAAAGCCACTGTTAAAATTTTAAAATAAGTATCATCTGTGTTTATCTTTACGTCTTTAAATTGAGTTTATTATCACTGAAGAGCTCTGAACGTCCATTTGATGAAACATTTAAATTAAACCTTCACACAGCTGTAATCAAACTCGAGCGTCAACATTTGCTCAGAAGATGAAAGGCAGACTTTTTCTGGTAACCTTTTAAACTGAAAACTCTTCAGAACACGGCGCGGCTTGAAGCTATAATTGGATACTGAGTGCGGACTAGAGGGGTCCTGTCGCTAACGTGAAACACGTTTCCCGAAGACTACTTCCCTCGAATCTTGAATTATTTCAATGATCTAAGGGGGCGTCCATAAATTACGTGAGGAGTTTTTTTATTATTTTCTGTCCCTCCCTCCCCCCTTGGTGAGATGTCGTGAGATTTTATTCAACCCCCTCCCCCATCCCCCAATCTCACGTGAGATTTTTCAGAATTTGGGTTTCTTACATAAACGCGTTGGATTGTTATTGTAAAAAGAAAAAAACATAATTTTTTTTTTGTTTCAATCAGAGAAAAAACTGCGTGATATTTGTCGAGACCCCCCCTCTCCCCAACGTGAGATCAGATGAGATTTGACTCGACCCCCTCCCCCCCATAATCATCTCACGTAATTTATGGACGCCCTCTAAAGAAACCTATAAAATTGAGGGCCACTTTCAATCTCTACGACCGTCCGTCGGGCTATTGGCATATTTTGGTTAGAAACATTCATGCTTAACCGAAGTCCATGTGTTTCTGAAATCATGCACATACAAAATACCGCTCCGGAGTGTTAAGCAGAGGTAAACTAGCCGTAAAAGGTTTTTTTACGCAACCTGACATGGATTGCTAATATCACATAATTACCGTTATGATATTATCCGAATTCACCACATTCCCGAAGGAATTAGGTGCCATGCCAGGACCTTTCCATTATGAGCACGGCTACATTGAACTGGATGGAAAACACGGACCATTTTTTATTGCTGCTTCGTCCATCTTTTCATTCAATGCGATGGTACCAACCCGGGCGGGCTTAAACCCTACCACCTGCAGTGAAAAGAACTTAACATAGGATCAATATGCGAAACCAGCGGCATCTAGTAGTAGATAGAAAGCATTGTGTAGATTTGAATTCAATCGATAAATCAGTTGACGTAATTTTTGGGATAGCGCAGAGGTAGAGCAGTGGACATGTAATTCAAAAATAGCAGGTTCGTATGCTGCTTCCGACGAATGTTGAGACCAGAATAATTTCTGATTATTATCAAAAATGTGAGCACAATGCTTCAATGTTGATGTCGTTGGCTATCCTCAAATTAATTTTAATGGAAATGTCGTATCCATTAAATAAATAACATTAAAAATGTTCCTGCAGCATCTTTGAAAATACTCGATGGAAACCAAACAACAAGAAAAAGAGATAATCTGCGGTGTTACCTAGTCCTTATTCTTTGCTTTCGCTCCGAGTGCAATCGCTGACAGGGAACGCCATCTTGAAATTCTTTAACGCCTCTCCTTGTCCGCTCTCCTGCACCCGGTCTGCACCTGAACTCGTCGATTTTTTCACGATTTTCCCGTCTTTGTTTCACGTTCTCTGTTTTTACAGAAATGGCATTTAAGGATATTCTCTGGTAATTATTTTCTCTTAACTTCAGAAATTAAATTTATGAAAAAAAAAATACATCAATAAACTAATAATTAAATAGTTTAGGTAATTAACGAATTAAAATTACTTTATATCCATAAATGATTTTATTATACTTAGCATGCACATGTAAAGATATAAATTTAAGGTACTTGCTGCAGTCGATGTGTAAGTATCTAATTGTGTAAGGGCTGATTTTTCAATCCTCAGATAGTACTTATCAGACTGATTCTTTCTGAATTCAAGTTTGTCAAAAGACTTATAGTCATTGCCGGATAATTATATCTTCTATCACAATTTTCCGACTATAATTTTACTAATAAATATATGGACTTAGTATATATCGGATGGATAAGCAGAAACGTAAAAAAAATCTCTCGAATAGTTATCTGGCTGTTTATCTGACTATTGAAAAATCAGCCCTAAGTATGATAAAATAAATACATTAACGCATGTACGTGGAGACGCGATGACGTTAGTACATGTGTTTTAGTTTTCTTGTTTAATGGACTTTCTTGAGTGAATCTGAATATTATAATGACATTCGGTAGCCCAGTGGCACCACGTCGCCTTACCGTTAGATAATCAAAGTGAAGCAACTCTATGTGTGACAGTTTTCGATCGTTGAGGCTGGCTGTGGTCTGCAGGTCCCTTTTCTTACTCACTAGGTGTAAGGGTGTTGGTACCATTACATTGAATGATCGACGGTTGAAGCTGCAATGAAAATTGTATTCCGTAGTTTTATCCAGTTCAGTGTAGGAGAGCAGTA
Source organism: Incurvaria masculella (assembly GCA_946894095.1). Classification (NCBI taxonomy): domain Eukaryota; kingdom Metazoa; phylum Arthropoda; class Insecta; order Lepidoptera; family Incurvariidae; genus Incurvaria; species Incurvaria masculella. Next base: position 1,689,906 of record OX335650.1, on the reverse strand, counting down.
TTTAGAAAGAGTAGCATGGTACCTAGTTCCCAAGTCCTGTGTGAGGCTAATATTATGTTGTCAAGTCTAGTTCCATAAACAGATCTATCGATGCAGATTACATTACCACGGAATAGGTAATACCATAAAATGCTTGTACCTCAAGATGAAACTGGTCAAGCGTGAACGTTTTCATATGCTGAGGGTCCCGTCACTGCTAAACATGGACATTGGCCATACTGGGAATATCACTACGAGGTAGAGTTCAAAACGAAGTAAGTCGCCCCCGTGAATGGCGTTTACGAAAGTAATTATTTAGTGCATAACTACATAAGTGTATCTATATTGGTGTTTTTATTTCAGAATTTCGGAACAATTTGGGACGAAATGCGTGTGACTGACAGATACCAGAGCCTGACCATAAGGGTCCATTCTCTCGCTTTATGCGACGAGACCCCAAAAACAAGAACTTACAATGGGAGAGCAACTGAACATTATAAACAATACACCTAGTAATATTGTTCCTGTGTACGTTTACGACTAGTAGTTAGAAGTAGATGTAATTAAAAATTTGGTGTGCATACACTGTGCAACAGCCGCAAGTTAACGGATTTGTCTTCAAGTGAAAAATTGTAGTCGTAATGTAATGAAATCTACCTAAAATATTCTCACATATAACATGCAAACACATGTATAATTACATTTTACATAAAAGATAGTACATTAAGACTGCATTGGAAAACTGCTCATTGAGAAATCCGGTGACCATCGCGCTGAGACATTTTTCATACGGCGAATTAGCATGGAAATTCAAAGAGGAAACGCACAGAGCATTTGAGGTACTATGGGCAGCTCGGCGGGCATGGAGAAAATTTTCTATTTAGTTGAGGATAGTATTAGTTGTTAGTTTATTTTAGTAATTATGTTTTTTTTTGTTTAAACCGTAAATAAACTAAACTTAAGATGTTATAACAAAAGGACGAAATTTAAACTAAACTCACAATAAAATTAATACTATAGGTGTGGTTGTTTTATTTTATTTTATTTTATTTTATTTATTTAGGTACACCAACAGCTTAAAAACTAAACAATTGATCGTTAAATACTAAATACAGAAATTGAAGCCAATTACAGGGTACCACTACTTATAAAAAGAAAAAAGATGTGTGCCATGTTGACGTGTGCTGTGTGTTGTTTCGTTTTCAGTATAATTATATTGCGATTTTGTGTGTTACTTGTCTAATGTAAGTGTATGTGTATGTGTGTGAGGTAGGGTGTGTGAGGTAGGGTGTGAGAGGGTGTGTGAAGGTATGTGTGAGGGTGTGTTTGTGTAAAAGGTTACAAGTTTAGAGACACATAGTATAAGATAAAAATTAAGTTATTGAAATTTAGCCAATGTATCTTTTAGTCTATTAAGTATTATTTGTTTATTTATTGCAATTTTAAATACATTTTTACTTGAAGTAAATATATCTTGTGAACTAAAATGATTATTATAAGTGTTAGTTAATCGTGTTATTGTTGAATTTTGAGCATATTTGGTGCGTTTTAGTGGCGTATAGAAAAGGTGAGTATGACGCGTGCGGCGGACTGGAGCATTATACTTGATTTCAGCTATCAGTTGTGGGCAATCAACACTGCTGTTGACTAGGTCAAATAAAAATGCCATATCTAACTGTAGTCGTCTTTCTTCTAGGGTTAGAAGGTTGTAGTGGTTACAACTTTTAGTGTATGAGTTATAACCGCGTTTAGACTTAAAATCTAGAAACTTTATAATTTTACGTTGAATAATCTCAATTTGTGCTTTATGAGTTGTGTACTGGGGTGACCAAATTGTGGATGATAATTGTGTAAAGATAGTACAGTATACAGTTTCTAAAATAAGCGTGAATTATATATGTATTATGTTTTAGTTTTTATAATGATGTGATGTGCCGATTGCGGTCTTCTACACAGAACTTCTTCTTTCTGCTTCAGTGTACCATTTTTATTGCATTGTATTTTTTTAATTAACTTGATAATGTAAGTACTTTTGTTTTTGGAAAATCAATCAAAATAAATTTGAAAAATAACAAATCACCTTAACATGTTTCCTCAATACTTTCAACTGACTAACTTGATCGGAATTTGTTACGATAACATGTATTATGCGACGACTTAAAGTCAACTTAGTAAATTTTACGCAACTTTCTGAAGGTGCTACTCGAAATAAGTTCATGAAAGAGCAATTCTCTTTGATCGTCAAGAACTTACCTACTTCGAATTTCCTTTGAAGCTGTCGCTCCGTTAATATTATTTAATGTTGAATTTGAATGTACATTTCCCACTTTTCAAAGATTGAAACGATTTGAAGTTATGAATGCCTGTACTATAAAACGTTCAAGAGAACGACATGAATGAATGGTGAAAATGAAACGATATTGCTGCGATTATTATGGACTGTAATTTAAAAGGACCTTAACTTGTTTTGATTCAATAAATCGACTGAGATGAACATTCTCAGAACAATACATTAAATTTAACTTCTAATAATGTGCATGCTTTTTTTATCCGGGGCTAAAAAAACGTTTACATATATCTTTTTTTTTATGCGACCTAACATGGATGGCTAATACCACACAACTACCGTTATGATATTAGCCCAATACACCACATTCCCGAAGGAATTAGGTGCCATGCCAGGACCTTCCCTTTATGAGCACGGCTACATTGAACTGGATGGAAAACACGGACAATTTTTCATTGCCGCTTCGACCATCTTTTCATCCAATGCGATGGTACCAACCCGGGCGGGCTTAAACCCTACCACCTAGTAGGGGAAGGGGACCCACAGTTTTACATGGATTCCGAACCATGGAGCAGCTCGCATTCGTGACGAAATGCACTTATCGAACTCTGAAAGAGAAAGACAGTGGTGCAAGTTGGTATTGAACCCGGGCCTCTGGTACGCTAGGCCAGTCCCCGCGCCACTAGGCTACGAGCCGCTCGTACACTTTAAAAGACATGGGAATGGGAAGACATGGAAATAAGGAAAAACAAACAATATCCTACCGAATTCAGCCGGGTTGTAGTTGTAGTCAAAGTTTCCGGACAGAACCTCGTCGAGTTTATTGCAAGCAAGACAAAGGCATGTATTCTTAGTAGGAATCGAACACCGTTCACTGCAGCTCTGACCTTCTACAACTTTTTGTATTGACGACCACGTTAAGGTGTTCACCATGCGTGACTCAAACTTCGGGCGCCATATTCACTATCACTACATAGTATAAAACAAAGTCACTTTCTCTGTCCCTATATCCCTATATCCCTATGTATGCTTAAATCTTTAAAACTACACAACGGATTTTGATGCGGTTTTTTTCAATAGATAGAGTGATTGAAGAGGAAAGTTTATATGTATAATAACATCCATTAAATAGTGGAGAAATATGTTATTTTTGAGTTTTCCAATGTGGTGTCGTAAAAAATTACATTTTTCCGCTTACATTGCAAACGCAGGCTGAACCCTACGAGATTTAATGTACTAAGTATTGTACACATTGAAAAGGTCTACAGAAAACTCCTCGATGGTATATGTCTATCTCATATGGATATTTCACAATAATTTTTTTTTTGTCATTTACTTTTTACGACAAATAATGGCAAATCTTCGAAGCGATTTTAACCAATACAGCATTAATCCTTATCCAATTAAATACCTTAAATACATTGTGGATTTAATATAGATCTATATGGCCCTTTACAGCATATGTATGATTTAAATGAATATTTTCGAAGATATTACAGATTTAAAAATTGCGGGACGTAGCGTTTGCGGCGGTACCGGCCGGCCGGGGCGGTGGGAGCGTGCCTATAAATAGTGCGTCGGAGGCCGCAGTTCTCCCTATAGCACTTTGAATTTATTATTTCTCTAAAATCTAATAATCATCTAATAATAATATCTAAGTTTTTTTTTATTTCAAATATTTCATTGTAGGAACTCTACGTAAAAAGGGTTTATTTGTGTATCATTGTGTCAAAATAATATTTTTTAAAATGATATTATGCTCGTGCAAAGCCGGGACGGGTTGCTAGTCGAGGATAATTCCAAGTTCGCTTAAAACGCTGAGAGTGTTTCAGTAGATCTTAATTATTAGTAAGACCTTCATACTAGCCCATAACGCATTCTAGTTCCCTCGTGCTTCGGGCTTGGTTTCGCACTGAGACGGCAATACATCCATTGTACGTGTCCATATTTCCCTATATATTCCCTATTACCTGGCCAAATTGACCCAGTGAATAACAAAATGTATATATTTTATTTAAAGTGTGTTCAGGTATACCGGTTATAAAAAAGTTGTTTATCTATAACACACTTTTAAGAACTTGCAACTCTATAACTACTTCCTTGTTGTAGTATCTTTGCATGTGTTATTCCCAAGAATGTAGTAAGAACCCCTCGAAGTATTGTAGTGACGAGAACTCAATTCTCTTTATTATGTGCTTCTGAGCGCGTCCATTCTTCACTTGCGTAACTGTAATCCGATCAAACATGTTACAATGTGTGCACATTACACTCGCGCTATTGGTCGTCGAACGTGGGTTTCACCTTCGCAGTCGAGGATCCTGGATTGCTAAATAGCTGTTTTTACGGCTATCCTTAGGCGATAAAATCGCTATTTCAGTCCTTTTGTGTTCTTTTATGCTCGCTCCTCGCTCGGAGGGAATGTGCCTGATAATTTGCTAAGAATAAAATGGGATTTCCAAAATGTGTTTTATCGTGGGTTATATAGTTTGTTTATGACTTTATTTATGATTTCGTTTTAGTGGCTAAATATAAAGGTAGCCATGACATTTTAGGCTGTGACATTACTCGCGCATGGTTCGATTTTATCGACATATTTGTTGCAAGTTGATTTGTTGAGCGGCTCGTAGCCCAGTGGCGCGGGGACTGGCCTAGCGTACCAGAGGCCTGGGTTCAATACCGACATGCACCACTGGCTTACTCTTTCCGATTTCGTCACGAATGCGAGCTGCGCCATGGTTCGGAATCCATGTAAAACTGTAGGTCCCCTTCTCCTACTAGGTGGTAGGGCTTAAGCTTGCCCGGATCGGTACCATCGCATTGGATGAAAAGATGGTCGAAGCGGCAATGAAAAATTGTCCATCCAGTATAATGTAGCCGTGATCATAAAGGAAAGGTCCTGGCATGGCACCTAATTCTTTCGGGAATATGGTGTAATAGGCTAATATCATAACGGCAGTTGTGTGGTATTAGCCATTCATGTCAGGTCACATAAAAAAAATTCTTCCCTTTATGAGGGCGGCTACACTGAACTGGATGGACTAGATGGATGAACGTGGACAATTATTCATTGCCACTTCAACCATAGTTTCATTCCAATACCAAATGGTAAAATCGGCCAATAACAACTCGGGCAGGCATAAGGCCTACTAGAATTAGGGAATAGTACTAGAGGGAGGGAACCTACAGTTTTAAATGGATTCCAAACCACAGAACATGTCGCATTCGTAACAAAACGCAATGTTTGATGGTCGATGTATTATTTCAAGATAAAACGGTAAGGGCCTGTTTCACCTACTGCTGATTAGATTAATCGCAACATATTAAGGGCCTTTCTTAGCAGCTTGTAATACCAGTACAAGATAATCAGCACTTTGGTAAGAAAGGCCCTTTAAGTTCCGATTAAAATATATTAGCACGTGGTGAAAACTAGGCTAAGTCTTTTATGTTTTTATTAGTTAAATTAGACAAAACGGATGAACAATCAGAAAAAAGTTTGAACAATGAATAATAACATAAGATATTTACCGTTATATGTTACAAACATAACTAGGCAATCCATATATTGATTAAATAAGCTTTATATACGTCTGATGCATCGATATTAATGTTAATAAAGATGTCAACTCTCTGCAGTATTTCACGCGTTCTAAGAGAATGAGGGTAGGATTTATTCACCTTAGCATCGCAATTACCTGATATTACATTAATTAATTTAGCGAGTTATCTGTAAGTAGCAGGCGTTGATGAAGTTAAAATAACGCTCATTGGAATCAAAACTTTGCGCTCTCGGTGTGGATATGTTTTCTCAACATTAGAACGAGTAGAATAATAAATTTGATATTCGACACAGAACATCGGTTGCTCTTACGGAATATACGTAAGGTCTTTTTCGTTGTAGGGGTTTCTCTTACTGATGAATTGTTTGGTGTACCTACTATCTTACCAGACGGGAATGACTAACATTGCATCACATTTATATTTGACCCACCACACCGTATTTTCGAACGATCTAGGACCTTCCTCCCTTTGCGTGCTTATTTGAGAGTCTGGGGTACTTTATGATGAGCTTTAAAAAAATTGCACGGTTGCCCCGAACTGGGCAAGTTTTCATTGCCGGTTTTGACCAACGAAACAACCAACCAAAGTAAACAATCTCTCGGCACGTTTTCACATTCTGCGAAGCAAAAGATGACAGGTTTTATCTAGGGATGCGGGCTACTGAATTACTACCTAATAATAATAATAGTGAGTATCTGACTCCAGATGGTCAATCTCTTTGAAATTAAATGAAAATATTCTTTATTTCTTACAACTATTACATAGTATGCAAAGGCGAGCTTAATCAGACAATAACAGTCAATAATATTAAGAGGTAGCAAGAAACATTTAATTACTTAAAACTAAGCACCATAATCACACTTAAAAAACATTAGATAACTTAAGACTATACAAACAGAAAATAATTGATTAATTTAATTGTTATAATATGTCAAGTACCAATATTTTAATTTTACCTTAAAAATAGTCAAAGAAGCACTTTCCCTAATAGTAAGAGGCAATTGATTCCACAATCGTGCTGAATGTTCCTTGACCAGATCTTCGGTCGATATCCATTATCCAACTTCCTTCTTAAACCAGCAATTAAACCACTACGAACCAGGTGAAGAAGCGTAACAATATTTAAAAAAATAAGTAAACTGTTTCAAATTTTATGCCGTTTCTACAAATTACTGTTTAAAGAATGATGCATATCAAATTGAGAAACTAGCTTTTTTTTCGAAACCCACTATTTAGCTTAGAGCTAAAAAGTACCTTGAACTCAAAGACCCTCCCATTGGGTCCTATTGGCTGGTAGTGGTTTTAAACCAATTGTAATGTTCATGTTAATAAGTTGACTGTTCATGTTACTGTTCATGTTAATAAGTTGAGTTACTCCCTTCCAAACGAGCAAGTCACAACGTGTTCTCCAGCGGTTCATTCAAATGATGCAATAGCCCAACTCAGACGAAGACTTTTTCGCTTTCTTCAATGTCATTCCCCCAGCGAGTATCTTCCCCCCGGGCCCCCACTCAATCATCTCGTCGAACATACGGCCGTGCGGGTGACACATTTGAATATAATATTGCGCCGCCGACAAATATTATGATGACGGAGGTCGCATGAAGCGACGACGGCTTTTTGCGAAGTACGACATCGAGCGAGCAGCCTTCCGTGAAATATTACCTAAGAAAACGCTGATGTAGGTTGGGACGGGTTTGACAATTTATAGAAGAGCGTATTGGTACGGCTTTCGCGATCGCTTATTGCCTCGTTACATTGTGGTCTCGATACACGTTCTTACACTGGTCGTGCTTTGGGTTTGTGGGTCCAGTCATTTTATAGCATTGCTTGATATTGTATGTTTTATTTCAGAGGGTTTGTGCATCAATAAAGATATCACCGCAATTGTTCGTCGCTATTTCTACTAAACTTTTCATAAATAGAAAGTGACTAAATATAACTGTACTGGTAAGCACACTGAGCAGTTAGCATTAAATTTAATAAAACAAGTATATATAATTTTTCGTACCAAGCAGGTACGTCGCTTATTCCAAGGAATGTGACATGTATGTATGTATTTCATTTAATTTCATTTCTTATCCATAGGTAGGATACCTACACTTGGACACGTTATCAATTAGTCGGTTCGAGCAGAGCCGACATACAAGTTTCATTAACAAATTATAAAAAAATAGGTTTAGTTGCCCATTTTCAATACTACCGCTCACAAGTAAGTTTGTAGTTTTCATTACACATGCAAAGTTATACAAAATTATCCTAGTTACGATGTTTACAGTCATCGTCATTTTGAATAACATATTTCACGTAGACATCAAAATCAAAATCAAAATCAAAATCATTTATTGCCGTATCACTTAAAATTGTACAAATGTGTGAACAAACGGTACTTTACAAAGTATAGTGATTAACTAAATTAAGGTGTGGCAATAGAGTTTCGCATTTTCTGCGAGTACTCAGGTGTGTAGAAATAAAATACATACATCAAGTACATATTACATAACAATAAAAAAACATTATTACCTAACCTTTATGATCGTTGTTAAACTCTCTTACGTTGTAGTAAGCTTTAGTTTGTAGCCAGGTTTTCAGCTGTCTTTTAAAGATAACAGGGCTTTGGCACCGTTTTAAACCTTGAGGAAGTTTATTAAATATCGTAGTCGCTGAATGTGTTGTGCTTTTTAATACCAGTGTTGTTCTTACGGGAGCCTTGTACAGGTTGCCAGCTTCACATTGACGCGTATTATATCTTGTGATATCAACGGCTGCAGAAAAATATTGTGGATGCTCTTTGACAAAACTACATAATTCTAAAATATATATAGATGCTAATTTTAGATTTTTTTTATCCTTAAATATTGTCCTGCAGCTATCTTGGTACCTCATACCATACATTGTTCGAATACACCTCTTTTGTAGAACAAATATTTTGTTTGCATCTACAGAGTTTCCCCAGAATATCACTCCGTAATTAAGATGGGAATAAACAAAACCATAATATGCCATTAAGCTAGTCTCTATAGAAGAAACCGCAGTGAGCAGTTTTAAGGAATAAAAACAACAAAAAAAATTCTTTTCTAAAATCTCTATATGAGTTTTCCAGTTGACGTTACTTTCTATCATCATTCCAAGAAATTTTGCGCTAGTTACTTCCTCGATGACCTTTCCTGCATATGTAATTATAATATCTTGCCTCGAGCCTTGATATGGGTGGAATTGTATTATGTTGGTTTTCGATAGATTAATGCATAATTCATTACAATAAAAATCAATAGAAATGATGAAATGATGAAAAATACTATGTATGTATAATCGACCTATAATTATGGGTATACAGTCGGTGGCGAGCTTGATAGACGCAATACCCGCGAATAGTATGTTTTGCTGGTTCGGTTCCAGCCTTGCATTATATTTCAAAAGTAGTTCATTTTATTAATGTGTCCTTGCTTCACGGCCGATTATGCATACATACACGTGTCATTCCGTCATAAAAAAAATACAAAATAGGCTATAATTTGCGGCGGACAACTTTTGTTCAAACGCTCATAATTATCTAATGCATATGGTTTAAAATGGTTTTTGAAATTTTCCTTTCCTTTAACATACACTATGCATATACCTGTTAAGGTAAAATTACTTCGGATCGATCTTCGCTGGAGACTCTTTTTTTTGAATCGTTTAGAATTCAATTAGGACATGCTGTGTTTTTTCTTGTGATAGTTAAATATTTTGTACGTGGTATAAAAAGGGCTTACGCGAACTATTTTAAAGAAAGATAAGTTTTAAAATACCCTTCTTAAACCCGACGTTTCGAAGGGGTGGCATCCAATCATGGTCAGGGGAGAAGGGGAGAAACTTCTTCATGCTCTACGTATAAAATTACACGATCTGCCGATTATACGTTGTGCATGGTTTTAAAATTTTGTTAAAATATGATATTATACGATCTGCATTTTAGACGTTCTGCCGTTCCCCCTATATTATACACTCGGATTCGTCATCTTTTTCCTGTCGGTTCGATTACTTCTGGCGAAGAAGAGTCGACAAAAAACTTCGCCAGGTCGGTTATTGTATTTTTTTTCTATTGATACTTACAAACTAGCTTACAGTGATTGATTTATTACTACTGCTCACAAAAAACATTATAATAAGAACAATATATACATTGGTGAAGAGCAAACTCTTGACTTGACTTGACAAATTTGCGTAAGCTCCGCTCATCTATACTTATAATAGATCTGTAAGGGGTGTTCATGGAGTAAGTTGCTTTGTTTTCTAAGATACTTCGTTTGAAGACTTTATGTATGATACTAAGACTAAATTGATGATTTTCAGAAATCAGTTCTGTATGTATGTATGTATGTATGTACCTCCATAACTCTTTAACCGATCATCAGAATTCGATGAAACTTACTAGACGTATATGTAAATATACGTATATATGTATATATAATTCAGTTTCGCTTACGTTAAGATGTAGCTGTCATACAAACTGCAATGCCCCGAGGCGGCGGCGGCTTGGGGGGTAATCACTATCTGCCTTTATTTCTTTGTTTACTTCTTCTAAGCCACGCAACGGACTTTTTGATACGATTTTCATTAATATAAGGAGCGATCAACAAGCAAGGATTGCGTATGTAGTTTTTTAATAATTATTACAAACCTTAAGAGAAAAATTAAAACTATATACTTGAAAATTGTAGGTGTTAAAAAGGCCTACAGAAAGATCCACGAAATCATGTAGAGCGATAACTTCAAAACACTCGCCCGATTTATTTGCGTATTTTATCAACGTATAGCAACTCTGGGCGCAGTCAGATTCCGGATGTGCATCGTTTTCGATGTTGAAGGTGGCTGTGGTTGGTATTCCTCATAAAACTGTGTAAAAGTAAGGAAGGTGGTAGGGTTAATCCCGACTTTGTTGGTTTTGTATCAATTTCTATGTAGCAGTGCCAGTGCAGTAAGGGTCTGGCGGCACATGCTTTTAAAATTCGCTCCCAAATGTTTACGAAGCTCTAAATGGAAATATGTCGATGTTTGTTATTAAATCATGCCATATCGGTTCAAACAATTTTGATTAAATTTGGTAGATGGATATATAGTCCTGGACCAGCCTTTGGTGGGTTACTATTTATCCAGGAAATAATTCAGATCGAAATCAATCCAACATGACATTGACTCGAGCAGAGCCGGGTACCGCAGCAAGTTAATAATATGTGAAAAACGCGAAAGTTTAAGATTTATGAATATTTTTCACATTAATTATGCAAAGTTAGTGAACCCCACATCTAAGTCTTATTGAAATAATGCCGAATGGATTTGGATTTAAATCCGATCGTCTTGAACTCCTTTGACGTGAGATATTTCATTCACTGTAACCTCGCGACCTCGACAGTCAAAAGGTTCGCAACGTAGGTCTTGGCATTTCTTTGATCCCAATGTTCTTAAAAGACGAGATTCAAATATATTTTTGTTCCACTTTTTTTTGGTTAATTATTTAAGACATTTAAACACAACATAACATGAAATATTGAAGTTAGGGATTTGATGACAATGAAAAATTGCATAATTATATGGTAATTTAAGAAAAATATTTTAATTACTAATGTTTTCTATTTAAACATATTATTATTATAATTATAATATAATAACTGTATTAAAATGTCTTAGGAATGATTTGCGTTTCTTTTTACTTTTTTAAATTCTTTTCTTTTCAATAACTGTAATTTCTAGTTTCATAGGTGAAAGGCTTAAGGGGGTGTGTGCGTCACAGTAGATGGCGCCACAGTTGTTCGTAGTTATTTCTGCTCCTTAAAGATAGGATGTTACAAACTATAACTGCAGTGGCGAGCACATTATTCGGTTATGTACTTAATCTCATTGAAAAATTACAAAATAAGCTGGAATCTGATCTAGAATGGAATAATTGTGCAGAAAGTTGCCATTTACAATTAGCAAATTTTTGCATTTTATCTTATAATTATCTCACAAATGAAAAATGAACAAAGTTTTGTATGAGATAAAATACATAAATGCGTAGTGTGCCCGCCACTACAGTTATGGCTAGAAACTTTCTATTTCTGGGGATTTATAGCAGAAATAGCTACGAACTACTATTGCGCTATCTACATGGATGCAGACACCCTCTTAAAAGAACGAAGGACTCTTGTTTTTGTAACAAAATAAAATTAAGAATTAGACTCTTCCTAGTTTGCAATCATGACACAGAAAATATGCAAATTATGTATAGCCCGTGCAATACCCATTTCATGTATATATACATCTTGAAAATTACTGTTTTTGTAAAACTAGACATACGTGGCACACATACTGTAATAATATTAGCCACACCGATCACGTGGAAATTAATTGCCATGCCAGGACCTTCCCTGTATTACACGACTCTATTTATTCCGGGAGGTCACGACATTTATGGTCACGATAAGGTAAATGGCTGAATCTGGGTTCACATGTTAGAGACCAACCCTCTGATGCTAAATATGTCGGTCTGCCTGCGCCAAGTGGTTGCGTTATCTAGATTGGCTATATAAAATATACGCTCGTATGTACATGCTGATGAATATACTGATTGTCTGGAAACATTAATACCTTTTAATTATACAACAATAACCAGTCGGTTTTTTAATTAAATACGTAAATATACCTAAAGTTATATCTGTAACCTAAATCGCCAAAGATTTGTTCAGTTTTTGTATTGCTAAGCAAGTTTGTACTGATACTTTCATGCTTCGTCATTTACATCCATTTACCTTATCATATATATTGTTTGTCACCATAACTACTTTTTCAATCGCCTTATCTACGTAACGCAACCACTTGGAACAGGCAGACTGACACATTAATTTCAGAGGGTTGGTCTTTATCCCGTGAACCCAGTTTCAGCCATTTACGTTATCGTTACCATTTTTGTCGCAACCTCCTAGTCTAATTAAACAGAATAGAATATGTTTTTAGTGTACGGGATAGTACGGACGTGGGCATGCTTTAACCCTATCTCCTAGTTTTTAAGGACCGGGACTTACAGCGAAGCGACACAAATAATGTATTTTAATAAACATAAAAATAGCTAAGAAATATAGTTTGCGACTTTATTAAATACTGAAAAACACACGATACGCCCAATTTTATTCTACTTCCTAGATGTTTTATCAAGGAAATAATTACCAGCTTTTAAGAGCCTTTATTTCTGTACATACAATATATGCATATTTGTGCAAGTACTTTCATAGAAAAACATTCACGATAGTTGAATTTCGCCGATTCGCCTTTTCGACTTGCTCACCAAGGAGTCATCGTATTTCGAATGGAGGAGGGTTCAATCGGAGACTTACATAATTATCTCGTAACTTTTATTTCAAGTTAAATATTACTAACGAAAACCACGTATAAACTAATAAGAAGCAATAATTCAGAAAAATAGCCTTCGTCGGTGGAAATATTGTTGACATGCAGTTTGGTTACATATTTTTTATAGAGTTCTTTAATTTACGATTTAAAAATAAGTAATTAACGATAACGAAATAAATCTAACAAAGTCTTATCACGAAAAAGAAAAAATACTTTAATTCTTCCCGAAGTCAAACGTGATATCAAAGTGAACGTTTATTGCCTTGTTCTCGTTAAGGCGCTAGGACTAGCCAACTACTCGCGCCATACAAATTCACTTTTTAACAAATGTAATAATATGTAGTGAAACGCTTCAGCAAATCCAAATAGAACTCCAGACTGATAATGGATTGTTAATATTTTTTGATTCCATCATTTATTTAAATAATAATAAAAATAAAAAAGTTGATTTTTCTCGTTAGAAATCTGAAAGTAATTCGATTTCTAGATATAAGCAAAAACAGCATATATGCATAAACAAAAAATTCCATTTGCTTTTAGATTTCTACATTTAGTCAAAAAAGTTCGGAAATGGACACCGTTTCAGGAATTTATTTTGTATAGAAAAAGGAAACATACATTAAGGAAAATAGGTTGATTCCTAGACAAGGAATCATAAATTGTAAGAATGATACTTATAATCGTCAGACTTAGTTAGTTAACTTGGGGTGCCTCGTCTAACTTTGCGATTTGGCTAGTACCAGGGCCTTAAAACACTCAAACAGCGATACGATACAAGAATTCAGGAGCCAACTAGGTAAAATACTAAATTATAAGTGACCCTTCCCTAACCCTCGATTCCCATTACTCTCGAACCAATAATCTGATATCTGAAAGAGTCAGGGCGCGGTGTTTTGTCGCGGACATTATGTCAAACTACTTTACGCCCAAAATTACCAATTCAAATGCCGCCCGCCCAGCGCCGCGTCGCCGCCCGCCTTGGGCCGCTCGTGCGCGGATGACGTATTTTTTCATACCGGAAGTGGCCGGGTGGAAAGGCCGGAAGGGGCGCGGACCAGTAGTTGCTTTAGATCTTATTATTGTGCAAATATAGTCGTTCATGTGTTATCGAGGGTGCAATCTTATTAACCGACTTTAAAAAAGGAGGAGGTTATCAATTCGTCTGTATGTTTTTTTTTTTGAAGGCTTTATTAAGGACATACGACAGTATCTTGTATAGAGGATTGTATAATTAATAGTGCAATTTGAATTTAAAAACCTTTAATATTTTCATTGAAAATAACTTTAATTCTCTCACGAACAATAATATGTCCATGTTAACGACATGTTAACATGTTTTATACACAAACGTCGTTAAGTTCTTCTCAAACATATTTTTAAGAGTTTTATCATGAAAACGTATAATAATGTGCTGGATTAGAAAAAAAAATGTTTAGAAAAAAACGTTTAATCCCACAGTAAAAAAATTACTTTTTAAATATCTTCTCTGTCATCTTCTGAACGAATTGCGCTATGATTGAGGCAAACGTGCTTTAAGGGCCTGGTACTAGCCAAATCGCAAAGTTAGACGAGGCACCCCAAGTTAACTAACTAAGTCTGACGATTATAAGTGTCATTCTTACAATATATGATTCCTTGTCTAGGAATCGAATTATTTTCGTTAATGTATGTTTCCTTTTTCTATACAAAATACATTGCGGAAACGGTGTCCATTTCCGAACTTTTTTGACTAAATGTAGAAATCTAAAAGCAAATGGATTTTTTTGTTTATGCATATATGCTGTTTTTGCTTATATCTAGAAATCGAATTACTTTCAGATTTCTAATGAGAAAAATCAACTTTTTTATTTTTATTATTATTTAAATAAATGATGGAATAAAAAAATATTAACAATCCATTATCAGTCTGGAGTTCTATTTGGATTTGCTGAAGCGTTTCACTACATATTATTACATTTGTTAAAAAGTGCATTTGTATGGCGCGAGTAGTTGGCTAGTCCTAGCGCCTTAACCAAACCACAGCATCCTGTTAGGTAGTCCTTTCAGTATTTATGATTTGCTATGGGAAATACATGGTAGATGCTTTCATTGATCTCCTATCGCTCGCAACAAAAAAAAAATTTTTTTTTCTTCTATTTAGTTTTCTGTCATTAAATGTTCTGTGTATACATTTTTGCAGCTCTCTAATGAATCTAATAAAGGCCCACCTAAAGAATAATTATTGTACAAAATACAATCATAAATCTACAAAACGCCCTTCTTTGTGGTCTGGAGTGTTAGCAGTCCCCGAGAATATAGAACCTCCCGTAACCTCCACCCGCTAAAAACAATCAAGATGAATTGAGGTTTCAGGCTACCGTGTGATTTTGGGTAACAATTTAATTGAGATATTTTTTATGAAGAGGATTTTTTTTGATCAGGATAATCATATTTTAGCAAACAGTAAAATTGTGTTTATGGTACATATGGAAATAATGTGACGTAACACATCGTAGACTATTATGGTATTTTTAAACATTATATTTTTTGATGTTAATGACCGAGCGAATACTGGAACTCGCGCAAAAATACTTTCGCATATCCAGCTGTTCTCTAACCAGGACCGATCATCGCTCGCTCGTAGTTACAAGCACCCTTATAGCCAAACATTTTTGACCAATGTTTGCGATTGAAAAGAGATAGCCAGAGCCCGACGTCGCTTAGTTAGAGCAGCTCGGAATACATTTTTCGAAATGTGATCAACCCGCATAACGCGTAAAACAAGTATTTTAATTGTTTCGTTAACAAAATTTCAAAAAGTAAAAAAAACGTAAACTAAATTGGTAGATAATGTTACGCTCTTTAAAATGATATTTAAATGAATATCAGTTACTGTCAGTATCAGCAGCAAATATAAAATATATTATATTATATTACAGTATTCTCCGTTTGAGTCTATACTTCAGCATTTTTTTTTCAATGCAAAAAATATCATTTTCTAAAACTTTAACTATATTGGTAAAACGTTAGCTGAAATTATACATATTTTTTTTCATATTCTCGTTCCATAAAGTTCAGAAAATTAACGCTTAAATAATCATACATGCTTGAAAAAAAAAACAGTTAAGCTTCGTATGTTTTCCTTATAAATTCGTGTCCTCGACTATGGCGTTTCCCATATTTTCAAGAAAGATATCTCGGGCTTATCCATAAAAAAAATTGTCCCAATATTGTACAAGTTATAACATAGTGCACATTTGACCGTTTGTACACCTCCGCTAGCGGCGGCAGGGCCGCAGGCACACAGCAAGTAGGGCTGTCGCGAGCCACTTGTTCGTCTAATTTATGCTAATTATTTCGCCTGTGATTGCGTTTTTTATTGCTTTCCGCTTATTTATCGACATTCCCCCGTGCCTTATTTACGTAGCGAGACATTAGCCTCGCCGTAAATCTCGGCAACTACCGTACCTTGCTTTTGAATCACTGTGAATGCAAGGTATGTGTTTGTGAGAAACCGCTATGTTATTCTGAAGAAATACCAATGATTTACATATGCCAGCTGTAACTGGCTTATTTTATTCTTTACCCTTTTTTCGATAGGTAGTTCATACTTACAGGAAAATGTCACGTGCCAAAATATATAGCGACCGGATGAGATAATAGGCCGGTTTCTACTAGAAAAACACGAAAAAATTACCGTAACGCGTATAATACTAATATAATATTTGTTCATTAATAACTTTAATATTTGTAATCCTTTCACCGCCAAGGTTTTTTGACATAATCCTTCTCAATATGCCACACTACAATTATTTCGATAATATGCAGTCTTGAATTGTTGTTTGTTTTGTTTCAAATAGTATGTTTCCACTGTTGAAACAGTAGAAATCTAATGAACGCTAGTATGTACTGTGCAATTATGTAAATAAAACACATTATTTCGTAATCAGTAAAGTTTTATTAATGTTTGAAGTGTAGTAGTTTTCTGTCGGATATATCCGACGATGGCGCCTGCAGAATGCCTTGCTCTGACGGAAATATACGTTTCTGGCGGGAAAAGGGTTAATTGCAATCTTAAAAATTCGCCGACCATCCCATTTGAAAATATATGCTTTGAATACAAAACTTGTTTTTTTCACTTCCCTTGTAACCTAACCTAACCTAATGCCTTCGGGAATGAAGTGTATTGGGCTAATATCATAACAGTAGTTGTGTGGTATTAGCCATCCATGTCCGGTTCGATAAAAAAAACAAGATATTAGCCCAACACACCTCATTTCGGAAGGAATTAGATGTCATGCCAGAAATTTCCTTTGATAAGCACGGCTACATTGAATTGAATGGGCGGATTTAACCCTACCACTTAGTACGGAAGGGAACCACCGTTTTTAGTACCGAATTGTAATAAAAGTATCCGGGCGTTCGTAAGCGTATGATTACAATTCGAGATCAAAACAAAACACAAGCGTTCAGTTGAAATTACAATACCACTGATCAACGGAACACAATCAACTTCCGCCTAATGAGAGACGGTAGTTTCAATTTGCTAACTTGTCAAACGCACCGCTTCGCTGCGGGCGGCGGTGGGTGCGGGCGCGGGGGCTGCAGCGAGCGTTCCGCAAGTTTTAATTGAATAACGTTGTTTTTGTCGTCCGAGCTCGCTTCCTACCTGTCGCCGGGTTCTTTAGGATCTCGAGGATCGGTGGCGCACTGGAGGCGCGGCGGCGGGCTCCCGGAAATGTTTTTAAACTTCTTGGATCCACTTTAATGCGATCATTTTATTCCGGGAGGTCACAACATTTTTCGGTCACGATAAGGTAAATGGCTGGATCTGGGTTCACGTGTTAGAGACCAAACCTCTGATGCTAAATACGTCGGTATGCCTGCGCCAAGTGGTTGCGTTATCTACATTGGCTATATAAAATATTTGTTGGTATGTACCTGCTGATGAATATACCGATTGTCTATAAACATTGATACCTATTAATTATACAACAATAACCAGTCGGTTTTTTAATTACGTAAATACTTAAATATACCTAAAGTTATATCTGTAACCTAAATCGCCTATACATACGAAAAGCAAACAAAAAAATGTTCAGTTTTGGTATTGCTAAACAAATATTTACTGATACTTTTACGCTTCGTTATTTGCAGCCATTTACCTTATCATATATATTTTTGGTCACCATAACTACTTTTTCAGGCGCCTTATCTACGGATCGCAACCACTTGGCGCAGGGAAACTGACACATTTAGCTTCAGAGGTTCTTCGGTCTTTATCCTGCGAACCCAGTTTCAGCCATTTACGTTATCATTACCATTTTTGTCGCGACCTCTTAGTCTATTTCAGATGTTGGCCCAGTTACTTCAAGACACTTCTCAGTTCCTCTAAGAAAGGACCCGGGGCCTTTCCCGTGCGGTGGCTGCCAGGATTGTTGTCGAAAAACTGTCGACAGCTCTCTCTATACGATCCCAAGCTCGGAGGATTGTCGAATAACGAATCGTATGGTACGAATGTGCGGGCGCTCCCAAGCAAGGCTGGTGCGCCCAGGATTGTTGGTGGGATAGTAAGTTTTTAGTTCTGTAGTTATAATACTGTTTATACAAACTATAACGCCCTAAGTATATGGATATTAAAAACATAACATGATTTAGATCTATCGTTTCATTTACAAAACGGCATCACCGACCTGCCACATATTCAACTTTGACCCACATACGTTTTCCTTGAATTTGACAATGCCTTCTGTGGCGTTTACGGTCATGCGCTTCGGGCCAAAATAGGTACGTCTGTAAGCGGTGGCAAAAACAATGTTTAAACTTAAATTGACGTCAAAAGTAAAAAATCAAGTTTCTTGCCTGTTCCTTTGCGCTGTATAGAACTGGCTAATGACAAAATAGGCTGATCAAAGTGCAGTGTACTGCCTATGAATGATGAATGAAATATAAATAAATAATGATAAACCATAATACAATAACATGAAAAGATTTGTGTGAAAAAAACATTCTTAAGGATTCTGACCGTAGAGATACGCACATGTGCACACACGGTTAGTTAGAGTTACCTGTTCGTTAGGCACTGTTAGTTGTTCATCAAGTATAAGTTTCTCTTTTGTCAATTGTACAGTGTTTGTCGTAAGACACTGAATAAAAGTACACATTTAAAATAACACAGCTAGTTACTGTAACTTTTATACGATTGTATCATGCGAATTCTTCTTTGCAGAGTTGATAGAACCCGCGGATTATTCAGTTATTGACGTAACTTAGGGCCGAGTGCACGAAAGGACAAAAAATCAAAATCAACGTCAAAGTAAGATCAAACAAGTCACTTTGTGTGGACATAATGGAAGGAACTCTATGCGGATCACTACAGGTGACGTGTTTGAACATTGATTAACTCAGCCAACTCTTCGTGCAACCGGGGCTTAGTGTAGTTTGACTAGCGAAAAAGTTTAAAAACAATTTAAGAATGCTTTCTAATATTCTTAACACTATCGATTTGGATTTTAGAATGTCATTATTTTTCTCGCCCCAATTTTAATAAGAATTTACTTATTTTCGTGATATACGACTCTTAAAATGTGTATACATACAATAACAAAAACGCTAATATCATGGGAAGAAGTTAAGTTATCAAAAAAACTAAAACGTACTGACGAATCTCCGGTGATTTATTTAATGTGCAAAATTACGGAAAATGATTTCTTTAATTTTACTAAGGAAAAGGGTACGAGATATCGTATGGAACTTGATCACCTCTTCATCAAGTGACGGAACCCTAACAGTAAGGTGCCAAAAATGGTGGTATAATAATACTGTTGTATACGTTCTTGGTTGTATAGAAAGTCCACTATCTGCACCCTCTCAAACCGGCCGTGTCTCCGTGCCCCGCTCGACTACATTTCATATAGATCGCAGCCAGTTCATCGACTTAGGTTCATATTCATATTTTATTTATTATACATTTATTATTAACTAATCATGGCTGGCTAATTCCACACCCACAGTCATGATATAAGCCCAACGCACCGAATTCCCGAAGGAATTAGGTGCCGTGCCAGGACCTTCCGACTAGTAATAGCTACCGTAAAATTTGTTATTTTTCACACGACTAAATATAAAATTTTATCAAATTAATTTTCGGGCGCCACACAATAAAGATTTCGATCAGCAAAATCTGAATGCTGGTATGTATAGATTGATTGTGTGTTCACTAGTTGAATCGGCTCACTCGATCACAATAAGAAAATCTCTTTGTGGACCGGTGTGATAGTACTACGCTACTTTCGCTTGATATACCTTCTCTTTTGCACAAACAGAAATGAGAAGGCTCTTTGTTGTGATAATACCCCGTCACCCTACTCGCCATTACACATTGTCATATCAAACCACTTGGCATTGGATTTTAGTTGGTTTTTAGAAAAATGGCTTGGCAGCAACATTGGTGATATTGGAACCACGCCTGGTGTCGCGTAGTCGCATTTAGGGGGGAACGGCATAACGTATAATATGCAGATCGTATAATGTCATATTTTAACAAAATTTTAAAACCATGCACAACGTATAATTGGCAGAACGTATAATCTTATACGTAGTGCATGAAGAAGTCCAAAAAATTAAATTACTTATTTCTCCATGCATAACGTATAATAGTCACAACGTATAATGTTATGATCTTTATTTAACAAAAAAAGAAAACCATGCATATCATATAATGCAAAAATATTTCATACGATAAGCGCCCTTATTCATATAGATTTAAAGATTATACTCGCACGCGACTTTTCGACCGTCTCAATTTTGTGAGCGCGATATTATTCTGTCAGAGTATTGTGCGAATAGCCCATAGTGGTATGAATGAAACCATAAGTGAAAGAGTTCCTTATTAAGCATAGTAACAAGACCGAAATTGCTGCGACGATCTTATTCAATGTTGCATAATTATTGACACGTTTTGAATGCCCTTCATTTGACAGCCGAAACAAAGCAACCATCAAAGAATATAAAGAACTTAGCGGTTGTTGTTTACATCTTGAGATTGTTTGTCAAGTGCATTATTTAGAAAACGTCGGAAATATCCCTGTTAGCAATCCTTTTTTCTTTATCAGTCATGAGTGAACGGTTAAACTTGAATACGCGTCCTATCACCGGACTAACCATAAAAAATGCGATAGTATACGGACATAATCCGCGTATTAAAGGTAGGCTGCCCACTCTGAACGCTGCTGTTTCACAGCATTTTCAAGGGTATGCTGTGCTCCTCTACAATTATTTTCCTCAGGGCTTCAGGTTTAACTAAAAGCGATAACATCTCCAAAGCAAAAAGGTATGAGTTTTATTTATTATAAATACCTATAGTTACGTTCTTATCGTAGCTTCCATGGAGGTGAAGAAATAACTAGAGAAATAACGTCCATACAACGAGCGCGCAAAAAATGACGTAACGCAACTTACAACATTTTATTGCCGTACAAATTTGTAGCGCAATGATGAAAACGGAGAAAAATCCAATTTGAAGTCTCCCAAATTGGTAGGTAAACAGATAAAGATAAGAATTATTTTTTAATAAACCAGATGGTCGTTACGTCATTCCTCATTCGTGATGATGACAGCGAGTGCCGAGTCAAAAATATCTAATAAATACTGGCTGAATCCGGCCGTCAAACCCATTGAAAACTACATGAGTTAGAAAGATGTTATGCAAACCATAGCCAACAAATAATTTGGTTGCAAAAATTAGCAAAAATATTGCTCATTAGAGCAACGTGGTGGCAAGTGAAGCTGGGGGTAATGCCGCGGCGCTGAGCGGGATGAAAACATCACCGTCCATGGATCCATTTGTAAATTGTTGTTCGTAATTACTTTTCTGAAATAGTGAATTACAAACAAAAAATTTTAAAAGGCGTTTTATTTGCATGTTCTTATATGTAACACATCGTAATTAGAAAATAATGAAAGAGAATCTCCAAATATAAAAATAAATTTAGGCGATTACATAGCCTATGTATATTGGGTTTGTGACTTCGGTTTTCTTATCAAACAATTATGTAAAGTTTGTAAACTGCCTGAATTCGATAATTTTCTGTATCTAATGGATACGACTTTACCGTTATTTCATTAATTTGAGTTTCAGCGACAATTGAATTTGAAGCTAGTTAGGTAATCAGATTTTGAAAATAATCAGAAAAAGGGTTTTTTCAAAATCTGATTACCATCCCTGCATTAATTCCATCCATCCATCCGCCCGTCTGTCCCTCCGTCCGTCCGTCTGTTACAGGGCTGTATCTCATTAACCATAATAGGTAAATAGTTGAAATTTTCACAGATTGTGTATATTTATGGCCGCTATGGCCTCCTCAATGGCTTTTCATAAGCGTATTTTTATTATATTTTGTCTTAATGATGGAAGCCAAATTTTTCAAAATTTTTACCAAAATAAGTTGGCACTGTTTGCTACAAATACGCAATTATCTTTTAAATATTCGTCAAATATCATTTCATAATGCTAGATTCAGTATATTATCAATATAAGGTACAACTTTTTTGTAAAAAAATATATTAGGTCAACATTTTATCGCGCATATTCAGACTTATGTATATTCAAGTTAGAGTTTTATTTTAGGCTGGCTCGTGCAAATAACATAAAATATAATTTAAGAAGTATTTCTATGGGTAAGCATAAATCCAGCAGTAGTCATTTCAATACACAGACAGACATACTAATTGCATGCTATATAATATCTATTTCTGGCTAAATAGAGGAATTCTGCAAAGAAATGGAAATAGGTAGCGAATTGAGATTATTTTGAGTTCGTGTTGATTGATGGCATAACACCATCCCCATAGAAATGTTTTCAAGTGAAATATCCACTATTTCGAATATTTAGCGTATACTTACAGGTAATATGATATTCCTGAATGTTTTTTTATGTCTCGTCAAGTTGTTTATGCATCATTTTACATTGCACGACGGCATATTCAATTACAATTCGATCTTACGTCAAACTCGCCCGCGACAGCTAGCGACGCAAGACTAAAATGGCCGCAGGTTCTGTCAAGATGACACGCCCCCCGCGGCACAATTGTGATAAGGCCATTTTTTTAGTTCCATTCGTTCTCCTGTTATTTCTTCACCTCCATGGTAGCTTCAGATTGAGTGTGAAACATTGAAACTTATTGATCTCAAACCCGGAAATCATTTTAGCATTGCTGTATTTCAAACCTCAGGTGATCTCAAGTGCCTAGCAGTTTGACTACATACCCACTCACTGGTCTGAACACCAACTGCTAGGCATTTGAAAACCTACTTTCTAGTTCATTGTTACCAAAGACTTGATTTAATTTAATAACTGCCCGGAATATAAAACAGTTTTACGTGTAGATTGGTACTTAAAATACAAATAAAAACTCCGTCCCACTCATCACGCAGGAGCGGGAACAAATAAAATAATGGTACTGTGTGGGTTCCGCCACATAAAAATAATACCGTGGACCCGCATTTATGCTTACGGTATTCATCGTTCATGGTTCAGATCCCACATTAAACTCTATATTAAATGTTTTTCTTTACGCTTACTTTCTCCATACTTAAAGTCAAATGTGTTGGTTTCATAGCCATTTAAAAATATTGCCTTGAATAGTCTTATTTATAGAAGACGCATTCTCTGTAAATGAAACATAACCTAACAGTTTCATGTCAGGCCCGCATTTCAGTTTTCATCATTCAAAATTCCGAAATGAACTAATCACCCTCTCACTGTCCATCCAGTTAGTCGCTAGGAAGGTGATTACTAGGAAACCCTATTTAATGTAAAGTTAAATATGAGCACAGCAATTTTTATTTCCATATCGGCCAGCTCAAGGAAAACTGATATTTAGCTAGTGTTTGGGCTGCCTGCTTGGTAAGCACGAAGGTAGCAAAGAGCAATAAATTGTATTTTGGCTAATGACAGTTCTGTGCACCTTCCTGGTTCGATTTCGCTTACCAAAAAATCGGTTCACAATGAATCTTTTCTGCTAAACCCATGCTCAAGCTTGGAATCCAACATCAAATTGCTTACAAATGTAGAACTTTGTGTATATGTTGTAAGGCAATGTGTATACTCCTGCCAGGATTTCTATACAATATCTAGTTAATGAAATAAATAAAGAACGTTTGGACCATCCCTCCATTAACACCCATACTTTACCTAGGTATTGTGCAAAAAGCCTAGGGATTGTATAGAATACCTATGGAACCACCGCCAATGCATGCAATACGGTGTCAGGCAACAACCTCAGACTCCCTTAGATGTTATAAATTAGTAAAGTATCTAACCTAACTTAAAACAAAAATGCTAGCTATCTACCTATAAATTCGTTTTGTTTAGGTAACTACCAACGCGTTCACTGCCCCGCCCCGCAAGTTATTACCTTCCTTGCCCTCATCTAATATACACATTTCCTGGCGTGCATTTGGTATTGTATATCATGCCTAGGTAATGTGTTATTTCAAACATTACCTGAATGTTTTAGGCATTGTATATAATGCTTAGGTATTCTATAAAATACCAGATACACATTGTCGGTAACATATATTTTGGTTTTTTCTTTCTTTGCCTGATAACAGCTATTAGAAGTTTTGGTAATTGTGCAACGTCAGTGATGTTAACCATTTCTCTCTATCCTTTCTGATATTTGGGCTGTGCACCATCAGAACCGAGTGTGACCGCATTGTCTGAACAATGCCATAATAATAATAATAATGTTCTTAACCTTTTTGTAGTCATGGACCCCTTGCGGAATTAAAAAATTGTTACGAACCCCTTCCAACTCACTCAAAGGTAAAGAAAACAAGGCATTTTGAAAAAAAAAATGTTTTATTTATTAACATTGAAAAAGGAAATATACGTAAAAAAAATTTTGATCACACCAGTATTTATTTTCATCATATGAAACATGCACCCTCAGCTCAGATGCCACAGACCTCCAGCAGTGATGCCACGGACCCCCAAGGGATCCATGGACCCCAGGTTAAGAACTGCATTAAACCATGAAAAGCACCCCATAGCGCCTGAGCATGGGTTAAAGGCCTAGGCTGTGCACCTGGATTAATTGGATTAATATTCTAGTTTAATAGAAATGTGATTTTTGGTACAAACTAATTCATTCAAGGTGTTTTTGTGGTGAGGTCTATCCCGCTCAGATTAATACTTACTGAATTAGGTATCTAATGAAGGATAATGGAGCCATCCATGCACTGTATTAACATTAACTTATTCTATGGTATTAACATGAGTATTAATATGGTTGTTACAGATTCTACCAAAAAAGTTGGGATGCCAGCATTCACGAAACACTTGTCTCCATGATTTGACGAACTAAATTAGTTATGAGAGTGGTTAAATGTACTTAGGTATACCTAATAATACACCATGTAAAAAGGACGAGGCCGTGATTTACTCCTAACTGAGCATTCGAATTACATAAGAATGAGCGGCTCGTAGCCTAGTGGCGCGGGACTTGCCTAGCAAACCAAAGGTCTGGGTTCAAATCCTAGCATGCCCCACTTTCTTTCTCATTCTGAGTTGGATAAATGCATTTCGTCACGAATTCGAGCTGTTCCATGGTTCGGAACCCGTGTAAAACTGTAAGTCCCCTTCCCCTACTAGGTGGCTGGGTTTAAGCCCGCCCGGCTTGGTACCATCGCATTTGATGAAAAGATGATTGAAGCGGCAATGAAAAATTTACTGTGTTCTCCAACCAGTCCAATGTAGCCGTGCTCTTAAAGGGAAGGTCCTGGCATGGCACCTAATTCCTTGGGGAATGTGGTATATTGGGCCAATATCATAACGGTAGTTTTGTGGTATTAGCCATCCATGTCAGGTTAAAAAAATAAATGTAACACATGTACAAAGGAAAATCTGAGTAACTTGACGTACGGTTTAATCCCTCCGCTGTTCCTTCTCCTTTCTATACTTTCCTGGACATTTTTTCAGTGAAAATAACCATTTTAAAATATGTTCGAATGCAAACCTCTAGCAGCTCTGAAAGGTTTGCAGCCAACTATAAACAGGTTGTAAAAAGCATGTGTTTATTGCAATAAACATTGTAAGCATTGAAATAAAACAATGATATTTTGCTTTTATTATTTATTATCGATGCACTGAAATATATATATGTACTAATGATATAATAAATCTAAAGAGTTTATTTTTTAAATGCGCTATTCTTGGAAATACCAATCTGATTAGAAGAAAAATGCAACGCATTAATCGGGGGTCAGGGTAACATTGAACCAGGCTCCGCAAGGGTGATTGAACAAAACTGATCCGAGCGAGCCCGAAACCTCGAATTGTTATAAATAAGAGTGGTTTAAAAGCAGTTTGTTCCATAGAGTTAGCGGCCTTTATAACGTGGTAGCACAAATTCAATTACAAAAAAAAAATACACAGCTCATCCACTTCAAAATATTACTTAAGGTCCACTAAAACTATCCCCGATACCCAGCTATTTCTTAAGAACGGAGAACTAGTACAATGAGCCACTTTAATTTTGTTGCATTTCCAGGTTTCAACTAGAAGAAACATGATACTATTTAAATTTCTACTTTTCAACCACATTGAAGTCATTAGTGCTGGTAAATTATTATGTATACTACATTAGAGATATCAGATTAATCCTACTAATATTATCAATTACAGCAAACACACCTTGTTTGCTGGTTTGTCACTCTTTAGAGTAGCAATGTATCAAAGGAACAGTGATTTTTTGTAAAGATTGTTGATAGGCTGAATAGTGACATAGGCTTAATACTTTTCATAATAAAAACTTTTCGATATGGTCCCGCCGGAGCCGGTTATTGCTATGGTGTACAATCATTACATCACATCGAAACATGTAAATGTTACATTACAATGCAGGGTTTATGCTTGCCATTTGGCAACAATTTAACTAGTGGATAAACACACAAATCCATAAATATGATGGATTAATATGAAAAATAACTAATATGAATAATAAAAACAACAATATTTCAATGTTAAGCTCTTAGCAGATCCATATTTTGTTCTATCCATCCAGCAATCTTCAAAAGTTGGTCGAGTATCAATAAGCAGCCGTAACAAATATCTTTCGTGTTGGAGCAGCCTCGGTGCGGAAGAGTTCGCGTTGGCCTTCAGTGAAGCTCGCGCGCCGACACTTTACTGGAGGACGTCCGCCGTCACGAGAGCTCTCAGTCCCTAGTAATGTAATGATAGGACTAGGGACCTAGGACTGTAATGTGATGTTTTAGAGCGCAGCGCCTGCCTGGCATCTCCGCCGCCAGGTCAGCGATCACTTAAGCTTGTTACCTGCCGAGAAGCTCGGGCAACAAGGGTTAGCATAGCACGACCATATGATCCAGAATAGCTGCATCGTCGTCTCCGATCCACAAAAGACCAACAACAACAAACAAATTATTTGTGTAAAAAAACATGAAAAAGAGCTGTGAGCTGTCAGTTCAGACGGCTGTCATTATCTTGGTTTTTTATGTAACTTTTATCCATACGGAAAGGCAAAACCTCTCGCTATACAGCCTTTTCATTCGTAATATGAAGTGTAGGTACATGTTTTCTATTGGATCTTGTATGTAACTAAATATGGATTCAAATATGTTCTTCATTCTAGCGGAATTAGTTCTCCTACGTTGTCTGTCGCGTCACAGAATAACCAATGATTACATGTGTCCGGAACTGTGGCTGCGTTCGGGCAAAGTGCTCCGAGCCATTCTGTGCAAGGAGCAATAAATAGCGTTTTTGCTAACAGAATGACAGCATATCTACTCAGGAAAGCGAAAATTAGAATAATTAGAACGAGACAATACTAGGGTGAATAATGGCTGTCATTTCATAACTTCGAAAGCGTTGTGACTCACCGAGGACTCACAGGTGAACATCTCATGACTACAGTTCCCAGTTCCATGTACCTACCTCCTCAGCCGTTTTCGCTGACCAAGAACGGTTCAGAAACGCTCGGAATCACTCCTTTTTACTCACTTAAACTACGATTCCACAGCTCAAAATGTACAAAAAATTCGTAAAACTGACAGTTTGTATTCTAATTGCAATCGCAGCTGCAAGTTGCAAAATTTCCGTGCTTGCACTGCGGGCTGGCTTGCGGGATCACTGACTTTCAGAATGACGTCACCGTGCTATTCCCAACTCATGCGCACGTTCAAAATTACGTGCAATTTCAACTGCTTGTATTTACAAAATCACTGTGTATAACCAAACTAAATAAAAAATAATGCTTCCTTATAATTATGCCTTGGGTTTACAACGCGATTCAAATAAGAATGGGACGGAGCTCGTGACTAACTTCACTCGAATTCGCGAGGGAAAGTACGCGGCAACACCGCGGTAAAGTACTGAAGTTTGTGAAGTGAAGTGAGGGCTTTAGCAGTTTGACATTGAAAATGGTGGTGATATTTTCCTATTCTTATTTGAATCGCATTGTACAAAGGTTTTAAACAATAATCACAAACTTGTGTTCTTCTCTATTAGAACACAAACACCATATTCAGAGTGGGCGGACAAACTTTAATACGCGGATTACGTCCGGTCTAAGTCGCAATTTGGATGGTTGGTTTTTTGGATTTTTTTACAGATTACTCTATATACGACTGAAAGTCTATGGACTAGTCATTAATACACACCCTGCATTCCGAATTGCGTACATTGCAAATACCGCAGAGAAAGCGAATACAATGAATATTTGGTGTTCCGAATTGCACGTTATCAAATCGGAACGAATTTGAGCAGACATATCTGTCAGAGCTACCTCATAATGCCTTGTAAGTCTCGAGAGTGGTTATTTCAGGCCTAGAATTGTCTAACTGGACTAATAAACGGCGAAAGGCCATCGTTATTTCAGAATACAAGTGCATACTATCAGATAAACACGCTTAATGACAGCTCGATGACAACCATTTGACAGCGTACGCGGTGCACATTCTCTAAACCGTGAACACTTTGTACGATCTGTGTGCGGTCTATAGTCACGTCCCTAATGTCAAAATGACGTTCACGGGAGTGAATATATAAGCAATTCGGAACGGTCGGATACGCGTACATTGTGAATTCTCCGCAATGTACGCATTTCGGAACGCAGTGCCAGTTTCCCGAAAATGTGTACAGTTTCTTTAAGTCTGTGGTAAATGAGAACCCCGTACCACCCACAGAACAAAAAGAACGGGTAGAAGGAGTAAGTAGGCGGAAACAGCGTAGCCACTAGTACGCGGAGCTCGGCGCACTTCGTGATTCGCGCTCAGCAGTCGTGATTCGTCACTATTTCGGCGCTGTCGACCGCAACTACTGGACGATAAACTCGCGAAGCAAGAACGATGCCCTATTGTGCCATTTTGGAGTGCAAAAACGATAGCCGAACACACAATTTAACAAAAGGAGGCATATCATACCATCGATAAGTTTTATTTTATTTAATTTCGATTTAAATTCGAAAATGTATGCAAAATTTGACGAACACTTCAAAAGTCAAACAAAAATTTACTCTAATACCTACATTTTAAGGATTGGTTTGCATCAATCTCATACATTGTTCTCGAAATTTCTGTCATTCACGATTATTTTTATATTCTAAGGTGATGCCTCAGCTACTCAATAAGGGATGTGACACATCGAATCGACATTGAGCTATCGATGTTTATGTATGTTTACAGTGATGATTGGACATGGATGATTAATATAACAACAATTGTTATTAAATTAGGATATTACACCGCATTCCCGAGAGAGCTTTAGTGCTATGGCTATATTAAACTAGTCAGAAAACGAGTACTGGTTCATTACCGCACCGGCTGTATTTATACCATTGAATTTTATTGTACCAACCTAGGCTGGTTTCCGGTATTTCACTTACCCCTGTTTTCACCACCTCCAGTTACCTGAAATCCGATAGTTAACTTTCGGCTACATGCGATATTTGTATGATGTAACTGAAAGATAACTTTGGGATTTTTGTAGCTGGAGGTGGTGGAACCGGGCGTTAGTAATTCGCATATAATTATGTATTATACCTACATTACAAAAAAAAAACAATGTAATCTGAAATCTGCACTCTCTCTGTTTCTGTTTGTATATTAATATAACGGAAACAATTATTAAATAATGAACTGAATCTTTCTTAATTAATGTTTAAAGGCTAGATTAAACTAACTGATTCTGAATGGTAAATAAATATATTGACTGACATCTAGTGGTTGGGGGCAAATGTTTGTGGTTGGCGATCGAACCTGGACACAAACTTTCACGAGAATCGGTTTAGAAATGCGACTTGTAGAGGAGAACAGCCGCATAGGCGGACAGCCGGTCGCCGGATATACGAAAGCATTTTTGCCCAAGCTGAAACGAGAAACTTCGCGCTTCGCTCGGTCAAAACGTTACGATATATTGTTTAATAAAAAGTAGTACAAAATATATCGATACTCTGACGGATGACGTCACGATTTAGCCACATCCCTAATTGAGTAGCTCTCATGACTATGCAGTGCTGGGATTTTATCATATTTGTGCGATAAATGTACCGTCGGTACTATTTAATACCGTGACATTAAAACCTTTACATATATTATTATCAGTCCTAAGATACGAAAATTGTCACTTCGCTTCAAATAGAATCACATTTTGCAATATTTGAATGTTATTTCTTAGATATACAATGAATACTAAGGCCTAGTCTTCCAGTTCGGAAAATAGGACCGTAAATACTGATTATCCCAATGAGGCTTTTTTGTTTATTAGGACTTACTTTGTCGTGGTACGATATTTTTAGTCATTTTATCTCAGATTATAATAATTTTCCAAATAATACGGTAATATTTTGTTAGCTTCGTCAAAACACTCCAACACTGTAAATGAGTAGCTTTGATATATTCGAGTAGCGCGTGGTTTTGTCGTGTGACGTAAATCACCTATAACAACGCAAATAGTAAGCAACTTTGCTGTATACACATAAGGTTACTTTATCCTTAAACTTAATTTTCATTTCCTGCATTTTATTTGTAGTTTAAGATTTGCTCCATGTAGATCAACTAGAGAACGTCATTACTACATGTTAAAAGTCGGTAATTAACAAATCAATCTGTTTTGAAATAAGGCCTAGTTTCGATTGCGTTTGAAAATTAAATACTTTATTTTGCTTCAATGATGTGTAGCCAACCAGAGGAACGATTTCAATGTGATCGAAAATAGGAGACAATCATGTTCGTGTGCGTAGAGTCACGGCGGTTTCCTTACAAACCCTCGTCTATGCTATTTCTATCCCTTCTTTGTTCTATGGTACCACCCCTTATAGTCTGTGCCCGTACAAGGAGATGGCGTCATGATGGCGTCAGATGGCGTCCATCTTTGTGAATTGATTTCGGTTGTTCTTATTATAATGAAAATAAGTAGAAGTTTGTGTTTTGTGTCGCATTTTGTCAGCAGAGGTTTGCTAGCTTGCCTAGTGCGAGCGTTAATTCAGTTCAGTCCGGAGAATATAGTGTTTGTTCGTGCTGCGCATGGGGATTGCGAGAAAATGTCGACCAAAGGCGCTGAAGATACATAGGCCGAATACCGCGCGAGGATCGCGCCAGGACGCCCCGCCTGAAGACCGGTCAGCGGAAACAGGCACGCCACGTGCCCAAAACGAACCCGACCGTAGAATGCTACTGGATGGACCCGTACTTGCATGGTTAATACCACACATCATTTTATCGTCATTATTTAGACTACAACCTACATGAACTAGGTATCATGCCAGTTCATTCCTTTTATGACAGGGCTACATTGAACTGTATGGAAAACAGACATATTTCCTTTAATGTGATGGTATCATTAACGCGAGCAGGATTTTAGCACCTATGGTCAGTCCGTAAGCATCAGAAAATTTCGCCTCCCATACAAACGTAGTTTACTAATAATTTGAAAATCACTGTTCCAACTTACTTGAAATTTGGTACCTAATATTAGGCTACAAATATCCATGTCTGCATGTCTTTGTTTTTTCGATAAATTTATTCTGGGTCAAACCAGAGAGAAATCAAAACTTGTATGAAAATTTTCTTTTTGCTTTTATTTAATTCAGTTTGCATTTTTCAATAAAACAAAACCATGCAGACACAGATATTTGTTACCTGATATTGGATATTAAATATAAATTTAATTGGAATAGCGGTTTCCAAATGATTAGTAAACTACGTTTGTATGGGGAGCATAGCTTACCGGCCGTTCTTAAGAAATAAGAAGTTAAGTGTGGAATCTGAACCACAAACAACTTATTCCTTTGCCGCTTCTTATGATGATATTTTCAACCTGTCGGAACCCAAATGTCACGTTTTGTGACCTTAGAAAAATAATCTTAAACTATGTAGATTCACTTAACATATGTTTAGGTAAATGACCTGAGCCGGTAGTCTCAGTTGTCACCTAAATTGGCGTTTACGCCAAACCGATCGACTGGCGTTTTCAAATGTATGGAGAAAATGAAAAGCGCGCGCGCGCAGTGGGCGTTAAGCGAACTAACATTTGCGAGTCTGAGTTGGATTTGACAGCTTACTCAACGTTGCCGTTGCCGTTTACGTAGACTCCGTGTTTTCGTACAAATTGGAAGTCTGAGTTTGACTTTGACAGCTTGAATTAGTAAAACAAAGAATATCTTGTATAAACTAACTTCGGAGTTACGTAAACGCCAATTTTGGTGAGAACTGAGACTACCGGCTCTGAAACCTGATATCTTAAGGTTATTGAAAGGTTGGTTATAACTGAAATTGGGTCGGTGAATACAAATTTGTTCAAAATCACGCATTGATACATCTTGGTAGTTTTTGAACAAAAAAATATGTGGGTCGTTCTTCGGTATTTCAGTTCAGATAAGATTTTTTTTTCGCAATTTTTTTTTAAATTTAAGTGTTGATATCAATTACATGTGATCTTAACAACAAAATGTGTATGTTTCAAAACCGGGCCAGATAGTTTGCATATTTTGCACATTTTATGGATGCCAGAGGAAAATAGTGCGCAGAGGAGTGACAAAGTGACAGAGTAGTGACAATTTGGCCAGAGGAGTGACTTTGGTCTTTAATAATAGTTTAAAATAGTTAAATTTGACAACATATTGTTTTAAAAAACGTTTACTAGCAGTGAAATTATCAATTTTCCGAAACTAAATTACAATTTTTGTTAGTTAAAATAAATAAAAAACCGGCCAAGTGCGAGTTGGACTCGCACACGAAGGGTTCCGTACCATCGCACAAGATTTACAAAATAAAACACGTTTTTTGTATGGGGCCCCCCTTTAATTATAATTATTTTATAATGTTACCTATTTGTTGTTATAGCGGCAAAATACATACATAACCTGTGAACATTTCAGCATCCTACCTGTTGCGGTTCATGAGATACAGCCCTGTGACAGACGGACGGACAGACGGACGGACGGACGGACAGCGGAGGCTTAGCAATAGGGTTCCGTTTTCAACCTTTGGGTACGGAACCCTAAAAATGACAATTTCTGTCATGGAACCAAAACAATACGACAAATTCTAGCATAAAACAAAATTATAATATGTTATGAAACTAAATCAAAATGACAAATTCTGGCAAGACACTAATCACAATCAGGAACACAAGTGGTATATTATCATTTCTGTGTTAAAATTACATTCATTGCTCGAAAATATCAACCGATTTCTTAAACTTTAGAAACACTCTCTCGCCGCTGACTACTAGACTAGCCCTTAATTTATCCCGTGACTTAAAATCACACATTTTATCTATATGGGTCCATTGGACCCATACATTTACAAATTACTGTAAAATAAAACCAATACATTTTCAAAGAGAAATTTTAATGTAGTAATTATAATAACATTACGCTTTACAAGAACGAAAATAATTACAAAGTTATCAAAAACAGTAACAACTCTATTTGGGTCACAACAAAACATTACGAAAAATGTACTCCTCTGCATAGCCTTTTCTTCAAGACTGAATTTAACATACAAAAAACTAAGATATCGTACTTATCTCAAAAATCTAAAAAGAGGACGAACATTCCAATATAAAACTAAAACAATAATAAGAAAATCTTCTCCGGGTAAAATTCATGCAGGAGGTGAAGATTCCTAATTATTTTACTCCATAAAGCACATCTTGCAAACGTTTTTAGGGTTCCGTACCCAAAGGGTGAAAACGGAACACTATTACTAAGCCTCCGCAGTCCGTCCGTCCGTCCGTTCGTACTCCCGTCTGTCCGTCCGTCAATCCGTTCGTCCGTTCGTCACAGGACTGTATCTCATCAACCGTAATAGGTAGGCAGCTGAAATTTTCACAGAGTATGTATTTGTTTTGCTGCTATAATAATAAATATTACAATAAAATTTAAAAAAATATTAAAAGTAATTAAAAAAACGTGACTTTTTGAGCCTTCGTGTGCGAGTCCGACTCGCACTTGGCCGGTTTTTGAACAATTCAAGCACACTGGCTACCTGCATTTAGAGCAAAGGGTTGATGATGAATCGTGAGAGTCACCCGAACATCCTGATTCAGTATCGTTATAACTTGGTATGTAGTCACTGTCATCTAAATCATAAAATCGTCGTCTCGAAATGTGTTCGTTACTTCTTGTTCGGGCAGTGTGTGGTTTTCTTCAGGAACGTCCAATTTCTCAATTTCTTCAAGCCACTTATCGATTACACTTGGTACATTCGAATCATACACCCTTACTATACTAGTTCCAGGTAGGTTGGCGTCCATTGTGGACCCTGAAATTAATAAAAGTACATTTAAAATTATTACCACTAAAAACAAAATGTTACGTAATTTATCTATATGGGTCCAGTGGACCCATACGCTATATATACCTACCAAACTGAGCGTCGCACGCAGGCGCCCTCTCGTCACCGCATCGGGGACACTACAGGAGGAAGGTATCGCGGAGGGCAGCCACTACACTCCGCGCACTGCAAAAACACTAGCTAAAAATTTTTTGATGTGGGTCCATTGGACCCATAAGATAAATTAAGGGCTAGGTTGAGGGAGTTTTTGAAGTAAATCTTCTATTGGTACTAATCCCTTGTCTTCGTCATTTACTTTGAACACAGTTGCATTAGCATCGCATACTTTAAGGAATTGGATAAGTATTTCTCCGTCGTCATCTTCACTTCCACAGCACATACCCACATACCGATATTCCGATTTCTTTTGTTTGAATTTGACCAAGACATAATCGCCATCTTTGTATGTAAATTTAGAAGGGCCTGGAACATCTCTGTCTGAATCAGAATAGACATCAGCCACGCTCAGACGACCGCCATGATCAAGTGGATACATCATTTTTCCAAGGTTGTAATGCGAACAATTCTCAGAACAGAAACAGCTTAAACTTTTCATTGTGATTCTATTTGGCATCAGTGTAGTGCCTTGCACTTGATGAACTTTTAAGGTACCGGAAAATGGTTTTATACATGATTTCTTGCCTTCAATGAGTGCCGCTGTTAGTTGAATATCGTTATCGGTAATTATGAACGTTTTTATGCCGTCGCAGTTGTTCTCAATTGCTTTAGCAAAATCAGTGATGGACGAAATATGTTTACCAGTTGCGACTAGTTTATCGGCAGTTCTCTTGCACACAGCCCCTACACCGTCAGGGGCTCCCTTGCCATGACCTGCCTCGTGGTAGTTCCAAGTGTAGTAACATATATTTGGATAGATGTTCTGCAACAAACAGGCCAGGAAAAAGAACATGTACTTATTACGATACTGCGTCACGGGACCATCACTTAAGAAATGTACATTTTCAATAGTGAACGGCAGCGAGTGCAGCACAGGTTGTAGGTGAGCCATTATCGCTGAAACATTGTGGTTTAGATTCGTTGATATGGTGCAGAAGCAATCTGTGGATTCTTTTGTGTACACCACGACCGTGTGCAGGCTTAGTTGCGTCCGAGACGATTTTTTTGTTTTAGGATCTTCAATTTCTTCGACAGCAGCAATCCATTTTTTGTGTTTGATTAAGGTTGAATTATCAAACTCTTTGCATGTCAGGGTATGGCGATTACAATCTGTACAATTTCTTGACAAACATTGCTCGTTGTATCGGTCACAACATAGGTTTACGAGCAGCATCTGGTGATTACTTGTGGACAAAATGTTTGCTTGGCTTAAACTTTGTAGCGTTAGGTCCATGTTTCATGGATAGTGCAAAGGCACGTGTCACACTCGTTGACATGTGGTTCCACTATCCAAAATGGTCGCAATTTACAAAAAAGTGAGTAGCTGATTTTCTTTTCTTTTGAAACAAGGAACTTTTTATGTAAATTTTTCATGTTGTCCAGTAGCAGTCTCTTCTGTTTTCTTTCTTTCTTTCTAGTTATACAATCTCTTTTACCGGGACACAATCTGCTGTTACAGTCTTCTTCTAGAAAATTAACAACTTGTTGTTTTGTTTCTTCACTGGTTTTATCAATTCTTCTCTTTCGGCTTAGGTCCAACAAGCTCTCTCTACCGGGTCGCATAGCTTTAATGTTCATATTATCAAAAACATTGAATTTTTTTGTTATTTTGCCACTCACAACTCTTCTAAACAACTTGTTTTCCTTGTCAGATTTTACACTTTTCAAGTTTTCTTTCAATTGCTCTTTAAGAACCTCCCCAAAAAGTAACCTTTTTTTTACTTGATTCGCATCCATCTTTTCGACCATTTTGTAACTTGTATTCGGTGTAAGATTTTCTTTAATTTTTTTAAACCTAAACATTTTTTTCTTATAACATCTAACTTCCTTTTTCAGTCTTTCTATTGCTTCTTGTTGTTTTAATATTAAGCGGTTTCTAGTTCTACGTTGTCTTTCGGATCGCTTTCTGGCTGCCTCAATTCTGTTATCTACTGGCTGTAGTGGCGGCATTTCTTCATCAGAGCAAGGTGGTGTAGCAGGAGCAACAGATGGATTTTGGAGATCAATACGAGCCCTTCGCTTTCTAGTTTTTTCGGCCCATACCTTTCTTATCGCACGTTGTTCTCTGGGGGTCATATTTTTTATTGATTTAGCCGTTCGCTTTTTCTTCTTATTTAGGTAGCACTTCCTTTCCTTTTCCTGTAATTGAGCATGCTTAACAGGATAATTTTTAGGCGCTGATACTGCAATCGTTCAGCTATTCTCTTCTTTTCTAACCTTTCTTCACGAGTTTGTTTTTTTTTTGTTTTCGCCATATTCCTTGTCTATCGTTTTACCTATAACAAAATGTTAATAGTAATAAAATGTATGCATACACAAAATAAAAACGAGTCACATTATTATAGTTGTCCCTCCCCTGGCGAAATTGTCTCTCCTCTGGCACAAACGAAGCCACAGGAGAGACGCCAGAGGAGTGACAGATTTACACAAATCACGAAATATCACCAAACATACTACTCAAATCGTTTTAGCAATTAGTTTATGTAAATAAAGCATCCAAATGTCTTGATAGGTTATCACTGTAAAAGCGACATTTTTGTATTGATTTATTTATGCTTACCAGAAGAAAGACCACCTTCACCAAGACATAACCTCACTTCTAAGCAACATGCGGCTGACTGAGATTTACACTGTCAAACAGAACACATTTCGTAGTCTGCTGCTAACTTCACGACAAGCCAGTATTGCTAACCTGTCAAAAGCTATCGTTTTCAACGTTTTTGCGGGAGTTTTTAAATTCGGAAAAATGCCAGAGGAAGAGACGTGTAACCAAAGGACGCTTATAAAAACGAAAAAAAATCGACTAAAATGTTATTTTTCGTGTATTATTGTTTAGAAAATCAATAAGGGAATTAATAACAGTTAAAAATAATTAGGCTTAGACAGGAACAAGTTGAACGTTTTGAATTTACTGAACTTTTTCTCAAGCAATCTGATGAAAAGACGAGCCAGAGTAGTGACATAATCGTGACTTTATTTTTTTTCGGAAATAAATTTTATTATTTTTCAAGTGTATGTGTAGGTTAAACAATACATAGATATCTACTTATATAATTTTTTTGGACATTCTAATATTTAAAACACAAACGATATGATTGAATACTCTCTGAAATCAAATACCGTAGAACGACCCATGTAAGCTTATTTTTCTACACAGGCAGTAATATTTACACTTATTTTTCATGATACGGAAGCACCCACATTCTTTTATTTAACATGCATTATTATCAAAGCTTTTCCAGCAACTACGGCAACAAGAGTAACATCGTCCATCACCAACAAATTGCTCCACTAATGGTCAATGGTTGCCGATAACATGGGTTGCCGGAAATTGCTGGATATTGTCGTGACGTCTAAATCACCATACATACCTTGAAGTGGAGCAATCTTGCAGGGTTCCTTTAGGAAAGAATTTAGCCTTCATTTCCTTAGTTGTTAATAAATGTAAAGGTAAAAATAAATCCGTTTAGCATGTGTGGTATGTAAATAACCTTATTGCATTTTCGAAGCTTACAGATTTTATTTAACCTAAAAATTATTTAATCATCATTTTGTCGTTAACAGTGAAGGAAAACATCCTGAGGAAATTCACCTGACCCTACATATACTAATTAGAACTGTTTCTGTTTTTAGCCATTCAGCTCACTCAAAATAACAGCAGGGTGAAATCTAACTTTTGTGATTACCGATATGTTATCAAGGTAAATGTACATTTTGATACTTACTAAATTCTGTTTTATCAAATATTCTAAGCCCTATTTTCAGAAAATATGCACATAAAGTATAAATTGCAAGTAATGCATATTTTATGGAGTTTTGGAACATATTGTGACACAAGAAGCGTGCCCAATATACTCAAATTGAAAATTCAATAAAATTTCAAAATTAAATTGATGGTTAGGAGGATAATGAGATGATCGAGGTCCATACAATGGCTCGTCATAATTCCTTAGTCAAATTAATAAATATTTTTCTGAAATTTTGCACATTAAAAAAAAACCAACTGAGAGCTACGTCTCTACATTTTGATTTTTTTGATAACTAAACTCTTATATATATATGTATAGGCTCTTAAACATTTTTATACAAATCTTTAGAAGCTTATGTAATGGATTTAAGATAAGTTATCAAAAGAAACAAAACCTACAGACGTAACTCTCAATTGATTTATTGAATGTGCAATATTACGAAAAAAAAAATCTTAATTTAACTGACTAAAGAGGTACAAGCCATTGTATGGAACTCAATCACCTCATTGTCCTCTTAATGCCTTTTGTACTGCCTACTGTCATATTTACTAGAACTAGGATTAATCCATAACACCATATTCGAAAGAAACTTAGGTGGTATGCAAGGATTTCTCCTTTATTGTATTGTTTTGGTGTGACAACTTTAAGTTGGACTCTAACCAATAGTTTCAGTGCAACATGACCCACACCCTCCACTCCAAAAATTTAAATGAGTTATCCTTGGGGTAGCCTAGCCAAGACTGTATGGGAAGAAGACAAGTAGAAAAATATAGAATTATAGGTTTTTTTGCCATTATGTATTTACAATAATTATTTATGTTGTTCGTGGAGTGAAAGTAAAATAGGTTTCTTATGGAATCTGTTTCATGGCCTCCTGGTTGTAGAACTGCCATCGCTGAGAGGTAACCAGCGCGGTTCGGAGGCGCTGCCGGTGCAGTTACCCGCTCAGGATGCATGATGATCGATGATGACGGTAAACCGTTTGACCGCTGCTGCGTATGGGTTCTTGCTCCACGTTTTTACAGGTTAGTACCAAATTGTACAGAGATGTTGGGCCGGGTTATGGCTGATGAAAAAGTGAGCAAGGCAAAACCACCGTACTATAAAAAAAAAAAATCTTGTTGGTAGACGCTCCACAATCACAGTGGATCAGCATCTGTTACAAGGAGTAAGGAGTTTAAATAGCATTGGCCCAGGGGCAAAGAACACTGGCAGTTAAAAAAACAGCCTTTGTGTCTTTGTGAAACCGGATGAAAGAAGGATATTTTATGTATCATTAACAGGGTTAAATGGAGGTTTGAAATGGAATACTGACATCAGGATGGCTGTATTGGGAGACGCTGGGTTGGGTGCTGGTATGTGAACCTGAACTGAATTTCTGAACTCCTGTACATTTACCACTCAACCAACTCACACACTCTTTGACCATTCGATATGCTTAGTGACTATTGGATATTTAGACAATTTGTAATAGAGGTATTCATCTCCAGCTGGCAGCAGTATCAGTCATTAATATAGTGTTAATTGCATAATTTCAGATTTATCTTTACGTTTTATAGTACACAATTCTGCTCATAGATATACGACAACGCAAACACGGACATTATTGTCTAATTAAGGATGTCTGCATATGTTGGGAAATCAGATTTTGATATTTTTTAAACAAAGTCAAGTTTTGTGGAACTTCTGCTTGTATGTTTGATTGCATTATAACTTAGGACTTCCAGCTGGAGTTCGGGGACAGTTTTCATTCAGCTTACTGAAAATCGAGAGGAAAACA
Source organism: Incurvaria masculella (assembly GCA_946894095.1). Classification (NCBI taxonomy): domain Eukaryota; kingdom Metazoa; phylum Arthropoda; class Insecta; order Lepidoptera; family Incurvariidae; genus Incurvaria; species Incurvaria masculella. Next base: position 1,649,233 of record OX335650.1, on the reverse strand, counting down.
CATTTTTACTGGACATGGATGCCTACTACCACCCACCATCATATTAGCCCTGGACTGCCTTCTTGACGCCATTATTTTTCTTTATTAGTAGGCTACATTGAACTTGATGGAAAACACGGACAATTTGTCATTGAAGTTTCGACCATCTTTACATCCAAAGCGATGGTACCAACCCGGGCCTAGTAGGGGCTAGGGTAGTACTCGGAAAATGAGAGACTCTTGTAATGCTATTGAAAAATACAATTTCTTTTTTTGGCAATTCTTTCAGCACCTTTGCAGTTATAAGGTCAAAACCTGGGGCTTTATGCGGATCTATTTGATGGATGACTCAACAGTTTCTTTGTTGTGGCTACGGTTATTAGAATACCTTCATCTAGGTTTTGCTCCGAATTGCGCTCAAACGCTGAATGTGGATACAGTTGGACTGAATTGTGCTGACAATGCTCTGAAACGCAGTATTGTATAACATTTAAAATATATTAAATTTTATAATATTATGTAATAGGTATGACATGACGATGACATCATCGTTCAAGTGCGGTGCTCATGGCTAGGCCGTGAGCGCCGTCAGCGGCAGCCATAGATCGCATGCCAAATTTGACTTTGACACTGCAACAAGAGGACACAGAATATAAAATAAACCACGTCACCCCTTTCGCTCGCCCTTTAGTTACATTAACTGTCTCCATTGACTTTCTACGATTTCACCTGTCTGCCAAATTATATGTCTAGCAACATCTCAAAATCACTTTAATCATCACTTTTGATCATCACAACAAAGTTCGAGTCATCACTTTGGTTTAGTTTATATCTGCCTCGGAAGAGAATGCATCGACTTTTTCTTTTTCTTTGTCACTTCTCGCCCATTGGCCTCCTGCTTGCTGTAGGAGGGCAGTTGCAACTTGTGGATGTTTGAGGTGCTTGGTTGCTTTCCAAAGCGAAGTAATGGTCTTTTGCTGTAGCGGTAAGAGCTTCTATGCTTTGCTGTGTTGCCTTATTTTTAACTTGGCTTAGGAAAACATTCTATCAATCCTTTTCATATGTAATAGTTTATGCGTGACGCGCTTACTGAGGGAGGGGATGACCTCTCTGGCCTGCCTGCAGTCTACCAGAACTTTTCATGCGGTATTGTATTGCATCTTTGTTCTTTCCTGAAACCAGTTTTTAATTTGGCTGAAGGGTAAAGGTACAATGGGTTCTGGACCTGTCGGTACTGTGCTGGGTCCTCTTTTGGCCAGTTCGTCTACCAGTGAACCACTGTGTCCCTATATCCATTGTAGAATTGTTCGGTTGTTTTTTGCAACTTATTCCAGGGCATAATGATTATATTATTACTCCTACACGTTCAGTACAGCCCCTAGTTTACTTTTCTGTTTTTTAGTGCATATAGAACGCACACTCTGTTTTTAATCTGGTAGTCACACATATTTCTGTTTTTTTTGGTTCTGCCACCTTGATAATGCCCATGCATTCTGCCTGGAATATGGAGTTGAGAGCGCCTAGGGTTGTTGAGATGTTGATGTTCACATCCCGGAAGAAGGCACCTGCCCCAGTTCCTTTCTCTGTCATTGATCTATCTGTATAGATTCTAATTTCCTTCACCCCAGATTGGTCAGTGTCTCCTTCAATTAGTTGGATGTCATAGTGTTTCACAAAGATGTGGTTTATAGGAATTCTGTCACTTATTGCTGTGAGCATGGGTTGGTCCTTCAAGGCCTCTTCCATGATCCGTGTATGTGGAGTTCGATAGCTTTGTTTCCACAATCCTGCAGCTCTTAGCTTGAAAGCTGACATGGCTGCTTCCTGCTGTACGTGTAGGTGTAAGGGTTGCAGGTTGAACATGACTCCCAGTGCCTGCGTGGGGGTTGTACGCATGTAGCCTGTCGTGGCTACACATGCGAGGCGTTGGAAACTTTGTAATTTAGCCTTCACGGTGATCAGATCTGTTATTGGCCACAATGCTATTGCTCCATATGCTATAATTGCGCGGATTACAGCAGTATGCAGCAAGCGTGTTATAGGGGGTTTTAGGCCCCAGCTCTTCCCTAGCATTCTCTTGTATTGCCAGAAAGATATCCACACCTTCTATATACAAAATAAACACGTCAAAGTGTTTGTTCTAGTTCAGCTTACCCCCAAGGATTACTCCCAGGTATTTGACTTCAGTTGAGATTTCTAATTTTGTACCAAAGTACCTCGGCAGGTCCATGTCTGCTAACTTTCTCTTGTTCAGAACTAGTTCTGTCTTGTTTGGATTTACTAAGAGTCTGTTCTATCCACACCGGTCTTCCACGATTCTTAGGGCTGATCTCATAATATTACAAAGTAGTTTTTTCTGATTTGCCGCTGATCAAAATCGTGATGTCATCGGCCTGCACCACAGTTGTATAGCCACATTCGTTCAGGCGCTTGAGGTCCCATCCTTGTTAGTTAGTAAGTTAGTTGGGCAAAATATTTTCCGCGCTAAGTCTTCTTCACAGAGAGGCCATTCTGCGTAACAAAAGTGACTATGTGAGCCATCCAAGCTCGTCCCGGAAGCCCAGCATACCCTTTACATTCCCACACGCCTCTGTAAGGGATCCCAGTGCTCCCAGAGTCTGCGCCCGTTGGTCGGTCACACTCTTGCACTCCAACAGTACATGGGCGGTTGTTTCCGTTGTCTCCATGCAGCCACGACATAGAGGGCTGTCCGTTACCCCCAGGTTAAGGAGGTGTTTGTTGAGTAAACCATGTCCTGTCATTGTTTCCGCCATTGTGCGTGGATCATTTCTATTCAGATGCAAAAGCTTGTGCGTGAGTCGCTTATTGAGGGATGAGATGACCTCTCTAGCCTTCCTGCAATCTACCAGGTGTTTCCATCCTGTATTGTGAAGCATCTTTCTATCCTCTAGCCAGTTTTTAAATTGACTAAGTTGTATAGGCACGCACTATCGGTTCTGGGCCCGTTAGTACTGTACTGGATCCTCTTTTGGCCATTTCATCTGCAGCGTCATTCCCCACAGAGCCACTGTGTTCTCTTATCCACTGCAGAGTTACATGATTGTTTTTCGCTACTTCGTCTAGGGCGCAATGACATTCTAGAATTAAGCCCGAGATAACTTTGTTGTTTTTCAGTGCGTTTAATCAAATCAAATCAAATCCTTTATTTACTTTTTTGGCCATACAGCATAGTAAATAGTATTTAAGATAAATAAATAATTTAAGTATTTCAACATAGAAATAAAATTTTCAAACAGAAAATTTTAAACACATGAAATTAACAGTACATTTAGTACAGATGCGCTATCTGAGATAATTCTAATCTGATAGTCATGCATCTTTCTGGTTTTGATTGCCTCTGCGGCTCGAGTTATTCCCACACATTCTGCCTAAAATATGGTGTTAAAGGCGCCTAGGGTTGTTGAGATGTTAATGTTCGCATCTCGGGAGAAGACACCCGCTCCAGTTCCCGACTTTGTTTTGATCTATAGTTTAGTGCAATTTTATAGAGACCCAGCCATGAGAGCCCCAGCACCCTTCGAGAATGACCGCCAAATTGTCCGCACACAGTCGCGGACGGTTAGACCTCATATCTGAGGGCCCGTACACTATCCGCAACCTGTGGACGCGTTCGGTGACAGATGCCAATGCCACCGCCAATATCATACTCTCGTCGAATGCTGGTTGCACTTCGAGACGTCGGGAAATGCACGTAACACAGGGAGGCCATTGTGCGTAACAAAAGAGACTCTGTGAGCTATCCCAGCTGATCCCAGAAGTGCAGCATACCCTTTAAATTCTCATAGGCCTCTGTTAGGGATCCACACTCCAACAGTACATGGGAGGTTCTTTCCGTTGTGTCTATGCAGCCACCACATAGAGGGCTGTCAGTAACCCCCCAAACTGTCGAGGTGTTTGTTGAGCGAATAATGTTTTATTATCGTTCCCACCATTGTGCGTTGATCATTCCTTTTCAGATGCAATAGCTTGTGCGTGAAGTGCTTATTGAGGGATGGGACGACCTCTGGCCTGCCTGCAGCCTACCAAGCATTTCCATCCGGTAGTATGAAGCATCTTAGTTCTATCCTGTAGCCAGTTTTTGAATTGAATGAGGGGTATAGTCTCTATCGGTTCTGGATCCGTTATACAGTACTGGGTCCTTTTTAGGCCATTTCGTCTGCAGAGTTATTGCCTAAGGAGCCACTGTGTCCTCTTATTTACTGCAGAGTTACATGATTGTTTCTCGCTACTTATTCTAGGGCGCAATAACATTCTAGAATTAGGCCCGAGTTAAATTTGTTATTTAATACAGATGTGCTGTCTGAGATCATTCATATCTGTTTTTTGATTTCCTCTGTAGCTCGAGTTATTCCCACGAATTCTGCCTGAATAGATATTTATGGCTCATACCATACCTGCATTCATGACATAGCCCTCTACACCACATTAAAATTAGGTGGCATGCCAGGACATTTTTATATTGCGCTTGCATTTTTGCATTATTTATACTTAGGCTTCAGTGCAGCATCTCTGGCTACCGTTAATGTTATTACTAAAGATGTATCCGTCTTCTTTCTTCATATCTCATTAACTAAGGACAGACATATCTTAATAAAGTCATTAACGTTAACCAGCGATGGTGCACTCCAGCCTTACTGTGCTGTATGTATATTAACATTACTAATGTGTTGCAATTCACAGGTGGAGGGGACAAGATGGTTCCGGCAATTTCGGAATTATCATGCTGGGTGACGAACCTGTTTTTTTATTCTTTTAAAATTTAGCTAGTTACAAAATCACAGAAAAGAAGAACTGTTTCAAAACTTATCTGGATATTCTACTGGAATAAATCACAGGCTGGCTCTACACGATTACAGGTCGACTCATTTTTTTTAATTAATCGAACAGAAATACATTGTGCCACATGTACGTGTTTCTATCCACGCTTATACTTAGCAAGGAACATGTAGCCGTGGTACATTTATTTATACATACTATACAATTATGGGTTTTCTTCACTGTTTTGCGGACTATTGCTGAGCTATCGAGATTGAACTTTCATATTTGAACAATGGAATATTATAGTGGAATCGGTTTCCAGCTACAATATATTCCAAAGATGTTATTCGAGCACAGGCTACATCTTCCTCAGCACTGAACCGCTTGGTTTGTAAACCTGACTACTCTGCCAACAAACATTGTATCCTAATAGAGCACTATATTGAACTGGATGTTCTTTGATCATTGCTACATTAAATTGAATGTTTGGGGATGGATTAGATTGAACTCCCTATTTTACGAGCTGTTAATGGAGTCCCATCTATTTTAACTGTACTATTTGAGTCCATCTATTTTCAGTGTATGTTATTTGAGAATGGCTACATTGAACTGGATTTTATTTGATCACGGCAAAATTAAAATGGGTGTTTTTTTATCATGGGTATGTTGAACTGGATATTATTAATGCACAGCTACATTGAACTAGTTTTCTTTTAAACACGGCTACGTAGAGATGGATGTATTTTGAGCATAGCTGCATTGAGATGGATGTTATTTGAGCACACAGCTTCATTGACATGGATGTTATTTGTTCACAGCTACATTGAACAGGATGTTATTAATGAACAGCTACATTGAACTGATTTTCTTTTAAGCACGGCTACATTGAGATAGATTTTATTTGAGTACGATTACATTGAGATGGATGTTATTTGAGCACACAGCTACATTGAACTGATTTTCTTTAAGGCATGGCTACATTGAGTTAGATTTTATTTGAGTACGATAACATTGAGATGGATGTTATTTGAACTCACAGCTACATTGAACTGGTTTTCTTTTAAGCACGGCTACGTTGAGATGGATTTTATTTGAGTACGATTACATTGAGATGTATGTTATTTGAGCAATTACATTGAGATAGATGTTATTTGAGCACTCAGCTACATTGAACTGATTTTCTTTAAGGCACGGCTACATTGATATAGATTGACTTGAGTACGATTACATTGAGATGGATATTAATTGAGCACACAGCTACATTGAACTGATTTTCCTTAAGGCACGGCTATATCGAGATGGATTCTGATTGAGCACACAGCTACATTGAACTGATTTTTTAAGGCACGGTTACATTGATATGGATTCTATTTGAGTACGATTACATTGAGATGGATTCTAATTGAGCACACAGCTACATTGAACTGATTTTCTTTTAAGCACAGCCACATTGAGATGGATTTTATTTGAGTACGATTGCATTGAGATGAATGTTATTTGAGCACACAGCTACATTGAACTGATTTTCTTGAAGGCACGGCTACATTGAGATGGATAATTTTTGAGTACGACTACATTGAGATGGATGTTATTTGAGCTCACAGCTACATTGAACTGATTTTCTTTTAAGCACGGCTTTGTTGAGATGGATTTTATTTGAGTACGATTACATTGAGATGGATATTAATTGAGCACGCAGCTACATTGAACTGGATTAATTTTAAGCACGGCTACATTGAGATGGATTTTATTTCAGTACGATTACATTGAGATGTATGTTATCTGAGCAATTACATTGAGATAGATGTTATTTGAGCACTCAGCTACATTGAACTGATTTTCTTTAAGGCACGGCTACATTGAGATAGATTGACTTGAGTACGATTACATTGAGATGGATATTAATTGAGCACGCAGCTACATTGAACTGGATTTATTTTAAGCACGGCTACATTGAGATGGATTTTATTTGAGTACGATTACATTGAGATGGATGTTATTCGAGCACACAGCTACATTGAGCTTATTTTCTTTAAGGCACGGCTACATGGAGATGGATTTTATTTGAGTACGATAACATTGAGATGGATATTAATTGAGCACGCAGCTACATTGAACTCGATTGATTTTAAGCACGGCTACATTGAGATGGATTTTATTTCAGTACGATTACATTGAGATGTATGTTATTTGAGCAATTACATTGGGATAGATGTTATTTGAGCACTCAGCTATATTGAACTGATTTTCTTTAAGGCACGGCTACAGTGAGATGGATCTTATTTGAGCATACAGCTACATTGAACTGATTTTTTTAAGGCACGGCTACATTGAGATGGATATTATTTGAGTACGATTACATTGAGATGGATATTAATTGAGCACGCAGCTACATTGAACTGGATTTATTTTAAGCACGGCTACATTGAGATTGATTTTATTTGAGTACGATTACATTGAGATGGATATTAATTGAGCACGCAGCTACATTGAACTGGATTGATTTTAAGCACGGCTACATTGAGATGGATTTTATTTGAGTACGATTACATTGAGATGTATGTTATCTGAGCAATTACATTGAGATAGATGTTATTTGAGCACTCAGCTACATTGAACTGATTTTCTTTAAGGCATGGCTACATTGAGATAGTTTTACTTGAGTACGATTACATTGAGATGGATATTAATTGAGCACGCAGCTACATTGAACTGATTTTCTTTAAGGCACGGCTACATGAAGATGGATTTTATTTGAGTACGATTACATTGAGATGGATATTAATTGAGCATGCAGCTACATTGAACTGGATTGATTTTAAGCACGGCTACATTGAGATGGATTTTATTTCAGTACGATTACATTGAGATGTATGTTATTTGAGCAATTACATTGGGATAGATGTAATTTGAGCACTCAGCTACATTGAACTGATTTTCTTTAAGGCACGGCTACATTGAGATAGATTGACTTGAGTACGATTACATTGAGATGGATATTAATTGAGCACGCAGCTACATTGAACTGGATTTATTTTAAGCACGGCTACATTGAGATGGATTTTATTTGAGTACGATTACATTGAGATGGATGTTATTTGAGCAATTACATTGGGATAGATGTTATTGGAGCATTCAGCTACATTGAACTGATTTTCTTTAAGGCACGGCTACAGTGAGATGGATCTTATTTGAGCATACAGCTACATTGAACTGATTTTTTTAAGGCACGGCTACATTGAGATGGATATTATTTTGGTACGATTACATTAAGATGGATGTTAATTGAGCACACAGCTACACATTGAACTGGATTTATTTTAAGCACGGCTACATTGAGATTGATTTTATTTGAGTACGATTACATTGAGATGGATATTAATTGAGCACGCAGCTACATTGAACTGGATTGATTTTAAGCACGGCTACATTGAGATGGATTTTATTTGAGTACGATTACATTGAGATGTATGTTATCTGAGCAATTACATTGAGATAGATGTTATTTGAGCACTCAGCTACATTGAACTGGATTGATTTTAAGCACGGCTACATTGAGATGGATTTTATTTCAGTACAATTACATTGAGATGGATATTATTGGAGTACGATTACATTGAGATGGATGTTATTCGAGCACACAGCTACATTGAACTGATTTTCTTTAAGGCACGGCTACATGGAGATGGATTTTATTTGAGTATGATTACATTGAGATGGATATTAATTGAGCACGCAGCTACATTGAACTGGATTAATTTTATGCACGGCTACATTGAGATGGATTTTATTTGAGTACGATTACATTGAGATGTATGTTATTTGAGCAATTACATTGAGATAGATGTTATTTGAGCACTCAGCTACATTGAACTGATTTTCTTTAAGGCACGGCTACATTGAGATAGATTTACTTGAGTACGATTACATTGAGATGGATATTAATTGAGCACGCAGCTACATTGAACTGGATTAATTTTAAGCACGGCTACATTGAGATGGGTTTTATTTGAGTACGATTACATTGAGATGGATGTTATTCGAGCACACAGCTACATTGAACTGATTTTCTTTAAGGCACGGCTACATGGAGATGGATTTTATTTGAGTACGATTACATTGAGATGGATATTAATCGAGCACGCAGCTACATTGAACTGGATTGATTTTAAGCACGGCTACATTGAGATGGATTTTATTTGAGTACGATTACATTAAGATGGATATTAATTGAGCATGCAGCTACATTGAACTGGATTGATTTTAAGCACGGCTACATTGAGATGGATTTTATTTCAGTACGATTACATTGAGATGTATGTTATTTGAGCAATTACATTGGGATAGATGTAATTTGAGCACTCAGCTACATTGAACTGATTTTCTTTAAGGCACGGCTACATTGAGATGGATTTTATTTGAGTACGATTACATTAAGATGGATATTAATTGAGCATGCAGCTACATTGAACTGGATTGATTTTAAGCACGGCTACATTGAGATGGATTTTATTTCAGTACGATTACATTGAGATGTATGTTATTTGAGCAATTACATTGGGATAGATGTAATTTGAGCACTCAGCTACATTGAACTGATTTTCTTTAAGGCACGGCTACAGTGAGATGGATTTTATTTCAGTACGATTACATTGAGATGGATATTAATTGAGCAGGCAGCTACATTGAACTGGATTAATTTTAAGCACGGCTACATTCAGATGGATTTACTTGAGTACGATTACATTGAGATAGATATTAATTGAGTACGCAGCTACATTGAACTGGATTTATTTTAAGCACGGCTTCATTGGGATAGATTTTATTTCAGTACAATTACATTGAGATGGATTTTATTGGAGTACGATTACATTGAGATGGATATCAATTGAGCACGCAGCTACATTGAACTGGATTAATTTTAAGCACGGCTACATTGAGATGGATTTTATTTGAGTACGATTACATTGAGATGTATGTTATCTGAGCAATTACGTTGAGATAGATGTTATTTGAGCACACAGCTACATTGAACTGATTTTCTTTAAGGCACGGCTACATTGAGATGGATATTATTTGGGTACGATTACATTGAGATTTATGTTATCTGAGCAATTACATTGAGATAGATGTTATTTGAGCACTCAGCTACATTGAACTGATTTTCTTTAAGGCACGGCTACATTGAGATAGATTTAGTTGAGTACGATTACATTGAGATGGATATTAATTGAGTACGCAGCTACATTGAACTGGATTTATTTTAAGCACGGCTACATTGGGATGGATTTTATTTCAGTACGATTACATTGAGATGGATGTTATTCGAGCACACAGCTACATTGAACTGATTTTCTTTAAGGCACGGCTACATGGAGATGGATTTTATTTGAGTACGATTACATTGAGATGGATATTAATTGAGCATGCAGCTACATTGAACTGGATTGATTTTAAGCACGGCTGCATTGAGATGGATTTTATTTCAGTACGATTACATTGAGATGTATGTTATTTGAGCAATTACATTGAGGTAGATGTTATTTGAGCACTCAGCTACATTGAACTGATTTACTTTAAGGCACGGCTACAGTGAGATGGATGTTATTTGAGTACAACTACATTGAGATGGATATTATTTTGGTACGATTACATTTAGATGAATGTTAATTGAGCACACAGCTACATTGAACTGGATTTATTTTAAGCACGGCTACATTGAGATTGATTTTATTTGAGTACGATTACATTGAGATGGATATTAATTGAGCACGCAGCTACATTGAACTGGATTTATTTTAAGCACGGCTACATTGAGATGGATTTTATTTGAGTACGATTACATTGAGATGGATGTTATTCGAGCACACAGCTACATTGAACTGGTTTTCTTTAAGGCACGGCTACATTGAGATGGATTTTATTTGAGTACGATTACATTGAGATGGATATCAATTGAGCACGCAGCTACATTGAACTGGATTAATTTTAAGCACGGCTACATTGAGATGGATTTTATTTGAGTACGATTACATTGAGATGTATGTTATCTGAGCAATTACATTGAGATAGATGTTATTTGAGCACTCAGCTACATTGAACTGATTTTCTTTAAAGCACGGCTACATTGAGATAGGTTGACTTGAGTACGATTACATTGAGATGGATATTAATTGAGCACGCAGCTACATTGAACTGGATTTATTTTAAGCACGGCTACATTGAGATGGATTTTATTTGAGTACGATAAGATTGAGATGGATGTTATTCGAGCACACAGCTACATTGAACTGATTTTCTTTAAGGCACGGCTACATTGAGATAGATTTACTTGAGTACGATTACATTGAGATGTATGTTATTTGAGCAATTACATTGAGATAGATGTTATTTGAGCACTCAGCTAAATTGAACTGATTTCTTTAAAGCACGGCTACATTGAGATAGGTTGACTTGAGTACGATTACATTGAGATGGCTATTAATTGAGCACGCAGCTACATTGAACTGGATTTATTTTAAGCACGGCTACATTGAGATGGATTTTATTTGAGTACGATTAGATTGAGATGGATGTTATTCGAGCACACAGCTACATTGAACTGATTTTCTTTAAGGCACGGCTACATGGAGATGGATTTTATTTGAATACGATTACATTGAGATGGATATTAATTGAGCACGCAGCTACATTGAACTGGATTGATTTTAAGCACGGCTACATTGAGATGGATTTTATTTCAGTACGATTACATTGAGATGTATGTTATTTGAGCAATTACATTGAGATAGATGTTATTTGAGCACTCAGCTACATTGAACTGATTTTCTTTAAGGCACGGCTACAGTTAGATGGATGTTATTTGAGCATACAGCTACATTGAACTGATTTTTTTAAGGCACGGCTACATTGAGATGGATATTATTTGAGTACGATTACATTGAGATGGATATTAATTGAGCACGCAGCTACATTGAACTGGATTAATTTTAAGCACGGCTACATTGAGATGGATTTTATTTGAGTACGATTACATTGAGATGTATGTTATTTGAGCAATTACATTGAGATAGATGTTATTTGAGCACTCGGCTTCATTGAACTGATTTTATTTAAGGCACGGCTACATTGAGATAGATTTACTTGAGTACGATTACATTGAGATGGATATTAATTGAGCACGCAGCTACATTGAACTGGATTTATTTTAAGCACGGCTACATTGAGCTGGATTTTATTTGAGTACGATTACATTGAGATGGATGTTATTCGAGCACACAGCTACCTTGAACTGATTTTCTTTAAGGCACGGCTACATGGAGATGGATTTTATTTGAGTACGATTACATTGAGATGGATATTAATTGAGCACGCAGCTACATTGAACTGGATTGATTTTAAGCACGGCTACATTGAGATGGATTTTATTTCAGTACGATTACATTGAGATGTATGTTATTTGAGCAATTACATTGAGATAGATGTTATTTGAGCACTCAGCTACATTGAACTGATTTTCTTTAAGGCACGGCTACAGTGAGATGGATGTTATTTGAGCATACAGCTTTCATTGAACTGATTTTTTTTAAGGGACGGCTACATTGAGATGGATATTATTTGGGTACGATTACATTTAGATGGATATTAATTGAGCACGCAGCTACATTGAACTGGATTGATTATAAGCACGGCTACATTGAGATGGATTTTATTTCAGTACGATTACATTGAGATGTATGTTATTTGAGCAATTACATTGAGATAGATGTTATTTGAGCACTCAGCTACATTGAACTGATTTTCTTTAAGGCACGGCTACAGTGAGATGGATGTTATTTGAGCATACAGCTACATTGAACTGATTTTTTTTAAGGGACGGCTACATTGAGATGGATATTATTTGGGTACGGTTACATTTAGATGGATATTATTTGATCACAAAGCTACATTGAACTGGTTTTCTTTTGAGCACGACTACATTGAGATGGATTTTATTTGAGTACGATTACATTGAGATGGATGTTAATTGAGCACACAGCTATATTGAACTGATTTTCTTTAAGGCACGTCTACATTGAGATGGATGAGATTGGTGTTATTTGAGCACAAAGCTACATTGAACTGATTTTATTTAAGGCACGGCTACATTGAGATGGATTTTATTTGAGTACGATGACATTGAGATGGATGTTATTTGAGCACGCAGCTACATTGAACTGATTGTCTTTTAAGCTCGGCTACATTGAGATGGATTTTATTTGAGTACGATTACATTGAGATGGATGTTACTTGAGCAATTACATTGAGATGGATGTTATTTGAGCACACAGCTACATTGAACTGATCTTCTTTAAGGCACGGCTATATTGAGATGGATATTATTTGGGTACGATTACATTTAGATAGATATTAATTGAGCACACAGCTACATTGAACTGGTTTTCTTTTAAGCACGGCTACATTGAGATGGATTTTATTTGAGTACGATTACATTGAGATGGATATTAATTGAGCACGCAGCTACATTGAACTGATTATCTTTAAGGCACGGCTACATTGAGATAGATGTTGTTTGAGCATACAGCTACATTGAACTGATTTTCTTTTAAGCTCGGCTACATTGAGATGGATTTTATTTGAGTACGATAACATTGAGATGGATGTTACTTGAGCAATTACATTGAGATGGATGTTATTTGAGCACACAGCTACATTGAACTGATTTTCTTTAAGGCACGGCTACATTGAGATGGATATTATTTGGGTACAATTACATTTAGATAGATGTTAATTGAGCACACATCTACATTGAACTGGTTTTCTTTTAAGCACGGCTACATTGAGATGGATTTTATTTGAGTACGATTACATTGAGATGGATGTTTTTTGAGCACACAGCTACATTGAACTGATTTTCTTTAAGGCACGGCTACATTGAGATAGATGTTATTTGAGCATACAGCTACATTGAACTGATTTTCTTTTAAGCTCGGCTACATTGAGATGGATTTTATTTGAGTACGATTATATTGAGATGGATGTTACTTGAGCAATTACATTGAGATGAATGTTATTTGAGCACACAGGTACATTGAACTGGTTTTCTTTTAAGCACGGCTGCATTGAGATGGATTTTATTTGAGTACGATTACATTGAGATGGATGTTAATTGAGCACACAGCTACATTGAACTGATTTTCTTTAAGGCACGGCTACATTGAGATGGATGAGATGGGTGTTATTTGAGCACAAAGCTACATTGAACTGATTTTATTTAAGGCACGGCTACATTGAGATGGATTTTATTTGAGTACGATTACATTGAGATGGATGTTATTCGAGCACACAGCTACATTGAACTGATTTTCTTTAAGGCACGGCTACATTGAGATAGATTTTATTTGAGTACGATTACATTGAGATGGATATTAATTGAGCACGCAGCTACATTGAACTGGATTAATTTTAAGCACGGCTACATTGAGATTGATTTTATTTGAGTACGATTACATTGAGATGGATGTTAATTGAGCACGCAGCTACATTGAACTGGATTTATTTTAAGCATGGCTACATTGAGATGGATTTTATTTGAGTACGATTACATTGAGATGGATGTTAATTGAGCACACAGCTACATTGAACTGGATTTATTTTTAATACGGCTACATTGAGATGGATTTTATTTGAGCACACAGCTTCATTGAAATAGATTTGATTTTAAAACGCCAATACTGAGATGGATTTTATTTGAGTACTACTACATCGAGATGCATGTGATATTAGCATTCTTGCATTGAAATTATGTTATTTGAGCACGCCAACATTAAACTGAATATTATTTCTGCGCGGCTACATTGAACTATATGTAATTTGAAGACGGCTTAATTGAACTGGATTCTGTTGAGCTAGGGCTACGTTTAACCTCTTATTGAAACCATGGTTATTTAAGTTCATCTGCTTCTGTTAAAATAGGTGTATCTTAATAGGTACTTAGGAGTTTTTTATATAATGACAAGGATGGCGAATTCCACACCCTCTGTTATGATATTAGCCTGACACATCGCAATTCCGAAGGAATTATGTGCCCTGCCAGGACCTTCACTTTATGAACATGATCTTTCATGTTTTAAGCGGGTCATGTTGAGAGTTGTTGTTTCTTGTGTTCTTTATTCGGGTCGCCTTCATAAAGTCCAAAAGCGTAAAGTCCAAAACCCAGAGCGTCCAAAAGTATGTATTTTTCATGTGTGTTATAAAATGCATGTAATCTAACCTAACCTAACCTAAACTGACCTAACCTGAACTAACCTAACCTAACCCAATTAAAAATATCTGTATTCGTCAGTATTTTGGACGGTATGGGTTTTGGACCTTGTGCTTTTTGGACTTTATGATGCGTCCCCCTTTATTCTGATTTGCCAAACTCAGCACATCTTACCATACCATGTTTACCATTACTAGAATCTCTTTATTTTCCTTCATCACAAATAATCTCAGTAAAATATCTTCAGACATACATGTTTCATGTTATATGCTTATTATATGAATGTGCTTTTTTTATCATTGAGTTTTACTTTATTCATTTGAACCCTGTATGTGAATATGTGTATGTATTTAAGTTGTCCTATGTCTATGTATGTATGGACATCTGCAGACATGCATCCCTTAATTCATTCGTTACGATAATTCCCTTTATTTACTAAATTACAAACTTCAAAGCCCTGATATGTCCTTTCTACTTTTTTCCGGATCTCTTCAAAGCAGCTGAAGTGCTGGAGAGGAGGTGGTACCGTCCTGACCTGCAGCGCCGGGCCTGGTGAAGCGGTGCAGCAGTCTCATACAATGTGACATATAAACGTTTGCTTCATGTCACGTGGGGCACTTCGAATGTACAGCTTCGGAAAAAAAATATCTTTTGATAAATATAAACAGAATCGAATGAAAGCTAAATTATAATGTTCATACACATTTTGTTTTGTCTGTGAATAAATGTACTGTGTAGACATGCAGACAAAGATAGATACGTTTGGCCTATTAATATATATCAAATGTCAAGTAAATTGGAACAGTGGTTTTCAAATGATTAGTTAACTACATTATTAATGTTCTTAAGCGGGGCTTACGCGAACAATTTTGAAGAAAGATAACTTTTAAATACCTTTCTTAAACCCGACGTTTCGAAAGGAGTTGCATCCAATCGTGGTCACGGGAGAACTGAAGCAGCTCGCCTTCGCCACCGAGTAGTTCGTGCAGTTTCACCAACTACCCTCACATTTATATTTAAGTAATTGCTAGGGATGTCCCTACACACAACACTGATCACATCGACAGGTTTTTCAAAAGTTATCTTTCTTCAAAATTTTTCGCGTAAGCCCCGCTTAAGAAGATTTATGATTAGTTAACTACGTTTGTAGTCTCTGATGTGTACAGGCCTATTTTAAGCCACGAATTCATTATAAAACTAATGGCTCTCTGACTCGCTCTCTGACTCGCGAGTCTGTCTTTTTGAACATTTGACATTTTTAAAAAATTTTGCATGTCTTTGTTTTCCCGGTAAATGTATTCTGGGTCAAACCACAGATAAAACTAAATTCGTATGAACATTTTCTTTTTGGTTTCATTTCAATCGGTTTGAATTTTTCAAAAAAACTAATGCGTGCAGACACAGATATTTGTTGCCTGATATTAGATATTAAATATCAATTTAATTGGAATAGCGGTTTTCAAACCGGCCGTTCTTAACAGCCCGATCTTAACAGCCCGACATACAAAAGCATTTTTACCTCATCTGAAACAGAGACACTACGTTGGCTCTTTTACGATTTTCTTGTTTATAGCACTATTCATGGTTGTAAAACTTCCTAATGCTTTTCAAAAACCAACATACCATTCCTTATCAATATATGCCTCAAAGTCCATTCATTTTTGTATGTTGTAACCAAGAATATTTGCATGGGTCGGATGTGCATTTTGACATGGGGTGGCCCAGGTCAAAATGCACATCCGACCCATGCAAATAAAAGTGTAATCCCTTATTACCAATTATGACCTAAGGTCAATATTTCCATGCAAGCACCGCAGTGGCTTCCATTAGTTTACTATTACATTTTTATTTCTCTTACACAAAATAAAATCAATAATAATATTTTAAAATAAAAATATTGTTCTTCCATTTAGGAGTCATTCAAATACCTGTTTTTGTTTGCTACGGCGAGCCGTAAGCTATGCTGCTAATACAAACGTAGGTGACTTAATATTTGAAAACCGATTTGCCAATTTCATTGATATTTTATAACTTATATCAGGCAACAAAGATCTGTGTCTGCTCATTTTTGTTATTTTGAAAAGTCAACCATAGAAGTGAAAAGAAAATCTTCATAGACATCTTGTTTTCTCTGTGGTTTGTAGAATACATTTATCGAAAAAAATTAACATGCCAACACAGATTTTTGTTATCTGATATTGGATACCAAATATCAAGTAAAATTAAATAGTGGTTTTCTAATGATTAGTAAACTACCGTTTGATTTTTCTAATGCTTACGTGCCCACCTTAATTTGGGTTTATTGGGTTTAAGTAGAAATATATTATATTGAGGAACAATTTAGAATCTAAACAATTTGTAGTAGGAGACAGTCAAATCCACTTCCAGTTGAATGTTGTCTGAATTGTACGATGTTTCTTTATGCTCGTAATATTTGATAAGGTTTGAATGTATACTTTGCGTGTAAATGTACACTTTGATCTGTCTCCTACTGTACCTACACTGCCCTCCTTATTCAAAAGTCGGTAACTACATATGTGCCTCCTTTTTAATAAGGAGGGCAATACAGAACATGTATTTGCTTTGCATCCAAAATTCCTGTCAAAAACTATAATACTTATATTTTATCAAAATTAGTAAATAAACTTATTTGTTATATAATTATAGAAATGTTTCTAAAAAAAGGTTGTCTCTTTCCAAAATTGTCCTGTTGTTTTTTTTCTGTCATGTATTTATTTAATTTAGATTACGAGGAACATCTATTTCTCTAAAAATAATTTCAATTATTGTATGAATTATCTTTTATGGCAATATCTCAGATAACGAAATATGATTAATTTCTCAATTTTTGTTTGTTTTTATTCTTATACCTAATTGTTTTTTTTTATATTTTACCATATTGATATTATACAGGTGAATTTTTCAAGTGTGCTTTCATGGCCAAATCCAAAACTATAAGAAATAACGAAAAATACTGAAAGTAGTTACTAGGCCGATTTTGATAAAAACTATAACTGTATTATTAAATTTCCTACATCCTGCAAAAGAATACGATTCTGCACAACGTTCCGTTGAACTTAGCAGACGGTAGCAAAGCACTATGTTATGTAATAGGCGTGGGTGTGTGGGTGTACAAAGGTAAGAGTGTATGTAAGTGTGTGTGTAATCAGTTAATTAAAAGTCAACACTTTCATTCACTTTGCCGTACTTATAAGATTACTTCACGGAATTTATTCCTTATAGGCGACACTATTGGCTAAGGCTGCATTTTTTCCGGCTAGAAAAAATGTGATTTCAAGAATCTAAAAATGCAATTATAGGTTTTATCAAAATCGGCCTTGTGCCTCCTTAAAGTGTTTTCGCTGTTTCAGATTTGGCTATGACGACACACTTGTAAAATTAACCTGTACAGTAAAAAATACATACAGATTCTTATGTTCAATAAAATATTGAAATTATAAAAAATATATCATTTAAATGTGTCGCCTTCATGAAGTCCAAAAAGCATAAGGTCCAAAACCCAGAACGTCCAAAAGTATATATTTTTCGTGTGTATTATAAAATGCATATAATCTAACCTAACCCAATTAAAAATATCCGTATTCGTAAGTATTTTGGACGGTGTGGGTTTTTGACCTTGTGCTTTTTGGACTTAATGATGCGTCCCCATTTAAATAAATATATGTACCTGTATAAATCCAAAGATCAAATGAAAGGTTAATTGAGTAATGGTTATCCTAAAATTTCGCCGAACTAGGACGAAAGATAGAGATACGTTCCAGCGGAGGCTGTCTTCACATGATTTCCAGATACAACTGCTTGTAAGTATTGAACCACTTCCAGTGGAGTATATGTAGCATTTCCGAAGGTATTTAGATGCCATATCAAGAGTTAACCTTTTGGCGTGCAACCGATTAGTCAAATCTGTTCACTAATGCCCGTTTGCAACACTTCCAGCTATAAAAATACCAAAGTTATCTTTCAGGTACACCATGTAAATACGCAATGTAACCGAAAGTTAACCATCGGATTTCAGGTAGCTGGAGGTCATAAAATCAGGCTAGATAGGGCTTAAGTAGAACAAAAGGCCTTAGTAGTTTTAATCCGCATTTTCAATAAAAAAATGCGTTTACTTGTGAAAGGGACAAACGGTTTTACATGGGTGCCGACGGTAGCCGCATTAAATTGGAAAAAATCCGCACTTTGCCTGGTTAAGGTATTTTGTACACGAAAATTATTAGTTGCACCATTCGACACGTTTGTTACCTTAAACCACTCGATCTGTGTTTTTTTATAATAAACCGCAAACAACAGGCTGAAATGCCGAATAGTTCGGTAAAAAGGAATACCTGGCAACACTGCTTTAAAAATCTGAAATAGATTAATTTATAAGAAATGTCTCGCATCGAGCCTATAGTCTTAGGGCCGAGTGCACGAAATAATAAAAAATCAACGTCAAAGTATGATCAGACACGTCACTTTGTGTGGACAGTATGGAAGGAACTCTATGCGGATCACTAAAAGTGACGTGTTTGAACATTGATTGAATCGGCCGTCTCTTCGTGTAACCGGGGCTTAGTCACCAGACATCACAGCCTGTGTTACGCACGCACACTAGGCTTACTAGGCTGCCTGCCTCTCGGCTAGATAGCGGTAGATGGAATTGTGGAAATTCTTTTCGTAGGTACATACATACATACATACTTCATTCATGCATTAAAATAATATCAGCAACATAGTTACCGTAACAATAATGTCGCCAACCATATTACGATATTATGAAGTGGACTACGACATGCTGAAATGCAGTTGTCCAAACGTTTTGAGAATAAATAAATTTATTTGAGGCAATTACAGACTTAAAATCATCACAGTAAGGTGGCCTTTCGAAATTGTAGTCATTTGTTACTCTTTGACAAATGTCGATTCGTAGCAATTTCAGCCTTAAATGTATCGTTATTAGGGCGCTTTATGCAGTGCTTCTTGGCATATTATACGTTCTGCTTGGTTTTCTTTTTTTGTGAATTCATGTTAGGAATATTATACGTTGTGACTATTATACGTTATGCATGATGCAAAGAGTTGATTTTATTTTTAAACTTTATTCATGCACAACGTATAACATTATACGTTGTGACTATTATACGTTATGCATGGTTTTAATTTTTTGGAAAAAAATAAGATTATACGTTGTGAATATTATACGTAGTGAATACGACTCGCATTTAGAACCATCAGCCTGAGCAGAAGTTGTCACCTTCGCTTGGCGGCTAGTATGAAAATTTCCAGCAGCCCCGAGGAGTACTATTACTTACTCTGTGCCCAAGGCATTGTCACATGAATCATTCCTGTAAATAACCATCAAACTTTCGGAATATAGTGCTTAAGTTATAAGAAAATGAGCGAATCAACTTTGTGTCGTTTTTTGAGAAATGGTTTCCTGTAAGAACGTGGTAGATTAATGAGTTTGTAAATCAGACGAAGAAAAGGAAAATGACTGGTAGTTTCAAAAACTAATCGCGCAATAATAATACATTTGTTTTATTAATATTTAGTAAAAACAAAGAGATACGTAAAATAAAAGAACGTTTGGTTCAATAATTTTGCTCTTCTGTTCAACGTTTAGGTACCGCTCGAAAGTTTGCAAGGTAATAAATAGCATTTTAGTAGTTTTTGGTTTTATTGGTCAAATAATTGTCGTGAAAATTCCTGTATACTGTCAATTATATCTTTTATATCTTATCTTTAAATGATACTATGACGTTAATACTAATAATTTTACAATCTTTGCCAAGGCCTATTTACAGCTGACGGGGTTTCAATGTTAGTCCATAAACGAGTTTATTTTTCCTATTGTACAATCTAATAATTAATGTATACTTTTTTATCTGACTCTCTTTATTTATGAAAAGGTCTTTTTACAACTGATGTTGAAAGTATAATTGTATAATGTGGCTTATAATACAAATTTTCATACGATCTGAGATGTTTATTGCATAGTTTGTATATTACTTCTCGCAACCATCGGACGTATTTGAGTGTATGTAATGTACCTTTAGGTGCATAAAAATAAAATTAAACAAAAACATACCTTAGTTACGGCGCAAACACGTCCATTTAACCCATTTGTCAATATAACATAAGTGACCCCTTCCTACATCGTCCTTTATGCAGATTTGTTTCTATTATTATTTTTAATATTTTTTGTGCTATCTGTATTTTCTTTATGATATTAGTGAATCAGCAAGATAATAATAACCATTCAAAAATATTGTTTGTGCCTCATGCAGACATTATAGGTATTATATTATTATTATTATAAACACAACCAGCTGCAAACTGATGCGTGTACTTCGCAGATTGAGTGAACATGGTATTCATAGAGATCATATTTTTGGACTTACATCAGTAAACATTGATTTGTATTTTATTCTTCATCCATCGACTCGCGCTCGAAATCATCTTATTTCTATATTTAACATTGTTAAATTTATTTGTTATTTAATGATTAACATATGTATTTTTACAAAACATAAGAAAATGATTGCTAACAAGTAAAATAATACATTTTATTTCGTATTATTATTTCAATTCAAACAATTGTGTTTTTCAACGTACTTTCTTTTAATTTTTAACCGACTTCTAAACATATTTTTTGTAATCATTTTGAGATCGCAGCAATTATCTTTGCGTATTTCACCCACTGCATCTAGCGGAATGGAAGATCGCTGGTCCTCTGAAAAGCACACATTTTTCACTTGACTTAATGCGACTGCGGAGGGAACTGCAGATATTACTATCATTAGGAGATAATCTTTTTAAAAATATAATATCATTGTTACGTTTATTGTATCAATTGAAATGTTGGTTACAAACAGATATGTATATATTTAGATTAAGTGAATATATTAAAGGGTTTTAAGGGTTTCGTTTATCAAAAAGAATACATCTCTTCGTTGTTCGTCTGTCGGTCTGTAAAGAACAAAATATCCTTAGGTCCGTTGGTTGCTTGCTGTAGAAAAATCAATCTTTTGATTTAACGCCATCAAAAACTACGGCTATTTATGTCGCGAACCTGATCTAAACCTGTATTCTTGCTCTTTTTTTTCTATTATTAGCTACCGCGAGTGTTGGACCTTATGGGTTACCATGGTAACTTAACTCGCCAGATGAGCAGGCGATTGAGTGATAAATACTGACGCTTGGTTGCATTTCGCACTATTCGCAACTGGTAAATTTCCGTTCACTTAGCCGAATGTGGTACGAAATTCATGTACACGTCAGTTTCAATCACTCACTTGACTGTTCACTTGGCGAGTTCATTATCCATGGTAATGCCCCTGTTTCGAATCAATTGCTCCCACCTCTCAGTTGATCGGTTGGTCAGCCTGATTTGCTTAACACATTTATAGTTGCCCATTTATAAGCTAATTTGGGATTATTGGAATTTCGCTGCCGGCCTTATGTGTATAATTTAGATCGACCCTCCGTCCCATCACCGTGTGGGTCGAGGAACTAAACTATTAGTTTAAGAGGCTTATTCGCCGCTACAGGAGTAAACTGAATAGCCCAATTATGTGTAACTAAATAGCGCAAGTTCGGGATTCCTTAACTCCATAATACCTTCAGAAGGGCAAACTTTGGTGGGGGATTTGTTTACAAGGGTGGATCCAGATAAGACTGAGGACAATGTGTTTATGAGCGGGACATCTTTTGCAAGTGTTTATTATTGTCGCCATTTCTGTTTATTCCTCCTATATGTTTGTTGTGAATTAACTAAAAACGCATCTGCATATTTTTTGGTTTTTTAAAAAAAAGCGAGATAGTAAACTTTTAGATTTTTACTATAACATAAAATTAAAGAAATATAAGAACCTAATGAAGAATTTTTTTTTTCTAGATAAGTAACTAGGTATTAGGATTGTTACTTATAATTTCGGTTAGTATACCGGTAATATACCGAAAACATGGCATTTATGAAAATATATTTTCGTGTCTCACTTGTCCATGCTTAATTCTGATGCCTGAAATCAGAAAACTCTATTAATGAAAGTTGAAAAAATAAATTTAAAGTATCAAAGAAGATTGTGAAAATTAAAAAAATATATATTAAAAATAAAACCACTTTTAATATGGTTAACCTCACTCGCGTCCAGTCACGCAATTAAAAGGTTGTAGAATAAGGTTGACATTTCAATAATAGATAAATATTACTACAGGACATAATAATTTTGGGAACGAACTTTCCAAATTTCTTTCACTTTATCACATTTTAGAAATGTTCTCTTTTTTGCAACTAGATGCCAAACCCCAAGACACTATTTTATTTTATTAGCCCAACACACCGCATTCCCGAAAGAATTAGGTGCCATGCCAGGACCTTCCATTTTTGAGCACGGCTACACACTGGATGGAAAAAGCAGACGAGGCGGGGATTTGAACTCAGACCTCTGGCATGCAAGGCAAGTCCCTTTAACACTTAGCTACGAGGCGCTCAAGCAGGATTTTTTAATAATTAAATACCATAATCAATTTTAGATCAAATCCTATATTGAGTCCCTAACTATATAATTAGGACTGGATGAACAGGCAACTGAGGGCCTCCACAACCAACCCGCAGTCATTTCGAATGCTGTATTTTCATGAAAAATCTATATGCGTGGACTCCCCTCCTCCGTACTCCCGGGAAATTGATAAAAACCGGTCAACAAAGGCGCGAGATGACGCAATAAATCCCGTCGAATTTAATAACATGTCATTTTTCCCTCGGATTTTTCCGATACGGTCCAATTAAGCGGCGCCGCACGGAGGCTCTGCTTACGTACAAAGTGATCGATGAGCGAGGCTGTATAGTGGGATATTGTCAAGTAGGAATACGCTAATATATGTAGGTGCACGTAGATTGTATTCGAAGTAATGCTACACTGAGAAAATCAGAATCTATTAATTTGAGTTTCAGCGACATCTACATTTGAAGCATTGTAATCAGATTTTGAAAATAATCTGAAAAAGTTAGATTAGTGGGCATGTATCCAAACGTCGCAGGTTCGAATCCTGCTTCTGACGAATGTCACGACCAATGACTTTTTCAGATTATTTTCAAAATCTGATTACAATGCTTCAAATGTAGATGTCGCTAAAACTAACATTAATTAGATGAAAGTCAGTCAGTCAGTCAGCGTGTTTGCGTCCATTGCTGGACATACGCCTCTCCAATTTTTCCCCAGTCCTCCCGGCCCTCAGCGGTACGGAACCACTGCTTTCCGCCGACGCACTTGATGTCGTCGTCCCACCTGGCGGGTGGTCTTCCCACACTCCGTTTTCCTGTCCACGGCCGCCAGTGCAGGACACGGTTCCTCCAACGGTCGTTGTTGTCGTCGATAATTAGATAACGTCGCATCTATTATATACATAAAATTACCAAATCACTTACGTTTTATATTCAGTGAAAAGGTACAGTCCAATCTGTTAAAATTACTGTACCTCCAGAATATCCAGCCTTCAATCCGTAAAAATAAATGCTTAATATTAATCGTCGGGATTATTCGTGGTAACTAGTAATAAGGAATTATGAGAATGACGAATTAATGACTGATTTTTTTACTGTTCCAAAACAGAGATAAACTGAAAATACTTTTTAGATTAGAAATACTATTACTGCGATTTAGCCTTTTAAGATTGTAACTAATGTTACATAGTTATGTCTGGCCCCAATGCTGTTATTTTTTAAATAGGTTCGGGTCGTTATTAATTAAATAGGTACACATAATTTTGGTATTTTACACAATCAAACCAATTCTAGAAGAAACATATGCAATACTTATCAATATTTGTTTATTATTTTATTTTTTTTGCACTTGGTGTGCACACACTCTTGAATTGGTCATTCTTATGGTTCCGTAGTCAACACGGAATCCTTATAGTTAATCCGTATGACTGTCCGCAATTTATCTCTAAGACCATTGGTACTAAAATGATTTAATTTATACATACACATACATAGTTATACACATTAATCACGCCGACGAACACCTTGGCAAAGTATTCCTGATAAATGATAAAACAACTATGAGTACGTTTGAAATGTGTCTTGATTCCGATTCATTACGAACCAAAGACACCACAACATTGTTATAGCTAGTAGCAAGTATTCTATGACGATGCGGTCGACATTCTCTGTGGAACCAGACTGAATAGAAATGGAACCGTTTGAATTGGAATTCAATTCAGCAATTTGCATAATGGTATTTTAATCACTGCGACATGCGCCGATTGATGTTCAATTTCAAAACTATGATTTTTACTTTAAAACTACGATGAACTGACATGTTGACTGATGAAAATAAATATGATGTAATATGATGTGGAATTTGAATGTAGAATTTTGGAAAAGAACGATAATAATTACTAAAGTCCTCTTCCAATACGATCGTCTCACACACTTAATTACAATCACAAAATTAATAAATATTACCCAAATGATATAAAAACCTAGAGTCTGATGAGATTTTCAAGATAGCTGAGAAAAAATACTTTGCTAATAAGTTATTAGTAATAACTTCTGTCGATGTAATTCTTCGTAAAGGTCTAGTTCGTAGCACCCGTAATCGTAGAGCATGTATGAAAAGATGTATGTCTGTAGATGAAGCGGAAGAGGTGTGCTGTGATCGTACCGTATTACGCTCTATCATCTCTGCCTACCCCTTCGGGGATGCGGCACGAATTTACGTATGTATGTAAATGCTAATAACTTGAACTAACTTTCTTACTACTTTATACTTATATTTGTATTTTAAATGTGCTATTTACGTTACACAAATATAATTAATTGTATTGTTAACCGACTTCAAAAAAAGGAGGAGGTTATCAATTCGTCTGTATGTTTTTTTTTGTTTTTTTTTTGTTTTTTTTTATGTTTGTTACCTCATAACTTTTGCCTGGGTGAACCAATTTTGATGATTATTTTTTTAAATGATAGCTAGTGCTTCCCAAGTGGTCCCATCCACCACAATTTGGTTAAGTTCTAACTATGATTTCCATGAGAAAATCATAAAAGTCTTAAATTTGTATTAAGATGTGCGCGACAAATGGACGAATAACTCAATATAACGCCAACCGATTTCGGTGATTCTTTTTTTATTGGAAATGACGTGTACTAATTAGTAAGTGTACTTCAGATTCACTAAAAATAAACAAATAAAAAAAAATAAACAAAAAAATAACCGACTTCAAAGAAAAAGCAGTAAAAAGTAAAAAATAATTTCCATTTCTGTTATTTTCTGAGTCGGTGTCAGCCAAGGTTAGGTTAGGTTAGGTTAGGTTAGGTTAGGTTCTCTTGATTTGCGCAGCGCGTGCCCGGCTGACGCCGACTCAAAAAATAACAGAAATCGTAAAATTTAAATTTATATTTTTACTTTTTAGTGCTTTTTCTTTGAAGTCGGTTATTTTTTTTATTCTTCAATAAAATAAAATAAATAACCGCAACACAACATCGAAACATGCTTATACATAATTTGAATTTTTCATAATTTAAGTGAATGTAATGCTATTTTGGGAAATAAAATATGATTTAACCTAAAAGCCTTCTAGGAAAGTATTAAGCAAGGGAAAGCCACAATTTGCTGCAGTATTACTAAGTTTTTCGTAAAACGTCGCGAGCGTTTGCTTTTTATGCAGCGCTGAGCGTCCGCGGCCGCCACCGCCAGCCTGGGCCTGTAGTCCCAGTTGTCACCTAAATTGGCGTTTACGGCAAACCGATCGACTGGCGTTTTCAAATGTATGAAGAAATTTAAGAGCGCGCACAGTGGGCGATAATCGAACGGGGGAACGGCAGAACGTCTAATATGCAGATCGTATAATGTCATATTTTAACAAAATTTTAAAACCATGCACAACGTATAATCGGCAGATCGTATAATCTTATACGTAGTGCATGAAGAAGTTTAAAAAATAAAATTACTTCTTTCTCCATGCATAACAATAGTCACAACGTATAATATTATGATCTTTATTTAACAAAAAACATAAAAAAAAACAAAAAAAAAAACATACAGACGAATTGATAACCTCCTCCTTTTTTTGAAGTCGGTTAAAAAAGAAAACCATGCATATCATATAATCCAAAAACTTTTCATACGATAAGCGCCCTTATGAATATCCTTTTAAAGCGTACCTATACTCGCACACGACTTTTCGACCGTCTCAATTAGCGTTGTAGCAAATTGTTACTCTTCAACAAATATCGATTCGTAGCAATTTCAGCCTTAAATGTATCGCTATTAGGGCGCTTTATGCAGTGCTTCTTGGCATATTATACGTTCTGCATGGTTTTCTTTTTTTGTGAATTCATGTTAGGAATATTATACGTTGTGACTATTAGACGTTCTGCATAATGCAAAGAGTTGATTTTATTTTTAAACTCATGCACAACGTGTAACATAATATATTACGTTGTGAATATTATACGATATGCATGGTTTTCATTTTTTGGGAAAAAATACTATTATACGTTGTGAATATTATACGTAGTGAATACGACTCAATCGAACTATATAACATTTGCGAGTCCGAGTTTGATTTGACAGCTTACTCAACGTTGCCGTAAATGCGTCGACGTTGCCGTTTACGCCGACTCCGCGTTTTCATACAAATCGGAAGTCCGAGTTTGACTTTGGCAGCTTGAAGAAGTAAAACCACAGAATATCTAGTAAAAACGTGTATGGAGTTTGACGTTTTTACGGAAAACGCCAGTCGATCCGTTCGCCGTAAACGCCAATTTAGGTGAGAACTCAGACTGAACACTCTGGGCGGGATGGGACGCCTCCTCCGCCGGTACACGGCGTCGAACGCGTAAAGTTGGCCTGTGCAAAAACGAAAAATTCCTTTAATAATACGTCCCGAGTGCATGAGCACGGCTGGACTAGAGTCGCATTCATTCATCTGGAAGAGGAGTATTCTGGAACAAAGAAAGATTCTGATGTACAATTTTGTTAAAAATCAACCTTGCAGTACAAGTTTTATTGTTGTTAGATACCTTCCAGTAATAAGTAATATATTATAAGTACTCTTTTCACATTTCAAAATATCCTAAGAACTTTTTTTTCCTTAGCGGCTCTTTCTTTGCCTACTAAACGTTTTCAGTAGCATCCAGAGTAGGCGGATTTTATTTGACTCGAATACTTTTAATGAGGTAATTAATGGACTCAGATGAAAAGGTGAACAATTTGGAGGAGAATGTATGAATGCCAAATATTTTTAGAAATCTCGAAAATTCTTTCATTTCATTCATTAATTTCATTCATTTATTTACTCAACTTCTGGTAGTCAAACTACACTAAGTCATGTCACAATTTGATTGATCCGCGGATTCGATCAACCAGTGAAGAAGAACCCGCAAAGAAACTTCACTGGTCTTTAAATTATGTTTTGTTTTGTCTTTTTTTTTACGTCCACATAAATGATACAACACAATTATGATTTCATATCTAAATGCTACTGCCAAACTTATATTGGTAGAACGATCTAAAGCAAAACCCAACTTTTCATTACGTATACAACCGAACAAGAAACCGATGTAGACAGAAATAAAATAAGTGAACGAACAGTTGGAAATTGCCGCGTAAAAATAAACATTACAACATAAAATAATTACACATAATTCATTTTTTATTAAATCGAGGTGTCATATATCACAAGTTCTCGATTTTTGCCAGTGTGAAATTCGACGATTGATATATACTAAGTTAAAATTTCTTGAAACAGCAGAATCATCTTTTTGACTTAAGGCTGTTCCGACCCATCTCAAGTTGTTTGAACACATAACTCAAAAAGTATAGCACTTTAAGCCACGAATTAATAATAAAAGTTTAATATGGTCATATTACTTGCAGCGAAAACAATTTCACAATTTCAGGATTATTGTTTTTGTTACAATTTATTTAAATAAGATTTTTATTTAACAGCGCCATCTAACGGTGTAAAACTTCTAATCGGCAATTACAACGAAACCATTAAACCTGAAATTGTGAATATGTTTTCGCTGCAACTACTATGGCTATATTTCATATTTTTGACGAATTCGTGCCTTAAAGTGCAATACTTTTTGCGTTCTGTGTAAAAAAAAACATTGTATGGGTCGGAACATCCTTAATACACAAAGATTAATTTTTAAATTCGAGAAATAATTCAGAAAAAAGATACATTGCAATCATTTCTGAAAACTAAAAAAAATGTAATCCCCTTTTCACAATATCATTTAAGAGCAAATATCGCCATGAAATAACAGAGCATTATCTATGTATAACCAAAATTTTATTTATTTAATTTAAGTATCCATTCTGTAGGGTAGTCATGCCGGGCCGCGCGCCTTGTCTGCAAAAGCTGCGATTTATACCTTTGAAAAGGCATTCTTTAGGATTCAGATATCTGGAAATGCAATTACTTGCAATCATGTTCAGCACGCATTCCATTTGTATTACATTGCATTTTGAAATAATACTAGTGTCTGGTATCAGACGAATAGACACATTTTACACTATTTGCTGAACTATTTCTTTCCCTCTATCATGTTCAATGAGAAAGTGGTTTTTTCTTGTTGTTCATAATATACCCACACTCACACTAACACAAACAAAAACGAGAGGTTTTCAAATAATTAATAATCAATAACGATCAATTATTTTTACGACATTACTTGAGATAAGCAAGTTTAAGCGGGCTACTGCCCACAAATTATGTTTTTAAAATATTTTTTTTAAAAGATAGCACGAAAGGTAGCATGGTTTATAAATGAAGCATGACCAAAATACTTGGCAAGTAAACTTTTCGCGGGCAGTGTCTCCACTAATTCAGTTATAAATGTTATATTTTTTACGCCACCTGACATATATGGCTAATACCACACAACTACCGTTATGAAATTAGCCAAATACCCATTCCCAAAGGAATAAGGTGCCATGCCAATACTTTTCCTTTACGAGCATGGCTACACTGAAGTGGATGGAAAACACGGGCAATCTTTCATTGCCGCTTCAACCATAGTTTCATCCAATGCGGTGGTACCAACCCGGGCGGGCTTAATACTACCATCCAATGGGGAGGTATACAGCTCGCTTAACGCTTAACAAAATGCACTTATCTAAATCAGAAAGAAAAAGAAAGTGATCGTGACCGGGTCGAGGATTTGAAACCATAACATCCCGCATGAAAAGCAAGTTCTCTAGCCCCTACACCACGAGCTGTTCAATTGTCTTCTCATCCCTCCGCCCGCAATGTTTGTACTCGTTCTAACATAAATATTGATTGAATCAATAAATATACAAATGATAAGTGACTTGTTCAACAGGAAACAAAATCACAAATGGTTCATCAAAAATTGCCAGATATCCACTGAACTTATTTTTCTTTCGTCATTAGAATAAGCACGTAAATGCCTTAAGGCTATTCCGACCCATATAAAGTCGTTTGCACACATAACGCAAAAAGTATTGCACTTTAAGCCACGAATTAATAATAAAAGTTTAATGTAGTCATATTACTTGCAGCGAAAACAATTTCACAATTTCAGGATTATTGGATTCGTTACAATTTATTTGAATACGATTTTTATTTAACAGCGCCATCTAACGGTGTAAAACTTCTAATCGGCAATTACAACGAAACCATTAAACCTGAAATTGTGAATATGTTTTCGCTGCAACTACTATGGCTATATTTAATATTTTTGACGAATTCGTGCCTTAAAGTGCAATACTTTTTGCGTTCTGTGTAAAAAAAACATTGTATGGGTCCTTAACATCCTTAAAAAGTAACGCCCTCGCTCATATTTTGGATATTTTTACCCGAATATTTTCTATACAATGTTCAAGTTCATTTAAATGAAAACGGTTCCTCGGTAGAGTCGCATCGATACAATTTCAAACAAGATAGCGAACAAAATCAACGCAGCGGCCAATCTAGGTTTGTTATCAGTGCGTTTTATGAGAAATCGACTCCCGATATTGCTTCATAACAAGATCCCCTTTCCCTGGGGCTCACGCTCGCTTGCGCCCGTCCCGGCCCGTTCACGCCTGTCTGCGCTCTCCCTGCGAAAATCGTGCCTACAGCCATGCAGAGAGGATAGGAAAGTCTCTTGGATGCAATATTATGTAGGAGGAATAGTTTATAGGAGAATGTCCGTTCTTGTATAGGTGAAAAAAGCAGTGTCAACTTAAATGTACCTCTATGAAACAAGCGTAGTTAGTTTGTACATATTTCATTATATTTAATTGGTATATTTCAGTTTTCCTGAAGATTTTTTATTTATCATGCTTTACTAAGAAAAATCTGATTATATAAATATTTTTCAAGTAATGTTTATACATGTTTTCTTAAAAGAGTATAGTAACCATGTCAACGAAGCAAATAAAAACAGCTTGATGCGAGCGACATCTGTTGAAGACTTACGTAAAGGCGGTGCGTTTGGCGCAATTGGAAATCAATAAACAATTTAATATGCAAACCTCTTCATGCAATCTTCCTGCAATGAAACAACTACAACATAAATATTCATATTAATTGGGAATTCCAACAATTTAAGTATTTTCGGGAACAGTTTACTAAATGTTCAGGGCGTGCATTCTTGGCATTCAGTCATTGCGGATTCAGTAGAGTTAACCGTAATGTCAAAGTAAATTCTTCTTCTGTTAACTCTACTGAATTTGCAATGACTGAATGCCAAGAATACACGTCCAGCTCCGTTTTTCAAATGGGCATTGTCCTTTCTTTGGCTGGATTACGTAAATAAGCCTTAGAGATCATATACCTCACTTTCTCTGGTTCACAAAAAGTATTCGTTATTTTAATGTGAAAATTATGAATTATGCTTTGGAATATGGATAGAGAAGTAATGAATTTTGTTGGATTAGTCGTTATTAGGTCATATTGCTTGCCTAACCTAACCTAACCTAATTGAAAAAGATTCGTAATCATTAGTGTTTTGGACGGTATAGGTTTTGGACCTTGTGCTTTTTGGACTTTATGATGCGTCCCCGTTGACTTTGCGGCACGAGTTCTCTAATAGACAAAAAGAAAATTAATTTTTTTATTATAATTTCATTAACATCTTTCTTTTTTGTTGCTTTATGGCTTTTCTCTTTATACACAGTTTTCAATGTTTTATTTATTTTATTACGGATATTGTATTTCTTATTACACACGATAAAAATAAGGTCTCGAGCACATTGCATTTATGTAACTGGACATGGATGGCTAATACCGAACTGACCGTCAAATATAACCCTTACACACCACATGGGACCTAGGTGCCATGCCAGGACCTTCCTTATCATGCTCGGCTACATTGAACTGTATGGAAAATACGGACAATTTTCATTGCCGTTTCGACCATCGTTCATTCAATGCGATGGTACCAACCCACGCAGGATTAACCTTACCACCTAGTAAGTAAGGAAGGGGAACTACAGTTTTACGTGGAATCCAAACAACGGCCAGCCTCAACGGTTGAAAATGGTCATCCATCCAGAACCTAAACGCGCTCAGAGGTGCTTCCCCAGCTTATCGATTCGCAAGGCGTCACACACTGGGCTACCGATGCTAATAAAATGATGGCCGGTCTTTTCTATTTCACGCTTTTGTTGAAATTAGGCGCCATTTATTGCAACGCAGATGCCAGCCCTGTGTTATCCGTACACCAGTCACCGCTAGCCAGGTTGGTGAGAATAGCCGGTGCCATTTTTGATAGACTTGAATAGATCCTGGAAACACTTTCCCGATTGGATCTCCAGAACCTCGTTGAGTTTAACGCTAGCGAGACACAGGCATGTGTTAGGTTACCACACAAATTATGTATAAATACTGTATTTAGCTTTGGTGATAATACTTTTGAACTCAAAACCATTTCGATTAGATAGTAGTTATCTTGACTACTCGGTTTACTGCGCAGCAGGCCAGCAGGCGTACGCCTGGACCTAAAGGTGCCCGATGACGCCCATGGGTTTTCGAAAATTCAGAGGTGTGCGAAAACAATGCCAGCCGACCAAACCACGTTCGAAGAACCCCAGCTCGTAATTTGGGGGAAATACCTCGGAAGACAGTTCATTCCGTTGCTTACCGATCCTATTGATAAAGGATCTAGAGGATCGGTGGGTCGGCTGTGAGTTTGTGCATTTTTCCAACGAGATGTTATCCCTGTTCCGCGCCGAGCGCAGGTAGAAAGGGGACGGAGGGACAGCGTTATACAGCTCCGACGAGCATTCTCCATGTTTAAGACGATAGAAGACAGAAAGATCACATCCCTTCGCAGTTGGAGGGTCTCTAAATTTAGGGATACTTCGAGGTCGTCGATGAGACACACGGCCACGCAAACATCTAAGTTTTTTAATGATTTATTGGTAAAGTTTTTTTTACAACACTTACAACACAACGGTCGCTTTAAAAAGAAAGCTCCAAGCACATTGTTGTTTATTGTTTATTCATCATCCACAGGCAGCACACTGCACTCGGATTTGTCATATTTTATCATTAGCCAGTTCAGCATTCACGGCGAAGAAGAACTGGCAAGAAGCTTCGCTGATTTTTTTCAACGTCCACTTAGTCTAAGTTTACAAATTTTTTTGCCACTGCTTACAGAAATACGGGTTATTGGTACCCGTTTATGTCAAAACATTAAATTAATATTAATTCATAAGATTCACGAGATTAATTAATATTAATTCACGCCGTATGCAACAGTTCATGACAAATATCGGTTTATGCTGCAAAGTCATGTCCGTCATCTAACATGTTGCCAATTGGAGCAGGCCAGTCCCCACAAGCAGCACCCGTTCACGAGCATCACGCCGGATCCAGCCATCGCCTCTCTCAACCATATTTTAGGGGAAGAGGTGACCCGAACAAAGCGTCACCACTAGCAAGGACCCTGAAGCGATGCTCTACTCCAGTGGCAACAAGAAGAAAAAATAAAAATTGTGTTACATGTCCACGTTTAGTTTTATTACTATTATTTCTGTCTTGAACTACTACAGTGACCTGATCACATAGTAACATAACGAAAAGCTAAACTTATTATAAATTTAACTGATTTCTGAAAAATGTCTGAAAATTGGCCTCCGTTGCGTTAATTTCCATCTCCAGGGTTATGTCAACAAAAATACAATGAACTCAGCATATTCTCACTCCCTCCCCTGGGCAACGCCCTGCCTCGCGCCTTGTCAGCACCCGCAGGCAAATAGCCTGCGGATTAATCAGTGCCGACTGCAAGTAAACAGATCCTGTTTGTTTTGCTCAGACAATCCCATTACTGGTGTGATCGATGTCCCTGTGCGGCTATTTGCGTTTTGTAATCCGAGATTAAGCGACCGGTTTTTTTAACTGTTTTACGGAAATACATATATATATTTCTTATTTCGTCAATTTCTCATATTTGACATGATGACATGTCACAGAATATTGACATTAAGGTGGGCCATCCCGCTCATCTCCCCATACAAAAGGGGAAAGAAGATCACGCCCACATTTGTTGTCAGAGATCCAAAATTTTGCTCAAAATAGCTTTATTTGATCGATCTAGATGTCTGATGACCATTGGCATTGTAAAATTGTGTTTAGTTTCGAAGTTATAAGGTCTGAAAGTTCGCATTTTTCGCGCGTTTTTTACGATAACTTTGGAGGTGGATTACGCAATGATAAAGTAAGAAAATCTTAAAAAGATTAGTCATCAGACATAGCTTATTTAATCAAGATTTATAATCTATTTGGTTTTTTTCGATTTTTTACTACAGCGGTCGTGGTTTACTTTTAGCTATAAGTCGTTTTGAAATTAAAATTTTCGTAAATCTTACCAAATCATACACTATGCACATTGTCTTTTTTGTGGACATGTTGCATCTTCCTCATCACGGAGTCTGTCTTATTCTTTGACACAGAGAAAGTCCCAGAGCGCAACAGCACGGTTTTGTACCATTTTTTTTTTGATAGATTGGAGCCCAAATATTCTTAATCTATTTTTACCGACTTTTTGTAAGCCCTTCTGATTACATATCGTCGAGCCTTGAAGTTACATCGGCGCAGTATCTTGTAGTGTCATACTTTTTAAGGTGATTGCTCAACTTTTGCCATATATCTCGCTCTATCTTTAGCAACATAAGTAAGAAGCCTAAACATGTTTAAATTACCACACATCCTACAGACTGGGACTAGTAACTGTATTTACAGATCGATCCCTGCTTGACAACTGGTTTTTAGGGTTCCGTATCCAAAGGGTGCCAACGGAATCCTATTACTAAGACTCCGCTGTCTGTCGGTCCGTCCGTCCGTCACAGGGCTGTATCTCATTAACCGTAATAGGTAGACAGCTGAAATTTTCACAGAGTGTGTATTTATTTTGCCATTATGTCTGCCTACAGAACCAATACGGTAAAAACAACTAAATAAGTAAATGAATAAATAAATAATAAAATTAATGAGAAAAACTATATATTTTATATATTTATTTTGCCGCTATAACACGAAATGAATGATTTTATATATTTATATATATATATTTTATGAATGAAAAATTTAAAAATAATAAAAATTAAAGGTGGTTCCCTTACAAAAAACGTGATATTTTTGTGTTTTCTTGTACAATGGTAAATAAATAAAGATGGTACGGAACCCTTCGTGGGCGAGTCCGATTCACACTTGGCCGGATTTTTGTCAATCTATTGAACGAAAAATCTCATTCACAAAAAGGTTCATAGTGTTCGGGAGAAAAAAAAATATCCCGTTTTATTCATGACAGTCGCGCTCACGTTTGTGAGTCAGTACTTCCTTATATTTTTCTGCATACATTTGTTTATTCGATTTGTACAATTACACATGAATACAGTCGTTCAAATTAATATAATATTAGTGGGCTAGATTTTCTTGATGAGTATGCGGCACTTTTGATTGCCCTAGTTATAGCAAATGATAAGTAATTAAATAATTATCTTTGAGATCTTTAATGGGTAATTGAAAAAAAAAAATGATATATATTTTTTTTATCATTTTACGTGTTTAATGGATACGACATTACCGTTATCTCATTAATTTGAGTCTCAGCGACATCTACATTTGAAGCATTGTCGGGATAGCTCAGTTGGTTTAGAGCAGTGGACATGTAATCCAAAGGTCGCAGGTTCGAATCCTGCTTCCGACGAATGTCACGACCAATACTTTTTCAGATTATATTCAAAATCTGATTACAATGCTTCAAACGTAAATGTCGCTGATACTCAAATTAAAAGTATATCAAAAATATACCTAACTACAAAGTAATGACTAAGAATCAAAGGATTTTCCATTTTATGACCATATGGTATCGGACATTTTTAGAAATATATTCTATTTAACAAAAAAAAATGTAACAAAAAAAATAACCGACTTCAAGGAAAAAGCACTAAAAAGTAAAAAATCATTTTTGTAGTTACGATTTCTGTTATTTTTTGAGTCGGCGTCAGCCGGGCACGCGCAGCGCCAATCAAGAGAACCTAACCTAACCTAACCTAACCTAACCTAACCTAACCTAACCTAACCTAACCTAACCTAACCTAACCTAACCTTGGCTGACACCGACTCAAAAAATAACAGAAATCGTAACTACAAAAATGAAAATTATTTTTTACTTTTTAGTGCTTTTTCCTTGAAGTCGGTTATTTTTTTTGTTAATTTTTTTTTATTTTTTTATTTTTAGTGAATCTGAAGTACACTTACTAATTTGTACACGTCCTTTCCAATAAAAAAAGAATCATCGAAATCGGTTGGCGTTATATTGAGTTATTCGTCCATTTGTCGCGCAATCTTAATACAAATTTAAGACTTTTATGATTTTCTCATGGATATCATTGTCAGAACTTAACAATGGGACCACTTGGGAAGCACTAGCTATCATTTAAAAAAATAATTATCAAAATCGGTTCACCCAGGCAAAAGTTATGAGGTAACAAACATAAAAAAAAAAATCATACAGACGAATTGATAACCTCCTCCTTTTTTTGAAGTCGGTTAAAAAATAAAACAAAACTAAAAACAACGGGCTGAACATTGATTGGCTCGAAACGTCGGAGAATGTCTCTTCCTGCCGCGTGAAGAGCCGTATCACATTTCAAGCGGTAATCTCAAAAGTATCATAAAAACTATACTAGACTAAAGTCAGAGGCCTCACCTGATTGCTGTTTTCGAAAAGTATGACCGATATATTGGCGCGTTTTAATTTTGTAGAAAATTAATATTTGGTAAAATATTTTTTTTTAATTTTAGTTATGATTCTGAGGACTAGATTCATAGACAGAATAAGCTCATTATGAGCAACTCTAACACAAGGTAATACAGGGCACGAGTGGGATGTTTACATTATATAACCATTTTAATATTTAAAATGTTGCCCTCTCAAATATGTTGACTGAGTCTATGTAGATTTAAATTAACATAACATTTAAGTAAATACATCATTTTAATTTAGCTTTATGTCCCGAACTGCACGTCTGAATATTCATGCCAATGAATAATTAAATTCTGCGGGGAATTCCCGAAACTAGCTCTGCGCGCAAGTTCAAAAGGACCACTCGGAAGATGGCTACAATTTCTCGTCAGACACAATAATTATTATTATTGATTCCTCGACCTTTCCCTAAATTATTCATTTGCGACGCTTTTACCAATTTGTCTTATATTTTAAACTGAAGAGTTACTAAGAGGCTCCGGCGCTTAGTTTGCGAACTCAATTTGAGAAATGGCCGCGTTCTCGGAATCCCCAGAAGCTGCCAATAGATAGGGGCGAGCGAATTGGTGATGAAGAAATGAAGGGAAATCAAATGCCTATTCACTGAAGATTCGGTTCGGCATTATTGGAATATTCTGATAGGTTGAACGAGTTTGGAATAAAAGGAGGAACATTTTAAGTACCTGCAATAACTGGCGACCTATTTGAAATCCTTGTTGAGTGCGTTCATTAATTTTTAGGGTTCCGTACCCGAAGGGTGAAAACGGAACCCTATTACTAAGCATCCGCTGTCCGTCCGTCCGTCCGTCCGTCTGTCCGTCTGTCACAGGGCTGTATCTCATGAACCGTAACAGGTAGGAAGTTGAAATTTTCACAGATTATGTATTTATTTTGCCGCTATAACAACAAATAGGTAACATAATAAAATAACAATAATTAAAGGGTACATACAAAAACGTGTTTTTTTTTGTAAATCTTGTGCGATGGTACGGAACCCTTCGTGTGCGAGTCCGACTCGCACTTGGCCGGTTTTTATGTTTTTAATAATCACGTTCCAACCGATTTCTGATTATTTTGAGGTTGGACAGCGGCATGTATATCTAAGCGGCTATTCATGGCTCCTAAGCGAAACCTTCTACGATTTAAACTATTTCCAGGACTAACTAATGAGAATTCAATTTAAAAAATTGAATTTATAATATTTTTTTCTGATATTAAAGTATAATTTGATCTATTTTTGAATTAATGGTTTTTTTTTATAACTTTGACGACATCGTACACAAGATCTAACATGCAACAACTGTAATGTTCTTGAAATCACAGGATAAACGATTTTAATTTTAATTTTGAAGTATCGTATTTAGATTTTACGTAAATAGGAAACGGTTATTTAGGTAAAATTTACACAGTCTCTGCGAACGCACACGGGTGCGTTTTTCACCGCCTTGATTTTAGATAGATTCAAAGTTTGGAAAATATAAAAGTGATATGACTTCAATCCAGGACAGTTAGCTTTCTAAAAGTTTAAGTTAGTACATGAACGGCTCATATTTTTGTTTATGTCAGGACCTCACAAAAAACAAGCACCGACATGATATTGCCGAACACACTGGTTCTCCGAAGAAATTAGGTGTCATGCCTTCAATTTATAAGCTTTATTGAACTGGACGGAAAACACGGATAATTTTAATGAGCACTTCGACCCAGGCTACCACCATTTAGAAGGCTAGCGTAACTGGTAACAGCCTGGAACAGCTCGCATTCATGATATAATGCAACTTATCCAACTGAGAAAAATAAACAAAGTGGTGCATGAACTGGACGGAGGTCGCCGAGACCTCTGGCATGAAAAGCAAGGCCCCGCGCCCCTGAGTATTGAGCTAATTTTATCATTAAGCCTGTTAACGGCCCGTCTCGATATTACAACTGTTTCGTCGATTAAATGTAATGTGCTTTGTAAATGTTAATGTTTTTAAATTTTTCTTGAATGAATCATGTTTACATTAATAAATGGGGTTACATAAAACCTTGAAGTTGGTCCCAAAATATCTTGTCACTTATCGATTCTATCTTAAAGGTGTGGTAATAAAATTTAGGTTAGGTTAAACGTTTGTGAATTATGTTGGCTTATTTGTT
Source organism: Incurvaria masculella (assembly GCA_946894095.1). NCBI lineage: Eukaryota > Metazoa > Arthropoda > Insecta > Lepidoptera > Incurvariidae > Incurvaria > Incurvaria masculella. The sequence continues at coordinate 1,609,835 of OX335650.1, read as the reverse complement.
TATTTTTCTTTAATTAAATATTATACATATCACAAAGCCGCAGATAAATATTTGTAACTTGAGTAATTGAAACTCTTTTAAGTGGCTTTACATTATCTGTGAAGAAGAATTTTAACTTTTGACACTAATCAGCACTACTATAGGTAATTCCAGTTACGTACAGTCATGTCAGTCTCAACCTTAAATTTATTAAAGATTTACAAATGTCAATTAAAAATGAAGTACAATGATTAACAAATGATTTATGACTTCAAATAGTTTTCTCTATGTTTTGCTGTCATGGAGGGATTTCGCCCACACTGAGGGACATTCATATCGGCCTCAAATAATGCTTTGAAATAGGTGACATACAACAGTAACACAGAAAATATTTCAATAAAGTGCCATGAACAGAAATTGAGAACACTGGGACGAAAAGTTGATTCGTCAGAAGTATTTTAAACCTTCCTAGAAAATGTTTTATGGAACAGAATTCTGTATCCTTGAAATATTTCGATAAGACCGCTGTGTGTTTTTTTTAATTACAGTAAGAAATAATTTATTCTCTTCAACATATTAGTAATGATACAAGCAAATTTAATTTAAAATGCCTTTAATGAATTGTTAATTATGTTTTATTTCTTAGATTACAGATTTTTTTATCTTAGTCGAATGATTGGTTTTGTTTGATCAAATGAGCATGTTAGTATTAAAATGTTTTCGGATAGACAGTGTAATGATTATCGCTTGCTCGCAGTTACACCTGTATTTGATTTCTGACTGGGCAACGTGTCCTTCAGGTCGCGCCGCGAGTCCTGCGGAAGTCCACAATGCGGTGGACGAAACGTCGACTTAAACAATTAAGGCGCTAGGACTAGCCAACTACTCGCGCCATACAAATGCACTTTTTAACAAATGTAATAATATGTAGTGAAACTCTTCAGCAAATCCAAATAGAACTCCAGACTGATAATGGATTGTTAATATTTTTTTATTCCATCATTTATTTAAATAATAATAAAAATAAAAAAGTTGATTTTTCTCATTAGAAATCTGAAAGTAATTCGATTTCTAGATATAAGCAAAAACAGCATATATGCATAAACAAAAAATTCCATTTGCTTTTAGATTTCTACATTTAGTCAAAAAAGTTCGAAAATGGACACCGTTTCCGCAATGTATTTTGTATAGAAAAAGGAAACATACATTAACGAAAATAATTCGATTCTTAGACAAGGAATCATATATTGTAAGAATGACACTTATAATCGTCAGACTTAGTTAGTTAACTTGGGGTGCCTCGTCTAACTTTGCGATTTGGCTAGTACCAGGCCCTTAAGGTGGCCCATCCCGCTCAACTCCCCATACAAACGGGGAAAGAAGATCACGCCCATATTTCTTGTCAGAGATCCAAACTATGCTCAAAATAGCTTTATTTGATCGAACTAGATGTCTGATAACCATTGGCATTGCAAAATTGTGTTTGGTTTCTAAGTTATAAGAGCGGAAAGTTCGAATTTTTCGCGCGTTTTATACAAGAACTTTGGAGGTGGATTATCTTATAAAGATTAGTCATCAGATATAGCTTATTCAAGATTTATAATCTATTTGGTTTTTGTTCGATTTTTGGCTACAGCGGTCGTGGTTTACTTTTAGCTATAAGTCGGTTTTGTTATTAAAATTTTCGTAAATCTTACCAAATCATACACTATGCACATTGTCTTTTTTGCGGACCTGTTGCATCCCCCTCATCACGGAGCCTGTCTTTTTCTTTTAAACAGAGAAGGTCCCAGAGCGCAACAGAACGGTTTTGTACCGTGCCCGCGAATGAGTTAGTCCCGCCGGGTTGGGCCACCTTAAGCGATAATCATAACATTGTATATCTGAAAACAATTTAATAATAATGTGTAACAACAGTGCAAGTCTTATAAACAAATGAGCATTTTTCGAACAACGAAGGCGAAGTATGTCAGCCAAGCACGACATTGCACACTGGAAACCCGTAAGTTTTTAAAACATGTACAGCAACGGTGTAAATCTAAGAATATAGATAAATAATGTTATATGATCCTCTAGCACAAGCCTAGCTTATGTACTAGTTTTAACATTTATTATGCAATACATTTATTTGATTTATATAAGTAATCATATTTAGCGATCGAGTGAATGGGAAGCATCGCGAATTGTACAATTCAACGTTTTATCCGAGATTTAGATGGAAACGATATTGAGAACGCACTCGGCGCGAATGTCCCTTTCTTCCTTAACACCTCCGCAAAACATTGGATCTTCGTATCTCCGCCCTGGCGAGGGATCACCGCGTTACAGTGCGCCCGAGACCTGTTGCCCTGAGTATTCTTCACAATTTGAAGCTACTCGTAGCTCAAGGACGCGGGGAGTTGCTTTACATGCCAGAGGTCAAGGATTCGATCCGGGCCCCGTATATGCACCACTTTCTTTCTGGTTGGATATGTGCATTTGGTCACGAATGCAAGCTGTTTCATTGTTCAAAATCTATGTGAAACTCCCCTCCTAGGACCTCTTCTACCAGGTTGTAGGGTAAGACCCTCCTGGGTTGGTTCAAGCGGCAAATATGGTCAAAGCGGCAATGAAAAATATTCCGAGTTTTCTCATTCCAAATGGGGTGTGTTGGGCTAATATCATGCCAAAATGGTATTAGCCATACATGTCCTTCTTAAACTACTACTATCCTTAATGATCCCAATGCTCCCTCGTATCTTCGTAATCGGTTTTCATATCTTTGCTCACATGGTCTCCCACTTAGATCGACCAGCTCTTCGGTACTGGCCATTCCCTCGCACACATCCTCACGTGCATGCTGCGAGGCAGTGGAATCAGCTACCTCCCCATTTACGAAATTCCCCCTCTATCAATGTTTTTAAAAAAGATCTCAAAGCTTATTTTCTGTCTTTATGATTCTTTAATTTTCTCCCTCATACTTCTTTTAGTTTGTCAGTATTTATTTTTATTTTTTATTTCTTTTGCCAATATATATATTTTTTTTCTTTTAATTATATTGTATTAAGTATCATCATTTATTTGTTTTTATAATATATATATGTAGTATTTAGTATTTATTTATTGATATTTATGTTGTTATATTTATGTACAGTTATATAAGTTATATATTTAAGTTTAAGTATAATGCGTATTTGTTGTATATTGTGTAGGAATTATGTTTCCTCTAAAGCTATTTCTCCATAGTTACTACTCGCACTACTGCTCACGATACCCAAAGGTAGACTGGTAGAAAATGCCTCCGGCATTAAGTTGTACCTTTTGCCCGAGTTTTTTTGAGTGCAATAAACTTATATAAATAAATAAATAAATACTTCATTTACAGGGCGATCGACGAAATACGAGGACTCACGACTCCATATCTCCAGAAAAAGGCTCATACCGGTCTACTAATTACTCGATATTTATCGATGTTTGAAGGTTATTGCGGGTGGTTTTATGCGAACTAAAATCTGTTATACCAGTTTTCCTCGCCTTGGGTCACGAATTTCAAAACCCGCACTAAACTATCTCACATAAAAAAAACTAATTATTTGATAACACAAAAAAATACCTCAATGCAAGCTAGGTTCATGATCAACATGAAAATTATAACCACCGCCGATAGCAGTCCGATAGGATTAATTGCTATAATAATCGAATTAAAAGATCCCACGCCCCCCAATAACCAAAACATGATAAGGCAATCAGAGAGTAGGAGCTGAGCCGCGTTGTGACTCTTACAGCTGTATTCAGAGTGAGCGGGCTAACTTTAATCCTTCGGACTAAACCGGTTTTTGTGTGGTTAGCCCTATGTTAATCTCGTACGTCGTAGATTTTGACAGGTGCTCTCTGAATACAACTGTTAGTGGTTATGTTAGCTAAGTTTACAGGTATCGTCGGACCATGAATGTCGTCCCAAAAGTATAGTTCTACTCGTCGGTCGCTAGGGAATCTCGTAGCGATCCCGTCACGTGTGGATGGGAAAAGCGGCGCGAACACTTCCTGCCCCCCCGCGCCTCCCCCCGCCGCTTCCGACCCGCATCGAGTCCCATTCTCCGTCGAGATTGCCAATCTTATGGCCATCTATTTTATTTCATTCGTCGCGTTTGGAGCCATTCCAGCCGAACTTACGGCCACATACGAGGACTCTTGTAGTCTCGTTTTATGTTGCAGAATTATTACAAATCTAAAGAAACGATTTCCTTCGAAAGTTCAATTTTTTCCAGGATAAACTGCGAAGGCAAAAGTTTGTTGAACATTCAATAAAAAACTATAATCCACCTACATATGTAGCGGTCCAAAAGCTAACCACGTATTCCTCCACATATTTGGATCAATAAAGGTAGAAGACATTGTGTTGTCCAACTTAAAAAAAATGTCATTCCCATATTTTTTTGTAAATACCTACAAACGAAATGTTTGGGGAGGACGATTTTTTTTTCAGTCGTACGAAAAAATGTTATCTACCTTTTTTGCTCCAAATATGCCAAGGAACACGTGGTTAACGTTTGGTCCAATACCTCCGTTAACGTCCTGCATAAAGGGAAGATCCTAGTGTTTGACACGTAGTCACTAGGATCGGTAGAAACATAGAATAAGAACATTGAAAGATGGGCACGCCAGTAGGTATGATATTAGTAATCCACATCAATTACCATGAATAAATGTATGTAGATTCTTCCGAACCATATTTGATAGGACCCGATATAACACAAGCTACAGCCTAAGAAATGTTTTATCTAGCTAAGTGTATATTTTTCATAAAGTATTGGTTGATAAGCAGCCTTATAATGTAAATCACCCGTTTCGTACGTACATCGAAGACCACAGTTTCAATACCGAGGTTGTTCTTTCTTATTAGAGATTGAAAAGGAATTTTACCCCCTTACTAATAAACCTAGATCATCGTCTGAATAGTTAAACAATGTTTTGTCCCTTTCTCTCCAATTCGAAACTGCATGTCAATGAGAAGGACAAAACGTTGTATAACTATTCAGATGATGATCTGGGTTTATTAGTAACAGGGTTAATCGATAGTTACTTCGTTGTTTGGAAGAAATGTTAAATATTTCGTACGCCGCAGCGTCAGTCAAGATTTTGGTTATTTTACTTAAAAAAGTTACGTAAGATATCGTGTGACACCCGACTGAAAGACGGGACTTCTATGCATTTTTGAAAGTCACAATTGAATTAATGGTCATTTTGTAAAATAAATCAGTTTTGAAAGGTCAGAAAGCATCAGTCCCTGCCTAAAAAGGACTAAAAATTTAGAAGGAATATTCATAAACGTCAATAAAACCTTGAAAATTATGGCAAACATAGAACAGCTTAAATAGCAAATCACGTAAAATGCGAATGAAAATTTAAATCTGATTTATTAACCGACTTTATGCAGGTCATGACAGAAGGCATTTACGGCAGCCTAAGGGCCTTTGACATTTATTCTTAAACAATATTTCGGTTCGCGAAACAAGAAAGTTCGGTACACCCCAATATTTTCTACATTATATATGCGCGACTTTTGTATTTAGAAAACGTTTTATAAACTTAGAATTGGAATAATTAGTTTTTTTCTTAGAGGAGATTCCCTTATGATACTTTTGAGATTACCTCGGTCGTTAGACATGTTCGAAAAATGTTACGGCTTTTCACGCGGCGGGATGAGACATTCTCCGATGTTTCCAGCTAATCATTCAGCCCGTTGTCGAGGAGGCATCCGCCACAAACGAACGCAGCGGACGACTGACAGCTAGGCTCGCCGTGGTCGTAAATCGTAGATGTGGGTGGGGGCGGAAGCGGAAATGTGTTTTTGCTGCGTTCAGAAACCCCACCACCGGTCTTCCCGCCGCGTGAAAAGCCGTAACATTTTTCAAACATCTCTTCCCTTATGTTGGTTTTCTTTGCCGATTTATACCACCTGTATAGCGGGGTATGTTTTCAACGATTCACTCTCCACCCTTTTGTCTGGTGTTCCGTCAAATTATGCGGGCAATTCATCGGACAGACCGCAAAACTGGCGCACCGAAAAGATAAATAGACTCCGCTATTTCACCTCCGTTCGGTCGGCCATTAGAGCCGAACACCGCCAGCAATGGGGCATATCATAACAGTGGCCACTCGTGCTGCCCTCGCGTGCGCCGTGTTCAACATAATTGCTAGGAATTACCATCGTGCGGCCATAAATTGGCGCAGTCAAATGCTATTCATGGTGGAGTTAGGGGGTCGTGGGGGGGCAATTCCGCGGCGGAAATGAAGCGGCGCGCCCCGACGCTACCGCTCCTTGCGGGCGCCACTGTGAAGGATCTGTGTAAAATGTAAACTCCAGCAGGAAACCACCTATCGTTTACGATTGTATCCACCTGCATTCGGGATCGCAAAAGTGTGTTCTTATTTCAAAATTGTAGTATCTCTTTTCGGTTGAAGGCCATGATAAGAGAAAGAATAAAAGATTTTAAACAATTTGATTAGTGAAGGTATATTCCCCATACCTTCACTAACTTGTAACGAATACTGAAAATTTTTATCTGTTTTTTAATAACTAACACTTTCCTTTAGTTTGCCGTATAACATTACTTCAAAGGATGTGTTGCTTATAGGCGAGACTATTGGCTTGTGCAATAATACAGAATGCTTTTTTTTTCTCAAAATCAACGAGTTCGATTCCCGGCTAGGAAAAGATTTTTCCAAAAATCTAATGATGCAGTTTTAGTTTTTATCAAAATCGGCCTAATGACTCTTTTAAGTGTTTTCCCTATTTCTTATAGTTTCGGATTTGGCCTTAAAGGCCCACTTAAAACATTCACATATAGCTTCTTGTCTCGGCGCGATGACTTGTCTTGCCAAAATAACGATTTCTCTAACGATAATCTACATACCTACATTTTAACTGGTGAAATTAAGAAAGTTAAAAGTTCGTAAACAAATCGTAATTATTCATATCGTAACTACACAACAACAGACGTGGTCGCTGCATATCAGAGTTATTTATCACCGCATCGAGCTACATTATGGTAGGCACCTGTTACAAATTGCGAAGTTTGCTACTTTGAGCAGTCATATCTACCACTACACAAGCACATTAAGGCCCTGGTACTAGCCAAATCGCAAAGTTAGACGAGGCACCCCAAGTTAACTAACTAAGTCTGACGATTATAAGTGTCATTCTTACAATATATGATTCCTTGTCTATTAATCAACCTATTTTCGTTAATGTATGTTACCTTTTTCTATACAAAATACATTGCGGAAACGGTGTCCATTTCCGAACTTTTTTGACTAAATGTAGAAATCTAATTGCAAATGGAATGTTTTGTTTATGCATATATGCTGTTTTTGCTTATATCTATTAATCGAATTACTTTCAGATTTCTAATGTGAAAAATCAACTTTTTTATTTTTATTATTATTTAAATAAATGATGGAATCAAAAATATTAACAATCCATTATCAGTCTGGAGTTCTATTTGTATTTTCTGAAGCGTTTCACTACATATTATTACATTTGTTAAAAAGTGCATTTGTATGGCGCGAGTAGTTGGCCAGTCCTAGCGCCTTAAGGCCCTGGTACTAGCCAAATCGCAAAGTTAGACGAGGCACCCCAAGTTAACTAACTAAGTCTGACGATTATAAGTGTCATTCTTACAATATATGATTCCTTGTCTATTAATAAACCTATTTTCGTTAATGTATGTTACCTTTTTCTATACAAAATACATTGCGGAAACGGTGTCCATTTCCGAACTTTTTTGACTAAATGTAGAAATCTAATAGCAAATGGAATGTTATGTTTATGCATATATGCTGTTTTTGCTTATATCTATTAATCGAATTACTTTCAGATTTCTAATGAGAAAAATCAACTTTTTTATTTTTATTATTATTTAAATAAATGATGGAATCAAAAAATATTAACAATCCATTATCAATCTGGAGTTCTATTTGGATTTTCTGAAGCGTTTCACTACATATTATTACATTTGTTAAAAAGTGCATTTGTATGGCGCGAGTAGTTGGCCAGTCCTAGCGCCTTAACGACATTTTACACTCGAGTGTTCAGTCACACAGTTCGGGGCAGTTTCACAGTGGTTTGCCTTTATTTCGCACAGCAACGAAGCATCATTCGATGTTATTTGCGAAAAGATAATGTATGGCCCGGAGAGTGATTTAGGCAATTTTTTTTCCCGAAAAAAAAAATTCGTTTCATCTTTTCCAGAGCGATTCCGGGTACCGAAGCTAGAATCATTATAACTTCACTAAGGGGCTGCCACGTTAATAACGGCTTAGGTTCCAAAGTAAATCGACAAAGCCCCGTAGTTCTTTGCCCATGCAGATACGATCAGAGCCGGTAGTCTCAGTTGTCACCTAAATTGGCGTTACGGCAAACCGATCGACAGGCGTTTTCAAATGTATGGACAAATTTAAGAGCGCGCGCAGCGCGCGTTAAGCGAACTAACATTTGAGATTTGCTTGATTTGACAGCTTACTCAACGTTGCCGTAAATACGTCGACGTTGCCGTTTACGTTCACTCCGCGTTTTCATACAAATCGGAAGTCCGCGTTTGACTTTGACAGCTTGAAGAAGTAAAACCACAGAATATCTAGTAAAAACTTGTATGGAGTTTGACGTTTTTACGGAAAACGCCAGTCGATCGGTTTGCCGTAAACGCCAATTTAGGTGAGAACTCAGACTGACCACTCTGAACTCTTTGGCAAAAGAAATATCTTTTAGTTCCATGGCTTTGATCTTCAATTCAACGTTGAAGTCTAAAAAACGTGTTTCACATATTTTTTATGATTTCGACTCGAAAGTTCCCTTTCAGAAGGACGCTTGTATCGGAATCAATAGGCTTTATTAAGCCTTTGTAATAATACGTTTTCACTTTTTCGTTTTGTAACATTTGCTTTGTCGATTTGTGAAGCTGGATGCCCACGAACCTTTCATCTGACTACGGCGTTTGATAAAAGTTTTCTTAGAATTTTCCCTCTTTGCGAGAGTATAGTTTCCTCTGCAAATTTTCAGGCTCGTTAACATATTGACGTGTAGCCATCGATGAAAGAAATGTTTTCTTTCTTTCGTGTATGGGTGTAGCTTTTATCTGATGAATGTTTTGAATGGTTATGAACATATTTTTATAAAAAATTATATATTTTTTTATGTGCCCTGACATGGATGGCTAATACTACACAACTACCGTTATGATATTAGCCCAATACACCACATTCCCGAAGGAATTAGGATTCATGCCAGGACCTTCCCTTTATGAGCACGGCTATATTGAACTGGATGGAAAACACGGAAAAAAATGTATTGCCGCTTCGACCATGTTTTCATCCAATGCGATGCTAACAACCCGGGCGGGCTTAAATCCTACCAACTGGTAGGGGAAGGGGACCTACAGAGTTACTTGGATTCCGAACCAAGAGCAGCTCGCATTCGTGACAAAATGCACTTACCGAACTCGGACAGAGAAATAGTGCATGTCGGAATTGAACCAGACCTCTGGTATATTGCTAAATGTAACTAATTAAGTATTTTCAAATTGAAATATATATAATATGAATTTGGTCCCTTTCATATTTTTAACAAGTTGCCATTAAGAAAAACTTTATTCAAATCTTTTAAATCGCCTTGGACGAATGGATGACAGTACCTAGGTATGGTCATTCATTTCCATCCACGAAAACTATACTTAAACTCCTATTTTTATACAAATATACTTATTTTGTGCATTATCAGTAAACTCCACGAGTAAGCTCAACCGGATTCGATTTTATTATTCTCGCTTCCTTCCCGGACAAGAATTTTCTGACGAGTTTTTAAGACTAAGTTACTTATTGAAATGTTTTCGGATAGACAGTGCTATGAATTTGCACAAAACTGCTCTTGTGCGTTGTGATTTTTTACGCAGTGAATACGACTCTTATGAATCGCTTACTTGTTTAAGTCGACGTTTCGTCCATCGCATTGTGGAATTCTTCGGGACTTGCGCGGCGCATTTTAATAATAAAGTGTAATAACAGCGAAAGTCTAAAGAAACATATGAGCTAAGAATATTTTACTCTCAATAATTAAAAACAAAAACTATACCGAGGGTTGATTTAAAAGTGCAGTCGAAAATGGTTTTCTGCTTTTATGTGGTTGGCAAATACTTCCAGTGCTTTATTATTGGCAAAGAAATTACAAGAAATATTCAAGAAAGATATTTCGTTCGTGATTCCAAAAGTCCAACCATCCAAAATCAAAATCAAATTAAAATTAACTTTTTTATCAGATCTAATAGACATAATCATAAAACATGACATATCCGAGTGCAATGTACTGTCCAGGGATGATGAATAAACAATACAATACAATCCAATTCGCCTTGACCTATACAACTATTAACAAGCGAGGAAGGTAGGGTACGAGAATCAGCAAATGTATCCTGCCGTTCTCGTATTATGGTAACAATATTTTGACAAGTCGATGAAATTTCAATTTTAATATATCTCATAAGCCAGCAGAGATAAAACATGTGATCATAAAGGGAAGGTCCAGGCATGTCCCCTAATTCCTTCGGGAATGTGGTATATTGGGCTAATATCATAACGGTAGTTGTGTGGTATTGGCCATCCATGTCAGAGTGCATAAATAAAAACATGAGCGTGTTTTAGTATTCAATGATATTAATCTACTTATACACCGTTTTAGGAATGTTCATTTTATTGTGACTACTCTGGGTGTTTGCAGGCTTAAACCGCGCATACCTGAACTTAAATGGGGAAAATTTATATTTTTTTTATTCGTAAAATTTCAAAAAATCTAATTATTTCCAGTAAAAATGCTGAATTGTGCTACAAAAAGATCTTTTTTTTTTGTTTACTTATGGTTGGTTGTAATTTTTTAAGTATATAAATAAACAACCGTAGAACATTTATGTAAATTTAATAGTATCATTGCGATAAGAATATGTATATTAATTTAATTAAGCATGACAATATATATGACCATGTTGTCTTTCAAGAAACAACCGTACGGTAAAAAATATCAAACTAAACAGAATCAAATGGTTCAATAAATGTAAGCACAAGAGACAAGATTACCAGAATAAAATTCTAGACCCTCGTGCACGCTCCTATACAAATTTTCGGGCACACGATTTTACAGATTCATCCGCGCCCAAGGTTTGCCCGCAGCTCCGAATTTATTTACAAAATTAGCATATCGAGGACCTCCCACTTGGCTCCTTAAGCGGGAGCTCTCGACTGTTGGCAGCCAAAGCGCTCCCCAAACTCGACTTATCGCTCAATAAGCAGGTGTGTTTGGAAACGAATGGACTAGATGTGCTGTTTGTGTAACAATGTATGAATATGTTAGTGGTTTTTAGGGTTCCGTACCCAAAGGGTACCAAACGGAACTCTATTACTAAGGCTCCCCTGTCCGTCCGTTCGTCTGTCCGTCCGTCTGTGACAGGGCTGTATCTCATGAACCGTAATAGGTAGGTAACCGTAATTCTCACAGAGTGTGTATTTAGTTTGCCGCTATAACAACAAACTATAAAGTAATAAAAATTTAAGGGGGACGCCCATACAAAAAAACGTGATTTTTTTGTGTAAACTCTTGTACGATGTTACGGAACCCTCCGTGTGAGAGTCCGACTCGCACTTAACCGTTTTTTTTATTGAGTTTCAATAATTCCGTGTCGTGTCCTCTTTATCCTCTAAAGACACAGACTTAAATATGAAAAACATAACACATAATCTAATCTATTTACACGGAAGGGTTAATACGGTATCGACAATGGAATTATTTAAATTCAATGTAAACTGCTAATATTGTCATACATTGTTGTAATTTTCCGAAACTATTTTGTTAGGTCCTAATTTCAGAAAAAATATGTTAGCTAATCTTTTTTACGGTTCTGTACCCAAAGGGTGCCAACAAGACCCTATATTATATATTAATATATATTAATCGTAATAGGTCGGACAGTTGAAAAATTTAGTACATATTTCCATTGCCACTATAATAAAAGTATAAATAAACATTAAAATTAAAGGCTAAAGATTTTTTAAATTATTTTTTTTTACTCTCTACCTCTTAGCTATAAACGTATGGTCATGAAGTATTATATGGTCATAAAGTCCAACAATGCACTATATTATCTGTGTGTATGGACCGAACCATACTCCCTTGTACCTCTTAACTTGATGGATGATTATGTGTGCATAATATGTTGTGGTGTATTATGTTTAAGTTGTGTATCCTATTTGAATAAGTGTCTGCTTGAATTTTTAAATGTTTATAATATAGATTACTTCTTCACTGTGGCTGTGTGATGGTGGAGAACTGTTTAGGATTTCTTCATGTTTTATTTATACTACTCAAGATTGTTTATATTTTACCTGTTCTACATTTTTTTTTAGCTTTAATATTTTTTTCACCTAGGTCAGAGTACTGGCATTTCTGTTAATTGTATTTTTAGTTCATTTCTAGTTTTCTCTTGGGTTGAAAATTAAAATATTGCATATGTACTACTTGTGGAACACGGTGCTGGATATGTTTAATGATTACTTTTTTATATTCTTTAGTTTAGTCAAAATTTGTATCTGTTTGTGTACCCTTATCAAATAAATAAATAAAAACTTAGTTGACACACTGCCGTGTTTCTACATATAACGTGGGGCTATTCATGCGGATACGGTCAGTTATTATTAGTACCACCAGAGGGCGCTTGTCAATACTAATCCAATTAGGCCCATTTGCAGCTTCCTCTCAATCTTGCGCCGTCCGCTTCTCGCATTATGAGTTGATCTTACTTATTTCATTGATTGTCTTCAACGATTCGTTGATGATAAACATATTTGTTTTTAAAGAAGGCACCTCACACGGGTATATTTGATAATAGACAGTTTTGAGAGTGCCCTTCCCAATGGGACTAACTTATTCGCGGACACGGCACAAAATCGTGCTATTGCCGTAAGGGTAGTTCTCTGTTTTAAAGAAAAATACAGCCTCCGTGATGAAGAGGTAGCAACATATCCACATATTAGATAATGCGTTTAGTGTTTTATTTGTTTAGATTTACAACAAATATTTTTCGAAAATCTACAATTTGGCGCCAAAAATCGGTTATGATTTTTTTTCAAACTTTTCACATACCTAGTGTCACTCTCACACTTAGACAAATCTAACGACCCCTCTCAAGCTAAAATCCATCAAGCCGTTTATGTTGCAGGGAGTACCAAAGAAATATACATATATGCATACATATATGCATCAGCCCCAGTGGCCCAGTGGCGCGACACTTCGGCGATCGCTCTCCGAAGTTAAGCAACGCTGGGTCCGGTCTGGTCTTGGATGGGTGACCATTCGACCGTTGAGAGAGGCTGGCCGTGGTTCGGATTCCACGTTAAGCTGTAGGTCCACTTCCTTACTTACTAGGTGGTAGGGTTTATCCCGCCCGGGTCGGTACCATCGCATTGGATGAACGATGGTCGAAGCGGCAATGAAAATTGTCCGTGTTTTCCATCCAGTTCAATGTAGCCGTGCAATATAAGGAAGGTCCTGGCATGGCACCTAGTTCCCATGTGGTGTGTTGGGCTAATACCATGACAGAACTTGTGGTATTAGCCATCCATGTCCAGTCACATAAAAAAATAATAATAATATAGCTACCGAAATGCAAACGCTAAATCATAACCGATGCTGTCAAAAATTAAGCAAAAACCAAATTGATTTATTAATCTTCATGAAACCAGACCAGCTAGGCTTGCTGATTATTTTTTTGGATATTTTTGTTTTATGGTTGAGTATTGATTACTCAATTTTCAAAACGTCAATATTTATTGTATCAAGAGCGCTTAAATATGAAAATTGAAAAATTATCATCACTACATAGTATAAAACAAAGTTGTCCCTAAATCCCTATGTATGCTTAAATCTTTCAAACTACGCAACGGATGTTGATGCGGTTTTTCTTAATAGATAGAATAATTCAAGAGGAAGGTTTATATGTATAATAACATCCAATAAATAGTGGATAAATACTGTTATTTTTGAGGTTTCCAATGTGATGTCGTAAAAAAATATATTTTTTCCGCTTACATTGCTAACGTAGGCTACACCTTACGAGATTTATCACAATAATGTACTAAGTATTGTACACATTGAAAAGGTCGACAGAAAACTCTGCAATAGTATATGTCTATCTCTTATGGATATCCCACAATAATTTGTTTTTGTCATTTACTTTTTACGACAAATAATGGCTAATTTTAGAATTAATTTTTTTGCGATTTTAACCAATACAGCATTAATCCTTATCCAATTAAATACCTTAAATACATTGTTGATTTAATATAAATCTATATGGCCCTTTACAGCACATGATTTAATGAATATTTTCGAAGATATTACAGATTTCAAATTTTGCGGGACGTAGCGTTTGCGGCGGATCGGCCGGCCGGGGCGGGGGGAGTGTGCCTATAAATATGTAATGCGTCGGAGGCCGCGGTTCTAGCACTTTGAATTTAGCAGCGATCGGACGCGTTTATTATCGGAGCTCTCTAATATCTAATAATAATATCATTTTTTTTTCAAATATGTCAATGTAGTAACTCTACGTAAAAAGGGCTTATTTGTGTATCATTGTGTCAAAATAATATTGTAACTCGATTGTAGTTCCAAAATGGTTTTTTTATTATCAGGAAAAAACATGTGGGTCAAACACAAGAACAAAAAAATATCATGAGCCAATAACCAAAACTTATTGCGCAAAAACTGTCATTCATTACAAAAAAAACGGCGTCACAGAATAGAGTATATATATCGCGTCGAATGACACTAGGCCCGTCCACACGGCGGGGACACACTTGAGGCCGGTTCACACGTCACCATGTTATATCCTCCCCCTCTAACCCGAACGCTACGTCCCCGAGTTTGGGTTAGTTCTTGCGCGGTCTACCACGTTTGCGCTTCTCCTGCATAGGAGCTTGGGCTCGGCCTATGAAGGGAGTGAGCTGTGAAACATGATACTTACCTAATATTTCACCGCCTCTGGTGCGCCCCAGGAGATATGTGGTAGCGCTGACAGCTTTTTGAATTTCATATGGACCATCCCGACGAGGAATGAATTTAGGGGTTTGTCCGCGCTTTGTGTCATTAGCGCCCTGCGTCTTAAGAAGTACAAGGTCACCTTCTTTGTAGTCGGGAGCTGGGCGGCGGTTCTCGTCTGCATATTCCTTCCGAGTCGCTTGCGCTTTCTCATGGACGTCTCGAGCATTCAGGAGAACTGTAGATAACCTTTTAAGGTAAGGGGTTATACTTACTACGACTGTATCACTATCCACGATCGATCTCATGTCCGTCAATACGTCAGCTGGAGCTCGGAGCTCACGGCCGAAAGTTAAGTAAGCCGGAGAGCTTCCTGTGCTGGAAGTGACAGCGGAGTTCATTGCAAATCGAATAGCTGCAAGATGGTCATCCCAAGTGCTATGGTCTTGACCTACAAGGATAGCAAGCTGTGGTTTCAAGTCTCTATTTTTCCTTTCTATAGGGTTAGATTCTGGATGATAAACGGGTGTTAGAGACTGGCTGATACCCATAGTGTGACATACTTGCTGCATGACCTCGCTAATAAATTGAACTCCGTTGTCACTGATCATTCTTCTTGGTACCCCGAACCTCAAAAATACTTCTGATATAAGTACCTTGGCGCATTCAGCGCTTGTCGCACCCTGTAGAGCGAAGAGCTCAACCCATCGTGAACAAACATCTTCAATGATAAGGATCCATTTGTTCCCGCTGTCGGTCTCTGGGAGTGGACCAAATAGATCTACTGACATTACTTCAAAGCGGCGGGCAGCAGCCGGGGTCTGTACCAAACCAGCCGGTTTCCTAGTATCTACTTTATAACGTTGACATGGTACACAATTTTTTATATATCCTGCGATGTAAGATCGCATTCCAGGCCAATAATATTTACCACTTAAGCGCTGGAACGTACGCTCTACGCCGAAATGTCCGGCAGTGGGAGCATCGTGGTAGTCTGCCAGCACTCGTGCTCGCTCATGATCTGGCACCACCAAACAGGCTTCATCTGTTTCTTCTTGCTCGGGTCCGTACCTGTACAGTATTCCATCAGACATAACATAACCCCTATCTGCCCAAGCTCTCCCCCTAAACGGATCATCGGACTCCATACCTTCGATGATCTTCCGAACCTCGGGGTCCTTGAGCTGGTTCTCTCGGATATCTGTGGGGCTTTTAAGCGGCAGGTCCACAACTGTTACACAGAGGTCACAGCTGGCATCTTCAGTGCAAGTGGGCCGCGATAACGTGTCTGCAATGACGTTAACCTTACCCGGTGTGTACTCTATTTGCAGATTATATTCTTGGAGAGCGAGTGCCCATCTAGCAAGGCGGCCGCTCGGGGATTTAACGTTCATTAACCACCTAAGCGGTTGGTGGTCTGACCTTACAACTACTTCAGCTCCATCGATGTACCCTCTGAACTTAGAGACGGCCCACACCACTGCCAAGGCCTCCCTCTCCGTCGTAGTGTAATTTTTTTCTGCAACATTCAAAAGGCGGCTCGCGTACTCGATGGGGCGTTCGTCTGCCCCCTCCCCCTGCATGAGGACTGCACCCAGGGCGTACCCGCTACTATCGGTCCTTAACACATAACGCTTTGTCTCGTCTGCTTGCCTTAGTATCGGTGCTGAAACAAGCAGGGACTTTATATGTTCATAGGAGTTTTGTTGTGACGAACCCCACTGCCATGGTGCTGCTTTCTTCATCAAGTCGGTCAAAGGTCTGGCGACTTCGGCATAGTTTGGTATGAAGCGCCGGAACCAGCTCGACGTCTGCAAAAAACATTTCAAGTGTTTAAGATTCTGAGGAGGCTTCATTTCCATGATGGCGGCAGTCTTATCCGGATCCATGTGTATACCACCCGGAACAATGACGTGTCCCAAGAACTTAACTGAGCTACGAGCAAAATGACTCTTGTTACGGTTTACTCGCAGGCCGAACATATGGAGTCTGTCAAACACGGCTTCGAGATCTTTTAAGTGGCTCTCAAAGCTCTCAGAGAGTATAATAAGATCGTCAAGATATGCTAAGATGGTAATACCATTCAAGTTAGATTTGAACCGGTCGATTAGCCTCTGAAATGTCGCTCCAGAGTTCCGTAAGCCCATGGGCATTCTTTTAAATCTGAATGTTCCCAGGGGTGTGATAAACGCTGTTTTGTCTCGGTCGTCAGGGTGTACATTCACTTGAAAATACCCAGTGCGGAGATCGAGGGTTGTCATAAAGTTGCTAGTTTTTGCCGAATGAAGAATATCTTCAATTCTCGGCAGAGGATAGCGGTCAGGCTCTGTCACCGCATTGAGCTTCCTATAATCAATACATAGCCTTGTACCTCCATCCTTCTTGGCGACTAGCACGACGTTTGCGGCCCACGGTGACTCGCACTCCTCGATCACGTCGGCCTCGAGTAGTTTTTCCAGCTCTCCTTTTAGTGCATCCTTCCTGCACTGAGACATCCGGTAAGGTGGGGAAGCGATGGGCTCCTGTTTTTCACCAATCTTGATTCTGTGCGTCGCAAACTCGGTGGCTGGTCCCTCGGAAGCGAACTGTCCCGCTCTCTGTAAAATAAATTCATTCAGTGTGACTTTCTGCTTCGTTGTAAGATTTTGGCCTTCACCATCCCTGAGGCAAATGTCACTCGTAATGGCTCTCATAAGTTCAGCATGAGGAAGGCGTAAGGTGAATTTTGCAACAAAGGGGAAACGACAATCAGGATCATCAGCGAAATTCCATGACCTCTGGGGTATATCAAGAATGATACCTGCATCCATTATGAAGTCACGTCCCAGAAGTGTCTTTGTGTCAGCGTCGGATAGAACCAAAAAATTGGTGAGAATATCTCGACCTTGGAGGTTGACAGTCACATTAGCCGTTAGAACAGTACGTACCTGTCGTGAACCATCAGCCAAACTAATGGTCCGCTGGGTCTCCTTAAACTGGACACCATGCTCGACGAGTAATGCATGAAGGGTAGGACTGGCAACACAATGCGTCGCGCCGGTATCGACGACGGCGACACCCTCCCGGTCCAAGACTTTAATGCTTACCATGGGTTGCGAACTATCGGTGCCCTCATTCTCAAACGTATTAAAATCGACCGGCTTAGACGATGTGCTCGTGCCTTTACAGTTGCTACACTTTGACCTCACTACTCCGAGTTGGCCACACCCATAGCATCGCAATGTAGGAATACAGTTTTTTTCGAATTTATTGGCAGGCCCATCCGATTTCTCGGTTAGTTTTTCTGACTTACCTTGCTTATCACGTAAGTTACGACATTCGTCTATGCTATGCCCAAATAATCTACAATATGAACAACGGATTCGGTTCCGTTTCTGATCAGTAGTGTGAACGTTCGAGTTAGTAGCGGGGGAGTTTTTCTTGGGAGAGCTCCCAATAGTTGCTTGTGTGACAGCGGGTGGCACAGTAGGTGACAACTTAGAGTTGGAAGTTTGTACCAACTTATTTCCGCTGACTTCCTCAAGTGCTTCCTCTACGACCCTCGATTTATCAATCAACATTTCAACACTACTCACTGAATCACGTGGCAGCCTTTTACGCACGCGCCTATTTAACGAACCGTATATTATATCTAACATTACAACATCAGACAATGTATATGGTAATTTAGCCATACTGGCTCTCACTCGTGAAACAAAAATATCAGCACGTTCTGTGCTCTGTTCGGCAGAGAAAATGTCTTGGAATATTTTGTATGCAGGACGCGGGGCTCCAAACATTCCGCGCAATCGGGATATAGCATTGGTCCACGAAACTGTTGTCGCCTTAACGCCTTGCCACCATACAGCTGCCTCGCCGGTCAGGAGCATTGGTAGCCCCTTCAGTGCACGCTCGTCGGTGACGTTCGCGCACTCTTTGTAGACCTCGATGGCGTCGACGAAGGCTTCTAGGACTTCGGGAGTGTTTTGAGGGTCACCGTCAAATCGGGCGGTGCACTTCGCGAAGCTTCCAACGGGCGCTGAGAAAACGGGGGCCGCGCTGGTCGTGACAGCGCTTGCGGTAGCGGCGCCTGGTGCGAGCGCTGGCGCATGGCCACTCGCCGCGGCCGGTGACGACAGGATACTCTCCATTAACAATCTGCTGGCCTCTGCTTGAGTCTTCGCCACGTTGCGTAAAAGAGAAGCTAGTTGCTCCTCCGTGATGAGCAATGCGTCGCGCGGCGATGCGGGCGCGCGCTCCTGTGGCGCTACGATTGTGATATCTGCGGTGCTCGTACCACTCTCTTCATCGCTGGTCTCACGGACTTGATCGCTCTCGCGATTCTTCTTCCGCGGCATGTTGACAAAGAGTTGTAACAAATCCGAACAAAGCGCGTGGTTACAAGAATGCTCGTTGGCTCACTTGACTTTTGTTCTTGCCACTAGTTGGGCGACACTGTAACTCGATTGTAGTTCCAAAATGGTTTTTTTATTATCAGGAAAAAACATGTGGGTCAAACACAAGAACAAAAAAATATCATGAGCCAATAACCAAAACTTATTGCGCAAAAACTGTCATTCATTACAAAAAAAACGGCGTCACAGAATAGAGTATATATATCGCGTCGAATGACACTAGGCCCGTCCACACGGCGGGGACACACTTGAGGCCGGTTCACACGTCACCATGTTATAATATTTATTTAAATAATATTATGCCCGTGCACAGCCGGGACGGGCTGCTAGTAAGCTGATACTTTCAGCCCCAATCGTGCGCCTGGATCAAGTTTTTGGTATCCATTTTGTTTAGTGAAAAACCAGTATGCGTTACTGTGCTGAGCACCAATAGGACTCAGAAGAGCCAAACCCACCTGATCTCGCGAAACCACGCCCAGAGAGGCACCATACCATGCTATTTGTTATTTGTTTGCGAGTGTTTCGGTTCTTCTGTAAATGCAACCTTTAAACTGTTTCAAAATCGCGCACGAGAATACGAAATGGCCTGGGCTTTGAGTTTTCGGATTTCAGATCGTGTGGATCGATTTCTCAGTTTAGACAAAGTTTTGCACTAAGGCACGAATGAAGTAGACTAGGACCTCTTTTAAATTTGGGATTCAGATTCACTTTACGTACCCTGAGGAACCCTACAGTATCCACCCGCCTGTACGCTTGTCAAAGTCTTGTATCTCCTTTATATTTTAACGTTTTATGATATTATTTTATTTAAATTAAAATTAAAATTTCAATTGCAATTTTTTTTCCAAAAACACAAGAAAAAACATTATTAACTCAAAAAAAAAAACAAAAGGTTACAAAAAATAATGACAACAATAAAATCGACAAGCATGTAGTTAATACAATGATCCATTGCTGCGTACAAAAGAACTAAATTATGTGTAGTAGCCCGCATTTGGCACATGTAAATCCAATAAAACATAATGGGGAACGCAAACTACTGTTTGAAAATTGTTACGGCTTTTCACGCGGCGGGAGGAGACATTCTCCGACGTTTCGAGCTGGTCGTTTAGCCCGTTGTCAGGGAGGCATCCGCCACGTTCGTACGCAGCAGACGACTGAGTTTAATAGTTCGAAAGAAATTATGTCCTACTCACGCCAATTATTTCTGATCATATATATTAACAGGTTTTACATTTAAAACAGGGTAACAGGATTATACATTTTATACATTAAAGCAATTGCAAATTGCACAACAATTTTGAAAATGTTAATGAAATTCCTTTTGCGTAACCAATCGAGAGGGGTATACGAGTACCCGAATATGTTTGGTACCCAACTTGGGTAATGATGATGAAGTTATTCGGGACGCTGCTGCGGTACGCTGAGATTCGTGATATACAATACATTTCTTGAGTAGTGTAGTTTACAAACTCCCTTCAAATGCATGAAGAGCCATGGACTACACAGCGCAATAACATGAAAAACACACAATGCGTCCCAAAATCTGCCGCTTGTTCCCAGACTACACGGAAACATGGCGACAGCTGCGCTAACCGCGCGGGTCGACCGCCGCGGCGGGCGGGCAGCGACGTGGTCGTGAGACGCAAGTCTGGGCTGCGAGTGCGCACGACCAACTTGGATAATGATGATGAAGTTATTCGGGAGGCTGCTGTCAGCGGTTATGTATTTAGTAGGGGCGCGGCGCGTCCCAATATTCTGGGAGTTGGGGGCACAGATCTGTGCTCAGGGCTTGGGTGTGTGAGGATAGGACTGATTGAATATTAAAGCTGACTTAAAATCAGTCGTGCAACTGACCAGTTTCAAGAGGTACAGTAATATTAAAAGATTGGACAGTATGACTCACTGAATATAAGACAAAAGTAAGAATGGAAAAAGCTAGAAACAATCAGGGAAACAGTAAGTGAAAACAGTTATTCCTCACAGTTAAAAAACAATTAAAAGATTCAGTAACACTTAATGTTTAAGGCTAACTGTTTCTAGAGTAACCGATTTACTTAGTTGGCTCTTTTTAACGTAACAATACGGTTGTTATTATTGAAATTACAGTTAGATTCACTGATTATTTTTGTGCATGGGGATCTCGGCACACGCGAATTCAATTCAAGCTCCAACCTCAGGACATCTTAATACGTTAGTATGGTTGTGATATCGAAATTTGTGGCGACCAGTTGGGAACCCAGGTGACGAATGCGTGGGGACCTGATTGCATAGAGCCGAAGATTTTTGTTTATGGAACCTGACATAAATGGCTAATACCACACAACTACCATTATTATATTAGCTTAATACACTACATTCCCGAAGGAATTAGGTGCCATGCCAGGACCTTCTCTTTATGAGCACGGCTGTATTGAACTGGATGGACTTAAATGGGTAGTAGTTAAGAATATGACAACATTCAAACACGGGGTGGGTTTCAAAAAAGAAGAATAGTTTAAACTAAAAAAAAATTTAAATAATAATAAATAAATTATCTGATTGATGTTAAAAACATACCGTACCTATTTAGGGTGATTTTGAAAAGCCGTGTTGTATTAAATAGTCAAGAGAATTATTTATGCTTCCTCTAAGGCAGGTTCCTTCACCAATATGTTACTCGCTACAAGTTTCGGAGTTTGTAGAACACCAATTACTCGATATTAACGATGGAGATTAAGATGGGACGACATGATCCATTTCCGTATACACATTGTAACGATATGATTCCCCTAGCTCATATGACATATTGAGTTATAACAGGGAACTAGGAAAGTTCTCAGTAGATACAGCAGACATATGGCATTTGGATCACAAGTATTCGGATAGCAGACATCAATCAATTGACGTGTTGCGAGTCGGGCCTTTTTCACCTACTGCTGATTAGCTTAGTCGCCACATATTAAGGGGCTTTCTTAGCAGCTTGCAATCGATACAAGTACAAGATAATCGGCACTTTAGTAATAAAGGTCATTTAAGTGTCGATTAAAATAAATCAGCACTTGGTGAAAACCAGGTTTAAGGCTTTTTTCACCTACTGCTGATTAGCCTAATCTTCACATATTATGAGCCTTTCTCAGCAGCTTGCAATAAATACGAATACAATATAATCAGCACTTTAGCAGTAAAGGCCATTTAAGTGTCGATTAAAATAAATCAGCACTTAAACCAGGCTAATTAGGGTCTCTTCCACCAAGTACTGATTAGGTTAATCCTCACATCAAACGGCCTTTCTTACCATTACGCCTTACTACTTACCCTTTAAGTGTCAATTAAAATAAATCAACAGTTGGTGAAAACCGGGCTAAATGTAGGTTGCAATATGAATAAAGGAAAACTCAAGAATTCCAAACAAACACATCGAAAATAACTTTTTGCTAAGTAGATTAGAACCTTCAGTGGAATCTCGATCGAGTTTGATTCGTTAAAAGTTAGATACGCTCAGGGCGCGTACGCTCTATTCTTTGCTAATGTGATTACTGATTAGGAACTCAGCGAGTCAGTCAATCTTCATTTCAATTAGGCTTCCGAAAATATTCAACTAGAGGAAAATAATGTAAGGTCATCCGTAATGCATGAGTCAATGGAACTTGCACATCGTTTGGATAGTTTCTGCTATAAATGTAAACTACAACTACCTTTAGAATTTATTTTCTAAGAAGTGCTGATTGACTGATTGCATGATATTTTTATGCTTTTATAAATTGTTTGGACTGAGTTAGCTAAAATCGATTAAATGTTATGCAGATAAAAATGTTTGTTTTAAGAGGATAATTTAGTGATAATGTTCCATATAATTTTAGATTTTAAATCTGCTATTATATAATAGAAAAAAAACTAAAAAGACGCTTTAGGTTTCAGACTTGAGTGTTCCGGTCTTAGATAAAAAAAAACTAATTTAATGCCTTAACGCGGCAAGTTTTTAAAGAAAATTTATTTATGAAAATATGTGTGAAGTATTTACTAGTTTACCGCAAAAGAATTTAGTAATGTGATGAAAGTTTTTTTCTAAAACACATAGATTGTTTTCTGCTTATGACATGTATTTCCTTTTCCTGAAGTTTATGCAGCCTGTCCTTAACAACCTTGTTATCATAGTTGACCCAGAGGTACCTTCCTCAGTACATAAGACATTTGAAGACAATTTCACCAATGCAGTAAGTCACAGGTGCTGCGAACAACGAACAGAAGACTTCCCGTTCGCAGCAGGAATAAGGAGGCAGGCAATGATCACGCAGGACTATTGAATTATGATTTTCGCTGGGAAGATAAACGACGTATCCGGTGCCTGAATAATGTAGGGGCTGGGATCGGACACGGAACAGCCTCGCCCGCCCCGCCCCGCCCCGCTTTCCGCTGCGGCCTTCGGCGCCCCACGACAGACATCTACGGTGAGGAAATTCTCTCCCGAACTTGAAGCAAGATCCTGGATTTTATGTAGAGATCTAATGTAGTTAGGGATAGCTAAGTTTCGGTTTTCGTGGGTTATCGTATATCGTGGGTATTATAATTTCATCTAATCACTCGCTATCCGTAATACCTCTATTTACCTACTCTCATACTAATTCATCTATTATACTTGAAACTTAATATTAATTTTAATGTATTACCTCTTATAATTCTATACCTCTTCATATGAATACACTGACCCGATATTTTACTTTTAATTTCTCTTTACAACATTTGTACACAATATATCATCCTAACTCACCTGCAGGAAACTTTAGCTTAAACTTTAGCTTTAACTTTACTGACATCAAATATCAGTACTCACATAGCTTATACATTGCTTTTCACCTGTAGAAATCGATCTATTATATATTCGAACTTCTGAAGCTCCGAATGTTTTCTTTTTTATGTAACCTCAAACTTTTTTTCTTTTACTCTTTCTGCTTTCTGTTACAAACATGTTTTCTGTTTCAGTTAATTATGTGTTTACGATTACCCTTGTGTAGCATCAATATAATTTTATGTTCCCGAGGGAAACGTAGTGGAGGGAGATTCTTTGTTATGTACTTAATAATGTTGTTATTTTTGTTTTATGTATTTCTCTCTGTGTTTTCTCCTAAATAAATAAATAAAAATAAATAAAAATAAAAATTAAATTATGAGAAAAAATAATTGATAAGTCAAAAAACATAAAAAACACAGGTACTTTTAATTTTTTTCATGTTTTTTTGTTTTTATTTGTGTTTTTACGGTAAAGGTTCCTACCATTTTTGTTCAAGACATATACATTTTTAGGATTCCGAACCCAAAGGGTGCCAACTGGAGCCTATTAATGAGCCTCCGCTGTCCGTCCCTCCGTCCGTCCGTCCGTCCGTCCGTCCGTCCGTCCGTCCGTCCGTCCGTCCGTCCGTCCGTCCGTCCGTCCGTCCGTCCGTCCGTCCGTCCGTCCGTCCGTCCGTCCGTCCGTTCGTCTGTCACAGTGCTGTTTCTCATGAATCGTAATAGGTTGGCAGCTGAAATTTTCACGGAGTGCGTATTTATTTTGCCGCTGTAACAGCAAATAGGTAATTTTTTTAAATGATAAAAATTAAAGCTGCTTTTGCATACCCCCTACAAAAAACATGATATTTGTGTTAAAACTTGTACGATGGTACGGAACCCTTCGCGTGCGAGTCTGACTCGTACTTGGCCAGTTTTTCGGTAGGATTATCATTTTCTCTTTGCCACGTTTATGCCTAATATTTTTTACATTATTAAGGTACCTCTGTATTGGCATTTGCGTTTCCGGTAAGACTTTACCAGACTTTACCAGAACATTTGTTGCGTTACATCGAATCCGTTCAAAACCTACAAAATTACAATATCTTCTCAAAATTATAGCTTTCATTCACATATGTTCTTAGATTTACACCGTCGCTGTACATGATGTTTTGAAAACTTACGGTTTTCCGGTATGCAATGCCGTGCTTGGCCGACATGTTTCGCCTCCCACGACGGAAACATCGTCAGGGCCACTTCGTTGCCCCGGAGTTACGTCTGACAGCCCGGCTCGTCAAACGGTAACGAAGTGGCCCTGACGATGCTTCCGTCGTGGGAGGCGAAACATGTCGGCCAAGCACGGTATTGTACACCGGAAAACCGTAATTTTTCAAAACATTATATAGCTTTCATTGTTATATTTATTATGAAATAAGTTTAATCAGAGAATTATCTAACACATGGCCATAATGATCACGCGTGGGGCGTTTTAATTTTATATCCACATAACAAATAATAAACAAGAAAAAAATTTAAAAAAGGAAAAGACGCACGCTGTTATTCCTGTTTGGAAGATGCGCGGGAATATTCCCAGCAACCACCAAAGTAATACGCTACAAGAAAAATTGTAAAATGAAAGTGAGAAACTAGAAATTATGAGAAAGTATTGATCCAAAGAAAAGGAGATAAATAAACAACTAATCCTTCGTTTCAAAATAATTACTTTTAATTATTTCCTGCTATCTGTATTTATATTCGTAGTGGCATATGGCTTTAATTCCGTTCGCTTGATTTTAAATAAAACTAATTCGATTTTTGGGTTCAAAGCGTGTTCCGTGTTCATCGAGTTGTTTCACGGAACGTTACCGGAACATACCGTTCATGGGACGTCATTTTGAGGGTTGTAAGCGCGAATCGGACCAGTCGTGAACGCGCCTTCGGTAACGGTGATTCAAATCGGAATACGACCTTAATGGAGATGTATTTTATTCGTAAATGTTTTAAGCTACAAATCATCCGCCACTTGACCCCAAAACAACAGCGGATCCGCACACATCACAAACGCGAGGGGTCCGTAGGCCGACCCATCAATCCATCGGGCTCAATCCGAGGCGCGGCGTGACAGCCGGCCGGCCGCGCGTCAGTCGCGAAGCCTCGCTTGAGAGACACGTTATTACAGGGCGGGCGGATTTATTGCGACCGCCAGCACTCTTTGGACCGCATTTTTCAATCCACCGCGGGTCGTGCGAACTCACCTGTCAGGTTCGCTAGCTCAGAGGTGCGATGCCTCGGTATTCGAGCTGCGGTCGGGTTATGGATGGGTGGTCGTGTAGGCTATCCCTGGTTCAGATTCCAGGTACATTCCTAGCCCCGTCTTTACTTAATAAATGGTAGGATTACTCTTGTCAGGGTTGGTACCACCGGATTTAACGACAACTAGTTCCCATGTAATTTATTTATTTATTTATTAAGAATTCAACAGCTTATTATTAGCATCACATTAATCTACGAAAATTATTGAAAAACTAGCCAATTACAGAATTCTATCGCTTAATATAAGTAGGTTTTGGTATTAGCCATCCATGTTGCGGCTCGTAGCCTAGTGGCGCGGGGACTGGCCTAGCGTACCAGAGGCTTGGGTTCAATACCGACATGCACCACTGTCTTTCTCTTCCGAGTTCGATAAGTGCATTTCGTCACGAATGCGAGCTGCTCCATGGTTCGAAATCCATGTAAAACTGTAGGTCCCCTTCCTCTACTAGGTGGTAGGGTTTAAGCCCGCCCGGGTTAGTACCATCGCATTGGATGAAAAGATGGTCGAAGCGGTAATTAAAAATTGTCCGTGTTTTCCATCCAGTTCAATGTAGCCGCGCTCATAAAGGGAAGGTCCTGGCGTGGCACCTTGTTCCTTTTTTCATTGGTTGGTCTCTGTTTTGTTCTCCCTAAATAAGGTGCTGCCGAACTCAACAAAATGTTGATCCTGGTGAAACCTCCCTAAGAACAGGTTTGCCACTTCACTGCCAGTTGCATAACCATCGGAGTTATGCGAAGGTTCCACAGAGGTCGTCGCCGGAGATTATAACGACGACATTTCTACCATCACATGCGTAACTTTATACATGTATTTTTTTATTTTAGATTACATGTATTAAATGAAAATATAAAATACAACAGAAATGATTATAAATGCTGACAGACTTATATTTTAACTTATCATAAATTTCGGAAAAGAAATAAAGATGACATGAAAGTGAACTAACTGCAAGACGGCAAAAATAGTTGTTCCACTTTATAACGGAACGTGAGGCAAGGATCAAGAGAGATTTTAATGAAAAAAACCTTAACGAATGATTGTAACCGGGACAACAGCGAAGCCATGGCAAGCACAGGGTGATAAAGTGTTAACATTAATTTTGTAAATAATTCGAAAGAAGAATGTATTGATTTGCTGCTAAGTGATTAGTCATTTGTTTAGATCACTTCTAAAAGATTATATCGCGTAAGCGTCCATTTTGGCTTAATATTTTTTTTTGAAAGCCGACTATGGGTTGAGTAACAGGTGTGGTGGCTGAGCTGAGAGACCACAGGTACTCAGAATAGCCAAATCCACCTCAAATTGCGAAACCACGCTTAGCGAGGCACCATACCAGCGGATTTGCGGAGTATCGCTGAGCTATCGAGTTTGTTTAAATTACGTTATACCCAGCAGAATCCTGGCAGTGAGGTTAGATATGAGTTTGAGAACAAGCTCGTTCTCAAAAGCCTAATGTCTACCACAAGGGGATGCATGCTCATCGGCACGTCAGGCGACCAAAGAGCTGGCGCATTCTTCACCCAAAAGATCAGCATCACCATAAAGAGGGGAAATGTTGCCAGCGTACCTACCGTTAAAACCATGCCGCAGGACAAATAGAGGATATTTGTATAGGTAGGTATTTTCCTTCTACGTCATTATTTTTTTTAGTCAGGTATTTAATTAGCTTAATTTTTTATTAATAATAATAATAATAATGTATTTAAATCAGGTGCATTGTCCCATAACATTGTAAATAATATTAAAACTAAGTCACACATTAATAAAATCCTTATAATAAATTCGTCCCAACATATTTGCTACTATTCTATTCTCACTGATGGCTGAACGGCGAAGGAATGCCGCCTTCTGTTTGCGCAGTACGCCAAAGAAATCAGTCAAACCGTTCTCCGCGAACATGCCAGACGCACTACACCGCAGCGCAATGCATTGTTGTACTGCACACTTAATATTGCATTTTTATTTTTAAGAATATGTAATGTTAAAATGATTAATCTACGATGAGATATAATTTTTGAATAATTATGATTTTCTAATAATGTGAAATATACCTTTCTTGACCAAGTAATATACGTTTAGATTGTGTTGTTATTACTCTGCTTGTTCGATTTCTGGATGCTGCTGATGGAGAACTGTACCAGGATGACCAGGTACGTGGTAACCACGCCGACTACCTGTACCAAACCAATATACATTTCAATTTATTCGGTGCTAATATGAGGTATTCAATAAGATAATTCCATCAAATACCTATGATTAACCTAAAAAGTTACTACGATTTTTAACTAAATAATACATTACATTTCACATTTCCAATCTTTGTTTAATGATAGTAAGCGTGGCTTTCACCAAGTGCTGATTTATTTTAATTGACACTTAAACTATTATTACTCAAGTGCTGATCAACTTGTACTGGTATCGACTGAGAGATTTAAAGAAAAGCCCTTTAATGTGATGATTAAGCTAATCAGTACTTGGTGGAAGAGAATCTAAGCCTGGTTTATAACCACGTACTGATTATCTTGCAAACTAGCTTGCAAGCTGCTAAGAAAGGCCATTAATATGTGGCAATTAAGCTAACCAGGAGTATGTGAAAACTTGAGCGGATAAAAAAAAAACGGAATATTTGAATGCCGTTTATGGCTCCCGAACATATGGCGTAAGGTTATACAGCCTCGTTCACCCAATATAATGAGGTGCGAGCCTATCTCCGTGTACCGAAGTGGTAGGTTTTCTCACGATATTTTTCTTTAAAGTATAGCTTTCGTGTTACATATTTAATACCCTACACATGGAAAAGAAGCGTCGGCAAACCGCCAGCACGTTGGTCAGACGATATACGCCAGACAGCAGGTGACAACTGGCGAAGAAAAACAGGGGACCGTGCAACTTGGCGAAGTCTTGGGGAGGCCTACGTCCAGCAGTGGACAATAAAAGGCTGAAGAAGAAGAAGATTCAATACACTTATAAAATTCTAAAATACATGGACAGTAGTGCAGACACGGTGTATCGAACCCATAAACATACATACATAGTAGGTCGATATACATTTTTTTTTAATTAAATATGTAATTTTTGGACCGTTGAGTTAAGAGAGTGTGTTAAAACAAAATTAAATGCAGCGCCGTGATTGGAAGATTAGCAAATGTTTATGGAGAGTCTTCTATGAAGAGAACAGCCGTTAACGATTGACATAAAAGTTACGAAGAGGGCTGTTAAGACGTTGAAGATAATGAGATACATAGACGGCCAATTACATTGACTCCTGATGAAATTATGAACAAAATCAAAGAAATTGTATTTTCCAATATTTTCCCTTTGGAGAGGTGATATAGGAAGTTGGTGTCCCATACGGATTTTGTGAAATGATAATTAATATAATTAAATACTTCTGGGTTCATACATCCATAAATTTGGGCCAATATAGTTAAATCTTCGACAAAAATAGAAGATTGTAAAAGACACTTGTTATGTGTCTGGATAATGTGTTATATCGGACGATTATTATTTTGCAAGTAATAAAACTATTCTTTTATTATAGTGTATTTAAAGATTTGTATAACTATACACAATTTCTGTAAATTTGAAATAAGCTTGTGTTTACTGGCAAAAAGTATCAAGAGTCGTCTTAAGGACGGTTCGGTTTTTTGACTTTGATTGTTTGAATTTACCGACATTCAGAACTAAATCTATTATTATAGAAAATGTTAACATACTAGATATTTTACTCACATTTTGCAGCAGTCCCTTATCCAGGTCGAACAATCCATTAGCGGTGAACTTGGGCGGCTGTTGCAGCAGTTGCAGGGACAGTTTAGAGGCCTGAGATCGATCGTCAATAAAGATATAGATTATCCGCAAAACGTAATTATCACCATCATATTATATACAGTTAAATTTTAATAAATCATGGGTTTCAACTTATAGTTGGTACAGTTTTTTCTGTGGTAATAGAATTATCCTGCGCTAGGCGCATATTTGTCTATCTTCGGGATTGCTCAGTTGGTTGGAACTGTGGGCATGTAATACAAAGGTCGCAGGTTGGAATTCTGCTTCCAACGAATGTCAAACCAATGTTTTTTTAGATTATTTTAAAATTTTTAATCTAGCTAATGTAGATATTGCTGAAACTAAAAAAAATACATCTCCATTATAATCGAAGAGAAAAAATGGAGTCTCCCATTGGGAAGATTCCACCTTTGTTTGACATATCCATTTCCCGATGCCTCATCACGGGTTATGGCCCATTTAAGCAATTCGAGATCGTCAGCCAATTCATTCAAGATTTGCTGGACTATGTCGTTGCGATACTACTTTTGTCGAAGATTTACAATTTTGGCATCAATCTATGGGCACTCGAGACATGCCCATAAAGCTGTAATGTGATAATCAATTCACAAGTTCCGTGTGAGGACGCCAATTTTCATAATAGCGATTCGGTTATTAGAAAACACAATTTCTTTAATTTTGTCTTCACCGTCCTCTTCGGAGTGTTAATAGCAATCGTAAGTGGCTGTTTTCTTTATAGCAGTCTCTCCATAATTGGTCTCTTACATTCCAAGAACGGCATTTCTTTAAATTTACTTTGAACACAAAGTATTTTATCGTAAAGTATTTTAGTATATCAGTATTTGCTCTGTCTTTTTTCATTCGAAAAATCACAAGAAATCACATTACAACTAGTAATTGACAAGATAGCCGCAGACATCGGCATACCAAAATCAATAGTACTCCCACGGAGGATAGAGGTTGATAGAGGTTGGATAGAGGACTTCGAATATTGACAGATTTTTTGCAAATGGCTCGCGTCTTTGCTCAACTCATGCCAAAAGATCTTTGCAAAAACGGCGCAGAATTGATCTAACTATTATTTTTGAAGTACGCAATGATTCCACGTTTATAAAACACATCATAACTGGCGACGAGACATAGATCTGTGAGTACGAAATGAAAACAGAGCAGCAAACATCCGGATAGGTCGTTTTAGGTGAGCCTAAACCAAAAAGACTTCGTCAAAACAAGTCGAAAATTAATGCACTTCTGACCATTTTCTTTGAATATCGGGGTGTGGTTCATAATGAGTTCCTTCCAACAGGCATAGCAGTCAATAAAGATTATTCCCTTGAAGTCATGCGGCCTTTGCGCGCTGCTATGCTCGTCGCGTATTTTTTGTGATATTTTGAATGTGGAGAGTGAGATATACTAATTTACTCTAAAGGTTATGCATAAGATTATATATGCGGCTTAAGAATACAATCTTGATGATTCTAAAGTGAATACATGTAAAACATCTTACCGCCTTAATGATTTCGTCGTCAATGTGTTTATTGATAATATCGTGGATTATGCAGGCTGTTGTATTCCTCTGTAAAAAAACTCACAATATGAATACTTTGAAGTAAACATCGATTTGCTTAACCACTCAACCATTCACACCATGTGAGAAAAGATTTCACTTTTCATTATTACGAACCACTCCAAGTTTACTTCAAATGTCCAGTTACATAAAAAAAAGGTTCCAAGACAGCTTTGGTCTACTCTGAAGTTGTCCGAAATTATCTTTTTAAAAGTAACAATATTTATTTTCATTCACGAAATCTTTTACATTCGTGTTTCCATCCTTCGCTATTTTGTGCCTTCACAGAATATTCACCCCATTTTCTTATTTTCGCAGCAACTGCATCAACCCTTTTTTTGTCTTTCAAGACTTGGTAAAATGTATTTTCCTAGCATACATCGCCTCGTACTGTCTTTGGTCGTTTCACGTACCTTGATAGCATTTTTTAACCATCGTATTACTTAGACTTCTCCACATACATTTAATTACCGTCTGCTAAACTTTTATAATATTACTCAATTCGTCATTAAATTTTGTCGTAAAGTAAGTTTTATCTGTTCTTTATATTTCAGCTCGCATTCAAGAAGACCATCTCCGGAACAGCCCCTTGAACCCAGCGAGTAGAGAGAAGCTCCTGCGGACGTTGTCTCGGCAGAGAACAGTTTGGTGTTTTCATTGTACATCTGAATCAGAGTTTTGGCGCTCGTCCCCCCCGGTTGGGTAGACGAGCCGCCGACAACTATCGAGGAGCTAGGCAAGATCAGTAGGTAGCTACCCAACACCTCGCCGGGATCGATAGTTTCACAGCGGGAAAGATCAAGGTCGTGTGGGAGGCAATGAAATTAGAGATCCTTCTTATGTACAACAAATGCCTTGCCGGCGGCTCTTTCCTCCTACTGGAAGGATGGGTGGCTTGTGGTTCTCAGGACAGGTCGGCGTCTGAACACAAGGCTTACATACCCCTCGTATTACTGCAGATTTTTGGCAAGGTGCTGGAAATATTGGTAGTGCGACGATTGGTTTGCATCAATGACAGGCTGTCGCAGCACCAGCACGGCTTCATGCAAGGGAGGTCGACCGTCTCGGCGATCTACTCGCTTTTGAGTTTCGCAAATCAGTCGCGGAGAAGATATATGCAGGCAGTCTCCTTTGATATCTCGGGGGCCTTTGGTAATGCCTGGTGGGTGGCCTATGATTCTAGTCGGGGTACTCCCTCGCCCAATATTTATAGGGTTCTGCTAAGCTACTTCAGCAGGAGACGTGTGAGATTATTAACCATGTGAGATGGAAGGCCTCTACAGAAGCGACCGACCGCTGAACGGCGCATTTTTAATGCATTTGTGCTTCCTCACCCACACCCAAGTCTCTAAATGATAGGCCGAGTTTATTGAAGCATATCCTGCAAGCAGGAATAATCGATCCAGTCACACCTTTGGCTGAACTTGGATAAGACTTGTATAGACAGACCATATTCATATTTCACCATGGAGTATATTATCTTTAAAAAAATAAGTCTTACCTCATCATACATTGTCTTACACACGATGCCAATTCCATGGATCGAAGAGAGTTGAAATATTATACTAAACAACAACGAAGCGAGAAACAATAAATAAACCATTTCTTGTTGATTCAATCCCTGAATGGTCGCGTCAAATATGTAAAATGATTTTAATAGCATCGTCATAAAGCACGAAGATATCATTAATGTAAGCATAGTTCCAAATATGTTTTGAATTTGAATCTTCATTCCATCGATAGTGAAAATAATATTGCTCACTGCGTTTATTATTTCAGGTATATTCGATTTTGGTGAGAACGTTTGTTGCGAACCTCGGTTTGACCAAAGTACTCCTCTATAGTGAGTCGAATCAAGCATATCTTTCAAAACCTGGTTCAAATAACGTTGTCGTGTAGTTAGGATCGATGTACAGCTCCAAAACATTACCATGCAAGCTGATTTTGTGATAAACATACTCAAATTAATGATAGCGTTAGACTTTTCGAAGTCATAACCGAGGGCTTTGGTGACTTTGTATGTTGCTAAAGCACACATTTGGAAAGCGACAATGCAAAGACTCGTGGTACACCATAGTAACATTTTGTTGATACGGTTATTCATTTTCACGCCCAGTTTTCGGATTTTTTTGTCAATGTTCATTACGTTCTCATAATATTGACAAAGTTCATTGTTGCGTGTAGCCACATGTAGGAAAACGTAGCAGTTCAAAATGAATATCATGAAAGTCTCTGCTATTCTACCATTTTTTTGGAGAAATGATTCGTTCGTATCCTGTTTTGTTACTATGAAGATGTCTAATATTACAATATTATAAGTGCACCACGAAGTTGCAAGCCAACAAATTATCCAGATTAATACTCCAAGTTTGCTGACTGATGTCTCGATTTGGTCATTATGACTATTCTTCATATTATACAAGTCTAAACCTCCAAAACGTAGCAGCAATCTCCAAAATTTCGTTGTTACCAAAACATCGTTCTTAATTTTTATTCTGGTATTAAAAATAATGGTACGAGTATAAACCGGAAATATTTTCTTCTTTTTTAATACAGCCATATCGTTGTATGACTCTTGCAAACGCTAACTCAGAAATAAAAGTAACTGCATGGTTTCTAGTCTGTAAGTTTTATTGATACTTGAAATAAAATGATCAATCGTTTATCCAATGGTGGGAAAAAGAGACGGACATAATTGCAATTCATGAATTTTTTGTTACACTAGCTGTTACCCGTGACATCGTCTACGCGGAGTTTTTTTAAGTACCACATGAGTATATATTTTTTTAAATTAATATTTATATATTTTGATTGTAAAAAAGAAGAAAAATAAAATGGAATAAAATAAGTAAATATACTTTTTCGTACTAAAAAGGTACATTGCTTATTCCAAATAATGTGTTATGTATGCATGTATAATCGACCGTGAAGCAAGGACACATTAATTAAAGAAAGAGTCCAGTAAAAATAACTTGCAAGAAGCTTTGTAGTGTATTCGTAATGTAGTATCAGGTTTGAATTAAATTAAGTCGCTCGGAGTTTTCGCACTTACAGTTGGCCGTTTAAAAAAGATCACGTCCTCAGATCAACTCCAGAACTTTGGAGCAATTTACCCAGCGAGTTGTTGATTATCGTTGCAAAAAAAAACAAAAAAACGCTCATAGAAAGCTGCACGCGCTTGAACTGGAACGGGAAATTGATTGTAAAGAGGGGACGGTTAAAAAAATGGACCCCCGTCTCCACGATCCAGTGATCTTGGTCAAATGGCGCGCCAGGAAACTCTTGGGTATGCGCTAAGGCAGTAATCACCTCTAAAAACCGGCCAAATACGAGTCGGACTCGCACACGAAGGGTTCCGTATCATCGTACTAGATTTAACACAAAAAATCTCATTTATTTGTATGGGCTTCACCTTGAATTTTTATTATAATTAGTTTTATTACCAAAATGTTTAGTAAATTAAAAAGATTTTTTTAAATAAACGCACACATTTTAGCTACCTACCTACCTATTACGGTTCATGAGATATAGCCCTGTGACAGACAGACAGACGGACGGACGGATAGATGGACAGCGGAGGCTTAGTAAATAGGGTTCCGTTTGGTACCCATTGGGTACGGAACCCTAAAAACGAGCAGGCGGCAGCATTTAATGATTCAGTTTTCTGTGAGCACTTTTTTTGCAATGACAGTCAACAACACGCTGCGACAGACGTTCCATCGGTATCTTTAGATAATGTTTTAAAACATTCGAAAATAACTTTGAAATTGCCTGCCTGTCGGCTAAAGACATGAATTCAACGTTTGCCTGGGGGTCCATTCAGAGCAAGAGTGAGTTCGAGTTCGGGAGTGAGTTAACCTAAAAATTGCTGGGAAATATATTATTATTTAAATAACGGAACCGTTATTTATACTTCTAACGTATTTACGGGACAAACCAGATTTTTACCTGAATGTAATGATGTTCTAGAAGTGTAGAAACAGTAACTATTTAAAAAAGTGAGTTGATATTTAGTGACGAATTCATACTTACTCTTGCCCTGAATGGACCCCCTGATCTAATAGGTTATCTTAAATAACAGAGAAAAATATATGTGTACAGAAGGAAGTATCGAATATTTATTGATGACAGTTTTTTAGGGGAATTAAAATATATGAGAACTTGCGATTATCTGTGTCGATTAAAGATCATGTTGTTTATGTTAAGGCGCTAGGACTAGCCAACTACTCGCGCCATACAAATGCACTTTTTAACAAATGTAATAATATGTAGTGAAACGCTTCAGCAAATCCAAATAGAACTCTAGACTGATAATGGATTGTTAATATTTTTTTTTCCATCATTTATTTAAATAATAATAAAAATAAAAAAAGTTGATTTTTCTCATTAGAAATCTGAAAGTCATTCGATTTCTAGATATAAGCAAAAACAGCATATATGCATAAACAAAAAAATCCATTTGCTTTTAGATTTCTACATTTAGTCAAAAAAGTTCGGAAATGGACACCGTTTCCGCAATGTATTTTGTATAGAAAAAGGAAACATACATTAACGAAAATCATTCGATTCCTAGACAAGGAATCATATATTGTAAGGATGACACTTATAATCGTCAGACTTAGTTAGTTTACTTGGGGTGCCTCGTCTAACTTTGCGATTTGGCTAGTACCAGGCCCTTAAGGGCTACTACTTATCACAATTACTGCTCTCCATTCTTCACCAGGCATGCATCTCTTTATGCATGCTCCTATATTATTATTATTATTTCTTTATTGACACATTTAAAAAAAAATTTTTGCATATTTTTTTGTAACAAATATATAAAAATAACTAAATAAAATTGAGGGACCACCAGCAGCGGGAATTATTGTTATCATTAAGACATGTTTCGCATAATAATATACTTAACTATATCTATACTATTATATAAAGAGGAAAGGTTTGATTGTTTGTTTATATGAACCGAATAGGCTCTGAAACTACTGAACGGATTTGAAAAAATATTCCTTCCAAAACTCCGATAACGTAACCCTAGGTGCAAAAAAATTACCAAGAATGTTCCTTACATCGCGTGCGCTGCGAAAACTATTCACGTTAGAACAAAATGTACTACAATTTTATAGAACACATTATTATCTACAAAAAATGTCGCGACAGCATAGATCTAACTATTATAGTTATGACATAATAAGTGTGCATTTATTTTAAAATAAATATTTAAATACCGCCGCTAGAAAAGGCTCTTTATTTGTACCTAGATATTAATCCTTATCAAAATAAATAAATTATTATTTAAGACTGTTTCAATACCTTTATATTATTTTTTGAATTATTCGATTCGGACATTTCATTCGAAAGATATCATGAGTTTAAAAAAAATTAGAAAAAACTCCGCTCGGCCAACTATGCGTTTTAGAGTTTGTAGGCGTCACTCAGAGGTACGGGAGGGGCTCCCTACGCAGCAGCCGTGTGCGGAATTTAAGAAATTGTCGCTTGATAATATTTTGTCGCTTCATGATAATTAGTATAGTAGGTAACTAAACGCATTCAAAAAGTTCTTTTCAGAACTAGACCCATTAATATATGTTGTACATTTAGTTATCCTAATAAATTAGTGATTTAAAGAGTTTTTATGATTTTCGATTAAATACTTTTTAGTTGTAGGTTATAGTAGTAGTTGTAGGTAGCTCATAACAGTTAAACATGTTTGAAAAATGTTACGGCTTTTCAAGTGGCAGGAAGATACATTCTCCAAAGACATTCTCAAAAGCCGTAACATTTTTCAAACATGTCTAACGACCGCGGTAATCTCAACAGTATCATAATAACAGTTAAACTAATAATTTTGTGAAAAATAAAACAACATCAAATAATGTTTACTTCCTGGCTTTAACTCATTACATTTTTTTTTTTTTTTATTCATTTACTTATTTAGTTTTTTTTAAGGGTGTCATTCTTTTATTCATACAAATAGAGAATATAGTATGTGCATTATAAATAAAATTATTTATTTAATGGCTTTGTTTTGTGGTTATGACCTTTTTACAATAATTAATAGTATGAAAAATACATAAAAGTAAAAATACAAAAAAAGAAAAAAAATACAAAAAAATATATTCACAAAATTTGTTATTTTTATTTCAAATATTTAAATGTAGGTATATGCTCTTTTATTAGGAACTCTACGTAATAAGGGGTTTATTTGTGTATCATTGTGTCAAAATAATATTTTTTCAATTATATTATGCCCGTGCAAATTTTTTTGAGTGCCACGGATATTGCAATGCTTGCGGGCATGAGGTGTATTCTTTTTGTTCCCTGGCTGACTAGACCTTCTGGGAATGTGCTACACCTTCTGGGAGTGTCCTATATTATGGGCGCTACGAATTGTATATCTATGAAGCACACGACCTCTCTGGTCATGGTAAATTCTTCTTGGTCATCCAGGCATGCCAATTCCACCCGAATTCGCTCTGTAAACTTACTCTGTCATTATTTCACACTCATTCGTTCTTCATGAATACTATTCTGTATATTTGTCATCATAGATTACAATGATCTCTTATCACACTTCTACTTTGAACAAATAATTATCTTAAAATAAAATTGCTAAATTATATCTATCGTTTTATTAAATTATGTTGAAGTATTGGTGTTTTTCCGCTGATTGGTGTTTTCATGGATGCTGTTGACGGAGAACTGTACCAGGATGACCAGATACGTAGACACCACGCTGATCACCTGCACGTAACCCATACAACTGTTTAGATTTATATGAATAATGGTCCTTTGCCTAGACGTTTGGTCAGGGGGTAGCCAAACGTAGGCATGTGCTAGTGGAAAAAAGAGATCTTCAGGAAGTTTTGTATGGATGTTGTGTGTATTATTATAGACTCGGGTCTTGTGAATTGAAATGTGTCGGGAATCAATTTTTATGTGGTCGAGTTTTTTGTAACGCTTCACGGGAAACCCGTACATTTTCGAGCGCTTTTAGACCTTAGTGTCATGAAATTGCTCAACTGAGTAATGCCAGCTGTTTAGGCGTGAGTGCAGTGACAGTACAGTGTCGGTGTACAGTATCGTGGGTGCGCGGAGCACATCATTGCGCCACGCCACCGCCAGCACCCCCAAGCAACTACATAGACCAGTATGCGTAAACAGTACTCTTAATATTTTGGTGTTTATTGGTTTAATTCTTTCCTACAAGGATATTATTTTCTTTGCAGTATTTAAATTGCTATTTAAATTCCTATTATCACTAGCTTGGAAACATATTTTATTATTTTGTTTGTCATTCATTGACGTTTTTGGAGAATATGTGGCAAAATATTTGTTAATCTTATTTTAAATTCAAATGAACAAAAACATTTTGTTTTGATTGTAATCTTGCGTTTCTATTCATTCATAAATCATGGAGGCAGGAAATGGTATCTGGGAAGAAAATACAAAAATTTAGGCATGCATATTGAAGGTAGTACTCACGGACCGTAGCAAGTTCTTGTCGATATCGAATAGTCTTTTAGCAGTAAACTTGTACCCTGGCTGCAAAAGTTGCAAGGACAGCTGTAAAGCCTGAAACAGAGTAACTGTATATTATTTTACAGCATTAGTTGAAAATAAAGATGCATTTTAGAACATAATAAGATGTTTGTCAACTTCAGGGCATCCTAGTAACCTACTATTCCAAACCACACAATCGGATTTTTATCGCAATTTTATATTTTTTTATTGTAGCCTCAAAATGTATGTCTTCATCAACTAGTTCTAGATTCTCCCAGGTGGTAGATTTAAAAATCCTGACACACATTTTCGGCTGTCTTGTCAAACTAGCTTTTTATTCGAGGGCAGCGGATGCTGTCGTAAATAGTCGTAACCGAAACTAAGACTAACGAAAAGTAGTTCTTTGTTACGTCATTCTGACGCATTTTGTATGGACGAAATCTCAAATTAATGCAAAGTTACGCCACAAAGTACTACTTCGCGTTAGTATTTGTTTCTGTTACGAAAATGTATCTCAGTCTGGGAGCTTTTCACGTTGTGAAGGCGATGGGCTCACTGTAGAAGTGACCGCATCTTTGGCTTCGAGGTTGACGGCAGTAAAGGAAGTAGATGCTTTTACTTCTTCCTCCGGCGAGGTGACTGGGCCTTCGAGTGGGATCTAGTCAAGCGTCCTAGTGCATTTAACCCAGTTGACACGAGGACAAGGCGTCTACAACATAGGGAAGTAGACCGCGCGACCGAGTGTCACCAAGTGGGCAAGTTGTTCGTATGCATGTAGTAAAAAACCTCTACATGCAAAGGACATGGGAGGTCTCTCTTTTTATGTCACCCAGCGAGTTAACAGTATCTCAGTGACATTGAAATATCCATGTCCTTACTTCGTTGATGATTTCTTTGTCGGTGTGCTGGTTGATGATGTCGTGGGTGATACAAGTTGTTTCAGCCCTCTGAGAAAACGATTCGATATTTTAGTCATGACTTTAGTTCATATTTAATTAGGAGCTTACCCGCCATCGACTCACTATGTAAATACTAGCCTGATTTATTTATTTTATTTTATCGGAATACATGCCTAATACCACCTCAACTGTCATGACAGTATCTCCTAATTCCGAAACGAATAAAGTTCTATTCCAGACGCTGAATTGAAAACAATTCAGCAGCCGCAACGGAGATACTGATTGCTGAAGCGTGGAAGCAATGGGTTGACGCTGATACGAGTCCGTATTGACTTAACATAGGCTTTAATGAAATAATGAATATGGGCATAACGTAAGTTCAAAATATAAAAACAGCAATACAGACATATTTTTGCAACGATCATCTTATCATAAAAGATGACAACGATTTAGCTGATAATCCAATTATATATTATATTATATAGTTATATTCTCACCTCATTGTAAAGTCTCTCGCAAACGTTTCCAACCCAATAAACCGAAGAAATGTTAATTAAAATAAATAACGAGAGAGATATGATCCAAAACAGGTGCAAAGTTTCGGTTTCTTTTGTATGCATCACAGTCTCTAATATAAAGAATGTATTCAGAAGGATATAAACGAAACTATGAATTATTATCAGAACCAGCATAGTACTAAACATTATATTCACATGTCTCTTCTGGGTTTCTATTTGTAAAAATATCTCGCTTATTTTATTGATTATATCCGGAGCACCTGATTTCTGAGAGATCCGTTTTGGCTTAGCAGAAGTACCGGTGAGCCAAAGTACTCCTTCATAGTGAGTGGAGTGAAGAATGTCTCTCAGGACCATGTTCAAGTAGCGATTGCGTGTCATCAGGGTTGATATACAGCTAGAGAACATGCTCAGGCATGCTGCTTTCGTATTGTAAGAATTTAGTGTGAAAAATGCACTGGATAATGCCATTGCTTCAAAACCCACACTCTTTGTAATAACATAGGCGCTCATGGCAGACATATTCAAAGCGATAATGTAGAGACACGTCAAAGACCATGCAATCGCTCCTCCTTGCTGGTAGATTACCTTCACGCCCAGGTCACGGATACGGTTATCAATTGTCATTATTGCCTCATAATAATTACAATGTCCATTACCCCTTATGGTAACTGTAAATAACATGTAACAGTTAAGACCAAATGTTAGAAAGGTGTAAATTAATCTGGCATATTTTCGGATGTTTGTTTCGCTGGTGCTCTGGTTGACTAAGGACACAATGTAAAATTTCGTAATATCATATGTGCACCACGTGATTCCGAGCCACCATACTATCCAACAAACAATTCCAAGCGTACTGATGGATACTTGCACGTGGTCAATTGTTTTATGATTGAAATGGTAAATATTGACCTCCTAAGAGTAACAGCTTTCGAAAAAAACTAGTAGCGTTAAGAATATTGGGATCCGTCTCCCGTTTCGTGGAATCTAAGACGGTTGCAGATTGGTTAGATTTTATTTCAGCCATAATTTTACACTATGTTCCTCCCCGCTTCACTTGGCCGAGTTGAATGAATACAATGCAAAGTGTTGCCGATGAATACGGTGTTATTTTACGATGGTGTGCATATACATTCTGAAACCGTAAAATATATTATGTTGATCTAGGTCAATAGTGTAATTTTGATACGAAGTATATAAATAAGTATATATATAAACTGTTGCCTACTATCAAACAATTTATATTATTAACTCCTTTCTCGAGGATATTTAGGGCTTTTTCACCTAATGCTGATTAGCTAATCGCCACAGATTAAGGGCATTTCTTAGCAACTTGAAATCAATACCAGTATAAGATCATCAGCACTTTAGTAATAAAGATCATTTAAGATACCGGTGATACGAAACTCCTCCATTATGAAGGTTGTGCACCGGCGGTCGTGTTTGCACGTTATTATGGCACAGTACGGCATTACTCCTTTTCAATTTTAGATTGTATCACGGATAAGTTAATGCACAGGACAGCCGCAGAGGAGTGAATCATGCGCGTATGAAGTGAGCGGGTCCCCGCTAAAGACCGGCGCGCGAGTTCCGCCCACTTCACAATTCTTACATCCTAATTGTTCTGTGGGTTGTACCATTCATTCTCCTGACACGCAACCGATACTGTATGATCATACGACTTTGACCGGCTCGAGCAGCAGGTGTAACAGATAAATGTTGGAAAACAACCGCCACTGACAAAGGACGTCACCTAAATTACGATCAACTGTGAAGAGCGCCAGGTGATCAACACAACGTGTCGACGTGCTTTGAAGGCTGCACCCCCTAGTTGGTCCCAGTCGATAAACCAGCGCCTGTCAACCTAACCTGATGGTGCCTCCAACCAGCAGATGGCTTCCTATTCCGCCAATGCACAGAATGATCCCTTGTTACCCACATCTCAAGCTGCTTAAATATTGGGTGCCTAAAGACACAGATTTTTTGCTTCTTAATCGACCGAGCCCGAGCGTCTCCGTATGAAAAATACTTTCGTATGTCTGGCGTCCGGCTGCCCGGCTGTCCGGCTATCCTCCCATAGGATGGATGAAACTATGGTCGAAGCGGCAATTGTCCGTATTTTCCATCTAGTTCAATGTAGCCGTGCTCATAAAGGGAATGTCCAAGCATGGCACCTAATTACTTCGGGAATGTGGTGTATTGAGCTAATATCATAAAGTAGTCATCCAGATGTTGGCGCCACGAGTTCCGGCGGAAGTTGTGCGCTCGCCTGCGGACCAATCAGGAGAGAGCGGAGTGGGGAGCCGCCAATCAACGAGCGACATACGAGGGACGGGTAATGCGCCGGCGCGGGAGTGAAGAACGTGGCGGCCATTACGTTTTCAAGCACTGTTCCGCCCGTTTGGTCCACGCATTGTGCAGATCACAATTATTAATAAATATATACTACTGTCCTAATCGTTTGTTTGACACACTTATTTCTGTGCAGTTACACATATATGATTCTTTAAAATAAATACAGTTCGCTCAATAATTTTCAAAAATGTCTTGTCACAAAACTCAAGTTCAGTTTTATTCATTTATTCAGTTTTAAGCGATGCAAACACAGATCCGTATCTCCGTATAATCGCGGAACAGAAAGTTATTGCGATCTGTAGTTTACAGTGCCATAGCGTAATCTCCGTTTCAGCTTGGCACAAAATGCTTTCTTATGTGCGGATCTCTTCTACAGGTCGCATTTCTTAATCGATTCACATGCAATTTTATGATCATGTTCGATAATTATATGGATTTATTTTGTCAATGAATTTTATCGATTTTTAACACGGAGGTGACATTTAAAAAAAAACCAAAAATGTCACAAAACCCTTATATTATCACAAGATTTACAGGGTTAGTTACTTAATACAGTGAGAAAAATACGAGAAAAATAACAGGATTGTGTAAAGGTGTGTGTTGAAAATTTATTCAGTTGTAAGCCATGCACAGGCAGACCTGCGAGGACTACAGCTCAGAGAGCCACTAGTTGTATTAAGTCAACATTCATAATATAAAACATTTAGGCCTTAGTAGTAGTTATACCCCAATGAGCGATTTTTTCAAGCGTCTGATCAACTGAGAACTGAAGCAGGATGACCAGGGGGTCTACCATGGTAAGTTTATTCGCTGAGGGAATTACAAGTCAGCGAATAAAGCTGACGACTAGTACCATCCTCGCTGTCAAACGACGTAAGTTCACTCGTCACTCGTTTATGCAGTGTCGGCCAAACTAATCCAAGTAACATTTTTGTACCATCTTATTTTAGCTGCCGTGCTGCTTGGTCGGAACATATACTATGGAAAAGTTGATAATTCTGTAATAAATATATTATGTAGACCATGATAGGTTCCTTGTTATAATTTTTATGTATTGTCTGTGTGTAAATTGGTATAGTTTGAGGTGGTATGGATTTATTCGTTAATGTTTGATGCTCGTCAGTATTTTTGGTGTTATTTGGTGATCTTTGGGTTCTTTGATGTTCTTGTTGGAGTTGTTTGGAATAATTTATAGTTCTGTAGTGTTTTAGGTGTTTATTGGTTTTGGGTATTCTTTGAACAAAAAAGACAGCATGTAACACCATAGTATACCAAAAAATATCACTAAACAACGGCCTACCAACACTGTATTAGACAGCACCAGCATTGACATTTATGAAAACTAATATAACTTTTCCTGTGGCTAAAGTGAATAAAATCAAAAGAATAGCTAGCGGATTACCGAAAATCCACTTTTCATAGCGATATTTCTTATTCTGTGGCTCAAGTGAACGAATAGCTCGTAGATCAAATTCGCCAGCCGAGAATCAACTTGTTTCATACAATGTATTTGTAAACCCTGTTGTTAGTCTGTGATTGTTAAAATAAAAATGGATTTTTGGCTGTTGTGTTTGTGGGAGAGCTGCGGCGCGAAGAGCGCCGACGGTCTCCTTGTACTCGATGAAGCCTCCGACTGCGCTGTGAGTAAGATATCGCCGCCAGCAACAGAGACTTTCCGGACCTCT
Organism: Incurvaria masculella; assembly: GCA_946894095.1. Classification (NCBI taxonomy): domain Eukaryota; kingdom Metazoa; phylum Arthropoda; class Insecta; order Lepidoptera; family Incurvariidae; genus Incurvaria; species Incurvaria masculella. The sequence goes on along the minus strand of OX335650.1, from coordinate 1,565,034 downwards.
TTGAGGAGCTTCAACAGCATTTCCCCAGCCAAAAAAGTAAGAACATTAATGATCAGCAGCCTTAAAAAATACCTTTGTCATATGGTAGACAAGAACAATTTGACGAAATGAAAGTACAATACAATTCATTCATTTGGTAGGGAGCTGAGAGACTCTAACTTGCTTATAAATGCCTTTGTAGCCTTTATAGATTGCCTTTGTGAGAGATTGCATGAAATGTAAATTGATTGGCGGATAATTTGCCTACCCATTCGTCAAAATATTCTTAGTTAAGTCAGTAATAAAAAATACTATCAGTAAGTAATTCATAATTTGTAATTACTGACTATGAATCCAGTTTGAAAATGTGAAATGTCTAAATTAAACCTACCTATGCTTATTTAAAAAAATACCTATTCTTTACTTATTGTTTTTTATGTTTACAGATAATGACTACCCTTGCATGCACACCAATGCATGTGCCATAGCACCGTCGATTCCTGCATCGCTCAAAAAATGGTGTCAGTTGTGATGAGTCAAGTGATTGCAGCCCTCAACAAACTGCACATTCTGGCAAAATTCATCTGCTTTCCTCAGAACGAGCGCGAAAGAGAAGAAATAAAACGAAGATTTGATTTGAACCATTTTTAATATTTTTATTCGGAGCTTCAATAACTATCAACATGAAACAAGAACAAACATCACTTACCTAAATGCTCGCCCATGCTTAACCTAACGTACAAACTAATGCCTTTTTATTTATCATTTTATATTAACTTTAACAGGAAGAACTACCACTCCCGAAAAACTATCATAAGTATAGATGGGCTTTCCCGGATGTGTAGGCAGAGATTATAGAACACCATACAGTACGATCACAACATACTTTTGCTCCCTCTACAGACATTTTCACAGTTCGTGGTGTAGGGGCTAGAGGACTTAAAGTTAAATCGCCGCACCCAAGCATCAACAAATCCTTGAAAACACTTCCTAACAAACCAAGTTGTGGATAATTGGAACAGCCTTCCTGCGGAAATAATATGTGCATCGTCAGTAAATGTTATCAAAAAATCTTACTTGCTTAAAATCTAATAATTCATGGACAAGAAAATAAAAAAAACAACCCTCCTTCTTGCGCAGTCGGGTAATAAATCAGTGCAAAAAACAAAAGTGCAAGTGCATAACAATAATTGCACGCATCAGCATGATGCTGCTAGTGCATTACTTTATAATAATAATAAATATTCTCTGTGTTTTCCATCCGGCAATATAGCCAAGCTTATAAAAGGAAAGCCCTGACGTGGCAACTATGAAATTTCTTCGTGAATGTGGTACATCAACTTTATGTTATGACAATAAGTGTGGTAAAAGCTATGTATATCTAGTTCCATAAAAAACTTCGAACAAGTGCCCAGCCGCTACGTTTGCCCTACCATCTGCCTCAGGCTGGAGCTGCCGGCTCTGTACCCTGTCACGCTCTACCATCAAGTGCAGCAGCTCTATATCCGCTTTAATCGTTAGCATGACGGTGCAGGAGATGCTGATGGCCAGCGCGCAGACCTAAAGAACCAAACCGTCAGCATAGCAGAGAACGCAATCCGGTAATGGCGAGCCCCCGCTATTACGCCCAGACGCCACGCAATGAGCTTCGCACCTATGGAAGAGTGTGGCCGAGCAGTAAAATGCATCGAGAGGGTGCATAAAATCATGGAAAGCGTTGAGGAAATTATTAGAATTACATTTGTATGCATAGATTTTTTAGCTAATTCTGTAATATAGTAAGCCGTACTATATTTAATCGTAGAGCATGTATGTATGAAACTATTTATGTCTGTAGATGAACCGAAAGAAGTGTGCTGTGGTCGTACCGTATGATGCTCTATTATCTCTGCCTACCCCTCGGGAAAGCGGCGTGAAGGTGTGTATGTATATATGTATATTTAGGCAATCGCCTTTATAAAGATTTTATTAACATTATTAAGTTAATTTTAAAATAAATAACAGCGGAATTTTGTGCCAGTTATTCTTCTCTATGATTATTGTGGCTAAATGCTAAATGTTAAACTATTTCAAGTCAAGTTCAGTGCACAGAGCGCATCGGCCTCGGCGCCACAGTAGGCATTGGCATTTGCATGGAAAACTTATCTGGGTCAAAGTTTAATGTGTGGCGTTTAGGGTGATGCCGTTTGTACATTCTATGGATGATAAATATGAAATACACACACGTATTAAATACCTATGAACTTATGCTTCTAATCTCCTTGGCTGATTTCATTCCGCCACCAATGTACCTACGGTCACTATTTAGGGTATGATTTTTTTTTTTTTGTTATGGGTATAAATTAATTAAATTTATGGTGATTTTATTAAATCGTCATGACAAAATCATACATGTTGAGGTTTTTTTATATAAGTAAGCACATAAGATTAATCTAAATAATAAAATGGTTTCATGTCAAGGTTTTCCGATAATCATGTTTGCTAATAAATGCCTATTTATAAAACTAAAAATATAAAACGATAACTTATTGGATATGGTCATTCTAAGGTCATATGTCCCCTTAAGGTCGGCCCGTAAGAATCAGAAAATTTCGCCTCCCATACAGACGTAGTTTACTAATAATTTGAATACCACTATTCCAACATACTTGATATTTGGTATCTAATATTAGGCTACAAATATCTGTGTCTGCATGTTTTTGTTTTTTCGGTAAATGTATTCTGGGTCAAACCACAGAGAAAATAAAATTCGTATGAAGATTTTCTTTTTGCTTTCATTTCATTCAGTTTGGATTTTTCAAATTTTTCAGATTAACGTTCTTAAGGACCTCAAATGTACATAGTAACCAACCAACTATTTTAGAAACAACTATTTGAACATTTCAGGACAAGTAGTGTAGTCATTGCAGCCCACAACGACTGGCGTGCCAAATAAAAAAAAATCTGAAAGAGTCGGAACAATTACTTTTATTTGTATGGTATGGCTATGCATGGGTAAGCATTTAGGTGACATTTTTTCTTATTTCAAATTGATATCTATTACAATAAAATGGTTCTAATCTAACCCTAGTTTTATTTCTTTCCTTTTGCACTCGTTTTTGCTCAGGCAAAAGCAGATGAATTTTGCCAAAATATGCATGTGTTCAGGGCTGCAATCACTTGATGTATCACAACTGACACTATTTGCTGAGCGATGCAGGAGTCGACGGTGCTACCGCATATACGTTGGTAGTCACCGCTCGCAAAAAATGCAAGGGTAGTTATTATCTGAAAGCATAACAAACAATAAGTAAAGCAAAGGTATTTTTTTAATAAGCGTAGGTAGGTTTAATTGAGACATATTTAAGTAATTACAAATACAATTCTAGGTTATATCAAGAATATTTTGAGGTAAATTATCCGCCAATCTACGCCCACTTCAGGACGAATATTTTGACGAGTGGGTAGGTAATTATCCACCACGTAATTTATATTGCATGCTATCTCTCACAATAAGGTAGTAAGAGTCCCTCGGCCCCACCAAATCAGTGATATTGCATTCGTGAATGTTCTTACTTTTTGGGCTGGGGAGATGCTGTCGGGTCTCCTTGGTTGAGGAAGAAGTGGCGCGGTCTCACGGCATAGCTCAAGGATATCCGGAGCGAGGTGGTAGAACTTCCGAAAGTCTGTTGTCGGCGGTGATGTCGTACACTTTTTGTTTTCCAATTCATGGCTCGGAATAAGTTGATTTTCGGTAGACGAGTTTGATTGATTCAAATATTATCCAAATCACGTTTGATTACATCCAGTCCAGCCATGGAGGTATACCTCCATGCATTCATCTGTCAAACTATTGAAATGGTACAAAAATGTTAAATTTTTCCTATGGATTTGCTTGACCGACACTGCATAAACGAGTGACGAGTGAACTTACGTCGTTTGACAGCGAGGATGGTACTAGTCGTCAGCTTTATTCCCTGACTTGTAATTCCCTCGGCGAATAAACTCACCATGGTAGACCCCCAGGTACGCAGACCATGTTCCCAACACCTGAAAGCAATTGAGGCAATTATCGCGTGGAAATATAATATCATACTTTTACATGTATAGTTTTGCAATATTTAGCTTTATTGAATTGTCAATTTAAAATATTGTTTATTGACTAGGCTAAACAGAGTGCAGGCAAGATGGCCCCAACAAGATATTATGATGGTAGATATGATATCAGCTATCCATGTTTAGTTAAATAAAAAAAGATTCGGAATTTCTACGCAACGCGATATTTTCATTCAAATCAAATGGACATGAAAATAGCATTTTAATGTAGATATTTTTATACCAGGACGTCTCAAATATATAGGTCGGGGAAAAAGTCTTTTCGCATTATAGTATGTATGAACTTGTAATAAAATCTCTTTGGCTATACTATTTGTATCTGGCTGGTTTTGGTATCATTTAATTTTAAATTTTAAATTTAAATTTAAATTTTAAAGAACATAATTCCAAATTCAAATTAGGAAAATGTGTGATTCTCATTTGTTTTTCGTACTGTCAAAATGAGTGAATCTAATGAAGAAATTCGATACATTTTAAAATTTTACTACAAAAAAGGTAAAAATGCAACGCAAGCCGCGAAAAAAATTTGCGATGTTTATGGACCTAGTGCAGTGTCTGTGAGAGTAGCACAAATTTGGTTTAAGCGTTTTCAATCCGGAAATTTTGATGTCAAAGATGCACGTCGCTCTGGTCGCCCTATTACGGATAAAATGGATGCCATTTTTGAAAAAGTGGAGCAAGATCGGCATATCAGTAGTTACGATGTAGCTGAAGAACTAGGAATTGACCACAAAACAGTTTTGGCGCATTTGAAAAAAACTGGGTACACAAAAAAGCTCGATATTTGGGTACCTCACGAGCTCACTGAAAGAAACCTAATGAACCGTGTACTCATTTGTGATTCTTTATTACGACGTAATGAAACCGAACCATTTTTGAAGAAGCTGATAACTGGTGATGAAAAGTGGATCACGTACGACAAGAACGTGCGAAAAAGGTCGTGGTCAAAGGCCGGTCAAGCTTCACAGACTGTGGCGAAACCCGGGTTAACTCGCAACAAGGTGATGCTGTGTGTGTGGTGGGATTGGAAGGGCATTTTTCATTATGAGCTGTTACCACCAGGCAGGACCATCGATTCTGAACTCTACTGCGAACAACTGATGAGATTAAAGCAAGAAGTTGAGAGAAAGCGGCCGGAATTAATCAACAGAAGGGGTGTGGTTTTTCATCATGATAACGCTAGACCTCACACATCTTTAGCCACTCAGCAAAAACTAAGAGAGTTTGGCTGGGAGGTGTTAATGCATCCGCCGTATAGTCCTGACCTTGCACCTTCAGATTTCCACCTGTTTAGGTCTCTTCAGAATTCTTTAGGCAGTGTCAGGTTAACATCACGAGAGGACTGCCAAAACCACTTGTCGCGGTATATTGATCAGAAGTCCCAATATTTCTATAGCAATGGGATCATGTCCCTACCTACAAGATGGCAAAAAGTTATCGAACAAAATGGTACCTACATACTTTAGTTAAATGTAAATAAACCATATTAAAAAATGTTTTGAATTTTCTTAAAAAATGCGAAGAAACTTTTTCCCCAACCTATATTACAATTACGAAATCATTCCACTGACGTTCGAAATTCGAAACATTATAGCGGCCATTTTGTTAAAGCAACATCCGTCAATTAGTAAAGATTTTTTCAGCAGTCTAGCAAATCACCATGGAAGGTTATAGCAATGATAATGCGAATAATTACTTTGCGATGGATGGCCCACTCCATACGTAGTGCAGGGCTTTTGCAGTTATGTGTTCCTGCAGCAATAAAACTCTAGGTATCTCGAGAATGTTTAAGAATGATTAAACTTAAAACTGTGCGCCGTAAGATGAAATTTACTTTTACAGCTCACGGTCTAGGGGCTAGAGGACTTGTCTTGCATGCGAGAGGTTATGGGTTCCAATCCTCGCCGGGTCAAGCACAACTTTCTTTCTCTTTCCGAGTGGTATAAGTGCATTTAGTCATGAATGCGAGCTCTCCAGTGGTTCGGAACCCATATAAAACTGTAGGTCCCCTTCCCCTACTAGGTGGAACCTACAGTTTGGTGGACGCTCGCCCGGGTTACCCCATTTATAGTTTCATCCAATGCGGCTAAAACAGCAATGAACATTTGTCCGTGTTTTCCATCCAGTTCACACTGTTACACAACTACCGTCGTGATATTACCCCAATACACCACATTCCCGAATGAATTAGGTGCCATGCCAGTACCTTCCCTTTATTAGCATGGCTACACTGTACTGGATGGAATGAGTAATTTTAGGTGTTCTCTGTATTATGAAAAGTGCATCCCAAAGGCACAGTACAATAGAGTGGCTAGCTGTTAAAATGTTAGACAGGCGGCCAGCTAGCGGGTCGTGTTTTTGGGCAAGAAAAGGACACGTTTTTGCGCGGCTCTTAGTTTTCGTATAGTCTACGTTTCCTTGAGGGTTATTTTGTGAGTGCTGTAGTAGCCGTGAAGTCCTTCGCGAGGTCTCGTGAGCTCCCATTGTCCTCTCCAAATCGAATGCCCACGACTTCGAACTATAGCGCAACAAATACGGCGGGGTGAGTACACCTCTTCAAAAATGTACACGACTAAACATGTTCTTACAGACTGCATCAGGCCCATGTCGAGGTCGAACAGTCCGTTGGCTGTGAACCTGTGCCGTCGGTGTAGCAGCTGTAGGGACATCAGCGCCGCCTGCAACGACACCATACCTCTCCAGAAATACTGCAAGAAGTACATACTACCATCATACCGATCCCCCGGACGGGTTAGCAGAGATGATAAATCGTCATACGGTAAGAACACAGCGTATATCTTTCGCATCATCACAACTGTACAGTTTAGTTGGTGTTAGTGTATTCGCGTAGTGTTAGTGTATTAGTGTAGTAGTTGTTGCGTTAGCTAAGATAAATCTATGTGCATCACGGGCACCTCTGCTGGAATAAACGAGTAGAATTCAAAAGCATTCTGTGATTTTTGTGAATAACGCTAAACCAAATAGAAGGCCAGATGATTTTACTCTTGTTATATGGTGTATAAGTCGCATGAGGTAAATGCTACAAGAGAAATACATTTAAGAAGGATGTAATAAGGGTATGAAGGATTAGCGAGTTTAATGCCTTCTCTTGAAGTAAAACCGGTTAAGCATTATGCTAGTTACCCCCTGGTAACCGGGATGATGCCCTTCTGACAACTTGAGTTAATCTATTGCAAGAAAGGTGTAACATCTATAAACTTCTAAATATCTTAGAAACTTGTAATTCCTTGCTCTACCACCTAATTCCAAGGGTGGAATGGAAGTGCGCACGGATAAAACAATACAGGATACCAGGCAGTGATCCGAACTTCAATGGGGAGCTAAAACACTAACCCTGTATCCAGTAACTTCAGAAGTCTGAACAAGGTCCAGCGATCTTTAGTTATCCCCCCATAAACAAATATAAAAATCCATGAGTTCTGGCCAAGTTGTAAGTTTCCCGGAAAGTATTGGAGAACGTTGAACTAAGTCATTCCTGAAATCTCTCACGTTTACGGTCTCGGCTAAAGACATCTCTCCAAATAGTTTGTCCATCACACTGCTGCGGTAATTTTTATTAAATTACGTTTCTACAATGTTTGCAATATAATTTTTCTTTGAAATATCGAATCAAAGGTCAGAGTAATGTTATATTACTGAATATAACATTTTTATTTTTCGTATTCTTTACGATGCATACAATCAAAGAAAATATGTTCACCGCTTTGTTGGTTTCTTCGTCGATATTTTCGTTGATGATGTCATGAATAATGCACGATGTCTTAGCGGTCTGAAAAAAAAATTCAATTTTAAAAAAATATATAAGCTACCATTTAATATTTAAAAATATTTAATTTATGTACAAAACTAAATTTATAATTTTGCATTAGGGTGGGCCTTCCCGCTCGACTCCCCATACAAACGTGGAAAGAAGATCATGCCCATATTTCTTGTCAGAGATCCCAAATTTTACTCAAAATTGCTTTATTTGATTGTAGCGGCAAGCCACATTGTGTAACTTGACTGCTGCGTCGTCAGCTATCTTTACGTGCGCCTCACGCGCCTGTCTATATTTTAGTGAATATACGATCATCAACGAGAACACACGTGTTACACTCCGGCCTAGCGAGTCGACACTTCATCTTCGCTGAATTAGTGACCCCGACTGAAGCAACACGAGAGGCTTCCATCGCCGCCGCCGCAAGACGTCGCTTCTAGCGAGCGGCGGCACCGCAGATTCGCAGCATCACAGGCACGCAACCCGAAGCGGTAGCATCTTCAGTCATCCTAGGTAGGCGCTATGAACACCAACTAGGACATCTACCTCTACATCGTCGTACATCACTGATCAGAACGGCCCTTCGCACTGGCAACTCCGTCATTACATCACCCAGTACCATCGACCGACCCACCGCGTCGCACTGGGCACTGACCGATCACGTCAAGATTGAATAACCGACCAGAACCAAGCTTCATCTGCAGCACCCCATCACTAAACCAACCGTATCTTCACAACACAATGGTAGATCAAGATCTCCTCTGCTAACTTCACCATCGTTCTATGTGAGCATAAAAACGCCAGTAGAATGTTGGACGCCTTCCGTCACCCAGTGTTTGACCGACTCACCGCGTCCCACTGGGCACTCGACCGACTCACTGTGTCAAGACGGAAGGGCAAGCCTCCAGTACTCGTCCCCCAGACTGTACGACCGACTCACCGCGTCCGACTGGGCACCTGGACCGACCCAACGAGTCGGTTGAGACGAACCTGCAGGAAGCATATAGCACCCAATAGACATAACTACAAGAAAACACATGGAACAAGCCAATACCAATCAATCAAATACCAAGAAGTTGCAGACAATGCTCTCCATGGACTTGCATTCGGTATTGCAACAGCACGACGCAAAGTGTAAAATTACAAAATGTATTTTTCATATTGACACATCATTTCGCCACTGAGCGATGTTCGCCATTCAGCGAAATTCCAATGCCTGCACATCGCCACCGCCGCCGGCATTCAACAACACGATCGACCAAGTCCAATACTCCGACAGAAATTTTTTAAAACTAAGCGTGCAATATAAGTGAAGTGAACGATACTTTAGTGAGCTGGCGCTCAAGGCTACTCACGCAATAGTGTCACTCTGTTCTTCGTATGTTTTTTCATATTATAATTTTTTCAACCCTTAGCCTACTTTAAGAGGGGAGGTATGTAGCGGCAAGCCACATTGTGTAACCTGACTGCTGCGTCGTCAGCTATCTGTACGTTCGCCTCACGCGCCTGTCTATATTTTAGTGAATATACGATCATCAACCAGAATACACGTGTTTCACTCCGGCCTAGCGAGTCGACATTTCATCTTCGCTAAATGATCAAACTAGATGTCTGATGACCATTGGCATTTTGTTTGGTTTCTAAGCTATAAGGTCCTAAAGTTCGAATTTTTTGCACGTTTAATACAATAACTTTGGAGGTAGAATACTCAACGATACAGTAAGAACATCTTTAAAATATCACATCTTTAAGAGAGACATAGCTTGCTTTATCAAGATTTATAATCAATTTGGTTTTTGTTATATTTTTGGACCTCAGCATTCGTGGTTTACTTTTAGCCATAAGTCGTTTTGTAATTAAAATGTTCGTAAATCTTACCAAATCATATACTATGCACATTGTTGGCTTTGTGGACAATGTGGACATTGTATAGAAAAACTCTTTACAGAAAGTATATATATTTTTAATTATTATAGTTTACGGAGCGCACGTAGGCGCTCATTAACGAAAAGATTCGAACAGGAACCGGAAACCGGCTGAAAGCAATATGGCGACAGATTGAAGGTTGCCATTTGCATGAAAGTATAAATAGCCATCTTTATGTCGTTAACATAATCTGGCCGGCCGCCAAAATAGACAATAGTAATGCAGATTAAGATTTAACATTAAACACTTTTAACCAAAACCTTAATTATACATATTACATTCATATGACCTTCCATGCATTTCAACACAAAAGAAAACAATGTTTATATTGAAAACATAAAACATTGGGCACAAAGGTAAGACATTTCTCACATAAGGGATGTCAGCCTAGCATGTTATTTTTCTGTATTTATAGGTAATGGAATCAAACTGTGTATAGATCGTCTATACGTACCCTTGGGGGTTTTTACATCAACTACTCGTACATGGCCGTCAGCACCAGTAACCACACTTACAATTCGAGCCATAGGCCAGTTCAGGGGAGCAACATTTTCGGACTTTAATAAAACAAGTGAACCTTCCTTAATATTGGAATGTTCATTCTTCCATTTGGTACGATTTTGAAGGCTAGATAGATATTGCTTCCTCCAGACGTTCCAAAAGTGTTCACTTATTTGAGAACAACGTCTCCAAAATGATAACCTGTTTGCAGGTACATTAACGTAGCTAGGCTCAGGCAAAGAATTTATAGCACGACCAAGCACCAGGTGAGCTGGGGTCAGGAATGAAAAGTCGCTAGGGTCGCTTGAAAATGGTGTGAGAGGCCTTGAATTTAATATGCCTTCTGCTTGCACCATAATAGTGTTGAATTCTTCATATGTGAGTGAGGCTGCACCCACAATACGCTTAAAATGGTATTTAAATGACTTAACACAAGCCTCTACAAGCCCGGCGAACTGCGGAGAGTATGACGGTACAAAATGGAATTGAATTCCCCTTATTGAAGTAAAGTCCATGACTTCGCTTTGAAAGTAATTGGAAGAGTGTAACTTATACATTCTTTTTAACTCATTGTTACAACCCTTGAAGGTGGAACCATTATCACAATAAATGTTTTCAGATAAGCCTCGTCTCGATATAAATCTCTTTAATGCGAGTAAAAAACACTCTGTTGTCATGTCAGATACCAGTTCAAGATGAATGGCCTTACTAGCAAAACATACAAAGACAGCCACATATCCCTTAGAAATGATGGTCTTGCGTAGCCGTGATTGCTTTATGTTGAAGTGGCCACAAAAGTCTAATCCAATATTTTGGAATGTATGAGCCTGGTTGACTCTTGCATAAGGCAGCGAACCCATTATTTGTGTTGCACATTCAGCCCTAAACCTGGCACATTTTACACAACTATGTATTACTTTCTTAATTTGTCGCATGGCCGAAATGATCCAATATCGCTGGCACAAGCTGCTGTGAGTTAGTTTTAATCCAGAATGCAATCCACTTAAGTGTTCCCTAAGTATAATTAGGTTTGTAACATGGCAATCCTTAGGCAAAATTATAGGAAATTTTTGATCAAAAGGTATCTGTGCATTACGCAGCCTGCCGCCCACACGAATGACATTGTGTTTGTCCAAAAATGGATTTAAAGAGTTTAAATTCGACCTTAACGGCTTGTTGTTTTGTAAACAACTAATGTTTTCATGGAAATGATATGCTTGTACACATTTCAAAATAATAAGCAAGGAATAATTGAATTCGGAGGCCGAAATATGACCACTAACGCGGCTGCCCTTATTCTTGCACTTACAATTATTTATAAACCTTAATATGTAGCACATTATTCGCTGCATCTTAGTGATGCTAGAGTATTTTTCAAAAAATGGTAACCTCTGAAATACTTTGGTGTTAGGAACATTATTTAAATCAAGGTTGATGATTGTACATACCATTTCTTCCTTCGGCATGGGTAAGGATAATTCTGAATGAAATAAAAATGTTGGCCCATGCCACCATAGATGGTTATTATAAAGTTGTTCGGGCTCAGCACCTCTAGAAATTATATCAGCTGGATTAGAAGTAGTACACACATAATACCAGCATTCTGTTTTGGTGTGATGAATAATCTCATTGACACGGTTTGCAACATAGGCATCAAGCTTTAAAGGAGTTGTTTTTATCCATGCGAGAGCAATTTGAGAGTCGGTGAACAAGTATACATTTGACACATTATCAAATACATTTTTTATCTTTCCATACAGTCTAGAAAGTAAAAGAGCGCTATTGAGCTCCAATTTGGGCACAGTTAGTCTGCCGTTGATAGGCGCAATACGAGACTTAGCGCATAGTAAATTAACAGAAATGTTTCCATTGTGCGTTGTACGCACATAAATACAACACCCATATGCATAATTGGATGCATCACAAAAACCAATTAATTCTATCGTTATAGCATTATGGATATTTACATAACGAAGAACATGTATTGTTGACATGTTAATGAACTTTGTGGCAAATTTCGTCCATACCTCTTTTAAATCAGCAGGCAGTGGTGAATCCCAGTCTATTTCTCGCTGCCACAGTTTCTGGAGAATGACCTTTGCCTTCACGATCAGGGGGCTAGCTAGCCCTAAAGGGTCAAAAAACTTGTTTACAAAACTGAGAACATTTCGTTTGGATGCCACTGGTGGCAAGGTTGTTTCGGGACAATATATTTTAAAACAGTCTCCCCTAACATCATAGCTTATGCCTAAAGTTTTTAAGATACGACTATCATTATCAAAATCACGATCTTCGAAGTGAAGTCGTTCATTAGGTATATCGTTGAGTACTTCAGGATGATTAGAGCACCATTTGTGCAGCTCAAAGCTGCCTAAGCGAAGAATATCTATCAGTTCTTTCTTTATTTTAATGGCGGTGTCCACATCATTAGCGCCAAATAAAAAATCATCAACATAAGAACAATTTAAAATTATTTTTGCAGCAAGCGGATACTTATCCTGAAATCTAATGGCTAGTTCAACTAAGCAGCGCGTTGCGAGATATGATGAGCAAGTTACTCCATATGTAACTGTTTGAAGCTGGAGACACTGTAGCGCATCGCTGCTGCAACTGCGCCACAGAATATTTTGCAAAGGTCGGTGATCCGAATGCACCTTGACCTGACGGTACATTTGGCGAATGTCGGTCATTATTACGATAGGATATGTTCTAAAACAAATTAATATTTCAAACAATTCTTTTTGAACAACACCGCCACTATGCAAAATATCATTTAAACATAATCTTTTATTTGTTTGCATGCTTCCATCAAAGACAACGCGAATTTTTGTTGTTCGTTTATCGTTACGAATAACTGGGTGATGTCCCATAAAAAATAGTGGCTGCTCCAAACTGCCACATTGCGCAAGGTTGATTACCTTTGCGTGTCCCAAGGTAACATATTCATCGATAAATGTCTTATATTGAGAATGGAGTAGAGGGTCTCGAAGAAATCGGCGCTCCAAATTATAAAACCTTTTGGCCGCTATAAAATATGACTCCCCTAAATCAATTTGCTCCATATCTAATTTTAATGGCAATTTTACCTCAAATCGATTCTCCACTAGTTTAGCGGTGTCGGTAAATATGTTTTCACAAATTATTTCAGAAGATTGGTTCTCATTGAATAACTGCGGCACCTTGTCAGGTTCCCAAAATGATTTTGCAATAGTCTGCGGCTCATCTTGAGCAGCATGTAACGTGACCAAATTAGTGGATGAATTATCGCCAAATTGCTTAGCGTCACCTGATACAACATATCCAAACAAAGTGTTCTGCAGCAGAAGGCCAGATGTCTCTATTTTTTCCGGCAGTAGGGCGCGGAAGAAGACTGTGGCAGCAAGAAGTAGCGAGCATTCACCTGGAATGTAAAAGTTAGGATCTGCTAAACAAATATTTTTTGGGATATGTACGTCAGTCAAGTCAATTTTTTGCTGGGGTAAAAAGGCCGTAATGTTATCAATGATAGAACACTCAATATCGGTGGAATATAATCTTGAAAGAGACTGTATGTTGATCTTAGCGGCCCTAGTAACCTGCCTTGTACTTTTACCCATTGTCACAATGTTCAATTCACGATCAAACGGTTTAAGTTTAAGCTTTCTGGCCAGTTCAGATGTGATAAATGAAGTCTGGCTTCCGGTGTCGAGGATGGCTCGGGCCACAATGCCCTTGCCATGCGCATCGAATATTTTCACCTTTATGGTGGGCAACAGGACAGTTCCACAGAGTTTATTTGAAAGGAGAGAGGTCTGAGCGCTACTAACGTTTGTATCATCCTTCTCGTCAGCGGCCGACGTCTGATGCAGGATTGTGCTGTGCCCGCCCTTGCATAAATCACATCTGAAATGAAATTTACATTTCCCTGCATGTTGGTTTAAGCATTTTTTGCACAGGTTATGCTTGTTAACATGGGCGATCTTTAGTTCCACCGGTATTTCCTGAAACTTCATGCATTTATAAACTTTATGACTGTCTTGCTGGCAATATGTGCACAGCAAGGCAGTTGCAGACATCTTTGTCACAGTATTGCTGACCTTGAATTTAGGTTTTGAATCATAATGACTAGGGTAGCACCCCGCACTTGACTCTAGTGCAATCGCTCTTTTTTCCAGAAAGTCAAGCAAAAAACCAAAGGTCGGCAATAGCCTGTGGTCTACTTCGGTATAATATTGTCTTATTGTGTATGAATCCAACTTCCTTAAAATAATATTGATGAGAATCATGTCCCATTCCCCTACCTTTTGGCCTAAATTTTTAAGCGCGCTCATGTTTTGCCTGATACAGGAAAGAAGGTCCCGTATTTGAGGGGCAGTGCCCTTGATTGCAGGCAGATCTATGATTGCTGAGACATGAGTACTTATTAGCAACGCTTCGTTGTCATACCGACCCTTTAATAAGTTTAAGGCGGCGTTATATGACTCGTGCACAAGAGGGAGATTGCTTATTAAAGCTAGAGGTTCATCACACAGGTATTTTTTAAGATAAAACAATTTCTGCACATTAGACAGGCTACTGTCACTTCCGATCACTGCGCCAAATAAGTCAGCGAAAGCACGATAGTCCGTAACACTACTGCCGTTAAACACCTTAATATCGATAGGTGGTAGCCTACATTTGCTCTTAGAGCTAGACTCACCACTTTTAATTTCACATTCATTGTCGCGGTCCGTGGATGCGTTGTCCGGGCCGTCGTTCCGAAGGAGAGTGTCGATGACAGAGAGCGCCTCGAAGTATCTCTCGCCGATCGCCTCGACGTCCGCGAGCAGCTGCTCCTCTTCCTCCGGTATAAGCACGACCAGGTCTGCCGTGAGGGACACGTAGCACTGGTGAGCATCTACGATGCTGTTGCGGCGCACGCGCAGCGCCTCGCTCTCCAGCAGCACCTGACCTTTTTGCTCCGCCAGGAACCGCTCGACACGAGTGAATGTCGACTTAAGCTGCGATCGCCGAAACCGAATTCTTGTTATTTCGGCCATCGTATCGCCTTGTTGTCTTTCTGCAATGTTTTGATTGACTGCGAATGACACTTGTAAATTTCAGCTGTCAAGGTGACAGCCCGCCCATAGACGCGTCGTCCGCCTTGCGACCAACTTCACACCGGATCGACGGCGAGCGGCGACGCGCGCCCTCTGTTGCCCAATTCGTGCAACTTCATTAAATTTTGAATAAATGGTTTTCAATCTGCCCTGATGAACAAATGATTTGAAGTAGATTCCAAATATTTCGTGCCGCTTTGATACGTGGCAGTGTATTGGTATATTGTACCATTTACCATATGTAGTCGCCTCGCCTTGGGAATGAGATCGCGCCGTTTTGTACCGACGTGTGATGAAGGCACCGGCCGGCGAGCGCACTGCTTTGCAGCCACGCTTGTCTTCCCAAATACGACGTAAATAACGTCTTTGATAAGATGATGTGTGCGAGTAAAATACTTGATGCACGCCAAGCTCGATGATGTTGCGCCCGTTGCTGGATTGCGCGAGGAGGGATAGCTCACCTCACTCACGGCAGCGGTCGATCGAACAATGGCGGCTAGTGGATGTGGCTCGCTGGTGTTCGCGCCGCCAACACGGCGACGATGCGTCGAAATACACTTGACGCATACACCAACTGGATTAACTACGCTCTGCTACCAATTTTCTGTATAGAAAAACTCTTTACAGAAAGTATATATATTTTTAATTATTATAGTTTACGGAGCGCACGTAGGCGCATATTAACGAAAAGATTCGAACAGGAACCGGAAACCGGCTGAAAGCAATATGGCGACAGATTGAAGGTTGCCATTTGCATGAAAGTATAAATAGCCATCTTTATGTCGTTAACAGACATGTTGCATATTCCTCATCACGGAGACTGTCTTTTTCTTTTAAACAGTGTAGGTCCCAGAGCGCAATAGCACGGTTTTCTACTGTGCCCGCGAATGAGTTAGTCCCGCCGGGATGGGCCACCTTAATCTGCTATTTCCGATTGGCAAAATTGGCCAAACAAATATTTAACATGTAATAAACACAGGTGTTGTACGTGCGCATTCCAAAATAAATTAGATACTCCTTACACATTTGCTCGACACTGGCAAGTTATACATTTTTGTAAAGATTGATTCTTTACTGATACATTTGAAACCATCCACAGCAAATTGCTACACCGCAACCGCGTGCAAGACGCACATTTATCGGTCAGGGAATGTGACACAGATGATCTTGCCAAGCCATTCCAGGGAGCAAATACTGACACCATGTACTAGGTGAGGTTTGTCGTAAGTAGAAGATCCAGAAAGGAGAATGCGTTATCTGCTTGATCCGGGCTACATCATTAGTCGAGTCGAGTAATGTGTATAAACGTGAAGTTACATTTAACCGTAATGTTAAAGCCAGTCTCTCATAGACTATCCCCGCGAATGGACCCAGCCTCTACTGATGTTTTACTCAGGTACTCCAGAAGATTGGTGTTTTCCTGTCTGCGTTATGCGATCTTTACATGCTTGTAAACATCTAAGGCGTCGGACTAGTCTGAGACCTGACAGATTCGATTGTAATCGTATATGAAAAAGCACAAAATATTTGGAGCACCACATCGCCATAACCTCGGTCAGAATTAAATCATAATTAAAAATACGGTGATGAAAATCCACGACCGTCGTAATATAATGATCTCCTATCACATAATAGGGGATAAAAGAAGGAAAATATCATAAACAAGGGAAAAACAATCTGAAAAATGCAATTATCAAAGATACCCACCTCAGTGTAAATATTCTCGCAAATTTTTCCAATCCAATAAACTGTAAGAAGTCTGAATAGAATATTACATGTTGTATGTACAGTGAAATAAATGAATAATTCTTCAAAAAGGTAATATTTTTTTACGATAGAATCCAATGTGTAGAATGCGTTTAACAGCATGCTTATGAAACAAGTGAATATCATTAGAGCCATCGTCGTGCCAAACATTCTGTTAACTGAGTCTTTTGCTGTACAAATATCGTAATAAATGCTGCATATGGTACTGATTTTGTCTTGGTTTCTCGATATCACAGCGCCTCTGTTCAGTTTAGCAACATGGTATTTACGGTTACAGGGCAATATATCTCTAAGTAAATTGTTTAAATAGGAATGTCTTAGCTTGAGAATCGAAATATAGCTCGAGAACAACAACATGCATGCTGCCGATATGTTAAAATCTACCATCTCAATAAATATTTGAGATATTGAAAAACTAGATTGAAACTTTAATGTTATTATGTACGATTGCAAAGTTTTAATTAGCAAGGTAAGGATGTAGCAAAATATTAATATGCACATGCGGGTAGTGTTAGAATTATAATTAACACGCACGCCTAATTCTTGAATGCGTTCGTCGATTGTCACCAATTCTTTGTAAAGTTCCCTTATCTCCTCCCTGTCAGTAGCCAATTTGAAGTATACGTAGCAGGCTAGGATGTAGTAGACCACAGATTGAATTATACCGCCGGATATTTGAAGCAATGATGAACTACCGTGATGATCATCAAAAATAACGATATACGTGCAGTAAGATGTCGCCAGCCACCACAGGGCGCAGGAATACAATCCGAGCTTGCTGAGCGAAGCTTGCACGCCATTTCTCGGTGACTTATGTATGTTATACACGCTGAAGCCTCCACAACGAAGAATCATTTCTTTTGCGTGATTAGCATGTATAATGTCCCCATCGCTTTCCATATTGCGATAATTTTAGTAATTTAAAACTAAATATATTTTAAAGGAACTGATGATTCTAGACAAACTTTGCAACAAGAAATGTGGTGAAAAGGTAAGCATTAATGTTACCTTGCACATATGTGATAAGTGTGTTCAGTCATACATTGTGTTCGTGTCAATATTGGGTCACTTCATCGAAATAACTGTAATTTGGAGAATGCTCGTTCCTCGCCGGATATAATTACATTTATGTCATCGTTTTTACGACTGTTCAATGCACCTGGTTTACATTGATGCTCCGCGATCCTAGCATATTTTGTTGCTGGAAAGACATGTGTCACCATTTTAGCGCCGACAGTTATGCAAAACCTCACTCAATCAATATTGTTACCCAATAGAGGTAAATATTCATCAGTAAAAGAGTCCAAAATAGACAAGGGAACACTCATTTAGAAATCGGCGGAAGCCATGAATGTACATGAAATGACTACGTTAACAACATTAAAATGTGCTACTTATTTTTTTGCAATGAAGCATTTTATTATTAATTGATACAATTCACATATTTTTGTAATAAATAATCAACTAATAGAACTTTATTTCAAGAGTACATAGTTACTTCAGTTTTTTTTATTTCACATGCATGAAATATGACATGGTTTTAGAGCAAGTGCGATCTTCTCCGAAATTTTCTTTTAATTATCATGTTCAATTGCTAATGTTGAAACGTCCGATACATTTTAGGGCCTAGTTGATTGACCCCAATGAGTAATTTTTTCCAGCGTTTGGTCAATGGAGAATTGAATTAGGATCACCAGGTACGCAGACCATATACCCATCATCTGGAAACAGTTCAGAGAAGATATAATTACATATTAATATTCTTATGATAATTAGAAATTATATCACTCAGGTTTCATTAAAGTTTTAAAATTGATTTCATCGAGCAAATGTAAGCAATATATGCAGTATTATCGAGAGAACAAGCTAATATAGATTGAAAACCCGTATGTAGATTTTATTCACTTTATTATCAGAAATGATCTCAAGTACTGGAAAGGTAACAAGTCTTAGAGTATTCTGTTTATTATGTTCTTACGAAAGTCAGTGTAGGGAGGCCAATACCAAGCATTACCAATTTTCCGTTCATTTAAAAAACATTCCAAATGACACGTCGCCTCTAAGCGTCCAATTTATTGATTTATTTTTGCTGCCCGTTTTTTGTTTGCTATATTTTTTTGATCAATTATGATCCCACTTCATGTCTCCTTTCCCGTGATTGTAAGTACTGTCCATCATCACTTTCTTTGAAACATTCTCAGTTTCGCTTTCTCATTCTATCGACTTTTCTTTTCCCAAGCTTCTTTCCATTTCAGACTAAAACATTTACAGCTTATTCACATAAGCTTTAGTTAGGGCCCAAGTCTGGCAATTAAAATTAAATGCAAGTATTGTACGGCTTTTTCATATAAAGCGTTTTTTTAATAATGGCTTTAAGTGACCAGTAGCATTTTCAGGTGTTACCTGTTTCTCTTTGTTATTAAATCTGTTGGGTCTAACTTTATCTAGATTGCTTGGCTTTCCTGGCAATTCATTCATTGTTTACGCAAACATTATCAACTCACATGCAGTTCAAAAATTTGTGACGTTTTCACTGTTTTTGTTAAGACCAAAGGTGTCCCAAAACTGGCACTAGATAGGACAAGGGTGTCTCATAAATCTCGGCGCTCCTCGGTTCTGAGGTCTGGCTGCGCTTCATCTGCTCACAGCTCGCAATCATTGACATTTCATGGTTGGCACTAAACACTTACTACTACCGGCACTGCCCACCAAAGCAAGGTGACACGTGAGTTTTATTTAGACGATTTCCAATATACGTCCTCTTCGTGAAGCTTAAAAAAATATCTAACAAAGCTCCTAATTTTCCGGTCGAAAAGGCCAGTCTTATTTCTCAAAGCTTGCAGGAGAAAGCACAAGCTCAAAAAACTACTGATAACATGGAGCCCGTACACTAGGCATGGACGCTTCCGTCAGTTTATCATTTTATCATTGCTAAACCAAACAGTTTTTGACAATCAATGCATATCCTTTGATTTTGGCATTAAAAATCATGGAATTTACTTATTCAGTGGGTATTGATTTATTCTAAAATGAAAATCATTCAAAAAGGCTTATGTTCTCACAGACAGCATCAGGCTCATATCCAGGTTGAATAGTCCGTTGGCTGTGAACTTGTTTCTCCGGTGTAGTAGCTGTAGGGACATCAGGGCAGCCTGCAACCGATATCGCAGGCATATTTAAGTAAGAATATTAACACAAATCGATCCATATTCAGCATCTTTACAGAGTGTCTCAACAGCCTACTACATGAAGTAATTATGTTCAGTGTTGTTTTGTCCTTTTTTTTTTTTTTAGCTGACTTCGCACCAGACTCGTGGATTGATCTTTTTGGGAATCACGCGAATATCTGGCTTATTATCGCCAGCGCAGCATCTCATTCTAAAAGGATGTACGTTAAAACGATTTGCTAAAAAATATAAAACTTAATTAAAGAGGGAAATAAGAAGTAAGTATTAAGACATAAAACTGACAAAAAAGTAAAATTACACTTGTTAAAACAAAGTTATTTAAAAAAAATTAAAAATGATCAAAATATTTGAGAATATTTGACGACTTTAGAGGGTTAAGAACTTGAAGTCTAAGAGAGCCATTCATGTCCAATTACATAAAAAAAGTCAAGAGGTAGATGTTTAAGGTGATTTTAGGTAATTATTACGAATTAGCGATACATAAGAAAAAATCCTTACGGCTTTGTTGGTATCTTCATTGATGTTTTCGTTAATGATGTCATGAATGATGCAAGATGTTTTAGAACTCTGTGGAAACGTTGTCAATACAAATTACAGTTTCTACAATATTAACTTTTTTCTGTTTTAGCATAGTTAAAATTCAGTAATTGATGGTATTGCTCATTACTATTAATGTATTAAAGTTAATAACTATCTATAATCATAAATTTAAACAGTTAGTCGTGTAAGGGCTAGAGGACTTGCCTTTCATGCGAGAGGTTATGAGTTCAAATCCTCGCCCGGTCATGCACCATTTACTTTCTCTTTCTGAAGCATTTTGAATGAGACGAATGAGAGCTGTTCCATGGCTCAGGACTTATGTAAAAGTTTAGGTCTCCTTCTCCTACTAGGTGGTAGGGTTAAGCCTACCCGGGTTGGTACCACTCATTGATGACTATGGTTGAAGCGACAATGAAAAATTGTCTTTGTTTTTCATCCAGCTCAGTGTAGCCATGCTAATAAAGAGAAGATCCTGGCATTGCATCTAATCCCTTCGTAAATATAGTGTATGTATGTAGTCGAGAAAAATCTAAAGGAACACACTCATATAATATTCAGAAAATAGCTAAAAGTGTGGGGATACAAAAATAGTAATTTTAAGACCAAAACTACTCACCTCGGAATAAATATTCTCGCAGATTTTCGCAATCAAATAAACTGTACAAAGTCTGAATAAAATATTAAACATTGTGTATAAAGTTAAATAAACAAATACTTCCAAAAATCGGTAATATCCTTTGACGATAGCATTCATTGTGTAGAATGAATATAAGAGTATATTTATGAAACAAGTAAATATCATAAGTGTCATCATAGTGCCAAACATTCTGTTAACAGAGTCTTTGGCTGCACAAATATCGTAATAAATGCTGCAAATGGTAATTATTTTCTGCTGGTTCGTAGGCATTCCTACATCTCTATTCAGATAGGCTGCATTGTCGATATGGTTGGTTGCTAATATGTCTCTCAGTAGCTCGTTCAAATAACGATACCTTAACTCTAGAATAGCTGTGAAGTTTGAGAATAACAATATGCATGCGGCCGGGATGTTAAAATCTACCACTTCGATACATATTTGGGACATCGATAAACGAGATGTTTCTTTTAGTGAGATTAAGCAAGTTATCAACGTTTTCATGAGCAAGGTAATGATGGAACAAAAGATGATTAACCGCAAACGAGACTTGACAGTTTTGTTGTTAACTTGCACGCCTAATTCTTGAATTCGTTCGTCGATTGTCACCAATTCTTTGTAAAGTGCGCCCAGCTCATCCCTGTCAGTAGCCATTTTAATGTATACGTAGCAGGCAAGGATGTATGAGACCAGATTTTGAATAATACTGCCAAATAATTGCAGCAACGTTTCATTATCGGGATGAGTGCCAAAAATAAGGATGTACGAGCAGTAGGATGTGACCAGCCACCACAAAGCGCAGGAATACAAGCCGAACTGGCTGGTCGAAGCTTGCACGCGGTTTCTTGGCAGATTATTGATGTTGTACACGCTGAACCCTCCATAACGAAGAAACATTCGAGTTGCACGAGTTGCGTCAATAATGTCTCCATCATCTTCCATTTTGGAAGATTATTTGGTATTTAAATTACAAATTTTAGAAACATCTGAATACAGACATCTGAATACTGTTGAGTATTCAAACCGCTGTCAAATAATGTAACATGGAGATGAAGTATTTAAACAGACGTGGCCAATATTGTAACCATCCGCACTCGTAAGATAAGAATATTATTGCATACCATATTGCTTAGGCGTGAATATGAGGCAATGCGTCGAAATAACCCCAATTTGGTGAATGCTCATTCCTCGTAAACTGACACTTCAGATATTTATTCTATTTAAACGTTTTTTATTGGTTAGATATTTAGGACTTTGTCACGCTGGGAAATGTGATCAGCTTTTACAGAAATAATCAGCGGCCGACCATGTAGCGGTATTGTTTTCCAGTTATAAAATATGTACACGGTATGTAATTATCTACACAAAACAACTTTTTTTGGTCTACTACTATATTTTTTTGAAAATAACGCTATTTTGTGTATAGTTTTGCATACGAGTTCATTTATGGGTAGGATAAAATTTTATAATCGTGATAACAAAAGTTGGAGCACAAAATATGTGCTATTTCACGTACAGCATCACCCCCGTTCGTCTTCGAATACTGGTAGCTTTAGAGGTTGGATGTGTGTAAATCAGTCAAATGGCAGTTCACTTGACCGAGTTAATGTGCGGAAAAACGTTTCAGTTATTTTTTAATATCAAAAATAAAATAATTTTAAATTGTTTTTTTTACCCGACTGCGAAAGAAGGAGGGTTATGTTTTTCGAGTGTATGTATGTATGTATATATGTATGTATGTATGTATGTATGTATGTATATTTCTTTGTCGCCCCCTGCAGCCTAAACGGCTTGATGGATTTTAGCTTGAGAGGTGTCGTTACATTCGTCTTAATTGTGAGAGTGACACTGGGTATATCAAAATCATAAAAAAAAATCATGGCTGATTTTTGGCGCCAAATTATGTGTTTTCAAATATATATTTTTCTTGAAACCTATCGAGTGGGGTATCAAACTAAAGGGTTTTTTAAAAAGGTATGCAACTTATATGTATAAATGTAATTTGGAATAAGAAATTCCAAAAACATCAAAATATTCAACGTTAAAAATTAATTCAAATGATTTTTGTTTACGCAAGCGCGCTGGTCACACCAACTCAGGTCATATACTCCTCTTTTAACTACCTCCACCTATATGGAATGTAGCTTCGGTTACATTGCATATTTATATAGTGTAACCGAAAGATAACTTTGGGATGACTATAACTGGAAGTGGTGGATCCGGGCGATAGTCAGATAGATTTTCGATATCACCATCATTGCTTTACTATCAGCATTCTGCACCTGCACAGCTCATAAATCAATACTTCCGTTGTCAATGGGTGTCACGCTGGGGAAGGTCCGCTTGTTCCACAAGAGGGCGACCCTACAGTGCCGAGATACTGTGGTGCCCAAAATCGGTATCAATCTGATAATATCTAAAAGCTTTACCAAAGATAGGAAAACTTTCCATGAAGATGTCGTCAGCCCCCTGATTAGGACCTATGTTAAATAGGGTACATAAAATATGATCGTCATCATAATATCGCTGATCTTTAACCGTGCGTCCTTGGGAGCAGTGGGAAGGAAAAGCAGGGCTTTGCCAAAGTTGGGTTTATCATCATATATCACATATTATTAAAACGTTATATTATTCAAAATAATAAACCAGGAGTTCATGTACGGATTAAATTATGAACGTTATATTTTGATGGGCTTTGGTGCAAGAAAAACAATAAACGCTCAGTTGGGATGTAACAGTTTATAAGCTCCAAGGTAACACATTCGATCGGGCGATTGTGGACCTCGGGCCCACATATATTTGCAAACGATGAATCCAGGTCTCTTTTGCCGCATCCAGTTAAAGTTCTAAACTGTGAAACTGGAACTTAACTAGCTCAATAATTAAATAAAAATGGCTTTAACAATGTTTTTGACTCACATTTAAAGCTGTCAGTCAAGAGACAACTTTCAGTCTTATGAAGTAGTGGATATAAATATTATAATCATGGTTGTTATGGAGATTATTGAATTTTAACTAACAGTTAGTTTATACATGGATGAAATCCTGTGATCAAAGCGATTACTACTGGGTCCGTCACTTGAACTGTTACTTCTATTTTCAAAATAATAATGACAGCGCGCCAAATTTTGGTGAAACGTCAATTTGTTTCATTGTTTTTAAGTGAGCGAAAAGAGCGGGAACAAATTTGAATTGTATAATAAATTTTCGCAATGGATATTAAACCTAACATTGTGATTGTTTTGTATTTGACCGGAAAATCACAACCAGTCATCGTTCGGGAGCTCCGACATTTAGATGTGAACAAAATGTTAGTGCATCGAACCATTAAGCGTTATAACCTAGCATTGCTAAACGGCATAGAGGCGGTCATTCGAAAATAGCAGTATCACATGATATGGTTCGAAAGGTAAATCCTCACCAGTGTTCTGCAAAATTTGCGAAAAGTCAGACAATACCCGACTCGAGTAATCGGCGCATACTGAAACAAAAAGAAATGCAACTGAAGCCCTACCAACAAGATACAAAAATTACAGCATCTTAGTTCAGCGCAGAAGGCAGTTCGACTACAAAAAGCTCAAGCAATGAAAGTCTTGCGTGGCGATCTGGAAAACATTGTTTTTTCTGATGAAAAAATGTTTACTGTCTAACAGTATATAAACAAACAACATTTTCGTGTTTGGCTACAGGGCAAATCCAACGAGAATTTAGACGATGGAGTTCCCGTTCGTAAGCAAGCGCCCGCTTCTGTTATGGTCTCGGCTGCAGTGACCGCAAATGGTCGCTATTCACTCGTGTTTATCGAGAAGTGCGTCAAAGTCAACCAGCAAGTGTGTGCAAAAGGTGTTAAATGAGGCGCTCATACCATGTGCACGTGTAAACAATGCAGTACGAAACGCTGGACGTTCCAACAACACTCAGGATCGTCTCAGAAAGCTCTTATCTATGGATCAAAGGAGGCTATATCGAACAATAACAATTATTGTCTTAAAATTAAATGTTTTATTGTGATATAATTTTTAACGAACCGTACTTCAATTAACTAAATAACATCATTTTCAATTGGTAACACTTCGAGTGACGGACCCTGTATATAACCACAGAATTTGAGTGTCGAACTGTTCGCTTATAAATTTAGTGTAACTGTAATCAACGATGATGAGAGGGACATTAAAAAAAAACCATATATAGGGTGTTAACGGAGATATGGTCCAAAAGCTAACCACGTATTCCTCGGTATATTTGGAGCTAAAAAGGTAGAAGATATTTTGTTGTACGACTTGAAAAAGATTTTCCCCATACATTTTAAATACCTACAAATAAAATGTATATCCTTTTTGTTTCAAATATGCCAAGGAATACGTTAACGTTTGGACCATACCTCCACTAAAACCTTGTATATATCGGCATATGATCAAAATTCGTTGAATGAGGGAATCTAATTCTATGAACTGATGACTTCATTAAAGCCTTAAAGATAACATGAAGAAAGTTTTAGAAAATGTAGTTTTGTTTTAATATCAATCAAAAAACTCTATTTGTTACACCTCGTAGTGTAGGGACACCTCGTAGTTTAGTGTAGGGAAATATTGCCTTTCATGCAAGAGGTTATGGGCTCAAATCCTCGCATCTGTTATACACCACTTTATCTTGCGAGTTGTTCATGGTTCGGAAACCATGTAAAACTGTAGGTCACCTTACCCTACTAGGTGACAGGGTTAAGCCCGCCTGGGTTGGTATCACCGCATTAGGAAAAACTATGGACGAAGTGGCAATAGATCATTGTCTGTATTTTCCACCCATGGTATCCGTGTGCAGCCGTGATTCTGTGTAAAGGAAGGTCCTGACCTGTCACCTAATTCCTTCTGGAATTTGTTGAATTAGGCTTATATCATGACGGTAGTTGTGTTACATTATCCATCCATGTCAGGTTCCATAATAATACCTAACCTTACTTTCGTTGGAATTTATTAACGTTCAGATATTTAAATGATAAATGCATGCTGTACGAAAACTAAAAATAATTTAAATAAAACAAATTATTTAAAAATATAAAAAACCCGACAGCGTAAAAAATTGTAACTTAAAATTGACTTAGTAAACGAACTGAAAAGATAGAAACAAGTTGAAAAATTAAATATTTGTTGTGATTGAATGATCATGGTTGACAGTGTTTAATATGATACTTTTAACGATTCCATCGCTAAATTTAAGAAATATGTTAAAGTTAAATATTTAACCTAAGAGAAACTCCTTCTATACAATGTCATTGTTTGTTCTGTGTGTATCACTTCACTTTATATGTAACTTTATCTGTGTTTTTTTGATTTGTTTCTCTATGTTACTCTAATGTGTTTTTTAATTACTTACTGTAGTAATGTCATCTGAACTATATAATCTGTTACCTGTGTTTTAGTGAGAAATATTTAGGATATAGGCTATTGTTATATTTATTACATTTCTTTTTTACTATGTCATTTGGTCTGTTTCTGTTTTTTCTCCATAAATAAATAAATAAATAAACACGCTCGATCAAATCTGCAGGCATGGTGCCTCGCCGAGCGTGGTTTCGCGAGGTAAGGTCAATTTGGCCTTTCTGAGTACCTTTGGTCTCAGCATAGTCACCCATACCAGTTTTTCATAAAAAAAAACAAGAATGTTGGAAGAGAATATAAAGAATAAAAATATTCCAAACGGTGGAAATCAACTTTAATGATGCATAACATAGCTAAAGAAAGGCTGGGATTCATGTATTGTATTTGTAATAAAAAGTCTATTCATAGATTACAATGGTAACAGGGTTTGTATTATCGAGTTATCTACCAATATAACACGTAGGTATTGAGCGGCTCGTAGCCTAGTGGCGCGGGGACTGGCCTAGCGTATTAGAGGCCCGGGTTCAATACCAACTTGCACCACTGTCTTTCTCTTTCAGAGTTCGATAAGTGCATTTCGTCACGAATGCGAGCTGCTCCATGGTTAGGAATCCATGTAAAACTGTAGGTCCCTTTCCCCTACTAGGTGGTAGGGTTTAAGCCCGCCCGGGTTGGTACCATCGCATTGGATGAAAAGATGGTCGAAGCGGCAATTAAAAATTGTCCCTGTTTTCCATCCAGTTCAATGTAGCCGTGCTCATAAAGGGAAGGTCCTGGCATGGCACCTAATTCCTTCGGGAATGTGGTGTATTGGGCTAATATCATAACGGTAGTTGTGTGGTATTAGCCATCCATGTCAGGTCGCATAAAAAAAGGTAAGTAAAATAATGTATCACAATTGTTAAATATTAATTTCTAAAGGAAAAATAAACAATATAATGCAGTAACAATATAAAGTAATGATAATAAACATGTAGCTAGAGAGTCTAAAGTTAGTAAAATACGACACTTACTTTACTTAAGCAAAAGAGTATATTTAAGTAAATATACTTTTTCGTACTAAGCAGGTACGTCGCTTATTCCAAGGAATGTGAAATGTATGTATGTATAATCGAACATGAAGCAAGGACACATTAATTGAAGAAGGAGCCCAGTAAAAAGAACTACTTTACGAATATACTGCAAGGCTGGACCCGAACCAGTGTAGTAGTTCTTTTTACTGGGCTCTTTCTTCAATAAATGTGTCATTGCTTCACGGTCAACATTCATTATACATACATGTCACATAGCTTGGAATAAGCGACGTACCTGCTTAGTGCGAAAAAGTATATTGACTTAAGTCAACCTAGGACTGGCTCTAGCGTCTGATGCCAAATACGATTTTGGTGATGACGGCAATATGTTTGATTGTTCAATCTTTGCAGTCAATGTCCGCAACGCAGATGAAGCGTTAAATCAATGTATTTAGGTATAATCTTAAACACTGTGTTAGTAGGAGGCATTCATTACGGGAAGAGGGACTGTAGGAGAATTCCAAATTATGGGTATTCAGCCGGTGGCGAAATTGGTAGACGCAATACCCGCGAATGGTATGTTTCGCTGGTTCGGGTCCAGCCTTGCAGTATATTCGTAAAGTCGTTCTTTTTACTGGGCTCTTTCTTCAATTAATGTGTCCTTGCTTCACGATCGATTATACATACATACATGTCACATTCCTTAGAGTATATTTATATTATGTCAGTACAAAACAAACAGAAGGATAATTTTGTGCAAGATACACCCATAAGAAGAATAAATTAGTGACTTCAGTCACAGATAAATAAATATTCCAAGGACACATGAAAAACTCCGCAATAATGTATGTTCAACTACAGGTGCTCGACTTAAACGCGCACGATAGCGCGGAATCTTCTTTGCTCCAACCGTATCAAAAGCTCTTCCATTTTCTCGCTCGATTAGGTTGTGTAAATATGTGATTTTGATCAATCTGTAAACAATCGTGAAAATATTATAATTTATACCACACACAATAACATGGTAGAAGATATTTCGTGGTTATTAGTGATGTTTGGTAATATTTGTTTTTACTTAGAGGAATTTGATGATGTTTTGTGGTGCTCGTTGTCGTTAACGAAGTCGGAAACGCTGTGAAATTAGACGAAATGAAAGAAGGAAACAAGCGAAAGCCAGGAAGATGAAAACTCTGCAAAAGATGCCAACAATGACGCAAATAAGTATGTAAAAGAGTTGGTTAAAGGAAGGAAACCGAGCCGACTTACCGAGCACCATTGAGAAGTAAAAATGTCATTAAACAATAGACTCTTAGATAGAGCTAGTAGCGAAACCCAGAAGCACGATCAAGTAGGTTAGTACTGATCCTATCACCTGAAATTAAAATCAAATCTTTCAGATATCTACCACAAAGATAGGCCACTATTATGCTTTGGAAATCTAATTTGAGAGAGCTTTGGAGCTGACTGTGCCAATCACTACAAGATTACCTAACTTGGGAACAAGCCGAAAATATGGCAGAGGCAGGATTAGCACAAGCGCGATGGTGGTACGATCACAATTTGTTAAACTTAAATATTAAAAAAAGAAGCTGTGTCTACTTTGCCATATCTAAGAGAACAAACCCAATGCCAAATGCGAGTCTACAAATGCACATATGCCACAATTTAGATCAATGTTCCAAATTCACCCCTATGCCTACAACTGTCCCATTATAAGAAAATCAAGTACCGTTAAATATCTTGGAGTTTCTATTGACGAGTCCTTGTCATGGACAGTACACATTGAAAGCGTAGCTGGAAAGTTAAGAAAACTAACATATTTTCTAAATGAACTGAGAGACATTCTGAAATTTAAATATCTAAAGATGGTATATTTCGCTCTAGTCCAAGGTCTTTTCAATTATGGAATACTTGTATGGGAGGTGCAAATAAGTCTGCAATGGATCCGCTCATAAAGGCTCAAAAGTCTGTACTTAGGGTTCTTTTTAAAAAGAAACGCATGTACCCAACCCAAAAACTGCTTGATAAAACTGAGTTTTTGGGAGTCCGCCAATTATATATCCAAACTCTAATTATTTATCACCATAAGAATACACACACCGACGTTAACCCACCTCACTCCCACAACACACGAATTGCATCACTTGCACGGCCACTTAAATTTCAAACAAAATTTGCCCAAAAAATATATTTATTTCAAGCACCTCGAATGTACAATCATAACACAGAATGGCACAATTTCTACGAAAAAAAACTCAAGCACTCGGTGTTTAGGTGGCTATTGGAAACTGGCCTGTCGAAAAGTGAGGAAGCACTGAGTAACCTTAAATAATTTTTTTTTCCTGTTTTTGTTTTTATGGAAGCACCCACAAAAGATGTAGCTTTGATTGATTCTGTCTTTATAAATATTTTATATAACGCATTATATAACATACTTACTTTTAAAGTTTTAAATGTTGTATTATATTTATGATCTGGTTGAGCATGTCTATTTATATAGTTACATACTCATATTATCTAAGTAGTGTCTTTCTTTTTTTTTATTATATATTTATATTCCATTAATTCATTAACTTTTGTTAGATTTTACATTTTTTGTTTTGTTTTTCAACAGTCTTACCTACCTTTTTTATAATTACGTTTGAAGTAGAAGAGATAGTTCACACAGCACAAGATGACATAATACACAAACTGTCCCTGAATGACTCATCTAGCCGGGATACGGACAGAGCCTAGTCCGACAGCACTATCACAACCGACCACTATGCGAACTTTAGATAATAATTGCATTGATGTTATCTTTTCCTAAACCTATATGTTGTCATGTTTACTTTAATCTTTTTGTCAATAAAATATAATGAAATACTGAAATGTTTGTCTTTAGCAAAAAACACTAAAATACAAAATGCAGATTGATTTCAGCCTGAATTTGACTGACATATGCTAATTATGAGCGCCTGTCCACTGGCATAATGCTGTGCAACATTTTTGAGATTGCCTTTGAGTTCGATCAACTCGATTGGTTTTGGTCGAGAGATTCCAGAGATATTTACGCAACCAAATGTTTACCTGCCATCTTTACATCACCACCGCGCGCGAAAAGACAGTTCCAAACCTTACAAACCATCCAATACGTCTGCGACTATGTTTGCATATGGTATGTACGGTTAGTTGGGTTGGTAACGGTGGACAGTGGGCCTCATATGTATTAGGCGCGCTAGATGGCATATCTCCTTTATTTTTATCTCTAGTTGTAACTAGTGCTCGCAATCTCGGTGGCAATTTTCGCGGCAATATTCACAAGGTACCCAAATTTTCGGAGTTTATTCTTAAATCAATCCTATTCCATCGTAAAAATGTAAACCGCAAAAATGACAGTTTCAGATTGCATTATGTTATGTAAACGATTCAAAAACGATTGTCATTACAATCATTCAAATTTTATTCCAAAAAGGTGACAAGTCGGCCTGATTCTTACCGTGCAAATAAGACCGTAGTCAACATCAAACAGTCCGTTTGCTGTAAACTTGTGATTTTGGTGCAATATTTGAAGAGATAGGTGCGACGCCTGCAAATTTACACACAACACATATCATTCTTTTTAGTTTCACCTTCTTACACTTATTCACATTGTAAAGATTTGATGCTCACCGCTTCTGTAATTGTTTCACCTAACTGCTGACTGATGATAGAATTGACAATCCCAGCTGTTCTGGAAGCCTAAAACAGACAGCTCGTTTGAAATGATATGTATGTATTATTATCAACAACATTTTGTAGCTATGTATATCTTACCTCTTCGTAAACATTGTCGAATGCATTTATCATTGCAACAACCATCCCAAAATTGACAATGATTTCTACAGTTTTGTATAAAGAAAAATAAACATAAATGTGGACGGGATCAGACCAGCCTCCAGCTACTGATTCTACTATAGCGAATGTTGCAAGTGTAACATTTAGCAATAAAATCATTATCATCAGTATTAGTTGTGTTCCGAAAGAATAATTCACTGAATTGCGTATTTGGTGAATCTGGGAGAGCATTTTGCTGACTTCATTGATTGTGTCCAAGATTCTCATTTGATGAAACACAGAGGCCCTAATAACTGCCTTTGCCGGTTTTAACCAGGCCTGTTTGTTTGTATCTCCTGCTTTATTTAAGCCTTTTAAACTGTTCAAACCGTTGTTGATACTTAGGTACTGATACGTGATAATGGTCACAAAATAATATATTTTAGCGCAGCACGTTGACATAATGTACACGCTGAAGATCATTTGGAATATTTTGTACCAATTCATACGTAAGCCCTGTGCCCAAATGCTAATTAACAACATTGAGGTATGTGCTCCGTTGGCAAGAAACGCGCAGCTTGCCATCGCAAACAGTTTCATGCGAAGGCTTTTGTAGTCAACTCTTCCTGTGCATTCCCTGATATAGGCATCCAGTTTTGTAATATCCTCCCAAAATAGCCGCTCACTGCGGATTACTGTAGTCAGATATTTGTGAAAGATCAGAACAGACGATAAGAATAGTGTCATGCGATCCCCATAGTATTTCAGGGTAGTGGAATAATATTCGTTCTTTAGCTGGTGTTTCTTGAATGATGTAGTGCAGTATATACACCAAAAATACGACAAAATACTCAGTACAGTTGAAAACACTCCGACCCAACTGATATATGAGTGTACTCTGTCGTTGGATGTGGACTTATAGTCGTAGATTTCTAATCCGCCCAATCGGTAAAGAAAGCGTAATAAACTTGTAACCTCAAGAGTATTTTCTAGTTCCTTATTTTTTAAACATTTGAGGTTTTTTCCCAAAAAAATGCTCCCCATAGTGAAATAAAGCTTAATTTTACTCTTTCAATAACACCGTTACATGTCGAGTGATAATTGCTGAATAGGCGGGTCCACACCGGACGATCCATCGCGCTCCGATCGCGCGCGGCAGCAGCGCGATCCAAAGATGCAGGCGGTGTGGACGTGCCGCGCGCGATCCATGCGCACGTATTGGAGCGCGCGCTCCCTACCTCGCGCGATCCGTGTGCGGTCGGTTTTTGTGCCAGCCTCAAAGGTGCCTCAGTTGCGTGATGCGCGCGGTGTGGACGGTTGTGTTGGTTCGCGCGATCCACCTCGCCATGGACATCTCAGAAAGTCGCCGTTTGATATCGCTTTATAAAGAATTTAAATGTTTATGGGATCCCAAAGATTCTAATTACACCAATAGAGGTGTTAGAGATGATGCTTGGTGTCAGATTTCTCGTGAAATGGGGAATAAGTCGATCGAGAACCTAAAGAAAAAAATGCGATCTCTGGCGGGAGGCTACAGAAGGGAGAAATACAGAGAGAAGCAAAGCCGTATAACTGGATCCGGTAAGAAAACAAAGCTACTTTTTATCTGTAGGTATTAAAATTATATATTTTATTATAAGTAATTACATCATAATATTTACTGTGGATTTCACGTGATTTCGCTTTTTACATTTAAGCTGTTAGAAATACACGTGGTTATTTTAATGAGTAACTTGTTTATTTCAGGTGCTCAAGATACATATAAATCAAAGTGGTTTGCGTATGATGACTTCGACTTTATGGCGGATAAAAATGAACCCGGAACCACACGCGATACATTGGAACATGTGAGCTATTAGTTTACTGATATTCATTTTGCCAAACTATTGTATGGTTTGTAACAAAGTGTCTTGCTAAGTGGGACCGTATTGTAGTGGCATTTTCTGTTGCTCTTCTTGGTACGACGGCCATCGGTTGTAGCGATTGTGATGGCGGTTCATTTCGCCAGCTTCCAGGTATTACATCTCCATTCTCCTGTACTGTATCAAACGTTCCTGGCGATATAAAGTTAGGATTACTGCGTAAGTAGTTATATAGATGAACCGTTGCCAGCACGACTTTAGTCGCAGTTTCTGGTTCCAAAAGCATAGGTTTACGCAGGACTCTGTAGACAGAACTAAGTACTCCAAACGCGTTTTCAACTACTCTACGTGCTCTTGACAGTCGGTAGTTGAAAATTCTTTCACAAGAACCCCTTTCCCGTGTACCATCGTATGGTTTCATAGTATAATCATTAAGCTGAAAAGCTTTATCACCTAGTATATAATAGGGTACCTCAATTTTATAGGGAACTTGCAATATCTCCGGTGGAGGAATATTTAGCTCTTTTTTTTCAAGTTTTTTATATAAATTTGTGCTTTTGAACACGCCTCCATCTGATATTCTGCCTTTAGTCCCAACATTCACATACAGGAACCTATAATTTGCATCTACTAATGCAAAAAGAACAATACTAGGAAATAATTTGTAATTATCAAAGTCGTTGCCACTATTAAAAGGCGATTGTATAGCGACGTGTTTGCCGTCCATCGCTCCTATCACGTGTGGGAAATTCCACTTATTCTCGAATTGCTGAGAAACTGTACGCCATTCTTCTTTAGTTGACGGCACCTGAAAATAAAGGAGATCTTAATTATAATATAAAGCTGAAAATAAGAATAAGCAGTAAATAGTAATAATAATTGTTGTTACAGGTAGAATCTGATACGACTAAAGGGGAACTTGAAGTTAATACTACAGTGAGCGAAAACGAGAACAGTAACATTACTAGTGACACACAACCGGAGAGAGCCAACCACCACACAGATCAGAGTAGAGAGCAGAATGATCAGAATGCACAATCCAGTGTCCAAACAACAAACAAAAGAACAAAAAAAAGAAAGAAAACGACTTCTAATAATGCAGATGACATATCAGATGAAACTCTTTCAGAGGCTTTCCAACTTCTGCAACAATGTGCTCAGCCACCACAACCGGAAACTGATTCTTACATTGCTTTCGGGCAGTATATATCTACTGAATTGCGGAAATATGATGCAGTAACATTAGTTAATGTCAAAAATGCTATATGCCAAGTTATTTTTCAAGCTGACACAGGAAGATATGGGGATAGCAATTATGGATATTACACTAATTCATACCCTGGCACACCAATAGCATCCACTTCATCACAGTCCCAGTCTCTACAACCTCAAAATTATCCAGCTCCAATTCCGCAGACATCACCGTCTGCTCATCTAGCCTCCAATTCATCGCAGTCCCAGTTTCTGAAACCTCAGGATTATTCACTTCCACAGTCACCACCGAATTAAATAAGTACCTACCTATATCATGTTTTCAAAAAATAATTAATAATTGTAAACATGTTACTTCTTTAAATTATGATTGTAATACACTACTTTTTTATTGAGTAATAAAGTATGGTTTTACTTACCTTTACATAATCATTTAACAGGTCAATGATGGCTTCACAAACTTCAGGAATAATTATCGATATAGACTGTTTGGAAATGCGGAACAGATACTGCAAACTGACGTACGAATCTCCAGTTGCTAAAAATCTCAATGTTAGTAATAATCTTTCCTTCACAGTAATGGCATCTCTATAATTTGTATCATTCTTTCTTAGCTTGTTATTTAATAATGAACACAATATCTCAAATTGATTAGCATTCATTCTTGCAAAATTGTGTTCAACTTTATCTGACACTAACTCTGCGTACAGCTGAGTCCCAGATTCCAAGCGATTTTTGTAAATTTGTTTCACCCAAAACCGTCGTTTTCTTTTTTGTGATTTTTTGCGCAAGCATTTAAGCAAAATAAAAGTTACTGCTGCAACGGCAAGACGCCGCCGTTGTACGTGTGACTCCATATCGTACAAGAGTTAGACTGGCTGAATCACGGATCGCCTTAGGATCGCTTGGAGCGCATATTTGGGATCGCAAGTTTCCAAGAGTGGATCGGCATAACACGATCCACGATCCACGCTCCGCGATCCTGGATCGCGGATCGCGGGATCGATGGATCGTCCGGTGTGGACCCGCCTATTGGCTAAACACACTTTATCGAGTAACGTAAAATACACCGCCGATAGATGTTATCTCAATTCAAATATGTGTACGTAACTCATATATTTTATAGTCAGCAGCAGCAATATTAGTCGCATTAAATTGTATCACAAGATCCATATCGATGTATTGCTCTGAAGCCCAAATCTAAATAAAAACATGTGAAGATAAACATTTTAAAACGTAAAATAATCATTTGAAAATTTTCATTTCTACAAGGCATGCATTTTATCACTTTTCGTTCACATATTTACCGCAAATTGTTAATATAGAACCATACAGCGTTCGAATTTATTTTAATTTAGAAGCTCAATAAAAAGAAAGAATTCTATCATCCGCTCGCCTCCGTCACCGTCTCCATCTCTATCAATCTCAATCTTAATTATCCTTTCTACTTTCAAAATCCATTCTCTGCCTGGAGAATGTTCTATGAAGTTGCATAACATCATCTCTCAACAGTCAGGAAATTCACCGTCGATATGTGGTTTTTTAACCCTACGCTTAATACGCTTAATAACACGCTTAATACACGACGGATGGGCACTGCATTTTTTATACTTTAAATTCGAGAACCATCTAAATAGCGATGCAGGTTGTATCTACCCTAAGTTGTCTGCAATTTATCATCATGCTGAAATACCAGTCGGATGAGCAATGGGGTTTAGTACTTATAAAAGATGATAAAATGACGGATGCTAACAAAAGAACCTTCATGGTGATAACCAAACACATCACGCCATTTTTGCACACCGAACCATGTACGGTAAGCCGTATTCTTAGTGGAACAGGCATTGACATAAATACTAACTAACTAAATAATAAGAACAGGCACCGTGCAATCTGGGAAAATATTGCTAAAAAATGTTTTTGTTATGTTACTGGACATGGATGGCTAATACCGAACTAACCGTCAGATATTAGCCTAACACACCACGTGGGCACTAGGTGCCGTGCCAGGACCTTCCCTATATTGCTCGCCTACATTGAACTGGTTGGAAAACACGGACGGACAACTTTCATCGCCGCTTCGACCATCATTCATTCAATGCGATGGTACCAACCCGGGCGGGATTAACCTTACCACCTAGTAAGTAAGGAAGGCCAGCCTCAACGGTTGAAAATGGTCACCAATCCAGAACCTAAACGCACTCAGAGGTGCTCCCCAGCTTATCGATTCGCAAGGCGTCGCACACTGAGCTCCCGAGGCTGACAAGGCCTTGCGTGTTCCCTCTACGTTTGTCAGGCACTGTAGACTGGCCAGTTGCAGAAGATATATGCCTCGGTAGCTTCCTCCGCCAGTGTTCAACAATTTTATCGGTGGCTCCATCAACTTGCCCCTTGCTATTAGGTTGAGTTTCCAAGTACACCACGGTGTAGGCGAAAGAAGCCATAGGAGAATGCCCAAATACAGACCACTTAGAAGTCATTCGTGTCTTGTATTGACACACATTGGATAATTTATATTTATTATTAAAACATATTTTAACCTATCTGAATCCACATTTTTCACGCCTGGTTACTCGTTAAATAATTAAAAGTAATCATTTACAATGACTTCTTTTCCTACAAACAATATTAATAAGACAAGGACACAGCATCGCATAGTATTCCGGGAGATCACGACATTTTTGGTCACGATAAGGTAAATGGCTGATTCTGGGTTCTCATGTTAGAGACCAACCCTCTGATGCTAAATATGTCGGTCTGCCCGTCCCAAGTGGTTGCGTTTTCTAGATTGGCTATATAAAATAGATGCTGGTATGTACCTGCTGATGAATATACTGATTATCTGGAAACATTGATACCTATTAATTATACAACAATAACCAGACGGTTACTTAATTAAATACTTAAATATACCTAAAGTTATATCTGTAACCTAAATAGCCTATAACTACTAAATGCAACCAAAGATTTGTTCAGTTTTTGTATTGCTAAGCAAGTATGTGTTGATACTTTCATGCTTCGTCATTTGCATCCATTTACCTTATCATATGTATTTTTTGTCACCATAACTAATTTTTCAGGCGACTTATCTACGTAACGCAACCACTTGGAACAGGCAGAGTGACACATTTAGCTTCAGAGGGTTTCACTTAATCCCGTGAACCCAGTTTCAGCCATTTAAGTTATCGTTACCATTTTTGTCGCGACCTCCTAGTCTATAGTACTTCCGTTGTCACAAAACGTGTTCGGGTAGCCTGTCATACTGATAGATGTGATAGACCAATGTGATAGATGTTCTTAAAAACCCTAAATTAAATAATAATTGATAACGATTTTGTGAGTGATAAAAACTTGTGAGTGAAATCAACGAATTATATTCGTTAATGTCTTGAATTAAGATTACTGGCTGATACGGGTTTTTCCACTCATAGCCAGATCTAACTGACTCATCTTCAGCAAACCTTTTAACCTGCACTCATATGTACCTACACCTTATTCATAATTTCAACCAGTCAATTTAATAATAAAAGAATATAACTTCATTTCAATATTTCCCATCCAGTTCAATGTAGCCGAGCAATATAAGGAAGGTCCTCGAATGGCACCTAGTTCCCATGCGGTGTTAGGCAAACGTTCAGTTTGGTGTTAGCCATCCATGTCTGGTTACATAAAAAAAAAACATAAACCTATCAAATAAGGCACATCAGGAATATTCCAGTGTGTACGTAAACTGCAATAAGTAAACAATTAATTTATTAACGGTTTTTATTTGAACTGGCGTCACAGCTAAAACTGGGCTCGAGTTTTGCATTCGAAATTGAAAATGAATTATTTTCGCGAATGTGACATCGCGCCCCCCTCCCTCCCCCCTCCTCACCCCCGCCGGCGTAGCTCAGAGCGTTTCCAATTTATCAGCACTCTGTACAGAATCACCAGCGGTGGATTTAATTAGCTGCGCGCGGAGCGGGCACGCGCCAGCGCCGCGCCGCTCCCGTTTGCCGAATGCTGGGTGTGCGTACATTTTACGTTTTTTATTTGTGAATAGATTAATGTGGCGAGGATAATGTCTATACAGGTGAATTTTTCAATTGGGTCCAAAAACGAAATTTTTAGAAAAAAATAGCGAAAAAACACTCAACGTAGTCAAGAGGCCGATTTTGATAAACAATCAAACTGCATTATTAAATTTTTGAAAAAAACATTTTCTAGCCGGAAATCGAACTAGTTGATTTTGAGATAAATAACGCATTCTGTATTATTGCACCAGTAAATCGTGTCGCTTATACGGAATAAATCCTGTCAATTAATATTATACGGCAAACTAAAGGAAAGAGCAGTTTTTTAATAAAATTAATATCATTCATGACCCATACCTTCACTAATCAAAGTGCTCGCAATGAAACTAAATAGATCCTGGACTAGAGGATCGTACCACCTACATTTAGCATCACAAAATCGTGTTCTTATTTCAAAATTGTATTTTCTCTTCGCGGTTATAAGACGAAGCAAAAAATCATTTAGACAATTTGATTAGTGATGATATGGGTACCTAATGGGTAATTTTTATCAGATTTTTTTTATGTATTTAATGGATCCGACATTACCGTTATCTCATTAATTTAAGCTTCCGACGAATGTCACGACAAATACTTTTTAGGATTTTATTTAAAAATCTGATTACAATGCTTCGAGTGTAGATGTCGCTGAAGCTCAAATTAATTTTAATCAGTTATAAAAATCAACACTTTCCTTTAGTTTGCCGCATAACATTGCTTCACAAGATTGTTTCCTTATAAGTGACAGTTTTGACCGGTGCAATAATACAGGATACTTTATTTTTCTCAAAAACAACGATTTCTATTCCCGGCTAGGAAAACGATGTTTAGGGTTCCGTACCCAAAGGGTGCCAACGGAACCCTATTACTAAGCCTCCGCTGTCCATCCGTCCGTCCGTCCGGCCGTCCGTCCGTTCGTCCGTCCGTCTGTCACAGGGCTGTATCTCAGTAACCGTAACAGATAGACAGCTGAAATTTTCACAGAGTGTGTATTTATTTTGCCGCTATAACAACAAATAGGTAAGATAAAAAAAAATACAACAACAAAAGTGATTTTTAGTATTAATTATTTTACGATGGTACGGAACCCTTCGTGTTCGAGTCCGACTCGCACTTGGCCGGTTTTTTCCTAAAATGTAATAATTCGGTTTAAATTTTTATCAAAATCGGCCTCATGACTCCTTTAAGTGTTTTACGCTACTTCTTATAGTTTCGGATTCCCTGATCCCCGGATCGAAGGCCCTGAAGGCGCATTGGAAAATTCATCTGTATATTAATGGCAACGATTTCATATTTAACTATTTTATATGTATATCAGGGAGTGGATTTCACCCACATGCTGAGACGGCAAGAAGGCCTCCAGCGGTTCCCACGGACGATTCGGCATGGGTGGGAATAGCATCTTCCTTTTCTTATAATCTCACGGAAATTGGGCATTAGGAGCGCTATGACAAAATGGTCACCATTATGAGTGCCCGGGACGGATGTTGTCATACCCCCTTCAAGCGACAGTAGCTGCGCAAAAACCAAATCTGACAAAGTTTTGATTGTCCTGTTAATTATATCTACAAATAAATCTGCTGCATCTTATAAATTCACACGACGATGGTAAATTATGATAAAAAACCGGCCAAGTGCGAGTCGGACTCGCACACGAAGGGTTCCGTACCATTAACACCGAAAAATCACGTTTTTCGTATGCCTCCCCTTTAATTTTTATTATTTTTTTATATTACCTATTTGTTGTTATAGCGGCAAAATAAATACAAACTCTGTGAAAATTTCAGCTGCCTACCTATTACGGTTCATGAGATACAGCCCTGTGACAGACGGACGGACGGACAGCGGAGGCTTAGTAATAGGGTTCCGTTTTCACCCTTTGGGTACGAAACCCTAAAAATGATAATCAATAACATCTCTTCTATATTGAGCGGCTCGTAGCCTAGTGGCGCGGGGACTGTTCGATCTTACCAGAGGTCTGGGTTCAAATAATCGCCCCGATCATGCGCCACTGTCTTTTTCTGAGTTGGATAAGTGCATTTTGCACGAATGCGAGCTGCTCTATGGTTCGGAATCCACGTAAAACTTTAAGTCTTCTTTCCCTACTAGGCGGTAGGGTTTAAGCCCGCCCGGGTTGGCACCATCGCATTAGAAGAAAAGATGGTTAAAGAGGCAATCCAAAAATTGCCTCTATTGTAATAATATATTGTAAAATCTATTCTAATGTAGACGTGGCCATACACGGAAGGTCCTGGTATAGCACCGAATTCCTTCGGGAATGTGGTGTATTAGGCCATCATCGTAACGGTATTTGTGTGGTATTAGCCATCCATGTCAGGTTGCATAAAAAATGCATTATACAAGTGGCAGCAGCAAACAAGGGAGATCTAGACGAACTCGTTAGGTCACAGTTTTAACTGACTTCAAAAAAAAGGAGGAGGTTCTGAATTCGTCGGATTTTTTTTTTTTACGCCTGGATAATGTGTAGTCGTCCATGCCAGAAGAGGTGCTGTTCAAAGATCCCTTTAGAGTTTTATGTGGTGTTAATAAACTCCTGCTTCAACGACCTACTTACAGTAATTTGCATGAACTTTTTAAACAATACATCCTTCAAAATCCTTCTGAGATAAAGGTCCCTGCCAAGGACTGAGATCCTCCCTCTCCGTGCTGCCGAGTCACGCGATAGGCAAATTAATACTAGGGCTCTATTCTCGATTTTTTTTTATTTATTCAGGAATCAAACAGTTACACAAAACATACAAATAAAAAAATACGTAAAAATATTTTTTTTACATTTATATAGAGGTCGAAAGAGAATGCGAACATAAAGATCGGTGAAGATACATTGATAGAAATATAAAATGGACACCTTCGCAGTTTTGTGTCCCGCGACCAGTCATTAAGAGCCTAACGATCTCGTGCCGGCGTCAGGTAGACGGAGGCCATCAAGTTGACTTCTAATCCCCAGAGTCTAGTTCGGATCGAGGACTCGCTGTCATCCGATTAAGGCGACTGGCATGAACCTCTATAAAACGTTACAAGCCAGTTCAACATAGAAACGATATCGAAATGGCGGCTTCTAATTGCGAATCTCATGCTATCTCGCTCCCACTTTATCGCTATCTATACTCACACAGTGCAACTCAACTCATAATTCGCAACTCTAATTAATTAGTAAATCTAACCGAATTAGATGCGCATTGTCTGCTTTGTGGACTTGTTGTATCATTCTCATCACTTTTTAGGGTTCCGTACCCGAAGGGTGAAAATGGAACCCTATTACTAAGCCTCCGCCGTCCGTCCGTATATCCGACCGGCCGGTCCGTCCGTCCGTCTGTCACAGGGCAGGCAGCTGAAATGTTCACAGAGTGTGTATTTATTTTGCCGCTATAACAACAAATAGGTGAAATAAAAAAAATTTAAAAATAAAGGCCATTCAAAAAACGTTACTTTTTTGTGTTAAATACTCCTTCGTGTGCTAGTCCGACTCGCACTTGGCCGGTTTTTTTTCTCTAAAAGCGCAATAACACGATTTTGTGTGGTGTCCGCGAATAAGTTAGTCCCTTCGGGAAGGGCACTCTTAACTTACAAAAACATACACTTCAAAAGCTCTGAGCAAACAAAATGTTTGCTTAGCGCAATATAATTCTTACCCTCGTTATATTTACATGTTATTTGCCGTAGAGTAGATTCGTCAACAATTACGGTGTAACATTATTACCATCTATTCATACTAAATATAACTATTCATATTCAACCAATCAGGTATTGTACAGAAAATTACTTACAAAATTATCAAATCTACCAATTTCTGTAAATCAATATAATTTCATCAATAAACTTTGTAGCATTATATGTACGTGCCTCGCAAAGATGTATGTTTGTAGAATAATCGAAAAAAGAATTCGCGGGAAAAGGGAACCTCCGCTGGTTCTTTTAAACGCCTTTTAACACGGCGGCCGTGCGGGAACAAGCGTAATGGACAATATAATTTTAACAGCAACCAAGCCTCTGAGCCGATACAAACTTGTTATTTAATTAATTAAAAAAATAGAAAGTTTTTTTGCAAGAAATCCATTCAAATTTTCTCGTACTTACAATGATGGTTCCCTATTTGAAATATTTAGGATTATATCTTTAAAATTAATGTCAAATCAAAGTTTAATTTATTGTTAATTTTGATATTATTTTCTTCCGAGCAAAGTTTAACTTATCATGTATCAGGTTCTTGA
Organism: Incurvaria masculella; assembly: GCA_946894095.1. Taxonomy (NCBI): domain Eukaryota; kingdom Metazoa; phylum Arthropoda; class Insecta; order Lepidoptera; family Incurvariidae; genus Incurvaria; species Incurvaria masculella. Next base: position 1,522,004 of record OX335650.1, on the reverse strand, counting down.
ATTCGATTCAGAATAACCTCTTTTTCCATGCATATTTTTCGCTGATCGCTTTGATTTGTAGTCCCAAACTTACATGAACAAAAGACTACAAGGTTTACTTTCCATATTCCTCTTATTTATTAATTTATTAATTTATAATTATTTATTAAGGCATGCTCACAGTGCATTTCCATAACAATAGAAAAATAATATAAATGAAAATAACACCAATTACGAGCTCACACAGCTGGAACTTGATAGTACTATGTCATCTCTGCCTACCCCTTCGAGGATGCGAATGTATGGATGCTGTCCCACAGAGCCACTATAACACATCTTGGTTTCCGATCTTTATTTCTGGTCCAGACTATGCAAAGATCGCTATCAGAAGATTGCTCATATCCGTCGAACCCCGAGCGGGATGGATAAAACATCTGATGACATCTGATGCTGGGAACATATTGCGGCTCATGTTGGTCCAATGTTAAACCAAATATCGGTTGAAGCGGCTTTACAATGATTAAATTATTATTATTACTAGCGGCTTTAGGCCTCGCGATTCCGTCTTTTTTAACATTTTTCAAAATATTAAAAATAAAAAATAAACATATTTTAAAATCTGCGAAAAACATTGTGAAAAATCTGACACTTGGTCGCCAATAAAATCAACTCTTGCCTAAGCGAGCCGATATCTAAAGTTGTTAATATTACAGCCATATACACTCAATCACTATAACATTACTTTAAAACTATGAGTTTTTTTATCTTAGTGCCACCCACTGCAGGGATTTAGCCTCTCTTGACCGCATTATAGGTCTTAAGGTTTGGTCATTTAAAAATCTCCCCTGGTGACCAACCATCTGGGAGAGTATCAATAGATATATTCGTAACATAGGTTGTCCATTTTCCTAGCACAATACATACACATTATTATTACAACACCTACCAATTGAAAATAAAAATATGTTCGTGAAAAAATGTACATATACCTTGATTTCTTATGTGAAAATGTATTCTTTTCCTTTTTCTCTTTCATATTTTTATTTTTATTTATGCAGAGTAATTTTTACAAAATATCAAACACAAAAAAGTTTTCGAGTTTTTGTAATATGATAACATAAGTACGAGTCTACGAGTCTGGCATAGCACCTAGTTCCCTTAGTTGTGTTAGGCTAATATCTGAAGTTCAGTTTGGTATTAGCCATCCATGCCCAGTTACAAAAAAAAACTCATCGCTCCACTGTTACTACCTAACCTATATTGCGGAGAGCAACTTCTTGCAGTAGAAATTAGGTGTGAGAATCCACTGTTCCTGAAATGTGTTTCTCTCTCGCATCGCCAGGGTATCACTCATAACTTAATTCTGTTGGTATTCCAACGTAGGAATCACAACCTTGATATATATATCCCAAAATTCAGCTCGTATTGTGCCTCGAACAGGGTGGTTTCGCGAGGTGAGGTGAATTTGGCTGTTCTTAAGCACTTTGTGGATTTATGTTCGACGTTATTCGTCAGGAGTGTGGACTTGCTACGAGAAATCAATTAAAGTGTGCGCCTTCTGAAGCGGACGTGCTTATACGTGTAGTTTTGTTGGAGATAAAACGAATAGTTTTTAAGTTAATTAGTTTGCAGATATATTTCAGGCAGTACGCCGTCGATTATTTAAGGATGATTTATGGAACTCGACATGAATGGCTAATCTCACACCCACCGTCATGATATGAGGCCAACGCACCGCATTCCTGAAGAGATTAGGTGCCATACCAAGACCTTCCCTTCAGGAGCACGGCTACATTGAACTTGATGGATAACACGGACAATTTTTCATTGCCGTTCAGACCATCTTTGATCCGATGCGTTGGTACCAACTTGAGCGGGCTTAACCTTACCATCTAGTAGGGGAAAAGGACATGAAGTTTTACATGGATTCCGAATTCATAACAAAATGCATTTAGATTCTTTATTTACTATTACATTCATCATGTCTGTTTATATTATTTACGACCACTGAAAGTTGGCATTTCAAATTATGACTAAATAATTTCTATGATATTTATATATATTGTAGACGATTTCTCACACATTTAGTATTGACTGTGCTGAACACAAAATCCTCAAAGTTTCATTTTTTTACTATTTATTTATCGATCGAGTAGTATTGAAACGAATAATTTTAAATATAAAGACTCATAATTATAAACACATAATAACAAACTTCGATCAGCTTGCTAGGAGTTGCTTGCATTTAGAGAAAAATTCTTAAAAAAATCCGCAAACATTAAGGGCTTTTAAATGATTGCTAATTTTTAAAGCGTTTCAGATTGATTGGAAGTCATATCAAAAATGGAAATACTTAGGATAATTTAGTCATACTCTTAAGATTCGTCAATCATTTAATTGCACATTTCAATATTCCCTGTACAGTGTTTCTTCTTTCTGAAAGTAGCCACTTTAAAATGTAATATAGGTACGTAGGTATTTCTCAAATGAGCAACCACAATGTTACAATCTAGTATATGACGCTTCGTTTCAATCCGATAGCAAGAATTTTTAAACAGACTCGATGGCCATATTAACATTATTACATAACATTGTTTCAAATAAAAACAAGTTTTTGAGGATCATTCAAGCATTCAACGCTGCAACTTTTGCTGCATTTTACTGAAATTAAGTAATCATGACGAAATATCATCAAAAGCCAATACTTTTAGTGAAGAAAGCAGCTAGTTTGCTTTCAAACAAAATTTCTCACATATTTAGTGTTGACAGTGCAGAAAATATTCTCGAAGCTACACATTTCTTACGACTTATTTATAGATCGAGTGGTGTTGAAACACATCATTTTAAATATCTCCCAAGCAACCAAGTAGAAACTGCTCTCAGCCTAATGGGAATCGCTTCTATGGCGTGTCTTGTATCGCTTTATTTTTTTTGCACCTACATCGTCCTAACGGAAAAACAATCCGTTCAGAGAATGCTATTTGCAACGAACATCAATTATTTAGGAGAGTACCTGCACGCCTTCATTGACTCGATTTTGATAATCTACGTGGCCATGTTTTCCACTCGCGGCAGCGGTGATCGTGTATTCTGGGAGGAAATATCTAAACTGGATGCGTCAATCCAACAGCACGGCAAAAGCATTGCCTACAAGAGCCTCACAGTAAAATCCTACGTGATCACTGCCTGCCAGTTCATCGCATTTGGAACAGTCTACATGACGATCTGTATTATTGTCTGGGGACAAGGTTTCGAGATGCCATTGAGCAAAATATTCCAACAGATGTACAGCACGTACATTATGTCAATATGCGTCACGAAGATATATTACTTCACTGATATTCTCAGCAGCCGGTATCGCTGTATTAATACATTTTTGGAAGACATTGTCGATAGGAAGGAGAATTATAACAGCAAACAAACATTTGATCCCCCGGCCGTCATGAACACCCATGGTCATACCACAAAGCATTTAGACAAGATATACGCAGTCGGAAAATTCTTTTCCAAAATTCACATGCTGAAAATCGAACTAAACAGGCAACTTGGGACAATTTTAATCCTCGGATTACTGACCCCTTTTATCTCTTTGACAATAAATGTATATTATTTAATAGAGTTTTTTTCCCAAAGTCGGACACCCTCACTTCAAGTGTATGTTTTCGTAATGTACAGGATGGAAAGCATCTTATCATTTTCTATTTTTATTTTTGTCATTCCGTACGCATTTGAAAGAATTTACGCTGAGGTGAGATATTGGAAGATATTGTTTATTAAATAGATATTTAAAATTGCACTGGTTAAACAAAAATACTTAAATGATTCAGTATGTACATATATAATGTTCGCTGTTTGTATTTTTTAGACTGCAGAAACAGCGCGCATAGTTCATTCCATTAGAATCCGGCGATCCGAGCAAGTAAATGTAACGGCGGTGAGCTTTGACATTTAATCATGATTATTAATATTTATGTTTCATAATTAAGATCCGGTATTTAAATAATATATGTTTGTATTTTTATTAGAGTCAATTTATTCATGCGAACATTACTGGGATACTCCATTAGCAGCACAAGTTGTAATGGGTTTGGGTTGCACACGGTGATCCTCGGTCTCCGTGGGGTTGCAGTATAGATTCTACACCGAAAGCGCAAGCTGTAATATGCATCGGTTTCCGACATTTGCCACACCTGGCGCTTAAGATACATCACTTGCAGAACAAGTTGTAATATGTGTGCGTTGCAGGCGCCACACCTGGCACTGTAGACACTACACCAGCCGCACAAGTTGTAATATGTGTGGGTTGCAGGCGTGAAACCTGGAATTACAGTTTTTTTTTTATGCAACCTGACATGGGTGGCTAATACCACACAACTACCGATATGATATTAGCCCAATTAAACCACATTCCAAAAGGAATTCGATGCCATGCCAGGACCTTCCTTTTATGAGCACGGCTACATTGAACTGGATGGAAAACACGGACAATTTTTAATTGCCGCTTCGACCATCTTTATATCCAATGCGATGGTACCAACCCGGGCGGGCTTAAACCCTACCACCTAGTAGGTAGGGGACCTACAGTTTTACATGGATTCCGAACCATGGAGCAGCTCGCATTCCTGACGAAATACACTTATCGAACTCGGAAAGAGAAAGACAGTGGTGCATGTCGGAATTGAACCCAGACCTCTGGTACGCTAGGCCACTCCCCGCGCCACTAGGCTACGAGCCGCTAGATACTATACCTGCAGCACAAGTTTTGTAGGTTGCAGGCATGAAACCTGGCATTACAGATACTACACTTGCAGCACAAGTTGTAATATTTGTAGGTTGCAGGCGTGAAACCTGGCATTACAGATACTACACCTGCAGCACAAGTTGTAATATGTGTGCTTTGCAGGCGTGAAATCTGGCGTTACATTTACTACACAGGCAGCATACGTTGTAATATATATATGTTACAGGCCTCACACCTGGCATTGCAGCTTCTTCATCAGCAGCACAAATTTACGTCCAACGGATTATTTGACATTGAATATGGTCTTATTTGCTCGGTGAGATTAAATTATAATGCTCTACTATATTTATTGCAATTCCTATATGCTAAACTATTTTTATATATGTGATTTTGTATTTATTACTGAAGTCTATACCATAAGCTGTTGGAAAAATCAGACATTGATCTTATTTTAGAGTCAAGCAAAAATATTGAAATCGTTCATTTAATTTCATGTATTTAAACATTTTGGTAGTGAAACTACACTAAGTAACGTCACAAAGATCCACGGATTCAATCAACCCAGTAAAGAAGAACCAACAAAGAAACTTCACGGGCTTATACAACATTTGTTTTCGTCCACAATTATGGAATACACAATTAGATATAAATGCTCCTGCCAAACCTTTCCATTGTTAGTTATAAGTAATTTAACCCTCAGGTTAAATTACTTATAACTAACAACGTTACTAGTTTAATAATATAAATTAATGTAATTTATAGAATTACAAATATTATTTGGTGTAAAAGTTTCTTGGTAAGAGGTGGGAAGCGATGCATTCACTCAGTTGACTGGTGAGTGGGCTCAAAAGTCAGCGTCCATGTTCCCTTAAATCTTTACACCACCTGTTACCACAGATTCAATTCTGCAGTGCTGCAAAGCTTTTGGTAGTCAAACTCGAGTCGTATTCACTACGTATAATATTCACAACGAATAATAGTATTTTTTTCCAAAATATGAAACGTTGTGACTATTAGACGTTCTGCATGATGCAAAGAGTTGATTTTATTTTTAAACTCATGCACAAGGTATAACATTATACGTTGTGACTATTATACGTTATGCATGGAGAAATAAGTAATTTTATTTTTTTAAATTCTTCATGCACTACGTATAAGATTATACGATCTGCCGATTATACGTTGTGCATGGTATTAAAATTTTGTTAAAATATGACATTATACGATCTGCATATTAGACGTTCTGCCGTTCCCCCGTCAAACTCCACTAAGTTACGCCACAAACTAATAGATCCTCTTTTTGAACGTTTTAATGAGCTTGTCCATATTTATATTACAGGTTCTGGGTGGCCTGGCAACATATACAGCCGTGCTGGTAAATTTCACGACCGACGACGAAACGTAGCTTACAGAAATGTGTATCTTGTTTTATATTTTTCAAACTTGAATTTCAACAATTGCAAGTGTTATTTATTGTGGGTAGAGATTTTTAAATTGAAATAAAAATATCAATAGGTATCAAAATAGGTATGACATTGATTAAACTTTTATCTTATAACCTGTTTTGTATGCAAACATATGGTTTCCAGTCCCTACTACGAACGGTATCGCCTGTCAAACATATTGTATGACATACTAGCTGAGGTACCCGGCTCCGCTCGGGTCAATGTCGTTTTTGACTGATTGCGGGCTGGCCAAGTTCAGCCTGCGTTTGCAATGTAAGCGGAAAAATTTTAATTATTTACCACATCACATTAGAAACCTCAAAAATAACAGTATTTCTCCATTATTTAATAGATGTTATTATACGTATAAACCTTTCTCTTCAATCACTCTATCTATTAAAAAACCGCATCAAAATCCGTTGCGTAGTTTTAAAGATTTAAGCATACATAGGGATATAGGGACAGAGAAAGCGACTTTGTTTTATACTATGTAGTGATGATGATGACAGATTGTATCGACATCGCTTTCGATACAACTGTTAAACGCACAAAATGGGAACTAGGCGCCTTACTTACTAAGTGATACAAATAATGTAGGTTCATGACTTACTAGGGGATAGGGCAACCCGGACGTCCGGGTAGGTACCATGGCATTGAATGAACGATGGTGGAAGTGACAGTGAAAATTGTCCATGTGTTCCATCCATTTTAATGTAGCCGTGCAATCTACGCAAGATCCAGACATGGCATCTTGTTCCCATGTTGTGACAGTAGGTTCGGTGTAAGCCTCCATGTCCAGTTCGATAAAAATGCTTAAGGTGGCCCATCCCGCTCAATTCCCCATACAAACGGGTAAAGAAGATCACGCCCATATTTCTTGTCAGAAATCCCAAATTTTGCTCAAAATAGCTTTATTTGATCGAACTAGATGTCTGATTACCGTTGGCATTGTAAAATGGTGATTGGTTTCTAAGTTCGTCCGAAAGTTCGATTTTTCGCGTGTTTTATACAACAACTTTGGAGGTGGATTACGCAATGATAAAGTAAGAACATCTTAAAAAGGTTAGTCATCAGACATTGCTTATTTAATCATGATTTATAATCAATTTGGTTTTTGTTAGATTTTTGACTACAGCGGTCGTGGTTTACTTTTAGCTATAAGTCGTTTTGTAATTAAAATTTTCGTTAATCTTACCAAATCATGCACTATGCACATTGTCTTTTTTGTGGACATGTTGCATCTTCATCACGGAGCCTGTCTTTTTCTTTGAAAGAGAGAAGATCCCAGAGCGCAACAGCACGATTTTGTACCGTGCCCGCGAATGAGTTAGTCCCGCCGGCTTGGGCCACCTTAAAATATAATCTAAAAGCAAATACAGTGATATTCTAATTTTCAGCCAACAACGACAAAGCCTGCGGCTAAAAGGCCCTCTGATTTATGTGTTTAATTTTAACTTTTCATTCGTATTTATGCAACCTTGTTGGGCTGCAGGACCGGACTGGCTCCTTGCCAGTGGTTTGATTCGAAAATCCCAATGCAGAGTTGCAAAAACTAGCATCATATTTGCAACGTATATTTATTTCCGAAACGTTTGTTTTACTCTAAATCACCATCAGCGATCACGGCTAAACAACAGAAAGCCAAACATTTTAGGCCTGATATTTCAATAGTCTAATAAACTAGATAGCTATTCGACGGATTTATTTACGCATCTGCTTATCCATCCGATATAGTAAGTCCATATGTTAATTAGTAAAATTATATTCAGATAATTGTGATAGAAGATATAATTCTCCAGCAATGACTATCCGCCTTTTCGCAAACGTGAATTTTAACGATCAGTCCGATACGTATCTGAGGATTGAAAAATCGGCCCTTATTATATTATTGAAGACATATGTAAATAAATCATTATGTTTCTTAGGGAAAATGGATGCTACACATCATTTGACTGCCTAGTTAAAATCAATTCGATGATTACAGAGGGTATCACGACGTTGGAATCACGTGGATTGGAGACACAGGCATGTTTTTTTTTGGCGAAATGCACCCATCCAACTCAGAATGAGAAAGAAAGTGGTGCTTGAACTTGGCCCGGATTTGAAACCATTCTCTCCGGCATGGAAGGCAAGTCTACACGCCTCTGACTTACGAGCCGCTCGGTAAAGAGGAATCTTAAGGATATTTAGTTTTTGGCATGCAGAAACACAGTTACGTATATCTTCCTTATGAGTACAAAGTATGTGCAGAATATTTAGGGCCGAGCGCACAAAAGAACAAAAAATCTAAATCAACGTCAAAGTATGATCAAACACGTCACTTTGTGTGGCCAGTATGGAAGGAATTTTATGCGATGCACCAAAAGTGACGTGTTTGAACATTGATTAACTCAGCAGTTTCTTCGTGCAACCGGACATTAGTGTCGCATTACAAATTGTTACTAGAAATGTTTAGTGATTAGGACATAATTATAAAGTGACATACGAGGTGGAGAGCGACATCCAGACTGAAACAGATCAATACACATCGTTATATTGATGCAGGGCATACGTATGTCAAACTAAACTACATTGGCATATTTGCGATAAAAAACCGGCCAAGTGCGAGTCCGACTCGCGGGTACAAGATTTAACACAAAAAACACGTTTTTGCATGCAATTTTTTTTTTTTTATTTTACCTATTTCTTATAGCGGCAAAATAAACAAAATACTCTGTGAAAATTTCAGCTACCTACCTATTACGGTTCATGAGATACAGCCCTGTGACAGACGGACGGACGGACGGACAGCGGAGGCTTAGTAATAGGGTTCCGTTGGCACCCTTTTGATACGGAACCCTAAAAACGCAGGCGCTCTTAAATATAATTTAATATAACTACGTAAGCAAATATATCTTTCTGCTTAGGACAAAACCCACGCACAGTTTTATTGATCTCAAGACACCGCTACTAGAAGAGTAATAATGACACGGTCATCCAACTAGCTGAATTCTTGTACGCGGATCCCAGCGACCGTGTCCTCTACCGCTCGTAAACTGTTTACGAGCATTCTCTGTCCTAGCACCCTCTTCTGTCGCCACCAACCTAAATCATCAGGTCCGCTCTCGTAAAACTATAAAACTAAACACTAGTACACTCACGATTACTTCATCTAGTCAGCAAAGCTTTGGAAATGTATGCGATACTATTTCCGTTGTTATGGACTAATTTATAATTAACTATAAAATTAAGAACATTTACATAATATGTCTTAGGGCCGAGTGCACGAAAGAACAAAAAATCAACGTCAAAGTGTGATCAAACACTTCACTTTGTGTGGACAGTATGGAAGGAACTCTATGCGGTTCACTAAAAGTGACGTGTTTGAATATTGATTCAGCCGTTTCTTCGTGCAACCGGGGCTTAGACTAAGTGAAGTTTTGAGTTTTTTTCCAGTTATTTTTCGCTGTGTTTTGTTTTGCTGAACTGGCCAATGTTAAAATATGACAAATGTACTGTGTACTGTAACAGACAGTGTACTGTCTATACATGATAAATAAACAATACAATACAAATACATTAGGTGTACCATCAATGGCCCGATAAATAAAACAGCATATTGTGCCTCACATGTCTGATGAAAATTTACGAATATATGTATTCATTAAAATGTTCGCTAATCTTTACATTTAAAGCAATAATAATATCAAAATAACTGTGTTCCGATTATAATCTACCTCCATCGAAGCACGTGCGTCATTAAAATGTAAGGCATTTCTGATTAAAGGTCATAAAACGGTTTGTTTCAACTTTTCCCTGCTACACTTTCCTTCCGTGTCACAGCAGAAACTTTATCCGTCGAGCGTACATGAAAGAGCATCCGACTTTGTTTGCGAACACCCTGTTGAGGCTTTCATTTGCAAAACTTGCTTAAGGCACCTGTTACAGCCAAATGAAACGTATGGAATAGAGCTTTGGTGCAGGGGCTAGAGGAGTTGCCTTTCACGCGAGAGGTTATGGGTTCAAATCATTAACTTATATATGAATAATTCAAATCTTTGCCCCGGTCATGCACCAGTTTCTTTCCCTTTCCGAGTTGGCATTTCGTTGCAAATGCGAGTTGCATCATGGTTCGGAACCCATGTAAATATGTAGGACCCCTACTCCTACTAGGTGGTAGGGTTAAGCCCGCTCGGATTGTTACCATCGCATTGGATGAAACTATGGTTGAAGCGGCAATGAAAATTTGTCCGTGTTTTCATCCAGTTCAGTGTAGCCGTGCTCTCGGCCGTGCTCTTAAGGCCCTGGTACTAGCCAAATAACAAAGTTAGACGAGGCACCGCAAGTTAACTAACTAAGTCTGACGATTATAAGTGTCATTCTTACAATATATGATACCTTTTGTCTAGGAATCAACGTATTTTCCTTAATGTATGTTTCCTTTTTCTATACAAAATACATTGCGGAATTGGTGTCCATTTCCGAACTTTTTTGACTAAATGTAGAAATCTAAAAGCAAATGGAATTTTTTGTTTATGCATATATGCTGTTTTTGCTTATATCTAGAAATCGAATTACTTTCAGATTTCTAATGAGAAAAATCTACTTTTTTATATTTATTATTATTTAAATAAATGATGGAATCAAATAAAAATATTAACAATCCATTATCAGTCTGGAGTTCTATTTGGATTTGCTGAGGCGTTTCACTACATATGATTACATTTGTTAAAAAATGCATTTGTATGGCGCGAGTAGTTGGCTAGTCCTAGCGCCTTAAAGGGAAGGTCTTGAATTGGCACCTAATTCCTTCGATTTGTTTGTGTATGTGGGGCTAATATCATAATGGTAGTTGTGCGGTATTAGCCATCTATGTCAGGTTGCATAAAAAAAACATATCTCTATTTTTATTGAGCGAGTTGGTGTCAATGACGATAGTAAATTTCGACTTAATGCTGTTTTAATACCACATGCAGGTTTTGTATGACAAAAATAGGTTAAGGGATTTTTTTTGTCTTACCAAAACTCGAAATTAGTGCAATTTACACAGGTATATCCGGAAAAAGTAGTTAACTTCAAGAAAAGAAAAATCTGTCTTTAAACGTAACATGTCTACTAAACGGTCCAAAAGTCACGTCCAAAAATGGTCTTCAATCCTTTAAACGTTTCATTACAAACATTCTGGGGTCTGAGGCGCCTTAAAATACACTTCCGCGTTGTCGGCCATTTTAAATAATTGTTCTTGTTCTTGTCGTGAGGGACGTGAGGTTTTCCCATAATGACGGTTTGTTATTTAGGTGTTGTATGATTTCCAGTAGGTACTGACATGACAGACGACGGTCTTTCATTATTGCTTTTATTTGATAAATAAAATGAAAATAAAGCATTTAATTTTTTAATGTGGGCAAAATGCTTGTTACATAAAAAAAATCGGCCAGGTGCGAGTCGGATTCGCACACGGAGGATTCCGTACCATCAACACCAAAAAATCACGTTTTTTGTATGGGGGTAAAAAAACACCTTATATTTTTATTTTACCTATTGGTTGTTATAGCAGCAAAATAAATACAAACTCTGTAAACATTTCAGCTGCCTACCTATTACGGTTCTGCGATACAGCCCTGTGACAGACGGACGGCGGACGGACGCACGGACGGACAGCGGAGGCTTAGTAAAGTTTTCACCCTTTGCGTACTCAACATCATGGGTTCCATTTCTGGCTCCCAAACAAGTGATTTACGCAAGAACGTTTAAAGATCTCCTTACACGTTCTTGAGTTTGTTTGGGTGTCAGGGTACCTAGCGGTTAATCTCATTTCACACAATTATGTTTAAGGTGGCCCATCCCGCTTATCTCCCCATACAAAAGGGGAAAGAAGATCACGCCCATATTTCTTGTCAGAGATCCAAAATGTTGCTCAAAATAGCTTTATTTCATCGAACTAGATGTCTGATGACCATTGGCATTGTAAATTTGTGTTTGGTTTCTAAGTTATAAGGTCCGAAAGTTCGAATTTTTCGCGCGTTTTATACAATAACTTTGGAGGTGGATTACGCAATGATAAAGTAAGAACATCATAAAAAGATTAGTCATCAGACATAGCTTATTTAATCAAGATATATTCTCTATTTGGTTTTTGTTAGATTTTTGACTACAGCGGTCATGGTTTACTTTTAGCTATAAGTCATTTAGTAATTAAAATTTTCGTAAATCTTATCAAATCATACAGTATGAACATTGTCTTTTTTGTGGACATGTTGCATCTTCCTCATCACGGAGCCTGTCTTATTCTTAGAAACAGAGAAGGTCCCAGAGCGCAACAGCACGGTTTTGTACCGTGCACGCGAATGAGTTAGGCCCGCCGGGTTGGGCCACCTTAAGACCCCTTCATGGTGTGTCATCTAGCTATTCGCCCTGAAGTGGTGTTACCAAAAGATTTTTTGCTTCACCCTCAAGTGTTCATGTTACATATGTAACGCACTTATCAAACTCCAAACGAGAAATAAAGTGGTGCAGCTAAAGGGTATGGAACCCACGCTCGCCTTCCGGATGAAAGGCGAGACCACAAACCACCACGAAGCACTTTAACTTATTCTGTGACGATACCACAAGAGTTACAAAGAAGTTGATGAATTCAATGAATCGTCATTAATTTAAAAAAAAAATAAAAAAAATTACCGACTTCAAAGAAAAAAAAGCACTAAAAAGTAAAAAATAATTTCCATTTTTGTAGTTACGATTTCTGTTATTTTTTGAGTCGGCGTCAGCCGGGCACGCGCTGCGCCAATCAAGAGAACCTAACCTAACCTAACCTAACCTAACCTTGGCTGACACCGACTCAAAAAATAACAGAAATCGTAACTACAAAAATGGAAATTATTTTTTAATTTTTAGTGCTTTTTCTTTGAAGTCGGTTATTTTTTTTGTTAAATATTTTTTTTGTTAATTTTTTTATTATTTGTTTATTTTTAGTGAATCTGAAGTACACTTACTAATTTGTACACGTCCTTTCCAATAAAAAAAGAATGACCGAAATCGGTTGGCGTTATATTAAGTTATTCGTCCATTTGTCGCGCACATCTTAATACAAATTTAAGACTTTTATGATTTTCTCATGGATATCATTGTCAGAACTTAACCAAATTAAAATGGGACCACTCGGGAAGCACTAGCTATCATTTAAAAAAAAATCATCAAAATCGGTTCACCCAGGCAAAAGTTACGAGGTAACAAACATAAAAAAAAACAAACAGACGAATTGATAACCTCCTCCTTTTTTGAAGTCGGTTAAATAGAAGAATTCCGCCCCTAAAAAGGTATTTGGCAATATTTAGTTTCACCTTAGTTCCCGCAACCCTATGAGATGAATATGACTTGTGTGTACATTTTGTAAGCATACCGTATTGGACATTCGGTCTGATTGGATGAGCCTGCTCATCTTGCTATGGCTTCTGCTTATAACGTAATATCACTAGAGGCTATGTAAGATACATTCTTCTCGAGATTTCCTTTCATAACTCCTTCTTCCCAAATAACTCGTGAGGTTCGAACTGTACATACTCTAATGTTTGCGATAAAACTCTTGCAGCCCCTTCCTGTCAAACGATTCATTGAAGTCACTAGCTTATTTGTAACCCCTTTAATATCTTTACAATAATAAGTAATTGGGTATCGTAGTCTCCGTGATTCGTGCAAGGTTCTGTCTTGAATCTCACTGTCGTCAACCTCTTTATTGGGTTGTTAAACTGTGGCAACTTTCATTTCCAATTTAATGTTATCGACGCAATGATCATGTTCCACCTTATTCAATTAATATTATTCATTTGAGGGTATTCATCATCAATCATTGTACATGATCAGATTTTGAAAATAATCATAACACAATTGGTTTCGATATTCTTCTCCATTGTCACATGTATATCCTTGCTTCACGGTCGATTATACATATGTTTATGTCACATTCCTTGAAATAAACGACGTATTTTCTTGACGTTGATTAAGCGTGAATTATTGAGATAACAACCTAATTTTTGTCGTCACCAAAGTAAATTTAGATATCGGGCACTAGAGTCAGCCCGGATTTGACTTAGGACCGAGTGCACGAAAGGACAAAAAATCAAAATCAACGTCAAAGTATGATCAAACACGTCACTTTGTGTGGACAGTATGGAAGGAACTCTATGCGTTTCACGTGTTTGAACATTGATTAACTCAGCCGTTTCTTCGTGCAACCGGGGCTTAATATGTTTGTATTTATTCCATTTAGTTTGGTTTTCACCACTGATTTCACCAAGTGCTGATTTATTTTAATTGGTACTTACATTGGTTATTACTAAAGTGCTGAATATCTTGTACCGCTATCGATTGCAAGATGGTAAAAAAGGCCCTTTAATGTACGGATTAAGCTAGTCAGTACTTGGTGGAAGAGACCCTAGACATTACCGTTTACATAATAATAGTATGATTTGCTAAATGTTTGAAAAAAAAATGCATTAATGTTCAGTTTCAAAGTGCGTAGTTTTAAACTAAATCAGTTCACGTTGACGTTTAGTTTGATTATGATCATGAGCGTGTCGGTCAAACGAACATCGTGACATAATGTAACCGTCACTAATGACAAGGCCATTGGTCGCTGTAATCGGTCAATATTAACCAATCGGCATGGCAATTATTTTCCGCAACCGATCTCAATAGATACGCAAATGATTATTTCAAGCTTTTCTTGTGAAATACCTTCTCCTTCACCTTTATGAGTTAATTTTGCTGGAGAATTATTCAGAAATCATCAAATTAAAAATGTATTTTGCTCTTTGTTATATAACGATATGATCAGTTCACAGTAATAGTTCACGAGATATTAATTTGAGTTTCAGCGACATCTACATTTGAAGCATTGTCATCAGATTTGGAAAATAATCTGAAAAAGTCTACCTATTACGGTTTATGAGATACAGCCCTGTGACAGACGGACGGACAGACAGTGGAGGCTTATTAATAGAGTTCCGTTTGGCACCCTTTGGGTACGGAATCCTAAACAATTAAAATGAATTTGAAAAGCCGCCTTTTATTAGTCTACAGGCAATGCTCTGGTCTATTTCTAGTATTATTTTGATGCACACATGTAACACTCTTGGATTAGTTAACTTATAAGACATTTCTATTACTCACCACGGACAAAGAAGAACCGATAGTAAACTTCACGAACAGTTTGCATTATAAATCGTATAATACCACACCCACTGTCATGATATAAACACCACATATGAACTCGGTAGGTACCATGTCAGGGTTTTCCTAATATTGAGCTGGATGAAAAGCATGGACAATTTTCGTGCCGCTTCGACAATCGTACATTCAATGCGATGGTACCAACCCGGGCGGGATTAACAATATTACCATAGTTAGCATGTTGCCTAGAGTTTTTCGACGGAATCCAAACCGAGGTCAGTCTCAACGGGTGAAAACGGTCACCCATCCAGAACCTGAAGACGTCGAGCGTTGCTTGACATAGATTATCAAACACCGAGGAATCTTGTAACTGGTTGTAGTTGTATCTGTTTAATTTCACCCTAACCATATCACACCACAAAATCTCGAAGCACTGCAAAATTGAATTTGACAGAAAATATGTTTGATCGGTGTTTTCTTAATAACAAAACGAAACACTCAGGCGTGGCTTCCAACTCATGTTTCCAGGTTTCGCGCCATCGAAAATAATAAGATCAGACAAGCGAGACACGTAGTGAGTAGTCGAATCAGCTTTCAGGGGACTCGTATCAATATTCAGGAACGGGTGCGGCCTGAACTTCGTTATTTGGCTCATTGAATCGAATAGGAACAATTAAGAGGTGCCTCCGCACCGTTGGAAACCCTTCCTTATCTCACGCGTCTTCTGAGGATATCTTCCCATTAACTTCCTCCGCCCAGTTTCGAAGGGACTATATGCTTCCGAAATTCGAAAATACCAGAATACCAAATATGAAATGAACTTGAATGATAACAGAAAAAATATTATACATGTTTTTTACACTTATTTATTGATTGAAAATTCTTTACTACGCCACAAAAATAATAATTTAAATACAACAGAAAGATCAGTAGAATTACAACATAATACGTGGGCGCAAAGGCGGGAGGATAGGTGGGACAACCTCGAAGACATTTTTCTTCCAGCCGATCTTTAGGACCTTTTATTTACGGATAGACAGGATTCAGCTTATTTAGTTCGACATTTCGTCCACCACGCTGTGGATATCTTCAAGATTTCCACAGTGCGATGGGGGGAAAACACAACGCGGGAAAATATAACATTGATCAAATGAATCCAAATGAAATAAAATTAGATTAACCCTTCGTCAAAAGTGATGATTAAAATAAGTACGCTGCTTATATTTAGATAAAGATTTTTTTACTTAAAGGGACGTAAATAAATATGGACATTAGGAACAGCAAGCTGAAATGTGATTCAAGGAGTTTATGTAAATATAGCCATATTTTGACATGGCTATATTGACATCATCGCCTTGATATCGTTTAGACTGAGAATAAATAAAAGATGTCATATTTATATCTAGAGTTTCAGAGTTATATATTTTTATTTATCATACATCGGTGAAATGAAAGAGTCTTTTGTCAGCTTAAATAGTTAAAACAGAAAGAAAGGACGAAGAGCGGAGATGTAACTTGTGTTCGATCTTCATCTGTGGTATCCAATCCAGCAGAGTGGTCAGTCTGAGTTCTCACCTAAATTGGCGTTCACGGCAAACCGATCGACTGGCGTTTTCTTCAAACTCCATACAAGTTTTTACTTGATATTCTGTGGTTTTACTTCTTCAAGCTGTCAAAGTCAAACGCGGACTTCCGATTTGTATGAAAACGCGGAGTGAACGTAAACCGCAACGTCGACGTATTTACGGTAACGTTGAGTAAGCTGTCAAATCAAGCTCGGACTCGCAAATGTTAGTTCGTTTAACGCCCGCTGCGCGCGCTCTTAAATTTCTCCATACATTTGAAAACGCCAGTCGATCGGTTTGCCGTAACGCCACTTTTGGTGACAACTGAGACTACCGGCTCTGGCAACAAACGCGCGCGCAGGCGACCTGTCAGTCGCCAAAACATAGCGTTGGTGGGTGTGTCAATGACCCCAACAAACCATGAGATTTCGTGTTAGAGTTTGACTGTCGTATGAATATAAGACTCATGTGCTGGACCCTGCTGCAACCCAGGGCCACCACGCCGACGGAAGAAGACACCAGCAAAAGTAAGCCCCGAGCGCGCAATATTCCTATTTATTTATGTATGAAAAATGTTACGGCTTTTCACGCGGCGGGAAGAGACATTCTCCGACGTTTCGAGAGTGATTTACGACCACGGCGAGCCTAGCTGTCACCTCAGTCGTCTGCTGCGTACGAACGTGGCGGTTGCCACCTCGACTACGGGCTGAATGATTAGCTGGAAACGTCGGAGAATGTCACTTCCCGCCGCGGGAAAAGCCGTAACATTTTTTAAACATGTCTAACGACCGCGGTAACCTTAAAAGTATCATTCCTATTTTTGTCCTTTTCTCCCAGAAGTTGGGGCATCAAACAACTTGAATCAGGTTTGCGAGGGAGGAAGGGAAGGCTCATGTCTCTACTTATCGCCGCCCTGAAACGGACCACTCGTCATGACAAGTTTCCGTCCCTCGTTGAGGACCCCGGTGATGTCACGCGCGGGCCGGTCGCCCTCGGCCAGCCAGGTGCTGCCACTGTCGCCGCGTCGGAACATCTCCAGAATGGCTTTCACCGATGACTCCACTCTGAAACGATATCGCTGCCTATAAGTCTTGAGTCAAGTTCCGTAGAAGGACATTATCCGACTACTGATGTGTTTAAGGTGGCCCTTCTCGACGTGACTAACTCATTCGCGGGCACAGAACAAGATCGTTCTGTTGCGCTCAGACACGCACTGTCTCTGTTTTAAAGAGAAGGACAGTCTACGTGATGAGGAGGATGCAACACGTCGACAAAGCAAACAATGCGCTTAGTGTTTGATTTGGTAAGATTAAAACAAATATTACAAAACGACTAACGCTATACGTAAATCACGGACGCTGTAGTCAATAATCCAACAAAACATTTATTGATTTGGAATATTTATTGAACAAGTTAAGTTTGATGACTAAAATTTTTATAAATGAAGATGAAAATTAATGATGAAATTTATATTTTTGTTCAATCGTTGAGTAATCCACAACCAAACTTATTGTATAAAACCCGTGAAAATTTCGAACTTTCGGACCATATAACTAAGAATTTAAATACAATTTGACAATGCCAATGGTCATCAAACATCTAGTTTAATCAAATAAAGCTGTTTTGAGTATAGTTTTGGATCTCCGACAAGACATTTGCGCATGTTCTTCTTTCTACGTTTGTATGGGGAGTTGAGCCGGAAGACCCACCTTAAAATATATTTTATGTCGACGTTTTGCAGCCTACCCACAGCCATCAATATAATTTTCGTAGCCGGTCGCGGTTGATAGATAGCACAGAACAGACAACTTGGTTGTCTGCTCTATAATATAGACAGTGTTCTGTCGACCGCAGGCCCCTGCACACGCAGACACTCGCCTCGATGATGGACCGAATGCGACGTCACAAACGTCGGCCAATATGACCGCGAAATACAACTGTGGTAAGCCAAGTGATATACTATATAGATAAACTAATGAAAACGGTTTACAGTACAACGATAAATAAGAGGGAATGTTTTGACATCACGCGACAAATAAGTTATACTTTGCTCTACAATAATAACCAAACATTATTTGAATTAGGGTATTTTTCACCTACTGCTGATTAGCTTAATCATCGCATATTAAGGGCCTTTCTTAGTAGTAGCTTCCAATCAATACCAGCACTAGATAATCAGCAATTTAATTAAAGACCCTTTAAGTGTCGATTAAAATAAATCAGAACTTGATGAAAACCAGGCTAAATGTTGTTGATTTAACGTAGACCCACTTACGTTTGCATGGGGCTTAGTTTGTAGATATTATAAGCATCCCTGGCTGTCTCTTCATCGTACTGTCGGGCATCCAAATTCTTCATAATGTCCGTGTCCGTGGCACCAAAACATATGGACATTACGCGTACGCCGGTGCTGTTGAAGCGGGCTGGCAACTGCGAAATTCATTCGTATTTTACATATTATTTATTTCAGTCTTGACATCTTTCTAGAGATATTACCGATAAACCCCTGATTTTAGTCAGTCGTCTCTAATTCTTGCATTTAACCTAGCCTTGCAATATTACCTGACCTATCCTAAGCAAACCTAACTGTGTGTGTTATGAAAACCATGATATAAATGATAATGAGTTGTATGTATAACAAAGTTATGGATAAATGGTAACCATATGAAATTATGATAATCATCAATCAAATATTATCAGAGCAAGTGATTGAAGCTGGTAAGTCGATTGACAAGTCATTTTGGAGAGCTGAAAGCAATATTTTGATAGTTTTTTATGATTTTGATGATTCCGATCAATCTTGGGTACCTAATTTGGACTCGGTTTTTTATCAGGATTGCACGAATGTTGAGGAATCCGATAAAAAAGGTATGGAAATAGTGCAAAAGGCTGTAGCTTACGATAATACTACCGAGATGTTGGCGTGTCACGTGATAGGTGTACGACTGATTGTCCCACTCTACGAAGGTACGCAAAAACTATAGTGCCATCAGACTGACCAACTCGGTTGGTATACACTGTATGGAAACATTCTGCTAGGAAGAATGAAAAAATTGAACGAAAATATATTTGGGATGCTAAAGCAAGATGTGGAAGAGGTGCACAAATCCGTTTTTTTTCGCTGAGGTGAAACCTCAAAAAAGTCCTTGCGAAACGCCTGAAAGTTTTCTGTTCATTCGTTGAAAAACGTATTGTATTTTATTTCGTCAAATTTGTAGACAAGGTACACTCAGACATGTCCTTTATTTTAACGCATGCGGTGGATCGTAAACCAGTAAAGTTTCTTTGCGGATTCTTCTTTACTGAGATGATCGAATCCGCGGATATATCAGTTTTTGCGTAACTTATTGTAGTTTGACTTGGTGCCAAAATAGTTTAAATAAATAAAATGAAATGCATAAGAACACGTAAGAACTTCAGAGGATGCTATTTCGTGCAACGAACATTCGATCTTGCGCGTCCCAAATTCGTAAGTAGGTAACAGATTGCTTCGGCGAACTTTTCACCTCTAAGCCTGCTTCAATAAAAAACAAATACATTCATGCTTTTCTCCAGATTTAGGTTGCTGAGGGATTTTTCTTGCTTTTTTTATGCAACTAGGCTCCCACTTTTGTCATTTCCTACTTTAATTTACATTGTCTACATTTTGTCTGTTTGATTGTTGTTTTTGCTATTCAACCAAATATGTACTTTTTGTGCTTCATGATTGATCTTGCTGTATAATTCTCACGTTTTTATTATATGTTTGTTCCAGCTGTGTGAGCTCGTAATTGGTGTTATTTTCATTTATTTCATTTTTCTATTTTTGTGTTAATGCACTGTGAGCTCGCCTTAATAAAACATAAATAAGAAAAGCCGGGCGATTACGCCTACAGATAGGATGAAGATTATTACCGGTGTGCCAGTGCCTAGACACTTATGCATGAAAGCGATTGAACAGATATGTAAAAACAGCATTTATGAGTAGGTATATGTGTTTACCATGTTATCTGTTTGTCGTGATCCTGCAAAACTGATTACGAGAATAGGGTAATGAGCTGGTCAATAAATTACACATATACGATTTGGAATGCCTGAATCGCGTTGAATTCAATTCGCATGGCGATGTTTTTTAAGGTTTTGGAAAACATTAAATTGGAAAATGTTGCCTTCAGAATTACTTTCGAGGTAGGTCATCGAATAAAGAAGGAAGGAAGTGGAGATCGAAACAATACTTTGAGCGCCTATTCGGACTTCTTATCTAAATTGGCGTTAACGGAACTGCGAACTTACGTAAAAACGTCAAACCCCTTACGATTTTTACTGCTTATGTATTTTGTGTTCTCACTTCTTCAACCTATCAAAATCAAACTCGGACCAACAAATTTGTATGAAAACGTCGAGTCAGCGTAAACGGCAACGTAAACATATGTACCTCGACAACGATGAATAAGCTGTCAAATCAAACTCAGTCTCGCACTATCATTTGACATTTCAGGCCACATCAAGACATTTCAAAAGACCAGTCGATCGATTTGGCGTAAACTTCAATTTAGTTGAAAAATCAGACTGGGACTCTCAGTGCTCAGTCCGAGTTCTCACCTAAATTGGCGTTTACGGAACTTCGAAGTTACGTAAAAATGTCAAACTCCATGCACGTTTTTATTAGATATCCCAGAGGTCCAATCAAATCAGAGGACAAATCTCTGCCCCGTTCTTCAACCACTTTATTTCCTTTTCTGCGTTAAAAAAGTGCATTTCGTTACGAATGCGAGATGATGGCATGGTTCCATCCAACCATTCCCCCTACTAGGTGGTAGGGTACCGGGGCTGGTAGCAACACATTAGATGAAAAGATGGTCGAAGCAGCATTGAAAAAATATCCGATTTTACTATCTAGTTCGATGTAGCCATACTCATAAAGGAAAGGTCCTGGCATGGCACCTAATTCCATCGGGAATATGGTGTGTTGGGCTAATATCATGACGGTGGTATGAGTCATTCATGACCAGTCACATAAAAAATATACTTTTAGGTTATGGCAGTACAACTGGCTGATCTAACTACGAAGATGAAAGAAAATTACCTACTAACGGCATGTTTAATTTGCAAAATATTGACGTCTTCTGGATGAAGGGAGAACGGAGAAGTGACAAAGGACGCTTCAAAAATATAGCATTGAACGAACGATGGTCGAAGCGGCAATTAAAATTGTCCATGTTTTCCATTCAGTTTAATGTAGCTGTGCAAGAAAAGAAAGGTCCTGGCATGGCAAACTAGTTCCCATTTTGAGTTAATATCATGACAGTAGGTGTGGTGTGGTAAAGCTGACTCCTCGGAGCTATCGTCACTAAGAAGTGGCTGCGCTGCTGCTATACGGATGAGATTCGGTATCCACTCCCGTCCTTACTCGTGTAGTACTCACCCCAATAGCACTGCTGAAGGCGACCACCGCACTCTTGGTGGCGCAGTAGACCGGCATGAGGTGGGTGACAGCGAGCGCGGCGAGTGACGCCACATTCACGATGGTGCCGCCAGAGCCGCAGCGGTCTTTGCGCATGTGGTCGAACGCCTTGTACGAGCTGGAGACTAGCCCCGTCTGCGAACACGGGGCATGGATGGAGGATTATGAAATAAAGGTAATTTCAGGTCATCAGTTTAGTAGAACAACGGTAGGTATATAATATTTGTCACCACGGAATCAATATTCCGTGTTTGTCACACACCTAGCATGAGCGTGCTGTGCTTACAAAATGAACACACTGTGGGAGTACCACAAGCGCGAGTCGGAGAGAGATAAAACATACCTACTTACCGACAACTTTTCGAACCGCTAAAGGTGGATTTTTTTGTAAAATCTTCATGATTTCTCTAGATATACTCAAAGAAAGAATGTGTTTTGAAGCCATGGTGTCCTGTGCATTTGTTTCACGCAAAATTATACTTTATGAAAAAAATCGCAATATTTCTGTTTTTGGTTTTTTGGATTATATAATTATCTTTAATGTCCATACGTTCAAATATCAACTATTTCTTTTTTATGTTAAGTGCGGCGTATGGCGTATGCCAGGACCTCTTAAGGTGCCCGACGATGCCCATGAGCTTTCGAACTTTTAAGGGGCTACCATGCCGGCCGGCTGGGTGCTTCTTCATGCCATGTTTGAAGGGCGCCAGGTTGTACTTTGACCCTATAGATAAAGGACCTCAATGGTCAAGGTTATTTAATGAATAATTTGTCACGGGAAACATATTTGACATTTCCTAGGTAGAAAATATTTATTAGTATTTATTTTTTGTTATTTCATCTTATTAGATATTAACTCGTTTTGCAGTTACCGAAAAGCTCTAACAAAGCGAATGAATCGAAATATTGATTCAGATTATCAATGATCAAATAAAATACAAGATTACGAAGCTATTATAAATTAATTATTAATACCAGCTGCACTCACATGAATACACGTGCTCCGTATTGACAGACAAAACCGGCTAACTCGTTAGTCTTCGCAAAACCTTTGACCAACTGCTAGACCTGACCATTTCCTACTAGAAAGTGACTACGAAAAACCTATTTTTAAAAAAATATTATAAGCTTAGTTTGTAGTAACCCATGAATTATGTCCATAGGCGCCTAAATTAACGTTTAAGACAGTCTTTACCCTATCAATTCCCCGTGCTACGGTCGATAGCTGTTTACATGATTTAAATGTTTTACAAGTTTTTTTTTTATTTTGGATTCCAAAATATACCAAAATTTATCATTTACCTTTTAGATTGGAAAATATATAGTGCCTAATAAACATTGAAAACGTTGTCTTTTTTAGGGATCAAAGAATGCCTAACGGATACCTATTACTAAGCCTCCGCTATCCGTCCGTCCGGCCGTCACATCTTATGAACCGCAATAGATAGACAGCCGAAATTTGTACAGAATGTGTATTTCTAATTGCCGCTATAACGACAAATAATAAAAAAACAAAAACAATAAAAATAAAATGGGGCCACTGTAAAAGAAACGCGATTTATTTGGGTCAAATCTTGTATAACGGCGCGGAACCCTTCGTGTGCGCGTCCGACTCGCACTTGGCCGGTTTTTACTGTCATTTTAGATTATTATTATTTTTAGACCGTCTTAACGCAAGTTTGGAGCAATACCAACGACAAAGCGTCTCATTTCTAGCTTGTTTTTCGCTCTGAGGTACCTAAAATCCTAGTTTCCATATTCAACCGCTCACTCACGAGATTGATTTCGATCATCCTCCGGGGGTCGCCCTCGTCGAAGATGCCGGCGCCGTTGACGACGACGTCGACGCTGCCGCAGCGCGCGAGCACCTCGCCGTACGCGGCGCCCAGCTGCCGCTCGTCGGCCACGTCGCACCGCACGAAGCTGGCCGCTGCCGCGCCGAACGCGTCGTTCAGCCGCCGCTCCGTCGCTCTGCCTTGCTCCACCGACACGTCCAGGATGGCGACGTGCTGGTTGCGTCGCAGATGTATTAGAGACATTATACAGGTTTTTATTATTTTTTATGCAACCTAACATGAATTGCTAATAGCACACAACTACCGTTATGATATTAGCCCAATACACCACATTCCCGAATGAATGAGGTGCCATGCCAGGACCTTCCCTTTATGAGCACGGCTACATTGAACTGAATGGAAAACACAGACAATTTTTCATTGCCGCTTCGACCATATTTTCATCGAATGCGATGGTACCAACCCGGGCGGGCTTAATCACTACCACCTGGTAGGGGAAGGGGATCCTCAGTTTTACATGGGTTCCCAACCATGGAGCAGCTCGCATTCGTGACGAAATGCACTTATCGAACTCAGAAAGAGAAAAAAGTGAAAGAAATTGGGGCGAGGAATTGAACCCAGACCTCTGGTATGCAAGGCAAGTGCCCGTGCCACTAGGCTACGAGCCGCTCAAGATCATCAAATCAAAATCAAATCAAATCTAAATCAAATTGATGTTTCTTTATGTTAACCGCGGCGTATGGCGTACGCCAGGACCTCTTAAGGTGGGTTCGTACATAGCTTACGGGGTGCCCGATGACGCCCATTAGCTTTCGAACTTTTAAGGGGTCTGCGAAAACCATTTCCTCACCTTAGTCTAAAAGTATTATTGATGTATTAGGAACATTATGCCGGGTATGTAATGTGAAATCCACGAATATTTTTTATTTCCGCTTTGACCTGCGTTCATTCAATGCAATGGTATCAACCCGGGCGGGATTAAGCTACGACCTAGTAAGGAAGGGGACCTACAGCTTTACGTGATATCCGAACCACGGCCAACCTCAACGGTTTAAAATGGTCATCCATCAAGAACCCACCCGCTCTCAGAGTTGCTTTACCAAACTTATCGAATAAACCTCCGAGTTTTAATGGTCTGTTTGTCTCTAGTTTATTTTGAAGACACCGGTCGTAGATAAATATCTGCAGACTAGATCAATGACCGTTGAATACTTTCTGTATGTGCGAGATTTATGGTCCGGAATGTGGTATGAATGGATGTATAATCGATTAATTAAGCATTCATTAAAGAAACTAGGACCGGTGTCTTCAAAGGAAACTAGAGACAAACAGACCATTTAAAACTCGGAGGTTTATTCAAAAAGTTTGGTAAAGCAACTCTGAGCGCGGGTGGGTTCTTGATGGGTGACCGTTTTAAACCGTTGAGGTTAGCCGTGATTCGGATTTCACGTAAAACTGTAGGTCCCCTTCCTTACTTACTAGGTGGTAGGTTAATCCCGCCCGGGTTGGTACCATTGCATTTAAAGAACGAAGGTCAAAGCGGAAATAAATAATACTCGTGGTTTTCATCCAGTTTAATGCAGCCGAGCGAGGAAGGTCCTGTCATGGTACCTAGTTCCCATGTGGTGTGTTAGGCTAATATCATGACGGTCGGTCCGGTATTAGCTATCCACATCGATATAATCTAAAACTACGTCGGTGGCTATCCATGTCCATTTACCTACACAAAAAAACAATATTCTATCTTCAGGCTCCCATGGATTGCCAATTTTAGGCACAAGGTATTAGTGACGACTACTTTAAGGGCCTTTCTTAGCAGCTTGCAGGCAATACCAGTACAAGATAATCAGCACTTTAGTAATAAAGGCCCTTTAAGTGTAGATTAAAATAAATCAGCACTTGGTGAAATCCAGGCTAATTGCCTTATGTTTTTAAATAACAGGCACAATCAAACGATAGATCTGATAGTAAAACCGAAGAAATAGCATAACTGCCACTGATCAAAAATTAAGATCGAAACGTCTGCTTACCTTAGCCCCATTTTTCAGAAACGCCTCTGAAAAGGCGGCACCCAGGCCCGTGGCAGCACCTGTGATAATGAAGGTCTTTCCAGATATGTCGCGCTCGGAAGACATACTAACAGTTTTAACATATACACTCCAATTGCAACGATACTTGTCACTAGAATTTAAATATATTGACACAGCTGCGATTTAAATGTTGTATGCTATCGCTGATATCTCTATTTGTGATGTAAGTATATTGATACAGATTTATATTGATTAGATATCGATTTTATTCCTTGCCAATTTGTTATTTTGTTGTGCGATTAATAAATTCCGGGAGGTCACGACATTTTTGGTCACGATAAGGTAAATGGCTGAATCTGGGTTCAAATGTTCGAGACCAACCCTCCGATGCTAAATATGTCGGTCTGCCTGCGCCAAGTAGTTGCGTTATCTAGATTGGCTACTAAAATAGATGTTGGAATGTACTGACTGTCTAGAAACATTGATACCTAGTAATTATGCAACAATAACCAGTCGGTTTTTTAATCAAATACTTAAATATACCTAAAGTTATATCTGTAACCTAAATCGCATATAACTACAAAATGCAACCAAAGATTTGTTCAGTTTTGGTATTGCTAAGCAAGTATGTACTGATACTTTCATGCTTCCGTATTTGCAGTCATTAACCTTGTCATATATTTTTTTATGTCACCATAACTATTTTTTCAGGCGCCTTATTTACGTAACGCAACCACTTGGCGCAGGCAGACTGACACATTTAGCTTTAGAGGGTTGGTCTTAATCCCGTAAACCTAGTTTCAGCCATTTACGTTTTCATTACCATTTTTGTCGCGACCTCCTAGTCTAATTGAAGTTACTCGAATGCAAGCGATGATTAGAATGTTTTATTTTTGTTGGTTCTATCCCAATAGCTTTCGTTCGGTCAATATCTACTAAGTTTGTGGCGCCAAAATCGTATCATTGTCAAGACCTAATTAAGGGAGGTCGATATTGACAGAGATTATCTTGTACTGGCATTGATTGTAAGCTGCTAAGAAAGGCCCTTAATATGTAGCGATTCTAATGTCACGACAGTATGTGTGATATTAGCCATCCAAGTCCAGTTACATGCAACGTTCCCACGTTCTTACGGAAATTAATTATACTTTGTATTGAAAGTATAACTTTTTAGTTTTCGTTTTGATCAATCCCATTAAGCATTTCCTAAATGTAATGTGCTGGCCGTAGCAACAACCTAAAAAACACATGAACACTCATAGATAAAATCGCTATAGAAAATATTTCATTCCAAATGAAAGTCGATAAAGTTCGCTATGTTCAGCTTAATCTTCGAAACTATCATTGCAAAAAGGTGAAAAGTCACTACAATAGATGTCCTTAATTTCCCGAATTTTATAGCAAAAATAAATTTTCTAGATATTACCACAAGTTGTGGGAAAGAAAATAACTCAATAATGACAAAATTTGTCAAGATCAATTACATTCAAAGACGTCTTCTATGACAAAAATAAGTTTTTCTTTCTCCTACACCAATGTTAACTGCACAATGTACTTACAAAACTTCTAATTCCAATCAAGTTGATAAGCCTTTACACAAATAAGAAACAGAGTTAGAACGTGTAGGTATGCACAATAAACTTCTTTTCCTTTTCTGTATTCGTAACAAACAAACAAACAAACATTTAGGCGGCTAAACTACAATACCTATCATAAGTTGCCTTGCATAATTTTTTAGAGCCTGCGGATAAGATTATTTGTTGGTTTTTTCAGGCTCGAGGTTTTAATATAAAGGATGTCTCAGTAGGAACTTGAATATAATTTTTTTTAAAAATATATTAATTTAATGTTTTAATCAAATATTATCTACGTATTTGGTGTTAGTGATGACATTTATATATGAAGCAAAATACTGGCCAAGTTTCATTACATTTTCATTCTAATGGCCACCATTGCTCTGTTGGCAGGTGTGCCACATAGCTCTTTTTGCGCGTGGCCAAAATCGGAACTAAACGGTCGCCATCTTGAACTGTCAGCCAGGCGCAAAATAACGTATGTGGGACTTCTGGCAAGAGCAATCTTTACCAGGCCGTTTATGTTGTCAGACTTTTTTGACAAGAATTTGATGGACTTGATTTAAATGAGATGTTGTTTCAACAGGATGGCGCCATCTGTCACACCGTACGTGAAACAATAACTGTTACAAGTTTTCAGGTTGTCATCTCTCGTTTTTGAGGTGGACATTGACCGATATTGTGTTTCTTGTGTAAATTTTTATCCACGTATGTATGGATGAAACAAAACATTTAAATAAAATATAACATTAATATATCGTCAGCATACTGATAAAACCCTTTAATTGAAGAAATGAGAGTTTGGAGATAAATGGACTTAAAAGTTTAATAGCTCATGATGGTTAGTACAATTGTCCATGTGTTTACCCAACCTAACTTTCAAACTAAACGTCATAGCAATATATAGGTTTTACCATCAGAAAGAGCTTGAAAAATTAAGTAGAACTGAATTAACTCATTTGACAAAAAAATTACAATTAGCGGGTTTTACCAGTATACCGACGATATTTTCTTAACACCCATATTCGTGTACTTGATGCACTTAATGTCGCAATTGGTGTTCCATGAATATGCCGACTCCTGTGTGGCTCTCAAACCTACCCAGCGCAAATAATACAAGTGATCAATTTCAATACAAAAAAATACTCATTTATTCATATAAAAATATGCAAAACAATCATAAAAAACTTGTGAAAATCATAAATTAGATAAAAAATCAAACATTAGTTAATATAATCAAAATATTGCAACAGAAAGATTTTTGTTTAATCATATGATTAAATTACCCCGTGGTCTGCAGTACCGGGCGCTCAGTTGATCAATATATAATTATCTTATAATCAGATAAGTAGTACAACACGCTCTCCTTTGATATTATATTACAATGCATCAATGCTTCCGATCCGAATTTATAGTATTGTAGGTACATTGCGAATGCAAAAAGCAAGCATAAATATGCGAGTGTATGGGCGGAGAGAGGAACTTGTTAATTTGTAGTGTCATCAAGAAATTAATCAGTAGAGTATATTTTCTTACATTGGTTTAAGCGGAGCAAGCAGTGAAGTGCAAACTGTTTATCTTTTGATAGTTCTTTATTACATAATTTATTTACAATATAAATTTACTGTCATGGAAATGATGGCACTTAATGACCACATCCCGTGAAGACCCGTGAAGGTGATGTGGCATTGTTGGCAAGAATTGCCAATTGCAAATTCTAACATACGTTACTTTATTAATTTTCATTTTTATCCAATATCCATATTTGCATGTCATATCCTTATTGAACTACACTTACGGAGGCCTTCAGAACAATGTCAGTGCCTATGCACAATGGACATTTATAGTTATCTACATGATGGAAAAATACACGTTTCAAGGAACGAACCGTCAAAATTCTTATAGAAACAAAACAACAAACCACGAATATTGGTACTGTCTCTTTCTACCATCCAGCAATTCAAGGATGCTGTCTCCCTCAGCACGCCTACCGAGTCAGGTGACCCTACAGAGCCAATGGGAGAGGACCACGAAAGGCAGCCATCTTGTTCGCCCGCAACGGCGCGAGCGCATCTCGCGCCGTTGCGAATAACGCCAGTCGCGTTCAGGGGTCTCGTCGTCGCCGCTTTGGGGCTGGCTCGGTGGAGCACAACCTCACCCCTTGTCTCTTCGGCGCCCACCCCGTGCTCCTTGAAGTGGGCTCCGCCAACGACTCGCCCTGTGGTGCGGTGCGTCCACAGCTGAGGGGACCCAGCCGCTCGAACTTCGCCACGCGGGTGCCGGCGCTATTCGCCACCTGATCACGCGCTCCTGACTTCATCACCCCTGGGTATCGTACTTTCACTTCTCAGTGTCGTCGTCCGTATAAGGGGGGCCCAATTAGGAACCTACTCAATTTCTATACCTACTTGTATATTTGAGTTTATGCTCGTCCTAGAACATTGGTTGTTGTTTATGTTTGTATATATTTAATCATTAATAATACATGGTGCTTTAATTTAATTTATGTCGGACTCGGAGTTGCTGGACTCCAACCGGCCGCGTCCCCAGGTGGTGGATAGGGGAATGCTCCCCAGATATGGGAGGTACTAGGGAAATCAAATACCTAGCGCGAACCAAAACCAGTAGGCATGGGCGTGCCTTAAGTCTTGTAAGATGCGGCCTAAGGGATCTCACCCCTACAGAAAAGACAAAGCTGTGGATCAGTCGAAGCTCTTATGAATGGCGGAATTAAAAAATAATCTACCCCAAGAGGGTACCACATCTTGTGGGGAATCCCTCCCTGAACACAGTTCTCAGGAACTGAGCTCAGGCTGCCCCTCGTATTCTGGGGGGGGCAAATTTCGCTCTAGTAAGATAACTTCAGAAGCAAACGACCCTAAACCTAACCTCACTCAACAAATCTTCCACAAAGGAATCTTCCTATCTAGGCCCAGATCTAGCTCCTACAGCGTGCCCTCTGCACCGGCTGAAACCATAACAAAGGAATCTTCTAAAGCACTATGCTGCACGGAAAATACTGATAAAGATGGCCAAACTGAAATGACAAATGACTGGCAAGAAGTCAATAATCGTAAAAGAATGAGAAACAGTCCTGAAGCAACATCACCTAAACAGAAACAGGCAAAACTCAATTACTGGCTCGCAGCCCCATTACCAACATCAAATAGTTTTACTATACTTGGAGATGATAACCACCAAAAAACTACCGACGTGGAAACCAAACAGTTAGTGAGACCTCCTCCACTATTCATTGATAAGGTTAGCAATATACAACCACTTACGAAAATGCTAGAAAGTGTAGCGAACGGAGACTATGAAATAAAAATTCTACAAGGTGAGCGTGTAAAAATCCAGGCTAAATCCTCTGAGTCATACTCAACTATATACAAAGAACTCAAAAAGAGAAATACTGAATTTTTCACATATCAGCCCAAACAAGACAGGAGCTTCAGAGTCGTATTAAAACACATGCACCCGTCCACTGAAACTGAAGAATTGAAGCAAGCCCTAGAAGAACTTCAGCATAAACCCACTAACATATGGAATATAAGAGACAGAAAAACGAAACAACCTCTACCAATGTTCTACATAGATTTGCAACCTAATTCCAATAACAAGGATGTCTACAGCATCACAACATTACTCCACTGCCGTATAAAAATTGAACCACCCAGACCTAAGCGAGTAATCCCTCAATGTTCAAACTGCCAACAGTACGGGCATACGCAAAAGTTTTGTCATAGGCAACCAAAATGTGTTAAATGTGCAGAACCCCATCACACCAGGCACTGCCCCAGAAAAGAACGTTCGGACAAAGTGAAATGCATACTTTGCGAAGGGAACCACCCAGCCAATTATAAGGGATGTACTGTCTATAAAGAACTGCAAAAGGTTAAATACCCAATTCCATACCAAAAGAAACAGCACACTGTCAGATCAGATCATGCAATCAGAGAAAACCAAAATGTCGAGCGCACTAACCCGGAGATCTCGTATGCGTCAGCCGTGAAAAGCGGTCCTAAACAAGTTATAGATACAAACAACCCAACAAACATCGAAGAACACCCGCCAGGTACTATTCTGGCACTCAATGTATCAATGCAGGCTCTCATGCATCAAATGATAAAGGTGACACAAATGCTAGCAGAACTCATGTCAAGACTGTCTTTGCATTCACTGCCTTAAAATTATGTGTCTGGAATGCAAATGGCTTATCCAACCACTCGATCGAGTTAAAAATGTTTTTAAACATCAACAAAATTGATATTATGTTAATTTCTGAGACCCACTTTACACCTAAGAGCTTTATTCAATTTCCCGGCTACACATTGTATCACACCATGCACCCAGATGGTAAAGCACATGGAGGATCAGCTATCTTAATCAAAGCAAATATCAGACACCACCAATCTCAATCATATTGTAAGGACTATATTCAAGCGACCAGTGTAGTTGTATGCGACTGGCCTAGCAACATCACAGTGTCAGCCCTTTACTGCCCACCGAAGCACACCATCAAAGAAGAGCAGTTTGATGACTACTTCAAAACATTAGGGAGTCGTTACATTGCCGCAGGAGACTATAACGCTAAACACACATTTTGGGGTTCCAGACTCATCCTGCCCAGGGGTCGTGAACTTCTCAAATGTATCCAAGCAAGAGTTATGAATATCAGTTCAACAGGTCAACCCACATATTGGCCTACTGACAAGGGAAAAGTACCAGATCTTATCGACTTCTGTATTACCAAAGGCATATCAAAAAACAACATGTCTTGCCATAGTTGCTGGGACCTATCATCAGACCACTCTCCTATATTGGTGGAGATTAATACTGAAATAAAGGAAGCCACCAAAAAATGTATCTTGCATAACAAACGGACGAACTGGCCACTCTTCCGAGATCTCATCAATGAAGCATTCAGATCACCCGTTTGTCTTCAAACAGAAAGTGACATTATAAATGCTGTTGAATTTTTTAACACTAACATTCAAGACGCCGCCTGGAATTCGACACCTATATACCAACATAAGTCCACTGATCCGCTTGTAAGCTCCATTATACTGGATAAAATAATTGAGAAAAGAGAAATACGAAAGCAGTGGCAACAAAATAGATGCCCAGACACAAAAAGACACCTAAACAAAAAAATAAGAGAACTTAAGCTCATATTGAAACAAGATCGTAATGCAGGACTACAGGCATATCTCGGTAGCCTTGATGCATGTGTCTCTACAGACTATTCACTGTGGAAGGCGACTAGAAAATTAAAACGACCTACAGTAACATCCCCTCCACTCAGGAAAACTGACAGCAGTTGGGCGCGTACTGATAGAGAAAAAGCTAATACCTTCACAGAACATCTCTCGAACGTTTTTAAGCCCCATCCCTACGATGGTCCACCAGAACACGAAAAAGATGTTCTGGAATTTCTAAATGCCCCATGCCTAGAAGAGACGACACCTAAACGATTCACAAAAGCAGAGGTCAGAAGAGTAATAAAAAATGCTAACACTAAGAAATCCCCAGGATATGACCTCATTACTAATAAAATTCTACAGGAGCTACCTGACTCTGGGATAACTCTACTCACAGCAATTTATAATGCAATAACAAGGCTAAAATTCATCCCACCACAATGGAAGGTTGCACAAATCATAATGCTACTGAAAACAAACAAACAACCTGAGGACCCAAAATCATACAGACCGATCAGTTTACTGCCCATTCCTTCGAAAATATACGAATCCTTATTATTGCTCCGAATTCTACCTATAATAGAACAGAAAAAGCTTATTCCTGACCACCAATTTGGATTTCGTTGTAAGCACGCTACTATCGACCAGGTGCACAGGCTCATAACTGAAATAAACAAAACCTTTGAGACCAAAAAATACTGTGCGAGTGCATTTCTGGACATCTCACAAGCATTCGACCGAGTATGGCATGAGGGACTATTATTTAAAATAAAATCCTCTCTACCCAACTACATGTATGAAATCCTAAAGTCCTTTATAAAGAACAGACACTTTCTTGTCCAAAGTGGTGAAGCACTTTCAGGCCTCAGCTGTATCAATGCAGGTGTCCCTCAAGGCAGTGTGCTAGGGCCGGTTCTTTACCTTATCTATACCTCTGACCTACCAACTTCAGACTGCATCACTACCGGAACCTTTGCTGATGATACTGCAATCTTAGCTTCCCACCAAGACCCAGTAGAAGCCGCGAACATCCTGCAAAGTGGACTGGTTAATATCTCACTGTGGTTGAAAAAATGGAGGATTAAGGCTAACGGAACCAAGTCTGTCAATGTAACCTTTACCCTGAGAAGAGGTACCTGCCCACCAGTGAAGCTCAACAACCTTGAAATTCCACAAGCAGATCACGTGAGATACCTAGGATTACACCTGGACAAGCGGCTTACTTGGCAAACACATATATTTACAAAGCGCAAACAACTAGGTCTACACATACGGAAGCTCTATTGGCTCATTGGTCACAATTCTCAACTATCACTCAACAGCAAACTTCTGGTGTACAAGGCGATACTCATACCTATCTGGAGCTATGGAATCCAACTGTGGGGTACAGCGGCCCACTCCAACATCGAGATTATTCAAAGATTCCAAAATAAAATGTTAAGAATAATAACCAATGCTCCTTGGTTCGTCACGAATGAACAACTACATCATGACTTACAGATTGCTACAGTCAGGCAAGAAATTATCCGACACACTAAGACCTATGAAAAAAGAATAAAATGTCACCCAAACAACCTGGCGAAGGATCTGATGGAAGTAAACCCAATAAATCGTAGGCTAAAACGGAAAATACCTCAAGACATACTCAAAGAGCTATAATAATAAAGTAGGATGTGATAAAGGTCACATACCGAGCATGCCAATTAAACAAAACCAACAAACCTACTATTAAATGTCCCAGAAAGGAGACAGATCGTAGTAAATGAAAGAAAAAAAAAAAAAAAAAAAATCTGGTTTTTATTTGGTTAGACAGAATTAGTACCCATCTTATGACGTATGGTTAAGGACCCGGACCCGCTCACCGACTGATGTCTGCATGGCCTTCACTGCTTAACCAACTCTGTCCGTGACGCCGACGTCACGGACAGAGTTAAAATGTCCCTCTGACAGCTCTGATATAAAAAACAAAATAATTAAACCCACACTATTACAGACTGTCAAGAACCAAGTGTCCGCTCGGTGACATCCCAACGAATGACACTCCCGTGATGGCCGTTTTAGCTCATGTACGACATGGGATGGACGTCGAGGAGACAAAAGGTGGCGAACCAAGTGTGACCCCTGATCAATGAGGGACCGTCCCGTGGTGGTGGTCCTAGCTCGTTTGCAACACGCGACAGACGTCGGGGAGACAGGTGGTGTGGCAGTGGTCAGGAGCAGCTCGCTGAGAGCCAAGTGTTGTGCGGTGTCTGCTCACAGTGACCCCCCAGCGAGGGACCATCCCGTGGTGGTGCCCTAGCTCGAGTGCAACACAGGGCGGACGTCGAGGAGACAGAAGGTAGCGCGGCACAGTGGGCAGGAGCAGCTTGCCGACAGCCAAGTGTCGTGGGGTGTGTCCGCACACCGCGATGCCCACCAGCGAGCGATGCAGTCAACGCACCACATAGGTCTGCAAAAGTTAAATCGTTTTTATTTAAAATGAAATGTGCTTCTGAAATCTTGTGTTACCATAGTTACAAATAGTTTGTACATGGTGATTCATAATTGTAGGTAATACTAGAAAAGGGCATTTCTTGTTTTTTATTTGAAAATATTTTATTGCTGATTGTACAAAGCTGTGAATGAAAATCATGCCCGAGCGCATACCTACGTAGATAGTGAGAATTTTGTCTGCTGTACCAGCATGTAGGCGGTTACAATCTCGCTCACACATAGGTCACCGTAAAGTGCTTACATTATAGGCAGATGTGTATATTAGTATTGGTATAACGCGATGAGCATTTGTTTGTATTTGTAAACTGTAAAAAATATGACTACTACCTACATGGTCATAAATTATATAATATGTATACACACATACATGATTTTGTAATTTTACGGCTATCAAGCTACAAAGAAAAGCAGACCTGCAATGGCATTCAGTGCAGGGTCGTTCCGGTGGCGGAGGGTCTGTGCAGCGCTTCTGTATCTTAACATTCGACGGCGCCTGCATGCAACCCACGCACGCCTCCAACTCCTGCAAACACCAATAAAACTTATGATACTTTTGAGATTACCGCGGTGTTTAAACATGTCAAGGAGACCTACCTTACCTTTATTGTAAAAACTGTTTTTTTCTAGTAACCCATTTCATATAATTATGTAATAGTTATTTCCACAGTTTATGTAATAGCATGCCACGCACCTGTGTGGCGATGTACTCCGGATTAGCTTCAACGTGACTCCTGAACACGGCGATGAATTTTTCCATGATGCTGGCATGGAAATTTACCGTTGGTAGGACCGTGATTGGGCGGGACACTTTATCCTGAAAAGAATCAGTAACATTTTTAGCAAATTGTTGCATTCTGAAATTTTTATGTATCAGTAAAAAATAAAACATAACTATGCCTAGTCATCAATCAATATCTACAACAATGATGCAGACGAAAAACTGCTAATGATGGATGCAATCTTTAAGGTGGCCCAACCCGGCGGGCCTAACTCATTCGCGGGCACGGTACAAAACCGTGCTGTTGCGCTCTGGGACCTTCTCTGTTTCAAAGAATAAGACAGGCTCCGTGATGAGGAAGATGCAACATGTCCACAAAAAAGACAATGTGCATAGCGTATGATTTGGTAAAAAAAAATAATTTCAAAACGACTTATAGCTAAAAGTAAACCACGACCGCTGTAGTCAAAAATCTAACAAAAACCAAATAGATTAAAAATCTTGATTAAATAAGTTATGTCTGATGACTAATCTTTTTAAGATGTTCTTACTTTATCATTGCGTGATCCACCTCCAAAGTTTTTGTATAAAAAGCGCGAAAAATTCGAACTTTCGAACCTTATAACTTAGAAACCAAACACAGTTTTACAATGCCGATGGTCATCAGACATCTAGTTCGATCAAATAAAACTATTTTGAGCAAAATTTTGGATCTCTGACAAGAAATATGGGCGTGATCTTCTTTCCCCTTTTATATGGGGAGATGAGCGGGATGGGCCACCTTAATAGTTATTCACCTAGATGCAATTACCAATATGTTACCATTTGTTTATGCTCTTAAGGTGCCCAATTTTTGAGGCAATTAATTGCTGGGCAACTGTTGCCAAACATAGTGGAGCAGTAGGAGCGATATAGGGTCACCCTAAGAACTCCGACTAGACGACTT
The DNA here is from genome assembly GCA_946894095.1 of Incurvaria masculella. NCBI lineage: Eukaryota > Metazoa > Arthropoda > Insecta > Lepidoptera > Incurvariidae > Incurvaria > Incurvaria masculella. Next base: position 1,484,926 of record OX335650.1, on the reverse strand, counting down.
CTATGCTATTATGCGGAAGCGGAGAGCAGGGTTTATGGAGCGTATTAATAAATCAGATAATGAAATTATAATTGCAATTACTCGTCAGCTGTATTATATTAATGAAGTGATTGTAGAATTCAAATATTAGATATTAGATAATGAGTGTATTGATGTTGATTTTGAATCTAATTTAATTTAATTCAATTTAATTTACTGAATTTGATTTTAATTTAACTTATTTTGATTATTTTTTTTCTCACTGCTTCTAAATATTGTTGTTATTGTTATTTAATGGTAATTGAATTTCCTGTTTAATTTTGATTTTACTAGAATTTTACTTGAATTGTAATTTAAAATGTTTTATTGTTTTATAGCTCACATTATTTTTCTTTTTATAGATTTGTACATATGCAAACTTTAACTTTATCACTATATGGGTGCAAAATTGCCTGAAATAAAAAAAATAAAAAATAATAATAATAATACATTTTTGGCAACTATCCCAGCAATATTGCTCCACATCGCTCCATACTTTTAGTGTCCCCGGTGAGTTGTTTATTGAATTGCACTTGCTCGCCACATGCGGGCAATTAATTGCTACAGTAATAGTTCCATACTCGTCCATAAACCATTTTGCCGGAGATCGTCGGATGTTGTCGTGATGGCAAAATCGACAGAGATTGTTGCAAGTTGAGGAACCTTTATAGGGTACCTTTATTTTTATTTCTCTGTGTGGTCCTTTTCTAAAACCAGATATTTAGTTACATATTTTTAAAATGTTAATATTGTAATCAGTACCTGCAGATCTTTGAAGTCTAGTGTGTTAATGCGAATGAAGAAGGGCTTGACGCCCGCTCGCTCCGGCCGCACTTGGATGCTGATGTACTGAGTCTCATTCTCCCCCGATATTGACAGGTCATGCGTGTCTGTCTAGAAATATGAAACAAGCCATTGTAAGTTGCATATAAAAATATAAGAGTAAGTAGTTATATACTATTGGTAATAAGGATATTCTACATTTATTTTCATTTAAATTTCGTAATCTTACAAAATTAATACTGAATGTCCAAATATGTGACAGATTGTAATATAAAGGGGGATATATTTTTTAATAAAAATAAACAATCTGATGTGTTAGTGTACCAAGCATTCGATTCTACATTTACCAGGCTCTTAAAAAATTTATATATTTTAAACATACTATTCTAAATTGTGCCATGGGGTTGCGTCATAGCTACAGAATCTATAAGTACAGAACTAAACAATTTACAGTAGTTTCACAACCAAAGAAAGTATGTAGTTGCATCCAGAATGCATCTCACCGAATGTCTTACAGCAAATCGTCTAGGTAGGGCCCAACAAACTGCCCGACAGCTAGTCGATGCTACCATCAGTTTTCTTGCATCTTAATACCTACCTTTGTTGACGCTATTGAAAATGTATCACTGATGATTTTAACTTACATTGACAGCGACGAGGGTTGTGTCACTGTGATGAGCGAAGTGGACGCTGTAGAATGAGGTCTTAATTATCCAGTTCTGTGTTGCAACTACCTTACTCACTGCATTCATCTGGATACTGATTTTGTCAACACTGAAACGTGAAAATCAATTCTGGTTGGAGTAGGGAAAATTATTATCATATTTAATAAGTATATTTACTGGAAATGTTTTCAATAATAAATGATTAAGAAAATAACAGTGAAGGATTAAATTCAATCATGTCTACCTATAACATATTTGTGTAGTAAAATTTTTTCATGACTTTCTAGTGGAAAGAGAATTAAAACATTTAAAATGAATCCCCTAGATAATTTACTGAAATTAGTCCCTCTTTCTATTGTAATGACACGAGAGCAAATTACCAAATTACGACTAGTACCAACCAACCAATAACTATCGTATTCAGAGTGGGCGGACTAGCTTTAATCCGACGGACTAAACCGGTTTTTGCATGGTTAGTCCGATGCTAATCTCGTACTAAGTTTTGACAAGTGCTCTCTGTATACGACTGTAAGTCTTCAAATGTAGTATCATCGAGATATTTCCTAAGCAAGCAAAGTTGTTGAAATATAGCCAAGATACCACTCAGCTTACCTTTTGAATTCTTCGTTAATGCTATTTGCAACTTGCATATAGTTCCGCCTATCACCGGCGTACATGGCCAGGTTCCCGAACACGGGGTGCCACCTGTAGTCGTCGCGCGACCAATATAGGACGAGAGCCGCCGCGGCGACCGGCGCGCCCATGCAGAGAGTCACGAACGCGCTCGCCAGACCCAGCGCCGGGCTGTAGCCCGTGGACAGCAGGCACGCCGCGTAGCCGAGCGGGAGGCATCCGTGCAACACTGCCGTCGCGGATACCCTCCGCGCGTGGTGTCGCACGAAGTCGACGCTTTCCGATCCGATCAGCGGCTCTAGCAGCTGCGGGATGGTAAAGCCGGCGGCGATGAACTCGCTCGGCGGGTACACGACGCAAGCGCAGAACAGAAGGTAGAACAGAGTGAATAGCACCTCCATGGTCGAAGGCTGCTCGCGGCCACAGGGATCAAAAATGGTTCGAAGGGTGCAGCAGTTTCATTCCTTTCATTTCCCTGAATGATGGGAGGTATCCGTTGGGATATTCTATGTTCTAGTGGAGGAGAAGAGGGAAAGAAAAGAAACCCAACATCTACAAATTTTGACCACTGATTACTAATATCATGTTTTTGACATTTTGAAGTGTTTTGCCGGTAGTCGCCATAGATAATATAATATTACTGCGTAATCACAGATTAGTAATATATGTTTTTTTTTTTTTTTGTTTCTTTATCCAATGGACAGGCAAAAGCTTTCGCTATACAGCCTTCTCTTTATTGTATCTTATGGATTGTAGTCAATTCTGGAGTGTCATGTAGTTAAATACTTTCTATTGTCTCATGTATATATAGAAATATGGGTTCAAAGTTGGTCGGTTGACTTAATATCTTTTTCAGGTCGAGCGGGATTTTTTCTCTTTCTTTGTATGTAATTTCTAAGCATTTATATAGTTTTTCTCTTTGCTCATCAAAAGCACAGCAATGAAAGAAGAGGTGGTCCAGGGATTGATCAGCTAAGTTGCAGTGTGGGCATACGGCGGTGTCGATAAGGTTTAATCTGTAAAGATGGGATTGAAAAAGACAATGTCCGAAACGTAGACGACAAATTGTTGTATAATATTTAGTAGTAATATATGTGCGTAATGTCGTCGCCACAGACTCCTTTTTTTTTGTTTGATTATCCAATGGACAGGCAAAAGCTTTCGCTATACAGCCTTCGCCCCAGACTACAGAAGATACACTGCATTCCGAAATGCGTATATTGCGGAGAACTCACAATGTACGCGTACCGACCGAACACGACCGTTCCGAATTGCTTGCCGAATTCCGTGAACGTCATTTTGACAGAAGTGACGTGACTCAGACTGCATACAGATCGTACAAAGCGCTCACGGTTGAGAGCATGTGCGCCGTGTACGCTGTCAAATGGCTCTCATCGAGCTGTCATTTAGCGTGTTTATCTGTAGTTCTCTGATCGTTTACACTTGTATTCTGTAATAACGAAGACCTTTCGCCGTTTGTTAGTCTAATTAGACATTTTTAGGCCTGAAATAACCACTCTCGAGACTTACAAGGCATTTTCGTAGTCAGGTTAGGCTCTGACACATGTCTGCTCAAATTCGTTCCGATTTGATATCGTGCGATTGTAGCTATGAGCAGTGATATAAATTCGGAACACAAGTATTCGCTGTATTCGTTTTCTCTGCGATATTTTCAATGTACGCATTTCGGAATGCAGGGATAAATTCTGGTACAGTCGTTTCGTCTGAAATCTATGCTTTCATGCTGAAGTCAACCATAGAGTAAAAGGGACATAGGATTTCTTCTCTTTCCAGTGTTGTACACACTTGAGAGGAAACGACTGTACTTCCACAGACTATAGTGAGACTAGGGCTGTGTTCGGGCAACGTGATCTGTGCCATTACATGCAAGAAGGAGCAAGAAATTGCGTTTTGGCTAACAGAATGACAGTTTCGTATGCCTACTTCGGTCTGTCAAATGTCACTAAAACATCAGACCTACTCGCCTATAACTACGTTATTTCGAGGTGAATTTCGTATCGATTGGAAATTAAGTGATTTTATAATTTTAATGATTCATGATTTTAATAGTCTGGAGGTTAACTTGCAGTTGCGACGCACATAGCGGTATTTGACCCGAAAACGTGGCCAAAAATATTTTATTGGCCTAGTTGGTGTAAAACAACTTAGTAAACACAAAATAATTGAAAAAAATATATATCCTTGTTTAAAACGTAAAAAAAATACGAAAATAGCATGTTTCCTTTGTTTTTTAAGCATTTATATACCGTTTTTTTTTTTTTAAATTGTTTATTCTAAATATATATCACTAACATGTTCGTACACTAAATAAAAAAGGTATTTAGGAAAGGAATCGACTTTTTCTCAGTACAAGCTTATAATAAATATTAAATATTTTTTAGTTTCACAAACATTTTACGAAAGAAAAATCGCCTCAGAGATTTGTTAGACATTTTAATGTATTAAAATCACAAACAATAATAGAAATAACAATATACAATAAAATAAAGAGCAATAGGTATTTAATGTCTATTCATTTTCGTCTTCACTCTCAGTAAATGCTGCTGGTGGCCTTACGAACTTAATTGCTTCCTTTGACATGTTTTTTTTGTTTTGTGCTCGGTATCCCGCTGAGCGAATGCTGCTGATGAAGGGGTCTGAAGTAAGGAGTAGTCTGTTTGTGACATCTTCCAAACACATAGACCGTGAGAACTTCCTTGAAAAGTTTTCTCTATATTTGCGGAAATGTTTATTCCTGGCCTCTGAAGCTTCCTCTGACAGCTGTCCTATTGGTAGCAAGGCATGCTTTATCACGCTAGGTGCATGCAGAAGAATTTTGTGGACAGTTGGAGACATTGGCTGCCAAGGATATAGGTCGACATAAAGTTTTGCTGTGTCGAAGGTGTAGACACCAAATTTCTCAGTGTCTATTTCAAATCCCGATGACAAAACTTCCAGTATTACTCCGAATCTCTCTATCAGATCTTTGCTGATGCCAGTAATTTCAGCTGCTACTTCTGTATCACTGAAGAATCGACGAGAAGTGTTGCCGTCATTTGTGTTGCCGAATCCAGCTTTTGGAAAATCAACAAGCAAACCTGTTTTGTCTTTAAAACTTTTCTGAACGCTCTCTTTTGCTGCTTGGATTGACGGCTGATCTATTTTGTTGAGCCGGCCTTTGTGGACATTTGCCTTGAGCTTGTAAGACAAGTGTAACAAAAACTCAAAAAATCTTATTCGTGCATGTAGCAATGATATGCCAAACTTAAAGGTCTCTGGGTTCTCATTATCTGTGGTCGTGAGATCATTAAATGACTTTTGAGTTCTCCCACAGACATAACATCTCAATGTGGATGTTGTATCAGTTGCTGCATTGCAAACTTTTCCGTCTACCATAGTAGGGAATAAAATGTGCATTATTTTAACACCATCCCCAACATACGTAGGCAGAAGTTCTTTAGCTTGCCCTTCGATGTAATTAATTTCTTTGTTTGTTACATCATTATTTTCCTTAGTGTACCGTATTCTGATTGGTCTGCAAAATCTGGGTGATGATGGCGTCGGATTCTGCCACAAAACTTTAGACCCACTTGTCAGCCTTAGGGGAACTAGAGAACTGATGAAAACGTTTGCATCACTGTCCTCATCGTTTTGGAACTTCTGTTTGTATTGTGCCTGCTGTGACCCGTCGCAACCCCATTTGTATGATAGAGTCAAATTACTTTTTTCAATTTCTGAGCAACTCTCTAAAACTTCATTCAAGTATTTGCAAAGCCTTGAAGCAGTATTATCGACCAAATCTTGCAATTTTATTTCAGCCTCAGTTTCAGTTACAGTTTTTTTCGGAAAGGTATCTTTTTTTGCTTTTTGTAAAAGCTTGTAACAAGGATAAATTTCTTTGTTGGCTTGTTGTATTATTTGGTACTGAGCGGTTGTCAGATTGGCATCTACAAATATCTTTAAAGCCTCTTCTGGCGAATGTGCTTTAGTTATGGCCGTTTTTTGGGCTGCTTTGCGAAATTTTGATGCCCTGGTTGGTGATTGTTGAATTTCGTGCATTATTTTTGCGGCATCTAGGTTTCCTGCAGCGCGATTACTCATCTCTGCCGCATAAGTAAGCTCATCTACTGGAACGTTTTTTCTTATTTCCATAGTTTTGCGACGCTTTGTTCGCTCACTGCATTCTCCGAAATCCTTGCTTGGTCGACCCTTTGAAGATTCCGCTAACGATGTTGACGCACACGGTAACTCGATTGTTTGGCTTAGCCATTCACTATTCTTTTCCTGGAATCTCTTATCAGTTCCTTTACATGCTTGCCAATGTCGTTTATACACAGTTTTGAAGGTTTTCATGACTTGACGAAATTCACATAATTTCGTCGAAGGGCACTCTGTTAAAGTCAACAATTCGTCTTCTAGGCCATTTAATTTGTCATCAAAATACTTCTGACTGCTTTTTCTCACAATATCATGCAGATATTGTCTGGTAAAACTTCTGTACGAATCATCAGACACTGTAACAAAAAAAAGGCATTTTTATTACATTGGAGCCACTATTACATAATGACATTTTAAAAGTGCTGTGGAAAACTGGGGAAAACTTTGTTTGTGTATTATAGAAGGGTAGACATCAGTGCTTCATGGGATATAGGTTTTGTACTGTTTCTGTTAGTTGCACCCATTTAAAAATACTAATAAAGTGAGGACTTGTGAAAAAAAAGACTTTAAAAATCGTACATTGTTCATGGTACTAGTTTAAATTAAATAAGCTTCCTACTCTTCTGAAATTTATGTTAAAATAAAGTACATACCTTGTTCTAGAGGATCCATTGGTAGTTTTTGTCACAGAACACTTCAAGCATTGATATTCACAAATCAAAAGTCGAGATCAAAGCGCGTAGTTGAGAGCAATATAAACTGTATCCAACGAGGGCTCAGTTCCGACTGACGCTACACACGAACCATTAGCCGTACGCAGGTAGTAAGACCGTCTCTGTACGCGGAATTTATCTGTCTGCTTGGACATTATCCTTTCTTTTGTATTAGATAACAATGGGAAATCTGATTTATGACCACGAAATAGGGTCCAATACCGCTATGTGCGACGTTCGAATTACCCTTCAGTAATTAGTAATGCCCTTCCGAGTTCACTATCGCAAAATGTTCGTGGCAAATTAAATGCAGTTTTGTACAAAAACCCCGGTCTTGAAGGAATAAAGGATATTGACGCATTTATTAACGGCACCGGACAAACTCTGCCGGAGTTCTTTGCACAAATGGCGCCAAATTTCAAGTTCCGTCCGGTAACGTCGGCTGACGTCGAAAAGTCATTTTCAGCTCAAGTTTGTTCGAGAATATCTCGAAAAATATATTATTTTTAATGGTCACAAGAATTAAAATAATGAAAATAGGTTATTATTTATAGTGTTTAATTTGTAGTTTAATAATGTGATAATTAACGTAAATTCCAATAATAAATGGTTTTTTGATAGTGCATATTTGTGCATATTTCGCCCTTTTTTTAGTGCATATTGCATGCATATTATGGCATTTTGATAGCGCAAAAACGTATAACTCATTTCTCTGCCGCACCGCGAGTATATGGAACTTTCTGCCGGCGGGTGCCTTTCCTCATACCTATAACCAGTTTGTACAAGCTCGATAGCTCAGCAAGAACTCCCAAAAACGTTAATATATAATATGCAGCATAAAGAATACTATAACAATACCACATACATTGGAAAAGCGACCTAATGTTTTTATTTTTGAAGGGTCATTCAGATTTAGAGAGTGGGCCAAAGTCAGCTGCGTATTCTTCGTTACAACAACAAAATGTGGTAATTTGCCTGGGCAGCTAAAAGGCAATAATTATCTCAACTTTGACCTGAAATAGTATAAATTTTTTAATATAAATTGGATTAATTAACGGTAGGTAACGGACAAGAAAAAACGTTCCTGCAGAGCGTGTCAACACGTTTAATGCTATCGTGCGGAACCGGATTGCCCGATTTTGGTCTGGAATCAGGTTTTGTTCCAATACAATTATTCGTGGGATAGCTGATTGGTTCCACTCAGCAATCTTTCAGAAATGGAATGGGATTTTGCTTTTGTGACTGATTTTATATTTTTATCTTTTAAATTATTGTATTGTTGTCATTTTAAATTTTTCTGATTTATATGTAAAAAAAAAAAAAAAATTGACAATTTATGGACCTTGGGTCTGCCAATAAACAATATTATTATTATTATTATTATTATAATCTCAACACACCGAAAATCGACCTATTTTTAAAATATTTGCCTGCTTGCTTACTCGATCTTATGAAAACGAGAGTCAAGCTATAGCAGTCACGGTAAAATTGAAGGAGTATTGCAACATGTGTGCAAGATGAATCAAAGGCAAAATACAATCATAATTTTGGCGTTTTCATATATTCACGAATTCACTGACATTAAGTAGGTGCATTAACTTCACAAAAGATTCTAGCCGAAACTACAAAAGCTTGTTTCACTATTTAAAAAGGTTCATTGGCCCAGCTAAGCGGTGTCGTTGGCTGGATGCCGCTGGCTCCAAATTGAAATGTCCTCGATGGTGTGGTCAGTGGCGAACTGCAGCAGGATCACCAGGTACGTGGTCGCTGACGCTGCCACCTGCACAAAAAAGTCCGATGAAAGACATATTAGGAGAGTTGAACTAAGCATGTGGTGTAGATATGTCCAAGCCCTGGTGGGGTACTGATGGAAATAAGTCAGATGTGAGTCCCTTGTGATGGCGAGTTTAAACAACATACAACCTTTGTGTAGACAATATTTTACATACAATATTTCATGTCAAATTAATAAGTTTGTCAAATTCTTAGCTCTTTTTTTTAATTTTTCCTTAGTAATTATCCAGGATTACCAGCAGCTTACGCACCCTCTTCCAGCTATCAGGTATGATTCTAATGCCATCGGGCTCCTTTGGTCTTTGGGAATAGCCACCCACGTGCACGTCCCGATCTAAGCAAACATACTAGGGTTCCGCAACCGAATACAACATTCAGGCATGTTCAGTGAGAATAATTCAGATCAGTTCCAATATATCTGGAGAATATACTTTACATTATTTGAAGATGATACTGAAGCTGCAGGGCCAGCTGTGATGCCTTCTGAACACATAACCATTGAGACTTACGGAGAGCAGCAGACTCTTGTCGAGACCGAATAGCATTGCTATGGAGATATTGAGTCGGTAATTCAGAAACGGCAAGGACAGCCTGCGATGCCTTAAGAACACACGATAGTTAATAACTCATAGAGAGCAGCAGGAACTTCTCGAGATGGAACGGCCCGCCTGTGGAAAACTTGACTCGGTGATGAATAAGCTGCGGACAGTTGTGATGCATTCGGAACACAAGACAATTGGTACTCTTGGAGAACAGTCGACTATTCTCGACAGGGAGCAGCCCGCCTGTGGAGAACTTGAATTAGTGATGTATAAGCAGCAGGTACAGCTGCGATGCCTTCGAAACACACTACAGTGCATACTCACGGAGAGCAGCAGACTCTTGTCCAGGCGAAACAGCCCACTTGCGGTGAACTTATGTCGGTGATGCAGAAGCTGCAGGGACAGCTGCGATGCCTTTGAAACATAAAACGACACTTATTCGTGTAATTTAAACTAATTTAAATAAGTACGGACAGCAGTTTAAGAACTTACTAAAGGATCACATTAGCTTAAGATTTATACTTGTGTTTATGTACATTTTCTACCGATTTACATAAAAAGGAGTATATCCTTGGCACCAGCCCACCGACACAATCTTACAAAACGTCTGCGACTATATTTGCTTGCTGAGGTAGCATTTTAGAATTGGCGACAGCCGGTTTCATTTTCATGGCACGGCACAACTACATTTTTTGATCTGAGTATAAATATTAGTAAATACTAAACTATGCGGACTTTCCAGACTAGTTGGTTAAGCCATGGAAAACCAATATTAAAAACCATATTTACCGCAGTCGTTATCTGCTCGTTGATTTGTTGGTTGATCAGCTCATGTACTATGTGCGTGGTCTTCGCTGTCTGCGGAATTAAAAATACATTGTCTTTAAGATATTTTCAAAGAAATTAACAGAAAAAGTCATATAGTTATGCTTAATAAATCTATCCTGTCTGCGTTTCCTCTTTGAGAAATGTCATGGCGGTGGCAGTCACCAGCTTTCTAGAATATTTTCCACGGCATCAAGAAGAGAGTCATCCCTTCAGGAGTCGATTATCGTCATAGCTAGGCTCAATTCACACCGAGATGGCAGCGGCCGGCATCGGCCCGGCGAGTACTTTGAGTGTCAAATTTTAAACTTTAATATCATTAAAAGAATGCATAGTATCGCGTGGTCGCTAGAGTGCCTGCGACGCCGCTGTCGGCGGCAGCGACCATTTCTAGTCTTTCGAGCGAGCCGTCTGCGTTGGTTAGTCACTGACAGGCCCCTGAGCTGGGCAGTGGAGCCGGTTCACCAGCTCTCCCTGGCCACCGAGTCGATCCTACACTGCCAAACGGTAATTTGGCTTTAGAATCACGTGATCACTTCCCTTCGCCGTTCATCCCCCTTGTTGCTGGGGCATCAGGACACCCAAAACAGCGAGCTGCTTGGCGGCGCGACTTCCCAAGGTCGCCTGGAAGGAGTACTCAGTCGACCTACTACCTACTCTGGATCAACGACATGGAAGGATGTAAAATAAGCCAAATTTTAAAACTTACAGAAGTTCCAATCATTGTGTAGAAAAAAATATCTGTTACATGTCTGAAGTTTTGATATTTTAATCCTAAATTATTTATAAGAGCACGCCACGATATGTTAGGATTTAGATAAGCGCGTAGTTACTAGGTACCTTAATAATTAACTAGGCAGGCAATCCTAGCAAGGCACCTAATTCCTTCGGGAATGCTAATAAAAATGACGGTGGGTATGGTTTTAGGGATCCATGTCCAGTTACATAAAAAAGCCAGGCCAGGCTCTTATATTCCTTATATTGCTCGGCTACATTGAACTGGATGGAAAACACGGACAATTTTCATTGCCGCTTCGAACATCGTTCATTCAATGCGATGGTACCAACTCGCGCGGGATTTACCCTAACACCTAGTAAGTAAGAAAGGGGACCTGCAGTTTTACTTGGAATCCGAACCACGGCCAGCCTTAACGGTTGAAAAATGGTCACCCATCCAGAACCTGACCGTGCTCAGAGGTGCTTGACCAAGCTTATCGAATCGCAAGGCGTCGCGACACTGGGCTACCGAGGCCTACGTCATGAAATTGTAATCTGCATACAGTGGCTTTAAGCATTAATTAAAACATTCTGATATAAATTGCAACAGTTAAATGCTATGAAAAAATTAAGATACTTCATTTGTATGTCACTAACCTCAGCATACACTTTGTCGCAACCTGCAACTATGAAGTATATCACGAATATCTTGAAAAGGGTTGTTTGCAAAATGTAATAGACAAAGAAGCAATATCTCTTGACATGATAGCTGAACAATCCACCTGCAGTCGCTTCCATCAGGTAAAATGTATTGAGAATTATCGTTACAAATGATAATAGTATGAGAATAATTATCATGCTTCCGAACGCTCTCGTCATCATTTCTCCAACTCTATAAATTTTGGAAAAGATCCTGCTGACGCGGTAGATTTTTTCGAAGTCCCTGTACTCTTTTTTTCTTAACGAATGTGTGCTTTCGGCTTCTTTCACCGTTATAACGACGGTCGTAGAGTCTTTGGAATGAAGTAGTGATTCCAAAACTTCATTCACGTATCGATAGCGAGTCTCAATGATAAAGTTTACGTAATAGTACTTCATCATGCACATCAGTGTGACGTGTAAAGTGAACATGAGATGTATCACTTTGCAGATCGGTATCTCCAAGTTCCAGAGTCCGAACGTTGTATACATCCCCACATACTTTATCAATCCTGCTAATAACTGCAATGCAAAGAACTTCAATTGATGCATTCTTATTCTTTTTCCTTCAATGTAAACGCCCAGTTCCCTCAGGCTCTCGTCGATCAGAATAATTTGATGCAAAAAATTTGCCACAGCTCCTCTGCGTAGAGAGAGACGTAACAAGGAGTAACTGACTAACATGAACGATAGAATGGTGTCAATGTATTCTCCGTAGTAGCTGATCATAGTACTGTACAGTGCACCAAGCACCGTCTGGCGATGCGCAGTACCATAGTAGGTGCACCACAAGTAAATTAAGACGAAAGATACCCAAGAGATGAACCCGTGCCAACTAATAACTGTCTTGACGTCGTTGTTAGGAAGAGCGTAAAAGTCAAAAATATCTACACCACCGAGACGAAATATGAAACGAGTGAATTTAGTCGCTTCAATAATATGGCTATACTTCTCATTTGATCTCAATGGATGGAGATAGTTCTTTAGGAAACCACCCCATTTATTTTCTGGTTCTACCGACATTTTGCTCGTTGGCAGGATCGTAGCTGGTCACGTACAGGCTTATTGACATCCACACAATACTTTCGAATAAAGGTAATTTCTAAAGTGAATTGAAAATATTGTCATAATAAAAAGTCCCAAAACTAAGCGTCCTAATATTAAATTTATTGAAAGGCATCAGTGCTTTGTTTAGATTATGATGATTAAATTGCTTTAATAATGTAAATGGCCAATTATATACGTATTATGACCACTTAAGGCAAACAAGCTTAAAGATATATATTCTACTAGCTGCGGTACCCGGCTCCGCTCGGGTCAATGTCGTATTGGACTGATGTCAGTCTGAATTATTTCCTGGATATTATAAGATTTCCCCATACAAAGTTTCATCTCATATTTCACCTCCTTCGAGTTTTAGTTTCGCCACAAAATATAGCCAAGGTACAGACTATCTCAATACCAACATTTGTCACTTTCGCCTTTATAATATAAGTATGGATATGGACTTTATTAAATATATGTTCTCAAGTCATTATTTTCGTAATTTTTCAACTTTCTTGATTGGCCAATATTCATCAGGGTGAAACTCTTCCAAGTTATTATAAAACCTGTGGTTTGTTACATGAAATATAAAACTTTCTGGCTCATCTAATGTACCGATTTTTATATATTTCCATTGCCATATTACATAGTATGCTTTCAGTAATCTAGTATATAGTAAACGATCAGATACGGAATATATGTGATCTAGTAGATTAACGGTTTCAGAATGCAATGCGTAGGCGAAGACACCTTCTATATTCTTCTTCTATATAATAAAAATGAATGCCTAAATGTGTTGGTAAGAGCAAAACTCGAGAACGGCTGAACCAATTCGTCTGATTCATTATTTAAAGATCCGTCGAAGTCCGATGTGGAAGTGGAAATATGATAATTCCAAGTGCATCGAGCTTTCTATGTCTAAGTATTTTTAACCCCGCTTTTTGTAACCATTTTAAATAAATAATTATATATTTTTTTGTTTTCCTCAAAAGTCTTAAAACAAAGAACCCTGTACATAACACGCCCGCGAAGGTTTTTAACATTTTACCGTGCTCCGATCGGTTGAATGTCCAAAACAAAATCGGTCCGAGCGGAGCCAGCAAACTCAGTTAGTAAATAATAATCCATCAAAAATCTAAATATAAAATTAGAGCCAAGTTCAATATTAAGAATATGCATGTGTGTCGACTTCGTCGAAAATAATTGAGGTGCCAAATTTTGTAGATGATCGGGAAAGGATAATGGGCAAAAATGTATGATCTGTATTGGTTCTAATAGGGATAAGTTATATATGGTAACATAAAAAAGGCCCAGGTTGTACAAAAGAAATATTTTGATAAAAAACGTTCTGTTCGAGAATTTCAGGTTGGTCAACGCGTACTTATTACGAACCCACAAAGGATTGTAGGTCGAAATTCTAAACTGGCCCCTGCGTTCCAAGGACCTTATGATATTATCGGAAAAATTTCGGATCTCAATGATTTAATAAAACCATGTGGTGTAACGAGGAAAAAACCTCTGACAGTACACGTGGACCGCCCTATTAAATAGTGCCCTTATGGAAAGTCACAATGAAAAGTTTCATTTTGGCTTGGCCAAATCTTTTAACTCTTTTTTCAAAATTCTAATCGGGAGATTTGGAGTACGGATCTAGTCAGGAATGTAGACCAAGAGGTTACAATTCTAAGCTGGCTCCGGCATTCCAAGGTCCATTTATTGTTTTAGATAATATTTAGGTCCCCAACTATTTGATTAAACTCTCTCTTTTAAATAACGGCTAGACACTCACAGTTTTCCTGTGTTTTCTGTCCCACTGTGTACGAATATTTTTACTTTTGTGTCCTTATGTCTATGCACAGCATTTTTAAACATGAATTTGACTAATGTTGGAGATTGTGTGGATTTCTTTGCATGAGCTGCCTTTGATACGGGGTTCCCGGTTATGCTTCGTATACTGAGCCGTCGAGAGCGCACAGAGCGTTTTTGCCTCCTCGTTTCGTCGAAAACTCACCCTTAGCTTAGTTTTATGAGCGGAATACGCGGTTTTATATCCCTATATAGCCTAGGTACAACTCTCTGGGTGCCTCTACCTTCTCATGTTTCGAATTTTTACCAGTGTTTCCCACTTGCGGTTTTATCTTTATATAAGAAAAACTACAGACCATTGGTTGAGAGGAGAGCTGAGTGGTTGGTTTCACCGAGCGAGTTTTGCTAGGTTAGCTTATTCCGTTAGGTAGATCCCTATAAAACACGAAGCTAAACCGACGAGGATCACAGAAGAATAAAAAAAAAAAACATGACTAAAATTTCAACTTTCGTTCAAATATTTAAGTTCTTTTCTTTGGGTAGACCCAATTTTAATTGTATAACGTGTCTCTAATTAATGTTTGCATTGTTCCATTCAGATATTTATGTGCTGATTACGAACTTAAATTGTTAATACTAGGTTTTAGCTAGGAGATTCACTTTGAATCTATGATCTAGGGCTTGTTGTGATTAATGACGCCGCAGTCACTTGGTTCATTAGCTAGGGTAGACTCGCGGACTTTCGTTTTCCCGGGGTTTTCCCAAGTCCCGGGTATGAACACGCATGGTACGCCATAACTGTTCATAGCGAGTATTAAGTTCCCCGATGTCTGAAAGTGGACTAATTGAGTTCTTTAAGCAAAATATGTACTTATAGGGACTCCGCGAAGGATGTAGCAGGCCACCTGCTACATTCTTCTAAAATTGTTGCCTAGCAACGATTGTTTTTGAGAACGCGTTTTGCATTAGCTACGCGACTCACCTTTTTCCCAATCTTCTAATTTAATTTTCTTTCTTTTAATGTATTACTTTCATTATTAATAAAGTCCACTAGCAGAAGAGTTTTTGGTTTTCCTTCCATCAATACCTCTTCACAATATCTATTGAAAGGTATTTTTGAATACAATAATTATTACTTTTTGGCTTAGAAAACCTAAATATAAGGTCAAATATGATGTTAAGTAATATTGATATGTAGAGCAGAGTTACATAGGTGTTGAAAATGTCTTTATAGAATACAAATATGTCCACAATACCTTAAGGGAATGACGTTAGTATTTACCTTTGTTATACGTTAGTATGTAATAATTATCTTAAACTTTTTTGTCGTCACGTTGTTGGTCTATGTGTACTTTTCTTTTTTTTTATATGAATATGTGTATGACTGTTTGTCATGCTAATAAACAATTAAACAAATAAATTAATTACCAGGAAATCAACGAAACAAAGTGAACAAATACAAATACATACAGT
The DNA here is from genome assembly GCA_946894095.1 of Incurvaria masculella. Lineage (NCBI taxonomy): Eukaryota > Metazoa > Arthropoda > Insecta > Lepidoptera > Incurvariidae > Incurvaria > Incurvaria masculella. The sequence continues at coordinate 1,469,056 of OX335650.1, read as the reverse complement.
ACTTTTACATAAATATGTATATGGAATGCGGCCATTAGGAAGACTTACATTTAAAATTCCAGTGACTTTTAAAAACGGACGTTTGTACTTTTCTACACACAGAGCAAAAGACCAACCCGAAATTGATGCTTTTAAAAATATGTACAGGATTCCTGAAGAAATCAGTTTATGGGCACCATATCTAATGAATAACGTCATATTTCGGTAAGCCACACATATAAATAAATAAAAAATATAAATAAAACTACCGAAATATTTTTCTATCATTAGCGATAAACCTACTTCAAAACAATATAAACATTTTATGTCACTTACCTGGGCATATACTTTCTCGCAACTTGCAACGGTAAAGTAGATGACGAAAATCTTGAAACAAGTGGTTTGTAGAATATAATAGACAAAGAAACAATATCTCTTGAAATGATAGTTTAACAATCCACCAGCCGTCGCTTCCATCAGATAAAATGTGTTCAGAATTATCTTTACGAATGACAATAGTAACAGAAGAATTATCATGAATCCCAATTTTCCCGTCATAATTTCTCCAACTCTATATATTTGGGAATAGATCCTGCTGACACGGTAGATTTTTTCGAAGTCCCTATTTTTTATTTTTCTTGACTTCGTGTAAGTACTTTCGGTTTCTTTCACCATTATAAGCGCGCTCGTAGAGTCTTTGGGATGGAGTAGGGATTCCAAAACTTCATTCGCGTATCTGTAGCGAATCTCGATGACAAAGTTTACGTAATGATATTTCATCATGCACATCAGAGTGACATGCAAAGTGAACATGAGATGTATCACTTTGCAGATCGGTATCTCCAAGTTCCAGAGCAAGAACATTATATACATTCCCGCATACTTTATCAGTCCAGCTAGTAACTGTAATCCAGAGAACTTCAGGAGATGCGTTCTTAAACTATTTCCCTCAATGTGAACGCCCAGATCCCTCAGGCTCTCGTCGATAACAATGACCTGGTGCCAGAATTCAGCCATAACATGTCTGCGTAGAGCGAGACGTAGGGAAGAGTAAGCGACTAAGATGAAAGACAGAATGGCGTCAATATATTCTCCGTAGTAGCTAATCATAGTGCTGTAAAGTGCACCAAGCACTGTCTGGCGATGAGCGGTGGCGTAGTAAGTGCACCACAAGTATGTTAAGGAGAAGAACACCCAAGATATGACCCCGTGTCGACTGATAAACGACTTTACTTCCTTGTTGGGAAGAACGTGATAATCGCAAACGTCGACTCCGCCGAGACGGAACAGGAGACGAGTGAATTTAGTGTCTTCGACAATATTCTTGTAATTCTTATTGTTCAAGCGATGGACACATTTTACAAGGAAACGACTCCATGCACTCTCCGATTTTGCCGACATTTTGCTCGTTAGCAGTATGGTAGCTGGTCACTTACTAGCCCATTGCCATCCACAAAACACATTCGAGAACATATTAAGTAATTACTGAAGTGAATTCAGTTTATATTAAAACGGAAATTTCCAAAAACGGATGCATCACTAAATTAAATTTATTAAAAAGTATAAATGAGCATATGAATTTCTGATGAATTAATAGCTTTCATAACGATGATATCTAATCCATCGTAATTTGTCAATCATGTAAGTGCTACGATGAGCTTAATATGACTAATAGTTACACCGGATTCTTTTCATGAAACTACTATTAACTTGTATAAAAATGCCCTGGTTTGTAATATGAATTATACAGTTTTCTATCTAATCGATTGTTTAGTTCTTATACATTACGAAACCAATTGATTTTGTCTGATGTTTTGTCTTGATGGTATCTGACAGGGGCGTTCTAGCTGCAATAAATCAAATATTATCTTAAATTTAAATTATCTTAAAAATAATAACTAACATCGGTTTTAAAATTCAGTAAACTATGTATTTAACTGCGTTACGCTAACGCAGAAGAATGTCGTAGATAGCCTGTGCCCTCACCGTAGAAATCTGTGTCAAAATTGTCGATACTGTTTTAATCACGTGTTTGTTAGTGAAATTAAAATATGGTTTGGAGAAATGGAAACCTTCGTCCGAAGTTATGACATAAAATGCGCGAAAACTATTTAAATTTCGGACGTTATAACTTAGAAACCAAACACTATTTTACCATGCCAATAGTCATCACATATCTAGTTCGATCAAATAAAGCTGGTTTAAGTATAATTTTGGATCTCTGACAAGAAATATGCGCTTGATCTTCTTTCCACGTTTATATGTGAAGTTGATCGGGAAGGCCCACCTTAAGGTGGCCCAACCGGCGGGACTAACTCATTCGCGGGCACGGTACAAAACCTTGCTGTTGCGCTCTGGGACCTTCTCTGTTTCAAAGAAAAAGACAGGCTCCGTGATGAGGAAGATGCAACATGTCCACAAAAATGATAGTGTATGATTTGGTAAGATTTACGAACATTTTAATTATAAAACGACTTATAGCTAAAAGTAAACCACGACCGTTTGTATGGGGTTACCGCTGTAGTTAAAAATCTAACAAAAACCAAATAGAATTAGCTATGTCTGATGACTAATCTTTTTAAGATGTTGTTACTTTATCATTGCGTAATGCACCTCCAAAGTTATTGTATAAAACGCGCGAAAAATTCAAACTTTCGGACCTTAAAACTTAGAAACCAAACACAATCTCACAATGCCAACGGTCATCAGACATCTAGTTCGATCAAAAAAAGCTATTTTGAGAAAAAATTGGGATCTCGGACAAGAAATATGGGCGTGATCTTCTTTCCCCGTTTGTATGGGGAGTTCAGCGGGATAGGCCACCTTAAGGCACACTTGGAAAATCACCAGAAGCAGATTCTCACTCCATTATTCATATTCAATGACATTTTTTTTAATTTTCAGAACACGACCACCGAGCCCGACGTAGCTGTTCACGATATCGAACGAGTCTGCTCGCAGCTTACGATCCGCTCACCAGTGTGCGTGCACCGGTGTGCTCGAAGTGACGCGCCCCTTCACTCTCGGGTGCTTGCTTTGTGTGTGCTCACGATGGTCTCGATCGATGGTTTGGTCTGGTATCAAAACCGTATTCTCTCCTGCGAATCTGCGACCATATGATCGCCTACGTCTATGACGATAGCCCTTATAGTCGCATGTTTTTGCGTTCAATTTACTCAATTGTTGTATTCCCAATCTAGTTCTTAATTCTTCCTTCTCAATATTAAGTTATAACTTAGCTTTCGTGACCAATCCAGGTAAAATGCGCGATGAAGAATGCACGCCAAGATGCGATACAAAGTTGGTGTTTGCGATAACTATACAATTTCTGTGATCTTATTCGGTATCTTCTGAGCGGCTCGTAGCCTAGTGGCGCGGGGACTGGCCTAGCGTACCAGAGGCCTGGGTTCAATACCGACACGCACCACTGTCTTTCTTTTTCCGAGTTCAATAAGTGCATTTCGTCACGAATGCGAGCTGCTCCATGGTTCGAAATCCATGTAAAACTGTAGGTCCCCTTCCCCTATTAGGTGGTAGGGTTTAAGCCCGCCCGGGTCGGTACCATCGCATTGGATGAAAAGATGTTCGAAGCGGCAATGAAAAATTGTCCCTGTTTTCCATCCAGTTCAATGTAGCCGTGCTCATAAAGGGAAGGTCCTGGCATGGCACCAAATTCCTTCGCGAATGTGGTGTATTGGGCTAATATCATAACGGTAGTTGTGTGGTATTAGCCATCCATGTCAGGTCGCATAAAAAAAAAACTTACTTCAGACGACAGGCAGTGAGCTGATTATATCATCGCCGATATTATGTAGCTGAAATATGGGGTCCACATTACAGAGAGCTTAAAAGAGTCTTTTCGATTGAAGTTGCTGTGCTTCTTGATCTCGATAGCTTCTCGGATTGTTCTCGGTATAGTCAGTTTTTCTGAATTGAAAGTACCTAAATGATATTAAGTCATTTTCAATGCCTCTGAAGGTCATGGGGCAATGACTAATGTGTATTTTTGTAGCACTGTGATATGTAAAATATATCACGTTTTATCCCTCTCATCGTATTCCATAGATAATTACATACTTTAATTTAAGATCCGAAAAGTAAATGGATCAGTGAGCATGTTATTGACATGTGATCTTTATTTGCGATTGATTCATGATTTGATTAACAACAAAATAATTAAAAGGTGATACTTTTTGTAGTCATCAACATTTAATATATGGGTAAAAATGTTATAACAATTCTTGTGATAAAACAATGTACGTTTTATACTTACGTACTAATCTAACTAGTGCGTTCAGTTGTGAGATATTGTTTAATGTTGTTGGCCTTAAACTATAATTATCACATGCACACATTTGGTTTGGTTACCCAACATATTTTAACAAATATAATACGTACTGAACATCAACCTTAAAGGAAGGACAAATTAATTAATTCCTTGTGTCTTCGTTTTTTTTTCTTTTCATGTTTTTAAAATTTTCTTTTGTTAATGTTATCAAATAAATTAATTATTAATTGAAAGATCTAAAAACAACTTTTTTTTTAACTGGACATCACATCCTCTGTTGTGATATTAGTTCAGCCCACCGTATACCGAAAGGAGTTAGATCCCATGCACGGTTACATAAAACTGCAGGGAAAACACGGACAAAACTGCTTTTTTATCACGACAGGTGGCGTCTAATCGAGCTCACCTAAAAGATATGCCAAAGCTGTCAGAAAGATAAATTTATGACTGCCTGTCATCTGTAGATGCACTGCCGATGATTTTAGACTAGCCTTGCACCCTAAGTTTGCACCATGCAAAAATTCTTTAAGTGTTCAGCTTTCGGTCGTATTATATTCGTTTAAAATAGCGAGCTAGCTTCTTATTATAAAAAACCTTAAAATATTTAGTTTACTGTGTTTAAAATATTCAATTATTGTAACTTAGAAATGTGTCAGCACATCAATATATGTATACAGAGCGCATCGCCCATTGGCGTTTGCAAGGAAAACGTAGTACAAGATAATCAGCACTTTTGTAATAAAGTCCCTTTGAGTGACAATTGAAATAAATCAGCGATAACCAGTGATAACCAAGCTAAATCTTGTACGATGGTAAGGAGCCCTTCGTGTGCGAGTCCGACTCGCGTTTGGCTGGTTTTTGTTACTATTTACTTTTCTTGGTCATCCTTCTTTGTCCTCAGGATAACAGTTTCAGGTGGAAGGGTCGCCACGCGTATCACGTCGGGGAGCGCGGCGCGCGCTTGCTCGATATCTTTATCACCCACGACGTTCGTCTCCTGGACGGCGCCACGCGTGATGTTGCGGATCCAGTCCCGGACCGGCGGGGCGGTGAGCCGGGCGGCCACCACCACGCGGTCGGGCCCGCAGTCCACGGCGTCGTGCTGCACCCACGAGAGCACGCCGAGCAGCCGGCCGTCCGCAACGAGCCCGCTGCCGGAGTCGCCCTGCGAACACAAACATTGGGGTTAGCTTTCTGTACCAGATACTATATTATGGAATCAAGGCAGATGCGCATCTGTTGCAGTATATGAGTTCGTTTCTCCTTTTTTTAGGATTCCGTACCCAAAGGGTGCCAACGGAACTAAGCCCGAGGTCCGTCCGTCCGTCCATCCATACGTCCGTTCCCTCCGTCCGTCCGTCCGTCACAGGGCTGTATCTCATGAATTGTAATAGTTCGGCAATATAAATTTTCACAGGATGTATATTTATTTTTCCGCTACAACAACAAATAGGTAAAATAAAAAATAAAAAAAATAACGAGGGGCCCTATACAAAAAACTTGTACGATGGTGCGGAACCCTTCGTGGGCGAGTTCGACTCGCACTTGGCCGATTTTCACGTAGCAAGGAATGTAATTTTCTTTTTTGCATCGAAATAGTTTTTGTGTCCGAGATACCGCAGTTAGTATGATATACTTAAGCTTCAGCCTGTCCTAGTATCTGATAAGTCTTTGATACGTTTATTATTTATCACAGATATTTAATAGGTATCGCATGCAACAGCGTTGTTTCGCATCGGTCATTCTCTAATCAAGAGACTTAAGTTTTCAAATTGTTGTTATTATGACCTTTGTTTTAATATAATCCAATGAAATGTAATACCTGGTAAATACTTGAAATGAATTTGAGCTCGGGCTAAGTTCAATACATTTTCTATAATAAGCTAATGTGATTCCGTCGCAATGGAGCGAGCCATGCTGGGAATATCGCTACGGGTTATGGTGCGCAACGAGACAATCTGCCGACGTACCAAAGTAGTCGATATTGGACACCGGGTGGCTAAGCTCAAGTGGCAGTGGGCTGGTCACGTCAGCCGAAGAGACGACGACCGTTGGAGTAACCGTGTCCTACAGCGGCGGCCGTGGACAGGAAAACGAAGTGTGGGAACCCGCCAGGTGGGACGACGACATCAAGTGCGTCGGCGGAAAGCAGTGGTTCCGTACCGCTGAAGGCCGGGAGGACTGGAAGAAAATTGGAGAGGCGTATGTCCAGCAGTGGACGCAAACACGCTGACTGACTGACTGACTGACTGACTGTGATTCCGTATTTTAACTCGATTAGACACGAAACTCTTCTACTCCCCTTTCCCCCTAAACGCGGAACATTCAGAGAATGCACAATAATGCAAATTCACAGTCTGCCTTAAAAATAAGAACCCGCCGATACTGTAGATCCTTTATCTATAGGGTCGATGAACAATCCAATCTTATCCCTGTCGAGGTATTTCCTTCAAAGTACCATTTGGGGCTCTTCAAACATGGTGTAAAGAAGCACCTGGCCGGCTGGCATGGTTTCGCAGCCCCCCTGAAAGTTCGAAAGCCCATAGTCAGGCACCTTAATAGCTCCTGGCGTACGCCATATGCCACGCTTAACATAAAATAAATATTTCGAAATACATTCGTACAAAACTTTAATTGGATCCTATAAAAACGCGACAACACGCGAATATAAGGGATATCATCATAGACGATGTCAGTCACTTGGTCGCAGAGTCGCAAAAGAGAATACGCAACGACGTACCAAAGCGATTCGATTTAGATTATAACCTAGTTCTGGATTATATCGATGAGAATACGGTTTTGGTGCCAGACCAAACCGGACCAAACCAGATCGAACGAGACTACCGTAAGCACTCACAAAGCAAGCCCCCGAGTGTGAGGGAGCGCGGCTCTCCGCGCACACCATGGTGACCGGATCGTAGGACTGGAGCCTGCGAGCGCACTCCTCGTCCGATATCGTGTACAGCTCTCCCTTATAGAAGTCGGGCTCGGTGGTCGTGTTCTGAAAATTATACATGTCCGTCAGATTTTAGCCTAACACACAACATGGGAACTAGGTGCCATGCCAGCCCTTCCTTATATTGCTCGGCTACATTGAACTGGATGGAAAACACGGACCATGGTTCATTCAATGCGATGGGACCGTCCCGGGCGGGATTAACCCTACCACCTAGTAAGTAAGGAAGGTGACCGACAGTTTTACGTGGAATCCAAACCACGGCCAGCCTCAAAGGTTAAAAATGGTCACCCATCCAGAACCCAATCGCGTTCACCGCTTCACCCAGCTTATCGTATCGCAAGGCGTCGCACAACTGGGCTACCGAGGCTGACGCAATCATTGATCAAATGCCATTGAATAAGAATTCTGGTTTTTAATTATTTGTTTATTTTTAGTGAATCTGAAGTACACTAACTAATTTGTGCACGTCCTTTCCAATCAAAAACGAATCATCGAAATCGTTTAGCGTTATATTGCATATCGCACATTCGTAATGCAAATTTAAGACTTATATGATTTTATCTCGGATTTCATTGTCAGAACTAAACCAAATTGAAATGGGACGGGACGGGAAGCACCATCTTTCAAATAAAACGAAAATTATCAAAATCTGTTCACCCAGGCGAAAGTTCTGTGGTAACAAACATACAAAAAAACAGTCCAATTCGAAGTCGGCAACGAATAGCAAAAGTGTAAAGGTGATGCTCGTTGCACCGAATCCATCGGACACAGTATTGTGTGTTATAATTTAAATCAGTTGACTTACTTGTAAATTTAAATACTTATTTTAATCATGAAAAATTATGGTATGGGCCCATATTCATATTTTTAGAATGACTTTTACTTATATTTTTTATTGGATGTAAATTATTGTTGAATATTATTGGATGAATTGATGAAATATTTTATGTGTATGTGTATTTGTAAACTTTAGCTGTATTTTATTGATGAATTTGACCGTTTTTTTTTAATGGACGCATGTATTTTTTCCTTCTGTATTTCTGTATTTTTATTGCTTGTGTAAGTGTGGTGTTTCTATACAAATTATGTTTGTTGCAATTTTTTGCGTGAAATAAATACTTTGACTTTGACTCACCAGCCTATCGAAGGTGTCGAGGCTCGGGAAGAGAACGCGCGTGCCCGGCGGCGGCTCCGCGCCCTCCGTCGGCAGGCTGCGGGCGGCGCGCAGTGGCTGCCGCAGCTCGAGCAGCACGTAGTCGTACGTCGCCCACACCTCCGTCTTGGCGCCGGCGGCGTCGAAGTTGTCGCCGAGCCGGTAGCCCGGGTGCACGACGGAGCGCTTGAGCGCGCGGTGCCGCTCGCCCGGCGGCAGGCTGAGCACCGTCAGCGACGTGTACCACGGCCTGTAACTATTATGCGGGTTTAGCATTGAAAGTGATTTTTCGATCGCTTCTTCTTTTCTGAGTGGTCAGTTTGAGTTCTCACCTAAATTGGTTAACGGCAAACCGATCGACTAGACTAGGAGGTCGCGACAAAAATGGTAACGATAACGTAAATGGCTGAAACTGGGTTCACGGGATAAAGTACAACCCTCTGAAGCTAAATGTGTCAGTCTGCCTTTTCCAAGTGGTTGCGTTACGTAGATAAGGCGCCTGAAAAAGTAGTTATGGTGACAAAAAATAGATACGATAAGGTAAATGGATGCAAATGGCGAAGCATGAAAGTATCAATACATACTTGCTTAGCAATACAAAAACTGAACAAATATTTGGTTGCATTTAGTAGTTATAGGCGATTTAGGTTACAGATGTAACTTTAGGTTTATATCAGTATTTAATTAAGTAACCGTCTGGTTATTGTTGTATAATTAATAGGTATCAATTTTTCCACATAATCAGTATGTTCATCAGCAGGTACATACCAGCATCTATTTTATATAGCCTATCTAAAAAACGCAACCACTTGGCACGGGCAGACCGACATATTTAGCATCAGAGGGTTGGTCTCTAAAATGTGAACTCAGATTCAGCCATTTACCTTATCGTGACCAAACATGTCGTGACCTCCCGGAATAGACCGGCGTTTTCCGTATAAACGTCAAACTCCATACAGATATTCTATGGTATTACTTCTTCAAGATATCAAAGTGAAATTCGGACTTCCGATTTGTATGAAAGGGCGGAGTCGGCGTAAATGGCAACGTCGATGTATTTACGGCAGTGCTTACTCAACATGTCAAATCAAACTCGGACTCGCAAATGTTAGTTCGATTACGGCCCACTGCGCGCGCTCTTCAATTTCTCCATACAATTGAAAACGCCAGTCGATCGGTTTGCCGGTAACGCCAATTTGCAGAAAAGTGCGCCCGCGGATAGCGCCTGCAATTATTAGATCGCTTCAGTCAAGGGTACCCTTTTCAGAAAAGTGCGCCGGGTCGAGCGTCTTCAATTATTAAGAGGTGATCGAGTTCCATACAATGGCTCGTATCTGTTATCTCAGTCAAATTAAAACATATCTTTCTGAAATTTTGTACATTTCATGAATCAACTGTGACCTACGTCCGCACGTCTTGATTGTTTTTATATCTGTACTTATATCCATAATATACGCATTTCAAAATTTGTATGATGTTTAAGGGATATAACATGGATATAAGCTAAGTTATCAAACAAATCAAAACGTACAGACTTAGTTCTCAGTTGATTCATTTGATTTGCAAAATTATGTTATTTTTTTTTAATTTGACTGAGGAAAGAGGCTCGGGCCATTGTATGAAACTCCATCACCTCATTATTATCTTAATGGCAGAGGACCATATTATAACCTTACAGATAGGTATTCATTATCCAAGCTTCAAATGATGTCATTCGTCGTTATCAAGAATGTTTGTAGCGTCTGAAATCGATTCGATTCACAAGAAAATCGGCCTTGCTTGTCCGAGAAACGGTTTACTTGAATAACAAGTGACGGAAAACAAACAATTTCTTTGCCTAAATATATTTTTTAAATCTTTTTCTCCATCCTCACTCTCACTCTCTTCAAAGAAAAAATATAACGCAGTGTTGTTTACAACAAAGACATGTTATATGTTAACATTAAACGTACATATTTTTACTTCTTTATGGACGAAAAAGGCCTAAGCAGGGGTCCCATTCTGGTATAATATTTTCATCCAATGCGATGGTACCAACCCGGGAGGGCCTAGCCCTGCCTACTAGTAGGAGAAGAGTCTTAGGCCTGGACCACATGATCGGAATAAATACGAACGGACGGAATATTTCTTGTGAATCGCCTGTGGAAGTGTATGGGTTCGGCCACATGCACTCATAGATTCCGGAGTTCCCAACATAGCCAGACATTCCGTCCTTACGGATTTATTCCGACCTTGCTCCAGGCGTTACACGGATTCCGAACCATGGAAGCAGCTCGCGATTACTGACGAAATGCAATTATCCGACTCAGAAAGACAAAAAAATTGGTGCACGAACGGGATCAACCATGGGCGCGGAGCGGCTCGTAGCCTAGTGGCGCGGGGACTGGCCTAGCGTACCAGAGGTCTGGGTTCGATTCCTCGCCCCGACGTGCACCACTTTCTTTCTCTTTCTGAGTTCGATAAGAGCATTTCGTCACGAATGCGAGCTGCTCCATGGTTCAGAATCCATGTAAAACTGTAGGTTTTTTTTTTATGTGACTGGACATGATGGCTAATGCCACACCTTCTGTCATGGTATTAGCCCAACAGACCATATGGGAACTAGGTGCCATGCCAGGACCTTCCTTATATTGCTCGGCTACATTGAACTGGATGGAAAACACGGACAATTTTCATTGCCGCTTCGACCATCGTTCATTCAATGCGATGGTACCAACCCGGGCGGGATTAACACTACCACCTAGTAAGTAAGGAAGGGGACCTACAGTTTAACGTGGAATCCGAACCACGGCCAGCCACTCTCAACGGTCGAATGGTCACCCATCCAAGACCAGACCGGACCCAGCGTTGCCTAACTTCGGAGAGCGATCGCCGAAGTGTCGCGCCACTGGGCCACTGAGGGCCTACCTTCGGGAATGTAGTGTAGTGGTTTAAGCCATACATGTCAGGTTGCATGGAAAAAATGCTCTTGCATGGAAGGCAAATAAATCCCCGCGACCTTAAGGATGTTCCGACACATACAACGTTTTTTTTTACACAGAACGCAAAAAGTATTGCACTTTAAGGCACGAATTCGTCAAAAATATTAAATATAGCCATAGTAGTTGCAGCGAAAACATATTCACAATTTCAGGTTTAATGGTTTCGTTGTAATTGCCGATTAGAAGTTTTACACCGTTAGATGGCGCTGTTAAATAAAAATCGTATTTAAATAAATTGTAACAAAACCAATAATGCTGAAATTGTGAAATCGTTTTCGCTGCAAGTAATATGACTATATTAAACTTTTATTATTAATTCGTGGCTTAAAGTGCAATACTTTTTGCGTTATGTGTGCAAACAACTTTATATGGGTCGGAACAGCCTTAAGCTACAAGCTTCTTAAGTTGTTGTCAAGGAGTACCATTATAGTATCTGTGTGTTCTATGAATAAAACTATAGTTTAGTATAACGGAGATCTTCGGTGATAAAAATGTATCTAATGTTAGTCTTACGCATTTTTCGATCTTTTATTTTCTAGATTTTAAAGATCATTATTATTATTTCTTATCTACTGTGCCTATACAACATACATGTAATACACGGCTTGTAGCCTAGTGGCGCGGGGACTGGCCTAGCGTACCTGAGGCCTGGGTTCAATACCGACATGCACCACTGTCTTTCTCTTTCCGAGTTCCATAAGTGCATTTCGTCACGAATGCGAGCTGCTCCATGGTTCGGAATCCATGTAAAAGTGTAGGTCCCCTTCCCCTACTAGGTGGTAGGGCTTAAGTCCGCCCGGGTCGGTACCATCGCATTGGATGAAAAGATGGTCGAAGCGGCAATGAAAAATTGTCCGTGTTTTCCATCCAGTTCAATGTAGCCGTGCTCATAAAGGGAAGGTCCTGGCCAATACCGTCTTTACCATAAGGGCACACGGGGCCCGTTCCCAGGGCCCCCATTCTCAGGGGGCCCCGTAGGACCGACAATTTCTCTCAAACATTTATTCTCAAAACATTTTTGTCGGGCACATTACCCTTTTCGCGGCACATTCGCTAAATTTGGTGGGTGTTCAGGCTGTTGAGTATGTTACTGAAGCAGTAACATTCTTTCAATTTGTACAAAAATTGTTCCATTTTTTTCTCGGCTTCGACAAAATGGAAAATTTTGACAGAGCATTTAGGTGCAAATAGAGTCAAGAAAAAAAATGGTCTGCACGCGCCAATGCTATTAATGGTAATATAAATATTTCTGAAGCATTGTCTTCAATCGCAAGTGACATCAATCAACCAGGAGATACTAGAAAGGAAGCCAAAGCCTATAAAAAAAATGTGAGACTGCTCTTCTAACGGAAATATGGAATGATCTTTTGGGAGTTATGAATAAAACAAGTCTAAGTTTACAGAATAGCACTATGACCATGGACATTGCAACGAAACTTTACGAATCTCTGATCAGTTATATCAATACCGCACGCAGTAATTTTTTTCAGTACGAAACAGCTGCTAAAGAAAAAAAACCATAATATGCTCACTTCAAAGATACATTTGAAAGAAAAAGATTTCGCAGCTCACGCATCACTTTTTTTAGGGTTCCGTACCCAAAGGGTGAAAACGGAACCCTATTACTAAGCCTCCGCTGTCCGTCCGTCCGTCCGTCCGTCCGTCCGTCCGTGTGTCCGTCTGTCACAGGGCTGTATCTCAATAACCGTAACAGATAGACAGCTGAAATTTTCACAGAGTGTGTATTTATTTTGCCGCTATAACAACAAATAGGTAAGATTAAAAAATAATTAAAATTAAAGGGGGCCCCCATACAAAAAACCTGATTTTTTTTGGTACGATGGTACGGAACCCTTCGTGTGCGAGTCCGATTTGCACTTGGCCGGTTTTTGAAGGATCATCAGAGACTGCACAGTTGAGAGGCAAGGAAAAGTTTCGTGTAGATACTTTCATTCCCATAATTGACACATAAAATACACATTTCAAAACACGTTCGGAAGCATACCAAGAAATTGATAGTCCATTTAGTTTCTTGTCAGTTAACAACAATCGAATCTGGTGAGTTGACCAAAAAATGCAAAGAATTTGCAGAATTTTATCATCAAGACATTAATGCAGATGAGCTAAAAATATTATGTTTCCATTTAAGCCAATATTTAAAAAACATAGCAAAGCAATCAGCGGATATAAATATCTCAACCTTACATAACCTAATAAAATCAGATGATTGGAAGAAACTTTTCCAAACGTAGAAATTGCTACAAGAATATTCCTTTGCCTAATGGTTACCAATTGTAGTGGACAGCGATCATTTTCGCAGGTTACGAAAATAAAAAATGAATTTCGAACAACAATGTTACAAGAACGACTGAGCAATTTGTCAATTATGTGCATAGAAAGTGATATCCTTCAAAAGATTTACTTGAAGGACATAATAGAAGATGTTCACAGAAATTCCGAAAGAAACCGTAATCGTAATCAAAAAACCAGCAGCATTTTAATATCATTAATTCGATAAGCTTCGAGGGATAAGCCCGCCTTTGCGCCCCACTTATGTTGTTTTTGCACTATACTTTCTTTTGTAAATTTTTTTTTTTTTTTTTGTGGCGTAATAAAGAATTTTCAATCAATCAATCAAGACATATTATATCATGCTGTATTTGATTACCTATAAAAAATGGTTATACTTACTTAGTCAAAAAATGTTATTTTAATTCGCTTTTTTACTTTCCAAAAGGGCCTCAAATTCTTGTGTGCCCAAGGGCCCCAGCCTAGTTTAAGACGGCCTTGGTCCTGGCATGGCACCAAATTCCTTCGGGAATGTGGCGTATTGGGCTAATATCATAACGGTAGTTGTGTGGTATTAGCCATCCATGTCAGGTCGCATAAAAATAAATGGTTCAACAGTAATTCAAAAATATGAACTGCTTACAAATTTAAATTACTTGTTGCATATAGAACAAACATGAAGCAATGTGATTCACAATATGGTAAATTGTCGTAAAAACCCAGCCGACCTACAACCAAAACATTAAGATTGTGTTTGAATTGAAGCGGATAATAATACCACTGTCGTTATGCATCGAGCTGATTTCCCGGAGGTTTACTTATGTCATCATTTATTTCCTTGTCGTCTTACTTATTCCGGTAACTCTGCCTTTCCGAGGTATTTCCAATGTTTCGATCAACTGACTTCCGCAACAATTTATATAAATGTGTATAAGATAGATTCTGCCGGTATGGAAAAGTTGAACTGGTGAAAATAATACACAAAGACCAGCTGGGCCTGTTCCTGGAATTCAGTAATCAGGAATAAGGAATCCTGAGTCAAAAAAATAGCTTTTATAGCGGCTTTAAAAGCGATTTTCTGGACTAAATTCTGGGGCATAGTATTTCGATTTAATCAAGGTTTTCCGTCGAAAAAATCGATTTGAAAACCGCTATAAAAGCGGTTCCTGATTACGGAATTCCAGGAACAGGCCTGCGGTTTTTCAGGCGGCTCCGCCCGCAATAATCAACTCAAATCTGACTTCCGCAATAATATAAATAAATATATAAAATATAGATTCTGCTGGTGCGAAACATTTGAACTGGTGACCATAATAAACAGAGATAAATTTTTGCAGGCGGCTCCGCCCGCATTAAAGTTCAACGGAGAGCAGTCGGTTTTTCCCGACTACTCATATTTAACCCACTGCTGGACTCTGATAATTTCGCATGATGGTGAGTTATCTATCTATAATTATGTATATATAAACTGCTTCGTAGTCGGATAAGTTTCTCTTAGTTCGCTGTTAGTTATATTATAGCTATAAGCTGAGTTTTCCACGACTTCTTTCACTCAGCCAATTAAGCTAGAGCTAGTGCCTTTTATGATAGAAGTTATGAGTTCAAATCCTCTATAAGACTTATGCCTTTTATGAGACAGCTTATGGGTTCAAATTCTCGCCCAGTCATGCACCACTTTCTGTCCCTTTTTGTGTTGGATAAGGGGACGCATCATAAAGTCCAAAAAGCACAAGGTCCAAAACCCATACCTTCCAAAACACTAATGAATACTGAACTTTTTCAATTAGGTTAGGTTAGGTTAGGTTAGATTATAATATTTGCATTTATAAATATATGCAAAAATACATACTTTTGGATGTTCTGGGTTTTGGACCTTGTGCTTTTTGGACTTTATGAAGGCGACCCTTGGATAAGTGCATTTCGTTACAAACGCAGGTTCCATAGTTCGAAACCGGTTTGCGAAACGGTTTGCATTGGATGAAACTATCGTGGAAATTAAAATGAAAAACGATCCTCATTTTCCATTCAATTCAGTTTAGCCGTGCTCATAGAGGGATGGTCCTGGAAAGACACCTAATTAGTGTATTGGGTTAATATCATGACGGTAGTTGAGTGGTTTTCATATCCATGTAAGGTTCCATAATTCTTTTTTTTAAATAGAAGAGAAACAATCTTTTAAACTGACAAGTTTTAAGGAATCCTTAAAAGGGTGAGGCATTGTGGAAATTAACATGGAGGTAACATCGCGTTGGTTTAAGGATGGTGGAAGCGGCAATCTTTACATTGGCCCCTCACATTGTCCAGTTGGAATGTAATGGAATACTGTTGAATAGGATAATGTTATGACAGTAAACGAGCTATCTAATTCCAAAAATACATAAACACAAAAACCCCAGGAGTTTGTCAATATATTTGGAACTTTCTTAAAGAAAGACATTTGCTAATTCTAGTAGACAATAATAAGTTCATATCGAGAAGCTGCAACAGAGGCCTGGCTCAGGGTGATCCAATGTCTCCGATATTATTTAATTTAATAACAATTGAAGTTTGTAAGAATTTGGAAAATATCAGAGTGTTACAATATGCAGATGACTTCATTATGTACATAACCTGTCAAAACTTGCAACATGCATCTTCATGTATTGAGCGGGCATTGCAAACTATGGTATCGCTTCTGTTAGATATTGGACTAGACATTTCACCTTCAAAATCGAAACTATGTATTTTTGCAAGGGGTTGTAGAAAGAATAACATTAATATCCATGTTAACGGATCAGGAATTGAAAAAGTATCAAATTTTAAATTTTTAGGAATGTGGCTAGACCAAGGCCTTCGATGGGGAAAACATATAAATGAAATGAAGGCCAAAGCTATAAAATACCTGGATGTTTTGAAAATTTTAGCTGGCTCTGCTTGGGGTGTTCACCCTATACACTTGCGACGATTATACATTGCACTGATTCGCAGCCGCTTAGAGTATGGATCCTTTCTTTTTGACAACTGTGCTCAAACTCATATTGATAAATTAAATGTTGTCCAGAACAGAGCACTAAGAATTTGCGGTGGATTTATCAAAACTACTCCAACCCATGTTATGGAGACTGAATTAGGCATTTACCCTTTATATATTCGTCGACAATACTTAGCCTCAAAATATTATTTGCGATCAATATCTCGAAGAGATAATCCTATCATTGCGCTGCTTCATGAATTATATTTAATCAAAGGATACGGATATTGGATAAATAGGAAAATCCCGTTGCTGGTAAAATGTCATGAAATTATGAAAGACTACGACGTTGAGAAACATCTAGTTTTAAAAATGTTTTGCTTGGATGTCTGGGTAACCAAAATTCCTATTAAAGAATGTGTAAGTACATGTATTCCGGAAATAGAAAAATCGAAGAAACAAAGCCGCACCAACGAACTGAAAACGAAAACAGAACTTTTAATAACAAGTAAATATAACACATTCTATCACGTATATACAGACGGTTCCAAGGATGGCTCTGGAACCGGTGTGGCATTTTGGGAACCACAAAGCAAAACCGGGATGCAATTTAAAATTAATGAAAAGGTTCCAATAATGACAGCCGAGTTAATTGCAATATCAGAGGCTCTGTCTTATGCATCATCGACCAGTGAACAAAAAGTTGTAATTTTTACAGACTGTAAGAGCGCACTACAACATTTGATAAGCTGCGCAAGAGGTGCCAAGGGAAGATCTATCTCATATGATATCTTAAATAGTATTAATTCTTTTGTTACATCAAATAGAACATTGTCACTGCAATGGATTCCCTCCCATGTCGGGATAACCGGCAATGAAATAGCAGATAGACTGGCTAAGGAGGCTATAATTATTGATTGTCCGACAGTTGACTGTAAATTATATTGCATGGATCGCTTATCCGATGCTAAAGCTCACTGCAAAGGAATGTGGAAGGAGCATTTTGATGACCGTTCTCTACAGAAAGGCATATGGTATAAAACACTACAATCTGAACCACCACCAATTCCATGGTTTGCATCATCACGCCTTACTAGAACTCAGATTGTAATGGCACACAGACTTCGCTCCGGACATATCCCACTAAACAAATTTTTATTTCTTATGAAAAAGAAGGAAAGTCCAAATTGTCAACATTGCACAAAAGAAGAGGACCTATATCATATTTTAGTAGAATGTGAACGGAACGCGCACCATCGAAGAAAATTACAAGTATTACTTAAAACTGACAGGATTAACCTTTTCTTTAAAATTCATAGTGTGTTATGTCAACCTAATAGTGAGGATTTTATTATTATGTTAGGTTTTGTAAAAGAGTCTTTATCTCTAAGGGATTCTTAGGGGTTAGTGGCTCTTTTTATTTGTTTCCTTGTATTATGTTTTAAAGGCACTATGGGACTGGCATAGGCTTAGCTTAAAAAGTCCTAAAAATAATAAAGATAAAAAAAAAAAAAAAAAAAAAACCCCAGGACTATATACTTATTTTTTTTTTGTAGTGATACATACAGGGTGTTAACGGAGTTATGGTCCAAACGTTAACCACGTGTTCCTTGGTATATTTGGAGCAAAAAAGGTAGATAACATTTTTTTGTACGACTGAAAAATACTTCCTCCCCATACATTATGTGTGTAGGTATTTACAAAATTGTATGGGGATGACGATTTATCTAAAATATTATCTACCTTTTTTGCTCCAAATATGCCAAGGAACACGTGGTTAACGTTTGGACCATACATAACTCCGTTAACACCCTGTATAGGTAATGGTTGGGTAACCTACGCCCTTCGTTTACTTGCATCCTTTGTACACACACTCTTGTATTCGTTTTTTTTGTGTAACTGGATATGGATGGCTAATACCCAGCTGACCGTCAGATATTAGCCTAACACACCACATGGAAACTAGGTGCAATGCCAGGACCTTCCTTATATTGCTCGGCTACATTGAACTAGATGGAAAATACGGACAATTTTCATCGCCGCTTCGACCATCGTTCATCCAATGCGATGGTACCAACCCGGGCGGGATTAAACCCTCCCACCTAGTAAGTGAGGAAGGGGACCTACAGTTTTACGTGGAATCCGAACCACGGCCAGCCTCAACGGTTTAAAAATGGTCACCCATCCAGAACCTAATCGCGCTCAGGGGTGCTTCCCCAGCTTATCGATTCGCAGGGCGTCGCACACTGAGCTGCCGAGGCTGACACGTTACTTTTCATATAAAAAAATGTATACTATATGTCGACAAAAATATATAATCATACACCAAATGAAATAAAAAATTTAGATCTAAATGATTTAAAAAAAAAAATTATGTATGGTTAGTAGAAAAATGTTCCTACAAAATTAATGAATTTATGACGATTATAGTTTGAAATAATAGAAGTATTTAATGGTTTTCAATAATATAAATGGCTAAATTAGATAAAAAAATGTTAAGAGAGGTTAATTAATTTAAATTTACAGCTAATATAATGATTGCACTGCTCTCTTATTAAGAACCACGTGCCATTTTACGCCTACCCAGGCAATTTGTAGATGGCACTCGCTTTTATTTACCTCATTTGGATTCTGTAATACCTCTGCAAATATGCAATAAATTATTTGATTTTTGAAATACTGATTGATTAATATTGTATGCAACTGTAGCTTGTAGCTTCCCTGGATTACAATACATAAACTATGACGAAAGACGTGGCAATGTCGATTACCAGTGCGCTGCGCTGATTGCCCATCGGTCGCTGATGAGGGTGCCCACGCAGGATCCGTAGCTCACAACCTGCGGGAAGTCCTCCTTGCTCGCCGGGAAGCCATTGATCACTGCAAAATTATGCGATTGTGTCATTTACCCGTAGGCTTAGAATCTAAAGACATACAATGTTCAGTGACGGATGCGACCAAAATCGTTTCATACAAAATGTTTTGAAAAATAATTTAAATCGCTCAGTAGCTTCAAAATAATGATCTGAAGTTTTACTTTGAAATATTGAGGAAAAGTTGATAAATTTGATCGACAAAGAATCAGTGGGTCACCCATTATTTAGCATAAAAGAGGTTTTAGTCCGGGTTTTTTACTCCCGTTCACTTAACAATCTATAAATGCACAGGTCACCATGCTGCAAGCGAAAAAATCGCTTTGAAAATCGCTATAAAAGCGGCGGTCTATGTAGATTTAGTATTCCTGATTATGGAATTCCAAGAATTCGTCTGCGAAAACTTTAGCTGGCAGGTCATTTGAAACGTCATCTTTGAAAAAAGTGGGTCCACAACTATCCTATTATTTCAAGCTGGAATTGATTTTAATTTCAAGATTAATTAATTTTTTTTTAAAATAAATATTGATAAACTTTTTAGTAGTCAAACTATAGTGTAAATTCAAATTGAAGCTACGTCATAAGATCCGAGGATTCGATCAACTCAGTCATGCTACTCATCAATGAAACTCTCAAAAACTCATCAAAAATTAGCAATAGTCGCCGATCAGATAACTAACCTATAAATTAGATATCATAACAAATCAGCGTCCTGTCATTAAGGTTAGCTAACATCCGTATATCCCTCGGATCAGAGCTGTTGTCCTAATCGTGTGAACACAATCAAACCAGTTTTTATTTAGTGTTGCAAAAACCCAAACCACTAACCGAGCGGTAAAAAGTTAGTCGATCTTTCGGCTCTATCGCAAGAACCGACGAAGTTGATTTTTTCCAAAAATGCCCACGAATTTCAATATGTATGTTTCGTTAATATTGGAAAAGTATTGTTATTTGGACAAACCAATGTTAAAACAGCTTAAGACGATACCGAGTTGAGTAAAGAGAGCATGACCCGAAAGATAAGGAGAAGGTCAAAGTCGTGACCTTAACGTATTTGGGTCTTGGTTGCACAAAAATAACTGGGGTAAGATTATTGCATTCTAAGAAACTATAATGGTATTGTAATTTAAACGTATTTTAACCAATTTGGGGAATGCTGATGCCAAAGATTTCGGGGATACTAAGGTTATAGAAATTAATGTATGTCAAGTTTTCAACATATGATTATTAAACACTTTTTAATACTTATGTTCATGGTACGAATTTTAAAAATGAGATTTCATTTCATTTATTTAAATTTTTTTGGTAGTCAAACTACACCAAGTTACGTCACAAAGATCCGCGGATTCGATCAACCCAGTAAAGAAGAACCCGCAAAGAAACTTCACGGGTTCACATAACATATTTTTCCGTCCCCAATTATGAAATACATACTTAGATCTAAGTGCTACTGCCAAACAATTCCTTGGCAGAACAGTTTAAGGCAAAGAACAAAGAACAATAAACAACATACAACAAACAAAGAACAACGAACAATAAAGATAAAGTACGTGATTTACGATTAGCATCAAACGACTATGTAAAGTAACGAAATTTCAGTTGTACCTTTCACTAGCGACTTATATAAACATCATTCGATTTGGCTGGTCACTCTTTCTTTTTTAACAAGTACTCAGATTTGTTTACATCTTAAGTCCCCGCAGTGTACCACCGATCATAGGGGATATCTAAATCGTTTTGAAACCGCTGAACATTCTCAATATTCCGTGGTTAAAACTACAGCCAAGTCCTATTACATCTTAGAGCAATTACATAATCTAAATATGTATTACAAATTTAAAGTTTTCCAAACATTTTCCGATACCACAATATTCGTCATTAAGACGAGTCTTTCCATATTTTTCTCTATAAAAATATGTTTTGTAAATCTCTATAAGAAGAATACAAATTTATTGAAATTGGCGTCAAATGAATGGTCTAGGCCGCGCAGCAGATTTTGCAGAAGCAGAAAAAAATTAAAAAAAAATATTTGAATATTTGCTCTTATTTAATTGGGCCTCGAAACTTGGCGATTTTCCGATAATTTTACGATTTTTTACGGCTAAACTGGAGATTTTTATTATAAAATATACAATGTGCGAAATTTTAGATAAACTGTATCTATCTAGATAAACTGTATCTAATAAAAAAAATCATGTCAATTTTGTTTACGTACATTTTAAGTTATTGGACAAACAGCGACCACTATTTTACATGTTTCATGTTTTTCGTAATCACGCTACTCGCCGCATGAATCTGGTTTGGGAGTTGCGAGATTCGGAAACCCTCCGGTGGCCCATCCCGCTCATCTCCCCATACAAAAGGGGAAAGAAGATCACGCCCATATTTCTTGTCAGAGATCCAAAATTTTGCTCAAAATAGCTTTATTTGATCGAACTACATGTCTGATGACCATTGGCATTGTAAAATTGTGTTTGGTTTCTAAGTTATAAGGTCCGAAAGTTCGAATTTTTCGCGCGTTTAATACAATAACTTTGAAGGTGGATTACGCAATAATAAAGTAAGAACATCTTAAAAAGATTAGTGATCAGACATAGCTTATTTAATCAAGATTTATAATCTATTTGGTTTTTGTTAGATTTTTGACTACAGCGGTCGTGGTTTACTTTTAGCTATAAGTCGTTTTGAAATTAAAATTTTCGTTAATCTTACCAAATCATACACTATGCACATTTTCTTTTTTGTGGACATGTTGCATCTTTTTCATCACGGAGCCTGTCTTATTCTTTGAAACAGAGAAGGTCCCAGAGCGCAACAGCACGGTTTTGTACCGTGCCCGCGAATGAGTTAGGCCCGCCGGGTTGGGCCAACTTAACAACATAGCTATACTGTTACCCTTAAATCTATGATATGATAAAGAGTTCGTCTGAGCGATCAAGAGGAACTGCAGAAAGAGAGAGAAATATTTACCGGCAGCGCGGGCTCGTGTGCAGACCGCAACAAGTAAGAGCGCTCTCCACAATACCGACATGCTCACGGTACACGGTACACGATACACTGGACACGCTTCGAACACATTCTTTGCATAAGTAAGTTCAAGTCGATGTGACGCATACCTAGTGAAGATGTTGTTCGTTTTCCTTGTAAAAGTTATTATCAGCAAAGATAAGGAAAATCACACTGATTCTTGGTATGCTTGTAATATGCTCTTAAACTGGCTAATATATGGCAGTAAAACTACGAAATAATCACAAGTGCAATGACAATTGTGATAAAACATTTATCGGTACTGCGCACATATCTAGTAATTATGTGGTTTCCCATTACCTCATTTACCATTGTAATGTTCAGTTTTTGCTACCGATTACTCTAACAACTTGTATTAAGCATTATCTAAGGCAGGACATCGATTATGATAAAAATATTGTAATGACACTGGTACTAGCCAAATGGACAACGGTGAACGTCAGAGTCCACGTTTCAAACCCGTACATCATAACCGGGAGGACGCACTGATCATATATTCTTAAAATTTTGCGGAAGGTCAGACCTCAGAGCGCATTTAACCCTTTCCGAAGGCAGCCCAACCCAGTTGAATCCGTCTCTCAACCTCCTTAGTCAGTCCTTGTCTACCAAGCCACAGAATTTGACCGAGATAGATATACGTACTCTTCAACCTGTTCGATATTTTTTCCGTCGATAACGATTTGTCCTCCCGTCATACCCTCGGTCGCCATGACCTTGGTTTTGTCCCGGTTCATCTTCAGACTTACCTTTATCGATGCTTTATAAAGGTCTTCCAGCATGGTCTGAAGCTGAACTCGGGAATTCGACAGAAGAACAATGTCATCGGCGAAGCGAAGATGACTGAGGAGTTCTCAATTAACGTTGATGTTCAACCGTCTGGAACACATCTTCCAAAGCTGTTGGTGAAGAGCTTGGGTAACATCACATCCCCCCGCCTTACGCCTTTACCAAGGAGGATGGGTTGGGTATTTTCATGGACCGATACAGACGTCGATTCTGCACCTCAGGAGGGAGTTTTCGACGGCCCATTTTTAGGGTTCCGTACCCAAAGGGTGAAAACGGAACCCTATTACTAAGCCTCCGCTGTCCGTCCGTCCGTCCGTCCGTCCGTCCGTCCGTCCGTCCGTCCCTCCGTCCGTCCGTCTGTCCGTCTGTCACAGGGCTGTATCTCAGTAACCGTAAAAGATAGACAGCTGAAATTTTCACAGAGTGTGTATTTATTTTGCCGCTGTAACAACAAATAGGTAAGATTAAGAAATAATTAAAATTAAAGGGGGTCCACATACAAAAAACGTGATTTTTTTGTATACATTTTTTTACGATGGTACGGAACCCTTCATGTGCGAGTCCGACTCGCACTTGGCCGGTTTTTCAACTTTTTCAACCACGAAGGCTAGTAAGAGCGGCTTGTTTCACTCCTCGTCCTTCTGCACCACTTGTCTCACAGTAAATATGTGATCCATGGTGCCGTATCCTTTCCTAAACCCAGCTTCCTCAGGAGGCTAGTACTGATCCAGCCTCTGTGTCAGCCGACTCGTGATGACTATTGAAAAGACCTTATACACGTGGCTAAGAAGTTCTATAGGTCGATAGTTCTTCAACTTCGCCCTATCCCCCTTCTCGTGAAACAGGACAACGACACTATTTCGGGGAACTGCATTGAACATTCTTTGCAGTTCCTTCAAGATGGGTCTTCCGCCAGCCTTTGGCAGTTCCGTCGTTATCCCGTCCTCACCTGGATGCTGTGGGTATGGTGGGATTTGAAAGGCATTGTTCATTATGAGGTTTTACCGCCGGGCAGTACCATCGATTCGGATCTCTACTGCCAAGAACTGATGAGATCGCTAGACCACACACATCTTTGGCCACTCAGAAAAAAATATGACAGTTTGGCTAGGAAGTATTGATGCATCTGTCATATAGTCCTAACCTTGCAACTTACAAATACGGTGTACATAACCGTGTTTATTGAGATTTCCAAGATAATTTAATAATTTAAGTTTAATTAAACCATTAAATAAGCAAACCATTTATGGTTGATGAGAGATCTCTAAATACCTCTTCCTAGGCTCGCCGTGAATGAAAATCGTAGCTGTGAGTGGGGGCTGAAGCGGAAATGTGTCTGGCTGCGGTCCAAACTTCAGACGACAGGCAATATGAGCTGACAATATCGTCGCAGATATTATCGTCTCGTTGGCCCCTTCTAAGTGGCTGAAGCACGGGGTTCCACATTGCAGAGAGCTTAAGGCCCTGGTACTAGCCAAATCGCAAAGTTAGACGAGGCACCCCAAGTAAACTAACTAAGTCTTACGATTATAAGTGTCATCCTTACAATATATGATTCCTTGTCTAGGAATCGAATGATTTTCGTTAATGTATGTTTCCTTTTTCTATACAAAATACATTGCGGAAACGGTGTCCATTTCCGAACTTTTTGACTAAATGTAGAAATCTAAAAGCAAATGGAATTTTTTGTTTATGCATATATGCTGTTTTTGCTTATATCTAGAAATCGAATGACTTTCAGATTTCTAATGAGAAAAATCAATTTTTTTTATTTTTATTATTATTTAAATAAATGATGGAATAAAAAAATATTAACAATCCATTATCAGTCTGGAGTTCTATTTGGATTTGCTGAAGCGTTTCACTACATATTATTACATTTGTTAAAAAGTGCATTTGTATGGCGCGAGTAGTTGGCTAGTCCTAGCGCCTTAAATGAGTCTTCTCGATTGAAGTTGTTGTGCTTCATAATCTCGATAGCTTCTCGGACTAATCTTGATATAGTTCGTTTTTCGGCGGCGATTATGCCAACCTGATCGAAACGTATCCAGTGATTTGGTCCTGATTCGCTATGCTCACACAAAGCTGACTTCGCGGAGTCCTTCTTCTTTACTGCTCGAATGTGTTCCGTAACCCGTGTCGCAACACTTCGCTTTGTTTGCCCAATATAATATTTCCCACAGGAACATGGAATTTTGTACACGCCAGGAGACTGCAAGGGAAGCGGATCTTTCACTGAGCGTAAAACTTGTGAGACCTTTTTTATAGGTATGAAAACTGTACCAATCTGCAGTTTTTTCAGCTTACGCCCAATGATGTCTGTTACTCCCTTTACATATGGCAAGAATGCCTTTCGGCATATTGGATGGGTGGTATACTTCTTCTTTTCTTACTATTATTTCGAACATTGTACCCATTTTCTCGAAGCACCTTGTCCACAGTCTTCATTTCGGTGACGATATGGTCCTTGTCACACAACCGCTGTGCTCTTAGTTTCAATGCTCTTGCGACCGATTCCAAATGCATCGGAGCATGGTGCGAAGTAGCATGTAGATAACGATTTGTGTGTGTCGGCTTGCGGTATACTGTGTGGCTTAGGGTTCCATTCCAGCAAATATAAACCAGGACGAAAAGGACCAAATCGGGTTAGGAAATCTATTTTTTTACAAAGATTTGGATTTCTGCTTTTTATCATTTTGCTTTTATGATAACACATTTCTTCAAAGTGTACTAGTCATTCGATTCCGTTGAAATAGATACATATATTTTTTTAATTCCTAAGCTTTGTGTGTGCAAATAGATAAGAAAATCTTCTATTAATAACAGTTTATCTTTAAAACTACATATGAAAATGTCATGGTGTTTAAACTAAAAAAAATAACTGTAAAATTATTTCGAGACTCGTAAGGCGAGCACGACATTTTCCGATTTTTTTTTTAATATAATGGGATCTTCGAAATATTTTAGCTTACCAATATAAAAATCAAACAAGACTGGCAATTAACTTCAAATAATAACGAATCCATTGATTGTACGCCTTAATTAATGACTTTTTTTCTTGTTCGTTCATCTTTTCAAATATCGCCTTTAAGATATTCTCATCATACAAAAACAATTCTTCAAGGTGGCCCATCCCGCTCATCTCCCCATACAGAAGGGGAAAGAAGATCACGCCCATATTTCTTGTCAGAGATCCAAAATGTTACTCAAAATAGCTTTATTTGATCGAACTAGATGACTGATGACCATTGGCATTGTAAAATTTGATTTTTTTGCGCGTTTTATACAATAACTTTGGAGGTGGATTACGCAATGATAAGTAAGAACATCTTAAAAAGATTAGTTATCAGACATAGCTTATTTAATAAATATTTATAATCTATTGGGTTTTTGTTAGATTTTTGACTACAGCGGTCGTGGTTTACTTTTAGCTATAAGTCGTTTTGAAATTAAAATTTTCGTAAATCTTACGAAATCATACACTATGCACATTGTCATTTTTGTGGACATGTTGCATCTTCCTTATCACGGAACCTGTCTTATTCTTTGAAACAGAGAAGGTCCCAGAGCGCAACAGCACGGTTTTGTACCGTGCCCGCGAGTGAGTTAGTTAGGCCCGCCGGGTTGGGCCACCTTAATAAGCTGCAGCTGCTTCTGCTCAATTTTTGTAAGTAATTGCTTCTTTGGTGCCTCTAACGAAGCCCACCAATTATTCACCGCTACCAAGAACTTCTCCTTATGTTAGTCAGATTTATCTTCAATTGTCAACACTTCATCACCCAAAACTGGCTTAGTTACTGTCGAAAAGAAGTCCAAGCCAGCAACAGCGAGTAATCCCAACTCATCATGACTCAATGACTGGACTATTTCAATGTGATTACTCACTTAGAGTTCTATGAGAGGTTCGATCTTCATCAAGGCGACATCCAGAATCAGCGCTCGTTGAGAGGACAGACTTTCCATGGCGAATTCTGTCGCAGAACGCAGAAGTTTCTTGCCGACTTCCGGAATTTCTGAACGCTTAAAGAATTCCAGAAATTGAGGCTGGTGGGCAGTTAGTGCAGCCTTTACGGGAGCTGCCCCAAGCACCACCAATGTACACGGCTTGACCGCACGCAACATGTCAGCCTCAGTGGCCCAGTGGCGCGGCACTTCGGCGATCGCTCTCCGAAGTTAAGCAACGCTGGGTCCGGTCTGGTCTTGGATGGGTTACCATTCGACCGTTGAGAGAGGCTAGCAGCCGTGGTTCGGATTCCACGTTAAACTGTAGGTCCCTTCCTTACTTACTAGGTGGTAGGGTTAATCCCGCCCGGGTTGGTACCATCGCATTGGATGAACGATGGTCGAAGCGGCAATGAAAATTGTCCGTGTTTTCCATCCAGTTCAATGTAGCCGTGCAATATAAGGAAGGTCCTGGCATGGCACCTAGTTCCCATGTGGTGTGTTGGGCTTATACCATGACAGAAGGTGTGGTATTAGCCATCCATGTCCAGTCACATAAACAAAAATGTCTCTTTCTCTTTGTATACTACTTGCAGGTAGGTAGTCTAATGAATAATGTTATGTTTAGACCACATGAGTTTAATTTTACTGAGATTAATTTCTGAAAATGGTCACACAAATTTCAGTCACAAATTACTCATGCGGTTATATGATTATCAATTCAGCACCTATAATTTACAGATATATGACGTCATATGGAATTTTTATGGTTTAGAAACACATGAAAACGTGTATAACGCATGGAAATGAACTGGGAAAATACCAATACCTTGCTATAACCCATTACGCTGTTTTATCTAGCATTACACAGTCCAAGTTGAAGTTTATACCCCTGTCTCTGCTTGTGTGAATTGTAGTAAGATTAAGAAGTGAAGTAAGATTAACTCTTCAGCAGTTGGAACGATATCATTTACGGTCACCCCTGACCCCCCAATACAAAACGTGAAAACGTGATATCCCATCCATGATGATCGTATGAGAATATAATAGAAAAAAATCGTATACTAGAATAATTCCTTCTTCACCCACGCTCTTACCTACGCTGTCTTCTGCACGGGGTTACCCTGGACGCAAAACAAAGTGAACATTTTCTCTAAGTGCTGCCGCACCTCTGCGTCGAACAAGTTAATCAAAATATCTTCCCTATTATAGGAGGAATGATGAGGAAAAAAATACTACAGTAGCGGTCATTCGCTACACGTTCTTAATCACGGTTTGTATTAACACGATTGTCCTCTTACAAGTATGAGGTAATTAATTAAAACGATTAAATACTGCTGTTTCGGTCGCTATGGGACGAAGCAAGAGATGGAGCAATTCAGCTTTTCTCGGTCTTTGTAAATATTTTATATTATTTGTGAATTTTAATTTATAAACACACATCACCAAGGGTGCTATTTCCGGCTCGCGAGGACGATGCTTTACTTCATTATAAAGCCTTCGTGTTTGCTAAGAATGCTAAGAATTGTCAGCACTCACTCCTTTTTATGTCTAATAGCCGCAACACCGCATGGTCGAAGCGGCAATGACAATTGTCGATGTTTTCCCTTCAGTGCAATATTATAGACTAGGAGGTGGCGACAAAAAAGGTAACGATAACGTAAATGGCTGAAACTAGCTTCACAGGATAAAGACCAGCCCTCTGAAGCTAAATGTGTCAGTCTGCCTGTGCGAAGTGGTTGCGTTACCTAGATAAGGCGCCTGAAAAATTAGTTATGGTGACAAAAAATATAAATGATAAGGTAAATGGCTGCATATAACGAAGCATGAAAGTATCAAAACTGAACAAAGCTTTGGTTGCATTTCGTAGTTATAGGCGATTTAGATTACAGATATAACTTTAGGTATATTTAAGTATTTAATTAAACAACCGACTGGTTATTGTTATATAATTAATAGGTATCAATGTTTCTAGACAATCAGTATATTCATCAGCAGGTACATACCAACATATATTTTATATAGCCAATCTAGAAATCGCAACCACTTGGCACAGGCAGACCGACATATTTAGCATCAGAGGGTTGGTCTCTAATATGTGAACCCAAATTCAGCCATTTACCTTATCGTGACCAAAAATGTCGTGACCTCCCGGAATATTAGGAAGATCCTTTCATGACAACTAAGTCAGGTGTGTTGGGGCCACTAATTGTGATATTAGTTTTAGGTATGTTAGCAATTAATATCTAGTTACTAATGTTTATGTGATCATAAATAAAAACTCACTATTCACATGTAGATAGTATTCTGATTTATTCAAATAGACATAATATTATTACATCAACCATACTTTAGAGTGAAACATCCAAAGATTTTATCTTATTTGTGGTATACGTTTCTATTAAACACATCATTATGTTTATATAAGATAAAAGTAGCTCTATCGATACAGTATCAGTAGTATAGTTGTTCCAAAACTTACGGGTTCAAAAGAAAACTTTGTCTACGAGATATTTTACATGAATTACGAAGATATAAATTTATAAAATCCCTAATTTCATAAACGGTTAATACTTTCGTCGGCAGTGAAAGTTGAAGCCAACTGGGTTGTTGTGATCCGATTGAGCAATATCAGACGATACAGAAACGTCGATTGTCGTCTGAGCTACATTCTTTAACCCTAGTATTTAATGCAATATAAATATTAAAACATTGCTTTACTTCGCTAAAACACCTAAATATAAAGGTACTGTATACAAGTGACATAGCAGACAATATTTTTAGGAAATAAATATTAAAAATAAACTGTCGAAATAACTATATTTGTATAATCAGCCCGATATATCTGAATCTATGTTATTACGAAGACACTCATAGAAATCTCACACACAAAGCACTCAGTCAACGAGTTTAGTATTAAAATCATACACATACCTTAGTTTAATGTACAAAATTATTTAAATATTTTTTAAATTATTACGAAATATTTTAAATTGTTTTCATAAAAGATTCGATAACATTCAACATAAAACATATTTTAACCGAGCTGAAATCTCATCAGCCATATACCTGGGATAAGGTTTATTTTACATCAAGAAATATGCGGAGGTGTATGTAACGAAAAGCATTGGGTGAATGTTTTATTCTGTGTTATAGTTTAACTCTTCACGTTAATCACTAAAGGACTTTGTGAACGTTTCTTCTTCGGCAGTACATATATCACTACGTTACGATGAAAAACCATGTATCGGTAGACGTACACTACTGCTTAAAAACGTTACAAAATTGACCACAATTTTATGAGTGGCATCCGATTACACCTACGCTTGTTTTAGTTAATTTGATTATTGGAAATTATGTTTCTTACTTTTTACTTTAAATCTTACAAAGTAGGTAAGTACATGCGATTGAAAATGCATCGACTGATTCTTTATAAGTTTTTAATAAATCTATACTTTTTATATTGTTTCAAATCAACAAATATTTAGATCAAACACGACATTATGGTTCTAATCTGCTTACGACGATAAGTCATTACCCCTACAAACGTGTTACATTTATTATTACATAATTAGGTTATTATTAATTTCAATATCGATCTTGTATCCACCTGAGTATGCATTGGAACATGTAGGAATTAACGAAAAAATACTTTGCTCCCTGAAATGTGGTAAAGTCTATTTCATTTATGTTATTTCGAAAATGACAAGAGCATATACAAAAAAATATTTGGATTTTTTTTTGTTAGAACCTTACTTCTACAATCATGGCACACGAAATAATCTCTAATTAGGAGGGAAACATCTCACAACGAAGGGTTTTTCAATGTCAATGGGTTAATTCATTATACCCAGGCGATTTATGCAATTTATTGGGAGACGTAGCACCTACATCTACATGGGCGACATTTGTACTAACAGTAAATATAACAAAATGCCATGATCCTGACGATTCGGACTGGCTTAAAATAGCTGATTTGGCTGCATTTTGGAAATGAAAATCACAGTACACTAGGTACATAACCCAACACCAACGCCAGGCAAATATTGTACATTGTACCAGCTCGAGCATTAGAAAACGAAGAAACTTAATCATCTGTCTACTTGCAAAAATAGATTTTCTGTACTGTTTTGAAGTGATAATTTTAATTATTGGGCAGATTGGAATGATAAAATAAAGTGTTTCGGTGACATGATTCATGAGAACGAAAGCATGATTGCCTGATATCTGTAATATTTGCCTCACTGCTGGAAGCAGACAATTTGAAAAGTGCCATGCAAGCCTAGAGTAGTGACGCTACACCCACCGCTAATGTGGCCGAGTCTCTAAGTAGACTTCTGCCTAAACGGATGGCTAAGTTGCAAATTGAACCAAATCAATCGATGATGACGTTCACTCCAGACGTGCCTTGTAGCTGGTCTTCCATATCTCAGCGAGAGTGACAGCCGAGTGGAATCGGTGGAAGATGCAAAGAGGAAGAGCAATTCTCTGCACCAGGGACCAGGTTACGAAGCCATAGAACTCAAGCTGGACCTGGAAATCATGCAAGATACATTTTAGTTTAAAGGGTATATTAACCTTAAGGTGGCCCATCCCGCTCATCTCCCCATACAAAAGGGGAAAGAAGATCACGCCCATATTTCTTGTCAGAGATCCAAAATTTTGCTCAAAATAGCTTTATTTGATCGAACTAGATGTCTGATGACCATTGGCATTATAAAATTGTGTTTGGTTTCTAAATTATAAGGTCCGAAAGTTTGAATTTTTTGCGCGTTTTATGCAATAATTTGGGAGATGGATTACGCAATGATAAAGTAAGTACATATTAAAAAGATTAGTCATCAGACATAGCTTATTTAATCAAGATTTATAATCTATTTGGTTTTTGTTAGATTTGTTACTACAGCGGTCGTGGTTTACTTTTAGCGAGCCCCCTTTTAGCTATAAGTCGTTTTGAAATTAAAATTTTCGTAAATCTTACCAAATCATACACTATGCACATTGTCTTTTTTGTGGACATGTTGCATCTTCCTCATCACGGAACCTGTCTAATTTTTTGAAACAGAGAAGGTCCCAGAACGCAACAGCACGGTTTTGTACCGTGCCCGCGAATGAGTTAGGCCCGCCGGGTTAGGCCACCTTAATATGGCACTTGATATAAGCTACGATACCTGTAATAATTTCTTAAACAAACACATAAAACGACCACTGTTGATATTATTAAAAAATATTGCTCCTACCATCCAATCCTCAAAGATTCAACAATAAGGAGCGAACATCTTTGCAACACCAGATAAGCTGTCCATCTATTTTTCATCTTTCTCTCATTACACACTTTTCATAACGTATTTTTGTATACATATTTTGATTCCTAAAGGCAATGTACGCCTGAACTTTGTCCATGAACAGTAGACAGTATTTAAGTTAAAACAACGAATTAAAATAGATTGATTTGATTGGTTTCTGGTTCTCGTTTCATTTATAGCCACGACTATGGTTATGCCGTAGTTATTTATTATGTTCCCGATATCCCGACAGTGACATTCGGTGGTATTTTTTTGCCATTAATAGTTTGCATATTATTATGTTAAATTTACAGTCTGATTTTTGTATTAGTTCTTTCTGAATGATCCCAGTTTTGTTCCGTAATTTCCACTTTAAAATTACTTTTAAATATTCTGGCTATTTAGATATTGTGATACACATATGTACAAAAAAAAATGTACAATAAAATTTTGTCAATAACTCAGAAGGCCTAAGTTATTAAGTAAATTTCCACAAATAAATTTGATCGTTGCATATCGCACCAGTGCCGTTATTAAGAAACCGAAGTACAAGTACAACCAAATAGTGAGCTGATCATTTGGTTAAACATGTAAAAATATTAAAATTCAACTCACTCGATTGGCCTTAACCTTCTGCGCTTCAAACGTGTAGATGAGCCACATGGTCACGTTGCAGATGAGGAGGAAGGTGACTGCCTGACGCGCCGGCTTGCTGCGTTCTTGCTCTGGAAGGTGTACACGGCGACGCGACACGTCCGCTATGAACAGCAGCTGAAGCACCACCTGGAGAGAGAAACCGCCGAAAGGATTTATAAGAAACTAAGTGTGGTTCAGATCAAATGCAAAGTAAAGGAAAATGAAGGAAATTAGATTTCACCTAGTTCTACCAGAAATATATATCATCAAAGCAGGTGTGATATATACCATATATGTCTAGTTAGATACAAAAACCAGCCAAGTGCGAGTCGGACTCACACGCGGAGGATTCCGTACCATTATAGAAGATTTGACCCAAAGAAATCACATTTATTAATTTATATTTGTTTTTAAGCGTTATAGCGGCAACAGAAATACACACTGTACACAATATGAAGATACTGCAAGAATGGACCTCGGCCAATAACATGGGGAATTCATTAAAAACATATGTTATTCAATATACCTGAACAATGCTGAGGATACCGGTGATCATGACGAGAAGGTTGGACTCGCTCGTAAAGGCTCCGAGGCTGCCGGCAATGACGCTAAACACCGCGTAGATGAAGAGACCGAAGGCCGAAACACGCAGTAAGATGTCGTTGAGGTCTGACTGTTCCTCGGAGCGGAATTTCAGAGACTGCACCCTGCGGAGAGAAGGGTAGGAATCGGGAGGGTTGTGGCTCCATGACATTGCGGATACTCTGGATTTTGAAGAGTTTGATGAGGGTTAAAGAGATATATTCAGGTACGTGTGGACATATACATAGTAGGTAGATAAATCGAAGATTTTCATTAAGGAAATTGTACATTTTGTTTGTTTGTTTAAATGGAATGGGCAAAAATAATAAATGTAGAAATATATTCAGGCATGAAAATAAGTTATAATAAGACCATGCAAACGAAAAAATACGATATAGCGTTTGAAAGAAATAAATAAAATAAAAAAGGTAACAAATCAAAGTATTTAGATTATAATGAAAGCAAGTCAATGGAATTTTAGGATGGATCAAGGATAAGGCAAGGAGAAACAAAATATAAAATTGATCAACATAATTTACTAAAACCACAAAATAAATAAAACAACATTGCAGATTTTAAACTAAATTACTTTACATTCAACATGTAGATACAAAAAAAGCTCACATATAATTGCAATGTTGCATTTAATTACATACATCGGTATTGATGACTCACCTTATGAATCCGATCATGATTGCCAATATAGACAGGGCCATGAGAGCGCAATGTGAGACATCGGCCAGATAGATGGCAAGTAGATTGTATTTGGGCTGACTGACGAGCACGAAGAATAGGATCAGACAGATGAGGGAAGCGACTAGCAACAGCAGTCCACAGAAGAGACCCTTCGAAGCGCCGGCGCAGTCGACGCGCGTGCCGCGACGCGCCGCCGCCATCGCAGCCGCCCTGCGAGACAGAACAGCCTCCAGACGTCTTTCCAAATCTTCGTCGTTGGCATAACTGCAACCAAACGCGTACACCTCATTCGCGCACACGTGTCAAATGCGTCTTTTGAGTTTAGTATGTTTGCTATGTGTATGTGATAATAGTTAAGACGAATGTTTTTGAATGAATTACAAATAATATTTCAGTGACAAGTCTAAATTTAAAGGAAAGAAAGACAAACAGTTTTAGTTAGTTTAGTATAACAACCATTTAAAGCAATTTTCTCAAATAGTTCTGATAAACTATTTTCTGTTTTGGTCTATGGATCACATGAATAATGATATTGACGTAACGTCATTGCTCAGAACGAGAGCATCTGTCCAAGATAAACCAGTAATAAACAAATGTGGTGGAATCAATCTGGGGGCTCATGTGTATTTACATTAACATATATAATCCCTTCTAATAAAAACTGGTGCAACGGTTCGCCGACATGAGGTAATTTTCAAAATGTATTTTTCTGAAAATGTTCCTGCGTAGAAATTAAATCTTAGCAAATAGTGTGTTTTATAATATTTAGGGTAAATGACTGTTAATTACTGAAATGCCAAGAATGATGATAATCAATAATCGTTCGATGACATTAAACAAATTCTTACTTGGGACAACGGCCAATGTGCTTCCACATGACGTATATGACGGCTGCACCGATGAGCGAGTACTCGATGATGAACGGGTAAAGATAGGGGGCTGCCTCTTGGACGATGTTGCCCATGATGTTGACTCTGCCGCATGCGGTGGCGTTGGTAGCGGCCGCTGAGACCAAAGCCGCAGGGTTCAAGGCGTTGAACGATTCGAAAATGGCCGTCGCATTTTCAACTGTTGAGGGAAACACACAGGATAAGGTTTTATGCAGCGAAATAAATATATGGTTTGTTTCTAATATAAGAAAATATTTGTTGTGAAATAGACCTTTACCGTACATTTTAATATTGTTTGAAATCCATATAGATAATGCATGTAAGTACAACACAACTTTTCGAATTGAGCAACCCCATGTATTTTTTGTATCTCCAATTGAAATCGTTATAGGTACTTATGGTTGAATTTTTATTACATGCGAAAATATAACCAATAAACTTTAAAATATACGACAGAAAATATCAACTACAATAGAATATTTACAAGAAATACACGTAATAGAATTATAATGACAGCAAATATATCATCTCACATAACATCAACAAAATAATCTTCAAGCTAAAGTGACAAACTCACTGAAACTAGCTAACTTAAAAAAGGAAGGTTAGAAAACATAAAACGAAGTGCAGTTTCATAAATGTGAAAAAACCGGTGAAAATATTTCTACAAAATAAATGGCCAGT
Organism: Incurvaria masculella; assembly: GCA_946894095.1. Classification (NCBI taxonomy): domain Eukaryota; kingdom Metazoa; phylum Arthropoda; class Insecta; order Lepidoptera; family Incurvariidae; genus Incurvaria; species Incurvaria masculella. Next base: position 1,433,056 of record OX335650.1, on the reverse strand, counting down.
GCTGAAAAATATACTCCAAAGGAAGCAACCGCCACGCGAAACAATGTCAACGAAGAAGCTCTACCACTGCACCAACCTGGCGAGTGCGGTGGCTCATCCACGCGATACTCATTAAATCCCCAATCGTCCTTCTGTCCAACGGTCGAGGGGGGCAAAGTGGAAGATGCGGTCGTGAAAGGTTTCAGAGTGGTAGTATACAGCCACTGAAACACTTCCAGCATGGCTGTCTGGGTCTGAGCGGCTACGGTGGGGGCCTGAGTAGTGAGAACCGGGGCAATCGTTGAGGGGGTCGTGTAAGGATTATCATTGAACCACGTGTCCTTGACCTCCTGGTGGCGATAATCACGCGTGTCATCGTAACCTATAGTGCTTTTAATGGTCTTTATCAGTTTGGACGCAGAATTGTAACCACCGTACGCGTGGGCCGGTTGAGTAGTTGCTGAAAGGACCAAGGAGTGAAAGTTGTTAGACACAGATTTCCTCTATATGTTTACGATTAGTAACATGCAAACTAAAATTATTCAATTAGTATAATATTCCGTTAAATGAGCATAACTGGGAACTTGCTTTCCCTTATTGTGATTCGATGAACGATATCCAAACATTTCATGTTATTGACCCCAAACTCACTCGTCGTTGATGTAGTGGTTGGCAGCGTGGTGGATGTCGTGATGGCATTGACTATTTGTCGGCCAGCGTATCCCTTGGCAGCCGCAATCGTGGTGGCTGCAGTGGTAGTAAGAGCCGGCAGTGTCGGAACTGGATTTCCAGAGTTGCGCAGTGTTTGTCGCCGGATGGCTTCTGTTAGGATCACACAACATCAAATGGATTTTAGCAAACCAGTCGCTATACAACACCTACCCAAATAAAAGATTTAAAATATGCCGCCAGCAACTTCAAGGATACAAAGAAATGTTTCCTATGTTTAAAAACGCATGGATGGAACGTGTTGCTATAGTAGCACGACGCAAAGGATACCAAAAGTTTATAGGAGTCTGTGACGCATATGCTGGAGACCAATATAGAACAGACATATATTGTTGGAAAGCTCTCTTCATGTCCATCATTTGTGGCTAGGGCGGTCAATCACAAACCATTGCAGGAAAAAAACAGTTTAAACTCGTTATTTGTCGTTGTTTTGTCCCATGCTCTTTTGTGGCTATTTTGACCTACTTAATTCACAACTCGGTTGCAGTGAATTTCCTTGCAGGTGGTCCTTTCTAAATACGGTTATGTCACTTGATAGTATTTTGGTTCTATTACAAACCTGAGAAAAGGCCAAGTTCCGCGATGTCGGGTCGGTTGAGGAAATAGTTTGTTATCTCCTTCAAAGACTCCAGCACCAGCGTTCGAATCCAGACGCAAATGTTGGTCGCCACTACGTGCATCAGTCCGAAGCGAGCGATCACTTTGAAGCGATGTATGTTGAGCTGCGCAGTAAAAAAATTGTCAAATTGTTTTATGTGATTGGCGAAAGGTAAATAAGTAACTGCACGGATAAATAAATGTTTAAGTTTTTTACTTTTACAGATCCGATTACGATTATATAAAATGATTGTAGTAGAAATTTCGTAAATACTTATGAAAATTCGATTTAAACTCACTCGCTCTAATTTGGATAACAGAACTGACTAATTTTGGACCTGAATTTTGAAAAGTTTCTTAATTTTAATTTCTCAAAAAAAAGGACTAAGCACAAACTTACTAAATTAGTAGTCTAGGCTATTTTTGATACATTTATACTATCAAGCCACCTCCTCGAAGACGTAGGTAGAAATGATAGAGTGCCATGCCTTTCGATCTAAGCAAACTTCTTTCGCTTCCTCTTTCCTCTTTAATGCACACCTGACTTTTACGTATTATTTCGTCACTGTGGTCATAGTAAGTTCACATACTTATTTTAAGGGTACAAAAAAAAATAAAAAATAACCGACTTCAAAGAAAAAGCACTAAAAAGTAAAAAATAATTGCCATTTTTGTAGTTACGATTTCTGTTATTTTTTGAGTCGGCGGCAGCCGGGCACGCGCAGCGCCAATCAAGAGAACCTAACCTAACCTAACCTAACCTAACCTAAACTTGGCTGACACCGACTCAAAAAATAACAGAAATCGTAACTACAAAAACTGGAAATTATTTTTTACTTTTTAGTGCTTTTTCTTTGAAGTCGGTTATTTTTTTTTGTTAATTTTTTTTTATTTGTTTATTTTTAGTGAATCTGAAGTACACTTACTAATTAGTACACGTCCTTTTCAATAAAAAAAGAATCACCGAAATCGGTTGGCGTTATATTCAGTTATTCGTCCATTTGTCGCGCACATCTTATACAAATTTAAGACTTTTATGATTTTCTCATGGAAATCATTGTCAAAACTTAACCAAATTAAAATGTGACCACTTGGGAAGCACTAGCTATCATTTAAAAAAATAATCATCAAAATCGGTTCATCCAGGCAAAAGTTATGAGGTAACAAACATAAAAAAAAAACAAAAAAAAAACATACAGACGAATTGATAACCTCTTCCTTTTTTTGAAGTCGGTTAAAAATTAAAACGAAACCCTAAAAATAAAAGTATTATCGATGTTTTCTTCTGTACTTCATAAATTCCCGTTCATTCTATATTCGTATGGATTTATAGATGTTCTCACCCTTGAGTTCATGAAGATGAAATACATCTGCATGAATGTGAAGACCATTTGAAGGACTGGGTTGATACCCTTGAGAATAAGGTAGCAGGGGGAAGTGAACGGGGTCTCAAAGAATGTTCCAAACTCTAGGCCGTTGTAGACCATAGTGCCCAGTCCAAAAGCTGAAACAAAAATATATTCACAACTAAGTTTTTTTTTTTTTTTTGCATAAAAATTTCCATTCATCGCAGTTCTTTGCGTCGCATCTCATGATAGGATGTACTCAATACTCATTAAAAAAGTAAAGTTTTATAATAGCTATCCAATAAAAGTCTCACCAATAGCGCCGATCCTCAGGAAGAAACTACCGTGGCTGTGGTCGTTCTGTGAGGTCTTTCGCTTGCGCCCTGGACGTGCTATCGGACCCGACTCCATTTCGACGATATCCTGCTGCTAAATGTTAACATCATCACAATCAAATTCATATTTCTTACCACTTTTTCTACTATGATTAATGAGACTGTCATGCTTTTTCCATTGATCTACAAAGTTTTTAACCTTACGTTATCAGGTTGAAATAAACAACAATTTTCATCGTATTTTTTCTGCAGGAAATTATTCTCTTATAATGTTTTATTGTATCTGACAACTGTAGCAAGTCACGGAATATTTACAGTAATGCTTGCAAACTCTGAGTAGTGCGGTTATAATTAGGTCTACCAAACAAAACAACGAAGCTTTCCAAAACATGAAACGTGCTCTGTTAATGCAGGTGCTTTTCCTAAATAAGATGAGATGCAGCAAGATATTGGGCTGAAATTCCAGTACTACCATACCAGTACAAGTTTGAAATATGGGTGATTGAATAAACACTGGAATTACGCCTCTATAGATTAAACAAGCATACAAGGACGCAAATCAACCAAATGACGTAGGAAACTGAACTACAAATGCAACAACTCCAAAAGCTCTTTTCCTATGGTGTGCACCAAGCAGCAAGTTGCGGTCGACTGCCTCACCTGCTCAGGCGCAAAAAGGAGGGCCATTTGCAACTGTTGGTCGCGTACTTTATCACGCATCTTACGCGGGTACACCTCCTGCCCAAACGATATGAAAACAAAACAAAATGGCCGGCGTAACAAAAAGGGTCATGCAACATTTAACGGGTTTGGAAGTAGCAAACTATACAAAAATATTGTTATGCTGGTGGTACTTTTGGCAAGCTTCGGAGAAAAGGCAAACAATGCAGTAAGCAAAAACTGAAAGATGTGCTTCTTGGCGATACGGATGTTTAAGGTAAACACGGACGATGACGAAAGCTCAAAAAATACTGTGATTCAGACTAGTCAAACCATTGGATCAACATGAAATTAAAAAGTACCTACAATATATGTATTAATAATTAAAGCATGATGTAAAGACAGATAAAAAAATACGTATAGTTAATTTAATTCAAATTAGTTTAAATATGTGCAAATAAACAACCATATGTGGGTGTGATACTCGTAAGGCATGTTGTACTATTACTCGCCATCTAAACTTACCTGGAACTGGCTCTGTTTTTTGGATTCTTTGGTTTGTTTTTCTTTTGCAGGTTCCTTATCCTTTTCCTTGGATTTTCCATCCTTCTTCCCGTCCTTCCCATCCTTTCCTTCCTTATCCTTGTCTTTGGTCTTCTTCTCCTTTTCCTTTTTTGGTTTCTTTTCTTTTGGTGGGGGTTTGGGCTTAGGTGGACTTCCACTGCAGCATGCGCTTTCTGAACGTAAAAAGGATATCTCAAATGGTATTTAACAAGGTGCTTAATGACTCTATTCTCATTAATTGAACATATCGTACTGACCTTGAAGCAAGAAGCAGAAGACGTATAGCAAAAATAATATGCTCATGCCATACAAATAGGTGAAGAATGCTTCATAGTAGTAGAGGGGGAGACTGTGGTTGATGACGTCGCTGATCACGTAAGCAAAGCATATCACTACTAAAAGCTTCGCGTAGATGAAGCTGGTGATGATGAAGAGTGATGTTCTGGAATAAAAAAAGAATGATTGCATTAGATATAAATGGGAATCATTCGTTTCGTAAAGAAAAAAAGGTTGCTTGCTTACATAGTGTATATGCCGAATGATAAAATAAAAAAAATGCGAACTGTTCCTTGGTTCGGAATCTATGTTCGGGTTTCCTCTATCCCTAAAAAAGAGGCAGGCGATGGCTGTGCCCGGCGTGATGCTCGTGAACGAGTGCTGTTTGTGGGGACTGACTTGCTCCAATTAGCAACATATTGAATAGCGGACATGGTCTTTACAAATAATCTAATATTTTTCTTTGTACTTTGTATTTGCATACGACATGAATTGTTGATTCTCGTCAATTCATATTAATTTAGTGTTTTACCTGTGATTTTAAGCAATGGCAAATACTTTTGTAAACTTATACTAAGCGGACGTTTAAAAACATCCAGCGCGTTTCTTGCTAGTTCTTTTTTCTTGGGATTGCTGAACTGGCTAATGATATAATATGATGCAGTGTACTATGTATGGATGATGAATAAACAATAAAATCATTTGTATAAAACTGTAGATCCCCTTGCTCTACCAGCTGGTAGGCCTAAACCTTCCCGAGATGGTTCCATTGCATTAATGGTCTAAACGGTAATGAAAAATTGTCTGTGTTGATGAAGGTCTTGGCATAGCACCAAATTCATTCGGAAATTCGATGTTTTAGGCTCGCAAAAAATAGTTTTTTTCTTAATCACCATTCTTGGAAAAGTTCTTTCAATAGTTATGCTTATATTATTAAAGCCATTTCCAAAATATGCGACCTCCAAATTATTAAATAATATTAGTAATTATTAATAAATGAATTTATTGAAATAATTAAATAAAAAAATTTATTAATAATATAAATAAGTGTCAAGTACTTCCACAAAGTATTGATTACCTTAATCCGTACATTAAAAGTCTTTTTCTTACCATCTTGCAATCAATACCAGTACAAGATAATGAGCACTTTAGTAATAAAGTTTCCTTAAGTGTCAAATCATCAACACTTGGTGAAAACCAAGCTATGAGTAAGTTAATCTATGATAGTAAACATATCTAAAACCTCCAAGGAGCAAATAAAAAAGGGAGCGACGCGAAAATGTTGTTAATGTTTGCGCTGTTACTCTGTATGAATGGCATTTTTTTAGAAATCTTAGTGAGATAATAGTTACATTAGATGTAATTTTGAACTGCTATTTAATATTTCTTGAAATGCATATTTATTCTTTTATTGTATCTAATTATACTAATTCAATGATGATTTGATTTAAATTGTGTTATATTCTTGTTATTGGGAAACAAAGTCAGTTTGTGAATTACTTAAATATTCTGTTATCTCGCATATATCTGAAAACCAGCGGAACAATTTAAAATATTCCATGTTAATAACACGTTTGAAAAATAATAAAAAAAAATTTCATTAAAATAAAATAACTTCATGAACCGCTAAAACGTATCCAAGAACTTTAGGTCGCGCCCTAAGCCTATTGCGTCACAAAGGTGTGACACTACCTCTTTGTCGGCTTTGGTTGAACGCTCTTGAGCTCCATCTCTTTGTTGGCAGAATTGTGCTTCTCTGCAATGGCGATGTCACTGCCCTGCTGCCGATGCTGCCCCACCGGCAGCGTCGCCATGTTGTCCACTGACTCCAGCTCAACAGTGGCCACCTTCACCTCTGCCTCCGTCGGATGCTTCTCTTTCCCCATCCTGCTAGCCGCTCACGGCCCGTCTCTACCGTCACCGTCACTTATCACAGCCTCGAGCTCCCTGTCGTTGTCACCATTGAAGTCTCCACAGTTCACAATGGATTCGGAGAGCACACCTCGAACGACCCGACGGAGGGATGAGCGGCGCGTCGCACGGGGACGCTATGCCGAGAGGTTTTAGGGTCGAATCCAATCGGGGAGGGATTTTGGAAGAGGAAATGACGGAGCGACTGCGGAGGGCGAGCCTCGTAACGCAAGTCGCGCCCTGACGCCGCGCAGGGATGCTGCGCAGCGGGCGGGGAGGCGGGGAGGACGCGAGATGCAGGGGTGCCGCGTGGACCCTCTCTAGGAATAAATTGCATCCGTGCGACGTGGGGTCGTAATTGCAGATGAAGTCGCAATGTGGGATAATGGGGGGAGCATATACCAGTGCAGTGTTGGAAATATTTTATTTGAGTGCTTAGTTGAAATACTTTTTCTTGGAGTGAAATTCAATCGAGTCCCATTAGAGCGCTTCTAGACTAAGATCACATCTCTAATTAATTTAATGTGTATAATTCTGGTAACAATTAAAAATAGAACGACGAGTGGCAGCCCTGAGCTACTCTTGACTGTCCCTACGCGAGAGCGGTCGATAGAGGCAGTACGCCCAGGAAAGGCAGCGGAGGCTGCGCGAGGCCCACTGACCCACCCTACCTCCCTCGCCCCTCACCCCACCCCCACCGCCCGCTTTCCGGCGAGTACACTACCATAGGTCAAGAATTCGTTTCATTTTGTACATACTAAGCTCAGTTTGGCATATTTATTGTATTTTTTTTTTTATGTATGGATGGCTAATACCACAAGTTCTGTCATGGTATTAGCCCAACACACCACATGGGAACTAGGTGCTATGCCAGGACCTTCCTTATATTGCACGGCTACATTGAACTGGATGGAAAACACGGACAATTTTCATTGCCGCTTCGACCATCGTTCATCCAATGCGATGGTACCAACCCGGGCGGGATAAACCCTACCACCTAGTAAGTAAGGAACGGGACCTACAGCTTAACGTGGAATCCGAACCACGGCCAGCCCCTTTTAACGGTCGAATGGTCACCCATCCAAGACCAGACCGGACCCAGCGTTGCTTAACTTCGGAGAGCGATCGCCGAAGTGTCGCGCCACTGGGCCACTGAGGCTGACAATTGTTGTGATATATTATTTTAATTATGTATTTTAACACACATTGTGCAGTCTGTACATAACGAAGTGCACAAATTAAAGATTCTGTGGTGAAAAAACAAAATACTACTACAAAATAAGCAAAAAGGGCACTGGCAATACAGCCCTGTTTGTGCAAGTACCCGAACTAGGCAAAGGTGTATTTTGTGGCGCCTGATGTAAGGTTCGGTTTTAAAAAATATAATATCCGAAGTTTCGAAGTCTCATTAAAAAAAAAACTCAAAAGAACAAACAATTTAATTATGTATGACATAAAGATATGTTTGCAAAGTTATACAATGTTAAGTGTTACCTGACATGGGTGACTTCTTAACTAGTATTACGACATAAACCCATTACATCGTATTCATAAAGGAACAAGGTAAGACAAAGGAAATCAATAAAACCGGCCAAGTGCGAGTCGGACTCGCACACGAAGGGTTCCGTACCATCGTACAAGATTGAACACAAAAAATCACGTTTTTTGTATGTGACCCCTCTTTATTTTTATATTTTTTTTATTTTACCTATTTGTTGTTATAGCGGCAAAATAAATACACACTCTGTGAAAATTTCAGCTGCCTACCTATTGCGGTTCATGAGATACAGCCCTGTGACAGACGGACGGACGGACAGACTAAGAGCGGAGGCTTAGTAATAGGGTTCCGTTTTCACCCTTTGGGTACAGAACCCTAAAAAAGGAACTTCAATCTGTAGATTTCTTCATATTCTTAGTTAGATTAAACTAGGTCTCCTGTTTTTTTAGGTTTTAAGTGTCAATAACTTTCAGTCGTATTTGTCAACATCTTCATCAACCTAAAGCAGCGAACCCCAGACACACCCCTATTGGCACGCACCCTGATATTGCAATCGCGCTGCAATAACCACTGCACAATACGCCGAAAATAAGCATTACAATCCCTGTCCCGAAGCAAGATAGAGTTTTAGAGGAATTTAAAATGGAAATTAGCGATAACGATTCGACCAGATTCGCCCGGCGCATGCGTGGTACTAGGTGTGGGGTAGGGTAGGTGGGGTGAATGATATATTGTACTACGCACTCTCTAGAGAGGGTTAAGGACCTCTAGGTCACGATTCAGGAGAAGCAGGTGCTTGGGACATATCTTCAAGCCGATAACAGGAAATGGTGGCACGACCGAAAGAAAGTGCGGTAGCATTGGTGGTTAGGGAAAAAGGTTTGCATGTGCAATTTAAAGGCTAGCCAAAGAAAATTTGCTGAAGAAATCATTGAATAGTAAAAATAAAAGATAGTTAAGCGGAACTATATGTGACAAATGAATTTTAAAAAGTGACAATGTTCTGATCTTAATCGAATCTTAATTGATTACGTAACTGTATTGGTTTTATTTTGTTGAATTCATGAAAAGCATAAATTATTGGCAATAACACGTGGTCGTATGGTTATTTTTAATCCTATTGAAGAGGGTCACGAAGTTTAAAGAATTTTAAAGCCTATGTTAGTTACCGAAAGATGTTATTTTTTTTTATTTTATTGAAATACTACGTATTCATGGAAGATGGTTTTTGAGATATATCAAACTTTTTTGTGAGGTGTACCCATTTCAAAGTGTGCACTAAGTTCAAGTTGGCGATAAGATAACAGGGACCCTTTTTTTCCATTTGAATTAACCATTAGCTTTAATTTAAAACTAGAATTTATTTCAAAACGCTACAAGCCATGTATTTTTTTTTATCATCACCACTTACAATGTATATCTTAAGGTGGCCCAAGGCGGCGGGACTGACTCATTCGCGGGGACGGTACAAAACCGTGCTGTCGCGCTCTGGGACCTTCTATGTTTCAAAGAAAAAGACAGGCTCCGTGATGAGGAAGATGCTAAATGTCCACAAAAAGACAATGTGCATAGTGTATGATTTGGTAAGATTTACGATTTTTTTTATTACAAAACGACTTATAGCTAAAAGTAAACCACGACCGCTGTATTTCAAAAACCAAACAGAAACCAAATAGATTATAAATCTTGTTTAAATCTTTTTAAGATGTTCTTACTTTATCATAGCGTAATCCACCTCCAAAGTTATTGTATAAAACGCACGAAAAATTCGAACTTTCGGACCTTATAACTTAGAAACCAAACACAATTTTACAATGCCAATGGTCATCCGATATCTAGTTCGATCAAATAAAGCTATTTTGAGCAAAATGTCGGATCTCTGACAAGAAATATGGGCGTGATCTTCTTTCCCCTTTTGTATGGGGAGATGAGCGGGATGGGCCACCTTAAATCGTAACTGCTTGAGCTAATTACATTTCCATCCGGGGTCTGTGAGGACAAATACAGGTTGATTATCAAGTTGATCTCATTTGCCACGCTGCTCTGCTAATTTGTCCTAGGCCGTGATGTTGTATGTGAATGAGTCGCGCAGTAATTAGAATGTACGTGCAACAATAGCACCTGGTTTGAGTAGTTAACACTGACTTGTGTGAACTAGTTTGAAGAGTGACATAACTTTCAGATTCCACCTAGTCATGAACGCATATCACTAGAAGCCGCCGAATATTCAGCTCATTATTTACTGAAACATATGATATAAATTTAATTTCTTGCCAACGTAATTTAGTAAACACGTATTTTGCTTTGCCGTAAGATTATATTTAATATTCTACAATTAAGATTTTTCTGTGTTTTATCGTCTCTACCATGGAGAATGAATTTCAGAGCTGCATAACGCAATTCCTCTGTGCCCCTCTTATCATCGCTCACCGCTGCCTCAATTCACCAATTTCCTGTCAATATTCCTCGAATTAGAACCAATCGATCCTTCAATTCCTTTAATGTCGGTAAACAGTGGCGTGATGTGCTCGTCGAGGTATTTCCCCTAAAGTACAACCCGAGGTCCATAAAACATGGTATGAAGAAGCACCGGGCGGTCGGTATGGTTTTCGCAGGTCCCTTGAAATTTCAAAAGCTTCTGTCGAAAGCTGGGTGTCTTCAGACATCTCTAATGTGAAGGACTGGCTAACGCCATATTCCACGCTTAACATAAAATACATATAAAGATGATTTTTTAACAAACGCTTTTTTTCATAAGTTGGTTTTTCTGTTTATTCCTCAGATAAACCAGATTTGATTTCTTCGATAGACCTACTACTAACTAACTAACTACTCTTTAAGTTCTTTTTACATTATTTATCTAATATTTCGATTGATAGTATCCATATTATACGATTTAAAGAGACTTTCCGGACGGCATGGTTTTCGCAGCCCCCTGTAAGTTCGAAATCTCATGGGCGTCATCGGACACCTTAAGATGTCCTGGCGTACGCCATATGCCGCGCAATTTTCATTGCGTCCTCAATCCGTATTTTTTTTAATTAATTGCAGTTCGAAATACAGGCAGCATATAACTTTTTAAATTGTATATTCTTAGTATTTTTATAATACTACCGTAAAATACCTGTATAACGAAGTCGTTAATTTAATAATTGGAGCCAACATCCTTGTTTATTTTAAGTAGTCACAAGTAACACACTTCGGCATCGTCTCCATGATAAACCAGACGAATAACCATGCTCTATAAACTCTTGTGTCTCCAGCACTAGGTTAAAAATGGGTTGACTGAGAGCTGCGACATATGTCTTAATTTACTGGTGTTCCTCCAGTAGTTAATCGTTCGTCCATGCGTCGAGCACGCTTTGATCGCGGCCTCGGTTTATTCCGAGGGTTATTATCCCCTTAACGTAAATAGATTCAGCTAATAACCTATTATCCACATCTGAATTCAGGTCTCAAGGTACGCACAGAGTCACTCGTTAATTATTTGTATGTCGTGGCGGAGATTTGTAATTGTATTATTTTGCAATGATTTTCGGGACGTCTATTTTTTCGAACAAAGGTGTTAAATGGAGTATCTTCGTTGTGTAGTTTCTGGCATAGCACAGCACCTAAGCCATCGCAACTAGCATCTGATTGCACACTCACTTAGCATTCTTGGGCGCCGTGTCAACTTGACAGCAGCGGTATTGCAGGATGTCGCTCGGCGTGAGCAGCTCTTCCGCCGCGCTGTCGCCGCATGTCGCCCCGTCGCCGCACTCCTCCGCCGCCACGAGCGGCGCGCGCGCAGCCAGCGGCGACGTGTGCGCGTACCCCTCCGAGTTCAGCTGGGAGTGGTTGAGATGACAAGACTGTCAGTATTTTTTACGGTGCTAAGGAAAGGTGCTGAGAAGGCAGTCGAGGGTCAACGGGATAGATCTTTTGAGATTTTTTACACAAATCAAGATTTTTCTCAAACCATAATACTATTATTTTTATTACCCTATGATAAAGTAATTTTGTCCATAGGTGGTAGCATTAAATTCGTTTCGCTAAAATAATTAAAGTGCAAATATATGTTGACTCCCGAAGAAATTTCTTGTCAATTCTTCTTCGTCCGTCAAAAATGACGAATCTATGAGCGTATGTACAAGTAAAGGGGAAAATAAACGAATTAATACAAAAAAAATATGCGGCTCGTATCCTAGTTTTGAGCGGCTCGTATCCTAGTGGCGCGGGGACTGGCCTAGCGTACCAGAGGCCCGGGTTCGATACCAACTTGCACCACTGTCTTTCTCTTTCAGAGTTCGATAAGTGCATTTCGTCACAAATGCGAGCTGCTCCATGGTTCGGAATCCATGTAAAACTGTAGGTCCCCTTCCCCTACTAGGTGGTAGGGTTTAAACCCGCCCGGGTTGGTACCATCGCATTGGATGAAAAGATGGTCGAAGCGGCAATGAAAAATTGTCCGTGTTTTCCATCCAGTTCAATGTAGCCGTGCCTCATAAAGGGAAGGTCCTGGCATGGCACCTAATTCCTTCGGGAATGTGTTGTATTGGGCTAATATCATAACGGTAGTTGTGTGGTATTAGCCATCCATGTCAGGACGCATAAAAAAAAAAAATACTAGTAATTTCTTCAAAGTGTTCTTTCGACAACATTCACTTCCTCAGTAGTGTCTGAAGTGCTTCATAGGTATTATTAGCCATAATAGTGTTTTTGTTTACATACTCACTCAATTAATCAAAATCGGAGGCGAGGGCCGTGCCAACTTTTAAGAGTAATGATATATTGATTGTTAATACCCCAATTAGCTGAAGCCATAAAGTGAAGTATGCCAAGGTAATAAGTATTCAGGTGTGATTTGCGCAGTCAATTTACGGAAAGTTATTAAAGGTTTAGCATTCGAACTCTATATATACGAGTATATGAACCTATTGCCTGGGGGTACTTCAAGTCAAAGACTCTAGGTTCTAAACGCAGAGTGTGCCCCTGATTATTTTCAAATCTTGAGTCTTAAGTCTGACATAACAATACGTAAGATGAAGGTACAGAGTCTTACGTCACAATACAAAGAATGCCGGTACAAATAATCGAGTCATTTGTCTTAATTCTGTCAAGACTAAACAAGGGCCACAGTACAAAATGATCGTAAGTCTGATATGATAACACAAGGGACGACAGTACAAAATTATCGAGCCGTGTGTCTTAGTTCTGTCATGACAAAACAAGGGACCACGGTACAAAATGATCTTAGTTCTGACATGATAACACAAAGGACGACAGTACAAAATCATCGAGTCGGGTGCCTTAATTCTGTCACGACAAAACAAGGGACCACGGTACAAAATGATCTTAAGTCTGACATGATGTTTTGTTTCCTTTCTTATTTTTTTATACTAGTCACTTTTATTAGACTAGTCACTGAATATTCGCATTAGGTTAAGATGCATTCTGCTTGTACATGTTGTGTTTGTCTTTTACTGAAAGTGCACTCAGGCTTAATGTTAATGTATTTATTTTTTCTAATGTGAATGTTAGAGCTGTACATTCTTTGACGAACCTAACAAAAAAAATAAAAAAAATATAACATATAGGACGATAGTACAAAATGATCGAGTCGTGTGTCTTAGTTCTGTCATGACAAAACAAGGGACCGCGGTACAAGATGACCTTAAGTTTAACATGATAACACAAGGGGCGACAGTAAATTTTTTTTAAGTCGTGTGTCTTATTTCTGTCATGACAAAACAAGGGGCACGGTACAAGATGACCTTAAGTTTAACATGATAACACAAGGGGCGACGGTAAATTTTTTTTAAGTCGTGTTTCTTATTTCTGTCATGACGAAACAAGGGGCACGGTACAAGATGACCTTAAGTCTGACATGATAACACAAGGGACGACAGTACAAAATGAGTCGTGAGCCTTAAGTTTGGCACACATAGGGCGGCGGTACAAAATGATCGAGCGGTGAGTTGTAAGTCCAGCAATAGAAATGAGCATGATACCTTGACGATGGTTGGCACGTGCGCGGCGGACGACGCGTCGGACGGTGCGAGTGCGTCGCGCTCGCCCGCCGGCGCCGGCGCGGACAGCAGCCGCTCCTTCATCTCGTGGATGTAGGGGCAGCGCTGCATCGCGATGACGAACTCGCGCACGCGCACCTGCCGACAGAGGTGCATAGTGTCATTCGTAGGGAAATTCCATAAACGAAAGTTGCTTAATTCTGATGTGTCAGACACCAATACAATCTTATTAAGGCTGTTCCGACCCATATAAATTTGTTTGCACACATAACGCAAAAAGTATTGCACTTTAAGCCACGAATTAATAATAAAAGTTTAATATAGTCTTATTACTTACAGCGAAAACAATTTCACAATTTTAGGATTATTGGTTTTGTTACAATTTATTTAAATACGATTTTTATTTAACAGCGCCATCTAACGGTGTAAAACTTCTAATCGGCAATTACAACGAAACCATTAAACCTGAAATTGTGAATATGTTTTCGCTGCAACTACTATGGCTATATTTAATATTTTTGACGAATTCGTGCCTTAAAGTGCAATATTTTTTGCGTTCTGTGTAAAAAAACATTTTTTTAACTACTTTTATTACCTAGTATTTTTTTGTTATGTGTTGGTTTTTTAATAGATTGCTTTCATTGCAACATGTTTGGCACAACAGGTCGTTCCCTCATAATTCGTGCTCTCAAGATATGAACTGCGCTCCAAGCTCCCGTATTTTCCAAAATGGGGTCCTTCAACAGTGAACTGGCTCCTTTCAAGCCAACGAAACATTAATGCTTACCTTGCACATCCGAATAGTCATGGGCATATCCTGTATGACCTGTCCATGAATATTATAAACAGAAAATTTGATACAAAAGTTTCACAAGTAAAAAAGTTTGCAATCCCGCAATAAATAGAAGCCGAGCCTAATTATCTCTAAGCCATTTAAAGGGAAGAAAATCCCGACCCTTCAGGAACACGATACTAGATGGATTAAGTAAAACTCCTATCTCACTTCTGAGATAGGAGTCCGAATCTGGTTTTAAGACCTATATTACTTGAATTATAACGAAATAAGATAAACTAATTACGCGTGCGTTCAATTTTAATTATAATAAGACAGGTTATCTAGTAATCTTCAATCCTGATTCTCGCAGTGGAAACGCAAACCTGACACCACCAAAGTCTTTGTTCGAATAATGTATTCGCCACATTTACCTCCCGACAGGAAACGAGGGGAGTGTGACCAGAAAGGGATTCTAAAAGCTAATTACTATGTAAATTGAGCATGGCGTTAAAGCTACCATCAATTACGACGTGACGAGGCCATTTCTTCCGTTTGCGCACACGCTCACGTTTGCGCGGTAAGTTTACGATGCACACACGACCGCTCACAATATGCGGCTAATGCATTCTCGATATAACCGTGTGTGAATAGGCGCCTCTATCGTCTGACCGCAATGTAAACATGGTGTGCTAGCCATTGGCTATGGATATTAAAAGCGCCAGAGATGATGAGCTGCAGATAAGAAAAAAACGAGACGGTTTTTTTCTCGTTTATTTTAAATTCAGGGTGGCTATGGAGCGTGAACTAATTTAAGTAAAGTTTAGTAATAAGTCATACTTTGGGCAGTATTTTGCTATGTAGTTGATTGTTCTTTGTAATCATATTTTACGTTGCACAATTCATAATTTATTAATTCGTTCATAAATTTTTTCGTTATTGTAGTCATGATTACCTTTTAAACTAATTTTTAGACTAAGCCTGGTTTTCATCAAGTGCTGATTTAAGGACCTTTATTATTAGAGTGCTGATTATCTTGTACTAGTATTGATTGCAAGATAGTAAGAAAGGCTCCTTATTCAATCAGCACATGTTGAAACAGACCCTAATTATTTAGCTTAACGTAGAATGAATGTGAATCTGAATACGCATCTCAAATTGTACATATCTGTAACCCTGAGAAACTTTTGTATTTTATTTCTATTTATAACCGACTTCAAAAAACCGTTCTCAATTCGTCGGAATATTTTTTTTTTCATTCATGCATTTTTTAATTTGCTTAACGATCACTCAAACAAAGTGTACTACAAAATGTCACGAACACGATGCTACACGATGAACACGAGTATCTGTACGAACTACGGTGCAACTATTTAAAGAATTTAAATTATCGAGCATGTGACAGACAGCCGGGAAGACGTTGCATCCACGAGGAGGAGTTCGGTAAATTCCATCGTAGTTCCGGCTCGCATCAACCGTAATACGGCTCTGTTCTGGAAATACATCGTATGCCTTTATCGCGGCCCGCGCGCTATTGTGTGCGGGCTCGTAGCGCACGGTGAGATATTGCTCGCGTACTCGTAGCCAGGCTCGTGCCGATCGGGTTTCTCGTGGGTTCGTCCATTTTGGGAGGGCAGGGCGTGTATTCTTGGCATTCAGTCATTGCGGATTCAGTAGAGTTAACAGTAATGTCAAAGTAAATTCTTCTCCTGTTAACTCTACTGAATCCGCAATGACTGAATGCCAAGAATACACGTCCAGGGGGCGAGCGTTCGAAATTCAATCCTACCTATGGTATCACAGATAAAATAGAGACTGTACGTATAAAACCTAATATTTGGGACCTTTTTTACCTTGATTTAGAATGAGTGTATGTGCTTAATTAAATATTTTCATGGCAACATAGTTTACGTGTCAAAATAAGGTTGGTCATCTGAATCAGATCAAAAAATATAAATTTGTTGATCAATAATATATTCCGTTTGAACGTAAATAAATGAATATGTAGACACAATTAATCATGTGTATGTACGTGTTATGTAGCTTTTATATTTATTTTGAGATGATTTTTTTTATTTTAGGTTCAGATTTATTTATAGACCATAAACTGACCCGGTTAAACTTTTTGAGTACCTAATTCTTTCATATAATCGCTTCTAAGATCAGATGTATAGGATGTTAAAGTATCAGAAATTGCAGTACATGAAAAAAATCTCACGGTAACCGTTTTTAAAAATCTAAAATGAAGTCGTGGTTAACCTAACCATCTCATCAAAGCTAACCTAATTCAATAGTGAAGAAATAATGGAAGGAAAATTAATAAACGAAAACATACATTTTCTGACATGATCATAGACTGTAATTTGGCCCAATGTTTGGCAAACCTTTCTCTAGGCTGGATGGTGTGATAAAACTATAGATTTAATTTATTTTAAGCATCACTTACTTTTTCATCTAACTCTAGCCATAATAGCTTGATTTGTTTTATTGATTTCTCTCAAGATTTTTTTATGTTTCGCAATTTGAATTGTCATAAACGTTTAATCTTCCATGTTTTATACCTGCATCGAACGTATTTCCTTCACCCATTACATTTTTACCATGGAGTGAGAACCTACGGTGTCAATATTAAATGTACGAGTACATTTACATACCCACATGCATCTGAATTTTAAATAAGGTATATTTGGAATATTATTCTGGTTGACGCGTGTTTCTAGGGCAACAAGTGAGGATCTCATCAATGCGGTACGTTCTATTTTAAACAGTTTAATAAGAGCGATGTCACATTTACTCTTTTGGATTAGTAGGTGATTACAATTATTATTTCTATTTTACTCAGCAGTTCTGGGTTAATGTTTTCCATTTGAGAATTGTAACAAACCGAATAACGTTTGAACGTTTAAAGAAATTAGAAACCTACAACTGGAAGTAACGTCTAATAGTAAATATTTTATCAATAGTATCTCTTTATATGTAGATGCCCACTGTATTGGTCAAAGTGTTTTATAGTGTGCGCGGTATATGGTACTTTCAAACATTGGATCGAAAATCCTGACAGAAAGAGACCTACAGTTTTAAATATATTCGGAACAATGGATCAGCTCGCATTCGTGACGAAGGCGATTATTCAACTCAAAAATAGAAATAAAGTGGGACATAAAACGAGTTGGGATTGAACCTACGACCTACAGGCGAAACGCCATGCCCAGAGCTTTGAGCCGCTCTTAAATACTGGAAACTATGACATGGCTATGGTTGTGACGACCGCATAGAGCGTGAAATGAAATATGGTCGCTGTAGACATACTCAAAGGGAATGTCCTGAAATCGCAGTGCAAAACCACGCTGGATATCATGTTAACTTTTTTTTTTTTTTAAGGGTGTCATTCTTTTATTCATACAAATAGAGAATATAGTATGTGCATTATAAATAAAATATCTCCTCTAGGTCTGCCGAGGCAGCCATTGTCCCTAAATTGTTAACTATCCATGACTCGTGAAACCACCAGCTGATGTCGGATGTGAGTGGGCCGAACTCGACCGAGCTAAGCCAAGATCCCACGATGGCCGGACGACGCGACGCCGACACCGCGACCTCCGATGTTTGTACACACATTCCCGCGTCGATTGGACGTGTTCACCTGTTTTAAACTTTCGAAAATCCATCAACACAAATTGCTGGGATTCTTAGCAAACGTTGTGGTGTTTGTATTCGTAATCGACAACTTCAACACACAACAACGGCTCGGTCGTCACACACGAATGTCCATAGCAAACGAAAATTACTCACTTTAAAAATTTTGTATTATACTACTTCAATGTAGATTTCGGTGTTTTATCTAAAATTTACGTGAAAACAGTTATGTCATCATCAAATAGACCGTAAGTAAATATAATTTAAAATATTTAGCCAAAATTATCATTTTAACCCATACGCAAAAGAGACGCTACAGGCTGTAACAATACAAAAAGATTTAACACAAACAAATCACGTTTTTTGTATGGGGCCCCCCTTTAATTTTTATTATTTTTAAATTCTACTTAACTATTCTATTCTTAAATTGTTGTTATAGCGGCAAAATAAATACACACTCTGTAAAAATTTCAGCTGCCTACCTATTACGGTTCATGAGATACAGCCCTGTGACAGACGGACGGACGGACGAACGGACGGACGGACGGACGGACGGACGGACGGACGGACGGACGGACGGACAGCGGAGGCTTAGTAATAGGGTTCCGTTTTCACCCTTTGGGTACGGAACCCTAACAAGGCTAGCAACTAGCGGGTCGTTTCTTTTCCAGCGCATCAGCCTGGCCGTGCAGAGGGGAACGCAGCAAACGTCATGGGGATCTTTGCACAGTCGGTGTCCATGGAGGAGATTTTTTACATAGTTTAATGGGCACCGCTACAAGGTTTATTTGGATAGTCTAGTTTTCTTATAATATGGCTATGTAGACGAGTTTAATGTTATTAAGTTACATTATTTAACTAATAAATGTATTAATTTATATTTATAAATTCATGTTTAAAACTGAAAACGAAAACCGTGAGGTGCACGATAGAGAGAAAGAAAGAAATAGAATAATTACCTGTGTTGAAAAATAAATTAACTTGACAAGGTCGTGGCGTGATTATGAAAACATAAGCGTTAAAAAAACTACAATACAATATTTTCGGCAAGTACAAATCACCTAACGCGATAATAAAGAATAAAATCATCTTTGAGCTGGATATAGGCCAACATTTTAAGTGTTTGCTAACTTCTTCTGTACCTTTCTGCGGCCATGTGTTTCCATTACAAAGTGACACTGAATTTGAACGTAAGTATCGCCCGGATCCTGTTAATACAATGCACACAATAGGCGAACGACGTGCAGCTTTCAATATTCCAACAATTGGATGACAAGTGACGCAGACACCACTTCATTTGTATTGTACTTTTGGCTGTCCCAAGAGTAATGTTAAGGTCCGTTATATGCGTGAGGTAATATTAAAATTAACATTTGAAATGCAGATTAGATTATGATTTTGAACCCATGTGAAACTGTAGGTTAAACTGTAGTTCAAACGATCCTAAACGTAAACGCTATTCAGCCCGACTTAGAACAACCGTATTTAATGATAGATGGTTAGATCGACAGTGGAATATTTAATATTATCATCATTGTCAATACGAATCTAAACAAGAAAACGTATTTGCGCGTAGTTTTCTAGTCCTAAAGAATATGAATCATGCGAAGACATTAAAATATCCTTTTAGGTATTAACTGTAACAGGCCTTCTGCCTTTACACATTTTAAAAGGTGATGTTAAAAAAATAGTGTCGCTTAGCAACGGTTGTTAGATACGCTTAAAACGGCGAGGATTTCGCTGAAGGTGCCTCCACCACTTGTCAGGAAAGAAACTTCGAATTGAGAAAAATCTATTTTATTTGGATTTAGTTCATTCTTCTAACAACCGTTGCTAAGCGACGCTGTTTTTTTAACATCACGTTTCAAAATGCGTAAAGTCAGAAGGCCTGTTACATAACACTACTTTCATGTGAGTGAGTGTGAGTGATTTTTTTCTTTATTTAACTCTCTCTGCCACTCTCTGGCTACGGGTAGCATGCGACGTATATCCATAGTTATTCCCAGTTCTAAAATACTAAGGGCCTGTCAAAATATATTTTTTTTTTTATGTGACTGGACATGGATGGCTAATACCACAAGTTCTGTCATGGTATTAGCCCAACACACCACATGGGAACTAGGTGCCATGCCAGGACCTTCCTTATATTGCACGGCTACATTGAACTGGATGGAAAACACGGACAATTTTCATTGCCGCTTCGACCATCGTTCATCCAATGCGATGGTACCAACCCGGGCGGGATAAACCCTACCACCTAGTAAGTGAGGAAGGGGACCTACAGCTTAACGTGGAATCCGAACCACGGCCAGCCTCTCTCAACGGTCGAATGGTCACCCATCCAAGACCAGACCGGACCCAGCGTTGCTTAACTTCGGAGAGCGATCGCCGAAGTGTCGCGCCACTGGGCCACTGAGGCTGTACCATACTATTATAAATGCGAAAGTAACTCTGTTGCGACACGCCTAAACCACTGAACCAATTTTGATGAATTTCGGTACACAGATAGTTGAACAGGACAGACAGAAGCTACCTTCTCTGGCGTAAATTAAACTCTAAGGAGTTAAAATAGGGCATGTAACTTTGTTTAGGCAATTCAAATAATATCCAGGAAATAATTCAGTCCAAAACGATATTGACCCGAGCGGACCCGGGTACTTCAGCCGGTCATGAATAAAGTGCCTGAACGAATGCAGTCCGCAATATTAAAATAAACTTCATAGATCGATCCATTCAATCAGTTTTCTAGTCTAGAGGCTCGAAACTATCTATTACCCATTATTTCCGGAGCTTTGTGAGTCGAACAAAGGCACTCGCGGAGCCAGGCCGTGGTGGCATGCGGCCCGTTAGAAAGTTAAGAGTGGGACGTTTTTTGTCGAGCTAAGTTTTCCCTGCTTGCGAGAAACGAGAAAAGTTGCCGCGAACGCGACCGGTCCGGAATGTGGGACCCTCTCTCTGTGACTCGTTGACTGACACCAGTCAACGAGTCATCCTTAAATTAATGAAGGGCCTCATTGTACCGGGAAGGGCTGATTTTTCTATAGTCTGATAAACAGCCAGATAACTATTCGACGGATTTATTTACGCTTCTGCTTATACATCCGATATAGTAAGTCCATATGTTTATTACAGTCAGATAATTGTGAAAGAAGATATAATTCTCCCGCAATGCCTATCCGTATTTTGCCAAACGTGAATTTATACGATCAGTCCAATAAGTACAATGCGAGGATTGAAAATTCGGCCCTAAAGATTATTAAATTTAATAATAAAAGAAAATGGGTTTTAAATGTTTTATTTATTACGATTTTTTTAGAAAGAATCTTAGATGGATATTTAGAGATATATGTATAAAGGTGTGACCATCGGGAACAAAAAAAATTTAGTCCTACCCACTAAGACACAAAAATGTTGCTAATTTTCCTTAGCGCCTAATTATCTTTCATCCCTATACATACTTATTATTGGTATTCGACGTTGTACAGCTACCAGTGGGGGTATATAACATTATGTATACAAAATTTAACATTATATAGGTTCTAATGCTAAATTGTCTCAAGCGGAGCCTGATACCGCAGCTAGTACAAATTATGTATGTATGTATTTTTCGTGTGTATTATAAAATGCTTATATTTTAACCATCCTAAACTTATTTAACATATTCACAAGTGTTGGACCTTGTGCTTTTTAGGGTTCCATACCCAAAGGGTGAAAACGGAACCCTATTACTAAGCCTCCGCTGTCCGTCCGTCTGTCCGTCCGTCCGTCCGTCCGTCGGTCTGTCACAGGGCTGTATCTCGTGAACCGTAATAGGTAGGCAGCTGAAATTTTCACAGAGTTTGTATTTATTTTGCCGCTATAACACAAATGGGTAAAATAAAAAAAATATAAATCTTAAAGGGGGGCTCCCATGCAAAAATCGTGATTTTTTGTGTTAAATCTTGTACGACGGTACGGAACCCTTCGTGTGCGAGTTCTACTAGCACTTGGCCGGTTTTTGGACTGTATTATGCATCCCCGCTAGAGCTATTGACTCTTCAAGCTAGTGCAGTCCATCCGTCACGACCATCACAAGCAGTCGATCCACCACGTAAATATTCGGAACGGTGCGACCAAACGACCATGACCATGCGACCCAAACATTTGAATCGCATTTATTCCAATAGCATATTTCTAGCTACCAAACAAACCGCCATCTGCCTACCCCTACACTGTCTTTCTCTTTCAGAGTTCGATAAGTGCATTTCGTCACGAATGCGAGCTGCTCCATGCTTCGGAATCCATGTAAAACTGTAGGTCCCCTTCCCCTACTAGGTGGTAGGGTTTAAGCCCGCCCGGGTTGGTACCATCGCATTGGATGAAAAGATGGTCGAAGCGGCAATGAAAAATTGTCCGTGTTTTCCATCCAGTTCAATGTAGCCGTGCTCATAAAAGGAAGGTCCTGGCATGGCACCTAATTCCTTCGGGAAAGTGGTGTATTGGGCTAATATCATAACAGTAGTTGTGTGGTATTAGCCATCCATGTCAGGTCGCATAAAAAAAAAACCCCAACTCTTGATTTTTTTATAAGATGCAATATTTTTGGAGAAACGATTGGTTACTAAAAACATCTGCAGATAACGATACTAATATAAACGATAATAAAAAACTGCAATTTTAAAGAACTGCCGCCCGAAAAGAGGTTATCGAGATAATTTTAAAGCAAGTGACTGTTAATGTTTGGATGTTTTTAACCTTTTTGGAGTAAAAACAAAAATATTCAAGCTAATTTTGTAGTTTTGAGACCATTATATTATATTTATTACATTTTATTTTCCTCATGTCATGTGAAGAAAAACATGTTGTCACCCAAAAGCTTGTTTTAAAATCGACGGTTTTTATGTTTTGACGCTAACTTTCCACCTTAAGGTGGCCCAACCCGGCGGGCCTAACTCATTCGCGGGCACGGTTCAAAACCGTGCTGTTGCGCTCTGGGACCTTCTCTGTTTCAAAGAATAAGACAGGCTCCGTGATGAGGAAGATGCAACATGTCCACAAAAAAGACAATGTGCATAGTGCATGATTTGGTAAGATTTACGAAAATTTTAATTACAAAACGTCTTATAGCTAAAAGTAAACGACGACCGCTGTAGTAAAAAATCGAACAAAAAGCAAATAGAATATAAATTTTGATTAAATAAGCTATGTCTGATGACTAATCTTTTTAAGATATTCTTACTTTATCACTGCGTAATCCACCTCCAAAATTATTGTATAAAACGCGCGAAAAATGCGAACTTTCGGACGTTATAACTTAGAAACCAAACACAATTTTACAATGCCAATGGTCATCAGACATCTAGTTCGATCAAATAAAGCTATTTTGAGCAAAATTTTGGATCTCTGACAAGAAATATGGGCGTGATCTTCTTTCCCCTTTTGTATGGGAAGATGAGCGGGATGGGCCGCCTTAACACTATCATGATGAGTTGTGTTAGCCGCGATCGCTTAATTAAATATCACCTACTGTCAAGTCTACGCAGCCATAATAATTTATGGTCAAAGTAACCACTCGCGGTGCTTGCGTCGCCGCGTCGGTGTGAGCACCTAGCATCGATCTGTGGGTGGCCCCACCCCACTGTGTTAACTAGGGTGCTGCATCAAATAAATAAATATTGTATTTAAAATTATTTCTGCCTACAGAATGAATATCATCTCTTTATGATATTCAGTCTGTAGGCAGAGATAATATTAATAACAACGATTGTTGTTTTTGTGTTTGTTGTAGAGACAACGCCATAACCAGTTATATTTAAAATACAGCACGTTAGGCGGATTGTTCGAACCAATTTAATGAAGGGTGTATGATAGTTACAGATGTTATTTAAAAAAAAATAAGAATATAGAAATAGACCCAATAGCCTTCGGCCGCTGCTGAGTAAACCTCTTTTATTATATTAAATGTGGCACAAGGCGTATGCCAGAACCTCACGTATGAGTTTTCGAACTTTCACGGGGTCTGTTAAAGGCATGCCGGCCGACCAGGTGATTTACACCATGTTTTAAATACCCCAACAAAAAAGTGAAATGATTGCAAGAACGTACTTTCAAAAACCGATGTTGGGGACCAAAAAACCGATGTCGGGGACCAAAAAACCGATGTCGTGGACCAAAATTAGAAGTTCGATGTTGGTCCTGCTCCATTGGTTCTATTGCTCGGTAACATTGAACTGGATGGATAACAGGTAGCTCTGACAATCTCTTTATACTATTGCTATTTCATTGACCGAGCAAGCGCGTAGCGCGAGCGGTCACCGTTTCAGGTTCGGCAAAAATGCTTTCGTATGTTTATCCGGCCGTTCTCTTTTATAGGTCGCATTTCTCAACCGATTCTCGTGAAATTTCTTATGCAGGTTCGATAAATATTTTTTTTCGAGCCATCGTTGGAACCCAATTAAATGTTCGCATCTTCTGTTTGTGTAGACGTCGGTCTGTCTGCAAGTGCGTTATTTTAACTTTCATTTTCAGCTCCCGGAGAAGTTTTATATCTGAACTTTTATGAATTTTAAACAACAATTATTTCGACGTGCAAACTTAATTTGATGTAAACACCTTTCAAATTGTCTACATACAATGGGTCGTTTGTGAAAACCGATAACATTACATGTATGTAAAAGATAGATAAAGATTTTTTTATTAAACGTGTGGATACGAGTATTTCGATTAGGAGAAAGTGGTGAGAATTAAAGGCATTAACATTCACCAAGAAACTAAAAAAAAGCATTAACGTCCACCACGAAACTAAAATAGAGTTTAGTTTCTAGTCCAGAGTCTGGTTACTTAAATTAATTGTTTAGTAAATATATTATTAAAATCTCATTATAATGCTTAAGAACTAACAAAAACAAACGTTTTCTAAGAAGGTGATATGTTCGTAGATTCTACCGAGAAGCAACGACACGTGAAGCAAACAGGACTGCAAAAAGAACGTATTCATGAAAATACTGCAAGGCTGGAAAATGCAACACCTGCTCTATACCCATACATTATATGTCTCCTCTAGTCCCTCCCAATCAATGCGAAAACTAACACAGTATTTAAGATGAAGATTGATTGATTGCAAACATTGGACATTATAACATATTGCCGTCGTCACCAAAATCGTATTAGGTATCAGACGCTAGAGAGTTTTTCTGTAAATATTCGGAGTCGACAACCCTGACTTGTCAATGACACGTACCATGCGTGTAGGTGTATCAAAGTGCAGGTAGGTAGGCAGCAACCAGGCCAGCGGGTCAGTGCACCGCCCACCTACATCCACCGGGTGGCGCCAGCGGCGTGCCGGTCGCACGCAACACTAGGCCTCTTCTCTGCGCGCCCTAGCGTCACGACAGTGTCGACTGGTTCTAAAGGATCATGGTGCGGTTTCTCTACGAACTGGACTCTAGGGAGAGTCAATAAATGACTGTTGGATAGGCAGGTCGTAGATAGCCACCTATATAGGTTTTTCATAAAGGATTCGTAGAGCAGAATTGGCAAAATTGTCTAAATTGCCGGCAAAAATCAAGGCACGATGCCGGTAAAAGCCTATCAACGGCTATAAAGGAATGCGTTGCCGGTGAGTAGGTGGAGTTGGCGTAAAGCCATGAACTTCTCTTTATCCTTCAGAACTGTTTGACATCTAGCTGGAGACACAAAACTGCGAATCGAAGAAAGTTGTATGAAGATTTGCGGAAAAAAGTACCTCTTGTAAGACCATTTCGCTATTGGGCTCCCTGTAAAGATACAAGGCCGGGAGCGAAGAACCGAATTTCGTTTGTTACATTCTCTTTAGGAAGGGATAGAATTCACGAAAATAGGTGGGCTGTACATCTGTCATTATTTCTCTCAAGACTCTCCGTTGGCAAAATATAAACCTAATATAAATACGGTGCAGACAATTTTTCAGGTTTCAAGAAGTAGGTTACGTCCGAGAGGCGATGAAGCACTTCGCTGGTTGCTAGAGGCCAAACACGTCCTCAATGATTACATTTGGTGTTGTGGTTTTCGTCGGCTAACGCTTCGTTTGTAAAAACAACGCTTGTGGCGGTAACTTGCAGGGAAATTGTAGAGAATAAATTATTTTTTTATTGCCTCGCACCTCAGGACACGTGGCACGTGGCGTGGCCTCGCCTCTCATGCAACAGGTAGCGGGTTCAATCCAGCCTCGTGCGTACAACACTTTCTTTCTATTTCTAAGATGGACAAGTGCATTTCGTCACGAATGCAAAGCGGTATGTTTTGCTAATATCATAAATGTAGGCAGATGTGATATTAATCAATCAATATTCTTTAACGTAAAAAATAGTCCGAAATTTATATCAGGCGGTATGATTTCATTTGAAATTTTGTGACTTCTTTAACCTGACTATTTGATTTTCTATTTTGGGCTTCTTCTATAAGACAAAGTGACTGTAGCCTTGTACCCAATATTCATGTACGTAATATTCTTACGAGCGATTTCCATGCTAAGCATACCGATTAATACTTCTTGGGCTACTAAAATGTATACGATTCGTTTTTATTTTAAAAGTTGTCAAATAATAAATGAATGAAATAAATTGATATCGCCCTAACTAAGTTACATAACTAAAACGTTTGTATACATCGAGTTATTGAATAGCTAGGTAAGACATGCCATTTAAATATTAATATTATTTAAATTTCAAAATAGACTATTTCTTCCAAAATCAGATTTCATCTCATCGAGATCTCTCAATACGTTATTCAATCGATGATGCCACCGCCAGACGCAATAATCCTTGTCTAGAATGCGTTCGCGTCGCGGCCCGCTCCCTGCCCCGTCTCAGTTACACAATGCCCACCGGATGTCGGACACCGGATTAGGAGCAGTATGCCCACGCACCGGAATAATAAACACGCTTCTTGAATAGATCCGGGGACGGTCGTTAATGTCAGGTCTTGCGGCGAACACGAAACGGTTTGTCGGTTTGGTCAAGACCTTGAGACATTGAGGCATTCGATAAGCATGCAGGGTGCTGCAGATACCACTGCCTAGGTGGGATTCTGGAGCCAAAAAAACCGGTCAAGTGCGAGTCGGACTCGCACACGAAGGGTTCCGTACCATCGTACAAGATTTAACACAAAAAAATCACGTGTTTTATATGATGTGGTTTTTTTGTATATAAAATCCCTTATTTTTTTATTTTTTTTAAATTTTACCTATTTGTTGATATAGCGGCAAAATCAATACATACTCTGTGAAAATTTCAGCTGCCTACTTATTACGGTTCATAAGATACAGCTGTGTGAGGACGGACCGACGAACGGACGGACGGATGAATGGATTGAATGACGAATGGACAGCGGAGGCTTCGTAATAGGGTTCCTTTGGCACCCTTTGGTTACGAAACCCTAATAATATCAGTTTCGTCTTACATTTTTAAGTGAAATATAATCACCAACTCGATACATTGATTATAAATAAAGTGAAAGAAATGTATGTTGATTTGCGCTCAAACTATGATGCATTAAGCATTGGTAATAAGGTTATTTTTCATAACATTTTATTTAAAAAAAAAGGCTTAAATTGTTCTATTGTGTGAGAATATGTCCGAGACCAATATCCAATGCATCACATTGTATAAAGAAGTTGTTGGAAAAATCAGGATAACTTAAACGACTCAGACCAAAGACTTACAACTGATAATCTGCCCTCCTTATTCAAAAGGCGGCAACTACATCTTAGGCACATACGCCTTTTTAATAAAGAGGGCAGAAATAACATTATTATATATTAACAAAAGTTTTTTTTATTGATCTTGTGAACTATCCAAGCTAACAGTCCTGGCACCATAGGGGAAATAAGAACTTAAAGTTGAGACATATAGTACCCATGACCAATATACAATCCATGACGCCCAAATTTGACCTTATGAGTAACCTAGAGCTTTGTTGGTGTGCATGATTGCACTGTCAACAACGACGACGTTAATTAAAATAGTTTGACCAGCAGAAGTTTGAACAAATTAAATGAAAATAAGGATAACAATAGGCAAGTTAAAATAAAAAAAATGTGATTTCATGAAACAATCCTATGTATAATGGACCGTACAGCTCGTGGTGTAGGGGCTAGAGGATTTGCCTTTTATGCGAGACGTAACGGGTTCAAATCCTCGCCCTGGTCATACGCCACTTTATTTCTCTTTTTTTTTAGTTGGATAAGTGCATTTCGTTACGAATACGGCACCCGCCCAGGTTTTTACCGCCGCATTGGATTTAACTATGGTTGAAGTGGAAATGAAACATTGTCTATGTTTTCCATCCAGTTCAGTGAAGCTGTGCTCATAAAGGGAGGACTCTGGCATGGCACTGAATTCCCTCGGAAATGTGAAGTATTGAGTGTACATATTCTTTGTGTAGTTGTGTGATGTTAGCCATCCATGTCGATTTTCATAAAACATGTCAATTCTATGCACATGCAAAATCTTCATGAACAATTGGACAGCTTTCGAGTTCAAACTTTATCATGCTTTTTGGCTTGCTTTTTTATTTTATAAGTTACGTCTGCTAGATCCTGTCATAATTTTTGTATATGTAAATGTTATGATTAACTAAATAATTTATTGGAAAACTCAGTACATGGTTGCAGTAAACGTGTTTTATATTTATTATATTTTTAAAAATAAATATTTAATATAAAAATATGTATAGATTGAAAATACGTACAATTAACTACATTCATCCAATTACGTCCAAAAAAATAAAAACATCTAAAAAAGCAGTCACAACGAAACGTTTTCTTCGTAAGTTGTGCCTTCTACCGAGAAACTTTTAAATCACTGGTGTAATAAAACATCAATGTCGGAACATAAAAACGCCTCGTAAGTTGTCGGTACGGCCAGAAGACGAAACAGTGTATGTGTGCTCGGGACCATCGTACACTGACACATGTCCTGCCGCCTCTGGAGGAACTTATCCTGAAATAGACCGGAGAGAATAAAATCATACGTGACTCACACCCAGGGATGTCCTATCTAGGCGCTCTATTTCATTTGACAATAACTATCACTCAACTATATCAACAATCATATCAATTAGAAATTAACAAAAGAACTACATCAATTAGAAATTAGAATTAGAAATACCTTCTTGTACACGATATAAAACTAATTGAAACTTCAATTGTACCTTTTATTATGTTGCATTTCATTTTAGAACACTTTAAAATAAAGGACAGTAAAGGAGAAAATGATCTTCCAATATTTTCCTACATAATTTGTAGCCAAAGAAACTATTTTTAATAGAGAAATGCCACCGTAAATACTTGAAACAAAGACTACTAACTTGAAAGGTAGCTGTAATCAATTATTCTGAATTACTGCAAAGGTAAGCCTACATTATTTGGTAGTTTTTATGTGATTGCGTGTTTGCATACATAATGAATGCCATTGAATCGAACTATTCAGTCGATTTGCAATGAGCGATTTGTAGTTAAACACGGTAGGTAGTTATATCACAATGAATTTGATTAGTAGTTACACTTTTAATAAAAAAGTATGCAACTCTATATACATATTTACGTACTAAACGTTCTCACAGCTTGATTTAAGGTGGCCCAACCAGGCGGACTAACTCATTCGCGGGCACGGTACAAAACCGTGCTGTTGCGCTCTGGGACCTTCTCTGTTTCAAAGAAAAAGACAGGCTCCGTGACGAGGAAGATGCAACATGTCCACAAAAAAGACAATGTGCACAGTGTACGATTTGGTAAGATTTACAAAAATTTCAGTTACAAAATGACTTCTAGCTAAAAGGAAACCACGACCGATGTAGTCAAAAATCTAACAAAAACCAAATAAATTAAGCTATGTCTGATGCTTAATCTTTTTAAGATGTTCTTACATTGTCATTGCGTAATTCACCCACAAACTAAATTAATTAAATAATAAATTAAAGTTAAAAGCGCGAAAAATTCTAACTTTCGGACCATAAAGCATAGAAACTAAACACAATTTTAAAATGCCAACGGTCATCAGACATCTAGTTCGATCAAATAAAGCTATCTTGAGCAAAATTTGGGATCTTCTTTCCCCGTTTTAATGGGGAGTTGAGCGGGATGGCCCACCTTAAAGAACCATATTCCAGGAAGTAATGAAATTGATTGTAAATTGGACCCTCTGAAAATAACAATATTAAATATTCATTAATGTATCAATTTTATTGTACTCCTACATTAGGCTCGCCTTGCCCGGCGACGGCGTACAATGCTACACACACTAACGAAGTCCAGTCCACATCCTACAAGCTGCCCGTGGCGCCCAGTTTTAAACTAAAAAAACCGGCCAAGTGCGAGTCGGACTCGCACACGAAGGGTTCCGTACCATCGTCAAAAAATGTATACAAAAAAATCACGTTTTTTGTATGGGGACCCCCTTTAATTTTAATTATTTCTTAATCTTACCTATTTATTGTTATAGCGGCAAAATAAATACACACTCTGTGAAAATTTCAGCTGTCTATCTGTTACGGTTACTGAGATACAGCCCTGTGACAGACGGACAGACGGACAGACGGACGGACGGACGGACGGACGGACGGACGGACGGACGGACGGACGGACAGCGGAGGCTTAGTAATAGGGTTCCGTTTTCACCCTTTGGGTACGGAACCCTAAAAATAATTATTTAATATAAATGCGTCTGCGCTTGTCTTCGAACTACACAACAGATCTGTATGTACCTTACAATACCTTTTTTAGTCGATTTTACCCTGTTTTCATTACTTTTTAGTAAGTTCAAAACTGTTCCAAACTCTTTACAGTACCTGGTTGATCCTACTCATCCTCGTAAACCGAATATATCAATAATTATCTTCGCCCATGTCGCATTATTTCTATAACGGCGCCCATGCTAATAATCATTTTCAAAGATAAAAATTAGGAAATATTCATGACAGGTCTCCCATCCCACAACTACAAATTGCATTGCACTAACCGCTAAGACAGATGCCTTCTCGAACTGACCATTAGCATAGCAATACGATTGGTACGACCGCTGCCATTAGCCGCTGCATTGTAGCGGAGCTGAATGCAAACTAGTGCACTCACTGCCTGCAATTGTGCATGACTTGTATGGGAACCGAATTGAGATTCACTCAGCATGAGTCGTCGAAGTGGAGCCGGATACAATGTGGTATATTAAATACTGACATGGTTAATTTATTGCACCTACACACCTTCTTTATTATGGTTCCGTACCTAAAGGGTGACAACGGAACCCTATTACTAAGCCTCCGCTGTCCGTCCGTCCGTCCGTCCGTCCGGTACAGGGCTGTATCTCATGAACCGTAATAGGTAGGCAGCTGAAATTTTCACAGAGTGTGTATTTACCTTGACATCAAATAATCGGTTAGCCGAAATAGCGAGAGTGTAGTGTATAGCCGAAAAAGTGAGATTTGAAAGGAGCGCCACTTAGCAACGGTTGTTAGAAGTGTGAAAATATAATAAAAATACTTTTTTTGCTCAAGGCGAGTTTTCTTCCCTCACAATATAGCATTCAGCTTGACGTCTATTTTTATTTATGTCAAAATAAAAATGCAAAGAAACACCTCTCTTTTCAAAAAATCACCTTCCTTACCCTCCATTAATATTCTCAAACGTTTACCTACATATTTCTTATTTCCAAAATTAAAATTAAAACGTATTAGGTAAATATTTTTGTGTGATATAAAATGTTTATACTTGATGCGAAATCCTCGGCTCGCAAGCCGCGATCCGTCTCGCATCTGTTGTAGATTGGTTGTAGAGGTTATTTTCTCGTTGGTTGTAGATCTCTGTGGTTGTAGATGACTCCAATGACATGCATCGATGAGATTCGATGGAACTAGAATTAAGAAACTAGCTAAGTGGATAGGGAGAAAATTTTATTCTAATCTAAAGGAACAATGCAGAGAGTGAATTATGGTTTAAAGATTAGATTTTTTCAATTATGTTAACCTATACGTGGGTGTCGACATGGACCAGTTAGGTTTACATTAATTTATAGAGAAAAAAAAATGGTTTTTTTAGAGCATTTCAAACTAAAGAAAAAAACCAAGTCAACGTTTTTAAATAGTTGTGCGATCAATGTACTGATTTCGCGGAAGAAGGAAATTAATTTCGCCCAAAAAGTTATTTGTATTGTAACTATATTATTAACTTTAATACTTTTCTTACATCCTGAGTCATATGATCGTGAAACAGCAGTTTGCTATCAATCCTGCTAATAACTAAAGTAATAGGTACCTCTAACTTAGTGGAAAATATCAATTTCGATGAGATCGCAAGTCAAAAAACATGTTTCTAAGATGATAATTTTATGTAATTTTCGCGGAAAAGTATGCTTGTTTGTATGGTATCCGTTAAGTCTATTTTCGCGATTATATTGCAAACTGCTTCCTTAATAGGTTACCGGACGTACGATAATTTTCTCTCTCTATAATTTTTAGATGAATCATTTAAGAAAATATATTGAAATCTACGTGAAATGTAATTTATCAATGCGAGCGCACAGTTTTGTTAAATTGAATGATGGAATGTTCCATCCAAGACGTCCCAGAGACTGTTCACAAAGAGATTTGTGGACGTCTCGCATTATCTTAAAAGGCCCAGGTTTTATCTCGAAGGATATTAAAATTTACGAAGAAAAGCTTGTGGGGACTAAATGATGGAATCGCCTTTGATTACGTTGTTTTACGGTTGTTCAGATATATATTATTCGTCACAGAATAGATATGAAGGTTTTAATGGTTTTATTACGTAGTAAAATATATGTCAATGTTTTATTTGGAAAATTAATTTAATAAAAATATTAGGTAAATATTGTGAGGAAATCCACTAAGACTATGTAGAATATTTATGTAAAACACTATCTAGACGGCAAATCAATTGGCTTTCCTTTCTTTACGTGTGCCTAATAATATATTAGTTTCACTGAGGCCGAATATATTTGGTTCTCAGAAGCCAGAAAGAACCAACGATTAATATATTTTTAAAAACCTATAAGTTACAAACATCCAAAAATATCAATGCATTATAGAAAACGACAGCACTGGAAAAATCTTAAGGCTTTACGGAAGACCAGATAGGGCCTTACATTGTTTCATAAGGCTGCCGGCCTTCTAATCGGAAAATATTGTATGAGTTTCCGAAAAAAGCTATGCAAGATAAAATAACCTAAACATATCAATAACACCAAACAAACTATGTACGAACATTTTACTTTGATGTGGTAATCCCGTGGAGTGTAAGACCGAACAGTGTTGCGAAACCTGTAAACATAATCGGTGCAGTATCCGGCCATCCGTATACATAATCTCATTCTGGCCAATAGTTTGTAAGATGTAAAGTGTTTATAGCGCTAATGCCAGCCCACCACGCTGGCTGTGGAGCCCAACAAATCGCATGAACATTTGAGGTACATGAGGTACATTTTGTATCATTTACTATGGGTAGTAGAAATGACTATCAAACCAATTTTTAGTTGATACAATTTCGTATCAATAATGACGAGGGTTCTGTACGCCTTAAATTGTAGTTAAGCGTTATTATAACCATCTAAAATCACACTGAGTGCGAGCATTAAGACCCTGGTACTAGCCAAATCGCAAAGTTAGACGAGGCACCCCAAGTTAACTAACTACGAGTAAGTCTGAAGATTAGAAGTGTCATTCTTAAAATATATGATTCCTTGTCTAGGGATCAACCTATTTTCGTTAATGTATGTTTCCTTTTATACAAAATACATTGCGGAAACGGTGTCATTTCCGAACTTTTTTGACTAAATGTAGAAATTTAAAAGCAAATGGAATTATTTGTTTATGCATATATGCTGTTATTGCTTATAACTAGAAATGATATTACTTTCAGATTTGTAATGTGAAAATTCAACTTTTTATTATTATTGTTATTCAAATCATTGATAGTTTTTTTTTATCCATATTCATTGAGTTCTATTTCGACTTGCTGAGGCGTTTCACTGCATATTATTACATTTGTCTGGCGCGATTAGTTGACTAGGCCTAGCGCCTTAAATACTATGTTAGTTTTATTCAATGATTGTCTCTTCTCTACTTATATAAAAGGCAACGTCTGTCCACATGCGAGAGGTAATCTCCGTAACCACAAAACAGATCAAGATGCGATTTAAACCAATTTCAAGAGAACATCGCGGAGAACGCTTTAAGGTACATACCATCACGCTAAATATCCTAAGGGCTGAGCAATATAATAAAATCACTCTCAAACAAAATTAATACCATTCCGTTGCGTATGGTGGCGTTACTTGCGGCGTCATTTTGACCGCTCTCTCTAAAATAGAAACGATTCACTATTTTCGCACTGAATGTCAGAAAGCGGATGGCGCAGGGCGAATTACCGACTCTTCTAAATGTATTTTGTTCGGGGGGGGAAAATTTCGAATCCTGATAGCCTCAATTTTTTTCCGTTTTTTACATTTTATTGTTTATGGGGTCTCGCATATATTTATAGCATGGATTAGACTTAATAGATATACACATATCTATTAATATCTCGGCTTTCACTATCAAATCAAATCAAAAATCATTTATTCATCATATAGACAGTAAGATAATCTTACTAAGATTTATAACATTATAGTAAACAGGGACCATCTCAGCATAAGTTGCATTTCACTTAGTGAGCAGCAACGCTGATTTACGTCTGGTCCCTAAAACAATAAAATAAAAACCAAATCCTTCGAATCCTGTCGAAACATTCAAAAAAGAGAGAAAAAAATAAATAAGCAACACAATACAAAAAAAAGAGAAAACCAAATATCAAAAAGTATTACACACACATCCGTTTAAAACATAAATCACATGATCATAAATCACATGAAGCAAAATTTGCAAACTAGCTAAACATCTGGGTAGAGATGGCGCCACGTGTACTCTCATAGAAAAGAATAACTTCTATCCGGGTAGAGATGGCGCCACGTGTGATTGGCGATTAGAAGATCATGGCGCGATAGATGGCGCGATAGATGGCGCTGTGAAATTAAATATTTTCAAAGACCGAAATTCTGCAAATATTTTCGCCGCAACTATTTACTATAGCATTATATAACTTTATATTTATATTATTTGCTTTCTGTGTACAATAACTTTGTACAGGCTAGAACAGCATTAAATAAGGCATGGGGAACTATCTTATGTCTCATAGAAGATCATAAAACAATGCAAATTTGTATGGGTAACCCAGTATATCTTCAAACTAGGTATATGAAAACGCACCTGTTTTTTAATGAATAGTTCATATGTTTTTGGTCAAGAAATGGCGCTATCGCTGATTGCATTTATGTATCTTCTTTCGAGACTCCCTAATTGTACCTAATTTGTATCGCATGGGTTTATTATTCGCGCAATTTTAGAACTAATTAGCATCAGGCAAAATTATGAGAAGGGTGTGCAATTAAGCAGTGGTTTGAAATGCTTATAAATTAAGATCCTGTGTAGACTGTGTTTCCACGTCTAGCCTGATTCTGCTCACAACTTAAAAGCTACATGAAATCACTCTAAATTACCGGAGCGGTGAGCAGTGGGGTGAAATGCTTATAACTTGAGCGGCTCGTAGCCTAGTGGCGCGGGGACTGGCCTAGCGTACCAGAGGCCTGGGTTCAATACCGACTGTGCACCACTGTCTTTCTCTTTCCGAGTTCGATAAGTGCATTTTCGTCACGAATGCGAGCTGCTCCATCATCCGGAATCCATGTAAAACTGTAGGTCCCTTCACCTACTAGGTGGTAGGGTTTAAGCCCGCCCGGGTTGGTACCATCGCATTGGATGAAAAGATGGTCGAAGCTGGAATGAAAAATTATCCGTGTTTTCCATCCAGTTCAATGTAGCCGTGCACATAAAGGGAAGGTCCTGGCATGGCACCAAATTCCTTCGGAAATGTGGTGTATTGTGGGCTGATATCATAACGGTAGTTGTGTGATATTAGCCATCCATGTCAGGTCACATAAAAAAAAAACTTGCGAACCACTCACCCGATTTATATGCGAATTGAATCTACGTTCGGCGTCTCTGAGTGCGCTCCAGTTACGGATGGGTGACCATGTTCGATGTTGAGGCTGGCTGTGGTTTGTATGCCACGTAAAACTTTTGTACACCATTCGTAGGGTTCATTACGCCTGGGATGATACATAGGTACCATCGCATAGAAGGAATGCATCATCGGGGCATGAAAATGGTCGTGTTTTTGATCCATTTTAACGTGAAAGTACGTAAGTAAGAAATAAAATAAAAAAATATGCTGTGTTTACTGTTATTTTTACGAAGTTCGTCATTTACTTCCAGCAAACAGATGGTGTTATAAAAATCACTATTCACAGTCCCCAAAGCAACAGTCTGCAGGCCTGTCTGTTTCATTTTACGGCGCACATCATTTATGTTTTTATTGTATAAAGCTGACATCACGAAATTAGTCACAAGATTGACGCGATAGTCCCCTTTCATGGTGTTTCATCGTCAAAAGCAGTTTGATTCCGAGCAAGGATTTGCTGAGCCGTCAAATTACACTTAAAATGGTATAAAATAATGCTATGAACATTTTCATAAGTTAATATCATAATGGTGATATATAGACACGCATTTTTTTTAAATGACGCCACAATGCTAAAACAAGTCACAGTAAGACAAAACAAACAAGTCAAAATAGCCTAAGAACCGATTGCATACCGAGAGGGATGAGTTAATCAATGTTCAAATACGTCACTTTCAGTGAACCGCATAGAGTTCCTTCCATACTGTCCATACAAAGTGACGTGTTTAAGCTGACGATGATTTGGATTTTTTTCCCTTTCGTGCACACGGCCCTATGAGTTATAATACCAAATTACTTAATTACTTTTAAGATATTATTTAGCTAATTGGCCAGTTCCGAAAACTTATAGTGAAACTTATAGTGCGCCCTATGTATTATAAATGGGAACGTTAGAATATTTCTTATTTAATTAATGCATATCGGCTCCACCCATTATGATTAAAAAGTAGCAGATAAATAACATATTTATTGACCAGCCTTTTGGGCTACCTACTTTTTATCTAGGAAATAATTCAGCTCGACATCAGTCCA
Source organism: Incurvaria masculella (assembly GCA_946894095.1). Taxonomy (NCBI): domain Eukaryota; kingdom Metazoa; phylum Arthropoda; class Insecta; order Lepidoptera; family Incurvariidae; genus Incurvaria; species Incurvaria masculella. The sequence continues at coordinate 1,395,631 of OX335650.1, read as the reverse complement.
AAAGGACATGGACCCGAGCGGAGCCGGGTACCGCAGCTAGTTTTTATTAAACCTCTAATTTCCTTTAAATCGTTGCAGCGATTCCTCATCAATATTCACAAATATTTTTTATAGAATGGTTCCCTACCAATCGTTCTGAAGGAGGTTGTTCAGAAACAAAGAACTCTGCACCCCTAAGTACCCCGACAACAAAGAGGTAGGGTAGATAGTAAGCCAGCCAAGTGGAGTTATTAATGGATCGATATTTGCATAAGTCGGGTATACATAATATACATACGTATATTTGTCAGTTTTCAAATCAGCAAACTTAATACCATGAATTTATCTCTCCTTGACTCAAATGCTCAATGGCTGGGCTCATCACATGTATTATTTTAATTATTATGTATACAGCGTGTTTCGGTATAGGTAGGAGAAACTTCGGGAATAGAAAGTCGACAGTATTAGAAGAAAATCTTGCTGTTCACTCACTCACGTTCACGTCACTTGAAGAAAATTTGTGGGGACCACGAAAATAAACATTGAAACTGACTCTTTCTTCGGGCTTTGACACAGGTTGTAGCCACGTGCATTCATAAGAACAAAATATTAGTATGAAAAAAACCGGCCAAGTGCGAGTCGGACTCGCACACGAAGGGTTTCGTACCATCGTACAAGGTTTTTTGTATGGGACACCCCTTTGTTTTTTATTATTTTTATATTTTACCCATTTATAGCGGCAAAATAAATACACATTCTGTGAAAATTTCAGCTGCCTACCTCTTACGGTCCATGAGATACAGCCCTGTGACAGACAGACGAACGGAAGGACAGATGGGCAGCGGAGGCTTAGTAATAGGGTTCCGTTTTCACCCTTTGGGTACGGAACCCTAAAAATACAACATAAAACGCGCAAAAATACTTCTACAAAAAATTTAGTCCTGCTAGCGCGGAAACGCCTCCAACGTCCTAAGAACGTTAACAAAGAGTTTTTATAGGAATATTTCAATTTATATAGTTTTAACGTATATTGTATATTCATATATTTAAAATTAATATAGGAGAATTAAAAATAATATTGAATATCCGTGGGGGATAAATTTGAGTTTATGATGCGTATCAGGTAGCCCATAAGCCCGTAAGCTCCATTTTAATTTGGCTAACCAATTGCCGATCCTCTGTATTGCTCACTTTTCTTGTGTCTCAAAACGTATAAAGTGACTTTCACATAACGAATAATAGGTCTCATCATTCAAAAGTAGTCCGTAGAATAAAAAAAAATTACCACGGTCTCAAAAACATACCGAATATCCTGTTAATTCCAAAAATCTAATAATGCAGTTTTGTTCCGTGTTTTTCGCTATTTCTTAAAGTTTCGTATTTGGCCCTGAAGGCTCACTTAAATAAGGTATCCAGTATAATGAGAATATCATGAGATGCAATATTTCACCAGTCTTTCTTCCATCCCAAGTGGGTTAAGGCGCAGGCAGAGTAAGGCGCGGAGAATTTCTCGTTACGTTTGAAAAGTTTAAAGAGCTAAGTGAGTACTACAGAGGACCCTCATGCGTAACAGTGGCAAAATTGGGTCATTCTCTCTTTGGTGGTATGGCAGCCATGTCGGCTACGAGTGGCTAAATACGCCCACTGATTTAGTATGATGGAGATAAAGTTATGTTTTTATGTTGATGAAAAAAGTGACCATTATAAAGTGGTCCGAATAAACCACATGGCGTCGAGACTCCGCTGAGATTCATGGACATTTCTTGTGCTGGGATTAGCCAAAGTATGGATTCCAGCTGTCAAATTTGACATTCGATTCATACATTTTATGTCAAAACTGACAGTCGAGAGAAATACTTTGGCTCAGCTATGTACAAGTAATGTCTACGAATCTTAGCATGACACCACAAGATAATTTAATTATATAGCGATGTTTCCATGACAGTATGTCATTACATACTTTATCACGTACTTGGCATTAAATATCGTCGTCACTGCACATGATTTTTAAAAAAATATTTGTCTTTGTGAATATTTCTCCCGTTTTGCGTTTTCACCAATCGTTGACGATAGTAAAATTTACGTAGGTACTTAGTAACGTTATTATAATTATAAATAATCATTTCAAATGGTACAATAAATAAATAAAAAATAAATAGCCTATTCAATAAAATCATTTCTACACATGATAAACATACTTTGAAAGGGGGGCATTGTACCAAAATTATATTTGATTACATGACATTGACATACTTTTGTGTATGATGAAGAAAATTATTTAAAATGAATTGAAATTAGTTAAATCGTAATATTTTTGGTTTATGCTTATACTTATTTGAGAAAAATCATGGTACCAAAGAAGGGGGAACGGCAGAACGTCTAATATGCAGATCGTATAATGTCATATTTTAACAAAATTTTAAAACCATGCACAACGTATAATCAGCAGATCGTATAATCTTATACGTAGTGCATGAAGAAGTCCAAAACATAAAATTACTTATTTCTCCATGCATAACGTATAATAGTCACAACGTATAATGTTATGATCTTTATTTAACAAAAAAAGAAAACCATGCATATCATATAATCCTAAAATATTTCATACGATAAGCGCCCTTATCGTCATACAATTAAAGCGTATACTCGCACATGACGTTTCGACCGTCTCAATTAGCGTAAGGTGGCCTCTCGAAATTGTAGCAAATATCGATTCGTAGCAATTTCAGCCTTAAATGTATCGTTATTAGGGCGCTTTATGCAGTGCTTCCTGGCATATTATACGTTCTGAATGGTTTTCTTTTTTTGTGAATTCATGTTAGGAATATTATACGTTGTGACTATTATACGTTCTGCATGATGCAAAGAGTTGATTTTATTTTTAAAGTTTATTCATGCACAACGTATAACATTATACGTTGTGACTATTATACGATATGCATGCTTTTAATTTTTTGGAAAAAAATAAGATTATACGTTGTGAATATTATACGTAGTGAATACAACTCCCAAAGAATACATTCAGTCTTCACTTTACTTAAGAACACGATAAAAATCTCTAACGTTTTTCAAAGAAACATAAAAATAGAGTAAAATAATAATACAATAAACGATATTATAACTAACAAATTTATTTTTCACTTTAGAAAATATGATTACTGCAGCCAATTCGCTGCAATTTATTGGATTTAATTTCAAACGAAAGACATTACATTACATAATACTTGCATTAGATTCTGGTCAATGTAACCCCTTAAAAGACCCATGCGGAATAGTTTGAATAGTGAGAGGTCTATCGAAATCATACTCTATGGTTTAGTAAGACCGATAGCGTGACAGCTCAAACGCGATCGTATACCATTTCAGCGTCATTGTTTATCGAACAATACTACACTGTTACAGCTGTGAACACGGAATATTCAGTGCCTATAGAGCAAAGTTGAGACGAGACCAACTTTACACATAAATGTGGAATTTTAGGATAAACACTCTTTGATATATGATAAACAAAAAGATCTTTTTAGGTCAGCGATTTCGCCTCAAATACATTCTTAACGCCGGACTAGGCTCGTGCATTTTTGTGTAACTGAATAATGATATCGAATACCACAGCCACTTTAATTATATTGGCCCACCACTTAAATTGGTAACTAGGTGCCATGCCAGAAATTTTCTTTATTGCACGGCTACATTGAGGGTAGAAAACACGGATAACATTTATTGCCACTTTGACCTTTTTTAAGGTTCCGTACCCAAAGCGTGAAAACGGAACCCTATTACTAAGCCTCCACTGTCCGTCCGTCTGTGCGTCTGTCACAGGGCTGTATCTCATAAATCGTAATCGGTAGGCAGCTGAAATTTTCACAGAGTGTGTATTTATTTTGCCTCTATAACAACAAATAGGTAAAATTAAAAAATAATTAATTTTAAAGGGGGGCCCCATACAAAAAACGTGATTTTTTGTGTTAAAATTTGGACGATGGTACGGAACCCTTCGTGTGCGAGTCCGATTTGCAATTGGCCGGTTTTAATTCAATGCTATGGTACCAACCCGAACAGATTCAGCCCAACAACATGGTAAGTGAGGCCGGGGACCCACAGCCTTACGTGCAGTTCGAACCACGAAGGACCAACCCCTTGGGACCGCTTGTATTATTTTTAGGATCCAAAACCCACGCAGAACAATGCCCCGAGTTTTTTTTCTCATTCATAAAGCAACGTACGTGCTTCGCATTTAGTAGCTCTTTATTTCTCTTACAGTTGCAAGCACCTTATTAACTATCATAAAATGCGGATAAATACTTAAGTGTGAGAACAGACCAGCACAAAGTAAGGGGGACAATTAATTTCGCTTAGGCGAGATAAACAAATAACGCTATTATATATGTACATGCATAATAGTGCTAGCTACCTTTAAAGGCTGTTCCGACCCATATAAAGTTGTTTGCACACATAACTTTAATATAGTCATATTACTTGCAGCGAAAACAATTTCACAATTTCAGGATTATTGGTTTTGTTAAAATTTATTTAAATACGATTTTTATTTAACAGCGCCATCTAACGGTGTAAATCTTTTAATCGGCAATTACAGCGAAACCATTAAACCTGAAATTGTGAATTTGTTTTCGCTGCAACTACTATGGCTATATTTAATATTTTTGACGAATTCGTGCCTTAAAGTGCAATACTTCTTGCGTTCTGAATAAAAAAACATTGTATGGGTCGGAACATCCTTAAGGGTAATTAATGTACGCTCGTTTTATAAACTGCGCACGTTAGTTTAAACATATATTTTACTAAAACAATAAACACCAACCAATAATTTGGAGATTTAAAAGCCTCACTCTTAATGAATCTGTATCTTACTACCTATCATTACATGATTAAAATTCATATAGTACGCGTGGAAGTTAAATAATATTAATAATATACTAGAAAATGAATTTGAACAAAGTTTGAAAATTGTTATATCTGTCAAAAATACAAGATATAGATCCTAAGTTTGCCTTTGACGTACAAAACGACGATGCTATCACATAATTACATGGTTGAATTCTGCCAAATGCACTGACCCAAATGCCACACGCGGACCAGCCGCGGAACTGCTTCGGCGAAAGCCCTGCATTCTAAGCCCTAAACACTGGGACGTTACTCTCATTTTCCGCAATCCCAAAAGAGGTCACCCACCTTCCGACACTGAACCTCGGCGGGCGGCGGCGGTTCGGCGAAGCGGACCGTCTGACGCGACAGGGTTGCTGACAGTCCGACACGACAGGGTTGCTGGCAGTCCGAAGCGACAGGGTTGCTGACAGTCTGACGCGACAGCGTTGCACCGCGCGTCACGCGCGCATGGCGGCCTGTTGCACGTCCCGCCGGCGGCACGGCACGGCACGGACGTTGCGGCGCGGGGCCGGCACTACACTGCGCGCTTTGCCATTTCCCATTTCCTTCGCTTTCCCGCCCGCCCCTCCGCGCCGCCCGCCCCGCTACCTACAGGGTGTGCGTACGCTCACCGGAGTGTGCGCTACCTAGAGTTGCGAATATCTAGCTTTCGAAACACGAGTTGAATTTTCTTAGTTTCTTGAATTCCACAAAAATGTATTAACTGTCTTGGTATTTTTTTTAAGGTTATTATGAATACGTTTCGACACAGATTTTCTCCGCTAGATTAAATGAGACATATTGATACCTAACAAGAAAATGTTTTAATTCTGAAATAATTTCTTAATAAAATTTCTTGAGCATAAAAAAATATTTACGTAAATATTTTACTTTCAACCGTCACTTTAGATAAGATATTAAAATAATAAATAAAATATAAAGATTTTTACTTTCAGATGAAGTGACATTAAAATAATACATACAATATGCGCTACAGTACTTTAAGTATTAATATAAAATAATTGTATTAATTCCTGATGGCTTCCAATTATCGGATGTGTACAAAGCAGTATGGACTTCCACGTGACCTAAACCGCAAATAACTAGTTATGGAATTAGTAACGGTTGTCCTAAAGGATTGTCTAATGGAATACATTTCATATTCCTTAAAAAAAGCGACGTACAATGCTTAGTACGAAAAATCATATTTACTTGGTTGTCCTAAAATCTTATAATACACCCTGCGACGTGCGGCTGCTACCGAACATTAAGCTCGAATAGATAATACTAATGCAAATATTTCTTATCACCCCTGCATGCGCCCTTGGGCATTATGGATTATTCCTTAGATGGCATTACAAAATACATCACCCCAGTTCTATGTATGAATAAAACAATCTTTAGTGGGTGCAAAAATTCGACATAATAAAAACAAATCTGTCTATGCAGTTTAACTATTGCTTTTTAATAACATGACTAGCTGTGCTCGCGTAAGGGTCCGACGAAAAATCGGACTTTCATTCAACCGTTTACATGTGAAATAAATAGTTTGATACATTTTATACATAAATATGCATTTTTGTAATTTCCAAAAGTAAGAAAACATTTACACATTCCCTTACTTTGTCGACTGCTCACCCATCACGTAATTTACCGTGTTGCTTAGTTGCGTATACGTTATGGGAAGAATCAAGCAAATAGCCGCCTCGAAATCGGGTAAGTGGTTCTCAAGTTATAAGCGAACAGACAGAAAGATGACGGCAGATTGTATAAGTGTTACAGAATATAATAGAGAACAGTATTTAAATGAAGGAAACAATTGCATAAGTATTGAGAATAGTATTTAAACGAAGGGAATGAATAATCGACACATTCAAAATGGCACATCCTTCCACGCGTTTTCAGGTTTGTCTTTCAGAGGATACAGCCCCCTGGGCAACCCATCTCCACAAAGCCTATTCAGGACTCTGAAAAGTTCCAGTTTGAATGGTTTGGCGAGGGCCGGGCGGCCGCGGCCTCCACACGCTGAATATAATTTCAGGAGTTGGAGAGAAGTGCCTCCGCTTGTTATGGGGATTCATGATACCGGGCGGTGCCAACACTTTTTTATTACTTTTTTTACCTAAATCTTTTTGTTTAGGGTCAATGATTCGGTTTATTTATTCTGTGGCATAAATATACGTTTTCTTTTAATAACCTCATTTGTTCTTTTTCTTGAGAACAAGAATAGTTTTTTTTTTATTTTGTGTGTTTACAGGATCAAGATTTACTGACAAAAATATCTTTGACATGTAACCGATCAGCCTCGGTAGCCTAGCCCTGGCGTTCGATCTTGAGGTTAAGCAAATATAGACGCAGTCAAGTTCTGGATGGGTGACCGCGCGACTGAATGAAATATGCTCGATGGTACCTCCCCGGAAAGCCTCACCCTACCAGCTAGTAAGGAAGCGGACCTACATTTTCACATATATTCTGAGCCACGACCAGAAAAGGACAGCACCCACGACTATTCGATGAGTGGCGAGGGACCGCGCTCTTAGCTACGAGCCGCTCTAAACGTGATGATAAAGCCCATTTCTGTATCATCTAAGTAGGTACCCGTTCTTAGAATTCATAACGCCACCGAACTATTTGGTTCACGATGTTTGCCTTCAAAGTAAGAATTCGTATTTCTAAATAATACACAATCCAACTTTTGTGTAGTTATGCGTATGCCCGAGGCCCGTTCACTACACGCTGAAGCAATCAAATAATCGCATTGTGTTCTCAAACTGTTTGATTTGGCCTTTGCACGCTCGCGTTTTATTATAAACAGGTGGATGCAGTCAACAATCGTTGCATTCACTGCCTACCTTTAACAGTTGGCTCGGGCCAAATCAAATCAATAATTTCCTGCGTAGAGAATTGTCTTGAATAAATGGACTAATCTCGCACCACGGTTCCGGCATATAACATTTCTTCTCGAGCATATCATAAGATCCGACTAAGGGTATCGACGTTCGTGGTTCAGTGCCCGAAGTCTCAGTTGTCACCTAAATTGACGTTTACGGCAAACCGATCGACTGGCGTTTTCAAATGTGTGGAGATATTGAAGAGCGCGCGCAGTGGGCGTTAATCGAACATTTGCGAGTCCGAGCCTCGGTCCGAGTTTGATTTGACAGCTTGAAGAAGTAAAACCACAGAATATCTAGTAAAAACTTGTATGGAATTGATGGAAAACGCCAGTCGATCGTTTTGCCGTAAACGCCAATTTAGGTGAGAACTCAGACTGACCACTCAGATGCATAAACAAAAAATTCCATTTGCTTTTAGATTTCTACATTTAGTCAAAAAAGTTCGGAAATGGACACCGTTTTCGCAATGTATTTTGTATAGAAAAAGGAAACATACATTAACGAAAATCATTCGATTCCTAGACAAGGAATCATATATTGTAAGGATGACACTTATAATCGTCAGACTTACTTAGTTTACTTGGGGTGCCTCGTCTAACTTTGCGATTTGGCTAGTACCAGGCCCTTAATCAAGATTTATGATCTATTTGGTTTTTGTTAGATTTTTGACTACAGCGGTCGTGGTTTACTTTTAGCTATAAGTCGTTTTGAAATTAAAATTTTCGTAAATCTTACCAAGTCATACACTATGCACATTGTATTTTTTGTGGACATGTTGCATCTTCCTCATCACGGAGCCTGTCTTATTCTTTGAAACAGATAAGGTCCCAGAGCGCAACAGCACGGTTTTGTACCGTGCCCGCGAATGAGTTAGGCCCGCCGGGTTGGGCCACCTTAAACGTACGAGTACACGCCACAAGCAAACATAGTAGGAGACGTATTGGAAGCTTTGTTAGGCATACGGCGGAGTCACTACAATGACTGCATGCCACATCTTCCTTTTATTTTCAGTTTCTGTTTCTGTTTCTGTTTCTTTATTTCCTCCATTAGATGTATATTACACACTCGGATTCGTCATTTTTTTTTTCCTGTCGGTTCGATTACTTCTGGCGAAGAAGAGCCGACAAGAAACTTCGTCAGGTTGGTCATTGTATTATTATTTTTTTCTTTTTTTTTCCAGTGATACTTACAAACTAGTTTACAGTGATTGATTGATTACTACTGCTCACAAAGAACATTATTATAAGAACATTATATACATTGGTGAGGAGCAAACTCTTGACTACTATAATGACATCTTATTCTAAATTAATAGGAATTATGATCTAAATTATTCAGGTGTAAAAAGCCATCGTCATTTTTCGTGGTTCAAACTTTAACTTACTTTGTCATATTTAGGCCGACAATTATAGATTGCATTTTGTTGTAAGTCCTCCCCATACTTTTTGCGTGCAGGCATAATTACAAATGTGTGATAAGGAGGTATTTTTTAAGCCGTAAACAAAATGTATGAATACCTGGTTAAAGTTTGGACTATACGCTCGTAACTAAATACTTGAACTGTCTTACATTATATTCATTTCTATTATTGCCTTAGTAACTTTGTTAGTTGTGAGTAATTTAAACTGAGGGTTGCTGTTTCTATTGTTCTTTGTTCTTTGCCTTAATCGGATCTACCAAGGAATTGTTTGGAAGTAGCATTTAGATCTAAGTGTGTATTTCATATTTCTGGACGAAAAAATATGTTATGTAAACCCGTGAAGTTTCTTTGCGGGTTCTTCTTTACTGGGTTGACCGAACCCGCGAATCTTTGTGACGTAACTTAGTGTAGTTTGACTACCAAAAAGTTTAAATAAATGAAATGAAATATGTGACAATAGATTCACGGAGATCCCAACGTGAGTAGATACCTCTTTTTAACACTTTCCCCGACTTCTAGTATATCATATCCAACCCTAGTGTCACCCCTCAAGTAAATTGTGATGGGACGAATGGGGTAATGGCTTTAAAGTTACGACCGTAAAGACAAATAGACATAGGTCAGATTTTAGAAGAGTTCACAAATAGCTCTAGTTTGCAGTGGGCTACGTATATTGTCCATGTGCAATGTGCAATGTTGTAAGATAAAATGGATATAATCCATTGAGATACTCACATGATGACAATAGGGATATAAACCGGTCTACACTTCACAATCAGTCCGTCGGGCACACGAACGAATGACTGATGGTTGCCACCAGAGCTGATAGCTGTGGGAACCACACGCAACCACTCGCGCCAGCACACTGAGACGATTTCTTATCTGGTTTGGTTCTCTATTTTTTCAGTTCACATCCTCTCGAAAAATCCCACAGTCCAATGCTCATTACGAACTTATTACTTATGTACTTTTTGTTTTAATTTCATTTCGACGGTAGTCGTTACTCATCGGTCACGGTTTTTGGTTCGTTGATATTAGGATCAAGACCGCAAAGATAAAAAAAATTCTATCAAAGGTATTTTTTCTACCATTATTAACGTTAAAACTACCAACTGTGTAATTATATTTTAATGGAAAGTATTGAACGATTCAATTAAATAAATGTGCATCTGTTTATAAATAGTTTTTGACTAAATTTAGTTTTTAAATTCAGTTAAAATCATAAATAAATTGCCAATTTCTTAGTAAATAAAATAGCAAATAAAAGAGCTCAGTGTAATTTTTACAAATATTAATGAGAACATTCAAGTTTGCAAGAATTTCATAGGTGCCGATTTTATTTTACATTATTTTTCATCCAACGACAAGACTCAGCTCTAATGCTAATATCATCATAATACGCTAAACTTTGTTTTATTGGCAGTGGAAAACATGCATTCCTATTTTTAAGAAATAAGTATGTATACACGTGCCTGGATCTATAAAGTAGAGCAAGACATTAAACCCATACGTTACAGTAGGGTAGAGACGTATACTTTGTCACAACACAAAAGGGCAGTGTCTCGTTTGCCATAACGAATGCATTCCTACACGCACTTTGCATAACATTGAAAGCGCCGCGCCGGTGGGAGCGGGACCGATGTACAGGTTAGAGCAAGAAGTCCGCACAAAATGATGACAAGCTTCGAGGAAGCTCGGAGCTTTGCTCGGAGTGCGCGTGCGACTGACGAAAGAATATGCTGGATACGCTTGATAGACTTAGCGTGTAGTGCACAATCTCTGGTTAATGATAATTATGAAATTAAAATATAACCATGCTTATTTTTCGCCTAAAGAAGAAAGAAAAGATATCCATAATAACCATTACTATAATAGTAATCAGATATTGTGCACTCCACCCTTAACTTCTCTTAATTTTAAGTATTTGTTTATAAAAATATTATTATCATTATCTGTAAAGATTCGGACATGTGCTCCTAAACATAGAGGTTCAGGTTCTTCAAAGCATGGTGTATTTTTAAAGAGTGATGAAAATAAAAGTAGTGATGATGTATAGCAAACTGAACAACTTAAATTCGAAGATTTTTTTCGAAAAAATATATCCAACTTTCTATGTTGACTTTCTAATTCCTAACCTCAAAATGTATAGGGACGTGAAATTTATTTTCAAGTACGTATTCGCAAAACTCGTAGACCAAAAGTTGTTAAGATTGAGATACAGGATCGATTCTGTTAATTTGATCATCCTTTAAAAACACCCTACTTCAGCAGACAACCGAATAAGAGCCTTTTTAAATGAAGTTTTAAACAAAATATATTGATATATTTTACTAGTAATATGATATAGTACTTTTTTGGGTTCTATTGCAAAAAATAACATCGATACCCAAACAACATTGCTTATTTACAGTGGTATTTATTACAATCTTACAATCATAAATAATTAATCCGCAGCTATTTATTCACATGTTGCAGTACAAGTATATCTACAAAATATTATCCCAAAAACATGCCGATGACACATCTAGGCTAAGCTTTCTGTGCGTATGGGACGAATGTGTTATAAATACAAGCGTCATTATTTTAATATCTTACGAGTGTGTGTAGCCATTGTTTCTGTGGTAGTAAAGTCGGTGTATGCGTGCGCGAAGCGCGAGGGGACGAAATAAGCGACGATGGTGTAGCTGCGGAACGCGGGGGAGGTTGGACTAGATGCAGCTGCGGGGGTGAGAGGGGCACGCAAGGGGGTGGCGTTACAATTGCATCCAGCATTGTGTGCATTCGTCCCCTCGCTACGAATCTAACGGATATAACAAAAGCCATTTCTTACACAATAACATGGTCGACTTATTTTTTTTCTACCTCAGAACCGGGTTACGGTGTTCTATTTAGAACACAGTTTTCTGATTGGACTGAACTTTTTGTCCATGTCTGAATATTTTTATCTCAATCAGTTATTTGGTTGTAAATATGATACATAAAATATTTTATTGTAGCCACCTCACATCCCGGTACTGTGGGCACAACAAGAATTTTTTTGAAGATTTTTTATTTTTATTTTGATTTTGAGAAAAGAAAAACGAATTATTCCATTTTGTATTGAGTTGATAAAATTACTTAGCTATTAATATCGAAAACAAATTGGTAGTTGTAAAGTGTTTCGGGATGGCTTTATCAAAACTTCGAACATCCAAATAATATGTATTTTGCAACAAGACTTTAAGCATACGGTTTTCGACCTTTCGCTTAAAAGCTTCGACCTTTACATGTACATAGTTTGAGTGCAATAGGGTATTTCGAAATTATTTTGAATCAAAATACTGTGGGGTAAGTGTTTTGCAAAATGAATTTATGCAATACATTTTTGGTTATAAATATCATCGTTCAATAATACTAGAATTCAAGTTAACATTTGAATTCGATTTTTAAAATTACAGTCGTGTACCGAATAGGGGTTACCAAAACGTTCGATTTATAGTTTTGTTTCTCTGATAACTTCAGAATAGATCACATAAACACAGGCGTTAGTCGAAGATTGAAATATGCCGCCTTTTCGGGTGGTTATTTTGTAATACATTGATCTAGTTCGAAGCGCTCGATCGAATTTTAAATAGAGCTATTTCTATTTATAAATAATTACGGATTAGAATCTAATGACACATCTCTGTTGAGTCATTATTTATCATCCAAAAACTGTATACATTTACAATAACTTCGCTTAAGGTCGGCCCGTAAGCATCAGAAAATTTCGCCTCCTATACAAACGTAGTTTACTAATAATTAGAAAACCACTGTTCCAAATTACTTGATATTTTGTAACTAATATTAGGCTACAAATATCTGTGTCTGCATGTCTTTGTTTTTCGGTAAATGTTTTCTGGGTCAAACCACAGAGAAAGCAAAATTCGTATGAAGATTTTCTTTTTGCTTTCATTTCATTCGGTTTGGATTTTTCAAAAAAACAAAAGCGTGCAGACACAGATATTTGTTACTTGATATGAGATATTAAATATCAATTTAATTGGAGTAGCGGTTTCCAAATATTTAGTAAACTACGTTTGTATGGGGGACATAGCTTACGGGCCGTTCTTAACGTCGTACTACATAAGTCTATTAATATTACAATGCACTCGGATTTTTCATGCAGCGAAAAAACTGACAAATTACTTCGCTGAAATTGATTTTAAGCGTCAAATTTTACCACTGCCTACACCGCATATCGTCATTCATTTCTAATTTTTCAGCGGATCATACTTATTATCCCGAGACAGCACACTGCACATTTCACATTAAATGCAGCAACTGGTGTCAAATGTCATAGTTGGCTTATAACGATCTTATAAGTTTCTTATGAGTAAGGTGATATTATCACCTTACTCATAAGAAACTTATAAGTTGCCAATTGGAGCTGGCCAGTTTCCACAAACAGCACCAGTTCACGAGCATCACACCGGGTCCAGCCATCGCATTACATAACATTTCAACATTTTGTGCCTGGAAATGGATGACTTAATACTCGACTTGAACTCGGTGCAATGCCAGTGCGGCACCGCAATATATCATTGACTGGAGCAGTACTGGATGGAAAATATAAACAATTTTTTTTCGTTCCTTCGATGCGATGGTACCAACAATGACGGAGTTCATCCGTAAGGAAGGGACCTACAGTATATGCAAAACCTTTATACCATCCGTTGTTTGTGGTCAAATACCCCGAAAACCCTTAATCGAATTTAATGTATGCTCTAAGTAGATGAAACTTTTTCAAAAATAATAAAAAAATCAAAAGGAAGTTCTAAAGTATTATTTTTTTCAATATGGTCTCACCCTATGGATCAACCGTTTCCAAGTATAACGTGGAGTCATGTCGCTGTGTCGAGCTGCGTCGAGATTGTCGAGATAGTCGAGAGGTGCGCGTTCGTCGGGTCCGGTGCGAGACCGCCCCTGAGCCACTACGTGACCCGCATCTGTCATAACAAACTACCGTTGCCTGCATACCTATCCGTACGGTTTGATAATGGGCTGGCTTGTTTTCGATCAACATCAGATATACATCCCGCATCTGTTTCGTCAATCTTTTTGTGAGCACCGCTCTAATAGACCTACGAAATATATATTTGTCCGGTTTAAGTCATTGGGCAAATTAGAAAATAAGATTTTTATTATTATTTTTTCTATTTTAAGTTAAGTATTGCAGAAATCAGAGGATAGTTAATTTGGCAAAAACCGTTAAAAGCAAAATTTGTTTGGCAGTATAAAATTATTTAAATACAAGTTAAATATTGGCTCTAATAACTTGTCGAAAGCAATACCTACTTAAATTTTAACGAAATCTTAATAATTATGGAGCAAAATTTTTATATAGATTATAGATTCGGAACTTAGAGACTGTATTTTCTACAGGTGTTGAGAGAAAATACATTTTTATTCGGATTATCTTGCAACCAGGGCTTATTATTTATTTATTTACAACGTAATATTGTTTAAAACAATTCGATCCGTAATATAAATTGTTCTGTTCAACATGACTTTCGAGGAGGTACCGCCGGAGAAGTGGGAGGCAGGGTACCTAGTTATCGTGGGACTACCATCAACTGGGATGGCATACAATTCCAATACAAAGGTGGCATTCATCTGGAACCTGGCCCTTTGTGTGAACGGTCCGTGGATCGTTATAGCTCGCATTCACGAGCTCGCATTTTGCGCCTCAGCAGAGACTGCTGCAATTACTTATTCTGTGGCTGCGGCGACAAACTATTAAGGTGGCCCAACCCGCTCATCTCCCCATACAAAAGGGGAAAGAAGATCACGCCTATATTTCTTGTCAGAGATCAAAAATTTTGCTCAAAATAGCTTTATTTGATTGAACTAGATGTCTGATGACCATTGGCATTGTAAAATTGTGTTTGGTTTCCAAGTTGTAACGTCCGAAAGTTCGGATTTTTCGCGCGTTTTATACAATAACTTTGGAGGTGGATTACGCAATGATAAAGTAAGAACATCTTAAAAAGATTAGTCATCAAACATAGCTTATTTATACAAGATTTAGAATCTGTTTGGTTTTTGTTAGATTTTTGACTACAGCGGTCGTGGTTTACTTTTAGCTATAAGTCGTTTTGAAATTAAAATTTTCGTAAATCTTACCAAATCATACACTATGCACATTGTCTTTTTTGTGGACAGGTTGCATCTTCCTCATCACGGAGCCTGTCTTATTCTTAGAAACAGAGAAGGTCCCAGAGCGCAACAGCACGGTTTTGTACCGTGCCCGCAAATGAGTTGAGGCCGCCGGGTTGGGCCACCTTAAGTGCCGTGCATGAGCTAAAACTTTTCATCGAACTGCTTGCATGGAATGTTTGAACGGTTTTTGCGTAAGTATGAGGGTAGACCGTAGAAATACGTCATATGTTCTTTTATTTTATTTTAATTTTATTCCTTGGAATAATCGACGTACTTGTTAAGTACGAAAAAGTATATTTACTTAAGTCAACCTTAATTTTGGTGACGACAGCAATACGTTTGAATTTTAAATCTTTTCAGTCAATGTCCGCAACGCAGATGAAGCGTTAAATAAATGTACGTAGGTATAATCTTAAACACTGTGTTAGTAGGAGGCGTTGATTAGGGGAGGAGGGACTTTAGGAGAATTCGAAATTATGAGTATGCAATAGGTGGCGATATTGGTAGACGCCATACCCGCGAATGGTATGTTTTGCTGGTTCGGGTCCAGAACTGACCGTCCGAAATTAGCCTAACACACCACATGGGAA
This sequence comes from Incurvaria masculella, assembly GCA_946894095.1. Taxonomy (NCBI): domain Eukaryota; kingdom Metazoa; phylum Arthropoda; class Insecta; order Lepidoptera; family Incurvariidae; genus Incurvaria; species Incurvaria masculella. The sequence goes on along the minus strand of OX335650.1, from coordinate 1,379,684 downwards.
CTATGTGCCATGCCAGAACCTTTCTGCGGCTACATTAAACTAGATGGAAAACACGGATCAATTTGGTCTAACCACCGAGAAAGAACTAAAGGAAAAACACGAATGAAAATTGATCATTCAATTCCATGGATCCAACCCAGGCGGGATTAAACTTAACACCAAGTACTTTACCATGGCCAGCCTGAACAGTCGAACGGTCACCCATCGAGAATGCAACCGTACCCAGTAAGGCCTCGCGCCACTACTCGATAGAAGATTTCGAGATGAGGAGCGATTTCGTCAAGTCACTCACACTCGGCTAAGCGCGTCCTTTGCGGTTAGCAGGCTACTGAGCCGCGAATTAATGCAATAATTCTAAAGTTAAGCAAGCACGTAGGCTGCCGTGCGCAACGAGTATGGAAGCACAGGAGCGGCAAATGAAATTCATCCGTATATGTTAGTGGCAGCGTAGACACTTTTTAGTGATAACACTGAAAAAAAGCCGGCCAAGTGCTAGTCGGACTCGCACACGAAGGGTTCCGTATCATCGTACAAGATTTAACATTAAAATATCACGTTTTTGTATTGGGCCACCCTTTACTCTTTATTATTTATTAATTTTACCTATTTGTTTTTATAGCGGCAAAATAAATACACACTTTATCAAAATTTCAGCTGCCTACCTGTTACGGTTCATGAGATACAGCCCAATTGATGATTGAATACAGGTAAAATTATAACATAATAAAAATTAAAGGGGGGCCCCATACGAAAAAACCCGTAATTTTGTACGATGATACGGAACCCTTCGTGTGCGAGTCCGACTCGCACTTGGCCGGTTTTTTAGGCTTCCCGAATTATTAAGCGAACTAATAGTCAATATTACGATAAAGACTAATCCGTGGCTGCGTTGCAACTATCCGTTTTTTTTGGCGCCCCTGCCATCCTTTCTTACTCGATGGCCGTGCGCCACCCGACACTGGAGCCACGGCCGCCGCGCCGACTCCGAAAGAGATATACTAGCCTAGGCTAGACAAGCTCAATAGAGTAGATGAATTAGTATTAGCCAGGGTCAGGTCAAGTGGATTGTGTAACTCTTTCCACTATCGCAACTCAGTTGAGTTTATGTGAGATGTGCCATATGCGTCACTAGCTGAGTTGCCCGGCTCCGCGGGGGTCAATTTAGTTTTGGACACCCTAACGGAGCCTTTCGGCTTCAATATAGCTTTGTCAATCCATACTGAGCGGCTCGTAGCCTAGTGGCGCGGGGACTGGCCTAGCGTACCAGAGGTCTGGGTTCGATTCCTCGCCCCGACGTGCACCACTTTCTTTCTCTTTCTGAGTTCGATAAGTGCATTTCGTCACGAATGCGAGCTGCTCCATGGTTCGGAATCCATGTAAAACTGAAGGTAGGGTTTTAGCCCGCCCGGGTTGGTACCATCGCATTGGATGAAAAGACGGTCGAAGCGGCAATGAAAAATTGTCCGTGTTTTCCATTCAGTTCAATGTAGCCGTGCTCATAAAAGGGAAGGTCCTGGCATGGCACCTAAATCCTTCTGGAATGTGGTGTATTGGGCTAATATCATAACGGTTGTTTTGTGGTATTAGTCATCCAAGTAGGGTTGCATAAAATAAACTAATACTATAAATTAGAAACTGGTTCTTTACGGATTAAGGTTTAATGATTTTCCAGCGAGGTGATTTGAAATCCGAGGCGCGAAATGCGCACAACTCTAGTTGTATTATGTATTCAAAAACACAATTACCAATTTTGTCTTGCCCGCTGAGCGTATAAATGCTTATCAATCGTCGTCAAGAAAGTAACATTTATTTTAATTCAAATCAAGCATAAAAAACATTAAAAATACTTTACTGTTGATGTATAAAAATATTCTATCCTCATTTTTACCAGGTATTAAGTAATTATACAAAATGGACCACTCCTTTTAGCTTCGATCACGCAAATTCACTAGAGCCCATGATACCTGACTTAAGCCGGGAAACTTTTACCCGAAACTTTTCCTTAATTATTCAACCTAGGGTAGAACGTTCTTTGTCTTTATTTCTCGTTCTTTGTCTGCGGGGCGAGCCATTGACACCGCGCCGCCCGCCCTCGGGCCAGGGGGTGGCAGGACCGGCGGGGGAGGGGGGGGGGGGGGTCGCCGCCCCAAACAAATAGGACGCAACCGGTGGGGTGCTGGCACGAGCCACTTAAGGCCTCACGCGGTGCGATTTTACCGTCATTAGAACTGCGTATTTTTATAGTCCATGTATGCTTCATCGTGTTTGTAAGGAGCTCCTGAGGGGGTCTCTAAAACAGAAAATGCTTTAATTTTAGTTTAATTATTCTGTATTTTTACTTTATATGTCTACATCGATGTCTTTGCTAGAACATTTTAAGTGATTTTGAAATCACTGCCTGTCATCACAATATGCTGATTTAAAAGAGTTATTATGACAAAACAATGTGATGTTATCTCTGGGGGCTTTCTATAACCTTCACGATATATTTCCACCAATATTCCAAAGTATTAAAATTATACAATTATTGATATCAAAATATTAATTTTAACTAATTTAAATATTTCTACGAACATTTGGTATTTAAAGATAATATTTTTTTTGACAAACTATTGCATAATATCGACTTTCAAATGCACTCTTGAGGCAAATTGTAGAAATCGACATTAGTAACATGAATTTCCTCAGACATTTCCCTCCATAAAAGGAAAAAGATACCGACATTTTTTTATTAGGGGCTCTAATAAAAAAATGTCGCCTTCTTTTATTTTGGTCACAATTATTCTTTTATTTTCGTAAGCGTTAACCACGATTAATAACATTGCATAAATATTTTTTTTAATTATTCGGAACCTGATGTGGTAATTTACCAAACGATAACTAGATATTTCTTGGCATATTTGGTGCAAAAAAAACATGCTCAAATAATACCAGATGTACCTTTAGTTATTCATCGCATCAAGTACCGAAATTTCGTTTTAACTCGGTTTTGCGTTGCCTTTTACTATTGACTAAGATCTCCTAAATAACACTGCACGGTCGTAAATATCTTAGGGTCGATCTTATCAGATGAACCTATTTCCATTGTCATTAACGGTGTCCCTAATTACTTGTTACGGAATTAATTATCCCTGGTATTTTATCGTCTTGGTAATTGTCGGTATAATTAGTGATGTGCTCGTTAATATAATTGATCAGTAAGTACAGGTTATTTACCCAGTCAATACAAGAACGTGTTTAGTAAAACAGCCGTAGATTCTTTGGAATATGGTCGAAATGCACACGTATTTCCCACAAAGCACAACCTGGGTCCGTTGGAGTGCGGACTGGCATGGCTTTAAAACAAGTCCTATAGCCGTCGCCGCGTCGTCCGATATGTTTTAGCCGAGATTATGGCGTGCTCCATACGTCGAATTCTATGGATACTCGGACATGTGTAAGCCTCACCGAGGGTTCCGTATAAAGGACAATGCCCAAAATAAAAGTTGAGGAGAACTTGTAAGTTTACTTTGATAGAAAAGTATTTATTTTTTTATTTTACTTAAAACAAATTTAGTTAAAACTAAAAACATCTGATTTCTACATACCTCCACATATTCCTAAGAAAAGTGGTCTTGTAGACGGACGAATGAGTTATACTTTAAGGGTTTCTTCTTTTTATTTGAACAAAGGTATACTAAACCAACCGAATCAATTAATTAAATAAATAATTAATATTTACATAAACAAGAGGATGTCATGTAAACACACATTGATATTCATTATTATTAGACACGCTAATAAAAATATTTAAATTTAAATATTGTAAACATGTTGTAAACATATATTGTTTGTATATGAATGCATTCATATTTTTGAAAACACGGGGTCAGGTAGAGACCATTTATTTTCCACTCCACCTTGCTAACCTTGTTATTTACTTGGTACTACCAATTATGCGTGAGCTTTAAATACTATTATTAAAAGAATTTACGAATTGATATTTTATTTAATGTAATTTTTAAAAGAAAAACACACTGAAAAAAAAACCGTGCAGCGCCACAGCCTTTACGTGCGCCGCGTGGGAAGCAAATCTAAAGTGACGAAGAACACACGACGTAGATGAGTTACTATTCTGTTTTGTATGTAACTGGACGTTGATAGATAATATACACCCACCGTCATGAAATTAGCCCAATACACCACATTTCCGAAGAAATTAGGTGCCATGCCAGGACCGTACCTTAATGAGCACGACTGCATTTAACTGGGTGGAAAACACGCACAATGCTTAATTGCCGCTCCGATCCTCTTTTCATCCTATGCGATGGCACCAACCCGGGCGGGCTTAATCCTACCTTCCGGGAGGGGAAGGGGACCTTCAGTTTTATATGGGTTCCGAACCCTGGAACAGCTCGCATTCCCGATGAAATACACTTATCTGACTTAGAAAGAGAAAGACAGTGGTTCATAAAAGTGGCGCGGATCGAATCCATGACCTCTGGCATCCAAATCAAGTCCCCGCGCCACCGAACTAGGAGCCGCTAAAACAAACCTCCTAAACAAATGTATAAAGTGCTTGCTTGGTTCTCGTTGCGTGTTTTATGAAATTAAAACCTTGTGGCCTGACGTGGGTGGACTTTTATTGACACACTTTCCTAGTAGGTACACCATCGATCGATTATTTGATTCGTGGAATGTGCTGCATTAAATGTGCGCCTTTGTTACCCGACTATCAATAATTGCATCAACGTAAGAAGTATAAACATACATCAACATGGGTGACATTTGTGGCTACAGCGACCCAGGTTTAAGCCCTTCCAATGTTTGAGTGAAGATAGTCTATTTAATCGAATCCTACCATCTTTTCCTTCACCGTGAGCACTTATGTTATTTAAATGCACTATCGGACTCGAAAAGAAAGATAGAGTCCTCGCTAACGGGTATTGAACAAACGCTAGGGGACGGAGGTGAAAAAGGGAGCGCGAAAAATGGTCACGTCTATGAAAAGTAAGTATGTACTAACGGTTTCATTTTCCCGCGATGAAAGTTACAGCTGTATGTCCATCATGTCCGTCCAGCAAGAAAGCATTGTCCGTTTACGACGCAGAAAAAACACGAACAAAAACACTTCTAACAATCCTTTGTTGCTTTCACTCTCCACCGAAACCACTTTCGCTACGATTCAAATTTAGAATCTCAGCCACCGCTTGCGCGGCGTAGAATCCGCGTTCGATTTTCAAATTTAAATTTCTAATGGCCTCGATCTGGCGCTCGGCCGTCGGGCGACCGGCGACGCTGTGGCTTGTCTGTCGACTGGCGGCGCGCACAGCGAGACCACCATTGTTTGTGCCATGAGGGTCGACGCTCCCCAGTTCCCCATTGAATGCGCACACCTACGCATACCTATACACTTATATTCCGGAAGGTCACGACATTTTTGGTCACGACAAGGTAAATGGCTGAATCTGGGTTCACATGTTAGGGACTAACCCTCTGATGCGAAATATGTCGGTCTGCCTGCGCCATGTGGTTGCGTTATCTAGATTGGCTACATAAAATAGATGTTAGTATGTAGCCGCTGATGAATATAGTGATTGTCTAGAAATATTGTAACCTATTAATTACACACCAATATCTAGTCAGTTTTTCAATTAAATACCTAAATATACCTAAAGTTTTATCATATCTGTAACTACAAAATAACTACAAAATTCAACCAAAGATTTGTTCAGTTTTGGCATTACTACGTAAGCATGTACTGATACTTTCATGCTGAATTATTTGCTGCCATTTACCTCATCGTATATTTTTCTTGTAACGATACCTACTTTTTCAGGCGCCTTTTCTATGCAACGTAACCACTCTGCCACGCAGACCGACACATTTAGCTCCGGAGGGTTGGTCTTTGTCCCGTGAACCCAGTTTCAGCCATTTACGTTATTGTTACCATTTTTGTCGCGACCTCCCAGTCTATTGACTCGTGCAGCTTACTACCGGTAGAGGCGGGCGTAAGTGGTACCTCTTCGTCTGTAGGCGTGGGGCGAATCGCCGTGCGTCGAGGGGAAATGCAGGGAGCGTATGCGAGAGCACGGGACGGGAGAAGTTCGTTGAGGTATTTTTAAAATAATTGCAGGCATGAGCGAGCAGACTTAATCCTTTCATGTCGTTAGCCCAGACGTGTTTCACACTCTACGGTGAAGCTAAACGCTTCAATATAGTTTTTCGTCGGAAAGTTCAGCTGGATAAAAATATATTTTATGTAGGTTAATTTAGGATAAGCTGTGCATGAACTGGTGCTGTTTGTGGGGACTGGCCTGCTCCGATAGAAAACTTATTAGATGGCGGGCATTGTTTTTGCAAAATCAATTGATATTTGCCATTAATGTTTGCATATAATACGGTTAAAGCCCGATTTGGTTAAAGTCCGAAATATATTTTTCCTTGAAGTTTATTAGATTTCTGCACTTATATCAATCTTGAGTGCAAATGTAATTAAGAGTTAATGTCAAGAAAAAGAATTTAAATTGAAATTTTATAATTTTTTGTATGAAAAAAATTGAAAAAAAAATGTTTAAGGTTATTTTTTTTTCTTACCATAAACTCCAAATTAGTGTCCTCAAAACGGTTATTTCTTGTATCGGGTATATCTTCAAGGAAAAAAGATTTCGGACTTGAACCAACATCGGGCTTTAACCGTAACACATATATCCTTAAATAGCACGACTGCATTGAACATATAATGGGTGAAAAACGTACAATAAATATTACCGCTTCGACTATATTTCATTCAATAATATCGTATCGGAACCTATTTTTTATTTCTTTTATTATGGCCTTTACGCGGGAAGTGATAATAAAATTTTGAAATAAGAACGGTACAATCGTCTAGTCCAGGTGTTCTGAGCTTCATTTCGAACACTTTGATTAGTGAAGGTACGTGTAATGTACATACTATTTAAGCAAAAACCAAGTGCGAAATCAGGACAAACGAATAAACACAGTTTCGAATTTCAGTAGGGGTTCGAGGTCATAGTGGCCACCCTTGACACGTATAAAGTCACGATGAATAGAAATAGATAATTCTTATGTAAAATAATTATAGTTCGATAGCATCTATAACCTGTCTTTTTACTGTAAAGTAACATTTTACATTCTTCGTCTGCGAATGAAGAAAGGACGTTATCTGTATTCGTAGAATTTATATCTTTAAAGTGTTTTGAGCATTTTGAATTAGTTCTGCGCCCAGGGTACTCTTATCGAGCACTAAAAAGGTGCCATGGGCTGCAGAATCACCCTGACAGGAGCAGCCTGCACCCAAAGGGCGCCAACGGAACCCTATTACTAAGCCTCCGCTATCCGTTCGTCCGTCCGTTTGTCACAGGGCTGTATCTCAGCCTTAAGGGCCTGGTACTAGCCAAATCGCAAAGTTAGACGAGGCACCCCAAGTAAACTAACTAAGTCTGACGATTATAAGTGTCATCCTTACAATATATGATTCCTTGTCTAGGAATCGAATGATTTTCGTTAATGTATGTTTCCTTTTTCTATACAAAATACATTGTGGAAACGGTGTCCATTTCCGAACTTTTTTGACTAAATGTAGAAATCTAAAAGCAAATGGAATTTTTTGTTTATGCATATATGCTGTTTTTGCTTATATCTAGAAATCGAATGACTTTCAGATTTCTAATGAGAAAAATCAACTTTTTTTATTTTTATTATTATTTAAATAAATGATGGAATAAAAAAATATTAAAAATCCATTATCAGTCTGGAGTTCTATTTGGATTTGCTGAAGCGTTTCACTACATATTATTACATTTGTTAAAAAGTGCATTTGTATGGCGCGAGTAGTTGGCTAGTAGCGCCTTAATAGGTAGGCAGCTGAAATTTTCACAGAGTGTGTATTTATTTTGCCGCTATAAAAACAAATAGGTAAAATTGAAAAATAATTAAAATTACAGGAGGCCCCCGTACAAAAAACGTGATTTTTTTTGTGTTCAATCTTTTACGATGGTAAGGAACCCTTCGTGGGCGAGTCCGACTCGCACTTGGGCGGTTTTTTAATTTGATTTTTATGTAGAATGTCTTAAGTAGTTTATTTATAACAAATATTAATTTTTACTATGCTTTGTGACCAAAAAAGTAAATAAAGGATTTGATTTCATTTGATTTGATGACACACAATTTTAAGATCACTGTCGCTCGTTGAATAAGTTTAGTGATCGTCGACGTAACGTCTTCAAGGCCTGCGTCAAATTAAATAATACTTTTTAAAAAACGTCACACAAAAACAAAAAGTTAACTAGGAGGACGACAGGAGCAGGATAAGGCGTAAGCAGATAATTGCACAGTATACGCGTTATGGCAAGACACCTTTGTATCATGTGTCTGATATGTTGATCAGTAAGTCAATATGCTGCTTAAAAAAACCATTACTATCTTGCTCGCAAAAGATTATGGTAGTTTTAATGAAAAATACTGTGTAACCTAAACCTATGCAACGTATTGCGATGATCCGCCTTCACGCGTGCGTATTCGACCCCCTACTAACCGCGCCCTCACATTACACCTCCCACATTACACCACCTCACGTGCCCTTCTCTTCCTACATGACACGCGATGTGCGATCCTTTTTATAAGGGTAATGCATTTTTTACATATTGTAAATATCTATTTAAGACTATTGTCATTATTATATTGGATTGTATTGTATAATCTAATGATTTATAGTATAGTTTTTAACAATAACTGATTTCATTTATTTGCATATCGGACTGAACATGGACGAATCACATTGAATATGTATTATGTCATGTAATAGATAACATATATGTATGTCTTTGTGATGAATAAAATATCTGAATCTGAATCTGTCGGGTGCATCTTACTGCGTCGTTCTGGCCTTCCCCCACTAACCCCAATGATAATGCCACAGAACTAAATTTACGGATAAACCTACCTACTTGCTTGCTGTTTTTGTACTAATAATAATTATTAATTATTATGTTATGTTTTTATTAAATATGTTTAAATTGTGCACTCGGTGTTAGACATTGTTCCGAAATGTTGTGTTCGCCTATGATTGGTATGCACACCAGGAATGTGCCCCCTACTATGTGTGCTATTATAATAAGTTTTCTTGTGTACACTGTTGGCGTACCTTTTGTAAAATAAAAAAATAAAATTAAAATAGGTCGAATAGGCTGCAACGACGTGGTTATTTCTTATTTTCTGTGGAATAGGAAGGAGTTAGTAGGAAAGGTGTCAGAAACAGTTTTCAGCGGGAAATGTCCTCATGCTTCGTGCCCGGCAATGTCTGATGTGTTATCACATCCGATTACCTAGTTCTGACCTAGAAACCGGTAGTAAGAACATAGTTTTACATCGAGTGACATGGTTTAATTAAGCCCACCACAAAGTCTTCTTTCCAAAGGCTAGTTAATATTCACCGCATTATTTTTTAACAATTTTTTATATTTTTTCCTTTTCTCTTTCCAGCACTTTTTTTTTTAATATGCTGATGTAGTGAACTTCACCAAACTACCTACAACAACTATTGTTAGCCCCAAGTGAGCCCTTAAATTCATCGCTGAGCAACGTGCTGTGAACTACCCTCATCGGCGGCTGGAGCTACCCACAGCTACAATGTTCGCAGCCGGCGACCTGCAGTTGACTTCTGACTGGACGACGTGTCGGAAGTCCTCCAGGTCGCTCCGCGAGTCCTGAAGAAATCCACAATGCGGTGGACGAAACGTCGACTTAAACAAGTAAGCGATTCATAACACTTTAACATTTTGGCACACTTTAAGATATTTGCATTTATATATAACTCCATTATATTGATCTCGGTTAATATACGGTAAATGTTTGCTGTATGAATTTCTCTTTATCTTTGGAAAGTTTCATTACGATATTTACATATGTTCTGAATACATTTAAATACATTGTTTCTTAATTTTAATGAATATTGAATAGATGTAGTTAATCTAACGGACACATTTCCAAATGACTGGGTTAGAGAGCAGTGTCAATTGAAATTGAGTGACGCGAGATTCAAAAAGGGAGTGCTAAGATGGTTTGGACATATGGATCGAATGAGTGACGAAACAAATTTACAGAGCAGATTTAAGCGGAAATGTCGTACCCGGCAGGCCTAGGAGAACGTACCGCGATCAAGTCAATGTTATACTTCGTAAAGTTGAGGTACAGTCGAACAAAGAGTTTGAATGAAAAGATGAACAGTCGAAATACTTTGACTTTTGGAAACAATTATAGTGTTGAGCGTAGATTTAAGCATAGTTGAGGATGTCTACTAGCTATTGAGTAAAGAAAACCCTAATAAAATTGAATCAGAGGTTGTATTTAAACACATTTATTTTGTATGTCAACATTTGGTTGACTGTACGTAGCACCCGTTATCGTAGAGCATGTGTGAAAAGGTGTATGTCTGAAGATGAAACAACAAGTGAATAGAGGACAAACATATTTTTGTAAATTCAGAAAATAAAACAGTGATATCGAATTAGTAGAATTTATTTGAGAAATACATCAAATACGGCGTACGTACAACAGTTTACAGATATGGCAACCAAGCAAATAATATCTCGAACCATCACAACTGCGAACATTACTCTAGTATCACTATCCTGTTCTTTATAATCTAGGTACATTGGTACATCTGTATAAAAACATAGTTTGCTCAAGTTTCACTTGGCGATAAGTTTACGCATTTGTGTCGAAATACCATATACGTGTGCGACCATATAGATGGCGCCACGGTCATTTTAGCTATTACTGGCACGAAAGGACAAAACATCAAAATCAACGTCAACTAATGATTAAACACGTCACTTTGTGTGGACAGTATGGAAGGAACTCTATGCGGTTCACTAAAAGTGACGTTTTTGAAAATTGATTAACTGAGCCGTTTCTTCGTGCAACCGGGGCTAAAACTTCCTACTTCTATGATGTGACAGCAGAAATAGCTACGAACGATCGTGGCGCCATCTACAAGGACGCAAAACCCCCTCAAGGCTGAAGGTGGACGCAAACGGACATTTTTAGGGTTCCGTACCCAAAGAGTGCCGACGGAACCCTATTACTAAGCCTCCGCTGTCCGTCCGTCCGACGGTCTCTCACAGGGCTGTATCTCATGAACCGTAATAGGTAGGCATTTTCACAGAGTGTGCATTTATTTTGCCGCTATAACAACAAAAAGTTGTATGATGGTACGGAACCCTTCGTGTGCTAGTCCCACTCGCACTTGGCTGGTTTTTTGTCTAGTTGATGGAATGATTGTTAAAATTATAACTTCTGTGCTAGGCCGGTGTATGGTCCGGGACAACGTCATGACATTTTGACAATTTTTTTTAATTCAACACAAATGCGCAAAGTCCATATCGCTCCAAATAATTTAGCTTTAAATGTTTTTTTTAGTATAATAGGCTCGGCTCGAAAGTTCATAAGTATGTTTATTTGTCTATAATATATTTCTTCTTTGCTATTCTTTGTTAAAATGAGCACTTTCAAAACGTTTTGCTATTCAATTTGATTTGAGCCCATTTTCAATCGAATTTTACGTATTCATTAAAGTATATATGTTATAATTTAGCAAAATCAACAACATCGAACTTAAGTCACTACATATATGTACAGATAAACTTAATAAGTAAACGAAATTTCTTAAGATTCTAGCAAATTAAAATTAGAAAACATTTCCCGTCGCACACCTAAACATCGCCTAAATTCCATATTAGTTATACACCTGATCCATTATATCACTCTCTGTTTGTTTATGAAATTGTACAAAAAATCTCGATAATATTGGAAAAGTTCAAAAATTGGTGTTTTTCCCAATCATTAAAGCAGAATATATATTACTTTTTATTATATTAATACAATATTAATGCATATACCTATGTCTACTATATATATGTATGTATACTATTCTACAGAGTATTCCTATATGACACCTGAGTTAAGTGGTAGCACTTATGTTAATAACATAATGTTAATACATTACGTTCATTCATAAATATAAAAAAATCTGAATACGCAAGTTGATCAAAATGTTACAGTTCACAAACTATGGTTAATTTACATAATGTAATTATTCATGAAATGTTTTGATCTGTTGGGTCTGCAACGAAGACGAGCTGTAAATTGTTAAAAATAATATTTTAAATATTTAATACATATTAAAATATTTCTAAAATAAACTATTTTCTTGTGTAAAATTTACACGCTACCCATCAAGGCTACAGTAAATATTTATATGTCTCTGTTATTTAATGGAATAAAAAGTACAGTCGCAAAAAAAACATTGATATATCAGGGCGGTTACTACATGCGTCTTTATTATATTTGGGTTTTTTGTTTAAAAATATTTGTTTTTCAATTAAATAATTTTGGTCACAAAAATCTAAGAGGATCTAGATTAATGTTTGGCTCATATAATGGACGTTTCTTTGTTACATAAATAAATATTAATAGTGATAGATAAATTCCTAATACATGGTTAATTAATTTATTAGTAATTTATTTATTCTACAATATCTAAGCAGTTCTAATATATCTGCGTTACTCAATCTGTGTTATACATTATTCTTATTTCTGTCATGACCAAGACATTTTTATTAATGCTTGATAAAATGTATCTCCAATTTTATTTAAATGTAGCATATTTAAAATGTTTGCAGAAATTTTTGAAATACTAATGCGTTCCTTGTTTTCCTAAATAAATCTAAGAAATTTCTTTCCGATTCCATCTAATTTCACAACAGAAGTAAGCTCAGTATAAGTTCTAAACGTCTAGACAAAATAGAGGGATCTACTATTTTGAATAGAATGTTCTATCAAAATTCATACCACAAGTCTTAGTGAGTACATTGATAAAAAGTTAGGTTTGCTATTTGTATAACTACTGCTACATCTACACGCCTACGTATGTAAATTGTTATAAAAACTGGGATAAACTAAGAAGGCCGTCATCTATATTTACGCCAGTTTTTGTAGGCTTCGTTTTATAAAAAAGTCTGGTTCAATATTTACTAAAAATACATTCTGAAAATACCCGTTTCTCATCTCTACATACTTAATTCCCGAATCTGACCTGTTCCTAGCTACTTGTGCAGAAATTTGTGTCCCCTAAAATGTTCTACGTTTTGTAGTCAAGGCTCTATACAAAAACAAATCATTTTCAATAAAAATTTTAGATACAGCATGTCAGCAGCATTGGTTTTTTTTTTGTTGATAAAAGAATATTTTAGGTTTACAGTAATGCCTGTGGTAATGCATTCAAGTAAGGTGATCTATTTGACTAACCACAAATCGAAAAAACATTGGCTTATTGCTTAGATATTTCATGTGCAATGTTATTATTAAAGCATATAATTTTAAGTTGTTTACTGGATTATTTCATTATCTCACTGCGAAGATGTCATTCTAAAATTGGTGACAAGAAATACTTGGAGAATAAATAACAACATTCAAGGATCATATCGTATAGGGTTTAACTTTTATTAGCTTTTAAACACTTTGTAATGTATGTCAGTATTGTATGGCACTATTCATGAAAGTGATGATTAACATATTTTATGAAGCTGTTAATAAATATTTTAAAGACATTACAGAAACCATTACAGAATTCCAGAGGTCCTATTACATGAACTTCATTTAATAATATAGCGTGTTACAATGCAGAAGATACTAAGAAAATTATGAAAGATATTTAATTATTTGATATTAGTTTATAATTAAAAGTATATTTGAAAAAAATCACTAATCTGGTTTTTTTTATTTTCATTATGTTTTATTAAGTTTTGATTGCTAAAATTACTAATGTTTGTTTTTATTAACATAAATTAATAACAAAAGAGGTAAATAATAGGTTTAAATAAATAGATCTATTTGGTGAGTGTAATTATTCCAATCCCCAAGCATGCTTAGGGCATGTATCTTTGATAACTTTAATCTTAGACTACAGTCTATGTTCTTTTTATAATAAAATAAAATTACAAATACCTACAACCTATCTAAACTAAAATATATAAGTATGTACTAGAATATAGATATCGTGATTTTACGACTGTTGGCCACTATTTAACAAGCAGTTAATACAAAAAACGTGTAATAATTTACAGGAAGAAAAACACCAGATAATGAGATAATTATACTTATAGTTAAAAGCTACCACAGGAAGCACAAAGCATCAACCAAAACAAACAGGTACGTAAATATATTTTTTTTCATTGTCAAAGCGAACAAAATTCTTATTTCCCTACCTAGAAAATATGTATTAAATCTATAGGATACAAGAAGACACATAGGATGAATTTGAGTATTTAAGGTTTGGAGGTACAGAGGAATCACGACACTAGAGAAACTTTGTTATGTGCACATCTTACTCGCAACAATATTAAAAACTAATAGAAAGGTCTAAAACTTAAGGGTATATGGAATGGTCGTTCCGTAAGGTACTTGAACGTTAAATACGTTTGGATTTCGTTTAGAAGGCGTCACCAAACTTGACTTGAATAATAAACTCATTGGGCGCCAAGTATTTTGAATAGAAATTGTTAACAAAGATTAGCTGCGTGTAGCCTAGTAGCGCGGGGACTTTCCTTGCATACCAGAGGACTCAAATACCATCGCAATGGACTAAAAGATGGCCGAAGCGGCAATTAAAAACCGTCCGGGTTTTCAATCCAGTTCAATGTAGCCGAGGTCCTGGCATGGCACCTAATTGCTTACGGAAAGCGTTGTGTTAGGTTGATATCATGACGGGTATTAGCCATCTATGAACAGATACATTAAAAAAATATATCTAACATCTTGTCTACTGTTCAGAATTAGGAGAATTATGCAAATCTTTTAAAGTTAACTTTAATAAAAAATACCTAGTTACATCAGCAGCTTTATGGAGATATTAAAACGCATTCATAATTTCCCTATTGAAGCAAAATTTTAATTATAATAAATCCTTTTTTTTATGCAGAAGGTATAAAATCTAAGTAGCGGTTCAAATTTGCAGTACATCGGCCCTTATGTGAGGGTACAATTAATATTCAATACGCTCTACTAGTCTGAGCCGTGTCTTCTATTTCTTACATAAATACATCAATATTTGAACACCAGAAGGCTAACTCAGTACCCGTCGGAATTGGCACTGGATTCGACGACGAACCATTATTAGTTTTATCTTAATTAAATCTACCCGCATTCAATAAGGGTTCGTATCCAACGGAAACGAGTTATAATTAATAGGTTTAATGTGTCGAAGCAACAAGGAGAGAACTCAACAGTGACTAAAATCATTTGAAATATTATAACTTAACACTATAATGGAATTAACTTCGAAACTAGCACACGCTGCTGCGTCGAAGTAAGAAACCGGTTTGAGTAGTGTCACAGAGTGTCTTTAGTAAGTTCTTCGCTCCACTATATCTTGAATGCATCTATTTTGTGACGTTCGACATACCGATGTGTACATTGCACTTTTGCTTTGTCAATATTTTTGTTTTAACATAAATATTGCAAGCACGACACTAAAGTTCGCATTATATCGATATTTATAATGTTTCGAACTTTTGGAAAATCTTGCACAGGACTTTATTTTTCTTTATGGAATAGCGGTCGATAATTGTCTCCAAGCAACAAGGTCACATTATGGCTTTCTGGAGCAATAATAAACACTCGAAGTCATTCGAAGATATCGTGCATATGTAATACTTGTTTACTATC
Source organism: Incurvaria masculella (assembly GCA_946894095.1). Classification (NCBI taxonomy): domain Eukaryota; kingdom Metazoa; phylum Arthropoda; class Insecta; order Lepidoptera; family Incurvariidae; genus Incurvaria; species Incurvaria masculella. The sequence goes on along the minus strand of OX335650.1, from coordinate 1,363,958 downwards.
GTCCGACGCAGCACGTGTTCACCGGCACAAGCCTATAGCTATCTACATAGAGCCTTCGCAGTTGAGTCGCGTCGCGCTCAGTACCTCCTCGCCGCTCGCTACATGTACGCCGGCTTCATCTTGTAGGCGCGCTTCCAGATCTCGCACAGGCACACCGTCGAGTGGAACCGGTAGAATATCGCCAGCGGCATCGAGACGTGCGTTATGATCGTCCACGCCCAGAGTCCGTAGAAGCGGAACTGCACCGGGTGCGAGTCCGAGCGCGACTTCTCGAGCGTGTTGATAGCCCACATGGCGAGGTTCGTCACCAGCAGGAAGGTGACGATCTCGCGGCCCGGCTTCCGCCGCAGCTGCTCGGGCGTGCGCGCCGACCGCCGGCTCGCGTCCAGGATGAACATCGTCTGGCAGGTCGTCTGGATCAGCGACGAGAGCGCCGTCACGAGAACGAGGATCGTGTTCTTCTCGAACGTGAACTGACCGCCTATGATCGTGAACGTCCCGTAGATGAACATGCCGGTCTGCGCGCCGACCAGCAGGATGTTGTCGAGCTCGAGGTTCCTGTCGCCGTCGTACTTGAGGTTGCGGATCCGCACCATGCCGGCGAGGGCGGCGAAAGTGGTCATCGCGTAGAGCGCGAGCTCGCACGCGTTCACTTCGATTACAGCGAGGTTGCGGTACTCCAGCCGGGAGATGAAAACGAAGAAGAGAATGAGGGAGATGATAGTGAGAACGAGAACGAGAATGCCGAAGAAGAGACCCTTGTGGGCGCGCGCGCAGTCGACGCTGTAATGGTGTGGCGACTTTTTGTAGGCGAGACCCTCCAGGAGACGAGCTTCAGCGATGGCGGCGGCGACGTTCTTGGAGGGGAACTTGGAGATGTTCTTCCACATGACGTAGAGGATGGCGGCGCAGATGAGCGAGTACTCGATGGTGCAGGGGAACAGGAAAGGCGAGGCGTCCTGGACGAGGAGGCCCATGATGTTGGTGCGGCGACACTCGAAGATGTGGTGCGGGCCCTTGAGACCGCGCGGGACGCGAAGGTGCGCCGCTGCCGGATGGGATGCCTCCACCTCGTGGTCTGAGAAGGGAGTCTTGAAAGCTGGAAATAAACAACATATCGAAGTTAATTTTAAAGACAAATACGCCATACCAAAATATCATAAATATGAGGAAATGAAGAGGGTAATCATTGTTTGGTTCCATCTTAGTTCCCTTTTGTCATATTCGTTACAATTATTACGAGATAATTTACTACAGTAATGTCGGTATAATTGTCTTTTTTATTAAACGTAGAAACGTATGAAAAAAAAAAAAAAAGAACCCAATGTCTCTGAAGTAATGCATGTTTTACATTCGTGGATTCCAAAAACCAGTAAATAAAATAAATATATTTTACATAATTATTTTACAATAAATACATATCATAAGTACCTATACATTTATTAATGCGTTTGGAATGTACGGCAGGGGTATAATGACTTATCGAATTGGCAGTTCCGTCAAGACTGGCACGCCCGAAATGGGGTCGAATATCCCTCTGTAGACGGAAAGGGGGACCGGATTCCACCGCAAATTATTCCCCTGCCAGTACCGCAGATTAAATAATAGCCTACTGTATCGGAAACTGGTTTAACTCTTCACAACGAATTGACACATAAATTATGAAGTAGGACCTTCGGTTGCTGAAATTTTTTGGCTTTAAGCGTTTGTGTGCAAGTCGTGAAACTGAATTATGTAGCTGCAGTCTCACTTGCTGTCACCTCAGTTGCTTCCTTTCTTTAATACAAAATATGGCTTGTGTTGGTGTTTTTAGGGTTCCGTACCCAAAGGGTGAAAACGGAACCCTATTACTAAGCCTCCGCTGTCCGTCCGTCCGTCCGTCTGTCACAGGGCTGTATCTCATGAACCGTAATAGGTAGGCAGCTGAAATTTTTACAGAGTTTGTATTTATTTTGCAGCTAAAACAACAAATAGGTAACATTTAGAAATAATAAGAATACAATCCCCATACAAAAAACGTGATTTTTTTGTGTTAAATCTTGTTCGATGCTACGGAACCCTTCATGTGCGAGCCCGACTCGCACTTGGCCGGTTTTTAGTTATTCAATAGTCAAAACAATAGTCATCCTCGCCATATACTGCCTGCCTCGGTAGCCCAGTGGCGCGACGCCTTGCGATTCGATAAGCTTGGTACAGCACCTCTGAGAGCGGTTGTGTTCTGGATGGGTGACCATTTTCAACAATTGAGGCTACCCGCGGTTCAGATTCCACGTTAAACTGTTAGTCCTTACTTACAAGGTAGTAGGGTTAATCCCGCCGTGGTTGATACTATCGCATTGAATGAATGATGATCGAAGCGGCAATGAAAGTGGTCCATGTTTTACATCCATTTCAATGTAGCCGAGCAATAAATGTTTGAACTATTTTAGCATTACGGGCCATGTCATCCATTGATTCACAAAGGCAGAAGAGCTAAGGCACGGATTGAAACGATCAAAGGCAGGCGTCGATATCCTCGGAAGGCAGGAGACGCGCTTCAATGATCATTTCGAGATAGACTAGAGAATGTTGGACGGTATGTATCGTGTGGATTTGACGGCACCAAACTAATAAGTCACATCAAAGAAGGCAGGGTGGTAATTTGGTTTCGTAACAAACGAAATCCTCCATTGAAACATAGTTGCAAGCTAAGAGACTAACCCATTCGATTAAAACTCACTATGTTAATGGAAACCTAAAATCGAATATTACATATTTATACTTAAGTTACCCCGTAATACGTGAGAATGTGAGGGGTGGCTTGCGAATAAGAGCGTCTCGAGAAATTCATAAATATTATCTACCTATCCAAAAAGAAGAAAATGGGAAACAAAAGAAAAGAGAAATGAAAGCGCCCTCATAACGCTTCGTGTACTGGCTCGTTGTTCGCAAACGTTCGAGTGCGATACAAATTGGTAATACAATATTATCAAGGGGCGGAAGTCTGGGAGAAAAATGGAAGAAAATGTTTCGTCGATGTTACTAGACAGAGTTTTCGTTAGTGGAGAAGATTTGAAGACATTCTAAGCTCTCTCCAACTCTTAATATGTTTTTGTTTACCTGAGTATGCTCCCTGTCCCTATATACCATAGATATCATAATAGTAATCAGAACCAATCATCGTACAAAGAAATGTATCAAACTTTTGCAATCTAACCATAGACTACCTCTGCTGTGTTTTCTCCAATAATATGTTTATGTAACTGGACATGGATAGCTATAAAACTGTCGTAATATAAGCTGAATACACCACATGGGAACTAGGTGCCATGCCAGGACCTTCCTTATATTGCTCAACAACGTTGAACTATATGGAAACCGCGAACAATTTTCATATCCGCTTCGACCAACGTTCATTCAATGCGATGGGAAGTAAGGAAGAGGACGTAGAGTTTTACGTGTAACCCGAACCACGGCCAGCTTCAACGGTTGAAATGTTCACCCATCTAGAACCCAACCGCGCTCAGGGTTGCTTCACCAGGCTTATCGAACTGCAAGCCGTCGCACCGCTGGGCTACCAAGGCTGATTGAACTGAACTTTTAATTTTTTTTCATTTACCCGAGCATACTCGCTGTCCTACCGGAGATTTCATAATATTAATCAGAACTAATCAACATACAATTGCAATCTAAACATTGTTTAGCTCGGTTTTCTCAAACTATTAATTTGTTTTTTGTTTACCCGAGCATACTCTCTATTCCTACAGAATGTATTATAATAGTAATCAGAACCAATCAACATGCAAACAAATGAATCAAACTTTTGCAATCTAAACATTGATTAACCCTGCTAGGAGGTAATACCGTATTGAAGAATTTGGGGCGGTACCTATGTACGTGAGTTTTCCGGAGCTGTATGACCGAGTGTATATTTCGGCGCCAAGTGGTTGAGTAACGCCACTCAATTGCAGCCTAGGCCGTTCATTGTAATCGCCCCGGTTGGTAACATCCCATCCAATAAAAGATAGTCGAAACCTCAATGAGAATTGTCCGTGTTTTTGTCTATTTTAGCCGTATATAAAAATATACAAATAGAATACTACCCTGCTAGGCATATAGAAAATTTAAAGAAAATTCCTGCCATTGGCTTTAATAGGGGAGATTTTCTACGTTTTCTTCTAGTTACGTATTATTATCAGTGTGGGAAGACCACCCGCCAGGTGGGACGTGATTTGCTTAGACATACTGACTCAGTCGTGTTATCCCAAAACTCGCCAATACAAACACAAACTGAAAATCGACGTTATTGTCCACTCATTGCAATATATATTTTTTTATTTCAAAAAATTCAACCTGATCTCGTAGGTGAACCAAATTTTTTGATCGTCAAATGAAGTTACAGAAAATAACAATTCATGTAGAGAAGAGTCTGCTTTGTCCGGAAGTGTTGGCGCGGTATCGAGTCCGTTGTGTCGGCATGTGGTCCCGTGTTATAGTATCGATTGGCGAGGGCAGAGGGCGGAGGGGAGGGGTCGCGGGAGGAAGGGGGAGGGGTGTTGCAGTCACGCGCCAACTTCAGCTACAACTTGTCGGCAGATGCAGGGTTGTCAATAGCTGCCTGATCTGGCTGATGAATTTTTAGGGTTCCCTACCCAGAGGGCGCCAAGCCGAACCCTATTACTAAGTGTCCGCTGTCCGTCCGTCCATCCGTCAGTCTGTAGTGTGGCTGTATCTAATGAACCGTAATAGGTCGACAGCTGATATCTTGACAGAGTGTGTATTTCTGTTGCTGCTATGACGACAAATAGTAAAATCGCACTTAGCAGTTTTTTTTTAAATTTTAACTCACGATTTCACTTGCGCACATGCCGTCACATGGCATAATTTAATTTCACAGAATCAAAGTAGCGTCACAAAACGAATCCACACCAAAATCTCAAGGATCGTATTTATCAATTTAAAATGAAGAAAGTCCGGATGTTGAATAAGTGCATTTGTTCACGGATGCAAGCTTTTGTGTAGTAGGGTTACGTCCGCCTAGGTGGGTTAAAAATTTACCAAAAGATGGTCGACGCGGCAATGCAAAAATTGTCCGTGCTTTCCAAATAGTTCAATGTAGCTGTATTTAGAAGAAAACAAAGGTCCTGGCATTGTACCTTATAAATTCGGGAATGCGGTAAGATAGGTTATCATGGCAGTATTTGTGGCATCTATCAAAAATACCAAACCTGCTGTACACACCAGCGGGAAATTAAATCAAGCTTACTGGAAATAGATACAAATTGGCCAATAAATCCATAAACTTAATGCCAATGTGAATTATAAATATCTAAAGATAAATCATTCATTCGTTATTTACTTTTCGCAGGAAAAAGTTGCGTTGATACCTCGCAAGTCAGTGACTTTATATTTATGTTCAGTCCCACCTCTCATAAATAAAATATTGCGTTCCGCAAGGCAGTGCACTATCACCCGTTTTGTTCATATTATAAACCGAAAAAGGTTTTACGTTTTAGGAGTTAGCAACCCTGAACGCGACGGACAACGGTTGATGGAAGCAGCTTGGCCGCCGGGACGGGTCGCCAGTGACTCTCTACGTACAAATCACTTCAGAGACGCTGCACTGTCCCCTAAGCTAGAGCTTCCGCTCTCTGCCGCACGCTATATGCGGGCATTACACGCTGTGACTAATGGAATGCGTGGACATCCATTTCATGGGCGAAGAAGAATATGTTGACAGAGTTCCCTTTAGAATGTTAACCATAGGCTTAGAATGTAAAGACATACAGAGTCAACTGACGGATGAGACCAAAATCATTTAATACAAAATGTACTGAAATTTCTTATTTTACTAAAAAAAAATCGAAATCGCTGTGTAGCTTCTAAATGATGATCTGAAGTTATGTTTTAAGTTTTACGTTAGTTTTAAGTTTTAAAAGTTAAGAAATTTGATCGACGTAGAACACTGGTCACCCGTTATTTACCATTATAAAAGGGCTTTGTCCGGGTTTTTTACTTTCGTTCACTAAATAATCTATAAATTGACAGGTCACCATGCTTTCTTTAAGGAAAACTAGAGAAATCATAAAGATTTCACAAAAAAACATTTCACATTCCATGAGCGCGACTCCAATGTATTGATAACGACTTCAGAAGTGGTCTCATTGAGCAGATTTGTTCCATCTCCCTCTAACTCGCGGTAGTGATACTTAAGTTGACGTCTCACTCCCAAGCTTTGTTCGTCTTGTAAGCACAGCGCGCTATGCTGGGTCTATGATGTCAACGCTCCTTCACAAACAGGTTACAGTCTAGATGAGCACGTTATCCACACGCCAAGTTGGTTCTGTAGCACAGTCAAAGTTATTACCGAGTCTATGTGAGAGCCTGATGGTATGGTTCTCGGGGTTGTAGAAGGTGAGGATCTCATGCTTGGTCTCTTGGACGAGCACGTTGAGCCACACACTGAGGTTGGTGCCCACCATGTGCATTAGACCGAACCGCGCCACGATCTTGTGTTTGTACACCTTCATCTGCAATAAAGCGGCGACTTTACTTTAGATCGGAATTTTCTTTTTATTCTTAATTATTTCAATGGCAATCTTTTTTGGATTTTTAGACTTGTCAAATAAATAAAATCTCCATAAGCATATAACTTGAGAGCTTTGTTCTCGTGAACATTAAGCAAATGAGAAATATGTAGTATTTTTTAAACGATAAACAAAAATCAAATTAAGATTCAAACAAGATTATAGTTTTAACAACAACAAATATTCAATGTAAGACAATAATTTTGTGCATGGAGGCCACGCGCGATAAAAGTAAAACTTCTTGCTTATCATGAGTATAGTACGCATGTTATGTTATGTCTTTCCCCCCTCATTTCCTTCCCGTCGTTTTTCCTTTCCCCACTAGTATATTCGTTAGAGGGGAAACGCTGCTGTGGTTCTAGCACTAAAAAAATTTCCTTCTATGATCTCAATTTTGACCCCGCCAGCAAATAAGTTTCACTTCAAAGAAGTAAAAATGTGTAATGTATTCAAAGGACAGTAAACCCCAAATCATTTTATTTGAATAATGGTAAAACCTCTCACCTCATTGTTGAGGAATATGAAGTACATCTGGATGAAGATGAAGAGCATGCGAGTGGCGGGCGTGAGGGCGAGCAGCACGTTGTGGCAGTTGGTGTCCCGCTCCAGCTCCCAGTACTGCCCGAACTCCAAGCCTGAGTAGATCATGGAGCCTATGCCGAAGGCTGCAACGGCGATAACAAAATGCAACATTTTAATGGAATGACCAGAACTTATAAAAAGATCAATCAATCATTTGCACAAAGTAAGGAGATTATTTAAGGCACAAAGCAATACAACTCGTATTCCTTTGGAATTCTTAAAGCGTTGAGAGTACTTTCTGCCTCTGTATTTAACCAAATTATATCTCTCAGATTCTATCTTATGTCGGCTCAGAGTAGCTTTTGAAAATACTCTCAAGCCAACATGACTTTCGCTCCTCCATTTACGAATGTGCGTGTATTCCATCGCAATCTTTTCATGAGTGGAATCTCAATGAAAATAATTGTATTGTAGTTATTCTTTGAACTTTGTTCATATGCTCTAGATAGATCATTTTAAATTTACTCCCCGCCATAACAAAATGACTATCTATTATGAAAATCGATTGAGCACAAATCATACGTTTTCTAGTTCCGTTGGGAAACTAATGATCTGTCAGAGATTTTATCTCAGTTATTCCGCCCAATTTAGTATAAGTAATGAAATAGAATAATTAATTTACAAACACTCAAAGCGACTGGAAAAGGGTACTATCGCCTTAAACAACTTTTGACATATCTTTCTCTAAACAATATCCCGGCGTGTAGTATCTGTTCTTATCGCAAAAGAGAAAACCTGCTCCTGACGCCGCCGTATGAACAAATCATGCATATTATGGAAACCGATCGCGCGTCGTAATGAAATGAAATGAAATGAAATGAAATGAAATGAAATGAAATGAAAATATTCTTTATTGCTTACAACTGTTACATAGTATGCAAAGGCGAGCTTATTGCCAAAGGCAATCTCTAACAGCTAACCTTAATATTAGAAAATATATTAAGAGGTAGCAAGAAACAATAAATTACTTAAAACTAAGCACCATAATCACACTTAGAAAACATTAGATAACTTAAAACTATATAAACAGAAAATATTTGATTGATTTAATTGTTATAACATGTCAAGTACCAGGATTTTAATTTTACCTTAAAAATAGACAACGAAGCACTTTCCCTAATAGTAAGAGGCAATTGATTCCACAATCGTGCTGAGTGAACTGTAAAAGAACCCGAATAAGCAGTGGAAGAATGTGACGGAATAAGGAGCAGGAGATTATCTGCAGACCTAAGTGGTACACCATGAAAAGAGAGATATTTGAAGCGTTCTTTAAGATAAAGTGGGGATTTGGGATCATTTAAGATTAAGTAAAGAAGAGAGAGAACATGCATATTACGCCTCTGGCAAATATTAAGCCATTTTAGTTTTGCACGATAGGTGGATATATGATCAAACTTCCTCAAACCAAAGATATAACGAATTCCATAATTAAGCAAGCGATCTAGTTTGTCTAGAAGCTCCTCGTTTAGGTTAAGATTACAGATGTCACCATAGTCTAAAATAGGATGAATTAGCGACTGAACCAACTTGATTTTAGTTTCGATTGGTATGAGGCGATTGAGACGCCAGAGAGTGTGCATGGCTCCATATATTTTCCTGCAGACTTGACCCGTATGATAAACCCAAGACAGTGACTCGTCAAGGAAAATACCTAAATTTTTAACCCTTGAACTATAGGGTATAGTAATACCATTGTATAGGATAGGTGGGAGATTACTCTTATCAATCTTTGCCAAGAGCAAGAGAGTCACACAGTCCAAATATCCCAACCGCGAGCGATGTAAACACATAAACCATCCAATACTTCTTCGATTTGTTTGCGTGTGGCATGGCATGCACGTTTAAGTTGGATCGAAAATTGGAGACAGAGCACATTCTTATTTTTTGATATGAGGTTCATATATAACTGGCCTTTACATACATATATTTAAATTTATTTGCGCTTCTTTACCGATCTTTGTGGGAGCGAATATACCCTGCACAATCACAACTTGTTAGCGAGCTGCGCAGCCAATGTCGAAGTTAGACCGCGATGAAAATCAGGACTATGTAGTTAGCAAAATATTATGAAAATGGGATGGCATCCGCCAACAGACGATTTCCGGTCTTTTGAAAAAAGTTTGCTTCGTTTCAAATTTAAATCTCATCAGTCAGTAATTTAACTATTATATAGTAAATTACAAATAGTATTGTAATAATAATGCGTGGCGAGTTCCTTTGAGTTTTTAGCTTTCGCCGTCGAGACTTTCGGTCACCAGAAGCGATAACCTTCGCTTCAACATTAGGCAAACTTTTAAATGAAAGTTCCGGTGATCCCAGGTACGGGGCACATTTTGTCCGGCGAATAAGCCTCGAAATTCAAAGAGGTAACACCGCCAGTATTAAAGGTACTGCTGGAGTTTCGGCTCTTTTAGATGAAGTTTTTAATCTTTTTTTTATTTTATTCATCGAAAACTTGTTTTAGTAGAAGACCAGCTTCAACATATATATATGTTTCAAAAATGTTACGGCTTTTCACGCGGCAGGTAGAGATATTCTCCGACGTTTCGAGCTAATCAAATTCGAGTTGTCAAGGAGGCATCCGTCGCGCTCGTGCGCAGCACGTCTGCTGTCGCGTGAAAAGCCGTAACATTTTTCAAACATGTCTAACGACCGCGGTAACCTCAAAAGTATCATATATATGTTTCGTTTGAATTAGTAACCAACCTAGTTAATGACCCTTATGGAAAATCTTGTATTTTCTACCTAAAAAATTGTTCGTATTAGCCGCATTCGATTTATTTATGAGAACTAGAACATCATTCATCATTCATGTGGGAACATGAGATGTCTAGAACATCATTTAACCTAATTAATCCAACTTTTCCGTCAGTCTGTCTTGCCATCTGCATAACATAAGAACCGCTTACCTGATATTGATTCTATCTACCGTTTACAATAGGCTTACCATAATGCTAATTTACTTGAAGGGTGATCAGTGGGGTTTAATGTAAGAGAAAATACCGGCTATGTTCCGTCAGACTAAATCCGAATGGAAACGCATTTCTTTCGTTTTAAGATCAAATGATAGTATAAGACGAACCATTTTACAATCAGCATTGCCAAGAGAGAGAACCCTGCAATGAATGAGCAGCGTATTTTTTTCCAGACATACCTTGTCTCTTTAGTGTCCCTCGCCCGTCAGATAAATAAGTTACGAAGGGAGGTGGAGGCGTCATAACTTATTGTGTCAAATCAGCGAGCTTTATTTCTCATTAGGCCTTTTGTTGATGAAACTCTGAGATTTTCAAAGTAAAAGGCAGTTTGTCACGATGAGATACTGAATACTTCAATATTTAATTTTTAATTTAATTATTTGATTATGATTAATATTTTTCTCTAAATTATAGTCTAGTCTTTTTCGTCACGGTCGAAGATTTCACAGACAATTCAAAGAAAGTATTTGATCAGGATATCTATTTAGAGCAACCCGTCCACAAAAATATACCTAGGAAGAAATAGGCCATTTACATTTTGTACGATGCTGTCTAGCATTTTCTATCAAAGCTACAAGACAATGAAATATGAAACCTTTGTGCATACATTTATTATTTCCTATGAATCTTCCAAGTAATCCTCTTACATTGACGATATATATCTAGCTTGGTAGATAGATTCAAATAACAAAATATTCTCACATATTTTTCATTGCCATACCTCAAATATTCAATACGTCTCAGAATTCGTTACAATAGAAGATGGTATATACCGATGATGTTACTGATATACGGTCACTTTGTTCTTAAATTTGTTTTGAACAATATCCAGGATTACTTCTCTATTATTCGCTTTACGGTCACTAGGAATGATTTAAAGTTACACTGATGACATCAAAGAGTGTATAATCACTGCGTATTAAGAGTCGACACTGTCATACATTTGTGTACTGTCACCCCATACATTCACCAGAATGTATTAAACGTGTACTAACTGTCAGTCCAATCGATATAGCCGCCATTGCTGTCAGCACCCGTTTCATATAACGTTTTTTACTAAGAGAGTTGCACCAGACTGGATGACACCACGAAGCATGAGGGGTATGTCAGGGATTGGAGGAGCAGAGACGCATAGCCGATTGTGGCGCAACGCTATGTAGTTAATAAGGTGGATAATGTTCTCGAAAAAGTATAGAAAGTCCTGTCTGGAGCATCTGGACTGGGCTGCAACATCTCCAAAGATCCTACGTCTTTTGAGTGCTTTATTGAATCCAAGGCCAAAATTGCATCGCAGAAACTGGGGATCCTATACCGTTGCAGAAGGTTCTTTTTACCGGCACAACTACATCTTCCTAACAAATCACAGAGAGAAAAATCTCATAAAATTCTCATAATAAAAACTATTTTGTTGCTAATTCTGCTGTTTTTCGACCCACCGTTAGGAGTGACAACATTGCCATGCTCATCCCTATGTACCTACTTGCCTATTTACTCCACCTACTGCAGGTCTATTCCTGGCATTCAGTAATCAGTAATCAGGAACCCTGAGTCCAGAAAACCGCTTTTATAGTGATTTTCAAAGCGAGTATTCTACGGAAAACCTTGATTAATTAAAAAAACTATGCTCCGGAATATTTCCGCAAACCACTACAAAAGCGGTTTCCTTGACTCAGGATTCCTGATTCCTGATTACGGAATGCCAGGAATAGACCTGCAGGCTCCCGTAACTCCAAGCCAAGCGACACTGGAACTGAATGTAACAGGAGCCGCCGCCGTGCGCTGCCGCACCCCCGGCCTTAGCACCGCCACATAATTAAAGCCCGTTTCTCTTGTGCTAGCGCTTGCATGCAAGCTGCAACGGCTCGTAACCTAGTGGCACGGGGACTAGACTAGCATGCCAGAGGTCTGGGTTCAATTCCTCGCCCCGACATGCACCACTTTATTTCTCTTTCTTAGTTCGATAAGTGCATTTCGTCACGAATGCGAGCTGCTCCATGGTGCGAAATCCATGTAAAACTATAGGTCCTTTGGCGGTCATGCAGGTAAATTTAGAAACCCTTCAACTTTGAAGAGATGAAGGCCTCTCGCTGTGTTCCAACGCCTCTACCATGGAATATGCTCATCGGAGCTTCATAACGCTGTCCCTCCGTTCCATTTCTACCATCACTTAAGGGTCTGGTACTAGCCAAATCGCAAAGTTAGACGAGGCACCCCAAGTAAACTAACTAAGTCTGACGATTATAATGACACTTACAATATATGATTGCTTGTCTAGGAATCGGATGATTTTCGTTAATGTATGTTTCCTTTTTCTATACAAAATACATTGCGGAAACGGTGTCCATTTCCGAACTTTTTTGACTAAATGTAGAAATCTAAAAGCAAATGGAATTTTTTGTTTATGCATATATGCTGTTTTGCTTATATCTAGAAATCGAATGACTTTCAGATTTCTAATGAGAAAAATCAACTTTTTTTTATTTTTATTATTATTTAAATAAATGATGGAATAAAAAAATATTAACAATCCATTATCAGTCTGGAGTTCTATTTGGATTTGCTGAAGCGTTTCACTACATATTATTACATTTGTTAAAAAGTGCATTTGTATGGCGCGAGTAGTTGGTTAGTCCTAGCGCCTTAATGCAGAACAGCCAGGGAATAAACTAATTCAATGTCGATATTCCCAAAATAACAACCAACCGATCTTGTTGTTGTTTATCTATACGTTCTGTAAACTGTGCAATAGATTCCCTCTGCAAATAAAACAACCTTTTGCCAAAGCCTACCCGTGGGCCAATCACCGATCCCTTAGATTTGGTTAAGTGCCACACTGACAAATACAGCGTCAGGTCTCGTCGACGATCCCAAAGTATCCCAGAATTTCCGTAGTATCTCCGAATGGATGTAGGGTCTCTCTCTTTGTATTCTAACGTCTTTACCGTGGAGAATGCTCGTCGTAGCTGCATAACGCTCTCCCTCCAACCCCTTTCTACCTTCACTCAACGCGGAAAATGCACAAATTCACGGTCGACGTTCCAAAATAAGAACCCACCGATACTCTAGATCCTTCATCTGTAGGGTCGGAAAACAATGAAATGAACTTCATTCCGAGGTTTTCCCCCAAAGTACAACCTGAGACCCTTCAAACATGGTGCGAAGAATACCTGGCCGGCCAGCATGGTTTTCGCAGCCCCCCCTGTAAGTTCATAATTACATGGGCGTCGTCACGCACCTTAAGAGGTCTTGGCATACGCCATATGCCGCGCTCAACATAAAAAACAATGTAGTTGGCGTCAGCCTCTAAATGCATTTGCAAGTTGCATGCATGCATACTAATGTGATGACAAACTTGCGTGCAAGCCTGCATAATCGAAACTCGGCTGGATATGCCCCGCTGTTGTAGGCCGCAAAGCCTTCGCGGTGAGTCGCCGCCGCCGACCAGAACCCGACACTTGCGCGGCCATCTGCGGCTCGGCACCAGCTTGTTCGCGATGAAGCCTCCGTTTCGGAATTGAAAGGCTTTCGGCTCAATAATATGTCGGTATATCTGTCACTGACCGTGTAAAACGATAGCATTTCGTTAAGCTAGCTCCGGTAATCGGCTCCGCTCGGAGCAATGTCGATTTGGTCCATAATTTGGACGAACTATCGACTCGCTATCCCTCCCTACCGCTCCTACATGTCCGCTAATACCTCCACCCCGTCGACCGCTACAATTATTATTTTGTCACGCGGTAATTTTTATTTTGCGATAAATCCTAACATATTATTTTAATGTATAGTGTTAAGGCATATATATTATTAATTAAGAACTTCAAAAATATTTATCTAGAAATAGATTAAAAGTATATCGGTTATAACAGCTATGTTAATAGTAATATATAAATAATGATGAAAATAATACTAATGACTTAGATGAAAAAGGAATGGATAGGGGACTAAAAATTTTTTACGGTTCGTCAAAAGTACGCTCAGTCAGCTCATATGCTCTCAGTCTGTGTCAGACGTCAATCCATGCGCGTCGGTAGGGCAAGATTTCAAAATATCAACAAAATGTCATCTTGTGTGGTAGACAAATGTCGAAATAACACTAAGAGCAATGGAATCACATTCCATGTGTAAGTACAAGCATATTCAGTTTATTTTTAGTTTAGTTGACCTAGTTGTAAAGGCGCAAACAGGGTTGGCACAAGCAAACTTAAATTGTCAGTTAGATTTTTATTTTTGTTTTCATTTCAGTATTATAGTGAACTAAATTTTATTTTGAAACAAGTAGGGCGGCCACAAAACAATAGTCTACGTATAGTATGATTTTTTTATAATGTCATTGATGTTTTTATAATATGTCTTAGTTCTGAGGCTGTGATGAAAAGGTACATCCTTGAAAATGGTCAAAACTTTACATGCGACAGACAGCTCGTTTCCATTAAGATTAAAATTCTCAAGTCATTTCTTGGCTCAAACGTTCTTTTGTCATTGAATGAGCATTAATTTCTTCAACCTGCTACATTTAATCATAGACTCCATCTTATTCGGGCAATTATCGACAAATATGTAAATGTAAAACTTTATCATATACATAAAACCAATCCGGGGATTAAAGCCGCGACAAAACGACAAAAGCGTAATAAACTAAACCTATTTGAAGGAAATTAAAAAAAATGTAAACAGAAAGAACTTAGTGGCTTATCAAAATATCATCACATATTTACGGCAAACGGCAATAATTACCAACAGGTTTTACAAAAACTGGACTGACTATTATTTGGACTATTTTTTAGCATCTAAAACGCATTGAACGAATTTTTAAATGCATAAAATGCAAACATGGACAATTAAAGAATAATCAATATTATTTGTTTTGCAATGTTTGGGCCATACTTGCAATACATTAATGATTCCCTCTTTGTGTTTATTTTATTTTATTATTTCAATATTTACAAATTATGTATATTCGACTTTGCTAATTTATCCTTAATATCGATGATTTTTACTCAGAAAAACGATGGTTTAAAGAATTATTCCATTTTTTTTTTTTTTTTTTACAAACTCGCGAAAAGATTATTTGATGCCTCGTTAACTATACAATCATGGTACTACTTGCTCTGACCACTATCACTGAATAGGAACCTTGATATTTTATTGTAGAATAGAATATATTGTAATTTTTTTTGTGATAATTTTTGGCAACCCTGCCGTTTTCACTTTCATTTTTCATTTAGTTTTGACGCGCCATTCTGGTCAAAGGGCTTAGCATGCGCGCATCGTTGATGTGTCATGATGGATTAGGATGAATGTTGCACTATATCTACGACCAGACGTCACAAATGTCACCATCCCTTTTTCTCATGCTATAACTAATTCAGTTTGAGAAAATTGTTGTCTCATTTCATTCTTCCGTGATTAGATGAATCTATTTGTCACTTTTTCGCATGATACATTTCCGTATACCTTGGTCCTGCTCTATTACCCTTTACGTAGTAGAGTTTGGTGTGCATGTAAAAGTATAGGTGTGTGAGTTTTTTAAAAAATAGGATCGCTTTTGAACTATCGTCAGTATGGAGGTACCGTATCCATTCTTTTTGATCTAAGACTAATGATCATAAAATACTCAAAAGCATTAAATAAAACCAATCCCATCATTGTGATCAATCTAAATGAATTCGATGGATCTTATGAAAGTCTAGGCATTTTATGCAAACCTACAAATGTTCCTTATTTAGGGTTCCGTACCCAAAGGGTGAAAACGGAGCCCTATTGCTAAGACTCCGCTGTCTGTCCGACCGTCCGTCTGTCACAGGGCTGTATCTTAAGAACAGTAATAGGTAGGCTGCTGAAAGTTTCACAGAGTTTGTTTAAAACAAATAGGTAAAATACAAACATTATAAGTATTCAAAAAACTTAATTTTTTGGTGTTGATGGTACGGAAACCCTTCGTGTGCGAGTCCGACTCGCACTTGGCTGGTTTTTTTTATTTCGTAACTTTGCTATATAGTCCTAGAAAAAAAAAGATTCCGACGAATTGAGAACCCCCTCCCTTTTTTTGAAGTCGGTTAATAAAACCGAGTCACCGACTTTGTAATACTACATAGTGAAGCTCATAAACCCGAATATTAGGGCAGTAAACCGAGTGGGTGGGTTAGAAAGATATTGAGGGCGACTTATCGTCTGAGACGCTACGAATGAGACGTAACAAGTTGTAACGCCGGGACGCTACTCCATAAAGAAGAAAATAAAGCGTCACACAGACCCATCGAGAGATTCGGAATGGGAAAGGATATGGGGCAAAGTTATACGCAATAAAAACTTTTAGCTTCCACGGTGGTAACGTAAACACGATAGCTCGATTGTTTTTGATCGAATATGTAATATTCCGGGAGGTCACGTCATTTTTGGGCACGATCAGGTAAATCACTGAATATGGGCTCACAGGTTGGAAACCAACCCTCTTATGCCAAATATGTCGATCTGCATGCGACAAGTTGTTTCGTTAGCTAGATTGGCTATAGATAGACCATAGATGATCGTATGGACCTGCTGATAATATACTGTATGTCTGGACATATTGATACCTATTAATTATACAACAATAAAAAGTTGTTTTTTTAATTAAATACTTAAATATAGGTAAAGTCATATCTGTTACCTAAATCGCCTATAACTACGCAATGCAATCAACGATTTGTTTACTTTTGGTATTCCTAGGAAAGTATGTACTGATACTTTCATGCTGCATTATTTGCAGCATTTTACTTTATGATATGTTGTTTTGTATCGTTAAACACTTTTTAAGGCTTCTTATCTAGGTAACGCAACCACTTGACGAAGGCAAACCGACATTTAGCCGCAGAATGTTGTAGACTAGGAGGTCGCGACAGAAAATGTTAACGATAACGTAAATGGCTGAAACTGGGTTTACAGGCAAAAGAGCAACCCTCTGAAGCTAAATGTGTCAGTCTGTCCTATCGTCTGAGACGCTACGAATGAGACGTAACAAGTTGTAACGCCGGGACGCTACTCCATAAAGAAGAAAATAAAGCGTCACAGAGACCCATCGAGAGATTCGGAATGGGAAAGGATATGGGGCCAAGTTATACGCAATAAAAACTTTTAGCTTCCACGGTGGTAACGTAAACACGATAGCTCGATTGTTTTTGATCGAATATGTAATATTCCGGGAGGTCACGTCATTTTTGGGCACGATCAGGTAAATCACTGAATCTGGGCTCACAGGTAGGAAACCAACCTTCTAATGCCAAATATGTCGATCTGCATGCGCCAAGTTGTTTCGTTAGCTAGATTGGCTATAGATAGACCATAGATGATCGTATGGACCTGCTGATAATATACTGTATGTCTGGACATATTGATACCTATTAATTATACAACAATAAAAAGTTGTTTTTTTTATTAAATACTTAAGTATAGGTAAAGTCATATCTGTTACCTAAATCGCCTATAACTACGCAATGCAACCAACGATTTGTTCACTTTTGGTATTCCTAGGAAAGTATGTACTGATACTTTCATGCTGCATTATTTGCAGCATTTTACTTTATGATATGTTGTTTTGTGTCGTTAAACACTTTTTAAGGCTTCTTATCTAGGTAACGCAACCACTTGACGAAGGCAAACTGACATTTAGCCGCAGAATGTTGTAGACTAGGAGGTCGCGACAGAAAATGTTAACGATAACGTAAATGGCTGAAACTGGGTTTACAGGCAAAAGAGCAACCCTCTGAAGCTAAATGTGTCAGTCTGTCCTATCGTCTGAGACGCTACGAATGAGACGTAACAAGTTGTAACGCCGGGACGCTACTCCATAAAGAAGAAAATAAAGCGTCACAGAGACCCATCGAGAGATTCGGAATGGGAAAGGATATGGGGCCAAGTTATACGCAATAAAAACTTTTAGCTTCCACGGTGGTAACGTAAACACGATAGCTCGATTGTTTTTGATCGAATATGTAATATTCCGGGAGGTCACGTCATTTTTGGGCACGATCAGGTAAATCACTGAATCTGGGCTCACAGGTTGGAAACCAACCCTCTAATGCCAAATATGTCGATCTGCATACGCCAAGTTGTTTCGTTAGCTAGATTGGCTATAGATAGACCATAGATGATCGTATGGACCTGCTGATAATATACTGTATGTCTGGACATATTGATACCTATTAATTATACAACAATAAAAAGTTGTTTTTTTTATTAAATACTTAAGTATAGGTAAAGTCATATCTGTTACCTAAATCGCCTATAACTACGCAATGCAACCAACGATTTGTTCACTTTTGGTATTCCTAGGTAAGTATGTACTGATACTTTCATGCTGCATTATTTGCAGCATTTTACTTTATGATATGTTGTTTTGTATCGTTAAACACTTTTTAAGGCTTCTTATCTAGGTAACGCAACCACTTAACGAAGGCAAACCGACATTTAGCCGCAGAATGTTGTAGACTAGGAGGTCGCGACAGAAAATGTTAACGATAACGTAAATTGCTGAAACTGGGTTTACAGGCAAAAGACCAACCCTCTGAAGCTAAATGTGTCATTCTGCCTGTGCCAAGTGGTTGCGTTTCGCAGATAAGGCGCCTGAAAAAGTAGTTATGTTGACAAAAAATATATATGATAAGGTTAATTGCTGCAAATAACAAAGCATAAACGTATTAGTACATACTGGCTTAGCAATACTAAAACTTTACAAATCTTTGGATTCGTGATTACAGGCGATTTAGATTACAGGTATAACTTTACGTGTATTTAGGTATTTAAATAAAAAAACCGACTGATTGTTGTTGTATAATTAGTAGGTATCAATATTCTTAGACAATCAGTATACTCATCAGCAGGAAAATACCAACATCTATTTTATATAGCAAATCTAGAAAACGCAACCACATGGGGCAGGCAGACCGACATATTTAGCATCAGAGGGTTGGTCTCTAACATGTGAATCTAGATTGAGCCATTTACCTTATCGTGACCAAAATTGTCGTGACCTCCCGGAATATTGGTCATTATCCCGTGAACCCAGTTTCAGTTTTACGTAATTGATACCATGTTTGTACGTAATTTGTTGTGCGTAATTTTAGATAGAAATATAGAAAATATGTTACGTATAAAGACAAACCTTAGAATACGTACATCATAAGAATTTATTGTTTTTTTGTGTTTTTAGGGTTCCGTACCCAAAGGGTGCCAATTAAACCTTTTACTGAGCCTCCAGTGTCCGTCCGTCCCTCCGTCCGTCCGTCCGTCCGTCCGTCCGTCCGTCCGTCCGTCCGTCTGTCACAGGGCTATATCTAAGTAACCGTAACAGATAGACAGTTGAACATTTCACAGTGTGTGTATTTATTTTGCCGCTATAACAACAAATAGGTAAGATTAAAAAATAATTAGAATTTTATTCTAATTATTTTATATAAATAAAAAAAATAGTTTATACAAAAAACGTGATTTTTTTGTATTGATTATTTTACGATGGTACGGAACCCTTCGTGTGCGAGTCCGACTCGCACTTGGCTGGTTTTTGTAGAGACAGCACCTAAACTATAACATTTTAGCATATTTTAGTTAATGGGAACTTTGGAGCACTGTTTAACGGATCTAGACTCTGCAGGGTACAAAAATGTTAACACATTTCGAAACCATCATAAAAACGAGGTCGACATTTCTAAACCCTCAATGATTTCAACGAGTAACGCACATTAAATTCGATCTTACTTGCCGTCGACCTACCGTCGTCGGCCTGGCTCGGGCGAGTGTGGTTATCTCGGCTATTTCGGTCGGCGATCTGTTTTTCATCGAGGAAGCTGCATAGAGACCCGATAAACGTTAGTTACTTGTGTGCTGTGTGTATATCTGCCTATATCCCATAGCTTATCCCTTATGGAATTCAGTGAAAAGACCCACATCTGCGATTAATTCAAAGTTAGCTACGAGTTAATACAATAAGTTATATAAACCGATAATTAAAACATGTAATCTAAAACATAGCACACTTGAGAATTTACGAGTATAACCAATTTAAGATGATTCCAGTAAAGTGAGCACGAATACAAAGATTCATTACAAAAGTTGTGGTTAAGAATAATTAAATGTCATTTCATTTCAAATTCCGATAGCATAAAGTGTTTTAACATACTCTCGTATTCAGTAGGAAAAATCTATCAATGTTTCAATCTATCAATGTATTTTTTCCGAATCTGCAAACTTCGGACTTCCCGCCGCGGCGCCGTCCAATTTTAATCCAGCATTGAGAGAGTGATTAGATAAGTACATACTTGCAAATGGTTAGGTCGATTTCCACATAACATTGCAGAGCTGTTAAATCTATAAATTTTGTTTAATAACGTGCTATTTACCGTTCTCCACGGGGTTAGTAGCAACAAGTACGAAGTGGCTTTACTACGTACCAAATATGCATGAATTTTATTTAAAGTTCCAAAATACAATGGTAGTTTTGGTCAATGGTAATTGAATTGGTAATTGAATGGTAATTGTTATATAATAAAATTGAAAAAATGATATCATCTAATTGAGTTAATCCGTACTAAGCAAGTGCGTCGCTTTTTCCTAGGAATGTGATATGAATGCACCGTGAGCGACGACTTAATTAATGTATTACGATTTATTAATTGATTACGGGAGGAGGGACTGTAGGAGAATTCCAAATTATGAGTATACAGCAGGCGGCCAAATTGGAAGACGCAATACCCGCGAATGGTACCTATGTTTGGCTTGTTCGGGTCCAGCCTGGTATTCATAGAATAGTTCTTTATACATGTATATTTCTTTAATTGATTTGTCCTTGCTTTACGGTTGATTTTGCATGCATATTCGAACCCTCATACATAATTGTTTTTATTTGTAAAGACGAGACCGAGATTTATATAAACAGCGTGAAACCTAAATCGGCAAAAACTGATTACGGTTGTACAGTTTATTGAATTATTTTTATTTATGTTTATATTCAATAAGTATGTTTATCAGTGAGGTTTCTTTGCAGGTTCTTCCAACAAATTTAATCAAATCAGCGAATCAGTTGTGATGATTTTTAAAACAATGGTAATAAAATTGTCGGTCTGAAAACTAATTGTCCAGAGCCTACGAATAAACTAATTCGCATTCGAGAGCGCTAGCGAGATCATAAAATTGTAGTCGCCATTCTCATCGGGCGCTACCGAGGTTCGCTAATGAATATTGTATGTGTCACACGTTTCGCAAAATTGCTACACGGAGAGACGTCGGGGAAACGAATGGCTTTGAAGAAACGGTAGCCGTAAACGAGTTTCCCGGCAGCCCGCGCGGCGCTCGAGAAAACCGCGTCTTTGCGGGAAAATTCATTTAGCAGCGGTTCTAGCCCGCTGCCTCTTCACTTCTGCTTCTTTGAAGGTTTTCACACCAGGACCGCTTCGCTTCTGCCTTTAGACGAAACTATACCACACAACATTTGTCATAATAAAAAAAAAAAATTAAATTTTAATAATATTTCTATGTCTATTATAAATAATGATGTTGTGTTGTATTTTTTTTGTTCTATTGCGAATTTTATGTCTATGGACTTCAGGTCTGAAATAAAGAATTATTATTATTATTATAATAGATTAATATCTAGTTGTTTAGGCCTCTAAATTGTTGTAAAATGGCCTAACTCTGTCATCTTCGCTTTTTTTCATTAACACGGACAATTCTCATTGTCGATTCGACCATCGTTCATTCAATGCGATGGTATCATCCCCGGCGAGATTAACCCTACCTTCTAGTAAGTTTTACGTCGAATTCGAGCCACGGCCAGCCTCAACGGTTGAAAATGGTCACCCATCCGGAACCCAACCGCGCTCAAAGGTGCTTACCCAGCTTGTCAAATCGTAAGGCCTACCGAGGCTGACAGCTTGAGTTTGTTTTAATATTATTGTTCTTTTTGTGCCCTTTCTCAATTTATCAGAAAACAGCACGTCAAGGTTAAGTTAGGTTAGGTTAGGTTAGGATAGGTTAGGATAGGATAATGAAAAAAAATAAAACCGAAGACTTTAATTTTAGGGGCACATGCATGTAAATAGTCGTGTCTAAAGAGAGTTGATATCACTCACTCACTAAGAAAAAGATAGATGACGTTTTCACAAGGTAAATTTCTAATGACTTTATTATTTTTAAGAGGTGCGTCTTCGATTCAGAAAACAGTTTAAATTTTTCCGATTTTTAACACGCTTTTATTAGCTTGGGTTGTATCTATGTATGTATCTATGTAACGGAATCTTTGAACTTAATTTTCACCACTTTCCAGAAGTCTGATTAATTTGAAACTTTGCATACGTATCAAGGACCGATGACAATGCAATAATTTCATAACAGTTTCCCATTATCCTTATTAGGACCGCCAGGATAACACGCTTTTATTATTAGCTTGGGTTGTATGTAACTATGTATGTAATGGAATCTTTGAGATTAATTTTCACCATTTTCCAGAATTCTGATTAATTTGAAACTTTGCATACGTATCAAGGACCGATGACAATGCAATAATTTCATAACAGTTTCCCATTATCCTTATTAGGACCGCCAGGATAATTATTATTAGCTTGGGTTGTATGTAACTATGTATGTAATGGAATCTTTGAGATTAATTTTCACCATTTTCCAGAAGTCTGATTAATTTGAAACTTTGCATACGTATCAAGGACCGATGACAATGCAATAATTTCATAACAGTGTCCCATTATCCTTATTAGGACCGCCAGGATTTATAAATTCTTTTATAGATCCTCTGTAGTGGAGTAAAAGAGAGAGAGCTAGTTATTAAAAACACGCTTTTATATAAGCTTGGGTTGTATACATCTATGAATGTAATGGAATCTTTGAGATTAATTTTCACCAGTTTCCAGAAGTCTTTAATTTGAAACTTTGCATACGTATCAAGGACCGATGACAATGCAATAATTTCATAACAGTTTCCCATTAACCTTATTAGGACCGCCAGGATAATTATTATTATTAGCTTGGGTTGTATGTAACTATGAATGTAATGGAATCTTTGAGATTAATTTTCACCATTTTCCAGAAGTCTGATTAATTTGAAACTTTGCATACGTATCAAGGACCGATGACAATGCAATAATTTCATAACAGTATCCCATTATCCTTATTAGGACCGCCAGGATTTATAAATTATTTTATAGATCCTCTGTAGTTGAGTAAAAGAGAGAGAGCTAGTTATTAAAAACACGCTTTTATATAAGCTTGGGTTGTATACATCTATGAATGTAATGGAATCTTTGAGATTAATTTTCACCAGTTTCCAGAAGTCTTTAATTTGAAACTTTGCATACGTATCAAGGACCGATGACAATGCAATAATTTCATAACAGTTTCCCATTATCCTTATTAGGACCGCCAGGATAATTATTATTATTAGCTTGGGTTGTATGTAACTATGAATGTAATGGAATCTTTGAGATTAATTTTCACCATTTTCCAGAAGTCTGATTAATTTGAAACTTTGCATACGTATCAAGGACCGATGACAATGCAATAATTTCATAACAGTTTCCCATTATCCTTATTAGGACCGCCAGGATAATTATTATTATTAGCTTGGGTTGTATGTAACTATGAATGTAATGGAATCTTTGAGATTAATTTTCACCATTTTCCAGAAGTCTGATTAATTTGAAACTTTGCATACTTATCAAGGACCGATGACAATGCAATAATTTCATAACAGTATCCCATTATCCTTATTAGGACCGCCAGGATTAATAAATTCTTTTATAGATCCTCTGTAGTTGAGTAAAAGAGAGAGAGCTAGTTATTAAAAACACGCTTTTATATAAGCTTGGGTTGTATACATCTATGAATGTAATGGAATCTTTGAGATTAATTTTCACCAGTTTCCAGAAGTCTTTAATTTGAAACTTTGCATACGTATCAAGGACCGATGACAATGCAATAATTTCATAACAGTTTCCCATTATCCTTATTAGGACCGCCAGGATTAATACATTATTCTATAGATCCTCTGTAGTAATAATAACTAATTGATAAATCAAACTAAAAAATGAAAAATAAATAATAGTTTAAAAAAACTAAAAAAACACGCTTTTATAGCTAACCGAACCAAAAAATATAAAATAATTTTTAATTTTAAAGAGTTTATATCACAGTAGTAGAAGATCGAACAATCAATCAGAATTTATCACCTCAAAATAAAATTATAATAAAGTTTAAGTTATTAACAAAATAATTCAATTCAGCGGAAAAAGCGTGGGGTGCATTTTACTACTTTTCATAACCCTCCTCTCATAGATAGTTGCCAATAGAATGATTGTTACATTTACTTTATCAAGCACCCCACGCTTTTTACTCTGAATTGAATTATTTTGTTAATAACTTAAACTTTATTATAATTTTATTTTGAGGTGATAAATTCTGATTGATTGTTCGATCTTCTACTACTGTGATATAAACTCTTTAAAATTAAAAATTATTTTATATTTTTTGGTTCGGTTAGCTATAAAAGCGTGTTTTTTTAGTTTTTTTAAACTATTTTATTTCAGTCTACAAATGTTATGTTACATACTTATACAATTAAACTCGTATGTGCTTTGGTCCTTGGATTTCGCAAATTAAAAGGACTTAAAGCTTGAAAATAAAAAAGGAAAAAAACCGGCCAAGTGCGAGTCGGACTCGCACACGAAGGGTTCCGTACCATTGTACAAGATGTTTTGTATGGAGCCCCCCCTTTAATTTTTATTATATTAGAATTTTACCTATTTGTTGTTATAGCGGCAAAATAAATACATAATCTGTGAAAAATTCAGCTTCCTACCTGTTACGGTTCATGACATACAGCCCTGTGACGGACGGACGGACGGACGGACGGACGGACAGCGGAGGCTACGTAATAGGGTTCCGTTTTCACCCTGTGGGTACGGAACCCTAAAAACCAGGCGTCTTAGAAAACATTATCAGAATATTTATGCATTTTTGCTAGTTAAATAAATAAAAAAATCTGTTTATTCAGCGTAGATAAGTACCTGTAGATTGAGTTATACGTTTTTGGCCATAGAAATACTACATAGAAACATTCTTGGTCTTTCAAGTATACGGAATTCAATTACGACCTCTATTAACACTCGCATTGCATTTATTCAGACAGTTAGTTACAAAGAAAGAAAGTTTTATAGGGATATTACATTTATAGCTTTGAAATTATATATGGAATACATTTCAATTATTGATAGATAGAGCCATATGCATAATACTTGGAGCGTATAAGAAAATATGTTGATTTCAGCGTTGGGTTCTACGTGTGTGTTGCTGCACGGGCGACGACGCCACGGCGGCCATGTTTGTTTGAGGATAATTTCCGGACCAACCTCTCATCGCGGGCTCACTGATCGAATCAGCGCCCCATCGACTTGCCGCTTCCACACCACCACGACCCTGCCGCCGCTCATTTGACTGAAATCCGTGGTCTGGCTGGCACGAGTAATACGGTAGGTCTGAGAAGAAAACTGTGCGAGAGAAAATGTCCTTCTTACACACATTTAAATAACTTGCATTCATATGTTCGTTAATTTTCTACTGATACACTGCTTTTTAACCGACTTCAAAAAAGGAGGAGGTTCTCAATTCGTCTGTATGTTTTTTTTTATGTTTGTTACCTCATAACTTTCGCCTGCGTGAACCGATTTTGATGATTATTTTTTTTATTTGAAATCTGGTGCTTCCCATGTATTCCCATTTTAATTTGGTTTAGTTCTGACAATGATATCCATGAGAAAATCATAAAAGTCTTAAATTTGTATTAATTAGGTGCGCGAAAGATGGACGAAAAACTCAACCGATTTCGATGATTCTTTTTTTTTTGAAAGGACGTGTACACATTTGTTAGTGTACTTCAGATTCACTAAAAATAAACGAATAAAAAAAACTTTTAACAAAAAAAGTAACCGACTTCAAAGAAAAAGCACTAAAAAGTAAAAAAATAATTGGCATTTTTGTAGTTACGATTATTGTTATTTTTTGAGTCGGTGTCAGCCAAGGTATCCAAGGTTCTCCTGACTGGGGCACCGCGTGCCCGGCTGACCCCGACTCAAAAAATAACAATAATCGTAACTACAAAAATGCCAATTATTTTTTTTACTTTTTAGTGCTTTTTCTTTGAAGTCGGTTACTTTTTTAGGGTTCCATACCAAAAGGGTCACAAACGGAAATCTATTACTAAGCCTCTGATGTACGTCCGTCCGTCTGTCACAGGGCTGTATCTCTTTAAGGTGGCCCAACCCGCTCATCTCCCCATACAAAAGGGGAAAGAAGATCACGCCTATATTTCTTGTCAGAGATCCAAAATTTTGCTCAAAATAGCTTTATTTGATTGAACTAGATGTCTGATGACCATTGGCATTGTAAAATTGTGTTTGGTTTCCAAGTTATAACGTCCGAAAGTTCGGATTTTTCGCGCGTTTTATACAATAACTTTGGAGGTGGATTACGCAATGATAAAGTAAGAACATCTTAAAAAGATTAGTCATCAGACATAGCTTATTTAATCAAGATTTTTAATCTATTTGGTTTTTGTTAGATTTTTGACTACAGCGGTGGTGGTTTACTTTTAGCTATAAGTTGTTTTGAAATTAAAATCATACACTATGCACATTGTCTTTTTTGTAGACAGGTTGCATCTTCCTCATCACGGAGCCTGTCTTATTCTTAGAAACAGAGAAGGTCCCCGAGCGCAACAGCACGGTTTTGTACCGGGCCCGCGAATGAATTGAGGCCGCCGGGTTGGGCCACCTTAACCCTAATAGATAAAGAGCTGACATTTCCATAGAGCGTGTATTTCTGTTGCCGCTTTAACAATAAATAGTTACATAAAAACTAATCAAAGTGGTCCACCATACAAGTAACGTGATCCAAATCTTAGCCCTTCGTGTGCGAATCCGACTCTGTTTTTAATGTAACTGGACATGGATGGCTAATACCACACCCACCGGTATGATGTGAGCCCAACACAAAACATTTCCGGATAAAATGGGAGCCATGCCAGGACATCCCCTATATACGCGCGGCTACATTGAACTGGATGGAAAATATATAAAATTTTGTATATATTGATACCTTTCAACATTGGTTACAAATGGCGGGCTTAATGCCCAAGGGCATTCTCTACCTACCAACCTTTGGGATTTAGAGACAGATACTTGGTGGTGACAGAAATAATTTAGAGATTTTTAATTTAGATATATTTATAATGTTATTTCCTAAATAAATACCTACTATGTGTATAGGTAACATTTTGTGTTGGAAACTTTATATTACAACGGTATTATATCCAAAGCAGCGATCAAAAGCGATCATTATAATTATAACTTGTAGACCAGTGAAGTTTCTCTGCGGGACTATCTTCACTGAGTTAATCGAATCCGCGGATTAATCAAATTTCTGGTAAGTATAATTTTAAAATTATAATATATCCGTCCTTATTGTCCGCTGAAGAGGAAAGAAGAGAGATCTTAAAACCAAATTTTAATACTAACTTAAGATTGTGACTCGGAAATGAAAAATATGTAAATATATCTTATCAATTAAATGTAAGAGTATCAATTAAATGTAAGATTATTTACAAATACCTAATTTAAATCTTAAACAACATTTTGCTTTTAATCTATTTTATTTTTAGTAAAAACCGACGATGATACTTTGTGGCTCCTTCACCAGATATGTATTTGCTACGGATACTGATTTGATCCTAATTCAATCGAATGTGAGATTACATTTCCATTTCGTTGGTTATTGGTTACGTTCATTGGTTATAGGATTTTATTATTTATTATTATTATTACTTGCTTGAGAACCAATAAATACAATAAATAATTGATACTTTCTTACAATTTTCCGCTGTTCCGAAATGTTATTACCATCATTCCGAATGTGATATCGAATTACTCAGTCGTTTTCTCGGAAAGCTAAGTTAATGCGAGTCCGACTCTTACTGGCATCACATCTAGGCTGAGATAAATAGTCGTAACAGAAACTAAGGCTAACGAAAAGTAGTACTTTGTGACGTCAATTTACATTATTTTGAAATTTCGTCCATACAAAATGTGTCAAAGTGACGTCACAAATTACTACTTTGCGTTAGCATTAGTTTCGGTTACGACTATTTATATCAGCCCTAGAGTCATGGCTTTAGGCCAATACATCGCATTCCCAGAGGTTTTTTTTAGATCTATCTGAACATGTATCGCTAGGCTAATCTAGTTTCATGGTACTAGCCTAAGACAACACACAATTACATAAATAAGTACCATGGCTAGATCTTTATGTAGCCCTGTTATCACCACCTCCAGTTACCTGAAATCCGATGAGTAACTTTCGGTTGCATTGCATATTTACACGATGTAACCGAAAGGTAACTTTGGGATTTTTGTAGCTGGGGTTGGTGGATACTGGCGTTAATCGAATGGTACCAACCCGGACGGGATTAAGTAAGTGAGTAAGAGCATCTGTATGTTTTGTTGACTGTATCTTGCATGTGCATCTGTACGCTGTATGACTGTATGTACGTTGTGTTGACTGTATGCTTTGTTTTGTCATTACTAAATGTGTTTTTTTTTGGGTTAGTTGATATTTTATCTTTTTTTTTTTTATGTGACTGGACATGATGGCTAATACCACACCTTCTGTCATGGTATTAGCCCAACACACCACATGGGAACTAGGTGCCATGCCAGATGGAAAACACGGACAATTTTCATTGCCGCTTCGACCATCGTTCATTCAGTGCGATGGTACCAACCCGGGCGGGATTAACCCTACCACCTAGTAAGTAAGGAAGGGGACCTACAGTTTAACGTGGAATCCGAACCACGGCCAGCCTCTCTCAACGGTCTAATGGTCACCCATCCAAGACCAGACCGGACCCAGCGTTGCTTAACTTCGGAGAGCGATCGCCGAAGTGACGCGCCACTGGGCCACTGAGGCTGACAATTCTATCTAGATATTAAACTAGAAGTTTCACGTGAAATCTGAACATAAGCCAGCCTCTACAATCGAACGGTCACCCATCCATTGAAAACTCCTACATGTAAACACCCGCTACACTTTTAGTTCGCACAACAACTGCTAATTAAATTTTACACATAAGTAGGCACTTTACACTTCTGTAATCTGAAGTTGTACCTCTATTCAGTGATGAACCTGAGTCCCGAGTGGCCCACAGCCTCCACGTGCCCGTCTCCGTGGCACAATCTCTCATTAGGTACCGTCAAGGGCGCGCACGCAATGTCGCTGACTTGTGGAGTGGCTGCTGTGAATAAGCCGGGGCTTTCCATTGTGAAGAGGGCTGCCGTGCGAGTGTGGAAGGTACGCGCGGAGTGGGGTGTGAATGGCGTCGCAGGCTTTGACGCTGCCCCTTCAGTTTGTCGCCAGGAGTGTCGGATTTTGGAGATTATAATTAGGCAAATAGGTTTTATTTATGATACACACCACACTCACCGTCAAGCTCAAAAAACGACATTCCGAAGGAATTCGGTGCCATGACAAGACCTTCTCTTTATGAGCACGGCTACATTGAACTAGATGTAAAACACGGACAATTTTCCATTGCCGCTTCGATCAACTTTTCATCCAATGCGATACTACCCCTTCCCCTAATAGAGGTGACCTACCGTTTAATATGAATTCCGAACAATGGAACCGCTCCTATTCGTGACGAAATGCACTTATCTAAGCCCTAAAGAGAAATAATGTGGTGCGGGGATTTGAAACCAGACCTCTAGAACGGAAGGCAAGTCCACCCGCCCCTGAGCCACGAGCCAAACTTTGTACTTTGGGTATAAGTTGTACATACATATCTAACATATTTTATTAAATATTCATTAAAAATTTTTTATATATTAATACTTTATATATATAAATTCAAACGAGTTGGGGCTGAATAAAAAGTTTGCAAAAAGATTTGCTTCAACGCGTAGTTGGAATGTCACTTAGATATCATTTTGATGGCATGGCAGTGACAGCCAATCTGAGGCAAAAGCGGCGGAAATCGGAGTCTCGATTCGTCGAAGATCGAAGTGAACTCGATTATCGTGTTCAGAACTTCAGATATTGATGGTCTAGAGAGGTAACAAAACTCTATACCCCTAAATTGAAGGGTGAATTAAGACTTGATTGGTGCTCATAACCTCAAATAGTGTAAATGTCTTAAGATGAATACATCCAGGTGTGTTAATTAGAAAATAATTTTAATGTAATACAAAAGATTTACATGCAGTAAGTTAATTTTGACTTGAATCTATTGATAATTCTTAATTTCTATAAGAGATTCCAGTTGGGATATCGAAAAAAGATGACAAGAAAATTATTAATTTTAAAGCCAGGATTACACTAAAGGTTTTTAGAACCGACCAGTGCAAATGCCAATGAAAAATCTATTTTTAGGGTTCCGTACCCAAAGGGTGAAAACGGAACCCTATTACTAAGCCTCCGCTGTCCGTCCGTCCGTCCGTCCGTCCGTCCGTCCGTCTGTCACAGGGCTGTATCTTAGTAACCGTAAAAGATAGACAGCTGAGATTTTCACAGAGTGTGTATTTATTTTGCCGCTATAACAACAAATAGGTAAGATTAAAAAGTAATTAAAATTAAAGGGGGTACATACATAAAACGTGATTTTTTTTTACGATGGTACGGAACCCTTCGTGTGCGAGTCCGACTCGCACTTGGCTGGTTTTTTTATACATTTCAGTCTGTGGTAACCTGGAGAACTATTATATAACAATGGCGGCCACTTGAAGAGAAATTACTAGAATTCAACTAGAAGATTAATTAAGCCAGAGAAAATGTTTACTTCATTATTTATCGCGACGCATGTATTCAACAACATCGTTTTGCATGATGAAGCCCCATTCTGTGGATTTGTTTTAATATGCTTCAACTGATTAATTAAGCTTAAGCGTGGTCGTAACAATCTCACTGATGACCTGCGTGAGGGACGATCTTCAACGACGACAACTAAAGATTCGGACATGGTTAGCAAATTGGAAGTGCCAAGAACATGAACGTTTCAAAATGATTTGTACCAGACGGATACCCCTCATTTGAGCGAAGAATAATAATAGTATAGTACAAGGAAGGCGAATCGAATGCTGTATTTGATATATTCACAAGTGATAAAATGAATCCAAAATCAAAAGATTGCTTACTGTAGGTAGATCTTTATAAAAAAAGTACAGACGATTGCCTCATTTTTTTAAGCACAGTTCATTCCCCGACGGTCACGCTCGAAGAGAAAATTTCTCTGGACTGGTATATTAACAATTATTTCAACAACGACAATGTCTCAGTGCACTCTATGCCTCCGCCGGACATTCGAATGTTTAACTACAGCAGGTGTAGAGATCCCGGGAAATATATGAAATTGAAAGCATTGCCTTTAATAAACAAGTGTATTAAGTGACTACATGAGAAGAGGTCATAGATCCCAAAAGAATACTACTTCTCTCAGTGATTTCATCGAATGTGATGATGCATAGAAAGGAATGACTACTTCTAAAAATAACAGCAAGTTATTTCTTTAGTTCTCGAATGGATAATTAAGTGAAGCAACAAATTGACAATACACAAAAATATTGAACCTCATTTGCTAGCGTGATGAAAATAAATTATAGACAATCAGCAAGCCTTTTCCTGGAATTCCATAATCAGGAATCAGTAATCCTGAGTCTAGATAACGTAACGTAAAAAAAACTATGCTCCGGAATCTTTTCAGAAAGAAAATCGCTATAAAACCGCTTTACAAGCGGTTTTATACCCTTACATATGTCCTTAGATTTACACCGTCGCTGCACATTATCAGAATCCCTTATTCCTGATTATGGAATTCCAGTAATAGGTCTGCAGTACTTGTGTTCCTCGGATTCGACTTGATTATATTATAACTTGGACGCGATATCTGCCTTAAGGATGTTCCGACCCATGCAATGTTTTTTTTACACAGAACGCAAAAAGTATTGCACTTTAAGGCACGAATTCGTCAAAAATATTAAATATAGCCATAGCCGTTGCAGCGAAAACATATTCACAATTTCAGGTTTAATGGTTTCGTTGTAATTGCCAATTAGAAGTTTTACACCGTTAGATGGCGCTGTTAAATAAAAATCGTATTTGAATAAATTGTAACAAAACCAATAATCCTGAAATTGTGAAATGGTTTTCGCTGCAAGTAATATGACTATATTAAACTTTTATTATTAATTCGTGGCTTAAAGTGCAATACTTTTTGCGTTATGTGTGCAAACAACTTTATATGGGTCGGACCAGCCTCAACTCACGGGGACAGGACTGCTCGAACACAAGCAAACTTCACTAAAGACGCCAGTGGAGCATCCATTTGTGGCCACTACCTTTCGAAGCGCCGGCTTCGTATCGGAATACCAATAATTCAACGCATAAAGTTTCCGGACCGAATTTCTCGCCTTGCGGACTTAAATTCTCAGCACGTCCGCAGTCAAGCAGCGACGACGGCGCGCAGCCATGGTTAAATATTTAGAATTTATGGGGACAATTTAGGTGGCTTTACTGCCCGCGATTTTCCTCATAGTAAAAATGTATGTTTACGTTATTATGTATTTTAATCTCTTTGCAAATTCACCCATACCTAAGCGCTATTAATATTCGAAATTTACCCAATTTTCACCAAGTGCTGATTTTATTCCGGGAGGTCACGACATTTTTGGTCACGATAAGGTAAATGGCTGAATCTGGGTTTACAGGGTAGAGAGAGACCAACCCTCTCATGCTAAATATGTCGATTTGCCTGCGCCAAATGGTTGCGTTATCTAGATTGGCTATACAAAATAGATGTTGGTATGAACCTACTATTGAATATACAGATTATTTTGACAAATTGAAATATATTGGTCTCTATCATGTGAACCCATTTTCAGCCATTTACGTTATCGATACCATTTTTGTCGTGACCTCCTAGACTATTTGTTTTAATCGACACTTAAAGGGCCTCTATTACTAAAGTACTGATTATCTTGTACCAGTATCGATTGCAAGCTGTTAGGAAATGCCCCTAATACGTGGCAATTAAGCTAATAAAAAGGCCTTAAGTCCCTTAAGCAAAGAATGTTACAGAAAAGTAACGGACTTTTTCCCGTAGAGGGAAGATTGCGGTATTTAAGGTGGCCCAACCCGGCGGGCCTAACTCATTCGCGGGCTCGGTACAAAACCGTGCTGTTTCGCTCTGGGACCTTCTCTGTTTCAAAGAATAAGACAGGCTCCGTTATGAGGAAGATGCAACATGTCCACAAAAAAGACAATGTACATAGTGTATGATTTGGTAAGATTTACGAAA
This sequence comes from Incurvaria masculella, assembly GCA_946894095.1. Lineage (NCBI taxonomy): Eukaryota > Metazoa > Arthropoda > Insecta > Lepidoptera > Incurvariidae > Incurvaria > Incurvaria masculella. Next base: position 1,330,461 of record OX335650.1, on the reverse strand, counting down.
ATTTTCATTTCAAAACGACTTATAGCTAAAAGTAAACCACGACCGCTGTAGTAAAAAATCGAACAAAAACCAAATAGATCATAAATCTTGATTAAATAAGCTATGTCTGATGACTAATCTTTTTACGATGTTCTTACTTTATCATTGCGTAATCCACCTCCAAAGTTATTATATAAAACGCACGAAAAATTCGAACTTTCGGACCTTATAACTTAGAAACCAAACACAATTATACAATGCCAATGGTCATCAGACATCTAGTTCGATCAAATAAAGCTATTTTGAGCAAAATTTTGGATCTCTGACAAGAAATATGGGCGTGATCTTCTTTCCCCTTTTGTATGGGGAGATGAGCGGGATGGGCCACCTTAATGACAAACGGCACCATAAAAAAAATAAAGTTAAAGTAAAAAACATGTATTGAGTAATAATGTACATAATAGTGAATACTGTCCCCTGCACTAGTAGGTAGACTGTGCTGCAGAGAGCAGGGCGTGTATTTTTGGCATTCAGTCATTGCGGATTCAGTAGAGTTAACAGTAATGTCAAAGTGAATTCTTCTTCAGTTAACTCTACTGAATCCGCAATGACTGATGCCAAGAATACACGTCCAGACTGCATGTAGGTTTACTTCCTTTTTGAGAAGAAATACCCCCTCTCCTTACTGGGGCAATTGCACAGCTTTGTTATATCATTGAATATCCTGGTATATACCTTCTGTTATTGATCTTATCAGGATTTAATTTTGGGCCATTTAATCGAAAACCACGGCACGGTAATTTTCTTCATCTGTAAATTGCCTAACTTCTGTGGATCCGGCGTGGCTGCGTTGGGCTAAAAACCTTAACTGCTAAGGCATTAGCCATTCATGTCCATGTACACACAAAAACCTAATCATTTTATGAACATTAAACAGAATAGAGGATCTGATGTCCTGGTTGTTTGATCCTGCGACCCTCAGATTAAACCCTCGTCTGTGTCAGAAATTTCAAAATGTGTCTCAAGTTTCTAATTATTATACTGAAGTGGAGCCAGTCTACAATTCATAAAATTCGGCTCTATGTATATTTCGCAAGGAAATAGAAAAATCCGGAATTTAGCTAAATCACTAGTTTAGGTTAAAGAATATTTTATTTCTCAAAATAACATTACATTCACTTATATGAGAAAGATTAAAATAAGTATAATCAAGCGGTTATAATATAATTAATTCATAGTTAGAACCTCAAAATAAATATAAAGTATAGTAAGTCAATAGCAAAGTATTTTTTCACAGCTGTCTTGAAAATGTCATGTCAAGTGAAATAGTAGTTAGGTGATATAGACTAAAGTTAGATTTGTTTAGGTTAGGTTAGGTTTATTAGATTAGATTACTCTATTATGTTGGACTAGTAGGATATCATAATTAACTACTGCGAATGCCTCGGCGAATGATAAATTCCTATATTTGGCTTGATTGGGACTGCGATATATACATCTCATCTATCCCATTGTATACGACCTATACGTAAATACCCGATCAATACTGATCCTGATGCCGAATGATAAAAAACTCGTCATAAATCATTCCCGCCTCAATAACAATGGAATGTGAAGCGAAAGTACACACTCCACACACAACACGGTTGCGCGACTGTCATTTTTTCACAGAACAAAAAGAACGGGTAGAAGGAGTAAGTAGGCGGAAACAGCGTAGCCACTAGTACGCGGAGCTCGGCGCACTTCGTGATTCGCGCTCAGCAGTCGTGATTCGTCACTACTTCGGCGCTGTCGACCGCAACTACTGGACGATAAACTCGCGAAGCAAGAACGATGCCCTATTGTGCCATTTTGGAGTGCAAAAACGATAGCCGAACACACAATTTAACAAAAGGAGGCATATCATACCATCGATAAGTTTTATTTTATTTAATTTCGATTTAAATTCGAAAATGTATGCAAAATTTGACGAACACTTCAAAAGTCAAACAAAAATTTACTCTAATACCCACATTTTAAGGATTGGTTTGCATCAATCTCATACATTGTTCTCGAAATTTCTGTCATTCACGATTATTTTTATATTCTAAGGTGATGCCTCAGCTACTCAATAAGGGATGTGACACATCGAATCGACATGAGATATGTTACAGTGATGATTGGACATGGATGATTAATATAACAACAATTGTTATTAAATTAGGATATTACACCGCAAACTAGTCAGAAAACGAGTACTGGTTCATTACCGCACCGGCTGTATTTTATTGAATTTTATTGTACCAACCTAGGCTGGTTTCCGGTATATCACTTACCCCTGTTTTCACCACCTCCAGTTACCTGAAATCCGATAGTTAACTTTCGGCTACATGCAATATTTGTATGATGTAACTGAAAGATAACTTTGGGATTTTTGTAGCTGGAGGTGGTGGAACCGGGCGTTAGTAATTCGCATATAATTATGTATTATACCTACATTAAAAAAAAAAACAATGTAATCTGAAATCTGCACTCTCTCTGTTTCTGTTTGTATATTAATATAACGGAAACAATTATTAAATAATGAACTGAATCTTTCTTAATTAATGTTTAAAGGCTAGATTAAACTAACTGATTCTGAATGGTAAATAAATATATTGACTGACATCTAGTGGTTGGGGGCAAATGTTTGTGGTTGGCGATCGAACCTGGACACAAACTTTCACGAGAATCGGTTTAGAAATGCGACTTGTAGAGGAGAACAGCCGCATAGGCGGACAGCCGGTCGCCGGATATACGTAAGCATTTTTGCCCAAGCTGAAACGAGAAACTTCGCGCTTCGCTCGGTCAAAACGTTACGATATATTGTTTAATAAAATGTAGTACAAAATATATCGATACTCTGACGGATGACGTCACGATTTAGCCACATCCCTAATTGAGTAGCTCTCATGACTATGCAGTGCTGGGATTTTATCATATTTGTGCGATAAATGTACCGTCGGTACTATTTATTACCGTGACATTAAAACCTTTACATATATTATTATCAGTCCTAAGATACGAAAATTGTCACTTCGCTTCAAATAGAATCACATTTTGCAATATTTGAATGTTATTTCTTAGATATACAATGAATACTAAGGCCTAGTCTTCCAGTTCGGAAAATAGGACTGTAAATACTGATTATCACAATGAGGCTTTTTTGTTTATTAGGACTTACTTCGTCGTGGTACGATATTTTTAGTCATTTTATCTCAGATTATAATAATTTTCCAAATAATACGGTAATATTTTGTTAGCTTCGTCAAAACACTCCAACACTGTAAATGAGTAGCTTTGACATATTCGAGTAGCGCGTGGTTTTGTCGTGTGACGTAAATCACCTATAACAACGCAAATAGTAAGCAACTTTGCTGTATACACATAAGGTTACTTTATCCTTAAACTAAATTTTCATTTCCTGCATTTTATTTGTAGTTTAAGATTTGCTCCATGTAGATCAACTAGAGAACGTCATTACTACATGTTAAAAGTCGGTAATTAACAAATCAATCAGTTTTGAAATAAGGCCTAGTTTCGATTGCGTTTGAAAATTAAATACTTTATTTTGCTTCAATGATGTGTAGCCAACCAGAGGAACGATTTCAATGTGATCGAAAATAGGAGACAATCATGTTCGTGTGCGTAGAGTCACGGCGGTTTCCTTACAAACCCTCGTCTATGCTATTTCTATCCCTTCTTTGTTCTGTGCATTTTTTAATGCGCGATGCTGGCGTTTCGAATAATGGCGGCCAAGATGGTTTTCAAAATGGTGTCCATCTCCATCCAACTTAATTTTACATTAGGTACTTATTTCTTATTTTTTAGTGACTAGCGTGATGACATGTTTGTTTTTCTTTCCGAATTAATAAGCCCTATTACATTTTTATACGTAAAATGCGGTGATAGGTATATGTCTAGTTAATTAGTGTTAAATAGTCTTTTGTACGTTAATCATGTTTGTACCTGTTTGTGTTTCCAAATAAATAAAGATTCTGTGAAATATTCTTTAGATGAGTCGTATTCACTACGTATAATATTCACAACGTATAATCTTATTTTTTTCCAAAAAATTAAAACCATGCATATCGTATAATAGTCACAACGTATAATGTTATACGTTGTGCATGAATAAAGTTTAAAAATAAAATCAACTCTTTGCATCATGCAGAACGTATAATAGTCACAACGTATAATATTCCTAACATGAATTCACAAAAAAAGAAAACCATGCAGAACGTATAATATGCCAAGAAGCACTGCATAAAGCGCCCTAATTGCTACGAATCGATATTTGCTACAATTTCGAGAGGCCACCTTACGCTAATTGAGACGGTCGAAACGTCACGTGCGAGTATACGCTTTAATTGTATAACGATAAGTATGAAATAATTTTGGATTATATGATATGCATGGTTTTCTTTTTTTGTTAAATAAAGATCATAACATTATACGTTGTGACTATTATACGTTATGCATGGAGAAATAAGTAATTTTATGTTTTGGACTTCTTCATGCACTACGTATAAGATTATACGATCTGCCGATTATACGTTGTGCATGGTTTTAAAATTTTGTTAAAATATGACATTATACGATCTGCATATTAGACGTTCTGCCGTTCCCCCCTTCAGATTACGTATTATATTTAGTGGCAAAAATGATGTATCATGTAAATATTTTTTTTATGCATGTTGTGTTCACTACCAGTGGAGTGTGCCCATTTTTTTAAATGACGTTTGTGATTCTCATGTATCCTGTGTACTACTCTGTTTGTGAACCTATTCATAAATAAATATAAAAATAAAAAAATACATAAATAAATGGTAAGTGATGTCACATTTTTCATTATGGTGGCACCGATCTATGGTCTGAGAATGATATCCTATATGTATATTTAATTCACGGCAGCACAAACGGTTAGCAGTGGTCGCTTACTAAACTCGTGTTACGGTATTGTCGGTTACAATGGGGATAGTTGCGTTGTATAGCCTCTGAGCTGTCATAGTGCTGCGTGCGCGCAACGAGCACGTATTCGACTCTGAGGAGCGCGCCGCGCAACGTCGCCAATACCTCCGCCTTTTTATACTGACCTACTGCTCCCATGCGCAGATAAAAGCTGCAGCAGTGGTGCGTGCGCGCGGCGAGCGCGAACCCGAGCGAGAGGCGCTTGGCGAGCGCGTGCGAGTGCGCGAGCGTGGGCGGCGTGGCGGTCGCGCTCGCGCTCGTTCGTGACGAGCACGAATCCGACTCGGAGGAGGGCCGCCGCGCACCGTCGCCAATACCTCCGCCTTTTTATACTGACCTGCTGCTCCCATGCGCAGATAAAAGCTGCAGCAGTGGTGCGTGCGCGCGGCGAGCGCGAACCCGAGCGAGTGGCGCTTGGCGAGCGCGTGCGAGTGCGCGAGCGTGGGCGGCGTGGCGGTCGCGCTCGCGCTCGTTCGTGACGAGCACGAATCCGACTCGGAGGAGGGCCGCCGCGCACCGTCGCCAATACCTCCGCCTTTTTATACTGACCTGCTGCTCCCATGCGCAGATAAAAGCTGCAGCAGTGGTGCGTGCGCGCGGCGAGCGCGAACCCGAGCGAGTGGCGCTTGGCGAGCGCGTGCGAGTGCGCGAGCGTGGGCGGCGTGGCGGTCGCGCTCGCGCTCGTTCGTGACGAGCACGAATCCGACTCGGAGGAGGGCCGCCGCGCACCGTCGCCAATACCTCCGCCTTTTTATACTGACCTACTGCTCCCATGCGCAGATAAAAGCTGCAGCAGTGGTGCGTGCGCGCGGCGAGCGCGAACCCGAGCGAGAGGCGCTTGGCGAGCGCGTGCGAGTGCGCGAGCGTGGGCGGCGTGGCGGTCGCGCTCGCGCTCGTTCGTGACGAGCACGAATCCGACTCGGAGGAGGGCCGCCGCGCACCGTCGCCAATACCTCCGCCTTTTTATACTGACCTACTGCTCCCATGCGCAGATAAAAGCTGCAGTAGTGGTGCGTGCGCGCGGCGAGCGCGAACCCGAGCGAGAGGCGCTTGGCGAGCGCGTGCGAGTGCGCGAGCGTGGGCGGCGTGGCGGTCGCGCTCGCGCTCGTTCGTGACGAGCACGAATCCGACTCGGAGGAGGGCCGCCGCGCACCGTCGCCAATACCTCCGCCTTTTTATACTGACCTACTGCTCCCATGCGCAGATAAAAGCTGCAGTAGTGGTGCGTGCGCGCGGCGAGCGCGAACCCGAGCGAGTGGCGCTTGGCGAGCGCGTGCGAGTGCGCGAGCGTGGGCGGCGTGGCGGTCGCGCTCGCGCTCGTTCGTGACGAGCACGAATCCGACTCGGAGGAGGGCCGCCGCGCACCGTCGCCAATACCTCCGCCTTTTTATACTGACCTACTGCTCCCATGCGCAGATAAAAGCTGCAGTAGTGGTGCGTGCGCGCGGCGAGCGCGAACCCGAGCGAGTGGCGCTTGGCGAGCGCGTGCGAGTGCGCGAGCGTGGGCGGCGTGGCGGTCGCGCTCGCGCTCGTTCGTGACGAGCACGAATCCGACTCGGAGGAGGGCCGCCGCGCACCGTCGCCAATACCTCCGCCTTTTTATACTGACCTACTGCTCCCATGCGCAGATAAAAGCTGCAGCAGTGGTGCGTGCGCGCGGCGAGCGCGAACCCGAGCGAGTGGCGCTTGGCGAGCGCGTGCGAGTGCGCGAGCGTGGGCGGCGTGGCGGTCGCGCTCGCGCTCGTTCGTGACGAGCACGAATCCGACTCGGAGGAGGGCCGCCGCGCACCGTCGCCAATACCTCCGCCTTTTTATACTGACCTACTGCTCCCATGCGCAGATAAAAGCTGCAGCAGTGGTGCGTGCGCGCGGCGAGCGCGAACCCGAGCGAGAGGCGCTTGGCGAGCGCGTGCGAGTGCGCGAGCGTGGGCGGCGTGGCGGTCGCGCTCGCGCTCGTTCGTGACGAGCACGAATCCGACTCAGAGGAGGGCCGCCGCGCACCGTCGCCAATACCTCCGCCTTTTTATACTGACCTACTGCTCCCATGCGCAGATAAAAGCTGCAGTAGTGGTGCGTGCGCGCGGCGAGCGCGAACCCGAGCGGGAGGCGCTTGGCGAGCGCGTGCGAGTGCGCGAGCGTGGGCGGCGTGGCGGTCGCGCTCGCGCTCGTTCGTGACGAGCACGAATCCGACTCGGAGGAGGGCCGCCGCGCACCGTCGCCAATACCTCCGCCTTTTTATACTGACCTACTGCTCCCATGCGCAGATAAAAGCTGCAGTAGTGGTGCGTGCGCGCGGCGAGCGCGAACCCGAGCGAGTGGCGCTTGGCGAGCGCGTGCGAGTGCGCGAGCGTGGGCGGCGTGGCGGTCGCGCTCGCGCTCGTTCGTGACGAGCACGAATCCGACTCGGAGGAGGGCCGCCGCGCACCGTCGCCAATACCTCCGCCTTTTTATACTGACCTACTGCTCCCATGCGCAGATAAAAGCTGCAGCAGTGGTGCGTGCGCGCGGCGAGCGCGAACCCGAGCGAGAGGCGCTTGGCGAGCGCGTGCGAGTGCGCGAGCGTGGGCGGCGTGGCGGTCGCGCTCGCGCTCGTTCGTGACGAGCACGAATCCGACTCGGAGGAGGGCCGCCGCGCACCGTCGCCAATACCTCCGCCTTTTTATACTGACCTACTGCTCCCATGCGCAGATAAAAGCTGCAGTAGTGGTGCGTGCGCGCGGCGAGCGCGAACCCGAGCGAGTGGCGCTTGGCGAGCGCGTGCGAGTGCGCGAGCGTGGGCGGCGTGGCGGTCGCGCTCGCGCTCGTTCGTGACGAGCACGAATCCGACTCGGAGGAGGGCCGCCGCGCACCGTCGCCAATACCTCCGCCTTTTTATACTGACCTACTGCTCCCATGCGCAGATAAAAGCTGCAGTAGTGGTGCGTGCGCGCGGCGAGCGCGAACCCGAGCGAGTGGCGCTTGGCGAGCGCGTGCGAGTGCGCGAGCGTGGGCGGCGTGGCGGTCGCGCTCGCGCTCGTTCGTGACGAGCACGAATCCGACTCGGAGGAGGGCCGCCGCGCACCGTCGCCAATACCTCCGCCTTTTTATACTGACCTGCTGCTCCCATGCGCAGATAAAAGCTGCAGCAGTGGTGCGTGCGCGCGGCGAGCGCGAACCCGAGCGAGTGGCGCTTGGCGAGCGCGTGCGAGTGCGCGAGCGTGGGCGGCGTGGCGGTCGCGCTCGCGCTCGTTCGTGACGAGCACGAATCCGACTCGGAGGAGGGCCGCCGCGCACCGTCGCCAATACCTCCGCCTTTTTATACTGACCTACTGCTCCCATGCGCAGATAAAAGCTGCAGCAGTGGTGCGTGCGCGCGGCGAGCGCGAACCCGAGCGAGAGGCGCTTGGCGAGCGCGTGCGAGTGCGCGAGCGTGGGCGGCGTGGCGGTCGCGCTCGCGCTCGTTCGTGACGAGCACGAATCCGACTCGGAGGAGGGCCGCCGCGCACCGTCGCCAATACCTCCGCCTTTTTATACTGACCTACTGCTCCCATGCGCAGATAAAAGCTGCAGTAGTGGTGCGTGCGCGCGGCGAGCGCGAACCCGAGCGAGAGGCGCTTGGCGAGCGCGTGCGAGTGCGCGAGCGTGGGCGGCGTGGCGGTCGCGCTCGCGCTCGTTCGTGACGAGCACGAATCCGACTCGGAGGAGGGCCGCCGCGCACCGTCGCCAATACCTCCGCCTTTTTATACTGACCTACTGCTCCCATGCGCAGATAAAAGCTGCAGTAGTGGTGCGTGCGCGCGGCGAGCGCGAACCCGAGCGAGTGGCGCTTGGCGAGCGCGTGCGAGTGCGCGAGCGTGGGCGGCGTGGCGGTCGCGCTCGCGCTCGTTCGTGACGAGCACGAATCCGACTCGGAGGAGGGCCGCCGCGCACCGTCGCCAATACCTCCGCCTTTTTATACTGACCTACTGCTCCCATGCGCAGATAAAAGCTGCAGTAGTGGTGCGTGCGCGCGGCGAGCGCGAACCCGAGCGAGTGGCGCTTGGCGAGCGCGTGCGAGTGCGCGAGCGTGGGCGGCGTGGCGGTCGCGCTCGCGCTCGTTCGTGACGAGCACGAATCCGACTCGGAGGAGGGCCGCCGCGCACCGTCGCCAATACCTCCGCCTTTTTATACTGACCTGCTGCTCCCATGCGCAGATAAAAGCTGCAGTAGTGGTGCGTGCGCGCGGCGAGCGCGAACCCGAGCGAGAGGCGCTTGGCGAGCGCGTGCGAGTGCGCGAGCGTGGGCGGCGTGGCGGTCGCGCTCGCGCTCGTTCGTGACGAGCACGAATCCGACTCGGAGGAGGGCCGCCGCGCACGGTCGCCAATACCTTCGCCTTTTTATACTGACCTACTGCTCCCATGCGCAGATAAAAGCTGCCGTAGTGGTGCGTGCGCGCGGCGAGCGCGAACCCGAGCGAGAGGCGCTTGGCGAGCGCGTGCGAGTGCGCGAGCGTGGGCGGCGTGGCGGTCGCGCTCGCGCTCGCGCTCGCTTGCGACGAGCACGAATCTGACTCGGAGGAGCTCGCAGCCGCTGACGCCGCCGCCTCCGCCGCTTCTGTAGAACAAAAAATCGTAAATTCCTATGGATTATGAAAAAAAAATCCTTGGAATGGTAAGGGATTTTAGAGATGTTGGTTTGAACTCCAGTGAGTTCCCCAGACTTCCATACAAATTCAGAAATAAAATACATTATAGAAGAAATGATGCGTTACAATAACCTCCATGGGTCCATTCAGGTAAGCGTGAGTTCGAGTTCGGGAGTGAGTTAACCTAAAAATAGCTGGGAAATTTATTATTATTTCAATAACGGAACTGTTTTTTATACTTCCAACATTTTTATGGGACAGACCAGATTTTTACCCAAACTATAATGATGTTCAAGAAGTGTGGAAACATTTACTATTTAAAAAAGTGAGTTAATATTTAGTGACGAATTCGAACTCACTCTTACCCTGAATGGACGCCCAGTAATGTTATTCTTCATTGTTACACGAGTTTAAAGTGTGGTAGTTCGGAATTTAATTAATTTTACTTTCTTTATGTAAATCTTAATCACACACAACGCCACCCCTTCGTCCGTTCTCTATAGATCCAACGAATCTTATAAATCCTTTAAATGTATGGTATGTAAACTGTGGAACTGTGGTATTTCGCCCTAAGTACGTCCTGGGGTATTTCAAACATGACGTGAAGAAGCACCTGGCATGGCTTTAGCAGCTCCTGTGCCAGTTCTAAAGTCACTGGGCGTCCCTCGTCGGGCGCTTCTTAATTTTTCAGTTTTTTAATGTATCGATTTTACATCTCGTAAAAACTCCTGCATCTTTTTTGATAGCTGCACAATTCTTCAAACCCTACAATAGGACACATCTGCATTTGTCTTTCCGACCATTTCTCTTGTGTTTGTCCGCTTGTAACTATTTAATAAGGTTTGTGTATGCATAGTCTAATTCTTATCGATTATATGCTTCTTACAATGACGCTCAGTTAACATGCGTTGAGCAGTGGGGTTAAAAACGAGAGAAGTCGGTCAATAACGGATCTTTTCTCATCGGATTTTAACGCGGGTGAACCTACCGGTATTTACTAGCTTTCAATAGTTTTACGATATAGTCGTCTGAAATGGTCGTGTACACAAACTGACTCATTATGAAGGGCATTGAATCATGAGTGCCAGTTGGTGACACGGGAGAAGCTTACATATATTAGTCATCAAGCTCAATATATCCTATTAATATAGAATTCGGCGATGGTGAGGCAGGGAATACCGCAAATTCCTCTGTTACTAGCAAGATCTCCATGTTACTGAGTCATGCTTATTTTTACGAAACGTCGCGTCGGGTTAAAATTATTTATTTCGTAGTCGATTGTAAGATTTTTTAGGGAGCAGCCAAAACTGCAGTAATTTGAATAGGGGTGTTGCAACGGCCACTACATAAATTTCGGCAGCGTGATTCGCATGTTTTTTCCAGGCAAAAAAGTATAAAAGAAAACATTATCTAAAGTGTCTAGTTGCCGAGACATTAATTTTTGAAATTTATCTTTTCGTCTAGCGTAATTTGACTGGATGTTGTTACCGTGCATAAGGATGGTATTGGCATGAAACCTAGATCCCACGTGGCATGTCAGGCTAATGTCATGACAGTAGGTATGATATTAGCTATCCATGTCCAATTACATGCAACGTTATCACGTTCTTACGGAACGTTAGATTATTTTTGTAGATGAAGCGAAAGAGGTGTGCTGGGATCGTACCGTATCTCTTCCTACCCCTCCGGAAAAACGGCGTGAACGTATGTATGTATGTTCAATTTAAAAGCACTTAGCCGGACCGATTTGTTACGGAACCCTTAGGTGGGCGAATTCTCATTTGGCCATTTTTAACCGACTTCATTTATGCAACTCTCGTTCAGCCATCGGCGAGTCGTTTGTTCACGTGGCGGTCGAGCGTTCCACCGCAGCGACGCTTTTCCTTTTTCCTCGGTTTTCACGCGCAATTTAAATTGCAAATTGAGGACCGCAGTGAAGGGAGGGAAGGTGGTTTTGATAAATGAGAAGCTGAGTACACTCAGGCAGGTGCCTACGACTGATTTAGTATTAGGGAGAGGTGATTTTTGCAGGAATATGCGTATGTGAGGTTACAGGCTTATGACTATATGAAGGAAAACATTCAACTAGGATATAGCGAAATCCGATACTGTACACTGGAAGACCGTAAGTGTTAATCATCATTATGTGCGGTGACGGTGTAGATTTAAAAACGAATCAAATTCGAGTCTGGTATAAATTTAATTTAGATTTTTTCTGAGATATCAATATACAGGTAGTTCTTTTGAATGCGCATACCAGTGCAAGAGGTTATGCTGCAGACAAAAATAAGCAGCTAGCTATAAAAAAATTCGAAACCTCAAAAAAAAAGCTAAGTTTCTTACAAGTATCGCGTTTAATGGTTTCTTTAATTTTGCGCCGTTGTGGAAGAAATCCTGGGCATAGATATTAACGGATGGTTTATATTGCCCAATTTTTATCATATCAACCAATTATAAGACGACTAGGCGGTGGCGGAAGACCAGCGGCTGGAGGGACCCGCCCATCCAGGACTTTGCTGAGCCATAGCCTTTGTACGAATTACATAGGTATTAGCACCATATATTTTTTTCCCTCAAAGCTGTATGTGACCTGTAAGAATGTGTAATTTCGTAAATAAATTATTATTATTAATAATAATATTATTATTACACCCACCACACCGTATTTTCAAAGGATTCCTTTCATGCCAGGTTTGACGGATAATTTCTCTTTATTTCTATTCTAAATATGTGAGCGGGCTGCACCCTACCGCCTAAGTAAATATGTGTGATGTGTGCGCTCCAGCTCCAACAAATAATAAAAGTTGACCGACTTAATTTCTTCTCCTGCATGTCCAAGCGACTAAGGATTCGTAGTTTGGATTTCTTAAAGTCCTATTCCCGGGTTTGTACCATCGCATTGAAGCCATTCACCTCCATGGTTGAAGCATGTTCGAAGCTGAATTTTTTTATTTTATTTTATTCGGGAAATATACAGTTTTACAAATAAACATAGAAAAGAGCATAAAGAAAATGACATAGAACCAATGAAATTTCCACATTAAAATAATATCATATAAAGATGGCGTTCAACATAAGACAGAAACAAACACTAAATTATGCATCAAATATGAAAAAAATATAAACATATATAAACAAAGAAGAAAAAAAATCCTTAGTGCTTAATATATTTCACAACATCAGTTAAACATAGTTTTCTTTTTTTTCGCCATGACGCGTGTTTTCCATTGAGTTCAATGAAGCCGTGAAATTCGAGGAAAGTCCTGGCATAGCACCTAGTTCGCTGTGGGGTTTTGGGGCTAATATCACGACAGTGGGTGTGGTATTTGTCAGCACCGTCTTGGAACCATGAAGTCAGCATTTAAGTTTTGAAAGTTTTTTCGGTACGTTCTCCAAGGCCACCCGGGCACGAGACTTTCGCTCACTCATACTCTGTAAATTTGTTTCGGCATTCATTCCACATGTCCAAGCCATCTTAAGGCTGCGTATGAAGCTAGACAAATTCCCGATTTCCCCCCCACCGCTCCGCTAGACGCCGAAGCGGCAGTGCCGCCGTGAATCTTAGGACAAAACTGAAATGAGATATTGTTAGAGCGACACCTATACGCCGTCGCGGGAACTTCGTGAAAGTTGTATCGATCCCGCGGCAAGCCGTCAATGATCATACAACCAATCACAAGGCTCGAGATCACCCGCCATATTATTCACATTGCTGCTAGAAAACAGCCACCATTTCGTGAGATCTCTACTTCATGAAAGGATTTACTATTTTCACATCGATCGTCAGTAGCTCGTTGGTGTAGCGCGTGAGACGTCTTATCTACAGTTATTGTTCGATGGGGGTGTCGGTTCGAATCCTGTAGGTTACAAAACTTTTTTTTCTGTTTTTTTACTTTTTATTGTTAATGGTGTATAGTATATAATTATAGCGTAGGTTATACTTAATTGATTTACACATATAAAAAAATATTACATAATAATAGGTTTTGGTAAAAGTTTTTACCTGAGAAACAATTTTAAAAAGTATAAACGTAAAATAAAACAAAACAATAAAAAGTAAAATAACACTTTTAAAAAGGATAAACGTGAGACGATGGAGAAATAATTTCCATACAACGAGCGCGCAAAAAATTACGCCACGCGACTTACAACATTATATCGCCGTTCATAGCGCCCCGTAGCGCAGTGATGAAAACGGAGAAAAATCAAATTTTTTGTCTCCCAAATTGATAGGTAAATTGATAAAAATAAGAATTATTTTTCAATAAACCTGATGGTCGTTACGTCATTCTTCATTAGTAGTGAGAGCCGAAACAAAGGCCAAATTCCTCCCGCGGCACAAGTGAAGTAAATTTACTTTTTTGTACTAAGCAGGTACCTACGTCGCTTATTCCAAGGAATGTGACAAGTAGTGTCGACACTTTTTTGGGTTCCGTACCCAAAGGGTGAAAACGGAACCCTATTACTAAGCCTCTGCTCTCCGTGCGTCCGTCCGTCCGTCCGTCCGTCCGTCCGTCCGTCCGTCCGTCTGTCACAGGGCTCTATCTCATGAACCGTAATAGGTAGGCAGCTGAAATTTTCACAGAGTGTGTATTTATTTTGCCGCTATAAAACAAATAGGTAAATTAAAAAAATATATAAACGTTAAAGGGGGGCCCATACAAAAGAAACGTGATTTTTGGTGTTGATGGTACGGAACCCTTCGTGTGCGAGTCCGACTCGCACTTGGCCCGTTTTTTTAGTTCAATTTGCTCTTCTGTGGTCGCCTGGAACGCAGTATCCTCTATTTAGCTGCTATTTGCTGCGGCAGCGAGTGCCGCGTCTTTTGTCGTTTGAACATCATTTGTTCGACGTTGGCGACGTTGTCGTCGTTGTTCGTCGTTGTTGATGTCGAAAACGGAACCCTATGCGCGCTCGTCGATTGTATCTCGTTCACTCGCGTCAGTCGCGCGGTCGCGCCGCGCCGAAGTGTCTTATAATATTTGGACGCTCGTCCGCTCCGCTGTAGCGCCACAGAGCAGCGCTGTGCAACAATCGAATAATGTAGATTTGTATTCGAATGAATCGAATAACGGGAACAATCGAATAATTCGATTGTTTTTATTCGCAATCGCCTATCGCTAGTCTACGACCAGTGTTTCCAATGATATAACGAAAACAAATTTTTACATGACAGACAGGTAGATCAGGTCGGGGCGTTTATATTGAGTGGTCGCTTGATGGGTCTACGATCAGTGTTTCCCATGATATAACGAAAACCAATTTTGACATGACAGACAGGTAGATCAGGTCGGGGCGTTTATTTTGAGTGGTCGCATGATGGGTCTAAGACCAGTGTTTCCCATGATATAACAAAAAACAATTTTGACATGACAGACAGGTAGATTAGGTCGGGGCGTTTATTTTGAGTGGTCGCATGATGGGTCTACGACCAGTGTTTCCCATGATATAACGAAAACAAATTTTGACATGACAGACGGGTAGATCAGGTTGGGACGTTTACTTTGAGTGGTCGCATCATGGGTCTACGACCAGTGTTTCCCAAGATATAACGAAAACTAATTTTGACATGACAGACAGGTAGATCAGGTCGGGGCGTTTATTTTGAGTGGTCGCATGATGGGTCTACTACCAGTGTTTCCCAAGCTATAACGAAAACAAATTTTGACATGACAGACAGGTAGATCAGGTCCGGGCGTTTATTTTGAGTGGTCGCATGTTGGGTCTACGACCAGTGTTTCCCATTATATATCGAAAACAAATTTTGACATGACAGGAAGTTAGACCAGGTCGGGCGTTTATTTTGAGTGGTAGCATGATGGTCTACGACCAGTGCTTCCCGTAATAAAATGAAAACCAATTTTGACCTGACAGGAAGGTAGATCAGGTCGGGGCGTTTATTTTGAGTGGTCGCGTGATGGGTCTACGACCAGTGTTTCCCAAGATATAACGAAAACAAATTTAGACATGACAGGAACGCAAATCAGGTCGGGGCGTTTACTGTAAGTGGTCGCATGATGGGTCTAGGACCAGTGTTTCCCATGATATAACGAAAACAAATTTTGACATGACAGGAAGTTAAATCAGGTCGGGGCGTTTACTGTGAGTGGTCGCATGATGGGTCTAGGACCAGTGTTTCCCATGATATAACGAAAACAAATTTTGACATGACAGGAAGTTAAATCAGGTCGGGGCGTTTATTTTGAGTGGTCGCATGATGGGTCTACGACCAGTGTTTCCCAAGATATAACGAAAACAAATTTAGACATGACAGACAGGTAGATCAGGTCGGGGCGTTTATTTTGAGTGGTCGGATGATGGGTCTACTACCAGTGTTTCCCAAGATATAACGAAAACTAATTTTGACATGACAGACAGGTAGATCAGGTCGGGGCGTTTATTTTGAGTGGTCGCATGATGGGTCTACTACCAGTGTTTCCCAAGCTATAACGAAAACAAATTTTGACATGACAGACAGGTAGATCAGGTCCGGGCGTTTATTTTGAGTGGTCGCATGATGGGTCTACGACCAGTGTTTCCCATTATATGTCGAAAACAAATTTTGACATGACAGGAAGTTAGACCAGGTCGGGGCGTTTATTTTGAGTGGTAGCATGATGGTCTACGACCAGTGCTTCCCGTAATAAAATGAAAACCAATTTTGACCTGACAGGAAGGTAGATCAGGTCGGGGCGTTTATTTTGAGTGGTCGCGTGATGGGTCTACGACCAGTGTTTCCCAAGATATAACGAAAACAAATTTAGACATGACAGGAACGCAAATCAGGTCGGGGCGTTTACTGTAAGTGGTCGCATGATGGGTCTAGGACCAGTGTTTCCCATGATATAACGAAAACAAATTTTGACATGACAGGAAGTTAAATCAGGTCGGGGCGTTTACTGTGAGTGGTCGCATGATGGGTCTAGGACCAGTGTTTCCCATGATATAACGAAAACAAATTTTGACATGACAGGAAGTTAAATCAGGTCGGGGCGTTTATTTTGAGTGGTCGCATGATGGGTCTACGACCAGTGTTTCCCAAGATATAACGAAAACAAATTTAGACATGACAGGAACGCAAATCAGGTCGGGGCGTTTACTGTAAGTGGTCGCATGATGGGTCTAGGACCAGTGTTTCCCATGATATAACGAAAACAAATTTTGACATGACAGGAAGTTAAATCAGGTCGGGGCGTTTATTTTGAGTGGTCGCATGATGGGTCTACGACCAGTGCTTCCCGTGATAAAATGAAAACCAATTTTGACATGACAGGAAGGTAGATCAGGTCGGGGCGTTTATTTTGAGTGGTCGCGTGATGGGTCTACTACCAGTGTTTCCCAAGATATAACGAAAACTAATTTTAACATGACAGACAGGTAGATCAGGTCGGGGCGTTTATTTTGAGTGGTCGCATGATGGGTCTACTACCAGTGTTTCCCAAGCTATAACGAAAACAAATTTTGACATGACAAACAGGTAGATCAGGTCCGGGCGTTTATTTTGAGTGGTCGCATGATGGGTCTACGACCAGTGTTTCCCATTATATGTCGAAAACAAATTTTGACATGACAGGCAGTTAGACCAGGTCGGGGCGTTTATTTTGAGTGGTCGCATGATGGTCTACGACCAGTGTTTCCCAAGCTATAACGAAAACAAATTTTGATATGACAGGAAGTTAGACCAGGTCGGGGCGTTTATTTTGAGTGGTCGCATGATGGTCTACGACCAGTGTTTCCCAAGCTATAACGAAAACAAATTTTGATATGACAGGAAGTTAGATCAGGTCGGGGCGTTTATTTTGAGTGGTCGCATGATGGGTCTACGACAAATGTTTCCCCAGATATAGCGAAAACATATTTGGTCATGACATGACATGTACAACACATGAAATTGAACTGAACCGTTCCTCCGAGATTAATATTGGAGTTTCTTTTCGTCATAGAATTTATTTTATTTTATTTTATTATATTTTTAATTTTTATTATTATTTTATTTTAGCTATTTGTTGTTATAACGGTAAAATAAATACACACTCCGTGAACATTTCAGCTGCCTACCTAAGGCCCTGTGACAGACGGACGGACGGACGGACAGCGGAGGCTTAGTAATAGGGTTTCGTTTTCACCCTTTGGGTACGGTACCCTAAAAACGAACCAACAAAACAAAACATATTATTTATGTCATTTATTCTTCTCACGGAGTTTTCCTTCTGTTCATGTTATTAATTATTCTGTGCCGCCGACAAAAACTACAAAAATCCGCCCGCCGAGCTATCTGCCAAGGTCATGTGACTTGTCCTGTTGCGACCCGTCCGCAATGGACGTACTGCAGACGCACATTCCACGGGGAGGCGGATATTTGCGGCCGCCCCAATACTCGTAGTGCCCGCTAGGCTTGAGAAGGAGAATTTAGCATAATTGCGTAACGACAGTCGTGGCACAATGGTTTTAGTGTCGTATTTTTGCTGCGAAGTTGAGAACCACACATATCGAAGTTCGGTTCCTGGAAACATCACTTTTTTTATATTATAACAAATATATTATTTTTTTATGATATTTTTATTTATTTATATCTTGCTAACCGAACGTTACTAACCAGTGTCAATTATTTCGGCTTTAGACCTCAATAACATTTGATTGAAAATTATACAGCGCCATCTATGAAGTTCAGCTGATGCTCGTAGGAATTTGGTTCGGAACTTTGTTACTGTCGCGATCCCGAAAGCGATCTCCGCGTGCGGAGAGTCGTGCGGAGAGGCGTGCGCCCGCTTCGAAACATCGCAGCGGACTGAGGCTACCGAAATGGCGATAGATAGTCGCCAAGAGAACGAAAGGGAAAGGGATACTTTACGGTGCTCAGAAATTTTGTCGTAAGTCCAAAATTCATTTTTTTGATGCTTTGAATGAAAAATTGTGTCCAAATGCAACGATAATCATTCAAAAATTTTAAAATCATGATGCAAATATAATGTGAGATTACTAGCACTGTAATTAATACCAATTCTGAGAAATAAAGCATAATGTGAAAAAATCGACCTATTTTCGCGATTTTTTTCTATCGGGCCAATGTTATGCTATTGGAACAATAATCATTCAGATTAAGCGGATATAAGTGAAGTTTCATATAACGCAATTTTAGCATGATTAGTTCAATATTCTCTGAGAAATTAAGACAAAGCTAAGTGCGATTTAGCGTCATACGGAGCCTTAAGGTGGGCCCGTAAGCATCAGAAAATTACGCTCCCCATGCAAACGTAGTTTACTAATCATTCGAAAACCACTGTTCCAATTTGCTTGATATTTGGAACTTAATAGCAAGCAACACATATCTATGTCTGCAAGTGTTTGTGTTTTCGAAAAATGTATCCTGTGTCACACAACAGAGAAAAGAAAATTTGTAAGAAGATTTTCTTTAGGTTGTTCAGCAAAACGCAAACTAGCAGACACAGATATTCATTGTAGGATACTAGATACCAAATATCAAGCAAATCGAAACAGTGTGTTTCAAATGATTAGTAAACTACGTTTGTATGGGGAACGTAGCTTACGGGCCGTTCTTAACACTCCCTGCTCGATTCTCATCCCAACATCATTTTTCATTTGACACTGCTATCTAACCCAGTCATTTCGTTGTCCGTTAAATTAATTTCGCATACTTTCCTCTAGGAACGCATTCTACTGCATTTATTGTTCGTTCGTGCCTATTCTTCCATACCCAAGTCTTGCTTCCATACATAGGTGTAAGGTCCAGTACACATTTTTGAATCGCCATCCTATCTGTAGGCATGATATCCCGGCCTTTTATTAAGGTGGCCCAACCCGGCGGGCCTAACTCGTTCGCGGGCACGGTACAAAACCGTGCTTTTGCGCTCTGGGACCTTCTCTGTTTCAAAGAATAAGACAGACTCCGTGATTAGGAAGATGCAACATGTCCACATAAAAGACAATGTGCATAGTGTATGATTTGGTAAGATTTACGAAAATTTTAATTTCAAAACAACTTATAGCTAAAAGTAAGCCACGACCGCTGTAGTCAAAAATCTAACAAAATCCAAATAGATCATAAATCCTGATTAAATAAGCTATATCTGATGACTAATCTTTTTACGATGTTCTTACTTTATCATTGCGTAATCTACCTCCAAAGTTATTGTATAAAACGCGCGAAAAATTCGAACTTTCGGACCTTATAACTTATAAACCAAACACAATTTTACAATGCCAATGGTCATCAGACATCTAGTTCGATCAAATAAAGCTATTTTGAGCAAAATTTTGGATCTCTGACAAGAAATATGGGCGTGATCTTCTTTTCCCTTTTGTATGGGGAGATGAGCGGGTTGGGCCACCTCAAGGAATTAATTGCGTCGTTTACTCGATTTCCGGCACTCACTCTTCCTCGCTAAAATTTCCCCTTTATTTTTAAAAATATTATTGCCATGCCAACCTAAAATGAGTGGATATTTTTTAATACCTTTTTATGCTGCAAAATTATTTTTTTTACGAAACTATACAAATATATTTTACACTTCAATATTTTTAATTAAAATACGCTTTACCAACAAAGTTTCCGGCTGACACAAAAAGAATTGTTTTTAATTTGTCCGCGAGTGAACTATTAAAAACTCGACAAGGAAATAATTTTAAAAGATTTTCCTCTGCAGCCGAAGATAAGAGGCGTTGGGCAACTTTTCAGGAAACAATCGGAGTCTCCAACAGTTTCATAAAGTACATTTCAGACCAAAATCTTCTCTCCAGCAATATATATACAGTAAAATGTTGGAATGCTTTTGCAATGGCAGTCAAATATAAAAAGTTATTGACGAACTCAAATTAAAAGGACGATAAGCTGTATATTATAAGTTATAAACATAAATATAAGTATACATAGTTCTCGGTGCGATCGGAAAAGAAATAAAAAAATATCGAATGCCTTTGATGCATTTTTTTATATTTGAGTTGTTTTAATTAACCACGACATTTCCTTTCTCCCATTAGTTTGAGCTTGAACAACGCTATCTGAATTGAAGTATTGCTATGAGTTTTATTATATTTACTAGCTGACCCGGCGAACTTCGTACCGCCTAACAATCAATGAATGTCGTGTTACTTTTTAGCTGAACTAGTTAAGGCTTTGATGAACGTAAAATAATGATACAAAATAATATATTTATATAGATAGAAACAAAAAAGTATTTTATTATGATGAATGATGATGAAAACATACATACAGAATGAGAATTAAAAAAAAAAAATTAAGTACTTCACTCGCGCTCAAGACAGCACACTGAACGAACGCATCCCAGGCGCCTTACTCCGACCGAGCGACTGCGCACATCCACAGAGCAGACGACGAGTACAGTAAGAAAAAAAACTTCCGAATTGCTTTTCTCGTCAACGGCTCCTCAGAACATCAGTTGCGGTCTATCGACCTGAGGTGTTTTTGTATCAGCATAGTACTACACCTGCATACCGCTGCATTATACTGCCATGTCCAGCCAGAACTGTATTCGCTGTTCCGGTAAGATCATCGAGGAGGATTGCATCACCTGCACCGGTTGCCAACTGAACTACCACTTCGGTTGCGTGGGGCAAAGCGAGCAGAACTTCCGCAGGATGAGAGCGTCGGTGAAAGCAGTGTACAAGGGACCGTGCTGCAACGAAAAGAAGTCGGATGGGAAGCAATCACCCAGGGTTTCCATTCCGGAAGTTGTGCTGGGGACAAATACCGAATCCTCCTCGCCTACTTTAGATGTGTTAAGAGAAGGCTCCGTTCCGACGCTCTCGGTAAACTCAGCAGTTTTCTATAAACTGCAAAGTGATATATCCAAGATACTGGGCAGTCAACTGGAGATGCAGCGGGCACATAAAGAGACACAAAAAACCCTTGAGTTCCTGAGTGGCAAATTCGATGACATAGAAAAGGAGCTCGCTGCCCAAAACAATCGTATTAAAAACCTTGAAAAAGTGGCAAGCACGTCGGAAGAAATGCAACACCATTTTACGAGACTGCAAGTCGAAAACGAGGACCTAAGGCAGGATTTTCAGTCCACGTCAATTGAGATTAAAGGAATACCGGTAATGCCAAATGAGAATGTTGGCCTAATATTTAATCGTGTGGCGCAAGTTATTGGATGCGTTGTACCATCGAGCGAAGTAACCGCCATCCGCCGCGCGCCAGGCAAGAGACCTCAGCGTGAGATTGTAGTAAAGTTTTTATCAGAGAACTCCCGCGAAAAATTCATTGAATGTGCAAAAATCAAACGGCATTTTGCCTCAAATGAGATAACCGGAAATACTGAACCAGGAAATCCAGTTTATATAAACCAACTTCTAACAACTCGCCGCAAGCAACTTCTTTCGAGGGCTAAAAACTTTGCTCGTGAAAACGATATACGGTTTGTATGGGCTAAGAACGGACAGGTGTATATGAAGAGAACGGATTCCAAAGATGATTATGCCCACATCATTAAAACTGAGGAAGACTTTGCGAGATTTTTTCGTAAGCAAACAGGCGCTGGAGTTGCGGCCGTCAGCGGGCAGAGCGGAGGTGCGGAGGTACGGGCGGAGGGGCGCGCATGGCGCTAATGAGTTTGCTCTGTCACCGACCAATTGCCGCCGATACCTACCGCTCGCCTTTGTAACTGAGACGCGTCGACTGTATAGACCAATAAGTGTGAAAGAAGAAAAGACACTAGTTAATATTGTTAAATATTGTATGCCTGATATTATTATTTTGATTTTTTATTTGAAACACTACACACATTATATCTATTACCTTAAGCCGCACTACTACGTTACGCTTTTACGCATGTCATGTAAATACCTACCGCTCGCCTTTGTAACTGAGACGCGTCGACTGAATAGACCAATAATTGTGAAAGAAGAAAAAACACTAGTGAATATTGTTAAATATTGTGTGCCTGATATTATTATTTTGATTTGTGATTTGAAACACTGCACACACGATATCTATTACCTGAAGCCGTACTACTGCGTTACGTTTTTACTCATGTCATGTAAATCATTCGATAACGTATTATGGCTCTATCCCTGTACTAGCACAAACCGCTTAACCATTAATTTTGCTGAAAAAAACTATTTTTATTTAATTTTTAAAACCAAGTTCCAGCTCATTTTAGTTAAAACACCCAAATCTTTATATATATTAAATCATATGTTGTCAATAAATACTATTATAAAAAATACTGTCCACGTCTATTATCCTTATTATTATATTCAGAATGTTTGTATGATAATGTCTATCTATATACCTGCCACGAATAAAGATTTACTCTCACTAAGTTTTTTCAAATTTAATTGAAGCATGTATATTTCTTAAGCTGTGGTGTGTCTTAACTTATTCTATTCTTTGACACTCTCTTGACAAACAGCCGATAGATAGAATCTGATACTGGTCTGCACTATTGTAAGTTCTACCTACCCACATTCCCAATATATTCATTTTAAAGCGGTTTATCTAATCCGTTCAACAAAATTTTGTCATTGCAATGATGAAACAGTTTTAAATGACTGGCTGTGTTTGTGAGCTGTATGCATCCGCAGTAGTAGTATGTATTGAGAACACAATACTAGTGCCAGGACTGCAGGTGTAGTATTGCGTACTTAGGCTAGAACGCTAACCTGCCACCTATGAGACAGCCTACGGGCCAGTTTAGGTGGTAGGAACTGCCACATGTGGCTGCTTATTTATAAATAGTAACACTAATATTACATATTAAGCTACTTGTGTAATTTGTTTCATATACTGTCTAATAAAGAAATTTGAATTTGAATTTGACTTCAAACTCATGTCAGAAAAAAATTATTGAAAACTATGTTGTGCAGATTGGGAAAAAAAAAACTCGGATTAATTCATTAATATGATTTTCATTCAAGCACTTTGTGGTAAACGACATTCTTTGTTTTTTGGTCAGGCGGATGGTTTGCCGACACGTGAGCATGCCACGTACAATTGACCATGAGAAAAACATGCATTTTCTAGATTGAGGCCACAAATAGTCAAGGATTGGCCCTGTGATTTGTTGATCGTCATGGCGAAGGCAAGACGAATCGGGAATTGAATTCGTTTAAACTCAAAGGGCATATCCGTTGGGATCATCGGAATCCTTGGAATAAGTACTTCCTCATCTTTAAATTTTCCTTTAAGTATCGACGCGTGAATCACATTGCTCATCAGTTTTCTTATCACCAAACGCGTTCCATTACACAGTTTTGGTTGGTTTAAATTTCTAAGTATGATGACTACCGAGCCAACTTTAAGTTTTAAATTGTGCGGTGGTAAACCAGGCACATCCAAGGAGTTTAAAAATTCAGTTGGATAATTAGTGGCTTCTTCTTCGTTTGTTACACAGTCGATAGATTTGAATGAATACAGAGTACCTACGATTTGATTTTGAATTATAAAATTGAGGTCATCTACATCTTTATTTTTAGCGGCCAAAATTGCTCGCTCACTTAACCATTTAGTATTTTTGTGATTAGCAATGATATCCGGGAATACTTTTTTGAGATACGAAATTGCAAAAATTTGGAGGAAATGAAATCAAACCATCATCAATAATGGTCAAAATCGGACAATAGCTCAAATAGTATATAATCACTACGTATGAAATCATAGACATAGACTCTCGAGACACAGACAATAGCTCAAAGAGTATATAACCACTACGTATGAAATCATAGACATAGACTCTCGAGACACAGACAATAGCTCAAAGAGTATATAACCACAACGTATGAAATCATAGACATAGACTCATAGACATATAAAAATCATAGTCAACCTATAAAAAGACATTTACCCTTTTGTTAACCTGTAGATTTTTTTTCCTTAATCTTATAACCTTTACCAACTGATTTTTTATTAATAAATTTCTGAACGCACACATGATGTCTTCAGAAAAAAATAAAGTTGTGGCTGAAAGGTCTCAGCAACCAGGCCATAAGCTCCAAAAACTATTTGACAGGATTGGACAACAAATGTTTGACATGTAATAAACAAATCAGCATCTATTGAAACGATTAAGTATTCATTACACATATCGAGTTTTCATTGTTTTTAAGATGTATTCTGCTATTCGGGACGGAAACAAATCCAACAAATCAAAAACCATGGCAATCGGTCCAGCCGTTCTCGAGTTATAAGTGTTGTAACAAACACGACTTTCTTTTATATATATAGAAGATTATCTAATTTATTTTGATATGACAGTTACTTCAAATTGCAACACAAGTTTTAGACCAAATTGAAATGAGAATAACTTTCTTAACGATCTTTCCGCAAAATATACAAGTTAATATTTCCTCGATTTTTACATGATTCAAATAGGTTTAAGGCTGTTCCGACCCATATAAAGTTGTTTGCACACATAACGCAAAAAATATTGCACTTTAAGCCACGAATTAATAATAAAAGTTTAATATAGTCATATTACTTGCAGCGAAAACAATTTCACAATTTCAGGATTATTGGTTTTGTTACAATTTATTTAAATACTATACAATATTTTTATTTAACAGCGCCATCTAACGGTGTAAAACTTCTAATCGGCAATTACAACGAAACCATAAAACCTGAAATTGTGAATATGTTTTCGCTGCAACTACTATGGCTATATTTAATATTTTTGACGAATTCGTGCCTAAAAGTGCTTTTGCGTTCTGTGTAAAAAAAACATTGTATGGGTCGGAACATCCTTAATCAGTATATATTCCGCTTTTAAACACATTTTCAACGATACCTAAAAATAATTAAAAACCTTAAAATAATAATAAAAGTTGTAATTTCTTCACATTTCACTAATTTTCAATAGGTTTTATCAAATAGAAAAGATAAATAGTTTCTATTACTATTCTTCTTATCAATAAAGTCTTAGTAAGATACACAGATTTCCGAGCTGTTGTGAATTCATTAATAAGGTAAATTGATAATATCAATAGATTTACTCACTTTCAAATGCGATGTCTGCAGCAGAAGACTTGGATCGATCCCGAGAGAGCGCCACATACATGTAGAGGAGGAAGACCATGCTACCGATGTACAGGTATAAGTAGAAACCCTGGACAAAACAAGGGGAACTCTCATTAAACGCTGTTATAGAACCATCAATTTCAATATAGACGAGGTCCGTGAACTTGATTCAGTGGTTGAATCGTTTATAAGAAAACATCAATGCAGCAAATAGCAGCTATTGTAAGCAATAAAGTAATGTTAAAGCTCTTGTCGTCGGAATAGTAAGAATAAAATAATGTGAAATCTCTAGTTTTAAAGCTGGTAGTAAATAGATGGTAAAGATAGTAGTCGTAGATAAAGAAAAAATAAAGCCGTGCAAGTAGGTTGATTCTGGCACAAAACACTTACGACAGGTACGCATTGATGCTACTTTTCCACTTATAATGCTTTCCACTGCTAGTCTGGAAACTTAGGCTCGAGTGCACAATATCTAGTTAGTATTGCGTTTGTGGTCATTATAGATCTATCTTCTTTCTTCTTCAGGCTAAAAATAAGGACGGATATATTTTTATTTTAAAATTATCACTAACCGGAGATTGTGCACTCCAGCCTTAGTGTTTCCTTTTATATATGTATACAGTTATGTATTGTATGAAGGTAGACAAAATATATTAAACACAGAAAATTAAATGTAAACATGTCATCACTTTACTAATTCAGCACTCTTATTCACTTTTATTCACTTGCAAGCATTTAACCTTTAAATGCTTCTTATGATTCATATTTCTTATCCAGTCCTACATCACAACTGTGGAAAATAGTTTTAGGGAAATTAGCGTGTTTATCTGCATTGAAGTCTGGCACAATAAAATTATTAGCTTTATTTGATCTATAAATGTAGAAAATATACTGATCGACAAGGGTACTTACGTCGTAGAAGGAAGGCGGAATATATGTCGAGATGACCTCAGCCATCGGGAAGGCTACTCCCATCACCACCAGCAACTTGCCGTACAGTGCGGACAGCGTTGTTGCCAGCGCGTCTCCCCTGCGGGACACCCTCAACGTCTTCATCATCGTCATTATCATGATTACCAGCATCCGGTTGACTGAAGTCGATTTTAAAATATGAAATAATTAAATCAATGGATTCATAGGCAGACTCCAAATAAATTCCAACTCTGGCATACAATACCTTAATTATTTATTAGTAGTTTATAAAGATTCCTTATCTTTGCTGTGATTATATTATTGCATGTATATTTTTATAGTTTACGTTTTCTTGCTTTCCTTTTTTAAATATGTCTAACAATAATTATTTTCAAAAATAATATGGGAAGTTCGTAATCGCTAAGTTATGGGCTAGTTAACAAATTTCCCAGTTTTCAGTTATGGGTAATCTTTTCTGTTTATACTGCTCTACGGTTGCTTGTGACTTAGCGTCCCGAATGACTTATCTTGCAATTACTGAAAAGGAAGTGACTATTCCAACACAGATTTCTCAACCCTAGCAGGGGTCCAATTCAGGTAAGAGTGAGTTCGAATTCGTCGCCAAATATCAACTCACTTTTTTAAATAGTTCATGTTTCCACACTTCTTAAACATCATTTTAGTTTGGTGACAATCCGGTTTGTTCCATAAATACGTTGGAAGTTTAAACGACAGGTCCGTTATTTAAATAATAATATATTTCCCAGCTATTTTTAGGTTTACTCGTTCCCGAATTCGAACTCACTCTTACCTGAATGGGCCCAGGAGAACTATGCGGTATTTTTTGCCACCAAGGCAAGAAATCGTCATGGCAGTGATTACGAGCAATAATTGACATTAAAAAATGTAGGTCTGCCATCGACTAATACCGTGCCGGATTCACTCAAGTTGATCGGTGATCCGGAACGATAAACTGTATATCCCATCGTCGCCATGGTAACCGCGCGGCAAGGGATGCTAGGGGTGGAAAGACCTCCTGCCACCCCCTTTCTTTGAGGGGCCGCGCGGGGCGGGGAGATCAATCTTGAGGAAAGGATCTCAGCGATAAAGGACAATTTTGTGGAGTTTTTGCGGGATTTCTCGTGTTTTGCTGCTCGATCGATTATATAGAGTGTTTCGGGATAAGGAGGAGTAACTTCGAGAATAGAATGTACTCAATATTAGAAGGAAAAAATCACTCAAATCGAATTTCAGATACTTTAAGTCTGGCTCTGGTGCCTGTCGGTCACGCATTTTGTCCCGAATTTAACAGTTGTTTGATAATTCTAAAACAATTTACCAATAAAGGTACACTTATGTTGTTGTTCACAAACTAATTACTTTTGCTCAAAACGACACACTTTTTAGGGTTCCGTACCCAAAGGGTGAAAACGGAACCCTATTACTAAGCCTCCGCTGTCCGTCCGTCCGTCCGTCCGTCCGTCCGTCCGTCCGTCTGTCCGTCTGTCACAGGGTTGTATCTCAGTAACCGTAACAGGTAGACAGCTGAAATTTTCCCAGAGTATGTATTTATTTTGCCGCTATAACAACAAATAGGTAAGATTAAAAAATAATTAAAATTAAAGGGGGCTCCCATACAAAAGACGTGATTTTTTTGCGTGACGGAACCCTTCGTGTGCACTTGGCCGGTTTTTTTTTGGTAATGCCTACATTTTGTTGAACTCAAGTAACTTAATTTGTATGAGGACCGTGAAAATTCATCGTATTTTCGAATTGTGTAATAAGTATTTTCTTCTAACAATTAGTAAGTCTTCGTCCTGAAGTTTCTGTAACTGTAACCTATCCTGAAACATCTTGTACATATGAATATACTCCACGGATCATTTAGTTGTATTTTATCGTGAATTTCGAGCCAATTTATACCTCGTATTAAATTGGAAATATGCAGGGTGTTCAGATGCTACACATGTAATTGAAAATGTTCATGTCATAAGTTTAATAATTTTAACTATGTATTGTTGTTTTATTGTTTATTCATCATCCACAGGCAGCACACTGCACTCGGATTTGTCATATTTTATCATTAGCCAGTTCAGCGTTCACGGCGAAGAAGAACTGGCAAGAAACTTCGCTGATTTTTTTCAACGTCCACTTAGTCTAAGTTTACAAATTTGTTTGCCACTGCTTACAGAAATACTGGTTATTGGTACCCGTTTATGTCAATACATTAAATTAATATTAATTCACAAAAATCTACCATTCACGCCGTATGCAACAGTTCATGACAAATATCGGTTTATTCTGCAAAGCCATGTCCGTCATCTAACATGTTGCCAATTGGAGCAGGCCAGTCCCCACAAGCAGCACCCGTTCACGAGCATCACGCCGGGTCCAGCCATCGCCTCTCTCAACCATATTTTAGGGGAAGAGGTGACCCGAACCAAGCGTCACCACTAGCAAGGACCCTGAAGCGATGCTCTGCTCCAGTGGCAACAAGAAGAAAAAATAAAAATTGTTTTACATGTCCACGTTTAGTTTTATTACTATTATTTCTGTCATGAACTACTACAGTGACTTGATCACATAGTTACATAACGAAAAGCTAAACTTATTATAAATTTAACTGATTTCTGAAAAATGTATTCCGACAAAATGAACTAATGATCAATAAGAATCTGGTGTAAAGAGCCTACCATTACAAAGGTACTAATGGGTAAATGGGGACTTTTAAAACTGAACACTTGCAAACCCTGTCAATGCGTACCACGGGAACGATTTGGGGGGATGGAGGGGTTTATCAAAATACCACGCTGGGTCACAAGGGGGGAAGTAGGAGGTATGCACCCTGTCACGTGGTATTTCAAAATATATTTATTATTAAAAAAAAACCGACAGCAGCGGTCTGAGACAGCGGATGGGCGTGCTGGCAGCAGTCAGTCGGGCAGGCCAACATTCTCCATAAACATATTGAAAAACAGCTAATTTTGCAATATCACGCAAAAGCCGGTGGGAGTGGATGACACCTTGTACAGGAATCTTATTATTTCTTTATTGTAAAGGCTGCTCTCAAACCATTATACTCTTAATTGTCTGCAGGTGGCATTTAAACAGATAATGTAACATTTTTTCTTATTGCCATTGGAGAAGTGCATCGCTTTAAGGTCCTTGTTTACGTTGACGCCTGGTTCGGGTCACCGCTTTCCCTAAAATAGGGTCGAGAGAGGTGATGGCTGTACCCGGCGTAATGCTCGTGAACGGGTGCTGCCTGTGGGACTGGCTTGCTCCAATTGGCAATATGTTAGTTGGCGGGAATAGTTTTTGCAATTTGAATTTATTTTGATTCCAATTCCTTCCTTACGTACAAGATGGTAAGGTTAGTCCCGCCCGGTTTGGTACTATGGCGTTAAATTTATGGTTGCGTTTCGTGTATTATTTTTAATGTAGTATTTTACTTGCGTTTTTGTTAAAACATTTGATAAATTCTTTTGTAAATTAAGACCAAGTGGACGTTGTTAAAAAAACGCAGCGGAGTTTCTTGCCAGTTCTTCTTCGCTGTATATTGATTTGCTTAACTGGCTGATTTTAAATATGACAAATCCGAGTGCAGTGCACTGTTTATGGATGATGAATAAACAAAATAAACAAAACAACTATACAATACCACACATGGATACAGGGGGGAGGGGAGATCCAAAAGCCTAAAATCAGTCACGTGGTATGGGAACGTCCCCTAACCGGACAACGTGTGAACAGACTCACGCGCTGATGCGGTGCGCATGGAGAGCGTTGGGCGCGCGCGAGGCGGGCCGCGGCGGCGGCGGCGGCAGGGGAGCGCGTCCCCCCGCACACAGCGCCGCCGGCAGCGAGCCGCACAGCGACCCGCCCAGCGAGCCTTCCGCCGGCGACGGCAGCCTGCGCACACGTGATTTTTTTTTCATTGCTTGCATTCAAAATAGGGAAGAAAACTCAAAGCCTATTGCTTAATGAGCGTCTCGTAACTTTCTTTCTCTTTCCGAGTTCGATAAGTGCATTTCGTCACGAATGCGAGCTGCTCCATTCGGAATCCACGTAAAACTGTAGGTCCCCTTCCCCTACTAGGTGGTAGGGTTTAAGCCTGCCCGGGTTGGTACCATCGCGTTGGATGGAAAGATGCTCGAGGCGGCAATGAAACATTTTCCGTGTTTTCCATCCAGTTTAATGTAGCCGTGCTCATAAAGGGAAGGTCCTGGCATCGCTCCTAATTCCTTCGGGAATGTGGTGTATTGGGCTAATATCATAACGGTCGTTGTGTGGTATTGGCATTACATGTCAGGTTGCATAAAAAAATTGTAGATGTCGCACGAGCGACCTCACCTTAAAAACGTCAAAATTGTCATTCCTGTCGAGTTTGACTTACGAGTTTTTATATGAAAGATGTAATCCATGATGCAGTTAGAATAAGGTTTGGAGGAAATGAAGAGCTTTAGTTTGTATTCAAACTAATTTAAATGATAATGACCAGCACGAAGTATGAAACAAAATATTATAGGTTATGTTTTTGTGGTTATTCTTTCGCACGACTTCTTTCGATTATCATAATTGAGAACAATTTATTTTCAGAATAACTTACGGAAATTTAGTCATTTCAATTACATAGACTGAATACAAAAAGTTTTCAAATATATTCTGTTCAATTTTGTATGGTATCTGACAGCTTTGACAGATATTTTGGGTGAGATCGCTTGGACGCCATCAGACGCCATTAGATCACTAATCGTGATAAGTGACCAGTTCTTCCCCACTAATCTTACTTCAATGGCACCGGGTGCTACGTATAGTCGCATTGAAGAGTCCAGTAGCACATTCCAGTGCGATTGCTATGAGGCGCTCGCACCGCGCGGAGGTGAAGCCGGAGGAGGGGATAGCACCGCCCGCGCGGCTTGCGGTAGGACACCCCCCCTCCCTCCGCCTGGAGAGCGGTCGGCGAGGGACGGGGCACGCCACATGTGCAAAGCAAACCCGACCGTAGGCTGCTACTGGACTTATGTCGGCGATGTTACAAGCCATAATCGAGGCTTATTATTTCTTGTTCTTAAACGCAATGTATTTACCTATGCATGCAGGTAATATCCGGTTTTTCAACCAATCAGGGATATTTAAATATGTTATGTTGAGAGAGTTGTTGCCCTATCAATACCCCATGCTACGGGTGATAACTGTTTACATGCTCTTATTGTTAACTAGGTTTTTGAAATTTTTGATTCTAAAATATATAGTCAAAATCTACGTTCAAACGTATATTTTGATTCTAATTCCTTCCTTACGAAGATGGTAAGGTTAGTCCCGCCCGGTTTGGTAATAAGGCGTTAAATTTATTTTTTCGTTTATTATCTTCCATAAGGTGTATATACACTTTTGGATTCGTATTTTTGTTAAAACTGTCCAATTACAACGGCTGAAGAAAAACCGACAATATTTTTTGCCGGGACAAATACATATTTTTTACTAGATAAAATCAATCATATAGCAACCCTTTAAAGGCTACCTAGAATGATGAAAGAAAGATAGTCGAAGCGGGAAATATTGACTGTAGGTTTTATACATCCAGTTCAATTAAGGTATGCAACATAAGGAAGGTTCTTGCATGATACCAAGTTCCCTGATGGTGTGTTGGGCTAATATCGTGACAAAACAACACGGTCCAGTTACATAAACAAAACTTCAAGGAAAATAAAAATTCAGAAGCAATATAAGTGATTGGAAACTTTGGAAATCCGTACACCTTCCGGATATTTTTCCGAGGCATTTCATGGGGTGCACGGCGCAAAGCTTTACCACCAGATGGCGCCACATAAAACTATGCCAAGCTATCATGTAGAGGTTATGTTTACTCGCGAATCACATGCAATCACATTGTCCGTGTTTTATATCCATTTCAAGGAAGCTATTCATAATAATTGGTCAACAACTTATAACTTTGAAATGAAACCGTGGCATGGTTTTATCTGGCGCCATCTGGTGGTAAAGTTTGGCAGCCGTCCTCCCCATTGACATATTTCCTGATAGATTTTAAGAATCTTGCAAGTTGACTGACCCTCGTCAGGAAAACTTTGCGACACAGCTGGTCGCAGGAAAGTTCGCGGTGATGAAGCGAGAAATAGGCATTTCTAGCCTCAATTTTAGGTTATCCAGCGACATCTATAGTGAAGGATTGTAATCAGATTTTCGCAAACAATCAGAAAACATTTTTGGTCTAGACATTCGACGGAAGTCAAAATGCCTTAGCAAAGATCAATATGTGAAACCAGCGCCACCTAGTAGTAGATTGCGCAAGCTTTGTGTCGATTCCAATATATGTAATCGATAAATGCGTTGAATTGTAGGAAAAGCTCAGTGGTAGAGCAGTGGACATGTAATCTAAAGGTTGCAAGTTCAGATCCTGCTTCGGATTAATGTCCAGCGGGTCTACTCATGAAATCCTCACTTGTGAGTCACAGAACTTTCATTGTGGCTGTCATTTCATGGGTACGAAAGTTTTGTGTCACACCGGTGATTCAAAGGTGAGAATTTCATGAGTAGACCCCCAGTCCTGAATTTTTTCTGCTTCATTTCAAATTTTGATCACAATACTTCAATGTGGATGTCGTTGGATAACCTCAAATTAATCAGGGGGTCCATTCAGAGTAAAAGTGAGTTCGAATTCGCCACTAAATATCAACTCACTTTTTTAAATAGTTACTGTTTCCACACTTCTAGAACATCATTACAGTTAGGTAAAAATCTGGTTTGTCCCGTAAATACGTTGGAAGTATAAATAACGGTTCCGTTATTTAAATAATAATATATTTCCCAGCTATTTTTAGGTTAACTCAATCCCGAACTCGAACTCACTTTTGCTCTGAATGGACCCCCAGATATCGGTAATGTTGTTTCCATTCAATTATCAAATTTCTAGCCTATGATTTTTTTTAATGCATCCTGACATAGATGTCTAATATCACACAACTACCGTTATTATATTAGCCCAATACACCACATTCCCGAAGACATTAGGTGCCATTCCAGGACCCTCCTTTTATGAGCACGACTACATTGAAATGCGTGGAAAACACGCACAATTTTTTATTGCCGCTTGGACAATCTTTTCATACAATGCGATGGTACCAACCTCGGCGGGGTTAACTACCAGCTAGTAGAGGAAGAGGACACACAGTCTTACATGGATTCCAAACCCTAGAGCAGCTCGCATTCGTGACGAAATGCACTAATCCAACTCAGGAAGAGAAAGAAAGTGGTGCACGAACGGGGCGTGGATTCAAACCCAGACATTTGGTATGCTAGGCAAGTCCCCGCGCCACTAGGCTACGAACCGCGATTTCCAAGAAGGACGCTGACCTGAGCGGCGAGGGCATGTGGACGCGGTGCGAGGAGGTGGAGGGCGCGGGCGCGGGCGCAGCGCGCTGCGGCGAGCTGTGCCGGCTGAGGGTCTCCGGCGAGACGAGCGCGGCGGCGGTGGACGCGGGCGACGGCAGCGGCGCCGCGCCCGCGCCCGCCTCCGCCTCCAGCTCCGCCGCGCCGGCGCACGTGCCGCGCGACCCGCCCGACATGTTGTTGGGCGGGATGCCGTAGCAGCTGGCGACAAAACAGATTAATGCTGTCAATGTTTCAGTTTTGGCTTGCACAAGTTAAGGTTTTTTTTAGTTTTTTTTTATTGTTGTGTAATACGACTTGATGTATGATTTATTTTATTTCTACACACCTGAGTACTCGCAGAAAATGCGAAACTCTATTGCCACACTTAAATTTAGGTAATCACTATACTTTGTAAAGTACCGTTTGTTCACACATTTGTAAAATTTTAAGTGATACGGCAATAAATGATTTTGATTTTAATTTTAGTTTCGTGGACGTTTTGGTCTGATTTTCGAACTGGCTTGAGCAGCCCATTATCACCGCGAGTGCTGCATGACTGACTAGAGTACTAGTTCGAAAGGTGGACCATACCTTCTTATAAAACTATTTAACGAGGTCCAGGATTATGTCGACGTATTCACCTATAAACCTGATTCAATTTTATTTTAAGTTTTATCCAAATATGTGAGTCGTGAGACTAACCAAGTAAGCCTTCAGGCATAGTTCGTGCACGCTAGCAGAACCTGCAGGTATGAGGGATCGATTTTTAATTCATTTATTTATATTTATTAATTCCAATAAAACACATTTCTATGATATCGATGATCATTATAATAATTAGACGAAGAAACTCGCCACATAATATAATGACTACAATGAAGTAAACTATAACAAAATTATGTTCAGTGCATTTTTTGTTGCGTCAAACAGCCATTAAGACTAACCAATTGAGCCTTCAGACATAGTTCATGCACGCTGGCAGAACCTGCGGGTATTCGAGGGATCGATTTTTAATTAATTTATTTATATTCATTAATTCCAATAAAACACATTTCTATGATATCGATGATCATTATAATAATTAGACGAAGAAACTCGCCACATAATATAATGACTACAATGAAGTAAACTATAACAAAATTATGTTCAGTGCCTTTTTTGTTGCGTCAAACAGCCATTAAGACTAACCAATTGAGCCTTCAGACATAGTTCATGCACGCTGGCAGAACCTGCGGGTATTCGAGGGATCGATTTTTAATTAATTTATTTATATTCATTAATTCCAATAAAACAAATTGCTATGATATCGATGATCATTATAATAATCAGACGAAGAAACTCGCCACATAATATAATGACTACAATGAAGTAAATAATAATAAATTAATGTTCAATGCCATTTTTGTTTGAGGCATATAGACTAACCAAGTGAGCCTTCAGACATACTTCGTGCACGCTAGCAGAACCTGCGGGTATTCGAGGGATCGATTTTTAATTTATTTATTTATATTCATTAATTCCAAATAAAAAAAGCTATGATATGGATGATCATTATCATCTATTATCTATCTATTGCTTTCAATATAACCAGGATTTTTTTGTTAACTTTTGAACCATACGTTCGTTAACATGCTGCATCATATCTACACACAAATCATATAATTCTAATGATGTAATATTTAACTGATCCAGACGTATCTTCGCATAATTAATTTTGTGCTCACTTTCTAGTCAAGCCTAGACGCAAGTCACTACGCATCCGATCACATACTCACGGGATTTATTGGACCGCGCGACATTCGCCACGCTGCGGTGGCCACTAAACCCCATCAGTAGTTCTGCCGTCGAGTTAGATTGGACCATAAATATCACGCTGCAGACGTAGAGACTGTCGGTGTCGTAAATAACGCTGGAGGCGACGACAGTTCTCACACGCCGTCGTGCCAGCTCTTCACGATTGGCAAAATCGGTCCAGCGAATGCAGTCTGGTCAAACGAGGTTTGCGAAGCTTTCCGCGGTGGCGGCGGAGCGATTACCGCGGCCGAACAGAAACAACATTGTTTGCACTTGTTAGCTACAAGTTTCAAAAACTATTAAATTATATGGACAACAAAATTATCTTGAAACGGAATGCGTTTCAAGATAATTTTCTTCTTTTTTCTTTCTTCTATTTTTCTAAACATCGCGTCACTCCAAAAATTTTTTCCGCTTTTATTACTTGATTGTCTCGGTTCTACTATT
This sequence comes from Incurvaria masculella, assembly GCA_946894095.1. Lineage (NCBI taxonomy): Eukaryota > Metazoa > Arthropoda > Insecta > Lepidoptera > Incurvariidae > Incurvaria > Incurvaria masculella. The sequence continues at coordinate 1,294,351 of OX335650.1, read as the reverse complement.
CGATTTGATTACAGATATGCCCCGATCGGTTGTCCAACGGTTTTTCTAACAGCGAAAATCGTATCTACTACTGTACTTACATAGATGTATAGCGGCGCATCGATATAAAAAAACATTTAGATCCGTTCTGAGCTTTCCCCTGCGTGTCAAGTCAGGTACTCTAATTAGAACAATTTAGAGTACCTGAGCTGTCAGTTTCGATACACCCGTCACGGCGTTCGCGCGTGTTTGCCGGTTGTATAGGTGATGCTCTATGATAGAAGAAAGGAAGAATTATGCCGTCGTTTGTAGTATAAAAATGCAAGAATTATTACGGGAAAGCCAAGAAAGAACGTGGAATTTTATATCACATGTATGCTATTAAAATTGTATCAAATGGCGTTATATTAAGGTGAAATGTGTAGCGAGTATGGCGTACGGCGCGGTGTCGTTATCGTGATTTGATTGACGACAAAACTATCGGAAAAGCCGGTATCTCTTTCCAGCAAACTTATATCCTATGAAGTACTTCACTATAGGTCTCTGTAAGTCACTCATTTGTGGTGTGAGTGTGTGTGTATCGCGTTCACCGGAGGATGGTGTTATCTCAGACAAGTGCTCGCCCTTTCTAGCATACATGATTTTCCTATTTAGGTGTTACCAGGTAAAGAAAAAGATCTCTGAGATAAGGATTAACACGAAAGTTGCAATTTTAAAATACATTACTTGCGTAATGTGTTAATTGAATATTCAGATTTTATATTTAGTTATAAATAGTAATATGAGTATGTTATTAATAATTTCGATGGCAGAACGTTTGCTAATTAAAAATTATAACCGAGAGCGGAAAAATAAAAATATCATGAAGGAAACGCCATGAGCTAGAGGGGAAAACGAGTTGAAATGATCAGGATACCCTAGGTGTAGACAGATCAAATTTCTGAGCCACGTGCGTGAGAGGAAGGCGTGAGCGGGATCACAGCAAACTATGACCAACCGCGCTTCAGCCAGTGTTTAATAAACTCCCAACCGAGTACTAACAAAGCCGAGAGCGGATGAGGTAGCGTCGTTAAGGTTTCTAAGGCAGTGGTTAAAAATACACATAATACACCCGCACTCACCCCTCAATATTCAATTAACACGCCAGTCCAAGAATACACACAGGACACATTTAACCCGTTTGGCTTTAACAAGTTGGGCTACAGTGTAGCACCTCTGTTGCAATGAGCTTCCGTTTCATTGTCGCCTTAAATAAAACTCTGAAGTGCAATTCTTTGGAATCGACAGCTCACCCTAGACTCTAGACAGTCGCCTTGTTACGATCCACTCCTTCTATCGGTACATTCGAAGAGATGGGTGCATTGTATTAGAAGTACTTTCAGCAACATTTCGCAGGAATGGGTGTAAGCTGCGTAAACTTATAAGTATGCTTAGAACTTGATGCCTTATAGAGAAAGCTTAGAAAACGTCCTTATTTACGGATTGTTTTTTACATGCATCAGGTTTGGTACAATCTAATTCCATAAAAGTTTAAGGTTCTAAATATCTGTATTGTTAAGTTAGATCCATATATTGATAGCCGAGAGATTTTCAGCGATATGCGAAAACATTAGAATACCACAAAGGGTGACAGGAAATTGTACAATAAATTGTTTACCCCGAACCATGTTAATCCTTGTGGGAGTCCGTATAACTAAGGTTCCTGAAATACATTCCTTTGCGGCGATATGTGCGCGAAATTGATCACACCTTGTTGAAATATTATATGTATGCAGAATCTACCGTGTTTGAGGCATTAAAAATAACGAAAACTGTTATTAACAAAAGTATTGATAGTAATAATTGATGATGATAAGTAATTGATATATTTAATTTTTTTATTAACAGATTTTAATTTATAATGGTTTCATTGATAAGCTCAATTTAGCAGCGGCTAGCAGACTTTCAAAATTGTTTATTGTTTCCAGGTGTTGCTTTAGTATGATTGTGATATGAAACGGATATACTGAGCGATGAAGTTTGCTAAAGCTAAATAAAATCATTAAATAAAAGGGTTTTATAAGTATAGTGCAAGGCTGGATACGTACCAGCAAACGAGCCTTTATCGTTTATCCATTCAGTCATCTTCTATAACTGAGAATACTCCTATATATTCATCGTTGATCTTTATTGTTACAGAAGAGCTATATTTCCTGAGTATAGCTAACGAATATATCTCTTGTTCCCTTCTCTATTTTTCAACGAACCTATTGAATGATGTCACTCGGTCATCTTCTCCGAAATAGTTTCAATATTGGAACGGAAGCAATGGACGAAAATTCAGGAAAGTCATTTCCCAGCAGCCGAGCAGGATGCGCCTGAAGAGGAAATCGAATAAGAGCTCGCCTGCTCACTCCGCTCGACGTTCGATTTCCCGAAAGTGTCCTGAAAAGGACATTTACAGCCACGTCGCCTGCATCCGCCCTGAGTGGGTTTGGTAAATAAATCGATGAGCTTTGCATTTTAAACTGTGCGCGAAAACGTATTTTAGGTACATTTCGGAAAATCCATTAAATATTCTCGGTATATCTGCTATCGGTAAATGCATATATTTTTTGGAAAGGTTAAGGCCGCGTGCTACGCTACACTCAGTTATTAATTAATTGCTCAGAAAGTATTCAGGGAATTCAACATATAATGCTGACCAATTCATATTGCTGAAGCTACTTTGGAAGTTGTAACAAGATATGTGAAAAAATACGTCTGTTTTCTATAGTGCAAAGCTGGTGCTGTGGCAAAACTGTATGAATAGGATAAACCCTACCACCTAGTAAGTAAGGACCTAGTCCCCTACAGTGTTACGAGGAACCACGGCCTGCCTCACTGGTTGAAAATGGTCACCCATCTAGAATCTAACCGCGCTCAGAGGTACACTGATCTGAGCTACCGAGGCAATACCGATCAATATTTCTACCTTCTTTTCATTTAATGAGAATGTAAAACCGCGCGAGATTAACCTTAAGAACCTTATGCCTCTATATTCTAAAACAATAAATACAATATACATAAAACACTCATAGTTGCGATGTTAGCCATCTAAGGCAACATAAAATAGGGTGCTACTACTATCTGCCAGAACAGTTACTAAAGTAGTTACCACTATTACTGCCACTAGAGTTTTATTCCACCCTCAATAGTAAACAGTAACGTGGCGGCGGGGAGGCAGCGGGGTAGTAAACGCTGCAGCCAGCTCGTCACGTTCACTTTCGTTGGCAACCCTGAAGGCAGAACTTGCAACTCGCAACCGAATTTAGCGACTGGTCGACCGACCAGAATACAAACTGTTCCTGCATCCACAGGTTCCCGCCCCCTCGCCGTGGCGTCCGTTATGCTAGGGCTACATTAGCGGGCTACGGCGAATATTCGTGTTAACGCGATGTATATGGCCGGGTACATCGTGTCATCGCGTTGTATTCGCGCGAAGACGATGTAGTATCGGCGAGCTGTCGGTAAACTGGCGCGGATCAAAGGGATTTGTCGCGACAATATTTGCTTGGGTTGGCTACACCTACGTCAATTCAGTGTCTTCCAGAATTTGAAGCAAGACGGACGTGCCTGTATTTTTTGTACACTATGGAGTGGAGTAACGAAAAAGTGTTAGAGTTCATTAAATTTTATGAAACGGAGAGAATCATATGGAATCCTAGTGACCCCGACCATAAAAAGAAGCACTTGGTACATGATGCGTGGATTCGAATTAAAAATAAGCTCAGTTGGCCTACGACAGTAGAAGAAATGAAGAAGAAAAAAGATTCATTGTTGGCATACTATAGAGCCCATCTCAATAAAATTCTTTTCATCTCTTTTCAATATTATTTCGTAAATGATACTCGTACAATTGTAATAAATAATAATTAACGGACATATAATGCAAAACCACTGTTTCCTCCATTTTTAAATTACCGCCTACGTCTCGGCCGCACAACAAACTCAACCAACACATGCGATTCCGGCACGATGCATCGCGTCAACCCGACACGAATCTTCGCCCGCTTAATGTAGACAAGAACATCGCCTATGTCCGAACACGATGTTTTTGTCGCGCCAACACGATACGAATCTTCGCCCGCTAATGTAGCCGAAGCATTAGTGATCACGTGGCCTTTCGGGCGATGCGCTGCCCCCCCCCCCCCCGCCTTCCTGACAACCCCCCCACGATCAATGGGGCGGTTTTGCAGACGCGACTATTTCAGTCTACGGCGAGCTAAATCTGAAGGCTGCCTCGGCTGGACTTTCGTTTTTGTTTGAGTATTTCTGGCCTTTCGTGAACTATACATCGCGCGAGTGAATTTAGACATTGGTGTAAGATTTTTGAAACGCCTCTTTGCCTCAGTTCTGCGTACAATTATGTGTGTGAAGTGTGAAATACTATTGTCGTTCCATAGAGTATAGTCATTAATAGACAAAACATATATGTTTTGGAATCAGACGTATGCATATTATTTACAAAATGTCAAGCACTTCATTATACTTTAAAATAATATGATAAAAGCGTGCCATTCAGTAAAATTTATTTAGTTATTTATGTATTTATATATGTTTATTGCACTCAAAATTCGGGCAAAAGGTACAACTTAATGCCAGGGGCATTCTCTACCAGTCTACCTTTGGGTATCGTGAGCAGTAGTGCGAGTAGCAGTTATAGAGACAAATGAATTTACTACAACAAATATTATACACAATGTACCAACTACTTATATACATATACATATAAATATAGATTAATATAAATATATAAACACCATATGTACTATAGAAATAGAAAATAAAGTATGATACTTAACACTATCACAAATATTGAGAAAAAAAAACAAATAAATGTATTGCCAATAGAAATAAAAATTAACTGAAAATTGTGGGGGGGGGGAAGTAAAGGTGTAATTAGGAAAGAAAGAAAGCTTTAATATTTTTTTTGAACGCATGAATTGAGGGCGAATTTCGTACTGGAGGAGGTAGCTGATTCATCATTCTCATAAAATAAACATATTTAAAAAAATCTACAATTAAGTCCCTCGATTATTTTCTTGCATTGAAACTGTATAAGCAAGTTATTTAAATTCCTCTGGTAATGTATCAGATCATGATAGGTAGTTGAGTGGTAGTGGTAGATAAAGGTAATGGATTAAAATCAATCACAAGATCCAAGACCCAGAACATTCAAAAGTATATATTTTTGTGTTTTATTAAAAAGTACGAAGTCGAACCTAACCTAACCTTTCCGTATTATTAAGAGTTTTGGATGCTAGGAATTTTGGGTGCTAGGTGTCTTGGATGCTAGGAGTTTTAGATGCTAGGAGTTGTGGAAGTTAGGAGTTTTGGATGCTAGGAGTTTTGGGTTCTAGGAGTTTTGGATGCTAGGAGTCTTAGATGCTAGTAGTTTTGGAAGTTTGGAGTTTTGGATGCTAGGAGTTTTGGGTGCTAGGAGTTTTGGATGCTAGGAGTTTTAGATGCTAGTAGTTTTGGAAGTTTGGAGTTTTGGATGCTAGGAGTTTTGGGTGCTAGGAGTTTTGGATGCTAGTTTTAGATGCTAGTAGTTGTTGAAGTTAGGAGTTTTGGATGCTAGGAGTTTTGGGTGCTAGGAGTTTTGGATGCTAGGAGTCTTAGATGCTAGTAGTTTTGGAAGTTTGGAGTTTTGGATGCTAGGAGTTTTGGGTGCTAGGAGTTTTGGATGCTAGGAGTTTTAGATGCTAGTAGTTTTGGAAGTTTGGAGTTTTGGATGCTAGGAGTTTTGGGTGCTAGGAGTTTTGGATGCTAGTTTTAGATGCTAGTAGTTTTGGAAGTTTGGAGTTTTGGATGCTAGGAGTTTTGGATGCTAGGAGTTGTGGAAGTTAGGAGTTTTGGATGTTAGGAGTTTTGGGTGCTAGGAGTTTTGGATGCTAGGAGTTGTGGAAGTTAGGAGTTTTGGATGCTAGGAGTTTTGGGTGCTAGGAGTTTTGGATGCTAGGAGTTTTAGATGCTAGTAGTTTCGGAAGTTTGGGGTTTGGATGCTAGGAGTTTTGGGTGCTAAGAGTTTTGGGTGCTAGGAGTTTTGGATGCTAGGAGTTTTAGATGCTAGTAGTTTTGGAAGTTTGGAGTTTTGGCTGCTAGGAGTTTTGGGTGCTAGGAGTTTTGGGTGCTAGGAGTTTTGGGTGCTAGGAGTTTTGGATGCTAGGAGCTTTAGATGCTAGTAGTTTTGGAAGTTTGGAGTTTTGGATGCTAGGAGTTTTGGGTGCTAGGAGTTTTGGATGCTAGGAGTTTTGGATGCTAGGAGTTTTAGATGCTAGGAGTTTTGGAAGTTTGGAGTTTTTGATGCTAGGAGTTTTTGATGCTAGGAGTTTTGGATGTTAGGAGTTTTGGATGCTAGGAGTTTTAGATGCTAGGAGTTTTGGAAGTTTGGAGTTTTGGATAATAGGAGTTTTGGGTGCTAGAAGTTTTGGATGCTAGGAGTTTTAGATGCTAGGAGTTTTTGATGGTAGGAGTTTTGGATGCTAGGAGTTTTGGATCTGGTGCTTATTGGATTTTATCTTCTATTTATTTTTTTGCATTGAAAATAAACAATACGCTATTATTATCAATTAAGCCAAGCACTGTATCAACAAATCCATTTTTTTCTGATCATTTGGTATATTATTATAATGTGTGGTAGATACTGCATTTAGTTCCAGATAAAGTTAACGCAACGGAGAAGACTTGTGAGGAACTTTTCAGTAAATACGTCGGCAAACAAGGAGCCGTAGACACTGCAGCCTTAGCTGGGTGTGCGGGCGGGGGTGGCGGACGGGAACGTGCATTTGCACAATCGTCTCTTGTTTGTTGTGTTCAGAGACGTTCGGCGCAGCCACAGACCAGACGAGAAAGACGCCCCTTGCACTGAAAACTCTGCGTCGCATCGTTCCGCGCCGCATGCGAAATCCGCAGCCCAATATCTTTGGGGCAATTCAACCGTTCATTTACAAGTCACATAACTCACTGTTCCATTGCGCGTGAAGTTCGGAAATTGGGTACAGGTGTTTCTAGTTATCTAAATCGATACGAAAACGAATATAGACAAAAAAGACCGAAAAGAAACAAGCGAGTTTCACATGTCTGCTCTTATTAAAGGATAAATATTTTTTGTATTTAGGTAATATCTTTGTATAATACTAAAAGGACGGCTTCTTCCAATTGAAGGCTTTTAATGCAGAGTATTAAGATGTCGGAAAGTCCATAGTGAGTGGCCTTCTCTGTCAAGACTTTGCCAAGACTGACAAGACGGCTTAATCAAAACCATAAATTAACAGCTAGGTTTATTATTGTATATAGTCTGATTCTACTTCATCACTATAACAAAAAAACCGGTCCAGTGCGACTCAGACTCGCACACGAAGGGTTCCGTACCATGGTACAATATTTACCACACAAAACCACGTTTTTTTTAATTATGTTTTATTATATTTAAATTTTATATATGTGTTGTAATAGCGGTAAAATAGACCCTCCGTGAAAATTTCAGCTGTTTACCTATTAAGGTTCATGATATACAGCCCTTTGACAGACGGACAGACAGACATCAGAAATTTAGTAATAGGGTTACGTTAGCCCGTAGCGATATTCCCAGCATGGCTCGCTCCATTGCTCGCTGGGCAACTTTTAACCTTTGGACAACGGCGACCGTCAGAGTCCACGTTTCACATCCGTACGTCATAACCGGGAGGACGTAACGAAGTAATCCGCCGACGTACCAAAGTAGTCGATATTGGACACCGGGTGGCTAAGCTCAAATGGCAGTGGGCTGGTCACGTCAGCCGAAGAGACGACAACCGTTGGAGTAACCGTGTCCTGCACTGGCGGCCGTGGACAGGAAAACGGAGTGTGGGAAGACCACCCGCCAGGTGGGACGACGACATCAAGTGCGTCGGCGGAAAGCAGTGGTTCCGTACCGCTGAGGGCCGGGAGGACTGGAGAAAAATTGGAGAGGCGTATGTCCAGCAGTGGACGCAAACACGCTGACTGACTTACGTTAGCACCCTTTTGATACCCTAAAAAACAGAACACATCGAAACACTCTCTAAAAAACGCTAAATCATTTTCGTCCCGAAATCGAAGGCGAAGTGACTGGGCGCCGCTGCTGTTCATTATCATTAAAACTTGGCTACGCTGCGGCTATACGGATGAGTTTCCTACTTGATGGTTTGTGCCAAGGACGATTGTGTTTTCGCTTATGAATATTTGATTGTGGACGACGCCACTGCTCCGAAATATCCCCTTATTTCTGAGCCGTTAGTTAGACTTGTAACTTAGATTGGCGTTTACGACAACCCGATCGACTAGCGTCCACTTCGCTTAACGCCCACACGTTAAGAACGGCCCGTAAGCTATGCTCCCCATACAAACGTAGTTTACTAATAATTTGGAAACCGCTATTCCAATTAAATTAATATTTAATATCTAATATCAGGTAACAAATATCTGTGTCTGCATGCTTTTGTTTTTTTGAAAAATCCAAACCGAATGAAATGAAAGCAAAAAGAAAATCTTCATACGAATTTTGTTTTCTCTATGGTTGGATTTTCTTTTTGCTTTCATTTCATTCGGTTTGGATTTTTCAAAAAAAAAATTTAACAAAAAAAATAACCGACTTCAAAGAAAAAGCACTAAAAAGTAAAAAATAATGTTCATTTTTGTAGTTACGATTTCTGTTATTTTTTGAGTCGGCGTCAGCCGGGCACGCGCTGCGCCAATCAATAGAACCTAACCTAACCTAACCTAACCTAACCTAACCTAACCTAACCTTGGCTGACACCGACTCAAAAAATAACAGAAATCGTAACTACAAAAATGAACATTATTTTTTACTTTTTAGTGCTTTTTCTTTGAAGTCGGTTATTTTTTTTGTTAAATTTTTTTTATTTGTTAATTTTTAGTGAATCTGAAGTACACTTACTAATTGGTACACGTCCTTTCCAATAAAAAAAGAATCACCGAAATCGGTTGGCGTTATATTGAGTTATTCGTCCATTTGTCGCGCACATCTTAATACAAATTTAAGACTTTTATGATTTTCTCATGGATATCATTGTCAGAACTTAACTAAATTAAAATGGGACCACTTGGGAAGCACTAGCTATCATTTAAAAAAATAATCATCAAAATCGGTTCACCCAGGAAAAAGTTATGAGGTAACAAACATAAAAAAAAAACAAAAAAAACCAAAAAAAAAAAAAAAAACATACAGACGAATTGATAACCTCCTCCTTTTTTTGAAGTCGGTTAAAAACAAAAGCTTGCAGACACAGATATTTGTTACCTGATATTAGATATTAAATATCAATTTAATTTGAATAGCGGTTTCCAAATGATAAGTAAACTACGTTTGTATGGGGAGTATAGCTTACGGGCCGTTCTTAAGCGAACTAACATTAGTGAGACCAAGTTTGATTTCACAGATAAGGCATCGTCACCGTAAATACGTTGACGTTGCCGTCTACACCGACTCTCCAATTTCACACAAATCGGTAGTCCGAGTTTGATTTTGACAGATCGAAGAAGAGAATAAGTAGTAAAACTTGTATAGGTTTGACGTTTTCACGTAACTTCGAAAACGTTCCGGAAACATGTTTGTAAAATGTTAAGGCTTTCCACGCGGCGGGAGGAGACATTCTCCGACGTTTCGAGCTGATCGTTCAGCCCGTTGTCAAGGAGACATCCACCACGTTCGTACGCAGCAGACGACGGAATGTCTCCTCCCGCCGCGTGAAAAGCCATAACATGTTTCAAACATGTTAAACGACCGCGGTAATCTCAAAAGTATCATACATTCCGTAAACGCCAGTTTAGGTGAGAACTCCGACTCCTCCGACAGAACATTTATTAAATCATGTGTCTGTTATATTTCTTAACTTCTGCCTACAAATTCCAATGTACACATTATGAGTTTATATGATTAAGTTTATTAATTGGGGCTGTGCCGACGTAACTTCCTTTGAAATACCGAAGTTTTAAATTTTAAAGTTATTGTTAGTGAATGTTACGTCGGAGTCGGATGGATCTTGAAAGACATTTATTTTCAACCTTCTTGAAAGCATTCTCAGAACTCCTTCTAAGTTAGGCTTTCTCAAATTAAGAAGATAAATCATTTAACATGCTTGTATTATTGTCAGCCACGGTAGCCCAGTGGCACGACGCCTTGCGATCCGATAAACTTGTTGAAGCGGTTGGGTTCTGGATGGGTGACCATTTCCAACCGTTGATATTGACCGTGGTGTGGATTCCATGTAAAACTGTAGGTTCCTTACTTACTATGTGGTAGGGTAAATTCCGGCGGGATTGGTACCTTCACTTTGAATGAACGATGGTCGAAGCGGCAATTAAAATTGTCCGTGTTTTCCATCCAGTTCAATGTTGCCGAGCAATATAAGGAAGGTCTTGAAATGAAACCTTGTCCCCATGTGGTGTGTTCGGCTAATATCTGTCGGTCAGTTTGGTGTTAGCCATCCATGTCCCGTTAAATATAATAATAATAATTGTGCAACATGTAATAGCAGATTTTCATTACTTAACGATCCTCTTCATATTTTTAAAACAGAAATGAAATATTAATTTTTTAAACAAATACTTTTGCTATTCGTCTACAGAAGACAACACATATTGATAGTTTAGCTTAAGGTGGCCCAACCCGCTCAACTACCCATACAAACGGGGAAAGAAGATCGCGCCCATATTTCTTATCAGAGATCCCAAATTTTGCTTAAAAGAGCTTTATTTGATCGAACTAGATGTCTGCTGACCGTTGGCATTGTAAAATTGTGTTTGGTTTCTAAGTTATAAGGTCCGAAAGTTCGAATTTTTCGCGCGTTTTATACAATAACTTCGGTGGTTTATTACGCAATGATAAAGTAAGAATATCTTAAAAACATTAGTCATCAGACAAAGCTTATTTAATCAAGATTTATAATCTATTTGGTTTTTGTTAGATTTTTGACTACAGCGGTCGTGGTTTACTTTTAGCTATAAGTCGTTTTGAAATCAAAATTTTCGTAAATCTTACCAAATCATACACTATGCACATTATCTTTTTTGTGGACATGTTGCATCTTCCTCATCACGGAGCCTGTCTTTTTCTTTGAAACAGAGAAGGTCCCAGAGCGCAACAGCACGGTTTTGTACAGTGCCCGCGAATGAGTTAGTCCCGCCGGGTTGGGCCACCTTAAGTCATCTTCAAACGCAAGTTTCGGAACCTTCAATTGCAGTCAAACCATTACTCCTTTTATAAGCTGAGGTACTTGGCTTCGCTCGGGTCAATGTCGCTTTGGACTGATGTCGGGCTGAAGTATTTACTGGATATGATAAGATTCCCATAGAAACTTGTATCTCTATTTTAACCCCTTTGAGTTTATGTTCACCACAAAAGGTTGCTAATGTCCTTCTCCAAGTTTCAGACCATCTCTATACCGAAATTCATCAATATTGGTTTAGCGGTTAAGGCTTAAAAACGCAACAGACAGATGGACATAGTTACTTTCGGATTCATAATATTACCATGAATGGGTTAATATAAATACTGGTCGTTTGCTTATTTTTAGCTGAATTTGTCTTGTTTGTTATGTCGCGTGATTTTTACACACCAATAACGGTCATGATACTTGCATCACGCAGTCATAGTAATATCATCGTCTAAACAAACACGTGGCGCCATCTCTGTGCGCGCGGCGGCCAAGTCCGAGTGATGGTTTGTGCCCTATAGTTAGCCTCAAGTGTTTGGAGTAGGGTTATAAAATTATTTGTTAAAGATGTGGATTAAAAACTTAAAGAATGTTCAGGGGATTATCGTTCTGGAAGTTATTTTAGACAGAGGATCGGACCGGCTATACAGGGAGGAAATGCAGCGAGCGTATTGTGCTCTACAAAATTGCACTGTAACGAAACAATTTATGAAATCTTTTATATTCTGTAATTTACATTACATCGTTAGTTTACATATTTTCATGTCCAAACAATATTTATTTTAGCTTATGAATGATACAGCGTAAAAGAAAAGTTTAATCTATATTAAATGCAAAGGTAACATATCCGAATAAGGATTACAAAAAAATATTGTATACAAAAGCTTCACAAATTACTGTTTTTTTAGTAATCTGTAATAGATAGAAGGTGGCTTTTTTTTTGGTCTTGTTCTTTGCCTTAAACTATTCTACCAACAATGATTTGGCAGTGGCATTTAGATCTAAGCATGCATTTCATTACTGTGGCCGGAAAACTCGTAAATTTTCTTTGCGGATTATTCATTCCTAAGTTGATCGAATCCGCGGATCATTCAGTTTTTGACGTATCTTAGGGTAGTTGGACTACCAAAAAAGTTTAAATAAATGAAAAAACTACAATTTTCCAGTGAATTTTCTCTTAAGGTTTGGCCCGCGTTTAGACACATGTAAGCGTACTAAAACTGGTTTTTTGATAACACTCCGTCATATTTTAGCAATTGTATTCTTTCTTCTTTTACGTGCCGCAGACAGAGCATACATGGATTATGAATAAACAATAGAATAAATATATAAAGATACGTTGCGACTACGAAAATTTAAACGAGCTACCGCGAATCTTCATGAGTAGCTTGGGCGGGCGGGGCGCAGCTCACAGCGAGGGCGGGCGGCGCGCTTGAGCGGATGCGCGAGGTGCGCCCTTTGTTCTCGGCGACGCGACGCCGCAGCTGGCGTGCCGCCGACGTGGAATGCATCTCTCCATTGTTGCCGCGCACCTAGGCTGCGTGGCGGAGGCGGAGGGGCGGCGCCGTTGCACGCAGCACGGCGGCTGGTTGCGTGTGTTTTTTAATGAGGAGGCTTCGTGTGTTTGCGCGAAGTACGCAATGAACATAGCGAATGGACGGGTTTGTGTAGGGGCGGGTTAGCCACATACATACATACGAAAACAGAAGCGTCGGCGAGTGAGTTCGGTTAAGAATTCGCTTGCTACTGAGTTCCAACGACATGTAAGAATACACATTCAATGTTTCGCGTCCCGAATTCGTAAGCGAACTAATTACAGTTAGACGTTTTAGACTAACTCGTGGCTACGCTGACGCCATATGATTTTTTTTTTATTTGATTGGGGCTTTAGCCATGTTTGACTATGCCAGCCCCATAGTAACTGTTTTATGTTTATTAATAGCTGCAGCGCAGCGCAAGAGACTTGTTAAAGAAGTTGGTCACAATTTTGAATTATTTCCTCTGCGGTTGGCATAGGGCTTCACGGATTAAAAAAAATAGATTTAGCCTATCCGTGCATAGATCCATCAACAATTCATTTCTCATTGCTTGGTTCCGGACACAAACCAAAAGTAAGTGTAGCTGATCCTCTGCTTGTCAACAAGAACAGTTGGGTGGCTTGACTGTTCGCATAAAATGCAGTGTCTTATTTAGTGTTGCACGTCCGGAACGTAGGCTGAGGCCTGTCATTATGTTAGATTCCGACAGTTTGCAATTGAGAAGCCTGGTGTTGCAAGTGGTTCACATTGAATTGTCTTGTACCATATTCCTTTCTCTACCGATCTTCTATCGTGATGCTCTTTCCAGAGAGTTCGGCATAGGATTTTTAAATTTGAGAGGATCCACTGTAGTTGGATGTTTTTTTCCATTTGACTGATGCATCCCACCTCCAGTCCTTCCATTATCGAAGGCATTGGAGGACATGCTGAATAAACCTAAGTGTACAGTGACTACGGAAAAGAAATCTTACATCATACAATTTTACATTCCCAAGATTATTTTGGACAGAAGGCACACCTTTAATTACCCTTAAGCTGTAGGCAGCTATGGGGTGGCGTTCAGTCGACTGAAAATAAAAGGAACTGTTTTTTTGTTTACTTTTTCCTCTTCTAATTATTGTATTATATTTTATTTTTAAACTTCCTATCCAAAATTTCCCAAAATATTTTCAATTAAAAAGTAACTCATGTCATGCAAGAAAAACTGTTTTCAGCAATAAACTCTATATAAACATATACATTTTTTCATGTGTGTAACTGAATGAATGAATGATTTTGAATGATTTGAATGATTGAATGATTTATTTTTGCATGAAGAAATTACAGATTTTTTCAGGATACTAATTAATAAAATAAATACAGTGTAGAAAAAAAATTTACACTTGTTTTCATGAGTGACTTACAGATGGCATGCATGAAATACCATAAATAAATATGTAACATTTGTCGGCCACTGTGCATTACACACGCTAGAAGTTCTATCGGTAACTTAACAACTTAAGATGAATAAGTACCTTTGGGTAAGCAGGGCCACCTAACCTGGCCTAACGGCTGTACCATAGGTGGCACCTTCGTGCTCGCTTATACATAGCTACATTACATAACTGGACACGGATGGCTAATACCACATCAACCGTCATGATATTAGCCATGCCAGGACCTTTACTTTATGAGCACGGCTACATCGAACTGAATGGAAATAAAAAAATCAAGGTAGAATACTTTTATTATAACTGTTAGAAAATTACAATGTTATTTATTTTTCTTCATAAACTTCATAGGTGGGAAAATAAAGTGATCATTTCATAGATCTAGTTTTAAATAATCTACTTTTATGGCTAAATTTAGTAGAGGTCGAATAACGCATTTGAAAATAAAAAACTCGCTAAATACGACACGATCCGTTCCGTACCATAGTGCAATATTTAACACAAAAATAAGTTCTGAAGACACTCCTAAATTTTCTTGTATGTTAAAATTTCAACTGTCTACCTATTACGATTCATGAGGTACAGTCCGCTGACAGACGGACGGACAGTGGAGGCTTAGTAACATCGTCCTGTTGGCACCTTTTCGGTAAGGTACCCAGAAAAGGAAAATAAAGTGGTATTTATTCAGTGAGAACCGAACTCAGGATGAGCTCGCATAGTATCGCGGTCTTATGTACCTTAGGGCCACAAAAATGCACTCAACGTACCTCGTAATTTCCGTAATCGGCATCACAACGATTTTTTCCACGAAACCAAAAAAAAAACAATCACAAATCAAATTTTCACCGATCGCCGTTTCTCCCAAGAAGCAGGGAGACAACCGGGAGATGAATAATGAGTATCTCGCGTCCTCAGACAACCGGGAGACGGTATCCCTCCGACCTCTCGGCAGGCGACAGAAGGTCGGACGAGGTCCGCTCCTGTTGCCCGCGCCCGACTGGTGACGGAGCGCGATCAGGACACCAGTCGCCGCCGACTTCCCTCCCCCAGGAAGCGAATTGATTCGCCACTTACGTGGGCCACTCGACCGCCCGGATTGCGGCTAATCGGCACCAGGGAGGGGATTCCGCTTCGTAGTCAACTTTGCTCTCATGACCTTCTTAATGTTCATATCGAGAGTCGAGCCCTTCATCCATTTCAAGACCTTACCGTCAGCGCTGCCGATGTGTGGGGAGTTCTCCAATCTTTGGGAGAAAGTAATTTCGCGCTCCGATTGTAACTGGATATATTCATCTTTTAAAAAAATCTCAATTAAAATAATTGATTCTTAATTTCTAGTAGATTCACAGTGCGACACAGATTGACACTGCGTCATCGTTCCAGTCACAGATCATTCAAAATCGTCTTTTCCGTAGTGTATTCGTACTTGTTCTGTGGTATACACACACACACTGATGAGAATGTTTTGGAAATTCCAAGAACGATTTTGGGGATTCTACCTAATATTCCGGGAGGTCACGACATTTTTGGTCACGATAAGGTAAATGAAATCTGCTGAATCTGGGTTCACATGTAAGAGACCAACCCTCTGATGCTAAATATGTCGGTCTGCCTGTGCCAAGTGGTTGCGTTATCTAGATTGGCTATATAAAATAGATGTTGGTATGTACCTGCCGATGAATATATTGATTGTCTAGAAACATTGATACCTATTAATTATACAACAATAACCAGTCGGTTTTTTAATTAAATACTTACATATACCTAAAGTTATATATGTAACCAAAATCGCCTATAACTACGAAACTCAAACAGAGATTTGTTCAGTTTTGGTATTGCTAGGAAAGTATGTACTGATACTTTCATGCTTCGTTATTTGCGCCCATTTACCTTATCATATATATTTTTTGTCACCATAACTACTTTTTAGGCGCTTTATCTACGTAACGCAACCACTTGGAACAGGCAGACTGACACATTTAGGTTCAGAGGGTTGGTCTTTATCCTGTGAACCCAGTTTCAGCCATTTACATTATCGTTACCATTTTTGTCGCGACCTTCTAGTCTATAAACTAGGTGTCACTCCTCACTTACTGGGTGGCAGGGTAAATCCCGCCCGGGTTGGTGTCATCGTTTTCACGGAGATCGATATCAGTGATCGCATTGAAAGATTTCCGCAGCGGCAATGAAAATTGTTCGTGTGATAGAAATAGAAGTATTCTTCTTACTTCCGCATTTTTCCAAAAGTGTATAAATTTGTTACAATCAGCGTTAAAGGATTTCATCACCTTGTCTTTTAAAGTATAATGTTTATATCCCAATGAGAAACAACACAATGTTAGCTAAGAATAGAATCCGGATGTGTCTTGTTGCGGTAGGGTGGTACGCATTGCGCTGTTAGGATGACGACGATTTCAGGTTCAATGTTAGTGAGAGGTGCCGCTTCGAGGCAAATTAAAAGGTGATTGTTGAAATCGATCGAATCGATAGTGTGAACCTGTTGTATAAGACGATTGTCTATTTTCGTGATCCAAAATTAAAAAGGTAAAGGTAACCTTGACAGGTTCAACAATCGTAAAGTAATTACAAAGATCCTGTATCTAATGAAGATTACGTATGACGCGATTGTACAACTTGGCTCCTAAACATATCCTCATATATCAGCCATTCGGAAAAATGGCATATTTTTATGTCTGTATGACATTTATATTTATCGATAGTAAAGATCGTAATTCACGAAGACACCTCTAGCAAGTAATAATCTTTGCCTCGACACATTGAGCGCTGTGTTTGGGAACATCGCATTACAGCATAGAGGCTGGCACGACAAATCGCTCAGTGATGTGTCTGGAATTGATGCACAACGATCGTCAAGCGGTTAATCTGTCAATCGCTCTGATTGGTCGTTAGTTCGCCGCCGACTTCCCCCTGCGGCTCGGGGCCCGTTTTGCCGGAACCCCGCACCGCCAGGTTGGCTGCTGCGTCAGTCCAATTAACACTTGCATGCCCTTGACATTGGTTGTGAGCGCTGGTTTTCCGTTGCGCGAGAACAGTTTAGTTTCCATCAACATAAATGTGTTTGCCAATCATAGCATGATCAATATTTTCGTAAAATGTAATTTCGGGGATGTCTGTCCGTCTTTCTGTCAATTTTTCTGTTTGTGTTTTTGCCTGTCTTTTTGTATGTCTTTCTGCAGATCCCTTTGTCTGTATTTCTGTGTATATTACTGTCTGTTTCTCTGGCTTTACTTCCGTCTGTCTTTCTTCCTATCGTTTTATCTGTTTTCCTGCCAAACTATTTGTGAATATTTCTGTCTATATTTTTGTCTATCGTTCCGTTCAAAACTCTTGATCACTCTTGGAAAAGTTGCTATCAGTTTAGCTTTCCCTTGTAACAAGATTAGTGATCCTTGTGAGTTGGGAAAGTGTAATTTGTCACGAAACGCGATCTGTTCTATGATTCCGAATCCATCCAAACTATAGGTTTCTAGCCAACAAACACACAGAAAGGTAAAATAATAATACCAATGTTACAATAACCTCATATAACGAGATTTTTCATCTACTGCTTACATTTTTATACCTACTTTTGTTTCAGTTTCAATTCCCGGATTTGTATTTTTTTTTCTACCGGTTCGAATACCTCTGGCGAAAAATAACAGAGAAGAAACTTTGAAATGTTTGTCATATTTTTTTTATATATTTTCAATTTATTTTACAACAATTGATTGTTAACACAAAAAAACATTTATCGTACACAGGTGGAGAGCAATCTCTTCACTACCATTATTACATCTTACAAATTAATAAGTATTCTAGTCTAAAAGATTCTGGTGTAAAACGCCATCGTCATTTTGAATATTGGTGACATCAAATCAAAGTTATACTGTTGTTGTTGATAAATTTTGTTGTTCGTGTATTGTTGAATAAACGACCGTTCTAGTAAGAAGATTAAACAAATTAAAGCTACAATGTAGTACTCATGTCAGATATATAAAATATACATAATTGTAACGATTTTGCAGTTTAAAAAGTGAAAATAATAAAATAAAAAGGTATAGTACCATTAATTTGGTTGCAGAATATAATACAGATAAAAGGTTTTTGAAGTTTTTGACCCTTGAATTTAATATTACGAAAACCGTAAATAAATTAGTTCCAAACAATATTTTTCATAACTCAAAAGCTCAAAGCAAACATATAAAATAACTTAAGTAATAATATTGTATAATAAAATCTATTTTATTTTTCCTAAAAAATAACAAACATTTAAAAGTAGCAACGCAAATTAATTAAAAATCTTTAATAAATGTTGTGTAAAGTGTCGTGTGTGTGTGGGTGGGAGGTATTTTCATATAATTCGTTTTGTCGACTGATAAATTAAACAAATATCAGATGATACGAAGCATCGGGCAACTAGGTGAAAGTTATTTTTTTTTAATATATGTTTCAAAATAAGGTGAAAGTGGGTTGCCAATTCGGTCATGGATATTTTTCATAAAAATCCGGAAAGAACATTTTTTTCACTTGTTCGTTGACGCGGAAATCAAACTAAATATATCGTAATCGAAAGTGTTGAGTTGTCCCACCTTTTTCTGATCCTTATTACAGCAACCTTACTATTGCATACAACGAAAAAATAACCTCTTTTCTCGTTGATTACATAATACTCTCAGCTTGGGAATGTCATGGTTACTTTCCAGGAATGCCCAAACAGCCACACGTGTGAAATGAGCGGGCCCCCTCACACGGCGGCATCTCGTAAACTTGTCACCCGGTTTAGGGTTGCCCCGTCCTTCGCCCCGCGCCCAGCTGTTGTCTATTAATCATGCCAGCGACGAGAGCCACTCACAAAAACACGCCATAAATACGTCACGGGAATAAAAGATTGTCCGCGCTCAGCCCCAACTCTCGAGAGATTGTGACCAGATTAGAGAGACGAATACGCAGCACTGGCCATAAATGTTTAAATTGGAAAATAGCTTTTGTCCGCTTCACTGCCCGCGGAAAATGCACTGCTGCAGCCATGTCGTCACCCGCATCCTTATACTTAAACATTTTCGAACATTTTTTGCGATTAAAACGAGAAAGCCAGAGCCCGACGTCGCTTAGTTAGAGCACCTCGGAATAAATTATTCAAAATGTGACCAACCCGCATAATGCGTGAAACCAGCTTTTTAATTGTTTCGTTAAAGACATTTCCAAAATTTAAACATAACCTTAACTAAACTGTTAGATAATGTTACGTTCTTTGTAATTACATTTAAAGCAACATCAGTTATTGTCAATATCAGCAGAAAACTTAAAAAGGAATACGTTTGAGACCTGAATTCAGTATTTTTTTTTCATGGAAAAATATCATTTTCCAAAATATTTTTTTAACTATCTTGGCAAAACGTCAACTGAAAGTATACATATATTTTTTTCATGTTCACATTCCATAAGGTTCAGGAACTTGACGCAAACAAACCACACGCATTGGCTAATATAATAATCTTAAACTTTAAACTATAAATTCGGTAAATTTGTTAAAAAGTAAATTCGGTGTTTAGCCTACTAGGAATACGATCCACCGTAGAATTGTTTAATATTCGTTGTTTTATGTTAATGGACATGTCTAATACCACACCTACCGTCATGATATCAACCCATCACACCGCATTCCCGTAAATACCAGAGCCATCTGTTTACGAGCACGGGTACATTGAACTGGGTGGAAAACACGGACATATTTTCAATGCCACTTCGCCGATCTTTTATACAATGCGATAGTACTAACGCTTAACCCTACCACGTAGTAGAAGACTGGTACCGCAAATACACTACCACAATACAGTTACACCAACTGGTCTTAATAGTCACGTTTGAACAGCTCAGAAGCTTGGGGCCTTGCCTCCTATAAGGACATAGGTTCAAATCCCCGCCCCGTTAATGCAACACTTTTTTCTTTTTCTGAGTTGAAAGTGCATTTCTTCATGAATGCAAGCTGTTCCATGCTTAGAAATCCATGTACAAACGGTAGGTCCCTTTCCCCTACTATATGAAAAGGTTCAGCCTGCCAGAGTTGGTACCATCGCAGGGAAAAAATGGTCGACGCGGCAATAATTGTCCGTGTTTTCCATCCAGTTCAATTCAACCGTGCTGATAAATGAAAGGTTATGCATGGCACTTAAATCCTTCGGGAATAAAGACGCTAATGTCACGACGGAGGGTGTGGTATTAGCCATCCATGCCCAGTTACATTAAAAAAAACAATTGATGAGATAAGGCATGCATTAATTTGTCATTTCGTTTGTCATACACGTTCCCGGATGAGTCGGCCAACAAAGGATCTTACTGGGAGCCGGGCAGGCGCCCTACGCGAGAGGATGCTATTTCCGGTGGCAGGGGCGGAGGGGAGGGCTGAGGAAATGATCGTGTTTTCTCGGAGGGTGGATTTTATTGCTGTGGGGCGCTGAAAATAGTGTAGGAGCAACAAATATTCCACTTCCCTACTTAACCACACTATGTATATTGCAAATTGAACGGCATGGCGTATGTAGATCTTGGCCTACGCTTCAGGACGTGTATTCTTGGCATTCAGTCATTGCGGATTCAGTAGAGTTAACAGAAGAAGAATTTACTCTAACATTACTGTTAACTGTACTGAATCCGCAATGACTGAATGCCAAGAATACACGCCCTGTTCTCGAATATTTATATCACTGGATGACTACTGAACATGTTGTACTAAGGTACTCAGTGTGCAGGGTTTTTTTTTTTTGGTTCACAAACAGAGTGAATGTTACACATGATACCTTAAATAGACCGTGTTCATAAATAAAAAAATCTGTCATGGCGCCTTTATGAGCACGCTTTGGGAATGCAGTGTGTTAGACTATTATTATGACTGTGGGTCATTTACCACATTATGTCCAGTTACGTAAAAAATCCACATAACTCATGGCCCCGTGACCTGCACTTTAAAATCAGAGAAATGCCTGTCTCATAAAATAAAACGATATCTACAACAGTCGTCTCGCTATGAGAAATGACCAGATTCTGAACGAAATATGTGTAATTTACCCTTCATTAGAATCCTATAGAAGCCAGAATAGTAACATTTAGAAAGCCCTTTTAATTCTTCAACCCTTTTTGTTCGATATCTCTTTACGTTTTCGATAAGTATAACATTCTTTGAAAAAAGTCTTCAAAGAAACCATATAAGATAGGCATTTTTTATTAAAAAAATATTTAAGTATTTTAATAAAATATATATTGCAGTAGTTAGTATAAGCCCTTTTCGCATCTTTTGATACCATTATCATTTCTCAATTTTAATAATTGAAATCGCTTGACCCGGTCGCACTTTTCTTGAAAACGGATACCACACTGAAGCGATCGAAAAAGCATTTTCATGGCTAAAAAACCTAATTATTCTGCAATACATTTGTAATAAGCGAGATGAGAAAATTATGGTGCGTGATCAAACTGAATAGGGCTCTACAATGTATACCTTCCCTTCGGGGTAAACACCGTATTTTAAAACATAAACAGCCTACGGCACATCTTCTTCATAGCGGGCTGTAATCAATGGAACACCCAATTTATTCTAATTTACTACCAAACAAAAGCATTTAACTATCAAATTTATTCTAAAAAAGCCCTTGATTAAATGCCCAAAACAATCCTTAATTCTTCTTGGGCCAAAACCTTCACTCTAAATTGGACTACCAAATCATGATAGTTCTTGATATGGGAAGAGAGCATGAGTTCATGAAGAATGCAATATATCATACGCATAATGTTGACAGCCCAGATCTAATCGAAAGCCAGTTCAGTCCAGCCCGACATTCAGAAACATTGACAACCATAAATGAAGCGAATGTATACATTTTGGTTACGTTCCAGTTTAGCATATTCTGCGAGCGAGACGTCCAAGTAACACGTGTCGGCATAATCAAGCAATGGAAGAAGTAGTGCAGTAGGAGTGATAGTATTATTTTTGTCTGAATAGGCAAAACAGATTATATATTACAGCTATTACATATTACAACACATTACAAGAAAGTTTAAACGAGAAGTACCAGAAGCTCGAACAGATGGCAATATGTGGAATATCGTCGCCACGCCTGTATTCTTGACAGAAACTGTGAAGATCTTATGATCATAGATCATGTTGTTTGTTAGTGATTTGATATCAGTATATCACAGCGTATACGTGAAGGAACTAGGTGCCATTCAAAGGTCTTCCCAATGGCGTACGCCACACTGAGAAAAAAGTAGGCTGACAAAGTGACAAAAATCACGTTGTCAGAAAAAAATTGTTGAAGCATCAAAATAAGTTGTTACTATAACGAATCGAGCTTATTTCTCAGGACAGCTTTTATTTTGTCAATTGCTTTTTGTCATTGAAACAAAGTCGTATTTGTTACTGTAACAACTTTGGTCACTGTTTGTTAGTGTAACAAAGTGGAAGTTGCGAGCGCAACAATGTCTAGTATGTTTTGCTAGAATTACTTTGTTAGATTGTATATATGGTCGACAAAATAAAGGTTGTCGTTGCAACGAATTCACTATGACGGCTCTCCAGGGTTAAAGTTTCTTTGTTGGGCCAACAATATTTTTTTCTCAGTGCAGGTCCTCAACTAAGAGGTGCCCGATGAACGTAGCCGATGGACTTTCAAACTTTCTTGGGCCGGCTGGCCAGGTGCTACTTTGCATGCTGCATTTTAGGGAATACCTCAGCTGGGAGGTACACCCAGATATCACTGTACCAGCCCGAAGATACGGACAGTTGGTGGGCATGTCCTTACGTAGTAATTTATATGCCAATGATTATAGGACGTTAATCGACAAAAGTTCGGCAGTGTGGTTGCCGGTCGGGTAGCTGACAAATAACGCCTGTGTCTACCAGTGATAAGAAACATGGCGCACGTAAGTCATAGACTCCATTAAATCAGCTCATCCTAACAGCTGCCGTCGGAAAATTTGCATAAAATAAGCTATGCTGCATCCGAGCTCGCAGCGCAGACAGCGTGCATCCGTTATGCTCCCCAGCGCAGCGCAGCCGGCCGCCTGCGGGCTCGTTCAATGTGATTTACCATAATATGCTTGAAGCACTTTGTGCGAGTACATAGGTACACTTCACCACGCTTAGATCTATGCATCTAATCTCAGTGTTATTTGTTAGTTACATTCCTTTGCCTCTATAGGTATGTAGTAGGAAACCACAGAAGTTAAAATGAATAAGAATTAATGACTATTGGGGGTAACCATGGTACATTCACAGATGCCTCAATGCAAATGAGTTTCGATCTCTATTCCGTCCTGTAACGTCCACAGGAAGGTTACCATGGTAAATTCACACGCCGGGAGAACAGGCAAGTAAATGATTAAAACTGACGCTTAGTCGCATTTTGTACCATAACTGTCAAACGAAGTGTTATTCGGCCAAGTGAACTGAAATTTCCTATTTAGCATGGCACACACTTGCCTGTTCAACGGGCGAGTAAATTTACCATGGTAACGCCCCGATGAACGTTACAGGGGGGTCCATTCAGAAAAGAGTGAGTTCGAGTTCGGGAGTGAGTTAACCTAAAAATAGCTGAGAAATATATTATTATTTAAATAACGGAACCGTTATTTATACTTCCGACGTATTTACGGGACGGACCAGATTTTTATCTAACTGTAATGATGTTCAAGAAGTGTGGAGACATTACTATTAAAAAAAGTGAGTTGATATTTAGTGACGAATTCGAACTCATTCTTTCCCTGAATGGACCCCCAGGGCGGGAATAGCGATCGAGCCACGAGTTAGTGGAAAACGTCTAACTGTATTCATTCGCTTACGAACTCCGGACGCGCAACATCGAATGTTCGTTGCACTAAATAGCGTCCTGTGAAGTTCTTACGTAACGTCGTAACTCGAAAAACTCAGTAGTAAGAGAATTCATAAGCAAACTCAATCGCCGGCGCTACCGCCACTGTATGTAAGAGTGGCTACGCAGCCGCCCTCATACAAACGAGTTTAGGTTTCCACTCCCGTCCTATCATGCTCGCTGCGTGCTACAGAGTATGTGCTCCCGAAATACGTTCGCCAAGCCAGTTTTCGCCAACACAAACCCTCTAATACGTCTGTGACTATGTTGGCTTGAGACATATACGTTAAGTTGTCAGTTTTGGAAAATTGGAGATAGCTTGTCTCTCGGTAGGCGCGCTACGTAGCACATATTTTTCGTTTCTTGATCTGAGTTGGAAAAGGTCTACTAATTGATTGAATTATGCAACCAAAAATATAAAAAAAAATACTTCATTTCCAGCGAAAATATTTGTAAAGTGTGAAATTTCGATTTGCAAGAATGAGATTCGAATGATTGATTAACGTTTAAATTTTAAAGGCAAAGCTGCAAGTCAAATGACTTGCGACTTTGCCTTTTTTGTACTCTTCAACGGTTAATCCCCTCAGAACCAAGCCAGTACAGCAGGCCTATTCTTGAGTCCTTTGTAGCGGTTGTCAAAGCGGTTTTCTCAAAGGAAAGATTCCAGAGCACGGTTATTCACGGTTTTCCGTCGAGAAAATCTGTGATTAAAAGCACTTTTCTCGACTTAAAAAATCCTTATTCCTCAGCACGGAATTTCAAGAATAGGCCTGCAGGCATGCTGATGCTCAACTACACAAATTACACAACAACACGATCTTACCTTTTTTCTAGTTTAAGTACATGGTTGGGCCATTTTGACACATGTTATTCGAAATCAGCCGCCGTTATATTTGGCGGGACAGCGCGCACTCGTAAACATACACGAACTCAACAGTACACATTCCTTCCCGCTCACCCGCGTCAAGAAAGAAGAGAGCAGCGCATCGACCGCGGAGACGCGCGCCGACGCGCCCACGAACAGAGACTTTGCAACGGTGTCCGGGCACGCGCACGAGAAGCTCTCCGCACAAAACCTTTTTTACCATTATCCGCTACGTAACCGCAAAGTGATA
Organism: Incurvaria masculella; assembly: GCA_946894095.1. NCBI lineage: Eukaryota > Metazoa > Arthropoda > Insecta > Lepidoptera > Incurvariidae > Incurvaria > Incurvaria masculella. The sequence continues at coordinate 1,269,207 of OX335650.1, read as the reverse complement.
GAACTGTTCCTCATCAAGGCTGGAAGCCGAGAAGAGTGTTTCGTGAGTGGTTGGCGACGGGAGGATCCTACGAAGCGGCGTCTCACAGTCCACGCGCTGCTACCAAGCTATCGAAGGCCCTGGTCGTTAAGGTTGGTCCCTAGTTTTCCTACCAGTACACTCGACAAAACTTGAAAGCATCCACTTCTAGTTGAAAGTTAAAATATTTCTGTAATTTGTAGTTTTCATTAATTTATGGAACCGAACGTGCTAGGCAATGATTCCAATACAACTCAATGATGCTAGGATCATTCCTTTTTAGGAATTTCTACGTTGAATGGAAAGGAAAACACGGACAACTTTTCATTGCCGCTTCTAACATCTTCCTTCCTGCGTACAGTCGTTTCGTCTGAAATCTATACACCGGAAATAGAGACACATTTGAGATCTCTTTTTGTCACGCTGAAGTCAACCCTAGAGTAAAAGGGACTTTGGAATTCTTTCTCTTTACAGTGTATACAATTGACAAAAAAGACTGTACCAACCCAGGCGGGCTTATCCCTTCTTCCCAGTATGGGAAGGGGCCTACAGTTGTCCATAAATTTCGAACAATGGAACAGCTCGAATTCGTGACGAAACCGACGCATGCAACGCAAAACGGAGCGGGATTTGACCTCTCGCATGTGAAGCGATGCCCCTGGCAGAGCGGTCGCGCAGTGCCATTGGAGGAAAGGCTTTCCTTATGGCGGTTCCACACGGGAACTTCAATCGAGGCGAGATATGGGACACAAAAAACCGGCCAAATGCGAGTCGGACTCGCACACGAAGGGTTCCGTACCATCGTACATGATTTAACAGCAAAAAATCACGTTTTATTGTATGGGGGCCCCCTTAATTTTGAATTTTTAATTTAACGTCTTTGTTGCGGCAAAATAAATACACACTCTGTTAAAACTTCAGCTGCCTACCTATTACGGTTCATGAGATACAGCCCTGTGACAGACGGACGGACGGACAGACGGATGGACGGACGGACGGCCGGACAGCGAATGCTTAGTAATAGGGTTCCGTTGGCACCATTTGGATACGGAAACTTACTCTACAAACCGCATTCTCTTAGAAAACATAGAAGTTTTCCCAAGTTTCAAATAAATTCCACTTGTTTCCCTATTGTGCTATCATATGATTTATGATGCGTGCGTAGGGACGAATGATTCATGTACTCATTGTACGAAAATGGTATTGTCTTTATTCGAGGGGTTAGAAGAAGGAAAGATATTCTTTATTGTGCAGTAACATAGAAAATATAAACAGAAATTTTCGATCAGACAAAGTGAAACTGCAAAAAGGCGGACTTATCATTAAACGTGACTTCTTCCAGTCAAACTTTGGGGTGTCGAAGATAAGAATTGAAAATGTTAGGTAATGCGATAAGAATGAAGGAATAATAGCACCATTTTAAGTGGTTTACATAATTTCTAAATAATAAGTCGCGCAAAAATTGTAAGATCATACGGTTGTAGACAAGGTCAATCATAAAATGTTTAAAAGTAGATTCTTGGGGTTAGACAACCCGTGTAAATTGTTTGGAAAACTTAATAACATAAGTAGCGTGTCTACGCCACGAAATAAATAAATAAATACAATGAAATAATAGGAAATCAAATCGTAATGAACGTTGCCCAATTTTTTTCATTAATTTAGCTGGAAAAAAATGTTTTGGCGAATATGTCGGCTCTTTATTATAAAATTAATTTCCAGGGAAAGCTACGTGGAAATTTGAGTGATTGTATACAGGAGAACCAATGTTTTTCACGAAATAATAATTTTAACATAAACAGGCTTCAACATTACAAATTTCGAAAGAAAACCTTGCCACATGTTAACGTGGAACGGCAGTTAAGTGCATGCTTCTATAGAAAAGTTGGTGAAACTAGTACCATCAAGGACACATTTATATCATTTTAGCTAAATACAATATTTATAAATATCTACCTAATATATTTAGATTTACACCGTCCTTGCAAATATTTAGCCCCGATTGCACTTAGAGACGGCCGAGTTAATCAATGTTCAAACACGTCACTTTTAGTGAACCGCATGGAGCTCCTTTCATACTGTCCATACAAAGTGTCGCGTTTAATCATACGGTCACGTTGATTTTGATTTTTTGTCCTTTCGTGTACTCGGCTTTGAAAACTTACGGTTTTCCGGTGTACGGTGCCGTGCTTGGCGGTACATTTCTGCCAAGCACGGCATGCACGTATTTTGGTGACCAGAAAATTAAAAAGTAATTAGGACCTACATAATAATTAAACCACGAAACACTTTTATGGTAATCATATTGAATGGATTTGCAACCTCGAAAAAAAGTCACAGAAAATCTAGACGAAAAAAACATTTCCGAACTCTGTAAAGATATCTGCAATGTATTCTGAGACCCTAGTCCAAGCTGTCACCAAAATAGGCGTTTACGGCAAACCGATCGACTGGCGTTTTCAAACGTATTGGAGAAATTCAAGAGCGCACACAGTGCGGGCGAACTAACATTTGCGAGTCCGAGTTTGATTTGACAGCTTACTCACCATTGCCGTAAACACGTCGACGTTGCCTTTTACGCCGAATCCGCGTTATACCAATGGGAAGTCCGAGTTTGACTTTGACAGCTAGAAGAATTAAAACCACAGAATATATAGTAAAAACTTGCATGGAATTTGACGTTTTTACGTAACTTCGAACAACTGAGACTAGGAGATCCGATTCGGGAACCAATACGCCTTCATTCGCTGTACGTTCCATTAGTCAGAAGCGATGACAGCCGATCGCGAAGCGAAATTAAAATGGCGGATCATCCGACCGGAAGAGGATAACGTTCTCATGCTAGTCCGTAGGGGCGTAGACGGAAAAGTTTCTCCTGAAAGGCAGTTACACTGGTCGTCTTTCTTAGATGTTTTGAGAGAAAATATATATTCAGTGGACCGAGAATGTTATTCATAGAAGGTTAACCGGGAATCTTAGGAGCCTTCCTAGGATTTTTTACTTTTTAGGGTTCCGTACCCAAAGGGTGAAAATGGAACCCTGTTACTAAGCCTCCGCTGTCCGTCCGTCCGTCCGTCCGTCTGTCACAGGGCTGTATCTCACCCGTAACTGATAAACAGCTGAAATTTTCACAGAGTGTGTATTTATTTTGCCGCTATAACAACAAATAGGTAAAATTAAAAAAATATTAAAATTAAAGGGGGTCCCCATACAAAAACGCAATTTATTTGTTTTTTTTTTTTGTACGATGGTACGGAACCCTTCGTGTGCGAGTCCGACTCGCACTTGGCCGGTTTTAATATTAGGATGATGTATGTGTTTGTGTTGTGTTTTTGATTAATAGTATGTTTAGGTTAGTCTAGAATGATTTATAAAGGGCTCTATTTTCTTTGATTTTTTTTTCGTCAATTGATTTTAGCAAATTAATATTACCTATTTGAGCATTAAACATCTGGATTGTTTTTCCTCTGTTACCTTTCCGATTCAGTAATCACGTTCTTGTTTGAATTGCTCCTAACCATATATCAGATAGAATTATAAATTTAATCGGTTGCCATTTTTTTTAGTGCTCTAGTCATCGAAACACGCAGATTAACGATTAACAAGGTAAGATTTTAGAAAATTAGTAAAGCAAAATGGCAACGACGTTTTTAGGGTTCCGTACACAAAGGGAGCCAACGGAACCTTATTACTAAGCCTCCGCTGTCCGTCCGTCCGCCTGTCACAGGGCTGTATCTCATGAACCGTAGTAGGTAGGCAGCTGACATTTTCACAGTTTGTGTATACGGGATATAACAAAAAACGGGATTTTATTGGCGTTTTAGCTCAATCTTGATAATTGCAATGGTTAGATACCTGAATTGTTTACCGAGTTTATGTTTCTGTAGTAACTATAAAAATACGGCACTGAACCCTTCGTATGCGAGTCCGACTCGCACAGGCCAAGTTTTTACGTTTTTTAAAGCGATCTGCTATCGTCTGAAATCGTGACTAGAGCCACAAAAACAAAGGACACCTTACGGATTTAGCCGTATTTTTTCTAGCACTCTTAAATGACCTCTAAGAAAGAACACACCACGTATATTTCACAAAAAATATATTTTTTTTTCCTTTACCGTGTAATGAGCCAGCGTCAAGGGTACCAAGAATACATTCCCAAATTTAATATTTCCGCACCGCCTCATTCCACGCATTTTCTTAATATAAAGAAGGTTGTCATGTAGAAAATGTTGCATTTACATCTTTCACGTAGACAAGGTACACGTTGGTGAGAGTGGGACAGTTAATTTCCGCGTATAATGCCTTTTAAATTATGGGTGTATTTTTTCGTTTTCCCACGCACGCCGAATGGAGCGCGCTTACGAAATTCACTCACGAAATTAAATCCATGGCACGCACGCCTCTCGATAATTTGCTCCGCTAGAAAAAGGAGTTGGGGTACGTGATTAAAAATAATAATTTGATGAAAAAAATATGAAATTATGACCCGATGTGGGCGGCCAAATCACACGCATCAGCATGATATATTTTTTTATGCGACCTAACATGGATGGCTAATACCAAACAACTACCGTTATGATATTAGCCCAATACACCACATTCCCGAAGGAATGTCCTTCCCTTTACGAGCACGGCTACATTGAACTGGATGGAAAACACGGACAATTTTTTATTGCCGCTTCGACCATCTTTCATCCAATGCGATGGTACCAACCCGGGCGGGCTTAAACCCTACCACCTAGTAGGGGGAAGGAGACCTACAGTTTTAAATGGATTCCGAACCATTGAGCAGCTAGCATACGTGACGAAATGCACTTATTGAACTCGGAAAGAGAAAGACGGGCGTGCATGTCGGAATTGAACCCAGACCTCTGGTACGCTAGGCCAGTCCCCGCGCCACTAGGCTACGAGCCGCTCATGTCATAGGTCGCTCATCGAGCTGAATATTCCAGGAAAAACTGGGTGCCATGCCAGCAAACGGGCATGTTTCATTCCATTACCCACCCGAGCGCGTGTGTTTATTTATGTAACATGTCTGCACCCATCGTCATGATATTAGATCAACACACATTAGGCTACATTGAAGTGAATGGAAAAACCGGTTAATTTTTCATCGCGCCGTTTGGAAAATATTTTTATCGAATTCGATGGGCGGGCTTAACCCGAACCATGGAACAGCTCGCATTCGTGACGAAATGCGCTCATCCAACTCATAGAGTGAAGAAAGTGGGGCATGATCGAGGCGTGGAATTTGACCAGATGACCGTTGGCATGCAAGGCAAGTCGCCGCGCCCCTGAGTTAGCAGCTAGGTAGTTATTTTGTATTATATTGGATGTGTGGTCCGTAACCTGGCGGTAAAGGCCAGTCGTCTTTTGTGTCGAATACCGTAGGTTCTAATACCAAGTATGTACATACCTCTTTGGGCACGTACCTCGATCTTTCTTGTCCACTATTGAAATGTGTTTTTTTGTTCAAAATACTCCAAGTATCGGGGCACATTTCAAAACTGTAGGTCTCCTTTACTACTTACTGAGTGACTAATTAAACTAGATGCTGGATGGAAAACACGGACAATTTTTCATTGCCGTTTAGACCATCTTTCATTCAATGCAATTATAACTGTACCAACACGGTCGAGGATAAAAAAAACCGGCCAAGTGCGAGTCGGACTCGCAGCACACGAAGGTTTTAGTACCATTGTACAATATTTATCGCAAAGAAATCAGGTTTTTGTACGGGGCCCCCTGAACTTTTAATATTTGATTTTACCTATTTGCTGTTATAGCGGCCAATTAAATACACACTCTGCGAAAAAATCAGCTGCCTACCTATTACGGTTCATGAGATACAGCCCTGTGACGGACGGACGGACGGACAGCGGAGGCTTAGTAATAGGGTTCCGTTTTCACCCTTTGGGTATGGAACCCTAAAAACGACAAATCGGAGCTGGCCCAATTTGTTATTATTTAAATCAAATTAATATACAATGAAAATCGCAATTAAAGGTATTCGCAATTGAAACAAATATCCATCAAACATTCAAATGTGCAATCGAGCATCGAGAGAACATCAATAATATACATTTTTTTTATTTTAACACATAATTTATGACAGATTAAAAGTCGATGGCCAGAGAAAAACGAGGAGCCACTTCCCGTTAAAAATCCGCGATCCTGGGAAATCGCCAAGAAACTCAAAACAAGCCCTTGAGATGTGGATACATCGAGACATATTGACATAATTTTATCCAAATGACAATACTAAGGGAAAATAAAATGGCCACGATTGAATCAAATTCAATCAAAACACGATCAATCATGAATCAAACTAATTGTGACGTGTAGAAAATTCTATCAAATAAATGAACTATGGACTATAAGGATAATGCGTGAAATATAAACACTTTTCAAGGCTGTTATTAAGGTAATAGTAGTTTAATTATCACTCTCCACTTTTTCTTACCAAATAGGTACCTTCCGACCCAAAACGACCCAAGCAGCCATGTGTCCGTTTTCCCGCACTTTTCTCTTGTTTAATCTCTCTGTGTTGCCAATGTTTAAATATGGTAAATTGTATTCGCCCACTTCTAACGTTTTTTTAGGAAACAATGTTAAACCTTACAGAACTATAAACTAACTCATACAGCAGTATTCAGAGTGGGCGGACTAACTTTAATACGCGGATTATGTGCGTTCTAAGTCGCATTTTATATGGTTAGTCCTGTGATTATCCCGTATTATATTTTGACAGTTCACCCTGAAGACGACTGTTTAAAGGTCAATCGACCTATCGAACCGTCTATATACAGGTCACCGCATTTTCATAATGTCATCTATTTCCATAACGCTTACATTCTGAATGTCATTCTATTTCTGTCACGTCAAATTTTGATTCACAGTTGCGTCATGGTGCTGTAGCGTCCGCCGCGCCGCCTTATGACGTAACGATACCAGGGGCGAGATTATCTTTTTGCATTGAGTGCGAGACAAGGACGCAACGGCATCGCTCCCAGCAAGGTGCGAGCGAGATGCTGCACCGGATCTCGGCACTGGTGCACAAACAGCGCCGTTTGAGTTAAATTCGTTAGACACAAGACAAGGACGCAACAGCAGCGCTCCCAGCAAGGTGCAAGCGAGATGCTGCACCGGATCTCGCCACTGGGGCCTTAGCGACGCCGATTGGGAATGTCGAAACACGCGGCAATCCTCCGCCGCGCCGCCCGCGGGACACGGGCAGAAGCGGGCAGCACCTTGAGACGCACGGTCGCGCCACGTGCTCCGACGAGTGCGGGTCCCGAGGCCGCGGAGTCAGGCGACATGAACAAAATGTGAAAACTTTCGCTCCCAAAAGTTGGTTGAGCTGTCCGCGTACCACCCTTCGCGAATACCGCCGTGCCGCCGTGCCACCGTGTTCCGTATCCGTGTGAGCAGCCGGGCGTGATCTACTTCGAGGCCACACCCACGCCTTCCGATGTCTTCAGCACGTGGACCAGCAGCCACAGCTTCCGCCGTGCCCTGTCACAGTCGCCGGTCCGACATCTTCAACACGTAGACCCACCACCACAGCGTCGCCGTACGCCTGCTGGATCCCCGCACGGTACCTATACTCTAACGCCAGCCCCCCCCGTAGAAATCTACGATGAAACCGCAAAGAGCGTCTATCAGGACCACCCATTGAAGCAGAACACCGCCCATTCGACTACGCACGACCTCGGACCCACTCCGAGCTCCCGGCATGGAACCCCGGCCATTTGGATATTAGGTTAGGCTAAGGCCGTGTTAGAACACCGCCTTGATTGTTAATTATTTATAGTCTTCTTTGTGCTTCTAAATATAGGCTATTTTAGGTAGATGGTTAGATCGCCACAGCCCAACTTTCTTAATTTGTAGGTGTCTTAAATAGGACAATGCCAGGGTGTATTTTTGATTGTCTGTTTGTGTTTTGTGCCTCCAATGGTCTATAATTTATTACATCTTTTTTTGTACCTACTGTAGTCTGTTAATTCGCTATTCATCGATTCCCTACAAATTCACCCATTCCCAACCTGTGAACAGCCTCCCCCACACGCTGCAGAGCTGCCACCAAGTACATTCATGAGATCCCTCCTCTACACATCACACTCTATACACCGGCGTAACCACCTGGATATCTTGTAGCCTAATTAAATTACAACGAACCACCGGAAGATCCTTGGGCCCTTGAAACCCTATATATGTCTGTCGGTCTGTCCGTGGCAACCACTCCTACTTACTCATTTCTTCTAATGCATCACACCCTTTAAATTAACAAGGCTACAATTGGCACCCGAACTGGTTTATTTTAATTTCCTATTTATATATATATATTAATTATATTTATTTTATTATGGTACGCCTCACTTGTTTTATACACTACAAATTAACTCTCCATTTCAGCCCTGACGGTAAGCAAATAGCGAATTAACAAAACTGAATATTAAATGTGTCAATAACGAGTTGTGTCCACCAACGTAATAGGTATATAGGTACTTACGCACGTTATTTCATTTTAGAATATCGAGTCTTGCAATAGCGCACGAAGGCGGTAACTCTCGCTCTTATAGGTGTGCACTGTTTCCTTAGGTTTTTAGGTCATCATATATTGGAAGCCGAGAGCAGAGCATATTCTTTGTCTTTCTCTCATTTCTTATAAATATAGCTTATAGCACGTTGCGCGTGGACAAATCGCGAGCACGTGAGCACGCGACCGGCCAGTCCCGCGATCCGGAACTTCTTGGGTTAGTATGAAACAACGAAATATAAAAAACTGAAATGTGCTGTTTCATTTAAGTGTATAATTTTATGTGTTCTTGATGCTTATGTATTGTGTGTGTAAATAACGTGTGTGAAATTTTTTTTTCTTCTCGCTTTATTCTCTTGCGTTGAACACGTAGGTTATATTTGGAAGTCAGGTTAACTACGTGCTTATTGTTAATCACTCGTTAAAACAAACCTTAATCTGTAGTTATCAGGCTTTCGTCTCGTTCGATCTAGTCGCGTGTCGCGTTAACGGAAATTTACGTAATTTTTTTTTAACTCATTTTAAGTAAGTTATTATAGGTACTACAAAATGGAAAGCCAGGACCATTCCGTGTGCATTGACATGCCAGAGGACCAATTAATGATGTATGACAATCAATCCATAAATTCACAGTCGGAGGTTAATGTTGTAACACGTAGTGGTGGTGATTATGGACCCAGTTTTTTTTCCTTGGATAACGATTCCAACCAGTCATCTTCAAGTACCGTGGTAAAACCAGAAGGTCTCCACGAAAATTGTGTGTTCAACAAACATTACTACAACTTATCGTCCTGGAATCTAAAATATAGTGGTGAAACAGATGTACGTGAATTCATTGCCCGTGTCGAAGAGCTTACTTATGCGCGGAAATCTAACTATGACATCGTACTGAGATGTTTCATTGATTTGTTGTCGGGCACTGCTTTGAAATGGTTCCGTACCGTGAGGGATGGAGTTACGAATTGGGACCAGCTTAAGAAAGCCTTGTTAGAGGAGTACGATAATATCGACTACGTTTTCGACACGGAATCCCGTATTCGCTCGTTAAAACAAAAACCTAACCAGAAGTTGTCAGATTTTGTAACAGATGTGAATGATTTGGCAAATAAAATCAAGGGTCAAATTTCCGATATCATGCTTTTCGAAATAATAAAACGAAATATGTTACCTAAGTACAATCAATGTCTGATTTACGGTACGATTAAAAATACTTGCGACCTTCTGGCGTATGGTAAGAAAATTGAACGTTTTAATAATGAGGCCCCCTCCAGTAATATCAAATCAGAGGTGTCCAAAGTTAACAGTTATATTCCTAAAGCCGAGACAGTGTCGACTTCAAACGCAAACGCTTGTCTCAAATGTAAAAATACGGGCCATTCTTTTAAAAACTGCCCGAATATTTTAATACCTATCTGCTTTGACTGCGGCAAGCTAAATGTCACGTCCAAAAATTGTCCCACATGTGCCGCGAAAGGTAACCAAAATTCGAGGTCTACGCCTCAGCCCCACTCTCGGTTCACATCTCGTGCTGAAGCGTCACACCAACGCAGGGGACAACAATACCCGCCGTGGTATAACAATAATGCAGGCCAATTTAGTGTTAGGCAACAGAATCCTCCAACTTATATTAACAACGCCAACAATAACAATTTTAATGGCGGTCAATATCCTCGTTTTAGGCCAGTCTATTCAGGCCAATACAATAACTCTTACCGCCCTAGGGGTCAGCAATACCGACCTTATTTTCCGAACGCGAGTCACCCCCCGGCGACTCACTTTCACTCATCGAACTACGCCGATAGCGCGCGCGAGCTGCCGCATAACAATATTCGAGCGATCGAGGCCCCCCCATCCCCCCCTCAATCTTCCGCTTCTCATACAAAAAACGGGTAAACGCACCGGCGACTTATACCTCCTCGGAAGAATGGCATGACTGGTTAAAATTTGTTCATGACTTTCCGAAAGTTAGCCCGGTGCTATCAAACCAACATGGCGATAGGAGGCCTTACGTTCATTTCAAGTTAAATAATAAGGATTTTACAGCTCTATTAGATAGTGGAGCCGAGATAAATGTGTTTGGTAATAATTCACATCTTGAAATACTGAATATGGGATATACTTTAGACAAGTCCAAAATTTGTTCCGCCTCTACGGCAGACGGGACTAAACAATTTAGTCCAGGCTCAATCCATTGCAATATCGTGGTCGACGGCATTGAAATTCCACTTACTTTTGAAGTTATTCCAGAAATTAAATCTGATTGCATTTTAGGCACAGAATTTTGGGAAAAGTCCGGTCTATCAAAAAAAATTTCCGGCTGTATAAATAAAAAAATCACTTTCTCCATTCCGTCAGAATTTCAGATTTCTTCATTAAACATTGATGGGGCCATTAAAAAAATTAAAGATATTATTTCCAGCTTAGATATCATTAAAAGTAAAATTTCTAGCTTTAACAGCCCCCGTTCGAGCAAACATTATAAGTTGTTGGATGAATCACTTACTAAGTTATTGTTAGCTTTGGACGACATTCCGTCTAATAATAACCCGGACATTAAGTCGGCCCGCAAAATAGCCGTCGCTTCTGTGCAAGAGTCAATAGATGTCTTAGAACGCAAGGCGTATCGGCCGAATTCTCCCCCGCCCACCCTCCCTACGTACGTGCCGCTCGCGTCGGTCGGTGAAACCAAGCCTTCTTCCGGAGCGCTCAATGCCACACATCGCGCTCAGAGCGCACAGCCCCCGCATTCTGTTTCTAACGCGCAACAGCTGCATTCTATTTCTAACTCGAGTAATTGTAAACTTTCTCCAGATGAACAATTAATATTAAATAAAACGATAGAAAAGTTTGAGTCCATATCTTTTGAAAAATGTGGCCTAGGTCGAACGCATCTTCTTGAATATGAAATTGATACGGAAGGTCCTCCAATCAAACAAAGGTTCTATCGCATGTCACCCTACAAACAAAAGTTAGTGGACCAATTAATAGATGAAATGATAGACTTGGATGTTCTGGAACCATCATCGTCACCCTGGGCCAGTCCTGTGTTAGTAGTACCCAAGAAGGACAACTCCTTCCGCCTTTGCATGGACTCTCGTAAACTAAACGCTGTTACAAAAAAATGTAGTTATCCTCTCCCTCGCATAGATAACATTCTTGATAATTTAAAGGACGCAAAATATATTTCTTCCATTGACTTATCTAAGGCATTTCTTCAGCTCCCTCTGGCAGAATCGGCTAAGGAAAAGACAGCGATTATCTCACAGGGCCGAGGCTTATTACAATTTAAGGTGGTCCCTTTTGGGCTATCTAACGCACCCCAGAATTTACAACGCCTGGTCGATGCGTTACTACCAGGTGCAGAATTCGATGACCATGTGTTTGGTTATCTAGACGACCTAATTATAATTTCCAACAATTTTGCAGACCATATTTCTTACCTTGACAAAGTTTACGAACGTTTACATTTCGCTAACCTAACAGTTAACCTAAAGAAGTGTGAATTTCTAAAATCTGAGCTGAAATATCTTGGTTACGTTATAAACGAGTTCGGCTTAAAGACTGACCCAGCCAAAGTGGAGGCAGTGAAAAACTTTCCAACACCCAAATGTGTCAAAGATGTACGCAGTTTCTTAGGACTAGCTTCCTACTACCGCCGTTTCATCAAAAATTTCTCTACTATTGCGGCGCCCCTGTCCAATCTCACAAGTTCCATCTCTGAAAAATATTCAAAATTTAATTGGACACCTGAGGCAGAGGCAGCCTTCGTAAAATTAAAATCCGCCCTCACTTCAGCCCCAGTTTTATGTGTTCCCAATTTTGAAGCCCCCTTTTTCCTCCACTGTGATGCAAGTTTAGTGGGAATTGGTTCAGCAGTTGTACAAAAGGACGCAAATTTTCAGGAACACCCCGTAGCTTACTATTCGAGAACGCTAACAAAACAAGAGCAAGGTTTTTCTACCACCGAAAGGGAATTACTTAGTATTGTGGAAGCTACCACACATTTTAGACATTACCTAGAAGGAACTCATTTCACGATTGTGACTGACCATGAAAGCTTGAAATGGTTATATAAACTCGAGAACCCCACGGGCAGGCTCGCCCGTTGGTCTACTAGGCTCTCGCAATTCTCCTTTGATATCGTCCACAAGAAAGGCAAACTCCATGTTGTCCCGGACGCGTTGTCACGTATTAAGATCGAAAGTGTAAACTCATCCAACCCAAACGTTCCTATAACTGATGAGTGGTTTTTGAAAATAAAAAATAGTATACAAAAATCACCCGCTAGTTACCCGAACTTTAGGTTGGAAGACGATAAGCTCTTTCGTTTTTGCAAACCTAAATTCAATCTTTTAAATTCATTTTCATGGAAAGAAGTTATTCCCGCTGACCATATTAAACAGCTAGTAACTGCTACTCACGAGAGCCCTCTATCGGCACACCTTGGCCCATTTAAATGTTTTAAAAAGTTACAACTGAATTATTACTGGCCCAACATGTTTCCTTCAATCAAATCAATCTTAAGTTCGTGTGAAGTTTGTTTGGCATTTAAAGCTAATAATCAGCTACCCCATGGTAAAATGTTATTTCAGAAAAAGGTCTACGCTCCAATGCAAACATTAAGTTGCGATCTCATTGGTCCTCTGCCGAGGTCTTATTCAGGACACGCATACTTGCTTACTGTAGTTGACATTTTCTCCAAATTTGTATGGTTATGCCCACTTAGAAAAGCCAATAGTAAGTCAATAATAAAATTCATTGAAAATGAGATTTTCCTAGTCTATGGCGTGCCATATTGTATGATAAGTGATAATGGCGTGCAGTTCGTCTCTAACGAGTTTCAGGCACTTTTAAAAAGGTATAATATCCCTAAATTTTTCAAAAATTGTGTCTATTTCCCACAAAACAATCCAGTGGAAAGACACAATCGTACCATTGAATTAGCCATTGCTTCTTATGTTGAGACAGACCATAGAAACTGGACTAAAAATTTACCTAAGATTCAGGCAGCTTTAAATAGCCATGTCAGCTTAGCCCATGGGTTTTCACCCAATTTTGTAATGACAGGTAGAGAACTCATCTTCGATGGTCGATTCCATAAATTTGCAGATTTCACTAAATTAGAGGAGTTAATTATCGATGGTCGCGACGAATGGACCACTAGCTTAAAATCATTGGCAAGCGTTTTTCATCAAATCCAAGCGAACCTGACTCAAGCATATCAAGCTAATGCCAAACGCTACAACCTTCGTCGTTCAGTGATACATTTCAATGTAGGTGACATAGTCTGGCGTCGATCCCATGTTCAATCGGACGCCGCTAAATTCTTTTCAAATAAATTAGCCCCTCGTTTTATTAAATCTGTGGTCCTTGAGAAAAAATCTGAAAATACATACATTTTGGGCAACATGGATGGTTCCAAGGCAGGCCTAATACATGTGAGTGATATTATTAAATACTAAAAAAAAAAAATTAATTAAAACTTTTGTTGAACTGGTTTGCATTTCTTTGATATATTTGGTCATAAATTTAAACAATAACTTTAAGTAACAATAAGTTACAAAATTTTTAAATGGTTAAATTCTCTATTAAATTGTATCTTGTGTCACACGCCCTAAAAAGGAGCCAGGTGTCAAGGGATACATGGATGACGGTAATTCTTGGAGAAGTTTTTTTAGTAAAACAAGCTATACTCCAATAGTTAGGTTAGGGTCGGTCGTGCGCGGTTGTTTTTTTGGAATATTTTTTCGAACGCACGTTAATATCTAAAGCCTTATTGAAAAAATATCCCGTGAACGGTATTGGCAAGGGAATTCACGTTAATAAATAAAAAGCCCTATCCTTGCTCACGGACGGTTACGTGGGAATCCGTGTTATAAATCTAAGCCTTATCCCGCATCTAGGTGTTCGGTCACAAATCATGCCGACACAGTACTTAGGTTAGATTCGTTTTGGTATGTTTATTTAAGTTTTAGTATATGTCTTGTTCTTGGAAAATGTTGTCTTTGAAAAAAAAATATATATATTTTGTCTTTTAAAAAATGTGCTTGAGTCACAATGTACTATTGGGTACACGTGTGTCCTGGGCGATATGGAACGCGGTCGAGTTAACGTTCTTTGTTATAAATTAAAGCCTTATCGACTCATCGGTGCGCGGTTTTTTATGGTATTTTTGAAACGCACGTTAAACGCCCAAGCCTTATTCAAAATATCCCGCAGGACGGTTTGTTGAGAATCCTGCGTAGCAAAAAATAAAGCCTTATCTCTCAAACTTATGTGTACGGTCACCCTTGTGTCGTCACAGCTGGAGGCGGTTGTAGAACCTCCATATAAATATAAGCCTTATCTACACTCCACATTGTTCGAATCCGTTAAAATCAGTTCGACAAATTCTTAGTTAGGTTAGGGTCTTTCACAGACGTCCGCGAAGCAAACCAGCCTCGCGTTCGTCGGGGTTTTTTTTTCTTCTCTCTCTTTCTTTTACCTCCACCTCACTTAACCTCACCCCTCACCCTATTCCCTAGCAAGCTTGCGCCCTCCCACCTAACACCAACCACCTTACCCAACCCAGTATGATAGATAATTTAAAAGAAAGGATACGACAGGATAAGTGAATGATGATGTAAGCAAGTGGTTCCTACCCTTTTCCCCATATCTGTCCTCTGTCACTAGTAAGTGGTCTCAACCGAGTCACTTACGTAGACAAGGCATACAGCGCATTCACCGCGCTTTATTTTATGTTAGTTCTTTTGGTTATTCTCTATTTTTTTTTTCTCTTTTCTTTTTTTTCTTTTAACAGCTATAGTGTACTGTAACGGGCAACACGTCGCGTCAGACACGTTCAGCTGAAAACACATAATGGTGTATTTCGTGATAGATGCCGCCTCCCATGAGGGGGGCAAAATTCTATAGAATCTCTAGGTGCAGGCCATACCCCATTTAACGCTTCTCGACAGGCGGTGCACTAGGCACCTACCTAGGGCCAAGATGAGACACGAGACAGTTCGCGTGTCTTGATCTGAAGGGGTTTTACGAGTTCTCACTCTGAGGCTCACCAATTACAACCAGTTTTTTATGTTAAGTCGGCATAATAAGACTGGTTGGGTTGCATTATTTAGTTTTAAGTTCCAAACAACCATACCCTCCCAACACATGTTCTCTGTACATACCTGTATATAAAAATACTTATAAGTCGTATTTAGATAAAATTTACTCTAGGTAAGAACAAGGATATGACATTTATAAAGCGTCCCTTATAAAAAGGCACTTATTATTTTGGATTTTGAGCATCTACGGGTTAAATGTTAATGACGTTTCCCATAGGATTCTATTCGGTTAATGTAAACCATTTTGAAGACTGCTGAGTCTTATTTGCCAAATCATTTCATGTGTCTCAAAACGCGTTCGTGAGTGTTGGTAAAACTTTCGTATTAATTGTACAATTGTAAATATTGCTAATTTTAGTTTAAACTTAAAATTAATTTATAGGCGCACAATAGCGACCAATAAGAGTAGGAACTCTAAATAAATATGGCATAGTGAGCCACTGAACATATAAACTCTCGGAAAGACAAAATTAAACACGGATTTTGAGAAAATTCAAATTGTATTAAGATATAAACATGCTAATTATATAAATACAATTAAAATACTTAAGCGTAGGTACTTAGTTAGTTAGTTAGTTAGTTAGTTAGTTCGCGTTCAGAGTGACACATCTTAAGTAGGATGTCGCTAGACACATTATAGTATTTAGAAAGTATACGGAATGTTAGAAATATAATGTCCGGAACACACAGTGGTTCCTACTATCGCTTTAATAATGCTGGTGGACACAACTTCGCTTAATAATGTTTTCTCATACTTGTCTTAATTTTTATTATTGAAAATACACTCAAGGACAAAACTTCCTTTATTGATGTTTTTTTTTCTTAAATTATTTGTCTTAATTCTTATTATCGAAAGTACACTCATAGATACAACTTCTTTAGTGATGTTTATTTTTATACGTATCTCAATTTTCCTTATTATTGAAAGTACACTCAAGGACACAACTTGTTCTCTTTATGCCTTGCTTTTCTTGTTTTTATTTAAAAAAAAAAGACATTCATGAATATAATTTCGGCTAGTAATGTTTCTTCTCATACTCGTCTTATACTTTTTATTAATAATGAAAGTCAACTTAAAGGATATAAGTCATTGGGCTGTGGCTTCCATAGGATTGTAAATATGTGTTAGCTTGTACATGTGTGTAAATATTTTACTGATTGATAAAAATGCTACTTATATGTTAATGTCATAACACTGTGTTCGATATTAATTCTATTTCTGTTGTCATTTAGATGTTTTAGCATTCCATTGGGCTTGGCTTATAGTATTGTAAACCTGTTGAATGTCTAGAAATTTAAAACAGTTTTGCCAATCGATATCACATTGATGTAAAGATTATCATTAGTAACATTTTGGTTAGCTTCAGTATTAATTATTACTTTTGCACTGTCAATTATAGTTCAGCAATTAATGTTATAGTCACTGTGACATTCTGGTCACTTTGTTAAATGTCTAGGGTACTTAAATTCTTTTTTTTTTTGCTTGTTTTTTTTTGTTTTTTAAGTAACCGGGTATTGTAGCGTCCGCCGCGCCGCCTTATGACGTAACGATACCAGGGGCGAGATTATCTTTTTGCATTGAGTGCGAGACAAGGACGCAACGGCATCGCTCCCAGCAAGGTGCGAGCGAGATGCTGCACCGGATCTCGGCACTGGTGCACAAACAGCGCCGTTTGAGTTAAATTCGTTAGACACAAGACAAGGACGCAACAGCAGCGCTCCCAGCAAGGTGCAAGCGAGATGCTGCACCGGATCTCGCCACTGGGGCCTTAGCGACGCCGATTGGGAATGTCGAAACACGCGGCAATCCTCCGCCGCGCCGCCCGCGGGACACGGGCAGAAGCGGGCAGCACCTTGAGACGCACGGTCGCGCCACGTGCTCCGACGAGTGCGGGTCCCGAGGCCGCGGAGTCAGGCGACATGAACAAAATGTGAAAACTTTCGCTCCCAAAAGTTGGTTGAGCTGTCCGCGTACCACCCTTCGCGAATACCGCCGTGCCGCCGTGCCACCGTGTTCCGTATCCGTGTGAGCAGCCGGGCGTGATCTACTTCGAGGCCACACCCACGCCTTCCGATGTCTTCAGCACGTGGACCAGCAGCCACAGCTTCCGCCGTGCCCTGTCACAGTCGCCGGTCCGACATCTTCAACACGTAGACCCACCACCACAGCGTCGCCGTACGCCTGCTGGATCCCCGCACGGTACCTATACTCTAACGCCAGCCCCCCCGTAGAAATCTACGATGAAACCGCAAAGAGCGTCTATCAGGACCACCCATTGAAGCAGAACACCGCCCATTCGACTACGCACGACCTCGGACCCACTCCGAGCTCCCGGCATGGAACCCCGGCCATTTGGATATTAGGTTAGGCTAAGGCCGTGTTAGAACACCGCCTTGATTGTTAATTATTTATAGTCTTCTTTGTGCTTCTAAATATAGGCTATTTTAGGTAGATGGTTAGATCGCCACAGCCCAACTTTCTTAATTTGTAGGTGTCTTAAATAGGACAATGCCAGGGTGTATTTTTGATTGTCTGTTTGTGTTTTGTGCCTCCAATGGTCTATAATTTATTACATCTTTTTTTGTACCTACTGTAGTCTGTTAATTCGCTATTCATCGATTCCCTACAAATTCACCCATTCCCAACCTGTGAACAGCCTCCCCCACACGCTGCAGAGCTGCCACCAAGTACATTCATGAGATCCCTCCTCTACACATCACACTCTATACACCGGCGTAACCACCTGGATATCTTGTAGCCTAATTAAATTACAACGAACCACCGGAAGATCCTTGGGCCCTTGAAACCCTATATATGTCTGTCGGTCTGTCCGTGGCAACCACTCCTACTTACTCATTTCTTCTAATGCATCACACCCTTTAAATTAACAAGGCTACAGTGCGTACCTCGGGTTTTCGAGGTAGGGGGTGGGGTCTCATATGCGTACCAAGGAATGAGATGGTACCAAGACGCTACGCTAGTTCGGCGACGGTCAGCTTTGTAATTAAAAAAAAACCGCCCAAGTGCGAGTCGGACTCACACACGAAGGGTTCCGTACCATCGTTAAAGATTTATTACAAACAAATCACGTTATTTGTACAGGGGCCTCCTTTAATTTTTTTTTTAATCTTACATATTTTTTGTTAAGTGGCAAAATAAATACACACTCTGTGAAAATTTTAGCTGTCTATCTGTTACGGCTACTGAAATACAGCCCTGTGACAGACGGACGGACGGACGGACGGAAAGCGGAGGCTTAGTAATAGGGTTCCTTCGGCACGGGTACAGAACCCTAAAAATAAGCTACTAAAAGTTCATAATAAAAATAGTATTTCGGCATTTTATCGGCATGACCTCATTTAAAGATCAGACAGGCGATACAAGACAAATAAATATTTAGTTTGAGGGCTTACCGCGCGTATGAGAATAAATATTTTAGTTTAAGTTACCTTAAACGGTGGTAGGGTTTGTTTGGTATTGGATTAAACTATGGTGGAAGCGGCAATAAAAAAAATCCGTATTGTCCATCCACTTCAGTCTAGCCGTACTTATCAAGCTAAGGTCCTAAAATAGCACCTAATTACATCGGGAATGAGGTATACCGATTGGGCCAATTTGATGACGTTAGTTGTGTGGTATTAGCCATCCATGTCAGGTTCCATAAAAATCCGTTTCAAAATTATCGAAGTCGAATTATAAATGTTAAGGTGGCCCAACCCGCTCAACTCCCCATACAAAAAGGGAAAGAAGATCACGCCCATATTTCTTGTCAAAGATCCCGAATTTTGCTCAAAATAGCTTTATCGAACTAGATGTCTGATGACCGTTGGCATTGTAAAATTGTATTTGGTTTCTAAGTTATAAGGTCCGAAAGTTCTAATTTTTCGCGCGTTTTATACAATAATTTTGGAGGTGGATTACGCAATGATAAAATAAGAACATCTTAAAAAGATTAGTCATCAGACTTAGCTTATTTAATCAAGATTTATAATCTATGTGGTTTTTGTTAGATTCCAAACGGCATCGTGGTTTACTTTTAGCTATAAGTAATTTTGTAATAAAACAAAATCATACCAATCATACACTATGCACGTTGTCTTTTTAACCGACTTCAAAAAAGGAGGAGGTTATCAATTCGTCTGTATGTTTTTTTTTTTGTTTTTTTTTTATGTTTGTTACCTCATAACTTTTGCCTGGGTGAACCGATTTTGATGATTATTTTTTTAAATGATAGCTAGTGCTTCCCAAGTGGTCCCATTTTAATTTGGTTAAGTTCTGACAATGATATCCATGAGAAAATCATAAAAATCTTAAATTTGTATTAAGATGTGCGCGACAAATCGACGAATAACTCAATATAACGCCAACCGATTTCAGTGATTCTTTTTTTATTGGAAAGGACGTGTACAAATTAGTAAATTTACTTCAGATTCACTAAAAATAAACAAATAAAAAAACAAAATTAACAAAAAAAAAAAATTAACAAAAAAAATAACCGACTTCAAAAGTTACGATTTCTGTTATTTTTTGAATCGGCGTCAGCCGGGCACGCGCTGCGCCAATCAAGAGAACCTAACCTAACCTAACCTAACCTAACCTAACCTAACCTAACCTTGGCTGACACCGACTCAAAAAATAACAGAAATCGTAACTACAAAAATGAACATTATTTTTTACTTTTTAGTGCTTTTTCTTTGAAGTCGGTTATTTTTTTTGTTAAATTTTTTTTTTGTGGAAATGTTGCATCTTTCTCATCACGGAGCCTGTCTTTTTCTTTGAAACAGAGAAGGTCCCAGAGCGCAACAGCACGGTTTTGTACAGTGCCCGCGAATGAGTTAGTCCCGCCGGGTTGGGCCACCTTAATACCGACCGGTATACCTTAGGGATATCATGAAAGCAAGTAAGGTAGCAAAGAAAAGTAATAGAACCGAGAATAGAACTATATAGAATATATTACTGTTAAGGTTTCGTCACGTGACTCGGGCCGGAACCCCCCCCCCGCCGCCCCCGCCCCTCGTGCCAGACGTGACTGAGAGCCCTCCGCCCCCCTCAACCCGTCACGTGGTTTGTGAATTCTCCCCAACTAGCTTCCTCCTCGCCGTCTTAGCCCCGGTTGCACGAAGAAACGGCTGTGTTAATCTATGTTCAAACACGTCATTTTTAGTGATACGCATAGAGTTCCTACCACACTGTCCACACAAAGTGACGTGTTTGATCGTACTTTGACGTTGATTTTGACTTTCTGTCCTTTCGTGCACTCGGCCCTTAGACGTTCGATCAACGCCGGCCCACACGGCACGCGCGCCGCCCGCTTGGTTACGACAAGAGTAAGGATAGAGACCGCTCACCACGGCGGCACCTCGCCGCTGTCGTCCATCCCCGACGGCGTGTTCAGGGTGTCGTCGTCCGGCTCCGGCAGCGCCCGCTCGATCGTGGTCACCTCCTCGATGTCCGAGTCGATGCCCTGCCCGAACTCCATGTAGAAGGAGTCGCGCGAGTCGCTGGAGCCGCGGCGCAGCTTCAGCGAGAGGTCTGGAGAACTGTCGTCCATTGTGATGTCACCGCGCGGGTTCACATGCTCGAATCCCGGGCGACTTTCCTGCTTGCCCCTTGGACGGTAAGTCCTGAGCAGGGATTGCCTTCCGTGATTGAATCCCTCGGCTTAGACTCTGTGTGCCCCTTGGATGGTTGGGTCCTGAGCAGGGATTGCCTTCCGTGATTGAATCCCTCGGCTTAGACTCTGTGTGCCCCTTGGATGGTTGGGTCCTGAGCAGGGATTGCCTTCCGTGATTGAATCCCTCGGCTTAGACTCTGTGTGCCCCTTGGATGGTTGGGTCCTGAGCAGGGATTGCCTTCCGTGATTGAATCCCTCGGCTTAGACTCTGTGTGCCCCTTGGATGGTTGGGTCCTGAGCAGGGATTGCCTTCCGTGATTGAATCCCTCGGCTTAGACTCTGTGTGCCCCTCGGACGGTTGAGTCCTGAGCAGGGATTGCCTTCCGTGGTCGAATCCCTCGGTTTACATGGTGGTAGCAGTCTTTGCAGCGTTGGCGGTACTAGACGGAACGGTTTGTGCAGTCTAAGGTATAGCCATAGAGGACTGAAACCTTTGATTTACGTTCTTTAAACATTTAGTCACTTTCGTGGCAGTCTTGCGGGATGAACTTGAAGTCACATTGTACCGTTTACTATGTTCTGTGGCCATGGTTTTAATGGTTAGGGGCCCACTGTTTCAATTTGTCACTTTTTTGTACTGTTCATTAGCGTAGTGAGAATAGAGTCTCCGTTTTTTTAGTAATCGCTCATGTTCACTATTTTCATATAAGCCTAAATAAGTTATTCAGTATCTGAAAGGGGTAACAAGACTCAGGAAGTGGCCATAGTAAATAAGTCCCTTGGCAAAAACCGTATAATCCGTTTCACCTGTTGTCAACCTGATCCTACTGATAAAAGAGATACATTGTTTCCCTTGTGAATTGATTATAAATGTATATATTTATATGTGCAAATATTTGTATGTATCTATATGTTAACATAAAATGTATATTATAAACGTTTTTCTTATGAAGATTTTTTTTCTGTTTTAATTTAAATAACTATTTTTAGTTACTTAATATTTTCAATTATTCGTTTTTAGAACGAATCGTGTCCCCCACACCGCACCTTTCCTACGTCTCTAATGTTGAATATTAGAGATTGCTTCATGGCATGAATTCCGCCTTTTTGTAAACCATATTAGCTTGCAATAAAGATATTTTTCATTTCATTTCATAATGCATGGAAAACCATCTTTTTACTGTTTGATCGATCTGTTACTGTTACGATCGTAAAGAACATTCCTACAATCACTTTAGTTTCATATCAAAACGATAAATGGTTCTAAAGTTTATTTTATTTTAAAATCCATGACGTTTTTTAGAAAAAAAACAAATGTATAAAGCTATATTTATAGCCATACCGAGACAGTTTATAGACCAGTGTTTGACATATATTTTTATAGACATGTATCTTTACGAATAAAAGAAAATATCCACGGATTATCACGTTTTGAGTCCTGTTTCCGCCTTAAATGCTGATATTTAAAATGCCTAGGACCCTCAAATATTTTGTTACTGTATCCATTAAGTTACCGTGTGGATATCGGAAAAGGCCTTGGAAAGTAGGTTGAAGATGTAGGCAAATGTTTTCATTTAATGTCCTGGTTTGACCTAAAATCGTATTTCAGCCTGCTTTCCAGTAGACTGTATAGGATTCTGCTTTTGTCTTTCATAGATAACTTTCCAAACAAGAAACAAAATTTTCCGTAGCCTCCTATTTATTGTATTCTTATTGGATTCAAATATGTCAAGGTATATTAAATAAATTAAACCATATTCTGTGATTACCCATCGTATCTTTTCCCATTTACATTTTGGAACTTATTTCATTTCTAACAATCGCATGTTAATGTTAAAACAAAATGTAGGTAAGTACAAACATATTTGTCCGTTTTATGAATTAGTCATTCCATGCAAACTCAACACGGCACCGTACAAAGGAACAATCGCTCCATTTCGATGCAGGGCACGCACCCAAGCTCACTGCACTATCCACTCATACATCGCATCGCACAATTTCACGCACGCTCGACACGCGTTTCCCGCGCTTCGCACAAGCGATCGCAGCGCCACGACGGACGCGCGCACTGTCCGCGTGACGCGCGGGACTGCCGCGAGACGGCGCGGCGCGGGTGCGGGCGCGGTCGTAGTGCGTGGCGGGGGGGCGGGGCTGCACCCCCTGCTAGCGGGATCAATCTGGGACCGCTAGGCGCAACACACTTTGGCTATCGATACTATTATATTATTTCTCAAAAGTAAAAACAGTATCACCGTCTACATTACAATTCCTTGTTACAAAATAAAAACTTAGGTATTTACACAAGTTATTCATACCATTGCACTGGAAAGAGAAATACATTCTAAGTTATTTGATTAAGATCTCAGGAATCCTGAGTCTCGAAAACAGATTTTATAGCAGTTTTCCAAACGATTTTCTTGGAGAAAAGAATACGGAGCATCGTTTTTTTCATTACCAAGATTTTCCATCTAAAAATAGCCTTTAAAATCGCTTTAAAAGCGGTTTTCTAGACTCAGGGTTCCTGATTACGGTATTCCAGGAATAGGCCTGCAGAAAGTGATATTACCCGAGTGACATGAAAATACGTCTTAATTACCTGTGTTACAGCTACAGTTACCAATCGGCTGCATACATTTTACTATGACACTGGCTTTGCTGGGTTAATGAACGCATGCAAGACTTATTAAACAGATGCTTTGTTGCAGAGTTACATATCCGTGCGCGAGACCCGTCTTTTACGGGCCAACTGCTCAAATCACCCATTGGTCCTTTTAAATTCCATCTCATTCCGAGAACAACCCACCTTATTTGCTTTCCTCTTTTCAGCAATCCTCGTCAAGCTTACCTACTCCCACTCCCATTCCAAGTCTCACAAAAAAAAAATAATTCGGACTTAAAACTATTCCGAAGTTTTTGGCGCCCCAGTCGCTGTCACAATTTTCAATTATTTGGGAGTTATAGCAGAAATAACGACCAACAGCTAGGGCACCACCAACATGGACGCTTAAACCCCCTAACCATTCCGGAGTGAGCCTAAAACTATTCCGTTTGTTTTAAGGAGGCGGAGGTCGACGTTTGTTTTTAGGAGCCGAAATAGGGCTTGCAGTGCCTGTTTTTTTAAGACGCGGAGGCAATAGCTTTTTAGAGAGTGATCAGGGGGCTGCTGGTTGGCGTGAAAGAACAAATAGATTTACCGACAAATTCCGAGTATCACCTTAATTCTGGTTTAAGTTTTGCTATTAGATATATTAATAAACTCAATCAATGGAAGAAAGGGACACGCATGCAAGAGCACACAATTAAGTATGTATTAAAGCGCTCTGTGATAACTGCCAGTTAAAAAATTTAGTTTCTCGGTTTGTGTTTTGTTCTGTTAGGATTTGGGTATGTACAGTCGTTACTTATCAAATGTATACACTGGAAAGAGAAGGAATTTCTAAGTCGCTTTTAATCTATGGTTGACGTCAGCATGTCAGAAAGAGATCTCAAATTTGTCTCTATTTCCGGTGTATAGATTTCAAACAAAACGACTGTACCTAGCTAAAATCTCGCGAAAGACCTGTCACCAAAGCCGTGTCTCACTTATTCGTTTCGTTTATCGAATTTGAACGATTCGTTAAAAACATCCGCATTCACGAATGTCAAATCGCTTTTTACGAAACGACCAATTTCAATTGTTTTTAACGAATGGATAAAAAATATACGTTTCAATTGTCGGCAACATCGACTATTTGTTCACCCTAGACACCCAAAAGCGGTCGTCGCCCCCAACGGCGGCGCGGCGGCGGCGGAGTCGGCCCTTCTTCCGTTTCCGACCGAGCCCGAACTCGGACTCGCTCGGCACCACTCGGGGCCGCCCTATTACGTACGTCCTCGCAACTCGGTTGCACTGCGTTTCGCCCTGTAGCCAGAGCCGGTAGTCTAAGTTGTCACCTAAATTGGCGTTACGGCAAACCGATCGACTGGCGTTTTCAAATGTATGGAGAAATTGAAGAGCGCGCGCAGCGGGCGTTAAACGAACTAACATTTGCGAGTCCGAGCTTGATTTGACAGCTTACTCAACGTTACCGTAAATACGTCGACGTTGCCGTTCACGTCCACTCTGCGTTTTCATACAAATCGGAAGTCCGCGTTTGAATTTGACAGCTTGAAGAAGTAAAACCACAGAATATCTAGTAAAAACTTGTATGGAGTTTGGAGAAAACGGCAGTCGATCGGTTTGCCGTAAACGCCAATTTAGGTGAGAACTTAGACTACCGGCTCAGGCTGCAAGTCAGCGGTTCTCTGAGTGGTCAGTCCGAGTTCTCACCTAAATTGCCGTTTACGGAACTTCGAAGTTACGTAAAAACGTCTAAACGCATACAAGTTTTTACTACTTATTCGGTGGTTTTACTTCTTCAAGCTGTCAAGTCAAACTCGGACTTCCGATTTATATGAAAACGCGGAGTCGGGGCGTAAAAGGCAACGTCGACGTATTTACGTCGACGGTGAGTAAGCTTTCAAATCAAACTCAGACTCTCAAATGTTAGTTCGCTTAACACCCACTGCGAGCGCCAGTCGATCGGTATGCCGTAAACGCCAATTTAGGTGAGAACTCGGACTGGCCACTCTGGCGACTAAGTGGTGTCCCTGCGACGACGCATAGAACATCACTTTTGTTGATCCATTTATTTTGTATTATTGCGTGTCCTTACGTGGTAATAAATATATAACGCGCTCGGCATAATCCGAAGTCCGAATTTGATGTCTGTTGCTGTTGCCGGTTGTCTTCCAACCGGACTCTTGTGGTCGTAGTTGCTTGCTGCGTTGCTATTACTTTGGAATAGGCCCACCATCCCCACCTCAACTTGGCTCGCGTCGAATGAATGGGGTCGGATCGGGATTTTTGTCTCAAGGCTCCCGCGCATTTACGGGAAGTGCGAGTATTGTGTGGTGATGCTCAATTATTTATTTTGTAACGTTTGCTACAATTACTCGGATCATCGATTTCGTTAGGTACATTTCGATAATCAATTTCTTGGACTTCGGTCTGTCTCTACCTAATGGAGGAGGTATCATATTGTATCGATGTCTAGTCCAGAGATATTGACGATTTTTGTGTTATTTTTTCCTAATATTTACTTTTGGTAAATAATGTTATTTTTACGCTGCATCTATCTCGCTTTTAAGCGCCAGGACTAGTCAACTACTCGCGCCATACAAATGCACCTTTAAACAAATGTAATAATTTGTAGTGAAATGCCTCAGCAAGTCCAATTAGAATTCCAGACTGATAATGGATTGTTAATATTTTTTGATTCAACCATTTATTTAAATAATAACAAAAATGAAAAAAATCTTTTTTTCACATTAGAAATCTGAAAGTAATATGATTTCTAGATATAAGTTAAAACAGCATATATTCATAAACAAATAATTCCATTTGCTTTTAGATTTCTACATTTAGTCAAAACAGTTCGAAAATGGACATCGTTTCCGCAATGTATTGTGTATAGAAAAAGGAAACATACATGAACGAAAATAGGTTGATCCCTAGACAAGGAATAATTTATTGTAAGAATGACACTTCTAATCGTCAGACTTACGGCCGAGTGAACGAAAGAACAAAAAGTCAAAATCAACGTCAAAGTATGATCAAACACGTCGCTTTGTGTGGATAGTGTGGAAGAAACTCTATGCGGATCACTAAAAGTGACGTGTTTGAACATTGATTAATTCAGCCTTTTCGCAACCGGGGCTTAGTTTACTTGGGGTGCCTCGTCTAACTTTGCGATTTGGCTAGTACCAGGGCCTTAATCAGTTAAGATGTTTTATTAAATATGTTAATTTTATAAAAATAAAACAAAATTAAGTTAAAAATATTTCTCTTTTAAATTCAAACAAACTTAACCACCTTTAAAACGAACTTCACGTTGACTAATCTTTTTAACATGTTTTTATTTTATCGTTGAGTAATCCACCTCCAAATTGATTGTATAAAACGCGCGAAAAATTCGGACCTTATAACTTAGAAACCGAACACAATTTTACAATTCCAATGGTCATCAGACATCTATTTTGATCCAATTTTGAGTAAAATTTTGGATCTCTGACAAGAAATATGTGTATGATCTTCTTTCCCCTTTTGTATGGTGAGTTGAGCGGGAAGGCCCACCTGAACGTGCGATGTTGCGCGTCCAGAATTCGTAAGCGAACTGATTAGTGATTACACTCAATGCATTACTACTGACTAACTCGTGGCTTCGCATTACTTCTTCTGTGGCTACGCTGCCGCCACACGAATAAGATTCGATCGCCACTCCCGTCCTACCTTCCTCGCTTGTGTTAAGGCGCTAGGACTAGCCAACTACTCGCGCCATACAAATGCACTTTTTAACAAATGTAATAATATGTAGTGAAACGCTTCAGCAAATCCAAATAGAACTCCAGACTGATAATGGATTGTTAATATTTTTTGATTCCATCATTTATTTAAATAAAAATAAAAATCAAAAAGTTGATTTTTCTCGTTAGAAATCTGAAAGTAATTCGATTTATTGATATAAGCAAAAACAGCATATATGTATAAACAAAAAATTCCATTTGCTTTTAGATTTCTACATTTAGTCAAAAAAGTTCGGAAATGCACACCGTTTCCGCAATGTATTTTGTATAGAAAAAGGAAACATACATTAACGAAAATAGGTTGATTCCTAGACAAGGAATCATATATTGTAAGAATGACACTTATAATCGTCAGACTTAGTTAGTTAACTTGGGGTGCCTCGTCTAACTTTGCGATTTGGCTAGTACCAGGCCCTTAAATAACCAATAGAAGGTGCGGCGCCTCGTAGGGGGGGAGGGGGGGGGGGTAATCTATATTCAAATAAATGATGTGTTACATCGGCGCCCGTAGCTTCGTTGCAAAAAAAAGCACTCAGAGATGTTAGTCTGACTTGGCACCTTGACTTGGAATGATTTTTGATTTGATTGATTTTTTTGCTATTGAAAATATTGACAAGTAATATTAACGATCACCAATGACAATGTTTTGTTATATGTGTTTTATGCTAAATAAATACAATACAATACAGCTAAATGAGCGTTTACGCCAAACCGATCGAATAGCGTTTTCTAATGTATGGAGAACTAAAGAGCGCGTTATGCGGAGTAACACTGGCGAGTCTAAATTTGATTGTTTAATCACAGGAAATCTAAGATTTGAAAATTTTAAGAAATGCATCCCTTGTCCATTGGCTAGGACACAATTTTGTACGGAGCCTGCCATTAAAAAAAACCGGCCAAGTGCGAGTCGGACTCGCACACGTAGGGTTCCGTACCATCGTAAAAAAAACACGTTTTTTGTATGGGAGCCCCCTTTAATTTTCATTATTTTTTAATCTTACCTATTTGTTGTTGTAGCGGCAAAATAAATACACACTCTGTGAAAATTTCAGCTGTCTACCTGTTACGGTTACTGAGATACAGCCCTGTGACAGACGGACAGACGGACGGACGGACGGACGGACGGACGGACGGACGGACGGACGGACGGACGGACGGACGGACGGACGGACGGACGGACAGCGGACGGACAGCGGAGGCTTAGTAATAGGGTTCCGTTTTCACCCTTTGGGTACGGAACCCTAAAAAGCGAAAACGTCTTCCAGGTCCTAACGTTTCCCTACCCCTAAACTTTAATTAACGTAAAAAAGACAACTTCTTCCAATGTTTATTAGCCAATATGTTCCAATATAAAAGTTATATTAAAAAATACAGACATAGATTTTTACAATATATTATAGAATCCAAAATATCAAAAACATAGTGAAACATTAAGAGCATGGAAACAGTTAACGCCCGTAGTATGGGAATTGATAGGGTAACGACTCTGTTAACTCCCATTGTGCGCTCTTCAATTCCTCCATACATTTAAAAACTAGTCGATCGGTTTGCCATAAACGCCAATTTAGGCTACAAGTGGGGCTAGGGGCATGTACGTTAGCAGAAAAATAAATGAGATAACATTATGTTTCTTCTCAGAATAACGGAAAGTGTCGTTCTAGGGATAGGCAGCCAAACGTTCCGAGAAGTGTATCATGTTGAATATTTTCTTTAACTATAAAAATTAAACACCAATTTGATAGAAATACCATTTAATCAATAATATTCATGTAATATTCATCTTTGCATATTTTTACAGATAAAACTTATATTATAAAATCTATAATGTCTAAACATAAAGGAAAATGTTAATATTAATTTATCACAATAAGTACATACGTGAACTGCTCTATCTCCAGCCGGCAGTTCATACCTATATTTTAATATCATTGCTTATCGTGACATCAATCACTACGTTCCGAATCGCGTGCACGGTCTACACACCGCGTAGAGTGGACACAACTGTTCCGAATGGGCAAGAAAACTGCTTATTTATCTCCAACCTATCCTAAAAGATCTGTCGAAGCTGTCAGAGACCCTACAAAATAAAACAGAATAGATTTGAAAGTATTTTTACTCAACCTACGTAATTAAACAAAATATTGAAGACAAGCAAAAGCTCTTTGCTTCCTCCATACCTTATTCTAACTGCATCATGGATCCTTCATCTAAAAACTCTTAAATTAAACTTGACAGAAATGACAGTTTTGACGTTTCTAAAGTTAGTTTTCTTCCCCATCATAAACGGTTTACAGCCTAACACGTTATTGCTTATCCGATACCCAAATCAAAGCGAATTTAACGGGTTGATATGTGTCAGAGTCTATCTTGGCAGCCAGAAAACCAAAGAGCAACCACATTTAATTTCAATGGCGGCCAGTATGGCAGCGTACACGGCGACCATGCCGCCACTTCGCCAACGCCCCAACGCGCTTCGTACTATCTGTGTTGTTTCGAATGACGTCACTCACGTCGTGTGGAGGAAATGAGCAATCCGAAACAATCGTGAGCGAATGTGGGTGTCGCGTGTGCGATATATACACAATTCGGAACGCAGGGAATCGTACGCATTAGATGTTTTAGGACTACTGAGGTATGTTAGGGTGTCGGGGACATTCCATTTTGAGAAAGCTCACAATCGGAGTGATTAGGTAAAGATTATCTTCGGACTATAACCCTTTTTTATAGGAATAAACTTTTGCTTACTGTCAGCCTGATTATACCTGGATGACCTTCTTTGTGCTTTTTCGTTGGTAAATAGAAACAGACGACATAGAGAATGGAAATTTTATAGAAAAAGATTCTTATTACGATTTTTGCAATAGTAGCTCAGTTTCATGCACACAGTCACGTCGATTAGATTTAATTTAGTTTGATTCGATTTTAACAAAAATCGCAACATATTATAAAAAAGAGTCTGATTAACTATAACGAAATTTATTGTCTACAAACTATTTCAATTATTGTCTAATTAAAATAATTTACATCATTATCTCAGCTGAACGTTTTCCTCTAAAGCATGTTCCGAACCTGTACGACCCAAAAAAATTTACTTGTACACAATTACTTGGACAAAGATTTTCTTGCCCATATAAGTTGGTCATTGCGCTTTATTGTAGATGTTGTAGTATATGTCCAGGTGACCTATCATAAAAGATCTGTCAAAGCTGTCAGAGACCCTACAAAATGAAACAGAATAGATTTGAAAGTATTTTAAGGCAACCTATGTAATCAAACAAAATTTTTAAAACGAACAAAAGCTCTTCATTTCCTCCATACCTTATTCTAACTACATCATGGAGTACATCCTTTATCTAAAAACTCTCAAATAAAACTTGACAGAAATGACAGTTTTGACGTTTCTAAGGTGAGGTCGCTCATGCGACACCATCATGAGCGGTTTAAATCGGCACTATCGAACTCTCCGAGGGCCCGAAGGACTACTCGGGATTAAGAGAAGTTAGGGTATACACGTATGGCTCTAAAACCGAGTACAGTACGGGTGCTGGCTGTTTCTCAGCAGATCTGAATATCAAAAGAACAGTTATGCTGGCCTCCGGAAACTCCATCCTTCAGGCGGAGTGTGTAGGTCTGATTGAGGCAGCCGCAGCAATAAACAGAGTGAAATGGCAGACTATACAATCAGAATATTAACCGACAGTGCATCTGTTTTGAAGGCTTTTGCCAATCAAACATTCACTTCTGGACTTATTAAACAATGTCATGAGGCCTGTATTATGTGTGACAATATGTATTAACCGTGTTCTACACTGGCGGCCGTGGACAGGAAAACTGAGTGTGGGAAGACCACCCGCCAGGTGGGACGACGACATCAAGTGCGTCGGCGGAAAGCAGTGGTTCCGTACCGCTGAGAGCCGGGAGGACTGGAGAAAAATTGGAGTGGCGTATGTCCAGCAGTGGACGCAAACACGCTGACTGACTGACTGACTGACTGACATAGATGTTAAAATAGTCTAATGCCGTGAAAATTTGCATTTACGTTTTATTGGTTTTGTTGTAATTATGAATTATAATATGGCGCTAACAAAAAAAATGCCATTTCTCGTTTTCGCTACATTATTGTGGGATTGCATTATTTTATGATCTTAAAAAATATACAAGAATAATCATTTTAACCAACTACCGGTAACATACATTCATCACATCAGGATCTGCGCAGGTGAATTAAAGTCATAGCCTTATTGATACGACAAAGTCCCCTAGTCCTGTGATACCAGTAACGTTTGCAAAAACTATTTCGGATACAGAAAATAAATCACCTCCTTAAATTGTTTATCTTAAAATCTCGTATAGAGTTGACACTGTCTTCCACCTCGACAAATAATGTGGTACATTATTGCCTCCAGAATCACCCATCCCCCCAGGTAGCCTCTGCAGAATCGCCTGCATGTACATGTATGTTTGCATGTGTGACTCGATCAACGTCATTCCCAAACAAGCATGAGCATTCGTGAAATCAAACACGCATCACATGGAACCCGGGCTTAATAACTAATGTCACATAAAAACCGACAAGATATATTCCGGGAGGTCGCGACATTTTTGATCACGATAATGTAAATGGCTGAATCTGGGTTCACTTGTTAAAGACCAACCCTCTGATGCTAAGTGTGTCGGTCTGCCTGCGCCAAGTGGTTGCGTTAGCTAGATTGGTTATACTAAATACATTTTGGTATGCACCGGCTGATGAATATACTGATTGTCTGGAAATATTGATTTCCATGAATTATACAACTATAATCAGTCTGTTTATTGATTAAATACTTAAATATACCTAAAGTTAAATCAGTAACCTAGGTCACCTATAACTACGAAATTCAAACAAAGATTTGTTTAGTTTTGGTTTTAATATGCAAGTATGTACTGATACTTTCATGCTTCGTTATTTGCAGCCATTTACCATAAAAACATTTTTTTTGGTCACGATAACTTCTTTTTCAGGCGCCTTATCTGGGCAACGCAACTACTTGGTGCAGGCAGACTGACATATTTAGCTTCAGAGGGATGGTCTTTATGCTGTGAACCCAGTTTCAGCCATTTACATTATCGATACCATTTTTGTCGCAACCTCCTAGTCTAATATGTAATACTAGTGATATATTTGCTTACACTATCCGACACCCCATAAGGCAACTTAACATTTCAACATTTTGTGGCGATACTGAAACTGGCAGTACCAGAAACACCCTTATGTATATCATTAGTGACTAAAGCATTCTCATTGTTACATCATATCTGCAAATCCTTTAGAAAATTAACCATTTCCTTTATACATGGAGTTAATTTTTTTTGGTATTTAAATAAAAAAAACCTGGCCCAATTTCCCAGGCATGTATCTGTTCTCTCGTATTTTATTTAGATTATTTCACCAATAAGAGCTCATTGCAAGCACATTTTCACAAATCTGATGTAATTTGATCGTTTCGTATGATAATAACAATACTGAAAGATATACATTGGCAAAATTGCCCTCCCACTTCCGATTTCACAAAGCAGAGAGACATTTTCAAAATCTTTTTTCGGGGTAGTCATACAAAACCCTCAAAAAAATACATTCGCAAAACAGTGTTCATGCAGCCTGAGCCTACAAACAGAACAGCAGTTGACAGGAATACATCCGTTACACGTTAACGGTCCGTTAACAGTTCTGGAAACGGAACCCGCAGGCCATGGAGACGATGAAGTAGACGAGCACAAGGAGTACTGCACCGAGGATGACGTACATCTTTACGTTCTTCCAGAACATAGTCCGCTGGAGCACGCGTGACGTGTTCCGGAACGACACCGACTGCGAATGACAAATTCATAAGAAAACCGGCCAAGTGCGAGTCGGACTCGTACACGAAGGGTTCCGTACCATCGTACAAGATTTAACATAAAAAAATCAGTTTTTTCGTATGGGGCTCTCCTTTAATCTTTATTATTTTGTAATTTTACTTATTTGTTGTTATAGCGGCAAAATAAATACACACATTACGGTTCATGAGACACAGTCCTGTGACAGACGGACCGACGGACGGATGGACAGCGGAGGCTTAGTTATAGGGTTCAGTTTTCACTCTTTGGGTACGGAACCCTAAAAATAATGAAAAGTTAATAGAAAAAGAGTCGGAAGAATTGCACTGCACGCCTCAGCCGAGTTCATAGATCATCCTGAAGCAACTCTGCGTTGGGTCGGGTTCTGGATGGGTGACCGATTAATCAAACATGAGTTGGTATTATCGCATTGAATGAAAGACGGTCGAAGCGGCAATGAAAAATATGATTGCATACTCACATTGCTAGCGAGGTTGTCGGTCTTGTTTACTAATAGCTCCAGTCTTTCTCCTCGCATGGCAACATTATCTGCAAACACAGAGTAAGTACCATCTCAGCTAATAGTTGGCAAACAGATTTGTGGGTTTTTCAGTCATAAGTATAAATGAGAATAAACATTGAGCGGCTCGTAGCCTAGTGGCGCGGGGACTGGCCTAGCGTACCAGAGGCCTGGGTTCAATACCGACATGCACCACTGTCTTTCTCTTTCCGAGTTCGATAAGTGCATTTCGTCACGAATGCGAGCTGCTCCATGGTTGGGAATCCATGTAAAACTGTAGGTCCCCTTCCCCTAATAGGTGGTAGGGTTTAAGCCCGCCCGGGTTGGTACCATCGCATTGGATGAAATGATGGTCGAAGCGGCAATGAAAAATTGTCCGTGTTTTCCATCCAGTTCAATGTAGCCGTGCTCATAAAGGGAAGGTCCTGGCATGGCACCAAATTCCTTCGGGAATGTGGTGTATTGGGCATCATAACGGTAATTGTGTGGTATTAGCCATCCGTGTCAGGTCGCATAAAAAAAAAAGAATAGGTTTTTACCCAACGTGACGTGACTATCATCAGTATATCAAATTGTAGTTGAATCACTATGTTCGGGATTTTTTTTTGTTACGGTTTTTTGGTCAGAGACAAAAAATACTACAAAGAATATTCTCACTGCGAATGGTTAGCAAACTGGCGAGCATTTTTGTACTTAATTCGAACATTTTTCATATTCATAGGTATTATAGCTGCATTACTATCACATTCAATAAAAGTCGGTAGTCGCTGCGTTCTTGCCAAGAAGCCAAAAGGAAGGGTTATGACTTTAGCAGCCTATGTTTGGTCACAGCGTATGTACAAAAGATGTGCACCCGTCTGCCTTTCGATATAACGACTATATAATATAGCCCCTACAGTGAAAACCATTCAGGTTGACCTCCAAAATGCAATACTATTCCCGAAATGAACTACTTGCAATGATAAAACAGCAATCTGTATGTCCGCCTTAACTATTTTCAGTATAGAAGCAATGTTATTAATGCAATAGACCAAAAATCAAGATGAGTGCACATAATTTTCACTTATGCCTTTTATTGACTGATTTAAATTGAAACTATCGATATGAAACATGACCAACATAACATGACTAACCTAATGCTCGCTAGCTACATTTTTTTTGGGTTTCTTATCTCTCTGCAATCAGCTTGAATTTAAAGCTTTTATCAGAGGTTTCGGTGCTAGCTAAATATTTTATGGAAGTTTTTTCGAAAATTTTGTCGTTTTGTAGCAAAATCATAGCAGTTACAAATTGCCTATGGGAAAGAAACTACCTACATGCAACATAATAATTATCACCAAAATATTTTCACTCAACGGAATGTCTTCCTTAGTGCAGACGCAACTCCACAAGCGGGAGTATAAATGTAAATACATTGATAGCTGAATAAACAAGACAGTTAAAGAAATAAAGAGAATCAAGCAATATTGTTCATTGACCCTGTTCTTGTGAGACACGTTTTCCTATCTGTAATGTTTGTAGGTGGGAATATCTTATTACAAGTGCAGCATAACAGACAAGGAAACAGAACACAACTTTGGAGACTCATATCTCGTATTTTTTTATTTAGTTTAATTTTCATGGTGTGTCCATAACCTTTCGTTGACACATTCAATGGTATCTACCCATTTAGATAGGAAACCGATTCACATATCTTCCCATGTCCCAAACATAGAAGAATGTGGCGAACTCGTTCTATTAAAAAAACATTTTATAGTCAAGTTTTTGCGTTGCATCGCTCAACTCCCCATACAAACTTGAAAAGAAGATCATGCGCAAATTTCTTGTAGGAGATCCAAAATTATACTCTAAACAGCTTTATTTAATCGAACTTTTTGATGGCCATTGTGATTGTAGGAATAAATTTGGACGTGGATTACTCAATGATCAGCTAAAACAAGATGGTTTTAATTTTAATTTTAGTCATCAAACCTAGCTTGTTCCAAAAAGATTTATCAGTTTGGCTGTTGTTTAATTTTTTACTACAATGATATTGTTAGATATTGAGTAGATATTGTTTTGAAAACTTAGCTGCTGTCAGCCATAAATCCAGGACAAGGCAGTGGCCCTGTTGATGCTTCCGTCGTTGGAGGCGAAACATGACAGCCAAGCACGACATCGCACACCGGAAAACCGCAAGTTTTCATAACAACTATGCGCATTGTCGGCTTTGTGGACATGTTGCATCCTTCTCATCACGGATACTGTCCTTTTCTTTGAAACAGAGACTGTGCCAGAGTGCAATAACACGATTTCGTGCCATCCCCGCGAAGAAGTTGGTCCCGGCAAAGGGCCGTTTTAACAGGGCTGGTTATGGAAAATTTAAATATTGGACTATAGGATACTAACACCTATTTGATCTAGGTGTTACGGACCCACACAGCCCGCTATTCCTTGACTGCATGGAGGTCCCAGAAGCCTAGGGCAGAAAAACATCACCTCTTAGACTTCTGGGTTGACTGACATGGTCACTACTTATGCACAATGGCCCACCAAGAGAGTGTTGGAAACAAACACCCACCAAACAAAATATGGAACAGTGAATTGTGAAATTTGATTTGTCACTTCTAGAGGACCACCATCTGATCACATCTAATAAAAATGAAATGTCTTTGTAATCCTACGCCAAATTATATCATGATTCACAAAGCTTTGCAACACGATGATATTAGTTGATAACGTCGACAGATAAAGTACATGAAAAACACAAATCGGTGGATACTAAGATAATCCAGTCTTGGAGCATGAGCGAGATATATGTTAAAGTATTTAATTATTAAGTAATCATTAGCGGCTTGATTCGTTAAAGAAACAAATACGAGGCTGGTTCTGATTAAAAGATTTAAATAAACCTACTTGGAGGTGATTAATACTAAAATGAGCTAAACTAAGCAGCCATAAGGTCATCATTAAGCATATCATTAAGGTTATGTGTAAGAGACTTTATTAATTCCATACCACCTTTATTGTCGTAGTATCTATCGTTTATTTTATACCTTTCCAATTATTGTCGTAGCAACAGGTTTCATATCATCCTCGCCAGGAAGCATTCAATACCTAATAAATTAAGCAAATTAATACTGTACAAAAAGAATAATTGCTAAGATTAAATTATTTATGTTATCTACATATAATGGACATTTCAGATATTACCCACTCGCAGACTTATTGAGTTGTGTTCTCTCTATGATTTCTCGATGTTTTATACTTTGTAATACATTTTTGAAGGTTTTTTGACAGGTTTTTCGAAATGTGTTAAATTTTAAATGTGAGTTTAATGTATGAGATTTCTTTTTAATTGAGAAGAAAGAAAGAAAGAAAGGTCAATGAGGTTAGCAGGAAGATATTTGCTGCCGCTTACTCCCTAAGACGTTTACAGAACATTTTACCTACCCAAACTAAAATATCACTTGCTTGAGAATGTAAAACCAAAGTAGGTTCTTATGTACAATGGATGTATGTACCTATACGACACAATATTAAAAAAAAATACATTTCTTTGGAAAAACATTTCACAATCACAGTTTTACTATTTATATTTTCGCTATTCAATGCTTCTTTTGTTTACACTTCATTTTAAACTATATGCATGAACTAAATCTTGGCTAGCCAAGGAAACTTGAACAGGAGCCTCCAATAATGATTAGAAAAATAGGTCAAATGCCTTAAAAATGGCAAAAATTGCCAACTCGCAATTTCTCTCTCACTCTTTCACTCGTATAAACTATGTATAAAAAAATACTAGATGAAATTCCCGGCTCCGCTCGAGACAATTTTGTTTCGGAATTTCACCCGAGCAGAAGAGAAAATCATTACGAACGATTATAAAGATATAATCCCAAATATTTCAAAACGAATCCTCATCAAATCCTTGAGAGATGTCCACAATTTTTTAAAGCGCAATATGTTTTATTTTTTATTTAAAAAAACTGGATTAAACTGCTTCATGGTTTGGTTGCATTTGAAATATAATGTCTACATGCTGCCGGGTTGGTCCAACATCATCGACAATAAAATGGGTCCATGCTCAAATAAAGGGAAGGTCCTGGCATGGTACCCAGTTCCTTTGGTAATATGTTGTGATAGGCTAACATCCTCACAGTAGATGTGCTGGTAGGCCAGGCCATCCAGTTCTCACAAAAGAAAACATTTCTATAAAAAGAAACACGCACCAATATTCCAGGCCCAGTTCTATAAAAAGAAACACGCACCAATATTCTTCACCATGATGTTCTTGAGCTCGTCCAGCTCCGTGTGCACGCGCGTGATGGTGTCAAGGTCGCGGCTCTCGCTGTAGTGCTTCATCTCGGCGGCGAGCACCCGCGCGAACTCGCTGTTCATCGCGTACGGAATGGCAGTGGCGGCCGTCGCGGCGAAGGACGCCGTGAACCGACGCTTTATCTCGTTGAGGAAGAGAAATGCTCGCGCGCGTTGGAATTCCTGCAAACGTTGTTTATCATATATTTTTTGTGCTGCACTTATTTGTAGTACTACTTTAGACACTCATTTCGAACGATGTCATAGGTTGAATTACTGGCCCGTTCATGAACCACATTCTTCCTCTTTCTAAGTTGGATCTCTAATTTTGAACCATCGCATTGGATTAACAAATGGTCAAAGTGGCAAAGAAAACAATTCCGTGTTTTCCGTGCAGTTCAATGTAGTCGTGCTTATAAAGGGAAGGTCCTGGCATGGCACGTAATTCCTACGGGAATGAGATGTGTCGGGCTAATATCATGACAGTGGTACAGGTTATCATGTCCAGTCACATAAAAAATGATATATTTTATGGTAACCTAACTTAAAATACATGTAGTTCCATAACTAGATTACACATAATTTCACGTAGAATTATAGGTTCCCATTTTTTACCTTGTAACAATATTTTGCATTGGCTGTATATGCTGTGCGGTGTTAAGATGCATCAATTGATTGTGGATGAACCGTATAAACAAGCGATAGGGCCAGGGCTATTACAGTATACAGTGAAATGAATCTTATGCTAACAGTATACAGTGAAATACATTTTATGCTAAACACACAAGCACATACATTCATCACAGAATAACTAATAGTGCTACGCACAGAAGTTGCACTCCCCTACAGTAATTTTTCAATTTTGATCCTAATTGTGGATTGCCCCTCACTCCTAGAAGCCGTGCAGTTTTGTGTGCCCTCCGTGCGCCGCACGCGTTCTCACTTACCCCTTAATGTCCCTCTCACCCGCACAAAATACGTCAGTAACTCAGTAATGTATCGTATCACAAACACTTTCGATTTAAAATTTCGTCATGTGAATTTATACAATGACTCGAAAATGAAATTTAAACAAAATATATTAAAGTCATTATAAAGGTCACGAAAATATAAAAGTGAAATAATTTAAAATAGGTACTCATTTTATACTTATATTATTTCATTGAGTACTTATTTATTATTGTTTTTTTTTTCTTTTAATCACGGTAACTATCAAGTACTCACTTATTTTTTATTTTTTTAAAAAAAAACTATTACTTATTATTTATCTTTAATGATTTAATTTGAGAATATTGTCACGTTTGAAAGTAAGTCACAAAACCTTACACATCCTTACACTACACACACACCCTCACAGATACACACACACCCTTACACACCCTTAAACATACTCTGCACTATTACGGATTTTTATGTTGAAAACTATTAATTGGCATTATGTTTAGTTTTTAAAACCTGTTTTGTATTAGTTTTAAGCCGTTAGTTTTCCAAATAAATAAATAAATAAATTGTCATTATGCTAAAGTATTTATTACGTCGCTCATTGCTGGCGCGGCGGCGAGATGAAACGCGTCGTCGCTGACCCGCCCCATGTCGCTGGAATGCGGCTTGCGCTAGCGTTATTACACAATGCCCGCCGCCTATTGTTTTAAAGTCGAAAAAAATACAAACAAAATTTTTTCAATTGTTTTTTTATGATGTGTATAGACATTATTATTTTTAGATTTTGCGTCACAAATATGCCTGGTGCTGTTATGTGTTGTTTATTGGCTTTAACAGTTTAGTTTGATATTTTCTGTGTATTTCGGTGTTTTCGATGTACTTTGGTCTAGTATTGTTTGGTATTGTTGATTAAGTCACATTTGATAAAAGATGGTCGAAACGGTAATACAAAATAATTTAAGGTAATTAAACATTATCCGTATTTTCCATTCAGTTCAATATCGCCGTGCTCAAGAAAGGAAGGTCCTGGTACGGCAAAAAACATACAACATGCAGCAAAGGAGAATAGGCAATAAGTACCTGGAGCTGGCACGAATGATTGCCCATTATTCTTTCACTAGACGAAACCAATTTATGTTGTTTTTCCTTGTAATACATGGATAATTAGGTAGTATTTATATGTATAAAAAAGTGCTGTGCTGATACCAGTTAAATATGTGTCAATTCAATAGGCCCCTCATAACACGATACCACATACTTACCTACATAAAGGCAAAACGTCAATAAACCTAAGCTAAAAAAAACAACTTAACTTTCAGAATATTTCGGTAGCGTAAAGAAAGGTAACTTCAAATTCTTCTGTGTACCATAACATCCGTTCACGCAACAGTTATCATATTTAATTCTATGGTGATTAGACATTATTGCGAATAAAAAACGGCGAAAGTGCGCTTTCCGAAGCGACTGATCGACTGGACGTAGTGGACGTGCGAGCGTGTGCGCCCTGACTGAATTTGGAACCTCGGGTTGCCTAGCGCCATAGGTGAAGATCTCAGTAGGTATTTAGGAGTGACGGATGCCTGCATTCATTATCACACCCCTCGGAGGGAGGGAGGAGGGGTAGGAAGAAACATTAAGGTGCAATAACAGTATAACTTCTGTCGGTTCTACATCGGACATACATATTTTTATACATGCTCTGCGATTACGGTTGTTAAGGCCCTAGTCGCACTTGTCACCTAAATCGGCGTTTGCGCTCAACCGATCGACTCGCTTTTTCAAATGTATGGAGAAATTGAACTAACATTTGCGAGCCTGAGTTCGATTTGTCAGTCTATTCATCGTCGGTGTATTTTACTCATCGTCACCGTAAATACGTTGAGGTAGCCGTTTACGCTGACTCCGCTTTTTCATACAAATTGCTAGTCCGAGTTAGATTTTGACAGCTTGAAGAAGTAAAACCACAGAATAAGTAGTAAAAGTTTGTATTGGGTTTGACGTTTTTAGGTAACTTCTAAGTTCTGTAAACTCCAATTTTGGTGTGATCTCCGACTAAGCCCTCTGACCTTTACGAAATTCACAAAATACATATGGCCATGGTACGTTCGTCTAGGCTGCCTGGCATTCTACTCGCTTTGAGTCTAAAAATCTGTTTCATCATTCTTTCGTCACTCATTCGCTCTGCATGTCTTTGTTGCCAAGCAGATGAAAAAGCCACAATCCTGCAAGCAAATATTCATTATAACCAAGTTCAATTAATTGAAAAAATAAACAATAAAAAACAAATTATTATTTTACAAGTAAGTAGGTATGTTATTATCTTCTGAGTTATTTATTTTAAATGACACCTACCTATTTATTGTTTTGTTGTGAGATGCATGAAAACAATTTAATCTGTTCATATTCATTTAACCTGTAATCGGTTGAAATTGAGGATCGGAATGTTTGTAACATTCGTTTGTGACGTAACATTTCAATAAATGAAATCAAAGTGCATAACATACATCCTCAAACTAATTTCTCTGCCATACAAACAGGATATGGAACTGGGAGTTTTCAAACGTAATATGAACAAGCTCGATAGCTCTTCAATAGTCCGCAAATCTACTGGTATGGTGCCTCGCTGAGCAAGGTTTCGCATTAGTTTTTCTGGGTACCTGTGGTCTCTAAGCACATTTAATGTTTTTAATTTTTTTTATGTGACTGGACATGGATGGCCAATACCACAAATTCTGTCATGGTATTAGCCCAACACACCACATGGGAACTAGGTGCCATGCCAGGACCTTCCTTATATTGCACGGCTACATTGAACTGGATGGAAAACACGGACAATTTTCATTGCCGCTTCGACCATCGTTCATCCAATGCGATGGTACCAACCCGGGCG
Organism: Incurvaria masculella; assembly: GCA_946894095.1. Lineage (NCBI taxonomy): Eukaryota > Metazoa > Arthropoda > Insecta > Lepidoptera > Incurvariidae > Incurvaria > Incurvaria masculella. The sequence goes on along the minus strand of OX335650.1, from coordinate 1,227,041 downwards.
GGATAAACCCTACCACCTAGTAAGTAAGGAAGGGGACCTACAGCTTAACGTGGAATCCGAACCACGGCCAGCCTCTCTCAACGGTCGAATGGTCACCCATCCAAGACCAGACCGGACCCAGCGTTGCTTAACTTCGGAGAGCGATCGCCGAAGTGTTGCGCCACTGGGCCACTGAGGCTGACCCATTTTTTTTTTGCTGAATCCAAAGAAATTAATTGAGATAATCACCGAGATAATTATTTTCAACTAAGATGAAACTGTTTACATGAAACAACTGTTGTTTGAGTCAAACAACTAATCACATACATTATCAAGTCAGTGCCCTAAGTGCATACCAATATTTACATACATCATTTGCACCCAAATTGCACTGAGCCAATTGTGTGAGTTCCCTGGTTATTTATTATCTTAGTGATTAGCACTAAGGAATTCTTAATATTTCTGAATCTTATACATTTTAAACAATAAACGTGCCGGTGTCGACACAAGCAAACCCAGAAGGATAGCTTATCTTGTGTGTTGGAGTAGCCGGGTACTCGAGTCCACAACACAAATATCTCATAGTTGCTACCTTGCACTGAGATTTTCACGTGTATCTTTTACAACAATATAGGTAACAAAAAAACATATCTTGTTTGATTATTATTGCAAAAACATTTTCCAAATTTACTAGTCCTGCAACCCATACAGCTGTATTCAGAGTGGGCGGAATAACTATAATCCACCGGACTAAACCGGTTTTTGTAAGGTTAGTCCGGTGCTAACTTCCGGTGCTAACTTTCTCGTACTAACTTTTGACAGGTGCTCTCTGAATACGACTGCTAGATTTTTTTGTTAGGACCATAGTTAGGACTGTAGACAGTACAGTAGACACTTCTTCAGACCTGAAGAAGTGCAAAAGGAATACTCACATCGTCCGTTATGCAAAAATACACAATGCGGTTCTCTGCAATATAATGGAAGAGGTAGGCGCCGTGGGAGTAAGTCAATTTATCGTCGTGGGGCGGAATCTTGGCCAAGATCTGTTCGGTGACTTCGGCGAAGTTGCCGGTGCATGTCGCATACTTGGCGAGGACGGCCGAGTCGCCGGAGCGCGCCACCGCGCAGAATAGAATCGGCATTTTGCACAGATGCTCACTGGCGCATAACAAAGGCCAATACGCAGAGAGTCTGTGACTCACTCAATCGTACTAGGATAAATGTTTCCTGGTTTAAATCGGGGCCGGTGTGACCCGTGATTTCCAAGACCTTGTGAAACTGATTCTACTACTCGAATGAAAAGCGAAACGAGATTATTAAGAAAGTAACCCCGTGCAATTTAAAGGAACGCAAAGAACACGGCACGGCACTCCGCTTCACGATCACTTGTATGGACCACAGACAGAATATTCTAATTGTCTGACACTGACACTGACAGCACAACTTGCTGCTTGTTCCGATTTGAACCATAAACGATTACAGTGCTAAAAGCGTATACAAGCGTCCCGAATCAGATTTCACTCTCAAAGCAGTAATAACAAATCATTCGGATTGTTTGTGTACGCGCTTATGGAAATAAAACAACAAACATGGAACAAATTACGTTAATTGTAGTAGTTCACCTCAAATTTTAATCCAATCAATTGCTCTAAGTTGAACTTGAATGTTCAACTGAGGTACATTCAACGGTTTATGAAAAAACACGGTGGAAAGATGATAGGCTACTATTTAGAAACGTGAGAAAGTGACATTGACAATTGCAAACATAGTGCTCTACCGTCGTCTAGATACCTAAGTACGGGCCTGAGGGTATCCCCTATTACCCGGACTGCTTCTCGGCATGCTCTGCAGTGCCGGTCCTTGGTCAGCTGCTAAGCGCCCCGCGGGCTGGTCATCATTCATCGGACAGGCGCTGCATTCAATCACGTCATTCCTGGCCGAACGACGGGGAGTGCAGCAGTAACCCTCGTGCCCTACCTCCAAAGCGTGAGCACTGTGTACGGCATTGCGAGACGCAGCGATGATGTCATACCGTTCACGAGGGCCATTTTGCTATTTTGAGGGCTGTAAGCACGAATCGGACCAGTTGTGAATGCGCTTTTGGTAACAATGGATTAAATCGGAATGCGACCTATAAGTAATTGAGTTGCTAGCATAAATACATTATTTTCCCGTTTATTTTGCTGCTGAAATTCATAAAATAAGCCAAAATTGCTAAATGGTCAGATATTTTGGACAAAGTTCATTTTATTCTTATAAAATCATGAAGGTGAATTTCCTCACCTCCATGTATAAAACCATAAGATATACATCTACATCGTTCCTATTGAATTTGTCAACATAAGTATACATAAATCATAATTTTAAATGCAGCCATATTCATTTTATGGCCATCGGCTGCCTTAGCAGCCGAATATCTTATGAATATCGGCAGGAACATAGACCTAGCATGCGCGCTTTCTATGGGCAGGAATATAAATGGGAAAATAATGTATTCACTCACTCATTTAAAAGTCAAGGTAACAAGGTAAAAGTAAACGTCATCAAAATGTATTGTCAATGGCCAGTCAGATTTCAGTTTTATGTGAAGCGACTGTGTGAGAGCATTTTTATACGTCTTAATTAGCCATCAATTCAAAGGAATGTTATGGGATATTTCTGACTACTAAAGTATACATATCAACATTTTATGTCCTGTTTTAACTGATTTTCAACATATGTATTAATAATTTATTATTGTAAAAAATCCTATATTGGGCGCATTTAGAACATTATTTATATACCTATTACCTATTTACTACCCCCTTTAACGTTACCTGATAATAAAATAAAATATGTGATTTAAAACACTAATAACTTGTTTTGCGTTGCATGTTTTTTTTACATTCGATCAAAAGCAACAATCTCAGATTTCAATAAGAATATAAATTTTTTTTATTTATTAAAATTTGCAATGTATTTTTGTAGAATTTTGTAGTCAGTGTGAACGCAGCCTGCTGTGTCCTACTGAGAAACCAACGTGTGTCAGTTTAGCAACTGTCCTTACAATTTTGAAACTAAAAAATATATATCTCACAATTACTTAGGAAGGAACAGATTTTAACATTAGTTACTTGTTAGATTTAATTAAACTTACTAAATAATGCGGACTAACCTTAAAACGGCTCTCTGAATACCATTTTTCATAAAACTCACAGTTCCGATTTAGTCCTCGTTTTAAACTTTAACAGCTCTCTCTGAATACGACTGACAGCTGCAAAATGGCCGCTTCTACGGGCTTAGTCCGGCGGTAAGTCGGCCGCCATTACGAGGACTAACACTAATCCGCCTCTCTGAATAGAGTTTTCCTTAATTCGGCAATAGTCCCGGCTTAACCCGCGTACTAAAGTTATTCCGCTCACTCTGAATAGCACTTATAGAGGTTGAACCAAATATCATACCGAAAAAATTTGGAACTCTTGTGCCAGCGAGCAGACGGATTCCAAAAAACCACCGAGTCTGGACTTGACCAGTTTTTCTAGTATTTTGGATATGATTGATATAAGCGATATAGGACAATAGATTGTAAGCTGGTCTCTGTAACTGTATTTATAAATAGGCATGACAATATTTTTTTACAGCTAGTAGGAAAAGACATACTCGACTTGCAAAATGTATGAGACGGGTCAATATGTACTGTTAAGCTGTTTTTAAAAAATATCCAGTAATCTCATTCCAACTGGGATGCAAGCAATTTTGTTTTTATCTGAACTTCGCAGCTCGTCGCGCGGTACCAACCGCGAGCACGGAATTTTTGCAACTTGCGGCGAATACGATTGCAGGAACGTCAAAACTGGACTGTAGGTAGATAGATAAGCTCCTATTGTAGGAAGAGATTTCTGAGTTAATTAATGTTCAAACACGTCACGTTTAGTGAATCGCACGGAGTCGACTCAGCTTCTATGCATACTGTCCATAAAAAGTGACGTGTTAAATCATACGTAGAAGTTCATTTTAATTTGATGTCCTTTGTGTCCTCTAATTAGAATGCACTAGGGTGACTCGTGGATGTAATTTTATGAGTACGAAAGCGTTGCAACGCGTTGTGACTAACCGGTGAATCAGCGGTGACTAACAAGTGAGAATCTTTTGACTAGACCCCCTGATTGTACTCATATTTATTCTGCTTGTTTTGATTAAGACTAATGACATTATTGGGGAATTTTCGTTTTACTTAGGGGCAATCAGGAATTAATATCGCCGTCAGGCAACACTAGTGGCTTCGATTCCATCGATCGTCCATTTTCTTTTCAATCGTTCAACCGCATTCACGTGTCCTACGTAAGTTCTCTTTTGAGCACATGTTATTTCGTCAAATTGTCCGTGTCAATTAGCTTATTTATCCAGTTATAACTTTGTTTTAAACCTAGGTTTATTGAAACCCGTTAAATTCCGAAAACAGAACTGTCCTGTTGCTCGACTTCGCCGGCACGTGGCGATAGCTTGCTTACAATGATGATAACTTGACTGTTTCATTCGTGGTATCCACATAGCGCCGGTACGCCGGCGCGGTGATGTCTTCACGCGTCTGATTGTAAATTTAACCTCGTGTGCTGCGCGTGTCGACATTTGGAAACTAACCTATAATGAAATTCCAGCATGGCGGACAGTGCTCCTGCCGGCGGGCGTGGCGGGTTCCGGGGAGGGTTCGGCGCACGGGGTGGCGGCGGCGACCGCGGCGGTCGCGGAGGGCCGCGGGGGCGCGGACGCGGTCGCGGGCGGGGCCGCGGTCGCGGCAAGGAGGATCAGAAGGAGTGGGTTCCGGTGACGAAGCTAGGGCGCCTCGTGCGCGACGGCAAAATCGACAAGCTCGAGAGCATCTACCTGTTCTCGCTGCCGATTAAAGAGTTCGAGATCATCGACTTCTTCCTGGGGCCGTCGCTCAACGATGAAGTGCTGAAGATTATGCCCGTGCAGAAGCAGACGCGCGCCGGGCAGCGCACGCGCTTCAAGGCGTTCGTGGCGATCGGAGACAACAACGGACACATCGGGCTGGGCGTGAAGTGCAGCAAGGAAGTGGCGACCGCCATTCGCGGCGCTATTATCCTTGCCAAGCTGTCTGTGCTGCCAGTGCGGCGTGGCTACTGGGGAAATAAGATCGGCAAGCCGCACACGGTTCCCTGCAAGGTAAATATATTTAAAACTAGTGATCTTTGATGCGCACATACGTCTCACAGAAGTGGTACATAAGCAACATTGATCCAATCCAAATAATTTACTACGAATTTGCTCTCATTTAACCTGATCCTAATACTAGGAATCAGAGATTAACTTTTCCGCTCTCGACCCCTTTCTTCCTATCCATATTTTGTAGGGTGCCTCCAGTGGCATTGCAGTTTTTTTTTTAAATTTTGAGGCTAGCGTTGATCCTGGCAGGCCTAGATTCTTCAAGTAACTATAGAGTGACTTCTTGATATAACTATATAGTCCTCAAGGTCTGACTTCCAACGGTAAAGAATTCAGCCTTAAACCCGTTAGGACCCACGCATTTACAGCAAAATACAACTAACATACAAATGATGAAGTTTGTCAACATTTCATTCGTGGTATCCCCTGATATCCAGTGATGCTTCGACACGTCTGATAATCTTTGGCGTGCTAGGTTATGGACGATTAACTACATGAGAATTCTATAACAGAGCATTATGTGACAGGTGACTGGCAAGTGTGGCTCGGTGACGGTGCGACTGATCCCGGCGCCTCGCGGTACCGGCATCGTGTCCGCGCCGGTCCCCAAGAAGCTGCTGCAGATGGCGGGAGTCCAGGACTGCTACACGTCAGCGCGCGGGTCCACCGGCACGCTCGGCAACTTCGCCAAGGCTACGTACGCAGCCATCGCCAAGACATACGCTTACCTCACTCCTGACCTGTGGCGCGACATCCCCCTCAGCAAGTCTCCCTACAGCGACTTCAAGGGACATAATATCTAAATGCCGCAATAATTGTAAAGATGTTGCAGTAAAATTTGCAAAGACTTGTATAGTGTTTTATTGATTCCTGATGAGCGCTGGCATATAGTGTACGCCAGGAGCGTTATATAAGGGATACCATCATTCTTATGTGGTCGTCAATATGAAGAGTTGCACTGTGGAAGGTCGGAGCTGCACTGAACGGAGTCTACTTCTACTGAATATGCACTCCTGTGTCTTCTAACGAGGTTCTGGAGGCCGGAAACTTTTTCTCGGAAGTCTTCATGTGATATCTGTGGTTCGGATTCCAAGTAAAACTGTAGGTCCCCTTCCTTACTTACTAGGTGGTAGGGTTAATCCTGCCAGAGTTGGTACCATCGCATTTAATGAACGATGGTCGAAGCGGCAATGAAAATTGTCTATGTTTTCCATCCAGTTCAATGTAGCCGAGCAATACAAGGAAGGTCCTGGCTTGGCATCTAATTCTCATGTGTTAGGCTAATATCTGACGGTCAGTTTAGTAGTGGCCATCCATGTTATCCATCCATTACATTAAAAAAAACTAGCCGCTTATCCTCCACTTCAGCCGGAGAAAGAAGAAAGGGTCGGGGACAGAAGAGCCCTGCGGTACGCTGGCGTGCACCGTCAACCGAGACTTACATTGCCGCCATGCAGAAAGTCAGCGATCCAGTCACACAGGTCGGGTGGAAAGCAGTGCCTTGTATTAGACCCGGTCAACGCTTTCGCAATATCCAGGCCGATAGCCATGCCTTCTTCATGAGCTTTTATTTTTTACCAAATATTTTTTCCCCTTTTTGTCAAGAATTGCTTCACGACCTTTTTTCTCATCTGAATTTTTTAGGGGCATTTATTAAAAAATCGTTGAATCAGCTCATTTCAAATTGTTCTTTTTTTTTTAACTTTTTTTTTGTGCTTTTGATAATAAATTGTCCGACTTGCCAAGTTTGGAAAATTCAGTTCAATGACCTTAAATTTACGGAAGCACAGGAGAGTGGGTTGACTGAATCGTAGTAAAACATTTCCCATGACAGTACGCCTCCTGTGCCGATTGGCTAAATCTTTTCACTTGTTGCTTTGCTCGTACAATACTTTGACTTACACAGCAATTAAGTAAGAGCTCCTTTGTGTGCTCTTGCAACAAAACTATTTAAAATATATTTTTTATTCAAAATTTATAAAACCAGAGCCGGTAGTCTCAGTTGTCACCTAAATTGGCATTGCGGCTAACCGATCGACTGGCGTTTTCAAATGTATGGAGAAATTGAAGAGCGTGCGCAGCGGGCGTTAAGTGAACTAACATTTGCGAGTCCGAGCTTGATTTGACAGCTTACTCAATGTTGCGATAAATACGTCGACGTTGCTGTAAATACATCGACGTTGCCGTAAATACGTCGACGTTGCCGTTTACGTCCACTCCGCGTTGTTATACAAATCGGAAGTCCGCGTTTGACTGTGACAGCTTGAAGAAGTAAAACCACAGAATATCTAGTAAAAACTTGTATGGAGTTTGGAGAAAACGCACGTCGATCAGTTTGCCGTAAACGCCAATTTAGGTGAGAACTCAGACTGACAACTCTGACCAGTTATAATCTGTATATAGAGGCTGCATTTTGAAAGTGTGGCCAAATCCCAAACTACATATAAGAAATAACGATATACACTCAAAAGGAGTCATTGGGCCGATTTTGATAAGAACTAAAACTGCATTGATAGATTTTGAAAAAAAAATATCTAGCCAGGAATCAAACTTGTTAATTTTCATAAATTATACATTCATGGTTCTGAACCAGTCAATAGGACGGCAGCGAACATGGAAGGACAGGAGCAGCAACCGAAACTTGTTTGTGGTACAATGGCAGCATTGCCGGTGAGTCAGTTTGCTTGCTAGAGATTTTCTCGGGTTTCAACAACACGTAAGAACTAAACAGGACGCTATTTCGTGCAACGAACTTTCGATTTCCAGTAACTCCTGGTTCAGTGTAGGGATACGATGAGAGTATCGATCACTACTCCCTTCCGTGCTTGCTGAGTGTCGCTTAAGGAAGAAGTAGTATCAAACAAAACTAAAGAAAAGAAAACTATTTGGTGTATTGGGCTACTATCAAGCTCATCTACAACGCCGTAACTACTAAAGGTGAGGTATATTTGGCTGTTCCAAGATAATAGTTTTTTTATTATTATATATTATTTTTGATTATTTACATGACAGTCCAGTTAATTTTTGAAGTAATTTACGGAGACAGCATTTACAACTTCACTGGGAAGACTGTTCCAAGATTCTAACTACTCTGTTGGCAAGAAAGTGTCGTCGAGGGTTCTGCTTCGACCGATTGTGATACAGGTTTTTTGAGTGCCCTCTCAGGTTTTTAGTATTAGCAAGGGTGAACATATCTTGTAGCTTGGTAGAGTGGTAAGAAGAATTGAGAATTTTGAATGTTTCAAACAGATCTCTCCGTTTTCTTCGCTATTGTAGAGTGGTGAGGAAAGAAAAACAAACATTAACTTTTACCAAAATCTTTAACTTCAGCTTCAAACAGATCAATAGTATGATCGCACAATTGCTCCAAATCTTTAATGCCCCTCTTTAAAATGTCGAGCGCTGGAGTTTCATGTGACTGGATTCGAAAGTGCATCTTGGCTTCGGCAGGATGTGGGACGGTGTAGCCGCAGAATCTCACGTCTGGACTGCAACAAATTAAAAAAATATATATATTCCGGGCAGTGTGATTTCATATGATGACTATCCCAACTGATAAGAGGTTCATTAATTAATTAACTAATGCTAGTAGGCGATATCTTTAATCTATTATACAGTAATGTTAAAAAACGTTTTTCTACGCAGAAAACAAAATGGTAAAAGAAACTTGGAGATACTTTGTTATCTGACTGTCTGTCCATCAATCTGTCAGTTCATATAAGAATTTAGAGGAGGAGGAATGATCACAAAAAATCTGCAAAAGAATAATGTGAATGAATCGAGGGTGCAAAATACGATCATCTTTAGATATAAATTAACTAACCTAACCTAACTGGCTTGACCAATTTTGATGACGGTGGTGATGTCGGGTCCACTAGTTATGTTATATTTTTGAAACAAATCGAGTTTGTGATCATTTCAAAGAGCTTAGATTAAGAGTTTTTTCTTATCATGCTAACTTAATGTGTAGGAGGGCTTACACCAAAGATCAAGCTCTTCGCTTTTACCTGTAAGCACAACTTAGTGCTTAAGCATCAGTTGTGTTTATTTTAACTTCTATTCCACTTAAAAAATACTAGTCTGGCAGCAAAGCAAACTCACTATCGGGTGATTATGCATTTGAGCGCATTGCCGAGTGTATGGCTCTCATTGTGGAACACGTAGGTACGGCACGTCGCACTCCCGTCCGCATTTTCGTCGCCAGGTAGCTGCAACATAATATATTAGAGATTTAGTTGGCCGAATGGTTAAACGGGCCAATCGACTGTTCTTCGAGGCCTTTCATGAAACACCAGCATTCACTTGAGATGTCTAGGCCGCTCTTTGAATGGCCTAGACATCTTGGCCGAAAAGAAATTCTAACCTTCTTTTTATAATGGCTGCTCAGGCGCTTGTTCACACGACGTTTGAAAGACCCCAGGTTGTAATTCTAGCAGATCATTTAATTTCCGTAAAAAAATGGGTTGGGGACAGCGGAGCCCTGCGGTACGCTGGCATTAACTGACGTTGCTTGGGAGCAACTGTCTGCCAATACTTTTATGTTGGTGCCATGGAGAAAGTAAGCGATCTAGGCACACAGCTTGGGTGTAATACCGTAGGATGGGGCAGCTTCGAAAGCAACACCTAGCTTTGCCCTGATTTTTTAGTGCATTGCCCATCTCATGTGAGACAGACAAACTGAGAGATTCCAAGCCACTCGATTTGGACAAAAGTTGCAGTTCATTGATCACTAGATAATGTGGTCCATTACTTTGCAGAGAATATACTGTCGTATTCAGAGAGGGCGGACTAACTTTAGCATGCATATTAAGGTCGGACTAAACCGGTTTTTGTATGGTTAGTCCGGTAATAATCTCGTACTAAGTTATGACTGTTTCTCTCTGAATACGACTGATAGTTATTTCATTTTCATTGATTTAAACTTTTTGGTAGTCAAACTACACCAAGTTACGTCACAAAGATCCGCGGATTCGATCAACCTAGTAAAGAAGAACCCGCAAAGAAACTTCACGGGTTTACATAACATATTTTTCCGTCCAGAATTATGAAATACATTTTATTGTTATACATCAACAATAACAGGATGTTACCTCCTATACTAAACTAGGTTTTTCATTGGAGGCACCTTAAAGAAGACTGCTTTATAGTCACGAAATGGTTGAAAATATTATTGATACTTGAATCTCAAATATATGTAAAAAAAGTGTATGCCACTCCACTTTGTGAACACAAAGTGAATATCTGCTGACCCTCTGCTGCGTCCTATAATTTTGCAGCCCCTAATCTGCGGCCTTATGTATACGGCCCTTAGGTCGTGAGCTATATGACCTTATGACGTTGGACGAAAGTCGTTTTGTCACCTGAATTATTTTAGCTTGACTTTAACCCCGTGACTTCCGTTTGGTCCATATTCAAAGGGTTAAAAATCAGTAATGTGGCACGAGGTGTGAAATACATGTATCTTGAGAAGTTCCTAAGATTTGGATTTATAGGTATTCTTACCTGAGAACAAGCACAGAAAAGTGACGACTAGAGCATTAAGAAGGATCAAGCAGGGGGAATTAGTAGAAGAACTCTACAATTTCCTAATAAAATTTTGTTTATGTCGAAACATGTTTTTTTTTATTTACAGCACTTTTACAATTTGATATCGTAGTCCTACTCATAATCTCTTGAGAGAAAATCTGTCAGCGTTGCGCACAAATTTCCTTCCTATCAGAATATGGATTACGTTGGGTCAGTTGGTCATTTTAAACAAATAAACATTCATCGTCGAAGGAATTCCCATGCTCGCTCTCTTTTATACTGCACATTGAATGTCCCTGCCTCTCCTAAATACCTATCCAAATGTGTCCAATTCCTATCCTCCCACGGTGTTCCTTTAAGATCCTCCGACACCCTTGCCCTAGCTATTCCGTCTTATTCCTCAGCATTTTACACTAACTCTTTCTCAGTGCATGCTGCACGTATGTGGAACGAACTCCCTCTACATTAACATCAGTGTGCATCCACATAATCATCAATTTCTTCTACTGCATCCTTGGTTTCTCAGTGGACCACATTATTTATTGCAAAAAGTATATCTTCCTTCTGTGTCGTAACGGCCAGTACATTACTTTCGCCAGCGTAAACCCTCATGTTTTTCCGAGAGAGAGAGTAAAAAAAAATCTCTAAAGTGTTACCGAGATATTTTTTTTAAATGAATGTTTTTGTCTACTGTAATTTGATAAGGAATGTTTGGTTTAGATAAGGAAGGTCTTGGCATGGAACCTAGATCCCACGTGGCACATCAGGCTAATGGCATGACAGCAGGTGTGATATTAGCCATCCATGTCCACGTACACACACCACTCCCACGTTGTTACAGACCATTGATTCTTTTTGCAATAAATTATTGAATTACTTTGTATGGAAAGTCTAACTTTTTATTTAAGAGGATATTCAGCAAAAAGTAATGAAACTTTTTTGTTTTTTTTAATCCCAATAATCATTTATCAAATTTAATTAATGTACTGCCGGTTACGACACCCTGTTATTTTTTTTATACATTATGTTTTTTTTTACATTTCTTTACCACGACTCGGTTTTGATGTACCCACCCTTGTCTCATGTTGAAAGGGTACATTGGCGGAAAATGCCTCAGGCATTAAGTGCTACCATTGTGTATGATTTAAGTGAAAAAAAGTTTTTTGATTTGATTTGAATTTCGCGCAATATTTGTACATGTAAAAAAAAAAATAGGTTGATTTTGACATCGATGTCCCTGCCATAGACCTAGCAAAGCACGCCTTACAAGGCGAGCAGAGTGTGGGACTCAGACGTCAATTCAAGTACCACTACCGCGAGTGAGAGAGAGAGCAATAGAACACATCGGCCCAATTAGACAATTTCTCAAATCGTTATCAATACAGGAGTTGCGCTCATGGAATGTGAAATGTTTTTTTGTAAATCTTTATGAATTCTCTAGTTTTCCTTGTGACCTGTATTTTCTCTAGTTTTCCTTAGTAACCCCCTGATAATTTGTAGATCATATTTCTTAACTTTCCCTCATTCTTTCAAAGTAAAACTTAAAACATAACTTCAGATCATTATTTTGAAGCTACAGGTTGATTTAAACACAAATAAATTTTAGTACATTGTGTAAGAAACAGTTTTGATCTCATCCGTAAATAAATTCTGCGTGTTTCTACCGAGTGCACGTAATGACAAAATATTAAAATCAACGTCACCGTATGATTAAACACGTCACTTTGTATTTACAGTATGGAAGCAACTCCATGCGGTTCACTTAGGGTTGCCATCCGTCCGAGTTTACCCGGATTTGTCCTAGTTTAGAGGGCATCCGGGGAGCGTCCGGGCGGGGCTTAATTTGTAGTCCGCGTTTACAAAACTTGGGCCGCCCTCGACATACGCACTGTACCCGTACGCCACGATCAACCGACGAACCGACTCGCTAAATTCAATTCATTCAATTTGTACACAACTGTAATACTTGAGGGGCTCGTAGCCTAGTGGCGCGGGGACTGGCCTAGCATACCAGAGGCCCGGGTTCAATACCAACTTGCACCACTGTCTTTCTCTTTCAGAGTTCGATAAGTGCATTTCGTCACGAATGCGAGCTGCTCCATGGTTCGGAATCCATGTAAAACTGTAGGTCCCCTTCCCCTACTAGGTGGTTTAAGCCCGCCCGGGTTGGTACCATCGCATTGGATGAAAAGATGGTTGAAGCGGCAATGAAAAATTGTCCGTGTTTTCAATCCAGATCAATGTAGCCGTGCTCATAAAGGGAAGGTCCTGGCATGGCACCTAATTCCTTCGGGAATGCGGTGTATTGGGCTAATATCATAACGGTAGTTGGGTGGTATTAGCCATCCATGTAAGGTCGCATAAAAAAATAATTAAAAAATATTGTGTTTTATTAGGTAAGTACATTTAAAAGTGATGATAAAAGATCACTAAACTTAATTTAAAGGTCTTAAAACATATAAAAAGGTGATTAATGATATTTTCAACTTTTTTTTATTACACTGACTGTTTAAAAAAAGCTGCTGACATGTCCGGGTTCTGGGCTCTAAAATCCGGGGTTTTCACGCGTAATTTCACGTCTTGTCCTGGTTGCCAAATTTTAGAGATGGCAACGCTAGGTTCACTAAAAGTGACGTGTCTGAACAATTATTAACTCAGCCGTCTCTTTGTGCAATATTGTCTCTATTAACCTATTATCTCTGCAACCGGGATTAACCTAAAAAACTAAATGACGAAAACAGAACTGCATGACAACCATACCTCTGATATACGCATGTCTGGCGTGCTACTTAGATGCTTCTTTATTCACGGCCGTAAGTCGCAAACATCCAATTAAAAAACTTAAACTCAAAATTTAAAAACAAGAGAGTGAAAATAAATACACTAATATTTGACAGTATATTTTATATTCTGTGTTGTCAGTACGTTGTTTAATAATATTCTTTGGCACACGCTGACATGCAGGAGCGCTGCGACTTCTCCGAACTTTTTGGGCTGACAGCAAAAGCCAACAGCACTCATATTTACTCAGGAAGAGAAAACGAGTAAGTCACAGAAGAAAGTGAAACGCTTTCGCCTGACGTTATCAATCATAAAATGTTATGTTTGTGTCATCGCACTCTATCTCCTTGGTCCGAATTGGGTCGACAGTGCTCATAAATATATTACTGATTGTGAGCGTGCTAACGGTCACACGAGAACGTCTTGCTTACGCTTTCCTGAATAGATATGCTGGGAGTCTACTCATGAAAGCGAAATCATCGCCTCTGTTAAACTCTATATAGAAAAAAGATGCTTGTATTTTTTCTACATAGAGTTGGACAGAAGGGAACACGAAAACTTCTCGTTTACGCTTTCAAGAGCAGACCCCTAAGAAAATAGGCAGCTGTCAAATTGATTGAGCAAATTCTGTTCTGTGCCATTTCTGTCAGCAGCAAGAAGTTTATATTCTGTGGCAGCAATCAGCAGCAGTGCGAAAGCAAGTACGTGCGTTGGGTCGCTGCGCTGGGAACTGGCCTGTGATTAGTAGTGATTTGATTTCGCGGAGTGTCAAACTATAACACGTTTTGCGATATCACGTTGCCTGAAGTCATTTTCAGAGCCATCAAAGAATGTTTGTGTTTGCACTGGAGTTGATTTTCGCTTAATTTCACGTGAATGAGTTGCTTATTCGGTATTAGCTACTATTTGAGAACCATTTGGGTTCTCGAGCGCCGAGAGAGGACTCGAATGTGTCCGCGTAGCGCCAACCGAGAAACGACTGGCTGCTAGGAGCTGCAGCACGGCATGACCGTGCAAGTAACGAGCATATTGATCTGACTGCAATATATCTGGTGAGTCATCGTTGGAGCAAATCCTTTGTGTAGTTTTGGAATATATCAACGTCCCAGTTTATTACTGAAAAGTTCATGTACGGTAAGGTTAAAGTAGTCAATCAAACACCTACCTTATGGATGCTAACTAATGGTGGGTTTTTTATATAGGTACCAATAACTTCGCTAAAAATATAATTTAAACAGAGTGCGTGTACTGATGCAAAGACGAAGTCAATTTGGTCGTTCATTAACAGGTTGGCTTCTGAGCTAATTACCAGGAAAATACCCACAAATTCCACAGGTGTGGCGGGCGGGCTGCCGCACGAGGCAAGTTCAAGAAAAAAATGCGCGCTCTATACTTTTTATATGAATTTTATTTTATGCATAAATCCTGTTCTAAATAGGATAAAAAACATCTATATTCAAATTACGAATGTAGAACATTCTGCTGGAGAACAAGGAAAAGTAGAAAACCTATGGCACAGGAGGTTATGGGCCCAGGACAACCAGTCGATGGAATAAAATAGTAAAAGTGAAGTGTACAGACGAACTATAACAAGGGACGGAGAGGTTATGGTCGGCATGTCCATGTGTAATAATTGTGTTAGTTTTCTTGCGAATCAGTGTTAACAACAAAAGCGAAAAGAAAATCTTCATACCCAATTGGTTCTCTGTTGTTTGACTCAGGATAAATTTACTGAAAAAACAAAAACATGTAGACATTATCATTGTTATTTTTTGCATGATATGATATACCAAATATGAATTTAATTGGAACCGTGGTTTTAAAATGCATTTATGATGCATACGGGCCCACCTTATAGCTGGCACACCAACGTAACACTGGGACAGCCAAGCGGGTTGTGCTTTCGTTTAAGACCTGTACAAACGGCATCACCCTAGACGCCTCACATTGGACTTTGACCCACATAAATTTTGCTTGCAAATGCCAATGCCTACTGTGGTGCCGAGGCTGATGCCCTCTGTACGTGAAGTGGCACATACATTAATGAGAACTTTACGTCAAAATCTTTGCTCATCGCATAATTCCAATTAACAGAGCCAGTAAATAAATTTAAGTCAATCTCCAACAAAGCGCAATCTAAATAAACTCTGTAAGAGAATCTTACACTGCATTCGGAAATGCGTATATTGCGGAAATTTTCACAATTTACGCGTACACGATCGTTCCGAATTGCTTAAATCCACTCCCGTGAACGTCATGTTGACATAAGGGACGTGACTCTAGACCGCACACAGATCGTACAAGGCGCGCACGGTTGAGAGCATGTGCGCCGTGTATGCTGTCAAATGGCTGTCATCGAGCTGTCATTAAGCGTGTTTATCTTTAGTTCTCAGATTGTATGCACTTGTATTCTGATATAATGAAGACCCATCGCCGTTTGATTTCTAGTTAGACAATTCTAGGCCTGAAATAACCACTCTCGAGACTTACAAGGCATTTTCGAGGTAGTTAGGTTAGGCTCTGACATACATGTCTGCTTAAATTCGTTCCGATTTGATATCGTGCAATTGTAACTATGAGCCGCAATATCAATTTGGAACACCAGTATTCACTGTATACGCTTTCTATGCGATATTTGCAATGTACGCATTTCGGAATGCAGGGTTACATGATTCATGGGACACATTACCTTGAGCATACTTAAGTCGAGCTTAAGCTAGGTACACATATCAAAGGAAAGAATTACTTTGATCGCAGTTGAGAGGAACTCCTATATTTAGATACTTAATGCACAATATACAACATGCATAAGTATTGACAAAGCATCTAAGAAATGAGATAATGGCAGCTTCAGAACTAGGACACTAAAACAAAATTCAAGCATAGTGATGATGGCATGCGCAAATCTTACCAAACTCAGCTTCACTCCTGTAAAACGTGGCCCAAGTCTCGAGTAGTCTGGGTCTGGGCCGAGGTCTGGGCCTAACAGCTGACACCTTTGGGCAAATTTCAGGGTATGCAATTATTTCCTGAGTGAGTGGGTATTGCAGGCCTAGAATTTGTCTAACTGGACTATTCTAGGCCTGCAATACTCTTCGACATATTTTCGTTGCTTGAACGTGGAAGTGATTTGTCAAAGGTGTGATGATCAAAACAAGATAAATCATTTAAAATGTTCCCCACATAACAATAATATTTAACAAAGGCATGCATTTACATCATTTGTCATTGTCACGCTCCACTTAATTTAAATGTGAAGACTAATATTCCTAATATGCATGACTGTTGCCTCGTGACTCCTAAAACAAGATCCATGGCATCTTTTAGGCTGAGATAAATAGTCGTAACAGAAACTAAGACTAACGAAAAGTAGCACTTTGTGATGTCACTTTGACATAATTTGTATGGACGAAATCTCAAAGTTATTCAAATTGATGTCACAAAGTACTACTTTTCGTTAGTCTCAGTTTCTGTTACGACTATTTATCTCAGCCTTTTTTTTTTTTTTTATCAAATAATAAAAATAATAATAGTCTCAGTTTCTGTTACGACTATTTATCTCAGCCTAAGGCTCCATACAAGATGTGTCAAAGTGTGCTTGGACACATTTTGTACCGACGAAATCTCAAAAGTAATGCAAAGTGACGTCACAAAGTACTACTTTGCGTTGGCATTAGTTTTTGTTACGACTATTTATCTCAGCCTTAGGGCCGAGTGCACGAAAGGATAAAAAATCAAAATCAACGTCAAAGTATGATCAAACACGTCACTTTGTGTGGACAGTATGGAAGGAACTCTATACGGATCACTAAAAGTGACCTGTTTGAACATTGATTAACTCAGCCGTCTCTTCTTGCAACCGGGGCTTAGAGTGTTTCTTCAGTTATATTGTGTTAAGGATGTAATAAGGATAGTGATTGTGTTCAGTTTCATAAGGGTATAACAAAAATAACATTTAAATTCAAGATATAGGAAAAAATATATTTTAAGGTGGCCCATCCCGCTCATCTCCCCATACAAAAGGGGAAAGAAGATCACGCCCATATTTCTTGTCAGAGATCCAAAATGTTGCTCAAAATAGCTTTATTTGATCGAACTAGATGTCTGATGACCATTGGCATTGTAAAATTGTGTTTAGTTTCTAAATTATAAGGTCCGAAAGTTTGAATTTTTTGCGCGTTTTATACAATAACTTTGGAGGTGGATTACGCAATGATAAAGTAAGAGCATCTTAAAAAGATTAGTCATCAGACATATCTTATTTAATCAAAATTTATAATCTATTTGGTTTTTGTTAGATTTTTGACTACAGCGGTCGTGGTTTACTTTTAGCTATAAGTCGTTTTGAAATTAAAATTTTCGTAAATCTTACCAAATCATACACTATGCACATTGTTTTTTTTGTGGACATGTTGCATCTTCCTCATCACGGAGCCTGTCTTATTCTTTGAAACAGAGAAGGTCCCAGAGCGCAACTGCACGGTTTTGTACCGTGCCCGCGAATGAGTTAGGCCCCACTCACTTTCACACATGTATTTTTTTTATTTAGTTGGGTTTGCAGTTTAGTTTTTACGAAAAAGGTCCTCATTAAGGTGTAAAAAATCAGTCGACAATGAAATACTCGCCATGTTTATTTCTGTTCCCAATGGATCTGAGATCTAATGGCTAAGCAATTTCGGTTTTTTTTTTCAGCTTTATAGATAAAATTTAGTTCTGCAATAGTATATTTTTTATCTTTGTTTGATTAATTGGTTGTCCATTTAATGAAAAAATAGGATGTGATAAAATTTGTCTGTTTCAGAAATTTCTAACCATGCAATCTTTTACGTCACGTCATTATTTTCTTTTATTTTGCTCTATCCTTTTCAAACATTCCTTAAATTCTCTGGCAAAGCGATTCTGCATAAATAATTCAATTTAAAATTACCTCATTTTCGCAAGGTCACCATTTTTTCCCATTATTGCTGTTTGAAAACTTATGGTTTCCTGGTTCATAACACAGTTCTTGGCGGACCCGGCCAAGTACGGCTTCGCTCATTTCGAAACCATACATTTTCAAAATACTGATAGACTGAATTTATTCAAAATTCTTGAAACTCTAAGCCAACCACAAAGTGAAAACAATTCTCTTGTCCGACGCTGCAATCAGTAAACATAAGTAGTTACTATGGGGCGGGCATAGCCAAACATGGCTAAAGCCCTAACCAAATCAAAAGAAACAAATACTGATTATGCAATTGTTCCCACACGATCGCTTGATCACTCTCTGACTGAAGGTTTTGTGCGCAGGAAGCATGGGCCGCTACTCTGGCAAGAAATGCCGACTGCTGTCGATGCTGTGGCTGACGGGCGGCTTCTTCGTGGTGGAGCTGGTGGTCGGCTACGTCACCAACTCCATGGCGCTGGTCGCGGATAGTTTCCATATGCTAAGCGACGTGGCGGCACTCGTCGTCGCCTTCCTCTCCGTCAAGGTGAGCCGCTGCTGTAGATGCTTTGGCCGAAATTATGTTTGTCATCTATGTTATAAGGTCCAAAGTCCCAGCCGGGTTGGTACCATCGCATTGATTCAACAATGGGTGTGGCGGCATTGAAAATTGATCGTGTTTTATTAGCTATCCATGTCCAGTCAAATAAAAAAAGTCCAAAAAGTCTAGCCCAGTCGGGCGACATCTAACCGGTCCATCGATATTCGAGGCGAAGAAACTCTAGGCGCGCTCAGGTTCTGGATGGGTGATTGCTTTTGTCCGTAGAGACTGGGCTTGGTTCAGATTCCACGCACAACTGTAGGTACTTTTCCTTACATGCATAGTGGTAGTAGGGTTAATCCTTTCCAGGCTTTCCGATCATATTGAATGACGTGTGAGATGAGAATTCTCTGAAGAAATGTTAAGCGGCAACGTAAAGGAAAGGGTTGTTTTTTAATAAACTGATTCATACCTATCCTAAAATCAACGAAATTGATTCCCAGCTAGAATATTTTTTTTAATAATGCAGTTTAAGCTTTTATACATTTTTGTCACCGTTGGCTCCTTGTAGTGTTTTTCGCTATTATTGTTTCGGTTTTGGCCATGAAGGCATACTTGAAAAATTAACGCTGTTGTACATATATTGAGTGTTAAATCAGGTTTAGTCAAGTTTAAGGTCAATTTTTAAGTTGATGTTTATTTTTTTTATTTTTTTTTATGCGACCTGACATGGATGGCTAATACCACACAACTACCGTTATGATATTAGCCCAATACACCACTTTCCCGAAGGAATTAGGTGCCATGCCAGGACCTTCCCTTTATGAGCACCGCTACATTGAACTGGATGGAAAACACGGACAATTTTTCATTGCTGGTTCGACCATCTTTTCATCCAATGCGATGGTACCAACCCGGGCGGGCTTAAACCCTACCACCTAGTAGGGGAAGGGGACCTACAGTTTTACATGGATTCCGAACCATGGAGCGCTCGCATTCGTGACGAAATGCACTTATCGAACTCTGAAAGAGTAAGACAGTGGTGCAAGTTGGTATTGAACCTGGGCCTCTTGTACGCTAGGCCAGTCCCCGCGCCACTAGGCTACGAGCCGCTCATAAGTGACTATTCAACCATTTAGTTCTGACATATATCACGGTTGTAGTTCGTTTTACTGCACTGTTCAGAGATCATTGCCCCCGACAGACAGTTCATAAGAGAAATGTGCGAAACAATTTATAAATACCCAAATTCTCGAGAGTATTAATAGTCTGTTTCCAGTGTCGCTCGTATTATTTGATTCCTTGAATTGGAGCACGAATTTACTGATTTTTGAGCTGCATTCATCCCTCAAAGCTATTTTAGGTTTCCATCGGTAAAACAAAGGGTCCATTTGTTGGAGTTCTTGAGTTAAATTGTAGTTTTTCATTTATATACACATATAAATATAGAATGCATAGATCGCTGTGGCCCTACGGCTGTAGTCTCGAATGTGTCGAAAACCGCGAGCTCACTGGGATTTGCTATGCACCTCTTTCTTAACTAAGATCTTTGGAAATAAACTGATTTGTCATGAATTCTTGCATAGGACACAAGATTCGCGAGCTAAAATTTTCACGGAGTGTGTATTTATTTTGCCGCTATAACAACAAATAGGTAAAATTAAAAAAAAATTAAAGGCGTGCCCAAACAATGTGTTAAACAATACAAAAAATGTGTTAAAATATATTTTTTTGTTAAATCTTGTACGGAACCCTTCGTGTGCGAATCCGACTCGCACTTGGCCGGGTTTTGAAATGGTTAATGATAAAATACGAAAAATCTGAGAGCAGTGTAAACGATTGAAATGTGCATTTTCGTTTAGAATGTGGGCCACTCCATGGTTCGGACCCAATATCAAAACTGTAGTTCCTAATTACTAGGTGGTAGGGTTAAGCCTGCCTTGGTTGGTACCATTGCATTGGAAAAAGTATGGTCAAAGAAAGAAACTTTGTATTAAATCCTGTTCAGCATATCCGAGCTCAAATATAGTTGAGGTCCAGGCATGGCACTTAATGTTAATGCCGTGTGGGCTTATATCATTAGGACAAAAGTAGGTATGGTATTAGCCGGAGCGAATCACCGTAAACACCACGGGCATTGTCATTTGTTTGGATGCAGGGATGTCATTTGTATGTGTATGTGGTCCAAAAGTCCATTCTTTTGTAGGCAAAGTCGAAAACCACGCATATTCTTAATATTGTACTTGGCTCCCGTTTTTGATGGGATATCATAACTTTTTGTAAAGCATTATTACTGTTTATTCAAAAGTGATCTGTAAAATTTAAATTTTTTTTTACAATCACTGTTTATTTGTGGGCTGTTTCAATTTAAATTTATCTGTAGCTATTTAGTTGAATGACAAAGCATAAAACGCAACCTTATAGGTAAGGTTTCGAGAGACAACCGGGCAGCATGGAGGCGCTCGCGCCTACCATCCCCCTCTGCGACCCCACACGTGCAAAATCAATTGCTTGGACAATATTTTAAATCGTAAATATTCTGATTTTTTCTCTGTATGAACATAACGCCAAATTTCGATCTTCTGGGTCATCTGAAAGTGGATTTTTAACCGACTTCAAAAAAAAAGGAGGAGGTTATCAATTTGTCTGTATGTTTTTTTTTTTTATGTTTGTTACCTCATAACTTTTGCCTGGGTGAACCGATTTTGATGATTATTTTTTTAAATGATAGCTAGTGCTTCCCAAGTGGTCCCATTTTAATTTGGTTAAGTTCTGACAATGATATCCATGAGAAAATCATAATAGTCTTAAATTTGTATTAAGATGTGCGCGACAAATGGACGAATAACTCAATATAACGCCAACCGATATCGGTGATTCTTTTTTTATTGGAAAGGACGTGTACAAATTAGTAAGTGTACTTCAGATTCACTAAAAATTAACAAATAAAAGTGCCTGGCACGCGCTGCGCCAATCGAGAGAACCTTGGCTAGCTTGGCTGACGCCAACTCAAAAAATAACAAAAATCGTAACTACAAAAATGGAAATTATTTTTTACTTTTTAGTGCTTTTTCTTTGAAGCCGGTTATTTTTTTTTTTAAATTTTTTTAGAATGTCAATTAGTAGACGTTTATATCTCAATAGCCGTTTGAGCTGTATTTATGACATTTGGGGCTCTAGTTTTTCTAAGGGATTTACATAAATAAACCAAATCTTGTGTTACGTTACGTGTAAAACGTGTTTAAGTTCATTAGATTTATGTTATTTAGGGCCGATTTTTCGATCCTCAGATAGTACTTTATTATTATTCACAGTATATATTTATTATCAAATTTTAGGTTTACATTATTTAATACAAAAATACAAAAATAAGCCTTAAAAAATATAAACCTAAAACTGGAAAACCTTACGGAGGTCCCACCTGGGACAAATCCTGTAAGACCGCTCCGAGCTACAGAGACAGAAACCGCCGAACGATTCTCGTGTTCGAGAGTAGAACCGCTTTCTGCATCTGGAATCGGAGCCCAATATCGATACCTAATTTTTCTAAGTGTTTGGCCAAATTCTTTATTATTATTATTATGTTATTTATATCACTAGCAGCTTGAAGCTGATGCGTGAATTTCATTTTTCCCGGAGTGCACTTGTGTATTTTTTTAATTTTTAAATTGGTATTATATTATCGGACTGATAGTACAAATTCACGTTTGTCAAATGACATGTAGTCATTCCCCGAGAATTATACCTTCTATTACAATTATCTGAGTATAATTGTACTAATGAACATATGGACTTACTGTATCGGATGGATAAGCAAAAAGGTAAATAAATCTATCGAATAGTTATCTGGCTGTTTATCAGAGTATTGAAAAATCAGCCCTAAGGGGTCAAAAGTGGCTCCAATTGGTTCCTGTGGTATAACAGAGTTGTATTCACTACGTATAATATTCAAACGTATAATTTTGCCTCAAGCAATTTTGATTTGATACAATTTCGTATCAATAATGACAAGGGCTCTATACACCCGAATTTTATTTTAGTTAAGCATTATTAGTTTCTCGGTATTGGTAAAAATCTCATATAGAAATCTATTATTACTTTATTGATAGGGATGCTCTCAAACCATTATACTCTTAATTGTCTGTAGGTGGTAGCATTTAAAGGGATATGTAACTATGTGATCAGCTGACAGTAGTAGTTTATGACAAAACTCATAGTATTAAAACCTAATGTGCAAGTGTTTCACAGTGTTGTGTTGCCACTGGAGCAGTGCATCGCTTAAAGGTCCTTGCTTACGGTGACGCTTGGCTCAGGTTATCTCTTTCCCTAAAATATGGTTGAAAGAGGTAATGGCTGTGCCCGGCGTGATGCTCGTGAACGGGTGCTGTTTGTGGGGACTGGCCTGCTCCAATTGGCAACATATTAGTTGGAGGGGATTGTCTTTGCAAATAAAATGATATTTGTCATGAACTGTTGCATACAGCATGGATTGTAAATTTTTGTGTATTCATGTGAATTTAGTGTTTTACCTATGTTTTTGTTAAAATAATTGACAAACACTTTTGTAAACTTAGACTAAGTGGACGCTGAAAAAAAAAACAGCGGAGTTTCTTTCCAGTTCTTCTTCGCTGTGTTTTGTTTTGCTGAACTGGCCAATGCTAAAATATGACAAATCCGAGTGCAGTGTACTGTCTATGGATGATGAATAAACAATACAATACAATAGTATTTTTTTCCAAAAAATGAAAACCATGCATATCGTATAATATTCACAACGTATAATGTTATACGTTGTGCATGAGTTTAAAAATAAAATCAACTCTTTGCATCATGCAGAACGTCTAATAGTCACAACGTATAATATTCCTAACACGAATTCACAAAAAAAGAAAACCATGCAGAACGTATAACATTATACGTTGAATATTATACGATATGCATGGTTTTCATTTTTTGGAAAAACTTTTGGAAGCACTGCATAAAGCGCCCTAATAATGATACATTTAAGGCTGAAATTGCTACGAATAGATATTTGTTGAAGAGTAACAATTTGCTACAACGCTAATTGAGACGGTCGAAAAGTCGCGTGCGAGTATACGCTTTAAAAGTATATTCATAAGGGCGCTTATCGTATGAAAAGTTTTTGGATTATATGATATGCATGGTTTTCTTTTTTTGTTAAATAAAGATCATAATAAGATCGTTGTGACTATTATACGTTATGCATGGAGAAATAAGAAATTTTATTTTATAAACTTCTTCATGCACTACGTATACAATTATACGATCTGCCGATTATACGTTGTGCATGGTTTTAAAATTTTGTTAAAATATGACATTATACGATCTGCATATTAGACGTTCTGCCGTTCCCCCGTATAACACATGGCTGTTGCTCGCCAGTTCCTTTTTCTTGAACTTGGCTTGACATACTAGATTACTGAACCGATATTATTGTTAATTCTTGGTGGCATTCTTGAACAGATTACAATGTAAGCTTTATTGTTGAATTGTGACAAATTGTGTGGTACATGAGATAAGATAAATCGGTTATTAATTTGTATGCACATACAATTACTTATTTATTAGCAACATAGTAACTATCTGGAGGGCGACTGAAGCAATAAAATATGATTGAATGATTTTATCAGATAAGTAGAAGCTGACACTTGTGCACCAACAATGCCCACTATTTTAACTATAAATTTAGGTATAGATAGCTGGAGTAAACATAGACACATGCGTAGCAGCATAGATTAAAGAGGCAGGGCTAGATTGCTAACTCAACCAGCGTTAAATAGGGATAAAAAAACTGGCCAAATGCGTGTCCGACTCACACACGAAGGGTTCCGTACCATCGTACAAGATTTAACACAAAAAATCACGGTTTTTGTATGGGACCCCCCCATTCATTTTTACATTTTTTTATTTTCCCTATTTGTTGTTTTAGCGGCAAAATAAATACACACTCTGTGAAAATTTCAGCTGCCTAACGGTTCATGAGATACAGCCCTGTGATAGACGGACGGACGGACGGACGGACGGACAGCGGAGGCTTAGTAATAGGGTTCCGTTTTCACCCTTTGGGTACGGAACCCTAATAAATAGCCACAGGTGGTATTGCAATTCACATTTCAGAATAAATTATGTAAATATAATCAAATGAATACCAATGATATTTTTAAATTGTATACAATGACATTACTTCATTTATAGTTAAAATGTAACGTTTTAATCACATCTTCCCAGGCAACATTTGGAATTAAGGTGGCCCAACCCGGCGGCCCTAACTCATTCGCGGGCATGGTACAAAACCGTGCTGTTGCGCTCTGAGACCTTCTCTGTATCAAAGAATAAGACAGGCTCCGTGATGAGGAAGATGCAACATGTCCACAAAAAAGACAATGTGCATAGTGTATGATTTGGTAAGATTTACGAAAATTTGAATTTCAAAACGACTTATAGCTAAAAGTAAACCACGACCGCTGTAGTCAAAAATCTAACAAAAACCAAATAGATCATAAATCTTGATTAAATAAGCTATGTCTGATGACTAATCTTTTTACGATATACTTACTTTATCATTGCGTAATCCACCTCCGAAGTTATTGTATAAAACGCGCGAAAAATTCGAACTTTCGGACCTTATAACTTAGAAACCAAACACAATTTTACAATGCCAATGGTCATCAGACATCTAGTTCGATCAAATAAAGCTATTTTGAGCAAAGTTTTGGATCTCTGACTAGAAATATGGGCGTGATCTTCTTTCCCCCTTTGTATGGGGAGATGAGCGGGTTGGGCCACCTTAAGCTTAGTTTGACGACATTGCAACTAGTTCTGGCAGTAACGGGAGATGGCGCTGGTTAGAAATGTCATAGTACCACTGAAAATAAATAGTTTTTCTCGAGTTTAGACGATTTCAGAAAGAGACTGCTGAGTTAATCAATGTTTAAACACGTCACTTTAAGTGAACAGCATAGAGTTGACTCAGCTATACATACTGTCCATAAAAAGTATCGTGTTTTATCATATGTTGACGTCAATTTAGATTTTGTGTCCTTTCTTGCACTCGGCCCTTAGACGTGGACAGTGGCACCATATATGCCTACCTATATATTGTCCAGGTTACTTTTATTGCTTTAGAAGAATTAAGTGTAAAAATAAGTTTTCTTTACACTTGTGAAAAATGCCCACGCAAACAGGATATGCTGTACTTATAGAGAACTATTTCTTATCAGTTATAAATCTATCTACTTGTGGCTGTCTATGTACATGGCTTTGTCTCTATATGTTGGAAGGACGATTTCATAAAGGCTAATTTGCAAATGTGAGGCTTGGCGGCTTGACAGGAGCCTTTTTACCTTCTTAAATGTCCCCCCTGTCCTAATTTTTGGAAATTATGGAGGCCAATAGCTCATTCCCTGTGCTGAAACTGTAAATGGATTTAAAAACCGACTAGACAAACATTTAAAGGCAATAAAAAAAAACAATAATTATAATAAACAACCAATAAATCAATAAATAAAATCAATATAAATATATAATGTGAATAATAAGTAATATTGTTAATACCAATTTAAAAAATCAAAAACATACAAGTGCATTGGGGGAAAAATGAAATTCACGCATCAGCTTCAAGCTGCTAGTGATATAAATAACATAATAAAATTAATAATATTAAAGCATTAATGAAATAATATTAACTGACGTTGCCGTTTGATCACAGATGTCACCTAAGAAATGGTCGAAGAACACGTTTGGGTGGGCGCGCGCTGAGGTGCTCGGCGCTCTGGTGAACGCCGTGTTCCTGGTGGCGCTCTGCTTCAGCATCACAATCGAGGCGGGCAAGCGGTTCCTCAACCAGGAGGAGATCCACAACCCCGAGTTGCTGGTGTGGGTCGGCTCGCTCGGCCTGCTGCTCAACATCGTGGGCCTCTTCCTCTTCCACGGTGAGCTAAATTTCCTCTGCCACGCTATATCGGTCGCCCGAGAAGCGAACGCAGTGTTGCCAGTGCTGGTATGGTACCTAGTTTTCTCGGAAATGCGAGCTAAGGCGCTGGGACTAGTCAACTACTCGCGCCATACAAATGCACCTTTAAACAAATGTAATAATATATAGTGAAACGCCTCAGCAAGTCTAAATAGAACTCCAGACTGATAATGGATTGTTAATATTTTTTGATTCCATCATTTATTTAAATAATAATAATAATAATAAAAGTCGATTTTTCACATTAGAAATGTGAAAGTAATACGATTTCTAGATATAAGCAAAAACAGCATATATGCATAAACAAATAATTCCATTTGCTTTTAGATTTCTACATTTAGTCAAAAAAGTGCGGAAATGCACACTGTTTCCGCAATGTATTTTGTATAGAAAAAGGAAACATACATTAACAAATAATAGTTTAAAAAAACTAAAAACACACGCTTTTTTGGCTAACCGAACTAAAAAATTTAAAATAATTTTTAATTTTAAAGAGTTTATATTACAGTAGTAGAAGATCGAACAATCAATCAGAATTTATCACCTCAAAATTAAATTATAATAAAGTTTAAGTTATCCACAAAATAATTCAATTCAGAGTAAAAAGCGTGGGGTGCATTTTACTACTTTTCATAACTCTCCTCTCATAGATAGTTGCCAATAGAATGATTGTTACATTTACTTTATCAAGCACCCCACGCTTTTTACTCTGAATTGAATTATTTTGTTGATAACTTAAACTTTATTATAATTTTATTTTGAGGTGATAAATTCTGATTGATTGTTCGATCTTCTACTACTGTAATATAAACTCTTTAAAATTAAAAATTATTTTAAATTTTTTAGTTCGGTTAGCCAAAAAAGAGTGTGTTTTTAGTTTTTTTAAACTATTATTTATTTTTCATTTTTTAGTTCGATTTATCAATTAGTTATTATTAATATAGAGGATCTATAAAATAATTTATTAATCCTGGCGGTTCTAATAAGGATAATGGGAAACTGTTATGAAATTATTGCATTGTCATCGGTCCTTGATACGTATGCAAAGTTTCAAATTAATCAGACTTCTGGAACCTGGTGAAATTTAATCTCAAAGATTCCATTACATACATACATACAACCCGAGCTAATAAAAGCGTGTTAAAAAAAAATAGGTTGATACCTACCAAGGATTCATATATTGTAAGAATGACACTTCTAATCGTCAGACTTAGCCCCGATTGCATGAAGAGACGGCCGATTTTATCAATGTTCAAATACGTCACTTTTAGTATACCGCATAGAGTTCCTTCCATACTTTCCATACAAAGTAACATGTTTAATCGTACGTTGACGTTGATTTTGATTTTTTGTCCTTTCGTGCACTCTGCCCTTAGTTAGTTAACTTGGTGTGCCTCATCTAACTTTGCGATTTGGCTAGTAGCCTTAACGGACTTAAATCATAGCAGTATTGTTATTATTTTAAAGTGGACTCCCAGCCATTAAGTTTCGCTGTCACTTTTCATATCTATTGTGAAATTTTGCCCTCAAGTAATCATCCTACATTAGGTGCAAGGTTTTTCGAGATGTCATAACTTATTGTCATTTTTAAATATGGTCTGCAGTCTCACGGAATGTGAATTGGAGTCTTCATTGACTCCGCATGACATTTATCCAACAATTTGATTTAAGGGGGTAATTTTCAGTTTCCATTAAATGGCTCAGCTGACATGACAGCATGTTTTAAGCGCTAATGTAGTGTTCAATTTTGTTTCCTAACAAGCCTCGAATTGGGTGATCCTCTGTAGTCTTCAGAACGCATATTCCTACACGTGCAACGATTACAGTGTTTGTACTGATAAGAATTTATTTTCTCTTGCATTTAGTATAATGTCCCATTGTCAGCATATTTTTTGTACTCATTCTCGAATGATTTAATATTTTGAATAAACACTGTCTGTGAACCTCCACACGGATTTGTATGTCATTTGTTGTGATTCATCTAAAACTTCAAATTGCTTTATTGTATGTTGAGTGATAGAGAAAATACATTAGGAACTATCTTTTTAACTTTCAAGTCATTGAATATTCTAGCTTCCTCAAGATCTATATTGTCTTTCACGATTAAAACTGATTATGGTGCTGTCTCTACAACAAACACAAAAACAACAATCGTTGTTATTAATATTATGTCTGCCTACAGAACCAATACGGTAAAAATAACTAAATAAGTAAATAAATAAATAAATAAGTAAATAAATAAGAAAAACAGCTAATCTGGTTGTATGTAGCTAAACGCCCCCTCTTGTGTCCCGCGCCGCCGTCTCTATGCGGATCGGGTGGCGCGAGCCGCGCCCCTGGAGCTGCAATGGGGTGCAGGGAGTGCAGGATCGGGAATCGGGAGCCGATCCTGAAACACAACATATAGATCGTAAAAAGCAGTAATATTTCGGCATTCGCCGTTATCAAACTCCGATGTGTATCGATGTGATCACGATGATCACACTTTACTGAATTGTTTATTTTTTACTAATCATCCATAGGCAGTACACTACACTCGGATTTCTCATATTTTTTCATTAGCCAGTTCAGCAATCCCAGCGAAGAACTGGCAATAAACTCCGTTGGTAATTTTTTAAATGTCCTCTTAGTCTAAGTTTACAAAAATGTTTGCCACTGCTTACAGATATACAAGGTATTGGTATTTGTTTGTATCAATAACTTTATTTTTTTTGTAACATTAACAGTAAGTAATTACAAATTATGATATAAGGAAACACAGGTTTAAAGCTATAAATTAATATGAATTCACAAAAATCTATAATTCATGCCATGTGCAACAAGTTAAGGGCCTGGTACTAGCCAAATCGCAAAGTTAGACGAGGCACCCCAAGTTAACTAACTTAGTCTGACGATTATAAGTGTCATTCTTACAATATATGATTCCTTGTCTAGGAATTGAATTATGTTCGTTAATGTATGTTTCCTTTTTCTATACAAAATACATTGCGGAAACGGTGTCCATTTCCGAACTTTTTTGACTAAATGTAGAAATCTAAAAGCAAATGGAATTTTTTGTTTATGCATATATGCTGTTTTTGCTTATATCTAGAAATCGAATTACTTTCAGATTTCTAATGAGAAAAATCAACTTTTTTATTTTTATTATTATTTAAATAAATGATGGAATAAAAAAATATTAACAATCCATTATCAGTCTGGAGTTCTATTTGGATTTGCTGAAGCGTTTCACTACATATTATTACATTTTATAAAGTGCATTTGTATGGCGCGAGTAGTTGGCTAGTCCTAGCGCCTTAATGAAAAATATCAGTAATTTTACAAATGTTGCTATATCAATAATTGTCGTATGTATTCATTTATCAGTGACCGCCGCTCACGATCTTTGCGAAAGACAATCAGAACCTTAACTTCAAACTATTGATAGCGGAATATTCCCACAATATTCTCCTTTCCATTTAAAACAATCCATATGATACCATACCATACCATATCATTTATTTTCCTCATTTCCCAGATTTCCTATGAAATGAGTGACATCATTTACACAGTCAAACATGTTGAAATATTTCCTTATTTTCTGCTCAACAATATTTTTAATTAAACCAGTTGTTAACATAAGTTTAACCCTATACTTGACAATGGGCATTTGAATGCACACTTTTTGATAAAATTCATAAACCAAATTAAAGAATATTTTTTATTTATTTCTGAACACCTGCATAGTCGGCAACCCGTTTTTTACGAAATAAAAAATTCTTAGCACTGGCAACACGTCGCCATCTTTCGCACTAATGAGAGTTAGTGCGAAAGATGGCGGAGCGTGCACAGGCGGCTGCAACTAATAAGGCAAAAATAGATTGAACTCTTATAATTCAGAAAATTGAAAAACATTTAACTAAATTTATTACCTAAATCCTAATCCACCTTCTGTGCGACTGTGGACCACTAATTCATAAAAGTAATGCCATCCTTGGGGGATACTTACTAGACCCAGATGATATCAAAGTAATCACACCTCAAAAAATCCTGCACTTCCTGAAGGAGGCAGGAATTGAGGGTGAACTGTAAGAAGGGAAAAGTCACAATAGATCTGTAAAGGTCGCAGTGACAGCGGGCAAAAAAGCCCGCAGCCCAACTTCAAATAATAATAATAATACCTAAATACACATTCTTTTGAATTAACTATACATTTTATGAATTCAATTCAACTTCCCAAGTCTAATTACTGTGTTGTTCAGTATGTATCTTCTGTGATGAATCAGTGAGTGGAGATTTGTAATAACGGTGAAGTTGCAAACATTTAAACATAATTCCCTTCCAGAGCACGGCGGCAGCCACGGGCATGGGCACTCGCACGGCGGTGGCTCGTCCCGCGCAGTCCCGCCGCCGGCCAACGTGCGCCACCTCACCGAGATCGTGAACAGCAGCGCGGACATGGCGCTCGGGCGCGGCGCCATCGACATGGAGGAGACCGACGAGATGGTGCAGCGGGGCAACGGGCGGCCGCACGGCCACTCGCACGCCGCCGACTCGGGCCACCTCAACATGAAGGGCGTGTTCCTGCACGTGCTGTCCGACGCGATCGGTGAGTACGCTCCGGCGCTTGCCTCCGCCGGCCAACGTGCGCCACCTCACCGAGATCGTGAACAGCAGCGCGGACATGGCGCTCGGGCGCGGCGCCATCGACACGGAGGAGACCGACGAGATGGTGCAGCGGGGCAACGGGCGGCCGCACGGCCACTCGCACGCCGCCGACTCGGGCCACCTCAACATGAAGGGCGTGTTCCTGCACGTGCTGTCCGACGCGATCGGTGAGTACGCTCCGGCGCTTGCCTCCGCCGGCCAACGTGCGCCACCTCACCGAGATCGTGAACAGCAGCGCGGACATGGCGCTCGGGCGCGGCGCCATCGACACGGAGGAGACCGACGAGATGGTGCAGCGGGGCAACGGGCGGCCGCAAGGCCACTCACACGCCGCCGACTCGGGCCACCTCAACATGAAGGGCGTGTTCCTGCACGTGCTGTCCGACGCGATCGGTGAGTACGCTCCGGCGCTTGCCTCCGCCGGCCAACGTGCGCCACCT
The DNA here is from genome assembly GCA_946894095.1 of Incurvaria masculella. Classification (NCBI taxonomy): domain Eukaryota; kingdom Metazoa; phylum Arthropoda; class Insecta; order Lepidoptera; family Incurvariidae; genus Incurvaria; species Incurvaria masculella. Next base: position 1,195,044 of record OX335650.1, on the reverse strand, counting down.
CACCGAGATCGTGAACAGCAGCGCGGACATGGCGCTCGGGCGCGGTGCCATCGACACGGAGGAGACCGACGAGATGGTGCAGCGGGGCAACGGGCGGCCGCAAGGCCACTCACACGCCGCCGACTCGGGCCACCTCAACATGAAGGGCGTGTTCCTGCACGTGCTGTCCGACGCGATCGGTGAGTACGCTCCGGCGCTTGCCTCCGCCGGCCAACGTGCGCCACCTCACCGAGATCGTGAACAGCAGCGCGGACATGGCGCTCGGGCGCGGCGCCATCGACACGGAGGAGACCGACGAGATGGTGCAGCGGGGCAACAGGCGGCTGCACGGCCACTCACACGCCGCCGACTCGGGCCACCTCAACATGAAGGGCGTGTTCCTGCACGTGCTGTCCGACGCGATCGGTGAGTACGCTCCGGCGCTTGCCTCCGCCGGCCAACGTGCGCCACCTCACCGAGATCGTGAACAACAGCGCGGACATGGCGCTCGGGCGCGGCGCCATCGACACGGAGGAGACCGACGAGATGGTGCAGCGAGGCAACGGGCGGCCGCACGGCCACTCGCACGCCGCCGACTCGGGCCACCTCAACATGAAGGGCGTGTTCCTGCACGTGCTGTCCGACGCGATCGGTGAGTACGCTCCGGCGCTTGCCTCCGCCGGCCAACGTGCGCCACCTCACCGAGATCGTGAACAGCAGCGCGGACATGGCGCTCGGGCGCGGCGCCATCGACACGGAGGAGACCGACGAGATGGTGCAGCGAGGCAACGGGCGGCCGCACGGCCACTGGCACGCCGCCGACTCGGGCCACCTCAACATGAAGGGCGTGTTCCTGCACGTGCTGTCCGACGCGATCGGTGAGTACGCTCCGGCGCTTGCCGGGATCACCTAGATCGTGAACGGACTAACTAGAGCCAGATGGTCCAGATCGGCCAAAGGCTTGGTCTTGTTCTTCGCTGTATCTAGCGCGGCGTATGGCGTACACCAGGACGTCTTAAAGTGCCCGACGCTGCCCATGAGATTTCGGACTTTCAGAGGGGTTGCGAAAACCATGCCGGCTGGCCAGGTGCTTCTTCACACCATGTTTGAAGAATTCTAGGTTGTACTTTGGGGAAAATACCTCGGCAAGGAGTTCATTCCATTGTTTTCCGACCCTATCAATAAAGGTTCTAGAGGATCGGTGGATTCTTATTTTTAAATGTCGAGTCTGAATTTGAGCATTGTCTTCCTGTTCCGTGTCGAGCGAAAGTAGAAAGGCGACGGAGGGACAGCATTGTGCAACAATAATCACTACATTATGTTCCATCAATGCTTCAATGTCACGGTCAAATAAATTTGACACGGCATTTTGAACATACCACCTCTTGATATGTCAAAATGTGATTATTGCATTATGCATTCTAGTCGCATCAGTTGTATAGAGAGTGAATTGTTGCGGCAGGCTCGGTGATCGTGGTGTGCTCGGCGCTGGTCGTGTGGCTGACCGAGTGGGAGTACCGCTTCTACATGGACCCAGCGCTCAGCATCGTGCTGGTGATGTTGATTCTGTACTCGGTGTGGCCGCTGCTCCGGGACTCCGCACTCATCTTGCTGCAGACCGTGCCCACACACATACAGGTTGGTCTTCTTTCTCGATAAGCCCCCGAATTTGTTTATTTTCAAAAAATATACACTTCACATTTTTGGGTCCTTGCACTAGATAAACTAAGTTTTACTTACTTTCATGAATTATTGAAATTTTAACCTTCGGATGTCCTCGTTATTGTCCATCAGACCTATTGCGAGCTCGTTAACATAGGTATCCACCATTTTTGTGGGATGACAGCATTTATCTATTACGGGTAACAAATTAACGTACTCACCATGTTGCGTGTGAATCCTGGGGAATTTTAAGTTAGAATTTAATAGTAGAGCTGGGTAGCATATGCCTACACTGATTTAGTAAACATGCTTAGGCCAAATTTTTTTTAATAATGGCGAATTTTACGGCTCAATAGCCGCTTAACTTGAACGACTGAACATTTCATTCAAGTTCACTTACTCTTGTGTATGGTACTTCTAGGATATCTGAAGTATCTGTATGTATGTAATGTACCTTAAAATTCCAAAATACATTCAAAAAGCAGTTCTAAAGGAATTTTTGGAATCAAGGAAAGCATTGGATTATTGTAAACAATATCTACACCTCTAAAGTTTACTGCATACATTTAATAAACTTTCCTGTGTTTGACAGAGCTATTTTATACACCTTTAATGTACTTTATTATTAAAGCTTAGTTAGGTATGAGCCTCATGCTAAAATGTTTTTCCTGTGGTCTAATGATCCATTACACAAATTAGTTTGGCAGACTTCATGCTCAATATCGTAACTTTGAAGGGATGGCTTTTAAATTCCAGGAGTGTACACCTAATGAAGGAAAATGAAGTGAATGTTCGCTTATGACATGTATGCATTTGTTGATCTACTAACTCATATTTAATTTGATATCACTATGTTGATCTACTAACTCATGTATATTTGATTTGATATCACTGTTATCAAAAATGACGATGGATTTTTGCACCAGAATATTTTAGATTAGATTACTTGTTAATTTAGAATAAGATGTCATTATGGTTTTAAGTTAAGAGTTTGCTCTCCATCTGTGTGTGCACAGATATTGTTTTTTGTTAGCAGTATTCTTATCGTACAGTTATCTATCAACTAGTAAATATCAAAGAAAAAGATAATAAAAATTTTGGCACATGGCACATGACACAATACACTTATGACCTAAACGCTGCAGCCTAACTAAATTTTTGTAGAACTGTCAGAAGCAAAGAACAAAGAAATGTAAAAGAAACAGCTAACCTCAAAGCGATGGGTTTTAAATTACTTAACTAAATAGGTTGGGGGGAACGGCAGAACGTCTAATATGCAGATCGTATAATTTAATATTTTAACAAAATTTTAAAACCATGCACAACGTATAATCGGCAGATCGTATAATTGTATACGCAGTGCATGAAGAAGTTTAAAAGAATAAAATTTCTTATTTCTCCATGCATAACGTATAATAGTCACAACGTATAATATATTGATCTTTATTTAACAAAAAAAGAAAACCATGCATATCATATAATCCAAAAACATTTCATACGATAAGCACCCTTATACATATACTTTTAAAGCGTATACTCGCACGCGACTTTTCGACCGTCTCAATTAGCGTTGTAGCAAATTGTTACTCTTCAACAAATATCGATTCGTAGCAATTTTAGCCTTAATTGTATCGTTATTAGGGCGCTTTATGCAGTGCTTCTTGGCATATTATACGTTCTGCATGGTTTTCTTTTTTTGTGAATTCATGTTAGGAATATTATACGTTGTGACTATTAGACGTTCTGCATGATGCAAAGAGTTGATTTTATTTTTAAACTCATGCACAACGTATAACATTATACGTTGTGAATATTATACGATGTGCATGATTTTCATTTTTTGGAAACAATACTATTATACGTTGTGAATATTATACGTAGTGAATACGACTCATAGATTGTAATGCCTATGCACTTTTTTATAACATCTGTTACGCTTTGATTTTGGGCATTGTCCTGTCTGAGTTTCACAAGAATTGTTCGGATCAGGTGGACGCGATACAGAGACGGCTGCTCGAAAAGGTAGACGGTGTGTTGGCCGTGCACGAGTTTCACGTGTGGCAGTTGGCGGGTGACCGCATCATCGCCTCCGCGCACATCAGGTGCGTAGCGAAGTGGATTTGGCCGAGGAAGCAAGATTTTGTTTAAGTAAACTTTAACTATACCATTATTATTTCTGCCTACAGTATTAATATGATAAATATTTATCATATTAATTCTGTAGGCAGAAATAATATTAATAACAACGATTGTTGTTTTTGTGTTTGTTGTAGAGACAGCACCATAACCACTTTCATTATACCAATACTTATCTGCGATTTTACAGCATGAGTAGTAATTACTTGAACGGCCGTCATCGGTGTTGAAAATTATGAATTATGAATGGGTGGAACTGGTATGCACGGACGACCGAGAAATGTTTACCATGAACAGACAGGACATGTGCTTTATAAACCTTCATAGTACCCGTAATCGAACAGCATGAATGAAGAGATGCATGCCTGTTGAAGTGATAGAAGAATGTTTTGATTTTTCTGCATGGCGCTATATCGTATACATATAGGAAGTAGGCGCCAAATTTCGGCGCCTCGCGGTTACAAAAAACGCTCTTCAGACATTGGTATAGAGTACACGTGTGAGGTTTAGAGACTGATTTAAGTTTGGCGCGAACTGATGTAATGGGACATTTAATATTGTGTCAAGGATGCTTTTTTTATTTATGCTCATTCCAACAGCTCGTATCTATTTCCTTCCCTTCCATAGCTAAAACAAAAGTGTTGACCCGAATGGCTTTTAAAAACCAGAAATTTTGCTTTCATTTCATAGAAATGGTTTGAGTTTGTAATATTGGAGCATTGTGTTTACAACAATGCCTTGACACAGATAATGTGGCATCGATACGGGCTCCAACAAAGCACTTCCTTCGATGTGCCCAGGTGCACCGACCGGGGTGACTAACGCCTCGTTTCCTGAGTGGCTTTCGAAGGACGATGGGTGGAAAAAATAGATTAGCTAATCCATCAATACTGTGCCCTTTGAGGTGAAGCGAATCGAATCGATAAAGATTAAAGTTTTTTTGTACTTGCGAAACAAATTGTAGCGCGGCATCACCGGTGGGGTACAGTACTTTTATGGGCCGGACTGTATGATCATAGGGATTTCTCATTTTATGCACTTGTTACTTTTAACCTGAATTAACATAAATGTGCATATGGACATTTTGTTTTATCTTTTGTTTTAATCTAACATGGATGGCTAATACCACACAACTATTTAATTATGATATTAACTGAATACACCATATTATCAAAGGAATTTTTTGCTATGCCGGGGGTCCATTCAGGTAAGATTGACTTCGAGTTCGGGAGTGAGTTAAGCTAAAAATAGCTGGGAAATATATTATTATTAAAATAACGGAACCGTTATTTATACTTCCAACGTATTTACGGGACAGACCAGATTTTTACCTAACTGTAATGATGTTCAAGAAGTGTGGAAACATTGACTATTTAAAAAAGTGAGTTGATATTTAGTGACGAATTCGAACTCACTCTTGCCATGAATGGACCCCCTGAACATTCCCCTAATAAGAACAGCTACCTGTTCTTGGATGGCTAATACCACACCTTCTGTCATGGTATTAGCCCAACACACCACATGGGAACTAGGTGCCATGCCAGGACCTTCCTTATATTGCACGGCTACATTGAACTGAATGGAAAACACGAATTTTCATTGCCGCTTCGACCATCGTTCATCCAATGCGATGGTACCAACCCGGGCGGGATAAACCCTACCACCTAGTAAGTAAGGAAGGGGACCTACAGATAACGGCTACATGCCAATTCTCCTTCTTTTTGACTTCTGTGGGTGTTACCACTCCTAAGTCATAATGTTGAAGTCCCACATAAGTCATAAATCGTCACATCAAAATAAACATAATCAATCAATAATATAGAGATCATACAGAAATATAGAGATAATATAGAGAGGTACATTACATACACTCGGATACGTCACATGGTTGCAAGAAGTAACATACAAATTTTTACACTACACTACTCAGATCACTACTACTATACATCTCAGATCATATAAACATGTCTATTATTATAAAGTTTTACTTTCATCATCAGCTGTAAAGAGGCCTTGTCATAAATAGAGTCAGATAAAAAAAAAAATACATTAATTATTAGATTGTCCAATGGAAAGGGATCGACTCATTGGTAGACTAACATTTTAACATCGTCAGCTGTAAATAGGCTTTGTCAATGATTAAAAAATAGGTTACATTCAAGGAAACAATAGTGGCAGCTGTAAAGAGGCTTTGTCAAATAGTGTAAAATTATTATTATTATTAACGTCGCAATCACTTTTAGTGATCCGCATAGACTTCCTTCCATACTGTCCACACAAAGTGACGTGTTTGATCATACTTTGACGCTGATTTTGATTTTTTGTGCTTTCGTGCACTCGGCCCTAAACCTTCAATATGTCTGCGACTGTGTTTGCTTGTGGCGTGATTTCCGTGATTTCTATCCAGTTCAATGTAGCCGAGCAATATAAGGAAGGTCCTGGCATGGCAGCTAGTTCCCATGTGGTGTTTTAGACTAATATCTGACGGACAGTTCGGTATTAGCCATCCATGTACACATAACATAAAAAAAGATGGGTTGGTAGTTTTAAAAAAATCGAGCAAGCGGGTCTCAGAGTGGGGTATCTCCTTCCTTTTTGATCTGAGGTAATAACTACAACTTAGCATAGAAATTATTTGATAATAACTGCCAGTTTACTTAAATCTTTGCCTAATTCAATATTTCAGATGTCGTAACCTGTCGGAGTACATGAAGATAGCGGAGAAAGTGAAAGAGTTTTTCCACAATGAAGGTATTCACTCCACGACGATCCAGCCGGAATTTGTGGAGCTTCCGGTGGACGGTGTTCAGGTGTGTACTAACCTTATCTAACCTGGCAATTTTCCGCTTCCAAACCTATATTCCCATGTTGTGAAACCACATTTCTGATAAAAAGCTTTTATCTTTATATTCCACTTTTAAGAATGCTCCATTACCTATGTTCCACACACAAACGTCATGTAGTAATCATTTAAAAACCATTGTTCCAATTTAATTGATAAATATCGTAAGGCTGTCGTGAAGTCACAGGGAATCTAAGATTTGATAATTTTAAGAAACGCATTCTTTGTCCATTGGCCAAGGCACAATTTTGCATGGCGACTGCCATTAAAACTTTGAAATCGTCTTCCAGGCCCTAACGTTTCCCCACCCTTAAACGTTGTCAGATTTTAATCAAAAATTTTATATCATTTCAGAAAGCTTCATTCTATGTCCGTATGTTTTGATTTTGTTTTAAGGATGTTCCGACCCATACAATGTTTTTTTTACACAGAACGCAAAAAGTATTGCACTTAAAGGCACGAATTCGTCAAAAATATTAAATATAGCCATAGTAGTTGCAGCGAAAACATATTCACAATTTCAGGTTTAATGGTTTTGTTGTAATTGCCGATTAGAAGTTTTACACCGTTAGATGGCGCTGTTAAATAAAAATCGTATTTAAATAAATTGTAACAAAACCAATAATCCTGAAATTGTGAAATTGTTTTCGCTGCAAGTAATATGACTATATTAAACTTTTATTATTAATTCGTGGCTTAAAGTGCAATACTTTTTGCGTTATGTGTGCAAACAACTTTATATGGGTCGGAACAGCCTTAAATATCTGTATTTTTCATTAAAAAAAACTTTTTTCCAATATTTACTAGCCAATATTTTCCAATGTAAAAGGGGTATTAAAAAAAAATTAAACTTAGGGACAAAGATTTCTACAAGATATTTTAGAATCCAAAATTTCAAAAACTTAGTAAAACATTAAGAGCGTAGAAACAGTTATCGCCCGTAGTATGGGGAATTGATAAGGTAACGACTCTCTTAATATCTAATATCAGACAAGTTTTTGATATATTTTTTAAATCCAAAACAGAAAATTTTTGTGCACTTAGGTTCCAAATATCATGTAAATTGGAGCAGTGGTTTTCAAATTATTGGTAAACTACGTTTGGATGGGGAGCGTAATTTTCTGATGCTTACGGGCCCACCATAAAATGTCTTCGTGTGCCAAATTGGCGGAGTCGAGTGGTGTGATGTGTTTCGTTGGTTGCAGCGGTCGCTCGATGGCGGGGAGGAGACGGCAGGCCCGGAAGGGCCGTGCGCGCTGCACTGCCCCACCACTGACACCTGCCACAACGCCACATGCTGTGGGCCCAACCAGCAGGTAATACAGACGACCACACACGGGCTCTCGCATGGATACACCGACATAACATGTAAATTATTCTCTGTCACCATTGGTTTGATACAACATAATATACACAATATTCTCAGTACTGTCAGAAAGGTGCGAGTTGATAGGTCATACAGGATTAAATTGACAATTGGAATATGACAAGAAATACACAATATCACTGACTCTGTCAGTGTAAAACAACAGGAAATTCCGGATTGACTGACATTGTCAGTGTAATATGATAGAACATTAATAATTTAAACTGACATTTTCTTTGTAAAACTACAGGAAATTTATTATTTAACTGACATTGTCAGTGTAATATGATAGTAAATTCACGATTTAACTGACACTGTCAGTGTAATACAACAGGTAATTCTGAATTGACTGACATTGTCAGTGTAATATGATAGAACATTAATAATTTAAACTGACATTTTCTTTGTAAAACTACAGGAAATTTATTATTTAACTGACATTGTCAGTGTAATATGACAGTAAATTCACGATTTAACTGACACTGTCAGTGTAATACAACAGGTAATTCTGAATTGACTGACATTGTCAGTGTAATATGATAGAACATTAATAATTTAAACTGACATTTTTAGTGTAATACTACAGGAAATTCATGATTTAACTGACACTGTCAGTGTTATACGATAGGACCTACATTATTGAAGTGACATTGTCGAAAACATACTTGCCATTCGTAAAAACCGACAAGAAATGATTTAACTGACACTGTCAGAAAGGATAATCGTGACCAAACTGACCTGTTGAACCCTTTTGATGCTATATGCACAGCCGAGCTGGCAATATCAGTGCAATAACTTACCTTAACACACGTTGTAAAAAAGGTGTAATTTCGATTTGTAGAAAATATTTTTTCTTCTGATCATGAGTACTTACTTCCTATTCCTGTAGTTACTCTGAGGCCCTGATTCCACAAAAAAGTAAACTTCTGCAAGAAATGTCAGACTGACTGTCAGACAGCACTGTCGCCCGTGTCAACACGTCTTGCAGAGGCGTTTAAACGGGCGACAGTGCTGTCTGACATTTCTCACTGAAGTTTACTTCCTCGTGGAAACGGGGCCTAACCTATCCTGAAACATCCTGAATATATTGGTTAGCAAGACATTTCGCCTGTATTCGTGTAAATGTTTTTCATTTTTGTTTGCAGTCTTTCAGTTTAAAGTCGATATGGGTCGGGTAATGTTGTTAAAGGAATACAGAAAAGAAGATTTTCCCTGCTGCTCCTGACACCCGCCCCCTCCCGCCGCCTCACCGCCCCTCCGCCCCTCCGCCCCCCACCCTGCTGCTTCGTCCAGAGACAGTTACGTATAGACATTGGGCACATATGCACCCATCTATATTATGTATGAGTTGAAACGCGCGAAAAATTCGAACTTTCGGACCTCATAACTTAGAAACAAAACACAATGTTACAATGCCAACGGTCATTAGACATCTAGTTCGATCAAATAAAGCTATTTTGAGCAAAATTTGGGATCTCTGACAAGAAATATGTGCGTGATCTTCTTTCCCCGTTTGTATGGGGAGTTGAGCGGGTTGGGCCACCTTAAGAAGTATACAGGCTTCTTTTAAAAATGTATACATCACACATTCCATACATTATTCACATAGGTGACTTCGACGATTTTTTTTTGTATGCAACCTGACATGAATGGCTAACTACCTTAATTATATTAGCCTAATAGGCCACATGCCCAAAGGAATTAGGTGCCATGCCAGGCAGGACCTTCCCTTTCTGAGCATGGCTACATTAAACTGTATGGAAAACACAGACAATTTATCATTGCCGCTTTTTCGCAATATTTTCATGCAATGCGATGGTACTAACCCGGGCGGGCTTAAACCCTGTTACCTAGTGTGTGAAGGGATCTTAAATTTTACATGGATTCCGAACCGAAATTCACTTATCCAACTCAGAAAGAGAAAGAAAGTGGTGCATGAATGGGCCGAGGATATGAAACCAGACCTCTGGTATGCAAGGCAAGTTCCAGCGCCACTAGCCTACGAGCCGCTCATGTTCATTGTATCCCATTGTATGGGAACTGAGATTTTTTGAGATTTGGATTTTTTAAAATGATTGTTTGCCTATTTTCGTCTCCAGAATAACCCCTTGCAGTGGTGTGCACATTTAAGGTGGCCCAACCCGGCGGGCCTAACTCATTCGCGGGCACGGTACAAAACCGTGCTGTTGCGCACTGGGACCTTCTCTGTTTCAAAGAATAAGACAGGCTCCGTGATGAGGAAGATGCAACATGTCCACAAAAAAGACAATGTGCATAGTGTATGATTTGGTAAGATTTACGAAAATTTTAATTTCAAAACGACTTATAGCTAAAAGTAAACCACGACCGCTGTAGTAAAAAATCGAACAAAAACCAAATAGATTATAAATCTTGATTAAATAAGCTATGTCTGATGACTAATCTTTTTAAGATGTTTTTACTTTATCGTTGCGTAATCCACCTCCAAAATTATTGTATGAAACGCGCGAAAAATGCAAACTTCCGGACCTTATAACTTAGAAACCAAACAAAATTTTACAATGCCAATGGTCATCAGACATCTAGTTCGATCAAATAAAGCTATTTTGAGCAAAATTTTGGATCTCTGACAAGTAATATGGGCGTGATCTTCTTTCCCCTTTTGTATGGGGAGATGAGCGGGATGGGCCACCTTAAAAGAGCATACTGTAGAGGTCATACTATCAAGATAAGATATTGAAGGTTTTTACCATTTTATTTTGGAGGAAAATAAAATGACGTGAAAGTAGTAATAAATAAGTAGTAAAAATCTAGTAATATCTGTAATTTTCTGCAAGTATCTGAAATCTTTTATGTATTTACCGTTCTTATCAGCATCGGCGTCCTTCGCTTTACGTCACAAAATACGATTATATGTAACAAGCCTCTGGCTTTTTGCATTCTTATCAAAACAATCTTGGTGCTAAGACGGCCCTAACTTATTTCGATAACCTAGTTCTCATTTTTCTATCCTTATTTTAATAACCGTCCCAGTTGATAGAGAATAAATTATAGTTTTTGTGTATTTTATTGGAATTGTCTGTGATAATGTAAAAAGTATTTTTGTTATGTAGTTTTGTTATCAATGTGAAATTGAGCTAGCGAGGAAAAAACCCCAGCTGGTTTGACATTAACCTTGTGAAATTTATGATTTCTTAAAATTAACAAAGTATTGGTCATGATATTCGTCACGACGCTGCTTCCGACGAATGTCACGATCAATACTTTTTCAGATAATTTTCAAAATCTGATTACAATGCTCCAAATGTAGAAGTCGCTGAAACTCAAATTGCTAAGGTAACGGTAATGTCGTATCCATTAACCTTTGGAGCGCGAACGACGCAGCATCGGCGTCCTGTACTGCGTTCCCGAATCGAATAAAAATCTATATCTAAGACACTTGTCAAGGTATCTTCAAAATAATAACTGTTCCATGTAGCTAGATAGTGCCTCCATTTATTTACGTTACTTTTGTAGTAGTTTGGTTCAAATATAAAATAATAAAAATCATATAACATTGACTTTAGATTTTTTAAAAATATTTTGTGATGTTACTCGAGGTTTAGGGTAAAAAAGATAAAGTTATGAAACAAATTTGTTTTTTATTTCGTAGTTTATGATAGCTGCTATAACATTGTGTCAAAAACTAATGACCCCGCCATACAAAAAATAATAATAATTTGGTTCCAAACATCGCGAACAAAAGCGACACTTATTGTTTTTCAAAATAATATTTTAGAATTTATTATAAATTATTTACGATATTATCTCAGTTGAATTTATTTTTAATTTATTGAATAATGATGGAAGAATATTTACATAAAATTTTTGTAAAGAAAAAGTTTACATAAAATTTTCAGTAAAGGAAAAACCCGAAAAATCTCTCTACATTACTAACAGTCTAATTAGAATCTAATCTAATTAGAATCGAGTTAGATTTTATATCATCATAAACTGTCATATATACACAATTTTTTTGTGTAAGATAATGTTATAATGTAATCAAAAACATTTTATTTTGAACATTCAAATTCGGCTATAAAATTGCACTCAGCGCACTCATACATGCAAACGCTCCACTTGAACACACGTCGGTGAGCGCCCGCTCTATCTATAGATAGGTGGGCGCGCGCGTTCTATCTATATAGGTAGGCACTTACTCAGCGTGACGAGGTCGAAACTTGTTGCTGGAGTAGAAGCAGGCTTCCGTGACACGAAGCATTGGTGACATGGTCTTTGAAATAAAACACGTAAATATAAGTTCATAGAAATATAGCAGCACAAGTATATTTTTTAACATTTTGTAAAAGTGAAACCTAAAATGAATAGAAATTCGAATTAGCGACGGAAGGTCAAAAAAAACACCTAATGATTATATCTGAAGTAGAGTTTGTGCGTTGTCTGTCCGTCCGTCTGTCAGACACCTCCTCCTATTATTGAAGTTACAAAATTTACAATGTATGACGAAAACAAGTTTTGACATGACAGGTAGGTAGATCAGGTCGGGCCATCTAGTTTGAGGGGTCGCATGATGAGTCTAAGACCAGAGTTTCCTAAGATATACGGACGGACGGACGGACAGCGGAGGATTAGTAATAGGGTTCCGTTTTCACCCTTTGGGTACGGAACCCTAACAAGAATACTATGTAACAGAAACAAATAGTACATATTTTTAATTCTATTCTATTACCAGATGCATCTTGCCCTATGGAAATGTATGCAGATGATGCAATGGGATTACTTATTAGATATACCAAACGATTTCAAAGCAACAAAATTTGGTATTATAACTCCACGCTCACGAAGTTCCTGAGATCTCGACAAATGACTTGAATCACACTTGACCAACGGCCAGCGGGCGGCCGAGCGGCCGAGCGGCCGACACCAATACACTCACAATGTTTATACTACAAAATATGATTTTCTAGATTTTCGGTCTTTTTTCCATTTTTATGTAAGAAAACATATCAAGTGTGATACATCACCGGATTCTACACAAAATTTGCCACAATCCGGACTAATTACATTCAAGCAAACGTAATTTTTTGTAAACAAATTTTGTAAACAAATGTAATAAATCTTTGAAATCTGAACATGCCAAAAAACATTTGATTTTTTTGCTGCCTACAGAAATTGCAAAAACCTATAACCACTGCATTGATAGATAGCTGAATATATTACAATTTCATTGATATAAAAAAAATTACAATACTTACGTAATATTTTCGTCAATCATCCTTTTCAGCCGGCACAGAACCACGCGCGCAAACGTATCTCGGTCGACTGGCCAGCGAGACGAGCCGCGCGGATTTCAAAAAAATATTTTGTTTTACGAAGTTGCAGCTATTGGGTCGCGGTTTAGCCAATCAAAAGCGTCCTACACTCCTCAATCCATTTGAAAAAGCCAATCATAGACCAGTAAATCTATGCCCACACAAAAAATCGCCAATCAGCGCAGATAGCGGGAGCGCGGCAGAGGACGCCTATGCGGCGTCGTTCGCGCTTTACGGGTTAAGCACATAAAATTATCAAAAATGTTTTAATTAAATGGGACAGGGATTGAACCCAATACCTCTGGCAAGGCCCTCTGAGCTGCAGGCCGCTCAATGGTTCATTAAATGACGTTCGATAATAGTTCATAGTTAATTTATTTGATAGATTTTTCTACACGTCACAATTGTTTAGATTAGCAATTTCAGAAAAAGTATCACAGTATATCGAAGAAATAACAATGGGAAGCAGTTAAAAGTAATGAAAAAAAAAAAGAAATAAATATATTAAGTTTCACGCTTTAAAAAAAATTCAGTCATAGTGCAGTTATGATTGATGGAGCGGCATGGGATCGTCTTCCAGGAATTCCTCTACACTGTAGTAGGCCTTATTAAGAAGATGCACTTTCAGAAGCCTAGTGAATTCTTGCGGAGACTCGGTAATACGGCTGCATTGTCTATCTTATTATAAATCCTTGGACCAGCTATATGTAGGAATCTCTCAGAGCGGGCCAGCCCATGCCCCACAGGCCCATAGGGGGACGTCTAGTCCACGTTCTCGCCGCACAACTCACGAGGGCCCGGATGGGTGTCCGCAGGAGCGCAGCTCGCCGTCGCTGTCGCCCGCGCCCGCGCCCTACGCGTGCCGCCAGCGCGCCGGCACGCGCCCGCCCGAGCCGGCGTCGCCCGCCGCGCCGCACGACGCCGAGAGCGGCTCGCTGCTGCCGCCGCCGTACCACGCCGCCGTGCAGGCCGCCGCGCGCCCCGCCGTCTGACGCGCGCACCGCGCGCCGCGAGGGCCGCCGCACGACTGCTCCGTGTGGGCGGTCCGAGTTCTCACCTAAGTTCGCGTTTACGGAACTTCGAGGTTACGTAAAAACGTCGAACCCATACGAGTTTTAGTTCTTTGACCTGTTAAAAACAAACTGGGACTACTGATTTGTGTGAAAACGCGGAGTTTGCGTCAACGACAACGTCAACGTATTTGACGGTGATACGAAGATGCGTAAGCTGTCAAATCAAACTTGGACTCGCAAATGTTAGTTCACTTAACGCCCAGTACGTGCGCTCTTCAATTATCCATACATTTGCAAACGCTAGTCGATCGGTTTGGCGTAAACACCAATTTAGGTGAGAAGTTGGACTAGAGGCTCCCATTCGAATTTGGAATGCAGTTCCTCGATGGGGAGGACGGCTGCCGAACTTTACCACCGGATGGCGCCGCATAAAACTATGCAACGGTTTCATTTCAAGGTTATAGGTTATAGGTTGTTGCACTAGATGCTAACATGCTGTTAGCATGGTACGAAATTCCACTAAACGTCAGATTTCATCGCTTACTTTCCCGTACACCCAGCGAGTTTATTTACAATGGTAAGCCCACTAATCTATAACATAAACAACTTAAATTTCTCAATCAACAAATTCTACCAATATTATCTCTTATATTAAGGTTATAGGTTGTTGGCCAATTAAACTGAGTTAATATGAATAGCTACCTTGAAATGGATGTAAAACACGGACAATGTGATTGCCTGTTATTCGCGAGTAAACATAACCTCTACGTGATAGCTTGACATAGTTTTATGTGGCGCCATCTGGTGGTAAAGCTTTGCGCCATGCACCCCATTGGGCTCTCCGAATGTTGCCATAGGCATTCAAATAAAAAAAAAATCAAATCAAAGTCACCAACGTTTCATGTGACACGGCCGCCTCCATACTTTCGCTGTTGGATATTTTTGTCTTCCTTGCTTGATTTTGGTCGAAAATTCATGAAACTGAAAGCGTCCGCTCCTATAAAAACGTAACATGATATGCATTTAAAAGTCCATGGGCATATACAGAATGTTTGGTAATTTTAGAACTAATTTGCAACAATTTTGGCCCGTGAAATGTAGGTCTAAAATCAATAGTTTTTGCGTTATTTAAATTTTAAACTTTTTTTTTATTGTTCTGTGTTATGAAAAAGTGATGATTGTAAAATAACTACTACACTCTGGGCATTTTTTATTTTTATTTGCAACAGCGCAAACCCAACTTAATAAAAAAATATATGGAACTTGTGTGAAAGTGGACAACATTTGTACCTTTTCTGGAAGCTTATGAAATATAGAAGTTATTTCCATGTTTTTTATGCCACGTGGCATACTTTTTTTTGTGATCCTCTTTGATTTAAATAAATGTTGTATTTTTTTTACATAAACGGTCATTTATGACCCCTTATTTCTGAGATTTTGGATATTTTGAATGCATTATTTTTTTTGTAGAAGTCTCTCATTCATCAGCTATTAAAAAATAGCTGATAAAATGCCCGGAGTGTAGTAGTTATTTTACAATCATCACTTTTTCATAATAACACAGAACATTTAAAAAAAACTTACAACCGTAACAACTCAAAAACTATTGATAGTCGACCCTCAGTTTATTGGAACAAATTTGTTGCAAATCAGCTCTAAAATGACCCCATAGAAGAAATGTCTCGAATTACCAAACACCCTGTATATGGCTTCAAAGACACTATCGACATTAAATCCATGGTTCCGAACGTGTCGGGCCCATACTAAGTTTCTTGTAATCACCACACATAATGTAATGATCTTTGAGGAACTCATTTATAATATTAAATAAAGCTATAGATGTTGCGGCAACAAAAAAAAAACTAAATACTGTAAAAAGGGGGAGGGAAAATTTTTGGAGGAAGATACTGATGTCGGAGCCTTAAATGCAAGAGAGAAATGACATTTTTCAGCAGTTCTTATTGTTTATATAGCTGGATGGTGAAGGGTGATGTTTACCGAGGATTTAACGACAACATTTTGAGGGTTGGAACTGAGCTAACATCATTATTGCCTAAATTTCAAATCATATAAATTCAGTTTTCCTTAAGGCGCATATTGATGTTTTTATATTCTCCCCATTGCTGTCTTAGTTTGACCATACTCTCCATTCAACATTGGCACCATCTATATTTGATCGATGAAATAATTTGAGAGCCATTGCCTATGTGGTACCATGGCAATTTAACTAAACAAGTGAACAGGAAAGTGAGTGATTAATCTGACGTTTAGTTGCATTTTGGATTTTTTTTTATTTAACTGGATGGATGGCTTGTAACAAACTGAACGTCAGATTTTTTTTTATGTTAAGCGCGGCATATGGCGTACGCCAGGACCCAAAGGTGCCCGACGACGCCAATGAGTTTTTGAACGTTCAGGGGGGCTGCGAAAACCATACCGGCCGGCCAGGTGCTTCTTCACACCACGTTTGAAGGACCCCAGGTTGTAATTTGGGGGAAATACCTCGGAAGGGAGTTCATTCCATTGTTTACCGACCCTATAAATAAAGGATCTAGAGGATCGGTGGGTTCTTATTTGTGGAATGTCGACTGTGAATTTGTGTATTTTCTCCCTGTACCGCGTTGACCGAAGGTAGAAAGGGGACGGAGGAACAGCGTTATCCAGCTTCGACGAGCATTCTCCATGGTAAAGACGATAGAAGACAGAGAGAGAACCGACATCCCTTCAGAGTTGAAGGGTCTCCAAATTTAGGGATACCTCGGGGTCGTCGACGAGACGCACGGCCCGACGCTGTTTCGAGTCCAGAGAGCCAAGCAGGTGCAGATATTATCCTAACAATCTACATGGGAACCTTCCTAATATTTCTCGGCTACTGGATGGAAAACACGGACAATTTTCGTTGCCGCTTCGACCATCGTTCATTCTATGCGATGGTAAAACCTCGGCGGGGTTAACCCTACCGCCTAGTAAGTAAGGAAGCACCTACAGTTTAAGCTGGAATCCGAACCACGGCCAGCCTTAACGGTTGAAAATGGTCACCCATCCGGAACCCAACTGCGCTTAGAGGTCTTGTCCAGCTTATCGAATCGCAAGGCGTCGCGCCACTGGGCTACCGAGGCTGACACTAAATGCTAACATGCTGTTAGCATGGTACGAAATTCCACTAAATGTCAGATTTAATCGCTTACTTTCCCGTTCACCCAGCGAGTTTATTTACCATGGTAAGCCCACTAATCTATAACATAAACAACCTAAATTCTCAATCAACAAATTCTATCAATATTATCTCTAAGCTATAGATCCGATAGCCGCCAAAGAGTAATGCTCACCTTTTAGTCATTGACATTTGTTGACAATCATGGAAGCAATTTAATAAAAAATAATACATGCTTGTACTTTTTCTTGTTATTTGCTCAAATGCATAGTTTTTTTGTTTCTGTGATTTCATTTTGAATATTTGCTTAGCCTCATACTTTGAAACTACAATCAAACATACGTACCAAGCATTTATAAAAAGTTCTTTGGGCTCCTGCTTCTGGTGGGATTGCAGAAGGTATGATTTGATAGGTCAGTATTACATGAAGTGGGAGGGTGTCTTGCCCATACTTTAGGAACGAAATTATACCTAATAAATGAATTAATAAATAATATTACATGCAATATTTAGTTTGACGGCTTACCGCGCGTGTGAGGAGCAGGACGTGCTGCTCGACGTTTCGACACGAAATTCGGACCGCAGCTAATCCTCAAGAAAATGTACGAGTATTGCTATGGACGCTGAGAAGTGAAGCAAAGCGGCGGGTATCCAGTAACGTGCCTACCTCCGTCGCGACAGGCACGTTCTCCTGAAGATGGAGCCCATGTGAGGCTCCGAAACGTCGAGCAGCACGTCCTGCTCCTAACACGAGCGTTAAGCCGTCAAACTAAATATGTCCTGGTAAGTTTTAAAATATTATTATTACATTCATTATTTTTTTAATGTAGAATGAAGGTTTATTTGATAAAATATTAAGAAACTAAAAATTAAAATCATTATCACAAATTAAAATGTTCTTCCATGAGGACTGATGACATTGTCCCCAAAACGGAGGCAGCGTTTCCCCGCTGTATCGCCTGGCTTATGCGCTGCTTAAAGTACGCTCCTGCTCGAAGGTCGCCCGAAGCTTCTATCAAAAGTTGTTCGATTTTGGTAGAAAGCCCGACTGCATCCTCGTTCGTTAACATTACATTCATTAACTTTGTATTGAGGAATTTCACTGTTTTTTTTTGATAACCTTCGAATCAATTAGTTTTTATTGACAAACACATCGGAGCAATGTAGATGTTAATAATTTTATTCGTCACAATGCTTTGTTTTGTTGCAAGCTATGGCACTCGTTGGAAGATAGACTATAAACAAAATGTTAAATTAGCCACTTAGCCACTTGACTTACTAACTTCCAACACGCATTTGAATTTATCACATAATTAAGCACTGCCCCATTGAATTTGGAAAAAATATATTTTATTATTGAAATTGCAAAGAAATTGCAGAAGAAAGAAAGCAGTGTATCGAAATCTGGCACGCAAAATGGAGAAGATATGTCTATAGGAAATGGTATGGACAGATAATTTTATAGAAATTAAATGATTTTGTCTCATGGATGCATTCAAACCCTCCATTAGAAGTAAAATATAATTATCATAGTCATGTGCTCAATGAAAAGAAGGCAGGTCCTTTATAGACCCACTAAAATTTTGTCAAGGCTTGCTCGACTGCTTAGAAAAAAAAGTAATACTACCTAACGGAAATGTACATGTGAATTTCATGTAATGCACTGAATTTAGAAATAGTTCTATGTAAATTTGACAGCAAATACTCAAATAAAGAATGGAAAACCTTACCAATATATTGTATGCGGATAACTAAACAATACAGCTTCAATTGAAGGTATTTGGAAGGTCTTGTCTCCTACGCACTTCTAGTATATAACAGACCATGCTGCAATTTTAAAAGTAGATGAAATTAAATGTAAGTAAATATCTGTGTGTACACATATATTAGTTAGCACGTAATAAATCTTATCTATGACTTCCACATTGTAGGCGTCCACTCTACACGCAAATAAATTGCTTTTTTCTGTATCACACAATTTAGGCGTAACAGATTTGCATGTAGCGAATGGAGGATTTTCAAAAGCTCCCTCCGTGAATTTATTTAAACCTTATGAAGCGAATGTAATACAGATGTGATATGTTTACTTTAGAATCTAAACTCTGCGGAACAACTTGCCGGATTCTAACACTAATAGTTACTATGTTAATATTCAGCTTTGGTTTAGTGACAGAAGGGAAGTAAAGAGAGAGTATAATGATCATTTCTCTTAAACGATTTTACAAACTGGCTTGTGGTCTTGCTGTCTTACTTTTTGCTACCTTCTGCCCTTTTCACAATCATTGCTTCTACCCACAAGTTGACCAGAACTTTTCCTGACAAACGTTTTATTACCATTAGAAGCCTTATTCTGCTAATTGATAACTGCGCGCGTTATGTTTGTGTTTTCTCAAAACCGCATGTTTCGCGCAAAATGGTATTCTACTAGCGCAGTTTGCAAAACGCATGCGTTGTGTTTGTGTTTTGTTCGCAAACTCGTAACGCGCGTTCCATGTTCTCGTGGGCCGTGTGTTTTGCCGAAAACTTGCGGTTTTGAGAATTCTATTTGTCAAATTCAGAGCATCGCATCGCCGAACTTCGAATATCATATTTGAGTGAGAAAATAACTGTCAAAATCGTGACAGGCTATTTTACCCTCTAGGCGGCGCGCAAGACAAACCACTCCATAGACAATAACAAAACGCGTGTTTGAATTAGCTGAATACCGATTTTTGGAAACCGCACTCGAAACTTAGCGTATTATGTTTGACGGAAACATAACTAATACGGAATGGTTTGAAATTGGACAAATAGCAGAATCGGGCTTCTGAACCATTTATGTAACAGGGTTGATTCATCAAACAATTGAAAGATATTTCATGAATCGATTCATCAAACAATAAAAAGATGGTGTTAAGAAGCACCTGATTGGCCGGCATGGTTTTCGCAACCCCCCTGAACTTTCGTAAACCCATGGGCGTCGTCGGGCACCTTTAGGTCCTGGCGTACGCCATATGCCGCGCTTAACATAAAAAAAACAACACTATGATTTTACTACGCATATATCCATGTCTTGTCCCCATATTTAGTCCTATTATTTTCCAAATTTACAGGGTAAAAAAAAAGATTCGGAAGAATTGAGAACCTCCTCCTTTTTTTCAAAGTCGGTTAAAAAGACAACTCTCGTTGGAAAGTATGTACTTAATAATCGTGCACCAAAGTTAAGATTGTTCGATGCCCAAATAAAAATAGTCTCAAACTTTTTTTTCGTGCATTAGTTACTCCCTACTGTCACGATTCCGTTGTATTTTGGTTACTGTATGTATGTACATAGATGCCTATGTAAGTGAACGTTGTTACCTATTTATTTGTTTATTTATGTAAATAGCATTTTTATACTAGAACGTTTTGTTGTGACATCACTGCTGATATAATAGATTTTTATTTATGTACATAATGCACTGTCGTCCCACCACACTCTGCCCTGCCACCGACTTTGCTATAAGAGGTTGGTTAATAGCATACTGCATGGCGACAGATGAAGGATACAATGTTTACTGTCTAGCGAAAGAACAATGTTATGTTAATAAATAAAGTATTGAAACCATAACCGTGTATGATTTGGAGTCGTATTGATCAACGAGGTAATGCATTGAGGTGCGGAGTTGAACGACGAGCGAGCGTCACAGTGACGTCACGCGTATACACAGCGCACTGCTTTTAGCAGTCGGTGCGGTTCTAGGTTTAGTAATCAATCTCTCCATAACTATTGACAAGGGATATACTACTCACGTCATACAACATACAAAACTCGCTGAAAACTGCATATTTTCGCTGGTACTATGTCATTTCTAATCAGCGCCATCTCCCGTCACTGACAGAACTAGTTAACTAGTCTAGCCATTAAACTAGGCATATATCCAAATTTTGCCTAGGTAAGCGTGATGAAAACGTAATATGTTTACTATAAGTTGAGTAATATCATTGTTATTAAAAATGTCATTGATATTTCAATATGATTTTGCTATTTTAATGGCGGTGGCCGTGCCAAAATGCCTCGGCCAATGGAAAATGCATGCATATCTTAATTTGTTTTTTTTAATTTTTCATTTTTATTAGCATTAGCCGTCTATGCCCGTGGTGTCTTCAGGTACCCTCTTTGCTGAGATAAATACCTTCGCTCTATAGTGTCAGGGTTGTCCCTTCAATAATGGCGGGCGCTGCTGGTTCTGTTATTTTTGCGATAGTTGAGCACCGCAAAACTAGCTTACAAGCGAACGAGTCCCTATATAGGTGCACGAAATCGTGTATTTGTATTTGTTTTATCGTTTATTCATCATCCATAGACAGTACACTGCACTCTGATTTGTCATATTTTATCATTTATATGGAGTTGAGATGCTGGATGTAATCCTATATACATATGTTTTGTAGTGCTACTTCAGATACATATCATACATATAAACAGTCCTTAGTCTGTATTCTAAAGATATCTAAAGAAAATTCACACGGCGACGGCTCGTCTCTATATATACTCACTCTGAGAACATTTTGTAGTAAGTACAGAATCTTTTAGTTTATGTCGGAAATACGGGTGGTTTATATGCACAAAATGATCTGAAGATTTTTTTTAACTCGCAAGTTACTGACTAGAATATTCCCAGAACACGTTTGATTGCGAAAACTTAACCAATTCAGTTCTTTACTTGTGTATAAATAGACCAGTCTGACTAGTTCGAACCCCGCTGGCATTCAAGCTACATTTTTCTCTAGCAAGGAATTGTGGATTAGGTTACAAATATGGATTACGATATCTTTAGGATTTCCTGCTTATGGCGGTACGGACTCGAGTCATCTGGATTGATTACTTTGAGTGGTAGATAGTCAAAACGACTATGAAAATGAGTCGTATTTTTCATCAGTTTCAGCAGTGCTCATGACATGGATTACTGAAGTGGAGGTAATTATAAACCCGTAAGTGTAATATCCCAAAATAAACAATAAATTTTCACTCTCTAATAATCATTTAATACATCTCACTTATTTAAATGGTTCCCTTTTTAATAACATTCTACAAGGAAGTGAAGTTATACCTACACAAATGCGTAGAGATCTGTGCAGAAAAAGGCCCATCACGCATTTTTTTTATTAAATTAAAAACATTTAAAAATCTACCTATGTAGGTACATATGTGCCCATAGTAATTTAATGTGTAATAATTATAAATAATCTAGGTAACCCTAACGCAGACTATATGGGCTCAATATTATATTGACTGAATTAATATGTGCCAATATAATGGAAATTATCACAGACGCAAAAGAGATCTTTCAAACATAGTCTACAGGTAAATATACAGAAGGACACATGATGGCTATGTGGGCAGTAAATAAAGGAAGGCACCCACATTCATGGACCTTACCTAGTCGGTTCATAGCACGAGCTCATACTTTCACTTGCTTCCATCACGTACACACACACGCATTTCTTTCATTACACCATTAGACGTAGAGCAGGTGTGAACATTCACTACTTTATGACGATGATATAACACGACAGACATATTGAATGGGATTATTTCCCCTTGACCGATATCGAATAGGAACAAATCTGACGCGTGGTACTTAGGATAGCAATAAAACTTCTGATTTGTATGATGTGAAGAAACATAATATAAACAGATTTTTACATAATTCCTGTTTAACAAATTAGAAATTAAACGTCTTGAATATATTTTTTTATTCCTCACTATATTAAAGAAATCTTAATCAAATCTAAGGCAATATTTCACCTCTTCACTCTAAGGCAAAAATCATCACCACAGATGACGTTTTTAACGTTTTGATAACAGGAAAACTAGAATTATGAAACAAATTCAGACAGTGGAACTATGTATTTCTTTTGATCGACATTACGGTTTTAAATTGATAAAAATGTGTTGGTAGCTAAGTATGTGAATATTCACCACTACTACATACCTTACAATGAATCACATAACTGTATTAGTAGGGAACGAGAAAATCGTTGCATGCATACCCACATGTCAAAAACCATAATATATCTATGGTAAAAACTATACACTACAATACAATGTGCATAGGTACATTCAGATCTTTCTGCTATCAGCGCTTAGTAACTATATGACACTAATATACCGAGAATCTAGGAGTCATTCACAATAGGTACATATACGCTGTCTGTTCAAGAAATCTACCTCACTTCACTCGTGTGAACACACAAGGCAAACACAAAGAAAACCCGAACGAGTGGAAAGGGCTAGTAAGTTTCACAAAACAATTTCCCAACATTTATGGCCAATAAATTCAAACTGGTTTCAATTCAAACACATTCTCGTAACAATCAATCGTCGAATGAATTTTAATAAATTAATGTTTGATTTGACTTACATTCTAATCCAACTAAGAACGGCTGGGTGCATAGCTGTCTTCAGAAGATAAAATAGTGTTTTCAAAAAAAATTAAATATGTTCCGCGAAGTCGTCTTAATTATTACTGAAAGTAAGAAAACACACAAACTTTTTTGTAGAGGCCAAAAAAGTACTTGATCATTTACAAAGAAAAGTTTCCTGCCGACATATCATGCTGACCTACCTATTTACCACGACGATCTCCATGCTATTTCCAGCTCTGTTCAACATTGTTTTTATTCTTCACATCATTATCATGTTTTTCACATTAACTATGCATGCCCTTCATATTCGTGGATGCATAAAATTTAACAGAAAATTATAAGCATATTAGGCGTATTTATCAAGAACTAAGGAAGTTTCAGAATAACATGAGAAAACTCCAACGAAAGAACACTTTGAAGAAGATTGATTAATGCAATGATGACGTGTGGAGTGGGGTCGTACGATAACGTAGCAGTCGCCTACGCTCCGGAAGCATGTCGCATAGCATCGTGCGACCCGACGCGACGGCAGGAGCGGTGACACCGTGCTCACTGAGGCCGCATCATGCGACACTAGTACGTGTGGAGCGCAGCAGGTAAGCTCACGGTGACGTAGAGCAAGCGGTCACGCTCATCTGGCAGCATGTCAGCGTCCAACGTGCGCCCCCACGCCAAGAGCGCTGACCCATGCGACAAAGGTGCGTGTGGAGCTCAGCAGATGAGCTCACATGGTGACGAAGACCACGCACCCCACGCCAAGAGCGGAAACATCGTGCCCAGGGAGGCCGCACCGTGTGACGCAATTGATTGTGAAGGGCAGCAGGTAGGCTCACACGATTACGTAGAGCAGGCGCTCACGTTGCTCCGGCAGCATGTCGGCATGCAGCCTGTGGTCCGACGGCAGAAGCGGCGACACCGTGCCCTCTAAGGTCGAACGGTGCGACGCAAGTACATGTTGAGCGCAGCAGATGATCTAACATGGTGACGAAGAGCAGGCAGTCACGCTGCTCTGGCGGCATGTCAGCGTCCAGCGTGCGGCCCCACGCCAAGAGCTGGTGCATCGTGCCCAGGGAGGCCGCACCGTGTGACGCAATTGATTGTGGAGCGCAGCAGGTAGGCTCACACGGTGACGTAGAGCAGCCGCTCACGCTGCTCCGGCAGCATGTCGGCGTGCAGCGTGCGGCCCCACGCCAGGAGCGGTGACACCGTGCCTACCACGGCCGCACCGCGCGAAGCACTTCGTAACCGCATCTGTAACATACATTTCGTTAGTATGGTGGTTGATCCTATTAAGGGGTTTTCGTTTTGTTATTTGTTTGGACTATTTTCTCTGGGTATTTGGCGAGGCGAACGACTCTGAGAGCACTGCGAGGAACTCTATAAATAAATTGCACGTAAAATTCGTCAAATCCAGCAGCCCTTAAAAAAACATTAAATGAATATATTTTTTCAAGTTTTCAAAATTCAAGTTCTTACATTACCCTTTACTTGGGAGATTTCTCTGGTGTTTGCACAATATGTTATTGTTGCAAAAATAAATAAAAAGTGACAAGGAAGAGAATGCATGCATATTAAGAAATCGCCTAATTTATTAGGTAGGTACGTAATAATCACCAAGCATTTATATTGGGTTATGCAAACGTTAACTTTCAACACCTCCTGCCTCAACAATTCAGTGAGCAGAGTGTTTAGTCAGTTCTCACCTAAATTGGCGTTTACGAACTTCGAAGTTATGTAAAAACGTCAAATCCCATACAAATATTGACTACTTATTCTGTGATTTAACTTCTTAAGGTCGGCCCGTAAGCACCTGAAAATTTCGCCTCCCGTACAAACGTAGTTTACTAATGATTTGAAAACCGCTGTTCCAACTTACTTGATATTTGGTATCTAATATTAGGCTACAAACATCTGTGTCTGCATGCCTTTGTTTTTTCGGTAAATGTGTTCTGGGTCAAACCACAGGGAAAACAAAATTCGTATGAAGATTTTCTTTTTGCATTCATTTCATTCGGTTTGGATATTTCAAAAAAACAAAAGCATGCAGACACAGATATTTGCTATATATAGGAGCATAGCTTACGGGCCGTTCTTAAGAACGGCCCGTAAGCTATGCTCCCCATACAAACGTAGTTTACTAATAATTTGGATACCGCTATTCCAATTAAATTGATATTTGATATCTAATATCAGGTAACAAATATCTGTGTCTGCACCAATGGTCTGCACGCTTTTATTTTTTGAAACAATCCAATCCGAATGAAATGAAAGCAAAAAGAAAATCTTCATACGAATTTAGTTTTCTCTGTGGTTTGACCCAGAATACATTTACCGAAATAAGAAAGACAGGCAGACACAGATATTTATAGCCTAATATTAGATATCAAATATCAAGTAAGTTGGAACATTGGTTTTAAAATTATTAGTAAACATGGGAGGAGAAATTTTCTGATGCTTACGGGGCGACCTTAAAGCTGTCAAAGTCAAACTGGGACTTCCGATTTGTATGAAAACGCGGAGTCGGCGTAAACGGCAACGTCGACGTATTTACGCCGACGCACGGTGAGTAAGCTGTGTCAAATCAAACTCGGACTCGCAAATGTTAGTTCGCTTAACGCCCACTGCGCGCGCTTCTGAATTTCTCCATACATTTGAAAACGCCAGTCGATTGCTTTGGCGTAAACGCCAATTTAGGTGACAACTGGGACTGGTGTCTTACCGTGTTAAGTTTACTCGCCGGATGACTAGGCAAGTGACTGATTAATTAAATCAAAACATGCATTTTTTTAATTTATGTGAAGATTGATTTATTACGAATGAGTTTGAATTGAAACTTGTTTGAATGAGCTGGCCATAAATGTTGTGAAATACATTGCCCTATCGAACCGTCCACAATGGGTTACTTTGGTAAAAATGATTCGCCGACTGAACAGGCAGGTGCGTGTTTAAATCTGACGTTTAACTTAGGACATGTTAGATTATATGCAATACTAGAGGAAAAGTAGCTAAACATTTATTTTTCCATTTATCTGCACAACGAGATGATATAGCAGTGGCTGAGCGGATACTGCTGTAAGACAGAACAGAAGCAAAAAAATCCCAGACCTAAAGATCTGGGATCGCAACTGGACTCTCATACCACACTTACTGTCATGATATTCGCACAGGGCATCACATGGGAACGAGGTGCAATGTCAGGACTCCACTTATATTTGACTGCTACATTGAATCGAAATCCCGGACAATTTTAATTATTGCTTCGACCATCGTTCATGCAAAGCGTTGGTACCAATCCGGGCGGGTTACCGTATCACCTGGTAAGCAAGGAACCCGTTTCTACAGTTTTACATGAAATCAGAACCACGAACCCATGGCAAGCTCTTGTATTGTTTTTAAGTGCACGCACCCACATAGCACAAACCGTATAGCTTTATTTATTGTGTCCGTGCATCATGCTTGATTTTATGCATACACATGCTTGATTTTATGCATACACATGCTTGAGTTTTATTTTTAACAGTGTTAGATTTTATAATAAATTGCCCAAAGAGGTGAGAGATTTATGTGAAAAATCTTTCAAAGTTAAGGTTAAGAAGTTGCTAACACAGAAGGCTTACTATTGTATTAAAGATGCCCTAGCTGATAAATTTGAATTTACTGAGATTTTGACTGCCTGCTGACTGGGTACAAAAAGTATCCTATTATTATTACTATTTTGACTAATTTTATTTTAACTAATTTTTGACACCTGATACATTTTGTATCTTTACTACTTTTATGATAAGTACTACTTGTAGTATGAAATTAAACTAACCAATCATTTTGATTTGATACAATTTCGTATCAATAATGACGAGGGCTCTATACACCCGAATTTTATTTTATTTTAGTTTTTATTTTAATTAAGCATTATTAGTTTCTCGGCATTGGTCAAAATCTCATATAGGAATCTATTATTACTTTATTGATAGGGCTGCTCTCAAACCATTATACTCTTAATTTTCTGTAGGTGGTAGCATTTAAAGGGATATGTAATTATGTGATCAGCTGACAGTAGTAGTTTATGACAAAACTTATAGTATTAAAACCTAATGTGCAAGTGTTTCACAGTGTTGTGTTGCCACTGGAGCAGTGCATCGCTTAAAGGTCCTTGCTTACGGTGACCCTTGGCTCGGGTTATCTCTTTCCCTAAAATATGGTTGAAAGAGGTAATGGCTGTGCACGGCGTGATGGTCGTGAACGGGTGCTGTTTGTGGGGACTGGCCTGCTCCAATTGGCAACATATTAGTTGGAGGGGATTGTCTTTGCAAATAAAATTATATTTGTCATGAACTGTTGCATACGGCATGGATTGTAAATTTTGTGTATTCATGTGAATTTAGTGTTGTTGTTTGTAAACTTAGACTAAGTGGACGTTGAAAAAAAAAACAGCGGAGTTTCTTTCCAGTTCTTCGCTGTGTTTTGTTTTGCTGAACTGGCCAATGCTAAAATATGACAAATCCGAGTGCAGTGTACTGTCTATGGATGATGAATAAACAATACAATACAATACAATACATACAAAAATAATAATGTCTGTATTTTTTTAAAATTACAACACAAAACAAAATTAAGGAATTGGAACTTGTTGTCAATTACCGATTTCGACTGCATGATAATTTATTATAAGTGTATATTTAATTAATATATATGATGAATACTAATATTAATATATCGGCCATATTGTTCTTTTTATGTAACATATTCCTGACATAGTTTCAAACGTGTGTTATTTTACCATATTTGTTTTAGTGTGTTTAAAGTCTGTAATTTTTTATTGTTATTAAAACTATGTGAGTGCCCTATCGTTAGACCTAAGGACATTTTATGTATCATGTTGTGTTTGTCCATTACTGGTGATAGTTTCAGTTGTATTCTTATTCCCAAGATTTGTAATACTATGGAATAAATGAGTCACTGTCGACAGACCTCAATATTAAAAAAAATACATTCTTAAGTGTTAAAAAATATTCATGCAATACATATTTCCATGTTATGTTCAGTTATGTTAGTAAATAAGACAAACAGCACCAGTTAACAGGATTAGCATATAAGCATATTAGCAAAGTTAATAAGTTAGTAGCTGCCTTCTCTCATTCCCACTGAAAATGTATCACTAATTATTTTCTATGTGCAAATTCTATGATTATGTAATAATTCTCTATGAATAAGTTGGTAAATCACCACTCCCTTACATTTCATTGCAGTCACATTGTTGAAATGGGTGGGTGTGGGTAGAATTGCCATTTAAAAAAAAAGTTTATTGCTTAGTTTTGGCTTAAGAATCGCTCTATAGCGGTATGCATGACCGAGTTTATAAAAGGTATAAAAAATCTCTTTTTCAACTGAGCAATGTATGTAGAATAGACCGTGCAGCAAGGACACGTTAACTGAAGAAAGAAAGCTGTAAAAATAACTACTTTATGGATATAGCACAAGGCATGTAAATTAGTCCTTTTTTCAGCTTTATTTCTTTAATTAAAGTGTCCTTGCTTCACGGTCGATTCTACCATACATATCACAATGAAATATCTTTTTAAGATATAAATGTTATCCTACGTATTTCGATGGGAGCGAGAGAAGTTAGACACACCGTGTTATCAATACCCGTGGCGGCGGCGGAGTGCCGCTGGCGCCGGCGTCGGCAGCGACACCGCCGCCCCCTCGCCCGCCGCCGCCCTCCCGCCGCACCGCCCCGCCCGCCCAGCGCGCCGCCCAGCGCGCCGCCCACCGCGCCGCCCACCGCGCCGCCCACCGCGCCGCCCACCTCGCTGCGGCCGAAGAGGCCCCGGAAGCCCGCGGCCGCAGCCGTCTCCTCCGCCGCGGCCTCCACGGAGCGGTCGGCGATCACGTGGCCCAGCTCGTCCGACGCCGCGCCCGCCAGCTCCGGGCTGGAACATCACATCCGGGATGTAGCGCCGAATATCATGCGTTGTGACGGAACATGATGCCCGCACACAGTCAATTTTTGCGGCAATTAATTGCTGGGTATATGTTGCCAAAAATAGTGGAGCAATCGATGGAGCAACCCCAATACATTTTAGGTAATCATCTCAGCAATCTGGAGCGATATTGCTCCACATCACTCTATACATTTCGTGTCGCCGGTGAGTTGTTTATCGAATTGCCACGTATCCGTGCACTTGCTCGCCACATGCGGGCAATTATTTGCTCCAAATTGCTGAAAATCGCTAGATGTTGCCGTAGCGACGAGATCGACAGAGATTGCTGCAAGTTGAGCAACTTTAGTTGCCCGTGTACGGGTACCTGCGCCGCTCTTGAAGAAGCCAGTTAGAACTTTGGTAGAACAAATGCGTCAAGAAGTGCATTTTGAAATTGAGCTGAACGAAGTATGACCGAACTGGAGGCCAATTCTTGTGCTGATTCGTTTACATACACACATACACCCTCTCACACACACACACACACCACGAGCGGATCTTTCCGTTTTTGGCGTAACTTTGTGTAGTTTGCCTTTAAATAGATGAAATGAAATGAAACACACACATATTTAACTTCATACGCGCTTCCGCGCTTGCGCAATTGCTAAATTGCTCATCAACAGTTACGCAATTGCGTAAATTGCTCATCCGCGCTTGCGCACACAAACCAATACATCATCATCACACACACCCACACCTTCTCACACACACATATGCTCATCCTTACACTTACATTTATGTACAGTACCTTTATTAAGCGATAGAATTCTTAATTGGGTAGTTTTAACGTAATTTTCCTAGATTAACGTGATGCTAATAATAAGCTGTTAATTCTTAATTCTATGAATAAATACAATAAAAATAAAAACTACGGACAAACACTCTTCTCAATCCTCACTGAATCAGTTATTAACTTCTGACCTATTCTGATGAATTCTCCTGGGATGAAACGATTGCTGCTGAGAACGCTCCTGATTCATCCACTCGGAATTCCCAGATACTTGAATTGAGCAGCAGCAGTAGTAGTAAAGCTCCAGGAGCCAGTGCCTACCTGGGGTATAGCGGTTCGTCGTCGGCGCAGTAGAGCCGCAGCTGGTCCCAGCTGCACCCCTCCGCGCAGCACTCATCCACGATGCCGTACGCTCGCTTCACCCGCCCGCGCACACCCGCGCCGCCCTCTGCAATCGCACGACCATAAATGAATGAAGACCTGGTTGTTTCACCAATATGTCAATGCCGAAGGGACGAAAAATAGATGGCGCAACTGTTTACGGCTATGGAAATAGGATGGCGCCACTTTCGTGCCTAGAACTTGCGAAATGCGAAATAGCTGTACAAACATAGGATTTATTCATATATTATCAACATAATTTTGTTTCAAAGTTGGAAAATATTAAATTTTGAATCGATACACACATGTTTTGACTACATATAAAATCAAATGACTTTTTAAGGCCCTGGTACTAGCCAAATCGCAAAGTTAGACGAGGCACCCCAAGTTAACTAACTAAGTCTGACGATTATAAGTGTCATTCTTACAATATATGATTCCTTGTCTATTAATCAACCTATTTTCGTTAATGTATGTTACCTTTTTCTATACAAAATACATTGCGGAAACGGTGTCCATTTCCGAACTTTTTTGACTAAATGTAGAAATCTAATAGCAAATGGAATGTTTTGTTTATGCATATATGCTGTTTTTGCTTATATCTATTAATCGAATTACTTTCAGATTTCTAATGAGAAAAATCAACTTTTTTATTTTTATTATTATTGAAATAAATGATGGAATCAAAAAATATTAACAATCCATTATCAGTCTGGAGTTCTATTTGGATTTTCTGAAGCGTTTCACTACATATTATTACATTTGTTAAAAAGTGCATTTGTATGGCGCGAGTAGTTGGCCAGTCCTAGCGCCTTAATAGATTGAAAGCAGTGAGCCTGATAGCTGCGCCATCTCTTGGTGCAAACACTCTTTTCGTTGTTATCGATTGAATAGAAGTTAAAATCTTAGTTATACGTTTATTGCAACTGAGGGCTAGCTTGCTTAACATATTTTGTATGAAACTTCCGTCACTATGGCGGTGGGCCATCTACTTACGCCAGTAAGTAATGATTAATCTATGGCATGACTCTTCACTCACTGGCGTTTACCATCTCACTGTACGATAAAGTGAGGGTTGCTCCACCGAGGAATTGTTTGGCAGTAGATTTTTTAGACATTTAGTTATAAGTGTGTATATCATAATTGTGTATGGAAAAATATTTTATGTAAACCCGTGAAGTTTCTTTGTGGGTTCTTCTTTATTGAGTTTATCGAATTCGCGGATCCTTGTTACGTAACTTAGTGTAGTTTAACGACCAAAACGTTTAAATAAATGAAAAATGCTATCCAGAAATCGCACGTGAATTGCTTAAAGTACTAAGGGTACTTTTTCCATCTTATGGCTAAACTATATAGATAATAAACCGCCGTCCCAGCGATTCACAGCTACTACAAATTTATTCCATAACATAGTTATACAATGAGGGATATTTTTTAATGACTTGTACTTGAGTATCGATGTACTTAGTATTTCTCTAGTTAACTTCGATTACTACAAAGAGTTCAGAAAACGGATTACAGCGATCGTTACTTCAAGAGTCCTATATGGCCCATGTCAAACGTTTTTTTATGAAACTGGATAAATGCATGGCTAATTGTAATGAAATTAGCCTAACACACTGTCTAGGAACTAGGTGCAACGCCAGGACCTCCTACTTTGAACTGGGTGAAAAACAGAGACAATTTCAATTGCCGCTTCGACCATTACTAATTCAATGCGATGGTATCAACCCGGGCTGCCAACTGATAGGGAAGGAACAATAACGCGTTGAACTCACCATCCCAAGCGGGACTATTGAAGGAGCGACACACCATGCTGACAGCCTCGGAGAGCGAGCGACCGCAGAAGCGGACCTTCTCGGTAGTGGTGGCGGCGTGCAGTGGGACCGCAAACACCATAACCATCGCCACGAGCGCGCACCACCGCCGGAGCATCTCTGTCGACAACAAACATACCATGAGGCGACAGAGTCGGGCAAACACTGATGGACGATAAACAGGTCTATTCCTGGAATTCCGTACTCAGGAATCAGGAATTTTAGCGGTTTTCAAAGCGATTTTCTTGAAGAAAATATTCCGGAGCATCATTTTTTTAATCAATCAAGGTTTTCCGTCGAAAAATTCGCTTTGAAATTCGCTATAAAAGCGGTTTTCTAGACTCAGGATTCCTGATTCCTGATTACTGAATGCCAGGAATAGACCTGAAGCGCTTAGGATTAACACGTCTCTACCATGGAGAATGTTCTGAGGAACTGCATAACGCTGTCGCTTCGTATCCTTTCTAGCATCGCTCAACGCGCTGCAGGGATTGCAGAAAAAATAAATCGACCGATCCTCTATAGATGCTTTATTTGTAGGGGCCGTAAACTACAGAATGGACTTCCTAAGAGTATAACCTGGGAGTGCTCCAAAAATGGTGTGAAGAGTGGAATAGTTTTCGCGGCCCCCGTGAAAGTTCTGAAGCCCATGGGCGTCGGTGCTGACGTAGGTCATATATATATATATATACCGTGCTAAGGAATAAAAAAATGTGCTCCACCTATCAAATTATGTTAACAGTGTTTGCAGCTCCTCCGGTTTAAACATAAAAATTATAAAAAGGATTCAATTTTGAAAATATTGATTTAGACAAAAAAAAACGGATTGATTTTTACACGGCAGGAGCCGTACACTTTTGCTTATACACTTTAAGGTGTATTTAAGTATTGCCTGAATAATTCAATTATCCATTGGACGTGGTTACCGCAAAGTTGGTTCGAAGACCAGTTGTCAAAAGTAAGCTGTAAACGCGGGCAAACGGAATCCAAGAAAATTTAAGTTCAAAATTTTACTCTTTTTAAGCCTGTCTTCTTCCCTATGCGAATCTTCTTCAAAGAGTATTCGCAAGTTAGCCGGAGTCGAGTCACCTTGATACACCGATCTGAAGCAGCAAGTGTAATAATAACGTGTCAACGAATGATGAAACCGAACCCGGCTCGAGGCTTTTATACTTGGAGAGCATCGAAACCGGACACCGGCGCGGGGGTTGGTGAGGGGCCGGCGGGAGGGGCGCCCAACTGTAGGGGCACAACCGCACCGGATGGACTCTGCTTGAGCACTTACAATTTAAGAAATGATCCCTTTTCATTTCCTGCAGCTGTATATGCATGCATCTACGGCCAGTACTCGAGGGGGGAGTACCTTCGAAGTCGCGGGGTGTCATATTTCCGGTATGGATTTAGAGCTATTATGCTCGAGTCGTTTTCAAAGTCCAGTCGAAAATTAGCGGAACCTTGGCTACCTGTAATATTGATTATTATTAAATTTGTTTTAAACATATTTTCAGATCGATTAAGTAAATGCAAGAAGAAATGAATATTTGTATAGTCGCGGAAGCGAAAGTTTTTATCTGTAATTGTGACGTAGGGTACTCTATTATGTCTCTGCTAATACCTTATTTATGGTTATGTATGTGGGTGATAACAAATCATTCATCAAAATAAAAGTTTGACCCACAAATAGTTTTATTATATGTCGAATATTTTTTTGCTTCTTTTTTAAATCTTACCGCAAATATATTTTTAATACGTTTAAATTAATATGAATCATGGCAGGAAGTGTTTTCACGCAGTTATTGCTAACAGTGCAAGAAGTATTTTAAAAAAATGCTTCAGTAAATTTGCTTAAGTTAATCGAGATAAGAACTCTTCCGAACAAATGCATTACCAACAAGGCTAGTCACTTCCCCCGCCGCCGCCGCCGCCGACTGGGTCCCCCCCCCCCCAGCAAAGTCATGGTATCATATTTCTTTACGATCGTTTCAATTTTCAGCGGTCTTCGAGTGGTAGCCAGCGGTGATAGCTATCAATAGGTATGGGTGGCTTTATCGCAGCCAATAAATAAGCAATAAGTAATCACGAACGCAGACTAACAAAGACACAGGACATATTTTGATACATATTTTTTTATACTCATTATAGGATTGGTAAGACGGCCTATTTTACTATCTACAAATGATGAGACATCATGAGCCGTGAGCCAAGTAAGTTTACAGATACGAATGTATCGGCTGCTGATTGGAATAATTCCTAAAATCTAAATATTCGCGATTGTCTTATATATCCAATCGATATATTAGATACAATTATTTCATCACGAATGCGAGCTTGCTCCGCGGTTCGGAATCCATGTAAAACGGTGGATCCCCTTCCTTATTAGGAGGCAGGGTTAAGCCCGCTCAGGTTGGTACCCTCGAATTGGATGAAAAGATTCGCTTAGCAATTAAAAATTGTCCGTGTTTTCCACCCAGTTCAATGTAGTCATGCTCATAAAGCGAAGGTCTCAATTCCTTAGGGAATGTGGTGTATTGGGGTGATATGATATCAGGTTGCATAAAAAAAAGTTATTTTGGGAAATAACCAATTTAAAGAAATCCTAACGATCGCAATCTGATAAGATCTTATAGAAAGTCATACACTACGGTATTGTAATGACTTCTCCACGCTGCGAACTCGTAGCGGGTCTACGCGCAGCGCGCCTTACGCCACCGTAGCTGGGTATGTTCGTTTAGGAGCACTCCCATCACCTTGGCCGACCACATCGTTACTTATGTCGTGTGAACGGCGATTGAAACGTATGCAAGTGACGTAGGTGATGCTTGGGATATCGGATTGATTGCCAACAGCATCGTCTACACATGGTCTGGTTGTGTGTTGTTGTAAGTGGGTGTAAGCAGAGCCGCCGCCGGCGGTAACCGGACCAGGAGGCTAATTCTTGCGCTAATAAGTTTACATACGGAATATAACTCCTGAATCATCCCCAAATCAGTAAATAACTAACCTATTCTAGTGCATCCTTTATGGATATTGATATGTAATTTTTCGTTAATTCAGTGGAATTCGGAAAGACTTGTCAATGTTTATTTTGTGTCAACCATTCCGTGTGGTGCAGAGATGGATTACTCAATCCTGATTCATTAACTTGGAATTCCTTGAATCGACCTCAGGTAGTTGCCTTCAGCCCGACCGAACGCCTACGATGCACATCACAGACTTTGAATGATCACATAGTTTGTCGTGCATCGCATTCCCGGAGGAACCGGGTGCCATGCTGTCTATAATTTTAATTAAGATTACTGAAAAATATAAAACTATGAACGAATTACGGTCTACATTTTATCCTTAAATCATGTGTCCTTCCAATTAAACCAATTAGGCGATTAGTAAGTAGATGAGAAAATATTTTAATATATTCCGAACCACATTTTAAATATATCGATTCTATCCATATTTTCCGTTTATATAATTTTAAGTTATCTAATGTTTTCTAAGTGCGATTATGGTGCTTAGTTTTAAGTAATTTATAGTTTCTTGCTGCCTCTTAATATATTTTCTAATATTAAGGTTAGCTGTTAGATATTGCCTTTGGCAATAAGCTCGCCTTTGCATACTATGTAATAGTTGTAAGCAATAAAGAATATTTTCATTTAATTTTATGTCATATTTCCATACAAATATTATAAGTTAGCCAGTCAGTCCAGCTAGCTGGACATACGCCTCTCCAATTTTCCTCCACAGCGGTACGGAACCACAGCTTTCCGCCGACGCATTTGATGTCGTAATATATGCGAAAGTAACTATATCTATCTGCTACGTTTTCAGGCATAATTTTGATAAAATTTGGTATAGCGAGAATCTGGACATTGGGAAAGGGATATTTTAATTTAAATTTTGTTGATAATTTAATTCAAAGGGCTGAATAGGGGGATACAAGTGTGTATGGGGAACTCATATAACATTAAATGTTTGGCCCAGCCCGACATCAGTCCGAAACGATATTGACCCGAACGGAGCCGGGTGCCTCAACTAGTAGAACATAAGAAAGAAACGTAAAATATCAGTGAAATATTATCCAATATTATTATCCAATAACCAATATTATTTATTTAGTTCAATAACTTATCAACAAAATCAACAAAGAAATTAAAAACTAAAATATTATACATTATCCTATAAATTAAACTATTCCTAAAATTACACACATTTATAACGAATAATAAATTTCAGCCAAATCGTTGCCAGGCGGCAGGGTGCCCAGGAGACTGGCCGCATTCCCTCTCTGGATAGCTAGGCTCAACCTCTGCCCGAGATACCAGCCAGCCCTCTGAGTGGGCAGTCTGAGTTCTCACCGAAATTGGCGTTTACGGCAAACCGATCGACTGGCGTTTTCTTCAAACTCCATACAAGTTTTTACTAGATATTCTGTGGTTTTACTTCTTCAAGCTGTCAAAGTCAAACGCGGACTTCCGATTTGTATGAAAACGCGGAGTGGACGTAAACGGCAACGTCGACGTATTTACGGCAACGTTGAGTAAGCTGTCAAATCAAGCTCGGACTCGCAAATGTTAGTTCGCTTAACGCCCGCTGCGCGCGCTCATCAATTTCTCCATACATTTGAAAACGCCAGTCGATCGGTTTGCCGTAACGCCAATTTAGGTGACAACTTAGACTACCGGCTCTGGTCACGCGATGATTCGATCAACCGCGACGACAAATCCTCAAACAGATTTCTAGCATCCGGCCCCCATGAGCCTAACGTTTATTACATTTATTTATTACCTAACTGCAAAATATGAAACATTCGCGTTGGTTTATTATTCATAGCAGTTTAACTAATCTGCCTGCTTGCAACAGTAGTGTTTACAGCTATTGCAATCAGCTCAGCGAATTATGTCGAATAAGCATATTTTTTTTATTATTTCGTCATGGTGCATATTTAGTAACAAATAGAGACATTTACGATAGGTCTTGATGTATAAACGGACACATTTTGCATTGACAAAACGTCCGGTTATTTGCTTATGCAACAAACATTAAAGCTAAGACAATTTGTCATTGATTATTATAGTGTTTTATTTAATTTTATTTGGGAAATCAACAGCGTGTTAACTTGCGATGTATAACAAAATACAGGAGTTAAATATATTTCCTCTAATATGCACAAAGTATAAGTAGACACCAGACACAAATTTTGGTTAATAACAGAACGTTCATAACAGTAAGTTGTATTTAAATTACATGTCATAGGTAATAAGCTAATTCCTTAAATACATTTTCTTTCTACACGACCTTACTTACGTTATACCTAGGATAACGTGCTTGTCCATCTTTGAAATGAAAAATGACAACTTTAAAATAACAACTTTTTGAGCTTTGAGAAGGTAGAGATTTTAAATTAAAATTTGCTGATTCACTTTTTTTTTATGTAACTCGACATGGACCCCAAAGGTTGACTGGAAGAATTCACTCCTAGTGATAAGTCCGCCTTTGTGCAATTTTGTTGTGGTTTCGAATTGTTTTGGTAATTGTACTTGTTTTATATTGCACAATAAAGAATTTATTCATTCATTCATTCATGGATGGCTAATACCACTCCGACCGTCATTATATTAACCGAAGGAATAAGGAGCCATTCCAGAGCATTACCTTTATGGGCCGGCTACATTAGGACAATTCTTAATATCTGTTTCGACCACCTTTTTATCCAATGCGATGGTACAAAACCGGCGGGCTTCTATATTCTAGGGGAAGGGGACCAACTACAGCTTTATATGGATTCGGAAAGATAGAGCAGATTCATGATGAAATGCACTTATCCAACTCAGAAAGAGAAAGAAAGTGTGTTTTTTAATCCATGACCTCTGGTATGGGTCACGGCATGGCGCATGGCAAGTCCGACCCGTGACGAGCCGCGAGAGTCCATCGATGCACAACATGCTCCGTAAATACACTAGAACGCACGTGGTTGGAGGACATCGCCCACTCGACAGTTCGCTGCCTTCCTGCGGCGCACGAGGGGTCTATATTTAGTGACGACAATACGGCGAGGCGAGCATTGCGCTGGCGCAAGGTACGAGACGGTGTGGGTGACCGTCTGCGCTGTAAGTAACAAACATTCGTTCATATCGGGCAGCCACTTGTCCGGCGACACGCGGGGGGAGGGGGGGGGGGGGAGGACCTGCGCACGCGCCGGTCGCGTGTCGCGCGGACTCCGGCCTTGCCTTCCCCCCTCCGCGCCGCACCGCCCGCTGCCCTACATGCACTGCAATACAGGTCTCCCACTCGATGCACTTTAAGTCAATGGAAGTCTTCTTCCTCCATTTACTATATATTTATAAACACATACATTCTATAATTATTTTTATTTCTATAATTTGTATTAAATTATTTTATGAAAAGATAGATTACTTCAATTGAGAAGGGAAAGTTAGTTAAGTTAGTATGGACATTAAATGTAGAGCATATTTTTATTGACTGGTAAAGCAGTTGGGAAAACTGCTCATTGCGGAGCCCGGAGACCGTCGTGCCAGAGCGTTCCTTTCTCAAAACATAATATTGGCCATTCAGCCGTGGAACGCTGCTTCGGTCATTGGGACAATGCCAATAGTCCCAGTGGAGGATCTATTTATCTTATTTTAATTATTAAGGTGGCCCATCCCGCTCATCTCCCCATACAAACGGTGAAAGAAGATCACGCCCATATTTCTTGTCAGGGATGCCAAGTTTTGCTCAAAATAGCTTTATTTGATCAAACTAGATGTCTGATGACCGTTGGCATTGTAAAATTGTGTTTAGTTTCTAAGTCTAAGGACCTTATGTCCGAAAGTTCGAATTTTTCGCGCGTTTTATACAATAACTTTGGAGGTGGATTACGCAATGATAAAGTAGGAACATCTTAAAAAGATTAGTCATCAGACATAGCTTATTTAATCAAGATTTATAATCTATTTGTTTTTTGTTAGATTTTTGACTATAGCGGTCGTGGTTTACTTTTAGCTATAAGTCATTTTGTAATTAAGATGTTCGTAAATCTTATCAAATCATACACTATGGACATTGTCTTTTTTGTGGACATGTTGCATCTTCCTCATCACGGAGCCTGTCTTTTTTTGTTAAACAGAGAAGGTCCCAGAGCGCAACAGCAAGGTTTTGTACCGTGCTCGCGAATGAGTTCGTCCCGCCGGGTTGGGCCACCTTAAGGTTCATGAGATACAGCCCTGTGACAGACGGACGGACGGACGGACGGACGGACGGACGGACGGACGGATGCACGGACGGACAGCAGATGCATAGTAACAGGGTTCCATTTTCACCCTTTGGGTATGAAAACCTAAAAACTATAAGAAATAGCGAAAAACCCTCAAAGGAGTCATGAGGCCGATTTTGATAAAAACTAAAACTGCATGATAATGGTTTATTAAAAATCAACACTTTCCCATAGTTTTCCTCATAACATTACTTCACAGGTGAGTTCCTTATAAGTGACACTATTGACTGGTACAATAATACAGTATGCTTTATTTTTTTCAAAATCAACGAGTTCGATTCCCGGCTAGGAAAACGATTTTTATAAAAATCTAATAATGCAGTTTTAGTTTTTAGGGTTCCGTACCCAAAGGGTGAAAACGGACCTCTATTACTAAGCCTCCGCTGTCCGTCCGTCCGTCCGTCCGTCCGTCCGTCCGTCTGTCTTAGGGCTGGATCTCATGAACCGTAATAGGTAGGCAGCTGAATTTTTTACAGAGTGTGTATTTATTTTGCCGCTATAACAACAAATAGGTGAGAAACAAACTGAATTTCGGAGAGGTGCACCGACAACAGACGTCGAGGAAAACACAGTCAGCGTGTTTTGCACTTCACACGAAATTCGGACCGCAGCTAATCCTCAAGAAAATGTACGAGTGTTGCCATGGGCGCTGCAGAGAAGTGAAGCAAAGCGGCGGGTAGCCAGTAACGTGCCTACCTCCGTCGCGACAGGCACGTTCTCCTGAAGATGGAGCCCATGTGAGGCTCCGAAACGTCGAGCAGCACGTCCTGCTCCTCACACGCGCGGTAAGCCGTCAAACTAAATATTGTTAACAAATAGGTAAAATAAAAAAATAATAAAAGTTCAAGGGGGGCCCAATACAAAAAACGTGATTTTTTTTAGTGTTGATGGTACGGAACCCTTCTTGTGCGAGTCCAACTCGCACTTGGCCGGTTTTTATCAAAATCGGCCTCATAACTCCTTTGAGTGTTTTTCGCTATTTCGTATAGTTTCGAATTGGGCCATGAAGGCCCACTTGAACGATTTATCTGTATATTTGCAGGTAAGCAACATACTGTGGGACACGCAGCCGTCGCGGGGCGATTCCACTGATTAACGACTGTTGTGTCCAACTTATATTTATTTATACTTTGTATCGCAGCATCGGCAGAGGTGGAGCGGTGCAATCTCGGATGAGTCAATGTCGCACGATACGTCTGGTCCTGTTGACGCAACATCTAAAGGACAATTCCCATTTGAAAAGCGGAGCTAAAAATTAAGTAAACTGTTCCCGAAAATGCCGAAACTGTTGTAAATTCAAATTAATATGGGGATTTATGGTGTGATTGTTTCATTGCAGGAAAATTGCATAAAAATGTTTGCTTCCAACTGCGCCAAACGAACCGCAATTACGCTCGCATCAAGCTGTTTTTATTTGCTTTGTTGACATGTTTAATATACAAAGAGTATTTTAAACCTGTCATATAATATTGCTTTCTTTACATGAATTGAAATAATATTGCTTTCTTTACTTAAATTGAAAGTATTTACATAATCACAGATTTCTTAGTAAAGCCTGGTAAAGTAAAAAAATTAAAGAGAATTTTGTCTTTTGTCACTCTTACGGGGCAGACAAAATACATTAGACCAGAAGAGGTTTTTAAAAAAAAATAATCAATAGTTTCCCGTCTTCAGGGAAACTGAAATATATCAAATATAATATGATTAAATATATACAAACGAACTACGCTTGTTTCATAGAGGAATATTCAATTTGACACTGCTTTATTCGCTCATACAAGAATGGACAATGGCAACCAATAGAGTTTCTTTCCGGATTACATCGTCGATGCATTGCACTACCCAAATTGCTGGCGTCAAAGGGACGAGTTTTTTTAGCATTGAGCTCTGCCTTAAATATTTTGAATACCGTGAAGAGAGTTCCGATGCTTGCTGTTATGAGGCACATATATAAGTATCCACACGAGCACCCCAGATACGACGGAACTAGCCAACTACTCGCGCCATACAAATGCACACAAATGTAATTATATGTAGTGAAACGCCTCAGCAAGTCCAAATAGAACTCCAGACTGATAATGGATTGTTAATATTTTTTGATTCCATCATTTATATAAATAATGATATTAATAAAAAAGTCGATTTTTCACATTAGAAATATGTAAATAATATTATTTATAAATAAAAGCAAGAACAGGATATATGCATAAACAAATAAATCCATTTCTTTTAACATAGATTTCTATATTTAGTCAAAATAGTTCGAAAATGAACACCATTTCCGCAATGTATTTTTTATAGAAAAAGGAAACATACATTAACGATAATAGGTTGATTCCTAGACAAAGAATCATATATTGTAAGAAAGACACTTCTAATCGTCAGACTTAGTTAGTTAACTAGAGGTGCCTCGTCTAATTTGCGATTTGGCTAAGCAGTCTATGGTAATTTGCCATACAGTGCTAAACAATTTATATCAAACTTGACAGAAGTTGCTTTAACAAAATGGCCGCTATAACTTTTCAAATTTCGAGCGTCCCTATTGAAAAGGCCGCCGCCGCCGCGCCGCCGCGCCCGCTGCTATAGGCAATGTCGTGAGTATAGGCATGTCTAGCTTAATCCAATTTTTGTGAGTGCACCAGACACGCGTATCGGGGGTGTGGGAGGTGGGGTAGGTGGTATACTATGGTAGCGCCTAGTAACCCCACATTCTGTATCGGGTTACGTGTATTGCGGATCCAACGAGTGGTTATGTCGCATGCGACTGCGCGACATGTGCGACCGGTGCAGTGGCATACTAGGACTGGTTTCTTACTTTGTACAATTGTTCCTTTTAAAATTTCTCAATACGCTAGTTGCACGTTTGATAGTTGTGTGTGTATAGTCACAGAATAAGTAAGAGTACGTAAAGTGACGTTCCCCACCATAATGCGTTTGATTCGGAATTTTGAATATCTACATTACTAGTTATAGTTTTTAAGTAGATTTTACATCGAACATCCAAACATATCTACCCGTACAGTTGCAAAATATGTAATCGGAAAACCGTTTTGTCGATTCATTCGATTTTTGTGTGTCCGAAAAAGGTAATAAGAATAAATAAAACGTAAAGAAAAAAGGGGCCACGAAAATCATAGCGGCCGGCCAGGTGCTTCTTCACACCATGTTTGAAGGACTTCAGATTGAAAATACCTCGACAGAGAGTAGATTTTTTAGTTTACCGATCCTACAGATAAATGATCCAGAGGATCGGTTGGTCCTTATTTCGGGCTAAGCTAAGCTAAAATGGCAGTGGGCTGGTCATGTCAGCCGAAGAGACGACGACCGTTGGAGTAACCGAGTCCTACACTGGCGGCCGTGGACAGGCAAACGGAGTGTGGGAAGACCAACCGGCAGGTGGGAAGACGACATCAAGTGCGTCGGCGGAAAGCAGTGGTTCCGTACCGCTGAGGGCCGGGAGGACTGGAGAAGGATTGGAGAGGCGTATGTCCAGCAGTGGACGCAAACACGCTGACTGACTGACTTATTTCGGGAATGTCGACAGTAAACGGGTGCATTTCCTGCCTGTTCCGCGTTGAGCGAGTTATTTTACACCGAGTTTGTATGACATATTATAATCCGTTGTAACGATATGAACATAATGTATTGCATTATATTATGTTTATTATCGTGAAGCGCAGTTGAAAGACCTCGATGGTGCTGGAATGACCCTCCTCATGACCTACCTCACGCTGTGTCTTCCCCCCCCTCCCCCGCCCATCACGCGGGGACTTTTATGACGTCACACGGAATTGGCTGCGTTTTTTTTTTGGAAAATTATTTTTTAATTTTAGGAGGACTGCTCCACGTGCCTCCAACAAAGGTCAATATGGAAACACACTGCATTGTTAATGTGTGGTGACTTAGAGATCAAAAAGTTAATATGATCAAAAATCATCCTAAATCATGCTAGCACATGAGTAGTTTTGAGCCCTTTCCAACCTCTCATTGCACTTTCAGCTAGGCGCCCGACAACGCCCATGGTCTTTCGAAATATTTCAATGACTGCGAAAATCATACCTGCGAGCCTTAAGGCGGCCCATCCCGC
This sequence comes from Incurvaria masculella, assembly GCA_946894095.1. Taxonomy (NCBI): domain Eukaryota; kingdom Metazoa; phylum Arthropoda; class Insecta; order Lepidoptera; family Incurvariidae; genus Incurvaria; species Incurvaria masculella. Next base: position 1,150,948 of record OX335650.1, on the reverse strand, counting down.
TCATCTCCCCATGCAAAAGGGGAAAGAAGATCACGCCTATATTTCTTGTCAGAGATCCAAAATTTTGCTCAAAATAGCTTTTTTTGATTGAACTAGATGTCTGATGACCATTGGCATTGTAAAATTGTGTTTGGTTTCCAAGTTATAACGTCCGAAAGTTCGGATTTTTCGCGCGTTTTATACAATAACTTTGGAGGTGGATTACGCAATGATAAAGTAAGAACATCTTAAAAATATTAGTCATCAGACATAGCTTATTTAAGCAAGATTTAGAATCTATTTGGTTTTTGTTAGATTTTTGGCTACAGCGGTCGTGGTTTACTTTTAGCTATAAGTCGTTTTGAAATCAAAATTTTCGTAAATCTTACCAAATCATACACTATGCACATTGTCTTTTTTGTGGACAGGTTGCATCTTCCTCATCACGGAGCCTGTCTTATTCTTAGAAACAGAAAAGGTCCCAGAGCGCAACAGCACGGTTTTGTACCGTGCCCGCAAATGAGTTGAGGCCGCCGGGTTGGGCCACCTTAAGGTCGGCCCGTAAGCATCAGAAAATTTCGCCTCCTATAGAAACGTAGTTTACTAATAATTTTAAAACCACTGTTCCAACTTACTTGACATTTGGTATCTAATATTAGGCGAAAAATATTTGTGTCTGGATGTCTTTGTTTTTTCGGTAAATGTATTCTGGTTCAAACCACAGAGAAAACAAAATTCTTTTGAAGATTTTCTTGTTGCTTTCATTTCATATGGTTTCAATTTAAAAAAAAAAAGCGTGCACACACAGATATTTGTTACCTGATATTAGATATTAAATATTAATTTAATTAAAATAGCGGTTTCCAAATGATTAATAAACTACTTTTATATGGGGAGCATAGCTTATGGGCCATTCTTAAGCGTTCCACCTAGTAAGGGAATGGGACCTACAATTATACATGAATTCCGAACCAAAGAATAGCTCGTATTCGTGACGAAATGCACTTATAATCTCAGTAAGAGAAATAAAAGTGATGCAAAAACGGGGCGAGAATTTGAACTCAGACCTCTGGAATGGAAGGCAAGCCGGCAAGGCCGCTACACATGCATCCATACTAATATTATAAATGCAAGAGAAACTCTCTCTGTCCGCCAGTTACGTTTCAACTCCGAAACCGCTGAACCGATTTTGATGAATTTTGGGTATACAGATAGTCTGGACGTTGAAGAAGGACATGGGCTACCTATTGTTACGAAAATAAAACTCGTAGGAGGTGAAATATGACAAAAACATTGTTTAGGAATCTTCTATAATATCCAGAAAATAATTCAGCCCGACATCAGTCCATAACGACATTGACCCGAGCAGAACCGGGTACCTCAGTTCGTATTATATAAAGAAGCAACGAAAACGCCTTGAGACATCACGATTATCAATATAAAGACAAAAGTTAATGACGTCATTACGAGAAACAATAAAAGTCTACAATAACATATGACAAGATAAGAAAAATGTGTATTTTTTCTGGACGAGGTTTTTTATGAAGTGAATTTTATTTCCGCCTTCAACAGTAGGTATGAAATAGCAGCAACGTTCGATCGTTTACTCAATCAGTGGAGTCCCTTTTTAGGGTTCCGTACCCAAAGGGTGAAAACGGAACCCTATTACTAAGCCTCCGCCGTCCGTCCGTCCGTCCGTCCGTCCGTCCGTCACAGGTCTATATCTCATGAACTGTAACTGGTAGGAAGCTGAAATTTTCACAGTTTTCGTATTTATTTTGCCGCTATAAGAACAAATAGCTAACATTATAAAATAATAAAAAATAAAGGGGGGCCCCTTAATAAATACTTGTTTTTTTTTTTGTAAATCTCGTACGATGGTACGGAACCCTTCGTGTGCGAGTCCGACTCGCACTTGGCCGGTTTTTGAAGTCAATTCAAGGTCTTATCAAAACCAATCATACATTTCACTTGTTTTTAAATGTTATCAAAAACTTAAGTAAAATTACTCGCCTTTTTTTGGTTTAGTAGGATACAAGGGGCTAACTTTGAACCAGTCAAAACATTAAATATTCTTTATCTACTTTAACTTAAAGAGTGTGGCATCTAACTGAATGCTGGATTTTATTAACTCATAGGCGTGCAGTTAGCTATAAATTGTTAAATTTTTGTTTGTTTGTTTAACGTCAAACAATATCAAGTGCCATTGTAGTTCATGCAAGCAACTATTTCAGGTTAATTTATTAATTTATGTATATTAAGGTAAGCCAACAGAACGTGCAAACAATATTTATTTATAGACTTATTAAAATAAATAAAAATGTGTAGGCTGCACATTCAAGTTACAGGCAATCAAAATTTATATCGTGTTTTATTTATATAGTACTAGAGCCCGTCCCGGCTTTGCACGGGCATAATGTCATTTAAAAAAATATTATTTTGACACAATGATACACAAATAAACCATTTTTACGTAGAGTTCCTACATTGAGATATTTGAAATAAAAAAACTTAGATATTATTATTACATGATTATTAGATAGTAGAGAAATAATAAATTCAAAGTGCTATAGGGAGAACCGCGGCCTCCGAGGCACGCTAAAATATAAAAAAATATTTTTTTACGACATCACATTGGAAACCTCAAAAATAACAGTATATCTCCAATATTTAATGGATGTTATTATACATATAAACCTCCCTTAGAATCACTCTATCTATTAAAAAAAACCGCATCAAAATCCGTTGCGTAGTTTTAAAGATTTAAGCGTACATAGGGATATAGTGATATAGGGACAAAGAAAGCGACTTTGTTTTATACTATGTAGTGATGATGATACACTAAATTGGTGGAACACTATTTGCCTAGCAACTAACGCGGTTTAAACAATGATTCCTTCAGGTCATATGCAACTTGAAGAATAACGGTTGATGTTTTGTTAAAGTTGTTATAAATAACGTCCTTGTGCATAGAATTAGTCGACACTGAGCACAACTACACATAATAAATAAGTATAAGAATTGTTTTTTTACTTTCTTGATTACACTTTATCTTTCCATTCTTAGATTAATATGTTCTTGCGGGGTTCATATTGTCTTCGCCAACAAGGCGTGTTCGTCTCGTGTCAAGAAACGAGATGTGTCGGATTACACCAAAATTGGCTCTACATGACACCGGGTTCATTGCCAACTGTATTGATTTCACACTAATTAATTCGTCGCACCCGGGACGTACAGGCGTATCTTATTTTTATTAAATTTGCAGTAGAGTTGAAAAACCGGCCAAGTGCGAGTCGGACTCGCACACGAAGGGTTCCGTACCATCAACACCAAAAAAAGATTTTTTTTTTTGTATGGGACCTTTATTTTTTTATTTTACCTATTTGGTGTTTTAACGGCAAAATAAATACACACTCCGTAAAAATTTCAGCTGCCTACCTATTACGGTTCATGAGATACAGCCCTGTGACAGACGGACAGACGGACGGACGGACGGACTGACGGACGGACGGACGGACAGCGGAGGCTTAGTAATAGGGTTCCGTTTTCACCCTTTGGGTACGGAACCCTAAAAATCATGTTTTTTGTATGGGACCTTTATTTTTTTATTATTTTTTGATTTTTCCTATTTGTTGTTTTAGCGGCAAAATAAATACACACTCCGTAAACATTTTAGCTGCCTACCTATTACGGTTCATGAGATACAGCCCTCTGACAGACGGACGGACGGACGGACGGACGGACAGCGGAGGCTTAGTAATAGGGTTCCGTTTTCACCATTTGGGTACGGAACCCTAAAAAGTGATACGAGTAATTTCTCTGTTTTCTTTCATAATTTAGTGATATACTTCAAATGATGCTGTAAAAAATAATTAAATAAAGCAAAGAGCAAATAAATTATTATATATATTCTATATATCTATATAAAAGCTATAATTGTGAGATAGGCCTGTATGTCCCGAGTGCGACGAGTTGTATGAAACGAACACTCGGAGACACCATGCGATATCAGAGTGGTCAGTCTGAGTTCTCACCTAAATTGGCGTTTACGGCAAACCGATCGACTGGCGTTTTCTCCAAACTACATACAAGTTTTTACTAGATATTCTGTGGTTTTACTTCTTCAAGCTGCCAAAGTCAAACGCGGACTTCCGATTTGTATGAAAACGCGGAGTGGACGTAAACCGCAACGTCGACGTATTTACGGCAACGTTGAGTAAGCTGTCAAATCAAGCTCGGACTCGCAAATGTTAGTTCGCTTAACGCCCGCTGCGCGCGCTCTTCAATCTCCATACAGTTGAAAACGCCATTCGATCGGTTTGCCGTAACGCCAATTTAGGTGACAACTTAGACTACCGGCTCTGGACAAGTGAAACGTTGACTGTGACTTTCTTGTAATGAGTAAAAATAACACTTAAAGATAATGTAAGTGATTATTGTCATGACAAAGGCTACCTTAGTAAGAAATCATGCAAAAAGAGATTAATTATGTCCTGTCTTTAGTTAAAATGCCATGCAAGCCGCCAAAATCAGAGATTATGTTCATGACTAGCTGAGGTACTCGGCTCCGCTCGGTTCAATGTTGTTTCTGATTGATGTCTAGATGAACCTAAAATTGTATGTTAGACGAGTTCTCCATAAAAACTTTCATTTCCTTTTTCACCCCTTTTGAGGGGGATTTCGCCACAAAAGCTAAGTCCTTTCCCAAAATACAGACTCTCTCATAGCGAATTTCATCAAAATTGGTTTAGCGGTTTCGGTGTTTAAACGTAACAGAAAGACCGAGTTACTTTCATATTTATAATATTAGTAAGGAGGTTTTCTAATACGCAGGTTGCACAAATATTTTGAAGATCTTGAGATAGAGGTTTAAAGAAATGTGAGAAATTAAATTAAATTTCTCTAATTTCATGATAAGCTTTCAGAATAAGTGAGCAATAGAGACTAGCATTAAAATCGTTAAGGCCAGTGCAATGCATTCAATTTGTTTTTATGCAACCTGACATGGATGGCTAATATCACACAACTACCGTTATGATATTAGCCCAATACATCACATTCCCGAAGGAATTAGGTGCCATGCCGGGACCTTCCCTTCATGAGCGCGGCTACATTGATCTGGATGGAAAACACGCACAATTTTTCATTGCCGCTCCGAACATATTTTCATCCAATGCGATGGTACCAACCCAGTCCCTAAACCTAGTAGGGGAAGGGGGCCTACAGTTTTACATGGATTCCGAACCATGGAGCAGCTCGCATTCGTGACGCATGTCTTAAATGGGATGCATAAGGTTAAAGTACCCACGATTCACTGAGTTCGAGCATACCGGTGTAGATGGGGAAAATGGTAGCTGGAAGACTGTCCGCCGCTGACTGCAGCAAGCTGTGTCGAGCTGTGTCGAGCCGTGTCTTGCCGTGCACTCGCGAACGATCGCCTACAGACACTCCCGCGCACGCCACGTCAGCTCGTCACAGCCCGGAGCGCGACTCGTGAAGGCGTCTCGGCGCTCGTCCCGCGCTATACATATGCGATCTGTGCGCCCCACTCCGGCGCTGCAGTCCCCTCCGCCGCCCGCCGCCCGCACCGGGGCAGACTTCCTAGTCTAGGACTTTGTTGGCGCTGTCATATGTTACTCCCAGGCATTGAGATGACGAAAACATGATTTAGTCATAGCACCCATGAAAGGCTACTGGAGCGGAGCTGTGCGGTCATACGGTTGCAGGCCGCCCTACTTTAATAGTATGCAATAAAAATATTACCGTTTGAATTATACATTATTTTTACTGGATCGCTCAAAAAAATATTTCAAAGGGGAGACATTATTTCTAAAGTTTTCGTTTCACGGTACAAATTTGACAAATCAGCTTTGAAATAAAAAATGTAATAAAAAATACATAAAGTCGAACATAGAACCTCCTCCATTTGTGAAGTCGGTTAAAGCAAGAATAAACGAAAGTGCAACTGTACAACATTAATATGCAATCGGTAAATCATTAAATACTCGTTTTTTTTTTGCCTTTGCGTCAAACGCATTAAATTACTATTTTCGTAGGAAATTTTCTTGATATTTGTTGAAAGGCATTTTAATTTTCAACTTTTCTGTTTGATTTCAGGAGACTTGTAAGGTGTTGATTTAATAATATTCCTACCATATACATATACAATAACCAAGGATTTCGAAACACAATTTCTCTAGGTATATTGGAGTACAAACTCCATCCTAGTTGCCTCAGATTTTTTCTACCAACCGATGACGAAAATTTTTAAAATTTTACATTATGTTTAGCAACTGATAATCCATAAATATGGTACACATCATTGTCATATTTATGGGGCAACACGGACAAACTTCTTTTAATATGAGTTCTAAATAAACTAAGAAAAGTAAGTCTCGTTATTTTTTCTGTGGAGAATTGGCGTGTGAATATACCGTCAAAAACGCCGTAGCACTCGCTACGAGACACCGTCCCTTGCGTAGCACCAGCTACACGCGCTAGGAACCTTAGCAACATTGTGTTGCTAGGTTGCTACCGCCAATCGTCCAATTCAATCAGATAAGGTGTCGTGGAAATTCTCCAGTGACTGAACGCCAAAGAAATGTATTTACCTTTCATACCCAAGTGTACTTGAAGTACAGGGTGATCATACAACCTCTCTCTCTCTATGTTACAAATAAGGGCGTCGCCAGCTAATGTGCCAGTGCAAATTTATTTATACTTTAAATTCATTTATTCGAATTTATAGAGAAGACATCTTTTCGCCCCATGGCCAGCCCCCTAGCAATGTACGAGGTAAGTAGAAGTGTACTAATTACCACATACAATCTGCTCGGAGTGTCTAGCCGACATAGCAACACCAGATAAGATGTTGTTGTCCACAACCTTTTGCCCCAGTTATTCAAATACACAGTATTCAAGTTTGCTATGATTAGACGCCCCTATAAATCGTAAATAGATAATTTGAAGTCAAATAATTATCCCCACATTACGAAGATAGTAAAAATGGCCCACTCTTTATGGCTCCACAGGATTTTTTCTCAAGGAATGTGACATGTATGTATGTATAATCTACCGTGAAGCAAGGACATATTAATTAAAGAAACATCCCTGTAAAAACAACTTATTTACGAATATACTGCAAGGCTGGACCTGAACCAGCAAAACATACCATTCGCGGGTATTGCGTCTAACCAATTTCGCCACCTCCTGTATACTCATAATTTGGAATTTTCCTACAGTCCCTCTTCCCGTAATTAATGCCTCCAACTAACACAGTATTTAATATTATACCTATATACATTTATTTAATGCCATACCTGCGTATAGCGAAAAATTCTTTCTCTGCTTAACCTCGGAAATTATGCTTATGCGACCAATAAAGAATCCTTTTCCCAAGTTTGGCACCAATACTTCGATGATATTCTGAAAAAGGTATACTAGGAATTTCCAAAAATCCCACATCCGATTAAAATCATTCCTACAAAGACAATCTTTTGATACTAAAATTACCCACTATGATGTGTTTTTTGGGCTAAGATCGTAAGAGTAAGGGTGGTATTACTCATCCACAAATCAAAGTTTTGGAATGGCAATTAGAAAAAAATCATTTACATTTTATTTTTTATTTTTTTTATTTATTTATTTGTCATTATCAGACACAGGGTCCATTTTAACATATGCTGCAAAATTACAGGTAATATTATTAAAAATAAACGGTATTCCCTCTTCTCCGTGAATGAGTACCTAACATGATATGTTCCCATTCACGGAAGATCGGGTTGTAACACCATTGTACCAGTCCCTCTATTATTGTATTCTCACACGTGTACAGACGTTGCATAAAACTAAACACTCTGTTTCGCATAATGGCACAAAAATCCGATACCCGACTCTCGGCAAACATGGTTGACGCACTACAGTATCGCGGCAAACGCATTATTTGCCTAAATACATTGTTATATTGAATTCTTATGCCATTATACGATTTTTTCGTGCTGTTCGTCCATAAGTGACACGTGTAGAGGGACTGACAAAATGCCTCAAACAATGTCACCTTAGAAGTCGTTTGTTTTATAATTTTTATTTTAGGGTTGGCCATGCAATTAAAACATTCGTTGTTGTTCAGCTAAACTTTATCGGACCAGCGAGGCGGTGATAAACGTTTCTCACGTATATTTTTCACTCGTAGCGCTGCACTAGCTCGACATTTCGATATCGATATTTTCATGTCTTGCAAGCGACTCAGCCCTGGTGCCACATTCTCACAGGGTCATGTTTTGGTGCGTCCAGCTTCCGGATGTGCGGTCGCCCGCCGCCCCGCGCCGCGTCGGCGGCTGCCCGGCGATTGCCTAAAATAACTGAGAGTATTGAGTTGTAAATAAGATAAGACATAGATTTGTTAACGCTATCGGCGTAGTGGGGTGACGGCCCGACCCGGGGACGCGTGCTGTGACAAACTGCCAACGGCTAAAGGCCACGTTACGGGCGTGCGAAGGATTCTCTGAAATTTCATTTACACTTGATTCTTTGCGGCCCGCGCGGAATCCAGCTTTTATCCAAACATCGATACGGACATTAATATTGGTTTATTTTTAACATTTTTGAAACGGTGATACGAAACCTTAACGATCTTTCGAAAATTGAAAATTTCTTTTAGCAGCCAATAATTATAAAATTTTGGGATTGTCTGAATAAATATTACGGCACAAATAAAAGTACTTACCAGTTTGGGATATCTAAAACCTTCACATGTTAAAAGAACAATTGTTTCTACATAATTTAAAGCCCTGAAAACTAATATGAATAAATAACATTCACTGAAACTATGATAGATTGATACCTCTTGATGAATGGATGGCATTGAAAATTAGATTGCTGTTAAACCTGTAGGGGGACCTACCTGGTTACTTTTACCAATTTAGGATCTAATTCTACGAAATAACTTCCGCTCGAAAAGGTCGAAGCAGCAATCAAACAATTTCGTGGTAAGTCAAATAAAATTAAGGTTTCGGCATGGTACCTGGTTCCTTCCGGAACTGCTGCGATTGAGGTGTGATCAATGTTCAGTTGGACGAAAAAATTCTAACCCCTTAATTAGAATAAGTGTGTAAACACGTTTTGGTGGGCAGCGACTGAACTTGTTTACGCGCTTAAGGTTGGAGGGTTATCTGGGCGGGCGGGTGTTAGCATCGGCCGTGGGCGGGCGGGGAGGGGTGGGGGGGAGGGCGGCGCGGCGCAGGCGCACGAGACGCGCGCGTGTCGCGTCACGCTCGCTGCCTTCACCGGCGGAACGAACGCTCGAGGCGGTTGTTATTGGCTTCTGCAACATTATTATGTCCTAAATTATTACTTGTCATTATTATGTATCGAAAATGACGATGTCATTGCAGTTGTCAATAGTTTGCTATCCACCTGTGTAATATATGACGTTCTTTGTGAGTAGTAGTTATCCATCAACCATTGTAAAGTAGTTTGTAAGCATCAAAGAAAGAAAACACACCCGGCGAAGTTTCTTGTCGGTTCAACGCCAGCGATAAGCTATTGTGCGTAAGGAACTAAATAATTTAAAATTTGAACTTACTGTAACTCTTTAAACATGCATTCATTCATTACATTTCTACATCGAACTGTTACCTAAAAGGCGTCCGATGCCGCCCATGGGCTTTCGAAATAAGTCAGAAAGTAAGAAAATTATTCCGGCCGGGAAGGTGCCTTCACATAATATTTTAAGGCTGTACTTTTAATGGATCCGGAGGCAACATTAGCTCGTTTTGCGTTTAACGACTTTACATCCAGATTGATACTTCTTAAAGGCTGTTCCGACCCATATAAAGTTGTTTGCACACATAACGCAAAAAGTATTGCACTTTAAGCCACGAATTAATTATTAAAGTTTAATATAGTCATATTACTGGCAGCGAAAACAATTTCACAATTTCAGGATGATTGGTTTTGTTACAATTTATTTAAATACGATTTTTATTTAACAGCGCCATCTAACGGTGTAAAACTTCTAATCGGCGATTACAACGAAACCATTAAACCTGAAATTGTGAATATGTTTTCGCTGCAACTACTATGGCTATATTTAATATTTTTGACGAATTCGTGCCTTAAAGTTCAATACTATTTGCGTGCTGTGTAAAAAAAACATTGTATGGGTCGGAACATCCTTGCTCCCACTCTTTTTAAAGCGTACTGCCAACCGATGTACACAAGCCAGCTGTGGATTAATTACACTCAACGGGCTTACAACACAGTGCGTGTGCAATATAATATAATAATGCGTTCAGATTCCTACTCGGTCTACCCAAATTCTGTAGCGCCTCTGGAATGTTTACCGAGTCAAAGGTAGACGGAGGCTTTGAGGCAATACTTCGTAAGCGAGTTGCCTCATTCAGGAACTGCATTTTCATGTCGAACAACTGTACTATAATTGCCGCCTTGGAAAGTGGACTCAGAAAAATATTTGAGTATTGGTCTGGTGTCCTTCGTTACATCCAACTTATGTGAATATGATATCTGTATTTCAATGTGTTTGTTTGTTTTCATTTTTGTAGTTAGTTTTCATAAAATGTTTGTTACTCTTTGTAGTTTTGTTAACATATGGAAAATATGGACTTTGTCTGAAATAAATATTTGTAGTATTATTATTAAATATGTATTTTTAATATTCTTTGTAGTTTTGTTAACATATGGAAAATTTGGACTTTGTCTAAAATAAATATTTGTATTATTATCATTATGTATTTTTAAAGATCAACCCGACGACGCCCATACGCGAACACTATGCCGGGGGCCAGATGGTTCTTTACACCATGATTAAAAAAGATTCTATAAATAGAGAATTAGCAGGATCATTTCTTTCTAACTCGAGGAGTTTACATTCCCTACTTTAGTGCGTCGAGCGATGGTAGAAAGGGGACTGCGTAGGGATGGCGTTATGAAACTTCGAAGACCATTCTCCATGGTATAAACGATAGTATAGTACGGTATAAACAAAGAGACCCTACATCCCCCAGATCCCCACGTAGTCGGAGGTTCTCTAAATTATGGGATACCTCGAGGTCGACGACACGCCCGGAACGCCGCCGTATGGATCCCAAGAAGTCACAATGTTAATTAGCAGATATGTTCCAGAGATGTGAACAATACTTTACGCAACACCTTATCTGCGCCTTGTTTTCAACTAAACTCTTCTCTGGATATGGAATGAATCAGAGTAAATGATATTTTAGTTTGATTGAAAATATCCGTTGCCATATGCAGCAATGTCATGTATTTAGTGAAGCAGATGTGCTATTATGTTTTCGGAAAACCAAGTTAAAATGAGAGACACCGGTGGGTCGGGTAGTGGCCATGTTGATAAAAAATGTCATGAACATTTTTTCTAAGGCGTATACGGAGCGCTTTTTTTAATATGGATACTATTGCAAGTGTATGAAACACATACTATTGTAAAGTCCTGAACTATGGGAATACATTTAATCGAAATTACACGAAATAAAAATTGAGCTGCGATTGTTTTTTTTTTTTAGAAAAACCTTAATTTTGTCCCCAGTATCTCCCCTGCACGTTAAAAGAACATTCTGTTTTATTCGTTAAGGTGGGCTATTCCGCTCAACTCCCCATGCAGACCGTTGGCATTGTATAATTGTGTTTGGTTTCTAAGTTATAAGGTCCGAAATTTCGAATTTTTCGCGCGTTTTATACAATAACTTTGGAGGTGGATTACGCAATGATAAAGTATTTGTATTTGTATTTGTATATATAAATCAGCCTTTGGAACACATAAGGAGAACTTGGAGTCGTCAAAATCTATTCCATGGAAAAAATCTAAGTTTCAAGTTAAAAGTTAATAACTAGGTATATACAGTTATAACCTAACACTTAATATTAATACATGCAGTTTAAGATCTTGCTTTAATTAAGGTTTATAAATTAGTAACTAAATAGTTCATCAAAAAAGTAATAATTGTCCGAATACAGATAAAATGATACATACAGGGCATCAATAGAATTGTCAGGATACAAAATGAGATTTAAAATACAGAGCTTTAATATTATTGTCAGAAATTAACATAAAATATGAAATATTGATATGAAATATTTAATATAAAATATGAAATATATAAAGATTAGTCATCAGACATAGCTTATTTAATCAAGATTTATAATCTATTTGGTGGTTTACTTTTAGCTATAAGTCGTTTTGTAATTAAAATTATCGTAAATCTTACCGAATCATACACTATGCACATTGTCTTTTTTGTGGACATGTTGCATCTTCCTCATCACAGAGCCTGTCTGTTTCTTTGAAACAGAGAAGATCGCAGAGCGCAACAGCACGGTTTTGTACCGTGCCCGCGAATGAGTTAGTCCAGCCGGGTTGGGCCACCTTAACAGAAAAAGATGCATAGTAATTAATAGAATGGCCTTACGTATTGTTTGAATACTGGGAAACTCTTTAGAGGCCAAGAAGAAATCTGGTTTTGAATCTGCGTAAGGTTGTACCGTTGAACTATAGCAGCATTGGGTTCTTATCTAATCGCGCGTGAAACATGCCAACTAAGCGAGGCTAAAGAGGTCGCCACTTCTTCTTCAATTCAGTACTGTTTGTTTCCGTCAAACTTATTTAACGAGCGGGTCGCCTTTTCCAAAGGTACTTCATTAAGAATTTCGTCAGAATATTTATATTACGTCAACATGTTTATACTACGTCAGCACGAAGCGATATTATCGTTACCGTTACGTGAAATCGTTTTTTTTTTGTAATGGATCTGTTTCAAATCATTTTCACGGTTCAAACATTTAATAATATGTGGGTCATTAACAGAAAATGTATAAAATTGATAAGAACGTATGATACTCGCGGATGTATCAGCATATTTGTAAGTAAAATACGATAAACCTTTGGCCAATTATCAATTAGGTGCTGACTTACGCAACATGTTATTCTGAGCTTTCAGACCTAATTAAGTAAAGAGTATCATAATATGTTCTCTAGGAGACCCCTCGAAAGAGCAAGATCAGACAGAGGAGAGTCTATACTTACTATACTAAGAGCTAACGTTGCATATTTCTCACATTCAATGCGCTTTACTTGCTCGGTTTTTTTAATGTAACTAGCTGAGGTACCCGGCGTCGCTCGGGTCAACTTCACACCCGAGTGGAGCTAATTTACAAACGGAAAAAGATTCATCGATATCGGTTACACCGCTATTCAATTTAGGACATTCACCCGAGCGGAACTTCAAAACTTTTAAACTGCACAGAACCAGGACTAATCTGATGATTGACTGAACATTTCAACAAATTGGTCCAGCCGAACATATATCATTTTGTTTATCGTTTATTAGGGTTCCGTACCCAAAGGGTGAAAACGGAACCCTATTACTAAGCCTCTGCTGTCCGTCCGTCGGTCCGTCCGTCCGTCCGTCCGTCCGCCCGTCCGTCCGTCTGTCACAGGGCTGTATCTCATGAACCGTAGCAGGTAGGAAGCTGAAATTTTCACAGATTATGTATTTATTTTGACGCTAAGGCAACAAATAGTACCATATACAGTACCATTATAAAATAATAATAATTAAAGGGCCCATACAAAAAATGTGTTTTTTTTTGTAAATCTTGTGGTACGGTACCCTTCGTGTGCGAGTCCGACTCGCACTTGGCCGGTTTTTGTTTATTCATGATCCATAGACAGTACACTGCATTCGGATTGTCATATTTTATCATTAGCCAGTTCGGCAATTCCAGCGAAGGAGAACTGGCTCCGCTGGTTTTTTTTTTCAACGTCCACTTAGGTCTAAGTTATAAAAGTATAAAGTTCACAAATTCATGTCATATGTAATAATAATAATATGTAATGTAATAATGTAATAATAAATGTTAATATCAGATTATTTGTAAATACTATTCCCGCCATCTATATACACGGTGTTAAACAAGTTCGCGACATTCCCGAAAGGGGGTTATTTTGGGTCGCATACTGATTCCGAAAACGAAGGATTTTTCTTGTTTTGAGCTTTTGTTTTAAAATTTCCGATTTCCAATACTAGTATGAAAACATAGTATTTCGTAATAAGAATCGCACTGCATTCATAAAAAGTTCTAAAGTAGGATATTTTTTTAAATAAATGTGAAAATTTACATTCGGATCGACGCGATACAATTGGCGGCGGTGCGCAGTCAGCTGCGAGACAGCAAACGCGTGACCTTGGCAGTGGCGCATACACATGGCGTGCTTACACCATTCCAAAGGGAAATTGTCGCTGAGGTAAAATATCAGCATCAATGGCCCAGTGGCGCGACACTTCGGCGATCGCTCTCCAAAGTTAAGCAACGCTGGGTCCGGTCTGGTCTTGGATGGGTGACCATTCGACCGTTGAGAGAGGCTGGCCGTGGTTCGGATTCCACGTTAAACTGTAGGTCCACTTCCTTACTTATTAGGTGGTAGGGTTTATCCCGCCCGGGTTGGTATCATTGCATTGGATGAACGATGGTCGAAGCGTCAATGAAAATTGTCCGTGTTTTCCATCCAGTTCAATGTAGCCGTGCAATATAAGGAAGATCCTGGCATGGCACCTAGTTCCCATGTGGTGTGTTGGGCTAATACCATGACAGAAGGTGTGGTATTAGCCATCCATGTCCATTCACATAAAAAAAAAGTTTGGATTAAATCTGCAATTTTTCTTTTACTATTTTAGTTTTAATTTTTAAATACCACAAAATGATCAGTAGACGAAATAGTTAAATAATCGGTATTAAAATAGTAATGTCGCTTTAACACCGCGTATATGCACAGATATATCCACACACATGTGTATTTCATTTATGTCTTTTCTATTGATAAATCCTTACTACAATTTTATAAATGCAAAGTAACTATGTCTGTCTATTGCGTTTTCACGCCCAATCCTTTGAACCAGTATTAATTACATTTCGGTATAGAGGCGGCTCGTAGCCTAGTGGCGCGGGGACTAGCCTAGCGTACCAGAGGCCCGGGTTCAATACCAACTTGCACCACTGTCTTTCTCTTTCAGAGTTCGATAAGTGCATTTCGTCACGAATGCGAGCTGCTCCATGGTTCGGAATCCATGTAAAACTGTAGGTCCCCTTCTCCTACTAGGTGGTAGGGTTTAAGCCGCCCGGGTTGGTACCATCGCATTGGATGAAAAGATGGTCGAAGCGGCAATGAAAAATTGTCCGTGTTTTCCATCCAGTTCAATGTAGCCGTGCTCATAAAGGGAAGGTCCTGGCATGGCACCAAATTCCTTCGGGAATGTGGTGTATTGGGCTAATATCATAACGGTAGTATTAGCCATCCATGTCAGGTCGCATAAAAAAAAAGAGGTAGTCGGATATTGGAGGTTATCAGGACATAGGTTACCTTTTGTGGCAAAACATTAACTTGACCCCTTAAAGTTTGTCCAATATAATATCCAGGAAATAGTTCAGCCCGAAGAGTCCAAAACGAAATTGTCCCGAGCGAAGCCGGTGACCTCAGCTAGTATTACATATTTAGATCGTCACTATATCACGATCAAAACGGAAACCGGTCAAGAGCGAATCGGACCGCCCACGAAGGGTTCCGTACCATCGTAAAAGATTGAATACATTGATCCAGCCCTGTGACAGACGGACGGACGGACGGACGGACAGCAGAGGCTTAGAAATAGGGTTCCGTTGGCACCCTTTGGGTACGGAACCCTAATAAAAAGGAATCTAGTGCAATACAGAAGTAACAAGGATGCCAGACACAATGTAAAGTAACTCGCGCACAAGCGATGAGCAATCCAGGCCCTAGTCATCCCGAGAGGGGTCTCTGGATCGAGTTAACTGGTGAAGCGCCTACGAGTACGGGGAAGCTGAATAAACGTGTAAACAAAGTCATTAGCTCGTGTTGCAGCGAGCAGACGGCGGCGAACACGTGGCGTGCAGCTTCCTCGTCCAGGGGCGTAGCTATGGAACTAACTGCTGAGGGGCCATGTGCTATGTTAGGGACATTTCAGTCTTAGATTGGCGGGCAATAAAATGATGGAAATTCTTAAAACATGTTTAATAAATTCGTTTATATACTCACTGAACATTTCCGACACTAACTATAGTATGCGAAATAGAACTGCGTGTACACTCTACCAAATGCGTTATGTTTTAATTATGATGCATTGGGTGACACGATAGATAAAACCGGCCAAGTGCGAGTCGGACTCGCACAGCGGACAGCGGAGGCTTAGTAATAGGGTTCCGTTTTCACCCTTTGGGTACTGGTTGGGCCATTTTGACACATATTATTCGAAATTAGCCGCCGTTATATATGGCGGGACACGCACTCGCAAACATACACGCACTTAACAGTACACGCTCCTTCTCGCTCACCCGCGTCAAGAAAGAAGAGAGCAGCGCATCGACCGCGGAGACGCGCGCCGCTGCGCCCAAGAACAGAGACTTTTGCAACAGCGTCCGGGCACGCGCACGAGAAGAGCTCTCCGCACAAAACTTTTACCATTATCCGCAACGTCATCGCATTGTGATTTGAACTGTTCCTCATCAAGGCTTGAAGCCGAGAAGAGTGTTTTCGTGAGTGGTTCGCGACGGGAGGATCCTACGAGGCGGCGTCCTACAGTCCACGCGCTGCTATCAAGCTATCGAAGGCCCTGGTCGTTAAGGTTGGTCCCTAGTTTTCCTACCAGGTACAGAACCCTAAAAAGGAAGGCGATATGGCATCGAGCGCGCCTACTATGGGACCCTATGTCTCCAATTTTCAAAAACTACCAATCTAACAAACGTACATGCAAAATGCAAATATAATCGCAGACGTATTGGAGAGATTGTGTGGGACCTTTTAGAGCACATTCGTGCGCGGTGGCGACGTTTCGAGTTTATTGTTTATTCATCATTCATAGACACTGCACTCGGATTTGTCATATTTTATCATTAGCCAGTTCAGCAATTCCAGCGAAGAAGAACTGGCAAGAAACTCCGCTGGTTTTTTTTTTCAACGTCCACTTAGTCTAAGTTTATAAAGGTATAAAGTATATCGCTTCATGTCATATGCAACAGTTCATGACAAATATCAGTTTATTTGTAATCTAACATGTTGCCAATTGGAGCAAGCCAGTCCCCACAAACAGCATTCGTTCACGAGCATCACGCCGGGCGCAGCCATCGCCTCTCTCAAAGAGGAGACTCGAACCTAGCGTCGCCACAAGCAAAGACGTTAAAGCGAGGCACTACTCCAGTGGCAACATGAAATAGTTGTGAAAACTTTGTACGATCTAGTTTTAATACTATTATTTCTGCCATGAACTACTACAGTGACCTCTAAAAAATTATTCAAAATACTATTTAAAATGAATAACCATTTAATATTAACCCTTTCAGAAAATTAAGAGTCAATGGTTTGAGAGCAACCTGTATAATAATATACTAATAAGATTCCAGTAAGAGATTCTAACCAACACCTGTACAATTGAATAATGATTTACTACAGTTCTGGTGTACAGAACCCTCGTCATTATTGATATGAGTGTGTGGCATACGCCGCGCCCCCTCATTCCCTTACAATTATATGGTAATTTTGACCATATAGTGGAAACACGATATCGATCGCATGAAATTTCTCCTTACTTTTTCTTCAGTTGGTGCCAAGTCTTCAGTTCCTCATTCTTTCTTTTGCGCAATATAAATTTGAATTTTCGTTGAGAATTCGGGTCACAATATGAGCCTATGTTAGGTCTGAAATAGGTAAGAACTGTAGATTTACTTCCTTACTTGTTAGGTGGTAGGGCTTAATTCCGTCATAATTAGTACCGTCGTCTTGAATAAAAGATAGCCAAAGGAGCATAATATTTTTTTTCCATGTTGCGGTGTCAGCCGAGGCAAGGTATAAATCGATGATGTTCAAACCTCTCCGAGTACCTAGTTCGCTGTTCCAAAAAGTTATATAGAACGCATCACAGCTAACTCCACACTTTGGAATTTGTAAAGAAATAATATGTGAGTCGAAGTAAAATGAGTGGCAATAATAGTGAAGGCGTTGTAGCCCCCCCACGATATTTGCAGAAATGCGCTAATTCTGATGAGGTTGAAGCTCTAAGTGGTAAATAAGGAAAACTTCAGATTTATATGGTTGAAAATAGTAAACATTATATTAAAATGTCCACTTTTATCTTATCCCTTAAAAATATTGACTCATACACTGCGGAGCTACAAACATTTTTATTATAAGCTATTCGGGTAAGGTATAATGTGAGGAGAGTGACGAGGAAGATAATGAGAGGGACGTGGTCAGAGGTGTTTCCCCCAAAGTACAACTTGTGGTCCTTCAAACATGGTATGAAGAAGTACCTGGCTGGCCGGCATGGTTTTCGCAGGCCCCGTGAACGTTCGAAATCCCATGGGCGTCATCGGGCAGGTTGTAGGTGAGGGCCTGCCGTACTTTATGCCGCGCTTTATATTAAAAAAAATGTCACTGCACCATAACCAATGGCTACTTGCTACGGCCCTGGGCCGCTGTGAAGATATCGTGATTGTGTCTGATCTGTCATGTTGCCTATGTAGGCAGGGGACACCCAGTGATAGGCGTGGAACTGAATACTACTGTCGTGGTCAGCAGTCGGATACTGCTATTGTTGGATAGTGTTATTTCTGTAATGATGAATGGCAAATGACATGTAAAACGAATTAAATGACATTGTACATTACATTACATATATTTTACACCAAAGGGATGTCAATTCACGAGATATATGTGACAGGAACCAAAGAAGATATCTGTTAAAATGCACTATGGGGTCTCTTTTTAGTAACTAAATTAGTATGTTCGTAAATTACGAGCTAATTCTTAAACTATTTTAATTTCCCCGCCGTTCAGAATGAAAAACCGGTAAGAGTGTAGGTATTTGGGAGGGAAATTATAATATTGAGATTTAATATTATGGCTGTATCACACCTACTTCAGCGCGCAGTTACCATGCCAGGACCTTCCATTTATTTGCATTCAACTTAGTGAGATTTTTAAAATCGCCGCTTCGACAATATTTAATTCAATACGATAACATCAATCCTGACGAGTTTTCTCTGGATATAATTCCCGAAGTTTTGTGTGCCGCCTTAATATTCAGTGCACCCTAGCCATTTTTTAACCGAATTCAAAAAAGGAGGAGGTTCTCAATTCGTCTGTATGTTTTTTTTTATGTTTGTTACCTCATAACTTTTGCCTGGGTGAACCGATTTTGATGATTATTTTTTTAAATTAAAGCTAGTGCTTCCCAAGACGTGGTTGCATTTTAATTTAATGATATCCATTAGAAAATCATAACAGTCTTAAATGTGCACGACAAATGGACGAATAACTCAATATAACACCAACCGATTTCGGTGATTCTTTTTTTATTGGAAAGGACGTGTACAAATTAGTAAATGTACTTCAGATTCATTAAAAATAAACAAATAAAAAAAAATTAACAAAAAAATAACCGATTTCAAAGAAAAAGCACTAAAAAGTAAAAAATAATTGCAATTTTTGTAAATACGATTTTTGTTATTTTTTCAGTCGGTGTCAGCCAAGGTAGCCAAGGTTCTTTTGATTGGCGCAGCGCGTGCCCGGCTGATGCCGACTCAAAAAATAAGAAAAATCGTATCTACAAAAATGGCAACTATTTATTACTTTTTAGTGCCTTTTCTTTGAAGTCAGTTATTTTTTTTGTTAATATTTTTTTTAATGTGACTGGACATGGATGGCTAATATTACATACACATCTCATGGTATTAGTATCAAACAACATTTACGAAGGAATTAGGTGCCTTCCCTTTATAAACCCTCAAATACGCTCTGAGGTCTGACCTTCCGCAAAATTTAAAGACCCGAATATATGACCAGTGCGTCCTCCCGGTTATGACGTACGGATGTGAAACATGGACTTTGACGGTCGCCGTTGTCCAAAGGTTGAAAGTTGCCCAGCGAATATGCTGGGAATATCGCTACGGGATATGGTGCGCAACGAGGAAATCCGTCCCAAAGTAGTCGATAGTAGGCTGGCTAAGCTCAAGTGGCAGTGGGCTGATCACGTCAGCCGAAGAGACGACAACCGCTAGAGTGACCGTGTCCTATACTGGCGGCCGTGGACAGGAAAACGGAGTGTGGCAAGACCACCCGTCAGGTGGGACGACGACTCATGTGCGTCGGCGGAAAGCAGTGGTTCCGTACCGCTGAAGGCCGGGAGGACTGGAGGAAAATTGGAGAGGCGTATGTCCGGCCAAACGCAAACTGACTGACCTTTATAAACACGGCTACATTGAACTGGATGAAAACATGGATATTTCTCATTGCCGCTTCGACCATATTTTCATACAATGCGATGGTACAAACCCAGCGGACTCAACCCTACCACCTAGTAGGGCTATAAACTACAGTTTTACATTTACGGATTCCAACCATGAAAATGCTTGCCTTCGTAACGAAATGCACTTATCTAACTCAGACATAGAAAGAAAGGAGGTGGTGCATAAACGGGCCGGAATTTCAACGAGACCTCTGGGATGCAAGGCAAGTCCACCCGGCCCTGAGTCACGAGCCGCATAAGGTTAACTGTTTTTTCCTAGCCTAGCCTATCATGGAAACGTCCAATGACATTGTAGATCCGGCTCGGCTGTTGTCGAGATCATGAGAACGGCGCCTGTCCCCGGCGCCGGTGCCGCCGCTCCGCCGCCCGAGCTGTCAACATCCCCCCTCGGCCCCGCAGCGCCCCCGCGAGCCGCTATCAGCGAGCTCTCCCGAGCGCGGGTGATGCACGGAGGCGGGACTGCGACACTGGCGTGTGTGAGCTGTAGGGTGTTCGCAAGTTGCCAGGGGCCATTCAAGCCCCACTCATGGAACTGCCTTGAACAGGTTCTACTCCAAGTCCATATTCCGTTCTGACTAACATACAATTGTATTGTATTGTATTGTTTTTTCATCATTTATAGACAGTACACTGCACTCAATTTTGTCATATTTTAACGTGAGCCAGTTCAGAAAAACAAAATACAGCGTAGAAGAACTGGCAAGAAACTCCGGTTTTTTTTTTCAACGTCCAATTAGTTCAAATTTACAAAAGTGTTTGTCAATTTTTTTAACAAAAACATAGGTGAAACACTAAATTAACATGAATTCACGAATGTTAATAATTAATGCCATATGAAGAATATCATTTTATTTGCAATGACTATTCCCATCAACTAACATGTTGCCAATTGGAGCAGGACAGTCCCCACAAACAGCATCTATTCAAGAGCATCACGCCGGGCACAGCCATCACTTCTCTCGACCATATTTTAGGGAAAGAGATAACACGAAACCAAGCGTCCCCGTAAGCAAGGACCTTAAAGCCGTGCTGCACGTCGCAAAAGAACCGATAACCACACTAGAAAAAGGCCAAAGCGAGAGAAACATATCCCTTTCATTTTTAAGAAGAGTTCGATTCAGAACGAGCCGAGAGAAAGAGCAACTAAAACCGAAGATATACATATAATATAATACATATAATTACACTTTTACATCTCGTTTTACACACTAACACACAATTTTTCTACGTCTCATATTTCATGTACACAGTAGATTCAGAATCTTCTTGTGATAGATTGGCATTATTGGACGATAAAGACATGCTAGTCATTATTTTGGGAGTGAAACAGAATGTGATAACCAAAATTATACTAAGAATTTAATAATTCATGCTACATTGGAAGTGTGGCATTTTTTTTTTACTTTTGAGTATCCTATTACTGCATCATTACATGTATATTAGTCTCATATGTTCGGGCCCGTACTTTGACGAACAGCTGTCGCATCTGTGAGTTAGTGCTCTAATAATACTCCTGGGCGTAGTGGTGGGTGCGTGAGATGCTCGTGTGTTTCACATAACAACCAAATCAAAGTACATAATAATATTATGCATACATATTTGCAATCAAGCACGTAGGTTTTATCGATGCCGAGGCCAAGAATAGGTGTAGCCATGAAGGTATTTTAGGAAAGTAAGAGATAGCAACACTGAGGGTCGCGTGAAAGAAAATCATCGACGTAAAAACTGCGTCACTTTTAATGGACGGTATGGAAGGCAGCTGGGCAGCTCAATGCGGTTCAGGATTTATTAACTTAGTCTTCTATTTCTGGGATTAAGTCCTCAGAGCACATGTGGCAAATAATAAATACACTACCGTCCTGTGGTAATGTAAAATATTGTTTTCATGTTTTTTTTTTATGTGACTGGACATGATGGCTAATACCACGCCTTCTGTCATGGTATTAGCCCAACACACCACATGGGAACTAGGTGCCATGCCAGGATGCCTTCCTTATATTGCACGGCTACATTGAACTGGATGGAAAACACGGGCAATTTTCATTGCCGCTTCGACCATCGTTCATTCAATGCGATGGTACCAACCCGGGCGGGATTAACCCTCCCACCTAGTAGGTAAGGAAGGGGACCTACAGTTTAACGTGGAATCCGAACCACGGCCAGCCTCTCTCAACGGTCGAATGGTCACCCATCCAAGACCAGACCGGACCCAGCGTTGCCACTGGGCCACTGAGGCTGACATGTAGACTGAGTACGGATAGAAGTTAAACGATTAATTATATGAATTAATATACTGTGTGGGTTTCGGCGACGTAAAAATATGACATTAATCCCGCTGTGTTTCCTACCGTCCATGTGGTAAGAGGCGACTAAGAGATTTGTCGTTCGTGGTTCGGATTCCATGTAAAACTGTGGGTCTTCTTCTATTATCGTAGGCGGCTTGTTAACATCGCATTGAATAAACGATAGTCGACGCGGCAAATAAATTTGTCCGCGTTGTCCATCCTGTCTAATGTAGCCCTGCAATATTATAAGGCCGGTCCTGGCATGACGACTAGAGTCCTCGGAGAAGGACATAGGCTACCTATTGTCATGAAAATCAAACTCGAAGGGGGTGAAATAGAGAATGAACGTTTGTATGGAACTCATATAATATCGAGGAAATATTTCAGCCCGACAACAGTCCAATAATACATGGCCTATCCCTCTAGTATACTCAGCGAATACTCAGTACGATTTGGAGGTGTGGCGTTCGCTGCTACGAGTACATGTACGTACGTTCGTACAATCAGTGCAAAATAAGGCAGCTGTATGTATACCTGCCACGAGGTCAGATAGTTGCATCCAGTTTATCATATTGGTTGTATCTCCGGAACTGTAATACATTACGGAAAGGATAAAAATATTATTGTTTGTGACG
Source organism: Incurvaria masculella (assembly GCA_946894095.1). Lineage (NCBI taxonomy): Eukaryota > Metazoa > Arthropoda > Insecta > Lepidoptera > Incurvariidae > Incurvaria > Incurvaria masculella. The sequence continues at coordinate 1,127,701 of OX335650.1, read as the reverse complement.
TTAATGAACAGAGTCAAGCGTACAAAAGTCATCTTATGATTAACACCGCCGTTGGTTCAATGGCACCACGCCCCCTATTCGGTAACACGCAATTATCGTATACAAGATAATCCAAAAGTAATGGATGAAACTTAAAAGGGGTGTGTGAGGTTGTTTGTGTGTGTGTGTGAGAGAGAGAGAGGGAAGGGTTTCTATATAAATATCTGTGGATGTGAGATTCCCTTTCTGAGTTGGAAAAGTGAATTTCGTTAGGAATGCGAGCTGATCCATGGTTATGTATCCATGTTAAACTGTAGAACCCCTTTCCCTTCTAGATTGTGGGTTGCGGATGGGTACCATGGCATTGGGCAAAAATATGGTAGAAGCGGCAATGAAAAATGGTTTGCGTATTTTATACAAAGGGAAGCTGGCATGGCTCCCAATTTTTTCAGGAATACGCTGTGTTGGGTTTATATTATGACGGTGGGTGTGGTATTAACCATTTCCAGTAACATTAAAAAAAAAACAGAAGCAAATTTTTTTTTATTTAAGGTGGCCCATACCGCTCATATTTTTGCGCGTTTTATACAATAACTTTGGAGGTGGAGTACGCAATGATAAAGTAAGAACATCTTGAAAAGATTAGTCATCAGACATAGCTTATGCTGACGATGCTGGATTCATTTAATAATAATATTTTCATATTTGTGTTTTCGTTTAGTTTCGTATCTCGTTTTTCGTTTCTTGAAATAAATAAAAAATATATAAAATACGAATGTTTTACAAAAGTACAAGTTTTCAGAAATTGAAAAAAAAAAAAAACTTTAAGTGAAACTTTTCTAGCCTCAGTAGCCCAGTGGCGCGACACTTCGGCGATCGTCCACCGAAGTTAAGCAACGCTGGGTCCGGTCTCGTCTTGGATGGGTGACCATTCGACCGTTGAGAGAGGCTGGCCGTGGTCGTTAAACTGTAGGTCCCCTTCCTTACTTACTAGGTGGGAGGGTTAATCCCGCCCGGGTTGGTACCATCGCATTGAATGAACGATGGTCGAAGCGGCAATGAAAATTGTCCGTTTTTTTCATCCAGTTCAATGTAGCCGTGCAATATAAGGAAGGTCCTGGCCATGACAGAAGGTGTGGTATTAGCCATCCATGTCCAGTCACATAAAAAAAAAAGACAGAAACACTGCACAGGGACCTTCCTTTACAAAACATGTTTCAAACAAGGTCTTAGCATGGCTGGCACCTATAGTTCCCATCTGATGTGTTTGGCTACGAGTAACTACAACAGTTATTTTCATGAAATAGACCTGTTTCGAAATTCCTCTATGGTGTCATTTAAGTACCATATAAAAAACGGAAACATAAAAAAATGGATTATTTTTACCTTACATACTATATAACTTTTTAATAAAATAATTTTTTTTCTTACTTTCGTTACTTTCATGTTTTGTTTGTGTTGGTAGCTGATGCACATCTTTGATTGATATGTATTTCATCTACTATCTATGTGCTGAACTGTCCGCGTATTTTTTTTTATTAAGGTGGCCCAACCCGGCGCGCCTAACTCATTCGCGGGCTCGGTACAAAACCGTGCTGTTGCTCTCTGGGACCTTCTCTGTCTTAAAGAATAAGACAGGCTCCGTGATGAGGAAGATGCAACATGTCCACAAAGAAGACAATGTGCATAGTGTATGATTTGGTAAGATTCACGAAAATTTTAATTTCAAAACGACTTATAGCTAAAAGTAAACCACCACCGCTGTAGTCAAAAATCTAACAAAAACCAAATAGATCATAAATATTGATTAAATAAGCCATGTCTGATGACTAATCTTTTTACGATGTTCTTATTTTATCATTGCGTAATCCACCTCCAAATTTATTGTATAAAACGCGCGAAAAATTCGAACTTTCGGACCTTATAACTTAGACCCCAAACACAATTTTACAATGCTAATGATCATCAGACATCTAGTTCGATCAAATAAAGCTATTTTGAATTAAATTTTGGATCTCTGTCAAGAAATATGGGCGTGATCTTCTTTCCCCTTTTGTATGGGGAGATGAGCGGGTTGGGCCGCCTTAAATATCAATTCAATTGGAATAGCGGTTTCAAAATGATTAGTAAACTACGTTTGCATGGGGAGCATAGCTTACGGGGCCGTTCTTAAGATATTTTTTTCGGTTTTATAGGTTAAGCTTGATTTATTTTATTTGAGAATTTGTATGTGTGACGGTTTCAATTAAACGTATCGCTAGGTTGGTCAATTAGGTTGTAGGTGAGTTAGGCTCTCGTAATTTAGAAACTCTCTACATACCATCACTCTAACAACCTGAATTTGCGTGTATGGATCAGCCTAGTGTTCGCAAGTGATTGTCGCTGAGTGTTTAGCATCTCTATGTGTAGCAGACTGCGATGTTGTCGGAAGAGGAATCTCTCAGCGGAATATCCCCGTGTTGACGCGGGGTCAGTCTCCCCAGCGAGGCGGCAGACGGCGGCGCAGACGGGACGCGCCGTCCTGCCGGCTGTCACTGACCACCTCTATAAATAGAGCCCGCGACTTCCCGATACGGGGCTGCGTGGACATAAGGGTGAGAGATGTTGGGGTCACAGGACAACGGTCCCCATTCACGACAGGTCGAGCCGTGGCCAGTGCCAGATTGCGGAGCGGTCGAGAGTACGCTGGCTCTGATTCCGCTGCTCCACCAGTGAGACACGCGCTGCGGCACTATTCCGTAGAAACACAGAACAATTAGGAGGTAAGAATTGTGAAGTGGGCGGAACTCGCGCGCCGGTCTTTAGCGGGGACCCGCTCACTTAATACGCGCATGATTCACTCCTCTGCGGCTGTCCTGTGCATTAACTTATCCGTGATACAATCTAAAATTTAAAAGGAGTAATGCCGTACTGTGCCATAATAACGTGCGAACACGACCGCCGGTGCACAACCTTCATAATGGAGGAGTTTCGTATCACCGGTAAGTTTCATTTACATGAATAGCGATAAAACTTACGACAAATGCATTACGAAATAATATGGCGTCGCGGCGTCGTATTGCTCGCCGGGGCATGTCTCCCTACGTTGTTTGTGATCACGTGCGTGTGAGGCGCTCGGCCGTGTTCGAAAGTGACGTAACATTTGATTGCAAACAGTATTGGAATTCCAACATAGAGTCATTACGTTAAGGTTCATATTTACTAAACAAATGTGGATTTGTTGTTTGGTTATCGATTAAGAAGGGATAGCCAATTGCGACTGTTTTACATTCGCGGAGCATAAAGGTCTTAAGTAAAACGGTAACAGCGGTCCTGGAACAAATTTACATACGTTTCACTTCCTGCCTCCTCAATATTCCGTGCGTAGAAACGTGTGCACTAAATTAGGCGTCCGTGAACATATTCAAAGAATTTCCGTCACTGCCAAAACTTACATCAGATTACATGATTTAGGGTCGATTTTTTTATCATCAGATAGTACTTATTCGACGTACACACGTGTGTCAACTGACGGATAGTCATTACCGGAGAAATATATCTTCTGTCACAATTATCTATCTGTAATTTTACTAATGACAATATGAACTCATTATGACGGATGGATTAGCAGAGGCGTAAATAGATTCGTCGAACAGTTATCTGACTGTTTATTATACCAATGAAAAATCAGCCTTAACTGTAATAATAATGAATGAAGAATGATGAATAAACCTTAAACAACTGTAAAAACTGTACATATTATGTTAGAATAACTTCGATATCATTTCGTTCCTCTCAAACCACATAGTATAAATGAGCTCTTAAATACACTACAAAGTAAAAGAATACACCAAGAATGTTTGTCTTTATTGCAAGTGAAATACACACACGAGGCATACCCTCAAACAACCTCGTATAACATACTTCCTCACGGTAGTCATATAAGATAGCTGACTCACACCCTCACATTCTGTTTCTGCATGAATATTGATTTTTAATTATTTTCAGAAACTAACTACTATCAACCTTTGTCAGAGCATGTAGTTTTAATTATGTTATTTTATTCATAGCAATACGAAATGAGCGAATTCACATGTATATTAAATAAAAATATATTCTTTCTTCAAGTGATTGTTTTTTTGTATTTTTTTTTCTTGTAAATAAACATATTGGTGATTTTTCGAGTAATCGTATATTGATCGCCAAAAGTCACCGCCAAAGCAGAGGTTCTACATTGCAATTTGTAATGCACTAACAATGCAGCACAGTAGCAATGAAATGCAATAACAACTTTCTATTTCATCTCCACGCGCGCTCGCTGCCCTCCCCGCGCCTCCGCCGCCATCGTCTCCTCCCCACAGCACCGCACCGCTACCTGCAAGCCTATTCCTGAAATTCCGCAATCAGGAATCAGGAACCCTGAATCCAGAAAACCGCTTTCATTACGGTTTTCAAAGCGAGTTTTTCGACGGAAAACCTTGATTAATAAAATAAAAAAAAAAAACAAAAAAAACACACGTTTTTTGTATGGGAGCCCCCTTTAATTTTAATTATTTTTTAATCTTACCTATTTGTTGTTCTAGCGGCAAAATAAATACACACTCTGTGAAAATTTCAGCTGTCTACCTGTTACGGTTACTGAGATACAGCCCTGTGACAGACGGACAGACGGACGGACGGACGGACGGACGGACGGACGGACGGACGGTTGGACAGCGGAGGCTTAGTAATAGGGTTGAAAACCTCTACAAAAGCGGTTTTCCAGACTTAGGATTCATAATTCCTGATTACGGAATTCCAGGAATAGTCCTGCTGCTTTCTTAGCGTCCCTTTTTAGTAAGTAGTAAGGTGCAGAGATCTAAATCTTTGGTAAGGTGTCCCGTTTACATAAAAATCGAATAGAGGGTTAGTCGAGATAGCAACCGTAATATCACTACGGGCTCACACATTTCGGAACGTAATTTTTATGTTTACCATTGATTTGAGGGCGCGACAAAGACCATTCAGTAAAATATTTTTTTTAGTACTAACTAAGCAATCACGTCACTTTTTAAACGAATGTTACAACTATATTATTTATTTTAAATTCCGAGAAGAATCGACGGTGAATATAGGACACATTAATACAATCAATGCCCTGAAAAAAGTAGAAAAAAACAAAAAAATAATATATATCTTAGTATTCAGCTGAACTTTAAAGCCATGTTTCCAGAGCGAGATATTGAAATATACCATTAAACCAAATGACGCCCTAGTTCGTGAATATTTTTTCTAAACAACATCGGCAGCCTTTTGGCAGTAGCATTCTATGCTTGTATCACCTTTTTTAGGGTTCCGTACCCAAAGGATGCCAACAGAACCCTGTTATTAAGCCTCCTCCGTCCGTCCGTCTGTCACCTCATGCTGTTTATCATCTGTATCTCATGAACCGTAATAATTTTCACAGAGTGGGTACTTATTTGGCCGCTATAACAAGATAGAGAAAATCAAAGGGGGGTCCCATACAACAAACGATATTTTTTTCTCTTAAATCTTGTAAGATCGTACGGAACCCCTCGTGTGCGACAATCTTACATGGTACGGTAACCGGACATGGGTGGCTAATTGTATTGTATTGTTTTATTGCGTTCAAAGGTAAGTAACCTACACTTAAACATGTCAAGAATCGTTATGTTAGGTCTGTCATAAATATAAATATCGCATACTCTATTTCCATGCATATAAGAACCGGCAAACATACTTTTCCAGTCACAAAATAAGTTTAAAACTTAAATAGTTAATTAATTAATACCACCGCTCACAAGAAACACATAAGGAGAAACGTAAAAAATAAATATAAAAAAACAATAAATATAAAAAAAAAACAATAATTATGAATCTGAATTATGAATATTGAACTAAACCTAGATCTGGTGTATAGTGCCATCGTCAATGTAATACTAGTTATACAAGCAATAAATGATTTAACGACTTACACACCTACTGTATTATAAGTCTAACACACCGCATTGGAACTAGACACCAGCTAGGACTTCAGCAGCTGGCTGGCTAAAACGGACAAATTTTACTGTCGCTTCTATCAGCATCCATTCAAACCAACCCCGGTGGGCTTAACCCCACCACCAAGCAAACACCGGGACCTACAGTTTACTTGGAATCCGAACCACAACGCTCACCCGTCCAGAACTCGACCGAGGCCAGGGTTGCTTTACCTTGATTATCGAACACCAAGACGTCCGGACATTGGCCACAGAGGCTGACAATTTATATAACACATCTTGCTCCAAATACGGAGAGAGCAAAGACGGTTTTGTATTCTACGGTTCTACCTACCAACCATTGACATGTTTTTCTCAAAAATGTTAAATACACTGATCGCTAAATTATTTTACGTATAATTGATTTTATTTAGCATAAATATATGATACAACCATCTACAATCAATAGCCTGCTTTCGAACGAACGTGTGCGTACATTTGCAAAAACCATTTTTCACTCATTCCAAATCCGCATTCGTCGGAGCAAGATTTGAATATCGATCAATCAGTAGAAAACACAAAAGCAAAACATTTTTCACGGCGAATTATACTAACAAATGTTGGCATCAAATAGATTTGAGACAGGTTCACCGTTGCGTCAATTGTTATTCTAAATAAGAACTTCTTTCGAAGGCAAACAGGTAGGAGATATGAGGCGGTATTTTTTGATGTAACTGAAATGCACTCATCGTCATGTAAACCAATTCCAATATTTTTGGGTGGATACCACGGACAATTTTTAATTGTACCTTGTAGAGAAATTATGTATAATATACAATATAAATATATATAAACTTTGAGGGGTCAAGTACATGGAGGTAGCCAGGTCGAGGTTCGAGAATGACACGCGTGAAATATATTTTGTACGTATTCGTTAACGGTATTCGGTACCGTGTAACCGAATTTGGGGCCCATCGGACATCGAATATTTGAATAGAGAATACGAGAAGTATGAATATTTTAAAATGGAAATATTCCGTTTGGATTCCGGCACGTAAAAAGAATAGAACAAGTGTTCTCACGGCATTCTTTCTATGCAATCAGTTTCTGATTACTAATCCTGTGCGCGGCTCGCAGTGCGATTACGTAACGCGAAATTGCGTAACGCTGAACCTTCCCCAATCTGACAGCTAACTGACAGATTTTGTATTCGTGCTTCATAATCGCACTGCCGATCCACATATAGTGGAAGACGGCGGCGGCGGCGCGGTGGCGTATAATTTATTACCATACAGTTGTGATAAATCTTGTACGATGGTACGGAACCCTTCGTGAGCGAATCCGACTCGCACTTGGCCGGTTTTTTCGCTTTTTGCGACGGGACATTAAAAATAACTAGAACAAGCAGCGGTGCGAGAAATCCGTAGCATGCTAGGTCTATGGTAGCACCATTGCTTCTACCTTTCTCCCAGATTCCACATCAGAACGTTAAAAAAACCAACGAAGCACAAAGCGTGAACGCGGCGTCTCCGTTTCAGCTTGGGAAAAATGCTTTCGTATGTCCAGCTGCCATGCATTCTTATACTGACAGCATGCATTCTTCTAAACCAATTCTCGTGAAATTTTGTAAGCAGATTCGATAATTAGGTACCTATATGGAATGTTTTGGTTTGTTCGTATTTCGGAAATTTTACAATTTTTTGTAACAAACCCTAAAGCGTTAGGTACGTAATACATTGATAAAAATACAAGAACGCAAAGACAGACACGCGTAGTCGACAGCTCAGAGAGCCACTAATATAGGTAGCATGTGACGCCTGTACCTAGCCCTTTTCCATACTCTGAGGGACTCACCTCCATTCCTAGTTCTCCCATCACGCACCTAACTATTCCCCTCAAGCGATACATTTTATACCCGCCAGAAAATATTTTTCACTTCAAAAAAGTAAATAACGAGGAATATCCTCGATCAGTGTCATCAATGCCTATCCAGCAATACGGGTCACTAGTCCTTCACACGCGTGATTTCTTCCAAAAATATTTACTCCGACTATCCTTCAGCAAATATTTGGTCCGCCGAACCAAATACCTGATGATTACGCATCGACACGACTTGTTTACAGTTCCCGGAGGGTACGCTGCACTTTGTTTACAAGCCATACAATTATTAGTATTATCTTTGGCAATACGTTTGATGAGCCTATCGCCTCGGCTGTCTGGCCTTGTCTGCCATCTAGTGCGCTCCATATATAGGGTCTATTAATCATGCTCGTCTCTTGGACAGGGTCCGTCTCTGGAAATAGATGTTGTTTTTGTGTTGTTATCGCGCCACATCGAAATAGACCGTGCTCCTGTCAGTCGGCGGGCGGGGGCGCGTTATCTGCTCTGTCCGTTTGTCGCCAGGCGCCTTTGCTTACTCCTCAGTCCTCACAATCCTTGGTATTATGCACACAACGCATAACTAGTCTCAGACTAGGTTATGGTCTTCATATTTCAGACAAGACGTGTGAAATATGAAGATGCTGTTCGATAATGTGGTGTGAAGGTGCGTTCTATGTTATCATTCAATGACCACATACCTTGTAAATTGGGCTTAGTAAATACACATAGCATGTGCGCAAAGTTCTTCCAACTATGTTAAATAGAATTAGGCAAGCTTATAACTTGAAGCGAATTCAGCTTTGGTATTGATAGAGCTACTAACTCATGAATAACCTAAGCCTTCTTACATATGTTTATAGATTTAGGTACCTAGACAATAGACCTTCTCTGCCGCTAAAAGTAGAGGTTACAATAGGACATTAGAATAAATAAATTCACATGAATTTCCGAAGGTCTATTGTCTCTTTAATGGGTATTTTGTGCGTTTGCTTGTTACGTACTATGGAGAAATCTTTATCAGGGTTGCTCCTTTCCGTTAGGTTAAGCGTTGTTTCTTGTTTATAGGGTTCCGTACCCAAGGTGAAAACGGAACCCTATTACTAAGCCTCCGCTGTCCGTCCGTCCGTCCGTGTGTCACAGGGCTGTCTGTATCTCATGAACCTTAACAGGTAGGAAGCTAAAATTTTAACAGATTATGTATTTATTTTGCCGCTATAACAACAAATAGGTCAAATTATAAAATAATAAAAAATAAAGGGGGTCCCCATACAAAAACCGTTTTATTTTTTAGGTAAATCTTGTACGATCGTAGCCCTTCGTGTGCGAGTCCGGTTCTCACTTGGCCGGTTTTTTCCATAATAAGTAAGCTAATTTCTCCAAGTGAGAATTATCTTTTATGTAACAATACTATCCTCCATTTCACAAACAATTGATGGCTGCGGGCTCACGCAAGTATCTCGCGGTATACCAATCCAACTTATGGGTAGATACATTTTATATTCCCAGCATCGTAAACAGATTGCAGGCAGAGTTTACAACCGGAGTTCTAGGAAGCTATGTCCTCGCGGGCAGCCATCTTGCCACCCGAGCGCTTCCCTTTGATACTGGCCGCGCCACCCCTCCGCGTCTCCGTGGCCCGCACACGACACGACTTTAGTGGCAATTTCGCGCGGCTGTAAAGCCCACGTGAAGAATGGTGATTGCAGACGGCAATGTTCGTACGCTCACAACGGTTGAATTTGTTTTAGTTGTATTGCCTACGTCTCTGTCACTCAATCTATGCGATGTAGAATGGCGGACATCTTTTACTACCGCGTAAAGAACATTGCCTTGTCTCGCCCAGTCTTCCCGGCTGCCCGTAGCCTAGCGGTAAACGCCTGCGGTCTCTCATGCAAACCCGGGTTGGGTTTGAATCCCAGGGTGTGTTATATAAGTATAATTTTATATCCGCGGTTTGTAGGGTCCCGTACCCAAAGGGTGCCAACGGAACCCTGTTACTAAGCCTTCGCTGTCCGTCCGTCCGTCCGTTTGTTTTTCACAGAGCTGTATCTCATGAACCGTAATAGGTAGGCAGCTAAAACTTTCACAGAGTGTGCATTTATTTTGCCGCTATAACAACAAAGAGGTAAAAAAACATACAAAAAAAAGGAACGTCGCTTTATGGTACGGAACCCATTGAGCGGAGATTAGAGCGGCTCGTAGCTGCGGGAACCCGCCCCGTGCATGCATCACTCTCTTTCTCTTTCTGAGCAGGATCAGTGCATTTCGTGACGAATGACAAGCTGTTTCTTGGTTCGGAAATTATTTCGCCGGTATTAAACTCTGAAAAGGGCATTTCCGATAGCGGATACTATTTTGAGTCTTCCGCGGAAGAGTTTGGGCAGATGACGGGGAATGAAACTCGCGTTCACAGTCAAGTGTCTATTTTTTCTATTATTTTCTATTATTATTATTTTCTCTGACATGGGTACTACATTGTAGTATGAATTTGTTTATTTACTAACTTATATTTAATTTGATATTACCTTGTATCAAAAATGACGATGGCTTTTTACACCTAAATAGTTTAGATCATAATTCCTATTAATTTAGAATAAGATGTCATTATAGTAGTCAAGAGTTTGCTCCTCACCAATGTATATAATGTTCTTATAAAAATGTTATTTGTGAGCAGTAGTAATCAATCAATCACTGTAAACTAGTTTGTAAGTATCACTGGAAAAAATAATAATACAATGACCAACCTGACGAAGTTTCTTGTCGGCTCTTCTTCGCCAGAAGTAATCGAACCGACAGGAAAAAAAAATGACGAATCCGAGTGTGTAATATACATCTAATGGAGGAAATAAAGAAACTGAAACTGAAACTGAAACTATTCCGAAAAACAAGTGTTCCATTCCAGATCAGGGAAAATCCGTGTTTTTGAAAAATAAAGCTTTAATATTATATCAAATCAAGTTGGATACTTAGGTCCACTTTGGAAATTCATCAAAATCGTTATTTAAAATGCATGTATTTCCTAAAAAAAAAAAAGAATTTTAGAATAATATTTTATTTGAAATGGAATCGTGTCATCTCCAACTAATAATATTTTACGAAATGTACACGAACATGCAAAAGTAAACTATGTAGAATTTTAATTAAATCGATATCAGAACTAACATGATAGAAACAGCAAATATGAAAACATAGTAGTAGTCCAATTATGTCTCCGAGCGTTGCTAACGGGGAGTGTTACACTTGTATGTGTGTACTTTGCAATGAACATCCCAATTTGCTTAGGCAATAACAATCTCAAAACAAATATCTCAATAGCGCTAGAAGAGCGAGAGAGATAGAGAACGAAGGGACAATACAATGTTAGCTTTTCATTTATATGACCGAGTTGACGACTGCCAATAAAAACATCATCAATAAAGAACTGACCGCTTGTGCAATCACAGCCGTCGACTCCTGCCCCGCTGCCGCATCTCGGCCGATCCATGCACGCTTATCGAGCTGGTCGTACCGACCGTGTGCGTACCAGTGTTCCCATTCCGAGTACACCCCATTCCGAGTACACCCCATTCCGGGAACACGCCTCCTCTGCTTTTTTTTTATGTATTTGGCCCACAAACAGAGTGATATGTCACACATGATTCATTTGAAAATCCCTTAAAAATAACCAAACATATACTCCTAAGCAGTGAACACGACAGAAAGTACACATCTAAAAGGTTTAAACATACTTACAATTAACTAAGAACAAAAACAAAATTAAAAAGAAAAAAGTATGTTACAGTAAGAAGTAAATTCTTAAATAAACGTTGACAGTAGTCAATTACGAAAAGCGTAAAGAAAAAAATTATATTTATTTATTTATTAATCCTTTTAACAGTCTGCAATCAGCGTATAATTAATTATTCCATTCATAATTCATGCATAAGTATTCCCATTTACTTTCCTTAACAAAACATATCCATTTCGGATTTGAACCATCCAGTCCGCTTAATATTAATCCAGACCGTTTATTATAGTTATTTTTGGTCAGAACACTCTTTTCTTTGCTCATGCGATTTTTCACATTTTAACCGAAATTTTGCTCTTTCGAAAAACTTTCCGACCATCTTAACTAAACGGGCTGTAATAACTGATTCCGGATCGTTGCGGGTTCTCGGAGTATCATTCCCTGAACCATTCCGAAATGAAATGATAACTATTACAGGGTGACCATTTTGGCTTTTTGTGGGTTCTCGGGTCCTCGGAGTACCATTGAACCCTAATTCTGGATTTGTGGAGTAGTAGAAATGAGAAAGAATTCCACCAGCGTTTCGTCTTGCCCTGTCGCTATCTGAAAGACTCGATTAGCCGAAGCTACGGGTCTGGCTGTTGGGACCGGAGTACCGCGGGATTTGGGGTAAACCCATCGTCGGCTTCCGCCTTCGGTCCCCAACCAACATTTGAGGTTTTACCCGCGGGGGCATGTGTTTAGCAGCAGGGCCTAGCGATTCCAGTCTTCCCGACAAGGCATGTGCGTTCGGGTGTCCGCTCCGCGCGCAGGGATCTTCCCTGGTCAGTCAGTCAGTCAGTCAGCGTGTTTGCGTCCACTGCTGGATATACGCCTATCCAATTTTCCTCCAGTCCTCCCGGCCTTCAGCGGTACCAAGTCTGCATGGGCTACAGAGGGAAAGGCACACGGGGCAGGTGAGTTATCAAGAAGGCCCCCTGACCTACGAGATCTAAATGCGTATGTTGGTTCGGAACTAATGTAAAACATGGGTTCTTAACGCGAATGCTGGCTAGTCGTACAGGTGAAAAAAAGACAGCAAATTCGTTTATTTGGGAGCTCGGTAGACTCCACGCTGCCACGCTTGCGCAGCTAAAGAGAGGCACGGCACAGCCGCGCGCCTCGCGACGGGCCGGGCGCGGAGTGCGCGTGCACCGAGGACATTACAGGGCCTCGTTACTGGCGGCGGTGCAGTGCTATTTTTAGCAGCAGACGCGTCGGTTGCGGCGACGGCGGTCGCGGCGGTGGCTGGCGACCTGGTTATGCCGAGCAGACAACAGGGACGCATGCGACGTTGTCACAGAATAAGTGATATGGCGAATGTGATGTAAAGGTGTGTTGAATCGACCGCGAAGAAGAAATAATGCTGTTTACTCTCATTTACTCCTATACATTCACTGTTGACATTCACTCCTTTGTGAATATACTGCAAGGCTGGATTTGAACCAGCAGGCAAACCTTTCGCAGGATAGACAGTCGCAGGTCGCGACCAAAATGGTAACGATAACGTAGATGGCTGACACTGGATTCACAGGGTAAAGACCAACCCTCTGAAGCTAAATCTGCCGGTCTCTAACCTGTGGGGTTCCACAGATACCATTTACCTTATCGTAAACAAAAATGTCGTGACCTCCCGGAATAGGAACTGCGTTTAAAAATTCCGCCACCAGCTCTATAAACTTGGAATTCTTCTACAATCACTCCTCCCGTAATCTATGCCTCAGTACAGTGTTTAAGATTATTTGTATAGAGATATATTTAACCCTTTACCTGTGTTGCGGATATTGACTGAAAAGTTTGTATATTTGTCACCAAAATCGTATTTGGCATCAGAAGCTAGAGATACTTATTCGTACTAAGCGTCCTCGTCGAAGCACGAGTGAACGCACTGCCCACAAAAAGATTGCTTGCTGGTTCAAGTCGAACCTGGCAGTCGATTCGGAAAGTATAGTAGTTTTACAGCTTTCGGTCGATTCTACATACAAACCGGGTGTTAACGGAGGTAACCAGGTATTCCTTATTTAATGAAAAAAAATAGATAACTGTTAGATAATTGTTCGCCCGTCCCAAAAATTGTAATGTTAAGGATAATAAAAAAAATTAGGGACGGCCGTACCACAAAACATCTACCTTTTTTGCAACAAATTGGCCAAGGAACACCTGGTTAGCTCTTGGACCAAACCTCTACCTGTAAAACATTCGGAACGAATATAGCTCTGGTTTAAAAATATAAATGATAGTTTAAACTTCAATTCAAACGAGTAACCTATATGTATAGCCCAGAATATAACCTTAAAAGAACATTAGAAGAACTAATCCGATGATTTATTTAGAATAATTAAGCCAAAGATTAATAATGAAACTATTAAGAACAGATATTACTATTACTTAGAGTAATGAAAATATAAGTTTATTTATTTATTTAGGATAAATACAGAAAACACAAACAACAACATTATTAAGTACATAATATGGTATCTCCCTCCACTACGTTTCCCTCTGGAACATAAAATAATATTGATGCTACAAGTAATGAACTTTCTTGGTGTGTCGATAATAAAACAACATGGAATGGGTAGGCATGAGCGGCTCGTAGCCTAGTGGCGCGGGGACTGGCCTAGCGTACCAGAGACCTGGGTTCAATACCGACATGCACCACTGTCTTTCTCTTTCCGAGTTCGATAAGTGCATTTTCATCACGATTGCGAGCTGCTCCATTGTTCGGAATCCATGTAAAACTGTAGGTCCCCTTCCCCTACTAGGTGGTAGGGTTTAAGCCCGTCCGGGTTGGTACCATCGCATTGGATGAAAAGATGGTCGAAGCGGCAATGAAGAATTGTCCGTGTTTTCCATCCAGTTCAATGTAGCCGTGCTCATAAAGGGAAGGTCCTGGCATGGCACCAAATTCCTTCGGGAATGTGGAGTATTGGGCTAATATCATAACGGTAGTTGTGTGGTATTAGCCATCCATGTCGGGTTGCATAAAAAAAAAGGCACAAGTAGAAAATGTGTACAATAAGTTCGCAAATGCATGTTACGGTTTAAAAGTGCTGAAAAAGTTGCACATTATAAACCTTAAAAAATCCATAATTACATATATAGCTAAAGATTGGATGTATGGGGAGCAGCGCACACATTAGGAATTAGTTAATTGCAATTAGTTAATTCAAATGATGACAGGTTCTCATTTTGATGCAAAGTGTAAGCGGCTATTCATTAAGCTCGACATATTAACAGTCATAAATTGATTTTGACTACAATTTAGCATAAAAACAAATAAAAACCTATGCAATCTCCCAAGGCAAGGATACAAAAAAATTTATATTCCATAATATCAAATAAATAAATAAGCTTAAATAAGTCTAATAACATTTTTAAGTGATGAAAAAAATGTAATTTGTAATTATGTGCTTCTGATTTAATGGAGCCATTGCATTGCCCTAATGTTATAAATGCAGGAATATTGTTTTGTTCTTTGTCCGTGTATTTGTGAGATCAAATAATGATATATTATTATATTACCTATCAATCTAAAAAGTTAATAAATAAATGCAATGAGGCGGCGACAAACGTGCGGTATAAACAGTTCTAGCCTTTTCCTAAATCTGTGGATTGAGGTAAACGATTGGAAACCGTTCCACAGTAGTGACAGGAGTAGCCCACCCGTATTGAAAACTTTTCAATTGTAAATTTGTTAGCCTCGTGCCGATTGTTAGTGGCGAGACGTCTCAGTATTCAGTCATCTAGGTAAAGCAATAAAGGGCGCGGTCAGGTTCTTGATGGGTGACCGTTCGACCGTTGAGGCCGGCCGTGACTTAACGTAAAACCATCCAAATCCATCAAGACCATAAGAAGTTATTCATGAAAATAGCAAAAATGTACAAGATATTAATAAATATTGCTCCGGGTCGAATTGATAACCTCGTCGTTTTTAGAATCGGTTAAAAAGTAACAATTACCTACGTTGTTGTTGTTTATGTTTACGCTTGGTAACAGCGATAACAAAATACTCTTATGACCTTTACGATCTCTAGAAATTACATATTTATTATATAACTAGCTAAGGTACCCGGCTCCGCTCGGGTCTAAAACTTAATGATACAACGATGAGTTCACAATACAAAATTTTCATCCCCTCAGAGTTTTATTTTCACCACAAAAGGTAGCCTATGTCTTTCTCGAAGGTCCAGATTACCAGTATACCGAAATTTATAAAAAAAAGTGATCGGTTAAGGCGTAAAAAGGCAACATACAGAGTTACTTTTGAATTTATAATATAATGGATTTTAGACTCTGGCTACATATTATATCTAATTTCGTGTGGGTGAGATGGTCATATACTTCAAATAAAAAATATTCATTCCGATTTAAAAGTTTATTTGTAACCACAGAGCCCTATTTGCAAGCAACGATATTTAATAGCAACAAAATTAAAGATTTTTTTATATAGCTGGACATGTATGACTCATATCACACCCAAATGTCATGATATTAGCTAACACACCGCATTTCTGAAGGAATTAGGTGCCATGCCAGCACCTTCCCTTAAAAAGAACGGCTAACAGCTAGTAGGGGAAGGTGACCTACAGTTTTACATGGGTTTCGAAACTGGAACAGCTCGCATTAGTAAGAAAATGCATTCATGTAAGTGTTGCATAAATGGGGCGAAGATTTGAACTCAAACCTCTCGTATGCAAGGCTAGTTCCACTGCCACTTTATTAGCTACGAGCCTCTAAATGAAAAAAAAAAAAATTCCGTCAAAGATTCTTGTCGGATTCGGTCTGTTCGTCTGCTGTTTACTTTTTAGGGTTCCGTACCCAAAGGGTGAAAACGGAACCCTATTACTAAGCCTCCGCTGTCCGTCCGTCCGTCCTTCCGTCCGTCCGTCCGTCCATCCGTCCATCCGTCCGTCCGTCCGTCCGTCCGTCCGTCCGTCCGTCCGTCCGTCTGTCACAGGGCGGTATCTCATGAACCGTAATAGGTAGGCAGCTGAAATTTTTACAGAGTATGTATTTATTTTGCCGCTATAACAACAAATAGGTAAAATAAAAAAAAATATAAAAATTAAAGGGAGGTCCCATACAAAAACGTGATTTTTTTGTGTTAAATCTTGTACGATGATACGGAACCCTTCGTGTGCGAGTCCGACTCGCACTTGGCCCGTTTTTTATATCCGTCTGGGACAGTGAGCATGGAAGGCCGGCAGCCATGGAGGTGAAGAAATAACAGAGCGGGTAGTCTCAGTTCTCACCTAAATTGGCGTTTATGTAACTTCGAAGTTCCGTAAAAACGTCAAACTCCATACAAGTTTTTACTAGATATTCTGTGGTTTTACTTCTTTAAGCTGTCAAAGTCAAACTCGGACTTCCGATTTGTATTTATTTATTTTTTATTTATTTATTTATTTCACACACCAGTTACACAATGAACAGGTAGCATACATTTCTTTTTCCTACCCAGTCTTTAAAGTTCTACACTGTGTAGTAGGGTGCAACTGACGAAAAGCAACAGTTTTAATGTGAACTGTATGTATGAAAACGCGTAGTCGACGTAAACGGCAGCGTCGACGTATTTACTGCAACGTTGAGTAAGCTGTCAAATAAATCTCGGACTCGCAAATGGTAGTTCGCGCCCACGGCGCGCGCTCTTCAATTTCTCCATACATTTGAAAACGCCAGTCGATCGGTTTGCCGTAAACACCAATTAAGGTGACAACTGGGACTTCAGGTACAGGAGAAAGGATGGAACTAAAAAACCGGCCAAGTGCGAGTCGGACTCGCACACGAAGGGTTCCGTACCATCGTACAAGATTTAACACAAAAAAATCATGTTTTTTGTATGGGGCCCCCATTTAATTTTTATTCTTTTTTTATATTATTTGTTTTTATAGCGGCAAAATAAATACACACTCTGTGAAATTTTCAGCCGCCTACCTGTTACGGTTCATGCGATACAGCCCTGTGACAGACGGACGGACGGACGGACGGAAGGACAGCGGAGGCTTAGTAATAGGGTTCCGTTTTCACCCTTTGGGTACGGAACCCTAAAAAGTGTCGACACGTCGATTGTGCCGCCGGAGGAATTTGGCCTTTGTTTCGGCATAGTTATATTCATTGGTTTCAGCACTCGCTGACACCATTACGAATGAAGAATGACGTAACGACCATCTAGTTTATTGAAAAATAATTATTATCTTTATCTATTTACCTACCAATTTGGGAGACTTCCAATTGGATTTTTCTCAATTTTTATTACTGCGCTACAAATGTGTACGGCGATCATACGGCGATATAATGTTGTTAGTCGCGTGGCGTAATTTTTTGCGCGCTCGTTGTTCTTCATACATTCTTCACCTCCAAGACGGCACCAGAAATAGACAGTGTTTACGGGCGCAGCGAAGCCACTTTTACATACACAATTTGCGGCGCCGGCGAGTGAGTTCGCTTATGAATTCGCTTGCTACTGATTTTCTCGAGTTCCAACGACACGTATGAACAAATAACACCACGGAACTTTACTCTATTTAGTGTAACGAGTATTCGATGTTGCGCTTCCCGACTACAGTGAGACGTTTTGGACTAACTGTGATTAAACGACCGCCACACGAATGAGTTTCGATAGCTGCCATGCTGGCTGGTCTGTCACCGTCTTTGAAATGTGTCGAATCCAAGAGATGCGTACACTAATAAGCTGTACGTAGACTTCGTGGACAAGTTTCGGTCTGCATCCGATACGTAGGTTAGGGACTGCTTTTTTTTATGTAACTGGACATGGATGGCTAATACCACACCTTCTGTCATGGTATTAGCCCAACACACCACATGGGAACTAGGTGCCATATCAGGACCTTCCTTATATTGCACGGCTACATTGAACTGGATGGAAAACACGGACAATTTTCATTGCCGCTTCGACCATCGTTCATCCAATGCGATGGTACCAACCCGGGCGGGATAAACCCTACCACCTAGTAAGTAAGGAAGGGGACCTACAGTTTAACGTGGAATCCGAACCACGGCCAGCCTCTCAACGGTCGAATGGTCACCCATCCAAGACCAGAGCGGACCCAGCGTTGCTTAACTTCGGAGAGCGATCGCCACAGTGTCGCGCCACTGGGCCATTGAGGCTGACGAAAAACATTGCTAGGAAGGAAATATTGCTAGGAAGGTTTCCCTACACTTACCGCCGCCTGCTTGAACAACCTCACCAAAGCGTACAAAAGGATGGTGCTGGCATGGCACCTAATTCACTCGGGAATGTCGTTTTAGGGCTAATGGTATTAGCCCATGCGTAAGTGTCTTATTGACGCACTAAAAATTCCCTATCAGCCTCGTTAGGCCAGTGGTGCGACACCTCGGCATTCGATTATAGAGTCTCTACAACAATGAGCGCGAGTGGGTTGTGCATCAATTTATGTTTAATGTATAATGTAATAAATGGAATAAGTAGGTACCCAACATATATAGGTTAGTGAAAAATAAGTACAAGAAAGTTTTTAAAGTTTTTAAAAAAAATATGAAATACGAAATCCTATCCTTAGTCATTTAGGCTCTATAGAAGATAGAATAGAGACAAGCAGAATAGAGACGGTGCGTCTCTTGAGCGCGGAGTCTTTGGAATAGATGGTTCCCTACACGAAACAATGCCGTAAACAGGGTGTTTTTTTTAACTGTGCCTTCATGGCCAAATATTATAAGATATAGCGAAAAACACCCAAAAAAGTCATGAAAGTCACGAATTGGATAAAACTTAAACTGCCACATATTTTATTTTGTGATTTTTGCTACCAAGTTAACTTAAAACCAGTTGCGATAGGAACTGCTATGCTCTATTGCAACTTACTAGGTTGTAGGGTTAATACCTCCCGGGTTGGTACCATCGCATTGAATGAGGCAAGTCGATGCAAATGAGGCGTCGAAGCGGCAATGAAATGAGGCATGCGGTCCTGGAATGGCACCTAGTTCCGATGTCGTGTGTTGGGCTAATATCTGACGTTCAGTTAGGTATTAGCCATCCATGTCCAGTTACAAAAAAAAAAACTTATAATTCTTTTGTTTTAACAATATCAGTTTCTAAAATAAAACCTTGTTTATTTTGATAACCTCTCCTCATTCTCACGCACTCATTTTTTATGGCGATTTTGTAACTAACACGTGAGATATTGATGGAATTTTCAGTATTTAAAATAATTATTGCATTATTAGCTGTTAACGTTCGAGCAATAATAAATTGCATAAAATATTCTTGCTGTGTATATGTCTATGTTTAAAAAGAAATATCCACGTATCCAATCGAGTGAATAGGTATAATTGAAATCACAATGACAATGCTACATAACATTTATTATTTGGTCACATCAATCATATATTTGACTTAAATTACAAAAGTTTTTTTATTTCATTCTCATCAATTTAAAACGTAAATCTTGGCAACTACTTCTAATTAAAATTACATCGGATGATTTGTATTAGCAAGCTTATAACTCATAAAAACTGAATTTTGCCAAACCTCACATAGATAAATATAGTGGATCTGCAAACAGGGCCTTTACCATGGTAAATTAACTTGCCGGGTGAAAAGGCCAGTGAGTGATTACATTTGACGTTTATTTGCATTTCGTACCATGCTAAGTTTCGAACGACGTGTTATCAGGCCACGTAAACTCAAATTGACGAGTTAGCATAGCACGAAATTAAACTAAACGTCAGATTTAATACATCTATTAGCTCGGTTTCACCAAATGCTGATTATTATATTATATTATTATATTATTATATTATTATTGATAGGCTAGCAGCTTTAAGCTGATGCGCCTATATCACAACACTTATTTATTTATTTATTATATTTTTTTTTTTAGATTTTATATGATTGTCCAATTAATTTTTGAAGGAATTTACGGAGACAGCGTTTACAACTTCACTGGGAAGACTGTTCCAAGATTCTACCACTCTGTTGGCAAGAAAGTGTCGTCGAGGGTTCTGCTTCGACCGATTGTGATACAGCTTTTTTTGTCCTCTCAGGTTTTTAGTATTAGCAAGGGTGAACATATCTTGTAGATTGGTAGAGTTGTAAGAAGAGTTGAGAATTTTAAATGTTTCAATAAGATCTCCCCGTTCTCTTCGTTCTTGTAGAGTGGTGAGGCCAAGCTTGTCCAGCCGGGTTTCGTAACTTTGATTTTTCAGTGCAGTTGGCATTTTTGTAGCTCTACGTTGTACTCGTTCCAGCAGGTCAATATCTTTCTTGAAGTAGGGACTCCAGATCTGGTATGCATACTCCAACATAGGTCGCACATATGTTTTATAAAGCTTTAGGAAAAGCTCAGGGGTTATATGGGAGAAAGCTTTGTTTATGGTTTACAGCAATGAGTTTGCTCTCTTCACTACAGTTATAACGTGTGCCTCCCATATTAGTGCTAATTATATATAGATAATTAGCACTAATAAAGGACCTTTAAGTGTCGATTAAAATAAATCAGCACTTGGTCAAAACCAGGCTAAGTGTCACAGCAATCAGCAGTCCTGAGCCGGTAGTCTCGGTTCTCACCTAAATTGGCGTTTACGTAACTTCGAAGTTCCGTAAAAACGTCAAACTCCATACAAGTTTTTACTAGATATTCTTTGGTTTTACTTCTTCAAGCTGTCAAAGTCAAACTCGGACTTCCGATTTGTATGAAAACGCGGAGTGGACGTAAACGGCAACGTCGACGTATTTACGGCAACGTTGAGTAAGCTGTCAAATCAAACTCGGACTCGCAAATGTTAGTTCGCTTAACTCCCACTGCGCGCGTTCCTCAATTTCTCCATACATTCGAAAACGCCAGTCGATCGGTTTGCCGTAACGCCAATTTAGGTGACAACTGGGACTTCGGGTACTGAGTGGGCAGTCTGAGTTCTCACCGAAATTGGCGTTTACGGCAAACCGATCGACTGGCGTTTTCTCCAAACTCCATACAAGTTTTTACTAGATATTCTGTGGTTTTACTTCTTCAAGCTGTCAAAGTCAAACGCGGACTTCCGATTTGTATGAAAACGCGGAGTGGACGTAAACGGCAACGTCGACGTATTTACGGCAACGTTGAGTAAGCTGTCAAATCAAGCTCGGACTCGCAAATGTTAGTTCGCTTAACGCCCGCTGCGCGCGCTCTTGAATTTCTCCATACATTTGAAAACGCCAGTCGATCGGTTTGCCGTAACGCCAATTTAGGTGACAACTTAGACTACCGGCTCTGGTATCGATTGCAAGCTGCTAAGAAAGGCCTTAATGTTTGGCGATTAAGCTAATCTGCATTAGATGACAAAGTTCATCCGGCTAGTTAATATGCCACGGTAAATTCCAGGTTATACATCGTATTCCTGGTCAGCCTTTATTGGTGTTTGCATTTTTTTCGCAATTACTTAAAGTTGGAACGATAATATGTAACGTATTTTTTTTATTAAAAGCTTAATACAATTGAAATATTTGCATTCACACAATAATTTCGATAGTGTTCTGTAACCTGTGCAATCGAATACTCAATAGAGAATTTTCCTGCAAAAATCTTCCAAAACAGAAAGGTCTCTTATTCTACTTCAATAATATTTATCATTTGGAAAACTTGGCATATTATTTTAATTATGAAGGACCTTGTATTACCACTATGAAACGCTAGTTATAAGTCTTGGCACCTCAGAAAAACCTGACACCCATAGACAAAACTGCACAGAAGATGAATTTTGCGTGTCATTGGGTTCTAGTTCTAGTTCTTTGGCAACATTAAGGTTTAGATTTCCTGGGTGGGAAGATATATCAGGATGTCAGAAAATCGACGTCTTTTAAGAACACATAAATCAACGCTGTAAGAAAACTGATCCTTGATGACCACCTTGTAACACACCCTGAGACAGAGGAATCGATTGGCATTTCTGAAACAAAAATTCTAAAGATCGTGTATGGAAAGCTTGATATGACTTCCGTGATGTTATAAGCTGATTTCCCGTTAGATCCTGGGTTTGCTGTCCGATGATTTGGAATGTTTAATATTTGTTTGTTTGAATACTAAAGAGGCCAGTTTCATATACTGTGATTCGATTCGATGATACAATTCGTTACTAATCGTCCTTTTTATTTGTTTTCGTTTTGATTGAATTTTGTTTGCGTTTAACCTAGTTAAAAGTACTAATCTTATTTTAATGGCTTATAATGGTATTTATTAATTTATATGTATTTAGCTTAAATACTAAATCATTTCACATGCACATCGTGTACAGCATTTCATTACACAAATATTTGAACATCGTAGGTAATTAAAAAACCTATTTTTCAGTGTTCCGTTTCTCAAAAACTCCAAACAAAACTGTCAAAAGATCACTTTTGCGTTCATCTCGTACTCTTACATACTCGCTTACATATGGTTGCGAATAGTATCTGTAGGCCTATTCTTGGGATTCCGTGCTCAGGAATGAGGAATCTTGGTCGAGAAACTCGCTTTTATAGCGATTGTCATTACGATATTCTCGACGGAAAGATCCGGAGCACGGTATTTCAATCATTCAAGGTTTTCCGTCGAAAACCGCTGCATAATAACGGTTTTCTGAGCTGAAAATATTCCTGATTCCTGAGCACGGAATTCCAATAATAAACCTGCTGATAACGGACGATTAATAGGCACCCTGGTTGTCAACGGGTGAAATCATTCGGCATTAGGACGAAGTGCGACTTTTCAACGCGAGACGCGAGAAGGTGTGGAATATTTAAGAATTACAATTGTTGCCTTTCGAGAAGACACCGAACGTGTGGACAGCGCGGGACTGGTCACCAACGTGCACCGCTTTTGTGGAAACACCAACGGATGAAATGGGCGGAGAATAGCGTGCACTGCAGTCAGTAGACACCACTGTTGTCGCCTCGCGTGGAGACACCCGGCTTGCGGACTGGTCTCCAACGCGCAACACGCGAGCACCGGTGTCCATAGCAATAATTAGGAACAACATTTGTTGCCTCGCGGGAAGACACCGGACGTGTGGTCACCAATTCCCGACATATGGAGAAAGGCGTGCAGCGCAGTTAGTGGGCAAGCCTATTATTCCGGGAGGTCACGACATTTTTGGTCACGATAACGTAAATGGCTGAATCTGGGTTCACATGTTAGAGACCAACCCTCTGATACTAAATATGTCGGTCTGCCTGCGCTAAGTGGTTGCGTTACCTAGATTGGCTATATAAAATAAATGTTGGTATGTACCTGCTGATGAATATACTGATTGTCTAGAAACAATTAATTATGCACCAAAAACCATTCGGTTTTTAAATTAAATACTTAAATATACCTAAACTTATGTCTGTAACCTAAATCTCCTATATCTACGAAATGCAAACAAAAATTTGTTCAGTTTTTGTATTGCTAACCAAGTATGTACTGATACTTTCATGCTTTGTCATTTGCATCCATTTACATTATCATATATATTTTTTGTCACCATAACGACTTTTTCAGACGCCTTATCTACGTAACGCAACCACTTGGAACAGGCAGACCGACACATTTAGCTTCAGAGGGTTGGTATTAATCCCCTGAACCCAGTTTCAGCCATTTACGTTATCGTTACCATTTTTATCGCGACCTCCTAGTCTATATGGTCTCCTCGCGTGAAAACACCCGCCGTGCGGACGGCGTGGGACTGGTCGCCAACGTGCACCACTCTTGTCGCTTTACGTGGAGACACTAAAGGACGGGGAATGGCGTGCAGTACAGTCAGTAGGCACCGGTGTTGTCGCCCCGCGTGGAGACGCTCATGCGGCGGGCGGCGCGCGGCGGCACGGCGGCGGGCGGCGGGTGCCGCGCGCGGTGCGGCCGCGGCTCGACGCGCGAGTCGGTGCTGGCGCGCGAGCGGAACGGCAGCTCGCAGGATGACGCGGAGCTGCTCCGGGAGCCGACTCCTGGCGGCGACGGCTCCTCTGGCTCCTCTTCCACGTCGCTGCAGCCTGCAATGTGAGCGAAATTTCTCAGTGATACGATGCCGAAAACCTCTTGACATATTTCTGCTTGGATGTGTGCACTTCTTTTTGACTGCATTCAATCTGTTTCTGTGACTTTGTTTCCACTAATTTGTTATCAGGATTAAGGAGAAGTTAAACTTACAAATTGTACGGGGTTGACTCTACTACAGACACAAAATTCGAGAAACCAGTTCACCACAGCCTGCCGCTACGGATTTGCTCCAAGATGCAGCTCGCAGTCGGTCTGAGCCGTGCGGCGCATGCGCGGCGACTTGCTGTTCAGCCGCCAGAAGCGGCGTGCGTCTCGGAACACTCCCCACACCGTAAAAACATTAGCTTACCCAGCGCCACTAGCGGCAGCAGCGGGGGCGGGGCGGCTGCGGCGGCGAGCGCGGCTCCCGCTCCGGGCAGCGCGGCGGGAAGCAGCTCGCAGTCGGTCTGAGCCGTGCGACGCATGCGCGGCGACTTGCTGTTCAGCCGCCAGAAGCGGCGTGCGTCTCGGAACACTCCCCACACCGTAACAACATTAGCTTACCCAGCGCCACTAGCGGCAGCAGCGGGGGCGGGGCGGCTGCGGCGGCGAGCGCGGCTCCCGCTCCGGGCAGCGCGGCGGGAAGCAGCTCGCAGTCGGTCTGAGCCGTGCGACGCATGCGCGGCGACTTGCTGTTCAGCCGCCAGAAGCGGCGTGCGTCTCGGAACACTCCCCACACCGTAACAACATTAGCTTACCCAGCGCCACTAGCGGCAGCAGCGGGGGCGGGGCGGCTGCGGCGGCGAGCGCGGCACCAGGCATCCGTCACTCCTAAATACCTACTGAGATCTTCACCTACGGCGCTCGGGAACCCGAGGTTCCAAATTCAGTCAGGGCCGCCGCGCGCACACGCTCGCACGTACTCTACGTCCAGTCGATCAGTCGTTTCGAACAGCGCACTTTCGCCGTTTTTATTCGTAATAATTTCTAATCATCATAGAATTAAATATAATTACTGTTGCGTGAACGGATGTCATAGTACACGGAAGAATTTGAAGTTACCTTTCTTTACGCTACCGAAATATTCTGAAAGGAGAGTTTGTTTTTTTAGTTTAGGTTTATTGACGTTTTGCCTTTATGTAGGTAGGTATGTGGTATCGTGTTATGAGGGGCCTATTGAATTGACACGTATTTAACTGGTATTAGCTCAGCACTTTTTTATACATTAGGTAGTATTTATCCATGTATTACAAGGGAAAACAACATAAATTGGTTTCGCCTAGTGAAACAATGGGCAATCATTCGTGGCAGCTCCAGGTACTTATTGCCTATTCTCCTTTGCTGCATGTAGTTGGTTTTTAGGGTTCCGTACCCAAAGGGTGAAAACTGAACCCTATTACTAAGCCTCCACTGTCCGTCCGTATCTCAGGCACCGTAATAGATAGCCAGCTGAAATTTACACAGAGTGTGTAATTATTTTGCCGTTAGAACAACAAATAGGTAAAATAAAAAAATAATAAAAGTTAAGAGGGTGCCCCCCAAAAACAAAAAAAAAGATTTTTTGTTTGATCTTGTACGATTGTACGGAACTCTTGTGCGAGGCCGACTCGCACTTAGCCGGTTTTTGCCATACAAGGACCTTCCTTTCATGAGCACGGCGATATTGAACTGAATGGAAAACACGGACAATGTTTTATTACCGTTTCGACCACCGTTTTATCAAATGTGATATTATCAACCCGGCCAATAACAACAATAACCCGGACAATACGAAACAATACTATTTAGCGGCGGCAGTGTGTGATAACCCTAGCGCAAGCCGCATTCCAGCGATATGGGGCGGATGAGCGTCGACGAGTTTCATCTCGCCGCCGCGCTGGCAATGAGCGACGTAATAAATACTTTATAATAAGGACATTTAGGATGAAAATTGAAAAATTACTGTCGGGGAGTGCAACTTCTGTGCGTAGCACTATTAGTTATTCTGTGGCGGCACCCGCTCCGGGCAGCGCGGCGGGATGCAGCTCGCAGTCGGTCTGAGCCGTGCGACGCATGCGCGGCGACTTGCTGTTCAGCCGCCAGAAGCGGCGTGCGTCTCGGAACACTCCCCACACCGTAACAACATTAGCTTACCCAGCGCCACTAGCGGCAGCAGCGGGGGCGGGGCGGCTGCGGCGGCGAGCGCGGCTCCCGCTCTGGGCAGCGCGGCGGGAAGCAGCTCGCAGTCGGTCTGAGCCGTGCGACGCATGCGCGGCGACTTGCTGTTCAGCCGCCAGAAGCGGCGTGCGTCTCGGAACACTCCCCACACCGTAACAACATTAGCTTACCCAGCGCCACTAGCGGCAGCAGCGGGGGCGGGGCGGCTGCGGCGGCGAGCGCGGCTCCCGCTCCGGGCAGCGCGGCGGGATGCAGCTCGCAGTCGGTCTGAGCCGTGCGACGCATGCGCGGCGACTTGCTGTTCAGCCGCCAGAAGCGGCGTGCGTCTCGGAACACTCCCCACACCGTAACAACATTAGCTTACCCAGCGCCACTAGCGGCAGCAGCGGGGGCGGGGCGGCTGCGGCGGCGAGCGCGGCTCCCGCTCTGGGCAGCGCGGCGGGAAGCAGCTCGCAGTCGGTCTGAGCCGTGCGACGCATGCGCGGCGACTTGCTGTTCAGCCGCCAGAAGCGGCGTGCGTCTCGGAACACTCCCCACACCGTAACAACATTAGCTTACCCAGCGCCACTAGCGGCAGCAGCGGGGGCGGGGCGGCTGCGGCGGCGAGCGCGGCTCCCGCTCCGGGCAGCGCGGCGGGATGCAGCTCGCAGTCGGTCTGAGCCGTGCGACGCATGCGCGGCGACTTGCTGTTCAGCCGCCAGAAGCGGCGTGCGTCTCGGAACACTCCCCACACCGTAACAACATTAGCTTACCCAGCG
Organism: Incurvaria masculella; assembly: GCA_946894095.1. Classification (NCBI taxonomy): domain Eukaryota; kingdom Metazoa; phylum Arthropoda; class Insecta; order Lepidoptera; family Incurvariidae; genus Incurvaria; species Incurvaria masculella. Next base: position 1,100,253 of record OX335650.1, on the reverse strand, counting down.
CCACTAGCGGCAGCAGCGGGGGCGGGGCGGCTGCGGCGGCGAGCGCGGCTCCCGCTCCGGGCAGCGCGGCGGGATGCAGCTCGCAGTCGGTCTGAGCCGTGCGACGCATGCGCGGCGACTTGCTGTTCAGCCGCCAAAAGCGGCGTGCGTCGCGGAACACTCCCCATACCTTCACAACATTAGCTTGTATGGGTTCTGCCACCTTCATCGAATACAAGTAGTTCCACTGCATGTATTCAAGTGTATATCGTTACAGGCGAACAAGGAATTTATCTTTATCTATCTTGGTTCGGACTTTCAATCTTGTTGCTATAGCATTGAAAATTGTCCATGTTTTGCATCCAGTTCAATGCAGCCGTGTAACACAAGAAGGGGCCTATTATGACACTCAGTTCTCATGTGGTTAAAACAGTAGGTGCGGTATTAGGCCATCCATGTCAATTTATATAAAAAAAATCTCGATGCTAATCCTTTGTGAACCAATCGTTGGTATTAAGTTTTTTTTATTAATTCCTGACAAAACACAGAGCTTGTATAATTTGAAACAGACACTATTAAAAGTAGCCGGAATTTTACTCTGAAACGGACGATGGGCTGCTAGTAGCTCAGGGGCGGGTAAATTTGCCTTCCATCCCGGAGGTCTGGGTTCAAATCCCCTGCCACGTTCATGAACCACATTATTTCTCTTTCTAAGTTGGATAAGTGCGTTTCGTTGAAAATTCGACCTATTCCACGGTTCGCAATCCATGTAAAGATGTAGGCACCTTTTCCACAAAATATAGTCGAAGCGGCAATAAAAATTAACCGGGTTTTTCCATACGGTTCCATGTAGCCATGCTCATAAAGGGTAGGTTCTGGCATGCACCTAATTTCTTCGGGAATGCGGTGTGATGGGCTAATATCATGACGGTGGCTGTGGCAATAGAATAGCCATCTATGTGCATGTCACACAAAAAATATACTTTTTGATTTTGTCAGTACAACTGGCTTATATGCGAAGATGAATTTTTTTATATAGATTCAGCTACGGAAGGCATGCTTACAATAGAATTTTATTCACAAAATATTTACGTCTTCTTGAAGAATACCTGGCGAAGGACGTTTAAAAATGTAGGTAAACACAAAAAAAAAGAAAAAGTGTAATATCATAACGGTAGTTGTGTGGTATTAGCCATTCATGTAAGGTCGCATAAAAAAAAATATGAACGGTAGAAATACCTGATCGATGCTCTCCCGCACGGAGATCTCGTGGAAGCAGACGCACCCGATCTCGCGGCTCCGGCGCTGGCCCTCCTCGGGGGTCACCATGCGGTCCCCGGCCAGGTCCGCCTTGTTGCCGACGAGCACCACCGGCACGTCCACCGCACTCTCCTGAAACCGGCAGTTGACGCGTCTCAAGCGGGTACATAGTCACCAGTTTCGTAATAACACAAATCGGCGGGCTGGTGAAACCTGAAGCTGCCTCGATAGTTTAGGACTTACCTTTGCAAATTATTATAACTATTTAATTTGTAATATTTCCTTTGTGGTATATCCAATATATATATATATATATATATAATAATAAATACCCTAGATTCCAACTGAAGGTTTATTAATAATTTGAGAAAATTTAGATCTTTCAACAACCTGCACAACCAAGGCATACGATTGAACATCTGTGTATAATCGTATGCCTTGGGTAACATTCCGTGTTTCCTATTGCAGCAAACATTCGATATTAATGGATTTAACGCTGCGTGCTGTTGATAAGGACCAAAAGGCGTTGGCACTCTTCAAAAGAATCTGATCTGTAACGGAGTACTTACGGGATGCACGTGGAAGTTCTGCAGATGATGATCTCGAGCGACTAAAGTTGACTCACCCTAGCGCTGGCGCCGGTGAGACGGCGTCGACGCTTGTTGTAGTTGATAAGGAACTTGAGGCGGTGGCACTCGTCGAAGGAGCACTGGTCCGTGACGAAGTATAATCGGGATGTACGTGGAAGTTCTGTAGATGATGATCTAGAGCCACTGAAGTTGACTCACCCGAGCGCTAGCGGCGGTGAGGCGGCGTCGACGCTTGTTGTAGTTGATTAGGAACTTGAGGCGATGGCATTCGTCGAAGGAGCACTGGTCAGTGACGGAGTACATCAGGATGAAGGTGTCTGCCCAGCGGATGTTGGCCTCGAGTGACTGGCACTCGCTCTCCTGTAGGTAGAGCTAGAGGTTAGTTTAAAACATAATTTAATTTAGGGTCTCTTTCACCATCTCCGATTATAATTACAGTCAATCGAATAAACCAACCAATAAACCAGCCAAGAGAACAAATTGATCTCACAGACAAATCCTATGATTATCGAGTAATAAATTTCACCGCAAGTTTCATCCTTAGATTAACTAGTTGCCGGTTTATTCTTTCCTTTAATGCATAAAAAACTGACCGCCATTTTCCGAGAGTTGCAAAGTTCCAAACTTGAAAAAAAAGTCTCTATCGTTTGGATTGGTTTTGCATAATTCAAAACGCTTTCGTTTTACATTTTAGAGACGATTGCAATGTCCGCAATATGCGAGTGGTCGGTTGGCGTTCTTTACTAGCGTAACTTCAAATGTTGAATTTAAAATAGAGAGATCTACCTTAGAGCTATCATATTCTTATTCAAAAATAAAGGTCTTGTCGCGATCTAACTTTCTGTAATATACAAATTTAATTTCGTTGCAACTTTCTGTCATGTGGATAGATTATGTCATGTCTCTAAACGTTGATCATTCAATGAAAAATGCTGTCGGATGTCCCAAGACACTTCGTGTACTTTGCATTATTACTTAGCGACTGCAAACGTAAAATGCTATCAATATTTTGTCAAAAGACTCAATCAATTGATTCCATTATATAAAGCTGTCTATCAAATTGACCTCAATTCCCTTAAAGGGCGTTTATCAAAAGAGCGTTTAGTGTGATAAGGTCGTATTGCTTTCGGAAATGAGAATTCATGCAAGAAGTTTAAAAATATAAATAAGAGGGTTAGATATATATGGTAATAAGTTTCAAATATAGCTAGCCCATAAATGCGTTTTTCAGCTATTTGAAATTTCTAAATGTGCGGTGTATCTTTTTGTAAAGTCACTAGCTGAGCAGTAAATGCATGAAACATATGAAGTGAATCGGTAAAAAAATTGAAGTATTGAAGCTATGTTCTTTATCGCACATTTGGGGGAAGGGAGCTGTCACAAAGACAGTGCTTCAGTCCTCCCGTCAAGCCACATAGCTTTCAAATTCAAATTCAAATTCAAATTCAAAATATTTTATTGCATATACATTTTAATGCAGTGTACAGCAAGAACATAATGGTACAGTGACCAACTCTGTTTTTAAAATGCTACTTAGACATAGGTGTGGCAATATTTGAGAAAAACAATACACAAAGTTACATTAAAACACGAAAGAAAACAGTTACAGTACAATTTAGATAAAAAAATATTAATCTCAATATGTCAACCCTTCTTTTCTTTTATAAATTCCTCTGAATTATAATACATTTTTGTCAAAAGCCATTGCTTGAGTTTGTTTTTAAATTTTTTTTACGTTTTCAATTTCTTTTAAATCTTCCGATAATTTATTATAAATTGAAATAGCTGACTGAGTTCTGCTTTTTGCTACCAACGTGGTACGCATAGGCAATTTATACAAATTTCAAGCTGTAATCTGCCGTGTATTGCATTTGGTGACATCTTTGACTACATAAAAATAACACGGATATTGTTTGACAAAACAGCAGAGCTCTCAAATTTAAATTGAAGTTAATGTTAACAATCGTTTTTCTTGAAAAATGTTTTGATAGCTATCTAAATGTTTAATACTGGAAATTCTTCGTAATCATCGTTTTTAGGGTTCCGTACCAAAGGGTGAAAACGGAACCCTATTACTAAGCCTCCGCTGTCCATCCGTCCGTCCGTCCGTCCATCCGTCCGTCCGTCCGTCCGTCCGTCCGTCCGTCCGTCCGTCCGTCCGTCCGTCCGTCTGTCACAGGGCTGTATCTCAGTAACCGTAACAGGTAGACAGCTGAAATTTTCACAGAGTGTGTATTTATTTTGCCGAAAATAACAACAAATAGGTAAGATTAAAAAATAATTAAAATTAAAGGGGCCATACAACTAACGTGATTTTTTTGTTACGATGGTACGGAACCCTTCGTGTGTGAGTCTGACTCGCACTTGGCCGGTTTTTGAATAACAAATCTTCTGGACATCAACAGAATTTCCCTAGAAAATGATTCCATATTTCAAATGGGAGTATACGTAACCATAATATGCCATTAGGTTACGTATACTATTAGTTATATTACTATTAGGGAAAGTGCTTCTTTGTCTATTTTTAAGGTAAAATTAAAATCTTGGTACTTGACATGTTATAACAATTAAATCAATCAAATAGTTTCTGTTTATATAGTTTTAAATTATCTAATGTTTTCTAAGTGTAATTATGATGCTTAGTTTTAAGTAATGTAATGTTTCGTTAGCTGCTAGAGATTGTCTTTGGCAATAAGCTCGCTTTTGCATACTATGTAATAGTTGTAAGCAATAAAGAATATTTTCATTTAATTTCATTTTATTTCATTTTCCATTAGGCTTGTTTCCACCGAGGAGACTTTACGCCCGAAACGAGAACACAGTCACCCTTCTCTTTCTTAGCTTGTCTTTTTTTCGTGAAAAACAAAGAAAGACATTCGTGTCAACCTTCCGGCCGTAATGCAATACATACAATGCGTTGAGACCGAAATTCAATCTAAGCGCTCTGCAAGAGTGTACGTCAATTTCATTAAAACAGAATCCCCTTGTGCTCGTGAAATGTTACCGTGAAGTGTTTCTTGAGGTAATACTTCGTTCCTACTGCGTGTCCCACGACACCTACCCTAAGGAATGTGACATGCATGTATGTGTATGTATGTATAATCGACCGTGAAGCAAGGACACATTATTTAAAGAAAGATCCCTGTAAAAAGAACTACTTTACGAATATACTGCAAGGCTGGACCCGAACCAGCAAAACATACCGTTCGCGGGTATTGCGTCTAACCAATTTCGCCACCTACTGTGTACCCATAATTTGGAATTCTCCTACAGTCCCTCTTCCCGTAATCAACGCCTCCTACTAACACAGTATTTAAGATTCTACCTACGTACATTTATTTAACGATATACCTGCGTTACGGACCTTGACTGCAAAGATTGAACATTCAAACATATTAATAATAACCTACCCTAATATTTGTGTACATAAATGGAGAGTACTTGTATACTGACGTGAGGATCGCCCGCGGAGTCGAGTATCTCGAAGTAGACCATCTCCGAGTCGATGACGGTGCTGAAAGTGTACACCTTCTCGACGCTGCGGTCGTACTCCCCGATGTAGCGCCGCGTGATGAACCGCACCACCAGAGCTGCGAACAGAACTCCGACTGTTCAACTAACAAGTAACTACTTCCTACTTAATACGCGATGGGTCGATCGCGAAATTTTCGGCTCTGATCGAACGACCCCGATATTGATTGGGTCTTTTTGACCCGTTCGGTCATTCGTTCGGCCTGGTTAGGCATTCTTGGCCGAACGCTCAGAAAAATCAGCAAAGACTTTAAATTTCAAATAATATTTGTAATGTGTTGCAGGACCCGTTTCTTTTGTCCCAGTTGTTACGGGTCGCAAAGGCGAATCTATGAAAACGAGAAAGCTGTTCGGTCGTTAAGTACTGACGGTCCGGGTCTTTTGACCTGTTCTTTCGCGAACGACCCATCGCTCATCTACATGCATGTTTTAGGTTCCGTTTCTTAAAAAAGAAACCTTATAAGATCACGTCGCTGTCCATCTGTCGGTGTGTAAAGACACTTTACCTCATAATGTTTTGAAAACTTACGGTTTTCCGGTGTGCAATGCCGTGCTTGGCCGACATGTTTCGCTTCCCACGACGGAAGCATCGTCAGGGCCACTTCGTTGCCCCGGAGTTACGTCTGACACACACCGGAAAACCGTAAGTTTTCAAAACATTATGTACAGCGACGGTGTAAATCTAAGAACTTTACCTCATGAACGCATCGAGGTTTTATGCTGAAATTAATATCGAATTTCTTGAAACGGTCAAAATCAAACTTTCAAGTCAAGAAGCACCGAGCATAGATGGGCGGCAACAGCGATCGAGACCCATTCGTAGGGTGGCAGCGTAGCCACTAGTTGGTGGAAAGCGTCTAACTGTTAGTTCTCGAAACGCATCATCGAATGCTCGTTGCACTAAATGGCGTCGTCTGAAGTTATTACATGTCATTGGAACTCGAGAAAATCAGTAGTAAGCTTACCTTTTTTACATGATAATCCGAACCTCGAACGACCACTTAAGGCCCTGGTACTAGCCAAAATGCGATGTTTGGCGAGGCACCGCAAGTAAACTAGGTCGTTCTGATGGCTATAGATTGTTTTGATATGCGTAATGGTTCTTCTTCTGTTAATCGAAAGATTTTCGTGTTCGTTGACATGACATTTCCATATAAATAATGATATCGAAAGAGTGTCGATGTCTAAACTTTTTTGACTAAATGTCGGAAACTATGAGGATTTAAAAAATATTTATTATACTAACATTTCACTATGTATCACATGTAGAAATCGAATTAGTTTGACAGTCCTAATGTAAAAGATCTATTATTTTTCAAAAATGCCTAGCTTAAAAGATACCCGCAATCGATATTTAAAACTACCAATCATTAGTCCGGCGTAGCAAACAAGCGGTAGTGTGAGGCCAGTGATACTGTAAGCAAATGGCCTGGCCCGCCCAATTGAATTGGACCCTCTTTTTCATATGTGTCTACGCTTTAGCTACGCGCTACGATAAAATATTCGACCCCATTGCTACGAGCTCGTTCTACGAGCTGGCTGTACCTATCGCCTTAACCCACTTCCTAGAGCATGCACGGCTAGAAGCGCAGTTCGACCACTAAATTATTTTTAAGTGCTGGAACCTAATAAAAAAATGTTAGATAAAATCTATTCCTTATAACCGTTACCTTCTAATAAATCGTAGATACCTTTAATTATACCTCTTCATCGAAATTCATAAATTACGTGTTGTGACAAGTGTAATTACAATTGACGAGGGTGTCGGGCACAAAACTAAATAATTAATACAAAAGTTTGACCAAAACAATGGAGTTTTGTACCTAGATTTATATTTTGTCTTATGTATAGCCATGGTTCTTCCTTTTTGTAAAAGTGGATGGCAACAATGTGGGCAAAATATTTTTTTAATACAGTTATAATTAACAAAACGACACACCATTGATAAATAATAGAAAAATAGGTGGCAAGTTCTAAAAAAAATTATTAAATTATATTTTCTTGTTATGAAGACCTAAAGAAATAATAATAATTGTAAGAATGTATGTATACCTAAAAAATAGTAAGTCTTACGCACAATTTTTTTATTGTTTTAGATTTGGTTTTAGCTGTTCGTTTTGATGTCTCTATTTTTTACGTTTCATCTTTCTGTTTTGTTATTTTTTCTATTATTGCAATTATATTTCCCCTGTAGCAACTTGCATAAATTAAAAAACATTAATTATATAGTGATAAAATCTCTTTTCTTCGATTCTATATTTATTTATCTATAAAAATAATGTTAATTAGTTTTCATTTCCCAAAACAAAATGTTGTAGATTTTAACTATTTATTAATTTGTTAACAGTTTTTGTACCTTCGTAAATTGTATTGAGGCTAGGTATATTTGATTAACAGGTATTCAATCAGTATCCTCTTTTTACATGCCATGTAATTTTATCCATTTCTTAAATCATGTTTTTTAGTGTACTTTCAAAGGGGATTAAACTGAAAGATAATCTAACTTTTCATTTTTATGAACCGAAGGAATCAACTTCCGAAGTAAATCCACCAAGTGAAGTCTTATAAAGCGGCTGCCCGAGAGACTGACCTAAATTAACTTAAAATTAGCCAGCAGTCGTTCATTAATTTATGATACGATCTCGCCTAAGATCTTTACAAATAAAATACGTTAGACACTTCCGTTACATGTAATATCACCCGCACGCATAATATATTTAACCTTTCACCACATGCCTATATTTCTCATTCTTTATCGTGATTGCTGCCATACGTTTGCTTTTCTAACATATTTTCGGGGTTTCGGTTCTCAAAAGGAACCTTTAAAGGATTACATCGTTATCTGTCTATCTGTAATTTCTGCGTGAAGGTATTAAAGTGGCCCATCCCGCTCATCTCCCCAAACAAAAGGGGAAAGAAGATAATGCCCATATTTCTTGTCAGAGATCCAAAATTTTGCTCAAAATAGCTTTATTTGATCGAACTAAATGTCTGATGACCATTGGCATTGTAAAATTGTGTTTGGTTTCTAAGTTATAAGGTCCGAAACTTCGAATTTTTCGCGCGTTTTATGCAATAACTTTGGAGGTGGATTACGCAATGATAAAGTAAGAACATCTTTAAAAGATTAGTCATCAGACATAGATTATTTAATCAAGATTTATAATCTATTTGGTTTTTGTTAGATTTTTGACTACAGCGCTCGTGGTAATTTAAATTTTCCTAAATCTTACCAAATCATACGCTACGCACATTGTCTTTTTTGTGGACATGTTGCATCTTCCTTATCACGGAGCCTGTCTTATTCTTTGAAACAGAGAAGGTCCCAGAGCGCAACAGCACGGTTTTGTACCGTGCCCGCGAATGAGTTAGGCCCGCCGGGTTGGGCCGCCTATCAAATTGTGAGCTCAATTAAAGCTGCACAACAATGTATAAAAGAAAAGCAACAATAACTTTGGATATGTTTGAACTAGGTCATGAATGCCTTTTTAACAGACTTAAAAAAAAGGAGGAGCTTTTCAATTCCTCAGTTTTTTTTTACACTTAACTTAATACTCTGACTAGACATGAATTGATAATGATATGATAATTGATATGATAATGATATTATAATTGAATAATGATTCATACCACACCCACTATTATGACATTAGCCTAATGCACCAAATGAGAACTAGGTGCCATCACTGATTGCATAACGGTTGCCGGACGGACGGACGGACGGACCGACAGCGGAGGCTTAGAGATAGGAAACGTAGTAATAACGAGCGGCTCGTAGCCTAGTGGAGCGGGGACTGGCCTAGCGTACCAGAGGTCTGGGTTTAATTCCTCACCCCGACACGCACCACTTTCTTTCTCTTTCTGAGTTCGATAAGTGCATTTCGTCACGAATGCGAGCTGCTCCATGGCTCGGAATCCATGTAAAACTGTAGGTCCCCCCTACTAGGTGGTATGGTGAAAGCCCGTCCGGGTTGGTACCATCGCATTGGATGAAAAGATGGTCGAAGCGGCAACGAAAAATTGTCCGTGTTTTCCATCCAGTTCAATGTAGCCGTGCTAATAAAGGGAAGGTACAAGCATGGCTCCTAATTCCTTCGGGAATGGGGTGTATTCGGCTAATATCATAACAGTAGTTGTGTGGTATTAGCCATCCATGTCAGATTGCATAAAAACAACGAATCCAAGAGTGTATTTAAAACGAATGGTCGAAAATAAAAGAATATCGAATCATACACCTGTATTTTGACGGACACCACGGGTCATTTACGGACTGCATGAAGATAATTAAATAGGTTGCTCCAATTCAAAGCGAGGCAGTTACCTGACTTCCCAACACCGGACTGGCCCAGGACCATAACCTTGAATGTCCTCGGCTTCGGGTACAGTCCCAGTTTAGCGAGCGGCGAGCGAGGCGACGTCACGCTCATAGCCCCTCCGCGGCGGCGACGCGACAAGCGAGGCGACTAGCGGGCCGGTGAGCGGATCGAGCTCGCTCACGTCCGGGTGTTGCGCCACAGGAGCGACGTCCGACGACGCCTCTTGCGATCCATACTTCTGTTCTGAAAACAAAACCATCGTTTCATTAAATGTTTTACGAAAGAGAAGACACGAAGTTCAAATAATCGAAAATAATAAGTAAGAAATAAAGGTCGTGTCTAAGTCAATTTTTCGTTCAAAGTTGGTTACTCGAAATATTCAGTGGTAAAAAGTTTCGACACGTCAATTGTGCCGGCGGAGGAATTTGGCCTTTGTTTCGGAATATATTCTTTGGTTGGAATGCACCCTATCACAATAGCCATTCCTCAAATTAGAACCAACTGATCCTTTAAACGGTTTATTCATAGGGCTGGTAAAATGCTCCCCCGCCGATATTTTTTCAACAGTACAACTGCGGTCCTTCAAACGCAGTGTGCAGATGCACCTGGCCTGCCGGCATTATTTGCGCAGCCCCTGTGAGAGTTCGAAAGACCATGGGCAACGTCGGGCAACTCTTTGAGGACCTGGCGTACGCCATGTGTTGCGCTCACATAAATCGGTAGCGCTTTACTTACAATAATATATCGCTTGAACAGAAACATAGATACGAAATACTCTACAGCTTGACGTGTTCTTATATTACCGCGTATTTTATTCGTTTTTAGGGTTCCGTACCCAAAGGGTGCCAACGGAATCCTATTACTAAGACTCCGCTGTCCGTCCGTCCGTCCGGCCGTCCGTCCGTCCGTCCGTCTGTCACAGGTCATGAACCGTAATAGGTAGGCAGCTGAAATTTTCACAGAGTGTATATTTATTTTGCCGCTATAACAACAAATAGGTAAAATTAAAAAATAATATACATTAAAGGGCGGCCCCTTACAAAAAACGTGATTTTTTAGGTTAAACCTTGTACGATGGTACGGAACCCTTCGTGTGCGAGCCTGACTCGCACTTGGCCGGTTTTTTCGCTTATTTCTTTGGGTCTAGTATGAATTAAAAAAATATTGCCCTGATATTTTTCTTTAATCTATCGCGAGCATATGTTTTTTTTACTCGTGTCTCTAAATAACGATCCGAAGTATATGTGCCGACAGCCCAAACTCTGTAGATGTTGATCGACCTGGAATTACATTTAAAAGAATACCTAAATCTCAAAAGTAGGCTTCTGTGGCCCTCCCAAGTAAAAGATAAAGTTGAGGCTTGATCTACTGAATTTCCAATGTAGGTTCTATTGCGAAGTCTGTAGGTGCGCTATCCGTGCAACTAGTTCGGCGGTGGTTACGCCCCGCGGGCCAACAATTTCGCGAGGAATTCACGCAAAATAAGCCCTTTGGACCAAGTAACTCATTTTAGGAAAATCTTGTTTGTGAATTCCTTACATCTTTCATGAAGGTTCTGACCTCTTAATAAAGTTTTAATGGATACAGGTCCAATAAATGTGAGCATAGAAACTAATAATCCTTATATCAATTTTAGTTTCAGCCACATCTACATTGGAAGGATTGTAATCAGATTTTGAAAATAATCTGAAAAAGTTTTTCTTCGTGACCTTTGTCGGAAGTAGGATTCGAACCTGTGATCTTTGGATTATATGTCCGCTGCTCTAACCAACTGAGCTATCCCGACAATAACGTCAGCCAACGAATTTCTCGATTATATTCGAATCGGCACAATGCTTCCCCTATCTTTCACTAGATGGCGCTGATGATTTCGCCTACTGATCCTACGCTAAGGCATTTTGACTGCAATGATTAAGATATCAATCTGATCGCTTTTTTTTATGCAACCTGACATGGATGGCTAATACCACACAACTACCGTTATGATATTAGCCCAATACACCACATTCCCGAAGGAATAAGGTGCCATGCCAGGACCTTGAACGGCTACATTGAACTGGATGGAAAACATGGACAATTATCCTTTGCCGCTTCAACCATATTTTCATCCAATGCGATGGTACCAACCCAGGCGGGCTTAAGCCCTACCACCTAGTAGGGGAAGGGAACCTACAGTTTCACATGGATTCCGAACCATGGAACAGCTCGCATTCGTGACGAAATGCATTTATCTAACTCAGAATGTGAAAGGAAGTGGTGCATGATCGGGGTGAGGATTTGAACCCAGACCTTTGGTATGCTAGTCTACTCCCCGCGCCACTAGGCTACGAGCCGTCACCAAAGTGGTTTTTGGTATCGGAGACTAGGAGTCAGTACGGAAGTGGGCATGTAATCCAAAGGTCGTAGGTTCGAATCCTGCTTCCGACGAATATCACGACCAAAAACTTTTTCAGATTATTTTCAAAATCCTATTACTATGCTTCAAATGTAGATATCGCTGAAACTCAAATTAATGAGATAACGTTAAATATACATCAATCATCAAAAAACGTGCAGGGTTTTCTTAGGTACACTCACCCTTTCAATATATTTCCAGAATCATGTGTAGGACCGAACATTTGATAGGCGAAACCTCTCTCCCATAATATTCATGAAACAAGTAGTTTGGGAAAGAGGACCCAAACAGTAATGTGATCCAGGACCATACAATAAATTAGATAATACTATTATTATAAACCTCAGGAGAGTTATAATGAGGGACGACCCTTGCACACATACATAACTATCTACTGTTATGCCAGTACTACATAAAGAAGGCAAGCTAAGAGTGTAAATCGAGCATGCGGACAAGGTCGTGACGGTGGATGTGTGATACTGTTGGTCGTTAAAGGCCCATTCACATATGCATGTTAAAATTTAAGCATGGTTACGTTTGTCTGTCAGCCAAATATCTATTAAGGGGTGTGAGCAAAGAAAGGTTTTTTCCTCGTTGTGTGTGTACGTCAAATAAAATGGCGCCACGGTCCTTCGAAGCAATTTCTGCTATAGCTCCTTAAGGTGGCCCTTCCCGATGGGACTAACTCATTCGCGGGCACGCTACAAAACCGTACTATTGCGCTCTGGGGCATTCTTTGTTTCAAAGTGTTGAGGAGGATGCATCATGCCCACAAAGCAGACAATGCGCTTAGTGTTTGATTGCGTAAAATTTACGTAAATTTTAATGACACAACGACCTATAGCTAAAAGTAATCACGACCGCTGCAGCCAAAATTCGAACAAAAACCAATTATAAATCTTCATGAAATAAGCTAGGTCTGATGAATAACGTTATTAAGATGTTTTAATTTTTTTGTTGAGTAATTCACGTCCAAAGTTATTGTATAAAACGCTTTTCGATTTTTCGAACCTTATAACTTAGAAACCAAACACTATTTCACAATGCCAATGGTCATCAGACATCTAGTTCGATCCAATAAAGCTGTTTTAAGTATAATTTTTGATCTCCGATATCAAATATGCGCATGATCTTCTTTCCACGTTTATATGGGGAGTTGAGCGGGAAGGCCCACCTTAAAAATGTGTAGTAACAAACGCTAACCGTTGCACATAAATAAGTTATGTATATAAATAACTAAACTAAAGGATGTGTGCGAGAAGTTGCTATTTACTGTTAGCAAATTTTTGTCAAAATTATCTCACGTAAATAGTTTTATGAGTTAATAAATGTTATGTTTCAGAGGGAAACGTAGCAGAAGGTTTTTTTCCTTTTTTGTTTCCTCATTGATAAACAAATTAAAAATTATTGCTGACTGTGCTCGCCAGTACTTAAGTCTGTAGTCAGCTATCTTAATTCAGCACGTAGTGCAGAGGGAATCGTCAGGTGGCGTCGTTAAAATTAGGTTAAAGTTTAATTAAATTCGTCACATTTCGTGGAATTTATGGACTAAATTAAGCTTGCTTCAATACTTTTAACATTAAGTGACGTCTTTGATCATATGTTGATGTCTCGTTATGCAACAGGGCATTATATTTGCTTGGAATTAACATTTTCCTCAGCCCTAGATTTATAAAATAAAATATATATCAATACTAACCATCTTAAAAAATACGACGCATACATTGCATTTTTGCATGGCAACATCACGGTTGCCATGCAAAAATTTGTGTTTTCTATATCAACGGTTGTGCAAAAAATGATTTTATAAATTTTTATGATGTATGGTATTCGTAATACCTATTTAAAATTTGAGAAATCTATATTTGCTTCAGCGTTATAATTTAAATAGCTGATTTGCTTACAAACAATTTGCAAAATCCGTGGAAAATGTTAGTTAGGGTCGAAAATAATTTGAGTAATTTGTCAACACCGAAGGACATTTTTTGCTGAAAAAAAGAGCTTATCTTCTTTGAAAACTTTTCATCAATCAGTTTCTGGGGCGTTAAAATCACAGTCGTGATTTTCATATTTCAGGTTACATTTTCATTCAATCTCCTTGCTGTCAGCTTCCTCAAACTCACGACGCGTTCATGATTTCGTGAATAATTTTTCATTTTATTGATATTTTCATTTTATCATGAATTTCAAGCATAAAATGTTTATCTATTCAGAAATATAAAATACATTAAGACAATCTGAATTTAGTATCATAATATTTGTTATATACTTAGTACAAAAAAATGAAAAAAGAAAAAGAAATGAAACCTAATCACTTACAGATTAAATAAAATAAGTTAAAAAATATTTACAATGGTAAATTTAGTACAAAAAAAAAATAACTGTGTACTCCGCCACTGACCGTCATATTTATTAATACTTCTAATGTTTTGCGGCTAAACTATAGAGCAGCGCTATAGAGTATTCATACATACGCCACGCCATATTGTATTGTATTGTAAATCATTCAACATTTAGGACACATAAGGAACACTTGGAGTCGTTAAGGTGGCCCATCCCGCTCAACTCCCCATACAAACGGGGAAAGAAGATCACGGCCATATTTCTTGTCAGTGATCCCAAATTTTGCTGAAAATAACTTTATTTAATCGAATTAAATGTCTGAAGACCGTTGGCATTGTAAAATTGTGTTTGGTTTCTAAGTTATAAGGTCCGAAAGTTCGAATTTTTTGCGCGTTTTATACAATAACTTTGGAGGTGGATTACGCAAAGATAAATTAAGAACATCTTAAAAAGATTAGTCATCAGACATAGCTTAGTTAATCAAGATTTATAATCTATTTGGTTTTTGTTGGATTTTTGACTACAGGGGTCGTGGTTTACTTTTAGCTATAAGTCGTTTTGTAATTAAATTTTTCGTAAATCTTACCAAATCATACACTATGTACATTGTATATTTTGTGGACATGATGCATCTTCCTCATCACGGAGACTGTTTTTTTCTTTGAAACA
This sequence comes from Incurvaria masculella, assembly GCA_946894095.1. Lineage (NCBI taxonomy): Eukaryota > Metazoa > Arthropoda > Insecta > Lepidoptera > Incurvariidae > Incurvaria > Incurvaria masculella. The sequence continues at coordinate 1,085,170 of OX335650.1, read as the reverse complement.
GAGAAGGTCCCAGAGCGCATCAGCACGGTTTTGTACCGTGCCCGCGAATGAGTTAGTCCCGCCGGGTTGGGCCACCTTAAAATCTATTCCATGGCAAGAGGCTAAATTAAGAATTAAAAACTCACTTTTTTCCTTTTTTTACTTTTATACTTTACTTTATACAGTTTTTTTCATGCAACCTGACATGAATGGCTTAATACCACACATCTACCGTTATTATATTACCCAATACACCACAGTCCCGAAGTAATTGAGTGCCATGCCAGGACATTCCGGCACGACTACATCGAACTGGATGGGAAACACAGACAATTTTTCATTACCTCTTCGCCCATCTTTTAATCCAATGCGATGGTACCAACCCGGGCGGGCTTAAACCCTACCACCCAGTAGCGGAAGGGGATATACAGTTTTATAAGTGTTCCGAACCATGGAGCAGCTCGTATTCGTAACGAAATGCACTTACAACTTTACACATAATATTAGCATATGCAGTATTGAAATATTACTTTAGTAAATAATATTTATAAATTAATAACGAAATAATTATATCTAATAAAGTAATAATTGTGAGAATACAAATTAAAATATGACATACAGACCTTCAATAGAATAATGTGGGATGAGAAGTTCCGAGTATAACCAACCGTTCAACAATTGGCATCGGTTTAACATACATCGCCATGTTTACGATGGTTAGCTATCTAGGGTTAAGTACGCCTAACTAAAGCATTTATAAAATCGGTCTAAGGGGCTGCCATGACTGCGCGAAACCTGGACAAACTGACAAAACTTGACATAAAACCGAAATTGACAAATAAATTTACGACCCTGGAGAAGTGTGAAATTGCTAGTTTTAGGCTCACATTTCCATAATTTATTGTTACTCCATCTCTTCCATATTTATTATGTAGAATCACCACCGACTTCGAACCGAAATCTTCATAATTGTGTGCTATGTGAATAGCTTAAAATAACACGAGAAAGGTTAAATTAAATCTGGAACTATTCATACTTACACGGAACAAAAGCATACAAAGGGTTATTTTTTCAAAAACTTTTGGAAGATTGTAATTATATCGAGAATCGCCCTCCCCCTCTGCAAACAACCAGGGGCTACCATGGTAAATGAACTTGCCGGGTGAACAGAGAAATTAGTAAATATACTTTTTCGTACCAAGCAGGTGCGTCGCTTATTCCTAGGAATGTGATATGTATGTACGTATAAACGACCGTGAAGCCTCCAGTAAATAGAACTACTTTACGAATATGCTGCAATGCTGGACCCGAACCAGCAAAACATACCATTCGCGGGTATTGCGTCTACCAATTTCGCCACCTACTGTATACCTATAATTTCGAATTCTCCTACAGTCCGTGCTCCCGTAATCAATGCCTCCTACTAACACAGTGTTTAAGATTATACCTACATACATTTATTTAACGCTTAATCAGCGTTGCGGACATTGACTGCAAAGATTGAACATTCAAACATATAGTTACCTATAGGAAGTTTGTGATTAAAAATGTGATTTTTTGTTTTAATTTCGCACTATGCTAACTCTCAAACAACTTATTAATTGGTAAAGTGAACCGAAATTTACAATTTACATGGTAAGAAATGCAACTAAACAACAGAATTAATCACTAACTTGCCAGTTCACTTGGCGAGTCATTTTACCATGGTAACCCCAGGATCTGGTAGAACCATTCGAGGGAACACCACCCCACTTACCTTCGGTAACATGGGCATGGAACGACCTTCCATGCCCAATGCTTCGGTAGCCAGTAGCGGTGGTGCGACACCTCGGCGCTCGATAACCAAGGTCAGCAAACATGTTCGCGGTTCTGAACCCGTAGTCCCAGCTGTCACCTAAATTGGCGTTTACGGCAAACTGATCGACTGGCGTTTTAAAATATACGGAGAAATTGAAGAGCGCGCGCAGTGAGCGTTAAGCGAACTAACATTTGCGAGTCCGAGTTTGCCGTAAATACGTCGACGTTGCCGTTTACGCCGACTCCGCGTTTTCATACAAATGGGTAGTCCGGGTTTGACTTTGACAGCTTGAAGAAGTGAAACCACATAATAAGCAGTAAACATTTGTATGGGGTTCGACGTTTTTACGTAACTGCGAAGTTCCGTAAACGCCAATTGAGGTGAGAACTCAGACTTACCACCCTGTTCTGAATGGGTGACCGTTCGATCGTTTACGCTGACGACGGCTCAGATTTCCAGCTGTACATGGGATCCCTTTCCTTGCTTCGCATAGAATTAAAGATGTTGGGGGCGGCAATGAAATTTTTCCGCGTTTTCCATTCAGTCCAATACAGCCGTGGAATACAAGTTAGGTACCGGCATGGCACCTAGTTCCCATGGGCCAATACTCTTTTTAATCTATGGCCAATATCTGCATAATACAACGATGTCCAACGCGAAACCTTCAATCGTATTGAGGAATCAAAATTTGATTCAAGAAAGATAATTTTATTTAACACTATCTGAGTTACCGGGCTCCGCTCGGTTCTCTACTGATACCGGGCTGGATAATTTCCTCAATACTATATAAAATCTCCATACAAACTTTCATCCCCTATTTCACCCACTTCGAGCTTAATTCTCCCCAAAGATTAAACCATGAGCTTCACCAATGTCGATACTATCTCTATGTCGAAATTCATCAAGATTGGTTGAGCCGGTAAGGCGTAAAAACGCAACAGACAGACAGAGTACTGTTGTGTTTATAATGTTAGTATGGATTAATAAATCATTAATGAAAAGATGATCAAAGCGACAATGACAAAGCTTTTTAGGGTTCCGTACCCGAAGGGTGCCAATGGAACCCTATTACTAAGCTTCCGCTGTCCATTTGTCACAGGGCTTAATCTCATGAACCGTAATATGTAGGCAGCTGAAATGTTCACAGAGTGTGTATTTATTTTGCCGCTATAAAAACAAATAGGTCAAATTAAAAAAAACATATAAATTAAACATACAATTAAAACGTGATTTTTTGTGTTAAATCTTGTCAGATTGTACGAAACCCTTCGTGTGCGAGTTAGACTCGCACTTGGCCGGGTTTATATCGAGTTCAATGTAGCCATGCTCACAAGGGATGGTCTTGGCATGGCGCCTAATTCCTTCGGGAATACGGTGTATTTAGCTAATATCATGACGGTGGGTGTGGTACAAACATAGTCAATAACACGCGCTGTACTTAATTATTTTATTCACATCATAACCAGTAATAACAGAAATCGTCGGAACGTGTTTTATGCTATAAGCTCTTCAACATCTACTACTAGTAGCGATTGAATTCGATCAAAGTACTATTTTAGTTACAAGCGCGAGTATTTCTGGACGGCAATAATAGACTAGGAGGTCGCGGTAAAAATGGTAACGATAACGTAAATGGCGGAAACTGGGTTCACGGGATAAAGTACAACCCTTTGAAGCTAAATGTGTCCCGTTACGTAGATAAGGCGCCTGAAAAAGTAGTTATGGTGACAAAAAATACATATGATAAGGTTAATGGATGCAAATAACGAAGCATGAAAGTATCAATACATACTTGCTTAGCAATACAAAAACTGAACAAATCTTTGGTTGCATTAAGTAGTTATAGGCGATTTAGGTTACAGATATAACTTTAGGTGTATTTAAATATTTAATTAAGTAACCGAATGGTTATTGTTGCATAATTAATAGGTATCAATGTTTCCAGATAATCAGTAAATTCATTAGCAGGTACATACCAGCATCTATATTGTATAGCCAATCTCAACCAAAACGCAACCACTTGGGACGGGCAGACCGACATATTTAGCATCAGAGGGTTGGTCTCTAACATGTGAACCCAGAGCCGGTAGTCTAAGTTGTCACCTAAATTGGCGTTACGGCAAACCGATCGACTGGCGTTTTCTCCAAACTCCATACAAGTTTTTACTAGATATTCTGGGGTTTTACTTCTTCAAGCTGTCAAAGTCAAACGCGGACTTCCGATTTGTATGAAAACGCGGAGTGGACGTAAACGGCAACGTCGACGTATTTACGGCAACGTTGAGTAAGCTGTCAAATCAAGCTCGGACTCGCAAATGTTAGTTCGCTTAACGCCCGCTGCGCGCGCTCTTCAATTTCTCCATACAATCGAAAACGCCAGTCGATCGGTTTGCCGTAACGCCAATTTAGGTGACAACTTAGACTACCGGCTCTGATCCCCAGATTCAGACATTTACCTTATCGTGACCAACAATGTCGTGACCTCCCGGAATATAACCACAAGACGCTTTCGAAGAGTCGTATTGTGCCGGCCTTGACTAGGAAATTTATTTCCGGGTTCGGCTGTTCCCATGTCCCGACCACGCGACTAAAACTGACGGAGGTCCTGTTATTGGTTTCTCTTTTATTGGTTTTGCAGCGACTTATTTACTATGTAGGTCATCGCGCTCGAGGAAAACTTATTTATTATTTATGTCACAACGGTGCTTTTGAAAGCAAAAAAACAAACAAGATGGAAGAGTGGAGCCTTTTTCTCGGTTATTTAGCCTAAAAATGTGAAAACAAGTTCGAGGTGGAAATATGGGGTGGCGTTTAGACGCCTAAACGCCACCCTCACTTGAAACAACAAGAAAATATTAAATTGACCTTGTCCGGTAGGAAAATAAGTTCTCCGTACATTGTGTTTACTTTAACCCATAAATTATTTTATTTGGTTATTCACTTACTACATTACATTATTTTTGACCGAAAGAGCGCGAAGCTCGAGCGCACGGTCTCCGTTTCAACTTTAAACTGGGGGAAATGCTTTCGTATGTCTGTCTGGCTGTCCTCCTCTACAGATCTCATCTCTCAACCGATTCTCGTCAAATTTTGTGAGCATGTCCGATCATTTTATGATATTTTTTGTCCAGCCAAGTTTTGAAATGGTCCAAAATGTTACAAATGTTTCTTCTGACAAGACGTAAAGCGCACTTATGTAATTTCTAAGTGAGTAAAATTTAAGAAAACTAATAGGATTTTGTTTTATGGTTTGCGGTGAATATTTATTCTGCTTAAAACACCTATTCATTCGCAAACAAATTATTCGCTTTATTAAATGTACACCAAATTATAAAATATCAGCAAAATAAGTGAAAACGTTTCCTAAAACTCTCATTACCTCCAATACCTAGCGTCAAATCTATGTCGATCACGTAAAGGCAACCGCACACATATGCATCAGTCGAGACAGACTCGCCTCGTGGAGGACGGTATCGATGTCATGAGGTCTAATTTAGGAGGACATTCGAGAACTCGGCCTCACGGCACGACCGGGAGCCATCAAACGGAGGAGCGCGGGACGCCGGGGCGGCGTCGGGCGGAGGGCGGCGGGGTCGTGTCGTCCTTAAGGTGGGCCCTCCCGCTCAACTCCCCATACAAACGGGGAAAGAAGATCACGCCCATATTTCTTATTAGAGATCCCAAATTTTGCTCAAAAGAGCTTTATTTGATCGAACTAGATGTCTGATGACCGTTGGCATTTTATAATTGTGTATAATTTCTAAGTTATAAGGTCCGAAAGTTCGATTTTTCGCGCATTTTATACAATAACTTTGGAGGTGAATTACTCAACGGTAAAGTAAAAATATCTTAAAAAGATTAGTCATCAGACATAGCTTGTTTCATCAAGATTTATAATAAATTTGGTTTTTATTAGATTTTGGACTACAGCGGTCGTGGTTTTCTTTTAGCTAAAAGTCGATTTGTAATTAAAATTTTCGTAAATCTAACCAAATCCTACACTATGCGCATTGTCTGATTTGTGGATATGTTGCAATTTCCTCATCACGGAGCCTGTTTTTTCCTTTGAAACAGAGAAGGTCCGAGAGCGCAATAGCACGGTTTTGTACCGTGCCCGCGAATGAGTTAGTCCCGCCGGGATGGGCTACCTTAAGGGCGCGATAAGACCTGATTGCATCCAGTTCCGTAAGGGCATAAGTAAAAACACTTTAATTATTTTAAAAAATAACTACTAATTATTTTGAATTTTCAAATAGATGAAAGATTTATGGACTTGCAATATTTATTGTTTTATTTATTTACACAAAAGTAAAATCAATAATAGTATCCTCAATATTAAAACAATTTAATCTATAAAGGCAAATATATGACTCTAATATTGTATGTTCAAAAGTTTTTATGATAGTTTGTGAATATGGGTCTAAATTGATACCACAAAGAATAGTGGACCTAGATTACATTTTTGACTATCGAAATTCATTGCGGTTATTATTACATATCTACTTTTACTTACGGCCCTATCAAATTTACCGCAATCGGCCCTTATCGGACATTGGTACACATACGTACATATTTTTCTGAACGCATTTTGTTATAAGAGAGGAATCATAAAAAATAATAAGGAAGCACATTTGATTTACAGCTACAAGGGACCATAGAACTTAAATAATACTTTCACACGTTCCTGAGAAAAAGGGTCTTGACAGACGGACAGACGAACAAAGAAATTATTTAGAGACAAAGATGATTTTGATTGAAACAATATTCTATTTGATGAACGGAACCCAAAGAACAGGCCTTTTTATCTTTGCTATGTCCTTACTCCTATCATAATTAGCTGATTCGTAGTAATATAAATCGAGTTATAAATAAAGCAATATACAGTGGTATACATTTTTTTTTTTTTTTTGGAGGAAACACAGATACAGATAAAGTAATAAAACAGTAAGTTAACAAAAGACTATAGAACTAACCTGCATCCTAACCTATTCCTCGCTAATTCTTCTTAAAATCTTATCTTCTTAAGTAAAAAGTTTTTGCTTAGGTATTTATAGCGACCGCAAAAACCTAATTTAAACCTCTTTACAGGTTGAATTTTATCCATCCCCAACCAAGAGGTCATGCATCAAATATGAACCTTTAATTGGAGTTTCAGCGACATCTACATTTGAACCATTGTAGTCAGATTTTGAAAATAATCTGAAAAAGTATTGGTCGAGCGCCATCTAGCAGAAGATAGGGGAAACATTGTGTCGATTCGAATATAATCGAGAAATTCCTTGGCTGAAGTAATTGTCGGGATAGCTCAGTTGGTTAGAGCAGTGGACATGTAATCCAAAGGTCGTAGGTTCGAATCCTGCTTCCAACATTCGTCGGAAGCAGGATACGACCGAAGTAATGTTTTCAGATTATTTTCAAAATCTGATTACAATGCTTCAAATGTAGATGTCGCTGAAACTCTCAAATTGACGGTAATGTCATATCCATTAAATACATAAAACATATCGAATACGAACCTGTTTTCCTAAAGAGGTTCGAATAGGAAGAAACCGGGCAAGTGCAAGTGGGACTCGCACAAGAAGGGTTCCGTTCCATTGTACGAGATTTATCACCAAAAAAAATACTTTTTTGTATGGGAGCCCCCTTTAGTTTTTACTATTCTTGAATGTTAACTATTTGTTGTTATAGCGGCAAAATCACACTCTGTGAAAATTTCAGCTACCTCCCTATTACAGCTCATGAGGTACAGCCCTGTGACAGACGAACGGACGGACAGATGGACGGACAGCGAAGGCTTATCAATAGGGTTCCGTTGGCACCCTTTGGGTACGGGACCCTAAAACCAATATCGTTAAAATTGATCGAAAGTTTGAGAAGTGTAGCGAACTCAACCATTCCGCCGATCGCTCTAGCTCTAGAGTCTAGAAAGATTGGAAGTTTGGAAACTTATATTCGAACGGCAATTTCAAACTTCCATGTGAGTCTATACTTTTTTCTGAATGTATTATAATGGTTTTATGATAAATCTTTAAATCTAAGCGGCTCTTAGCCTAGTGGCGCGGGGACTTACCTAGCATACCAGAGGTCTGGGTTCGAATCCTCGCAAGGTTCGAAACCCATGTACAACTGTAGGTCCCCTGCCCCTACTAGGTGGTAGGGTTTATGCCTGCCCGGGTTAGTACCATCATATTGGATGAAAAGATGGTCGAAGCGGCATTGAAAAATTTACCGTGTTTTACGTGTAGCCGTGCTCACAGAGGGAAGATCCTGGCATCGCACCTAATTCCTTCGGGAATGTAGTGTATTGGGCTAATATCATAACGGTAGTTGTGTGGTATTAGCCATTCATGTCAGGTTGCATAAAAACATATATATTTCGATACGGATTGAACTCCTTGAGAAATTCGATTGAACACAATTTAAATTATGTTTCTACCGGAGAGATCTAATGCACAGGGTAATGTTGGAGGCAAATATAACCAACCCATCCTTTTATTAATCATAAAAATCGTTAAATGTATGGAGACCCTCTGAATATATGTGTGCATTCAAAAGACTTCCTTTTATATTATCTGATATTGCCATTTCAAGGATATATGTATATATGCTGCTGAAATGAAAATAGGACGCAATCTGTGGTATAAACATGTACGGGTTTCCTTTTGTGTCTAAAATCCGCTGGCATTGATATTAAAGCAACGGATAGGAAGTATTTATTTACTTCATATTAAGGAAGTTGATTTGTATGTATGTGTAATCGACCGCGAAGCAAGGACACATTAATTGAAGAAAGAGCCCAGTAAAAAGAACTACTTTACGAGTATACATACTATGATCAAAAAGTTCCGGGAATTAATAAATAAAAAAATGTTGTGTTAATTTTCGGATACATTTATTTTATCACCTTCAAAATAACAACCGTCTGAAGAGATGCACATACGCCAACGCTTTACCTATTCTTCCATACACTTTTGATAGTCCGGTGAAGGAATAGCTTTCAATGCCTTCGTCGCATTTTCTTTTATTTCATCGATGCTCGAAAATCTCTTTCCACGAAGGGGTAATTCAAGTTTTGAGAACAGGAAAAAGTCACATGGTGCCATATCCGGAGAATACGGTGCCTGTTGGATTGTATTTACAGTATGTTTGGTCAAATAATCGGTCACGATGCGCGCTTTGTGAGACGGAGCATTGTCATGGTGCAAGATCCATGAGTTGTTTTGCCACAATTCCGGTCGTTTTCTACGCACAGCATCTCTTAAACGCTTAATTACGGCCAGGTAGTACTCCTTATCGACTGTTTGACGATTTTCGAGTACGATTTCTTGAACTTTTTCGACGTTATCATCGGTAGTTGATGTTGAAGGGCGTCCACGACGAGGTGCATCGTCAACTTCTTTGAGACCATTTTTGAACAACGAATACCACTTGTATACTCTTGTTTTTGAGAGAGCAGAGTCCTCGTAGGCGTATTGTAGCATTTTGAATGCATCAGCTCAAGAGATTTCGTTGGAAACACAAAACTTCAAACAAATTCTTTGTTCAATATTTTTTTCCATTTTGAAATGCGACGAACTTCAAAAACTTGATTGATATAAACAGACGCCAAACAATTACTAATGACATTTAATATTTGACATTTGGCAGGAGTGTCAGGGAAAGGTGTACCATCTGAGAAAAAAAAATATTCGAATCGGTAAAGCGTTTTAAATTCAAACTACAAATTCCCGGAACTTATTGATCATAGTGTACAGCAAGGCTGGACCCGAACCAGCAAAATATACCATTCGCGCGTATTGCGTCTACCAATTTCGCTACCCATAATTTGGATTTCAACTACAGTCCCGTAAATAATGCCTCCTACTAACACAGTGTTTAAGATTGTACCTACATATATTTTTTTAACTCTTTCCTTCTTCTGGCGTACCAGTCACCTGTTTAATGAGGTCCAGGACGATATCGACCTTTTCACCTCTAAGCCTGCTTCCATAAAAAACAAATACATTCAAGCTTTTCTCCAGATTTAGCCTGCTGCTTACATTTTTTTTTGTGTAATTCACATTGTCGAAATTTTGCCTGCTTTAACTGTTTGATTATTATTTCTGCTACTAACCTAATATGTTAATTTTGTGCTTCATGTTTGATCGTGCAGCTGTTATTTTCACTTTTTTATTATTTGTTTCTTCCAATTGTATGAGATAACTAATGTGTTTTCGTTCGTTTATACTAGATCGTGCTACTGCAATTCTCACGTTTTTATTTTATGTTTCTTCCAGCTGTGTGAGCTCGTAATTGGTGTTATTTTCATTTATATTATTTTTCTATTGTTATGTAAATGCACTGATTATAAAATAAACTCTTCATCTGCGTAGCGCGAAAATCGTATTTGGCATCAGCCTTGCAGTATATTAGTTGTAGTTCTTTTTACTGGGCTCTTTCTTTCTTCAATTAATATGTCCTTGCATCACGTTCGATTTTATAAACATACATAACACATTCCTTGGAATAAGCGACGTACCTGCTTAGTACGAAAAAGTATATTTACTTAGTTAATATTAAGTTTTTTAAACATAAGTAAAAAACATTAAACATAGGAATGTTTTAAAAGTTTTAATTTATTACTTTATCATGCATGTTAAGTTATTTGAACTATATTCTTGAAACTATCTTATAATTGCAATGTATTCATAATATATTTAGAAGCAAAAAATGCAGTTCCCTTGTATGCATATATTTAGACAATTTTATTTAATTCATTCAATTTTATTTAATTCATTTAATTATAGTCTTTGCGCTATTAAACAATGAAATCTAAGTTATGATCAGCGACCTAAATAAAGAGAGCTGGAAAGTGGGGCTTACCATGAATACGGAAAAAACTAAACCAACAGCACACTTGAACAAGTTAAAATAAATAACAATACGTTAACGAATACTCGTACCACGGAAAAATTATTTCACCAACAGACTTAATGTCAAAAGAGATGGAATTCAGAACAAGGAACGCTTGGGAACGCTTTTGGTCACTTAAATGAAATAATGACAAACAGAGAAACTAACATGTTTATACAACACATGCATCCGGCCTGTTCTTACATATGGATGCCAGACGTGGGCAGTAACCAAAGCACACTCAAAAATCTGTCAGTCTGCAATGGAAACGAGCATAATTGGGAAAACGAAAATCGACAGAGTAAAAAACACATCACTAAGAAAACGCATAAAAATAGAAGATGTAACAGTAAAAACCAAAAAGCTCAAATGGAGATGGACAGGACATACAATCAGAGGAAGGGAAAAATGGAGCAAAACCGTAATGGATTAGTGTCCTAAATACAACGAAAGGAAAAGAGGGAGACAATATAGAAGATGGGAGAATGAGATAAGAGCCGAGGCAGGAATCACATGGACGAGACGACAAAGGAATAGAAAAGCACGGACGAAGAGCTTGGAGGAGGCCTTTGCCAACAAAGGGCAAACAGACAACGGTATCGATGTTGACCAAGGGCCGAGTGCACGAAAGGACAAAAAATCAAAATCAACGTCAACGCATGATTAGACACATCCCTTTGTATGGATAGCATTTTTTTTATGTGACTGGACATGGATGGCTAATACCACACCTTCTGTCATGGTATTAGCCCAACACACCACATGGGAACTAGGTGCCATGCCAGGACCTTCCTTATATTGCACGGCTATATTGAACTGGATGGAAAACACGGACAATTTTCATTGCCGCTTCGACCATCGTTCACCCAACGCGATGGTACCAACCCGGGCAGGATAAACCCTACCACCTAGTAAGTAAGGAAGGTGACCTACACCACGGCCAGCCTCTCTCAACGGTCGAATGGTCACCCATCCAAGACCAGACCGGACCCAGCTTTACTTCGGAGAGCGGTCGCCGAAGTGTCGCGCCACTGGGCCATGAGTTCACTAAAAGTGACGTGTTTGAACATTGATTAACTCAGTCGTCTCTTCGTGCAATCGGGGCTTGTCTGAAACTTGAAAAAAATGTCTGAAATAAAGGCTTATATTATTATTATTTAATTACTTATTTAAACTATGATTGTTTGTACCGCAGGGCACCGGAGTAGATTTAAAATTTGGAAATAGGTTTTAATAAATCAAACTGCAAAATTGTCTTATTTGGGAACAGGGCATACATTAAAAAAATAGTAATATTATATTTTTAAAAACAAGCTTTCATTTAAATGCTCTAAAAAAAGATAATAAAATGTATATTAAATCAACCCCATACGCTTACATCAATATACAATTTCTGTATATGATTTAACAGCTTTTCGCGATCTTAAGCTGCGTAAAATCCTTTTATGGAATGCGTAGCTATTATTTTTCTTAGAAATACTTCTTGTTTATTTATCCAGGTAAATCTCGCGAAAGATTTTATAACCTATACATAGATTGTATAATGTTATAAGTTGAAGGGCTTGATTACATAGTATTGAGTACATAACTGTACCATACATAAATACCTAATAACTAATAATAATAATAATACTAAATACCACACCTAATGTCACGATATTAGCCCACCACACCCAGTCATATACGTAGTAATATATATGTAAATGACCGCACCACATGGAAAATTGCTGCCACGCCAGGTTCTTCCTTAAATTACATGGCCGATTTAAAAAGTGAGAAAATACATTTCCATTGCTGTTTCGACCATATTTCATCCAATTCGATGCCACTTACCCACCACCTGAAATAGGGAAAGGAAGCAAGTGCATGAGTGCAACTATGGTGTGACCCGAATTGGCAGCGAAAATGCACATTTCCACCTTCGATTAGAAAGAAATAGGTCCATAGTCAGGAATTCGAACTTTCATAAGAGGCCACAGCCGTTAACCGATAGTCAACAAGTCACGTGTTTTTGAAAGTGATCCTGTATTTCTATCCTTAATTGCTTTTCCTTCGATCTCTACCTTTGTTACAATATTTCAGGAATCTCGGATCGACCTTTGAAAAGATGTCCGTAGATTCTGTAATTAACTGTTTGCAGCTTGTGTTTCATAAATATTTTCTTAATAAAATATTAATCTTTGGCAATATCATCATTGAGCTTATTTATTCAGCGCTGCTGAAATAAATTCAACGCATTTTTATTATTTATTTTACGAGGCCAGATCGTAACATTTTATGAGTGGTAAAACGTGGTGAGCCGGTCAATATAATGATTGAAATACTATAATTAATAGGCGCTACGAACTGTCGGGCGCACATTATCTGTCTGCCTTGCATTCGAAGTCTTGTCAAATAAATCAGGACAGAAAATATAGATTTTAATTTGTAATTATAAACGTATATTTGAAGGTGAAGCAAGGATACATTAATTACAGAAACAAATCTGCAACAAAGAATTACTTTACGAGTATATTTAGAGATATTCTAGACTTGAGAACGGCCCGTAAGCTATGCTCCCCATACAAACGTAGTTTACTAATCATTTGGAAACCGCTATTCCAATTGAATTGATATTTAATATATAATATCAGGTAACAAATATCTGTGTCTGCATGCTTTTGTTTTTTTGGAAAATCCAAACCGAATGAAATGAAAGCAAAAAGAAAATCTTCATACGAATTTTGTTTTCTCTGTGGTTTGACCCAGAATACATTCACCGAAAAAACAAAGGCATGCAGACACAGATATTTGTAGCCTAATATTAGATACCAAATATCAAGTATGTTGGAATAGTGGTTTTCAAATTATTAGTAAACTACGTTTGTAGGGGAGGCGAAATTTTCTGATGCTTACGGGCCGACCTTAAACGAGGCTTTCGAGGCCAATGCTTAATTACACCACATATCATTTAATCGGCAATGATCAATGTAGCCGAGCAATATAAGAAACATCCTGTCATGGCATCTAGTTCCTATGTGGTGTTAGGCTAACATCTCACAATCATGTTTGAAAAATGTTACGGCTTTTCACGCGGCAGGTAGAGATATTCTCGTCTGTAGTAGAGACGACGTCGTCTGCTGCGCACGAGCGCGGCGGATGCCTTCTTGACAACGGGCTGAATGATTAGCTCGAAACGTCGGAGAACATCTGCGGAGCCGCGTGAAAAACCGTAACATTTTTCAAACATGTCTAACTACCGCGGTAATCTCACAATCAGTTTGGTAAAAGCCATCCATGTCCCGTTACATAAAAAAAATCTCCTGCAGTCCCTGCTTCCACATCAATCGCTCCTAAACAGTGTTTCGGTGTCACTGTTACCACTCACCTAACACAAAACAATCTATTTCTTGGTATTATGACACTATTGAGATTAACGCGGTCGTTATACGTGTACATGTTTAAAAACTCACCGCTTGCCACGCGCCGGGAGGAGACTTTTTCCGTCGTTTCGACTTGATCTTAGGATCGCTCGAAAAGTCGAGCTTGGTATTACTTGTAATATTCAATCACTTGGTATTATATAATTTTATTTAAATTTATTAATACAATAGCTTGATTTGGCTCTAAAACACTCAGACTAAAGACGCAGCGCAGAGTTCGTCGCTCCTCTTCAATATCGGCACAAAGTGGAAAATCCTTTATTAATTTTACTGCAGCGTGAAAGTTGGGAGCGAAACTCTCGATACAAGGGATGGGGCATCTAATGAGTGTCTTGAAATATCTCAAGAATAAGATTAAATCTTAATTTAGTTCTATTTCAAGACGTCCATCCAGACGTTTTTGATATTTGTTTACCGTGTGAGCACTGATGTGGGTTGATGAAGCCTCGGGGTTTTATTCCACAGTTACACCTCAAGATTTATTAAGAAATATATTTGGATACACTATTACTGTCAGTTCACTTAATTACAGGCTATTTCTCCAAATTTGAGTGCTCTAGCAAGAAATAGGGATATCAGTAACCGCAATTAGAAATAAGTTCTAGCAAATAAAATTAAAAGTGTAAAGCATGCTATTAGAGAGTGAGTGATTATTTGAAAAAAAAATGTATGGAGAAACACAAATGGACACGTACAATACGATAGAAATAAGATATAATTAAAATTCTTGTAAATAAAAAATAACATCAGTATTCGATGAGAAAAAATGAGGTAAAATGAAGTTAAAAATAAACAAAAAAAAAAGATAAATAAACACAGTTATACACGTATATTAAAAGTTTATTAGAAATAATATATTGTTGAAATGTATTATTACTGATAAAGTAAAATAAAAAATGAAAAACAAAACGAAAAATAAATTTAAAGAAAAACTTTTTAATTGAAAATCTGTATTCTTACTGCATAACTGTGTGTAGTTACAACATTATAAATTTTAAATTTATAGGTTGAGTAACAGTAAGTGTAATCATTCACTTACATAATAATTTGTGTTACGCTCGGATTTCAAGATGATGACTGTTATAAGGTAACAAGGCGGTTCGAAGTTGTTTCTTGCCCACGTGAGAAAGTCATAAAAGACGAAATCCACGAAATACGAAAGTCAACAAAACTCTCAGAAATAAAACAGAGCTCATACTTCTTCAGCCGTTTTTACGAGTCCTGTGTGATTTTAACCCACCCATCATAATAAAAATCCCGACGGAATTATCTGCTACAGTTGCTGAAGTATACCTAGTGAGCAAGAATGTTAGATGGCCCAAACCCATCATGAGTTCCGATTATGACCTTAAATCCCTTTTTATATGCTTAAAAAGTACCCCACCGAACCCACCTATTCTATAGTAACACCACCAAACTCCCAAAATCGTTCTTCCATCATACATTTGTGTTTTGTCTGTACTTTGGCGATATATATAAACACAATGAGCCATTCAGAGTGGGCGGTCTGAGTTCTCACCTAAATTGGCGTTTACGGCAAACAGATCGACTGGCGTTTTCAAATGTATGGAGAAATTGAAGAGCGTACGCAGTGGGCGTTAAGCGAACTAACATTTGCGAGTCCGAGTTTTATTTGACAGCTTACTCAACGTTGCCGTAAATACGTCGACGTTGCGGTTAACGTTCACTCCGCGTTTTCATGCAAATCGGAAGTCCGAGAGTGACTTTGACAGCTTGAAGAAGTTAAACCACAGAATAAGTAGTAAACATTTTAAACACTTCGAAGTTTCGTAAACGCCAATTTAGGTGTGAACTCAGACTGACCACTCTGCTTACTGAATTGATGAGACAGGAGGGTTTTTTAGGAGTCCCTTTCCAATTGCTGTGGTCAAATTTAATGGCTAGCGTAGGGACACTATGCCGCTTCAGTCTGGAATGTGTGATGCTTCCTGTGTCCACTAGTTTTGACGCTAGTTCATTGACGTGACTTGATATCCTCGTCTGATAGCTTTCGCTGTGCTTTTTGTTTGACGGTGCTGATTGTTAGATCCTCGTGTATGTATTTGTTGCTCACGTAGTAGGGTATGTCTTGTATGGCTCTCAATGACTTGCTATGGAATCTTTAGAGAATCTCTTTGTTGCTATGGCTAGCAGTGCCCCACGGCTGAATTCCATACGTCCCAATTGGTTTGAGGATGGTTTTGTAGATAGCTTTTAGACTAGGAGGTCGCGACAAAAATGGTAACGATAACGTAAATGGCTGAAACTGGGTTCACGGGTTAAAGTACAACCCTCTGAAGCTAAATGTGTCAGTCTGCCTGTTCCAAGTGGTTGCGTTACGTAGATAAGGCGCCTGAAAAAGTAGTTATGATGACAAAAAATACATATGATAAGGTGAATGGATGCAAATGACGAAGCATGAAAGTATCAATACATACTTGCTTAGCAATACAAAAACTGAACAAATCTTTGGTTGCATTTAGTAGTTATAGGCGATTTAGGTTACAGATATAACTTTAGGTATATTTAAGTATTTAATTAAGTAACCGTCTGGTTATTGTTGTATAATTAATAGGTATCAATGTTTCCAGATAATCAGTATATTCATCAGCAAGTACATACCAGCATCTATTTTATATAGCCAATCTAGAAAACGCAACCACTTGGCACGGGCAGACCGACATATTTGCATCAGAGGGTTGGTCTCTATCATGTGAACCCAGATTCAGCCATTTACCTTATCGTGACCAAAAATGTCGTGACCTCCCGGAATATTTTTTCATTGACAGGCTTGATTGATTGAGTCCATAAAAAGTGAATGCTTTTTTGTTGCACCATAAATAATATACATCTATGAAATATTGTATGGACATTTAAAAATTCAATATTAATAAAAAATATATGGTATATTCAAAAAGTATATAGTTTGGTCATTTACAACAAGAAAATACAAACTAAACAAGTCAAACCTGTACAAATCAGAGAAAAATATACAAGTTTAAGTGGCTGTAAAATTCATGTGAAACACCAGATGCCATTAAAATACCAGCTCCATGCAGAATGCAGGCGTACGGCCGCAATGATTGCAAGTCAGAAATAAAACAGCAGGTCCAAAGAACTTCACGCCAAATTTAACTTTGCGTCTATGCACAGAAAGATAGGTTCAGTTCATCATACCAAATCGGATGTTATTTAACTTTTATTTGATCCGGTAAACGCACAGCGATTTAACTAATCATGAAACACAATGACTGAACAACGAAGACACCACTTAAGAATTAGCACAAACACAAAGGGCGCAAGAAAAATAAATTGTTTTCATTCTGTGGTGAGCAGTACCGGTTTGTCTTAATGTTCAGAGCTACCCCAAAGTTTTTAATATTATGCGGCGGCATGAAACAAAATAATTCGAGATAAACAAACCGCACATAGAATATTAAATGGGTTATATTTCTTCGTGTAATAGCTGATTTCATATTCCGATCTTGACGAGGGCTTTCATAGTTTTTACACTAATATTTTTAAGAAAGGTACGTTGTGCTGCATGGGTTCCGGTATGTAAAACAAATATAATCGGGCCCATTGTATTTATTTCCGTGCATGCCGTTAAAGCCGACTGAGGGATTCGTCGTTCGTGGTTGGGATTAAAGTCATATTCAGAGTGAACTGTCAAATTTTAGTACGGGGACAAGCTTAGCTAACCATACAAGGATAAACCCGTATTAAAATTAGTCTGCACACTCTGAATTCTACTGCTGGTTCTTTACTTACACGTAGAAGTGTCAATCCCGCCCGAGTTGGACAAGTAGAAAAGACAATTATTTTTTTCCATTTACTTCCACATAACCGTGCAATATAATAAAGGCTCTGGCATGGCACCTAGTTTCCATGTGGTGTGCTGGTCTAATATCATAAGAGTACATTGTTTATGTGTAACGCGTGAATATGGAATCTCATGAATTTGAATGTGGGAAAGCGCCTTATTGATAACGAAATTATTTCAAATAACCATAAAACAGACACGTTAAATATTTTTTTGTATCATACAATTTATCTAACCACTTGGTTTCAGTTTCAGTTTCATTATTTCCACCATAAGATATATATTACACACTCGGATTCGAGATTTTTTTTTCTGTCGGTTCGATTACTTCTGGCGAAGAAGAGCTGACAGGAAACTTCGTCAGGTTGGTCATTGTATTATATTGTTTTCCATTGTTATACTAAAAAACTAGTTTACAGTGATTGATTACTATTGCTCACAAAGAACATTATATACATTGGTGAAGAGCACACTCTTGACTTCGATGGTGACTTTGTTCTTTAATTCTGTTTGCTCAATCCTACCTAAGCTAGACGCGATCCCTACAGTATATGCCAACCGCGCTGAAATGGGCATACAATAAGAAAATTACGACTTCATCAAAGAGTATTTAATCACTGTTTGCCCCAATTTCGTAGATGGCGCTCTCCTCCAACCCCAGTCCCAGTGAGTCTCCTCGTCATAAGATTTATAGAAATGTTTGGAGGAACATATATTCATTTTGGACGAAAAGCATTTCTACACCGAATAGCATAGAAGCAGGGAGAGATTTTCCTTATTCAATTAATTCCAATACATTTCATACATTAATTTCGAAAAATATTGTCATGTCAAATCGCCACCCGTTTATTCGTTTAATTTCCTTCAATAATGAACACTGTTGGATTCGTCTTTTCTTATTGTATCTATAAAATTAAAATAACTTACTATTACTCACCCCTATAACTGGTACCACCTTACAGAAAAACGGGCTAAGTGCGAGTCGGATATGCACACAAAGGGTTCCGTACCAACGTCCATGATTTAACACCAAATATAATATTTTTTGTTTTACCTATTTTTTGTTGTCATAGCGGCAAAATAAATACACACTCTGTGCAAATTTCTGCTACCTACCTATTACGGTTCATGAGACACAGCCCTGTGATAGACGGACGGACGGACGGACAGCGGAGGCTTAGTAAAAGGGGTTCCGATTTTACCCTTTGGGTACGGAACCCTAAAAATACAAGGTGGTTGAGAGCAACTTTAACTTAATCTTAACCTTTCGGACGCGATATGGAAGATAAAGCCAAGCTCGCCTAGAAAAAGCTGGGAGTCCTCAACAGGTGCGTCAGTATTTCAAGCCTGCCCAAAAAGCTCCTCCTCTACAAGGCGCAGATAAGGTCTTGCGTGGAGTACTGCTCGCATTTGTGCGACGGCTCAGCTGAGCACCTGCTTGGCTCCCTCGATAAAGCGTCGGGCCGTGCGTCTCGTTGACGACCCCGAGTTATTCCTGAAGGTAGGCCGAGGTATTTCCCCCAAAGTACAGCCTGGGGTCCTTGAAGGGGCACCTGCCCGGCCGGCATGGTTTTCGCAGCTCCCCTCAAAGTTTGAAAACCCATGGACGTCGTAGGGCACGCTATTTTCCGTGCTTAACATTTAAAAAAATACCTCAACGATACTTGTGAACAGATTCATGTGTGAGGTCCACTAGTTGATCCTTGTACCTCTACTGCGTGCAGAAGTTCTGCTCAGCTGTAAAGTAACAAGAACGCGCCAGCTGTTTATTTGAACGCTCCTCGTCAGTTTACGTCTTCCAGTTTACTGCTCACCTGTCTACTGCGCCTCAATCTCAACGAGTAACATGCCATTTTGAAGGTCACGACTAAACTTGGCAGGTACAAGTTAGGTGAAACGTTTTTATAAAATTCCTACTTCGATTTAGGCTGTCGTGAAGTCACAGAAAATCTACGACTTTAATATTTTAAGAAATTCACTCATTGTCCATTTCATTTCAATTATTTAAACTTTTTGGTAGTCAAACTCAGATTAGATCAACCCAGTAAACAAGAACCCGCAAAGAAACTTCACGGGTTTAAATAACATATTTTTTCCGTCTACAATTATTAAATACTCACTAAGATCTAAATTGATCATTGGCCAAGACACAATTTTGCACGGTGACTACTATTCAACTAGAAAAAAACGTCTTCCAGGCCCTAACATTTCCCTACCCTTAGAGGCTGTCAGAATTTAATCCAACGGGTTATCGCCCGTATTATGGGCAATTTTATTAACCTGCAAAGATGCTGCGCAGCTACTCTAGAAACCTGTGTTCTTGAACATATTTTAATATCTTATTCCCTATTCCCCTATGTTTTCATAAATTAGTTTTCCTCGTAAATGCGTTGACGATTATGCATTCTTTTGAATTAAAAATGTTTCATATTTAGAATTTGATATTCCAGTAAATAACGAAATTTGTTAAATCATAAAAACGACGACTACGTACTAGTTAAATGATGTTGTTGATTCAATTTGAACCATAAGAGAAAAAATATTATTAATATTAACCATACAGAAAGAATATTTCTTTAGAAATACTGTAGGAAATAGCTTCCCCTTTTTGTGTGGGCCGACACAAGAAATATACGTTTTCTTTTTACAGCTACAACTCGATGTGTCGTTAAACTTTTCTATAATTGGTTATTGGCTATAATTTATCATTTTATCATAAATGACCAGTTTTTATTGTATCCCGCGCCCTTGAAACGGAAACTTGACGGTATTGATTTTTTACCGTATTTTTCTGTACCAAAGTCAATTACAACATTACTATTCAAATATAACTCAATATTCTCGCTGGTAGATTTTTACACATGACATATACAGGCTATTATTTGGAACTGAAACAGAGATATCTAATATTGAAACGTGTAATCACAGTTTGGAAAATTAGGTCTTAAATAAATGAAAAGGCTACAATGTGGGAACCAAAGACTAGTGTATCACGCATTATTAGGTAAAATGTAAAAGCCAGTTACTCTATCAGGTTTCATCTTTTTTCCGCATCATTTGACGCAAAATCAAATTATGCACAAAATCTCGTTCCTTACCTTAAGCGATATAAGAGTCTATGAAAATTCACTCAAGCACTTGAACTTAGTTCGAAACTGAGCGTACGCGGCGTGACGCAGGGTGGCGGGCGGGCGCACGTGTCGGGGCGGGCGGGCGGGCGGCGCACGTGGAGGGCGGGCGCGGGGAGGGCGCGGGAGGGCGCGGCGGGCGGCACTCCTGGCGACCGCGCGGCGTGGCGACGCGAGAGAGACTGTTGTGGTTCGAGCGATACTGGTTGTATTTCGTTAGAGTGGCGCGAGTCGGCAGCGGAGCCAGGCAATGAGCGCCTAGTCGGTTTTCTCACCTAAATTGGCGGACGCAACTTCTAAATTACGTGAAAACGTCAAACCCAATACAAGTTTAACTACTTATTCTATTGTTTTACTTAAACTCGGACTACAAAATTTGTACGATAACGTGGAGTAAATGGCAACGTATTTCCAGCGATGATGAGCAAACTGGAAAATCAAACTAAGCCTCGATTGCACGAAGAGACGACTGAGTTAATCAATGTTCAAACACGTCACTTTTAGTGAACCGCATGGACTTCCTTCCATGCTGTCCTTACAAAGCGGCGTGCCTAATCATACGTTGACATTGATTTTGCTTTTTAGGGTTCCGTACCCAAAGGGTGCCAACGAAACCTTATTACTAAGCCTCCGGTGTCCGTCCGTCCGTCCGTCCATCTGTCACAGGGCTGTATCTCATTAACCGTAATAGGTTAACAGCTGAAATGTTCACAGAGTGTGTATTACTTTGCCGCTATTACAACAAACAGGTAAAATTGAAAAATTATAAAAATTAAAGGCGGGGCCTGAACAAAAATCGTGATCTTTCCGTGTTAAAACTTGTACAATGCTACGGAACCCTTCTTGTGCGAGTCCGACTCGCACTTGGCCGGTTTTTCGTCCTTTCGTCCACCACAAATAATAATTCGCTTGACGCTAACTGCGCACGCTCTTCAATCAGTCGATCGGTTAGGTGTAAACGTTAATTTAGGTGACAAGTGGAACTAGGTGCTCTGAAAGAGCTTGAAGCATTGTACTTTGATCAAATATAAAAAAAAATCGTATGAAGTTCATTTTATAATTGCTAATATACCGGTTGTTTATTGATTGCTGTACACAAAATGTGAACAACATTTAAACCATGTGGCAAAGTAAGCTGTAAATAAATTAGAGTGATATTATATTTTGATGTTACTAACTCTACCGGGACGCGCCAGATTTTGTAAAGATGCCTGCAATGTTTGCTAATATGAAATAAAAAAGAGAGAAAAAATAACATTGCTTTCAAATATTTTGTTACGTAACTAATACCAATTCCCTATTTTAAGAATGGTTTGTAGTTTTGTATATTTGGTTATTTCGCAATTTTTTATAAAGCTCACTGAAACATTTTGCTACAGATAGGTACATCCATTAAGTTGGTGCTAATGTAGTATTTAAGATTACAATAGATGTACAATTTCCACTAAAATTAATGCCATGATTCTTATTAAGCTTAAATTATTTTCTAAAATTTGATCAGAAGCAAAAATAGAATAACTTTCATTAATATGATTGTAAATGTACCTCAATTAGAAACGTTTTGGTAGACTCACAAGCGAATGACGATTTTGTTTGGATTGAATGAACTGACAGTATGACCTCGTTTTTGAGCCTCTCAAATGCTAAGGTATTTTATTTTAATTAGAAGGTTGCGCATTTGAAATGCTCTCTGCTTCCATTTTAACCGCCCCGCTGCTGTGAGGCTAAACGTGTTTTCTGAGGATTTAAATATTATCTTTGAGTTACATTTTGATGAAAAACAAAGCACAACCGCAAATAAAGGTCCCTTACGTTTCATAAATTGTTTGTTTTTTCAAGGCTGCCTTCCTTTAATGCATGTGAACGTTTAAGTATAACAAGAATTGAAATAAAAACTGAAAATGAAAATACATTTGAAAACCAAAGCCCTTTTCTCGAATGACAAAATACGTTACGAGAAAATTCGATAAAATCCTTTGACAGACAACCCTCTATCCTTCCCATTCGGCGAACCGCTCTCACATACTTGTCGCTTTCTCCATACAGAGCCTTTCTGCGAAGCGTCCACGTGTTGGCTTGGACAATGGGGAGCTTTGGAGGGCGAATTTCGTTTATGAAAATTCAATGTTTTTTTATCTTTCAGGTATCTCCTTCGGACACGAGTAGGGTCGCTGCGAAGTCGTTTGTCATAGTGGATCACAAGATGGCGTCGAGAATATTCGACGAAAGAATTTGTAGATTTAATAATCATAAAACTGTCAATGTTTAGCGATCACGTGTGATGGATGACAGATTTAATTACGAAATGCGAATATATTTACATAATCTTAATAGGTACTTAATGATTCAAATAAATTTACATAATCTTAATAGGTACTTAATCATACAAATAAATTTACATAATCTTAATAGGTACTTAATTATTCAAATATATTTACAGATTCTTAATAGGTACTTAATGATTCAAATATATTTACATAATCTTAATAGGTACTTAATTATTCAAATATAGTCACATAATCTTAATAGGTACTTCATGATTCAAATATAGTCACATAATCTTAATAGGTACTTCATGATTCAAATATATTTACATAATCTTAATAGGTAATTAATGATTCAAATATATTTACATAATCTTAATAGGTACTTAATCATACAAATAAATTTACATAATCTTAATAGGTACTTAATTATTAAAATATATTTACAGATTCTTAATAGGTACTTTATGATTCAAATATATTTACATAATCTTAATAGGTACTTAATTATTCAAATATAGTCACATAATCTTAATAGGTACTTCATGATTCAAATATATTTACATAATCTTAATAGGTAAAACGAATTTAATGCACTTTGTGCTGGGGACTCAAAGACGTAATGTGAATTGTGATGTATTAAATATACAATATAAAATATACAATTTAGCACAGTAGCAATTTAGTTCTACTAATGTACTTGTATCACATGCCTATTTTTTTCATAAGGCCCAACAAATGTTTTTTGGCACTACTTTGTGACCCTTATTTCACAGTCTATAGACTAGTTTAAGGGACACAGTCTCGCTCGGCCATAGTCAAAGCAAACCATGAATTTAATGTAATTATTTTAATCTGTATTTGTAAGAGGTTTGACTATGTGTATACAATTTTATACAATAAACTTTTTTACTTTTTTACTTTTAAATGCAGCAAATGATCTGTCTTTAGCTATAACTAAAGAAATAAACTTTCTTGGTGTAGTATTTGATCATCGTTTTACATGGAAACCACATATTGATAAGCTCGCTGCTAAGCTCAGGTGGTGCATTCTAGCCAAACTTATGTAAACACTTTACTGAATCATAGCTGAATCATAGCTGAATCAGTTAATTACTTCCGACCTATTCCTGCGGCATTTACTGAATCGCATACGGAAACGAATATGCTATTTTTCGTTATTCCCGAGGTTTTTCCTCAACTCGGAAAGTATGATTTTAAATAGGACTGTGGCAGTGGGAGCTAGTGTAGTGCTATCTCTTTCTGTTTTTCAGTAATAGAAGTGCTCGCTCTAAGCTGCTAACGAATGGTAGCGCACGAAAACAAACACGACTCGGCGTGTCATCGAAGATTTGTATTTTAGCTTATTCTGTGTTTGTTTGCTGCTTATGGTGAACCTCACTGAAGTTTCAATTCTAAAAGTAAGTAACTAACGGAACAGTGGCCATGAGGATATATTATGAACTATTAACATCTTCTTATTCTAACGTTTCGTTTGCCAAAATATTATAGCGTAATGTTTCTGGAATCTTTTTTAGGTTGTGTCGCGACGACTCCAAGACTCATCGTGTAGTACGTAGGTATTGAGTATGATTCAGTAGATTCGTATACAATTTTCATGGTGTGACATACCTTTGTAGCGCACGAAATATCACCAACGCGAGTGCTTTCTTTAATATGAGGCTCCAGATCCTCCATTAGCCCTTCAAACTGCTCACGATTTAGGCGGAATGAGTTAATGAACTCATTTCCACTCATGTCTTCGCTGCCATATGCTCGGAGAGCGCGCCGGCGCCTGCGACTTCGCATCAAATCTTCATGATGTGCTTCCTCCAGCCTCTCCATCATATTAAAATACCGCCACATGTCTTCCACAGTCCTTTAGTCAATTGCACACACAACCAGTATGTTACGTGACACGATCACGAACGAACCGGACAACGCATGCACGCACGTTGCACAATGTACGTACACAATATTCATTCCGTGGCATTCGCCGCCGTCAAGATGAGGGTTACCAGGTTCTAAAATACAAAACCCAGACTTTGCTCCGGACATACATTTTTGATAGCCCTATATACCTTTTTTAAAGCTAGAGATACATTTTGAAAAATGGCACTACTGTAAAATGAAAATAAAAACTCGGTTTCGTATTTTAATTGGTCTAACAAAGACCCACGGCCGGGGTGACACCGCGGCGGGACGGGGAGGAAGTCGCCGCTTCTTTCTGGGGTCGGCGTGTCGACGTCATTCTGCATTTCTTCGCCCGCTTAACCAGCAGGCGTGTGACGAGTTACACCACGAACGATGAAAAGCCTAACAAATGCCGGACAGGCCAGACCCGCAAATGGTTTCCAAAAATGTTTCCTAAAATCCCAAACATAACTGGCTAAAGCCGAATGCCTGGCAACCTTTGTCATTGCAGCTGCGGAAACAAGTACGAAATTATTCCACGAATGAATCAGTAAACGCAGCTGTCAAAATCTTCCCAGAATGCCAAAGTTTTCATCGTCCATACAAATAACAATTATTACATATGTAAACGTTTAATTCCGTGGCCACTCATTCCGTGTGGCGCTGCGATCGGTTTCTAGAATGCCAAAGTAATGTCAAAGTAAATTCTTCTTCTGTTAACTCTACTGAATCCGCAATGACGGAATGCCAAGAATACATGCCCAGCTCGGCATGCTATGCAATAAAAAAAATTAAGGAGCTCTGTGGTTTGGAAGCTGCTAAATCTGTTTATCATGCCTACTTTCACAGTATAATGTCATACGGGCTGATGTTCTGGGGTGATGCAGCGGAAGTTAATCGTATATTTGTGTTACAGAAAAGAGCACTGCGATGCATGCTAGGAATGAGGATGAGAGACTCCTGTAGAAAGGTTTTTAGTGACGTAGGAATTTTGACTTTACCAAGTGCTTATGTTTTCCAAAACTTATGTTACGCGAGGAAACATATACATGACTCCACCCTTAATAGTGATGTTCATAACCATAACACAAGACACAAGAACAATGTTAAAGTGATTAGTCATAAATTAGCTAAAACATCTAAGAGTTTTATATGTAACAGTGTTAGATTTTATAACAAATTACCCGAAGAGGTCAGGGAGTTAAGTGAAAAAATGTTTAAGGCTAAGATTAAGAAATTCTTAACACAAAAGGCTTATTATAGTGTTAAAGAGGCCCTAGTTGATAAATTTGAATTTCCTGAGATTTTGACCACATGCTGACTGGGTACCAAACGTATCCTACTATAACATTGACTTTTTTTTTTTTTACTAATTTTGACACTCGATACATTATCTATCCATATTATTTTTATGATAAATGCTACGTGTAGTATGAAATTACTAACAAAATAATATTGATTTGATACAATTTCGTATCAATAATGACGAGGGCTCTGTACACCCGAACTGTATTGAAGCATTATTTGACTGTAGGTGTTGGTCAGAATCTCTTTCAGGAATCTTATTCGTATATGGTTGCTCTCAAACCATTGTACTCTTAATTTTCTGTAGGTGGTATCATTTAAAGTGTAATATTATATAGTTTTTTTTTTAGCTGTAAGAATAATAATGTATTTTGTATTTTGACTCTTTGTTTACAGGTCACTGTAGTAGTTCATGACAGAAATAATCGTATTAAAACTAAATCGTATAGAGCTTTCACAACTTTTTCATGTTGCCACTGGAGTAGTGCATCGCTTTAAGGTCCCTACTTGCGGCGACGCTGGGTTTGGGTCTCCTCTTTCCCTAAAATATGGTTGATAGAGGCGATGGCTGTGCCTGGCGTGATGCTCGTGAACGGGTGCTGTTTGTGGGGACTGGCTTGCTCCAATTGGCAACATTCTAGATGGCGGGCATGGTCTTTACTAATAAACTGATATTTGTCATGAACTGTTGCATATGACATGGATTGCTGATTCTCGTCAATTCATATTAATTTAGCGTGTTTATCTGTGAGTCTAAATACTTTTGTAAATTTAGACTAAGTGGACGTTGAAAAAAAAAAACCAGCGGAGTTTCTTTCCAGTTCTTCTTCGCTGGGATTTCCCCGAACTGGCTAATGATAAAATATGACAAATCCGAGTGCAGTGTACTGTCTATGGATGATGAATACACAATAAACAATAAACAATATTAATAGGTACTCAATCATACAAATAAATTTACATAATCTTCATAGGTACTTAATGATTCAAATATATTTACATAATCTTAAAAGGTACTTAATGATTCAAATTTTTGCTGAGGATTCTCTTCTTGAATCATATGTTACAAGTCTACAAGGCTAATACCACCAAATATCACTCCGGTGATTGGCTAGTCAGCACGGCCTGGGCTCGCTTGCCTGGTTGGAGGAGGCTCGCTCGCAGCTGTTTGATTCTTAATTTTCTTTCATTTATGTTTATATTAGTGTAAACATTACATTAAAATATATGAAATTACATATTATGAATTAAAATAACAACATACAAAATTATATTGCTAAGACAGATCTGTTGCGATAGGCAATTTTTACACATCAATTATTTTATTATTATTAATCCACAACTTGATGGAAGAAAAAACTGACATTGATCTCTGTGCATACGATTTGTAAATGTATCGACCTCTTTACTGACCTATACCTTATTTTGAAATGTGAAAGGCGATTTAGTCTTGTATAGATAGCGATAAGGTTTGATTATGGTTTGTCGCACAACCAAGCTAAGAGCGGTGTCCGGTTTTCAACAGTCTATAGAAACACGAGAAAAAACAATGTCAATTATACTTAGACACCTGACACTTTGATACAATGATATCTAAACAACGCACAGACACGTATTTCACTCGTTACAAAGAATTGTTTTTCTCACATACGCGCTGACGACGCATCGATCTAGGCATCCATCAACATCGACAGGCAGATTTTGTATGCGAGGCACCACACGTTAGGTTGAATAGTCGGGGTAGATTTTGGTTTAAGACGTCACACATGCGGACACAAAAAGGCACAGAGCTATCGATTATATTAGCCACAATTACTATATTAGTGAAATTACAGTTGAAATGCTAATAATTGATTCATTGGTGAATGTAGAGTAAAAATTTAGTGTTAAACTATTCTTCTAACCCATATATAAGTCAATATTTATTTAAACCCTTATATTCTTAAAATGTTTCCATCCACCATATAAGCGGGATCCTTGTATTACCCATATATTTATGTAGTTTATTTTGTTAATCTTTTGGGAGGGTGTCGTATTACTTGCCAGAGCGAGTTTGATTTCCGGTTATGTGATTTATACATATATAATATAATATTATACTTTGTACAGCCAGAGGACTTGCATTTTATGCGAGAGGTGATGGGTTCAAACCCTCGCCTCGGTCATGCACCACTTTTTTGTGATTCTGAAGTGCATTTCGTTACGAATGCGAGCTGTGCCATGGCTCGGGTGATACGGAACGAATGTAAAACTGTAGGTCCCCTTCCCCCAATAGGTGGTAGGGTTAAGCGCACCCGGGTTGGTACCACCGCATTGGATGAAACTGTCGTTGAAGTGGCAATAAGAAAATGTCCGTGTTTTCCTTCCAGTTCAGTGTAGTCGTGCTCATAAATGGATGCTTATGGCATGGCACCTAATTAATTCCTTCAGGAATGTGGTGTATTGGGCTACTACCATAATGGTAGTTGTGTGGTATTAGCCACCCATGTAAGGAACTGATAATAATATTATACATATTATAATACTTTAGATGTGTAGGGAGGTCTCATTACAATAATTCTTATAGTGCGATGCGTTTTACAAATAAGCAACCTTTCGTGCGTATCCCGAATGGGTCCGGAATCGATTATCCTCTGTATTAAACAACGGACTACGCCATACCGTCATGTTCTACATATATGCATATTTAGTGGAGTTTCAGATTATACATACGCGCAAGCTGTACAATTTATAATTGCGTTATCAATACGACGCAATTAAACGCTCGAGACGACTGCTAGTGCCAAGTATTAAGGGCGTGACAACTCCTAATTGCATTCAGTTCCATAAGGACCTAAGTAAAACCATATTTTATTATTAACAAAAAACCGGCCAAGTGCGAGTCGGACTCGCACACGTAGGGTTCCGTACCATTGTACAAGATTAAAGACAAAAACGTTTTTTGTATGGGACCCCCCTTTAATAATTATTTTTTTTTTATTTTAACTATTTGTTGTTATAGCGGCAAAATAA
Source organism: Incurvaria masculella (assembly GCA_946894095.1). Classification (NCBI taxonomy): domain Eukaryota; kingdom Metazoa; phylum Arthropoda; class Insecta; order Lepidoptera; family Incurvariidae; genus Incurvaria; species Incurvaria masculella. The sequence goes on along the minus strand of OX335650.1, from coordinate 1,055,633 downwards.
ATACACTTTCTGTGAAAATTTCAGCTGCCTACCTATTAGGGTTCATGAGATACAGCCCTGTGACAGACGGACGATCGGACGGACGGACGGACGGACGGACAGCGGAGTCTTAGTAATAGGGTTCCGTTTTCACCCTTTGGGTACGGAACCCTAAAAAGCTACTGCTTATTTTGAAATTTTAAAAAGAAGAAATATGCATTGGTGGTCTAGCTATATGTAAATATTTGATGCTCATACTCATATATAAAAATATAATTTAATGTTGTTTTACTCACGTCCTTATGGAACTGAACGCATCGGCTCCACCACCGAAAAATGTCTTATCTTTAAATTTTAGGTAGACCATCAATCTACATAATTACTTTTTGAGTATCGAAATTCGTTGTAGTTACATAAAAATATAATCAAATGTTGTTTAACTCACGTCCTTATTGAACTGAACGCAATCGGCTCTTATCACGCCCTTAAGGTGGCCCATCCCGCTCATCTCCCTATACAAAAGGGGAAAGAAGATCACGCCCATATTTCTTGTCAGAGATCCAAAATTTTGCTCAAAATAGCTTTATTTGATTGAACTAGATGTCTGATGACCATTGTGTTTGGTTTCTAAGTTATAAGGTCCTAAATTTCGCATTTTTCGCGCGTTTTATACAATAACTTTGGAGGTGGATTACGCAATGATAAAGTAAAAACATCTTAAAAAGATTAGTCATCAGACATGGCTTATTTAATCAAGATTTATAATCTATTTGGTTTTTGTTCGATTTTTTACTATAGCAGTCGTGGTTTACTTTTAGCTATAAGTCGTTTTGAAATTAAAATTTTCGTAAATCTTACCAAATCATACACTATGCACATTGTCTTTTTTGTGGACATGTTGCATCTTCCTCATCACGGAGCCTGTCTTATTTTTTGAAACAGAAAAGGTCCCAGAGCGCAACAGCACGGTTTTGTACCGTGCCCGCGAATAAGTTAGGCCCGCCGGGTTGAGCCACCTTAAGGGGCGATTATCCCACTACCGAAAAATGCCTAGAGAAGTGGACGAAGGTTACACGGTCTAGTGCGTATTTTATGCTATTCTTAGCATACCTTTAATAATATTGTCTAATACCCTAATATTCTTGAAAGCAATTTCGAAGTATCCTCTACACGAAAGTCAGGGACTCTTGGAGAAAAGCTTTTTAAGATAGAAAAGCTTTATATAATGATGATCGTGACTACTTGTATGTAAAGCATGGAATCTAAGGATGATTATATATTCTTTGCCTGAAGTATGTAGAATATTATAACGAGTGGAGGGACTGCTCGATTATTCTCAGTTATAGGTTATTAACAGAGTCGTTACCGTATCAATTCCCCATACTACAGGCGATAACTGTCTCCATGCTCTTAATGTTACTAGGTTTTTAAATTTTGGATTCTTAAATATATTGTAGAAATCTATGTCTTTTAATGTTTTTATACACCTTTTAGATTAGAAAATATTGGCTAATAAATATTAAAAAAAGGTGTCTTTTTTAGGTAGATTTCACATTTTTTTACTGAAAAAAAAAAGATATTTAAAAAAAATCGGAACATACAGACATGGAATTAAGCTTTTTTAGCGATATAATTCAGGGGTAGGGAAACGTTAGATTTCGCTATTTTAATGTCAGTCACGGTACAAAATTGTCCCTTGGCCAATAGACAAAGAATGCATTTCTTAAAATTTTCAAACCTTAAATTTCCTGTGACTTCACGACAGCCTTACGCACTTACAGTCCAGCTGCACTTTATTTCGATGAGCGGCGCACGAAGACGCTCTCGTCCTTAATTAATATCTAAACTATTTTTTTTAATAATAAGTATTATTTACTTTTTATAAAATATTGTGACGATGACCTTAAATGAATGAATTTAATTTTTAATTTAATAATATTTTAGGTAAACTGTGCCGATGTTAACTGTGTATTATAAGTTGGCTGCGATGCACTTTTTTTTTATTATTGAATTTTCCGTCCGAAATGTACATACAAAATGTATCCAAAAATACATGGGATTCTTTGAGCCACTAGCGTAGTGGAGGAGTGAAGTCAGTAAAATGGCAGGATCTGACAATCGGTGCAAAAAATCAATAAAATAACTTTTTATAACCATTAAAAATAACCATTTGGAACCTACAGACAATTACCGGGGACGTCTGACCTCGACGTGACGCGCCGAGCGGGAAGGCACCTGACACAATCCCACGCGCCTGTTGCTACCTGCGGGGCACACTTCAGTGACCCTCTATTCCAATATCCGGGACAGCTGCCTCCACAGCCGCAAAACGTTGAGTCGATCATCTGCTGTACATTAGCATAAACATTCTGACATTCAAAAGCTATGGACTGGATACGTGTGACTTTTTCGTGACTCGTAGAAGAGAAAGTGACCTGACACGCTACCACGCACCTGTCGCTACCTGCGGGGCATTTCAGGGACGATCTATTCTGATACACGCGAGGGCTTGGTCCACTACCGCAAAATTGTGTTTCGATTATCTGCTGCATATTAACTTAAACGTTCTGATATTCAAAAGCTACGGACTGGATACGTGTGACTTCGTCGTGACTCGGAGAATAGTAAGGGACCTGACGCTCCTATGCAGCTGTCGCTACCTGCGGGGCATATTTCAGTGACGATATATTCCGATACACTCGAGGGCTAGTTCCACTGCAAAACTGTGCGTCAAACATCTGCTGCATACTAACGTAAACATTATGTCATGCGCATACCAAGGACTAACGTGTGACGCGGCGAACAGGGAGGGACCTGACAAGCTCCCCTTTTGGGGGTTTCATCCATCACCGATTTACTCTGCATCCACCAGCTGTTACATATATACTGACGAATGCACGTTGGCACGTGAAAGGCAAGTACATAGCAAGGTACCTGACTTTCTCCCGTTCTTTTTTGTAGTCTTACTTCTTCCGACTTACGTAACTTCTCAAAAGCCTTTGCTCAATAGCGGAGTAAGAACGAACATCCAATGAGAGGAGGAATTTTCTTCTGAGGCAGCAGCCATTCGAAATAGTCAACCGATGATCCGACTCCATCTTGTCTACAAGTCAGGCTTTAGTTCACTGTACGGAGGAGGTTTACTTGACACGTAACGTAATGGGCCCACAGCTGATAGTGATAAGCGTTGAGCACGCGCGGGCGGGAGGCCTGGGCGGCGAGCGGCGGCGGGCGGGAACTGATAAACTCTGCGTAAGCTGCCACCGAACCTTGGGAAAATTATTCAGCATATGCTGTCAAATCTCCAGTGTACTTGCCGAAAAAAGGCTTGTACAATATGGAATAACCCTACATCAGTTTGTATTTCAGATTAATGTTATTGATTCATATAAAATAAAACTCAAGTTCATTTAAAAAGCAGTTGCGGTGGTGCATAGATTATTGATGAACATCATTTGCCCCTAACTAGTTTCTACAATATCTAGCAATTGCGTTCACCCGATACTTGAATAATAAAATCTAAACCCCTCAAAGATGTCTTGTATCTAAGTGCCTATTGTGTTTAAAACATTGATTATATAGAAGGGAAGGTCCTGGCATGGCACCTAATTCCTTCGGGAATGTGGTGTATTGGGCTAATATCATAGCGGTAGTTGTGTGGTATTAGCCATCCATATCAGGTTGTTTTGAGATGAACTAAATATATTTATCGAATAGAGAGTTGATAAAAAATATTAGTGCGGCATTTTAGGCATTATATGTGAAAGAGTCCTTTGACATTAATTAATGAAGGGAACATCAATATGATATTAATTACCAATTTCCGCACCAAGGACTCCTTACTTACGAACGGAGTCATAATATAGGGCACAAACGAACACTCTTCCATAATAACAAGCCCAATCCGATAAATGCGGACAGGTAGGTTACGTAGATGTTGCGATAAACGATATCAAAAACATAATATTATATGTTCGTTTCTGGTTTCGTTTTACGATTTGCTCATTTGTGATAAGTGGGTTCCGGCAGTTAAATATATATAATACAAGTGGCCACACTGCATTTCTTCCCGTGTATCTTTTAAGAGGTGACTCGAGGATTAGTCGTTCTTGGATTCCACGTAAAACGACATATCCCCTTATAGACTAGGAGGTCGCGACAAAAATGGTAACGATAACGTAAATGGCTGAAACTGGGTTCACGGGATAAAGTGCAACCCTCTGAAGCTAAATGTGTCAGTCTGCCTGTTCCAAGTGGTTGCGTTACGTAGATAAGGCGCCTAAAAAAGTAGTTATGGTGACAAAAAATACATATGATAAGGTAAATGGATTCAAATGACTAAGCATGAAAGTATTAATACATACTTGCTTAGCAATACAAAAACTTAACAAATCTTTATTTGCATTTAGTAGTTATAGGCGATTTAGGTTAAAGATATAACTTTATGTATATTTAAGTATTTAATTAAGTAACCGTCTGGTTATTGTTGTATAATTAATAGGTATCAATGTTTCCAGATAATCAGTATATTCATCAGCAGGTACAAACCAGCATCTATTTTATATGGCCAATCTAGAAAACGCAACCACTTTGCACGGGCAGACCGACATATTTAGCATCAGAGGGTTGGTCTCTAACATGTGAACCCAGATTCAGCCATTTACCGTATCGTGACCAAAAATGTCATGACCTCCCGGAATATTACTTGGGACTGGATCACGCCTGTGTTGGTACCATTTCAATAAACAGCGACCATGGAAGGGAACTTGTTTGTATGGGGGCGGGGCGTAGCCACTTCTATGTACATAAAACCGGCCAAGTGCGAGTCGGTCTCGCACACGAAGGGTTCCGTACCATCGTACAAGATTTAAGACAAAAAAATACATTTGTAACACCCCTTTAATTTAAAAATTTACCTATTTCTTGTTATAGCGCTAAAATAAATCCTCACTCTGTGAAAATTTCAGCTACCTACCTATTATGGTTAATGAGATACAGCCCTTTGACAGATGGCCGGACGGACGGACGGACGGACAGACAACGAAGGCTTGGTAATAGAATTCGGTTGGCACCCTTTGGGTACGGAACCCTAAAAACAGTTATGCCGGAGAGCCAGTTTGATAACTAATTCGCTTACTACTATTTTCTCGAGTTCCAAAGGCAAGTAAGAAGAATTTAGAACTTCACAGGTCGCGTTGCAACGAACATTCGATGTTGCGCGTCCCGAATTCGTATGAGAACTAACTACAGTTAGACGTTTTCCACTAACTCGTAGTTAAGCTGCCGCCATACGAATGTGCTTCGATCGCTACTCCCATCCCTCCATGCTCGCTGGCAATAAATGACAATAGTCCAAGCGGCAATTAAAACTGTCCGTTTTTTCCATCCAGATTGATGCAGCCGTGCAATATAAGGGAATTCCTCGCACGCACCTAGTTTCATGATAGTGGATGTTGTTTTAGCCACTCATATACAGCTACAAAAAGGTGCCTACAGTGTTACGTGGAATCCTAACTACAAAGAATAAGGGATTAAAGAAATAATAGAGATGGTGGCGCGTGACAAAAGAGGGGGTGTGCAGTCACAAACAACCAGATTATCTGTTTCTCTTATTTATTTATGATATTTATTTTGTCCGCAGAAATAATATTACCAACAACGGTTGTTATTTTTGTGTTTGTTGTAGAGACAGCACCATAACCGGATTAAAGAAGGGATATTTAAAAAATAAAATGTGCAACTGTATACTGCTTAAGGCCAACTGTTTTCGCTCAGTTACAGTAACCGATTTCCTTAGTTTGTTTCACAGATTAAGTAAATAAGAGCTAGATGAGTTAAAGCGGCCCGGGATCGTGTCGTTGCTATAAGCGCAAAATTGGGCCTATAGCTAGCAAGCCACAAGGCGGGCATATAGTGCTACTGTACGGGAGCGCATCGTTCTTGCCTAAATCTCTAGCGTAAATGTAAAATTAAGCTTGTATTCGTGCTCCCACCACGGCCCCGACGCCACTCATTTTCCGTTCCGCAGCCAATGTGTGACGAAGTATAACGTTAGGCGAGCCAAGTCCCACCAATGGAAAACGTCCAATACGTTTACGACGGCGTGTGCGTGCGGCATGTACGTATAAGCTGGGTTTGTAGTCGTAGCAAAAATGGAGACATCGGGTCTCGTTGCTGGCGCGCTACAAAACAAATCTCCTCCTTTCCCCCTTTGATCCACTGATTTGTTTGCTCTATGCAAGACGTTGCAATACGGTTGTTATTTCCCTAATTATTATAGTAGATTCCCTGATTTTTTTTTCAGTGTTGTAACATATTCTCTAAATATTCCGGAAGATGGCCGGAGCACATCACATATGAACTAGGTTATGCACTTACGAAGGCTATGTAATGTGACGGCCTCAGCCTTGTTCGCGTCGGTGCTGGTGTCATATGTCCAAGACCTTGGCCGATGGAGGCAGGTTGCAGCTAAAATCGATCAGCGCTGACGCGAGCGGTCAAGCTGACAACCTGATCAACTGACAGCGAGTGCATTATGAGCACTTTATCGCTATGATGTAATCTCTACGTGTCAAAAAAGAGTTACGGTAGGCTTGGGTTGGTGGGATTCCTCACTAGGTCTTTTCTGATTAAGTTTTGAAACAGTCAGCTTATGAATTGATAATTTTCTTTTTCTTGCTCTTTCCTTCATATTTCTTGTCAGCGTTTGAGTTACGAAGTGTTTTAAGGTGGGCCTTCCCGCTCCATTCCCCAAAAAAACGTGGAAAGAGGATCATGAGCATTTTTCTTGTCAGTGATTCAAAATTATACTTAAAACAGCTTTATTTGATCGAACTAGATGTCTGTACCCGAAGTCCCAGTTGTCACCTAAATTGGCGTTTACGGCAAACCGATCGACTGGCGTTTTCAAATGTATGGAGAAATTGAAAAGCGCGCGCAGTTGGCGTTAAGCGAACTACCATTTGCGAGTCCAAGTTTGATTTGACGTTGCCGTAAATACGTCGACGTTGCCGCTTACGTCGACTCCGCGTTTTCACACAAATCGGAAGTCCGAGTTTGACTTTGACAGCTTGAAGAAGTAAAACCACAGAATATCTAGTAAGAACTTGTATGGAGTTTGATGTTTTTACGGAACTTCGAAGTTACGTAAACGCCAATTTAGGTGAGAACTGAGACTACCGGCTCTGATGACCATTGACATTGTAAAATAGTGTTTGGTTTCTAAGTTATAAGGTCCGAAAGTTAGAATTTCGCGCGTTTTATACAATAACTTTTGAGGTGGATTACTGAACGATAAAATAAAAATATCTTAAAATTATTAGTCGTCAGACCCAGCTTGTTTCATGAAGATTTATAATCATTTTGGTTTTTGTAAGATTTTTGACTACAGCGGTCGTGATTTACTTCTAGCTTTAAGTAGTTTTTTAATAAAAAAATCGTCAATCTTACCAAATCATTCACTATGCGCATTGTCTGTTTTGTGGACAGACTGTCTTTTTCTTTGAAACAATGAAGGTCCCAGAGGGCTATAGCACGGTTTTGTACCGTGCCCGCGAATGAGTCGTGAAGGGCCACCTAATTTTCGTGTTGCAAGCGTTCAGTTTGATAAGGACGTAATTAAAACAAAATTTTATTATATTTAAGAATAACCGCAATGAATTTCGATAATCAAAAGAGTGAATAACTAAATTGATGGTCTAGCTCTAATTTAAAGATAAAAAGTCTCCGGTGCTTTGTGTTCTCAAAGTAGACAAAAAATTATAAAATGTCATTAAAAAAGTTTGAACGCACAAATAAGCCTAAGATATTTACTGTAACAGGTTTCAAATATATCTAGACCATCAAGGCATCTTTCATGTTTTTGAAATTCCGAAATGAGTAGTAATTTTAAAAAATAATAAAATCTCGTTTATGGGTAAAATCAGTTATTATCTCGCCCTAAGTGTCCTTGAACTCCATCGACGTTATTGACTATCACAGAGCTAATTGGAAAGAATTTTTATATGCAACCTGACATTGACTACATTCCTGAAAGAATTAGGTGCCATGCCAGGACATTCCCTTTATGAGCATGGCTACACTGAACTGTATAGAAAACGCGGATAACTTTTCATTGCAGCTTCAACCATATATTCATTCACTGAAGAGCAAGGGCGCCGCCAGCCGATGGCGCAGGGGGGGCAAGTTGACTTTACCTACTACAATTCATACTTTTCTCATTCTCATTGGTGAATTCATTCGAGTTTCGACGTACGGGAATGATTGTTCAAGGCTTCAAGCAAATCAACTCAAAGACTTAGGACTTTGGTTGCATTATATTTGGCAACTTTTTTAGAATCTCTAGGGGGGGGGCAGCTGCCCCTCCCTGCCCCCCCTTGGCGACGCCCTTGCTGAAGAGAAAGGAAGGTAAAGTGGTATGCGGTTGATATCGCGTCTCCACTATATGATCAAAATGACCGTATAATTGTATGGGAATCCGGCAGCGCGTCGTATGCCACACAGTCGAAACATCGCCCCCGCGTGCGAATGTGCTCTAAAATAGCGTTCGTCAAGCCAACCCCAACAACCCCCCAATACGTCTGAGACTGTGTTTGCATGTGTCATGTACGATCAAATTAGATTGGTAGTTTTTAAAAATTGGAGACCGCGGGTAGCATAGGCGTGGTCGATGCCATATCTCCTCCTTTTTTGTCTATGGTTTAATCATATGCGGTGGTGCCAACCCGAGCGGGCTTAACCTGCCCTAATTCGAATGTGTCGCCAATGATTTTGTGTCGCAGACAACTGGACGAGCTCCCCGATCCTCGTAACCTCCCCGATTCCTCAAGCACCCCCTTAAGGCTGTCGTGACGTCACAAGAAAACTAAGAAAATGCATTCTTTGTCCATTGGCCAAGGCACAATTTAGCACGGCGCGGCGCCGGCCATTAAAATAGCGAAATCGTCTTCCAGGCCCTAACGTTTACCTACCTCTAAACGTTGCCAAATATTTAAAAAAAAAAATGAAAAAAAAACATCACTTGAGGAAGAATATTTTTTTGCAAATATCTGTATTTTTTTTAAAATCTAAAATGAACGTAAAAACAGACAATTTTCCGCTAATGTTTATTAGACAAAATTTTCCAATCTAAAAGGTAAATATAGGGATATTAAAACATACAGACATAAATTGCTACAATATATTTTAAAATCCAAAATTTCATTAACCTAGTAAAACATTAACATTATGCAAACAGTTATCGCCGGCAGTATAGGGAATTGATAAGGTAACGGCTTTCTTAAACCCCAACATATTTTCAGGGTTCCGTACCCAAGCGGTTCCAACGGAACCCAATTACTAAGTCTCCGCTGTCCGTCCGTCCGTCCGTCCGTCTGTCACAGGGCTGTATCTCAGTAACTGTGACAGATAGACAGCTGAAATTTTCACAGAGTGTGTATTTATTTTGCAGCTATAACAACAAATAGGTAAGATTAAAAAAATATTAAAATTAAACAAAAAACGTGATTTTTTGTATTAAATCTTTTACGATGGTACGGAGCCCTTCGTGTGCGAGTCCGACCAGCACTTGGCCGGTTTTTCAATAACACGTAAAGGATAGCTTATAGAGCCTATCTGACACAGTCGGCAGTATCCCTCTGAAGATTTGACATTACGACTCGTCCATAAACCGTCAATAACTTTACGTCTTATTTCTAGGTGGTTTAGAACGTGTATCGTTTCAGACATATGCAAATGGCGGCTGTCCATATCACGTAGCGTTTAACGGCTCCGTGACCCGTAATGGGAGAGCGATTAGGCAAATGCTCATGAAGTGACCGCAATGATTTGATAATGTGTCTATCTGAAGATTATTCCATGCGGGTATATTTATTCCCGTCTCTTGTGTCGAACGCCGCGGGTTCGAATGCTTGGGCGACATTGATTTGTGCATTATCATTCATTCCACGGTTCGGAACCCATGTAAACCGCCGGGGGTTGACAAATTGCCGCCATGTTACATTAGGACCACGGAGGAACCCTCCGTGATTAGGACTAACGATGTAACCTTGTACCTGCGTACTTGACATTTTTTTTAGTTTATACTTTTAGGTTCGCTTGGTACCGTCGAAAACTTATAATTTCAAGACTCTCGAATACATACAAAATAAATTTTAAATGAAAAATGTTTATGTAATTTTAAGGTGTTCAAGTAAAATACAATCTAAATTTCCTCTTGTACCTGGCTGAATGAATGAATGAATGAATGAATGAATACATTCTTTATTGTGCATAAACAAAAATACAATCACAGAGAAAACATGCAGCAAAACAACAATACTGCACAAAGGCGGACTTATCACTAAGAGTGATTTCTTCCAGTCAACCCTTGGGGTGATGAGGAAAGGCAATAGAAATATCTGTAGGTAGGTGACACACCAGAATTTGAAAAGAAAAAAACATTAACTCCATAAACATACATATACCATAATATATACATATAATTGAATAAACTAATATATATGATACAATACACTTATACATATTATTATATCCACAAACCAGGATAAAATTTAAAAAAACCTTTAATACCTATTACCATTGATTCTAAAATCAGTACTATAAGAAGGATAATAAAATAAAATATATATATACAGTAAGAACATTTTATCATCTTTACATTTCATTTAAGTAAAACTCCTTGACTTTAAGTTTGAAAGAGGTGATAGTTTGACAGGAGCGGACTGTGATCGGCAACGAGTTCCACAGACTGGCTGGTATGTGATCTACCTGCTTGCCTTGTCATTATTTTTTTTCGTTACATTTTGGAAAACACTGGTCGTAGACCTATCATGCGACCACTCAAAGTAAACGCCCTAACCTGATCTACCTGAATGTCGTGTTAACATTTGTTTTTATATCTTAGGAAACACTGGTCGTAAACCCATCATGCGACTACACAAACGAAATGCCCGACCTGATCTACCTATCTGTCTTGTAAACATTTGTTTTGGTTATATCTTAGGAAACTCTGGTCGTAGACCCATCATGCGACCACTCAAACTAAACGCCCGACCTGATCTACCTAGCTGTCATGTAAAATATTGTTTTCGTCATATCTTGGGAAACACTGGTCGTAGATCCAACATGCGACAATTCAAACTAAACGCCCTGATCTGATCTGCCTAGCTGGTCATGTCTAAATTTGTTTTGGTTATATCTTAGGAAACACTGGTCGTAGACCCATCATGCGACCACTCAAACTAAACGCCCGACCTGATCTACCTAGCTGTCATGTAAAATATTGTTTTCGTCATATCTTGGGAAACACTGGTCGTAGATCCAACATGCGACAATTCAAACTAAACGCCCTGATCTGATCTGCCTAGCTGGTCATGTCTAAATTTGTTTTGGTTATATCTAGGAAACACTGGTCGTAGACCCATCATGCGACCACTCAAACTAAACGCCCGACCTAATCTACCTAGCTGTCATGTAAAATATTGTTTTCGTCATATCTTGGGAAACACTGGTCGTAGATCCATCATGCGACAATTCAAACTAAACGCCCTGATCTGATCTGCCTACATGTTCATGTCTAAATTTGTTTTGGTTATATTTTAGGAAACACTGGTCGTACACCCAGCATGCGACTACTCAAACTAAACGCCCCAACCTGATCTATCTAGCTGTCATGTAAAAATTTGTTTCGGTTATATCTTAGGAAACACTGGCCGTAGACCCATCATGCGACCGCTAAAACTAAACGCCCGGACCTGATCTACCTGCATGTCATGTCAAAATATGTTTTGAGCGTTTACTTTGACTGGTCGCATGATGTCTCTACGACCAGTGTTTCCCAAGATAGAACTTGTGTATCAACATCAATATCGATGTACAATACAGGGCCTGTTCCTTGTGCTGAGTTCCCATGTGGTCGGTTGTCAGGTCAGTATAGGTGTGGTATCGGTATCCATTACGGGGGGTCACTATGGTAAATAAACTCGCCGAGTGAACAGGCAAGTGAGTTCGTCGCGTTTAATTACTCACCTGCCTGTTCACAAGGCGAGTTTATCCCCCAGTTCCATAAATAAATGTGGGAGACTCTCACGCAAATAAAACTTTCAGACGATTTTATTACTTATTTCATGTTTTGGAAATGGAAATGTGCATTCTGATTGAAGAAATTCTTATATCATTAAATGAAACGTTTATTTTTATTCGTGAATTTCTATAGAATGATTTTTGTCCGTGTGAAGTGCAGGTGCAGTGCGGTGGGGGTGCAATATTTATTCTTGAGGGGAAAATTCGTCTGATCCAGGCCAATTTGCCCAATCGCGCCAAGACTATAGGGGTGAAGAATGTAAGAATGTTATTTTTTCACCTCCATGGCCAATACAAGTATCAATTAAAAACATGTTAAAAATATTTATGTTAGTCAATAGCTGCAAACACACAGTCGTATTCAGAGTGAAAACCGATAGTCCGGCGATAATCCCGTAAGTTAGTTCGCACATTCTGAATATTGTTCTGTCTTCTGAGTTTTGTATTATTTTGAAATGACGCGGCAAGGTATCCTCGACGATTTTGTCTATGGTGGGTCAGTGCTGCCACTATTTGTGTTTTCCTTGCTTTATTGAACGATTTTACAATTTGCATTGAACAATTTTGCTTGTAAAAGGAGAACGCCCAAAACAAAAGCGGTAGACTCAGAGAGTGTGAAAAAGTAGCTGGATTTTGTTTTTACGGGCGGACTGCTATACAGTATACGCCAAAAGTAAATTTGGGTCCAAAATTTAGGCTCAAGGAGGTACATACAGTTTACTTTTTCTTACTTAGTTTGATTACTTTTTCATGTTCTTTAGTTTAGTCACAATTCGTATCTGATTGTGTACCCTTTTCAAATAAATAAATAAAAGCTAAAATATTGCTTATTCACCTTTCACTGGTGGTTGCATAAAGGTCCAACTTCATAAAATTAATTACTGTAAGAGTTGCTGGCCGCATGGGAGCCAACGGTTCCATAACTTTTAAAGCCATATGAAGAGATCAAGAAAAAAAATACATTAAGCATCGTCCTAACTTCTTAGATGAAAAAGGAAACTTTGTGTACGATTCATACGCCTTAGCGTCACTAACAAATAATTCCTCACTAATAAACATCGAAGTGAAAACACGCTCAAACCAATTGCAATGTTTTCGCGGACAAGTGTAATAATTTCGGTACCTACAGCTGTTATGAAGTGTTTAGTTTGTGAAGTAACGTGGTGTGTAATATTTTTATAGTTCCAATATAAAAAAAATTACTCGTTCTAATAATAACTATCACTTAGATAACTAATACATTTTAACAAATTTTATTTTCTTTTACCTGTTGTTTGTATTTTTAATTTTATATCTAATATTATTATATTTTAAGTTTTTGTGATCACTAGGTGGTTTCGGTGGTTTTAATCTGTTTTTAGTTTCTTGATTAGTTAGTTTGATGATGACTTAAGCAAGCTGCATTGACATCTCTTAGAATGTACACGTAATTTTTATTTTAATATGTTATCTTAGTAGTGTTAAGTGGATGATTCTGTGTGTCGATCTATTAAAAAAGTAAATAAATATTTACAGGAAAAGTCGGATTTAATTAATGAAAAATAATAATCAGGTCTAATAATAATAATAATAATAAATAGGCAATGCTAGCGCCGCCTGCACGGGGGCTCGACTCAGCGCATCGGGGACAACGTTTTCTCTTCCCTTGCGATGCTTTATTTTAAAGTTGAAAGGTGAAAGGCGGATGCCCCAGCGAGCTAATCGACCTGTGGCGTTCTCTAGCGTGAGATAAGTGATCCCCGCCCTAAGCCAGTTATACCCGCATGGCAAAGTAGGATTGAAAGACGCGTCGATGAGACCAGAGTTCTTATCGGAAAACTGATTTGTTTTAGACAAGGGAATCATCGACCAAAAATTATGCGTTTTGTAACCAAAGTTTTCGGTGGCATTATAATAAAACCCACCCAGGCTAACTTCCATTCTGTCGTTACGGAACGGATTGACACTCTTAAACAGCAAATTTCTGCCTGGGCCCAGCGTATCCGACGATACAAGGCTCGAGTTGATAGATATCACCAGAATAGGTTGTTTCGGAATGACCAAAGGAAGGTGTATAGAAACTGGGAGCTTCCTAAACAACAATCCTCAGAAAAGGCTCGGCCATCAGATGAAGATAATCAAGCTTTTTGGCGTAAATTGTGGTCCGAGCCAGTATTACATGACGAGGGCAACTGGACAAGGGTCGTTGAACGGTCGTGTGAACATATAGAAACCATGCCAGAAGCTGTAATTACAGAAGTAGATGTTAGCTCTGCAATCCGGCAGGCCCATAACTGGAAATCACCTGGCATGGACGGATTGCAGAACTTCTGGCTGAAATGGTTTACCAGTTGCCACGCCCGTTTAGCGGTCCACTTTCAGGAAGCCCTAGAAACACATGAACTCCCAGTATTCTTAACAACAGGTACCACCCACTTGCTCTATAAGACCGGTAGTACCACGAACCCTCAAAACTATAGACCGATCACCTGTCTATCTACTATTTATAAGCTCCTTACATCTATATTGACAAACAAAATTAATGAACATATTAACCATCATAATATTCTTTCAGTAAGCCAAAATGGATGCAAAGCCGGGTCTCGTGGTACTAAAGAGCTTCTCCTCATTGACATGGCTGTTTGTCATCAGGTTCGTCGCAATAAAAGGAAACTGTCCGCCGCCTGGATAGACTACAGAAAAGCTTTTGACTCAGTCCCACACACATGGCTTAAGAAAATTCTAAAACTGTACAAGATCGATAATAACATTTATCACCTCTTAAGTTCGTGTATGGAGCAATGGTGTACACATTTATGCTTTCAAGGCAGCGGACAGGTTCCTAAAGCTGATGATCTTATTCATATACGGCGTGGAATATTCCAGGGCGACAGTCTCAGTCCGCTCTGGTTTTGCCTGGCTCTGAATCCTCTCAGTACACTGTTAGAGGATTCAAAGCTTGGCTACATCCTTCGAAGAGGAAGCACCCCAATTTCACACCTATTCTACATGGATGACCTGAAGGTATTCTCGAAGTCGGACACTGAGCTAATGAAGATTCTGAAAATTACAGAAACATTCAGCAGTGCTATTAGAATGGAGTTTGGCATCGAGAAATGCGCGATAGTTCATGTAATGCGCGGTGAGGTTGGTAATGCTCAGGGTATACAACTATCGGACACAATCCATCTCCGAAGTCTCTTCGAAGGAGAAACATATAAATATTTAGGTATGCACGAAATTCTCGGTATACAGGATACGGAAATGAAAACTGTAGCTAAACGAAGATTTTTGCAACGCCTTAAAGTAGTACTTAAAAGTCTATTATCTGGTGGTAATAAAATCCGCGCTTATAATGGTTGGGTCATGCCCGTTCTCATGTATACATTTGGCATACTTAAATGGACCCAGACTGAGCTTGACGCCCTGGATATAAAAGTCAGGAAGATGATGAAGACATATAGGATGCATCACCCTAGATCTTCAATTATGAGGTTGTACATCCCACGTAAATATGGAGGACGAGGCATGTTAAACGCTAAAAATATGCATAACCGTGAAGTATGCAACCTTCGTGAATACTTTATAGGTAAGACTGAGGCGAGTGTGATGCATCGTGATGTCGTCGTCAGCGACAAAGGTTTGACCCCGCTGTCTATGGGTAACGAGAACTGGCGGAAACCAACTGTACTCGGTACTGAGGACCGCAGAGAAGTATGGAAAGGTAAGGAGCTACACGGACGCTATTTCCGAGCCCTCACAGGCCCAGAAATAGACCAACTAGCGTCCGTAAACTGGCTACGCTTCGGTGATCTCTTCGGAGAAACCGAAGGGTTCGTCTGTGCAATACAAGATGAAGTTATAAAAACAAATAACTACCGGAGATTCATAATGAAGGATGGCACAATCGATATATGCCGTGCTTGCCACCAGCCCGGCGAATCACTCAGACATGTCATCTCCGGCTGCTCACAGCTTGCGAATACTGAGTATTTGCACAGACATAACCTCGTAGCAAAAATCATCCACCAGCAACTTGCCCTGAAATATAACCTTGTCGGTACTGAAGTACCGTATTACAAGTACAACCCACCGCCAGTTCTCGAAAATAGTCATGTCACTCTCTACTGGGACCGACCCATTATCACGGACAGAACTATAATTGCAAATAGACCTGATATCGTAATAATGGATCGGGAATCGAGAAGTGCGACGCTCGTTGATATCGCCGTACCACATGACGGTAATCTCCTCTCCAAAGAAGCAGAAAAAATGCTGAAATATCTAGACCTGCAACACGAGATTACCAAAATGTGGCCGGTCGATTCGACAATCGTCGTGCCCATAGTCGTTTCGGCACATGGGCTAATCGCAAAAAGCCTCAACCAACACCTTGAGAGGCTCGGTTTAAATAATAGCTGGATCAAGGGTCTGGCTCAGAAGGCGGTCCTACTCGACACTGCACGCATCGTCCGAAGGTTTCTTTCTTTGGGACCCAACCACCGATAGCTTGGTTTTTTTCCCGCTGCTGGTGGACCCTCCGTTTTATTTAGTTATTTTTATATATTTTCTACAAAAATGTATGTAAAAATAATTTTTAAAATGTGTCAATAAAGAAATACAAATAATAATAATAACAATAATTTTTATTTCAGGTCATGACCCATATGTTGTTAGTAGACATTACATGGTTAGTACATTTATAAAGTTGTTAACATGAAGCTATGCCAGAATATAAATATTTCGGCATTGAATTGACTTATAATACATTTTACTATTTCGTTTTGGCTTTCACTAATGGTTTTTTTAAATGCTGCAATTTTTGCCTCATAATGGCATTAAAGTCATTAACTCTATTCTCAACGAACATTCCAGAAGCGCTACACCGCCAGGAGAGACCCATGATACAACGAAATGCGTTATTATATTGAACACGCAGGGTGTTGTACGCTCGTTTCGTGTAGTTCGTCCATAACTGGCATGTGTAGAACGACTGGCAGTACGCTTTGAATAGAGTTATTTTGACGTCATTGGAACAGTTAGCAAACCTTCTGGCAAGCATATTGCTCTTCATGGCCAGATTCCGACGCTGCCGTTCCATGTCCATGTCATCGCATAGATTATGCGTTAAAATGTGGCCGAGATATTTAAATGACTTCACGATTTTTAACGGCGTTGAGTCGAGATAGATGTTAGGCACATTTTCCGGACCTCGTCCTGACCTGAATATCATGACTTCTGTTTTTTTAACATTGTATGTGAGGCCATGGTTTTTTGAATATTTTTCACATATTGTTAGAAGTTTTCGTAAGCCCTTCATCGAGGGGCTCAACAGCACCATGTCGTCTGCATAGCTGATATTATTTAAGCATTTGTTACCTATGTGACAGCCGACACCAGCATTGCTGAGCTCCTCGATGAGGTCATTGACATAGAGATTAAACAGATCAGGAGAGGTCAGGCCACCCTGTCTTACCCCGCACTTTAAGCTGTACTCATCAGAGCAGGTGCTGCCCCATCGCACTGCATTCGTTTGGCCCCCGTACCAGTATCTCAACAAACATATCAAATCTTCCGGCACATTCGACGTATACATTTTTTCCCACAATTTTTCATACTTAATCGTATCAAAAGCGCGACTTAGGTCAAGAAAACATGCATATACGGAGGTTTTCCGTAACACGTAATAGTTGACAGTATGTTTGAGTGATAATATGGCCATGTCAGTCGACAGGCCGGGACGGAAGCCAAATTGGGCACAGTTCAGGTTCATACAACTGTAAAGTATTGGCTGCAACAGTTTTTCAAAAACTTTTGATACAATTGTGGCCAAAGATATTGGACGGTAATTACTAGTGCTCGATATATCACCTGTTTTGTTTTTTACAATAGGTACAACAATCGTCCTCATTAGGTCATCAGGTAAGAAACAATGCCGAATGCATAAATTAAATAAGGTTGACATGAGCCTGCAAAGTTCGTGCCCTCCGTTCTGTAGGTGCTCAATGCTGAGGCCGTCGTGTCCCGGCGACTTCCCTCTCTACATAGACTTGACAGCTTTGACTACATCCTCAGGTGTGAAATGAACAGTCACCGGAATATGACAGTCTCTGCCTTGAGCGAGCGGAACAGACAGAGTGCTTTCTGCCTTAAATTGGTTCATAAATATGTTCGCAATGGTTTTATGATTTTGTTCACCATTTACACTTTCAGGCATACTTGATTTGCAATTTAATTTATTTGTTGCCTTCCAAAATTTGACAAAGTCTTTTTTCATGCGGTGATTGGTGATAATATCCATTTTAATTTTGTTTTCATTTTGCTGACACCATTTAAGAATATTTTTAAATTCATTTCGACTGGAACGCATTTCGTTATACAAAATTCCTGATGTGGGTTTCCCCTGCAGTAGCCACATTTCATATTTTATTCGTGCTACTTTATGCTTATCTTTAATATGATAGTTCCACCCTACCACTGGTTTTCTATGACATTTTTTAACATAAAACGTTTCCGTGGAGGCAAATTTTAAAACATGTATTATATCTAAATAAAGCTTATTTATAGCTTTATAGTGAACTAGATTTTTACAAACTATATCACAGTGTTTATCACAAATAAAAGAGGCATTTACAAGTTGGAAGTAATCATTACAAATATTCCTAAATTTGCATACAAATTGGATTATTTCCTATATACATTTTTTTCTAGTATTCATCGCAAGTATTCGTTCAAGTGAATATAAAACTTCATGACTGTAATGTAATTGTAAAATAATATAAAATATTTGTTGAACAAATCCTTAAAAGTATTAAAATACACATTTAGTGCTGTAAGTCAGTCGCTTATTTCAACAAATATGACATGTGTGTAGAATCACCGGTGTAGGAAGCACACATTTATTAAAGAAAGAAAGCTGTAAAAAAGCACTACTTTAAGAATGCAAATGAAGCAGCATGCAAACCTTTCACGGAAAATTTATATTGTTAAAGTAGCAATTTTTTTATTTATATAATATGGACTCGTGCATATATGCGGGAAAACCATATTCGTTAAAAAAAAAAAATTGTACATTTCGCTTGACTGTATATGCGCGAAACCATCAATCGTTCCGAAACGTGTATATTGCAGAGTTTGCAACAATGTACGCGTACACGACCGTAGCCGACTTTAAGTCAGATATGACACGACCGTTCCGAATTGCTTATATTCACTCACGTGAACGTCACGTTATTCTAGACCGCACACAGATCGTGCAAAGCGCGCACGGTTGAGAACATGTGCGCCGTGTAATTGTCAAATGTCTGTCATGGACCTGTCATTAAGCGCGTTTATCTGTAGTTTTTTTATCGTTTGCACTTGTATTCTGAAATAACGAAGGCCTTTCGCCGTTTTTTAGTCTAGTTTGACAATTCTAGGCCTGGAATAACCACTCTCGGGACTTTTCGGGGTAATTAGGGTCGGCTCTGACATACATCTGCTCAGATTCGTTCCGATTTGATATCATACAGATATATGAAATCGAAACCCACGTATTCACTGTATTCCCTTTCTCTGCGATTTCTGCAATATATGTATTTCAGAACGTAGGGCAAATATCTCGCCTTTAGACGCCCCAGTGCACACGGTGGCCACACGATTACCTACATGTTCGCAATATGTCATTTATCCCATTTAACTCAATAAGATAGGTTGAGAGAGCATGAATATTTTTTTTGCTGGCCTGCTTGCCAATTGCTCTATTTCAGTCCGCATATTTTAATACTTACATGAATATTAGAACTTTTTCATTTGCCTGTGGTAACACTCACTGGCTGTTAGAAGTTTGCTTAAATGGAATAATCCATTTTTAAACATTCTGCAATAAATATTTGAAAATTATTTGCTGCACACTTCATTTCCTATACTCACGAAACGAACACGAGTTCAATTCACAAATATTAGTGAAAGTGCCCCTATACAAGTACAGTTTATGGACTAGTTTAGAGTCAATCAGTTCATCAGACTAATTGAGTTTGGTCTGGAGACAGCGCTTCACACATTCAGATTTCTTCGGCCACCCCCTGTTTGGAGTGGGGTGGTCTGGCAGTCTACTGTTCGCCCCGACCGACAGATTCAGGGCCAAGTGCACGAAAGGACGAAAAATCAAAATCAACGTCAAAGTATGATCAAACACGTCACTTTGTGTGGACACTATGGAAGGAACTCAATGCAGATCACTTAAAGTGACGTGTTTGAACATTGATTAACTCAGCCGTCTCTTCGTGCAACCGGGGCTCAGTCTGAGAATAATAATATGTTTGTGGCAGAGGATGCTAGGCACCTACCGATCGGTCTGTCAAGACATGTCTGCGGAGACAAATAGGAAGATTAGTGGCAGGTTTTAGATTGTCGGAAACTCTTAAATTCAGGGTAAAATTACCTTGATAGTGCAACACTAACAAAAGTCTATAATTAAAGTTGCCTTTTCGTTGTCTATGGTTAAATGGACGAACTAAACTAAATGGATTTTTTATGTTTCATGTTGTAGCTTTAGATGGAGACTCGAAATGATCTCGTTAGGCTGGAAAACGTTCTAATAGTTTATCGTGACGGCGACGCGAGTGTTCTTCACGTTGTCATATGCCGTGACGCTATCGGCACGACCGGAAACGGCGCCTAGGCGAGCTGCAGTTCGCGTTCGTGGTGGATTATGTAAATACACCGTGTCTTGCCGAGCCCCAGGCGCCTGCAGCCCGAGCGCCGGCTGCCATCCGTCACGGCATCTGCGGTCGGGTCTCCGACAATCGGGCTTGTCAACCGTGCTCGACAGTTTGACGTGTCGCGTCGCTCGCCCGTCGACGCCATGTTTTCGTGTCGCTACTGCTAGCCTCGCCCGCCGCAGCCGCCGAGGACCCGTCGCTCCTCGCGGCAGAGACTACTCTCCTGGTCGTCGGTGGGACGGGCGCCACGCTCGCTTCCCACTCGTGTCGCAGCGTCGACGCCGCCCAGACGAGGGTGCCTGCGGGCGGGCACGGCGCAGCGCGATGGTGGTGGGCAGCCTGGCGGGCGCCCGTGCCCCGCACAAGATGCAGCCGATGGGCATGACCCCTCGTGAGCTGTCCGAGTACGACGACCTGGCGACGTCGCTGGTGGTGGACCCGTACCTCGGCATCGCGACACACAAGATGAACGTGCGCTACCGTCCGCCTAAGGCCAACCGCAGCCAGCTTAAGGCTATCGTAAAGGAGTTCATCCAGACGCAAGATTACAGCAAGGCTTATGGGCGCCTGGCCAGAGGGGAATGGATGCCACGACACTTTAGTAAAAACAAACACCAGCAACACCAGTTGAGGGAGCATGTAAGCATTCTCTACATATTTAAAAATACTACGAAATTTTAAAAATACGATTAGTAAAGATTTCTTTGTAGAAAAGTATGTTGACGGATGATTTATTTAAAAAATATGTACTGCAATACTCAATCAAACCTTTAACAGCTGATGACAGAGTAAATATTAGTAGTGATATTGTCAGTGAGTTGATGCTTTTTAGGTAGGTCACCTGTATCTGCCTTGCTTGTAATCTAAAAATAGTTTTCCGTAAAGCAGAGTTCAATTTATAGAACTCTTAGAATGAAAACTAAAACATTAGATAAGCTTGTAAACAAACCACAAGGAGACTGTCATGAATACTTACACTGTCATTAAATGCATTGAATTGATACATCTCCATGGATGTCTGATTGTTATGCTCTCGTATTTTAAAAGCTATTTTAATTCGACTGTCAGGAAAAAGTCAATTGAACCTTTTATTTGAATTAAGTCAAAGACTGAAGTGCGCTAATTCATGTCCAAAACGCACAACTTTAAATTGTTATTTCGACTTGGGTGTACTGTGCAGCTGCACTATATGTGCAACCTAACAGAAGGACAAATGCATTCCTTTGTAAAAAAAAGTCTAGCTCAAACATTGCATACAGTGTAGAAAATGTCCCCTGCTATGTGTCCGAATTTAACCAATTAAGATTTTACCGATCAAAACCCTCTTAGTCCGACTTGTCACCTAAATTGGGGTTTATGGCCGATCGACTGAACGTTATTCGTGAGTGACAAAATGAATAGAGATCTGAAGAGCACGCGCAGTGGGAATTAAGCAAAATTGCATTTGCTAGTCCGAGTTTGATTTGTCAGCTTAAGTATTGTCGCCGTGAACACGTTGATGTCATTGTTTATGCTGACTCCACGTTTTCATACAAATCTGTAGTCTGAGTTTGATATTGACAATTTAAAGAAGTAAAACCACAGAATAAGTTGTAAAAGTGTTCAGTAACTTCAAAGTTCCGTGCACGCCAATTTAGGTGAGAAGTCCAACATCACATATAGGTTGTGACAGACGGACGAACGGACAGCGGAGGCTTATTAATAGGGTTCCGTTGGCACCTTTGGGTACGGAACCCTAAAAAGGTGACTTAGATTTTACATGAATTTCCGAACCATGAAAAAACCCACATTATTAAAGACAAAGCACATTTCAAACTATGATAAATGCATTATTAAAATCTTGTATTGTAGCATTGTACGGCATGGATTTTCATATGTGAATTATTTGTTTCAGATCTACCGATACTTGCGAGTGTTCGACAAGAAGGCGGGCTTCGCCATCGAACCGTGCTACCGCTACTCACTCGAGGGTCAAGTGGGTGCCAAGATCTCGGCCACCAAGAAGTTCTATAAGCATGAGCGCATCGACTTCCTCGTGGGGTGCATCGCGCAGCTCACAGAGGAAGAGGAAAAGCAGCTGCTCCACCCGGGCAAGAACGACTTCTCCGTCATGTACAGCTGCAGAAAGAACTGCGCTCAGCTCTGGCTCGGGCCGGCCGCCTACATCAACCATGACTGCCGAGCCAACTGCACCTTCGAAGCCACCGACCGTGGGAAGGCGTTCGTTCGTGTCCTCCGCGACATTGAGCCCGGAGAGGAGGTCACCTGCTTCTACGGAGAGGACTTCTTCGGCAGCGGTAACTGCTACTGCGAGTGTGAGACCTGCGAGCGGCGGGGGAAGGGCGCGTTCGCCGTGCAGACCGGCAGCGCTGACGAGCAATCCACTCGCTACAGGTTCCGCGAGACCGACAACAGGATCAATAGGATCAAGGCAAAGCAGCCCCAGAAGAGCAAACCTGAAGAGCCGCCCTCGCCGGAGGCTTTCGGACCTAACCGGCGCCACGCGAAGATCCTGTCTCCGCTAAGTATGAAAGAAATGAGGCAAAAGGGCCTCACGAAGTACGATGCGGAGCTGTTGATAGCGCAAGGCTGCATCGCGGACACGGTCGCAGACAATGCTGATAAACATGCAGGCAGTAGAGAGACATTGGTGTCTTCGTGTCGAGCACGGCGCTGCACCGATGCATCGGGGACTGCAGAAGGCGGCGCGGAGGGGGGGCCTGCGGAGGGCGGTGTGGCGGGAGGTGCGGTGGCGGGTGGCGGTGCAGTGGCAGCAGTCGAGCCCGCAGGGGCGGACCCGCAGCGGCGCGCTCGCGCTCCGCCCTCGCGCTGCTGCAGCAACACAAGCTCGCGGAGCAGTCATGACTCCACTCACACGGGCATCATCCTCCGGAGCCATAAAAGACTCAGCGACCTGTGGCTGGAACCACTTCCTGCCCGCTCCCGTAATAAAACTGTTAAGCATATCAAAACGGAAGCGGAGGTTCCCGCCGATATTGCTGTTAGTATGAATGAGGTCGAGAGCGTGGATGAGGTTGCGAGTGAGAATGTGTTAGACGAAACGTTAAACGTGAAATCTGAGCCTTTGGATATTAAGGTAGAGCCTTTAGATACCAAATTGGAAGAGGAGTTATGTTGTAGAAGTGATGCGGACTACACGGAGCGATCCGAGGACGTGATGGCAGATGACAGACCGGCCGCGGCGGACAGCGGACCGCAGTCGGTCGAGGAGAGACTCGCGGAGCAGTCGGAGATGAAGACAGTGAGTTCCAGTGCGGACGGAAGCCGAGAGGAGGTCGGCGACGAGAATCGGTGCAAGGATGTCGAGGTGTACGAGTTTCGAGAGAAGGATAGCAAGCCGGGCCCGCCTTGGCTTCCCGACAGCACCAACAAGATGGCGGCCTGCCCGTGCACGCCTCCACGCCGCGGGCTCAAGCTGACCCTGCGCGTGAAGCGGAGTCCGGTGGCGGATGAGCTCTACGAGAATGGTGCGGATGCCCCCGAGTACGAGGTGCTCCGGCTAGAGGGTCTCGAGATGACCAGCTCCCGGCGCTCCAAGAAGAGAAGACGCTCAAAGGAACGCCGCCGGAACCGCAGTCCCGTTCACCCGCTGCCCGCCATGAAACGCCTACGCTTAATATTCGGCAACGAGAGCCGAACGATAGACCTGCCGGCCGCCGTGTCGGCGGACTGACTGCCGCGTGCGACCGCCGCACGTGCTTTATTTTACTTTCCACCGTGTATTAGGTACCTACTCTTTAATGTTTTGTTAAGGAATATTTATTTTTATATGACAATGTCTGAAAATGGTTTCGATTTTATATGAAATGTGTTTACGGTATTGATTGCATGTAGATATTTTTTAAATAAATTCAAGTTATGTATATTCGTTTTGTAAGGAAACTGGCTTATTTTTGTTTATCTGCAGGCATTCCTCGAAGAACAAACTAGGTATTATAGATTTAATAGTGAATTAATAAGGTAGTTAGTGCTAGGGTTGACATTAAAAATGTAAAGCCGGTGTTCAGATGTGGCTTTACGATTATAGCATCTAAAGAAATTGGTCTTCTTTGCATCTCCACTATATGTGTTGTTCGATGTGCAACCACCATAACATTGGTTTTGTGACGGTAAATCTTTAAATGCAAAAAGGCGGTTGGAGTAAAAAGCTGGCGACCCACAATGTACAAGTGCTCACGGTGCTCGTACTTTGTGTAATTGTGTGATACAAAACAATCTTCTGTATGATGAATTCGATTAAATTAATTTCACTGTTATATGTGTTTACATTATTTTTTTGTGATTACAAATTATTGACACCTTTATCTTCCGTCAAGGTGTCATTGTAGCACCATTTAGTTTTTTAGATTGGCATCAAATATGCGTGAGGAACCGCGCTCAGATATCGTGCGAATTGTGTAAAAGTATCCGCTCTAATAAAGAAACAATATGAAAATTAGGTCATACTCTGTATTTTCCTCTTGCTCGCTTTTATCCGTTACCATACAGTCGTATTCAGAGTGAACCTGTCAAAACTTATTACGGGATTAGCAGCGGACTAACCATACAAAAACCGGTTTAGTCCACCCACTCTGAATACGGCTGATAGACAATTGATGGCAATATATTACAGTGAATAAGTATTTAAACTTTTTCTTTGCATTCCATGAACACGTTAACACAAAAAAAAAATATGAAAGAGGCAATATCAGGCGTGACATTTTCCAATTTAGAGCGCTTCTGCCCTCCATCCACCATCGCTACACTGTCCTGGCGGGCTGGCAGCTTTTATACATACATGCTAACCTTTTTTCAATGTAAATAATTTGATTTAGTTAAGTATGATTAAAACCTGTAAAAAACCGGCCAAGTGCGAGTCGGACTGTCAAGTCGCACACAAAGGGTTCCGTACCATCGTACAAGATTTAACACAAAAACTTACGTTTTTTGTATGAGGCCCCCATTATTTTTTTATTATTTTTGTTTTACCTATTTGTTGTCATAGCGGCAAAATAAATACACACTCTGTGAACATTTCAGCTCCCTACCTATTACGGTTAATGAGATACAGCCTTGTGACAGACGGACGGACGGACGGACAGCGGAGGCTTAGTAATAGGGTTCCGTTGGCACCCTTTGGGTACGGAACCCTAAAAAGAAAATAAATATGCCTCCGAATCATCAATTGGTTATAAAATCAATGCTCCAAACTCTACTCGTATTTAGAGAGAACTTGTCAAAATTTTAAGTTAACTTTAAGTAATAAATAAATAATAACATCATAATTTGAATTTTGAATTTTTCTGCAATAAAAAGTAATTGAAATGTTAACGATTTAGCGAATTTTACCCGCGAATGGTATGTTTTGCTGGTTCGGGTCCAGCATTGCAGTATATTGGTAAAGTAGTTCTTTTTACTGGGCTCTTTCTTCAGTTAATGTGTCCTTGCTTCACGGTCGATTATACATACATACATGTCACATTCCTTGATTTAGCAACCTTTGATATACAGTAGAAAACTACCATTCCTACATCTGTAATTATTGATATAAGTTTTATCTTGTTTCACAAATATCGGGCTAGACATCGTGTCCAGCCTGCTGAAAAACTCCGCTATTGCTGTGTTCACATAATGCAATATGTCAACAATCTGACTATTTTTTATTGATACTTCGGTTTATGTCCACCAAATATCATCGCCAACCTATCATGAGATCATATCATGAACACACCATAAAAGGTCACCAATGGGACATTACTGACTGGATTGAATCTCCAGAAAACAAAAAAATTGCTCATAGTGATCTGATTGTTTATTGTTTATTCATCATCTACAGGCAGCACCCTGCACTCGGATTTGTCATATTTTTTCAACATCCACTTAGTCTAAGTTTACAGATTTGTTTGCCATTGCTTACAGAAATACTGGTTATTGGTACCCGTTTATGTCAATATGTCTACCATTCACGCCATATGCAATAGTTCATGACAAATATCGGTTTATTTTGCTAAGTCATGTCCGTCATCTAACATGTTGCCAATTGGAGCAGGCCAGTCCCCACAAGCCCCAGATGCCTTAACACATAGGTAAATAAGTGCTAAAGTGAAGCCTTCAATGACAAAAATTAAAAAAAAAAACTTGCCGATAAAAAAAAAACAAAAAATTTACCAAAATTGTCCCTGAGGAAGCTCTGGCTCGTAAAATAATGTAAAGTAAGTAATGGAGGGAATTTTATTTATTTTGCAAGAATCAGAACTTCAAATGTGTCTTTTAGCAGACCTAACAAATAATTTTAAAAAGCTTTAAGCATTATCAGTTATAATTTTGAATAAGTGTTAATAAATTGTAAATAAAATTAATTCAACTTATTTTAAACTTGAATGTTCAATTTCCAAATAATGTTGGTGGATGACTTTGTAACATTTGGAGATAATTAATAATAATGCCTAGAACTAGAAAGTGATGTTTTTTTGCAAGAAAAATGTTGATCAATTTGCTAGAGCAATCTGCGACCTAGTGAACAAGGACGGAAGTTTAACAAGTTACCATAATAGCCATTTAAATAAATTTTAAATAACCATTTAATAGCGGCCAGCACCAGGAGGATGGCGCCATCTGTAAAAAGGTTGACTGGCCTTCCCAATTGCAGCACAAAAATATTTTCTCTGAATACTCCTTTAATATTTATGATGAAGCCAATGATTACATACATTACATAATAATACATGTAATGTATTTAATTTGTGATAAAGCTGTAAAATGACGCTAAGTATAGCATTCTGTGCTTTTTAATTGTTTATTGTTTATTCATCATCCATAGACAGTACACTGCACTCGGATTTGTCATATTTTATCATTAGCTAGTTCGGCAATCCCAGCGAAGAATTGGCAAGAAACTCCGCTGGTTTTTTTTTCAACATCCACTTAGGGCCGAGTGCACGAAAGAACAAAAAATCAAAATCAACGTCAAAGTATGATTAAACACGTCACTTTGTGTGGATAGTATGGAAGGAACTCTATGCGGTTCACTAAAAGTGACGTGTTTCAACATTGATTATTTCAGCCGTTTCTTCGTGCAACCGGGGCTTAGTCTGAAGTCTACAAAAGTATTTAGAATCACAGATAAAAACGGTAAATTAATATGAATTGACGAGAATCATCAATTCATATCATATGCAACAGTTCATGACAAATATCAGTTTATTTGCAAAGGCCATGCCCGCCATCTAACATGTTGCTAATTGGAGCAAGCCAGTCCCCACAAACAGCACCCGTTCACAAGGATCAATCCGGGCACAGCCATCGTCTATCCACTATATTTTAGGGAAAGAGGAGACCCGAACCTAGCGTCGCTGCAAGCAAGGACCTTAGAATTTTCTGTGAAACACCATAGTATCTATCATAGGCTGTATCGAGAACGCAACTGCAGTTTATACCACAGAACATATAATTTTATGCGAAAGGAGTTTATACAGTTTCCAAGCAATCATTTTTGAACATGACATGAAGAAATACATCGGTGTGAACTTTAATTCTAAAAATGTTTCATATGATGTAATTTCCGATGCAATTAATGTTTGGAAATACATCACATTATAAGTAACCTGGCGTTGACACGTCGAAACAGTCAAGGAAGCCAAGAGCACACTTGAGTTACGTTTTATTGCATATTCTTTGGCTTCATGTTAAAAATGTGCCATTAAGGATGTTCCGGCCCATACAATGTTTTTTTTACACAGGACGCAAAAAGTATTGCACTTTAAGGCACGAATTCGTCAAAAATATTAAATACAGCCATAGTAGTTGCAGCGAAAACATATTCAAAATTTCAGGTTTGATGGTTTCGTTGTAATGGCCGATTAGAAGTTTTACACATGGTGCTGTTAAATAAAAATCGTATTTAAATAAATTGTAACAAAACCCATGATCCTGAAATTGTGAAATTGTTTTCGCTGCAAGTAATATGACTATAGTAAACTTTTATTATTAATTCGTGGCTAAAAGTGCAATACTTTTTGCGTTATGTGTGCAAACAACTTTATATGGGTCGGAACAGCCTTAACGGGGTGATAAAACTATCCGCAATTCTCCTGTCCAAAGTTATTTTGCAACATCATATTGTAAAATATGTCGAATGAAAATGGGCCCGACAACTTTTTTACCAGTTTTTTTTTTGTGAAAGATGAATAATATTTGTCAGAAAAATAGTACTTTTGCTTCAAACTAGAGGTCATACTTAGACCGTATACATATTATATGGTAAATTTAACTCCAGCTCGGCTCCATTGAACAGGATGGAAAAAATATGGACAATTTTCTTTGCTTCTTCGACCATCGTTCATTCAATGCGATGGTACCAACCTGGGTGGTGCACCTAGTAAGTAATGAAGGGGACCTACGATTTTACGTGGCCAGCCTCAGCGCTTGAAAATGTTCATCCATCCAGAACCCAACTGCGCTCAGAGGTGCCCACCCAGCTTATGATATCGCAAGGCGTCGTACCACTGGGCTACTGAGGCCGAATACCCAAAGAATGTTAATTTTTGGTGTAAACTAAAACCAATGCATGATATTATTTCATTTAATTGTTACAAAGTTCACAGAAAACAGGCTTTTTATTCTTCACTGCACTGCAAGAACAGTATTCAGCACACGGGTACAGTGGAAAGCCGAGCGTACGCAGAGGAGCAAATTTCTGCACCATGCACAACTTTACAATGGGTTTGCAAGGCATCGCAGAGTGACTCCCGTCATAGTTTAGTTCATTCTACAACTTTTCTACGGTAGCCGTTATACATATAAAGTTGACAAGTTGAATGTAATAACAAATTCCATAAGTATTTCATTCATCTTATAAATTTAAACTATTGATCATTTATCAATGGTTTATCAGTGGACAGGTAAGGAAAATATGTTTGATGTTATTAATGTTAAAAATGGCATGGTATGGACATAAAGAAATGTATGACAGTATGTGCCCAGTAGATCAAAACCACAACGCAATAAGTAAAAAGTAGCGATCAATTTTTTAAATGTTTTAAAGATTGCTATTTTTATTACGGTTAAAAAAAATTATGGACAAGAAATTTGAGTCTGCCAAAATATTGAAGTTGCGAGAACTTTTGCATGAAGGAGACAGCGCAGCGTCCTCTAGTGGCCGTACCTGCAACAATAAAACATATTCCTTAGTGTATTCAGACAAGTAGGTATGCAGCATAATGTATGAGATTATTTTTTTAAGTGTTTTTTATGTGACTAACATGGATGGCTAACACCATACCCACTACAATATTTAGTTTGACGGCTTACCGCGCGTGTGAGAAGCAGGACGTGCTGCTCGACGTTTCGGAGCCTCACATGGGCTCCATCTTCAGGAGAACGTGCCTGTCGCGACGGAGGTAGGCACGTTACTGGCTACCCGCCGCTTTGCTTCACTTCTCAGCGTCCAATGGCAACACTCGTACATTTTCTTGAGGATTAGCTGCGGTCCGAATTTCGTGTGAAGTGCAAAACACGCTGA
The DNA here is from genome assembly GCA_946894095.1 of Incurvaria masculella. Taxonomy (NCBI): domain Eukaryota; kingdom Metazoa; phylum Arthropoda; class Insecta; order Lepidoptera; family Incurvariidae; genus Incurvaria; species Incurvaria masculella. The sequence continues at coordinate 1,025,372 of OX335650.1, read as the reverse complement.
CTGTGTTTTCCTCGACGTCTGTTGTCGGTGCACCTCTCCGAAATTCAGTTTTCAGCTTATTCAGCACGGGTTTCCATATGGGCGAAAGACAGTAGAAATCTTCACGATTGAAGTTCTTGTGCTTGCTGATTTCGATGGACTCCCGAATGATTCGTGGGAGGTTTCGTTGTTCAGGTACTAGGACTTTCACCTGATCAAACCTCAACCAGTGCCCAGGTCCAGATTCTGCATGCTCACACAGCGCTGACTTTGTGATATCTCTGTTCTTAACCGCCCGTATGTGCTCCGTGCCTGAACAACGAAACCTCCCACGAATCATTCGGGAGTCCATCAAAATCAGCAAGCACAAGAACTTCAATCGTGAAGATTCCTACCGTCTTTCGCCCATATGGAAACCCGTGCTGAATAAGCTGAAAACTGAATTTCGGAGAGATGCACCGACAACAGACGTCGAGGAAAACACAGTCAGCGTGTTTTGCACTTCACACGAAATTCAGACCGCAGCTAATCCTCAAGAAAATGTACGAGTGTTGCCATGGACGCTGAGAAGTGAAGCAAAGCGGCGGGTAGCCAGTAACGTGCCTACCTCCGTCGCGACAGGCACGTTCTCCTGAAGATGGAGCCCATGTGAGGCTCCGAAACGTCGAGCAGCACGTCCTGCTCCTCACACGCGCGGTAAGCCGTCAAACTAAATATTGTAGTTATGTCCCGCGTAAGTTTTAAAATATTAACCATACCCACTGTCATGATATTAGCCCAACACACCTCATGGGAACTCGGTGGCACGCCAGGAAATTCCTTTTATTGTGCAGCTCCATTAAACTGGATGGAAAACAATTGTCATTGCTACTGACTGACATGCTCATTCAATGCGATGGTACTAATCCGGGTGGAACTTACCCTACCACCTAATAAAAGCAAGGGAACCTGCAGTTAAATGTGGAATCCGAACCACGAACGACTAATCCCTCAGTCATACTCTCACGGCATGCAGTGGGCATAATTGTATTATTTTGTAAGTGCTGGAACCCACACATGTGAAAAAAATATTTTCATTGAGAGGTAAATAATTTTACATGGGTACCGAACCAAGTCATCATTTCATCGCTTGGAACCCATGTCAAACTGTAGCTCCCTAATTGGGAAATTGCACGAAGAGAGGGCTGAGTTAATCAATGTTCAAACACGTCACTTTTAGTGAACCGCATGGAGTTCCTTCCATACTGTCCTTACAAAGTGACGTGTTTAATCGTACGTTGACGTTGATTTTGATTTTTTGCCCTTTCGTGCACTCGGCCCTAAGACTAAGCGGTAAAGAATTAGCCTGCAAGTGTTGCACAGTACTATCGGATGGAATAAACTGTTTTCGAAGCGGTAATAAAAATTGCCTAGTACACATACGGAGGTTCTGGCATGGCACCTAGTTCCTTCTGGAATTAGGTGGGATGGGCTCACATCGACACCTCTGGAATACTATAGCCACATATGGGAAGGCAGCTCCAGTACTTTTTGGCATCCTCGAACTCAATACCGTGCCGAGTCTTCACTATTGTTGGAGACAGGAAACTTACCGATGGCCTGGAATCACTGATCAACAGATGGTTTGTAGGGTCACACAGTCTGTTTTACTGGTACCTTCATGGACACTTCTCTTTTGCTTAGGCAGAGGAATAAGCACTCGCTGCAGAGATAATTATAGCTTTGGCCGCACAAGGCTTAATAGACGAACTGTGTAGAAAAAGAAGAACGGAGAGATAAATTTAATCTGAATGTTTACTTACTTTTGGAATTCCCACTCTCTGTTGTCCAAGGGGCAGACTTGCCGAGTCTTCAGCCAACGGGAGATGCAATGGAAGTGGAATGCATGCTGAAACACAGTGCAGGAGAATAAATAATAATAATTTTAATAGTTGACTTCGAGTCAACCATTATACTTTTCTTTTTTCAGGTGACCGCATTTAAAGACAGTACAGAAGTATTCAGAGGGGGCTGACTAACTTTAATACGTGGATTATGTCTGTTATGTCGGTGATAGTCCGCATATAATACAGCTGGTAATGTTCGACTCATTTATATTATGACTCATAATAATGGAAGCTTGTTTAAAACTGGCCAACTGCGAGTCGGACTCGCACACGAAGGGTTCTGTACCATCGTACAAGATATTGGCACACATTGGGTACAGAACCCTAAAAAGTAAAAAATTTAAGAGTGTACACCTAATGGAGAAATAGAAATGAATCAACTGCTCAACTCAACAAAAATAATATGTACAAAAGACAGTACTCTTTGTCATATTTTATCGTTTGCCAGTTCAATAAAATCATTGCGAAGGAGAATTAGCAAGAAACTTTTCTGGAAATTCTTGTTCTTATGGAGTCTAGTTTTTTTAGTAAGGTAAGTAAGGGTAAAGTAAGGGCAAAACATTAGCGGGCATTGAATTAAAATATAAATCCTTCTTAAGAGGACTCTGTCCAGTCACTACATTCACTATTTGCACAGTGGTCTGTTATGGCATAGGTAAATAAATAAAGTGTGAACTAACATTGCACACCCCCCAGGCAACTGTGCACTCCTCACTGGTGGCGGAGGCCTGGTTCGCCTGACACTCGATGCACAGGTCCATTATGTGGTTCCGGCAGATGGCGCAGTTGTCCACAACGATATCTGAAAACAGCATGCCACATCGGAACAGGGCTTGGGTAGGCACATGCATCTTGTGTAGATCATACCCAGGAATTCATAGTGTTGTGCAGAAGTAAGCTTAAGTAGCTATAACATATTTAGGCCCTTCCAGATAGAAGAGGTCGTAAGGAATAAAATGACAAGTTTGTAAGTTTCTTTTAACATCATAACTCATTAGCTAACCAGTGTTGGCTAGTATGCTGGCACATAACCGTTTTCCACCCTCTCCCAATCCATATTTTGAATGATCCTTCCATGTTTTCTTGGAAACAAGAGAGAGAAGTTCAAGGTTTTTAATAGGTTGTATACGGATTCGGAAGCACCTACTAATGCTCTTTCTTAAACTTGAAAAAGGAAGTTGTTGCAAATGACATTACAGGAATGAATTAGGGAAAGATTGCAGGTTTTCATTTCATGGTAAAATAGGTAATGGATTTTCTGATATGCAAGTCACTTATTTGTTGATTGGAGGTTAGTTTTTCATCACAAAGAACTTACCCCATGCCCACAGTGCAACCGCATTCCACTGAAACAGAATACATTAAAACAGTTACACAAAGAACTAGACATCGGTACCTTGTAATACATAAAAAATATAAAAGATGATGACTTACCTTTTTCACCTCAAAGCGCTTTTTTTCTCCGCGGCTGGTGCTACTGCCCGCTTCAACCTCATCTTCGTCAACGTCCATGGCGGCCGCCGCAGACATACTGTTTGGTTTTGGACTGAAGGAGCAGTTCTACGTTGGATACCCGATCAGAATCCTGAAGAAATGTTTCTATTGAAAGGTTATCCGCTGACGGACAGTGGCGGCGGTCCCAAAGCAAAAACAAGATGTACACAAAAATACTCAAGAGTTGAGAGTAGTGCTATAGCTGTCGCACGATTATAGGAACGAAAGTGATAGCACTGAGGCTTAAATCCGAATGTTTTTTTTTATTCTACACGGAAAGGCAAGTACAATTTTCTTTTTTGTATTACACGAGTATGCCTTTTGGCTCACTCAGGGTAGTGAGCGGAACGCTGTTTGTTTCGTATCGTCAACGTTACCCTGTTTCTGTTATACAACAAGATGTATTTAATTTAATATCAATCGCATCGATGCTTGAATTTTAAGCGATGCTTTGGTGCACACTATGGGGCAATATGGACCTAGGTGTGCCAAAAAAAAAACGAGATGGGTTGGTTTATTTACTAAAATAAAAAATTCAATAAATTAACATATTTTCGTTATTGATCAATGATATGCACCAAACCATATCTAATTGTTTAAAACAATTAAATGCAGGGAAGGCCGAGGCACTCAAACACTCAAAATATAAATCCTTAAAGGAACAGTTTGAGTTCCTCGCCTTCGCTGTGGAGACCCACGGAGTTTGGAGTAGCGATGCGTGGGTCTTTGCGAGACGCTTGGGAAAATTACTTATGGAATCGACAGGCGATCGGCGAGCTGCCTCATTTTTTAAACAACGCGTCTCCTTAGCTATTCAGCGGGGGAACGCTGCATCAGTATTGGGGACAATGACAACAGTCCCAATGGATGATTTTTTTTATATTTAATTAAGTGTATTTTATGTTTGGTACCAGTTGATTGTTTAAAGTAACTGAATATTTGTCATTTGTTATACATTAAATATAATATAATAAACATAAAAACATTAAGTTCGACGTGCTTACGCAGTTATTGGATTGAATTAAATCAAGCATTTTGTTATAAAACCAATGTAAACATTATTACTTCACAGCAAAACCTAACGAAAATCATAAAATAACTACTTGAAATTAATTTTAAAATATAAACGGAACATAAGCTCATATTATGGCAAAAAAGTAAAAAATATAAATTCATAATTGTTTTATTCATATGAAATTAATTCTTATAATCCAATCAATAAAAAGCTGCGTTATCGAGTTCCGTGTGTTTATTTCTAATGTTTGTAATGATAAATAGATCGGATATGAACAGCTAAGAAGAAGCATATTACATCTTCATTGGTTGCTGACTGAGAATATTTTAAAGTGCTTAGGGTTCAAATGCTCTTTATTTTTCTTTCCGAGTTGAATAAGTGCATCTCATCAGAACGCGAGCTGCTCCCTAATTCGGAATCCCTTTCAAACTGTAGGGCCCTTCCCTCCCAAGGTGGTAGGCTTTAAGCCCGCCCGGCTCAGTACCATCGCATTGGATGAAAAGATGGTGGAAACGGCAACGAACAATTGTCTGTTTTTCATCTAGTTCAATGTAGCCGGGATCACAGAGGGAAGGTCCTGGCATGGCAGCTAATAAATTAAGATCGATGTATAGATTTTCTGTGGACGAAAAACTCGTAAAGTTTCTTTTTTTTTTATGTGACTGGACATGATGGCTAATACCACACCTTCTGTCATGGTATTAGCCCAACACAACACATGGGAACTAGGTGCCATGCCAGGACCTTCCTTATATTGCTCGGCTACATTGAACTGGATGGAAAACACGGACAATTTTCATTGCCGCTTCGACCATCGTTCATTCAATGCGATGGTACCAACCCGGGCGGGATTAACCCTACTGTGGTAAATAAATAAAATCTGCAAATGATTAAATAAATAAAATGAAAGTATTCCCTAAAAACTGTCTTTTTTTACCACAACAACACATAATTTGATATATTATAGAGAACCGTTAATCATGTCTTCGACTTCTGTTATCTGAGACGAAGTAGAAGAAGTATTACCAAAAAATATTCTAGCTGTATTTCCATCATTGATGATACCACTGTTCTGAAGAGATTTATCTATACTTAATCCTCATTTGTTCCTTTTCCTCTTTCATTATCATTATGGCCGACAATTCCTGTGGATTCCTGATCAAATATCATTATCAGGGAATGTTCAGTTCAATGTTCACCAAGAAATGGTTTACATAGTTTGATAATAACAGAAGGAATCTGCGGTTGAGCGATTATTATCAGTTTGTAGGAAAAAAATCATATTGCAGCAAATGTAAGTGAGTGATGAAGTGATGATTTGACTCCCCGCAAAGCTCTGTCGCGCTACTCATGAAAGCCAGAGCGAAAAGTTCTCGTGTTCGCTTGATGCCTACTTTGTAGGGTTCCGTACCCAAAGGGTGCCAACGGAACCCTATTACTAAGCCTCCGCTGTCCGTCCGTCCGTCCGTCCGTCCGTCCGTTCGTCCTTCTGTCCGTCCGTCCATCCGTCCGTCTGTCACAGGACTGTATCTCATGAAACGTAATAGGTAGCGGTGTAACACTCTGTGTGTATTTATTTTGCCGCTATAGCAACAAATAGGTAAAAAAAATAATAATAAAAATTAAAGTGGGGTCCCATACAAAAAACGTGTTTTTTGTGTTAAATCTTTTACGATGGAACGGAACCCTTCGTGTGCGAGTCCGACTCGCACTTGGCCGAGTTCTTTCTTTCCTGAGTAGATATGCAGGCACCGAGACCGATCTACTTCAAAAGTTTCATCCACTGGTTTAATCGCTTGTCTTGGGGTTGACTGAATTTTATACAAAAAGCATTTTGGGAATGTTTTAAAATTGTATTTATTGTAATACAAACAGAATTGAATAACTTAAAAAAAAACAAAAACATGTCCTTGTAGATATAATAACACTGGTTTATCAAACATCCCACAAGTAGCATGTGCTAGAAGAATTTCAAATGAACAGAAAACACAAATAAGAAAATAGCAAAAAAATAATACCAAATTAATAATATTATTTCCAGAGGTAACAATAAGGGGAAGTAACAATAAGGGTATCTCTTAATTTGTGCTGATAAGCTTAATCGGCGCATATGTAACCTTTGACTAAGGCGCCTTTCTTACCATCTTGCAATCAATACCAGTACAAGATAATCAGCACTTTAGTAATAAGGGCCTGTATGTATTTCACCATGTAGTCTTAGCCTATCTTAACATCTTGCAATCAATTACATTACAACATAATCACCACATTGTGCTTGTTGTTTTAACCAAGTGCTGATTTATTTTAATCGACACTTAAGGTGGCCCAACCCGGCGGGAATAACTCATTCGCGGGCACGGTACAAAACCGTGGTGTTGCGCTCTGGGACCTTCTCTGTTTCATAGAAAAAGACAGGCTCCGTGATGCGAAAGATGCAACATGTACACAAAAAAGACAATGTGCATTGTGTATGATTTGGTAAGATTTACGAAAATTTTAATTACAAAACGACTTATAGCTAAAAGTAAACCACGACCCCTGTAGTGAAAAATCTAAGAAAAACCAAATAGATTATAAATCTTGATTAAATAAGCGATGTCTAATGACTAATCTTTTTAAGATGTTCTTACTTTATCATTGCGTAATCCACCTCCAAAGTTATCGTCTAAAACGCGCGAAAATTTCGAACTTTCGGACCTTATAACATAGAAACCAAACACAATTTTACAATGCCAACGGTCATCAGACATCTAGTTCGATCAAATAAAGCTATTTTGAGCAAAATTTAGGATCTCTGACAAGAAATATGGGCGTGATCTTCTTTCCCCGTTTGTATCGGGAGTTGAGCGGGTTGGGCCACCTTAAATGGCCTTTATCTTGTACTGGTATTGATCGAAAGTAGTTAGATTAACATAATCATCAATAGGTGAAAAAGGCCCGTCCTTTTAAGTATCGATTATCACTTGTTGAAAACCTAGCTATGGGACAAAACTGTTATAGGTACCTACACATATGAGTGAACGGACTGCGACAGTAAAAACGAATGGCATTTACAGTGAACAGGCCATCGACGTATTTAATTACTTTCATATAAAAATGAACGATTCATCTTGGTATGAAATTATTGGTGAACTTTTGTCAATTTCGAAATCGTTTAAGAATAGGATATTTTGACACAAATTTACTCTCGGCACATTGACTTTTTCCCAAGAGAGTCTATGGTTTCGGGTCTCAAACATTAATAATATTTCTCAGTCGCCTTCGTAAAATTTAGCACAATAGTCAAAAGTCTAAGCCACATGAACTTTCAATTCAACGTCATCGGCAAGCATCGTCGTCTCGTCCCGGGCCACGGCTGCGACTGGTTGCTTGGGCGTCTTGTAGGCGTACTTCCAGACCTCGTAGATGCAGACGGTGGCCTGGAAGCGGTAGCACACTAGGAGTGGAACCGACACGTGCGTCATCAGCGTCCACGCCCACACGCCGAACAGCTCCATCTGAAGCACACCACAACCATACAGATATAGTTAAACGTAATCGGCAAGGGTCGTTTCTTCCTGAGTCGCGGCTGCGACTGGATGCTTGGGCGCCTGGAAGGCGTACTTCCAGACCTCGCAGATGCAGAGGGTGGCCTGGAAGCGGCAGCACACTAGAAGTGGAACCGACACGTGCGCCATCACGGTCCACGCCCACACGCCGAACAGCTACATCCGAAGCACACCACAAACATACAGATATAGTTAAACGTGATCGGCAAGCGTCATTTCGTCCTGAGCCGCGGCTGCGACTGGATGCTTGGGCGCCTTGAAGGCGTACTTCCAGACCTCGCAGATGCAGAGGGTGGCCTGGAAGCGGCAGCACACTAGGAGTGGAACCGACACTTGCGCCATCACGGTCCACGCCCACACGCCGAACAGCTCCATCTGAAGCACACCACAACCATACAGATATAGTTAAACGTAATCGGCAAGGGTCGTTTCGTCCTGAGTCGCGGCTGCGACTGGATGCTTGGGCGCCTGGAAGGCGTACTTCCAGACCTCGCAGATGCAGAGGGTGGCCTGGAAGCGGCAGCACACTAGAAGTGGAACCGACACGTGCGCCATCACGGTCCACGCCCACACGCCGAACAGCTACATCCGAAGCACACCACAAACATACAGATATAGTTAAACGTGATCGGCAAGCGTCATTTCGTCCTGAGCCGCGGCTGCGACTGGATGCTTGGGCGCCTTGAAGGCGTACTTCCAGACCTCGCAGATGCAGAGGGTGGCCTGGAAGCGGCAGCACACTAGGAGTGGAACCGACACTTGCGCCATCACGGTCCACGCCCACACGCCGAACAGCTCCATCTGAAGCACACCACAACCATACAGATATAGTTAAACGTAATCGGCAAGGGTCGTTTCGTCCTGAGTCGCAGCTGCGACTAGATGCTTGGGCGCCTGGAAGGCGTACTTCCAGACCTCGCAGATGCAGAGGGTGGTATGGAAGCGGTAGCACACCAGCGGCGGGACCGACATGTGCATCATCAAGTTTTACGCCCACACATCTTCATCTAATGCACTCCCCAATACGCACACTCATATCTTAAAAAAAGTTTAGAGGATATCTTCCGAACTTAATTGGATTATCTGTCTTAAGAGCCTGTAGTCCGTCAAGATATCTTCAGGATTGCTAGTAGATACGGTTAAGTAAAAGTGGGCACAACCTTATTAGTAGTTCACAAGATTTCCTTTAGAAATTGTCTATAGACAAATGTTATAAGAATGCTACAAGATAATTTCTAAAACATGAATAGTGTTATACATAGTTTTGGGATAGTGTTCAGGCAATGATATCGGCTCTCGCATGTGTCAATTTTAAGCATAAATTTACTAGAGCTTTACAAGAGTTTTATTACAGATATTGAAGCTCAATCAATGGCGTGCAAGTTACAAGATTATCATTTATAGGTGCAAGTTATTTTGTGTGTAAAGCTCAAATTTAAGTGCGGGCTTGAATTTATCGTGAAAGATACTGTAATTTTGAGTTGAAAAATGCCAGTATGAGGATCGACAATTTCATCGGTAACAATCTAATAATCATTATTATAATCATTCATTTACCGGTAAAGGATGGAACTCAGCGCGTGTGTTCTTTACACGGTTCAAGAGCCACATTGCAAAGTTTCCAATAAGCAGGAATGTCAGCAGCTGTCGGCCAGGTTTTTGTCGAACCTGCGCCGCTGAGCAGCGCCTCGACCACGCTTCCAGCACCAGTAGTGTCTGCAGGGAGCTCTGCACCAGCGCGCACACCGGCGCTATGATCCTGCGCATTACACAGAAACGTCGCAATAGTAATGGCACCAGCTGTCTCCGTTGCCGATGCAATTTGTGTATCAGCGGATTGTAGGCAGCGAAAAAATTAAGGCAATCCATGGGACTAAGCGTAGATGGCTAACATCAAACCTACTATTATGATATTAGCCTAAAAACATAGCATATCTGAAGGATTTATGTAGGAGTCATGTCTGGATATGATTATGAGCACGGTTACATTGAACTGGATGGAAAACACGTAATAAAATTATAGGGAGGACGAATTATTTTATCTCGTACCACAAAAATATAATCCACCAATTATGCTCCAAATTAGACAAGGAATGTTAACGTTTGGAGGATAATTTCATTAACACTTAGTATGTGATAATAATCTGTACCTATCCTACACTCTAATGCTGAGATTAGACATTACTTCCATAAATTTTACGTAAAAATTGACAGAATCATCCCAAGACCCAAGAAACTGTTTTTGAACTCAGCATTACTACACTGCGACCGTAGCAAATACTGCCAATTCCACGTGAATTTTAGACGCGAATTTATAGGAATTAGTAAATAAACTCATCAGATGAATCTGGCGTTTAGTTGCATTTCGTACCATGTAACTAACAACTGTAAACTACGTGCAATTCGGTCAATGAAACTGAATTTCACTAGTAGCCCTGCTAGGAGATATCCGTGTTAGCATCGAGTTTATTTACCACAGTAACCTCTCAGCTCAGTCAACACATCTGCCTCAAGATAAGTTGGGTCAGTCGTGTAGGGCCGCCATTACCTGGTGGCTCGTCGGTTGTCCGGGTAGCGCTCGATCATGAACGAGGCGCCGATGATCGTGAAGAGGTAGTAGAGGTAGACGCCGCTCTGCGTGACCAGCAGCAGCGCGTGCTCGAGCGGCAGGCCCACGGCGGAGGTGCGCAGCGCGAGCGTGCGCGTGCGCACCACACACGCCGCCGACGCCGCCGCCATGCACGCGAACATCACCGTTTCCCAGATGTTCATCTACGGCGGTCAGGAAAATATAACGGAACTGATCATAAGTATCTTAGAATAACCGATCTCTTTGAGACTATCTACTTGATGAGATAGTAACAGTACAGCGACGCCGAATTTACTATAAAGGAACAAATGTAGATAGATCTTGCGCAGTGCGAATCTATTTGTGGTCGCGAAAGAGAGCTTGGGTTTGGCATGCAAGTGAGCCAGGCTCCGTCCGCGAAAAGTCCCTTGTCTACGCCCTGGGTCACTATAGTCCTTAGAGAAGTGCAATTTCTACGCGCTCGTGGTCGGTGAAGTGACTATAGAATAGCATTAAGCTGACGATAGTGCCAGCGAGCACTATTACTCCAGCAAACTGCCCCGTGTTTAGCCACCTGTTAAAGCTCGAGCTTGACGTGCTTATGATAGATCAGCATGTGACCGAAAATGGTACCAACAAATATGGATTCTTTGAAACAGACACTTGTGTGCGTAGGGGCAATATATTCATCTGAAAAGCGCGACCGGATCGTGCTGGTGATCATGGGACAGCATCAGGAACGGATGGTGGAACAGGATGAGGCTGACGATGGTTCCAGTGAGCATGGCCACTCCCGCGAACAGCCCCTTGTGTGCACGGCGTCGTATATTCACCTGAAGAAGCGCAAGCTCGACGTGCTGGTGATCGCGGAACAGGCCGTGGAACAGGATGAGACTGACGATGGTTCCAGTGAGCATGGCCACTCCCGCGAACAGCCCCTTGTGTGCACGGCATCGTATATTCACCTGAAGAAGCGCAAGCTCGACGTGCTGGTGATCGCGGAACAGGCCGTGGAACAGGATGATACTGACGATGATTCCAGTGAGCATGGCCACTCCCGCGAACAGTTCCTTGTGTGCACGGCGTCGTATATTTACCTGAAGAAGCGCAAGCTCGACGTGCTGGTGATCGCGGAACAGGCCGTGAAACAGGATGAGACTGACGATGGTTCCAGTGAGCATGGCCACTCCCGCGAACAGCCCCTTGTGTGCGCCGGCGCAGTCCACGGAGAAGTGGTTCGCTGACTTGAGCTGCCCTGACCTTGAGCACGACACCTCGTGAGGCGCGAACTCTGACTTCGCGCTCTTCTGAAAGTATTATTTTCACAACTTATTTCGTTATACTGGGTCGATGGTCGATGGTATGATGTATCGCATAAAATGTATGTATGACGTATGGGAAGGACGATTTTTTTAAGTCGTACTACAAACTCTTAGTATCCTTTTTAGCTACAAATATGCCTAGGAATACCTCCATTAGGAATACCACCATACCTCCGTTAACACCCTGTACATTTTAGCAACGAACCACGTTTGTTCGAAGTCAAATATTCTTTAGGTACTGTATCAGATGAAAGAAACTGGTGAATACTTTTGGCCTTGAATCCGTTGTGTTCTAGTCTATTGGCGGCGCCGCTAAATTAACGGCAATTGCAATTCATATTTTAATCGACAATCGATGATACATATTTTTTTTCTATTTCATTTATTTATATGTATTTTTTATATTATTATCTATATCTATATATATATATATATATATATAATGCTAATGTGCGTACGTAAAGACAGGATTTTCTCTATCTCCACTAACTCCAATCAACTTCCCGTTGGGGTGGTAAATACCTCTTGGTCTCCCGGTGGGAGTAAGGGAGTTTGGTCGCGGTGGGTGGAAGTGGGTGATTGTGGGTGGTGAAAATGTAGAAAAATATATATCTGCCCTTTTCTAACTTATGAGAACTTCCGGAAATGATATAAAAAACACTTAATTGTGTGCAACTGTTATAGTCGATCTGGAATGTTCTAGAAAGTTCTAAAAAATTCTGGAATGATCTAGAAAGTTCTAAAACTTTCAGGAATAATCTCGATAGCTCTAAATTGTGTACAACTGTTGTAGTCGATCTGGAATGTTCTAGAAAGTTCTAAAAAAGATGGTATATAAACCGAAACTCGGCGACTTTTCGTCAGTTAAATCGTATTTACAGTCGAGAGAAGGTTAATCGGAGTTAAGAGTGAACAGTGGTCAAATGAATTGAAGTGATTTTGACAAGTGCAAAAGAACAAACTATTTGAATGTTCTAGAGTGTTCTGGTACAAGAAATTTCGATATCCGATGGTATATAAACCGAAAATCAGCGACTTTTTGTCAGTTAAATCGTAGTTTCTTTTTATTCATGAAATAATTCAGACCGAAATCAATCCATCATGACATTGACCCGAGCGGAGCCGGGTACCGCAGCTAGTATTATATAATTTTTAAGATACTTATTTTTTTTAAGACGTATTTAGTTTTTAGGGGTTTTTTTTTTTTTGGTTTCCGAACCCAAAGGGGGTAAACGGAACCCAATTACTAAGCCTCCGCTGTCCGTCCGTCCGTCCGTCCGTCTGTCTCATGAACCGTAATAGGCAGCCAAAATTTTCACAGAGTGTGCAATTTTTATTTTCCCGCTATAACAACAAATAGGTAAAGTTAAAAAGTAATAAAGCTTAAAGGGGGGGCCCATACAAAAAGCCTGATTTTTTTATGTTAAATCTTGTCCGATGGTACGGAACCCTTTGTGTGCGAGTCCGTCTCGCACTTGGCCGGTTTTTTTTTGTCCGCCACACCGAACCTCTCCTACGTCTCTAAGGTTGAATGTTAGAAAATGCCTCATGGCATTAATTCCGCCTTTTTGTGAAAGATATTGGCTCGCCAATAAAGATTTCTTTATTTTTCATTTCATGTTTCAAGCTAGGCGTTTGAGACTTACCACCCCAGGGACGGTGCCAACATCCTTCCATATCACAGCGACGATGATCGCGCACAGCAGGCTGTACTCGACGCCGCATGGCCTGAGGTAGGGGTTCGCGCTCCTCACTAGCGGCACGATCATGTCCGACACGTTGCAGGGTACGCTCCTGTCGATGGAGACATTCGCATCCTCGAGCAAGATCACGTCATCCTCCGTGATGTTGGAAGAGCCGTCGGGGTTGATGAAGGCGGGCGCTCGGAACATCGTGAATCTACTGGGCAGGGATCCAGGCCCGTACGCAATGATGTAGATATCGTCCTTCGTCTCTTGGATGACGACGTTGAGCCACTCGCACACGTTGGTTGCTATGAGATGCATTAGACCGAACCTGTCTAGAACAACTCCACGAGCCGGATCGAGCACCTGCAAGGCACACATTGGCTGATTTATTTGAATATGTCATTAAAATATGGAAACCATAATTTCAGTAACTTTCTATTATTATGATATACTAGCAGCCCGTCCCGGCTTTGCACGGGAATAATATAATTAAAAAAATATTATTTTGACACAATGATACACAAATAAACCCTTCTTACGTAGAGTTCCTAAAAAAAGAGCATATACCTACATTGAAATATTTGAAATAAAAATAACAAATTTTGTGAATATATATTTTTTCTTTTTTTGTATTTTTTACTTTTATGTACTTTTCATACTATTAATTATTGTAAAAAGGTCATAACCACAAAACAACAGCCATTAAATAAATTATTTATTGAGTTAAAGCCACGGAGTAAACACTATTTGATGTTGTTTTATTTTTCACTAAATAATTAGCGATACTTTTGAGATTTTTTTATGCGACCAGACATGGATGGCTAACACCACACAACTACCGTTATGATATTAGCCCAATACACCACATTCCCGAAGGAGAATCCCCACATTACCGCGGTCGTTTTGAGAATGTCTTTGGAAAATGTATCTTCCTGCCGCGTGAAAAGCCGTAACATTTTTCAAACATGTTTAACTGTTATTAGCTACCTACAACTACTACTATAACCTACAACCTTTATGAAAAGATGGTCGAAGCGGCAATGAAAAATTGTCCGTGTTTTCCATCCAGTTCAATGTAGCCGTGCCTCATAAAGGGAAGGTCCTGGCATGGCACCTAATTCCTTCGGGAATGTGGTGTATTGGGCTAATATCATAACGGTAGTTGTGTGGTATTAGCCATCCATGTCAGGTCGCATAAAAAAAAAAAACAACTAAAAAGTATTTAATCGAAAATCATAAAAACTATTTAAGTCACTTATTTATTAGGATAACTAAATGTACAACATATATTAATGGGTCTAGTTCTGAAAAGAACTTTTTGAATGCGTTTACTTACCTACTAAACTAATTATCATCAAGCGACAAAATATTATCAAGCGACAATTTCTTAAATTCCGCACACGGCTGCTGCGTAGGGAGCCGACTGACTCCCGTACCTCTGAGTGACGCCTACAAACTCTAAAACGCATAGTTGGCCGAGCGGAGTTTTTTCTAATTTGTAAACTCATGATATCTTTCGAATGAAATGTCCGAATCGAATAATTCAAAAAGTAATATAAAGGTATTGAAACAGTCTTAAATAATAATGTATTTATTTTGATTAGGATTAATATCTATGTACAAATAAAGAGCCTTTTCTAGCGGCGGTAATTAAATTTTTATTTTAAAATAAATGCACACTTATTGTTACATAACTATAATAGTTAGATGTATGCTGTCGCGACATTTTTTGTAGATAATAATGTGTTCTATAAAATTGTGTTACATCATTTTGTTCTATCGTGAATAGTTTTCGCAGCGCACGCGATGTAAGGAACATTCTTGGTATTTTTTTTGCACCTTGGGTTACGTTATCGGAGTTTTGGTAAGGATCCCTAATTTTTTTAAGATAAAAGATAGCCTATGACGGTGAAAAAATTTTTCAAATCCGTTCAGTAGTTTCAGAGCCTATTCGGTTCAAATACACAAACAATCTAACCTCTCCATAATGGTAAGACATAAATTACTCAGACCAAAGGTGGCCTAAAAACATGTGCTTGCGTCGAAGACCACAGCCTCAAACGGTATGGACCTATTTTCTATGTACTTTTTGATTGAGAATAATGTCATTATGGTTCGGAAATCTTTGTAAAACTGTTAGTCTCCTAACCTACTTACTAGGAGGTAAGGTCAAGCCCGCCCGGATTAGTACTATAGTATTAATGGAGATATGGACAAAGTGCCAATAAAAAAAACATCCGTGTCTTCTATCTAGTAATATGTATCTTCAGGTGTGGTGCGATTATATCATAACAGTTGCAATCCATGTCCAGTTACATGTAATATTTCTGATCTATGTATAGATAAAAAGTAGAGAATCAGCAGATCAGAAAAATATTTAAAATGTTTTGGTAAAGCAGAATGTAAACACTTTAATAAGATTAAACAAACAATTACATTTGTTATATGATATATTTTGCCCTTGAGACAAAATGTAAAAGAAACGAACGAAGCAATATTTAGACAAATATTCAGCGTCCTCTGTGCAAAGTTCGTGACTTGTCAATATCTAAGAATGTTACCGAAATTCACACAATATCTGGGATTGTGTTTACGTTTTATTTTAGTCAGCTAGACAATAGCATTATTACGATGCTATTCAATACATTTAATTGCTGTGATTCAAGCGAATTTATTTAAAAATACACCAATTGTTATGCCATTTTGGAGGGAAATATTTTTAGTAGCAATAATAATAAATCTGGTAAGTAATGACTTTCGGGAAAATATATGTCGATTTTTCTTCGTCCATCTTGAATTACATATTGGTATGAAAATTTACAAACCATTAAGTGTGTGTGTGTCAATCACTAGCGGAGTAAAATTACATCTACGGCAAGCACTGGCAATGTAATGAATTATATCTGTTTAGGATCGCGGGCAAAACGTGGCAAACATTACCGACGATGTTGATATAAAGGACAGTAACGTAGTATAGGCGAGATAGTAACATACGTCAGTGTAGGAGAAGATGAAGATGGTCTGTGTGACGGTGAAGAGGATGCGCGCGGCCGGCTTGGCAGCGACCAGAATATGGCGGCAGTCGCCAGACAGGTCGAAGTATTCGCCTATCTGCAGGCACGAATAGACTGCGGAACCCACGCTGAATCCCGCCACGCCCATGTGCAGGTAGAAACTGCCATAGCGTCGCCGCTTGGCGTACTCTGTCAAAGTTGGATCTTTTAGGAATGAGACTAAAACGCTTGGACATTTAATAAGTAGTCATTTTGGAATTTGAAAGTTTCTCAATAACCAAAATAATTAAGTTAATTGTGTATTCAAACGTTAATTTATATACACTGTCTTATAAAGATGAAAAGTTATATGAAAAAAACAGACCTGTCCCAACTGAATCTACTGGGCACAAATTATCATTGGATTCTCATAATATATAAATTGTATTAAAGATTTCAAACCTCAGGTAGCTTGAATGAAGCCACAGATGTTCCGATATCTTTGGAAGTTTGATGTTTACGCTATAGGGTCAAAAAGAGAGTGCTTGAGGAATTCAACTTACTGTCCATATCCCGTTTCGCCACTCGAAGATGGTAGAATATGTAAGCCAAGAAAAGCATACTGCCGATGTAAAGGTATAAGGAAAATACCTGAAAAGCAAGATGATTCCATTTTATACAGCCTAATCTGAAAAACTGTGATACATTTTTCATTCTATTAAGAACTAAAATGTATACTGATGTGGTCTTTGTCTCTGATTATGATAAAAAACTTGACAATTTAGGACGATAAAAAGCCTTATTTGTAAAGTAATATTTCAGAATGCCTGATATTGAAGGAAGATCTAGACAATCCACATCTTTTCTTAATCAACTTTATTCAAACATTGTAATAGATTTTTTTGTTTTAGATATTTGCTGATAAAGCACTTATCTTTACGACATCACAGGGAAAGTAGTGATATAATAATATGCTAGTATGTTCTAAATGTGACACATAACTTTTACTAATTAATATCAATTTCATAAGTCATGCTCGACTAACTTGTTCTGACTACACATTTTATGTATACAAAATAAAATGCAATTATAATTCAAACACATTCATTATTTGTCAGGGCTAAGGGTTTCAGGGTTTGTTTCTCATGCCAGAGGTCATGGGTTTAATCCCTGTCTCGTTCATGCACCACTTTATTATATTTCTGAATTGTATAGGTATTTTTGTTATTTCGTTGCTACAGTATATCTAAAAATATATATTTTTAATGTTGTATTTCATAAACGGTAACAAATAACTTGAAAGGACTCATTAATAGAGATTCTTTGAATTTACTTTTATGTAGCCCGATGTTGTGTCAAATATTTATTGGTTAAAGCTTTATTTTATGATAATTTTATTTGTTTAGTTCGTAAGCTGTTTTCTACAGGTATAAAATAAAAGGCGTAAAGAAAGCAAGGTATACGTGACATCTGAGGCGACTGCTGCGCTGCGCTCTTGCTGGATGGTGCTGGTAACTGGTAGCGCTATACCGAGCACGATCAGCACCTTGGCGTACAGCGCCGACATCACCACCATCATGGACTCACTGCCGATACAGACACAATCGAAATTAGGCTATCTGCAGAGATAACTGAGGTGACGGTAGCGCTACACTCTTATTGGTTGGGTTTGGTGACTGGGTGCGCTATACCGAGAATCATCAGCACCTTCGCGTACAGCGCCGACATCACCACCATCATGGACTCACTGCCGATACAGACACATCGAAGTTAAGCTATCTGAAGAGATAACTGAGGTGACGGTAGCGCTGCACTCTTACTGGTTGGGTTTGGTGATTGGCTGCGCTATACCGAGCACGATCAGCACCTTAGCGTACAGCGCCGAAATCACCACCGTCATGGACTCACTGCCGACACAGACACATCGAAGTTAAGCTATCTGCAGTCCGGCAGCGCTGCCCTCTTACTGGTTGGGTTTGGTGACTGGCTGCGCTATACCGAGAATGACCAGCACCTTTGCGAACAGCGCCGACATCAACGCCATAATGGACTCACCGCCGACACAGACGCAATCGAAGTTAGAATATCTACAAAGATAACAGAGTTGACGGCAGCGCTGCATTCTTACTGGTTGGGCTCGGTGACTGGCTCTGCTATACCGAGAACGATCAGCACATTGGCATGCAGCGCCGACATCACTAGAATTATGGATTCACTTATGCTTTAATATTACTTATCGGATTGTATTAGCGAAGACTTCAAATTGTATGTACATTTTACAAAATAAATATTATACCATTTCATTGACTCACTGCCGACACAGACTCAACCGAAGTATCAACAAAAACAATTGAAAGGATGGCAGCGCTGCCCTCTTGCTGGTTGGTGTTGCTGACTGGTAGTGCTATACCGAGCACGATAAGGACCTAGGTGTACAGCACTGGCATTACCACTATCATAGACACACTGCCGACACAGATACAACTGAAGCATTTCTACAGATGCAACTGGGGTAACGGCAGGGCTGTGGTCTTGCTGGTTGATGTTGGTGACTGGTAGTGCACGGCTTTTGCCCTAAAACGTAGACATTACCACGGTCATGGAGTCACTGAAGACACAGATACAACGGAAAATAGTATATCTACATAGACAACTGATCGACGTTGATGACGGGTTGTGCCATACCGAGTACGGTCAGCACCTTGCCGTACAGCGTCGACATTACCACCATCAAGGACTTACTAAAGACGAGATGCAACGGAAATTACGATATCTTCAGATACAACTGAGATGATGACAGGGCTGCGCTCTTGCTGGTTTAGGGTAGTGTCGCGTTGAGATATATCGAACACGACCAGCCACCTTTAAGTACAGCACCGAAATCACTGCCATCATGGACTCGCTACCGACGCAGATATTTTTTTATTATTATTTAAGCCTTTCTAGCACACACACATTACTATTTGACCTAAGGTTCTTCTTCTTATATCGCTCTAGTGCCACCCACTGCAGGGCTTAGGCCTCTCTCAACCTTACAGGTTTTGAGATTGTGGTCATTTTCCTCCCTGGGTGACCAACCTTATCTGGGAGTCCATACTTGTAGTATCATTTGATATATTTTGTGCAGTTACGACGACGCAGATATACGAGTAACTAAAGTTGTGTGGGTCGGGTTGCGGTTTCGCTCGATGACCTGTGACCGTGCTGCAACCTGCACGTGACTTGGGTATTGGTCCAGTCTGTGGTAGTCACGACCTTTGTGCTATCATGGTTAGGGTTTTGTAAAAGGGAAAGCCTCAGAGATTGCCGAAGCAGAATGTCGCGTGCTGGGTAAAACACTCACTCGCTATGAGAGAGCGTGATCGGCGGCGGAGACTGCGGCGGCAGCGCGCCCGCGCTGGAGCTGCGGCTGCACGGCGGCACCACGGCGAGGCACGGCAGCGAGTGCTGGGGGTGGTCTCCCGCCCCGCCACCCCCGCCGCACACACCCCCAACCGCAGGTCCGCCAGTTCTGCGACCGGGAATGAAAATGATAGTCTCGTGTTTTATTTGTATTTTATAAACTTAAACTAAGTGGACTTTGAAAAAAAAAAATAGTTTTTTGCCAGTTCTTTTTCACTGGGATTGCCGAACTGGGCTAATGATAAAATATGAAAAAACCGAGTGCAGTGTACCGTCTATGGATGATGAATAAACAATGTCGTATAAAGTATGCGGGCAAATCTGAAATATAAAATAATATTTGAGGCAGAAAAATTATAAAAGGTGACGAATCCCCAGTGTGTAATATACATCTATTGAAATTGAATTATTTTTTTTGAAATGTAATCAAATTATTATTATTATTATTTTACGAAACCTGACATGGATGCCGAATACCACACAACTATCGTTATGCACCGCATCAATACACCACATTCCCGAAGGAATTAGGTGCCATGCCAGGACCTTCCTTCCTTTTATGAGCACGGCTACATTGAACTCGATGGAAAACACGGACAATTTTTCATTGCCGCTTCGACCACCTTTTCATCCAATGCGATGGTACCAACCCGGGCGGGCTTAAACGCTATCACCTAGTAGGGGAAGGGGACCTACAGTTTTACATGGATTCCGAACCATGGAGCAGCTCGCATTCGTGACGAAATGCACTTATCGAACTCAGAAAGAGAATGAAAATGGTGCATGTCGGGGTGAGGAATTGAACCCAGACCTCTGGTACACTAGACCAGTCCCCGCACCATAGGCTACGAGCCGCTCCAACTAGACTACGAGCCGCTCGCTTATATACTTCGGAGACAAAAAAACTCTCTAATTTTTACAAAGTCTTATGGGTACCTCCAAATATTATGGAGAAAGGGGTT
Organism: Incurvaria masculella; assembly: GCA_946894095.1. Lineage (NCBI taxonomy): Eukaryota > Metazoa > Arthropoda > Insecta > Lepidoptera > Incurvariidae > Incurvaria > Incurvaria masculella. The sequence continues at coordinate 1,004,514 of OX335650.1, read as the reverse complement.
ACTCGGTTGTAGTACGAATACCACGTAAAACTATAGGAATAATCCCACCCACTATGGTACTCTCGGATTTAATGAAGGATGCTCAAAACGGCAGTGAAAATTGTCCGTGTTTTCCATCCTGCTCAATGCAACCGTACAATATTAGAAGGATCAAAATTAAAAAATATTTTTTATTATATATTATTCGAGTTCCATATTTTTTCATAAGCTCCATATTGTTTAATATTTTTATCCCCAGAGTAAATGCGTATATTTGTGCTTTCTTTCTATAGATTTAACTGATTATTTAAATATTAATTTATGCCTAAGAAACAGACAATAAATTCCGCTGCAACAACTACTGCCAACATGTTGTTATTTACATAAACATCGTTAAATCCCATTAAGGTGGCCCAACCCGCTCATCTCCCCATACAAAAGGGGAAAGAAGATCACACCCATATTTCTTGTCAAAGATCCAAAATTTTACTCAAAATAGCTTTATTTCATCGAACTAGATGTCTGATGACCATTGGCATTGTAAAATTGTGTTTGGTTTCTAAGTTATAAGGTCCGGAAGATCGAATTTTTTGCGCGTTTTATACAATCATAATTTTGGAGGTGGATTACGCAATGATAAAGTGAGAACATCGTAAAAAGATTAGTCATCAGACATAGCTTATTTAATCAAGATTTATGATCTATTTGGTTTTTGTTAGATTTTTGACTACAGCAGTCGTGGTTTACTTTTAGCTATAAGTCGTTTTGTAATAAAAAATTTCGTAAATCTTACCAAATCATACACTATGCACATTGTCTTTTTTGTGGACATGTTGCATCTTCCTCATCACGGAGCCTGTCTTATTCTTTGAAACAGAGAAGGTCCCAGAGCGCAACAGCACGGTTTTGTACCGTGCCCGCGAATGAGTTAGGCCCGCCGGGTTGGGCCACCTTAACATAATAAATAGATGACTGACCGAGCATTTCCCAACAAGGGCTCATTCTTCTCCCCCGTCTCCGCCGCAGCCTCGCCGCTTCTATTCTTAGTCCTTCCCATTTCGCGCACGTTTCCCACCGGCCACAGATCATGAACTAGCCTAGACACGTATCACGTATGGAGGAAGCCAGCTCGATGTGACAGTCGAGACGCGCGCTCGAATGTCATGCTTCCTCGCTAACGAATCCTTGGCTACTACTCGCTGCATGCGCGTTCAGGTGATATATTAACGTGCGATGTAATGTGTGTCACTTCGAATACGCTCAAGTTCACCGTCCAGTTCACAGAACAGGTGAACTTAAAATATTCGTTAAAACTTTTAATTGTGTGAAAGCGAGGCAGTCATGAAGTCACAGCAAAGCTAAGATTTAAGAGATTTAAGGTGGACCACCCCGGCGGGCCTAACTCATTCGCGGGCACGATACAAAACCGTGCTGTTGCGCTCTGGGACCTTCTCTGTTTCAAAGAATAAGACAGGCTCCGCGATGAGGAAGATGCAACATGTCCACAAAAAAGACAATGTGCATAGCGTATGATATGGTAAGATTTACAAAAATTTTAATTTCAAAACGACTTTTAGCTAAAAGTAAACCACGACCGATGTAGTCAAAAATCTGACAAAAACCAAATTGATTAGAAATCTTGATTAAACAAGCCATGTCTGATGACTAATCTTTTTAAGATGTTCTTACTTAGAGTTGCGTAATCCACCTCCAAAGTTATTGTATAAAACGCGCGAAAAATTCAAACTTTCGGACCTTATAACTTAGAAACCAAATACAATTTTACAACGCCAATGGTCATTAGACACCTAGTTCGATCAAATAAAGCTATTTTGAGCAAAATTTTGGACCTATGACAAGAAATATGGGCGTGATCTTCTTTCCCCTTTTGTATGTGGAGATGAGCGGGATGGGCCACCTTAAGAAATGTATTATTTTTAAGAAATGTATAATTTTGCACGGCGACTGCCATTAAAATAGCGAAATCTTCTACCAGGCCCTAATATTCCCCTACCCCTACACGTTGTCAGATTTTAATTTTTTTTATATCACTTGAAAAAGCTGAATTCTATGTCCGCATGTTTTGATTTTTTGATCTTTTTTCCTTTTTCCTTTTCATAAATCCTTTAAGCCAATATTTTCCAATCTAAAAGGTATATGAAAAAAAAATAATACATAAAGACATAGATTTCTACAAGGAATTTTAGAAACTAAAATTTTAAAAACATGGTAAACAGAGAGCATGGAAACAGTTACCGCCCGTAGTATGTGGAATTGATATGGTAATGACTCTCTAACATGGTTTCAACATTTAGACCACATTCTTGTGTGCAGGCCAATAGGCCTCCAATCTCTTACGGTTTAAAATGGAGATTGAAACCTTTTCATTCACATTTGAGTACTTGGAGCTCATTTGGGTTAAAATATTCTGAGTAATTTTGATTTAGTGCATGGGTCTTCCTTTGATTTAAGATGCTATGTTATCTAAAATAAATCGATCCAAATAAATAACCTTTTCGATTTATATCACAAAGTCAACGTGTGTTTTTTTTATATTTTTCAGGTTGTTTTTCACACGTAAACACAGGTAAAAAATATAATTTTTTTCAAATGTATGCAGTTATGCTAGTTAATTATAAAAAAAGAATGTTTCCTTTCAATAAAATTTATTTTAGGGTTCTGTATAAAAATACTTTGCTACACTCTCCCGGGCGGAGCTGGGTACTGTAGTTAGCAGGATTATGTAATAAAAAAAAGCGACATCTTTCTGTCCTAATCCCTATAACTTGAGTTGTACTGGACGGATTTTGATGCGGTTTTCCTCAATTTAATAATATTATTTCTCTACAGAGATTTAGTCTACTTATTTATTTATTTTATGTATTTTTAGACGACGGTGATGAAAACATTCATACCTATATGTCAAATCGCGCCTACAAGATACGTACGAGTGTACACCACCCCTACAACTATGAGCAATACTCTGGAGAAGGCTCAGCGTTCGCATAACACTTACATTAGCTGTTTGCTTCATCTGCGGTCGTTCATTATAGTTTGATCGATATAAGTCTAGGAAGGAACACCTATAAGTAGTGCGAATTGGAAGGCCTCGCGCGGCCGGAGCGGCGCGCGCGCGGCGGCGGCGGCTGGGAGCTGGTGCAGGTGTCAGCGGGGCAGTTTGCAGGTGTAATTAGCATCCCGAGTGAGCAGGAGTGGTGTCACTTTCAGAGCCGCTTCCTAACGAGCGCGATAACTAGCCGTCTCCAGCATCCACACCGCCGCAGCAATAAACTACTTGCACAAACGTTCATTTTTAGGGTTCCGGACCCAAAGGGTGGCAAGGGAACCATATTACTAAACCTCCGCCGTCCGTCTGTCCCTCCGTCGGTCACAGTCGGTCACAGGGCTGTATCTCATGAACCGTAAAAGGTAGGCAGCTGAAATTTTCACAGAGTGTGTATTTATTTTACCGCTATAACAACCAATAGATAAAAAGTTAAAATAATAAATATTAAAGGGGGCCGCCATAGAAAAAAACGTGATTTTTTGTGTTAAATCTTGTACGATGGTACGGAACCCTTCGTGTGCGAGTCCGACTCGCACTTGGCCGGTTTTATTATTTGTTTTTTGTAATGGCGCTCTCTTGGGTGCAATTATAGGGTATGAATGTAGGGTTTATTTGTTAACTTGGACTGAAATATGCATTTGGTTGGAAATGCAGAGGTCATTTATGGTTCGGAACTCTTGCAAACTTGTAAGTCCCCTTCTAAGTAAGTCTGCCCGGGTTGGTACTATTAATATTGAATTAAGTTAGTTTGAAGTAAAAATAAAATACATGGTTTGTTATAGTGGTATGATATCTTGATCACAGAATAAGTAATCATTGGTCGTTCGAGAAATCGTCGTGTGAAGGACTCATATCATGACAGTTTCATTTCATTTCATTTAATTTTTATTCATCCTATAGGTACATTACATACACTCAGATACGTCAGATGGTTGCAAGAAGTAACATACAAATTTTTACACTAGATCACTACTACTATACATCTCAGATCATATAAACATGTCTATTATTATAAAGTTTTACTTTCATTATCAGCTGTAAAGAGGCCTTGTCATAAATAGAGAGTCAGATAAAAAAGAATACATTAATTATTAGATTGTCCAATGGAAAGAGATCGACTCATTGGTGGTAGATGTGATATTGTTTATTCATCATTCACGCACGGTAAACTGTACTCGGATTTGACATATTTTATGAAAAGGCAGTTTAAGGTGACATGAGACCATAGAACGACCGTATCCGATAAGTTGCCCCTTATAAATCACAGCGGAGAACTGGCTTGAAACTTCGCCGGATATTTTTTCAACGTCTACTAACTGCGCATTCCGATTTGAAATGTAAACGATTACACTGCTAAAAGCGTATGCAAGCGTCCAGATTGCACGCTCAAAGCAGTAAGCATTACAAACGATTCGGACTGTTTGTGTACGCGCTTACGGAAACAAAACAACAAACATGAAACAAATGACATAAGTGCTCGTAGTTTACCTCAAATTTGACTCTAATCAATTGCTCTAAGCTGAACTAGAATTTTGAACTGAGGGATATTCAAAGATTTGTGAAAAAACACGATGGAAAGACGATGATTACTCTTTAGAAACGTCAAAAAGTGACATTGACAGTTCCACGCACGGTGCCCTACCTCCGAAGCGTGAGCACCGTGTACGGCATTGCGTGACACATCGCTAACTTCATACCGTCCACGGGACGCCATTTTGGGGGCTGTAAGCGCGAATCGGACCAGTTTTGAGCGTGCTTTCGGTAACGATGCTTCAAATCGGACCGCGACTTAAGTCTATGTTTACAAAAGTATTTGCCTCTGATTACCAACGAGTAAGAAATGACGGGACAGGTGTGGACGCGCACCTGGCTCGAATCCTGCGCTCGAGCGTGGTAGTGGTGTGCTCGCCGCAGCGGCCGCAGCGCGCGTGCGCGGGCGCCGGGTTCTGGTAGTATGGTCGCGCGGCCGACACCGCCCCTTCCACCAGCTCCGGGGGCTGTGTGTGCGCTGGAAGAGATGAGCTGTCCACCACGCATGAACACACGTCTCGCATTCGTAACGAAATTCATTTATCCAACTCAGAAAGAGAACTAAATTGGTGCCACAGAATAAGTAATTGTGGTGGTGCTCCAATAAAAGAGAGGTCAGCTAAATTGTCATATGTTCTGTGCAATGGGCGTCACTAGTATTCTGGGCACGTTTCGAGTGGCCGCCTAAGTTGTGCCAAAATTGTTCAATCATCAACAAAATTTGTATTGTTGACGGAAAAATATGTTATGTAAACCCGTGAAGTTTCTTTGCGGGTTCTTCTTTACTGGGTTGATCGAATCCGCGGATCTTTGTTACGTAACTTGGTGTAATTTGACTACAAAAAGTTTAAATAAATGAAATGCAATGAAAGGAAAGACAAGCCCTTCAAATATTGGATGAATTCGACGAACTGACTACCCAGTATTAAACTTTATAGTGGATTATTATTTGAAGCACATATCTCATACTTCACTTGTAAAGCTTATAAAATGTTAGGTTTAATTTATTTTCACAAAATTCTTAATTGTTATCCCCCTACCTATTGGGCAAAATTGTTTACTCAGTACTTTCAGAAGTACTCAGACTTGAATCCAATTATTATATATATATATTTATAATCAAAAACGTTGCGACGAATTTAGCCCTCGGACTGCCGCTCACGCATCGCGAATTGCTCACGATTATTTGATGCAATAAAAAAAATTAACAAAATTAAAAAGAAGTCAATTGACTTCAAAGAAAAAGGAGTCGGTGTCAGCCAAGGTAGCCAAGGTTCTCTTGACCGGCGCAGCGCATGCCCGGCTGACGTCGACTCAAAAAATTACAATAATCGTAACTACAAAAATGGCAATTATTTTTTTCCTTTTTAGTGCTTTTTCTTTGAAGTCGGTTATTTTTTTTGTATTTTTTTTTATTTGTTTAGTTTTAGTGAATCTGAAGTACACTTACTAATTTGTACACTTCCTTTCTTATAAAAAAAGAATTATCGAAATCGGTTGGCGTTATATTGAGTTATTCGTCCATTTGTCGCGCACATACTTAATACAAATTTGACTATTATGATTTTCTCATGGATTTCGTTGTTAGAACTAAACCAAATGCGACTAAAAAAAAGCGACCACATGGAAAGCACCAGCTTTCAAATAAAAAAATAATCATCAAAATCGGTTCACCCAGGCGAAAGTTATGAGGTAACAAACATAAAGAAAAACATACAGACGAATTGAGAACCTCCTCCTTTTTTGAAGTCGGGTTAAAATCAGACCCCATTTGCCTCAATCATCGTATTCGCCCGACTTGACCCCATGCAACAGTTCTTGTTCCCAAAGATCAAAGAAATGATAAAAAAAATCGTTTGAAAAAATTTATTTTGTCCGACGGTGATATTTTGTAGTGGACCATATTCACATGTAAAACCATAGGTAAAAAAAGGTGTTTTTATACTGAACACATTTTTTGTAAACGTTTGATAGTTAAATATCGACAACAAATTACAATGTGCCACTAATCACTACATATGTAGTATAAAACAAAGTCGCTTTCTCGGTCCCTATATCACTATATCCCCATGTACGCTTAAATCTTTAAAACTACGCAACGGATTTTGATGCGGTTTTTTTTATAGACAGAGTGATTCAAGAGAAAGGTTTATATGTATAATAACATCCATTAAATATTTGAGAAATACTGTTATTTTTGAGGTTTCCAATGTGATGTCGTAAAAAAATATTTTTTTTCCGCTTACCATTACAAACGCAGGCTGAACCCTACGAGATTTATCAAAATAATGTACTAAGTGTTGTATACATTGAAAAGGTCTACAGAAAACTCCGCGATGGTATATATCTATCTCTTATGGATATCCCACAATAACATTTTTTTCTCATTTACTTTTTACGACAAATAATGGCTAATTTTTGAAGCGATTTTAACCAATACAGCATTAATCCTTATCCAATTAAATACCTTAAATACATTTTTGATTTAATATAGATCTATACGGCCCCTTACAGCATATGATTTAAATGAATATTTTCGAAGATATTATATAGATTTAAAAATTGCGGGATGTAGTGCTTGCGGCGGTACCGGCCGGCCGGGGCGGCGGGAGCGTGCCTCGGAGGCCGCGGTTCTCCCTATAGCACTTTGAATTTATTATTTCTCTAATATCTAATAATCATGTAATAATAATATATAAGTTTTTTTTATTTCAAATATCTCAATGTAGGAACTCTACTTAAAAATGGTTTATTTGTGTATCATTGTGTCAAAATAATATTTTTTTAAATGACGTTATGCCCGTGCAAAGCCGGGACGGGCTGCTAGTAAATAATAATAGACTAGGAGGTCGCGACAAAAATGGTAACGATAACGTAAATGGCTGAAACTGGGTTCACAGGATAAAAACCAACCCTCTGCAGCTAAATGTGTCGGTCTGCCTTAGCCAAGTGGTTGCGTTACGTAGATAAGGCGCCTGAAAAAGTAGTTATGGTGACAAAAAATATATATGATAAGGTAAATGGCTGCAAATAACGAAGCATGAAAGTATCAGTACATACTTGCTTAGGAATACCAAAACTCAACAAATCTCTGTTTGCGTTTCGTAGTTATAGGCGATTTAGGTTAAAGATATAACTTTAGGTATATGTAAGTATTTAATTAAAACATCGACTGGTTATTATTGTATAATTAATAGGTATCAATGTTTCTAGACAATCCGTTCATTTATCAGCAGGTAGATACCAACATCTATTTTATATAGCCAATCTAGATAACGCAACCACTTGGCACAGGCAGACCGACACATTTAGCATCAGAGGGTTGGTATCTAACATGTGAACCCAGATTCAGCCATTTACCTTATCGTGACCAATAATGTCGTGACCTCCCGGAATATAAGCCATACGTTAGCTGAAAACTCACATCCAATATAACTATGGATGAGAAATTACATTTTTAATTGTTACTGTTATTAGGTAAAGACTCTTCTACTTACCAATGAGGCAGTGGCTGTTTAGGATTATTTTCAATATCTATTGTCATCTTCAAAATGAGAGCTTCCACGTAAACTGTACCGGAAGCACCAACAGACAGGGACCAAAATGCGCGGCTAACTGAATCATCTTGTTATCAGACGACGTGACGCTAACCCGAGCCGCCAAGTCACGTCACAACAGCTTAACTGTGTCCGTAGATTGTAAAATACACTAATCCCTTTGTTAGCAACATCAAACAATACCGATTTACAGCTATGTAGACATGTTTGGAGACGCGAATAGTGCACGCGAATTTTCCTAGTTTGCGTATTTGTTGGTACTCTCTAGTCCGAAGCAGAGTGACAACTATATCTCATGAATTTTATAAGACAGGAGGAGCTGACATAGGAGTCGTCATATCTAGGGTCGGAAAACTATGGAATGAACTCCCTTCCCAGGGTATTTCCCCCAAATTACAACCTGGCGTCCTTCAAACGTGGTATGAAGAAGCACCTGGCCGGCCGGCATGGTTTTCTCGGCCCCCCTGTAAGTTCGAAATCCCATGGGCGCCGTCGGGCACCTTAAGAACGGCCCGTAAGCTATGCTCCCCATACAAACGTAGTTTCCTAATCATTTGGAAACCGCTATTCCAATTAAATTGATATTTAATATCTAATATCAGGTAACAAATATCTGTGTCTGCATGCTTTTGTTTTTTTGAAAAATCCAAACCGAATGAAATGAAAGCAAAAAGAAAATCTTCATACGAATTTTGTTTTCCCTGTGGTTTGACCCAGAATACATTTACTGAAAAAACAAAGACACGCAGACACAGATATTTGTAGCCTTATATTAGATACCAAATATCAAGTAAGTTGGAACAGTGGTTTTCAAATTATTAGTAAACTACGTTTGTATGGGAGGCGAAATTATCTGATGCTTACGGGCCGACCTTAAGATGTCGCGTACGCGCGTCGCGCTCAACATAAAAAAATAGGGTCAATGGGTCCAAATCCTCGAAGCAATGGTTCCTCCCTCCTTCACAATTTGTATTAGATTATTTTTTCAATCCTCAGATAGTACTTATTAGACTGATAGTACAAATTCACGCCGGTCAAAAGACGGATAGTCATCGCCGGTCATTTTCTAATAAACATATGGACTTAGTTTATCTGATGGATAAGCAGAAGCGTAAATAAATCCGTCAAATAGTTATCTGGCTGTTTATCTGACTATTGAAAAATCAGCCCTAAGGCCATTTCAATTGGTGGAAACTTATTAATTTTTAATTTATTCAATAGAGGGAATATCTTTCTTATTTCGATGTTCGCCGTTTGTTCGACGTAATTTGTATTTTACGGATACACAGTGTAACCTTTTTTTTTCGGCAACGTGGTGGACGAAACGTCGGAAAGGAATTACTTTGTATCTCTTTTTTTTATTAACGGGACATGGATGGCTAATACCAAACTGAAATGGCCTTATCAATGCTATTGTTGTCGACTTGGTCCCTGAGACATCGCAAAAAAATGACAAATTTCCCGTGTGGTACACTCCTAAACTTATTAAATTAGAAAGGAAAAAACATAAAGTTTGGCGTAAGTGGAAGATTTATAAAAATCTTGCTGATTATAGAGAATTTTCCTTTCTGAGAAAGTGTCATAAGAAACTCGCAAACCTATGCTACTGTTCCTTCTTTGGTAAAGTCGAGGATTCATTGCAAGATAACATAAAAAGTTTCTGAACATACGTTTCGTCACTGAGGACAACCGACGGTTATCCAGTTTCTATGTCTTTTCAGAACCGCCATTCTGATGACGCATCCGAAATATGCAACATGTTTTCTACGTATTTCAAGTCAACTTTTGAGCCAGCTTCCGGAGATGGTGACTATGATGTAGTGAATTTACACCTTAGCGAAAATCAAATAGGTACTGCTCTCATTTCTAACATACACCTGTCAATTGAAGAGGTCGATAAGGCTCTGAATAATCTCGGGAGCAGGGCCAGACAAGATACCCGTACTTTTTCTCAGGCATACTGTTTCATCAATATCTGGACCCCTGACGACCTTATTTAATAAATGTTTTGACGAGGGAGTGTTTCCACTTATATGGAAAAAAGGTTTTATCGTACCGATTCATAAAAGTGACACTCGTAATAAAGTGGAAAACTACAGACCAATCTCGATCCTCTCCGCTATACCTAAGCTACTGGAACGTTTAGTACACAATCATATTTACCCATTACTTGCATCACATATCAGTGAGCAGCAACACGGATTTGTGCAAGGTAAATCCACCAGTAGTAATCTTCTATTATTTTCAAATTTTCTTTTTACATGTATGGATAATGGCGACCAAGTTGACGCAATATATTGTGACTTAAAAAAAGCATTCGATAAAGTAGACCACCTCATACTCCTTAAAAAAATTGCATTTAACGGTATCAGAGGCAATTTGCTAAGGTGGTTTGCTTCTTACTTAAGGAACAGACAACAAGCAGTCATAATCAAAGGATTCATATCGACATGGGAAAATATTTCATCGGGTGTGCCACAAGGCTCAATTTTGGGGCCCCTATTATTTATACTTTTTATAAATGATGTTACAAACTGTTTTATAAATTGCCGTTTTTTAATGTATGCTGACGACATAAAACTGTTCTCGGTAGTACGAAATGTGAATGACTGCTTGCTATTGCAAGAGGATCTAGATCGATTTAAATCTTATTGTGATCTAAATAAGATGTCTCTGTCCCTTCAAAAATGTAAAGCCATAACATTCACGAAGAATCGTAGAATAACAAAGTTCGATTACTGTATTGATAATTGTAAACTAGAATGCGTCAATAATATACGAGACTTGGGAGTGCAATTCGATTCAAAGCTTCACTTTGATGTCCATGTGGAAAACATAGTTAATAAAGCACACCGCATGCTCGGTTTCATTCTCAGAGTCTCCAAGCCTTTTCGACGTCCAGAAACATACCGTCTTCTTTACTTTACTTTGGTTAGATCACAATTGGAATATTGCTCATCGGTCTGGTCTCCTTACTACGCAATCTACAGTCTACAAAAAAAGTTTCTTCGAGCCCTCAGTTTTCGAATGCGAGGTCCTCGTCGTAGTTACCAAAATATGCTCAATTACTACAAAATCGAGCGTCTGTCATGCAGACGAAACGTTTTCGACTTAATAACATTATATAAAATATTCAATAATATAATAAAATGCACGCCACTCCTAAATCTAATTTCAATTAGAGTTCCTTCATATACGACACGATCGAATGCTCTCTTCCATCTCAGTAGAACAAGAACAAAGGCTGGTCAACGGAACCCAATGTATAGAATGTGTAAAATTTACAATGAAGGGCAAGACGAATATGATATTTTCAACGATTCCATCGCTAAATTTAAGAAACGTGTTAAAGTTAAATATGTAACCTAACAGAAACTCCTGCTATACAATGTCATTGTTTGTTCTGTGTGTAACACTTCACTTTATATGTAACTTTATCTGTGTTTTAATGTTTTTTTTTATATGTATTAACTTACTCTCATGTGTTTTTTAATTACTTACTGTAGTAATGTCATCTAAACTATATAATCTGTTACCTGTGTTTTAGTGAGAAATATTTAGGATATAGGCTATTGTTAAATTTGTTACATTTCTTTTTTACTGTCATTTGGTCTATTTCTGTTTTTTCTCCATAAATAAATAAATAAATAAATAAATAAATAAATAAAGACCGTCAGATATCTAGCCTAACACACCACATGGGAACTAGGTGCTATGCCAGGACCTTACTTATATTGCTTGGCTACATTGAACTGGATGGAAAACACGGACAATTTTCAATGCCGCTTCAACCATCGTTCATTCAATGCGATGGTAACAACCCGGGCGGAATTAACGGTCATACAGTAGCCTGCGACCTTCGTGTGCCATATACGAATTGGGTCCCGAAATTCGTTTGCCCCAAACGCTCAAATACGCCTGCGTCTATGTATGTTTTCGTATGGCACATAGACTACCGCGGGTCTCATACCATAGGCACGCTAGATAGCACGGCACATATACGTTATTTTTGAGCTGAGGTCATGTAATACTTATTAAATCACATTTGATGAGTATTTCCAGTGTTATTGAAAGTAATAAATAAAACAAATTGCATATTATTATTAATTTGTAATATTTACTCGTTGTTTCCTTGCAGACTTCCAACGTCAATATATTTACAATATTTTTTTGACTTATTTTTAATTCATACATATACATAATACTTATATCACATTATAGGCACATATATCACATATAGTTACTAATCTATTCCGTGTAGTGGTTCTCATATTCTCCAACTTTTTTTTATGAAAAACCGGTACAGGTGGCTGGTCAAAGGTGCTCAGAAAAGCCAAAAATACCTCGCCTAGCGAAACCACGCTCAGCGAGACACCATGCCAGCGGATTTGCGGACAATCGCTGAGCTATCGAGATTGTTCAAACTACGCTTGAAGACTCCCAAGTTACAGGTACGAGGAAAGTATACTATATAAATATAGTTTGTTCAGTATAAATAAAAACATTCCATAAAATTATCAGATCTAAATATTGCCAGCAGACAAGGTAAATATATTGTTATTTTTGATCATATTGACTAAAAAATATTATGATTCTAAATGTCTATATAAATAGGCTTGTTCTTGAAGCTGTTTTTCCAGATCTCGAAGAGGCAGATGGTGGAGTGGAAGCGGTAGAAGATTGCGAGCGGCATGGAGACGTGCGTGATGACGGTCCACGCGAGGTGACCGTAGAACTCGAGGTGGTCGGGCCTGAACTCCGCGCGATTCTGCACACGAACAAACTTTATCAAACGCGGTAGAGTACAATGCATTTTTTTATAATCTGTTAATGACATGTTTTTTTATGTAACTAGATATGGATGGCTAAAATAACACCCACAGTCATGATATATGCTCATCATACCGCACTCCCGAAGGAGTTAGGTGACACGCCAGGATCTTCCTTTTTTTAAGCACGGGTTACGTGTCGTCGTCTTTTTCACATACTGGGTGGTAGGGTTAATACCGCCAGGGTTTGGTATGGTACTATTGTATCAACGCTGTTCGAAGCGGCTGTTCGGGGGAAAACCCGGACGATTTTAAGTCCGGGTTTTCCGTCCACTTCAATGTAGCCGTGAAGTATAAGACAGGCAGGTAATACTAGTTTTAACGCGGTGGTCTGGTTATTGCTTGTCGACATAAAAGCCGAGTGTTTTGGCGTCTCACTTTGGCAGCGCCGGCCTCGTAAGAGTGCGCGAAGTGTCGACTATTGCGAACTGCAATCAGAGAAAGCCCAGCCAGGCTAGCTAGCCCAGCAGATCCCAGCGGAATTTCGAGTAGTAAGAAATCCAAAATATAGATCTGGATCCAGACTAGGGTAGGGTTTACTTCCGACGCAACGGCATCTTAGGGTGCCTACATACGCTGCGAGTACCGCCCGCGAATAGTGTTAGACGAGGTAGAGGTAAGGCCTTGCCTTCTCAAGTGTGTTGACTGCCCACATGGCCATGTTGGCGACCAGGAGGAAGGTGACGAGCTGGCGGCCCGGCTTGGTGGTGCGCTGCTCGCGGGTGTTGCACCGCCGCCACCACGCGTCGATTATGAACAGCGTTTGTACGATCGTCTGGGATGGTGAGACCAACATTCTAGGTAATATGAGGGAAATTGTGTGGGCGATGAATGGAAAATAAGTGAAAACGAAGGGAGGGTAGGGGCAAGAACAGAACGGTGAAGAACGTCACAACGACGGCTGTGCAGTGAGACATAAAGACAGGAGCTGCTATAAAGATTTTACTAGGAATTCATAGCCATTTAAATTTCCAATTGATGATTCAAATCTTAATTTCTCTGCTAAATGAATCTGGTTCTTAAAGTGTCGAATATTCTGTCTAAGAGCATTTAGCGGTTGAACTCAAATGTTGTGATTTGATTGTTGCACCATGAAGATACTGCAAGACAAACTAACTCAACAGTAGTCATTTGTTTTATCTTTTTTTCTTCATCCTTTCCCTTAACTGAATTCGCGTGGCATTGGTGCAGTCAATAGTTATAGGACAAACATTTCCAGGATGAAAAACAATTAAGCTATGAATACGCGTCTATACAGTTTATGATATTTCATGCCAGGGATATTAAACGTGAAGTGGTAAATAAAGCAGACCTGAAGTAGACTGAGAAGTTCTAAGAAGAATCCCGTGAGGCCGGTGCTCTGTGCCTTGTCGAGCGTGTGGATGCAGCCGATCATACTGAACATGCAGTAGATGAACATCCCGGACTGTGCCAGCATCAGAAGGGACGTGTCCATCCCGAGTATAGCTGCGTGCATTATACGCTTTGTTTAACTGATATGTGTGCTTTGTATAACTTTAAAAATAGATCGCTATAAAGCAAGGGGAAAACTCAAGTACATGCGTGTTAATTATTACATACATTTTATTGGTGGAACATATCAACGTCAGTATAAGTGATGGAGGTGATAATCGTGGTAGCTAGAAATCATAAATAGATGAGAACATGAAATATTCACTCACCTCCGGATTTGCTCTTGTAGTGGAGAGCCCGCATCTGCACGTGCGCAACAATGACAGCCACCATGGTCAGCACGTATAGAATGAGTTCCCATACGTTCACTTCGAATATTCCATCATTTAGCTGAAAACGGGGCATAAGCTTCTATATTTACATATATCTATATATCTACATACAATTTTACCCAAGGAAAATAATTGCATAAGTGGTTGTTGATTTATTTACTAAACCAACAAAAATATCTGACTTAAGATGGATACTGAAGAATGCACTATATGTATGCTCATTATTTGGCAGGTATTAAAGCGAGTAAGTGCTGAATGCACCGTCGCTGGTTAAATGAGCCATCAATAAAACACGTCACATTTTTTTCGACGGGTTCCTTTAATACTTTTGAATCATATTTTATTTTATTATCAACGTATATTTTGTCAAAACAAAATCTTAAAACACAATGGTATGTTTTTTTTCTTAATGTTAGAAAGTCACCCTTAATTTGGAACCTTTTAATTGGAATATGTATTTAAATATATTCGTAAAATATGGTGCTGGTGAGTTATTTATAAAAAAGATGTATATGCAATATATGTGTGCAGTAGTACTAATTTGTGTTTCATACAAATACATAAATAAATACATTACAAGATAAAAAAAGTATACAAAGATGAGCAACTATTTAATTGCATTACACTTGTAATGAACGCCCACGAAACTCACCCTTTTATGGTTATCCATGTCGCTGGTGAGCACGAAGAACATGATGAGGGAGATGATGGTGGCCACCACGAGCAGGATGCCGGCGAACAGGCCGCGGTGCGCGTGCGAGCAGTCCAGCGAGAAGTGGTGCTGCGCCGCGCGCCCGCCCGGCGACCCCACGCCCAGCATGCCCGCTGCAGTACCACACCCCTCGCCCACCGTCAGCACGTGAGACCAAAACGGCTGGTGTGCCATCTAGAGCGATTACTACGAGACCCGCAGTGCGATTACGTAAAATTTGAAAAAAGGTGCGCCCCCGTCATTTCTAAAGCGCGATTACGAAGCCGTTTTTTATCCACCTACATCCAGCACGTAGCACGTAGGCTCTCTAGTTGCGATGAAGCTACTGCGCAGTAGAATCAATTTTGACAGCTGCGGGTTCATTCAGGCAGCTACCTCCCCGCATTTGACAGTTCTTTGGCGTTTCGTAATACCTATTCGACACGAAATGTATGAAGTTGACCTAATTGCTGCGGGTAGCGCTGAGTGCCGCACCATTTGTGAATGCATCGATTTCGTAATCGCAAAAGCTGTCATATTGCTGTAAGTACAGCAACCTACACCCAATTTTGTGCTTCGTTATTGCACTGCCGCTATCTCCAATTTTCTAGAAGCGATAATTTTTAACCCGCATATTAATATAGGTGTAGCAAAATTTAAGAAAAATGTGTTTGTGGTCAATGATTTTAGATACAATTTTGTTGTGTGCAAACAAAACGTTTTAGTGTTCATTATGATTCATGAAGTCAATCTAAAATCATTTTCTGAAGAACTTTGGCTGACGGTGTGTAAGAAAGCGACGCATCCAGCATGGTAGAAAGAAAGTAAGAGGATAGCCCTAACTCGAGCGGCACGTTCGTTTCGTAACATTATGCCGCCTCCATTGAGAAACTCATATACTTTGGAAAACAACATTGGAAAGGCCTATAGCAAGAACGAGCCGTTGGGATACTTCACATCTTTCAATGTAAAATTAACTGCAGGGACTGCTATTACACGAATTGTATTGTTTCTTAAGTTTTTGTGATATAGTGTGAAAATACTGTCCAGCACAGATTGTCGCTTGGAAAAATATTAAATTGTACCGTACCAAACTGCTGGAGAATCTTCTCGGGTGTAACGGAGTTCTGTCTGGACGAAGCTGACTTGTTATGATGTGTTGGGTTGAGTTTCTTTTCAAAATCATCGGGTGTGCATTTTACCTGTAAAAATACTCATAAATTACAGGTAATTTTCCAACATAAAGGCGGAACAAATGTTTTACATTTATGCGTTGTAATTTTAGGGGTTACTGCATTTCGAAGGTTGATACTGGAGAAAACAAATCAACAATTTATATCGATGTAATCAATCTATTTGGAGTTGGAGGAAATATTTTACCTGACTGGCTAGTTTTTACATTTACTTTGGTTTAATATGTTTTAGAATTAAGTTTTCATTTATTGTGTTAGAAATTTTTTTCTGTTATTAAATTACTTATTGGAATTATTAAAAAAAGTGATATATTAAATAGATATTTAAATTTCCACCGCCGCTACGAATAAACTTTCAAAATCCCTGCTGAACGCTAACCTCCTTCCACATCTCATAGAAGATGACGGCGCAAATGAGTGAATACTCGATAGTGCAGGGGAAGAGGAAAGGCGACACTTTCTGCAGCAGGTCCCCCATCATGCTGTCCCGGCCGCAGTCCAGGGCACCGTGAACTGTCCCATCTGTGCAAGTGGTGATGTTATTACTCACATTTTCGAAAGTTTACTGAAGTGCCTTACTTTTCTGCTTCTTTTAAAATGTTTATCGTTTCCCTAAAGGCAGCGGATGATATAGGATCTTTTGTTTGGACTACTGGCATTTCAGGATTGAGAAATACTTACTAAATATCTATAGAAAAAAAATCTCCTCCCACAAACAAAGACGCCCAACCTATCGAATAGCGTTTTCAAATGTATGGAGAATTGAAGCGAAATAACATTGGCAAGCCTATGTTTTATTCGACAGCTTACTTTATGCCGACTCCGCTTTTTCATCCAAAGCGGTAGTCCGAGTATGTTTTTGAAAGGTTGGAGAATTTAAAGTCGTATGGGTTTGACGTTTTGAAGTCGTGGTAATTTGATATAACTTCGACATTCCGTCTATTTTCCATGTTTAACAAAAAAAAATACCTCCGAGCCTCTGGACTCACATTTACCTACATTTATAATCATCACTACAGTTACCAGGAACAGGTCAACTTTTACCAATTCATAAGGAATACAACGTCACAGAAACCAACAGAGGCGTAGAAATAAGATATTACTAGTATGTTTCCCCAGGTCCAGATGATGTATTTCGTGGCTCGTCTCGGCAACCACCACGTAGAGCCACTCGCACAGGTTGGTGGCGATCATGTGCATCAGCCCGAACCGCTGCACCATCTTGTGTTTGCTGGACTCGATCTCCTGCGGGTGCCACCGCCCCTTTAGTGACCCTTAACATTTTGAAATAATGCGTAAACGCTTGTCAACATGCTACCTAAACTTACGATATCATTGTTTTATCCATTTACATCATTTTCTCAGTAACTGCCACGTCCCGTTCTAAAATCATCACTTCGTCTTGCCTTAACTTGATCATTCCTCAGTTAATACCAGCGGCTGTAGTGTATCGAATTTGTGTGTTTCCAGACTTTTAAATGTTCCACAGTAAGCATTTTTTTTTCATGAGCGAACGCCCATGCTGCAGCCAATATTTGCTTGTTGTTACCATGATGGATCATCGAAATAACATATGTTTTGTCCACTTTAAAAATGTATGTCAATGTTACCTCTTCGTTTAGCTGTCACCAAAATAGTAATAGCATAATGCTACAGTTTTACCTAGTGCATATTTGTTTATTCTAGTAGGTACAGTTTCCCCTAGCTCTATCCTATTCTTGACATTTTTCTCATCATAAATTTGCGCCTGCAGCGATACCTTGTTGTTGAGAAAGATGAACTGCATCTGGAGCAACGTGAGGAGCACCCGCAGAGCCGGCGTGACGGCGGCGAGAGCGGAGCCACAGTCCGCGGGCTGGTCGAAGTAGCCGCCGAACTCCAGCCCGCTGTATACCATCGAGCCGATACCGAACGCTGCAACACCAAGCCAACGCTTAGTGATACCATCATTTCAGGAATTCACAAAATGCTGGAAGTGAATCCAAAGTCCGCGAACTGGCCGAAGTAGCCACCGAACTATGTTCTATCGTTATTGGCTGCAACACCAAACCAACATCGTGACATGATAGTGGAGCCACAATCAGGACATTCAGTGTTGTACACCGTTGACTCGATGCAATACCGAGCTTATGCCAGCGTAATTATACCATTATTTCAACACGTCACAGAGTGATGGAAGCATTTCAGACAATATAATATTGGTACGAAATTATTCTTAGCAAGAACACGTACATACTCGCATACACCTACGTTTTATTGCGCAGATTCTCGAAGAAAAACATCACCGCGTTTTTTGATATATCTTGTTACATTTTAAAACTTTTGACATTGCAATTTATTGTTCAACCTTAATAGTTATTGTTAGGAATCTGCGAAGAACTTACCAATAGCCCCCAACCGCAGGTAGAAACTTCCGTAGCGAGAGATATTTTCTTTCTTTTCCATTTTAAGGGGCGCCTTTTCTTGAGATTTCTCATGTTCAGCTGAAACAAGAAATCACGGACATTTTACATACATCCACATAACCGCCAAGGACGGTGAGGTCAGTCGTAAGCTGTTTGCTAGCATACACTCTGCTAGCAATCAATTTCCTTCCCATCAGCACAAAGACTTAGTTGGCTCAGTGTCTTCTTATCCCTATTGTTTATTGTTTATTGTTTATTGTTTATTGTTTATTGTTTATTGTTTATTCATCATCCACAGGCAGCACACTGCACTCGGATTTGTCATATTTTATCATTAGCCAGTTCAGCATTCACGGCGAAGAAGAACTGGCAAGAAACTTCGCTGATTTTTTTCAACGTCCACTTAGTCTAAGTTTACAAATTTGTTTGCCACTGCTTACAGAAATACGGGTTATTGGCACCGGCAGTGCGATTACGCAAAATTTGAGGATGGTGCCGCGGTACGTGTAGGTGCGCCCCCGTCATTTCTAAATCGCTATTGCGAAGCCGTTTTTCATCCACCTACATCCAGCACGGACCAATCTGTGACGACAATAGGTCAACTTTTAAGGTACTTGACTAGACGAGCAGGCGAAATAGCCGTTTACCTCCCCGCATTTGACAGTTATTTGCCGTTTCGTAATAGCGATTCGACGCGAAATGTATGGAGTTGACATAATTGCTGCGGGTAGCGCTGAGTGCCGCACCATTTGTGAATGCATCGATTTCGTAATCGCAAAAGCTGTCATATTGCTGTAAGTACAGCAACCTACACCCAATTTTGTGCTTCGTAATTGCACTGCCCGTTTATGTCAATACATTAAATTAATATTAATTCACAAAATCTACCTTTCACTCCGTATGCAACAGTTCATGACAAATATCGGTTTATTCTGCAAAGTCATGTCCGTCATCTAACATGTTGCCAATTGGAGCAGGCCAGTCCCCACAAGCAGCACCCGTTCACGAGCATCACGCCGGGTCCAGCCATCGCCTCTCTCAACCATATTTTAGGGGAAGAGGTGACCCGAACCAAGCGTCACCACTAGCAAGGACCCTGAAGCGATGCTCTGCTCCAGTGGCAACAAGAAGAAAAAATAAAAATTGTTTTACATGTCCACGTTTAGTTTTATTACTATTATTTCTGTCATGAACTACTACAGTGACATCACATAGTAACATAACAAAAAGCTAAACTTATTATAAATTTTACTGATTTCTGAAAAATGTATTCCGACAAAATGAACTAATGATCAATAAGAATCTGGTGTAAAGAGCCTAGACTACGCGGATGTCTGTTACCTGGACGTTAATAGAGAGCTGCTGAATAAGTTGAACGGACTACTATACATGTGCAATAGATACATTTTCAGTCTGCGGAAATATGACCACATTTCAGAATCCGTTCTAGCCTTCAGTGGCTTGACATTCGTCGTCGAAGGAATTCCCATGTTCTCTCTCCTTTAAACTGCACACTGAATGATCCTGCTAAATACCTATCCAAACGTTTCCAATTCATATCCTTCCACGGTGTTTCTTTAAGGTGGCCCAACCCGGCGGGCCCAACTCATTCGCGGGCACGGTATAAAACCGTGCTGTTGCGCTCTGGGACCCTCTCTGTTTCAAAGAATAAGACAGGCTCCGTGATAAGGAAGATGCAACATGTCCACAAAAAAGACAATGTGCATAGTGTATGATTTGGTAAGATTTACAAACATTTTAATTTCAAAACGACTTATAGCTAAAAGTAAACCACGACCGCTGTAGTCAAAAATCAAACAAAAACCAAATAGATCAAAAATCTTGATTAAATAAGCTATGTCTGATGACTAATCTTTTTACTTTATCATTGCGTAATCCACCTCCAAAGTTATTGTATAAAACGCGCGAAAAATTCGAACTTTCGGACCTTATAACTTAGAAACCAAACACAATTTTACAATGCCAATGGTCATCAGACATCTAGTTCGATCAAGGTCGATCGGGTAGAATATTTGGCATCCTCTTCTGATTTGTGCAGAATTGATCGAATTTCCACACATATTTTCTCACATCTTACGCCGATAAGCCCCAGGTAAAAAAACATCCTAGTGCAGCTAAAAAGTAAACTATTTTTTTATCAAAGGTATTTCTTAATTTATGAAGTCATGAGTATACCTATACTATTTTAATTGAAAAATAACTGGAAGATGAACTATTTGGCAACTACAATTTTTTTTTTCAAATATTGGTGCAGATAGCGTTGGAATGCAAAACTCTCGTTGCCTGCGGGAAGATGACTCGGGATGCCCACAGCTGGCTCTCCAGAGGGTAATCACAAACGGGGGCTGCAATATGCAGATGTAATGCGATTGTAATGCCTCATTTGGCTAGGTAACTAGCCTAATTACCTACGGGGAAGCTGTGACCGCCACCGAACCGAGCTTGCATGCATGAGAGACTAAAGCTTGCACATTTAATTAAAAAAATACTGGCAAATCTTTGTCGATTTGAAGAAGTTTACAAGAAAAAATTGTTTGTTTTTATCAATTTGTATACTTTTTCATATTATGATTCTTCCTAATATGATGTCCATAATATGATGAATAATACAGTTAAATATTTTGTCAAATATCTAAAAGTCGTATTCATAAAGCACCTGTCAAAACTTAGTACGAGATTAGCACCGGAATAACCATACAAAAACCGGTTTAGTGCGGCGGATTAAAGTTAGTCCGCACACTCTGAACACAGCTGTTAGCTCTTTATATCATAGTTTATTAAGAAAATGTGAGTATTACACGGTCGTATGAATAAATGGAAGGAGTGGCCGGAATTAATGTGTTGTACGAATTAAAGCCTATTGATTTTATTCTTAATAATCAGTAGACACGTTCATTTACCCTTTCCTAAATGTTTAACTACTATGAGCAGTACAATACAACGGGAAAGTCGGTCTCAAATCATTCAATCAATCAAATCCTTCATTTACTTTTTTGGCCATACATCATAATAATTGTATTTAAGATAAATAAATAATTTAAGTATATCAACATTCTTAAAAAAAAATTTAAGCACATGAAATTAACAAAAGTTTGAAAAATACAAATCAAAGATAAAACAAAGGTAGACATAAAATGACGTAATAAATAACATTCGAAATAAAAAAAAATCAACATAAAAACAAACATTTAAAAACAATATACCCTTACGTATTTTTTACATGATTAAAATTCCGCCACGTAAAATATTCACAAAACTCCGATTTGCATTGATCGATTTGACAATACAATTATTTATTATAAGGAGTTATGAAACTCCGATTTGACAATACAATTTCCTATTTGTTTGCAGTGAACCATACAGCGCGCTACACACACGCGTTTGTCACGAGACAAGTCTACGGCGGTGTTTCCACTCTTTCCGAGTAGTTCCTCACTTTGTATGCGTATGATGTATTGTTTACTTACATTACCGTTTATTGTTGCACTTTATGTGATCCTAAATGCCCGAATGAACATACCTTTAAATTGATACATTATTGTATTTATTTGAAATCTTTTTAACTGAAGTTTCAAATAAATGTATATTTTGTTTGCATTTCGGTACTCGATTGGTTGTATCATCACTGTAAAAAATGTGTAAAATAAAGTTTATTTTTCTTTTTATTTTCTTATTACTTTTTAGGGGTTAATATCAGCTTTTTTAAAATAAAACAGCTCGGTGTCACAACTAAATAATGAATAAAACACTCACCCTTTCACAAAAGTCTAATATTAAAACTGATTTTCAACCTCATGTTGGAAAGTTGTTATACATTTTATACAATCATCGACTAGTTATTTAATACCATAGTTTACATGTCGGGCTTATTCTTGATTTAACTCTGATTTAACACGGACATCATATCCAATGTTAGAGGCGACAAACATCTGAGCACATAATACTCCGTGTATACTTTTAGTCATATAAAAATATTATATACACGAAGTGGACTAACCCTGCTCACCGTACTCGTGTATAATGCTGGATACAGCCTTCTGCTTGACGAGTGTGGCGTACTGAAACGCCACGAACAGCACCGACATACCGTACAGGTAGCAGTAGTAACCCTGCAAGCAAACACACATTGCCCCTTCGTACATCATGTAAAGAAAGAAAGAAAGAAAGAAAGAAAAAAACATCGTTTATTTGTCTCTTTTTTGCATTAAACTTAAGTACATAGTAATGATGAAAAGTAAATAACAGCAGACAAAATGGACCCATCGCAACATATGCTATAGATAATGTGTCTATAGCGCTGATATTATAGTGGGCCCGGGTGGTGATATGAGTTACCAGGGAAAGGTGGGCATATACACCCGGCATTCTACATTTTACACTTCATAATATAACTACAAGACATATGGTACTAATTGAGAAACAAGACTTATAGTTACAAAAAAAAACACCAAAAACACCAGAAACATAAAAATAAAAGTAAAAGTAACGCTACATGTAAAAAAAACACGTCTCAAATAAGACGAGAGAAAAAAAATCGAACCAAGAAAATAACCAAAAAATTATATAAAATAGACCGTCTCAATTTATGCACGCATACAATTCTATATGCAAGGACCGGAGGAGGGGGCATTTTTAAAAAAATATTTCATGTCGTATACATTCACCTGCTAGACAAGAATTTCGTACTGAACCACTCTGAACATTACCGACATACAGTACAGGTAGCAGTAGTCATTTTGAAAGCAAACAGATATTGCCTATTCGTGTGTAATGACGGATACAGTCTTCTGCTTAACAAGTAAGGCGTGGTGAAATGTTACAAACGGCACCGACATACCGTAAAAGTAGCAGTAGTAATTCTGGCAAGTAGACACACATTGCCAATTCGTGTATAAAAGCGGATGCAGTCTTTTGTTTTAGGAGTATGGCCTACTAAAACGCTAGAATCAGCCTCTATATACCGTACAGGTATTACTGCAAATAAAGCAACATTGCCTAATCGGGTATAAGGGCGGATAAAGTATTCTGCTTGGCGTACTGAAACGCTACAAACAGCACCAGCATACCGTACAGGTAGCAGTAGTAATCCTGAGAGAAAACACAGATTAACCTTCGTGTATTATAGTGGATGCAGTCTTCTGCTTGCCAAAAATGGTGTACTTAAACCAGGTGGATTTGCTCCCTTGGGAAGATAAAATAGTGATAAAAGTTTAATCAAACTGCGATGAATATGATCCATATGATGCTGTGGAATTAGTAGCACTTGTTTCAAATGTGTAGGAAGAATGTCTATAGAGGTAACTGAACTGAAATATATGTTATAAGAGGGCCTTCATTATTAGTAGGGTTAGCTAGAATTAGAGCCAACGTATTCAATTAACTTAGTAAGTAGTATACGTTCACAGTTTATAACGATATATCATCATAGATGATGCTTACTGAACCTGAAATCGAAGTGTATATTTTATTTCTTAATTAATGGGATAATATACGAGTAAGTCGAAATATCTAGCCATTTTGTAACTGTGCTCAAGGTCATTTAACGTAAAATAGTGAAAATATTAGCATCTGATTACCTGATATAAGCGGTTGTTGTCGGTGATGGCTTCCGTGACTGGAAAAGCGAGACCTAGGACCACGAGAAGCTTCGCGTATAGCGCTGATAGCGCCTTGCTCAACGCCTCGCTGCAATCAGAAATGTTGACAGCCATTACTGCAGCAATAGGTTTATTGAAGGGATATTTAGACAATATTACAATCAATTTTTAGCTTGGTAAAGTATTAATATAAAGTATTAATCACCTTTTACTATGAAAGCCCGTTAACCATTTTATATTTAATACGGTTGAATTCTCGTGTAAATCACCTGCAAGGTTTGGATAATCCATACCTGCTTTATCTGTGCAACGCTGTTAATGAAATATTTGAGATCGATTCGGCAGAATATTTTGTCCACTCTTTAAGTACCACCTACACCTGTCTTTCAGCCAGGAGCCTCAAATTCCCATTGAGGTGAAAACCTATAAAACGCTGTCACTACTAACTTTTCAACCCTGCTATTGAATCTCTATCTATCTGAAATCCCATCACGTTACATGGGTGTAGCCTAAATACCGCCTTAAGATGTCCTGGAGAGTAACCAGCGTAAAGTATGAAAAAAAAGTGAGGGAATTCGATTAATCTTGCGCTCTTACTAGGTAGAATATTTGACATCTCTCACTAACTTCCTCACATTTTACGCCGATTCAGTCCCTGTTGCGCTTACTGTCCAATGATATCGGCGCGCGTGAGGGCGGCGTCGGGCTGCGTGGATGTCATCGATGCCGTCGAGGATCGCGGCAGCATCTCGCTGAGGAAGCGGCGCTGCGTGGCGGCGCACAGCGCCAGCGCCTGCGACGGGCGCCGGAACGCCGCGATTATGGCGGACGGTCGTCTGCGGAGCACGTCAGTTTATATTAGGGCACTAGGACTAGCCAATTACTCGCGCCATGTAAATGTATCTTTAAGGCGGCCCATCCCGCTAAACTCCCCATACAAACGGGGAAAGAAGATGATGAAGAAAGATGATGATGAAAGTTCGAGTTTTTCGCGCGTTTTATACAATAACTTTGGAGGTGGATTACGCAATGATAAAGTAAGAACATCTTTAAAAGATAAGTCATCAGACATAGCTTATTTGATCAAGATTTATAATCTATTTGGTTTTTGGAATACAGCGGTCGTCGGTTTGTTTTAGCTATAAGTGGTTTTGTAATTAAAATTTTCGTAAATCTTAAATACACTATGCACATTGTCTTTTTTGTGGACATGTTGCATCTTCCTAGGCGGGCCTAACTCATTCGCGGGCACGGTACAAACCCGTGTTGTTAGGCTCTGGGACCTTCTCTGTTTCAAAGAATAAGACAGGCTCCGTGATGAGGAAGATGCAACATGTCCACAAAAAAGACAATGTGCATAGTGTATGATTTGGTAAGATTTACGAAAATGTTAATTTAAAAACGACTTATAGCTAAAAGTAAACCACGACCGCTGTAGTAAAAAATTGAACAAAAACCAAATAGATTATAAATCTTGATTAAATAAGCTATGTCTGATGACTAATCTTTTTAATATGTTCTTACTTTATCATTGCGTAATGCACCTCCAAAGTTATTGTATAAAACGCGCGAAAAATGCCAACATTCGGACCTTATAACATAGAAACCAAACACAATTTTACAATGCCAATGGTCATCAGACATCTAGTTCGATCAGATAAAGCTATTTATAGCAAAATTTTGGATCTCTGACAAGAAATACGGGCGTGATCTTCTTTCCCCTTTTGTATGGGGAGATGAGCGGGTTGGGCCACCTTAAGCAAATGTAATAACATCGGTACACTGATAAAACCTTTTAAATGCAGAAATGAGAGTTTCGAGATAAATGGACTTGTGGTTGGTACAATTGTCCATGTGTTTACACAAACTAACTTTAAAACTAAACGTCATGGCAATATATGGGTTTTACCATAAGAAAGAGCTTGGAAAATTAAGTGGAACTGTATTATTAACTCATTTTACTAAAAAATTACAATTAGCGGGTTTTACCATCATGCCAGATATAGAACTCCAAACTGATGATTTGATACTTATTTTTAATCTTTTTGGATTCCATCACTTATTTAAATAATAGAAATTATGAAAAGACGATTTTTCACGTTAGACATTTGAAAGTAATATGATCGATAGAAGAAAGAAATACTTCATAACATATGCATAAACAAATAATTAAAAATTTTTTTTAGTTTTCTACAATTAGTCAAAAAGTTTATATCGTAAATTACGAAAATAGAATAATCGCTAGACAAGGAATCTTTTATTGTTATAATGAAAATTCTAATTGTCAGACTTACTTAGGTTATTTGAGGGTGCCGCGTCAAATTTAGCGGTTAGGCGAGTACCAGGGTCTTAAGAACGGCTTGTAAGCTATGCTCCCGATACAAACGTAGTTTACTAATAATTTGGAAACCGCTATTCCAATTAAATAGATATTTAATATCTAATATCAGGTAACAAATATCTGTGTCTGCATGCTTTTGTTTTTTTGAAAAATCCAAACCGAATGAAATGAAAGCAAAAAGAATATCTTCATCCGAATTTTGTTTTCTATATGGTTTGACCCAGAATACATTTACCGAAAAAACAAAGGCATGCAGACACAGATATTTGTAGCCTAATATTAGATACCAAATATCAAGTAAGTTGGAACATTGGTTTTCAAATGATTAGTAAACTACGTTTGTATGGGAGGCGAAATTTTCAGTGCAACGAGTTTCATCAGAGTATAGATATCGGAGTTGTTCAGGTGACAGATATTTTTTTGTGAAGATGAGGTATTCGAGAGATTCACTGCGAGTGCTGTAGGGATGTACTTATGCAGGAAAACAAATTAGACTTAAAAGAGGACGAGACAGTTCGGTTTTATGGACGCCACTCACCTGCCTGATCGTGACGCAAACTGCCGCAGTAGGTACTGACCTGGTGTTGAGGTTCTTGGGGTCGATGTCTGAGGACATGCGCCGGCTGGAGGGCTGCGAGTGGCTCGGCATGAGCGGTGCGCCGGCGCCGCCAACAGTCAGCATCGCTCTTGTGCGCTCGCGCAACTTGTCGATGTCGCTGTGCGTCGAGTCATCACTGCGAAATAGTAACAATTCATAAATCCGTCTGATTAGATGCATTTAAGTGAAATTTTAACCCAGGCGGAGTTAATGACAACCTTCGCGATAGAAATAAGCTTTGTGTACCTGCAGCTAGATTTATTATAATAAAAAGAAGTTCGCATTACATATCTATAAAAATATTTAACAACCAACCACTTCATATTAAATATTGTGATAATGTGATTAAATTTAGCGCCAATCTGAAACAATTCCTGATAAATAACGAATTGTTTGCATTAATTTAATTATTTTATTGTTAATGAATGAATAGGACTTTTAATGTTTTATTTATATAATGTTTAAAAACGTAATCTAATGTTTTGTTTAATGGTGCCATTGCAATGCCCTAATGTTATTTTGTTTTTTTTTATGTAATTACATGTATGTGTGAGATTTTAGTATGCTCTATAGTAATACCTATCGGTCTAAAAATACAACAAATAAATAAATAAAATGCTTCGGAATATATGTTAAGATTACAAGCTTATAACGTACACTTACATAACGACGATAACACCCATGTCGAATTCGCACAAGAGTGATCTTATTGCGTTGTGTATACTGTACGAATAAGTCGATAATAAGTCACTTTAGCATAGCTTCGACCTGGAGTAGGCCTAGCGAATCTCGAACGTTGAATACGCGGGCTTTACACAATGTTTTAGATGTACTGTAATACCGAATAAATAGGCGGCAGAGGCGAATTAGCGAAGGTGTGCCAATCTCTCATCGGACACGTTGAGATAAGCATATATGCAAGCTTAGTGTACGTCAACACCGGGACAATACGGAGATCATAATGTTAAAATACTGACATCTGTACATGATAAATGCTATATTTAAAAATAATTCAACTGCTCCAATAAATTGATCATCACTGTCAAATAAGGCTTGAAAATTGTCGTATGTATTATTACAATACAACCCGGTTGATAAACACTGATCATCAGGTGAATAGCAAACTAAAATAGTATTGCTGTAAATGTTTGTTTTCAGCCACATTTCGTTCACGGTAGATTAAAAATATCATTGGTGTTCATAAGAAAGTAATCTCAGTGGTAGCTGCACTCGGGTTTTAAAACGTTTTTGAGATAGATTTGAGTGTATAATGGACCGTGAAGCGAGCACATATTAATTAAAGAAAGAAAGCTGAAAATAGGATTGGTTTAAAAATGTAAGGCTGGACTCGAACCACCAAACAAAACATTCGCGCCGCTACACACGCTCTATACCCACAACTAAAATTATCCTACAGTTTCTCCGTCCATAATCAATGAACGAACGAAACAAATCTTTAACATTCTATATACATATATTATATATTATAATTATATATTTATTTACGCTTAGATAGCAGTCAACTCAAATTGTAAATTGTATCTGTGAAAACATGTTTTTGGCTTTTGACAATTACATTGTCAAATTTTGTATATTAATTGTGAATAAGCTGTAAGTTTTCCAATAAGTAAAGAAATAAATAAATAAATAAATATATCATATCCGTTAAAACATACTTGCTTAGTACGGGAAGTGTATTTAAATTTCATGGGATATCTATACTTGTATACTAAGGCTGAGATAAATAGTCGTAACAGAAAATAAGACTAACGGAAAGTACTACTTTGTGACGTCACTTTGCATTTCTTTGGAATTTCGTCCATACAAAATGTGTCAAGGTGACGTCACAAAGTACTACTTTTCGTTAGTCTTAGTTTTGGTTACGACTATTTATCTCAGCCTAAAAGGCGCAAAGTTGAGATATGGTCTTACTTTGGTCGGTTACAATTTCAAAGAGAGAATATGTAATTATTTTGATTGTCCCTCGCACTCAACACACCCTAACAAATCACCTCTCTCACATTCGGACACACGTTTCAGTGTCAATTATTTAAATTTAACTATGTATTTTTTTATTCTACTTTAATGTTTTGTAATCTCTACGTTTTCCTATCAACAATTAAATAAAGAGCACATAAGAAAACAGATGTGGATAGTAAATGTTCTTAAGTGATTATTGATAATTTTTTCTAAAGATATTTCCTGTACATCCGAACCAATTTAACATGCGTAGAAGTTGCATGTAGTGTAGTTATGCCTAATGCAAAGGCTAACTGGCAACTTACAGCATGTAATATTTGCGTCTATGAAAATAATTTCTAAACCAGTGTGAAAAGTTTTCGTGTTTATATATCAATGTACGAGGTTTGCCAAACTGCCTTTTCGCAAACATGCTACAATGTTGCATTTGTCTGAATACTTAATACAAAATTGTCGTTGAAAATATTGCGAATAGTTTGACTGCAAACATCGACTCCAAATACTCCAGTATGTCGGTAGTCGCAGCTTTTTAGCCCTGGAGCTCACGTTTTCTCATAAAGATATTATATTATTTTTACATTATGTTTGTACAGTAACGTATTTCTTGTCTTTACCGAGCCTAGATCCCAGCTGTAATATTGACGGAACAGAGAATTGTAAAATATTTCTCATTTCAGTATAATAAACATATTGATTTACTTCACCAAGTTGTTGAAACGTTTGTGTCATTACTTCACTCTCAATTCTACCTGTTTTCGTTAAAATAAGCGGCGGCACATTCTTTGAACTTTTATATGTTTTATCAAATTAACGCGATCATAGTTGAAATAATTATTTATTCGTGTAACATCGTGCTTATGTTTTTAATTGTTTCCGTACCTAAAAAGAAGACAAGCGGTCCCACTGCATTTATTCCCGTTCATATCGTAAGAATCTACTAAGGGATTCGTCTTCAGTTGTTTGGATCCTATGTAGGTCGGTAGGTCCCTTTTTTAATTACTAGGTGGTAGGCTTAATCCTGCCGAGTTGATACCATCGCATTGCTTGAATTATCCGCGTCTTCCATCTAGTAACCACGCACTATAAGGTAGGCCTTAGCATGGCACCTAGTTCTCGTGCGGTGTGTTGGGCTAACATCGTGACATTAGGTGTGGTATTAGCCATCCAGTTACGCAAAACATCTCGGTTAAAGCTCCTGACGCGAAGTTACACGGATGAGGACGGCGTAGGTAGCGGCGGGTCTCGGGACGGGGCGAAGCGATTGTTGAAGCGGGGGTGGAGGGTAGGTAACTGGGTAGGTGGCTGCTTCTAGCACGACAGAGGCGATCAAGCATCATACAAGTATTGGTAGGGTAGACAACTAAACGTCTACCCCACCAATACTTGTTTTCCTCATTATCAGGCATCCGAAACAAGCTCTGGTGATGAGCTTACCTGTTTTTTTTTTTTTATGTGACTGGACATGGATGGCTAATACCACAAGTTCGGTCATGGTATTAGCCCAACACAACACATGGGAACTAGGTGCCATGCCAGGACCTTCCTTATATTGCACGGCTACATTGAACTGGATGGAAAACACGGACAATTTTCATTGCCGCTTCGACCATCGTTCATCCAATGCGATGGTACGAACCCGGGCGGGATAAACCCTACCACCTAGTAAGTAAGGAAGGGGACCTACAGCTTAACGTGGAATCCGAACCACGGCCAGCCTCTCTCAACGGTCGAATGGTCACCCATCCAAGACCAGACCGGACCCAGCGTTGCTTAACTTCGGAGAGCGATCGCCGAAGTGTCGCTCCACTGGGCCACTGAGGTTGGATCCTGTTGGCTATTAATACATATTAGATAAATCCTACTCATTTCTCATAGCTACTCTCAATTTTCTCATTAATTTGAGTTTCAGCGATATCTACATTTTAAGCATTGTTATCAGATTTTGAAAATAATCTGTAAAAGTATTGGTCGTGATAATGCTCTTTCCAGATAATGCGTCAGCCAACGAAAGTTCGCTGCATGTCGCTGTCGGCAATGTTTCCCGGCCTATAATTTTTGTTTATGGCTTTATCTAGAAATATAAGTACCCACACAAGTTAATTAATCGAACCTCACCAATATATTTACACTCAAGTTTATATAATCAAAAGTAGAAATTGCCGCAACATATAATTGAACAATGAATTAAAACTTTTTTTAGGAAGACCCATTAAGTTTTAATCGAGGAGATAAATGTGAATATATTTCTCAGCTATTTATGAGAATTATTTTTTTCTACTCTACGACCTGAACACAATTTTCGGTTTTCAGCGAAGCGACACTTATCCAGATTTGAAATAAAAATACCTTTGTAACTTTGCACTTTGTAACCCATTTCACGAGAAATCAGGAGCAGAAAGGTTGACAAGCTTTGCGGAAATATTAAAATGAAAGCGACCTAAAACCGTAGCGAGGCCTCTCGTTCAAGGCTTAGTGAAAAAGATTCACTTTAAACTTTTACTCCTACGAACTCTTAATATCAATACTTTCTAAAATGTCAGTATTGTGCTTATGACAGGTTATGAAAGGTTCCCGAAACTAGTTTTCCTACGCCTTAATATAACTGAACATGGATATTTAAAATAAAACCATGACCATCCTAATGCTATTAACTCAACACACCTTATTCCTGCAAGAATTAGGTACCATGCCAGCACCTTCCTTTTATATGAGCACGGCTAAAATAAACAGGGTTTTTTTTATGTAAAGCGGGGCATATGGCGTACGCCAGGACCTCTAAGGTGCCCGATGACGCCCATGAGCTTTCGAACTTTTAAGGAGGCTGCGAAAACCATGCCGGCCGGCCAGGTGCTTCTTCACACGTTTGAAGGAACCCAGGTTGTTCTTAGGGGGAAATAACAACTCGTCAGGGAGTAATGTGACATGTATGTATGTATAATCGACCGTGAAGCAAGGACAAATTAATTAATTTTGAGCGGCTCGTAGCCTAGTGGCGCGGGGACTGGCCTAGCGTACCAGAGGCCCGGGTTCAATACCAACTTGCACCTGTTGCAACTGTCTTTTTCTTTCAGAGGTCGATAAGTGCATTTCGTCACGAATACGAGCTGCTCCATGGTTCGGAATCCATATAAAACTGTAGGTTCTCTTCCCCTACTAGGTGGTAGGGTTTAAGCCCGCCCAGGTTGGTGCCATCGCATTGGATGAAAAGATGGTCGAAGCGGCAATGAAAAATTGTCCGTGTTTTCCATCCAGTTCAATGTAGCCGTGCTCATAAAGGGAAGGTTCTGGCATGGCAACTAATTCCTTCGGGAATGTGGTGTATTGGGCTAATATCATAACGATAGTTGTGTGGTATTAGCCATCTATGTCAGGTCGCATAAAAAAAAATGAAGAAAGAGCCTAGTAAAAAGAACTACTTTACGAATATACTGCAAGGCTGGACCCGAACCAGCAAAACATACCATTCGCGGGTATTGCGTCTACCAATTTCGCCACCTGCTGTATACCCATAATTTGGAATTCTCCTACAGCCCTCTTCCCGCAATGAATGCCTCCTACTAACACAGTGTTTAAGATTATGTATACCTACATACATTGATTTAACGCTTCATATGCGTTACGGACATTGACTGCAAAGATTGAACAATCAAACATATTGCCGTCATCACCAAAATCGTATTTGGCATCAGACGCTAGAGCCAGTCCTAGGTTGACTTAAGTAAATATGCTTTTTCGTACTAAGCAGGTACGTCGCTTATTCCAAGGAAACATTCCTTGGAATAAGCGACGTACCTGCTTTGTCAGGGAGTGCATTCCATAGTTTACCGACCCTATAGATAAAGGACCGAGAAGATCGGTTGGTTCTGATTTTTGGAATGTCGACAGTGAGCGGGTGCATTTCCTGCCTGTTCCGTGTTGTGCGATGGTAGAAAGAAGACGGAGAGACAGCGATATGTAGCTCTGATGAACATTCTCAATCAAGACTGTAGAACACAGAGAGAGACCCAACATCCCTTCGGAGTTGGAGGTTCTCTAAATTCAAAGACACCTTGGGATCGTCAACGAGACGCACGGCCCGACGCTATATCTAGTCCAGGGAGCCAAGCAGGTGCTGAGCTGAGCCGTCCCACAAATGCGAGCAGTACTCTACGCAAGACCTTATCTGCGTCTAAAAAAGTTAAATTTTTCATTGCCACTTCGTCCTTCTTTTCACCTAATGCGATGGTACCAATCCGATCGGCTTAAGCCCTGCCACGTAGTAGGGGAAGATTTCTACAGTTTAACATGTATAACGTATAACGGTTGGTCACTGGGAGCGCTATATAATAATCAGCGAAAGGAAAGACGTATAGCCTGCACAAACACACAATATCCTTTGTCTATAGTAATAGTGAGTTTTTAACACTATCTTTAGCCTCTTGTCATGGAATATATTTTAACGTCTCCAAGTGCTCCTTCTGTGTCACAATTGATGATAAATATATACTGTTTTTTATGCGACCTGACATGGATGGCTAATACCACACAACTACCGTTATGATATTAGCCCAATACACCACATTCCCGAAGGAATTAGGTGCGATGCCAGGATCTTTCCTCTGTGAGCACGGCTACATAAAACTGGATAGAAAACAGGGACAATTTTTCATTGCCGCTTTCACCATCTTTTCATCGAATGCGATGGTACCAACCCGGGCCTGCTTAAACCCTACCACCTAGTAGGGGAAGGGGACCTACGGTTTTACATGGATTCCGAACCATGAAGCAGCTCGCATTCGTGACGAAATGCACGTATCGAACTCGGAAAGAGAAAGAAAGTGGTGCATATCGGAATTGAACCCAGACCAGTACGCTAGGCTAGTCTCCGCGCCACTAGGCTACGAACCATTAATTTATGTAATTTATCATTTAGCTTGCCACTCCTATCGTATCTTGCTCGTTGGCCGGGACGGCCGGTCCCGCGATGGAAACGCCGCGAGTGACGTCACCGTACCTGAAAGGTTCCGCGTTTCGAAACCGCAGCGTCGCGTCGCGGGAAACTAACTTTAATTAAATGATGAGAATCTTCTACTATTTCTAAGCGCTTTGAGAGCGCGTTATCTAGAGTTATGAGAAGCGTAAGGCTTCGTGTTAAGTAAAAGGCTAACTTTCATTTAATGTGAAATAGAGTCTAAAATTTAAAAATGTTGTGTTAAGCAACTTTTAATTTTAACGGACGCATCTGAACATTGTGTGTGGTAAGCTCGTGGGGGCTGGTATCATCGCATTGCATGCAAAGATGGTCAAATGAAACATTGTTTTCCAACCATTTCAATGCATGTAGCCATTCTTATAAAGAAAGGTCCTGCGATGGCATCTTATTCCTTCGGGAATGCGATTTGTTAGGCTAATATCATCAGCTGTGGGTGTATCCTATGCCATTCATGTCCAGTTACACTAAAAAACCGGTAAAAGGGGAGTCGGACTCGCACACGAAGGGTCCGGTACCATCGTACAAGATATACCACAGCGGCAAAATAAATATATAATCTGTGAAAATTTCAGCTTCCTACCAGTTATGGTTCATGAGATACAGCCCTGTGACAGACGGACGGACGGACGGACGGACAGCGGAGGCTAAGTAATAGGGTTCCAAATCAAATCATATCAAATAATTTATTGTAACATAATTAGGCACTGGTGCAGAGTAATCTTACCGCTACCTACAAAATGCTCTTCGTCACGTTGCACCCACATACACAGCGGTCTAGACTACAATTGAAGAGTATTTAATTATTTTCTAGGAGCCAGTTGTGTAAGCGAGTGCAAAATTTTCCATAATCCAACTCTTGTCGGATTTGTTTCGGAAATTTGTTATAGATATAAATGCTATTATAGTTTTCCGTTTTCACCCTTTGGGTACGGAACCCTAAAAAACCGTTCTTTAGGGGCTCACTAATAAAGAAATACAAAATGTTAGCTGTTTTCAAATATTTTATCGCATTTACTTGAAACGTCCCATTCATTTAGTAAGACTCAGTAGCTCAGTGGTGCGACCTATCGGTTCTCGAGAATCGAGGTTAAGCAAAACTAAACGCCAACTGCGTTTAGTTTTTTTTTAGTTTAGTTTAGTTCGCGTTTTAATAAAAGGTTATCCCATGACCGCTATGGCTGGCCGTGATCTGTGTCCCATGTTAACCCATAAAAGGGGACTTTACTTGCTATAGGTGTTAATCCCGCCCAAGCTATGTTAATGTTACTTACATGAACGATTTTAAAAACGGCAATGACTTCCTTCCTTCCTTGACTTCCATTCAGTTCAATGGCATCGCCTGGCATGGTACCTCGTTTAGAGACACACTATGAGTAGAATAAAAGAGCTGACCTGTCATTGCCGGCCTCCTCTTGGACGGTGTCCATGTCGGTGATCTGTATCTTGGTGCTGGGTCGAGGCATCTCCGGCGCCTCCTTGTGCGCGCCGCCCTTCGCTGGACTCATCTGCACCGCCGGGTACCGCCCAGCACCGCCCAGCACAGTCCAGCACGCCACGGAGCAGTCGGGTGTCGCCGAATAGAGAAATGGAGGACATTTCATGTTAGTTTAACCACTCGCTTATCAGTGAGCTCGACTAGCCTCAAACGAGTTTGTTGCATACTGGGTCGATTCTAGCCTGACAGTAGTTGTGAGACAAAATACTTTAAAAAATGATCTTTTCTATGTATTGAAGTTTTGATTTAAGTTTTATTTTAGTTCTAGTTTGCATTGCGCGACTTTTTAAGTATAGTTAAGTCCTCCAAGAGTGTTTATACAGACTGTTATACTAAATTATAAAACGATTATGCCTTATAAAATGAGATGTTTGATGTATTGTAATAATATTGGTCTCAAATGAAAGGTCATTTCTGAATAGTGAAAAAACGATACCATCATCAATCTTAATTTCGAGTAATTTGCCATTTTACTACCTTGGGCTTAACTAACTCATATAAAAAATAACTGGCCAGTCCCCGAAAACAGCACCCGTTCACGAGCATCACGCTGGGTGCAGCCATCGCCTCTCTTAACCATATTTTAAGGGAACAGGTGACCCGAACCAAGCGTCACCACAAGCAAAGACCGAAGCAAAAGCGATGCTCTATTCAAGCGGCAGCAAGAAAACAAATTGTAATACATGTGCACGTAGATAACATCATGCAATAGATAACATCATATGACGTTGGATTAAACAAAAGACAAAGACTACATTTTCGGGTTTCAGAGAAAACAAAATATTTTAAGCTTTAGAAACGTATTGGCTCCACGTGAATACATTGTATATCTGTTATTATTTTCTATAGTATTTTTCTCAGAATCTTGAGCTTCATTAGATGCAAGCTTCCGAAATTTTATTT
This sequence comes from Incurvaria masculella, assembly GCA_946894095.1. Classification (NCBI taxonomy): domain Eukaryota; kingdom Metazoa; phylum Arthropoda; class Insecta; order Lepidoptera; family Incurvariidae; genus Incurvaria; species Incurvaria masculella. The sequence goes on along the minus strand of OX335650.1, from coordinate 967,611 downwards.
TAGGTGAAAAATACAATACAAAAACAAAGAAATTGAATTTGTATAAATATACATAACGCGAATTGTTTTTAATTAAAGTACAGATATTACTTAGATACAACCAAGAATTAAAATGAAATGATTTAATTAACAGTCTGAGAGTCTCATTTTTAACCGACTTCAAAAAAGGAGGAGGTTATCAATTCGTCTTATTTTTTTATTTATTTTTGTTTGTTAACCCATAACTTTCGCCTGAGTGAACCGATTTTGAAGATTATTTTTTTATATGAAAGCTGGCGCTTCCCTATGTGGTCCCCATAATTTGGTTTAGTTCTGACGATGATATCCATGAGAAAATCATATAAGTCTTAAATTTGTATTAATTAGGTGCGCGAAAGATGGACGAAAAACTCAACCGATTTCGATGATTCTGTTTTTATTGGAAAGGACGTGTACAAATAAGTTAGTGTACTTCAAATTCACTAAAAAAAAATACAAAAAAATACAAAAAAATAACCGACTTCGAAGAAAAAAGCACTAAAAAGTAAAAAAAATATTGCCATTTTTGTAGTTACAATGATTGTTATTTTTTGAGTCGGCGTCAGCCAAGGTAGCCAAGTTTCTCTTGAGTGGCGCAGCGCGTGCCCGGCTGACGCTGACTCAAAAAATACCAATAATGAAGCTACAAAAATGGCAATTATTTTTTTACTTTTTAGAAGTCGGTTATTTTTTTTGGTAAATTTTTTATCCAAATTAAATCCCATTCCCAAAACACCAATAAAAATAGAAGAAGAGTAGCAACATAGAGCGAGTTAAAATTTCATAGCAATTTTTCTCAATAAATTGTCTATAATCAACTCCTCAGTGTATTCCTTAATTAAGGTGGCCCAACCCGGCGGGACGAACTCATTCGCGGGCTCGGTACAAAACTGTGCTGTTGCGCTCTTGGACCTTCTCTGTTTAAAAAAAAAAGACAGGCTCCGTGATGAGGAAGATGCAACATGTCCACAAAAAAGACAATGTGCATAGTGTATGATTTAATAAGATTTACGAAAATTTTAATTACAAAACGACTTATAGCTAAAAGTAAACCACGACCGCTGTAGTCAAAAATCTAACAAAACCAAATAGATTATAAATCTTGATTAAATAAGCTATGTCTGATGACTAATCTTTTTAAGATGTTCTTACTTTATCATTGCGTAATCCACCTCCAAAGTTATTGTATAAAACGCGCGAAAAAATCAAACTTTGGGACCTTATAACTTAGAAACCAAACACAATTTTACAATGCCAACGGTTGTTTAATCGAATGACAAGGATGACAGCACAATTTTGATTTTGGTCAAAATTCAGTTATCTTTGTGGAATGTGGGCAGTTCTTTCAGTTCAATCCATTTGCATTGGATGGTTTCGAATGCGACCTAACGGTCAGTCTGCTTTTCCCGCGCAATCTGCGAGCGCATGCCACCTCGTAACGCTCCGCCGCGCGTGTACCATGAACATTTTTCGATCCCTGCCATATTAAGAAGAAACAAGCACAAGCACGATCAGCTCTTTTCTGGGAAGTGAACTGGTGCCTATGGAGTTCTCCACATCGACGCAGCACTAGCCTTCGTCCCGTCGTGCAAGGGTCTGGTGACGTCCAGCTGGGAGCGCTAGATTCCTGAAGGTGCGGCTGGGGAGAGCTGGTGAGTCTGCCCACATCTATACAGTCCACTATTTCCGCTACAACGGTCATAAGACTTCTAGTTCAATCAAATAAAGCTATTTTGAGCAAAACTTGGAATCTCTGACAAGAAATATAGGCGTGATCTTCTTTCCCCATTTGTACGGGGAGTCGAGCGGGATGGGTCACCTTAAAGCTTCTACCTTAGATTTTCATTGAAGTCATGGATTGGGCATTGCTTACAATTTATTAAAATGAATCTATCTGTAATAAATATAAATCACCGCAAGATATTTCGGAGTCCTATTAAATTTTTAACCTCAAAACCCAATCGTGGTTACAACAATACGTATTTTATTGCATTACTTTATTTCTCAACAAAGGTTAACATAAAAATATTTATGTTTTTGAACCCCAAAAATCCCTTAACAGGCATTAAAATTAAAACTCTACACCTTAAACTTTTAGTGATAAGTCCGCCTTTGTATAGTTCCAATTTTTTTTATTTAGTCGTTCTTGGTGGATTTAGTCAAAAGTAGAACAATAGTATGAGACATTTTTCGATTAACTATTAATATCTTATCTGGTTCTGTCTAATAAAATGTTGCAACCAAATGTTGTGTAAGTAAACATTATTTTTATGATTAAATGAAATAAATGATTGTTAGAGTAGTTCATAAAAAAATGGTTGAATAAGGCTCGTACCTACTGATAAGAAGCAGGATGTCAAAAAGGTTCCCGTAGAGTACACAAATACATAACTCAGTCGTCAACTTAATCCAGTCAGTACATTTCAGCGAAACTTGTATACTAATGTATACACCAGTGAAGTGAGAATATGAGATGAGAAATCACACAACACGCACCTCGACACGTGGTACTTTTCCGGCTTCTTTCTCGAATATTTTTTCATAATTTTCCGAGCAGCTCAAATAGATCAAACCTCCCCAGGTTCAGACATAGAGAGCACCTACCGCTCGAGGCTCTCGCCACTCACTGGCGGCGGTGACAGCGCCGGCGAGCGAACGATATGCGCCAGCGCAACTGAGAAGGGAAGGACGGCAGTGAGAACTGCATTTCATTTGAATGGGGGCGACGTAGCCACTTTTACATTTTTTATGTGACTGGATATGCATGGCTAATACCGCACCTACTGTCACGATACTAGCCCAACACATCGCACGGGAACTGGTGCCATGCCAGGACCTTCCTTATAGTGCACATCTACATTGAACTGGATAGAAAACACGGCCAATTTTCGTTCCTTCAATGCGATGTAACCAGATGAACCCTACCACCTAGTAATTATAACGAAGAGGGTCTACAGTTGAATTTGAAGTCCAAACCACAAACGATGAATCCTTATTCGGTTGTTACGACATGCACGAAAAGAACTGCAGTGGGTCCAATTTACGTGCCGGAACCCACACAGCACACATACAATGGCGCTAGTGCCGGCCAGACAGTTCGCTTACGAACTCACTCACTTGTTCTCAAGTTTCATCGACATGTAAGAACTTCAAAAGACCATTTTTAGAGCAACGAACATTCAACTCTTTCGCATCCCGAATTCGTAAGCAAACTAACTACAGTCAGTGCTTTTCCACTAACTCGTGGCTGCGCTGCCGCCATACGAACGAGTTTCGATCGCTACTCCCGACTTTCCTTGCTCTCTGGGCGGCGCAGCGACGACGCGTCAGGACGAGAGGCCTACGCTGTTTGCCTACTCCGCCTGAATGTGCCTCACGAAGACTCGCTCAATATTTTCTTAGATTGTTCACATTTCTTGATGGTCGCATGAATCATTTTTAATAGGAGGCTTATAATGTATTGTGTTCCAGCCAAATTTCCCGCCTATTTATCTTACAATGCACTGTGATGGTTTATTTTTAAACGACTTCAAAAAAGGAGGAGGTTATTAATCAAAACGTCCTGACTCACGGTTGGTACTAGCATGATCTCATCTATACGAATATAATAAATCTGAAGAGTTTGTTTATATGTTTTTTTGTTTGAACGCGCTTATCTCTGGAACTATCAATCGGATTTAAAAAAATATTTTTGCATTTGGTATCTCAATTTTTAGGGAAGGCTACAGGCTATATAACATCACGCTACGACCTTGAGGAGCCGAGCAGAGAGAAAAAAGTCAGAAAGGATTCTAAGCATAAATGAAGCGCTAATCTCTGGAACTAGCAGTCGGATTTTGGAAATTGTTTTTGGTAGTCCCAAAATATACTGTAACTTTCAACGTTTAAGGATATTTCCACTCAGTTAGAGCAACCGATTTACTTAGTTGGCTCTATTTTAACGTTTCAAGACGGTTTTTATTATTGGAATTTGAGTTAGATTCACTGATAATAAGTTTCAGTGTACTTTCCCAAATAACGCTTGCATGTTTTAATTTACACTGAGCTTTTCAATAGTTGTTGATTATTATTTATTCGTCATCCATACGAAGTACACACTGCACTCGGATTGGTCATATTTCATTAGCTAGTTCAACACTCACGGCTAAAAAGAAATACATCGCTTTTTTTTTTCATTTCACTAAGTCTAAGTTTAGAAATATGTTTGCCAGTGCTTACAGAAGTTCGAGTTATTAGTATCAATCTGTGTAAATAAATAATTTTAATTTCTTGTAATATTAATAGTAAACATTTACCATTGATGATAGGAATAAAACCTAGGTAAACGCACTAAATCGATATGCATTGACGAAACTCAACAATATATGCCCATGCAACAGTTCATGGCAAGTATAAGTTTATTTTGTCCGCCATCTAACAAGTTACCAATTGGAGCAGGCCAGTCTCTTCAAACAGAACCCGTTCACGAGCATCACGCTGGGTCCAGCCATCGCCTCTCTGAACCATATTTTAGGGGAAAAGGTGTACAGGGAAGCAAGGACTTTGAAGCGATGCCACATCGCGCATCGTAGCACCCAAATAATTTCCCTTGACTTTACTTTGACTTTACTTTGACTTACAAACATATCAAGTACAACGTTCTTGAAAGTCGATCAGATTTATGAACAAAAGGCTAATCTGTAGAGGCTGCAATCCCCGCGGCTCCGTAGGCAGCTCGCTAGGGGTAAGTTAGTTAGATTCTTGAATAAGTTTCTGAATTAAGAGAGCTGAAAGTTTTCTCATCTCGAGATTAAAGTGAAGTGTTTACCGTTTGGCGGCGAGCGTGTCGGTCTGCCAGACTCTAGTAGCCGCTTGCGGCAGTGAGCCGTTTTATCTCGTAGCTCAGGAGCGCGGGTACTTGCATTGCATGCCAGAGGTCATGGGTTAAGTCCCAGTCCCGTTTATGCACCACTGTCTTTCTCTTTCTGAGTTGGAAAGGTGCATTTCGTCACGTATACGAGTTGTTCGATCGTTTGGAATCCATGTGGTAGGATTAAACCGCCCGTGTCGTTACCTTTGCATAGGATGAAATATGTCTTCCATCAAAGTGTCAGCCTCAGTGGCCCAGTGGCGCGACACTTCGGCGATCGCTCTCCGAAGTTAAGCAACGCTGGGTCCGGTCTGGTCTTGGATGGGTGACCATTAGACCGTTGAGAGAGGCTGGCCGTGGTTCGGATTCCACGTTAAACTGTAGGTCCCCTTCCTTACTTACTAGGTGGTAGGGTTAATCCCGCCCGGGTTGGTACCATCGCATTGAATGAACGATGGTCGAAGCGGCAATGAAAATTGTCCGTGTTTTCCATCCAGTTCAATGTAGCCGAGCAATATAAGGAAGGTCCTGGCATGGCACCTAGTTCCCATGTGGTGTGTTGGGCTAATACCATGACAGAAGGTGTGGTATTAGCCATCATGTCCAGTCACATAAAAAAAAAATGTATTAAAGCCGTGCTCATAAAACGAAGGTCCTGGTATGGCACCAAATGATTGGGGGAATCGCAATCTGATTATGTCCTGACTGTGGGTGCGGTATTTAGTCCTTCTAGTCTAGTTAGTTAAAAATAAACAAAAAAAAAAATGAATTAAAATTTCACTAAGCTTTTCGCTTTAAAACAGTTTCGTAATCAACGAGAAAAATTGTAATTCTGACATTTTTTAAAGTTCTGTTATTTTTTTCATAATTAAAACTTTACATAGTAAACCATCTAGAACCCGACCTCGTCCAGTGTTGCTTCACCTCGATGATCGAACACGGATGATTAATACGCGAAATCAGCGCCATTTTGTAGACCGTAGTAGAAACAGTCGTAACCGGGAAATTCGTTAGCTGTCGTAATTGTCTCTATATCTTAGCGGTCAGATCATTGGACACGTAATCCAAAGGTCGCTGGTTCGAGTCCTACTCCAGACGAATGTTAAATTCCGGGAAGTCACGAGATTTTTGGGCACGATAAGGTAAATGGATGAATCTGGGTTCACAGGTTAGAGACCAATCCTCTGATGCTAAATATGTCGGTCTGTCTGCGCCAAGCCATTTATGTTACAGCCATTTAAGTTATCGTTACCATTTTTGTCGCGACCACCTAGTCTATGTATTAATTTCATTTCATTTTATTTTTATTTAAACTTTTTGGTAGTCAAACTACACCAAGTTACCAAATATTTTTCTGATTATTTTTAAAAAGTGTTTTCAATGCCTAGATGTCGTTGCATAAATTCAAAATATTGTAGATGCTACTTCCTAATATCCTTACTTAATCGAACTAGTTGTCAAACCAAGACTAAACGTAGTGTACACTAGGCCTAAATTTGAAGAAAGAACAGGCTTCTATTCTAAAATACCAGAAGAAATAGACAAAATATGTATGTAATGTTAATAGGGTACCAACAGAAAAACTGGCACTACACAGACAAAGAGAAAAATGTTTGCTGAGTTACATTTAGTACTCACCACACCCATTAATATTAAAGGCAGTCATTATAATTTGGAAATGTATGCAGATTGTGCATAGTAAGTTGTGTTTTGCTACAGTTTTGCTCAGTTATCATCCGTTTTAATTGTTGGTTGTTATTTTGCATAAAAATTCAAATTAGCTTATTCTCTGAGTGTCCATAAGATTTTTGGGTTTTTTCTGAAATATGCATTATCGTATTGAAATAGTGTGCGATAGAAAGAAAATCAGCTAAGTGCGGATTCGTTTTGTGCACCGACAATTTCGTCTGGACAACAAGGTTAATTATAATTATCGTGTTTTTTTTCTAAACTTCTTAAGACAACTCTTACAAATTTGTAGATTTTGGAGGTCAATCTTCCAAATTCTTTTGTGACTACTGACTTACTGAAATAAACAGCAACAAAAATTAGATCCATACTAAGCTTTAGGTAGTTTGAACGAGGCGATGTGTATAAACATATTATTTTTAGTTATGGAGTGTCATTATTATTTTTATTCTTAATCTTTTTAGTTGTCAATACAAATTGAACAATCACTATCATCACTACATAGTATAAAACAAAGTCGCTTTCTCTGTCCCTATATCCCTATGTATGCTTAAATCTTTAAAACTACGCAACGGATTTTGATGCGGGTTTTTTTTAATAGATAGAGTGATTGAAGAGGCAGGTTTATATGTAAAATAACATCCATTAAATAGTAGAGAAATACTGTTATTTTTTAGGTTTTCAATGTGATGTCGTAAAAAAATAATTTTTTTCCGCTTATATTGCAAACGCAGGCTGAACCCAACGAGATTTATCAGAATAATGTACTAAATATTGTACACATTGAAAAGGTCTACAGAAAACTCCGCGATGGTATATGTCTATCTCTTATGGATATCCCACAATATTTTTTTTTTTTGTCATTTACTTTTTAAGACAAATAATGGCTAATTTTCGAAGCGATTTTAACCAATACAGCATTAACCCTTATCCAATTAAATACCTTAAATCTATTGTTGACTTAAAATAGATCTATATGGCCTTTTACAGCATGTGATTTAAATCAATATTTTCGAAGATATTACAGATTTTAAAATTGCGGGACGTAGCGTTTGCGGCGGTACGGGGCAGCCGGCGGGAGCGTGCCTATAAATAGTGCGTCGGAGGCCGCGGTTCTCCCTATAGCACTTTGAATTTATAATTTCTCTAATATCTAATAATCATCTAATAATATTATCTAAGTTTTTTTATTTCAAATATTGCAATGTCAAACTCTACGTAAAAAGGGTTTATTTGTGTATCATTGTGTTAAAATAATATTTTTTTAAATGATATTATGTCCGTGCAAAGCCGGGACGGGCTCCTAGTATTAATATATTTACTCACCGACTAGTCCACTATCACTAAGGGTGTGAGACAGGGGTGTGTGATATCACTTTGATTCTTCAACACATTTGTTTCCAGATGTCTAAGATGAAAGACAGCGATTAGATCATTTGATAATTGAGGTGAAACAACGCTGGGTGTGACTTCAGGTGCCCGTACACGAGCAATTTTTGAGGCAATTAATTGCTGGACAATTTTTGCAAAATAGTGGAGCATTAGATAGAAAGAGCAATATAGAGCAATCCCCGTTTTTTTCGGCACTTAACCCATTCTCCATTCTTTTCGCGTCGCCGCCGGTAAGTGTATCGAATTGCTACGTATCCATGCACTTGCTCGCCACGTGCGTATAATTATTCCACGTTCTATACTTGCCGGAGATTGCTGGACGTTGTCGTCTACAGAGATTGAGCAACTTGAGTTGCCCGTGTCCGGGTGCCTTTCGGGTCTCCACCTGGACGTTTTCGGTCGTCAAGCGGAAAGGCGACTCCCTTTGCATATAACCTCATGGTTGGAAAATGTCATGGAGCGCTGTACATATAATAAACAGCGCTTCGGTCTTTGATGAACAAAACATGGCTGACTGTAATATTTAGGACGGAAATAAAAAAGATGGAACCCGACGACGTCGATATGTATTTCTGAGTTCCCGCCCGGCGCGGTCGTGACGCCGGTAATGTGTAGCGCCAACAGACGCCGCGGTGTGGCGCGCGCGTCACGACTCGCAGCCATTAGCGTCTACACAACAGTTTTTGTCTACCCGCTCATTTACATTATTTTCCGTGTGAAAAATATTCGGGAAATACAAATTCAAGGTCACTGCGCAAGGCGGTATTGAGCTCTAGGTTTAGGGCTTTCACACTTCACAAACTCTTGTGAAATCTCGGGCGTCTGTCTCCACGGCTAAAAACGTGAGAACCACTTACCCAATTTCAATGCAGTTTGTATTTTTTAGATTTAGCCTGATTCTACCTTTCTATTACAGTCTTACCATCATGAAAAATTACGCTATTCGGCGAAAACTCGGACTATTTTTCGTCGGACTTTAAGGCGAACGAAGCCGTGGGCGTCCGGGGATATATTATAACAATCGAGTTACATATGTAAGTGGGCAAGGGTTAACGTTCAGAATCTCTGGACAACAAATGTGCTATGCGTCTCATGTAAGAACATGTTAATTAAATAAATAAATCTGTTATAATAAATGCTTTATAATTGCAGTGTATACAGCATTTCACGGTATGCACATTTTCTTATAATTTTACCCGGGCAATGGGCAATTCAGCTACATGCTATTTGACCCAACTGAGAATGATGAATGTATGCCCAAACCTATTATTTCTTCTTCGTCCGTCTCGAATCGATGGAAGGCGAAAAAAAAGAAACCAGGCAAGTAGGAGTCGAGGGAATTAAGACCTTGATTTTTGCGAAATTTCACGATTGATTCATCATTGGAAGGTCAACGGTTTTTCCTAAAATTTAAAAATGCAATTGTAGATTTTATCAAAATCGGCCTCATGACCCGTTTGCGCGTTTTTCGCTATTTCTAATAGTATTGCTTTTGTCCCTGAAAGCCACTTGAAAAATTCACACTGTATAGTGATACTGGCTGAGGCACCCTGCTCCGCTCGGATCAATGTCGTTTTGTACCGATGTCCGGCTGAATTATTTCCTGGATATTAATGCGTTTCTCAAACAAACGTTCATCCCTTATATCATCCCTTTAAATTTAATTTTCACCACAGAAGGCAGCTTAAATCCTTTCCCGAGTTTCGGACTATCTATAAACCGAAATTCATCACAATTGATTTTCGGTTTAGGCGTAAAAACGCAGCAGACAGACAGACTTACTTTCGCATATGTAATATTAATATGGATATGGATTAGAGATCCCATCGGTAACATAAACCAATGACTACATAATAACATAGAAATATATTTAAGTCACTGACCTTCGCTTTTTGAGCTTTCAGACGATTAAACGAATTATCTTCAGGAGTTGTACGTTTGCGTAATTGTCACTGCATTCGTTTCACATAGTCGAGTTGTTCAGGAGGCGAGGGCGGAAGCGGCGCAGGCCCACCGATTCCTTCAGCGACTGACAATTCGGAGGAAACGATCAAATTTGCGGTCGGCGGTGCTAATCAAACGTGTCTCTAGCAGTTAATCTGACTCGCACGCCCGTGGAAACGCTGGGAGGTCTAAACTCAGCGCGTATGACGCGCAGACACACAGACGAAACTGTGTAAAATTGGTTATGGTTCTGTTGTTGGATTAAGCGCGTGATAACACCTGAGGGAAGGCACATTTTATTGTTTTTAAACATAACTACTGATATTATACTATTTTGAAATTTTAAAAAGAAGAAAGATGCATTGATGGTTAAGATATATTTGAAATCTATACATGTAAATATCTGACGCTCACATTTTGTTTTCAAACTTTTTTTATGAAAGTTCATGAATAATTGTCTAATTTGAGAATAAAAATCACAAGTCTGCCGATTTGCAATCAATATCAGTACAAGATAATCAGCACTTTAGTAATAAAGGTCTTTTAAGTGTCGATTAAATTATAAAACCAGGCTTACAGTTTTATCTTTAAATTATGGCATGACCATCAATCTAAATATATTTTTTTTTATTATGGAAATTCGTTGTGGGTATTTATTATAGCATATATTATTTCTTAAATGTTGCTTAGTTGACTTGATTGAATGAGTAATTGATTCTGTATGAAAGCATTTTCCAAGGCATTTTTTATTAACTTGACATTAGCTCAATACACCGTCTTTTCCGAAAGAGTTTGGTGCAATGCCAGGACCTTCCCTATATGATTATAGCTACCCTTTATAACCAGCTGAAATATTTGTATTTATTAAATGCAGTTTATAAGGAGAAAAAGATACGATCGTGGTCTAAATACTTAGTAAAGTTTTTGAACCAATATATTTATTCAATACAGATCGACAAGCACGAACAAAACTGTTAATTTAAATTACTAAAATAAAAATAAAAGAACCTTAAATGGGACTCGTTGTTTTGACACCATTAGCACATTGTAATAATTGGTCGAACGAAACATAAAAACGGTGATTTTTCATTTGGAACTTCAGAACTGTCATTAGCCGAGGAAATAGCCTCCGTCGACGTCCGAACAGATTTGCATTATTTTCTTTTGTTTTGGAGCCGCAGCCTCGCCTCCGCTGTACGGAGCTAAGCACTTATAAATCTGTATTGACTCACCCTTGCTTTTATTTTTCTTTATGTTAGACCGGTTTTCACCAAGTGCTGATTTATATTATTTGACACTTAGGGCCTTTTTATACTTTACTTTTTATACTGCTGATTAGCTTAATTGCCACACATTAAGGGCAGCTTAGCAGCTTGCAATCAATACCATTACAATGTAATCAGCACTCTAGTAATAAGGGCCCTTTAAGTGTAATTGTTCATTACTGAAGTGCTGATTATTTTGCACTGGTATGTATTGCAAGCAAGCAAGCAATTGAAATGCTATTAATAAGTGGCGATTAAGCTTATCAACCGTGGGTGAAAAAGGCCCTTAGAATTTTACACACAGAGTTAACAGACGGATGAGACCAACATTGTTTCATACAAAATGTACTGAAATTTCTCATTTTACTCATAAAAAAATATAAATTGCCTTCTCTATTACCAGAGAAAAATATATTCGGACGGATTATTACTCGCGGTCACCTCTAAATCCATAAATGCACTATGACTTCAACACATGCTTTCTTTATTTGGGCGGCTCGTAGCCTAGTGCCGCGAGGACTTGCTTTGCATACCAGAGGTCTGGGTTCAAATTCCCGCCCTGTTCATGTACCAGTTGCTTTCTCTTTCTGTGTTAGATAAGTGCATTTCGTCACGAATGCGAGCTGCTCCATATTTCGAAATTCATGTAAAACTGTAGGTACCATCGCATTAAATTAAAAAATGCTCGAAGTGGCAATGAAAAGTTGACCGTGTTTTCCATCCAGTTCGATGTGGCCGTGCTCATAAATGGAAGGTCCTGGCATGATGCGTTCGGTAATGCGGTGTATTGGGATAAAATTGTTACTGTGGTATTACCCATTCATGTCCAGTTACATAAAAAAAAGGAAAAATCTTTAAATATTAAATCGCATGTCACATATAATGAGCCGTGACACTGTGTACCTAGCGATATAGCGATTCAAAAAGTCGGCTCATCTGGTGGATGTGAGCCATTTCGTTCTAACTCGCGGCAGTGACGCCTAACCTAATTTATCAATCCCATTCTATCTTCGTTTAGAATTTTTTTAAAGAAAAGTAAATAAAAAAAAATTGTAAGCCCTTGTTTTCCAAGAGATTTTGTTCTCTTAGGGTTTCGTTCTTCAAAAGGAAAAATTAACCCTTATAGGCTCACTTCATTGTCCACATGTCTGTCTCTCCAGACCTTATTATAGGCGTTAACTTGAAATTAATATTAAATTATAAGGCCGTTGAAAAAAATCAAGCTTATCCTCGTAAGTCGACGCATATTCATCAAGTTTTATTTCCTCGCATATCAATCAAAACCTAGAGGTACAAGCGGAGTCAGCATAACCGCCACACATTTGACTTTAACCCACATACGGTTTCCTTGCAAATGCCAATGTGGTTGAGGCACAGAATAAATAATAGTGTTAGGTTGATGCGCTCTATACTTTCTGTTGATCTTTCTGAGCGCTTTTGGTGACCGGTTTGTCAACACCGGTTATACCAAATAAACTGAAATTTAAGAATTATATAAGAAAACAATTTCTGGCTAATAGAAACGTCCACATCGACCTGTAAACATCCATATTTTAGGCATCTCAATAAACCATACACAAACACATTCACACCCTACCTTACACAGAAACACAACTTGTTTAGTATAGCGCTTTCTGAATTGTAAAACTGGAGAGATTTAAGTTAGATTTTCAAGTTTCACTGTATAAGCTGTTGATTTTCCTAGAAAAGATGCTTCTTGCGAAATTTGATTTTTTAAATTTTTTATGTGACTGGACATGGATAATACCACACTTTCTGTCATGGTGTTAGCCCAACCCACCACATGGGAACTAGGTGCCATGCCAGGACCTTCCTTATATTGCACGGCTACATTGAACTGGACGGAAAATACGGACAATTATCATTGCCGCTTCGACCTTCGTTCATCCAATGCGATGGTACCAACCCGGGCGGGATTAACCCTCCCACTGTAAGGAAGGGGACCTACAGTTTAACGTGGAATCCGAACCACGGCCAGCCTCTCTCAACGGTCGAATGGTCACCCATCCAAGACCAGACCGGACCCAGCGTTGCTTAACTTCGGAGAGCGATCGCCGAAGTGTCGCGCCACTGGGCCATTGAGGCTGACAACTCTTAGATTAGGATTTCTTCACCTTTTTGTAAACATGGACCTTTTGCGGGATTTCAGAATTATTGCGGACACTTTCGAACTCACTTGAAGGGAAAGAAAACAAGGCATTTTGAAATAAAAAAAACTTTAAATTTATTACCACAAGACAAGTACAGATACGTAATTTCTTAATCGTATTTATTGTCATCGTTTCAAACACGGACCCGCAGCACTCATGCAGCGGACCCCCATCAGCGATGCCACAGACTCTCTAGGGGCCAATGTATCCCAGATTAAGAAACCCTGACCTAAAGTAATGAAATTTTGCAAGAAGCAAGGTCTCACAACACATTTTTTGTATTACAAACCGGTATGGGTGGCTCAGCGAGGCACCATACCACAGGATTTGCGGAATATCGCTGAGCTAACGAGCTCGTTCAAATTACGCTTGAAGACTCCCAGGTTATAGGTATGAGGAAAGGCAGACAGTTCCATATCCTGGCGGTGCTGCAGAGAAATGAGTTTGAGAAACGGTTCGTTCTCAAAAGCCTAATGTCAACCACAAGGGGGTGCTCTGATTGCGGCGGGAGCTCCGGATATAGGTAGGATGGGGAGGAAAACTCCTGCCGGTGTTGCGACCATTACCTTCGCCTCCTCGAGCAGTATGAGGCGCGTGTCGAGCGCGTGGAGAGCCTCGGGCACGGCGCAGTCTGCGCGCGCGCAGCACCACTGCAGGAGGACGGGTGACGTCACGCCCCGCGGCAGCGGCGCGCTCTGCGCTACCGCGCCCGCCGCGCCCTCCGCGCACCCCTCGCGGGGCACCTTGCAGCAGACCGTCATCTTCGGGCTTACACTAAACGTCCATCTCGAATTATGTATACTCACTTCATGTGTAGTAACACTTGTTTTGTCACTTCATTCATTAGTATTATTCTGTGATAAAGTAATCGTTTTTTAGGGTTCCGTGCCCAAGTGGGGAAAACGGAACCCTATTACTAAGCCTCCGCTGTCCGTCCATCCATCCGTCCGTCCGTCCGTCCGTCCGTCCGTCTGTCACAGGGCTGTATCTCATGAACCGTAACAGTTAGGAAGCTGACATTTTCACAGATTATGTATTTATTTTGCCGCTATAACAACAAATAGATAAAATTATAAAATAATAAAAATTAAAGGGGGGCCCCATACAAAAAACGTGTTATTTTTGGGGTAAATCTCGTACAATGGTACGGAACCCTTCGTGTGCGAGTCCGACTCGCACTTGGCCGGTTTTTATTTACTTGAATATCCTACTTATAAACTTAGAAATTTTATCAAGAGGTTAGTTTCGAAAGTGCTTATGCAACCAAACACTTAATGATTTTTTTCCGTGTTTAATAATCGCGCGAACGCAGCAAGCTGCATGGGGCCTTTCCACATTTTTTTTATCGCGTTTAAGGGCCTGGTACTAGCCAAATCGCAAAGTTAGACGAGGCACCCCAAGTAAACTAACTAAGTCTGACGACTATAAGTGTCATCCTTACAATATATGATTCCTTGTCTAGGAATCGAATGATTTTCGTTAATGTATGTTTCCTTTTTCTATACAAAATACATTGCGGAAACGGTGTCCATTTCCGAACTTTTTTGACTAAATGTAGAAATCTAAAAGCAAATGGAATTTTTTGTTTATGCATATATGCTGTTTTTGCTTATATCTAGAAATCGAATGACTTTCAGATTTCTAATGAGAAAAATCAACTTTTTTTATTTTTATTATTATTTAAATAAATGATGGAATAAAAAAATATTAACAATCCATTATCAGTCTGGAGTTCTATTTGGATTTGCTGAAGCGTTTCACTACATATTATTACATTTGTTAAAAAGTGCATTTGTATGGCGCGAGTAGTTGGCTAGTCCTAGCGCCTTAATGGGCATAGCTGTACCATTACCATGGTAAATAACTCGCCAGGTTAATAGTGGATGAACAGGCAGAATAGTGATTAAATCTGATGTTTATTTGCATTTCGTGCCATGCCTACAAGTAGGTAGGTAGTAAATTCAGTTCACTTTATACGAATAACACGTCGTTTGACAGTTAGCATGGTACGAAATGCAACTAAACGTTAGATCTGCTTGTTTACCCGCTGTTCACCCGGCCAGTTAACTTATCATGGTAACCCCCCAGATCTGAACAGCCCCTGCACTATTTTATATGTGTTTCTTAAGATGCTGATTGAAGTGAAGGAATTGGGTGCCATGCCAGGACCTTCCTTTATGAGAACGGGCTATATTGGTCTGGAAGGAAAAACACGGACTTTATTGCCGCCTCAATCATCTTTTTATCCAATGGGATGGTACCAACATTGGCGGGTTAAGCCCTGCCACCTAGTAGATGAAGGGACCTAGAGTTTCACATGGATTCCGAACCATGGAACAACTCGCATTCGTAACGAAATGCACATATCCAACTCAGAAGAGAAAAAATGTGGTGCATCGAACCCTTGACTTCCTGCTTAGAACTGCTTTCTTCTTTCCTGCAACCCCTAATCAACAAACCGCAACTAGTTTCAAAGGGGACTGTTTCTATCATGACGCTAGTTGTGGTATGCAACTATGTCCAGTTCAATAAAGAAAACGTTATTAAATCACTAATGTAGAAGTATTTTAAAGTTTAAATTTTCAGTTAATTTCCACTGGGACATTATACGCGCAAAAAGGAAAGGTTTTGCGGGAAATTCGGGCAGTAGTCTCGTATAGAATCTCGAGCGTGACCGACTCGCTTCACAGGTTCGCTGCTACTGCTCATAGTAAAGCGGCGAACGGTTATCTCACAGTTTTGTGGTTTTAGTTCAATTCCCTTTGGATACCTAATCATATAAGAGGAAAACATGTGAACATACAGTTCAGTTGTTTTTTTTTATTTATTTATTTATTAGGAGAAATCACAGAGACAGGTCAATACAACAATTGCAAAAAAAAAAACACACAAAAAAAAACACTAAACTTGCCTCCACTACGAATTCTCACTGAAACACATTGGAATATTAACAAAGTATAGGCGTTAAACACAAAACGTAAATAATAAGCCATAGAACATGAAAAGAAAAGAAAGTAAGGTTACAAAAAAGGACAAAATATATAACACAGAAAACAACCAGCATTTTCAATACAAATGAATAATAGCTACTTACAATATTTTCATGATAACACTAACAATCTAACAAATTGCGAATCGTTTTATTAAATTTAAAACGGGATAGAAGGTACATATCAACATCAGAAAGTTTCTTATTATAGGTATCGCACATTCTACGAATCGGTGCTCGGACACCTGCTTTCGATTTTCGTATTTTTTATGTGGAATAGAGAAGTTTGGCGGGTTGTCCTACTAGGTATGTGAAAATCGACTAGTTTAAGAAGGTCAGGGCAATTGTAAACACTGGTACATATATTACGCAATACAGTCGCATCGATTAACGTCCGTCGATTGATCAGAGAAGGTAATTTATATATGGTTAAAAGATTACAGTAAGAGTCGTTGCAAGAATGAAAACGGTAATGGACGGCACGGAGAAATTTCTTTTGGATTAATTCTATTTTATCTGTGTAAATAGCGTAATAGGGGTTCCAGACTACTGACACGTATTCAAGCTGAGAACGTACCAACGCTTGGTAAAGTATCATGTACGTATGTAGGTTTTTGAATTTTTTCGTAGATCGTAAAACGAAACCAAGCATCTGATAAGCTTTTTTTGTTATATGGTCAACGTGCAAGTTGAAATGAAGTTTTTCGTCAAAAATAATCCCTAGGTCACGAATATTCTTAACCTTCTCCAAAATGTGGCCACCAATGCTGTAGTCAAAGGAATGTTGACCGCGATTTTTAGTTATGGAAATATGTTTACATTTCTCATAGCTTAAGAGCATTTTATTTTGACTACAATATGAAGTAAACCGGTCAAGGTCTTCTTGTACAAGTACACAATCACTCTGGGATCGTATGATTTTGTAAATTTTCAGGTCATCAGCAAAAAGGAGAATTTGACAATGCTTAAAGCACTTAAGGATATCATTAATAAATATTATAAATAATAATGGCCCCAATATGGACCCCTGTGGTACACCTGAAGTGATTGTTACATCTTTAGAAGCATAACCATTTACGACCACAGATTGGATACGATTTTTAAGGTAAGATGCAAACCATCTGAGTAAGTTTCCTTTGATGCCGTTAAAGGACAATTTTTTGAGAAGTAAGATGTGGTCTACTTTATCGAATGCTTTCCGAAAATCAGTATAGATTGCATCAATTTGCAATCTTTTGTCCATATTATCAAATAAATAGTTGGAGAATAGTAATAAATTCGTTACTGTAGATTTATTTTTCACAAAACCGTGTTGTTCCTGTATAAGGTTATTCTCGATAGCTGGGTACACCTTATCATGCACTAGTTTCTCGAAAGTCTTAGGAATGCAAGAGAGAATTGAGATGGGCCGATAGTTTTCTACTTTATTTTTAGAACCGCTCTTATGTATCGGTGTTATGTATGCATGTTTCCAGCGTTCTGGAAACAAACCTTCAAAGATGCAAATGTTAAAAATTATCGACAAAGGCTTAGAAAGTACTTGGCACGTGTTTTTTAGAAAAATTGGTGATATTTTATCAGGACCGGGACCTTTATTTACATCCAAGTTTTTTAATACCAAGTAAACTGATTCTTCGTCAAAACTGAAGTCTGTGATGTGAGGGGAAGCAGGGTCATTAAGTGCTTCGAATGAGTAAGTATCATCAGCATTATTTCCTGTGGATGTTTCGAAGGCTGATTCAAAATTAGACGAAAACATATTGCAGATCTCACTGGGAGAATCGGAAGATTGGTCCTTATAGGTCATAGTAGATGGATATCCTGAATTGTTTTTTCTTAATGATGCCAAATACTTCCAAAAATGTTTTATATTATCGCATGTAGCGTTTTCAACTTTTTCAGTATAGTTATTGTCACATTGTATTAGTAACTTTTTAACTCTTCTCCTGAGAAATGAGAATTGCCTGTAGTTCGCAATACCACCATACGATTTCCACTTAGACCAGGCCTTATCTTTGTTGCGGAAGGCTCTAATTAAAGCGGGAGTGAACCATATCGGAAAATGTTTTGATCTATGATTGTCAAGAGGTATTTTGGAGTCAATAATTTTGTAAATGATATCGTAAAATTTGGACACGGCTGTTTCAGCATCGAGATATTTTAGTTCAAATTCCCATTCGACTAAACAATTTCGACAAACTTCGTCATAATTAGCTTTATTAAAATTATATTTTGGTAAATCTGCCTTTTCCATCATTTCTTTGTATGAAACTTGCAGAGATAATTCGAGTGCTGGGTGTATTTCGGTGTCCAGGCTGCAAAGTATCAAGTCTAAGAGCCTGTCGTTAGTATTTCTCTCACCGTTGTACTGATGAAGGTCCAAGAATGACATTGAATTAATGAGAAGTTTTGAAGTATCGGTACTTGTGTTATTAGGAGTGAGCCACAGTGAATCACTCGCACGGGTCCAAGTTATGTCGTTGATGTTAAAATCACCTGCAACACAAAATTTGGTATCCGGTAATTTGATGGCTATATCTTGTATATTGGTTAGGTGAATCTCATATACCCATAATGGGGAGCTGGGTGGTATGTAGATCGCGCAAAAAGCCAGAAGTGTATTATCCAATGACACATTTACAATAACTTCTTCATGAATACGCACCTCCCAGTCAGTGCGGCGGGACGAAGCTATAGTTTTGAAGATGGCTATAAGTACACCACCGCCACGTTTTTTGTCGGTACGATAACTCAAGTCACGATCGCGCCGATATACCGTGTATCGATCGTCGATAAATTCTGAGTCGCTAATACTTGGTACGAGCCACGTTTCTGTTAGTATTATTACATCATAGTTGGAACTTAGTATATTTATTCGCATTTCGTTAAGTTTACCTCTTAATCCATTACAGTTTTGATAATAAACGGTTAGTTTTTTCCTATGCTCCATTGGGAAGTAGATAGGTATACATATTACCGAGTAATGATTCTCGATGGATTAAACTAAGAATGAACATTAATCTCTTAAGGTAGTAATTACTATGAAGTACATGCGTGTTAAAATAACAGCTGTTTCTAAGATGAATTATAAATGAAATAAAATTTAAAAAAAATTGAAAAAATATCAAAAGTAAAATATGTTTATGCATCAAGTAGACTATGGCGACTAATGTGTAAAAAAATAGGTTAAGTAACATTTTAATAATATGTAAACAGTATACTAGATTATTATGTAGTTTTAGCGGATTAGTAATATTTACTATACAGTAGCAAAGAAGGTACACATACAAAAAGGTGTGAATAAGTAATGCCAATTTTGAGCTTAGTTGCAGATGTGAAAAGATAAACATGAATCCCGCCCGTCACAGTTAGAGCTGATCTTCTTCGCAACGAACAGCAATCACACGCCCCTGGTCGTCCTTACGCACCAGGATTTTTCACCCAAACATATTTGTAATTAGTGCGGGCCGCTTCACGTGTCTTGGCGTAAAGGATTTTGTTGCGAAGCGTGAGATGTTCGTTCATGTAAATCTTATTATGTGGCACGCCGAGCCCGAGCTGCTCAGTAGTAAGGCCGCGGCGCGCGCGCGCCGCTGCTATGACGTCGTCGCGCAGGCGCCGAGTCGCCAGCTGCACTATGATATTGCGCGGGCGGCCGGGCGGCGAGGCACGGCCGGGCGCGACGCGGTGAACCGCCACCACGCAGCTAGCGGGGAGAGGCACGTTGATGAGGGATCCCATATGTTCTACCAACGACAGTAAATTCTCTCCCTTTTTCTCAGGAACATTGTGGATGTCTACATTGCACATGCGGCTCCGCTGGTCTGTGTCGTCCTGCTGTCGCCGCAGGACCTCCACCTCCTTCCGTAGGCTCGCGTTCTCTGCAGATACCGCGCTGCACCGCTCCTCCACCTCGGCCAGTCGCGCGTCCCATGACGCGATAGTCCCGGTGATAGCATCCAGCTTCTCCTGCAAAACGCCGGTGCTTATCCGGGTCTCCTCCCGCAGCGCTTCGAACTTGGACTCGATAGGAAATTTTCCGATCGATTTTTAAGGAAGGTTCCTCATCTAGTTCCTATGTGATGTGCTATGCTAATATCGTGACGGTTGGATTGATATTAGCTATCCATCTTCAGTGACATAGAAAAAGAGATAAGTATAATTTAAGTAATCACATAATGCTTAGCTGTAAATAACCATTTACAAAACCGGCCAAGTGCGAGTCGGACTTACACACGAAGAGTTCCGTGCCATCGTACGTAATTTAACACCAAAAAATCACGTATCACCTTTTATTTTCATTATTTTTTTTTTACCTATTTGTTGTTATAGCAGCAAAATAAATACACACTCTGTAAACATTTCAGCCACCTGCCATTATGGTTCATGAGATAAAGCCCTGTGACAGATGGACGAACGGACGGATAGACGGACGGACAGCGCACGGATGGATGGACGGACGGTGGAGGCTTAGTAATAGGGTTCCGTTGACACCCATTGGATACGGAACCCTAAAATAGATTGAATGGTACATTCAAGGTAAGCTAATGAATAAGAGCTTAATTATTTTATTTTATTTATTTTAGTGAAGAAAGAATGACGACATTGATTTACAGAGCAGAAATGAACGGAATTTTCGTGATCAGCAGGCCTATTCATGGAATTTCGTAATCAGTAATCAGAAATCCTGAGTCTCGAAAACAGCTTTTATAGCGGTTTTCAAAGCGATCTTCCGGACTAAAAGATTCCGGAGCATAGTATTTCAATTAATCAAGGTTTTCCATCTAAAAAATCGCTTTAAACACCACTATAAAAGCTGTTTTCTAGATACAGGATTCCTGATTTCTGATTTCGGAATTCCAGAGCTAGGGGGGGGCGGGGGTCACTTTGTGTCCCACGCAAACGAGAGCAGCGGCCGAGGCTTCAAAAGTCACCTCGAATGACCGGTCGCTTGTATAAAAAACCGCGTCGGCGGCGAGACGACCTCGACGCGTCCAGTTTAAAGTATACAGGGTGTCGTAACGTCCAGTACATCAAATTCGCCAGCGTAATCCTCATGTTTTTCCGGGGCAAAAAAGTAAAAAAAAAACTCTAAAGTACCGCAGTATCTGTAGTGTAGTTTTAAAATTTATGTTTTTGTCTAGTGTAATATGATTAGGAATTTCTGGTTTAGCTAAGGAAGGTCTTGGCATGGAACCGTGGCGTATCAGGCTAATGGCATGACAGCAGGTGTGATATTAGCCATCCATGTCCACGTACACACAACGCTCCCACGTTCTTACAGACCATTAGATTCTTTTTACACTGAATTATTGAATTAATTTGTATGGAAAGTCTAACTTTTTATTTAAAGGATATTCAGCAAAAAGTTTTTAAACATTTTTGTTTGTTTCAATCCCAATAATCATTTCCCAAATTTAATGTACTGCCCGTTACGACCACCTGTATGTTTAATATTATGAGCGCGTGCTGCGATATGCATTCAGAGAGGCGCTTCATCGATACAAAGGCCTCGTGTAGCGCGACCGGTGACAATCGTTTCGCTGGAGGCGCACCAATCGGCCGTGATAATCGGTTTAATTGTTTTTTTTTTTATAAAATCGCTCTTCGACCGCTGTCGTCGTGGCCCCTTTGGACGCAGACTGGACTAAATGAGCAAACGTGTAACGGTGTCGTTGCGTCTTTAACCAACTGCCCGAATGAGTCTGCCTCCGCCGCTGCCGCCGCCACCGCCGTCGCACCGCTTCCACTCACCACCCAAGCGAAGGAAAATGGAGCGGCTACATGGTCGAGAGGAGACGACGGTGGTGGGGTCACCGGCAGAGTCCTTGGACACTGGAAGTCGTTACCACCATCACCTCCGCCACAACCACCCGGCCGTGGAAAACCGTCGCGCTGCTGTGATTACTTTGGCCCGTGGCGTTACATGTACACGCGAAACTCCTCCGTGGAGGAGGAGGAGAAGACGGAGGAGGTGTGGCGACTACAGAGGAGGTGGCGGAAATGAAGGAGAAGGAGCCGAGGCGGCGGCCTTGGCGACGTCCGAGCCGACGGCTAGACCTCGCGGCGGCCGAGGCGGAGGCAAAAGCCGTGATGGCGGCGGAGTAGTCGGCGGCACTGGATGCGGCGGGGGCGGCCTTGGCGTCCATGGCGGCGTCCGCGCCGACGGCGTCTTGGCTAGACTTTGACCTCGCGGCGGCCGAGGCGGAGGCAAAAGCCGTGATGGCGGCGGAGTAGTCGGCGGCACTGGATGCGGCGGGGGCGGCCTTGGCGTCCATGGCGGCGTCCGCGCCGACGGCGTCTTGGCTAGACTTTGACCTCGCGGCGGCCGAGGCGGAGGCAAAAGCCGTGATGGCGGCGGAGGAGTCGGCGGCACTGGATGCGGCGGGGGCGGCCTTGGTGGCCATGGCGGCGTCCGCGCCGACGGCGTCTTGGCTAGACTTTGACCTCGCGGCGGCCGAGGCGGAGGCAAAAGCCGTGATGGCGGCGGAGGAGTCGGCGGCACTGGATGCGGCGGGGGCGGCCTTGGCGTCCATGGCGGCGTCCGCGCCGACGGCGTCTTGGCTAGACTTTGACCTCGCGGCGGCCGAGGCGGAGGCAAAAGCCGTGATGGCGGCGGAGGAGTCGGCGGCACTGGATGCGGCGGGGGCGGCCTTGGCGTCCATGGCGGCGTCCGCGCCGACGGCGTCTTGGCTAGACTTTGACCTCGCGGCGGCCGAGGCGGAGGCAAAAGCCGTGATGGCGGCGGAGGAGTCGGCGGCACTGGATGCGGCGGGGGCGGCCTTGGCGTCCATGGCGGCGTCCGCGCCGACGGCGTCTTGGCTAGACTTTGACCTCGCGGCGGCCGAGGCGGAGGCAAAAGCCGTGATGGCGGCGGAGGAGTCGGCGGCACTGGATGCGGCGGGGGCGGCCTTGGCGTCCATGGCGGCGTCCGCGCCGACGGCGTCTTGGCTAGACTTTGACCTCGCGGCGGCCGAGGCGGAGGCAAAAGCCGTGATGGCGGCGGAGGAGTCGGCGGCACTGGATGCGGCGGGGGCGGCCTTGGTGGCCATGGCGGCGTCCGAGCCGACGGCGTCTTGGCTAGACTTTGAGCTCGCGGCGGCCGAGGCGGTGGCGGCAGAAGTGGATGGCATCAGAGGCATCGGCGGCCCTGGATGCGGCCGTGGTTGCGTCGGAGTCGACGGCGTCTTGACTCGTCTTTGACCTCGCGTTGGGCGTCGATTGGCCCCCGCCGCGACGATGAGGATTACACATTCACATTCGTATTAAACTTTTTTTACCATATGCTCTGTTTCTTTCTAAACTTTCCGGTCCCCCCCTCAACATTGCTTTCGGAATAAAACTGTAACTTTTACAGCGGCTTGTAGCTCAGTGTGGATTCGTGTTCCATGCCACGTATCATGGGTTCTTATTCCCGGCGTTCATGCACCACTTTATTTTACGTTTTTATTTGAATTATGAATACGATGGTTCGGAATCCATGTCAAACTTAAGGTCCCCCTCCCCTAGTATTGGATGAAAATATGGTCGAAATGGCAATGAAAAATTGTCCGTGTTTTCCATCGAGCTCGATGTTTATGATGCTCATAAAGGAAAGGTCCAGGCATGGCACCTTATTCGTGTGTGATTGAGGTGTACTGGGCTAATTTAATGGCGCAGCCACTATACATTTTTGTTGTTACCTATCTTTTGCTGATTGTTTTTATCTTCATATGTAGAACAAGACAGACTAACTTAAAATATGTTTAATTTAGGAAAACCTATTACTGGCCTTAGCTTAAGATAATATTATCTTCTATGAAAATGTAACTTGTAATCGCTGTTGGTTTTCTTAATAAATAAAATCAAATAAAAAAATCCATGTCCAGTTACAAAAAATCTATACTTTCAGTCCCCTAATAACGAAGTATTAAAGCATTTTAAATCAATCAATCAATCTATAACTGTTTGGGAACTGTAGTGAGTCCAAAAAAGAAGCGGTTGGCACTGAAACACCTTACATCCTAAGAAATACGCGATGAGAAATCATTTCACAGAATAACAGACGGATTCATGAAGAGCAATCATTTAAAATTAGTCAAATTAGGAGTCGCAAATGCCGCGGACACTGAAAATGGAAGGAAGAAAATAGAACACAAGGAAAATGAACTGAAAATGCGGAGAACAAACCTTGGGAATGGCGTAATTATAACAACATCAGCGAATTAATTACAATTTTCTACTCCTCGGTGGCGCGTATATATTTTTTAATGCTACGTTTTATGCTTTTGCTCAAGAAACTATTTCATTTAGCACGGCTCTGAGCATTGTGTCAAGTCGAGCAAACGTAATCTTGTCAGATGGATTTAATTAAATTGTAAGGGTCTTAAACTTAACTAAACCTGTCTTGTTGCATATTTTTAGGGTTCCGTACCGAAAGGGTAAAAACGGAACCCTATTACTAAGTCTCCGCTGTCCGTCCGTAAGTCCGTCCGTCCGTCCGTCCGTCCGTCCGTCCGTCCGTCCGTCCGTCCGTCCGTCCGTCCGTCCGTCCGTCTGTCACAGGGCTGTATCTCCTGAACCGTAATAGATAAGGTGGCTGAAATTTTCACAGAGTATATATTAATTTTGCCGCTATAACAACAAATAGGTAACATTAAAAAATAATAAAAAATAAAGAAAAAATATAGAAAAAACATTATTTTTTGTGTAAATCTTGTACGATAGTACGGAACCCTTCGTGTGCGAGTCCAACTCGCACTTGGCCGGTTTTTTTATCTACCATTAATTACCCACCAACTACTAACTACTAGGAAGCAAAATATTCCAATTAAAGGTATAGAAAAACGTTGTTTTACATGAACTATATGTATCTATAGGTCAAGGCATCCTAAATATATTCAAAACATATACAGTTGATCAAGGACAAATTGCGCAGGAGCTGGCATGGTCAAGTGAATAAACATAAAAGGTTATGTTTTTTTTATGCAACCTGACATGGATGACTAATACCACACAACTACCGTTATGATATTAGGCCAATACACCACATTCCCAAAGGAATTAGGTGCCATGCCAAGACCTTCCCACGGCTACATGGAACTGGACGGAAAACACGGACAATTTTTCATTGCCGCTTCGACCATCTTTTTATCCAATGCGATGGTACCAACCGGGCAGGCTTAAACCCTACCACCTATTTGCGGAAGGGGACCTACAGTTTTACATGGATTCCAAACCATGGAGCAGCTCGCATTCGTGACGAAATGCACATATCGAACTCAGAAAGGGAAAGAAAATGGTTCATGTCGGGGCGAGGAATTGAACCCAGTCCTCTGGTATGGTAGGCCAGTCCCCGCGCCACTAGGCTACGACGATTTGGACATGTGGAGCAAATAGGTGACCAAAGAATGGCAAACAGATTTACACTTTCATTTCATTTCATTTCATTTATTTAAACTTTTTGGTAGTCAAACTACACCAAGTTACGTCACAAAGATCCGCGGATTCGATCAACCCAGCAAAGAAGAACCCGCAAAGAACCATCGCGGCTTACGTAACATATTTTTCCGTCCATAATTATGAAATACATACTTAGATCTAAATGCTACTGACAAACAATTCCTTGGTAGAACAGATTAAGGCAATAAACAAAGAACAATAGATACTACAACCCTCAGTTTAAGTTCCTCACTGGAGATGTAAGTGGAATTGTCGCATCCTTTGCAGCCTAATAGCTCGTAGCATGACAAGATCCACCACATAATTAATAAAGTAAGTGGCGCTCATAATCTAAGATATGTGTTTCCGTAGAGTCTGCGAGGAAAGTATTGTGATCGTCCCGTATAGCGTTTATCATTGTTGCCTACTCTTCCCGGGAAGCGGCGATGCGATGGATGAGTCAAGATCCTAAACCTTTTACAGGCATTTATATCTTAATATTGTTTTTAAAACAATATTAAGCAGCAATTTTCATTTGCTTCCAAAGGCTTACATTAATAAAATCTGAATTTAAACAAAAAAACTAAGCTTGTTGAATAGTTACAAATTTATATTGAAGCATTTTAAGGGTCTATTCCACCAAGTACTGATTTCTTGTCATCTTGCAATCGATAACAGCACAAGATAATCAGCCCTTTAGTAATAAAGGCCCTTTAAGTGTTAATCATGAGAAATCAGCATTTGGTGAACATCAAGCTAAATCATATTCATAAAATCATCAGAAAAGTTTTTTATCTATTATTATTATTTTATTTTAATAAAAATATTTCTTAAAATAATTACAGACAGCTTACAGAAATGTGCCGGTTCCACGAAATGATACAAGGACGATTTGTTTGATTATTAAATGCTCACACAGCATCCTTTTTCACTCTCAATCACCTGCCTGTCGAGATTCAAAAGCAAACGGTGGGCGTTTATTTTCAACCTTTCGAAATATTTTCTTTTGACGGCTCCGTAAAATAAATTCAATTTAGTTGTCTACCTAAAGACGCGCCCGGCCCGTAATGATATTTCTCCGGTGTCTTCGGGTCTCGGCTCCCTTGTACAACAACATAACACGTACACCTGTACCTGTACCGGTAGGTACAGTACCTGAACCTGTACCTGTAGGTACAGTGCCCGTACAGGTGCGTCGGCGTAGGCTGTATTGAGTGGTTCGATAGAAGCAAATTGCATCAGTTCACTGCCGCTGTCGCCGACTCTGCTTCCTAAGTAAGTCAATCATGGAGTGTACGTGTATGCTGTTCCTTTCATTTCCTGTGTTCTGAGGTTGATACATTTAATATGAAACCAAATGTTGTGTTTATAATTTTAATGTGGGGAAACTCGTCACCTCACAGTGAGATATTATCCACCTTTTTTTTCTGCATTTGACTGATTGTTGATGCTTTTTTGGTTGCATCGTTATTTGATTAAACTGCTTCGCAGATAGCGTTGCCAGGTCTTAAAACGGCGAAACCGGACTGGCCAGGCAGTTTACCCGGAATTTTCGGTATCAAGGCCGGCCATCTTAAATCCAACGATTTTATCCCTTAATTCTAAAATTAAAACTTTTCATTCTTAACTATATATATATTTTTAAAATTCATATACATTTGTATTTTTTCTTTCTTTTTCTGTCTTTTCTGTCTGAGAAAAAAGCTTTGGACCAAGATGGAAAAACCTAACGAAAACCGGACGGACCGGACACTGGCTAATTTGACCGGACAAGCATGTAAAAAGCCTGACCCTGTCCGGCTTCATCCGGACGTCTGGCAACCCTATTCGCAGAAAGACATTCTTGAGTCCGTGTAGAAATCAGCAGGCCTATTCCTGGAATTCCGTAATCGGGAATTCTGAGTCTAGAAAACCGATTTTAAAACCGCTATAAAAGCTGTTTTAGAGACTCAGGATTCCTGATTGATTTAATACATCCGACATTAAGTTTAATTTATTACCAAGCTACCTGCTAAATTTAGTTCACTTGGCCTATCGTGAAGTCAACGCGGCTCTGTGATTTCAAAATTTGAAGAAATTACTCACTTTGTCCACTGGCCAAGCCACAATTTTTCACACCGACTGCGAATTAAACGAGAGAAATAGTCTTACGTCTCACATAACCTCACGGTTGTGAATCCCTAAAAGTTGTCAGATTTGCATCAATTTTTTGTAATAATTTAAGAAAGCTTGATTATATGTCCGTATTTTTTTATTTTTCAGGAAAAAACAATCTAAAATTACTTTTTCCAATGTTTATGAGTCAATGTTTTGCAATCTAAAAGGGAAATTGAAAAAATTCAAACATTCGGAGGTTTCGACAATTTATTTTATAATCGAAAATTTTAAAAACCTAACAAAAAATTAAGTACTAAACATTTATCGCTAGTAGTATGGGGTATTGACAGAGTAATGACACTATTAACAGTCAGCATGTTCCATTTCGTAAACCAAATGTCAAATTTAATCACTCACTTTGAGTTTCTTTATTTCCTGCAATAGATGCACACCCGCATTCGACTTTTTTCCTGTCTGATCGATTAGTTCTGGCGAAGAAGAGCCGACGAGAAACATTACCAGGTTTGTAATTTTTTTTCATTGATACTTACAAACTAGTTTGCAGTGGTTGATCGATTACCAATGCACACAATGAAAATTACGTATACATTGGTCACCGCTCACTTGCCTATTCATTCGGTGAGTTAATACGCCATCGTAACCCTCAGTTGGGAAACTGTACTCTTGGCAGTTAGGCATACCAATATAAATATCACATGGGAATGTATTGCTAGTATTAGTTAGCAAGTAACTATGTGACCTCATTTAGTTAGCAAGTAACTATGTGACCTCATTCCACAGAATATCACATGGGAATGTATTGCTAGTATTAGTTAGCAATTCTGTCACCTTATTCCAGAGCGCACGGTCCCGGAACCCGGTACCTGGTGGAAACGGAATCTTCACTGGAGGTTCTTGGCCATATGGCGTCTCAGCCTCCGCCTCCGCCGCCACCCCGCCTCCACCCCCGCCTCCACCTCCGTCTCCGCCGTCGCCGCCGCCGGAAACTGTAATTACCGCTTAATCTCGCGCTCCGAGCGTCCTGCTCGGAGGACCTCCAGCGCTAGAAGCTCGCAACCCTTTACATCTACATACATCCATCTACTTATTCAACGAAAATATTCATTAGCCTATAATATCATGTCTTCATACCATAACAGCGTCATTGAATCTGTGTTATTTGGAATGATGATCAAGCAGGATATGGCTATTTGGATATGGCGCCGTCTAAAAAACGGTCAACATTGA
Organism: Incurvaria masculella; assembly: GCA_946894095.1. Classification (NCBI taxonomy): domain Eukaryota; kingdom Metazoa; phylum Arthropoda; class Insecta; order Lepidoptera; family Incurvariidae; genus Incurvaria; species Incurvaria masculella. The sequence goes on along the minus strand of OX335650.1, from coordinate 938,529 downwards.
TTTTACATTGAGTACAAAAGTTTATTCTGAGCAATAATCGAATTTTGTGGCTGAAAATCCTTTGCATTTAGGGGTCGATATTTGGCATGATTCTACGATAATATAAAACATACATTTATTATACATTAATCCATACCATAGTCACATAAAAAGAAGTCACAGTTAGAGCAATGCTTGGGACCATTGAGCAATTAATTCCGCTATCAATCAGTGATGCTGACACCATACTTGAAATAAAAAAAAAATGTAGCTTCGAAACAAAATGATTGCCAGAGTGCGGTGCGAGCACCCGGCAGCCTCGCCTCTCCCCCGCGCCCGCCCGGATATGAACTTCCGTTATGAACAATTTGCCGAACGAAATTGGACGGTGACGAGGTGCGTTCCGCCGCCACCCCGACCCCGCGCGCCGCGCACCCCGCGCGCCGCACACTCCGCGCGCCGCGCACCCCGCGCGCCGCGCACCTCGCGCGCCGCGCACCCCGCGCGGCGCGCACCTCGCGCGCCGCACACCCCGCGCGCCGCACACTCCGCGCGCACGCATCACCGGAGGAAATCGATTCTTGGCCATCATTGCAAGGAAATGTGCTTGGTAATGCCATTTCGAACACTTGCTTGAGCGATTTAAATAAAGAAATAAAGGCAAGACTACGTTTATGAACCCAAATATAATTACTATTACGGGTCGGCAAAATGTTGAATAACAACATCACGTCTGATACACATCGTCTCTGCCACGTCTCTGGTCATAAACATTTTGATGGCGGTCAATTTGTGGGACTGATATCTGAGTGGTCAGTCTGAGTTCTCATCTAAATGGGCGTTTACGGCAAAGCGATCGACTGGCGTTTTCCGTAAAAACGTTAAACCTGTGCGTCAAACTCCATAGAAGTTTTTACTAGATATTATGTGGTTTAACTTCTTTAAGCTGTCAAAGTCAAACTCGGACTTCCGATTTGTATAAAACCGCGGAGTCGGTGTAAACGGCAACGTCGACGAATTAACGGTAACGTTGAATAAGCTGTCAAATCAAACTTGGGCTGAGATAAATAGTCGTAACAGAAACTAATGCTAACGCAAAGTAGTACTTTGTGACGTCAATTGGCGTTGCGTTGAGATTTCGTCCATACAAAATGTGCCAAAGTTTTTTTTTTTTTTTTTTTTATGTGACTGCACATGGATGGCTAATACCACAAGTTCTGTCATGGTATTAGCCCAACACACCACATGGGAACTAGGTGCCATGCCAGGACCTTCCTTATATTGCACGGCTACATTGAACTGGATGGAAAACACGGACAATTTTCATTGCCGCTTCGACCATCGTTCATCCAATGCGATGGTACCAACCCGGGCGGGATAAACCCTACCACCTAGTAAGTAAGGAAGGGGACCTACAGCTTAACGTGGAATCCGAACCACGGCCAGCCTCTCTCAACGGTCGAATGGTCACCCATCCAAGACCAGACCGGACCCAGCGTTGCTTAACTTCGGAGAGCGATCGCCGAAGTGTCGCGCCACTGGGCCACTGAGGCTGACAAAAACTACTTTCCGTTAGTCTTAGTTTTTGTTACGACTATTTATCTCAGCCTCGGACTCGCAAATGTTAGTTCGCTTAACGCCCACTGCGCGCGTTCTTCAATATCGCCATACATTTGAAAACACCAGTCGATCGGTTTGCCGTAAACGCCGATTTAGGTGACAACTGGGACTATAGCCTCTGACATGAACTTCCATACGACATGAATTGTTGGTTCTCGTAAATTCATACATTTAGTGTTTTACCTATGTTTGTCTGTAAGCTGTGGCAAAGTTTTAGGTCTATATTTTTAAGGCTTATTTTTGTATTTTCATATTAAATAAACCCAAAAATTTGTGAATCCAAATAAATACCTTAAAATATGATATGGTCAGTTGTCACAAATAACAGATTTTTTTTAACGAAAAAGCAACATTATTGCATTGTATAAAAGTTTTCATTATTTACATACAAATATATTCAATTGTAGTTATTATTATGTGTAAAATACATAGACTTAGCATGCGCAAAATATCTCTCCTCGTAAAGTTTATTTTCTGGTTTTTGTAAAGTATCAATTAATGTCATTTGCTTTTTACTCTTATATGCCAGGAGTACTTTTGTTCACTTTTTATCCATTAATAATTTTAAATCAATTTCTTTTGAAAAAGTGTTTGCGAGATAATATATTTTTTGGCATTCGTAACATTCAATCGATTTTAATCCATTATCTCATTAAACCGTCAATAGTTAAAGATTGCATGGCAAAAGTCTATTATATATCCTATGCATATATCTATACCAGAGGTTCCCAAACTTATTTTGTCTACCGCCCACTTTGAGAATCCATTATATTCCAGCTACCCCCCAAAATGTTTAGCATATTACCACATATTGTAAATGACAATGAAAATTATTACTTTAATAAAACAAAATGTGTATTGATATATCGTGACACATGAGTTTACTATTTTATCTTGTTTCTGAGTTCTTATGAGGGCAATTAAATTAAGCTTTGTTAATAATATATAGCAAAATAATCGATGTAATGTAGTAGGTAGGTTTTCATTTTAGTTCTAAATCACCACAAATCAGGCATCACTTCAACACCCCCACAGTCTCGTCCGAGCATGTCACGGCCTCTAGTGACCACACAGGGGCGTTATAGCCTACAAGGCGGCATTATAGCCTACAAAATAATGCTCTATAAAATACTTACTACAATAAGCCAGAAACATTTTTTTTAATTATGGCCAAAGTAACACTTGTGAGGAGTCTTACAGGGTCTCGCGCCCATAGCTCCTTAACACTGTCGAGCCACACACCAACTTGGCTGGCTCTCTGCAAAGGGGACAGCCGACGCGGCTCCGCTACCACCTAATGCGGGCCCACCACTTTTCCGGCGTGCTTGAGGTCAGCGGGCTGCGGCCGGAGGACAGCAGCGCTTCACCAGGCGCCGCGCGCAACGTGATCTGCGTGCCGGCGCCCAGCAGTCCGGCGGATGCGGGGCTCCCCGAGATGTGGGTGCCGTGGTAACCCACGTGTTTAGTGTCACCACCCACCGTTAGAAGCTTGACTCACGCCGTCTGGGGGGGGCGCCCCCACATTTAAAATTATAATAAATAAGAAATATGTACAAAACGTGTGAATAATTGATATATTTTAATAACGTGTACCTAGTCCATATGCTACAAGGTAACCGCCATGTGGCGTGCACGGAAAACCATCACCGTGCCAATTTGAAGTCTACGAACAAACAATTTCGCAGAAAGCGGTTCTTCCCTCGAACACTTGAGTCCCTCGGAAGGTTCTATCTTTGCAACTCGTAGGGTTCTGTTCTGTTTTAGATTAATCGCTTCACCTGTCATTCATGCACCTGTCGAAATTGTGACTGGTAATACCATTTGATACACAAGCATTGAAAAATAGGCCATTGAATATAGTTGAAATATAGTACAAACCGAAGCATTAAATCGTCTGTCCATTAAATATCAAGAGATATTTAACTAAGGGAACTACTTGAATTCTGACATGCTGGATATGAAAACAAATCTTCTTTAAAAATTTACTGAAAATAATTATATACTATACTATAAATATATACAAATATATACAATCCATGGACGGGCGATTTAGTGCATACTATATAGAATTAAGCTAGCGAAGGCGACGATGAAAGCGATTTAGTGATATACGATACGGAAACCGTACTACCCCTATACATCTGCGATATGAGACTTGCCCAATATCGATGACTCCTATCAGACACTGTAAGTCATGTGGCCACTAACGAGGCCAGTGATCAGGATTTGCATGACAGCAGGAGCCGCGTGACGGAGCGAGACGGCTCAATCACCCACTCGCAGCGGCGCACTCGGACTGTTGATGAATCGCCATTTTGGACGCGGCGTCTAATAGTGGCGGCGTCCACAACAACGGGCTAATGGCAGCCATTATTGGTGGACGCGAGATGTACAGTCAACCAAAGGTTTACTCAGTAGCTAGTAGACATCCTCAACTATGTTTGAATCTATATTTAACCCTATAATTGTTTCCAAAAGTCAAAGTATTTCATCTTATCATTCAACCGGATGTGTTTCCTTAACTCTTTGTTCAACTATATCTACTCTCTCTGTACGTACACTGAACAATATTGCAAATGATCCGGCAAGCCAATTTGAACCGTTTGGTTGTTTAGATGTTTCGTGTCACATGCTGTGCTTGTTAGCTTTAGCAGCAGTTGAGTTTCAGTTTCGATACTTAAAATTGTAGGTCCCCTTTACCTACTAGATTGTAGGATTATTATACTCACCTGAGTTGGGATCATCACATCAGATTAATAAAAATGGACCAACATGAAAAATAACGCAATGGTACCCAAGAAATGATGACATAAGCAAACCACTGAATAGAAAGGACGTAGAAGTGGCATGCTGTCGATATTGCGTCTCCGCCATATGGTTAAAGTGACCATACGGCAATTCATGATATATATTTTTTTCATGTTCATACGCATTGGCTATTATAATAATCTTAATACGGGAAATTAAGCAATGCTTAATTTCCCGTATCGAATCCAATATTGTCATGCTTAGCAGTCAGAGGAGCGCACTATCAAAACATCGCAAGATCCTAAAACCCCTAGACCAGGAAATTGTATTTAAGGTGGCCCAACCCGGCGGGCCTAACTCATTCGCGGGCACGGTACAAAACCGTGCTGACGCGCTCTGGGACCTTCTCTGCTTCAAAGAATAAGACAGGCTCCGTGATGAGGAAGATTCAACATGTCCACAAAAAAGACAATGTGCATAGTGTATGATTTTGTAAGATTTACGAAAATTTTAATTTCAAAACGACTTATAGCTACAAGTAAACCACGACCGCTGTAGTAAAAAATCGAACAAAAACTAAATAGATTATAAATCTTGATTAAATAAGCTATGTCTGATGACTAATGTTTTTAAGATGTTCTTTGCGTATCATCATTGCGTAATCTACCTCCAAAGTTATTGTATAAAACGCGCGAAAAATGCGAACTTTCGGACCTTATAACTTAAAAACCAAACACAATTTTACAATGCCAATGATCATCAGACATCTAGTTCGATCAAATAAAGCTATTTTGAGCAAAATTTTGGATCTCTGACAAGAAATATGGGCGTGATCTTCTTTCCCCTTTTGGTGGATTTAAGGTGGCCCATCCCGCTCATCTCCCCAGATGAGCGGGATGGGCCACCTTAAATCTGATTATTCTAATTCGTTCTAGGCTTTAGTGTGCTGGTAATACTATTAAACGAAGAACAAGTTACACATCGAAACTACGAACATAATCGATACCTATCTGTTTTGTCATCATACTTTTTGTGTCAAAGCATACAAACGGATCACGGCACGCAGGCACTTTTCCGAATTCTTAAGCAGTTAAAGCTGGCCTACTGTATCCCACAAACAACTGAATACGCCGCCAACCACCACAAACACCTCAACGATAGCGTCGGACAAAATGTCCACTCGCGGACAGGGCCGAAATAAAATTCGATTCAAAATTCGAACAGACATTCGAGTGAGATAACGTTGGTAATTAACGTATCATTGTATTGGTCGGCAGCCATTTGCATTCATTTTTGCCACGTAGGAATTTCGCTACGAAAAAGGCGCACAAATGGAATGTAATCGAGGAAAAATGATTTGGATATTCATGGCAACGACTGCCATTGTCCGAGTCGTTCGCGGTGCTACTTGTGCCGACTGCCGCCGACAATAGCTGCGGAGCAGGCGCGGCCGTTCGCCCGGTAAATTAAAAAGAACAACCAACAATCCTATTCCGAGATAATCTTGTTTAAACGTCGACTACCTATGTTTCTGGCATGGGTGGGTATTTGTGCATACATTTTTTTTTTAATCCAACCTGATATGGATGACAAATACCACACAACTACCGTTATGATATTAGCCCAATACACCACATTCTTGAAGGAATTGGGTGTCATGTCAGAACCTTCCCTTTATGATTCATGTTCTGAGTTATATTTAATGTACAGGGTGAATTTTTCAAGTGTGCACGGATTTCAGGGCCAAATCCCGAACTTTAAGAAATAGCGAAAAAACTCAAAGGAGTTATGAGGCCGATTTTGATGAAACCATTTTTTTTTTCAAAAATCTTCAGTGTGTATTTTTAATAAACTGATTTATATTTTCAAGTATTCATACGTAACATCTAAAATATTTGTTCTTTATTTTATTATGGTCCCTAACCTTGCGATTCGATAAGCTGGGTAAGCAGCTTTGAGACCAGTTGGGTTCTGGATGGGTGATCATTATCATCCTTTGAGGCTGGCCGTGGTTTTTGATTCCACGTAAAACTGTAGTTCCCTTTCCTATATAAGGTAGGTCCTGGCATGGCACCTAGTACCCATGTGGTCTGTTAGGCTAATATCTGACGTTCAGCTTGGTATTAGCCATCCATGTCCAATAACATAAAAAAATAAATTAGAACACGAATGCCTTTGAAACCTATACACCGGAAATAGAGAGAAATTGGAGATCTCTTTCCATTATGTGGACGCCAAGCATAGAGTAAAGGGGACATGAGAAACCGTTTCTCTTCTCAGTGTATACATTTGAAAGTAAACAACTGTACTGCAGAATTGTTTCACCCCTTTGCGAGACGGGCCTAGCCCAGAGTAGGTAAGCCTTAAAAAACACGCTCCTACGTTATAATTAATGAATACTTTATAGAATCATAATGCAAACGTTTTTCTGTTCAAAAGAATGGATGACGTCATCATAGTCTATGGACTGCATTATTTTGTACTCTATCAAAATACATTATAGAGTGTAAGTTTAGCTTGTTCTCTTCTATAGAATTCTTTACCCTTTTCAGCATTGAACGTTAGTTCTCTGCCGAGTAGTTTGACGCCGGTCTAAATAACCGCATTCGGAGCTTAATTCATACGTTTGGATACGTTTTCAAACAGCCTTTTAGCGATAACTCTGTAACCTTATCCGACGACAAATTAGCTCGTAATTACACTCGTTTTCCAAAGTCTAATCCGAATTTACGGGATAGAAACCTGTAAGATTCCTGGCGAGGACGACCAAAAAGGGGTCCAAAATCTCCCGCCCTACTGCCTGGACGGAACCCCCGTTCCTCGGCGCACCCCGAACTCTCAGCAACCTGCCCACCGGCTGACCTCCTTCCAACCCATGGAAGCAGCGTGCTCCCAAGTGAGCGGGCCAGAAGCCCGTATCTGCTAATTGATAACTGCGCGCGTTATGTTTGTGTTTTCTCAAAACCGCATGTTTCGCGCGAAATGGTATTCTACTAGCGCAGTTTGCAAAACGCATGCGTTGTGTTTGTGTTTTGTTCGCAAACTCGTAACGCGCGCTCATGTTCTCGTGGGCCGTGTGTTTTGCCGAAAACTTGCGGTTTTGAGAATTCTATATGTCAAATTTGGAGCATCGCATCGCCGAACTTCGAATATCACTTTTCTACATTACGTTGGCATATCGCTGTCTCTTTCTTTTCGTATGTCATATTTGAGTCAGAATCTAACGGTCAAAATTGTGACAGGTTATTTTACCCTGTAGGCGGCGCGCAAGACAAACCACTCCATAGACAATAACAAAACGCGTGTGTGAATTAGCTGAATACCGATTTTTGGAAACCGCACTCGAAACTTAGCGTGTTATGTTTGACGAAAACATAACTAATACGGAATGGTTTGAAATTGGACAAATAGCAGAATCGGGCTTCTGTTATGTTTGGCGAAGAAGAACCGATAACAAACTTTTCCTTCCAGAAACCGCTCTAGTATAACGGATAACTTAGAATTCCCCTACAGTTCCTGCTTCCATAATCAACGCCTCCTACTAACACAGTATTTAACATTCTACATATTTTGTTTTAATGTTTAACTAGCGTTACGGGCGTTAGCTGTAAAGATTGAATACTTATCTCAACATATTTACGGCGTCACCAAAAACATATTTGCCATCAGACGATGAGCGTCACATTAAAATAGGTAAAATCTTAAATATCATGTTACTAGGAAGCCTGGCAGCCGATTGACTGCTGCACATTGGAACGAGGGCATAATGACGAGGTGCCCGCGCCGGCAGCGGGGACGCGCTACCACGGCTTCAATCCGCCTTAAGGCCCTGGTACTAGCCAAATCGCAAAGTTAGACGAGACACCCCAAGTAAACTATCTAAGTCTGACGATTAGAAGTGTCATTCTTACAAAATATGATTCCTTGTCTAGGGATCAACCTATTTTCGTCCATGTATGTTTCCTTTTTCTATACAAAATACATTGCGGAAACGGTGTCCATTTCCGAACATTTTTGACTAAATGTAGAAATCTAAAAGCAAATAGAATTATTTGTTTATGCATATATGCTGTTTTTACTTACATCTAGAAATCTTATTACTTTCAGATTTCTAATGTGAAAAATCGACTTTATTATTATTATTCTAATAAATGATGGAATAAAAAAATATTAACAATCCATTATCAGTCTGTAGTTCCATTTGGACTTGCTGAGGCGTTTCACTACATATTATTACATTTGTTTAAAGGGCATTTTGTATGGCGCGAGTAGTTGGCTAGTCCTTGCGCCTTAAGAATTCGTTCCGGCAGCTCACACGGCTCGCTCGCCTTTTTCTCGATATACATGTATTGGAATATGTTACATAGACTTTTCAAAAGGTTTTGATAAAATGCCACAGAGGCTCCTTATTCGGAAAATTGAATTGTTTGGAACTCAGGGCGACCTGCTGATTTGGGTAAAATCATGAGTTTTCGAGGAAACTTGCAAGCGACCGATATTTAAAAATTACACAGTAAATGATACTTCTCTCGCACAGTTTAAAAAATGTGTATTTTTAACAATTTCCTCACCAGCCATACTCCCTGGTAGGGAGTAGGACCCATACATTTCAGATGGACTCTGCAGAACCTCATTGCTGCTACCAAGATGAAGTTACGAGCAAAGTATCATTGATGTACACAATTTCCTCAAAATTATATTTTTTTTCCGATACTAACAATATATTCATAAAAAAATAATATCCTCTTGCTAAGTATATAATAATAGTGACATTAAAACAAATAAACATATGTTGATAAATCTTCATAGTTATCTATTCAAATGACTTTAATTTATTTTTAAATATTATATTGGTTTGACATGGTAATCACAAGCCACAATACTGAAGTGTCACACATTTTAAATTTTATTTTTAATATATATGGCATATGGCGCACGCCAGGACTAACGGTGCCCGACGACGCCCATGGGGTTTCAAACATTCAGGGGGGCTGAGGACACCATGCCGGCCGGCCAGGTGCTTCTTCACACCACGTTTAAAGGACCCCACGTCGTAATTTGGGGGAAATACCTTGGAAAGGAGTTCGGAAGGAGAGAGGAGAGATAAAGAATCTAGAAGATCGGTGGGTTCTTATTTTTGGAATGTCGACTGTCAATTTGTGCATTTTCATCCTGTTCCGCGTTGACCGAAGGTAGAAAGCGGACGGAGGAACAGCGTTATGCAGCTCCGACGAGCATTCTCCACGTTAGAGACGATAGAAGACAGAGAGAGACCCTACATCCCTTCTGAGTTGGAGGGTCTCCAAATTTAGTACTTTTTTAGGGATACCTCGGGGTCATCGACGACACGCACGGCCCGTCGCTGTATCGAGTCCAGAGGGCCACAGTATGCGTAGACCTCAAAAATAATTTTCGGAACAGCTGGTAAATCGCGTAAACATACTATTGAAGCCTCAACTATAATCGCATCGAAAAAAATGAATAAAACAACACCTCAAATGATTGTATCGAAGAACAATGTGAAAGATTAGCAGTTGACTGTTCCGAAGAATAGGCGGCGGAGGCGGCGCTTCAGCGGTTGCTGCAGCGTTTGCGGCAGCGGTTGCGGCAGTCAGGCGGCTGGAGGCGACCTGTGAGGAGCTCCCCACATTTTGCAGGTTTCGTCGACAACGAACCCGAATTCAATATCACCGGTTCGATCGCCACGAAACCCGAATTGTGTGAGGGGCTTTCCGCTGGTGACAGCTACACGTTACCGGGACTAGATCGTCACCTCTTCGACTGGCGTAGTGTCGCATGAATCTGAAGAAAATTACAAATTTTACTGTAAGATGTAAGAACCGAAGTCATAATCATTTTCATGAAATTCCACGATAAGTCGATATTATGTCAAGTATTATAAGAATGAAATAAATCAAAGTTATTTACAAACCGTGCTTAGATATAAAGATAATGTTTGTTTAAAGATTTTTAGGGTTTCGAACCCAAAGGGTGCAAACGGAACCCAATAACTAAGCCTTCGCTGTCCGTCCATCCGTCCGTAACAGAGCTGTGTCTCATAAACCGTAACAGGTAGATAGTTGTAATTTTCACAGAGTGCGTATTTCTATTGCCGCTGCAATAACAAATCATAATTTAAAAAAAATACAAATTAAAGGTGCACCACATACAAAAAACATCTATATTATCGTAATTTCTTTAAATCTTCTACATTGGTACGTAATCCTTTGTGCCAGTCCGACTCCCACTTGATAGCTTTTTTGATTATGAAGTATGCATCATTAGGTAAACAAAATAACCAGTATAGAATATTTTTTAGGTAAGGAAGTGTAGTGCAAAAGGTGGAAATAAATTGCAACATTTTATCTTAAAGAATAACAATTAAACCAAAATTATAGGAATGTAAAAAAATTACGATCTGTCCCCGAGGCACCCAGTATACAACTAACATTCAAAATCTCTACACTTTTCAATTATTTAGCCTCTAATTGTATTGTACTTGTATTGTTTATTCATCATGCATAGACAGTACACTGCACTCGGATTTGTCATATTTTATTATTGGCTAGTTCAGCAAAACAAAACACAGCGAAGAACTAGAAATAAACTCCGCTGTTTTTTTTTTCAACGTCCACTTAGTCTAAATTTTCAAAAGTGTTTGTCAATTATTTTATAAAAAAACATATGTAAAACACTACATTAACATGAATTCATGCCGTATGCAAAAGTTCATGACAAATAATCATTCATAGCCGAGCACGATAAAGAGTCGCTCTCTCCGTTGCAAAGACTGCCCCACAAGCTGTCGACTACCTCACGCCACATCCGCACCCCTATCAAGCGCGATCACGAAAACATTCACCCGAAACGTTTATTCGCTACAACAATCAACATTAGCGCACATTTGCGAGGCGGCGGCGGCGGCGGAAGCCGACAGATGACCAATTGTTCACTCTCCCACAACGCTCGCGCTAAAAGTTTTCCCATTTATTCGTCGCCCATGCGTCGACGGCTCGCCGCGCGGCGCATTCCGGCGTGATAAGACGCGACGGCTCCGCCGGCGGCCCGATTCCGTTTGGTCGCGATGCCTCTGGGCGATGATCGTTTTGAACATACAATGCGCTCTGTTTCATCGAGTTGGGGATTAATTCTAGGTGCAATTTTTAATAAGAAATGAACCGCAAATACTCATTTTGCTTTTATTTAAAATCTACACTACTACTACATTAACATTATTTAATTTCATTAATGAAATGATTCATCTCTAGAAGCAGAATCGAAGTACGGAAGACAATAATCCGCAAGACTTTTTTTTGTAAAGTATTTCTTCTTCCAATAATACGAGATCGTTTTCCTACATTCTACCAATTTTTTTTTTTTGAAAAACCGTTATAGGTGGGTGTACTGAGGACCAAAAGTGATCAGAAAAACCACAAGCCGCGCGAAACCAAGATCACCAGGCGAGGTGTATTTTGTTTTGTACAATACTAGCGGATTTGCGGACTATAGCTATGCTATCGAGCTTGTTCGAATTATGCTTGAAGACTCACTGGATTCAGTTGGGGTATAAAAGTTTATTAAAGGAAATATTGTAAGGGTGCCAATTAATATCATTTTTAAATAAACGAAAAAAGTAATAGAAGTACTAACCATGCTCTCTTCACACGAAAAATAGCTGTTTTACTTTGTATTTGATTATTTGCAAGTTACGATTAATGAATTAACGGTACAATAAATGAACTTGTGGTGGCTCACGTGGTAGAACGAATTTAGTCGAGAAACGTTGAACACAACCAAAAATAGAAAATTACATTAAATAACCCGACCTAACCTATACTAATACAAAATAAAATAGCATATTGAATGAACTGAAGTTTCCACTATATCAATGCATCCCGAAAATATATCCTCATCGTGTACTTTTCAATTCTTTACATTTATTAAACCTATTTAATAGTAGTCTACCGACGACCTAAAATAGTTATCGAATTCCTGTTTCACAATCCAAGACAGTCGGGGCTCAGTTTCAGCACCGATTGGAGAGTTATCGCGGTAAACAACCTATTTCTACTTCCTAAGCCACCAAATTGAAATCCATAATTATTGCGTGCCGATTAAAATCATTTTACACTGTGAAACAAGAATTTCAAATTCTTGTTTCACAGATTAATATTAATATTAAGAATTGGTCAACAACAGCGAAAAAAATCGGTGAGGAGTATTTTTTCCTAATAATGAGCATTAATTTTCATGAATTACATAGAAATTTCCGACGCTGAAAATCCCCGTATCATGCTTCAATTTACAAACCGCACGGCATTTGCTACAATTAGTAAGTTCCTAAAAAACAATAATATGTTAAATTACATTAGAAAACCATTTCTTAAATTTTTCACATTAAGTGATTTAACGTAGATCTACGTCGGCATGTGTTTTCTTTATATGTTCACTTATATCCGTGATATCGGCATCTTAAAAATATATTTGCAAATACAACATTTTGTAACCATTTTTATAGGCATGCAATCAATAATTGTATCCATCAGTATTAGGTAGTGAAACCAAACGGAATGAGGCCGCGCGTCGCGGCAGGGCGGGCGGAGGCTGGGCGGCGGGCGCTGCTATTGTCGCGGGCTCGACGTACGTTTCCTCCGCCGTGCCGTGCCGCCGAGCCTACAGGTATTGTTCGCGCTGGTAATGAACAAACTTACTTGCCTACCCTGCCGACGGCGCCGTCCCCGCACCGCACGGGAACCAGCGCCCATCGCCCCGCCCCTCCACAAGAGTATAATGAGGTTCCATTTCAATAGAATTAATATGTATGCGATATTGAATGGCACTGAATTAAATTTTGTATGTTTTTAATATTAATGACAATATAATGTTTCAGTTAGTTTTAAAATAATAATAAAGCCGATTAACTAATCCATGGGTAATATGTTTGTTTAGGTTTTCACTGTTGTTCGACATATTATTTTAAGAATAAGAATAAGAAACGTTTATTATTGCATCTAGAAAAATCATGTGACAAAATTTACAAACTATTTTATTTTACGTTTATATATTGTCACAATGCGGAATGCGGTGGCAACGGTCGATCAGAGTCGTATGGGTTTTTTTTTCAAAGTGTTTTATATTATCTTTATGTTTTCAACGGAATGTCTTATCAATAGTCGTATGTATTATAATATATATTTTCACATTAGATTTTTTTTAAGTGACTGAGTTTTCACATTCTTATTTTAGGTTAGGTTTATTATTATTCGCGATTGGTGAAATAAATAGCCTTGGACGAATGATACTGTTTGGACCACAGATGGAATGGTTCAGTGAGTTCCGGGGGTGCGTACATTCATAAATACATCTTTGGATGGACCGATTGGAAGGGGTCGATGTTATTGGTTTTTCTGTGTACTTCAGTGCACCAGCGGACGGTTCTAAGTGATTCGCTGTTTTTCGTTTACGAAAAGAATCAAGGCCATATACTTAGCGAGGTTCGCGAGGCGTCAGGCTGTCGCGCACCGATGGGTGCACGTTATGCAGATGGCGTCTCCAAAGCGTTCCTCATTTTTTTTTTCCATCGCCCCTTGGAAATCCGGTTGCGGAAGATGATGTACTCGCTCTAGCCGGAGAACCCTAGTCAGACCCTAGGTGGAGTTTACCTTGGCTAATCATTTGGTTCCAACTTCGTCCATGGCTGACCGTATGGCGTTAAGTATCTTCTGAGTTTGTTAGGTATCGTCTGTTTGTATGCGTATCGGAACCGGTAGGTAGGTTTGACCGGTGTCCGCCCCTTGGTCGCTTCTGTTTTACTTCCGGGCGGCGCCAGCGGAAGAACGCGCGCTCCGCCACATGAAAGGTGACTGTGATCTCGAAACGGAGACTCAGTTAGTATGTATGATATACAGTGTGGAATGAGGAAGTGCATAGAGCAACCCGAGTTGGGATTGTAAATATTATTTTATTTTGTATTATTGGATTCGATCACTCCTCTCCTAAGTCGGTTAGAGTTTGTTGGCGTACGCTCAGGTTGCTTGTTACCTTACCGAGAGTCTATTGCCGACGGAACTTGAGGATTGAGGTTCTTGTAATGTGTAGAAGAACAGTATTATTGTGTACTGTATGAAGAGTCGTGCTTCTTGTCTCAGCCTTCCACGTCAGAGAAGACTGGAACTTCGGCTTGAGTTAGCGCGCCAGTGGACGGATGGACAATCCACTGAGTAAACGCCAAAGCCATTAGGTCTACGGGAGGGAGCTCCACAGGTTCAGGCTGTGCCATGGTGTCACCCTTGGCACTGAGAGTCAGAATCGGGGCATACGTTGTATTATACGCTTTGTAGATAGTAACTATCGCAGCTCCGATATGCGGTTCAATTCTTTTCATTACGACTGAGCTTGTATTTGTTAATTTATTTTCTATATTAGTTGATATGTTGTCTATACATTTCGCGCAGGATTTACAGGTTTGTTACCTTGATTTTAGTTTTGTCTTTCGCCAGCACAAACAGTTAAGTTTACTGATGAAAAGTCGGATGCGGTGCTATGGCCCTAGCCATTATGAGTAAGAGGCTCAGTTGGAGGTTGGCTCCTTATTTTTTTGTTTCAAATTGTATGAAGTTCTTATGATCTCATAGTTGATGGGTTGTGATCTTACCATTTGGATATCATCTTGGAATCTTATGTTATATTTTCCGTGCAAAGCGTTTATGGATGAGAGAGACTTTATCCTGGAGGAATGGTAACAAGTCCGGCATGAGCTGGTTGGAGCTCCTCCAGGAGCAGGCGGAATTGTAGCAGTTCATCAATGCTGAGCGGCGGGTTGGCACCGGGTTATCGCCTCGGGTGCCTCGGTCTGTCGAGGACGACAGTCGGGCAGGTATTGCCCTCTTCAGTGAGAGGAGGGGCACTGTCACGATGCGGAATGCGGTGGCAACCCGCCCTCGTTTGAAGTGACTGGCCGCCTGTTTTTGGAGGAGACCCAACACAAAAGGAAGAAGAGGACATTGGCACTTTTGTTGGAAGGATTGAAAAATTTTCTTTTAGAAAATATATTTGATGCAAAATCCTAAATTTTTAAGGCGGTTGGGATGCGCCCTGCATTTTAAGGGTAGAAATGGCCGACAGGAGGTCTGCCGGTTGCCCTTGACATAAGGTTAGCCGAACATATTTTTTCCTTTCTATTCCGAGTATCTCTTCCCCGACCGCAGCCTCAAGAGTGAGAGGAAGCTAGCGTGTCGGGGAAGAGGCCACATTGTTCTGGTCTCTCCCCCGGGCGTTTGGGACGGGCGGAGTGGGAGCTTTGTGGAAGAGTTACGCGAGATCGCCTTAGATTTTTCATCTAAGGTGGACGGATGGGAATGCTGTGAGAGCTGGCCCGAGAGAGGGTGATCTAACTGAGGAAACCATCATCTTGGCCTCGCGCCTTGGCCAGCATCGTCGGTTGCGGGGGCGTCAGAGGATTCCGCCCGCCTCCAACCCGGTCATACCAATTATATATAGGATATATATATTATAAATAGGAATAAATATTGTGGAACTCTCAACTCTCGTTTCCTTCAACGCGGAACCATCCGCTCCTGACCCTTCTGCCCGCTTCACGGGAGCTCCGTGAATAATACTTCAGCTGAAGTAAATATACTTTTTCTTACTAAGCAGGTACGTCGCTTATTCCAAGGAATGTGACATGTATGTATGTATAATCGACCGTGAAGCAAGGATACATCAATTGAAGAAAGAGCCCAGTAAAAAGAACTACTTTACGAATATACTGCAAGGCTGGACCCGAACCAGCAAAACATACCATTCGCGGGTATTGCGTCTACCAATTTCGCCACCGGCTGTATACCCATAATTTGGAATTCTCTTTTTACTGGGCTCTTTCTTCAATTAATGTATCCTTGCTTCACGGTCGATTATACATACATACATGTCACATTCTTTAGTGTTAAGCTGACTTATTAAGCTCATCATCATTGATGTCCACAGCGTGTGGACGAAACTTCGAGCGAAATGATTAAGCTGAACACTGTTTTTCCGCAAACGTAAAATAATATCCACGGGCAGTATTTGTAAGCAATGGTATTGACAGTGTACAGCGTCTACAGAAGAAGTAACCTTGAAAGTAACACGTCGGATATTAACTTTTATCACAAACAAGGACACCGATGTTTTAATCTTTGCAGTCAATGTCTGAAATAATTGTATTTTTTTGGTAACAAGAGAAAATTTCCAAAAAAATGTAAAACCTAAATAACTCAAAAATTATTGATTTTCGACCCCCGGTTTATTGGGACAAATTTGTTGCAAATTAGCTCTAGAATTACCCCTTAAAAAATGTATCGAATTTACCAACACCCTGTATAGATGTCACTGAAACTCAAATTAATGAGATAACGGTAATGTCGTATCCATTAAATTTTATTTTATTATATTATTTTATATATACAACGATAACTTTAGATTCTCAACTTTTGTCGTTAGAAAAACACCCCGAATATTATCAAAGTAATTCCTGAATATAAAAAAAATACATATTTTATTGTCTGTATATTATAAAATTTAATAAAGCTATCCGCGTCAAAATCAGCCGAGACAATGCGGAGGCGAAGGCAGACACAATAGTAATATCATATTTGATTACGCTGCTGCCGGCTTATTTGGACCTGACAAAGCCTTCGTAACTAAATTCGCCTTCAGCTGTTATGTAGCGGAAACATACAGTTGTCTGATTAGACGAATTCTATTAGAGATATATAATTCGATTAGAGTGACTAGTTAACCAATGATAATAGGAGATGATAGCACAGAAAAACGATTCCCTGTGAAAGCTATTGAATATTTTGATTGACGATAATCGACTCCAGGAGGCTGTTCATTGCACAGCAATAAACCTTTTGACGTGCCGTGACGCAGAGAGTGGCGATATTGTGAGCACAATCCTTCTCTCTCCCCCCAACGAGGAAGAGCGAGTCGGGACTCGAGCATTCTATTTGCCTATAATAAACGCGATGACAATCTCATAAAAGATTTGCCCTCCTATTGATCGAAACGCGATTTCGTCGTCGCCGCCGCCGAACTTATTGCTTGGGAAAATTTTCGCTTCGGATTTTTTCGTCCGCTGAATGGGCTCCCTCGCCGGCAGGCGGCGCTATCTGCGGGGAGATTGCAGGGCGTGCGCCAATGGAAAGGAGATTTTGTCTGGGATTGAATGTGTAGCGCGACGGCAGTGGGAAGGAGGCCGCGTTAGGATTACTAGACACATCCAGTACTGTCAGCCTCAGTGGCCCAGTGGCGCGACACTTCGGCGATCGCTCTCCGAAGTTAAGCAACGCTGGGTCCGGTCTGGTCTTAGATGGGTGACCATTCGACCGTTGAGAGAGGCTGGCCGTGGTTCGGATTCCACGTTAAGCTGTAGGTCCCCTTCCTTACTTACTAGGTGGTAGGGTTTATCCCGCCCGGGTTGGTACCATCGCATTGGATGAACGATGGTCGAAGTGGCAATGAAAATTGTCCGTGTTTTCCATCCAGTTCAATGTAGCCGTGCAATATAAGGAAGGTCCTGGCATGGCACCTAGTTCCCATGTGGTGTGTTGGGCTAATACCATGACAGAACTTGTGGTATTAGCCATCCATGTCCAGTCACATAAAAAAAAAAAACTAGGTCAGTGCCGAGCTCGATCGCTCTGTGCTCCTGGTTTAGATATTAGCATGGCTCTATTCCACAGGGGACAATATCGTGCCGGCACATTTGTTACTCCAAGCGCGGCATATGGCATACGCCAGGTGCTCGACGACGCCCATGGGGTGTCGAACTTCCACGGGGCTTGTGAAAACTATGCCGGCTGGCCAAGTGCTTCTACACACCATGTTTAAAGCACCCGTCGTTCCTCGGGAGAAATTCCTCGACAGGGAGTCTATTTCATAATATTTAGTTTGACGGCTTACCGCGAATATGAGGAGCAGGACGTGCTGCTCGACGTTTCGGAGCCTCACATCAAATTAACCGTCAAACTAAATACTATAGTTATGTATGTCCCGCGAAAGTTTTAAAAAAGTGATAGTCTATTTCATAGTTTACCGACCCTATAGATAAACGATCTACAGGATCGGTCAGTTCTTATTTTTGGACCGTTGGCTTTATGATGCTCCGATGAGCATTCTCCATGGTAGAGAAGATAGTAGGTGCATAGAAAGAGACCCTACATGCCTCGGAGCAGGAGGGTCTCCAGATTCAAAGATATTACTACTATAATGTTATTTGTAATACAGTACTTAAAATAAATGGAATAAGAAACCTATTGAAATCTTATTATACCGGTGTAAATTAAATACGTGAAAAATCAATAGTTAAATAATTTTATGAAATAATGGCCTGTAGTGTACGCCCGTCTCTTGTTTTTTTGTATATGACTCTCATGATATTAGCCTTACACACCACCAGTGGAATTCCGCGGGTTCGAATCCCCGAATGTTACCGAGGTTCCCTTCAATACTTACTATGTGATAGTGAACGTCTAATTTCACTTTATTACTGATACAACTTTTATGTAACTGGATATGAATGGACATTAATGACTATAAATCTCGCCATTTAGGGCCCATGTATATTATATCGTCCCACGTTCTCATTTGTGAGTAAATTTTGTAAATAAGACCTCGATAAATAATATTAGAATACAAAAAGCTAATAAAGATCAGAGTAGATCTGCGGTTCTATACTTTAACTTTTATTTTATGTACCGGGGGAGTCGAAATGAATCAAGTTTTATTAGGGGGTCCTAGGGAGGGGGGTCCCGACTCACCCGCACCCCCCCCCCCGCCACCCTCGCAATGACGCTGCTGCGGTGTATGAAGCTTAGAGTAGCATAAGAATCTACGACATTTCCGTTTCTTTCCTAAGCTTACCATTCAAGTGAAGTAGACGTTCACTTGGCAATAGAAAATGGGAAGGCTTAATCATTTTACCATCTAGTAAGTTATCTCAGTTCTACATCCGTAAAGTTACCTTCGCTGAGGTCAGAAGTCTGAATGGTTTAGAAGTAACGGGTGTGATCCCCGCCGCGTCATTTCTTCACTTGCGTCTTTCACTTTTTATGAGTTAGATAGGTATTTTTGTATGTAACTGGACATGGGATATTAGCCTAAAACACTACATGGGAACTAGGTGCCATGCCAGGATATCCTTTTATTGCTCGGCTACATTGAACTGGGCGGAAAACACGGACAATTTTCATTGCCGCTTCGACTGTCGTTCATACAATGCGATGGTACCAACCCGGGCGGGATTAACCCTACCACCTAGTAAGTAAGGAAGAGGACCTACAGTGATACTTGGAATGTGAACCACGGCCAGGCTCAACGGTTGAAAATGGTCACCCATCCAGGACCTAACCGCGCTCAAAGGCTTACCAAGTTTATCGAATCGCAAGGCGTCACGTCACTGGGCTACCGAGGCTGACTGCTCTATATATTTCCCCTTGACTTGTCCAACACGTTTCGCGTCAGGCAGGACGAGTGAGCCACGGCGGGAAGGATTACATTTTGAACTGAAAAGGTCCCGTTGCTTTATGGCTGCAGTCTGGGCAGAGAGAGCAGAATTTCTAGGATCGAGATTTTTCATTATCGAAACTGCTATATAGAGGGGCTTGCAATATTTTCAAGATTAGAAATGTCTTGCTTAGGAGGCACGTCCAACTTCAGATCAATGGTATAGATCCTTGGTGTCGAAGTATGTGTAAGTACTAAACTTATAGGTTGTTAATACATAACACCAAAAAAAAAGGACGATGGCTTTTTAGACCAGAATATTTACGATAAGATGACTTATTAATTGAGACTAAGATGTCATGTTGGTAGACGAGAGTTTGCTCACCCAGATAATGTGATTTGTGAGCAGTAGTTATCTATCAATCGTTGTAAACTAGTTTTTTAAACTTAGCCATAGGTAATTGAACAAGCAGTAAAAAAAATACGAATCCAAGGAGTAAATAAAGAAACTGAAACTGAAATAATTCTCATAAAAAAAATGGATGCCTGGCTCCTTACTGCAAAGTTTTCATAATCGATCCTTCAATGGTCTCGGATTCCAGCGTTTGACTATTTTAGAAAACGCGTTGCAATTATTATCAATTTTACCGAGAAATATTAAAATTTTCCGAAACACAAAAGAGGCGGTGATTACTAACCGCGCATCATAACCGCGAGCCTCAGGGCTAAACTGAATTTATGGTTAGAAAATTTAAGTTAAATTGGACACGGAGGAGGCGGCGACGGTGCGCAGGCAGGGCGGGCGGCGGGGAGGAGGCCAGCGTGCCCTAGCAGGTGCCTGGCTGAATATCTCACAATTAGGACGAGATAAAATTGTTGGTAATTTAACACCGAGCTAAGTAAATTTGCTCCATTTGCCACCCTGGTTCGAGACCTCCGCCTAATAAACGACTGAATTGCCCGCGTTACCTTAAGTCCTGCGGCAAACCGAATCATTTATACAGATTGAAACGTGACCCTGTTTATATTTCCTTTTCGAATGTATTTTCACAGTACTTTTCCGTTTTTAAATTATTTTTTAATCATTTTAGTGAATAATTTATAAAATATATTATTCTGTATTATTTATTGTTTTTTCATAGATAAATCTATAATTTGTTTACAAGTTTTAAAAAAAATAAAAATATTTACTTTCTGTTTAGTATTTTAAAAGGCTTGCTATAAGAAGCCGGGTAGCCTAGTGGCGCGACGCCGTGCGGTTTGATAAGCTAGGTGAAGCAAATTTGAGCGCGGTTCGGTTCTAGATGGGTGACCATTTTCGACCGTTGAGGCTGGCTGTGGTTCGACTTTCACGTACAACTGTACGCCCCTTTCCTTACTTACTATGTGATAGGGTTAATCCCGCTCGGGTTGGTACTATCGCGTTGAACGAACGATGATCGAAAGGACAATGAAAAAAAAAGTTCAATGTATCCGAGCAATACAAACAGGTCCTGGCATGGCCACTAGTTGTCTAATGCCATGACGGTCGGCGTGGCATTCTATATATCCTATCCATGTCCGGTTACATAAACAAAAAAACGTCTATATTGTTATTCCAGTAACCATCCAGCTAATATGTGGATGCTAGCAATTAAGCTACCTGTAACTAAAAGTAATGACATACTAATTCAACTCCGTTAAATTAATTTGGTGGAATTAGAAATGATCGCAAAGTCAGTAAATTCGTTGATACTTGAAATATCTAATTTCACGCGGTCTGCTTTACACATTAAATTTATTCATTGGGCACCTAATTGTTTCGATTGTTTCGTTCGCTTTGATTATTGCAGCAATGCACGTTTGGTTAGGTTCAATGAATGTAAAAGTATATTAATTTGATATAATCGCGAGGATAATGCCGAGCTCGCCCCGAACAATCTAGGAGTCCCCACCAACAAGTGGCCATCAACTATACGGCAATATAAGGAGCAATTAAGGTCTTATTTGAATAATTATTCGCATCCGTGGACCGAATCAGCTAAGTACCTGCTTGGCACCTTCGATGCGATACAGCGCTCTACCGTGCTTCATGTTGCCGGCCCCGTGTACCTCCAAAAAGATTAAAACCAAACAGGCTCGTCGGAGCTGCATAACGCTGTTCCTCCGACCCCTTTCTACCTTCGTTAAACGCGGAACAGGGAGAAAATGCACAAATTCATGGGTAATATTCCAAAAATAAGAACCCACCGATCCTCTAGATCCTATATCTGTAGGGTCGGTAAACAATAGAATGAACTCCCCTTTCGAGGGATTTTCCCAAATTACGAACTGGGGTCCTTCAAACGTGGTGTGAAGAAGCACCTGGCCGGCCGGCATGGTTATCGCAGCCCCCCTGAATGTTCGAAAACCCATGGGCGTCGACGGGCACCTTTAGGTCCTGGCGTACGCCATATGCCCCGCTTAACATAAAGAGAGTTGCTTAACTTCGGAGAGCGATCGCCGAAGTAACGCGCAACTGGGCCACCGAGGCTGACTTTTGGGCTGGTCCCCTTCCTTACTTACTAGGTGGTAGGGTTAATCCCGCCCGGGTTGGTACCACCGCATTGGATGAACGATGGTCGCAGCGGCAATGAAAATTGTCCGTGTTTTCCATCCAGCTCAATGTAGCCGTGCAATATAAGGAAGGTCCTGGTATGGCGCCTAGTTCCCATGTGGTGTGTCGGGCTAATACCATGACAGAAGGTGTGGTATTAGTCATCCACTAACTTATGACTAAACATAACAAGTATCGAAGAGGGATGGTATGATGAATGAAATCGATGTTTTTAAATATATTGAATTTCAAATAGGAATAAAAAAATCTACGGACGGAACCCTTCGTGTGCGAGTCCGACTCGCACTTGTACGGTTTTTGTAATAGGCGAGATGAAAGCCATTAAACTTGCACAACTACACGTACTGTGGTTACCGGTTCTTTTCGCCTGGTTGTCGAGTGGTGTATTTTTCCACTGAACACAAAGTCCCAACAAAAAAATAAGGCGATGTTAGAGAATTATTTCGAAAAAGAGATGGAAATAATGAATACTGGGGTTTTTTCTCGTACGTGTGCATTTACGTGTGCATGTAATACATAAACAAATAAATTTAAAAATGTAAGTTATTGACGAATGCATAATTATAATACATTTATTTATTTTTCTCAGTGCAATGTCACTATTGTAAGACCGAAAAGTTTAGATAAAGAAAGTGGGGTTCTTAAGATAGATCAGTAGAGGCCGGACAATAAGTACGGTTCGGTTATTATTCCGGCATTCTTCGTCCAATACAATAAAAGGAATAAATTATGAGAAAATGAGCGGCTCGTAACCTAGTGGCACGGGGACTGGACTAGCGTACCAGAGGCCTGGGATCAATTCCGACTTGCACCACTGTCTTTCTCTTTCCGAGTTCGATATGTGCATTTCGTCACGAATGCGAGCTGCTCTATGGTTCGGAACCCATGTAAAACTGTAGGTCCCCTTCCCCTACTAGGTGGTAGGGTTTTAAGCCCGCCCGGGTTGGTACCATCGCATTGGATGAAAAGATGGTCGAAGCGGCAATGAAAAATTGTCCGTGTTTTGCATCCAGTTCAATGTAGCCGTGCTCATAAAGGGAAGGTCCTGGCATGGCACCTAATTCCTTCGGGAATGTGGTGTATTGGGCTAATATCATAATGGCAGTTGTGTGGTATTAGCCATCCATGTCAGGTCGCATAAAAAAAAAGCTACCATCCCCCTAAATTATGCACCTTCCAATAAATTGGGGATTGGCTCAGACATGTCACCGACTCTATTTGCAGACACCACCTGGTCGCCGCCCGAGGTGCCATATTACAAGTTCAATGATAGTACACTGCCAATCCCCGCAAATAGACATGTGAAGCTCGGCAAGGATCGGATCGTTATTAACACGGAGAGAACTAGTCTTGCGAATAAACCTGATATCGTAATAATGGTTCGGACGTTCATTAGGATGGTGGTATCCTCATTTAGGAGGCAGAACAAGTGAGAGGTCGAGTTGGCCGTCATCGTGCCGGTATCATGGCTGATCGTAAGAATCCTCTACCAACACCTCGAGAGGCTGTTCGGAACGTAGCTGAATTAGATAGCGGTCAGGTTCAGACCAAAACAATCGCAACGACATTGAGTGACGTAGCATCACTCAAACTTGCTACGCGGCAGAACTTGACAGATGTTTTACGTTATCGAAATGCCGGGTGATTCACGTTTGGAAATGCGGTTAACAGCCGAACAAGTATGTGATATTCCGTATTTACTTTCATACTAATGTTGAACATTATAGAAATGCAATGTCCGCAACGCATATGAAGCGTTAAATAAATGTATATAAGTATAATCTTAAACACTGTTAGTGTTCCAAATTATGTGTATACAGCCGGTGGCAAAATTGGTAGACGCAATACCCGCGAATGGTATGTTTTGCTGGTTCGGGTCCAGCCTTGCAGTATATTCGTAAAGTAGTTCTTTTTACCGGGCTCTTTCTTCAATTAATGGGTCCTTGCTTCACGTCGATTATGCATACATATACATCACATTCCATTATTGAAATTTTTATCGTTGATGTCTTCGGATGCCACACCATCGTTTCGTTGTGAAAAATATTGTCGATATTCTTAATACACGAAAAAGGATCGATTCATTTATTTATTTATTTATTGGTTCAGGAACAGAATTACACACAATACAAGATAGTATATAAAATTATGCCGTTTAAAAATACGTGTACATTCTACAAGTAGTGAGCACAGCATTCATATAAAAACAACAAATTATACGATTTGAAATTACATTATTACATTATGTTATATTATTAAACAAATAAATACAATTCGTTGTTCTTTGGATTAAAAAAAAAGAAACAAATAAAACAAATCAAATAAAACTCTAACTCTATTTTTTTTAATTACTTGTTCTTTGGTTTAAAAAAAATTAAATGAAACAAATAAATTGATTCAATAAAATTCTGTAAAGAAAATTTTGGATCATGATTATCATTGGCCGGTTCGCACGCTCATTCAATGTTGTTTAATGAAAACGACCCTTTCACACTTAGATATAGTATACCTATTAAGGTCATAAGTTCTGTCATATTATCAAAATTTTTGAATTTAGAATGTTGGCCACATACTGGAACATGATTGTAACGTTGGTTTAGTTGAAGCGATACGCTGTAAAAAGTACGGTGAAAATGTTTTCGAACGAAAGAAAAATTACAGTAGAGGATGGCTACAATAAACAAATTGATAAAGTGTATACCACTGACAAAGCGAGCAGTCGCTGTGGCTGGGAGTCTCATATTAGGGCTTAACTGAGGTATATATTTTTGAGAAAGGCGTAAAAACGAATGCAGTGGCGTCATAGCAATGGAGTATATTTTTTAAACCATTACGAAAGATAAGATTTCAAAAATTTACATTGGATACATTACATTCTTGCCGTAGTCAGGTAATTTTATATTAAAGTCTAGATTTTAATAACCAATTATTTATTTTGTATTAACTGTAAAGATCACACAACAATATTACAATGGTGGTAAACAAATTACATTAATTAACGCTTTTTCATTTGGATCCGGTTCACACATGAAGTACAACCGAAAACATATATATATAACGTCGAGCAGCACGTCCTGCTCCTGACACGCGCGGTAAGCCATCAAACTAAATATTGTAACATATACATATTGTAAGTAACGCATCGAGATTTTGTTGATTTACGACGAGGACCCTCAGCTGGCGATATTGATGTTAGGGTTCACTCCTGATACCCGAGATACGATTCAAATTGTTCAACTCTATCGGTTTAGATAAAGTTTCCGTCTTCTTATTAGGTCTCCGTTTATAAATCGAATGAATGACACGTTTTAGACTAGGAGGTCGCGACAAAAATGCTAACGATAACGTAAATGGCTGAAATTGGGTTCACGGGATAAAGTACAACCCTCTGAAGCTAAATGTGTCAGTCTGCCTGTTCCAAGTGGTTGCATTTAGTAGTTATAGGCGATTTAGGCTACAGATATAACTTTAGGTATATTTAAGTATTTAATTAAGTAACCGTCTGGTTATTGTTGTATAATTAATAGGTATCAATATTTCCAGATAATCAGTATATTCATCAGCAGGTTACCAGCATCTATTTTATACAGCCAATCTAGAAAACGCAACCACTAGGAACGGGCAGACCGACATATTTAGCATCAGAGGGTTGGTCTATAACATGTCCACCCAGATTCAGCCATTTACCTTATCGTGACCAAAAATGTCGTTACCTCCCGGAATATTTGTTTCTTTTGGTTTCAAAAATCGGGTACATATCTTACTCAACCTTTCAGCCACCCCATCCATATAACTCTTATTCCTACACCATTTTTTTTTACATTTTGCTCTCTCGTGGCGTTTGAGTTGATGCATATAATGATAATCGAAATTACTCAAAAATTACATAAATCATCATTTCGCATATTCTAGAAACGAATTGTTTGCACACTATATAGTAGAACAAGAATAATATGATTTTCTCTTCTTTTCTTTCACATATAAATTAGTGGTAATTTGAGCGGCTCGTAGCCTAGTGGCGCGGGGACTTGCCTAGCGTACCATAGGTGTGGGTTCAATTCCGACATGCACCACTGTCTTTCTATTTCCGAGTTCGATAGGTGCATTTCATCACGAATGCGAGCTGCTCCATGGTTCGGAATCCATGTAAAACTGTAGGTCCCCTTCCCCTACTAGGTGGTAGGGTTTAAGCCCGCCCGGGTTGGTACCATCGCATTGAATGAAAAGATGGTCGAAGCGGCAATGAAAAATTGTCCGTATTTTCCATCGAGATCAATGTAGCCGAGCTCATAAAGGGAAGGTCCTAGCATGGCACCTAATTCCTTCCGGAATGTGGTGTAGCCATCCATGTCATGTAGCATAAACAAAAATGTATCTTTATATCACATACCTATAATTAACTCAATTATAAATGGAGTAAAAGTATCAATAAAACTACAGAATAAATTAAAACCATCCGATAAAATCATCCGAATACCGTGCGCTTTTATGAATTGTAAATATTTCTCCAAATTATGGTTAAACATTTGTCAACATTTCATCTATCGGGATTAGCGATATTGGGTCGCACAAAAATACAATGCAAATGACATCGCCGAGTAAATTAGCAGTGCATTTATGCATGCATGCTTATGTCACCAAATGATAAATGGTCAACAATTTATACGTAATTTATTTGATCAAATTTTTTAAGTACCTATCCTTCAAAAAGTATAAAATTCAACCGAAAACTTTATTCCGTAAAATTGTACCTTCGTCCCAATATTCAGAGTAGTGCAGGGAGAACAAGAAATAAGGGTCCTTCCACACGAGACCCGAGGCGGCGGCCAAAGTAGTTGAACAACGGGGAAGATTTAGGAAAAAACGAGCGCGGAAAGAAAGGGAGCAACTGTTGAGATTACTTTGTACGGTGTGTTGACACTGTAGGCTTTTATCTCGCGCTTTTAAAGGGGAGAAATCCCCAACACATATTTAAATAGGCAAACAATAGCGCTGTGAGAACGAACGGGAGCGAACGCGCCGCCCAAAAAATAAGAAAAACTCACTTATTTTTCTTTTAAAAGTTTTCTCGCTGCCTAAGCGTCCTCGCTGATACATTGTAGTCGTGTACAGATTTACTTGGCAACGAGGGAAAATTGAATTTATATAGGTACTATACGAAAAATCCTTACGCCTCGCAAAATCTTCATCAAATATTAATTTGAAATTCCCTAAATTATATGGCGGCAATAACTAAGGCACTTTTTTACAATTATAATTCAATTAAGGACTATGTCTGATACCCCAATGGAATAATATTTTTATTTACAGCTCAATGTTTGCATTTGAAAGTTTGTTCTTATGACCTTGATTTTTTGATTAAATAAAATATGTTGTATTAGTGTCTTAAATCCACTTATTATTGGGTATTTTATCAAAAAAAAAATCATCACCAAAAATGTATAGTTCAAGAAGCCACCTGAGATAATACATGTTATTATTATTATAGCCCTTTCAACTAATTAGATACATAATTATTTAACATTTTTGATTTATTTATAAGTGCCATATATTGGCATATAAGTGCCATCTACTGCAGGGCTTTGGCCTCTCGTCAGTTGGTCTTAAGGTTTGATCATTTTAAAATCTCTTCTGGTGACCAATCACATCTAGGAAAGTATGACGTATGTTTATTGTTTATTTATTGTTTATTGTTTATTCATCATCCATAGACAGTACACTGCACTCGGATTTGTCATATTTTATCATTAGCCAGTTCGGGGAAATCCCAGCGAAGAAGAACTGGAAAGAAACTCCGCTGGTTTTTTTTTTTTCAACGTCCACTTAGTCTAAATTTACAAAAGTATTTAGACTCACAGATAGTAGGTTTAACATTTAACATTTTCCGAGTACAATCAATATTAATCTCCTTATTATTACAATACAAACAGAGAGAAGAGAAAATAAATATAACTTTAAGTAGTACTTACTCTATAAGGCTGTGGTTCGTGTGGTAGAGTAGGAAATATATGTTTGGTCTACGGGAAATAATAGGAATTCCTGCGTGGTTAGGAAAGCGTGCAGGTATGAGACTAGTGGGAAAAATTAATATCTTTGCTTTAGTTGTAATGGAGATATGTAATACCAATATAGGCTACTTGTCTTAAATGCCACAATGTGATTGAAAATATTGTTTTTTTTTTATGAAACGCGACATGGATGGCTCAAAATACCGTCATGATAATAGCCTAATACACCACACTTCCGAAGGAATTAGGTGCCATGCTAGATGGTAAACACGGACAACTTTTCATTGACATTTCAACCATAGTTTCATCCAATGTGGTGGTACCAACACGACAATTTTACATGGATTCCGAACCATAGGACAGGACGCATTCGTAACGAAATTAACTTATCCAACTCAGAAAGAGAAAGAAAGTGGTGCATGACCGGGTTGAGGTTTTGAACCCATATCCTCTCTCATGAAAGGCGAGTTCTCTAGCCACTACACCACGAGCCTGCAGGCTGACCACTGAAATTAAATATTATAACAGCCAAAACCCAATAGCAAAATTAGTTTAACATTGATTTATTGAAATAAAATAAAACCGGCCAAGTGCGAGTCGGACTCGCACACGAAGGGTTCCGTACCATCGTAGAAGATTTAACAGAAAAAAATCACGTTTTTTGTATGGGACCCCCCTTTATTTTTTTTTATTTTTTTATTTTACCTATTTGTTGTTATAGCGGCAAAATAAATACACACTCTGTGAAAATTTCAGCTGCCTACCTATTACGGTTCATGAGATACAGCCCTGTGACAGACGGACGGACGGACGGACGGGAAGCGAAGGCTTAGTAATAGGGTTCCGTTTTCACCCTTTGGGTACGGAACCCTAAAAAGACTGCAACGCAAAGCAAAGGGGTATTTTATCTTAAAAGATAAAATTATTCTCTTTCAGTGCAGACTTTTGATACAATTCAGAAAAATTTAGAATGGCGAATATTTTCACATGCGCATTGAATGTGTGGAATTAGCTGCATTCAGTATGCGCGCCGGTGCACGGTGCATGCCAATTAACTTGCAGCAGCAGAATATTCAGCGGGCATGAACAGGGAGAGCGAAATATTATATGATTTCAAGCGAAATGTTAGAATCAAATTAACTAGTATTTTGAACCGTTCACATCGTTAGAAGTAAAATCATACAGCCGTATTCAGGGTGGGCGGACGAACTTTAATACGCCGGACTACACCGGTTTTTGTTAGGTTAGTCCGATGCTAATCTCGTACTAAGTTTTGACAGGTACTCTCCGAATACGACTGATAGTGTCTAGTAATATCGTCTTGTAAAGAAGGCCTCTATACTAACACAGGCTTAGATAAAAAGTCGTAACCGAAACTAAGACTAACCAAAAGTAGTACTTTGTGACGTCACTTTGCATTACTCTAGGCTGAGATAAATAGTCGTAATGGAAACTAAGACCAACCAAAAGTAGTACTTTGTGACGTCACTTTGACACATTTTGTTTGGATGAAATTTCAAAGTAATTCAAAGTGACGTCACAAAGTACTACTTTTCGTTAGGCTTAGTTTCTGTTTCGACCTATTTATCTCAGCCTAAGATTTCGTCCACATAAAAGCTGTCAACGTTTTCGTTAGTCTTAGTTTCGTTTATGACTATTTATCTCTTTAGCCTGGTTTTCAGGAAGTGCTGATTTATTTTAATCTACACGTAAAGGACCTTTCTTACAATATAACAATCGATTCCAGTGCAAGATAATCAGCACTTTAGTAATAAATTGTAGATTAAAATTAATCTTTTTTACGGTAAACGTACGCCGGGATTAACTCTATCCTCCGTGGCCGGGACCTTCCCATAAGAACTGCCCGGTGACGTCCATGGGCTTACGAACTTTCATGGCAAGACCATGTTTGTAGGGCCATTGCACTTTGGGGGAAATCTACATATTTTTTATCTGAACGAAAACACTCTGGGTAAGGTTCAGATAGTGTTAAATAAATAAATTTATTTTAGATTAATGGAAAAAATAAAAATAACTACAGACCAAGAAATTGCCATTAAGAGGAGTCTAATTGGCAGTAGAATCCACCACAATCAGCGATCAAGGACGGGAGAAGATACAGAAAGTCGTTCGTATGGGGTCTGCGTAGCGACTAACGCCGGCGGGTGAGTTCGGTTACGAATTTGCTTACTATCTTTTTTCTCAATGTCATGTAAGAATACTTTAGAACTTCACCGGATTCTATTTAGTTCAACAAACATTCTATGATGCAAGTCAACACTATAGCAAACATTTATTTGAATAAGATTTATTTTCTTACTCATTATTACCATTTAGGAAGAAAACCATGAAAATTAGATTAGATACTTGTTGATTTATGTTCTTATCTGTTCTGTTCTGTATCTTTAATATCTCTTTCTTTTCTTTTACTCACTTGTATATTCACTATCTTATCTTATCACATCACAGCTTCATCAAAATATGCTCTCAATAAAAAATTGGGTAATATAGGTCTATGTGATATTCTTTTTTATAATTGTAATTTTTTATATGACTGTTCGTTTTCAAAATAAAAAATATCCGAATTCGTAAGCGAACTAACCACAGTTAGACGCCACGCTACCTCGACGAACGAGTTCCGATCGCTTCTCCCGTCCTACGATGCTCGCTGACAATAATTGCTTGTATGTCCGATGTATCTGTTCACACTGCCGTCTGTTGACGCACGTACTATCGCATTAACGAAGCGATGACACGTGTTGAAGCGCGGCACGCAGAGCTCGCTGCAGATAACCCAATATAGCGCGCCCCACTGCGCGGCGGTGCGGGGGCGGCGGCGGCGGCGGGCGGCGCACTCAAAGGGCGCCTACTCTCGCGCTTATTTGCCAATCTAATAGCTTTATGCATCGACCGAGAGTCACTTTCTCTAACGCCAAATCTAATCATCGCAGCGATAAACCTGATTTCGGAGGCTTTGCGGAGGTGCGCCCGCGTATGTCGCGTTTTCGCATCCTGGAGCGGCGTATTCTATTATTTGAGACCATTGCAAATACACACACACATATACATTGATTATTATTTATTTTCTAGGTTAACAACAAAAAATTCACCCCACTAGTAGATGTCTAATAATCAAGTGTGTTTTGAAACAATATTATTATTTATGGTTTTGACTGAAATAGAATGATTTATATAGTAGAATATTGTATACGATACCGCATATATATAAAACGGAGGGAGATATGCCATCTATCGCGCATACTATAAGACCCACTGTCTCCAATTTTAAGAGAACATTCTCGCTCAGTGGCAATATTTCGTCTGTTTGGTATACGACGCTCCGCCGGATTCCGATACAATTATACGGTCACTTTGACCATACGTAGCAGATGCTATATTATATCGCAAGCCACTTCTCCATCGTTCTCTTCTGGACACAAATAAATAAATTTAAGTCCATTTTATTTTCACATATATCTACAACTAAACATATATCTAGCTTCTTTCCTCCAAATATACCAATGAGTCCTGATTGAAGTTTCGAGTCCATTAACATCATACATAGGCGTACATAACCCCCTACAATAAAAATCAAACAATTGGTGAAGAGCATTGCTGGTACAAATAGTATATGGTGGCTGCAGAGACATGGCGGCGGCGAGATGGTGACAGGCTCGCCAGGACACCCCCAGGACACGCGAGGACACGCGGACACCCGCTCGTTGCGGTCGAGCTTGTCACATGCAGAGCTCACCCCCTCCCCGCCCCTCCGCCCCACAACCCCTCCGCCCCAACAGACGCAGGACTATATTTCGGTAGGTGTTTTACGCAAAATCCCGTTCCTTTGTGACAATGATACAATGTCGAGAATCACAAATAAAAAAAAATAAAAACCCAAAATTTAAGCAATAAATACTTAAAATGGACATAGATTGCTAATACCAAACTATCCGTAAGATAATTAGCCTATCATACCACATGGGAACTAGGTGCCATGCCAGGACCTTCCTTATATTGCTCGGCTGCATTGAAGTGGATGGAAAACACGGACATTTTTTTTAATTGCCGCTTCGACCAGCTCATAATGGCCAGGCCAGTCCGCGTGCCACTAGGCTTCGAGCCGCTCAAAACTAAAATATGAAGTATCTATGATAAAATTGATCATGCAGATTAAACTTTTCTCAGTTTTTTCAGCAACTTTAAATGTGTCAGCAGATTACAGACTGCAGCGAGAAATCGTCAGCTGAAACCACAACGGACTACGAAAAACAACAAGCCACGGATCCCACTCCCATTCGAAGATTACGCACGATGGCTCTTGGATGACCAGATGCTCTATTTCTCGATCCCTTTGATTGAGTGCTTCTTAAGGAACACTGAATTGAATGGAACAGTCAAATGGAGTGTAATTTATATTAAGTCACTTCATATCATTGCTGTAGGCGTTATCGCCTGGTTATTAGAATGTCTTATTACAGACTTCTGAACAAATATTTAGATCTCTGGTCCTCAAGAAGTTCACGATTAGGTGGGTGAAACGTCACTACATGTCCGAAAACATTGGACAAATTGTACAAATAACAGTGAAAGTCTTAGGAAACGTAGTCGCCCGGATTTGAATTAAGAAGTTCATTGCGTCGTTCACTCGATACCCAGTACTCACTCTTCTTTCGATGTTAATATCGCATTTTCCATCACTTAATAAAATGCTTCTGAGAAACGCAAAGTCATCGTAACAATACAGAAAGCAACTGATAATTACGTCACATAGTCTCAATCCTCAAACGCTACCATATTCATATCGACAATTTAAATTAATAGATAAATATAATAAACGAATAAATAAATATAACAAACACGTTATGATCACACACCCATAATTCAAACCTCTGTAGAGAAAGTGACCCAGTCGTTGCTTGGACTCCGGCGCTTGCACAAGGTGATCACGGCATATGTAGCCCATGATTAATTGCTCACACACGGTCATAGGCCACGTCTACGTCTTAGTCCACGAATGCACAGAGAACTTACTTTTAGCTTGTGTTTTTTTTTAAGGCTCAGCGAATAAACCTCCTTCTGAAATTCTCTTCCACTTCTTAACCGTGCGTAAGCATCCTTAATCTTATTTTCAGGTTACCATATATAGTTATTTACTATTAGGTTTAAAGTGTTCATACGAGCCAGAGATATTAGAAGTCCCCACGTAGATTGTTTTAACATCGCCGTCTCTAATTCAATAAGGGGCGGTTACATTTAATGTGGCAACGCGTTAATCTTTCCACGGAAACCGATTAGATGCCCAAAATGAAATTCCCTTCGACGTCGCGCAGCGCCCTCTACTCCTTATCGCGTCGCACTAAACTCTCTAGCCGCGCGCTCGCTCGAGCGAAAATTAAAATCACATCAAAATAAGTCATTTCCGGTGTCGCGCCGCCGGAAGGGGCGCACGCGCCCGCCGCCGCTCCGGGAAAGTGCGCTCTGGGCCGAGACGCTTGGGTCGAAGATCGCGGCGCGGGCTCTAGGCGACTGAGATTGGAGCGTTTTTCCGGGGGAAAGGAGGCTCCAAAGACATCTAGAGGTCCTTTATTGCCCGCTTCAAATTAATGTCGCGCCCCCGGGGGTGCGGGCGGCGGGGGCCGGGGGAGGCGCGGCGGCGACCGGTTACTTTGTGGCTAAACCTTTATCAGCTAATATTACTTAGCAGCGCCGCCGCCGCCGCTTAGCCGTGGTGAAAGAACGGAGTAAATGTTTCGTTTTAATGAAATTAAATTCAACATATTTCCATCGGTCGCATTCTTATTTGACACTTTAATAAATGTTGTTTAATAAACATCAATTTACATAAACAGGCTAGAACTGTTTACCCAGTTCATTCATAAACCTTAGGCTTGGGGTGCACGTATTACTTAAGGTAGCCAACTTCCTAAACGACAATGGAAAAAAGAACAAGCGCATATTTCTTGTAGTAGATCCAAAATTATACTCAAGACAGCTTTATTTGATCGACCTAAATGCTTGATGACCATTGCAATTATAAATTTTGTTTTGGTTTTCTAAGTAATAAGGTCCGAAAGTTTCAATTTTTCGCGGGTTTTGTAATTTACTCTCAGCTATTAGTGGTTTTATTATTAAAATGTTTGTAAATCTGACCAAATTAAACACTATGCACATTGTTTGATTTGTAAACGTATTGCATCCTTCCCATCACGAAGACTGTCTTTTTCTTTAAAGCAGAGAAAATGCCAGAGCGCAACAGAACGTATTTGCGCTTCAGCCAGCTGACACCGGGCTAAGAGACGCCGTGTGTCATTCCAAGGTTTAGTGGGTTCCTATCCCTTCCCTGACCCATATACCCACGCCCTTCGGCAGCTGGCGTGCAACACAGCATTTCAACGGGGTAAACTACCGGCTCTTAAAACAAACATATTTGCTGAAATTATCTTAAGGCAACGGCATGCACCATGGGTTGCCGTAGTGTTGAATCACGCCACGTTGTGAACTAATCGCTTTAATGGAGCCTAACCAATTCGCTATCATCCCAGATTAACCTTCCGCCGGTGGTCCGGTTCCCAGGAGAGGTTTTGCTTCCAAGAAACGGCGATGGATAATTCCGAAACATGAATAATAATAGATATTTATCACCTATATAGATTGGTTAGAAGTTGGCTTTTTAGCAAGATTACCTTGGGATTTGCTTGAAACGTGTAATTAATGTGAATTAATGGTCAATTAATATTAGACTAAGACTTAAAATAGTGTAATCATATTACCTTAAATT
The DNA here is from genome assembly GCA_946894095.1 of Incurvaria masculella. NCBI lineage: Eukaryota > Metazoa > Arthropoda > Insecta > Lepidoptera > Incurvariidae > Incurvaria > Incurvaria masculella. Next base: position 903,314 of record OX335650.1, on the reverse strand, counting down.
ATTTTCTGATATTGGTTTACCACAGTTATTTTCCTCGGTCCTAGTGGCCGACTTTTCAAACTATCCCATGCAGTTAATTTTTAGGGTACGGGCGTGCGTGTGGCTGGGCGCACGTTTGACAGACCACTGTCTGTCACACGCGAGTGGCTGCAAAGATTGTATGAGTGGCTGTGGGTAGACAGCAAAATGGTTACAAAGTTTGTCGCAAAAAATAACTGTGATAAGCCAATATCAGATCATATTTTAAACACCCACAGAATACTCAAATCATTTAACCTTACATGGACTATTCACGAATAATGTATAAAAAAGGTTTAATCATTTTCCAATTAATCTAAGACAATAGACGAATACATTTTTTTAATGGCGCAATAATATTTCAACTAACCTAAGACTATTGACGAATATAGTTTTAAAAAAGTCTAATGATATTCCAATTCGCATAAGACTGTTCACGAATAGTGTTTTAAAATAGCGTAATTATATTATAGGTCCGAGGTAATTCCTTTCGTTTCTGCTCAGGAAATTGAGACATGAGTAGATATATTTTATCTTTAAAAGTGAGGCTTACTGGTAAGGTGACTGCCATATTGTGAGGCTTGCGGTTATGAGCCTGTCCGACCTCGCAGCTGCTCGCCCGGGGGGGGAGGGGGCACAGTGTTGCCATTAATATAGAGCAATAATTCCGTTCCCATGCGCGGAGCGCTGGACTCACGGCTTTACTATACTGAATGTAGCAATGGTGTAAGACAGAAATAGCAGCGACCAGGGATGGCTGCGTTATCTTCTTGTTTGTCTGTAAAACAACCGAAATTCAGACAATTTGATCAATGTTTAGAAGTTCGCGCTGAATAAACTATTGCTTTATGTTGTAACATCCAAAATTGGCATCTACGAGTATATTCGTCGATTTAAAACTATGTCATGCATAATTATCACTGTACAATTAAAATAATAAAAACTACATTATTATAGTAAAATCTGTCTGCTTCATCGCATCGTCACCAATCCCTGGAGATATACAAACAACAATTGCACGGATAATCCGAGCGCAAACATCCACCAATATTCCGATATTGGCGCTGGCGGAGTCTGTGTGGCGGCGGCGGAGCGGGGAGGTAAGCCGAGCTGCGGCCAGAGAATGTAAGAACAGATTAATCTGTGATATATTCACATTGGATTACGCACCCACCTACACATCTACGGGAACAATCTATTACTTTTAATTAACATCACGAATGCGAGCTGCTCCATGGTTCGGAATCCATGCAAAACTGTAGGTCCCCTTCCCTACTAGGTGGTAGGGTTTAAGCCCGCCCGGGTTGGTACCATCGCATTGGATGAAAAGATGGTCGAAGCGGCAATGAAAAATTGTCCGTGTTTTCCATCCAATTCAATGTAGCCGTGCTCATAAAGAGAAGGTCCTGGCATGGCACCTAATTCCTTCGGGAATGTGGTGTATTGGGCTAATATCATAACGGTAGTTGTGTGGTATTAGCCATCTATATTAGGTCGCATAATATATTTGCCACAATATTTCATCGACAATAAAAAAAACACAAGTCTACATTTTTAATAGCGACACTTCGAATCACGGTATTATTTTTGAATAAATGCGAACGTCTTTTTTAGGGTTCTGATACCAAACGGTGAAAACGGAACCTTATTACTATGCTTCCGCTGTCCGTCCGTCCGTCCGTCCGTCCGTCCGTCACAGGGCTGTATCTCATGAACCGTAATAGGTAGTCAGCTGAAATGTTCAAGGAGTGTGTATATATTTTGCCAATTCAAAACAAAAAGCGTGATTTTTTTTGTGAAAAATCTTGTACGATGGTATGGAACCCTACGTGTGCGAGTCCGACTCGCACTTGGCAGTTTTTTTTAATTTAAATTTATTTTAAAAGGTTTAAATTTTGTTTTAAGAATAACTTTATTACAAGGTAGTTTCTATGTGGCAGTATAATTTTATGATCTGTTTTGTAAAGTCAATGTTATAAATATTGTAACGAAAATAAGAAGGTACCTCGAGATGAATTAGTCATACATCCTTAAATCGACAAACCCATAAAATAAAAGAGTTTATCGATATTGAATGGTCGTAAAAAAATATAAAGGAGGTCGAAAAGTTATGAACAGTAAGCACTGTTATTAAAGCGCCAAGGGCTCAAACTGACCCCGAGTCCGACCCCCTTAAGCCGTTTACGTAATCACGAGTAGACTATTTCCTCTAATCGAGCGCGCCGTCCAATCAAACGGGACCGTTTAACTTTAATGAACAATAAAAATGTTCCGGCTCACGCGAGCTGAGATTGCGGGCGCAGGCTCTGGAAATTACCCGATCATCAACACGGCTTCCAGGAGAAAAGCGTCCTCCAGCCACTTCCTAGCTATGTACTGCACCACCTCCCTCTCACGGATAGAAGAACAATGCGCTAGCCACCTCCCTGCGCCACCCGCCCAGGAACGTCGCTGCGGTCGCGCTACGCAGACACCCCACGCCGTAGCGCGCTACGCCGCTACGCCGCGCCGCCGCCTACGGCGTAGACCCGCTACGAGATGGCTCGCTCTAAAAGCAATAGCGGAGCTTTCGACTGCACGTACAAATATAATATTTTTATAAAATCCACCGTGAACGAAAATGCCTCCGCATTTTCAATAAACATTTTTCAATATAAAGCGGGAACGTAAAATCGGTCGATAAAAGGGTTTCACTTCGAGGACAACTAAAAGTGCACTTTGGGCTCCGTCTCCGTTTTATTGGAGCTGAGATGAATTCTTGTTCGCGTCGTAGGGACGATGTTTATGGTATATTTCATTATTTTCATTAACATGTTTACGATGCACTATTTTGTTTTTATTCGTTGCATTAACATTGTATTATATATTTTTAATAGTTATTTTACTAGCAAAAATTATAATTTTACAGATTTGTAAATCGTTTCTATCTTTTACATGCCTTGACTAATCTTACTCATCTCGCGTCATCGAACCTATCCTTTCCTACCCTAATCTAACTTAACTTCAGCGATCTCTCGAGAAATCACATTTCAATAATAATATTGTAAGAAACAGGAACAATTGACAACAACGATCTACTAAAAAAAAAAAAAGTAGCATTTACTTAAGTCAACCTGAAACTGGCTCTAGCGTTTTATGCCAAATAAGATTTGGTGATGATAGCAATATGTTTGAATGTTTAATCTTTGCAGTCAATGTCCTCAAAGCACTTAAAGTGTTAAAACAATGTATTTAAAATCTCAAACCCTTTGTTAGTATGGGGCAATGATTACGGGAGGCGAGACTTTAAGAGAATTTTTAAATTATTGGCAGACGTAACTCCTGCGAAAGGTATGCTTGTTGGTTCAAGCCCAGTCTTGCAGTATACTCACATTTATAAAGTAGTAGGCTAAACATGACGACAAAAACCGGTACAGCACAGTGGACAACCGTAAGTGTTAATCGCCAATTATTTTTTAGCTTTCTATTCTTAATTAATGTATCCTTGGGTCACGGTTGATTCTACATACATATCACTCTAGTTGAAAAAATTACATGTCTGCTTTTTATTATTTTCAATAGTCAGATAAACAATCGAATAGTACATAATGGTACTAATTTTCGTTTTTAACCGACTTCAAAAAAAGGAGGAGGTTATCAATTCGTCTGTATGTTTTTTTTTTTGTTTTTTTTTTTTTTTATGTTTGTTACCTCATAACTTTTTTCTGGGTGAACCGATTTTGATTATTATTTTTTTAAATGATACCTAGTGCTTACCAAGTGGTCCCATTTTAATTTGGTTAAGTTCTGACAATGATATCCATGAGAAAATCATAAAAGTCTTAAATTTGTATTAAGATATGCGCGACAAATGGACGAATAACTCAATATAACGCCAACCGATTTCGGTGATTCTTTTTTTATTGGAAAGCACGTGTACAAATTAGTAAGTGTACTTCAGATTCACTAAAAATTAACAAATAAAAAAAAATTAACAAAAAAAATAACCGACTTCAAAGAAAAAGCACTAAAAAGTAAAAAATAATGTTCTTTTTATGTAGTTACGATTTCTGTTATTTTTTGAGTCGGTGTCAGCCAAGGTTAGGTTAGGTTAGGTTAGGTTAGGTTAGGTTAGGTTCTCTTGATTGGCGCAGCGCGTGCCCGGCTGCCGTGAAGTCGGTTATTTTTTTTGTTAAATTTTTTTTTATTCAATAGACGAATAGTGACTATCGGAGGAATAAATCTACTATCTAGGCAATCAATTTATCTGGCCGATTTTCTATCAAATAGTCACTTATCAGTCTGATAAATATGACGTTTCCTCTTGTCATTTGAAATTGATATCGATGGGTTGGATAGATCAAGATTATTATCACTCAGGGATTTACAAGTCGGTGCTTTTTTGATGTCATTGATGATTTGAGGAGGAGGAGGAAATAAGCCCGCTCTCTATTTCGGGAGAAAAACCCAACGACAAAATCCAAACAATTAAATGTAACGGGAACAAGCAAGCGAATCAAACGAATAACTGGGTTTCGAAATTGTATTGAACAAAAACATAAGCTGCTGTCAATTTTGACAAACTAAAAAATGTGAAGTGGTATCCTTTACTTACATAAGAGCTATTTTACTGAGCTGTCTCTCTCTAACACTACTCCTTGAAGTTGGTCATGAGAAATATTGCCACCATCGAAAATAATCCTCAGATAGCTAACTGACCTGTGTTTCACCATTGAAAAATCGAGCTAGCCCTATCAGTCTATTAAAGAGCGGAATAATTGTATTGGCTTGTTAAATATCCGACCATTTATCTGAGTATTGAAAAATCGGGCCGTAAGATAAAGTAGTTACATATTTTTATTGAACTCATTGAACAGTCGGCTATAAAACATTATAACTGCACATAGTTAGGTTAGGTTAGGTTAAGTTAGCCACGAAAATGAAGACAAATTTTGGCTATTTTTGAAAGCGTAATTGAAAAAAAAAACAATAATATTGTCGTAATGAACAAAGACGTAACATGTATTATAAATATTTAGTTATTTTACAAATCTGTTTTATCGTAAATTCTTGTAAACCCATGCTAAATATTTGTGTTCATACACATAACTAACTTAAACATTTTATAGAAACTCTGAAATACACGTGTTTGTTGTCGCTCAAATCTATGTATTGTTTTAAAAAGTATATAAAAGGCATCTAAATTACCTGATCTTACAACTATTATTTTTTAGCTATAAGATCGTTAATTGATCCGTTCAAGGTGATTCGTTTTTTTAAATAAAACAAAAAGATAATTCTATCAGTGCCATAAAATTATCTTTTTAATTTATAAAACAATCAATTATAATAAGTTTTTTAATTATATTGTATTAAGGATCATCTTTTATTTGTTTTTATAATATATATATATATATATATATATATATGTAGTATTTAGTATTTATTTATTTATTTCTATGTAGTTTATGTACAGTTATATAAATTATATATTTAGGTTTAAGTATAGTGTGTATTTGTTGTATATTGTGTATGAATTATGTTTCCTCTAAAGCTATTTCTCCATAGTTACTACTCGCACTACGATACCCAAAGGTAGACTGGTAGAAAATGCCTCCGGCATTAAGTTGTACCTTTTGCCCGAGTTTTTTTTTGAGTGCAATAAACTTATATAAATAAATAAATAAATAAGTTAGCAAACAATACTGATAGATACTGAAAATACGAAACACACTTGCGAAAACACTTATTAGGTGCCACAATTTCTCGAATATTTATTCATTTGAATTGCTAACATACGCGAACGATTTAAATAATGTTCTAAATAATTACTTTAAATTGTTAAATCATTTAATAAAAATGTAGTTACCTAAAATCCTGCAAAGAACTAACTTCCGTTCGAGCAATCCTAAAATTCCAAATCTTAACTTGGCACAGCCGCATTATGAAGTGGTCGAGAAAGTAAGTGAGGAAGACTTAAAAGTTAAGTAGCGCAAGACGACGGTAATGTTCCTCGCACACTATCCACTTCTAATCCTGTCATGTCAGCAGCATTTAGCAGCATTTATTTCTAAGTGTACATTTCATAATTGTAGACGGAAAAATATGTTATGTAAACCCGTGAAGTTTCTTTGCGGGTTCTTCTTTACTGGGTTGATCGAATCCGCGGATCTTTGTAACGTAACTTGGTGTAGTTTGACTACCAAAAAGTTTAAATAAATGAAATTAAATATCCTTAATTACTATGTCAACTACATGATTTTCGTTAAGTTCCTGTCATTATAATTATTTCTACATTAAGCTTAGTTACAAACTTACTTTAAAATAATATATACTACTTAAAATTAAAGTATTTGTAAGAAGTTAGAATGTTCACAAAACTACAAGACAGTATTTTAAGCTTGAATAAATAAAATAATAGAATGATTAGTTCATGTTAATTGTTGTTTAAAAATATATTCTCAGTTGTTTGAACATATATAATTATATTTAGGGCTCGAAATGTTTAATTATTTTGTATGGAATGGTTAAATGATTGGTTATATTATTTTGAAAAAAATACTATAATAATAAGTATTATAGTAAGTAATAATAAGTAAATAATAATAAGTTGCTTGTTTCGACACCTCGAACCGTCACATCCTTCTGAACTAAAAAAACATGATAAAAGAAAAACTTTCCGACGAATTGAGAACCCCCTCCTTTTTTTAGGGTTCCGTACCCAAAGGTTGAAAACGGAACCCTATTACTAAGCCTCCGCTGTCCGTCCGTCTGTCAGGAACCGTAATAGGTAGGCAGCTGAAATTTTCACAGAGTATGTATTTATTTTGCCGCTATAACAACAAATAGGTATCATTAAATCATAATAAAAAATAAAGGAGGCCCCATACAAAAACCGTATTTTTTTGGCGTAAATCTTGTATGATGGTACGGAACCCTTCGTGTGCGAGTCCGACTCGCACTTGGCCGGTTTATTAAGTCGGTTATGACATCAACGAAGGCACAGCACGGGTGTAGTGTGACGGCACCCGAGCTGTCCCCGCCCGCCCGCCGGCTCCGCCCTCGCTCCCGCCGCGCGGGTGAAGGAAGTAATCGTTATTTCGTCTGCGGAGTTTTCAGAAGTAATTGAGCCGACTATAAATGGGATTTCCTCGGCGCCGCCGCCGCCGCCGTGACCACCGCCACACTTACCTGAATGTCTAGCGGCCATCTATGAATGAGGAGGGAATGTCAAATTGCAATTTTAACGTAGTCATTCGAATTTCGTAAGTAATTAGTGTTTTTTTCGGATATCGAAAATGTAAACCAGATAGCAATAGAACTCGCTATTCATATGAACTTGGTTTTTAATGGTGCTTGGTTTCTTTGTAAAGTATGAGATAACTTACCACTTTATTTCGTTTATTTTAAGCTCCGGGTAAAATCCGTTTTCCTAGAAATTTGGTTTTTGCAATTGTGCCTATATTGATGGAACTAATTAAGACTTGATAATGAGAAAAAAATAACTTGTCTTTTACATTAGACTATGCAAATACATTTATATTAAAGCATTGTAATAATTAATTTGACATTCAGCGAGATCTACATTTGAAGATTACAATAATCAGATTTTGAAAATAATCTGAACAAGTTTTTGACATCAGCGCCATCTAACGAAAGATAGGGGAATCATTGTGTCGATTAGAATATAATCGGGAAATTCGTTGGCTGACGTAATTGTTGGGATAGTTCAGTTGGTTAGAGCAGTGGGCATGTAATCCAAAGATCGCATGAAAGCTGAATGTTCAGAACAATATTCTTTTTTAAATCTGTTTATAATGCCTTATGATAACCTCAAATAATAATTAATTAAATATCGGTAATATTGTATCCATTAAATAAATAATATTATCAACCCGTTTATTACCAACTAATTGAATACATATTTTATTTATTTTAAAATACTAGAAAAAAAATATTATGGTTATCTCTAACATGGGTACACCTCGAAAATTGTAGTTAAATCATGAAATTTAAGTATAACATTGGGCTTTAACTGTAGCATTTATATTATGCGTTGCACCCTAGTATGTTTGCTCGGGACTCATAACTAATAAGAATTTTATGTTTATAAAATCAGCCGTGAAGCAAAGAATTAAATTAAAATAATCTGCACAGACGTTGAATAACTTGCAGTCGGGTCGCGATAATCGCGGCCAGGTATCGTGTCGCATCTCGCGATGTCCGCTCAGACGGAACGAAGCGAACGGAGTCGCCTGCAGGAATATTGTTATGGTTTCATTAGCCCCGCACGCTGGAGGCGTGGAACTTGACCCGGCTACCGGCAACGACCCCTCCGTCCCTCCACTCGCCGAGCGGCGGGCTCGCCACAAAGGAGGCGGCGCTTTCGAATTTGGGTTCGGTGGCGATGCTATCCGGATCTGTGATTAGCTCGCCGCACGTCAAGTTCATTGTGGGACGATTTCCGATAAAGATTTCCGCTGCTACGATTAAGGCGCCAGGACTAGCCAACTACTCGCGCTATACAAATGCACCTTTAAATAAATGTAATAATATGAAGTGAAACGCCTCAGCAACATATGTTCTTAGATTTACACCGTCGCTGTACATAATGTTTTAAAAACTTACGGTTTACGATGCTTCCGTCGTGGGAAGCGAAACATGTCGGCCAAGCACGGCATTGCACACCGGAAAACCGTAAGTTTTCAAAACATTACGCCTCAGCAAGTCCAAATAGAGCTCCAGACTGATATTGGATTGTTAATATATTTTTATTCTATCATTTAGTTCATTAATTATAATAAATAAATGTTCCGAAAACCTCGACAGGGCCGAAAATGAGAAACTTATGAAATATTTAGACCTGGCCCACGAGGTTACCGCCATGTGGCGTGCACGGAAAACCACCATCGTGCCAATTGTTATGTCTACGAACGGCGTTGTCCCAAAGAATTTAGCCAAACACTTGGAAAAATTAGGTATCGATATTGGGCTCCGATTCCAGGTGCAGAAAGCGGTTCTACTCTCGAACACGAGAATCGTTCGGCGGTTTCTGTCTCTGTAGCTCGGAGCGGTTTTAAAGGATTTGTCCCAGGTGGGACCTCCGTAAGGTTTTCCAGTTTTAGGTTTATATTTGTTAAGGCTTATTTTTGTATTTTTGTATTAAATAATGTAAACATAAATTTGATAATAAATATATACTGTGATAATTAAATTATAATAGAAATCTGAAAGTAATATGATTTCTAGATACAAGCCAAAACAGCATATATGCATAAACAAATAATTCCATTTGCTTTTAGATCTCTACATTTAGTCAAAAAAGTTCGGAAATGGACACAGTTTCCGCAATGTATTTTGTATAGAAAAAGGAAACATACATTAACGAAATTAAGTTGATCCCTAGACAAGGAATCACATATTGTAATAATGACACTTCTAATCGTCAGACTTAGTTAGTTAACTTTCACGTCAGCTTTAGGGTGTGATACTGAGATATGTTCACATTTAATATAATTGTAGTGTGACAGAGCATGCAGGAATAAAAAACATCATCTTGAAAATGTTTTAAAGTAATGAAAAAATGCATTTCACATCCTAATTATATTTTGTTTGCTCAGCATGAACTTCATTATCAACTCAATAGCATTATTAGTGTAGTGAGTCTTTTGATCCGACTATTAAGGAGGTTCTCAAATTTACCGGTATAATTTTTTTATGTATGACCAAGCATAAATGGTCTTATATAAATATTGTGTACCTATAATTGAAATGTAGCTCGAAGTTGGTCAAATTTAAATTAGGAAAAAGACCACCCCTAAGGATATGATCATCCACTAAATATTCACCATTAACCAATTCTACCAACCATATCTTTGTATTGGGTTATCAGATTTATTTGCCATTTATTTTATTTTACAGAATATACCACGAAATTAACAAGTAAAATAGGTAAACGAGATTATAAAAGTTATACAAATGAAGTAGGTAATAATTAGAAGATTTTGGACACATTTTTTTACCGAAAATAAACCGAGGAAACAATAAACTGAACAGCGGAAAATGACATGAATCTGTTTAGTCTTCTAAACGAATGTAAATAACGAATTTAGATTCAACGCGAAAGGGAAACAGTTACTGAAATTAGTTTAAGACCTTAGTTAATTAGACTAAGCCTGGTTTTCTCCAAGTGCTGATTTATTTTAATTGACACTTAAAGCGCCTTTATTTCTAAAGTGCTGATTATCTTCTACTGTTATTTATTGCAAGCTTCTAAGAAAGGCTCTTAATATGTGGCGATTAAGCTAATCAGCAGTAGGTGAAGAATCCCTTAAAAAGATTTATTTAATTTTTCACTTATCAGTTTCTTTTTTTCGTTAATTTTATTTTGCAGCAAAATGAGGTGAGTTGGAGGAAGCCTAAGTTCAGCAATGGACGGAAAATGGCTAAAATTATGACGAATAGATAGTTGTAGAATAGAAGGAAAGTTTAATGTTTTCCCAAAAAAAAATATTATATTTTCTCAAGCGGATCAGGGTTATAACTAACCGCAGCTAGTTATAACATATATCGATACTTAATGATAGAAAAATACTTCATCAGTGGTTTCATACAACTTCAGCAACACTGTTTTAAATCACATTAATTAAGTGTATATATTTCTCAAAATATAAATTTATATCATCCTATTTCAGGTACAGATTTACGAAATACCCGCAAAACATAACATGAAACTCGTCAAACACAAACCGATAAATTCCGCGTATTTGATTCAAATTTCTAATTGCAGTCAAATATGTTAACATTAAGACCGCCGCCGGGAACCCACTAATGGCGATCACGCGGGGTGTTGACACGCACGCCACAGCCGCGATAGCGCCAGGCCCCTGCGTTCCCATCAACATTTTCTTTCCCTATTTGCCCTCAAGGCTCACACTGCGGTTACGTAAATATTGCAAAGGCAGTATTTATTCTCGGGGTTCAGGGGCCTTTCAGTGAGGGGGAAGATTGTCCGTCGTAAGTAGGTGCTCTGTGTAGATAAACCGATTGAACGACCGAGTTTCTGCTTGATTTGAAATGTATGTTATACATTTCACATGCACATGTACTTACATTTCATCACGCCAGCAATACTGGTGATGTAAGAAGACAAATCTTACATCACTGGTGACGGAAATAAATCAGTCCAGCTCCTGTTACTGTCTGCCTGGCTTCGAGTGGACCAACATAATAATGGAAAGGCGATATAGACTAGTCACGGTTATTCGAATTTGAAGATTGCATCTAGCACTTTTTGTCAGTATACTATTGAGTCAATTATTGTTTTATATCTCAAACCTAACCATCGCAGTAAAAGGTTTGAGGCATTGTTAATATTCCTCTAGGATTCAACCATTATAAAAAAAACATTTACGATGTGTCGTACGCAAGAGGTGCGATTTACTTAACTTTTTTGTCGGTTCAATATAGTTCGACAGGAGCTTGCAACTGACTTTCGACAGAGTTATCAATGGATCAGGTAATCAATTCGACCAGCACACATATTTATGTGTACATAACTTTCTGTTTCCATGACAGATTTGTATAATTTCTTGTGGTTTCATAATTTGAGTTCAGCGACATCTACATTTGAAGCATTGTAATCAGATTTTGAAAATAATCTGAAAAAGAATCGGTCGTCACATTCCTCGGAAGCAGGATTTGAACCTGCGATCTTTGGATTACGATTGGTTTAGAGTTTAATCCAATTCTTTTTCAGATTATTTTCAAAATCTGATTACAATGCTTCAAATGTAGATGTCAATGAAACTGAATTGAATGAGATAACGGTAATGTCGTATCCAATAAATACATAAAATTACTTGTGGTTTTATTTAAAATGACTCCTTTAGGTTCCTATTAACCTCTTAAGAATGCGATGTGTTAGACTTATGCCACGATAATATATCAGTTGTTCTCTATTAAATTCCGATACCCGGTAGCAAAAAAAAACATAATAGAAGATTAGGTCACATATTCTTATAGCACATGCGCTACCTGCATCTTTCTGTCCCCTGTCACTGAAGTTTGTGTAAACGACTAAAAGTTTGCGCTATACTTTCAGGAGTTAGTAAAGTGTCCGTCACACAGGAGACACCGACGCTCTGTAACGAGAGATCCAGAGATAAGAAGGGCCGAATAATACAAAGGGCTGTTACACTCGAGTCGAGCGAGGGCTCGTTAGCGCGGGGGCGGGGGCCCTGGGCGGGGGTCCTGGGCGGGCGGGCGGCTAGGGCGGCCCGCGCGAGTGACTGCTCGTTGACAACTTGGCTGCCGACGTCCGATTTTGCAAAAATATTACTCTCCTCAATGCTCGACAGTGGATTGACTGAAGTTCGTAAATCAAGACGAAACCGTGTGCTCACCATTTCGTAGTATCATACGTCAGGTACTTTTATGGTAAGACGAAATAAAAATGTGTTGCATCGATTGATTTATTTTCTATAGTCGTGCTTGTATAAACGTCGGTTTCAATGAATCCAATAACAGTGGGTTAAACTGATTACAAAATGTTATTGAATTTAACTTAAACACTATAATTGCCACATTATTTTAATAAGTTTATTTAACTGTTTTTTTGTGGCGTATTAAATAATTTTCAATCAATTAAGTTTTCTGCAAGCATATGCTTAAATCAATTGATTGAATTCAACACAATATTGTTAGATAATGCAGTGCGATAACAGACTCATATCATTTATGGGTGTAATTCCATCAATCGTATTTTTCATGTTATCAAATATAAAATACTTGAATTAATTTATATCAACACATCATAAGTGTCGTCACATTAGCCAAATACTCAGAATTGGTTATGGAAACATGCATGACATATTCACGGGAGAGACTTCGATCATTTTTAATTCAATGTGTCAAAGCGTTTCCACTGCGCTACAGTGATGATGTCTCAAATGTCAAACTAGCTTCTTCACATCGTGCGACACTATCTTCCCTGAGCCCAATCTGAATGTATTGAAATGGTATTGTTCGCTTTGCATCCGTTTTGCTCTGACTCCCAACTCCCACTTGGAATGGCTGTAGATAATGTGAGCAGCTCCTATTGTTCACCTATACGTACACGAACGACGATACATATGTTTGTGAGCATGTATGTATGTGTTACAGCTTTTACCCGAAACTAGCTAGGCCGCAGCTAGGGTGCGTTTTGACCGAGTCTATACATAGACATAAAAACCAAGAAATACTTAATGATACGAGGTGTTATTACAATAAGTATTGATAATTTTACAGTGAATTCATTATTGGAAAAAGAAAAACATTTTCTGAGAAGTTCATGTTCATATTTAAGTAAAGTTTCGTTTTTCGGAAACAAAAAAATAATAATAATTAATTCCTCCCAGTACTTCAAACAAATTTTGCCACGAAAAGAGTTTTGAAAGTGCCCACCGAAACAACTGTCAACAGATGCTGAAAAAAAAATCAGCACCGCAGCATGGTTTTCTAAGGTTCTGTGGGAGTTCTAAAGCCCAGGGGCGTCGTCGGCTAACTCTCAGGGCCCTATGCAACAAGTCTTGCTCTTTATAAGCAATCGCCAGTCAGTCACCAACAATCTAATTGAATGACCGAATATTTGCCTCCATTTAAGGCGCTAGGACTAGCCAACTGCTCGCGCCATACAAATGCACTTTTTAACAAATGTAATAATATGTAGTGAAACGCTTCAGCAAATCCAAATAGAACTCCAGACTGATAATGGATTGTTAATATTTTTTTATTCCATCATTTATTTTAATAATAATAAAAATAAAAAAGTTGATTTTTCTCATTAGAAATCTGAAAGTAATTCGATTTCTAGATATAAGCAAAAACAGCATATATGCATAAACAAAAAAATCCATTTGCTTTTAGATTTCTACATTTAGTCAAAAAAGTTCGGAAATGGACACCGTTTCCGCAATGTATTTTGTATAGAAAAAGGAAACATACATTAACGAAAATAATTCGATTCCTAGACAAGGAATCATATATTGTAAGAATGACACTTATAATCGTCAGACTTAGTTAGTTAACTTAGGGTGCCTCGTCTAACTTTGCGATTTGGCTAGTACCAGGCCCTTAAGTGACGACTGGCTACTCTAATTGCGATGCAACACGTAGACACGTGAACGTCCGACCGAGAAGCCAAGCCGTCCATAACCACAACCCGTGCCAGTGCCCACAACTATCCCTTTACCATTACCATGGACTTTAAGGGGGTGTTAGCACCCGATCTCATTCAGTGTCATAAGGGCGTAAGTGAAAGCACAGTTTATTATTTTAAAAAATTACTACAACTGATTTTGAAATTTAATTAAGAAAAAAGATACATTAATTATTTAGCTGTTTTTGAAACATATAATAATATATATCTGAGGCCCTTTCTTTGTTCAAACTATTTTCATGCATTTTAATACATATTTGTCCCGTTTGAGCAAGGCAAGCATCGGGGTCTTAAAGTTTTATCTCCAATTTGTTGCTAAACCATCAATCTACAGATGTACTTTTTGGATTATCGAAATTCGTTGTAGTTATTTTTAAATAAAATTAAATGTTGTTTTACTTACTCCCTTGTGGAACTGAATGCGTTTAGGTGCTAACACCCCGTTAAGGTGGAGAGACCGTCGCAGTGGAATGTCGCCCTAATGGACGGTGCCTGCGTGCCTGCTCTGGCTAACTCGAATATGCACGTGCAGACGTTGCGGCGAGCGCGGTGGACGCGTGATTGATGCGCACGTCGCCGTGACGTTACGTCCCTACGAACTGAGGAAATGAACGCCCGCTAGATGGAGCTGCACTCAACTGATGCATATTGATGTAGGGTAGTTATTGATGCATGTGTCTGGTGAGTTTACATCAAATATTGAGATTGCTATGCGCTAGAGTTAATACGACTATATATTGGAAATATTATCGCACGTTTAGCGGATGACAGCTATATGGGAAAATCAACCCATATTATGTGAGCACGGCTATATTACACTGGGCGGAAACAATAAAAAATTCACTGCGGCTTCGACCATCTTTCAAGCAATGTACCAACCCAAGGAGCCTTAAGGATGTCCCGACCCATACAATGTTTTTTTTACACATAACGCAAAAAGTATTGCACTTTAAGGCACGAATTCGTCAAAAAGATTAAATATAGCCATAGTAGTTGCAGCGAAAACATATTCGCAATTTCAGGTTTAATGGTTTCGTTGTAATTGCCGATTAGAAGTTTTCCACCGTTAGATGGCGCTGTTAAATAAAAATGGTATTTAAATAAATTGTAACAAAACCAATAATCCTGAAATTGTGAAATTGTTTTCGCTGCAAGTAATATGGCTATATTAAACTTTTTTATTAATTCGTGGCTTAAAGTGCAATACTTTTGGCGTTATGCGTGCAAACAACTTTATATGGGTCGGAACAGCCCCTAGTAAGGGATCTACGGTTTTACATAGGTCCCGAACCGACCCGTAAAACTATAAATGAGCTTTAAATATATAATTTTAGACTTTATGTATGTTCTTTCCAATAGTACCTTTTTTGTTTTTTTATATATTTTATGTTTCCCGCGTGAAAAATAATAAAATCAGGTATTTCCCACGGATAAAACAGTTTTTGCCACGCGACTCTGCCACTTTCGGTGGCAACTTCTGTTGTCTTATTTCCGCCTGAAACCTATATGCTTAGAATAGTCGATAGCAAATTCGTCTATATTAGTAAACGGGCACCTACTGCTGATGAGCTTAATCGCTATTTAATAAGGACCTTTCTTAGCAGTTTAAAATCAATACCAGTGCAAGATATGGTGATAAAGGCTAAGTGTCAATTAAAATAAATCAGGACTTGGTGAAAACCAGGCTTATATCCATGTTGAATAATAAAATCCACTTCGTTAAGCTTATTGCTCGATATATCGTATTCAAAAACGTCCCATTATGTCCACTTCCCGTTCCGAGGAAGCTGAGTCCAGGGGACGCAATAATTGGCATCACACGCGTCGGCACCGCCATTGTCACGGACTTAGCCGCCTCGCCGAGGACGCCCTGACAGATATTGACTCTGACATGATGGGGCGCGCAGTTGGCAACGCCTTCACTCTACATGATTTTTGAGAATATTTTAAATGTTGCATTCGAATTGCAATCCTCTCATGATGAAGAAAAGGGTGCAAAAAGATTTAAGAGAAAAATTGAACAAAATTGGCATGAAACAAATATTTTACGTTTTCCTAATCAACATAAATACCTCGGAGTCTCTTAAGGAAACAGTAAACTTTATGAAAATACGTCATAAAAGTGCATTTAGGTACAGTAAATGCTTCTGCAGGCTTACCTAATTAAATAAGTATCAGAAGTTTCATGAATTTTGAATCAATAGAGCGCACACGTCGTCTCTTGCAGTCACATT
This sequence comes from Incurvaria masculella, assembly GCA_946894095.1. NCBI lineage: Eukaryota > Metazoa > Arthropoda > Insecta > Lepidoptera > Incurvariidae > Incurvaria > Incurvaria masculella. Next base: position 886,883 of record OX335650.1, on the reverse strand, counting down.
TTTACCGAAATGTTTTGTCTTCCATATTAAATAAAACTTGACGGATGATGTAAGTCAAATAAATAACAGCACGTATGTGCAGTCAGTCTAGTGGTTTCCACTGAAGTTATAGTTTCCGTAAGAAGTGACGAAGCATATGAAATAGCTTGTTTTTCCCTGAATCGAAGGCAGGAAGAATTAAATGTGTAAATGCCTAATCTGCATTGCATATCAACTTCTGATATGACATTTAAAAACAATGCATACTCCACTTACGTTATAGTACTTAGGAATGTTACTATAACGGATTCTTATGTCAACTTTGGTATACTAGCGAGATATTTTTAAGACAAACGGATTGTTTTCAAGATTCCGCTTGTTGAAAGTTAATTAGAAAATATTATCATAATTGGCCCGATTTTTGGAGTAAACCCAATAGACGGTATCAATAAAGGTAATTGGGGCACCCAGATCCGCAACAATTGCAACTTGCGATTAGTTGACAGAGCCAAATATCTCCATTTGATCTTGAGCAAACATTTCTTTGCATGAAGAACAGCCTCCTCTACAGGTCGCATTTCTCGACAGATTCTCGTGAAGCTTTATAAAGATTCCGTTTTTGAAAAAAATTCAAAATTTTGAAAAAAGCGAAATAATATAAGAAAAGTAGATTAAAAAAATAGATTTTGTTTAAAACTAAGCGGTGATATTTTTTTCAGTATTAAGCTATGGAAAGATAGACTCGCGCGATCGACAGCTCAGAGAGCCACTAATTTATATATGTAGTACGTGTTTAGTGTATCCCAAAGATCTTTTTTATGTAACTGAACATAGGTGGCTAATACCACCCCTAATATCATAATATTAGCCTTACATAAGAAATAGGAACCAAGTGCCATTCCACGAACTTTCTTATGTGATATATTCAAATATGCCAACTAGCTCTAACTGTAAACCCCGTTATCTAACGACCCAATCAATAATCATTTGGTACTTTTTAAAACTAGATTCAGTAATTTAACAAATCGCATGCATGTTACTGATTCCACCCACTAATTATATTATACATTTACCTCGAGATTTAACTTTTAGTTAAAACATGAAATTGTTAAAAGTACGAGTAGAAATATCATGATAATCAAAATCGTTGCCAGCTCTAATTTCAACAATCAAATCATAGACATGATGCAAGAAATTGACTGAAATGATGACTTCCTTGTTTCCTCGTCTGTCGGCGATGCTAATATATCAGTTTTTAGGGTTCCATACCCAAAGGGTGAAAACGGAACCCGTCCGTCCGTCCGTCCGTCCGTCCGTCCGTCTGACACAGGGCTGTATCTCATGAACCGTAATAGGTAGGCAGCTGAATTTTTCACGGAGTGTTTATTTATTTTGCCGCTTTAACAACACATAGGTAAATTAAACAATAATAAAAATAAAAGGAGGGTCCCATACAAAAAACGTGATTGTTTTGTGTTAAATTTTGTTCGATGGTACGGAACCCTTCGTGTGCGAGTCCGACTCGCACTTGGCCGTTTTTTGTTAACTGGCTGCTTCATACATTCAATAATGTATTAATTGTATCATAGGACTTCGTGTAAAATATGTACTTTTAAACAAAGTATGGCTCAATTATATCAGCCCCGTCAGCCCAGTGGCGCGACGCCTTGCGATTAGATAAGCTGTGTGAAGCACCTCTGAGCGCAGTTGGGTTCTGGATGGGTGGCCATTTTCCACCCATGAGGCGGGCCGTAAAATTGTAGTGGTAGGGTAAATCCCGCCCGGGTTGGTTCCTCCGCATTTAATGCATAATGGTTGGAGAGGCAATGACGATTGTCCTGGCATAGCACCATAGATAAAATGCAAGGAGATACCTTCTTGTCTCCAATAAAAAAAAACAATTCAACTTAAACGTACATTATTTTTTTTATGTGACTGGACAAGGATGGCTAATACCACACCTTCTGTCATGGTATCAGCCCAACACACCACATGGGAACTAGGTGCCATGCCAGGACCTTCCTTGCATTGCACGGCTACATTGAACTGGATGGAAAACACGGACAATTTTCATTGCCGCTTCGACCATCGTTCATTCAATGCGATGGTACCAACCCGGGCGGGATAAACCCTACCACCTAGTAAGTAAGGAAGGGGACCTACAGTTTAACTTGGAATCCGAACCACGGCCAGCCTCTCTCAACGGTCCAATGGTCACCCATCCAAGACCAGACCGGACCCAGCGTTGCTTATCTTCGGAAAGCGATCGCTGAAGTGTCGCGCCACTGGGCCATTGAGGCTGACAAATGAAAGTACATGCCAAATGAAACCTAGTCAGTGCTGTCCAACTAGGCTTTGCCTGCTCTGATGCACTTAACAAGGTAGGATTGATCTATTAGGTCCTTTTTAACCAACTGTTTGTAATGTTACACCTACTCAATACCAGTACAAGACAATCAGCACTTTAGTAATAAAGGCCAGGTAAGAACCAGGCTTAGGCTAGCACCGAAAGTAAGAACATAAAAAAAACAGAAATAATTTTAATTTCACAATCAGGAGATATTTACATTATGAAAAAAAATATATCTTTAAAATTATTTCCTTGTATTAAAAACAATGGTTTATTGTTTATTCTTTCTTGTTTATTCATTATCCATAGACAGTACATTGCACTCGGATTTGTCATATTTCATCATTAGCCGTTGCATTCACGGGTTGCATCGGTAGTTGCAATTTTAACAAGTAGAACTAGACATGAATCCGCCTTCTTCTAATTTTTCATCTTAATATAAAATAAACAAAATCAGCAGCGGTCCCATATAATTTTAAGAAAAATAGCAACGTTAAGCGCATCCAAGAAATCGTTACGATAAAATTTTATTTTTTGTTTTATTATGTTATATCAATGTCAAATATAAATTGCATTGTACACATACAATTTGTAACATTTTACACGTATTGTTCGCGGAAAACATGTACTCAATCTATTATTCAAATCACTTTGCTCAATTCGTCTAAAGATTCCTGTAATAATGTTTTCGTGTACCATTAAATATGCACAGGCTGGTACCATCGGTGCGATGGTTGCGGGCAGGAGTTTGTGGTGAGATATAAACTTTACCAACTCTACATTCCTGTTACATTATGTACTTTCAACATCTTAGAAATGTTAAGTATTGTTTACAGAATTGGTGATGTCTTTATATGAATTTGATTTTAATTAAAAAAATAACAAGAACAATGGGTTGACTTATGTAGGTAGGTGTGGGTAAGGTTAGGCCACACTCTCAGCAAGAAAAATAGTTGGTTTAACATTTTATGCATGTAGAACACACTAATTTAAAATTTTCATTAAAGCTTAGACGAATTTTACATATTTGTATGAAAAAAAAACACATGATTAATGCAGTTAAAAATATTTATACATGAATCAAAGTGGTAAAATCATTCTAAAATTTTAGGTGTGTGGTCACAAAATATTATTTTTTAATGTACTTGTGTTTACTTCAAGTAAATTAATATATTTTGATTAGCATTTTTTTCTTTTCACAATCATTTTACGAATATTTGTTACTATTCAAACATAGGCATAAAATTCGCTCTTTTAAAATATTTCAACACACCAGATAACATTCAACCGTGCAACATATTACGAAATGTCTAGCCAGAATCCTTACAATTTCAGTTTCCATCCCTTTGAAGATTAATGTCCGTCTGAGATTTAATCAGGACGAATTTAATAAAGCCAAGATAAGGCGGTATCAGTAGCTTTATCGCGAACAAAGGGTGAGAAATTGTATATTTACTCTATTATTATTTATACAATAGTCCCACTTATTGAAAATAGTATCTCTCAGAGTGAATTAAATTTCTCTGTGAAATCGTTTTAAATATAACGAATGCTTTGTAGTGTTAGATTTGGGATCCAGTTTGTAGAAATCCCGGATGCCCCAAAATATTCCTGTAGAGCAATATTCTATCTGTAACACCCGATCGGCCTCCCATTGACACTCTTAAATTTCCTGTGAGGGACTCCAACAATCCTCTGATATATTATTACATGAAGTAGAATATTAGTCCGAGTTGTATTATGAAAGATGCAATTTGGTTTGAATAATAACTGATTTATTGTTGAATAATTCTAAAACATCTTTCGCTGTTATTTTCCTAACCATTGTTAGACAAATTAAAGCATTTTTATAATAAAAAAATGGATCATTTGAATACTCGAATATATTCTTATATGAATGTTGGAATTCTTAATTAATTTTTATAACTAAGACATTATAGAAAAAATATTGAAGGGTATTATTTTGGTCAGAAAAAATAACCTGATTTTGGGGTTGCTGAAAATGTGCGGTTTTCTTGTCGGACACTTATACGGTAACTTTTTCACATAAATTCAAAATTGATTAACGAATGGCTCAAGTGTTCTGAAAAAGAGAGAATTATGGGTAAATACAACCTCTGAATAACAGAAAACTTTCTCATGTAAATTATACTCTACTATTTTAGAGCAAAAGTATTTTGTAGGTTTCAGTGAAACGGAAAATATGTCAAAGATGAACATATTGAGAAATCCATTAAACCTTGGCGCTTTTACGATGCATGAAGTTATGGTCCCGCGAAAATAACCAGTAAAAGTCTCGGAAACTAAAACAAAGTAGGCGCTAACAATCCGTAGGAAGCTGAATGTATCCGAACGCGGAGGTCAAGACGACGACAGCCGCCCAGAGACTCTGCACTTACCTCGCCGCCGCTGGCTCGATACAAATTACTTTTTAATTAAATAAAACGGCACTCACCTCAAGATGCACGAGGGAAGCGCGGGTCGCGAGCCCGGCTTGCGAGCCCGGCACGTCCGCGCCGCAGCCTCCGTGGGCCGCGACTGAAGCCTGCCGCCGGCGGCCGCCCGCCCTACATCCGCCGCCCTGCGCCGCGGGGCGGGCGCGCGGCGCGCCGGCCGGGGTGGCGATTGGATCTTTTAATCTGGAACGTAAATGCGGGGAAGAGGAGAATAGTAGCCGGGCACGGGGCGCGGGGAGGGCGGGACGAGGTGGGGGGGGGGGAAGGTACGGCGGCTCGCAACAGGTTACGTGGAGGAAAAGCGAACCACTGGCGCTACTGGTTTTCCGCACGTGAGCAAATATTTGAAAAGTGCGGTCAAACGAATTCTCTCGCTTTACCGCGAATTTATTAATGGGAGGTCTTATGGGACTTTTGGTCTTATTATAAGAATTAAAATAAACAAATGCTGTCTAAAATGTTACGTAAAAGAGCTCAAGTTACAATCATCGTGTTTTGTAACTAATAAAAACAATTACATGCGCTCGCAACCATGTCACAACTCACATTCGTAACGAAACGCACTTTGATGCAATGCAATGGCAAAAGTGATGATTTATTTTAATCGACACTTAAAGGGCCTTTATTACTAAAGTGCTGATTATCTTGTACTGATGTTGATTGCAAGCTGCTAAGAAAGACCGTTAATATGTGGCAATTAAGCTAATCCGGAGTGGGTGCATGACCAGGGCTAGGATTAGATCCCATAACCTCTCGAAAGGCTAGTCCTCTTTTGTAGGTGTCGCACATGCGTCGTTTTTCTCCGTGCTCAAATTGATATATTTTAAGTATCATAGCGATTGGATGAACCGTACAGAAGTCGATAGTTTGCAGCGCCATCGAGTGGTGAGTCAAAACAAGAAGGATACCATGAAAAAGTTCGTAATGAAAACATTAATATCAATTCACGCATAGTCCTCCGTCAAATGGTGTCGAAGTCTATTAATTTCGGAGACTAATCTATTCTTAAATATTTAAATTACTGAAGGTCGGAATCTTTAATCTCACTTAGACGTCTATTTGGCTTGAAACGGGTTGCATTTAATTAAATTTCAGCTAAATTATTGTATTCCATCCTATTAAGTATCCCAATACGTGACCACGTCCTCTGGGGACGAGACTGCCAGCACAAACGATTTTCCCGACATAGCTCTTACGTCCGAGGCATTAGGAGTTACTCGCTAATTTAGCGGACAAGACTGGCTTGTCGGATGAACTTACCAGCACTGAAGCTCGTGTAATCTTGGCCGTGGGCACTTCTAAAGGCGATCGCGCCTCGATCTTATGTCACACATCCCGGCAAAGCTCGGGCTTTGCTGCGATTTGAATAAAGCAGAAACCGCAATTAGTATGCGCGGTCCATTCGGGGGAATTCACTAGTAGAGCCCTGGGGGCTACGTTGTACTCGATAATCGCGGTAGAGTTTTACACTGTTACTAGTGAGACTTTGGCCTCTCAAAATCGTGCGTTAGTTTTTTTTTATGCGACCGGGCATGGATGGCTAATACCACCCAACTACCGTTATGATATTAGCCCAATACACCACATTCCCGAAGGAATTAGGTACTATGCCAGGACCTTCCCTTTATGAGCACGGCTACATTGAACTGAATGGAAAAAACGGACAATTTTTCATTGCCGCTTCGACTATCTTTTCATCCAATGCGATGGTACCAACCCGGACGGGCTTAAACCCTACTACCTGGTAGGGGAAGGGAACCTACAGTTTTTCATGGATACCGAAACATGGAGCAGCTCGCATTCGTGACGAAATGCACTTACCGATCTCGGAAAGAGAAAGACAGTGGTGCATGTCGGAATTGAACCCAGGCCTGTGGTACGCTAGGCCAGTCCCCGCGCCACTAGGCTACGAGCCGCTCATATTTAGTATTTTTGCCGGACCAAAAACTGCTTCTGTAAGGTGCAGATAAGATCTCGCGTGGCGTATTTTTCGCATGTTTAATTACCTGCTTGGTTCCTTGGACACGATTGTATACCACCCTAGGTATACCAGAGTTTAGAGAGCTTGTAATTAGAGTCGTGTATAATCAGCAAAGACAAAAAACTATCTATAATGTACATTTTTACACTTCCATCCATCAGATTATTTCTCTGAGACCATCTCAGGCGTCCAATATAGCTGTATACTTTGCCACAGCATCCGTGCCCTACCCCAACTCGCCGGGTAGGAGCAGCATCACGCCCGTCCGGATTTCCCGGCTGGAGAGTGTCCTCTTGTTGCTGAAGTACGCCAATTTCCCTGCCTCCCAGGCAATCTACTCATGGAGTTCATTATATTCATGGAATTCTTCGGTATACCCAGGTCGGGGTGAACCTGCCGCAGCTATTTGAATATTTAGAGGGTGAATCTCTCCTTCTTTCGCATCTTCTTATTCTTGTCTCCCTTCGAGATCGGCTTCTCGATGAACTTCTCCATTTTCTTCGCGAGTTTCGCCGGGTCCATCGCCATTGTGACTTGAATGTGGAGTTGTTGTGATCGGTTTGCATCGGCACCTTTGTTCCATCGTCTGTACAATGGAGAATGCTCTTCGAACCTACGTAACGCCATCCCTCCGTCCCGTTTCTACGATCGCTCAACGCAGAGTAGGCTGGGAATGTATCTATTTGCCGTAAACAGTCCGTAAATTGGAACCAAACGATCCATAGGATCGGTAAACTATGGAATGCCCTACCGAGTTATGTTCCTCCAAGATTCAACCTGAATTTCGTTAACGTAATAATAATAATTTACAGAAAATATGAAAAAATAATACGTTTGAAATGTGAAAATAAAGATAAACATTATAAATAATAATTAACTGATTATTTAAATTAACTATATTCTTAGGGCAGACTTAATATAATTGTAGAAGTGTTCGTTTCACCTAATGGGCCACCATATTGGCTTGAGGCAATCTCTTCCTGGCCACCCATTTTAAGGCCCCTTTGTAAGATTTACTCAGGTTTATTTTGGCTTACTGTATTTTGATTCACAACGCTACTATAAAAGTAATATTAAGTGGCATGACACAAGGTTCATTGTAATTGATACAACTCGCGATCGAGTCGATTCGTATTCGATGTTGGCGCGCGGTGCGAGTGCGCCCCCAAGTCCGAACAACCCGCAAGGGACGCCCCAATTTGCGAGCGAATCCTTGGGATGTGCTCATTTCGCGCGGTACATACTGGCCACACCGCCCCGCGCCTCTGCCGCCTCCTTCAATTATGTAAATATGAATTTAGATGTTTGTGTAAATAAATGACAGTCTGAGTGGTTTCAGCGAGCGGCTTATGAGTTGTGGTCGCGAAATTAATTCACGGACGGTGGACGAATTGTAATGGCTTGGATGTTGCACATTTCGCAATTTTTTTGGTGCCTTTCGATTATTATAATATTATCAAAAGTGTTACAAAAGTAAGGGCGTGGCAACAGCTGGTTTTTTTACTCCTGCAAGGGGATAAGTTAAACCACATTTATTTTAAATAACTACAATGGTTCTTAACTTCACTTAACTATAACAAAATGTTATGCATATTTCCCTTATTTGAGAAACAAAAGCACCAGACACTTAGGGCCGAGTGCAAGAAAGGACACAATCACAATATTAACGGCAATGTATGATTAAACACGTCACTTTTTATGGACTGTATAGGAGGGAGCTGCGATTAAGGCTGCGTATGACGCTAGGTCGCATTCAGTTTTATCTTAATTTCTCAAAGAATATTTAAATAATCAATCTACAATTGTGTTATATGAAACTTCACTTATATCCGCATAATCTGAATATTTATAGTTCCAATAACAAAACATTGGCCCGAAACAAATAAATTGCGAAAATGGTTCGATTTATCACATTATGCGTTATTTCTAAGCATTGATATTAATTACAGAGCTAGTAATCTCACTTAATGTTTGCATCATAATTGTCAATTTTTTCAATGATTATTGTTGCATTTGGGCACAATTTTTCATTCTTACGAATACAATTTCCGAGACCTTCCTTTCTTACTTGTTCTCTCGGCGATTACCTATTGCCATTTCGCTAGCTTGTATTTTTCTAGCGACATACTCAGCGTTAACTCAGACGTGTCTTCTGGGCTGCGATTTCTATCGCAAATAGAATAATATTCAGAAATAAGCTTGAACTACCGCAAGCAAACAGCAAAATAAAGACACAAAGTTCTATCTACCAATCAATTAACATATTGAATAGGCTACCGAATGAAATAAAGAGTGCAGATTCAACTAACCAATTTAGAAATAAACTTAAAGAATTCCTATTAGATAATCCTTTCTACTGTCTCAGTGAATATTTTAATTATAATAATTTTTTTTTTTTTATGGGACTGGACATGGATGGCTAATACCACAAGTTCTGTCATGGTATTAGCCCAACGCACCACATGGGAACTAGGTGCCATGCCAGGACCTCCCTTATATTGCACGGCTACATTGAACTGGATGGAAAACACGGACAATTTTCATTGCCGCTTCGACCATCGTTCATCCAATGCGATGGTACAAACCCGGGCGGGATAAACCCTACCACCTAGTAAGTAAGTAACAGCTTAACGTGGAATCCGAACCACGGCCAGCCTCTCTCAACGGTCGAATGGTCACCCATCCAAGACCAGACCGGACCCAGCGTTGCTTAACTTCGGAGAGCGATCACCGAAGTGTCGCGCCACTGGGCCACCGAGGCTAACTAAAAGATAACTTAGAAGATTAAATAAAATAAATAGTATTACTTAGTTGTGCTTATTGTATGTAAAAAAATATTCGTCGGCTTATGTGATGTGTGTACCTATTTATAATGAAATGTTGTGTGTATACCTATTTGTAATGAAATGTTTCTATGCCTGCATGGTAATTATTCCGAAACAATAAACAAACAATACTAATCTTAAAATAATACGTAGCTAGACCATCAATATTCAATTACATCTTGTTGGTTGTGAGTATTTTGATTCAATTTAGTATTTATTTCAATTAGTGTTTTAATTTCGCCCTTGTCAAACTAAATGCTAAATTAGCTCTTATTGCCCTTCTTAAAGCAGGTTAGTGCAGCACCCGAGCAGCACGCAATTTTCGATTCTCGTACATCAGGAATGGAACGTCTTAGAGGTCGAGCAACAATGGCGTCTCTTTATGGTGAGGATTTTCCTTGCGGCGCGACCCAGACACTGCCCGGACACTGGATGTCTGTAATAGCCGCGGTGCAGCGGTGGGGGGAGGCGGGGCTCAGGGGGGGTCGGGGGAGGGCCGGGGGGCGGTCAGCGGTATCGAAATATTGTTAAAGTAGGAAAGGAATGTAGTTGTCTGTATTACGTTACCATCATTTCAATATGTTTTGTAGCATAGATATGTGGTTTTAGTTATCTAAGAATTTGTCTGGTTATGCAATTATTTTGTTGTCAATTAAATTTGCCTAACCTGATATTGAATTATGTGACTTATATTTTGTATCCATAAAGTATTTCCAGCTCTTTATAGCTATAACTAAGTTATACATAAATTTATTGTTTCTTACGCTGATTTATTACCATTATTAAGTAAGTAGGTAAACATGTTTTGTTTCTTTTCTGTTATTTTGTTTGCCTGGTAATAAATATAATGTTTTTTTAATTCGCTTTAATACCAGTGTGTATTAGTGATTTTATGTGCTGAATTCGTTCTTATTTACATGTTATGCGTACTTATTTATATTAAAAATGTATATTATCTGTTGATGTTGGACAGGACCACGGAGGATAGAGGGAGAGAGGAGGTGTTTTTAACTCATATTACTAAGGATCGCAGCGTGACACTGTGCGGGGAAGCGGGGGGAAAATCGCTTCATGGTGGGGTCATGCACCGCCCATTTTTGCGAAATCCATCTACCGGAAGAATCGATATTCTGGTAGCAGCCATTCCGAGAGCTAGTGGTTACAAGACTACAACTAGATGGCGCCTTTTAAATTTTACTAAGTTTTTTTTTTATAAAAAAACCTTATAAATTTAAATCTATGCCTTCGCGTGGATTCAAATAATTTTAATTTAAAAATGTCATTAAAATTCGCATCATGAGATCAACATTTCTTACCGTAAAACGAAAATGATTGCATCGATACATCGATACAATGCTCGAATATTGACTCAAATTATAAAATATGAGGTGTTTTACTGACAAATAAAACGTAATCCCACCTACAAACTTCAGATTATTTTGTCCTGTGTAATGTTTGCAACATTTTACACAAAATCTCATCGTTTAATCGACTGTTCGCCGAAAATTGCGCCGCAAACCATAATTTGTCCCACAACCTAACACCGCCAGCGCCATGTCGCGCATGTCGCCAAGCCACGCCTTCTTTATCACGTGGGCTGTGACGTAGCGACCCACTTGGTGGACACAGACCCAGTTTGCTTAGACCATCTCCTCTCTACCTCTATCCTCCGTGGACAGCACCGTCCATTTTACTATGGTGCATATAAGCCAATTTGTTTAATGCGTATGTTTCGCGCGAAGACATGAATTTATCATTTCCATTTCCATTTCATTTCATTTTTATTCATCCTATAGGTACGTCGGAGAATATCTCTACCTGCCGCGTGAAAAGCCGTAACATTTTTCAAACACACCTGGCAATTTATTATAAAACTTGAGGCTGTTACAAACAAAACTCTTTGATATTTTTGCTAGCCTGTGTTTACCTACTTGAATGTTATGTTTATTCCTGTTGTCATGTTTGTGCACTTCGCAGTTCAAGGGCATGTCAGCTAGATGTTTTCTGGCATACATAATATTCTGGAATACATAAGTACTTGCTAAGGTCATTACATTGTTTGCTTTAAATACTTCACGGAAAGATTCTCTCCCTGGAATTTGTAGAACAGCTCTAATTGCTCGTTTTTGCAGAACGAATATTCTGTTAGCATCTGCAGCGGTACCCCAGAACAAAAGACCATACGACATCACGCTATCAAAGTATGCGTAATATATCTTTTTAGCTGTCTTCAATCCACATAATTCTCTTATTTTTTATGGCGTAGCAAGCAGAGCTGAGCTTTCCTGCGATTTTATTTATATGTGATTTCCATTTTAGTTTGTCGTCTATTACAATACCTAAAAATTAAATTTCCGTAACATTATTTAGCAGAATTTCCTTTGAATATGTTCTATTTGAGCAATTCAGTTCACGTACCCATGGGCCTAGTTCAAAATGCATGACGTTGGTTTTATTAATATTAAGCAACAGATTATTTGCCTCGAACCAAGCACTCAGGGATTTCATAACATCAGAGAGACATTCTTGTTGCATACTGAACGTGTTCTGTCTTAATATAAACGTAATATCATCTGCAAACATAATAGTTTCAACTTCTTTGTACGCAACCAGAGAGGTCATTAATATAAATGAGAAATAACAGAGGACCCAGTATAGACCCCTGTGGGACTCCTATTGTGACCATCTCTGTGCCTGATCTTTCCCCATTTAAGTCGCAAATTTGACTTCTGTTTTCTAGGTAAGACCTCAAGATATCTAATTATTTACCCCTTACACCATAGTGTTCGTGCTTTACCCCTTACACCATAGATTGAAGACTAATATTAGGAAGAATTTATTGCAAACATTTTCTACGATTGTTTATCGTAGTCAGTGATCGGTACCCCAAGGTACATTCATTTTAATTAACATCAAATATTATTGCAATTGCGCCCAGCGCACTAGTGAGAGCGTAGGTATACACAGCGGGTTGCTCTCTCTGAATATCCGGACTGTTATAGGAAAATTACTTTATGGATAAAAAGATGACTTCCGACAAAATTTCAGCTACGACTAGGCATAGTGACCAAACTAACCAAAACATAGTGAGCCACAAAAAACAATTTACAAAATAAAGTACAGTGTAATAACAAGATAAGAATAAATAGTAAAATGTGTTCTAAGCATACGTTTCGCATTGCTTTTTAAAAAACCACAGCCTCCCTAGCGCCTGGAATAAAATCCTAGAATATACGAATAAAGCGGGATATCCATCGGTTCAAAGTCTCGGCACCGTGGGATAAAATACGTAAATCAAAACTTGGATTCTTCGCCAAACATGCAAACGCAAACAGGTTACTGTAGGGGGGGAGCTCCGGGGGGGGGGGGCGCGGTGGGGTGGGGGGGGGAGCCTGAAGGTGCCCCGTCTTGTGCCCCCCCCCCCTCCTCCTCCCCCCCACCTGACACCGCCGCAGTATCGGCGGTAAAGGTTTATCTGAGTCAAGGGGTTCCTGTCCTTTGAGAAGAGTTGCGGTGAGTTTGGTTCATTGGAAATAATACTGTTTGATTTTTAAGTGGAACTTTCTAGAATACCATTTTTCGAATAATGAGTTCTGATATCTTTAGATTTATTTACTCTACCGATTGTGTATTGCGGGTATTGCGTCTTCCGATTTCGCCACCTGCTGTATACATATATAATATACATAATTCGGACGTACCTGCTTAGTACAAAAAAGTATATTTATTTTAGTCAACCTAGGACTGGCTCGAACATCTGATGCCAAATACGAATCGTACTGCTTCATACGAAAATGAATATTTAATTGCATATTACTATTTATGCTTCGAGTAAGACGCGCTTTTCCCACCAGAATCAGACACTTGCTAAAGAACTTAAACTCGTCTCACAAGGTCGGAAATGTCGGTACACATATGTGGTCCCAAATACTACAATAAACTAAGTGAAAAAATTAAAAACGCAGGGACTGTTAACATCTTCACTACCAAGTTAAAACTGTTTCTCGTGGACAAAACGTATTACTCCACTGATAAATCTTTATGACACTTCAAGCGAATTAACAACCACATGACATCCAATGACAAATTAATTTAAGATATATATTTTTTAAAACAAATATGATTCTAAGTAAATATACTTTTTCGTGCTTCTTCGATTAATGCGTCCTTGCTTCACGGTTGATTATACATACATACATATCACATTCCTTAAAATATTATTCTAATAATCGGTATATTATATCCTAAATTTGTTTCTAATTGAATTAATTGTGTATTAACTTTTATATTTTATATTGAATCATTTCCATGGATTGTTTGTGATAATGTTGACTTGTATAATTTGATATGAATAAATGAGAGCCGGCGTAAATGAATCGGTTCCGAATTTCTGGACAACTAAGTGCTTCGTGCGCAATTCCAACTAGGCTTTAATTTTTTTTTAATAAACTGTCCAGTCAAGCGAGCGTTTTGCGAGAGCCCTGTGTGCGGAGACGGCGGAGCAGGTATCAGAGGAGACGGCGACTTCGTAGCCGCGGGCGGTGACTGATTACGGCGGGATCAAAACATAACCCGAGCTGAATCAAACTATCTTTTACTCTACATTTTTAGAGAGTTGAAACTGAGCTAATACTGGACATAATACGAATGAAAAAAAATTTTTTATGCGACCTGTCATGGGTCGCTAAAACCACACAACCACCGTTATGATATTAGCCCAATACACCACATTCCCGAAGATATTAGGTGCCATGCCAGGACCTTCCCTTTATGTGCACCGCTACATGCTGGATGGAAAACACGGACATTTTTTTATTGCTGCTTCGACCATCTTTTGATCCAATGCGATGGTACCAACCCGGGCGGGCTTAAACCCTACCACCTAGTAGGGGAAGGGATCTACAGTTTTACATGGATTCCGAACCATGGAACAGCTCGCATTCGTGACGAAATGCACTTATCGAACTCGGAAAGAGAAAGACAGTGATGCATGTCGGAATTGAACCCAGACCTCTGGTACGCTAGGCAAATTTTCTTAATATTGACGTAGCTCTCGGTTTAACGATAAAACTAAAACAACAAAACAGCAGTGGCACAAATAAACGATCAATAAAATAATATATTTCTCGTTTCCTCTCGCACGATAAGTGAAACAAAAACTCGTTTATTGATTGATACAGCAGTCTCGTTGCGTTTGAGCTCTCGCTGCAGATCTAAACCACACTGAACTATCTTTATTGACATCTTTAAAATAATGTTATCTTAGTATTATACATTTCCGAAAAAAAAAAGGTAATTATTTGTGACATAAATCAAAATTCAAACATTCGATATAACATCGTTTGAAGACTAAATTAAAAGATAATTGAATATATTTATTTATATTTATTTATATAAGTTTATTGCACTCAAAAAAACTCGGGCAAAAGGTACAACTTAATGCCGGAGGCATTTTCTACCAGTCTACCTTTGGGTATCGTGAGCAGTAACTAATGTATATATGTATATACATTATTTTTTCTTATGTTAAGCGCGGTATATGGCGCACGCCAGGACCTCACTAAAAAAGCGCCCGACGGCGCCCATGGGCTTTCGGACTTTCTCAGGGGCTGCGAAAACCATGCCGGCCGGACAGGTGCTTCTTCAGGACCCCAGGTTGTACTTTGAGTGAAAAATTTCGGCAGGGAGTCGATCCCACAGTTTACCGACCCTATAGATAAAAGATCTAGAGGATCGGTGGGTTCTTATTTTGGGAATGTCGACAGTGAATGGGTGCATAATGGCGGAAGGAATAGCGGTGGTAGAAAGGGGACGGCGGACCGACGTAGTCAGTATTTATAATTACGCACAAATAAATACCGAGTATAGAGGATGCAAGTTAATGTTAGTAGCATGGCTTAACTTAATAAAAATATGTAAGAAGGAATCCGTTTAATCCTTCAAAATTAATATAAATAAATAATTAAGTTATGTTAAGGGAAGGAAAAGACAAGTGGACGAGATTAGTAACGGAATGGTACCCGCGTGATGGTAAAAGAAGCCAAGGTAGACAAACTAAACTTTGGGAAGACGACATTAAAAAGATAGCTGGCCCAGAATGGACACGCACTGCAAAAGACAGGACAAAATGGAAAGCTTTAGAGGAGGCCTTTGTCGAAGGACAAGCTGTAAAAGAAAAACCGGTTGTCGATATATTTAATTAGTAAAAAAAAAGTTAAATTGTTAAATAGGATTAGGTAAAATGTTAGGTTACGAATGTTATTTTAGTTACAGCAATAAAGGCTTATTATATTTTATTATAACATGAAATGAGGGCAACTATTAAAGTTTACTTTATCCGAATTTTATATTTTAAGCAAAATTAGGCCCAGGAATATGTAATTGGCATTAATTCAATCACTAGCATATTGAGATTAAAAAAAATACTAAAAGGAACCATCACTGAAGAAATAATAAAATATTAAACATAAGTTGGGCGCAAGCCGTGGAGTTCCCTCTAGTGAAGAGATAGCTCAAATAAATATGCTGTTCATAGTTTGGCACTGAAATAAGACGTAGAACTGAGACTGCCTGTCGTTTTCGGTGGGATCTATATCTTGTCATTATTATTTTTAAATTGCAGTTTGCAGATTGTATTGTATTGTATTTGTATTCGTCAAATTGGTAGACAAGCTACACTCAGACAGATCGTATTTTATAATTTTAAGGCATAGATGATTAGGTTTTACAGCAATACACAGAACAACAATAAACATACATAAATCTTACAATTTCTGGCATATATCATCTTGATTAACTAAATATCTCATCCATCATATACCATCATAGATTAACTAAAATGCAAACTTTGCTAGGATTTATTAAGAAAACATTAAGAATACTTATTACAAAAATAAATATCAACTTTTACAAAGATTATTTTAATATAGTGTAAGGGGTATTCATCTATGTACAAGTAGAACTAGGTAGTCCCTTATCTACCATCGCTCAACGCGGAATAGGCAGAGGATTAACCCATTCAATGTCGACATTCCCAAAAAAAGAACCAACCTTTTGGAATCGACTTCCTGTCGAGATAGTCACCGAAAGTACAATCTGGGGCCCTTAAACATGGTGTAAAAAAGTACCTGGCCGGCCGGCACGGTTTTCGCAGGTCCCATGAAAGTTTGAAAGACTCTCACGTGAGGTCTTAGCGTACGCCATATGTAATGCTTAACATTAAAAAACTAGCCAAGTGCTAGTCGGACTCGCACACAAAGGGTTTCGTACCATCCTACAAGATTTAAAAAGAATGTTTTTAGCATTGGCACCCCCTATAATTTTTATATTTTTTTAATTTTACCGATTTGTTGTTATAGTGGCAAAATAAATATACACTCTGTGAACATTTCAGCTGCCTACCTATTACGGCTCATGAGATACAGGCCTGTGACAGACGGACGGACGTACTAAGGCTTAGTAATAGGGTTCCGTTGGCACCCTATGGGTACAGAACCCTAAAAAGAAAGACATTTCAGAAAAAAAGGCTTAAAAAATTGTAAAACCAATTATTTTTTTAAAATAGGGATGGTTCCAAGGCCTGCGTCCCTCCATTTTATTTTCTGTAGTAATATTTATGCATTATTTATCCGACGAGCCAGTTTATCAACAACATTTTAATGTAGAGCAATCAATTTACGATAAAATTGCACATTATTCATGGGGAGGGCGGGCGGAGGCAGTCTCGCGGAGAGCGCTAGGGCGGGCGGCGCTGGTTATGTATGATAATATCATCTGTTCCGCACTAGGTCCCGTCGTGAAAGTGGAATACACCATCATACAAACTGCCATGCATACTTCACCGCTAATTAAGTACATAAGGTTAAAAAACAAAGCAATCGCGAAATTATGAAGACTCTACTTACCTGGCTAAAACAATTTGACTGTGAAGGCATCGAAGAGATGCTACATAGCTTTTACATGTGACTTTTTTTATACATACACTTTCGCACAATACATAACCCCCCTTCCTCAAACACTTACATTTCACATATTGTTTTTGTTCACACCTACACACATATACACTCCCTCTCCCTCACACACACACTCACCCTCTCTCTACCTCCCTCACCCTCCTCACACCTACACCTCCACACGCCCTCACTAACAATCACACATACACCTACACTCAAATATGTTTCGATCGTGTTTTACCTCCGTATTTCTATATTAATTGCTAGATCGTTAAATAAGCTAATCAGTTTTTGGTGGTAGAGATCCTTAGAGATTTCGTCAATACAAAATGTGACTTCATAAAGTAGTAATTTTCGTATTACGATCTCAGCCTAGGAGTTAGGGCTGAAATCATGCTAATTGAGTGTTCGATTGGATCTTAAGAGCATTTAAAAAAATCGTAACTATATTCTGTTCTATGATGTACCTGAGGTCACTTACAGTCAACTGGAAATTGCTTGCTTAATTACTCGTGGTAGGTAGAAGGAACAAGTTACTTGTCATACTGGTTTTCAATTATTACAATATTTGCTGATTTACTAATTACTAATTTTATATCTACAACGAAGCCTGACCTACCACATAAAAGGTGTTAATTATATAGATAAACTGTCAAATCAAGAGAAAATAATATGATTTTATTTTATGAAATGACGGATCCGACACTGATTACGCCTTCGTCAAATGGTCCTGGTTGATGATATTTCCAGGTGCGGAAGCAATTAATTTTTTTCTGATCGGACTAGACCTGGGTGTGTCCTCCTCCCCCCTGCACAAGCTGCCTCCCTCCGCTCACAAACAGGGGCAGGGGGGACCTAGAGCCCGCCTCTACACTGCAGTAAGCAATGCCAGGATCACGGCGGAGTCACCCATGGGTACAGTTCAGTTAGTTATTCCACTTCAGTAGATTCATCCAATAATGATTTTCTCCATATACGTTCATTTATTGAATATACGTCTGGTAGATAACTTGGAATTCTACTTTAATGGCGCCATCTCCATGTAGATGTAGATGGCGCCATAATCGTTCGTCGTCACGGAATATTGAGGAGGCAGGAAGTGAAACGTTTGTAAATTTGTTCCAGGACCGCTGTTACCGTTTTACTTAAGACCTTTTTGCTCCGCGAATGTATAACAGTCGCAATTGGCTATCCCTTCTTAATCGACCAAACAACAAATCCACATTTGTTTAGTAAATATGAACCTTAACGTAATCACTCTATGTTGGAATTCCAATACTGTTTGCAATCAAATGTTACGTCACTTTCGAACACGGCCGAGCGCCTCACACGCACGTGGTCACAAACAACGTAGCGAGACATGACCCGGCGAGCTAAATGACGCCGCGACGCCATATTGTTTCGTAATGCATTTGTCGTAAGTTGTATCGCTATTCATGTAAATGAAACTTACCGGTGATACGAAACTCCTCCATTATGAAGGTTGTGCACCGGCGGTCGTGTTTGCACGTTATTATGGCACAGTACGGCATTACTCCTTTTCAATTTTGGATTGTATCACGGATAAGTTAATGCACAGGACAGCCGCAGAGGAGTGAATCATGCGCGTATGAAGTGAGCGGTTCCCCGCTAAAGACCGGCGCGCGAGTTCCGCCCACTTCACAATTCTTACCTCCTAATTATTCTGTGTTCGTCGTAATTTATTCTATAGCTCAATTATGTGGCATAGCATAAAAATTTGTTATTTGTGAAAACGTTTTTTTTTGTAGACATCGTTACAATTGTGTAATCTTTTTCTAATATTATAACACAATTTATAGGTTGTGATTTCATATTCTTAAGAAGTATGTATATCTAAGAATCTAGTTTATTACTGTGAACGAAAAACTCGTAAAGTTTCTTTGCAAATTCTTCTTTGCTGAGTTGATAGAACCCGCGGATGTATCAACTTTTGACGTAAATAAGTGTAGGTTGACTACCAAAATAGTTTAGATAAATGAAATGAACTTATCATAGCAGAAATTGCTTCAAACAATTGTGGGGTTATATATTTTGAGGCACACACTCCATAGCTGACTAACCTAAACTTGATATAATTTCCCATATCTAGTTAGGTTTATATTTTCGTATTTGTTTTTTTGTGTTATTTAGGTAAATAATTATTTGTACTTTACAAGGAGTGTAACAAAAAATATGGTTTGTAAATGAGCAATGTATAACATTTTGAATATTTGTAATAACACCGTAAAGCTACTCTTGGATGCTCAATAGGCGAGGCGTATTATTGGTGTCCATAGCACGGAGCCACCGTGTCGCCGCCACCATATTCGCCGCCAGCGTGGTCGGTGCTGCGTTTACATGCTTGGCTTCCAGTATTTCTGCTAAGTTGGTATTTATTTTTAGAGGAAGAATTGAGTAGGTTCTCAATTCGTCGGAATCTTTTTTTTATAGAATCTGTCACTCGAGCGAGTTTTTTTAAATCTTTCATAATAAAGGCGTAATTTTGAAAAATGGACAAATGTGGCATATCTGTCTGTCCGGTTGTTCTCCTCTACAGGTCTTATTTCTCAACCGATTCTCGTGCAATTTTGTAAGTAGGTTCGATTTTATATAGATCTTTGGTCCAGCCAGTTTTTGAATTTTCTTCAAATTGGCGGAGTAATTTTGAAAAGAACCTGTTTCCTCTACAGGTCGCATTTCTCAACCGATTCTCTGGAAATTT
Source organism: Incurvaria masculella (assembly GCA_946894095.1). Taxonomy (NCBI): domain Eukaryota; kingdom Metazoa; phylum Arthropoda; class Insecta; order Lepidoptera; family Incurvariidae; genus Incurvaria; species Incurvaria masculella. Next base: position 866,618 of record OX335650.1, on the reverse strand, counting down.
TGCAAGCAGTTTTGAATTATTTTTTTGTGTTGAATGTTCAAAAATAATGACTCGCGAGGTCTACAGCTCACAGAGTCACTAGTTGTTAAAATGAAAGTCAGTCTATCAGTCAGCGTGTTTGCGTCCATTGCTGGACATACGCCTCTCCAATTTTTCTCCATTCCTCCCTAAAATGTAAACTTGTCGCTAAACGAACCAAATGTAAGTATATGTAAATATATCCTCTTACATGTTACTAGTTTTTGTTAATTTTGAAATGTGTTTGCTAATAGAAAACACCTCGGAGGCTTACTCTTCAAACGATTTCGTAAGACAGCACTGGTAATGCGAATTAGTGCAGTCCACTTGAGCGGCAAACGCGATGCGTGTAAACTGGGGCGGGCGGCGGCGCTGTGGGCGGGACGGTGAAGGGCGGGCGGCGACAGAGACGGCCGGCAGCGTTATTATCTGAGCGAGCGGACGGCAAATAAATCGTCCGCTGTCGACTTAGATCGGGAACTTTTACTTCAAAATAGTTGCGGTAAAAATCAATTTATAATAATATTTTAAACCTAACTATTCACAAAGTAGTTTTTTTTTATAATAGGTCGGGGAATTTTTTTTTCGCACAGATTGTGTGTAAACTTGTAATACAATTTCTTTGGCTGTAATATTTGTATCTGTCTAGTTTTGATTAAATAAAAAAGAAAAACATTAAAAAAGAAACCAATTAGTAAAATGTCGTTTCCCGCTATTTTTCATTGGTTTTTCTTTCCGTCAAAATGAGTGAATCTCGTGAAGAAGTTCGATACATGTTATAATTTAATTACAAAAAAGGAAAAAAAATGGCGACGAACAAACAGTCGAATCGATTCCGAACCATGGAAAAACTTCTTTTCGTGACGGAATGTACTTATTCAACTCATAAAGATAAATAGTGGTGCATTAACGGGGCGGGGATTTAATCCATAACCTCTAACATAGAAAGCGAGTCTCCGTGTTCTTGAGCTACGAGCCGCTCAATATCCATTATTAGATTAGAGTATAATTATTTGGTTCAGTCAGTAAAAACAGTATTTAACCGTGTCGCAAGCAGCGCAGAAGGTTTTTCAGGAGACATTAGGTTAGTTTTGTAACATATAATTTTAAATTAAACCGACTCTAGCCCAGTGGTCCAGATAAGCTGGATTAAGCCAGAGCGCGGTCGGGTTCAACCGTTGAGGCTGGCTGAGGTTCGAATTCCACGTAAAACTGTGTATAGGTCACCTGCTTTTTTTCACTTATACCCTAATCCTGACTGGTTGGTACCATTGCATTAAATAAATGGTGGTCGAAGCGATAATGTTTTCCAATTAGTTCAATGTAGCCAAGCATTTTAAGGAAGTTCCTAGCATGGCTTCTAGTTCTCATGTGGTGTGTTAGGCTAATATCATGATTAGCTGTTCGGTATTAGCTATCCATGTCCAGTTACATAAAGAATAACTGGCAAAATTAAAACGACGTAGATCCGCCAGGATATGGAACTGTCTACCAATCTTTCCCCATACCTATGACTCTAGAGTCTTCAAGCGTAATTAGTCCGCAAATCCGCTGGCTTTTTGGCTCTTTTGAGCACCTTTGGTCCTCAGCACAGCGACCCATACTGGTTTTTCATAAAAAAACACATATTTTTTTCGTTTTGCGAGTTAGACTTAGAATATATTTTGGAGCCTAGCCTACATAAATCGTCTGCTGTCCCTGTAGTAGCGCTGCACCTTCGATTATCCTCAAATCTTCATTACGGGGACACGCCCGCCCTCCCCGCCCCGCCCCGCCCGGCCCCGCGACCACCCCGCTCCCCCGCCACCGCAGGCTACTCGACACCGCGCTGGCGAGAGGCGGCGGACCTCTTCCTTACGTCCTGTATTTTCCGGAAATTAAAAAATATAAGCTTGTAAAATAATACAAGTCGTCCCACTGCGTTTTCCGAAGGAGTCGACCAGAAGATTTAAAGTAAAACTGTGGAGGTCTTTCCTTACTTATTACATTGATGAATAACGCCCCGGTGTGTAGCGTCACATTGAATGAACGATGGTCGTAGCAGCAATGAAAATTCTTCAAAAATTAACGATAGACGCTTGGTTCGGGTCACCTCTTTATCCAAAATATGGTTGAGAAAGGCGATCGCTAGTCTCGGCATGATGAACGATTCGTTGTTAAGAATTACCTTAACAAGAACTCGTTAAGACTTACATGCTCTAATTGGCAACATTTTAGGTGGCGAGCATAGTCATTACAAAATAAACTGATATTTTTCATGAACGTTTGCATACGGCATGACTTGTTGATTTTTGACTATGATGAGACTAATTGGATGTTAAAAAAAATGCACCAGAGTTATTTACCAGTTCTCTTCCGCTGATTGTTAAACTGTGTGCAGTGTACTGCCCATGGATGATTGACAAAGAATTAATATCAATTCACTCTATCCTATAAAACACTGCTCTAAAATAATATATTCAGTTCCTTTTACGTTATTAAATAACTCATGTAAACGATACGCGAATAACTTAGTGGGTGGTAAGTTCATTCCGCCTGGTCGATGGTCGAAGCGGCTATAAAAATTGTCCATGTTTTCCATCCAGTTCAATGCAGCCCTGCAATATAAGGAAGGTTTTGATATGTCACCCATGTTCAATTATTTAAACAAAGGGCGGCGCGGGAGTACCTCTACGTATGTGGCGGGAGTTTTCTTCAAATTTACAATATGAAATGGACTCTTGCACTCAAAGTGATATATATATATCATATAATGGCCAGGCAAGTTAATTTTACAGCGAACTCGTCCGCCGATGACGGTGACGATATTTCTCAATTTGTTCCCCAGCGGCCGAGCGCATATTGAGGTAATAGAAACTCGGCTGAACAATAGAAACTTAGCTTAAAAACAGAATCGGTCTCAGTTCTGATATTATTTACTTAACTATGTCGTTCGTGCGCAAGCCCAACAAGGTATGTTTTTTAATCTACACATGTCTACTCACATAAAAATAACTAAATATTGTTGAAAATTTGATGTATTTAATGGATAAGATATTACCTTTGTCTCATTAATTTGAGTTTTATTTTTAAAGCATTTTCATTTTTAAAATAATCTAAATCATTTTTGATCGTGAAATTCGTGATATCTCAATCATTACAGTCAGAATGCCTTAGCGTAGGATCAATACGCAAAATCATCAGCGTCATCTAGCGAAGATAGGTGAAGCATTCGAATGCAATCGAGAAATTGGTTGGCTGACGTAATTGTCGGGATAGCTCAGTCGGCTAGAGCAATGGGCATGTAAGTTTAGAATCCTGCTTCCGACGAATGTCATAAACAAAAACAAAAACTTATGTTATTTTCAAAATCTGATTACAATTCTTTGCCCCCTTTAGATTTTAAGTTTTAAATTGTGCCTATTTGTTGTTGTTATGGCGGCAAATTCTGAAAATTTCAGTTGCCTATCTTTTACGGTTCAAAAGAGACAGACGGACGAACGGACGGACGGACAGACGAACGGATGGACGGACGGACGGACAGCGGAGGCTTATTGATAGGGTTCAGTTGGCACCCTTTGGGTACGGAATCCTAATAACATGTAGATGTCGCTGAAACTCAAAAGAACTAAGTAATATAAAACCAAAGGTCGCGGTCTCCCGGTCTCGCCGCCGCCGCCGCCGCCACCGCGCCGCCACCGCGCCGCCGCGCCGGCAGCAGGTTGCAGGTCGGCCTTTATTTTTCACGTGAGGAGCGCGCCAAGTGGGCTGTAATTTTATTGGAGGTGTAAAAGCTTCGACGCTTGAGGAAACCGTGTAATAGAGAGAGATAGGGATTGGACACGATGTGGTGGCAAATTGATGTCGGAATCGCTTCAACTACCCAAATATATCAAATGGTTCTTAAGATTGTGTTTGTGGGGACTGACTTGCTCCAATTGGCAACATGTTCGATGGCGGGCATGGTCTTTACAAATATTCTTCGCTGGGATTGCCGAACTCGCTGAATGATAAAATATGACAAATCCGACTGCAGTGTGCTGCATATGGATGATGAACCAACCATAAACAACAATAAACACGTATTTGACATTTAAAACAAATTTATTGAGATTATTGAGTACTATATGGAATAATATTCTGATTTTATAGCATAAAGGCTAAAGGTAAAATTGATAGCGTGGTTATATGTGTGGACAGTTGCATTTTTTGTAAAAATATATAAAATGACTGCTAAAAACATTTTCGGCGACCTGGAATTGCCCGTTCCTCTTCGCTGTGATTAAAAAACGTATTTCTGGAACTGGAAACTAAAAATTTACTTACGAAATATTAATTCTTATTCAACAAAGTAACTCGACATATGTACTGTAACAAGGTTCAAGTACGAACTTTTAATTGGCGATTTAAAAAACTTCGCAGACCACCGACAAACGGTAATATCGAGTCATGTGGAACTTATTCACGTACTCATATTAATATGTGCCCCTTTGCTCTGCTAGATTAAAATTAAAACTTTTAACAAATTCGTTTATACATTTTCTCCGAATGCGAAGTGAACTTTTTCTTTCAGAGGATTTTCAGTTACCAATAAATTCGTTCATATAATTATGCAGGATCAACATTCGATACAGTTTATGCGTAAAGTGACTTGTAATTCACGGATTAGCGCCAAAATATCCTTTTCAAAATTTTGAAACTTTCCCATTTTAATTTATAGTTTGTCTCAACAAGACATCTTGAGGTTTCAAATTTTGGTTAAAATTTGTGAAATTCTGTCGTCCATTTTGTTATGTTAGCAAATATCAGTCATTTACAGATAAAATGCTTTTGCTTTAAAGAAAATACTGAAATAAGACCGACATTTAAGAAGCATTTATTCTTTAAATTGTTGCCATTATGTATTCATCTCGAATGAGCAATGACCGAACCATATGGTCAGGACTTACAAGGTACCAGGTACCAAGGTACCAGAAATTGTACTTTGTACATTCTTAAATTTGTTAAAATTGGTATAAAACACTGGCTTATTGTCAGTCTTAGGGGATAAAATAAATACATTGTAGTAGCGATGTGGTGCGGAAGGGAGGAGGGGTAGCAGTGCAGACCGGATATTGACTTATTGCAAGCGGTCGACCGCGTAAGAGCACTTCCGGTTTGATGCCAAGAGGTCGTCACTTCCGTTCCATCGATGCGCTTGTACGCTTCTGCGTAATTACCTCAGGCAAAATGTTATTAGCATCCTAAGGGAGCAATGGAGTTACAATTAAATTAGTATACCAACGTTGCGGGCGAGTTCAACCTCTAATATTGAACATTAAACCTTATTCTACATAAACATCAATCGTGTTATGTTCATGCTTAATTTTTATTATTTTTTTAGTTTAAATATGTAATGCTGCATCGATTTTGTATACATAGCTTCTGAGCCCGGTGTTGGTGTTATTATTTCACTGTGTTTAATCCATTAAAGTTTTTATTTCACTTAAATGATTGACGAAAATCACACAGTCATTTGACTACGCTTGGATCAACAAGGACACCTTTTTGGATGCGGTAATGATTGCACAGAAGCAACGATTGATGATAGTTATAGCATCACTCAAATTTCCGACCTGTCACATTTTTTTTTATGCGACCTGACATGGATGACTAAATACCACACAACAACCGTTATGATATTAGCCCAATACATCACATTCCCGAAGGAATTTGGCGCCATGCCAGGACCTTCCCTTTATGAGCACGGCTACATTGAACTGGATGGAAAACACGGACAATTTTTCATTGCCGCTTCGACCATATTTTCATCCAATGCGATGGTACCAACCCGGGCGGCTGAAACCCTACCATCTAGTCGGGGAAGGGGACCTACAGTTTTACATGGATTCCGAACCATGGAGCAGCTCGCAATCGTGACGAAATGTACTTATCGAACTCGGAAAGAGAAAGACAGTGGTGCATGTCGGTATTGAACCCAGGCCTCTGGTACGCTTGGTCAGTCCCCGTGCCACTAGGCTACGAGCCGCTAAAAATTGGAATGGTGCCGTGAGTCTTCACTAGAAACTAGTTCTTTCCACCTCATGGAAATGTATAAGCCAATTCTTCTGTAGCGTCGTGCTATTTTCTAATCTGTGGCATCTCAAGTTATTTCTGGAAAAGTTTGGCACAAGTAAATCTCGGACTGACTCAGGCTGAGATAAATAGTCGTGACAGAAACTAAGACTAACGAAAAGTAGTACTTTGTGACGTCACTTTGACACATCTTGTATGAATGAAATCTCAAAGTAATGCAAATTGACGTCACAAAATACTACTTTTCGTTAGTCTTAGGCTGAGATAAATAGTCGTAACAGAAACTAAGACTAACGAAAAGTAGTACTTTGTGACGTCACTTTGACACATTTTGTATGGACGAAATCTCAAAGTAATGCAAAGTGACGTCACAAAGTACTACTTTCCGTTAGTCTTAGTTTCTGTTACGACTATTTATCTCAGCCTTAGTGTCTGTTACGACGATTTATCTCAGCCTCAGATTAGAGCCGAGACCCGAACATATCACTCGAAGAAAAAATAAACAGCTGAGCAGGCAAGCCTATGCAAGTCTTTTCCGATTACGACAATAAAGACGTATATTTAGGGTTCCGTTACTCAAGAGAAGAAAAGAAACCCCTATAGGATTACTGCGTTGTCCGTCCGTCTGCCTGTCTGCCATGTATAAAGTAGATCCTGTTACTTGGGCAGCTGTGGTTCTGTGAGGTATTGTGAACGGAGACATGGATTACAAGATAGTAAAATATGATTTCATAGAATTGTGCGTTACATTTGATTTGTCATGCAGGTAAAGTATTATTGAAAAAATATATATTTTGAAGCTTTTGAATTTAATTTCCGAGAAGTCATGGGTTAATCCCCACCCATTCCTTTAACGAATCACTTTACTTATATTTCTAAGTTTAATAAGAGTATTTTATTCCATAAGTCCAATCTGGAATTCCCTACTTCGTAACATCAATTTTGATTAAATATGTTCCAAGCGAGAAAAAACCGCACGTCCGTGTTTACCATACGGGCCAATGTGGCTGTGCTCGTACAGGTCCTGTCATGATACGTTAAGGTCGGCACGTAAGCATCAGAATATTTCACCTCCCATACAAACGTAGTTTACTAATAATTTGAAAACTACTATTCTAACATACTTGATATTTGGTATCTAATATTAGGCTATAAATATCTGTGTCTGCATGTCTTTGTTTTTTCGGTAAATGTATTCTGGGTCAAACCACAGAGAAAACAAAATTCGTATGAAGATTTTATTTTTGCTTTCATTTCATTCGGTTTGGATTTTTCAAAAAAACAAAAGCATGCAGTCACAGATATTTGTTACCTGATATTAGATATTTTAAATATAAATTCAATTGGAACAGCGGTTTCCAAATGATTAGAAAACTACGTTTGTATGGGGAGCATAGCTTACGGGCCGTTCTTAAGGTATAAGCCATACAAGTCCAATCCAAAAAAAAAGCAGTTACGGCACCCCTCGGAGCTTCGAGTCTGTGAATAGTGAACCATCGGCGGCGAGGCTCGGCACGAGAGATTTCCCACTCGACAGATCAGGCGGCGGGCGCGGGGGCGGGGGGTACACGTAATGGCTCACATCCTGAGCTCGGTTCACTGAGCAGCCGGCCCTGCTCGCTGGCTCGGCGCCTACCTTCCAAACACAAGCGCTGGAGCGCGACACCCGCTCTCCGCCCCGCAACCGCCTCGCAACCGCACCGCGCCCGTCCGCACCGCACCACACATGCACGACTCTCTCATTTCTCAAATAGTGCTTCATTTTATGATGGCAGTGTACTATTTGTCCTTTTATTGGATTTTCGATACTTTTTTTTTTTTTATGAAGCTATACAGTCAGCTTGAGTTTTGAGATTATGCTTCCCGACTAGCTACTTAGAGCATAAACTGATATATGCATAAAGGAAAACATCGTGTCGACGCATTAAATGATTTAAGTACTTTGGAATATCGACAGTGTATGGATGCCAGGAAACAGTGAAACAGTGCAATAATGCTGCTATATTTAGAAAACAATTGAAAGACTGGCTTCACACCAAATAATGATATTAAGTTCCATTATGATAACCACGGTTAGAAACATATTTTGTGTTTGTATGTAAGTTCAACATAATTTTATTTTTCACGTTTTCATTTTATATTATTTTCTGCATAATTCTATTGTATAACATGTTTAATCTGTGTCCACACATTTGAGTGTTCCCGAAAGTGCGAAACTATTGCTATACCTATGTTTAGTTAGTTATTAATCACTAAACTTATGTTTTTAATACCGCTTGTTCACCATTTTGTATGTGACGCATAAGTGATAATGCAATAAATTATTTTGATTTGATTTGATTTGCCATTCTCTGCCTATTCCGAGTTAAGCGAGACGGTAGACAGGGGACGGAGGTACAGCGTTATGCAGCTCCGATTAGCATTCTCCATGGTAGAGCATAGAACACTGTGTTGTGAGATCCTAAATCGAAAAGTATTTCCAATAATTTTTACTAATGATTTCACTCAATTTGTTATTCTGTTTGAATAATTCATTGACTTATTTAATTTTAATAAATTTCATGAATGTTATTTGATTTATACTGATTTAATGTAATTGACTTTAATTGATTGAGATGTATATTATGTAGACCTAATAATTTTGACGATGTAATAAATTGGTTAGTATCTCGTATCAACTAAAAATCACAGATTAAATGAATTTTGACTTTCGAATTTGCATTTTGAATTTTGAATTGGCCAGTATTTAAGCTCAGGGATACCTCAGTGTCCTTAATACTTTTCAAAAGCTTGTTTTTAATAGTGTTTCTAAGATACTTTTTAAATATTTATTATATATTTTTTACCTCCTGCTCATTAGCTTAATTGCCACATGTAAAGGGCCTTTCTTAGCAGCTTGTAATCAATACCAGTACAAGATAATTAGCACTTTAGTAATAAAAACCCTTTAAGGATCGATTAAAATTAATCAGCAATTGGTAAAAATCAGGCCTATATCAGCAACGCATTGAACTAACATTATTCGGGCTAGCGCAGCGTTCATATATTGTAATGCTTAATTATTAATAATTTTTTGATAGAAATTAAATGAAGGCTGCACGGAACACAAATTCTTCATTTAACTTTTTTATGAACCTGCATTTACATATCATGACTGGAGTTTACTAAAATCTTATTTTCTTTATATATGACGTGAATGTTCATGCGTAAATCCGAAATTAAAGGATATATCCAAATTCACCCGAAGGGTTCAAGGGGCTAAAAACGAAAACTAAAATTTAGATTTTTGGAAAAATATTTTTTTAAGCCAGGAATCGAATCGATAATTTAAAATATCCCACCTGTATTAGTGTACCAACCAATAGTGACGTTTATAAGTAACACATTCTGTCAAGTAATGTTAAACGGCATCATAATCGACCCTATGACTCCTGTTATTCGCTAACTCTGATAGTTTCGGATTTGGACATAAAGGCACACTTTATTACGAACGATTATTCAACTTTGGTCTTCAATTGCATTAAAATATCGCATACAGGATGTTCGGCACAACTATCATTTGATGAAGTGATTACAATGAAAAGGACTTATACGAGCTCCCGAATTCCCAAACACCATTAAAAATTTGACAGTAATTGAGAGCCTAAAGTTTTTTTAAGTTTTCTAGTTTACGCTCTTTTTAACGGTATACCTCAAGTCACGCATAATAGAGATAAATTGCAAGATTTTAAACATCAATAATAAAATCCTGGTAAATAGTTCGAATTGAGCCGAGTGCCCGCGCGACCGTTACATGTTTTAAATTTGAAAATATTCCGAAATTCTCATCGACGTTTACCTACAACGAAACATTTACCCCTATTTTGGCCACGTAGTGAATAATTTTGTAATAATATTAAACTAATAACTATTTTGGTCAGTCATTAAGTCAGTCAGCGTGTTTGCGTCGACTCATTTTTCTCTAGTCCTCCTATTCCGGCAGGTCACGACATTTTTGGTCACGATAAGGTAAATGGCTGAATCTGGGTTCACATGTTAGAGACCATCCCTCTGATACTAAATATGCGTTAGTATGCGTAAAGTGGTTGCGTTATCTAGATTGGCTATATAAAATAGATGTTGGTATGTACCTGCTGATGAATATACTGATTGTCTAGAAACAATAATAACTATTAATTATGAACCAAAAACCATTCGGTTTTTTAATTAAATACTTAAATATACCTAAACTTATGTCTGTAAGCTAAATCTCCTATATCTACGAAATGCAAGCAAAAATTTGTTCAGTTTTTGTATTGCTAACTGAGTATGTACTGATACTTTCATGCTTTGTCATTTGCATCCATTTACCTTATCATATATATGTTTTGTCACCATAACGACTTTTAAAGGCGCCTTATCTACGTAACGCAACCACTTGGAACAGGAAGACCGACACATTTAGCTTCATAGGGTTGGTATTAATCCCCTGAACCCAGTTTCAGCCATTTACGTTATCGTTACCATTTTTGTCGCGACCTCCTAGTCTATCCGGGCACTTGATGTCGTCGTCCTGGCGGGTGGACTTCCCACACTACGTTTTCCTGTCCACGGCCGCCAGTGCAGGACACGGTTACTCCAACGGTCGCCGTCTCATCGGCCGACGTGACCAGCCAACCGCCATTTGAGCTCAGCCACCCGGTGTCCTATATCGACTACTTTGGTGCGTCGGAACTATTATAGAGTCTTACTAAAATTTTCAGCATCGCTGATTCAATGTGTCGGGACCTTAAGACGACAAACACGTCTTCACAGTGAAGGCGTAACGAAATCACTGAAGCAATCTGAAGAGACTAATGTGTAAAAGGCTGTAACGAGTAAAGTGTAGTGTATCGGTTCGAAGCTCACTTTAAAGCTACTTCGGTGTGTGCAGCGAGCGCGCTCCATCCGTTAAGCTCGGCCGGGGGTAGAGAGGGGTGGGGGGGGGGGGGGGGGGGCGGCACAAGGGAAATTTTCCGTTTCAGTGGCGGCGTCCTTTGATCGGCGTCGCCTGAGTGTTGCCGACTACAGATACGCGCATGAGGAAATATTCTTAGCTGTCGAGCGGAACTAGCGGCAAATTGGTAACTTCATCAGCGTGCTCAGAGCTCAGCGGTACGTTTGCTGGGTTTTTAGCGGACGAAGTCGGAATCGATGCTCGGCGAAATTGTAGTGAAGGAATATGGTTGTTTTTTTTTAATTAAAATTAAATGCAGAGTGAATTTTTCAGGTATGCCTTCATGACGCATTCCCAAACTATAAGATTGGGAACAGGCGGTGTAGTGCGTCTGGCGTGTTCGCTGATAACGGGCTAGGAAAGCGGCTTTGTTGGATCGCGTGGCTCGGTGTGATAATCATATCATACGATTTATTTGCAGTAAGATGTTTTATGTGGATTTTATCAAATTCTAAATTCTATTCTATTTTTTAATAAATATTTTGTAAATGGTTAATATTAAATGAATGGGTCTATTCACCTAAATAAACAATTATTATTATATTATTATAAGAACTCTTACAACACACTTACAACACCAGAAATAAGAGCCAGATGCAGCAGAAAATATGAAACAAAAATAAATGTAACTGCCCTAAATTTTTACTCCGCATTAGGGGAGTTACTTTTTAAAGGCAGTTTCACGCTTGACACGAATTTGATAGTTTCAAGCTTGAATTCTGTTTTATTCGTTTGTTCATTAAATTGTTATCCAAATATATGTTTTGCAGTTTGTATTTAACTGAATCGCAATAAATTTGGCACCGCTTTTTGTTCTAGCCTATTCTACAAGAATGACCATTGTCCTTCATTCATTCTTTTTAGTATTTTTATTTTGTTTTTTTTACATATATATGTTACTTAATTTTTTAAGTATCATTTAGTAAGAAATAGATACCTAACACTTATTTGTAAATAAGCTTCCATTATTGGAATCTTTTTTTAACATAATAGAAAATAATTTTATTTTTGTATTAATGAATGATAAAAAACATTTAAAATACCAAACACAATGAATGAAGTGAATTAGTAACTGTTTCGTAACTGACAATGCAATAACTATTTAATTTACTAGAAAAGAGATACCACAAAGCTGGTATATTTTTGCTTTCTTAACATTATTTTCTTCTCGTAATACGCCCATATCGTGTAGTACACTATCAATAATTGTATTTTTGCGAATAAAACTATATACCAAATTTGCCACACTCACCTGTCAGTGAGGCCACTCGGGCTGTCTCGATCGCCCGAAGATTGGGCGGCTCTCCACGCCGCAATTTCACTGATGCAGCCACGAGGGCTCTCGAGTTGTTGGCGTCGGAGCAACACAACCCTTGTCTCTCGAGTCGACTGTCGGCGGCGGAGCCTTGAGTGACCCTCGAGAGAAATCACTCATTCACGGTCCATTTCGTGCCTTTATTTGTTGTAAAAAGGCTTATTAGGCTACACGGAACCCTCCACTACTCGTCGGTTTTAATTTATAGCTCTGGTGTTAATTATGTTCAGCTCTTTCCTGTTTTATGGAAGCATATAAAAGTTTCCGCTCCCATACTTTAAGGTCCTGGTACTATCCAAACCGCAAAGTTAGACGAGGCACCCCAAGTTAACTAACTAAGTCTGACGATTAGAAGTGTCATTCTTACATTATATGATTGCTTGTCTAGGGATCAACCTATTTTCGTTAATGTATGTTTTCTTTTTCTATACAAATTACATTGCGGAAACGGTGTCCATTTCCGAATTTTTTTGACTAAATGTAGAAATCTAAAAGCAAATGGAATTATTTTTTTATGCATATATGCTGTTTTTGCTTATGTCTAGAAATCATATTACTTTTAGATTTGTAATGTGAAAAATCTACTTTTTTATTATTATAATTATATAAATAAATGATGGATCAAGAAATATTAACAATCCATTATTAATTTGGACTTGCTGAGGCGTTTCACTATATATTATTAAATTTGTTTAAAGGTACATTTGTATGGCGCGAGTAGTTGGCTAGTCCTAGCGCCTTAAGTCACGTAACTTTAACAAACTGCCACGGAGTTCTGTTGTCAATCTCCGCTATCTTTGCTGTGAAGAGTCGAATGGATCAAGAGCAATATGATTCATTTTTAATATCAGAATAGCCCTCAACAAAATAGTACTATGAAATTAGCATCGGGTACAAAATTATTACATTCATCATATTCCATTTCAGTGATTATATCTTATTATATTTTTTTATTAATAACCATATTTCCTTGTCAAATTCAATATTGATGTTGTCTTCATTTAAATTGTGTTATTATGTTTTTGTATTATAATCAAAGTTATCACTAAGGGTAAGACACTCTTCAAAAATATTGTGTTCGCCTATAGATTAATCTACACGCCAGAAATGTAAATAAAATATTGATTATTAAGTCTTGTATGGAGTTTTCGTGTACACTGTTCGCTTACCTTTTCTAAATTAAGAAATACACATTGCACTCTAAGTAACGGAGAATGTCTTTGGTTATTTATTTAAAACAATTTTTTTTTAGTGTCCATATGAAACTCACGAGGTCATTTAGATCTGCGTGTGTCGCATCGGCGCACGCGCGCGCACTGTGCCGCCGCCGCCGCCGCTTCCGCTCCCGCCACAACCGCAGCCACCGCGCCGCAACCGCGACACTCACCGCACTAAACGCGATCGGCATTGGACCTCTTTAAAACATATATTTGTATTGTTTTTCTTATTGGCTTTCTACTCACGGTATTATTTGAATTGTATTTGATTATCTTCCATGTGGAATCCGGTACTTACTCCCCTGAGAACCCGGAACGTAAAGGCGTGCAGTGAAAGTCAAGATACGGTTAGCGCCTTCAGTCTTTCCCTGGAGTTCCGGTATGAAGCCTTGAAAACCTTCAGGCTACCCACAACTACAATCTTCGCCAACGGCGGAACACGTCAAATTGACAGTTCCCCGTTGGCCGCCGCTAGACACGGGAACTCACCTGAAGATGAGCCAAATGTTTGGCTCGAAACGTCGTGTTCTGCACAAACAATGCCGTGAGTAGAGAGCCGTTAATCTTATCATTGGTAAAAGTTTTGAACTTTTTCAAACTACCGTTGATTGATTTAAGTTGAGGTCACGTACATTTCTATTTTTAATTATTTTTGCAGGCTTATAGCAAGCGTGGCCTAGTACCGTGATATCGACGACATAATAGGTCGGGGAAAAAGTCTTTTCGCATTATAGTATGTATGAACTTGTAATAAAATCTCTTTGGCTATACTATTTGTATCTGGCTGGTTTTGGTATCATTGAAAGTTTAAATTTTCAAGAACATAATTCCAAATTCAAATTAGGAAAATGTGTGATTCTCATTTGTTTTTCGTACTGTCAAAATGAGTGAATCTAATGAAGAAATTCGATACATTTTAAAATTTTACTACAAAAAAGGTAAAAATGCAACGCAAGCCGCGAAAAAAATTTGCGATGTTTATGGACCTAGTGCAGTGTCTGTGAGAGTGGCACAAATTTGGTTTAAGCGTTTTCAATCCGGAAATTTTGATGTCAAAGATGCACGTCGCTCTGGTCGCCCTATTACGGATAAAATGGATGCCATTTTTGAAAAAGTGGAGCAAGATCGGCATATCAGTAGTTACGACGTAGCTGAAGAACTAGGAATTGACCACAAAACAGTTTTGGCGCATTTGAAAAAAACTGGGTACACAAAAAAGCTCGATATTTGGGTACCTCACGAGCTCACTGAAAGAAACCTAATGAACCGTGTACTCATTTGTGATTCTTTATTACGACGTAATGAAACCGAACCATTTTTGAAGAAGCTGATAACTGGTGATGAAAAGTGGATCACGTACGACAAGAACGTGCGAAAAAGGTCGTGGTCAAAGGCCGGTCAAGCTTCACAGACTGTGGCGAAACCCGGGTTAACTCGCAACAAGGTGATGCTGTGTGTGTGGTGGGATTGGAAGGGCATTATTCATTATGAGCTGTTACCACCAGGCAGGACCATCGATTCTGACGACATGTAATGTGCGTGAAAGTTCCCATTTGTTTTAAAAAGGAACGTACTTTATTTGAGAAATGTATTCGTGTGCGTGCCGTGATCGCCTCAACTCAAATCAATCGAGCTATAATATAAACGTTTTAAAATGTATTGTTAGTTGTACGTAACTTTGCAACGAAACTACCACATACGATCATGCATTTTTAGGGTTCCGTACCCAAAGGGTGCCAACGGAACCTTATTACTAAGCCTCCGCTGTCCGTTCGACCGTCCATCCGTCCGTCCGTCTGTCACAGGGCTGTATCTCATGAACTGTAATAGGTAGGCAGCTGAAATTTTCACAGAATATGTATTTATTTTGCCGCTAAAACAACAAATAGGTAACATTTAAAATTTATTAAAATAAAGGGGGGGGGGGGCATACAAAAAATGTGATTTTTTGGTGATAAATCTTGTACGATGGTACGGAACCCTTATTGTGCGAGTCCGACTCGCACTTGGCCGGTATTTTTAGTCATAGTTTCTTCCTATCCTGCGCATTATTTATCCACTGGCGCAGCTTCCGGTATTCCTCTAGCACAGCGCGCTGCGCCGCGCCCATCCGTCGCGCAACGGTTCGCGGCTCACGCATCTGAATAGCCACGCCACCCATGGAACCGTGTCACCAACGCGGAGCTCCGATAGATAGGGCGAAGAGCTCTTGTGAATCCGAGTCGCAAATAGCGGGCATTTCTACCGATTTTTTAGGGTAGAATGAAGGTTTATTTGATAAAATATTAAGAAACTAAAAATTTAAATCATTATCATAAATTAAAATATTGTTCCATGGGGACAGATGGGGGGGGGATAGATTCTACAAATTCAATTCAATTCTTTATTCGTCCTTAGTTACACTTTGTTACACTTAGACAACGTCGAATATTTTTTGATAAGGGTCCTAGCAAAACTGGGACCTCATATGTACAAAATGTATGCTTAAATCTAGAATACAACCATTTCACAATGAACAAATTTTCTACAATACCATATTTTAAAATCAATTATAAATAATTTTGGTCAATACACAAGTTTAATATCTAAAAAATGGATCAAGTAGTCATATATTATGCAAAGAAATTAAATAAAGGAAATAGCATAAAAAATGTCATACCGAATTGATCTCAAGATAGCTAATATGGAAATACATTTTAGATTGTAACCATTACAGCGGTTTAAGGTGGCCCAACCCGCTCATCTCCCCATACAAAAGGGGAAAGAAGATCACGCCCATATTTCTTGTCAGAGATCCATAATTTTGCTCAAAATAGCTTTAATTAATCGAACTATCTGATGACTAATCTGATGACCATTGGCATTGTAAAATTATGTTTGGTTTCCAAGTTATAAGGTCCGAAAGTTCGAGTTTTTCGCGCGTTTTTTGCAATAACTTTGGAGGTGGATTACGCAATGATAAAGTAAGAAAATCGTAAAAAGATTAGTCATCAGACATAGCTTATTTAATCAAGATTTATGATCTCTTTGGTTTTTGTTAGATTTTTGACTACAGCGGTCGTGGTTTACTTTTAGCTATAAGTCGTTTTTAAATTAAAATTTTCGTAAATATTACCAAATCATGCGCTATGCACATTCTCTTTTTTGTGGACATGTTGCATCTTCCTCATCACGGAGCCTGTCTTATTCTTTGAAACAGAGAAGGTCCCAGGGCGCAACAGCACAGTTTTGTACCGTGCCCGCGAATGAGTTAGGCCCGCCGGGTGGGGCCACCTTAAGGTGGGCCTTCCCGCTCAACTCCCCATACCTACAAACGTGGAACAAAGATAATGCGCACATTTCTTGTCGGAGACCCAAAATTATACCCAAAACAGCTTTATTGAATATAACTAGATGTTTGATGACTATTGATATTGTAACATTGTATTTGTATATGATTTCTACGTTATAAGGTCCGAAAGTACGAAATTTTCGCACGTCGATAAGATAATTGCACCATAAAGATTCAAAATAAATTCAGTTTTTGTTAATTTCTTTACTTCAGCGTCCGCGATTTACTTTTAGCTATAAGTCGTTTTGGAATTAAGTGTTTTGTAAATGTCACCAAAACAAACACAACACAAACAATTGTTTGCTTTGTGGTCGTGATGCATCCTCCTCATCACGAAGAGGAGGCGTGGTGGTCTTAGGTGGCCCAACCCGCTCAACTCCCCATACAAACGGGGAAAGAAGATCACGCCAATATTTCTTGTCATAGATCCTAAATTTTGCTCAAAATAGGTTAATTTGATCGAACTAGATGTCTGATGACCGATGGCATTGTAAAATTGTGTTTGGTTTCTAAGTTATAAGGTCCGAAAGTTCAAATTGTTCGCGCGTTTTTTACTATAACTTTGGAGGTGGATTACGCAATGATAAAGTAAGAACATCTTAAAAAGATTAGTCATCAGACATAGCTTATTAATCAACATTTATAATCTATTTGGTATTTATTAAATTTTTGACTACAGCGGTCGTGGTTTACTTTTAGATATAAGTCGTTTTGTAATTAAAATTTTCGTAAATCTTACCAAATCATACACTATGCACATTGTCTTTTTTGTGGACATGTTGCATCTTCCTCATCACGGAGCCTGTCTTATTCTTTGAAACAGAAAAGGTCCCAGAGCGCAACAGCACGGTTTTGTACCGTGCCCGCGAATGAGTTAGTCCCGCCGGGTTGGGCCACCTTAAAACGAAAGATTTTGACCCCGCGAATGAGTTAGTCCCGTCGGGTAAGGCCACTTTAACCCGTAGAATTAAGCCGTTTTAGTGTGACTTGGATATGAATGGAGAATATCACACCTACTGTCATGATAAGCCCAACACACCTCATGAGAACTAGGTGCTAAGCCAGAATCTTCCTGTTCCATATATTGCACGGCTGCATCGACCTGGATGGAAGACAAACAATTTTCGGTGCCGCTTCGAGCATCGTTCATCCGATGCGATGGCACCAACCAGGGCGGAATACCTCCTAGACGACTTCTTCGCCATCGTCCGCAAATCACACATCATCAGATTGTTTCTGATTGTTTATTCTGTTTTGATCTTATTTTGATTTAATCTGAAAATGTGTATTCTTGTTTTAATGCTATTTTAAATGTTATGTAATTCTTTTTTTTGTCAATTTAAATATATTTTCTGGTATTGTATGCACTGTTTAGTCATTTCAAAACTTATTTTTTCAATTTTATTATATTTATTAAATTTATTTAAATTTATTTTAATTAATTAAGTCATTTATTATTATTACTATTAACCCTATCCCCTAGTAACCCTCAGTTTAGGATAAATCCCTTAGTCGCCTCTTACGACATGCACGGGAAGAAATACACTTTTATTCTTTCCACGTACCGGAACCCACACAGCACATTATTGAAAAACAACAAACGCAACTCTCTAGGCTTAAATGTTTAAACGAATCTTTAATTCAGTCGATGCATAAAACTACTATTTCCATTTCCACAAGTTTCGATCAAATTCCGCTTTCGAAGCCCCAGCCCAAGTGGGGGATACATTACCTCAAAATTATTGAAGTACCACGATAACCAACCTGTTGGTTACAAGAGTATTATTAAATTACTGGGAGTAAAAGCATCACTCAAAACATTAAAGGAACGCCGACAAAATGCCCTCGGTGGAGGAACTCGCTGTGGCTCCATTTTAAAATCAACGCAATTACTGAGCGAAATCATTTCATATTTTCCGGGAGGTGATATTTTAAACTTGTTCGAAAACAACGGAAAATCGAGGCCGCAATTTGTTTTTGATTGGCGGAAATGCTACTCGTTCTATAACTTTGGGTCAATTATCGTAAATGCGGGTAATTCAACTAATAAGTGGCTACATTGTTTCATTATATAGTACGGCCGGCGAATACGTCGTTACATGCAGAAGACCTTGTTCTTCGGAATATGCGCTGATTAACTGAGTTTATTGAGGGCATTGTGACAAATATACATCCACGATGTAGGTGCCAACATTCGCCTTATCGCAAAGTCCGAGGTCGATATTGACAGAGGTTTTGGAAGGAAAACTACCTTCATACGCGTTTAAGCAAAGGGGAAATTAAGGAAGGCCTGAGGGTTAATCTATCGAAGAAGTTTTTAATTTGTAAACTATTAGTGGGGTAACATTATATTTACATAAGTTCTTAATGCATACATAAAGTATTACCTCCATGCCTCCTCATCACGTTCGACTTAATGAAATTATTGCCACCGATAAGTCCACCTTTGTGTAGTTGCATTGTTATCTTGTATTATTATTCACGAAATTAACGAGTTGACCTGTCGTACTCAATCTCATTTTATATTTTAATCGTCACATCTTGCAATTTTTTTTCATAATGAAATTTTGCCGCTTGATTGAAAATTATTTAATACGCCACAAAAACAATTTTCAAAAGAAAGTGCAGCGCAATAAAAACATAATTGGGGCACAAAGGCGGGCTTATCCCTCGAAGAGATTTCTTCCAGCCGACCTTTCATACATATCTATGAATAATAAAATGTCCAGTAGGTGTAACTTGTCTATTTATACTAAAGTATTCTTGTCTGTGTGTTAATTGAATTTGATGGTGATTTTTAATTATTAAAATGATCAACTTCATTAATTCTGTCTGCCGCCATGTCTCTCTATGCACAACTAATTTCGATAGATAGAGAATGACCTTAGAAATTAATCCCGCCTTTCGTAACTATTTTTGAAAGGTGCAATATGCATTGAAGATTTTTTTTATTGTTTATTGTTTATTCATCATCCACAGGCAGCACACTGCACTCGGATTTGTCATCTTTTATCATTAGCCAGTTCAGCATTCACGGCGAAGAAGAACTGGCAAGAAACTTCGCTGATTTTTTTCAACGTCCACTTAGTCTAAGTTTACAAATTTGATTGCCACTGCTTACAGAAATACGAGTTATTGGTACCCGTTTATGTCAATACATTAAATTAATATTAATTCACAATAATCTACCATTCACGCCGTATGCAAGAGTTCATGACAAATATCGGTTTATTCTGCAAAGTCATGTCCGTCATCTAACATGTTGCCAATGTTTTTGGTTTTATGAAAATATTGTTGGATGTTGTTGGCAAATTTTTTTTGGAAAAACCTATTTTGGAAGTTGCCAAGTAGTAGACCCTAGTGAGGGCACAGAGTGCGCCACGGAAGAACCTGCATTGTGCTTGTGTATAATTTTGCTAGCTTTCTGTGTAGCTCATTTTGTTATTACTATTTCTGTAAATTTCTGAAAGTAAGTATAATCGACCGTGAAGCAAGGATACATTAATTAAAGAAAGATTCCTGTAAAAATAACTCTTTACGATTATATTTACTTAAGTCAACCTAGGACCGGCTCAAGCGTCTGATACCTAATACGATTTTGGTGACGACGGCAATTGCAAGATCCGTAACGCAGGATAGCGTTAAATAAATGTATATAGGTATAATCATAAATACTGTGTTAGTAGGAGACATTGATTACGGGAAGAGGGACTGTAGGAGAATTCCAAATTATGGGTATACAGCCGGTGGCGAAATTGGCAGACGCAATACCCGCGAATGGTGTGTTTTGCTGGTTCGGGTCCAGTCTTGCAGTATATTCGTAAAGTCGTTCTTTATACAGGGATCTTTCTTTAATAAATGTGTCATTGGTTCACGTTCGATTATACATACTTACATGTCACATTCCTTGGAATAAGCGACGTGCATGCTTAGTATGAAAAAGTATATTTACTTATGACCTTAAAGAAGGTCAAATTCGGCTGATATAGCAGCAAAGTCCACGCACATGGACCATCGATCCGGAGGTCCGCGACGGTAGCGGTATTAGGCCCACGGAAGTCGACGGCAGGTCGGAAGCAATTAGTTTGACCCGGGCTCGCTCGATGTACACTCATCCTCGAGCGTGACTTCCAGTCTAGGCCTTGCGCCCGATGCGTCAACCCGTCTGGAGCTGCGCGTACGAGAACAGTCTTCTACTTACTTTTGAACTTCTCGTAGCCTAATGGCGCGGGGACTGGCCTAGCGTACCAGAGGTCTGGTGGTGCATTCTAGCCAAACTTATGTAAACACTTTACTGAATCATAGCTGAATCATAGCTGAATCAGTTAATTACTTCCGACCTATTCCTGCGGCATTTACTGAATCGCATACGGAAACGAATATGCTATTTTTCGTTATTCCCGAGGTTATTCCTCAACTCGGAAAGTATGATTTTAAATAGGACTGTGGCAGTGGGAGCTAGTGTAGTGCTATCTCTTTCTGTTTTTAATTAATAGAAGTGCTCGCTCTAAGCTGCTAACGAATGGTAGCGCACGAAAACAAACACGACTCGGCGTGTCATCGAAGATTTGTATTTTAGCTTATTCTGTGTTTGTTTACTGCTTATGGTGAACCTCACTGAAGTTTCAATTCTAAAAGTAAGTAACTAACGGAACAGTAGCCGTGAGGATATATTATGAACTATTAACATCTTCTTATTCTAACGTTTCGATGATGAACGAACGATGAAAAGCCTAACAAATGCCGGATAGGCCAGACCCGCAAATGGTTTCCAAAAATGTTTCCTAAAATCCCAAACATAACTGGCTAAAGCCGAATGCCTGGCAACCTTTGTCATTGCAGCTGCGGAAACAAGTACGAAATTATTCCACGAATGAATCAGTAAACGCAGCTGTCAAAATCTTCCCAGAATGCCAAAGTTTTCATCGTCCATACAAATAACAATTATTACATATGTAAACGTTTAATTCCGTGGCCACTCATTCCGTGTGGCGCTGCGATCGGTTTCTAGAATGCCAAAGTAATGTCAAAGTAAATTCTTCTTCTTTTAACTCTACTGAATGCGCTATGACGGAATGCCAAGAATACATGCCCTGGGTTCAATTCCGACATGCACAACTTTATTTCTCCTTCCGAGTTCGAAAAGTGCATTTCGTTTAAAACTGTAGGTCCCCTTCCCCTACTAGGTGGTAGGGCCGCCCGGGTTGGTACCCGCATTAGATGAAAAGATGGTCGAAGCGGGTGAAAATTTGTCCTTGTTTTCCATCCAGTTCAATGTAGCCTTGCTCATAAAGGGAAGGTCCTGGCATGGCACCTAATTCCTTCGGCAATTCGGTGTATTGGGCTAATATCATAACGGTAGTTGTATGGTATTAGGCATCCATGTCAGCTCGCATAAAAAAAAATCTCTCACGCGGTTCTCTGACCTATAATGAATGCTCTTCGCAAACTGAGGAAGGCAACTCATTACAATGAAATATGTTTACTCCCGAAAGCTACATCATTACCTAACCTATATCACCCAACTAACTAAGTTGCGCATGTCCTAGGAGGACCCGAGCAACGTGGTAAAAAAGCAAGGTTTGGAGGCTTGATTTTAACGTTTCTGGGATGCGTAGCGGATGCTTCATTCACTGGTTTTATTTATTTTATAGTATTAATCAATTGATATTAATAGTTCATAAATAATTAATTAATGATCTCAATATCATAGTAAAATAGGGCCGAAAGTTTTTTTTTTGAAGTCGTTCGCCTGTTGCTACTTAGATTCCCACGTAAACTAGAGATAAGTCCTTCATCGAGCCAACGTGTAAAGTCAATAGAATAATTTAAATTACGAAGAAAACAGTTTCTCAAATATTAATTGTGGCTCTCGTATCACAAGTTTCGTATGATTTGTTTTTATGAAAAATCGGAATCGAAACACCGAGGTTTCTGAGAAAAGCCAAATAAATAGTTTGATTAGCATAATTTGGCATAATTTAGTTTCGGAATAATATTGATGAAATTGAGCCATTTCAGTTATATAGATTGATTAAATAATGCTTTCAATTCTATTCTGTTTTATTTTGTGGGGTCTCTGACAGCTTTGACAGATATTTCAGGGTGTGTCACGACGCCAGCTGTCGTGAAAGATAAGCAATTTTCTTCCCAACTGGAGTTCCGTGCGCCACTGTACCAATGCACGCGTGTGGGGCCACACCGCCCCGCCGCCGCCGCCCAGTAGCGGCATTGATCCGCGCTCGACGGACCGTGTCTCCGCCGCCGCCGCGCGGCCTCGGCCGCCCTCACACAGCCACCGCGGCCCTCTCACACTGGCACTGCCACAACATTATGCTGTTGGTGCTGTGTGTTTATCGGTAGACAGCGAGAATGGAAAGACAGGAGAGACATCGAAACTCATTCTTATGGCGTCCGCGTAGCCACGTACAAAACGTAAATCGTTGAATCCAACTGTTATTCCAATAATAACAACCGCGACCCAGAAATTGGGTTATTTTTTCAATTAATGTGTCCTTGCTTCACGGTCGATTATACATACATACATGTCACATTCCTTGAATAAGCGACGTAACTGCTCAGTACGAAAAAGTATATTTACTTAATAACAACCGTCTTGCAACGTTAAAACAGAGCCAACTAAGTAATCGGTTACTCTGAGTGAAAACAGTTAGCCTTAAACATTAAATGTTACTGTATCTTTTAATTGTTTTTTTAACTGTGTTCAATAACTGTTTTCTCTTAGTGTTTCCCTAAGTGTGCAAAAACAGTTCATAGCTTAAGTATTTTTTCCATTCTTACTTACTTCTTGTGTACGGTGAAACGTCCGGTCCAATCTGTTAAAATTCCTGTACCTCTTGAAACTGGACAGTTGCACGTCTTATTTAGCCGTAACTTTCCATCAGTGAAGATTAGACAGTTTATAAATAATCTTATCGGTCACGTGTTGTTTTCACCAAGCGGTACCGTTCAATCGGTTGAAATAACTATTTGATAATAATAATAATAACTGAAGTTTTGGCGCATTAATAAAAAACTTACCGTAATACATAAATATAGTATTGAGAAATACTTTACCACAAATGACTGGATTTCAACTGTGCTAAAAGAGTAAACATTTGTAGAATGTTCGTTGCACCAAATAGATTGCTGTGAAGTTGTTACGTTTCATTGGAACTCGAACAAATCATTGGTGAACAAATTCGTAAGCGAACTGACTCGTCGGCGCTACTGTTTATATATGCATGCATGCGTGAGCGGCACGTAGCCTAGTGAGCGGCTCGTAGCTTAGTGAGCGGCTCGTAGCCTAGGTTGAGCGGCTCGTAGCCTAGTTTGAGCGGCTCGTAGCCTAGTGGCGCGGGGACTTGCCTAGCGTACCAGAGGTCTGGGTTCAATTCCTCGCCCCGACATGAAATGAAATGAAATGAAATGAAATGAAATGAAATGAAAATATACTTTATTGCTTACAACTATTACATAGTATGCAAAGGCGAGCTTATTGCCAAAGGCAATCTCTAACAGCTAACCTTAATATTAGAAAATATATTAAGTAGCAAGAAACAATAAATTACTTAAAACTAAGCACCATAATCACACTTAGAAAACATAAGATAACTTAAAACTATATAAACAGAAAATATTTGATTGATTTAATTGTTATAACATGTCAAGTACCAGGATTTTAATTGCACATGCACCACTTTCTTTCTCTTTCTTAGTTCGATAAGTGCATTTCGTCACGAATGCGAGCAGTTCCATGGTTCGGAATCCATTTAAAACTGAACGTCATCTTCCCCTACTAGGGTGCAGGGTTTAAGCCCGCCCGTGTTGGTACCATCGCATTGGATGAAAAGATGGTCGAAACGGCAATGAAAAATTGTCCGTGTTGTCCATCCAGTTGAATGCAGCCGTGCTCGTAAAGGGAAGGTCCTGGCATGGCACCTAATTCCTTCGGGACTGTGGTTTATTGGGCTCATATCATAACGTTAGTTGTGTGGTATTAGCTATCCATGTCAGGTTGCATAAAAAAATGCAAAGTGGCTACACCGCCGCCATACACGCGAACTCGGTTTGCTACTCCCGTCCTTCCGAGCTCGCTGGGTTACTAGGCCTGAAGGTAATTTGGAAAGCAATAAAAGGTCTTTAACGTTATGTTTTCTGTAATAGATATT
This sequence comes from Incurvaria masculella, assembly GCA_946894095.1. NCBI lineage: Eukaryota > Metazoa > Arthropoda > Insecta > Lepidoptera > Incurvariidae > Incurvaria > Incurvaria masculella. The sequence continues at coordinate 841,537 of OX335650.1, read as the reverse complement.
TCTTGAAAAAAATAAAACCTTCTGAACCAAAACGAAACTAATAAATAATTTGATTGACAATACAATACACAAATACGAACGTTCTTGCCAATATAATACATTCAGTACACATGCTGTTTGAAGACAATGCATATTGAAGGATCATTAGTTGTATTGTCTTCAATGTCGTTTCTATAACGTCAATTTGATTGTGGGTTTGGCTTACGTTTGGTTATCCATGTCATATGTAACGTTTTCAATTTCATCCGATAATTTGTTCAGTGGCAATTGGAACCAAGGTGGAAAAGGATTCTCATAGGAGTATTTGACAACCGTGATCTTAGGCATATCGAATATAGAAAAACTGGCCAAGTGCGATTCGGACTCGCACACGAAGGGTTCCGTACCATCGTACAAGATTTAAGATAAAAAATCAGGCTTTTTGTATGGAGCTCCCCTTTAATCTTTATCGTTTTTTAATTTTACCTATTTGTTGCTATAGCGGCAAAATAAATACACAGTCTGTGAAAATTTCAGCTACCTACCCATTACGGTTCATGAGATACAGCCCAAAGCCAGATGGACGGACGGACGGATAGACGAACGGACGGACGGACAGCAGAGGCTTAGTAATAGGGTTCCCTTTGGTACCCTTTTTGTACGGAACCCTAAAAAGCAGCCTTTAATCAACAAACCTATTTTAATATTAAGGCCACCCGCAAGAAACACGAATATTTAAGTTGGTCAATGTTTATTTTATTGTTTGGAGGTTACTATTACATTGTAATAAAAAAAAAATTTTTAGTAATTAAACTATGCATTGTAGCGAGCTATAGTCCCTCACGAGCCTGTGTCCTCCAGGGTACACTCTCGGCGCTCGAGCTACTTAACCTAATAACGGCAGTAATGTTATTAGGCTAGCCAGAGCTAATTGAGTGAGGAAGTTTGCTTACTCGCATCCTGCACTAATAACGTGTGGCGAGCACGCAAATATGCCAGCACCTATTTGATGTTAATCTATTTAATATGGTCAATATCAGCTAGCATGGAAGGACGGAAGTTGCGTTCGAAAATCCTTAGTATGTCGGCTGCGTAGCCACGAGTTAGTGCAAAACGTCTATCTCTAGTTAGATTGCTCACAAATTCGGGACGCGCTACATCGAATGTTTTTGCAATGAACAGCTTCCCATCTTGAGTGTCCATAGAACTCGGGATTTATCAAGCGATTTTTTAAGCAAACTCACTCGCCGGCGCTTCTGTATTCGTATGTACCAGTGGTTACACCGCCCCCATACAACCGAGGTTTACTTGCAACTCCCGTCATTCGATGCTCACTTGTCGATACAGACCATAGTGGGGTGAATCCGTCGAATATTTCACCATTGTCAATACAGACCAATACGGGGGTGAATCTGCCGAATATGTCACCATTATCAATACAGACCAATACTGAGGTAAGTCTGACGAATATGTCAGCATGGTCAATACAGACCAAGAGTGGGGTGAATCTGTCGAATATGTCACCATTATCAATACAGACCAATACTGAGGTAAGTCTGACGAATATGTCAGCATCGTCAATACAGACCAAGAGTGGGGTGAATCTGTCGAATATTTCACCATTGTCAATACAGACCAATACTGGAGTGAATCGTCGAATATTTCACCAGAGGTCATGATACAAAACGGAAATAAGTTAATTGGGATTTAATTCAGAATAATAATTAATAAAAATATTAATTTAGCTCACACATACCTTTATTCTAGTACACATTTGTTCGGCGGATATGTCATTTAGATATGTTTGGTAGTGAACAGATATAGGTCCGCTTTTATAACGTGAGGTGAAGACAGTACTCACGGAAATCCATTCCGCGAATACAGCACGTTTGAGTTAGTTGCCTTTGAGTAATTGAAATGATAAAAAATATTTCAAGACTTCGTTCATTCAATCAATGTCTTTCCATGGTGGCTCCGTGCCATTGTTTTATCATAAAAAATTAAAACAACATAAATAAAGCAAAGCAAAGTAATTTTTGATCACTACGCTGGACACACGATAAAAACGAATCAACAATAAAAACGATAAAGGAACAATTGTCGTTTTAAGTTGGAGACGTAAACTTTTAATGATAGAATATCTCAAGAATATTGTCAAATAACTAGAAGGGTTTAAAGATGCAGATTAAATTTCAATGGCCATTCCAATATGAGCGATTACATAGCTCAAATAATCTACATTGTATGAATTAAATGCAATGTTCTCTAACAGAGAATATTTTAATAACATTAATATATTTCTTACGATAAACAGCATTTCTTTATTATATATTCCGGATTTTTTTTTTGTTTTCCCAGCGTATGTTTCAGGATATGCTACCCTTCGGGGTTTCCTTCATGGAACACAGGGGATCCTTCTCTCTATATTGTAGATACAGAGATAGATATTCTAGACAAATTTGTCTACTGATTTTTTTTTATAGTGTGTTAAAATAGCACGTATTTTTAACATTTTTTCTAACTAATTCATTTCATAACTAAATTACATTTAAGTTACTCAAATTTTCACACACAAATATTCTTCGCATGCTCGGTATACAAGCAAGAACTCGCAACAATTAAACAATCCGGATAGGCGTCATGATGTGTTATTTTCAATAAAAAACTTGTTTAATATTGTGTTATATTGTAAAATATTTACAAAAATATCTTCCTGATGCTTGCGTAATCACAGAGTTTTTGTGTTTTCTATTCTAGGTACTGGTCAAACTATGTCAGTTTTCAGTCTTGCTATATTAATGACTTAAGTTACTATTATCTAAAATAAATAATTTAAATTTTAAGGTGAGAATGAAATTGGAAAGGAAAGCTGGACATTGAATACAAAAGGAACACAAGGATGAAAAAAAAATCGAAATCTTAAAAATACATGAAAAACTTCGTCCCATTCTTGATCATTCAATGTATTTGTAATATTATATATTAATAAAGAGTTCGATATAGAATTAAGAATTAAAAAAACTATCTTTAGTTAATGTATCCAGTTCGTCATTTAAAATACTATAAAGATGCAACAAGGCAAATTGGCGATGCAACCTGGCTAATACATAGTTTTTCAGATATCGGTACAACGATTTTATCGTAAGCTGAGCTGCATTCCAACAATGGAAACCTGGCTCAATATGTCGTCATGACACTCGGTGAATATAAAACGATGTATCAATATTAGCGGTAATTCTTGGAATCTGTGGATGCTCGACGCTCATTGCCAATACGCTTAAATTTTGCAAACCACCAGACTTGGCTGAAAATTCTTTTCATTTAGTATCTGGAGCCTGGATTGTATGTTGACTTTCTGGCATTGGCAAGGCGTCCGATCGAGTGGAAGGAATAGGATTTGCTGCGCTTTACGTGTCTGAATATACAAGTCATTCAATGCACACACCCTGGCATGAACGCAGACTCTTATATCGGAGACACAAGCCGAGTAGAGGCAGTAGACAATAATATTTAGCTTCACATTTCTGATCTGATCACATCTGATCATTCAGTGTCCTGAGTCTGGCTCGTACGCAGACTTCCAGACGTCGGCGAGACACACGCTCGAGTGAAAGCGGTAGAACATGATAAGTGGTAGGCTGACGTGACCGAGGATGCTCCACAGCACTTTTCCGTAGTACTCGTACCGCTCGTCTACGCTGTCCGGTGACTAAAAATAAAATTACGATCATATAAATGTAGATAGTTAACATTTTCATAGAATTATGAAGGTATTGTTATATAACATTATTTTGTCTCTGAATAATTGTTCTGGAACATTGAAAAACGCAAATGCTTGAACAACCAGCGTAAATGTCCTGCTGATATCCTTTTTGGTAGAATTACTCCAGTAAAGCTAAATACTCAAGCTAAAAACAAGGACCCAACCTAAAGCCTTACTACGAAGTCAATTCGTGCGACCCTGATTTAGATCAATGAATAACTTAATTGCAGGAAAACGTTACTAATGTCATAGATCACCTTAAAAGAGAAAGTGTTGAAGATCCACATGGCAACGTTCGTAATGAGGAGGAACATGACGAGCTCTCTGGCCGGCTTCACGCGGCGCAGGCGGCGCGAGTTGCTGCAGCGGCGTAGCGCGTCCACCAGGAACGACGTCTGTAACACCACCTGCACCGCCTGGGGAGGGGACACTGTGTGACATTATGTGACTGGTTCGCCAATAAAATCTCTGGTAATTAATGTCATAAGTCTTTTAAAATATCGCCTTAAAACATTTCTAAGGCAAATCAGATGTGAAAAGTTTGGTAAGGTTAAGTTCGCACATTATACTAACAAAGTGGTGGTGCTCTCTTCTTAAGTTTCTTTTTTTTCCTTTTTTAGCATGAATGAATATAATACGACGGAAAAACAAGTCTAAAATAAAAAAATATTAATCTATCTCGTTTGGGCCGCGGTTCTCGACCAAGTGGTGTGAGTTCGATGTCCAGTGGCTGCACTAATGATCTTCTAGTTTAGAGTTTGGTAAGTTCGTTATAGGTGTAACAAGAATACTTTTTATAGAAGGAAAAATATCGTGAGGAAATCACTTCAGTGGTATCAGCCAGATGACACAGCAATTGGATTCCCAGTTATTGTACTTGCCTAAAACATCATTAAAGCTAATCGAGGTTGACATCATTCAACCGCTGGGTACCTTGAGATAAATACCATTTCTCGAGAGCCAGAAAGGCACCCTTATGTTAATTTTGTTTAAGTGTTTATGTTGATGTTTTAATTATAATTGAATTGTATCTTCTGTGCGTAAGATTAATGATTATAACTGAACTCTTACCATTACGACTACGTCGGTGCACTTGATGATATTAGTGATGGAAATGGTCGCAACCATCGTAAATATGGTCTCCATGAAGAAGGCAGGGATGCAAATGAACAGCAGGATGTCGTCCAGGAGGGAGACCGGGTGCTGGTTGACATCGAGCGAGCGTGTGAGGTTGTAGGCCATTACCACTGTCACGAGCATAACCACGTGCAGACTGAGCTTGACGGAGTCATTAAGGAGGTGCGCGACTTCGGTGAATTCCCTATGGACACAATTAAGAATATCTTAATCATAATAAAATGTTTTTACTTTTCCACATACTATAAACGATCGAAACGGCTATAGTGTAGCAAGTGTTTTCAACTAAATAAATATAATGATGTAGTTTAGATATTATTGTAAATATAGAAATGTAATTGGTAAGTCTTACAGTCAATAAATATATTAATCAGCCTTTTCGTTTGGAAATTAATCACGTTTAATGACGTGATGGATTAAAATGTTAATTATTTCATAAAGTACATTGTGGCCGATCAATATTTGTAAGGTTATGGCGTGGCAACTACTTTTTAAGTGATGTGCTCAGATGATATCATGACAGTAGTTATGAAATTAGTCATCCATATAGTTCCATAAAAATACTTTAAATTGCCTGATGTATCAAAATGTTTCAAAAAGAAATAAACAAGTCGCATAAGGTAACAATATAAATCGTGAATAAATACGAAATAATGACCCAAGTATGACATTTATAGTAAGTAAGTAAGACAATTTACGCAATGTTGATGGTGGAGAAGACGAAACCGAGGATAAGTAGTGCAATGGTAAGGACCATCACGATGAGACCACCGAAGATCCCGCGATTGGAGGCGTGGCAGTCAGCATGAATCACGAAGTTGGAAGAGTAGCCATTCTCAGCGCTTGCAGCCATCGGTGCTCTATGGATTAGAAGCCAAACGATGAATATTATAACGTTTTCGGTAATATTAACTTCCACTTAACAATATAAATAGCATATGCTACTGAAGACGCTCTTGGCCGTATTAGTTTCTAGGCGTGTAAGTTACTCGTATTAGCATAGAGAAAAAAAAACGCAAAAAACATTACAGAAAATGAATTACCTACAACTCTACAAGAAAGAAGATAAATTCTGCTATTGAATGGACAAACCATTTTTCACCGTATTTATATCTTAAAATTGAAAGCACACACATTGTTTATTCACCAAATCACATCTATGCATACTCACTTGCAGCTTGTGTCTCCGCTATATACGCTCGATAAGTCATCATCATCATCTGTTGAATGTTCTCCAATGTTGTTCCAGATTATATAAAAGATACCAACTGCAAATATCACATTTTAATTAAAATTCAGATATTTTATTTCTTTGAAAATCCATAAAAAGAATTTTAATTATATACTGTGCAGCTCTTTTGTAAATAATTGGTAAATATTAGTCAAAATATATAAAACCGTTAACCTAAAGAGAACTATCGAAACCAAAGAGGGTTGCTGAAATGATAATAAAAATATCAAGAGGCCATCTTTGAAATAAATCTAGCAATATACCGTCTGTTCGAATGAAAGAAACTTACCAATGAGAATATTATACTCGACAGAGAAGGGAAAAAGGTAGATGGAGAAGTTGGAGTAAATATTGTTGATGGCAGGCTGGCCCATGCAGTTTTCATCGACGAGATCTATCAGGTCCAGGCGGCTTCCATTCATGACTGAAGACGAAGAGTAAGATTAGAAATAAAAAATAAGGTAATCGATAGAAAAACATATATAATAATTATCAAACATGAAATTGCAAGTATACGACTGTGTATTAACAGACTATAACATTATTTTTATACATTTCATAAATATAGGCGAAAATTTTATTGTTAATTATGTAGAGCCTTTTTAGTCTGACTTACCGTTGTATTCCGGGTCATCGTAGCCAGGTGGGTAATTTGCTTGGGCATATATAGTCAGAGAGAGAACGGTCTCGCGCACTATGGTCCACACCCAGAGGCAAAGACTGCTTCCGATGAAGTGCATGAACCCGAACCGGGCTAGCGTCTGCATTTGAAACGAAACATTAAATTAGGTGTAATACCTAGAGTAAGTTTAGAAATAAAAACCAAAGTTGTTCGAAGATAATTATGGATTGTCTCTCTTGAGTTCCTTTTATCCGCTACGGCGAAGCCAAAAAGAAGGGTTATGATATTAGCATTCTATGCATGTATATTAGTATTTATGTATTTTCCACCGTAGCGTTTAAACTACTCATGCGATTTTGATTAATAAAGCGTAAATCGATTCGTTTTTATACCCCGGGTAACATAGATATGGAAAATATATAAAAAAAAACTAAACTGTGCATAGCCTGACTACTAAAAGGTACGAATTTAGGTGAGTGCTGTTTGACAAAACCACAGATATGATCATGATATGATCAAACACCCTTAGCCCCGGTTGCACGAAGAGACAGCCGAGTTTATCAATGTACAAACACGTCACTTTTAGTGATCCGCATAGAGTTCCTTCCACACTGTCCACATAAAGAGACGTGTTTGATCACACTTTGACGTTGATTTTGATTTTTTGTACGTTCGTGCACTCGGCCCTTAGCTTTTAGTAGTCGGGTTATAGTTTTTCTTACTAAAATATATGACAAATGACAGTGCACATATTTGGAGATTGGTAGAACGTGGACCCGAAATGTTAACGCAGTATCGAAATCGATTAAAAATATCAAATAACAAAAGAATCATAAATGTCAATATTACTAACCATGTGTCTCAATATGATGACATTTGAGTACTTGAAGATAAAAAATAGTTGGACGAAGGAATAGGTCGGGTAGAGAAAGTCAAGTACGATTTGGGGGTAGTCTAGGCAGTCCTCGTAGCCCTCTTCCAGCAGGTAGCTGAACTGTGTGGTGAGCAGGAGTACCGAGTGCACCATGTGGCCCAGTGCAAATCCTGTGAATGCATATATTCCGTAACGCTTACTGTTCATTTTATTGAAGAAATCAATTTAACGAAATGAAAAAACTTTATACATTTCTCCATTAATAAAGAAATAATACAGTTAGAAAGAAAGGAGAATGCCCAAATTCAGACCCCTTAGAAATAATTCCTGTATTTTATTGATACATATGCGATAATTTCTATGTATTATATAAACATATTTTAAACTATTTGAATCCCCATTTTTTACGGCCAGTTACTCGTTAAATAATTAAAAGGAATAAATTACAATTATTTTTTTCGTACCAACAATATGAATAGGACAAGGACAGACCATCGCATAGTACTTCCGTTGTCACAAGAGTGTTCGGGTAGCCTGCTCCATGCCACTCCGTCCGGTAAGGGACAAAACAAATGCGTAAATTCATTTGGCATTCTTCTTTGGTTGCAATACGCATTGGGCATCATTTCTGGTTTTTAAAAACACTGTCCTAGAATCTACAGAAGAATTCACAAATTGATTTGTCTCAATATCAAGTGTGTATGAATTTGCAGTCACCGGCGGCTCCCATCTTGAGGTAGAAGCTGCCGGCGTGGCGGCCGTGGCTGAAGCAGTAGTTGTGATCTAGCTGCTTCAGTAGACCGGGGGGTGGCGGTGGCGGGATCTGGGGTGTCTTTGTGCCTTCCGCGGAAACTCCGTCAGCGCCAGCGAACTCCACCTGAACATTCTACATTCTCTATTTCCAAATTGTATTGAGTGATTTGTGAATGCAAGTGAAAATGATCACAATAACGACTTGCAGCCTTGACAATAAGATATAGTTTTTATCTTTACTAAGAACTTTATTCGAGATGAATATACATATCATTTGTACATATGTAAGATTATATAAACAAAATAATTAAGAAACGTTAATTGTATTGTTTCGATCTGTTACAACAAACACCAAAATGGAGGGATGAATACGATGCAACGATTTGAAAAAAAAAAACACTGACAATAACAAATACTTGATTGATTGATTCTTTAAATCGCCACAAACAACAATTTACAAAAGAAAGTACAGCAAAACAATTTAACAAGTGGGGTGCAAAGGCGAGCTAGTGTCTGTGCTTTTTTGTGTTTTATATTTTTACGGTCAGCATTTTATTGAAGAAGTTCTTTGAAATATATGATTTACTTTACTGATTCTCAGGTACAAGCACTAAATTACTACACACCTAGAACTGACTTACACGATGCCATCCATCTCATGTTCTCTAAAAAACCTAAATAAATATACACCTACCTCCTGCTTTTTGAAGAAATCTTCGTAAGACTCGATGTGCTTTTCCTTGACTCGGTCGTTGCGCGCGATCGTGTTGAGGTAAATGCGGATGTCGATCAAGAGGAACACGAGGTAGAGGAAGCCGACCCCGACCAGGTACAGGCAGTAGATCTGGGCGACATCAAACCAATTAATGATTGTATCATGCAAAAACACAAAAATTATGTTTATCATTCTCACCTGTTTAACATTATTACTTGATTTTTCGTGAATGGACCTAACTCCTGTATTTATTTATTAACTAGTAAATTCAAAAGACGTAGACTCACCGGAGACATAGACATTTCTAGTAGAAAGGGGTCGGCAACGAACAAGATGATACCAACAGTCACTAACAGCACGGCGTACATCACGCTCATCGTCAGCGTTATGTAGTCTCTGTAAAAAAAAGTGAAACAGATCATAAAAAGGGCCAGAATTTAAATTTTTTATTGAAATCATTCAAGTTCAATTTTAAATTATTATTTGAGAGATTATATTATGTTTTTTCTAATACGCATATTTAAAAGTTCACTAATTTAAAACAATATTCGACAATTTAGTTCACCTAAACATAACCGGTCTACACATTAGGAATATGTTCCATATGTTTGTAATTATTTAAAGTGTTCGTGTATGCTGTGGAATTTCCCCTTTATAAATAAATAAAGTACCCGAAGTCTCAGTTGTCACCTAAATTGGCGTTTACGGCTAACCGACCGAGTGACGTTTTTAAATGTATGGAGAAATTGAAAAGCTAACTAAAATTTGCGAGTCCGAGTTTGATTTGATAGCTTACTCAACGTTGCCGTAAATACGTCGACGTTGCCGTTTACGTCCACTCCGCGTTTTCATACAAATCGGAAGTCCGAGTTTGACTTTGACAGCTTGAAGAAGTAAAACCACAGAATATCTAGTAAAAACTTGTATGGAGTTTGATGTTTTTACGGAAAACGCCAGTCGATCGGTTTGCCGTAAACGCCAATTTAGGTGAGGACTCAGACTGACCACTCTGATCACCTTGGTCTTGTGCTCCGCTGATGTAGACAGCGGTCCCTTTGTCTTTACTGGGCGTGTTGACTGTGGGACTGTTTGGCAATTCTTACAATGCGTGCCCACAGAGCGCAGATCGAACAGCCTGTAGCTATCTAAGTAATGCCGTACCTGGTCATCTTGCTCTTGTCCTCTGCTGAGGTAGGCAGTGCTCCCTGTGTCTCTACAGAGCGTAACGACTGTACGTCTGCTTGGGAACGCATCCAAGGTGTAGGCGTGCCCACAGAGCGGAGATCGGCATTGGATGCAAACAGCCTGTAGCTATCTAAGTAATGCCGTACCTGGTCATCTTGCTCTTGTCCTTTGCTGAGGTAGGCAGTGCTCCCTGTGTCTCTTCAAAGCGTAACGACTGTACGTCTGCTTGGGAACGCTTCCAAGGTGTAGGCGTGCCCACAGAGCGGAGATCGGGATTGGATGCAAACAGCCTGTAGCTATCTAAGTAATGCCGTACCTGGTCATCTTGCTCTTGTCCTCTGCTGAGGTAGGCGGTGCTCCCTGTGTCTCTACAGAGCGTAACGACTGTACGTCTGCTTGGGAACGCTTCCAAGGTGTGGGCGTGCCCACAGAGCGGAGATCGGCATTGGATGTAAACAGCCTGTAGCTATCTAAGTAATGCCGTACCTGGTCATCTTGCTCTTGTCCTCTGCTGAGGTAGGCGGTGCTCCCTGTGTCTCTACAGAGCGTAACGACTGTACGTCTGCTTGGGAACGCTTCCAAGGTGTAGGCGTGCCCACAGAGCGGAGATCGAACAGCCTGTAGCTATCTAAGTAATGCCGTACCTGGTCATCTTGCTCTTGTCCTCTGCTGAGGTAGGCAGTGCTCCCTGTGTCTCTACAGAGCGTAACGACTGCACGTCTGCTTGGGAACGCTTCCAAGGTGTAGGCGTGCCCACAGAGCGGAGATCGGCATTGGATGCAAACAGCCTGTAGCTATCTGGAAGTGATATCAATGACTAAATGACTAAATTCTCATTGAGTGTTTGAAATTCAAATTGCACGTATTCACATGACCATAATTTTGACTAGGTACTTTATTAATTGAGTTAGATAATAAAAAAGGAAAAATTTAAACCGTAAAACGTAAATATTGGAAAAAGAATAATAGATAACTTACTTAAGGATTTGGCATCACCATTAAGAAAATTTCCATTAGGAAGCGGACTGCTTCGACCTCCTGTAAATCATACATTGTTTTAGTAAACAAATTTAATTCGTATCTAAAAATCACTATCCTGCCACTATCATGATAACCTTGGAAGTGGCGGAAGGGGAGTTGGAGTTCACACCACTTGGCAGCATGAGCCAGAACTGTGGTGTGTATGTGTTAATTGCGGGGTGGAGCTGGAGTTGGAGCTCGCGCCGCTCGGCAATACGAGCCGGAGCTGTATGAATGGGTAAATCGCGGTAGGACACGTTGGCTCGGCAGTACGAACCGGCGCTGTATATGGACGTGTTAGTTGCAGAGGGAGTAGGTTAATGATAAAAGTGGCGGAAGTGGAGTTGGAGTTCACACCACTTGGCAGCATGAGCCAAAACTGTGGTGTGTATGTGTTAATTGCGGGGTGGAGCCGGAGTTGGAGCTCGCGCTGCTGGGCAATACGAGCCGGAGCTGTATGAATGGGTAAATTTCGGAAGGACAAATTGGCTCGGCAGTACGAACCGGCGCTGTATTTGGATATGTTAGTTGCAAAGGGAGTAGGTTAATGATGGAAGTGGCGGAAGTGGAGTTGGAGTTCACACTACTTGACAGCATGAGCCAGAACTGCGGTGTGTATGTGTTAATTGCGTGGTGGAGCCGGAATCGGAGCTCGCGCCGCTCGACAATACGAGCCGGAGCTGTATGAATGGGTAAAATGGAACGAACGAACCAGAGCTGTGTATGGATGTGTTGGTTGCAGAGGGAATAGGCTACTGATGGAGATGGTGGAAGTGGAGTTGGAGTTCAGACCACTTGGCAGCAGGAGCCGGAACTATATGTGTATGTTTGCGTTGCGAACGAATCACACCAATGTGGACGGCGGAACCGGAGTCACAGCCCTCGCCGTTCGGAAGTACGGTCCGAAGCTGTGTATGTTATGTGAGTAGTAGAGAGAGTACGTTACCGATGGGGGTAGCGGAACCGGAGTCGGAACCCGCGCCACTCGGCAGCACGAGCCGGAATGACAGCTTGTCTTCTCCATCCTGCAATCAAACCGTTTCCGCCGTATAGTCTTCTGCACCTTCGCCAGAATACCGAATATATAAGAGCAAAACAGGTGTTGATACCATTTTATTGTCACTGCACACTACTGCAGTTGGTGATTCAGAAACAAAAGGCCCTACGTGTGAGTCTGCCTCCCTAAACGAAGGTTCCGTGCAACTTCAACTCCAAATGTAAGTTTGTAAAATCACAAAATATTTTTGTTCGTAAATATAACAACAAATTAACCTTTTTTTCCTTTTTTTTATTACTTGTGCTGTGAACCTTGCATCTTTCCAAATCTCATTATTCTAGGTTAACGGAAAGTAAATGATATGTTTCGATTTATTTGCGAGTGTAAAAACATACGGCCGTATTTTTTTTATCGCGATTCAGAATCTTGATCGATTTTCGTGGCTCCAACGGACCATAGGACCTAAGACATTCCTGAGAGGAATGCTCCTGACAGACAGGCTTTTCCTTTTAAAGAACGGAACCCTTAAAATGCCTTCGTATTATTGTTTGATCTCGAATAAAAATTGCTGAGCTCGCTCACACTACTTTATCAAACGTTGCAAGTTTTTTTTTTTATAAAATAAAAAATAAAAAAATTGAAATGTTGCTTTTATGTATATTGAATGCTTGCTGTACGTATAATTTGCACGGATAATCATACTATCACAATGGAAAATATTTAATCATAGTTCACCAATTACGTAAGGTGTGTTATAACAGCGTATTAAGGTATTAAGAGATTACAGTTTAGTGTATCAGAAGTATCTGTACTTTATTTGTTTATCTTTCAGCAATAAATGTTGAATATTCCGAATCGAAAATTAATTTAGATTAAAAAATCTAGACATAAGCAGTCTTTGCAGTCGGTTTTCAGCAGTCTTTAGGTGGTAGAAATATCCCGCCAGGTTAATATCACCGCATTGAAAATGGTCGAATCGCCGATGAAAATTGTCCGTGTTTTCCATTCCATTTAATTTAGCCGAGCAGTTTAAAGAATATCATATGATATGGTTTGGTTATTTTTAGTTTGAATTTCGGGTCGCGCGCGGTGTATCAAAGTAATTAATTGTTGTGAATATATCTACAAGTGTGAAACAACGATATTTTTTTTCTCGTTGGTGCGACACGAGCAATATGAAAATATTTTTATAGAAAATCTATTTATATTTAATAAAATGTATTTGTTATTTGATTGTTTCAGTAAGTACGTACACTTCAATACTACGGTCCCATACAATACCAACACGGACGCTACCCCCGGCGGTCCCGTTATTTGAAGAGACTAAGGGCCGAGTGCACGAAAGGACAAACAATCTAAATCAACGTAAACGTACGATTTAACACGTCACTTTGTATGTACAGTATGGAAGGAACTCCATGCGTTCACTAAAAGTGACGTGTTTGAACATTGATTAACTCGGCCGTCTCTTTGTGCAATCGGGGCTATGTGTTATCGAGCACAAATAGGTCTGAAAATGACAATTTCTAGAAAGCTGGGGTATACTGTCTAAATTAGTTGGAAGACATGCTATAAAAAATACTGGTGCAGTCCAACATTCTCATTATTATTTCACACGTATTTAACAACGTCAAGCATATACAATTAAAAGGCGAACTACTTCACAGCATCAAATAAAGAGTATGGAAGTGTTTTTTGTCCAAAAAATTGTATTTCTAACAAAACTGCCCACAAAGTGGTTTGTCCATGGTTTTTTTTGTTTGTTAAGCTCGGCATATGACGTACGCCAGGACCGATTAATGTGCCCGACGACGCCCATGGGCATATTCAGGGCATCTGCGAAAACCATGCCGGCCGGCAAGGTGTTCCTTCACACCACGTGTAAAGACCCCAGGTCGTTATTTGGGGGAAATACCTCGGAAGGGAATTTATTCCATGATTTACCGACTCTATAGTTAAAGGATCAAGAAGATCGGTGGGGTCGGCTGTGAATTTTCATTTTCTTTTGTCTTGTTTTGTCTACAAGCGAATTTGTTTGGACATGCAAAAAAGGCATACATTCTTCCTATTCAAGTGTTGCCAGACTTGAGAACTGTATGAATAAAATATACTGTTCAAACGTTATTAATATCATCAAATCCTTGAATAGCATCAACAAGGAATTCAGAATCCCTCAAAACCAGTGCTCGCGGGGTTTTCACCAAAAATAAAATGAAATCAATGGGAAAATCATTCGATTTATGGAAAAACGAATGGATTAATAACAACATTAGTAGCTCCGTCGCCTCTACAGCCCCTCGATTTCCCGTATTTCACAATAATCCTGTTACTGCATTTCTGCAGTCTGCCTACAATTTCCATTCCGCACCGACCAAAAAAACCCCGCAACACTTAACTTCGTTATCAATCGAAATTGGGCTCTATCACGAGGTATTAAAATACATATTAAATATTTTTAGATTTTCGACCTTTTGCACCGCGAAAGAGGTTTTATTGGGAAAATGGGAAGAGGCGCCGAACGCTCGATTTGCGACGAAGTGATGGAAAAATAAACTATTCCCATTATGTTAATTGGAGCGACTGACCACGTTTTATCGTTGCGATATTTACCGGTCAACGATGTTAATTATCATCCAGGCAGATCATACTACGTGAATTCTAGTAATAGATCTCTTGATTACACGTGGTGACCCATACCAAAGTGTCGCTTTCCTTTATTATAACCCCTCCAGTGAAGCCGAGTAAGGTCAAACATCACTACATAGTATAAAACAAAGTCGCTTTCTCTGTCCCTATATCCCTATATCCCTATATCCCCATGTATGCTTAAATCTTTAAAACTAAGGAACGGATTTTGATGCGGTTTTTTTTGATAGATAGAGTGATTAAAGAGGAAGGTTTATATGTATAACTAGCTGCGGTACCCGGCTCCGCTCGGGTTAGTGTCGGCTAAATTATTTCATGGATAAAAAGTAGCCCACATGGCTGATCCAAAATAGGGTCAAACTGGTCCATGACAATGTATCCATCTACCAAATTTAATCAAGATCGTTCGAGATGAAATAGCATGATTTAATGAGAAACATCCAATAATTCCCATTTAGAGCTTCGTTGACATTTGGTGGCTATTTAAAAAAAAAGCATTTGCCGCCAGAACCTTATTGCACTTGCACTGCAACATTGTTTACCTAGTAAGTAAGTAACGTGTAATGTAGGTACGTTTGCGTGGACTCCAACCCACAGCTAGCCTCAACATCGAAAACAGTAACCCATCTCGAACCTGACTGCTCCCAGAGATCCTATACATTGATAAAATACGCACATAAATCGGGTTAGTGGTTCGCAAGTTATAAGAATTTAACACTCTCTACTCACCCTTCAGGTAATGAAACGTTATATTATGTAGCCTATAAGTTATGAGTAGAATCAGGCTAGACGTAGATACAATCCGCATCTAAATCGAGTAATTGGTTCTCAAGGATTTTACCAAGTAGTCCTAAAGTTGCGGGAAATACCAAGCCGTACCCGCCCCCCCTCCCCGCCGCCGCCCCCGGCCCCGCTCCCCTGGTGTGAAGTAGCGCTACTGGCATCGTTTTCGCAGCCCCGTGAAAGTTCTTAAGCCCATGGGCACAATATCTTTATAAATTGTAGCCTATGTGTTATTCTGATGTATAAGCTATATTATTGTAAAGTTTCATTAGAATCCATTCAGTAGTTTTTACGTGAAAGAGTAACAAACATCCATCCATCCATCTATCCATCCATCCATCCATCCATCCATCCATCCATTATTACAAACTTTCCCCTTTATAATATTTATTAGATAACATCCATTAAATAGTGGAAAAATACTGTTATTTTTTAGGTTTCCAATGTGATGTCGTAAAAAATTACATTTTTTCCGCTTACATTGCGAACGCAGGCTGAACCCTACGAGATTTATCAAAATTATGTAGTAAGTATTGTACACATTGAAAAGGGCTACAGAAAACTTCGCGATGGTATATTTCTATCTCTTATGGATATCCCACAATAACATTTTTTTGTCATTTACTTTTTACGACCAATAATGGCTAATTTTCGAAGCGATTTTAACCAACACAGCATTAATCCTTATCCAATGAAATACCTTAAATACATTGTTGATTTAATATAGATCTATATGGCCCTTTACAGCATATGATTTAAATCAATATTTTCGAAGATATTACAGATTTAAAAATTGCGGGACGTAGCGTTTGCGGCGGTACCGGCCGGCCGGAACGGCGGGAGGGTGCCTATAAATAGTGCGTCGGAGGCCGCGGTTCTCCCTATAGCACTTTGAATTTAGCAGCGATCTAATAATACTATCTAATTTTTTTTTATTTAAATATTTCAATGTAGGAACTCTACGTAAAAAGGGATTATTTGTACATCATTGTGTCAAAATAATATTTTTTTAAATGATATTATGCCCGGGCAAAGCCGGGACGGGCTGCTAGTTTTATAATAAGTGTCATAACGTTCAACCCACTTTACTAATGAAATGTACTTGGATTTCGTTTGGTTCTGAAAATAGGTCATTAGTAGAATTTCAGTGAATTTAATGCAAAGTGTGCCCAGGGTAAAAATACATGCTGGTAAAAGGAAAACTAATTTAATTGTTGTCTTGATTTTTTTAAATGGAGAATATATTGTGAAACATTGCTTACGTTTGGATTTAATTATCAACCCCCCCCCCCCCCATTGTTTGCTTGTTAACTGTTATCTATTGAATTAAAATATTTCTTAGTTGTCGACCGTGAAGCAAGGACAAATTAATTGAAGAAAGGGCCCCGTAATAATAACTACTCTACGAATATACTGCAATGCTGTATCCAAACCAGCAAAACAAACCATTCGCGGGTAATGCGTCTACCTACATATGTACATACATACATATCACATTCCTTGGAATAAGCGACGCACCTGCTTAGTACGAAAAAGTATGTTCACTTATTTCTTAGCTCTTCCTAAATTAACCCATAACAATACACACACTTAGTTTGTAGATGCATTAAACGAAAGTAGTTTTTTCCATCGTCAAAAGTCAGGCACAGAAAGTGCGTGCCACAGAAGAATAAAAGAAAGAGATCTAGTTGGCGTTACCAGGGTCACCCGGTATGGACATTTTATCAATATTTGTAACTATATGCATGTCGGGTGCCACACTGTCCAAACGTCCGTTCCCGCCTGCTCATACACCACTTTCTTTCTCTTTCTGAGTTGGATAATTGCATTTCGTTACGAATGCGAGCGCTTCCATGGTTCGGAATCCATGTTAAACTGTAGGTCCCCTTCCTCTACTAGGTGGTAGGGTTAAACCCGCCCGGGTTGGTACCACCGCATTGGATGAAACTATGGGTGAAGTGGCAATGAAAAATTGTCCGTGTTTTCCATTCAGTTCAATGTACCGGTGCTCATAAAGAGAAGGTTCTGGCATGGCACCTAATTCCTTCGGGAATGTGGTGTATAAGGTTAATATCATAACGGTAATTGTGACTTCCATATCATGTTACATAAAAAAAATTGAAAATTGGAGACAGCAGGTTGCGTCGAGCTAGATGTCACATCTCCTGCCTTTTTTGATCTGAAAAGCGTACCCTAGCTCCCGCTGTCAGAAGTGCATTCGAGTTTACTTATACGGTTCCAATGGATCGGACACACACCTCGACACACACACTCCCCGGCCACAAAAGGACGGTTTCACTGGATTCAAGAACTTACCTCACTGCACACATACAATCCACAAAGGTACACGTAACGGCACAAACCTTGCCAACGTCTCTGCACACAGCGAACACGACATTTTTCATGACACACCCACCGCAACTATACCTAAGGTCTCGACTGAGCACCGACGCGTTTCTCCTTCCGAGCGGCCATTCGGAAACTTGACACACTTCTACAACTCCAAGACAATTTATTTTGCAAGAGTTCATTTCCGACCATTATCTGATTGGTTTTGTCTTTCGTTCTCGGCTAAGTACCCGTCAGTTAACCTCGAGCGATGGATTTGCTTTTTTGCTAATTTGCCATATAACTTTTTTAAATTGCGATCTATAATTGCAGTTGTTCGAGAAGTTCTTACAAGTGTTAGTAGACGGCGAATCTAGAGCAGCAGACCTATTCCTGCAATTCCGTAATCAGAATCAGGAATCCTGAGTCTAGAAACCCGCTTTATCAAAGCTATTTTCTTGACGAAAATATTTCGGAGCATAGTTTTTCTAATTAATCAAGCTCGCTTTTGAAAATCGCTATAAAAGCTTTTTTATAGACTCAGGATTCCTGATTCCTGATTACGGAATTCCAGGAATAGGCCTGCTTAAATTGTTTTCATGTTATTTATTTTATGTCAGACTTCAGTTCACCAGGTTATTCCGAAATTAATTCCTCTTCTTGATGTTACTGGACACAGAAAACTAATAATAAACCTATTGCTATTGCCAGCTTCAAAATATCAGACTGGTTATGTAGTTTCTCGGTTCCTCAGATTTTTTATTGGTCTTTTGTTCGTCTAGTCTAGAAATATTACTCGTTATAGATGTACAAAAACAGCTTAGTTTGTCTCACTTTCTTCTAGAATTTTGCCCTGAAGATGTAGTAGTTGTGGATATATACCTATTATATATATCCACGGCTTACGGAATCATATGAGTAGACGAGTACATAGCCGATTGAATATTAACACCGCACATCCATTCCCAGCCGAGCGGCTCACCTGTGATCGAGGCATTAGCAGAATACACAAACGGATTTCAAAGAGCGCGATCGGAATGATCATCGTTGTCGAAGTAATGCCACCGTTCCGATCCAGTGAGTCGCGCGCTACGGCGACACATGTCTGTTCCCGCCGCGCCGCCGCGCCGCGTGCTCACTGAACAGGCGCGGCGAGCACGCTTCGAGTTAACGTGTGCGGTGTCAAAAGAGCCGGGGCAACCCTTTGCGAATGGGACATTCCCGGCGAGCAAGCAAGGCCGGGAGTGGCCCACTTTTTACATGAAATGGCGGCAGCGCCGGCGAGTCCGTTCGCTTACGAATTCGTCCAATGCCAATGGTCTCGAGTTCCGACACGTGAACTTCACAGAGCCTATAGTCCCAGTTGTCGCCTAAATTGGCGTTTACGCCACGCTGATCGACTGGCGATTTCAAATGTATGGAGAAATTGAAAAAAGCGTACTTACTGCGTAAGCGTTTGATTTCACAGCTTACTCACCGTCGCCGTCAATACGTTGACAATGCCGTAACGCCAACTTCGCGTTTTCATAAAAATCGGAAGTCCGAGTTTGACTTTGACAGCTTGAAGAAGTAAAACCACAGAATATCTAGCAACAACGTGTATGGGGTTGGACGTTTTTACGTAACTTCGAAGTTCCGTTAACGCCAATTTAGGTAAGAACTCGGAGTGACCACTCGGACGTTATTTGCTGCATCGAACATTCGAGGCTGCGCGTCTCGAGTTCGTAAGCGAACTGACTACAATTCGTGTTTTTCCACTAACCCGTGGCTACGCTGCCGCTACGCGAATGAGTTTCAATCACCACTCGCGTTCTTACATGCTCGCTATTCCATTGGTCACGCTAAGCGTAACTCACCATAATGGCTGTCGGTATGCAGTGCAAGTTTTCGTTTTGTGCTGCCCTCGACTTATGCCCGTTTTCACCAGCTCCAGCCACAAAAATATCAAAGTTACCTTTCGGTTACACCTTTTAAATTTGCTAACCGAAAGTTACTTATCGGATTTCTGGTAATTGGAGGTGGTGAAAACAGGGGTTAGTAGTTTTGTTTATGTAACCAAACGAATGGCTAATACCACGCCCACCAACATGCTATTAGCCTAATCGCATTGCCGAAGGAGTTGTAAGTTGGGTGAAAATTAAAAAGAAGGGTGAAATATAGAGCTAACCAAAGCGCTAAATCGCCTTTCCATACAATTAAAAATACCTGCACACCATTGGGGGTGTATGTGTATCGAAAATAATTCAATGTATTTTATTTAAAACGTTGAAATAAAAAAAAACTAACTTGTTCGCGAGCACGGTCCAAAACCGTGCTATTGCGCTCTGAGACCTTCTGTTTTTTTAAGAAAAAGACAGGCTCCGTGATGGGGAGGATGGAACATTTACACAAAGCAGACAATGCGCATAGGGTTTGATGAACATTGAACATTGAAAATTTTAATTACAAAACGACTTCTAGCTAAAAGTAAATCACGACCGCTGTAGTAAAAAATCTAACAAAAACCATATTTATTTTAAATCTTCATGAAACAAGCTGGGTCTGATAACTAATCTTTTGAGATGTTTTTATTTTATCGTTGAGTAATCCACCTCCAAAGTAATTGTATAAAACGCGCGAAAAGTTCGAATTTTCGGACCTTATAAATAAGAAATCTAAAACCTATTTTACAATGCCAATGGTCATCAGACATCTATTTCGATCAAATTTACCTGTTTGGAGTATAATCTTGGATCTCTTACAGGAAATATGCACTTGATTTTCTTTCCACGTTTGTATGAGGGGTTGAGGTGACCTTAAGAGAATTACTTGAAACTGAAATTCCCAGACCTCAAAACAAAGCCTGATGCCGAGTCATTCATTCGAAGAAAAATAATATCCTTGGATGGGCGACATAGTGTACACCTCAATCAAGTGCTTGGAGTATTTTAGCGAAACCAACGACGTTCAAAGCTATTTACGCCCGTTCCGTTCCCACCACCTCCAGTTAAAAATTCTAAAATTACCCTTCGTTTACACCACGTAGATATACAATGTAACCGAAAGTTACTTATCCGAATGCAGGTAACAGGAGGTAATGAAAACAGGGGTTAGTTTTATGCGTAACTCGTAATGTCACCAAGTTACTTTTTAAATGCGGTGTGTTGGACTTAATTGGATAATACCCAAAACCGGCCAAGTGCGAGTCGGACTTGCACACGAAGGGTTCCGTACCATCGTACAAGATTTCAAAAACATCACGTTTTTTGTCTGGGACTCCCGTTTTTTTTTATTTTTTTTTTATTTTACCTATTTGTTGTAATAGCGGCAAAATAAATACACACTCTGTACCTATCTATTACGGTTGTGACAGACAGACGGATGGATGGACGGACGGACGGACGGACGGACAGCGGAGGCTTAGTAATAGGGTTCTGTTTTCACCCTTTGGGTACGGAACCCTAAAAACGATTACTTCGCGACATAGGGAAAAAGAATATAGACCGCCTGTCTCCGGGAATACTCAGAGAGCATTGATGGCTCCAACAATAAAAATAACGAATGAAAAATGTCATTACTGGAAGCAGTCGACCGCCGCGGCGTGGAGAGCCGACCTCTATCTGTGCGGGCCTCTCTTCGTACTGTATTGAATGTACATTTTTTTAATTTGCGAGGGACACTCTTGAAAGCGGACGCTGGCCGCATATGTTTGTTCAGCAACCGTTTCAACGTGCAAGTTAAGGTAAATTGTCAAATAACAATTTTTCCGAAAGATTTTTCCGCTTAATCGTTTCTGATTGCTCTACAACGATTGCTATATGCTACGAGTATATTAATATGATCATACGTGGATATGATCTTTTCAGCGTTATCCAAAGTTATCCAACAAATGCTAAGGCAGACTTTCGTACAATTCACTGGCCAGCTCGTTGCCCGGATTAACAGCGCCGTATTATTTGCTCAGAGGTTATTTAAAAGAGAAGGTAAACATTAATAAACCCAGGACAATCTAGCAGCTGAAGGTGAAAACCCGAGCTGAAATACGGTTGATAAGTCGTCATGTTCTGAGAAAAGTAATGAGAAGTGCTAAAAAAAAAACTTGTCTTTGTGAGGCCGTAAATAACGGTAATTTACGTGATATAATGTTTGAAACCTTGATGAGCTATATACACGGAGGATAGAGGGAGAGGGGAGATGTTTTTAACTCATATTACTAAGGATCGCAGCGTGACACTGTGCGGGGAAGCGGGGGGAAAATCGCGTCATGGTGGGGTCATGCACCGCCCATTTTTGCGAAATCCATCTACCGGAAGAATCGATATTCTGGTAGCAGCTATTCCGAGAGCTATTCTTAGTGGTTACAAGACTACAACTAGATGGCGGCTTTTAAATTTTACTGAGTGTTTTTTTCTATAAAAAAAACTTCGAAAATTAAAGCTTTGCCTTCGCGCGGATTCAAATAATTTTAATTTAAAAATGTAATAAAAATTTGCATCATGAGATCAACATTTCTTACCGTAAAAACAAAATGATAGCGCGCCATCTATCGGCACATAGCGAGAGCGATACATCGATACAATGCTCGAATATTGACTCAAATTATAAAATATGGGGTGTTTTACAAAATATAAGGTGTTTTACTGGCAAATAAAACGTAATTCCATCTACAAACTTTAGATTATTTTGTCCTGTGTAATGTTTGCACCATTTTATACAAAATCTCATCGTATAATCGACTGTTCGCCGAAAATTGCGCCGCAGACCATAATATTGTTCCACAACCTAACACCGCCAGCGCCATGTCGCGAATGTCGTCGCTAAGCCACGCCTTCTTTATCACGTGGGCTGTGACGTAGCGACCCACTTGGTGGACACAGACCCAGTTTGCTTAGACCATCTCCTCTCTAACTCTATCCTCCGCGGCTATATATAAGATTAATAAAAATTAAAATGTTATAACTAGTTGCAAACCTTTCGTGACTTATGCCCCACCCTAGAACTGAGTAACAGTACAGAAAGTCTGTGGCTCCGAGGCTGAGATAAATCGAGAGATAAATAGTCGTAACAAAAACTAAGGCTAACGAAAAGTAGTACTTTGTGACGTCACTTTGACACATTTTGTATGGACGAAATCTCAAAGTAACGCAAATTGACGTCACAAAGTACTAATTATCGTTAGTCTTAGTTTCTGTTACGACTATTTATCCCAGCCCGAGCCTCCAGCTCGGTCTGTTTCGGTTCTCCAAAAAAATTAACAGTTTTGCCGGCTTGGCGCTGTATTGAGTCCATAGGACGCAAACGGGTTTGTACGCTTTACATGGCGTAAGCCAGGCCTACATGTGAGGTGCATGACGACGCTCACGGGTTTTGAACTCACATACACGGGGGCTGCGAAAACCATGCCGGCTACTGAACCATGAGGTACTGAAGGCTGCCTTCATTGTTTTATGTTAAGGTGGCCCAACCCGCTCATTTCCCCATACAAAAGGGGAAAGAAGATCACGCCTATATTTCTTGTCAGAGATCCAAAATTTTGCTCAATATAGCTTTATTTGATTGAACTAGATGTCTGATGACCATTGGCATTGTAAAATTGTGTTTAGTTTCCAAGTTATAACGTCCGAAAGTTCGGATTTTTCGAGCGTTTTATACAATTACTTTGGAGGTGGATTACGCAATGATAAAGTAAGAACATCTTGAAAAGATTAGTCATCAGACATAGCTTGTTTAATCAAGATTTATAATCTATTTGGTTTTTGTTAGATTTTTGACTTAGCGGTCGTGGTTTACTTTTAGCTATAAGTCGTTTTGAAATTAAAATTTTCGTAAATCTTACCAAATCATACACTATGCACATTGTCTTTTTTGTGGACAGGTTGCATCTTCCTCATAACGGAGCCTGTCTTATTCTTAGAAACAGAGAAGGTCCCAGAGCGCAACAGCACGGTTTTGTACCGTGCCCGTAAATGAGTTGAGGCCGCCGGGTTGGGCCACCTTAAGCGTGGCATATGACGTACGCCAGGACCTCTTAAGGTGCCCGACAAAGCCCATGGGATTTCGAACTTTAATTATTTTTAGTCTAAATCACCACCGTGATTCTTTATTATGATGATTTGTTATGATTATTTAATCGGCTACTTAATTCGAACTTCGAACTTCATATCAAAATAAAATGTTTACCAGTCGTTCCTGTGAGTAACAAGGTAATTGCTTCTTTCGTTTTCGGATTTATAATCTGCGGATGCTGTGTAGGTAGAGTCGCGGGGTCGGCGGGGCGGAGGGGAGGGGGCGGCGGGGCGGAGGGGAGGGGGCGGCGGGTCAGCGGCGCGGGCGAGTGAACTCGAAAGGTTTCCGCCTGGCTGCGCGGGAGTGCCCGCCCACACAAACACGGGCGAAGGCGACGAGCGATGTCACGCTATGGACATGCCGACACCGCTCACGGCACAGACGCATACGTTTGTGTCTGACGTCATCATAAACGCAACCATTAACAATTAATTCGGCATATCTTCATGTTTAATTTCGTAGATAAAAAACAGACAGCGATCCCCTGGATAACTGCGAGCGGCGGTATTCAAGCACAGCTGCTAGAGAAGCCGGCAGGCAATTCAAAAGAGGCGAAATGTATGTCTCTTCATTTTCCAAATCAAATCACAATTCAACTAATGTAGATATCAGTATTGTCACCAAAACTCCTGGCGATTAGCAATTCCTTTAAAAAATATTAATCTAGCTAAAGAAGATGTGTAGTTTAAATCGTGGAAAACCACTACCATAGTTTGATTCGTGAGTTTATAGATTTGCGTTTGTTCTATTATTTAAATATTTAATTCTCGAAGAACTCGAAGGTTTAATTTGTTCAGCTAAAGAGCTAAATCCCCTCTAGAATTCCTGAAATTATTGCAGGAATTCTAGAGGTTATAACTCTACAATTATTTCAAAACACAGGTCCTCCACCTCTAAAAAAATAGATAAAAAAAAATCCGTGGACGATCCGGTGGCGATTTAGTTTATTCCTCAAATGTCGGGCGCTCCACACTATTCCAACTAGTATATTATTGCGGTTCATTGCTTCCGTGTACGAGTCCTCTGTTTCAGGAGTGCAGCTTGCTCCAAATAAAGTATGTGTCTGTATAGGGACGATAGTTGATTTTTTGAGAAAAGTGACAGTGACTAACTCAGGTGACAAACCTAATTGTTCCATATATTTTTTTCATTTTATAAGATGTTTCGGCATATTCCGCAGTAGCATGTAAAACTGTAGGTACCGTTCCCCTAATAGGTGGAAAGCCCGCCAGGAATGGTACCACCCGCACTGGATGATACTATGGTTGAAGCGGCAATGAAAAATTGCCCGTGTTTTCCAGCCAGTTCAGTGTAGCTGTGCTCATTCATGAAGACATTGCACCTAATTCCTTCGGGAATGTCGTTTGGGCTAATATCATGACGGAAGTTGTGTTTATTAGTCATCCATGTAAGGATCTATAAAAATACTGTTTTTTATTATGTATTCATAGCAGAGTTCCCTAAACATTTCTTTGCGAATCTACCTTGAACCGCTACATAACCTCGACGCCTTCAAATATGTCTAATTACTTATTTGGGAAACCCTGCTATTGTATTGATATCTGTGAGTATAAAGTTATTTATGTCTTCCTTATCAGATTTCTGCGTCGCAATAAAAAAATATTTTTAACGGAACGGAACTTGGAACTTCATGTCACACAAGGACACTTTCTTAACTCGGGTATAGTTTTGGCGTCCACTTGTCCCATATCTTAAGAACAAGCCATCCATTACTGTTCTGATGCTCCCAAGCCACTCATGGAATATACTCTCCCCATCGTAACTCCTAGCGTGGTACGTAAAACTATAACGAAAAAGCTAGGATCAAAAACTACAATTGACATTCATGACATTTCTTGCAATATTCTGACTACAGGATGCGATGCGTTTTCTGAACCTTTGAGTTGTCTTATAAATGAGATGTTCCAAATCGGAAAATATCCTACAGCGCTGAAAACAACGAGAGTATGTCCAATATTCAAGCAAAAAGGTGAAGTGTCGAATCCAAATAATTACAGACCCATAAGTATCGTTCCTGCCTTGTCCAAAATTATCGAGTCAATAATCTCTGAGGACCTTATGAATTATTTTGAAAAAACAGGTTTGTTATCAAATAATCAGTTCGCATACAGAGCGAAACGATCAACCTCATCAGCTGCTCAAAAAGTAATTGAAAACATTATTGACGGTCTCGACTCAAGATATAAGGTAGCAGGATTTTTTTGCGACCTTCCAAAGCGTTCGATGTAGTCGACCACACTATACTATTAGGCAAACTCGAACGTTATGGGGTCAAAGGTCAAAATTTAAAATTATTTGGTTCCTTTCTTAGCGATAGATATCAAACGGTTGACATGAACATCGAAGGTACCGGTATAAAATCAAAATCTGGACTCGTCAAAATAGGGATCCCGCAGGGATCAGCCTTAGGAAATACCTTGTTTTTAATATTCATTAATGACTTACCCTTCCATATTAAAATCGATGACGGAGAGGTCACCATATTTGCTGATGACCTAAACTTTATAGTATGGGCGAAAACTTTTGACGAGCTAGAAGAGAAACTTATGAATGCAACACACAAATTAATGAAATGGTTTTCAGCGAACGGCCTTCACTTGAATGCACAAAAATCAAATTTTTTGCTATTTAGTGGACGAAAAATAGAATATCCGTTTTCAGAAATCCCAACTCAAACGGGCCAAATTATCGCTGAAGCCCAAACATGCTTCGTAGGTTTCACGCTGGACTCACAACTTAATTGGAAGGCACACATTAACAAGACTTGTGATAAGTTAGGGCGTGCAAGTTACGCATTAAGAAAATTGCAACCGATTGTATCAGGAAGCACTTTGAGAAATTGCTATTATGCATATTTTCATTCTATCATGTCGTACGGTGTGATGCTCTGGGGCAACTCGACTGACTCTGAACGCATCCTGGTTCAACAAAAACGGGCTATTCGTATTTTGACTCGAGCAAAAAATAAAGAATCTTGCAGAAATCTATTCAAATCACTCAAAATCCTCACACTAGTATCACTATATATATTTGAGGTAATAATGCATGTACGAATTCATATCGAAAGCTACGAGACAAACGGTTCGCAGCACAAGTACAATACTCGCCACGGTACCAGCCTAAGACCCGTATTGCACCATTGTGCAATGGCAGAAAAGAACCCGCGAGTAATAGGGCCCAAATTGTATGAAAAGTTGCCTCAGTCGTTAAAAGCAATTGAAAATAATAATGTATTTAGGAGCCGGTTAAAGGACCTGTTAACGAACAGACCTTATTACAAGGTAACCGAATATTTTGATGACCACTTGACAGAATAATATCCGTCCAATGTGTATACATGTCGACTTTAATGATTTTTCCATAGTTTAGTTTATTTAATTTGATCATTGTGACCAACTTGACTATTGTTATTTTTATTTTTATTTGATGTTATTGTTAGAATGTTAAATGATTGATTTTTTTGCTAATGAAAATATTGACAAGTAATATTAACGATCACCAATGACAATGTTTTGTTATATGTGTGTTACTTTGTGTTATGCTAAATAAATACAATACAATACAATACAATACATGATCCAAGGACGGTTTGATTATGGGCTTGTTGTTGTTGGTGGTAAGTGCATCATCAATAAATTATGTTAGGTTCATGTTGCAACGTTCTATATATCATACGGTCCATCGGTCTATGCTATATGTGAGCAAAGTAGTTGTTAAGTTATTTTAAGGGGGTGATAACACGTGATTGCATTCAGTTCCATACGGGCGTAAGTGAAACCAAATTACATTATGTTTTAAATAACTGCTACTTATTTTGGAATTTAAAAAAAAGGTGAAAGATGCATTAATGTCTACCCATATTTGAAACATATAACGGTAAGTATCTGACGCTCATATTCTGTGTTCAAACTTGTTTTATGAAAGTTCATGAATATTTGTCTAGTTAGGGAACACAAAACTCCGTTATGAGGAGGATGCAACATGTTCACAAAGCAGACGATGCGCATAATGTTTGAATTGGAAAGTTTTACGAAAATTTTAATTACAAAACTAATTATAGCTAATAGTAATCAATAAAATCAAGGAAAAACAAAATTGACTATAAATCTTCGTGAAACATGCTATGTCTAATGACTAATCTTTTTAAGATGTTTTCATTTTATCTTGAGTAATCCACCTCCAAAGTTATTGTATATAACGCGCGAACAATTCGAACTTTCGGACCTTATAACTTGGAAACCAAACATCATTTTACTAATGCTAATGGTCATCAGACATCTAGGTCGTTAAAATAAAGCTGTTTTGAGTATAATTTTGGATCTCCGACAAGAAATGTGCGCATGATATTCTTTCCACGTTTGTATGGGGAGTTGAGCGGGAAAGCCCACCTTAAGGATATTCCGACCCATACAATGTTTTTTTACACAGAACGCAAAAAGTATTGCACTTTAAGGCACGAATTCGTCAAAAATATTAAATATAGCCGTAGTAGTTGCAGCGAAAACATATTCACAATTTCAGGTTTAATGGTTTCGTTGTAATTGCCGATTAGAAGTTTTACACCGTTAGATGGCGCTGTTAAATAAAAATCGTATTTAAATAAATTGTAACAAAACCAATAATCCTGAAATTGTGAAATTGTTTTCGCTGCAAGTAATATGACTATATTAAACTTTTATTATTAATTCGTGGCTTAAAGTGCAATACTTTTTGCGTTATGTGTGCAAACAACTTTATATGGGTCGGAACGGCCTTAAATTAACTAAATTTACCACACTAACCACACAAGCTCGACCGCTTGGGGCAAGATCGAAAAATATTAAAAAAATTGAAAGGGTCAAAAATACCTGTTCAATTTAAAGCGCGTTAGGTCAGAGCCGGGTCGCGAAAACCACGTAAACGACCCAACGCTATGGACAGATAAGAAACATGAATAAAGTCCATCTTCTGAAGCCAGCCATTACAAAAAAACCGGCAAAGTGCGAGTCGGACCCAACACAGAGGGCTCCGTACCATCGTAAAGGATTTAAAACAAAACAATAATTGTTATAGCGGCAAAAGAAATACACACTCAGTGAAAATTTCAGTTACCTACCTATAACGCTGCATGAGATACAGCCCTGTGACAGACGGACGGACGGACGGGCGGACAGACAGCGGAGCATTAGTCATAATGTTCAGTTGGCACCCTTTGTGTACAGAACCTTAAAAAAATGTTGTCCTTTATTTCACGGTTCACAGGCTTTCCAGCGAGCAACACCGTACAAAAATCTTTATCCGTTGAAGAAAAACATCGTTTTGAGGAAAACCAGAAATTTAAATGTTTATAATGAAGCCTTTGTAGTATTCAAAACAACACCTCGCACATGCCGCCAAAAAACCCGCAGCGCCATCTCTCGATTAAAAGTTAGTACTAATTGTTGTATTGAAGGCCGATCACTTCCAATTTATTTATTTACTTTTGCAGAGTACATAAATATTTTAAGGAGCCTCGTTGGGCGTTACAACGCTTGTATCGGCACCATAGGACAATAAGAGCCTAGGTGTACTAAATTGGCCCAATGCTGCATATTATTAAATGCTGTAAATTGGATCAACGCTCCGAATAAGTAATACTTTTATATTATGTGTGGAACACTCTAGGTTTTCATTTTGTCACTTCAAAAATAGAAGGAGGTTCTCAATTCGTCAGAATCTTTTTTTTTACAATTTTAAGTGGAACACATGTCGCCGACAAACAAGAACTTTTTCCTTCCCAGTCACGATTTCTCAATTTGTTTTCTAAACTTACAAATTTTCTAGCAAAATTTTTCCATGGAAAAATTTAAGCATACCTAATAAGCTATTTTAAGGCACCTCAGCCAAACCTCGATCAAAGCCTTGACCGCACGATCGGAACAAAACCGGACGGACGGAATGTCTGCCTATGTTGGAAACTCCGGAATCAGTGAGTGCCGGTGGCCGGATGCACACGATTCATAAATGTTTTCCGTCCGTTCGGTTTTGTTCCAACCATGTGGTCCAGGCCTTAGACGTTCATCGAATTCACGTCAATTCACCGTGCGCCGTGCACCCCGCACGGCGCAAAGCTTTAACACCAGATGGCGCCACATAAACTATGCCAAGCTGTCACGTAGAGGTTATGTTTACTCGCGAATCACAGGCAATCACTTTGTACGTGTATTACATCCATTTCAAGGTTTAATTTGTAAACAACCTATAACCTTGAAATGGAACCGTGGCATAGTTTTATGTGGCGCGATCTGGTGGTAAAGTTTGGCAGCTAGGATTTCACTGCACAGCTACATTGAACTAGATGAAAAACACAGAGATTGCCGCTTCTGGTTCATTCCACTTTTCAATGCGCGACGCTCCAAGAAACTACACACAAACAAGCCTATGAAATTCGCAATCATTTTTATGACAGGCATCTCCTAAAGAGATCAGTTGGCGCACGTGAATACTTTTATTGTGATTATCACAACACAAGGTATCTACCAGTCTGGTTTTTCCCACTGATTTGTGAGCTGTGGTGGTAATTTGATGATGATAATTGAACCAATACCCCGACGATCGCCATATCTCGCCACGTAGCTCTATGATAATTATTCCACTGCCGCGTCAGAAAATATCATCGAATTTAATCAATCGATATATTTCCTGACACTTATCACAGCGGACTGTTTCATAATCGTATTGAAATACTTTTAGAAGATTTTTAGCACTCCTCGCTCAGGTGAGTTCATATATTTTGGTACTTATTTAAACTTGAACCTAAACAAATAAATATAAAAACCGCTATAAAAGCTGTTTTCCTGGCCCAAGATTCTTGGTTCCAGAATTCCAGGAATAGGCCAGCTGCACCCGTTCATGAACATCACGCCGGGTATGGCCATCCCGCCTACCAAACCCAAATCTATAAAATTTGGCCAATTGGAAGAGGATAGTCTCCACAAACGGCATCACATTCCAAACTCATATTTGAAAGATACCCAGCCAATCGCTACGGTAAGTAAAGAACTCACAGAGATGCCACAAAACGATTTTCATTTCTTTTTTAGGGTTCCGTACCCAAAGAGTGAAAACGGAACCCTATTACTAAGCCTCCGCTGTCCGTCCGTCCGTCCGTCCGTCCGTCCGTCTGTCACAGGACTGTATCTCAGTAACCGTAATAGATAGAAAGCTGACATTTTTACAGAGTGTGTATTTATTTTGCCGCTATAACAACAAATAGGTAAAATTGAAAATTATAAAAATTAAAGGGGGCCCCCATAGAAAAAACGTGATTTTTGTGTTAAATATTTACGACGGTACGGAACCCTTCGTGTGCGAGTCCGACTCGCACTTGGCCGGTTTTTATAATATTTTTTTTTACATGCACCAATAAATGTTTCCTTTTTCTCTATTTCTCTTATTTGGGGAAAACTAGAGCTTGACCACTAGTCGTGTCACGCGGTCACGCGGCTGTTGACTTCTATAATCTCTATCATTCTTCAGCTTTCGACATTATCGCTTGCAAAACTGATAGCTAATTAATTATTTATCTTTCTTTGAGGTATTAAACTTTGTCAATGTAATCCTAAGAGATTATTTGTATATCTGTTTGTGTAAATCCGGAGCGACCACGCAAACATCGCGGGAGTTTACAAATTTAGGACGATATCGAACCGTTTGAGCACGGGAAAAGATCAGCAATTCGTGCTTTCAAATCTATACTAATAATAAATCTGTAAGGGTTGTTCATGGAGTAAATTGATTTGTTTTCTAAGATACTTTGTTTGTTGACTTTATGAATGATACTAAAACTAAATTGACGATTTTTAGAAATCGGTTGTGTATGTATATATGTATGTATGTTCCTCAATAACTCTTAAACCGGTTATCCGAATTAGATGAAACTAAGTGCACGTGCATTTAACTACCCAGGAATTAGGATAGGCTAAATATAATTCAGCTCCGCTTACGCTAAGATGTGGCTGTCATACAAACTGCAATGCTTACTTTTACTAATTGTATCGAAGTACGGCTTGGTATTTCCCGCAACTTTGGGACTACTTGGCATCACGCTAAATAACCAGAGGTGCGACCAATGGAATAAAATACTTATTACTTGAGAACCAATTACTTGATTTAGATGCGGATTGTATCTACGTCTAGCCTGATTCTACTCAAAACTTATAGGCTACATAATAACGATTTATTACCGGAGGGGTGAGTAGTGAGCATTAAATTCTTATAACTTGCGAACCACTTACCCGATTTATATGCATATTTTATCAACGTATAGCATCTCTGGGAGCAGTCAAGTTCGGGATTGGTTACCGTTTTCGACGTTGAGGCTGGCTGTGGGTTGGAGTCCACGCAAAACTTACCTACCTAAGATAAGCAATGTAGCAGTGCAAGTACACAAAGGTTCTGGCGGCAAATGCTTTTTTAAAAATAGCTACCAAATGTCAACGAAGCTCTAAATGGGAATTTTTGGATATTTCTTATTGAATCAGGCTATTTCGGCTCAAACAATCTTGATTAAATTTGGTGCATGGACACATTGTCCTGGGACAGTTTGACCCTATTTTGGACCAGCTATGGGGGCTACTTTTTATCCATGAATTAATTTAGCCGACACTAACCCGAGCGGAGCCGGGTACCGCAGCTAGTGATACAATACAATTACAGCGCGTGTTGATATTTGTTTTTTTTTTTGTGAAAAACTTAATCTTTTAAACAAAGACCACATGGTGCGCACGCGCCACGTCGCAAACTCAGCGTCCGCCGCCGACGTCGACGCCTGCGCGTTGTACACCTACGTCCAAGTAGAGTGGAATAGGAGCCTACCTTGGCGGGGTCCTTGGGCGATCGCTGGTCAGCGTACATGACGGTGCGCGCGCGCCGCCGCGCCGCCGCCGTGCTGAGCTGCGGGCCCGGCTGCGACACGGTGCGCACGCGCCGCGTCGCAAACTCGGCGTCCGCCGTCGACGTCGACGCCTGCGCGTTGTACACCTACGTGCAAGCAATTTAAAATCCGATTAAAATAACGTAGATCTTTTTAATTTGTTTTTATCAATTTTGCTCTTTATAACCATCTCCTAAAATCCTCGGCATAGAATAACGAATAGAGGAAAGACTGCTGCACAGAGGAACCCTTAAACTACGCCGGAAACATTTGCTTAACAAACCAATGTCATATAACCGGTAATCTGAAATTGTATGGTGTATTGTGTGTATTTGACTTTTCTGAGCACCTTTGGTCCTCAGCACCCATACAGGTTTTTCATAAAAAATACCAATATGTCATATTTGTTCATAGATTGTTTTTATATACATCCAATAAATAAAATAAAAAAACAACTATAAAAGTATGAGAAGACCCTATCCCTATCCTACTTATTTATCTTACTAATCAAGCTGTCTGCTAGCTAACTTATATCAAGTCTCACATAGCCCATACTTAGAAAAGTCTAGTGCTGCTACTTAATTAACTAATATCTGGAATTGGCCAAAGTTATAAACATGTGATCATCTAGTAAGATATGGGCCATGGAGGTTTGAACTAATGGTCACTCCTTGGCCGCCATTCCGTCTGTTAGACTTCTTCAGTGTAATTGAATGGATATAAATTGAATGAAATTTAGAGTACAAGAGTATATCAATTTAGAATGGACGTTACTACCTGCCGCCACGTAGAGGCGAGAGACTATGGGCAGGCTCCTAATGTCATGTCAGCTATCTTAGGTCTAAGACATTTGACTTCCTGACACTAGCTACCAGCCTACACAGTTATACAAAGCAAGACCTTGAGAAGATGTGTTACAGCTCCGTAAGAACTGAGCTCACAACGGGCGTGTGAGACAACCGCCTCAAATATATTTGTTAAAAATACTACGTATGCATATGTATATGGTAGGGACGCAGCGGGCTTCGTAGCACTCAAGGACAATTGCGTCGTCCCTCCTAGAGAAAGCGGTAATTTACGATTTCCGGGTGTCTTTGGGGGCTGCGCGAGCGCGGGAGTTTTGGCATTCGAGTTCGGACAGCGGTAGCGCGCAACGGTGACGCACGCGGTCGGCGGAAAACGCGAATTTTCTCAACATTATAGAGGACCTGGAATGTATTCCGATATTCGATCAGTGGTGGTGTGAACTGTGACAGTACTAGGAAGTGAACTGTGACCATGCTAGAGCGTGAATAGATTAATAATAGGTTTGTGATAAGAAAGACTGGTTCCTGAGGACATCTACAGCTGTACGAGGTGGCGGGATCGTGTTGCAAGCAGATTGCAGAGGATGGGTGCTCTCTTCATTACACTGTTTTATTACTTGATTGATATTATTGATGTAACCGGATAAATTACCGTCGCGCGTTGACGGAATAAGGTGCTTAATTAGGTGCATTCGCGTGACGCTCTAAATTTCGGTACGGAATTGAATTTCGATTACGGACGGTTGCAGCGGACTTTTACTGAGCGGCTGGTAGAATTTCCACGGCCTTGCCTGTTTGGATCGGATAACGCCAATTTTGCTCAAGGTTCCTGTTGTGTCAGCTATTGTCATAGCAACAGAGGTTGTTAAGTCAGTGAGAAAATGGATGCAATAAAGTACTCGGAGCTAAATACAAATTAGTTGGTTTTACTACATGGTGGCAGCGGTGTGGGTTATCTCACAAGTGAGAAAGATCGCAGAGTGCGGTCCGTAAGTATGGCAGAGCCAAATAAAATCGGCGAACGGCCGGAAACAGCGGCGACGGCAACAGCGGCGGGGGGTGCCAGAATAGATCTCTGGCCTGACAAATTCTCCTTCCAAAATGATCGTTGGCTGCTGTGGAAGAAGCGCTTCAGCAGGTATATGAGCATCACCGGTAACGATAAAAAGAGCGACTGTGAAAAGGTAAACATTCTCGTGTATTGCATGGGAGATAAAGCTGAGGAGCTGTTGACTCAGTTCACGTCTCTAGATAAATACGAAGAAGTATTACAACAGTTTGATAATCTTTTTACACCGAAGAAAAATATTATATTTGAGAGATATAAGTTTAATATTCTTGAACAGAATATTGATGAAGGCGTTGAACAGTTCATAACAAAATTATTTAATTTGGCTGAAAACTGCGAGTACGGTACACTGAAAGAACAATTGATCAGGGATCGAATTGTAGTGGGAATTAAAGATAAGAAAACTAGTGAAAGGTTGCAACTCAAAGAAGATTTGACATTGGAACAAGCAACATTAATTACGAGGCAGGCAGAAATTCAACAAAAAGAAAGTAAATTAATGCAAGCGGGTGACTCGGAGCTCACGGTTATAAATAAAATAAAAGAGAAGAAGAATAATAATTGCTGGTTCTGCGGTAATGCAAGACACTCTAAGGAGAATTGTCCAGCTGTTCAAGTGCGGTGTCACAAGTGCCAGCGAGTAGGGCACTTCGCTAAGATGTGCAGAGCAGGAGCGGGAGGAAAGTTCTGTTTTCAAAAGGATATCAACCGAGCTGAGACCCATAACACAAAAGAATTACAAGAGGGTGATGAGAAGAAAGTGCTGCAGGTGGGGCACGAGTCGTATGAGAGGGTGATGGCTGTGTATACAGGTCAAGATCAATTTATTGATAATATTGTTTTTCTTGTCGACACAGGAGCGGATGTAGTGGCAGTCCCAGACCAAGTTTTAATAAATAGAAAAGAAACTATCGTTCCGTGCAAAGACAAAGTAGTGGGACCGGACGGTAAAGAATTACAAATTGTGGGGGTAGTTACGTTAAAATTGGTATATGAAGAGAATTGTTTCAAAGGTAAAGTATATGTCATAAAAAATTTAAAAACACCAATTTTGGGCAGACCAGCGATACAGGCTTTGAAAATTGTGAAATTAATGTCTATGGCCAATGAACAATCTATGAAATGTGATCAGCTTAAAAGTCAGGTTGATGTAATGAAAGAATTTCCAAAAATTTTTAATGAATTGGGAGTTTTCAAAGACAAGTTCTCTATATGTTTGGTGCCTAATCCACGCTTTTTTGTACAAGCAACTCCAAGAGTTGTGCCTATTCCTTTATTGAGTAAACTGAAGGATGAATTAGCCAGATTAGTACAATTAGGTATTGTGAGTCCAGTCGAAGAACCAACACAGTTTGTATCGCCTATAGTGGTGGTACCAAAAGGAAATAAGATACGGTTGTGTGGTGATTATACGCAGGTTAATAAAAATATATTACGCCCCATTTTTCCGATACCAAAAGTCGAAGTTACTCTTGCTCAGCTAAAGGGATCAAAATATTTCTCAAAAATTGACGCTACGTCAGGATTTCATCAAATCCCTTTAGATGAAAAATCCAAGAAACTAACCACCATTATCACTCCTTTTGGGCGATATATGTATAATCGGCTCCCCTTTGGGTTGAGTTGTGCCCCAGAATATTTCTCAATGAAATTCTCGAGACTGTTCGAAGGATTGGATGGTGTGGTTATACATATGGACGATATTCTCATCTTTGCAGAGTCCATGCAAAGGCATGACTGGATTTTGAGGGAGGTATTGGAGCGATTGCATAAAGAAGGCATAACAATAAATGAAGGAAAATGTGTCTTTGGGGTAGAAGAAGTCAAATATTTGGGTCATATTATAGACAAAAGGGGTATTTCCCTTGATCCCGATCGTGTTAAAGCCATTCAAAGTTTTAAAAGTCCACAAAATAAAAAAGAACTCATGCAATTTCTAGGAATTGTAAATTATGTAGGGAGATTCATAGCTAATAAGTCAGATATTCTTCAACCACTACATGCGCTATTAAAAAATGATTCAATTTTTGTATGGGATAGAATTCAAGAGGAATCTTTTGAAAAATTGAAAAAATCGTTAAAAAATGCCCCTGTGTTAACTCATTTTGATCCATCAAAGAAAATAATTATCACAGCAGATAGTAGCTCATATGGACTTGGAGCTGCTTTGCTCTTGGAAGACAGTGAAGGTCACAAAAAGGTTGTAGCATACGCAAGTCGTAGTCTTAGCAACGCCGAGAAACAATATGCACAAATTGAAAAAGAATGTCTAGCACTTGCTTGGAGCGTTGATAAGTTTAAAGACTTTGTTATTGGAGTGAGAGTTCACCTGGAAACGGATCATAAACCACTTTTGCAAATATTAAAAAGTAAACCACTCGACGACCTTACTCCCAGGTTATTGAGATTTCGACTAAAGCTTATGAGATTTGATTACGATGTAGAGTATGTTCCAGGTAAAGATTTGCTATTAGCCGATGCTCTTTCTAGACAACCATTAGATGAATGTGAAATAAACGATGACAATGTTCTGAATTTAGCCATAATTAATGAGTATGTGTCTAATCAAACCCTATCAGAGATTTCTCAGGCGCAGCAAGAAAGTGAAGTTTGTAAAAAATTAAAGGAATATACAGTCAGGGGATGGCCACGAAAGAATAAAATACTGGATTCGCTAAAACCGTATTATCAGTTTAGATACAACTTCACTTTCGCTGAAGGATTTTTATTGTACAATTCAAGACTAGTAGTTCCACCTAGTTTGCAGACTAAAATATTAAACAAAATACATGAGGGTCATCAGGGAATCACGAAGTGCCGTGAGAGAGCTAGAACTGCAGTCTGGTGGCTCAATATCTCTAAAGAAATCGAGACCATGATAACTAATTGTTTAACATGTATAAAAGAAAGGATAAATTACAAAGAGCCTCTTATTTTAGAGGCAATCCCTGACCGACCATGGCAAAAAATTGGAATGGACTTGTTTAAACTAAATAACATGTGGTACTTGGTAATGATTGATTATTACTCTAGATTTTTGGAAATATTCAAACTGACCAATTTAACAGAACATGCTGTCATAAGTTGTTGTAAAGAAACCTTTGCTAGATACGGAATACCAGATATTGTTAGGTCAGATTGTGGCAGCCAATTCAAGAGCAAATTTAATGAGTTTTCAGTTGAGTATGGATTTAAGCTTATTACAAGTAGTCCACATTTTCCTCAAAGCAATGGCATGTCAGAGGCTGGAGTTAAGATTGCAAAGACTTTGTTAAAAAAGAATGAAGACATTTTTTTAGGCTTGTTAACTTATAGGAACACTCCTCTTGAATCAGGATACAGTCCTGCAGAACTTATGTTTCATCGTAAACTCAAAGATACTTTACCCATACTCCCAAGCAAGCTAAAGAAAGTTGTTAACCCAGGCCATTTCTTTAAGAACCAGTCTCAAATTAGGAAGGAAAAAATGGCGCAAAATTTCAATAACAGACACCGAACACGACCCTTAAGAGAGATAGGAGTAGGAGAACGAGTCTGGATAACAGATCTCAGAATATATGGAATCGTCGAAGCTTGGGCTGATGAACCAAGGTCTTATATCGTGCGAACTGAAAGAGGAAAATTTAGAAGAAATAGATTTCATTTAATAGTTGCACCTTATGGAACATCAAACTACCGCAATGAACATTTTGAAAACGAGATAAACAATCGAAATGAAAATAACACATATAATTTTGATTGGGAGTTTAAGTCAAAAGACAAGACAAATCTTGAGTTGGATGTGCCAATAGAAACAGGTTATAATGATAATGTTCTTGATGAGAATGTCGCAGGACCGTCTGACTGTCAGGATGAGTCTGTCCCTCAGTATTCAAATGGTCGGCCCAGACGGTTACACAAGAGTCCAAATTGGCTTAATGATTATGTGACATGAGGTTACTTATTTAGGGTGGATGTATTTAGGTTTAATTTAGTTAAAAGTAGGTTTGATTTTAATTTGTTATTATTTCATTACTTTGTAAAAAGGGAAAGATGTTGTGTCAGCTATTGTCATAGCAACAGAGGTTGTTAAGTCAGTGAGAAAATGGATGCAATAAAGTACTCGGAGCTAAATACAAATTAGTTGGTTTTACTACAGTTCCCATAACGGGGTTTTCGACGGAATTATACTGAGCGGCTGGTAGAATTTCCACGGCCTTGCGTTTGGATCGGATACCGCCAATTTTGCTAAAGGTTCCCATAACGGGGGTTTCGACGGAATTTTACTGAGCCGCTGGTAGAATTTCCACGGCCTTGCCGTTTGGATCGGATACCGCCAATTTGCTCAAGTTACATAATTTATACAATTATCATAACGGATTCGATGGATTTTCCAGAGTGGTTGTGTAAGATTTCAGTGGACCGTTGGGGATTGATTCCGCCAATTTTCCAGTAAAGTCATCGGGACAAATTCCCTTTACGTTTTTGTAAGCAACGGCAAATGACATTAGGAGCCTGCCCATAGTCTCTCGCCTCTACGTGGCGGCAGATAGTAATAATAATAATAATAATAATAATAACTTTGGCAAATTCCAGATATTAGTTAATTAAGTAGCAGCACTAGACTTTTCTAAGTATGGGCTATGTGAGACTTGATATAAGTTAGCTAGCAGACAGGTTGATTAGTAAGATAAATAAGTAGGATAGGGATAGGGTCGTCTCAAGTATCATCGTTAAATGTTTTAAAAAATCATGTCAGATCTTTCCTCGTAAAAGCCGAACTATGATCACCTTTTGTCCATTCCTTTTTAACGTTCATGGACACATATATGAAGAATTTTGGGTGGCAAGCTATTATATGATGGTAGCCATTTTAGTCCGGTGACCTTAAGATGTTTTTTCCGTCATTTTTCTCACCCGTTGTCACATGGTGCGTTACAGACATGAAGATAAATACACACTTACAGCAATGTTTGTTAATCGGTCAACACACATCAATAATAAAATATGTCGCGAATGTGATCAATAATTCCAATCTCAATTCAGATTAGCGTGACATTTTAAATGATTTTAGGATTCCGAAAGACGCCTATTATTTATTAAGTATTCATTTTCTCATGTCCAAAAGAATTATAATATATTGAAAGATTGCTCAGATTAATTTGGACTTAGTAAACATACCTTAACAGCAGATTTTTAACCTTTTCTTATTCCAATTCCAATTCCATTTCAAACTACACAAAGACACGTCACAATCTGATCGATGATCCCATTGCAGCTTGCTCTAATCAAACAAACATTAGGTTTATATGGCACAGATTCATTCGGAATCATCTAACATGCTAACGGTAAGTTTCTATTGTACCGATTTTTCGACTTTTTTGCCCCAAATCATATGAACTTAGCCTAATCACGCAAACAGCATCGTTCTTTGGCACTGACTCACTCTGAATGACCTACATAACTTTAAAATGCTAACAGCATTTTTCTACGGCATCGATGCCTTCGGGATTCGCAGTAACAAACGAACAGCAGGTTTCTATGGCACGGATTGATTCAGGATTCATTGTAACATGCTAACGGCGGGTTTCAATGAGTCCAATTCATTCGGGATTAGCAGGTACATGCAAACAGTATGTTTCTATGGCACCGATATTTTCGGGATTAGCAATAACGTGCAAACACCATGTTTGTATAGCACGGATAAATTCAGGCAAACAACGAATTTCTGTAGCATTTTTTTATTCAACTTAGCCGAAACATTTTAAAAGCATGATTTTTTGCACAAATCCATACCAAAAAACATGTTTCCATGCCGCGGATTAGCTATAAAATGCCATCACCAGATTTATATGGCACCGATTCATTCGGGTTTAGCCAAAACATGCTGGCAGCAGGTTTCGATGGCACCGATTCATTCTGGCTTTGCCGATCGAAGTTTGGCGTCAGGACGTTTCGCCCGGTTTCGCGCCAACCGCATAACCAGGTGCTATACCTGGCAGCTGGTTACCTCAAACCCGACTGATCTTTTCCTCTGCGTGCGCGTCGCCATGCCGGTCTGAACGACGAGGCTCGGCTGGGAGTAGGCTCGGTCGCGCCTGCGCACTGGCGGCGTGTACGCATCGTACAGCGACGGTCGCTGCGAGGAAGGCTTGGACGAGGTGTCCAGCGAGGGGCGGCGGGATGAAGGGTTGACAACCTGTGTATCTTCTTTTTGTAGAACTCTTTAACTTTTGTGTGTGGAACTGTGTGGAGGTAGAGGGACATGTACATTTGAGGTAACATTTCTCAATGTTGGTAGCTCTGAGAATTGTTTTCCAAAAAAAAAAGAAGACAAGAATGAGCGGATAAGTTTTATGGGCATTTTACGTCACGCAAACGGCCTGTTTCTATGGCTGTCCTGTTTTTATTCATTTGAGATTAGTTATAACATGAAATCAGCCGGTTTCTATTGCACCGATTACTTCGGACTTATTTTATTAACAGTACATTTGGCATTCATTCATTAGGGATTAGCCAACACACTTGTAAGCATCTGGGTTTTTGCACCAACTCGTTCGAGATTAGTCTTATCATGTAAACAACCGGTTTCTATTGCACGGATTGATTCAGGCTTAGCTATACATGCAATCAGTATATTAACTTAAGAGACATTCATTCATGGGGTTAGCCAAAACACTTTCCAATAGCAAGGTTATTTGTACCAATTCATTTGTTCTGAGACTTATGTATCACCCAGACACAAGCAGTCGTATTTAGAGTGAACTTATCAAAACTTAGTAAGGGATAACTATTCAAAAATCGGTTGAGCCCAACCTTAATACGCGTACTAAAGTTAGTCCACCCACTCTGAATACTGCTGACAATTTTCATGGAATTACAATGCACAGCAGGTTTATAAGCTACCGAAATATTGGGGCTTTGTGGATCGAACCAATGGCGTCCGGCCGTTTCGCCCGGTTGGGCACCAGTCGAGTTAAGTCTTATAACGCAAACAACATGTTATACCGCTGATTCGTTGCGGAGTAGACACGCCATCACCGGATTTATATGGCACCGATTCATTCATGTTTAGCTCTAACATCCATTCGGGTTTAGCCATAACATCCAAACAGTAGCTTTTAATGGCACCGATTCATTCGGATTTAGCCATAACATCCAAACAGTAGCTTTTAATGGCACCGATGCATTCGGGTTTAGCCAAAACATCCAAACAGTAGCTTTTAATGGCACCGATTCAATCGGGTTTAGCCATAACATCCAAACAGTAGCTTTTAAAGGCACCGATTAATTCGGGTTTAGCCATAACATTGAAACCGGAGCTTTTAATGGCACCGATTCAATCGGGTTTAGCCATAACATCCAAACAGTAGCTTTTAATGGCACCGATTCAATTGGGTTTAGCCATAACATCCAAACAGTAGCTTTTAATGGCACCGATTCAATCGGGTTTAGCCTTAACATCCAAACAGTAGCTTTTAATGGCACCGATTCATTCGGGTTTAGCCATAACATGCAAACAGTAGCTTTTAATGGCACCGATTCATTCGGGTTTAGCCTTAACATGCAAACAGTAGCTTTTAATGGCACCGATTCATTCGGGTTTAGCCTTAACATGCAAACAGTAGCTTTTAATGGCACCGATTCATTCGGGTTTAGCCATAACATCCAAATAGTAGCTTCGGTTTTTTCCAAACGAATTATGGCGTCCAGCAGTATTGCCCGGTTTTGCA
Source organism: Incurvaria masculella (assembly GCA_946894095.1). NCBI lineage: Eukaryota > Metazoa > Arthropoda > Insecta > Lepidoptera > Incurvariidae > Incurvaria > Incurvaria masculella. Next base: position 798,958 of record OX335650.1, on the reverse strand, counting down.
CCAACCGCACCCCCGTGTGTAGCCGGCAGGCGGTTACCTCGAAATCGACCGATCTCTTTCTCTGCGCTCGCGTCGCCATGGCGGTCTGGACGACGAGGCTCGGCTGGGAGTAGGCTCGCTCGCGCCTGCGCACTGGCGGCGTGTACGCATCGTGCAGCGACGGCCGCTGCAAGCCTGGCTTGTAGAGAGTGTCCAGCGAGGGGCGGCGGGACAGGGGGTTGACTACCTGCATATCTTCTTTTTGTAACACTCTGTGCTTTTGTGAAATGTTTTGTAGTGAGGGTAACGGGAAATGTACATTCGAGGTTAAATTTCAGAATAAATAAACCTAAAAAAGAGGAAAAGAATCACTAATAACCAAAGAGTTCAGAAAAAAAGGTACGCCAAAAATAGCTGATTGTATGTTTTAACAATTACATACATTTATTAGATGTTGTATTTACTATCAATTGCAACCTTTAGGGCGATATTTATGGAGAATCGACGTGAAGCAAGGACACATTAATGAGAGGATCGCTGTCTAGGAAGGTTCTATCCTTATTCTACATACTTCACCTGTTATTGTCTTTTTGTAAATTATTTTTGTATATTTTTATTTTATGAAAATTATTTAGTTTACATTACTTTCACAGTGAACTATGCACAGCGGATTGCGATAAACGTCACACTTTGGACTTCGATCCTTGAAAGATCCTGCAGAGTTTAATGGACGACAGGGAGAAATGAAGCTGGCCTTTCTCTAATCCCATGCTTTATGCGTGAGCAACAGACCATAGTTACCGGAAATGGCTTAAGCACAATATTAACACACAAAATACGTTGACTTCTGGCAACACTTTTAAGGCGCTCTATATGTACACACAATTAATGATTAAAGCATCTATTCTTAACCAGTACTCAGTATTCAGTAACCATACAAAAAAAACCTAGGCACATTTAACAGAAAGTTCGTTCATTTTGACTTTCAACCGGAAGTGGTAAGTTTGGTCTGCCTTCCACTGTACATGCAAATGTTGGTGCACCAACTGGATATCAACTATCTTTACAACCCAAATTTAGGAAGTCAAACGTATTACAGACTATGGCAAACAACTGGAAACCTGGTGGGGTGTGTGCACCCCACGAAGTTTAGAGAACTTAAATCTGCTGCGTATGTGTGTTATGTGAGCTTGAGGTTCTTATTAGGTTCCGGAATCTCTAATTAACTGCAGATACAATTATCTTTGTTTATGTCAATGCCTATCCAAGGTCGTAGGCAAGTTCAGCTCGCATTCGTAACGAAATGCACGTATCCAACTCAGAAAGAGAATGAAAGTGTTTCATGAACGGGGTGGGGATTTGAACCCAGATCTCTGGCATGGAATTCAAGTCCGCGCGCCCCTGAGCTACGAGTCGTTATAATAGTGGATGAAAAACATTTCTATAAATTTAAAATACCTCTTGTCACGGTTATTACAGAAATAAAATGCATGGCGTTCTCCTTAGCTGTACAACTTTTAGGGACGATCACACATGTTTCAGTATTCCAACTAACAGAAGTCACAGTGTATTGTGTGTTGTAAAATGTCAGGTCACTTATGTTACGTGCGCGCTTTGTGTCGTAAAATAGATTGTGAAAATATTTCTGCGAACAGTATTCTGGAATTTAAAATTGGAAATAGCTTTAGGAAATTTCAAACTGGAAAAGTAATGGATGGTGTGATGTAATTGAAACCAACTTGTGAAATCTAAATAAAAAATTATGAGCGACAAAAATTTAACACTCGATTTTCATTTCAATTGAGGTAGTTACTACATTATTGTTGTTTTATCAGTTTTATCCATTATTGCAGATTGCAGAGTCCATTGCACTCACTTACCCCAGGGTCCTTTTCGTCCTGCGAGCCGTCCGCGTGCTGCAGCGAGGACTCTGAGTGGAACCGCTTGTCCCCCAGGTGACTCCGCCTCTGCACCCTCTCCGACGAGTCTTCACTCTGATCCGACATCTCGCTCTATGTCTACTTATTGTTTTCAATCAAAATGTATCACTGTTCATTTAACATAATTTAAAGTTTATAATTCCTATGCGATATTTTTTTTATATCTTATTAGATATACTTATTTAGGAAATGATGATATACACGCACGTCGCGTGTTGCGAGCGTATAGGCACGTACTGTTGTTCCAACAAAAATAAGACCACGTGTTATCGCAGAATTGTTTTAAAAAATTGCTTTGCACTGTATCAGTAGGTACTCTTTATCAAAATGGGCCATGTCCATTGAAGTAGTTTCTCTTAGAACAGATCTACCACTTTTTCATTTTTAAATTTCATTAATTTTCTTTGTAATTACACTACTATGTACTCTTTAATAATTAACTAATATTGATATTTTTACTTTGGCTTTCAGTCATATCAAGAGAAAAAAATAAAACCATTTTAAAAAAGTCATGACTAATATGAAACTGCATATTATATCCTACTAATATTATTACTACCACGCATAGTGCAATGGATGATGTATAAAAATATGCAAGTAATACAAGAGTTTTTGAGGATCAGGAATGTTTTTAATGTAAGTAAGAAAACTACGAGTATGTGTACTTTTTATTATGACTAAGTACTTGAATTTTTTTTAATATCAAAAATGAAGTTTACATTATTTAATACCAGCAAATATAATACTGTTTTATATTAAATATTCTAACTTTCGTTTGCGTGTATCTAAAATCTCACAGAAACCCCTCGCTTCACACTGTCACGAAACAGTCCTAGTAACTAGGATTAGTAGACCTATATATACATTTGTGCCGAAATAGTGACCTATTATTTTAGTAACAAACCAAGGAGTATAATTAAATTTCGCTTATAAGTTGTTAGGTTAGGTTACTCCAATCATAGCCTAGGACGAATACAAAAATATGTATCCAAAATGTAACATGTCGCGTTTCTACAAATGGTTTGTATTCTTATCCGATTTTATTGGCATTTAATTGAAGCTATATCACCTAGATAATTCACTGTTTTCCCCGTCGGAATCGTCCATCGAATTTTTGCCTTTGGCGCGCAAATTCTTCAGCTACAGTGACTCGACTGCAGAGTATAACAAGTGGAGAGATCATATCGACATACTAAATATTGAAATACCCACTAGCTCTTATTTATAAAAAAACAGCTATCGTTTACCAAAAGTTTATAAGATCTGAATTAATTTAACATATAATAGAATAGTATAATTTTTATTCAATTATTAAATTGTTAATTTATATAGTACAGCCAAAGAAGTTTGTACTTGCTATGAATATGCAAAAATACTTGTTCCCCGACCTATTATTTGAAAATTACCTCTACAAAAATTTTACTTACAAAGTTTATTTCGACATCCCCATTCATAGTCACGTGACTTTAAAATCCGTTGCATCGGACAAAATTCCTTTCGTCTAACATTCAGTAGATACCTACCAGCCTGAAGTATCTTGAAACAGCTTGTACATGTTATTGGACCGGTTTGTTGAACCGAGCTTGACTTATTGATGCTGGTGTTTCCTGTCTGATTAATTTAATTTATTTACTATCAATGAATTTTAGTTTCAGCGACTACAACTGAAGCATTATAAACAGATTTTGAAAATAATCTGAAAACATTTTTGGTCGTGTTATTCGTCGGAAGCAGGATTCGAACCTGCGACCTTTGGATTACATGCCCACTGCTCTACTTTTTTATTTTTTTTATTTTATGGAACCTGTCATGGATGGATAATACCACACAACAACCGTTATTATGTTAGTCCAATACACCACATATTAGGACCTTCCTTTATGAGCACAGGTACATTGAACTTGATGGAAAACGGAGACAATTATTCATTGCCGCTTCTACTATAGTATCAGCCAATGCGGTGTTACCAACCCTGGTGGGCTTAACTCTACCATCAAGTAGGGAAAGGGAAATAGAGTTTTACAGGGATTCCAAACCATGGAACAGCTATGCGAGCTATCGTATCGTAACGAAATACACTTATCCCGGTGCAAGTATTTGAACCCAGACCTCTCGCGTGAAAGGCATGCCCCCTAGACCACGAATTGTTCAACTAATCTTCATCTTAACATCTATCCTTGTGTTCCAAGGCTTTAGCGGTGCAATTCTTAGCAAGGATTTTTTTTCTAATTTACACAAAACACCATTTTTCTACCCATTGGGGAAAATTGTTGATAACACAAATATTTACTGATCCTATTTATTTACATTCCTGAACTTGTGTCAAAGTTTGTTTTTGGATATTTAAAAATTACTAAAAATATATAGGTTGCCCGTGGCTGGGTCATTATATCGAAAGCTTGTGACGTGTATCCTGTATTTATTTTTAATTTATTTAATAAAAGGTAAGCCAACAGTGTACACACGAATACAAGACCGTTAGCAAAAGAAAAAATAAAAGAATAAAAATTGGACAGCAGTTGGACGACGGCTGAGATTTAATGTTTCACTGGAATGCATATACATATTATATTTTTTTTTTGTGTAACATCTGCAATCAGTCCTCAGACTATAATCAGATTTTTTTTGAGCTATAAGGTTGTGAAGAGTGTGCCCCCCACTGGGAGCAGCTACTCTCTATAATTGTGAAGCTACTGCCGATTTTGTAGCTACAGGATGTTGTGTCGTTTGAGCCTTTTGGGGTAGCCTTGGTGCGTCAGCTGAGCTGCCAGGACGTTGGGGTGATTAATCAGTATTTTCTGATATGTGCCTGCAGTGGACCGAATTACCTCTTTAACAATTGCAAATGTTCGTGGATCTCACTGTTGGTGACAAACCACGGAACATTTGGTATGGATCGAAGGATTATGTTTTGCAGTCGTTGCAGCATAGCAATGTTGTAGTTACTGGCGCTTCCCCAAATTATTATAAAATATGATAATGGTGAAAGTTTTGTTTTCAAATGCTTATTCCAATGTTAGCATTATCTAATAATCTAAAGTCAGTAAGCGCATTCTCAAAGCGTCAATCCGTTTGATAAAGTAGGCTTACCACCATCTACGAAACATTTATTGAGGCTAACCGTGGTTCGGACTCCACGTAAAACGGTAGGTCTTCTTCCTTGCTTTACTAGGTGGTAGGGAATCCCGCCAGGGTTGGTAACATCGCATTGAATGAACAAAGTGGCAAATAAAATTGTCCGTGTTATTAGTCCAGTTCAATGTAGCCAAGCAATATAAGTAAGAAGGGAGCAACATAGGGAAGCATTGAATTGGATGGAAAACACGGAATATTTTATTGCCATCGTTCAACAAATGCGTTGGTATCACTTTTATTATTTAAAGTGCCGGAATCCACATTGTATGTGTGAGCTGGAGTTAATATTGAGAACGTTTCATATATTTAAGTTTGTGAATAGGTCTAAACAATTCCTTTAAAATCCAAAATGTAACCAAAATCATTGGTATTTACACAAAGAAAATATACGCATGCCAGCGTATGGCATATGCCGTGTTTAGCATAAAAAAAATCTTAAATATCAATTTTACATATGACATCAAGCGAAAAAGTGTGAAATAAAGCTACGCCATACATATTATAGTTAGAGTGCATATTTGTGAATCTTTTAAGTTAATGCGTGACTAATATTTAAATTAGGTTAGGTTTGTTGTTTTAGAATGAGCAATCACAAATTGCTTATTAAAGCTGACTACCACGACTACTGCCGAACTGAATGATAACACTTTATCGCCGCGACTAGATATGATCTGATGGCAATAGTGTGATTAGCTCATTTATCTGCTCTGCCAAATAAAAAAATACGCTGAAGAAATAATCGAGTTCTAATGCGGAACAGATAGCTAAATTGTAGCAGCGCTGCCACTAATAGATAACAGTTTCACGCGCCCGCAAAATCTTGTTCCATGCTCCACACTACCAGGGGGGAAATTGTTTCGTCGTTCTTTTGTCATACATGTCCAAACTATACATACAACATACCCTTCTCAAATATGGGCATTACATATTGTCTCACACGCGCCGGAAAATCTTGTTCCATGCCGCAAGCTTTCAGTAGGGAAATTGTTTCGTCGTTATTTTGTCATACATGTCCAAAATATACATACATATACAAAATACCCTTATCAAATCTCAGCATTACATATTTTTTCATGATGACCTCAACTCGGTGTTAGAACTCTTTCCGGAGCTGCGAAAATCATGCCGACAGGCCAGGTGCTTCTTTACATTACGTTTGAAGGACGCCAGATTTTACTTTGGGGGAAATACCCCGGCATTCCAAAGTTAACTGACCATAAAGTGGAATGATCTACATCTACATATACGTTCTGATAGTTTAGAAGGAAGGTGGACAGTGTAGGGTGATTTCCCTACCAGTTGCGCTTTGAGCGATGATGTCTCAATGATAATATAAGATTGCATTGGACTTACATATGGAATTAAATATTCGGCAAATGGTCTAATGGCAGACCATTGGTATTTCCCGCCAAAAGGGAATTCGCATAAACAAACCTATAAATGAGTGTCGCATATTTACGGTGAGACAAGTGGTGCAGAAGTGCGAGGAGTACAACAAGCCACTCTTTTTAGCCTTCGTGGACTACGAGAAGGCGTTGAAAAAGGGGCTGTCGAAAACCAAGCCGTCCTGAGGTGCAGAATCGACCACCGCTGCTACATCAAGGTGCTCCAAAACCTGTATCGGTCCGTGACAATGACTGTGAAAATATCCAACCCAATCTCTTTAGTAAAGGCGTAAGGCAGGGGGATGTGATCTCACCCAAGCTCTTCACCAACGCATTGGAAGACGTGTTCAAGACGCTCGAATGTGACGACATGGGTATTAACGTTGATGGAGTTTTCCTCAGTCATCTTCGCTTCTTCGATGACATTTTTCTTCTGTCAAATTCCCGATTTCAGCGTCAGACCATGCTGGAAGACCTTTATAAAGCGTTCATCATATAATCACGGTAATATTACTGTATAAATTGTTTCAAAGCGATGCAAGTGAATACCGGCGTTCCGCAGGGCTCTGTGCTGCCATACTGCTGTCCTAGCAAACTGTACCTAACCTAACCTGACCCAATCGATACCCGAGCTGAAGTGGAAGAGTTTTGGCAGCGCCTTATGGTTGTACCCTGGAAAAAGTTACCGGATGTAACCTCTAAAGTCTCAACGAGCTTAATGCGAGCAATTCACAGGTAATACATATTAAGTGCGAAGCGAGCACCGTTCCCTGCAGTTAGTTAGTTAGTTAGTTGGGCAAAATGTTTTCTGCGCTAAGCCTACTTCACAGAGAGGCCATTGTGCGTAACAAAGGTGACTATGTAAGCCATCCCAGCTCGTCCCAGAAGTCCAGCATACCCTTTACATTACCACAGGCCTCTGCAAGGGATCCCGGTGCTCCCAGGGTCTGCGCCCGATGGTCGGTCACCCCCAGGTTATGGAGGTGCTTGTTGAGTGAACAATGTCCTGTCATTGTTCCCACCATTGTGCGTAGATCATTTCTTTTCAGATGCAACAGCTTGTGCGTGAGGCGCTTATTGAGGGATGGGATGACCTCTCTGGCCTGCCTGCAATCTACCAGGTGTTTCCATCCTGTATTGTGAAGCATCTTGGTTCTATCTTGTAGCCAGTTTTTGAGTTGGCTAAATGGTATAGGCACTATCGGTTCTGGACCCATTAGTACTCCGTTCCCTGCAGCTCCGACCTTCCGGTTCAAGATCACATTGGGATTCTCACTGATGCATCGCCCACGGATAACGCACTTCGACTGAAAGCAAAGTTTAGCCTTGGGCGTTGTCGATGACACTAAGTATAGACTCGTTGCTTTTTTCGTGACTTTTTACAGTCTAATTCAGCGACGACAAAATCAGCGAAAGGTGATAAGGTAATCAGAGCCATCTTCGTGTTACCCCACTGTTTTTAGTTTTGAATTTTAAAGGTTCCTAAAAGAGGAAAATAAGTTACATTATTAAAAAACCCTTTATTTAATATTTTTGCTGTGTTTACAAAACACTGCCAAAATCAAATGAATAAGGCGGCGACCTGACCTTCCATCAAACAAAACCGATTCATTTCCAGTCTCATCGATTCATTGTACATATTCCGGCACCAGAGAAAACCCAACGCACACACTTGCGCAGAAGTAGATTGTCCTGTCACGTCGTCGGTGCGCATTGTGCCGCGCAGGGGGCCCGTTCTAGTCATTTGCCGGCACCTGTACTCGCTCGGCTCACTGATTCATGAGCCGGCTGAGCACGGTCTTGAGTTCGACGCTGAGCTGCGAGCCGGGCAGCGCGAGCTCGCCCGCCGAGGAGCTGCCGGAGCCGCGGAGGACAAAGTCGGAGGGCACGACGAGCTGGGCCCGCTTGCCGCCGCCCGCCGCCGCGCCGAGCCCGCGCAGGCACGGCGGCATCGGCAGCTGCGGCCGCCGCTCCAGCCAGCCGTGGAACGCCTTCGTCGAGCTGCGACAGGACAGCTGAACTGAAGATTTGAACATTTTAAGAAATGCACTCTTTGTCCATCGGCCAAGGCACAACTTTGCACGGCGACTGCCATTGAACTAGCGAAATCGTCTTTCAGGCCCTAACGTTTCCCTACTTATAAAAGTTGTCAGATTTCAAATCTTCATTTTATGTCCTTTTTGTAAATATCTGTACTTTTCGGTGCAAACAATCTGAAATTATGTGAAAAAAAATTTTTTTTCCAATATAAAAACAAAATTAAACACAAAACTTAGATTTTAACAATACATTTTAGAATCCCAAATTTAAAAAAAAACCCTAGTAAAACATTAAGAACATATAAACAGTTTGTAGTATGGGGAATTGATAGGGTAACGACTCTCTTAATTTCATTTCATTTCATTTATTTATTCAACTTCTGGTAGTAAAACTACACTAAGTCATGTCACAATTTGATTGATCCGCGGATTCGATCAACCAGTGAAGAAGAACCCGCAAAGAAACTTCATTTGTCTATAAATTATGTTTTTTTTTTGGGCTTTTTTTTTTCGTCCTTATAAATGATATAACACAATTATGATTTCATACCTAAATGCTACTGCCAAACTTACATTGGTAGAACGGTCTGGAGCAAAGAACTAACGACTACGAGGAAACAACAACCCACAATGTGAAAAGTCTTAATTAATAAATACCACTATTACAGCGAAGAAATACGGAATATCACATTAGTATTCCTATTCTTCTCTTAATATCACACAGTATCTCGTACCTCAGGGGCGCGGGGTCTTGCTTCTTAAGTAAACTTACTTTATTTCTTTTTCTGATTTGGATGAGTGCATTAGGTCACGAGTGCGAGCTGTTCAATGGTTTTAATTGTTGTAAAACGATAGGTACCTTCCCCTACTAAGCAGTAAGATTGGCCCGACTTGGTACCATATCGCATTGGATGTTAAGATGGTTCAAGCGGCCATGAGAAATTGACGGGATTTTCCATATTGACCCTGCTCATAAAGGAAAGGTCCAGGCATGACATCTTATTTCATCATGACGGCTTGATCAAGAAAAACTTTGTCAAACGGGAAATAAAGGGTTTGTAGATTTTATTGCTGTTAATTGACACAAATTTAATTTAAAAAAAAACATAAGTGCAGGTAGAACCCGATCGACTGATGTTGGTGAGAAAAAGATCACTTCTCTGCTTCAAATGGACGTAAAAAGGATCAATCTTATAATACTTATATATATCCTAAAAAAAAATTGTGAAGACTTTTTTCGAAATATTTGAGAGTTCAAAATACATCGAGGGGAATCAATGTATTTGCAAGAAAACGCATTTTTCAGATACGAGGGATGGTTATGATTTTTTCTTCTTTTTTTACGTCCACATTATAAATATATCATATATTATTCCACCTATATCTGGTAACATATACTTATGTCATATTCACATGTAACAAATATCCAAAATATTTATACGGGTTTTTTTTTATTTAACTGAGCGTGAATTATATGAACGGGTAGCGAGCAAGTTATCAGATTATGTGTGAATCATCTGAATCCTACAATACTAACGAATATTGTAAAAGAAGCATTATTGCGCGCTTTAATCCATTGAAGCCAAGCGAATCCACGTCACACTTTGATAATGTTATCAGTATCTATCGACTCTTTATTCAGTCGTTAATTTATCATTCATTATGTTCACATCTACTGCACGAGACTTCGTAATTAAACACGTTCGCGCTGTAGAACACATTGTTGTCGTCATATTAGATTTTATAATAAGTGCAAGTCATAAAGAAACGTCAGACAGTTGATTTAGACAAGATATACCCGTCAAGGCTTCGTTCAGGTGGGATCATATTATAGATACTAAAATATTTTTTATTTTAATGCAACTTAACATGGATGGCACACAACAAGCGTTATGACCGTTATGAGACCAATACACCACATTATCGAACGCCACCAGGTGCTTCAACTGAATGTCTCTCCTCCATATCGTTCTAGAATTGTCATGACCTTACCTCAGGTGATTGATATCGTCCCACATGCAGGACATGGTGCTGAGGTCGCGCAGGATGCGCACGCTGCGCCAGAGCGCGCGCGCGTCGTTCTCCGGCGGGACGTGCTTCATTTTCTGCGGGAGGGCGGTGCCAAACGCGACCGAGTGCTTGGGCGTGGACTCGGCCTGAATATCGAACGCTACCAGGCGCTTCGACTGGATGTATCTCCTCCATATCGTCCTAGAAGCGTCATGACCTTACCTCAGGTGTTTAATGTCGTCCCATACGCAGGACATTGTGCTGAGGTCGCGCGGGATGCGCACGCTGCGCCAGAGCGCGCGCGCGTCGTTCTCCGGCGGGACGTGCTTCATTTTCTGCGGGAGGGCGGTGCCAAACGCGACCGAGTGCTTGGGCGTGGACTCGGCCTGAATATCGAACGCTACCAGGCGCTTCGACTGGATGTATCTCCTCCATATCGTCCTAGAAGCGTCATGACCTTACCTCAGGTGTTTAATGTCGTCCCATACGCAGGACATTGTGCTGAGGTCGCGCGGGATGCGCACGCTGCGCCAGAGCGCGCGCGCGTCGTTCTCCGGCGGGACGTGCTTCATTTTCTGCGGGAGGGCGGTGCCAAACGCGACCGAGTGCTTGGGCGTGGACTCGGCCTGAATATCGAACGCTACCAGGCGCTTCGACTGGATGTATCTCCTCCATATCGTCCTAGAAGCGTCATGACCTTACCTCAGGTGTTTAATGTCGTCCCATACGCAGGACATTGTGCTGAGGTCGCGCGGGATGCGCACGCTGCGTCAGAGCGCGCGCGTGCCGTTCTCCGGCGGGACGTGCTTCATGTGCTGCGGGAGGGCGGTGCCAAACGCGACCGAGTGCTTGGGCGTGGACTCGGCCTGAATATCGAACGCTACCAGGCGCTTTGACTGGATGTCTCACCTCCATATCGTCCTAGAAGCGTCATGACCTTACCTCAGGTGTTTGATGTCGTCCCATACGCAGGACATTGTGCTGAGGTCGCGCGGGATGCGCACGCTGCGCCAGAGCGCGCGCGTGCCGTTCTCCGGCGGGACGTGCTTCATGTGCTGCGGGAGGGCGGTGCCGAACGCGACCGAGTGCTTAGGCGTGGACTCGGCGTGAATATCGAATGCTACCTGGCGCTTCAGCGCACTTGAACACGACGCCTGTCACAGGGAGACAATATTTTATCGGCAGTCTTCAAAATTATTTTCACTAACCAGATTCTAAACGATCACAATTTCTTTAGACTTAAGAGTTTAACCTGAAAATCCAGCATGTTAGGAGGTACGCAAGAACGTGGGGGAAGAGAGAGGGAGAGAAGGAGGCAAGAGAGAGACCTGTGGCACGCTGCACGCGGTGGCGACCGTCTGCAGCACGCAGGGTAGCACGCGCGAGTCCAGCACGATTCCGCGCGAGGCGTGCTCGTCGAACCAAACCTGAACACACAGCATACTGCTACAGGCCTGTGCTACGCGAACATTTTGTTTCTCTAAATCGAAAAATACGAGAGCGGCTGCCGGCACAGGTGAAAAAAATAATAATGAGCTGGAGTTTTACCTCCAGCTCATTTGTGATTTTGCCTTATTGTGATTTCGATTAAATGTATCGGTTGCGGTCTTAGATGAAATTTAAGATTCTTCCTTTTTAGTGGTTGCGGCTGATGCGCCGATAATTTCGGCTGATTTCATCTCTAAATTTGCTGTTTAATTTGGAACAAGTATCCTGCGTGCATGTGAGTAACCTGTCACTCACATGCACACAGGATTATTGAAAACAAACGCAATTAAACTTGCAAAAACGCCATTCAATACTGGACAGGTAATGGAGAACTGGAGTTGACCTTTAACAGTTTACTTGATTTAAGCAAAACAAAATTGAAGGTCTTTACGAACATTTTCCTAACTGCTATTGTTTTGAATTGAGCCATGATTTACTTAAGGTCAATAAATAATGACTTCCTTACTTGAAAGAGTTGTTCGATGTCTTCAGGTCTTTTGATTTCGCTTTTGAATTCGACTTCTCCCATTGCAGTGTACCAGTCGAAAAACTCTTTGGCGATCTGAAGCAGATATTTTTTTTCTGTTTATATTCATCCACGTTTGTGTTTGTGTTTTATTGATATGTTTACTACTGCCCAGAAGCTTTAGATCACTATACAGTATGGGAATGTAGTATATTCCCAGGGTATTCCCCAATGGAGTCATCCATAGCATACTTGTTACATAATTAAGGTTATCGGTCTAATTAAAAAAATATAGTACCCATTACAGTTTTGACCCAAATTTTGGTTCCATCAAAATGCAATGATGCTATAAAGTTTATCTCGCAAAATTACGGTCATATCAACTAGCAATACGCCTCTATGTCTTAATATCCATGCGAACTCATAATGACGCTATCTCAATGGTAAGCGGAACAGGTTGGATCAAACAATTGGTTTTTCCAAGCACTTAATTTATTATTATTGTACGTTAGGTAACTATATGTAACTTTTTCTTTTTTATCTGACATTGGCATGTGCATGTTTGTGAAAAATGCGGGTGTAATTGTAAGGGTAGGGTTTAAACCCGCCCAGGTTAGTACCATCGCATTATTGACAAATAGTTGGAGAGGCAAACATAAAAAAACCGAATTTTCTGTCTAGTCCAATGCAGCCATGTTCATTAAAAGAGAAGGCCCTGGCGTGGCACCAATTTTGCTTGGGAATGTGGTTTAGATGAACAGGCAAACACACACATTTACGCCGGAACACATAGTCGACACAGGTACTTCATTGTCTAGACAGGAAGAGCTGTGAGGACCTTCTTAGTAGTGATCTCCGCCTTCTTGTTAAACTCGTCCGAGGCGGTGACTTCGAACTGCTTCACCCTGTAGCGCGACTGCCACGTGATCATATCGCTCTCCGACTTGTTGGTACGCAGCATCTCGTGGTGCGGGTTCACCAATCCTTTGCGCCTCTTCCTAGTATAAGGTGCTTAACGAGATTAGGTCATAGGCGTGTAAAGCAAAAACCAGTTGTTAGGGTATATAAGGTCTCCTCCATTGACGGGCCCTTTCATATAATATTAATAGAGCAACAAAATTGGTGTTCTATGCGTTGCGGGGACACCACTTTGTCGCCAGACAGACGCTCGCTGTCGGGTGTGCGTCGCCTCTGGCTAATAATGCGCCCCAAAATGACCCAATTGTGTGGTAAAACCGTGCAAGAAATACCGCAACAGGCGACAGAATTGTATGGAAGGCCATATCCTTTAACACATCACTGGTTTTCTCCTACATGAGATTCCTAAACACGAAAAGTATAATAAGTTTGCAAGTAAAGTATTGAGCTATACTTTCTGGTACTAATTAATAATTTCCAGTGCATTCAGTTGGATTCGTTTTGTCCGAACAGAAATCGTTAGTGTCGTACGTTTATGTCTAGTGAATATATTTTTACTTTCTTTCGATATAGGTGAAAGGCCCCTGGAAAAGATTACTCATTTTTAATTAAAAACATAAATGTTATTGCAGTATCGGCCCGGTTATCATTATTTGCACAATAAAGTCTACATGTTTTGGTTATCAAAACAAGCAAAATAGTAGAAATAAGGGTATTAAAAAAAGCGTCCTAATCTAACCTAAGGCAAGCGGCCCCGACGCAACCTACCCGCTCTCGGCGCTGCAGTGCAAGTCGAGGTCGTCGCCGAAGGAGGCTAGCTCGTCAGAGAAGTCACTGTCGTGGGGCAGGCTGCTCGAGGAGCGCTCGGGAGCGTGTGGGACGTACGGCGCCGCAAGCGGCCCCGACGCAACCTACCCGCTCTCTGCGCTGCAGTGCACGTCAAGGTCGTTGCCGGAGGAGGCTAGCTCGTCAGAGAAGTCACTGTCGTGGGGCAGGCTGCTCGAGGAGCGCTCGGGAGCGTGTGGGACGTACGGCGCCGCAAGCGGCCCCGACGCAACCTACCCGCTCTCGTCGCTGCAGTGCACGTCAAGGTCGTTGCCGGAGGAGGCTAGCTCGTCAGAGAAGTCACTGTCGTGGGGCAGGCTGCTCGAGGAGCGCTCGGGAGCGTGTGGGACGTACGGCGCCGCAAGCGGCCCCGACGCAACCTACCCGCTCTCTGCGCTGCAGTGCACGTCAAGGTCGTTGCCGGAGGAGGCTAGCTCGTCAGAGAAGTCACTGTCGTGGGGCAGGCTGCTCGAGGAGCGCTCGGGAGCGTGTGGGACGTACGGCGCCGCAAGCGGCCCCGACGCAACCTACCCGCTCTCTGCGCTGCAGTGCACGTCAAGGTCGTTGCCGGAGGAGGCTAGCTCGTCAGAGAAGTCACTGTCGTGGGGCAGGCTGCTCGAGGAGCGCTCGGGAGCGTGTGGGACGTACGGCGCCGCAAGCGGCCCCGACGCAACCTACCCGCTCTCGTCGCTGCAGTGCACGTCAAGGTCGTTGCCGGAGGAGGCTAGCTCGTCAGAGAAGTCACTGTCGTGGGGCAGGCTGCTCGAGGAGCGCTCGGGAGCGTGTGGGACGTACGGCGCCGCAAGCGGCCCCGACGCAACCTACCCGCTCTCGTCGCTGCAGTGCACGTCAAGGTCGTTGCCGGAGGAGGCTAGCTCATCAGAGAAGTCACTGTCGTGGGGCAGGCTGCTCGAGGAGCGCTCGGGAGCGTGTGGGACGTACGGCGCCGCAAGCGGCCCCGACGCAACCTACCCGCTCTCGTCGCTGCAGTGCACGTCAAGGTCGTTGCCGGAGGAGGCTAGCTCGTCAGAGAAGTCACTGTCGTGGGACAGGCTGCTCGAGGAGCGCTCGGGAGCGCGTGGGACGTACGGCGCCGCAAGCGGCCCCGACGCAACCTACCCGCTCTCGTCGCTGCAGTGCACGTCAAGGTCGTTGCCGGAGGAGGCTAGCTCGTCAGAGAAGTCACTGTCGTGGGGCAGGCTGCTCGAGGAGCGCTCGGGAGCGCGTGGGACGTACGGCGCCGCAAGCGGCCCCGACGCAACCTAACCCGCTCTCGTCGCTGCAGTGCACGTCGAGGTCGTCGCCGGAGGAGGCTAGCTCGTCGGAGAAGTCACTGTCGTGGGGCAGCCTGCTCGAGGAGCGCTCGGGAGCGAGTGGGACGTACGGCGCCGCAAGCGGCCCCGACGCAGCCTACCCGCTCTCGGCGCTGCAGTGCACGTCGAGGTCGTCGCCGGAGGAGGCTAGCTCGTCGGAGAAGTCGCCGTCGCGAGGTAGGCGGCTCGAGGAGTGCTCGGTGAGCGTGCGCGAGGAGTGGTGCGCTAGTGCGCCGGCGGAGAGCGAGCTGCTCCAGACGGACGCGCTGGCGGAGGCGGCCGGCCCGCGCCGCTTCGACTCGACTTCCACGTCCGAGCGCGACAAGCCCGGCGTACCCACGCTGAGAGAGCGGGACGAGGAGCTCGACGGTGGCGACGTTCGCTGCGGGAACCTCACACCGATTATAAAACATTTTCATATTACCCCGACAATGGACCACAATGCAATAATGATGTCCAAAGTAATATTCCGGGCGGTCACGACCTTTTTTTGTCACGATGAGGTTCTGAAGATGAAAATAAAAGGATTGTATCTGGGTTCACTTGTTAGAGACCAACCCTCTGATGCTAAATATGTCGGTCTGTCTGCGCCAAGTGGTAGCGCTATCTGGATTGGCTATGTAAAATAGATGTAAACTTGAATATGTATTTTATGTATATGTTTATACTATAACTGCTAGACACATTTTCATTGCACTATCGCCATACTTTAGGAGTTTTAACGAGGCGTATGACGCTAGAAAAAATCCCGATTTCCCACCTCAATTTTGAATTAAAATGTTTGGTCAGCCTCAGTAGCCCAAGGTGTCGGTGGTGTAACACATTGTCGTTCAACAATCGAGGCAAAACAACTTTGGGCGCAGTCAGGTTCTAGAAGTGTGATTGTTTTTTTACTGTAGCGGCAGGCCGTGGTTCAGATTTCACATATAACTGTGAGTCTCCTTTTCTTTGGGTACTAGGTACCTACGACCTTACCCTAATTGGATAGGTATGTGCAATGATCCCAATAGTGTTTTATCTTATCTAAGATGTTAAGATATCAATTTTGCATGCAATGTTGTTAAGCATACCGTCGGCGTGAAATGCAAAAATTAAATTAAAATTTCAACACATGGCGTTAGTACGAAGCCGACACGGATAAAATGTCGACTCTCGGCATTACAAGGAATGTGGGTCAAAGTCCAATGTGTTGTGTCTAGGGTGATGCCGTTTTGCAATGTAGGTAAAATACGTAAAAATTTAAGTCAGGCGTTAAAAAACAGGAAACATATGTAAACTTGAAAAAAACGCGCCACAGCATTACGATTACTTTTAAAGTTGTGCGGATACTCTACAGTGCTGCTCTGACGCAATTTTCCAATTGCTTTGGTACGCAAATTTCCATGACACTAATAATTTGTGTGTGAGTTTATCGGGTGATATTTGCATGTGACTTTTTACAATTCCCCAAAATCTAAATGGTCATGCGAGGTGACATTTTTGGAGTTGTGGAGGCAAATTATATTTATGTGTTGAGACCTTTCCAGAGTCAACGAAACCTATGAAGTTTTCGAACAACGAAGACCTACAGCACTGTTTTCTCGCAAACGGACGATTCAAGTGCTGTTCGGGGAGACGGGCCTACTCTAATTGGCAAGATTTACCATGACGGATAGGTTAGTAAATGCAAAATAAACTGAAATTGGTCATGAACTATTGCATTCGGCATGTTTTGTTGATTTTCCTGAGAATGTTTGATGACAATGACTCAACGTTTGTAGGCGTTCAATGTTCAGTTCTATTCCGCTGTGATTATTGAACTCTAGCAGATAAATGATTTAGGGCGCATATTACGTGGTAAGCGGGGAAAAGCTGATGGTGCATCTTTAGTTTTAGATTGTATCGATGCTTAAACCACTTAATCATTTTATATGTTCTACCAGAGAAAAATAAATGAATGAATTATGCGGACGATAAACGATATTTATCAAAAGTTATACAGTAACTATATATAGGTAGCATATCCGGTATTGATTATCTTAATGGTTATCTATAGTAGTAAATATATGCCGGGTAATTCCCGTCGCACCCTTTCATGAATGGTATAAAATTATAAATAACAATTGGTTATCTGTCAGAAACAAATCAGAAGATGTGTCACATGATTACCCTTCGGCTAATAAAATGTGTGAAATCACGTCATGCCGAGTATATTTCATCCACAAATAACGTAGGTAGAGCCAATCTACTCTGCCGCTCTCAGTTATCTATTGTCTAGGTAAAAATGTATTGGCGTCGCCCTCTGGTGGACAAGGGGGTAAGTTCGTTTATGGGAACGATAAGGTAATGGTAAGGATGGGAAAAGTATGAATTCTAGGTACAGTCCAGAGGGGCAGACTCCTTTTGGCTGCGCCCATACTCAATCTTTTTTTTAAGAAAAACCGGTATGGTTGGCTAGGATAGTACGACAGATTACATACATTACATAATTACATACATGTAATGTAATGTATGTAATCTGTGATGGTACAATATTCCGTGGATGGTACATACTTGATATTTTTATTCATAAATTTTAGACGCCTCCAGTTTTAGATGACTTGATCATTACATGGCATGAGGTTGCGACAGCTTTTTTTACAAATTTTCATGAATGAGAGACCTAATGCCCTCCGATATGGGTGATTATTTGCCTTTGCTTCTTACACCACAGATGCTTACACAGTGTCCGATACACCACTGGAATCGTAATCACAATTACAAGTAGTAACTAATAATGCCATGTAATAATGGACATATCGTCTAAGCGTGGGGACATACTAAGATTTTAGAATGAAAATGTCAAAAGAGTATTTTAGATATTGGTTACACAATATATACCTACCTATACAAAGTAATATACATTTACGTATAGATATGTGAGTATGGTAAGTATTAAATGTTTCAGTAGACAAACATATGTATTTGCCTTCAGCGATTGCAACGGGGAGAGAACAGGTAATGGTACCTGATGGATTTTGAAAATTACTAGCACCATTTTTGGTATCTACATTTATCTGAAGAAGAAAAGGACCAAGGAAACATTTTATCGACCCACATCTTTTCTGAATACATACACACCTCAAGTTTTACCTATTTAGTAATTGATTTCAACAAACAGGAATTATAAAAATACAGATAGTACATCTATCTGTACTGCTACAACTCAAATGTGTTGAAAGCAATCACGCAGCAAAATCAAGACGAAGATTGATTGGGCTGTAAGTCCAGACTGTCGTGAAGTCACAGGAAATCTATGATTTGATTTTTTATGAAATGCATTTTTTGTCCATTGACCAAGGAACAATGTTGCACGGTGACTGCCATTAAAATAGCGAAATCGTCTTCCAGGCCCTAACGTTTCCCTACCCCTAAACTATGTCAGAATCTAATCAAAATATTTGTATCACTCGAGAAAGCTTATTTCTGTGTCCGTATGTTTTAATTTTTTTGGAAAAATATGTATGTATCAGTAAAAAAAATCTAAACTGAACGTTAAAAAAAGACAACTTTTTTTCAATGTTTATTAGCCAATATTTTCCAAACTAAAAGATATAATAAAAAAATGAAAACATACAATCATAGATTTCTATAATATATTTTATAATCCAAAATTTCAAAAACCTCCTAAAACATTAAGAGCATGGAAACAGTTATCGCCCGTAGTGTGGAGAATTGATAGGGTAACGACTCTGTTAAGGAACAAAACAGAATTGCATCACCAACGCTATTCAATAAATATATAGGTTTATACTATTACTGAACTGACGGGCAGCTTCCTGGACTTGT
Source organism: Incurvaria masculella (assembly GCA_946894095.1). Taxonomy (NCBI): domain Eukaryota; kingdom Metazoa; phylum Arthropoda; class Insecta; order Lepidoptera; family Incurvariidae; genus Incurvaria; species Incurvaria masculella. Next base: position 779,653 of record OX335650.1, on the reverse strand, counting down.
AGAACTGCCAGGAGGGCACGAGAGAGCTGGTGGAGGAGCGCGGGGAGTACGGCTTCTCCTCCAGCGGCAGGCGGTACACCTGGGCCAGCCTTCTGAACGTCGCCGGAGGCACGATCCGACGCACGGTCTTCGCGTTCGACTCCCAGAACTGTGGACGACAGCGGACGAGCTGCTCTGAGAAATGTTCTGTACGGGATACAACTTCATGAGCCAAGGTGCTCAGAAAAGCCACATCCACCTTACCTTGCGAAACCACGCTCAGCGACTATCGCAGAGCTCTAGAGCTTGTTCAAGTTACGTTTGAATACTCCCATATTGTACATAGGTATGAGGAAAGGTACCCGTTGGCAGACACTTTTATATCTGGGCGGCACAGGAATGAGTTTGAGAAACGGTTTGTTTTCAAAAGAAGTGCTCCAGATTATCTGACGTGGGTGCTTCGGATATAGGTTGGATTGTATGGATAGGTAGGTTTTGGAAGAGATAAATGAGGAAGTATGTACTGTCCTCTTTTCACCTCTCCATCAAGGAATAATAAATAAGTGTCCTACGAAGCAGTTCTTAACATTAAAATTCCCTGGATCCTTGCTGCCGAATTGTCTGCATCAGCTTTGGTAGTCAAGCGGCGCGACGCATCAGTGTTCGATATTCTAAGTTAAACATCACTGAGCGCTGTCTCGCTGGGTGACCGCCCGGGTTGGTACCTCGTATTGAATTAAAGATAGTCGAAGCGGCAATGAAAAATGGTTAATATCGTGACGGTGGGTGTGTTATTAGCCGCCCATGTCAATTTACATAAAAACCGGCCAGGTGCGCGTCGGACTCACACACGAAGGGTTCCATACGAAGGGTTGTTGCTATAGCGGCAAAATAAATACACACGCATGTTCTATACGGACGGACGGTGGTACGGACGGATATACGGACGGACGGACTGACAGCGGAGTTTTAGAAATAGGGTTCCGTTTGGTACCCTTTGGGTACGAAACCATAGAAAGGAGACCGTAGTAACGACGACCGCTGCCAAACTAAAGCCAACTGCAAGAAGAAGAGCCATAAAGGACCTTATCGTCCTTATACGAGAGCTCCAGGTCGACGATGTAGTTTTTCCAGTAAGCTCTAATAGAATCGTCGTTCCTCTCGTAGCGCGAGGGGGTGACCACGCAGAGGTTGCGCGACTTACTCCACATTCTCTTGATCGGCGGCATTGTAACTAGTTGAATAAACAAACAATAAATAAAAATACCATTGAAATAGTCATACAATAATGACAAAAGTTCCTTTTTTCTTTTTCTTTCTTTTTTTTTTAAAGTACCTACAATTTGAAACCATTTGCGCTACACGAAAAAGTTGGGGAGCATCGATTGGATGGGCGATTTTTGGTGGAACCAATTTACTAAAAGTCAAGCCGGATATTCTATATTCTATGGTCAAGTCGGTTTTACACCAGAGTATACTTGTAATGCTATAAATTATATTAATTTATATAATTGAATTAGTAACTTTATTAGTTGTAAGTAACTTAAACTGAGGGTTGCTGTTTCTATTGTTCATTGTTCTTTGCCTTAATCTGTTCTGCCAATGAATTGTTTGGCAGTAGCATTTAGATCTAAGTATGTATTTCATAATTGTGGACGGAAAAATATGTTATGTAAACCCGTGAAGTTTCTTTACTGGGTTGATCGAATCCGCGGATCTTTGTGACGTAACTTGATGTAGTTTGACTACCAAAAAGTTTAAATAAATGAAATGTAATGAAAAAGTTGACGTTGGTCCATCATTAGTCGTCGTCTGGGTCTTCTGCACGATATGTGTGCAGGTACGGGCCTGAGGGTATCCCCTATTACCCGGACTGCTTCTCGGCCTTAGAAGTTCTCGGCATTCTCTGCAGTGCCGGTCCTTGGTCAGCCGCTATAAGCTAGCGGCGGGCTGGGCATCATTTCATCGAGCCATCGGGCAGGCGCTGCATTCAACCACGATATTCCTGGCCGAACGACGGGGAGTGCTGCAGCAGCTCTCGGGGCAGCGGACGTCCTTCGGGTGGCCGTGCGTGCAGGGGAGCAAGATTGGTGAGGTGTGGGTGTGGTGAAGCATCGGCGCGCTCAAACATGCGGCGCGCGAGCGGCAATGACAATCGTACCTATATGTATAGATCGTAAAAAACTAATTCAGCTGCTTGTCCGAACTCTTTGGTATAGATACATAAATTATAGTCCCCGATTGCACGACTTGACCCCGATTGCAAGAGACGGGTGAGCTAACACGTTACTTTTAGTGAACCGCATAAAGTTTCTTCCATACTATCCATACGAAGTGACGTGTTTAATCATACGTTGAAGTTGATTTTGATTATTTGTCCTTTCGTGCACCGGCCCTTTATTCTACCAGAGTCGATTTTGATATATTTATTTTATTTTCACATTGTTAATTTTCTAGATTGTATGTTTGCTTTATTATTGCTCAGATAGAGCGGCAGTGCGATTACGCAAAATTTGAGGATGGTGCCGCGGTACGTGTAGGTGCGCCCCCGTCAATTCTAAAGCGCGATTACGAAGCCGTTTTTCATCCACCTACATCCAGCACGGACCAATCTGTGTCGACAGTAGGTCAACTTTTGAGGTACTTGACTAGACGAGCAGACGAATTAGGCGTTTACCTCCCCGCATTTGACAGTTCTTTGCCGTTTCGTAATACCGATTCGACGCGAAATGTATGGAGTTGACCTAATTGCTGCGGGTAGCGCTGAGTGCCGCACCATTTGTGAATGCATCGATTTCGTAATCGCAAAAGCTGTCATGTTGCTGTAAGTACAGCAACCTACACCCAATTTTGTGCTTCGTAATTGCACTGCGGCTCGTAGCTCAGACTGGCGAGGCCTCCCATGCCAGACGTCATGGGTCAAGCCCAAAATCTGGCTGAATTGTACTTAAAAATAATTGTTTGCATAAATTTGTGTAATACGGCTTTACATTAATAAATACAAAATATATTGATAAAAAAATTTGTTGTGGCCCTTGTTCACGTCACCATAATATTTTGTTGTTCTTTTATAAGAAGTTTGTTTTGTTTGTATAGAAGTCACATTCTAACGGATTTAAATGCTTTTAAAGAATATCTGCCAATCGATGCGTAATCAAACTGCGTCGTACTATAATACTGTTTGCCTCGGTTGTCAAAGATGTAATCCACTTACCTATCGCCGATTTTATAGACGCCAGGTGAGTCGGACGCTATGCGACAAGATGACCACGCGACTAAGCCGACGAGGCACGCTTGCACGACGAGACGGCTGAGTTAATCAATGTTCAAACACGTCACTTTTAGTGAACCGCTTGGAGTTCCTTCCATAGAGTCCATAGAAAATGACGTGTTCAATCGTACGTTGACGTTGATTTTGATTATTTGTCCTTTCGTGCACTCGGCCCTAAATTTTCGGACTATTCCCTTCTACTCAAACCTGGAGATTAGACTAAGATGTTTTAGAAAAAAAAAACCATTTTATAACCCAAATCCAAAATAGGTTTAGGGGTATTTTTGCAACTACAACCGCGACGTTAATGCACGCATGTTAGATAATTTTATGAGACTAGGCAGCAAAAAACTAGTTTAGTTTATCGTCAGGTTAAAGTAGACATGTGTAGCGACCGAGTCGTGCGGCTACCCATTCTTGCGGGTGAAATGATATTATATTATCAATGGGTGAAATTGGCGGCGGACACTTATCTGTGAGCGTATCATTTTCTTTACTCTGTGTCAGTATAGTTTGAGGTTATCTAAGATTTTCGAACTTTTTGTTTTAACGTCTAACCTGTATCTTTGAGTGCTTGCTTTCGATAAACTACCAGCCACAATGTAAACGTAGGGATGGCATGGTCGTGGGTGGCTGCGGCGACTGCTCGCGCGCTTGGTGTCGCTGGGTACGTGGTGCAGTACGCCTGCATCACTCACTGCACCTTTGAATACATCGGCGACTTCGTCGTGGTGCGTTCAATTTGTATTCGCGAAAGGCCATGCCAGGGTTCTTAATCTTTCAGAAAGTCCATGCAGACCGTCGAAATAACTTTAACTAAAAATAATCTTTGTCAAGTATTTTTATGCTAACACCTCAAAGGTGTGCCTGTGAGCGGTGTCAGAGCTGACGAAGCTAAATGACTATGAGCTCTATTCAGAGTGGGCGGACTAACTTTAATCCGTCGGACTAAACCGGTTTTTTTATGGTTAGTCCGGTGCTAATCTCGTACTAAGTTTAGACAGGTGCTCTCTGAATACGAAAGTATGAGTCTAACTGTGGTATCTAGTTATATGTAATTGTGTTCCTTGTGATTGATGCTCTGACTGGGTGCCGCAGTGTTCAGGGCCTTCGATGGAGCCCACCCTGGAGAGCAACAACATCCTGCTGACGGAGCACCTGTCGCCGCGGCTGCAGCTGCTGCGCCGTGGCGACATCGTAATCGCGCGCAACCCCTCCAACCCTCGACAGAACATCTGCAAGCGAGTCACCGCGCTGCCTGGTGACCGCATCAGGGGTAGTCTCACACGACGCAGTCAGGTATGTACGTGTGCTTTGATATGTATGTTGGTAGCCTTTTGCAAGCAAGTGATGAATATACTATTCCACTTGGTTCCGAAATCTTTCGACACCGCGGAGGCAGAGCTACAAATTTCATTAATACTCTATTGTTGAGGTTCCTCTCAAACCATTGTACTCTTCATTTTCTCTAGGTTCATTTAAAGGGTTAATGACATGAAAATTTTTTTTTGCTGCAAGAATTACTGAATTAGGTTACTGTGCAATACCTAGTAGTTCATGACAGAAACAATAGTATGAAAACTGTTTCACAGTTTTTTCTGGTTCTATACTCCAGTCGCATTGCTTCAATTGCCCTCACTTGCAGTGATTCTTGATTCGGGTCATCTCTCTCCCTAAAATATGGTTGAGAGAGGCGATGGCTGTACCAAACACGCATCACCATTGTACTTATTCATGTTTTAAAATACATTTTAATCAGAAGACGGTTTGTCTGTTCCATAAAAGCCTGAATAAAAGGCTCAACTTTTTTTATGAGTTACCAGAACTCCAAGAATACTTCAACAGTTTTTTTTTTTCTTTGTTCTGTACAGATGCCATCTGAAGTGTTGACTGCAATAATCATCTCATTTGTTTGCCTTATGCTGTTTTTTTTTTCTCATCATAAGCCGAGAGAGACTCAGCAGTCTCTTTCCTCTTCGTGAGGCTCTATTTGCCTAACATTAATTAAATCTTGTTAATAGACTGGGTATACTATATCTTTTCAGTCTCGAGAATTGTATGCTGACTGATCTCTTTACATCCTTTGCAGTTTTATTTGGAAGGCTTTTAATACGTTCCTTGTATCTTGTTGTATGTTTCTGTATTCCTTCAACTGTAGCACTTCAACAGTAATACACAAAAACCTTGAAGTTTCAGAATAATATCCCTTAAGGTGGCCCAACCCGGCGGGCCTAACTCATTCGCGGGCACGGTACAAAACCGTGCTGTTGCGCTTTGGGATCTTCTCTGCTTCAAAGATTAAGACAGGCTCCGTGATGAGAAAGATGCAACATGTCCACAAAAAAGACAATGTGCATAGCGTATGATTTAGTAAGATTTACGAAAATTTTAATTTCAAAACGACTTATATCTAAAAGTAAACCACGACCGCTGTAGTCAAAAACCTAACAAAAACCAAATAGATCATAAATCTTGATTAAATAAGCTATGTCTGATGACTAATCTTTTGATGTTCTTACTTTATCATTGCGTAATCCACCTCCAAAGTTATTGTATAAAACGGGCGAAAAATTCGAACTTTCGGACCTTATAACTTAGAAACCAAACACAATTTTACAATGCCAATGGTCATCAGACATCTAGTTCGATCAAATAAAGCTATTTTGAGCAAAATTTTGGATCTCTGACAAGAAATATGGGCGTGATCTTCTTTCCCCTTTTGTATGGGGAGATGAGCGGGATGGGCCACCTTAAAAGTTATGTTTGGATCGGGCAACCATGCAGGCGGTGCAACTCTAACATGTCGGTGTCGGCGCAGGTGGTGCCCCGCGGGCACGTGTGGCTCGAGGGCGACAACGCGCACAACTCGGCCGACTCGCGGCTCTACGGGCCCGTGCCACTGGGCCTCGTGCGCAGCCGGGCGCTCTGCCGAGTGTGGCCGCCGGATAAGGTGTGCTCACTCTCCAGTGACTGAGCCCTCGAGTTTCCTCATATCACGCTCAATAAATTATCAACGAATAGGTGATAATAGATAATGTTTCCTTTTTTTTATTCCTATCAAGATGGCAGATGTTCATACTTCTCGTAATACTTAAAGGAAATCTTCCATGTTTTAATTTTAAAACTGGCGAGGAGGTTATAATCTAGTGTGGTGTGTAACCTGGCAGAACAGAATAGGGTGCAGGGGAACCAGAAGCGGCCAAAGTCTATCTGTGCTATCTGTGTTAGAAACGTTGTGCTATATAGATAAATGATGCTGCAAACCAGAGGGAATAAAACGTGCATATTCGTAGACACGGGCAGGTTGATAACATTGCAGTTATCCGTGTTGGCCATCCAGTACAATATAGCCGTGGTCATATCAAGGGTACGTCCTGGCATGGCACCTAGTTCTTAAGCAGTGTGTCATGCTAATACTATGACTAGAGGCTTATCCATTTTTTAACATTCCTAACAAAATGTGGTTGGTTACATAACTGATCCGAATGGAAAATGCCACTTTGAGAAATCATGAAATCTATTTCTGTTTCCATTTCTTTGTATCCCTCTCAAATGTCTCGAAGTCTGTTTTTTATCGTATTGATAGCTCACGAGACAATATTATCTCATTGTGCTGTTTTTTCTTTCTAGTTTCCGGTTTCAAGTTGACTAGCAATTTTGTGCAAAGTGCATCATGCGTGTATGTATATGTAGTTGTAGAGTAATTTGATATTACATGGTTGCAAATTCAGCTTTAAGAACACCTATGAAGTTTTTAAGAATTTATAAATTTACCAGCATAGGTGTTAAATTGTAAACATAAGTTTTGAGGGCTTTTATTTTGTTTAGCATAGATGAACTTGTGTTTAGAAAAAACATATTAGGTGTAAGCTGTAAAGGTTACACTATGCGCGCCAAATGAGCGCTTCCACATATAAATGTACCAGTGTGGTCATTCTCGTTGTGATTAAAATGTTTGTGTATGTATAAAAGTATTTGTGCACAAAAGTGGAAAAAGTGACTTGTCGGTGAACCTAATACATTAATTGAATGCTCACATATGAATGTTTATTGTGTTTTTATTATTATTAAATTATATTCATTTGTTGAATTGTTTATGTATCTGATTTGACCATTTTTTCAAATATGTAAGCATAGATTTTAAGAACCTACCCAGACCCAAGCCCGTGGTCTTTTGTATCGGGGCGATAGATTTTAAACCCACACCATAGATCAATAGAAAAGTGTACTAGAATGAACACTCTCCCCCTTTCTGAAATCCCCACTCACAAAACAAAAGAGTCTGATTCGGCGCTGCAATAAAGCGGCGGTGGTTTGTAGTAGGCTCGATGAACACAGAGAAATAACGAGTTCGCTCTCTGTGCTACTGTGTTCCATAGAATTATATATTTTTTTGTGTATTTTTCTCACTTTGGTACTTTCCTAACGCTTTAGGTCTTATCACAACATGGCCATTTTGTAAAATTGTCAACACCTGGCTCAACTAAAAAATTCTATATAAATATCGAACCTGCTCACAAAATTTCACAAGAATCGCTTGCGAAAGGCGTCCTGTAGAGCAGAACAGCCGGACAGACATTTGAAAGCGTTTTTGCCCAAGATGAAACGGGAACCGTTCGCGTTTCGCACTCGCTCGGTCAATTAAAATGATTCGAATCACTCCAAATATCTTCAACAAAGCCTAGGTGGCGCCATGACCTGAAAAATCCTAAAAAAGATGAAAAATATTTTAAAGCAGGTACACAAAAAAACAATTTCCATCATTCCTTATTGAAATTGGTTTTTTGTGCAAATATGTTTACTTTGTTACCATGCATTTGTTTCGTTTCACGAATGCACGTGCGTTTTTTTTAAAGCGCGCATTGAATAAATGAACTGAGAACTACGTCCATATGTTTTATATTTTTGATACTATATTTTAATAGAACAAATTTTGCTAAGAAACTGCATCTATTTGTTAGTTTCCAAAAACAAAAATATTTAAATTATTTAGGAGAGAACTAGGACTTAGAAAATATTCTTGGAAACCATTACAAATAGATACATAGTTTCTTTACAAAAAGTTGCATGAAATAGTGTGAAAAATTAACCATTCTAAATATCAATGGTTAAATTTCAGATACTGAATCAACCCGGAAGTTTTTTGCAGGATATTCTCTTGTCAGCTTACTTACTGTTGGGAGCCTTCCGCTCACCACTAAAAGCCACCTGGTTTTTAAGGACCGATCTTGATATTTTGGGCCCTTTTCACCTATTGCTGATAAGCTTAATCGCCACATGTTAAGGTCCTTTATTAGCAGCTTGCAATCAATACCAGTACAAGATAATCAGCACTTTAGTAATAAAGGCCCTTTAAGAGTCAATTAAAATAAATCAGCACTTGGTGAAAACCAGGCTTAGTCTATTTGTATAAACCCTTCACTTTGACATCCATTGCCCCATCTTAACATCCAGTTCAATGTAGCCGAGCAATATAAGGGAGGTCCTAGCATGGCACCTTGTTTCCATGTGGTGTATTAGGTTAATATCAGACAGTAAGTTTGTTACTAGCTATCCAAACAAAAAGTTACATAAAAAAAAAAACATTCGCTAATATTGACTTCACCGGTTCTGGAGGGGCACCCAAGCGTGGCCCGGTCCTGCTAGTAGGTCCTGGAGGGCTCAGTGGGTCCACCCCACCCAACCTGTCTGTGCGGCGTGCGCCACTGCATTGCGGGACACCGCTGATGGTTTATTACCCACCACACGGGCCAGATCTGATGCACCGCCCCGATCCAGCCTGTTCCTGCCACTCCACTCCACAATGAGGCGGTGAGCAAGCGCAGCCGCGTCCAGCCTCCCAGCCCGCTCAGCCGAGCCCGGGCAGAGCCTGACACGCGGGACCCCATAGTATGCCCCCAGCTCTGGTCTCGAACCGATGCATATGCAGTCCGAACGAGGCGCGGCCCCCTCACGGAGGCCCATCTAAAAAGAAAACCAGCAGTAACCAACCTATTTGCTGCAAACTATGGCAAATAAATCATTGCTTTATCTCTTCCTGTGTATTTTTCCTAGAACTGTCTTAGGAAAACTCTATAGGGAACGCATGGAAGGCGTTATCCAACTGTCCGTTACAGTTGTGTCCACAATGAAAGCTGGCATTGAGGGAAATGTACAAATGAAAATGCAATTTTTAAGAAGTTTCCTTATAATAAATTTTCATACAAATAATTTTCCATACAAATTTAAACATGTGCTTTGAAATACTATACAAGGATTGGCTGTATTCATAGAAAATTACACATTCACTGCTTTCTACAATCTTGCAATTTCGTTCAACAAAATAGGCAGCAAGTAACAATTTAGCATGGTAGATAGTACCACTGCACAGGAGTAAATTGACTATGAATACGGCCTATGTGGTTGCGCCTTCATACGTGATATGGCATAGAGTTGATATGAAGAGGCCAAGACTCGTCCGCACGAGTCACCCGCTCCTTTTTATATTTACAGACCGTATGTCGTCGGTAGATATTGCTCGAATATTGCATGGAAAATTCGGGTTTTCCAGTTTTTCACTCCATATTTGAGTGGAAAAAATTTATATTTTTTGAAACCCTTTTTAAATTATTTTAATAGGCATGTGGTCAATTTTATATTGGAAGTTTAATAATAGCTGTTATTTTCCACTTAGGTGATTTTCAAAAGTGTTTTTGAAATATTTGTTCAACAGTAATGTTGTTCTTTTAAATAACAAGACTTTCTCTGAAGTTGAAATGACCAAAAAAAAAATTTTGCATATGTAAGTACATTTGTATTGGCAACCGCATTATGGATAACTTATAGATAGAAAGGAGCTGTTTTTCGGAAAAACATTTGAGTTGTAGTAAACATTTTAGTGTTAGCAAATCATTACAGCTCTTGAGTGAACGAAAAAAACTCTCGAATTAATTTGGCAATATGTTCCCAAATATTTCTACTGGGAAAGCAGATATTTTACATTTCGGAACCAAAAATAATAGTGTGATCAAGTTTTACAATTCAAAACAAAATTTTAATAAAAAATTTGCTCGGCTGTTAATTTTCAGTTTCATAATGTTATATTTTTGACATTTAATTCAATAACATTGCACAAAAAATAATTGTTCAAATATTCTATAATTTATGTGTTTCTCTTTTATTGAAAACCATAATTCATAAAGCGACACATCGATTCAACGAATCTTAAAGGACACACTTTTCTTGGTGTCCACTTAATTTATCTCCGTCTAAATTAAATCTCTTAAAATTATGAAATCTTCAATAACAATCGTCGCCGCGTGGACGTCACAAAATGTTTTGAACCTTAGGGCTAGTTATTTTACAATTTCTCTAATACGAGTCTACCAAATAAATATCTAAGTTCTTTCTTACAATTTACGGTCCTGTCTATGAACTGAATGTATGAATGCAGAAACTTTAGTCAGATTCAACACGGCAAATCAATGTACGATACAAAGTAACCACAACAATCTGGATAACCTAAACAATATTTGACTAAAAGAGAGATCAAAACTGCCGCATACATTAACTAACGCTAGCTACACAATTAAGTTACGCAGGCAAAATGTCAGCTGTTTTCTGCGCCTTTGTACTTTTAAGAGCAAGGGGATGGACCTTTTAGCTACCGATACATATTGATCACAAAATTACTGGCTTTTGAAGTTCAAACATAAACATTTTTTGTAGCTGCAAAAAAATAAACCATTGTAGGTTTATACGCAATGATAGTTTTCTGGCGAGCACATATTTCCAATCAGTCAGAATGTACGATAGGAAAAATGGAAAGAGAAACAAAATGCAGGAGAGAAAATATCACAAGACTACAGAGACAGAAGCGATCGCATAATACTGATGGCTAATCATTTTGTATAATTAATCTCTTCTCAATCTAGCAGTACCGATTGTTCGACGGTACCACATTTCGATGCAAGTAAAATCCAAAAAAGAACAACACATGCGTGTGATAAATACTTTGTGTCGATGAAGAGCTGAGACTTCGATCAGAATAAAATATAAAGAACTATAGAATAAGAATAGGCTATATTTATAAAAAGATACTATGTTTCTATCTCTTATCCTAGGCGTCGTTCGATGCTGTCACCGCGAGTGTCGAAGGGCGGTGACAACACCGACCAACTCTGCTACTCTAACGTAACATATCGTTATAGAGGCACTGTGTGTTTCATCTCTATCTCATAATCTAACCAATGTATTCACATTTGTTACGTGTAATCTCTCTTAATACACAACTAATGCTGAAATCACTATTTCAACTCGACTATGAATTTAGGTAGCCTAACATACATTTGGATGTTACGCTTGTTGTATGTCATTTCATCCGTAAGACCGTTTAGATTTCAAATGGTTAAATTTATTTAACATTTGTAGTGAGAATTCGTCGTTAGATTAATATAAATAGTTTTCTCGCAATGTGTGCGCCGCTTAATAGCTTTCTTAGGCCAGGTTGCAGAAAGAGATATCTGCTATGAAATAATGGCAATGTGCACACTTCACTGTCCGTACAAGAGTAATGAAATCTTAGTTGACCTCATTTGTTCAATGTGAAGCGTTTCGAACGACTCAATCAGAGTATGACATCATTATAATGTTAATGCCACTTTCTGCAACTGGGCATAAGTCACCTCTTCCTAATCTTTCTACGGCCATAGCATAGTGACATTTGATCAAGTTACACACACAGCCCTACGTGTAATCCTTGCTCCTCTACTGCGATCAAGACTCGTGGGATTCCGTAAGTATGTACCACCTGTACAAAGAGTGTTTGAGTAACTGAGCGACCTCACAATAGATACATATCAAACCCACTGAGAATAGGAAAATCTATTATTGTTAGTAAAATCTGTCAAGACACCATACAAAATAAAACAGAGTAATAATGCGAACTTGGCTTACATATTCAGTGTAATTGAAAATACCAAATTTCCTGAATATTATCGAAAAATAAAAGTGTTACCAAACGATGCTATCATATGGAGTCGTGGGAGAAAAAATAATCCAATAACATAACCTATAATATATTTAATACAAAATGTGCTGCTCTTTTTTAATTAGTTTTAAGACAAGGAGGGTTCATTTCAATTCAAAACTTATTTAAACTGCATCATGGAGTTCATCTTTCATATATAAATCGTAAATCATACTGAACTAAGCGGCTCATAGCCTAGTGGTGTGGGGACTTGCCTATCATACCAGAAGTCTGGGTTCAAATCCTCACCCCGTTCATGCACTTTCTTTCTCATTCTGCGTTGGATAATTGCATCACGAATGCGAGCTGCTCCATGCTTCGAAATCCATGTAAAAACTGTACTGTACCACTACTAGGCAGTAGGGTTTAAGCCCGCCCGGGCTGGTACCATCGGATTGGATGAAAAGATGGCCGAAGCGGCAATGAAAAATTGTCCTTGTTTTCCATCCAGTTCAATGTAGTCGTGTTCATATAGGACAGGTCCTGGCATGGCACCTTATTTCTTCGGGAATGTGGTGTATTTGGCTAATATCGTAACGGTAGTTGCGTGGTATTAGCCATCCAAATCCGGTTGCATAAAAAAAGAACAGTTTTAACGTTTCTAAGGTGAGGTCGCTTAAATGCCATCCGCAATAACTTTGCGTGTTATTCCCAATTCATCTATGAACACCATACAACGATGCACTACAGCCTTCCACGGAAAATGAATCACTGATAGTTCAAATGCACACCGAAAGTTTCGAGTTGCAAACCAAACGTAAGCAAGGAAATTTAACTCACCATTATTTGAAATAGTGTGCGTACAACCTCAAGTCAGTACATAAAATATGTCAAATAATACATTTATTTTGTTTTAAAATATTGCTTCATACGTTTTTACATACCAATACATTTATTTGCTGCCAATAGATAGAAAATCTTAGATATTTACAAGAAATCTCCAATAATATGCAGGGTTTTGCATGTTTGAACTGAGACAGCACGAACGAAACATTGAATCAATACTTCAGGTCACACAAAACTTCCTACACGAGTAGACATTAACAATACACATATCTAGGGATGTTAAAATTTGAGCTATACAATAAAGATTCAGTTAGAAAAATACATGTAACGTATTTCAGATCACATTCTTAATTTCGTGTTGTATTTTTAAATAACTGATAATTAAATAATTATTCTCTCTTCACGTTATTTACTACTTTATATAAAACATAGGATATATGGGTGCCTCGTGCCATGCGGTGTCACCGCCCAGACTTCATTTCCATGTGTCATTAATACATTTCACTTTGGGGATTCATGTAATTGATTGTACATGCTGGGAAGGTTGCAATTTTGTTTAGTTGTTCGTTGCTAGAAAACTTCGAGATTAAATTTTCTGAAAGGATAGCTGTCTCTAGCACCGCAGTGGAATAAAATATGCAAATTTATTGCATTTATTCAACTGTCTCACACCTCAAAATAAGCCGAAGGTAAAATTTGTAGTGGTGTTGTGATAACACTTCAGAGTAGTTGGGGACACATTTCGTAACTGCACATGTACCTGTCACCAGCTGCTTCGTATTGTTTGCAATTCCACGATCACTTGGCACTCATCGTCACATGCACTGAAGCCATCGGTGTCAAAGTCCTCGCACTATCGTAGTGTCCCACCGTCACGGCACACGAGGGGGCCCGACCGCGGGCTGTCCGGGGTCACCGTCGCCCGCTGGCGACGCTCCCGTCTCCGCCTAGTCCTTGACGAGCCTGTAGATGTGGTGCTGCGCGCCGTGCTCGCTGCTGGAGACCTCGAACACGTAGGCGGCGCAGAGCAGCGTCTCGTGCGTGTCGCGGTTCGACACCACCTGCAACGCACCAATGTGCCGATGTTAAATTATACCAAAACTAGAAGAATTTACTAAAGGCTACTATTACAGGATCAAACCCCAATATTTATGACAGTCAGCATGATGCTATTAAGCTACGGCATTAAAGATATGTTTCTACAATGATTATTTGCAATTGCTTAATTTTTGGAATACTTAAATAATCACTGAAACCTAAAAGTGAGTGACAAAAAGGACAGTTACATCAGCAACTGTCGCTTGACATGAAAATAGCCCATTAAAATCAATAGCCATATAATATATGTACAATATATGTACAAAGTCCGTGATTAAGATTCTGAGAATACGAAATCTGGTTCAAAGTCATTAAATACCAACAGCCATTAGCAAACCACCCCAAACTTAAACATAATTTAGACACATCAGCCAAGGCTGCTGTCTATAAGAAAAAAATTATACGAAGATATTACGATCTGAAGCTCCATTACTACTTTGAAAAGATTTGAAAGTTCGTTGCACACTGTTTGCTCTTCTTAACAAGTTCCATCAACTCGTTGCCTGCTCTAACGTCCACCCCGAGCAGCGTACCTGCAGGATAGTGAAGTTCTCGAGCACCGAGTTCATCATGTACTTCTCGGGGAGGTGCTTCAGTTTGTGTATGAAGTTGACCATGTACTCGCACATGGGCGAGCGGTGGATGCGGTACACGAAGCGGCCGCCCTCGAAGCGCGCGTACTCCGTCTCCACTTTCTCGACGACCTGCTTGCCGAACGAGCACACCTTGGTGCTGCACGTGATGGTCATGTTCTCGTTGCTCTCGTACCTGCAATCCGAACAATAGAAAATGAGCGATCAAATGGTTGGCTGAGCTAACTGGCTGGCGAGCGCAGTGGTAAGAGAATCGGACCTTTAATCCCAGGTTCGCAGTTTCAAATTCCTGCTTTAGACGAATGTTCAGAGCAGACATTTTCTTTATTATTCTCTAAAATTATATAACATTACTTCAATGTTGATGTCGCTGCGTAATCTCTAAAGAATGGGTGCTAGTTTGACTAAAGGCATTCTTTGATTAACAATAAAGAGTCGAAAATGCCACTGTATCTTTTTCAAAAGTAACCTGGTTTTCACATGAAGTGCCGACTACAGACCTTAAAAGAGTTAAACATGTCGTAGCAAATCATTACATTTCGAGGTTGTTGAGGTGAGCATTGCTCAGTTATACATGATCTATCTTATCGATTGTGATTATATAGGATGTGTGTACATGTGCGGCTAGCAGGAACCGATATGAGCACTGATGCACTGAGGTCTGTGGGATTCCATAAACTACTCGTAAGTTGCAGGTCTTACAGATCAGTCGGTTACCGTCATTTGGGGTAATCTTAGGGCCGAGTGCACGAAAGAACAAAAAATCAAAATCAACGTCAACGTCTGTTTAAACAGGTCACTTTCTTTGGACTGTATGGAAGGAACTCCTTGCGGTTCACTAAAAGTGACGTGTTTGAACATTGATCAACTCAGCCATCTCTTCGTGCAATCGGGGCTTAATACTTCCTTCGTTAAGAATAGGAATGATCTTGATCATTTTCCCCCCCAAATTTTTAGGATCAGATTACTTCATCGATGATTTCTAGCTCTTAACAGAGTTGACGATACATCGAAACATTTGGCAAACCTACCTGACTGATAGTATCTCCGTTACTTTATGCCTGATGCAAGAAAACCCACAAGTTGACGGTAATGAGTTAGTGACATCTGGGCACATATCTTTTATATTGACTGACATCAGAAAGTCATCTCATCACTAATATCGGATAAACTATTAGGTTGCTTCACTGGAAGCAATCCTAGAAAGCCAACACTAACAATTCTATTACTGAATGTTCAAATATGCGACAGATTGTAATATAAAAGGGAGATAAAAAAAAAATACATATCGGATATTTCCATCCACCCTCCACAGTAAAAATAGCTGTGTTGCCAGCGGTAGTGAATTGAAGGTAAACATACTGGCTGGTGACGCCGTAAAATGCTCCCGTCTCGTCCTGCATGTTGGTGTTGAGGTCCGCCCAGAACTTGACGAGGAAGAAGGCGCTCTGGGGCCCCTTCTCGTAGAGCTCCTTCAGTCCGCCCTTCTTCTCCGGGAACTTGTCGTTGATTTGTTGCACGTCCACCGACTGCAACACAAGTGAACCTAACGTATCTGCCACAAGACACTAACAATTCTGTAGATGGAGAATCACTGTCTTCTAGATTAAACTAACTCTTTATAAATAATCCGTGGACTCGGATTTGATATATTAGATACAGTTAAGCAGTTCAATAATCACAGAGATTAGGAACTCGCAAGAAACTTTCCTAAAAATGATTTCGATATCTACTTAGGTTGCATATTAATGTTTATAAAAAAAAAATACAATCTCCCATTCAAATTACATGTTCACCAATTTCTTTACTGATCATCCAGCACTATTCATGATGTATTTGCATCCAACATGATGCCAATTAAATCAGGCTAATTTACAAATACCGCACGCTTTCACGATCATTACACTGGGTCCAGCCAGCATCTCTCTCAACGAATACTTGAGAGAGAGAGAGGACCCGGAACAAAAATAAAGAAACAAAATACTTTTTTATGGCGATGCACTTACGCAGAGTGCTAATTGGATAGCAGCATAAAGAATTAAATCCTCTTAAATAAAAATAATAAAATCTCCTTATTTTCAATGCTTAAAAAAATCACTTGGAAATCTCAATATAACCTGGCTTGAATTAAAATAATAAAAAATATTAAAGATATTTTGATACTTTTTAACTACATGTAATTCTGATAAATTTGTTTTTAAAGTTATAAAAAAGATGCAATGAGCCCATTTCTTGCTAAGTGCTGAGAAAAAATAAAAATATTCTTACTTCCAGTAAGGGGTCAGCGTATGTTGCCGTCCCTCCTATGTGAACGAACAGGTGTTTGTGGTACTGAAACATAAAAGCACAATTTTTGTAAACATTGCTTAACTAACAATATATTATTCAGCTCAGCCACAAGTAAAGAAGAAAACCCTTTAAAGCTTTTGTGAAGCGGTTTAAAGGACTGTTTATAATTATAAAACAGGGATAAAACTAAAGAGAAATTGAACAAACCGTTCAGTATGTTCTCAGTAAGCATTTTTTCCTTGGTACTAATAGAACGAAAACA
Source organism: Incurvaria masculella (assembly GCA_946894095.1). NCBI lineage: Eukaryota > Metazoa > Arthropoda > Insecta > Lepidoptera > Incurvariidae > Incurvaria > Incurvaria masculella. The sequence goes on along the minus strand of OX335650.1, from coordinate 762,368 downwards.
AAATAAGCCACTGTGAAGAAAAAAAACATTTTTTTTTCTTCAAAGCAGATGACAGCAAGTGGTCCTCGTGAATTTCGAGATGAACCCTACTGTTCTCAGGAATCCTCTGGAATACTCAAGAGGATTCCATCTAAACAAACATAGAATAGATTGGGTATTTTGTCAAAATGGGTCATCTTTCTCTATGTGGATAGTGAGATACTATAGTGGTAAGCAATAGCAACGAGCCCGCACTCATTCTGTATGCTCACAAACATCAGCTGTCGACTCTAGTTAACGGCTGTAAACCGTGAATTCAGTTCACAGAAGCTAGGGACGCGGGCAGTATATCCGATACTCACGGTCTCCGGGTCCCGCTGGTGCTCCATGAAGGCGGAGAACTCGACGAGGCGCAGCTTGTGCGTGGCGATGGCGCGGCCCTCCCACGGCGGCGGCGGCGCCACCTCGCCCGCGCCCACGCCCACGCCCACGCCCACGCCCTTGTAGCCGCCGCCCGGGAACGGCTTCACGCTGGAACACAGCATGCTGCGCTCAGCGTTGACCATCTGAGCGCGACCAACGCGAAACTGGCACCCTTAGAGAGTTTCTCACGCAACTCTTACTGGTCAAGGACAATCGTTTAGATATTTGATGAAGACTGTGCAAAGTGAAATTGTTGAAATTCAGTGGCATTGCGGCAATGTGGCTATGAACCCAGTTACCAATACTCAGGGACCCCTTGGCCACTTTAATTCATAATTGCAACATTCATTCATACATACAATATGTAATAAGTTCAAAAGATAATCACTTAGATTGCGTCTTTTGTAAAGTCTTTGATAGATAATAATAACAAAAAATCCTAAGGCATTAAAGACAGCAAAATGTATCTCATCAAAATTCATACCTTTCTCATGTGATAATGCCATCTGATTCAAGTTGGGTCTTACTTTACTAAATAGCAAATGGCATCTCTCAAGGATTCAACATCAGCACAATTGTATTTGAAATACAACTGGAATAACTGTCTATCCAAAAAAAATATTATTGAGATAAAATACTTACTCTTGTGATGTGCCCGCTTGCAGTCCTGGTTGCCAGAATTGCTGAAATAGACAATTCAATAAAATTAAATTATAAAAAAATCTAGATTAAGTTGTTTTTAACACAAGCTTGAAAAATAAACAGAAGCAATTAGATATACGTTACTAAGCATTATAGTCGCTCTATGCCGTTCTCGCTCATATTGTGTAGTTAATGCTTGTAACAAAAAGAAAATAGAACCCGATCAAGATATGACTGGTAAGTGCACAAAATCAGCAAATTTAAACAATATCACCTTAAAACAAACTAACTCGATGATCCATAGCAATACATTTACTCTTGTTACTCAAGTTTACAAATAACTTTAAAGCCTGCGTTTAATTACAATTTAAAAAAATTAACAACCATTAATCAAAATTCACGTCAAATAATAACTAGTTCACACACAAGTTTAGTACGTATGTTTGTCCCGAATGTAGGGAGCCTTGTTATACTACAAAATAGATATACAGGAACTGCGTAAGCGGTTATGGCACAGGTCGGTCCTGTGGCGCGAACGAGCTGATCCGATGAGTCAAGAACGAAATCTGGAGATGCCGGGTCTTCCTTTAACGGTTTCGGCATGACATGGGATGTCCCGCTGTAATGCACGCAAGTTTCCATGACTGATTGAAGTGGAAGAAGCACTAAGACATTGATTGTATTTTTATGTAATACTTAGTATTTTTCCTCACGAATCCGGAAGATTGGCAGAGGTATATAAATAATTAAGGATGAAGGGAGAAGGAAAATGATCTTGATCTAAACGAGATTTCCAGGCGTAGATATGGTCCAATGGGAAGACGCATAGCAGTTTATATAGGTTAGGCACCAGTACCAGCAGATAACTAGAACCCTGATGGTGCGGATTGAGGCGCTCCGAATGATTTACACCCATTGTTCAACCTTCACTGGTGATTTGGCATAGGCCTTTGAATTCATCACAAAGTTTCACCAATAGCTTTTCAAATTAGGAGGGTCTCTATTGAAAGACGCTTTACTTCCATGCAGTCGTATCCCGTGGGCGTTTGGGCTCTAGTCGGCTGCCGGGACCTATTGGGCTCTATCGGATCAGGTCGTTCGCTCTGCACCGGCGGCGCAGCGAGCAGGCCATGCCGTACCGACCGCCGGGTGGTACGCGTGGGGCAGTCCCGCCACGATCTGCGCGCTAGAGAGCGCCCCCATCGACTGCATCGCCTTGTCCTTCATAATGCCTCCCTCCTGGGTACACCAGACACACATTCAGACCTGTCCACGGATGCTTCCTATCGGGACTGAGCACTCTCGACGTCAGGAAGAGTATCCCTCAAATGCAGTTATAACAACAAACCTTATATGTTGATCTGCACAACCGAACTAGGCACAACACTTGTCCCCATATGGCACTAGGTTTCGGACTAAAAACGCTCGCTAAAGCAAACGGAGACAAGTGTTTTCTGGTGATTCTGTATCTCCGTGGTGGCGAAATAAGTACTGCACTAATTTTCGTTGTTTTATGCAACCTGACATGGATGGTTGATACCACACAACACCCGTTATGATATTAGCCCAATACACCACATTCCCGAAGGAATTAGGTGCCATGCCAGAATCTTCCCTTTATAAGCACGGCTACATGGAAAACACGGACAATTTTTCATTGCCGCTTCGACCATTTTTCCATCATCATCCAATGCGATGGTACCGACCAAGGCGGGCAAACCCTACCACCTAGTAGGGGAATGGGACCTACAGTTTGACTTGGGTTTCGAACCATGGAGCAGCTCGTATTCGTGACGAAATGCACTTATCTAACTCAGAAAGAGAAAGAAAGTGTTGAAAGTCGGGGCGAGGAATTAAACCCAGACCTCTGGTACTGTAGGCCAGTCCCCGCGTCACTAGGATTCGAGCCGCTTATATCGGTAAATATGCAATTAAAATATAAAACGTTCAAGCTGATAAGTGGCGAGCAAACTATTGTTCCAACCACATTAACTTTTAGCACTGTGTTAAAATGTCCGCACATTAACCTTGAGTGAAACTAAAAAAAAACATTGCCAGTGCAAGAGATGTAGGTCGACAAAGTCATAAGGTCGTAAAGTCTAGCCAACGAAGCAATATAAAAAATGTAAGCAAATAGCCTTTACTGAGCTGCGCACCGAAATTGATTTATAATTTCAATTCTACAATCAGTAATGCCACAAATGTTTTCCTGTCATTAACTGCAAAGGAAATATGTCAGTGTATGACTCGCCAACCGAGTTGTGATTACGTTCTAGAATTTCTGGCATTCACACACTGCAAGGTGGGTTGTACCCATATAATTGGGAATGGGTCAGACATGCCTATCTTCTCGCTTCACTGCCACGCACTTTTTGCTGTCTTATGTTCAAACTGCATACGAATTGAGGTGCAGTTGTCACACGCTAGCAGCGTGTTCACTCACTGCTATTTGTTCTAGTATTAATAGTTCTTGTTGCAAAAATAGAAGTGACCGTGTAAACGTGCTGTGTGGGTTCGTGCATGGCGTAAGAGGCTACTAAGGATTCGGCGCTCGTGGTTCGATCCTCTTTCTTACTTGCTATGCGGCAGGGTAAATCCGGGTTGGCACCATTACATAGAATGAAGGATGGTCCAAGCGACAATGAAAATTATCCGTGTTTTCCATCCAGTTCAATATATCCTTGCAATATAAAGGAAGGACTGGACACACCATGACTGGCATAGTCATGGTGTGTCGGGCTATCATCATAATAGCAGATGTGGTGTTAGCCATCCATGTTCAGTAACATAAAATCTTAAAAACAAAGAGTTACATAGCCCAGAAATTGAATATAAGAGTGCGACAAGCGCGCTTGTGAAGCGGGAGGATGGGCATGTCTCGCTCTTTTTGAATTCAGAGCCTGTAGTCCCAGTTGTCACCTAAATCGGCGTTTACGGCAAACCGATCGACTGTCGTTTTCAAATGTATGGAGAAATTGAAGAGCGCGCGCAGTGGGCGTTAATCGAACTAACATTTGCGAGGCCGAGTTTGATTTGACAGCTTACTTAACGTTACCGTAAATACGTCGACGTTGCCGTTCACGCCGACTCCGCGCTTTCGTACAAATCGGAAGTCCGAGTTTGACTTTGACAGCTCGAAGAAGTAAAACCACAGAATATCTAGTAAAAAGTTATATGGTTATAACTTATATTTATGTTACAAGGTTATAGGATTTACAGTTGTAAAAAATAATTGAATGGAGTTTGAAGTTTTAACGGAAAACGCCAGTCGATCGGTTTGGCGTAAACGCCAATTTAGGTGACAACTGGGACTACAGAGTGGTCAGTCTGAGTTATCACCTAAATTGGCGTTTACGGCAAACCGATCGACTGGCGTTTTCTCCAAACTCCATACAAGTGTTTACTAGATATTCTGTGGTTTTACTTCTTCAAGCTGTCTAAGTCAAACGCAGACTTCCGATTTGTATGAAAACGCGGAGTGGACGTAAACCGCAACGTCGACGTATTTACGGCAACGTTGAGTAAGCTGTCAAATCAAGCTCGAACTCGCAAATGTTAGTTCGCTTAACGCCCACTGCGCGCGCTCTTCAATTTCTCCCTACATTTGAAAACGCCAGTCGATCGGTTTGCCGTAACGCCAATTTCGGTGACAGCTCAGACTACAGGCTCTGTTGTTGTGACCACGAAGTCGCTGGCTTCCATATTGGCCAGTATTAGAGCGCATTGGAGCAACGTACCACTTTGAGTTTGGCCTGTATCTCGCGCAGCTTGCGGCGCGCCAGCACCTGGATGTGCGAGGAGACCTGCTTGCGAGTCCGCGTCTTGCCGGTGCGCAGCTTTATGTACCTCGCTATCAGCTCGTTCCGACCTGCAACACGTGCACATGCATCACTATCCACCGCAGTGCTCGGCACCGGCACAGTCGCAAGGATTCATTCACTATTAACTAGTAAAAAGTGCTTCTGGTAAATCTAACAAATCAACCCTAAAATAATGGGCATTTTTGATAAATTATTTTTCGTCAGCAATATTTAAACTGCGTTTCTATTTTTTTTATCTTACAAACTCGTTAACAATATTTGATGGATAACTACTTTTAAAATTGAACATTATATACACAGGTGGAGAGCAAACTCTTAACATCTCATTCTAGGAAATTAAATTTAAATTATTCTGGCTTACAAAGTCAAACATAAGTTATCAGATAATAGAGATATAATTATTTCGGGTGACATAGTAAGAGGTTCCTAGTAATATCCTAAATACAAAATTGATGAAATCCAGAATTTAAACTAATCTGAATCACGATAAAAATATTATTGAAAAATTTCGTATCAAATACGGCCTCGGCAGTTCAGTGGCGCGACGTGCCTTTCCGTTCAGCGTGGTCGGTTTCTGGGTGGTTTACCTTTTCGATCGCTGATTAGCCGTAGTTTAGATTCCAAATGAAAGGTCCCCTTACTAGATGGTACTGTTAATCCCGCTCGGGTTGGTACCATCGCATTAAATGAAAGGCGATCAAAGCGGCAAAAAATCTGTCCGTATTTTCCTTATTTTTTTATGTAGAAGAGCAACATAGGAGAAGTCCAGCATGGCATTTAGGGCCCTCCTTGCCCAATTTCACAAAACATATGTAGAGACCTTTTTTACCCGACTTCAAAAAAGGAAGAGGTTATTATCTTCTACCATAATACGAATGAAAAATACTATCCTTTGGCTCATGGCACTCGGGGTACAAAATCATCCGCTCCGTTACGTTGGACTCTCTCCTGTTTCGCGGTCGGACGGACCAACATGCGATCTCTCAGCGCAAACAATCCATAGACAATCCGACGCGGAGTGCAACACAAACAGAGCCGAGAGCGCGCGCGTCTATTCCGAGTGGAGCGGGAAATAAAAGCAAGAGAGCGTTATTTATTAGTTCGTTAGACGTCTAATTTGGTTCCCGCCTCCGCCGCCGCCGCGCCGCGTCACCCCGCGCCGTGTCGCGTCGCGGACACCGTCTGCTACTACTGGTGATGCTTATTTCATGGACACATGTCGGAAGTTGGCGGATTCGAAAAATCTTCTGGGTGTAACTAATACTAGGGGTTATCAGGGTTTGTCATTGTAGTATTATATTTTTTCATTAATACTTACAACCTAATTTACAGTGATTGATCGATTACTTACTTATGGTATAACGATAAAGACCTATCATCGTCGTATGTATGCTAATATCGGAAATTAAACTGTATAATGTGTTCTGTCACTCAGATGTGAATTATTTTAAAAACATTGAATGAATCCGTTATTCCATGCGTCACAAGATAACATATTATATGTTATATGCAATATGCAACCCCAACCCCAAATCACATTCACATCCCACACTTACACGCACACAACCTAACACACTCTCACACACTCTTAATGACCCTGACACCAACCCACACCCTGTCACACTTTTAAAACTTAATATTCGCTTAATTATATACATATGCTCATTTCCATGTTTAATTTAAGTTTAGATTCAAGCAAGGTTATCTACGCTTAGATAGCAGTCAACTCAAATTGTAAATTTTATATCTGTGAAAACATGTTTTTGGCTTTTGACCATTTTGTAAATGAATTGTGAATAAGCTGTAAGTTTTCCAATAAATAAATAAATAAATAAGTAAAATAAGATAAGGTCAATTTCTAAAATAACCAATGAATCTGTGAGGACATGAATACTTAATAATAATCGAAAATGTCTCATATTTATAGATAGGCGTCTGAAAGGATGTGTGTTCAGGGTCGTGTGTTACTTCGGCAGCCAAAGTATTGGAGCCCAGAATGTCATAACTGGGATGCCCAAAGTTGTGAAGCGCGCAGGATTCTGCGGCCGCCGCCCCCGCCCCGCCGCCCCGCCGCGCCGGCGGCTCGGGTTGGCGAAAGGATCGGAGCGGAGCGGCGGCGCAACTTGCGACGCTACAAACTTCGGTAGAACGGCAGAGATTGCTCACTTACGGAGGCTAAACCCACCGCACGTTCGTCCTTTACAGGCCGAACCTGGATACCGTTTGTCCTATAAAGGCCGAACTTCCGTACCATTCGCCCTTTACATACCAAACTTCCGTACCGTTCGCCATTTTACAGGCCTAACTTCCGTACCATCCTCCCTTTACGGGCCGAAATTCTGTATCGTTAGCTCTTTACAGGCTGAATTTCCGTAGCATCCTCCTTTTACGGGCCGAAATTCTGTATCGTTAGCTCTTTACAGCCTGAATTTCCGTACCATCCTCCCTTTACGGGCCGAAATTCTGTACCTTTAGCTTTTTACAGGCTGAATTTCCGTACCATCCTCCCTTTACGGGCCGAAATTCTGTATCGTTAGCTCTTTACGGCTGAATTTCCGTAGCATCCTCCCTTTACGGGACGAAATTCTGTACCTTTAGCTTTTTACTGGCTGAATTTTTCGTACCATCCTCCATTTACAGGCCGAACCTCTGTACCATTTGCCCTTTATAGTCCATACTTTCGTACCGTTCGCTATTTTCAGGCCAAATTTTCGTACCCTCCTCCCTTTACAGGCCGAACTTTCGTACACGTATAGGATTTATAGAACGCATTTCCGAACTAGTCGCACTTCCGAACAAGTACCATTCTCTCTTTTACAGGCCGAACTCTCCGTGCTTGTGGGAGCGAAAAACAAACAATAACAATCACGTAAAAAATTTGCTGTTTGTTGTCAGAGTGTAATGTTCTGAAATATGACCGCGAAATAGTGTGACTTCACAAACATTTTCAGCAAATTACGGTAGTACTTAGCCTCTAGCATAGAGTAAGGGACGACGATAGGAGACGCGTGTTTTTCTCGAAGGAGCTTACGAAACAACGACTGTCACATCATCACATCACTCATTGGTGGAAAATTTAAGATTTGCGAAATCATTCCATACTAATGTTGCGTCGATTTTATTTGTTTCAGTCCGTTATTATGTAAACCTAATCTACAACGAGTTATTTTTTGTACATTGTAAAAGTGTAATTCAAATAGCATTTATGCAAGGTAATAGTTAAGAAAAATCAGAAATACCATTTACTGAACGAAAAATTATTGTGTACTTTTACAATAAAAAAAAACACCGGTAGCACTCCGGGAGTGCCGGCAGAAGTGAAAAGTTTTTACCCATCCAACAAAAAGTGCTCAGCGCCGCTAAAGAAGTTTTCACTTCAATCTTACGCTTTTTCGATCAGCATCACGTGACCCTGACGCGAGTTTGGAAGTTTTTACCCATCCAACAAAAAGTGCTCAGCGCCGCTAAAGAAGTTTTCACTTCAATCTTACGCTTTTTCGATCAGCATCACGTGACCCTGACGCGAGTTTGGAAGTTTTTACCCATCCAACAAAAAGTGCTCAGCGCCGCTAAAGAAGTTTTCACTTCAAAAAATATTATAATTATTCAAACACAGGTATAAGCGTTTAAGATTATACATAGGTTAATTCATCGCCTGCATATTACATAATATGTTATCTTTAACACTGTTAGTAGGGGGCATTGATTATGGAAGGAGGGACTTTGTAGAATTCCAAATTATTAGGTAACATCTTCAGACAAATTCTTCAACAATACGACCACTCTGTAATGCATAGTTTTCGAGCAGTATTTAGTTTGTGTGTTGTGTTTCGAGTGAACATGTCGTGAAGCTTTGGACAAACGTAATTTCGTAGCAATGAAAACGGAAGCGCCGCCACTCTGTCGAAACTGTAAGTAAAAGATGAGGGGACGCATCATAAAGTCCAAAAAGCACAAGGTCCAAAACCCATACCGTCCAAAACACTCATTATTACGGAACTTTTTCAATTAGGTTAGGTTAGGTTAGGTTAGATTATAATATTTGCATTTGTAAATATATGCAAAAATACATACTTTTGGATGTTCTGGGTTTTGGACCTTATGCTTTTTGGACTTTATGAAGGCGACCCAAAGATGATACATACTAAAAACGGAGGGCCAGAGTCGAAGCGCCTGTGAAAACTTTTCTGGTTTTCCGTCCGGAAGATTCTGGTATGAACACGTTCGTTTGAAATGTATGTGTCATGAGTTTGTATACTAACGGTAGAATGTGAAGTTCACCATGATCATCCATGGAAGCTCTTCAATAATAGTTTTTTTTTTATGCGACCGGACATGGATGGCTAATACCACACAACTAACGTTATAATATTAGCTCAATACACCACATTCCCGAAGGAATAAGGTGCCATGCTAGGAACTTCCCTTTATGAGCACGGCTACATTGAACTGGACGGAAAACACGGACAATTTTTCATTGCCGCTTCGACCATCTTTTCATCCAATGCGATGGTACCAACCCGGGCGGGCTCAAACCTCTGTCACAATTTTTTGATTGTAAGTTTAGTTAAAAAAATGTGGACTTAATATAACGGATGGATAGGCAGAGGTGTAAATAAACCCGTCGAATAGTTATCTAGCTTATTTATCAGACTATTGAAAAATTAACCATAAGCGTGGTTTTCATTTCAAGTGCTGATGTATTTTAATCGACACTCAAAGGGCCTTTATTACAAAAGCACTGATTATCTATTACTGGTATTGATTGGAAGCTGCTAAGAAAGGCCCTTAATACGTGGCGATTAAGCTAATCAGCTGTAGGTGAAAAAGGCCCTAAGTATAATATAATTAATCAATACGGTACGTATGTGAAAAATATGTACATATATGCAATCGGTAAGCCGGTATGCATATTCCAACATAGTCAGAGTCGGGAAAAACTTTTTATTCATTGAGGAGTAAGTCCAGCGCAGCTCGGAGAGGCGGCGCGGTGAGGCGGTGGGGCGGAGGGGCGCGACACATCGGGGGTGGATGGCGGGGTGGGGGCGGGAGGGCGGGAGAGGGGAAGGACGGGGGCTAAACTATGCGAAGAATGCGCAATTAGTGAGCGAGCGAGCGTGTAAGGGGGCCCCGGCGGGCGGGCGGCGCGGCGAGCGGAGGGGGGCCGACGCAGTAAGAAAATATAAAGAAGGGCGGCTCTTGTTCTACGGCGGCGGAGGGGCGGAGGGGCGGGGGGGGGGCGGCTGCGGGCGGAAACTCATTTTCAGGTGATGGATTATGAAAATAATACCTCTGATGCTTTTCAATTGTGTGGCACTAACAGAATAAGGGCTGATTTTTCAAAAGTCTGATGAACAGCCAGATGACTATTTGACGGATTTATTTACGCTTCTGCTTATCCATCCGATGTAGTAAGTCCATATGTTTATTAGTAAAATGATAGTCATCTTTTATCTAATTGATATAAGATATAATTCTCCGGCAATGACTGTGAATGTGTACCATCAGTCCGATAAGTACTATTTAGCACGTTATTATTTTGACCGCCACTGACGAATAAAACAGCTACGATTATATTTTCATCTAGAATCGATGCTGGAACGGCTTTTATGGGATTTAAAAAATGGTATGTGTTATAGCGCTCGATTGTATCTATAGTTTCCGAGCGATCTGGTCCCTTGGACATGTCACGCAAGACAATTTTCATCAAAGAAACCCTTTCGCGGAAGCCGCGGAGGGCGGAGGCGGTCAGGCGGAGGTAGGGCGGCGGCAGGGCGGCGGTAAGGCGGCGGCAGGGCGGCGGTAAGGCGGCGGTAAGGCGGCGGTAAGGCGGCGGCAGGGCGGCGGTAAGGCGGCGGTAAGGCGGCGGGAGGGCGGCGCGGGTTCGCGTGAAATCGCGATCACTCGCCTCCTTTCACTAACGTGCCCTTTACGAGAATGCCTTCGATCGCTTTTGGAGTTACGGGCGATCAACGAGAAAAAACCTTGTCGTTGTATACGATCATGCAAAAGTGTAAAGACCGCTCACAAAATGAGACATCAACATGATTTTAATGAATGATAAACATTTGTGTAGGCTGACGTACGTGACGGTAACGAAAACAATTTTAGAAACCGGCCTTCGCAGCAAGCTAAATTCAATGCAAATTCTGAGAAGTTCCAACCCCTGAGTCGGGTCGGGTTTGGCGGATTGGAAAGGCGGTCAACTTCACTGCGCTGCCTATCGAACGCACGCGTTGACAGCAATACAATAAAACAGGGGACATTCACGGACCATCGCAAACTTCCGAACGCGACGCAATGTTTTTTTCCTTTTTTTTTCTTGATTAAGGTGGCCCATCCCGCTCATCTCCCCATACAAAAAGGGAAAGAAGATCACGCCCATATTTCTTGTCAGAGATCCAAAATTTTGCTCAAAATAGCTTTAATTGATCGAACTAGATGTCTGATGATCATTGGCATTGTAAAATTGTGTTCGGTTTCTAAGTTATAAGGTCCGAAAGTTCGAATTATTCGCGCGTTTTATACAATAACTTTGGAGGTGGATTACGCTATGATAAAGTACGAACATCTTAAAAAGATTAGTCATCAGACATAGCTTATTTAATCAAGATTTATAATCTATTTGGTTTCTGTTAGATTTTGGACAAGGTTTACTTTTAGCTATAAGTCATTTTGTAATTAAAATTTTCGTAAATCTTACCAAATCATACACTATGTATATTGTCTTTTTCGTGGACATTTAGCTTCTTCCTCATCACGAAGCCTGTCTTTTTCTTTGAAACATAGAAGGTTCCAGAGCGCGACAACACGGTTTTGTCTCGTGCCCGCGAATGAGTTAGTCCCGCCGGGTTGGGCCACCTTAAGGTTCGCCAACAGGGTAATACACGTACTATTTACAAAAGGAGATGTGCTCCAAAAATATTGCGTTCGTGCACACCCCACAAGTAGCGAACACAGCATGCGTAATAATAACAGAATGTTAACTTAACCTAACATATTTAAGAAAACGAAACGGCATTTTATTAAAATATTCCAATATTGCATTCATTGCACATTCTAACAACTGGAGAGTGGGTGATCTTGCGTCATTCACGCTTGTAGCGTATTGTACTGCTACCAAATGGTATTCTACAAACTGACCAATCAGGATGCGACGCACAGTAGCGTCAGCGTCGGCAGACGCACGCTAGGGCTGTCATCTGACACTCGTGAATACCAATTTGCGAATTTCACGCTAACTTGCGACAGCGTTTGCGTTAACGGCCGTTTGTAGTCACGCAAAGAGTCCGTGAATGCCTCTCCAGTTTTGGCCCGCGCGTCTTGGGCGCGGGCGGCGCTCTGGCCCGGAGGCAGCGGGTCCGATTTTTACAGCAACTTAGATTAAGTTGGGAGCGTCACACGTCCGAGAGTAATGCGGCCATATATTGTGTCTGTCCCCACCACCACCCCCCCACCGCGCCGGACGGAGGCAGTTTAGGAACCCGTCGCCGCCGGGGAGCGTGCGGTAATGAAAATGAGAGGGTTAGGGGACTGAGGGGACATTGTCCGGTTTGCATCATCAGCGAGCAGCTCACATCAAAATAGGAAGGAGATGTGCCACCTAGCGTGCCCGCTATTAGTCTCAAATTTTATAAGACTCACCCAACTTAAGCGTACATGCTACACTCAAAACATAGTCGCAGACGTATTTGGAGTGTTTGTGTGGGTGGGAGATATAATAATACTTATGTCTCTATGGTCGGAAAACCACATACAGACAATTTCGTGAGCCATATTAACAGTCCCGAAAATCACCGGTTGATCGAATCCGCGGATCAATTAAATTGTGACATGACTTAGGGCCCAGTGCACGAATGGTAAACAAATTCAACGTCAACCTACGATTAAACACGTCACTTTGTATGAACAGTATGTAAAGAACGCCATACGGTTCACTTAAAGTGACGTATTTGAACATTGATTAACTCAATATTCCGTCTCTTCGTGCAATCAAGACTACCAGAGGTTGAATAAATAAATGAAATGAAACATAACCTTAACCCCTTCATCTTCCCATCTACCTAACGGCTTGAATAACAGCGAACTCGGTCAGCAACAAGCCAATATAAGCAATACAGAGATTCAATGCATATCGAGTTGTTATATGCAAATAATATTGAAGATGTATGGTTCTAACTGAAACAAACTTTTATTTTATTTACATTTGTGCGTTCAAAATATCCTAGTTAAACCCGTCCACGTAGGAAGCCTGTTTTTGTCTTATGTGATAATAAAATAATTTACTGTATGCTTCGGAACGCGAGTAAAACTGTAAATGTCCTTCCTAAGGTATGATACCATTCTTGGTACCCGCGCATCGAATCAAAGATACTCGACCCGGCAATGAACGTTGTCCCTTTTTTCCGCCAACATCTTTGGAAATGTAATTAAATTGATGATCCTGGCATGGCAAAAGCTGTTTCGAGAATTAGCAATCAATGACTCTATACATGCTTAAGGTTTAGTAGGTTAGGCACCAGAGGTCTGGGTTCAAATGCTCGCCCCGATCGTGCACTACTTTCTTTCTCTCTCCGAGTTGGATAAGTGCATTTCGCCGCGAATGCGAGCTGCTTCATGGTTCGCAATCCATGTCAAACTGTAGGGCCCCTTCCTCTACTAGGTGGTAGGGTTTAAGCCCGCCCGGGTAGGTACCATCGCATTGGATGCAAAGATGGTCGACGCAGCAATGAAAAATCGTCCGTTCCATCCAGTTGAATGTAGCCGTGCTCATAAAGGTAAGATCTTGGCGTGGCACCTAATGTCTTCGGGAATTTGGTGTCTTGTGCTTATTGATATCATAACGGTAATTGTGTGGTAGCCATCGACGTCAGGTTGCATAGAAAACACCCGGTCACGATATCATAGATATACTTCATCCAAATTCGAATCGATGCCGCCGGTTACACACAGACCCTGCTGCATTCGTAAGCGGGCTGCGGCGGCGAGCGGCGGGCAAGCGGCGGGCGAGCGGTGGGCGGGCGGCGCCGCTAGGGCGGAAGCGGCGATACCGCGACGCCGCGACGGGGACAAAAACGACATCGTAATTGTATGGCCGCCATATTAATTCACCGCCGTGGAATTCGCACGCCCCCCTCCCTCTGCTCCCCCGCTTCCTACACCACCGCACATTATGTACATGCTCTGACCACCCCTCTCTGCTCACGAGAACGTTGGTTGGTTTCAGTGAGTCAATGAACGGCCACCTTAGTATGATAATACGTCCTTTGATCGTTTGTTAAGTCAACAATGGATTTTGGCCAAAACATGCTTTTTGGGGTCCCGTACCCAAAGGGTGAAACGGAACCCTATTACTAAGCCTCTGCTGTCCGTCCTTCTGTCCATCTGTCACAGGGCTGTATTTCATGAACCGTAATAGGTAGGCACCTGAAATTTTCACAGAGTGTGTATTTATTTTGCCGCTATAAGAACAAATAGGTCTCATTAAAAAATATAATTATGTGAAATGTTGTACGATGGTAAGGAACCCTTCGTGTGCGAGTCCGACTCGGCCGGTTTTGTAATGGAAAACAGACTCCGGACAAGTTTTTTATCCTTAATATGCATGAAGAATGGCCTGAATTTGGGACGCTATGTCGATGATAACGCTGAGCTGGCCCTTAAAAAGATTTACCTCGGCCACATGTAATAAGAAAGGCACTTTAAGGTGGCCCAACCCGGCGGGACTAGCTCATTCGCGGGCACAGTACAAAACCGTGCTGTTGCGTTCTGGGACCTTCTCTGCTTCAATGAATAAGACAGGCTTCATGATGAGGAAGATGCAACATGTCCACAAAAAAGACAATGTGCATAGTGTATGATTTGGTAAGATTTACGAAAATGTTAATTTCAAAACGACTTATAGCTAAAAGTAAACCACGACCGCTGTATTCAAAAATCTAACAAAAACCAAATAGATTATAAATCTTGATTAAATAAGCTATGTCTGATCACTAATCTTTTTAAGATGTTCTTACTTTATCATTGCGTAATCCACCTCCAAAGTTATTGAATAAAACGCGCGAAAAGCTCGAACTTTCGGCCCTTATAACTTGAAACAAAACACAATTTTACAATGCCAACGGTCATCAGACATCTAGTTCGATCAAATAAAGCTATTTTGAGCAAAATTTGGGATCTCTGACAAGAAATATGGGCGTGATCTTCTTGCCCCGTTTGTATGGGGAGTTGAGCGGGATGGGCCGCATTAATGTAAACGTACCTACAATAAAAGAGAGTTTAAATAGAAATGAGAGTTCTTTATGTCAAGCGCGGCATATGGCGCCGCCAGGACCTCTTAAGGTGCCCAAGGATGCCCATGGGATTTAGATTTTTCAGGAGGGCTGCGAAAACCATGCCGGCCGGCCAGGTACTTCTTCACACCGCGCATGAAGGACTCCAGGTTTTACTTTGGGGGAAATACCACGGAAGGGAGTTCATTCCATTGTTTACCGACCCTTTAGATAAAGGTTCTGGAGGATCGGCGAGTACTACTATAGTTATTGTATATATAGTTTGGAATTATTCGCACATGGCAGCGTCCATTTAGTCAAGTTTACAAAAGTAGTTGCAAGCCGCTTGCAGACAATAGTTATTGGTACCTGTACCCGAAGTCTCAGTTGTCACCTACATTGGCGTAACGGCAAACCGATCGACTGGCGTTTTCAAATGTATGGAGAAATTGAAGAGCGCGCGCAGTGGGCGTTAAGCGAACTAACATTTGCGAGTCCGAGCTTGATTTGACAGCTTACTCAACGTTGCCGTAAATACGTCGACGTTGCCGTTTACGTCCACTCCGCGTTATCATACAAATCGGAAGTCCGCGTTTGACTTTGACAGCTTGAAGAAGTAAAACCACAGAATATTTAGTAACAACTTGCATGGAGTTT
Source organism: Incurvaria masculella (assembly GCA_946894095.1). Taxonomy (NCBI): domain Eukaryota; kingdom Metazoa; phylum Arthropoda; class Insecta; order Lepidoptera; family Incurvariidae; genus Incurvaria; species Incurvaria masculella. The sequence goes on along the minus strand of OX335650.1, from coordinate 746,575 downwards.
GACGTTTTTACGGAACTTCGAAGTTACGTAAACGCCAATTTAGGTGAGAACTGAGACTAACGGCTCTGTTTATGAAAATAAATGAATAGCAAGTATTTACCATTGAAAAAAAAACTAGTACAAAGGTAAATAGCACCACGCTGGGTGGGAGTCATTGCCTCACATGCTCTAAATATGCCTAGGGAAAGATAAGACCCGAACCAAGCGCCACAGCTAGCTTGGACATTGAAGCACTACTCCAGTGACAACAACGGCGGCTCGTAGCCTAGTGGCGCGGGGACTGGCCTAGCGTACCAGAGGTCTGGGTTTAATTCCTCGCCCCGACATGTACCACTTTCGTTCTCTTCCTGAGTTCGATAATGCATTTCGTCACAAATGCGAGCTGCTCCACTAGGTGGTAGGGTTTCCGCCCGGGTTGGTACCATCGCATTGGATGAATAGATGGTCGAAGCGGCAATAAAAAATTGTCCGTGTTTTCCATCAAGTGCAATGTAGCCGTGCTCATAAAGGGAAGGTCCTGGCATGGCATCTAATTCCTTCGGGAATGTGGTGTATTTGGCTAATATCATAACGGTAGTTGTGTGGTATTAGCCATCCATGTCAGGTGGCATATAAAAAAATGCGGTACTTTTAGTTTTAGGTTCATATAATAGTGATATTAACTAGCAAAACGTTGCAGCATTTAGACATGAAATCATAATTGTGTTATGTCATTGATGTGAAGAAAAAAAAACATAATTTATAGACCAGTGAAGTTTCTTTGCGGGTTCTTCTTCAGTGGTTGATCGAATCCGCGGATCAATCAAATTGTGACATGACTTAGTGTAGTTTGACTACCAGAAGTTGAATAAATAAATGAAATGAATTGGAATAAACATAATGTTTCCCCATCATAGCGTTGTTCAACATGTGAAACGTGTGTGATATAAAAAAATATTTTTAAATAAAAAAAGGACCGCCTTCAAAAAAACCGGAACTAAAAAGCAAAAAATAATTGGTTACTTTTAATTAATGTACGAAAAGCTATTTTAATTCTAACTAATTATGAACAATTTCTTAATTTTTAATCATCTTTTGAAGTCGGTGCCTTGGGTAGAGTTCGCTTCGCACGCTGCTGACCGAACAGACACTATTTCAGCCGAACACACCCGAAGTCTACGAGAGCGTAAACAACCTGAGTCAGCAATGATTGGTCCACAGACATCGTCATTCCACAGAGCATTTTAAGCAACCGTTCGTCTAACTGGAGATGCCCTTAGCGTTGGTTTACGTGCAAGCTGATATCGATACAGCGCAGCGTACTGAAATTGGGTTTCAACGATTATTAGTACTTTTGGCTTTATAAAGGCGCGCACTGGTGAAGGAGTACGTTAATTCGCTGCTCTGTGTTGATTGGTACTTCCCTGCAACATCGTTGTCTGAACGAGACGATTTCTGCCGAAATTGGTGAGATATGTACTAACCGCACACTCGTTTTGACACGTAGTTGAGAGCAGACACCTCAAAGTCGCTACCTATTGTTTTCTGTTCTTTTTTATATTTGTTTTTTTTGTTTTGTGTTGTGTAGGTATTTAGGTAGAATAAAAAGTACAAGCTACACCTACCTAAATATTTATCATATAAGTGGTCGTTGTTTTTATATTGGTTTGTTCGTAGGGTTTTCTTGTAAATATTTTGTTTTTACTGTGTTAGGTATTTAGTTTAAGTATAAGGCATATTTAAATTACAAAGTACTTGCCTAAATACCTACTTACATCGTTTTTCCGACCTGTTTGTTTATTTAATTTTTGTTTTTGTGTTTTGTCAAGTAGGTAAATGTAAGTAGCTACCTACTTATATTTCTTTCTTAGCCATAGGTGATATTAATCTAACTACTTACAGCCCTTACAGAACGTCTACCCAAGGCACCGACTTCAAAAGATGATTAAAAATTAAGAAATTGTACATAATTAGTTAGAATTAAAATAGCTTTTCGTACATTAATTAAAAGTAACCAATTATTTTTTGCTTTTTAGTTCCGGTTTTTTTGAAGGCGGTCCTTTTTTTATTTAAAAATATTTTATTTTTTGCTTTTTAGTGGTGGCGTAACTTTTGACTGAAGGTGGGCGAGCCCTCCTGCTCAACTTCACATACAAAGTGGAAAGAAGATATACATACATATACAATACAATACAATACAATACAATGAACGAGCATTAGCAGAAATGAAACCATTGAGAAATCTCATTTCTGACGAAAGGTAGACCGGTAACTATCTGGATTCATGAGTTCACGGTTGATACGTACGATAATTGATACGATGAGATCACGTGAGATAGAGTGCTGGGACAGACGGACGGACGGACGGATAGCGGAAGCTTAGTAATAAGGTTCCGTTGGTGTCCTTTGGGAACGGAACCCTAAAAAGACAAAACAACAAATGACCGGAACCGCTGATAGTACGAGAGCGGACCGTCGTCAACCCTACGTCATCGAGTAACACCATGGGACCCATTTGTGGTTGTGCGGATTAGAATAGGCTTCCTAAAAATACTAGGTTGCCTGACCCAAACCTGGAACGTTTTGTGCAGTAGGTAATATTAAATCACTTTTTTGGTAGAATTTAACGTCATCGAGTAACAACATGAGACCTAGCACAATCGGTAAAGGTCATCAAGAAAAGCTAAAAAAAAGTAGGTTGGCTCGTCCTACCCTGGCACGTTCTGAGGTTGGCCGGTTTTAAAATGTCGAAAAAAAAAAAAAAATACGTCATCGAGTAACAAGATGACAATACCACCATTCGATAGTCCTATGAACATACTTCATAAAAAAATTAGGTTGGCTGCCCTCAGCCTGGCACGTTTCCTCCGCGGCCATGTTGAACGTCGGATGCGCCCAGTTCTTATATTCATCAATTGTTAAATTAATATAATATAACAGTTTTGTGATATGTCTATCTATAAACAGGGATGTTTTTATTGATCAGAACTCATCTTGAATAGGTTAAAAAAAACCAAAATGAAATATTTGTGATATAGGTATTGATTGATTACGTGATATTAGGGCATTGTCGTATCTAATTATTAACTAAGTTTAACTCAAGTTAACTTTAGGTTATGATGCACATAGTTCCGCATACTTGAAGAGTAAAAACCGGAAGTTTCATATACATATGCTTTCGGAATCTACCGTATGGATCATTCAACGTAGGGAATCGCAACTCCAGTCAGCCCATGCCTACGGCATTAGAGGCGCACGCTTTAAATTCTGCCACGGGCCTCGTTATTACAAAATTTTAATCAGATTGTATGTAAAAATAACGTAATGAAGATTTTTTAATAGTCATAATAAAATAAATCGCCACAAAACTTAAACCCATAAGTGAAGTATCTCAAAGTTACTATTCTTTAATTCACATGAATTTAGGGTAAATATTCTAGAGTATATTTCCATTCTTTAAACATTTCAATGTATATGTTTTCTATAAATATATACGCAACGTTGCTGAGTCTATACAAAAGTACATGTCCACATCGTCACTCACATATTAAGGAAGTTTAGTAAGCTTTGGCGTCACTCTCTTTTCTTTATTTACGTATCTCTTTTATTATATCGTAACAAAGTTGCAATGTATCCAAACCGAAGCGGAATTTTAAATTAACAGCTCTTAAGTCGTAGGTATAGTTTAAATAATACCTGAAAAGCTCTGTAAAAATATTTATGTATTAGTTATAGAAAACATATACATTTATATGTTTAAAGGATGGAAATAACCATGAATATTTAACCTAAAGTCCTGTGAATAAAAGAATAGTAACTTTGTGGCGATTTATTTTATTACGACTATTAAAATTCTTCATTACATTAGGTTTACATTCAATCAAATTTGAATTATGTAATGAGGAGCTTCGTCGCCGAATGTAAAGCCTCTAATCTCGTAGGAATGGGCTGACAGGGGTTGAAGAAACGACCTTAAAGCGGTGCACACTCCAGTGGCAACAAGAAAACATTTTAAAACCTGTGTACGATTTAGTCCTTCTGATGAGATGATCTTACAGCAAAAAAAAACGACATAATATTAAACCTTTAAATGCTACCACCTACAAAAAAATAAGAGTACAATGGTTTGAGAACAGTCAGTCAATCCGTCAGCGTGTTTACGACCACTGCGGGACATACGCCTCTCCAATCCTTCTCCAGTCCTACCGGCCCTCAGCGGTACGGACCCACTGCTTTCCCCGACGCACTTGATGCCGTCTTTCCACCTGGTGGGTGGTTTTCCCACACTCCGTTTGCCTGTCCACGGCCGCCCGTGTAGGACACGGTTACTCTAACGGTCGTCATCTCGTCGGCTGACGTGACCAGCCCACTCATAACTGGGAGGACGCACTGGTCATATGTTCGGGTCTTTAAATTTTGCGAAAGGTCAGACCTCAGAGCGAATTTAAGCTTTCCGAAGGCAGCCCAACCCAGTTGAATCCGTCGCTTAACCTCCAAAGACAGTCTTTGTATACCAAGCCGCAGGATTTGACCGAGATAACAATTTGTCCTCCCGTCATACCCTCAGTCGCCATGACCTTGATTTTATCCCGGTTCATCTTCAGACCTACCTATCTTTCTACTACTTATCTTTATAAAGGTCTTCCAGCATTGTTTGAAGCTGAACTCGGGAATTTGACAGAAGAACAATGTGATCGGCGAAGCGAAGATGACTGAGGAAAATATTAATTAACGTTGATACCCATGTTGTCCCATTCAAGCGTCTTGAACACATATTCCGATGCGCTTGTGAACAGCTTGGGTGAGATCACATCCCCCTGCCTAACGCCTTTAGCAAGAGGGATGGGTTGGGTATTTTAATGAAGCCTCACAGTCATCGTCGCGGACCGATACAGATTTCGGAGTACCTCGATGTAGCGGTGGTCGATTCTACACCTCAGGAGGGAGTTTTCGACAGCCCATTTTTCAGCTAGCTGGATCACATTTTTATTTCTCGTCGAATATCCGTGTTTAAAATTATTATATGATTCCGGATAATTTCTCACATAAAAAATAGTTCTTTGTACGTACACATCATACATAGTATGCAATTTTAGGTTTTTAAACAAAGGCGTGCAAACAAGTGCGTCCCATTTAGAGTGTGTAATTATCCGAATTGCTTTCTTTTGTAGTCTAAATACTGAAACCGCTTCCAGTGAAGAACCCCAGAACTCAATGCCATAGGTCATGACAGAGTATAAATAACCGAAGTATCTTTACACTCTTCAGGGTATCCAAGTCACAGCATTTAGACAGGGTTCTGAGGAAATAACAAGCTTTTGTTAATTTATCACAAACATGTTGAATGTGTTTGTCCCATCGTAACTTTTGATCCAACGTGAAGCCTAAGAATATAGTAGATGTTGCAAACGTTATGACTTCACCGTTATATTCGATAAACATCTCATCATTCACTTCATGTTTAATATTTTTCATCTTAAAATGTACACAGTGTGTTTTAGCACTATTTAACATTAACCCATTTGCTGCGAACCATTTACCCAACTCCTCAATTATTTTTGTTGTTTTTGTAAGGGGTGTTTCAATACTTTTATCAGTAACAATTACATTTGCGTCGTCAGCGTAAATTACTATGGTTTTCGCGAGAAGTACTAGCATAGCGTCTTTTGCAATGTCATTAATAAAAATAATAAACAGCAATGGTGCCATGATTGAGCCTTGAGGTACTCCGTAATCGGTTTCAAATAATCGTGATACAGAGTTATCGATAATTCCATTTGGTCTGTTTTTATATCTTATATTTACGTTACTTTCTCACCCACATTTTCTAACCCAAGCTCTTCACAAACGCATCGGACTATGTGTTCAAGACGCTTGAATGGGAAAACATGTGTATCAACGTTAGTGAATATTTTCCTCAATCATCTTCGCTACGCCGATCACATTGTTCTTCTGTAAAATTCCCGAGTTCAGCTTTAAACCATGCTGGAAGACCTTTATAAAGCATCGATAAAGGTAGGTCTGAAGATGAACCGGGATAAAACCATGGTCATGGCGACTGAGGGTATGACGGGAGGACAAATCGTTATCGACGTAGAAGTGATCGAACAGGTTGAAGAGTGCGTATATCTCGGTCAAATCCTGCGGCTTCGTATACAAGGACTGTCTTTGGAGGTTGAGCGACGGATTCAACTGGGTTGGGCTGCCTTCGGAAAGCTTAAATTCGCTGTAAGGTCTGACCTTCCGTAGAAATTTAAAGACCCGAACATATGACCAGTGCGTCCTCCCGGTTATGACATGACGTACGGGTGTGAAACGTGAACTCTGACGGTCGCCGTTGTCCAAAGGTTAAAAGTTGCCCAGCGAGCAATGGAGCGAGCCATGCTGGGAATATCGCTACGGGATATGGTACGTAAAGAGGCAATCCGCCGACGTACCAAAGTAGTCGATATTGGACACCGCGTGGCTAAGCTCAAATAGCAGTGGGCTGGTCACGTCAGCCGAAGAGACGACAACCGTTGGAGTTACCGTGTCCTACACTGGCGGCCGTGAACAGGCAAACGGAGTGTGGGAAGACCACTCGCCAGGTGGGAAGATGAGACAAGTGCGCCGGCGGAAAGCCGTGGTTCCGTACCGCTGAGGGCCGGGAGGACTGGAGAAGGATTGGAGAGGCGTATGTCCAGCAGTGGATGCAAACACGCTGACTGACTGACCGACATTGCGAAAATTGTACCCATGTTCTCGAAGCACAGGGTCCATTTCGGTGAAGATATGGTCTTTGTCACACAACCGCTGTGCTCTGAGTCTCAATGCTCTTGCGACCGATTCCAAATGCACCCACACAAATGCACCAAAATGAGCATGATGCGAAGTAGCTTGTAGACAACGATTTGTGTGTGTCGGCTTGCGGTACACTGTGTGGCTTAGGATTCCATCCAATTGTCGAGCAACAAGTACTTCCAAGAACGCCAAAGTGCCTACCTTCTCACAATCTATTGTATATTTTAAATTTGTGTGAACCTAATTAAGATGAGAGATGAAAGCGTCGAGTGATTGGCGACCATGTGACCAGATTGAAATCACGTCATCCACGTACCGTACCCAAAACATTGACTTAAGAGGTGAAGTTTGCAATGTGCGTTGTTCCAGCGGTTCCATGAAAAGGTTTGCCACCACTGGTGTCACTGGTGATCCCATTGCTACACCTTCTCGCTGGATGTATTATTGTCCTTGCCACAGAAAGTATGTCGTAGTGAGACAATATGGCAGGAGCTTGACGCACTCAGTGTCGATGTCGTTGCTGATGACTAAGTTTCTGATGATGTCGAGGGACTCTTGGACTGGTACGTGTGTATACAGCGACTCGACGTCAAAGCTCACTAATAGATCCATGCATGCCAACTTCACTGTAGACAACAATTCCACAAAATGGGCCGAATCTTTAACGTAGGACGACGTCTTGCCAGACAGGGGTTGAAATATTGAGGCGACATGTTTAGCGAGGAGGTAGGTAGGAGCATTTATCTGGCTGACTATTGGTCTAAGGGGGTTCCCGTCTTTGTGAATTTTAGGAAGACCGTAGAAGCGCTATCACCGCATTTCCGCTACCACCTCGACCCACACCTATGACTTACGACCACGGCGAGCCTAGTTGTCAGTCGTCTGCTGCGTATGAACGTGGCGGACAACCTCCTTGACAACGGGCTGAACGATCAGCTCGATACGTCGGCGAATGTCTCCTCCCGCTGCGTGAAAAGCCATATTAATTTTCAAATATATTTAACGACCACGGTAACCCCAAAAGTATCACAAGTAAGGTTATTTCTTTAGTTATAGCTGAAGATAGATCATTTGCTGTATTTAATACATCACAATTCACATTACGTATTTGGGTCCCCAGTGCATTAAACTCGTTTTACTGTCATTTAAAAGTAGGTTATTGGCTTCACACCATAATTTAAGTGAGTTCATAGCTTGTATAAAGGACTCCCGTAGTTCTGATATACGTTTTTTTGAAATTGATGATTTGTCATCCGCAAATAAAATCATATCATTATCTGTTGCGATGCAGCTTGAAATATCATTTATAACAACATATAAAACCACGGTCTTAGAACTGAACCCTGCGGTATACCCATAGTGATTGATTCTACATCAGACTTAGTACCGTTTACTTCACAATTTTGTTGTCTATTTAATATATATAATTTACAAATACCTCATTTATTTTCCCTAACACCATAAGTGTTCTAGTTTTCCTGGAAGTATTTTGTGATCTACACAGTCAAAAGCTTTTGATACATCACAGAAAATGCCGTAGGTGCTCATAGATTTAACTAGAGAAGTTAAAATAGATATTAACATCAAGGCAATGGCATCTCCTGTTGACCTACACTTACGAAATCCGAATTGATTATAATTAATAACACTGTGAATGTAAGGACACAGGCCGATAATTTTCAACATCATTATGAGATCCCTTTTTAAGCAATGGTATTACCCTAGTAATTTTTAATAAGTCTGGAAATGTGCCATCTTAAATACAATTCTAAGAGGTTCTATAATACTGCCCCATATGGACTTTAACAGATTAGTAGATATGTTCCATAAACCTTGCGGTCCTTTGGACTTAAGGTCTCTGTTACTTTTTGAATCTCAGAACAGCTAACAGATTCAAAAGTGACAGACTTCTTATTGCGTGGTAAAAATATTTTGAGTTGCTCTAATGCGAGATTTACAATTTATTGGATGTATTTAGTTGTATCTTGCGCGACAGAAGAAAAATATTTGTTGAAATGAATTTTTTTGCAACCATTGCACCCAAACTATCAATATATCACAAATCTTTTATTTTGTTTTTTTTTTACCTATCCAAGGTGAGTTAAGATCAATAAAAACATCACCGGTTTGTAGATATACATATCACAAAACTGTTATATTATATTAATTTAATAATTTATTCATATAAGAACTGGGCGCATCCGACGTTCAACATGGCCGCGTAGGAAACGTGCCAGGCTGAGGGCAGCCAACCTAATTTTTTTATGAAGTATGTTCATAGGACTATCGAATGGTGGTATTGTCATCTTGTTACTCGATGACGTATTTTTTTTTATTTTTCGACATTTTAAAACCGGCCAACCTCAGAACGTGCCAGGGTAGGACGAGCCAACCTACTTTTTTTTAGCTTTTCTTGATGACCTTTACCAATTGTGCTAGGTCTCATGTTGTTACTCGATGACGTTAAATTCTACCAAAAAAGTGATTTAATATTACCTACTGCACAAAACGTTCCAGGTTTGGGTCAGGCAACCTAGTATTTTTAGGAAGCCTATTCTAATCCGCACAACCACAAATGGGTCCCATGTTGTTACTCGATGACGTAGGGTTGACTACGGTCCGCTCTCGTACTATGAGCTTCTGAATGTCTCATCCTTACATCGTTCCGGATAGTCTGTTTCTTGCGTAAGTTTAAGTTGTATGAAAATGTGTACATATCGACCTCGTTTATCCCCCCTTAACAGTTGAATTTTGTAAAATCCGTTGTGAGCGAGCCTTTTCGTCTTAACAAGAAGTCACTGAAAATTTTAAGTTTCGAGGATAATTGGTTTCAGAGATCTCAACATGAGTGGTTTTCGCCTAAATGTGTTCATTTTGACCTGTTTTACCCCCGTAATAGTATAATTTCCAAAAATATTTTCTTCTTAAGCATTCCCATCTAAAACAAACATACTCTGACATTTCTGGGTTCAGCGGCTCTAGAGATAGAAATGTGTACAATTTGCCCTCTTTTACCCCCTTGAATACCAACAACAGTTGAAGTAAAAAAAAAACTCTCATACTGAGCAATCTCACCCGAAAAGAAAGCTACTGTAACTAAAAAATCAAATTTCTGGGTTCGCGGGGTTAAGAAATTCGATGTTGGTATAGTTAAGCACCAAACTACTGAACCGATTTTGATAAAAAAAAATGGGACCAACAAGAAAGTATACCCTTTCGAAAAAAAAAGAATTTTTCAAATCGGTCCAGGGGTCTTCGAGTAATCGGTGAACATACATAAAAACAAAAAAAAGATTCCGACGAATTGATAACCTCCTCCTTTTTTGAAGTCGGTTAAAAAGAACATTTTCCAATCCAAACGAGACCTCGCACCCTTTCTCAAATCCACAACCCGGACCTGCACATCCGTCGCACAATCTTCCGTCACACTTTTCAATTAACATTTTCACACGTAACACGTCATCCCCGCGCGCGGTCCCTAATTGCGGGACGGGACGTCGGGGATGTGTGGACGCGCGTAAGTCCCGTCCCTTCGCGGCGGAAGGGCTCACTTTATGGGGACTTTAATTGAAGAATTCGGACCTTATGCACCGGCAACGGGACAGTATCATCAAGAGTGTGCAAATTGAATATGTACTGAATGTCGGGGGGCAAGAGGAGGCTTTAATTTTAGTGTGTATAACTTTTGTTATGTAGCTGGACATGAAGGTAATAGTAGCCAAACACACCGCTTTCTCGTAGCAATTTGGTGCCATGCCTTGACCGTCACTTTGTGAGCACGGCTACATTGAAGTGTATCGAAAACACACCCCTTACCCGTAGCAATTAGGCGCCATGCCTTGACCGTCACTTTGTGAGCACGGCTACATTGAAGTGTATCGAAAACACACCCCTTACGCGTAGCAATTAGGCGCCATGCCTTGACCGTCATTTTGTGAGCACGGCTACATTGAAGTGTATTGAAAACACACCCCTTTCCCGTAGCAATTTGGTGCCATGCCTTGACCGTCACTTTGTGAGCACGGCTACATTGAAGTGTATAGAAAACACACCCCTTACGCGTAGCAATTAGGCGCCATGCCTTGACCGTCATTTTGTGAGCACGGCGTCATTGAAGTGTATTGAAAACACACCCCTTTCCCGTAGCAATTTGGTGCCATGCCTTGACCGTCACTTTGTGAGCACGGCTACATTGAAGTGTATAGAAAGCACACCCCTTTCCCGTAGCAATTAGGCGCCATGCCTTGACCGTCACTTTGTGAGCACGGCTACATTGAAGTGTATTGAAAACACACCCCTTTCCCGTAGCAATTTGGTGCCATGCCTTGACCGTCACTTTGTAAGCACGGTTACATTTAATTGTATGGAAAACACGGACAGTTCTTCATTGCCATCTCGACCATCTTCACTCACGTTACGATGTAAGCGACCCGGGCAGCCTTAGCCCTAGCATATAGTTGGGCAGGGTCCTAAAGCTTTACATGGATTCCGAGCCATGGAACAGCTCGCATTCGTGACAAAATGCACTCGTCCAACTAAGAAAGAGAAAATAAAGTGGTGAATGAATGGGGCGGGGATCGAACCATAACCTCGGGCATTTTTTTTATGAAAAACCGGTATGGGCGGTTGCCCTGAGGCCGAAAGCTGCTCAGAAAAGGAAAAAACAAATCGCCTCGCGAAACCAGAGTCAGCGAGGTGCCATGTCAGCGGCTTTGCGGACTATGGCTGAGCTATCGAGCGTATTGAAATTACGCTTGAAGACTCCCAGGTTATAGATATGAGGAAAGGCATCCGCCGATGGATAGGTACATATCCTGGCGGCAGAGAAATGATTTATTCTCAAAAGCCAACCACAAGGGGGTGCTCTGATTATCTGCGGCGGGTGCTCCGGATATAGGTAGGATGGGGAGGAATGAGGGATGCAAAGCAAGTCCCGACGCCCCTGATTTGAGTGCCATAAAATAGTGTAAATGAGCGAGTCGAGGGCCATCGCGCCCCTCTGATTAGCCGAAAGTGAAGCGCCAAGCCGAGCTGTCATCACGCGCCGCTAACGAGCCCGTGGACCAACTCGGCGGGACGTGACACGATTCGCTACCGGCTTCCCGCTCGTCACGTCCTCGTCACCGCGGACCGGCAGCATCCAGCCAGCGGCGAGAGGGGGCGGCGACGAATTAAAAATGCGCATAGCAATACAGGGTGTTACCGGAGGTATGGTCCAAACGTTAACCACGTGTTCCTTGGTATATTTGAAGCAAAAACCGGCCAAGTGCGAGTCGGACTCGCACACGAAGGGTTCCGTACCATCATAAAAGATTTAATACAAAATAATCACGTTTTAATCTCCTTTTATTTTAATATGTTTTTAATTTAATTTAATATAAGGAAGGTCCTGGCATGGCACCTAGTTCCCATGTGGTGTGTTGGGCTAATACCATGACATAAGGTGTGGTATTAGCCATCCATGTCCAGTCACATAAAAAAAAAACCTATTTGTTGTTATAGCGGCAAAATAAATACACATCTGTGAAAATTTCAGCTGTCTATCTGTTACGGTTACTGAGATACAGCTCTGTGACAGACGCACGGACAGACGAACAGCGGAAGCTTAGTAATAGGGTTCCGTTGGCACCTTTGGGGTACGGAACCCTAAAAAATGTAGATAAAATTTTTTCGTACGACTGAAAAAAATCGCCCCCCCCCCCCATACATTTTGTTTGTAGATATTTACAAAAATGTATGGGTGACCTTTTTTTTAAGTCGGACAACAAAACGTCTTTTGCCTTTTTTGCTCCAAATAAGTCAAGGAATACATGGTTAGCTTTTGGACCATACCTCCGTTAACACCCTGTATATTGTAAAAAAAAAATATTTAAAAAAAATGCAGAAAGCCAATTCTTGCGTTAATTAGTTTACATATCTTCTGGAGTCCTTGAGCCACCGACGGTTTGTGGGGTCGCTCAGTCTGTGCTACAGGTACTATCGTGGACGTTGCTTGAAATTGCATCCCTTATTCCTTTCCATTCAACCTATATCCGGAGCACCCGCCGCCGAAGGAGAATCAGAGGAGCCGTTTGTGGTTGGTTCAAATTAGGCTTTTGAGAACGAACCGTTTCTTACTCATTTCTCTGCCGCGCCCCTAGGATATGAAACTGTCTGCCAGCGGGTGTCTTTCCTCAAACCTTAGACCAAATAATTTAGAAGTCTTCAAACGTAATTTAAGGTGGCCCATCCCGCTCATCTCCCCATACAAACGGAGAAAGAAGATCACGCCCATATTTCTTGTCAGAGATCCCAAGTTTTGCTTAAAATAGCTTTATTTGATCAAACTAGATGTCTGATGACCGTTGGCATTGTAAAATTGTGTTTGGTTTCTAAGTTATAAGGTCCGAAAGTTCGAATTTTTCACGCGTTTTATACAATAACTTTGGAGGTGGATTACGCAATGATAAAGTAAGAACATCTTAAAAAGATTAGTCATCAGACATAGCTTATTTAATCAAGATTTATACTCAATTTGGTTTTTGTTAGATTTTTGACTACAGCGGTCGTGGTTTACTTTTAGCTATAAGTCGTTTAAAAATTAAAATTTTCTTAAATTTTACCAAATCATACGCTATGCACATTGTCTTTTTTGTGGACATGTTGCATCTTCCTCATCACGGAGCCTGTCTTATTCTTTGAAACAGAGAAGGTCCCAGAGCGCAACAGCAGGGTTTTGTACCGTGCCCGCGAATGAGTTAGGCCCGCCGGGTTGGGCCACCTTAAACAAGCTCGATAGCTCAGCGATAGTCCGCAAAGTGATACGTGATGATGATGACGAAAGAATAAGTCACCAAGCCGTGACCATGCTTTTATAAGCACGGAAACATCGAACTGAACGAAAAACACGAATAATCCCATTCAATTCAATGGTATACAAAGGTTAACCATGTTGCAGTGCACTCCGAGGGTCCATTTGGCAATTCGGGAAAAGCACTAATTCATGCACTTCCACTTAAAAGCAGTAATTACGTAAATTTTAAACTAACGCACTTAACTACAGCACCAATCAAAATTATCTGTCGTAATAAGTCTTAAGGTAGGCCCGTAAGCATCAAAAAATTACGCTCCCCATACAAACGTAGTTTAATACTGATTTGAAAAGAACTGTTCCAATTTACTTGGTATCTAAAATCAGGCAACAAATATATGTGTCTGAAGGTATTTTTAGGGTTCCGTACCCAAAGGGTGAAAACGAAACCCTCCGCTGTCCGTCCGTCCGTCCGTCCGTCCGTCCGTCCGTCCGTCCGTCCGTCCGTCCGTCCGTCCGTCCGTCTGTCACAGGGCTGTATCTAATGACACGTAACAGGTAGGAAGCTGAAATTTTCACAGAATAAGTATTTTTTTTGCCGCTATAACAAATAGGTAACATTATAAAATAATAAAAAATAAAGGGGTCCCCATAAAAAAAAAAGTTTTTTTTTGTTAATCCTGTACGATGGTACGGAACCCTTCGTGTGCGAGTCCGACTCGCACTTGGCCGGTTTTTTTCGTTAAATGTATCCCAGGTCAAACCACAGAGAAAAAAAATGTGTATGAAGATTTTCTTTTTGCTTTCATTCCATTCGGTTTAGTTAAAAAAAACCAAGGCTCCAATAAATCTTAAAAAATATATTAGTGGGCCTTTTGAGCAAAGAAATGTAATTAGCTAATAACATGCACAAAACATTAATTTAATGTGCAAAATCAGGTTTTGTTGACGTAGCAATAGTGAAAATTCGTTAAAAGTGAGCGAATGTTAGATAATACATTGTTACTTATTTATTTTTATCGACATAAAGTGAGCGAATGTTAGAGAATACATTTATGTCGATAAAACTTTAACTAACTTTTTTTGTCCTTGAACTTCCGTGATTTAAATATCTAAAAAATCCGCAAAAATATGTATTCTAAAATTCAGAGCTTTTTCAAATTTTCTTTACATTATCTCCCAACATTTGTAGGTTAACATTGCAAGTTTTCATGCTCTCTTGAGCATCGTATAACCTTAAGCTGTTTAAATTTACCCATAAACTTTCGAAAATAAAAATGAACACACTCTACATATATTGCAGGTAAACGTGTTATTCAATAAAGTACATAACAAAATATTAATGAGTCGGCAAGCTGTAGTCAAGTTAATCATTTAATGGACATTTTACGACAGATATAATTCGTCAGGCCTTTGACCCGATTTAAGTGAACTTGCAAAATGTATTATTAAAGTGGCATCGAACGTTTCTGCGTACGGTTCATTGTTCGTTTAACAAACGAATTGAGATGACTTCTTCCAACGAAAGTGTTGCGTCGACGATGGATTGTGATACTGCCTTCAAAAATAGCGATTGTCAAAGACCTTGCTCTTTTATTGTATCAACGGAATCGAGAGCGAATCATCCGCGAGTGACGCATAGTTCGAGCGATCAGATAAAACTTCGTTTTCTGTAGATACAACACATCGAAACGATAATTTAGATGAAGATTACGATTTTACACATTGCACTTTATGTTTCGAATACACACGAAAAGTTCGAGAGAGGACAAGATCGGTCTCAAATAGGTGTTGATAATGAGTAGGATTCAGCATGCGCCGTTGATTACCTTTGAAACCATACAAAAAAAATTGAAGACATAATTTGACGCCAAAAATCGGCCATGATTTTTTTTTCATAATTTAGATATACCCAGTGTCACAATTAAGATAAATCCAACGACACGTGTCAAGCTAAAATCCATCAAGCCGTTTAGGCTACAGAGCGTGCTAAAGAAATATACATAACCTCCTTGCGCAGTTGGGTAAAAAATGAGTTTTGTCGCCTCACCATCGACTTTGAAAGACGAAGGAATTCGAACACAGACGAAAGTAGTAAAGACTGGACGCAGATTGAAATGGCTATACCTTGATAACAAGTATAATGAATGAATGACGAGGAGCCGCAGACACTCACCATACATCTTGCCTTCGTCGGAGAGGATGATCTTCCGCCTGCCGCAGGGCGGGTATATCGCCAGCGCCTCTTGGAAACTCTGCTCGATGTCGGGGCTCCACACACCCTCCGCATCGGCCGCCGACAGGTCCTGTGGGCATACGCGTCAGCACCTATTACTTCTGTGTCACTTCTGCAGAAGCTTTGGGAAGGACATGAGGCTGACATCAATACAGCACGTTTCCTTTGTGATTTCGTCTCACAGGTCGGCACCTTATGTACCAACAAACACGGTTGTAATCAAACGTTAATACACACATAACCCCCCCTCTTGGCTTCGCCGTAGTCGGGTGGAAAATACTACCAATGATTGCGCTAACAGAATATAGAATAATCATATTTCCAATTAAGTGCTTGCGCTACTTGCACGTACCTAAAAACCACAGTCGAGCGCCAATACTTCGTGAGATAAAACAGCTATGCGAAAAGATGAATCAGAAGCATTTGGAGTTTAATAAGCTTTGCCACTTGAGTGAGGCTCTTGTTGTAACTATCTTCGGTGCGATTTCAAGAAAATATTTTGCTTTTAAATTTATTTGCAATTAATTATACTTTCTTTTTATATACTTTCGAACATAAAAACGGAATCAGACGATTTAATTATCAGATGTTTATTGTTCCGGTGTGTTTATGATTCACACGATTTAGTTTTAATGGCGTATTATATCAATATACTAGTTTCTCTGATTTAAATTTAGTTTGTGAAATAAGAATGAATCTTATAAAAGAAAACTTATATAAATGTTTTGTCGTTCAGTTAAAAAAACCTGTGTTTAGTGTTAAGTCGTGTATTGAAACCAATATATCGTCTAATGTTTGTATTCCCTGAAAGCAGCTCTGTAAAAACTGTTTGCGTACACATTGGGCAAAAAATATTGTCTGGCTCACGTTGACGGCTGATCGAAAACATGAATGAATCACCTTCCGAGAAGCGATCTCGGCACGCTTCCATGATCAAACAGAAACTTGTATCTACGCAAATAGTTATAATGAGTCGAGGAGCCAAACAGGCGCATTTGTGAGTAGGAACTAAAGTTTGCCCACTCAAAACAAACGTCAAGGTGCTAGAGTAGCTGAGAACAAACTAAGTAATTATTTGTCCGGACGTTTACTCTGAAACCTATACAGCGGAAATAAAGACAAATTCGAGACATCATTCTGTCATACTGACGTCAAACACAATGTAAAGGGGACTATTAATGGAGGTGTAGAATGTATGGAGAAATAACTTCCATGCAACGAGCGCGGAAAAAATGACGCCACGCGACTTACAACATTATATTGCCATACACATTTGTAGCGCAGTGATGAAAACGGAGAAAAATCCTGTTTGAAGTCTCCCAAATTAATAGGTAAACTGATAAAGATAAGAATTATTTTTTAATAAACCAGATGGTCGTTAGATCATTCTTCATTTGTAATGATGTATTCAGCGAGAGCCGAAACCAAATAATATTTGCCGAAACAAATGCCAAATTCCTTCGGCGGCACAATTGGCGTGTCGACACTTTTTTAGTTCCATCCGTTCTCCTGTTATTTATTTCTTCACGTCCATGCCGTACTGAATGTCTAATTCGATTCCACGATTTTCGAGAAGATCCAAAAATGGAAACATCCTTCTCAGAAGGCAGTCGGCAGCATGAAATAATTCGCCACCGATCGACGGCCGTTCTATTACCGAAAATCTTTGAAAGGTGTCTACGAAGTAATTCGATTGTGGACTCAAATTATAACAAACTGTATTGAGCACTGGCGGCCGTGGACAGGAAAACGGAGTGTGGGAAGACCACCCGCCAGGTGGGACGACTTCAAGTGCGTCGGCGGAAAGCAGTGGTTCCGCACTGCTGAGGGCCGGGAGGAATGGAGAAAAATGACCAGCAGTGGATGCAAACACGCTGACTGACTGACTGACTGTATTGAGCAGCACAAATCGCCGTCAACATACATATTATTATGTTCTAAAGCCGTTTGAGTTTGGATACCTCAATGATTATTTTGTTTGCAAGACTACAGAATTGAGGACAATAATTGAGAACAAGTTTGCTATTCTTTTCCATTCTAGTTTCAATTGCAAAGGCATTCCCACTAAAGTCATGAAACGCTAACGGTGACAATATCCCAGATTATATCCACTCATTATTGTCCAGGCAGGAGCCGGCGCTGTCACCCCCGCAACCGAAGCTGCTTTATGATCCTCGCACGGGACGCCAAATACGCTGGCTTCATATCGCATGCACGGTGGCGGACGGGAGGAGATGGACAGTCGTAGAATATCCGACTGCACCTGACGCTCACCTTCTCGTCGTCGCTGACGTCGCCGACGTCGAGGTGCTTGGAGTCGGCGCCGTTGGTGTCGGGCGCGCCGGCCGCCGCCGCCGCCGCCACCGCGCTCCACGGGGACGCCATGGTGCCGGCGGCGAGCGCCCCGTGAGCTGCAACAAACACCACACCCTGCGTCACCATAGCGCTCACTCTCTTCTACATGTACTATAATGGATGCTCAGCGGATCTTGCATCCCTCATTCCTACCTATATCCGGAGCGAGAGGGGCCTAGCCCAGTGCAGAGTAGGTGAGCATAAAAAAACACGCTCCTACAAAATAAACTAACTAACAATTTTAGTTTGTATCACATTTTTTTCATTGCTTCAAACAGTAGTTGTGATTAGGTTTATAATGTAGATTAAGATATCTGTTTCCGACTTTCTTTGGTTTCGTTTTAAATTAAATTGTTTTCTTGGTCTGTTATCTGTTAATAAACAATAAACCCACCGTTAAGAATTATGTTTCCGAGAACGAACCGTTTCTCAAACTCATTTCCCAGCCGCACCGCTAGGATATTTTTTTATGTAAGTGGACATGGATGACTTAAGGGCCTGGTACTAGCCAAATCGCAAAGTTAGACGAGGCACCCCAAGTAAACTAAATAAGTCTGACGATTATAAGTGTCATCCTTACAATATATGATTCCTTGTCTAGGAATCGAATGATTTTCGTTAATGTATGTTTCCTTTTTCTATACAAAATACATTGCGGAAGCGGTGTCCATTTCCGAACTTTTTTGACTAAATGTAGAAATCTAAAAGCAAATGGAATTTTTTGTTTATGCATATATGCTGTATTTGCTTATATCTAGAAATCGAATGACTTTCAGATTTCTAATGAGAAAAATCAACTTTTTTTATTTTTATTATTATTTAAATAAATGATGGAATAAAAAAATATTAACAATCCATTATCAGTCTGGAGTTCTATTTGGATTTGCTGAAGCGTTTCACTACATATTATTACATTTGTTAAAAAGTGCATTTGTATGGCGCGGGTAGTTGGCTAGTCCTAGCGCCTTAATACCTAACTGACCGTCAGATATTAGCCTACATCTAGACATTCATTAATTAACTGGATCGATAACTCGAAATATTTTTAATCGCCCCTTCGACCATTTTTTCATCCAATGTGACTGTACCAACCCGGGCACCCGCTCATCTCCCCATACAAAAGGGGAAAGAAGATCACGCCCATATTTCTTGTCAGATCTCCAAAATTTTGCTCAAAATAGCTTTATTTGATCGAACTAGATGTCTGATGACCATTGGCATTGTAAAATTGTGTTTGGTTTCTAAGTTATAAGGTCCGAAAGTTCGAATTTTTCGCGCGTTTTATACAATAACTTTGGAGGTGGATTACGCAATGATAAAGTAAGAACATCGTATAAAGATTAGTCATCAGACATAGCTTATTTAATCAAGATTTATGATCTATTTGGTTTTTGGTAGATTTTTTACTACAGCGGTCGTGGTTTACTTTTAGCTATAAGTCGTTTTGAAATTAAAATTTTCGTAAATCTTACCAAATCATACACTATGCACATTGTCTTTTTTGTGGACATGTTGCATCTTCCTCATCACGGAGCCTGTCTTATTCTTTGAAACAGAGAAGGTCCCAGAGCGCAACAGCACGGTTTTGTACCGTGCCCGCGAATGAGTTAGGCCCGCCGGGTTGGGCCACCTTAAAAGGGGACTTACAGTTTTACATAGATTCCAAACCATGAAAAGCTCACATTCGCCCTTGCTCTAATCAGAAAGAGAAAAAAAGTGGCGCATGAACGGTGCGGGAAGTGACTGCAAGACTCCCGCATGAGAAGCAAGGCGCCGCGTCCTGAGCTACGAGCTGCTCCAACGGGGCGATCAACGGACGGGGTGTTGGAGGATCGACGTCGTTGAAAGTGTTTACTAAGCGCATCCTCGCCACCGCGACGACGGCAGCGTGTGAGGTTGCGTCGCGTCGCTTGTGCGGCGGCGACGCGTCATGACGTCAATGCGGTGTTGCGTTAGGAAGCGATTGTTTGGATTGTTTGTGTTCGCGGTATCCGCCGACCGACGCGCCGCGCCGCCGACGCGTACGCAAACTTCACATGTATTATCTGCGGCACCATATTGCGTTTTGGTAGCCCAGTGGCGCGACGCCTGCGAAGCGATGAGATTGGTGAAGCACCTCTGAGCGCGGTTGGGTTCTGGATGGGTGACCATTTTCAACCGTTGAGGCTGGCCGCGGCACGTAAAACTGAAGGTCTCATTCCTTACTTACTAGGTGGTAGGGTTAATCCCGCCCTGGCCGGTACCATAGCACTGAATGAACGATGTTCGAAGTGGCAATGGAAACGGTCCATGTTTTCCATCCAGTGCAATGCAGCCGAGTAATATAAGGAAGGTCCTGGCATGGCACCTAGTTCCAATAGGATGCGTTGGGTTAATATCAATACTTTCGTGGTATTACCTACACATTAAAAAGAACTATGTAAAGACCACACTCTAAAAATGATTAAAAAAGTATATCGCAAGGACGAACAACTCGACAATTGCAAACTTGCAATGACTGGAAAGACAAATGTGATGTTTTAGCATGCTCTGTAGGTAGCATTCGAAAACTTAAGTAGCACTGTTGGTGCAGATATACAAATTTGATTGATTAAATAAATCATTAACAATTATCAAATATCCTTGATGCATTTAAAATTAATATTAGTAAGTACTAATACTGTGTTTCCTGTATTCATTCTGTTTTAGTATCTTGTATATTGCTTGTAGTTGCATTAGCTTAACGAAATATGTTAATATTTTTATCAAGCTTGTACTGTGTTCATCTAAATTTTACATTGTCTCATTTATTAAGGCTGCGTATGAAGCTAGACAAATTCCCGATTTCCCCCCCACCGCTCCGCTAGACGCCGAAGCGGCAGTGGCGCCGTGAATCTTAGGACAAAACTGAAATGAGATATTGTTAGAGCGACACCTATACGCCGTCGCGGGAACTTCGTGAAAGTTGTATCGATCCCGCGGCAAGTCGTCAATGAAAATTAATGAACCAATAAAAATTTTGAGTTTGAGTTTGAATGATCATACAACCAATCACAAGGCTCGAGATCACCCGCCATATTATTCACATTGCTGCTAGAAAACAGCCACCATTTCGTGAGATCTCTACTTCATGAAAGGATTTACTATTTTCACATCGATCGTCAGTAGCTCGTTGGTGTAGCGCGTGAGACGTCTTATCTACAGTTATTGTTCGATGGGGGTGTCGGTTCGAATCCTGTAGGTTACAAAACTTTTTTTTCTGTTTTTTTACTTTTTATTGTTAATGGTGTATAGTATATAATTATAGCGTAGGTTATACTTAATTGATTTACACATATAAAAAAATATTACATAATAATAGGTTTTGGTAAACGTTTTTACCTGAGAAACAATTTTAAAAGGTATAAACGTAAAATAAAACAAAACAATAAAAAGTAAAATAACACTTTTAAAAAGGATAAATGTGAGACGATGGAGAAATAATTTCCATACAACGAGCGCGCAAAAAATTACGCCACGCGACTTACAACATTATATCGCCGTTCATAGCGCCCCGTAGCGCAGTGATGAAAACGGAGAAAAATCTAATTTTTTGTCTCCCAAATTGATAGGTAAACTGATAAAAAAAAGAATTATTTTTCAATAAACCTGATGGTCGTTACGTCATTCTTCATTAGTAGTGAGAGCCAAAACAAAGGCCAAATTCCTCCCGCGGCACAAGTGAAGTAAATTTACTTTTTTGTACTAAGCAGGTACCTATGTCGCTTATTCCAAGGAATGTGACAAGTAGTGTCGACACTTTTTTGGGTTCCGTATCCAAAGGGTGAAAACGGAACCCTATTACTAAGCCTCTGCTCTCCGTCCGTCCGTCCGTCCGTCCGTCCGTCCGTCCGTCCGTCCGTCTGTCACAGGGCTCTATCTCATGAACCGTAATAGGTAGGCAGCTGAAATTTTCACAGAGTGTGTATTTATTTTGCCGCTATAAAACAAATAGGTAAATTAAAAGACGCAGCGAGTGCCGCGTCTTTTGTCGTTTGAACATCTTTTGTTCGACGTTGGCGACGTTGTCGTCGTTGTTCGTCGTTGTTGATGTCGAAAACGGAACCCTATGCGCGCTCGTCGATTGTATCTCGTTCACTCGCGTCAGTCGCGCGGTCGCGCCGCGCCGAAGTGTCTTATAATATTTGGACGCTCGTCCGCTCCGCTGTAGCGCCACAGAGTAGCGCTGTGCAACAATCGAATAATGTAGATTTGTATTCGAATGAATCGAATAACGGGAACAATCGAATAATTCGATTGTTTTTATTCGCAATCGCCTATCGCTAGTCTACGACCAGTGTTTCCAATGATATAACGAAAACAAATTTTAACATGACAGACAGGTAGATCAGGTCGGGGCGTTTATATTGAGTGGTCGCTTGACGGGTCTACGATCAGTGTTTCCCATGATATAACGAAAACCAATTTTGACATGACAGACAGGTAGATCAGGTCGGGGCGTTTATTTTGAGTGGTCGCATGATGGGTCTAAGACCAGTGTTTCCCATGATATAACAAAAAACAATTTTGACATGACAAACAGGTAGATTAGGTCGGGGCGTTTATTTTGAGTGGTCGCATGATGGGTCTACGACCAGTGTTTCCCATGATATAACGAAAACAAATTTTGACATGACAGACAGGTAGATCAGATCGGGGCGTTTATATTGAGTGGTCGCTTGATGGGTCTACGATCAGTGTTTCCCATGATATAATTTCCCGGGTTGTGTCGAACGCTCGAACGCGGCGGATGCATTATCGTACGCTCCGCGAGAGATATTTTGTTTTTTATCGTTATGTCGCAGATTGACATGGATGTGTTATTGAGTGTCTTCAAACAATGTGTGCTCCCACTGGAGCTAAAGTTAAATGAACTATGTGAACGTTTCGATTCCATTTCCGAATTAATAACTGGATTGAAAGAGGAAATTAAAGTGCTTCAAACGGGGGCTATTCCGAGTGCTAATTTGAATATCGGTAAGCCGACAAAATCATCAACAAAGCCCAAACCCATCGTTGAAATCCCCCGTACCATTACGACAAAGTCATTGAGTGCGGGTAGGCTGACAAGACAGCGGACTGCGGCGGCAGCAGCGAGACCTGCTACCGGTGACGACAGCGGGAGGAGCGGGGAGGGCCCCGTCTCCCCCGCAGTTCAGAGCTCACGTCACGGCCCCCCACCCCCGCATTCCGCACCTACTATCGCCGACGACGTAGCAGCAGAGGCGGAGCCGGCGGCGGAGGCGACTGGCGGCGATCGAGGTGGTCTAGCGGTGCAACAAGAACGGGATTCGTACGGATGGCAGCAAGTCCAACGCCGTCGACGCACCACTCACCGTCCTCCGATTACTCAGCGTGTTACCGTAAGGGGATCTGGACCCGAAGATGGTGACCTATGTGCGGTTGAGCCAATAAATTATAAGTTCATCCACGCATGGAATTTTACACCATCCACATCAGAGGAAAAAATCAAAGCCTATTTGGATAAGAAAAGGCCTGGAATAAAATTGCGAGTAAATAAAATTACTCTAAAGCACAACGAATATGCTTTAAAATCGGCATACCGGAACAAGAGTCTGATTTTTTCTTATCATCGGACGCGTGGCCTCCCAACGTCGAAGTAAACGAATGGTTTTTTCGACTCAACGATGTCAGAAGCTCCACGCATCACCGAACGATGTCGAACTAACGTGCGTACGCGTAAATTGCACGAATACAGTTTAGACATAATGTACCAAAATACGAGAGGTCTGAAAACGAAACTGAAACAACTCTACGACAGCACTTGTTTATTAGAATCTCAGATGTTTGCTATAACAGAGAGCTGGCTAGACGAATCTGTTAGCGATGCTGAAATATGCTCCCCCGGCTGGAACGTATTGCGTCGCGACCGGCCTACGAGAAGTGGTGGAGTCATACTCGCCGCGCGAGAAGAACTTGCGCTAAGGAGACGTCCCGACCTGGAGTCCGCTATCGGTGAAGATCTGTGGGCTTGCATATCCTTGAAAGGCATCAAGATCTACATCTGCGTTATATACATCCCTCCCAGTACTTCGGAAGATGCATACATTGAGCAGTTAGAACAACTCGAGCGAGCCTGTGTTAGATTATGCAACGAGACAATTATTATATTAGGTGACTTTAATCTTAAAAGTGCAACTATTTCCGTAAACGATTATTTTTTGTATTTTTTATCTTTCTGTAATTTAAGTCAGTACAATGAGGTGATGAATGAGAGAGGGGGAATGCTTGATCTGGTGTTGGCGGATCCGAGCGCGCGGCTGTCGGTGGCGAGAGCAGATGAGCCGCTTGTGCGCATAGATACCTACCACCCGCCACTGATCGTAACTATCGCGTGCGCTCCCTCGCGACACGACGAGCAGCGGCTCGACGTTTCAAACATTGCCACAAGTACCGATTGGAATTTCAGTAAGGGTGACTTCACGCGTTTATATTGTCTCATAGCGAATATTGACTGGAATATTTGTTTGCAGCAAAAAAATGCTAATGATGCCGTAAATATTTTTTATAAGCTTATGTATGATTGTATAGACAAATGCGTCCCAAAAAAAATGCGGTCTCACTCGAGCTCTAGACGTTATCCGGTCTGGTTTACGAGTGAAATAATCCGCGACATTAAGTACAAAGCAAGCATTCACAAACTGTATAAGCAGACTAAGAGTCAGCATTTTTACGAAAATTTTAGTGCTTTGCGAGGTCAAATAAAAGTTAAAATGGCTACGTTACGTACAGAGTACACTAGATCTGCAGAATTAAAGCTTCAAAAAAACTCACAGACATTCTGGGGGTATGTGCGTAGCTTACATTCTAAAGGTGGTTTTGAACCGTGTATATCTCAGCAGGGCGTACCTCACCGAGGTCCGGCTGCCGCTCAAGCCTTTGCAAATTTCTTTCAATCCGTATTCTTACCGAACATTCCAATACTGGACCCGGTTGTCGCGCAGCGGGCAGGGACGGGTGCGGGTGGAGACGCGGGCGGTAGTCGCTATGTCAATATAGCTACTATCACGAGTGCGGATGTCTGTCTCGCTCTCAGACAACTCAAGTCACGTAGTGCGATAGGTCCTGATGGTATTCCTGGCTATGTGTTGAAAGGATGTTCCGATTTTGTAAGTGTTCCTCTCCTCCATATATTCAACCTAGCTCTCGAGTCGGGTGTATATCCACAGCAATGGAAAGTGACACGAGTAACTCCGATACCTAAGGGTAGCGACAAATCAAATGCGGAGAACTATAGACCGGTAGCAGTGCTCTCAGCTGCTGCCAAGATTTTTGAATCGATTTTACACAGTTACATTTATGAGGGCACTGCACCCTACATGTCACAGGAACAGCATGGATTTACACGAAAGCGCTCTGTCGAATCAAACTTGCTAGTCATCAGTCATTATATTTCTGAGAGTCTGGACAAAAATACACAAGTAGATGTGGTGTACTTGGACTTCCGAAAAGCATTCGACAGAGTTGATAACGATATTCTACTCCATAAACTCAGTACGGCAGGTTTCACACCTAAGCTTCTAGTATTATTCGCTGAATACCTACGAGATCGGCGCCAGTATGTAAGGTACGGGTGCTACGAATCTGAACCTTATAATACCCGATCAGGAGTAAGTCAGGGTTCAGTCCTGTCTAGTCTCCTCTTTAATATAATGATTGATGACATTGTAGGGTTGACAAGCTTGGTGTCCTGTCTTCTATATGCTGATGATTTGAAGCTATTCTTACGTATTAAGGATGAAGCTGATTGCGAGGTTATTCAACGTACTCTTGATGTAGTGTATCAGTGGAGCATCACAAACAAACTAGCTTTTAATCCTGAAAAGTGTATAGTAGCATCATACACTCGCTCACTCACACCACTGATGCACGACTACCGCCTGGGTGCTAAAGGAATTCCCAGGGCGACAGAAGTTAAAGACCTCGGTGTTGTTTTTGATGCACACCTCACCTTCAATCCTCACATACGAGCATTAACAAAAGCCTCATTTGGCAAGCTGGGTTTCGTACTGCGAAATGCCAAAGAGTTTAAGGATCCGATCGCACTAAAATTATTGTTTAATACGCTTGTCAGATCTAAGCTAGAAGCGGGGGCAATTGTCTGGTCTCCACATGAGGATCACTATATTCTCATGCTGGAGAAAATTCAAAAAAGGTTCCTGAGATTTTTATATACTCAGATAAACGGGTATTACCCTTATATGTACCCAACAGCATTTTTACTCGGGATTCTGGGCTTCAACTCACTTGAACTTCGGAGATCCCGGGCATTAATGCTGTTTGGTTTCAAAATTCTGATTGGGAAAGTTGATTCGCAAGCTTTACTACAGCTGGTACTAGCACTGAACGTGCCTGATGGTTACGCTCGACGGCGGAACGCACGTTTGTTTGCCGAGATCGTGACGCGCACCCGCTCTCACTACTGGTCGCCCATATGTCTCGTCCTGAGGCTGTTCAATGCGATGCATCTGTCAACACCTGAATGTGATGTGTTTGTAAATCTGAGAAGGACGTTTGAGAGAGTGTGCACGACATTTTTGGAAGGCTATTTGAAAGTTAACTCATCCATAGTTAATTAAATGTCTGTTTTTTTTTCTTCCATATTGAAATTAAGTTTGCTACATTTTACGGATTGGTTTCCTGTTATGTAAAATGTATGTATTTGTCAAATAAATAAATAAATAAATAAATAGTTAAATATAACGAAAACCAATTTTGACATGACAGACAGGTAGATCAGGTCGGGGCGTTTATTTTGAGTGGTCGCATGATGGGTCTAAGACCAGTGTTTCTCATGATATAACAAAAAACAATTTTGACATGACAGACAGGTAGATTAGGTCGGGGCGATTATTTTGAGTGGTCGCATGATCGGTCTACGACCAGTGTTTCCCATGATATAACGAAAACAAATTTTGACATGACAGACAGGTAGATCAGATCGGGGCGTTTATATTGAGTGGTCGCATGATGGGCTTACGATCAGTGTTTCCCATGATATAACGAAAACAAATTTTGACATGACAAACAGGTAGATCTGGTCGGGGCGTTTATTTGGAGTGGTCGCATGATGGGTCTAAGACCAGTGTTTCCCATGATATAACAAAAAAACAATTTTGACATGACAGACAGGTAGATTAGGTCGGGGCGTTTATTTTGAGTGGTCGCATGATGGGTCTACGACCAGTGTTTCCCATGATATAACGAAAACAAATTTTGACATGACAGACAGGTAGATCAGATCGGGGCGTTTATATTGAGTGGTCGCTTGATGGGTCTACGACCAGTGTTTTTCATGATATAACGAAAACAAATTTTGACATGACAGACGGGTAGATCAGGTCGGGACGTTTAATTTGAGTGGTCGCATCATGGGTCTACAACCAGTGTTTCCCATGATATAACGAAAACAAATTTTGACATGACAGACAGGTAGATCAGGTCGGGGCGTTTATTTTGAGTGGTCGCATGATGGGTCTACGACCAGTGTTTCCCAAGATATAACGAAAACTAATTTTGACATGACAGACAGGTAGATCAGGTCGGGGCGTTTATTTTGAGTGGTCGCATGATGGGTCTACTACCAGTATTTCCCATGATATAACGAAAAAACATTTTGACATGACAGGAAGTTAGATCAGGTCGGGGCGTTTATTTTGAGTGGTCGCATGATGGGTCTGCGACCAGTGTTTCCCATGATATAACGAAAACTAATTTAGACATGACAGACAGGTAGATCAGGTCGGGACGTTTACTTTGAGTGGTCGCATGATGGGTCTATGACCAGTGTTTCCCAAGATATAACGAAAACTAATTTTGACATGAAAGGAAGTTCGATCAGGTCGGGGCGTTTATTTTGAGTGGTCGCATGATGGGTCTGCGACCAGTGTTTCCCATGATATAACGAAACTAATTTTGACATGACAGACAGGTAGATCAGGTCGGGGCGTTTATTTTGAGTGGTCGCATGATGGGTCTACTACCAGTATTTCCCATTATATAACGAAAAAAAATTTTGACATGACAGGAAGTTAGATCAGATCGGGGCGTTTATATTGAGTGGTCGCTTGATGGGTCTACGATCAGTGTTTCCCATGATATAACGAAAACCAATTTTGACATGACAGACAGGTAGATCAGGTCGGGGCGTTTATTTTGAGTGGTCGCATGATGGGTCTAAGACCAGTGTTTCCCATGATATAACAAAAAACAATTTTGACATGACAGACAGGTAGATTAGGTCGGGGCGTTTATTTTGAGTGGTCGCATGATGGGTCTACGACCAGTGTTTCCCATGATACAACGAAAACAAATTTTGACATGACAGACAGGTAGATCAGATCGGGGCGTTTATATTGAGTGGTCGCTTGATGGGTTTACGATCAGTGTTTCCCATGATATAACGAAAACAAATTTTGACATGACAAACAGGTAGATCTGGTCGGGGCGTTTATTTGGAGTGGTCGCATGATGGGTCTAAGACCAGTGTTTCCCATTATATAACAAAAAACAATTTTGACATGACAGACAGGTAGATTAGGTCGGGGCGTTTATTTTGAGTGGTCGCATGATGGGTCTACGACCAGTGTTTCCCATGATATAACGAAAACAAATTTTGACATGACAGACAGGTAGATCAGATCGGGGCGTTTATATTGAGTGGTCGCTTGATGGGTCTACGACCAGTGTTTTTCATGATATAACGAAAACAAATTTTGACATGACAGACGGGTAGAGGTCGGGACGTTTAATTTGAGTGGTCGCATCATGGGTCTACAACCAGTGTTTCCCATGATATAACGAAAACAAATTTTGACATGACAGGAAGTTAGATCAGGTCGGGGCGTTTATTTTGAGTGGTCGCATGATGGGTCTGCGACCAGTGTTTCCCATGATATAACGAAAACTAATTTAGACATGACAGACAGGTAGATCAGGTCGGGACGTTTACTTTGAGTGGTCGCATCATGGGTCTACGACCAGTGTTTCCCAAGATATAACGAAAACTAATTTTGACATGACAGGAAGTTCGATCAGGTCGGGGCGTTTATTTTGAGTGGTCGCATGATGGGTCTGCGACCAGTGTTTCCCATGATATAACGAAACTAATTTTGACAAGACAGACAGGTAGATCAGGTCGGGGCGTTTATTTTGAGTGGTCGCATGATGGGTCTACTACCAGTATTTCCCATTATACAACGAAAAAAAATTTTGACATGACAGGAAGTTAGATCAGGTCGGGGCGTTTATTTTGAGTGGTCGCATGATGGGTCTGCGACCAGTGTTTCCCATGATATAACGAAAACTCATTTTGACATGACAGACAGGTAGATCAGGTCAGGGCGTTTATTTTGAGTGGTCGCATGATGGGTCTACGACCAGTGTTTCCCAAGATATAACGAAAACAAATTTAGACATGACAGACAGGTAGATCAGGTCCGGGCGTTTATTTTGAGTGGTCGCATGATGGGTCTACTACCAGTGTTTCCCATTATATGTCGAAAACAAATTTTGACATGACAGGGAAGGTAAATCAGGTCGGATCGTTTATTTTGAGTGGTCGCATGATGGGTCTACGACAAATGTTTCCCCAGATATAGCGAAAACATATTTGGTCATGACATGACATGTACAACACATGAAATTGAACTGAACCGTTCCTCCGAGATTAATATTGGAGTTTCTTTTCGTCATAGAATTTATTTTATTTTATTTTATTATATTTTTAATTTTTATTTTTATTTTATTTTAGCTATTTGTTGTTATAACGGTAAAATAAATACACACTCCGTGAACATTTCAGCTGCCTACCTAAGGCCCTGTGACAGACGGACGGACGGACGGACAGCGGAGGCTTAGTAATAGGGTTTCGTTTTCACCCTTTGGGTACGGTACCCTAAAAACGAACCAACAAAACAAAACATATTATTTATGTCATTTATTCTTTTCACGGAGTTTTCCTTCTGTACATGTTATTAATTATTCTGTGCCGCCGACAAAAACTACAAAAATCCGCCCGCCGAGCTATCTGCCAAGGTCATGTGACTTGTCCTGTTGCGACCCGTCCGCTATGGACGTACTGCAGACGCACGTTCCACGGGGAGGCGGATATTTGCGGCCGCCCCAATACTCGTAGTGCCCGCTAGGCTTGAGAAGGAGAATTTAGCATAATTGTTTAACGACAGTCGTGGCACAATGGTTTTAGTGTCGTATTTTTGCTGCGAAGTTGAGAACGACACATATCGAAGTTCGGTTCCTGGAAACATCACTTTTTTTATATTATAACAAATATTTTATTTATTTATGATATTTTTATTTATTTATATCTTGCTAACCGAACGTTACTAACCAGTGTCAATTATTTCGGCTTAAGACCTCAATAACATTTGATTGAAAATTATACAGCGCCATCTATGAAGTTCAGCTGATGCTCGTAGGAATTTGGTTCGGAACTTTGTTACTGTCGCGATCCCGAAAGCGATCTCCGCGTGCGGAGAGTCGTGCGGAGAGGCGTGCGCCCGCTTCGAAACATCGCAGCGGACTGAGGCTACCGAAATGGCGATAGATAGTCGCCAAGAGAACGAAAGGGAAAGGGATACTTTACGGTGCTCAGAAATTTTGTCGTAAGTCCAAAATTCATTTTTTTGATGCTTTGAATGAAAAATTGTGTCCAAATGCAACGATAATCATTCAAAAATTTGAAAATCATGATGCAAATATAATGTGAGATTACTAGCACTGTAATTAATACCAATTCTGAGAAATAAAGCATAATGTGAAAAAATCGACCTATTTTCGCGATTTTTTTCTATCGGGCCAATGTTATGCTATTGGAACAATAATCATTCAGATTAAGCGGATATAAGTGAAGTTTCATATAACGCAATTTTAGCATGATTAGTTCAATATTCTCTGAGAAATTAAGACAAAGCTAAGTGCGATTTAGCGTCATATGGAGCCTTAATTTTACACTACATTGTTCAGTTTCCTTGCTTCACTATTTTAAACATATTGTTGAATCGTAGACATAAACTTTCTTAGCTGACTACCTATAACTGTACACGCTGTGCCCACTACCTGTAGGATGATTCGTTCGTTTTTTATACTGTAAATGTGTTTATGATTGTGTAATACGGATTTATCCTGTATGTGAGCCATATTAATAAATAAATAAATAAATAAACAAGAAAGATTACTCTACCTTATTAAATAAATAAATAACCTGAAACGTTGTCCTTATGAAGAATGTAGAGAAGAGGAGCGAGCTTTATTTTCGCAGAATTACAGCGACTTTATTGGAGGCGGAGACGCGGACCCGGCAGGCATTCGGGATATTTCTCATACTTACCGGGGATTTGCAGGTTCGAAATATTTATTATATAAAAGTATCAAACGAAGAATTTCGCTATAAAGATCTCGCGAACTCCGAACGAGGCGGAGAGGCACGGCGGAAGTATGCGCGGGCTTCGGCCTCCTTCCACCCCCGGGCCCACCCCCGGCCTACCTTCCGCCCCCCCCCCTCCGCCCCGCAGGCACGACCGGGCTCTGTACCGGCACGCGGTCACTCAAATGTAGTCTATGCCAAGCGCAACACATGGCCTACGCCAGGCTCCCGACGACGCCCATGGGCTTTCGAATTGTCTCTGGGGCTGCAAAAACCCAAGGCGGTACTTTGGGGAAAAAACCGCGGCAGAGAGCAACGAGAAATTACTCTGTGGCAGAGAGTAGATTAAAAGTTTACCGACCATGCATATAGTCCCACATAGCTTATTTTGCGTCCGGCTGAGGGAACCACTGTCTTTTGACCCATCATTGGCGACGGGTCGCCTTCATAAAGTCCAAAAAGCATAAGGTCCAAAACCCAGAACATCCAAAAGTATGTATTTTTGCGTATGCGTAATGCAAATATTATAATCTAACCTAACCTAACCTAATTGAAAAAAATCCGTATTCATTAGTGTTTTGGACGGTATGGGTTTTGGACTTTGTGCTTTTTGGACTTTATGATGCGTCACCTTGGCGACCACATCATTAAAAAAAATGGGGGTTGTAGAAGTCGGGTTACTTACTACCGCTAGTTTTGTTTTCTTGAATTCTAGAAAGAAGAAGAAAGTAAACCCCAACGTCAATCCCGGTGGTTATAACTCTGTCAAACGATATTTTTTCCATCCAATTTAGATTAGGCTTTATACAGTATTTTTTTTGGTTTCGTTATTACCTAACAAGGAGTTTTCGAGTATAACTCGCGATGCCATCGAACCACTACAACTACCCTTCCGGGAAAACGGCGTCAAGATATGTACGTTTGGCTAACCTAAACAAGAAAATACCTCAGCCTATAATGAATAAGCAGTGGGTAGCTTTCATTTTTATAATGGCAAGACATCCCCGTAGCCACGAAGATGAATGTTCAAGATGGCGACCGTTTAGTTCCGATTTTCGCCACGCGCAAAGACAGCTATGTGGCACTCTATGAGGATCTAGAAATGGTAAAACATAACCTAACCTAAAATTGTTAAAAAAAAATTAACAAAAAAATAACCGACTTCAAAGAAAAACCGGCCAAGTACGAGTCGGACTCGCACACGAAGGGTTCCGTACCATCGTACAAGATTTAACACAAAAAAATCACGTTTTCTGTATGGGACCCCCCTTTAATTATTATTATTTTTTAATTTTACCTATTTGTTGTTATAGCGGCAAAATAAAGACACACTCTGTGAAAATTTCAGCTGCCTACCTATTACGGTTCATGAGATACAGCCCTGTGACAGACGGACGGACGGACGGATGGACGGACCTACGGACGGACGGACGGACGGACGGACGGACGGACGGACGGACGGACGGACAGCGGAGGCTTAGTAATAGGGTTCCGTTTTTACCCTTTGGGTACGGAACCCTAAAAAGTACCAAAAAGTTAAAAATAATTTCCATTTTTGTAGTTAAGATTTTTGTTATTTTTTGAGTCGGCGTCAGCCGGGCACGCGCTGCGCCAATTAAAATGGGACCACTTGGGAAGCACTAGCTTTCATTTAAAAAAAATAATCATCAAAATCGGTTCACCCAGGCAAAAGTTATGAGGTAACGAACATTAAAAAAAAACATACAGACGAATTGATAACCTCCTCCTTTTTTGAAGTCGGTTAATAAAAACATTCTGTCAAATTATATCGGCCTGTTTTGATTTGTGGAACATTCCGTGCACATCCGGAATGGCGAGCCATTGTAAATCGTAGACACGAGAGCACGAGAAGTAGGTAATGAACGTGTAGGCCGACCCTCGCAGCTCGCAGCCGACGCGACGGCGGGACGGGACGGCGCCCGGCGACGTACGCGAAATAATTAAAATGATCACCATTATGCTTATCCCACAATTTGTCCGCCCCCGAGCCGATCCATTGTCCCTCGCGAGAAGTGTGCTGATAAATAGGGTCATATAACGGGGTGGGGCCGCGCAGCCGCCCCGTCAGCATGTGGCGACCGACGCCGGGCCGCCATCGCAGGGGGACACGGATTTTTTTTTATATTCAATTGATTCAGTTTGCTGCGCAGAGATCCGTGGCATTCAAGTAAAAGAAAGCACCGACAGGTTATCTGGACACGAAAGTCTCCTACCATTGCAGAATTTTCATGCTTTTAGGGTACATACCCAAGGGTGCTAACGGAACCCTATTACTAAGTCTCCGCTGTGCGTCCGTCCGTCTGACAGCAGGGATCTATCTCATTTCGTCTAATATCTCAGTTACAGTTAATTACTTAATTCCTTGATAAATAAAATACAAATGTATAATGGGTTTTAAGCCGTAAGTATTGTATCGTATTGTTGTATTATTTATTCATCACTGCACTCGGATTTGTCATATTTTAACATTGGCCTGTTCAGCAAAGCAAAACACAGCGAAACTGGCAAGAAACTCCGCTGTTTTTTTTAACGTGTACTTGGTCTTAATTTAGAAAAGTGACATTTTTTTAACAAACACTTAAGTGTGTGATAAGTCAGGTTTTACGTAGTAACCGTTATTACACAATGCCTACGAAATTATATTGAATTTTAAATCGCATAACCTCCTACTGCTTTTTCAGCAGCTGAGGGGCCCACCCCTGGCTTCTTGGTTTCTTTTACTAACATAAACCTTCACCTAAATAAATGCAGGATGTACCATCGCCGACAGCTAAAGCAAACTCAAACCCCATTAAGTTCTCCCGTCAGCACAATGACGCCTAGTTTGCGGCGAGCGCAGGTGGGACGGTGCGGGGGCGACGGAGTCACCCACCCCTAAGGCCGCCCCCCCCCGCCCCCACCCCCGAGGTTCGTATCGAGCTTTATTAATAGCCTCCCGCCCCCTCCGCCCCCGGAATGCGTTGTTTAATATCACCGGCGCGATCAGCGTGTTGTCATAATTTGGATATTCCATGCGGGCGCACATTCCGCGCAACGCGGCGGCGACGTCCTCGAGGTGTGGCCACGGAATTGGGAAAATACTAGGAATTTCTATCCTGTCGCTTCTATCGGCCTGGCAGTGCTTGTATACAACATTTCGGTTGATATCATTCGACTGCACAATACTAAAAAAATATTAGAGTTCCCCGTAATCTGAGTGGACAAAAAACATGTGCATCTTTTGGGGTTACCATGGTAAACTAACATGCCGGATGAACAGTGAATTGAGTAATTAAATCGGACGTTTCGTGTCCATGCTTACTGTAAAACAACGTGCTAATCGGCCAAGTGAACTGTATACCAGTCGACTAGATAAGTCACTAAATTTCAGATTTAATCACTCACTTGACTGTTGACCCGGCGGCGTGTTAGTTTACCATGGTAAACCCACAGACCGGTCAATGTTCAATCATTTTTAGAACGTGTTTGCGCACAAAAGAATTGCGGTATCAATGCGACATATTCGCTGGATCGTTGAATTCCAAAAAAATATTACACGTTTAAGTAACAGTTTACAAATTTATAAAAAAAATATATTCTGTTTGTAATTTACATTTACCGAAACCTAACTTCATAAATATAGTTGAATTATTATGTCAGTCAGTCAGTCAGTCAGCGTGTTTGCGTCCACTGCTGGACATACGCCTCTCCAATTTTCCTCCAGTCCTCCCGGCCTTCAGCGGTACGGAACCACTGCTTTCCGCCGACGAACTTGATGTCGTCGTCCCACCTGGCGGGTGGTCTTCCCACAATCCGTTTTCCTGTCCGCGGCCGCCAGTGTAGGACACGGTTACTCCAATGGTCGTCGTCTCTTCGGCTGACATGACCAGCCCAGTGCCAATTGAGCTTAGCCACCCGGTGTCCAATATCGACTACTTTGGTACGTCAGCGAATTGCCTCGTTGCGCACCATATCCCGTAGCGATATTCCCAGCATGGCTCGCTCCATTGCACGCTGGGCAACTTTCAACTTAGACAACGGCGACCATCAGAGTCCACGTTTCACATCCGTACGTCATAATTATAAATGTATAATAAACATTATAAATATATAATTAATAACAGATTTATAATGTATGCGACAAAAAATTTGTTGTGTTGTTCTTATGCGTACGAGTATTGTGCACCTACTACGAGAGTGCACTTTTTGAGAACATATTTCAATTTCAAATGTATGGAAAATGTACTGCTTCGACAGTCTTAAAATGCGAATCGTAAACTACTAGTTATATATTAATGCGGTTTTTACCATTTAATCTAACTCGTCGCAAAAACCATAAGTTTAAAAAAAAGGATCGACGGTCGAATACACACGTATAACTTGTCCCGACGTGCGTCCGATACGCCAATATTTACTAATGAACGCGCGGCCGACGCAACTCAAATTGTACGTATGCAGTTTGAATATTAGACTTAATAGAGGTGAAGATAAGTCATTTCTAACATATTCCTAACTCAGTCCTCTGCGAGGCTGCCCTGCTGCGTGGCTCGCCGACTCGAATTCGGCACCGCATCTGTTTGATACAGCATCCATAGTACTTTTAAGTTTAGGGTAGCAGGAAATTAAAACACACGTTAAAATTTTAATATTTTCGACGCGAAGCGGAATCGCTTTGAATTATAATAACAATTTTCTTATAATTAAAAAAACCATATCGTACATATCATTTCATTCATGCAGTACTTTTTTTTTTTTTGTTCTTTTCATTGCAATCTGTCGCTATGGCAGGACATTCAGCAATTGGTTTGATCCTTTTTCTTTATGTCTTTTGTGGGATGTGTCTATGCAGCACTAAGTACACATTCAATTATCCTAACTGATTGAGATGGATATGTTGGGTTTTAGCATATTATTATAACGATCGGATCGCCTCTGTTTCCCAAATGACAGGTCCTGGGGTGATCTAATAACCAGGAACGCGGGCAAGGCCGCACAGCCGCCAGATTATTAGAAGAGGAATCGAAACTACCAGTACAGTTATCTCAACAATTTAAATCACTCCAAAATGTCGTCATTTATTAAAAAAAGGCCCAACTTGGGCATATTAATCGTCTATCTACATTATATTAATTTTTCGCAGCTTCCGTGAAAGTTCGTACGACCATGGGCGTCGTTGGGAACCTCTTATGTAAGGTCCTGGCGTACGCCTTATTTCGCAGTCAACTTAAAAGATAAGCAACTGCAACGGCTTTTCAAACGAAGCTAAAAAAGGCTACCAATTCATTAATATTCGGCTACACATCAGTTCAATGAACAGGTAAGTTTTCAAAGTAAATGTTGTGCTAACGTATATTACGTCATTAGTCAAAATAAATAAAAATGTAGTAAGTAAAATGCACTTTTTCGTGCTTGGCAAAAACGTCGATTTTTCAACGAATACGTTGTGTGTAAAAACGCCGGACACAAGGACACCTAAACAAAGAAAAAAAGCATTCAAAATACCTACTTTATGAATATGCTGCAAGGCTAGATTTCAGTCAGATTTGCCATGCCATGAATTGCATTACTTAAAAATAAAAAACCGGCCAAGTGCAAGTCGGGCTCGTACACGAAGGGTTCCGTACCATCGAACAAGATTTAACATAAAAAAATAACGTTTTTTGTATGGGGATCCCCTTTAATTCTTATTATTTTTAAATGTTTCCTATTTGTTGTTATAGCGGCAAAATAAATACACACTCTGTAAAAAATTCAGCTACCTATCTATTATGGTTTATGAGATACAGCCCTGTGACAGACGGGCGGACTGACGGACGGACAGCGGAGGCTTAGTAATAGGGTTCCGTTGGCACCCTTTGGGTACGGAACCCTAATATTACGTTTCGGTTTTTTAATACATTTGAAAAATACGTACTTTAGCTACGTACTCAAGTAATCTTAAGGTGGCCCAACCCGGCGGCCTCAACTCATTTGCGGGCACGGTACAAAACCGTGCTGTTGCGCTCTGGGACCTTCTCTGTTTCTAAGAATAAGACAGGCTCCGTTATGAGGAAGATGCAACCTGTCCACAAAAAAGACAAGGTGCATAGTGTATGATTTGGTAAGATTTACGAAAATTTTAATTTCAAAACGACTTATAGCTAAAAGTAAACCACGACCGCTGTAGTCAAAAATCTAACAAAAACCAAATAGATTATAAATCTTGATTAAACAAGCTATGTCTGATGACTAATCTTTTTAAGATGTTCTTACTTTATCATTGCGTAATCCACCTCCAAAGTAATTGTATAAAACGCGCGAAAAATCCGAACTTTCGGACGTTATAACTTGTAAACCAAACACAATTTTACAATGCCAATGGTCATCAGACATCTAGTTCAATCAAATAAAGCTATATTGAGCAAAATTTTGGATCTCTGACAAGAAATATAGGCGTGATCTTCTTTCCCCTTTTGTATGGGGAAATAAGCGGGTTGGGCCACCTTAAGTTAACTTACGCTCACCGCCCATTTTTCTGTGAGGCGATTTCGCGCTGCATAACGGGGCCTTAATTATTTGCGACTGTACCTAGAAGCGGCACGACAAAGGGTTCTGGTGGGGGCGGCGGGAGGGGGAGGGGGGTGAATGTCGAGGGTTGGGCAGTCGGCGCAGAGCGGAAACCGATCGGCTCGTTATTAATATTCTCTTTAGTTAATTAATTTTCGCTTGACCGCGAAATGTTTGGCTGAGGAAAATTGCACGCTCGCATAAATTCGGGGGTCCTTGTGTTATGGTGGAATTAATTAAATAAAACTTCATAGTTAACGGTATGCTCTGTCAATTTCATTAGCACACGATGGGTAGGGTGGCACCGTCTATATTAAAAGTTGTTTATGATCACATTCATTGTTTAGGGGCCGAGCGCACGAAAGAACTCAAAATAAAAATCAACGTCAGCGTATGATCAAGCAAGTAAATTTTTATGGACAGTATAGAAAGGGGCTTAGTCAACTCCATGCGGTTCACTACGACCTGGGGTCCTTCAAACGTGGTGAGAAGCACCTGGCCGGGCGGCATGGTTTTCGCAACCCCCCTAAAAGTTCAAAAACCCATGGGCGTGGTCGGGCACCAGGACCTAGGCATACGCCTTATGCCGAGCTAAAATTTTTTTTTTTACAAAAGGTCATTCTCCAACCGCATCCCAAATGCAGCAAGTATTGTATGACTGAAGATAAATCATTTTAATTTCTTTCAAAAATTTAAAAGACCATGGATATTTTGTTGTTTATTAAAGAAAAATCTATTACTATTATATTTTTTTAACAATTCTGGTAATCTAATAAATTCAGTTTGAATTTATCTAAACTCATGCATCTATAATCGTGATCGAAAATATAAAAAAGCCAGCCAGGGCCACCGAGGTATTTATTATATTTAACTTAACCACGCGATAAAACAATTTACGATACCATCGGTTATGTTACAAAACTACTTAGATAACTTTCAAAATAATCCCACTCGTGAGTCAACCCCCACAAACTGATGGTTTCCGAACAAAGAGTAATACGCAGTGGCCGGCCGACAACTCTGTGCGTGTCGATCCGGAGGTTTACAACCAGACGCAACACAAAGAGAGTCGTAATGTCATTACTCCATTGTGCGGGCACGTGGCGCGTAGTACGCTCGCCACCACCACGCAACAACACGTCGCGAGACGCCACGAGACGGCTGCGATCAATTTCACTCGCTAGAGGGAAGGGCACGGAAGGGAAGTTTCCATTTCAGAACGAAAAGATTTGAACGAAGTCAATGAGGCGGCAGATCGTTTATCCGTTACTCTGCAAAGTCCGATGTCATCAACGAAAGGATGTTTTCCAAATTTATTAATAAAACGTGACAAAAATGGCCCGAAATGTATGAAAATAATTTCGCATTGAAATTTGAATAGTTTATTTATTGTCACAATTGCATAAGTTACCATGCTTGTGTTATGGATACAAGGCAGAGCCTATTTACTCATTCATCTTATTATCTACTAAAACTTTATGTCTAGCATCAGGGTCTAGCTCTGCAATAGAAACTCGGAACTCTTGATACAATAAGTCTGTAATTAACATAACCATAACGATCAATGATTAGCACACTGGTTTTTGCCTCAATGTTTGACACACAAATTTGAGACTTTAACCCAAACGCGATATAAGACTTTCAATAAAGGCCATCACCGTGATATAATTCAAGAAAGTTCTCTTTCATGATGACGGAAAGAGGAATTAACGATTGCTACACATGATCAAAATCTTACAACTATGATCTATGCACACCTCTAGCTTTCTAAAGGTTTCTTGTCCCACTCTAGTCACCTAATGTTTCAAGATATCCATGGTCGAGTTCCACATGCAGCTCAAGATTAATGAGGAATTTAGCCACTAAGACATGGTAAAGTATCCGCACAAAAATGTCGTCTTATTTACAAAATACCGTACTTCTGATGGAGCTCACAATATATTATCCTTCAGGTGCAATTTTACTGGCAAAGCTCAAGTGTTTCCCAGCAGCTCATCATGACGAAGCGGGAGGTGCCGGCGGGACACGTCATGTCGACTACGTCCATAATGCGATACGATGTCGACCGCGTCTACGGGGTGACGAAGGTAACTTTGAATAGGTTGGGTTATCCTACTTTGCGATGCGTTCAATTTGGCGGCACAGTCACGAGAGAAGCACTCATAGAGTCAATCGAAAGCGCAAATGCGAGAAAAAGTCAAGGCTCAAATAGGACTAAGCTGCAGCTATTAATGTAAGTACGATTTTATCGAGGAATATTCACAGTGTAAAAATTATTCTGCGACATCTTTGGTAATTACATTTGGGAAAGAGAAAACACAAAGCAGTTCGAATGATAACGTTCCTAAATGTTTCGAATCGAAACCTCCGAAACAAATCGTAAATTAACTGGTACCTGTTGCATATGGATCGGTACTAATATTCTTAAAATAGACCAAACATTTCGATATCGTCGTTTCGGAAAGCAACGACGACGACAGGTCTCGATTAACCAATAAGTATAACTTGTCAACCCCTTTTAAAGGTGCGATAAATTTGATAAATTTGATAAATCTGAAGAAGACATTCAACATGCCCGAACTCACGATCGGATACTGAACAGAGCCATACGGAGCTGGTCGACTAGAGACTAGGGACGGAGAGCGGGAAGTTTCGATGAGTCATGCGGACTGCTGCAAACTCCGAACACTCGGCTGCACAACGTCATAAGTGCATTGAACAAACCGAAGCAACTCGACCCCAACGAGCGACAGTAACGGTAATTTATTGCCATCTAAACATAGGCGCTGCTGACCGAATGCGCTGACGGAATCAACCGTAGAGAGGACGCATTTAAGACTCAGATTGCAAGAATCTAATATCTCCCAACAAACCAGTTGCCCATCTTCGCTGGCAAGTCGGGTTAGTGAAGCAAAAGGAACAACTTACCTGACGCTGCACGGTCTAGAAAAGGACAGAAGTAATGACGAAATACAGGAAGATTGTAACGACACAAATAATAAAGAAATCCCCGAATCCAAATCCATAAAAAAATACAAATTTTTGCACATTGAAAAATGTAGTAAAATAGCTGGCTCTCATTCGTATGTATAATACGCAGACATGATAACTTTATTTCATGCAAAGATTATTAATCAAAATGATGCTGCAATAAAAGTACCTAGTATTAGGTCAAGGATTACTGAGCCTTATCCATAAAAAAATAATTCTGCAAATTAAAAACCTCATTCAATGTTGGAAATGTCTTCAAATAACTTTGGAAAAAAAACAATATAAAGCACAAGCCATGATGGCTGCATTATTTCATAAAATGTAAGTATGACGATACTAAAGTTGCTCAAGCTGGGACGTGAAGATAGGTCTTGTGATTATCACGCACAAAACTACTCTAATTGCTTGCCTCATCATTCCCAAAGTTGTCTATTTGTTAATCCCGAGTTTGTCAGCTTGTTCAACATGGCTGTTGTAGAAACACATTTCTATTTATTCGTTTGTTTTCTTTGTACATCACAAAGGAAAAACAATTATATTTAACGCGGTAACAGATTCTGATAATATATTGTTTATAATAGTTAAGTAAAATATTAATGGAATTAAAATAATTAAATTAACAAATTGCAATAGCTCTGGGTTATACTCTTATTAGCATTGGAGGCCTAGTGATTTCATTGTCAGAACCGCAAGCAATCTTGAATCTTTCTTTAAAAGTGTATCGTTTGCCGTATAGCAGTGACAGTGCGACAGTTCGCAGAAGCCGGAGAGACGTACGCTGTGTTCACGGTCAACTCGTCCGATTTATTAAAAAACACGTTATTTTAAATAGAAAAATCAAGTGGCTTTAAGATGTTTTAAATAAAAATAAGACAGCAATTAGTCAATATTGCCTCGCTTCCAGGAAGTCGAACACAACTATAGAATGATAACAGGATACCAAAAAGGACAATAAGGCATAAGCCCCACAGTAGACTGGATTGAAAGTGATTCTTTGAAGACGTAACAATTGAACTACGTAAACCAATAAGGCTCATTTCCCGCAGGTGATAATGGTTGACCATCAACTAGTACACCATTAACGAGGTTTTCTCTGCTTTATGATGACACTTCCCGCACACATAACTGCAACAGTTGCCGCGCACGATGCAACGTGTGGCGTTCCACAAGGCGCCCACTTCCTGCGGCCTTCACGATGGTAATCAAATAATAAAGCGGTTGCGCGAGTTATTGACGCAATATCTCTGAAATATAATATCGGCGTCTTCGACAAAGAGAAATACTTATAAAATTAAGGCAATAAATCGCCGGAGCGGGCCGGCTGCTGGCTCGGAGCCCAGCGTTCACCGCAGATAATAACGTACGGATATGTTAATAATTTCGCGTTGCTCTCTAGCCTTAAGGTGGCCCAACCCGCTCATCTCCCCATACAAAAGGGGAAAGAAGATCACGCCCATATTTCTTGTCAGAGATCCAAAATTTTGCTCAAAATTGCTTTATTTGATCGAACTAGATGTCTGATGACCATTGGCATTGTAAAATTGTGTTTGGTTTCTAAGTTATAAGGTCCGAAAGTTCGAATTTTTCGCGCGTTTTATACAATAACTTTGGAGGTGGATTACGCAATGATAAAGTAAGAACATCGTAAAAAGATTAGTCATCAGACATAGCTTATTTAATCAAGATTTATGATCTATTTGGTTTTTGTTAGATTTTTTACTACAGCGGTCGTGGTTTACTTTTAGCTATAAGTCGTTTTGAAATTAAAATTTTCGTAAATCTTACCAAATCATACACTATGCACATTGTCTTTTTTGTGGACATGTTGCATCTTCCTCATCACGGAGCCTGTCTTATTTTTTGAAACAGAGAAGGTCCCAGAGCGCAACATCACGGTTTTGTACCGTGCCCGCGAATGAGTTAGGCCCGCCGGGTTGGGCCACCTTAAGGAATATTAATTACGCGATAAAAGCGTTTCGCGAGCCTAAGCTACCTGAAGCAACACTGATACATTACAGATATAAGAATCGGTCGTAATATTTTTTTTAAGTAATATATGCGAGAGAAAATAGACAAGTAAT
Source organism: Incurvaria masculella (assembly GCA_946894095.1). Lineage (NCBI taxonomy): Eukaryota > Metazoa > Arthropoda > Insecta > Lepidoptera > Incurvariidae > Incurvaria > Incurvaria masculella. The sequence goes on along the minus strand of OX335650.1, from coordinate 703,394 downwards.
CGAACACTGAGCGAGCACCGGAAGACGCGGTAATTACAGTTGATGGGGCAAACGGTTTTTAAAGGATAACAATAAGTACAGAGAAAAAGACGAGATAAAGAAAAAACTCTGCGAGAAGAATGGAAAAGTTAATGTTGAAAATGAGGCGGTGGATCCAAGCGGAGCGAACCGGAGGAGAGATGCGTCTTTCACGTTGGAAACGGATGTGGGCAGACTTTAGTATGATCGCGATCGCGCACATTACTTGTTGACGAAGCGACCCATTGTTTTATTGCGCGAGTTATAGTTGCGATTTTAGTTCAACTAAATAGTTGAGTTCATGATCTAGCACTATTGTTCAGAATTATTTTATTTCATGAAAAGGTGAAACTGCATCCTTATAGAGACACATTACATTGGGGTGATTATTACATTTCCGTAGATTACATATTAAAGGTGGCATGTAACCACAATGCTCTGCAGGGATACATATCAAAAATACAATCAACAATGAAATCAAAGCCAAAATTAATTGAAGTTCAAGATTTTTTTTGAGATTTAACAATAAAATAATGCTCGTAACTTTCCATGCGATGGATATAACTTGCAAAACTTATAAAAAAACGAAATTACATATGATTGAATCCACTAACCCTTTGTTTCCAATATATATACATTTATATGTGTATGTTTTAAATAGTGTTTTAAAACTGTTGTTGTTTTCAGGTACAGAGGACTCCACAACCATACAACCATACAGTAAATACAGGACGTACAACCCACAATCTTGGATGTGGGTGCAGATGCGTCAACGGCTATCCTAGCAGCATGAAATGAACACTCACGATGCATCGCGCTGGCGATGGTGGTGGAGGGGTCGGCATCGCAGACGAGCGTGATGACGCAACAGCCCGACACGATAGTGTGAGCAACGGCGGCGGTGAGTCCGACACACAACGCCGGCTAAGTAGGCTGCTCAATACGGTGGAGATAATATTGTCGCATCTCCCGGCCTAATCGATTCTCGACGCAATAATTATGTTGTAATTATAAGCGGTGGCACGATCTCTGGCAGCGCGAGACGCATGATTAATTACGCCTGGAGAAATTTGGCGTTGGTTACTTTGAGTTAACTTGAAGAGGTAACGCTAAGAGGAAACTCTTGGGCCTTCAATTTGGCGATGTTTTGTTGAAAGTTGGTGACGGAAAATGGTGAGCCTGCATAACAGAGTAAAAGCATTTGCCTGTTTTAGTAACGAAAACATAATCAGTGAAAACAAAGAAAAGAAACACATGAAGGTGAATAATATATCAGAACGATGGACAAAGAACACCTTAGAATAATGTGCTTTTTCTCCCATTAACTGTAACCTTTTCCAGTACTGTTTGTGGTATGGACCACCTGTTCACGGACAAATTTGTTGTATTCTCATCCATGTTGGTTAATTTAGATGACCATGTTTTTATAATATGTAATGTCGTTCGGTACTAACTTTAGGCAGAGGCCAAGCCCAGCACTCGTCTATCTAATTATTCGCAGTGGCTATCGGGCGTCCATCTCGAGTGTCGCCGGCGACTAGGCAGCTGCGATCGCCGCAACGACAATAATTACTTGGTCGTCGTCGCCAATTCGCACTCGGCCGAGGTTCATTGACCAGCGTCCGACGCACTCGTTGCATCTCGCACCTCTCGCCGCGCCAGACCGCGCGTCTGCTCGCTCGCTGCACGGTTCTGCACTTCCTGTCCCCCACCGCGCCGCTCGTCTAGCATTCGATTTGTCTGTTGCATCGCTGGAACTGATTGGATTTTGTTTTTTAGGTGCCTCTATTGCTTCAGAAGGTTTTAGTACGCACAGGCAATATTGTAATTAATAAATTGTCACGAGCCTGAACGAGTTTGTTTTGTCCTAGGCTGCAATAATGGGTCGGGCCTTGAAAAATAGTAATAGTAAAACGTGCGCTCATTGTAAACCGAATTCCACTCAAATTTCAAACGATTTCAAAATCGTCAAAGCGTTTTTTGTGATTTTACATGTTGGGGGAGATGGACCTGTTCAGTAGCCAGATTTACAGCTTCGATTTAGATTGGCTATCCAATATCGAGAACTCTGTGCTTCTTTGGTCTTTCCAAGACGCTGCTGTGGTCGTGAAGCGTCTGATTGAAGAGTGCATTCGACACTAAGAAAAAAGAGTGTAACAAAACTAAAGCGTTGTCTAGATTATTGAGACTCACCATCAGCTACCATTTGGGTTTCATAGCAAGCAAGGTCGAAGCAAGCAGACAGTATCAAAGAAAAAAATGTGTAAGCAAAGCCAACATTCCGCGATGGCACGGATCCGTCGTGATGTTTAGAAAACAAAACCGAAATCAGACGCCAGAAAAACACAAACAATAACGAGGTAATGGTTGTACTTGGTGTTGGCAAAAAGTAACATTGTCTTGTACGAGTTAAGGACAGTGAAATCAAAGGATAAACTACTATAACTAATATATTCTGCTAGTGACGTTCCACAACAACGCGTTGCAGCGAGCCTCCGATGCCGCGTCAGCTCGCCTGCTCGACCATTCTCATATCAAAATAATGGCGCATTTTTTACTGCAAATGACCTAGAAGATTTGCAATAATAAGTGATTTGCGAACACTGATTGTAGATAGTATGGCGGTAATGATACTCAAACTAAGACGACTAAATGCACTTATATTAGGGGAAAAAGTCTTTTCGCATCATAGTATGTATGAACTTGTAATAAAATCTCTTTGGCTATACTATTTGTATCTGGCTGGTTTTGGTATCATTGAAAGTTTAAATTTTAAAGAACATAATTCCAAATTCAAATTAGGAAAATGTGTGATTCTCATTTGTTTTTCGTACTGTCAAAATGAGTGAATCTAATGAAGAAATTCGATACATTTTAAAATTTTACTACAAAAAAGGTAAAAATGCAACGCAAGCCGCGAAAAAAATTTGCGATGTTTATGGACCTAGTGCAGTGTCTGTGAGAGTAGCACAAATTTGGTTTAAGCGTTTTCAATCCGGAAATTTTGATGTCAAAGATGCACGTCGCTCTGGTCGCCCTATTACGGATAAAATGGATGCCATTTTTGAAAAAGTGGAGCAAGATCGGCATATCAGTAGTTACGACGTAGCTGAAGAACTAGGAATTGACCACAAAACAGTTTTGGCGCATTTGAAAAAAACTGGGTACACAAAAAAGCTCGATATTTGGGTACCTCACGAGCTCACTGAAAGAAACCTAATGAACCGTGTACTCATTTGTGATTCTTTATTACGACGTAATGAAACCGAACCATTTTTGAAGAAGCTGATAACTGGTGATGAAAAGTGGATCACGTACGACAAGAACGTGCGAAAAAGTTCGTGGTCAAAGGCCGGTCAAGCTTCACAGACTGTGGCGAAACCCGGGTTAACTCGCAACAAGGTGATGCTGTGTGTGTGGTGGGATTGGAAGGGCATTATTCATTATGAGCTGTTACCACCAGGCAGGACCATCGATTCTGAACTCTACTGCGAACAACTGATGAGATTAAAGCAAGAAGTTGAGAGAAAGCGGCCGGAATTAATCAACAGAAGGGGTGTGGTTTTTCATCATGATAACGCTAGACCTCACACATCTTTAGCCACTCAGCAAAAACTAAGAGAGTTTGGCTGGGAGGTGTTAATGCATCCGCCGTATAGTCCTGACCTTGCACCTTCAGATTTCCACCTGTTTAGGTCTCTTCAGAATTCTTTAGGCAGTGTCAGGTTAACATCACGAGAGGACTGCCAAAACCACTTGTCGCGGTATATTGATCAGAAGTCCCAATATTTCTATAGCAATGGGATCATGTCCCTACCTACAAGATGGCAAAAAGTTATCGAACAAAATGGTACCTACATACTTTAGTTAAATGTAAATAAACCATATTAAAAAATGTTTTGAATTTTCTTAAAAAATGCGAAGAAACTTTTTCCCCAACCTATTACAAACAGAAAAAAAATACAAGTGTCTTCAATGACTTCCATCTTGTGCATGTCGTAATAGACGACTAAGGGAAGAGGTGTCACGCTCGGTAGCTCAGGAGTTCAATGAGCCGTGCAATATAAGGAAGATCCAGGTATGGCATCTAGTTCACGTGTGGTGTATTGGGCTAATATGACAATACTTATGTATAGTATTAGCCATCAATAAAACCCAAAGGAATATAGTAACAGAGATGCGAGCAAGTGATTGGATTGTCTTGTTGTTGGAAAACCCCAGAAACAAGTCGTTTTCGGCTACGCAAATCTTGCGTCAGCGATCCTGGCTAATCGATAACCGCAAAAGAAGAGGGGCCGACGGTGGCCTGGCCAGTGAGCTGATTGATAACATTACATAACCCTCGCACATGGCGGCCAACCACCGCGTGCGGCGCTGCGTGAGCGCCCGACTCCGATAGTACTGCGTACTGCACTTCACGGAGTATCGTATCGCGTTAGCTGCTTGTCTAAGTGAAACGAAACACTTAACGCTAATACGGATAACTGTTTAAAAACCTCCGTAAGCGAGGTGAGCGAGCAAAATCACCAGAATGAGCTTGCATATTATGAATTTGATATGCAATACCACGTCGAATCTTGACTTCTATCTTTCATATCTTGAACTAGCGTCATTATAATCGTTCTAATGCATCCACCCGGTCTCGCAAGATCAAAGCTGTCGGGAAGGAGCTTCACTTCGTATCGGTGGAGGCGGAGGCTTAGTGAGGCTTGCGGTACTGGACTGTTTCAGGTTCAGGTCCTGACTAAAATGTGATAAGGGCGGGAATCCAATCAATCCTGCTCCAATTAGAAACGGATGACAAGTATGCCACCAGTGAGGGACCAAATGTCAATTTTTCTGTGTGTAAAGCGCGGAATAAGAGGCGCCGATGTCTATGTGCTTTCAAACTTTCTCGGGGTCTGCGAAAGCCCGAAATCCATGCCGGCCGGCCAGATACTTCTTTACGCTACTTTTTAAGGCTTAGTTGTACCACCAGGGGAAAATGCCTCAGCAGGGAATACATTCCAAAGTTACCGATCGTTTAGTAAAAATGATTTTAAATGGCCTTTAATGTTCTTAACGGTTGCAGTCCCTGCTTGTTGCGGATTGACTTGCAAAGGTGAACAGACGGCGTTATGCTGCTCGCTCAGAAGATACACTATAGATTGGTGCAAAATAGATGATTTTAAAAGGGTTATTAATATTCATCCCTGCTTGTTGCGGGTTGACTGATGGTGCAAATTGAACAGACGGCGTTATGCAGATCTCTCAGAAGATACACTTTAGATTGGATTTACTTTATCACACTTTACGCCGTTCACCTCTGATCCTCAAATGCATGGCGGAGATATGAATTTGAAGGAAAGCTCTAATGACCCCGCGTACAGGAAGCGGCGCACGTTCTGCGCCCGCTCCGCACGTCGGCCCACCGCCGCGCCGCCGCCGCCCGCTCCGGCCGTGCCGTCCGCCCACGCTCCGCACGTAAATCACCAAACGGCACAATCTATGCAAATTGCACACGGCGACTTATTGCTCTCGCCGTTTTGTTCCTTTGCAAGTGCATGCAAATGAGGCGGCTTGCATCGCGACAGGCTCCACTTGCAAACACTGCAACTTTATGCTGCGTTCGGCGGCTGCCCTTCGGTCGAATTGGCCTTATTTATGCTTCCATTATGAGTATATATCTATAAACAATCTTTCCACCTTCGTACAACGCGGAATAGAGAGAAAATGCACATATTCACAGTCGAAATTCCAAAAATAAAAACCCACCGATCTTCTAGAATCTATATCCTTCATCTATAGGGTCGGAAAACTATGGAATGAACTCCTTCCGATGTATTTCCCCCAAAGTTCAACCTGGGGTCCTTCAAACATGGTGTGAAGAAGGACCTGGCCGGCTGGCATGGTTTTCGCAGCCCCCCTGTAAATTCGAAATCCCATGGGCGTCGTCGGGCACCTTAAGATGTCCTGGCGTACGCCATATGCCGCGCTTAACATTAAAAAAAATCAAGAAAAACAAATCAAGCAACAAAAATACACACCGTTTTAGTAATGGTCAAAGTTGTCCATCACATCTCGCATCATATTAGGTCATCGCACCGGATTTCCGATTGATCTATATGGGTACCATGCCAGAGCACAAAATTATACACAATATAGCATAGTTATATTAAACTAAATTCGACACGGCCTATAAAATGATCAAAAATGGAATGCAAATAAACAAACAAGGTTAAGTGGCCCTGGACAACTGTGGTTTCAGCGAAGAAGTCACGAAATCTAGGCAAGCGTGCACCATTTTCTTATCAAAGTTTGAAACATTCATATTCCTTAATTTTCCGCCATGTGCACACCCACACACGAAGGATCTAGATTCGTCAATTGGAAAAAAATCCATTGTTTGGAACACATGTTAAACTAGCACTCGTTTCTAGTATGTGATTGCGTTAGGTTATCCGCTCGCACATATATTCTGTATGATTTCAATACATAAAAGTGTGTTCGTGAACTGGTACTTATGTATCTGCGCGGCTCTTAAAGTTTGACATTCCCGTTACCTCATTGATAGTAAACTCGAATCGACTCCTTGCTACGTAGACCGGTAGCAACTTGCTCCATTGGATAATAAATAAACTGTAAACGTGTAAGCTTCGGTTATCATAACTCTCGCAGCCAAGTGGGCAGTTCATATACTGCGTTCGGAGTCACAAATTGCCGTACCGCGCAGCGTTCCACGAATTATTTCATATTCAACCCTGCTGCTTACTTCTCATGTAATTTACCGCGATGTTAAGCCATATGATACGTTCGTTGAGTTAAAGAAAGAAAGAAAGAAAGAAATAGTTTATTTACATGCGTTGAAAGAGAAATTAACTTAACAAGGTATTTGGCTTAATCTATGAAAATAACTTAATATAAAATTTAATAAAAAAATTGATTTATTGTTTAACATACAGCACAAGGTGATAATACTATAAAATAAATATTAAAAAATAACATTGAAAATAAACAAGTAAATCACCATACTATACCATGTATCAAAAACAGCGTGTAAACAATAAAAAAATATTTTTATTAAAAATAGTTGTATTAGCTCTTGATCCGAAATATTTCTTTTATCTTAAAAAAAAACGGGAAACATACAAAAAGCATTTCACTTAATTTATACGGTGAAAATTACTATAAAACCTTCTTGTCATCACTTCTAAGCCACGAGAAGATTAACACAATTTCATAAAACACACTTTCGGATACATTTCTCATCGGTTCTCTTTCATCCGAGAAATTCGGACAGATTTTTCAAAATAAGGAATTCTCAATACTTTATGCACACATAATGAACAAAAACAATCAAACAAGCGAATAATAACCTGTGGGAACAACCTAATAATTGTAAAGTCCGTGCGTGTTATGTGAACAACCCCCATGTGAGTGTGGCGAGGTGATGTCGAGGAGGATGAGGGAAGGAGGCTGTGAGGCGGGACGGGGCGGGGGGGAGGCACTATGCACCGGTTACGGTTTTACGGCAACGACGCGGCGGTGAGTCAGTTCAGCGAGTGCAGTTGAAATGCAATGATGCTCATTTACGGAGGTAAGAATGTCGGCGGGCACGCGGCCGAGCTGCGGCCCGATTAGCGGAATACTCGTTGGCGAGCGAAGCTGAGCTCTTCACTCGACGGAGGCCTTCGCGGCAACGCTCCGGAACCCATGTCAAAACTGTGTGTCCCCTTCGCTCTTGGTAGCTGGTAGGTATCGCCGCCCTAGGCCCGCGCGGGTTGATACCATCTCGCACGCAAAACCATCGCGCAAGATTTAACACAAAATATATGTATTTTTTGTATGGGGGCCCCCCTTTATTTTTGATTTGACATATTTGTTGTTACAGCGGCAAAATAAATTCATACTCTGCAAAAATTTCAGCTGCCTTCCTATTGCGGTTCATGATACAGCCCTGTGACAGGCGGACAGACAGACAGACGGATTGTCGGACGGACGGCCGGACGGACTTCGGAGGCTTAGTAATAGGGTTCCGTTGGCACCCTTTGGATATGGAAGCCTAAAAATGGTTGAGGCGGATATGTTCCGCGTTTTCCATTCAGTTCAATGTAGTTGTGCTCAAAAACAGGAGATACTGGGATGGCACATTTCTTTCAATTTTCGGGAACGAGGTGTGCGTGGTGGTGTGGGTGCGGGTGTGGGTGTGGGTGTGGGTGTGGTGTTATATTATTACAATCGGTGAAATAATCAGCCATACATGTCCAGTTCCATAAAAGGACCATAAAAATATTTTATACGTACGTAGTTCTAATGAGAAATGGGGTCACGGCACACAAAAAAACGTATATGTTTTTTACTTTTTTTGCATGATTTCATTGTATACGGATAATTAATACTTTATCGAGGAGTTAGTTGAATAAAATAATGATTATAAAATTAAATAAAGATAAAGGTCGACCGATTGCGCGGTGCTTTGCTGGATAGAAAAAAACGTACCAATACCTCGGTGCGTACTGCAACGATTAATTGTGGAAAACTATGTCCGTAAGTGTACGTGACCGAGATAGCAACGAGTCGGGTGGCTGCGGTGGTACCGAGTCACCTGCGTGCCCCTCCACCCCCGCTGCCGCTTGCATCGCTCGCTGCGTCTAATCCACGTGTGCAGTTTTCTGCTGCATATCATTTCGAATACCAGTATGCCAACTTCACAGTTTGTTGCTGAATATTAGCAATTCTCTTTCTGGTGCATCCGTGAAAAAAATTCGAAGGGCTCGGAGCTCAGTTGCACAGTTCGTTCACAACTTTCTGTCTCTTTCACACGTGCATTTACGTTGTCGCATGGTTCGGAATCCATGCAAAACTGTAAGTCACCTTCCCCTACTACGTGGTAGGGTTAAGCCCGGCCAGGGTGATATTGAAGCGGCAATATTGTTTTTTCCAACCAGTTCAATGGCACCAGTGGCATGACACCCCGGTATGTTAAGGTAATATCAGGATCAAAGGTTAGATTAACAAAATTTTACAATTATAACAAGATGGTTTGAGAGTAATACCAATACTCATTAGATAAACAATTAACCTGAAATATTATACGATAAAGGTTAACTTCATTATCATTAGGTTCTGCCCATTGGTTTGGTTTTAAATAGGATTGCCGAAAGGCGAACACCAGATTGTATTAAGAAATAAGGCGAATGGTACCGGAACGGAAAAGGACTTTTTTTGAAGGAGAAAACAGTTATAACAAGTATATATTCATACATAAAAAAAACAAAAAGGTTTGGGGTGACAGTCAACTTATGTTGCCCAGTCCCACAAAGACAGATTTAATCCTCTCAATCTAAAGGTAATTGAACTTGTAATATCGAGAATTTTAATACACATCGTCTCCCAAATGACAACCTCACTCGTCATGACAGTTAACCAAAGATACTCGGAGCTAATGGAGACCTATTGGACAAATTAAGGCGAGGTCAAAGGTAATCGATTACCAATCGAGGAACCACGAGTGTGTGGTGTCAGCCCTATGTCGAGATTGTCTCAGATGGATATGGCGTTATACCACACAGATCAATGTCGGAACGTCGAAAGACAGTCACTATAATAATGTACTGGGATTCAGTAAGAGTTAAAAAACACATGGAAACAATATTATGTTCCAAAGATTTGTATTGTTCTTATACAAAATATTATACAGCTACAAGTATACATAAATGCAAAATTAAGGTGGCCCAACTCGCTCAACTCCCCATACAAACGGGGAAAGAAGATCACGCCCATATTTCTTATCAGAGATCCCAAATATTGCTCAAAAGAGCTTTATTTGATCGAACTAGATGTCTGATGACCGTTGGCCTTGCAAAATTGTGTTTGGTTTCTAAGTTATTAGGTCCGAAAGTTCGAATTTTTCGCGCGTTTTATACAATAACTTTGGTGGTTTATTACGCAATGATAAAGTAAGAAAATCTTAAAAAGATTAGTCATCAGACATAGCTTATTTTATTAAGATTTATAATCTATTTGGTTTTTGTTAGATTTTTTACTACAGCGGTCGTGGTTTACTTTTAGCTTTAATTCGTTTTGAAATCAAAATTTTCGTAAATCTTACCAAATCATACACTATGCACATTGTCTTTTTTGTGGACATTTTACATCTTCCTCGTCACGGAGCCTGTCTTTTTCTTTGAAACAGAGAAGGTCCGAGAGCGCAATAGCACGGTTTTGTATCGTGCCCGCGAATGAGTTAGTGCCGTCGGGTTGGGCCGCCTTAAACACAATTTATGAAAAGCGAGAAATTCAAGACTTTTATCACGCCTTCAGCGTTAAGCAGATGCACGTCAAAGGTTCTTACTATGGCAAAACGGTAAAGTGAATTGTATGAGAGAAACATAGGATAATGTGGTGAAGATTAAATGTTAAATATGCAGGCAGAAATACACCATAAGTCCAAGAGAGTTATATCTTGCAATCTACGGATGTAATCAGAGGATCGCATACTAATAATAAAGATGAATCCAGTACAAACTAAAAGGCTAGCCAAAAAGATAAAGTTAACGCTTCATTACTACTGAAAATTAGCAGAAAGTGCGTCTGTCTGGCAGACTGCCAGCTCCTGTAGCACCGTACGTCGAGTTAAAACGTGAGTGAGAATATTATTTATGCAAAGTGATTATTTAAGTAGTAGTATCTATTGCCTGTTCCCTCAATGTTTTTGTCATTTGCTGGACAAAAAGTTTGTGAAAAAACTTGGACGAATGCCTACTTTGATCGTGTCTATCGATTTTCACCACGCATCTGTCATTTCGATTGAATCACTCTTATTAACTTTGACCTTCGCGTCACGGATACACTAATAAGCTTGAATCATCACCAAACTCTGGAAACGTAAACATTTTGCTTTACGCTTCAAGCATTTAAAATGGTGCAGCCTGTCCAGTTTTACATTGTTGCATTTTTGTGTTATCTTGTCGTTTTAAAGATTTAACAAGCATATAGGCAGATCCAGAGATACAGTTGCATGTATGCAACAATGTATGTTGTATCAGTTGCATCTATAACCTAAATTTAACTCAAACTTATCAAGGATACAAATACAACTAAAAGGGGTGATCATACCAATAGATTTGGATCCTTTATTGAAACTATTTATATATTTAGATTCGTCAAAGATATTGAAACTTGACACGAATCAGAAATTTACTAATTCACAGCACAACCACAGAAAAGCAATTGTAATGAAAGTAAATCTCAGCGATATATCGCTGGTAAATCCTATATCATTTCCAATACGCTTCGTTGCAAAGAATGACATCAAGGTCGACTGCGCATTAGCCTACTTGGTAATATTCATAATACTTTGATCGACGACACATTCATATTTTATTTGCATCACCTGATAGACAATGAGGGTAATTTTACAGATATTATGGGTGTAGGCTACAAAATTAACAACACTTTCCATTGTTTTTGTTTTGGCACGTATTTATGTACTTGTTTTAGAAAAATTTTGGAAGAATAAGCAAAGAATTTTCGTGTAATTCTTGCATCCTGTTTATATCTACATTAACTTTCTTCCAAAAGTAACACAATTTTCGAAAACAGACCGGCTGCGATTCATTACCACATGTAACTAATCTTGTTTCGTGATGACCGTCAAAAGAATGCAGCCTGCGCTGAGATATGTATCTTCGGGCCACCGTTGGTGAAAGCTTCAGCAACCAACAATATAGATGTGCGCTTCACCCGCCAATCATATATGTTACGATAAACAAGACATGTTAAAAATGCTCATGACGCTGTTGAAGTAACATAAACAACACCGCGATCTATAACCGAAAACATTGTACCTTTCCAAGATTGATAAGACTGAAGTGAGTGCTGCTATCGAAGCGATAATTTTAACAAAGGTAAACATATCCTTCCTACGGATACAGATAAAGGATATATACATAACATCACGCCGTTTCCGCGGAGGGGGAAGCAGAGATACGATCACAGAAATTTTTTCCCGCTAGTTCAAGAGGCTTGAATCTCTCTTCGATTACGGATGCTACAGATATAACATTTACGAACCACATGGCTTATCATGTAATGGTAAGTTCTCAGTCATTTGGGCATGCTTTCGCTCTGTTAATTGAATTTTCCTACAACATGTCCAAACCATCTTAACATATTTATAATGTCCTCAATCTCAATCTCTCAGGATGTGGCGCGGCGAGATTTGTGCTGTGTTCCAAACACCGATTGCTAGATGTCAAAGTGAACGGACACAAATTGATGATGATTAAAACTGAAAGTATTCAAGCATAGAAACCTAGTGTAAATATTGAAAACCACAAAGATCTAAGTAAATTTCATTTAGAATAAATAGATCCCAGACTTCCAGAGCGAGTTACCAAGACCTTACCCACACCGGTACTGCATTACTGTTCATATCCTTAGTTAATCGTTAGCTTTTATAAAAGTCACAACGTTCCTTTTCAGGTCATCTGAGATAGACCATAAAAGAAGTAGCGCCAGCAATTGACTAAGGTTTGAAAATTTGCTAAACACGATATGAACTCCATCACCCAAACACTAGCAAACAAGTAAGGTAAGTACGAAAACTATATTTATGCGCGCAGCGCAGCCGCCTTCTAAAAGCGAAAGGTTAAATCTGACCACGCCAATCACCAAAATTTGCATGCACATCGATCACAACACACATTTATTAGAAATATATGTTACCACGAAAGTCTACATCTATCAAAGTTAATCATTTTTACGGTTCCATACTCGAAGGATGACAAACGAAACCCTAATTTTAAGCCTCCGCTGTCCGTCCGTCCGTCCATCCGTCAGTCCGCCCGTCCGTCCGTCCGTCCGTCAGTCACAGGGCTGTATCTCATGAACCGTAATAGGTAGACAGCCGAAATTTTCACAGAGCGTGTATTTCTGTTGCCGCTTTAACGACAAATAGTTAAAATAATAAACAAATAAAAATTAAAAGGGGCCACCATACAATAAACGTGATTTCTTTAGGTCAAATCTTGTATAATGGTACGGAACCCTTCGTGTGAGAGTCCGACTCGCACTTGGCCGGTTTTATAAGAAGCCAGTGGCCAACGCATCAATCGGTGTACCTTCAAGTACCTACGTACCACAGATATTTTAAGTAGCTACTTACAGTTGAAAAATAAATTCCCATTTATGTATGCACTAGTTAGCGTCACTCGAGTTGTATTAGTTTACAACGTCACTCGATGACACTGTGTTTTCCACCATATAGAATCGGTTTATATACTTGGCGATAACGGCATTGCGGATTATTTGAATAAAATCGAGCGAGGAGAATCTATGAATGAAGAGGGCCTGATGTTTGCTGTAAGCTTTAGCGGCAATCCACAAATGAAACGTTCAAACGAGCTTCTAAAATGAAATTAGTGTATGCATAAAATGTCTTTCGAGGCGTCGAAACAATAACAAAGAAAAGGACGAAGGAGGAAGATAAGGATGGAAATGCTTCCAAATGAGCGAGCGGCGAGGACAAGAGGTTCTCCGTAGCCAGTGTGACACGTGTCAACGTGGTGTCAACCCTCCACGCGGAGGCAAAGGAACTAGAGGGGTTAAGGCTGTAGGTCAGGGCGCGATGTTTCCTGGCGACGAGATCGTATTGTTTCTTGTTCGGCTCTACTGCAGGCATCATTGCAAGACAGTAGTTTAGCACGAAAAAAGAAAATATTAAATACGTTAATTGATAAAGGTTAGATCTCTAGAGGTAATACAATGAAAGGAATACCATTCGAAAGTGCTAGTAGTATAACAGACTTAGATGTTATAATAGACACATTTAATGCATTAAAATAAGGCTTACAAAATGATAGTATTAATTTTTATTTTTATTAAATATATTTTGAGTTTAATAATTTAAGTCTTGTTAAGCTTTCAGATATTTTTCCTTATTCTGTTCTTATTTCTTATAGGTTGTTAATAAGTTTACTTATTAAATCTCTTAATTTGGTTTAGTCAGAAGACATTCTTAGTTTCAGTTTTTAAATATAGTTTCAGCTTTTTTTTTACTTTTCGTAATCTGCAGCGACCGCTGTTGTACATGGATAAGTCCTACTATTGTTCATATTTTTTTATTCATGTATGTTTAGTTGTTCTTTGAGTAAAAAAAAATGTGCAAGAGGGTGATAAAGTAATTGATCGTGTCCAGCTACAAAGAAAAATAAAATGAAACTACCACAGGCAATTACAACCGTGTCCAAAATTTTGAACAAAACTTGGTAACAATGAAGGTTCTAAATTACAAATACATACGAATCTTCAACCGTGTACAAAGCGGGGTCAGCGACCATCTTATGGAATTCGTCAGTGTTTATCATGAAGCTATTTTCAGCGTTATCTGGGAAGATCTAAATTCCTCAGTTGAACGGACAGAGACCTAGGGCCGAGTGCACGAAAGGACAAAAAATCCAAATCAACGTCAAAGTATGATCAAACACGTCACTTTGTGTGGACAGTATGGAAGGAACTCTATGCGGTTCACTAAAAATGACGTGTTAGAACATTGATTAACTCATCCATTTCTTCGTGCAACCGGGGCCTAGTTAATTCTAGTTTCGGGTCGGTTCCCACTGCTAGTGCAGCCTCCGATCGGCACAATCGAGCCGAGTGCAGTTCGCTAGTGAACGGGCACGCCGAAAGCGTTATTATTCTATGCCGAAAGCGTGCATTGAATAATGCATGACAACACGGAGGCGGGGGAGGGGCGGGCACCACCAGAAACCTTTGTATGCGGCGAGGCGACAGATTTCTGGTAATTTTGACGCGCTTGACGTACGCGTCGTGTCGAGCTGTTTTAACGTTGCCGACATAATGGGTGACATTTCCACTGTGATTCCTTAATTTTAATATTGGTCCCCTTCAAAGTGATCGCCGTCGGATGTAAAACACTTTTGCCAGCGTCTTTTCCAATCTTCACAGTATTTAGATATGGCCTTCAGTTCCTTCAGCGATTCGGATCTTTACTGCACTATGGTGGCTACGTCCATTAAGGTGGCCCAACCCGGCGGCCCTAACTCATTCGCGGGCACGGTACAAAACCGTGCTGTTGCGCTCTGGGACCTTCTCTGTTTCAAAAAATAAGACAGGCTCCGTGATGAGGAAGATGCAACATGTCCACAAAAAAGACAATGTGCATAGTGTATGATTTGGTAAGATTTACGAAAATTTTAATTTCAAAACGACTTATAGCTAAAAGTAAACCACGACTGCTGTAGTAATAAATCGAACAAAAACCAAATAGATTATAAATCTTGATTAAATAAGCTATGTCTGATGACTAATCTTTTTAAGATGTTTTTACTTTATCATTGCGTAATCCACCTCCAAAGTTATTGTATAAAACGCGCGAAAAATGCGAACTTTCGGACCTTATAACTTAAAAACCAAACACAATTTTACAATGCCAATGGTCATCAGACATCTAGTTCGATCAAATAAAGCAATTTTGAGCAAAATTTTGGATCTCTGACAAGAAATATGGGCGTGATGTTCTTTCCCCTTTTGTATGGGGAGATGAGCGGGATGGGCCACCTTAAGTACAGCTCTTTATATTAGTAATGAGATTGTACTCAGCCGTCACTAGCAAACATCTAAGCATGTAAAAACGTACACTTGTTCCACAGATCATTAGTCAAGCAGTTCGCATCCACGAGCGGTCCTCCTCAAACTACTGGATATATGCACCGCTCCCTTCAGTGTCGCGGCAGAAGGAAAAAAGTGGTCCGGTCTCGCCGCGAAGCAGAAACCGTTACATCAGTACCCAACTCACCTCGACACCGCACCGACGCCGTATCGATTACAACTTGGTCATAGTAGAGCAAGCGAATCGTACAGAAAACCTACCCCAACAAGCGCTTGTGGGGAAAGATTTTTGGCGCCAGTTTACGGTTTGTTCGGCGATTTCTACCTCAAGTTGTCCTCAAATCAGAACATCTCTGGAACATTGGAGACTCACCTGGAAGGAGATTGTGCTCGACTGGCACGGCATGCGAGGGCGCCCAGGAATAAGTGGAATTTCTAGAGAGAATGTCAATCACTAATGTTGCAAGGTACGGAAGAAGTTTGTACGGAGTAAGGGCAGTTTATCTTAGGCTATTTAAAATTACAGTTAGATGTCCAAAACATGTTTATTTATGTAATGTTGACCTTAGCTCGTTTCCATTGAATTCCAAAATCAATTCCCGTTACCAAAAATATCGAAACAGGTACAGTTCAGCGAACAAGATAAATTTCAACAGGAAAGGCACATTTACAGTGCACTCCATTTAATTTAAATACAAACACACATCTAAAATTCCATTTGATATTACTATTTGAGGAAATTTCTCTATTTAAGAATATATGAATTCGACTAACAGTATGTACCTTTCCATAGGATTAAAACGAAACAAAAATGTATATTGCACCACGTGTAGACTCCACAATTTCTTTATTCCCGCAAACGCTATTACCAACGGAGAAAAAACCTCCTGCTACGGACCACAGCCAAAATACTTGGACCTGTAAACGTGACCTGCACTCCTAACAGCTCTTGTGACTTTAGTCACATTTCATTTTCATTTCATTTCATTTATTTAAACTTTTTGGTAGTCAAACTACACCAAGTTACGTCACAAAGATCCGCGGATTCGATCAACCCAGTAAAGAAGAACCCGCAAAGAAACTTCACGGGTTTACATAACATATTTTTCCGTCCACAATTATGAAATACATACTTAGATCTAAATGCTACTGCCAAACAATTCCTTGGCAGAACAGTTGCAAGGCAAAGAACAAAGAACAATAGAAACAGCAACCCTAAGTTTAAGTTACTTACAACTAATAAAGTTACTAATTCAATTATATAAATTAATATAATTTATAGCATTACAAGTATACTCTGGTGTAAAAGCCATCGTCAACTTAACCTATGTCAGGTGTATAAAGCAAGGTACTATTGCAATTGCTGTGGATCATGTGACCGTGGTGACGATGCGGTTTCTACCGCGCCAGCAGCGAGCTGTAGTCACTAGAAAAACCCTGTCAGCGACGGAGTTACCTATGATGCTATATTTTGACGTGAATCCGATGAACGTCTTACGTGTGGTTCAAGGGGTCATCGCATAAAATAATATCGATTAAACCAAGTCCTTTCTTAAATTAAAAATGAAGTAAAAAAAACTCATAGCAAACCTCCTAAAAATGTTGTTTTAAAATTAAAATTTGTGAGTTGAGGCGAATACATTTTTTTTAAGAACAAACTGTAAGCATCGTGTGTTTTGAACGTTTTGAAAATTTATACCGTATGTTAATATAGCAAAACCTATGTATTTTTTTTTTATATCAGACATTGTCCGCCTATTTTTTTCCCACCTTGTCGGGTTCAGATTATCTACGATTTCATAAGGTTTTGGCCTAATACAACGCGACATGATTTTGGTCGTGGGCTCTCCTAGTGCTAGCATGTATTTTTGGTTACGGATGCTGCAAATGTGACCTTGGTCATGTGTATGTTAGTTGTTCTCGGTCTTATCTGTTAAAACCAATTCCGCTTTATAAAGTTGCTTAGTCTTTATTTCTTCAATCGTTGCGCATCCAAGTGAAGACAATTGGAGGATCACAGCGCGAGACTTGAGATTGGAAGTGAAGGGTTTCACCGCCTCCGCGGCTATCTCTTCACCGCCGCCGCCGATGGCGCGTCGCAATCAGGTCATATCGGATGTGTATCGCGAAAGGTCATGAGCCAACTTCAACTAAGACATTTGGATAAATAGATCTACTACCTACACTAGTCAACCATCTCTTTTGCTATGAAACTTGGCCTAGTCTTGAATGTCTTCTCTCTCGTCTCGGAAAGAAAGTAAATACGTTAGTGGCTGGGCTTAAAGACAAACAGCGAAGCAAAATCCAAAAACTTACCGCTCTCACAAAGCACCAGATAGAACATTTGATAGTATCCGAAATCGGGTGCTAAGTAACTAGCCATAGCGTAGCATAAAATCTTGATATAATGGTTAGACAAGTAACATTACTTGGTTCATCCGGAGACTTGGTTCCATGGGTGGGTATCAAGATGATATTGACTCATTTCATGACGGAATTGGATCAAAAGCTTCGCCGTATGTCCTCGCCTTTGTCTCATAGTGTTCCCCTCGAGAAAACTTCACGGAGGGTCACAAGTGAGCCTTCTCACCAGACGCAGCTGGATCCTCCGAAGGCTTTTAAAGAGTCGCTAATGGGCGCGTCACAGCTGAGCAAGCAGGGACGACGATGGTCCTGCGCCGCCGGCGAGCGCCACAGGTGCGGCCATTCACTGACACAATGTGGACAAATGAAGCGTGATTGTTGCATATGATTTACGACGCGATATAAAACCCCTGGAAGAATGTTTAACAACGAACTCCTGGAATGGTGGATTGACGCTTATCAGTGACAAGGTACTAAGTTATTTGCAATTTTACAAGCGTACTATTTTCACCTACACACTCATCCCCGTGTTGGACGACGATGAACACCAATTTGTGGGTGGAGCATGTGACGAAACGGCATACTATTGGCGACACGGATTAGCCACGTTCACAAAGATCACATCGTTTGGTTATGTTTTGTATCTATACTTAGCAAATCGCATTAAATTTGTTAATACATTTAATTCGATGTTTAGGCATATTTCTTACAACACATTTGCTAACAATCACTCAAAGTTGTTTCATATTGTATAAAACAATATTTGGTCTCATCCGTCAGTTGACTCTGTGTCTTTACATAGTCAGGCGTGAAATACTGACGCACCCTGTTGAGAACTCCCAGATTTTTCGAGGCGAGCTTAGCTTTATCCTCGATATAGCGAGGTTATGCGCCCGGTCGACACCAATAATCCCTACATGCTCGTCAATACGTAGAGTTGTTCCCTGGAAGGTCGGGGCTGCACTGAACACGCACGCCTGTATCTTGCTCTCGTTAAACTCAACGAGGTTGAAAACTTTTTCCAGGGTATGTTTGAGTCTAGCAACGAGGCGCCGCCTATCCTTCACTTCAGCCCGGCTTGCGATCCGTAGACTGGGGTACCTACCTGGTCAGCACCGGCTTATTTGTTTTATTAATTATACAAGTGTTTACATTAATTAAGAATAAAGATATGAAAACATGTCCAAAATGTAAACAAACATTACAGCACCGATCAGTACACCCAACACCAAACAATCGAAGTATTTGCATATCTCGCTGCAAGTTCAAATAACCGTGTCAGTAGTAACTATAAAAACACCAGCGCATACTAGTTTCTCAATAAAAAAATAATAGCGAAGAGAGTGAATATATTTTCGAGGTACATCCACGTAACCGCCCACGCGACTCCGATGAATCACCTCCGCGAACCGACACACGGCCGTGCGCATGCACACACCGCCACAACCAGTTTACACACGATACAAAGCGTTGCAGAGCTCTCAATAAGTCCCTTTCTCCTTCGGCGGCGACAAAATACGCAGTGACACCCGAGCGCTTGCGACACTCATCGCAGAAATTAAAATGTCGCAAGCAGATCTTGCTCGTTCACTGCGAGCCATTCGACACCGCGCGCCGAACTGCAGAGAACGCCCTGTCGGCTTGTCCGTGGCCGACTAAATTAAGCTGTCCTTGATCTGGGTATCGCACGGCAGCTGTGTTTCACGGAATAGGATGTCAGAACTCAGCGACGAGTCCTTGAAATAACACGAAATGCTTCCACTCATTTTACTTCCAGTGTTACGCTAGGCATTTACGGCCGCTTTACAATCACCAAATTAGCTCAGCTCCGAATCGATTCCCGGCAAGCGGACAAAACAATAACGACGCATGAAAACTATCTGAGCAGACATAAAACGGACTGAGACAGCCGGAGTAACGGTTGCACGCTAAACGCCTCGTAAACGCTAAGAGCGAAATAATTTTCAATTTATTTATAACCGGCGAGGCGGCCAAAGCGGAATCGGCGGCGTGTTCGCTCCGAACGCTTACGACAAAGGACATGGCTGCGTGCCGTAAGGAGACAATTGCGACATTACGACAAAACAAGAGGATTAATTCGAGCCGAGAGGGTCGTTAGCCGAGTTGCGTGAGCGAGATGAACGGGCGTGTGCTTGCAGAGGTTTTCCACAAACCACGAAGTTTTTTTAGTGAGGAAGCTGAATGGCGGCATCAGGAATATATCCTATTAGCTCGCGTATTGTAATGTGAGATTTTACGCGATTGAGAAAGACGTTCATAGTCAAAGCATAGATGACCTAATTTTCATTTCATTTTCATTTATTTATTAATTTATTAAAAGTCAAACTACACCAAGTTACGTCACAAAGATCCGCGAATTCGATCAATCCAGTAAAGAACCCGCAAAGAAACTTCAATGTCGAATTATAGGCTCAATCCAAATTTCTACCAGATTTTACAGGATAGAGCAGAATACCCCGTAGAGCAAATTATGTCATTGCCTAGATGAAAAGCTTGCAATGATACTACGTCATGTGAACGAGCAGTCCAAACATTATCCTGTCTATAAGGCCCGATTGCAGGAAGAGATGGCTGAATTAATCGACGTCCAACACGTATTTTTAGTGAACCCAAGGAGTTGAATCAGCTCACTTCCATACTGTCCATAAAAAGTGACCTGCTTAATCATACTTTGACGTTGATTTTTAAAGTGGTGTCCTTTCGTGCCATAAGTCTACAAGTTGTTGACGTGGTTTATGTTAGAGCCTTCAAGTTGGGAGGGAGGCCGAGGCAGGTCGCTGCGGTGTCAGGAAGGGGGTTGGGCGCCGCGCCGCTGGAGGTGGCTCGAGTGAGTGAACGGGAAACTGGTTTGATTAATGCGCCGCCACTCCCGTCCGTCGAGCTGCACTCCACTCCTGGAGATGCGAATAGGAACGAATTAGGCAATCGGCGCGGAGGCGTTCGATCCTACCGACGACACGCCACGACGCCGAGAGCGCTGAGCGCACGCAACCGCACCCGTTGAAGGAAAACCCTTGATGGACGATTTCAATTGAAATCAGGAGCAGGAAAGTCACGGTTCGTTAAGGGACCTCTTAGGAGATAGAGAGACCAAAAATAATCCTAAAGTCTGGGCCAAAGAGAGGATTCCCCAGTCGCTGGCACGCGAGTGAATGCATTTACAGAACACTACTCCGGGTTAAATGGATGCATGAATGGGCATGTCATTATATACGTACGCTAAATTAGAAATTAGTCTCAATCATAACATGGCTTTATTCCAATACAAAAGGTGGCGCGGCGAGAGTTTAGCGGCCATGAGCCAGAGACGCCGCTTTGACGCCGCTCGTGTCAGAGCGGGACGACGATCGCCGCAGACCCAGCGAGCTAGAGCGGGACCACCCGGAACCGGTTTGAGATTTTGAGTCTCGATCCGATATGCTCCCGTGTCGGACTCGCCTCGCTAAACCTGTCCTGCTCTACCAGATGGTCTATACGTAGATCACACCAATTATCGTCGGGCCGCTTGTCGATTTGTTTTCGTTTCACCTCTCCTCCGGCCGTGGGTTCTTTAATTTGACTTTATGAAGAGAGTTTATCGGGTGGCGTGCGGCGGTCGCCGGCGACGTACCGGTAGCCGCCGCGCCATCCGCGTCGTTGCGCCTCCGAATCGTTAACGACTGCCAATGTCAGTGCCGCTTCGCGGATCGCTCTATCTTATCTTCGGGCTTCTTGATTACTTTCTTGCGCGTGATTATTTGGAGCGTTATCTCGTAGGCCTCGCGTCACAGTAGGTATCTTACGCTGATGTCACTTCTATTTCGCGGATGATTTGTTTTGGTTATCGGCTTGATTGCAGCATTCAATATTCAGCAATAACAAAGAAGCTTCTGACGGATAATTGTTTTGCCTAGGAACAGTTTGAGCCTTCGCTGATGCGAACAATATGTGATTCGGAAACACTTTGAGATAGCTAACGTGGCAAAATAATGTCGACACAGATTCGCCAGCCAGGCAATTGGAAGATTGCTTGAATTATTATGATAAATGAATGCCACAAGGCTAAGATTGATGCACATATTATATTGTAAGCTTAAGAAAAAACATCAACCATGAAAGCGTATGAGATGCATTATAATAACTTAACAAAATTGAAGAAAAGAAACTTCCTAACAGAAAGGTGCAAGCTGGCCGTGATTAAACTAGCAATCGCGGTTCCTAATGAAACCTGCCACATTACGCGGAGACAGCAAGGCAATTACGGGCGACTGATTGGCCGTGCCGCCGCAGCCCGCGAGCGGGCGCGCGACAATCGGACCTGGCCTACCGTGAACATGAACCAATCTGAGAAACCAGAGTACAACACGCAGGAGACACGTTATGAGCATGTATCAGGGTGTCAGACACCCGCTCATCTGCATCCGACCGACTGGACTAGGAATGCCGAGGGAGACGATTGGTGTCGAAGACACTATTGTTGGTGTTGGCGTGGCCCAATCAAACAATCAGACAAACAGATAATGAAAGCGCAACCTATCTCATATACGTACCTATTCGAATGGCATCGAATCGTGCAAGATAATTTACTTTAATTTAATAACGTATGTTAAAAAAAGGAAATTGAGTACAATTTAGTGCAGGCATGACGCGCTGATTTCCACGGAGAACGAGCGTTCAGCTAGACAGAAGAATCGACTCTCGATGCAACCACCTAGCCGATACTCTGAAAAGAAAGTGTGCGCCTCGTCTCGGAATTTTCCGAGCGAATGAAAACGTATCTCGAGTGGTGATTCAGCGGGAAGTTTTTGCGGCGCGCGTACGGTCGGCAGCGCGAGCTACTCGCGGTACAGGGGCGTCAAGTGTGTTAACAGCTGTAGTTTTAGGCTGAGATAAATAGTCGTAACCAAAACTTTGACACATTTTGTATGGACAAAATCTCAAAGTCATTCAAACTATCCCCCATTTCAATATTTCGCACAATTGATATGTTTTATCATTGAAACTAACTGTCGAATAGTGTTGGTTTGGGCGTCGTTTTAATGCGAAATAACGATAAATCTGGATTCAGTCGACTTACGAGGATGAGTGAGGCTCGTTGTCGTGAAGATCTACCAGATGCCGGCCCAAAAGTTTTGAACTAATTGAAATAACTAAAAAACAGGGTAAAAATAGACAGCTTTCCTTTTCTCTCTTTTTTCGGAGAAATGAGAAAGTTATAAACAACGATAACGAGACAAACTAGCAAACTTACTAGAGTTCTAAACTTATGGACAACAGAGGAAAGTTAGAAGTTAAGGAGAAACACAACTGAATGCATATTAATATTGTTTTAAAAGTGTTCTAAACAATTATACGTTATAGACGTAAATAAATGACAGTTTGTATAGATAGAGAAACGAACCATCAGAAGATAACAAAGAACCAAGACGTTTGATTCAAACCAGCGATAACTGCAGCGGCTACTTTTTGTCTGACCATGCAATTATTAATTACATGTAACACTTGCAAAACGGAGTTTGTTTTTATGCGGTCCAGCGAGATTCACGACACGCTGTGATGGGTGCAAAGGAAACGATGCAAATTAGATGAAATGCGCGTGCAATGGTTACTAGATGCATACACTCACTACTGGTAGACTAATATCCAGGGTATCTCTCACGAAATGTTTATAAAATTCAATTGAGATTGAAGTTTCAAAAATTGCAGCCCTATCTTAGATTATAATGAAGATTAATTTGATGATTATGCATTCACGGACGCGTGGTAGAAAGGTTATCAAGGCCATTTACGGGGATAAATATTTTCATAGATGCTCTAGGATGGTGCTACAATAATATGGTGCAAATAAGATGATGTATGACAATAAGATGCTGCCCCGTCTCGTTACCTATTTCATAGTCATAATCTTATATTCCAATCCAATTACAAACGAATTCAAATTCAAAATTCCATTATCAACGAATGTGTAAACGTATCAAGATACTCAATCCCTAGATGCCAAGTCCAGGACAATAATACCAGATAATATCTCCGGTTGCAGTTGTTTCGAAAGCCATTTCATATCACCGTCGTCGGTCTTCACTTCCTCCTCGGCCAAAGCATTAGTCACACTTAATGGATTCGAAATTGATTCACCGAAACAGGTTTCTCAAAACTTACATGACATACAAAACGGTGTCGTCCATTCTACATTTATGGTCCATTCTGTTGGCTCGACACCTTGCCAACGCTCTATTACGCATAATGAACGCGATTAGCGATTGCTTTTTGTCAATGTTCCAAAGTGGCGCCCCATTCACGACCACTACACAATTACAAAATTTATTATTTATATTCGTAGCATCTTAGTTTGTTCGCATGATGGTTTTTTATTTATAGCACCGATATTAGTTAATAAGTCACACCTTTATGAGACTAAGATAGATCGTTTGCCTGAATAGGTTCTATAAACTCTTAAATGATTGTTTTTTTTTTTATGTAACTGGACATGGATAGCTACGAGTATATTACCAAACTTACCGTCATGATATTAGCTTAACACACCATGCCATGCCAGGACCTTCCTTACATTGCTCGGCTACATTGAACTGGATGGAAAACACGGACAGTTTTTATTCGTCCATCGATCAATGTGATGGTACCAACCCGGGCGGATTAAATCCTCCAACCAACGGAAGGAGAGCTTTATTTCTGTGTTTCAGGGCAGTCCCAGTATTGTCACGATTGACTCGTCCAATGAGGTTGCAGTAAATTCGGAAGCGATTACGCGGCTCTGTTAGTAAACGAATTAATAAGCTATTATTGAATCCGTTGGCACCTGTAGCCAAAGCCGCTCAGCTGTGCCGGTGCCAACGACGCTCGGATTGATGGACGTTCAGATCCGTCCCGAGTGGGCGGGGCCACACCTCATCTGGCCCAACACCTGCAGTGGACACTCGCGTCACCGATGCCTATTGCCATCAACCAAGCGATCAGTGTTTTGCTGCACGTTTCCATTCCCGCGAGCGCCTCGCGAACCTGAGCGAGGCGAGAATGAAATTTACATACTCGGTCCGGCTCGCAGACGCTTTTTTTTATGCAACATGACATGGGTGGCTAATACCAAACAACTACCGCCGTTATGATATTAGCCCAATACACCACATTCCCAAAGGACTTAGGTGCCATGCTAGGACCTTCCCTTTATGAGCACGGCTTGAACTGGATGGAAAACACGGACATTTTTTTCTGTGCCGTTTCGACGATCTTTTCATCCAATGCGATGGTACCAACCCGGGCGGGCTTAAACCCTACCACCTAGTAGGGGAAGGGGACCTACAGTTTTACATGGATTCCGAACTCTTAGCTCGCATTCGGGACGATTCGTACACTTATCGAACTCACAAACAGAAAGAAAGTGTTGCACATCGTGGCGAGGAATTAAACCCAGACCACTGGTACGCTAGGCCAGTCCCCACGCCACTAAGCTACGAGCCGCTCTTGCCTCAGGTTCGTCCTCGCTCCGCTCGTTGTCGATTGAACCTACCGAAGACCTGCCCCCCGTAGAAGAGTGTCTTGGGCGCGAGTCCTCACGCCGAAGAACGTGCAGTGGGTAAAGCGTCTCCTTTCGCTTATAACCTCACGGTTAGAAATTGGAAGCGCCATATAATAAACATCAAAGAGATGGTAGACTCAGCACAAAACCTGTACAATTTTTGCCCGTGTCGAGGCGCCGAATACACATTTCCATTCATGTGGAGAGAGTGGCGATTCTGTGTGCGCTCGGCACTCTCTTAGTTAGTTAGTACGTCTCGCACGTTGTGATCGATAGTCAACGAAAATGAATGATTGGACTTCGGACATCTTTTAAGGGTTCCGTACCCAAAGGGTAAAAACGGAACCCTATTACTAAGCCTCCGCTCTCGGTCCGTCCGTCTGTTACAAGGCTGTATCTCATGAACCGTAATAGGTAGACAGCTGAAATTTTCACAGAGTGTGTATTTATTTTGCCGCTATAGCAACAAATAGGCGAACATTGAATGAATGAGTGAAGGGCCCCATACAAAAAACATGATTTTTTGTGTTAAATCTTGTACGCTGGTACGGAACCCTTAGTGTGCGAGTCCGACTCGCACTTGGCCGGTTTTTTAGAACGATGTCAAACATATTAGTGCGCAAAGCGCAGTGGCAGACACGACCTCGACGAGGTCTAGAATGGAAATAGCAATATTTTAATATGTGATACAAATATTTTGATTGCGGAATTTGAATTGAATCCATAATATAGGGAAAGGGACAATAACACTGCAATAAATATTAGTATAGGGTCAAATTTATATCAATACCATCAGAAAACTGGCTAAAAATAATTCTACCGTTGCTTCCTTCAAATTCGTAAGGCTTTGAGAGCCTACTCTACCCATAAGAAAATTTACCGCCACTACTACCGCCCCTAGGCCGGTCCGTATACGGCCTATTGACAAGTCCAAATCTGCTCCGTGGTACAGACAATAGAACACAGAAAGATACCCTACATCCTTACGGATTTGCAGGCTCTGAAGGGAACTAGATTCTCTGAGTACGCGATCAAACCGTTATACCTTTATTGCGCCTTGTAGAGCAGCAGTTTTTCATCCGGTGGCGGCGAGTGAAGTATCATTCGGATTTTAGCCTCATCGTCTATTGTTGACAGGAAAATGCAGTGGAAAACGGAGTGTGGGAAGACCACCCGCCAGGTGGGACAACGACATCAAGTGCGTCGGCGGAAAGCAGTGGTTCCGTACCGCTGAAGGCCGGGAGGACTGGAGGAAAATTGGAGAGGCGTATGTGCAGCAGTGGACGCAAACATGCTGACTGACTGTCTATTGTTGACACTGAGAATGTCAATATGGTCGTCTATACGCAGAGTTGTACTGATCTGCAGCAAATGCGATGGTTATAATGCAAAGAATCGTTTCGAAAATGATTATGACGTAGTTCGCGGGGCACATTTATCCTGAACATTAAAGAGCACATCGGCTGCCTTCGGATCATATAAATCCACTGAAACACCAGTAGTGGAGCATCCGAGATCGTGCATCAGCGGCACACCTGCGCGACTCGTTTCATTCATGAGAGCATGGGAAGAAAACGAGAAGCGCTGGAACAATCTGCGCGCCGCCGCCGCCGACTATAATGGCAATTTGGCTCTTCTCCGAACCAAAACAACGGCCGAGGCTTCTGCGGAGTCCGTCCTTCTCGCTCGCGCGGCGCCGAGAGGGACGGCGATGGCGGGGGCGTGTCGGCTCGGCGGAGGTGCGGGCGCGGTGTAGGCGTCGCGTCGCGGCCGCTTGTTGCGTGCTCCCCGCTCTGCCCTCTGCCTCCGCGACTCCCGCCACGGGATTCATCGACGGACAAACGTCGCACAGCCGACATGGGATTTGCTAAATGGGTGCTTTCAATAACATGAAGGCAAATTAACGGGATAATCGAAGTTTGAGGAAATTCGGTGACCCTCAAATCAAAAAAGAAAGGAGATGTAGCATCTAACGCGCCTCCTATAAGACCAGCTCTCTCCAAATTTAAAACTACTAGTTAATAAATTCGCAGACATATTGGAGGGTTTGTATGAGTGGGAACTGATACAAACGCTTTCGGGAGCACATTCGCTCGCACGCAAAAAAGCCCGGACAAGTGCGAAGCTGACTCGTGCTGCGAGGGTTATGTGTATTTTTTTTTAATGTGATGTGACTACAATTAAACGGTTTTTGGATTTTTTCTTCACTACTTTCTTGTTGCAGACAGACGGACAACGAAGTGATCCTTCTTTCATTTTGAGGAACAAACCCCTAAACTGTTGAAAACGTACTTGCAGAAGTACCAAGCAACGATGTTTGAAGTCCAAACTCCGCCCCTAAGGAACCCATCGATGAGTCAGTCTCCAGACCGACAGTGTAGAGCCGTTATTGGCTACACGCGAGGCCGGTTTTTGTGCACTTATTGTATTATGCGAGTTGCGTAATGCAGTTCTAGGAAGCCGAGGCGGTCGAGGGCGGCTTTCTTTGGCCACGTGTCTCGGACGGAATTCTTCATTAGGGACGCCAAAGATTTGACATTCATCGAGTAGGAAAGTCGGGCGACCGCAAATCTTCTGTATTTATGTTTTTTTTATGTGACTGGACATGGATGGCTAATACCACACCTTCTGTCATGGTAT
This sequence comes from Incurvaria masculella, assembly GCA_946894095.1. NCBI lineage: Eukaryota > Metazoa > Arthropoda > Insecta > Lepidoptera > Incurvariidae > Incurvaria > Incurvaria masculella. The sequence continues at coordinate 675,226 of OX335650.1, read as the reverse complement.
TAGCCCAACACGCCACATGGGAACTAGGTACCATGCCAGGACCTTCCTTATATTGCATGGCGGGATTAACCCTACCACCTAGTAAGTAAGGAAGGGGACCTACAGTTTAACGTGGAATCCGAACCACGGCCAGCCTCTCTCAACGGTCGAATGGTCACCCATCCAAGACCAGACCGGACCCAGCGTTGCTTAACTTCGGAGAGCGATCGACGAAGTGTCGCGCCACTGGACCAATGAGGCTGACAATGGACTGATGGAGGATGACAATGATAATAATGATTCGGGAATACACTGAAAAATATAATAGCAGGTATGGTATTAGTATTAGCCATCCATGTCCAGTTTCATTAAAAACGTAGCTTAGCTTGAACATTTTCCAATCCAATTTATTTCGAGGCATCAAACCGTTGCTTAGGTTGAACCACCGCTTCAGTTCAATTTATTTGGAGACATAAAACCGTTAAGTTTGAATACTTTTCCAGTTAAATTTTTCGAGGCATCAAACCGTGGCTTAGCCTGAATACTTTCCCAGTTAAATTTATTTCGAGGTATCAAACCGTTGCTTAGCTTGAATACTTTTCCAGATCAATTTATTTAGAGGCACCAAAACGTAGCTTAGCTTGATTTATTCTCCAGTCCAATTTATTTCGAGACATGAAACCGTCGCTTAGCTTGAATACTTTACAGTTAAATTTATTTCGAGGCACCAAACCGTAGCTTAGCTCGATTACTTCTCCAGTTCAATTTATTTCGAGACATGAAACCGCTGCTTAGCTTGAATGCTTTTCCAGTTCAATTTATTCGAGGCATCAAACCGTGGCTTGGCTTGAATACTTTTCCAGTTCAATAAATTTCGAGACATCAAAAATAACCAAAAAAAAAGATAGTTTATTTTTAATGTTCTGTGTCCTCTGGGATCACGCTCAAAACGAATCCTTTATACGTCATACGTGGAAGAAAAATGTGAATTAAAACACAAAATGCCGACGTAGGACGTAGCCCTATTAATTATTCTGTGGCATGGACAAAGGTAATCGTTCTCGGTAATAACAAAAGATGTTCTGGCATCTAAAATATGTTGAGGCAACGCACGGAAACAAACCGATGTTATCTCAAACCCTGACTGGACAACCGATTTTTTTTATATTCTTTGAATTTTATTGTTTATTATGTTTATAGGAATTTGATTAGGGTAACCTACACTTGGATAAGTCAATAACCTAAAGGAATTAACTGCTTCTCTACAAGGCGTAGATGATAGACTAAATCGATTTTTGTATGGTAAGTCCGGTGCTAATCTCGTACTAAGTTTTGACAGGATCTCTCTGAATATTACAAACGCTTACAAATTGACTGATAGACGCTTACAAATTGACCGAAATGTACCACAGCCCCACTTCAATGAGAGTCAACAAACTGGTGGCGTCGAGCGCCGCGGTCGGTCGGGTGACTGCGACGGGCATAAATCATAGTTTTATGGTATGGTTATTCGGAACCATAAACCGCACGTCCGCCTAGTCGCATGTCATACCTCCTCCGCACCAGCGCACCGAGCGCAGCGCCAGCGACATCTTGTATTACACGGACAATCGACGCACGTATATTCGATTGCGTTCTAGACCACCATTCTTGATGTTCCATCATAATTCCGGTAGCATTCAGAGAGGAGAGTCCAACATTCAACAGTTTTGGTTCAGCCACAGTTCCTATCCAAGTAACACACTATAATTGTCATCATCTTAAGAGATCTGTAAAGAATTAAAGAAATAAAATGTTTATTGACCTAAATTTGGAACAAATAAATAATTTGTAAAAGTTAGCAAGCAGCTTCCTAAACACGTGCATAGAAAAACAGGTAAATCGGGTTTAGGGGCAGCGTATGTCACCGTATCATGAAATGCATAATGCAGTGGCGCTGATTTTAAGCCTAGCCGTTAACTGAACAGCCGGTATTTACGCATTAGTGAATTATTTTCATCAAACAGTATCGCCGACATATTCAGAGGCAATGGCAAAAATACAGGTTTGTTGCTGACATTACATATCATAAAAAAAATGTTTTTATTAATATATATATATTTCCAAAATTGCTTATTCACCCGCTTATAAAGAGAATACGTATAACTGAAGGAATGTAGAGTCTCTCTCTGTGTTCTATCGTCTCTAACATGGAAAATGCTCTTCGGAGCTGAATAACGCCAGCCCTTTTTCTACCTGCGTTCAACGCAGTTCCGGTAGGGAATGCACCAATTTACATTTAGGTTTACATTGCTCGAATTATGACCAGCCGACACTGTAAATCCTTCACTTATCGGGTCGGTTAACTGTGAAATCCATTCTCTTTCGAGGTATTTCCCCATATGCATAACGTGAGGTCCTTCAAATATGGTGTAAAAAATCATCTGCTTGGCCGGCATTGTTCTCGCAGCCGCTTTGAAAATGTGTAGGCCCATGGGCGTCATCGGGCACATCTTCCTTGAGGGCCTGCCATACGTTATATGCCTCGCTTAACATAAAAAAGGGTTGGAATATTATATATCAATTCAAACCCGTTGCAGGTGGATACGCTTATATACATATACATAATTGAAAAGCTAAGGAAATAAAAAAAAACCAATATGGTGACCTGATTCCGAGAATAATTTGAGTCAACCTAGATGCATACGTGCGCCTAAATGTCGCAACACAAATTAAAGAACCGATTAAAAAAACAGACAAAACAAGTTAGACGGACTCCCGTCTTAGAGAGCCGATAAGACTCTTCCGGCTCACATTAAGGTGAAAGGGAAGATATAAACGACAAGATAAACATGTCACAAATAATAGAGAGGGAGGAAGCTTACCGATATTCGCATAATAGCCAGCCGGATGCATCGCGGCGGCCCACGCGGCTACAGGCTCGCCTTCCGGAGGTACGAACCCATTTTGTCTATTGCCACTTACCTAGAAAATCAAAGAAAAAGCACATGAAACAAATGTTATACAAGGTGTATTAAATGTAGTTTTGAATGCACGGAAAGGGCGTTCATTCTGAAAGTTTCAATGAAACGGATTTTGTTGAAACTTACAGTATGTTCAGAGATATTGCAATTAATTGTTTCGAAAATTGTTAACATAAAACCTGAGTCCCTATTACGCATCACTTACCGCTGAATAGCTGGAAAAGACCAGGCGTACACCACAGAATAGAGCATTTGAGGGATACACTATTTTTATATTCGTGTACATATATATTTTCAAAACATTTATATTATTTTATACTTCTTGTTTATCTGTAAAAAGGCCTATTAGATTCACCATAATCTCCTATCGGATACTACCAACAATTGCGAAACACCGCCTATGCTGCTAGCGTTCGGCAATGCCGCGCAGGCACGCCGCCGCCGCAGCAGGCATGTAGCCATGCGTGGTCAATGCAGAGGGAACTCAATGCAGATGTCGCGAATGCCGCCTCCTCCGGCCAGCGGGTTCGGACGCCGAACACAGACCGGTGCGATGTTATGCCACCACGGCGGCGACTAGATAGGGCTGTCAGGATGCGGTTCTAGCGCTAGGGTTGCAACAATATTCTGCTCAAAAATTGATCAGATAAACAATACAAGAAGAGGTAAGGAAGAGGTTTTAGAGGAACATTATTTATAAATATTATATCGGCGGTACCTGGTAGCGCTCGCTAATATATCGTTTTGGATGGATGTCGGGCTAAATGTTAACAGAATAAAAATTAATGTCCTTTTCTCAACTTCAAGTAATATTTCTAGTAAAATTCATAAATACCGGCTCGAAATTTAAACATTTATCAGAAAAGACAAACACAGAGACAGGCAATCTCACGTTCGCGTTTATAATACAATTATTATGGATGATCTGTAACAAACCAGAAAAAAGACAAAACAGTTTACGAATCTTTATTTTACAAAAAAAAGCTAAATGAAGACGAATTACATATTATTTCTGAGAAGGCGATAATTTATTGCTACGAATACCAGTATTTTAGTAGCATCGCCATACACAAAGAAACCCCTGTCAAAGAAACTGAGTGCTCTATTGCTGAGTACAAACTAAACAGTTCTCATTTAAATCATAAAATCAAGCAAGTTAACTATTATAGAAAGAAGCTTTACAAAAGATGTTAAGGAGAATAGCATTACATAAAGCGTTTTTTTAAAAGTAAAAGTTCCCAGCGTAAACGAAGTTAAGTCCGACATTGATGTTTGCGCAGCAGCAAACTAATATTTCACACTAGAAACTAGAGCGACGATCCATCTAGTGAAAGATTAAAAGTGAAATGAATGGGGTCTAAAGTTATGGAACATTAAGAAATCTTTCGGGCCGGATTACCAGAGGTGAGAGTTCTAAGAAAGACTGATATGTTTGCTAAATGCCGTGATTAATGTCCCAAACGGCTTCGTTACTTTGGCTTTCATTTTCTTTAGGCCCCGCGGCTCAATCCGAGCGATTGTCGCCCGTCGAGAGTTTTGCAACACGAAACGAGAACACAAACATTTCCGAACCGAGTCAGGCTTTCCCATGAGCTGATTACCTCTGAAGAATGGAAGTGCTGGACAAATATATGAATGCAGAATTTAACTCGACACGAAACAAAATTGGCGACATTATACCGTGAGAAAATGTATACGTCGATTTCTTTCCAACTGATGAACGAGAACGCAATAATGTATGTTATATTTTTATAAGCAAGAGACTACTGTTACTGCATAAAGATTAATAAAATGATATTATAGAGTAAAGGAAGTTCGTGGTTTAGATTCCTTGTAAAACTGTAGCAATCGTATTCAGAGATAACCTATCAAAATTTAGTACGAGATATGCACCGGACTAACCATACAGAAACCGGTTTAGTCCGGCATTTTAAAGTTAGTCCGCCCACTCTGAATATGGCTGTAGGTGTTTCTAAGTTGGTGGTGGGGTTAGAGCCCTTCGAGTTGATACCATCGCAATTGATATGGTCGAAGCAGAAAAGATAATTGTCAGTGTCTTCTTAATGTAGCCGTAAAAATTAAGGAAGTTCTTGGCTTGACACCTACCCCATGAGGTGCGTTGGGCAAATTCAACGCTAACAACGAATACAATATAATCACCAACACACAATCGTGTTTTCACAGCGGGTACGTTAACAAAGCTACACGGGGCGGTGGGGGAACACGGGGCCGGACAGACCGCCCCACCCCCGTGGGGGCTGCCTTTGCCCGCATTACTGCCGCCCAACTGCGCCGCTGATTGCTCACCGCTCCAGCCGAACGCTGCAGCATGCAACATTCACCTCCCGTGCACATTGCAAATGCTTTGGATTTACGTAGCAAAACTGGCCTTGGCTATTTCAGCAATGTTACGAACACTGGTGTAAGCATACGGCTTGAGTCGAGTTAGGATTTCGTTACGGCATCATTCGATTCTCATTCGGAGAGGTTTTTTTTCTTGGCGTTTTAAAGTTCATTCGTTGCTGAACTTTGGGCTCGGTCCGTTTTCAATTACTGAATTGTTAGTCCTGGTATGGCACCTAATTCCTTCGAGAATACGGTGTGCTGGGCTATTATCATGACAGTGGGTGTGGTATTAGTCGTTCATGACCAGTAACATACAAAAAAATTCAAGAAAGGAGTGGCGGCCAACGCGTTCCGTATAAGACATACACTGACGGTAAATCCGGCAAGACAACTTCGAAGTTCCGTAAAATCGTCTACACACGTACGTCTATACAAGTATTTACTAGATATTCTATGGTTTTACTTCTTCAAGCTGTCAAATTCAAACGAGGACTTCCGATTTGTATGAAAACGCGGAGTCGGCGTAAACGGCAACGTCGACGTATTTACGGCAACGTTGAGTAAGCTGTCAAATGAAACTCGGACTCGCAAATGTTAGTTCGCTTAAGGTGGCCCAACCCGGCGGCCCTAACTCATTCGCGGGCACTGTACAAAACCGTGCTGTTGCGCTCTGGGACCTTCTCTGTTTCAAAGAATAAGACAGGCTCCGTGATGAGGAAGATGCAACATGTCCACAAAAAAGACAATGTGCATAGTGTATGATTTGGTAAGATTTAAGACAATTTTGATTTCAAAACTACTTATAGGTAAAAGTAAACCACGACCGCAGTAGTAAAAAATCGAACAAAACCCAAATAGATTATAAATCTTGATTAAATAAGCTATGTCTGATGACTACTCATTTTAAGATGTTCTTACTTTATCATTGCGTAATCCACCTCCAAAGTTATTGTATAAAACGCGCGAAAAATGCGAACTTTCGGACCTTATAACTTAGAAACCAAACACAATTTTACAATGCCAATGGTCATCAGACATCTAGTTCGATCAAATAAAGCTATTTTGAGCAAAATTTTGGATCTCTGACAAGAAATATGGGCGTGATCTTCTTTCCCCTTTTGTATGGGGAGATGAGCGGGATGGGCCACCTTAACGCCACTGCGCGCGCGAAAACGCTAGTAGATCGGTTTGCCGTAAACGCCAATTTAGGTGCCAGCTGCGACTACGGGGCTCAGGGCATTATCACTAATACCGGATGGCGGTAGTAGGCAGGAGGTACCGTACTGCATGCGTGGCCGAATCCGTGGCCCCACCGCAGCAGCCCACGGCGCACCAATCGCAAGATCTCCCGCCGTCCTCACAAAGAGCCCGACGACGCGCGCCGGGCATTCCTCTTCATCGACATGCTCCCCGCGTGATGCTGCCCACTGATACGCTATCTCGGTGGCATCTATACTGTGCCTTCTCACTGTTGGCGCGTCGCCACGCCAGGACAGTGTTACCATCTACCAAAATTAAATGAAGATCGTTTGAGCCGAAATCGCATGATTTAAAGTGGCCCAACCCGGCGGGACTAAGTCATTCGCGGGCACGGTACAAAACCGTGCTGTTGCGCTCTGAGCCGGTAGTCTCAGTTGTCACCTAAATTGGCGTTACGGCAAACCGATCGACTGGCGTTTTCAAATGTATGGAGAAATTGAAGAGCGCGCGCGGCGGGCGTTAAGCGAACTAACATTTGCGAGTCCGAGCTTGATTTGACAGCTTACTCAACGTTGCCGTAAATACGTCGACGTTGCGGTTTACGTCCACTCCGCGTTTTCATACAAATCGGAAGTCAGCGTTTGACTTTGACAGCTTGAAGAAGTAAAACCACAGAATATCTAGTAAAAACTTGTATGGAGTTTGGAGAAAACGCCAGTCGATCGGTTTGCCGTAACGCCAATTTAGGTGAGAACTCAGACTGCCCACTCTGGAACCATCTCTGTTTCAAAGAAAAAGACAGGCTCCGGCATGAGGAAGATGCAACATGTCCACGAAAAAGACAATGTGCATACTTAGTGTATGATTTGGTAAGATTTACGAAAATTTTAATTACAAAACGACTTATAGCTAAAAGTAAACTACGACCGCTGTAGTTAAAAAATTAACAAAAACAAAATAGATTATAAACCTTGATTAAATAAGCTATGTCTGATGACTAATCTTTTTAAGATGTTCTTACTTTGTCATTGCGTAATCCACCTCCAAAGTTATTATATAAAACGCGCGAAAAATCCGAACTTTCGGACCTTATAACTTAGAAACCAAACACAATTTTACAATGCCAACGGTCATCAGACATCTAGTTCGATCAAAAAAAGCTTTTTTGGGCAAAATATGGGATCTCTGGCAAGAAATATGGGCGTGATCTTCTTTCCCCGTTTGTATGGGGAGTTCAGCGGGTTGGGCCACCTTAAGAGCAGCCTCATACCTAAATATTTTATACCAATTTTTGCGATTGAAACGAGATAGCTAGAGCCCGACTTGCTTAGTTAGAACAGCTCGGAATAAATCTTTCTAAATGTTTGAACCAATCAAGAAGAACGAATCTAAGCCCGTTTAGTCATACGTTAATGTTGATTTTGATTTTTTGTCCTTTCGTGCACTCGGTCCTTAGAGTATGTCTACACCTGACGGAGGAAAATAAACGATAAATAACCCATCACACCTCATGAGTACAGGGTGCCATGCCTTCATGCCACATCCCCATATTGCACGGCTACACTGAACTGGATGGAAAACACAAGGCATTGATAGCTAACGTAATACAACGTACAAAAGTCGCCGAAAGCTTATTTTGACATTTCTAACCAGCGCCATCTCCTGTCACTGCCAGAACTAGTAATAGTTGGGGTAGTCGGGCTATGAGTAGATCATCCCCTCCCTCGAGGTCAGGCGAGGGATGGGAGCGGACGGTGGGGAAGGGGGAGGAGGTAGACACGACACCACGACACCACCACCATACCCACGCCGTGCGCGGGCGCAAATAAAACAATAGAACAATGAAACAACAGGACATCAAGCGAGCCGCTTCTAATGAACTGAACATACGAGGCCTGAACGCGTTTGATCATCGCGAAGAGTTGACTTTAATTTTCAGGGCAGAGGCGTAGCATGGAGGGGGGGGGGCGGAGGGTGCGGTCCGCACCGGGCGGCACTTTGACGGGGGCGGCATTTCACTGTTGGCGAAAAAAAATGCGGTTAAAAAGGCATATTTTATGATCAATCACAAAAATAAGAGAGCGGCGAATTTGGGATCCGCACCGGGTGCTAGTGACCTGTGATAGGCCACTGTTTCAGAGACGCTTTCGCCTGAAGACTATGCGAGATCTTGTGAAAAAAAAAATTGCACCTTTTTACCCGACTGCACAAGAAGGAGGCTTATGTTCTTTCGTAACCTGATGCGCCGTTGGAAGCTTGGTTGTTACCTTTTTAAGGCATTCTAATGCTAACACCACATAATAAGCTGACACCGCATCGCACATTTTGGTTATGTTCAGGTGGTTCAGAGTTGCTCTTCTAACGTATAATGGACCTGATTTATCTCGGGGATCAAAAATTGTTTAATTTTTTAACGAATATTTTCCCACCCAATAAAAGCATTCAAAATTGGAGGCTACAAATCTCAAAACTCTTTAGTCGTCGCTCGCTTTCGGTGGAAAAAAACGTCGGTCGAGCCGGAGGGGGGGGGGGGGGGCGGCGGGCTGGGAGGGAGGTAGGTAGGGAGGGAAGTCGGCGACGGTTACGCGACGGCGCAGGCGCAATGCGGGCCGGGCCAGCGCGGCGCGCGCGGAATGCCGCGAGCTATCCGGCCGCGATTGTTGCCCGGTTATCACTGAATGTTCTCCAGCTCCGAGTATTTTATGCGGCGACAAAAAAACTCCAGTGCGGAGCTCGGCTCGTTTGATGCCGCGCCGCCTGTGGGAAACGTCCGCCTCCGAGCGCTGGCAACACCACCGGGGGGGGGGGGAGGAAATCCGCGGACTGAAGTCAACGAGCGCGGGAAATGTCCTCGGGTTGCTCCTTCTTTTTCACCTTCAAGTCTACTGCAGCAGCTGGTATCTCCTGACATTAATATTGTTGACAGATTTTATAATATTTTAATGACTTTTAATTCCATTTAATAATTGACAATACTATCTGTAATTACCAACCGATCCTCTAGGTCCTTTATTTATAGGGTCGGTAAACTATGGAATGCACTTCCTGCCGAGTTATTTCCCTCAAAGTACAACCTGGGATCCTTCAAACATGGTGTGAAGAAGCACCTGGCCGGCCGGCATGGTTTTCGCAGCCCCCTTATAAGTTCGAAAGCCCATGGGCATCGTCGGGCACCTTAAGTGGTCCTGGCGTATGCCATATGCCGCGCACTACATAAAAAAAAAAACATGGGGCGTAGAGAGTACACGCGCGAGTTTTAGAGGCACGGTCTTGGGCGCGAACTGCATTTCTAACCTATTTAACTACTGCCAATTCTGGGATGGGAGCAGGAGTACTCGCATTTACAATGTTAAGCAATCTTTTAAACAAATATTTTTTTTAAATTAATATTTTTTTTTTTTTTTATTTTAATAAATTTTAAATTCCATAGTTTCACCATAGTTTCATCCAATGCGGTGGTACCAACCCGGGCGGGCTTCACCCTACCACCTAGTAGGGGAAGGGGACCTACGGTTTTACATGGGTTCCGAACCATGGAAAGGTTCGCATTCGTAACGAAATGCACTTATCCAACTCAGAAGAGAAAGAAGAAAGGGGCAAGTCCTCTAGCCCCTAGACCACGAGCTGTAGTCTTGATACTCGGCAACGTCCTGAAGGCACACTTTTTGTGGCAAATGTACACATTGGTTTCGGAACTGGGTCTCCGCCGAGCCAAATTCGGCTAACTTCATAAAAAATGCGTTGACATCACAAGGTGTCTCGCCCCGGCGCCGCGCCGGCCGGTGGAGGTTCATTAGCGTGTGGGTTCAGGAATAGAAGTGACAGCAGATGACGGATGGCGCGGCGGCGGCGGCTGCGTGCAAGTCTCATGCCATTCCCTAATCGCTTGCATGCAGGTACCTGACCAGGCTGATCTAAGCATCAATTCTATAGAAAGGTTCCTGATGAATCGATTAAGTTCCCATCTTCATCAATTCTACATCATTTTCATGTAAATTGTTGGTGGTCTATATTTTTATCTTCTCGCCGTTACCCTATCAATTCCCCATTCTACATTCTCCATTCTACATTCCCCATTCGACATTCCCCATTCTACATTCCCCATTCTACATTCCCCATTCTACATTCCCCATTCTTAGCGATGACTGTTTCCAGTCATCTCCCGCACGACTGCTCTTAATGTTTTACAACGTTTTTTAAAATCTTTGTTTGTAAAATATATTGTAGAGATTGATGTCTGTATGTTTTAATTGATTTAAAATATCCCTTTTAGATTGATAAATATTGGCTAAAAAAACATTGGAAAAAAATATTTTTCTACGTTAATTTTCGATTTTTTTTGCTGAACAATACAGATATTTACAAAAAAATCAAAGCATTCCGACATAGAATGAAGAAAAAAGATTTTTTATTATGATGATGACGATATATACACATGCATGGTTACCATAAGTGTACTCAGAAGTGATCACGTGTATCCAAAAAATCAATATAAATTATATGTACGTTTTAAAAACGATCTGACCCGCCCCAGTTGTCGCCTATACTCACGTTTACGGAACTTCGAAGTTCCGTAAAAACGTCAAACTCCACACAAGTTTTTACTAGATATTCGGTGGTTTTACTTCTTCAAGCTGTCAAAGTCAAACTCGGACTTCCGACTTGTTTGAAAACGCGGAGTCGGCGTAAACGGCAACGTCGACGTATTTACGGCTGTCAAATCAAACTCGGACGCGCAAATGTCGCGCGCTCTTCAATTTCTCCATACATTTGAAAACGCCAGTCGATTGGTTTGCCATTAACGCCAATTTAGGTGCCAGCTGGAACTACGGGCTCTGGTCGGCATTTCGAATGAAATTGAAGTAATGTCCCTCACTTTAAATCGGTACACGACACCGCCAAGCAGGGCATACCGCGGGACATCGCACGCGGACCGAGACGCGAGCCGAGCCCGCGAGCAAAATGCACGCCGATAAAAAAATACATCCACAGCGCACCAACTCGAGGATTCCACGCGAATAGCGGGCATTCCGATCCAGCCGAAGTAAAGGTTCGCATCACCGCGCGCGCCGTGCCGACGCAGAGCGAGTTGTCAGCAACAAACGCCAGGGTCGCCAGAAAACTGGCCAATTATTACTGAATACGCTCCTTGCTTCTAACTTGTAACTTTCGACTGTAATAACGAATGCACCTAATAGTAAATTGTTTTCAAAGACATTAATAAATATATATATATACTTGTGGGTACTTGAATTTAGACATTGGGTGTTGCAGTTAAAGGTGGGCCTTCCCGCTCAACTTCCCATTCGAACGTGGAAAGAAGATCATGCGCATATTTCTTGTCAGAGATACAAAATTATTCTCAAAACTGCTTTTTTTTATCGAACTAGAGGTCCGAGTGGTCAGTCTGAGTTCTCACCTAAATTGACGTTAACGGCAAACCGATCGACTGGCGTTTTCAAATGTATGGAGAAATTGAAGTGCGCGAGTTAAGTTGCCTAATAAGACATTCTGCTTATAGAAATGCCGATGGTGCAACCTACATTGCACCTGGCAACTAACCAACACGTAATATCTGCTGATGCAGAATAGTTCACCTCATTAATTATTTACCAAATACATTCATTCTGTTACAGTTATTAAACAAGTAAAGACTTCTTTTTTAAAAGCCTTTCGCCTCGGTCTCCAGCTTAATTGGCGCAGCCGGTAGGATCACCGTAGTCCTGACGTATCCAGACGTATCCAGAAGCATCCAGACGCATCCAGACGCCATCGCAGAGTATCCAATTCTACGCTGCGTGGACCTAGTCGTGACGCGAGTGGTGCCAGGACTTTTGTCTCTACAATTCGACGGTGATCCAGAACCAAACAAATTTATTAAGTGTGTGACCAAGCTGTGCAGAATCCAGGTGGAGCATGACAGTAACGACGGTGTTGTGAGTAGAACTTTTCACTATCCATCGGTCCTCTTCCTGTTTCCACTTGTATAGTGTGTGTGTCCTTGATCAACTTCTCGAGGGTACATACGTCGTAGGTACTTCGAAATCAGTACAGTGTGTGCAACCGACAGGATCAAAATCTCCAGTCGGTACAGTAGTTAAGGATATTTTTTTGTGTGTATCTTAGATCAACTTCTCTGAGACACTTTTAACGAAAAATTAAATAAATAAATAGACTTTATCAATATAACTTAACTTAAAATATTTAACAGTTTAAGATTTTATAAATAATATGGCGAATCCCCAGTTAAATATTATCCCCAGGGACATGATCGAATTGATCCCTAAATTCGACGGGGACAAGAGTCATTTAAGCCTTTTTATCAAAAAGTGTGAGTACATCATCTCAAATTTCCGTGGTGATCCCACCCAAGATGAATACCTATACCACGTTCTAACAAGCAAGTTACGTGGGCGGGCAGCCGCAGTTATAGGTGAGAGGGATGATATTTTGAGTTGGGCAACGGTGCGTGAGATCCTGGAAAGAAATTTCGGCGACCCACGTAGCGAAAGCTGCCTGGCTCTCGAGTTAGAAAATTTAAAAATAAGACAGGGCGAAAGCTACCCCGATTTTTGCAATAGAATAAGCGAAACAAAAAATTCATTGTTATCAAAGGTCAACCAAAATACCGCCCGCTATGAACGCTAGCAAGCGAGCAATATATAACAATCTTACTCTTCATGTATTTTTATTTAACTTGCCTAGCGATCTTGTAAGGATAGTTAGGCTAAAAAGTCCCACAACCCTTGAAGAGGCTCTTAGTATAGTGATAGAGGAGACGAATTTCAGGACGCTCTACTATGCCAAGCACCGGCCCAACACATCTAGGCCGCACGATGGGCACTCACAGAGACCACAAAACCACCTCAACCCTGTACATAACAGATACCCCCTTCAAAGCCGACCCCAGACATCGCAGGACGTCACAAGGTCCCCTTACCCAGCGGCGCAACAGTCGCAAACCTTCAGGCAGACAGCCCCTAACTTCCCCCAACGGCAACCAAACCGACCCCAAAATAATTTTAATGGACCCCGAACTTCATACTCAAATAATTTTCAAAGAAACCAAAACTACCCCCGAGCTCAAGTCTCTACTCAAAACCCACCGACTAAGACGGACGTGACTATGAGGTCCCTAGCACCTCGACCCCAATTTACCTCGGAGGAATTATTTTGTAACGATGTCGACCCCGAGTACTCGTACGAAGCAGCAGGAGGCGATTACGCTGACCACCAGGACTCGAGCAATTGGAACGACTATCGCGATTACGAGGAAGTATCGTGCCCAGTTGAACAGGAGGTGGAAGAGACCTACGAAAATTTTTCGATAGCAGCCTCGAACCAACCAATATTTCCCTAAATTATAACCCGGAACTAAAATTACCTTATGTAACACTACCCGAAATAAACGCACGGTTCATGATTGACACTGGTAGCACAAGGTCTTTTATCAGTCCCCGACTTGCTGAGACATACCTAAACGACTACTTACATTACGAACCTTTTCAGGTAACTAGTACCCATGCCAGTAGCTCACATAACGGAGTAGTAACCACCCCCCTATTTAAGACTTTTAACAGCAAAGACAAACATAAATTTTACGTGTATGACGTAGATCATAGATACGATGGACTAAAAGGCAGCGACTTACTAGACCAAATAGACGCTAGCATCGACATGAAAAACCGACTATTACGAACAAAGACAACAACTATCCCATTCACTTATACAGCCCCACGAAAGGAGGATATTATAATCGCACCCCGCTGTGAGCAACGCGTCAGCATTCCCGTGAACTTGCACCAAGGCGACTCAATACTCGAATTTGCACAATTCACTGACGGTGTCAGTATGCCTCGCGCTATCGTGAAATGTGAGAATGGCCGCGCGACAACTGTAATTCAAAACACGCGAGACCAGCAAATGACGTTGACTATACACCGACCATTTAAGGTTGATACGCTTAGAAATGAAAAATCTCAACAAAATATTACTTTTACAACTGACGAAATAAAAAACATACAATCTTTACAATACGAAAATCTCAAGAAATTAAGACTTAACCATATGAATCAAGAAGAAAAAAAAATTATACTTGACACATGTAAGGAGTACAAAGACATATTCTACTGCGATAAGCTACCCTTAACTTTTACGAACCATGTAAAACACAAAATAAACACAAAAAATGAGGACCCCATACATTTACGAGCATATCGACAACCACCAAAACAAAACGAAGAAATAAAAAAGCAGGTCGACCAACTTTTACAAGATAACGTGATACAGGAATCAAACTCCCCCTGGAGCGCCCCAGTTCATTTAGTCCCAAAAAAAATGGATGCCTCCGGAACACCTAAATGGAGAATGGTTATCGACTACAGACGACTAAACGACATAACAATTGACGACAAATATCCCTTACCTAATATTACTGACCTTTTCGATAAGTTAGGTAACAGTACATACTTTACGACCCTTGACCTAGCCAGTGGATACCACCAAATTGAAGTAGACCCCGAAGACAGACCAAAGACCGCTTTTAGTACCCAATTCGGTCATTATGAATTCACCAGGATGCCGTTTGGACTGAAGACTGCACCAGCGACATTCCAACGGGCAATGAATAATATCCTTAGAGGCCTCCAAGGTGTACACTGTTTAGTTTACTTAGATGACATTATAATATTTTCATCCAGCCTAGAAGAACACATACAAACATTACGTACCATCTTTCAACGACTCAGGGAAACAAATTTGAAAATACAACTAGACAAATCAGAATTTTTACGTAAAGAAGTTTTATATTTAGGCCATACAATAACACAAGACGGACTTAAGCCGAACGACGACAAAATAAAGGCAGTATTGAAGTACCCGATTCCCAAAACCTCGACCGAAATTAAGAGCTTTCTTGGATTAATAGGATACTACCGTAAGTTTATAAAAGACTTTGCCAAAATAACCCAACCTATGACCTCTTGCCTAAAAAAGGGAAAAAAGATAATCTTATCGGAAGAATATATACGTTCGTTTGAAAGGTGCAAAGAACTTCTTACAAATGCACCGCTACTGCAATACCCGGAATTCTCAAAACCGTGGATTTTGGCCACAGACGCTTCGAATTATGCTATTGGAGCAGTTTTGTCGCAGGGACCCATAGGGAGCGATAAACCATGTGCATATGCCAGTCGCACCTTAAGCGAGACTGAGACCAGATATAGCACAATAGAAAAAGAACTTTTAGCAGTAGTCTGGCCCGTAAAACATTTCCGTCCATACCTTTACGGCCAGAAATTCACAATTAACACCGACCATAAACCCTTAGCCTGGCTATATTCACTCAAAGACCCAAACAGTAAGCTTATGCGTTGGAGATTAAGACTTCAGGAATACGACTTCGACGTCAAATACAAAAAAGGTACCAGCAATGGCAACGCTGATGCCTTATCAAGAATCAAAGTAAATGCCATCGACGATGACTTAGATTCAATGGTAGTACAAGTTGACGACGACGACAAAATCGTTGAAATCATTGCAGAAATGGAAACAGAATATGAAAACAAAAAAATGAAGGACGATAATCCAACATCAAAAGAACCTGAAAGAATTGAACTAGCAGACTCAGATAACGACACAGCCCACTCCATCTCAAACCGAGAACACCTAGGAATCCCAATATCCAATGACGCAATAGACACTAAAGGAAACCAAATACTTATATACACATGGAAAAGGAACAACCTCTCTGTAAAAGATATCTCCATACCGAAACAAAGAAGATTAGAAGTACACCTGCCAACTAATAACGAAGAACTAGTTAAAAAGTTTCTTAAAGAATACGTGGATTACAAGAAGAAGTATTTTATATATTTTGAGGACCAAGAACATAGAAAACTATTTAGTACAGCGATTGTAAATTTGTACAAAAAGGGTGCAAAAAACTTTGTAGAATGTACAGAAAGAGTCGTAAATATCACAGATGAAGGTGACCAAAGAGATTTAATCTTAAAATGCCACGAAGGCAAGACGTGTCACAGAGGAATCAAGGAGACCCTAGCAAGACGTTCATACTACTTTCCAAACATGCAGGAGACTGTTTCAGCTATCATAAACTCCTGTGGGCCTTGTAGAAAACTCAAATATGACAGGAAACCCTTAAAGCCATACCTTCAACTAACCCAAACACAAGATTCTCCATTTCAAGAAATGTTTATAGACTTGTTCTCAATCGAAAGTAAATATTTTTTAACAGCCGTAGATGCCTTCAGCAAACTCGCGCAAGCTTTCGAAATTCCCAACAGGAGCACCCCTGAAGTTGTACGAGCCCTTATAAAATATTTTTCTTGTTACGGAATACCACAGAAAATTAGTTGCGATTCGGGAGCCGAATTTAATAACGAACTAATGAAAGAACTAACAGCTTTTTATAACATAGAATTACACATAACTACCCCTAATAACCCAAACTCAACCGCAATAGTTGAACGATTCCACTCAACACTGACAGAGATTTATAGACTTGCGAAATACGATCAAAAGCAAAGTGATGTCACCTCGGTAATGACTTATGCAATTATGGCATACAATAATACTATCCATACAACCACAAATGTCACACCTTTCGAAATTGTGTTTGGCCATACTAGTCTTTCGGATGTCTTTGACATCAATACTGAAAATAATTTGATACAAAAATTGCTTCAAGATCATAAAAAAAGAACCAAGATATTATACGAATTTATTTCCGAAAACACTAAAATAAACAAGGAAAAAGTTCAAAGAAAGAAAGGTGGAGAAGATCCCCCAGAATTGAATATAACTGACAAGATATTTATGAAGACTACTCGAACAAGAAAAGGAAAAGATAAACCTAGGTATGAAAAAGCCGAAGTACTAGAAAAACCAAAAAGAGGCATAGTTCCAGTACAATTAGGGAAAAGACAAACAAGAGTACCTATTAAACAAATTAAACGCCCTCCACAGGTTATGTACGGCACTGCTGGGCCTAGCGGAATCAGGACACGCAGCAGAGATAATGAAGATAACGGACAACCCGGGAATTCTTCCTCTGATGATGGGGAATTCTCAAGTTCAGAGGGATGAATGGTTAATTTTTAAGAAAATAGATTTAAAGTTAATTGAAGTAGAAATAAAAAACAACATAGAAAAATGTAAGGAATTAGAATACATAGTTAAGAACAATGGGATATATTGTAAGGAGTTTTTAAGTTTTAAAATAGAGCTAGAATATATTATGTCCATTACAGTTAACAAACTAAACCAAATTCTTCCTAATTCAAGGAATAAAAGAGGTATACTAAACCCTCTCGGCACCATCGTTAAACTAATCACAGGAAATCTAGATCACGCAGACGCAGAAAAGTACGAAAAAACTATTTCAGAAATTGAACTAAAGCAAAATGGCCTGCATAAAAAGGTGACACTTATTTCAAAAATAATTTCCAAGCAAATAAACGCAACCGATTCCCAAAATAGAAATACCATCTCTCTCGCCCAAAGAATAAAAAGAATTGAAAATGCATTACTCAAAACTGAAATGAAAACATACCATAGTTTTCATACATACAATATACTATCTACGTTTAATCTACTTATGTTTAACTTTCAAACAATTTACACTAGAATTAGCGAAATAGAAACGGCAATAGCCCTGAGTAAATTAAATACCCTGCATCAGTCAGTGGTAAATTCAACCGAATTGCTACAGATTTTAGAGGACATTCAGAAAAGTAATAATTTAATATTCGAAGCTAAGATTAGTAATATTATAAAATTAGAACGTAATATAGCGATGAAAGCTTATATTAAGGGCAGTACTTTAGTTTTTATTCTAGAAGTACCACTGGTGGAAAAAGATACATACACACTCTACAATGTCATTCCTATTCCAATATATAATCCTAGAATCCTTTCCACTTGCACTATCATACCTAAATACCCTTACCTCCTAGTGAAGGGAACGAAATTCAAGCCGCTCGCGAAATCATGTGAGACCATAGAAAAACAGAGATATCTGTGCCAACAAGAAGATGAGATCCCACACTTCAAACAACCTTGCATAGAAGAACTCATGCTATTTAAGAAGACCCTACCATCCTGTGAATTACACAAGATCGACGTCGGCGACCTGTCAATTTATAAACTCAAAGAAAAACACCAATGGATCATCTACGCCCAGAACGAGATTATGCTTACAGAGAATTGCACGACAGGAACTACAAGACAACTTTTAAAGGGAACGTACATCCTTTCTAACAACGACAACTGCGAGATCGACATAGAAGGACACAAAATCAGACCTCAACAAAGCAGCTACAGCCAGACCGTAGACCCCTTACCCCCCATACCTAAGCTGAAGCCACGTGCCCTATATACCGTGACTACAGGACAAACCAAGACCCTGAAGCTTACAGACACGCACCTCGAGGACATCCAGCTCAAGGACATCCAACAGCTTTCGCAAGTCCTACAAGACGAAGATAAGGAAGAAAAGACAATAAGTGTTAATTCAATCAGTGTAGCAACTATAGTGTTATATGCGATAGTATTCATAATCGCAACCATTACCACATTTCTGTTTTGTAAACTAAAATTAAATTTTTGCAATAACCATTATGTAAAGAAAAATCATCAGAGTACTGAGACACCCTCAGATGATTTTTCCCCTAGGGATGGAGGAGTTAAGTTGCCTAATAAGACATTCTGCTTATAGAAATGCCGATGGTGCAACCTACATTGCACCTGGCAACTAACCAACACGTAATATCTGCTGATGCAGAATAGTTCACCTCATTAATTATTTACCAAATACATTCATTCTGTTACAGTTATTAAACAAGTAAAGACTTCTTTTTTAAAAGCCTTTCGCCTCGGTCTCCAGCTTAATTCGCGCGCAGTGGGCGTTAAGCGAACTACCATTTGCGAGTCCGAGTTTGATTTGACAGCTTACTCAACGTTGCCGTAAATACGTCGACGTTGCCGTTTACGTCTACTCCGCGTTTTCATACAAATCGGAATTCCGAGTTTGACTTTAACAGCTTGAAGAAGTAAAACCACAGAATATCTAGTAAAAACTTGCATGGAGTTTGACGTTTTTACGGAACTTCGAAGTTACGTAAACGCCAATTTAGGTGAGAACTGAGACTACCGGCTCTGATGACTGTTGGCATTGTAAAATAATGTTTCGTTTCTAAGTTATAAGGTCCGAAAGTTCGAATTTTTCACGCGTTTTATACAATAACTTCGGATGTGGATTACTCGACAATAAAATACAAAATGGATTCAACTTGGTTTTCATTCGATTTTTGACTACAGCGGTCGTGATTTACTTTTGGCTATAAGTCGTTTCCCCCTCATCACGGAGCCTGTCTTTTTCTTTGAAACAGAGAAGGTCCCCGAGCTCAATAGCACGGTTTTGTACCGTGCCCGCAAATGAGTTAGGCTGAGATAAATAGTCGTAACAGAAACTAAGACTAATGAAAAGTAGTACTTTGTGACGTCAATTGGCATTACTTTGAGATTTCGTCCATACAAAACGTGTCAAAGTGACGTCACAAAGTACTACTTTGCGTTAGCATTAGTTTCGGTGACGACTATTTATCTCAGCCTTAGGGCCGGCCGCCGGGAAAGCTAGTAGGATATTAGCCTTGGTGTCACCGCAGCGTAAACCTAATTTTAGGGGTTTTTTTAGGTCATCACATGTTTACGATAAAAAGTACTAATGAAATATTATTATTTTAGATATGTCCCCCATCTATCTAAACCTATACTGTCGTATTCAGAGTGGACGGACTAACTTTAGTGTGCGGATTAAGTGAGGACGGGCTAAACAGGTTAATTTAATTCCATCAGAAAAAGGCTGTGCTAAGCAGGTTTTTGTATGGTTAATCCGGTGGTAATTAGTCAGCCTCAGTGGCCCAGTGGCGCGACACTTCGGCGATCGCTCTCCGAAGTTAAGCAACGCTGGGTCCGGTCTGGTCTTGGATGGGTGACCATTCGACCGTTGAGAGAGGCTGGCCGTGGTTCGGATTCCACGTTAAGCTGTAGGTCCCCTTCCTTACTTACTAGGTGGTAGGGTTTATCCCGCCCGGGTTGGTACCATCGCATTGGATAAACGATGGTCGAAGCGGCAATGAAAATTGTCCGTGTTTTCCATCCAGTTCAATGTAGCCGTGCTATATAAGGAAGGTCCTGGCATGGCACCTAGTTCCCATGTGGTGTGTTGGGCTAATACCATGACAGAACTCGTGGTATTAGCCATTCATGTCCAGTCACATAAAAAAAAAAACCCGTACTAAGATTTTGACACATGTTTACTCTGAATACTATGAAATCTACATTTTCAGCGGAAAGTAGCTTAGTGGCGAAGGGGACTTTCCTTGCATGCCATAGGTCTGGGCTCAAATCCCCGCCACATTTATACACCAATGCCTTTCTATTTCTTGAGTTGGATAAGCGCATTTCATCACGAATGCGTGCTGTTCCACGGTTCAGAATCCATGTAAAATTGTAGGTTCCTTTCCCATACGCGCATAAGTGCGTATCAGAGATATTTCACGCACGAAATAAATGATTTTCGTTTCCATAGCATAAACTTAAACGATAGAAAAAAAACGTCAATATTGGCTTATTTTGTTACATTTCTCCTTATTCCAAGTGGTAAGCTAAAAAATACAATGCATGCTCTTCAATATATGCTGCAAGATGCTCTTTAATATTTGAACCATGGTGTGGTATTAGCCCCCCCATGCCCAGTTACATAAATAAAATATAGTGATACAAATCACGCATTCGATCGAAATGAAAACTACACACACAGAATAGGTATAGGGTAGATATGCTACTTTTCGGCCAGTTAGCGGAGTTGCAAGATTTGAAATTCAAAAAACCATGAAAAATGTTGCCTACAATGATTTATTATTTTATATTTAGGACCTGTATTCTATCTAGATTCTATAAAAAAATATGTTGTACTCTATTAACATAATTATATTTTTTAAAAAAAGTTTGAATCAAAAATGGCAATTTTACCACTTATCGGCCATCTTAATTTAGTATACGGCCGCCCGTCGGCCAGATATCGGCCGCTAAATTATTAGGTGATTTCTTGTAGGACAGATAATTTACTGCGTCGAAACGAAATTTGATTCTATTTTACAGGGTGTTTATTTTGGGCCGTACTTATATTAGGCAACTAAAGAGCTGATTTCTTAAGTTTTTCTAAAATATATTCAACATTCAAAGCCACAAATTCAAATTTATTCCATTTTGATTATTACCTTTTGTAAACAATTTTTGCGCTTGTTTCGTTTTTGCTGCTTTAATTTTATTAGTTTCTTCTATTATTTTCATTTTTTCCAGTTTTAGTTACCTTATTCCCTCTATCTTCTCTGACTTTTATTGGTCCTTTTCGGATTGATTTTTTCTCTATTCAGCAGATGAAATAGATTTTTTTTTTCCTAGATTTTGATAGGACTTTAGCCGCATTGCGGTTATGCCGGTCCCATAGTATCTATTGTAACAATTTCAAGGTCTCCTTAGCCTCTTAAAGCTAAAGAGGCCCTAAATAAATGTATTAATGTTTTACAATTTTGAGATAGTGGTTGCGATAATGCATAATGAATTCCGAAAAAATAGTTGTTTCCATCTAACTTCAATTTGTCCATCAATTTTTGCCTCAGTGGTTCGTTCTGCGCACACTCCATCAAAATGTGAAATTGGTCTTCAGTCTTATTACAAACTTTACAATTAGGTGAGTCCACTTTTCGCATCAAATAGGCACTTTTATTTAGTGGAGTGTGTCCCGATCTGAGTCTTAAAGCAATTACAATGTCAGTGCGGGAGAGACCTGAGCTTTCGAACCATGATCTTTGAAGCGGCTCATCTTGTAGAGTCTTGTACCAAATGCCCTTCTCTACCGATCTCCTGTTAAAGTGCTCTTTCCATTGAGTGTGACATAATTCCTTAGCATCCGTCAGAAGATCGCTAAAGAAAGGTTTACACGTCCAAGTATTGTCACAACTCACTGCACTCTTCGCTAACTTGTCGGCCCACTCGTTGCCCTCTAAGCCAATGTGAGATGGAATCCATTGCAAGATCACTTCCTTGCCCATAGACTGTAAATTTATAATAAGATTTAAGATTCTATATGCGATAGGTCTACCTCGTGACCCTCCCGTGCAATTCACTAAGTGTTGAAGAGCGCTTTTAGAGTCTGTTAAAAAATTTATTTCTTTTGATATTACACTAGAGCTGTACGAGAGTGCTTCGAGTATTGCTACGAGTTCGGCTGCCATGATTGGGATGCGTGCCTCAATTTTGAATTCCATTCCACAACGGACTTGAGGATCCCAGAAGGCCGCACCAATACCATTACTATCAATAGATCCATCAGTGTACAAATTGGTAATGTGATTTGTACTTGGTTTTCAACGTTTTATCTGACGCAGTCCGGAGTTCTTTAGTATTGTAGCTCCTTTTTCCTTTATTTTTAGAAGGGATGGTGAGGCTTACATTGGGTGCGATTGGTATGTTCGATATCCAGGTACACAATGAAAACATGGGTAGCATTTCACTATTTTCAATTTCACAATGCTTATATCTTTTGTAAATAATAGCTAAAATCGGAATACTATGGTTATGCCAATAGTTTTTGTCACTAGTTTCTGCGAGTTTCTGTATCACCAAAATTATGGGGTTGTTTTCATGTGACATTGCTTTTAGTACATATTTGCTAGCTAAATAGTAAGTTCTTACATGTAGAGGTTGTATACATAAGTCACTTTCCATCACATGTATAGGTGTGGTCCTGCTGTACCCTCCAATTATTCTCAAAGCTCTATTTTGTAGCACACTAAGCTTGTTGAGATTAGATTGGCAACTATTTCCATAGAGAAAGCACCCATTATCCAATCGGCTGCGTATTAGACTTATGCATAGACGTCTCAAGTGAACTGGGTGGACACCCCAAGAACCTCCTGCCAGTGCTTTAAGTATGTCTATATATTTTGATGTTTTTGAAAAATTTTGGATTACTTGCTTTCTCCATTTTAGACCTTCATCCAATGAGATGATGTCATTCTTTTTTTAGTGTGCCAGAACTTTATTTTTCTTTATAAATGTGATCAGGAAACATTATACGCTTTCTATAATTCCGATTTTTGCCTCTTGGAGGGGTTTAATAGTCTCAGTATTATTATTGAATGAATGAATGAATAAATTATTTATTGTCCATAAACAAAAATACAATTACAGAGAAAACGTACAACAAAACAACAATATTGCTCAAAGGCGGACTTTTTATTATTAGATAATGAAACTTTTTAAAATATTACGGTCTGAGAATTAATCAGTTTAGAAGCGATTGAAGAAGGACTTGCATGGCCAGTAATATGCTGTGTGAAAGTAGATGCGGGTGTGAGATCGTAAGTCAGCGCTGATGGTGCAGGTTGGCAAATAGCGGGATTATGCGGTGCTGAAGATTCTGGTGTAAGGACTGCAGACTGGGAATTAATCAGTTTTTGAGCGATTCTAAGAGCACTAGCTGAAGCGACGATGTCTTCAAGTGCATGTAATTTGATTTGGAAGATTTGGGGGTGAGAGCGTAAGTCAATTCTGAACACCATATTAAGACCGTGTCAGTATGTGTGTAAATTATTGCTGGCATCCAGGTGAAGTTTGTTGCTTGGCACCGACGCCTGATGGTCTTGAAAAGTATGCTGTCCGACGCGGAATCTAAGTATTCTTGAGTGGGTCCTGTCAAGTTTGTTGAATAAATTTGATTTATAGTTGATATATCGACTTCTTTTAATGATTGCTTTACTTTTTTATATTCTGCACCAATCAGAAGTGGATGCCAAATATTCTACCCAATAAAGCGCAAAAGGTATGACATAACTGGATCAGAATGGATCGAATTCCTTCGCATATATTCTCACATCTTACGTCGGTTACCCCCCTGAACGATATATTGGAAAATTTCAGGTAGGGAGCACCCAAAATCGTATGAATAGATGTAGGTATTTAGGGAGCAAAAAAAGTATTCAGTGATCGTACCATATGGTCTCTGTCTACCCCTCTAGGGAAACGGCGTGATGATATTTATGGATGATTACGATATAAACAGAACATGGATAGACATGCAGCATTAAAATAAAATGTGATTGTAAAGTGGCTTGTTTTCATATTTTTTGTTTAATTAACACTAGCCATGAATAAACAGCGCTAAGCAAAATACATCGGCCGAAAATTGCACGATAGCAGTTAGTTTTTGGCCATGGAATGTTGATACAAAAATAAAAGGTGGCCGATAATTACGAATTCCAAGCAGCTATCGGCCACCATCATTTCCATACAATATGTAACGGCCGGTAATTAAACAAGACTGTCAGATTCCGGCCACAAATTTTTGCAATCATTATATTTTAATCAATTTGTCCATTTTTCGGTGGCCGTAAACTAAATAGCAAGTTCAATTCATTAAATACATTCCCTATAAAATTTCGAATAATACAAAAAAAGTCTAAATACGTTAATTTCTTAACAAATAGTGTGACGAACAAACGCCTAGCTACCGGCCGGTCGGCCGAAAACTAAATTATTTAAGTTTATTCGTGCCAGTTCGCGGCCACCACTTTTTTCGGTCAAAATACCCAAAAATATCACTTTTTTCTTGGTCAATGCCCTTTTCCATCATAAAATGTTATTATAATATCAAGGTTTTAAGAGAAAAAACCAAATAATTACGAAAAACTTGCGATCGAAGTGGTCCATGCGTTTTGTTTTTTCCTTACCCGATGGACCTGTTTCACTCACTGCGGCCGCCGGGTCGCAGAAAAAAAATTCTTAGGGATAAACCGTTCCACCTGCTTCTACGATTTTGACACAACCGATTGGTTGAATTGTTAGGTACCAATGTCCGTACGTCTGTGTTAGTTAGCTTTTGTATGTACCTTATTCCATCGCATTTATGATGGCGTGGCCGATAAGTGGCAGTGGCCGAAAAGTAGCATATCTACCCTAGCTACCTACCTATCTCCATGTATCAAACAATCGTCACGTTCGATTATAAAATTTCAATCAATAAATCCCTATATAGATACTATTAACCCTGTTTATTTATTCACAAGCTGTTACTGCGGTCGGCTGTCGTGTCACTTTATGTCCGACAACAAAAAACCATTCACCCGGCGCGCCTGTCTGCGTCCCTCTCGCTCGTCCGCCCGCGGTCCGCGCGAGAGCGAGACGGAGCGCGATTCTAATTGTGTCGCCTGGGTGCGTGAGCCTTGCCTCCGCGCAGCGCGGGACGAAAGCTCTCGGTGATTTGTGCACTCGAGAACACTTTAAAAGCTGTTAATTGTGTGAAACACCTTTTGGTAAGTATCTAAACATGTTTGGTTGCCATTTTTAGGGTTCCGTACCCAAAGGTTGCCAACGGAACCCTATTACTAAGTCTCCGCTGTCCGTCCGTCCGTCCGCCTGTCACAGCGCTGTATCCCACGAACCGTAAAAGGTAGGGAGCTGAAATGTTCGTAGAGTATGCATTTATTCTGCCGCTATAACGACAAATAGGTAAAATAAAAATGAAAATTAGAGGGGTGGCCCATACAAAAAACGTGATTTTTTTATGTTAAATCGCGTACTATGGTACGGAACCCTTTGTGTGTGAGTCTGACTTGCACTTGGCTGGTTTTACCCAGAGTAACGTCAGGATGCACGTCTAAGTCCCGATTGCACGAAGAGTCGGCTGAGTTAATCATTGTTCAAACACGTCACTTTTTGTGAACCCCGTGGAGTTCCTTCCATACTATCCATACAAAGTGACGCGTTTAATCATACGTTGACGTAGATTCGGGCACTCGGCCCTTAATCTGTTCAGGAGTATAGAAGTTACGGTGGAATATGGAATTTGGGGGGGGGGGGGGGGGGGTACTGAAGGGATAAAGGCATGGCGCTTTAAAATCTCTGCATAGCCCTCAGGGGATATTCCGTGATATTTATATCAATGTAGTGTATACACTAGCGAAAAAAACTCTCCGCCAGAAAGGACTAAAAACTGCATGTAAAAAGAATACAAGTACAGCAGTGACTAAGGAATTCGTGATTCGGATTCCACTTCCCTTTATTCATCCATCCCGCCCAAATAACAGCCGATGTACTGGTTCCACTACAGCGTGACTTGTATTATGGCATTTCTGATGATATATCTGAAGAATGTAATCAAGATGGGCACTCATCCATATTCCGATGCAGTAATGTACATTCCTGCTCCAGAAAAGTGAAACGCTAACGACGCAGCTCCCACGAGTTCGGGAATCAATATGCAGGAGTCATGGGTTCCGAGCTCGCACGTGCACCGGCCATTGTCCAATCCCGCAGACAATGACGACAACAACGAACGGAGGCAGGCTGCAAATGAGGATTCTCAATTAGATCACAATTGGTTTGATTCCCCAACGGTTCCTAATTCCTAAGATATCGCTACTCATATCAGGTAGGGTCTTGAAAAACCACCTACACTTGATAACTATCCCTGCTACTAATAATCCCAGATCATCGTCTGAATAGTTATACAATGTTTTGTCCCTTTCTATCGAATTAGAAACTGCCTGTCAATGCAAAGGACAAAACATTGTATAACTATTCAGCTGATGATCTAGGTTTATTAGTAACAGCGTATATGTATAATGCTTTGTATCAAATTGAGATAGGGTTTTTGACCTCATGACTAATTTAGATGTGATTCGATTTCTAGAAAATTAGAATAAGATGTCATTATGGTAATCAAGAGTTTACTATTAACCTATATATAATGATGTTCTTTGTAAACAATACAATTATCTATCAACCATTGTAATGAGCATGTAAGTATAAAAAAAAACATGACAATCAAGGGAGGAAACCTACAAACTTAACATTTCAATCTCAGACAAGAAATAAAGAGATCCACACGCGGTGGTTCGAACCTGTGTTAGACTCAAGATACTATAGAAGTTGACCATAAACCGACAATCTACATACTGTTTTCATCAATTAACACCACATTTGAAACGCTTTACTGCCTCTTTTTGACGCTTAATTTTACAATCAAAAAGTATGTTATAAATACAACTTTCATTTCTTAGCACGTTGTACAATCAATTAAATTTTCTTGTATCGTACGCCATGCAGTTTTTGTTTAGATATTAATGTGTATTTTTTTCGGTTCACTGAAAAAATATTCAGTTAATTCTAACTGTAATTTCGATAGTAGAAACAGTCTTACAGCGTTAAAATAGATCCAACTAAGTAAATTGGTTACTCTGAGTGATTCCATTTTACTGTATCTTTTGATTGTATTTTTTTTAACTGTGAGGCATAATAGTTTTTTCTACTGAACTGTGAAAACTGGTTCTAGCTTTGGAATTTTTTCATTCTTACTTACGTTTTATATTCAGTGAAAAGTACTGCCCAATCTGTTAAAATGACTGTAACTTTAGAAACTGGACAGTTGTACATACGCCTGATTTATAGCAATGTTCAATCAGTTAAGATAGCCGTTACCAGATCATCATCCGTCACACGGATACTTTTCAATCGGTTAAAATAATTGTTTAATATTAACTGTTTGGGCTTATCTATAGATACTAACCGTAATAAATTAATAGTAATCTGATAATTTACCATAAATGACTGAATTTTAACTGTGGAAAAACAGAGAACAGTAAGATTTTTTTTCAGTGTTGAACCGGAAAACCTATTGGCATTATTTTCTTCTCCCAAAACGACATCTCTTGTCATTCAGATCATGTGAATGTCGTTGTTAAATGAGTTTTCATTTTAAATTTGTCTTTTTTAGGGTTCCGTACCCAAAAGGTGAAAACCGAACCCTATTACTAAGCCTCCGCTGTCCGCTATATCTCATGATATATAATAGGTAGGCAGCTGAAATTTTCACAGAGTGCGTATTTATTTTGCCGCTATAACAAATAGGTAAAATAAAATAAAAAAATATTAAAGGGGGTCCCCATACGAAAAAACCTGATTTTTTGGTGTTGTTGGTACGGAACCGACTCACACTTGGCCGGTTTTTTTCAATTTCATATAATATATTGTGCCTCCAAAATTCGATTTATAAACATATTTTCAGATATCGTATATAATATTTAGATGTGTATATAATCCTAAACCAACGATATTTAATATACTGGTTTGTTACCAACCGGGTTCCTCTTGGAGAAATATTTTTTCGCCGATCCACAATGAGGTACATAAGCAATCTCTTCCCGGTTGTCGGCAGAAGAACCGGCGAGATATGGAACGTGCACATTAGGTCCATTCAAATATCTCTGTGCAGAGACGGTCATACGGAAGACGGGGATGTAAAAGGTGAAGATATCACAGGCGATATCGAAAAGTATGATATAACTCACAATGAAAAAGCCGATTAGAAAGATATAGATTGTTTTTAAATTATTACACCGTGCTTCATTGAATGTTTTTAACCGGTGGTTGGTATTACCGGTGTTTTATTTGTAAGAAACTTCGCAATGTTTCCAGTGACTTCTCCACGTTCGTCGCGAGCTCACTCTATTGAGAAGTTTCTCTCTTCTCTTCTCTACTTATATAAAAGGGAACGTCTGTCCACATGCGAAGGGTAATCTCCGTAACCACAGAACAGATCAAGATGCCGTTTGTACCGATTTACAGATTCGATCGCGGGGCTTGCTTTAGGATGCATACCATCACGCTAAATATCCTAAAGGCTGAGCAATATCAATGAAATTACTCTCAAACAAAATTAATACCATCCCATGGCGCATGACGGCGCTACGTGCGGCGTCATTTTGCTCGCACTCCAAATATAGAAACGATTAACAATTTTCGCGATAAATGTAAGAAGCCAGTTGGCGTGTAACCGACTGTTTCAAACATCAGTCAAAAACGACATGGACCTGAGCGGAGCCGGGTACCGCAGCTAGTGTAAAAATAAAAGTGACCGCGTAAACCTGAAAACAAAGGAGTAACAGATAAGACTGCGACAAGCATGGAACATGTTACATAGATACAAGCTTAGATGAAAAAGATTCCTTTTTCATCTAAGGGTACAAGTTCCTTGGAGACACGCGCGCATTATGAAGCGAGAGGATAGGCAATTCTAGTAATCCCAATTCTGTGACTGTCACCGATCACCGGTGTGCGTGCAACGAGTGACGGCAACGAGTCACCGCTTATAGACGGGTTCTAATACTATCAAATGGAAATGGTTAATACATTATTGAGCAAAGTGGAAAGACGCCGCGCCGGAGTCCGGCTCGTAGTGACTGCCCGCTTGCAATTTAATTAGCGCGCTGTTCGGCAACGGAGAATTTTGCTGCTTTCTGCTCTAGCCTGTGTTGCCGCTTCGGATTAAAACGCTTACAATCCAATGGGTGCATCGTAAATTCGCGAATATCCGACTACTGATTGAACGGACCCGTGCCATTTCATCGGATATTGGAAGAATTGAAAAGTCGCTAGTTCATCCTGCTCGGGGGAACGCGGGGCGCGACATTTCTCATTTGCTTATAAATTGGCTAGTTTGTAAATTTAGCCATTCGAGCGGGACGCGACAGGCCGAGGGGAGGCCCCCGCGCGGCCCCGCCGCAGCCGCCGCGGTGTCACAACTAGGCAGGGGAGGCCACGGTCGTCGGAAAAATCTGTTACAGATAAGTCAGTATTTCCTTTTAAAAACTCGGCACTTAACACAGTATTCAGATATTTTTCTAATCGGACAACGAAATAGCGGCCGGGTGATTTCCAATAGATAAAACCCTAAATCTCAAACTAAGTGCCCTACAGCGATCTGCACTATACAATGAATAATGACTTGACCGGTTTTTCCTTAATTGAAAAGTGAATAATGTTTCTATAGAGCAAAGCACAGATGACTAATAAATTAATATACGTCACGTGCATTGACTAATTTGTATGCGACACGTCCCTGCAAATTTAACCATTCCTAGCTCCAGGCGATTCCCGCAGGATTGGATAGAGACCTCTGTGTAGAGGGTTCCGGTCCCGAACAAACAATTTGCAACTTTTTTATCAGTCCTCATTAGCCTCGACCGAGGCGGGAAACTTGCGACAGATCTCCAACTCGGAGCGTGTCAATCGGAAGTATTTTATCGAGTATACCACCGTCTACTCAAAATATATTATTGGAACATAAACAGTTTATCTAATTGTCTTCAATTCAAAAGTTATGAGACTTTAAATACATACATACAGTATTTAACAGTTTCATTACTTTTAAGCCTTCGTCGTGCGATATTTGTGAAATTGTAGTTTTTTGAACACCGATTATCATTAAAAATATGTGTTTGAAAGAGCAACTCTGACATAAGGTCCCCATATGTACCATTCGTTTTTTAATAAAACTTTTAGATTTGAAAAAAAAAATCGGAACCTGTTTATTTTCTTGAAAACAGCCTAACTTTGTGCAAGTTTAACGAGTAGGTATATGCAGTTAAGAGTGACGATATTTTTATTACCTTAGGTTGCTTACATCCTCAACTGTGACCCCATACCTCTAAACTGGCAACATTTCAAAATATTTCATTCAAATTAATTAACCAACGTAAATGTAGCGCGTAATTTTAACCAACGTAATTTTCTGATGCTTAAGGTGGCCCGCCCATCCCGCTCATCTCCCCATACAAACGGGGAAAGAAGATCACGCCCATATTTCTTGTCAGAGATCCCAAGTTTTGCTTAAAATAGCTTTATTTGATCAAACTAGATGTCTGATGACCGTTGGCATTGTAAAATTGTGTTTGGTTTCTAAGTAGGTCCGAAAGTTAGAATTTTTCACGCGTTTTATACAATAACTTTGGAGGTGGATTACGCAATGATAAAGTAAGAACATCTTAAAAAGATTAGTCATCAGACATAGCTTATTTAATCAAGATTTATAATCAATTTGGTTTTTGTTAGATTTTTTACTACAGCGGTGGCAAATTGTGTTTGGTTTCTAAGTAGGTCCGAAAGTTAGAATTTTTCACGCGTTTTATACAATAACTTTGGAGGTGGATTACGCAATGATAAAGTAAGAACATCTTAAAAAGATTAGTCATCAGACATAGCTTATTTAATCAAGATTTATAATCAATTTGGTTTTTGTTAGATTTTTTACTACAGCGGTCGTGGTTTACTTTTAGCTATAAGTCGTTTTGTAATAAAAATTTTCGTAAATCTTATCAAATCATACACTATACACATTGTCTTTTTGTGGACATGTTGCATCTTCCTCATCACGGAGCCTGTCTTTTTTTTTAAACAGAGAAGGTCCCAGAGCGCAACAGCACGGTTTTGTACCGTGCCCGCGAATGAGTTCGTCCCGCCGGGTTGGGCCACCTCAAATGTAATAGGTCGTTCGAGCTAATAAAACTAGGATTAGGAAGTCAGGGGTGAATTAACACCAGGAGACCAAGGCGGGGGCACCCAGGAGCGGTGGTTCTGGCTTCCATAAATACATTGCCGAAAATAGTCCGAGGCTACTAGCCTCGCTGGCGCGGAGTTCGTTCTCGGGAGGTCGGTACACACTGTGAAAACATAGCGTCAACTACCCTGAACGAACCAATACAACAAATACTTTACAACATATTTAACCAAATGGTTGGATAAGAAAATAATAGATAAATAAATAATGAATATGTCTAAAAAAAGCACTAAAAAGTAAAAAATAATTGCCATTTTTGTAGTTACGATTATTGTTATTTTTTGAGTCGGCGTCAGCCGGGCACGCGCTGCGCCAATCAAGAGAACCTTGGCTACCTTGGCTGACACCGACTCAAAAAAATAACAAAAATCGTAACTGCAAAAATGGCAATTATTTTTTACTATTTAGTGCTTTTTCTTTGAAGTCGGTATTTTTTTTTGTTAAAATTGTTTTTATTTGTTTATTTTTAGTGAATCTGAAGTACACTTAATAATTTGTACACGTCCTTTCCAATAAAAAAAGAATCACCGAAATCGGTTGGCGTTATATTGAGTTATTCGTCCATTTGTCGCGCACATCTTAATACAAATTTAAGACTTATATGATTTTCTCATGGATATCGTTGTCAGAACTTAACCAAATTAAAATGGGACCACTTGGGAAGCACTAGCTTTCATTTAAAAAAATAATCATCAGAATCGGTTCACTCAGGCAAAAGTTATGAGGTAACAAACATAAAAAAAACATACAGACGAATTGATAACCTCCTCTTTTTATGAAGTCGGTTAAAACATATTTAAGGTTGAAAACGTTTGTCATAAAGGTAGGAGTTGGATCTCGCCCTAGCACCTGGCCAGTTTCACAAGCTGCTTTATTTTTGGTGTTTTACGTCAGTTGTTCCATATATGTGTGTGCCTACAGGATCTTGTTACTTTAAAAAAATATATGTTGGGTCTAACTACGGAACAAAGAAATTATGAATTTAGATTATCTTTTTGCTGCATTTATTGTATTTTTTTTAATAGATAAATATCTGTGTACTGCCGCATGATAGTAGATAATAATAATAAACATTTTAAATAGTAGTAGTTGAATCGGCACAATGGTTACCAAATTCGTTTCAAACTACGTTACTGTGGAGAGCACCGATTACGGTCCCACCTTGAAACAAATTTGTTTATATATTAATATTTTCTAACACTGTACGCACAGGTAGATTATTAAAATGTCTCAGTACTGACAGCCGGGGGCTGCATCTGATACTTCGTGCTTACAGCTGTGCAAGTAAAAAATCCTAAAATTGCTGATCCTAAAACGAGCTACACATGATTGGGTAACAATGTACCAGTATCTTGATCTTGATGTTAGACGCAATGCCAGACATTAATTAATGTGCATACAGCTAATAAAGCGATAAATAAAATAAAATTTTAAAATCCTATAGTCGTTACAATTCTTCCTATAACAAAAATACAAAAGCAAATATCCAACCTATTTTATACATACATTACATGAACAGGTAAATAAAACTGTTGAGTTCATTTTGTATGTCTCTATCTCCCAGTGCCTGAAGATTTGTAACAATTTCATTCTGGGGCACGATGTTGATTCGTTTTCGTTCGCTCGCTTCTCGAGTGTGTACCCGGCTCCGGTACTATTTGCCTGGTGAGTGGAACTCTTTTTGCAGTACCCCGACACCGAACGCGTAAATTATAAATCTCTCTTACGTCAGACGGTATCGCGAGAGTAGTTTCGTGTTTTAAATGTGACATTCGGATAGAGCTCACAAATAAATTTATTGCGCAGTTATTGAGGCTGTTCCTTTTTAGGGTTCCGTTCTTCAGAAAGAAAAAAGGAACCCTTACAGGATCACGTTGTCCGTTTGTATATCTGTCAAGACCCTTTTTCTCAAGAACGAGTTGAGATGTTACGCTGAAAAAATATAGCTGTCTGTTTTGACAAAAATAAAACAGTCATTTCTTGAATTTCATAGTATCTATACATGAGCCCAAACATCACGTTCGTCCAGTCAGATGTCAGTTGACATCTGACTAAGCAAGCTGAACACTGTTTATCCATGAATATAAAATAATATGTCGAACAACAGCGAAAATCTAAACAAACATATATAATAGAACAATACGAATGATTACGAAACAAGCGTGCAACTGTCTAGTTTTTAGACGTACAGTAATTTTAACAGATTCCACAGTACCTTTTCACTGAATATTAAACGTAAGTAAGAATGGAAAAATACTAAGGGCCGAGTGCACGAAAGAACAAAAAATCTAAATCAACGTCAAAGTATGATTAAACATGTCACTTTGTGTGGGCAGTATGGAAGGAACTCTATGCGGTTCACTAAAAGTGACTTGTTTGAACATTGATTAACTCAGCCGTTTCTTTGTGCAACCCGGGCTAAGGCTAGAAACAGTTTTCACACAGTTAGGAAAACAGTTATGGCACACAGTTAAAAAACATAGAAAAGATACAATAAGGTTTAATGTTTAAGGATAACTCTTTTCACATAGTTGTGTAACCAACTTACTTGGTTGGCTGTATTTTAAGGTTTTACCGTTTTGGTTGTTATCGGAATTACATTAAAATTCACTGTTTTTAGGGTTCCGTACCCAAAGGGTGAAAACGGAACCCTATTAGGATTCCTCCGCTGTCCGTCCGTCCGTCTGTCACAGGGCTGTATCTCATGAACCGATTATGTATTCATTTTGCCGCTATAACAACAAATAGGTTTACAAAATAATAAAAATTAAAGGGGGGGGGCGGGGGCAAACAAACAACGTTTTTTTGTGGTAAATCTTGTACGATGGTACGGAACCCTTCGTGTGCGAGTTCGACTCGCATTTGGCCGGTTTTTTTGTGTTGCTCTCTAACCCTTGTTGATTTAGGTGGTGGTATTTAAAGGGATACTTCAGTGTACTGGTTTTAAGTGTATTAAGATTCTCATCGGTTCTTCTTCGTCCGCGGTAATAGTATGTGTTTAGGATTTTGCGTCGAGGATTAATTAATTTGATGATTTGAAAGGATGAAGGACGTTTAATCTTTCTTGGGTATGGTATTCTATTCCAGTTACATAACTGACCGAGCGAAGCGCGTTTCGAACGTTCAAAATTATTACAAAACAAAAGACCTAACGGATACTTAATACAGTGAGAAAAAGAATAGGATCTTGTTTTAAGGTTTTAAGCTATGCACAGTCAGACTGGCGAGGTGTATAGCTCAGAGAGCCACAAGTTTTAGGGCGAAAGCCAGTGTACCCGGAAAATACAGCCTCCCCGGTGGTCAAGGAGCGAGCTTCTCTTACGGTCCGGAGCGTGGCCCTCCGGCCACACGAAGCCTCGGTTACACCCCGACCCTGCTCACGCGCGTGATTACAGCATCCGGTGCGCCTCGCCCCCCCCCCCACCTCCCTCCACCCCACCCCACCCCGCAGCACCTTCACCCATCACGGAACCACATCGCGCCGGTGAAAAATGCAACAGCGAACCGAATAACATCTCTGTGGATACACGACAGTCGTAATACGGCAAAACTTCGTATACCTTGGAATGTGATATGTATGTATAATCGACCGTAAAGCAAGGACACAGTAATTTAAGAAAGATCCCAGTAAAAAAAACTACTATACGAATATGCTGCAAGGCTGGACCCGAACCAGCAAAACATACCATTTGCGGGTATTGCGTCTACCAATTTCGCCACCGGCTGTATACCCATAATTTGGAATTCTCCTACTGTCCCTCCTCCCGTAATGAATGCCTCTTACTAACACAGTGTTTAAGATTATACCTACATATATTTATTTAACGCTTCATCTGCGTTGCGGACATTGACTGCTTAGATTGAACATT
Organism: Incurvaria masculella; assembly: GCA_946894095.1. Classification (NCBI taxonomy): domain Eukaryota; kingdom Metazoa; phylum Arthropoda; class Insecta; order Lepidoptera; family Incurvariidae; genus Incurvaria; species Incurvaria masculella. Next base: position 639,389 of record OX335650.1, on the reverse strand, counting down.
GAAACATATTGCCGTAATCACCAATATCGTATTTGGCATCAGAAGCTAGAGCCAATCCTAGGTTGACTTTAGTAAATATACTTTTTTTATGTAAATATACTACTTTTACAAAAAAGTATTTTTACTTCGTATACCTTATTTGCCTCAATGAGGAATTAGTAAGCTACCTGATTGACTTCGTCCACCAGGAGGTGAAAGGATCGTGAGTGAGGGGGAAAGAGTGGTGCCTCATTGTAGGTTCCAAATCAATTGACAATCACGATAATAACCGTTAAAAATATCTAGATATCTCGATTTTTTATTCAGAGTCCCAACAGTGACGCCACGATTCACGCTTAATGTATGAAATTACCAGTTATTTTCAAAACTGGCTCAACTAAACTTTATTGTAATTTATCGAACCTGCTCACAATATTTCACGAGATTCGGTCGAGATATGCGACCTGTAGAGAACAGCCAGACAGACTTACGAAAGCATTTTTGCCCAAGCTGAAACGGAGAGGTCAATGCAACGTAATTAGATGGTTGAAAAATGTCACGGCTTTTCACGCGGCAGGTAGAGACATTCTCGTTGGAGAATGTCTCTACCTGCCGCGTGAAAAGCCGTGACATTTTTCAAACATGTCTAACGACCGCGGTAACCTCAAAAGTATCGTAATTAGATGGTTGTAAATGGGGGCCCATTCAGGTAAGAGTGAGTTCTAATACTTTGCTAAATATCAACTCACTTTTTTAAATACATAGTTAATGCTTCAACACTTATTGAACGTCATATTAGTTTGGTAAAAATATGTAAATAACAGCGCCCTCTGAGATGTGGTCCTATATATTTGGCCAGTTTATTTAAATAAAACAACGAATTCTCGAAAGAACTAACATGCCAGGACCTCTTTATGAGCACGGCCACATTGAAAGGCACAAATTTAAGGATGATTCGAAACTGGAGTATTTGACCAATAGAAAGACCACAGGTGTTAACCACTATGCACATTCGTCATAGACTAGGAGGTCGCGACATATGTAGATGGTAACGATAACGTAAATGGCTGAAACTGGGTTCACGGGATAAAGACCAACCCTCTGAAGCTAAATGTGTCAGTCTGCCTGTTCCAAGTGGTTGCGTTACCTAGATAAGGCGATTGAAAAAGTAGTTATGGTGACAAACAATACATATGATAAGGTAAATGGATGTAAATGACGAAGCATGAAACTATCAGTACATACTTGCTTAGCAATACAAAAACTGAACAAATCTTTGATTGCATTTCTTAGTTATAGGCGATTTAGGTTACAGATATAACTTTAGGTATATTTAAGTATTTAATTAAAAAACCGACTGGTTATTGTTGTATAATTAATAGGTATCAATGTTTCCAGACAATCAGTATATTCATCAGCAGGTACATACCAGCGACTATTTTATATAGCCAATCTAGATAACGCAACCACTTGGCGCAGGCAGACCGAGAGGCAGACCGACATATTTAGCATCAGAACCTTGGTCTCTAACATGTGAACCCAGATTCAGCCATTTACCTTATCGTGACCAAAAATGTCGTGACCTCCCGGAATATCAGAGCATGCAAAGATATTTCATTTTATATGCGGGTTGCTCTATGGTTTGGGAAAACTATACGTCTATAGGTCCCTAAATTAATAATTCTAAATGCTAAAAACGATTACGTTTTTAGCATTTAGAATTGATAATTTAGGGAATGTTGATACCTGTAACCATTATTTACAAATTAAATGACATCACTAGAAAAATAAAATTTTAGTGATTTCCTTAATAATTTGGCAATTCACTGTAGATGTATTGGTTTAGAAAATAAAGACGAAGAAGAAAGAGAAGGTACATTCCTTTTACTCTCTGGAATACGAAACCAGAAGAACGTGTGCATTACATCTAGTAAATCAGCATTTGAACGTACAATCGATTAAACATTATGTAGAATTCTAAGCGATTTCTAGCAAGCTATTTCGGAGCCAATCTATCAATCCCTTTTTGCAACAAAAAACGTATATCCCGCCAACGTTCCGTTCGCTGCAGTGAGCGCGTCTCGTCGCCTGTCGCCTTCGTAATAAAAACATCGCCCGACCATATCACCGAGAATAGCTCTTGGCAGCCGCGCGCCGCGCCGCCGCCTCCGCCGCCGCCGCCGCCGACTCTCTCCCTGCACTCGACGCACGCACGCAGGCGCGGAGAGCACCTAATAGACTAGGAGGTCGCGACAAAAATGGTAACGATAACGTAAATGGCTGAAACTGGGTTCACAAGATAAAGACCAACCCTCTGAAGCTAAATGTGTCAGTCTGCATGTTCCAAGTGGTTGCGTTACGTAGATAAGGCGCCTGAAAAAGTAGTTATGGTGACAACATATAATAGGTCGGGGAAAAAGTCTTTTCGCATTATAGTATGTATGAACTTGTAATAAAATCTCTTTGGCTATACTATTTGTATCTGGCTGGTTTTGGTATCATTGAAAGTTTAAATTTTAAAGAACATAATTCCAAATTCAAATTAGGAAAATGTGTGATTCTCATTTGTTTTTCGTACTGTCAAAATGAGTGAATCTAATGAAGAAATTCGATACATTTTAAAATTTTACTACAAAAAAGGCAAAAATGCAACGCAAGCCGCGAAAAAAATTTGCGATGTTTATGGACCTAGTGCAGTGTCTGTGAGAGTAGCACAAATTTGGTTTAAGCGTTTTCAATCCGGAAATTTTGATGTCAAAGATGCACGTCGCTCTGGTCGCCCTATTACGGATAAAATGGATGCCATTTTTTAAAAAGTGGAGCAAGATCGGCATATCAGTAGTTACGACGTAGCTGAAGAACTAGGAATTGACCAAAAAACAGTTTTGGCGCATTTGAAAAAAACTGGGTACACAAAAAAGCTCGATATTTGGGTACCTCACGAGCTCACTGAAAGAAACCTAATGAACCGTGTACTCATTTGTGATTCTTTATTACGACGTAATGAAACCGAACCATTTTTGAAGAAGCTGATAACTGGTGATGATAAAATATTTTTAAATAAAAAAAGGACCGCCTTCAAAAAAACCGGAACTAAAAAGCAAAAAATAATTGGTTACTTTTAATTAATGTACGAAAAGCTATTTTAATTCTAACTAATTATGTACAATTTCTTAATTTTTAATCATCTTTTGAAGTCGGTGCCTTGGGTAGAGTTCGCTTCGCACGCTGCTGACCGAACAGACACTATTTCAGCCGAACACACCCGAAGTCTACGAGAGCGTAAACAACCTGAGTCAGCAATGATTGGTCCACAGAGCATTTTGTCTAACTGGAGATGCCCTTAGCGTTGGTTTACGTGTAAGCTGATATCGATACAGCGCAGCGTACTGAAATTGGGTTTCAGCGATTATTATTAGTACTTTCGGGTTTATAAAGGCTGGTCTGGTGAAGGAGGACGTTAATTCGCTGCTCTGTGTTGATTGGTACTTCCCTGCGACATCGTTGTCTGAACGAGACGATTTCTGCCGAAATTGGTGAGATATGTACTAACCGCACACTTTCTCTCGTTTCGTTTTGACACGAAGTTGAGAGCAGACACCTCAAAGTCGCTACCTATTGTTTTCTGTTCTTTTTTATGTTTGTATTTTTTTTTGTTTTGTGTTATGTAGGTATTTAGGTAGAATAAAAAGTACAAGCTACACCTACCTAAATATTTATCATATAAGTGGTCGTTGTTTTTTTTATATTGGTTTGTTCGTAAGGTTTTCTTGTAAATATTTTGTTTTTATTGTATTAGGTATTTAGTTTAAGTATAAGGCATATTTAAATTACAAAGTACTTGCCTAAATACCTACTTACATACGTTTTTCTGACCAGTTTGTTCATGTAATTTTTGTTATTGTGTTTTGTTCAAGTAGGTAAATGTAAGTAGCTACCTACTTATATTTCTTTCTTAGCCATAGGTAATATTAATCTAACTACTTGCAGCCCTTAAAGAACGTCTACCCAAGGCACCGACTTCAAAAGATGATTAAAAATTAAGAAATTGTACATAATTAGTTAGAATTAAAATAGCTTTTCGTACATTAATTAAAAGTAACCAATTATTTTTTGCTTTTTAGTTCCGGTTTTTTTGAAGGCGGTCCTTTTTTTATTTAAAAATATTTTATTTTTTGCTTTTTAGTGGTGGCGTAACTTTTAAGTCAAGGTGGGCGAGCCCTCCTGCTCAACTTCACATACAAAGTGGAAAGAAGATATACATACATATACAATTCAATACAATACAATGAACGAGCATTAGCAGAAATACAACCATTGAGAAATCTCATTTCTGACGAAAGGTAGACCGGTAACTATCTGGATTCATGAGTTCACGGTTGATACGTACGATAATTGATACGATGAGATCACGTGAGATAGAGTGCTGTGACAGACGGACGGACGGACGGACAGCGGAAGTTGGTGCCCTTTGGGAACGGAACCCTAAAAAGACAAAACAACGATGAACCGGAACCGCTGAGCTTCTGAATTTCTCATCCTACCATCGTTCCGGATAGTCTGTTTCTTGCGTAAGTTTAAGTTGTATGAAAATGTGTACATATCGGCCTCGTTTATCCCCCCTTAACAGTTGAATTTTGTAAAATCCGTTGTGAGCGAGCCTTTTCGTCTTAACAAGAAGTCACTGAAAATTTTAAGTTTCGAGGATAATTGGTTTCAGAGATCTCAACATGAGTCGTTTTCGCCTAAATGTGTTCATTTTGACCTGTTTTACCCCCCTAATAGTATAATTTCCAAAAATATTTTCTTCTTAAGAATTCCCATCTAAAACAAAACATACTCTGACATTTCTGGGTTCAGCGGCTCTAGAGATAGAAATGTGTACAATTTGCCCTCTTTTACCCCCCTTGAATACCCCCAACAGTTGAAGTAAAAAAAAACCTCTCATACTGAGCAATCTCACCCGAAAAGAAAGCTACTGTAACTAAAAAATCACTTTTCTGGGTTCGCGGGGTTAAGAAATTCGATGTTTGTTATAGTTAAGTACCAAACTACTGAACCGATTTTGATAAAAAAAAAATGGGACCAACTAGAAAGTATACCCTTTCGAACAAAAAAAGAATTTTCCAAATCGGTCCACGGGTCTTCGAGTAATCGGTGAACATACATAAAAAAAAAAAAAAAAAAAAAAAGATTCCGACGAATTGATAACCTCCTCCTTTTTTGAAGTCGGTTAAAAAGTGGATCACGTACGACAAGAACGTGCGAAAAAGGTCGTGGTCAAAGGCCGGTCAAGCTTCACAGACTGTGGCGAAACCCGGGTTAACTCGCAACAAGGTGATGCTGTGTGTGTGGTGGGATTGGAAGGGCATTATTCATTATGAGCTGTTACCACCAGGCAGGACCATCGATTCTGAACTCTACTGTGAACAACTGATGAGATTAAAGCAAGAAGTTGAGAGAAAGCGGCCGGAATTAATCAACAGAAGGGGTGTGGTTTTTCATCATGATAACGCTAGACCTCACACATCTTTAGCCACTCAGCAAAAACTAAGAGAGTTTGGCTGGGAGGTGTTAATGCATCCGCCGTATAGTCCTGACCTTGCACCTTCAGATTTCCACCTGTTTAGGTCTCTTCAGAATTCTTTAGGCAGTGTCAGGTTAACATCACGAGAGGACTGCCAAAACCACTTGTCGCGGTATATTGATCAGAAGTCCCAATATTTCTATAGCAATGGGATCATGTCCCTACCTACAAGATGGCAAAAAGTTATCGAACAAAATGGTACCTACATACTTTAGTTAAATGTAAATAAACCATATTAAAAAATGTTTTGAATTTTCTTAAAAAATGCGAAGAAACTTTTTCCCCAACCTAATATATATGATATGGTATATGGATGCAAATGACGAAGCATGAAAGTATCAGTACATACTTGGTTAGCAATACAAAAACTGAACAAATATTTGGTTGCATTTCATAGTTATAGGCGATTTAGGTTGCACATAAAACTTTAGGTATATTTGAGTATTTAATTAAAATAACGACTGGTTATTGTTGCATAATTAATAGGTACCAATATTTCTAGACAATCAGTATATTCATCAGCAGGTACATACTAACATCTTTTTTATATAGCCAATCTAGATAACGCAACCACTTAGTACAGGCAGACCAACATATTTAGCATCAGAGGGTTGGTCTCAAACATATAAACCCAGATTCAGCCATTTACCTTATCGTGACCAAAAATGTCGTGACCTCCCGGAATATAATTGAGGCTGTCGTGAAGCACAGAAATCGGAATATGATTTCTGTGTCGTGAAGTCACAGGAAGTCTAAGATTTGAACATTATAAGAAATGCATTCTTTGTCCATTGGCCAAGGCACAATTTAGCACGGCAAATGGCATTAAAATAGTGAAATCGTTTTCCAGGCCCTTATCGTTTCCCTACCCCTAAAAGTTGTCAGATTTTAATTTAAAAAAATTAATCATTTCAGAAACCTACACTTTTTTTCGTAAATATCTGTTTTTTTTTCGGTTGAGAATGAACGCAAGTCCAAACTTTATTAACCAGTATTTTCCGTTCTAAAAAGCATGTTATGCAAAATTAAAACATACAGACATAGATTTCTACAATATATTTTAGAATCTAAAAAGTTAAAAACCTAGTAAAACATTAAGAGCATGGAAACAGTTATCGCCCGTAGTATGGGGAATTGATAGGATACCGACCCTCTTAAGGCTGCCGTGAAGTCACAGGAAATCTTTGATTTGAAAATTTTAAGACATCCATTATTTGTCTATTGGCCAAGGCACATTTGGCACGGCGACTACCATTAAGGTGGCCCAACCCGCTCATCTCCCCATACAAAAGGGGAAAGAAGATCACGCCCATATTTCTTGTCAGAGATCCAAAATTTTGCTCAAAATAGCTTTATTTGATCGAACTAGATGTCTGATGACCATTGGCATTGTAAAATTGTGTTTGGTTTCTAAGTTATAAGGTCCAAAAGTTCGAATTTTTCGCGCGTTTTATACAATAACTTTGGAGGTGGATTACGCAATGATAAAGTAAGAACATCGTAAAAAGATTAGTCATCAGACATACCTTATTTAATCAAGATTTATGATCTATTTGGTTTTTGTTTGATTTTTGACTACAGCGGTCGTGGTTTACTTTTAGCTATAAGTCGTTTTGTAATTAAAATTTTCGTAAATCTTACCAAATCATACACTATGCACATTGTCTTTTTTGTGGACATGTTGCATCTTCCTGATCACGGAGCCTGTCTTATTCTTTGAAACAGATAAGGTCCCAGAGCGCAACAGTACGGTTTTGTACCGTGCTCGCGAATGAGTTGGGCCCGCCGGGTTTGGCCACCTTAAAATAGCGAAATCGTCTTCCAAGTCCTAACGTTTCCCTACCCTCACTTGAGAAATGTTCATTCCATGTCCGTATGTTTTTACTTTTTTTGTAAATAAATAAATGTATCTTTCAATGAATAAAAATATAAAATGAACATAACAAAACACAACTCATTTTTTAGTCAATATTTTCCAATATAACAAGTATATTAAAAAAATTAAAACATACAAAGATTTTTACAATATATTTTAGAATCCAAAAATTAAGAAAACCTAGTAAGACATTAACAGCTTAGAAACATTTATCGCCCGTAGTCGGTGTCAGCCAAGGAAGCCAAGGTTCTCTTGACTGGCGCAGTGCGTGGCAGGCTGACACCGACTCAATGCCAATTTTTTTTTTCTTTTTAGTGCATGTTAATTTGTTTTGGAATACTTTTTCCATGAAGTTGGGTTTTTTTTCTTAAAATTTTTGTTTTTAGATGAAAGACGTAAAATTTTAATTTCATTGACCAGCATAAAGTTTGAAACGAAATATTATAGGTAATGTTTTTGTGATATTTTCATTCCCAAGACTTCTTTTGATTACCATAATTAAGAACAATTATTATCGGAATAACATGAAGAAAATTTCGTCATTTCCATTACACAGATGGAGTAAGTACATTTTTAAAATCTATGGTATCTGACAGCTTTGACAGATATTTTAGGTTAGATCGCTTCAACGCCACCTATCGGGATTTATTAACAGTTTTCTTCCCAATTGAATGCGTATTAAGTTTGAGCAAAGATGCACCGCACCACACCACTCGTCGTTGCGACGTTTTGGGTGCTTGGGCCGCGATCTCCGGTCTGTCCTCCAGTAGTGCTGTCACGACTGGATCACGGATAAGTCTCCTACATATTGATGACGCTGTGATTTTTTTATGAAACTGAACATGGATGACCACAACTACTGTCTTATAGCTCATACCACATGGGAACTAGGTGCCATGCCTGAAACTTCCCTATTTTTAACGGCTACATTGAACTAGATGGACAATATGGGTGGTAGGAGGAATGGGACCTACAGTACCGTGGCATCAGAACCACGGCCAGAGCCTCAATGGCCCGAAACGGTCACACGGTGGCTTCAACTTGAATATCGGAGCGCAAGGAGTTGCGTACTGCACTATGGATGTTATAATGATTATATATCATATATTATTTTACTAGCAAAATTGGTAAAAAGAAGCGTCGGCAAACCGCCAGCGCGTTGGTCAGACGATATACGTCAGACAGCAGGTGACAACTAATGAAGAAAAACAGGAGACCGCACAACTTGGCGAAGTCTGGGGAAGGCCTACGTCCAGCAGTGGACAACAAAAGGCTGAAGAAGGAGAAAATTGGTACTTCACTTGTGAAATTGGAATTTCTATGCTGAAAGTACCGCTAGGTGACCAACTGGGAGACACTCAAGTATTCATTAATTCCTAGGAGTACAGACTTAATTTCTCAAACTCAAATTCAATATTATATAACTTCAGTTACCTATGTAAAAATTAAACCTTTTAGTTTTTTGTTTAATTTATGAGTAGGTACATGATTTACTTTTAGCTATGTGTCGTTACGTAATTTCGGCAAAATGTTTTTGGTCCAATTCATCGCATATCTTAAGGTAGGCGCAGACATGTCCAGAGAAGGTGCCAGACTGAATAGCACGATTTTTGGCGCATCCGCCAATAAGTTAGTCCCGTCAGGAGGAGCGCGCTGTCTACAGGTGGTCGCACTGCATGGAATTCTAATACCAGTGTGTGATGCACTGCGGGCGCCTCGTGTTACATCTAGTGCAGCTCTAATCTAGTATAACTACATAAAAGGCTTTATTTTTATTTTTAATATTTTTTTTAAGTAGTTACTACGAAAAGAGAGACAAACATAATACGAAATGATTACAATTTATTCACTAACACACTTTTCAATCAAAATGCGAAACAGAAACTCCATTTACTCCACGATTATTTCAGGGTGAAAACTTGTAATAACATCTGACATGAATAGGAATTACCTTCTTTCAATCCAGCAATAATATAATAAACTCTTGCAATGCTTTTAGAATTTTTAATTGAATAATTTTTATAAATCACATGACATCTCCCTTTTCATTTCTACCAAAAACAACTCCCTTCGTGCCTGCGCAGTAAGTCGAGTAGTCATGATGAACTACTATTGCAACTGGTTTTGAGTCTTCATTAATCAAAGATAAATATATTATGGAGACATAAATTGTGTGGTAACCTAGACATTTTTTTATTTGGGACAGAATATACATCTTAGTAATTGTGTATTGTTTTGTAAACAGCCTGTATGTCAGTGATAAAACTTTTGTAGGATGAAACCTAGATGAAAATATAAAAAGGTTTAATTACTTTTAAGCAAATATGAATTTCTCAGTTTTTTTTATATACATTTTTCCAAAGTTTAGGAATTTTTCGGAGTTAGCGTCCTAATATAGATTCAATTCATTTATAAACATTGTTGACAAGTACCTTTTTTTTTTTTTTTTTATGTGACTGGACATGGATGGCTAATACCACACCTTCTGTCATGGTATTAGCCTACACCACAGGGGAACTAGGTGCCACGCCAGGACCTTCCTTATATTGTACCTACTTAATTGTTATAGAATGGAGGGAACTTACGTCTTGAATATAACTTGGAATAGTAGCAGTCCATTTCACAAATTGTATCACAAACGTGTAACTTTATTTTGTCCTGTCTCAGTCTATCACTGCACAAATCACATTATCAAATCAAAATGACAGTTGTATTGCCACTTATGTGTCACGTACACTGTACAATGCACAGCACTTGGTAAAACAACAAGCTTAGGTAGGCACAGTGCGAACAGGCACCAAAACTTTTGACATTTCATTGATTGAACAATCACGTCGATCACGTCAAGCTGTCAACATGAGAAACGTCAAACGCGCGCGGGATCGGCAACGAACTGACTGACGGCGGAGGAGCGAGCTGTTCCAGGCGGCGGCGGCGCGCCGCAAGCGACCGCGGTGTGGAACGCCGCCGCCGCCGCGCCACCGCCACTCGGCAACACACAACACCGCGTCTTTCGAAAATTGCGCCACCGACGGAGAACTCTCAGCACGGACCACTTAAAACCGATGTTGGATGGTCTTGGAGTAATCAGAGGGAGTCGCTGTCAGTTTCTCCAGACAGAAAATCCCGCCGTCAGGGCACCGGAAGTGCCACAGTGCCGGCGCGACAAGTATGCAAAGTATCGCAAGATCGCGCTCGCATTGTTGACATTCCCGAGCGCAAATCGACTATTTCGGCCATCAATTGTATGAAATAAGCTGTAGAATGGGAGCGGACTCACCTGGAATTGCACTGGAATCACGAGAATCGTCAGCAAGTGAAACTCGAAGAGGAAATATAGAAGTATGCGATGCTGGTATGCGAGGAATGGCACAAAGAATCCGGACAACGCGAGCGACGAGTGCGCAGCTCGGCCGCGCACGACTGTTCCGACCTCTTCCGAGCGCCCCCGAATGATGCGCTTGTGTGTGTGCATGTGCACCGGTCAAACGTGAAATGCCGTGTTCATGTACGCTGCGCCTATTTTCTAGCGGTGATAAAGCTTCAAAGGTATCTGTAAACAAAATGTATCCTGCAATAGTTAATATTTTTTTATGGTTCTGTATATTAAATGTATATTTGATTGCCATTATAAAGGGTACAAAATAATAAAATGTTGACAGTTAATTCTATTATCTACCGTTTATTGTCTTTGATAATCATCCAATGAAGAAATTACGACTGCACTAACACAGTCGCAGCATACCTGAGCCGCCATTCTATCGTCGTCGTGGCTACGTCATCGCATGAAAACATTAGATGTTTTTGTACTCGCAATGCCATCTAGTGGCGAACAATTAAGGTATCTCCCAAAGAGGTTCTGACATTCTGCCGCCAGGCTGCGTGCACTTTGGCGGGAAACTTTTGCTATCCAAAGCGCCTACAAGTGGAAAGCCAGTGTACTGTGGAAGGCCATGCTTAATACCAGAAAACTATCGAAATTTCTTAATTTTCACTCGGAACAAGCAAGTTTTTTGAAAGGGTCAGAAACTTTGAGCTGTTGAAGGTATTTGTAGTAGGTAGTATCTGGGGGTCCATTCAGAGCAAGAGTGAGTTCGAGTTCGGGAGTGAGTTAACCTAAAAATAGCTGGGAAATATATTATTATTTAAATAACGGAACCGTTATTTATACTTCCAACGGATTTACGGGACAAACCAGATTTTTACCTAACTGTAATGATGTTCTAGAAGTGTGGAAACATTAACTATTTAAAAAAGTGAGTTGATATTTAGTGGCGAATTCGAACTCACTCTTACTCTGAATGGACTCCATGGGTATGCAACTAGTTTTCGAAAACGTCAATCCGTGCAGAAGTGGTGTGGTAGAAAACAGTCATAGGATTTTAGGGTGCCTCATTGCTGAGGACACCAACACCATGACCAAAAGGAAGTGATATTTTTACCACAAAAGCTTGTCAAGTGATATTGTACCTCAATTCCACATTATTCAACAAAAACATTTAAAAATACTTAATAATATTTTTAACAACAACTGTATGTATTTATAAATAATGTTATACATACTTTATTGAGCAGTTCTGTTATAGGTATGTTGTATTTGAGATCTCGAAAACGGCTTCGACTACCTATAAGGTTTATGTTAAGATTTAGCTAAAAAATAAAAGGGCCGAGTGCACGAAAGGACAAAAAATCAAAACATTGTCAACGTATGATTAAACACGTCACTTTGTATAGTCTGTATGGTAGGAACCCATGCGGTTCACTAATAGTGACGTGTTTGAACATTGCAGCTTTGTTCAATCAAGGCTAAGGAAAGTAAAATGTAAACCTTCAATGGACACATTCAAATAATTAAATAATGCCAGGTTCTGTAAAATATTCAATTTATTAATTTTATAATGTCAATTAAAACTAGTTAAGTGTCTAAGTTATTTTATCCTATTTAAATTATTTGCGCAATCTAAAACATACGATAAGTCTATACATAAGTTAATGTACATACTTATGTAATCGTGGTTTCATTAACTATAAACAATTTATTTAAATGATATGTTAAAAATATTCACTCAAAACCTATTCAATACGTATAATTAATGCAGTCTATATTGTCTAATAAAATAAGATAGACGTAACTTAAGTATAGACCTATTATTATTATTATGTTAATAATTAGCTCAATTGTTCACATAAATCAGGCTTTCTTTAGTTTTCAATGTCAAAATCAACGTATAGTGCAGTAATTTTGGCATTTTATTAATACAAAGTAAATAAAAATATTCGAAATTAATTTCGTTGCTCAAAAATGTAGCTTTTCTGGAAGCAAAACGACCTTTTGAAAAATTAGATAATATCCCCCTGAAGAAATTTAAACTTAGTAAGTAGTTACAAGTAAACATTGAAACTTTTTTTTTGTTTATTAAGAAATCAAACAGTATTACAAAATACAATTTACAGCTATAAATATCAACCAATTTACACCAGCAAAGATTCCTTTAAAATAATGCTATTAAAAAATAAGAAGTAATCGTAGAATAGAAAAAAAAATAACATTAGAACTTAATATACAAAACCAAGGGATACAAACAAGAGAAAACTAAAGCAGCGAAAACAGAAGAACACAAGTGAAATAAAATCTAATTAAAAATGTCAAAAAAAATATATCAAATATGCCTGGCATCAGCCTTCTGTTAATGAAAAGAAAATAAAATATCTGAAATATCTGAAAATCTGTTAACTTTATAATAATACTGACCATTTCAAAGAATTTGGCGTTTGTGGACAAATTTAAATTATATTTTTGCTATTTAAACTTTCTACTTTATCTGTCCATAAGCATGTTCATAATTTATTTATTTTCGGACTCGCCGTGTACCAAATAATTGTATGCTAGTTTTATTAAAAAAATAACGTGTTAAACACGCTTAAATACTATATTTCTGAACAAAAAAAAACTCTTTTGTAACTCGTAATAGAGGCTCTGAGCACACACAAGTACATATGTGCATAACTTTCTAAAAAAGGTTATGACCGGCTAGTCACAACTAAATATATTGAAATCAAAGATTTTCAATTCAATTCCAAGTTGCAGAGTTCGTTCAAACATTGGACGAAGATAGACTTACAGCAAATGAAAAGGCAGGAATAACTATTCGTACACAATAATGGTTTACACTTGACATTCATTTCGCCGTTTTAAATTTTAAGCCCTAAAGGAAAGTTTTTTTGTTTTTCACAACTTTTTAGACTTCGTTACTATTCTTATTGTTTACATATAATACGTTAATGTCAAAGAGAAACAAATCATTAAAAAAACTTTATTAATATTAATTAATAAAGTTACTTACATACCTAGTTACTTCAATTCAACAGCTTCAATCTCCTAGTTCAACTAATTGACATTGTGTTGTTTACATATGTATATTACTTAAGGTAAGGATTAACAATTAGATATTTAATTTCAATTTGCTTTAACATAGACTACTGATGATGATTTAATAAGTCATGGGATGATTTAATAATGATTGATTAATTGATTTAATAAGTCTAATGATGATTTAATGAGTCATGGGACATAAATATACATTTAGTTACCAAACAGATTTACGTGCCAAGAAAGCCCCCATTTTCTAATATGTGTAACGGCAAGTTACTTACGAAAGTTATATAAACAAAATAAAAATGGGGGTTTTACGAACCAATTTAATTTTGTGCACACAATATTATATTTTATACTTTCATAACTATATAGGTACCTATGTTATATCGCCTGAAAACAATTATTTTAGTTGGCTGGGCCCGCAAAGGGCAATGCCCATTCTTTCAAGGAAATAAAAAGCTATGTTTACGTGAATGTGATCCAATGAAAGAAAAGCAGTCAATTTACGGATAAATAGTGTTATATAACTTATTTAGCTCGACGTTTCGTGCATCACGTTGTGGGAATCTTCAGGACATGAGCTGGAGGATGTCTAACGCGACCACAGAATAAGTAATATGACGCGACTTTGAACGAAACGTCGAGCTAAATGAGTAAGCTTGAACTCTGTTTATCCGTAAATACGATTGTAAATAAGTACTATGCCGAACAACACTGAACATTAAAACAAATTTAAAATCAGATTTTTTTTCTAAATTTAGATGAATTCTTATTGATTTAGTTACAAACTTAATTGCAGGTAACTGTAGTGACAGGAAATGCAATAAAATAAGCCTTGAAATAGAAATGCTAAAAGTGGCAAATAAAAAAATTTAAGCTCGTAACTTATAGGAGAAAACCGAAACATTAAAACGACTTCTACGACTTTCATGTTGATGTTGAGAATCCGGAAGTGGAGAATCCGGCCTATATAAATAAACTATCTGTCGGCAAACGTGCTCTTCGTTCTAACGTTCAGTGTGATACAATGCAGTCAAAATGATAATTAGTATCTAACCTTTTCTTTCTTTTCATATTTACCATGCAATATACTAAAAGTAAAATGACCACACAAAAGTCTTTCATACACTTCTCGATAAAATCCTGGCTTTCATTATCAGCATTGTCGCTTACTATCGTTTTATAAGGTTTTTTTTTGTGAATCCAAATCAAGCTTGCATTCTAAGGTAAATTATAACCAAAGAAGCCTTTAGTTATGTGTATAATCTATATTAAAAATTTTGTAAATAGATTAGATATTATTGTTAATTTAAAAGTTTTGTTGCCTACGTATTTTATAATGACAAACTCACAAATAAACGTTACTTATGTTTATTTACAAAATAGCACAGGAAAAAACAAAGACAAGTCCTACCTTGTCTTTTTAAGCAACAAAATAGCACAAGAAAAAAAAATCAAAAAAACCTACCTACAAACATATAATGATGATTTCCAGTTATGGTGTCAAATCAATTTTCTTTCAAAAATATTTTTATTTGCGCGACAAAAACGTTTACATTCTTACTAGTAAGGCAACAATATGGAAATAATACTACACAGCTATAACTATTAAACATATATTCAAGTTTACATCTAACACGTCCTTTTCTTTCGCAAAAAGGTTTTTTTAGATGGAAAACATTGTAACAAGGAAGAATTCAGGAGCCATATTTTTTACATTTATTTACAAATAATAATGTATCGAATCCAGGAAGAGCTGGTTCACAGTAAGATAACAGTTAAACATATTGTAATGAAATCGGAACGAATACTATAAATTTGTGTAACGAGTGACATTTAATTCTTTTTCTCTTCATCTTTCACTCTAACCACTTGCAAGTGATGCTCTGGAAGATCCTTTACCACGATCGCGTGGAATGCCATGTTGGCGGTCGCCAGGATGTACTCGCACACCGAGAACCACGTAAAGGCTGAAAATGAGACATAACCTACAGTTAGAACGCACAAAACTACTCAAACTAACAGATAACAGATAACTAGCAGAACACAAAAGATAATTCTTGGAATTAAGTTTCTTTTAGTGGTTACAAAAATACAGATTACTATGAAAATGAAAATCCATTTAGCAAAATGTAGAATTCAAAGTTTACCGACCAGAAAATCGGAAGTTGTGTTACCACTATACTATATAAATACGAATTTAAAACGATTATTCGTCCTTAAGTACAACGTAGGTGTGTTCAATCTCTTAACATTCAAAAATGTTTAAAAACATGTATATAAATATCAAAACGTGAAACAATGAATGACATCATCATCAATGAATACATCGCTTGCCGTTTTTTCATCTGCTACATTTGATTTCTATGATCTAGTATGATTTAAAATTGCATTACCTGAAGTTTTAAGCTTTGAACATTTAGAATCAGCTAGAGGTGACTTTGTTCCTCTACAGGCAAACAAATTTGCCAAATGTAATGGGCAGTTAATATAAAATGTGTGGAAAAATAAATGAACTACTGAAATCACGGAGATCGCCGTGACTCAAATGCTGGTGCGTGAAAATCCACGAATCAAAATAAAAATGTTAGAATAATACGCAAGAGTAGCATTGCCTAGTAAAAAAATCATAGCTGTGCTCATGCATAAAGATGACCAAGGGCTTATGGAATTCTGTTCAATAATCCACACCATAATTGTGATTATTTTTAGTAAAGTTTTTTCAGGTGCCGAAGAAGCAATGGCTGGCCACAAATCGGCAATACCTTATCTGTCGGAGGAAGACTGGCATACCAATTTCCAAAGCTGTGTCAGTTGGATGATTATTTGTATTTATAATCATAGAAATTTTAAAATCAATTATAACCATATTATTACCTTGTTTACTTTTCCTGTGTCTCAAACTGCCCTGTTTACTACTTGTTTAAGGAAAAGTCTTCAATAATAATTATCGACGGACTAGCGACAGAGATTTAGTCAACCTTAGCACACAGCGGAAATTACAGCCGACACATTGAACGTTACCAAGATCTCAACCCTCACCGAGCGGGCGGCATAGGAGGCGATGCCGCAGGAAGAAGACGACGAGGCCAGCAGTGGAGGCGATGGCGATCGCGAACAGCAGCCATACGAGCCGGTTCGAGCTGACGGGCGCCACGTGTTGCTTGCCGATGCAGCCGACCTTCGCGCGCAGCAGCATGTGCAGCAGCGCCGCCACCATGAACACTATAAAGATCTTCTCGTGGACATCTGTGGAGGAAGCGGCCATTAGAGGGTACTTGAGTCATGCGTTCCCACATTGGACCGCAAACTCTGTAAAGCGCGGGAATGAAAGGATTCTCGAATTCAACGCGCTAACTCATGATCGTTCTTGAAAATGATGGTCAGAATTTCTTGCAGCACCAAACTACAGTCAAATGCATGAACGAATGTAGGTTAATAGATCGAATCTGAGGTGGGGTAAGTCTCCTCTCCGCAGCTGAAGCAGTTTTTGGAACATTTCCACATGATCTATCGAAAAAAGGCGAAATAATATGATTAGTGAAATAAATTAACTAAAATGAAGACGATAAAATGTGTGGACCAATCAGATGCAAAATAATCCTGTTAATTCCACGGGTTGTCTATTGGAACAGAATTTTTGTTTTTTTAATGCTAAGATATCATAAACGTAGTGATAAAAAATGAACTTAAGAAATTTTACGCACTCACAGTAATTTTCCCGATTGGAAACGTACGTTACTCCAGTTAGAGCAAATAATTCTATCAAATTTAACCAATAGCAAGCTTCTCCCATTTTCAACGCCCAGAGGCGATTCTGAAAAAAAAAGACAAATCATTGGTTATTTTTGCAATTATGATTTTAATTCGAATTGTTAAAGATTAACAATTGTTTCTATTTAACGATTTCAAACACTGTATCTTACCTTCTCGTCTTGAATATAGGAAGCGCGCTTCTTATGATAACTATAGTAAAGTGATCCCACTAATAATCTTGGTCCAAGATGAAACGCAATACAAATACGCCATAGATATCTTTGAGGGCTGATTCCTGTTATAGCACTAATCGATGGAACAACGTTGTACACCTGTGAACAATTATTAATTGAAGTAAGTACACTAGTTTGGAAAAATATGGAAGTATATCATATATTTCCACTCACTCTGCAGTGTGTTTCGTGTATGTCGTCCTGTTGAAAAATTATCGCTGTCGTGAAGCAAACGATGAGGGCTCCTAGTGGAAGCCATAGTGCCGTCAGACAAATCTCCCGAAGATCGTATCTCCATAGAGCATCCTGAAATTAAATGTAAAAAAAGACATTACCACTAAACGCTGAACGTACAAGAGTTAGGTTGTTTTCAGTACAATTATGATATGAATACTTAGAAAATTGATAGATTTGTGTGTAGAAATGTCATAGATGTAGAACTGTACATTAATGATGTCCTCTAGACACTAAAAAATAATACAACGCAAAGTTAAGGGAAAAATGTTAATCAAATGGCACAGTTATACAGGCAATTTGGGAAATTAAACATATCATTAAACAAAACTAACTTAATTTGCATCGTCATTCTTGGTATTTTTATAAACATTAATAATATGGTCAACATTACTACCAATTTAATAGTTTTTGGGGTTACGTTTATTAAAAAGAAAAGAGGAACCCTTATAGCATAACTTCATTATCCGTTAGTCTGTCTTTCGAGACCTTTTTGGAAAGAAACATTATTACAGCCAAAGTAAGGGAAAAAACCGTAAAAACGTTCAATTTGTATGTAATGTTTAAATTTATTATTCATACAGAGTACACTGCACTCTGATTTGTCATATTTCAACTGCCGGTTCAGTAAAATGCAGCGAAGAAGAACTGGCTAGAAACATCGCGAGCCAGACTCGCACTTGATCGGTGTTTGGCTCTTTTATGAGTATCGACGTAATTTGAGATCCAGTTATATTCTTTAATTATTTGATTACTTTGTTACCTACTTACATCTTAATCTTATATTATATATATACATATATATATATATATATATATATATATATATATATATATATATATATAATATATATATATACTCGAATACTTAGCTCGTATTCGTAACACTCTCTTATAATTATATAGATCTGCATTTAATGATATTGCTAATAGTTGCATTAAAACCACTAAATTTATCACCCAGAAATCATCGAAGTGGTTTCAGTCAAAATAAACAATAAATACCTGAATTTCCACAGATTTGATCTGCACATCTGTTCCAATCTCATTTTTATCCTTTTCAGTTGAATCACCTTTTGAAAGAATTGTCTCAGTCCCTTCAATTGATTGATTTTCTGTCATGTTGTTAAGCTTTGAGTATACGTACACTTTAACATTTGTTGATGTCAAGAATATTTAAGATATAATTTAATTCTTATGCAAATTAATGTGTTATTATGATGCAGATATTTACATAATATGTCTAGCGCACGATTAATAGTGAACCTTTTAAATTTCTCAGTTGTAATTGAAAATTTAATATCATTTTGTAACGATTATATTAACACCATTATTGCTCACATAACTCGTGCACTGCAGCATTTTGCGAGACGCTGTCTTGTAAAGAGTAAAATCAGATACGTACTGCACATGCGCAATGGGATCCCAATGCGCATGTGTATGGAGGGTGCCAAATAAACATGTTTATACAGCTAGGCAGCGATCATACGAAATATACTGGGGTGGTTGCACTAAAGAAGGAAGAAGTGGCATGCGGTCGATATCGCGTCTCCGCTATATGGTCAAAATGACGGTCCGTGTTATTGTATAAATGTATACGACACGGCGCGTCGTATGCCACACAGTCGACAGATCGCCACCATGCGCGAAGCTGCTCTAAAATAGCGTTCGTCAAGTCAGTTCCCATCCACACAAACACTCCAATACGTCTGCGATTATGTTTGCATTAGGAATTTACATTAGTTTGAATTGTTAGTTTCAGAAAATTGGAGACAGCGGGTCCCATAGTAGGCGCGCTCGATGCCATATCTCCTTCCTTTTTATCTATGGATGATTGTATCGAGCGGGAGACCGGGAACCGCGGAACTTACAGACAGGTGATTACACATGTTTGCGACAATCGAAAATAATGTGAGGGGTAATTTCGTATAGTAGTAACTACTGCATATGTGAACGAACGGTCATCGATTTTCTTGTCGTTACACTCGAAAAATAAAAATCCTATCCTAATTTCCTTTTACTCCTGGGTCAACACATCATATGACAGAAAGAGATGTCTAATTTGTATCTATTTCTTGTGTAACGACATGTTAATAACAGTTTCTCTTTTTTTGTCAATCTCAAAAAAATCCAATACATCCAATGCTGTTTCTTTACTATTGCTATTTATATTTACATATATTTATATACACTCTACAAAATATTTTTATGCATATATTAACTATTACATATTTAACTTTTATTTTATTATTAAGAAAATGTTAAGTCTAGACATACTTTTTTTATCATATCAACCACTGTAACTGAACGCAAATATACTTCCTGGAAAACGGGCAGAAGGCTTGTCTAGGAGCTATAAATGGGCATAAAAGCTGACAGCGCAACCACAAATCTGATACCATTGTTTTCAGAACCCACTGATATGCTGTACAATCTCACTGCGTAATATTTCTAAATAAATAAATAAAATAAAAATAAATGCGTGACTATACAAAGTACCTACATTCTCTTCATTTTATTAAAAACTTTTATTTAACCTAAATATAAGTGTTTAGGCCACATCTTGCAAGCTGCAGTATGGCTACTGCACTCAAGGTTAGCTCGAAACGAGGGAACTCCTCAACGGTCAACAGCATAGACACGAAATGTTGTATACGCATTCAATTATGATGATCCATCCTAAGGCTGAGATAAATAGTCGTAACAGAAACTATGACTAACGAAAAGTAGTACTTTGTGACGTCACTTTGACACATTTTGTATGGACGAAATCTCAAAGTAATGCAAAGTGACGTCACAAAGTACTACTTTTGGTTAGTCTTAGTTTCTGTTACGACTATTTATCTCAGCCTAAGTGTCACCATGACATGGCTACTGCACTCAAGGATGGCTCTTAACGAGGGAACTCCTCAACGGTTAACAGCATAGATACGAAATGTTGTATACGCATTCAATTATGATGATCCATCCTAAGTGTCATGATGACATGGCTACTTCACTCAAGGATGGCTCCTGGCAAGTAAACTCTTCAACGGTTAAGACCATAGCCACGAAATTTTGCATGTGCATTCAATTATGATAACCCATTAGGTCACCATGGCATGGCTACTGACCTCAGAGTTGTATTCCGAGTGCGGAAGGAATCGTTTAATGATGAACAGCACAGACACGATGTATTTTACATGCATTCAATAATGGTAGCCGGTTGTAATGTTATGAATATGTCCAGCGAAAACAAAACATTTGAAAATAAATTTATATGAATTTATTATATTATACCTATTTTTAAAAAACAGCTTTTACTTAAATACCTATATAGTTCTTATCGCAAAAAAACAGGGTCAACTAAAAAATAAACAAGCTGTAAAAAAACTATAAATTAAATCAAACCCATCAACTTTCAACACTATGCATACAATTT
Source organism: Incurvaria masculella (assembly GCA_946894095.1). NCBI lineage: Eukaryota > Metazoa > Arthropoda > Insecta > Lepidoptera > Incurvariidae > Incurvaria > Incurvaria masculella. The sequence continues at coordinate 617,927 of OX335650.1, read as the reverse complement.
ATTCATATGATATAAAAGCTTGTAGCGATCTTAACCTGCTTAAATTCACTTAATGGAAAAAATAAATCTTAGTATTACTTCTTGTTTATTTAAACAGGTAAAACTCGCGAAAAGCTTTTATATAATACAAAATAAATTGTAATAACTATAATGTTGAAAGTTGCCGGGTTTGAATTAATTTAAAGTTTATTTTCTTCTTTTTAGAGCATTTTTATAAAAGCTTGTTTTTTAGTCGACCCTCTTTTTTTGTGATAAGAACTTTACAGGTTAGCAATAGATGAAACCATAAAGATACGTTTACAATACCAGCAAATCCTTTAAATTTCACAGTATGTGATATCTATCAACCTTGTATGGGTAATTTTTGAATGATTTGCTTGTAATGTCAGTTAAATTTATGGTTTAAATTTTTGATCTAAGTTGATTAACTCGATTTTTAATTGATTACTTAACGACTTTTAGTTTAAAACTTATTTGTGACTGACAAAGTGTGTTTGCCAGGTCTCATATGCATGAAAATCGTAGAAAGAGAATCGTAGCAGAGCAGCAACTTCTCTTTTTACGATTTTTTCGATTTACGAAACTTTCCTATGAATGAAACAATACAAGTTTTTTTATTTACCGGGGTGGCTGCGCTCTTGCGTTTCCGTGTGAAAAAATACACCAAAATAACATAATCGTAAATTGTCATAATCTGTGACCATTGTCTTGTTTTGAATGTGGATTTTTTTTTATATTTTGTAGATATATCCTTTGGATATATCAATCAATTCAAACTAACTTGGTATCATAATTAAAAAGTATATTAATTATGTGCCTTCATCTGCTTCTTCACATTTGTTTTGCTTCGTAGAAATTGTCTTTGCCATTCAACTGAGCACGGCTGTACCAGAAGTTATGAAGGGTTGAAATAAGTTTGCAACGATATTTTACGGTGATGTCAGGCTTAGTCTTGGTCTTATGCACGCTTTCTGCACTAGCGATGGTGCTGAGCGGCCCCTCCACCACACACTGGCTGGTAGTTGAGGAGGGATTCATTAAACCCCGGGTAAGGTTCTTAAAAGTTAGGTTGCGATAAATAGTCGCAACTGGAACTAACATTAACCGAAAGTAATACTAACTATTGTCAAATATTGCGTTTATTCCATGCAAAATGTGTCAAAGTGACGTATTTTTCTTCGTCGATATACTTATATCGTCGATCATAATATTAGTTGAGTGCACGAAAGGACACAAAATACTAATCAACGTCAATAAATGATTAACTTCACGTCACTTTGTATGAACAAAGTATGTTTGTGCAGGCTATACGGCTTGGTCTTCGCTGATTATTATATAGCGCTCTCAGATATCACCTGTTAGGTTATGCATGTTAGGAGCTATTCGCTGAATGCCCGAAAATGTCCAGGATGGGAACAATACCGTTTAGGTCTTCGGTAGGTCTTGCCGCCTCCACATATTGCATTGATACCCTTAATGGCGAGTGGTACGTGGATGGAGTTTTCCAGATAGGTACCGAAGCTGTAATGCACGCTCTCCGCCTGCAACCGAAGATAAGCTGTCTCCCATATGTTCAGTATTGTACTGGATATGTTCAGTGGGCACGCTAACTTCCCGATGCACATAACGCATCTTTCTATTCCCTTGTTACGCGTCTGGATAGGCCATCACAATTACTAGCTCTTGCTCCAGACTAGCATCGGAGGATCGTCCAACTTAACAAGGACAGCATTGCCTACTCCTGGAGCAAACACCGTGAGTCCAACTTTTCCTGGACAATATGGAAGGGAGAGTTGAGTCAACTGAACGCAGTTCACAAAAAAATACTTGTCTCAACATTGATTAACTCAGATGTCTCTTACGACAATCGGGGCTTAGTTTCTGTTACGCTTTTTGATCTCAGCAAGCTGCAATATAAGAAAGGTCCTTGGTTGGCACCTAGTTCCCATGAGATGGTTTCAGCTATAATATGATATTGGGCCATAACTATCCATGTCCAGTTACATGCAAAGAACATCACAGAAGATTAAATATTAGATTGCTGGTAGCCAGGAATTTCACCCATGAACCATGTCCGTAAAAATGTTTCTATACCAAAAATTGCTATAGAAAATTTGATCCCTCCAAAATCCCCCCACCAATTTAACTGAGCGGCGGTAGGTATAATATTTTTTTATGTGTTTTCAGGATGATCCTTCATTCGAATTGACACGACCACAAGACCTCTTCGCCTTCCTCCACCAAGATAGCTTGCGAGAGGAAATTATTGCAACCCACCAAGACCTGATAGGACGTGGAGGCTCAATTCAAGAGCTGTGGTCTGCGCTGGAGAAGGCAACGGACCCCTCCGCGTTAGTGGAAATGGAGGACTGCTACGGTGACCTAGACCTTTACCCCTCCGTCGTGGACAGCATCAGGCGAGACAAGGAGACGGAGGGTTGGATTTCCAAGCTCCAGGGTGTGGTGGTTAAGGACGTGCCACCGGACTGCAGCAAGTTCTCCTCGCTGCCATTCAGCATGTCTACATTTGAACATCTTGAGGCAAGTTACAGCCTGTGGAATAGTGAATCATTACTTCTTTTAATTTTATTTGGAGATATGTAATTTTATTATAGTATGAAATTGTGTGTAAACAAACTAAAAATCTAAACAGGAAAACTAAACTGTGCAAAGTGTAAAATACATGTAAAATACAGTAGAATCCAAGCTAATATGGACTAACCCTAAATTGGAGGAACTCAGTTTTGCTGTCTTCCTTCTCTATAATCCCTGTTGTCGGGATGTGCTAACAAAAGTTACTCATTGTTACTTCCCCCACTCAACGATTACCGCTAACTGCAAGATTGCTAGATTTTTATTAACATAGTCTTGCGGAAACTGGTGGAAAAAAATGGTGCAGCACGAGTCAGGAAAAGGCAGATGAAATGTTGCTTCTGACACAAATAAAAGTGAAATAGATAATAAATCAAGCCTTTCAACTAAATCTTCCCCTTAAACTTGTGGTGTACCACAAAAGGATTATAGACTAGACGATAAATCTGGTTTTAATGCTACCCTGGTTCTACCCTAAAATCCCCTGGCAGGCCAGCTAACATACAAAACGACAGAGTTGAGATGATACATAAAAACATATCCCGCTGTAATGGAGTTATTCTCGCTGGAGCACCAACATACCACGACCACATCTACACAACTCAACTACTTCTAGTCATAAGACTGATCACTAAAAGCAAGAAAAAAACATTATCTTCCAACTTTGTTCTTCAAAAAACTTGTGTCTGAAGCATAATAAAAATAAAGCGGGCTTAAATACAGGGCATGCGAGATCGCTTGCGGCTGTCGATGGTGCCGGATGTGAACCTGCCGCTGTGGGTGGCACCGGCTGGCGACATGAACGCGTTCGGGCAGCAGCTCTCGCGTCAGCTGCGGCGCAATGGCACCTCGTGGCTGCTCTACGCACTCGCCTCCGTCTACTGGAAGGTGCAGGGAGACGCCCCCCAGGCCGTGGAGTGCAGCAGAAGAGCCGTGCTCTACGCGCCCAGGTTTGTTCACATTTAATTTTTTATTTTGTTATTTTATTTTCAGCCACTCTAGGTGGCCCCGCAAACCTGCCACTCTAGGTGGCGCCAACCGGCAGCAGCATTTGACCATTGTCCATTTATTAAAATTAAAATTACCACATAGTAAGTAAGGAAGGGGAATTACACGTTGACATGGAATCCGTACCTCCAAAGACACATCCCTCAGTCACCTCTAGTGACATGCACTATAAGAAATGCAGTGTTATTTAGTATCAAAAATGACAATGCCTAGAAATAAAATAGATTGGATTACATATTAATTTATTGTATTTTATTTATTTAAGGGCCTGGTACTAGCCAAATCGCAAAGTTAGATGAGGCACCCCAAGTAAACTAACTAAGTCTGACGATTATAAGTATCATCCTTACAATATATGATTCCTTGTCTAGGAATCGAATGATTTTCGTTAATGTATGTTTCCTTTTTCTATACAAAATAAATTGCGGAAACGGTGTCCATTTCCGAACTTTTTTGACTAAATGTAGAAATCTAAAAGCAAATGGATTTTTTTGTTTATGCATATATGCTGTTTTTGCTTATATCTAGAAATCGAATGACTTTCAGATTTCTAATGAGAAAAATCAACTTTTTTATTTTTATTATTATTTAAATAAATGATGGAATAAAAAAATATTAACAATCCATTATCAGTCTGGAGTTCTATTTGGATTTGCTGAAACGTTTCACTACATATTATTACATTTGTTAAAAAGTGCATTTGTATGGCGCGAGTAGTTGGCTAGTCCTAGCGCCTTAAGATATAATATTGCATAAGATGTCAAAATGGTCATCAAGCGTTTGCTTTCCACCTATGCACAAATAATGTTCTTTGTGAGCAGTAGCTATCTGCCAACCATTGTTATCTTAAGAAAACCAAAATGAATGACAAACCTGGTGAAGTTTCTTGTTTTCGCCATAGGTAATTGAACCGGTAGACAAATCAAAATGTGTTATAAACATCTAACGGAAGAAATAAATGAACTGAAATGACTACCTACTATTTGTATTATATTTAGGTACCGGAACCCACACAGCAAACCTAAAGTATATCAAATGGGGAAGAATACTTAAGGTGGCCCAACCCGCTCATCTCCCCATACAAAAGGGGAAAGAAGATCACGCCCATATTTCTTGTCAGAGATCCAAAATTTTGCTCAAAATAGCTTTATTTGATCGAACTAGATGTCTGATGACCATTGGCATTGTAAAATTATGTTTGGTTTATAAGTTATAAGGTCCGAAAGTTCGAATTTTTCGCGCGTTTTATACGATAACTTTGGAGGTGGATTACACTATGATAAAGTAAGAACATCGTAAAAAGATTAGTCATCAGACATAGCTTATTTAATCAAGATTTATGATCTATTTGGTTTTTGTTAGATTTTTGACTACAGCGGTCGTGGTTTACTTTTAGCTATAAGTCGTTTTAAAATTAAAATTTTCGTAAATCTTACCAAATCATACACTATGCACATTGTCTTTTTTGTGGACATGTTGCATCTTCCTCATCACGGAGCCTGTCTTATTCTTTGAAACAGAAAAGGTCCCAGAGCGCAACAGCACGGTTTTGTACCGTGCCCGCGAATGAGTTAGGCCCGCCGGGTTGGGCCGCCTTAAAGCTTATTGTAGGTATCACATGAGCGACCTCACCTTAGAAATGTCAAAACTGTCATGTTTTATTTACACATTTTTTAGATGGAAGATGTTATCGATGATGCAGTTTGAATAAGGTTTGGAGGAAATGATAAGCTTTTGTTAATTTTCAAACTAATTTTAATGTTATAGACCAGAGCAAAGTTTTAAATTAATTATTATTGGTTATGTTATTGTGATATTTTATTTTTATGACTTCATTTTATAAGCATTATTTAGAAAAAAAAAATCAGAATAATAATTTTATGTATTTAATGGATACGACATTACTGTTGTCTCAATAATTTGAGTTTCAGCGACATCTACATTTGAAGCATTGTAATCAGATTTTGAAAATAATCTGAAAAAGTATTGGTCGTGACATTCGTCGGAAGCAGGATTTGAACCTGCGATCTTTTGATCACATGTCCATAGCTCTAAACTGAATCTTCCGACGAATGTCACGACCAATACTTTTTCCGATTATTTTCAAAACCTGATTACAATGCTTCAAATGTAGATGTCGCTGAAACTCAAATTAATTCAGATTAATAATCAGAAAATTGAGTCGTTTTAATTACGTAGGTTGAGTAAACAAAATTTTAAAATCCTGTTTATTTTGCAAAGTATCTGACAGCTTTGACAGTTCTTTTAGGTGCGCTCGCTTAGGCGCCCCCTGTCGTGATAAATAAGCAATTGTCTTCCCCATTGCTCACCGTAAAATAACTATCTTTTCAGAGAATACAAGGACATCGCATTGCTCAGCCTCGGCGACGTATTCCACCGTGCGATGCGAGCGGCGGAGGCGCGGACGCTGTTCCAGGCGGCGGTCGACCACGCGCCCGGGCACGGCGCGAACCACCTGGCGCTGGGCAGCGCGCTCGCCGCCGCCGGCGACGCGGCCGGCGCGCTGGTCGCGTACGAGGCGGCGGAGCGGCGCGGCGAGGTGTCCGCGCGGAGCTACGTGCGGGCGGCCCGCTGCAGTGGGGATGTCGCGAGAAATGCGGGACACGTCGAAACGTGGGTGCCTTTTTATTGAAGCCAAGCTTACTAGTTTTTGAGCGTAGTAAGCGTTTGTGAACTGTAAGCTGCACTGCCAGCTGGTTTGGGTCGTGCTTCACAATGCATTCTTGAATTTCTCAGCCAAGGTTTTCTTTTCTTTCTTTACTCTCTTCATTTAGAGATCATAATGAACCTCAGAGTTTCCTGTAAACCATGAGGAATTTGCTAGTTGTTTTAGTATTAAGTTCTCTTAGGGCCTTTTTCACCTACTGCTGATTAGCTTAATCGCCACACATTTCGGCCTTTCTTAGCAGCTTTCAATCAATACCAGTACAAGATAATCAGCATTTTTGTAATAAAGGCCTTTTAAGTGTCGATTAAAATAAATCAGCACTCGGTGAAAACCAGGCTTAAGCTCTTTGTATTCCCCCATATATAGCTCCACAAAGCCTTGAGTATTGTCTTTTTTTATGTAACTGGACATGGATATCTAATATTAACTGAAAACACGCACGATTTTTATTGCTGATTTGACCATCGTAAGTCCAAGACTATCGCAGTCTTATAAATTAGGACAACTGGTAAACTGTTGATTGGTAGCAATCGAACAGTGTCCTCTTCCTATAGAGCAACCAAAGCAGTCCTCTATTTTTAATATAACTAAAAGAATATATAAATATAAGTAACTAAAATTATAAACGCAATAGTGGAAGATTGACATAAGCGTTCATCCCAAATTTATTTCATGTTATCTCGAACTAGCATACATTGTGCAAGACAATGTACATATTTATCATTTTGTTTTTCAGGCTGCTGCATCAGATCCAGGCGAATATAAGTGAATACAGAGCAGTAGAGTCTCACTGGTGGAGACAGCAGGCGACATTCCTCAACTCTTTAAAGCAATACGATAGTCAGTTCACTGGTACGTCTTGTCTATCCAACTCACCCAGCAATACATTATCGTGTCACTTCACACGTTAACATTACTTTTTACATTACAAAGTTTACTAATGCAGAAAACAACTATAGCTAGACATGGATTGCTAATAGCACTTGTACTGTCATGATATTATCTCAACACACCACATTGGAACTAGGTGCCACGTCAGGACCAACCTTATATCGCACAGCTACATTGAATCGTATGGAAAACTCTAGACAATTTTCCGCTCGGCTATTGTTCATGTAATGTGATGATACGAACCTGGACGGAATTAACCCAACCACCATCCCTCCATCCTCTTTCTACCTTCACTCAACGCGGAACGGGGAGAAAGTGCATAAATTTGCAGTCGACATTAAAAAAAAAAGACTCACCGATCCTCCAGATCTTTTATGTATAAGGTCGGTAAACAATGGAATAAACTCCCCTCTGAGGTATTTCTCCCAAAGTACATCCTGGGTTCCTTCAAATGTGGTGTGAAGAAGCATCTGGCCAGCCGGCCGGACTAATAGACGTTGTCGGGCGCGTTAATAGGTCCTGGCGTAAAAAAAAGGTCAAAACCAAATTGTTTCCATCGGAGCCAGTTACCAAAGCTGTTCATAATAATAGATTAATAAAATAACCTCTTACAGTCGGGAATGAGGTGAAATAGTTCACATAGTAACCGTAGTGCGGAAAACAAGTTTCCAACTAACTCAACAAAAGAATACATTCTCAGATGAGAAGTCATCGTTGGACGCAATCTGCGCGGGCACGGAGCGAGTGCTCGGGCTGCGGGTGTGCGAGGTGAAGCGCGCCGGCGACCGCCACCAGCTGGCGCAGCTGTTCCTGGGCCGCTCGGTGTTCCCGGAGGCGGCGGCGGGGGAGGGGCTGGCACGGCGCGTGGCGCGGCAGCTGCGCGCGCTGCACGCCGCCGACACCGGCGGCAGGCGGGTGCTCCGCACGCTGGCCGGCACCATCAACTTCCACGTGCACCTGGAACACAAATTGGATATGGACTGTAAGCTGAATTGCATCATATTTACTATTTTAGCTTTAAGCTGATAGTGTATCTAGTCAATAATAATAAATAAATGATTTGTGTTAATTATTACGTGTATTCTAAGCAACGATAATGGGATAAACGACAATGAACTTGCGTCAGCTACTAAAACAGTTAAGAAAGAACAGGTGAATGTAAGGTTTTGTTGGGTTAGGTTGGGTCAGGATAGGTTAGGTTAGGTTGGGTAAGGTGTGTGACAACACAACAGAAAAGCCAAAAGCAATTAAAGGTCATGTTTAGTTCACTATTTAGCCCATTATATTAAAAATGCATACAGAAATTGCTCAGTTCATGAGCAATAAATTCTATAAATTTTGCCGGTATTCAGATCAACTCGGATCCACTCAGTTCTGCGCATCAGTCAATCAGTCTAGAAGCGGGCGCTCTTGGATCTGATTGACTGATGCGCTAAGCAGCAAGCTCCCCAAAGTGTAGTTGAGTAATTTGACAACTGCTCTTACGATAGCAGTGAATTTAGTAATAGGAGAACATGGACATAATTATTGTCGCATATGTTAATTAATTCATTCTGTGATTTCACCGCAATCTGCAGGATTTACTATACAAAAAACCTGGGAGGGCACTCAAAAAAGCTGTATCACAATCGGTCGAAGTAAACCCTCGACGACACTTTCTTTCCAACAGAGTAGTAGTATCTTGGAACAGTCTTCCCAGTGAAGTTGTAAACACTGTCTCCGGAAATTCCTTCAAAAATAAACTGGACAGTCATATAAAATAAAAAAAAGAATAGATATTAAATAAATAAATAAGTTTTGTGATATAGGCGCATAAGCTTAAAGCTGCTAGCCTATCAATAATAATATAAAAAAAATCATCAAAAATAAATCAGCAAAATTGTGTTGACAGGTCCCTATACTTTTATTGACTGCAGTATTATTTAGTTTCAGATCCAACAAACACAATCAGTATCGATCACAAGGATAGATCAGAGACCTTCACACCCTCCAAAAACCCTGGCAACTTTCGTGCTCAATCCGACGCGAGCGAAGACGGTGCGGAGGGAAAAACTCAAAGTGAGTTTCCTGACTTTGAGGGAGGAACCGTCTTGTAAGACCCTTCAATATTACGTAGTCTTTCACACATCCACTGCTGGACACACCTCCCGAGTGTGTTCGATATGTATTTATAAGGCAAGGATTTGATTACTGTGGTGTTTGTAACTATACACAGGTGTGTATATGAGCTGGTGTTCTCTCGTAGCATGCCTAATCGACTTCTCACCAAGTCTGACGGTATGCTCGTACTACGCTCTAGCAAGTTCTCTCTTATTAGATCTAGGGGACCTGCTTTACCGACTTTACATTTGGACCCTGACGTGCATGTAGCCCAATTTCCAGACACTGCATTCCCCAAAGAATTAGGTGCCACACCAGGACCTTTCCTTTAAAAGCATAATAACATTGAACTGGATTGAAAAGCCCGATAATTTTCCACTGCAGCTTCTACTAATGCTTAATAGGGGAACGGGATCTACAGTTCTACATAAATTTCGAACCATGGAACCGTTTGACGCACGCAAAGACACGTGCGCCCCATTTTGCGTGTGAAGACACGCAAAATGGGAACTAGGTGCATGCCAGGATCTTCCTTATGTTATGTTATATTGATATGGAAGGAAAACACAGACAATTTACATCGCTGCTTCAACCATCGTTCATTCATAGCGATGGTGCCAACAGGGTGGGATTAACCCTTCAGATTTACGTGGGATCGCAATCAGGAACGACAAATCCCATAGTCGCCTCTTATGACATGCACGGGAAAAAATGTAGTGAGCACGCTTGTATTCTTTTTACGTGCCGGAACACACACAGGACTCATCCAACTATGAAAGAGAAAGAAAGTGGATGGACGGGGGGTATTGAACTCTCCTGAGCTCTTGCATGAGAAGCAAGGCCACGCACTGTGAGCTACGAGCCGCTCAAAAAAGCCATGCAAGCATGATTTAGAAGTGATTGAAAAGTCTTGTATTTTTGGCGGATTATCTCTACGAAAAACTTTGCTATGTAAAATATTGTTACTTATTCAATTGCTGCTTTTCATAAAATTTCCACTTATAATTCCGCATCAGTATACTTCCAGCATTCCTCATTCTTTCGTCGCTCATTAGCCGATCTTTCCAGATATCCGCCGACGTACAAAGTGAACCGGCACCGGGAAGAGTTCGACACGGAGGATGAGTGGCCTTCGAGGGAAGCGTGCGCGGCGTGGGCGCCCAAATTTGCACAGCTCGACCCTGTCTACCCAGTCTTCCTGCCCTTCGAGAATAAGGGACTGATGTGAGTGGGAGAATGAACTATCTTAACACTTGTGACATGCCTCTAATATTATAGTTGCGTAAGTGTGTGTGTTGATTTGGCATTCTTTCATGCAGCAATGCAGCATTACGTCAGCGTAAATTTTTCTATGGATATAGTCAACGGGCTGGATAGTGACGCAGATAAAAATATCGAAATATCACCTCCACACTACCTTGGCGGTGTGAATGCGCTGGATTCGAATGTTACATTCGTTTGACAGGACAACTGTCAAAGTCAACGAATATTCGTTCAAATTCTGTCTTCCTTTCGAACCGCACACAGGACCAATTGTCGCTCATTTAAAATCAGAAAAAACACAAGCTCCAACTATCAAGGAAGGACTACACTGCCGCAGCAGAAGCATCGCCCATTGTCCCCAGAATATAGTTTTAGTAGTAGCAAGTTGTCCGGTCGGTGACTGAATCCTTTCTTATTCCTAGGGGACTACAGGGTCATCTTAGCAGCACTAGGTGAGCCCATCCTCCCCAATAGCTTCCAAATCCAAACACCTTACAGTCCACTGCAAACCACGTCGATGAATATATTCAGTGATCATCTTTTACAGAGTGGACGGTGTGCTGTCTGCGCGGATCGGGTTAACGCTACAGGAGGAGCACCCGCTGCCGTGGCGGCCGCCCGTGTGCACCGACCCGGGCGCTCCCGGCGCCACCGCCTCCGCCCCCGCGCTCCCGAGACTGCCAAAGTACGTCCTCTTTGTATTGCAATGTCAAACCAAAGTTCAATTTTTGAGCCATGCTGCGAAATACTCTGAATTCTGCAGTTTTTTTTTTTATGAGAAACTAGTAAAGGGGGCTGGGCCGAGATAGTAAAGGTGTTCGGAACAGCTTGATACACCTCACCTTGCGAAACACTATACTAGCCAATGAAGTGCTATCGCGTTAAGTTGCGTGGTCGCGTTAGTGAGAAGTACCGAGTATTGTGTCTGAAAGAGACAACATAATAGGCAAGGAATAACTTCCACTTTCGCTTGTTGTTCAGAGTAGCGGGAGGTGCAGGGCAGCCCCACCCAGATGTGCTCAATACATTAAAATTCAACCTGTGGACATGCGCAGGAACGGGCAGAGCGAGGGCGTCCCGACCGAGGACCTGCGTACGCTGCTGCTGCGGTACGTGGGTGATGGGAGGCCCGAGCGGGCCCAACACATGCACGAGGCGGAGATAGGGCAGAGAATACTCACGGCACACAAGAAGGTCAGCATTTCATATTGAAATGGATTTATGTCAGCCACAGTGTGATTATGCTTCGGTAGCCCAGTTGTGCGAAACCTTGCGATTCGATAAGTTAAGTGAAGCACCTCTGAGCGCAGTTGAGCTCTGGATGGGTGACCATTTTCAACCGTTGAGGCGGGCCGTGGTTCGGATTCCACGTAAAACGAATTGTCCCTTACTATTCGCTATGAAAACCAGTTTTCGGAATGGTGTGACATTAGGGCTGGTGTACCTCAAGGCGGTGTCCTTTCTCCTCTTCTTTTTTCTATTTTTATCAACACACTTGCCGCTATTCTTTCATGCCATTATCATCTGTATGCAGATGATCTACAAATTTACCGACACTTCTCACTTGATGACCTGCATCTCAACATTGATCTTGTCAATAAAGACTTATCTGAAGTTCATCAATGGTCGGAAAGATTTGGTCTTCAAGTTAATCCAGCAAAAACACAGGTCATGATTGTTGGTAGCGGCAAGCTCTTGGCAAAGATTGATAAGAGTAATCTCCCACCTATCCTATACAATGGTATTACTATACCCTATAGTTCAAGGGTTAAAAATTTAGGTATTTTCCTTGACGAGTCACTGTCTTGGGTTTATCATACGGGTCAAGTCTGCAGGAAAATATATGGAGCCATGCACACTCTCTGGCGTCTCAATCGCCTCATACCAATCGAAACTAAAATCAAGTTGGTTCAGTCGCTAATTCATCCTATTTTAGACTATGGTGACATCTGTAATCTTAACCTAAACGAGGAGCTTCTAGACAAACTAGATCGCTTGCTTAATTATGGAATTCGTTATATCTTTGGTTTGAGGAAGTTTGATCATATATCCACCTATCGTGCGAAACTAAAATGGCTTAATATTCGCCAGAGGCGTAATATGCATGTTCTCTCTCTTCTTTACTTAATCTTAAATGATCCCAAATCCCCACTTTATCTTAAAGAACGCTTCAAATATCTCTCTTTTCATGGTGTACCACTTAGGTCTGCAGATAATCTCCTGCTCCTTATTCCGTCACATTCTTCCACTGCTTATTCGGGTTCTTTTACAGTTCACTCAGCACGATTGTGGAATCAATTGCCTCTTACTATTAGGGAAAGTGCTTCCTTGTCTATTTTTAAGGTAAAATTAAAATCCTGGTACTTGACATGTTATAACAATTAAATCAATCAAATATTTTCTGTTTATATAGTTTTAAGTTATCTAATGTTTTTCTGCTCTTAGGTGCTTAGTTTTAAGTAATTTATTGTTTCTTGCTACCTCTTAATATATTTTCGAATATTAAGGTTAGCTGTTAGAGATTGCCTTTGGCAATAAGCTCGCCTTTGCATACTATGTAATAGTTGTAAGCAATAAAGAATATTTTCATTTCATTTCATTTCATTTCATTTCATTTCATTTACTAGGTGGGAGGGTTAATCCAGTCTGAGTTGGTACCATCGTATTGAATGAATGACTGTCAAGCGGCAATGAAAATTGACCATGTTTCCACCCCGCTCAATGTAGCCGAGCAATATAAGAAAGGTTCTGCTATGGCACCTAGTTCCCATGTGGTATGTTGGGCTAATATCTCATGGTCATCCATGTCCAGTTATATAAAAAAAAATCTCGTAACTTACAGGTAAATTCTCAGGGACCCAGTTTTCTTCAGCAAGAATAAAGAAAAATATATTGGACATCGAGAAATGCAAGCTATTTATCTCGGCAATGGTTGGCACTTACGAGAATTTTCTTTGCCCTATCCCAGAAAGTTGCACCGAAATGGATCCTTTACACTTTGTCCTCGCTGTACTGGCGCGTGCGCAACAACAACGCCAACGCGCTCACGTGCCTGGCATCGGCGAGCCAGCTGGCTCCGGCGCGCCACCGCGACGTGGTGCACGCGTCGCTGGCATCCGTGCTGCTCGAGGTGGGCTATGTGGAGGAGGCGCTCTCCGTGGCCACGCAGGCCTTTCAGCTCAGCTCGCACGAGGTGAGTCCTTCTCTCCTGTCAGTCAGTCAGTCAGCGTGTTCGCGTCCACTGCTGGACATATGCCTCTCCAATTTTTCTCCAGTCCTCCCGGCCCTCAGCGGTACGGAATCACTGCTTTCCGCCGACGCATTTCATGTCGTCGTCCCACCTGGCGGGTGGTCTTCCTACACTCCGTTTTCCCGTCCACGGCCGCCAGTGATAAAAAAATACATGGAACATTTGAATTTGCCATTTGAATACTTCATTGTTAAAACCATTTGTTTTCTTAGGGTGGTACACATGTTTAAAATTTTTTGATAGAATCATAGCTAGAAGTTTTACTCCGTTTGTGTTAGATCATCGGCAAAAAAGACCTGAGGATCGACCACCACCCGCGGACATTTAGGAATAGTGATTTTCATGCGCCACGAAACGGACAGAACCAAAATCCATATTTACATGATCGCGCCCACTATCACCTCGCAGCATATACAATTTTCGTATATTTTTTGATCAGTCTGTGTTTGTAAATTAAGATTATTATCAGAATTATCCAAATGAAAATCACAAATGTGATCGATTATAAAGAATGAAACAGGGCAATCTGAAACTAGTGGTTTCCCTTGGCCGGAGGCCCCGAGCTAATGCTTTTTAATATTGGAACCTTTTTTTTATCTTTATTAAAATACTGAGCTATTGGAAGCGAAGGAGTTTTAAGGAGTTTTAACTAGAAGGCTCTGTTTCAACATAGAACAGTAAGAGCATCGAGAAACACCCACCTTAAGGCGGCCCAACCCGGCGGGCCTAACTCATTCGCGGGCACGGTACAAAACCGTGCTGTTGCGCTCTGGGACTTTCTCTGTTTCAAAGAATAAGACAGGCTCCGTGTTGAGGAAGATGCAACCTGTCCACAAAAAGGCAATGTGCATAGTGTATGATTTGGTAAGATATACGAAAATTTTAATTTCAAAACGACTTATAGCTAAAAGTAAACCACGACCGCTGTAGTCAAAAATCTAACAAAAACCAAATAGATTATAAATCTTGATTAAATAAGCTATGTCTGATGACTAATCTTTTTAAGATGTTCTTACTTTATCAATGCGTAATCCACCTCCAAAGTTATTGTATAAAACGCGCGAAAAATTCGAACTTTCGGACGTTATAACTTGGAAACAAAACACAATTTTACAATGCCAATGGTCATCAGACATCTAGTTCGATCAAATAAAGCTATTTTGAGCAAAATTTTGGATCTCTGACAAGACATATGGGCGTGATCTTCTTTCCCCTTTTGTATGGGGAGATGACCGGGATGGGCCACCTTAATCTAGGATTCCTACCAAATACCTATTCTACCTGCAACTTACATTTGTGAGATGGGATTACTGCGGCTACTTATAACTTGAAACTGAGCCGATAATAGATATATTTATTGTTAACTGGTTTAAGGCAAGAAATATAACTAGCCTAGCCAAAACTCAGGCGCAGGCGTCCCCCACGGTAGGCCTATCCAGAGTGGTCAGTCTGAGTTCTCACCTAAATTGGCGTTTACGGCAAATCGATCGACTGGCGTCTTCCGTAAAACGTCAAGCTCCATACAAGTTTTTACTAGATATTCTGTGGTTTTATTTCTTCAAGCTGTCAAAGTCAAACTCGGATTTATATGAAAACGCAGAGTCGGCGTAAACGGCAACGTCGACGTATTTACGGCAAAGTCGTCAAATCTAACTCGGACTCGCAAATGTTAGTTCGCTTAACGCCCACTGTGCACGCTCTTCAATTTCTCCATACATTTGAAAACGCCAGTCGATTGGTTTGCCGTAAACGCCAATTTAGCTGACAACCGGGACTACAGGCTCTATATGCCGTGAGGCTACAAGTGGCGCCCACAATAACTCCGTGCGACCGCCGCGCCCGCAGCCGGCGACGAACTTTTTGCTGGCGCTGGTGCACCTGGCGCGGAACGACCGTGCGGCGCACACCTACCATCTGCGGCAGGCGCTGCGCGCGGACAGCGAGCACGCGGCCGGCCGGGCGCGCGCGCTGCTGTACGCGGCCGCCTGCCGGGACGCCGTCGCCGACTTTGACGGTCGGTTGTCTTTCTCGCTGAGGTTATGGGTCATACCTATTTTTCATTGTATCAAAACGGGTGTCTTGCTAAAAAGTCTTTGCAAGAATACTTCATTTCGATTTTACTGCGACATGAACAGGTCAATTGAAACTGTACCCTCTTATGGGTGAACCTTTTTTTATACTTTAGCCTCAATTGAGAGCATATTTTTTATAACTTGTTTTACCTATATGTATACATACATTGTGTTTTAACACCAATACTTATTTAGTGTCTCAAGTATTTTATTTCCAGAACCCTCAACATAAATGATAGGAATGATTTTAATTTCAGAATAAATTCTGGCATCTATCAGATGTGAAAGCTGACCATATTACTATTAAATTAAAATGCGCCGTCTGTTTGGACAACTCCTCTTAGCTAACACATGATCACATGTATATGCTCGTAGATAAGGAAGCGTCTGCCCCCGAGGGCGTGTGCGCGGCGTCGGCGTCGGCGGCGGCGGCGGAGGCGGAGGGAGAGGGCTGCGCGCGCGCACCGCTACAGGCCTTCCGCCATCATGGATACAAGCTCGGTAAACCGTCACCGCTGTCACAATCTCGAAAGTTCATACTAGTTTTTGGGTTAAGTTCCAGGTTAAAGAAGATTTTTGCTATACACAGGATTCTTTTCATTCTCGAGTAGTAAGTTTCTGAACACCGTAAACCTCTTGAAAATTACTCGCAACCAGAAGGCATCATTAAAAAATAATTACAGTAAACGATGATGGGTAGACTTGTCCCACCCTCCACGAGCAATAAGCAAATATTTGTTACTATTATGACTCTTCTCAATTGTCTGCTGTTTTCGAGTTATATTATTTGAAATCTGAATATTCCTATGCATCTAATATTCCGCCAAAGAGCCATATTTCGTTAATTACGATTACGTTCAATTTTTTTCCATAACAATGGTACAGACAAAGCCAATTTGTGATTTGACACCTGTCACTCTTCCCTCTCTACGTCTCCTGCACCGCTTCGCTAAAATGTCCCATTCACAGGCCGTGTCATTCTCAGATCATTCTGGTTATATGGTGTATTGAAAAAAAAATCCATACCTTTATGCTATTTTATTGGAAATTTATTAAGGCCTCTGCTATTGAAATCCCGGGGATGATAATCAATGCACTCTTTAAAGGCTCTGACAGAGGGTTTGTCCATTATTTGTAATACGCAAAAATCTCATTAACAACTATTTAACACAATTATTATACGCTTATCGAAACCATAAAAAAACAGGCCAAGCCTATTTTTTTATTGTGGTTTGGTTTTGATTTACCAACTGATCAAGAAATTACCCGTTCTATTGCTGTGGTCGTATTGCTTCAGAGGAGGAGATCAGCACAATAGTGAGGCTGCTGAACTTGAGGCCACATGCTGACGAGGAATGGGAGGAGGCGTCCCACCCGTGGGAGCGGGCCGCGGCGGCCGGGGAGGACTCCGAGCAGCCACGGCTGCAGCAGCGCTACCGCCTACTCGAGAAGATGCTCAGGAACTGCGGCGAGGAGGAGTGCAGCAGTGAGTGGTCGCTACACCTTGTACATTTCAGAACGATGGTTAGGCTGTTGAACTGTTGGGCTTCTAGTGACTAAGAGGGGGGAGGCGTCCCACCCGAAGGAGGGGGAGAAGGCGTCTCGCCTGCGGGAGCAGGCAGGCGCGGCGGAAAAGGCCTCCTCCAAACAGCCTCAGGTGCAGTTGTAGCACTACCGGCTACACAAAAAGTTGCTCAGGAACTTCGGTGTGGAGGAGTGCGGCAGTGAGTGGTCACTTCACCTTGAAAAGGAGGTCAGAACGATATTGAGGACGCAAGCTGACGAGGAGGGGGAGCAGGCAGGGGCGGCGAGGGAGGCCTCCACAGAGTAACCATGGCCGCAGTTACGCTACCGACTACGAGAGAATGCGCAGGAATTGTGCGGCAGTGAGTTGTCACTCCACCTTGTGTGTCTATCTTGATAGCCATGCTTGGCTACATGAATAATTGAAAAAACATAAGTCGAGTAAAAAGGATGGCACTTAACTTGATTGGGAACAATAAGTGAAAAAAAAACTCATCAATCAAGTCCAACAGGATCTTGCATTAATGATGATTTTTTGCTGTGCTTTTTATTGTATTGCTGTATTTTTTCGCTGTGCAGACTTCTATCCGGTGAAGGCGCAGGAGGTGCAAGGCCACTCGTGTTTCTTCCAGCACCTTCGTTTCTGGTACTGGCTGCCGTACCTTCGCCTGGAGACACTGCTAGCGGACCGCGGCATCCGGTGAGACCTGGCCGTTTACATTCTATGAGAGAAATTCAATGCTGCTCCTATTTACCCATAAATTGCATTGCTGACAGTGACATGATATCCATAATGCTGCTTCTTTTTCGTGAATAGATTGAAAATGTGAATGTATTCTCCCCTTCCCTACTGAGAAGGTTGCAGGGTTTTGCGTATCCGGGGTAGCGTTTTCTATTCAGTCCAGTGTAACTGCGCTCAAACAAACTGTCGTGGCACTGCACCTGGTTCCGTTGGAAATCTGCTTGCTCATTAAAATATACTGGGTGTATTCCACCATCGATACTTTTTTTGAGCTTATGGAGTTTTTGACGCTTTATTTATAAATGGTGAAAGCCTCCATAAAATCTCACTAATAAAACAAGTAATTTGCGATATATTCACTTATGAATATTGTTGAATCAGTCCATTTTTAATACATATAAAAAAAACATGAAAAATATGTTCATTATCAAATATAGATTACGTTGTTTGAACAAAGAATCGACGGTCGTTTATACCCTGTTTAGTAGCTGTCCAGCAGCGGGAGCAAAAATGAAAGTGGACACTTGTCGAGCTGGAGGGATAAGAAATTTTGTCGAGGATTTTTATCAACTGTGATATCACAAATGGGGAGCTCGATTAATTTATCGAGATCGAGTGTTAACTCGATAGAGACTGGCAACACCCACCGTTTTGTCCACAAGAACTGTCACTTTAAACCTCCCGACCCTGGCTGTGTTCGCGCCGACTGCTCCATGATATTCAGTGCAAGGAGCAAGAAATAGCGTTTTACAAAAAAGCGGCGAACAAAAAGCCATTTCCTACAAATCGCCTACACCTAAGTTATTTCGAATTGAATTTCGTATAGATGCACAATTAAGTACGTTTTTAATGAATTTAGATAAAAATTGCTTGGTTTAGCGCATTTGCCTTGTGAGATTAGAAGGATTGTAGTTTATCTAATGTCAATGTGACGTTAATCTCTGCACTTTTTTCGTTTTCCCGTTCAGCTGGAGCGTTGCTCTAAGCCGTTCCGCCTGATTACTTCCTATAACGGAAAGTAAAGGATGGAATGGAAACATCTTTGCCCAAACAAACCCATCCATCTTTCACTCTTATTACCGCTTTTCCCATGTTTTGAACCATGAAAACATTAAGAAACGCCTGTGCCATCGCCACTACATACGCAGATATTCGTAACACGAACAAACACCTCCTTCTAGGATTTAACACACCCTCCCGGTGGTGGTGACAAGATTATCGTCAACAAACGTCGAATTAGTAGGATTAAATTGATTTTTGCTTCCACAAATGGATAAAATGTATTCTTTGTCGCGATTTGTCTATGGTGTGGGTTTATTTTGACAACCTCACTCGACATAACATTGTTTATGCTATCAGTTGGCGGCAAGTGTCCCGCACACAAGATAAAGACTATGTACGTAAGTTTGTCGGCCAGATAAAATTATTTTTGCTCCCGCTGCAGGTGTAGTGAAAAAATTTGTTTTTGCATTATGCTGTTAGGTTGAGCGACAAGCTAGAGCCTGGGCAGCGGTCACACAACAAGTTCCCCGCGTGCCCCGCGCCGCCCGCCCGCGGCGACCCCGCGCTCGAGTGGCTGCGACGCGTGCCGTCGGACGGCTGGCGGCACGTCGCCGACCTGGTGCGCGAGGTGGGCGCGCTGCTCGGCCGGCCTGGCAGCCACGAAGAAGTCAGCTCGCTGCTGGCGCACCATGTCGATCGGGTGAGCGACGAGACTGCTGGACTGAATGCTTTAAAAAACGATATTTGGAGTGTCCATGCTGTAAAATAGGAATCCTTCTGCTACTGGATTTGTTTAAACTAATATAACCAGTGTAAAAATAACCACCATAGACCATAATAGTATACCAATAGCATAACAATGTGCCGTTGCAGAGTGGGTCGTGGCTGAGCTTTCTGGCGGCGGGGCTGTGGTGCGGCGGGCTGGCGCGCGGCGCGTGCTGCCTGCGCTGCTTCGCGGCCGCGCTGCACGCCGCGCCGCCGCGCCACCGCGACGTGCCGCTGCTCTCGCTGGTCGCCGTGCTGCATCTGTTAGTACCCACATCCCTCACAGTTGCTTATTATTTTTGCGTCGTATTGTTGACCACAACTTGGACATTACAATTTTTATTCCGTGGTTGCATTATTACTATTGCACCCTAATCATTCTGTGGTTGCATAATAGACGCTGCAGCCTTATAAATCTGTGGTTGCATAATCACGTCATACTTTAATCATTTGGTAGTTGCACTATCGCCTCCACAGCCTTATAATTCCTTGGTTGCATAATTCTTTGGTTGCATAATCCTTTGTTTGCATCATCACTATCACTACCTTATAATTTTGCAGTTGCTTATTCGCTATCACACACTAATAATTTGTGGTCGCATTATTCTATGGTTGCATAATTGCTGTCAAAACCTTATAATTATGTGGTTGCTAGATACAGGTTGTGTAGATAGTAGTTTATAATGTTATTTGGTTTTCTACCGTGCTCCTAAATTTCAGACCCTCAGTTTGGTGATTGAGTGTCCTAGCAACCATCTCCTTCTACGTTTTTTATTTTATTTAATATTTTACTATATTTTTTACTAAGAATAAACATAGCCATTACAAATTCCTGCATAACATGAGATATGTCACAGCCAGGATAAGGTGAAGGAAGCGAAGCACGCCGCGTACCTGGCGCTCCCGCTCGCGCCCAAGAGCAAGCTGCACCTATTTGTGGTGGGAATCTCGCACACTTACGTGGTGAGTGCCGACGGACCCTTCACTGTTTCAATCTGGTAATCGGAAACACCTGTCTGGGAAATCACCAAGGATGCTCTGAGTTTCTGGCTCCAGTCAACATAATAAATTACTCCTCTGCCATTTTTTGTGGTTGCTGGTTTTTATGGACTTGGTTAATCCACATTTACTGATTATGTTAGTCTAACACACTCCGCGGTAACTAAATAGGTGCCTGGATCTTCCTTCCACTGCTCAGGTGCATTGAACAGGATGAAAAATATGGACAATTTTTATTGCCGCGGGTACCCAGCGGTTTACTGATCTCCACCTCGATTTGCCCAATGACTTTTGTGGCAAGCCCATTGCTGGGTCATCTACCTATGTCTAGAAAGCCTTACATTATTTATGCGTAGGATTTCCTCACAATCATTTTCTTCATCGTAAAGCATTCATGTTCCATATGTAGTACACTTATCAGTCTAAATGAGAAAGACAGTAGTGCAGCCAACGGAAATCGAACCCATGTCTCTCACTCGAGAAAAGCAGTATTAGCAGTGGCCCGAAACCAAAAATATAACACCTTGGCCACCAAAATTCATCAATGTGAGAGATTTATGGTACTGTTGCATTCTATGCAGTACCATTGCCAATGTAGCTTCATATTTATGTTCCGCTCGGGTGAAGTCTTTTGTTATAAAATATGTTTGTAAACGTTAGATTTTTACGTATGTTTTAATCTAGGTAATAAACCATCCATGTGCCAAATTTCATCTATATCAGTTTTTGTTCGATTAAGTAACAAACATACAAACATACTTATAGTAGGAAGTACGAGGAATAGCAATGACTTTTTGCCTCCTCATCCGGAATGAGGTATATACATGTGTGTGGGGTTGGGCAGGGCGAGTACGAAGCGGCTATCCGCATGTTGCGCGCCTCGCTCACGCAGGAGCCGGGCTACGCGGTGGCGCGCGCCTGCCTCCGCGCCACCATGTGCCTGGTGCTCCTCCTCGACGAGGACGAGCTCTCTGCCGCACGCCGTCACCGGTGAGGCGCACTCACACCGCCTGCCAGCACCGGTGAGGCGCACTCACTCCGCCTGCCGAACTTGTCTCATTCGACGTCCAAATTGTTTTGTAGTTCCGAAGTTTTAGTTTTATGTAACTGGACATGGATGGCTTATACAAACTGAACGTCAGATATTAGCTTAACACACCTCGGTCACCTTATATTGCTCGGCTAGATTGAACTGGATGAAAAACACGGACAATTTTCAATCCCTCTTCGACCATCGTTCATTCAATGCGATGGTACCAACCCGGCCGAGATTAACCCTACCACCTAATAAGTAAGGACCCCTTCCTACCTAACCTACAGTTTTACGTGGAATCCAAACCACGGCCAGCGTCAACAGTTGAAAATGGTCGCATATCCAGAAGCTGAACCGCAGAGGTGCTTACCCAGCTTATCGAATGGCAAGGCGTCGCACCACTGGGCTACCGAGGCTGACAAGTTATTGCTTCTCAATAAAGTCTACCTTCGAACTCGCACGTTCTTAAATTGCTCTAAGCACTCCGATTCAAGCTACTCATCGGGCGGTCAACAGAACACCCGGTTCACTAGATCTCCGTGGTCATAGTGTTGTTCCCCAGGAGTGGTTAAGTTGGCCTTCCTGCAAATGTTGAAAGAGATTGTGGGCTAATTTCTTGTCGGAGATCCAAAATTATACTCAAAAATTCGGCCAAACTAGATGTCTGATGACCATTTCCATTATAAAGTTATGTATGTTATCTAAGTTATAAGGTCCGAAAGTTTCAAATTTGGCACGTCTTATGCAATAAGTTTGGTCGTAAATTACTCAACAATAAAACGAAAACATGTAAAAAATCTTAAACATCAGACCTAGCTTGTTATGAAGATTCAAAATAAATTTAGTTTTTGTTTGATTTTTGGCAACACCATCCGTAATTTACTTTTAGCTACAAGTTGTTTTGTAATATATATATTTTTTGTAAATCTAACCAAATCAAACACTATGCGCATTGTTTGCTTTGTGGACGTGTTGCATCCCCCTTATCGCAAAGACTGTCTTTCTCTTTAAAACAGACAGTGCCAGAGTGCAACAGAACGATTTTGTGCTTAACCCGCGAATGAGTTAGTCCCGTCGGAAAGGGCCACTGTTATGTTCTTGTTCTTCAATTAAACAAATACTTCTTGCAACATGCGTTTTATTGTCCCATGTGGTTCCATTGAGAAGTAACCTCTCAAACTCGACTGTCAACCCAAAAACGTCAGTCAAACTGACAGTTCAGGCAGACTGCATTTTAGTCAACCTTAATACATAACAGTTTTTAGATTTTACAAGAATAGTCTAACTCGCGGCTCGTAGCCTAGTGGCGCGGGGACTGGCCTAACGTACCAGAGGCCTGGGTTCAATACCGACATGCACCACTGTCTTTCTCTTTCCGAGTTCGATAAGTGCATTTCGTCATGAATGCTGCTCCATGGTTCGGAATCCATGTAAAACTGTAGGTCCCCTTCCCCTACTAGGTGGTAGGGTATAAGCCCATCCGGGTTGTACCATCGCATTGGATGAAAAGATGGTCGAAGCAGCAATGAAAAATTGTCCGTGTTTTCCATCCAGTTCAATGTATTTTAAAACTTACGCGGGACATAACTACAATATTTCTTTAACGGCTTACCGCGCGTGTGAGGAGCAGGACGTGCTGCTCGACGTTTCGGAGCCTCACATGGGCTCCATCTTCAGGCGAACGTGCCTGTCGCGACGGAGGTAGGCACGTTACTGGCTACCCGCCGCTTTGCAGCCATTGGTCGGAAAAACAACGTCCTATGTGAAGGACTCCACCCACTTTCTGCAAGTCTTGTCGGAAGTAACACTAGAACCCGGACATATCATGGTGAGCTTCGATGTGGAGTCTCTGTACACGAACGTTCCTGTGGAAGATGCGCTGAAGAAAATAGAAGCCCTACAAGAAAACAACCTGTCCGTGATGTACATCGATCTACTCAGACACGTCCTTAGCACTACATATTTCCTGTGGAACGAGAGTTACTACGTCCAAACAGATGGTGTGGCGATGGGGTCACCGGTAGCTCCAGTGGTGGCGAACCTGTTCATGGAGTCATTTGAACAGCGTGCCCTGGACTCGGCAGCTTTACAACCGGCACTATGGATCCGTTACGTGGATGACGTTTTGGCAGTGTGGACCCACGGACTCACAGAGCTCAGCAAATTCCTAGACCACCTCAACTCCATACATCCCAGGATTAAGTTCACTATGGTGATTGAGCAGGAAGGAAAGCTAGCATTCCTGGATGTATTAGTGATTAAGTGCGCCGATGGAAAGTTAGGTCATACGGTATATAGAAAACCGACCCATACCAACAGGTACCTACATGCATCCTCACATCACCACCCGGCACACTTACAATCGGTACCAAAATCACTTCTACAGAGAGCGGAACGTCTTTGTGATCCACTACACATTGCTGCGGAAATTAAATTCATAGAGACAGTGCTGCAAGGCAATGGTTATAAGGCAAGAGATTGGAGAACCAGAAGGAAAGAACGACAACCACAGTATGACGTCAAGAGGCGAGCCGCATACCTGCCGTACATCAGGGGAGTGACAGACCGTATTGCGAGGATACTGAGGAGATCCAGCATACCAGCCGTGCTGTATCCTCAACGCAAGGTCTCAGCCATGCTCCGATCAGTAAAGGATAAGGTACCATTACTCGCCGCTGGCGTCTACAGAGTTCCCTGTTCATGCGGTAAATCGTACATTGGCCAAACGAAGAGGAGCGTCAGCGCACGCATCACGGAGCACATACGGGCGGTTAAGAACAGAGATATCACGAAGTCAGCGCTGTGTGAGCATGCAGAATCTGGACCTGGGCACTGGTTGAGGTTTGATCAGGTGAAAGTCCTAGTACCTGAACAACGAAACCTCCCACGAATCATTCGGGAATCCATCGAAATCAGCAAGCACAAGAACTTCAATCGTGAAGATTCCTACCGCCTTTCGCCCTTATGGAAACCCGTGCTGAATAAGCTGAAAACTGAATTTCGGAGAGGTGCACCGACGACAGACGTCGAGGAAAACACAGTCAGCGTGTTTTGCACTTCACACGAAATTCGGACCGCAGCTAATCCTCAAGAAAATGTACGAGTGTTGCCATGGACGCTGAGAAGTGAAGCAAAGCGGCGGGTAGCCAGTAACGTGCCTACCTCCGTCGCGACAGGCACGTTCTCCTGAAGATGGAGCCCATGTGAGGCTCCGAAACGTCGAGCAGCACGTCCTGCTCCTCACACGCGCGGTAAGCCGTTAAACTAAATATTGCAGTTCAATGTAGCCGTGCTCATAAAGGGAAGGTCCTGACATGGCACCTAATTCCTTCCGGAATGTGGTGTATTGGGATAATATCATAACTGTAGTTGTACAAAACCGTGCTATTGCGCTCTGGGACCTTCTCTGTTTCAAAGAAAAAGGCTGACTCCGTGATAAGGAGGATGCAACATGTTCACAGAGCAGACAATGCGCATAATGTTTGATTTGGTAAGATTTACGAAAGTTTTAATTACAAAACGACTTATAGCTAAAAGTAAACCACAACCGCTGTGGTCTAGAATATAACAAAAACCATATTGATTATAAACCTTCATGAAACAAGCTATGTCTGATGACTAATCTTTTTAAAATGTTTTTATTTTATCGTTGAGTAATCCACCTCCAAAGTTATTGTATAAAACGCGCGAAAAATTCGAACTTACATAGAAACCAAACACTATTTTGCAATGCCATCAGACATATAGTTCGATCAACTAAAGGTATTTTGAAAACAATTTTGGATCTCTGACAAGAAATATGCGCATGATCTTCATTCCACGTTTGTATAGGGAGTTGAGCAGGAAGGACCACCTTAATGTTCAAATTGAAGCGATAAATGTCAGCACATAAGTAAGTGCCTTAATTTGTTAATGGTTATTGACAGACTGTCACCAATTCGTTTACTTAAAATTAGGATTCTTTGTTCTGTAAAGGTACTGTTGTGTTTGACATGTATTATGTCGAAATAAATCATAATACCACGGCAGACGATTTTTTTTTTATTATTAATAAATTGTTTTCAAAGTGATGCAATAGTGCTCAGTCGTTGCATCGGTGCTGCCAACTCGTATGTACATAAGGTTATTATTATTTCTATAGTTTGATGAGTGAAAAAATCTTTGCATTTTTCTTATTCCTATGTATTCACTGGTAAGTACTATGCCAGCTATGAAATGTTCGTAAGACCAAAGAGTTTTGAGACTTATTGATTTAGAAAATTGACTGACGTAGACATTTAAAAGTTTATATTTATTCGATTTATAAAATCAAGTAAACTTTGAATTATATTATGTCTACCGAAATAGAACTGATGCTCAATTTTCTTAATACTTAATATTTCTTCTGTTTATAATTTGTTTAATATTAAGTAGTTCTTCAAATTGTCCTTCCAATTAGGAGAATGAAGTGATTTTTTTTAGACGGAATAACAGGTTATCATAAGTACAGATATACTATATGTACATGAAAGAGACGCCTTTAAAAAAAATTAATACTTATTATATTGAAGATTTTATAGTTTTTCATTTCCAGCCCTCACCCACCCGATAGTACCACGAGCAGGGGGATCACCACAGTAAATTTACTCGCTGGGTGAACAGTCAAGTGAGTTATACGATCTGACGTTTAGTTGCATTTTGTACTGTATAGTACGAAATGCATCTAAACTAAAACTAAACTAAACTCGTAAATTTCAGTTCACTTGGCCGAATAACACGTCGTTTGACAGAATAGTACCACCTTTTATTAACCAGAAAAACGTGTATTTTTGTCCGGAGTTATCACGCCTATTCACTTTGCAATATATAAATGTACAGGTCCTCGGGTCGGTATGTTCACTCTCTTTCCAACTCGCGGTAGTGATTCTTAAGTTGACGTCTCACTCCCACGCTGTGTTCGTTTTGTAAGCACAGTGCGCTCATGCTAGGTCTGTGGGTTTAGGTATTTTGATTTTTACTGTCGTTTTCCAACATGTTTGAAAAATATACATTTGAAAAATAACCCAAAAAAAAAATACGTTGGCTAATATAAGCAGTTGTGACATTAGCCCGGAGCCCTTGCCCTTGCGGAGGCCCCGTCCACGTCATCACACACACGCCACCACTCCAAATAAAGTAGATGTACCTTTAGGGGGTAGCCGAGGCAAGTACTACCAGGGGCAGGGAAAAAGAATAAGATTGTTTTATTGGAAAAAATCAAAAGTAGTGTTTATTTGGATATAAAATGTAAAAAAAAAACTAGTTACACAATGGCAAAACGGTCAAACAAAATGGTCTCTTAGGGTTCAAATGTCTGTCCTTCTGTTAAGGCCTCCGTTAAAGATGAAAACTTCCCTGCCACGATTATCGATTAGCCCTCTGGCGGACAACGTCGGTGCGCGCGCAGCATGGCTGCACGCGCGTGCGGCGCGGTGCGCGCGGGCGCCTGCTCAAGACGGCGGCTTCGGCGTGACGGCGCGTCGTCTACGCCAGCCGCCGTGGCGGCGTGGCTCAGCGCTGCTCGACGCGGGGCGCATCGGTGCGGCTGCGCTGGTGGCCGGCCAGCGAGCTAGACCACCTCGCCACGTCGCTGCCGGCGACGGCGACCCTTCAACGAGCCGTGTCTCGCGCAGAAGGTTGATACATTTGTGGCTCACAAGGAGAGCCCCGCAGGAACCGCTGAATTCAATTTCAAGTGCTCTAACAATAAACATGAAGCGTGAGCGCCTTAAAATATTTGCATGGGTGCTAGAAGAGCCAAATAAAGCCAGGTAGAATGGGCAATTAAGATTTTAAATTAACTTACACAAGACTGTGAGCAATCGCTAAAGGTATTGGAAACTGAAGTTCGGTTACCGGTAAGTAGTGGACCGCGGTTTGTGGAGGTGTGCTCTGTAGGAAGGCTGCCAGAAAAGTGGGCGAGCCAAAATGGTCGCCGCGTAACAAAATTATCATTTACGCTTTTTACTGAAGGTAAGCCAGATATAAATTTAGGTGGAACCACGGAGTGAGAAAGGCGGTTGGATTAGCCTTGGCCAAGGAGCAATAAACACTGTAGTGGCTTACCAAAAATCTACTACGTGACACAGTATATAAAAAATCGGACATTATATTTATAAAACATATATCCGTGTTTTCCATCAGATCAATGTAGCCATGCTCTTAAAGGAAATGTCCTGGCATGGGACTTTATTTCTTCGGGAAATGCAGTGTTTTGGCTCACTGAAGTGGCATGCGGCAGGTATCCGCCTGCCTTATGGTCAATGCGACCATAAAATTGTATGGGATTTCCGGCGGCGCGTCGTATGCCACACAGGCGAAACATCGCCATGTCCTGTAAAGAAGTGTTCGTCGAGTCAGTTCTCACTCACACAAACCCTCCAATACGTCTTACTTAAACGGGAGCGGGCCTTACTTTTTATCTAAGGTCACAGCTTTTTCCTTGTCACAACTACGAATAAATCTCGAAGAATTAATTATCAATAAGTAAAGGGTACAAATTACAAAAAAATACATTAACAACAAAACAGGCTGCACAACCTGGTGAGGTTTTGGGGCTCCGCAGTTGGGAGCACGAGAGCGGTCCAGCACGGTGCGCTGTGCGGAGGGTGGATGCGACTTGCGCTAAGCCCCTTGCAGAGGCAGGCATGTAGCCGAAACGCAGCTCGAATTATGTTGACTGGTGTAGTAGGCGGGACGCAGCCTGAACCACGTTCTCTGTAGAGGTTCAAAAGTAGAGTCTCGAATGGGCCGGTGTGATGGCTGCTGTAGGGTCCCAGCTAGATGCGGTGATGGTGGCGGTAAAGTCTCGAATGGGCCGGTGTGATGGCTGCTGTAGGGTTCGAGCTAGATGCGGTGATGGTGGCGGTAGTCTCGAATTGGTCGGTGTGATGGCTGATGTTGGGTTCGAGCTAGATGCGGTGATGGTGGCGGTAGAGTCTCGAATGGGCCGGTGTGATGGCTGCTGTAGGGTTCGAGCTAGATGCGGTGATGGTGGCGGTAGAGTCTCGAATAGGCCGGTGTGATGGCTGCTGTAGGGTTCGAGCTAGATGCGGTGATGGTGGCGGTAGTCTCGAATTGGTCGGTGTGATGGCTGATGTTGGGTTCGAGCTAGATGCGGTGATGGTGGCGGTAGAGTCTCGAATGGGCCGGTGTGATGGCTGCTGTAGGGTTCGAGCTAGATGCGGTGATGGTGGCGGTAGAGTCTCGAATGGGCCGGTGTGATGGCTGCTGTAGGGTTCGAGCTAGATGCGGTGATGGTGGCGGTAGTCTCGAATTGGTCGGTGTGATGGCTGATGTTGGGTTCGAGCTAGATGCGGTGATGGTGGCGGTAGAGTCTCGAATGGGCCGGTGTTATGGCTGCTGTAGGGTTCGAGCTAGGTGCGGTGATGGTGGCGGTAGAGTCTCGAATGGGCCGGTGTGATGGCTGGTGTAGGGTTTCAGCTAGATGCGGTGATGGTGGCGGTAGAGTCTGGAATGGGCCGGTGTGATGGCTGCTGTAGGGTTCCAGCTAGATGCGGTGATGGTGGCGGTAGAGTCTCGAATGGGCCGGTGTGATGGCTGCTGTAGGGTTCCAGCTAGATGCGGTGATGGTGGCGGTAGAGTCTCGAATGGGCCGGTGTGATGGCTGCTGTAGGGTTCGAGCTAGGTGCGGTGATGGTGGCGGTAGAGTCTCGAATGGGCCGGTGTGATGGCTGGTGTAGGGTTTCAGCTAGATGCGGTGATGGTGGCGGTAGAGTCTCGAATGGGCCGGTGTGATGGCTGCTGTAGGGTTCGAGCTAGGTGCGGTGAAAGTGGCGGTAGAGTCTCGAATGGGCCGGTGTGATGGCTGGTGTAGGGTTTCAGCTAGATGCGGTGATGGTGGCGGTAGAGTCTCGAATGGGCCTGTGTGGTGGCTGCTGTAGGGTTCCAGCTAGATGCGGTGATGCTGGCGGTAGAGTCTCGAATGGGCCGGTGTGATGGCTGCCGTAGGGTTCCAGCTAGATGCGGTGATGACGATACAGTTCCGACGAGTATGAACGACCCGCAATAGCCGCTGTCACACGCACAAGAGTATTAAAAGTTTAATCTTGAGCAGTGGCCAGCAGCTGCTTCGGGCGTCATGTATCATGTGTGGTGTAGGACGCTGCAACATCTGAAGCAGCTAGTTGGTCCTTTGCTGATGATCTTCTAAACTTTACCAAAACATGTACCATTGATTTTACATATTCATGTACATCCAAAACAGCAGAAAAAAACAGGAGTCTACAAATTTATTTTCGAGATATTCCACTACAAATTTCCGTAAATTTATAATGTTCTACCGTTCTATGGTCAATATTAAGTAAATTCATATTAAGTCACATACATATTGTTATGAAAAATAATCGCAGCGTTGACTTCATTGATTACGATTAATTATGATTGCATAATTATGATTATTCCAGAAACCCTATCAAAGGTGCTACGTTGATCTCCGTGGTGTTACATTGCAACACTAGAGTTGTCTAAGAAAATAAATAAATTTTCTGCGCCTATAAAATCACTAGACAATTTCAATCGTGTACTCATTTCGTTATTTTTTTTTAATTACTGATCCAGATTGTGAATCGTACTTCATTTGACATATGTGAGCAGATGTTTCAGTTAGTTTTTAATAATAATAATATTTTCAAGATATCGAGATAATTCATTCACTAAACATTTAATAAAACAACTGTTTGGACATTATTTTCAGCAAATTGTATATACGTATAAGAGACGGAAATGATTTTGCCTAAGTAATATTTTTCAAATTTTAATAGCCAAAACACAATATTGTCTTGGCCTCTTCAACAATCTAAGCAGGTTTAGTTGGGAAGTAAACATTTCCCGCAGGCTCTTTCGGAATTATTTAAAAATATAGTCGGTTTTTAGATTTGGGTCAGCTTACACAATTTCGAAAACAGCAACTACTGTGTCTACTTTTAAAGAAGAAGATAGAACACGAAAAAAGAAGAAATGAAGTCTGTCAGGTGGAGGTGTACTATACACAATGATTATTATATATTATTGGAATATTTTTACAAGTTCTGAGCTACATGAAACGTCCGACTTCTTCCAAGCGGTTTTGCGTTTGAGTCATTAACTTAAACATTCTATATTTCATTTTCATGTATTTAAACTTTTTGGTAGTCAAACTAAACTAATTACGTCACAAAGATCCGCGGATTCGATCAACCCAGTAAAGAAGAACCCGCAAAGAAACTTCACGTGTTTACATAACATATTTTTCCGTCCACAATTATGAAATACGCACTTAGATCTAAATGCTACTGCCAAGCAATTCCTTGGTAGAACAGATTAAGGCAAAGAACAGAGAACAATAGAAACAGCAACCCTCAGTTTAAGTTACTTACAAATAACAAAGTTACTTATGCAATGATTTAAATTAATGTAACTAATTTCTAGCATTACAAGTATTCTCTGGTGTAAAAGCCGTCGTCAACTTAATCTATGTCAGATGTATAAAGCCTCCGTCAAGTTTGATATGAATAAAGTGTATCAAGAAAATATATCATAAATAATATAATTAATATATGAAAAAAAATATCGTCAGTATACTGATAAAACCCTTTAATTGAAGAAATTAGAGTTTCGAGATAAATGCACTTGAAAGTTTAATAGCTCATAATGGTTGGTACAATTGTCCATGTGTTTACACGACCTTACTTTAAAACTAAACGTCATAGCAATATATGGGTTTTACCATAAGAAAGAGCTTGGGAAATTAAGTAGAACTGCATTATTAACTCATTTTACAAAACAAATCAATTAGCGGGTTGTACTAGTATACCGACGATATATACTAGGTACATAACATCCGGTGACATCGCTACAATCCGTTGACTTCACCAACGTGGCACCCCTGGCTGTCCGCGGTGTGGCGTGGGGCGGTGCGGAGGGGAGGCGGCGGGTGTCTAATTACTCGCGCGAGTCGCGCGGCGAGGAAGACCCGCCAGTGCACTAATGCGCTCCGCCGACAATCGGAAGCCATAGAGCTGCGCACGGTACAGTGCTCCCGCCACATCCTGCCCAGGGGTGTTACAATAGTAAAGTTACTCGCCAGGTGAATAGCAAGTGAACAGACAAAAGAATGATTAAATATGACGTTTGGTTGCATTCCGTACCATCGACGTGTTATTCTGCCAAGTGTACTGAAATTTATCAGTTGGCATGGTACGAAGCGCAACTAAACGTCAGATTGAATCAATCTTTTGTCTGTTCACCTGCTATTCACATGGCGACACCTCGTCGATGTAGGCAGCGAGCGGAGGACGCGAGTAGCGATCGAGCGTATCCACGAGTCAGTGGAAAACGTCTAACTATAGTTAGTTCGCGAATTCGGAACCCGCAACAACCGCGAGGTATTAAATAGCATCCTGTTGGTCCTGTGAAGTTTTTCTTAAGTGTCGCTCGAGAAAATCGGCTGCAAGCAAATTCGTAAGCGAACTCACTCGCCGGCGCAACTGCAATATTGTATGTAAAAGTGGATTATCAGTTGCTACGCCCGTCCTTGCGCTCGCTGGCTGTAGGACATAACATTTTTATTAAATAGTTATTACATACACCTTTTGACTAATAATTTAGACTCGAATGGCCCCAGATAGGAAAAAGCCTGCCAGTGACATCGACATCAACGCCACGATCCACCCCAGAAATATTTTGCATTAACATGTTAACAGGATGTTAGCTTCGGTTGGGACAGTGCCCTTTTGTAAGGAAGGCTGGCTGATTTTTCACCGATGTCAAGTAGCCCATGCTACGATACACTTTAAATGTCGATGGCCACACCCATATCATGATATTAGCCCAAAATACCGCATTTCCAGTGTTTAGGAATCAAGTTGCATGCAAGAATCTGAGGATGGAAATAACGAACAATTTTGCCGCTTTGGCCATCTTTTCATCCGTTGCGATGGGCGGGCCGGCTTAAGAACGGCCCGTAAGCTATGCTCCCCATACAAACGTAGTTTACTAATCATTTGGAAACCGCTATTCCAATTCAATTGATATTTAATATCTAATATAACGTAACAAATATCTGTGTCTGCACGTTATTGTTTTTTTGAAAAATCCAAACCGAATGAAATGAAAGCAAAAAGAAAATCTTCATACGAAATTTGTTTTCTCTGTGGTTTGACCCAGAATACATTTACCGACAAAACAAAGCCATGCAGACACAGATATTTGTAGCCTAATATTAGATACCAAATATCAAGTAAGTTGGAACAGTGGTTTTCAAATTTTTAGTAATCTACGTGACATACATGACCTTAAGCCTTAAAGGGAAGGAAGTCCCCAACTAGTGTTTTTTCGGATTTGGATTCCGAATCATAGAAAAGGTCGAAATCGTGACCTAGTGCACTTATCCAACTCAGAAAGGGAAACAAAGTGATGCGTGAACGGGGCGGCGATTGAACCAATATCCTCTCGCATTAGATGCAGGTCTCCACGCCCCTGAACTACGGGACGTTTCAAAATATTATTTTCTTCCACGTTTTAACCGTTATGGCTTGCTCGAGTAACAAACATCCAATCATCTAAATGTGTCCACTGGCCTGGACTCATTTGAAAATTATTCTTCCAACTAACTTGGTAGTTGGGAAAAAAATTGAAAACTATTTTGCCTATTTACTTGTTTTTTGATATCTTACAATCAATGTGTTTCGAACCTAACAGAAATCGGAATATTCTATTTCTGTGGTCGAACCATGGAATATATTCTGGATTCTGAAAATGGATACTGTAATTTGTCTCAGTTTTGATTTTTTAAATTAAAAATAATTGCATAAGCTGATTTTCATTGAGTAATTTCAGTTCGATGAAATGAGCGAAATAAAAATGTTGAAATGATGGAAAAACAACACTTCTGGCTTTTTCTGTTGTTGTGTTAAATAAATACATCAATGCTCGGCTAAAGGTTGTCCCAGTAGTAAAGAGACTTGTCTCAAAATCTAAGTAGCCACAGAAAAAGTTTTAAAAGACATAATAAATGATTGTCATGGTAGCCATACATAACTAATCTCATTAATTTGAGTTTCAGCGACATCTACATTTTAAGCATTGTAATCAGATTTTTGAAAATAATCTGAAAAAGTATTGGTCATGACATTCGTCGGAAGCAGGACATGAACCTGCGACCTTTGGATTACATGTCCACTGCTCTAAGCCAACTGAGCTATCAACTCAGTTGGTTTTTCAGATTATTTTCAAAAATCTGATTACAATGCTTAAAATGTAGATGTCGCTGAAACTCAAATTAATGAGATAACGGTAATGTCGTATCCATTAAATACATAAAAATAACTAATCTGTCAAAATAGGCGTGTTTTAAAACCATTTTGCATTTTTCATATGCTTTCGGGTATTTTTTTATAAAATATTGTTAACATTAGTTTGTCTCTTTACTTCTTGGATACCCCATATATTCAGAGATTTTGAAAGGAGATTTCTGGTATTCCTTCAAAGTATAACGTTGATTCCCCCGATGAAGTCGTTACAAAAGTTTTGCTCGATGTAAATTCCACTGAAAAGCAATTTATTTTGCCCGGACTAGTTCCATATTTATCGACACTGCTCACTCCTCTTATATAATTAAGCGTTATGATCTGTGATATGAGCATATCGCTCATATCACAGATCATAACGATCATAACGCATAGAAGAAACAATCTGAGAAGAAATATGCATTACGAGAATACAAATTGCATCAAAATCGGGTAAGTGGTCAGTCAGTTAGTCAGTGTGTTTGCGTCCGCCTCTCCAATTTTCCTCCAGTCCTTCCGGCCCTCAGCGCTACGGAACCACTGCTTTCCGCCGACGTACTCGGCTTATAATCGAACAGAAAATGAGACAGAGGAAAGGCTTTGAATTATGCAAGATTGAAAAGGATTGATACAAATAGATAAATCATACCATAGAAGAGAGAAGATGTCTTTCCAAAACGAAATAACTGCAAATTTCAAGCGATCTCACTGACTCTAATTTGTTTTTGGTGACCAAAGTAACACTCCACGAAAAACAAAAGCATCGAAGTACTAATTTCGCGACACCAAACATTAGACGCAACGAACTGAATGTGGGTATTAATGCAACAGAATGTATACATCAATTTAATTAATAATGGTACCGGGAGTCTCAGGCACGCAAGGAGAAAGCGCGAGACGTGAAGTGATTATATTTTTGTCTCCATGTCCTGATGGGTCTACAGGTTCGCGTCGGGGACTCCACTAACCACCCGACGTGCGCGGAAGCCTTATAAAGCCTCGTGCCCCCTCCGCGGCTCCGTGAGCGCATTAGGGACACTAATACAGCCTACTCCAGCCGAGTGAAATCGGATCGGGTTACTACCGATAGTTTCATAGTACAGTGGACACCCATTGTTCGTAGATGGCACGGCGTATGGCACCGTCGACTGACGGATGGAGTCAAAAAAGGACGCTATGTACGCAAACTTAATGGTCCTCCGTGATGCGAACACCAGAACTAGACCTAGTGTTATCTTTTGTTTTTTTATATTTATTTTTTACGTTTCTCCTTATGTTTGCGAGCGGTGGCATTAATTAATCAACTACTTAAGGTGGCCCATCCCGCTCATCTCCCCATACAAAAGGGAAAAGAAGATCACGCCCATATTTCTTGTCAGAGATCCAAAATTTTGCTCCAAATAGCTTTATTTGATCGAACTAGATGTCTGATGACCAATGGCATTGTAAAATTGTGTTTGGTTTCCAAGTTATAAGGTCCGAAAGTTCGCATTTTTCGCGCGTTTTATACAATAACTTTGGAGGTGGATTACGCAATGATAAAGTAAGAACAGCTTAAAAAGATTAGTCACCAGACATAGCTTATTTAATCAAGATTTATAATCTATTTGGTTTTTATTAGATTTTTGACTACAGCGGTCGTGGTTTACTTTTAGCTATAAGTTGTTTGGTAATTAAAATTTTCGTAAATCTTACCAAATCATACACTATGCACATTGTCTTTTTTGTGGACATGTTGCATCTTCCTCGTCACGGAGCCCGTCTTATTCTTTGAAACAGAGAAGGTCCCAGAGCGCAACAGTACGGTTTTGTAGCGTGCCCGCGAATGAGTTAGGCCCGCCGGGTTGGGCCACCTTAAGTTTTAAACTTATTTTGTGACTGGCAAAATATGTTTGCCAGTTCTTATGTGCATGGAAGTATGCGACATTTATATTTTTGACATAGACCTAGCATAACGATTCTTGACATGTTTAAGTGTAGGTTACCTACCTATGAATGTAATAAAACAATACAATACAATACAGTGTCACCCGATTTTATTTTTTTATATTTGTTAGTACTAAATAAGTTTTTCCAATAAGGCTCGCCGACAAATATAGGGGATATCTCGTATACGCGTTGATCATCGCTGTCTTCAACTAAATAAAGTAACTGTAAAAGATTCGAATCGCTAACGCTGCAGAAGATAATTTTCTCCAGTACAACTACTTCTTCTGTACAAATAATAGATTAAGAAGACTCCAGCCCCATTTAGGAAGGCAGTAACCAGTGCCGTTCTTGGACTTAATAAGCTTAATACAGCTCCAGACAGTCCATCCATCCGTCTCGTTGGAGACCCGAAACTCTGTGATGTCTCCGAGCCGCAAACGGTTTGTGATTTACTCTGCTCTATAGAATTTGCATCGCCAAATCCTCCACATCCAGTCTATATCGGAGCATATAACATGGGACTCTCCATCGTTTGGTATGTCGATGGGACTCTCCAAATGTAATTTAAACAAGCTCGATAGCCGAGCCGTACAATAGTTCACAAATTTGATGGTGTGGTGGCTCACTGATCGTGGTTTCGCGCGGTGATATGTTATTTAGCTGACCGAGATACCTTTGGTCGCTCAGTACAGCCATCTATGCCAAGTAATAAAACAGGAACTTCTGGTAAGACTTTCAAAGCTGCAGCTTTTTAGTGAAAACCTCATCCCAATCTATCGCATACACATGTAGATTTTAAATCAACATTAAATACCATTAAATGTAGGCTTTGGTTTTTGCTCAAGTATATCGTGAGGTCGTGCGATGATTCCGGTTGGAATGCACAGCAGGGGGTGGTGGGGGTGGCGCCCCCTCCCCCTCCTTCCACGGGGGGGGGTGAGGGAAGCCCCGCGGCGCTGCCGGCGCCAGGGCCTTACAGGATTACACTGAAGCGCCCACTACTATATCATATCCGTCGCATCTTTGTTACAATGATGTTCATGTGTTCAATTTACTACCTATGCGCTCTTTAGTAATATCAATCAGTGTGACGACTGAAGAGGAAGGAAGGAGAAGTGGCATGCGGTCGATATCGCGTCTCAGCCGTATGGTCAAAGTGACCATATATTTGTTTGGGAGCCGGCGGCGCGTCGTATCACACAATGGAAACATTGCTGCCGCGCGCGAATGTGCTCTAAAATAACGTTCTTAAAGTTCCCAAACTCACCAAAACGTCGTTGCATGTGTGTCCCTTCCCGGCGGGACTAACTCATTCGCGGGCACGGTACAAAACCGTGCTATTACGCTCTGGGACCTACTCTGTTTCAAAGAAAAAGACAGGCTGCGTGATGATGTTTTTATTTAATCCTTGATGAATCCACCTCCAAAGTAATTGTATAAAACGCGCGAAAAATTCGAACTTTCAGACCTTAGTTCTGAAACCAAAAACACGATTTTACAATGCCAACGGTCATCAGACATTTAGTTCGATTAAATAAAGCTATTTTGAGTGTAATTTAGGATCTCTGAAAAGGAATATGCGCATGACCTCCTTTCCGCGCTTGGATGGGTAGTCGAGCGGGAGGGCCCACCTTAAGGTGGCCCATCCCGCTCATCTCCCCATACAAAAGGGGAAAGAAGATCACGCCCATATTTCTTGTCAGAGATCCAAAATTTTGCTCAAAATAGATTTATTTGATCGAACTAGATGTCTGATGACCATTGGCATTGTAAAATTGTGTTTAGTTTCTAAGTTATAAGGCCCTAAAGTTCGAATTTTTCGCGCGTTTTATTCAATAACTTTGGAGGTGGATTACGTAATGATAAAGTAAAAACATCGTAAAAAGATTAGTCATCAGACATAGCTTATTTAATCAAGATTTATGATCTATTTGGTTTTTGTTAGACTTTTGACTACAGCGGTCGTGGTTTACTTTTAGCTATACGTCGTTTTGAAACTAAAATTTTCGTAAATCTTACAAAATCATACATTATGCACATTGTCTTTTTTGTGGACATGTTGCATCTTCCTCATCACGGAGCCTGTATTATTCTTTGAAACAGAGAAGGTCCCAGAGCGCAACAGCACGGTTTTGTACCGTGCCCGCGAATGAGTTCGTCCCGCCGGGTTGGGCCACCTTAAGTTGGTTTTGTAGTTTTTGAAAATTGGAGACAGCGGTCCTATAGTAAGCGAGCTCGATGCCATATCTCGATACCTTTTTTATCTATGAGTGTGACGTTTTATTACTTGTATTATGTATCGTCTTTGTTTCAAATGTATTTTTTTAAAACCATAGCTTAGAAGGTCTGGTCGTAAGATAGTAGGCGGAGGAGGCCGAAATGGTAGCATTTCATGCATAGGAAATTTGTTCTTTATCACCATAAAACAGTGCGATCCTCCGCTACACAGCTTTGTTCTAATTGTTACTAGTCATTTACGTATTTATAAACGTAGTATAAAATTTTGTCCATGATTTCAACTCAATTCAATGCAACCGTCCTCATAAAAGGCATGGCAGCTATTTCCTTTGGGAATGGGGTGTGTTGGGTTAGTATCGTGCCAGTAGGTGTGGTATTAGCCATCCATGATCGGTTATAAAAAAAAACTTGTAATCGTGATTGGGGGAAACAATCCAGTGACATGCTCCATTAAATCAAATGCAGTAATGATCCGTTTTTAGAACGGATATTTATTAAAATTACGGATATTTAGATTAAAAATAAAAAATCTATGTACAGCGAGCTTTTAAAAAGTTAAACATAAACATTTCAATATTTTCTTGAAAATTGATTTTAAAATTGTTTTACAAGTTAAATCGTGAAATATGCATATTTGTAAATTTTCAGACCTACCAAAAGCTGAAATATATTTTCCAGTTTGCCAGGAAGTCAAGTTAAAAAGAATTAATTTCAAGATTTTGATTTGTGATTTTTCGCCGTTAATAAGGTAAAATTGTCATAGTGTTGCATAATTTCTTATAGATTATTTCTTGACAACGTTTAGGTAACATTATTTTGTTATTCCTTTTGTTCAATATTGCATAATATTTTGTTAGTATTTTAACGTTTGAATTTCGCAAATTACTTTGCAGAGAAACTGCTTCTTTATTATTTTCTTTATTTGTTAAATTTCTGCTATTCAAGCAGATTCTTTGCCTAAGTAAATGGAAATATTTGCTGGTTTAAGCTATATCCAAACTTTCGTTTATAGTTAGTTTTAAGACAGTTTATTTTCCTGAATAAAATTAAATAAAAAAATAAAAATAAAGCACGTTAATAATATCCGGACAACGTTCGGACGGACGGTAGAGTAAGTAAGGGTGGCATGGCATATTTTCGAGGGCGTCGCCTTGCAACGTGACACCACGTGACGTCACACGCGGGCCCGTCCTTCCGGAGTGTACGTACCGGGAAGCCCCGCAGGTGTCACCCGCGCCGCCGCACGTCGACCGCTGCTGTGTGGGTTTCGGCACGTATTAATACTTTTTTTTTGTAATTTGTTTCCATATGGAAAGGCAAAAGCTCTCGCTATACAGCCTTTTCTTTCATAATATGAGATATAGCTTATATGTCTTCATTTAATTTTATTGTATTCGGGAAGTATACAGTTTTTACAACATCACATAGTGTAGAGCATACAAAATGACATAGAACCAATTAAATTTCCACAATAAAATAATAACATATAAGGATGGCGTTCAACATGAGAAAAAAAAACAAATTAACCAAAGTTCAAAACAAACAAAACAATAATCTAATACAAATTACACAGAAAACACAAAACATAATCATAACAGAAGTTTATACATATTCAAAACCAAACCTAGTTAAATATAAACAAAAACCTGTTTTATACCTCAAAGATGAAAAAAATATAATAAATAAAAACATTTTTTCCTTAGTGTGTATGGTAAACATAGTAAAATCTGCTTTATAATTTTCACAACTTCTTTAATTTATCTTTCTTTTAAATTGGCATAAAGAGCATTGTAAAATATCTATATCTACATATTGTATGTGTATGCCTTCTATTATATGTCCTATGTAACTAAATATGGATTTAAAGTTGAATTATTGTGCCAATATTTTCTTCCAGCCTAGCGGGATTAGTTCAACTTCCGTTGTATGTTGTTTCATAGGATTGAAGAAGTATTTGTCTTTGTGTATTGAATGCACCACATTGGAAGAAGATGTGATCCAAAGTTTGATCGGTTATATTACAATGAGGACAGACGCGCGCTGCGCGCGCATGCTAGGTCTATGGGACAGACGGCTGAGTCAATGATATTCCGTATATGGAGATGTGATTGGAAAAGGCCATGTCCAAAACGAAGATTCATAATAATTTATATTTTTCAGTGCCATTTTGCTATACCAAGGAGGCTTGCCAACAAGTTGTTTCGTTCGGTCCATTTGAGGGTTAATAGATTTTTTAATTTGGGAACAAATTCAGATTGAGGTAGGACAATATTCTTGACATGGCAATCTAACAGAGAGCAATCAGCTATAGTGCGGGCTAGGTAGTCACAATGGTCGTGAGCTCCGTGGTCGTGAGGTTTCAAATATATGTGTCCTTTCAATTGGACCCACCGCATGTCATTAGAGCCAAGTAAATGGTTCGTCGTTCGTGCATCCTAAATTACGAGGTGGTGGGATGAATCCTGCCCGGGTTGGTACGAATCGCCTTCACTAAACGATGGTCGAAGCGGCAATGCGAATTGTGTGTGTTTTCTATACAGTATGTACCTGTATATTGCAAGAAAGATCCTGGCATGGCACGTAGTTCCCATGAGGTGTGTTGGCTAATATCATGACAGCAGTTGTGGTTTTACCCAACCATTTTCAGTCACATAAAAAACAGCTACCTCCTCACCTGATAACCACTATTTAACTCAGCCTAAGACCTGTGCATCTTCGTGATAAGCTTAAAATATTGTTGCTATTCCATTGGTCCATTTTGTACCTTCGCGCCTATACAATTCAGCAAAGCCAGGAACCGAAGCCTTTAGGCTGATTGGGTGTTAGACCAGCAGTTGCTGTTACATCAGAAAATGTTTGCTTCTGATGAGTCACATTTCCAATTACATATCTCAAAAAAAATAATTCGTTGTGCTGTCTTTAGGCGATCCATTTACTTTCTGGGTTAATTCAAACTTTCATTTGGAATTTCTTTAAGGCTGATCCATTGAAAGAATTACAGCATAGGGTACTTACATTGGATCACCGCTTGCATATCCAAAATGTTATCCGTGTATCAATTTCACTAAGTATCAATCAGCCTTGATCGATGCACAATTTATGGTCAATTCGACCAAAGTCGCTTTGGACGGTTTTTTTATAAGCAACCTGACATGGTTTTTTTTTATGTGACTGGACATGGATAGCTAAGACCACACCTTCTGTCATGGTATTAGCCCAACACACCGCATGGGAACTAGGTGCCATGCCAGGACCTTCCTTATATTGCACGGCTACATTGAACTGGATGGAAAACACGGACAA
Organism: Incurvaria masculella; assembly: GCA_946894095.1. Taxonomy (NCBI): domain Eukaryota; kingdom Metazoa; phylum Arthropoda; class Insecta; order Lepidoptera; family Incurvariidae; genus Incurvaria; species Incurvaria masculella. The sequence goes on along the minus strand of OX335650.1, from coordinate 576,222 downwards.
AGTTCATTGCCGCTTCGACCATCGTTCATCCAATGCGATGGTACAATCCCGGGCGGGATAAACCCTACCACCTAGTAAGTAAGGAAGGAGACCTACAGTTTAACGTGGAATCCGAAACACGGCCAGTCTCTCTCAACGGTCGAATGGTCACCCATCCAAGACCAGACCGGACCCAGCGTTGCTTAACTTCGGAGAGCGATCGCCGAAGTGTCGCGCCACTGGGCCATTGAGGCTGACAAAAGATGACGCTGATGATACCACACACTACCATAATGATATTATCCCAATACACCACATTCTCGAAGGAATTAGGACCTATGCCAGGACCTTCCCTTTCGCACGGCTACATTGGACCGGATGGAAAACACGGTCAATTTTTCATTGCTGCTTCGACCATCTTTTCAATGCGATGTTACCAACCCGGGCGGGCTTAAACCCTACCACCTAGTAGGGGAATGGCACGTAAAGTTTTACATGGGCTCCGAACCATTGAGCAGCTCGCATTCGTGACTAAATTGACTTATCCAACTCAGAATGAGAAAGAAAATGGTGCATGAGAGGAATAGAACCCAGACCTCTGGTATGCCAGGCAAGTACCCGCGCCACTAGGCGACCAGCCGCTCTAGCCGTTGCTCGTTAGGATCATCGAGTTGGGAGGTTGTATCAGTCGCTTCGACTGCATTTAAAATGTCTGTATTCTCTCGTTTAAAAGATACATTATTTATTTTGTGTAGAAATAATAAAACGTAAGCAGCATTGAACAAGTGACATCTCCCAGATACATCAATCCGACGACCCGAGGCTACCTCGAGGACGTTTCCCCCACACCCCTCGCAACCCCGCACCCCCCGCACTCCCCGCACGCCCGCACCCCCCGCACCCCCGCACCCCCCGCACGCCCCGCACACCCCGCACCTCGCAGCCCCCACGCCCGTTTAATATAGAACGACCTTCAGATTCAAAATAGACGAGCGACCCACCCGAACCGTCGAGGTCGAGAAACTAGGTCAGTGGTTGCGTCGCTGCGCCGTCTCGCTCGCGCGCGCGCCGCGCGCCCGGCGTGAGCGGGACGGCGATAGCTCCGCGGGCCCGGCCGCGACTCGGTGACGTCACGCCTGCGGGACGTTCATTGAATTTTCGTTCAGGAGCGTCCGTGCGGTGCGGCTGTGTGCGTGAGGGATGAACCTTGGTCCGTTTGAAGTGTTCTGTGAATATTCGATTTCTTTGTTGAGGGGTGCATGTAAAGATAATTAAAATTTTACTGGTTCGAATCAGATACTAGATATGATAATTGGATTATACGGAATTCCAACAATTTTTTTCCAAAGCTCGCCATATCCAAAAGACAATTTAAATATTCTCATGAAAACAGCAAAATGTTCTTTGTTACTGTACACGAAAAATAGCCTTTACTGTTATCGACTCTTTGTGTCCAATTTGTATCTGATTTGATTTGTTTTAATTTATCGTATTTCTTTAATTATTTTCTTTTGTTCTGTCCTACCCAAATTTCACTTTATTTACATTATTTCTTTCTGTCATGTGATGTTTTTGTTGCCTGTTCACATATGCAGCTATTATCCTTTAGTTCAAAACATTTTTGCTCTTGTTGGTAGTACCATTTTATTACGTTTAACGTATACACATTTTACTTAACCTTTTTTCTTTAACATTATCGTTCTTAATATTTTTTTGCTTTTCTTAAAATATAAATATTTTATTTCGATACGGTGCTGGAAATGGATAAATTAATTCCCGAAGTTATATTTTACATTGTTTTGTCAAAGAAAATACTTAAACAAAGAACTTAATAAACGTTGAGTTATTATAGTTACTGAAAATGTAAATGCAGAACTTTTCAGTATTACTTTCTTAGCTGGCTCTATTCTGGTGCAGTCTCCCAGGCTGGGGGCACGCGAGCGGTGCGGACGCGGGGCGCGGGGGACGGTGTGACGTCACGGCCGCGCTGCTGACGTCAGCGCACATCGCGGCACGCCCCTCGCCCCCCCCACACCGCCCCGCACCGCGCCGCCCAGCACCGAACCCCGTGCCGGCACAAAGGATACTGGTTCAGTGCCTACCCTCCCTGCCTCTGTAGCTGTACCTCCGGGCCCTAAGGCTGACCTAGGCCATAAAATATGGGTGTAACTATTATATGCCGGTTGTTGATGCAGAAAGCATACACATGGAATGATGAAAATGTTGAACAACATAAACAATTTTTATATCATATTTTTATCATGTTCCAACTCTTAAATTCGATACCGGCAGAGTGTGGCAACATCAGGCTATATTTTAATTGCACTGTACAAACCAGTTACTTTGACCAGTCTACCGTAGTCCTGATGTAGAAATGCTGTTGAAAATATTTTATAAATGAGGTTTATATTCTATCCGTCAATAAAAGTCCATATTTTATTTTAAATATTTTTTTAAGTTAATTCACACATTTTAAGTACACCGTTTTGCTAGCCACGATACGTATTATTCAACTACCTAGACTTAACTCCTTCAGAATTTGGCATAACATTGAAAAGTTATGACAACTAATTATAACTAAATAACTAAATAACCTGTCAGAATATAGAGGATCATCCTTAAATTACGCTACGCACTTTTTAGATGCTCCCTGCAACAATTTTTAACTGGAACGGAAATGTTTGATATTGCTTGGAGTAAAAGGGCAAGAACAGTCCCTTTTCTAAAGATATAACAAACATTTTTTAAAATTAATTGTACAGTCGAACAAAGAGTTTAGGACACATCCGGTTGAATGAAAAGATGAACAGTCGAAATACTTTGACTTTTGGAAACAATTATAGGGTTGAGTATAGATTCAAACATAGTTGAAGATTTCTACTAGCTTCTGAGCAAACAAAACCCTAACAAAATTTAATCGGAGGTTGTATTTAAACACCATTCATTTTTACGTTTAACCGGAAGTGTATCCTTTAACCTTTGGTTGACTGTACTTGCAAAAACATTCCATGCAATATATATTTTCCAATCTCATTTCTTATTAAAACAATAGAGATTTCAGTAGGTATACAATTAAATACAGTTTTAAGCGGACACATCATTGGATGTAGACAAGTATATTTAAGCTACCAAACAGGGTAAAATCACGTCGTATGGTTCACTATCAACCATATATCAGCTACGACTTATTGACCCGAGAGAAAATTAATTTGTTTTTCAGAAAACACCCTGCCACAATTCATAGTGATCGTAATATTATTTGATTGTATCTGAAGCGATACAAAAATAGATTTTGAAATGCTCCTATCAATAAATAATCTAAAAATATAGCTCTCTGTCGAGATATTTTAGGCTGGCTGTGGGAGGCAAGGTTCGAGTACTCCGCACGCCGGTCCGCGCGCCCGCGTGGGCGAGTCTAGTGTATTCTAGTAGCGTTCTGACTGCAAGCAGCACGCGTCGTGCGCTTGTGGCTACGCAAGGCATTCATGCTTACATCTTTCATATACAACCAATAAAATATACCTTGAGAAATGTTGTTTTGTAAAATATAATTTTTAGTGCCTAGGCAAACGTTTCTTTTTTCAACGAATGTTATATAAATGTAGAATCGAACGTGAAGCAAACACATATTAATCAACTAAATAAACTACTTTATTAATATATTGCAAAGCTGGACATGGTCCAGCAAGCATACCTTTCGAAGGTGTTGCGTCTTACAGTATATTCGTAAGAAAGTTCTTTTTTCCAAATTCATTTCTTAAATAATGTGTCCTTGCATCACGGTTGGTCTTACATATGTACATATGTACATAAGATAATAATTATTCAAAAATAAATATGCACACATCCTTCTCATGCCCCAGTTTATTTTCTTTCTTATAGGGATTAGTTCTTTTCGTCACGTACGCGAGCTATTTGATGGCCCAGAATGCATGCAAAAGTGTAAGTTAGCCCGCACAAGTTGGTACCATCGCATTTGATGAAAAAATGGTCGTAGCGGCAATAAAAAAAATGTCCGTATTTTTATTATTATTATTATTTTCATTTATTTATTTATTGAAACTCACAGCCTATTACAAGATAAATCGTCATATTGTAATTTACAAAAAAATAGGCCAATTAAAAGTTTCACAAATTGTGAAAGTAATTTAAACACTTAAGTTACAGAGATGCCATCGAGAGCGTACATGACAAGTGTGTGGGTGTGTGGGTATTCTCCATCCAGTTTAATGTAGCCCTACTTATGAACGGAAGGTCTTGGCATGGCACCTAATTTTAACGGGAATACATGAGTTGTGCTAATATCATGGCGATATAAGTGGTGGGAGCCATGCATATTCAGTTAAATAAAAAATATTAAAATACAACCTGCCGGTGTATACCTAAATATTTTGTGAAACTGTTGATTGACCTTATTATGAATGATGTAAACAATCATTTGACCTGAAGGTGGCCCAACCCGCGTAACTCCCCATACAAACGGGGTAAGAAGATCACGCCCATATTTCTTATCAGAGATCCCAAATTTTGCTCAAACGAGCTTTATTTGATCGAACTAGATGTCTGATGACCGTTGGCATTGTAAAATTGTGTTTGGTTTCTAAGTTATAAGGTCCGAAAGTTCGAATTTTTCAAAAGATTAGTCATCAGACATAACTTATTTCATAAAGATTAATAATCTATTTGGTTTTTGTTAGATTTTTAGCAACAGCGGTCGTGGTTTACTTTTAGCTATAAGTCGTTTTGAAATCAAAAAATTCGTAAATCTTACCAAATCATACACTATGCACATTGTCTTTTTTGTGGACATGTTGCATCTTCCTCATCACGGAGCCTGTCTTTTTCTTTGAAACAGAGAAGGTCTAAGAGCGGTCACGGGGCCTGTACAAAACCGTGCAACGGTTTTGTACAGTCCCCGCGAATGAGTTAGTCCCGCCGGGTTGGGCCACCATAAAAAGTAACATCTACATAGAACAATAGTAATCAAATTAGATGTAGAAATGGTCTGGATATTTGTCTGAAGTGGCAAAATTGCTGCAAAAGCAAAGAATTTGCCTGAATGTCTGATTACAATGTTTTAATGTAGAAGTCACTGTTTGGATTTAAATAAATAATAAAACCGTAATGCTGTTATTATTCAAATCGTTAGTGTTCGGAAGCCAAAATTGTACCCCATATAGATGTTTATTTATATTTTAAATATCAACACATATTTTACTTTAATATAGTACTTATAACTAGTAATACTAATAAAAGAGATTTCAAGCCTGATTTATGTGCATACGTTGTGGCCGAATACCTCTAATCTATATTAATTGATATTATTAGCTTGTTACTATTATTTCTAACAAATGTTACGCACGTATCGCCGTAATGCTAGGTACAGAGCGCATCATCCTCGGCGCCACAGTAGGCATTGGCATTTGCAAGGAAAACGAATTTGGGTTAAAGTCCAATTTGTAGCGTCTAGGATGATGCCATTTTTTCATTGTTTTATATCAGTTAGTTTCTTCTGTGATCCCAAAGTTCAAGTTAATGTAAAAGTTCTATAAGGGTTTTCAATAAAGGGCAGATCGAGATGAAAGAGCACAATGAGGTTTTATCTAAATAAAACAGACTTTCCGAATTACTTTTTAAATTAACTTTCACTTATTTCTAAAGAGATCATCAAATACTAGGCCGCTCAAGCACAAATCACTTTATAGCCGATGTCACGGAAGACGCTAGACGAAATTTTGTTTATTTTTCTATATTTATTCGTGGTATAACTTTTAGGAATTTTATATTTGGATGGATTGCCACTAAAGCCAACTTTTTTTTACCATGATAATACTTCTATTTCGATGAAAGCCTAACAATGTTGTAAATTGTGTATATCAAATAAAAAATACAAGTCTGCCTCTGGATATCAACACACCAACAATGAAAGGGGGAAGATGACATTGATGGAAATAAAAGTCGACAAATAAAATATTATGAGTTACGTGCACAGAATTAACCCCGATCATCTATGATATTCATACTCTAAAGCAGAGAATTAGAATGCAGTGTCAGTTTTTTAAAATAAATTATAGATCCAAGTATTTAAACCTTTGCAAGTACATAGACGTAAGAACTCAGTTGACTATATCTACTAATGCCCTTTAAGTCGTATAGCAGCGCGCGGACGCCCCGCAGCGGTCGAGGTGTACCCAGACCGCGCCTCGGCCGTAACCAAAGGTCCCAGACGACGACGTCACGCGCTGCGACTCCGGCCCGTGCGTGGGCAGTAGCGTAGCGGCTCTACGAGACGCGTAGCTGCAGCACTTGCTACGAGTCGCGTAGAGCCCTCTACGCAAACCACACGCATTGGGTTGCAGTTTTATTTTGTGAGATTTTTCGTTGCATAATTGTGTTCTCATGGCATGTTAAGTTCATTCGTATGGAAAGCGTATGGGATTCCTTGACGGTACATTTTAACTGACTTTCGTAGGAATCTTTTTTTCGCTTTAAGATAAAACAATCTATGAAAAAAAATATATATAATGAAACTTTCTCGCATCCGCTCACCTGGACAGTCGGAAGCACTTCGTGGTTTTATACTTTGTCAAAGTTAAAACCACAGTTCGGGGACATCGCGGAAGAGCCATGGACTTAGGAGGTGCGAGAGCGGCCCGCGGAGACGAGCGCTCCGCGTCGCCGCCCGCATTCGACTGGTGCCGCATCCGCCTCTCGAAGGCTCCGAGCTGCGAGGAAGGCTTGAATGGACCCGCCCTCCCATTGGCCCTGGCCGATGACGTCATGACGAAAATCGCGCTCGCGTGTGTTGGTGCGCGCGCGTGTATGAATGGGTATCACCTGCCCCACCCCACCACCACCTAGTCGAGCCCCTGCACCGGATCACGGTGCCCTTATTTTAAAGGTCATCCAGAACTGGGCTATTTATAGCTTTTATTTCAAATCTATATATTTTTCTCCAATTTTATTTTCTGTCACAATTTTATTTGATGTGTCTCCGAGTCGTCGCTTTCTTTAGTGGTTTTTTTTTATGTGACTGGACATGGATGGCTAATACCACAAGTTCTGTCATGGTATTAGCCCAACACACCACATGGGAACTAGGTGCCATGCACGGCTACATTGAACAGGATGGAAAACACGGACAATTTTCATTACCGCTTCGACCATCGTTCATCCAATGCGATGGTACCAACCCGGGCGGGATAAACCCTACCACCTAATAAGTAAGGAAGGGGACCTACAGCTTAACGTGGAATCCGAACCACGGCCAGCCTCTCTCAACGGTCGAATGGTCACCCATCCAAGACCAGACCGGACCCAGCGTTGCTTAACTTCGGAGAGCGATCGCCGAAGTGTCGCGCCACTGGGCCACTGAGGCCTAATAATGTATTTTGTGTTTCCAAAAATTAGTCTTTGAAACAAACAGCGCCCAGGGTCTCATCTCTTTGTGAAGTACGCTTGAATCAGTTTTAAGGAAAATGATTTATTTTCTGTTAAGAAATTGAGGTAGTCTTAAATGTAAAAGGAATGTATACAATATATAGCTATATAAACCTTATTTCACCTAGGAATATGAGGGATGACGTTAAAATTAGATGTAAAATTTATATGCCTGGTATATTTTAGGTTCACACCGTTATTGTACATATTGTTTTGAAAACTCACGGCTTCCCGTTTCAGTTGAATGAGGTTTTTTTAAACGCTTTATAAGTTGTAAGATATTGCTTTTAGCGATAAGCTCGCTCTGTACATGCAATGTATGAAATAGTTAATAAATACATAAATAGAGCTGTGGGTTATAATTTTTTTCAAATTAAATGACTGTATTATTACATACAATAAAAAATCATAAAACCATTAAAATGTGCACCTTCGTTACCCTATCAAAATGCCCACTACGGGCGGTAACTGTTTACATCCTCTAAATGTTTTTGTTTTAATTTTGGATCCTAAAATATAATGTCAAAACGTATTTCTGTATAAATAAACATTGAAAAAAGTTGTCTTTTTTTAGTCATTTTATATTACTAGAAAACACAAATGTTTACATTATAATAAAGCTTTCTTAAGTGATTAATTTTTTTTTATTAAAATCTGAAAACCTTTAGGGGTAGTAAATCGTTAGGGTCAGTATGACGATTTCGCTGGTTTTATTTGGGGTCGGCGTAGAAAATTGTGCCTTGGCCCATAAACAAATAAAACATTCTTTAAATTTTCAAATCTCAGAGGCCCGCTGACTTCACGACAGTGACAGTTAAAGAGAATACAAAGTGGTCCCGTGACCTAAGAGGCGACGAAAGAAAATGTCAGTTGTAGAAAACTTGCTAAGTGGTAGGGTTAATCTCGCCCCTGCGCTCGATGGTATCGGCTTAATGGACCATCATTGGATGGTAACGTTTTTCGGTAGATACATTTTTTCCTGATTACACCTGATCCAAGGATTTGTTCTCGAGTAAATATGATTTGTTTTAGCAGTCTTGCTACTGTCCATTTCTTCACGGTGCGTAGATGTGTTCCGAAATACGTTTAGTATTGCTGGGTTTTGTTTGGCCGGTGCATGTTATCAACTATTAGTTGACTATGAAATTACTTCTCTCTTTAAGGGAGTGTTAGCACCTAATTTAATTCAGTCCCATAAGGGCGTAAGTGAAACATCATTTAATTTAATTTAAAAATAACTACAACGAATTTAGATAATAAAAAAAATACATTTGTAGATTTGATGTTCTAGACATAATTTATAGACAAAACTGTAAGACCCCGATGCTTTGATTGCTCGGACAAATCAAAAATGTATATAAATGCATAAAAAAATTTAACAAAGAAGGGCAGCCTCAGATATCTGTAATTATAAGTTTCAAATACAGCTAAATAACCAATTTTTGTTATATCACATAAATGATGTAACACAATTATTACATAATTAAACTAAATTAAGGTTTCAACAAAAACAACATAATCCCTAAACAAAATTAAACTAACAACTTACTAAAATAAACTAACAACTAATACTATCCTAAGCTAAATAGAAAATTTCCTCCATGCCCGCCGAGCTGCCCATAGTACCTAAAATGCTCTGTGCGTTTCCCCTCTGAATTTCCATGCTAATTCGCCGTATGAAAAATGTCTTAGCGCGATGGTATAAATATAACCAATTTATATTTCATATTTTTGAAATTTAAAAAATAGTTATTTAAAAAAAAATATTAAAATGTGCTTTCATATACGCCCTTATGGAACTGAATGTGATCGGGTGATAACATCCCCTTAACAGGAGAATCTACATATTGTGATTTTACACAATGTATGTCCATCACTGGTTCAGTTAATTTGATCTTGACAGATATTTTGTCTTTGAGATACATATAGATATACGATGTTATGTATGTGTGCTGCAATATACTGTACTTATTTCTATGTTTATGTAAGAATTGTTTTTTGGAAACAGTCTTGCCTCTTTTTCTGTATGATTTTCTATTCTCTGTGTAAAATTTTCTAATTCCCGAAGCTGCATGGAATTTCGTATTCACCTGGCGTCTGAAGTAAATATAAGGCGTATTTTACAGATCTCATACGTTTCCACCGTATTGGAAGATAAAATACAGCCTACGGTCTGTCACTCCTTTGCCAAATGGAGGCTACGCTTTCTGTCACTGTTGTCCACACGAGCACGTCGTTCTAAAAACTCCTGCCGGGTTGTTAAAACTACAAATCAGTTGATACGTTTTGATCGGCATTTTTTTTAGTTCATCACGTACCCAAGTACTTAACCATATTTTTGACAACAAGGCAATACCGAAGTAACAGCGATCATATATGTTTATTAGTAAGGTAGAGTATGTACAGTTATAATTCTTTTTACGTTTTATATAAACATGTTGTAGGTACGTCGCCAGCGTGCACTGTTAACATTGCACCCGCTCCCGGACGCTGCAGGCTGCGGCGGCAGGTCGCCGACCCCGGGGGGGTGCGGAGTGCGGGGTCGCATGAGGGAGGGGGGTGCAACAAGTGCGGGTGTATCGACTGCACATTTGACATTTCCGACGCATCCGGGCCGGGGTCAGCGGGCATTATGTACTTGTTTTAGGTACGCAGTTGACTTTACACGTGACAAATCGTCAGAACACACACACCTGCATGTGCTGCATTTTACTGTTTCTTTCGGGTCGCCCCCGTCATAATTAGCCTTTGTTTATCTTTGCAATGTAGATCCACTGTTTTATCTGTATATCAGACAAATATTAGCTATCTTAATATACTTAAATGGTAGGAAAAAGTAAAAAACAGTCTTACAGATTTGAACTCGCGTCATGAGAAAAGGCTCAATGGCGAAATGGGGTACCCCCTCGAGATAATATGTATACATATTAATATAGTTTACATATAAACTCAATGGGTACTTTTTATTGAATATTATCAAAAAGTTAAATACTTTCAACAAGTAGGCAGCGGCTGCGTCATTGATCGAACATCTCTGCCAGTAATAAAAAATAAATAGTAATGAAATGAAAAACAATTTGGGGTCTCTTCCAGCTTAATCCTCACATTAAAGGGCCTTATTACCATCTCGAAATCGATACCAGTACAAGATAATCATCACTTTAGTAATAAAGGCCCTTTAAGTATCGAATAAGATAACTAAGCGAAAACCAGGCTAAGCATCACATCAAACATGTTGCTATCAATAAACAACCGGCAAAAAGTTGTCCAGATAACGCATTTGAGTAACCAGATACGACCATTTCGTGTAGATAAAGGAACGAGTATAATGGATATAAGGAGTCTCAATTCATTTTTTATTGCCCAAAGGAGTACGAAATTTGCTTAATCATACATGATTATAACAATAGTATGCTGAGCAGCCAAATTTAACTACAGTTTTTACTATTATTTTAAATCCTATGAACACTTTATTGATGTAATGATCAGAGCTTGCAATAGTGAGTGATTTCAAGGAAAAAATATCGATATGAAGCCAGCAAATACCGCGCATGTGAAAACACAAAGAAACCCCTTTTTAACCGACTTCAAAAAAAGGAGGAGGTTATCAATTCGTCTGTATGTTTTTTTTTTTTTTGTTTTTTTTGTTTTTTTTTTTTTATGTTTGTTACCTCATAACTTTTTCCTGGGTGAACCGATTTTGATGATTATTTTTTTAAATGATAGCTAGTGCTTCCCAAGTGGTCCCATTGTAATTTGGTTAAGTTCTGACAATGATATCCATGAGAAAATCATAAAAGTCTTAAATTTGTATTAAGATGTGCGCGACAAATGGACGAATAACTCAATATAAGGCCAACCGATTTCGGTGATTCTTTTTTTATTGGAAAGGACGTGTACAAATTAGTAAGTTTACTTCAGATTCACTAAAAATTAACAAATAAAAAAAATTTTACAAAAAAAATAACCGACTTCAAAGAAAAAGCACTAAAAAGTAAAAAATAATGTTAATTTTTGTAGTTACGATTTCTGTTATTTTTTGAGTCGGTGTCAGCCAAGGTTAGGTTAGGTTAGGTTAGGTTAGGTTAGGTTAGGTTAGATTAGGTTAGGTTCTCTTGATTGGCGCAGCGCGTGCCCGGCTGACGCCGACTCAAAAAATAACAGAAATCGTAACTACAAAAATGAACATTATTTTTTACTTTTTAGTGCTTTTTCTTTGAAGTCGGTTATTTTTTTTGTTAAATTTTTTTTTTAAGTAAAAGTTTTTGAAGTAAGTAGCAGTTGCAATCTACAAGCACTTTGCACCTTTGAATTCTATGCTATTTAAAAAAATGTCTAGGTACTTATGGCGAAAGAGTCTTTCTTTGTTTAGGGACGTGGTTGTGCAGCTGCCCCCCCCCCACCCCGCCGCACCCCGCACCCCCCCCCCGCTGCACTCCACATGTTTGAGAATGAAAATGACCTAGTTTCCCCTCGCCCCTCGCCCTATGACGTCACGGGCACCATAACGATTATTCCATGCGACCGATGCCTTCCACATTCAACTTCCGTCGCACGAGAATAGAGTTCAAATTGCGAAGGACGTTTGGAGCTGTTGCGCCCTATCAGCTCTGAAGGTGGGGTAGGTTGGTCAAAAACTAGGTCATCTGGGCTGCAATGTTTCATGAATCGAAGCTCCGAAGGTTTCGGTGCGGCGGCGGCGCCCGAGTTTCATTCTGTGTCCGCGAAGGCTCTGCATGAATGCCGGCTATTAATAGACGAGTCGTGTGGCAACGCAGTGGCGCCTGTGCTAAGGAGTGTATACATTCTTTGGTCAGGTCAGAGGGTTTTTAAGAAAATCTTATTTACATAATTTTAGCCACTGCGTGACAGTTTTATGCCTAGTCAATCGATCGCTTTGAGGATCTTTATTTTTAATAGCAAGGATTAAATGCATTTTTGCATTTTTATTTCGAGATTTTGATTTTGAATTTAAGTTCGTGATTTAACTAATATCGTATTTGTCCTGATTGCGTTGAGCATTTCCATTAAAATCAATAGAACTTTCTAGTTATATATTTTATTAGTTTTCAATCGAATAATACGTCTATTTCTTTATCTTGTATTGTAATTTAATATCAAACAAATGTCACACTTTAATGTAACTTTGAACAAAATGGAATGCTTAATTTATTACTGAAGTATGACAAGACAAAAATATGATCTTGAGACTAATTGGTCGGACGGACGATTGCACAGAGCTATTTCAATTTACTACAAGGAATTGACTATCAAGCACGGATAGTGATATTAAGGCAGCACTTTTGAAATAACTGTGTGAAAAAAGGTTTTTGTAAGTTTCAAAAGTTTCGCACTGAGCGAGGCGAAGATAAGAAGGATAAACGGGGTAGGAGCCCCGAGCGACGTAGGGGTTGAAAGAGTAAGCAGGGTAGGAGCCACGAGCGATGTAGGTAAAGGTAGAGTAAGCGGGGTAGGAGCCACGAGCGACGTAGGGGTTGAAAGAGTAAGCATGGTAGGAGCCACGAGCGATGTAGGGAAAGGTAGAGTAAGCGGGGTAGGAGCCACGAGCGACGTAGGGGTTGACAGAGTAAGCAGGGTAGGAGCCACGAGCGATGTAGGTAAAGGTAGAGTAAGCGGGGTAGGAGCCACGAGCGACGTAGGGGTTGAAAGAGTAAGCATGGTAGGAGCCACGAGCGATGTAGGGAAAGGTAGAGTAAGCGGGGTAGGAGCCACGAGCGACGTAGGGGTTGAAAGAGTAAGCGGGGTAGGAGCCACGAGCGATGTAGGTAAAGGTAGAGTAAGCGGGGTAGGAGCCACGGGCGACGTAGGGGTTGAAAGAGTAAGCATGGTAGGAGCCACGAGCGATGTAGGGAAAGGTAGAGTAAGCGGGGTAGGAGCCACGAGCGACGTAGGGGTTGACAGAGTAAGCAGGGTAGGAGCCACGAGCGATGTAGGGAAAGGTAGAGTAAGCGGGGTAGGAGCCACGAGCGACGTAGGGGTTGACAGAGTAAGCAGGGTAGGAGCCACGAGCGATGTAGGGAAAGGTAGAGTAAGCGGGGTAGGAGCCACGAGCGACGTAGGGGTTGAAAGAGTAAGCAGGGTAGGAGCCACGAGCGATGTAGGGAAAGGTAGAGTAAGCGGGGTAGGAGCCACGAGCGACGTAGGGGTTGTAAGAGTAAGCAGGGTAGGAGCCACGAGCGACGTAGGGGTTGAAAGAGTAAGCAGGGTAGGAGCCACGAGCGACGTAGGGGTTGAAAGAGTAAGCAGGGTAGGAGCCACGAGCGATGTAGGGAAAGGTAGAGTAAGCGGGGTAGGAGCCACGAGCGACGTAGGGGTTGAAAGAGTAAGCAGGGTAGGAGCCACGAGCGATGTAGGGGTTGAAAGAGTAAGCAGGGTAGGAGCCACGAGCGATGTAGGGAAAGGTAGAGTAAGCGGGGTAGGAGCCACGAGCGATGTAGGGAAAGGTAGAGTAAGCGGGGTAGGAGCCCCGAGCGACGTAGGGGTTGTAAGAGTAAGCAGGGTAGGAGCCACGAGCGATGTAGGTAAAGGTAGAGTAAGCGGGGTAGGAGCCCCGAGCGACGTAGGGGTTGAAAGAGAAAGCATGGTAGGAGCCACGAACGATGTAGGGAAAGGTAGAGTAAGCGGGGTAGGAGCCACGAGCGACGTAGGGGTTGAAAGAGTAAGCAGGGTAGGAGCCACGAGCGATGTAGGGAAAGGTAGAGTAAGCGGGGTAGGAGCCACGAGCGACGTAGGGGTTGAAAGAGTAAGCAGGGTAGGAGCCACGAGCGATGTAGGGAAAGGTAGAGTAAGCGGGGTAGGAGCCCCGAGCGACGTAGGGGTTGTAAGAGTAAGCAGGGTAGGAGCCACGAGCGATGTAGGTAAAGGTAGAGTAAGCGGGGTAGGAGCCCCGAGCGACGTAGGGGTTGAAAGAGTAAGCATGGTAGGAGCCACGAACGATGTAGGGAAAGGTAGAGTAAGCGGGGTAGGAGCCACGAGCGACGTAGGGGTTGAAAGAGTAAGCATGGTAGGAGCCACGAGCGATGTAGGGAAAGGTAGAGTACGCGGGGTAGGAGCCACGAGCGACGTAGGGGTTGAAAGAGTAAGCATGGTAGGAGCCACGAGCGATGTAGGGAAAGGTAGAGTAAGCGGGGTAGGAGCCACGAGCGACGTAGGGGTTGAAAGAGTAAGCATGGTAGGAGCCACGAGCGATGTAGGGAAAGGTAGAGTAAGCGGGGTAGGAGCCACGAGCGACGTAGGGGTTGAAAGAGTAAGCATGGTAGGAGCCACGAGCGATGTAGGGAAAGGTAGAGTAAGCGGGGTAGGAGCCACGAGCGACGTAGGGGTTGAAAGAGTAAGCATGGTAGGAGCCACGAGCGATTTAGGCAGCGTTCATCCAGCTCGCGCCACAAGAAGTTGCTTTAATCATTAACAATTAGACACAGGTGATCGTTGTTTGTGGATCATGCCACTGATTTAATTCATACCAGGTTGCACACTTATGTGCCGGTTCTTTCGCTATCCCAGGATATATTGAATATTTTTAGTGTGAATAATATATTTACTATATGTCATGGTGATGACCCATTTAAGGCGTGATAGGAGCCGATTGTGTTTAGTTTAATAAGGACGTAGGTCAAACAACATTAAGAAATTACCACAACGAATTTCGATAAAATCCTCGATCTTTCATCATTTTGAAATTTAAAAAAAGTTTTATTGTCAAATTAAATATTATCTCACTTACGCCCTTATGGAACTAAATGCAATCGGGTGTTATCATGCCCTTAATAAATTAAGACACGAAACGAAAAAATATCTGAAAAATCGAATTACAACGTTATTCATTTCAATATTGAATTTAAACTTTCAATAGTTAGTGAACCCTATCCGGTCGCACTGGCAATGTCTACTAAAAGCCTTATTCGAGTCGCGAGGCCGCTGGACAATATTTACGGAGTAACTTGGAGATCGTAGTGGAGGCCGTGTCCTCAGCCGGGCAGCTCGAGCTGACGCACGTGTGAACCTTCTCCACCGCCGCCGCCGCCACCGCCACCGCCCTGGGGGCCATTCAGGTAAGAGTGAGTTCGAGTTCGGGAGTGAGTTAACCTAAAAATAGCTGGGAAATATATTATTATTTAAATAACGTAACCGTTATTTATACTTCCAACGTATTTACTGGACAGACCAGATATTTACCTAACTGTAATGATATTCAAGAAGTGTGGAAACATTAACTATTCAAAAAAGTGGGGTTGATATTTAGTGACGAATTCGAACTCACTCTTAACCTGAATGGACCCCCTGGTACCTGTCACTTTAGCCCACTTTGTGTTGCTATTTATTTATTTATTTACTTATAGGTCGACTGCAAACACATGGAAAACTTATATAATTATTATGCTAACAGTACATACTACAATTCTATTACCACATTCAGGGTGTGAGTACCAATAATAGGTATACACAGCACTCAAATTAAGCTCTTTAACTAAATAATTATTACAAAAGATTTCTGACAAATAGGAACCAATATATTTTTTAAGAGTATAATTACTAAGGTTAAATTAAAAATATCAAATTCTATTTGACTGGGGAGATCATTATAACGACGTAACATTCTCGGCACACTTGACTCTGATGCTAAATTAGAGATTGAAAGTGGAACTTCAAAAGTTTTGTTGTTTGGTAACGCTATGCCGTAAACTTTTATTCGCGTTTAGATTTAATTTTTTTTCTGAAAGTTATTGATAATAAAATTGGTAATATTTATTT
Source organism: Incurvaria masculella (assembly GCA_946894095.1). Lineage (NCBI taxonomy): Eukaryota > Metazoa > Arthropoda > Insecta > Lepidoptera > Incurvariidae > Incurvaria > Incurvaria masculella. Next base: position 560,031 of record OX335650.1, on the reverse strand, counting down.
TGTAATATTTTTATCAACCACATTATTTATACAAAATATAGGTATCTAATTTGCCAGTCAGCCTCGATAGCTCTGTGTGCGACGCCTTGCGATTCGATAAGCTGGGGAAACACCTCTGAGCGCGGTTAGGTTCTGGATGGGTGACCATTTTCAACCATTGAGACGTGCCGTGGTTCGGATTATACGTAAACCTGTAGGTATCCTTCCTTACTTACTAGGTGGTAGGGTTAATCCTGCCCAGGTTGGTACCATCGCATTGAATGAACGGTGGTCTAAACGGCAATGAAAATTTTCCGTGTTTTCCATCCAGTTCAATGTAGCCGAGCAATATAAGGAAGGTCCTGGCATGGCAAAATATCGGACGGTCAGTTCGGTATTAGCCATCAATGTCCAGTTACATAAAAAAAAATATTCTTCATATATTTTCAAACTGATTTTTATGTTTGTTGAGATAAAAGTAAAATAAGTTAAAAACCAATTGTTGCTCAGTTCTTGTTTAATTTATTACATTATTACAGCATTTTGAGTATCTCGTAAATTACCCAAGGGATGAGCACTGGGGTAGTGCTTATAATTTGACTACCACTACATACATACCCATACATACCACTACATACATATGTAGATTCCATTGGTTACTTTTTATGCAGGAAATATTTCAGCTTTCAAAAATGGAGCCGGGACAGGCCCACTTGCCATTTTGATTCATTCATTCATTACCTATGAAATAATTTTTGATTGAATTTAAACTTATTCGATTAATCAACGTAAATGAAGCCTAATGAATTGAGCAGCGGTGGGCTGGCGGGGAGTGAGCTTCCATTTCTGGGAGATCTAGAACAAGAAAGAGAGAAGTGTGTACTGTGCCACCAATCCTTTGTTTCCTACACGAAGGAGAATGCAAGGTTGCTTTAAAAAGTATTTGATTTTTGAAGTGAAAACTTCTTTAGCGGCGCTGAGCACTTTTTGTTGGATGGGTAAAAACTTCCAAACTCGCGTCAGGGTCACGTGATGCTGATCGAAAAAGCGTAAGATTGAAGTGAAAACTTCTTTAGCGGCGCTGAGCACTTTTTGTTGGATGGGTAAAAACTTCCAAACTCGCGTCAGGGTCACGTGATGCTGATCGAAAAAGCGTAAGATTGAAGTGAAAACTTCTTTAGCGGCGCTGAGCAAACGATGGTGAAAAAGTCGTCGAAATTATGGATGAAAGTTGATTTTTCTAAGAGATAAAAATTAATGTAATATATAAATAAATAACGATATAATATTATGAATAATAACATGTAAATTGTCATATTTAAATTGTCATAAATTGCCACTAGGCTACGAGCCTAGTTCGACTCATTTGAGCGGCTCCCAGCATAGTGGCGCAGGGACTATATTGTATGCCAGAGGTCAGGATGCAAATTCCCGCCTCGATCATGCACCACTTTCTGTCTCTTTCTGAGTAGGATAACTTTATTTCGCCACGAATGCAAGCTGGTCCATAGTTCGGAATCCATAAAAAACAAACCCTTTGCCTGCTAGGTGGTATGGTTAAGCCCACCTGTGTTGGTACCATCAATTTAATAAATGGTAAAATGGCAATAAAAATGGTCCATGTTTTTTATCCAGTGCATATAGCCATGCTCATTTTTTTTTTTTATGCGACTTGTCTTGATGGCTAATACCACACAACTACCGTTATGATATTAGCCAAATACACCACATTCCCGAAGGAATTAGGTGTCATGCCAGGACCTTCCCTTTATGAGCACGGCTACATTGAACTGGATGGAAAACACGGACAATTTTTCATTGCCGCTTCGACCATCTTTTCATCCAATGCGATGGTACCAACCCGGGCGGGCTTAAACCCTACCACCTAGTAGGGGAAGGGGACCTACAGTTTTACATGGATTCCGAACCATGGAGCAGCTCGCATTCTTGACGAAATGCACTTATCGAACTCTGAAAGAGAAAGACAGTGGTGCAAGTTAGTATTGAACCCGGGCCTCTGGTACGCTAGGCCGGTCCCCGCGCCACACTGATATGGCATGACACTTTATTCCTTTGGGAATGCGATGTGCTAGGCTTCTATTATGACGGTGCGTGTGGTATGTCAGTCAGTCAGCGTGTTTGCGTCCACTGCTGGACATACGCTTCTCCAATTTTTCTCCAGTCCTCCCGGCCTTCAGCGGTACGGAACCACTGCTTTCCGCCGACGCACTTGATGTCGTCGTCCCACCTGGCGGGTGGTCTTCCTGTCCACTTTCCGTTTTCCTGTCCACGGCCGCCAGTGCTGCGGCCTTATTGCCGAACAGCGATTGTCGCCCAGCGTCAGTGTCGCTGCTAACGAGACATCGCATAACAAATTTTGCGGCCACCGTTACTGCGGATAAAAGATAGGCAACCGCAATTAATTTTTATCCGTAGCCGCCATCGACATAGTCTATGTCGTCGGTATCGGTAAGTCGATGGTAGCCGAAAAATTTTGTATGCGATGGCTCGTTAGCAGCGACACCGACGCTGGCAGCGACTATCGCTGTTCGGCAATAAGGCCGCAGGACACGGTTACTCCAATGGTCGTCGTCTCTTCGGCTGACATGGCCTGCCCACTGCCACTTGAGCTTAGCCACCCGGTGTCCAATATCGTATGTATTAGCCATCCATATCCAGTTGCCTAACAAAAGATTAAATGTTTTGAATTCCTACCTCTATTACAGATAATAATTGAATAATATTCCTGTGATGGAAGCGGAGGTGTGTCGGGGTCGGGAACGGGAAGGGCGCGGCGGTGCGGGTGCGGGGTGTGGGGGGAGAGGCGCGCGGGGAGCGGTCCGCTCTGACGTCACGCCGAGTCCCTGGCGGCGGCGGAGGTGCGGGGGAGCGGCGGAGCGGCGGGACGGTGAGATCTGGGTCACCTACTTCCAGATGCATTCACCCAGCAGCCTCCACCTCCCCCTCGCCCGCGCACCCGCACTCGCGCCCGCACCCGCACCCGCATCCGCACACGCACCCATCCCTCACACACCGACACAACTGCCGTGAAGATAGAGTTTGAAGATTAGTGTCGAGTTGTCCTCAACATGTTTCAAAAGTTTATTTTCATTCGTTGCCAATACATGGCGATGCAGATATGAAGGAAGGAGGATGCGTCTAAATCTTATTAATTTCTTGCTGAAAAAAATCAGTCTGTCTTGCTAACCTTTTGAGATGTGACTGGATTTATTTATAGCAGTGACAAGGACTCGTCTCACGTCTTCAGAAAGTTCATTGTTTGCAAGGGACACTTGCTTGCCACAATTTGATACAGGGGTTTGGACAGTATTTCACATTGTTTTAGAACTACTGCAGGAATGCCGTACGGGCATGGAGGAGGGACGTAGACTCTTCCGTGCGTACGGGCAATAGCTTTATCCTCACCGTATCACTTTTTTTTTCTATTATTAGTATTTTCTCTGACATGGGTACTACATTGTAGTATACATTTGTTTATTTACTAACTTATATTTAATTTGATATTACCTTGCATCAAAAATGACGATGGCTTTTTACACCTGAATAGATCATAATTCATATTAATTTAGAATAAGATGTCATTATCGTAGTCAAGAGTTTGCTCCTCACCAATGTATATAATGTTCTTATAATAATGTTCTTTGTGAGCAGTAGTGCTCAATCAATCACTGAAATTAGTTTGTAAGTATCACTGGAAAAAATAATATTACAATGACCTGACGAAGTTTCTTGTCGGCTCTTCTTCGCCAGAAGTAATCGAACTGACAGGAAAAAGAAAATGACGAATCCGAGTGTGTAATATACATCTAATGGAGGAAATAAAGAAACTGAAAATGAAACTAAGGTCACGAAGATATTTTATTATTTGAGTTTCTGTAAAACATCCATCTTCGAGTGAGTCTTCTATACGTGCCAGCTTTACGATTGTAATGTTCTGTAGTTACTGAACCTAGTTCAGTTCAAATTGCCTGGCCAGAGCGTTTGCAAGTCAATATCCTTGGTGACAAACTGCCATTGCCTTCGAAAAGCATGTGAGGAGCATGGAGGTAAAGAAGTTCTTCACTTCCGTGGTGATGAGTAGATAACTTGGATGAAAGCTGATTTGTTTACGTAGCACGGTAGTCTGCTGGATGTCCGATAAGTTCTTGGCCGGTAAGACCACATATAAATCTATCCCAAATCGCATTTTTTGAACTTTATTTCTTCCTGAGTATCTTTGTACCATAGTTTGTTGTGTGTTTTTTTTGTTCGTTACTTTTTTATATTTCATGTTACAATTTTCATAACAGTTGTTTTAAAATGTTCCCATTCCGAAGTCGTATCCATATTTTCTGTTGAGCTTTCAAGTTACAGTATTTTAGGGTTTATAATATAATGAGATATTGTTTCTTGGCGTAAAGTTTTCGCCACATTCTATCTGGGCGGTCGCTAGTAGAACACAGTGATCAGATCTTCCTATAGGAGGGAAGCGTTCCAGTTGACATATCAGCTGCTCATCACACAATATCAAGTCCAGGAGTGAAGATCGGTTGCCACGTCTCCTTGGGAACATTATACATGATTTTACGCGGAAACTTAAGGTGTCCCTTCCCGGCGGGACTAATTCATTCGCGGGCACGGTACAAAACCGAGCTATTGCGCTCTGGGACCTTTTCTGTTTCAAAGAAAAAGACAGGCTCCATGATCAGGCAGATGTAACATGTCCACAAAGCAAACAATGCGCATAGTGTTTGATTTGGTAAGATTTATGAAAATTTACAAGAAATATGGGCATAATCTTCTTTCCACCTTTGTATGGGGAGTTGAGCGGGAAGTTGACCTTAAATGGAGATAAGAATGCGGGCTATTCCATGGTTTCGCATCCATGTAAAACTGTAGGCCCCCTTCCCCTACTAAGTGGTACGGTTAATCTCGTCCAGGTTGGTACTATCGCATTGAATGAACGATGATCGAATTGGCAATGAAAATTATGCGTGTTTTTGATTAAGTTCAATACAGCTATGCAATAAAAGGAAGGTTCCTGGCGCCTAGTTCCTATGAGGTTTTTTGGGCTAATATGACGACCGTAAGTGTGGTATTAGCCATCCATGTCCAGTCACATAAAAAAAAGTGTTAGGATATAATAGATTTATACTAAAATAATGTATTTTTTATATTCATGCATAGCGTATTATATACTAAAATAATGTACAGTTTGTCACGTGGTAAATGCGCCATCTGCAATACATTATTGTCATCACTTACGCTAGAAAAACGGTTAAAACTTTTTGGAACTTCTGCCATCTATCCTAAATATCCAGCAACAAGAATCGCGATGGGTTTGTACTGATGAAATATACGTACAAGTTGTGCCCTTCGTTCGCTAGATGTCACTCTTAATATTTTTACAATCTACAAATAGCTGGCCGTGGACATGCTTACTTGCCAGCACAGCTGTCTATAAAATTGTGACTCACTAATTTCGTTTTTATCTTGAGAACATCTGGTTTCTTAGTAAACTATTACTTGGCACACAGATTTTACAGCGAGCAAATACATATGTAATACAAGAACAAGATTAATCTAAGCCTAGATTCAATGTACATAGGTTAGGAGATAATATAAATTATGAATGCTAAAGGGCAAACAAAATATAATCGTACATACATTCCTAATCTTCTTTTATCATCATCATTAAAATATGAATAGGACGCCCCTACTTCTTGGAAAAAGTCAACATTTTTACGGAAAATGAGTTATTAACACTTAACTTTCTGATTTTCCTTTGTTTTTCTGCATGCTCAGAGAACGAGATTTTCCATATATTTGAATTGGAAAAATAATTAAGTAGGAAAAGTCAACCGATGTGTAAAATAATAATTCATTCCATTATCGAATCGTCCTTTGATTTCTTTTAGCTTTACATTAAAATAATTTACGTAATCTTCCAATACAAACAAATATTCGTGCTCGAGCTTAAATATCATACAAAGGCATCGATATATACAATGGTGAAAAACTCGATTTCTTGGATTATGTCTCGATGGCCAATGTAACTGGAAAGATAATGTAGAAAAAACATTTCTTTTTCAGTTGTTGTTTGTTTATAGTAAACATATTTTTTGCACTAAGCGGGTACGTCGCTTATTCCAGTGAATAAGATATGTATGTATAATCGACTGTGAAGCGAGGACATACTAATTAGAGAAATAGTCCAGTAAAAAGATATTTATATGTAGATATGTTTGAATGTGTCTGCAACGCAGATGAAGCGTTAAATTAATGTGTATAGGTAGGTGCAATCTTAAACACTTTGTTAGTAGGAGGCATTGATTTCGAGCGGCTCGTAGCCTAGTGGCGCGGGAACTGGCCTAGCGTACCAGGTATGGGTTCAATTTCTCGCCCCGACATGCACCACTTTCTTTCTCTTATTAAGTGCGATAAGTGCATTTCGTCGCGAATGCGAGCTGCTCCATGGTTCGGAATCCATGTAAAACTGTAGGTCCCCTTCCCCCTACTAGGTGGAAGGGTTTAAGCCCGCCCGGGTTGGTACCATCGCATTGTCAGAAAAGATGGTCGAAATAGCAATGAAAAATTGTCCGTGTTTTCCATCCAGTCTAATGTAGCCGAGCAATATAAGGGAGGTCCTGGCATGGCACTTTATTCTTTCGGGAATGCTACGTATGGTAGTTGTCTGGCATTAGCCATCCATGTCTGGATGCATACAAAGTTCAAAAGGTTTGAAGCCATGAAATATTTTACACATCACGTCGGAGGGGTAGGCATACATGATAGAGCGCAAAACCCTACAATAACAGCGCACATCTTCATACATATATATTTTTAATACATGCTCCGGGTGCCACGTATTTTAACTTTACTTTAATGACTTCGTCAATGTGGTTCCGGTACGCACTCCTAGGCGCCCGGACATTCGTGCCCGGACACGACGCTTCCACTCACTTCCGCCCTGTAAACATGTTTCGTCACTCATTCGCTCTAATTGTAAAAATGTACCTCAAGAAACCCTTCTTCATTCTCGTTGTCCGAGTGCACGAAAGAACAAAAAATTAAAATCTACGTCAACCTACGTCAAAAAAAATTAAAGTCACTTTGTATGGACAGTATGGAAGGGACTCTATGCGGTTCACTAAAAGTGACGTGTTTTAACATTGATTAACTCAGCCGTGTCTTCGTGCAATCGGAGCTATGTCTTCCCAGCTAATGCAGAGCTTGTCCGGTAATCTCACTACGCACTTCCGTTGAAACACACATAAGTGCACAAGCAGAACCTGAAGGTAAGGTAATATTCCGGGAGGTCACGAAATGTTTGGTCACGATAAGGTAAATGGCTGAATTTGGGTTCACATGTTAGAGATTAGCCCTCTGATGCTAAATATCCCATGGGCGTTGTCGGGCATCGCCGCGCTTAACATAAAAAATGTTAAGTTAGGTTAAGTTAAGTTTGTGTCGTTATATTACGCTATAACAAATAGGTTTTCTCAGCAATTTCAGCTTTAGATGTACACTTGTTAGGGCTTATGCAGTAATCCGTGTCATTTCATACGTGCTTCGTAATGAATGTGAATTTTATACGTTGTGACTTTTCTAAAAGAGTTGATTTTTTTTTAACTTTCTTTATGCAGGACGCAAAAAAAGTAATACATTGTGGTTTTGATGTTTTTATACTTTGTGAATTTTATACGTAGTGAATGACCACGGAATGATTGTTCAAATAATTCGTTGACAAAAGGTTCCCCGCTCCACCAACAGAGGATGTTGTGGTTATCAGAAATGGAGGAATTGAATAACACTACATCCAATTCGAATAAAGGAGTTTATTTAGGAGAAAGGTTTCCAATTATTATTTCGATATATTTCTGAGAAGAATGAATGCCTCCTCAATTTAAAGAAGATCTAAATAAAGGAATAAAAATATAACTGAATGGGAAAACGTGTTTGAATGGATGGCTGTGCTCATAAACTCTAAATAGAAATATTTGTGTGTATATATTTTTAATAATATTAGAGTTGTCACCGTAAAACTGTCAAAACCGTGATTTTATAATTGCACTAGTGATAAAACAAAATTATTGAAATCGATTCCCTTTCTTACAATTTCTCGGACTAATTTCAGTTATACATGTTTTGTTATTTCACGGGACACATTCGGTGTTATAACAATCGTTAGGAATATAAACATAAATTTAAGAAATAACTTTAACCTACATATTTAATAAATACAAATTTCATAATAAAATTCGGCTGTACCTATTATCTCTCCTTCCAACCTATTTTTCAAGCATTTGTCGCCGACATGACAATCTAACTTTATAATATCGAGCGTGTGCAGTGAAATTATAATCACTACACGAATTCATGATATTGTATGAAGTGGAGACAATTTTTATTTCAAAATCTATTATAATTATAGATTTAGATTCTTTTATGTAACTAGTCATGGATAGCTAATACCTTACTGACCGTCAGATATTAGCCTAACACACCACATGGGTGCTAGGTGCCATGCCAGGACCTTCCTTATATTGCTCGGCTACATTGAACTCGATGGAAAACACGGACAATTTTCATTGCCGCTTCGATCGTCGTTCATTCAATGCGATGGTACCAACCTGGGCGGGATTAACCCTACCAAAGTAACCCTACCACGGCCAGACTCAACGTTTGAAAATGGTCACCCATCCAGAACCCAACGGCGCTCAGAGGTGATACATCCAGCTTATCGAATTGCAGGATTTAGATAGAATATTTTTAAGTCGTTTTTTTTGTTATTCTTTGAAACAGAGAAGGCCCCAGAGCGCAATAGCACGATTTTGTACCCGCGAATGAGTTAGTCCCGTCGGGAAGGACCGTCTTAATTATTACTTATATATATAGATTAAACTCCGACTAAAATATTCAGTTTTCTCTCAACTTATTTCATATTCAACCCTAGTTTACACGATTTAGGTTCATTTAGCGTTACCATCACGCCTATAATTCAAGTGAATAATCGAGCTTAAGAAGAATAGGCTTAAATCGAATAAGTGGTTCTCAAGTTATTAGCGAACATACAGACATACAGACAGACGCCAGGTTAATTTTACTTGACTTTGCGAAAAACAATGTAATCCTTGTTATGTAACAGTATTGGATGGATGCGTGAAAATCTTTATATTGAGGACAGACAATTTTACTGTAATATAAAATTATGTTTTATAAATTATGTATTATATATTAAATATGATAGATTACCGTGTACGGAGTGGAACTACGACATAAAAAATATCGAAAGATAATGGTATTTTCCGTGCTCTTCTCAATATTTATTTTATTTTATTTTTATTTATTAAGGAGAAGAAACAGAAAACAGATACACATTACAAAGGTATGATTAATAAAAAAAAATTCCTCCACTACACTTCCCTCGAGAACATACAATAAAGAATTATAAAGCTAGATGGAATGACAGATCAATAAACATAATATAATATTAGGCACACAAGTATGTAAAGCTTAAGTAAGGGTAGATCTTAAAAACAATAAATAAATTATATAAAATAGAATAGTCTTTCATTATTAATCGCAAGACAGTACCAACCACAGAACAATTAGGAGGTAAGAATTGTGAAGTGGGCGGAACTCGCGCGCCGGTCTTTAGCGGGGACCCGCGCACTTCATACGCGCATGATTCACTCCTCTGCGGCGTTCCTGTGCATTAACTTATCCGTGATACAATCTAAAATTGAAAAGGAGTAATGCCGTACTGTGCCATAATAACGTGTAAACGCGACAGCCGGGTGCACAACCTTCATAATGGCGGAGTGTCATATCACCGGTTAGTTTCATTTACATGTATAGCGATAAAGCTTACAACAAAAACACTACGAAACAATATGGCGTCGCGGCGTCGCTTTGCTTGCCGGGTCATGTCTCGCTACTCTGTTAGTGACTGCGTGCGTGTGAGGCGCTCGGCCGTGTTCGAAAGTGACGTAACATTTGATTGCAAACAGTATTGGAATTCCAACATAGATCCATTACGTTAAGGTTCATATTAACTGAACAAATGTGGATTTGTTGTTTGGTTATTAATTAAGAAGGGATAGCCAATTGCGACGGTTATACATCCGCGAAGCAAAAAGGTCTTAAGTAAAACGGTAACAGCGGTCCTGGAACAAATTTACAAACGTTTCACTTCCTGCCTCCTCAATATTCCGTGGTACCAACAGTTATTCTCTTATAATGAAAGTAACATCTGTTTCCAGTTAAACATGATGCCAATTTGCCAATAATAAAATCCGGTCAAGCGTGAACGTGTTCAAGGACCGAGGGTCCCGTCACTGCTCGACATTGACGTGGGGCCTCAAGACGTGCGATGATTAAGGGGGTGTTTTATTATTTTTATTTATAACTACACCTGATTTTGACATTTAAAACCTATTAATAATAAATTGATTGTTTAGCTGTATTTTCATAATTTAAATATATTCATCTGAGGCTTTCATTATTTGTTCAAACTTTTTTTATGATTTTTATGCATATTTGCCGCGTTTGAGCTATCAAAGCACCGGAGTCTGAGAGTTTTGTCATAAAATTATGGCTAGACCATCAATATTCAAATATATTTTTTTATTATCGAAATTCGTTGTACATATTTTTAATTAAAAAAAAGATTCCGACGAATTGATAACCTCCTCCTTTTTTGAAGTCGGTTAAAAATACATATTGTTTTACTTACGACCTTATAGAACTTGATAAAATCAGGCGCTAACACCCCCTTAAATTGCAATTTCTTTCTCAAAAAGTATGACGTTGTGAGAAAAAGTAATTAGTTGGTGTTGGTTGGCTACGTAAGTGTGCCTTTATTGGCATTTTTCAGAATTTTAAAACAACAGTTATAGGAAAACGACAAGGGACAAAGCGCGTGCGACCGACAGAGACCAGAACAAGACCATAATTGTTCCTTTTAACACTTTTTGTGGCCAACAAACATATATAAAATGTTCGTCGCTACGACATAAAATAACGAAGAGTCGGTATACAGTTTCTTCAAAGTATACAAATAGTTGTCGCGTACTCTACTCTTTCATTTATTTGCTGGCGCTACAGTGTGCCGTGGCTGCATCCCAAGCACTCAACGGACGGACATCGCGCATAGGATTAAAAGTCACGGACCCCTAAAATAAGCGAGCGAAACCGGAGCAAGTAACCCTAGATCGGTGCGGCGCGGCGCCGCGCGTACACCGACACGACCCCGCGCGTATGTATCCGCGCGCGGTGCTGTATGGAGCGCACAGTTATTTCTGTGACGGTGTCAAAACGACGAGTGCTAAAAATGGCTGCTCGGAGACGGGGGGTGCGGGGCGCTGGCGAGGGACTGACCGACGGACAAGTTGGGCAATGGAAGAGATGCTGTTTATTCGTAGAGTCGTATTCGGACATTATTAAAGCCTTAGTTTGGCATTTCTGTTCAAAATCACAATAATTTCAGGTGACAGATTTATCTTAAATTGTAATGTGTGTCCAAATTGTTTGCATTGTTGGTCTTTTCCTTAAATAAATAAAAATAACCTGTCAAAACTTTGTACGAGATTAGCACCGGACTAACCATATCAAAACCGGTTTAGTCCGGCGAAAGTTAGTCCACCCACTCTGAATACGGCTGAGCGGGGTTGAGAAAAAAAAACCAAATTTAACAAAAAAATAACCGACTTCAAAAGAAAAAGCACTAAAAAGTAAAAAATATTTTTCATTTTTGTAGTTACAATTTCTGTTATTTTTTGAGTCGGCGTCAGCCGGGCACGCGCTGCGCCAATCAAGAGAACCTAACCTAACCTAACCTAACCTTGGCTGACACCGACTCAAAAAATTACAGAAATCGTAACTACAAAAATGAAAATTATTTTTTACTTTTTAGTGCTTTTCCTTTGAAGTCGGTTATTTTTTTTGATAAATTTGTTTTTTTATTTATTTATTTTTAGTGAATCTGAAGTAAACTTACTAATTTGTACACGTCCTTTCCAATAAAAAAAGAATCACCGAAATCGGTTGGCGTTATATTGAGTTATTCGTCCATTTGTCGCGCACATCTTAATACAAATTTAAGACTTTTATGATTTTGTCATGGATGTCATTGTCAGAACTTAACCAAATTAAAATGGGACCATTTAGGAAGCACTAGCTATCATTTAAAAAAATAATCATCAAAATCGGTTCACCCAGGCAAAAGTTATGAGGTAACAAACATAAAAAAAAACAAAAAAAAAAACATACAGACGAATTGATAACCTCCTCCTTTTTTTAAGTCGGTTAAAAACACGCCGTAAGTTATAAACAATTACGTGAGGCATGACTTTCACATTATTTTGATTGAATCAGAGTATCAATACGATCGGGTAGAAATAATAGTTCCAGAGATAAGACATAATACAATTTGAGTATGACACGAAACCTTTAATTTGAGTACCAACACGATGACTCTAGCTAGAATTACAAGGAGAACCATACATTAAAAAATGACCATTATAAAATACTCCAGCTTTGCAGATTATTTATAAAAAAAAATCTTTTTCTTACTGCTCATCTTTTTATTAATGTGTCCCGTGCTTCAGGAAATGGCGGCTAGTTTTTCTTTATTCCAAATCGCTTCACTGTAATACACTGTATTGTATTGTATTGTATTTCATTTTATCAAATTATACAAGCTACACTCAGACGGGTATTTATTTCTTATTTTAAGGCATACAAGCAAACATACATTCAGCTTACAATTTCTGGCATATACCATCGTAAAATTTCCTAAATAATTAAAACTAAGCTAAATATTACATAACTGGTTGGCTTATCGGTGCTATATTATAATTTAATTTTTTTATTGTAAACGAGTATATATATATATACATATATATGTCTAGTATATAATACGATCCCATAAGCTGATTGATTCTCCTATGCGCAGTTTGCCCATCTAGGCCCGCCCAGCTACGTCGGGCGGGCGGCGCGGTGTGGGCGGGGCGCGGTAGCGGCGGGGGGGAGCACGTCGCCGGCGCAGCGCGCGCAGTCAGCAGTCGAGGCTCGTGTTGGCTACATACCTCCGCTAGGGCCCAATAACATCTTACATTCTCTTTCCGTAGGTGAGTGTCTACAGTTATTACCGGTTCCATGGAAATTCCGCAGTTTTAAAAAACGTTTTACAATAAGTGTTTTTATGAAAGTGAATTTGTTTTTTTAGTGATGTATATTGTGCAAATAGCTAATTGTGTGAAGAAAAAGGAGTCCACCAAATATTACAAAATTAAAAAAATGCTGTAATGTATATAAATGTTGGTCGACGTATTTTTGATGTGCGAGAGATTGCAAATGTGTGCCAGCATTTCCTTCGTTACGTAGACGTTGACGTCACGTACGAAGGAACGCTATTTTCGGTCGTCCAAATGTCGAGACTGCAATCTCTACCTGCCAAATGATACTTATTAAAGTCTAATATAATGATTACTGTAGCGTACTGTTATATCGATTCAAAACTTGGCACACAAATACATTCGTTTCAAATTGCTCATAATTTAAATCGTATCTGTCATTTATTAGACCCAAAATATCAGAGCTAATTCGCGATATTATCTAAAATTTGCCTTACCACGGTGACAAATATGCGGATATGCATATTAGGCATCGTGTAAATGTATGACTGGCATTTAACCTATTTACTTTAAAATTAATACACACCATTAATATATGTACACACATATTTTAGTGAATGCAAAAATATTTGTCGTACAATTTAAGTATAAAATAAAGAACGATAATATTTAAAACAGCTTCGAATTCGAAAATTGTACCAGATTATTTTTTCAATATAATTACAATGATTTTAATTGCATGAACATATAACCTCAAATTAAGATAACGGTACATAATGTCGTATCCATTAATTTCAAACGAATTTGTTTATTGCTATGGTTCGAAATATTCAACAAAATAAATTAATATACGAAATTATTTATTCAACACTTTTAGCACTAACGCCAATAAATAATCGTAAACTTACACCAATTACAATTCGTACGAATGTTGTGTTAAAGGTTCAACAACGAATAAATATTAGGCCACTTTCCCGAAGGGGTAGGCAGAGATAATAGAGCGCCATACGGTAAAATCATAGCACACTTCATTCACTTCATCTACTGACATACATTATTTTCATACATGCTCTACAATCATGGGTGCTACGTAGCAGAACAAATTATTGAAGAAATCACAGAATTATACTTTATCTGTGTGATTTATGATGTTAGTTTAGTCACCGGAAAAGACATGCATTCGTGTTCCGTTACTGTCATGCTGAATTTGATCTTTCAAGTAAATGGTTCTTAGATAAATTAATTTCTTTCAGTATCTTTATCTAGTGAACGATTTTTTTTTTTATAAACTACAAATTGGCAATCATATAAGTGTGAAGAAAACATTTTTTTTACATCAAATTTTGATGTAGAGGCGACCGTATCTTTCGAGAGCTGAGATGAGTGTAATTGAATACGTCGGCGCGGCGCCCAAATTTGGAGGTGTTCGGGAATGCGAGCCGACCTATTTCCATCCGCCTGCGCCCGCGCAACACCCGTGTGCCGCGCCTCGCACGAGCGCGCCCGAGCGCGCCCGAACGCAGCCGGATATTGCCGAAGCTAAATGCGGAGATTTCTTTACATTACCTACGAACTTGATTGCGCTAAATTCGCTGAGCGGTTTAATGACACGGTTCCTGAATGGTGTCGCAAGAAGCTAATCGTAGCCATTTTTTTTGAGTACATTGAGAGAAAATTTGCTATAGCTTAGTTTGAATACTGAGTTACTGTATATCAGACACCAGGTAATCACATTTACGTAGGTAAGGGCTTTTTTCACCTATTGCTGATTAGCTTAATAGCCACATATTAATGGCATTTCTTAGCAGCTTGAAATCAATGCCAGTACAAGATAATCAGCATTTAGTAATAAAGGTCCTTAAGTATTGATTAAAATAAATCAGCACTTGGTGACCACCAGGCTAATCATACAATGAATTAAGCGCATACATTAAAAAACATAAAATTTTAGTCAGTTTTGTTAATATCTACTCCGTCGTACGGAGTAGTTTCTCACTCTCAAATGCCACCGTGCGAGGTCAATATTTTACAGGAGTAACATCAGCAACGGCCATAACTTTGGAAATTTATTGTTAGGGTCATTACAATCAAAAACTTTAATAAAAATGACCTGTATTCTACATAAAAGAAGGTTTCAACTTCTTCCACACAAATTAAGAACGATAAAGTGGTTAGGCTATGTGAGAGTTCGATCAATTCTGCACCTATCAGAAGTGAATGCCATATATTCTACCCAGTAAGAGCGCAGAAGGTATGACACAAACGTTTGTGATTGGTGCCGAATTGACCGAATTCGTTAACATATTTTCTCATATTTTACGCCGGTTACCCCCAGGATGGCGGGAAGGAAGAGTAGGGGATGGTTTAGCCCCAAAAAGAGTGGCATGATTAGGATCCTTTCATACTTATACAAAAATTATGTTTCGTGTTGCAGGCAACTCAACACAACACCGGCACAATGGCGGACGATGAAGTAAGGTAAGAGGGGAGTCGATCTAATAAAAAATCATACGGAACATAATCTACAGACGGTCTGCAAAAGCGGAATCTTAAATTGTATGCTGCCCTCCTTATTCAAAAGTCGGTAACTAAATATTGGGCCCATATGTAGTTACCGCCTATTTAATAAGGAGGGCAGTATAATAAAATATTTAAAACGCTTGTTTTTATGTTTCATGCATTTTTCTCCACTGACGACATCGCTCCCTCTCCGACGACCTTCATTTCCGGTTGCACCCCGCGTGATGCTACTACTTCCGGCGATTTGCAGTATTAGCTCCTCGAGACCAAGGTATTTTGCTTTGTATGTTACTAACGAGAGCTCATGTTGATATAATTTATAAATTGATTCAATAGTGAGAATGCTATTCAAGACAGAGACTCTAGTTGCAGCTGTCACCTAAATTGGCGTTTACAGCAAACCGATCGACTGGCGTTTTCAAATGTATGGAGAAATTGAAGAGCGCGCGCAGTGGGCGTTAAGCGAACTAACATTTGCGAGTCCGAGTTTCATTTGCCGGTTACAACGACTCCATGTTTCATGCAAATCGGACTTCCGAGTTTGATTTTGGCAGCTTGAAGAAGTAAAACCACAGAATATCTTGTATGGAGTTTGACATTTCACGTAACCTCGAAGTTCCATAAACGCTAATTTAGGTGACAACTGGTACTAGGAGCTCTGCAAGGTGATACATTCTTAACTGTCTATGAACAGCATTTAAACTTTTGGATGTGTTTATAAGAGCAAGAATTCACAAAGCAATACACACGAAGGTATCTATACTGCATATCCTACATCATAGTAGTAATACATACATATACACATCTAGAACCTCTACAAGCATCAATAACGAATAAAAGATCATTCTAAATGTTTATGATCTAATATTTCACCTGCGTCGAGGGTGGAATATGTCAAGGATCCAAATTATATGCCCAAAATCGAGGTTAATAAAAAGCACACACATTGATTAAGTTTTGGGTAAAAAGTCTACAGTATAAACCAGAACATCTTGTTTTTTATACTTCAGTCGTTATGTCTCGAATAGAGAAACACAGATTACATACATTTCGAAGTTAATGCATATTTTTGTTACAGCACAGTTCCATACATAAGTATTTTTTTATTGTATATGTTAATTGTTCGGTACAAGAGTGAGTATTTAAATGTCAAGTGTAATCCTAACTCACTTCGTGTTCAACACACATGTTAATGCGATTCACACTGTAACTAACTGGAAGACACGCACGATTTCGTTATCACATTTTTCCACACGAAAAACGAGGAATGCACTGAGCCTTATTCGTGGCAAGTCTATTTTCACACCGAGCTCACGGATGAATTACTGACGTGAAACGGGCAGTGCAATCTTTCATACGAGTTTACCTAACACAACACCTTGCCATGGTACAACCTATTGTAATAACACTCACCTATTGCATAACGCATGACACACTTTTGCAAAATAAACCGTGTTTATAAACACGAAATCAGTTAATCAGAGTTTTTGAAGTTTTACAGCGACATATTTATTTGGCAATATTTAAAATATCAGATGAAAGTCATACCGAAAACAATCTGCAAACTTTTGAAACTATTATTTTCAATGTAGATGTCGCTGTTTAACCCAAACAATGGTAACACTGTTATGATATTGTCTCTATAACTAAACAAATACAAAATTAAAATCATTCGTTAAATTTGGAAAAAACGAAAATTATTCATCGTTAATTTTCAAAATCAGTTTTACCTTTATCTGTTACATTTACAATAATAGTATTTAATATTTAACTTCTTTACTTATTTAAGTCATTAATAAGAAGACCACTTTTATACATTGATTATCCAGAGTTTGTAATTAATATAAAATACTTAAATAAAACTTATTTGAAAATTTGTAGATAATTATTTTACTCATTGTCCCTTGATATGTCTTGACTTGTTTGTCGCACCCTGTACTATCCTGTATTCATATTATTTACTGTGCTTAACATTTGTATCCACCCGTATGTGTCTGTACACTTTCCTAATGGTTTTGTTATTTTCTTCTTTCAGAAAAAGCGTCTCGAGGAGGTAACGTAGCACACACACACACCCTCACACATACACACCCTCTCATACAAATATGATAATGATTGTAGAACATCTTGAAAACAAACCCTTTTCTCGGCTTAAGTAGGTGCCAACATGATAAACGGTTTGAACAGTATATTAAAAAATTTTTTTAAATAAACCATTCCACATCGAGCGGCTCGTAGCCTAGTGGCGCGGGGACTGGCCTAGCGTACCAGAGGCCTGGGTTCAATACCGACTTGCACCACTGTCTTTCTCTTTCCGAGTTCGATAAGTGCATATTCGTCACGAATGCGAGCTGCTCTATGGTTCGGAATCCATGTAAAACTGTAGGTCCCCTTCCCCTACTAGTCGGTAGGGTTGGTACCATCGCATTGGATGAAAAGATGGTCGAAGCGGCAATGAAAAATTGTCCGTGTTTTCCATCCAGTTCAATGTAGCCGTGCTCATAAAGGGAAGGTCCTAGCATGGCACCAAATTCCTTCGGAAATGTGGTGTATTGGGCTAATATCATAACGGTAGTTGTGTGGTATTAGCCATCCATGTCAGGTCGCATAAAAAAAAACAATTTGTTTCTAATCTGGAAATAATATATTGAAATAATATTTCCTACTTACTAGGGATGAGTCGAAGATCACACGAGAACACAAATGATGAATGTGAACACAGAGTATAATGTGAACTTAATTAACTAGGCGAAGAAGGCCAAGCAGGCCGAGATCGACCGCAAGCGTGCGGAGGTGCGCAAGCGCATGGAGGAAGCCTCCAAAGCCAAGAAGGCGAAGAAAGGTTTCATGACACCGGAGAGGAAGAAGAAACTCAGGGTAAGCATCAGTCAATATTTGATAATTTTCTTTTATTTATTGCTTGAAATACAACATTTTATGAGATTTCACGCTAACAATCAACTATTACTTGAGCCCTTGGCAAGATAATTGGCGAAGCCGTAAAGATATTTCGGTCAGTATTTAGAGCAACTTTAAATGAAATCGTATTACGGATTACGCTGACGAAGTCATTCGTCGTTCGTGGTTAGGATTCTACGTTAAACTGTACTTACTTCCCTTCCTTACTTATTAAGTAGGTGGTAGGGTTAATCTCGCCCAGGTTGGTATTGCCGCATTGAATGAACTATGGTAGAAGTGGCCATGAAAATTGCCCGTGTTTTCTTATTAGCCATCCGAGTCCCGTCATATAAAAAAACTGGCCAAGTGCGAGTCGGACTCGCACACGAAGGGTACCGTACCATCGCACAAGATTTAAAAAAACACGTTTTTTGTATGGGGCCCCCCCTTTAATTATTATTATTTTATAATGTTACCTATTTGTTGCTATAGCGGTAAAATAAATACAAAATCTGTGAAAATTTCAGCTTCCTATCTGTTACGGTTCATGAGATACAGCCCTGTGACAGACGGACGGACGGACGGACGGACGGACAGCGGAAGCTTAGTAATAGGGTTCCGTTTTTACCCTTTGGGTACGGAACCCTAAAAAAGATGGTTTGCTTATTTTCACAAGTGAGGTAGTATAGAAAACAATGTTTTCGGAGTTCTTCTCGACACACTTGACTCACTCATATTTGAAGGTCACGTGCTCATTGGTTATTGCTAAGTTTCGAATGTATGTCCGTGGTATAGTTGCTGCTGCGTAAGAAGGCTGCCGAGGAGTTGAAGAAGGAGCAGGAGCGCAAGGCGGCTGAGAGGAGGCGCATCATCGAGGAGCGCTGCGGCAAGCCCAAAAACATTGACGATGCCAACGAAGGTAAACCTCCTCCTGACACATCACTCGAACCTACCCACCCTCTCTGCTGCCCTCTGCCAAGAGCCCAATAGTCGAGAAACACATCTCATTACAATCACAACACAGAATGTAATCGTCTCGATCTGACCAGCCCAATGTTAAAACTCACCTGATGCCGATTTTGCTTTATGTCGCGTTGTAGACACCACCAAGAGGGTGCTCAGAGAGTACTACGAGCGCATCAACGAGCTCGAAGACGTCAAATTCGATCTGGAACAAATCGTTAAGAGGAAAGACTTCGAGGTAGATTACCGTCGCGGACCCTTCCGCCTCTCGATCGACTCACACCCTCACCTCGACATCTTCTTTGTGGACTTCAGCTGTGTCGTGTTGTCGTTTCGACTTAACAATATTAAACCCGTGTGTGGCGCCGTACGCGCCTATCGACTCTCACCGCAGCTCAGTGTGGGCTGTCCTCAGTCTCTTGCGACACTTCGCCTTCTTCTGCCTTTTTAAATTTTCTAGTTTCGGGTTGAACTAAACTGACAAATAACCCATTCTGTCTCTGATTACCTCAACTAATTGTAACAATAATAGTACCGCAAGCGCCCAACGGACGACGGCGCTGCGAAGCACCGACCTGACTGAACGTAGTAGGTGAATAACGATGAGATTGCTTGGTTCGTAGCCGCTCTGACGAGCATCATTACGGGTTACTACCAACGCATCAACCGCCTCGAGGAAGAGAAGTACGACCGCGAGCAGGAAGTGGCGAGGAAAGAGCTCGAGGTCTGCTTTGAGCCGAAACTGCTTCGAAATTTAGCCGATGCTATTAGATACATTACATATATTGTAGAATTCATAAAATTATTCGAGTGTTTGCAGCTAAGTCTGAAAGCTAAACTTCCCTAACGGCAGTGTGATTAATGACGCGAGTTAGTGGACTTAGATGTTGCTTAACAAAACCTGAAAAATTACATAATTTGTTAGTTTTCATGTATTTTAGTTCATTGTAGATAAGTTTAAAGTTAATAATTCCAGTCAATAACCCTTAAAGACGTGTTCAAGTTACTTGTGGTCCTCTGTTATTAGCTTTGCTTTCGCTTGGAACTACACTCAAATATCGACATGTGGCAAAACAGACGAATCACCAGAGAGGTATCCAATCCATCATGCATGTAGGTACTACTTCATAGGCACACCATTGTGCACTAGACATAGAACAAGTACATATGTAAATACAAAGACGATAGACCGAGTTCTCTCCGATAATACAATGTCTCTGTGTTTCTCTCTAGCGGAACTCCAGACGATATGTGCAATGTACTGGCACAGAATGTACAACCTAGAAGGTGATAAATATGATCTAGAACGCGCGATTGCAATTAGGAAAATGGAGGTAAACGTGACCGAATTGCGATTGGGAATGCATCTGAGTTTATGATTATTTCTAGTTGTTTTCAACGTACACTTACGGTTCATGACACACATGCACACGAATTCAATCCCCGTGTCGCCCTGGCACTGCGCGGTTTGTCGGCGCGATATCGCGAGTCGGATGCCAGTTGTCTCACCGATTACGGCTTAAAAGACACCCTACACCTCACCCGCGTACCTCACATAGGTGCCTATTGTGACAATATTGTGTCAGAAACTTTCCAGATTATCAGTTTATTAACTATGTATTTTCTTTATTCTGTAGCGATGCTCAAGAGAATAGTGACGGAGTATTATGACCGCATGTATGTGTGTGAGGGCCAGAAGTGGGATTTGGAACATGAAGTCAGGAAAAGAGATTGGGAGGTATTGCATTGATACAATTAATTTGTAACCATTGTGAATATCAAAGTCATGAACATGTAAAATACGATCCACGGCGTGTGAAGATTCGTGTTACCATTCATAACGCTTGAAAGTGTTGGGGTTTGTTTGTTTGGAGTTGTAAATAACGGAACTCGGTCGGGCGGTTCCGAGGTTCCGAACGGACCTCCCGGAGCTGCTGCCGTGGCGTGCGTAGTCTAGATAGCACTAGTGGAGCTGTTGTACATATCAGTGGCAGGAGAGGATCGCCGCATCGAGCGGTATGCTGTGGTGCAAAATCGATTCGAGCGCGCGTCCGTGAGCACAAAGGGCACGCGGTGCTCGCGCCGCGCCGGGCGACGCCATCCGTCATGGAGCTTAGTGCTAACCGACGCTAACGGACAACTCTAACCGCCACACGACACTGACCTCATCACCCCTAACTCTTCATCGCATGCATAGTTACTCCACCTGCGCTCTCGTTCAGTTCTAGCACGCAGCTGTCTGATCATTTCACTACACCTGCACACCGCTATCTGTGTTCAACGATGCACGTCCTGCCAATATATATCCTCAATGAGTATTGAAATGTTTCTGCGTAGGATATATTTCTCTGTTATTAAATAAACAGATGTAAATTGTACATTCTCAGCAGCAGGTAAGGTAGAAATGACCTTAGTTCTTTTAACGTGCACATTAATGCAGCGCAATAAGCGTGAGATAAAGCATTAAGAGTTCAATCACTGAGGCTCTATCTGCATGATAGGAATAAAAGCATGGATCAAAAACTGAACACTGAAAGTAATATTTCAATAGTCCTTGTTATTCAACCTGACCCCGAAAATAATACGATTCCGAATTGAACAGTATGGCACTTTCTAATAATTCTTTAACTTCATTTATATAACATAATCGTGTGGTATGATCTATTTACATATTACAGAAGTACATTATGTTGTGTAGGCACCCCCGCTTCCCACGCGCACTGACGCTTCTTGTGTTATGGCAAGCTTATAGTAACAGTTGTGCTTTGTTGTAACTCTTCAGCTTAACACGCAGCTGCACCGTAACCGAGTTGTTGTTTCCCGTGTATTGGCACACGCAAGTGCATCGTGTAAGTGATACTTCTTGTTCCAAATCTCCGACTTTCTCCACGCATACCGTCATAATACGTGAGGGTTGGTCGGAGTGGCGCGGCGTGAGGTAGAGCCCCCGGGTCGACTTCTCTCCGCGGCGCCTCAGCCGACGCGATCCGGCCTAGTTTTAGCAATCGAAGTGCCATGCTCCGGACGCAGCCCATCCTCAACCTCCCCAGTAGATCTTTTCCGTGTATTTACTTCGTGTCTACCATCCGAACCCACGCATACTATTTGTGTAACTCAGAACATACTTATCCTACACATCGAAGACTTCCTCGAGCGAATCGATTTTGCACCAACACACGCACACATACCCGCCAAAGGTGTACATGTACATTGGATGTTAGTGTGTTTGTGCATTAAGCATCTTGTACCCGGAGTAAAGGAAACCGATGGCATCATTTTGTCCTTCCAATTAAGTACCTTGTTTTCGTAGTGAAAAAAAATTCAGCGCTCAATATTATCAGCGTACATACTCAAAGAGCGCAGACTCAAAGACAGTATATTGTGAACGCTGGAGGTGATATGATTGACCATTAAACATTTGGTCTAGTTTGAATATTGCAAAGGGAGGTAATTTGCGCGCTGGATATCGTAACAATCTCACCCTGTACTATTTTAATATGTATCTTGTATGTAAAGGGTTTTAGGTGCTGCAAAAACCAGCTACCGAAATGTAGCATCGTCTGAATTAGTCAGTCATGGCACCCCTATCTTCATTTGCACCGATTTATATATTACGCACTGGAACTGTAAACTTTAAATTAGCGAAGCGCACCAAATTATATAGATATTTAGAAATAATCACAGTGTTTACTTTGATGGAGAGTAGGAGCCAGCACATGACAAAATACGCAGTGGACTGAGCGATCACTTTGAATTGCAGCCTCAAACGTAGAATACTTACAGACATTGAATTCAACAGCTTGCAGAATAACTTGCCTAATGTACCGCACAATCTCTTTCCTATTTATGCTGTGTCTATATTTTGTTCAAAATTTACTGACCGCTGCTGTCTAATTGGCTTGATAACTTTATGATACATATCTATCTCACTCTCCGCGTCGCCTACACGTCTTGCCGTGTCGTGCCGTGTCGTGCCGTGTCTGCCGTCTGCTACGCGCTGCGTGTGCTTGCTGCTAAATTCTGGTGCCCGATGTTTTGTGTGCGTTGCATGCTTTGAGAACTGTTTTCTATGTTTAAGAGACTTTCCAATTTCTTTGTTCTACTGAATGCAAAGTTGCTCAAATATGGTTCAGATACAGTATAATGTAGTAATTATCTAAGACAGAGATAATTTAACGGCATTAAAAGTAGAGTAAAATAGGTAAGTGATTCTAAATAATATTGGCTGTCATGCAGATTATTTTATTATGATAAACCCATTGTTTAATTTGAATTTTGAGCTGAATTCCAAATATGTTAACATATTACATGTTTTTGCCATAATATTGAATGATATGTTATTGCTTTAATAATAGAATTTACAATGTAACGGAAGAGACACAAAAAAAAATGTTTATCATAACAATAAAAATTGTTTGATTGCTATTTAGCCATTACCATTAAATTAGAATAAAATGGGCCATAACAACTGAATAAATTTGCGTTCGATGGAAACAATATTAATTTTATATGATTACTATACTTCAAACTTCTAAAATAACATTTATGACCCGCAGACTAGGCTGTTATTGCTAGTAATAACATGTGTTTATTCCACTGATATAGTCCGTGCTAGATTTATTTAATAAAGTATGTAAAATTTTCCCCATCAAAATATTTGAATTCGTTGACCCGATATAATTTCCCTTGGACGTTCCTGAATGTAACAACAGTATCTATAGATAAAATATTTTGCATGAATTATAGTTCGTTCACCAAGTCTGTAATTGTAATTATTAACCGTATTTTACAGATCTCGGACCTCAACTCACAAGTCAACGACCTCCGAGGCAAATTGTAAGTATGAAGTTGAGTTAGTTAATATGAAATGATGCTAAGTACGGCGAGTTTAGTAGAAGGATACGTAGGATTTCATATACAACGGATCCCAAAGATATCATTGAAAAAGTTTAGTAGGTTCTATTATATTGCATTTTCTTCAAATGCAACCTGTATTAAAAAAAAACATAATTTTAATATAACATAGTATTATCCTGATATATTCTTTAAATAACAGAATAGTTCTGGAAGTAAAGTATTAGGAAACCTAGTAACATGAGACGTATTGATTAGGCATTCCTTATTAAAGGGCTCTTTCTTTAATCAATGTGTCCCCACTTCACAGTCGAAAACTACATACTTACTTAGTGCGAAAAAGTTTATTTAAACGTTTCATTAATTCAAATGTTTAAAATATATTACATTACCTATATTTGGTAAATTAAAAAAACCTTCATATTAAGTGCTGTGACACCTTTTTAATGAAAAGATAGAATAAGAAACCTAAAAGATTTTCCCATGCGCAGCGTGAAGCCCACACTGAAAAAGGTGTCCAAATATGAGAACAAATTCGCCAAGCTCCAGAAGAAGGCGGCCGAGTTCAACTTCCGTAACCAGCTCAAGGTGGTCAAGAAGAAAGAATTCACCCTCGAGGAGGAAGACAAGGAGGTGAGTGAACTGTACCATGATCTCTTCTATTCACCAGCAAAAACCATACACGATTAGGGATTTTGTTGCCAAGAAAGATGTTACTAGAACAACCGACTCTTTTATGGTCTTCACTTTACTATATTTCGCTATCCATAGATACTTATTATTCTTGCATTGTTTATCAGCATACATATCCATTTTGGATTCGCTCCATTTTGAAAAAGGGCTAAATCTAATGGAAATCGTCCGGTTGAGTTAAAAAATAATGCGATTTGGCCTGAACTGGAAACATCAGGGTTTCGGATAGGCTATAATAGTGTCTATTGCCTAGTGACTCTACAATGTTGGAACATGAGATACATTTTTTTTAAATATTTATTACGTTGATTTTACAAACGAATTTACGCTATCAACGCAAAGGTACGATGTCGCAAATCTCGTATTCTATCATCTTAGATGCATCTAGGTTAAATAAGTTAACAATATCATCACCCGGTGTACTATCATTTCATATTAATAGTACTATTTCCTATGAAGCATCTTTATTATTTTCTAAAATTAACAAAACATATTCAATAAATAAGTTACGCAATATAAGGAATGCGAAATGATTGTACACGAGGTAATTCGTAAAACTTTGTTCATACAATTACATCACACGTCAATATATTGGTATCGTTCCAGCAGGCTAAGAAGGCAGAGAAAGCTGAATGGGCGAAGAAGTAGATTAAAGCAACATACATTCACATAATAAAATTAATTTTAAGTCAGTCGCATGTGACGTCACAGAACAAATTAACTAAGTTCATCCAAATAAAATAAAACTTTCTTATTTCTTCCTCTCGAACTCTTTCTGCTTTTCATAAACTCCGCTGATAATGGAAGTGTAACAACCGCGCGGGGTCTCTTCGAGGTGAGAATGTAATGTTTCGCCTGGAGTCAGTGTACTAAGGGCCAGTTTACACGGGGACATACACTTTTAGAGTGAGCAATAGTATTTAGATCTTATTTACTAGAGTCCGTGCGAAAAGAGAACCGGCGTGGCGTAAAATGGAACTAACATTAATATTTTTACATGGCAACCCTACCCAGCCATTATTAAGACCTGAGAATCTGAAAATATTGTGTTCTAACACAGCGTCAAAATATCAAGTTGTTGCAGTTATACTATAATGACGTACCAGTGTTGTCAACAGGACAAATACGGTAAATGCGCACATGTGCGCCCTCAAATATAACGACGGTTCTCTTTCCGCACGGACTCTATGCCCGGCTCTTCGCGTCTCGGTGTGAACTGACCCTTACATACGTGCGAGTCAACAAAATGTATTTGCGGATGCCAAATGCATTAGTTGTTCCTGCGTCCTGCTCAGACTCGTTGAGCTCGACTATAGTAAGAGCAGGACGGAGTAGCGACAAACGAAATTTGGTCCTGCACTTATAATTTGAGTGAACTGCACTGCTTGTAGCTTCTGCGCCAATGTTCAGGGATCATATACCTCTGAATATTTATGTTATTTATGGTGAGTGGTTAACAAACGATTTGTAAGTGCCGGCGCCGCTTCACTCACGAAAACTTATTGTTATATTATTATTGATAACCTGCTCAAAATAGGCGCTAACATTATATGCCCATATTAATGCTTTATATGAAACTAATTTTATTTTATTACTTGGCGTTAAACAGAAACACATTTTGCTGTGTAGTATTTATTATCCATTCATTCTGAACCTATAGAATTTGTTCTGAAGCTGTTTCTGCATAACATTAAGAGCCTAGCTAACTTTCAGTGGGTTAAAAATGCGTGTTGTAGCCTACACAACACGCATTTTTAACTCACTGAAATCTCTGCGAAGCAAATGGTATTTGGTGCTCTTATAAATATAATATGACTAATTAAGTAATTGATTATGCAACTCCACAGGGTGGTGCAGGTGGAAAGGTGAAAATATTTTCTCAATATGAATGTTTTATAGAAAAGTAGCAAGATCACATAAATAGAGTTTTTGCTCTTGCAGTAAAGTGTTATATCTAATTCAGCGGCATAATATTCGATCGATTTTTTTTTAATCTTTTTTTTTAAACGTCAAAATTCCTCGCTCAACTCCAGTGCTCATAGAGTGGCGTACTGATTGGATTGTCCGGAGTAATTTGAAGCAGTTTTTTTTATTACACTCTAAAGTACACTATGTCAAAGAATGTGAATGAAATATACTGTCGCCGAAATAGATTTAACCGTTGTACAAAGTTGCCTTTAGTTTTTGTTACCAGTTTTCAAAATGTTTATGATGACTCAATTCTGGTGATCATCCAGCGATCTGTCACTCCACTGTGTTGACATCTGTGTGCCTTTGTAAAATACACCGATATAGAATTTGGAAAATGTTTAGTTAAAAAATAACAGTATTTTTTCAATTGAGCTCAATACGAATCTACCTAATATGAACTGTTTTTATTTGAATAACATTCCTCACTATTAAAAATAAGTGAATATATTTAAGCTCATGGCAATATTGCTGTTATTTTTTTGTTCATTAATTTATTTTAAAACAGGTTAAAGTCACAAAGTTTGAACAATCCTATGGAAGTACGAAATTTGTGTTAAAATATAACCACACCTGCACCTATCATTTTTCAACAGAATTCGTATGATTGAATAAATATAGCAACTAAATTGCAGATACAAATATCGCACCAATTAATAAATAACACAAATATTATTATTTTAATTTATTGTTGACTAAAAATCAAATCATATTTTATTATTTATTTGAATTTTCTATGTATTTATATTTAATTTTTTTCAGCATAATCATAAAACACTACATTATCCTACATGAATTAGGCGCGAATTCAAGCTTACATTTTGTTTTAATTTTAAAAAACACCTGCAGAATATTTGGCTTCATATGTGTGCGGTGTAACAGAAAATCCCCAACGAATTATAGTATACAGGGTGGAATCATTTGCCTGGGAATCATGCCTGATTTATATGTAAAAATATTGACAATCTATGGACCTTGGGTCTGCCAATAAACAATATTATTATTATTATTATTATTATAAACAGGTTTGATACATTATATTATTTGATAAATATGTCACTTCCAAAATCAGATTTGAGTTACACGATATATCCCGTCAATTTTGGCTGAGTTTCGGATGTATGGTCACCCTAAATATGCGAACGCCATATGTATATCCACATGTATATACCTCTTCATTGTTTTTTAACTTATAACATGTTTCAGTGGTATATCGAATACTGTGTCACACTTAAGCACCCCCAGGCGAACGTTTACAACCTGTAAAAAGTATTTAGTAGTAAGAGTATATAACTAGGTATACTAATACACATTGCATTAGTATACAATAAATATATGAAATGCTTGAAGTAAATATCATGGTTTTCCATAATACCAAAAATATGTACACTTATGCTTAGCTTAATCCGGTAACAAAAGTTAACAAACTTAACCTATCTTTCTTTTTAGATCTAGTCCTCATATTATAATCTAAAATTATTCATTTCATAACTTTAGTTACCTAAAACATTTTAAAGAATGTTGATCTTTCAACATTTTCACTTTAGATATAAGATCACATTTAAAAATTCAGAATACTAATAGTCGACATAGAGCGATACTTGAGAATGCGTTACACCTCACGAAACATTTTACATATAGTTGTATTTTATTCACAAAATGACTACAGTAGAAGACAGTCAAAAGTATACACTTCGGTTTACAGTTACTCATCAGTAAAAATCGTTGCATGAATGGTTCGATTCGATTTTGATATTACTCAAAACATCTATCTATTACTAAACTACAAAAAACCGTCTTTACCAAATATTATGTGACGGTTAGGTTGTACTTTTAGACAGAAGTGTATACTTGGGATGATCTCCAACTGTAACGACCAATGTGTTACTGTGTTTAGAATAGAAATACACGTGTCGCTTGGAAGCAAGGATTTTGAGTAGCCGTGTCATAGCTGTACATAGACTGGCAGCAGTGTGTGTGTGTGTTTGTATGTATGTAGTGTTGGTATCTGTCCGTGTAAGTAGCTGCTGCGAACAGAGCCACGAGAATCGTTGGACGCAGTTTTCACACAAAACTATTTTGTAAATACATTTTGACATTTTGACCAGAAGCCTGCGACGCTAATAAATAACTCCACTTTGGAGCGTTAGCGTTATGAGATAACACAATATTTGGTACAACTTTGTATAATTTTCATAATGCTAACGCTTGAAAGAGGAGTTATCTATTACCGGACTCAGGCTTCTGATTGAAAAGTTCGTTAAATATCTACACGAGTATTCCGCTCGTGATAAAGTAAATGTAAACTACTATTTTGCGACTCAGCTAACATAGTAATTGTCTTTGACCACGAATCCTCGATATCGATACCACCAAAAATACCTTGCATAAAAAATATATTTCCACAAATGTATTAACAAATACTTTG
Organism: Incurvaria masculella; assembly: GCA_946894095.1. NCBI lineage: Eukaryota > Metazoa > Arthropoda > Insecta > Lepidoptera > Incurvariidae > Incurvaria > Incurvaria masculella. The sequence continues at coordinate 530,589 of OX335650.1, read as the reverse complement.
CAAATGTCGACATTTGCAAAATAAGCGAATGGTTGAAGACACGTTCTTTAAAAGCATATATATTTGTTTTGTTCTGGTAAGGTGGTTCCTTAACAGTTTTTAATTATCAAGGGATCGAACCTATGATTATTAAATTGTCAGCGAATGAACGCGTAAATGAACGTTACATTGGCTTCTCTGAAAACGTTACGATAAAATCCGAACCAATGTGCCAGAAAAACAAAGACTACATTGTATTAAACTTAATTGTATCGCTGTTAAATTTTATCGAATCGAAACACGAACTGATCGCTGATTTATTTTACAGAAAAAACCAGACTGGTCCAAGGGCAAGCCGGGAGACCAAAAGGTAAAAGAGGAAGAGGTCGAGGCATGAAGTGTTTAACATTACCAAACGTATACCCGCGAGCCCTCCCGTCTCCCCGCCACCACGCCACCACGCAACCACGCCACCACGCCAACACGCCACCACACCGACACGCCACCGGGCCGCAGCGCCGCGCCGCCGTCACGCCGCGTGTCGCCTATTCCATTCGCACACACACACACATCCAGCCGACGGCGGCGGCTCCGGCGACGTGGGGGGTTGCCGTTCACAAAAACAGAAACATCATCATCTTTTGTTTAAAGTAATTTTGTATAAGATAAATATATTATTTATGTATTATTAATGAAACGTGTCTCCTCAATCACCGGCTCCGCAATTTTGTCACTGCAAACACACGTTTGTGTCATTAATTTGATGTGTTGCAATGGCGAAATGAGTGATCGGTGTATGAATACCTACAACGCATGATTTTTCCATTTCCTGTGTTCCCTTGGTCCCCTGATCAGCAATGTTTAAGCCGAAAGCGTTGAGCCCCTTCCAATTTTAGTATAATTTACTGTATCGTTTGATTTTTGAGGTGAAGTTTGTTGTTTCATGGTCCTTTCTGGTTGTACCCACCTACACACCTTTTGGTAACACAACCTTTTAGTTTTATTGTTAAACCATTGTTTTAAGAGGATTCAATTTAGCGTGCTTGTCCCAATAACAATTTATCGAACACTCAACTACGAGAAGTTCCTACGAATTGAATGAAAAATGAAATCTTAGTAAAGTTCAGATATGTCCTTTAAAAAACTATAGATGAGTTTAAAATTATCTTAACGTTACGAATATGTTGTATTCGTTGAACCACCGAATTAGGTGCTTGTTTGTTTAGCAAAAGTAATTTTCAGCATTGAATCTTTGCATACGATGCCCATACGATTACATGCGTTCAAACAAACAGTGTCAGAATAAAGCATTGATTACCGGCGGAAGGACTGACGGTAAAATCCTTTAGGAATGTAGTCTCGCATGTACTTACAAATTAGTGATTTTAAAGCTTGTTGTCAGAATTAATATATTATTTTTGGTCAAGCTAGGTTAGTTCATTCGTGGGGGTGTAAACCAACACTTCTTCTATTTGATTATGTATGGTTAAGGCAATGTAACATTATATAGGTATCTGGGTTTGGAATATATGTACTTTGTTGTTAAGTGTGGCATTGTACGCCAAACTCTCAACTAAGACGTGCCTGATAACACCCATATGGGCCTTCGAACTTTTCCGAAGGCTACGGGAACCATGTCGGCCGGCCAGTTGCATCTTCACATTTTATTTAAAGGGCCCTTTTATTTACTTTGGGGCAAAAACTTTGACAGGGAGTAAGTTCTACAGTTTATCGACCTCTATGGATAAAGGGTTAAACTTAAAGGGTAAAACTTATCGGTTGGTTTTATAGTAGGAATGTAGACAGTATATGGGTGCATTACTTACCTGTTGCGCATTAAGCGATGTTAAAATTGGAATGACGAACATATAGATACTCCATTAGGATGATTTGATTCAGAATGCATTAAAAGTTAACAATCATGGAAGACGGTATCTTGCTCCTTTCCTGACTTATTACACCAAAGAGAATAAAATGGAGAGCAAAAAAAACCATAGGACTTGTGATCGATACCTTTGTAGTTATCGGTGTAATGAGTATACAGATACAAATAATATTTTATTTACATAGGAGATTAGTAAAACTGTAAACTGTGGGTGGATGGTGGATAGATGCAGTCCAGGACGGTAAGTACACACACAAAGTTGTAACATTTCGCCGCCTTGTAGCTTTTTATTTATCATTTCATTCATAACAAGAGATGCAATAAATAAACCAAAAGATACATTTAATTCAAAATCATAATGGCCAAAAAGTAGAATGAGCGAAAATGTGTAGAAATATATAAAAATACCAAGAGCAGTCACGAAAGAAACATCGCATATTGATGGGTATTTTGATGGTATTCACATGTTAATAGTGGGTGCTGGGTTACATACATATATACCACAAGAGAGATTGGTGAATTCGAATTCTTTACAAATTTATTTTAAAGTTTAGTCGTTACAATGTCTCTGAAAAGACAATTTAATATTATTTCAATATTTGTTGTTATAGCCGCAATAGAAATACACACTCTGTGAAATTGTGAACTGTGTCTACCTATTACGTTTCATGAGATAACAGCTCTTTGATGGACGGGCGGACGGACAGCAGAGGCTTAGTAACAGGGTTTCGTTGGCACCCTTTGGGTACTCAACTCTACATGAAAACTTTAACTTCCGATAGCAGGCCCATATAATTTCATTATTAGGCTAAGCGACCCTTTCAGACGCCTGAAAAAACCCATAGAGTCATTATGTAGGGACAAAAACTAGCAATAGTTAGGGCAATGGGAGTAAGAGCTTAGCGGCGTGCTTGCTCTGAGTGGTTACTAAATAGCGGCGTTAAACAAATTGGCCAATATCTCACATCGAATGTATGTACACCTCCGCCAACGATTGTTTAGTAATGAAGACCATTCATATTAGACGTGTTTCCTTTGTGGCCGCTTTTGCTACTTTTTAGGGTTCCGTACCCAAAGGGTGCCAACGGAACCCTAATACTAAGCTCTGCTGTCCGTCCGTCAGTCTGCCGTCCGTCCATCCGTCTGTCACAGGGCTGTATCTCATGAACCGTCATAGGTAGGCAGAGAGTGTGTATTTATTTTACCGCTATAACAACAAATAGTAGTAGGTAAACTTTAAAAAATAATAAATATGAAAGAGACACCCCATACACAAACCTTTTTTTTTTGTTAAATCTTGTACGATGGTACGGAACCCTTCGTGTGCGAATCCGACTCGCGCACTTGGACGTTTTTTTTACCCCATAATTTAAAAAAACAATAAAAACACTTCATAACAAATACTCTCGGATGCTTTCTTATTTTAAAGATAATATTCTAGAATAAATACATCAACATTAATACAGAGCTCCGTTTAAGTCTAAGTGTAGTCGGCTATGTAAATAGATAGTCACATCCTATAAAAGCTTCTCATCCGCTACGGTGGAATTAAAGCTTCATAGCAGCGTTTATGTTACAAAATTATAGAAGGGTTGATTTGCATAAAGTAATAGTCTCACATCCGACCGAAACATGGAGGCTAATGTAATGTTCCAAATACTTTGGCAATGAAGGTGTTGTTACATTTTGAGATTGAACTCAACCAAAAAATTAACTTTGAAGTCACGCAAGCAGACAATCTGAAATAGAATGCACGCAAGACTACGCCATTATAAGAAAAAAGTACAATTGACTTATTATTTCTTAAAGGTCTTGTTAGTTAGATTCCATAAAAATATTAAATTAATAACACGTTGTTCTATTTAAAAAAATAACTACCTTAAATTGTTCTCATTCCATATCTGAAGCGAAGTGCGTGGGTATTACGACACATAACTTATTTAAAAAATAAACTACCTTAGATTGTTCTCATCCCATATCTGAAGTGAAGTGCGTTGGTATTGTGATACAAACCTTATTTAAATAAAAACACGTTCAAGATACCACATCGATGCGAGCTGCTCCATGGTTCGGAATCCATGTAAAACTGTAGGTCCTCTTCCCCTACTAGCTGGTAGGGTTTAAGCCCGCCCGGGTTGGTACCATCGCATTGGATGAAAAGATGGTCGAAGCGGCAATGAAAAATTGTCCGTGTTTTCCATCCAGTTCAATGTAGCCGTGCTCATAAAGGGAAGGTCCTGGCATGGCACCTAATTCCTTCGGGAATGTGGTGTATTGGGCTAATATCATAACGGTAGTTGTGTGGTATTAGCCATCCATGTCAGGTCGCATAAAAAAAAAAAAAAACCACAAGGTTATAGTCCTATAGTGCTTGTATAGTGTAAGTGTTTTAATGCTTTTAATCTCACGCGTGTGCATTATCTCCGGGATTGTGCCGTAAAGCGATTCAGAAAGGCGTTGGAAGACCGTATTAACATTTTATTACTCGGAATAAACATACTCCGGAAGCTTTCATTACAACCCCGGCTTTACCCAGTGAAGGATATAGGGCGAGCTATTCAAATGAAACGATTAATTTTAAATATTTTATGAAACATCAAAGCATTTTATTCAGAAATGTTAATGGCCAATGAAAATAAACGTGGTATGGACACATTTAAAGTAAGTGATGAGTTTGTTGACTGTACTATACTTACTATCACAAAATAATCTTATTGCTAGTCCAGATTAGCAGGCCTATTCCTGGAATTCCTTAATCAGCAATCAAGGATCCTGAGTCTCGAAAACAGCTTTTATAAAAGTTTACAAGCGATTTTATTGACCAAAAGATTCCGAAGCATAGTTTTTTGAATAAATCAAGGCTTACCGTTAAAAACGCTTTGAAAACCACTATAAAAGCTGTTTACGAGACTCAGGATTCCTGATTGCTGATTACGGAATCCTAGGAATAGGTCTGCTGTCCAAAAAAATATAATAGTAATTTCTCAGGACCAAAACCTCGATCAATAGTATTAATCGGTAAATATAACATTTTTAACAACGAAATATCATGCTTCATTGAATTGGCTTTCAAAGAGTCGTTTAACAGCAAATAAAATTCTACTATAAGCATCCATGATTCACCTGCTTGGAATCACATTAGCTGTTTCACTCGCAGCCTTCACCGTAACAGAGCTTTGCTTATTGCGTCGCAGTAACCTCTGAATACAATAACCTTCGGGGAATTTCCATCTCGGGAGAGCTCGGAGTTTACTCTCAACTTTTCCTAACTTTATTTAAGCTGGAGAACATCAGCGAACATGGAAATTCATAATAGGAGGAATGCTCGAAGCAACTTCTACTTCGATTTCTACTTTATAATGGCTGGTAGTTTCTCACGGTTACGTTGTTACAATGGTAATCAAGAAAAAGATTAGGCGGGATAATCTAAATGTTCAGGTAAAAGTCCGATGTTGGTTCGAGTCGAAATAATGTAAATAAGTGTTTACAATTATACCAATATCGCTTTCACTAATTTCGACAAAAACAGTATTTGTTCATTGAAACGACTATTTTAAGAGTTTCTCTTACATTTGTTTATCTAGCACCATAATGTATATCCAATAAGTTGTAACAATGAACCAATATAATTTTGAGTTTAACCAAAATCGGGCTTTAGTCTTGACCTAGTCGTTATTACATTATTTGAGGTTTATCGCTGGAATATGCAATGTGTTCCATCAATGAGAACAATTATTGAAATCACATAAATGCGATAGTACGTTCCGAGCCCTCGACGAGACTCAAAGCTCCCCGAAGCACGCTGGTAGCTCGCTCCATAATGTTGCGTCGACGCAGGACGGAGAGGCCGCGCCGGCAGATGGCGCCCCGCCCGCTGAGGGCGCCCCACCGGCGGAGGGCGCCCCACCGGCGGAGGGCGCCCCACCGGCGGAGGGCGCCCCACCGGCGGAGGGCGCCCCACCGGCGGAGGGCGCCCCACCCGCGGAGGGCGCTCCACCAGCCGAGGGCGCCCCCGCCGCGCCCGCGCCGGCGGCACCGGCGGAAGGTAAATACGTACTTCCGTGCTTTTTCCGTTACATTCCATGCTCGTAACGGATCTGACTACATACATACATGAATTAGAATTAATTAATGTGTTTATAGAATAAAGAAAGGGCACAGTCCGCGTTTATTATGCCTGTTTCTAGCCTGCATTTTCTTGTAAAGTCGTCCTTGCCTCTTTTTTTATTTTAAAATTTTGACAGGACTTTAGCCGCATTCTAGTTGTGCTAGTCCCACAGTAACTATTAAAAAATATTTTTGTCTCTCCAACCTCTTAAAACTAAAAAGATCTTCAAAAATTGTAGCAATGGTTTACAATTTTGATATAGTGGTTGGGATAATGAATAATGAATTATGATAAAATAATTGTATCTATCTAACTTCAATTTGTCCTAATTTTCGCCTCAGTTTATCGTTCTGCACACCCTCCATGAAAATTTGCAACTGATATTTTATATTTTTACATTTTATATTACAATTAGGTGAATGCACTTTTCGCATCGGATATGCACTTTTATTAAGTGGGGTGTTATCGGAGACTCAGAGCAATCAAATTGTCAGTGCAAAAGGGACCGCTATAAAAGTGGTTTTATAGACGCAGTATTCCCGATTTCTGATTACGGAATTCCAGGAATGGGCCTGCTGAGCTTTCGAAGGATTCTTCATAGCGGCTCATCTTGGTAGCCTTGTATGGCCTTGCATGGCCTTCTCTACCGATCTTTCTATTCTTTCTATACAGAATTCCTTAGCATCTGTCAAAATATTGCTGATAAAAGACTTACGTATCCTTGTCTCATGTTCACTTGATTAGTAAAAAAAATATGACACTAATTAACATAACCTAATTAATCTCTAACTATCTATATAACTTAATATCCATGCCACGATAACTGCCATGCCACAAGAACTGATAATGTTTGCCGGATTTTTTCCGATTTTAACATTAATATTTTTATTTCTGGGTCAACAAATAAAGGTTTTCTGATCCTTCAGATAAATCTGTTCGGGGTGTGCATTTAAATCTTTACTGGGTCTTTACACAAAAGTCAAGTGGTCAACTGGGTTCGGAATTTTGTATATAAAAAATATAATTGTTTTCTTCGTCTTCAGTTTGTCAACGGCTGAAAATAATCTAAAACAAAAACAAATCTAAAATATTCATTGCACAAGAATAAACGAGTTCGACACGCGACACCTTTTTAAAACGAACCTTCAGACAATATTTCATCAGCATGTCACGTTAGTTCGTGTGAAGTGATGTCATGTGGTCTGCGTGTACAGGAGCGCCGCCGGCAGAGGGCGCGACCCCCTCCGCCGCAGACCCCGCCGCCACCCCCGCAGCGCCGCCCGCAGAAGGTCAGCTCATGGAACATATTCTGATACTCGATATTCTGTAGTGAGCAAAACTAATTTTGATATAATTCACACTTCAGGGATATGTTAAATCGGTCACATTAGGGTACTTGATGAAATAAGTTGTTGACTATTCCGGTTTCTGCTGACTAAGCCAGTTTTTGTACATGATTTAGGAGACTTGCTTAGATCACAAAAGCTTTTTTCATTAGCTTACCTAATCAACTTTTTCTGTGCCTTAACATCTTAATACCAGCTGTCAGTCGGTCAAACATATTCTATGTTTTATTAGCATATTTCTTGATCCTTTTTTACATATTGAAGTTAAAAGTATGCGAAGAATGAAAGTGTCGCCGACTACTAAAAGCCAAATGTTTTATTTTACTTGTTACCAACATTTGATCCAAAATAATCTGAGCTTAACCCATCCCTATATTTTGTTGATCCATTTTTGCCGTTGCAGGTGCTACCCCCGCGCCCGCCCCCACGCCCGCCGCCGCCCCCGCGGAAGGTGAACACTATGCTCTGACATATTTATCTGACATACTTTTCAAAATGACGAATACACGTCAGCTTTTCATGTTACGTCTTGAAATGCAACTTCAAGTAAAATGAAAAAAGTTTTGAAACTCGGTATCTCCGTTTCACTATCCAATGAAGATGATGAAAATATTATTTTCGAACGTTCCAGGCCAGGACTATACAGAAGCCTGAGTCCGCTAAACGATAATTACCCCGGAATCACACACATTTTTACCAAATGTTGTGTACTCTCATAACGCTAACACTCGAAAGTGGAGTTATCTATTAGCGGACTCAGGCTTCTGATCTTGCTTAACATTGTGGGCCTTTTTTCAAGTCAGTAAATAAAGTATATCTAATCTTCAGTAAGAGTATTACAGTAGTGCCTAGATAAGCGTAACGTGGACAAGCCCCATCGATCATATGATTAACAAGATGCGATTGTGTCCCGCAGCTCCCGCGCCCGCACCTGCACCCGCACCCGCACCTGCACCTGCACCAGCGCCTGCGCCGGTCGAAGGTTCGTACATGTCATAGGGACATGTCGTAACAGTAAAAAGCAATCAGTACGACCGAGTCTATACACTGAATTAGTGTACATAAGCTTCGCGTCGTAATTGTTCCTTAGTACCTACTGACTGTGGCGCAATTAGTGCAGTAATTCAGTAGTTGGTCCGTGATAGCAATCGGTCGTGTACTGATCAGCAAGCCTATTCCTGGAATTCCGTAATCGGTAATCAGGTATTCTGAGTCTAGAAATCTGCTTTTATAGCGGTTTTCAAAGCGATTTTCTTGACGAAAAGATTCCGGAGAACAATTTAATCAAGGGTTTTCTTCGAAAAAAATCGCTTTGAATTGATTTCTGATTATGGAATTCCAGGACTAGACCTGCACTGACCAAGAGATTCCAGGAATAGGGCCGCACTGACTCAGAGTTTCAGTACTGATACTGCATCGCTCTGTCTGTACTGGTCAGTAATTTGACACAGATAATAAAGACTCATGTGTTATAATACGGATATTGACTACCATTTTTCGGCAAAGAATAAATAAATTTTGAAATTTAAAATTTTGAATCGAACCTTCTTTATGTACGTTCCTTTATCCTCCATAGTGACACTACATCTCTTGGCTTTGTGTCATTTCTTGGTACTTTTAGTCCGAGACCCATCATGTTGGTACCCAAAGGAAATATATCATCGAGATTTACCTTCATGTCACGTTCAAATAATGTTATGTAATTTTTCTGAAACGTATAGTCTCTAGACACATCATTTTAGTACTCAAATGAAATAAAAGGTGTATCGTTTTATATATTTGGAAGCAATTTACTTCACTGACCGAGAGCATTCGTGTTGGTACTCAAATTAAATCTGTAAAATGCGTAACACTTCTGCCATATGTTCCACGACCTTTCACGTGTATTTTTCAGTGATAAATTATATATTTTTTTTTACCCGGCGGAACATTTCCGGAAACATTAAGGGCATTATATGTTTGTATCCGAATAGTTTGACGATCATTTTTTGGGCGTTTTCATTTTAATATTTTATCTAAAATCACGTAATTTCTGGTAAAAAGAGAAACTATTATCGATGGTTTCTTTATACAATCTTTTTTTATAAAAATGCGGCACCTTACGCTACGAACGAGAGTTTTGAATTACTTCATTTTGAGAAATCAGCTGATTTGTTTCGTGTACTGTGACTGCCACCATTACTTCTGTGCTGCCACTAAGATATATCCCAAGTTTTCGTGAACCACGTGCGATATACACACATCATGAATGTGTGACACTTGACAAGGGTTGAGGCCATTCACATGTTTCCTCTTAAGGCTGTCGTGAAGGATTAGAAAATAAAAAACAAATGTATTCTTTGTTCATTGGCCAAGGCACAAGTCTGCGCGGCGACTGCCATTAAACTAGCGAAATTTTCTTCCAGGCCCTACCGTTAATAACTCTCATATTTTCAGTATTATCGTGATTCTGAAACAATAACTAAAATTTAAACTTAAGTTCAGTAATTCAGTGCTAACTCGAACTAGTATGTATATATATACTTAAAAGAAAACGCTTTTATTTCCATTTAACAACATGTTCAGTCCAATTACAATCATCAATGGAAAATACGGAGGTCATATAACTTTTTCACCTCGAAATGAAGTAGATTTTCTTTGAAACGTCACGCCTCAAAGGCTTGTCGAATCGACGCTCGTCGTAACATTTTTCCGCTAAAAATCAAGATATTTATGAAATAAAATGTATTTTCCGCTCAGGGAAATTTGCTCAAACGCTTAACGGAAACCAGTCAATCGGAACAGAGATCAAATCAAATCATCTAGCTAATTCTCCGCGTTCAAACATTACGCGTAATGCGTAAGATGGTTGTTGGAGTTTTAAATATTATTTGTTGTTTGCCGTTAAAATGTTCAATTTAATTCTGTTTGAATCTATCTATAGCTTGGTTTATATTCAAGGAATGTGTTATGTATGTAATTATGTGGTTTATATTTTCAATTATATGTAGGCTACTTAACATCACTTTAAACCCCTGAGGGTAAAGTAGAGCGGAAGTAAGAAAGTTAGAACCATTCCGAATCTACATAAAGAATATCAATGCTACTCCACAAGTCCGGAATTGGCCCCGGACCGTACCTATCATTTCCAAGAAACTGTAGAACTTACAAAAATCCGGAATGGTAAAAATTTCACTGTTCGGAATGGGTTCCTACAAAAACGGTTATTCCCAACAACTTTAAGCCCACTTCGGAATGGTTCTTAGTCGGAATGGATGTTTTAGGATTGGGAATGGAAGCGGAAGTAGGTGAACTAGATCTGAAGGTCTATTCCTGGCATTCAGTAATAAGAAATCAGGAATTCTCAGTCTAGATAACCGTTTTTGTAGCGGTTTTCAAAGCGATTTTCTTGATAAAAATATTCCGGAGCATAGTTTTTTTAAGCAATCAAGGTTTTCCGTAGAAAAACTCACATTTAAAATCGCTATAAAAGCGATTTTCTTGATTCAGGATTTCTGATTCCTGATTACTGAATGCCAGGAACAGACCTTCAGAAATTATTGAACAAGTGCGAGTCGGACTCACACACAAAGGGTTCCGTACCATCGCACAAGATCCAATACAAAAATCTCATTTTTTTTGTATGGAAAAATGTAAGCTTTTTGTACCTATTTATTGTTATAGCGACAAAATTAATACACAGTCTGTGTAAATTTCAGCTGCTTACCTATTACGGTTCATGATATACAGCCCTTTGACAGACAGACGGACGTACGAACGGATGGACGGACGGACAGCGGAAGCTCAGTAATAGGGTTCCGTTTGCACTCTTTGGGTACGGAACCTTAAAAAGCAATAAAAGCGCACGCTTTGTACCATTCTAAGCCCCCTGAATCACTACATAGTATAAAACAAAGTCGCTTTCTCTGTCCCTATATCCCCATGTTCGCTTAATCACTACATCGTATAAAACAAAGTCGCTTTCTCTGTCCCTATATCCCCATGTTCGCTTAAATCTTTAAAACTACGCAACAGATTTTGATGCGGTTTTTTTTAATAGATAGAGCGATTCAAGAGGAAGGTTTATATGTATAATAACATCCATTAAATTGTGGAGAAATACTGTTATTTTTGAGGTTTCCAATGTGATGTCGTAATAAATTACATTTTTTCCGCTTACATTGCAAACGCAGGCTGAATCCTACGAGATTTATCGAAATAATGTACTAAGTATTGTACACATTGAAAAAGTCTACAGAAAACTCCGCGATGGTATATGTCTATCTCTTATGGATATACCACAATAATTTTTTTTTTTTTCAATTAAATACCTTAAATACATTGTTGATTTAATATAGATTTATATGGCCTATATTATTTATATATTATTATATATATATTATGGATTTACAGCATATGATTTAAATGAATATTTTCGAAGATATTACAGATTTAAAAATTGCGGGACGAAGTTTTTCGGCAGCACCGGCCGGCCGGGGCGGTGGGAGCGTGCCTATAAATAGTGCGTCGGAGGCTGCGGTTCTAGCACTTTGAATTTAGCAGCGATCGGACGCGTTTTTTATCGGAGCTCTCTAATCTATACTCTATCTATACTATTATATAAAGAGGAAAGGTTTGATTGTTTGTGTATTTGAACCGAATAGGCTCAAATACATGAACAGATAGGAAACTACTGAACGGATTAGAAAAAATATTTCACCGTTGGAAAGCTACAGTATATCCGAGGGACATAGACTATGTTTTATCTTAAAAAATTAGGGATCCTTACCAAAACTCCGATAACGTAACCCAAGGTGCAAAAAAATTACCAAGAATGTTCCTTACATCGCGTGCGCTGCGAAAACTATTCACGATAGAACAAAATGATGTAGTACAAATTTATAGAACACATTATTATCTACAAAAAATGTCGGGACAGCATACATCTAACTATTATAGTTATGTCACAATAAGTGTGCATTTATTTTATAATAAAAATTTAAATACCGCCGCTAGAAAAGGCTCTTTATTTGTACCTAGATATTAATCCTTATCAAAATAAATAAATTATTATTTAAGACTGTTTCAATACCTTTATATTACTTTTTGAATTATTCGATTCCGACATTTCATTCGAAAGATATCATGAGTTTAAAAAGTAGAAAAAACTTCCCTTTGACAAACTATGCGTTTTAGAGTTTGTAGGCGTCACTCAGAGATACGGGAGGGGAGTCAGTCGGCTCCCTACGCAGCAGCCGTGTGCGGAATTTAAGAAATTGTCGCTTGATAATATTTTGTCGCTTGATGATAATTAGTTTAGTAGGTAACTAAACGCATTCAAAAAGTTCTTTTCAGAACTAGACCCATTAATATATGTTGTACATTTAGTTATCCTAATAAATAAGTGATTTAAATAGTTTTTATGATTTTCGATTAAATAATTTTTAGTTGTAGGTTATAGTAGTAGATGTAGGTAGCTAATAACAGTTAAACATGTTTGAAAAATGTTACGGCTTTTCACGCGGCAGGAAGATACACTCTCCAAAGACATTCTCAAAAGCCATAACATTTTTCAAACATGTCTAATGACCGCGGTAATCTTAAAAGTATCATAATAACAGTTAAGCTAATTATTTAGTGAAAAATAAAACAACATCAAATAATGTTTACTCCCTGGCTTTAACTCAATAAATTATTTATTTAATGGCTTTGTTTTGTGGTTATGACATTTTTCAAATAATTAATAGCATGAAAAATAAATAAAAGTAAAAAACACAAATAAGAAAAAAAATTACAAAAAAAATAAATTCACAAAATTTGTTATTTTTATTTCAAATATTTCAATGTAGGTTTATGCTCTTTTTTTTAGGAACTCTACGTAATTTATTTATTTATTTATTTTGTTCATAAAAGTACAAGGTTTTACATTATATATGTTATCTCCTAAACTAAACTAAGTTTGTATTGTAGGAGATAACCTAAAATAACACGTTTGGTACATGCTACACATTTTCAACATTAATAATACTAAGAATAATAGATGTAATTTTTATGCGTATGCATGATTTGTGTGTAGGTAGCATTCAGGTGAGTAATACTTAAGTGTGAATAGCTTTCATTTCCATTTTCGCCGACCCCTCGGGGAAGCGGCATGAAGGTATAGTTACGTGTGGAATTAATATTACCTTTCTGTGTTGTTGTCAAGCAGTATCCTACCAATACAGCACACGAGATCACAATCAAAGATTTGGTACTGTGTGTAGTCTCCTGTAGCGTATTGTATGTGAGTGTGTTAAACGCCATAGAGGCATGAATGTGTAGAGTGAACGGTATTTTTTTATGTTTGATTTTGTATTTTGTATTTTATTGTAATATCATAAGTAGTTTCTCTGTTTGATCGTAATTTAGTGTTTTCATAATTGTTTGCAACTCTCTTTTTATCGATTTACGTTTTAAATAATCAATTTCAAATTTTAATTTTAATTGGTTGTATAGATATGGTGCTAAAAATGTTTTAAATCGTTGTACAAATTTTGTTTTACTTTTACTTTTGGGAGCCATTGTGTTATTTCTATATCTACTGGCTCGACTTATCTCATTGGTTACGGGTTGTTCAAATTTTATATGGAAAATGTTAACTAAACTAACTATATAAAGTTGTCGCACGGCAAGAACTTCGGTGCATTCGTAAAGTTTACATGTATTAAAAAGAAATGGTTTCCTATAAATAACTCTTAGAACTGCGCGCTGTGCCCTCTCTATTTCTATGAGGTGTGTTTTGGCTGCACCTCCCCAGGCTGATATACAATATGTTAGAAGAGATTGGCAGAGGGCATAGTACGCAGTTCTCAATGTCATTGCGTCAACTACATTTCGTATACATTTAAAAAAGTAAATTAGTTTTCTTATTCTTCCTGAGAGAACAGATATATGTTGTTCCCAGTTTAATCTGTTATCTATAATAATACCTAAATATTTTATACATTTAACACGTTCCAATATCTCGCAATTACATTTCTTGTTTGTTGCATCATTTTGGCAATTGTGAATTTGAAGTGAATGCATTTCGATTGCCTCAAACGACCAATAAGGGGTTTATTTGTGTATCATTGTGTCAAAATAATATTTTTTCAATTATATTATGCCCGTGCAAAGCCGGGACGGGCTGCTAGTATACTATTAGTAGGTATGCAGATTACAGTAATTAACGGAATAGAATGATAATGAAACGCGTACTTGTTAACTGATCAGAAGCAACTAGTTTTTTATTACAAGACGGGTAGGTATCAAAAAACCATGCGCGCTCACGCACACACACACATATACACTAACTTTAAAGTAAGGTTTTCTTCGAGTCTTCTAATATGACGATCGTTTTTTTTCAGCATCTGCCTAAACCACGGCATCGACTACCGAAGGCAGCACCCAGGTGACATTAAGAAATCAGGCTCGTTCAGATACATCAATACGGCGGGCGGATGTGACGGCAGCGAAACATGCAAACCTACTTGTTTATGAATGTTTCGATTTTTGTAAATATTGAAAATAAATAATATATTTATTATATAGCGCTACCCGTTTATTGAAGACCTCCTGAAATAGACGTATAACTTTATTAAAATTGCATATCACTAATTATGAAAAACATTAATGAAAATATATTTTGAGACAATATTTTAAAATTTAGACTTTGCTAAGGTACGCTTCCTTACGAAAGAATTTTTAGCTATTTATATCATAAAGTGAAAAACATGAGTGTCCCATCAAATTTGTGATGAAAAGAAAATTTATTTGAACACAGTATGTTTGTGAGGGTAGCATTCAAAGATAAAAAAAACATAAGGTCCTAAACCCAGAAAACCCAATACTATGTACACATGTTTCGTGTGTATTATAAAATCACACCTAACCTAACCTAACCTAACCTAACCTAACCTAACCTAACCTAACCTAACCTAACCTAACTTTACCTATCCTTGCGTAATAACACAAACGCTCATTTTTTGCATCAGAAATTTTTTGTTGCATCCTGACATGGATAGCTAATCCCACACAACTACCTTTATATATTTATGATTTAGTCAATGCTTATGTGCCAATTACGCTAATGAGCACATGGGGAAATAGATCCTTAGTTGTCTTTTTATCTTTAGAAAATTGTTATCTATGGGTTGGTAGTTTTATAAAATTGGAAACAGGGCACAGAGATGACCTCATTGTAGGGGCGCGAAATGGCGCATCTATTTCGTATTTTGATCTTAGGTCCCTACATGTTCTCTGTAGAAATGAAATGATTGTAGAAGCACTTTTAAAAGACCTACTTGGGCCCAGGCTATCGCCATACAGCAGAGCGACGTGTGGAGCCCCACCGGGGTCCCCCACGGAGGCCCGACCCCTCGCCGGGGTAATGGGCTGCCCACGTCGCTTCCGGAGGCCTTTGAGCCCTTTTTACGATGTCATTAAGAACTTGGGCCGTTTGTGAGGTCAAGTAACGAATGGACGTAATGGGATATTCCCTCGTTCCCGATATTGGCTTATTTAACGTGGCTCTAGCGACGCGGCGCTTGCACTGTGTGTGATTTCGTGGGTTCGATTTCCTGATTGACTCTTTGAGATCATTCTAGTCACCAATTGAGCCCCCAAAATTTTACACTTAATGGACTGAATCTACTCAAAATAGTTAATCCTATTTTGTCTTTTCATAAGTTGTAAGGATTCTATAATATATTGTTTATGGACGTGCATGAATTGTTTGTATAGATTATGGAGTTGTTATTTTTTGTGTATTTTTAATAATTGAATTTAACTCTTTAATAATTGAGACAATCGAATTTTAAAATGCAACGCACACATATTTGGGTTTTACGTAGCAAACATCGAAAGTGAAACGATATTTACAGCAATAAAAAATGTGTTCAACTGCCGAGGGTCTCGTTGCTGCTGGCTTTATCTAGCTTTTTCTCAAAAAGTATGACGTATTGATCAAAATAAATTAGTTGTGCACAACTAAATAAGTGTATCTATATCGGATTTTTTTTCTGAATTTTCAAACAACTGTTAATAGGATAACAATTTGAAACTCTAAACAATTTATGTTTTTCTCATAACTTAATTACCTAACTTTTTGTGCTTTGATTTTTTACCTTTTTTATGACTTTAATTTTGGTTAATTTGAAGTGACCAGCTTTAAAAGTGTAAAATCAGCGGTAGGCAGATCTGCAACATATATTAGACAACGATTTATAGATGGTTATTATATGTAATTAAATGACCTTACATGTCATTTAATTACATATATATATTTTGGACTACTCGTTATCCAAGGATTTAACTAACCAGGATAAAAAGTTGAGTAAAATTTATATTTATGCCAGTCAAGCTTGTATTTACAAATTAATCTCAATAAATAATATTAGCCAATTCCCGCCTAAAGGGCTGATCAGAGTAGCTTATCAGCTCATACCTGTGCAAAATTAGCATAGTCAACATGGCGTCCAAGCTAGCTTTAAAAGATACGTCATCTTGAACGCGAAGCCTCGATGGGATTTTAAGAAGGCTTCACGCTAACACCTAAATCGTTGATAAATATCAAATGCAACCAGACTGGGCGTTATCGCAGATGTCTGTTGGAGTAAAAATTACCTTTTTTTTTTCTTATGGAACTGGACATGGATGGCTAATACCGAAATGATCGTCAGATATTAGTCTAACACACACCGGGGACTAGGTGCCATGCCAGGACCTTCCTTATATTGCTCTGCTAAATTAAACTGGATGGAAAACACGGACAATTTTAATTGCCGCATTGACCATCGTTCATTCAATGCAATGGTACCAACCCTGGCGGGATTAACCTTACCACCTAGTAAGTATATTTATTGTATTTTTAGACCGATAGGTATTACAATATAGCATACTAAAATCTCACACATACATGTATATAAAATAAAATAACATTAGGGCAAGACAATGGCACCATTACACAAAACATTACAATCATAGTATTATTAATTACTCACTTTCATCATATTGTTTTTAAACATTAAATAAATAAAAAGTCCTATAATATTAATACATTAACAATAAAATAATTAACTTGATGCAAAACATTCGTAAGGAATGGGACCTACAGTTTTACGTGGAATCCGAACAACGGCCAGCCTCAACGATTGAAAATAATCACCCATCCAGAAAATAACCGCGCTCAGAGGTGCTTCCCCAGCTTATGGAATCGCAAGGCGTTGCACACTGAGCTACCGAGGCTGTTATGCATTAAAATTCCCACGTAGCAACATACATCCTCACATGCTGAGCTAAATAGTTGTAACTGAACTAGAACTAAATTAACACGAACCGAAAGTAATACTAACTAGTGCCAAAAGTGCCAATTCGTCCACAAAAATTGTATTAAATTGGCGTAAGAAAGTACTACTTTTCATTAGTTTTGGTTACAGTTATGACTATTTTTCTCAGCCACAGATATTGAGATAAGAAGGTATTTCAGATAAAAAGATAGAAATCAATCACTTGTCAAGTCCACATAAACATGAACCAGATAAGATTTATTGATAATACCGGTTCTATACAAGCAACATTATAAGAGTCACAATGTACCAACTTGCTAAGCCATTCAATATGAAGAGACCAGCCGTGATAATATGGTAAGTTGCTAATTTTACGTACACCTTGTTCGATGAAAATAATTATCTTCTTGCCAAAATAAAGTCTTCAGTTGAATGACCTACGGACGACTATGTTATACATGAGAAAATGTTCAATCTTTTTATAATCCATTCATTAAATAAAATAAATTCGAACGTACGGTTGGACAGACCATGTTACAAATGAAATATTTTTATATATTTATTGGATACTTCATTGCCGGTTTAAATCATTAGTGGGTTACAAGTTAGATTCGATTATGAAGTAAAGTGCATTTACAAAATATATATATATAAATATATAGATATTTTATTCTTATGACAAAACAATTGACAGATACTTTGTTAATTTACATTTTTTTTAAGAAATGCCTGCTTGGTATCTCAGCACAGCTACCCAAGCTGTGCTGAGATACCAAAGGTACTCATAAAAGCCAAATTCAACGAAACCACGGTCAGTGAGGCACCATCCCAGCGGATTTGCGGACTATCTCTGAGCTATCAAGCTTGTTTAAATTTGGTTTGAAGACTCCCAGGTTTTATAGGTTTGAGGAAATAAACCCGCCGGCAGACATCCTAGCGGTGTGGCAGAGAAATGGGTTTGAGAAACAGTTCGTTCCCAAACGACTAATGTCAACTACAAGGGGGTGCTCCGATTCTCTGGGGGCGCGTTCTCCGTATACAGATTGGACGGGGAGAAATAAGAGATGCAAGTTCCGCAGAGCAACAACCATAGAAGTATCTGTAGAACAGACTGAGTGACCCTAAAAACCTTCTGTGGCTCAGGGACAGACCGCTCGGAGCTGTATTGAGTCCAAGGACGCCAGTGTTTTGTCAGACTTTAGATCGGTCTTATCTGTGATTTGTAAAGAAGAAGTAGTTGTGCCAGTGAAAATAACTTTCTGCAGCGGTATAGGATCCCCAGTTTCTGCGATGCAATTTTGGCCTTGGTGTCAATAAAGCCTTGAAAAGTCACGTCTTTGGAGATGTTGCAGCCCCGTAGGTCCGAATTTTACGATACAGGTACGACTAAACTCTGGAAACTTGCTAGGAGATGAAAGGTATCTACGTTGGCAGATAAAATACAGCGATGCATTTCGCAAACCTTGAAGGTTCTCCTGGCCCCAAATGGCTACTTTTTAACCGACTTCAAAAAAAGGAGGAGGTTATCAATTCTTCGGTATGTTTTTTTTTTCGAGAACATTATCCACCTTATTAACTACAGAACGCTGCGCCTCGCTGGGCTGTGCCTCTCTGCTTCTCCAATGTGAGGGACATACCCCTCATGCTTCGTGTTATCATAAGATTACCTGTGAATCATGCCTAGTAACAGTAAACTGTTGATGAAGAAGGAAAACATCGAGAATAATTATGGATTTCCGATAAGAAATATGCCCATGATCTTCTTTCCACGTTTGTAAGGGGAGTTGAGCGGGAAGGCCAACCTTAAGTACATATTTAACTATGCAACCTGGCAACCGGTTGCCAGGAATTACCCCATTAGTGTGAAATATGCTCCCCGCCAAAATATTTCCACCAAATTACAACCTGAGGTTCTTCAAGCATTGTGTGAAGAAGCATCGTGGAAGTTCGTTGTGTTTGTTCTGTTTCGCCGTTACCAAAATAAGAGCTGCATAATATATTTTTTCTGCAGTAACTTTGAAACAAAGCCGAATGCGAACTCATTCTTTATCATGTATTTTTTATAGAATACTCGAGTGGAAGAATAATGGTTTGGACAGGTGTCTGCTGGCGTTGGGAGGATGCGAAGCTGCGGTTGCCAGGAGTGAGCGGCAGTTCCCTCAGGATTTCCTGTTCGGGGCCGCCACAGCCGCCTACCAGATCGAGGGAGGATGGGATGCTGATGGTCAGTTTTGCTAAGTGGTTCTTATCTAGGGGAAATATTATCTAGGTTATTTTCGTCATTTATTTATTTTATTTATTTATCTATTTCCTTTAAATTGTACAATTTACACATGTTCAATATACATATATAGTATAGGGAAGGACTAGTATAGGAAGGGAATGGGAAGGACTCAAGTATCATTTTAGTCAGCCCCAGTAGCATTTCTTTATTTGTCCTTAGGTACACTGCGTTACACTTGGACAACGTCAACAATTTTTAGTTAATTACAAAATTGAAACTAATATCTAGAATAAAACATGATATAGCTAATATACTTTCCACATTAAAATATCGACCTGTCACATTAATATAGTGGCGCAACTCATTGGCGTTCGATAATCGAGGTTAAGGTGGCCCAACCCGGCGGCCTCAACTCATTTGCGGGCACGGTACAAAACCGTGCTGTTGCGCTCTGGGACCTTCTCTATTTCCAAGAATAAGACAGGCTCCGTGATGAGGAAGATGCAACATGTCCACAAAAAAGAAAATGTGCATAGTGTATGATTTGGTAAGATTTACGAAAATTTTAATTTCAAAACGACTTATAGCTAAAAGTAAACCACGACCGCTGTAGTCAAAAATCTAAAAAAAAACCAAATAGATTATAAATCTTGATTAAATAAGCTATGTCTGATGACTAATCTTATTAAGATGTTCTTACTTTATCGTTGCGTAATCTACCTCCAAAGTTATTGTATAAAACGCGCGAAAAATCCGAACTTTCGGACGTTATAACTTGGAAACCAAACACAATTTTACAATGCCAATAGTCATCAGACATCTAGTTCAATCAAATAGAGCTATTTTGAGCAAAATTTAGGATCTCTGACAAGAAATATAGGCGTGATCTGCTTTCCCCTTTTGTATGGGGAGATGAGCGGGTTGGGCCACCTTAAGCCTTGGGCGCGGAATGGGTTCTGATCGTTTTCCAGAGTTGAGGTTGTAGATCTCGCCCTTTCTTATTTACTGACTGAGAAACATTAATCGACTAAGATGGTCGCAGCGACAATATTATCCGCGTTTTGTACCTAGTTAAAAGTAGAAATGTCAAGAAGTTCCTGGCCTGGCGTGATTTGTTAGGCTAATATCATTTAAATGTGTGTGTTATTAGCGAAACATAGCCAATTTCATAATTTTCTTTGTGATTAATTAATTATGGAGTGCGTTATTTCTATAGATAGTGATAATTTTAAAATAAAATATATCCGTCCTTATTTTTCGCCTGAAGAAGAAAGAAGATATAAAATAACCATGACTATAATACTAATCAACCTAAGGGCCTTTTTCACCTACTGCTGATTAGCTTAATCGTCACATATGAAGGGCCTTTTTCAGCAGCTTGCAATCAATCCCAGTACAAGATAATCAGCACTTTAGTAATAAAGGCCCTTTAAGTGTCGATTAAAATAAATCACACTTGGTCCACATCAAACCAGGCTAAGAGGAATATACTCAAATTTAAGATAAAAGGAATGTCAACTGAATAAACTGATAGCTGGATGCATCTGTCTGCACGGGCTGTTTTTTTGAACTATTTGCTATGTCACAGACAAAGGCGAGTCAATATGGGATCACCTGGTTCACTACCACCCTGAGATGGTAGAAGATGGCACCAACGGTGACGTGGTGGCGGATTCGTACCACAACTACTTACGGGACGTGGAGATGATGAGGGAACTGGGTCTAGATGCTTACAGGCTATCCCTCTCTTGGACGCGCATCCTTCCCACGGGCTTCTCAAACCAAATCAGTGATGCTGGTGTCGCCTACTATAATAACTTGATCGACGAAATGCTCAAATACAATATCCAGCCGATGGTCACTCTATATCATTGGGACCTACCCCAGAAGCTGCAAGATCTCGGAGGCTGGGCGAATCCGTTGGTATCAGATTGGTTCGCTGATTACGCTAGAGTTGCCTTCGACAAGTTTGGCGATAGAGTCAAGCTATGGATTACGATGAATGAGCCACGAGAGATATGCTTCGAAGGGTATGGAGATGTCCGAAAGGCCCCAGCTTTGAACTGGAAGGGTGTCGGAGAATATCTTTGCTCAAAGCACTTGTTGGTGGCTCATGCTAAGGCCTACCGGGTGTACGACGACACTTTTAAGGCAATTCAAGGAGGCAAGTGCGGAATTACTATCAGCACGAATTGGTTTGGAGCCCTGACGGATTCGGAAGAAGATCAGGCTGCCGCAGAACTGTACCGCCAGTTTCAGGTAGTTTATATTATTGATAACGTTTAAAATATTTGCCCACCTATCATTTTACTTAGGATCAGAAAAAAAAGTTTGACACCCGTACGTTGCAGAATGATTCTCTAAAAAAATTTGATTCTGTCCCTTACAGTACCAAGACTATATTAAATTCTGAGTCCTATACTAAAACCTATATCAACTATTAAATATTGTATAACCACATCCAAAAACTCGAGTCGTTATATCTTCGTTTTTAATATGTTCCAGTGGAAACAATACGCCCACCCTATATACTCAGAAGAGGGCGATTACCCCAGAGAATTTAAAGAAAGGATAGCAGCGAAGAGCGCAGCGCAGGGATTCCCCAGGTCTCGCCTGCCAGAATTCACGCCTGAAGAAGTCCAGCTGGTTAGGGGATCCTCAGACTTCTATGGCATGAACCATTACACTGGCGTCTACGTTTATTCTAACTCTTCTGTTTATGGAAACCACCCTACACCGTCCTTTTACGATGACTTGGATGCTGAGACGGTCGTCTTAGACGAATGGACACCTTCCATTTCTCCATGGTTAAGGGTAAGCATTGCTGTCAGAATTCTCAAATTCATTAAGCACATCAAAATACTCGAACTTATTATCTCTCAATCTGCTTAAAACGGTCACGAAACGCTTAAATAGTCACTTTAATAGCCGATGGACTGATATATATTGTAATTCAATGTCAATTGTTCACATTATGTCATTTATTTGATATGAGCAAGAAAACTAAATTGCTTGTTCTCTAATTTGAGGTCAGTTCACAGAATTAATAACCGATATCCTATGTATTTGTTTCAGGAAGTTTCCTTTAGCCTTTCTGAAACTCTGAAATATCTGCGCGACGTTTACAACAGTCCCGATATTTACATAACGGAAAATGGGTGGTCGGACGCGGTGGGGCTGGTGGATGACCAGCGGATCCGTTACTACAGGCTAAGCCTGAATGGCGTGCTTGACGCGTTGGACGATGGAGTCTCGGTCAAGTCCTACATGGCTTGGAGCCTCATGGACAATATTGAGTGGCTTGAAGGAATCACGTGAGTTTTTTATTTGATGGAAACATTTATTTAGCAGCCGCTTCGTGGACCTGCAGTAATTCCTGGCATTTAGTAATCAGGAATTAGGAATCCTGAGTCTAAATAACTAAAGTATTATGGAGCATAGTTTGTTTAATCAATCAAGGTTTTCCGTCGAAAAACTCACTTTGAAAATCTCTATAAAAGCAGTTTTCTAGACTCAGGATTCCTGATTCCTGATTACTGAATGCCAGGAATAGACCTGCAGGACTATGAACCTGCCTACGAGTTCGACACTGCTGCGGCGGATATTCGTTGGTAAGAGGCACTAACCTATTTGTGTATCCTCAGATCACGGTTCGGGCTGTACGAGGTAGATTACGAGGACCCGGTGCGTACGCGGACGCCGCGCAAGTCCGCGTTTGTGTACAAGGAAATCATCAGGAGCCGCGTCGTAGACCCGGACTACGAGCCCGCCTACCAGCCCGATTCCGCCGCCGCCGATATCACCATAGACGAAGGACACTAAACAGTTTGATGCAAAAGCAATCACAATGAGCAATGATCTCATGACCCGGTAAAGCAAATATTCAAAACTGAAGCATTGGAATAAAGATTTTAAAATAGCTTGATTTTAAATGTTAAACAGTTCCTAGTACGTTACAGATAGTTCAGCATTTAATTTTGCATTTGAGTAACTTTATATTTCACGCGATGTAGCCACCATAAATAAATACGAAAACTCTTAAAACAAATTACGTTTTGATGTAAGTTTTAGCTGGCGTGTACTCATCGACCGAAGAATGCGCCGATAGATGCTCCGAGTATTGGAAGAAAACCCTAACCCACTGGATCCAGCGAGAACTACGGTTTAAAACTACACATTAAAACACTTTCGCCTTCACTTCTCGTGAAGGCTTTCAAAAGGTCTCCTTAAGGTGGCCCAACTAACTCATTCGGAGGCACGGTACAAAACCGTGCTGTTGCGCTCTGGGACCTTCTCTGTTTTAAAGAAAAAGACATGCTCCGTGATGAGGAAGATGCAACATGTCCACAAAAAAGACAACGTGCATAGTGTATGATTTGGTAAGATTTACGAAAATTTTAATTACAAAACGACTTATAGCTAAAAGTAAACCACGACCGCTGTAGTCAAAAATCTATCAAAAACCAAATAGATTATAAATCTTGATTAAATAAGCTATCATTGCGTAATCCACCTCCAAAGTTATTGCATAAAAAGCGCGAAAAATTCGAACTTTCGGACCTTATAACTTAGAAACCGAACACAATTTTACAATGCCAACGGTCATCAGACATCTAGTTCGATCAAATAAAGCTATTTATATAAATTTGGGCGTGATCTTCTTTCCCCGTTTGTATGGGGAGTTGGGCGGGATGGCCCACCTTAAGTTGCTTTCACAGACATTGACCACTTCCTACCGGAATTACAAATTCCATCTGTTACAGCACTGACATACCCAGAGCAAAGACAACTTGATGTTTTGACAAAAAACAATTTTCAGGGGGTAGTCAATTGACCATTCTATACAGCCGTCATGTAAAGTAAAAAATCATACCAGGGTATGCTGCGTTGCAGGGAAACCGCATGAGGAAAAAACTTGAGGTGACTTAAGGGCCTGGTACTAGCCAAATCGCAAAGTTAGACGAGGCACCCCAAGTAAACTAACTAAGTCTGACGATTATAAGTGTCATCCTTACAATATATGATTCCTTGTCTAGGAATCGAATGATTTTCGTTAATGTATGTTTCCTTTTTCTATACAAAATACATTGCAGAAACGGTGTCCATTTCCGAACTTTTTTGACTAAATGTAGAAATCTAAAAGCAAATGGAATTTTTTGTTTATGCATATATGCTGTTTTTGCTTATATCTAGAAATCGAATGACTTTCAGATTTCTAATGAGAAAAATCAACTTTTTTTATTTTTATTATTATTTAAATAAATGATGGAATAAAAAAATATTAACAATCCATTATCAGTCTGGAGTTCTATTTGGATTTGCTGAAGCGTTTCACTACATATTATTACATTTGTAAAAAAGTGCATTTGTATGGCGCGAGTAGTTGGCTAGTCCTAGCGCCTTAAACCAACATTGAACATACTATACAGGTGTCGCAATGGCCAGTATATTAAATTTGGGAAATGATTATTGGGATTGACTACGAAAATGGCAATTATTTTTTTACTTTTTGGTGCATGTTAATTTGTTTTGGAATACTTTTTCTTTGAAGTCGGTTGTTTTTTTTGTCAAAACTTTTGTTTACTTTTTTATTTTTAACTAGCAGCGGTACCCGGCTCCGCTCGGGTCAATGTCGTGTTGGACTGATTTCGGTCTGAATTATTTCTTGGATAAAAAGTAACCCACCAAAAGGCTGGCCCAGGACTATGTATCCATCTACCAAACTTAATCAAAATTGTTTGAACCGATACTGCATGAATTAATGATGAACATCGACATATTCCCATTTAGAGCTTCGTAAAAATTTGGGAGCGAATTTTAAAGGCATGTGCCGCCAGCCCCTTGCTGCACTGGCACTGCTACATAAAAATTGATACAAAACCAACAACAAAACATAGTTTTATGAGGAATACGTACCACAGCCACCTTCAACACCGAAAACGGTAACCCATCCGGAATCTGACCGCGCCCAGAGTTGTTATACGTTGATAAAATACGCAAATAAATCGGGCGAGTGGTTCGAAGTTATCGCTCTACATGATATCGTGGAACTTTCTGTAGGCCTTTTTAACACCTACAATTTTCAAGTACATATTTTTCATTTTTTTCTTAAGGTTTGTATTACATATTTAAAAATTATACACGCAATCCTTGCTCGTTGATCGCTCCTTTTATTAATGAAAACCGTATCAAAAAGTCCGTTGCGTGGCTCAGAAGAAGTAAACGAAGAAATAAAGGCAGATAGTGATTACCCTCCAAGCCGCCGCCTCGGGGCATTTCGGTTTGTATGACATCTACATCTTAACGTAAGTGGAACTGAATTATACTGTGCCCCGTGTATTTACATATACCTGTAGTAAGTTTCATCCAATTCGGATGACCGGTTTAAGAGTTATGGAGGAACATATATACATACATACATACAGAACTGATTTCCAAAAATCATCAATTTAGTCTTAGTATAGTACTTGTAAAGTCTACAAACGAAGTATCTTAGAAAACAAAGCAACTTACTCCATGAACACACCCTACATATTTATTATTAGTATGGATATAGATAAATCTGAAGTACACTATCTAATCTGTACACGTCTTTTCCAATAAAAATAGAATCATTAAAATCGGTTGGCTTGATCATGGATGCCATTTCCAGAACTAAAACTTAAAGATTGAAATGGGACTACACGGAAGCACCAGCTTTCAAATAAAAAAATAATCATCAAAATCGGGTCACCCAGGCGAAAGTTCCGAGTCCTTTTTTGAAGTCGGAAAATCGGTCGAAAAATAATCTAATGTTCCGTAAGAACGTGGGAACGTTGTATATACTTAGACTATCATGATATTATAGTCTGATATACCACGTTGGACCTATTTTCCATGCCAAGGCCTTCCTAATGCATGGTTACGTCGTCGTAACTAAACACTTTAGAGAAAGAAAATATTAACTTTTTTGTCTTGGAAAAACATGAGGATTGCGCTGGCGTTAATTTTAATGTGCTGGCCGTTACTACACCCTGTATATATGTAGTTTAACATGTAATCTATACTATTATATAAAGAGGTAATGTTTGTTTTAGTTTTTTGGTACAAGGTAATCCTTAAAAGTCCTGAAATAATTACGAAAATTATTTCTCAGAAAGAAAGTTACATTGTTGCTGTCTAGGCTAGGCTATATGTTATTTTCATTACTTTCATGCCAGCCGGCCAGGTGCTTCTGCACAACATGTTTGAAGAACTCCCAACGACGCCCATGGGCTCTCTAACTTTCAGGGAGACTACGAAAACCATTCCGACCGGCCAGGTGCTTCTGAACAAGATGTTTGAAGAACTTCTTAAGGTACCCAAAGACGCCCATGGGCTTTCGAACTTTCAGTTGAGCCTACACCATCTACTACCTACCTTCTTCCTCATTAGGAAGGAGAAAATCCTTACAGGATCACTTCGTTGTCCGTCTGTCTGTCAGCCAAAATTTTTTCATTGCTGTTCCACCATATTAAATGTGATGGTACCTACCTGGGTGGGATTGACCGGACCATCTTTTATTGAAGGGACCTACAATTTTACGTGAAATCCAAAACACGACCAGACTTCCCGAACCCATTCAGAACTCGAACGCGCCGAGTATTGCTAAACCCCGATCAACCAACACCGATTTTACTAATACGTGACATATTTTAAAATAACCATTAGTCCACGAGTCACTAACGCTAAGGGCTACAAGGGGTAAGTATCGAGCCTCTCAAGGGGTAAGACCCCTAAACAAGATAACCAAAAGTCTTCGGATCAAAACTAATAGAAAAAACCGGCCAAGTGCGAGTCGGACTCGCACACGAAGGGTTCCGTACCATCGTACAGGATTGACAAAAAAAAATATTTTTTTTATGGGGCCCCCCTTTATTTTTTATTATTTTATAATGTTACCTATTTGTTGTTATAGCGGCAAAATAAATACTTATTCTGTGAAAATTTCAGCTTCCTACCTGTTACGGGTCATGAGATACATCCCTGTGACAGACGGACGGACGGACGGACAGCGGAAGCTTAGTAATACGGTTCCGTTTTACCCTTTGGGTACGGAACCCTAAAAAGGGACCAAAAATCCATTGAAATATTTTTCATTGTTCAATATAATGACGTAATAGTTTTCACTTAGGCCCCCGGTTCCCGGACACGTTACCACAACGCACCACTGATTTACGAGGCGGAAACTCACGATAAAAATGCCGTGACCTCAGCGGTTATGGCGTGAAAGATGTTCGGGTAGGATCCTGCTTTATGTGTGGCTAGGATATTAAAGTATCCCTATGTTGGGTACAATACCAACTAGCGACATAGAGGTTCATTGGAACACGCGGTGCAAAATTGTCGAGATATATTCTCGACAGTTTTTCCAGTGTTCATCAAATTAGTGATATTTTGTGTTGGCTGGACGCGCGGGTGCTCCAAATAGAAGCCTCGCTATTGAGATGGCGAAACGCTTTTATTTTTAGTTGGTTTAACTTCATATTATATCTAGTTTTAGAATAACTCATGCTTAGTACAAAAAAATATATTTACTTAAATCAACCTAGGACTTGCTCTAGCGTCTGATGCCAAATACGATGTTGGTGACGACGGCAATAATCTTTGCAGTCAATGTCGGCAACGCAGATGAAGCGTTGAATAAATGTATGTACATAAGTATACTCTTAAACACTGTGTTAGTAGGAGGCATTGATTGCGGGAGGAGGGACTGTAGGAGAATTTAAAATGATGGGTATATTACCGTCCATGCGAACGGGATGTTTTGCTGGTTCGGGTCCAGCCTTGCAGTATTTTCAACATCAAAACAGTTATTTTTACTGGGCTCTTTCAGTAATCAATGTGTCCTTGATTCATGGTCGTTTATACATACATACAATTGACATTCCTTGGAATAAGCAACGTACCTTCTTAGTGCGAAAAAATATATCATATAGCTCATTTGTTGTAAATGGTGATATATCAGCTCATATGATACATGCTCAATATGTTTAAAAAAACACTAATAGGATTGTTTTAGCCCCGATTTGATCAAATAAGTTAAGATTTTCAGGTTCCAATACACCTCGTAAAAATTTTTTGAATCAATTTTTTTCGACCACCAAGGTCGTTTTTATATGCCGGTGAAATTATTTAATGGCTTCCCGTTTTATTTTAGAATTTAAAGTGGTAAGAATTTCCAGTTTAAACCAAGGTAAAGTTTTTTTTAATACTGTCATTCACACATATCCCGGAGAATTGCAACGGAACGACAGAGGCTCCAACGTTCAGGAATTTTCCTGTCACCGAATCACCCCGAGCGCGAAAATCCAATTAAAAGCGGACAAAGATGGCTCCCATCGACTATCACCCCCCCCTTCCCCTCTACCACCCCGCCTCTCTCCCCGCAGCACCATGTCCTGATCCAATTAGCTCATGTCACAGCTTACGTCCGTCCGTCTGCCTGTCCGTGGGGGCGGAGGGCGGGCTCGAATAACAGGGCAAGACGCGAATCGTGAACGTTGTCGCAGGAGACTACTAAATATGAGCTGAAGTTGGTACTGTTGGCACAAATTACATATTTACTACAATCTTTTCATACAGTGCGATAGTACCGAACCAGGTACGCCTAACCCAGGATTGGTACGTTCTAGCGTCTGTTTGTCTGTAATTTTGCATAATAAATAGATAGGATAAAGGTGGCGTGAGAGATAACTAAAAAATCTCTAACGATTTGAGTGGATTTTCATTTTTATCGAGAACCAGGAACCACCCGAGATAGAAACTTATAAAAAGTACTCATAAATATTTATATTTAGTTTTCAATTAAAAGTCATATTTTGAGAGCCTATTACATTATTTCAGATATAATGACATTTTACGCTTCAATATTTTCGACTTTTTAAAAGGTTTTTTTTTTTTTTAAGTTAAAACATGCATGCCCTTTATGATGCATGTTTGTACGGCTCTAAGTAATAGGGAAGTGAGAGAATGTGCAGGACGAAAGAAAATTCACCCGGAAGATTATATCGGCGCTCAAGGGTGGCGCTCGAAGACCTTCCCATGTTGCCGGAGTGTCGAACTCTCGCGGGAAATTTCCAAACCCATCAACGAATCTTTTCGCTGAACGTCCAATTATAAATTTAATAGAAAATTGGAAATATGTAGAAAGTATACCAATTTGAAGAATACTTCAATTTCATTGCATTTATGTTTTTATTATACTACTGTTAGTCAAACTACACTAAGTAATGACACAATTTGATTGTTGCATAGATTCGATGGACATTGTCGCTTATTCAAAAGGTGATATGATTGAAACCTGTAAAACTGTACTAAACAAGTAATTGTCAGCAGTAAATAGTGATGTTAACATTCTGGAACTAACTTAAGAAGGAAGAGGATTGATAATATTTAACGATAACATTGACATATTTAACCACAGATGGTGCACCCCATAATTACATACAATGTTAACGTTTGGAACATACTTCAGTTAGGTAAATTATATTATGACATACGGTCATTTTTGTTTCATACTTAAAAAAACGCAATCCTAATGTAACATTTTTGCTTCAAATGGACTAAGGATGCAATACATGCCTTATTTTGTGTCTGAAGTCTACCGTAGCCTAGAGGCCGATCTACATATATGCTAGATAACAGTTTTCTTAATTATACGAGCCTGACTATTTTTAACAATTTTCCCGAATTTGGAAGAAAGTTTTCAGTGGGGGTGGGGAAACCAACATCCTAGCGCTCATTTAATACATAGGTAAATTGTAAATATAAATTACTGATTGAAAATGGAATGTCCAATATAATAAAGCAATAATGCCCTTTTAATATGAAACACGATTTTATACGAGGCCAGAAATTAATACTAATTGAAACAGCAAAGCCACGAAAATCAATCAGCAGAATAAACTAAGCACCGAAAGCCTCCCAAAGCTCCTCGTTACGGAGGCAACAACGCTGCGATTCGCTCCGATGATTTGCATAATAAAAGGTATTATTCGGAATACTTATCAAGTGGAACGAATACATGGAACCGATAACGCTTCAAGGGCAGAGGAAGCGGAGAAATGAAAGGAGACCCACCGCAGTAATGGGAATACGTCTCGTGAATGGAAGAAGCGGAGACACTTCCGGTGAATGAAAAGGTCACCGATAATGATAATGTTAAAAGTCAAGGCTTTCAAATCCTTTTCCCTTTACCAGCGAAGAATGGTCGCCGTTTTCTATGATTTAATTTCTTCAGATTTATTTATTTAACATTAACAATCGAATACATTATAAATACTGTAATTCTTAAATTAAACCAGGTTTGTCTTGTAAGAAATACTGTTTATTTATTTATTTATTTATGGAGAAAAACAGAAATAGACCAAATGAAAAAAGAAATGTAACAAATTTAACAATAGCCTATATCCTAAATATTTCTCACTAAAAGAATCAATGTATTTTACATGGGTATAATACGTTTAGTTAAAACTTTTACAAAGTAATGCTGTTGAAGTAAAAAATATAGAAATGGTATATAAAATATAAGCAAGAGTGTGATATGAAGGTTTCTTGGCTGTGGGTAACTATAACTGTGTTAGGAGAATGAAATAAATGGAATGCGTAAATAATATTTACATTGATATTGAGTACGTTTATTTTTTAAAAAAATATGTGCAAATTAGATTCTGATTCGAAGCATTGTTTTTCAATTTTAAAAATTAACGTATATTTTTTGTCTAGACATTCATGTGAAAAGAATACGAACCTGCAATGTTCGTATTAGCCAGCTAATCTTGCTTCAGATTAACGTCCAAACTAAAAAAATCTATTAATTATACCAGACCTTTACATAAAAAAGTCATGATTTTAGCCCAACACACCACATTCCCGAAGGATTTAGGCGCGATGCCAGGACCATCCCCGGATGGAAAATACAGACAATGTTTTATTGCCATTTCGAACATCTTCTTATCCAAAGCGATGGTATCCATTCGGAATCATTCGTGACGAAATGTACATATCGAACTCGGAAAATCTGAAAGAAAGTGGTAGATGAACGGGCGGGCTTTGTATCCGACGCGTCTCGTCTATGACACCCTTAAATTAAATTGTATGAACCTACGGAGCGCATCACCCTCGGCGTCAGAGTCCAATATGTTTTTGTGTCTAGGGTGACGCCGTCTGCGCATTGTAAACATGTGTAGTCGATTTTGGATTCATTTTTAAAGCGCATGTTTTGCCAGAATCTCTCTTCACTGGTAATGCTAAACGGACAATTTTCATTGCCGGCTCGATCATCTTTCCATTATGATAACCAACCATTATAATAACCAACCCAGGCGAGGAATGAAGGGGATCTAACGTATTACTTGGAATACATAAACATCGAAAACGTTCAGCAATATGTAAATTAAAAAAGGAACAGATTTTCTGCAAGGACTCTGTACATAAACGAGTGAAAGTGTGTGGACCATAAAATGTAAAATTCAGTTTAAAGTAATTCTTTCAACCAGAATAAACGAAGCAAGGCGGGTTGGCTGCGGTGCGCGGTGGCGACTGGAGACGGAGACGGCGGCGGCGGCGGTGAGGGGGGCGCGCGGGTCGAGGGCGGCGGGCGGCGGGCGGCGGCGGAGAGGCATTCATCATACAGTGATGTGCGACCGCCACGCCCGAGCCACGTTCTGGCGCGCGTGGCACGCGCCCTACACCGCTAGGTACTATATTATGTGGCTAGACCAGGCCATTCATATACATTAAATATATTTTCTTATTATTTATTTATTCGTCTTTTAGCATAGAAAATGATTTTCCGATCGAGCGGGAGCTGTTCGGATTTTTCTTGAAAACTGAAGTTCACTAGTGTGTTCAGTACAATAACGCATTACGCTGCATGTTGGGCCTACCCTGGCGGTGCAGTGCATCTGGCATGTTTGCTGGAAACGGGCTAGATGACTTCTTCGCTATATTAAGAAAAAGAAGATCGGCTTTGTTGGAACGCGTGGCTCGGTGGGATAATCATATCATACGATTTATTTCCAATAAGATTTTTTTGTGTGGATTTCATCAAATTGCATATTATATTCTATTTTTAATTTTATAATACTGTTATGAATGGGGACTATGCACCTAAATAAACAATTATTATTATTGTTATTAACTATTTGAAGGCTATTAAGACTCCATTTCAGACGCATCTGAAATGTATATTTTTAGCTAAATAAAAAAAACATTTTCTCTAATTTTAACTGTAAAATGCCGGGAGGTCAAGATATTTTTGGTCACGATTAGGTTAATGGCTGAATTTGGGTTCATAGGTTAGAGACCAACCTTTTGATGCAAGATATTTCTGTCTGCCTGCGCCAAGTGGTTGCGTTCGCTAGATTGTCTACACAAAATAATTGTTGGTATTTACCTGTTGATCAATATACTGATTGTCTGGAAATATTGATACCTATTAATTGGACAAGAATAACCAATCGGTCTTTTAATTCAATACTTGAATATTCCTAAAATTATATCCGTAACTTAAATCGCCTCTGACTTTTTAGTTTTGGTATTATTAAGCAAGTATGTACTGATAATTTCATGTTTTCATTATTTGCAGCAATTTACCTAATCATATTTTTTTTGTCACGATAACTACTTTCGCAACCACTTGGAACAGGCAGACCGACACATTTATCCTCAGAGGATTGATCTTTATCCTGTAAAATCGAGAGTAAAAATGTAAAAATATTTTGATGATCAATATTATAACATTTTCACTGGTCTATGATCAGAGAGAAGCAGAGAAGACGCATTGCATCTCCCCGCCGCTGCTTGGACTATATTACCCTAATAATGCGGAAAAAAGAGGCCGCGACGGAAGGATGGCGGATATTTGCATGCAAGAGGGATAGGTTTATGAAAGAATTTGCAATATTTATGACAAAGCGCTGGGAATGTTGAACGTAAACTAGCGCATATTTTGTCAGTGTATCCGTATTATGTCAGTATGTCCGTATTTATTAAGATTCCTTCGCATGGGCCACCCCTTCAAAAATACAGCGAAGTCCTTGAGCTGCTCGTAGCCTAGTGGCGCGGGGACTGACCTAGCGTACCAGAGGCCCGGGTTCAATACCAACTTGCACCACTGTCTTTCTCTTTCAGAGTTCGACAAGTGCATTTCGTCACGAATGCGAGCTGCTCCATGGTTCGGAATCCATGTAAAACTGTAGGTCCCCTTCCCCTACTAGGTGGTAGGGTTTAAGCCCGCCCGGGTTGGTACCATCGCATTGGATGAAAAGATGGTCGAAACGGCAATGAAAAATTGTCCGTGTTTTCCATCCAGTTCAATGTAGCCGTGCTCATAAAGGGAAGGTCCTGGCATGGCACCTAATTCCTTCGGGAATGTGGTGTATTGGGGTAATATCATAACGGTAGTTGTGTGGTATTAGCCATCCATGTCAGGTCGCATAAAAAAAAAAAAAATGCTGTACAGTCTGTACCTTTTTTATGTCACTGAAAACAGAGAGGACGAGCACCACATCTACTGTCATGATATAAACACCAGCACATTTCATTACAACTAGGTGCCATGCCCGGACCTTCCTTGAGCTTTCCTTCCGTTAGCGTTATGAGATAATCCCGGAATCACAAAACATTGTACCAAATTTAGTGTTATCTCATAACGCTAACACTCGAAAGTGGAGTTATCTATTAGCGGAATCAGGCTTCAGATCTTTGACACACATTGTGGCTGTCAGTCATTTGAAAATGTAAGCACAGTATTACTTTTGGAATATTCTCTCATTGTCTTGATATTGAAAACAATATTTGAAAAGTGGTTTTCTAATGTACTGTCTATTATTGTCTATCAGCTTTCACATTAATGTCCGCCTGTCAGAGCTTAACAGTATATACATTAACTTTTAGTAGAGGAAAAGCGTGGGCTCAAATAAAATAGAAACTTGAATTCATAAATATTATCTCTTTATTCTAATAATATCACATTGTCTCCCCAATATCCAACTAGATTAGAAAATAAAATAAAAACCGTCTTTCTTGATACGAATTTTTAATGGGCACCGGCCATGGAGTTCAAGAATGTATTTTCTTCACCTGCATGGCATCAGCCATTAAAATGTTTCTCCGTGGGTGACTGTGGAAACTCTAAAGGACGGACGCTTGGCGCGTTCACCCTCTACGCGGCCAGACTGATGCGCTGGAGAAATAACGACGATTTATATGCGTATTTTATCAACGTATAGCATCTCTGGGCGCTGTCAGGTTCGGGGTGGGTTACCCTTTCGATGTTGAGGCTGGGTGTGGTTTGGATTCCACGTAAAACTTTAGGTCCCCTTTGTTACTTACTTACTAGGTATGCTATGTAGCAGTGCCAGTGCAGAAAGGTTCTGGCGGCACGTGATTTTAATTATTTTTGGAAAAATTGCCACCAAATGTATTATAAGTCTTAAATGGGTATTTTTGGATGGTTAGTTTTTGATTAGATAATGTTATAATAAAGTTAGGTACTGTTCTGAAAAATAAACTGTCACAAAAAATAATGCTTTAGGCTAATTTTCCTGTGTTTCCAACATGCCATTTAATTGTGTAAGAATCTTTTGTAGGTTGTACTAGACTAGATGAATATTTGAGACATTTTAAACATTATTATGGAAATTTACTCCACAAAAATTTGTTTTAGGAATGTCATCAGTTTAAAGCAGCTATATTAGGACTTTCTGAAAATAATTCAACACAATTACAACCAAAATAATTTGAATGTTAGGGATGGAATGTTGATATAGAAACATTCCAGAACTCGTCTGACACACTTTCGGTTAGAACTATTCGGGAAGCGTATTATGAGCAATGAAGCCAGAAAGGCCCTGCTGACATTCCTAACCATTCATTTGTGTGAAGCACATTGTCCTTTCGTTGGTAATGAATAATTTGAACAAGAATGGTATGGGGACCTTACACATAATAGTTTTAGCTTCTTTTTTTTATTTAATGTTTTCAGGCATGATTTGTAACTATTCAAAACATTTTGTTAGTATTGCAAGAGTGGAAATGATATTGACCATGTCATAATCTTATGATTTGATTTTGTTTTAAATCTTAAAATGGTTATTATTAACATTAATAATCAATTTTATATATATAACGTACTTTAATGCTTATGAAGACAAATATCTCCACAACGACGCAACAAAATAAAAAGTAGTTGAGGAAATATCTATTGCTATTTTCAAATGCGCTTTCATTAATACATCCCTTGATGGGATATCAACGATTTTATTTTACACTAGCAGCCCGTCCCGGCTTTGCACTTTGCAATTTAAAAAATATTATTTTGTCACATGATACACAAATAAACCTAAAAAAGAGCATATACCTACATTGAAATATTTGAAATAAAAATAACAAATTTTGTGAATATATATTTTTTGTATTTTTTACTTTTATGTATTTTTCATGCTATTAATTATTGTAAAAAGGTCATAACCACAAAACTAAAGCCATTAAATAAATAATTTATTGAGTTAAATCCAGGGAGTAAACACTATTTGATGTTGTTTTATTTTTCACTAAATAATTAGCTTAACTGTTATTATGATACTTTTGAGATTACCGCGGTCGTTAGACATGTTTGAAAAATGTTACGGCTTTTGAGAATATATTTGGAGAATGTATCTTCCTGCCGCGTGAAAAGACGTAACATTTTTTCAAACATGTTTAACTGTTATTAGCTACCTACAACTACTACTATAACCTACAACTAAAAAGTATTTAATCGAAAATCATAAAAACTATTTAAGTCACTTATTTATCAGGATAACTAAATGTACAACATATATTAATGGGTCTAGTTCTGAAAAGAACTTTTTGAATGCGTAGTAAACTAATTATCATCAAGCGAAAAAATATTATCAAGCGACAATTTCTTAAATTCCGCACACTGCTGCTGCATAGGGGGCCGACTGACTCCCCTCCCGTACCTCAGAGTGACGCCTGCAAACTCTAAAATGCATGGTTGGCCGAGCGGAGTTTTTTTTATTTTTTAAACTCATGATATCTTTCGAATGAAATGTCCGAATCGAATAATTCAAAAAGTAATATAAAGGTATTGAAACAGTCTTAAATAATAATTTATTTATTTTGATAAGGATTAATATCTAGGTACAAATAAAGAGCCTTTTCTAGCGGCGGTATTAAAAATTTTATTTTAAAATAAATGCACACTTATTGTGACATAACTATAATAGTTAGATGTATGCTGTCGCGACATTTTTTGTAGATAATAATGTGTTCTTATTGTAGTACATCATTTTGTTCTATCGTGAATAGTTTTCGCAGCGCACGCGATGTAACGAACATTCTTGGAAATTTTTCTGCACCTTGGGTTACGTTATCGGAGTTTTGGTCTATAATATTTTTTTTTAGATAATAATTGTTTTTAAGATAAAACATAGCCTATGTCCCTCCGATAGACTGTAGCTTTCCAACGGTGAAATAATTTTTCAAATCCGTTCAGTAGTTTCAGAGCCTATTCGGTTCATATAAACAAACAATCAAACCTTTCCTCTTTATATAATAGTATAGATATAGATATAGATAACAAATTACACCTTAAGCGGTACGCCCTAGTTAGTTTCCTAATAAAATTATTACATCGATTATTATCAACGAAATCAAGAGCATATACATAAATATCATTTCCAAAATAAACTTATACTGGAGTAGATAACAACTGCTTTGCCACTCACTTCGACGATGCGGTGCGGAAAAGGGCGGGGGGCATTGTACACTCAAGTGTTAGCCATTCTTGCTCCGCGACCAAGTGCTGCCTCGTAAATTCCATATAATAATGCTCGCAGCTATTTTAATACCGCGGCTGCGGTACAAGCACTTCCTGAAATAACTGTAAAAGCTCCCGGGGAAAGCATTCCTTTCATGCACGTAGCATTTAAGTACCGTATTGTACGGAGTGTGAAAACATCTTAAACATCAGTGTCATACAACACACAACAGATTTATGAATTAAAAAGGTACCCGCTTAGTTGGACGTATCGCAGGGAAACCGAGGTACCCCAGAATTAAGAGTCCCTCCAACTTCAAAGGGATTTTTTTTATGTGACTGGACATGGATGGCTAATACCACAAATTCTGTCATGGTATTAGCCCAACACACCACATAGGAACTAGGTGCCATGCCAGGACCTTCCTTATATTGCACGGCTACATTGAACTGAATGGAAAACACGTACAATTTTCATTGCCGCTTCGACCATCGTTCATCCAATGCGATGGTACCAACCCGGGCGGGATAAACCCTACCACCTAGTAAGTAAGGAAGGGGACCTACAGCTTAACGTGGAATCCGACCCACGGCCAGCCTCTCTCAACGGTCGAATGGTCACCCATCCAAGACCAGACCGGACCCAGCGTTGCTTAACTTCGGAGAGCGATCTCCGAAGTGTCGCGCCACTGGGCCACTGAGGCTGACGGTATTTTCTGTGTTCTATCGTATATTACCACGGAGAATACTTTTCAGAGTTTTTTACTGTCCTCTTTCAAACATCCCTCAAAGCGCAAAAGGCATGAAGTGTACCCGTTCACAGTCCAAATTGCTTCAATTAGATCCGTTTTATACTTTATGTATGGGTCGGTAGACGTGGTATTTCCTCCTAAGTATAACCTGGTGTGGAGAAGCAGTAACCCTCCAAACATGATGTGGCAACTGCATGAAGCAACTGACCGGCAGGCATAGAAGCCCTCGAGAAAGTTTGGAACCCCATGGGCGTCGACGGATACCACTTGAGAGCCTGATGTACCCCGCATGTCGCCTTTAAAATCTGCCTACCTTTTTGTTAGGTAACCAGTAAAATTATAATGAAAACTTCTTCTATCTTTAGGTCGAGCAGTATTTCGAACTCGGTAAAACTATGTACATACAAATTCACCCTATAGTATATCGACAGCATTCGACTGAAGGTGACGTAAAGTATCTGAATACACTCCCAGTGAAAGCAATTAAGCCGGCAGCAGGGCAGGAGGCTCTCGACGCGACACGAGTACTCGCCACTTGAAACTCGACGATCGAATCGCTCTGAAACTTCCTTGTACAAAATAATAATGCACAAATATACTCGGTACTAGAAATGAAAGCAATGAAATTAAATGAAAATTTGGAAAAATATTTGAAAAACATTAGACATTTTTTATATACAACCTGACATGGATAGCTATAATACCACGCAACTACCGTCATGATATTAGCATAGATATTAGCCCAATCAACACATTCCCGAAGAAATTAAGTGCCATCCCAGGACCTACCATTCATGAGCACGACTAACAAGATGGAAAACACGGACAACTTTTAATTTCCCCTTCAACTATAGTTTCATCCAATGCGATAGTAGCAACTCGGGCTAAACCTTCAGCATCGAATGAATATGAAGAATATGCATCGAAATAATGTGAAAGTGAGTTTCAATACAACAATGAAAAGATATTTGGAATTCTAAGCACGTGTTGTAGTTAATGTGAGTGTTGATGGCGCGATCTCGGCCAGCGAGGGTGAGGTGGGGTGTGGTGGTGGGGTGGGAGGGGTACCCGCCCCGCAGATTGATGAACCGCACCTGTGGGAAAGGATGATGGTTAATACAATTAGCACGTAAGAAACACACAACTAAATATATTTGAGAGCTTCGTAATTACGGGTTATTTTTAATAGGCATACTAAGTTGCGATATGTATGATCTTAGATGTATGGTAATTAAAAGAAGTAAAACTTCATAACGTTTCTAAGAATTAGTCGAAATTCGTCATTTGAATTTACTAAGCGGTTTTTAAATACAAACAATAAATATTATTAACGCGGGTAGGTATGTTCCTTATGCCTTCAACTCGTGGTTCTCACTCCCACACTTGTAAGCACAGCGTTGTTTCAACCACCGACCTAGCATGAGCGCGCAGTGCGTGGCAGTGGTTACGTTTTAACCACCTTTTATTCAATGCGAAATTAGATAAGTATGTTTAAAGAGGCTACTTTTAAACTAGACAAAACGACTACTACTACTTTTATTTGTACAATATGGCATGAAATTCAGTAAAGGTAGAACGACAGCACGCATCATACAGAGCGGACATGATTCAAGAATGATTATGAAATCACTGATGTTGAATCCTTTCAAAGATACACAACTAAATCCATTTAAACCTGCCTTTGAGAGCTTATGACTCTAGAACGAGGCTCCGCGCCTTGAATACTGAATATTTTACAAAGTCCAACATGTTCAAAGCTCAACGACTAAGTCGCTTCGATCTTTGTTGAGCAGAAGTATTATGTATGTAAATTTCTGTCCAAAATCTGTCCGACGATCTAAATGAGTAGTTTTGACTTAGATCAACTTAGGTGAATTTGAACATCGTCATGAGGTTTGTACATTTTAATATTTTATGTTAAGCGCGGCATATGGCGTACGCCAGGCCTTCAAAGAAGATAAACCAGACGACGCCCATGGGCATTCGAACTTTCAGCGGAGCTGAGTAAACCATGCTGGCCGTCCAGGTGCTCCTTCACACCATGTTTGAAGGACTGCAGGTTATACTTTGGGGAAAACATCTCGGCGGGGAGTGGATTCAACAGACCCTACAAATGAATGATTTACAGGATCGGTTGGTTTGTATTCGAAGAGTGTCTACAGTAAATAGATGCGTTCCCTGCCTGTTCCGCGTTGAGCGATGGTAGAGATGATACAATACAGGCATGCTTCGGAGTTAGACCAGACTTCAGTTAAAAGTGTTGTGTAGCGATGTAGTATCTAATGGAAATCGAAGTTGCACAAAACGTACGATGGATATTTTTATTTTCTGATGATTCACTGTCACGTTTAATCCTTTTGGGTAATTCGTTGTAAAATCGACTTGACACATAGCTGTAAGAAGCAACGTTGTCCGAGAAGTATGCGTGCATGAAGTGAGAAGTTGAATGTTTGTGCTGGTACGTGTTATTATTTTGTTGTTGTTTTTGAGGTGTTCCTTTGTGCAACGCCTGTACAAGGCTCGTAGCCTAGTGGCGCGGGTACTTGCCTAGCGTAGAGGTCTGGGTTCATAACCTTGCCCCGACATGCACCACTTTCATTATTTTTCTGAAATCGATACGTGCATTTAGTGACGAGTGCGAGGTGCTCTATGGTTCGGAATCCATGTAAAAATTTAGGTTCTTCCCGCCCGGGTTGGGAAAATCGCATTGGATGAAAAGATGGTCGAAGCGACAGTGAAAAATTGTCCGTGTTTTCCATCCAGTTCAATTTAGCCGTGCTCATTAAGGGAAGGTCATGGCACCTAATTCCGTCGTGAATGTGGTGTATTGGGCTTATATCATAACGGTAGTTGTGTGGTATTAGCTATGTCATGACCATGTCAGATTGCGTAAAGAAAAAAAAACG
Source organism: Incurvaria masculella (assembly GCA_946894095.1). Lineage (NCBI taxonomy): Eukaryota > Metazoa > Arthropoda > Insecta > Lepidoptera > Incurvariidae > Incurvaria > Incurvaria masculella. The sequence goes on along the minus strand of OX335650.1, from coordinate 489,318 downwards.
CCACCCCAATGTTTGCTACTCTAGTCAGCGAATGTCTTCCTTGAAGGCTACCTCGACGTGGCGGCCCGGATCCTTAGGATTATCTCCAGACCTGCATATATTAGTCAGTCGTTCGCTGAGCACATTGCACAGCAGAAAGAAGAAAATTGTTTATCTCCGTACAGGTCCTGCACAGAGAGCTGTCACCGAATTCAAGTGTGTTTCGATGTTTGTTTAGGAAGCAGCGTCAAGTCATGAAACCCACAAACTTTCTAAGTTCCTCCCTATCCAATCTCATAACTTTGCGGGCCAGTCCCTTGTTTAGGTTGGATAGTGCCGCGCTTGACTTCTTGCTGGCTTATTTGATAGTATGTAGACTGCAAATACCTAGGTATTTTCTGAAATAGTGGGCGAGGGTAGGCATTTTGGCGTGGTTTGATATCTTGTGGTGGAATGGCTATGACATTATTACCATTAACGTGTATTAAAACAATGACACGGGTCACAGAGGCATTGTACGTCAATTTTAAAAAGGAGTAGAAACAATTTTAGTCACTTGAAAGAGGATTGGAAAAAGTACATACCTCTTTATGCAACATGTAATTAAATTTAAATACAGTTTGAATTGCTGAATTTTCACCTCCACTAATAAAATTGTTAAAAATCTTTTTTTCTTTCTTTTATCATGGCTTTCAACCGTAAAGAGATGATAAAATTTTGAAATAAAAACATAATTCTGTGATCCTGAATGCAGGTGGATACAATCGTCTAGTCTAGGTGTTGTGAGTTTCGCGTTGATTCGTGAAGGTGGGTACGGGTAATGAAGGAATACTCGAAAATGTTAATCACTTTACTAAAAATCAACGCTCTCCTTTAGTTTGTCGTATAACATTACTTCACAGGATTTGTTCCTTATAAGCGACACTATTTACTGGTGTAATTATACAGATTGCGTTATTTTTTTGTTTTTATCAAAATCCTCATGACTCCATTGCGTGTTTTTCGCTATTTCTTATAGTTTCGGATTGTGCCCTGAAAAAATCACCTGTATACCCGCACCCCTGGTGTATCCACACACACCCCTGACTTCTTTTCCTCCAGACTATGGGCGTCATTGGGAGAGAGATTAATAAATAATTCAGAAATCATTCTTCTTTTTTGCTGATAACAACAATACAAAATATGTAAAATACGATTCAATAAAAATATCTAACATGCTGATTATTCACAATCGATTCGATAACTTATTTCGTCCATCCAGATTTATATTAAAAATATTATTGAGTGTTGTCATCGATCATTAGAGCAGTTTCGTCTTCCTAGATACGTCTCTCTTTTTTTGACGATAAGTTTATATGAATCGTTTGTATTACTATAAAAAAAGATTGACGTGACATATCACATGTCTAGGGCAGTCTTTTTCTATAAATCACGCAGACTTGCAAACGTATTTTCTTGAACAATATCACTTCAAAAGTATCTATGTAAGCATCACTCACTGTTTGGGGATTTGGGGAGCATTACGTTTCCTGGATATCAATCTAAGCCCACGTCTCTGAGCCACCGTTACATGTGTCTGTAAATGTGTTTCTAGTAAGAAGCGTCCCATCCAACCTTGTTTGTTTTTTATTACGCCGTTGTGCCTTCATCCCTTTCCGTATAAGAATATCAACCCGGGACCCTTGAAATTAAATGCTAATCCCTTCGCTCGATGCGGCACATTTTTTGAAGAATATTTCTTTTTGCTGGTTTAGGATTGACTCGTTAACAATGATTTACGATGGACAAAGTATTTGAGTGCGCAGTATTTGTTTTTGTTTATAATACCTCCCAGCCGCCTGTATTTGTATGGATTTAACTGGTTTATCAATGTTCTTGTTTATATTTTCCTTGACTTCGTTCGAAGTTCGAAGAATTCGAGAAGTTTCGGCCTGGATAACTTGCACTTATAACTTAACGTAAGCAATTAAAATTGGTATTAAAAAGCTTCTTTAAAATTTGCCAAGTTCGTCACTAACGGGGTCATTATTCCATATGTCAGTCACATAAAACAGTGAAACATCATATTGATTACAATTTATCCTGGAATGAACAGGTTGAAGACCCAGTGGCCCAGTGGCGCGACACTTCGGCGATCGCTCTCCGAAGTTAAGCGACGCTGGGTCCGGTCTGGTCTTGGATGGGTGACCATTAGACCGTTGAGAGAGGCTGGCCGTGGTTCGGATTCCACGTTAAACTGTAGGCCCCCTTCCTTACTTACTAGGTGGTAGGGTTAATCCCGCCCGGGTTGGTACCATCGCATTGAATGAACGATGGTCGAAGCGGCAATGAAAATTGTCCGTGTTTTCCATCCAGTTCAATGTAGCCGAGCAATATAAGGAAGGTCCTGGCATGGCACCTAGTTCCCATGTGGTGTGTTGGGCTAATACCATGACAGAAGGTGTGGTATTATCCATCATGTGCAGTCACATAAAAAAAAAAAACCTCTCCTAAAGTAAGTGCGAATCTCCAGATTCATTCCACTGGATTGTCTGTTTCAGTATAACATTTAAGAATATAATTGCATAGTTATTTACGATTTACTACTAAGTTCCTGCTTCCTGCATTCTGGCAGACCTTCGACCAAGAAACTCTCATATCTCTCATGCCCATTAATTGTTAAATTAACCTAAAAAATTTAATTACAGATTATTTTATGCACGACTCATGAACTCATAGAACACAAATTTTAAGTAATGGTGAAAATAATATTCATTTGAAAAACATTTAACTGGCCGCCGTTTTTTTTGGAAGGACTGTTTGCCCCTCCCCTATAAAACAATTAATAAAAGTCTAAATAATAGTTACCGCGAAGTGGGTAAATTTTATCATAACTGGTAACTCACACTGAACAATTCACTCACACGTCCTGGGGGTCTATTCAGGTAAGAGTGAGTTTGAGTTCTGGAGTGAGTTAACCTAAAAAAAGCTAAGAAATATCTTTTTATTTAAATAACGGAACCGTTATTTATACTTCCAACGTATTTACGGGACAGACCAGATTTTTACCTAACTGAAATGATGGTCAAGAAGTGTGGAAACATTACTATTTAAAAAAGTGAAATGATATTTAGTGTCGAATTCGAGCTCACTGTTTCCCTGAATGGACCCCCTGTATCGTGTACTCTCAAACTTTCTTCCGCTCAGATCTAAAACTTTGCTAGCTTGATCTCTGCTTAGTATTCTATACTACGCTCAATGGAGATCCATGGTTCTATCCATCCATCCAGGTAACCTACACCGCTCTCTAAACATATGCATACGATTTATTCGGATTGAGCAAGTTACTTACTTACTTGTAGTTCGGTTTCCCCACCTAAGCCCTTCTTAGGGTTCCGTACCCAAAGTGTGACGACGGACCTATTACTAAACCTTTACTGTTCGTCCGTTCGTCCATTCGTCTGTCAGCAGGTTGTATCTCATTAACTGACATAGGGATCCGCTATAACTATGATCAGTAAACATTAAAATTAAAGGGAAACGTGATTTTTTGTGTTAAAATTAACACTATGGTACGGAAACATTCATGTGCAAGACCTGTTCGCACTTAGCCAATTTATTCACGTCGGAATGTCGTTTGCTCAGCTAGCCCAGCTCCGCCCAGAAGTCAGTAGCCTCGATGGGTGACCGCAGACTTCTTGGACTTCGAGGATCTGTCTCGCTGACTTGAGGATGTCTGCCCGATGAGTTGCCACTCCGAAGCAGTTCATCGCGACGTGAGCGGCTGTTTCTTCGTTCTCTAGTATTGCCCTACACATACGATTGTTAGTGACACCTCGACATACAGGGGTTTTCTTAGCGGGCAGGGTCCAGTAAGCGCTCCCACCATTACGCGCAGGATACGTTACGTCCTTAACGGACGGCTGTTCAGGCGAACGGTTTAAGAAACGTAAATGCATAATAATAAAAAGTATCAGGAAACTAGATGATTTCAAAGATCTACAATATGATTTAAACCTACTTTCGAACTGTTAGAAAATAGAATAAATGTCAGCGTTGAAAATTGTAACTCATGAAAGGGAAGGTCCTGGCATGGCACCTAATTCCTTCGGGAATGCGGCATGTTGAGCTAATATCATGGCAGTGGGTGTGGTATTAGCCACCCATGTGCAGTAAAAAAAACTAATTGTAAATGTTTAACGTCGTTCGACTGTACTCATAAAGAAGCTTTGAATGAGGCATGTTTTATTCGTGGCCGCTTGTGCTACGATTTGTTAAATTCTTCTTTCGTGGAAAATACAAATGAATTGTAGGCTGAGTTTTTGTTCACCGATTTTTTGACAATGTAAGTGCTAACCTCGGACGCCGCCCGAGGCTACTCTAATTAGGGCGGGCGGGATGTTAGCTTAGGCGCTCTCGTCAATTATTCCCGCAATGTTAAGCGAACCCATATTTTAGGGCGCTTAGCAATTTTAAGGATGAAATCATAAAAGAGGTCTGAATATTTCATGAGTGCGAATGAAGGTAAGTAAATATTTCATCTCCGGACAGGATGAAGCGTACGTACACAATGCATTAGCGCGTGCATGTTTTTTTTTTATTGAAACGGGATCAGATATTATTTGTGCAATATTGTACATGCGGATGTTTGAGGTAAATTCAAATGAACTCATTTGATATGTATTTTGTTTTATGCTACCTGACATGGATGGCTAATACCACACAACTACCGTTATGATATTAGCCCAAGACACCACATTCCCGAAGGAATTAGGTGCCATGCCAGAACCTTCCCTTTATGAGCACGGCTACATTAAACTGGATGGAAAACACGGACAATTTTTCATTGCCGCTTCGACCATCATTTCATCCAATGCGATGGTACCAACCCGGGCGGGCTTAAACCCTATCACCTAGTAAGGGGAAGGGGACCTACAGTTTTACATGGATTCTGAACCATTGAGCAGCTCGCATTCATGACGAAATGCACTAATCGAACTCGGAAAGAGAAAGACAGTGGTGCATGTCGGAATTGAACCCGGTCCTCTGGTACGCTAGGCCAGTATACTCTTGTTTTTGAGAGAGCAGTGTCCCCGTAGGCTTTTTGTAGCATTTTGAATGCATCAGCACAAGAGATTTCGTTGGAAACACAAAACTTCCAACAAATTCTTTGTTCAATATTTTTTTCCATTTTGAAATGCGACGAACTTCAAAAACTTGATTGATATAAACAGACGCCAAACAATTACTAATGACATTTAATATTTGACATTTGGCAGGAGTGTCAGGGAAAGGTGTACCAACCTGAGAAAAAAAAATATTCGAATCGGTAAAGCGTTTTAAATTCAAACTACAAATTCCCGGAACTTATTGGTCATAGTGTATACCACATTTGTTGAAAAAAGCGATGTAATGTGTACGAAAAAATATTCATAAATTAAAGTTGGTTAATGAACTAATACAGTGGTGAAAAAACTTCGACTGATCGTGCGTCGTCACTGATCACCACGATCATGCAACGTGGTCATAGTCTATGAATTGTTGCAGTTAAAAAAAAATTTGAATGCACGGATTACAGTTTTAAAAAAATCTGTAAATATAAGTACTAGTACAGTAGGTGAAATCTAGCGTAGCAGATCATTATTATGCCGTTAGAGTCTCCACGACACATGTGAACTATTTAATGACTCACTAACATGTTGTGGCCCGGTCTCTCGGAATGTAGAGTCCAATACACAAAGTCGTTGACTGTGACATTGTTTGTATACTATCACCTGTCACTGCCCACGCACGGCTTTAAGTGAAACATTCTGAATATTTATGGATAACCTAATGTTTAACTATACCGTCTTCCCTACCAATAAGTGCAATGATAAAGAGAAGCAATTGATAACTCGATTTAAATAAGAAGTGACTAACGGACGGAAACGGACTTGAAAAAAAAAACTGCGGTCTTTCTTGCCAGTTATACTTCGCTTTGTTTTGTTTTTCTGAACTGGCGAATGTTAAAATTTTAAAATCTATGGATGATGAATAAACAACATTAAAAACAATTTTCATATGATGCGTGATGTATATAAAATATCATTGGATAAAAAAAATTGACACAGTAATAAATATAATTATAAAGTAGTATATATATGTATATATTATGTACTTGCATGAATTTGGTCTTTACTATAGACCAATATTTTTTCTATATCACAGTATTTTCGAAATTGAAAAAATTCGTGAATTATCGAGGTAATAAATTATTTTTGTACTTTCTGCTGGCCCCTAGCTAGACGCATTGTTCTCTTACTAAATCAGTATTTTTTATTATGGAGCGGATACATTAAATTGATCTAGTTGCTGGCAGCATTGTCGATAGCTTACCCTTTACCACAAACAATAGAAAATGATTGCTGCATCAAAATAAACTGGCAGCTCGTAATGGAAGCTGCAGGCGGTATATTAGTTAACCGCGTTAACGTATCAGCTGCAATTAACTTCACCCCGACCTATAGTTCGGCCAGTGTATCGAGATACTTTCAATTGTTACTTTGGTCTGTTTATTGACTTCTTGAGAAGTCTAACACTACTTAGACTTCTCAACTGAACACTGAAAAAACAGCGCTTTAAGATTAATTATTTAAAATTTATGAGGAGTTCATAAGGAGGATTTTTATTAGGACTAAGGAATAAGGAGGGTTATAACCCGCAGAATAAAATAATACACATTCACATGTTTGGACGAAAATGTTGCACAAAATGTGTTTTTTTTTTATGTTTTAAAAAGGAACCCAAAGGACAAGCAATTCAAAATCAATATATTTCAAAGTAAAACTGAAAAATTAACTCTAGATCACTATTTTGAAGCTACACAGAGATTTAGTAATTGTATTGAGTAAACAAATATTTTCAGTCCAGTTTGTGTGAAACGATTTTGGTCAGATCCGTCAGTTGACTCTGTATGTCTTTAAGTTCTAAGCCTCGATCGATTGCGGGCGCCACCCACGCGTCGACTGTACACAACGGCGTCGCGGCGTCGGCCGCAGACGCATCGGACGCAACGCCGCCGCCGCGCCGCGGTCGCGAGTGAGGAGGAACGGCATAACGTATAATATGCAGATCGTATAATATCATATTTTAACAAAATTTTAAAACCATGCACAACGTATAATCGGCAGATCGTATAATCTTATACGTAGTGCATGAAGAAGTCCAAAAAATTAAATTACTTATTTCTCCATGCATAACGTATAATAGTCACAACGTATAATGTTATGAACTTTATTTAACAAAAAAAGAAAACCATGCATATCATATAATCCTAAAATATTTCATACGATAAGCGCCCTTATCGATATAATATTAAAGATTATACTCGCACGCGACTTTTCGACCGTCTCAATTAGCGTTGTAGCAAATTGTTACTCTTCAACAGATATCGATTCGTAGCAATTTCAGCCTTAAATGTATCGTTGGTAGGGCGCTTTATGCAGTGCTTCTTGGCATATTATACGTTCTGCATGGTTTTCTTTTTTTGTGAATTCATGTTAGGAATATTATACGTTGTGACTATTATACGTTCTGCATGATGCAAAGAGTTTATTTTATTTTTAAACTCATGCACAACGTATAACATTATACGTTGTGACTATTATACGTTATGCATGGTTTTAATTTTTTGGAAAAAAATAAGATTATACGTTGTGAATATTATACGTAGTGAATACGACTCGCGAGTGACGCCTGCTTCCGGCCGCGCCTACCGTCGCTACACTTGCGACGCTGGAACTTCGGACACCATATCGAGGGTAAAGCCAAGCTTGAAAGAAAGATTAGAGCTGAGTGCGTTAGTATTTCAGGACTTGTAATAATAATCATTATATGAGTCATCTTTAAAACTTATTCCTTGTCGAGAATATAGTTGATATTAATTTAGTGATAGTTCATCCCGTTATGCAAATATGTTTGTGTATGTAACATAAAAATTGAAACCCTAGTTTTTTATTCTCGTAGCCTTGTAAGTTACTTTTACAAAAGAGGTGCGCTAAAGAGTGTTTAAGGTGGCCCAACCCGGCGGGACTAACTCATTCGCAGGCACGGTACAAAACCGTGCTGTTGCGCTCTGGGACCTTCTCTGTTTCAAAGAAAATGACAGGCTTCGTGATGAGGAAGATGCAACATGTCCACAAAAAAGGCAATTTGCATAGTGATTGATTTGGTAAGATATACGAACATTTTAATTACAAAACGATTTATAGCTAAAAGTAAACCACGACCGCTATAGTCAAAAATGTAACAAAAACCAAATAGATTATTAATCTTGATTAAATAAGCTATGTCTGATGACTAATTTTTATAAGATGTTCTTACTTTATCATTGCGTAATCCACCTCCAAAGTTATTGTATAAAATGCAAGAAAAATTCGAACTTTCGGCTCTTATAACTTAGATACCAAACACAATTTTGCAATGTCAATGGTCATCAGACATCTAGTTCGAACAAATAAAGCTATTTTGAGCAAAATTTGGAATCTCTGACAAGAAATACGGGCGTGATCTTCTTTCCCCGTTTGTATGGGGAGTCAAACGGGATGGGCCACCTTAATATCTCAATCAACCTACGGGGCACGTACGCGGCAGTTTGTTTCCCAAAAAATGTAACTCGCCATTGAGGAGGCGCGCATTTCTTACCCCGAAGAGACATTAGGGGAACCATTTGCCAACTCAGTAATGGCGACATTGCTGCCAACATTGCGCCTGAGGGCGGTGTTAACCAAGGAAGTAGTGCCATGAAGTGAGATGAACCTAACCTCCCTCCTCCGTGCTAAAGGATTTGACTAGTACCTATATATGAGTAATCAAGACATTCACCACTTGAGCGAAACAATTTTACTACAGAATGCTTAAATTAAATCTAACCAAACTTACTTGTTACTGTTATTCTAATTTTGGGCACAATAATACAGTGTGTTAACAGGCCAATTTCCCAAATGTAACCAAGTATTTTTAACCTTATTTGGAGCAATAAACCGGCCAAGTGCGAGTCGGACTCGCACACGAAGGGTTCCGTACCATCGTACAAGTTTTTTTTAAATTTAAAATATTTGTTGTTATAGCGGTAAAATAAATACACATTCTGTTAAAAATAATTAAGTTGCCTACCTATTACGGTTCATTAGATACGTCAGACGGACGGACGGACGGACGGACAGCGGATGCTTAGTAATAGGGTTCCGTTGGCACCCTTTGGGTACGGAACCCTAAACTTTTGACTTTAAACAATTTGTCGTTTACATACATTTTAAACCGACTTAAAAATAAAGGAGGAGGTTCTCAATTCGTCGGAATCTTTTTTTGTTAATTGAGATATCCACAAACATATGGGAGGGATGACATGTTTTGAAGCCGTGCAAAAAATTTGTATCCATCTTCTTCGCTCTAAATAAGCAAAGAAATACCATAAGCTCGTTATTGTAGAGTTTGAGGAAAACGGTGTGTCGATGATATTGCACGACGTCTCCCCTACGTTAACCCTAAATTGAGTGTTAACCACGGTAATCTCAAATTACATATAAACTCGTTAATTAAAAATCGTTTGCGATTTTCAAAATGGATCGTTTCGTCGTTTCTGACACTGTAGTGTCAATTGTCATTCAACAACTGTAACTTTCGCCGCGTGGTTGTGCCCGCTCAGTAAAGCAAAGATATTTGCGAGTTCTGTTGGTTTTCGCGATGTTGTTGGCGTGCTATACCAATTTACTAAAGTTCCTAAAGCATGAGCTTCTCTACCATAGAGCACGAAGTGTCCGTAATGGCCGCGGCTGCGGTGAGCCGACCGGACCGTTTATACTCAGTCTGTCTACTCAGAAAACCGAAAGCGACAACTTCTCGCGTTCGCTTCTGTCGAACTCTACCATCTAGAAAAGCATCTTTTTAGGGTTCCGTACCCAAAGGGTGAAAACGGAACCCTATTACTAAGCCTCCGATGTCCCTCCGTCCGTCCATCCGTCTGTCACAGGGCTGTATCTCATGAACCGCAATAGGTAGGCAGCTGAAATTTTCACAGAGTGTGTATTTATTTTGCCGCTATAACAACAAATCGGTTAAATAAAAAAAATATAAAAAATAAAGGGGGGTCACATACAAAAAACGTGATCGTTTTGTGTTCAGTCTTGTACGATGGTACGGAACCCTTCGTATGCGAGTCCGACTCGCACTTGGCCGGTTTTTTTTCTACATAGAGTTTTATAGAACCGAACACGAGAACTTATCTCTTTCGCTTAATGAGCCTGTGCCTCTGTGGTCTCTACAAGTCCCGCACTCGGACGGAATGATACATAATAAAAATGCATAATTACAATACACAAGTTTATATATAGTTTAGGTAAAATTCAAAGTCATGTATTCTGAGATAGACAATATACACGGTTAATAATAGGGTAAGAAATTAAAATTAAACTAAATAGAAAATTGCATTAAATTCATCCGAGGCTGCCATTGTCTCTAATACACTTATGGCATTACCTCTTTGAATTTCCACGCTTATTCGGCGAATAAAGAATGTTTTGGGGCGTGACTCGCCCGATGCTTCACTTAACAAGTTACCAAGTGCAACTGAAAAGGATAAAGCATCGGGGGACCAAGCGTCAAGGGTTTTCACCGCAAACGTTGGCCATATGTAGTTTCTTTCTTTAATTTTAATTTTACAGGCAGCATAGTTAGTTCTTCAACATAATCCACTTACACACATGCTGAGCAGACGCCATCGTTCTCTTTCGTTTTCAAAGAAATAGTGAGATATGTCCAAATAACAATTTTCTGTTTGATCCCCTATTTGACAGTAATTTTAAAGAAGACTGGTGGTACTGGAATCAAATGACTATGCATTAATTGCGTTCATATCGTGTTAAACCGATTCTAAAACTGTTAAGCAACAAACTTATTAGGCTGGCTAAAGTATGTTGCGCGAGGCGACTAAAATAAACCAAAAAAAAAATTGGTGACAGCGAATCGCTTCACGCTGCAGCCGCTGGCAGATACCCAGACGAAGTTTCCGGATTCGCTGGCGCGCTCACATTTCCGCGTCTGGATCCGAGACAGACTGCAACATACGCGTATGCGTGCTGTATCTAGAGACCTACGAATGACGGAATCTGCGTGCACCTACTCTCTATCCACTACGTTTGGTAATAAACAGAAAATTGCTCTGCTCGTAGCTCAGGGGCGCGGTGAATTGCTTCGCCCGTTCATGAACCGCTTTCTTTCTCTTTTTGAGTTTAATCAGTGCATTTGTCACGGATGTGTGCTTCGAATGCGAGATAGTTCACAATACATGTAAAACTGACCCTTCCCCTGCTAGGTGGTAAAGTTACTACTAGTAGAAACTCAAAATCGTTGCTCAAAATTGTTGCTCAAAATCTTTGCTACTTTTTCGGTGCTCGCACGGCGGAGCTTTTTTAACCGACTTCAAAAAAGGAGGAGGTTATTGGTGTAACAGAAATGTTATCGATAATGTTCTAAACCATCGATAATTATTTTTTATGATTTGAATTTTCAAATATTACAACTTTCATGATAGCTCTGGCAACATAATTCGATCTGAACCATAGATCTGAACAGACGTTGAACAATTAGTTCCATAGCCGAAAAAGTAGAGTCATCTGTTATCTGATATTTCAACAATGTACAATTGTAGAAATATTCGTTATTTCCTATTTTAATTCATTTTTTAATTATATTCACCCGTACCAATATATTTGTTTTTTTCATAAATACACTGATATATTATACATTTTAGTTAAAACCATTATTCGATGTGCAGCGCCATCTAGTGCATAATATTAATAATATAGTGTCCTTGTTTTCCTGAATTACAACTTTTTCTGGAATCAGGACTGTTTATGCTTTTTAGATGGTTGACCGCATATTGTTTTTTGCGTTGAACGTTGAATAAGCTGTCAAATCAAACTCGGACTCGCAAATGTTAGTTCGATTAACGCCCACTACGCGCGCTCTTCAATTTCTCCATACATTTGAAAACGCCAGTCGATCGGTTTGCCGTAAACGCCAATTTAGGTGACCACTGGGACTACAGAGTGGTCAGTCTGAGTTCTCACCTAAATTGGCGTTTACGGCAAACCGATCGACTGGCGTTATCCGTAAAAACGTCAAACTCCATACAAGCTTTTACTAGATATTATTCGGTTTTACTTCTTCAAGCTGTCAATATCAAACTCGGACGTCCGATTTGCATGAAAAGGCGGAGTCGGCGTAAACGGCAACGTCGACGTATTTACGGCAACGTTGAGTATAAGCGGTCAAATCAAACTCGGACTCGCAAATGTTAGTTCGATTAACGCCCACTGCGCGCTCTCTTCAATTTCTCCATACATTTGAAAACGCCAGTCGATCGGTTTGTAGTAAACGCCAATTTAGGTGACAACTGGGACTTCGGGTACGGATTCTGACACCAACTTGTTTCCGTAAGTTTTTCCGTACTCTTGAATACACACAACGGATAGATCGCCCGAAACTTCTATCAGTATAGTTTTTCTATCGTGTTTGATAGCGCGATTGCGTCATGACTCCATGAGCCAAGCAAAAGCGCCTCTGCTCTCATTTCAGACCAAAAATATGTGACTGTGCATGTACCTTACTACTGTTTAGAGAAATAGGACAAGCATATGTCTTCTACTCGGTTAAGAATATCTAGGCATGTGTCTGATTATTATGTAAACGTACTGAGCTCAGTACGTTTACATTTGTATCATATTCTTGATTTAGTACGATTTGTATGAATTGCCTTTAGCCACAAACACAAAACAATATTGTTCTACACTTGTAAAGAATGAGTGGTTAATAACTTATAATTCAGTCCATACTACCTTGATTCAATAGTGACGATGGCTTTTACCACCTAGATTGTATAACGAGATCTCTGTGTGCAGTGAATCAATTTGTAATGAACTCACAAATTTTACTAACAAAATATACCTGGTCTATCGTCTGCGTAAAATGTTGTTCGCGAACACTCGCAAAACACAGGCGTTAGGTAAATATATTATCTACTGGCCATGAACCGGATGACGTATCTCATTTAGTGAGGCTCAGAGGAACAGACGGAAAGATTAATGTTATTCATTAATTCCTTAAATTAGTCAGAAAAAATTAATATTCTTCTTCACGTGCAATTAATTAAGAATAAGTTTGTGTCACTCTCAACAGAATACCTACATCTTGTGAATGCGGCGGCAATATAACATTTTGCTTCTTTTTTTTTTTATGAAAAACCGGTATGGGTGGCTGTGCTGAGGACCAAAGGTGCTCAGAAAAGCCAAAAACACCTCGCCTCGCGAAACCACGCTCAGCGAGGCGCCATGCCAGCGGATTTGCGGACTATGGCTGGGCTATCGAGCTTATTCAAATTACGTTTGAAGACTCCCAAGTTATAGGTATGAGGAAAGGCATCCGCCGGTAGACAGTTCCATATCCTGGCGGTGCGGCAGAGAAAAGAGTTTGAGAAACGGTTCGTTCTCAGAAGCCTAATGTCAACCACAAGGGGGTGCTCTGATTCTCTGCGGCGGGTGCTCCGGATATAGGTAGGATGGGGAGGAATGAGGGATGCAAGTTCCACAGAGCAACGTCCATGGTAGTACCTGTAGAACAGACTGAGCGACCCCACAAACCGTCTGTGGCTCAGTGACTCCAAGCCAGCGGTGATTTAGACCTGAATGTTAAAAGAAATACAAGTGCGTTCTTTTACAAAACATCATTAGGCATTTAGCTTCGTGCAATTCATTATAGTGATTTTTTTGCGCAATATTAGAAAATACGATGGATTTTTTATTTAATATTGCTGTAAATAATGCTGGCGAACTCTACAATTGGTGTTTTGCACTTCTGCCGCCTCCGATACCACTAGCAGGAAAAAATCTCATTCTATAAGTACATTATGTGTAAGTTAAAAACGCGCACTGCAATATAATCCTTAAACATTTGTGGGTAACAATGTTATTCGGCGGCCCACCGTGCCGATGTAGTCGGATAGAGTTTCGCGTCGCATGGTTACGGAACTCTGCGTTAGTACGCCCGGAGCCCGCGGCGCGGCAGCACGGCAGCTGCGTCACACGTCACTTTGACAGCTTCGCGTCGATGTTTTCGCGCCAATATTTACGAAAGTGTGAGAAGTGAAAATTTGCGATGTTTTGTTGAATAAAACAAATTTGAATGGGACGTATAAATAAAAGTGTGGAAGATTACATAAACGTTGTATTTTTAGATAGAGTTGTTACGGTGATATCTATCCAAACATTGAATAAAGTTTTGTGGATTCAGCAATTTAGTGTTCTTGTCATAAAGGTTAGTTGAGATTTAAATAATGTAATATGTTAGAAAACCCATTAACTAACACGTATCAGTGGGGCCTTTTTCACCTACTGATGATTAGCTTAATCGCCACATATTAAAGGCCTTTCCTAGCAGCTTGAAATAAATATCAGTGCAAGATAATCAGCACTTTAGTAATAAAGCAAGTAACTTAGTAAGAAAACCAGGCTAACTCCAAAATGTTTTAAATATTATCCAACATTACGTTGATGCTAAACAAAATTACTCTGATCAAATACTTATTTTAGAAACGCACATAAATTTGTGCGTGATTAAGGAATTATTGAAATAGAAGTATAGATATATGTATTTTCACCAGTTTGCGTTTAATAATATAAGTCCGCATTCTAAAATAATACAAATATAATACTATGGTAAAAATAGGAGAAAAGGATGATATTTTGTTTTAGCGATTTCAATTGCTGGTGATTTATGATCCAAACTCATTTTAATACTAACGAGAGTACATAATGTTTTTATTAAATATTACACCAAAAAGTTTTAGGACTAGATCATTACTATCTCTTTATTTTGTCTACAATTTGCCTACAGATGTTTAGTAAGACTGAATGGCGTGCCTGCTCCAATAGTTGAAGCTGCCTCCTTGAATGTACGCATGCGTGATTGCTCATTATAATACAGTGACACAATAGCGATGTCTCGATAAGGTTGGTGCGACATTAGCGGATTACCTACACTTGGCATGGTTATTTCATGCAAGTGACGTCACCATTCTGCGTGTGTGTAACCTTCACGTGTATAAACTACTCATGCCTTATCACTTTACAAATATGGTTTCATAAAAATATGTTTAAGGTGGCCCAACCTGGCGGGACTAACTCATTCGCGGGCACGGTACAAAACCGTGCTGTTGCGCTCTGGGACCTTCGCAAAATTTGGGATCTCTGACAAGAAATATGGGCGTCATCTTCTTTCCTCGTTTGTATGGGGAGTTGAGCGGGATGCCTTAAGATAGATTTTTATGTTTACTAAAGTAACTATGTAATGGAATGGTGACCTGCAGGCCGCTGAATTCGAACGACCTCGCTAGCTTCCGGCCCGATAAGAGCGACATGAAAAAGACCTGCCAAATTTGTTCACGCTCGGCGGGCCCACTGAGAGTTCCCTTGATGAGTTTTCGGAGATTGTTTTTATCATTACCTTGCGGAAAAGTATCCGAGGAAAAATTTAAGAAACAAATGTTTGTATTTATTAGAAGAATTATTTACGCAATCATATAGTTATGTGGAAATCAATCGTTTTTTTATGTGACTGGACATGGATGGTATTACCTACTGTCATGATATTAGCCCAACACACCTCATGAGAACGAGATGGCATGCCTTTATCGCACAGCTACATTCAACTGGATGGAAAACACGAACAACTTTAATTACCCCTTCGACCATCCTTCATTCAATTCGATGGTACCAACCTGGGCTGGATTAACCCTTCCACCTACAAAGTAAGTAAGGAAAGAGACCGTTTAGACCAGTTTAACGTGGTATCTGAACCACTAGCGGCGACTCCACTCTTACGACATGCACGGGAAAAAATTCATTGGGTCCAATTGTATTATTTTAACGTGCCGCAGCCCACAGAGCACAAACAAATTTGACTGGAAGAAATCACTCCTAGTGATAAGTCCGCCTTTGTGCAATTTTGTTGTTGTTTCGAATTGTTTTTGTAATTTTTTTGTTTTCTATTGCGCAATAAAGAATTTATTCATTCATTTTTTCATTCAAATTTCAACCAATTTAATAATTGTATTACTATTCTAGGTACATTTATTCTAACTCATGCATTTAAATTTCGGTGTATATAATATTACTAGCTCTGCTCGGGTCCATTTAATTTTGAACTGATGTTGGGCTGAGTTATTTCCTGGATATTATATGAGTTCCCCATACACATTTTCATCCCCTTTTTCACTCCCTTCGAGTTTAATTTTCGCCACAAAAAGTAGCCTAGGTCCTTCTCTAAGGACCAGACTATATGCTACTGCTCACGATACCCAAAGGTAGACTGGTAGAGAATTCCCCTGGCATTAAGTTGTACCTTTTGCCCGAATTTTTAGTGCAATAAACATACATAAATAAATAAATAAATACATATTTATACCGTAATTCAACAAAATTGGTTTTACGGTTTAGGCGTGAAAAAGCAACAGACAGAGAGATTGTTACTTTCGCATTTATAATATTAGTAAGGATGGATGGATTCACAGTAGTTGATGAAGGTTTTCGCAGAAATAAAACATCGTAGAGCAAGTTTCTTATTTTTCCGCCCAGAAGAATGACCTACCGAATGTGACTTCTGCATTGAGGTGCAAAGCTTGGCTGCTTCATGCAGAAGACAACCACGTGCAGCTGCGAACACAATACGAGATGTCTGTCTCGCAGCAGACACACATTCTGGCGTCCGCTGTGGGCGGTGTGTGTACTGTGTAGGTAGGTGCGTGTGCGGGTGACAGGAGACAGGGGTCCGAGGCGATCCCCGCGGGCACCTTTTCCCAAGCGTTCCTCTAAGTTTCTATTCATTTCCAATCCGTCCTAAACAGGCGCAAGAATTCGTTATTATGCGTAGGTAATGTTATTCAAGTGTAGCGTCTTTGAAATTAGTCCGAGGGATGTAGTCGTTTCATTAAACCGCATGTTTTTTTTACGCAACCTGACATCGATGGCTAATACCACACAACTACCGTTATAATATTAGCCCAATACATCACACTCCCGAAGGAATTAGGTGCAATGCCAGGACATTCACGGCTACATTGAACTGGATGGAAAACACGGACAATTTTTTATTGCCGCTTCGACCATCTTCTCATCCAATGCGATGGTACCAACCCGGCGGACTTAAACCCTACCACCTAGTAGGGGAAGGGGACCTACAGTTTTACATGGATTCCGAACCATGGGGCAGCTCGAATTCGTGAAGAAATGCACTTATCGAACTCAGAAAGAGAGAAAAAGTGGTGCATGTCGGGGCGAGGAATTGAACCTAGACTTCTGGAACGCTAGGCGAGTCCCCGCGCCCCTAGGCTACGAGCCGTTCAAGAATGTGTTACCGTCACATATAATCGCTCGTTGCTCAGGAGCACGGGGACCTTCCGGGGCTTCGATCCCTACACCGTTTATGCACCATTTTATCTTGCAGAAACCTTAATTGAGGTCGCAGAAAATGTGGATTCGAAAATTTTATTAAAATGCATTCTTTGTCCATTGGCCAAGGCACAATTTTGAACGGCCACTGATATTTAAATAGTGAAATCTTCTTCCAGGCCCTAACGTTTTCAGAATTTAATAAAATTTCTTACATCACTTGAAAAAGCTTCATTCATGTCCGTATGTTTTAATTTTTTTGTAAAAAGTGAAGATGACATAACCCTAGTTCAATGGGATAGGTACCTATTTCGTTTAATCTCATCCGATAGCTATCGGTGCGCTCGACCTCAACCGATCGTCACGACCTCCGGCGGCGGCGGCGCGCGGCCTACTTACGACTACGCGCCAAATGTCGTGCCGCGCATCTTATTCAAATAACCACTCGTCTCAATTCGTAAGAAGATGTGATACGCGCCAGAATGGCATCCTAATGAATGAACCGCAAAATCTGTTGCGAACGGTCCCTTCGTTGTGTTGGTAACAGATTTTGCGTGTATCTAGGCTAAAAACTTGATAAAGTAAGGATTGCCTAGGCTTAAAACTTGATAAAGTACGGAGTACCTTGTCTAAAACTTGATAAAGTACGGAGTACCTTGTCTAAAACTTGATAAAGTACGGAGTACCTTGGCTAAAAGCTTGATAAAGTAAGGAGTACTTAGGCCAAAAACTTGATAAAGCATGGAGTACCCATGCTGAAAACTTTATAAAGTATGAAGTACCTAAAGTAAAGTGTAAAGTACGGAGTTTGATTGACATTTGAACCGGCATTTGTTCAAATGTAAGGATGGGCTGGGGCTATGTTAGGATGTGCCAGCCGTGAACGGAAATAGTCAAGGTGTAAGTAAGGTATTGTATTCGGAGATGCGAGTTTACATTCCGATTCTATCGCTGTGATTTACGTTTGCGGCCACAGTATATGGGGAAGGTGTATTTAAAAAATCTAAATATACTACCCCCACTTTCAAAGCAGGTTTTTTGTGCAAAAATAATGAAAACAAAAAATTTGACCATTGTATAATAATGTGAATGCCTGATCATATTTAACTGAGTTATTACTAAAAATATTAAATAATCCAAAGGTTCAATTCACAATGAACAATTTTATTTTGTAGCGCCACATATGGCGTACGCCAAATAGGTACCAGGCCTATGGTTATATGTTATGAAAACCCGTGAAGTTTCTTTGCGGGTTCTTCTTTACTGGGTTGATCGAATCCGCGGATCTTTGTGACGTCACTTGGTGTAGTTTGACTACCAAAAAGTTTAAATAAATGAAATGAAAAAATGAAATGAAATGAATGCCCATGGTCTTCCGAGCTTTCATAGGGGCTGCAAAAACCAAACGAAGTTTAATGATAATATGTAGGTAGAGTTTGTTTGTATACTAATTGCTCTAATATTTTTTCTACAAAACTTGACAAGCATTTTAAAATGTAAAAAGGAAAAAGGTTTATGACATAAAATATTGTATGATGAAATATCATCAAGCATCACATAACACAATTATTTTTATTGTTTCACAAAGATAAGTCGTTCATTTGTCTGCATCGGCGTCGGCAATCTGTATAATCTATTATTCTCTAAAATACCTTGGTATTCTATGGAATCCAAAAACTATACAAAATATCATCTATTCTCTCTTTGGCGTAAGAATATGGGGTGAATACTCTCGTTCCTTTGCTCGCCGGCGTTGGGATAGAATAGTCACTTACAAAACTAAAAAAAAAAACTTGGACCATTTAAATCGTATAAAATTATACGATATCATTATTTATTAATGAAGCCTTACTTTATTCGATTTGTTAACTTTATTAAATAATTTCCCGTATTTAATCGTTTGATTCATTTGATGATTTCAACCCAACAGAAGAAATTTAATTTTACGCAACTATTAATTTACCTTATTATCATTTACAAATATGTAGTTAGATTACCTATGTAATTGTAATAAAAAATATACAGGTCTTTAAATTATGACTTTATTTATTAATATCACAATTCAACAAATATTACAGACAGGACTTCGTAATGTCAGGAAAAAATATGGTCATATTACCTTTATGCTAGCTCGAGAAGTTATCCGACAAGATGAAAACCTAGCAGCCATGAAAACACTTTGCTTTGGTTTCTTTCAAGACTTTCGGCCGTCCAGCCGCGAGGTAAAAGTGTTTTTTATCGCTTTTACTTCCGCCACCTCCGACGTCTGGCGTGCCTCTTACGTCACTTGCGCGAGATACGGTAGAGCAGAAACATAAGTCGCAAAACGACGAAATATATTGCCCTGTTTGTGAAATGACTACCATTTTATTTCTCTGGCTGGTCTATTCAATAAGAGAAATGGTCAGTTCTCTCGCGTGTGATATACGAGACAAGTCGCGCAAATAGCTCGTTGTCATTCTGGTTTCTTGCATTATGTTTTGTGTCACAAATTAATGTTCCAGCTATTAGGGTAAGAGGCCCAAGAAGCCGAAAAAAAACCCTTTCAAAGCTCCGGCCCTCGCCTTTGAAGATTATAGCACCTCAAATGTCTCCAATGTCGAGCGACAAAGGCGTTTGACGGAAACGTCGCTGGCAGCTTCCGCATTTAACTACAATTTAAGATTAATTCCGCCTCTTTGATGTTTTAATATAAGAAATCCTGTAAATTTTTCGAGCGGAACTCAAAGAAATAAATAAAAAAAGAATTGATCGATAGGCTCGGTAGCCCGTGGACGAACGAACGTAGCCAGATTCTGAATTTCTGAACGAAATTTGTGTAATCACAAAAACCGTGTCTCCGAAAGTGGTAAACATCTGCCCTTAATTAATAGGTCGGGGAAAAAGTCTTTTCGCATTATAGTATGTATGAACTTGTAATAAAATCTCTTTGGCTATACTATTTGTATCTGGCTGGTTTTGGTATCATTGAAAGTTTAAATTTTAAAGAACATAATTCCAAATTCAAATTAGGAAAATGTGTGATTCTCATTTGTTTTTCGTACTGTCAAAATGAGTGAATCTAATGAAGAAATTCGATACATTATAAAATTTTACTACAAAAAAGGTAAAAATGCAACGCAAGCCGCGAAAAAAATTTGCGATGTTTATGGACCTAGTGCAGTGTCTGTGAGAGTAGCACAAATTTGGTTTAAGCGTTTTCAATCCGGAAATTTTGATGTCAAAGATGCACGTCGCTCTGGTCGCCCTATTACGGATAAAATGGATGCCATTTTTGAAAAAGTGGAGCAAGATCGGCATATCAGTAGTTACGACGTAGCTGAAGAACTAGGAATTGACCACAAAACAGTTTTGGCGCATTTGAAAAAAACTGGGTACACAAAAAAGCTCGATATTTGGGTACCTCACGAGCTCACTGAAAGAAACCTAATGAACCGTGTACTCATTTGTGATTCTTTATTACGACGTAATGAAACCGAACCATTTTTGAAGAAGCTGATAACTGGTGATGAAAAGTGGATCACGTACGACAAGAACGTGCGAAAAAGGTCGTGGTCAAAGGCCGGTCAAGCTTCACAGACTGTGGCGAAACCCGGGTTAACTCGCAACAAGGTGATGCTGTGTGTGTGGTGGGATTGGAAGGGCATTATTCATTATGAGCTGTTACCACCAGGCAGGACCATCGATTCTGAACTCTACTGCGAACAACTGATGAGATTAAAGCAAGAAGTTGAGAGAAAGCGGCCGGAATTAATCAACAGAAGGGGTGTGGTTTTTCATCATGATAACGCTAGACCTCACACATCTTTAGCCACTCAGCAAAAACTAAGAGAGTTTGGCTGGGAGGTGTTAATGCATCCGCCGTATAGTCCTGACCTTGCACCTTCAGATTTCCACCTGTTTAGGTCTCTTCAGAATTCTTTAGGCAGTGTCAGGTTAACATCACGAGAGGACTGCCAAAACCACTTGTCGCGGTATATTGATCAGAAGTCCCAATATTTCTATAGCAATGGGATCATGTCCCTACCTACAAGATGGCAAAAAGTAATCGAACAAAATGGTACCTACATACTTTAGTTAAATGTAAATAAACCATATTAAAAAATGTTTTGAATTTTCTTAAAAAATGCGAAGAAACTTTTTCCCCAACCAATATAATTCTATCGATACCAGAATCGTAACATTTTTCAGCCTTGTATATTTTGCTGAATAAATTCCAAGTAGTTAAACACTGGGTGCGGTTGGATTAAAAAATTCAGACCTAGATTTCTACGATATATTTTAGAATGCAAAATTTCTAAAACGTAGTAAAACATTAAGAGCATGGAAACAGTTATCGCTCGTAGTATAGGGAATTGATAGGGTAAATACTCTGTTAAATTATGGCTAGACCATCAATCTAAAAATGTACTTTTTGACTATTGAAATTCGATGTAGATATTTTTTAATGAAATTAAATATTCTTGTACTTACCCCCTTATGGAAATAAATTTTATTAGGTACTAATACCCCCCTTAAGGTGGCCCATCCCGCTCATCTCCCCATACAAAAGGGGAAAGAAGATCACGCCCATATTTCTTGTCAGAGATCCAAAATGTTGCTCAAAATAGCTTTATTTGATTGAACTAGATGTCTGATGACCATTGGCATTGTAAAATTGTGTTTGGTATCTAAGTTATAAGGTCCGAAAGTTCGAATTTTTTGCTCGTTTTATACAATAACTTTGGAGGTGGATTACGCAATGATAAAGTAAGAAGATCTTAAAAAGATTAGTCATCAGACATAGCTTATTTAATCAAGATTTATAATCTATTTGGTTTTTGTTAGATTTTTGATTACAGCGGTTGTGGTTTACTTTTAGCTATAAGTCGTTTTGAAATTAAAATTTTCGTAAATCTTACCAAATCATACACTATGCACATTGTCTTTTTTGTGGACATGTTGCATCTTCCTCATCACGGAGCCTGTCTTATTCTCTGAAACACAGAAGGTCCCAGAGCGCAACAGTACTGTTTTGTACCGTGCCCGCGAATGAGTTAGGCCCGCCGGGTTGGGCCACCTTAAATGTCAACTTTCTCTTCAGTTGACATCGTAATGGCCTGCTTCGCCAACTTCACACAGTTCATGCAATTCTCCACTGAGCGTCACGATCTGGACACAAGGTCTCATTGCTAAATGGAATAGAGATCTCTAAATCATACTATTGCTTATTACTTAATTATCCAGCTGATTCGGAGACGAATCGTGACGACCTAGGATGATGAGTAGCTGCAAGCAATGGCTCAAAGGTATCGACACCTGGTTTTTAAACCTGCCTGTGTGGGTTCCCCCACGTAAAAGGAATACAATTTCGCTCACTGCATCGATATGCTCACTGATTTTGTTCGCGCGCATATCGTAAGAGGCGACTAAGCGGATCGTCGTTCGTAGTTCGGATTCCACGTCAAGGCCCCCTTCCTTACTTACTAGGTGGTAGGGTTAATCGCTCCCGGGTTGCGGTTTACTTTGCGTTGCAAAGAAAGCCTTTGTCATTTCTTTTAATATTTTGCAACCAAAAGCTGTGCTGAGTCTTGTTAATTAATAAGGTGTTAGGTATTACCATTTCCAAAAGGTAGTACTTATTCATTCGGAAGTATTAATTGTAATCAAATTTCATCAGGGGGAGATTTTGGCATGACATCTAATTCCACCAGGAATGTAGTGTGTTGGGCTAATATCGTAACGGTCGGTGTGGTATTGGCCATCCATGTTCAGTAATTAAAAAAAAGACTCCAAGAAATATTACTGCTCTTCGCTGAAGAAGCTCGATTGACTGACGTGACAATTCCAGACCCACGTACAACGGTCAAACGGTCGTCTCAGTGCGGACACAACACGAAGTTCAACGAAAATAACATTGTCATTATTATTACATAATGATGTCGATACACCTACTAACACAGCACACACGGAACCACCTTGAAACATTGCCTACGTACGGATCCATTGACGACAGTTGCGGGCACAAAAACTCAATCATTCGATAAGTGAACATATTATGTGCTCAGAAGGGTGGAAGGAACTTTTGATGTTTGTACGCAACCCTAAACTAGAATGATTGGTGATTTAATTTTATACTCGTTGAATGAAGTGGATATTTTATGAAACCTGGACATAGATGGGCTCACATGTCGTTATTGATTTTAGCCCAACAAAGAATAAGGTCCTATGCCGAGACCTTCCCTCCATGAGCCCTACTGACTAGAGCTACTACTAGTGCTACTAAACTACACCTATAACTTCATCTTTAATCGATGCTGTTAGGGTAGGGGAATTCTCAGTTTTACATGTATTCCGAACCATTCATCGCATTCATGATACAACGCACTTATCCAACACAAAAAAACCGGCCAAGTGCGAGTCGGACTCGCACACGAAGGGTTCCGTACCATCATACAAGATTTACGACAGAAAAATACGTTTTTTGTATGGGGCCCCCCTTTATTTTTTATTATTTATAGCCTCAGTGGCCCAGTGGCGCGACACTTCGGCGATCGCTCTCCGAAGTTAAGCAACGCTGGGTCCGGTCTGGTCTTGGATGGGTGTCCATTCGACCGTTGAGAGAGGCTGGCCGTGGTTCGGATTCCACGTTAAGCTGTAGGTCCCCTTCCTTATTTACTAGGTGGTAGGGTTTATCCCGCCCGGGTTGGTACCATCGCATTGGATGAACGATGGTCGAAGCGGCAATGAAAATTGTCCGAGTTTTCCATCCAGTTCAATGTAGCCGCCAAAATTTCAGCTGCCTACCTATCACGGTTCATGAGATACAGCCCTGTGACAGACGGACGGACGGACGGACGGACGGACGGACGGACTGCGGAGGCTTAGTATTAGGGTTCCGTTTTCACCCTTTGGGTACGGAACCCTAAAAAAGGTTAAACAAAATGGCATCAAGGAAATCACGAGGCCTGATTAAAGCCACGACCCTTCGAATGAGGACCGAGGCCCCGTGCTTTGTTTATATTTATATCATTATAGGCTTATTAAGCAATAATCGTATAGTGGAAATCTTAAAAAGTCGAATGTAAATGCAATTGTTTAATATTAATTCATTCTTCATAAATCATAATTTTCTTGACATTGAGTCATTTAAGGGGAACTGTACATTTTTAGGACAGCGACGGTGTCCATGAGCATTCGGAGGAGGACAACGAACGCAATGACCGCATGGCAGAGGCCTTTTCAAGCTCATCTTTTGCTTTCTTGGACCTTCTTGGTGGACCCATATTGTTATAATCGAGAGCGCATAACGAGCCCATCTAGACTTCTGTACTCATGATTCCAGAACTGCCTGGATGACCATTTATTGTATTGTTACTGCGCCGAAAAAAGTCTCATGGAGTGATTTACCTCTAATCCAAATCACACAACTCGAAACGAAATAAATCGGCGCCGGTGAGGATGAGCACGTCCTGTGTTCCCAGGTACCCCCGCCCCGCCCCGCCCCGGCCTCCGTAATGGACCCCTCCGTCCTAACGACCGATACCATCCACGTTCACTAATGCCCGGACGATTAATTCGGGCCCGTAGAGCGATCCGATCGTACGAATTTGTTACGGAACGATACCTCCTTGGAGCGTGTAGGCTGCTAAGTCGCCTGGAACGCTCCTTCTGATCCACGAAAACATTGGTCGGGGCCTAGGCATTGTTATGAATTGCTGGTTGATGTGATGGCTTGTAGCCTAGAGGCGCGGGCAGTTGCCTAGCCTGCCAGATGCCCGTTCATGCACTACTTTCTTTCTCTTTCTGAGTTGAATAAGTGCATTTTATCACGGGTGCGGCTGTTCCATGGTTCCGAATCCATGTAAAACTGTAGGTCTCCTATCCCCACAAGATATTATGGTAAGCTGCTATGGACGAAAAGATGAATGAATGAATTTTCCGTGTTGTCCATTTCAGTTCAATGTCGTTGCTCATAAAAGGAAATACGGTATATTGGGCTAATATGACAGTGGGTTTATTAACCATCTTCATATATAATAATATGACAATGGGTTTATTTGAACAGCTCGTGGTCTAGGGACTAGAGGACTTGCCTTTCATTCGAGAGGTCTGGGTTCAAATCCTCTCCCGGTCATGCGCCACTTTCTTTCTCTTTCTGAGTTGGATAAGTGCATTTCGTTACGAATGCGAGCTGTTCCATGGTTCGGAACCCATGTACAATTGTAGGTCTTCTTCCCCTACTAGGTGGTAGGGTTGGTACCATCGCATTGGATGAAACCATGGTTGAAGCGGCAATGAAAAATTGTTTGTGTTTTCCATCCAGTTCAATGTAGCCGTGCTCATAAAGGGAAGGTCCTGGCATGGCACCTAATTGCTTCGGGAATGTGGTGTATTAGGCTAATATAATAACGATAGCTGTGTAGTAATTGCCATCCATGTCAGGTTGCCTAAAAAAAAACCATCCATTTCCAGTTAAGTACATAACAAAAAATTAAACGATTTGGCGCTTTACGGTTCAGGATGTACAGTCGAACAAAGAGTTTAGGGCACAACCGGTTGAATGAAAAGATGAACAGTAGAAATGCTTTGACTTTTGGAAACAATTATAGTGTTGAGTACAGATTCTAACATGTTGAGCATGTCTACTAGCTACTGAGTAAACAAAACCCTAACAAAATTGAATCAGAGGTTGTATTTAAGCACCATAAATTTTTACGTTTAACCGGAAGTGTATCCTTTAACCTTTGATTGACTGTGCTATGTTACAATTTCAAAGACTTATTAATCTTGGGACGTGCCTGAAAAAGTGAAAATAAACGCTACCTTCCTATTACAATTTAAGAATCTCTTAAAAATCCCAAGAGACATTTTTGGGGAGAACGAGTTTATCATTTCTGAGATTTAAGAGAAAATGAAGGGGGAAATTGGCAAAATGTTCTGTGGAATCACCTCGGGGGTAAGTTAGTGAGGTTTACCTTCATTTCGTACCATTGGTTTAAATAAAAAAATGGAATTGCTGAAGGCCTCTACTGCGTCTCTAGTTATTATGTTTGACTAAATCTCTTTGCGTTTCGCAGTGTTTATTTCGTTTTAAACTCTGCCCACCGAGATGTTTTTAAATTGTTTGCCAGGTAAAAACTACTACGATCGACCAGTTAATTTAAAACTATCTGCAGGCCTATTCCTGGAATTCCGTAATAAGGAATCCTGAGTCTAGAAAGCCGCTTATATAGCTCTCGACGAAAATATTAAGAAAAATAGTCTTTCAATTTAATCCAAGTTTTCCGTCGAAAAAATCGCTTTGAAAACTGCTATAAAAGCGGTTTTAAATACCCAGGATTACTGATTACGGAATTCCAGGAATAGACCTGCTGAACGGCTTAGTGTTTACTTCGGAAGTCCATATCATTACAAACTAGTAATGAATTGACTAAACATCTATATCCTGTTTTTTTTTAAACTGTTTTATTTATTTTATGTAACTGGAAATAGGTGGCTAATACCACACCCACCGTCATGATAATATTACCCTAACATACCACGCTGGAATTGGGTGCTTTGCCAGGACCTTTTTTCTTAATTTATGGAAATCATGGACATGGCAAGGATGGCTTATGCCACACAACTACCGTTATCATATTAGGTAGCCCAATACACCACATTCCCGAAGTAATTAGGTGCCATGCCAGGACCTTCCCTTTACGACCACATGGCTATATTGAAGTGAATGGAAAACACGGACAATGTTTCATAGCCGATTCAAGCATAGTTTCATCCAATGCCAAACCGGGCGGGCTTAACCCTAGCAGAGGAAGGGGACCTACAGTTTTACATGGGTTCCGAACCATGGAAGCAGTCGCATTCGTAACGAAATGCAGTAATCCAACTCACAAAGAGATGGAAAGTGGTGACGACCGGGGCGAGAATTTGAACCCAGACCTCTCGCATGACAGGCAGGTCCTGCAGCTCCTAGACCACAAGATAACTGGATGTTGCCAATACAATCCGACCATATCAGTTGCCCATTCAATGCGGTTGTACCAACCCGGTCGGGATTATCCCTACCCTTTAGTAAGTTCAGAAGATGAACTACAGTTTTGAACTTGGAATCCAAATCACGAACAAAACGTTGCTAGTTAACGACTTTACCGGCAAGACATCCAGTAGGTATTAACCCATACCGCTAATCCACACCCAAGTATCAACCACCTGCACCTTATTCGTAGCGATACATGATTACATAGCTTGTTGATTCCTCTGGATTCCGTGGCATTCTGGGCCATGGTAGGACGCACGTGCGGGCGCCATCGCGCCGCCGCGCCGGTGTATAAATAGCGTGGAGCAGCCGGCCCGAGCAAAGCGAACGGTGTAATAGACTAGTCAATAGGTAGATGACCCTTTCAATAAATCCTGCCTATTTTGAATATCAAGTCCCTCAACACATTTAAACGATCGAACATCTAAAGTAATTAAAGAGCTCGAAATCATTCTATACAAAGTTCAAATTGTGAAATATTGTGCAATTTTCAATGAGTATACGGATTCTAGTTTTTAAAATGATTTTGTCGGGATAAATACCCTGTTCAAACCTATTGGTGTTTGGAACTTAATAAATTTTTCGAAAAATTGTATTTGGCAAGTTCAAGAATTCAAAACAACTTCTTAAAATAAGTTTACTATCAAATTAACTGTAATAAGTTTATCAGTTAAAGCCCTCTCGAGGGAAGGCATATAATAAAATATTACTTCACAAAATTCTTAATTCATGCGTCGAATCTCCTTGCATTGGGCAGAATTTACATTAAATGTCCCAAACTAAATACTCGTTCCGGTGACTTATTTCTTCATACAAAATCTAGGTGTAAGTATAGCATGAACACATTTGTAAAGCGTATTTAAAGAATTTACAATGCAAAATTAATTTATTGCGATACATTTCACATTAATTTAACAGATTAAAAAAACAACTATGCACTATATTGATGCGATGAACCGATTGGCTCAAATATGTAATTACAATTGATCTCAATCGTGAACATAATCCCCTAAAATTAGGTTAATTTTAGGTAATTTTCATAACTCCGCAGTGATTAATTACAATGCCACATAAATTGTGCTTGTGTTCTTTATAAAATTGTTTCTATTATTGTGTTATTTTATTTCTTCGTTCTTTTTCTTGTTAAGTTGACTGAATGTAGAAAATGTGTTGGTTTAGTTGATATTTTATTTATCATTCTATTAAGATTTCATAAAGGTTTTTTTCCCGAATAACATAAAGTACGCATCCAGTACAGAAAGTCACAAATAAACACTGGGGTGGAAGCGATTTAAAAAAACTAACAATGTTATTTTACGCCCAATTCTACTTTGACTGGACTACACGGTGGTCTGGTCTAGCGGGTGCGGGGAGGTGGGAGGGGGGGCGGCGGCGGTGCGATACTTGCGCGTGCGCGGTGCGCGGCCAACGACTGATAGCGCAGGGCACGTGCGTGTCGTTCAGCGCTGCTTACCTTTCATTACCACCGGCCTTTTTTAGGGTTCCGTACCCAAATGGTGCCTACGGGACTATGTGGTAGTGGGATCTTCTGCAACTCTTGAGTTGGAGGAAAAAGGACATTTTTTCCCGGGCTTTTTCTTTCTCTAGCAGGCATATACACCGCTGGTCATGTAAGAAAATACTTTCTTAATATGTATTCTGAAAAATATGATGTGCAAACTGTTATCTATGTTAGCACAGTTAAAATTCACTTATTTATGGGAAAGTATTTCTCATATAAATTAATATATTACGGTAGAAATCTATAAATGAGCCAAAACTGTTCATTTTAAACGGTCATCTCAACTGATTGAACATTACGGTTGAATACAATCAGGCGTGGGACTGTCCCACGTAATGTGGGACAGTCCCACATTACGTGGGACTGTCCCACACTGTGGATACTGTACAGTAATTTTAACAGGGTAAACCGTTTTCAAAAACAGTTATGGTACACCAGTTGAAAAAGCAATTAAAAAAACACAGTTACATTATGTTTGAGACTAACTGTTTTCACTCAGTTAGTGTAACCATTTCTCTTAGTTGGCTCTATTTTAACGTTGCAAGATGGTTGTTATTATCGCAATTACAGTTACGATTCGCAATTTGTTTGTTCAGTGTAGCACAACAATCATGCAAGGTGCTCAGTAAAAAGAGTCCGTAGCAATTCCCACGAATTCGATAGCTGGCCCCACCTATTGACTAGTCGATAGTATAGAGTCAGTTAGGTGTAAGCTGGACAGTCAGAAACTCAACACGAGACGATCTCCGCCGAAACCTCATCCACTTTATTTGCTGCGGCTTTCGAGAATCCTTTGAGACGGAGCCTCTTGACTATTCAAATCCGATTTGCTTGAGTCGGCCGCTCTTGTGAGAATTGCTTTCGCAAGTATGTAGCTTATTGACTGGTTAAATAGGACTTACCGACACTACGAGAGGCTCACATAGAAGAACACTAGAAGTACAAATATGGATGAATATTTCAAGTATTCTTCTTGGCCAAATCCGAAACTATAACAAATAATGCAAGAAGCTCAAAGGAGTCATGGGGCCGACGAGTATAACGTGGTAGCGAAAACTGCATTATTCGGACTTTGAAATAATTTTACGGGTAATGTGAATACTTGACATAAATTGATTCATACAATTTCATTAAAACAACACTTTCCTTGACTTTTCCATTAGACATTAATTCTGATATTAGCTGGTGGAATAAATATAGGCTTCTTTATTTTTTTCAAAATCCACTACACAGTTATATTGCCGGCTAGAAAAAACCGGCCAAGTGCGAGTCGGACTCGCACACGAAGGGTTCTGTGCAAGAATGAACAGGAAAAAAATCCGGTTTTTTTATGGGGCCCCCTTCCATTTTCCTTTTTTTTTATTTTACCTATTTGTTGTTATAGCGGCAACATAAATACACACTCTGTGAAAATTTCAGCTGCCTACCTATTACGGTTCATGAGATACAGCCCTGTGACAGACGGACGGACGGACGGATGGACGGACGGATGGACGGACGGACAGCGGAGGCTTAGTAATAAGGTTCCGTTTTCACACTTTGGGTACCCCTAACCCTAAAAAGCATTTTTTCGAAAAAAATCCTAATGCAGTTTTAGTTTTATTCAAAATCGACCTTAAATCAAATCAAATCAAATCAAATTAAATTTTATTTTATAAAGGTACAGTAGAAAAACAGTTATGTTCCCTCTTTCCCAAACTAGTGCTTGACTGTATCATGGGAAAGAGGTTGCGCATTAAAAAAAATAATAAACAAATACATGAACATCGATCCGAAGTTGTGATTTGGATGTTATGATTTTGTGTTAGTGTATGTGTATAGGTATTGTGTGTGATGTTGGTATATGTGTGTAAGGTGATAGGATGTGTGGTGTGGTGTAATGTGAGGGAAGGGAGGGGACTCGTAGAAAATAGTTGGCTTTATAAAGTCGTTACTAGCTAACTATACAGAGTAGATTTTCTGTCTGTTCATAGTTTTGTGCTAGTAGCCACCCATTTACCTGCTGTTTAAAATCGTGCTTGTTAGTCCTAGTAAATTTGTTGTAAAGTAATATTCTGTTATATATGTACGGGCCAAGAAAGTAAGCGAAACGCTGAGCGAAACGAGTTTCAGTTTTGGGAACTGACATTTGATTTGAAGAACGTGTGAAACGAGTTAGTACGCTTGCTTGGAAACCTTTAGAGCGCTGTTCGTTCAGTATAGAAGAAATGAAAAGTTGCCTTACTGTTAAGAGATTGCTCTCATTGTGTAGATTGTGCGTTGGGTATCTGTATGGCTTTTTTTGCATTACCCTTAGCACAGCTCGTTGAGCTCTTTCTACCTCTAGCATAAGGGTTTTGGCAGCACCTCCCCAAGAAGTAATACAGTACGTGAGTATAGACTGGCATAGAGATGTGTAAACTAGCTTCAAGATGGATTTGTCAGAAATGTTGCGAATATTGCGAAAAACATAAATAAGTTTCCTCACTCTTGATGCCAATGTTCTGATATGCGCCCGCCAAGACAGGTTTTCATCTAGAATTACTCCTAGGTATTTGATCTGCGTAACCTTTTCTAGAGTTTCGCAGGAGCACTGAGCGAAGTTTCTTTGTGTGGCGTTCATGTCGCAAGAGTGAATACACAGGGAGTGTGTTGAGTCAGGTTGAGTTGCCTTTGTTATGCTAAAACTCATGTACTTAGTTTTATTTATGTTTAACGTTAGGAGGTTATTGGATAGCCAGTTTTTAATCATTGCGAGACCATTGGCTGCAAGAGTATATGCTTCATCCCAAGTAGACGCTGTGAAGATTAATACAGTGTCATCTGCGTATGTTATTATTTTACATCCTTTGATTATTTTTGAGCACATGTCATCAATGTAGATAAGAAATAAGACTGGTCCTAAAACGCTTCCTTGTGGAACACCGTATTCTACGTTTATGTGAGAGCTTGCTACTTCATTGACGCGTACTTGTTGCTTTCTCTCGCATAGGTAGCTTTCAAACCATTTTAGTGGACCTCCTCTGATACCTAAGCGTTCAAGTTTGGCAAGCAGTATTGGGAGTGAGACGGTATCAAAGGCTTTTGCCAAGTCAAGAAAAACTCCAAGGCAGCGCCGTCCAGAGTCCAAGTTTGTTGACACATGGTGAGTTAGATCTGCAACAGCTTTTTCCGTAGATTTATCTACTCGGAAACCATATTGGTTAGAAGCAAGTAGATTGTTAGTCTCTAGGAAATTACTGAGCCTTCTTTTTACGATTTTTTCTAGGATTTTGGACAGCTTGTTAGCAGGGATATTGGTCGATAGTTGCAGACTAATGTTTTATCACCGGCTTTGTAAATAGGGACTATGACTGATTTTTTGAAGGAATTAGGAAAAGTGCCAGTAGAGATACTCGTATTAATGATGTGGGCTAAGGGTTCTATTATGTGGTTGTGCATTTTTTTTTGAAATATTGCTGTGATATCATCCCATCCTGCGGCACTGTCAGTTTTAAGGGCATTAATGGTGTTATATATTTCCTGTTCGTCAGTTGGGTACATGAAGAAAGAGAAAGGTGCTTTTGGGTTTTGCCTTCTTGCTCTAGAGGTAAGGGAAGCTTCGGTAGTGTTAAGTTTAGTCAAAGTAATATTTGCAAGTTTTGGTCCAACGTTAGCATAATATAAGTTAATGCAGTCCGGTCCACTGATTTCACTGTGGTTTTTTTGTTTGGAAGGTAATGCAGCAACATCTTTTATTATTTTCCATACCTTCTTCGGGTTATGTCTATTGTTGTGTAAGTCTTTATTTATGTAAAGTTCCTTTGCGACCTTTGTGGCTTTGATGCATGTGTTTCTGTAACGTTTGTAAGTCTTTTGAAGTGTAAGATTATGTTTGTCGGCTTTAGCCTGTTGATGCATGTGGTCTCTTTTTTCAATACATTTAATTAATGCTGGGGTAATCCATTTTCTTTTATTTCGATGTTTTCTTGTTAAGGTGCGTATTGTTGTGTTTGTATGTATAAGTGTAAATTTCTATAAAAGTATCAGTAGCACGGTTAACATCGTTGCACGTTGTCACTGCTGCCCAGTCGTGTGTCTTTAGTATTTCCGCTATGGTTGTGTAGTCAATGTATTTAGTTTTAGTAGGGCGGCGCTCGTCAACTGTTGATATGCACCCAACGGAAGCAAGAACAGGAGAGTGATCCGTAAGGGGTGACTTGCATATGGCCGTGGATACTTTGAGGCGACTTCGAATCATGACGTGATCTAGGCATGCAAGTTCCCTAGTTGGCCTAGTGATATATGGGTATAATCCGTGCTCTGCGAGCAGGCAAAGGTATCTTGATGTGTTATTGTCATTTTCCTTTATAGTATCAATGTTTATATCGCCAGTGAGAATCAGCGTTCCGAAGTCTTTATTTTTTTCTAAGAGTTCATCTAAACTTACAAGAAATCGATCTATGTTTCTAAAACTAGGCGAGCGGTACACTGCAAGTATGGTAATTTTATTGTCGAACTGAATGGACAAATAGGTGGCCTCATTGAGTTTAGGCTCATTCACTATGACGTCGTACTTGTCTCTAACATAAATGATTACCCCGTCATTTTGATTATGATGTATTGTTGTGTTATAATTGTTATAGCCGGGCATTGGTTTCGGTAAATATGTGTTGGCGTTTATCCAGCATTCGGTCAAAATGATGACGTCAAAGGAGATGTCAGCCCTGTGTAGAAACACTTCTAGATTTTCGTAGTTTTGGTTTACACTTCTTATGTTTATTGTTAGGGTTTTTAATTTTGAATTATTTGGTAGCATTCTTTTACACATTTCCGGTTGGCCAATTAGAAATGTGTCCAAAATATCGACATCATCGATATCGTAGTCTAGTTGATCTTTAAGAGGGGTCTCCGTGTTTTGGTGATTTCTTAAAGTGTCCGAGATTTAGGCTATAAAAATGTATTGTTCGGATTCTATTCGTTTCGTGTTTTATATTGTTAGAAGTAGTAGTAATTATATTGCATATCAGGTCGGAAATAACTATTATGTACTGTTCAAGTATTGTTCGTAATTGTAGTTTGGTAAAGACGAAAAGGTAAGTTCCAATTGATTTAGGTTTTTTGTTTCGTTGGCAAGTGTGTACGAGTGTGTTGGGATAGTTGTGTGTAGGTGACAGGTGTTTGTGTGTTCGGTGCTGATATACATGAAAAACAGTAGGAAATAAACTTAGGATAACTTTTTTTGCGTTGAAGCTAGTCTTCTGAGGCTGGCTTACGAAAAAATAGTCCAATGTCCCTTTCATTCTTCACAACAAAATATTTTCGTTCTTCGGAATTCCTTTTCATTAGAACCTGTCCTTGCTTGATCCATACATATTTGATGTTGTGTTCACGCGCGAAAGTCTTCGCTGCGTACAGGAGTTGCCGCTTCCGGCGGGTAAGTTGCTCGTTAACGTATATTGGTACTTCGCTGGCGGAAGTGGTGCGAAGTCCCAGGGCCCGTGCTGTGTTTGGGCGTTTGGAGCGGAATTTCATCAGAAATGCATCTCGAGCTTCCTTGTTTGCGAATTGGACTGATATACTGGATTCCTTCACGGATTGTTTTTGAGTGATCGGTATGCGTTCTACCTTGATGTCGGTTGATGCAATGGAGCATTGAAGGTTCTTCGCAATAGTGAGCACGGTCTCGAGGTCGCTGCCGGCCTCCGCAGGGATTCTCTTGATTTCCAAGCGATCTGCTAGGAATTTCTGTTCATCATCGTCGCGTTGCGCTTGGAGTCTCGAGACTTCCAGCCTGAGGTGCTGCACCTCTGCATCCAGTGAGCTCACTTTTTTATTTTGTTTGTCAAACTTGTCTGCGCGATCCTCCAGCTCCTTGAGCCGGTCACCATATGAGTTTATGGTTATTTTTACCTGATCGAGAGTAGTTTGGATGGTAGCTTGGGATAGCAGCATTTTAGTGACATCTTGCTGCAGCTTTGTTAGAGCATCCACTACGATCGGAGTGGTGTCGGCACCTGTTGGCGGTTCGAATTTACCCGTAATTGTGGGAGTTGATTCGGAGTGTGGCAGCACCGGTGTAGTGCGGGTCGTGCTGTCCAATGACGGCGAGCGCGCAGCCGCCGGTGCCAGCAGCGGAGTGGGAGGGAGAGAGGCATCACGTTTGTTTGTTTTGCTATCTGATTTAATTATCGACTTACTTGCTTTGCATTTGATGCATTTAAGCTCCTTTGATTGTTATCAGCTACTTAATTATTTTTTTGATTTGGTTACGAAAGCCCATTTAAAAAAAACCGGCCAAGTTCGAGTCGGACTCGCACAAGAAGGGTTCCGTACCATCGTAAAAGATTTAATACAAAAAAATATTTTTTTTGTATGGGGCCCCCTTTAATTTTAATTATTTTTTTATGTTACCTATTTGTTGTTATAGCGGCAAAATAAATACACACTCTGTGAAAATTTCAGCTGTCTATCTGTTATGGTTACTGAGATACAGCCCTGTGACATACGGAAGGACGGACGGACGGACGGACGGACGGACGGACGGACGGCGGAGGCTTAGTAATAGGGTTCCGTTTTCACCCTTTGGGTACGAAACCCTAAAAATGACCTATATTGTTGTTCCTATTATAAGACTTATTTAAATAATTGATTTGAGGTAATGCACAAAATTCGATTATTTTTTTTAAGTGGAATGCCAAGACCAAAAATATCGAATTACAATTAATTGATTTATACGGTTCTGTATAACCTCATATTTATTAGAAAATGGTTACATATTATTTACCACCTTTACGACTGACATAAGAATTTATTTGAGCTAATAAATATATACAATAGCAATCTCCATATTTTCCAACTGGACTTAGCGAGGAAGACTTTTCTAGGAATGTATTCGCCTAGGGACTGGCCCTCCAGTGGACTAGCCTATAGGCGTTTTTGTTAATTTGTAACAAAATCTTTTCTTATTTCCTCGCCATCTCGGTTCTTATTTTCTGGCTTCAATATACTTAGGGCGTGCTAATCTCATTATGCCTTTGTACGCAAGTGAAAAGGAATCCAGATGTCAAATTATTTTCATTGGTTCTTTTAATTTCATTTAGTCTTGGTAAACCAGATTGTCATGTCCCGTAATTCTGAGTTACTTTTGCAGTATTTTTGGCAAAATAGAATCAAAAAGGCATATATTTTGAAAATAAAGCGTTCTTTAACATGCTTTGATCATTAACCTAGGTAATTGTCCAAATTGGCGCAATAATTCCCACGTTCAAGTGCGAACATTAGCATACCATTGTCGGGCTTAAACTCCAACATATAAACTAACGCACGAATCGCACACACCGAGGCGACGGTTAAACTCAAAATTAACAAGTTCACAGAGTGAATGCGAAACATGTTGACCGACGTATAGACAGCGAGGTATTCAGGCTCGCTGAGAGGGCGTAGCGACCCGCACTAGAAGGGCTATAGAGTTGGCTTCGAAACAATTTCACGCGTAATCAAACTTTATCCCACACGGCGCGCAGGCGCCCCGCGTCACCGCCGCGCCGCCGACATGAATGCCAACCGCTCGAAGAATGTCTTATAAAGTTGGCTACTTCGATGAATTCCGAACGTTATTTCCCTCCTACCTTTGTTACCACCGGGTACGCCTGGCCACAGAACGCAACTTCGAACGCACCTGCGGTCGCTCGTAAATTCGTGAACGTTACCTCCGCACGGGCATTGACGTTATCATTAAATTCTAGCTCCTTAGTATCTTCATTCCAACGACCTCCTGTGCTTGAATTTATAACTCCGTCACAATCCTCTTTGACCTGGCTAATGATATTTATTGTATTTGAGTATGCAACCATTCATGGATATCTAATATATGCTTTTAGCGATTTTGTTATAAAGGTACAATGATAGGTTAAATTGATGGCTTTGTTACCAAGAAAACTAGAACAATTATTGCTCTTCATTTCGATATGTTTCACGAATTTCGGTGGATCCGAATTCAGCAGGCTTCAATCTTTCTAGTTTTCAATCAACCTATTAATTTAGGTCATCTCAAGATCGACTATATAAGAAACCATTGCAATGGGATTCGAACTCACTCAACTCCGACAAATAATCCGTAATGGTTTTATCCGCTCAGCTAACATACGCATGTGTTATAGTGATTCGTTTTTTTTTTGTAATACATATGCATGTAGGAAATCCCAGAGCCTTTTCAGGGACCTTTCACCAATTTTGGACGAGCACGACATTATTAACCCTTGAGTCATCTAATTAGAACAAAAACGAGAAGAATCGGTGAAACCTCCGCGCTCGCTCCGGCCCAATCTCATTAAAGACTCCCCGACTTGTGTCTTTAGCCCTCCCACGCACGTGCGGTACTTCTCCGCGAGCTGCCTGTGAGCTTACTTACGTCATTTATATTATTTCCAAATAAGTATAAGAAACAACTACATGTCAATATTTTAAAACTTACGCGGGACATAACTATAATATTTAGTTTGATGGCTTACCGCGCGTGCGCAGGACGTGCTGTTCGACGTTTCGAAACCTCACATGGGCTCCATCTTCAGGAGAACGTGCCTGTCGCGACGGAGGTAGGCACGTTACTGGCTACCCGTCGCT
Organism: Incurvaria masculella; assembly: GCA_946894095.1. Classification (NCBI taxonomy): domain Eukaryota; kingdom Metazoa; phylum Arthropoda; class Insecta; order Lepidoptera; family Incurvariidae; genus Incurvaria; species Incurvaria masculella. The sequence continues at coordinate 451,757 of OX335650.1, read as the reverse complement.
CTGCTTGACTCCTCAGCATCCATGGCAACACTCGTACATTTGCTTTAGCAATTTGATTAGCTGCGGTCCGAATTTCGTGTGAAGTGCAAAAAACACTGAATGTGTTTTCCTCGACGTCGGTTGTCGGTGCACCTCTCCGAAAATCAGTTTTCAGCTTATTCAGCACAGGTTTCCATATGGGCGAAAGACGGTAGGAATCTTCACGATTGAAGTACATGTGCTTGCTGATTTCGATGGCCTCCCGAATTATTCACCTGGAAGGATTTCACCTGATCAAACCTCAACCAGTGCCCAGGTCCCGATTCTGCATGCTCACACTGCGCTGACTTCGTGATATCTCTGATGTGAGGCAATGCATTGCAAATAATGGAAGTTCCACAGAACAACGTCCATGATTGTGTAGAAGAAAGAAAGAAAGAAAGAAAGAAAAAAAATTGTTTATTCAAAAAAACAACAAAAATAATAGGCATATAACTAATAACAGTAGTACAATTGCACTTTAACTATTTAAACAATAATACAAACAAAACAAAAATACAAATGTTGTAGAAATAAACAGAGAAAAAAAGTAAAAAAAGATAAGCATGGGATGTGCAATCTTAAGATTATAACATATTATTGTTGTTACATGAATGGGTTAGGAGGCTCAGCCAGTAATCGCCTGTGAAGCAGTACACTTCACAGGCGGCGCTGTTTTTCAGCCACCACCCTATACGTATATTAAGGTTTAAAAAGGGGAAATAATTATTTTCGTGTCACCGGTAGTGTAGTGACGAGGCAGCTATTGCGTCAGTTTACGACCAGTTAGTTACTTTTCGAACTTCAAACTGAAATAAAAAATATTTTTATTAATGATGTATAGACTTTTAGTATTCATAAAAGGAGTTTGGCAATTTTAGTTGAAAGTTAAAATTATATAATCAGTGCAGATTCAGTAGTTATTTAAAAAAAAAAATCAAACTAAAAAAATGGTAAAAAAATTAGTTTTCGACCACTTTACTCAGTTTCCGACCACCACATATTCTAGTTTACGACCATGGATTAGTTTGAATAATTGTCATGTTCAGATAATTGTTCTTCAAAACCCAAGTGTAAAATGTAATATTATATTTAACTTCACTACTTCTAACTAAGCCCTTGTTACATTAACAATGTTTTTCTTGTACTGCCTCATTGAAAAGTCCTGAAAAGTCGGTACATTTGAGGTGGTACTTACAAACGCGGAAGTAACAGGCGATTTTTTTCCATCATCTTCACAGCCACTTATTAATAGGTTTTCAAATAGTGCACAATTCAGTTTCTGGGTTTTTTCAGAACCATATTATCTTTGATTTTCTGCTTTCTTTCAGTAACTATTGGTATCGATAGTCTGTTAAACATGAGTATTTATCTGTTTAGTAGATGGTTTGTCTTATTTTGTTCGTTGCTTATTAAGTAAAAGTATTCGGCATGTCTTTCTTTGATTGCATTTTTTTCTGGAGATTCGAAGAAGAGGCTGAGCTACCCTAAAAACCAAAGACCGCTCGGCGCAGAATTGATTCAACGGACGCCAGCAGGGACTGGGGACTGCTTTCCCATATGTGGCCATAGTTCTTTGAAAGGTAGTATAGCACTTGGATGGCCGGTTTTATTTTTGCAGTCCCGGAAAATTTTCAAAAGCCCTCAGCGTCGTTGTGGGTCTCTTACTCGTGAGTCTTGCGTATGCCATATTACATTGAGAACTTGGCTAAGCCAAAGTATTTCTTCGGACTGACAGTTTTTACATAAAATTTATTGAATGAATGACGAATTTGACATTCGGAAGCCATACTTTGGCTATGATGAGTAATATCTATGAATCTCAGCATAAGATTTTTTGGACAAAAATATTATTTGAGACGTCACGTCTGCGTGTCGAAATGGTAACGAGTGGTGACGTAGAAGTGTCGTGGCGAGCTCGAGTCTCGTCGCCGCGTCGGGATCGTCATTATCCCGAAACACCGCCACCTCCGCCGCCCGCCGCCGCCGGCCGACTGCGCTCCCGCGGGATCTCATCGACATCAGTGGCGACGAGCCAGGTTCCGGAAATTAGAGAGCGTGTAATAGATTCCCTTCAGCGATACGGAGACCCGCGCTGCGGCTTCCAGGGGGCATTGTCAAAGGAGTTTAGTGCCACATTATGTGAGACGCTCGCACTATGTACGCTTGCTGTGGAACACTTTGATGAGATGTTCTCCTTGCAATAGGCTTTTGAAAAGTTTGTAATTCATTGGCTATGAAACAAAAATAAATTATAAATTTTATTTTCAAAGAAAATAAAAGTACTTGTATTTGTGCTGTGCGGGTTCCGGCCCGAAAAAAATTATACAATTGAGTCCACTGCATTTCTTCCTACGCTTGTTGCAAGAGCCGACTAAGGAACTCGTTCGTGGTTCGGATTCCACGTTAAACTGAGATTAAAGTTCGTATTCAGAGAGCACCTGTCAAATCTTAGTACGAGATTAGCACTACACTAACCATACAAAAACCGGTTTAGTCCGGCGGATTCAAGTTAGTCTGCCCACTCTGAATACAACTTTAGTAGGTAAAGGTGAAAATATGTAGTTATATGGTGTAATACACTAAAATCATATTAACATGATTCTTAGTCCATTCACAGTATCTTACAATATCGAATCTGACAAAAACTGGTTGGTGCTTTCTCTACAGCCTACACAAAAAACAACAATCGTTGTAATTAATATTATTTCTGCCAACAGAATGAATATCACAATCAAACAACAGAAATAAGAATCTGACAAAATACATTTCACTTGAAATCGCAACTAGGAAATTCAATACTCAAATCAACCTCGATGTCCAGTGAAATAGAATAAAACGCGTAACGAATCCTAATGCAGACGTGATTCCTAAGAAAGATGCCAGTCCAACCCTCCCAGATGGAGAGATTGCGGCAAACAGAACAACTTTTTAATTGTGTAAAGAGGAAACTTGGAGCAAGTTTTTGAGAGTTTCGTTCTTTCCTTTTTTGTAGCAGCCATCTTGTTCGAGCGTTCAGCCGGCTTCGGTAACAACTGCCCAGACGTTACACAACTTGGTGTGTACGAATTCCACTCGATACGAACATCCAGCTAATCTAACAACGATGTAGCATTTTAACTAAATGTGGGTACATTTTTAAGTGCCTCTTGTGAAAATATAGCGGTGTTTTTTATTGCATTTGTCCTGCAATAGCTCAGCGGGATTGAGTGAGGATACTTGGATAATCATGGCCATGTTTTTTTAAATATACTTCTTTCCAAGATAAAAATCATGTTGAGATAATGTAACATTGTTTCGTTTTTATTAGGGTTCCGTACCCAAAGGGTGAAAACGGAACCCGATTACTAAGCCTCCGCTGTCCGTCCGTCCGTCCGTCCGTCCGTCTGTCACAGGGCTGTATCTCAGTAACCGTAACAGGTAGACAGCTGAAATTTTCACAGAGTGTGTATTTATTTTGCCGCTATAACAACAAATAGGTAAGATTAAAAAATAATTAAAATTAAAGGGGGCTCCCATACAAAAAAACGTGTTTTTTTTTACGATGGTACGGAACCCTTCGTGTGCGAGTCCGACTCGCACTTGTATTTTATTCATGTGGATTGAAAAAAACTATTATAGGGATACAGTTCGTGCTAATATAATACAGCAGCGATACATATTTTTAAGCTGAGAAAAAAATATCCAATTATTCTATAGATCTGTGTCAGCCAGTCAGTCAGTCAGTCAGCGTGTTTGCGTCCACTGCTGGACATACGCCTCTCCAATTTTTCTTCAGTCCTCCCGGCCCTCAGCGGTACGGAACCACTGCTTTCCGCCGACGCACTTGATGTCGTCCCACGACGTGTGTGTGTGTATTCTGTATAGATCTGTGTATTCAAATTATTTATGATTTAATATGAAGTGCGTATTTTCGCGCGGATGAGTTTTTAGGGTTCCGTGCCCAAAGGGTGAACACGGAACCCTATTACTATGCTTCCGCTGTCCGTCCGTCTGTCCGTCTGTCATAGGGCTGCATCTCATGAACCGTAATAGGTAGGCAGCTGAAATTTTCACAGAGTGTGTATTTTTGCCGCTATAACAAAAATAAAATTAAAAAATTATAAAAATTTAAGGGGGGCATACAAAAACGTGATTTTTTTGTGTTAAATCTTCTTTTAAATGGGACGGAACCCTTTTTGTGCGAGTTCGACTCGAACTTGGCCCGTTTTTTTAATTCATTTCCTTATTTTTAACCGACTTCGAAAAAAAGGAGGAGGTTCTCAATTCGTCGGACCCCTGAACCGATTTGAAAAATTCTTTTTTTGTTCGAAAGGGTATACTTTCTAGTTGGTCCCATTTTTTTTAATCAAAATCGGTTCAGTAGTTTGGTACTTAAATACAACAAACATCGAATTTCTTAAGCCCGCGAACCCAGAAATATGATTTTTTAGTTACAGTAGCTTTCTTTAAGGGTGAGATTGCTCAGTATGAGAGGTTTTTTTTTAATTCAACTGTTGGGGGTATTGAAGGGGGTAAAAGAGGGCAAATTGTACACATTTCTATCTCTAGAGCCGCTGAACCCAGAAATGTCAGTGTAGGTTTTGTTTGAGATGGGAATGTTTACGAAGAGAATATTTTTAAAAATTCTACTATTAGGGGGGTAAAACAGGTCAAAATGAACACATTTAGGCGAAAACCACTCATGTTGAGATCTCCGAAACCAATTATCCTAGAAACTTAAAATTTTCAGTGACTTCTTTTTACGAAAAGGCTCGCTTGTGATTTTACAAAATTCAACTGTTAAGGGGATACACGAGACCGTATGTACACATTTTCATACAACACTTACGCAAGAAACAGACTCTCCGGAAAAATGGAAGGATGAGAAATTCAGAAGCACAGCGGTTCTGGACATTCGTTGTTTTGCCTTGTTAGGGTTCCGTACCCAAAGGGTACCAACGGATACTATATTACTAAGCTTCCGCTGTCCGTCCGTCCGTCCGTCTGTCCCAGCGCTCTATCTCATGAACCGTGAACTCATGAATCCAGATAGGTACCGGTCTACCTTTCGTTAGAAATGAGATTTCTCAATGGTTTCATATCTCATAATGCTCGTTCATTGTAGGGTTTAGTAACAGTTTAAAGGGTTCGCCTCAAAGTCGCTACCAATAGTTTTCTGTTCTTTTGTATTTTTTTTGTTTTGGGTTATGTAGGTATTTAGGCAGAATAAAAAGTACAAGCTACACCTACCTAAATATTTACCATACACATAAGTGGTCGTTGTTTTTATATTGGTTTGTTTGTTCAGTTTGTAGGGTTTTCTTGTAAATATTTAGTTTTTACTGTGTTAGGTATTTAGTTTAAGTTATAGGGAATATTTAAATTACAAATTACTTGCCTAAATACCTACTTACATACGTTTTTCCGACCTGTTTGTTTATTTAATTTTTGATTTTGTGTTTTTTCCTTTAAGTAGGTTAATGTTAGTAGCTACCTACTTATATTTCTTTCTTAGCCATAGGTAATATTAATCTAACTACTTACAGCCCTTATAGAACGTCTACCCAAGGCACCGACTTCAAAAGATGATTAAAAATTAAGAAATTGTACATAATTAGTTAGTATTAAAATAGCTTGTCGTACATTCATTAAAAGTAACTAATTATTTTTTGCTTTTTAGTTCCGGTTTTTTTGAAGGCGGTCCTTTTTTTATTTAAAAATATTTTATGTTGGTTGTACTCGGATATGGTTACTTCAATGATCTTGTAAATGTTGATGTTATGCACGCAAGTAATACAATATAAAATACACCAAATTTTTAAGTAAAAACAATATAATTTATGATATAGTTCATCCCACAATGACACTTTATCCCAATCCTCCCAGACGTTTCTTTTCACGGAATTCACGAGCTACTTTCTTTGTGTTGTGATTGCCACTACGTATCTCATTACGGATTGTCTCAAGGAATATTGTTTTGTTACATATACTTTCACTCCTCGCATGGTGAGACGCGAAGAAAATTATCTTCATTTCGTTATAACGATAATGACGTATCCCGTTTCCAGTGACGCACATGTGTATTCTCTAATGAAACACAATATTCGCTACAAACGAGGAACATTTTAATCATGTTAGTATGAATCTTAATAATTGCCTCCACCTAAGGCATTCCGTCGCTCCAGGCAGCCAGCCTGCGAACTCAATATGCGTAGGAGCTGTTCGCTTCGTCGTTGGCATCCGGGATATTTCTTCCAATCAATAAGCTCCCTTCGAAGACGGTGGGAATTTTTGGTTTGACCCTGTGTTGCCCTGACCTGCCGTCACGTTATTCATTTCTGTATTCCGTTACTTTTGAAAGGTAAAATTTATCCTTACATTGCCTATAATTTCAGTTTCAATTCCTTTATTTCCTCTATTAGATCCATATAGTATGATTACTAACACACTAGGATTAATTTTAAAAAAAATGTTTTTTCTGGTTTTTAGAGAAGCATTCTATTTAATATTTCATTACTTTCAAGGTTGTTAAGTTGTACCGAGTTACATACAAACTGATAGATCGTTAAGAAAAATAGGGTAAAATAAATATATTTCCAATTTTCAAATCGAATAAGAGAAGTATTGATGGTATTAAGAGATAAAGCCTGCATTATCTGGCACCGCCGAAGTATAGGTTTAGTACAGACAGAGAGTGTAAATGAATGTATTCCTTACTTATCAGAATTCATAATGTGCTTTCTCCATATGTAATAATTCAGTGCCCAGTACTAGACGAAATCGTTGTTAACACTTATCAAAATCTTAGGTAGGTAAGGTTTGGTTAGTTTAAGGTTAATCTTAAGGTGGCCCATCCCGCTCATCTCCCCATACAAAAGGGCAAACAAGATCACGCCCATATTTCTTGTCAGAGATCCAAAATTTTGCTCAAAATAGCTTTATTTGTTCGAACTTGATGTCTGATGACCATTGGCATTGTAAAATTGTGTTTTGTTTCTAAGTTATAAGGTCCGAAATATCGCATTTTTCGCGCGTTTTATACAATAACTTTGGAGGTGGATTACGCAATGATAAAGTAAGAACATCTTAAAAAGATTAGTCATCAGACATAGCTTATTTAATCAAGATATATAATATCTTTGGTGTTTCTTCGATTTTTGACTACAGCGGTCGTGGTTTACTTTTAGCTATAAGTCGTTTTGAAATTAAAATTTTCGTAAATCTTACCAAATCATACACTATGCACATTGTCTTTTTTGTGGACATGTTGCATCTTCCTCATCACGGAGCCTGACTTATTCTTTGAAACAGAGAACGTCCCAGAGCGCAACAGCACGGTTTTGTACCGTGCCCGCGAATGAGTTAGTCCCGCCGGGTTGGGCCGCCTTAAGCATTGAGAAAATCCACACTCAATAGAATATATGATATAGTTCCTCTATTTTCTGCTGCAACCGTCGAAGTTGGCTGAGGCCTTGTACATTTGGAAAATGCCAACGGACAAACGAACGGACAAAATGTGTAACATCGAAGGCCATCGCAGCAGTAAAAGTTACAGCGGCCCGTCCAAAGACATATTCCAGCGCAGCGGGCGGACCCATCTCTCCCGTTTTATTCCATCGTAAAACATTCCACCCCCCGAGCCCCGTTGCCGACATAAATAAGAACCCCTTTCCGGTTTCCTATAGTCAATTAGGCCGACAAAGGCTCTTCAGATTTAGAGGCCCTCGTTGGGCCGTTACAGCGCTGCTATACGGCACGGTGAGTGCCTCCGACCGCGCGGAGCCTGCCAGGAGCTCGCATCCACAGAGAGCTCCCGGGTTCAGCGCGCACCTGGCTACAACTTTAATTGAAATTGATACGATTTCTGCTTTGTTATTTGGGATGTAAGTTGTGAGGGAAAATATTAATTTTAAACAATGTAGCAACACCCTCAGTTAGTAATGTGTAAGTGTTTCGGGAAAATGTATGCCAAAAAAGTTTATTTGTGTTGGTTCAATGGTAAAATATCAAGTAGGGACTATCGGGTTCGGGTTCAAAACCAAAATAGTACTAGCTGAGGTACCCGGATCCGCTCGGGTTAAGATTGTTTTGAACTGATGTTGAGCCGACTTAATTCCTGCATATTATATGAGTTCCCCATACAAACTTTTGTTTCAACCCCTTCCAGTTTAATTTCCGCTACAAAATGTAGCCTATATCCTTCTTCAAGGTCCCGACTATCTCTATACTGAAACTCATCCAAATTGGTTCAGTGGTTTAGGCGTGAAAACGCTTCAGACAGACAGAGTTACTTTCGCATTTATAATATTAAGTATGGATGCCCATACATTTTGATACTTCAATTAACCTTCCTCGGGGCGGGAGTAGCAGTAGGGAACCACTTTTAGTTATAAAAAAACCGGTCAAGCGTGAACATGATCACGGCCGAGGGTCCCGCCACTGCTGGACGTGGAAGAAATTCGCCGTCGCCTGATAATTATTTTGAAATTTCATACAAAATAAGCCCTTCAGAAATCTAACCTTTTCTCAAAATATCTTGAGTATAAGTAATGCGTTATTGCACAAATATTGGTCCTACAACAACCGTTACAATAGGAGATAAATTCTTCATAGATAATTTATCTATGCGTGTGACCAACATACAGACACAAGAGCCAGGCCTTGCGAGTCCATTTTTTCGATTTTTGCGACAGACCCTAAAAACAATGCACACGATCCTTCATAATAAAATAAAATCTGTTATTATCAAAAACTATTATGAAACTAAATAATTGCGCAACAGCTGGGTAGGAGAGCAACCAACTAAAACGAGTAATGGGAAAGATAGTTGAGAAAAGTGTGTTGAGATGGTTTGGACGTGTAGATCAAACCAGAGATGAAAGAAAGCACCATGAACTATAGAGCTAAGTATGAAGAGATGGAAGTTTGTAGGGAAAATATTCTCCTTATTAAAAGATATATATGTGGATTTGACGTTAAGGAAAAATTAACTGATCTGCGCAGTGATTTTTTACCTTTTTATCGTCCATGGAGAAAATATTATTTCATGCAAGGGGCTACTCCGTACAAGGGTCTCAAGTGGAGTAAGACCTCTCACGAGCCAGGTAAAAGCCATTAACAAAGGGCTGAGGTTGGACCTCCGCAATCTCATTGAGGAATATATACCAGTGGAGGAGACATGTGGGCCAAATTATTGGATTCTATTAGTTGAGCGAGCTCCTTCAAATTATATTGTTCCGTATCAGGAGACCCTTATTCTATAACCGTCCTTAAAATTCTAGCGTCGATCAAGTTCAAGTTCGTGTAAAATGATTTACACTTGTTTTGAGATAACGACGTTATTTCTTTTACGTTATTCCAATGTGCCTAAAAATACAATCCTGTATACGAATTTGTTGAGATAGAATCTGAGAAATAAATAAAATATATTGGGCTGTTATTTTATATTCTAATATTTTCGGATCCACTTGAATACACGGAGATCGTCGATCTCCGTGACTGGAATCCATCCTAACTAGCTTATAGTGTGGCCTGAATACGTGAACTGTAAATTTTAAATTAGTGGTGTACGTTTGTGTACCCTAGAAGATAAATGATCATGTGCAAAATGTGCTATCAAAGATGTTTATTATTTTTTTATGAAGCACCTTCCATCTAGAAGTGTGTTAATTTTAGGCACTCCCAAAAGAATGAAAGCATCAAAAAGTTGAGATTAGAGTCGTTCGAAATTTTTCGAAGAATGCAGTGACTGAGATATTTTTTATTATGATTGAATTACTGATTTTCTTCACTGATACAAATACCATTCTAAGTTTACCAGCTCATAACACTATGTAAGTTTGAGTTGAGCTGGGACGATCGTAATAGTTGTTCTTCTCACGGTACCACGTAGATAATCCTAATATTTGCATGGACGTGACAATCGGGGAAGGACAAAATATTCAATCGATAGAATCACCTAAGTTAGATAGCCTGTGCAAACTTTTAATGTAGTTCACTTGAGATATATTTGTTACCATAGTAACGGTGGTAAGCTCTGATTTATAATTCCGACTCGATAGTATTTTAAGGTTCCGTACCCAAAATGGTGTCAACGGAGCCCTATTACTAAGCCTCCGCTGTACGTCCATCCGTCCATCCGTCCGTCCGTTGCGTCGCTGTATCTCATGAGCCGTAATAAGTAGGCAGCTGAAATTTTCGCACAGTGTGTATTTAATTTGCCGCTATAACAACACATAGGTAAAATAAAAAAAACAATAAAAATTAAAGGGTGATTTTTTGTGTTAAATCTTTTGCGATGTTACGGAAACCTTTGTGTGCGAGTTCGACTCGCTCTTGGCCGGTTTTTTCACTGAATTCAGCTTAAGCATAGGAGCTGGGTAAATGATATTTTTATTCTACTAGTACGCTAATGATTTAGCCCGGGGGCATATTTAGGTGACAGGGAATACTACAAGTGGCGACATACTTTGACATGTTTTAAGGGTATCTCAGGGAGAACTTAAACAATATCTTAATTTATTGATTTTTACATTTGGTCCAAATATTTATGGCGATAGTGTTGACATTGACACATGAAACAAAATGTCCATTAATTTTCCACCGTTGCTTTCTTGGCAGATATGCACCCTTTTGTCGAATTTTTAGGGTTCCGTACCCAAAGGGTGAAAACGGAACCCTATTACTAAGCCTCCGCTGTCCGTCCGTCCGTCTGTCACAGGGCTGTATCTCATGAACAGTAATAGGTAGGCAGCTGAAATTTTCACAGAATATGTATTTATTTTGCCGCTATAAAAACAAATAGTTTCAGTTTCAGTTTCAGTTTCTTTATTTCCTCCATTAGATGTATATTACACACTCGGATTTGTCATTTTTTTTTTCCTGTCGGTTCGATTACTTCTGGCGAAGAAGAGCCGACAAGAAACTTCGTCAGGTTGGTCATTGTATTATTATTTTTTCCAGTGATACTTACAAACTAGTTTACAGTGATTGATTGATTACTACTGCTCACAAAGAACATTATTATAAGAACATTATATACATTGGTGAGGAGCAAACTCTTGACTACTATAATGACATCTTATTCTAAATTAATAGGAATTATGATCTAAATTATTCAGGTGTAAAAAGCCATCGTCATTTTTGATACAAGGTAATATCAAATTAAATATAAGTTAGTAAATAAACAAATTCATACTACAATGTAGTACCCATGTCAGAAAAAATAAAAATAATAGAAAATAATAATAATAATAAAAAAAAATTAATTGGTAGTACCGTGTTAGGTACCCGGTCAAGTATGTAGTCATGAGCTTTAATTTAAACAAGTTTTCTATCTAATAAGGCTTCCTGGATAGTGTAGTAGCTTTTTTTTATTAATACTGATTTCAATTTGCTCTTAAAACATTTATCTCCTAATTTCCTGATCTCCTCTGGAATTTTGTTGTATAACCTAATACTATTGCATATAAAACTTTTTGAAAATTTTGATGACCTATGCTTAACATTTTGTAAATCAGTTTTATGTCTAGTATCGTAGTCATGTACATCAGCATTTAAGGTATTATGGTGCTTATATTTCCTAGCATGGCAGATATTTTGATACACATATGCGCTAGGTAGGGTCATAATTCCTATTTCGCTGAATACATTCCTACAAGAATCTATAGCTTTCATGCTAAGAATACAACGCAAGGCTCTTTTTTGCAAGACAAATATTCTATTTGCTTCTGCTGCATTTCCCCAAAACATTAGTCCATACAACATGAGACTATCGAAGTAAGCAAAGTAGACAGTTTTTGCAGCTTGCGTGCCACAGAGTTCCTTGATTTTTTTAATGGCATAACAGGCTGAGCTCAGTTTACCAGCAAGACTGTCTATGTGGGGTTTCCAGCAGAATCTATTGTCAATTATTAATCCCAGAAAAGTTAATTCATTAGCCATGTTTAACGATAATTCCTCTACAGTATTGGTTACGTCTTCATTATTTTTACGCCTATGTGCCCCAAGAACAAAATGCATTACATTCGTTTTATTAGTATTTAACAATAGATTATTGTGTTCAAACCATGATGTGAGCGACTTAATTACTGACAAGAAAACCTCCCGTAGTTCAATTATATTTTTGTTTTTCAAAACTACTGAGATGTCATCTGCAAACATAACTAGTTCTATGTCTTGCCCGATTGAACCGGAAATGTCATTCACATAAATCAGAAAGAATAATGGACCAAGGATAGAGCCTTGCGGTACTCCTATTGTAACAGGGTCAACATCCGATTTTATACCACTGACCTCACATATTTGTTTTCTGTTTTCTAGGTATGTTTCACATAAACGTAGCTCTTTTTCTCTTACTCCATAATACTCTAATTTTAATAACAATATATCATGTCTTACACAGTCAAATGCCTTTGATAAGTCACAGAAAATGCCATATGTGTGCTGAGAATCATCCAAAGATGTTAATAAAGTTTTTATCATAGCTGCAATGGCATCTCCTGTTGACTTACCTTTGCGAAATCCAAATTGTCTGAAATTTAGTAGATCGTGTTTAGTGAAGAAGTGAGTCAAACGTTTTTCCATAACTTTTTCAAAAACCTTGCTGAAAACTGGTAGTAAGGAGACCGGACGGTAATTCTCAACATTATTGTGACATCCTTTTTTATATAATGGTATGACCTTTGCTATTTTGAGGGAATCGGGAAATGTGCCATTTTCTAGACATTGATTTATAACTTGTTTTAGAGGATTTATGACACCTGTTAATGACTTTAGTAATTTGGGGGAAATATTCCAAAGATCTTGAGAACGTTTAGACTTAAGGTCTCTAATAATGTTTTTAACTTCTAAGTATGTGAGAGGACCGAAAGTAACTGATGCAGTGCTACGTGTTGTATAATCCTGCAGGTGATTTAATGCTAACTGTGTGTTGGAGTCAATTTTATTTGTTGAGGTTTTAGCCACTGAAGTGAAGTATTTATTGAAGTAATTTGCAATCTTACAACCATCAGATACAATGTCTGCCCCAATTTTTAATTTGAGTTGAGTATTTTCAATAATAGGTGCTTTGCTCGTTTCTTCTTTGATTATACTCCAGGCCATTTTAATCTTGTTTTCGGAATTTAGTATTCTGTCCCTTAAAAACAACTGTTTTGCCCTAATTGTGACCTTTTTAAAAACTTTGCTGTAGAGAGATACATATGACTTAAGGTCTGTACTTTTGTTTAACTTCAATAAATCATACAATAGAAATAATTTTTCCTTTGAAACCATGATACCACGTGTAGCCCACTCTGCAAACTTTTTTTTGTTCGATATTTTTATGCGTTTTAGTGGCATATGCATATTTACATAATTCATGAAGGTATTAAAAAAACTGTTTAAAAGAGATTTTTTCAGAAACCTTACCAAATTCAGTATTCAAGTCCATATTTAAGGATTCAATTCTATGCTTATTTACAGTTCTTGTCACTTTGAATGAATGTGTGACATTCATTTTGCATTCATTTTTTACAGTTATCAACTGGGCATAATGGTCTGACTGTATACCTGTAAATACCTTTGATCCATGGACTTGACTATCAGTAAAAATATTATCTATACACGATGCACAAGTGTTAGTCACCCTCGTGAACTCAAATATTGTTTGTTGAAGCAAAAAACTATCGAATAAATCCGAAAATTCATGTTTTCCCCCTGCATCTAATGAGAAATTTACGTTAAAGTCCCCACATACTATTATTGATTTGCTATTGTTTTTATTAATTTTGTATAAACATTCTTCTAGTTTTTCTATAAAAAAGGATATGTTTCCTGAAGGAGACCTATAAACACATAAACACATGGGTAACATTAAGAAATAATAAAAATAAAGGGGGGGTCCCCATACAAAAAACGTAATTTTTTGTGTTAAATCTTGTACGATGGTACGGAACCCTTCGTGTGCGAATCCGACTCGCACTTGGCCGGTTTTGCAGTACATTTTGGTGCTGGATTTGATAAATATGACATGCAATTTTTCCTTTGTGATTTGTAACAAAGTTATTGTTTCACGTGGCACACCGCTCACCGCGTGTTCGCTCACATCGTGTTGAAACGATAAAGTCAATTACGTCTAATTCGCCCAATACACCACATTCTCGAAGGAATTAGGTGCCATGCCAGAACCTTCCTACATTATATATATATATGTTATACATAGTTCAAATGAAAAGCACGGACAATTTTTCATTGCCTTCTACGAAAAAATCTTGTGCGGATTGTGAGTCTTGTAATTCTACTAACCAAATAAGTGGTTTGCGATATATTCAAATCCTCTTGATGATATCTGAGTCGGACGGTTAGCCTTTTTTGGTTTCGAAATGAAGGCGCCGAAAGCCTCTCTAATGTACCCATTCGGAGATTAAATGTGTTTGGGTGTGTTTGTACGGAACGCTGTGAACGCTGCAAGCTCGGAAACTGCTCGCTTTCCCAGCTTTAAAAATACGGAGTCGGCGAGGACGTGAGGATTAGTCTCCGGGGTCAGGGCAGGCGGAGCGGGAGGTGGAGAGCCGGGCGGTGGGAACACGTCTCAAAGGATTAGCTCTGCATCCTCCGGAGCCTGCAGCCTGCAGCCTGTAGCCTGAACGATGAGAATATTATCGGTCCAAACACTAAAGTGAATTGATCTAACGTTATCTCCCTAGCTCGTATTTGAGCGGCTCGTAGCCTAGTGGCGTGGGGACTGGCCTACCGTACCCCAATACCGACATGCACCCCTGTCTTTCTCTTTCCGAGTTCGATAAGTGCATTTCGTCACGAATGCGAGCTGCTCCATGGTTCGGAATCCATGTAAAACTGTAGGTCCCCTTCCCCTACTAGGTGGTAGGGTTTAAGCCCGCCCGGGTTGGTACTATCGCATTGGATGAAAAGATGGTCGAAGCGGCAATGAAAAATTGTCCGTGTTTTCCATCCAGTTCAATGTAGCCGTGCTCATAAAGGGAAGGTCCTGGCATGGCAGCTAATTCCTTCGGGAAAGTGGTGTATTGGGCTAATATCATAACGTTAGTTGTGTGGTATTAGCCATCCATGTCAGGTCGCTTAAAAAAAAAGCTGCGAATTTATGTCGGAGGAAACTTGTAAAGTGCGTTAATTTTCCGGAAATTTGTCAATAGCCATTTTATCTTTTATCTTTCCTGACAGAATTCTGGAAACTTTGCGATTTCACTGACCCTCCTCACTTAATTTGTAAATGTAATATTGAATGAATGCTGTGAAAGAGAGCACGCAAATCACTTTGAAGCTACTATACGGACTTGTCTGCTCTCCCACAAACGACAGTATTCAACATATCACAATATAACGCACCATGGGAAGCACCGTTGGCGTGACAGTTACGTGAAGTGTAACTACGTCTGGTGATTGTAAAAAAAAACCTTTATATGCACAATTAATTTAATTATTAATGAAATGACATACGTAGTCTGTACGAATACACTAGCTATCCATGCCTTCATAGCACGACTTCTTTTGATTAGCATAATTAAGAACAATTCGATTTCGGAATAATATGGAGAAAATTTAGTCATTCAATTACATAGATTGAGTATATAAAATATTCAAATCTATTATGTTTAATTTTGCATTGTATCTGACAGCTTTGACAGATCATTTAGGTGAGCTCGCTTAGACGCCACACGTCGTGATAAATAAGCACTTGACTATCAATGGGCGTCGAGCGTGCGTGATAATCTGCAGAATAAAAAGAGCCAGCAAGAGAGAGAGACTTGCATGGATGGCTATAGACAATTTTTCTCAGTTTCAGACGATTATGTTGTCGACTTTCTCCGAGTTTCTCCGAGAGAGAAGAACGGAGAGCTGCAGGGTAACGTGCGCCGCTGATAGGCTCTTCGCGCCTCGCCCCCACCGAGCCTGTCAGCTGAAGGAAGACTTCACCCATTACATGTATCATCACTCACGAGCCGCTTCCGGCGAGAATCGGTTCCCTTTGAGAGCCGGAATTCCAGTTTTGGATTGAGGAAGGAATGGATGGACTTGAGGATATTTCATGTTTTGTTTGATAGCTTCCGTAATATTGACCCGTTTCAACTTACTGATATCACCGCTCAACTTGAAAACACCTATACGTGCTTCGATGATAACTACTGTAGTTGACGAAGAGTTTCACATGCATTGATTTTTTATCAGCTATACTACTCAAGATAGTTTAAATAGCTAGTATAATGCAGGCCATATCAAAGTATATGAATATGTATTGTAAAGTACATTCTAAATGTTGAATGTAAGATTAAAGAAACATAATTTTAGGCCTATAACAGCTATGACGGAATAGTTCATAAAAAAGGATTTTTGGGCTGCAACTTTAAAAAATAAAGTTATTACGAAAGATCCTTTCAATATACAGCCTATTAGTTTCACTTGAATCTTGCCCGCATGTAGATGGAAACTTGTTATGCATTTCGCAAGTTTTTTCTTGTAAGCCTTCGAATCAACCCGACTGGTGGAGGCAGTGATTCGTATCACAAAAATGTGAAAGCTCTTTTATACACAATCAAATGCACAGCATTTAGGGTTCCGTACCCAAAGGGTGAAAACGGAACCCTATTACTAAGCATACCCAAAAATGGGGGTTGTAGAAGTCTGGTTACTCACTACCACTAGTTTTGTTTTCAACCTTCACAAACTAATAATTACTTAACAAGAAAATACCTTAGCCTAAAATAAGTAAGCAGTGGGTAACTTGCATTCTTATAATGGCAACACATCCCCGTAGCAGCGAAGATGAACGTTCAAGATGGCGACCGTTTAGTTCCGATTTTGGCCACGCGCAGAATAAGCTATGTGACACTATAGCCGAATGCAGTGATCCTAAAGATCCGAGCAAGTAAAGGTAAATTTGACTAAATTCAACTTCCAAATGATTTTCATTTCTTCTGGCTCATATTTATTTCAATGGCTGAGAAGCTCCGAAGTTATAGTTGTCTATTGTGCCGGGCAGCCGGCGCAAAGACAATACGTACGATCTATTATATGATCACCCTCTCAGCTGCGCGTACGAGGCTCGGTAGTGAGTGCTGGGTGGGCCCTCGGGCCCTGTCACAATGACTGATTGTCGACGACGTGACAAGTTGCTTTCGCACTGAGCCTCTTTATGAAGCCCTCTGTGTTTCTGTGAGTCAGCCTAGAAACTTACACGAGCGGTCTTCACTAGTACCGTCGAGGCAAATATTATTTTGGCGCTTTATGCGAGCAAACAAAAGCTTTAGTTCGCGCAAATAGCGTTCAGCGGAATGGACTCCGGTTCCACCGACACCGCCGACTGAAAGCCTATTCATATTTGTGTAATATATCAGTTGGAGACATGTCCCGGTTGAATAACAAGATAAGAACCGTTTCTTGCGAAAAATAACGAAAGTCGACTGTTGGGAGGCACCGGCAAACAAGAAGATGCGCTTGACGCCTTGTGGAGAGTTTTTTAGTTTTACATAACTATTATTGTTTACGTAAGCAACTCCCGACCGAATGATCAATAATTAACTAAATGAAAATATTTAATAATCGAGGTTGCCGTTAGTCTTGGATTTAAGATTATTTCAGTTTATTCATAGCGAATTTATGTGATGACAATTTTATAATTTATTATTTTTATCGTTCTTTTTAGGATATTTCACTTTTATATTTTATTATGCTACAAATTTGGTTACTTACTCGAGGTTATAAATTCAATTAATTTTAGGTTGTTTAATGTATTATACTTAGTCTTTGTTTTCTTACATTGCTATATAAAATAATAATAATTATTAATTTTATTTTAAAATTGGTGTACATTAAAAGTATACCTGTTTCATCATGCTCAGTGCATCAGTTGCAGTCAATAACTTTTTTATCTAACTAACGTACATATAGGTAATACCACACCACACTCCCTAATGAATGATGTGTCATGTCATCCTCCCTTTATTTGAGCACGGTTACATTGAACTATACGGCAAACCTGAGCGGGCTATATGCGAACACCAAAGAACAAGTAATAGTACTAAGCTACCGCCTTGTACGTAATATCCTTATATATACAGTATTACGTGGGTTCCGAACCATTAGTGACTCGTATTCGAAATGAAATTTTTAATCTCAGTTCAGAAAGAGAGTGTAAACCCGCAGTGTACGGTTCGCTCCAAATATAAGTGGAATGATGTTAAGCATTTAATAGTTAGGGTGAGGGGCAGTGTCTCTCTCTGCGGGTTAGCACCGGCTTTTCTTTAGTGGCTTCTCTCGTCATTAATTGAAAATAATTGAAAATTAATTGAAGGATACACATCCGGTTGAAAGAAAAGATGAACCGTCAAAATAATTCGACTTTTGACAAAACTTATGGGGCTGATTATACATTCCAACATAGTTAAGAATACCTGTTATTTACTAAACACACCAAGCCCTAACAAAACTTAAAGGGAGGCTGTATTGAACAAGCATTCATTTTTGCTTTTAACCCGAAGTGTATCCTTGATTTGATTGTACATAGGTAGAAAAATACTAATTGAAGTGTTTTGTTCATGACAATATGTAGTCCAAGCAATCAAGAGTAAATGTCAAAGGCCAAATTGACGGAGGCGGTGCGGGCGGCGCGGCGGCATGAAACCAGACAGATTGCTCGAGTTCTCACGTTCGAAATTCGAACAATGAAACTTTCTTTTGTTTGAAGATTTAAGATGTGTTTATTCTTCTTGGGATTGATGATGGCTCGTCACTACCAGCCGAGCGGCAAACCTGAGCTGTCCCCGCTCTCTGCGGCCGAGTGCAGTTTCTTTCCGTCTCTTGTCACTTTAATAAAGCAGCACCCATTTAATATAAAAAAAAACATACAGACAAATTGATAACCTCCTCCTTTTTGTAAGTCGGTTAAAAAAGTAATAGTTGGAATACATTTAAAAAAAAAACCGCCTAAGTGAGGAAGGAAAAAAGATTATTTATGCAATAATGTGCACACGTAGGTCTTTCCACAAGATTACGTAAAGTATATTGGCACGAGATTTTACTTGAAGTTGCACAACGACAATCGATTTTGATAATGATCAGAAAGGTACTCTGTGTCGCTAGATGTCGTGGGGGTCCATTCAGAAAAGAGTGAGTTCGAGTTCGGGAGTGAGTTAACCTAAAAATAGCTGGGAAATATATTATTATTTAAATAACGGAACCGTTATTTATACTTCCGACGTGTTTACGGGACGGACCAGATTTTTATCTAACTGCAATGATGTTCAAGAAGTGTGGAAACATTACTATTAAAAAAAGTGAGTTGATATTTAGTGACGAATTCGAACTCACTCTTTCCCTAAATGGACCCCCTGGTCTTATCGCAAAGAATATATTAAATTATACCAGCAGTGTATCCCCGGTAACAACGAAACTACTGACAGCTTCCAAGTAAAAAAATATGTTGAGACTGCGTACTGTGTATTACAAGGGGATAAGTAGAGTGACGCAACTGAGAAGTTTTTATGCGAGTAGCTGCAATTTTTTTGCGAAAGGAAGTGTAATCCACTGGTGAATCACAGGTCACTAAGAATCACAGAGGTCTTTGAAAATATATTTATTATTATTATTTTTACACTCATGCGTCGCTGTCATCCTGATTTTTTAATGGCCCGAATTTTCTTTAAGTTTTTCCATTTATTTCAAGGAAATCCTCCATCACTTTCGCTTACTCTCAGCAATAATAACACAGGAAACGTGTCACGCATCGTGTGCAAGTAAACGGAGCAGGGTCGCAGAGATCGTCTGTAACGCACATATTGTACGCACCGGAAGATCGATGCCACCGTATATCAAATCTCAACTTTGTCGGGACACTTTGATATTTTGTCTCCGCTAAGTTATCGTGCTTCACCGTTCCGGAACATCTCCAACTTGTGCGCCGGTACAGTTCCCACGCGCGACAATGGCACAGTTACTTAATCTGTGGGCACAGTTGACCAAGTTTACTCTTAACTTCGCTTCGATAACTCATTTTAACTTTTTTTTCCTAAGAAATGTAAGATTCATTTGCAGATTTTGAAAATAATCAGAAAAAGTTTCATGGTCGAATACATACATATCAAATTCGTTGGAAAAGGCGACGTACTAAGCAAGTACGAAAAAGTATTACTCAAAAAGTTATTGGGTGAAGATATCGGACAAATAATTGGACAAAGCCAAATTAATGTAATAACTGTAATGTCGTATCCATTAAATACATGCAATTACATTTCAGATGTTTATTGACTGAACATTCAAACATATGCGTCGTCACCGAAATCGTACCAGTTCTATCTTGACTAAAGCACAATAAATTTTTCACACATGCGTGACATGACTAAGCTACCGAAATCCTGAATTTATGAATGGGCTTACAACTGAAATAAAATATCATTAAAACAATTAAGTTATCCGACAAACAATCATCTCCCTGGGGTGGACCTGGTTATTGATATATTCCAGGGCTCACACAGATAAATAGCGGCTCGTAGCCTAGTGGCGCGGGGACTGGCCTAGCGTACCAGAGGTCTGGGTTCAATTCCGACATGCACCACTGTCTTTCTCTTTCCGAGTTCGATAAATGCATTTCGTCACGAATGCGAGCTGCTCCATGGTTCCATGTAAAACTGTAGGTCCCCTTCCCTTACTAGGTGGTAGGGTTTTAGCCCGCCCGGGTTAGTACCATCGCATTGGATGAAAAGATGTTCGAAGCGGCAATGAAAAATTGTCCGTGTTTTTCACCCAATTCAATGTAACCGTGCTCATAAAGGGAAGGTCCTGGCATGGCACCTAATTCCTTAGGTAATGTGGTGTATTGGGCTAATATCATATCGGTAGTTATGTGGTGTTAGCCATCCATGTCAGGGTTTCAAAAATAGGTTAGGTTAGGTCAGCCTCTGTGGCCCAGCGGCGCGACACTTCGGCGATCGCTCTCCGAAGTTAAGCAACGCTGAGTCCGGTCTGGTCTTGGATGGGTGACCATTCGACCGTTGAGAGAGGCTGGCCGTGGTTCGGATTCCACGTTAAGCTGTAGGTCCCCTTCCTTACATACTAGGTGGTAGGGTTTATCCCGCCCGGGTTGGTACCATCGCATTGGATGAACGATGGTCGAAGCGGCAATGAAAAGTGTCCGTGTTTTCCATCCAGTTCAATGTAGCCGTGCAATATAAGGAAGGCCCTGGCATGGCACCTAGTTCCCATGTGGTGTGTTGGGCTAATACCATGACAGAACTTGTGGTATTAGCCATCCATATCCAGTCACATAAAAAAAAAAGGTTTCAATTAAATGAGGTAGGCCTGTTCTTGGAATTCCGTGATCAGGGATCATGTATCTTTCGGCCGAGAAAACCGCTGGTATATATTGTTATAGCGATCGTAGAAATCGCTTTGGTCGCTTTATCGACTGAAATATTCCTGATTTCGAATCTACGGTCTACAGAAGTCTATCTGATCCGTTTCGGATTGAGCTATCTCGAGACGTCTCGAACGGTCGGGGGTGAGGTGGCGCGGTGTTGGCGCGACGCATGCATATTCAACACGCACATCCAGCACGTGACGTGGACTATGAATGTGTACATTGGAGATTTTAATATGTATTTAGAATCGACAGGGAAGCAAGAGCCTCGTAACTCAGGGGCGCGGTACTTGCTTTCCACAGTAGCGGTCAGAATCAGAATCAGAATCAAAATCAGACATTTATTTGTGGTGCAGATATACAGAGGTCTACATAATTACACAGCACATCGTCAGTCTTATGTCGTACACATACCAATTCATATATAACACAACATTGTTATGCACTGAGATATTCCTGCAAATTGTAAAAGTTTTTCTTGATTGAATCTTTCATTCACGTTTTGGTTAATATAATATTAGGTACAATATAGTGTTGTGTTTAATCAGTGATGCTAATAAAAAAATCATATCTCCAACCAATTTAGAAACAAAAATTAAACGCTGTCCTAATAATTGATTTATTTTACGTCTTCATAGAGAAATTTAAATAATAATACACGAAAATAAAATTACTGGATGTAAATACTGGCGCTTTCCTTCACAATTAATTGGGCAAACGGGTCTTAATTAAGTTTCAGCAAACTGTCACGACCTGGGATTCCAAATTCGATTTCCTTTGACATTTTGGCTCACAAAGAAAACATCAAATAACGCTTTCATTCTCGCTTGGACATTTGGCGTGTTTCTATAAGCCCCGAAAAGCTCTCCACCACTACTGTTGGTCACATTAGTGGTGGATGCCAGTGTGAGAGGCGGCCGGATGCTGCGAGTTCTAATCTGATGCAGGATTATTTACTAATAGTTTCTTTCACATAGTGCTGTTTGTGTCCCGTAAGTTAGAATGTAAATATGAGGATGATTGGTCATATATAGGTCTTGCGATATAGATTTGCATCGCAGAGGGGTCTATTGCATAAAACTGACTACTGTTCAATATTGTTTAGATTTTATTACATTACCTACTCTATGTTTTTAAGGCGGGCTCAAAAATAGAAAATCAGTCCGGTTCGACGTTTTCGAGCTTTACGTTAAGACAAATAACTGTAAAAATCCTGTCATACACTATTCTTAAAACTACAAATCTATCTTTTCAAAATATAAAGCGTCATGCAATTTAATAACATCACAAATCTACAATGAAATCGATCGACGATCAACGTATTCGACCATATTTTCTAAAACGCACCTCTCTGCTGTTTAAATTTAGTTATTCATTCTTGAATCTCGTTTCTTGTGCTAAGCGCGGTGAAGTGTATCCTTACAACTCTTATCTGTGACACCGTCGAAACAGCTCAACTGCACAGCTACCGACGGGCTCTATTATTAATCCGGCTACTGTCCAGTCGACAATGCTATCTACGTCTGCATTCGGACAACCCGTACACGAGTAGAATGTTGATAGGATCGCAGGATCCCTTCGAGGAGAAGCGCCCGTGGAGGTCCTTTATAACTCCAGTTTCGATGCGATAAGTATCAGAGCGTGACCGTTAAGGAAATTAATGATTCTTTGTCTTCTCAGACAACTAAATCGCGCGCGACATTCATTCAGGGTGTGTTTATCTTTAGAATGATACAGATTTTTGGAATCATAATTTGAAATGTAATATGTGTTTTGGTGTATAATGTGTATTTTTCCATCTTGTGTGTTTGAAGATCAAAAAATACATACGAAAATATGCGAACCGTAATTGTACACTAGTCGACCAGAATTTAAGTTTGGCAGCAGCATTTGGACCCTAACTTTAATACGCCGAACTAAACCGGTTCCTGTATGGCTATTCCAGTGATAAAGTCGTGCAAAGTTTTGATAGGTTCTCTCTGAATACGACTGAAGTGTTTAATTCATAAACATAGACGCAATATAATATATAAACGAGTTGCTGATTTAATTATCTGAGTTAGTTGGATCCGCGGATCTTTCGGTTTATGACATACCTACTTTAGTGTACGATAACTAAGCACACTTCTAGTTTTTGTACCATAACTATCGTACGCTACAAAAATGTACTGAAATGTCGTACGCATTAGTGTTTCGCCAAGAACCAAATGTCAATGATAAAGCTTACTTTCAATGGGGCCGAGCCGCTCCACCCCACGGCTCTTGCGTAGATCTAGCTACTGTATGGCCACACAACTTCCCACCACCGTAACCAAACTCACGTCATTGTGGGCACGCGTGGATATCCAATCCGGCTCCGGGCCACTTTCCCTGTAGTGTGGCGACGTCGAACCCTCCTCTGAACGCCGCTGTCAGGTTCAACACTCCAGGTCCCCTCTGTTGCGTCCACTGTCCTTTTTCCACTTCCCACTCGCGTCTTACGAGCGCGCGAACCGAGGATGATCACGTGACCGCGCCCCCGCGTGACGGAACCAAGAACGAGTCGCAAGTCGAATGAATGTTCTGGTCGTTTCGATGATTCTGGCGACCTCCGACCGAGTGATAACGCGCGAGCGCACCGGCAGATCCGCTGCCGATATCCGAGCGCTTGTGCCGCGTGTTCGCAACCGAAAAGAAAACGTAACAACCATAAAAAATGGCGCCCGCGCAGAGCCCGGCCCTGTGCTCTCAATACAAGTTGACAGCGCTGCATCTCGCCTCCGCTCCGCGCATGCGCGGAGTGTTGCCAGTCGCGAGTCAACATTGCCGTTTCGACATATTCTAAACAGTGCCGAGTGCACGAAAGGACAAAAAATCTAAATCAATTTCAAATTATGATTAAACACGTCACTTTGTGTGGACAGTATGGGAGGAACCCTATGCGGTTCACTAAAAGTGACGTGTTTGAACATTGATTAACTCAGCCGTCTCTTCGTGTAAGGGGCTAAGTGTAGTGTAAATATCAGTGTTAATATAACAATTTAAAATAATAACACTTTATTTTTTTATTTAAGTACGTCGTGCTCCGCACAAATCATGCGGTGAGTAGAAAGCAGTTTAAACTTTTAAAATGAACTTTTATTTTTGCTTACTCTAACTTGGAAAATCATTTTGATGACATAAAGAAAATATTTACATGAAAGGTAGGTTTTTCAATATTTCAAATCGTGTTATTTTTTTTTTTGACAGATAAAGGATACTTTACAACATTATTCATTGAATTGAATTGAAATCATTATTGATGATTTCAATAAATATCCGTCCTTTACCTTTCCTTTATCCGGACCTCAAGTCCTTAAATATGTTCTTGGTAAAGATGAAAAACAAAATGGCTGAATTGTGGGGCTGATTTTTCAATAGTAAAAAAAAATAGCCAAATAACTATTCGACAGTTAAAGATTAGGAGTTTTTTTTTTGCAAAAATATTTAACAAGCAAAATAAATTGTTATGTTGTGTTACAATATTTAACATATAATTTTATTCCAGGATACCGCAGCAGAGAGCAGCAGTTAGAGTGGACTGGAGTTCGGGTAAGTGTGCACTTCCTGATATTTTTTCCCATAGCTCGATGTGAACATCATCGTTAAATGTTATGAGAAAATCCCTCTAATTAATGAGTGCAACCCATCACTGAGAGCCATCTGCCGAGAAATATGGAATCTCATGGCATGAGAAATGTTTATATCGTGTGAGAGGATATAATTGAGTGATGAGATTTGTTATAGCATTTTTTCATAAACTTTATACAGATCTGTAAGTTTGCTATGATTGGAATATCGTAATCTTTGCTGTGTTAAGATATCATTTTTGCCTTTTAGCATAAATGAAGTCGTATGAAGCCATATTTATTCTGTGATTTAAGGCTCCGTCCGACTCCAGACGATACTGGCGATCTCCGGAAGCATTGAGTATGCGTTAGGGTTTATTTGTTGTATGCACGTAAAAATCCAACTCAACAAAGCAAAATTTAGGTTTTTGACCTGTAAATACTACTTTCTAAGGTGAATTATTATATGTTTCACGCTTATTCACTAGATAAATATGTGATCTTGTACCACAAAAATAAAATTGTCTAACGCCCGGTTCCACCACCTCCAGCTACAAAAATCCCAAAGTTATCTTTCGGTTACATCATACAAATATGCAGTGTAGCCGAAAGTTAACTATCGGATTTCAGGTAACTGGAGGTGGTGAAAACAGGGGTAAATCATTTATATGTTACCAAGCGCCGGCTTGAAAACCGTGTAAAAACTAGTAAATAGGTGTTCACAAACATATATATTTTTTTAAATATAAGCAACTCATGAAAACTGTTTTACGGTCATACACTAGATAATAGTCTAAACTTAGATATTTCGATTTTTCTACCGGTGGTTATTCCGACGCTGAGATGAAATAGAAATAAACCAAAAATATTGGAGGTTAGCCTCATATGGAGCCTTAATAAGGCTAACCAATAAACATAGGGGGTCGAATTGATAACCGCCTCCTCTTCGAAGTCGCGTCGTAAAATCCTTGCCCTCGAGACATGAATGAAAAAATTACAAGGTTTCAAGTTTAGCGTGAAAATCACAAAAAAATATGAATTAGTTGGCGAAGAAAACGAAAAACCAAACACAAATTCATCCCATTTTTATTGGTATTTTGATTTTTTCTTTATAGGAAGAGTAACCAATGTAATCGTCATTAGAAAAATAAACTGTGCGTAGGTATCTACCGGAGCCTCAAAGTGGTACATATTCAGTCATAAATTACTTGTAAAGCACATCACACGATATACCAAACAACACATTTCGACCACGTTATCGCAATATAACCGACAATTTTCCTTGTTCCAGTATATTTAACCTCTCACTCCAACGAATCGAAATATTCAAAGATTTTCTATTTGAAGTTTTATTCAGCGATTTTAAGTTTACACTTCTATCACATTGTCAATGACAAGTAGGTGTTTATTTCTGTACTTTTAAATTGTCATGTTAATTCCAGACCTCCTAGTTATCCAACTGGTCAACTGGTCATCCAAATTGGCGTTTACGGAACTTCGAAGTTACGTAAAAACGTCAAAATCCATACAAGTTTTTACTAGATATTCTGTGGTTTCTACTTCTTCAAGCTGTCAAAGTCAAACTCGGACTCGCAAATGTTAGCTCGCCCGCGCTCCTCAATTTCTCCGTACATTTGAGAACGCCCGTCGATCGGTTTACCGTAAACGCCAATTTAGGTGACAACTGCACTAGGAGCTCAGGCCTGTAGCACGCCTGTAGACAATATCATTTCGCCGTCATGTCAACATTTTCATTAAAACCGAGCTTACCAAGCTTACACATTTACTAATCCGTCTTAATTATTGACATCAAGACGTCATTGCGTTTAATTATATTTGATATTTGCAATAGAAAGCCTGTTATACCAAACTTCGCTTTGCTTTAATCAAAAGATAATACTCTAAAAGAATGTTGATTGCGGGGGTTTGCGAAAAGTTACTGAAAACTAATTAAAGCGCAGAACTGTCGAGAGACAGCCGTTTGAAAAGTTTTTGCATCTAAATTCAAAATATATTAAAATGTGCTAGAACCAACGGGGAATATCATATTTAAGGAAACTAATCCAATTAATCATTTTTCATTCAGTATATCCGATTAGAATAAGGTTTTTAGGGTTCCGTCCGCCCGTCTGTCACAGGGCTGTATCTCATGAACCGCAATAGGTAGGCAGGTGAAATTTTCACAGAGTATGTATTAATTTTGCCGCTATAACAACAAATAGGTAAAATTAAAAAATAATTAAAATTAAACGGAGGGCCCCATACAAAAAACGTGATTTATCTCGTACAATGGTACGGAACCCAGTGTGTGCGAGTCTGACTCGCACTTGTTTTTTTACTAACCTCGTATGTGAAAAGCTCGTGGTCTAGGGGCTAGAGGACTTGCCTTTCATCTGAGAGTTCGGGGTTCAAATCCTCGCCCAGACATGTACCACTTTCTTTCTCAGTTGGTTAAGTGCATTTCGTTACGAATGCGAGCTGTTCCATGGTTCTGAACTTATGTAAAATTGTAGGTCCCTTCCCATAATAGGTGGTAGGGTTAAGCCCGCCCGGGTTGGTACCACTGAAACTATGGTCGAAGCGCCAATGAAAAATTGTCCCTGTTTTCCATCCAGTTAAATGTAGCCGTGCTCATAAAGGAAGCTCCTGGCATGGCACCTTATTTCTTCGGGAATGTGATGTATTAGGCTAATATCATAACAGTTGTTGTGTGGTATTAGCCATCCATGTCAGGTTGCATAAAAAAAACCTTAGAAGTAATATTGCAGGTAAAACGAATGTATAACCTTAATTTCGGATGCCACATCGCGGATAAAGCCTTTGGCTTGGAATATATAATAAAACCGCCATCTCGCCTCATCAAAGCTGGGTGTCCTCAACAGGGAGACCCCCTGTCTACTCATGAGATTCTCACCTGTGAGTCAACGGTGACTCACATCACAAATATTGTCCCTTTCTAATTATTCTTATTAGAGTACGATGACACGAACATAACATTTTATGTTCAACATGGCGAAAGCGTTTCACTTAATCTGTCACTAACTCGTTTTCGCTTTCCTGAGTAGATGTGCAGGGTGAGTCACTATTTCACGCCTGACCAAAAACTGCTCCTTCACAAGGCGCAGATAAGCAGGCCTATTCCTGGCATTCAGTAATCAGGAATCCTTAGTCTAGAAAACCGCTTCTATAGCCGTTTTCAAAGTTAGTTTTTCGACGAAAAACCTTAATTAATGAAAAAAACTATGCTCCGGAATATTTTCGCCATTTTTTTGGCGAAAACTGCTATAAAAGCGGTTTTAGAGACTCTAGATTCCTGATGGCTGATTACGGAATTCTGCCGTCCTGCGGCCTGCTGGTCTTACGTAGAGTATTGTTGCTATTGATCGTCCCTAACCAGGGAGAATGCTCAGCGCGGAGCAGGCAGGGAATGCACCCAGACACCATCAACAATCACATGATCCTGTAGATCCTTTATCCGGTAAACTGTGGAATTGACTCCTTGTCTGGGTATTTCCCTCAAAGTTCTCAAACATGGTGTGAAGAAGCACCCGACCGTCGGCGAAGTTACTGGCCTAAGCCATATGCCGCGCTCTACTAAAAAAACATATTAGGTAATTTTATGGTTAAACTACGACATTTACATTGAAGAATTTTATTCAGATTTTGAAAATAATCCGAAAAAATCTTGTTTTCGAGATTCGTCTTAAGTAGCATTCAACCCTCGCAGGGTTACATGTCCATTGCTCTCTCGCTGAGCTATCCAATCAATTACGCCAACTGAATAATTTCTCGATTATATTCTAATCGACAGAATACTTCCCCTGTCAACTAATAGGTGGCCCTGATTTCGCGTGTAACATTAATTTTACATTTTAACTGCAGTTATTGAGATATAAACCGAATTTAAATAAACACTGGAGTCAGCCCAGTCGTTAACTTGTAATAATAATAAAATTAAAATAAAAAATCATAAAAATTCAATCCTTTTCGTACTAAGCAGTTACGTCGCTTATTCCAAGGAATGTGATATGTACATATGTACTCTTTTCCAAACTAGTTCCTGACTGTATCATGAGAAAGAGGTTGCGCTGTAGAAATATATAATCGGTTCTCGAAATTAATTATACAATAAAATGTATTAAAATAAGTATCGGTGAGGGCGAATGAGGGTGAGTGAGTGTGTGTAAGACTGCTTGTAAGTCAATATGTGTAAAGTTTTGTGGGGATTTATGTAAGACGGGAACGTATGATTGTGGTATCGTGTTAAGTAAGAGAAAGATGTATCCGTAGATGCTTTCCTGCATGCTTCTATGTAATGATAATGAATAGGTTTTCAGTTTGGTCATAATTTAGGTGTATCAGCCAATCATTTAAATTATATTCGTAAAGTGGTTATTTTTACTGAGCTCTTTCTCTAATGAATCTGTCCTTGTTCACGGTCGATTATACATGCATACATATCACATTACTCAAAAAGAAGCATTCCCTGAAATGGCCCAATAACGCCGCAAATCGCCTTCGCATTCGACAAGCTGACGCCCGCCGCCCTTTGTCCGCAGTTCCCCGACGAGTTGGAAATGCGCAGAGCACCACTCCGTCCAAACTACTTCGAAAACTTCTCGACCGACCCATTTTAAATTATGCTAGAAGTTTACGTACAAATGTTACAGTTTCGAAGTCTGCGACCGAATGATATAGAATTCGCTTGGTTATATCACATAGGAAGTAAGCCTACAGCATGTGTTATAAGTCTGACTATCAGATTATTTCTTGGATCGATAAATTCAGCATGTTAAGAGAATCTCTAAATATTGTATGACTGTTGTATTTTTTGAGGTATATAAATTTAAATAATACTTGGCTGAAGAAATCAAGAAACACCACGGGCAAACACCATGTATTCGCAAAGAATAACCGAAACCCGAAGTCACAACACATTCACAATTGGGCGTTTTCATGTTATTAAAAAAACATGTTAAATAAATATAGATCATACAATGGCAACAACCCAAGCGCGACATGTGTGATCTTGTGGATGGTGCAGGAAATAATCAGATACCTAGTCAAACTTATAACCCAAATGTAGTAATAATAATAATAATAAATAATTAAAATAATAATTAAAGGTTTATCCATAGTCTTCTTAAAAGGAACTAACGTGATGGTCAATTATTTTAATTTGTTTTGAGTTTGATTACACAATATCTGGGATAGGTACCTCCGAACGATTCTGGAATCGGAGTCCAATATCGATATCCATTTTTTGTTTGTTTGGCAAAAAAAGAGTTTGGAAAAGAACAACGCCGTTTGTAGACTGCGTGTTTGTAGACATAACAATTTGTACAATGGTGGTTCTCCATGCACCCCACATGCGATGACCTCAGGGCTAGTTCTTAATATTTCATTGACTTCTCATTTGCGCCTTGTCGTAGTTTTATTCTTGTGGTATTTTGTGATTTTAAGTGGTTTATTATATATGGTGTATAATGGTGCGTGCCGATATTGCACACCGGGTGGCTAAGCTCAAATGGCAGTGGGCTGGTCACGTCAGCCGAAGAGACGACGACCATTGGAGTAACCGTGTCCTACAGCGGCGGTCGTGGACAGGAAAACGGAGTGTGGGAAGACCACCCGCCAGGTGGGACGACGACATCAAGTGCGTCGGCGGAAAGCAGTGGTTCCGTACCGCTGAGGGCCGGGAAGACTGGAGAAAAATTGAAGAGGCGTATATCCAGCAGTGGATGCAAACACGCTAACTGACTGAATGAATTATTGCGATACTCAGAGACTCGTATCTATAATGACGAGGGCGTTATACAGCCGAATTAAAATTTTAGTTAAGTATTATTAGTTTCTCGGTATTAGTCAAAATGTCATACGGGAATATTATTCGTACATTATTGATTAGGCTGCTCTCAAACCATTATACTCTTAATTTTCTGTAGGTGGTAGTGGATATGTAACTATGTGATCAGCGCACTGTAGTAGTTTATGACAAAACTTATAGCAGTTAAACCTAATTTTCAAGTGTTTCACAGTGTTTTTTTGCCATCGCTTTAAGGTCCTTGCTTACGGTGACGCTTGGTTCGGGTTATCTCTTTCCCTAAAATATAGTCGAGAGAGGTAATGGCTGTGCCCGGCGTGATGCTCGTGAACGAGTGCTGTTTGTGGGGACTGACCTGCTCCAATTGGCAACATGTTAGTTGGTGGGGATAGTCTTTGCAAATAAAATTATATTTGTCATGAACTGTTGCATACGGCATGAATTGTTAATTTTTGTTATACTTATATACTTAAAATATCGGAACCTCGCTTAGTACTTGCTCCGTGGAGTATACATGATTGTTGCAATTCAAATAACATAAAGTTGCCTCATTTACCTTTGCCAACATTCTCAAGAACTGTAAGAGATTTCAATTTGTATTTTAATCTGTTCACCTCACTTGTCCATGCTAATATCTCTCGGGCATTGAAACATTTAGATAATTATTGTTGTCTTTGAAGAGAGAACCGCTGAATCTTATAAAATCGATACCTGTGGCATCAGAAAATTATGCAGATACTTTCGCGATTCTAACTACCCGATACAACAATCAACGGATCATTGCATCAAAACATTTGGACAAAAATCACGATATATTTTTTTATGCAACCTGACATGGACGGCTAATAGCACACGACTACCGTTATGATATTAGCCCATTAGTGCAATGGATTAGTTGCCATGCCAGGACCATCACTTTACGAGCACGGTTACATTGAACTGAATGGAAAACACGGACAAATTTTCATTGCCGCTTCGGCCATCTTTTCATGCAATGCGATGGTACCAACCCGACCCTACCATCTAATAGGGGAAGGGGACCTACAGTTTTACATGAATTGTGTGTGGAACCATGGAGCAGCTCGCCTTCGTGACGAAATGCACTTTTCCAACTTAGAAAGAGAAAGAAAGTTGTGCATGAACTGGGCGAGGATTTGAACCCGGACCTCTGCTATGCAAGGCAAGTCGCCGCGCCATTAGGCTGCGAGCCATAGATAGAAAGCTGTTATTTTAACAGATTGTATATTTAAAACTAAATTCGGCCCTCCATGCAAGAAACGTTATTTTTGTGTTAAGTCTTGTACGATGGTACGGAACCCTTCTTGTGCGAGTCAGACTCGCTTTGACCGGTTTCTGATAGTTGGGATGGCCAGTAAGTAGTACCTAGTTTAAATAGGAATGGTGGTATTTCATCCAAGTGCACCATATAGACTAGGAGGTGGCGACCAAAATGGTAACGATAACGTAAATGGCTGAAACTGGGTTCACAGGATAAAGACCAACCCTCTGAAGCTAAATGTGTCAGTCTGCAATGCCAAAACTGAACAAAGCTTTGGTTGCATTTCGTAGTTATAGGCGATTTAGGTTGCAGATCCAACTTTAGGTATATTTAAGTATTTAACAAAAAAACTGGCTGGTTATTGTTGTATAATTAATAGGTATCAATGTTTCTAGACAATCAGTATATTCATCAGCAGGTACATACCCACATATATTTTATATAGTCAATCTAGATAACGCAACCACTTGGCACAGGTAGACCGACATATTTAGCATCAGATGGTTGGTCTCTAACATGTGAACTCAGATTCAGCCATTTACCTTATCGTGACCAAAAATGTCGTGACCTCCCGGAATAATAGAATATCCATACAAGTCACTGGTCACTGCTGATCATCGTACATAGTGTGGACATAGTCTCGCTCCACGGATGAACCGCAAATAATTCTTTACAGCCGCCGTAAATTGTGTGGCTCCAGACGCGTCGAGATAAGATATTGCGTTACGAACATGCGGTGGCGTCTTCGCTCCCCCTTTTCAAATTTCGGCGTAAAATTTCACCTATTTACGTTCGTGTAACAAAATATATTGGTCGCTCGAACGAATATATTTTGTTTCTTAAGTAACTAACGTTGTTTTATCAGAGTTTTAATAATATTTTAGGAGAAATGTCATGGCCTTTAAACGTAAGTAATTAGAGGTAATTTAAGATGTTTTGAGCTACAAATAAAAAATGATTTTACTTCTCATAAAGAAATACTTTTTGTATTTGACAAAAACCGGCCAAGTGCGAGTCGGACTCGCACAGGAAGGGTTCCGTACCATCGTAACAAAAACAATCACGTTTGTTGTATGGGAGCCCCCTTTAATTTTAATATTTTTTTTATCTTACCTATTTGTTGTTATAACGGCAAAATAAATACACACTCTGTGAAATTTTCAGCTGTCTACCTGTTACGGTTACTGAGATACAGCCCTGTGACAGACGGACAGCCGGACGGACGGACGGACAGCGGAGGCTTAGTAATAGGGTTCCGTTTTCACGCTTTGGGTACGGAACCCTAAAAACGAACGCGTGGTACTACCGTTCCACAGGTCACTTAACACACATGTAAACATATTTCGTTTGGATGCAGGAATGTTTGCTCGCAAGATTATATTTATTTAGGAGCACATTCTCTTGTTCATTAAACAACAACGAAGCAAGCGCTAATTGAAGGGAAGGTCAGTTAAATCACACAGCGAAAGACGACAGAAGGGTACTGAAGTACTACGACTTTCCTCCACTCAATAACATTATGTCTCAAAAATAAAATTCAGGCAAATTGAGCGGCTCGTTGCCTAGTGGCGCGGGGACTGGCCTAGCGTACCAGAGGTCTGGGTTCAATTCCTCGCCACGACATGCACCACTTTCTTTCTCTTTCCGAGTTCGATAAGTGCATTTCGTCACGAAATGCTACTCCATGTTTCGGAACCCATGTAAAACTGTAGATCTCCTTCCTCTACTAGGTGGTAGGGTTTAAGTCCGCTCGGGTTGGTACCATAGCATTGGATGAAAAGATGGTGGAAGCGGCAATGAAAAATTTACCGTTTTTTCCATCCAGTCCAATGTAGCTGTTTCAGTTTAAGTTTTTTTCAGTTTCAGTTTCTTTGTTTTCTCCATTAGATGTATATTACACACTCGGATTCGTCATTTTTTCCTGTCGGTTCGATTACTTCTGGCGAAAAAGAGCTGAAAAGAAACTTCGTCAGGTTGGTCATTGTATTATTTTTTCCAGTGATACTTACAAACTCGTTTCAGTGATTGATTGATTACTACTGCTAACAAGGAACATAATTATAAGAACATTTATATTGGTGAGGATATTGTGCTCATAAAGGGAAGGTTCTGGCATATCACCTAATTCCTTCGGTAATGTGGTGTATTGGGCTAATATCATAACCACAGAACAATTAGAAGGTAAGAATTATGAAGTGGGCGGAACTCGCGCGCCGGTCTTTAGCGGGGATCCGCTCACTTCATACGCGCGTGATTCACTCCTCTGCGGCTGTTCTGTGCATTAACGTATCCGTGATACAATCTAAAATTGAAAAGGAGTAATGCCGTACTGCGCCGTAATAACGTGCAAACACGACCGCCGGTGCACAACCTTCATAATGGAGGAATTTCGTATCCCCGGTAAGTTTCATTTACATGCATAGCGATGAAACTTACGACAAATGCATTACGAAACAATATGGCGTCGCGGCGTGTCTTTTGCTCGTCGAGTCATGTCTCGCGTCGTTGTTTGTGACCACGTGCGTGTGAGGCGCTCGGCCGTGTTCGAAAGTGACGTAACATTTGATTGCAATTTGCTTGATTGAAATTCCAACATAGAGCCATTACGTTAAGGTTCATATTTACTAAACAAATGTGGATTTGTTGTTTGGTTATCGATTAAGAAGGGATAGCCAATTGCGACTGTTATACATTCGCGGAGCAAAAAGGGCTTAAGTAAAACGGTAACAGCGGTCCTGGAACAAATTTGCAAACGTTTCACTTCCTGCCTCCTCAATATTCCGTGATCATAACAGTAGCTGTGTGTTATTAGCCGTCCATGTCGGGTGGCATAAAAAAAGTCAATATAGGTGTCTCAAAAATAAAATTCAGGTAAAATTTAAGTTGAGGGCGTATTTTTTTAGGGTTCCGCACCCAAAGGGTGAAAACGGAACCTTATTACTAAGCCTCCGCTGTCCGTCCTTCCGTTCGTCCGTCCGTCCGTCCGTCCGTCTGTCCGTCTGTCACAGGGCTGTATCTCAGTAACCGTAACAGGTAGACAGCTGAAATTTTCACAGAGTGTGTATTTATTTTGCCGCTATAACAACAAATAGGTAAGATTAAAAAATAATTAAAATTATAGGGGGCTCCCATACAGAAAAACTTGATTTTTTTGGTTTTTTTTTCTATGATGGTACGGAACCCTTCGTGTGCGAGTCCGACTCGCACTTGGCCGGTTTTTTTACATTTTATCCGTTGTGCTGCCATTTGTAAACGGATTACCGGAGTTTATATTTCTTAAGTCCTTAGGAGTTTCCATTTTCTAATTAACCTGAGGTCCTTCCAACGCGCTTTTTTCAGTCCAATAACCAGTGTTGCAACCTTCAAACGCAGGATTGATAAACTTGCCCCGTGCCTCAAGTCGGCAGTGAAGTCGTGCAATATATGGAAGGTCCTGACAGCACACCTAATTCATGTAAAGACAGTAGGTGTCGTATAAGGTATCCACGTCTTTATCAAACTTACATTCTATAAAAGGATTAAGAGAACGTAAAATATATCCTGCCTTGACTTGTCGAACAATATCTTCGTTTCGACAAAGAGATAATCAAAAAGGAGTCCTACCCACTCCACATTCACCAACAACAAAGTTGAGATTAGAAACTGACTGCTGGAGCTGTGCTCGCGAACTGGGAGGAATTAGTTTTGGACTGTGGATACAATGGAAGCAAGAAAAGGAAAAAAAAACAAGGAAAAGGCATTAAAATTCAGGATTAATTTAAGTATTTGTTTATTATGCAGGTGTTCGGCACATCGACGCATTTTTTTTGTAGGTAATTGGGGTCATTTGCATTTGCATCAAGTTTTATAAATGGTACCTTTTGTCAGATCACGTGATATTGAGATACGATTTTTTTTCTTTATTTTTATCAATTAACAAAATCTGCACTTTTTTGTTTAAGACTTTTTTTAGCATGAAATATAATTTATTGGATTTTACAATGTATCCTTGTATTAGAAAAAATATATATCATTTGTTAAATTAATACCATGGAGCATATGACCCCCCAAAGTCCCGAGAACGATTAAAGATATGACGAAATTTTATTTTTTTAATTCAGTTAAACAAACCGGCTAAGTGCGAGTCCGACTCGCTCACGACGGGTTCCGTACCATCGTACAAGATTTAACACAAGGTCTCATTTTGTCACATTGACCCAGACCATAGAGTTAAAGGGACTTACGAATTCCTTCCAAAAAATATTTTGGACTTAAGCCAACATCAGTCAGGCAGTCAGTGTGTTTGCGTCCACTGCTGGACATATGCCTCTCCAATTTTCCTCCAGTCTTCCCGGCCTTCAGCGGTACGGAACCACTGCTTTCCGCCGACGCACTTGATGTCGTCGTCCCACCTGGCGAGTGGGACGACGACAACATCAGGCTTTAGCCGTAACATAAATATTGTATAGGAAACGAACGTATATACCCACATGAACCCTGCAAACGCTTATGGGCAGTCGTGTTAAAATAAATGACACATTACAATCAAAATAACAAAGATAAATTCAATGAACATTTCGCCGATCCCGCTCTGAAATCTCTCCTATAATTTTTCATCCCTCTGATATTAATATCTTTCCTTGTCAACGAATCGTCCCCAGAGTCTCCATCGCTAACGGGATGAAATTTAAATTGTGATTGATAGTGAAACGGCATTTGGAAATTTTAGAGCGGCCTGCGGACTCCACAGCTGTGACATTACAATAGCGGCATGGGTGTCCACACTAATTATTGAATTTCCACACGATCGAGTTCGACCAAATTCACTGGGCTCCACGATAGATAGCACCGGCAGCGCGAGAACGGACATTTTGCAGCTTGCAGCTGCGATTGCAACTGCAATGTTATCTGTCAGTTTAAGGTGGCCCAACCCGGCGGGACGAACTCATTCGTGGGCACGGTACAAAACCGTGCTGTTGCGCTCTGGGACCTTCTCTGTTTAAAAAAAAAGACAGGCTCCTTGATGAGGAAGATGCAACATGTCCACAAAAAAGACAATGTGCATAGTGTATGATTTGATAAGGTTTACGAAAATTTTAATTACAAAACGACTTATAGCTAAAAGTAAACCACGACCGCTTTAGTTAAAAATCTAACAAAAACCAAATAGATTATAAATTTTGATTAAATAAGCTATGTCTGATGATGACGTACCTTGCCCGCGAATGAGTTAGTCCCGCCGGGTTGGGCCGCCTTAATTAGTATTATGTGCCGGAAATGTGTGTCGATTACGGCACATGGTGAAGACGAGAATGCTCTGAGAAAGAGCATGTGTAAATAACTGTTGTTATTTTTGTTTTCTATTATTTTTGCAACACAACTTACTACATATGTTTCTATGTTGTATTATTTGAGTTATTATTCGTTGTGTTATGTCGAGGAATTATTTTGCTTTGCTAATAAAGTTCAAATATTCCGAACATATGCAACTACCTTCGCTTTATCTCTTCGCAATCATATTTTCTCAAAAGCTACCCAGTCAACAGTGATAGCACAAAACACTTGACGGAATATGAGAAATAGTATTCCTTAGTTCGCAGAACCCCACCGAGCACCGGTCTCAAATCTCGCTATATTGAAATACCGAGATGTGGGGCAGACAGGTGGAAGGGCGTTTCGGAGCCTTTGCCCATTACGATAACGTCTACATAATAGTTCACAATCCTAATTTGCAATACGATATTATTAAAATGAAAACACACCGAAAAATTCCATCAAAAGTACATCATATGTACGGGTTTTAAGTTGCAGATTTATTGAGATATATATTTTTTTATATTATTGTTACGCGGGTAGGGTGCAGATTAGAGAAGAAAACACCAATACTCAACACTCTTCCTTTATTTTAAATAATTCACAAGCAAACTCACAAATACAATTTCACACTAGGTTAATTCAAACACGAATTTACAAACTATATCACTCACTACACTGATTCACTTCAGAGCTAGTTCACTGCACTTCTATATCGCTTGTTGTCGCTCACTTCGCTTCCAAAAATAGACTGCCGCCCTCAGCGCCTTGGGCGCCTTTTATATCGGTGGAGCTTCTTTCCAGAACACTCCACCGATTTCTAGGCGCCCATGTAGGGCAGCAGTCGAGAACAATCTCCCTCGAGACATTACTAGAATGTCCGAGATTTGTTTCTGAAGTCAGCTGGACGAGGCGTCACTTTATATGGGACGACAGTGATGCGATAGCCTGCGCAATGCAATAAGACAAGTAGCGCCATCTACTGAAATTCGAAGGAACCATTTGGCGCACTTTGGTAGTGTATCAGCGCTATGTCTTCGCAGCGGGGCGCGCTCGTAACACTGCCTCCTCCTTAGTTATGCTCGTCTCGAGCATAATTGTCTCCGTGGTATCGGGCCAGACGATCTACGTGCACAATCTTTTCCCGACATCTATCATTCCGGCGGATACGATATGTCACGTCATTGATTTTAGTCACCACTCTATATGGGCCTTCCCATTTTGGTTGCAGTTTGGGACTTTTTCCTTTTTTTCGTAATGGATTATGTAGCCAAACTAAAGATCCTTCTTCAAATACATTTCCATTAGCTTTGCGGTCGTAACGTGTTTTCATCCGCTCGCTTGCTCGTAGACCAGCCTCTCTGACACGTTTATAAACAGTGTCCATTTTTCCTCGCAGATCTGACACATACTCTGTTACACAATGGGATGCCTCTGGTGGAATTCCTGTCAGAAGGTCAGCTGGTAGTCTGAGTTCGTGTCCAAAATTTATGTAGGCTGGAGTTTCATCTACGCTTTCATGCACAGCGGTTCGGTATGACAGCAGAAACAGCGGAATATACTGGTCCCAATCCTTTTGATGGTCTTCTACCAATTTGGCCAAGTGTCTTTCCAATGTCTGATTAAATCGTTCCACCATGCCATCTGACTGTGGGTGGTATGGGGTTGTCCTGGTCTTATGGATTCCCATTATTCGACATGTCTCCTGAAACACTCGGGATTCGAAGTTTCTGCCTTGATCAGTGTGTATCTCGAGAGGTACTCCATAGCGACAGAAAACTTCGTGGACCAATTTCTGTGCAACCGTGATCGCCTCTTGGTTTGGTATGGCAAATACCTCAGGCCACTTAGTGAAATAATCCATTACAACCATAAAGTAACGGTTGCCGTCATTTGTCGGAGGAAAAGGGCCAGCCACATCAAGAGCAATTCTCTCCCACGGAGCTCCAACATTGTACAATTTTAAAGTTCCCTTGCTCCGTGTATGAGGCCCTTTAACAGCGCTACAGATCGTGCATTTACGGCACCAATCTTCTACATCATCGCGACAATTTATCCAGTAGAACCGTTGTCGTATCTTCAGGAGAGTTCTCTTTATTCCCAAATGTCCACCTGAAATTCCATCGTGCAGGCATTGAAGAACTTCTTTAATCTTAGATCTGGGGATGACTAATTGCAGAGAAGTATCCTTTCCGTTAGGTGTTTCCCATTTTCTGTACAATATTCCGTCATGAAGTACCAGGCTCGACCACTGCGCCCAGTAACTTTTAGTCGCTGTGCTCATTGCAGAAATATCTCTTCATTCTGGCTTTGTCTCTCCTGCTCTCTTCCAGTGAATAATGGGCATCAGATCATCGTCCCCCTCCTGGGCTAGCTTCATGTTTTCATTGCTCCATTCTTCGCTGATGTTATTCGTTCGGATGGCCTTTAAATGAACGGTCTCCTTTATCTCCTCCCTGATGCAGTGCTTACACTCTTCTGGGCAGGGTCGACGAGACAAAGCGTCAGCATTTCCATGGGTTTTACCACTCCGATGCTCTGTATCAAACTGATACTCTTGGAGCTGTTCCAGCCAACGTGCAACCTGCCCTTCTGGATTCTTAAACTGAAGCAGCCATTTCAAAGCAGCGTGGTCAGTCCTCAAGCGGAATCTTCGGCCGAGAAGATACTTGTTGAAATGCTGCAAAGTCTTCACTACTGCTAGAAGCTCTCGTCTTGTCACACAATAGTTCCGTTCTGGTTTTGAAAGGGATTTGCTGAAATAACCAATAACGATCTCCTTGTCCCCATGACGTTGTGAGAGTACACCGCCGATTCCGGTATTACTTGCGCCTGTGTCGACTATGAACACTTTATCGGCTTCGGGGTAGCCCAAGATTGGAGTGTTACAGAGATGTTGCTTAAGTTCTTGAAACGAATTTGCGCAGTCCTCGTCCCAATTGAATTGACGCTTATCTTCTGTAAGTCGATGCAGAGGCTTAGCAATCTCGGAGAAGTTTCGGACGAAACGGCGGTAATATGAGCACAGTCCTAAAAAGGCACGAACTTCAGTCTTATCCTTTGGAATTGGCCACTCCTGTACGGCTTCGATCTTCTTTGGGTCAGTTTGGATGCCATTTCCGGAGATAACGTGACCCAAATAGCTAACCTGACGCTTGAAGAAAGAACACTTCTTGCCACTTAGTTTAAGGTTAGCTTGGCGAATCTTGCTCAAAACATTCTCCAAATTCTTGATGTGCTCGTCAAATGTCCGCCCTAACATGATTATATCGTCCAAGTACACCAGACAAGCTTCCCCGATCAGCCCAAAAAGTACTCGTTCCATAAGCCTCTCGAAGGTTGCGGGAGCATTACAAAGTCCAAACGGCATCACTTTGAATTGCCACAGCCCATGCCCTGTCGTAAACGCTGTCTTCTCTTTGTCTTTGTTGTCGATTTCCACCTGCCAGTAGCCGCTCTTCAGGTCCAGGGTTGTGAACCACTTCATGCCACTCAATGTATCCAGCGTGTCATCAATTCTAGGAATTGGATAGCTGTCCTTTTTCGTTACATCATTTAAACGTCGATAGTCCACACAAAATCTGTTGCTGCCATCTTTCTTCTTTACCAGAACTACGGGTGAACACCATGGACTTGATGAAGTCTCTATAACATTATTTTTCTGCATGTCCGCTATCATTCTCTGAACTTCTTCTTCTTTAGCTACGGGAACGCGGCGTGGCCTCTGACGTATTGGAAGAGCATCTCCTGTGTCGATGCGGTGCTTAACCATGCTTGTTCTCCCAATGTCTCCGTCGTGCGAAGAGAAGATGTCTAAATATCGCATAAGTAGATTTGTTGCTTTCTTGAAATCATCAACAGTCAGGTCCCGTCTGCTTTCTTCCAAAAGAGTGGACACTTTAGATCTCCCTATGTCCAATTTATCTGAGGAAATTTCATCACATTTGCGTAGCCAGGAAACTTCTTCTTTGCCACATATGAGCACGCCATTTGCCACATCTACTTTACAGTTGTTAGTTCTCATAAAGTCTAAACCTAGAATGCAATCATCGATTATATCTGCTAAAACGGCGGTATGACGATAAGTCTTACATCCAATTTTAATTGTTACTTCTATCTCTCCATAAACGGGTATGTGTTGGCCGGTAGCTGTCTGAAGCCTGCAACCATTGAAATACTGGCGACGATTCCATATTACGCGGCCGAAGGTTTTTGACTTAACGATTGTACGGGATGTTCCGGTATCCAAGGTCAAGTTGCATTGTATCCCGTTCACTTGCCCTTCAACGAGCAGGCTGTTTCCAGTACATGCCTGCGAAATTGTGACTTTCGGGGCTTATCTTCTACCAGCCAGCACCCGCCCCCCGGTTCTGGCCTTTACTCGTTTCCCTGCTGTGCATCTTCATTTGCAGCATCAGGCCTTTCGGTTTGGTTTTTGGGGCAGTTGGTTCGAAGGTGCCCCAGTTCATTGCACTTGTAGCACCGGGGAGTAAATTTACGTCTTGCAGGTGATCTGGTTTCCGACGTCACCACTTCTCTTATTCGATGCGCTCGGGGATCTGATCGAACCGCTTCGACCTCCAACGCGTGGGCAAGAGCGTCCTTCAACGTTGCGTGGTGACTTAATCGTACAGCAGCTCGTACTTCGATGTCCCTGATGCCATCCACGAAAGCCTGCACCAAGTAATCTTCCAACGAAGAATTCGATGATGATTGATGGGCCTTTCGGACAAGTTTTTCGATCTTGCTCGTTGTACTCGATCACGAAGTTGAGCTCGGTAGACGTGTTCCAAATGCTTGTCGCCAAACCTTGACTCCAGTGCATCTAAAAGTCCGTCATAGGTGATTTGGGGACCTAAAGCCTCGAGAACATAGAGTGCCTTGTCCCGAAGTCCTAAGGTCAAAGCAGTTCGTGCTTGGTTCTCATTCCATCCATTTGCAATAACCACTGATTCAAACTGAAGTTTGTAAGCGGCCCAGGATGTCAAACCATCGAAAGGAGGAACCTTAAATCTTGCTCCTGCTGTTGCAGATGAAGATACAGTTACTCCACAGGTCTTGATTTTCTCCATTTCTTCGGATATCTTTGACTCAAGCCCGTTCAGTCGCTCTTCATGGCGCCCGAGAGTTTGGTCTTGCTCTTCGATCTTAGAGTTGACCTCATCAAGCTTCTCCTTTATTTTGGCATTGGATTCCCTAACGGCCCACGTCAGTTCTTGCTGCTGCTCCTCCTGACGGCGAGCATGTTCCTGCGCCTGCTCCTCTTGACGGCGGGCCTGTTCTTCCTGACGGCGGGCCTGTTCTTGCAACTGCTCCTCTTGACGGCGGGCCTGTTCATGCATCTGCTCCTCTTGACGGCGGGCCTGTTCTTGCATGAAGGTCATCAATGCGTTCAAGTCCAAGGCAGGAGTTTGCGTCATTAATTGATGGCTCTCGAATTCTTGAGTTCCTGAGGCAGCTGCATCCTCGGCCGGTGTTGTGTCGGCTGCCGTCTGGCTCCTGGTCCTCACGCCTTCCTGGTCTTCTCTCGGTGTAATCGGCATCTCTAATCCCCGCTTCTGACACCAATTGTTACGCGGGTAGGGTGCAGATTAGAGAAGAAAACACCAATACTCAACACTCTTCCTTTATTTTAAATAATTCACAAGCAAACTCACAAATACAATTTCACACTAGGTTAATTCAAACACGAATTTACAAACTATATCACTCACTACACTGATTCACTTCAGAGCTAGTTCACTGCACTTCTATATCGCTTGTTGTCGCTCACTTCGCTTCCAAAAATAGACTGCCGCCCTCAGCGCCTTGGGCGCCTTTTATATCGGTGGAGCTTCTTTCCAGAACACTCCACCGATTTCTAGGCGCCCATGTAGGGCAGCAGTCGAGAACAATCTCCCTCGAGACATTACTAGAATGTCCGAGATTTGTTTCTGAAGTCAGCTGGACGAGGCGTCACTTTATATGGGACGACAGTGATGCGATAGCCTGCGCAATGCAATAAGACAAGTAGCGCCATCTACTGAAATTCGAAGGAACCATTTGGCGCACTTTGGTAGTGTATCAGCGCTATGTCTTCGCAGCGGGGCGCGCTCGTAACATTATGTATAAGGTGATTGATATCTGCCCATACAAAAATTAATGCTTGAAGATTCGGTGTTAAACTATTCATAACAGATATTTAATTAGGAACAGCCTTTATGTTTTACTAGGTTTTTTTTTAATTTTGGATTCTAAAATATATCAACAAAATCTACGTAAGTTTTTTTTAAACCTTTTTGATTGTAAAATATTGGTTAATAAACTTTGAAAAAAAGTTATCTTTTTAGGTTCAGTTTGGATTTTTTTACTGAAAAATAAAGATATATACAAAAAAGGATACGGACATAGAATGAAGCTTTCTCAAGTGATAAGAACCGTCTTTGCAGAGCCTGTTTGTGATCGATTGCTTCCTCTAAGTGTAATTGCAGCATGAACCAGAGAAATAAATATATTCTTTACTTCTTGGTATTGATTAATTTTATATTTATAAGTATTTAATTTAAGTTTACGCAGTCGCTGCACACGTGTAATGTCTGGTAAC
This sequence comes from Incurvaria masculella, assembly GCA_946894095.1. Classification (NCBI taxonomy): domain Eukaryota; kingdom Metazoa; phylum Arthropoda; class Insecta; order Lepidoptera; family Incurvariidae; genus Incurvaria; species Incurvaria masculella. The sequence goes on along the minus strand of OX335650.1, from coordinate 407,822 downwards.
ACGGTCGGAGAAGCCCGCGGCGTAACGGGCGAAACATGTCGGCGAAAACAGATTGGCCACACGGACAATGACAGACATATTCATTTTATTTTTCTCTTTCGAAATAATTTCTCTAACAAAATCACACTAAATTATGTTTATTTATAACTTACAGAGGCCGTTAAAATTTTATTAAATAAGGGCCGAGTGCACGAAAGGACAAAAAATCAAAATCAACGTCAACGTATGATTAAACACGTCACTTGGCACGACAGTGTGGAAGAAACTGCGTTGGGTTCACTAAAAGTGACGTGTTTGAACATTGATTAACTCAGCCGTCTCTTCGTGCAATCGGGGCTAAGCATTAATCATGTGGGAGGCACTTGATTTTCTGTACTTAAATTGAAGGAAATAAAAGAAAAACAATATTGTTTCTTTTAACGGTATGAACGGAATGATCACGATCCTAGAATATGAGGGTAAACTGCTGAGGCTCTTATTCACGTACGTGACTTGCGTGTGTGGACGATTCCGCTGCAGACCAAAAAAAATTTATGTTTTCAGAATTTCAGCATAAGCCTTATACGTAATAATTGGATCAGTGTTCTTCACGGCAGAACGTTGCAATAGCATCACTTTGCTAGAAAAAAAAATACCGAAATAGTTGCTTTCACACTTTTAATTAGTTTACAATCAAGATTTTATTTCATTCATTTCATTTATTTATTCAACTTCTGGTAGTCAAACTACACTAAGTCATGTCACAATTTAATTGATCCTTATTTAGGCCGAACTATGTATCCACAAAATTTAACACTATTTTGTTTTTATTAAACTTGCACCAAGATGTACGCATGTTAATTTAACATGCGTACATCTTGGTGCAAGTAAATTGTTAATTCGATAACGTAATCGCCGCTCGTGCCGCCGCCGACATCTGGAAAGTAAACTCGCGAAATTGTTGCGCCCAAGAGTGGAATTTCCGGGCATTTTCCGTCAGCGAATTTTACGTCACTAACATCAACAGAAGTAGCTTTTAAATTTTCTAGTGCCAGCGAGAAATCATTGCGATTATTTATTAACATATCCGGACTTATTGCTAAGTAAACTTATACAAGTAAGTACATATATTGTTTTATGGGACTAGTCATGAATTAGCCCAGAAAGGTCCTGGCTTCCTTTTTATTTCAAGACTTCATATGAAAGGTTTGGCTGGTAACTCGCATCCTATTAAATAAACCGTATAACATTGTAACTACGTTCAATCTGATTAATGAATAGAATACTCTAGCTCAAGCATTCTGCTCCATTTCTGGCGATTCTTGGCCTTGCAATCGTGATAACTTTAATATCAACTGTAAAAGGTGGGGTAGCGACCTGATGAGTTAGGTGACCTACTACTATGTCGCACAGCACGAACTGGCAGTGCAAAATGAGGGCAATGTCCCAATTTTAGAGGTGCAGAGGGGTAGGTGTCCATTATATGTCCAGTAGCATCGCTGTCACCGTGTACATACACCAACGAGAGGTCAGCAGGGATGTGGTCCATTCTTGGTATCAATATTTAAAATCTGCTCTCTTGTGTTCTATCTCAATTCGGCTGTTTTCTTTTTAAAAAGATTCCGACGAATTGAGAACGTCCTCCTTTTTTTTTGAAGTCGGTTAAAAATCGAATCACATTACTCTACTAATTTTAAATTGAAATAACCCACGACAAATATGGAGAATATCTGCATTGAGTGCACATTTTCTGCCGGTACGGTTAATAAGACTCAAGATGAACCGAAACACCTCATCCGTAATAATACGAGCTCAGTTTTGCGCACATCCTCCATGCTCCGAGTTGAAACTCACTGATGCATTAAGGTGGCCCAACCCGGCGGGACTAACTCATTCGCGGGCACTGGACAAAACCGTCCTGTTGCGCTCTGGGACCTTCTCTGTTTCAAAGAAAAAGTCAGGCTCCGTGATGAGGAAGATGCAACATGTCCACAAAAAAGACAAAGTGCAAAGTGTATGATTTGGTAAGATTTCCGAAAATTTTGATTTCAAAACGACTTATAGCTAAAAGTAAACCACGACCGCTGTAGTAAAAAATCTAACAAAAACCAAATAGATTATAAATCTTGATTAAATAGGCTATGTCTGATGACTAATCTTTTTAAGATGTTCTTCATTATCATTGCGTAATCTACCTCCAAGTTATAGAATAAAACGCGCGAAAAACGCGAACTTTCGGACCTTATAACTTATAAACCAAACACAATTGTACAATGCCAACGGTCATCAGACATCTAGTTTGATCTAATAAAGATCTTTTGAGCAAAATTTGGGATCTCTGATAAGAAATATGGGCGTCATCTTCTTTCCCCGTTTGTATGGGGAGTTGAGCGGGTTGGGCCACCTTAAGAATGCACACTGCGTGAGTCGTGACTGCGCATTGCGCTGCGAGCGGAGTGCATCGCGAGACACTAAGCCGGCACAATCGCTGAGCGTGTTAGTCCACTAGTAGGAATATTTGGACGGGGAATTTTACTTATAGTTTGAATTTATCATTCACCGTTGCATGATAAAATTATAACGTCACTTTGAAATTGATTATCATTTCAGCACAAACAAATAATGAACACTAAAAAAAAATTTTACAAAAAAAATAACCGACTTCAAAGAAAAAGCACTAAAAAGTTAAAAATAATTTCCATTTTTGTAGTTACGATTTCTGTTATTTTTTGAGTCGGCGTCAGCCGGGCACGCGCTGCGCCAATCAAGAGAACCTAACCTAACCTAACCTAACCTTGGCTGACACCGACTCAAAAAATAACAGAAATCGTAACTACAAAAATGGAAATTATTTTTAACTTTTTAGTGCTTTTTCTTTGAAGTCGGTTATTTTTTTGTTATTTTTTTTTATTTGTTTATTTTTAGTGAATCTGAACAACACTTACTAATTTGTACACGTCCTTTCCAATAAAAAAAGAATCACTGAAATCGGTTGGCGTTATATTGAGTTATTCGTCCATTTGTCGCGCACGTCTTAATACCAATTAAAGACTTTTATGATTTTCTCATGGATATCATTGTCAGAACTTAACCAAAATAAAATGGGACCACTTGGGAAGCACTAGCTATCATTAAAAAAAATAATCATCAAAATCGGTTCACCCAGGCAAAAGTTATGAGGTAACAAACATAAAAAAAAAACAAAAAAAAAAACATCCAGACGAATTGATAACCTCCTCCTTTTTTGAAGACGATTAAAAATGCTATAAAATTGAGGCTTTCAGCTAAAAGCTTTGTTATATTTAAACATTCTTGTTATGCCGGCGCTAAATCTTTGTTAGACGACAGAATGTGAAATATGGTTTACATGAAAAAAAACAATGCGAATAGAAAATGTCTAATTAACGTAATATCAACAATTTAAAATGAAAATGAAATGAAATGATTTTTTTCTTTGTTTAAGCAAAAGGTCTCAAATATAACAATACGATTTTTAGGGTTCTGTACCCAAAGGGTGAAAACGGAACCCTATTCCTAAGCCTCCGCCGTCCACCCGTCTGTCCGTCCGTCCATCCGTCGGTCCGTCACAGGGCTGTATCTCATGAACCGTAATAGGTAGGCAGCTGAAATTTTCACAGAGTGTGTATTTATTTTGCCGCTATAACAACAAATAGGTAAAATTTTAAAAATATAAAAATTAAAGGGGAGCCCCATTCCAAAAACGTGATTATTTTGTGTTAAATATTGTACGATGATACGGAACCCTTCGTGTGCGTTACCGACTCGCACTTGGCCGGTTTATTAATATAGTTAAAGTATCAATGAACTTGATATTATATTACTTTCTTGATATAAAACACATCGCAGATTATCATTTTACAGCAATGTAATTATTTTCATTATTTAATTAACCTATATAAGGTCGGCAGACACCGTGCAGAAGACACCTATCCATATGTAGCAAGGTCTATAGGGTCATGTCATTTCGTGAATAAGCTCAATTTCCACTGAGAGCGCCGTCTATGGCGAGGCAGCTTTGAATATGGAGATGCCCTGAAATTATGAATGCGCGCAGACGGCGGGTGTGCGGGGGAGGCTTGCTGGGCGGGCGGGGCGGGGCGGGGGCGGGCAAGGAAGAGGCCTTCACCCGGAGGATTAGCTTACCTCGTGGCTTCTTCTGCCTCCTTACATCAGCACCGCTCTCATCTCATCGCGCTTATAAAAAGTGTCATTCGTTGTTGAGTCTACGTTTTAAACATAGTAGGTATTTTGTGTTCAGGTCGTTCGGTTAGGGGTTTGGTTCTGCGCCGCCGTCGTCGTCGGCGAGATAAACTCGTCCGTATTTAATACAATATATGCCTGCCTGCCTTTTTTCATTCGCGCGGCCATAAACCAAACTTAGTTATTTTTGTTAACAATAATGTTACAAACAAAATTTGTTGCGACATGTTTAACTATGCCTAAATGCAGTCCAAATTAAGTTATAAGGGTCAAAACTTCAAATAAATCAATCCGAATAAAATCTATTATAATTTCTAACCCTTATAACTTAATTCGGACTAAATTTAGGCAACAACATGCCGTAACAAAGTTTGTTTGTAAAAAAAACAATCTTAACAAAAATAACTAAGTACGGTTAAAGGCCGCGCAAAAAAAAAACCTTGAAAAAGGGGCACCAATTTCAGGCAAGGTCCGATTCTTATAACAACGTTTGCCAATGAGTTTGTAATATTTTACATACACGGGAAAATATATGATGCCGCTCCACTGCACCATGATACTAATGCATTTGGCTCGAACTGAAAGCTTTCCGTTTTCCGCGCCGGAAAGGGGAGAAATTGTACAAAGCGCATTTGGAGATCAAACGCGCTTCCGAGATACTGAATTCATTCGGACTGAACTGAGGATGCTTTCATCATAGATTGATAGTTCCTAGCACAGTGCAGGCTCGATGCATTTTTGGCAGAAATCATAAAAAAAATTGCAAATATTTCGTCTCAATGCATACCCATCGAGATTTTTTTTTTTTGTTTCCCGGATTTTCTTCTTTTTTTTATTCTGGAAACGGTAAATTAGACCAATATTTTAACATATATTTCGAAGCGCGTAGTAATAAGTATTTGCAGCAATGCATTATGTTAATAAAATATTAAAAATATTCAGTTATTAAAGAAATAAATATTCCTGTAATTAAGCTATGCTCTAGGTATCGAACTTGTCTCGAGAGAAGAATATGCTAAAAAAACTATTTATAGAGCACATGTAATTAAGTAAAACAATGAACCTAATATTATTTTGGTACTATAAAATGCCTATTTTAATTGTTATAAAAAATAAATCTAAAGATAATAGATCTCACTTAAGATACTTTTTCCTTAACAGAGCTTTGTAATATGCGCGTGCAATATGCAATTATGCAGCAGAACTGCACGACCGTACGTGACTATACTAGGCAAGGCCGCGCGCATACATCATGTTAGCGGTTTCATTAGTTCTAGAGCGGAGGGGGCGTGCGAGCAAACTTTATGACCACAGAAGAGAAAAGCAAGCAGAAGTGTCATGTGGTCGTTATTCGTAGCGCCGCCGTAAGGACAAACTGTGCAATTGTATCGGACTGCGGCCACGCCTCGTGTGCCATAGTACAAACATTGCCACCGCGTGCGAATATGCTCCCGAAATTCATTGGCCAAGTCCGTTCCCACCACAGCGAGCATGAAAAGACGGATGTAGCAATTTCGTCTGGCGGCAGCGTAGCCACGAGTTAGTGGGAATCGTCTAACTGTAGTTAGGTCGCTTAACTCACAACATCGAACGTTCGTTGCACTAAATAGCGTCAAGTTCTAACGTGTTGTTACATGTCCCTGGAACTCAGTAGTGAGGGAATTCATTAGCGAACTAACTCGCCGGCCTAACACAAACGAGCTTAGTTTGCTACTCCCGTCCTTCCATGCTCGCTGTCCCACTCCCACAAACCCTCCAAAATGTCTGCGAACATAGTAGCGTGTAGAGGGTGTGACATGCATGTTTGAGTTGAAGACAAAACGGGTCTCTTACTAGGCGCTCTAGGTAGCACATCTCCTTCACTTTTTGATCTGAGCTTATGACAGTCAGCGGCTCGATGTCATATATTTCCAACTCTCCGCTCGTAAAATAACATCCATATTGCTTTAGTTGTTGAGTTAAAGTTGTTGTTGATTGTCAGTGTACGTTCAATCCATTATTGGTACGAACATTCCAAACTTTTAATATTCGTGCTTGTAAACTGCTACAGTGAGCTGGAGGTTGAATTCCTATAGATAACGTTGTTAATGAACATCCAATTAAAGACATTTGAGGTTCATTTTACATCATAATTTTCTCATTAATCTTCATTTAAATATTTACTAAGGGATTGACATTTTAATTCAACCACAGTTTTTTGAACACCTTTTAAGCTAAAATCCATCATTCCGTTTAGGCTACAGGGCGTGCCAAATAAATATACATGTGCGGGTATTACGTCTTCCAATTTCGCCACCTGCTGTGTACCCATAATTTTAAGATATATTAATATGATGATGACGATTTATTGAATTTTGATTTATTTAAAGGGGGGAAGGCATTTGCTCCCCTCCAACCCCCTAAGCACTTCCGCATTCGCTGCACCCATGCAGGACACGCAGTGGGACCATTTCATACATAATTATGCTCACATATTACCTACCCATCAGCAAGACAACCTGCAAAGAACTCAAACAAATTTAAAGAAAAAAGTTATCAATACCGGCCCCAAACACTTGCAAACATCTTCGCTTCAAAACATTTACCTATTTAAAAACCGTTTCAATTCAATCAATACAAAAATAATCTGAAAATATATAAATATTTAATACCTTTTATTTTTGCAATTTGCTTTTCAATTTATTTCCACACCCAATAGTTGGCCGTGACGGTTAGATTTCTCCCTTTTTTTCAAGGCTGGCCAATGATCGATGGACGGCCTTTTTTGGATGGATTGACTACCGCTGGCCGACCGCCGACAGAAGGTAGGGCCTTCTAATTAAATGACACCTACCCAGCGGAAGTTTAAACACGATCTGCAAACACTTGGTTATTAAATTAATTTGTATTTTGCAAAATCAATATTCTAGGAAAATGTGCCGATTGAAGGTCATCCCGCTGAACTGAACACTTGGTCTGATCCATCCATGGGATGGACCGAACAAGAAAAACCGGCCAAGTGCGAGTCGGACTCGTACACGAAGGGTTCCGTACCATCGTAGAAAAAAAAACAAAAAAAACACGTTTTTGTATGGGAGCCCCCTTTAATTTTAATTATTTTTTAATTTTACCTATTTGTTGTTATAACGGCAAAATAAATACACACTCTGTGAACATTTCAGCTGTCTACCTGTTACGGTTACTGAGATACAGCCCTGTGACAGACGGACAGACGGACGGACGGACGGACAGCGGAGGCTTAGTAATAGGGTTCCGTTTTCACCCTTTGGGTACGGAACCCTAAAAATGATGGCGTGCTGATTGCGATCTAGCCATTTGAATAACCAATCGCTAAGGGCGTTGGCTCCTTTCCGGAGGTGCCTGCAGGTCGCAAGATATCTTACCTCTGAGAACAGATGGCAATATCTCTTTAGAAAATTGTTTCAGTATATCAGAAGTTTGAGCATCTTGGCACGTGCAGAATGTAGGTACAGACCACTAGTTAATACTGCAGGCATTTTTGAGATTGTTAACTTAAGAAAAACGAAAATTCGGAAGAAATGTGAGACTTTGAAACATTATCGTGAAGCCACTCCAATGAAAAGTAAAGAAATGTACTCATGTCAAAAGGCCTTCTTCATAAATCCGTTCTTGTAGTACTTTACATACAAATATTTTCACAAGAAAAGAGAACACGCGACAACGCAGAGCCAATAGTGAAAAAGACTCAAAGCTTATTGTAGATGCCACATTAGTGACCTCACCTTAAAAAACGTCATAACTGTCATTTCTGTCGAGTTGGATTTACGAGTTTTTAGATGAAAGGTGTACTCAATGATACCGTCGGAATAAGGTTAAGAAAAAAAGAAGAAAATAAGAAAATTCTTTTACCAATTGAAATGTGATTGACCAGCTCAAAGTCTTAGATGAAAAAGGAATGGATAGGGGACTAAACAAATTTTACGGTCCGTCAAAAGTAAGCTCAGTCAGCCGATATGCTCTCAGTCGGTGTCAGACGTCAGTGATGAATTCAGTTGGGCGAGATTTCAAAGTATCAACAAAATGTCGTCTTGTGTTGTTGAAAAATATGGAAATAACGCCATAAAGGACAACAAGAGCAATGGAATCACATTCCACGTATAAGTGCAAGCATATTCAGTATATTTTTAGTTTAGTTGACCTGAAACCTTTTATGTGTTGTAAAGCTTAGATGAAACAAAGTATGAAACGAAATAGTTAGGTTATGTTTTTGTGATATTTTCTTTCCCATGACTTCTTTTGATTAGCATGATTAAGAACAATATATTTTCGGAATAACGTGAAGTAAATTGAGTCATGCCATTTACATAAATTGAGTAAATCTTTTTTTATCTATTCTTTTTTATTTCGTATGTAATCTTATATTCATCTTTTGTATTAGTTATCTTTGTATGCTTGACAGATCTTTTAAGTGAGCTCGCTTAGACGCCACCTGTCGTGATAAATCAGCAGTTTTCTTCTCCATTGTAGTGTGGAGAGCCTCTCATCCTCTCGTACCACCAGCACCCCCCCGCACCCCCCGCACCCCCGCACCCCCCGCACCCCCGCACCGCCGCACCGCGGACCAAGCTAGTCATACTTTATCGAAGCCCTGTTGTTACAAACGATTTAACTTTTTCATTACGTTGGGACTTTCCGCGTCGCCCCTCGAAGATTTCCGGCAACATTTTTTTATTTTCATAAAAAGAAGTTTCGACGGGCGGCGGCGGCGCCCTGTCGACGCCGCTTCCGCCCCGGACGTCGAGAAGTTGACAGAGATACTTTTTGAATTACGTTTTATTGAGCCTTTGTTGTTGACATCTGTTTAGCCGTAGCTTAAGACAGAGAAAAAATAAGCGAAAAAATATTTTAAAATTCATGTTTGTAACCACGGAGGATGGAGGTAGAGAGGAGGTGGTATTACTTCATATTACTAAGAAACGCAGCGTGACAGTGCGCGGGGAAGCGGGGGGAAAAACATTTCATGGTGGGGGTTCAAGCTCCGCCTTTTGTGCGAAATCCATCTACCGGAACAACCGGTATTCTGGTAGCAGCTATTCCGAGAGCTATTCTTAGTGGTTACAAGTCTACAACTAGATGGCGCCTTTTGCATTTTACTGTGAGTTTTTCAAATAATTTTAATTTAAAAATGTCATAAAAATTTGCATCATGAGATCAATATTTCTTACCGTGCAAAGAAAATTATTGCGCGCCATCTATCGGCACATAGCAAGAGCGATACATCGATACAATGCTCGAATATTGACTCAAATTATAAAATATAAGGTGTTTTACTGACAAATAAAACTTAATTGTATATTTTACACAAAATCTCATCGTGTAATCGACTGTTCGCTGAAAATTGCGCTGCAGACCATAATATTGTCCCACAACCTAACACCGTCAGCGCCATGTCGCGAATGACGCTAAGCCGCGCCTTCTTATCACGTGGGCTGTGACGTAGAGACCCACTTGGTGGAAACAGACCCAGTTTGCTAAGACCATCTCTCTACCTCCATCCTCCGTATTTGTAACGCTGGTAATGGAGACCGGAATCGAGGAATTTGAAATCAATTTCTGTCATAAGAACTTTTACGTTGAAGCGAATGAATTCGTTTGTCAAAATACCAGATAATATTTGTCTCGCTCTACTCCCTGCTCCTACCGGGCTGATGTCTCTTTAGTCGAGTGGACACTGTATTAGAACCACGGAGGATAGAGGTAGAGAGGAGATGGTCTAAGCAAACTGGGTATGTGTCCACCAAGTGGGTCGCTACGTCACAGCCCACGTGATAAAGAAGGCGTGGCTTAGCGATATTCGCGACATGGCGCTGGCGGTGGTAGGTTGTGGGACAATATTATGGTCTGCGGCGCAATTTTTGGCGAACAGTCAATAACACGATGAGATTTTGTGTAAAATGTTGCAAACATTAATATTATACTATTAATAGAAAAAACACTTAGTAAAATGTAAAAGGCGCCATCTAGCAGTAGTCTTGTAACCACTAAGAATAGCTCTCGGAATAGCTGCTACCAGAAAATCGATTCTTCCAGTAGATGGATTCCGCAAAAATGGGCGGTGCATGACCCCACCATGAAGCCATTTTCCCCCCGCTTCCCCGCACAGTGTCACGCTGCGATCCTTAGTAATATAAGTTAAAAACATCTCCTCTCTCCCTCTATCCTCCGTGATTAGAACGCAATAAAACATAGACGGATATTCATAATATCGCACCTTTCCCCGGAGCCTTAAAGTGGGCCCGTAAGCATCAGAAAATTACGCTCCCTATACAAACGTAGTTTACAAATCATTTGAAAACCACTGTTCCAATTTTCTTCACATTTGGAACTTAATATCAGGCAAAATATATCGATGTCTGTACGTGTTTGTTTAGTCGAAAAATGTATCCTGTGTCACACAACAAAAAATAGACATTTTTTATGAAAGATTTTCTTTTGCTTGTTAATTGACTTTTTTTAGCAAAACAAAAACGTGCAGACACAGATATTTATTATAGAATATTATATACGAAATATAAAGCAAATCGGAACAGTGTTTGTGTTTGTACGTTTGTATGGGGAACCTAGCTTACGGGCCGTTCTTAAGCCGAGATGATAGAGCGTCACGCATTCCATTACGGAACTACGAATTTGACTTCTGCGAAGTAATACATGTTTCTGGGTTTACTAATAACGTACGTTATGTTAGATCTTCTCGGTCGTGCAGACATGCCAGTTAGTGAAAAGTACATTCGTCAGTATTTTGTCACTTACTAATCTGTTAAGATTTTCTACAACATGTTCTATAAGCTGCTTCTTATTTACTGCTCCGTAAATAAGACTGCAGAAATGCAGACTTTTTTAAATAACCATTTTAAACATAAAATGAAGCCGTTCCCCTTACCTTTTGCATGTAATAAGTTCGACGGAAAGGTATAATCTAGAGCCGGACATCCGCCCGCCCTGGAGCGAGGGCGGGCGGATGTATTCGCGGCATCAAACGATTCGGATGCTTTGTTTGGGTTTCTCTCTAAAAGAGGAAGTTCTCAAAATTCAAGTGATTTTTTTACATCCTTTATGCTATGCAGAATTATTGCACACATTGTTCGCCTAATCAATAGGCACGCATGGATAATAATAGACCGTTTTAAGATGCTGTATTTAAAAAACGGTTTTTGTTAATGTTGTGAAATTTAAATTTACTTTCTTGTAGATTGGAAATATATAATTAAATAAAAACCTTTTAAAAAATATGTTTTACGTTTAAGCCTTGTATTGTTGCAAAACAAATAAGTGCCTGTATTAAGGGCCTGGTACTAGCCAAATCGCAAAGTTAGACGAGGCACCCCAAGTTAACTAACTAAGTCTGACGATTATAAGTGTCATTCTTACAATATATGATTCCTTGTCTAGGAATCGAATTATTTTTGTTAATGTATGTTTCCTTTTTCTATACAAAACACATTGCGGAAACGGTGTCCATTTCCGAACTTTTTTGACTAAATGTAGAAATCTAAAAGCAAATGGAATTTTTTGTTTATGCATATATGCTGTTTTTGCTTATATCTAGAAATCGAATTACTTTCAGATTTCTAATGAGAAAAATCAACTTTTTTATTTTTATTATTGTTTAAATAAATGATGGAATAAAAAAATATTAACAATCTATTATCAGTCTGGAGTTCTATTTGGATTTGCTGAAGCGTTTCACTAATATTATTACATTTGTTAAAAAGTGCATTTGTATGGCGCGAGTAGTTGGCTAGTCCTAGCGCCTTAAGTTCATGCGAGTGGACGCATATTTCCCTACATGCATATAATTTGCGATTTCGGGTTTACGTAATGTACTAAACTCTCCTCCGAAATTTTCTTTTCCGATTCTATAATTATACTCCCATGATTTTCATCCTGAAATTACCATTTTAACGAGGTGTGAGCGGCCTCCGTGGTCCGGCGGCGCGGCGGCGTTGGCGGCGGCGGCAGGGGAGGTGAGGGTCGGACGCGCGCCCAGTACGCTGCGCCCGTTATTAATTATGCACAAACAGCGTATAATGGAAAGTATGCCTGGTCTATTACACGAAGCTCAAGTTCATGTACTGGCGAGCCCTGTTACTGCGCTACCGATGTAACTTGTCCATCGGTGGAAATTGAGTTGACATTTGTGTTATTTTAAGTTGTGCTTATTATCTCATTTTAATTCTTAATTAATTCTAAGTAAATAAAAAAATAATTGTATTGTCTAAGATTGGCTTACCATAGTTATTTTCCTCGGTCCTTTTGGCCGACGTTTCGAACTGTCCCGTGCAGCTCATCTTCAAGGCGAGTGCGTGCGTGCGGCTGGGCGCACGTTTGACAGACCACTGTCTGTCACACGCGAGCGGCTGCGAAGATTGTATGAGTGGCTGTGGGTAGGCAGAAAACTTGTTGCGGCTGCGTTCTGTGCTCCCATCAATGTGCAGAATGAGCTGACGACATTTTCCTGCGAATGCTTGTGTGGGGAGTCGGACATGCTACATCTCAGAGGAGCCAGAACCGGATTCCAAACTGCTGACAATTTGTACGAGTCTCCTCTATTAAAATTGGCGTGCTTCGAAATCTCGATGGACTCACGGATAATCCTTGGGAAGAATCGTTTTTCGGTGGATAAAATCCTCACCTGATCGAATCTTATCCAGTGGTGTATTCCGGAGTCGGCGTGCTCGGTAATCGCAGATTAATTTTTGTCCATTTTCTTAAGGGCACGTACATGTTCAGAAATCCGTTCCATAACGCACGCACTCGCCTTGAAAATGAGCTCCACGGGACAGTTCGAAACGTCGGCCAAAAGGACCGAGGAAAATAACTGTGGTAAGCCAATCTTAGACAATCGTTTAAACACCCACAGAACACTCAAAACAGTTAAAAAATAATTAGTTTGGAAACCACTGTGCCGACTAAATTGTTTATAATAAGTCAATCAATATCAGTTCCTGTTTGTTTTTTAAATCGCCAGCGAGTTAAAAAGAAAACCTTGGTGTGAGAGAAGTTGGATACAAATAAAATATTTTTAAATAAAAAAAGGACCGCCTTCAAAAAAACCGGAACTAAAAAGCAAAAAATAATTGGTTACTTTTAATGAATGTACGACAAGCTATTTTAATACTAACTAATTATGTACAATTTCTTAATTTTTAATCATCTTTTGAAGTCGGTGCCTTGGGTAGAGTTCACTCCGCACACCGTTGACCGAACAGACACAATTTCAGCCGAACACACCCGAAGTCTACGAAAGCGTAAACAACCTGAGTCAACAATGATTGGCCCACAGAGCATTCTACCTGGAGATGCCTTAGCGTTGGTTTACGTGCAAGCTGATATCGATACAGCAGCGCAGCGTACTGAAATTGGGTTTTAAAGATTATTAGTACTTTCGGCTTTATAAAGGCGCGCACTGGTGAAGGAGTAGGTAAGTTAATTCGCTGCTCTGTGGATTGAAACGAGAAACGATTTCTGCCGAAATTAGTGATATGTGTACCTACTAACTGCACACTCGTTTTGACACGTAGTTGAGAGCAGACACCTCAAAGTCGCTACCAATAGTTTTCTGTTCTTTTTTATATTTGTAATTTTTTTTTGTGTTATGTAGGTATTTAGGCAGAATAAAAAGTACAAGCTACACCTACCTAAATATTTACCATATACATAAGTGGTCGTTGTTTATATATTGGTTTGTTTGTTTAGTTTGTAGGGTTTTCTTGTAAATATTTAGTTTTTACTGTGTTAGGTTTTTTTTTTTTTATGTGACCTGACATGGATGGCTAATACCACACAACTACCGTTATGATATTAGCCCAATACACCACATTCCCGAAGGAATTAGGTGCCATGCCAGGACCTTCCCTTTATGAGCACGGCTACATTGAACTGGATGGAAAACACGGACAATTTTTCATTGCCGCTTTGACCATCTTTTCATCCAATGCGATGGTACCAACCCGGGCGGGCTTAAACCCTACCACCTAGTAGGGGAAGGGGACCTACAGTTTTACATGGATTCCGAACCATGGAGCAGCTCGCATTCGTGACGAAATGCACTTATCGAACTCTGAAAGAGAAAGACAGTGGTGCAAGTTGGTATTGAACCCGGGTCTCTGGTAGTCCAGAGACCCGTGCCAGTAGGCTACGAGCCGCTCAAAAGTAGGTATTTAGTTTAAGTTATAAGGAATATTTAAATTACAAAGTACTTGCCTAAGTAAATACTTACTTACATACGTTTTTCTGACCTGTTTGTTTATTTAATTTTTGATTTTGTGTTTTTTCTTTAAGTAGGTTAATGTAAGTAGCTACCTACTTATATTCCTTTCTTAGCCATAGGTAATATTAATCTAACTACTTACAGCCCTTATAGAACGTCTACCCAAGGCACCGACTTCAAAAGATTATTAAAAATTAAGAAATTGTACATAATTAGTTAGTTTTAAAATAGCTTGTCGTACGTTAATTAAAAGTAACCAATTATTTTTTGCTTTTTAGTTCCGGTTTTTTTGAAAGCGGTCCTTTTTTTATTTAAAAATATTTGATTTTTTGCTTTTTAGTAAACTTTTTGACTCAAGGTGGGCGAGCCCTCCTGCTCAACGTCACATGCAAAGTGAAAAGAAGATCATGCGCACCTCACTATCTCATGCGAACCCTCTAAACTGTTACTAAACCCTACAATGAACGAGCATTATGAGATATGAAACCATTGAGAAATCTCATTTCTGAAGAAAGGTAGACCGGTACCTATCTGGACTCATGAGTTCACGGTTCATGAGATAGAGCACTGTGACAGACGTACGGACGGACGGACAGCGGAAGCTTAGTAATATAGTATCCGTTGGTACCCTTTGGGTACGGAACCCTAACAAGGCAAAACAACGAATGTTCGTAAACATTCCCATCTTAAACAAAACCTACTCTGACATTTCTTGGTTCAGCGGCTCTAGAGATAGAAATGTGTACAATTTGCTCTCTTTTACCCCCTTCAATACCCCCAACAGTTGAATTAAAAAAAAACCTCTCATACTGAGCAATCTCACCCTTAAAGAAAGCTACTGTAACTAAAAAATCACATTTCTGGGTTCGCGGGCTTAATCAATTTTCAAAAATATTCTCTTCGATATTCGATAGAATTTTCAAAAATATTCTCTTCGTAAACATTTCCATCTCAAACAAAACCTACTCTGACATTTCTTGGTTCAGCGGCTCTAGAGATAGAAATGTGTACAATTTGCCCTCTTTTACCCCCTTCAATACCCCCAACAGTTGAATTAAAAAAAACCTCTCATACTGAGCAATCTCACCCTTAAAGAAAGCTACTGTAACTAAAAAATCACATTTCTGGGTTCGCGGGCTTAATAAATTCGATGTTTGTTGTATTTAAGTACCAAACTACTGGACCGATTTTGATAAAAAAAAATGGGACCAACTAGAAAGTATACCCTTTCGAACAAAAAAAGAATTTTTCAAACCGGTTCAGGGGTCTTCGAGTAATCGGTGAACGTACATAAAAAAAAAGAGAAAATAAATAAAAAAAGATTCCGACGAATTGAGAACCTCCTCCTTTTTTGAAGTCGGTTAAAAATCAAGATTACGTGCTCTCTTTTTGTATGGGAAGTGTATTTTCGGATGCTTACGGGCCTTTATAGTGATTTAAAACATGATTTTAAGTCACTTTTAAATGTAAGGAGCACATACGTTTGTACAGTTATCATGTTGTGTCGTGATTACATAAAAAACTCTTTAAAAGAAGAAAATACCGATAGGTGATCTATAAGTGGTTTTCAAGAAACAACTGTCATTTTAAATACAATCAAACAGCCAGTTAGCAAGGGTTCGATGCACGTTACACTATATGTACATTGTATTACATCCGTGGTTGGATATCTCGCAATGCCCACTTATGGAGGTAGAACTGTAGTTATGACGGAGGTCGCCCCGCTAATGTGAAAAACATTAGCTAACGGACGCTACGCCTACAGATGACAGGTAATTATTTTTTTACGCTGAAATGTTATAGAACCAACAGGTGGGTGTTTTCGCACTATGCAAATTTAAAATTATTGCAAGTTCGGTAGATTGTTTGTTACAATAAAATACAGGAATATTATCACATGTCTTATTTAGGGCTAGGATACGGGCGACACATGACTTTTTTGGCGCAGTGACTAATGTGAGGTACCACGACATAAATATAACTTCAATTAAAATTGGTGGTACCGGCATCATAGGCATGGGAAATGGTCACGGCCACTATTACCTCGAAATAGACCTAAACAAATTCTCAAAATTTAATAGGTACATTCTATTACAAGTAATTGCCAGTTTGTTAGGCGACGACACGGCGGAAATAAAATATCGTCTGCCCTCCCTTTAAAAGATGGCCTCACGAAATCCTAGCGATACGAGAAAAATGTGGCCGCGGTGAAGGCGGCAGCCGGCGTGGGGGGGGGGGAGGGGCGCGGGGCGAGGAGGAATGCTTCCTCTATCAATGCAGATTCCTGCCGGCGGCGGCGGAGGCACCGGGGCCTGCCCCGCACGCCAATATCGATGGGATTCCTGAATCTATTGTGGAAGGTTTTAGGGCAATGTGAAGGCATATGGAAAACTGGTACAGCAAGACCTCTTTAATCCGAACTCTTAAAATTTACCCGCGTTCGGATTTGTGCGTTCTATTTGTATTTGTATTTATTTATCATCCTTTGGGACGTAGGGAACACTTGGAATCGTCAAACATTTACATTTAATAAAATTAAATCATGGTAAGAGGCTCATTTAGGTCTAGATTTTTTAAGTCGGATTATAGTACAGATAATTTATAGGGTCCTTTGACGTCGAAGCAATGATGTATAAACACAAATAACTGTCTCATGCACGAGCGACGCAATAGCAACACAAAATTGCGGACAAGAAACAATAAAAAATGCGCGTAATACCTACTCGACATTCGGTAAGCAGACACGCGAGGCGACGAGTG
This sequence comes from Incurvaria masculella, assembly GCA_946894095.1. Classification (NCBI taxonomy): domain Eukaryota; kingdom Metazoa; phylum Arthropoda; class Insecta; order Lepidoptera; family Incurvariidae; genus Incurvaria; species Incurvaria masculella. The sequence continues at coordinate 390,631 of OX335650.1, read as the reverse complement.
AAAAAGCGCAGTTCGGATTACAAAGGTGTTTGGATTAGAAAGGGGTTCGGACTAAAAAGGTCCTACTGTATATGGATATGCGCCCTGCATAACTACGATTTAATTATGCCTCAAAACGTGTTGCATTGATGTAGAGTTGGATGTATTGATTAGGAAAGTATTTGAATGAATCATGCTTTATAGAATCCCAACGCCTCCATAGCAATATGCAAAGCTCTTAACTAGATTTTTGGCATCTGGGCTCCAAACTCCGAGAGTCTCTACAACTGAAAATGAATTGCATTTCGAATAGATTTATAATATCACTAAATACATGATTTTGATTTTGAGAGACACTTTATTATTTTCATGATTCTCTTCTTGGAACTAATTGTTCCTAAGTTCTAGGTTTAAGGACTTTTGTAAAAGTTCTTCACTGGTTGATGCATCACATGGTCCGTGTGAGAGGTTATTTTATCGTTGGTGTAATATGGCCATAATACATCAAAACGTAATTACGTAAATAATATAAGTAAGTTTCTTAGTTGTAAAAGAATTATTAATAATTTTAATTTTGACATTACATATGCCTTACAAAACTTTTATTCCAGGCGATAACATGAAATTAGTAAATGTTGATCACATGTTGATAGGCTCAGTAATTAAAAATCGAGTAATATTGTGGAACTTTTTATTAAAAAATACTTTGAAATCAGCTGTGCCCAATTCTCTTTAATAATAATCATATGCATGAAACGCGACTTGAAAAGACTTTTGAAAGAATTCTGTTGACTTTTGTATTTTTCAATTGTTATTGATATTTTTTGTGTATCATATCCATGTGATTATGACAAATCTGAGTGACACTTGGTGTCCAAAGACGAAATAAACAATATGTTCAATTCACTCGTTAATATTTGTTCCCACACAGCGTTCGAAGAGAGCAGCGCCACCGAGCGACGCAACATTGATTGGCCCTTCTGTGATTATCGTCCGATCCGATTTTGAATAATTAATCGAAGGTCATCTTTAGCTTTTCATCGTCCGGGGACGAAACAAAACAAAATCCCCGCTAATGGATTAATTAATTATAGCTGAGATCACCCTTTCTGCTGAAATGTATTTTGGGAAATAAAAAGATGGAATTTATTTACCGAAATTGTTGTACATTCTTGCAAGATGTTATTTTCGTTTATATCATGATGGTGTTGGTTATTGTCATGAATTATAAAGATAAATTTCTTTTTTTTATGTTGCTGGACTTGCATGGAATCCATGACCGCCATGACAATCCGTGAATTGCATGGCTTCATTAAATTGCATGGAAAAAAAACGGGCAATTTTCACCACCGTTCAATCAATGTGATTTTTTATATTGTTCGAACAACGAGCGAATCCCTCAGTCGCCTCTTACGACATGCACGGGAAGAAATTAAATAGTTTTATTTGTATGTACTGGAGCCCTATTAACATGTTTATTAGTTTACCTCAGTTTACCTAGTTTAGCCTCAATGGCCCAGTGGCGCGACACTTCGGCGATCGCTCTCCGAAGTTAAGCAACGCTGGGTCCGGTCTGGTCTTGGATGGGTGACCATTCGACCGTTGAGAGAGGCTGGCCGTTGTTCGGATTCCACGTTAAACTGTAGGTCCCCTTCCTTACTTACTAGGTGGTAGGGTTTATCCCGCCCGGGTTGGTACCATCGCATTGGATGAACGATGGTCGAAGCGGCAATAAAAATTGTCCGTGTTTTCCATCCAGTTCAATGTAGCCGTGCAATATAAGGAAGGTCCTGGCATGGCACCTAGTTCCCATGTGGTGTGTTGGGCTAACACCATGACAGAAGGTGTGGTATTAGCCATCCATGTCCAGTCACATTAAAAAAAAATGTGAGGGTTTCGTTCATCAAAGGATAACGCTGACTGCGTTGACACTTAGTTGTCTATACGAGCTGCACAACGCTGTCCCTCCGACCCCTTTCTACAATCGCACAAAGGCAGGAAATGCACCCGTTCACTGTCGTTCCAAAAATCAGAACCCACCAATCCTCTAGGATCCTTTATCTATAGGGCCGGTAAACTATGGAATTCACCCCCTGCCGAGTTATTTCCCCCAAAGTACAACCTGGGGTCCTTCAAACATGGTGTGAGGAAGCACCTGGCCGGCCGGCGTGGTCTTCGCAGCCCCTAGCTCATTAGCGTCGTCGGGCAACCTGTCCTGTAGTCCTCGCGTACGCCATATGCCGCGCTCTACGTAAAAAAAACTCCCGTCCTCTTGTACTTTTGCCACAGAACTGAATTTTGTAAACAATTTAAAGCAGACCCTGAAGAAATATTAACATACATTATTAATACAGTACTCACCATCTTAAGTAGCAATTTCTGAAATTTTTTAACAATATTGTTTTTTTTATTTTACAAAATGTTTCAAAGAATTTGACAAAAAATGGCTATCCAAAACATTTAAAAAAAAAAATGTACTATGCATGAATTTCAGAGGTAACTTAAGTTAACTGTCTATCTTCAGTCAATAACAATAACATATAATTAGAATAAGCTGCCATTGTGTTAGTCAAGAGCTTGCTCGTACAGGCAGAATAAAAGGATGACGAATCCAAGTGGATAGAGGAAATAAATAAACTGAAACGATATCTAACTTTTACGGAATTGTAGCACGAAATCACACCTACTTGCTGTCGTTCACCGAGCTATTACCTTAACTTAAACGATAAAATATATATCTAGGCCGTTAAAAGCTCATAAGGCAAGGTAAGAATGTCGCTACATAACGCAATACCGCGCGAGCGTAGCAGGATCGTGTGGTGGGAGGCTGTTGCGGCTTTGTTAACGTTGATTGTGTTCTTTATGAAGCATCCTGTACACAAGGTAATTCTACACAATGGTGTGTAGAATTACCTTGAACGTTTCATGAAATATATAATCTGTTACGATCCACAGGTTGTAAATTTACTGAACATTCTATTCTCTTTCACGCAATGGCACGTTGGGTTTTGATTTATTACAACGTATCTTAACTGAATATGTATGTTTTTTTAAATCCAACCAAACACCAAATATAAAGTGAAATATTTTTTAATTCATTTAATTTTTTCGTTTATTTCAACATTTTTCCTCAAAAACTGATATCTTCCACGAATTCTTCCTTACAGACAATATTTATCAGAAAATATTTTACCAACATTATCATTCGCAAGATTACTTTATTTTATATTATCTGTCGATAAAAAATAGGTTCTGTTGGTTACGTTTTTTCCTACCCGACGAATTATATTTTTTTTACATCCGTACTCTTTATGCAAGTTTTTACTAAAATGTAATCCTCCAATGCTGTCTAATTCTTTCTCCGTGTCCTAAATATTGTGCTGCTGTTGAAACATTTTTGTTCTACGCATTTTCAGTAGAATTGTATGCAAAATCTTCCACAGAAACTCTTACCAAAATGTCTTCTTCCATTGCTATCGAATTCTGTTCACACTAGCGATGGATCATTCCGGCTCTAAAGAGGACTGCATTTACATTCCTACTCCACAAGTCTAGAATGACCTCCGGAATGAAGGGTTCTACAGTACTCCAAAACCCGGAAAATATATCTACCCTCTACTCCGGAATGGCTATAAGCCCACCCCGGAGTGATCCATTTCAGCTTATGAAATAGGTCTTTCCGTAGCGGGTTACTTCGAAGTGGGCTTATAACAACTCCGGATTGGGCTTATAGCCATTCCGGAGAGGCTCTTTAGCTGGTTCGCACCCTTTACGGAAGCTGCGTTATAATTTAAACCCTTCGCGTTGTCAAACACGTCCTTTCGCAAACATCCTCATAGGGTGCTGTTAATATATTTGTGCAATTTCAACAGAGTATTTACCAACATCCCCCTTTCCGTTTGGCAAATCAAAACTTAAAATATGGAAGTATGCACTTCTGATAAAGATTTACTGAATTATTGACATCTTCTCGAGTAATTTAGAATAATGAATTTTAAGTGAGCCGTTGGCGAAATTCACTTGAAAAAAATGCTAATTTATAAATAAACGGACATACAGTGTTTACTACCTCATTCTTTTGGCTATCAGTTCCTTAAGATGGTATTGATTATAATGATGGACCCGTATGTAGAGGCATCTGGCCACCACGGCTTATAGTGTCAAATGTGTGCGGCAGGTTTTCCCGGCACACAGCTCTAACAGTTTTTCAAAGCTCGCCGATATCTCGTGAAAAAATACTTTGGTGCACTATTCGATTGGTTCAATCCTGAGCCTCTATTGCGAATTACAAATCACTTATCGAAAAATCACTAAGATTATCGATGCCGCGTGTTTACATATTAGTGTTTATACATACACATTTATATTATTTCATATTTATCGTCACAAATATAAAAAATCCGTAGACAGACGATTTAATGTATCCTGATTTGTACCTCGTAATAGAGGCTCTGTTCTCGTTACGAACGTGGCCACCACTTTCTGTGAAGGGCTTTGGAAGCGAAGAACTCTTTTGGCTCAAAGTGAAAGACCCAGACGGTCGATTGCTGCTTATAATCAGGATCTTAGGCATTGATTGATTTCGTAGACATGAGTTGACACTGTGACTATATCTTTCAATCGTTTTGAGCTTCTAAACCTAAGAAATATTTGATTGCTGTTCCTATTTGCTTCTATAACACGGTTATATTTGTAAATTTCTGTAAATATGTAACCGACCAGATTTAAATTTCTTGCCACGTTGGGTATGTTTATTGCGACTGTGATGCTCTTATTCCTTAAATAAAATACGCCACTAGACATAATTGGCATCTTGTAACAGTATTAATGTTAGTCAACGTTCTAAGAAACCTATTATGGTACCGGCATTCCCTAAGGAGCAGTCTCATAAATACAAAAGGACACAGTTTCTAAAACCTTTTAGCCACGTATTGGGTAGGTAGCCATAAAAGCATATTATTTTGTTCGGCATAAAGGTCCCTATATTTCTATACGGTTCGTCCACACGGGCACCGGAACCGTTAGGGAGCCAACTCTGTCTGAAGATCCTAACATTGCCCACCCCCCGAAAATCCCTCGACACCAACTTCCCTTCCCCTCGGGACGGCGATTACGATACAACTTCTGATCTGAGTCAACTTTAAGCAGAATATCGATGAGCTGAGCAACAGGGACTAACAAAGCTTACAGTAAGACGAATCTGATTTTCATTTGATTAATTAGGGCTTTGGTGAAGTTTTGTTAACATCAATAATAACCATATTGAACGCGTTAGATTCAATTGAACTAGATTCGATTTAAATGAATGTGTAGCCTTCAATCTCTGCGAACTTTTCCACCATTGCATCTTGGGCAGAATATGTAATCGAAAAACAATATCGGAAAGATACATTTTGAAATGTCTACCGTAGTGAAAATGAGTATAGGTAGACTCCGATATGGTCGATTATACATACATACATATCGCAATCCTTGTAATAAGCGACGTTCCTGCTTAGTACGAAAAAGTATATTTACTTAAGTCAACCTAGGACTGGCTCTAGCGTCTGATGTCAAATATGATTTTGGTGATGACGGCAATATGTTTGAATGTTCAACCTTTGCAGTCAATGTCCGCAACGCAGATGAAGCGTTAAATAAATGTATGTAGGTATAATCTTAAACACTGTGTTAGTAGGAGGCATTCATTACGGGAAGAGGGACTGCAGGAGAATTCCAAATTATGGGTATACAGCCGGTGGTGAAATTGGTGGAAGCAATACCCGCGAATGGTATGTTTTGCTGGTTCGGGTACAGCCTTGCAGGATATTCGTAAAGTAGTTCTTTTTACTGGGCTCTTTCTTCAATTAATCTGTCCTTGCTTCATACATACATACATATCACATTCATTGGAATAAGCGACGTACCTGCTTAGTACGAAAAAGTATATTAACTTAGGTAGAGTCCTCATTGTAAATAATGTGATAACAGATAGTTTATTTTGGACATTCTAGATTTTTTTTATTGAATATTTAAATGCTTGTATTTCATTTCCGAAGCTTAGAAATCGGATAAGTGATGCTCACATAAAATTAGTCAGTGATCGCTTATGTCACGTTTTTGATTCAGGATTAGGATAGGAACAGTTAAATAAAAATACATGCATTAATTTCGACAAACCTACCTTTGATTTAAACTATTACTTTGTAGAGATGAAAAGGGGTTTGAATGATTACCATTGTAAATGAACTCCTCAGGTGAACAGATAAGTGAGTGATTAAATCTGACAATTAGTTGACATTCGTACCATGATAACGGGATACATTTCAGGTCACTTGGTCGAATAACACGTAGTTCGTCAGTTAGCAAGGGACGAGATGCTAAAAGTCAGTTTTAGTAACTCACTTGCATGTTCGCCTGGCAAGTAAAAAAAAAGCGCCATTTATTTTAGTGAATGCTGCTAGCTGTGTGTTGCATTTAATGTAATGTTGCAACTAGCAGCTCCTAGACAACGATACGTTCGCTATCATTTGTTAAAATTTTAATTTTACAAGCTAAGAGGTATTTCCTTACGATCACTTTTCCATTTATTGAAAAACATCTAACAATAATTTCATAACTTGGTTTCAAATATTAAAAAAATCTCTATGACTCATTAACAAAGGAAGAGGTCTTCAGTGCAATATATTGTCACCACTGACATTGGTCGCCATCGTAAAGGTCCTTCGTGCATAGCAGTTTGCGGAGCAAGCGCATCGGACAAGTTGGCTAAGTAATCCAATATGTTGCGTTGCAACTCCGCTAAGCTCGAGCTACAAATTCGCTGGTCTACGGAGCGGAACAAACATGGCCGCACCCTGCAATCTGGCACGCCACGCCATGCCACGCCGCGCTACGTCGCGCCACGCCACGCGACGCCGCTTACTTTGTATATGGGTTCAGGTGCAGGTGTTCCCGAGTGCGCTTTATAAGTTCGGACTTAGAATAGGCAAAAAAGTAATAGAGTAAATAGGTTTTGTTATCGTTCTTTATTATTATTTTAGTTGTGCATTACGATCTCCGATTAAATTACCAACCAACGTAAATTAATATGCACACCTTTGTCTATACGGTGGAGTCGCGAAAATGACCTTTATGTTGGCAACACTCCAGTGCCGCGGAGCGGAGTGAAGTTGCACCGGAAGACGGAGGCTGCGGAGGGGGGTTGTCCGCCATGTTGTTCAGAGTTAAGACCACAGAAATCGGAATATACTAAACTAGAACGGGCGACGCGCGCGATTTCCGTGGCGGCCTTATACCCAAAATTGGTTATAAGCAAACGTGACGTCACGCCGGCCGCTCAGTTCGTACCCGGTCGCGGCGCGCGCGCGTTTGTCCAGAATATTGTCGAAATGCCTAATTGTTCAGTGCGGATCTGCAAAAACTGAAACGAGAACGTGTCCTACAAAAACAATGGCATCACATTTCATAGGTAAGCCAATTCTAAAACAGTTATTTGTATATTGAAATAATTTTTCGAAATAATTTCTCCGCTAACGCAGTCACGTTGGGTAGTGATGTGACAAATAATGAGTGCTATCGATTTTATTTCTTAGTGTTATGGTTATTTCGATATGAAATTTGAGTGCGTTTGAACGATTATTTTGCTTATTTGGGTAGTAGGTAGTGATGACACCAAGAATTAGCGTTATCGATGTTTCTATTATTACAGTTATGTTTTAGTTAAAAAAAGTTTTCATTACTTGCATAATGTCCAGTAAAAAGAGGCGGTCGCTTTTATCGCTAGGCTACAGAGTACATTTTGATAACGAAATTCATAATATCGATCGGAGTGTGTATTTATTTTGCCGCTATAAGAACAAAGGTAAAATTTCAATATTACACATATTACAAAAAAGTTGTTTCTTTTGTGTTAAATCTTTTACGACGGTACGGAACCCTCTCGTGTGCAAGTCCGACGCGCACTTGGCCGGTTTTTTGCTTTAAATATGCCTAGGGAAGTCTGGTTAACGTTTGGGCCAGAACTCCGTTAACATCCTGTTTGTATGTTTAGTTCTTTAGTTGTAGAAAAGCCCAGTGAATCTCAAGTGTTCTTAATGCTAATTTAATACAGCTATATGGCAAGTTAATACAATTAAATTTTACTTTTAGGTTAAATCGAGAAAAAAACGTTTTTTTCCGCTAATTTCCCTACCATATGGTATGAATTAAAACAGTTCATTGCACCGTGACATAATTAAAATATTGCACTGGTAATTTTACTTCCTAACAACGCAGAAAACGAAATAAAAGAAGTACCTACCTATTTCTATGAGAAATTAATTGTATCGATAGTCAAAATAACAATTATCGATACTCGTCAATCCCCAGCTCGACGCGTTCGCCGACGGGTGACCTGAGAAGGTGGTAGTGCGCTACCCGCGCACCGACACTTCGATGTATGTGTTTGACGCAGGTGGATGCGCCCCACACGAATGGTTGCGCCGCGCGTCGGGAGATATCTGTGTATTATATGTGGTTGTGTGGGTGCCAAGCTTGACACGCTCGGTTTCCATACTAAGTTGACTTCTTGACCGTTCTAGTTATTAATTCCGATTTCTGTGGTTAAGACGGAAAGGAAGAGCGCGTGGAATCTCTCTCGTCTCATCTGTTTTAGGCTTACTAGAGTCTATCCTGATATTACAATCATCTACAGTATGAACCCTTGTTAGTATTAGCTAACATTTAAAAAAAAATATCTTCTGTTATTACAATTGCAAAATAGTTAAATTAGCAGATGCATCTATTATTCTGTTTTGTGTGCAGTTATTTCCGACTTTTTCTTATACATTTCATAGTAATTAGTAGTTCACTTTGGGAAGTTGGATATGCAGTGCTTGTCATTGTTCTTCATGTATGATGTTCCTACTGACAGGGAATAGTATTATATAAATAATAATATTCCACGCTGAATATTACCCAAAAATCTAAAAGGAAAACGCTGTTTTGCCAGGATGTAGGTCTTGTTTATTATTGGTACCTTTATTGGATATTTTATTTCGTCGAGAAAAAACAGCAAATAAAATGAACTGATGATACGCTATATCAGTATTCAATCCACGGGTAACTCGGAGACGTGTAACAATATTTTCATTTCATTCATTGAAATTAAGGGGAGTGAATAGAGTAAACGGGAATATGAAAAACATTTTTAAATAAAATATATTCATTTACAGTTTTTTTACGTTTGTAGCTGCGTACGACTTTCTATTTGAAAAAAACAATTCCAGGAATGAGCTTGTGCCGGGCAGGCGGTGTGTTGCAGGCTCAAAAACGTGCTCAGGAATCGAATGAAATATTACCGCTAGTAAATAGAAATCATCCATCATGAAATCTTAATTTCATCTCTCATCCCAGGCGCCGGCGGCGGAAGCCGTGACAAATACGACGCTTTCGTAATGATGAATCTCTCGGGCGTAGTAGTATTCCTAGTTCAATCATAATTGCCCCTTATGTTATACATTTACCTACTGATATTACATACTATACACATTTACACATTTTTAGAATCAAAAAGGTTTTTTTATGAGGTAGTTGTGAAATTGGAATGACGTGGATGACTGATACCACACCTTTCGTCATATTAGCCCAAAAATAAACTCATATATTAATTATACCGGTTTTAATGGAGGTCCGTAAAAATCGTCCTAGGTATTTACAAAAATGTATGGGGTGGATATTTATTGTTGGGACCATACAGGGGTATTGTTCTGGTTCATTGAATTTGATGAAAAACACCGACAATTTTCATTGCCCACCTCCTCCTTCACCTCCGTTGATTCAAAGCGATTTTACCAACTCGGCCGACCCACTACCTAGAAAAAAATGAAGGAACCTACAGTTTTACCTGGATTCGATCCAACCACAACAAATCCCTCAGTCGTTAACGGGAAGAAGTGCAGTGGGTTCAATTGTATTATCTTACGTGCCGAAAACCACACAGTACAAATGTCTCCGTCTAATGTGTCTTAAGGTGGCCCATCCCACTCATCTCCCCATACAAAAGGGGAAAGAAGATCACGCCCATATTTATTGTCAGAGATCTAAAATTTTGCTCAAAATAGCTTTATTTCATCGAACTAGATGTCTGATGACCGTTGGCATTGTAAAATTGGTTTTGGTTTCTAAGTTATAAGGTCCTAAATTTCGAGTTTTTCGCGCGTTTTATACAATAACTTTGGAGGTGAATTACGCAATGATAAAGTAAGAACATCTTAAAAAGATTAGTCATCAGACATAGCTTATTTAATAAAGATTTATAATCTATTTGGTTTTTGTTACAGCGGTCGTGGTTTACTTTTAGCTATAAGTCATTTTGTACTTAAAATTTTCGTAAATCTTACCAAATCATACACTATGCACATTGTCTTTTTTGTGCACATGTTGCATCTTCCTCATCACGGAGCCTGTCTTATTCATTGAAACAGAGAAGGTCCCAGAGCGCAACAGCACGGTTTTGTACCGTGCCCGCGAATGAGTTAGTCCCGCCGGGTTGGGCCACCTTAATGAAAATTGCTTGTTCTGTGGAATACTTCTGAGAGTAAAACGACCTTATCATGATAAAGGTAGACATAAAATAAAATCAGTTAGAGTATTGATCGTGAGGTTTTTCTTTCGATACGTTATTTGAACTGTCCGTTCCGATTCATCAATGATACTTTTATGATTTTCCTAAAAGAGCATTCAGTCGCAAATGCCAGCTTAAGAAATAGCTCGGTAAAGTTGTCATACTTGATAGAAACATCACTTAGGTATGTTTATTTTTAGAAATATATAAATCAAATTTATAAGATTAGTATTTTATTATAGTTGAGAAAAACTGTTTTGTGAATTATGAAAGATTTTTTTATTTGTTAATGTTGAGAAACAGGTTCTACCTTTATCTTGGAATGACTGTATCACTTTTCTTAATGCATAGGAAAAACGATTTTGATATAGAAGAAATTTGCATTCGATATATTCATATTGGATTTTACTTAACTTAGAAAAAATATCAGTAATAGTTATAGAAAGCAGTGAAATGGAGATAACGATTCTAAATTAAGTTATATTAACTATAACATTTGCGCTAACCTAGTACATCGCTGATAGAAAGGACAGGCGAATCCATAATTGAAAATTCTATTCCCTTTCACCATAATCAATTCCTTTTGAGATTTTTGAGAACGTTATTCCATGTTTTACTATTCAAACGTATCTTCTTTAATTGTAAGCATACGTGTAGGAAAAACAATCAAACAATAATGTTTTCCTAGCACATCCCTGTGCCTTCCAGGAAAGCTCGTCACTCATTGTCTCGCTAACAACAGCGCGCCGGAGCAAACTCATTTACTACTTAAAATTGAAATAAGCGCAGACTCTGTTAAGTTCAATTCCGTTTTCTTTTATGTCATTTTCTCCGGCGCTTTTCACGTCGTTTTGTTCCCCGAAGGCGACTTGTAACTCAGTTCCACTTTCTGTTTTAATAACGAACTTTAGCCGAAGCTTTCCACGCAACGAGTTGGAGTACACTTCTCGCTGGAGGATCTTTTCGTAATTGCGTACTCAGGGTAAACATCAGGAGTCAAGTGTTGCAAACTGCTTTATGAAGCAGCTATGGTTTTAATTGTGGAAAATTTGGATTAACATGTCATGGAAATAAATGTAATTTATTGATAAATCTGTGTCGGTACGAAATAATGTTAGGGCTCCGTTTGGAATGAGCACAAGTTCACCATTCGGACTTGCGTAAACTGTCCTTTTCTACTCAGATGACAGAATTAAACTTGCTCGGTTTATTGCAGCGGGCTTTAACTTTATATTATAACTAGATGTCTGCACTCAAGAACAAGCCTTATGAAATTCGACTTTGGATTGATCACTTTGAGAACGTAGAGGAAGAGGAGATCTTATAGAGACCTTTTTGAATGGCTACTATAATTTCATTAAATGAAACTTCGCCAAGCTAAACCCATACAAGCACTTCATCGCAAACAGAGTTGTGGACTCTTGGAACAAGCTACCTAGTGATGTTTTTCGAATTCAGTAAAACCGTTTATAAACAGACTCGGCAAGTATATAAAATGAAATAAACTTCAAGGGTTGTGATGCCGCTAGTCTATTCTAAAATAAAATAAAATAACAGTAATGCTGACACCTAATTGAAAAATGAAACATTTTCAATAACTATTTAATCTTTAACTTTAATAGACGTATTCAGAGTGGGCGGACTAACTTTAATACGCCGGACTAAACCGGTTTTTGTATGGTTAGACCGGTGCTAATCCCGTACCAAGTTTTGACAGGTTCTCTCTGAATACGACTGTAAATCTCTTTTTTTTCTAATCAATAACGCTAACTTCAAGCGCCCATAGACTCGCTTCAATGTTAGCCGCAACAACCACATAATCGTCGATCAGGCCTTAACTCAACCTTACCATCTTTACTAGAATATTTTCTAGTCCAACCAGTAATTATTTGAACACAAAAAATGGCAGACTTGGCAAGTGCACTGTACCAACTTAAAACCCTTCCAATCGCCGCTTGATTGCAATTTAATACGGCATTAAAGTGTTCGCAACGTTCTGTTGCAATTTACGGTCCCCTGGCAACGTGCCAGGACGCCCCCGCTGCTCACCGCCTCCTCCGCCACTCACACCGCCGTGGACATTTTGCGTACTATATGCATCGATATAAAAAAACATTACTATATGTAACTTGTTGCTAACTAAGTACGTCGTACATCATATGGGAACGCTTCACTATTAGTCAAGTCAGATGAGCTCGATATCGGCACTTTATGAAACACTCATTAGACCAAAAACAAAAGACAATCAACCATGTGTGTAGCATTGTGGATACTGTGATTACAAGGTGCTTTTTCGTTGAGAGTACAAATCACTCCATTGTTTTTAAACCATGTACAACTGTAGAATGACTTACCTTTTGTTCCCTTTCCTCCCAATTACGAAGTGGTAGGGCTGGTTGGTCTGCCTGGGTTGGTTCGTGTCTTTCATTCAGTTCAATGTAGCCGTGCATAAAGGAAGGCATGGCATAATATAGTAACAAAGGTGGGTTTTCTGCGAATATAATTACAGTAAGAAGGGTATTAGCCAGCTATGTCCCAGACCCGGGGTCTAGCGCAAACTCTACACATACAGAAATGCTCCGAAATTTAGGGTCTCCGCGCACTAGGCAGTCAGGCTGCCGCAGCTGGTAGGACGTGTGGTGGTGTATGGACACCCGCATTGGGCAGCCAAGGATGCTTGTCTGCCGCAGCCGTAAGAACGTGTGCAACTGCCCGGCAGCCAGTTAGCTGCACGCAGGCAGAACCAGACAATCGTCTACCTATAAAGCGTGTGGCTGCCGTCAGACCCAGCGCACTTATCGAAGCAGTCACACGTTCGTTACGTTTTCACGATGACTTTTGGTTACGACGGGACCGGGCTGGCGGCTGCTCTGGCTGCTGTAAATGGCTGCTCATGTTTTTGGCTGCCGCAGCCGGGGTGCCACGATCTGGCTACCTAATGCGCGGTTAACCTTAGAGTAATAAATAATAGCTTACGAAATAGGTATGGTATTGGTACTCGAGTGAGAAAAGTTTAAACTACTTCATTCCCTAAATACGACAATTATAGGACTAAGCATTTCATCAAACTAATTTTTTTTAACAAACCGGCAATTGTTTTGATATAAAACTAAAATACAAATAAAAATATCTCTACAATCCATAGTTATGTATTTATAATATCGTGTTTCTTAAACAAACGTTGTTTTAAATATAAAAGATTATTTAAAATAGTATATGATGATATTTGTCGGCGTTCAACATGTAAGGAATCAGAGATTAATGTTATTTAAAAATATTGTCAAGTATAGAAAATACAACAGAATGTGAAAAAAATGCACTCAAAGTTCTTCTTTTATTTAGTATTACTAATTACCATTAATTACAATTACGCTTATTTTTACAATTTGCTTTTAGACGCTGCATCTTCTTTGGGCATCAACTCGATCCAAACAAAAACTCCAAAGACATCTTGACCGAGCTTTAGAAACAACTTTACAGGAGGCCAATTCTCGAACGCGGTGTAACCAATGACGTCCTTGCCTTCCTGCACGAGGCAGTTGTTGATGTACTTGGTGATGAGCTCGCCGTGACCGCTCCTCCTCACCTCGTCGACGGTGCACAGGTGGTTCATGAAACCGGACTCGTTCTGGAGCACCCAGCTCAAGAGCCGATCATCACTCTTCCGGAAGATGCCGTAGCCTTGCCCGACATGAATGAGTCTTTCGAACATCTTCTCCGAGTTCGGGAAGCGGTACGGCCAGGTCTCGTTGACCATGGCGAGGTGTTCTTGTCTTAGTTTACCGAAGTAAAGGTCATCAGGAGCTCTGCAAGAAATTTAAGTGAATCCCTACTATTGAGATTTAGTAAAGGCATTTTTACCATGCCAGGCAACGCAAAAACCATGTCTGGCTAGATGCATTTTCACACCATGTTTGAAGGACTCCAGGTTGTATTTTGAGGGAAAACCTCAGCAGGGAGTCAATTCCATAATTCACCATCCCAATTGATAAAATATCTAAAGGATCGGTAGATTTTAGGAATATTGACAATGAATGGGTGCATTTCCTTTCTATTCTGCGTTTTGCGGTGGTAGAAATGGGACGGAGAGCTCTGAAGAGCATTATGTATGGTAAAGACGATATAATGCAGCGAGAGACCCTACATCCCTTAGGAGTTGGAGGGTTTCTAAATTCACGTATACCTTGGGGTCGTCGACAAGACGGGGTGGGGACGTCGCACGACGCTCTATCGAGTCCAGGGATCCAATCAGGTACTTAGCAGGTACTCTGTCCCACAAATAATAACAAGACAAAAGACCTTATCTGTGCCTTGTAGATGGCGTGACATACTAACGCAACCTGTTGAGGACGCCCAGCTTTTTTGAGGCGAGCTTGGCTTTGTCCTCGATATGGCGTCAAGAAGGCAATCACTATATTTATTGATTTATATCAAAGTCAGCTAACTTACACCTTCAGTTTCAAAAAAATCTCGTTCCTCAAAAACATATGTTTAAATGGTACTCACTTCAGATCGTACAGTTTAGAGCCCTTCTTTTTCATAAACCCAAAACCGGGGTGTTCCTTATGAAAAACGATAGGCAAGCGTTTTGTGAGGCGCTGCATGAGTTTGTAGATGTTGACTGGCGCAAATGGAACCATTTTTGTTTTCGTCCAGTCGATAAGTTTGGTCTGTGCTAGGGCATTCTCTAGAACATCAGGTTCATCCTTGGTCGACAGTATAATCACTTCGTTGAATGGTTCAGGCTGCAACAAGTAAAGACACATGATTATGAAATAAAAGTTGTCAGCTTTTGCCAGTTTTTTGGTGCGATGATTCGGTGTACAATCATCAAGGTAAAGCAACACTGGGCATGGGAAGATTCTCGATGGATGATCGTCTGGCCGTTGAGCCTGGCAATTAAACTTAAATGTAAGGTCCCAAACAAAAAGTTACATACTCAGCTCTTACTCGATTTAGTTTTGTTATTTAATCTGCAATATTTTACTTTTTTTTTATATTTGACTGAAAAAACAGGCAAGAGCTATTTATTGTATGGAACTTGATCACCTCATTATCCTCTTAAGTAATGGTATAAGTTTAGTCCCGTCTAGGTTTGTACTATCGCATCTAATAAAATACCTTTTTCCATGCAATATAAGAAATGTTCTGGCATGGCACATAATTATTTCGTGAATGCGATTTGTAAGGCAATTATTCTCATATATTTTTTCTCGCAGTTTGCGTGAAAATTGCGGTTAGTTTTAGATTTTCTTTATCATAATATTAAAGGTTACGTAAACACTATATTCACATATATATTCAGCACTATAATTCCGACCGCCCCAAAAGGCCTTTAGAAAATAATTACGAGCGTATACCTTTTCATTGATGGCAACCAGGCCCTCTTCGATATCCCCGTAGGGGCAGTAGAAGCGCATGCAGGGCTCCATGTGGCGCCGCCACCAGGCCAGCTGCGTGTCCACCACGTAGTAGCCGGGCGCGCCTCGGGGCCAGTCCTTGGAGAAACTCTCCAGGAACAGGTGCCATCTCGACGGCTCCACGCCCATCAGCGGCTCTGTCGACGAACACATCTCCGCTACGTATGATGCGATTGAAGAGCGCTCTTTATATCTTGCACATTTAATCCCATGCAATACTGATATGACGGTTGATAAAGTATCCGTTTGTTTATTTCGGGTACGCAGTTACTAAGGCAGATAGGTGTGAAGACTGCACAAGATAAAAGCTTTAAAATAAATCTCATAATTTTTTTTTTCGTTCTTTTTGGTCTTTCCATTAGGGATATAAGCTCTCAATGAATACAGGATTATGTTAACAATTTATCACTACATAGTATAAAACAAAGTCGCTTTCTCTGTCCCTATATCCCTATGTATGTTTAAATCTTGAAAACTACGCAACGGATTTTGATGCGGTCTTTTTTAATAGATAGAGTGATTGAAGAGGAAGGTTTATATGTATAATTACATCCATTAAATAGTGGAGAAATACAGTTATTTTTGAGGTTTCCAATGTGATGTCGTAAAAAAATTATTTTTTTCCGCTTACATTGCAAACGCAGGCTGAACCCTACGAGATTTGTCAAAATAATGTACTAAGTATTGTACACATTGAAAAGGTCTACAGAAAACTCCGCGATGGTATATGTCCATCTCTTATGGATATCCCACAATAACATTTTTTTGTCATTTACTTTTTACGACAAATAATGGCTAATTTTCGAAACGATTTTAACCAGTACAGCATTAATCCTTATCCAATTAAATACCTTAAATGCATTGTTGATTTAATATAGATCTATATGGCCCTTTCCAGCATATGACTTAAATGAATATTTTCGAAGACAGTACAGATTTAAAAATTGCGGGACATAGCGTTTGCGGCGGTACCGGCCGGCCGGGGCGGCGGGAACGTGCCTATAAATAGTGCGTCGGAGGCCGCGGTTCTCCCTATAGCACTTTAAATTTAGCACCGATCGGACGCGTTTATTATCGGAGCTCTCTAATATCTAATAATCATCTAATACTAATATCTAAGTTTTTTTATTTCAAATGTTTCAACCCTGTTTACGTACAGTTCCTACGTACGTAAACAGGGTTTATTTGTGTATGATTGTGTCAAAATAATATTTTTTTTTAATTATTATTATGCCCGTGCAAAGCCGGGACGGGCTGCTAGTACTAATAATAAATCTGTAAAAGGTGTTCATGGAGTAAGTTGTTTTGTTTTATAAGATACTGCGTTTGTAGACTCCATGTATGATACTAAAACTAAATTGACGATTTTTTGAAATCATATCTGTATGTATGTATGTATGTTCCTCCATAACTCTTAAACCGATAATCCGAATTCGATTAAACTTACCATACGTATATTTAATTACATGGGACACAGCATAAGCTATATAGAATTCAGTTCTGCTTACGATAAGATGTAGCTGTCATCTATAAGGTGATTTTTTTTTATAATCTACGAGCCTTATAGGGTTGATTCAGTATCTGATATACTTGTAGAACAACGTTTGCTAAGAATGTAGGTATGTATTTTTTTTGTTCCATTACAGTTTTTGAGAAATTTTAACAGTAGGTTCTTCCGAGTATTTGTAATCAACCTTTGCGAAGAAACTATGCACCTATCGGTAATAACATCCCTGATCGGCAACGCAAAGTGCGCATCAAGCCGACTGCGCTTGCAAGTGCCTGTCACGTACGACAGCCATATAAATCCTGCTTGCCCGGAGAATACTTGTCTGATAGCGCGCATCGACTGATTTTGATGGCTTATCGCTGCATGTGGTATTTACACCATATGCAAGTGCGGGCGGTATATTTTGCCCGGTACCTCGGGAATGTACGAAAACGAACCCATGAAACAGCTCCCGTGGGTCAGTTTGGTGTCACCAAGTGACCGTGCACGACCATATTCATCCTCAAATATGGTCTTAAACTACTAATAAATGAAGCAACTAGAAAAACCCTTACTACTTCCACTTGTATAGACAATATAGTCACAAACATAGACAAGACACTGACGTCTTCAAAAATAATTCCGTGTGATATCTCTGATCATGATGTGATACTATTCCATGTTAACAAAAAAACACTTAAGGAATCAGAACCTATCTATTATAGAAGATTTTATTCCAAAATAAATCTAGAGAACTTTAAAAATACTCTTAACAATATTGACTGGACTATAATGCATAAGGAAAATGATCCACAAAACGCATTTTCCATATTTCATAACACCCTAAAAGATACTATACAAAGATGTTTTAAAATTAAGAAAGGAAAAATTAATGGTGTAAAGACAAATAACTGGATAACACCAGGAATAAAAATATCTAGCAAGGTCAAAAGAGGCATGTTTTTAACTATAAAAGTATCAAATTCTAAACCATTGAAAGAAAAATATCAAAAATATAATAAAATACTGAAACGGGTGAGAAAAACAGCCAAAAGGAATGCTAATATAGAAGAAATTTCAAATTCCAAAAACAAAATTAAAGCAACATGGAGCATAGTAAAAAGAAGTACAAATAAAAATAAATCCACCAAAAAAATTGAAAAGATTACATTAAACAAAAATGATACAATTATAGATGACCCAGTAGAAGTCGCAAATTATTTTAATAATTTTTTTTCTAAAATAGGACATAGTTCAATTAATAATAATAACACTACTAATGATAATGAATATCTTAATCTTTTAAATAAATATAAAATAAATAATAGTAGATCATTTTCCTAACTCCTACGAATAATAATGAAGTAAAAAGTATAATTGAGCAATTAAAGCAAAGTAATTCTACAGGTGAAGATGATATCCACATAAAAATTCTAAAAGAAAATGTTGACCAAATATCTACAGCAATTACTGATATAATTAATGGAAATTTAAGTGCAGGGAAATTTCCTGAACAATTAAAGATAGCTAAGGTAATACCGTTGTTTAAGAAAGCCGATAAATGTGATGTTAATAATTATCGTCCAATTTCTTTATTGTCGCCATTATCAAAAATTTTCGAAAAAATAATATTTAGTCGTTTAATAACATTTTTTGAATCTAATAACTACTTATCTCATGCTCAATATGGATACAGAAAAAATAAATCCACTAATATGGCCATCAGAAAATTAACTAATGACATTCTAAACCATTTAAACAATGGAAAACATTGTGCCGGTGTTTTTTGTGACTTAAGTAAGGCTTTTGATTGTGTAGATCACAACATCCTATTAAATAAATTAGAGTACTATGGCATACGAGGGTTACAATTGGAGTTGTTAAAAAGTTATTTAAGTAACCGTAAACAATATGTAGAAGTGACTTACGTAAATGAAAGGAACGAGGTGTCAACAGCTAAATCAGAAGTAACGAATATCACTAAAGGTGTACCACAAGGATCGGTCTTAGGTCCGTTACTCTTTTTAATATTTATTAACGATTTGCCCATTAACGTGTCTAGTGCAGTTTACTTGTTTGCGGATGACACAAGCGGAATAGCAGTTGCTGACAGCAAAGAAAAATTAGTAGAAAACCTAAGAATATGTATACAAAATTTAGAATACTGGTTTTTTAACAACAAACTAACACTTAATAAAGCAAAATCGAAATACATTATTTTTCAGAAATCTATTGATTATAAAGAGCCAGACACTAGTGACTTCGAACTAGAGAAATGTAAAGCAACAGAATTTTTGGGGGTCACTTTTGATAATATAATGTCATTTCAACCACATGTAGATAACATAGGAAATAAAATAGCCTGTGCATGTTATGCTATTAGAACAATTAGAAAATCTGTCGACACAAGTACGTTAAGAATAATATATTTTAGTTATATAGAATCGATTTTAAGGTATGGACTGGATGTATGGGGTAATAATTGCAATGTAAAAAATAATATTCTCAAACTTCAGAAAAAGGTTATTCGAATAATTTGTGGTGCGAAATATGATGATACTTGCCGGCCCCTTTTTGTGAAATTAAAAATAATGACAGTAATTTCGTTATATATATTCATATTATGCATAGAAATCCATAAGATAAAGGAAGATTTGGAAAAAGTAAAAGAAGTACAAAGGTATAACTTAAGAAATAATGAAAGTTTTAGACAAAAAGGACCTAAATGTTTATTATTTAAGAATTCATTTGATTATTTAGGAGTTAAAATTTACAATCATTTAAATATATCGATTAGAAATAGTAATACGTTGACCGATTTTAAGATTAAGTTGAAGGAATATTTATTGTGCCACCCATTTTATAATTTAGAAGAATTTTTCAATGAATCTGATAGCAATTAAGACTTACATATAATAATTATAATAATACATATAACATTTGATTTTGCCATATTATAGTTTTTTAATAATAATGATTTTCAAGCAATATATAATTTAATTTAAATGTAATTTTTTGTATAATTATAATTGTAATTTTCAATAATTTGTAAATTTAATGTAATGATTTTATTTTAATGTATTATAACATGTGCACGGCCCGCAAGGGTTATTTATGCTCAATAAATAAATATAAATATAAATTAACTTATATCTGGAATTGGCCAAAGTTATAAACATGTGATCGTCTAGTAAGTTATGGGCCATGGAGATTTGAACTAGTGTCACTCTTTGGCCGCCATTCCGTCTGTTAGACTTCTTCAGTGTGATTGAATGGATATAAATTGAATGAAATTTGGAGTACAAGAATATATCAATTTAGAATGGACGTTACTACCTGCCGCCACGTAGAGGCGAGAGACTATGGGCAGGCGCCTAATGTCATGTCTGTCATCGGCCGAGTCATGTCAGCTATCTTAGGTCTAAGACATTGGACATCCTGACACTAGCTACAAGCCTACACAGTTATACAAGGCAAGACCTTATGCTAACTTAGGTACTAGAATTATTCTACGTTTCCTTGGGGCCCCTGTCGACTTTAGCTAAGAGTCCTCGTAAGCGCGGGAAAACACATTGGCGGTATCCGATCCGGACAGCAGGGCTGCGGGAAATTCCACACGCCGCTCAGTAAAATCCGTCGAAACCGTCCGTAATCGAAATTCAAATTCCGTACCGAAATTTAGAGCGTCACGCGAATGCACCTAATAAAGCACCTTATTACGTCAACGCGCGACGGTAATTTATCCGGTTACATCAATGATATCAATCAAGTAATAAACAGTATAACGAAGAGAGCACTCATCCTCTGCAATCTGCTTGCAACACGATCCCGCCACCTCGTACAGTTGTAGATGTCCTCAGGAACCAGTCTTTCATATCACAACCCTATAATAAATCTATTCACTCCCTAGCCTGGTCACAGTTCATTTCCTAGCATTATCACAGTTCACACCACCACTGATCGAATATCGGAATACATTCAAGGTTGAGAAAATTTGCGTTTCCCGCCGATAGCGTGCGTCACCGTTGCGCGCTGCACCGCTGTCCGAACTCGAATGCCAAAATCCAGCGCTCGCGCAGCCCCCAAAAACACCCGGAAATCGTAAATCACCGCTTTCTCTAGAAGGGACGGCGCAATTGTCCTTGAGTGCTACGAAGCCCGCTGCGGCCCTACCATATACATATGCATACGTAGTATTTTTAACAAATATATTTGAGGCGGTTGTCTCAGTATTAGCCCAACACACCACATGGGAACTAGGTGCCATGCCAGGACCTTCCTTATATTGCTCGGCTACATTGAACTGGATGGAAAACACGGACAATTTTCATTGCCGCTTCGACCATCGTTCATTCAATGCGATGGTACCAACCCGGGCGGGATTAACCCTACCACCTAGTAAGTAAGGAAGGGGACCTACAGCTTAACGTGGAATCCGAACCACGGCCAGCCTCTCTCAACGGTCTAATGGTCACCCATCCAAGACCAGACCGGACCCAGCGTTGCTTAACTTCGGAGAGCGATCGCCGAAGTGTCGCGCCACTGGGCCACTGAGGCTGACTCCTGCTCATTCTATTGTTTTACTTCTTCAAGCTGTCAAAATCAAACTCAGACTACCAATTTGTATGAAAGGCCGAGTCTACGTAAACGGCAACGTCGCCCTATTGACGGCGATGATTCGTAAGCTGTCAAATCAAACTAGGACTCGCAAATGTTAATTCGCTAATGCCCACTGTTCGCACTCTTTAATTTCTCCATATTTTTTAAAACTCTAGTCGACCGGTTTGGCGTAAACACAAATTTAGGTGACAAGTGATCTACACGGTAACTCTATATATATAATACTAATAATACTACAAGGTGAGTACTTCTTATTAGGTGTGTTATGCTAATATAATGAAAGAAGGTGTGGTATTAGCCATCCACCAGACTTTTTTCAACCATAACTAAAATGAAACCAAGTGACGGCAATAATATTTAATTGATAAAGATACAAAATGACGTTAACACGATGAAAGAACACGAATACATCATGTAAACACATAATACGCAGAATTACAAAGCTAAAGTAATGATAGCTTGCTCGTTATTAAGTACGTACTCAAGCCACGAAATGGTATTGGTACTCGAGTGAGCATAGCCAAATACTCTATCAATTGAGTCTGATTTATTATTTTCAAGGAAATAATGTGAAATTCTTGTCACAGGAGAAATAGCCTTTGTTCAGTTCTAATTATAAATTAATTGCACGATTTGGGCCATCCCAAAACGAATCTCGCCGCAGTTCTCGGACTACCTACTTCCAGAACATGGCAAGCACATCAAATTATGGGTCTACTATCTATGTACTCAATAAAAATATAATATTTGAATAAAACATTTAATTTTGCATACGGAATTAACATAATAATAATAAAACATGTCATGCCATGTCAGGTAAAAACAAAATTTCCATGCAACGTAAACAATAAAGTTAGCAGTACCGTTAATATATAAATCGTGAATCTATTACGGTAAAAGCTTTGCATGAGTTTAAAATATGAGCTTTTGAATTATTTTGACTTGTCAACATTTTAAATCTTTTAATAAAACACTTTATTCATACCCGTTCACATAAATTCTGCTTAATAAACAGTGATTCTCATTTTGCTATGTTTTAGAATAAATTATTCTAGTTGGAATTGTGTATGGACCCGACTGACAATCTTACAAAATTCAAATGATTATAAATACTTCGTATGTATTTTGTTCTTGCGACGTTATTTCGATGCATGTACCTTTATGTTTTTTCGCATTTAAAATAGTTGTAGCGATATTTTATGATAACTTTTTTGACAGAGATTTTGTTTTGTGAGCGTGTAGGCTATTTTTTAGGTTTTTTTTTTATTTTGATTTAATTAATTATTTAATAAATGAAGGAAAATTATAATGTTTCCCGGAGCGTGTTTTATTATAATAACAAAATCCTATTGACTTTGAGAAATCGATTGTTTTATTACTGTGGGCCTCTGTATGCGTTTAGCATAGTGGAGGAGATGGTGTCGGTAAGTGACGCCATTAGAGGCCTGAGGCGACAGTAATCGACGCCATTACCCGCTAGGTGGCCCCCGAATGCGCTCCTATTCGCCGCCAACGACCCCATTATTCCAAATTTCCGCCGAATTATGCAGATCGAGCCTGTGAAAACACTTTCGTGAAGATTCGGACGCCTGACAAGCGGAGACGGTGACGATTGAATTTTAGTACCTTTTGCGGCGACGAAATCAGAAAAAGATGCGATCTAAGAGACATATTTTTTTATTTTGGTATTAAAATGTTTCAGCGATCCGTTGCATATAGATACTCTTGAGATTACCGCGGTCGTTAGACATGTTCGAAAAATGTTACGGCTTTTCACGCGGCGGGAAGAGACATTCTCCGACGTAAGGAGGTATCCGCCACGTTCGTACGCAGCAGACGACTGAGCTTGACAACGGGCTGAATGATTAGCTCGAAACGTCGGAGAATGTCTCTTTCTGCCGCGTGAAAAGCCGTAACATTTTTCAAACAGATCCGTTGCATGTTGGTGTTACTGCATGCATGTCATTGCTAAAAATCGGATTGTTAGAACAATGTATCTTAAAGCTTTTCTTGTAATTAATTATTATAATTAAGTTCCGTGTTCATAACTTGCTTTTAGACGTAGCATCTTCTTTGGGCATCAACTCAGTCCAAACGAAAACTCCAAAGACATCTTGACCCAGCTTCAAAAGCAATTTGAGAGGAGGCCAATTCTCGAAGACGGTGTAGCCAATGACGTCCTTGCCTTCCTGCACGAGGCAGTTGTTGATGTACTTGGTGATGAGCTCGGCGTGACCGCTCCTCCTCACCTCGTCGACGGTGCACAGGTGGTTCATGAAACCGGACTCGTTCTGGAGCACCCAGCTCAAGAGCCGATCGTCACTCTTCCGGAAGATGCCGTAGCCTTGCCCGACATGAATGAGCTTTTCGAACATCTTTTCCGAGTTCGGGTAGCGGTGAGGCCAGCTCTCGTTAACGATGGTGAGGTGTTCTTGTCTCAGTCTGCCGAAGGACAGGTCATCGGGAGCCCTACAACATATAATATATTGACTCGATAAAATGCATCCGTATCAAACTTGACGAGGGCTTTATACACCCGACATAGGTTATTTGGTTGATGATGGATTTTACACCAGATAATACTTGTATAAGCTACTTTGTTAGTTATGTAATTTATATTTTTAATCTATTTGCAATAAGGGTTGTTGTCTCTTTTGTTCTTGTTATTTGCCTTAAGCTGTTCCACCAATAATTGTTTGGCAGTAGCATTCAGATCGAAGTTTGTAGTTCATTACTGTGGTCGGAAAACCAGTCAAGTTTATTGGCGGATTCTTCTGTATTAGTTGATCGAATCCGCAGATCTATCCGTTTTTGACGTAACTTGAGTTAAGAAAAAAAAAATTTAATTCAATGAAAAATAAGGCGAAGTGAATAACTAATATTGAGATTCAGTTAGAACGTCACGAGACTATATTGTACTATAGTCTCGTGACGTTCTAACTGAATGTGGTATATATACATAATAAGGTGAATGTGGTTCCGAACCAGAAAGCGGCTAGGTATGTACAGGTGTCCTGAAAGTCAACGTAATTTTTTCGTAAGTCGTTTTTACTAAATTATCGGCGTCCAAGGTTAATTTAGTGACTGCGATAAAAAGTATGGTTATTTGCCACTAAAACAAGTTAAATTAACTTAATTTTTAATTTTTATAATAAGCTGGCTTTCCAGTAGGGTGAAAAGTCAGCTTACAGTAAGCCAAGTACAGCTTGACGTTGAGTTTAGGGACAACATGTATATATTTAATATCTGATTGTTATTATTAAATATTATAATAAATTCCATTCTATTAACTTTGGCTGTTTTCGTCTTATTGAAGAAAATTATATAGGATTATAGAGTGCATTTAATTGGCGAATATTCAGGAAAAAGCTATATATTATAACTACATAAGACATCTTGCACCACAAACCCTGTTGCTGTCTTAGCATAATTTTCGTTGATTATGTTTTTTTTACCACATATACATATTTTTACGAACAACACAATTTAGGTAACAAATTGACAGTCCATTCGGCCCTTGTAGTACTATAATAGTTTACTTGGGGGAATGATTACAACATTACTTTCGGGGTTTCTTTAAAAATATATATATAGTGAGTGGTACTCACTCCAGATCGTACAGCTTAGAGCCCTTCTTTTTCATAAACCCAAAAGTGGGATGTTCTTTATGAATAACTATGGGCAAGCGTTTAGTTAGGCGCTTCATGAGCTTCTGAATGTTGACTGGCGCAAATGGAACCATTTTTGCTTTCGTCCAGTCAATAAGTTTAGTCGTTGCCAGGGCATCCTCCAGAACATCAGGTTCGTCCTTGATCGATACTATAATCACTTCGTTGAATGGGTCAGGCTGCAACAAATAAAGACAAGTGATTTTTTTTAAACAAATCAAGTTTGGCAATATAATTTACGAATATTAAAAGTTTAAAGTAGGAATTGCCAGCATAGGTAGGGTGGTCAATACAGGGCGAGGTCTGGTTCCGGATGGTTACTGTGCGTCCGTTGAGACTGACCGTGTTCGGACTCCAAGTAAACATGTCCCTACTTCCAAGGTGCTAGGGTAAATCCTGCCCGAATACTAATGCAATGAATATTCAAAGCGGCATTGACAATTTTACATGTTCTCCCCGTCCTGTTAAGTGTAGCCGTGCACATAATACCTCGACAAGTTAGGTGGATAATTGGATAAAGGGATGGGTTGTATTGCTGCACTTTCACCTATTAACATTGGTTGGAAAAGCAAGAACACAACTTTGAACAACTTTGAACACAGCTTCTCTGAAATCCTCGCAAGACCTGATCAGGTGCTACTCGCAGCCTAAACTACAGGTCGGGCTATTCTGAACAGCGAACTACGGGGTCGTGAGGAGCCCACAGTAACCCCGGGGGAGAGTGATTTTAAGTTATTTTGAATATTTTCCCTTTTTCCAATTTTAAGATGAACCTAATTCTTTTTTGCAATTCCTGACTACAAGAGATATTTACGTCTTCGTGAGTAAAATAATGGGAATGGGATATTTTAAGCAGTGTAGCGCCATTCGGTCACACTTACATCGATTTTCGTGTGACGTGCAGGAAGAAGATAGATCACGTTCGCTGATTTTTTTCCTGCAATTTGCATGAAAATCACGCTCAGTTCTACTTTATGTGATTTTTGAGTGATTTTCCACTTATTTCTACTTTTATATAGCATTTTAGATTTTAATTCCGTCAGCCCCAAAAGACCTTTCACGAAAACGACGTACCTTTTCATTGATGGCAACCATGCCCTCGTCGATATCCCCGTAGGGGCAGTAGAAGCGCATGCAGGGCTCCACGTGGCGCCGCCACCAGGCCAGCTGCGTGTCCACCACGTAGTAGCCGGGCGCGCCTCGGGGCCAGTCCTTGGAGAAACTCTCCAGGAACAGGTGCCATCTCGACGGCTCCACGCCCACCAGCGGCTCCGTCGAGGAACACATCTCCGCTACATATGATGCGATTGAAGGGCGTCTATCTATCCAGCGAATATCTTGAGTATTTAATCTTTTTCATGCAATACTGATATGACGGTTGGTAAATTAGGTCTGTTTGTTTATTTCGGGCACGAAGTTGCTAAGGTAGATAGGCGTGCTTTGATTGCACAAGATATCACATTAACTTCTAGGAGTGTCATAGGTGCCGACAGCCAGTGCTATTTTTACCCGACTGCGAAAGAAGGAGGGTTATGTTTTTCGAGTGTATGTATGTATGTATGTATATTTCTTTGTCGCCCCTGCAGCCTAAACGGCTTGATGGATATTAGCTTGATAGGTGTCGTTAGATTCGTCTTAATTGTGAGAGTGACACTGGGTATATCAAAATCATAAAAAAAAATCATGGCTGATTTCTGGCGCCAAATTATGTGTTTTCAAATATTTTTTTTCTTGAAACATATCGAGTGGGGTATCAAACTAAAGGGTTTTCTAAATAGTTTACAAAAAGGTATGCAACTTATATGTTTAAATGTAATTTGGAATAAGAAATTCCAAAAACATCAAAATATTCAACGTTAAAAATTAATTTAAATGATTTTTGTTTACGCAAGCGCGCTTGTTACACCAACTCAGGTCATATACTCCTCTTTTCACTACCTCCAGCTATATGGTATGTAGTTTCGGTTACATTGCATATTTATATGGTGTAACCGAAAGATAACTTTGGGATGTCTGTAACTGGAAGTGGTGGATCCGGGCGATAGTCAGATAGATTTTCGACATTCTCGGTCGCCGCATAGACCGATATCACCATCATTGCTTTACTATCAGCATTCTGCACCTGCACAGCTCATAAATCCATACTTCCGTTGTCAATGGGTGTCACGCTGGGGAAGGTCCGCTTGTTCCACAAGAGGGAGACTCTACAGTGCCGAGATACTGTGGTGCCCAAAATCGGTACCAATCTGATAATATCTAAAAGCTTTACCAAAGATAAGAAAACTTTCCATGAAGATGTCGTCAGCCCCCTGATGAGGACTTATGTTGCATAGGGTACATTAGATATGATCGTCATCATAATATCGCTGATCTTTAACCGTGCGTCCTTGGGAGCAGTGGGAAGGAAAATCACGGCTTTGCCAAAGTTGGGTTTATCATCATATATCACATATTATTAACACGTTATATTATTGAAAATAATAAACCAGGAGTTCATGTACGGATTAAATCATGAACTTTATATTTTGATGGGCTTTGGAGGCAAGAAACAAGAAACGCTCACTTGGGATGTAACAGTTTATAAGCTCCAAGGTAACACATTCGATCAGGCGATTGTGGACCTCGGGCCCACATAAATTTGCAAACGATGAATCCAGGTCTCTTTCGCCGCATCCAGTTAAAGTTCTAATCTGTGAAACTGGAACTTAACTAGCACAATAATTAAATAAAAATGGCTTTAACAATGCTTTTGACTCACATTCAAAGCTGTCAGTCAAGAGACAACTTCCAGTCTTATGAAGTAGTGGATATAAATATTATAATCATGGTTATTATGGAGATTATTGAATTTTAACTAGCAGTTAGTTTATACATGGATTAAATCCTGTGATCAAAGCGATTACTACAGGGTCCGTCACTTGAACTGTTACTTCTATTTTCAAATAATAAAATTTTGGTGACACGTCAATTTGTTTCATTGTTTTTAAGTGGGCGAAAAGAGCGGGAACAAATTTGAATTGTATAATAAATTTTCGCAATGGATATTAAACCTAACATTGT
Organism: Incurvaria masculella; assembly: GCA_946894095.1. Taxonomy (NCBI): domain Eukaryota; kingdom Metazoa; phylum Arthropoda; class Insecta; order Lepidoptera; family Incurvariidae; genus Incurvaria; species Incurvaria masculella. Next base: position 361,810 of record OX335650.1, on the reverse strand, counting down.
GAACGTTTTGTATTTGACCGGAAAATCACAACCAGTCATCGTTCGGGAGCTCCGACATTTACATGTGAACAAAATGTTAGTGCATCTAACCATTAAGCGTTATAACCTAGCTTTGCTAAACGTCATCCGAAAATAGCAATATCACATGATATGGTTCGAAAGGTAAAGGCTCAAATTCAAGGAAATCCTCACCATTGTTCTGCAAAATTTGCGAAAAGTCAGACAATACCCGACTCAAGTAATCGGCGCATACTGAAATAAAAAGAAATGCAACTGAAGCCTTACCAACAAGATACAAAAATTATCGCATCTTAGTTCAGCGCAGAAGGCAGTTCGACTACAAAGAGCTCAAGCAATGAAAGTCTTGCGTGGCGATCTGGAAAACATAGTTTTTTCTGATGAAAAAATGTTTACTGTCTAACAGTATATAAACAAACAACATTTTCGCGTTTGGCTACAGGGCAAATCCAACGAGAATTTCGACGATGGAGTTCCCGTTCGTAAGCAAGCGCCCGCTTCTGTTATGGTCTCGGCTGCAGTGACCGCAAATGGTCGCTATTCACTCGTGTTTATCGAGAAGGGCGTCAAAGTCAACCAGCAAGTGTGTGCAAAAGGTGTTAAATGTGGCGCTCATACCATGTGCACGTGTAAACAATGCAGTACGAAACGCTGGACGTTCCAACAACACTCAGCATCGTCTCAGAAAGCTCTTATCCATGGATCAAAGGAGGCTATATCGAACAATAACAATTATTGTCTTAAAATTAAATGTTTTATTGTGATATAATTTTTAACGAACCGTACTTCAATTAACTAAATAACATCATTTTCAATTGGTAACACTTCGAGTGACGGACCCTGTATATAACCACAGGATTTGAGTGTCGAACTGTTCGCTTATAAATTTAGTGTAACTGTAATCAACGATGATGAGAGGGAGATTCTAAAAAAACCATATATAGGGTGTTAACGGAGATATGGTCCAAACGCAAACCACGTATTCCTCGGCATATTTGGAGCTAAAAAGGTAGAAGATATTTTGTTTTACGACTTGAAAAAGATCCTCCCCATACATTTCAAATACCTAAAAATAAAATGTATATCCTTTTTGTTTCAAATATGCCAAGGAATACGTTAACGTTTGGACCATACCTCCACTAAAACCTTGTATATATCGGCATATGATCAAAATTCGTTGAATGAGGGAATCTCATTCTATGAACTGATGACTTCATTAAAGCCTTAAAGATAACATGAAGAAACTTTTAGAAAATGTAGTTTTGTTTTAATAGGGAGTAGGGACTAAAATATTGCCTTTCATGCAAGAGGTTATGGGTTAAAATCCTCGCATCTGTTATACACCACTTTATCTTGCGAGTGGTTCATGGTTCGGAACCCATGTAAAACTGCAGGTCACCTTACCCTACTAGGTGACAGGGTTAAGCCCGCCTGGGTTCGTATCACCGCATTAGGAAATACTATGGACGAAGTGGCAATAGATCGTTGTCTGTATTTTCCACCCATGGTATCCGTGTGCAGCCGTGATTCTGTGTAAAGGAAGGTCCTGGCCTGTCACCTAATTCCTTCTGGAATTTGTTGAATTAGGCTTATATCGTGACGGTAGTTGTGTTACATTAGCCATCCATGTCAGGTTCCATAATAATACCTAACCTTACTTTCGTTGGAATTTATTAACGTGCAGATATTTAAATGATAAATGCATGCTCTACGAAAACTAAAAATGATTAAAATAAAACAAATTATTTAAAAATATAAAAAACCCGACAGCGTAAAAAATTGTAACTTAAAATTGACTTAGTAAAGGAACTGAAAAGATAGAAACAAGTTGAAAAATTAAATATTTGTTGTGTTTGAATGATCATGGTTGACAGTGTTTACAAACGCAGTCGGAGGCATAAGATACATTAACTACGATTTATATTTTTAATGGTGTGCCTATGCAAATTTCACGATGGACGGTTGAGTTCGCGAAACAGACAAACTTACTTTCGTATTTATTATATGACAGTTAGGAGATTATAATTTGTCTCAATAAGTATATTTTTGCTATACCCATATCACTAAGAAATCGCTAGTCATTAATAATGGAATGTATTGGGAAATATATAATATATCATTATATAATTCATATTGTGCATCAAATACATTAACTATTATTTATATTTTTTTGTTATTAAATTCATTGAAAGTGTACCTATGTAAATTTCATGATGATTGGTGACAACGAGAAAAAAACCCACTTTATACATAATAAAAAAACAAATTTAACAAAAAAAATAACCGACTTCAAAGGAAAAGCACTAACAAGTAAAAAACATTGTTCATTTTTGTAGTTACGATTTCTGTTATTTTTTGAGTCGGCGTCAGCCGGGCACGCGCTGCGCCAATCAAGAGAACCTAACCTAATCTAACCTAACCTAACCTTGGCTGACACCGACTCAAAAAATAACAGAAATCGTAACTACAAAAATGAACATTATTTTTTACTTTTTAGTGCTTTTCCTTTGAAGTCGGTTATTTTTTTTGTTAAATTTGTTTTTTTATTTGTTAATTTTTAGTGAATCTGAAGTAAACTTACTAATTTGTACACGTCCTTTCCAATAAAAAAAGAATCACCGAAATCGGTTGGCGTTATATTGAGTTATTCGTCCATTTGTCGCGCACATCTTAATACAAATTTAAGACTTTTATGATTTTCTCATGGATATCATTGTCAGAACTTAACCAAAATGGGACCACTTGGGAAGCACTAGCTATCATTTAAAAAAATAATCATCAAAATCGGTTCACCCAGGAAAAAGTTATGAGGTAACAAACATAAAAAAAAAACAAAAAAAAACAAAAAAAAAAAAAAACATACAGACGAATTGATAACCTCCTCCTTTTTTTGAAGTCGGTTAAAAATGAAAGATAGGATATTGGAACTTCCCCCACCACGTATTTTCTTGCTCCACCGAAATAATCCATAAAATCGCTAGTCATTTACTATGGAACGTACTGGGGCTATTTGATGCCTCCGACTGCGTTTGTAAACACTGTCAACCATGATCATTCAAACACAACAAATATTTAATTTTTCAACTTGTTTCTATCTTTTCAGTTCCTTTACTAAGTCAATTTTAAGTTACAATTTTTTACGCTGTCGGGTTTTTTATTTAACCACGTAGTTGTTATCTCTACTTATATAAAAGGCAACGTCTGTCCACATGCACGAGATAATCTCCGTAACCACAAAACAGATCAAGATGCGATTTAAACCAATTTCAAGAGAACATCGCGGAGAACGCTTTAAGGTACATACCATCACGCTAAATATCCTAAGGGCTGAGCAATATCAATGAAATTACTCTCAAACTAAATTAATACCAATTTTGTGGCGCATGGCGGCGCTACGTGCGGCGTCACTTTGCCCGCCTTCCAAATATCTCTAAAAAATAGAAAGGATTAACAATTTTCGCGACAAAAGCGAGGAGCCAGTTGGCATAGCGCGTATAACCGACTGGTTCAAACATGTTTTGTTCGAGGGAGGGTTCAAGTTCGAATCCTGAGAACTCAATTTGTTTTTCTGTTTTATTTATCTCGCATATAATTTTAATGTTTTTTTTACGTAATAGTTTAATGGCAAAACCTTTTTCGCAAGGAACAATTTTAAGTCATGGTAGTCAGTGCGAGAAATTTTGTTCCCGAGTCGGTTATTTGATGCGAAGTACGGCTGAGTTAATCAATATTCAAACACGTCACTTTTAGCGAACCGCATGGATTTCATTCAATACTGTCCATACAAAGTGACATGTTTAATCATACGCTGACGTTGATTGTGACGCCATCTGTCGGCACAGTTAACATTGGTTAGATTTCCATCACTAAACAGAACCACTTTTGAATTTAATTGTTCAAAAGAGAGGGATGAGTTAAATAATGTTCAAACACGTCACTTTTAGTGAACCGCATAGAGTTCCTTCCATGTTGTCCATATAAAGTGACGTGTTTAAGTTGACGATGATTTTGATTGTTTGCCCTTTCGTGCACTCGACCCTATGAGTTATAATTCCAAATTACTTAATTACTTTTTCTATATTGTTTAGCGAAGTGGCCAGTTCCGAAAATATGTAGTGCGCCCTATCTCTTCTCTTCTTCTCTTCTTCTTCTCTTATCTCTTCTCTTCTCTACTTATATAAAAGGGAACGTCTGTCCACATGCGAGAGTAATCTCAGTTAACCACAAAACAGATCAAGATTGCGATTTAAACCAATTTAAAGAGGACATCGCTGGGAACGCTTTAGCGCACATACCATCACGCTAAATATCCAGAGGGCTGAGCAATATCAATGAAATTCATTTTGCCCGCTCTAGAAAGAATTAACAATTTTCGCGATAATAGTAAGAATCAGTTGGCCTAGCGCGTATAACCGACTGTTTCAAATATGTTTTGTTCGAGAGAGGGTCAGGTTCGAATCCTGGAAACTCAATTTGTTTTTCTGTTCTTTTTTTTTATCTCGCATATAATTACGAAGATTTAATTTTTTTTTCTGGTTTTTTTTTTACGTAATAGTGTTTTGAACAATTATGAGTACGAGAAATTTTGATCCCGAGTACGGCTGAGTTCATCAATGTTCAAACACGCCACTTTTAGCGAACCGCATGGAGTTCCTTCAATACTGTTCATACAGAGTGACGTGTTTAATCATATGCTGACGTTGATTTTTATATGCAATTCCTTTTGAAACTTTAGGCGAAGACGCTGGGCTTACAGCGCCATCTCTACCCGGATAGAGGCGTTTATTTAGTCACCGTTAGATCATAGATGGCCGAAATTCTGCAAATGTTTTCGCCGCAACTATTTACTCTGGCATTATATAACTTTATAATTATATATTCTTTGCTTTCTACAGGCCAGAACAGCAATAAATTAGGCATAGGGAACTATCTTTTGTCTCAATATCCTAAGGGCTGAGCAATATCAACGAAATAACTCTCAAACAAAATTAAAAGCATTCCGTGGCCCTCAATTTGTTTTTCTGTTTTTTTATCTCACATATAATATTTATGTTTTTTTTACGTAATAGTTTAATGGCAAAACCATTTTCCTAAGGAACAATTTTAGGTCATGGTAGTCAGTGCGAGAAATTTAGTTCCCGAGTCGGTCATTTGATACGAAGTACGGTTGAGTTAATCAATGTTCAAACACGTCACTTTTATCAAACCGCATGGAGTTCCTTCAATACTGTCCATACATCATACGCTGACATTGATTTTGATGCCATCTGTCGGCACAGTTAACTTCGATTAGATTTCCATCATTAAACAGAACCACTTTTAAATTTAGTTGTTGTCAACTTTTTTGAAAGATGGCGCTACCATCACTTTGTACAGATATCCATGCTGAATGAAATTTGTTTGGTTATGTTTTTACGACAACGGCCGTATTTTAGGGTTACCAACCCATACAAAGTTACAGAACGCAAACTTGCAACTTATTGCAATTTGAGCCACGAATCTATACTAATATAATAATGCCGAAGAGTTTGATTTCAAACAACGAACAAAAAACATTTACCGTTTATTTTATTCTTCTCTTCTCGAAAACGAAAAGAATAATAAAAATAATTTCATAAGAAAAAATATTGCAATTGCAATGCGAACTGTCAAACGTGTTATTAGGCCAAGTGAACTTAAGGGCTGAGCAATATCAAAGAAAGAATACGTATAGATGACGCTACTTTTTCCGCTCTCTAACTTCTTGAAAGGATTCACTATTAAAGGGTGCAGGTTCGAATCCTGAGAACTCAATTTGTTTTTGTGTTTATTTTTATCTCGCATATAATTTTTATGTTTTTTTTACGTAAAAGTTTAATGGCAAAACCTTTTTCGTAAGGAACAATTTTAAGTCATGGTAGTCAGTGCGAGAAATTTTGTTCCCGAGTCGGTTATTTGATACGAAGTACGGCTGAGTTAATCAATGTTCAAACACGCCACTTTTAGCGAACCGCATGGAGTTCCTTCAATACTGTCCATACAAAGTGACATGTTTAATCATACGCTGACGTTGATTGTGATGCCATCTGTCGGCACAGTTAACATTGATTAGATTTCCATCACTAAACAGAACCACTTATGAATTTAATTGTTCAAAAGAGAGGGATGAGTTAAATAATGTTCAAACACGTCACTTTTAGTGAACCGCATAGAGTTCCTTCCATATTGTCCATATAAAGTGACGTGTTTAAGTTGACGATGATTTTGATTGTTTGCCCTTTCGTGCACACGACCCTATGAGTTATAATTCCAAATTACTTAATTACTTTTTCGATATTGTTTAGCGAAGTGGCCAGTTCCGAAAACTTATAGTGCGCCCCATGTATTATAAATGGGAATGTTAGAATATTTCTTATTTAATCAAGCCATACCGGCTCCACCCGTTATGATTTAAAAGTCGCAGATAAATTACATCCAGACCAGCCTTTTCGACCAGCCCTTTGGGCTACTTTTATCTAGGAAATAATTCAGTTCAACATCAGTCCAAAACGACTTGGACCCGAGCGGAGCCGGGTACCGCAGCTAGTATTATGTAAAACTCATTTGAAGAAAAAGGAAAACTATTGGTTGACATTGATTAAATTCATTAATTCATCTAAAACGGTTCATAAACGTGATCACGGACGCACTCATGTAAATTATCGCTATGGCACAGGTCCTTTGCAATGAATTAAAAAAAAATAGAAGAATAATTATCAAAAACTAAATTGCTTTCACCTACCTTTCACTGGAGTGATCTCCACTTAAACGGACAAACGTCGAAGTTATTCTCTAAAGTTTCTTTACACACGATATAGAGTTTGCTTCGAGAGAGCTATCGAATCGTACGACACAACTCAGCATGGCACTCCGCAAGCCTTGCCTCTACAAGTCAGTGAGCGCGTTCGCGGCCGAGACGAACCAGAGCCTGTACCCGAAGTCTCAGTTGTCACCTAAATTGGCGTTTACGGCAAACCGATCTACTGGCGAAGAGCGCGCGCCAACATTTGCGAGTCCGCCCTAGTAGCATTTCTCGTAACAGATTCAAGAAAAGTGGTAACGAAAATTGATGTGTAGTAACTTTTACGAATCCGCGACCGGTATTGCGTGTGGTAACATAATATTACACATTGTTACGTAAATTTGTCGCAACGGTGTTACTAAAGTCGACACAACAAATTGACCACACATTGTGACGTAAATTTGTCGAAACGGTGTTACTAAAGTCGACACAACAAATTTACCACACATTGTGACGTTAATTTTTGGAAACCGTGTTACTAAAGTCGACATAACACATTGACCACATATTGTGACGTAAATTTGTCGAAACGGTGTTACTAAAGTCGACACAACTCAATGACCACACAAATACGACATCAAATTCCATCGCAATGTCGTAACATTGAGACGTGTTTTCAACGTGAATCCGTTACGGTTACATTGTGTGTAAAATGTGAAACACGTTGGTTTTCAAACACCAAGTGTGGTCTTTGAGTAGACAAATTGTGGAGGTTAGGTTAGTTACAACACAATTACGGAACTGTATTGCAACGATGTTTTCGAATAATAAATAATATCAAGACACATGTTACTCTCAAACTGTAAGTGAATTCGATACGTTCAAAATGCCGAAAATAAAAGAAAACATCGGTGGCGGCGGCAAGCGATTTCGACATTCTACAACATATTCTCGAAAAACCAAAGCCCACATTCATTCCATATTCCATACATTTCGGTACCACGAGTTACATTTTGACAGACGTCAAACTATTTTCGTTTGACTATTAACGTAAGCGTCTATCACTTGTTAAACTCTCGGTGAAAGAGTGCTTTAAACGCATCCGTACCCGGCTCCGCCCGGGCCAATGTCGGTTTGTACGGGAGCCACAACCGGAACTAAATACTATACAGGTTGTTAACGGGGCTATGTTCCAAACGTTAACTAGGTGTTCCTTGGCATATTTGGAACGGAAAAGGTAAATAACATTTTGTTGTACGACTTAAAAAAAATCGTAAGTAATAAGTATTAGTATAGATTTTATTTATTAACACCATTCATTCGTACAATCAATAATTTAATAATACAGTCAACCTTTTGAGAACCTTTGATTTGCAATTCCGACACATTGTTTCGGCTTAAACTAGTAACTGTTTCGGAAAGTTCCGAGATACAGTAACGCCAATTTAATAAGCGCCATTTTGATACCTAAAAACCATCCGTTATGAAATATTATTAATGTCTTTTTTCACCTAATTGTTACCTATTTATGAATATTATATAAATAAGGGGAACTTTTTCGTTATTTCTATTATTTGTACAATTTGTCAGGAGCAGCAGCAGAAACTGCTGCAAGATTAAAACACTCAAAATATTCGGCAATTAAAGTAAATTATGAGTTCGTTGCTTTTGCGGTCGAGACTTTAGGTGTTTGGAGTAAGGATACAAAATTATTTGTCAAAAACTTGGGTTCTAAATTAAAAGAATGTTCAGGCGATTACCGATCTGGAAGATATTTTCGACAGAGGGTCGGACTGGCTATACAGCGAGGAAATGCAGCGAGCGTAATGGCGTCTACAAAATTGCTTTGTAGAGAAAAATTGGATGAAATCTTTTATATTTTGTAAGTTTAATTGTCGCATTAATGAATAAATTTTCATGTACTTGTAAAATAAAGATCATAAATTTGTACAATTTTCAAAGAATAATTGAGTTTTTTTTTATTCAGCATATAATATATGCAAATAAAAAAAAAGGTTTAAAACCAAAACACAATGGGGGCGTTATACATATCGAACTATTAACGAGAATCGCTCGACAAAGTGTACTTCCCAGTAAAAATCTTAACCTATATGTGCGACAAATGAGTCGCGGAAGTTGATTACCTGCATTATTATTCTCCGTAAGCCCTGATAGTTAGCAAATAAAAGCACTCTTACCAACCATTTCTCAAGTGTAGAAAATGTAACAATTCTGATACGAACACGAAATAAAGCTGTCGGTAAAATGTAGACACAATTTGTGCACACAAACAATGAACAAAGTGTTGACAATGCGACCTAACAATGTGTCGTCTCAGCAACCGAACAGAATGTCTCCTAATCTTTCCCAAGTTTCGAAACGGCGACTAAACATCACCGTAACGGTGACTGGATCGGTTACCGTGTGGAAACATTGTGTCGTCGCCGTTTCAGAACTGCGACCTTAAAATGTTAGTAGGGCGAGTTTGATTTGACAGCTTACTCAACGTTGCCGTAAATACGTCGACTTTGCCGTTCACGCCGACTCCGCGTTTTCATACAAATCGGAAGTCCGAGTTTGACTTTGACAGCTTGAAGAAGTAAAACCACAGAATATCTAGTAAAAACTTGCATGGAGTTTGAGGTTTTTACGGAAAACGCCAGGCGATCGGTTTGCCGTAAACGTCAATTTAGGTGACAGCTGGGACTACGGGCTCTGAGCACGTGCGCGTGGCGTGAGGTCGTTCAGCGGGTACCAGGGGCCCAACCCCCGCCAGCACCGCTGGCACAACTGGGACGCCCCCGAGCTCGGCCGACTGCAGCTGCCTATCGCTCACGATACTGCTCGACCATGTTCGCTTCCCAGAATAACGCCCTCACCAACATGACAGCTAGTCTCCGTCACGTCCCAGCGCCGCGGATAGATAAACACATGATATTATCACGCCGCTTCCCCGGAGGGGTAGGTAGAGATGATAAACACCCACACGGTACGATTACAGCATATTTATTTTATGTTTCCTCGCCAGCAGCGCTGCTCTACAGATATTATTTTATCAGTTTTGTCACTAGCATTCAGTTTTAAACACCCCCTTTTAAAATATTTTTATTGTATAATAAACACACTGTATAATCACTAGTGTGTTGACGAAAATATATATATATATATATATATATATATCTCAAAATGAAAACTGAATTCTCACATCACCATCTTCGTTATTGCTTATTTGTTTCCAAAGTTACACACCTTATTTACTTGACTAAATACTTGAATGAAATTAAAACAAATTTTGGTAAACATTTTGGATGCTCCCGAAATGGGTTTGCCAAGTCAATTCCCACACACAGGGTTTGTGGTAAATACGTATTCAGTTATGTTTGTGGGAGGCAAATTGGGTTGGAAGATTTTGAAAATTGAAGAGAGCGGTTTTTATATCAGGCGACATGTCTCCTTCCTGCTTTCGGAATATCAGCAATATTCGATTTGGAATGTCATTAATTTTTACTTACACAATACAGCTGTGTTTGTCTTCTACATAAATACAAAATAAAGTTCTTATTTCGTAAGTTTCCACAACTTTTGTATAATTTTTAGGGCCCTTTGTAAATAGCACACGCATTTATTCCGAAATTGTTCTCTTAACGTTGTTTTAAAAAATCCGAAAAAAATAACCAATATAGGTACACTTATGCAGTTGTACACCAACTAATCTTTTTGAGGAGAAACTAGATTTCTGAAGCGCTAATTTTGTATGAAATTGCGAAATAATCATCAGGCGAGGGCGAATGTCCAGGCAGTGACGGAACCCTCGGCCCGTGAGCACGTTCACGGTTGACCAGATTTTTTATTAATACAACGACAGCGATCTTGCTGCTGGAGGGACTGAACAGGATAAGTTACACCTCACGCCACGTTTAACACAATTTATTACTCCACTTACCAGCAGAAGGAAAATATGTAGGTTGTGTAAGTTTGGAATAAACGTTGCCGCGGAGGTTCTGAACATATCGTTTTATATATCATCTTCTGTCCCACTTATGAAGACTGTTTTCAGACGAGGGTGTTGTCGCAAATCTCGAGCAAAATTGAGCTACTTATAAAGTTTATTAACCGACTTCAAAAAAGGAGGAGGTTATCAATTCGTCTGTATGTTTTTTTGTTTTATGTTTGTTACCTCATAACTTTTTCCTGGGTGAACCTATTTTGATGATTATTTTTTTAAATGATAGCTAGTGCTTTCCAAGTGGTGGTTGGTTAAGTTCTGACAATGATATCCATGAGAAAATCATAAAAGTCTTAAATTTGTATTAAGATGTCGCGACAAATGGACGAATAACTCAATATAACGCCAACCGATTTCGGTGATTCCTTTTTTATTGGAAAGGACGTGTACAAATTAGTAAGTGTACTTCAGATTCACTAAAAATAAACAATTAAAAAAAAATAAAAAAAAAATTACCGACTTCAAAGAAAAAGCACTAAAAAGTAAAAAAATATTTCCATTTTTGTAGTTACGATTTCTGTTATTTTTTGAGTCGGTGTCAGCCAAGGTTAGGTTAGGTTAGGTTAGGTTAGGTTAGGTTAGGTTCTCTTGATTGGCGCAGCGCGTGCACGGCTGACGCCGACTCAAAAAATAACAGAAATCGTAACTACAAAAATTGAAATTATTTTTTATTTTTTAGTGCTTTTTCTTTAAAGTCGGTTGTTTATTTTGTTAATTTTTTTTATAAGGTTTACCCAAATTGTAATGTTAGCATTATTATACACATTTTACAGGGTGTTAACGGAGGTATGGTCCAAACGTTAACCACGTTTTTTTGTACGATTGAAAATAAAATCGTCCTCCCCATACATTTTGTATGTAGGTATTTACAAAAATGTATGGGGTGACAATTTTTTTAAGTTGGACAACAAAATGTCTTCTACCTCTTTTTGCTCCAAATATGTCAAGGAACGCGTGGTTAGCTTTTGGACCATACCTACGTTAACACCCTGTATAATGTATATTATGTTTACCATAATGTAAACCAAAGATATCATTAGGACATTTTTTTATATGTTCGAGTAATGTTACAATAATGGAAGGAAGCCATCCTAAGCATTGTATTATGAATTTGTTAACCTTTGATTTGAATCCAATAATTTTAATTTATACGTTTAAATTAATTAATGGTTAATTTTACTTTTTTTCAGATATTTTAAATTCGTATCATAAAATAAATGCAAAAGCACGAAAGAAGCCTAGTACGAAAATATATATTTTACTACTTTTAAGTCGCGATCACATTTTTTATTTTGTAATTTGTATAAAGTAAAAATATCTCGAAAATTTTGCGACAAAATAAATAGTAATATTCACAGTACTCTTTTATTTTCAAGGTCTTCATTTGATCAGATACAAAAAAAATCCTTAAGCACAAGGAAATCACGTTTTTTGTATGGGAGCCCTTTAATTTTTATTATTTTCAAATGTTACCTATTTTTTGTTGCAGCGGCAAGATAAATACACACTCTGTGAATATTTCAGCTGCCTACCTATTACGGTTCATGAGATACACCTCTGTGACGGACGGACAGCGCAGACTTAGTAATAGGGTTCCGTTGGCACCCTTTGGGTACGGTACCCTAAAAACGCCCAAAGAGCATCAGACAAAGAAATTTAATTTAATTCTTATTCACTTGACATGTTTTAACTTGTGTAGCAAACGCAAGCCTGTGTGGGAGCTAAGAACATACAATAATTGAAATATTACTGAAAAGATTCTGAAAGGGCTGAATTCAGGGCGGCGCTCCTCCCAAAGTGAATCGAGATTTGCTCAGAGAAGTTATTCGTCCCATTTTTATCTAAGTTTGTGTCGAGTCATGAGAACAAATGAGTGGCCATGATGAATGCCCATATTGCTGAGGGAAGCCATTTTTTAAAAGAAGCCAATGCCTCGTGTAGATAATGGACGTCTCGTGAGCAGCTCGATGTTTGGAAAATTGGAGTTACAAATTGTCCTGCACATTAATATATTTTTTTATGTAAATGGGCATTGATGGCTATACCAAATTAACCGTGAGATATTGTTGTGAAATAACCTAAAACTTGGGGGCGGAGCTCTGGCTATTGGAATCAAACACATGGATCTCTTAAATTTATTTTAATAACGTAATAAACAAATCAATAATAAAGCTACAAAAACTCGTCTTCTGATACTAGAAAGAGCTCAGAGAGCGGTTTAAAGAGTAATATTAAAAAAAGCTTTTCGTTTCCCAACACATGTTCTCTACGAAGAAAGCCGGTTACTGAGTGTTCCAAAACTATATATTCTATCAATTTTAATAAAACAACAGCAAATGGACAAAAGAACAGACAATGTTATTAGAACCAGGTTTGCCGGAGACGTTAAAGTTCCTCCGACGAAAACACATTTTTGCCAACACTTCTCATGGTTTTTAATGCAACACATATAAAAAAGGCAATCAGGGTGTTAAATTTAAAGAATCTAACCAAACTTAGACTTTTTACAGGAATAAAAAAAAACAAAAAAAAAACAAGTGCACCCCCAGTTACCAACTCAGATGTACACGCATCAGCTTTAAGCTGCTAGTGTATCGAGACAACAATAATAATAATAAAACTTCAATTCAAAATTCAAATAATAACATGGCTGCAATCCCAAAATTATGAACAGATTGAAAATTTGCTAAGCGTGGTAAAATAACATGAAAATAACCCAACATTAAAATAAACAAAACATAAATACATATTAACAATAACGAAATAAAAAAAACACACATTGAATCACTACACTGACTTTCATTTGTATTTTATTGAACTGCTATTTTATTTTATTTTTACATTTTTTTTTTCTTTATACATACCAACCCACATTGTGAACAATTTAGCACAGTAGCAATTTAGTTGTACTAATGTACTTGTATCACATGCCTATTTATTTCATAAGGCCCAACAAATGTTTTTTGGCACCACTTTGTGATCCTTATTTGACAGTCTATAGCTCGGCTATAGTCAAAGCAAACCATAAATTTAATGTTATTATTTTAAATGAATCTGTATATGTAAGTAAGTGGTTTGACTATGTGTAAACAATTTTATACAATAAACAATTTTTGTTTTTATTTATTTTATAAAGAAATAATTAACGGTACTCGTGAAGAAAAAAATACCTCTTGTTCTTCAAGGTGTCGCTAGTGACATACCAAAATTAGCTCTAAATATGAAATAGAACTTTTAAACAATATTTATTAATCGCCAAGAGTATCAGGCGACAATATTAGCATAACACACCACATGAGAACTAGGTGCCATGTCAGGACCTTCCTTACGTTTCGCAACTGCTTTCAGCTGGATGGAAAACACGGAAAAAAATATTGCCGCTTCGACCATCGTTCAATTAATGCGACGTTACCAACCCGGGCGAGATCAACCCTCCCCACGTAAGTAAGGAAGGGGAACGGGTTTTACGGGGAATCGGATTCACGGCCAGCCTCAACGGTTGAAAATGGTCACCCATCTAGAAACCAACCGCGCTCATAGGTGTTTCACCCAGCTTATCGAATCGCGAGGCGTCGCGCCACTGAGCTACCGAGGCTGACAATATATATAATAATTACATAAATCATATTGTACTTATATCACAGTTAAGGCCCGATGTCGGGTAAAGTCCGATTGTTAATTTTTTTCTTGTGTTTCGTACCTAGTTCCCATGTGGTGTGTTGGACTAATATCATGACTGGGCGCTATTAGCCAGTTACTTAAAAAGACACTTACATTTTATAGTAAAGCATCTTTTATTGCATGCAAGTTTATTTTTTTTTCTAGGAAAATATCAAAGTGGTTTTTTTCGAATTAGTTCCCCAAATACTTCCATTTGAATCCAAACTGTTTCGGAACAAAACAATAATTGAAACATCTTTTCAAACATTTTTATAGAGTGCAAAAAATGAGTCTGTCATTTCATTAGATCAATGAGAAATCCCACAGCTGTAAAGATTGGCTCCTTTCATCCCAGCCACGCGCGTGTCAGCCTAATTCGGACGCGGCATTTTTCCCGCTGAAATTGCGCCCGGTTCCCCGCAGCCCGGTTCCCCGCGGCCCGGTTCGCCGCGGCCCGGTTCCCCGCGACCCGGAACAGAAGCGGGAGGTCCCGATACCGACGCTGACATGAGCCGCACGACCACTGAATACTAAAACCCACATTTCGCGCGAAAAAACTGACGACCGAACTGAGGACCTCCTGGTCGGCATGTTCGTGACTTTATTTTCCCGCTCATTCGTTTATTTTGCCCAATAAGGTGTACACACACTCTTGGATTCGTCAGCAACTTTTTTGAGGCGACCTCGACTTTATCCTCGATATGGCGTCCAAAATTCAGGTCATGCGTCCGGTTCTTCCGGTGCTCCGCGCTGAATCATGATCTGCGTTTTTTTCTTTTATCATCAACGATAAATACTTGCTATTTCACACAAAAGGGTACCAATAAAACGTATGTCTGTAAGCAGCGGCAAACAAATTTGTAAACTTAGACTAAGTGGACGCTGAAAAAGATACAGCGAAGTTTCTTGGCAGTTCTTCTTCGCTGTGAATGCTGAACTGGCTAATGATAAAATATGAAAATTCCGAGTGCAGTGTGCTGCATGTGGATGATGAACAAACGCCCGCGTCGCGTTAAACTCAACGAGGTTCTGAAGACCCCACCCGGAAACTTTTTCCAGGGTATTTTTTTTATTTTTTTATGCGACCTGACATGGATGGCTAATACCACACAACTACCGTTATGATATTAGCCCAATACACCATATTCCCGAAGGAATTAGGTGCCATGCCAGGACCTTCCCTTTATGAGCACGGCTACATTGAACTGGATGGAAAACACGGACAATTTTTCATTGCCGCTTCGACCATCTTTTCATCATGGTACCAACCCGGGCGGGCTTAAACCCTACCACCTAGTAGAGGAAGGGGACCTACAGTTTTACATGGATTCCGAACCATGGAGCAGCTCGCATTCGTGACGAAATGCACTTATCGAACTCTGAAAGAGAAAGACAGTGGTGCAAGTTGGTATTGAACCCGGGCCCCTGGTACGCTAGGCCAGTCCCCGTGCCACTAGGCTACGAGCCGCTCAATTTAGGGTATTTTCGAGTCTAACAACCAAGCGCCGCTTACCCTCCTCCACTTCAGCCCGGCTTGCGGTCCGGCGACTAGTGAACCTGACCGGCACCGTCCTGTCATCTGCGTAGCAATCAATGTCATATTGAGCAAATCCTTAATTTGCAACAGACAAAGGGTTGCGGACAACACAGAGCCCTGCGGTACGCCGGCATTTACTGACATGACTTTGGAGCCACAACCATCAAACAAGGTTTTTAATTATTTATATAGTTGCGCCCATGCAGAAAGTCTGCGATCCAGTCACGTAACTCGGGCGGATGGCTACGAGGGCAGCTTGGAAAGCAGTGCCTTTTGCCGGATCCAGTAAATTTTTTTCGCGATATCCAGGCCGATGGATGTACCTTCGCCACGATTTTCGAGTGTATCGTCCATGTCATGTGAGATGTAAACTAGGAGATCCCCAACAGTCAATTCGGACGAAAGTCTAATTGGTGATCGCTGAAGATTCGATTGTTCCTCCAGATACCTCATCAGTTAATGAAACGCTCTATTGCTTTGCAGAGAAGAGAAGGTAATTAATGACAATGGGTCGGTAAATGTATCGTGGGTCAAAACACAGAAAACAAAATGTCTATTAATAGATTGATATTTGTCTAAAGATTTTCTTTTTGCTTTAATTTGATTCGCTTTGGACTTTTCAAAAAAACAAAAACGTGCAGACATAGATATTTATTGCCAGATATGAGATATTAAATATCAATTAAATTGGAACAATGCTTTTAATATAACACGTAAACTACATGTGTATGGGGAGCATAGCTTACGGGCCGTTCTTAACCAACCTGCATAAAATTCAAAATAGTAGAGTTTCTCAATAGGTACAGTAATACAATTTCTTTAAAAATAGTACTGAAATGTAGGCAATGGTGATAGATTAATGCATACAATATTTTAATTATTTTCTTTTTCATTATATTTTTAAAGCTACAGTGTTGAACTTTTTTTTCAGGTATCAACATCAAGCAGTGACTGTGTACAGGTTAGTACCAACATAAAATTACTGCCTGAACACATAAAACAATCATAGATACCTGCCACCACGCCGTTCCCATGAGGGGTAGGCAGAGATGATAGGCGCCCGACGGTTCGATACCAGCATACTTCTTTCGCGTTCTCTTCGGAAATAAGTACTTTGTCAATGAGGTCGTGATAAGTTCTCCCAGGCCCCCCATGTACCTCACTTCATTGTCACTAAAATTTAAAATGGTCTACAGTAACAATTTTTTTAATTTTTAAGTCCACTTCAATGTAGCCGTGCTCACATAAAGGGAGTATCATGTCACCTGATTCCTTCAGGGTGGACCACGGAGGAACGATAGACCCATAACTCAAGAGACTGTCCGGTAACATTATGAAAATGAATGCATTTAATTTACAATCTTGCACTAAATTGCATTCTCGCGTATCCGTGTAACAGTGGTAATAGTAACGGCATCTTTATATTTGGAAAGTAAATGTTAACTTAAGTACTTAATAGCCATTAATACATTTAAATTATAGTTATAATTATACATGTGACTAAACGTATGTATTTAGTATACCCTATTTCACCAGGGCCCGAATCCAGGACCACGGGTCAAGCCCTCCGGTAGCCACGGGGCTGTTTGTACCTGAAACTTCGTACTGATAGAGCATGTACGAGTACAAGATCACATGATATGAGCTTTATTGAATAATCTTTAGCCCGGCAATCTATATTTAAACTATTGCATCACTCTTCAAGAAGCCATATTGCGCCGAAGATATGAAGTTAAGCGAGATGAAGTGTATTTGGTTTTTCTGAGCACCTTTGGTGTTGAGCACTATCTATAGCGGTTTTTCATAAAAAAAACATGTACCAAAATGTGAATTGTGCTGTTCGCTGGTTTTCGAAGAGTGAAATGCTGAAATGTTTCCTGGTTCTGAGGGTACATTTCTTGAAATGTTTAGAAGAAAAGCATACTATTCCCGTTGAGACAGAGCAGGAAATGGCTGTTCGTTGCCCACCATGTTTGATTTGGCCTTCTGATGACAATCTTGGCCAGCAACAATATCGAATAATTTTCGACTTTCGTACGTATATATGGAGCAAAACTGCATAATACTCGCTTGACATCTCCACATATCAATCACAAACACAATCGTTGGTGCAGTCTTTCGAGGAGAGATTTCAGGATTTAAAATCATACTAAGACTTGTTCTATAACATTCATATTTTTGTTAACTAAGAATGATAACGTCAGACCATCAATGTATCTTTCGTTTTTATTTGTAATTTCAAAATTCGTTGTAATTGGTTATTTAAAAGAAATGTAAACCTTGTTTTCACTTACGCCCTTATAAAAATAAATACAATCCGCTGTTATTACGCCCGTCACACTGAACGTGTGTGACGGGCGTAATTTTGTCACGTTTGTCACGCTGGGAACGTAATTCACTTTTTAGATTTGTCGCCAATAATTGATAAATTATTAAATCTAAAATCTTTCCTCCAAAAAAGCCTCACTCGGATTGTTTTAAATGTTAACCATTTATTTAATTTCAAACTATGTTTAATTTATTTCCATCGTGGAATATAAATTGTGGCCCACTACCAAAATTGGTTGGGCAACCTTGCCCTACTTGATAATACTATCCCAGTCGGATTCCATTTAAAGCCATTCTAGACGAGGGATCAACAAAGCAATCCGACATCGCGCAGGTACCGGCAGATAACTAGAACCCGGGGAGGCGAGGGTGCCTCCCTTCTGCGCACATCTATCCGCGACTTCTGCCCAGTTGTTTCACTTGCGCATTTGGTTCTGGCACCGCCCATAGATTATTGGGTGCCATAAGTTTGACAACACAATGCTATATTGTTTGTTCTCATAATTTGGTATTTAAACTAGTCTTTACTTTATACAGCGTATTGTTTTTTTAATGAGCTAGACATGGATGAAATACCTCAACACAACAGTCATGATATTAGCCACCACAAGAGAACTAAATACCTTGCCTGAAAATTACCTATAATGCACGGCTACGTTAAACCGGATGTACAACACGGACTTTAACGGTCATCTTTGAGATCCTGACCGCGCCCAAAGTTGCTTCTCCTCGACCTCTCCTTCCGCGCAGATCAAACCCCACCTCCGACCTAACCTAAAAGTCGGCTTCTACGCAGATATAACACGTGGGCGTTGGGTTCTAGCACCGCTTCGCATTCAACATTTCGAGTGCAAACCTGCATATCTACTCAGGCAAGCGAAAGCGAGTTAGTCACAGATGAAAATGTGACGCTCTCGCCTGACGTCATCAAACATCAAATGTTATGTTAGTGTCGTCGCACTCTAATTAAAATAATTAGAAAGGGACAACACTAAGGTGACTCGGGGCTGTCATTTCTTGAGTACGAAAGCTTTGTGACTCACCGGTGAGTTACAAAGCCTGGTCGAGATCCACAGTGTAGGAATGAATCTCACACACGTGCCTACGTTTTATCGCTTCTTATATTATTCCTGCGGCTCTAGTTTGCTGGCGCCACCTGTACCTATCGGCTCGGCTTCCGCCCACACCCTGCATGCACCCTCCGCGTCGCCGTCGCCGCCGGCCAGCTGCCAGCGCGTCCATTTGCATAAGGCCTATGCTAGCATAGCCTCTTATCAAAGGACCGGGATGTCGGATATGTTTTCACTCCTCTTGTTAACACTGTGCAAACTACATATATAGTATATCAAAATATGTGTCCTCTTTCTGACTCACTCATTATTACACCGCCCAAGGTGCTAAACTTAGAACTATCGCTTTGGTAAAGCAGCTTGAATTAACGATGCAGGAACCCACCAAGAAGCACACAAGCAAGCAACCTGCAAGGTGGTAAAATTGGTCGCGGGCACGGTACAAAACCGTGCGGTTGCGCTCTGGGACCTTCTCTGTTTCAAAAAAAAAGACAGGCTCCGTGATGAGGAAGATGCAACATATCCACAAAAAAGACAATGCGCATAGTGTTTGATTTGGTAAGATTTACGAAAATTTTAATTACAAAACGACTTATAGCTAAAAGTAAACCACGACCGCTGTAGTAAAAAATCACAGAAATCAGTAAAAAATATAACAAAAACCAAATAGATTATAAATTTTGATTAAATAAGCTATGTCTGATGACTAATCTTTTTAAAATGTTCTTACTTTATCATTAAGTAATCCACCTCCAAAGTTATTGCATAAAACGCGCGAAAAATTTGAACTTTCGGACCTTATAACTTAGACACCAAACATATTATTGCAATGCCAATGGTCATCAGACATCTAGTTCGATCAAATAAAGCTATTTTAAGCAAAATTTGGGATCTCTGACAAGAAATATGGGCGTGATCTTCTTTCCCCGTTTGTATGGGGAGATGAGCGGGATGGGCCACCTTAAATTAAAAATATTTAGGACTTTATTGGATTTGGATTGGCCTTGGTTTGGACTGTATTGAAATATCTACATTTGGCCAGCTAATGGGCCAGGGTGGGCTCAGTCCAATTTGGAGGGATAGAGGATGGTTGAAATACGAAACGTTGGTACCACAGGACGCACAGGTTTTCGCAAATCGGGGTCGGTACAATAAACGAAATTTGTTGACGTTTGATGCTATATATATTTACCACATTTAATTTAACCCTTAATGAAAATGTGAACCACAAAAACCCTTCTCTCGACATTGTTTCACATGTGAGTATGTGTATAAATTCAATTATGCAGAGTGCTCTCGTTTCGCGAACTCCCCGACTCACCGCTGCGATGCTAGCTGCGTGTTAGCTAACACAGGACGTTATCTATGAGTGTCCATCAATTTCTCGACGAAAGGAGCTACGCCCCGGGTTCACTCGTGTGCTCAGCAAACAGAAGGTTTCAGCGGTAGACGAGCTTTCTGTGTCACTTTAGTTATTTTATTTATGCAACCATACATATTAACAATTATGCCTTTAACCAAAGTTAATGCATGGCGTCAAGCCGAAAAGTTGGAATATAATTACTTTAAGCACCTTTTTACACCTTTTAAACGCGGAATATCTAGATTATTCTGTGAAATGTCATTACATACGATATTTGCAAATATTTTAGTTTCGCTGATCTACGGAAATCCTCTGTCCTTCTGGTTGAGTTATGATATCTGGAGTCAGAATCGCTGTGTTTTATGACATAACTTTTGTTAACAGTGTCGGTCGCTAGATCCTACTAGTGATTATTTGATAAAACACATCCACTGATTGCTGACGCTACATATGTAGTTAGTGGCTGCCTACAAACTGGAAATGGATGGGCGCTTGTCTGGCTATACATGCATGTTGGCCTCAGCTGTATGCGTTGGTCGGCATTCTCAACTAAAATGGCGTTTACGGAACTTCAAAGTTAAGTAAAAACCATTCCATTCAGTTACGCAAACCCATACGAGTATAACTACTTACTCTACTATAGTAAAAACTTGTATGGAGTTTGACGTTTTTACGGAACTTCGAAGTTACGTAAATGCCAATTTAGGTGAGAACTGAGACTACTGGCTCTGTTCAAGCTTTCAGAAGTGCGAGCGCGGGGTAAACGAGTACTACCGTCCAAACATTGGGCCAGCCTAATCTACGCCTATCATAGCTTGCGTCCACTCGCCCAACTGACACCGACGTGTGTAGCAGGCCGAGTGCCGTAACGAGGGCAACCTGACATGTCCTATCGCGCGCCCCGATAGCGGCTTCATGCATACATTTAAATTCATTAAGGCGGAAACAACACTCAATACGGGAAAAACCATCGATTTAAAGATATTTTGGTGAGTTATTCAAAAAGACTAAAAACTCTAAAAAATAAATGTCATACTCTGATCATAAGACTACTAATCCAGCTTTATAAAACAATTGTAACTACTTTAAATCAGTGTAAAAAATATTCAAATATTAAACGTAATTTACTTAAAATTTAAATTATCTAGAAAACCGCTCATCTTTTTTATATGAAAGGAATGTGAAAGTCTTTACAATCGTACATACCTTTTTTGTTTTTTTTTTATTTATATTTCTACAGCGCGGAAAGTAATGAAAAGTGTTATCTTCCATGCATAAAACGGCGTTTGACACGCGACTCTGGCCACTACAATGGTAACTTTTTGAGTGTTTTTCCGCCTTAATTAACAGGTGTATGAGGGATATCACTGCAGGTTGTCCGAACATCCAGAGGACAGTGCTATAAATATATGAACAATATAGGTATCTGTAACAAATATGAAGTGCATATCGGATTTGATGAACTTATTGATTGATACGAAATTATAAATAATCCTTCATTAGGAATGCTTAGAAAACAAGTCTCTTTCCCATTTATACATACATACATACCTTCACGCCGCTTTCCTGGAGGGATAGGCAGAGTTGATAGAACTCCATACGGTACGATCACAGCACACCTCTTTCGCTTCATCTACAGACATACAACTTTTCATATCGATTACTAGTGCTTAGTTAGCAGACTTTACGAAGAATTAAATCGATTTGGTCGCGGTACGTTCTTCTAGGACACTTCCGCTCACTTCTGCTATATAAATTAGTTTCGTATTTTTTTGTCGTCCATTCGTTCCACATGTCTAAACCAGCACCCCTTACTCGATTCTAGTAACAACTTCATTTTTCAATTGACAATGCTCTCTAACCCAGTTGTTTCGAAATATGTCCGTTAGATTTACTCCGCAAACCTTCCTCAAGGAACGCATTTCTACTGCATTTATTCCACATTTGTGCCTTTTCTGCCATACCCAAGTCTCGCTTCGTTACACAAATGTAGGCACCAGTACACAGAAACAGCATTTATTGCGCCGTTTGCTCGATTTCTAGCATTCACTCTTCTTGCAATGTCCTCCTTCCCTCTGTCAATATCACATTTCCCATTACGGGAAAACATGCTTCCTAGATATACAAACTCATTCACCTGTTCTAATCTTTCATTATTTATACTTATATTACCCCGAGTCACTGCTTCGTCTCGCTCGAAAATCATTACTATCGTCTTACTTGCGTTCATTTTCATAAATCGTTCATTGCACGCATCATTCATGGAAGATACCATCAGCTGCAGTTCCTCTTTCGTTGAAGCCATTAGGAGAGCCCCCATTTCTGACTTATTTATCAACCCTAGCTTGTAATCTAGGTCCAGATACTAGGAACAAAAATAATAAAGCGTAAGTACCTAAGTAAAAATACTTGGTTATACAAGATCTCAGAACGTTTCAAGATCGCATGAATTACGAGACCATTTTACATAATGCCCTCGCCTTCACCCACGTTATATTCTAAAATTCCACAAAAACTGTATATTTTCCCAGACTCCACACTACTCACTCTCTAGGAAATGTAACATTTTGTTAAGTAGCTTTAGTTTATGGGAAAAATTGGAAAAATCTAAAAATGTTATTAGATGGCAGTCAAATAAATATCTTAAATTAAAGTTTTGAAGAGATTTTCCCCTTTAGGGTTCCGTAACCTAAGAATTCCATCGGAACCCTATTACTAAGCCTCCGCTGTCCGTCCGTCCGTCTGTCAAGGGGCTGTATCTCACGAACCGTAATAGGTAGGCAGCTGAAATTTTCACAGTGTATTTATTTTGCCGCTATAACAAAAAAAAAATTAAAATTAATAAACAAAATTATTAAAGTATTTTGTATTAATTCTTGTACGATATGGAACCCTTCGTGTTCGAGTCCGACTCGCACTTGGCCGGTTTTTAAGTAAAAATGGACATAAGCTATCGCAGTTGAGAAATGTTTAAGATTATATATATTTAGGGCCTTTTTTACCTACTGCTTCTAACAGCTTGCAATTAATACTAATACAAGATAATCAGCACTTTAGCCACCAGACTACGGTTTTATATTTCCCTCAAATGTTGCCTGGATTTGTTCTTGTTGCGCTATTACACCTCATCTATAAACACGCCTAAAACTCTTTACCGAAATACCCTCAGTAAAAATCGGTTTCTAATCCATAGAGATTGAATCCGATAATATTTTTAAAAATAATATCCACAAAGATATTGCGCGTTATGTAAAAGGAAATAGATGAGTTTCTAGATTTTTATCAACGAATACTTCTAGTCACGGAGATCGAACTCCGCGCTGCAGGCCTATTCCTGGAATTCCGTAATCAGGAATCCTGAGTCTAGAAAACCGTTTTTATAGCGGCTTTCAAAGCGATTTTCTTGACGAAAAGTTTCCGGAGCATAGTATTTCAATTTAATCACGGTTTTCCGTGGAAAAAAAAACGCTTTGAAAAACCGCTACAAAAGAGGATTTCTGGACTCAGGATTCCTGATTACGGAATTCCAGGAATAGGCCTGCTGGCAGTGATTCTTTACTTCAATCATTCCCGCGAGATGTTCACAAAATCCGAACGCAAGTCAAATCTGCGTAGCATTCGATTTTTAGGTCGTTGGTTTAGAGGGAATATGGCCCTCCTCGGTTCTAGGTGTTTGCCGGCATCTATACACAACGAGAAACAAATCTCGTTGTCTACACATGACGTACCCTGCCGCCGCCACCGCCGCCGCCGGGACCTCACAAGTATTGCCCCGAGCTAGACGCTCTGCGTCGTTCCGTGCGCGCCTTTGCCCCCTTTTGCATGCAAAATCGGTTAAGTGAGCATTGTGCACACCGAGTAGGCTTTCGGACAATCTTTCTCTCTGAGTCGGCACAATAACCTGATTGGTATACTATATTTGTATCGATTTTTATTCAATATGAATACAAAATTGGTCAATGATAGTGATTTTTAGTGATCGAAATGATAATTTTCTTTGACGCTTTAAGATTGTGTTTTAATAAAAAAAACCGGCCAAGTGCGAGTCGGACTCGCACACGAAGGGTTCCGTACCATCGTAAAATATTTATCACAAAAAAATCATGTTTTTTGTACGGGGGCCCCTCTTTAATTTTCATTATTTTTCAATTTTACCTATTTGTTGCTATAGCGGCAAAATAAATACATACTCTGTTAAAATTTCAGCTGCCTATCGGTTACGGTTACTGAGATACAGCCCTGTGACAGACGGACGAACGGACGGACGGACGGACGGACAGCGGAGGCTTAGTAATAGGGTTCCGTTTTCACCCTTTGGGTACGGAACCCTAAAAACTAATTCCTTCGGGAAAGTTTTGTGTTGGGCTAATATTACGACGGTAGGTATGGCATTAGCCATCCATATGCTCATATGCTTACAGACAGACATACAACATTAGCAGGATGGTGGCCTCTTCAGACAGGAGGGTGCAATTCTCCGCTCGTCTCCCTTTGAACAATTTGGCTCCGCCGGCGGAATACGGTATTATTTCCTCCTGTTTTTTTAACCTCGCCACCTCCTCGCCTGCCCCGGTATCTCGTCGTGCTTTCAAAATCCCAACACAACCTATACATTATAGTACCTATAGATACTTATAAATTCGTATCGACGCGATGAATTTTATTTCCATATTCGATCGTAGTATAGGGTGTTAACCTTAAAGGTAGATAACATTTTCTGTACGATTTAAAAAATCATCCTCCCCATACATGTTTGTGAGTAGGTATTTTTGAAAACGTATAGGGATTTTTTCTTTAAGTCGTACAACAAAATGTTATCTACCTTTTTAGATGCCGAATATGTGGTTAACGTTTGGACCATACCTCCCGCTAACACCCTGTGTGAGTAAACTATACAGTTTACTTACATATCTGCAACCCTTTTTCTTTTTGAAATATTAAAATGGTTAAAAAACGGTTGCCAAATATTTTCAATTACATATATACCTGCCTACATCATTTTAAATTTCGGAATAATGGAACGAAAGTGTTAGATCCACCTCTGCGACTTCCCACACTCCGTTTTCCTGTCCACGGCCAGTGCAGCAGGTCTATTCTTGGCATTCTGAGTCTTGAAAACAGCTTTTGTAGCGGTTTTCAAAGCGATGTTCTTGACGAAAATATTCCGGAGCATAGTTTTTAGGGTTCCGTACCCGAAGGGTGAAATCGGAACCCTATTACTAAGCCTCCGCTGTCCGTCCGTCCGTCCGTCCGTCTGTCACAGGGCTGTGCTGAAATTTTCACAGAGTGTGTATTTATTTTGCCGCTATAGAAAATAATAAAAATTTAAGGGGGGCCCCATACAAAAAACGTATTTTTTGTGTTAAATCTTGTACGATGGTACGAAACCTTCGTGTGCGAGTCCGACTCGCACTTGGCCAGTTTTATTAATCAATTAAGGTTTTCCGTAGAAAAACTCGCTTTGAAAATCGCTATAAAAGCGGTTTTCTAGACTCAGGATTCCTGATTCCTGATTATTGAATGCCAGGAATAGACACGGCTGGACACGGTTACTCCAACGGTCGCCGTCTCTTCAGCTGAAGACCACTCGCCGACGACAACAAGTGCGTCGGCGGAAAGCAGTGATTCCGTACGGCGGAAAATCACACCTCGCTGTGAAATCATGAAATAAAAAAAATAAAATGATACGATTGTAAAAAACATTAATATCTATTATACTTTCATATCAATACGATAAGCTGTTCTTGAGACAATCTCATTTTAAATTAAATTGAACTAGCATTATTATTTTAAGTTATGTAAGTCATGAACTGTTATTTTTTGTGAATTCATATTAATTTAGTATATTTACATACCTGAGTTTTTTATCATTAATCATAAATATGTACGTTACAATAATGTATTGTTACAAAGAGGTACCAATAACCTGTATGCTTACTCAAGTTTACGAAAGCTTTCGTAAACTTAGAGTAAGCGGACGTTGAATATAAATCAGCGAAGTTTCTTGCCAGTTATTCTTCGCTGGGATTGCCGAACTGGCTAATGATAAAATATGAAAAATCAAAGCACAATGGATGGATAACTCATAAACAATAAACACGTTGTTTTAGTAAAACGAAATTGATTAAAAAAGACCTACCATTTCCGTAAAAAATGCCGCTTTCGAAGTGACAATAAAGGCTACAAAGTTAAGAAAAAAATAATTGGCATTTTTATTAAAAATATTTGCATGCTTTGTTAAAAAATATGTGAATAAGCTTTTGCTTAAAAAATCAAACGAAAAACATTTATGACCAAGCAAAGTCATCTCATAAATATTTTTTTCGCATACATATGAAATCCAAAGGTTTTTAATTTCTTTGACTATGCCACAATTTTAATATAGCTACGGGTGAAATTTTCAGGACTTGTCCTGCATAAATCAAATGGACAGTATCACTCCATCACTTGACACTTTGCCTAATGGCGCGAGATTCTTCTCCGACTGGTAACGCCATCTGTGAAACGAAACGTGCAATATCATGTTTACAGTGGATACTTATTTAAATTTATGACCATTTGAGTGTATTTATACTACAGTTATTTCACCAGTGGTTTCCAATCCAATAGAACTACGATAAATAATAATTGCTTATTTTTTTATTGTCCTGCAGCTTCTGCCACTGCACATGCGCATGAATGAACACATGAATTCTGTACATGATTGCCCAAAAACTACACCGTCAAAACACGCACGAATACACAGTGCTGGATTTCATTCTGTAGCTGGGCACAGCCATTCAGTTAACCAAAAAAATCGCACTGTCGATGCGAGCACGGATACGCAATGCTAAATTAAATTCTACATTTTCTGACACTGTACATGCGCATGAATGTACAAACGCAAATAATGCTACATACACGGAGAGCGTAGGTCTACGTGGTATGCGTGAAAGTTGTACTGTGCCGGCTGGTGCGGGTCCTAAGAACAATACCAAACATTCGAAAATCAAGAAGATAGGTAGGTAGTAGTATCTGATTTTGACTGTATCTCTTGGTAGGTATTTTTATTCAATACTAGCTGCGGTACCCGGCTCCGCTCGGGTTAATGTCGGCTAAATAATCTCATGGATTAAAAGTAGCCCACATGACTGGTCCAAAATAGGGTCAAACTGGTCCAGGACAAATGCATGTACCAAATTTAATCAAGATCGTTCGAGCCGAAATAGCATGATTTAATGAGAAAGATCCAATAGTTCCCATTTAGAGCTTCGTTGATATTTGGTGGCTATTTAAAAAAAAAACATTTGCCGCCAGAACCTTTCTGCACTTTCACTGCTACATTGCTTACCTAGTAAGTAACGTGTAACGCAGGTAAGTTTTGCCTGTGACTCCAACCCACAGCCAGCCACAGTAGCCTATAAGTTTTTAGTAGAATCAGGCTAGACGTAGATACAATCCGCATCTAAATCGAGTAATTGGTTCTCAAGGATTTTATCCTATTGGTCGCTCCTTCGGCGATTTAGCGTGATGTCAAGTAGTCCTAAAGTTGCAGAAAATACCAAGCCGTACTTCGGTACAGTTACCAAAAGTAAGCGCCGCCCCCCCCCCCCCCCTCCAACCGAGCCGTGCAGAGCATTGCAGTTTGTATGACAGCCACATCTTAGCGCAAGCGGAACTGAATTCTATTTAGCCAATCCTAATTCCCGGGTAGTTAAATGTACGTGTACTAAGTTTTACAAATCGCTAGTGCCTTGAAAATTCGCCAAACGGATACAACCGTCACGCCGTCTCCCCTCACGTCCCCCCCCTCACCCGCCCCCGTCGGACCGCCCGCCCCGCCCCCGCCGCCGCCCCCGGCCCCGCTCCCCCTGGTGTGAAGTAGCACTACCGGCATCGTTTTCGCAGCCCCGTGAAAGTTCTAAAGCCCATGGGCACAATATCTTCATAAGTTATAGCCTATGTGTTATTCTGATGTATAAGCTATATGATTGTAAAGTTTCATTAACATCCATTCAGTAGTTTTTACGTGAAAGAGTAACAAACATCCATCCATCCATCCATCCATTATTACAAACTTTCCCCTTTATAATATTTATATTAGATTGGCTCACGTCAATGTTAGAACAGTAATATACATACATACGTACTTTTTATGAATCGCAACTGCACGACAAACCCCACAATGAAGGGATAGTGTCAAGTTATGGTTGCTAATATCACAGAACAATTTCAATATTCCGTGGCTAATATAGCCAATTGTATACGTCACAATGTTGAAAGTTGAACTCTGCGAAACACTGTAGTTGCCACTTAAAAGTTGTTAAAAATATATTTGGAGACACTTTCAATCACGGCGATCGTCGAGTTCCCTGCTTTCAATCAATAACAATAGAATGCGAAAGTCACGGGATGGTGGTGAGGTCGCGGGGGTGGCGCGGGGCGGGCGGCTGCCTGGAACAAAGAGGCGTTCTCAGCATCACTCTGCCATATTCTCGCAACACGATTAATGAGTGAAGACGTGCGGCGTAGCTGTGACGTCACGCCCCGCCGAGCATATCAATACACTTCCGGTTTTAAATTTGTTGCGAGCAAATGAGCCCACGCAATGTTTGAGAGAACATTACAATATGGCAGCTCGGAGCCAAGGTCGGAGGGTGGATGTAGATTTGATCGAAAATTTACTAATAGCAAATCTATAATATAGATATCACGCGAAACTATTGTTCTAATTTACCAGTTTAATTACAAGCATGAATAATAATTCAAGCGCACTCAAATTCCTTTCACAATTAATGAAGCTATTGCCAAAGATTTACACGGCTATTGCTGTTCCTTGATCCAGCGATATAAAACGGGAAGATATGGCGGCATCGTCAAATATTGGTTCCGTCAAATCGTGTTATTGGTAAGATTACGTATAAAACCCGATGTTGGTTAAAGTTTGACATTATTTTTGCTTGAAGTTTATTGGATTTCTGCTTTAGTGCACTAATTAAGAGATGATGTCAAGAAATATTTTTTTCGTACAAAAAATAAAATACAAAATACGTTCAGGTTTTTTTTCTTACCATAAACTCGAAATTAGTGCACTCGACACGGGTATATCTTGAAAATATTAGTTAACTTCAATGATTTTTTAGTTTTTAATTTCTTTGTTGATTTTATTACAATTAGATAAATCTTATAGTTACTTAATTTCTAAATTGTATGCTATACTAAATTATAATTGTAAATAATGAAATCTTATGTACCGAAAAAAAAATATCTATGATATCAATAAATTAATTTGTAGAAGTAACTTCAATGAAAAAAAGATTTCCGACTTTAACCAACATCGGGCTTTAACCGCAACATGTTCATATAACGTACACGTTAGTTAATTAAAAGCAACGGAAAATCTTCTAAGCTAAGAACATCGAGCGAGCGCTGGCACAAGTATTATTCCGTCGCGCCTGTCGACTCGGAAAACTTCTCGAGCGGCCGGAGTATTCCGCAGCTCCGCGGTACGAGAGCTTTTCCTTGTACGTCGCGGGGGCGGGGGCGGGGGTGGGGGGCACACACCACCGCGGGGTGGGGGGGGGGGGCCGCATGCACCACACCGCTGCCGCACACCGGCAGCATACTGAGAAATGAGAATGCCCATTATAAAAGCGCTAGAAATTAGAATGTACACCAATAAATCCACTTTGCTTTCATTCTTCGTATCTTCTTAGTAAAAATGTGCGATTTTCAGTTTTTTCTGTAATGGGGATAAGTCAGTAAACACTGCTAAAGATGAACTTTGAGGTTATTTTTTCCTACGTTACACGTACCTACCATCTTTGGTTGATATTTATTGGCTAGACCATTTTAATGGTTGGTGCTTTCATAATGGTTGCTTGCAGGGCCTCATTACATAAGGCATTACTTAAACAATATCAGGGAAAGGATAGTTGGCACTATTATTACTATAGTAAGTACTCCGCAGCTATTGTGAACTGTACCGAGGGCAAGGGAACAGAATAAATACAAAGTGGTGGCTTTTGACAGAGGTCTTCATATACGTATTACCTGGGGGTCCTCTTAGAGTGGTATGACTTATAAATAGGTACCATTTAATGTATTCAACTGTGATCTACTAGAGTTAATAATTATTTAAAATGGAGAAGAATCCTTCCTAAGTAGGCTCGGCCACTGAAAAACTATACAAGTAATTCCACTGCATTTATTCCTGTGCATGTCGTTCGAGCCGATTAAGGTATTCGTAGTTCGGATCCCATGTAAAACTAGAGATTCACTCCTCTACTTACTAGCTGCTAAGGTTTTAGCTGCCCAATAAAGTACCATCCCATTGAATAAAATATGGTCGACTCGGTTGATATCTGTTTTCTGTACAGTTTAATGTAACCATGTAATGTAAGTAAGGTCCTGACATGCCATATAGTTCCCATGGGTGTGATAGTCTAATAACATGACGGTAGGTGTGGGATTGGACTCATGTTTAGTTCCATCCAAAATTAATCCTATGATAAAGGAAAGGACATGACATGGTATAGTTACTTCGAGAATGGGGTATTGTTGAGATGGTGTAATATTATGTAGTTATTATGTCCAGTTGCATAAAAAAAAACCTTATTTTTAAGCTATTTAATTTTGGTTGAAATAAATAATACATCGGCTGCTAGGTCACATTTCCATAATACCTACTGTAGTTTTTATATTAAACAATGATAAGCTAACACTTGACATTTCTTCTACTAAGTTGTGGGAACTGTCGGGATTTGCGGTATGACCAGTCCAGAAGCCAACTCTGTTTATTTGTAAAAACAAAAAACCATAAGTAGATACCTATACGTAAATAGAGATGGCGTTACAGTTAACACCCCAATTTAGACTGACGTTAAATGGTATGCACTTTGTGACAGCATCACTCATAGAAGTGGTTTAACAAATAAATATCAACCAAAGAGGTATGTACAATGTAGGCAATACACGACCTAGCGCGCTGTTCTATAAGTAAAAATAACCTCAAAGCTCATCTTTAGCCGTGTTTGCTGACTGATCCCCATTATAGAAAAAAGTAAAAGTCACAGATGTTTACTTATATGATACGAAGAATGAAAGCAAATCAGTTTCGTTTGTGTACATGCAAATATCTAGCGCTTTTCTAGCGCATACTGAAATGGGCATTCTCCTTTCTATTTTGTTTGGCAATTATTTTGTATTTTGTAAAATTTAAGTTTAGTTGTAGTTCATTTGAAAATATAGACTTAAGTGAGCCTCTTGCCAAGGTAACGACAGATAATGAACTACTATACTTTAATTTTAATTTTATTGAATTGTAATTGTAAATGTTTAACGATTCCAAGTGTTCCCTGCGTCCCAAAGGAGGATTCATAAATACAAATACAAATACATTCACTGCTTTCAAAGTAGTTTTTGATCAGTTTTCCTCCAAATTTTTACATTTTCGCAGACCGTTGAAATAAAAACGACGCGACGTTTCGAACTATCCCGTAATTATATATATATAATTTACAGCAAATACCAATTCGTAAAATTTAGTTACATAAAACAAAGAAAGTAAATAAAATGAACAAAATTATTACTATTTCCTTCCAAATCTCCAATCTCATGCAGGCTCGCTCTAACATTCCTCCCTCGATCACTAGCACATCGCATTCAGGTGTTGACCAGAGCATTGCGTTTAAAAGTCTACGGACGAGCTACAGCTTCGAGTTTAGACCGAACTAAAGCCACGAAGAGTAGCTTTATTCTAGTCATATCCCGAAAATATTTCGCATTGCGCAGCACGAAACCTAGTTTGGCAAACGACGTATTTGTCAAGGCTCGGATATGCGGATTAAATGTGAGATGCGTGTCAAAAGTAACACCGAGATCTTTGACCCTTGTGTCGCGGGGTATCTCGACATCGCCCAGCTGGTACTCGTATATCAGAGGTGTGGGTGAGCGGGTGTAGGACACTGCTGTGCACTTTTCTGAATTGAACAATAGTTTATTTGTTATGCTCCACTGATATACCGTTTTTAGGACCTGCTGTATTATTTCACAATCGGCTTCTTCCCCGATACGCAAGAGTAGTTTCATGTCGTCGGCATAGAGAAGACAATCGACATACGGTACAAGTTTAGCAATGTCATCAATCATTATGTTAAATAGAAGGCTAGACAGTACTGAACCCTGGCTGACCCCGATCTTGTGTTGTACGGCTTCCACTCATAGCACCCGTGCCTCATATATTGCTTCCTATCTCTAAGGTAGTCAGAAAACAGGGCAAGGAGTTTTGGGGTGAAGCCCGCAATGCAGAGTTTTTCGAGCAGGACATCATTATCTACTCTATCAAATGCCTTTCTGAAGTCCAAGTAGGTAGATGACATCGACTTGCATTGTCTTATCCAGGTTTTCTGAAATATTATTAGTGACTAGTAACAAGTTCGATTCGACGGAGCATTTCTTAGTAAAACCATGTTGAATGGGAGACATGTGGCATGCAGAACTCGAATATTTTGGCTGCAGCTGATAGGACCGCCACTGGTCTGTAGTTTTCTGCATTCGATTTGTCACTACTCTTGGGTATCGGGGAAACTCTGGTTAGTTTCCACCGTTGGGGATAGATGCCAGACTGTAACGCAACGTTAAATATATGCAGAAGTGGATCTATGACGAAATCGACACACCCTTTCAGGACATACCCCGGGACACCATCCGGACCTACCGCACTTCGTGACTTCAGTCGTCGGACAGCTCGGCGGACGTCCATGCTTTTAATAGTGGTTATGTTAACATAACGACTGTCCCCAGCGCGAGCATCCGAGTGCGCGCGTGAGGCTGGGCGCACGTTTGACAGACCACTGAAAAATAACTGTGGTAAGCCAACATCAGACCATGCGTTCTTCCTGGAGGAGTTAATCTAACAAAGCAAAAGGGAGCGGAAGTGTCGTGCCCGGACGGCATAGAAGAACGTAGCATGACCAAATCGTAAAGGTCTGGTACGTAGCACCCGTAATCGTAGAGCATGTATGAAAAGATGCATGCATGTAGATGAAACGAAAGAGGTGTGCTGTGATCTCTGCCTATCCTCCGGGAAAGCGCCGTAATGGTATGTATGTATTTAAATAAGTTGTAAATTAGCTGTAAGTTTTCCAAAAAATAAACTGCAAAATATTCATAAGGCGAGGGCGAATTTCTTCCATGTCGTGGCACGTAAACACGTCTCCACTTAACCGGCTTTTATTCCTTTAGGCTGACATAATTATGTACATATCCAATAATAGTAATGTAGACGATCGGACAAGCCTTTGCACTTTGCTGAAAAACCCGCCGTTTGACTGCCGTTGAATGCCAAAAAGTGTTTAAAATACCGAGCCAGATTTTCTTCGCCGGATGTGCACGCGCTAAGGCCGGAAATGCTCGCTGCGGGGCTGCCAACGTCGTGCACACGCAGGAAGTGACGTACCTACCTACCTACCTACGTAGGCGATTAGGGTGCTACATGCGCCGATAGTGCGCAAATGGTGCCAAGTTGAAGTGCCAATATAATGTGTAGGTGACGGTTTTGAGTTTCATTGACTTTGGTTTGGAGCATTTCCTGGTGAAGAGAGAGAGAGAGAAGAAACTTGTTTTATTCACCTAATATTTGTAAGCGTGTATATGCTAATAATTAATTAATTAACTCGTATAATTTGTGAAAATCCTGAGCGTGTTTCGCGTTAGGTTAGGTTTCCGAGGAGCACACTAATGGAGTTGCACGAAAATAAAAGACATGGATTCATGAGAAAACGAATTCGATTATATTATGTATAATATAATATACTATAATAGTTAACAACTATTACAGTTATGTATTAAATAACGCATTGCATATTGAATTTAGAATCCATCCTCAATGTCTTTAAAGATAGTTGTTTCGATTGCAATTGTAAACGATAAAACGAAATGAATATACGATCACTACGAGACATTTGAGACGACACATCGTTAGCGCCTAGCCGCTGTAAAATGGCACTCCTCGCCACGGAAACGGAGTGGGGTAAGTTATTGGAACTTTCAGCCGTCCGTGATGCACCGCGATGTTTCGGCGGGGGCGGAAGTGGGGGGGGGGGAGGCGCACTCGCGGAACGGAGGGAAATTATATTCCATTGGAACGATGATTGGAGTCCCCCTCCGACATGCACCGGACTTACTATACATCCTGCAACGTTTTATCAACTAGAAACATTACTGTTCTACTTATTTTATATATTTATTTAGGAGGAAATACAGACACGAACAATGAAAGCAGTAACAATAACAAATAATTAGAATTTGCTCGTATCCAAAGCTATTCCTCACTGATACATAAGAATACATTAAAGAAAAGGTGGTGCATGCGGAGTTACAAACTAGGAACATACATATAAATAGGAAATATCCTGTTATTAATTACACGGCATTAAAATTATTTTTGCTATTATTAAAATTATAAAATATTGTTTCACTTACTCTCTTATGGAACTAAATACAATCAGGTTTTACCGCGCCCTTAATTTACCAAAATCATATGTAGAAACACCTCTTACCTACCTCACTTCCTCTAGGGTTAACAACGAGATTCACAATGAAAAAGTCAGCAAGAAACCATAGTTATTATAAATATACCTACAAGCATACGCATAAGATATTTTCACACACGTTATGGATCAATTCTGAATCCACTGAACCTAAAATAACACATCATTGGATGTGATGCGGAGGCTGAGGCTTGTCAAGCGTGGACATGTCTCATAAAGCGTGACTCAAACTAATTTTGCCAATTATAATTTAAAGTAAAGATGAACGGGACAGGCAAGAGAGCTGTGGACATATGTAATAGATATTACTTATATATTTTTATATTATTAAATTATGTATTATAAATAAAAATATCTTTCAATAATTCATCAATAATTTGATGGAAGACACGGAGAAGTTTCATTGGCGCTTCGACCATCGTTTATTCAATGCGATGGAAGTTAATAAAGAGGGGACCTATAGGAGTTTTATGTGGAATCCAAACACGGGCAGCCACCACATCGAAAACGGTCACGTTCTTTGTGACGTAACTTGGTGTAGTTTGACTACCAAAACGTTTAAATAAATGAAAATGAAAAAAAAATGAAAAGTCCTATTGAGCCATGTTTTTTATTTTGTGCTTGAAATTGCGCTGAGAGTCAAAGAAGATGTCTAGGTCAGATAAGTTCTTATTAAGGTTCCAGAGATAAGCGCGTTCAAACAAACAAACACAAAAACTCTTCCGCTTTAATATTAGTATTAGATACAGAAACACGGTTGTCGATTTTGTGTGAAGAACAATCGTGATTTCTGGTAAAATGGCTAAAGAGTGTAAATATTGTGTCTTACCCTGTTGCTACAAGCCAGCATCATATTGTCTCTTACCCTGTTGCTACAAGCCAGCATCATATTGTGTCTTACCCTGTTGCTACAAGCCAGCATCATATTGTGTCTTACCCTGTTGCTACAAGCCAGCATCATATTGTGTCTTACCCTGTTGCTACAAGCCAGCATCATATTGTGTCTTACCCTGTTGCTACAAGCCAGCATCATATTGTGTCTTACCCTGTTGCTACAAGCCAGCATCATATTGTGTCTTACCCTGTTGCTACAAGCCAGCATCATATTGTGTCTTACCCTGTTGCTACAAGCCAGCATCATATTGTGTCTTACCCTGTTGCTACAAGCCAGCATCATATTGTGTCTTACCCTGTTGCTACAAGCCAGCATCATATTGTGTCTTACCCTGTTGCTACAAGCCAGCATCATATTGTGTCTTACCCTGTTGCTACAAGCCAGCATCATATTGTGTCTTACCCTGTTGCTACAAGCCAGCATCATATTGTGTCTTACCCTGTTGCTACAGGCCAGCATCATATTTCTAAAATAGTCAATTTGATTATATGCATGGCACCATCCATAGAAAGCACCATCATTTGTTGTGTATGAACATATAGTTTTTCCTTTCATTTTATTTAATTAACTTCGATCATTGATCAGTGACCTAATGAAAAACGAGTAGCTACGTGCTGTGTGAGCGCTGCGCATATTTGAATTTTCCGAATAATAAAGTTAAATTAAAGTTTTCTATCCATTTCTCCTACAAGTGGGGGCCTGTTTTTAGTGCCCACTGAAAGTGCCTTTAGTTAACTAAACCGCACCCCTCCCACAACGGAAGTCTGAGCGGAATTCTAATTTATAATACGATCGCATCCCTCGAAGCAGACTGTTCAACCGACTCCCGTTTCTTCCAACCCGACTTCGGAAATTACCAAACCCCACCCCTATTGCCACTTTGCAGCCGAGAACGCCATTCCAAACACTAACTTTGTTAGAGAGGCCGTTTTTAGTGGAACAAGGGAAGGTAGAGAATCCACTTTTTCTGTAAAAGAAAAGGAAATTGAATAAGGGCTGTCCGCGGATGAATTTAATGCGGTAGGTAACTGGATCCGACCCGCCGCCTCCGCCGACGCGCCGCCCTGGGACCAGCCGGGGGTCAACCCGGCATGTGCCCACGTATCGTAAATACGAGGACGTGTGCCCGCTTATGGCGTTAACAAAAAGCTTTTAGGGACTCGATAAATCTGTGGAGGTTTTATTTAGAGTGAACAGTAAACACGGCTAAATCCAAACAGCTAGCCTACATCATGATAAACACTACACTACATCATGCACTCACATACAAGATTGATAGATAATTAATAAAATTCTGTAAATAAAAGATAACCTCTCGTGTAGGTATATTGAGTATTTGATACATATTATAACTAGAAAGTTACAACTGGATATTTCTCAAGATCTATGAAGGAATACTACAAGAACGATAAATTATTATTAGAACTAGTCGTTTTGCCACTCTCTCTTTGCGACTCTTCACTGATGCAGCAGCACACATAATTAGGTCGTTCATGCCTATGAATTTTCCATTAAATGCCAGATAGTACGGTTCTGCTTACAAAATAATATTTTTTTTATCTATTTGAGCTTCATTTCATTTTTCTCTGACATCGGTCTGTAACTCTATTTCCGTATTACGTTATTATTGAATATGAGTTCCGCCTTGGCACTAACGCTGCAGACCTCTTGAAGAACTAATGACGCGTTGGAAGTTCGGACCACTTAGTAACTTATGCGCGGTTCAATTTTGGTTCCAACGTTACCGTTCCGGAAATTTTGATTTCTTGAACGTGACCTGTGGAAGGTCGGAGACGCAAATCGATAATGAAGAATCAAAATAACTAGAACCGGATCCATTTCAAACCACGTAACGGTAACTGGCAGCCTTCGTTGTAAGTGGCAAAATAATCCTAATTATTTTGCTTCAAATTAAGAAAAAAAAAAAAAAAACATTTGATACGTTTATGAATAAAGCGAAGCTTAAAAGCAATTAAGTGTCGAGCGCTGCGTTATACTCAATATTGAAGGTATTCTGAGCCTGTAGTCCCAGTTTTCACCTAAATTGGCGTTTACGGCAAACCGATCGACTGTCGTGAAAATGTCAAACTCCATACAAGTTTTTGCTAGATATAATGTGATTTTGCTACTTCAAGCTGTCCAATCTAACTCGAAGTCGCAAATGTTAGTTCGAATCACGCCCACTGTTTAGTATTCATGATGTCCAGATTTTCATTATTTCTAACTTCGCGGTGCACACTTCTAATCATAGTGGCCACATAATTTATTTGTCATGTATATATTCCTTCTTCTTCTTCTTCTTCTTTAAAGGCTTCACACCAGGCTGGCATATATTCCTTTTTCCCTGCTCAAAAGAAGAGAAAAATGTTTTTTGACGCGACACTGTCATGCGGTTGTGAAGAAAATACTGAAAATAAACGAATAAAATCTGTGAAGTGCGCGGCGCATACAGAAGCCATCATCTCGACCAGGGGCGCCCCAATAACCTGCAATCTGAAGAGTTACAAGAAGACAAGGATTCAGACGAGTGGTGCACCGCGCGGGCGGATTACTTCACGGTTACTGTGAGTCTTTCCCATTTTTTATTTATTTAAATTTAGTTTTATTTCATATCATTCTATATCTATTTAGGGCCTTCGAGTGTATATATTTATAAGATAACCCAATCCCCCGAGCCATCCTGGCCGCGCCGGCGAGTCAGAAGCGAATGGCGAACACCCACTACGCGCACTATTCAATTACTCCATACATTCTTAAACGCCAGTCGATCGGTTAGGCGTAAACAGCAATTTAGGTTACAACTGGGACTACCGGCTCTGAACCGTGTAGTGTAATGTACTGAACTGTTATTAAGAATGGATACAAAACAATAATCTTAAACCTTTATCACAATGGATGTACCCTGGAGAACCCGCTAAAACTTATCCCAAGCCAAAGCTGACTCAAAAAAGATAGTTACTGGTGAACATTTTGTGCACAAATGCTTGTGGTGTCTCGTACAGATTCTTGAGATCCAGACAATTGCATGAGATGCAGACAATGGCGTACGCCATATGCCGCGTGTAACATAAAAAATTCACACTTCGCCAATGCTTGCATTTATTGATGGAAAATCTCGCCAACTCTCTATAGCCCGCAGCTCTTCGGGGCACGCTAGACCCTGCTCACACTGCATGACAGATTGAGACGAGCTGGAACTTGAAACTCTGTCATCCATCATACTCTCCAGACTTTGCTCCAAATTTAAATTATTTATTGCAATAAAATATTGATGAGGCAGTAAAAAAACCGGCCAAGTGCGAGTCGGACTCGCACACGAAGGGTTCCGTACCATCGTAGAAAAAAAAAATAAAAACGCTTTTTTGTATGGGAGCCCCCTTTAATTTTAATTATTTTTTAATATTACCTATTTGTTGTTATAGCGGCAAAATAAATACACACTCTGTGAAAATTTCAGCTGTCTATCTGTTACGGTTACTGAGATACAGCCCTGTGACAGACGGACAGACGGACGGACGGACGGACGGACGGACGGACAGCGGAGGCTTAGTAATAGGGTTCCGTTTTCACCCTTTGGGTACGGAACCCTAAAAACGCCTTTAAAGAATTCACTGATTCTATATGTTCTTAGATTTACACCGCCGCTGCACATTATGTTTTGAAAACTTACGGTTTTTCTATCTATTCTAGGTATTTTGAGCGGCTCGTAGCCTAGTGCCGCGGGGACTGGCCTAGCGTACCAGAGGTCTGGGTACAATTCCGACATGCACCACTGTCTTTCTCTTTCCGAGTTCGATTAGGGCATTTCGTCACGAATGCGAGCTGCTCCATGGTTCGGAATCCGTGTAAAACTCCCCTTCCCCTACTAGGTGGTAGGGTTTAAGCCCGCCCGGGTTGGTACCATCGCATTGAATGAAAAAATGATCGAAGCGGCAATGAAAAATTGTCCGTGTTTTCCATCCAGTTCAATCTAGCCGTGCTTATAAAGGGAAGGTCCTGTCATGGCACCTGAGTGAATGTGGTGTATTGGGCTAATATAATAACGGTAGTTGTGTGGTATAAGCCATCCATGTCAGGTCGCATAAAAAAAAGCTCCCTGGTTTTATTGGCACAAGAAATAAATAAACCATAAATTATTGCGAGTGCATCGATAACAATGGTACCTACATACTTCGATACATTTAATTATAGATATGCCTGCTGCATGGAGACTTCACCTCCTTGGCCTACTGTGAATCACGTGGCTTTTACTCAAAAGTAAATATTTACTTCAGTGAATTGAGTTTGTGGTTGACCCTTTATATTCCGGGAGGTCACGACATTTTTGGTCACGATAAGGTAAATGGCTGAATCTGGGTTCACGTGTTAGAGACCAACCCTCTGATGCTAAATATGTCGGTCTGCCTGTTCCCAGTGGTTGCGTTATCTAGATTGGCTATATAAAAAATAGATGTTGGTATGTATCTGCTGATTAATATACACCGTGTCCGGAATAAGGTTCCGAATACTTAAACCTAAGAAAGGTCTAAACATTGTAAACAACTTTTCCGAAGAAACTATATTAATATACCTAATAGTTTCCGAGAAAAAAAATAATTCAACTTTATTAAAAAGCGGAATTTCTCCAGTGTGAAAAAGCACCATAAATATAGCGGGGCGGCGGCGGGGAGCGGAAGGGCGGCGGGGTGCGTTCCCCAGCTGTCTTGCTCGCTTTGTAGGTAGTATTCCGAAGCGGCGGCGGCGCAGCTTCAAAGGCGGTGTCTCTTTGAGACAAAATGCCTACTCGCACCAATTTGCAACGCAGTCAGTGTTTGCGTGGCCTTGTAACTGAGCGGTCGAAAGTGTGTCAAGGTCGCGAACGTTTTTACTACTAGGGAATATGGAGACATGATATTGGCGTATGGGGAGTGTCATGGGAATGCCTTGGCTGCATTACATTTGTACCGTAATCGGTTTCCGAACAGGCGTCAGCCTGCTGACTCAAGAACAATAACCGCTGCTTTTCAGCGCATTATTGATAACCGACCCGTAGCACCAACTATGCGAGAAGGTGTGTTAAACCCCCGCGCTCAAGAAGTAAGATTATTTTCGCCTACATCCTAGGACGAGTACAAGAAAAGCCGCACGAGTGTTAAACATGTCGAAATCAACAATTCATAGTGTGTTAAAACGTGATAAACAGCATCCCTATTTAATCAGAACACACGCACTGCTGCCAGCTGATCACGTTCGGAGAGTTAACTTTTGCCAATGGCTTCAACTCCAGCAGCAACGCCAACCAATGTTTGTGGAATCTGTGTTGTGGACGGACGAGAGCATGTTTACGAACAATGGAATGTGGTGGCAGATCGAGCGGCGCGTGGTCTTAGAAGGGGCCGCTGCCGCCCTCTCCTAATATAAACGTAAGTACCTAAGGTACATAATCTACCTACTATCTTAGGTATTGTGGTAATGTGATGCGCGATGCAACAAATTAAACCCATGCGCGGTGAAGATGGCGCAGCGCGCTTGCAGTAGTTATTAGGGCGCAAGTATACTGATAAATAATATTTTTAAATTTTTTTTTCAACTTACTACTTTCGAACTTTCTTTGTTATGACGAGCTTACGGATAGGATATATGACCTGCCTTTTAATTATTCGTAACCTTATACCGGACACGGTGTATATATTTTCTAGAACCATTGATACCTATTAACTATGCAACAATAACCAGTCGGTTTTTTTATTAAATACTTAAATATACCTAAAGTGATATCTGAAACCTAAATCGCCAATAACTACGTAATGCAACCAAAAATTTGTTCAGTTTTTGTATTGCTAACCAAGTATGTAAGTACTGATACTTTCATGCTTCGTCATTTGCATCCATTTATCTTATCATATATATTTTTTGTCACCATAACTACTTTTTCAGCCGCCTTATCTACGTAACGCAACCACTTGGATCAGGAAGATTAACACATTTAGCTTCAAAAGGTTAGTCTTTATCCTGTGAACCCAGTTTCAGCCATTTACGTTATCGTTACCATTTTTGTCGCGACCTCCTAGTCTATTACCGACCACGAGTTCTGACCGGACGATGCGGGTGTTTTCTAACCCATCGCGAATATTCGAAGCAAGAAACTTAGAGGCGGTATGCATTATTCGCTTTATTTGCAGCTTACCACGTATTATATATACTTACATAAGCAAGTAAAATAATCAAATCTTGTAAAAATATCTAACAAATGAGAATTACAACCAAACTAGACAAGAAACTAGTAGAAAAATTTTTCTATAAAATTAATAAATTTATGACGATATTAGTTTGAAATAATAGAAGTATCTAATGGTTTTTTTTATAAGGTATTGCTAAATTTGATAAGAAAATGTTAAGAGAAGTTAATTTATTTTAATTTACATACATGGTTAGATTAAGCTTATATAGTGATTGCACTGCTCTCTTACTGAGAGCCACGTGCTATTGTACGACTACCAGGTAATTTGTAGATAGCACTCGCTTTTATTTACCTCATTTGGGTTCTGTAATACCTCTGCAAATATGAAATAAATTATTTGATTTTGATTTATAATTACGTAGTAA
Source organism: Incurvaria masculella (assembly GCA_946894095.1). Taxonomy (NCBI): domain Eukaryota; kingdom Metazoa; phylum Arthropoda; class Insecta; order Lepidoptera; family Incurvariidae; genus Incurvaria; species Incurvaria masculella. Next base: position 319,057 of record OX335650.1, on the reverse strand, counting down.
ACCTAAAAACTGGTCATGGATGAATAGCACTACACCTACTGTTATATCAACCCTGGAAATGCGATGTGTTAGGCTAATAGCATTACTGAGGATGTGATATTTTGCCAGGGCCTTCCCTTCTTGTGCTAGATTTTGGAGACGTGATATTTAGTAAAACTACAGGAGCAAAATAACACAAACAGTAGAATGATAAAAGACAATCGGAAGCTCGCAATGGCTTGTTTTATTTCCAAACGCATTTATGTACGATTTATGGAGCAAACGACCATTCCGGCATCGTTAGACTTAGCCCACGCATACCTAGGTACCTATATAGTATATATTCATACATATACAAGCCTACTGTCTGGCAGTTAGCAGCCTCGAATAGTATAACGTCATATGTATATTTTATGATACATTTTCAATAACAACATAGATTATAATAATCATACTTTGGTATTTGCATATCTAACACTCTACTCACCGAAACTGTACCTATGAAACATCAACCAGTGCTATTTAAAAATGCCTTTCAGTTCGTTAGTACTAAGTACTACGATAATACTATACTCTTCAAAGTATATTTTTTTAAATCCATTTTACAACAGTTTTATCAACTACCAGCTGGCCTATTCCTGGAATTTCGTAATCAGAAATTAAGAATCCTGAATCTCGAAAACAGCTTTTAAGGCAAGCAGTTTTCAAAGCGATTTTCTTGACGAAAAGATTCCGGAGCATAGTATTTCGAAAAAATCACTTTGTAGATACTCCTTTCCTAAGATCCAGACTCTCTGTACAAAATTTCTTCGATATTGGTACTTTTTAATGTTTTACCAAAGCCCACTTACATTTTGGTTATAGTACCAGATTAATTCTTACATAGATGAAGCGTCTCACAAAACATGGTCTGCATAGGGGCGCAATCTGTATGATCTTGTGCATGAGATACTATTTATATTGACAAGGTTCATCGGGAACTGTGGTCTAACGTACGTACATATATATAAATAGAAGTGATAAACATCGAACACCGATTACTGCGATACCGTGGCGCTACCAGCGAGGAGGATGGACGGGAGCTACAATCGACATTCATTTGCATGGGCTGTAGCCGCTGGCGCTGTACAAATAATGGCACTAGCGCCGTGGATTCAGTTCGCTCACGAAATCGCTACGAATATTCTCGAATTCCATCGAACGTAAGAACACATGGATAAGAACCTCACAGCACGCAACTTATTGAGTGCAACGAACATTCGATGTTGCGCGCCCCGAATTAGTAAACGAACTAACTACCTTCCCCCCGGACAGTCGAACAAAGAGTTTAGGATACACATCCGTTTGAATGAAAAGATGAACAGTCGAAATACTTTGACTTTTGGAAACAATTATAGTGTTGAGTATAGATTCAAACATAGTTGAGGATGTCTACTAGCTACTGAGTTAACAAAACCCTAACAAAATTTAATCAGAGGTTGTATTTAAACACCAATAATTTTTAGGCATCCGTACCCAAAGGGTGCCAACGGAACCCTATTACTAAGTCTCCGCTGTCCGTCCGTCCGTCCCTCCATAAGTCCGTCCGTACGTCCGTGTGCGAGTCCGACTCGCACTTGGCCGGTTTTTACGTTTAACCGGAAGTGTATCCGTGTGTTCCCCGTCGCGGCCGTCCCGCTCCTCCGCCACTTTCCCGCTCCGCCTTCGCGCCACGTGCACTTACTATTTATAAATTCAATTGACTTGCTCTCCCAGCGCAGCCTCGCCTGATCGCTTCCCGTTTCCAAACATATCTGCACCCACCGCATCTACTCATACCACTATACAATACTAGGTATCTATATTACACATACAAATTTCTAATCATGTTGTGTACTTACTTGCACGATACAACTATTACTTATACTGTTACAATACGTTGAACGTTTACCATCTCCACTTTATTTATGTTTTGTCCGAAACTTGGCACGTATACAAGGGGGGGGAGGGGATAGTTGGGATTTATCACCCCCGAAATTTGACTGAAAAAAAACGTAAACGTAATAAAAAAACGTAAAAAAATACTTTTATAATGTTTATATAAAATACTTATGTATAAATATAAAATACTTATAAGTGTGTGACTAAACTACGGACGGTACTTCTTTAAGTTATTAAAAACTAGCTGAGGTACCCGGCTCCGTACTATGTAGTGATGAATAATAATAATAATAATAATAATATTCTTTATTGCAATCCATACAAAGTACAAAGCAAAGGCGGATTTATTGCCTAAGGCAATTTCTAACAATCAACCCTATCATAGGGAAATTTTACAGCTTAGGGTAAGCAACGAAAAACAACGCTTATAACTAATTAATACAGAACAATGTAAATGAAAACTTAACTAAAACTAAGCATAGCTACTTATTTTCTATATATTTAACGAAATGAAGGTATTCAAATAAATAAAAAAAATACATTCTATTACTAACATAAACATAAACATATCTATATATACATTTATACATTTACAGCGATTTATACACAGTTCACATGGTTGTTTCAATGTTTGTCCCCCCCGCCCCCCCAAACCAAAAGTCTGGATACGTGGCTGGTGTAAACACAATGCGCCGTTCAGATGAGTTTTTTCTTTGTGGGTTTGTTAGCCGGAGGGATTCGAGTGAATGAATGAATGAACCACGCAAATGAGTAGGGCATTTGCGTGGTTAAATCTCGTGGCTAGCGTAGAGACACTATGCCGCTTCAGCCTGGAATGTGTGATGCTTTCTGGGGGTCTACTCATGACATTCTCACCCTTGTGTCACCGTTGACTCACCGGTGAGTCACAACGCTTTCGTATTCATAAAATTGCTGCCACGAGTCACTCTAGTGTTGTCCCTTTCTAATTATTCTAATTAGAGTGCGGCGACACTTTTTTTTTATGTGACTGGACATGGATGGCTAATACCACAAGTTCTGTCATGGTATTAGCCCAACACACCACATGGAGGATGCCAGGACCACATGCCAGGACCTTCCTTTTATTGCACGGCTACATTGAACTGGATGGAAAACACGGACCAACCCGGGCGGGATAAAGCCTACCACCTAGTAAGTAAGGAAGGGGACCTACAGCTTAACGTGGAATCCGAACCACGGCCAGCCTCTCTCAACGGTCGAATGGTCACCCATCCAAGACCAGACCGGACCCAGCGTTGCTTAACTTCGGAGAGCGAACGCCGAAGTGTCGCGCCACTGGGCCACTGAGGCTGACACTAACATTACATTTTATTTTTATGGTTCCGTACCCAAAGGGTGAAAACGCAACCCTATCACTAAGCCTCCGGCATCCGTACGTCCGTCTGTCACAGGGCTGTATCTCGTGAACCATAATAGGTAGGCACCTGATTTTTTTACAGAGTGTGTACTTATTTTGCCGCTATAACAACAAATAGGTAAAATAAAAAATTTAAAAAATTAAAGGGGGGTCCCATACAAAAAACGTGTTTTTTTTTGTGTTAAATCTTCTGCGATGGTACGGAACCCTTCGTGTGCGAATCCGACTTGCACTTGGCCGGTTTTTTGATGACGTCAGGCGAGAGCATCTCACTTTCATCTGTGACTAACTCGCTTTCCTGACTAGATTGATGCTACTCTATCTAGTCTGTGCCTATTCATTCAGAGAGACCTCAATTGGTGCTGAGGGATGCTGGCGTGTTGATGTGTAGACAACCCCAAAACCCCGCGAATCAAACAGAAAAAAGATGCAGGCCAGTGTAGATCACTCAGATCTCCGAGGGTGCTTTCTTTCCACTAAGCTCGATTCCATTTTGTGCCGAAACCAAAACTTACGCGGCACGCATATTTTTTGAGTCCAACAACTTTTCTCCTGTCGCCATGTAGACCTCGTTGACGGCACATCGTTGCGGCACAACAAGTAGGCATCCGCTTCCAAGCCATTAGCCCGTCAGGATTTTATGATGAATTGATTGATCGTTTCATATAATATTCTCTATTTGAACTCAATATCGTGTGCATAATGCGAGTGGGTGTCGAAGCGATTCTTAAAATAACAGGCTTTTGAGTAAAATTACGTCATGCGGGTGTACCTACCTACCTACCTAAGAAGGTTTCTATGAACGGTGATGCAATTTCGTCTTGTAAGATCAAGTAATACATCCTCACAAGGAATTAATTATTATTATCGTATTCGCTTGTGACACTAACCTCTCTAACTTGGGTACATGTAGGTATCATCGCTTTATAAATTAACGAATGAGCTTATTTTATTAATGTCTTTTATTCTTTATGATAATCTAAAAATTCGTTTAATTTTGATTCATAATATTCAAATTATAGCAGTCAAGCTAGGAAATATTTACAGATCATGAAAACGTATTGAGTCCAAGCACACCAACAAATACGGAAGACTGCCTTTCCAAATTTTAATGTGGTTACAGTATTCTACCACTGTCTGAATCTGTGATTTGCACCGTTGAAAAGAACCATCCGTAGAAGGTTTATGATTCCTTTTTCTTGAAAAGCGATTTCAACATTAGACTCGATCAATACGGAATACCGAAAATCCACATCTTTGGAGTAGGTCGAGGTGCTCCTAGATAGATACGATATTGCCTTGGGCACTCGTTGGGAAAGAGATGGGATCTACCTTGGATAATCTGGAGGATCTACCAGAGAAAACACAGCTTTGCCTCTCGCGGACCTTGAAGGCGACAAGGGCTACTTTTACGCAAAATATCATCCAGGGCTGTACAAATCCACTACTCAAATCCATGAAATACTTCTCATGTTCCGTGCTGTCATCTGCATAACTGTGAATCGTGCCTAGATACATTAAATCGTCTATAAACATAAAACATTGCGTAGGTTAAAGCACGGACACCAGCCTCAATCGGGAAGTCGTCCGACTTCGCATCGCACCATAGTACTTATAATGAATGTGGAGCTGTCCGACAAGAATCTAGCAACCCAAGAGCACAGTTTGGGAGGAATGCCAAAGGTAGGGAGCCTACTTCGAAGGCCTTACACCAACCAGCACTCGCTATTCGTCTCGCCACTCGGCACCTAAACGTTCGACATCGACAAAACATTCGTGTACGAGTGCTGACGCGAACTACCATTCGCAAATTCGCGAGGTGTAACATTTTGACGCTTGCTCGGTGGACGAGGAGTTGTACTTCAGTTATGGAATTTATAATGTTTTATTAATGAATACCATTTTCTATTTTAATATAATTCTGTGTACTTTGACTTGTTCAACGCAGTATCCTTCAGATCCAGTAAGAGAGCAATTTCCAGAGCGAAGCGAATTTCTGTCGCTCTTCACTTCCACCATTGCAGCAGCCTGACGGATCACTCACTTTTTCCGCTAAAGAGAAGGCCGGCTAACTCTCGCCTCGATGATGATGGCTCCATTCCGCCAGGACATTCAGCCTGGGTGCGAAATCTCTATGCCGAGCATGCAATTCCGCCAGAGAGCTATGCGGATTGAGCTTTTCGCCCTGGACTCCAGGAAAGCGAGTGGCCCTGATTATATTCCTGCGGTGGTGTTAAAAAAATGTGCTCCAGAATTAGCCCCTTTTAGTCCTAACCCGCCTTTACCGCCTATCGTACTCCACTGGTTGTATGCCTGCAGCTTGGAAATCGGCCAACGTTCAGCCCGTGCCTAAAAAAGGCGATCGACCAGGCCCGGCCAACTACCAACCCATTGCCATTACCTCTCTTCTCTGCAAAGTGATCGATTAGTTGATGAAGTATCTAGAGAGCAACGAACTCCTCAGCGATCATCAATACGGCTTCCGTCTACTGGGTATCTCATAGTTTACATCTCACATGAGATGGGCGATGCTCTAAAATCATGGCGAAGGTATGGATATCGCGAAAGCATTTGACCGGGTCTGGCACAAGGCACTGCTTTTCAAGCTACTCTCTTATGGCCTTCCACCGAAGCTGTGTGACTGGATCGCCAACTTCCTGCATGGCCGCAGCATATAAGTTTTGGTTGAAGCCCACTCAAATGTTATTATTATTTCATTTTATTTCAATTATTAATGATCTGCTCAATTTGGGCGACATTGATTGCTACGCAGATGACAGCACGGTGCTAGCCAGGTACACCAGTCATCAGACTGTAAGCCGGGCTGAAGTGAAGGATAGGGGGCGCTTCGTTGTTAGACTCGAAAAGACCCTGGAAAACGTTTCCGGGTGGAGTCTCCAGAACCTCGTCGAGTTTAACGCGAGCAAGGCGTGCGTATTCGCACTTCGAGCTATTCGTTATTCAACCTTCGTGAGTGTATGTTTTGGTTCGTTATATTTTCTACACATTTCTGTGCAATAGTAGAGCATGCCGTTTTCTTGTAATTTTCATTTGTTTTACATCTTATCTTATTGACTAAATTTTGAATTAACCTTTCATTAAGCTCATTTGCAAAAGGTCATCGGAAAGAAGCAGACTGTATAAGTAGAAATCCAGTTCTACAACTCTATGATATACTGTTTTTTTTTTGAAACTAGTAAATTTAATAAACCTACAAAATATAAAAAAAGACCAACAAAGTTATCTAAACCTACGAAATGGCAAACTGATATTGGAGAACGAAATTGGTTCTATGTCTTATTTATGCTTTGTTCTATGTTTATTTGTGATAACTGTATATTTCCCGAAAAAAATAAAATATGTAAAAGGGTTGTTGGGTACTTACTTACATTTTTATGTAGGCAGGTACAATAGGTAGATATTTACCCAAAGCAGATATTATTCTCTACTCCTTTGAACATTGTTATTGTTAACACTTATTTAAATACTAGAATTACGTATTAAAAAGTTAAGTAAGTTTTTTTTTTCATCCTATGCTTTTCTTGAATTCAAATTCAAATTCAAATTCAAATTCTTTATTGGCAACAAAAACAACAATTAGGTACAATTTAGAAATGTTTAAAAATAACCTATCATGCATTTAATGAAATCACTAACGTAAACGAAATCTCGATTCAAATAAGTCGAAACATTGACTTATTTGAAATAATTGCGAAACAATAATTATTTTTACGGGATATCTCAATCTATATATCGTTATGATCAAATTACTGTAATCATGCGGATTGATCAAAGTAATTCCAATGAATAATCGTTAACCTACTTGTTTGTTACAATCAAGTGAAATCGCAAAACGTTTAGTTCGGCGGATTAAATTTAGTCCGCCCACTCTGAATACAGCTGTTAAGAATTTCATTCTCTTGAACGCGCCCGTTCCGCTCCACGTAGACCGCAGCGCTACGCGGTCGCGCTACAAACTACGGCAGTGACGCGAGAGCTGTCAAATGTCAGTCAAACGAATCAGATGACTGGACGCTGGTGGCAACATCCGCCCTGATCTAGTGTATTTGTTTATCAAGCTTTGTGTTTTGTTCGTAAGTTTTATCCTCATGTCTATTTCCGATAATAATCCTTCCTGTTAAAATTCTTCCATTAGTGTCATGCTCGCACGCCTCGCATCTTTGAGGCGTTCGCTTAAATTGACGTCATAGGCAGTCATTTCCATGAAGTTGTAGAACACGACAGGCCTCCGTTAACGCCTGTTCGCTTTATGCGTTTCCACATGCAAAAAAACAGTGTTCACTGGTCATTTAAACCGTTCTGATGTCTCAATACTTTTGATGGTTTCTCTTACCCCATATTCTTCTGGCATGGGTCAGATGTCTCATTTGATCCCGCGCCGTGCTCTGTACGCCCCTAATTAAGTCCATTACTAATAATGGGTCACTTTCTTAGACATAAAGAGTTCTCTACCGAGGTACTCTTTACACACTGTGTTAATAATAGCTGCCAATTAGCTACTTGCTGCTGTGTTGATTTGTTATATCTGCATAAATTATTACAGTTATCTCTCCTAATACATTGAACACTTTCATGGTCACCAATGAGCCCACTTAAATTTTCCAGTTATTGCAACTTAGATTTTAGGGTTTTGCCGGAATTTAATGTTTTTTTTTTCTTTTTATGGGACTGGCTAATACCGCACCCGCCGTCATGATATTACTTACCCCAACACACCGCATTCCCGAAGGAATTAGGTGCCATGCCAGGACATTCACTTTATGAGCACGGCTACAATGAACTGGATGGAAAACACGGACAATTTTTCACTATCGCTTCGACCATCTTTTCATCCAGTGCGATGATACCAACCCGGGCGGGCTTTACACTACCACCTAAAGGGACCTACAGCTCGCATTAGTAATGAAGTGCGCTTATCAAACCGAGAAAGAGAAAAAAAGTTGTGCATGAACAGGGCAGAAATTTGAACCCAGACCTCTGTGATGGAAGACAAGTCCACCCGCCCCTGAGCCACGAGCTGCTCAAATAACAATACCAGCATAACACTTCTGGAAGAAGCGGCATGCTAGTATCAAAGAGCTGTAAAATTTCTGACTTATTTAGATGAGATTAATACATAGAGAAGTTTTTTGATTGTATGCTCATAGTTTTTCTCTATTCATATAATAATGTGATAACTCAACCATGGCTTGCATGTGAATATACACCTCTTTGTTTTTGATTTTGCGTTCTACTTTACAAAATGTTATCTAATAACTTATCTATGCAAGAACGGCAAGCCCACTGATAAGATAGCCGACTCAGCTACTCACTGCCCGCAGCCCAATGTGGATGTGTCACCTGAAAGTTACTCATTGTTTTAGGTTGGCGACGACACCATGTCGCAAGTGCAGGCGCTGTACGACTTCACTGGGGAGCCGGGCACTACCGAGCTCTCCATATCGTCCGGCGAGATCCTTACACTCATCAGTACCGACATCGGGGACGGGTGGTGGGAGGGGAGAAACTCACAGGGACAGTGCGGTCTCTTTCCCGCCACCTACGTGCAGAAGCTGGCGGCGGCACCTGCCCCCGCCCCGCCCGCTCCCGCCTCCGCACCTGCACCCGCGCGCTACGACCGGGCCGCCGATGAATGGGGCGACCAGCACTACAGCGCGGGAGACCAGAATTACAAACCCACAGAGGGCTGGGACGACGACTGGGACGACGACGACACCTACTCGGAGATCGGTCCCGGGCAGGCTCAGCAACGCACGCACGGCTCCACACACAACCCACCCGCTACCATCCCCGGGCTTCCCATCGATGACTACAATCGAGACGATGTCACTTCCAATTATGGAGGCTCCCAAATGGGTACGGTTGCCAGGAAAAGCAAGTTCTCACCCTCCACCAAGTTCAGCGGAGAGAGCTACCTCCTCGGCACACTCAATGTTGAAGTTTCAGACCCGGAGAAAGTCTTTATTGTGCAGGATGAGGAAGGTTTTGTTTGGGCCCCGAACGCACAGCCCTATGGAGTATCGGTCGCCTCCCCTAAGAAAGAATCCAAGTTCAAGGGCATGAAGAGTTTTATCGCATATCAACTGACTCCATCGTTTAATAACATACAAGTGTCGCGGCGATATAAACACTTTGATTGGCTGCATGAAAGGTTAGTGGAAAAGTTTTGTTTGATACCGATCCCTCCTCTGCCCGACAAGCAGATATCTGGGAGGTACGATGAGCAGGTCATAGAGCGGAGACGGGTGCAACTCCAAGAGTTTGTGGATTGGGTCTGCAAGCATCCCGTGCTGTCCCGGAGTGAGGTCTGGCAGCACTTTCTCACCTGCACCGATGAGAAGAGATGGAAGGCCGGGAAACGGCAAGCTGAAAAAGACAACCTCCTCGGCCTAAATTATTGCATATCGCTAGTCCCTCCTGAAAAGGCTCTGCTTCAGTCCCAAGTGGACCAGATAACTGATCACAATGCCGTGTTCATATCCAGCATGGATGGCAGCATAAAGATGCTGATGAATATGTGCATGGCGCAGACGAAAAGATTTCAGGGCCCTTACAAGATGGACAGTCAAAAGGTCGGCGAGGCGTTTTACAATTTAGGCAACGCTCTCGGTTTGGACGAGGGGTCAGTGATATCAACATCCAAACTTACATCGGCGATAAAGCTGACGGGCGGCGCGTACATCGAGATCGGGAGAATGTACGAGGAGCAGCCCAAGTACGATTGGGAGCCGCTCGGGGACAAGTTCCACCTGTACAAGGGCATCGTGGCCGCGTATCCGGACGTGCTGGCCAACCACCGAGGTGCCATACAGAAGAAACGGGAGTGCGAGCGGCTGACGGCCGACCACAAGATGGAAGTGGCGCAGCTGAACGAGGTGCTCCGCCGGACGGACGTCATCTCCTACGCTCTGCTCGCTGAGATCAACCACTTCAAGGCGGAGAGGACGATCGACCTCAAGTCTGCCATGCAGAAGTTCCTCCGGCAGCAAATACACTTTTACAAGAAGGTTGTGGAGAAATTGGAGAACACTTTGCACAATTTCGATGATTGATCATGTTTAGGATTGGTCATGGTGATAAGGAAACGGACTTCAGTGGGAAGAATTGCAAGGGACTGATGTAAATTTTAATAACGTGTAGGTAGGTATGTAGCTTTTGTAATCACTGACATGCTATTTTATCGTAAGTGTAAGCGTGTTTATATAAATATAAAACATCATGGAACTGCAGAACGAATTTGGACGGCTAGATTAGGTGTTTTTTAACTTATCATATATTTTATATATTGTACAATAATTTTCTCGACTCACATATTCTGTACTAAATTATCCAGCATATTGGAAACTATACATTTACAGTTGTCAACCGAGGCTAAGTAATTCATGATCATTTCTAAGCTATAGACTTGACATTTTTGAAACTTACTGATTTCTTACAAAACCTCGCGACAAGATGCAAGTACACCTACTGAACATAGAACATGTTAAACTATTTCTGTTGTGCATCAGCACATAAATGCTGAATCTATGCAATCCTTCTACTGAACGGTAGCTACGATGTCAGGTACCATATTGCTGGACTTCTTGGTAGAAACCTTCCACGGTACGGTAGAGTGCCTGAATTGTTTGCACTTGTCATTTCCAAAACGCACTCAAAAAAATAATCCTTTCTGCGCTGACCGGCACATGTTATTTCTCACACTGGCTCATCCTCTAAGTGTTTACATTTTTACTATTCTAATATATCTATCTATCAGTAATGCAACGATGAATTCTCTCGTCAAAATTTGGTGTCCACAAAGTATTCCCAATAGTTCATAAATTAAATTGTATTCCATATCCACTTTTACATATGCTTTAATAAACATATCGCGAGTCATTATAAAAAAAACTTGTTCCCGGTTTCCCTATCATTTTAGTAAATACTTATGACTCAGTTTCAGCTTTCTGACTCATGGTTTATGAAATCAACGGAAAGAAAAGAGTTGGAGGCATCAGTTCCATTTCAAAATAGTTTCCCAGCGTACCACTCTAACGAAGCGTAGAAATATTTCCTAAACACATGAGTCGTAAAGAGGCTAGAAGTATGCATTTTGGAACCATGTTTGATAAACTTGTCCTACAGTTTTTCCCCATTTTTGAAAATAAATTGAAAACTGCTGTGCTCTTTTACTAGGCTTTTTCTTATCGAACATCTCTCAATCAATATTTGTGCCTTTGGAGAGCTTTCACCGCCAAGGTTTTTTGGCATAATCCTTCTCAATACGCACACTACAATTATTTCGATAATATGCAGTCTTGAATTGTTGTTTGTTTTCTTGCAAATAGTGTGTTTCCACTGTTAAAACAGTAGAAATCTAATGAATGCTAGTATGTACTGTGCAATTATGTAAATAAAACACATTATTTCGTAATCAGTAAAGTTTTATTAATGTTTGAAGTGGAGTCGTTTTCTGTCGGATATATCCGACGATGGCGCCTGCAGAATGCCTTGCTCTGACGGATATATACGTTCCTGGCGGGGAAAGGGTTAAATATCCGTAAAAAATATTTGCATTGTATATTTTCAAATTAATCTCTTTTTGCCGGTTAACAGTTTAACATCACTACTACCAATTTATAAACATTGCACCTAAAGATTATGAACCTATTTGTATTCTTTATTTAAATTTTCTTATTTTGAATTACGTAATTGGACGGTTGGACTAACATTCCACCTGCACCTGCACCAGAAGCATAATTCTATTGTTTGTATTTTTTTGTGTAAACTAACATGAGGTATTTATTACTACCTCATGTTAGCATCAGAACTATTTATTTAGGTGGAGTCACGTATTGTCACGGCTTTACACCAGAAATAGAAACAAATTCGAGATCCCTTTGTCTTGATGAAGTGAAAGGTACTTAGGATTTTTTTCTTTACCACTGTAAAGATATGAAAATATCTATGTGACTTCATATTTGTAACTCGGCGGTTGACATGAACTTTGGCATGGCTAATATATTTTGTTTGAGATATTTGTTGCGATAACTTCCTGCCACATACTTTTGGATGGACTTTAAGACTATTATGCTTTAAATTTAATGTTTACACCATGATCAGAAAGTTACTGCAAACCACCAAAGGCAACTATTTCTGCAGCATATTTAATTAAGAACCCCAAAATAATGGAAAATGTTGTAAATTAATTCAAGGGAAATGCCCGGTAAGCTTTCCTTTTGATGAATTGTGTATCTTCAACATATGAAGGTTTGCGCGTTAATTGATGAAATTAATTCATAATAAGATTGAGTGCTTTGTAATTTCAAATAATTTTGCTATCGATCAATTGTAATTTAAAATCAGTTTAAAAAAATTCACTCGTTTTGTCACAATATGGTGTTCCAATATGGAATCTCTATGCAAGTTTTCTGTTTATTTACTACATTTAAATACTTTGCATATTGTGATGAATATTGTTTATGGGAATTTGTATGCAGGTTGATATTAGTCAGTCAGATTATTCGTTGGTGATGTTTGTTTGTTTAGTTATATAGCTTTTGCTGAATCAATTGAGGAAATATATCTTTAAAACTAGTTTATATTTACTTATCCAGATGAATTGTTTGTAAAAACCAATTGGATTCTGCATGATTAAAACTATGACAGTGACTGTATCTATTGAAGGTGTCATGCTAACAGCCCTGCAGCGGATACCTTAGCTGTAATTTCAGCTATGCCTAACTATGTTGCCGCTCCACTACATCTTATTTGTTTTGAGTTATTCCATTTCATGGTATGCATAAACGTTTATGCAAATACTGGGATTGTGGACTGGCAGCTTTGTAATGTAAGACATTAATTTGTAAGTTGTATTTGGTGCATGATTCGTGCAGGGTGTGAATGCGATAAAATATGTTTTGCTGTATTTTGTACATAATTTTGTAATCATCTAGTACACTTTTTTGATACAATTCCTGTTTGTACACCACAAACAATTTCACACGTTGTCTATTTCAATGCTTTTCTATGTATATCATTTTTCAGTTAAAATACATTCAATTGTAACAAACCATTAATTTAACATGTGAGAGTAATTTAAAACAAGGGCGGAGATGATATAAAAAAATGTTTTAAATCAATATGTAAGAAATATTTTTGGGTTTTTAAGTGTCTTTACCAAAGAGGCTTTAGAAAGCTACTTTAAAAAAAATTAGAAAAGATACTTCTTTGTGTGCTCTGTAAGTATTAGGAACTTTATTATGTAGAACTTTACACCTGCTCGGCATTGTGAAATCAAATGTAATGATAAGATCATTGTTATATAAGGTTTTGTAAACGTGTTGTTAGGTTTACCTGCAATAAAATTGTCATATATATTCTGGTAAATGTGGTTTGTTTTGCCTGTCGCCACGAAACTTTTTTTTATTATGATATACAAGTATGCTGTACGCCAAGTAGGGAATGCAATCCCGATCCCGCGGGATCCCGATCTCGCGAGATCTCGTGTAATTTTTCGGGATCAATCCCGACGCATCATATGACGAGATCCCGTTCGAGATTGACGGGATTGGGCGGCAGTGGTCAGCGACGCTACACACGTCCACTCGGGGCGCAAGCGGCGCGGCGCGCTGACTGACGGCCGCGAGCGGCAGGAACGCCAAACAGCGTTAGAAAACTATTCCGACTATTTCCGAATATTAGCGACAAGTGACGAGTGGGACAGTTAATATAGAACTGTGTCGAGTAATTGAGAAAGAAGTATATGCGCGCGGAGAGGCAGTCATTTGTTTGTTTACGTTCGTCATTGTTTTAGTTGTGCAGTTGTAATGATTATTTTTTCATTTTCAAAATCACTCGTAGGTAACTACTTCCTAATTCCCTTGAAATAAGCTTATTGTTTTGATTACCTATGTTAATTTCCTTAAAACCTGATAATTATTTAGTTGGTAAGATTAAAGAATAAAGGTTTTTATTTTCTTTCGGGTAATACGTTATTTTAGTTAACCTCACTATCACAAACAAGCAGTTATTAGCTTTTCAGTCATCCGAATTTTTTTTTTTTAAACTAGACGGGATCCCGCGGGATTGATATTTCTAATCCCGCGGGATCTCGAATTTGCAATCTCGAGTCGGGATTGCATTCCCTAACGCCAAGCCCTCAAAGAGGTGTCTGATGGCGCCCATGGGCTTTCGAACTTTCACAGGGGCTGCGAGGATGACTGCTGACATGGATGGCGAATACCACACAACTACAATAATGACATTAGCCCCGAAGGAATTAGGTGCCATGCCAGGACCGTCCCTTTATGAGCACGGCTACACTGAACTGGATAGAAAATACAGAAAATGATTAATTGCTGTACTAAAAATGGGCAAATATTTAATCATATTTAAAAAAAGTCTGATATTCAGTCTACATCAGAAGTCTGTACAGTTAGTACATGTATGGTTATTACCACATCCACCGTCATATTATTGGCCCAACAATACACGTTTCCAAATTCCCGAAGGAGTCGGGTGCCATGCCAGGACTTTCTCTTTCGGACAGGACTACATTTAACTGAATGGAAAACACGGAAAATTGTTCATTGCCGTTTCGACCTTTTCATCCAAAGCGATGGTGCTAACCCGGGCGGGCTTGACCCTGCCAACTATTAGGGGAAGGGGACCTATAGTTTTAGATGGATTCCGAACCATGAAACAGCTCGACGAAACGAATGCTCTTCTAAAACTAGGCTAGAGAAAGAAAGTAGTACCCACGACCCACTAGGCTACGAGCGGCTCGTAGCCTAGTGGCGCGGGGACCGGCCTAGCGTACCAGAGGCCCGGGTTCAATACCAACTTGCACCACTGTCTTTCTCTTTCAGAGTTCGATAAGTGCATTTCGTCACGAATAAGAGCTGCTCCATGGTTCGGAATCCATGTAAAACTGTAGGTCCCCTTCCCCTACTAGGTGGTAGGGTTTAAGCCCGCCCGGGTTGGTACCATCGCATTGGATGAAAAGATGGTCGAAGCGGCAATGAAAAATTTTCCGTGTTTTCCATCCAGTTCAATGTAGCCGTGCTCATAAAGGGAAGGTCCTGGCATGGCACCTAATTCCTTCGGGAATGTGGTGTATTGGGCTAATATCATAACGGTAGTTGTGTGGTATTAGCCATCCATGTCAGGTCGCATAAAAAAAAAAAAAAGACCTCTGGCATGCCAGGGCAAGTCGCCGCGCTCTTGAGCTACGAGCCGCTCCTATTAGGAAGATTGTTTACTATCCAAGTTTAAAAAATATATTAAAAACATTTTGGAATGACAGTCCTCTTTATTGTTTGTTTATTTATGAAGGCGTACATATTATCATATTATTATCTTTATATTGACATTTTTTTTTGTTTAAATATATCAATAATAATATAATAACAATATGTATAAATATACTATATAATCTTTATATGAATACTTATATGTTTAGTGGTTACATATACAAATACATCGCAGTCTTAATGTTTTCTGCATGTTATCGCAGGTATTTTATTCAGTGCACAAGGAAAAAAAATACATAGACACCTAGGTACTTTGTCAGCTATTTAAATGCCATATTTTTGAACTTTGTGGCATCTGGTGTTGTGTAATGACTTGTTGTGTATTTTATTGTGTTACTATGCTTGTTTTTGTGTCATTACATGTTAAGATGCTCTAACTAAAGAAAAAAAAATAAAAAATAATAAGAACGCGTCCGGGTGCGGCACAGACTTTGAAATGTCTAATCGGATGGATCGTGCAAAACGACGCGTTACATGAAAGCAATTTTTTTAATTTTACTCATCGATCTCCTAAAGAACCTGTTAAGGCGGCCCAACCCGGCGGGACGAACTCAATCGCGGGCACGGTACAAAACCGTGCTGTTGCGCTCTGGGACCTTCTCTGTTTCAAAGAATAAGACAGTCTCCGTGATGAGGAAGATGCAACATGTCCACAAAAAAGAAAATGTGCATAGTGTATGATTTGGTAAGATTTACGAAAATTTTAATTACAAAACGACTTATAGCTAAAAGTAAACCACGATCGCTGTAGTTAAAAATCTAACAAAAACCAAATAGTTTATAAATCTTGATTAAAAAACCTATGTCTGATGACTAATCTTTTTAAGATGTTCTTACTTTATCATTGCGTAATCCACCTCCAAAGTTATTGTATAAAACGCGCAAAAAATTCGTACTTTCGGACCTTATAACTTAGAAACCAAACATTATTTTACAATGCCAATAGTTCGATCAAATAAAGCTATTTTGAGCAAAATTTTGCATCTCTGACAAGAAATATGGGCGTGATCTTCTTTCCCCTTTTGTATGGGGAGATGAGCGGGTTGGGCCACCTTAAGACAATAACAACAAAATCATACCTTACATACATTTATCTGTATTTAATATAAGTACATTTAAGAATATTGATATACGTACTTATACAGAGGATGCCGACTGGCGTATTCAGTTGCTGGCGAATATTAACACATTCACCTATACTTATTAGACTCTAGCAAGTTAAGTATGTAACTTTATGCATACTTAACCGAAGAACAAAGTACTTACATTGCCAATGAACGCAGGCATTATCACAGTTTCAAATTGACATTAGATTTGGTGCAAGAAAACCTAATTGAAGCAATATAATAGGTTTTCAAGGTGATTCAATAATTAAAGATTAGAACAGGTGAATGAGTTTGTATACCTAGGAAGAATGTTTTCCCGCGATCGAACATAAGAGTGAGTGCTGAAAATAGAGTAAACGACGCAATGAATTCCGGTATGAAAATGGCGATTAATAACTGATGCCTAAACGGGACGTATGGAAGCGTGACTTGGGTTCCCATATGGAACATTAAAGACCAAAAGTGAGCGGAAGTGTCGTGTGCTGTGATTAGGGTTCCCATCCATCCGGGTTTCCCCGGATTTGTTTTAGTTTAGTTAGAGGGCATCCGGGGAGCGTCCGGGCGGGGCTCCAATTGTAGTCCGGGTTTACAAATTGACTGACTGTTTAAAAAACCTGTTGACATGTCCGGGTTCTGGGCTCTAAAATCCGGGGTTTTCACGCGTATTTTCACGTCTTGTCCTGGTTGCCAAATTTTAGAGATGGCAAACCTTGCTGTGATCGAACCGTCTTACGCTCTAGCATCTCTGCCTACCCCCCGGGAAAGTGACTTGAAGGTTGACGTGACCTACCACGACGTGAATTATAATCGTATGTACGAAAATTCGGAACAAATTCACTTGCAGGTACTCCTTACGAAGTAAATCCAATCTCTCAGATTGCGTAGGTATGTACAAATGGCATCAATATAGACGCCAGACTTTGGACTTTGACCCACGTGCGTTTTCCTTTCAAATGCCAATGCCTATAGTGTGCCGTTGAAGGTGATGCGCTTCGAACGCGTGAAGTTCTGTGACCGCTCCTGTCCAGGTGAAGTTCTGAACACATACCAAGAAATTTAATTTAAATTTGACCTTCCAGGCCAGGTTTTAGAACAGTTAAGGCGACCTAGCTCTGGTCTATTAGAATACAACGGTTTTAAGCAGATACGGGGCCCGACAAGTTCTTTAAATGGGAAATAGTTGGCCCGGTAACAGCGGACTACAGTCCGCGCTAAAAGCTGATGGCAGCGAAATTTATTGTATGACTTCTGTGGAACGGAGAGTTAGAACTACGTGTCTGACTGGGTCGCGGTACTACAGATACTTCAGCGCCAGGTGAAGCCTCCGTCGGCTTGGCCTTTGGGCCGCTGCATTGAGGGCGGACTCGTAGTATCATTTGGTTAACTGCACTGCAGGGGATTGTTACCTGGCAAGCATCCTCCTGCGAGCAATGACGGTACCTCGTAGCTGGCCTTGGGCTGATTAGAGAAAGGGGAGTGGAGCAAGTGAGTTGTCCTAACGGTCCAAAGGCTTATCCCCACTAGCTTTGGAAAAAAAAATACTATGCCAATTTACTTACTGTTTTATACATGTGACACTGGTCTATCAGTCTATCAATATCTGTGTCTGCAGGATTTGGTTTTTTTTTTAAATCATTTCCCAACCATGCTAAAGCAATCTAGTAATTAGGTACAGTTATGATGATACGGCGAAAGGATGAACATCCGAAAAAAATGTGGACTTTCATAATTTTCTTGGGATCCTCTTTCAGGATCTCTTTTTTCTGCGATCAATTGATCAATATGTGCAAAAATATTATTTCTACAAAATAAGTACTTTTATAATGCTGTATTTATCGGAAAACCATATTGTTGATTGATTGGTATTTTAAAATAAAAAAAATATTCTGTTTACTTAGCTAATTAGCTAGTACCTAGTTATCGCCTTTACTTTTTTGGTTTTTTTAATGCTCATAGCTTTCTTTACTTCTTTCCAGGAGACCTGAGGAAGACTCAAGCCTAACCCATCAGACATTACCTGGAACGGAACCAAAGAAAGCTCTACAAGCAACCATATGAGGTGAAAGAGAAGAAATATCCAAAGATGAGTGGGGTGAAGAAGGACACGGGGGCGCTGCTGGAAGCAACCAAAAAGACGAAAGTGAAAAAGTCGCGGGACGAAGACTGCTGCAGCGTCAACTTCTTGAAGTGCGTTTTGCACATATTCAACGTAGTGTATATGGTAAGTTCGTGTAACTGCGCAAATTATATTATTGTTAGTGGATGTTGTAACGTTCTTAACAGTCACTATGCAATATTATACTATTGAGATTAAGAATTTTCACTGGTACCATTTGTGGCTACCGAGAACACAATAATCACGTAGTTCCTAATGGCTGACTTATTTTGATCTTTGTGGTCATGGCTCACTGTCAGGACACCGCTACGTCTAATGTGTGGCTACGTCGGAGCTCTCGGCTATATGCCTTACATTATGCGGAGGCGTACTAGTGGTGAGCTTTTGGATAGTGCTGACTCTGAACGGTGGTGGCGCTGATGTTGACGATGACCAACTGTGCCGTCGAATACCCTCTGGCGGTGCGACTATGTCTCAATCGTATCCGCCATACTGGCAGTGGGCGGGCGGATCAACAGCGCGATGCCGACGCTGACCAACTGCGCCGTTACATATCTGCTGGTATGTAACTCTATGAGTCGCATGTCTCGACTATGCCTTGCATAACAGTTCTTAGGATGCTTGGAGTGGGCGTGTGAATGGCCCTAAGCCGGCACGACAACATTGGCGCTGTTGTCGACGCTGACCATCTGCGCCATCACGCTCGCCATCACGCATGCACGCTGGTAGCCTTGCTATGTTTCTTATTGCAGTTCGTAGGATGTGGCGTGCTGGCGAGGAACCGTTGCTCTAGCGCTGCTGTCGACGATGACCTACATCGCCGTCGCGTATCAGCTGGTCACTCGGCTCCTTTCTGCATAACCGTTCACAGGATACGGCTTTCTACTGCTAGGGAGCCGACCCCTCACACCTACACTGGTCTGCGTCGACGCATACCTACGTAGCCATCACGTATGCTGGTAACCTGAATCTGCATCTCATCTCAGTTCGCAGGATGCGGCGTGCTTGCGGTGGGCGTATGGACAGTGTTGACTCGGCACCGATACGTGGCGCTTCTGTCGACACCGACCTACGTCGCCGTCACGTATCTGCTAGTTGCGGCGGGTGCTCTGGGCATTCCATTGTGCTTACTTGGCTGCTGTGGCCTAAGGAAGGAGAACAGAACTAGCCTGCTATGTGTAAGTGCTGTTCTATTTTCATATATCATGTACTGTCGACTAAAGTCATTAAATTGGATGTCGTTTATCCGTCGGATCTCTTTTTTAACAAGTTAGTTATTGGAACTGCTTTGCTCAAAATCCAAATAAACCCGTTTTAATATTTTTTTAGTAAGCACAATTGCATTATGAACTAATCGAGTTCCAATAATGTGAGGTTCGCCGACATCTACATCCAATAATTTTAATCTGATATTGAAAATAGGTAATCAGAAAAAAAAATGGTCTCGACTGAAGGCAAATGTCTATACCAAAAGCCTTTTCTGATTATTTACAAAATATGATTAAAAAGCTTCAATGTAGCGTTGTTGAACCTCAAATTATTAAGACAACGGTGGCCATTCTCGACGGGACTAACTCATTCGCGGGCACTTTTATTAACTTTTTCAAGTAAATTACGAACGCTTTAGTCAACAATCAAACAAAAACCACAAATCTTCTTGAAACAAGCTAGGTTTGATGACTAACCTATTTTTAATTTTTCAATTTTATCGTTAAGTAATCCAGGTCCAAACTTATTTATAAAAAGTGCGCGAAAATTTCGAACTTTAGGACCTTGTAACTTCGAAAACAGATATAATTTTACAATGCCAACAGTCATCAGACATCAATTTCGATCAAATTAAGCTTTTTTAAAAAAATATGGATCGCCGATAAGAATTATGGGCATGATCTTCTTTCCACGTTTGTATGGGGAGTTAAGCGGAAAGGCCCACCTTAAATAGATAAAAATATCAACAATGTTCCACTTTGTGTTTCCGTAGACAAATCAATATGTTGTTCATTATATCCTTTACTAAATTGATCAATACAATTTTGTTCTTTCAGTACACGTACTTCCTGCTCATCACATTTTTAATGGAGGCGGGTGCCGGTTCGTTGGCATACTACTACGAGGTGGCTGTGGAGACGGAGCTGCGGGAGACTCTCAACGCGACCTTCCTGCAGCAGTACGCCGTGGAGCCTCCTGTCACGCGCGCAGTGGACTTGATGCAGGCTGAGGTGGGTGAAATCGTACATACTACTACGAGGTGGCTGCGGAGACGGAGCTGCGGGAGACTCTCAACGCGACCTTCCTGCAGCAGTACGCCGTGGAGCCTCCTGTCACGCGCGCAGTGGACTTGATGCAGGCTGAGGTGGGTGAAATCGTACATACTACTACGAGGTGGCTGTGGAGACGGAGCTGCGGGAGACTCTCAACGCGACCTTCCTGCAGCAGTACGCCGTGGAGCCTCCTGTCACGCGCGCAGTGGACTTGATGCAGGCTGAGGTGGGTGAAATCGTACATACTACTACGAGGTGGCTGCGGAGACGGAGCTGCGGGAGACTCTCAACGCGACCTTCCTGCAGCAGTACGCCGTGGAGCCTCCTGTCACGCGCGCAGTGGACTTGATGCAGGCTGAGGTGGGTGAAATCGTACATACTACTACGAGGTGGCTGTGGAGACGGAGCTGCGGGAGACTCTCAACGCGACCTTCCTGCAGCAGTACGCCGTGGAGCCTCCTGTCACGCGCGCAGTGGACTTGATGCAGGCTGAGGTGGGTGAAATCGTACATACTACTACGAGGTGGCTGCGGAGACGGAGCTGCGGGAGACTCTCAACGCGACCTTCCTGCAGCAGTACGCCGTGGAGCCTCCTGTCACGCGCGCAGTGGACTTGATGCAGGCTGAGGTGGGTGAAATCGTACATACTACTACGAGGTGGCTGTGGAGACGGAGCTGCGGGAGACTCTTAACGCGACCTTCCTGCAGCAGTACGCCGTGGAGCCTCCTGTCACGCGCGCAGTGGACTTGATGCAGGCTGAGGTGGGTGAAATCGTACATACTACTACGAGGTGGCTGTGGAGACGGAGCTGCGGGAGACTCTCAACGCGACCTTCCTGCAGCAGTACGCCGTGGAGCCTCCTGTCACGCGCGCAGTGGACTTGATGCAGGCTGAGGTGGGTGAAATCGTACATACTACTACGAGGTGGCTGTGGAGACCGAGCTGCGGGAGACTCTCAACGCGACCTTCCTGCAGCAGTACGCCGTGGAGCCTCCTGTCACGCGCGCAGTGGACTTGATGCAGGCTGAGGTGGGTGAAATCGTACATACTACTACGAGGTGGCTGTGGAGACGGAGCTGCGGGAGACTCCCTGCAGCAGTACGCCGTGGAGCCTCCTGTCACGCGCGCAGTGGACTTGATGCAGGCTGAGGTGGGTGAAATCGTACATACTACTACGAGGTGGCTGTGGAGACCGAGCTGCGGGAGACTCTCAACGCGACCTTCCTGCAGCAGTACGCCGTGGAGCCTCCTGTCACGCGCGCAGTGGACTTGATGCAGGCTGAGGTGGGTGAAATCGTACATACTACTACGAGGTGGCTGTGGAGACGGAGCTGCGGGAGACTCTCAACGCGACCTTCCTGCAGCAGTACGCCGTGGAGCCTCCTGTCACGCGCGCAGTGGACTTGATGCAGGCTGAGGTAGGTGAAATCGTACATACTACTACGAGGTGGCTGCGGAGACGGAGCTGCGGGAGACTCTCAACGCGACCTTCCTGAAGCAGTACGCCGTGGAGCCTCCTGTCACGCGCGCAGTGGACTTGATGCAGGCTGAGGTGGGTGAAATCGTACATACTACTACGAGGTGGCTGTGGAGACAGAGCTGCGGGAGATTCTCAACGCGACCTTCCTGCAGCAGTACGCCGTGGAGCCTCCTGTCACGCGCGCAGTGGACTTGATGCAGGCTGAGGTGGGTGAAATCGTACATACTACTACGAGGTGGCTGTGGAGACGGAGCTGCGGGAGATTCTCAACGCGACCTTCCTGCAGCAGTACGCCGTGGAGCCTCCTGTCACGCGCGCAGTGGACTTGATGCAGGCTGAGGTGGGTGAAATTGTACATACTACTACGAGGTGGCTGTGGAGACGGAGCTGCGGGAGATTCTCAACGCGACCTTCCTGCAGCAGTACGCCGTGGAGCCTCCTGTCACGCGCGCAGTGGACTTGATGCAGGCTGAGGTGGGTGAAATCGTACATACTACTACGAGGTGGCTGTAGAGACGGAGCTGCGGGAGATTCTCAACGCGACCTTCCTGCAGCAGTACGCCGTGGAGCCTCCTGTCACGCGCGCAGTGGACTTGCTGCAGGCTGAGGTGGGTGAAATCGTACATACTACTACGAGGTGGCTGTGGAGACGGAGCTGCGGGAGACTCTCAACGCGACCTTCCTGCAGCAGTACGCCGTGGAGCCTCCTGTCACGCGCGCAGTGGACTTGATGCAGGCTGAGGTGGGTGAAATCGTACATACTACTACGAGGTGGCTGTGGAGACAGAGCTGCGGGAGATTCTCAACGCGACCTTCCTGCAGCAGTACGCCGTGGAGCCTCCTGTCACGCGCGCAGTGGACTTGATGCAGGCTGAGGTGGGTGAAATCGTACATACTACTACGAGGTGGCTGTGGAGACGGAGCTGCGGGAGATTCTCAACGCGACCTTCCTGCAGCAGTACGCCGTGGAGCCTCCTGTCACGCGCGCAGTGGACTTGATGCAGTACAAACTATTACTCACTGCGGGGAGGCCTAGGGAAAGAACTGTGGGGTGGGAACAGGATTTCCTAGAGTACCTACTGACGTAGATAATTCTTCTTATAGGGAGGCCGTGAAGGTATATACCAGAAATTGTAATCTGTATCTGTAACTGTTGTTCTGTTTGAAGTCATAATATAATGCTTTCAAATAAGAAAAAAATAATTATCTGAGTGTAGCTTGCTTGTACGCAGTCTTGCACGGTGTATTATTTTCAATAATTGGCCGGATGTTGGCCGGCTTATTTATTGTTTTATTGTTTATTCATCATCCATAGACAGTTCACTGCACTCGGATTTGTCATATTTTATCATTTTATCATTAGCCAGTTCGGCAATCCCAGCGAAGAAGAACTGGCAAGAAACTCCGCTGGTTTTTTTTTCAACGTCCACTTAGTCTAAGTTTACAAAAGTATAAAGTACACACAATTAATATCATATGCAACAGTTCATGACAAATATCAGTTTATTTGTATAGACCATGCCCGACATTTAACATGTTGCCAATTGGAGCAAGTCAGTCCCCACAAACAGCACCCGTTCACGAGCATCAGGCCGGGCTCAGCCATCGCCTCTGTCAACCATATTTTAGGGAAAGAGGAGACCCGAACCTAGCGTGTCGCCGCAGCGAGGCACTACTACAGTTGCAACATGAAAAAGTTGTGAAAACTTTGTACGATTTCGTTTTAATTCAATTATTTCTGTCATGAACTACTAAAGTGACCTCTAAACAAAGAGTGTCAAAATACATAACACATTATTATTCTTACAGCTAAAAAAAATATTATATTCATCCTTTAAACATCCTTTAAATGCTACCACCTACAGAAAATTAAGAGTACAATGGTTTGAGAGCAACCTGTATAATAATATACGAATAAGATTCCTGTAAGAGATTCTGACCAACAATTCTTATGCCTTACGTTGGGCGTCAATATGGCTTTCAGAGACGTTAGATGTGTTGCACGTGCACACTAGCCTTGCAAACAGAATCGCATAGTATTAGAAGAAAGTAAAATACTCATTGAAAATGTGAGAAGTTGAGGCGTCGCGAAGGAAACCAATTTACTTACCTTACTGAGAAACTAAAATAGACCGTGGTTTTTAGGGTTCCGTACCCAAAGGGTGCCAACGGAACCCTATTACTATGGTCCGCTGTCCGTCCGTCCATCCGTCCGTCCGTCCGTCTGTCACAGGGCTGCATCTCATGAACCGTAAGAGATAGGCAGATGAAATGTTCACAAGGTATGTATTTATTTTGCCGCTATAACAACAAATACGTAAAATACATACAAAAAAACATACAAAAAACGAGATTTTTTATTGTTAAATCATGTACGATGGTACGGAACCCTTCGTCTGCGAGTCCAACTCGCACTTGACCGGTTTTTTATTTTATCCGCAATGCTGGGTATTTCAGGCTGACAGTCTTTGTCCGTGACAATATGTACCTATACCGATGTATACGACGTAATTCAGGTAGTCTATCTATGAAAATAAAGTAGGAATCAGGGGATACAAATAATGATTAAGATTTATTTATAATGTGTTTGCACTGTCTAAATTGAGATTGTATTTTAACTCTTCTCTTCATTCCATAAAAAAATAATCGTGTGTACAATGTCTAGTCCAACCAAGTACTTATTCTGTAGTCTAACCTGACAATGTAATATGTACAAAGCTTGTATTGAAAATGTAAGCATACCAAACTGAACAGCATTATTTTTACTGGTATCATCGCAAAAGCCACAGGGCAAGAAAAACGCCGAAATCCAAGTTAAATTAAATTGGTGGCTTCTCAAGCAAACAAATCCCTAACCCGCATGCTCCCAAGAGATATATGAAAGGCGTGCTCAGCGCCTGGCGGCGCGGCCGAGTGTCTCGGGAGCGCCTTCGCATTATGTTCAGACCCAAATAACTCCTCCATCTCATATCTGCCGCGGAACCCTAATCTTACCGCCCGCCTATAAACAATCTCATTTGTGCTTACCCGCATTCTCCGTAATCGAAAAGTTTTCTCGGGCTCACGGTGGTCACTTACTAAGCCGCATCGGTGACGGGCAAAGCGTTATAATATCGGGTCGTTCACAGATATATGAATGGATCAAGAGCTAAGATCAAGAGTATGTTATGTATTTTGACAAACATTGCAATGACAGGCATTAATAAGTCAAAACTTAGATAATATAAGCTGTATCGACCTCTTTAAATATCCTTATTAAAAGCTTACAAAATGTATTTCTGGATATCATTGCGCCCTAGAAGAAGTAGCGAGAAACAATCATGTAACTCTGCAGTGGATAAGAGGACACAGTGGCTCTGTGGGAAATGACGCTGTAGATGAACTGGCCAAAAGAGGATCCAGTACAGCACTAACGGGTCCAGAACCGATAAGGCCTATATCACTTAGTCAATTTAAAAACTGGCTACAGGATAAAGCCACGATACTTCACAATACCGGAAGGAAACACCTGGTAGATTGCAGGCAGGCCAGAGAGGTCATCCCACCCCTCAATAAGCGCCTCACACAAACGCTTTTGCATCTGATTGAGTGAGTATACGAAATTGGAACCCGGCACTGGTCGAAGTTTGATCAGGTGAAAGTTCTAGTACCTGGACAACGAAACATCCCACCAAGAACGTATAATTTGGGAGTCTATCGAAATCAGCGAAACAAGAACTTCAATCGGTGAGATTCCTGCCGTATTTCAACCATATGAGAATTGTGCTGGAAAAGCGGAAGACTGAATTTCAAAGAAGTGCATAGAAAAAACCCGTCGAGAAAAATACAGTCAGGGTGTTTTGCACTTTAGATAAAATTCGGAATGCAGCCAATCCTCAAGTTGATATACGATAGTTGCCATCGGCGCTGATAAGTAGACCAGTATATCTAGGAAAGCGAACACGAGAACTTCTCGTGTTCGGTTTCATAAGTAGACCCCTAGAGCGGCGGGTAGTCTCTAAAGTGCCCACTTTCGTTGAGATGCACGTTCTCCTGATGATGGAGACAATGTTAGGCTCCAAAACGTCGACCGGCACAGCGCGTGGCTGCAAGAGCATCACACCACGCTGCGGGAAGCGCGACCACCTCTCCAATATACACTTGTGATTTGCAGTTCCGGTGCTGCGGCGCGGTGCGCTTCGAGGACTGGCGACGCAGCACGTGGCTGCTGGCGGCGCCGGACGCGCGCCTCGTGCCGGACTCGTGCTGCAAGAGCATAACACCGCGCTGCGGCAAGCGCGACCACCCCTCCAACATACACTACGACGTAAGTGTCGCCTCCAAACAATACCTTCCTGCACGGAATGCTTATTGGCAAGAAATAAATTCAAGAACGTAGATTTCTTACCTTGCGACACAGCCAATACCAGCGTGTTTATATTGAAATGTTTATATTTACTTCAATTGAATTACAATATGTCTCAGACCACGAATCTCAAAATCGTATCATGTCGTTCTGGAGCTTTCTGTAATCATAAATGTTCTTGTAAGAAACAGTACAGTTTACATTTTCATATAATTGTCGGACATCAGGAATTTACATTTTGGTATGACTATTATTAGTATTACAGATGATTAATGAACACAATAAATGAAAAAGGCCCAAGTGGGACCCCTGAGACATACCAAAGCTTATTTCAAAGGGGTTTGACTCATATCCACATGCCTTCACTTTCTGGCACCTTTTATGAAGATATGAATATAATCAATCAAGCGATTTGCCCACGGGCGTAGGTAGCTAGGTTTTAGTATCAGGGGGTTCAAGTAAATAAAACGTCAACGAAAAACATCTTCTTTGTCGTACACCTGACAGATATGCTCTCAGCTATATGGTTGAAATAGCATAATTTAAAGGTTAGACGAGGTTGATACCTTGCTACGGAAACCATGTTGTTTGAGATTTAAAAAAAAATGTTTAGTTATTATTATGAAATTATAACAACCCTCTAATTATTTGACCAAAGAGGTAATATTTGGAAAGACCATTTTCCGGGATAGGAATCACACTTGCTTGCCTCCATGTTAGATGAAAAGAAACGCTAGTTGGAGACTTAAACGTAAGACTCAGATCAAGAATAGATACAGAATGTTACCTATGACCCCATCCCATTTCAGAAGATTGTGAATTATTTAATGGCTTAACTAATTTTCATTTCTTATCTTCGTCACCCCAACTGTTGACTGTAAATTATCACGTATCCGCCTTTGTGCAGTTCTCAGATTTAATTGTTTGGTGTATTTATGAACCAATTAAAGGATTTATTTCTTTCTTCTATCTTTTTTTATTTTATTTTATTTTTTATTTTATTTATTTTCGGACAACATAACAGATTACAGACAATATAACAATAAAGAAATCAACAAACTGAATAATATTTTAAATCTTAATCCAACAACTGTTGCCACAAAGTACATATGTATATGCATACGGCATTTTTGTTTTTTATTTTCTTCTTTTAGTATTATCTTTTTATTATCATTAATATTTTTTATTATTATTATTATCATTATTTATATTTAGTATTATCTTATGTTAGCTTATTAAACCGAAGGTTAATATTGCAGATGATTGCAATATCAGGATATACTCTAATAAGCCTAAAACAGATGAGACTCAATTCCACGTGGAGAGCTCTTTCTTTCCGTCTTCACTCTGAACAACATGGCGGTCAACCCCCTTCCGCCGCCTCCTTCTTCCGGTGCAACTTCACTCCGATCCACGTCACTGGAGTGTTGCCTACGCTTGAGTGTTACACACTTACCACACAGAGTGTGGCAGGCAACGAGAAAAAAAACCGGCCAAGTGCGAGTCGGACTCGCACACGAATGGTTCCGTACCATCGAACAAAAAAATAATACAAAAAATCACGTCTTTTGTATGGGGGACCCCCTTTAATTTAAATTATTTTATAATCTTACCTATTTGTTGTTATAGCGGCAAAATAAATACACAATCTGTGAAAATTTCAGCTGTCTATCTGTTACGGTTACTGAGATACAGCCCTGTGACAGACGGACAGACGGACGGACGGACGGACGGACGGACGGACAGCGGAGGCTTAGTAATAGGGTTCCGTTTTCACCCTTTGGGTACGGAACCCTAAAAAGCTCGACGGCCAGGTTTACAGAAATTCGACCGCGCGCGCACTGTGCAATATGTACACGAACCATTTCCAGACCTTTCTATGTCCTTTTGATTCTAGACTTTGTAAAATATTGATGAATGATGTACGTTGCAGGGCTGCATCCGCCAGTTCACGAACCACATCCGGGAGCACCTGGTCGTGGTGGCAGCGGTCGGGGTCGGCATGTCCGTGATCCCCATCTTCGGCTTCCTCTTCTCCTGTTGCCTCTACGTCAAGATAAAGCACGTGGCCGACTGACCCCCGCCCGCCAAGGCGAGTCGCGCCCGGGTCGCGGACAAGTCGGCGGACAGGTCGACCGACCGCTCCGCGACTCGGTCCACGGAGCGGTCCGGCAACTCCGCGGGCCGCGTGCGGAAGTCTCGCAACTTGTCGGCCAGTCTGCCGTACAGGGTGAAGAGGGCGCCGTGCCCGGTGCACCCGGGCAAGAAGCCGCAGCCGGCTGCCATCGCGACCGTGTGCGATAACGTCAGTGTGTGAGGCTTCATGGAACGAATACGCGACGAGCCAGAGGACCTAATTTCATTCCTGTCCAGCGGCCGGTCTTGCGATGCGAGGATTAACACCACAAAATAAACTGGCACTATGAGCACTAAGAAATATCGCCAATCGTCAGTCGATTTGCGGTCCAGGGCGGAGCCACCATCTCGTCGTGCCCGGTTCATGTAATCAGCCGCAGCTGGACGCAATTTCGGTGTGTGATGCTTTGAAGAATGTGCTATGTACTTACATATATTGCGGCAGCCCTACCGGAAACAATAAATATGTACGATTAATGACAGGTTTACAGATTAGGTTTATCGTAAATAATTTATTTATAAGTAATGCAATTAAAAATGTTAATCTTGTTTGCTATTAATTTATTTAGAACACGGGTGTTTTTTTTTAAGTTGTTTGCTTATTAGATATAATACGTTACATCTGAAAGTTGTTCGAGAGTCCATGGGCGTCATTGGACGCCTCTTTTGTGAGGTCCTGGCATGCAGCATATGCCGCAATAAAAACAAAAATATAAAAAATCCCACTGGAAAGTACACAGTGACTGCCGGGACATAATCCATCTTTCGAAAATCGATTAACGTGTAAGTACATAACTTTATATGTAATGGATGATATTATGTTGTTGTTTACTTGTATACTTATATTTAAATCAGGTGCCTTAATGTTATAGACATACAATGAAGCCTAATTACTTGTATATAATATAATTCGTCACATATTAATAATGCATGTACCTATATGATGCTAATGTAAATTAACGTATTTTTGTTTAAAAAACGACTTCATAATTTCGATCTCAGAAATTTAAGCATCAGTTTATTATGCAAACTAAGGAGAAGAAATTATGCAGGGTGTACACCACAGTCCGATCCATTTTTAGGGTTCCGTACCCGAAGGGTGAAAACGGAACCCTATTA
This sequence comes from Incurvaria masculella, assembly GCA_946894095.1. NCBI lineage: Eukaryota > Metazoa > Arthropoda > Insecta > Lepidoptera > Incurvariidae > Incurvaria > Incurvaria masculella. The sequence goes on along the minus strand of OX335650.1, from coordinate 288,881 downwards.
CTAAGCCTCCGCTGTCCGTCCGTCCGTCCGTCTTTCACAGGGCCGTATCTCAGGAACCGTAATAGATATGCAACTGAAATTTTCACAGAGTGTGTATTTATTTTGCCGCTATAACAACAAATAGGTTGAATAAAAAATTTATAAAAATTAAAGGGGTGTCCCATACAAAAAAAATATTTTTTTGTGTTAAAACTTGTACGATAGTACGGAACCCTTCTTCTGCGAGTCAAACTCGCACTTGGCCGGTTTTTTAGGCTGATGGAGTTTTCGACGTGTTTTCTTAAATGGTTAAAATCTCATTAAAATCTGACCACTTATTTACGAGATATTCGCGTTTGAAAACCGTCGAAACAGTACGTTTTCCATACATTTCAAATTTAAGGAATTTTCACCTATTCAAAAATAATTTTAAAAAAACATGACAAATGTGTTCAATATCGAATATCCATTACGTAGTTTAAAAAAACGGATCGGACTATCGTTTAAACCCTGTATGTTCAATTAAATAGGAATGTACTTACCCTGATATTTTGAGAAACCCTGCTAAAACCGCATGAATTTCAAATATGTACTCAATGAAGTGCTACCTTAGGAGCCCTATTGCCGAACGATATGCCATCCAAAATACTATGTATTATGGTTCGATAATTATATAGAACATTTTCGTCGAGCCAGATTTCGAAAAAAAATTTAAATTTTGAAAAATGTTCTGCATCTGCATTAGTTCGAGTTTAATTTTGACAGGTCGAAGAAGTAAAACCACAGAATAAGGTAGTAAAACTTCGAAGTTCGTAAACGCCGATTTAGGTGAGAACTCGGACTGACCATACAGATCACATATTACATAACAAATAGCAAAGTTGATAATTTGCAAAAAAATATGCTTCGAAAAAAATTACTAATAATGATCAAAGACAATGTAGTGTGAAGAGAATTTTTTGTGGGTGGCTTTAGACAGACACTCGTCGACAAACACTGGTGGTGCGGCAGAGAAATAAATGAAAGAAACGATTCGTTGTCAAAAGCCAACCTCAAAATAATGTCAACCTCAAAAGGATGGTCTGATTCTCTGATTCTCTGCGGCGATTGCTCCGGATAGAGAATAAGTAATAGTACTCTCTGGATATAGGTTCGATGGAAAGGAACAGGGTATTACCTGCAGAAGAAGCGATCCTACTAACCGTCTGTGGCTAAGATACTACAAGCCAACGTTGAGTTTCAGGTCTCCAACAAGATAGACGACTCTACGCTATATTGAGTCCGAGGACGTCAACAGGTTCTGGGGCTTTATGTCTAGTTTGTAAAGAAATAGTTGCAACGGTGAAAAGAACCTTCTGCAATGATATTGGTTCACCAGTTTTTGCGATGTAATTTTGGCGTCCGATTCAGTAAAAATGAAAAATCGACGTCTTTGGAGACTTAAGTAAATATACTTTTTCGTACTAAGCAGGTACGCCGCTTATTCCAAGGAATGTGACATGTATGTATGTATAATCGACCGTGAAGCAAGGACACATTAATTGAAGAAAGAGCCCAGTAAAAAGAACTACTTTACGAATATACTGCAAGGTTGGACCCGAACCAGCAAAACATACCATTCGCGGGTATTGCGTCTACAGGAGAATTCCAAATTATGGGTATAAAGCCGGTGGCGAAATTGGTAGACGCAATACCCGCGAATGGTATGTTTTGCTGGTTCGGGTCCAACCTTGCAGTATATTCGTAAAGTAGTTCTTTTTACTGGTCTCTTTCTTCAATTAATGTGTCCTTGCTTCACGGTCGATACATACATGTCACATTCCTTGTCTTTGGAGACGTTTAACTTCTTCTGCAATTGTAGTTACTTAGAAACCTTTTCCGAAAAAATGTAAATATTGAAAAATTTCGCCGATATTTATATTTGTTTGATCAGATTTTATTTTTATCTCAAATTACTTTCCTGTTTCTAAGATTATCGTAACTTTTTATGAAACGCCTTGCACACTGATGTAAAGCTTATTTGATTTATTTTCTAACCTATGATCTTTTAAATTTTTGTCATAAGACAATGTACAATTTTAACCAAAAACATTTTATAAGTCTCTAGTTTAACTGTAATTTAACTTAATTACCAAATTGAGGGCACCATTCTCACATGTTATATAAAGTATGTTTTATTTTTTAAATTAATGTTGAATGCATTAAACTTTTATTACATTATTAAATACCTATTTTTTTAACCCTCATTTGCTTTTGCGGTTCCATACCTCACAAGGAAAACTGAATCCTTCTAGGATCACTTTGTTGCTCAGGATCATCAATTAAGTTGAAATTTAAATCAAATACGGTATATTGGAGGTGTAAAAAATTCTACCACCTAAATCAACGCAATCACTAGTATTCATTTATACTAATTTATATATTCATTTATCTAACATACTTTGATGCTCGCAAACTCACTAATCAAAACAAGTAAGGTAATTGCTCTTGACCTAGAATCATGAAATTTGGCAAGAAGCAAGATCTCATAGCATTGATAAAGTAAAACATATAGGTAATATAAAATTTCATAATGTATTTATTAAACGAAATATGTATGCACCAATGTACACACGCTTTCATTCTTAGGCCCATATAAAATCTGCCTTTCAGAGGCCACTTCCAGTTTTCAATCGGGCTAGTGGACTAGCCTTTTATGTGAGAAGTGATGGGTTCAAATCCTCGTCCCGCTCATGTACCACTTTCGTTTTATATGTGAGTTGGTTAGGTGCATTTTGTTACGAATGCGAGCTGTACCATGGTTCCGAGCTCATCTAAAGCTGGTCCCCTTCTCCTACTAGGTAGTAGAGTTCAGCCCGCCCCAGGTCGGTACCACCGCATTGAACGAAACTATGGTTGAAGCGGATTTCGTTTTTGAATTGACCGTGTTTTCCATCCAGTTCCGTGTAGCCGAGCTCATAAAAAATTAAGGTCCTGGCATGGCATCTAATTCCTCGGAAATGTGGTGTATTGGGCTAATATCATAACGGTACTTGTACATAGCCATCCATATCAGGTTGCATAAAGTTTGCTGATAGCACGATAATCATCTTAATTTAGGGCTTTACCTATGTTTTTGTTAAAAAATTGATTCCGAACCATACAACCACTCGCATTCGTCACGAAATGCGCCTAAGAGAGAGAAAAAATGTTTTTTTTTATGTGACTGGACATGGATGGCTAATACCACAAGTTCTGTCATGGTATTAGCCCAACATACCACATGGGAACTAGGTGCCATGCCAGGACCTTCCTTATATTGCACGGCTACATTGAACTGGATGGAATACACGGACAATTTTCATTGCCGCTTCGACCATCGTTCATCCAATGCGATGGTACCAACCCGGGCGGGATAAACCCTACCACCTAGTAAGTTAGGAAGGGGACCTACTGCTTAACGTGGAATCCGAACCACGGCCAGCCTCTCTCAACGGTCGAATGGTCACCCATCCAAGACCAGACCGGACCCAGCGTTGCTTAACTTCGGAGAGCGATCGCCGAAGTGTCGCGCCACTGGGCCACTGAGGCTGACAAATGTGGTGCATGAACGAAAAGGGAGTCGAACCCATGATCTCTGGCATGGAAAGCAGGTCCCCGCGACTTTGAACACGAGTCGCTCTTCAAATATCTGTTGCACCCAGTAAACTCTATTGAATGATTGTGTAGGTAGTAAAATACCTATTGATGTCTACTGGTAATAAGTCCAAAAGTAAACGATTAAGTAAAAGATCACGATGTGGCTTATAAATGACGAAGGCATTTGTAAATTGTGTTGTAAGTAATAATAGACACCATACCTACTATTACGTTCGCTGCGAACACCGATTCTCGTTTTTGCTGTCACTCAAAGCAAACATCATTAAAAGGCAATCGAATAAGTTGGTTGCAGATACTTGTTCAGTAATGATGGGTCATCCTGAGAACTTTGTTCAATAACACTTGTATGTTAATGACCTCAGACATCAAGCCGGAACCCGCTCGATGTTTCTTCAGTAATGACGCGAGACTGGTGCGGAGCAGACGAGCTTTAAATCAATTTGATATAATTTCTTCAAAAAGAGTAGATAAGGGACTGGTTTGGAGATCATTTCTTGGTTGACTCATTGTGAGTCAGACACAAAATGGACACAACGCAGTGCAAGATGAAGCTAACGGTTAAAATGTTGTGGGTGCTAGTGCTACTTAAAGAATCGGCGACGCAACCAACGGAACGCGTGAAGCGGCACGCGACAACGCAAGGACCGTTGCGTTTGGAAACCTCGCGCGAAGGAGACGGAAGGAATTTGTACTTTACCGGTGAACAATTCTACAACATGCAAAGATACCAAGGTTACCAACACAGCGGCGATCGGTTCATCCCTCAGAACTACGGCGCGAGCCCTTACAATTACGCGAACATTTGGCAAATGTTTGTGCCAGATAATCTCTATCCGGGTCAGTACGGTTTCGGCGGTTACGATCATCGCCTGGAGTTTCACCCAGCAGGGATACCTGAGTATCCGCGACCGTGGCACCCGTCAAGACAACCGGAAGGTTTCGATCACTACAGCCCTGAGGGACGACCCCCCCCCCACCACCATCATCACCGGGGGCCCCCGGCGGTCGAGGAGGGTGTACCGTGCGACACGTGCCCACACGCGGTCGAGGTCCCTGCCGGAGTTCCGGAGCGACGCCCCACACTGCACCCCACGACAGTGAAGCCCGATGTGTCCACGGATAAGGAGTTACACCGCGGGCCTGACGTGGAGCTTGCTGGGGATGATGAAGCATTCGACATCGACGTTAGGAGTAATTTTAAATAAACTGTTTGATTATTTTTTTGAGTTTACTACCTGTTAGTTAGTTCCTTTCCGAGTTTTATCTTTCCTCGATTGTACCTTATCTTTTATGTTTGTATTGTATATATTGTAGTTATTTTTTTAAGGAACTTTATTTTTGTTAGTGCATAAGAATAAAGAAGGTGTGGGTACGCCGGAGTCCTGGGTTGAACCAAACGCTATACACATAGATTATGTGACTTGCCTTTCATGTGAGATTTACGGGCTCGAATCCTCGCCCCGCTTTTCGTACTCATAAAATAATTGACACGAAGAAAGTTCTGTGACTCACCGGTGACTCACAGGCGAGAATATCACGAGTAGACCCGCCGGTCATGCACCACTTTCTTTGCGTACAAATGCGAGCCATCCAGTTCAGCGTAGCCGTGCTCATGAAGTGAACCTAATTACCTCGTCAATGTAGTGCATTAGGCTAATATCATTAAGGTAGTTGTGTGGTAAACTCCCATGTCAGTTGACATAAAAAAAATGTGGCCCAGTGCATAAAAAAGGTACGTCCGAGTGTTAGCTTGCAATGTCAGTGCCAAACACTCTTCACATAATATTGAACATCCCAAAGTAATATTTCGTTTACACCATGTAACCATGCAACGTAACAGAAAGTTACTTATCGGAATTCAGGTAACTGGAGGTCGTGAATTGTATCATAATGAATCTTACAAAATCTAATTAAAGCAAGCATATAAGTTACTAGCTCGGTAGCCACAAGCGAGACATACCTATTGAGGGGGACCCTTGGTCAAGTTGGGTACCGATTTTTTTTATATTTTCATGAAAAAAAAGGTATAGCAAAATTATTAAAGAAACGTAATATTTTGTTGTTCTACGATTAGTCTAAAACCATTCCTTTCAAAATTTGTATGTCTTTAGCCGACCAAGTATATTTAAATGTATGCAAAATACCTTACAGACAATGTATCAATCTTAAGAATATAAAAATATGTACTTGGTCTAGTCTGCCAGCCTTTATTTGTAATAATGTATTTTTGTGCTCGTTGCCTACGCAAATGCTAGACATGAAATATTTAAAAAGCTACAATAAAAAGTATTGCACTTTAAGGCACGAATTCGTGCCTTAAAGTGCAATACTTTTTGCGTTCTGTGTAAAAAAAACATTGTATGGGTCGGAACATCCTTAAGGCTATAACAGGACAAATTAGTTCGAGTTGAGTTAGTTATAAAGACGACTTCGTCAAAAATATTTAATATAGCCATAGTAGTTGCAGCGAAAACATATTCAAAATTTCAGGTTAAATGGTTTCGTTGTAATTGCCGATTAGAAGTTGTACACCGTTAGATGGCGCTGTTAAATAAAAATCGTATTGAAATAAATTGTAACAAAACCAATAATCCTGAAATTGTAAAATTGTTTTCGCTGCAAGTAATATGACTATATTAAACTTTTATTATTAATTCGTAGCTAAAAGTGCAATACTTTTTGCGTAATGTGTGCAAACAACTTTTTAGGAATGCCGAGACAGCACAGTTTAACGCTTTATTATGGCAGAGGCAAACACGCAAACGAAAAAAGGAAGTTACGGATGCATAAGAAAACGCAACAAAATTATATTTAATTTATTAAGAAGTCTCAAATAATAAAAAGATAGTTTTTTGGAAAAGATGCAGTTTGCAAGTTGTCGACCAATTTTAACGACCTCGTCGACCTCATATATACCAGGTAGTCGAACACACACACAACAGTCTTCGCGACCAATTTTACTCAGTTCGCGACAGTTAACAGCTTAGTATTAACGTTAAAAATGGAGTATGAAGAACGGTTTGAATTCATAAATAAATCCGTCGTATTTCGCTCTTTTCGCATAATGGTCAAAAATGGATTTTTCGACCACCCAAAATACTAGTTGTTTGAAAACTAAATCACAATCTTTGGTCGACTTCTGGCTGTAATATTACCAGTAATCGGCCTAACAAAATTATCAGAAAGATAAAACCTGTAACGTCAAATTACATGTATTGGTGGGAAACAGGCACCAATAGTAGGGCGACCACAGGATGTGCACGCGAGACATCACCCTTCCACTCATTTACCACATAGCGCTTACTTATTTACCATCTAAAAAAACTTTCTTTTACAGTGCCCGAAGAAGTCTTCTAGAATTTGCGAAGTTCGTTAAAATAAATTATTCCATTAAATCTATTTTCAGTTACAAGCAACGAGAAAATTTTCTTTTTGTCGTTGATTACATACATCACTGAAATACCTTAACTTAAGTTGAGTCTACTGCATCTCTACCACATGTTAGTGACCCGCACACTAGCAAGTTTTCGCCTTCTAAGTATACGTGATGATATTTTATCAACTCTCATAGAGCAATATTTAAATCCATCCCGCATACTTCTAGAACAACATGACCTTCCTCTCTGTTGGACACACAGTACGACATGTAGGTTAATATATCTAAAACAAAAGAAGATATAACATACCTAGCAAACATTTTCATTAATTGAATACGCTTCAATTAGATTTCTCCAACATTTGACCAAAACACTCGTGCACGAGATCATCGCAGCCCTCGCTTGTCAGGATGGTTGTTGGACGGTCCCCTTCACTCGCCAACGGCTGCGCAGAACTAAAACGAAATTTATGAGATTTTGTTTCTACGCAGTCGCTGGCGTTTGGAAGAGGTAGAACAACATCCGTCACGGGCAGTGGCCCGCCCCGACTTCGTCCGGGTTGAACAATGCTCCATCTTAAGTAGATATTGGGTGGGCCCATTTTATTTTGAAAGTTCATGATACCTGTACCTAATTTATTGTTCTGTTCTCGCATTAAGTCCAAGGATACGTCATGATATTAGCCCAACACACCGGATGCTACTAGGTATCATGTCGGACGGAAAACACGGACATCCCTTCATCACCCCTTCGACCATCCTTCATTCATTGAGATAGACGAATTCGGAATTGGGAACGAGGTTTGCTGCGCCCTAACAGCCCGAACGCGACGTGACTGCAGGACATTTGCTGCCTATTGGCTATGATGAAATCCCTACGAATATTTTAAAATTGAATGTTGAAGAATTGTCAAAACCCTTAACACACATTGTAAATTTGTCATTAAAGGAAGGAATATTTCCAAAAAATCTAAAAAAATCGATTGTAAAACCTCTATTTAAAAAAGGTACACAAGGAGATTTAAATATTTATAGATCAATTACTCTGATACCGGTAATATCTAAAGTGTTTGAAAGAGTTGTTTTTATTAGAATAACTTCGTTTATAAATAAATACAATGTCATAAAGAACGAACAAAATGGGTTTCGGAAAAATAAATCTACTACAATAGCCATATTTGACTTGTTAAAGAGTATCACAGAGAGTATAAATAACAAAATGCCAGTGTCCGTTCTTTTCATGGATATGAGCAAAGCTTTTGATTTTGTCTCACATGAAAAACTTTTAGCTAAGTTATACTGTTATGGAATTAGAGGTCCAGCGCATAATTGGCTCAAGTCATACCTACCAAGTCATACGGAAATGTCTAAATATGACAGTTCTACTAAATGCGAGACTAAATGTATAGAGATATATCGATCTGAGTATAGGAAGAATGCATCTGGGGTACCACAGGGTAGTATATTAGGCCCGTTATTGTTTTTGTTATATATTAATGATTTGCCCGATATTTCTAAACATCAGTTTGTCCTTTTCGCAGATGATACTTCTATCATTTTTAAATGCACTCAACCAGATACATATCAAATTGATATAAATAATACTCTATCTGATATCATACTATGGTTAAATGATAATGCACTAAGAGTAAATATAGATAAGACAAAAATAATGCAGTTTTACACCTACAAAGGACGTCGACATGATCTTAACATTGTATATAATGGTGAAAAAATAGAGGAAGTTAAGACAATGCAATTTCTTGGACTGCATCTCGACTGTCATTGCAGTTGGAAGGATCACGTAGAATCTGTTTGTTCCAAAATGAATAGGTTTGTATATGCCATGAAGCGTTTAAGACGCGTTTCAAATCAAAGTACTGCCTTGACAGCCTATCACGGTTACATCAGCTCACTTCTAAAATACGGTCTACCATTGTGGGGTAACTCAGTAAATGCTGAAAAAGCTTTCAAGATGCAGAAAAAAATTATTCGCTCAATTTCTGGCGCAAGTAATTGAGACAGTTGTCGTCCACTTTTTAAAGACCTACATTTGTTACCATTTATATGTCAATACATCTATGATGTATGTATCTTTGTGAAGAAAAATCCACAATATTTTAAGGTAGTGAGCACAACCCACAGATATAATACTCGGACAAAAAATAACTTATGCTTACCAAGTCCAAAACTTGCATTATATAAAAAAAGTGTTTACTTCATGTCTATAAAAATATATAACAATATTCCAGAATCGATAAGAAATGTATTACCTTTAACTAAATTCAGAAAAAAACTTTTAAATTGGTTAGCAGAAAAATGTTTCTATAATTTAGAAGAATTCTTCGTTAGATAAGTTATATTAATTTCCTAGTAAAAATAAATAGTTATAGGTTTATAAGGGAATTATCTATAAAACAACATTATTTTCAGTTTTTTTTATTGTTTATATGTATATTTGTACGCGGTCAAACGCAAATTATGGAAGACACAGTCATGGACATGATCGAATTTTGGGAGCATTGATTCTTCGTATCATGTACAACCCATAATTGAGACCAATAAATTATTTCATTTCATTTCATTTCATTTCATTTCATTTCATTTCATTTCATTTCATTTCATTTCATTTCATTTCATTTCATTTCATTTCATTTCATTTCATTTCATTTCATTTCATTTCATTTCATTTCATTTCATTGACAACAAACGTTGCAGCTAACCACTGCCCCTGCGAGTCCGTTCTCGTAAGCCACGGAGGAGAGAGGTAGTCTACCTTCCTCCTCCGTGACCGTAGCCGTCGATAGGCTTACCCCCAACTCCCGCAGTACTCTGATCCAAACAGTCCGACTTGTAGTTCGGGCTGCGAGCCCCTTCGAATGGAGTCCTTCAGCCCTAGTACCGACCCAGACGGGATTAACCTTACCACTAAGTAATTAAGGAAGGGGAACTCCAGTTTTACGTGGAATCTGAATCACAGCTAGCCAATAAAACTGGGTCCGAAAACATTAAAAAGTGTCTAGCGATGTCTAATAAACTATATAAACAATAAAAAACACATGCTACCTAATATTTATTTGATTATGTAATCTCCTAGCTGAATATCATTGGTCTAGAAGGCTGATAATAATAAATAGATGAATACAATTTTATCTTGTTATGGGCAATCATAGAACCACGACTAAAGTAGTTTACCTACACAGATTGCAAACAGGTATGTGAATCAGTAACTCTCGATGAACCGGTAAGCGGATGCGCCTCGAAATAAACCCAGCCGTCGGTCAAGCAGTCGTCCCGAGCGAACAAGGCCGAGACCACGTATAATTTACATGGTCGGCGACCCACTCAATTTCTTGCCATAGACGATTTATCTACAATAAAATTGTTAGAATCGATAATCATTTTCGCTTGTGCGTTAGCGTTGTGTAAATCTCAACTCGTGAAACATGTCATCCAAGAAACGGACAAAACCATCAAAGGAATCTCGAGGGTGGTGACCGACAGACTGTTCGGAGGCATCAATTTCGGCCTCAGTGCGCAGGCGTCGGTGTCCTCGCAGGGGGACGGGTCGGGGGAGCGGGAGCCGCCGAGACGTCCGGGGCTGTTCGGGCTCTCGAGCCTGCTGCATCAGCATCGCCATCAAGACCGTGCACCGCCCCCGCCGCCAGGTACCCACGAGTCACCGGGCTTTCACTATGGCGGAGGTGGCTCCTTCGGTTTGAACAACCATAATGAATTTCAATATGGGGGGGATCACGGAAACAACCAGGGGGGACGCAACCCTCAACACAATTACCAGCATTCTCAAGATAATTACCATAACGGTTACCAAGGTGGCGGAACTTACGGTAATAACCAAGGGGGCCGCAACCCGCAACATAATCACCAGCATTCTCAAGAAAATAACCAATATGGTTACCAAGCTGGGGGGAATTACAATAACAACCAAGGGGGTGGCAATCCTCAACACAATTACCAGCATTCTCAACAAAATAACCACAATGGTCACGACGGCGGTGTTGATTACGGAACCAATCAGGGGGCCCACAAGCCTCAACCTTCTCAAGAAAATAATGAACAACAAACTGGAGAAAGCGTCAAAGGCGACCAACAAGGAAACAAAGGCCAACGACCACCAGTCATGCAAGTTTCTCACCCTCCAACAGAGACACCCAAACAGGTAGACAAGGAAAATAAACCAACACTCGTGGCCTTGCCCCCCGATGGCTACACGTACGGTGCTGACGGGATCAAGGTGAAGGAACCGGCTGCAAGCGGCGGAGATGACGAGGACTTCGCTATCGATATTCGCACTTCGTTCGACGAGGACAAGGCTAAAGAAAACAAACACTGAAAATCGTAGCAGTGATACTTATCAAATATCTATATGTATACTTAGGCTGGAGTGCACCATATCTGGTTAGTATTGTATAGTTATGGTTATTATAGATCTATTAACTTTCTTCTTCAGGCGAAAAATAAGGACAGATATTATTTTTTTATTTTAAAATTTATTTCTAACCAGGAACTGTGCACTCCACCCTTACTTACTCTATTCTATCTATAAATTAGGTAGTTAGCATTTAAAAAAGTAATTTCAGTGAAAAACAAATAAACCTAAAAATTACCTGGATTGTGAATAATCATTTATTCACTATTTTATTATTGGACATAGGAAGAACCCTTTTACTCTATGGTTAACGTTAATATCACAGAATGAGATCTCGATTTTTGTCTCTATTTCCGGTGTATATGTTTCAGAGTAAACGTCCGCACTTTAAGTATTAAAAATAATAAAAATGCGGTGTATAAAAACTAGAAAGCCTGATTACGAATAATGTATGAGGTAGTAAAAAAAAAATAGTTTGGTAGTCTCAGTTTTGGACTAGTCAATAGGCCGTATAGGCCGCGACCTAGAGGCGGCAGCAGCGGCTGGGCGTAACGGTTCATTTTCCTATATGTCGTGCAGGCTCTGGCCTAGGGAGCCAAAAACCTTTTTTAGGGTTCCGTACCCAAAGGGTAAAAACGGAACCCTACTACTAAGCCTCCGCTGTCCGTCCGTCCGTCCGTCTGTCACAGGGCTGTATCTCATGAACCGTAATTGGTAGGGAGCTGAAATTTTCACAGAATGTGTATTTATTGTGCACCTACAACAACAAATAGGTAACATGGCCCCATACAATAAACGTGATATTTTTAGTTAAATCTTTTACGATGGTACGGAACCATTCGTGTCCGAGTCCGACTCGCACTTGGCCGTTTTTTTAGCAGTCGCGTCTTCTAAATTTCCGAGCATTGTAATCCTTCGATTTTTTTTCTGAAGTCCATCTGACTCAAATGCGGCCGCACGATTGTTTTTTATGTCCATTCCAAAATATTTATTTTCTTGATGACAACCAAGAACTTGTTTTGCTTATTAGAAATGTTCATTGAAATAACGGGGCGGCGACCTTCCGAATGCCTCGGGCGGCCGAGGTCCTACACTGACGTGAAGTCATAGGCGCTCTGAGATTTTAAAATTTTAAGATATGCTATCTTTGTCCATTGGTCATGGCACAAAGCACACCGACTGCGAATTAAACTAGCGAAATCGCGTTTCGGGCCCTAGCGGTTCCCTACCCCTAAAAGTTGTCATATTTTTTTAATCACTTGAGGAAACCCGATTCTATGACCGTATGTTTTTAAATTTAACCGACTTTAAAAAGGAGGTTCTCAATTCAACTGTGTTTTTTTGTATGTTTGTTACGCGATTACTCCGCCAATTATAAAGTGATTTTGATGATTCTTATTTTTTTGGTAGGTCATACTTGAGGGGTGGTCGCAGATCAATTTTATTAAAAAAGATTTTTCCACTTTTTAGTTAAAGTTTGTACGATAATGACGGTAATAAAAATACAACTTTTGCAATTTGTATTAGCCAATATTTTCCAATATAAAAGGTAAATGAAAAAATTAAAACACACAGACGTAGGTTTTTGACCGATATTTGTAAATCCAAAATTTCAGAAACCTAGTAAAACATTTCGAGCATGTAAACATTTATCACCCGTAGCATGAAGAATCGATAGGGTAACGACTAGTCTAACTAGTTCATTGATCCAAACCAGTAGAATATTACAACAGTTTCATTTCATCGAAGATCTACTTGAACAAGCAACATTTCTTATCATTTGTAAACCGGTTTAGACTGGTTTTCAACAAGTGCTGATTTATTTTAATCTACATTTAAAGGGCCTTTAAATGTAGATTAAAATAAGCAAATCTCACAAATTTCCAAAGTCAAACAGCTATTCAAGCTGCCGGAAGACAATTGTTTAGCGAACGAGTAACAGGCTGCGCGAAGCGTCCGGAGACAGTCGAGCCGGGTCGTTCCTCCTCCAGCGCATCAGCCTGGCCGTGCAGAGGGGAACGTAGCAAGCGTTATGGGGACCTTTCCACAGTCGGTGCCCATGGAGGATTTTTTTTAATCGCTGAAACTCGCCTCGACAGCCCCTGGACAGTATTTATTAACGTTTTTAATCGAGTCGGAAATGCAAATTGACTGAGTGTACTAAATGTAATAAAGTCCTTGTATAGGGCATGTATGATTTGGACGAAACGAAGGCAGTATACAGCCTATACTTTACTCTAGTTCATCATTTCTACCAACCACTCCGGGGATTCGTGCTGGAGCATGTTTTACCAGAGGAAACAACATGTTTCAATCGACCTCTATGCATACATAGGAGACATGGCAATAACTAACTATTGTATTCAGAGTGGGCAGGGACAGACTAACTTTAATCCGCCGGACTAAACCGGTTTTTGTATGGTAAGTCCGATGCTAATCTCGTACTAAGTTTTGACAGGTGCTCTCTGAATACGACTTTCCTTATCATCTTAAGAAGAAAAAAATATAAATTAGTTTGAGTGCACTTTCATTTGTAGATAAACACAACATGCATCAGCAAAATAAACGGTAATCTTATTTTTATTCTTTTGTGTATTTGCATTGTTGTTAGATTCGATTATATTCCTATACACTTTATTGTTTTAACGCAGTTGATGCTTTTCGTGTTAGCTTAGTGACTACACCACTGAATTCAGATAAAACTATTTCCAATTTTTCGATAAACACCATGACCAATCAATATCCTAAACCAAAAAATCAGTACAGTCGAACAAAGAGTTTAGGATACACATCCTATTGAATGAAAAGATGAACAGTCGAAATACTTTCAATTATAGTGTTGAGTATAGATTCAAACGTAGTTAAGGATGTCTACTAGCTACTGAGTAAACAAAACCCTAACAAAATTGAATCAGGGGTTGTATTTAAACACCATTCATTTTCACGTTTAACCGGAAGTGTATCCTTTAACCTTTGGTTGACTGTACACTGTTTGTTCTTATTTCAGTCGGGAAAGGATCGACGTAATTTTTTGCATAGAAATGAGCTTTATCCGGAATAAAATCGATATTTTCCTACCTACCTACCACGATTAGTCTACATATGAAGAAAAGACACATAGTTATTCGCTCATGAGGTACAGACGTTGAAGTCGGTAAATAAGTTGCGTGGTTTTCAAATTCAATGATAGTGCAAACATTTGTTCCGGTATTTTCCAAGTACCTAATGTCCGGAGCAATTAACGATATCTATCAACTTTTAATGATTCTCCAAACAATGTATTTGTTGACAGTATGCTGTAATAATATCACCCGCTTGGTGCAGTACACATTCATCCGTTGAAGTCATCCGTCACATCGACCGTTGGTGATCAGCAACAATGTTATTGAAACTCCTGATTCTGGTGCTGGGCGTTTTGTGTGCATCGTGCCAGTGCTGGCAGCCCTCGGACTTCTTCAGAGGGATATTCCGGAGTCGATACGAGGAGGAGACGGCTGGGTACGCGGCGGGGAGGGCGGAGGGGGCGGAGGGAGAGCCCACCATAGACAACCGGTTCTTCATCGGCGCGCGCTCGGGCTGCCCCTACGGACAGAAGATCGCGTACGGCAGATGTGTGCAGCTGTGGTGATCATGAACTTAATTTGATATTAGAAAATTAAACATTTTACAACAATACCAAGTTATTGTTATTTATTTAGATAAATTGCTCAAACATAAAGTGAATGCCCAGAAACTTGATGAAAATAAGAAAAGGTTTGTGTGGAATAATTATTCGAGGAGGAGATTCTGGAGGAAAGTCTTCTAAGCGCTAATTGAACCGATCCAAAAGCCATACTTTCGAAATATAGCCACCCGAGGTGTGTACTGACGCGCCCACTGATCAATCGCGCATATGGTTGCGCTCTCGAAGGCGGCGGTCGAGGTTTGTGTGCGGTGTGTACTATGTGTAAAGAGCATAGAAGTCGGACTCGAAACGAAGCTTTCCGCTTGCTCGTGATGCCCTCCTCTCCAAAACGAGTGGGGACGCTAAAAACAGCACAAAAACCCAAAATTCCCCCAACGCCTGCTCCGAAAGCCGGGGCAAGGCGGGCTCGACACCAATGGAGTAGGTACTGCGTTGTATATTTAAGTTTTTCAGGTTTCCTACTTCTAATCCCACTTAGAAGATTAGATGGCGTATCCGTAGACCATGATCACATCATAGACCTAGCATGCGCGCGCAGCGCGCTTACTTTCTATGGATCACATACATTGAATTAGATCGACACTAAAACTGAAAACAACATTTTAAAAAGTCATCGTGTCATTACACAACGGCAGGGGCGGCTGCCGTCATCTGCAAGTTTGCAATATTGCAAGTTTGTTTGCAACATTACAATCAAATGGTTTGCATGCATCAACTAAGTATCTATTTAAGATTTACATATTTCATAAATTTTACCCTTCAAAAACCCGCGGGCCACTGGTGACACTTTAGTTTTGGAGCGAAAACTACATAAACCCATGGGGGTGAGGAAATTTCCTCACCTCCATGCATAAACCTTATGTAGGATGGAGTTGTTTGCGTAATATGCAATTCGTAATGTCACACGTGTTTCCTGGGTAGTGCCAAACTATCAACAACTTTAAAAATGTTACTTTCTGGTAAACAATATTTACAGATGCTTCCAATACAAAGCAAAGTACATCATTTTTATGGATACTATGTGTGTATTCAATTCAATAACCTTTTTGACGGTAGGTCTATAGCCATAGAAGATCATAAGTTAGACTATCTACATCACCAAATGTATCAAAATAAAAATAATCCCTAAAATACCTACTTGTTAAAATCAAACGAAATAATACCTATTTACTCTCTCTTTTTATGCTGACGTGTGTATGTGTATGTCAGGTGCTGAGGTAAATGACTAAGTAGTTTGCTTGATCGTCATTATGTCGGATACTAACAATACTGTGTTATATTCTATAATCATGTGAAACAATGATTCTCGGGTTTTCCTCACTTGTATGACCATTACCTCTTCTTGTCGGTAAATATGTATTCCCCTATTCTTTCGCCCTTACATTGTTTTTAATAAATCATTACTGCTTCCAAGAGATGATTACATTAGGCAGAAGCAGTATGAGATTCCTCCGACCCATTTCAATGATCATTAATCAGATATCGATTAACTCTGGGAACAAAATCCTTCAACATAATTGTAGAGTTTATCAATGAGATTGAAAGCGAGATAGCTACCTACGCTGTCGTGTGGAACGTACTGAGTGGTCAGTCTGAGTTCTCACCTAAATTGGCCTTTACGGAACTTCGAAGTTACGTAAAAACGTCAAACCCCATACAAATGTTTACTACTTATTCTGTGGTTTTACTTCTTCAAGCTGTCAAAGTCAAACTCGGACTTCCGATTTGTATGAAAACGCGGAGTTAGCGTAAACGGCAACGTCGACGTGTTTACGCCGACGATGAGTAAGCTGTCAAATCAAACTCGGACTCGCAAATGTTAGTTCGCTTAACGCCCACGCGCGCTCCTCAATTTCTCCACACATTTGAAAACGCCAGTCGATCGGTTTGGCGTTAACGCCAATTTAGTTGACAACTGGGACTGCGGGCTCTGCATGCGCTCTTTTCTCTGCCCACCCCTCTGGAGAAAAGTCATGTTGTTATTATGTATGCTTAACGTGTGCTTTATGGTCTTGTTGCAACATCGCATACAATCGGCGAACAATATTCGCCACAATAGGTAGCCTATGTCCAAGGACCAGACTCTCGCTTAACAAACATCAAAATTAGTTCTGCGGTTTAGGTGTGAAAACGTAACAGACAGACAGAGTTGCTTTTGTATTTATAATATTAGTATGGATTTGTATGGAAGTACAGTTTCTATGCTTCGCTGCGGTTTTCGCAGCCTCCTTAAAAGTTCGAACGCTCATGGGTGTCATCGGGAACCGCGCTTTACATTAAAAAAAATGTGGCGTCGCAAACAACTCGGAAAATTCATGCGCGCGCTTACGGAAACAAAAAACAAAAAAAAACAAATCACATTAGTTGAGCATCAATTCCTCTAAGCTAAACATGAATTTTCAGCTACGGACAATCCTATAGAGACCTTAGATGAAAAAGGAACATTTCTCATCTAAGATAGAAACGTCAAAATGGTACAATGAGAATGTTACACACACAGTGCCCCACATTTTTTTTATGCGACCTGACATGGATAGCTAATACCACACAACTACCGTTATGATATTAGCCCAATAAACCACATTCCCGAAGGAATTAGGTGCCATGCCAGGACCTTCCCTTTTATAAGCAAGGCAACATCACAAGGGATCTATGCAAAAAAGTACGATTGAAGAAAAATCATCATCTCATTCCTTCCGGCTTCTTGGTTCACCTGGTACCTATAAGGTGAAAGTCCACAATTGTGAGAAATAAGACCTTTCGTCTGTACCTATATGTAGTACGAGTGTGTAAACCATAGAAATAGCGCTAGGTCTATGGTGTAAACACGGAGCATGAATAGTCTGCCGACTGCTTTGATTCAGATTGGTAATTTCTGACTGAACCGAATGGACGTAATTACGGTTATTGCGGCAGTCTCCATTTCCTAGGCATCTATGAATAGAAAACTCATGGCTTGACTGTGAGTCAGTTACAGTGCATATTATTCAGTGATTTTATCATTTTTTCCTATTTTTTTACGTGATTAGACCTAAGTGGCTACCAGCACACCTGCTGTCATGATATGAGCCCAACACACCACATGGGAACCAGGTGCCATGCCAGGACCATATTTTTGCATGGCTACATCAAAATGCGTTTTCCATCCAGCCATCGACATACCAAAGCAATAGACGCACCATCAGCTTTTCCCCGCGTACCACGTAAGATGCGCCCTATCCGCTCGTTGATGCCCTACTGCATGTCAGTCCGTGGTCGACTTGACATCCGAGCGTACGTGCCATCTACGGGCTTTGAATTGCGACAAAGTGCCGAAATACGCGGTCAAAAGGTATAAAAATCGGAGTGAATGGAATACAAAGATCCGTATTATAACTTATCATAGGCAAACATACTAAGATACACTAGATAAAAATCAAGAAAACATTTCGTCCGGAATAATAATACGGTAACGACCGCGGGCTCCGTCAAGTTAGAAACGCCCTAAAGAAAAATTTTATTTTTTAAATGCAGTCGTTTAGTAGTCATTCTGTACAGATTTGTACACTTCATTGTTTATTTTGTACGGTTAAGATTGAGTAAATACAGGCCAAGCAACGGGGGTTTCTAACTTAACGCTCAGACTGCCAACATTTCATTTTACCTACTTTTATATCCCATCGTTTAGTACTCATTTTGTACTGAATAGTAGTAGTAGTAGTAGTAATAGTAGTAGTAGAAAACTATATTCTTAAAGTCACTATGGGGCTGGCATAGTCGGTGACGGCTTAAGCCCCAAATAAACATCTAGACAAAAAAAAACTTGACGTTTTTCCATTTGGACATTTTTAATTTTTGAAAATGATATTCTATAAGGCCATGTTTTGAAACGTTCAGTACACCCAAAAGTAAGTTTAGTACGCGTTCGCATCTATAACTACAGGACGTTGAATATTTCCCACTGATAGACCAGTTTGCTAAGGTAAATTGGTGGCGCTCAGTAAATACCTAGCTCTACTCACAATACAAACATGTATTATGAGGTCACATATATGTGTTCTCAATTGTACAGCAGATAAATATTTTTTTACATCGTTAGTTGTGCCAGAAAAAAATATATAAAGCTATGCGATGGCGCTGTATCGCTCGCGCTGTGTGGTACACGTTGCTTAGCGCGTTGAGCAAAATGAGTACTAAACGATTGGATATTAAAAGTAAGTAAAATGAAATGTTGACGGTCTGAGCGTCAAGTTAGACACCCCCGTTGCTTGGCCTGTATGGGATACCAGGATGCAAAATAAAGTAATTTGTTCTTTTCCGGGATCGTTTCTTTGTAAGAAGTCCGGTGTTTGTTATCTTTTATATATTGAATTTGATCTAACACTATTTTACTAAATTAATTATAACGAATTTCACGTATTTAAGCAATCGTGTTGATAATATAGAAAACCAAATTGTATTCAATAAGCGGGCAAATTAAAATAGGAATAACAGCAACACTGAAGCCTTTCTTATCGGTGGCACGGGCGTTTGTATGGAGACGAGTCTGATTGTCGGTCTATTGCTTTGGTATGTCGATGCATCCAGCTTAATTTTAAACAACTTAGCAGGTACCTTTTTTATTCCCGCTTCGACCATCGCTGCGATGGTACTAACCTGGGCGGGATTAACCCAATCAACCAATTTAATTAGGTCAACCCATATAACCTAGATTTACGTGGAATACCAACCACACACGACGAATCCCTTTCTCCGCTCTAGTTACATGCACGGGAAGCATAATCAACTCGTTAATAGTGCAATCGATCGGGTCATAGGTAGGCGAGTAGGTAGGTACCAGAATTACTACCTGAATAGGATCGTACAGTCGTTTCGTCTGAAATCTATACACCGGAAATAGAGACAAATTTGAGATCTCTTTCTGACATGCTGACGTCAAACATAGAGCAAAAGGGACTTAGAAATTCCTTCTCTTTCCAGTGTATACATTTGATAAGTAACGACTGTACATACTCATCAACGCTGTGAATCGTGTGAATCATAGTGTCCTTGTGGAATTTCTGCTATTATTGATTACATACTTACTAAACAATACGTTTGTTGTTCACATTGAGTCCTAATTGCCAGGTAACGGTCATTATGTCTGCAACACAAGAAGCAGGAGCGAGAAGTCAGTTTTTTGCCCAATATGAATGCCCATCATAACTCTTGCACCTTGCGTGCGTCACTTCATCGCAGGAGCAGGTATCCAAATGTTTACGTCACTTCAATAGGCAAATAAGTAACTATACAGGGTTTTAATGAAGTTTGATGGAGATTGTTCAAGTGCTAAACATCGGTCCTCGGTCTATTTGACCGAAAAATACGCAGGATGAACTGCTTGCCCAGAAACGTGCTAAATAAGCATGAAACTTCTGCAATGCCCAGAATCCAGCATCGCATCGGCCGCCTGTGGTTTTTTTTAAACGTTGCAATTTGTGAGAGATTTTTAATTGGAATTGTTTTTATCATTTTAGTTTGGAAAAAAGTAGTCACACAATAAAAGATTATCCGTGATTTGAAATATAGATAAGTCAAAGAATAAGTACCTGGTTTACATTTGGACCGGCAGGCCACAGATTATGTAAGTAATTTCGACGCACGCAATTTAATCTACTTTCATAGTGACCTTCGTTGGTAAATTCACTTCCGACTAAATCCAAATTTTTGGAGTAGTAATATAATAATAATAATAATAATCTTTATTTCACTGATTAAGCAAGTTCAGTACAAGTACAAGAATAATAAACAAATCAACAGGTTTCAGATAGTGTAGTAATGTAAGTATGTATCGTGTTCATTGAATGTATTTTTACTTTATACTTTAACATGTAGTAGTTAAATTTTGTAGGATCCCTGTCTCCCAAAATAGGATTCCCTGTGCTATGGGAGAGAGGGTCTTTCGTCGGAAGATGGTAGGTTATAGTTGAGAGTAGTGTAGGTGTTTTTTTTCCAGATAATATTAACATATATTATAAAGTGTATAAATACATTGTTCGCATATCCAAGCAATTAATGTTCAATACACTGTATTTCATTAAAAATGTTAGTGTTACTTGGCTCCTGGTATTTACCAGCTGCAAGATAAATGAATCACAGTTGAGGGTAAGTACAAACAAATCTGTAGAAGTTATAACTTGCGTTACATAAGACATTTAGGACATTGACGTCGTTTTAAATTTGATTAATTTTAGGAATTATTTCAGTGTGTTTGTTGAGGTATCTATTTAATGAGCGAGAATGTAGCATTGCATAACAATAAATGTAACATAGTAGAATGTTTTTCCATATACATCCTATAAAACACAACCTAGCAATAAATATATATAATAAATAGTATAATTTTGTAATTTTTAGATTATATTTTTTTTTTTTTCGAGAGGAATTTGTCATTGTAGTATTGATAGTTTTGATCTATTAATATGTGTGTGTATTAGAACTCAACTGTTGAAGTGACTATTTGTACATTACTTTGTTATTGTTAATATATTCTCGGTACTGTTGTAATCTAGATCTGTTAGCCAATTTGTAATAGTTTTTTTGCATTGGTAGCTTGATAGGTCCTTTATATTACAAATTTTATGGACATAATTATAGATGTATGGGCCGAGGAACGAGTGAGATCTTTGTGCAAAAACTGTTTTAGTTTGAGGTACTACCCAGGTATCTAATCGTTTTGATCGAGAGTTTGAAGTGTTGATGTGTAAGGAAGCTTCTTTGTGAAAATTAAGCGTGATACATTTAACGTATAATTTTCTTACAGGCAGTAAATTGCATTCATTGTAAAGTAATTCCGTAGGATATCGAAAGTGTTTGCGATGCATAACTTTTATAACAGCTCTTTGAGCCCTTTCAACTTTAAGCATTGCGGTCTTGATCGCTCCACCCCAGACGCTGATAGAATAGCAGATTACTGATTGGCACAATGCAATGTAAACTATTTTTAGTAGTCTAGAATTGGCAATTTGTCGTATAGATCTGAAGATGCGCATTAATTTTCTGACTCGACCGGCTAAGGTATCAATGTGTGGTGCCCAGGATAAGCGTTCATCAATAATAACCCCCAAATATTTAGTCTGATTTGTTCGAATAATAGCTTCACATGTGCATGTGGGAGATGACATTAGTGTACAATGGTGTATTTTAATGACGAATTCCGGTGGACGGGTAGCTTCGGTAATATGAAAGCAAAGGTATTTCGTTTTTGACACGTTTAGGGTTAGGAGATTAGTCCTGAGCCATTTTGTAATGGTATTTATGCCATTTTGTGCAAGATCCGCAACACTCTCCCAAGTCTTTGCATGAAACAGTACTACAGTGTCGTCTGCAAATGTTATCACCGAACCTTTAATTATATTGATTTTGCAGAGACCATTAATGTAAACGAGGAAAAGCGTTGGCCCCAGTACACTACCTTGTGGCACTCCAAATTTAGTATAAGCTAAGGCACTGATCTGATCGCCTATTTTAACTGCTTGCTGCCTCAAGTTTAAGTAACTTCTAAACCATTCAAGTGCTATTCCTCGGATACCCATTAGCTCCATCTTCCTGAGTAAGAGTGGGATTGATACAGTATCGAAGGCTTTTGCAAGATCTAAAAATATACCAATGCACCTTTCTCCCCTGTCTAGGTGTTGAGTTATGGTGTCAGAAAGAAGTTTTACTGCATCCTCCGTGGATTTCTTGGTTCGGAAACCAAACTGTCTATTTGATATGATATTGTTGCTTTCTAAAAAGTTATATCATCTGGCATTAACGATTTTTTCAAGTAGCTTCGCGAAAATGCACAACAAGGAAATTGGACGATACTTAGACACTTCATTTGATGGGCCACTTTTATAGATCGGTACTAGATTACTAATTTTGTATATTTGAGGGACTGTACCAGTTTCAAGGCTGATATTGAAAATATGTGCCAGGGGAGAAGCAATGTAGTAGTTTGGTTACTTGTGTTCTATAGTTGAGAATAATTCAACTTGCTTTTCTTTGCTCGGAATATGTAGTGACGATGATCGAGGAAGGTATGCTTTTCAACAAAGTTTTGCTTACTTTTAATGATTATTCATAGTGCTCGAATTGAGTGGTTCGAAATGTTCATATTGGCTAGATTGTAATGTAAGTATTATTTACGCCTTCTCCCTTTCTGATCGAATTACTCTGGGAAGTAGAATGGTTTGCCGCTTCTCATTGTTGTTTACTCAGTTGAGGCACGCGCAAGTCACTACATAAAGTTAAAACTATTTCACTAAAATGTTGCCAATCACGTATTTAATGGCGTTATTTTTCATCGCTGACGCCGGTGTAGTTGAATATTCGGAAAACTTACTGGACGGCCCGCTGTCGGAGGTCACGTTTATCACTTCGCAAGAGGCGAAACGTGTCATCGAAGTGGATTACGAAACTGCGGCTCGAGATAACCTCAGCGGCGAGCGGCGAGGCGTGAAGGATGGACCAGAAGCGAGCGGGAGCGTGCAGCGCATCCGGTACCCGGGCGAGCCGCACGCACCCGCGTCGCTCGACACGCCGCCGCGAGCTCGGCGGGGAAACGTCACTGCGGAGCGACGATCTCGCGCGCCGGACGCGACCCCGGCACCCGGCGGGGACTCCAGGATATACTTCGCGAGCGACGACGAGAAGGGTGCCGGGGGGGGCTCGACCGTCGCGAAGCCTCCGTCGAGCGATGACGGTAAAATATATTTCGAACCGATGCTGCCGAAGAAGAACTCGACGAAGGGAGTAGAGGAAATGACCACCCCTCCCGGCGATGGGAACATCGTGAAGACGGAGAGGTCCAACGGCACAGCGGAGGCGGCGTTGAGCGACCGCGGCGTCACCATCGATAGCTTGGACAACCGAGACGCGTTCAACGCAGTCGGCTCGTGCAAGGGCGGGGACTCGCGGGTGAGGGGGAAGTGTGTGCCCACGGAATAGACTCGGTGCGGCGAAGGAACGTTCGATGGGTGACCCGCAGAGATCGATGACCGCTGCAGCCTGCGGCCGAGTGACAAGTCCACGGAAGCGTACATTTTTCCTAAAGTCGCAGGCAGTGAACTGAAGATTATTTTTATTGGAATGGTATCAAAGATACTTGCAGTAAATTGTGTAGATAAAAACGTGCCTTACGGTACGAAAATCTAGGAGCAACCATTATTATTGTTGGATCTTTTTGATAAGTTTCTCCGAATTTGGAAAACCTGAAATCCTGGTGGGATTTTTTTTAATGCTCATAATTTACTATTTGATCAACCGGTACATAAAACAGTAAACATATGTATGTAGAAGACAAACATCGACTGTTCGGTGGTGACATTTTTTAATTAGGTGTTATTAGGGGATAGTTACGTTATAGCGTAACGATATAGCACGTTATAGGGTTTCCTGAATTTTCCCAGTTACAAATATCCCTCCGAAACAGCTGATCATATTTTACCCGGACTTTATATCGCTGCATTCAACATGGTGTAAATCGTGTTATAGAGAGTTTTCTGCATGGTTCTATACTTAAATCACGGTTGCACAAAGAGAGATCAACGCAAAAGCAAAGTCAACGGATGAATCAACATATCGCTTCTTATGAACAGTATAGGCTAGATTATCTTTGATTATTAGTTTATTTCGTCGAACTACTATAGTTAAAAGATCACCAAACTTACAACAAATGTTGCTTTTCGTTACGTAACTATGCGATCAGGTCACTGTAGTACTTCATTACAGAACTGATAGTAACTAAACGTGCAAATGGTTCACACATGTTTCTTGTTTTAGCTCGATGCTCGTGAACGGGTGCTGGTTGTTGGGTCTAGCCTGGGAAGTTAAGAATAAGGAAGGATTGAGTGGCCTCAATGCGGTTTAATGTGAAATTGTTTAACTTCGACGTCTCTTTCTTCAAACTAGGCCCGTTTGAGAGATGAGAGGATACAGAAATCTCCATTATGACTCTATGATAAGTCTTTGAAAACATTATTAAAAAAATTAATGCAGGAAAATGTTGTTACATATTTTAATTGAATCCCTAGAATGTGTATTCTAGTGGCTTTTGACGTTTCGGCGGGTCTAACCAGATAACCTCATTTAAGTCTAGCTTAAATGTACATCAGTCCACCTTCCAGTCACTATAGTAATTATTACTTATTCTGTAACTATAGCTCTTGTTTAACGGTAAGCTAAAAGGTATTAGCAACAAAAAGGAAAAAAATAGTTGATAAAAAACTACATTTTCATTATTTTCGAAAGCCATTATATTGGTCGTATTGGTCGTAAATCACATACTGTCACGAATAAAATGTGAATTTCATGTAGGATTTATTTTTCTTCTTCCAATTTTGATATCGGTACAGCCTGAAGAGATCGCTTCACTCCAACCGATGGAGGACCCGCTGGACTATGTGTTCGTCTCACGGCCCAATTGGCGATGTTGTCTTCCAAGTTGTAAGTCCACCCAGGATCCCCTGTGCAGGTCACTCGGTGGGACCTCCACCCTCTGATGCTGGACCCCTTCGTTT
The DNA here is from genome assembly GCA_946894095.1 of Incurvaria masculella. Classification (NCBI taxonomy): domain Eukaryota; kingdom Metazoa; phylum Arthropoda; class Insecta; order Lepidoptera; family Incurvariidae; genus Incurvaria; species Incurvaria masculella. The sequence goes on along the minus strand of OX335650.1, from coordinate 263,292 downwards.
CCGAGAGGGTGCAGGGTCAGTTGGTGAAGTTATCACAAATAAAACTAATAATAAAAGGTGATGAATTATAAATACCTTCCAGTGATTCTATTTACAAAACTTGTGGGCAGAAAATGTTTGCGTCCTGGGGCTCAATTTAAATGCAAAAGGAGTAATTACATTTTTTTTACGTAATCGTTTTATACTTTTTCCGAAAAACCAGGACTCCTGTCGAAATTTTACTTAAAAGAGCCTAAATTATTGTTTCCTGCCAAGTTCATGGATCATTACAACCACCAGTAGGTCTCGTTTCAACTACGTGACAATATACATATATTACATTTTTAATTGATCGAAAACCATTTCGGGCCTGCCTTTTAAGGTGTCCCTTCCCGGCGGCACTGACTCAATCGCGGGCACGGTACAAAACCGTGCTGTTGCGCTCTGGGACCTTCTCTGTTTCAAATAATAAGTCAGGCTCCGTGATGAGGAAGATGCAACATGTCCACATAAAAGACAATGTGCATAGTGTATGATTTGGTAAGATTTACGAAAATATTAATTTCAAAACGACTTATAGCTAAAACTAAATTACGACCGCTGTAGTCAAAAATCTAAGAAAAACCAAATAGATCATAAATCTTGATTAAATAGGGTATGTCTGATGACTAATATTTTTACGATGTTCTTACTTTATCATTGCGTAATCTACCTCCAAAGTTATTGTATAAAACGCGCGAAAAATTCGAACTTTCGGACCTTATAACTTATAAACCAAACACAATTTTACAATGCCAATGGTCATCAGACATCTAGTTCGATCAAATTAAGGTATTTTGAGCAAAATTTTGGATCTTTGACAAGAAATATGGGCGTGATCTTCTTTCACCTTTTGTATGGGGAGATGAGCGGGTTAGGCCACCTTAAGAACACTTTTTTCGCTGATTTATTTCCTAAAAATAGACCTCAGCGTCACAAAATAAGTTCATTAGCGTTTTTAAGGGTTAGAGTTTAATTTAAAAAAATATATAATTTTAGACGAACACACATATTATAATGGAGATCTTAACTTAACTTAGGAGGAACAATCAATTACAACCAACAAGTACATACAGGGGGTTAACGGACGTATGGTCGAAACGTTAATCACAGCATATATGGAGCTCGAAAACATTTTGATGTACGACTTAAAAATATTCGTCCTCCCCATACATATTGTGTGTAAGCAAATTGTATTTAATTTAGGTCAAGGTACAGGGCTAAAGTAAATTTGATAAAAAAAACATCGTACAGTACAGTAAAAAAACCGGCCAAATGCGAGTCGGATTCGTACACGACGGGTTCCGTACCATCAACACCAAAAAATCACGTTTTTTGTATGGGCCCCCCCCTTTAATTTTTGTTATTTTTTTATTTTACCTATATGTTGTTATAGCGGCAAAATAAATACATACTCTGTGAAAATTTCAGCAGCAGTTGATGAGATACAGCCCTGTGACAGACGGACGGACGGACGGACGGACGGACAGACAGCGGAGGCTTAGTAATATGGTTCCGTTTTCACCCTTTGGGTACGGAACCCTAAAAAACTTATGCATTCGGGAATGCGAAATATATAAACGCTGATTTCACTCCTACCCTCTCCATGACTAACAACACAGATATCATGCATACCCAGAGTGCATACCCTTACCCGCAAATACACCCTCTTACGCACCCTTACACCTTTATATTTCATACACACCGACCTAAACGTACACATTGCAACTTATTTACTTAAATTACATTCACCAACTTTACTTGCAGTTTCTTATATAGCATGGTTACATAACATCAGCTTGTTGATTATGTATCTGGAAACGGATAACTAGTACCATGTCATGATATTAGCATAAAACACCAAGTGGGAACTAGGTACCATGCCGGGACCTTCCTTGTATTGCTCGGCTAAGTAATATATAAATCAATGGCTCGGCTAGATTAAACTGGATGGAAAATACGAACCATTTTCATTGCCGCTTCGACCGTCGTTCATTCAATGCGATGGTACCAACCATTGCGGCATCAACCCTACCACCTAGTTAAGTAAGTACCTAACTACCTACAGTTTGACGTGGAATACGAACCACGGCCAAAGCGATTGAAAACGGTCACCCATCTAGAACCCTACCGCGCTCAGAGTTGTTTCACTTAACTGGGCTACCGAGGCTTTGGTTTGTAACTTTCGGTTATATGGTTTATTAATATGGTCTAACCGAAAGGTAACTTTGGATTTTTTATGTAAATATCTGTATTTTTCATTAAAAAAAAGCTGAACTGAAGGTAAAAGAGACAACTTTTTTTCAATGTATATTAGGCAATATTTTCCTCTAACAGGTATATTAAAAACAATAAAACATGCAAACATAGATCTTGACAGTATATTTTATAATCGATACGGGAAAAACCATTTGGTTTAAGAAAATATTCATTAATAAAAACTAGTCCGAAGAAGTCATTTTCTTAAAATCAGTATATAATTAAGAGAAAACGTAAGAATAAGAACGTGTCGTTTTTGTTAAAGAACCTAACCCAACAAAACCTAACCTAATCCAACCTAACGTAACCTAACCTAACCTAACACAACCTAACCTAACCAAACCTAGCCTTACTTAACCCAACCTAATTAACATATCACCATACCCACTTTGGCGACGCATCTGCGCCTCCAGTTTTTGGCGACGCATATGCGTCTCCGGTCGTTGGCGACGGATCGGCGGTCCGGCCGCAGCTCCGTCGCTGGCGATGGAGATATTGGCGATGCATATGTTGGCGATGCAGATATTGGCGATGGACATATGGACTACCGAACGGAACCGGTGTCGTGTTATTTTCGTAACTTAACCGAACCTAACCAAAATAACCAAACCTAAACTAACTTAACCCAACCTAATTAACATATCACCATACCCACTTTGGCGACGCATCGGCGCCTCCAGTTTTTGGCGACGCATATGCGTCTCCGGTCGTTGGCGACGGATTTGCGGTCAGGTCGCAGCTCCGTCGCTGGCGATGGAGATATTGGCGATGCATATGTTGGCGATGCAGATATTGGTGAGGTTGATGGTGGCGATGCAGATATTGGCGATGGACATATGGACTACCGAACTGAACCGGTGTCGTGTCATTTTCACCGGCCAATCAGAAGTGTAAATGTTAGTGCTGCCAGGTGTTACAGTACTTGCTACATTATGCCGTTCTACGCAGAGTCGAGGGGACCGGCAAATATCCATGCCGACAATTCTTCATTGTTCAGTTTTGCGAAATAATAATGAGCCATAACTTCTTATCATAATTGTATTTATAACCAACTTCAAAAAAAAGGTTCTCAATTCGTCGAAAATCTTTTTATATGTATGTTCACCGATTACTCTAAGATGTCTGAACCGATTTGGAAAAAATATATATATGTAGAGGTAGGTAAAGTGGCCCCTATCCCAATGTATTTCTACGATAAATATGCACAAGACATTGAGATGATTCAGCGCAATTTCCTTAGCATTATGAATCGCCGTTGTGAAGCTTGATTGTGTCCTTGAAAAAACCTGCTATCTGATTTCTCATTGCTCACACTCAAAAACCATCGAAGGTTCTTCGTATTTTATGGAGATACCTCAGCGGGATGGCATCAGGGAGTTGCTAATGACGTCATTATTCTTCAGAATAAGCAACTTTATTTGAATATTTTAGGCAACACCAAATGCCAAGTGTCAAGTCAAACAGATCAATCAAATCGTTTCCCATTTCCCAAGTTTTCGTTATACATTCCTTTCCTTATCGTTTATAGAGAAAGAAAGCTAAACTTATGTTGAACTAAGCAAGAAAACTGTGCAAGGCGAACGGTCTCTTCTCTCTGCCTTAGCAGTAGCTGCCAAGAAATGCGGTGTGCTAGCGCGCTCGGCGCCTTGGCGGCGCTCTTGTTGCTTACAACAGCGGGCGGACAGCAGCAGCGAGCGCGCGGGGTCAGTACAATAAACACTAGACCTCACCCCATGCCTTTCATGGTTCGCGCCACGACCGCAATCAGAGACCGCGACTTGTCATTCGAATTTGTACGGGCGGGAGTTCATGACTGACACACTTGTCGTTGTCTCCTGTTACCTTCACGCTTGCAAATATTGCAATACACTCCACTGAGAAATCTTGCACAGAAAATGCATGTTCAATTTTCCTACTAAAATTAGGTTATATTCGTTTGCAAAGACGAGCTATGTCGTAAAATGAATGGGATTAATGTTACCACATGTCGCGGGTTATGTTTTGGTGTGAGTGAGTTAGTTTAGGGTTTGATAAGTTCAGGGTTAGTTTAGGGTTACACGTGCTGGTGGTATGCATTGACAAAATGAAGGTTGGAAATTAAAGAAGTGATATGCTGATATAGTGATATTAAGTTTATTGTAATATAGTATGTACGATGTACAAAATAAAGAAAATAGAATTACATTATCTTAGACTTATAAAATCAACACTTATTGACTGCCAGCTTTCTGGAGGTTCTGGGCACACATCTACCTACTCGAGCCGTTCCCTACTACGTGTAATCTGGGTACTTAGCTTGTAGGATGTGATGGGTGTCCTCCAGTCTGCTGGCTGAGAGGTGTGCTGCTGACTGTGTTGTTCTCACACGTGAGTCGATGGTGAAGGTGACTCACCGTAGGTGAGGGTGAAAATGACTAACAGTCACATCGTGTGTTTTTGTATAAAATGATCTCTTCACTCAATAAAGGGAATATGAGATGAGGAGAAAAAGAGATAAAAGGTAAGAGTGAGAATGAGAACAAGAGGTAAGAATGAGAAGTAAGAGCAAGAGGTAAGAATGAGAAGCGCTCGTCGCTGCCGTGATGGTGCTCCGGCGCGGTGCCTGAAGCTGAAAAGGGAAAAGTCCATACTTAATCGGCGAGCAGACGAGGGAATGTATACCATGGTTGATGGACGATCTTGGGACGAGATATTTTATAAAATGTGGTTTACTTACTTGTCTAGCGCCTCTCGATGATTATTGGAGTTTCAGCCGGGCCGATGATCCTTTATATGCTTGTAAGCATTGTTCTCCTGCTGGGTGAACGAATGGGTTAGGACATGGCCGGCATGTTGTGTCAAACAATGTGTCTATTTTGTGGAAATACGTATGGGAGATCTAGGCAAGTAGTTAAAAAAGGTTAATGATGGGTGCTGAAGGCAGATATTTCGACAGATTGCCGCGTGGTCGATCGATTAAGTTCGATCGACAAAAATGATAATGTCATGAATTTACGATGTGGAGTGAAAATTGAAGTATGAAGTGCTTACCTAGGTTAATGTTGTTTTAAGTATTTATTTCAGCGCACTTCTGCGCGAGGTGAGCACTGCCATGGAGGTTATAATTACTCACGCCATTGCTCCTCAAAGGTAGGAAATGCAGTGACGATTCAGTCTGTCATTGGCTCTAATCTTGTAACGCGCGCCTAGCTGTGTGTTGGTATAGTGTCGTCTCGCTCTGGAATGTATGGGAAGTGGCGAGACGCTATGAATTTACAGAGACGTGCAAATAAATGGAGTTATTTGTGGTTATATGGTCCGATTTACATCATAGTAACACAAAACTACTATGAGATTTCATTCTGGTTTGATTTTTGTGAATGGAACAATCACACAACGTGACACACAAACGTATAAACAATTATAAACGTGTCTATGACTGAGAAGCGTTTGATAAATAAGTTTAAATTAGCAAGAAATCTACACGTTTTCGTGAATTGGAAGTTAGCTATACGGCCTGATTTCATTTCAATAGACTGCCAAAATACGACCCGGTCAACTTAATAATTGAGAATCGGATGGAACCCGAAGATGTAACATGGAAACCCTTCATTCAAGGCGACTTCTATTAAACATACTTTGACAATATTGACGACGCATGGAACTAGCCAGTTTCAGCCACTTACACTTTAACAAATGGCTTTAAAAATAGAAACTATAACATATCTGACGTTCAGTTTGGTTTTAGCCATCCATGTCCAGCAACAAAATAAAAATAAAATACCTGCACAGTTGTATTTAAATATAGGCCACTAAATCATCAGTTGTATATCTAATTAATTGCAGGTGGAAGATAAAGTGGCGCAACTGACGGAGCTCACGGCCAAGAAGTCGCTGATTCGTCTCAACATGAGTCGCTTCAAGGAGGTAATGAAAGGCGCTTTGGCCTACACCTATATTTTACCAGCACAATTGCTTTATCTGTCAGCCCAATTTGTGATAATAATAATAATAATAATAATATTCTTTATTGCTTCCATACACAATGGTACATGCAAGGGCGCACTTATTGCCTAAAGTCAATATCTTCCAATCAACCCGATAATGGGACAAAATATACAGGTAGCAACAAAAAGAAAAGTAACCTAAGATTTGATTCTTGTTACGGTTACCATTGTAAGCTGATTCGACCTGAAGTCTTTATAATTAAAAGCACCTTCAGGTTGCTGCGATATCAACAAATTGCAACAGTTGCTGTCTAAAGTGTGGTTGCGGAGAAGAAAAGTTGGCAGGTAATTGCCATGTTATCTATGTTCCGCACACAACCATGTATCGCTCTAGCTCTTGCAGGAATGAATGTCACCCCTGCTCTGGGCCCGAAGCACTTGAGGTACAGAGATATACATTGGTTCTTGGTATTTTTTTGTGTAAAGACCGCCAATGCTCATGTGCTTTTCAACCTTTAAAAATCTCTAGATTACATACTATGCGAGAAAAAAGTACATACTTGTTTAAATCTAAAAATGACATATCTTCGAAACATTTATTTTTAATACAGTAAGACTGCTGCCTAACAAAGAATAGATTCTGAGTAGAAGGCAGAATGGGTGAATTCCCTGCCTTATGAGTGTTGAGCAAGCGAATGGAGAGATACGGAATAACAAATGTCTGCTCTGCGACCTTGTATTACCAGCTATTTTGAAACCTTGTATTGTAAACGACAGCTGGTGCGATCCGCACCACGAGACTACTCCTTCGTGGTGATGTTTACTGCTCTGGCCCCGGCCCGCCGCTGCGCCGTCTGCCAGCACGTGGCTGAGGAGTACACAGTTGTTGCGGACTCATTCCGTTTCTCGCCGCATCATAATGACAAACTCTTCTTTGGAATTGTTGATTTTGATGATGGCTCGGACATCTTCCAATTGGTAAGATTTTTTTTGTGCTTTGGATTGAGGTATTAACTTACTACTGCAAATACTTTTAATTGGGCTCAGAGCCTCATGTTGGAGTTCTCACCTAAATTGGCGTTTATGCCAAATTGATCGACTAATATTTGGACTTAGTATGAAGAATTAGATGCAACATTTATACACAAATTATGCGATCTCTCTCCCCTAAACTAGCTATACAGCTGTAACATAAAGGAGAGTTACAAAGTAAATTTAATTGGAGAGTGGGTGTTAAGCAAACTAAGATTTGTGAGTCTGAGTTTGATTCGACAGCTTACATATCGTCTACGTAAATACGTTGACTTTGCCGTTTACGCTTACTCCTCGTTCTCATATAAATTAATTGTTCGAGTTTTATTTTGACAGAATGAAGAAGTAAAACGACGGAATAAGTAGTCAAAAAGAAGGACAAGTTTTTGCAAGGAAGTGGTAGGCACTTCCTTGCAAAAACTTGTATGGCATGTATACTGTTATCAATACATTAAAAATCCACCATTCCTCTAAAATATGTGCACAAATGTTCGTACTGCAGCTGCGGCTCAACACGGCACCGGTGGTCATGCACTTCCCGGCCAAGGGCAAGCCCAAGCCGGCCGACTCGATGGACTTCGAGCGGGCCGGCATACACGCCGAGGCCATCGCCAAATTCATTCAGGATCGCACCGACATTCAGGTGAGTCCCAACTAGACGCCCCTTATTGAACGCCACTCATCTAAATTGATGTTTACATTCATATTTAAAATTTTAACCTCCCACATTTCCCAATCACTGTTGTGGTGTAAGGGTTTGTTTATTAATTGTTTGAGATTTTCACCCCAGCTTTTTCACCCGGCTGAGGTTCGTATGTTTTTTTTTTTCATTTCGCAAGCCTTGCAACAATTTCTGTTACCTTTGGCTTTGAAAATTTACCCCCGAAGCTGATAACCTTTGGAGGATCAGTCTGCTTAGTTGCAATCGGCCTAGTAACTATACGGCAAGAAGAAATCGTTTGCTAACCTAGTGGGGAACGTCCCAAATGACATTGAACAATAATGTCAATGTTAAGGATGTTTCCAATGGAGAGAGGATCGTCGGCCTCGACACGAGGCTATGTAGACATGGTGGTTCGCTTACGTTCAGCTCTCGGCGATGCCGCCTCCTGTAGATGCGGGTCAATCACGCTACCATGGCTGCAGCGCCACAACAGCCGTCACAGCCACCGGAACACCCTCAGCGAGGGATAAAAATGGTTTTAACCAAATGAAACGACGAAGCTCTCATTATTGGTTTAATGGCTCCGACGACGGAAACTGGAAGAGAGCACAGATTATACGATCATAGACAATGTACATAAACATAAATTGGTGTCGTTCATTAGGCACAGAATTATCCAGTTGTATTGTGGGTTCAGATCCGCATCTTCCGCCCGCCGAACTACTCGGGCGCGATGGCCGTGCTGCTGCTGTGTGCACTCGGCGGCGGCTTCCTGTACGTGCGCCGCAACAACCTGCAATTCCTGCGCAACAAGCAGATGTGGGCCGTCGGCGCGGTCTTCTTCTGCTTCGCCATGGTCTCCGGCCAGATGTGGAACCAGATCCGCGGGCCGCCCTTCTTCCACCGCGGCAAGAGCGGGCCCGTCTACATCAATGGCAGCTCGCACGGACAGTTCGTGCTGGAGAGCTACATCGTCATGGTGCTCAGTATCCTTTGGAAACGAGAAAGTTGGGGCCTCTTAAAAAAAACTCAAATTGTTGTTGACAAAATTTGTCATCTGGTTAATCGATTAAAAGTCAAGATCTTCACCAGCAATACCAGTCCAAACATTACAAATATATTAGAACTGATATAAAGGTCACTCTAGTATATGCAGTGGATTGATTGATGACAGGCTCGTTGTTCGTGGTTTGGATTCGACATAAAACTCTTGATGCCCTTCCTCATTTAATAGGTAGTAGCTTAAATTCCTGGGCTGGTACCGTTGCATTAAATTAACCACGGTCGAGAAGGCAATGAAAATGTTGAATGATGTTTTCCTGGTATGGTACCTAATTCCCATTGTATGTGTTTTGATAATATAACAGGAGGTGTGGTGTTAGCCCTCCATGTCTCTACGTAATTTGAGATGTAAAGTTATTTTTGAATCCATGTTACTTGTGGCAACACCCTTTACAATTTTCTGCAGGTTCGATAACCAATCTGTTATTCTTTTATTATTAACTAATCTAGTGTCATGTCTCGAGTACAAATCTCTGCCACATAGCTAGCGAGGATGGGCTATTCAGTCTAATAACCAATCTAGAAACGCTATATTGTCTTGTAATTAATGAATAGTTCCCTTAACCGAGCGACAGATGGCGCCGTCGTGGTGGGCATGATCCTGATGGTGGAGGCGGGCGGCGGCGTGCGCGCGCCGGGCTCGCCCCCCACCAGCACCCCCACCCCCACCCCCGCCGAGAGCAAGCGCCGCCGCTTCCAGTCGGTGGTGGGGCTGGTGCTGGTGTGCGTGTTCTTCTCGCTGCTGCTCTCCGTGTTCCGCGCCAAGACGCAGGGCTACCCCTACAGGTGAGTGCGTGCCTTCGCCTGTGCTCCCAGCATAGTGGTTAGCGCCTATGCTCCCGGTGCAGACAGCAGGTTCGAATTCCAGGCACGACAATGAAAATTGTCTATGTAGCCGTGCTCATATAAATGGAAGGTTCTGACATGGCGCCTCATACTTTCGGGACTGCCGCATATCGAGCTAATCTCATGACATTAGGTGAGGTATTCGCCATCAATGTCTATTTTTATAAAAACAATACAAAACCTAGTGTTGTCCTATATTAATAATGTGCAATTTCATTGACTATCCAAGTTACTCCATGGTTTAAAACCTAAGTAAAACTATCTTAGGTGGTAGGGTTCCTCCCGATGATAGGATTAAAGCTCAAATCAGCAATAAAACATTGTATGTTATCCATTCAGTTTATTGTCGCCATGCTCACCTGGCATGGCACCTAATCATTCGAAAAGCAGGTTGTTGAACTATTATACCTGTCATGACACCAATGAGAGTGTATGATATTCTGCAGCCTTTTGCTGTCCACTGCTGGACGGGCGGTCTCCTGTTTTTCTTAGCCAATTGTCACCTGCTGTCTGACGTATATCGTCTGACGTATATCGTCTGACCAACATGCTGGCGACGCTTCTTTTCCCTGTGTAGGTAGGGTCTCCACATCAAAACCTCAATGCTCCATCTGTGGACATATCTGCGACAAACGTGGCCTGCCCACTGCCACTTGAGTTTAGCATGTGTAGCAACATTATGACCTACACCCTATGCAGTGTCAGTGGCCTTGATGCTTTGGTGTACAAACGAATTTGGCATTCGGTCACGCAGTGAGAAGCCGAGCATGTATCTTTCCATTGCACTTTGGGTTACTTTCAGCTTGCGTGCAGTATCAACTGTAAGCGTTCATGCCCCCCAGGCGTAGGTCAAAACTGGCAACACGCAGAACGCAAACAGTTGGGTCTTGAGAGACTGGGCCATCTAGGAATGGAAGGATTTTTTAAGTTTTCCAAAGGCGGGCCGCCAGCTGAATACACCAGCATATTTTTTTGGCGAGTGAGTCTTGTCTGAGTTTAATCACTTTATTAGCCATCAATTCGAAAAAAACAGTCCATGTTCTGTACCAAGACGCAGGGCTACCCGAGCAGGTGGTGAGATCAACTCACATGTGCATACATTTCCCGTAATTTATTTTTTAAACCATAAATTATTTTTTACATTTTATTGTTTCAGTTTCCTGTTCAAATAACAACAACCTTCAGGTTGAGCTGTGAGTGTGCAATAATGTTTTAAGTTAGCGTAATTGCCGAGGTTATTGAATAATATATTACTGTCTGGTGTAACCTTGTTTTTTATTAAACTAAACACGTGATTTATATTAAGATACATAATACAAGTGAAGCATAAATGTTTATCAATAAATAACAATATATATCAGTCTTTTCGATGATACAATTTTAAAATCTAGAGAATGTAAGGAAACACGGCCATTCTTTCCTTGGGATAGTTTTTGAAGTTGGTTTGATACCACTGATGTGCCTGCAGAGAGGTTTCAACCTGCAATAAGGGAACTCGGTTTAGTTAAAGCATCAACGATGAAATATTTTAATCATGGCCAGCGCTCGCCCGAATCCAGACAACTAAAAGGTACTTTTATATGATTTGATTTGCCTCAGTAAAGTATTACTGTTTATCGACAGTTTCTAATCAAAATCTACACTTTGAAATTGCTTGTGTTTGAATGTCTTCTTTTAAATTGTCATGAGACTGAAATTATATTACATAAAAGCATACATTTTGCATACATTCTCAGTTTCCCCCCGTTCTACTCTTCAAGCTTTATAGATTCTTACTTGAAAATTTGTAATAAAAAGCATACAAAATCACTCTCGGAACTCGACAGATTTAAGCCAATTACAAATGACGGTTGCCAAATTGCACATCAACAATCAACAAAATAGAAAAGAGAAAAAACCGGCCAAGTGCGAGTCGGTCTCCCACACCAAGGGTTCTGTACCATTGTACAAGATTTAAAACAAGAAATAACGTTTTCTGTATGGGGCCCTTAAATTTTGATATGTTTTTTATTTTACCTATTTGATGTTATAGCGGCAAAATAAATACACACTCTGTGAAAATTTCAGCTGCCTACCCATTACGGTTCATGAGATACAGCCCTGTGACAGACGGACGGACAGCGGAGGCTTAGTAATAGGGTGCCGTTGGCACCATTTGGGACCCTAAAAAAAAGAATAAACATGTTCCAAGCCAAAAGCCATCTTACCTGATTTGCCAGCACCCATAGATATATGCAAAGGAATGTTCTGGTGGGAATGAGCAGCAACAGAGCGGTGTACATGAGGATCTCGGCCAGGCGGTGCGGGCTGGTTACGAGGCGGAAGCCGCGTCCATGCGGGACGGCGTGCCGCTGCGTCACCACCGCGCCCGAGCGCTCGTCCCGCCGCAGCTTGGCAAATATCACATTGGTGCGGTACTGCTCGTACCAGGCGCCCAGGAAGATTAAGCAGCACGGCACCACCCAGGTGGCTGTGTATGAATCGAGCCATTTTATTCCAGCACCATCTGCGGGGTTGACAATTGGGTCACCGTTCATGGTTTGCATCTTAGACTAATGTTTCATCCACCAAATTAAGCTAAATATGGTTTATAGTGAAATAGTTTATATTATGTTGAACAACATTGTTAACAACCTAAGTTCGGTTTGTCAGTTAAGCCGAGAAAATAATAAAAAACGAAGCGCGGATCCTAATTTAAGTTCTTGCACATTACTTACACCAATACCATTGTTTTACTTTATGTAAAGAAATCAATATTGCTTGCTTACTACTGAATGTTGGGCTGAACATTATGAACACCTGATTTAAATTGGCCTCGAATTGGTTTAATGGACGGAGTTTGGGCAGACAGACCTACCGTTGTTTTGAAGGTAGGGGCCGGAAACACAATAGCCAAACCCTTGTTCGAAAGAGGATGGATTGAAGGTTGGACGGAAGTCTAGCAATCAAAGTAGATTCTGATGAGGTATATATTTTTGCTTGCGCCTATTTTCCTGTTTTAAATAATAAATTTCACTTTTTGGAGCAACCTATCATCATGAGTACCCACGACATTGAGCCCTATGCATGCGTAGTAAACTCTCATGGCTGTAAACTCACATGAATACACGGACGCATGGCTTTGTTTGTACATATGTTTTCAAAGTATCGAATTTTTATTAGATTTCTGCAATAATATTCATTGAAACAAATATCTTAATGCGTTTAGAAATTGTTTTCTCGATTTATAAATGTAGTACCTACCTCCTTAATCGTATTCAAAATGTACAGGAAGGAACAAGCAATAAGATTCTATATAAATAAATCATGACACAGTACATTTTTAGAACATTTTCTGTGATTATGTGTATGAAGAATATCTAAAATAAGAATATAAGAGGTCCACATTGTCTAGTTCGAAGCCGGGGCTTTATTCAAGAGATGACAGGAGTTACCCCTACGCTACAGGTAATAAATGGTTGGCCAGTAGAATAAGAAAACTCACTGGAAGTGGAGAAGAGAGGAGCGTGACCGAGCAGGGTCACAATGCAGCCAAGGTAGTGTGCAAAGCCAGCGGCATAATGCGACAGGTTGATGCGGCTGTGTGCGGAGAAGACCTGCAGGCGCTGAGTCTCGTACGTGCGCCGGTACACCTGCAGCATCAGCAGCAGGGTGGCCGCCATCGCAGCCGCCGCGCACACTGACACACATCACAATTTGTCAGTTACAGTCTTAAGCAGAGTTTGCGTGCATGGTTTAACATGTGTTTTACGGTACAAAAGCGATTCAGATTATAAATTTTAGATCGCAAAATCGAAATATGACAATTATTTTTGTGTAAAGAAGCATATACAGTTTTAAACAGTAATTCGGTATTGCCATAACTTCGAGATTTTTTTTATGTAACTACATGGATAACTAACACCATGTCATATTAGCCTTAAACACCACATAGGAACTAGGTGCCATGCCAGGACCTTCCTTATATTGCTCGGCTAAATTTAACTGGACGGAAAACACGGACAATTTTCATGACAGCTTAGACCATCGTTCATTCAATGCGATGGTACCAAACTCAGAATTAACTCTACCACCTATTAAAGTAAGGGAACCTACAGTTTTACGTGGAATCCGAACCATGGCCAGCATGAACGGTTGAATCTCATCTCCCAATCTAGAACCCAACCATGCTCACAGTTGCATCACCAAGTTTATCGAACTACAAGGTGTCGGCACCACTGCACCACTGAGGCCAATTCTTGAGGTCAAAAACAAACATTGAACCTAAAAGCTATCTTGCAGCAGGTAGGAAGGTACCTACCTGTATTGGATATATAATAAAAGTTTATGTTTACAACAAACAAATTTGATGAAATGAATTTGTGACGAAGTTAATTGCTTTCTTTTCTATATGTTATAAAAAATACAAAGCCGGCAAGTTTTTTTATGCTCAATAATCAACAAAAATTAGAGTGACGATGTAGGGCCACAAACCACTAACGCCTCTATTACAATACTTTAATACTCGACAAAAAATATCTGCAGCCAAGGACACTGTCACATCTGTTTGAGAAAGTTCCATAAAAACTGGACAAAACTTTAGACACAATAGGAGATCAAGAGCCCACCAATATGACAATGAATATTTAAGCCTCGAACTGAGTCCAGCGTTCATCAAACAAATGTTAATGGCGACCTCCGGAAGCAGTGAGTTTATGTTAGGGTTAGGAGTTATGTTAGGGGAGCGAAATTTATGTTTTTGGTCTGTAAAGTCTACTTTTTAAAGTGAATTAATATATTTTTCATCCTAATTCAGTAGATAAATATGTTATCTTATACCACACAAAAAAAGTCTAAATTATTTATATAGTTTCCAAGCGCCGGTTTGAAAACCTGGTAAAAACCTAGTAAATATGTGTTTACAAACATATTTTATTTAAAGATAAAGCATTAATACCGTTTTAATAAACAACTACTTTATTTATTAATACTAGATAAGTCTAAATTTTGATATTTTAATTTTTCTACGGGTGTTTATTCATAACCGACTATGACATAAAATAAAAATAACCCCAAAATATTGGAGGTTAGCGTCATGGAGCTTTAACTAATATTTTCTTGACGTTTTTGTAAACACTTACCGGCAGGTTTGTCACGTTGCAGTAGTCCAATTAGCATTGAGCGGATCAGGTAAGGAGGCTCAATTGCTCCTCCGTACGCAGCCAACATAAGTCCCAGCGCAGTCGATCCGAGCAGCGCCGCAAACACGTAGAAGTGACGAAATGCTGACTTCGGAAGTTCGAATCTCCGCGCCAGAGCGGACTCCTTGCCGCGATGCGCGAAGGAACCGTACAAGTAGCTCTGGATGATTATTGGAGGTAGGGAATGGCGCCAGCGAGTTACCGCCTCGCCGCCGAGCCACGCGCTGCCCGCTAGCAGCAGGAACACGATCTCGATAAAATTCCACATGCTCGCACCGTAGAACGCTTGCGAAAAGTGGATGCCTGGTGATCATCGATTGGAAAGCAACTTTCGGAGTGGGTCAAAGAACCGTTATCGTTAGTTCGCAGTGTCATCAGTCTCAAGGCATTATAGGCTTGAAGTCAGTAGCACTTTCACTTCACAGCTGAAACTTCGCAAAGAAAAATTAAAATACTTAATATGAAAATCCCATTTCTGCAATGCAAACCTACGAAAAAAATAATGTGGAGCTTGTTTTTGGCGCCACAAAAAGTTAGCGTGACAGAACATATATTTAAAACGTAGAAAGAGAATCTCTAGAACAAACATTAGTGTGTCACTTTGGCTATACATACCTTACATACTTTGGCTATAGATATATGTTGTTTTAAACCTACTACTCACATTACGATTTGTCTTGGCAGACATGTGGGGTTTTAGGTGGGGATAGGTCTGCGTTGACTCGCCACACGTTCAGACTGATCAGTGCGGCGCTCGTTTGGCTTCGATAGAACGTGTTCCCCGCGCCACTAGGCTCGTAGCCTAGTGGCGCAGGGACTTGCTTTGAATACCAGAGGTCTGAGTTCAAATACTCGCCCTCTTCTTGCACCCCTTACTTTTTAGGGAGGTACCCAAAGACATCCTATTACTAAGCCTTCGCTGTCCGTCCGTCCGTCCGTCCATCCGTCCGTCTGTCACAGGGTTGCATCTCATGAACCGTAATAGTTAGACAGCAGAAATGTTCACGGAATGTGTATTTATTTTGCCGCTATTGCAACAAACAAGTAAAATTTAAAAACATAAACATTAAAGGTAGCCCCATATAAAACACATTAATATTTTTGTGTTAAATCTTGTACGATGGTATGCAGACCTTCGTGTGCGAGTTTGACTCGCACGTGGCCATTTTTAGGGTTCCGTACCCAAAGGGTACCAACGGAACCCTATTACTAAGCCTCCGCTGTCCGTCCGTCCGTCCGTCCATCCTTCCGTCCGTCCGTCCGTCCGTCCGTCCGTCAGTCTGTCACAGGGCTGTAACTCATGAACCCATAATAGGTAGGCAGCTGAAATTTTCACAGAGTGTTTATTTATTTTACCGCTTAAACAACAAATAGGTTAAAAGTAATAATAATAAAAACAAAGGGGCCTCCATGCAAAAAACGTGTTTTTTTTGTGTTAAATCTTGTACGGTGGTACGGAACCCTTCGTGTGAGAGCCCGACTCGCACTTGGCCGGTTTTTACTTCTTCGATTCTGAATCCATGTCCCCTTCCCCTATTAGGTGGTAGGGTTTAAACCCGCCCGGGTTGATACCATCAATTTGGATGAAAAGATCTCCGAAGCGGCAATACAAAATTGTCCGTGTTTTCTATCCATTTCAAAGTAGCCGTGCTCATAAAGGGAAGGTCCTGGCATGGCAACGAATTCTATCGGGAATGTGGTGTATTAGGCTAATATCATAACGGTAGTTGTGTGGCAATGAAAATGGCAAAAAATGCCTCCGTCACTTGAAAGTTTGAATTGATTTGACTGATCTCAACAATAAAAATAAGTCCGAGAGAAAAATATAAATTTGGACCAAAATGTGGTTATTTCATAGGAATAAATGAAGCCACATAAATATGTTTAATGGAACTAAATCTGGACTATTTTAAAAGGTTTTTATTAATATCCATTATTTTCATCATTCATTTGAAGAGTGAATGGTGAGGCCATCCATACAACACCAAAATGCTTTGATGAGGGAATTTAATATAATATAATTTTATTGGAATTTATCCGCATGTTCCTAAATAAAATAATCCCTATTTGACGCGTCTCACAGGACTGCATATCCCTAAGAAGGTCTATGACCTCCCTCAAACTTCTCTTTCCTTCTCCAGCATTTTAAACGCGTACTTTTGTTTGGGAATGAACAGCAAAAGTGGAACACTGAGACAGACACAGCCGTCCGGGCGCGAAGCAACGAACGAACTGACTGAGTTTGGTCTGCAGACAGCCCTACACACACTCAGATTTGTTTGGCTCGGCCCTGTTTGGAGTGGGCGGTCTGCATGGCGGTCTGCTGGTCGCCCAGACCGACCAATTCAGTCTTGGAATAATAATAATTTTGTCTGCAGACAATGCTACACACATTCCGAACGGTCTGTCCAAGACATGTCTGCCGAGACAAATCGTAACGTGAGTAGTAGGTTTTAGTCCGTGGTTTTAGTGACGTCCAAAAGAAGCTATCGATATCAAATGGGGCACAGATTAGTAAAAGTATGAATTGAAAGTAACAACTGAACTGCCAATGGGAAAGAACTCTGTTTATTTATCACGACAGGTGGCGTTTAAGCGAGCTCACCTAAAATATCTGTCAAAGCTGACGTACATCTTTCACTTAAAAACTCGTAAATCAAACTTGACAGAAATGACAGTGAGATGAGATGTGAGGTCGCTCAGGCGTTTTTTCCCCCCTTAGTAACTGTCTTTAAAGCCAATAGGGGATGGCCAGCCAAAACGTTTTACAAAATATGGCGCTCACGTAAGCTACGTCCCTGTAATATTGATAATTTTGGTCTTCTGTGACATATTTTGGAATGGCTTCCATGTAAACTTGCTAAAATGAATTGCCCATGCTCAATAGTTGGCAGAATAAACATTGTTTTGATTACGTATGCACAGATTTATCTTTTATGGGTTGTTCATAATGCTTCTCCAGTGAATTTTCGCGCTAAATTTTCCTTGCCAAGTTAGGTATTATAAAAATTTTACTGTCGTATTCAGAGCGCGCGGACTAACTTTATTACGCGGGGAAGAAAACTGTTTATTTATCACAACAGGTGACGTCTAGGTAACTTACCCTAAAAGAAGTGTTAAAGTTGTCAAAAACATTACAAAATAAAAAATAATAGATTTCAAAATCGAAAATATCGATATCAATTCCAAATCGACTAGGGCACATCATGGTAAGTCGAAACATAACCTCAAATTATGGACTCAATTTTATCCGCGTTGAAATGGATATTACGGGAAGATAGGACGGTTAAATGCGATATATTCGAATAATTAAACCACTATCTTCCTATGCAAGATTTAACCTAAGCTGAATAACAGATGAATCAGCGATATCATTCGATATTCTACTTACACATGAAACGATATATCTCCAGGAATCTCTTTTAAAAATCCGCTATGACTCTCACAAAACACTGCAACGCACACCATGTTGCACCTAAAATCACTTGATCACAATTTTTCGTGGATTGGTTGCTGTTTAGGAACTTTTTAGCAGGACTTCAAAACTTTACTGGTGAGTCAAACATCGCAATTGGTGGAAACGGGGTCGATCTGCTGAACGCATTAGACTTCAGCTTGTCATCTCTTTCACTCTTTTGCCATAGCTTCATATGAGGAAAGAGTTGTAATGATCTGTCAGATAGTACGTTTATTTGTGTTCACTCTATGTAGGAGCGCAGCGACTTCTCCGAACTCTAGGATATAAAATAAATAGTACGAGAGCGGACCGTCGTCAACCCTACGTCATCGAGTAACACCATGGGACCCATTTGTGGTTGTGCGGATTAGAATAGGCTTCCTAAAAATACTAGGTTGCCTGACCCAAACCTGGAACGTTTTGTGCAGTAGGTAATATTAAATCACTTTTTTGGTAGAATTTAACGTCATCGAGTAACAACATGAGACCTAGCACAATCGGTAAAGGTCATCAAGAAAAGCTAAAAAAAAGTAGGTTGGCTCGTCCTACCCTGGCACGTTCTGAGGTTGGCCGGTTTTAAAATGTCAAAAAATAAAAAAAAATACGTCATCGAGTAACAAGATGACAATACCACCATTCGATAGTCTTATGAACATACTTCATAAAAAAATTAGGTTGGCTGCCCTCAGCCTGGCACGTTTCCTACGCGGCCATGTTGAACGTCGGATGCGCCCAGTTCTTATATTCATCAATTGTTAAATTAATATAATATAACAGTTTTGTGATATGTCTATCTATAAACAGTGATGTTTTTATTGATCAGAACTCATCTTGAATAGGGTAAAAAAAAACAAAATGAAATATTTGTGATATAGGTACTGATTGATTACGTGATATTAGGGCATTGTCGTATCTAATTATTAACTAAGTTTAACTCAAGTTAACTTTAGGTTATGATGCACATAGTTCCGCATACTTGAAGAGTAAAAACCGGAAGTTTCATATACATATGCTTTCGGAATCTACCGTATGGATCATTCAACGTAGGGAATCGCAACTCCAGTCAGCCCATGCCTACGGCATTAGAGGCGCACGCTTTAAATTCTGCCACGGGCCTCGTTATTACAAAATTTTAATCAGATTGTATGTAAACATAACGTAATGAAGATTTTTTAATAGTCATAATAAAATAAATCGCCACAAAACTTAAACCCATAAGTGAAGTATCTCAAAGTTACTATTCTTTAATTCACATGAATTTAGGGTAAATATTCTAGAGTATATTTCCATTCTTTAAACATTTCAATGTATATGTTTTCTATAAATATATACGCAACGTTGCCGGGTCTATACAAAAGTACATGTCCACATCGTCACTCACATATTAAGGAAGTTTAGTAAGCTTTGGCGTCACTCTCTTTTCTTTATTTACGTATCTCTTTTAATTTATCGTAACAAAGTTGCAATGTATCCAAACCGAAGCGGAATTTTAAATTAACAGCTCTTAAGTCGTAGGTATAGTTTAAATAATACCTGAAAAGCTCTGTAAAAATATTTATGTATTAGTTATAGAAAACATATACATTTATATGTTTAAAGGATGGAAATAACCATGAATATTTAACCTAAAGTCCTGTGAATAAAAGAATAGTAACTTTGTGGCGATTTATTTTATTATGACTATTAAAATTCTTCATTACATTAGGTTTACATTCAATCAAATTTGAATTATGTAATGAGGAGCTCCGTCGCCGAATGTAAAGCGTGCGCCTCTAATCTCGTAGGCATGGGCTGACAGGGGTTGAAGAAAGGACCTTAAAGCGATGCACACTCCAGTGGCAACAAGAAAACATTTTAAAACCTGTGTACGATTTAGTCCTTCTGATGAGTTATTATTCTTACAGCAAAAAAAACGACATAATATTAAACCTTTAAATGCTACCACCTACAAAAAAATAAGAGTACAATGGTTTGAGAACAGTCAGTCAATCCGTCAGCGTGTTTGCGACCACTGTGGGACATACGCCTCTCCAATCCTTCTCCAGTCCTACCGGCCCTCAGCGGTACGGACCCACTGCTTTCCCCGACGCACTTGATGCCGTCTTTCCACCTGGTGGGTGGTTTTCCCACACTCCGTTTGCCTGTCCACGGCCGCCAGTGTAGGACACGGTTACTCTAACGGTCGTCATCTCGTCGGCTGACGTGACCAGCCCACTCATAACTGGGAGGACGCACTGGTCATATGTTCGGGTCTTTAAATTTTGCGAAAGGTCAGACCTCAGAGCGAATTTAAGCTTTCCGAAGGCAGCCCAACCCAGTTGAATCCGTCGCTTAGCCTCCAAAGACAGTCTTTGTATACCAAGCCGCAGGATTTGACCGAGATAACAATTTGTCCTCCCGTCATACCCTCAGTCGCCATGACCTTGATTTTATCCCGGTTCATCTTCAGACCTACCTATCTTTCTACTACTTATCTTTATAAAGGTCTTCCAGCATTGTTTGAAGCTGAACTCGGGAATTTGACACAAGAACAATGTGATCGGCGAAGCGAAGATGACTGAGGAAAATATTAATTAACGTTGATACCCATGTTGTCCCATTCAAGCGTCTTGAACACATATTCCGATGCGCTTGTGAAGAGCTTGGGTGAGATCACATCCCCCTGCCTAACGCCTTTAGCAAGAGGGATGGGTTGGGTATTTTAATGAAGCCTCACAGTCATCGTCGCGGACCGATACAGATTTCGGAGTACCTCGATGTAGCGGTGGTCGATTCTACACCTCAGGAGGGAGTTTTCGACAGCCCATTTTTCAGCTGGCTGGATCACATTTTTATTTCTCGTCGAATATCCGTGTTTAAAATTATTATATGATTCCGGATAATTTCTCACATAAAAAATAGTTCTTTGTACGTACACATCATACATAGTATGTAATTTTAGGTTTTTAAACAAAGGCGTGCAAACAAGTGCGTCCCATTTAGAGTGTGTAATTATCCGAATTGCTTTCTTTTGTAGTCTAAATACTGAAACCGCTTCCAGTGAAGAACCCCAGAACTCAATGCCATAGGTCATGACAGAGTATAAATAACCGAAGTAGGCACTCTTCAGGGTATTCAAGTCACAGCATTTAGACAGGGTTCTGAGGCAATAACAAGCTTTTGTTAATTTATCACAAACATGTTGAATGTGTTTGTCCCATCGTAACTTTTGATCCAACTTGAAGCCTAAGAATATAGTAGATGTTGCAAACGTTATGACTTCACCGTTATATTCGATAAACATCTCATCATTCACTTCATGTTTAATATTTTTCATCTTAAAATGTACACAGTGTGTTTAAGCACTATTTAACATTAACCCATTTGCTGCGAACCATTTACCCAACTCCTCAATTATTTTTGTTGTTTTTGTAAGGAGTGTTTCAATACTTTTATCAGTAACAATTACATTTGCGTCGTCAGCGTAAATTACTATGGTTTTCGCGAGAAGTACTAGCATAGCGTCTTTTGCAATGTCATTAATAAAAATAATAAACAGCAATGGTGCCATGATTGAGCCTTGAGGTACTCCGTAATCGGTTTCAAATAATCGTGATACAGAGTTATCGATAATTCCATTTAGTCTGTTTTTATATCTTATATTTACGTTACTTTCTCACCCACATTTTCTAACCCAACCTCATCACAAACGCATCGGAATATGTGTTCAAGACGCTTGAATGGGAAAACATGGGTATCAACGTTAGTGAATATTTTCCTCAGTCATCTTCGCTACGCCGATCACATTGTTCTTCTGTAAAATTCCCGAGTTCAGCTTTAAACCATGCTGGAAGACCTTTATAAAGCATCGATAAAGGTAGGTCTGAAGATGAACCGGGATAAACCCATGGTCATGGCGACTGAGGGTATGACGGGAGGACAAATCGTTATCGACGTAGAAGTGATCGAACAGGTTGAAGAGTACGTTTTTACGAAAATTTTAGTGCTTTGCGAGGTCAAATAAAAGTTAAAATGGCTATGTTACGTACAGAGTACACTAGATCTGCAGAATTAAAGCTTCAAAAAAACTCACAGACATTCTGGGGGTATGTGCGTAGCTTACATTCTAAAGGTGGTTTTGAACCGTGTATATCTCAGCAGGGCGTACCTCACCGAGGTCCGGCTGCCGCTCAAGCCTTTGCAAATTTCTTTCAATCCGTATTCTTACCGAACATTCCAATACTGGACCCGGTTGTCGCGCAGCGGGCAGGGACGGGTGCGGGTGGAGACGCGGGCGGTAGTCGCTATGTCAATATAGCTACTATCACGAGTGCGGATGTCTGTCTCGCTCTCAGACAACTCAAGTCACGTAGTGCGATAGGTCCTGATGGTATTCCTGGCTATGTGTTGAAAGGATCTTCCGATTTTGTAAGTGTTCCTCTCCTCCATATATTCAACCTAGCTCTCGAGTCGGGTGTATATCCACAGCAATGGAAAGTGACACGAGTAACTCCGATACCTAAGGGTAGCGACAAATCAAATGCGGAGAACTATAGACCGGTAGCAGTGCTCTCAGCTGCTGCCAAGATTTTTGAATCGATTTTACACAGTTACATTTATGAGGGCACTGCACCCTACATGTCACAGGAACAGCATGGATTTACACGAAAGCGCTCTGTCGAATCAAACTTGCTAGTCATCAGTCATTATATTTCTGAGAGTCTGGACAAAAATACACAAGTAGATGTGGTGTACTTGGACTTCCGAAAAGCATTCGACAGAGTTGATAACGATATTCTACTCCATAAACTCAGTACGGCAGGTTTCACACCTAAGCTTCTAGTATTATTCGCTGAATACCTACGAGATCGGCGCCAGTATGTAAGGTACGGGTGCTACGAATCTGAACCTTATAATACCCGATCAGGAGTAAGTCAGGGTTCAGTCCTGTCTAGTCTCCTCTTTAATATAATGATTGATGACATTGTAGGGTTGACAAGCTTGGTGTCCTGTCTTCTATATGCTGATGATTTGAAGCTATTCTTACGTATTAAGGATGAAGCTGATTGCGAGGTTATTCAACGTACTCTTGATGTAGTGTATCAGTGGAGCATCACAAACAAACTAGCTTTTAATCCTGAAAAGTGTATAGTAGCATCATACACTCGCTCACTCACACCACTGATGCACGACTACCGCCTGGGTGCTAAAGGAATTCCCAGGGCGACAGAAGTTAAAGACCTCGGTGTTGTTTTTGATGCACACCTCACCTTCAATCCTCACATACGAGCATTAACAAAAGCCTCATTTGGCAAGCTGGGTTTCGTACTGCGAAATGCCAAAGAGTTTAAGGATCCGATCGCACTAAAATTATTGTTTAATACGCTTGTCAGATCTAAGCTAGAAGCGGGGGCAATTGTCTGGTCTCCACATGAGGATCACTATATTCTCATGCTGGAGAAAATTCAAAAAAGGTTCCTGAGATTTTTATATACTCAGATAAACGGGTATTACCCTTATATGTACCCAACAGCATTTTTACTCGGGATTCTGGGCTTCAACTCACTTGAACTTCGGAGATCCCGGGCATTAATGCTGTTTGGTTTCAAAATTCTGATTGGGAAAGTTGATTCGCAAGCTTTACTACAGCTGGTACTAGCACTGAACGTGCCTGATGGTTACGCTCGACGGCGGAACGCACGTTTGTTTGCCGAGATCGTGACGCGCACCCGCTCTCACTACTGGTCGCCCATATGTCTCGTCCTGAGGCTGTTCAATGCGATGCATCTGTCAACACCTGAATGTGATGTGTTTGTAAATCTGAGAAGGACGTTTGAGAGAGTGTGCACGACATTTTTGGAAGGCTATTTGAAAGTTAACTCATCCATAGTTAATTAAATGTCTGTTTTTTTTTTCTTCCATATTGAAATTAAGTTTGCTACATTTTACGCCTTGGTTTCCTGTTATGTAAAATGTATGTATTTGTCAAATAAATAAATAAATAAATAAATACAAATAAATAAATACAAGTATATCTCGGTCAAATCCTGCGGCTTCGTATACAAGGACTGTCTTTGGAGGTTGAGCGACGGATTCAACTGGGTTGGGCTGCCTTCGGAAAGCTTAAATTCGCTCTAAGGTCTGACCTTCCGTAGAAATTTAAAGACCCGAACATATGACCAGTGCGTCCTCCCGGTTATGACATGACGTACGGGTGTGAAACGTGGACTCTGACGGTCGCCGTTGTCCAAAGGTTAAAAGTTGCCCAGCGAGCAATGGAGCGTGCAATGCTGGGAATATCGCTACGGGATATGGTACGTAAAGAGGCAATCCGCCGACGTACCAAAGTAGTCGATATTGGACACCGCGTGGCTAAGCTCAAATAGCAGTGGGCTGGTCACGTCAGCCGAAGAGACGACGACCGTTGGAGTTACCGTGTCCTACACTGGCGGCCGTGAACAGGCAAACGGAGTGTGGGAAGACCACTCGCCAGGTGGGAAGATGAGACAAGTGCGTCGGCGGAAAGCAGTGCTTCCGTACCGCTGAGGGCCGGGAGGACTGGAGAAGGATTGGAGAGGCGTATGTCCAGCAGTGGATGCAAACACGCTGACTGACTGACCGACATTGCGAAAATTGTACCCATGTTCTCGAAGCACAGGGTCCATTTCGGTGAAGATATTCACACACACACAGAGCACAGCGGTTGTGTGACACACTTGTCACACAACCGCTGTGCTCTGAGTCTCAATGCTCTTGCGACCGATTCCAAATGCACCCACACAAATGCACCAAAATGAGCATGATGCGAAGTAGCTTGTAGACAACGATTTGTGTGTGTCGGCTTGCGGTACACTGTGTGGCTTAGGATTCCATCCAATCGTCGAGCAAAAAGTACTTCTAAGAACGCCAAAGTGCCTACCTTCTCACAATCTACTGTATATTTTAAATTTGTGTGAACCTAATTAAGATGAGAGATGAAAGCGTCGAGTGATTGGCGACCATGTGACCAGATTGAAATCACGTCATCCACGTACCGTACCTAAAACATTGACTTAAGAGGTGAAGTTTGCAATGTGCGGTGTTCCAGCGGTTCCATGAAAAGGTTTGCCACCACTGGTGTCACTGGTGATCCCATTGCTACACCTTCTCGCTGGATGTAGTATTGTCCTTGCCACAGAAAGTATGTCGTAGTGAGACAATATGGCAGGAGCTTGACGCACTCAGTGTCGATGTCGTTGCTGATGACTAAGTTTCTGATGATGTCGAGGGACTCTTGGACTGGTACGTGTGTATACAGCGATTCGACGTCAAAGCTCACTAATAGATCCATGCATGCCAACTTCACTGTAGACAACAATTCCACAAAATGGGCCGAATCTTTAACGTAGGACGACGTCTTGCCAGACAGGGGTTGAAATATTGAGGCGACATGTTTAGCGAGGAGGTAGGTAGGAGCATTTATCTGGCTGACTATTGGTCTAAGGGGGTTCCCGTCTTTGTGAATTTTAGGAAGACCGTAGAAGCACTATCACCGCATTTCCGCTACCACCTCGACCCACACCTATGACTTACGACCACGGCGAGCCTAGTTGTCAGTCGTCTGCTGCGTATGAACGTGGCGGACAACCTCCTTGACAACTGAACGATCAGCTCGATACGTCGGCGAATGTCTCCTCCCGCCGCGTGAAAAGCCATATTAATTTTCAAATATATTTAACGACAACGGTAACCCCAAAAGTATCACAAGTAAGGTTATTTCTTTAGTTATAGCTGAAGATAGATCATTTGCCGTATTTAATACATCACAATTCACATTACGTATTTGGGTCCCCAGTGCATTAAACTCGTTTTACTGTCATTTAAAAGTAGGTTATTGGCTTCACACCATAATTTAAGTGAGTTCATAGCTTGTATAAAGGACTCCCGTAGTTCTGATATACGATTTTTTTAAATTCATGATTTGTCATCCGCACATAAAATCATATCATTATCTGTTGCGATGCAGCTTGAAATATCATTTATAACAACATATGAAACCACGGTCTTAGAACTGAACCCTGCGGTATACCCATAGTGATTGATTCTACATCAGACTTAGTACCGTTTACTTCACAATTTTGTTGTCTATTTAATATATATAATTTACAAATACCTCATTTATTTTCCCTAACACCATAAGTGTTCTAGTTTTCCTGGAAGTATTTTGTGATCTACACAGTCAAAAGCTTTTGATACATCACAGAAAATGCCGTAGGTGCTCATAGATTTAACTAGAGAAGTTAAAATAGATATTAACATCAAGGCAATGGCATCTCCTGTTGACCTACACTTACGAAATCCGAATTGATTATAATTAATAACACTGTGAATGTAAGGACACAGGCCGATAATTTTCAACATCATTATGAGATCCCTTTTTAAGCAATGGTATTACCCTAGTAATTTTTAATAAGTTTGGAAATGTGCCATATTAAATACAATTCTAAGAGGTTCTATAATACTGCCCCATATGGACTTTAACAGATTCAAAAGTGACAGACTTCTTATTGCGTGGTAAAAATATTTTGAGTTGCTCTAATGCGAGATTTACAATTTATTGGATGTATTTAGTTGTATCTTGAGCGACAGAAGAAAAATATTTGTTGAAATGATTTTTTTTGCAACCATTGCACGCAAACTATCAATATATCACAAATATTTCATTTTGTTTTTTTTTTACCTATCCAACGTGAGTTCAGATCAATAAAAACATCACCGGTTTATAGATATACATATCACAAAACTGTTATATTATATTAATTTAACAATTGATGAATATAAGAACTGGGCGCATCCGACGTTCAACATGGCCGCGTAGGAAACCTGCCAGGCTGAGGGCAGCCAACCTAATTTTTTTATGAAGTATGTTCATAGGACTATCGAATGGTGGTATTGTCATCTTGTTACTCGATGACGTATTTTTTTTTATTTTTCGACATTTTAAAACCGGCCAACCTCAGAACGTGCCAGGGTAGGACGAGCCAACCTACTTTTTTTTAGCTTTTCTTGATGACCTTTACCGATTGTGCTAGGTCTCATGTTGTTACTCGATGACGTTAAATTCTACCAAAAAAGTGATTTAATATTACCTACTGCACAAAACGTTCCAGGTTTGGGTCAGGCAACCTAGTATTTTTAGGAAGCCTATTCTAATCCGCACAACCACAAATGGGTCCCATGTTGTTACTCGATGACGTAGGGTTGACTACGGTCCGCTCTCGTACTAAAACGTTAGCGGCGGTCACAGAAGAAAAGATGGAAACCGTGGCTGTGTTCGGGCAACCTACTCTGAGCATTCGGTGCAAGAATGAGCAACAAATAGCGTATTGACTAACAGAATCACAGTCCGTTTTCGCTGACCATAGAAAGGATCGGAATCGCTCAGAATCACTCCTTGTGCCAGGTGCCAACGGACCCCTATTACTAAGCCTCCGCTGTCCATCTGTCGGTCCGTCTGTCATAAGGCTGTATCTCATGAACCGTAATATATAGGCACCTGAAATTTTCAGAGTGTGTATGTATTTTGCCGCTATAACAACAAATAGGTAAAATTTAAAAATAATAAAAATTAAAGGGGGCCCCCATACAAAAAACTTAATTGTTTGTCTTACATTTTGTACGAATGTACGGAACCCCTCGCACTTGGCCGGCTTTTAACTTGCCATGATTGTATGTATGTATACATGTATATGTGTATGCATGTATTTAATGTAGGTGTTTAGGTCAAATATTGCAAGCTGAATTAGAACCACTTCCTCTTATCCTACAATAATGACAATGCATTTTTATGGTAAGCATGACCTGAATCGACATCGAGGGTTAGCTCCAGATAAAGAAACTGCACAGATACGACATTTTGTATAGGCATTCAATTATGAAAACAAATTCTAAGGGTCACCATGACATTGCCACTGCCATCGGCCACTGCACTCCAAGATAGCTCCTAACGAGGGAACTCCTCAACAGTCAACAGCACAGACACGAAATGTTTTAAACGCATTCAATTATGAAAACCAATTCTAAGTGTCACCATGACATGGCTACTGCACTCAAGGCTGGCTCCTAACGAGGGAACTCCTCAACGGTTAACAGCACAGCCACGAAATGTTGTTTACGCATTTAATTGCGAAAGCCCACTCTAAATTTCACCATGACATGGCTACTGCCCCCAGGGTTGGATTCCGAGTGCGATAGAAACCGTTTCCATAAAATAATTTCATGCATGTTAAAACTTTTAAAAACCTATTTTTTCTTTAAATGAACAGACTCTTAATGACACCCGCCACCTTAAATACAAAACATTGTTGTAATGAACAAGTGCTCCTCACACACATATATACATGCGCACTCACACATACACACCCTTTTATCGCACACCCTCACACACAAACACCATATCTAGCTCTCGCCCATACTCATTCTAAATCCAGACTAATAATCCCATTTGCACAGTAGTATCAATCAAACTCTTAAATTTATTAAACGTTATGACTATAACTAGGTGGACTACAGATGATATTTTGTAGACTGTAAACGTAGACTCAATTATGTATAATATAGTGGTAATCTGTTATTGGCTTTTGGACTGTTATATTTTTATGTGAAAATGTATAGTATATAAGCTGTTGATTACCCAAATAAAGTAAATAAATAAATAAAAAAAGCTTTTATATCATATACATAAGAAGAAAAAAGTTATAAATTTATGGGTTTGATCTAATTGAAAATTTGTTTTCTTCTTTTTAGCGAATTTTAATAAAAGTTTGTTTTTAAAAGATTTTTTTTGCCATTAATTTTTAATCTAAGGATGCGCGGACTTTTGGGTGGTTAGGGAAAAAGGCTAACAATTAGCATACAAATTAATGATGTATCCTTCAATTTGTCGTGTTTAATCTGTTTGCGGACTTAAATTTGTTAAGACGATTCGTTCTCACAAGCCTAATGTCAACTACAAGGTGGTGCTCTGATTCTCTGCGGAGGGTAGGTCCCACTCCGGATATAGGTTGGAGTCAGATTAAAATACAAGATGGGTAATAGTTTAGATGATTGAAAAGGTTAATAGTAATATAAACGACTGATCTATAGTTAGGAATGTGATGTGTATGTATGTATAACCGACTGTGAAGCAAGGACACATTGATTGAAGAAAGACCCCAGTAAAAAATAAATACGAATATACTGCAAGGCTGGACCCGAACTAGCAAAACATACCATTCGCGGGCGAGTTCGCGGGTGTACCAATTTCGGCACCGGCTGTACACCCATAATTTGGAATTCTCCTACATTCCCTCCTCCCGTATTTAATGCCTCCTACTAACTAACAAAGTGTTTTAGATTATACCTACCTAAGTAAATAGATATATTTAACGCTTTATAATTATTAGCTTTTTTCTAAAAATGCCCATAAGATCCTGAACAAAAAAATATGTCGTACTCGTTTCGCCATTCGATACACTTTTTACAGGCGCGTGATAATGGTGCATGAGATCCTATGTTAGTTCTAGTGGCATCTGTAGCGCAAGTCGCATTGTGGTGGAGATGGGTGGAATCTACTTCTTTGGGGAGGTACCTTTATATGCATACTGTACAGCAGTGCAAGGAATTCGATAAAACCATTTAGAATTTATATTATCCTGATTTATTTGTTCGCAAAACATTTCATTTCAAAGATCATGAATATTTAATTCTGAATCGATTTGCAAACCATTTTTTGGGACCGATTACATATATTCCTGATTGCATATCAAGAACATTCTCAATCTTCGCTAAGCAATTGAGCAGCGACGAAAGCAGACAAGACTATCGGGTGCTGGAGAAGGCGCGGTGGGAGGGGCGGGGAGCAAGGCAAGGCAAGGGCGTGCTGACTGCTGTTGCGGGAGGGTCTCTCAGCAGCGCGCATGCGCGGGACTCGCGGGCGCCTCTCCAGTCGTCTTCGGGTCTGCGGGCGGTCCACAGCCTCCTCGCGGTCGCTCGCTCACAGCGCGCCAGCCGGTGCAGCGACCATCTTGGCTCCCGAGAGAGTTTTCTGTCGCGAGTGCTGCAAGCGGCAACGGTGGAAAGAAGTTGGATTATCAATCCGCTTATCTGTGGAGTGCACCAGTTAGTGGATCAGTGAAACTGCGACGCAAATTACAATTTGAGGTTCGTGCGCAGGCCTGTTGGAACACCGGCAGCGGTGGACTAAGGATGGACTAAGGTGTAGGGAGTCTCGAAAACCGTCGAAATAACCTAGGGGCATCATTTTTTTTAAACGCATTTTGAATACCGGTAGGTGCATACATTTAATGAGTTGCGTGTGAGTTCACCCCGTGATCTCCATTAAAGAGCACCGTAAAGGAATAGTCAGCAATATGCCGGCGGGGAGGGTCGGTTGTGGCGACACGAGGCGCGGGGCGCGGTGCGTGGTTCGCGGTGCGTGGTGCGTGGGTGTCGCAGGCCGTGGGCGGCGCGGGACGTGGGCGTCCGGGCCGTGGGCGGACGCGGTAGACTCCGGTGGAGCCGCGCATGCGCCTACCGCCATATTGATCGTTGAAAATGTTTTTTTTTTATATTATTATCGGGGTACATTACATTAAAAAACAATGGATGATACTGGATTAATAAATACAATAATAATTTTATTTAGTAGGTAATAGCTTCGATACAAATACGCGTACATGCTAGCGACACATCTTTCAACCAACACGATAATGGGATAAAAATAAAGGTTTATATCTACGTCGTTTTTTTAATCTAAGCTTAATCTAATGCGCCTGCACGTGGCTCGCGAACAAGGCAAGCTAGATCGTATTTATCTAATGCGACTGAACATGGCTGACAAACAAGACAAGCTACGCTGATCTTGCTTGATGAACTTAATGCGTCCAACCGTGGCTCACAAATAAGGCGAGCTACGCTGACCTTAAGTGATGAACTTAATGCGTCCAAACGTGGCTCACAAACAAGGCGAGCTACGATCTTACCTGATGAACTTAATGCGTCCAACCTTGGCTCACAAACAAGGCGAGCTACGCTGATCTTACTTGATGAATCAAATGCGTCCATGGCTCACAAACAAGGCGAGCTACGCTGATCTTACTTAGTCAACTTAATGCGTCCAACCGTAGCTCACAAACAAGGCGAGCTACGCTGATCTTACTTGATGAACTTAATGCGTCCAACCGTGACTCACAAACAAGGCGAGCTACGCTGATCTTACTTGATGAATTTAATGCGTCCAACCGTGACTCACAAACAAGGCGAGCTACGCTGATCTTACTTGATGAATTTAATGCGTCCAAACGTGGCTCACAAACGAGGCGAGCTACGCTGATCTTACTTGATGAACTTAATGCGTCCAAACGTGGCTCACAAACAAGGCGAGCTACGCTGATCTTACTTGATGAACTTAATGCGTCCAACCGTGACTCACAAACGAGGCGAGCTACGCTGATCTTACTTCATGAACTTAATGCGTCCAACCGTGGCTCACAAACAAGGCGAGCTACGCTGATCTTACTTGATGAATTTAATGCGTCCAAACGTGGCTCACAAACAAGGCGAGCTACGCTGATCTTACTTGATGAATTTAATGCGTCCAAACGTGGCTCACAAACAAGGCGAGCTACGCTGATCTTACTTGATGAACTTAATGCGTCCAAACGTGGCACACCACTGATATAGTGCCAACCTAGAACATCTCCAAAAGTTCACGTAAGCATTCCAAAAATATATAAATTTTCGTGTCCCTCTAGTCTAGGTGCTCAGAGGTGGCGAGATACACTGGAAATATATATTGATGATAAAAATTGTCAGTAGTTTCCATCTAGTTCGATATAATCGTGCAATTTAAGCAAGTTCCCGGCATAACATCTTGTTTCCATATGGTGTGTTGGCCTTTGGCTATCATGACAGTAGCTGTGGTATAAGCCATCCATGTCCAGAAACTTCGCTACGAAAACTGAGGTTACGTAACCTTGTCGGACGCTTGATTTTGTTGAACTTCGCTAATCGGACGAGAACCCCTGATGTAGTGACAGTCGCTACACCCCAACCCTTTTTCTGCTGCACATTAATGACCTGCTAAATTTGGTCGACTAATTAGCTACGCAGATAATAGCACGGTGCTAGCCAGGTGGAGGAGGATAGGCCGCGCCTCGTTGTTAGACTCAAAGAGACCCTGGAAAACATTTTCGGGTGGGGTCTCTGCGGACTCCGTTCAGTACAGCTCCGACCTTCCAGGGAGCAACTCTACATATTTACGACCACATAGGGATACTTGGTGTTGGCCTGACGCATGACCTTATTTCGGACGCCATATCGAGGATAAAGCCATGTTCGCCTCAAAAAGCTAGGCCTCAACAGGGTGCGTCAGTATTTCACGCCTGACCCAAAACTGCTCCTTTAGGCACAGATAAGGTCTTGCGTGGAGTACTGTTCGCATTTGTGGGACGGCTCAGGTAAGCACCTGATTAGCTCTCTGGACTCGATACAGCGTTGGACCGTGCGTCCCATCGGCGACCCCTAGGTATCCTTTAATTTGGAGACCCTCCAATTCCAAAGAGATGTAGGGTCTCTCTCTGTCTTCTATCGTCTTTACCGTGGAGAATGCTCGTCGGAGCTGGATAAGGCTGTTCCTCCATCACATTTCTACGTTCGCTCAACGCATAACAGGGAGAAAATGCACAAATTCACAGTCGACATTCCAAAAATAATAACCCACCGGTCCTCTCGATCCTTTATCTATAGGGTCGTTAAACAATGGAATGAACTCCCTTCCGAGGTATTTTCCCCAAATTACGACCTGGGGTTCTTCAACGGTGGTGTGAAGAAGCACCTGACCAGCCGGCAAGGTTTTCGCAGCCTCCCTGAATGTTCGAAAACCCATGGACGTCGTCGGGCACCTTTATAGGCCCTGGCGTACGCCATAACCGCGCTTAACATAAAAAAAGTCGCGCCTTATTTTAAAGATTTGCCTCAGCAATGGTCGTCGGACGGAACGACCCGGACTGCAAGTGTAGAGCGACTATCTCCACGCCTAGGTATACCTATCACCGTAGTCTTTTCCTAAGAGCTGTCCGTCAATTCTGCAACATTCAAGTTCTCACGCCCCAAAGCGCTCAATGAATTTGGAATCAACAAGTCCGTAAGCCCGTAAGTAAGTAGGCAAATTGGGTTTCGGTCGAACGATGCTTTTCTCTTCCGTCACCCTCGCCGCGCCGCCGCCTCCCCGCCCGCGCCCTCTGCGCATGCGTCTTCAGTCTCGCAGACAGACGCAGACAACCGTTGAGACTCGATTCGTACTAAGCACATTACAGCTTTATGTAAATAAAAAAAAAATGCCTCTTTTCGCTATTTTTTGCTATGGAGCTTTGTACTGTTAAATCTATCTTTCTATACCATCGATATAACTATCTTCAATCTACCTATTTTCTATACTAATCATAAATCTGTAAGTGGTGTTCATGGATAAAGTTGCTTTGTTTTCTAAGATACTGCGTTTGTGTAGACTTTATATACAATACTAAAACTAAATTGATTTTTTTTAGAAATCTATTCTGTCTGTATGTATGTATGTTCCTCGATAACTCTTAAATAAATCATCCGAGTTATATGAAACTTAGTAGACGTACATTTGACACAGGATAGGCTATATATAATTTAGTTCCCCTAACGCTAAGATGTGGCTGTCATACAAACCGGGATACTCAACTCACCCCGGGGGGGAGGGCGGTGGCTAAAAGTCTTACTTCTTCTAAACCAAGCAAATAATGTTTGATACAATTTAACTAATAGGCAGAGCGATCAACGAGGAAGGTTTTTTGTTGTATATGTAAATATTTTATACAATGAAAACTAAGTACTCGAAAATTGTAGGTGTTAAAAAGGCCTACAGAAAAGTCCGTGATATCACATCCTAAGGTACACTCACAATAACGCACAGTAAATATATTACAGATAAGTAAAAAAATATTGGTTATTTGCGAAGCTTTTATCTACAATGCATTATTAATCGTTATTCAGATAAATTTTTTCACTTACCTTTTCCATTTAACATTAGATAAACATTTTCGTTTACACTACCATATTATTCAAAATAATAGTTTAAAATATATAAAGTTAGCGATCATCAATCCCTCATATTTAGGTGTTTTGCTACCACTTTTTCCGATTTTGATGCTAATTTTACCGAAGTATGGCTTGGTATTGCCCGCAATTTTTGGACTACTTGGCATCACGCTAAATCGCTGAAGTTGCGACCAGTGGGATAAAATTATTACTACTTGACAACCAATTACCCGATTTAGATGTGGTTTGTATCTAAGTCTAGCCTGATTCTACGAAAAAAATACAAGCTACATAATGTAACGCTTCATTACCAGAGGGGTAAGTACTGTTAAATTCATATAACTTGCGAACCACTCACACTCGCTCGAATCGCTTATTATTACTAACACACCTCATCTGTACCACCCTCTGTACGTATCCAAGTGTGCAAAGCCACCAAAGGGATGAAAATATATACAATACAATACAATACATATTTTATCAACGTATCGATATACGTTTTACGCCTTCTCTGGGAGCAGTCAGGTTCGGGATGGGTCAGAGTTTTCGATGTTGAGACTGTCTGTGGTTTGGAGTCCACGTAATTCTAGGTTCCCTTCGGTACTTACTTACTTACTAGGTATGCAATGTAGCAGTGCAAGTACAGAAGGAATCTTTTTTTTTAATACTACTAAATTATAACGAAGCTCTAAATGAGTCTGATTGGATGTTTCTCATTAAATCAGATCATTTCTCATTTAGGCTCAAACGATCTGGTACCGCAGTTTGTTATATAATAAAAAAATTGAGCTTGACAAGTTAGTGAAGTACCTCTGGGAAAGTGATTAATTTTTTATACTTTTGAGATTACCGCGGTCATTAGGCATGTTTGAAAAATGTTACGGCTTTTCACGCGACTGAAGACGTCGTCTGCTGCGTACGAACGTGGCGGATTCCTCCTTGACAACGGGCTCTAAACGTCGGAGAATATCTCTTCCTGCCGCGTGAAAAGCCGTAACATTTTTCAAACATGATTTAATTTAATTTATTTAAAATGTATTGGTGGTAAAACTACACTAAGTTACATCAAAAACTTAATGATCCGCGGATTCGATCAACTCAGTAAAGAAGAATCCGCAAAGAAACTTTGAAACAATGAAATGGCTCTCAGTGGTTCCGTTCAGGATGGAAAATCCAACGATAAGGGAAATGGTCAGTTTTGGTGTTTAATGGTAGAATGGCATCTCCACATTTGAAATGTATCCTACGTGCGGCTCTCAGAAGTGACATTTAGGAATGCCACATTATATATAGAATGCCTAGAACGCAGAATAAATATTAAAGATTTAACCATTTTAATGACTAATTTGTAAAGCCATATTATGGCTTCATCTAGGGGGTACCCCTTGGAGGCCTTTCCTAGGTCATCAATCCTATAGGTTCAGAGATCACCACAAGGTCCCGCAAGCAAGCTTATGCGCAGGATTGTCAGGAATGCGGGTATAGGTATCCCGAAACCAACTGCGACAATCCAAGGGTTATGGCCAAGTTGTATGTGAAATGGGATCGGTGACGGTGGAGCCACGAAACGGAGCTGTCACAATTTCGGCGGTTTCAGCTCTTGGAGTAGTTTGTCCGTCTTGCTGCTGAAGTACTGGAGGAATGAAGAGGTTTCGTCGATATTTCTGCTAGAAATTTATTATTTTGTGATCAAGTTAGGTATAATTTTACTGAAAATGTACCATTTTTTGTATTGCATAACATAGTACATACGTATATTAAAACGTACCTATAATACGTTAAATTAAACAGGTACATTTTGTTTTTCTTGAAGTTAATTTTTATTTTTATGTCACATGAAAAAACTGCTAGTCCTAAGGTAGCGGGCGTCCGAAAAAGACTTGTCTAGGCCTTATAGGTATCTCCTGAATGCCATCACGCACAGCCGCACGACCGATACATTTCTCGTGGATATCCCAAGCTACCATAAAACGTTAAAACTGTCCATTTCCGTTGTATATTCCACCACTATCAAGCCACTATATATAAGACTATATTTGGGGGTACGGCAGAACGTATAAAATGCAGATCGTATAAAATTATGTTTAGAGGAAAAATTAAAAACCATGCACAACGTATAATAGGCAGATCGTATAATTTAATACGTAGTGCATGAAGAAGTTGAAGAAGTAAAATAACTATGTTTTCATGCAGAACGTGTAAAATTCACAACGTATACAATTTTAGTATCTGCATGGTAAACGTTTAGCTTTAGCGGACAATTGTCATTGCCACTTTGACCATCTTTACTTCGACGCGATGGTATGTACCAACCCGGACGGAAATAACTTCTGAATTTATAAAATTAAAATCACAGGCAGCGTCAACATCGAAAACGTCACCCATTCTGGACTACGGTACAGGAGGTCCATTCAGAGTAAGAGTGAGTTCGAATTCGCCACTAAATATCAACTCACTTTTTTAAATAGTTACTGTTTCCACACTTTTAGAACATCATTACAGTTAGGTAAAAATCTGGTTTGTCCCGTAAATACGTTGGAAGTATAAATAACGGTTCCGTTATTTAAATAATAATATATTTCCCAGCTATTTTTAGGTTAACTCACTCCCGAAATCGAACTCACTCTTACTCTGAATGGACCCCCAGGTCTTTCAACAAATAGTACCACTTAATTTTCGCAGTAATAACTACGCCATTTATGGGGCAGTATTTAAAATTGCAAAATAATTTGTGGTCTTGAGAAAGATTAACAATAGTAAACACAGAAAATATAAACACGTGGCGCCATCTCTATTCGCGTCCAGGTACACATTTTCGTTCTTACCTATTATACTTCATTTGATACTGCTGAGCACTTAGGTTGTTAAGCGTGATTGTATGTCTCCTACATGTAGTGAGCCTCAAGACCTACCTACTCTTTACATTG
Organism: Incurvaria masculella; assembly: GCA_946894095.1. Lineage (NCBI taxonomy): Eukaryota > Metazoa > Arthropoda > Insecta > Lepidoptera > Incurvariidae > Incurvaria > Incurvaria masculella. Next base: position 225,856 of record OX335650.1, on the reverse strand, counting down.
GTGCACACCGCATCAAAATATTTTTAATGGTTCTAGAGTACCGGACCGCGACACCTGGGGCGCGCACGTGACGCGGCGGCGAGGTGCGGAGACGGTGTTCTATGAGATTTCTAACTGAATTTAAAGATTTATTATCTATTGATTATGTGCGTCGATTGAAATGAAATAAACTCTAAATGTTACTTACTTCAAATGTTTCAGTAATTATATTGTTTATGCAATGAGTGGCTTTTGTGTAATGCGCGCACAAATGAACAGCGAAAGACAACAATTTCAAAATTAGTTTTTTACGTTCTATTACTTATTCTCTCCGTCTCCACGTTATTTCTTTGTAAAAATCTTTAATGTATAGGCACGCTAAGTCTACGATTGTATTTAATGTATGTGATGTAATAATATGTAGTACCTTTTGTTATTCACAGATCGGCGGGCGCGATGACGGGCGGGGGCGCCGCGTGCCGGGCGAGCATGGCGAGGTGCCACGTCACCTAGAGCACCTAGAGCACCTAGAGCACCTGGAGCGCGCGCCAATACCGAGCGCTGCGTTACCGCGGCACCCCCTCGACACCCGAGACATGTGAGCAGCGAGCTTCCGGATGGATCAGCCACGCAGCCCCTGCCACCGCCTCCTCCTCGCCATAGCCTTCGGACTCACCGCCACCACTCTCTTGACGGACTCCATAGGTAGGTACACTGAAGGGTAGATACATTCTTCTTATTGTACTCATATATTCATAGACCGAACTTGTTATTCTTGTGTTCTCTGTACGTCTCTTTTATTTAAATATTGCTGATAATCGAATAGGTGTCGCGAAAAGGTTCTACAGGGCGGGAAGTAATAAAACCTAGTAATTACCACGAATTGTACTGCTGCTTCCACACCACTCTGACTCTTTACTATGCCCACTTCGTGAGTCTTGTATTTGACTTTAATGTTCATATAGGGTAGGGTTCAAGCCCGCTCGGGTTGGTATCATCTCATTGGATGAAAAGGTTATCGAAGCGGCAATGAAAAATTGTCCGTGTTTTCCATCAAGTTCAATGTAGCCGTGCTTATAAAGGTAAGGTCCTGGCATGGCACCTAATTCGGTAGTTGTATGGTATTAACCATCCATGTCAGGTTCGTATCGGCTCAAAAGATCTTGATTAAAATTGGTAAATGGATACATTGTTCTGGACCAGCCTTTTGGATCAGCCCTTTTCAACTATGAAATAATTCAGCCCGACATTAACCCGAGCGGAGCCGAGTACCGCAGTTTGTTTTTAATACAGTATGATCTCATGGTATACATCTTCTAATCGCTAATTACAACAGCCACCGCAGACTAAATAAACACGTGGCTCCATCTCTATCCGAATAGGGGTTCTTATTTTCTATGAGAGTATACTTTATTTGATACTGCTCAGCCCATAGGCTGTTTAGCGTGTTCGTATGTATCCTATAGTGAGCTCCGACTCTTTACATTGCTGCAAACCGCATCTTAATCTGTTCTGTGGTTACGGAGTTTACCCCGAACATACGTTCTCGGACAGACGTTCTCTTTTATATAAGTAGAGAAGAGAAGAAGGGAAGAGATTTTGGAAGCCTAGGGTACCTAATAGTATTAGTACCATTTCTAAAAAACTTCATGTACGTGAAGTGACAGTCGCCGCACAAGAATGGCCGGCGACGGAGCAGCCGAGCGCGGAGACGGCGCGGGCGCAGGGCGCGGGCGGCGGCGGACAGTCGCGCAGCGGGGCCCCGCGCGCGCCGCCCTACATGCCGCCGCCGGGCGTGCAGCGGCCGCTCGCGGGCGGCGCCAACCCGCAGCACCACGGCGCGCTCATGCACGGCCGCGTCGTCGACTGGACTAGACCTGGTCGGTACCGCTGCGCTCGCGGCTCGGGGCGGGGGCCCGGGGAGCTGGGGCGACGTGACGTGTAACGGTGTCGGTGGATGCCCGCAGGCGGGGTCCGCATCTCGCACCTGTCGGATGTGGTGGTGGAGGAGGAGGCAGAGGGCGGCGGCGGCGGCGGCGAGGGGTGCGCGGAGGCGTGCGAGGGCGCGCAGTTCGCGTGCCAGCTGTCGTGCACGTGCATCCCGCTGGAGAAGCGGTGCGACGAGGTGGCGGACTGCGCGCAGGCGGAGGACGAGGCGCGGTGCGCGCGCGCCTGCGACGAGCACCACAACCGCACCGTGTGCCCGCGCACCGGCGCCTGCATCGCGCGCGACTGGCTCTGCGACGGCGACAACGACTGCGGCGACTACTCCGACGAGACGCACTGCGGTCGGTACCACCCTTTACCACCACCACAGTATATATACCTACTGTGCCTCCACTTTCCTGCAGCCCAACCCGAAACTAGAGTCTCTAGGGATTGTTGGGATCCTTAGGCAAATAATAACTAACTAAAAACGTACACTTCAATGTGTAATATGTTTAATATCAAAAATAAAATGTATCAAAATGTCGTAAATATATTATAAAGGTCGAGCCTAAAGAGATACGTTATTAACCACGCCCATTAAAAAAGGTTCCATCTCGCAACCTGCACAAATCCAAGTTCCAACTCTGTCCTAACCCCATCAGTCAGAAAGAAAAATGAAGATTAAAATAATAAGAAGAAAAAACCCAATAAGGGAATACTCGTTGTGCTTGTAACGTGATCGTCCATTCTGTGTTAAGTGTTATGTTTGTCGCAACACGTTAGTAGCGAGCTGTACATTGTGATCCATCGGGATGCCTGGGACGACCGGGACGACGAACCACTGTTTGTGTTTGTCCATTCCCTTGGGGACAGTGAATGCGCTGGATGGTAGAGTGGGGCATTATCCGAGACGGTGTGCTCGAAGGGAGGGGTCCTGAACGTCTTTAGGGATTCCCTCCATGGGGGGGCCGGACCAACATTTTTGTGCGTCTTTTGGAGGTCGGTTTTACGACCGTCTTCTAATGCGGCTTCTCTGCGAGCTTGATTTCGGATGATGGTCTATGACGAAATCGGGTATCGGTGCGGGTGCTATAGCCGCGAGGCTGGTGTTTTCGGGAGGAGGTGGGTTAATAACCCCATCAGTCAGAAAAATAAGGTCTGATCTCAACAGCATGCATGGTTCCTTTTTGACGTTTCCATAGTAAAAATAACAAGCTACTTACATAAATGTACAATATGTGTGGCAACCTTATTTGATTCCTTATCTATAAAATAGTGCATGCACGCGCACAGGTGGCGCGCCCAACTGCACGAGCGAGCAGTTCGAATGCGCCAACGGGCTGTGCATCCACGCGTCGTGGGTGTGCGACCGCGAGAACGACTGCAAGGACGACTCTGACGAGCTCAACTGCACCAGAAGCAGGTGAGTGTTGACCCATTGATGTGCTCACGCGCTCACGCGATTCCAACAGCATGAGCGAGCAGTTCGAGGGCGCCTTGTATGGAGTTATGGCAAAACTTGTATGGAGTTTGACGTTTTTACGGAACTTCGAATTTACGTAAACGCCAATTTAGGTGAGAACTGAGACTACCGGCTCTGAGTGGTCAGTCTGAGTTCTCACCTAGATTGGCGTTTACGGCAAACCGATCGTCTGGCGTTTTCTCCAAACTCCATACAAGGTTTTACTAGATATTTTGTGGTTTTACTTCTTCAAGCTGTCAAAGTCAAACGCGGACTTCCGATTTGTATGAAAACGCGGAGTGGACGTGAACCGCAACGTCGTCGTATTTACGGCAACGTTGAGTAAGCTGTCGAATCAAGCTCGGACTCGCAAATGTTAGTTCGCTTAACGCCCGCTGCGCGCGCTCTTCAATTTGTCCATACATTTGAAAGCTCCAGTCGATCGGTTTGCCGTAACGCCAATTTAGGTGACAACTGAGACTACCGGCTCCGATCGACTGGCGTTTTCAAATGTATGGAGAAATTGAAGAGCGCGCGCAGCGGGCGTTAAGCGAACTAACATTTGCGAGTCCGAGCTTGATTTGACAGCTTACTCAACGTTGCCGTAAATACGTCGACGTTGCCGTTTACGTCCACTCCGCGTTTTTATACAAATCGGAAGTCCGCGTTTGACCTTGACAGCTTGAAGAAGTTAAACCACAGAATATCTCGTAAAAACTTGTATGGAGTTTGAAGAAAACGCCAGTCGATCGGTTTGCCGTAAACGCCTATTTAGGTGAGAACTCAGACTGACCACTCAGAACACAGTTCAACATGCTCGATATTTTGGGGCCGGCGCGCAAGCTTGCCTGCGCGTATGGATGGGAGACAGGGTTCAAGCCGCGCCTCCCGTCAGTGGCGGCGCACTGCAGTGATGACACGCATTGCGCAAACGACTGCGAAGTGCTACTGAGCGAGCGCAATGTCGGATTTATATTATTATAATTATATTTTTTATGCAACCTGACATGGATGGCTAATATCACACAACTACCGTTATGATATTAGCCCAATGACACCACATTCCCGAAGAAATTAGGTGCCATGCCAGGACTTTCCCTTTATGAGCATGGCTACATTGAACTAAATGGAAAACACGGACAATTTTTCATTGCCGCTTCGACCATCTTTTCATCCAATGCGATGGTACCACCCCGGGCGGGCTTAAGCCCTACTTCCTAGTAGGGGAAGGGACCTACAGTTTTAAATGGATAACAAACCATGGAGCAGCTCGCATGCGTGACGAAATGCACATATCGAACTCAGAATGAGAAAGAAAGTGGTGCATGTCGGGAGAGGAATTGAACCTAGACCTCTGGTATACTAGGCCAGTCGCCACGCCACTAGGCTACGAGCCGCACAATATCATAGTTACTCGCGAGAGTTTACAACGAAGTTCATCAATTTATAGAAATAAATGCCTGCTTTCTAAAAAATAAAGTCAAAATAATACTCCGACGAATTAAGAGGTTTTTAAAGAGTTAAAAGTTGTAGCTCAGTGGCGCAACGCCTCCGCCATCTATCGTCGAGGTTAAAGCGCGGTCTAGTTCTGGATGGTTCCGATTTCGCGTATACTTTAGCAATATAGGGCACGGAGGTGTGGGCTCTTCACCCAAGCTCTTCATCACCAACGCATTGGAAGATGTGTTCAAGACGCTTGAATGGGATAACATGGGTATCAACGTTAATTAAGACTTCCTCAGTCATCTTCGCTACGCCGATGAAATTGATCTTCTGTCAAATTCCCGAGTTTAGCTTCAGACCATGCTGGAAGACCTTTATAAAGCATCGATAAAGGTAGGGTAGGTCTGAAGATGAACCGCGACAAAACCAAGGTCATGGCGACCGAGGGTATGACGGGAGGACAAATCGTTATCAACGGAGAAGTGATCGGTTGTTGTTCGACCGAGGTTGAAGAGTACGTACTAAATCTCGGTCAAATTCTGCGGCTTGGTAGACAAGGACTGACCGAGGAGGTTGAGAGAAATTCGCTCTGATATCTGACCTTCCGCATGACCAGTGCGTCATCCCGGTTATGACGTACGGATGTGAAACATGGACTGTGACGGTCGCTCTGTTCAAAGGTTGAAAGTCGCCCAGCGAGCGATGGAGCGAGCCATGCTGGGAATATCGCTACGGGATATGGTTGCGCAAAGAGGCAATCCGCCGATGTACCATGAATAAGTAGTCGATATTGGACACCGGGTGGCTAAGTTTAAGTGGCAGTGGGTTGATCACGTCAGCCGAAGAGACGACGACCGTTGGAGCAACCGTGTCCGTGCAAACGGAGTTTGGGAAGACCACCCGCCAGGTGCGTCGGTGGAAAGCAGTGATTCCGTACCGCTGAGGGTCGGGAGGACTGGAAAAAAATAGGAGAGGCGTATGGACGCAAACACGCTGACTGACTGGAGCAATTTATATGTTATCATTCCGCTCGGCGACATGTCTCGGAGAGAACGGCTGCACGAATAAAGCTTGCGCGCTCTCGTGCCTGCAGCTGCAGTGTTCAGTGTGTACAACCTGCTGCGTGTGAAGGCGCTTAGGGCAAGCCACGGAGGATGTAGATAGTGGAGGTAGAGACAGCTCCCTCCTCCGTGGGGCAAGCTTTGACACATGTTTGCACAATAGTTTGTTTATTCGTTGCGAGCTTCTTTCCTTTTTTTGACATTGGATTTATACCGTTTTATTACTGAAGCCGAAGGCTGACTCTGCCGTAACTCCATTATTTTCTGTTTCCACTATTTCCTTTCATTCATCATTGTCAACATGGAGTGGAGGAAGTTCTTCACCTCCACGATTGTCAAGTCAACAAGTGCACGAAAGGACAAAAAATCTAAATCAACGTCCACGTATGATTACACACGTCACTTTGTATGGACAGAACTGGAAAGGACTTAATGCGGTTCACTAAAAGTGACGTGTTTGATCATTAATTAACTCAGCTGTCTCTTCGTGCAATCGGGGCTTAGTATCCGGTGTTGCATGATAAGGTAAAAACAGAAATATTATGTACCTTGAGAGAATACATGACTTCAAACGGGTGCCCTACATCTGTGTTCCAATTAGAAGGGCAAGGGTAGGCAGAAGGCAGGAACTGGCCTGCGACTGCGGGGTGAGGCAGGTCCGGACGCGAAGGAGGGCGGGCGTGCAGGAGACGATCAATACTCTCGCGTCGCCATGACAACGGCCGCCTACGCGTCACTGCCGAGCGGGCGGCGCCGCGGCGGCGGCGGCGGGAGACATCCAATCTCCCCGCAGCGATGGCGGGAGCTCTGGATCAGATTTCAGGACCTACCTGCTACCTTCCCCACTTTATTTGTACATAGACTAGGAGGTCGCGACAAAAATGGTAACGATAACGTAAATGGCTGAAACTGGGTTCACGGGATAAAGTACAACCCTCTGAAGCTAAATGTGTCAGTCTGCCTGTTCCAAGTGGTTGCGTTACGTAGATAAGGCGCCTGAAAAAGTAGTTATGGTGACAAAAAATACATATGATAAGTTAAATGGATGCAAATGACGAAGCATGAAAGTATCAATACATACTTGCTTAGCAATACAAAAACTGAACAAATCTTTGGTTGCATTTAGTAGTTATAAGCGATTTAGGTTACAGATAGAACTTTAGGTATATTTAATTATTTAATTAAGTAACCGTCTGGTTATTGTTGTGTAATTAATAGGTAGCAATGTTTCCAGATAATCAGTATATTCATCAGCAGATACATACCAGCATCTATTTTATATAGCCAATCTAGAAAACGCAACCACTTGGGACGGGCAGACCGACATATTTAGCATCAGAGGGTTGGTCTCTAACATGTGAACCCAGATTCAGCCATTTACCTTATCGTGACCAAAAATGTCGTGACCTCCCGGAATAACATGAGCTAAAAATGGAATGACCTATGAGCTATGGAGCTTCCATCACAATAGGCTGATATAATATGGATTTATTTAGATTTACAAATTGTATGGTTTAAATATAGGCAGTGGTTGGGTGAATTCAGGGAAACATTGTTTTCTATCGTATTGTTTCATTTCATTCATATGTAGTTAACCTATGTACAATTGAACATGTTAAGCAGATATAAGCCGCGAATTAGACCTGACAAACTTATTTTCACAGTCACAAAATAAGGTTCACACCTACTTAAAATGTAATTAAGTTAAAAAATATGACTTATACCGTTTTTATACTCGCCACTGAGCGCTGCGCGCCGGTCTCCCTCGGACAGCATCCTATGCATGTAGTAGACGTATGTCGGTCAAAGTCTAATGACGTCTAGGGTGATGCCATCCGTGCTATGTACGAGGAGGTCGGCAAAGAAATGTCATGTCGTCGCTCCTCTTATAGGACTCCATGTACCTACCAGGTGCCACATATTCGGGTAATATGGAGGCCTTTCAGATTTGAGTACTGCTGCTTGGCACAAGTTGATCTAAGGATGGCGAGATCACCGTAAACAAATTCACTCAACATATTTTTCATGTTATGGTGTTGTCTCTGCTATAAACAGAAACAACAAATATTGTGGTCAATAAAAATGTAGGAAACCCTCAGGAAATCGGACTTTCAGAAAAATACGAGAACAGTCTGTTTATTTTGAGATGTTGGCCATCTCTACCACCCCAAGAGGGAATATGAGGTGGGCAGCGGTACCGGAGAATAAGTAATAGTTGGAATGAGGCACCAGGCTCAGGGGTGGGTTGGAGCTGCGTGGAGGATAAAAATTTAAAGCTATACTGAATCCTCTCAATAAGTCAATCCATAACTCAATATTATTTCTCAGGGTTCCCAGCGGTTGTTTTTAGGGTTCCGTACCCAAAATGTGAAAACGGAACCCTATTACTAAGCCTCCGCTGTCCGTCCGTCCGTCTGTCACAGGGCTGTATCTCATGAACCGTAATAGATAGGCCGCTGAAATTTTTACAGAGTATATATTTATTTTGCCGCTATAACAACAAATAGGTAACATTTAAAAATAATAAGAATTAAAAACCTATTAAATCTTGTTCGATGGTACGGAACCCTTCGTGTGCGAGCCCGACTCGCACTTGGCCGGTTTTCGTTAATTCGTTTAGCACACAGAATGAGTGGCACGACCATGGCCGTGGCATCTGGATAACTTTACAGAAAATTTGTTTAGTTCTCTTTTCGCAATAGGTACTAGAAATGTGTGAACAAGAACTAGGTACATACACAAGTTAATGTAATATAATGTTTTCTTTTCTTTTTTTTCAGATGCACGGACAAAGAGTTCCCGTGCAGCAACGGGCAGTGCATCGCGCTGCACTGGAAATGCGACAAGGAACCGGACTGCATGGATTCCTCCGACGAGATGGAGTGCCGTAAGGATCTATGTACCTATATACTGTAGCTCCCTGTCACTGAAACTTGTTCAATTGTTATTTATTGACCATTTAATAATTTCTATTACTAACCGATGTACTCAGCTTGAAAATGATCATGTCGCACCGGCGTAAAATGTGAGGAAATAAGTTAGGGAATTCGATCGATTCTTAACTAATCCGAAGCGTTTATGTCATACCTTCTGCGCCCTTACTGGGTAGAATATTGAGCGTCTATTACTGAATGGTGCAAAATTGATCGATTTCCCTCACATCTTACGCCACTACGCGCCGGTTCAGCCCTAGGATCGGTTTATCATGTCGCGGGATTATTATCCGGGAAAAACGAAGATTACAACATCCCACCCGCCTGTTTATAACCGACTAGCGATCCGCCCCGGCTTCGCATGGGGTTTTTCACACAATTTTAAAACTGAAATATGCCACAGAATAACGATATTCATTCTGTCATCCTCGGCACTTCCCTTCGTAGTTCCGGAAAGGAAGTGACGAAGTATGTCCTTTTTAGATCCCATTTATTTTAGAATCGGTTCAGTAGTTCTAAAGATTACCCCGTACAAACAAAAAAACTTACTTGTCGTTTGCGTAAAATTAAGAATTAAAAGATGCTGGAATATGTTTATCGAGCACCCTTTCAATTATAATGCTTACAGGAACATTTCCATGCAATAATTTGCATCAATTTCCGAAAAGTGATCCTTTTTTGTTTTTTACTAATGTTTCGAAAAGCTGATTTCCATTTTGATTACCTACCTAGGTAATTAATCACTACATGGTGAATCGCTGGCATCTGGATCTCATCCTCCAGATACCAGCGTCAGTGACAACCTTCGTTAATGACGTTAGAAAACCGTGGTTGCATTCAAGAACCTTCGGGAAAACTCAATTTTAAATAAAACTTATGGCTTGATGATCGCGTGCGAATGTGTTGCAGCCGTGGAGATCCTGCGGTGCGGGGAGGGCGAGTTCCAGTGCGCCAACAAGCGCTGCGTGCGGAAGGACTTTCACTGCGACGGAGACAACGACTGCGCCGACTGGAGCGACGAGGACAGCTGCCCCGCGCTGCCCGGCAGCTGCAACGCCGGCGAGTTCAAGTCAGTCGCATCTTCGTTTTCTCGTCGACATATTACACACTTATCTTTTTATAGTATACATTCCGCCAATCATCCTGCTCTAGATAGCAGTGTTTGGGGAGTGCCCCCACATCGGTCCTAGCGCCACTGAGCTGTCGCTCGCTCGACAGATGCAGCAGCGACGGCAAGTGCATCCCGGACCGCTGGCACTGCGACCGCGAGCGGGACTGCGCCGACGGCAGCGACGAGGCCGACTGCGAGCGCGTCGGCCTCAAGAACTGCACCCGGGACGAGCACACGTGCAGCGACCACCGCTGCATTCTGGTGCACTACTACCTACACATATTTCTATCATTCATCAATAAAAAGAATCAAACATTAATAAAACAAAATGCAAATAAAAAAAAGGACAACATTGTACAAAGAACAGCTAGAAGAAAAAGGATGTAAAAGCACAAGATCGAGAAAGACATCATAATCTGAAGAACGGGGTCTGTTCAGATTATGATATCTTCATCTATCATTCTATATTATATCATTTCAAAGCGAAAATAAATTAATAGTACCAGAACTCACAGCAACTGAGACATCTTCGTTGCCATTGGCAGAGACCATGCCCATGTTTGTAAATAAGATGGATGCATTAGTACTGCTGTCAATATCTAGATGAAAATTGTCAACAGAAAACGTGGGTGTGCGATGGAGTGGCGGACTGCTCCAATGGGGAAGACGAGCTGAACTGCAATGTGTCGTGTGAGGCGGATCAGTACTTGTGCCGGCCGCATCTGAACCGTACTATCAGGTAATCTATCTCAATACACAATCAGTAAAAATGTGTGTGTGAAACGGAGTGGCCGCCTGCTCCATCGGTGAAGACGCACTGAACTTCAAAGTGTCATGCGAGGCGGACCAGTACCTGTGCCGGGCGCATCTGAGGTTATTTTTTTCGTACAAACGTCCACTCCAGAAATTCTATTGTTTCTACTATTACACTTGATTTCCCCTTATGTACAATGACTATAATAATTGATAAAAATAGTTTTAAACACTTCAGTCAAATAGTTTTATTTTGAATACAGAAATTTACGGAAGAAATACCTATGTCTGTCAGGAGTACAAACCCTTGAAAACTACAACATCCTCATTCTCGTATAGTGAACAATAAGCATGCCACAAACAAAGAGGTCGTAACTAATCAATCATCTGTGGTCTCGGGCATCCTCGAAAAAACCGTGCATGTGCTAGGTGATGAAAGTGCTGTGGAGAAACCAAGCTTGTGATTCGCCGTAGCGTAAAACGGACGAGCGGCCGTTTTGGTACATATTACCGTATCAGTCAAATGTGCACAAACACACACAAAGTTAGTAAGCACAAACACGAGCTTCGAGTCCATTTGAATTCGCAACTCGTGTTTGTGGACAGTAACTTTTCACATTACAATACCAAAACCGCCGCTCGACCGATTTACTCGAACACGATATGAAACAGCCGAGGAGACGGGCGGGTGTAATGTGACGGGAATGTGTGGTGTGCAGCTCGGCGTTCCGCACGTGCGTGAACCGCAAGCACGTGTGCGACGGACAGAAGGACTGCCCGAAGGGTGACGACGAGGAGCGCTGCCCGGCGCGGCGCGCGTGCGGCCGCGGCGACCGCTGCGAGCGGCTGTGCGTCACCTCGCACGACGGCCGCGCCGCATGCGCCTGCCCGCCCGGCTACCTGCTCCGCGACGACGGCTACGGGTCCGTCGCCTTTTCTAACTGCTGGCGCTTGTCTGTTTTACTTGTCCAATTCGTTAACACGCCCATCGCCCTCGAACAAGACGAAATATGGGTATAGGTAGGTATCTGTATAGAAACCTGACAATGATGTACTCAATGATGACATGATGAACTCACTCGTAATTTATCACAAGAATAAATTGTATGCAGAACTTGAATATGAGCTTACATACTTCATCGATGTGATTTCGATTATTTTATGGGGATCCATTAAATGGATCTCAACCATTGAAAAAATTAAGACCTTAGACAAATGAGTATCATGAATATCATTAGGTAATATCGATAATTGCTTTACATTGACGGTGCCATTGTTACCCACAGTTGCCAGGATATCGACGAGTGCATGTACGCGCAAGACCCAGTGTGCTCTCAGACGTGCAGCAACACGCAGGGCAGCTTCATGTGCGGCTGCGTCACCGGCTACGTGCTGCGGCCCGACCTGCGGACCTGCAAGGCCATGGGCGCCTCGCCCACGCTGCTCTTCTCCAACCGCCTGGAGATACGGCAGGTCGGTACAGATATGTGGGGCAGCTTCATGTGCGGCTGCGTCACCGGCTACGTGCTGCGGCCCGACCTGCGGACCTGCAAGGCCATGGGCGCCTCGCCCACGCTGCTCTTCTCCAACCGCCTGGAGATACGGCAGGTCGGTACAGATATGTGGGGCAGCTTCATGTGCGGCTGCGTCACCGGCTACGTGCTGCGGCCCGACCTGCGGACCTGCAAGGCCATGGGCGCCTCGCCCACGCTGCTCTTCTCCAACCGCCTGGAGATACAGCAGGTCGGTACAGATATGTGGGGCAGCTTCATGTGCGGCTGCGTCACCGGCTACGTGCTGCGGCCCGACCTGCGGACCTGCAAGGCCATGGGCGCCTCGCCCACGCTGCTCTTCTCCAACCGCCTGGAGATACAGCAGGTCGGTACAGATATGTGGGGCAGCTTCATGTGCGGCTGCGTCACCGGCTACGTGCTGCGGCCCGACCTGCGGACCTGCAAGGCCATGGGCGCCTCGCCCACGCTGCTCTTCTCCAACCGCCTGGAGATACGGCAGGTCGGTACAGATATGTGGGGCAGCTTCATGTGCGGCTGCGTCACCGGCTACGTGCTGCGGCCCGACCTGCGGACCTGCAAGGCCATGGGCGCCTCGCCCACGCTGCTCTTCTCCAACCGCCTGGAGATACAGCAGGTCGGTACAGATATGTGGGGCAGCTTCATGTGCGGCTGCGTCACCGGCTACGTGCTGCGGCCCGACCTGCGGACCTGCAAGGCCATGGGCGCCTCGCCCACGCTGCTCTTCTCCAACCGCCTGGAGATACGGCAGGTCGGTACAGATATGTGGGGCAGCTTCATGTGCGGCTGCGTCACCGGCTACGTGCTGCGGCCCGACCTGCGGACCTGCAAGGCCATGGGCGCCTCGCCCACGCTGCTCTTCTCCAACCGCCTGGAGATACAGCAGGTCGGTACAGATATGTGGGGCAGCTTCATGTGCGGCTGCGTCACCGGCTACGTGCTGCGGCCCGACCTGCGGACCTGCAAGGCCATGGGCGCCTCGCCCACGCTGCTCTTCTCCAACCGCCTGGAGATACGGCAGGTCGGTACAGATATGTGGGGCAGCTTCATGTGCGGCTGCGTCACCGGCTACGTGCTGCGGCCCGACCTGCGGACCTGCAAGGCCATGGGCGCCTCGCCCACGCTGCTCTTCTCCAACCGCCTGGAGATACAGCAGGTCGGTACAGATATGTGGGGCAGCTTCATGTGCGGCTGCGTCACCGGCTACGTGCTGCGGCCCGACCTGCGGACCTGCAAGGCCATGGGCGCCTCGCCCACGCTGCTCTTCTCCAACCGCCTGGAGATACGGCAGGTCGGTACAGATATGTGGGGCAGCTTCATGTGCGGCTGCGTCACCGGCTACGTGCTGCGGCCCGACCTGCGGACCTGCAAGGCCATGGGCGCCTCGCCCACGCTGCTCTTCTCCAACCGCCTGGAGATACAGCAGGTCGGTACAGATATGTGGGGCAGCTTCATGTGCGGCTGCGTCACCGGCTACGTGCTGCGGCCCGACCTGCGGACCTGCAAGGCCATGGGCGCCTCGCCCACGCTGCTCTTCTCCAACCGCCTGGAGATACGGCAGGTCGGTACAGATATGTGGGGCAGCTTCATGTGCGGCTGCGTCACCGGCTACGTGCTGCGGCCCGACCTGCGGACCTGCAAGGCCATGGGCGCCTCGCCCACGCTGCTCTTCTCCAACCGCCTGGAGATACAGCAGGTCGGTACAGATATGTGGGGCAGCTTCATGTGCGGCTGCGTCACCGGCTACGTGCTGCGGCCCGACCTGCGGACCTGCAAGGCCATGGGCGCCTCGCCCACGCTGCTCTTCTCCAACCGCCTGGAGATACGGCAGGTCGGTACAGATATGTGGGGCAGCTTCATGTGCGGCTGCGTCACCGGCTACGTGCTGCGGCCCGACCTGCGGACCTGCAAGGCCATGGGCGCCTCGCCCACGCTGCTCTTCTCCAACCGCCTGGAGATACAGCAGGTCGGTACAGATATGTGGGGCAGCTTCATGTGCGGCTGCGTCACCGGCTACGTGCTGCGGCCCGACCTGCGGACCTGCAAGGCCATGGGCGCCTCGCCCACGCTGCTCTTCTCCAACCGCCTGGAGATACAGCAGGTCGGTACAGATATGTGGGGCAGCTTCATGTGCGGCTGCGTCACCGGCTACGTGCTGCGGCCCGACCTGCGGACCTGCAAGGCCATGGGCGCCTCGCCCACGCTGCTCTTCTCCAACCGCCTGGAGATACGGCAGGTCGGTACAGATATGTGGGGCAGCTTCATGTGCGGCTGCGTCACCGGCTACGTGCTGCGGCCTGACCTGCGGACCTGCAAGGCCATGGGCGCCTCGCCCACGCTGCTCTTCTCCAACCGCCTGGAGATACGGCAGGTCGGTACAGATATGTGGGGCAGCTTCATGTGCGGCTGCGTCACCGGCTACGTGCTGCGGCCCGACCTGCGGACCTGCAAGGCCATGGGCGCCTCGCCCGCGCTGCTCTTCTCCAACCGCCTGGAGATACGGCAGGTCGGTACAGATATGTGGGGCAGCTTCATGTGCGGCTGCTTCACCGCCTGCGTTCTGCGGCCTGATCTGTAGACCTGCCAGGCCATGAGTGCCTCATCTGCGCTGCTCTTCTACAAACATGGATTTGCGTTTTTTTTTAATTTATTGCGTTTAATTATATCGAAATTTTGGAATTGCTTGTAACCTCTTTACACATTGTAAGAAAAAATTTGCTTGTAACTATCACAAAATAGGCTTTCCCGTCATAACGTATTCAAAGTTGTCTTTTTTATACATATATCTTATTGGTACATAACATGCACTCAGATACGTCAGATGGTTGCGAGAAGAACCTAAGATACAAAATATTAAATACACATCTCAGATCATATTGAACATTTCTATTTTTAGCCACATTATAAAATTATACTTTACACATCAGCTGCAACGAGGCCTTGTCAAAATTTGTCTTCAGCACACTGTGCCATACTGTAAACTACACAAACTTTACTATGTAAATGCCACAGATCACTCCTACAGGATTTTTGCCAAGGGCCAAAAATGTTGAGGGGCCACAATATTAAAATTGCTGTACTCATAAATAATAAGTATCTGCGGCAGTAAAGGTTATTTTGTTACAATAACAAACAAATTTGGCAATGTAAAATTGTATACGACCAGTATTTTCTCTAAATGTATGCAAAAACAGTTAAAAATAACACATATCTAACCATTTCAGCTGTGGTTAGTCCAGTATGCTTCGCTAACCTATCGATGAACAGCGCAAGGACCAGTTTGGACATAAAATATCTTCCATAGATAACAAACCTTTTTTTCCCCCTTTTTTATAATTTTTGCCTTCATTTAATCTTCATTATTGTTTTAACTCTAAAATCTTACTACAGTTTCAACTATTCAAAACCCGTATACAACTGCAGTGAATCCCATCAATTAACGACGTTTGCAGGTATCTTTGAGCAGTGACAAGTACACATCGATTCTCAAGGGACTGCACAACGCCGTGGCACTGGACTACCACTACGAGAAGCAGCTGATATTCTGGTCGGAGAACTCCCTCGATGTCATCAGAATGGCCACCATCAACAATCCTAATAATAGCTCAGGTTTGTACGAATTCGGTTACATCAACTGATCCATAGGCAGCGCCGTAACAGGGCGGTGCCAGCGGTGCTCAGGCACAGGGCGCAGAAATAACCAGAGTAGCTCGCACCGGGCGCATAAAAGTTTAGTTGCAGCACTATCTCTAGAACTTAAAAAGCTATCCTGATATCTCAGCCTCAGCTCTAGTTCTTCTGAATTTTTCGAGAGCCCTTGATTGCATAAACATTGATATTCTTTTGGCAAAACTTAAATATTATGAAATTTTTTACAATGCAGTGCAATGGTTTCAAAACTTCTTATCAAACAGGAACAAATATTTCTAAAATAAATACATTAAAAAGAGGACTTCCTCAAGGCTCGAGTTTATCACCAACTTTGTACAATATATATATATATATATATATCTCAATATACACCTCTGATTTACACGGAGTCTTTAAATTCTGTAAATATCATATGCACGCGGACTGCACCCACCTGTGGTAATCATTTGCACCGACAAATGCTCCCGCAGCAGTAGAATCCATAAACGAAGACTTGAAACAAACCCTGGTCAAAGCAGCATAAGCTGGTGTTAAATCCGGTTGAATCTTGTTATCTCTTCAAAGGTAAAAAAAGGAAAGTCGATATAACAACCAGCTACCCTCTCTCAATAAAGCTTAACGGAAATTCTATGCAACGCATGGAAAGTGCACGTAACTTAGGTGTAATTTCACCTAAGCACCTAAGATTTGAAGAGCATATAAGAATAAAGTAAAAAACTCTTACTATCGACTATAATTGTAGGGATTATCTATTGATCGATGTACGGGAACTCCTTGCAGAATCACTAGTGATGTCGCAATTTACATACTGAGACACTCTGTATGGTCCCAGTTTACTAAGCAGAACTGAAAAACTAATACAAATAGTCCAAAATACGTGTGCACGATTCTGCTTCAATATTCCTAGACACAAACCATAATGTCCTCAAAACGTATGGACTTAAATATAATATTTTTGAAAAAACACCAGAGTATCTATATAGAAAATTGAAATGGGCAAGGAATGAACACTCTTATAAGTATAACTCGAGCAAGCACACAACTACTGATTGTACTTAAGCACCATTCGTCATCTTTTGAAGGAAATCTGAGATAAGCAGCCACTAAATGCTGGAGTAATTACCACCCCCTGTCAAAAATATAAAGAACCCAAACAAATTTCGCGGTGTGCAAATCAGCTTTGTTAAGATTAAACAATAAGTTTTTTTTTTTATTACTATTCCTTTTTTCTCTCTCTTGATATCTTTTTTTATTTATATTTATAGTCATTCTAGCACACAACATATGGACTACTAAACATTTTAAACGTATTTTTTAGTGGATCATAACTTTTTTGTATTCTTACCAATCCATTAAGTACTTACGAAATGCGTACGGTTTTTCGTTTATTTTGGTTTTTTCCTACTGTTTGATTAATACCTCGAAAATATTGTTAAACCGTTGTAACACGGAAGATACCTGCAAAAAATTATAAGGCGACTAGGCGGTGGCGGAAGACCAGCGGCTGGAGAGACCCGCCCAATCCAGAATGTTACTGAGCCATAGCCTTTTTACGAATTACATAGGTAGCACCATTTCTTTTTTCCTCAAAGTTGTATGTGATGTGTAAGAATGTGTAATTTCGTAAATAAATGATTATTATTATATTGTATACATTATTATTATTTATATTCTTATGAATATCCTTATAATGTTGTTCGTAATGTCCCTCTTAATTCAAAGTTATTATTAGAATCTTTGAAGTTTCTACAAGGATTCTGGAAGAATAGATTTTAGAATCGGACAAATCAATCGCTTTCATCTCCAATTCGATGCACCTTTTCGACTTTCAGATATAATAAGGTGGGGGTTGGACTCGCCCGGCGGCGTGGCGGTGGACTGGATCCACGACCTGCTGTTCTGGACGGACTCGGGCACGCGGCGCGTGGAGGTGGCCACGCTCGACGGCAAGCTGCGCTCCGTCATCGCCGCCAACGACCTCGATAAGCCGCGCGCGATCGCCGTGCACCCCGGCGACGCGCTCGTCTTCTGGACCGACTGGGGCCCCAACCCCAAGATCGAGCGCGCCGACATGGACGGCAGCAACCGCAAGAGCGTCATCGTCGACCAGATCTTTTGGCCGAACGGGCTTACGATCGATTTCACCGGAAAAACGAGGATTTTCTGGGCCGACGCTAAACACCACGTGATTGAGTCAGCGGCCCTCGATGGGCGTGATCGGAAGAAGGTATGAAGTTTCTATCATTGTGCTCAATCATTATTGGTTGTAAGCATGACTAGATATTAGGAGCTACCTAACAATTTAATTTTGGCAACAGCGTTAAGCTGTGCGTTCTGAAATGCCTACATTGCAGAGACAGCAGCAATAAAGGCGTGCACTAGATCAATATACACGATTTAGCGTCTTAGCTAGACCTCGAGTACGATATTATATGGCAAAAATATTCATTCAGTTAGGTTAGCTTAAAAAAACTGGGAAAACTAAACAATAAGCATCAGTGAATATTGTTTCAAGAAATATGTTAGTGAATTCAAACAATGTCCTTCCGTACAGTATGGTTAGCTAACATAACAAAAGTTAATTAATAGATGCCGTCAGCGAGCATGGAATGACAGGAGTGGCGATCGAAACTCATTCTTATGGGAAAAGTTCTAACTGTAGTAAGTTGGAAAAAGAAATTGGGACACACAACATCGAATGTTTGTTGCACTTAATAGAGTTCTTTGACATTCTTACATGTTTTAGGTGTCCTTGCAACTCGAGATAATCAGTAGTAAGCGAATTGATAAGCTAACTTATTTACTTGTGTTGCTACTTCCGTCCTTCCATGATCGCTGGATGTAGTGATTCCCGCAGGCATCTAACCAATGAACCAATTGAGATAAATTAAGATCGTTTGAAGAATGTGGTTGTCTCACGGAATTTGTTGACAGGTAACGAACAAAGGTCTGCCACACCCGTTCGCGCTGACGGTGTTCGAGGACGCAGTGTACTGGACGGACTGGCACACCAAGAGCATCGCCACCGTCAACAAAATCACCGGCATGGGGCTGCAGACCGTGCACGCCGGCCTCAGCGTGCCCATGGACATACACAGGTGACGAACACACCCTATGGCTGTACCTACACATTCACATTTATTTGTAACTCCTGGGTTGTCTAAGTTAAGTGGTCACACAAAACCACCGTGCCAACACATTTTTTGCTTATATATTAAGTTCATTTGTAATTAATACACAAGTTAAGTTGATGAATGCCACAAACACTTGAATACAAAAATACTGAGAAGTGACACAACGGTGGTTCATTATTCACATAACTAATATGGGTGTCTCTGTCCTTGCATGGCAGGCAATAAGCTTAAGCCCAACCATGTGGCATCGTGCCCTTCATTATTCACCATGCAGCGGAGCATGTACCAGGACTCACAGTGCAGTCGACAGTGTGTCGCGATAGATGTCTAAAAAATAATATCAAAAGGCAAACAAACCGTTTCTGTCTCCTCACTCCAGGTTGTTTAGGAACTGCGCCGTCACATATGTTCACGGGAAATTCGGTATGGTTACGACAACGCGACCTGCCCTGTAACATACTAACACGTAAATAAATATCAGAATGTTTGGTGTCCACAGCTACCACCCCCAGCGTCAGCCACCATTCAAGAGCCACTGCGGCCGCAACAACGGCGGCTGTTCGCACATGTGCCTGCCCAACAGCCGCGACCGCTCCTGCCGCTGTCCCATCGGTTTCGTGCTGCACACTGACGGGTACACATGTTCTCTCCAACACAGAAAGTGCAGAAAGAACAGTGGTCATATTCTCTGCCCGGTGTCATAGAAGCCACTGATTTGAATAGTTTAACAAAACAGGAATGTTTACAATACAGAACGTAGACAAGATAGGTGAATACATTGCACAAGACATTATAATGCAACAGGCAATTTGATTTGATTACAGACGAACTTGCGAAGAGACTCCCGAAAAGTTACTACTATTCGCTCGCAAGAAAGACATCCGACTGAAACCCTTAAACCCGAGGAAACACGCTGATGCGGTGGATATGGTGAGGCGTTTTCTGATATGTACTTTCACCGCCAACACTTTTGTTTATGTTTAGCATATGGTGTACGCCATGATCTCATATAGGAGGTGCCCAACGACGCCGTTGGGTTTTCGAACTTTCACGGACCGAAAATCATCGGCATCCCCTATCCTTTTAACATTTTTGTACGTTTTGCTTCATATTATATTTGTCCATCTACAGGTGATCCCTGTAGACAACATCAAGTCGGCTGTGGCGCTGGCCTGGGACCATAAGACCAACTCAATCTTCTGGACGGATGTTGACAAAGATACAATCAACAGGGCTTGCCTTAACGGTTCACACCAGACAGTGATTGTCAGCTCTAACTTGAGTGAGTGCCACGATTTCTTAAATGACATGTCCAATAAAACTCAGTTTAGCACACCTACTTGCCTGTCAATTATTTTCTTTGTCATACGAAATGCTTGATAATTTAACTATGAAGACTATTTTAAATTGCATTATTATTCCTCGTAAGATAGAATTTTACCCTTAATTAATAAGTAGTATTTGATAACTATTGTTACGAGCAGCCATCTATTGCTCTATTGAATACACCAACAGATTGCGCTAATGGTATGTCGTTATCGCACTTCGCCTCGATATAGATCATGTTCTACCAAAACTAACAGGGTAGAATTTCGGTGGTAGTCTTGCTGAAACTTCTGAGACTTCCATTGATATTGAAACTAAACAACTTCAATAAATGTATGCTATTCTTCTATTTAGTATCACCTGCGGGCTTGGCGTTTGATTGGATAACAAGTAAGATATACTGGACCGATGCGGGGACAAATCGCATCGAGGTGGCTAATTCTGACGGCAGCATGCGCACGCTGCTCGCGTGGGAGAACATTGACAAGCCACGCGATATCGTGGTCGATCCCACTGGTAAGTATCCCAATTCCTTCTTAGAGCACCCAGC
This sequence comes from Incurvaria masculella, assembly GCA_946894095.1. NCBI lineage: Eukaryota > Metazoa > Arthropoda > Insecta > Lepidoptera > Incurvariidae > Incurvaria > Incurvaria masculella. The sequence continues at coordinate 204,992 of OX335650.1, read as the reverse complement.
ATACATACATGAACACCTAAAAGTCCTTTAAAACGAAATTTCTTATTTTTTTTTCCAAATTAATTTATGAACAAGGCCTGTAACTTTGGCAAAATATACTTTTTCGTACCAAACAAGTACATCGCTTTTTTTCAAATAATGTGAATGTATGTAGAATTCACCGTAAAGCAGTGACACATTAATCAATAAAAGAAAGCTGTAGAAATAGTTCTTCTACTATCTTATACTTCTTCTTATGGCTCTAGCATCTGATGCCAAATACGATTTACTATGCTAAATTCGAATACGACGCCGAATTTGTTGCGCTGTAGTTCGTAGTCGTGGGCATATTCATTTTCAGTTTCAGTTTCTTTATTTCCTCCATTAGATGTATATCACACACTTGGATTCGTCATTTTTTTTCCTGTCGGTTCGATTACTTCTGGCGAAGAAGAGCCGACAAGAAACTTCGTCAGGTTGGTCATTGTGTTATTATTTTTCCATTGACACTTACAAACTAGTTTACAGTGATTGATTGATTACTACTGCTCACAAAGAACATTATTATAAGAACATTATATACATTGGTGAGGAGCAAACTCTTGACTACGATAATGACATCTTATTCTAAATTAATAGGAATTATGATCTAAATTATTCAGGTGTAAGAAGCCGTCATCATTTTTGATACAAGGTAATATCAAATTAAATATAAGTTCGTAAATAAACAAATTCATACTACAATGTAGTACCCATGTCAGAGAAAATAATAATAATAGAAAAACAAAAAAAAGTAGGGTTGCCATGCTTGTCCGGCCAAATTAGGTAGTGTCCGGTCCGTCAGGTTTTCGTTAGGTTTTTCATCTTTGTCCACAGCTTTTTTTCTCGCGGGTTTTTTTTTATTAATTTAAATAAATGCGGAGGCTTTGGGAAAAAATATATAAGAATGAAAAGTTTAAAGTGTTAATGTCGATTAAAGAAGATTGATTACAAAAAATTGTAAATAAATGGTTTTTATTTTAGAATTAAGGGATAAAATCGTTGGATTTAGGATGTCCGGCCTTGATACCGAAAAGTCCGGGTAAACTCCGGCTTCGCCGTTTTAAGACCTGGCAATGCTAGCTGGGAGAGGACATATGGGCTCAAGAGACCTCGCGTAGCAAATGTTGGCTGGGGTGAAGAGTGCGGGAGATCCCCGTGATACTCGTTGTATCTTGCAAAGGACTTCACGGCCACTACATTACTCACAAAACACGTGGACTATACGAAAACTAAGAGCCGCGCTAAAACGTGTCCTTTGCTGCCAAACAAAACGCGACCCGCCCTCGGGCCGCCTGACAGCGGGAAAACTCTATTTTAGTTGCCTGTACTCGCGTGTGTGTGTGTAGGCGGGCTGATGTACTGGTCGGACTGGGGCAGCCTGCCGTGCATCGAGACGGCGGCGATGGACGGCTCGGCGCGGCGCCGCCTCGTCTCCGGCAACATGACTTGGCCCAACGGGCTGGCGCTCGACCTCGCCACGCGGCGCCTTTACTGGACCGACGGCGGCAGCCGTACCATCGAGTACGCCTCCTTCGACGGCACCGGCCGGGCTGTGCTCATCGGTACCTTACCTAACCTCCATTATTTCTGTACTTACCTAATTGTGTGTGCTTAAACATACAAAGTTACATATAAAGTGTTCATATTTTTTACTAGGAACTTAAAACAACTTGGTAGAATTCATGCGGACGGATGCGCAAATCTAGCAGTGGGATTGCGACATTCAGAAATATTGTGATATGTAACTTTGTTCAAGTTCGTTATATACTGTTGGGGATTCTCTAATTAGAAATTTCAATACCGCACGACTTACTCCAGCATTTTTTGGAGGGGGACTCTCGACTTGCACACTCGAAATTTTTTACTACATGAATAAATAAAAATAAAAAAATTAAAAAATTACAGCGATAAATATATACCGCAGGTCGCAGCCTACCCCACCCATTCGGCCTGGATCTGTTCGGGGAGGAGATCTTCTGGACGGACTGGGAGTCGCTGTCGATCCAGGCCGCCAACAAGCTGACGGGCGCGGGGCGGCGCACGCTCGGCGCCGGCATCTCCGGCCTCATGGACGTGCGCGTCTTCCACAAGGAGCGCCGCGGCGGACTCAACAGGTCGACCGCATACAGCACGCCTGCTCGCACCCTCCATCGCTCCATGTTACCTGCTCATTGAACACACTAGTCAACCTTTCCGAAGCATTGGCTAAGATTTTATGTTAATTACGTTGCGTCTTTCTCTTTATACAACGATTAGCTTAAAAGAAACTACATACTTGGCGCGTTGTTTTACAATTAACAGCGGCCCTTTGAGGACTTTGTAGAGGTTACCTTTAATATTTTTTTTTTCATTATGTGAAATCTTTATATGAAAATGTTTTCAAATAGTTTTGGGGATCACTTGAGTGAAATGCACAATGGAGACAAAAAACCACGAGCTACACCTGTGCAGCAGACAAATTCAACTGACATTTTCTTCGAAAGGAACTTTTCTGCCCATTAAGAACTGTGATGCTCATTCTAAATGATTTTAGGATCACAAGAAATCATAAAAATATTCAAAGGTTATTTCTTACATACATATTTCTAAAACTAGAATATTTGTCTTCAGATGCGGTAAAAACAACGGCGGCTGCTCTCACTTGTGTCTTCTTAACCCAAGAGGTTACTCCTGCGCTTGTCCTATCGGCATCAAACTCAGTGTGAGTTCAAATATTTTCCCTTTCGTTTTGGCACTAAAGCAAACAGTGACAAATGGATATTATTTTCTTCCTAAGCTTAGGGCAATCTTCGATGAAGGTAAATAGTACACAATAAGGCTAAAAGTATTTTACATATTTTTTTTTGTAAAGGCGAAATGAATGAATTAACTAATTTATTTTATTTATATAAAAAAAAATATATAAAAAAAGCCAGAACCTTCCTGCACTGGCACTGCCAGAAAACCAACACAGGCACACAGGCAAAAGCCTAAACATGAGGGATATGAATCCCTAACTTGAGGAATTATGTGGTGTCACCCATTCATGACTGACATTCACGTGTACTTTACTTAGCTGATCAAACACATGAATGCCCTGTGTATACCCATCAAATAGTTCAGACACACCCAGAGAACTCGTTGCAAATAAATCGTGTCTATTTGTAACTAGTCTATCTATCTACGAGTGCTAGCTATCTATTATATAATATATACTACCTTCTACCCAGTGAAGAGAATAAGTTAAACTGCCTTGCATTGTCTTCAGAAGGACAACGCGACGTGCACCAGCGGGCCGACTAACTTCTTGATCTTCGCGCATCGCGTCGACATCCGCGTCGTGTCGCTGGACGTGCCCTACCTCATCGACGTGGTGGTGCCGCTCCCTCCGCTCAAGAACGCGCTCGGGGTCGACGTCGACAGGAAGACCGGTGAGCACTATACTACCTCACTTCCGGCTCCGAGCCCATCAACGCCAGTAAAGCGGGTGCTCTTCCCACCCTTTTATTTAAACGTATTAACTATATGTTATGCACAACGAAATCTACAGATCCACAAGATATCTGAAATACCCACAAAATTGGTACTGCTCCTTAATTTGACCTACTTTGTCAAAGGTCACATCTTCTGGACCGATACAGCGGAGAGGATGATCCACAGAGCAGATTCCGACGGCCAGAACATTGTTACGGTTATCGGCAGTGGCCTACACACTGCCGACGGCATCGTAATCGACTCCACGGGCCGGAAGGTATTGTGTTTCAGTTATTTACGAATGGAATACGTGCATCAAAGCTCTGTAATGCAAAGCAGGCTCCTTAACTATTTGCATTTAAGAACACTCGAATGCAAACAATTTATAGATGACTATAACAACTTTAATTGCGAAAATTCCATCAAAAAATATGCTTTGGGATGATTGCAGATATACTGGACCGATGGCGGGCGTAACAGTATCGAAGTAGCAGAGTTGGACGGAAGAAACCGGAAAGTTCTCATTTGGACTGGACTTGGTGACGCACATTAAATATTGCACTAAATCATAATAATTTAAATGAATGAAATCATCAATTGACAATAATTTGAGGCGAGCATGCCATATTTATGGAGAGCATGTTTAGCAATCAGGTCAATCAAATAAATATATATATATTGTGATACCCGAAAAAAGATCTCAATCAATCTGCTTTCCATTCATTTATTTACCAATTCACACCTAATCTGCCTACCAGGGATTCTTATCCTATGTGATGAGTACTAACGGTACCAACATTGCACAACAACGTTGTTCCTTGAGTTAAACTTAGAGCACCATCTCCATTATCTGCAAGTCTGCTATCAAAGAATCAAAGGGGACGTATCATAAAGTTCAAACAGCACAAGGTCCAAAACCCATATCGTCTAAAACACTTATGATTATGGATATTTTTAATTAGGTGAGGTGAGGTGAGGTTAGGTTAGATTAGATTATATGCATTATATAATATTGTTCGGGAAAAAGTTTCTTCGTATTTTATATGAAAACTCAAACATATTTTTCAAAGTTTAATTATTTTCAATCATAGTATATACATATGTGCCATTTTGTTCGTTGACTTTTTTCCATCTTGCAGGTAGTGACATGATCCCGTTGCTGTAGAAATTTTGGAATTTCTGATTTAAAAAAATGCGATAAGTAGTCTAGGCAGACCTGTCTTGATGTTAACCTGATACTGCCTAAAGAATCCTAAAGAGACCAAGACAGCTGGAAATCTGAAGGTCAGGGCTTTATGGAGGATGCATCAACACCTCCCAGCCCAGACGCAAACTGTCTCAATTTTTGCTGAGTGTCTAAAGATGTGTGTGGTTTAGCATTATCGTGATAAAACACCACACCTTTCTATTGATCAATTCTGGCCGCTCTCTCTCAACTTCTTACTTTAATCTCATCAGTTGTTGGCAGTAGAGATCAGAATCAATGGTTCTGCCCCGCGGTAAAATTTCATAATGAACAATTATATTGTGAGTTAACCAGGGGTTTGCTACAGTCTGTGAAGCCTGACCGACTTTTGACCTCGAAGTTCAAAAACAGATCGGTTTCATTACATCTCAATAATTATCGCAAATGAGTACACGGATCATTACATTTCTTACAGTGCGCTCATGTGACACCCAAATAGTGAGCTTTTTTGTGTACCCAGCTTTTTTCAAATGGGTCAAAACTGTTTTGTGATATCCCGATCTAGTTTACTTTTTTTAAAATGGCTTCCATTTTATCCATAACCAGAGCGTGGTGCATTTTTGATATTAAAATTCCCGGATTGAAAACACTTATTAAGGTGGCCCAACCCGGTCATCTCCCCATACAAAAGGGGAAAGAAGATCACGCCCATATTTCTTGTCAGAGATCCAAAATTTTGCTCAAAATAGCTTTATTTGATCGAACTAGATGTCTGATGACCGTTGGCATTGTAACATTGTGTTTGGTTTCTAAGTTATAAGGTCCGAAAGTTCGAATTTTTCGCGCGTTTTATACAATAACTTTGGAGGTGGATTACGCAATGATAAAGTAAGGACATCGTAAAAAGATTAGTCATCAGACACAGCTTATTTAATCAAGATTTATGATCTATTTGGTTTTTGTTAGATTTTTGACTACAGCGGTCGTGGTTTACTTTTAGCTATAAGGCATTTTGAAATTAAAATTTTCGTAAATCTTACCAAATCATACACTATGCACATTGTCTTTTTTGTGGACATGTTGCATCTTTCTCATCACGGAGCCTGTCTTATTCTTTGAAACAGAGAAGGTCCCAGAGCGCAACAGCACGGTTTTGTACCATGCCGGCGAATGAGTTAGGCCCGCCGGGTTGGGCCGCCTTAAACCAACTTTCTGCTACTAATACAGACACTGCATTAGGTCCATAAACGTCACAATTTCTTTTCGGGGCATACGTTGCATTTTTTACTATTTTGTAATAACATTTTAATATGATCGAATTTATTAATTAGATTCACTCATTTTGACAGAAAGAAAAACAAATTATAAAATTGCGGGAAACAACATTTTACTAAGTGGTTTCTTTTTTAAAAATATTACCTTTATAATGTCAAATTACATTTTCAGAAATGTTATTAAAAGTTTATACTGTATGCAAAAAGACTTTTTCCCCGAAAAACGAACACACGAAAAATACAAACTTTTGGACGTTTTGGACTGTATGAAGGTGAACCGAATCAATAACTTAACAAATTTTCAGGGACTTCCCCCATAAGGTGGACGGGAAGCCAGTGGATATCACTGGCATTCTTCAGAAATCTGTATTCTTAAAATATTAAATTAAATGAATCAAGTATTCATTTTCCAGATTCTCCGAGGGCTATTGCACTGCACTATCACCACGGATACATGTTTTGGTCGGATTGGGGAACCAAAGCTAAAATAGAAAGGGCTGATATGGACGGACAAAACAGGTCAGTAGCAGCAGAATCATAACCAAGTACTTGACTACGAGGAAACTGTATCTTAATTTCTCATGGCACCTTTTCTCCCCGCATTAACAATATTTATCACTATTCAATGGTGGGTACCAACCATTCTGGCTGGTTCGTCCTCATTACCTTCGGTTTTATACAAGATCTATAGGTACCCTAAATAAGCCAGATTGTGGATAGTAAGTACACCCGGAATAGGCCCAATGGACAAAGAAGTGTATGTCTTTGGAAATAAACCCATAATTATCGTCAATGTCGTACTCAGGCTGTCTACTCGTCTACAACTATGCGAGCCACTATAATTTTTTTTTAGACGTGTCATCGTGGACAATAACATAAAATGGCCCAATGGCCTAGCGATCGACCGGCCCGAGGGACGCTTGTACTGGAACGATGCCAAACGCCTCACCATAGAGAGCTCCGACCTGAACGGCAACGAGCGGCGCACGATCCGGAGCGAGGTCCCTTACCCCTACGGAATCGTCATCGTCGGCAAGCACGTCTACTGGACCGACTGGAAGACCAAAGCTCTGCACCGCGCGGACAAGAACAACGCCAGCGACGCCATGATCGTCCGAGAGAAACTCGAGGGACTCATGGATATAAGATCCGTGCAGGTAGACCAAAATGTAAATAGAACCCTTTACACTTATTCAGTTCGGTGTTGTCGCAAACAATCCTTATTTCGTTCTACTTTGAGCTTCTTTATCTATTCATGCTTTATAATTTAAATGTCACTGTGTGTTTAACCTCTTTTGTACCATGGTGTGAATGTACCAAATGAGTGCAAGTTGAGCCAAAATACATTTACTTCCAGTGAAATGTCCACAATATTTAAATACATTAGGACATGTATATTGGTTTCGATACTGTTTTGAATATACAGGGTGTTAGCAGAGGTTAACGGGTAAACGTTAACCAGGTGTTCCTTGGTCTATTTGGAGCAAAAAGGTTAGATAACATTTTGTTGTACGGCTTAAAAATAATTTGCCATCCCCATACATTTTGTTCATACGTGCACATAAAAATATATGGGGCGGACGAAACATTTTTAAGATGTGCAACAAAATGGTATCTAGCTTTTTTGCTCCAAACAGGCCAACAAAATACCTGGTTAAAGTTTGGCCCATTCCAATTATTGAAAAGAACCATGAAATTCATTGACTGCCAACCTACCTACTAATGTTAAGCACTTTTTTTTTATACGACCTGACATGGATGACTCATATCACACAACTACCATTATGATATTAGCCCAATACACCACATTCCCGAAGGAATTAGGTGCCATGGCAGGACCTTTCCTTTATGAGCACGGCTACATTGAACTGGATGGAAAACACTTTTTTCATTTCCGCTTCGACCATCTTTTCATCCAATGCGATGGTACCAAACCGGGCGGGCTTAAACCCTACCACCTAGTAGGGAAAGGGGACCTACAGTTTTACATAGATTCCGAACTATGGAGCAGCTCGCATTTGTGACGAAATGCACTTATCGAACTCGGAAAAAGAAAGACAGTGGTGCATGTCGGTATTGAACCCAGGCCTCTGGTACGCCAGGCCAGTCCCCGCGCCACTAGGCTACGAGCCGCTCAAACTTACAGTCGTATTCAGAGTGAACTGTCAAAATTTAGTACGTGGGTTAAACCGAAACTATTGGCGTATTAAGGAAAAAATGCTATTCAGAGAGCCGGATTAAGGTCAGTCCGGACTAAGCCCGTGCTAACGGCAGCCATTAAAGTTCGAACATCTGTTTGTCAATACGACTCATTGCTAATGATGGCTAAGGAGAGAATAGTAAAGGGCACATGGTGTGCAGGAAAGCACAAGAAAAGCAGAAAGTATTCAATATTGCCATATGAAATGCTAAACCGCAATATAAGTTAGTCCGAGATTAATCTTGAACTCTGAATAAGCTTACGGTTTGATCTCGCATTAGTCTGAGATCAGTAAAAACGGCATTAATACGGGAATAATCGCGCCTTTCTCAATACGAATTTTTGGGACTATTTAGTTAACAAGTTAGTTTAGTTAGTCAAGACTGACCCCATTTCACAAATTATTTTCCTTGTTGACGAACATCTATAATATAAAAATGAATCGCAAAATGTGTTGGTAAGCACATAACTCAACAACGCCTGGACCAATTTGGCCAAATCTTTTTTTTAAATGTTCGTTGAAGTTCAAGGATGTTTTTTACGGCGAGAAAAATTAGAATTATTGCTGGAAAAACCCTAAAAATAGCCCTTTTCTTTTTCCCATACAAATGATTTGTAAATAAAACGTAGTCAATTTGAGCTTTATTGCTATGGTATAAAGTTCATATTAAATTACAAGCACTCACAGTTGTCTAAGTAATGTAGGTGTGTTCCTAACGTCAAAGATCATATCTATCAAAACAATGTGCGTGTGTGCGTTGGAGCACAGAATACATAGCTGGAGGAGTTTAATGTCGCGTTCCGAAACTCGCATTTCTTTTGTATTAGTTTCGGCACGCGAGATAAACTGCATCAGTTTCCACGTCATTACATCAGTCAAACAAAAATCGCGTTACCAACAGTGTTTTATTATTTTTAACATCCAAATTTTAAATAAATAAAACAATTCGTACGGCTTAAAAGGATTTGACTTCAAGTCTTATCAAATTTAAAAAAAAAAGTTGTCTGTTACCTAATCTACTGAGTTTGCTTTTGTCAACTGATACACGAAACAAATTCGTATATCGTGTTTTGTGCAGAGTGTTTAGTTAGTTAGTGTTTGTTTAGTTCGTGATTAGGCGGGCGGTCCGACGGGGGCGGGTGCGGGGAGGGGGGGGGCGGGTACGGCTTGGTATTTCCCGCAACTTTAGGACTACTTGGCAAAATCCTTGAGAACCAATTACTCGATTTAGATGCGGGTTGTATCTACGTCTAGCCTGATTTTACTCAAAACTTATAGGCTACATAATATAACGCTTCATTACCTGAAGGGTGAGTAGTGAGTGTTAAATTCTTATAACTTGCGAACCACTAACCCGATTTATGTGCGTATTTTATCAATGTATAAGATCTCTGGGAGCTGTCAGGTTCGAGATGGGTTACTGTTTTCGATGTTGAGGCTGGCTGTGGGTTGGAGTCCACGCAAAACTTACCTACATTACACGTTACTTACTTACTAGGTAAACAATGTTGCAGTGCAAGTTCAGAATGGTTCTGGCGGCAGATGATTTTTTTTTAAATAGCCACCAAATGTCAACGAAGCTCTAAATGGGAATTATTGGATGTTTCTCATTAAATCATGCTATTTCATCTCGAACGATCTTGATTAAATTTGGTAGATGGATACATTGTCCTGGACCAGTTTGACCCTATTTTGGATCACCCATGTCGGATACTTTTTATCCATGACATAATTTAGCCGACGCTAACCCGAGCGGAGCCGGGTACCGCAGCTAGTTTTTATTAAAATTAGGTTAGGTCATAAAACAATATTTTCTCATTTCTGAAAATATGCTTTTTTTCATACAAAAGTGCATGTTATAAGGTAACCTGCAAATATTTGGTATACATATTGTTACGAGCGCACAATCTATGACGGAAAAGCACCACTACAAATATCGGCGGGATTGTGTTATCGGCTCGCACACGTAATGGCTTTATCCTTCGAAAATGCAACACTTACGAGGCAATTGTAAAATGCACAACTAGAAAGAGGCAATTGTAACACCAATTCACCGAAAACCGGCCAAGTACGAGTCGGAAGGGTTCCGTACCATCATACAAGATTTAACACAAAAGATTACAATATTTAGTTGGAAGCCGTCAAACTAAATATAATAGTTATCTCCCACGTAAGTTTTAAAAATACAAAATATTACGTTTTTTGTATGGAATCCCCGTTTGATTATTATTATTATTTTATTTCATTTACGTTTGGTACCCAGTCAACTTTCGGTCAAAATCTCAGGAAATTCAAATTTATCAACTAGGGCCTCTTTAACACAATAATAAGCCTTTTGTATTAAACATTTCTTAATCTTATTTTAAAAGAATTTTCACATCAATCCCTGACCTCTTGGGGCAATTTGTTATAAAATCTTACACTGTTACGAAACTGTTTTAGCTAATTTATGACTAATCACTTTAACAGTGTTCTTGTTTCTTGTTTTATGCTTATGTACATCACAATTAAGGGTGGATTCATGTATATGTTTCCTCGCATAACATAAGTTTTGGACAGCATAAGCACTTGGTAAAGTCAAGATTGCTACGTCACCAAAAACCTTTCTGCAGGAGTCTCTCATCCTCATGCCTAGCATGCATCGCAGTGCTCTTTTCTGTAACACAAATATACGATTTACTTCAGCTGCATCACCCCAGAACATCAGCCCGTATGACATTAAACTGTGAAAGTGGCATGATAAACAGATTTAGCAGCTTATAAACCAAACAGCTCCTTAATTTTTTTTATTGCATAGCATGCTGAGCTGAGTTTAGCAGCGAGCATTATGTGGTTTCCATGATAGTGTTTGAAGTTTTGAAATGCCAATTGGAGGTGTAGAAAATTGTGTGTTTGTGATTTTGTTGGTGTTTTCGTATGACTTAGGTTTTCAGCGGCGGGAGCTCAAACGTAACGATATGGCTGGATCGATTGATACATGTGTTTTTGATTCGCTTTTCGTGCGAGCAGAAATGAGAAAGATAAGACGTATACCGGACGATATAGCTGTATCGTTTGTTTTTTTTTTATTTGACTGGACATGGATGGATGGCTAATACCACAAGTTCTGTCATGGTATTTATTAGTCCAACACACCACATGGGAACTAGGTGCCATGGACCTTCCTTATATTGCACGGCTACATTGAAGTGGATGGAAAACACGGACAATTTTCATTGCCGCTTTGACCATCGTTCATCCAATCCGATGGTACCAACCCGGGCAGGATAAACCCTACCACCTAGTAAGTAAGGAAGGGGACCTACAGCTTAACGTGGAATCCGAACCACGGCCAGCCTCTCTCAACGGTCGAATGGTCACCCATCCAAGACCAGACCGGACCCAGCGTTGCTTAATTTCGGAGAGCGATCGCCGAAATGTCGCGCCACTGGGCCACTGGGCTGACAATAGGCTGTTTGTTTGTGCTGCCGCTGCAACATTGTAAACTAATTCTTAAATCAAATGATTTTTTTTTTCAAATCAAATAGTTTATTGCATATTTACAGGGGTAAATAAAAGCGAGTGCCATCTTCAAATTGCCTGGGTAGGCGTACAATAGCACGTGGCGCTCAGTAAGAGAGCAGTGCAATCACAATATTAGTTTAATCTAACCATTTATGTAAATTTAAATAAATGAACCTCTCTTAACATTTTCTTATCTAATTTAGCAATACCTTTTAAAAAAGACAATTAAATTCTATTATTTCAAACTATTATCGTCATAAATTCATTAATTTTGTAGAAACATTTTTCTACCAACCATATTACAATTTTTTTTTAAATTCATTTAGATCAAAATTTTTATTTCTTTTGGTATTTGATTATATATTTTTGTCGACATATAGTATACATTTTTTATGTAGAATTATGTATGTGATTTAGTAGTACATAGGTTATTTTTCCTTCTAGTATTATATCTTAACATCACGACATTGAAAAACAACTCTGATGGCTGCCCGTAGGGACCTGGGGCGGGCTAACTCTGTCTCAACGTCACTATAACTCTCTCGCGTGCATCCCGGCAGGCCGACAACATAGCGGAGAATGCGTGCGGTGCCAATAACGGGGGCTGCTCCCACCTGTGCCTCCGCTCACCGGTGCCCAAGGCGGGGTACACCTGTGCCTGTCCCACTGGCATAATGCTCCTCAACACCACACACTGCCGCACACATCCTGACAACTTCCTAGGTTTGTTTTGTTAAATTGCGTCTTTGTTGTTACCTACCTGTTTTTGGCTAAAATGATATTTAGTTTCTAACCTCCTAACTGCTTAAAATGATCAGCCGTTACGTTTATGATAGTGACTTTGCATTATTTATGGGCAATTAACAGAGTCGTTCGCACTTACAATAAGTACAGAGTGTTGACGAGCAGGAGTTACTGTGTGCACTGAAACATATCGAATATAACGATGTTGGCTGGTTGTGTCGTGACAGTGTTCGCGACGCGCTCCAGCGTGGCCACCATCTCGCTGGACACGCCGGAGCAGTGGGACGTGACGCTGCCCGTCGCGGAGGTGCAGAACTCTGTCGCCGTCGACTTCCACTGGGAGCACAAGCTCATCTTCTACACGGACGTCAACCTCGATGTCATCAGGTGAGGCCGCCACAGCTATCCAACACTTCTTACATGTACAACTAGTTATAGACGAATATCGAATAAGAATAATACAAGCATTTAAAGAATAAACATAACAACTACGTTGGGTTACACTGAGAGATCTGAGATGCATCATTATGCCTACATACTCCAAGGCAGTCAGAAGTAATAAATCTGATTGAATAATATCTTGATTTGTAGATAATACCGAGTGTAGTTAGTACGAGTACATTCTCGCTCTCTCGGAAATAATTAATTGGTCATTTTTGTAATTTCGAGCTTGTCATTGTATTAAAGTACAAATTCATTAAGCAACCCAATGTCGCTGGATGCACATTCTATTTCTAGCCATACTTAAGGTACACATTCTGCCTTACCTGCAGGACTGTTTGCTGATAGGTGGCTAAAGTGGCTACGTGTAATAGGGAATATGTATGTACGTCGTATGTTGCAGGCGCGTGAACATGCTCAATACGTCGCAGTCGGCGACGGTGGTGTCCGGCAACCTCAACACTCCCAATGGGCTGGGCGTCGACTGGATCGCCAATAATATCTATTGGACCGATAACGAGCACAAGGTTGTACCAACAATAATCTAGCAATTATGGTCAATGCTAGGTAACGAAAACTACAGTTTCCAGAGTAAATGTGGCCTATCGATATATTATTTATTCATCATCCATAGACTCGCATTCGGATTTGTCATATGCCAGTTCAGCAATTCCAGCCAAGAAGATCGGGCAAGAAACTCCGCTGATTTCTTTTTTCAACGTCCATTTAGTCTGAGTTTTTACAAAAGTATTTGCCACTGCTTACAATCACGGGAAAAAACACAAAATTTATATGAATTGACGAGAGACAATAGTTTATGTTCTATGCAACAGTTTGTGACAAATATCAGTTTATTTGTAAAGACCATGCCCATCATCTAACATGTTGCCAATTGGATCAAGCCAGTCTCCACCAACAGCCTTCGTTCACGAGCATCACGTCGGGCACAGCCAGATGGTGTTTGCAACTAAGCGCTATGCATAGGAAAATATATCGCATAAGAACCTTATGAAAAAAAAAAGGCAGCCCCAGTGAGGTACTTGTAAGATATGTACCTGCCGTATTTATCTTGTTTATGGAAATCCAAAACTACCAGAATTCGAGTAGCTTGAGATAGGTGTAAGTATCCATTGGAAACGTGGGCATGTAGAGTCCAAAGAATCCAATTTATTTTGGGTCACATGATGTCGAGTTTGACTGTCAATGATTCGGATTTGAATTAGTCTTTCTCTCCATAGATATATTGAGACTTGTTAAACCTGAAATATTTAGCTATAATGTACAATGCGATGAAGATTGCTGGAAAGTCTAAAAATAAGGTATACTACAACACTCATGGCATGTATGTATGTACTGTCGCGCAGGTGGTGGAGGTGGCGCGGCTGGACGGCTCCTCGAGGAAGGTGCTCATAAGCGACTTAGATGAGCCACGCGCGCTCGCTTTGTTCCCAGCCAAGGGGTAAGATGTTTTTCTGCATCCTGACTTGGATGGCTAATTCCACACTACTGCCGTCATTATATTAGCCCAATACACCACATTCTCGAAGGAATTCGGTCAAATCAACCAAATCAGTGGCCAGTGAATGAATCGTGCATTATTTTTATGCTTTTACTAGACATTGGTAAAAAAACGAGAAACACCGAGCCTATTCAAGCAGCCTAGTCGAAAATAGATTCGATCAAAAACTAGTTTTCATGGAGTTAACCCCATTAACACATGAAGAAATGTTGACAGATACCTGTACTGGACGGACTGGGGCGAGACGCCCAAGATAGAGCGCTCGCTGCTGGACGGCAGCGAGCGCGCCGCCATCGTCAGCACGGACCTCGGCTTCCCCAACGGGCTGGCGCTCGACTACCGCGAGCGGCGCCTCTACTGGACGGACGCGCTCAAGGACCGCATCGACACCGCCGACCTGGACGGCCGCCACCGCGTGCAGCTCGTGCCCGACGCCAAGAACCCCTTCGGCATGACGCAGGTCCATCCGTGCACACGCTCTTACTCACCCACCCGCCTACCTCCACATCACGTTCAAATGCCACTGAATATTAAGTAAAAAGCGCGGCTTCATATTTCTGAAATCCTACTGGAAATCCAGATATTACTTTTTTAAGCAGGGCGAAGAGGTGACAGATCTCCATGAAATTCATGCTGGGGTGCCTTATATTTACTGTATACAACAGAGTTACCTCTATCTGGTGTAGTAGTAATAGGAACTGTTGTGGCCCTGGCTATATATAAAAACCACTTGCAAGCATCAGCAAATATACAGAAATCCTTGACAAAATATCCTTATGCTTAAAATAGTGGCGCATAAAGGCTGATGAAACCAAATCAGTCCAGGTAACTTACACTTACTCAGACGAGAAACCTGCCCTGCAATTACGCTTAATGGCTTTCCTGTACCTCAGGCGGTCGATGCTAAATATCTAGGTGTCTACCTGCACAGGTGGGACGACGACATCAAATGCGTCTGCGAAAAGCAGCGGTTCCGTACCGCTGAGGGCCGGGAGGACTAGAGAAAAATTGGAGAGGCGTATGTCCAGCAGTGGACACAAACACGCTGACTGACTGATTGACCTGGACAGATACCTTACATTGAAAAAACACATCTTTACCAAAAGAAAAGCGCTTAGTAAGGAAGAAGGAAACTAAAACAAAAAAAAGCAGCACAAATCAAGACTCAATAAACACTCAAATTAATTAGCCCCAAACTTGATGAAACCGAGAAGGGTCTGCACCGCAAGACTTAATAACAATATATTATTATAAGCTCTGTACTTTTGTGGAAATTTCATTGGACATTTGCTACACTCAAGACAGTTATTCCAACAAAAAAAACAAAACTGTATTCTTTTTAAATGCCGGAACGAACCCACAGAGCACAAGCAACCCGATGTCATCTGATGCGCATTATACGAGTATGGTATGTATGGTTTAATGTGCATCTGTGTTGCAGTTCAAGGAGCACATCTACTGGACGGACTGGTACAAGAAGTCGGTGATGCGCGCCAACAAGAAGACCGGCGGCGAGGTGCGCGCCGTGCGCACCGACCTGGAGATGGTGATGGAAATCAAGGCGGTGTCGGCGGAGCGGCAGCGCGGCTGGAACCCGTGCCGCGAGGCGGACGGCGGCTGCACCCACCTGTGCCTATTCCGCGGCCGCGACTACGTGTGCGCGTGCCCGGACGCCGCCGACGGCCGGCCCTGCCGATTAGGTGAGACACCGGCCAGCGTCTTTCGCCTCCCGTCCTAGCGGCGAGCGAAACTCATTCGTGCGGCGAACCTAGTTAGTTAGTGGAAAAACACTGCGTATACTACTTGCTTCTCTTACGAATTCGGGACACGTAACATTGAATGATCGTTGCACTAAATAGCATTCTGTGAAGATCTTACGTCTCGAAAACGTCAGTAATGAGCGAATTCGTAAGTGAATTCACTCGCCGGCGCCACCGCCATTGCCAGTGGAAGTGGCTCCGCCGCCGCTCCCATGCAGGCGAGTTTGATTTGGTCCCGTTCGTTACCTGCGCGCGTGTCGCAGAGCCGGCTGCGCGCGTGTCGCTGGCGATGCCGGCGCACTACCCACCGGACGCGGACTACCCGGACGCCGCGCCCGCTGCCCCCGCGCCGCCCGCCGCCGCGCCCACCCCCGCGCGCCCCCTCTCCGCCGCGCTCCTCTACACCGCGCTGCTGCTGCTCTTTCTGCTCTTCGTCGTCGGCGTCATCGTCGCGCTGCGTGAGTACCCGCCTGACCTACCTCCGACCCCACCCAAATATCTATAGACCTGTGACGTCACGCGGCATCCGCTCCCGCCACCGCCCCCGCGTCGTGGCTCAATATTCCCCGCGCTCGCCCGTGCCAGTACTAATCGTGTACGCGTACGCGGAAAGGGCCGGCATGACGTTGACAGGACAACAGAATGCTTTGGTAGGGCTGCACATACATAGGTCTCACTACTACTAATCAAAGCGATTAGTTGCAACAAATTCCGCGCTCACTATCTTTTCTTAAGGTCTACTCCCCATACAAACGTGAAAGAAGATCATGCGCACATTTCTAGTCGCAGTGTAAGTAGCCCGCCCCATTCACTAGATGACTATATACGACCCTACCTAGTATCCTGTATACTATTTTTTAAGTAGGCCTTCAAAGCCAAATCCGAAACTATAAGAAATAGCGAGAAACGTTCAAAGGAGCCATGAGGCCGATTTTGATAAAAACTAAAACAAAATAAGCCAAAATGTACACATTTTCATACAACACTTAGGCATTAAACACTGAACCGAAAATTTATTCGAACCCATGTTCATTTCAAATTGAAATTTACAGAGTGAAGGTGGGCCATCCTGCTCAACTCCCCATACAAACGGGGAAAGAAGATCACGCCCATATTTCTTGTCATAGATCCCAAATTTTGCTCAAAATAGCTTTATTTGATCGAACTAGATGTCTGATGACCGTTGGCATTGTAAAATTGTGTTTGGTTTCTAAGTTATAAGGTCCGAAAGTTCGAATTTTTCGCGCGTTTTATACAATAACTTTGGAGGTACATTACGCAATGATAAAGTAAGAACATCTTAAAAAGATTTGTCGTCAAGATTTATAATCTATTTGGTTTTTGTTAGATTTTTTACTACAGTGGTCGTTGTTTACTTTTTCGTAAATTTGTCGTTTTGTAATTAAAATTTTCTTAAATCTTACCAAATCATACACTATGCACATTGTCTTTTTTGTGGACATGTTGCATCTTCCTCATCACGGAGCCTGTCTTTTTCTTTGAAACAGAGAAGGGCCCAGAGCGCAACAGCACGGTTTTGTACCGTGCCCGCGAATGAGTTAGCCCCGCCGGGTTGGGCCACCTTAATATTAAAACACTTATCCCTTTCCTTGAAGTCCTTTGATCCATTGTAATGTTACCTTGTTCTTAACCGCAATTACCTCCAGGGCTTAGTGGTATTGTAGGATCAGTCCGGAGTTGATGGAGTTGCTGTTTAGCGCCCCCAATACCGTAGCACTATCAGACAGTATCCTAACTTCAAGGTTGGTGATCATTCGGCCTGGAAGATTGAGTTGTCAACCCCCAACGGTACCGATTTCTTGATATTAAGGTCGAGCGAAAAGGCAAAAGCGAAAAGCCATCCGTGTATATTCTTACCTCATGGATTCCCGATTGATCTGGTGATATTTCTGCTAGGTCCTTGCGGTAATTGTTCTTGAAAACTTTAAATGGGTAAAAGAGGCCAAAATAAATGAATTTTCAAATGACACACGAAATCTCTATAAAAATTAAATCAACAAAATGTTAACATTTCAGAGTGGCTTAGTTGTATGGTAAGCATAGCGCCTGTATAGTATACTTTCGAAATTTACAAACTCTTACATACAGTGCCCGATTTGAAAGAATTCTCATTACTCCGTTATGTTAAGGCGCCTATATGCCATAGCGTAAAGTTAAGAATACGCGCGGCGGAATCTAGCCAGTGCCATCATGTCAGCGGGAGGGTAAGCACATTTCGCGCGCTCCGTCCCCGCTCGGCAAGGTGCGACTAGTCGGATTTTATCAAAAAAAAAAAAAAAAGCAACAAGGGGATGTGTACCTCGTTATACCTGAAAGGTATAAGATTTTTTTATTTCATTCTTCTAAATAGAAAGATAACAGAAAAAATGGCTTTTAAAGGTAAAAAAGGTCTTTTTGGAAACATTTTTTCGAAATAAAAATGGGGATGTCTACCTTCACAAACGTACATCCTATGAGCTCAGTAGGTTTTCAATGTTTAACAACCAAAGGCTTTATTGTAATCGACTTCGGAAAAACGTTCATATTTAGGTATTTATTCCCCCTTAAGCGCGACATATGGCGTTAGCCAGGTGCCCTCGACGCCCATGGGCTTTCGCTCTTTCACATGGGGCGGAGAAATCCATGCTTTTTTATGTTAAGGCCCTGGTACTAGCCAAATCGCAAAGTTAGACGAGGCACCCCAAATTAACTAACTAAGTCTGACGATTAGAAATGTAATTCTTACAATATATGAGTCCTTGTCTAGGAATCAACCTATTTTAGTTAATGTATGTTTCCTTTTTCTATACAAAATACATTGCGGAAACGGTGTCCATTTCCGAACTTTTTTGACTAAATCTAGAAATCTGAAAGCAAATGGAATTATTTGTTTATGCATATATGCTGTTTTTTTATATCTTGAAATCATATTACTTTCAGATTTCTAATATGAAAAATAGACTTTTTTAATATATTATTATTTAAATAAATGATGGAATCAAAAAATATTAACATTTCATTATCAGTCACTACATATTATTACATTTGTTTAAAGGTGCATTTGTATGGCGCGAGTTGTTGACTAGTCCTAGCGCCTTAAGCGCGGCATATGGCGTACTTACCGTGCCCTACGGTCATGGGCATCGTGGCTTTCGAACGTTCACGAGGGTTGCGAAAACCATCCCATCTAAACATTTAGGTTCTCGTTCTTACTAACTAGATAATAGGGTTGGTTCCGCATGAGTTAATACATACCATCGCACTGAGTGAAAGATGGCCGAAGCAGCAATAAAAAATGTCCGTGTTTTCCATCCATGTCAATGAAGCAGTGCCAGTGCAGGATCGGCTCGGCGGCAAATGCATTTAAAAGGCTTGGAAGAAATCGGCCCCAATGTTTTACATATTTTTTTTTCCTTCCACTAAATTTATGAATGACGATATTTGGGTGTTTTCCTATCCAATCATGCCACATCAGCTCAACCGATTATGTAGCTGTACATGGATGACGAATACCACACCCACAATCACTCACACTACATTACCGTAGAAAGTATGTAAGGCGCCATGCCTGTATTGAAAAAATGGAAAAATGGCTCGGCAGTAAAAGATTTGCCAACAATAAAGAGGTCAGTTGATGGCTATTTGGAGGAGCTCAATGGTTCTCATTATAATAAAGGTATTGAAGCTATCGAACATTGCAAGAAAAAGGAGACTATGTAGAGACATAAAAAGTAATTTAAACATAAAATGTGTTTCTATGTTAGGTCGGCTATTTTTGGGACCATCCTGGTATATCCTGAACGCCCACATGACACCCGTAACACCGAGGAGTACAACGCTATGACACATAAAGTAAAAATCTATGGTTACAGTACTTGACTCTTATAGTATAATGTGCTGGTTTATTTATTTTTTATTTATTTATTTCGTTTTTCCTTATGGTGACTATGCACACTTGGATACGTCAAAAGAAAATACATGATATGTGTAGACTTAGTTCAGTTAGTTATAAAAGTTCGAGCAAAAAATAGCCTTCGTCAAAGATTTCAATAAAAATTTAAATGTTTGATTAATATTTTTAAATTAAAACTATATTACAGAACATTACTTGAGCAATATACAATTATTACAATATAAATAGTCATTTTTTTAAATACAAATCAATTGTATTGTATTGTATTGTTTTATTGCATTCATAGGTAGGTAACCTACACTTAAACATGTCAAGAATCGTTATGCTAGGTCTATGTCAAAGATATAAATGTCGCATACTTCCATGCACATAAGAACTGGCAAACATATTTTGCCAGTCACAAAATAAGTTTAAAACTTAAGTAGTTGATTAATTAATGCCATTAACACATATTAAAATTAAAGACAAAATTATAACTAAAACGATAAAATGATTAATATAACGATACAATGACTAGAATTATGACTAGGTACTTAAATAACTATCTTCTAGAGCTTCGCTCACGTTATAGTAACTTTTTGCGATTAAAAGTGTCCTAATTTCTTTCTTAAATTCTTTTGGCCTGAGCTCCTTCAGTTCGGGAGATAATTTATTGTAAAATCGTACACTGTAAAAAGCTTTTGGAGACCTTAGCTAACCTATGTTCCTTGATCCGTATGTTCCCAGAATGTCTAGTGTTATAACCATGGACCTCAAAATGGGAAGGAGTGTTTTTTAAATTATTTTTGGCATATATAATATTTTGGTAAACATATTCTCCGGCAAATGTCATGATGCCAAGCTCTCTAAATATACTCCTACAAGAATCAATAGGTTTTAGCCCTTTTATATTTCTTATAGCTCTTTTTTGTAAGAGAAATATTCGATTAGCTTGTGCAGCTGTGCCCCAAAACATAACACCATACGTCATTACGCTATGAAAGTAGGCAAAGTACACGGTCCTAGCGGTTTGTTTGCCGCATAATTCTTTTATTTTCTTAATGGCGTAACACGCTGAACTAAGCTTTTTGGCCACTTTGTCAATTTGTTGTTCCCATTTTAATGTTTTGTCAATTTTTATGCCAAGAAAATCGACTTCACTGACGATTCTGAGCTGAAGATTAGTGAGAATATTCGTAATGGGAGAGTCGATTTTACTAGCATTTGACCCAAGTGCAAAATGTACAACGTTTGTCTTGTTCACATTCAACACAAGATTATTTGCTTCAAACCATAGGGTTAATTTACTAACCGTTTCGACGATGCTCTGTCCTAATGCATGCTCTTGTTTATGGTGAAATAGACATGATGTGTCGTCTGCGAACATGACCATCTCGCTACCATCGTTAATACAAACACTTAGATCGTTAACATATACTAAGAACAATATTGGACCTAATATAGAACCCTGCGGTACGCCTAAGTTCACGTGCAATGAATTAGATGTTTCCCCATTTACTAAACAGACCTGTTTTCTGTTTGTTAGGTATGATTTAAATAAATCTAACTCGTTATTTTGTATACCATAGTATTCAAGTTTTTTTAGAATAATGTCGTGTTGGACACAGTCAAATGCCTTGGATAAGTCACAGAACAGGCCAAATGTCTGCTGTGATTCATCCAAGGCAAGTAATATTGCTTTTAACATTTGAGCTATTGCATCACATGTCGAACTATTTTTTCGAAAACCAAATTGATTTGCGTTTAAAATGCTATGTTGGTTTAGAAAAGTAATAATCCGATTTGCTATAATTTTTTCAAACACCTTACTGAAGATTGGGAGCAATGAAATCGGTCTATAATTATGTACATCTCTGTGACATCCTTTTTTGTAGAGAGGAATAACCTTGGCTAGCTTTAATTCGTCCGGAAATGTACCTGTTTTTATTGCTTCATTTAAAGATTGCGTTAATGGTACTACAATATCGTTCCCCAATAGTTTTAGAATTCTTGGGGATAGGTACCATAAGTCTGTAGAATACTTAGATTTAATTTCCTTAAGAACTTGCCTTACTTCTTTTGGAGTGGTGAGATTGAATGTTGCACTAGTTTCGTTTCTTGATGTATATCGATTCAGGAATTCCATTGCTGCAATGTCACTAGATTTTAATTTTTCCGTAACTGATTCCGCTATTGTACAAAAAAAATTATTGAAATATGTGGGTACATCTTTTCCGTCCTTAATAATTTCCCCGTTGCCTATTCTTAGTTGTATTGTTTCATTCATATCATAGTGAATATTTCTACCAGTTTCTTCTTTGATAACTGCCCATGTCATTTTAATTTTATTGTCTGAATTTAATATTCTGTTTCTTAAATGATTTTGCTTGGCTTGCACTGAAACATTTTTAAATATCTTGCTATATTTGGAAGTATATTTTCTTAAGTTCTCATTATTATTAATTTTAAGTAGATCGTACAGTGCAAATAGCTTATTTCGAGAAATTATTAATCCTGGAGTGGCCCATTCATTGAAAAAACGTTTACCTTTTTTATTTACCCGTTTTACGGGGATATATACATCTAAATATCTAACAAAGGTGGTAAAAAATGATTTAAAGTCAATGTTGTTACATCTATCAAATTCGTTGTTTAGCGAAAGCTTAAGTTGTTTAATTCGGTCATCACTGAAGATCCTGCGGCGATGATTTTTTTTATTACCTTTTGATTCTGTTATTGCAGCGTCAATGAGTTGGCCGTAATGGTCAGATTTTAGTGACTTCATTATCTTGGCAGAACTTACTACACAATTTGTAAATATATTATCTATACAAGTTTTGGAAGATTGAGTGATTCTAGTGTATTCAAATATTTGTTGCTTCAACAAGAAGCAGCCTAATATGTCGGAGAGTTCGTGCGACTCTGTGTCTTCTAATGGAAAGTTTATGTTAAAATCTCCGCATAAAATTATGGATGTGTTTTTCTTATTACATAGTTTGAATAGGCATTCTTCCAGTTTTTGTTTAAAGAACACAATGCTGCCGGAAGGCGACCGGTACACTACTAAGACTATTAGGCTATCTAACTCCACACAACTTGCTTCAAATTCCTTTTCCACAGATAAACTAACTATATCAGGTCTATTTTTTGCTCGAATACTTTTTTTCACCATTATTAGGGTTCCGCCTCTTTTATACATGTTTCTATGGCTACTACTAACTATATTATAATTATACACATTATATACATTAATTTCGTCACTCTTAAGCCAAGATTCAGTTATGCAAAAAATATCAATTGAAAAATCTCTGAGGCACATATCTAATAGTAATGTCTTTCCCGGTAGGCCCTGGATGTTCTGGTGACCAATAATGATTGTTCGTTGCTTAATCTGATTTTGATCATTCTTAGTTTTATTTTTCATATTACGAGTCATTTCAGTAATTTCACATGTTTCAGCAACCACCGAAGTGGTTTTACAAGTTTTCTTATGCCTTATATCATAAACATTAGTTGCATCATTTGGTCCACCTGATATAGGTGGGTCAATTATAAAAAAGATGACGTGTCATTGATGCAATATCGCAGATTTGTCATACAGATAGATTTGTTGGGATACAAAATTTGCTTACTGAGCATAAAAGCACCCTTACGTGTTAACATTAAATTGTTCATGTAGCATGAATCGTCTTCGAAGTTAAGTTCGAGATAGACAGTATTTTGATTCTTTTTTAACATGTCGAATAAGTATTTATTTATGGATGTTATATTGTTATTAATTTTGTAGGTTTTATATGAATTTTCTTTATTGTGAATGTAAGCCAATGAACTGATATAAACATTAATTCCGTAGTCATTACTGGTTTGAATTATATTGTTTACACAATTTAGATAATTACGAACATTGCGATTTACGCTGCTGTTTAGCCTACGCAATCCTAATAAAGTAGGGATGTAATACGAGCCGATACGTGCGTCTGTTCGCAGGCAAACGGTGTAGCTGCTGTGATCTGTTCGTAGTGCGGACCCTCCGTGGCGAGGGAGCGGGCGTCGTCAAGGACCCCTACTGCGACGGACACATCTCCTTCCCCAACCCCAACTACGCGGGCAGCGGCGGCGGGGGCGCGGGCGGGGGCGCGGGCGGGGGCGCGACAGGGGGCGCAGACCGCGACGACGCGCGCCGCCCGCGCTTCCACGGCATCTTCAAGTACGAAAGATCGCAGGTGAGCTCCAGCAACTATTCTACAGGGTATTCTATTCACTAGCATGCCAACCCGGTGAATTTGAGAAAGCAAGCTTGCCGCCCTCTGCAGAGCGTCGACATAAATGTTACCTACCTAGTTCCTACAGCAGACCTAGATAATATATATAATCTATGAGCAGACGTGTTGAGTGTGGTTTTGTCGATTGGAGTTTTTTTCCCATTGGGAACTTCTCATGCTTCAGGGACGTTGTTTACCCCAACTAGGTCCAGTATGCTTCGCCTTTTCAAGCGTCGTAAGCAGTCGGGGACAGTAAGCTGCACTGCCTGCTGGTTTGGATGCTTCATAAGTCGCTTCTTGTATTTTGCAGCAACTGTTTTTATTTCTTCCTTTACTGTCTTGTTTTGAAGATAGTAATGGACCTCAGTTTCTTATGAACCGTGGGGTATTTACTAGCTGTTTCAGTATTTTTATGTTGGTGTCACAAGCAGAGCCCCATAGCTCCAGATAGGCTCGAGTACTGTCTTCCAGCAACTAATACAGTCCCCGGTACCCGATGTTGAGTTCATCACTCTTAGTTTGGATACGTTCTTTCCATGTTAGTCTGCAGTCCGGATGCATCCCCAGGTATCACTGAGTTTGTTTGTGGAAGTGTTTGTGCGCCTAACTTCACAGGTTGGCAATCTCCTCTTTTTAGAGTAAAGGTAACATGGAAAGACAACTTGCACTTGCCTCGATTCTCACATTTCTTCAGCCATTGTTGGATACTTGATAGACTTCTTTGCCGAGACTGAAGCAGCTACAGGGTTCTTGCAAAATGCAAGGCAGCCATGGTCACCCCTGGGATCAGCGTTAAATAACGTGTACAAGACTGGGCCCAAAATGGAGCCCTGAGGTACCCCATGCATTTTATAAAATGGAGATGTTCTAGAGATAGCTCTTTCACTCTGATGTTTTCGGGTACCACCGTAAGTCATGATTCTTATTTCAGGTGTACATCTCCAAGAAAAGCTCTTTTAGATTATTGTCGTGAGATCTTCAATTTAATATCATTATTTGTTTTAAGAGCTATTTTGAACTATAGATTTCCTTGAACTAGTTCTCGAAATTATTCCCAATCTGTGTATTGCACCCCCCCCCCCCCTAGATATAAAAGTGGACTGAGGAGACGTTACAAATAAAATTGTCAGTGTCAAATATTACAAATACCTATAAGGTAATCAAATTAATTCGGTATTAAATGCGAAAATGTTCATTAGTTTAAGCTTAAAATCTTATTTCCCTTATAAGTTTCACAATACAAGTAAGTCATCAGCTAAATCATTCCCCAAAACCTTACAACAATTTAAAATTCAGTTAGCAATACGATTAGAAAACTCTTCTCACCGTCGAAGTGCCACTGGAGCAATGAACTGTTGAACGTGTAATTTACAATCGAACGCCTATCAAAACAAATTCACTCCAATGATTTCGTATGATAACGCGCACAATGACAGATAACGTAGTTGTAAACTTTACCGAGGTGCGTAAACGTCCAAGGTAGGTCGCCCAATGTTAGTACCCTTTAGGTACGCTTTGGCACTATGGTGTGGTCTCCATCCATTTGCCTTACAACTAACTGTTTATGCACCACGTAAGCGAAACTGGGACTTGCCATACTGTTCTGTCCTCCCAGTTAATTTTAACTGTAAATATTAAAGTTCCTACTTTGTAAAGTCGGTTTCTGATACGAGTAGGATATCAAGCTTGTGGAGGTTTATCAAGGTCTCGACTTCACACTCATTTGGAGCCAGCCCATAAATGTTCCATGTCGCTATTTTGAGTGAATCTATATTGTCATTGTATTGATAAGTGTTGTTATCAGACGCATTAAGCCTCCCATTATTACTATTTGGTGTATAAGGATGTCAAACATTTTTGATTGTTTTATATGCATATATTCTGTATGTTTGCAGGTGTTTCTGCGCTACCTGTTTCAGCATTCTTGTTATGGTTTTTCTTTGTGGCTTCGACATATTATGCCCTGCTTGGTCTGTGTTCTGGGTTGTTCTGGTTAGATAATCTGTCTATTCCTTTTGGCCGTGGAGCTATTCCCTTTGGAGGTTTTTCTGGTGAGTATTTCCTTGTATACTTGACATCCCTTGTAGTTGGCCAGGTGGGGAACAAGACTAAGCCCCGGTTGCACGAAGAGACGGCCGAGTTAATCAATGTGCAAACACGTCACTTTTAGTGATCCGTATAGACTTCCTTTCATACTGTCCACACAAAGTGACGTGTTTGATCGTACGTTGACGTTGATTTTGATTTTTTGTCCTTTCGTGCACTCGGCCCTAAGAGCTCACTGGGCTGCAGTGTTGCGGTCCTTTTTCGTGCATTCTGAAGTTTTATGTGATTGTGTACATTTGACATAGCGGTAAGGCTTTAGGCAGTAATTTTTAGAATGGCCATACCGCTGTCATCGCTGGCATTGAATCACCGCTTTTCGCTTCTTAGGATCTTCTATCTCTATTGATTGATGATATTATTATCTTTATTTCCTTAGCGGTCCAGGTTGTAGGTTCACAAAGTATGTTGACGTAAGGGTTTTTTCTGGTCCATATTTAGCATTGATAATTTCCCCACTGTAAGTGTTACCGGAGCTTTCAATTACTTCTATCATAAAAGAGTGGGGTGTTGTATGGTGCAGATTCTTATGAAAATCCTATACCTTTGATCATTTCTATTTTATTTATGTCCTATTAGGCCAGTTTCTCTTACTAATGTGATTAGTTTTTTGTAGGTTTCTACATCAGAGCTATTTATTCACAGTTGACGTCTGTTTATAAGTTTATATGTAAATTGATTTTTTTCTGCCACTGTTTGCAGCAGCTCAGTGAGTTTATTGACATCTTCGATATCATATGGGAGGAGGCTTGTTGTTGTTGGTTTTGGGGGGTGGTCGCTGCCTGCACTTGGTCCCACGTTGAGTTGTCCTTTGTACAACGCCCCCTCAATTCTTGCTACCCTAGCCAGCCAATGTCATCTATGAAGGTGACGAGGCGGCCCGGGTGTCTGCAGACCTGCGCAAGCGATGTGGGCGAAAGCAGCAGCACCCTCCGTCGTTCGCTGAGCACGTTACACTGCAGAAGCACATGTTCAGCGGTATCGTTTTCCTCCAGGCAGGCCCTGCACAGAGGACTATCTGTAATTCCGAGTGTATGTAGGTGCTTGTTTACCAAACAGTGACCCGTCCCACAAACTTCTTAAGTTTTGCCCTATCCAGGCTTATAAGTTTGCGGGCCAGTCCCTTATGTAGAGTAGGTAAAGCCGCCCTAGACTACCTACAGTCTAGACGGTTGGCCCACCTACTCGCATGCTCTTCGGATGTGAGACGATGCAGCCAAGATCTTTGAGTGCTGGCCGAGGGTCTAAGAATGGGCTCCGATCCGACGGGTATTTTACCTGAGCCTCTTTTCGTGTCGGCTGCATAATTTCCATCATCGTCGTGGTGGCCTTTATTCCATTGGAGGATGACTTTATTTTTGTACGCAATCCTCTCTAGAGCGTGATGACATTGTAAAACAAGGCCCGAGGTAAACGCTTTCCTCCCCAGCGCTTGCAAAGAGGCTGTGCTATCCGAGAGTATTTTTACGGTAAAATCCGATACTCCTTTCTTCTCCACAGCCGCTGCTGCTTGGAGTATCCCAATTATCTCTGTTTGGAAAACTGTTGGGTGCATCCCTAGCGGTATGGAAATATGCATGTTCAGTGCTGGAGAAAAGACTCCTGCACCAATGCCCTCGTTAGTACTTGACCCGTCGGTGAAGATTCTTAACTTTCTAACATTTTCAGGGCCAGGAGTACGTGCACCTATTTGAACTTCGTAATGTTTGGTAAACACATATGGGAGGAGGCTTGTTTGGTTATCTATCTTTGGGTTGGGTTACTCCTTCATCAGTCATATCTATATCGATTGGAGATTGAAATGCTTTTGTCGTTTTGAAATGGACGTTGTTGTGTACCTTGGAACACTGTCTCCGTCACATTTCAGTATTCAACAGCCAACGGGTGATGATATTTGACTACAAGTTGTTGAATTGCAGGAGCGCGTCACCAACGTGTACCTGCCGGAGGGCGCGAGCCTGCTGGTGCCGCCCCCCCCGCCGCCGCCTGCGCGCTCCGCCGCTCCAGCCACGCGCTCCTCCTCGCACGATGACTTCCACACCGTCACGCTGCACCCCATCGGCTAGGTGCACACTGCGCGACCTCACCTCACACCGCGCGACCAATCCGTCGCTTCTTCTCTCTTGTGAATTGAATGTGCTCCATTTTCTCGCAAAATATACCTTAAATACGAGAGAGAGAGCACCTGTTTAACATATGTTGTCTAAATTCATACATAAAATTATTTGTGTGGGAGTATACATAACGCCACAGTGGATAAAGTTGAAAATTGGGCAATTCCGATTTTGTACTTTGGTGTGTTCATTTGTATTTCTTCCATGTTGTTATATTTTAATTAATAGAAATCTCGACGAATGAAAGTTACGAAAGCAATTGCAAGGATTGCAGATTACCTTCAAACTCAACATTCCTCTATTAAAATAAAGCCTAAAATAAACCGGTAGGGATGTTTTGGATTTTCTATAATGGTGTTAGTAAAGAGGTTTGCTCATTATTTAAATGATAATGTTTGCTCACGATCAGGTTGGTGCAAGTTTACAAAACAAGTATGACTTAAAATGTGTGAAACAATTGTTTCCAGAGACATTGTCACATACTAACTGACCATACTTAGAATCTGTAAAATATGAAAGAACCTATTGTTTTAGTTTATAGTTATAGTTTAGACTGAAAATGTGACTTCCAGTTCTAGTCAGTTCTAGTCAGGTCTCGCGCGAGGCGACCATCCCACTGATGCTGGAATAAAGGAAATAATATTTAAAACATTTACTCATTGCAATACTCGCGACGGTTGTGTCTTGGCGCTTGACGTACATTCCATTAAGTGAACGGAATGTACCCCCAGGGCCCTAACGACTTGTGCGGTGTTGCGATAAGAAGGAGAGAGAGAAAAGTTCGGCGTGTCGCGTGCGCCCCCCGGCTCCGGGAGCACGCGGCGACGGTGAATAATGCAAGAGTCAAATGTGATTATTATTGAAGGATTTGAAGGTTTGTAAGATATCGAAATACTCAGAACAAAAATAATATTCACATTTTGCTTTAGTTAAATCGAGTGGAATTCAATCGAAAAAAAATAATGCCTATTTTTGTGTTAAGTAGACAATAAAAGTCTTTGTACTCGTAAATAGAATTTACGGCATTAAAAGCGGGTTATGAATGGACGTAGACTTATGTACATAGGTACACAGTTCATATATGAATGTACTGTTTCAAGATTTTGTGTCTCACAATCACACCGTGCAATAATTGTGAAATTAAATGTATTGTAAGTATCACTAATAATAAATTGCCAAAAGCTTATGTTGACTGTGTAAACACATTGAGAAGTGGCGAAATGAACACAAACATTAGGAAGCTACATTCCGCAGTAGAGACACGACGCCGGGGCGAGGATGAAGCGGGAGATGGAGGTGGACTATGAAGACAGGGTGCATGGTTTTGCATAGGTACTTAGGTTATATGAATGCACTACATGCAGGGTTTCTTATTGTGACAGCGTACAGAGGCAGCCAAAAGTCGTATAGGTAACAGAAATGCAATGTTATTACTTAAGCCATGGGATTTCGCATATCTGTATGCAGTACCTAGATGGCATGTAATAGCTCGAACACAAAACGATCTAGTTTCAAACAACGCCCCTCATTGCAGATATTTTTGAGATAACAAAGAACTTATAGAAAGGAAATCGCATCGCAAATAGAAATAAATGTCAACAGTGCAGAGCAGGGAGCGACGGCTGTCACCGCCTTTGTTCAGTTGTTAATGATGCATGTAAAGCATCACAAAATATCACGTAGGTAATTATATAAATAAGTTCTTCAATTAATGAATGACAATGTTTCCTAGTTACCTATTTCTTATATTTTGTCATATCTATGTAATATGAGATGACTGGGCGTATATTTTTGTTACTTTGTGTCTCGGAGGAAGAGTGTACATTAGGCGAAAAGAACTGTGATAGATTTAGGTTTTGAATAGTCACATGTTTGAAATAGTTGAATTGAATGTAACATGGTGACGACTGCTGATAAGTAGCACTGAAAATTTAAACAGAGTTCACAAACTAAGTCCTGGTAACCAAACTTAACAACATAATTATGTATACCTAATGCCATCAACATTATAAAAAATAATTGATGTATATTAAAATTAACTTGCAACTTTTTTTGTGAACAAAAAAGAAAAAAATGTTTATTGTACACCAGGTTTGGCTGTTTACTCCATTCTGATCCAAGCTATATTATATTATGAATGTTGCGATGTAACATATTGGTATGGAAATGGAACGCGCCTGACTCAGGCACATTCACGGAAAAGAATGCGTTAGGCGCTAATAAAACACATTCATACCAATTTTCGTTTTTTGTTTTGTTAAGAGGATCAAGTAGATTATTTTGCTTTACCAAAAACAATGTCAAATAATGCACAATTAAAAAAAGGCTTAAGGGCGTGATAAGAGCTGATTATGCTCAGTTTGATAAGGATGTAAGTAAAACAACATTAAATTATATGTAAGAATAACCACAATGAATTTCGATAATCAAAAAAAGATATATGTAGATTGATGTTACAGCTATAATTTACAGTTCTAAGTCTCTGGTGCTTTGTGTTCTCAAATTAGACAAATGTTCATGAACTTACTTAAAAAAACACAGAATATGAGAATCAGATATTTACCGTTACAGGTTTCAAATATAGCTAGAAATTCCAAAATAAGTAGTTGATTTTTTTTTTATAATAACACATGATTTTACTTACGCCCTTATGGAACTGAATGCAATCAGGTGTTATCACCCTTAACTTAAGCATGAAGGCCAGCGGCGTCGATATTGGTCAAGTGCCAAATTGTAAATAATATATATATACATAATTTGGTTGAAGCACACACCACGCAGCGGTGCCAAGTGTGAGTCATTCTGATTTTCGTCTGTGTTAAAGAATACTGTTAATATAAATAATTCTAATAAATATGTAAGCAAGGATGAAACAGCTTTTACACCTTTTATAAACCTCCTATCGAGAGGTGTTAAACCTGTTGCAAGATTAATTGTACTGACAATTTAATAAATAGAAGAATAATACAGATGGAGTTTTATTTCTCTCCATCTACATCTACACTGTCATATGTATAAAGATGTAATGTGTTCATAAAAATCGATAGTTTTGGAGATTTAGGCACTCTTATACTTTTTGTGAAAAGTTTTGTTTTTCGAGTCCCATAGGTACGAAATTCCATATTCTAATATTATTATTTTTATAATGCACCCTGCATAGCCTTGCTACTGGAACTAATAGAATAGTTAACATGTTATTATTGTAATATATTATTATACAATAAACTATATTACCGTGCCAAAGTAGTCGATATTGGACGCTGGGTGGCTAAGCTCAAGTGGCAGTGAGATGGTTACGTCAACTGTCAGAAGAGACGACGACCGTCGGAGTAAAAACCTTTTGATTTGATTAGATTTGAGTGTAGAAAGGTGGATTTGGTGTTCGTTCAGTAGTGTTCGTGCTTCTTTGCCGAGGAGTGGGCATGTTTTTGTGTTATTTTTTTTTTAAATAAAAGCAAATAAGTAAGCTTTATACATAATTTTATTGGAATTGGAATTAGACATACATACATAGCTATACAGGGCTGATACTAATAATAATAGTGATAAAAAAAATATCTCCTCGATATATATTTCGAGATATTTATATTTATGCGAATTTTGGGAAGTTGCTTTCATACTACCACCAATTTTAGAAATAGAAACATAAAATATTATTCAAAATGTATGTTATTTACTCTAGTTTCCAAAAAGGTATAACGCAATGTAAGTCTACATACTAATAACAACAGTTATGAGCGTGTAAATTCCAAAATCCGGTTTGCGCGTACAGGTGCGACACCACCTGTGTATCTGCAGAATCACGTAAAACAGACAATTCATGTAAATAAGGGTTAACATTTGTCATATTTTTGTGTTTGTATATTTGTCAATTTGTTCTTAGCGATATTTACACCTAGAAATTATAATATTCCACTCTGACATTATTACTAATAAAACGTGCAAATGTTCAAGTTTACATTAACAACAACAACAACAACGTCCATACCAGTTGTAGTGAAACACAAAGTAGTGGATCAAAAAACTAAGATTCCAGTTCAAACATAACGTATGATTTAAAAACGAATCAAACAGTCTTGTAATGTGGGCAAAGGTCTAACAAAAAAAATAATCAGATACACCTAAATCACCAAATTAACACATTTTCATATTGGCGGTACTTATATAAAAAAATATTAATTCGAAAAATTTGAGCGTTTTGGCACCTTATAGAGCTGTTTGAATATAAAAAACACTAGGTAAATGATAACATTAAACTTCTCTCCAGTATTTCAAATGTAGGCCGTATTGTGCATTCAATATATGCACTAATCATTCTATTTACACTGCGGTAGTTATGCAACGAGTAATAATATATAAATTTCGCGATTGACATGAAATAAGCGAATTTCGGTTTAAGAAATAAAGCGACAAAGTAAGTTTAGGACGCTTTTTAAAAAAAACTGTACTACATGGCCTCACACTCATTATATTATACAGTGTCCCAAAAGGCAACGTCATACCTTTGAGAGCTGATAGGCCAGCCCAGGACTGACCAGAATATCACAATATGACCTCAATAAAAAATCATCAGTTTTCGAGATATTGGCACTTTTATTAACCCTTTCCCCGCCAGGAACGTATATATCCGTCAGAGCAAGGCATTCTGCAGGCGCCATCGTCGGATATATCCGACAGAAAACTACTCCACTTCAAACATTAATAAAACTTTACTGATTATCAAATAATGTGTTTTATTTACATAATTGCACAGTACATACTAGCGTTCATTAGATTTCTACTGTTTCAACAGTGGAAACACACTATTTGCAAGAAAACAAACAACAATTCAAGACTGCATATTATCGAAATAATTGTAGTGTGGCGTATTGAGAAGGATTATGCCAAAAAAACCTTGGCGGTGAAAGGGTTAATTTTGTTACGAACGCGCCGTCTGCGAAGTCATAGCGCTGCTACATTACCAAAGCGCGTCAAATCGTTCCTACCAGATCTCCGTTCTCAATAGATGGCGCTACTTGTCTTCTTCTATTGCAAAGGCGAATACATCACTGTCGTCCCATATAAAGTAACGCCTCGTTTTGCTTTCTTCAGAATCAACTGTCGAGTATTCGAGCAGTGTCTCGAAGGAGATTGTTCTCGACTGCTCTACCTACATCTCGTGAATGCAGGGCGCCTAGAAACTCTAACTAGTTCTACTCTATTGCAGCATGCAATAGAACTGGAAACACCAGATGATGAACTACAAGACAAGATATAAACCAGGTACGAATTTGAAGAAAATTTACAAATTAGCAAACAGAAGCAACCAACCTGGGCCCACTACAAACATTGTCATCACAGTCACAACTGAGTATGAACGCACAGCAAGAACGAGGCCCAAAAATGAATTTTCAGCCTATTTAAGAAAAACAAACCTTTAAAAACTTTACTTAAAGACTAACTATATATTTTTTGTTCAACATGATTGAAGA
Organism: Incurvaria masculella; assembly: GCA_946894095.1. Classification (NCBI taxonomy): domain Eukaryota; kingdom Metazoa; phylum Arthropoda; class Insecta; order Lepidoptera; family Incurvariidae; genus Incurvaria; species Incurvaria masculella. The sequence continues at coordinate 171,047 of OX335650.1, read as the reverse complement.
CGCTAAAGTGAAAGTGTACACCTTACTTTCCGCTTTATCACCGGAATTCCACAAGAAATTACATGATTTGTGCTCCCGGGATGACCCACTCGATATGAATCGATATGATTGACAGACAGTGATATTCGAACAAAATATATGCAATAAAGAAACACCACCATTTGCTTCATCTATAGTGTTGGGAAGATCGGAGAACATAAGAATATCTGCCGACATTAACCAATATATGTAAGCATAAAAATGCTGACACGGTAAACATAATCACAAACTCATCCAATACACCTAATTATCAACGAATGTCATTCTCACAACCCGATCAGCCTCAGTGGCCCAGTGGCGCGACACTTCGGCGATCGCTCTCCGAAGTTAAGCAACGCTGGGTAGGGTCTGGTCTTGGATGGGTGACCATTCGACCGTTGAGATAGGCTGGCCGTGGTTCGGATTCCACGTTAAACTGTAGGTCCCCTTCCTTACTTACTAGGTGGTAGGGTTATTCCCGCCCGGGTTGGTACCATCGCATTGGATGAACGATGGTCGAAGCGGCAATGAAAATTGTCCGTGTTTTCCATCCAGTTCAATGTAGCCGTACAATATAAGGAAGGTCCTGGCATGGCACCTAGTTCCCATGTGGTGTTGGGCTAATACCATGACAGAAGGTGTGGTATTAGCTATCCATGTCCAGTCAAATAAAAAAAAAGATAAATATAACAGATTTAAAAGGGAAATGCTTTCTATGTGGCAAGGATGACCATCTGTGTGGGACTATCAAATCTTCTTGCCGGAGATGTAAGAAAACTGGTCATCTGGCGCGAGTCTGCTTGCAATAAAAGCTAAATAACAATCAACTAGACGACCATACAAGTAATATGAGTAATGAAAGTATGGTGGAGATCAACCTCATTAAGGTGGCGAAAATTTTAATTACAAAACGACTTTAGCTAACAGTAAACCATGACCGCTGTAGTCCAAAATCTAATAGAAACCAAATAGATTATAAATCTTGATTAAATAAGTTACGTCTGATGACTAATATTTTTAAGATGTTCTAACTTTATCATAGCGTAATCCACCTCCAAAGTTATTGTATAAAACGCGCGAAAAATTCGAACTTTCGGACCTTATAACATAGAAACCAAACACAATTTTACAATGCCAATGGTCATCAGACATCTAGTTCGATCAAATCAAGCTATTTTGAGCAAAATTTTGGATCTCTGACAAGAAATATGGGTGTGATCTTCTTTCCCCTTTTGTATAGGGAGATGAGCGGGATGGGCCACCTTAAAAGTGAAATTTTTGAAAAAGATATGATTACTGTAAAAATAGAGAACAAACCAGTTTGCACGGAGTATGACAGTATGTTGAGTATGACCTTGTCCGTTGTCACTCGAGCATTACAAAGACCTAAACATAGGAAACTAAATATTCAAAACCGAAATGAAATTAAGACCAGACACAGGCAAAATCTTTAAACCTGCATCTTTAAACATCAAAGGAACTTATAGAGACCAGAATTTTAAAGGAAAGTTCATAAATCAGAATGTTGACCTTATCTTTAGCACTAGCTGGATGAAGGAATTAAACGTAAAACTAGCAGACATGTGATTACTTCAAACAACAAAACGACTCCCCAAACAGGACGAGCTACTAGGAGAATATTCAACAACCGTATTAAGATCTGACCTAGAAAAGATACCCAACTACCAAGCTCATTTACATCTTAAGGATAACACGCAACATATCTTCGTAAAAGCTCGACGCATACGGTACGCCTTAAAGGAAAAGGTTGATAAGGAAATTGAACTACTATGTAAAGCAGGAGTCATCACCAAGGTAGATCACTCAGATTGGAGCACCCCAATCGTACTAATCGTGAAAACAAACGGTAGCATTCGACTTTGTGCAGACTACAAAGTCACTATCAACAAAGTCATCAAGGATGAACAATACCCCATTCCTACAATAGAGGATATATTTACAGAAATGAAACTTCTGTACCTTAGATATTACCCAGGCCTACCTTAATATGGAAATGGATGAAGAAAGTGCCCTTTTAGAAGCATTAAACACATACAAAGGTACTTACAAAGTCAATCTCTTGATATGTGGAATCAAAGTAGCACCGAGCCTTTGGCAGAAACGTAAATCAGGGAGTAGACGGAGTTAAATTATTTCTTGATGATATCATTATTCAAGGAGCCTCAGAAGATCAGCTTTAAACACGATTAAAACAAGTGTTACAGCGGCTTAAATAAAGTAACCTTTCGTCTTAACAAAGGTAAATGAATTTTTTTTTTAAAAGTAACATTAACTACCTTGGACACACAAGACGGTTTGCATAAAAATAAAGACAAAATAAAGGCAATAATGAATACGGAAAGACCTACCAATATAAACGAACTACGAACCTTCTTAAGGATGGTAATTTAATAGTACAAATTTATATCGAATCTTTCTTTTTCTTTTTTTTTTCATTTATTTTGGATTCAAACAGTCACACATACAAATTATCAATAAAATCAATCAAGCTTAGACCTATAGATCCGAAAAAATTAACTAAATACCAAAATAATAATAATAATCACTGTTTTATTATTATTATTATCATTAGTATTATTTTTACGCAGACAGTTCAGCACATACATAGCTAGCATACTAATACATATCAATCAAACAAAACATGAATGAACTAAATAACGAAAGTAAGGAAAACAAAAATTGAATAAAAAAGTGAAATGTTTATAGTATGTGAAATAAAAATAATGCATTTATTAAAAAAAATGTTTCCGTTTTTTAGCTGGTTTTTAAATGACACCATTGAGGAATTTAGAAACAGGTCTATTTAATGAAAATGAGTGTTGTAGTTACTGGTGCTACGCCTTATAAAAGTGTTTTGAGCATAACTGGTCGTACATTTCGGAATGTGAAATAGGTCTTTATTACGTGTAAATCTTTTCGCCACTCTAAAGCAAATATTTTCTAGCAAATAAGTCCGCACGGTTATTGAGGATTTTCCATAAAAGAATAGCATCGTGCTGATAACGACGGCTCTGAAAGGAAGGAATTTGGTAACGCAAGGAAGAAGCCCTGTAATTATATATATCGTGTCCAGTTCTATGATCAAGGGCCTTAACAAATTTCTGTTGTATTCTTTCTAAGCGATTAATATAAGTAACGTACATAGGGTTCCAGGTGGTACTTGCGAATTCCAGGTGAAGATAACTGCATATTGAGAGGAACACGAGTGGTAATACCACACACGTTACACGCACAAATACTTAAAGAACTACACGCTTGGCACATTAGCAAAGAATATCTACACTACCGTGAAAAGAAGCGAAACTTAAGCATGTGTGCTCGTAATGCCGCCCGCGGCTATGTGTGGGTGACTCAGGGTGCACGGGGGAGTCGCGCGGCGCGCGGGGGGTGAAGCGGGCAGTCTTCCGACTACCGCGCCGAGGGCAGTCTGTGTCGCACAGAGATCGACGATGGAGGCGCCATACAAAGGCGGAGAGTATTGACTGAGTGTAGGAGATTTGTGCCATCGGTAAGAATTCGACTGTCAGTCCTAATAGAGATAGTGTCAAATATGTTTTTTCGAGTCTTGAGCAGTAAATTCAGCCAGACATTTGGTGAATGACGGCATCACCTTCCTGTGACTAGGATTAATTAATTAAATAAGAACGTTTTCCAATAGATCAAGGTTCGAGAACATACCGTTTATTCTGCAATTATCTATAGCCACTGTAAACATTGTTAAACATCATTTGATAAAGTTACGGTATGATCGATTTTACGCCAATCCGTGCACAACTTCCCATCCAATAATCCAATAGTTACCCATTTCCTGATCAACCTGGGGACTGCCACATATGGTTCATTTCGAACTTGTGTTGCACCTACAAAGCGACGCTAGTAAAGCAGCAGTGACCGACATGCATCAGATACTCAAATTGCAACAAACATTGTTCAAGTGAAGGCGATCAAGGGGGTTATTAATTGAGTAAACATGGCGACTCACACTCATTTATCATATGTACTGATGTTTCTTCAGCTCCGGAAACACCTCCAAGAGAACTAGTTCAAACAGCTCCTGAAAATTACATTAAAATGTATGTAAGAACGGATAGTGTAAATGCCCACAGATTGGGCTTTGGACATTTTTTTTTAACATTTAAAATATTCTGCTCATTTAAACAAGATTATTCTACTTCGAGTTTGATCCAAACAGAGGGTGGAAAGCTGCTTTAGAGCCTAAGTACGTGATGATTCCAGATCACATAAGGTCAATTGGGTCGTGCAAAATGAGCACGGTATAAACTCGGTAATAGGTCGCGCCCCAGAGCAAAATTCAATTGATTGTACCTAATGCGAGAATAATTTACTTTAAATTGTTTCTGCCCCTCAAGAAACTGACATACTAAATCTTGCGTCACGTATAAGTATGACAAATTTTTAATTGGTTTCAAGATCGTGCGACGATTGACATATTTAATTCCAATGTCAAGAATTTTATGATTGAAGTACTCAAGCATGATTTTGAGAGTTTTTGATACCATTTCGACGGATACAATGTTGAGTTTTGTTTTCATTTATTTATTTATTTATTTATTTATTTATTTATTGGAAAACTTACAGCTTATTCACAATTCATATACAACTATGGACAATGTAATTGTCAAAAGCCAAAAACATGTTTTCACAGATATAAAATTTACAATTTGAGTTGACTGCTATCTAAGGGTAGATAACCTTGCTTAAATCTAAACTTAAATTAAACATGGAAATGAGCATACGTATATAATTAAGTGAATATTAAGTTTTAAAAGTGTGAGAGGGTGTGGGTTGGTGTCAGGGTGATTAAGAGTGTGTGAGGGTGCGTTAGGTTATGTGCGTGTAAGTGTGGGATGTGAATGTGATTTGGGGTTGGGGTTGCATATTAAAATTATTATTATTTTATTCATTCTTTGAATAAAATTAACTCTATTTTATATTTATTTTTAATTATGTTCATGATTCTCCCTATTACTATTCAGTATTTCAGCTACTTGTTTCTTAAAAGTTCTTTTTAGGGTAGTATATAAATCAACGGATGTAAAATAAGTATTGTAAAGAACGGCAATTCGATTTAAAGGTGTGTTGCTGGTATAGGTTCTGCGAAACTTTCTCACGTGTAAGAGGTCCACATTACGTGTATATCGAGCAGGTACATGTAGTTGCACAGCGTTTACGAGTTCAGGACAGTCAACCCCACCGCTCGCAATGTCGTGGAGCAATGCCATGTCAGTAACTATTCGCCGTTCCTCGAGTGGTTGAAGCCTATGAAAACGGAGTGATTGCTCGTATGTCTCAAAAGATCGCCCACAACGGTAATTTAAATGTTTTACAAATATTTTCTGAATGCGCTCCAGGCGATCTTTGTACACGGTATATTGAGGTGACCAAACACTACAGGCAAACTCCAGGACACTACGTACATAAGCAAAGTAGACAATCCTTAAACATTCAACATCCTGGAAAGGCTTGCGAACTCGGAGTACGAATCCCAAGTTACGGTACGCCCTGTTCACGGCTTTCTCGATGTGTTCATTATATATGCATTTGCTGTCAATCATGACTCCCAGATCGCGGGCTACTGCAACTCTCCGTAAGGCAATGTTGTTTAGAGTGTAGTTGAATACAATAGGATTCCTGCTTCTTGTGAAAGAGATAGTTCCGCATTTACCAACATTGATAGATATCCTGGTATCTTTGCAGTAGGACCCGATCCGGTTTAAGTCCTCCTGAAGTTTTAAGCAGTCTTCAGTGCTTCTTACCGCTGCGAAAATTTTACTGTCATCAGCGTAGAATAGACACTCAGAAGATCTGACACGTGTGTATACATCGTAAGTGTATACGTTGTATAACAGCGGACCCAGATGTGAACCCTATGGGACACCTGATGGAATACCTACAAAGTTCGCACGATTCCCACCAACAACTGCAGCCTGACAGCGATTGCTGACGTACGATGAAAACCATCTGTAAAGGTCGCCATGCACACCGACCTCCTGAAGCTTCTTCAGCAAAATGCTATGATCGACTCTTTTGAAAGCCTTTTCATAGTCCGTGTACACAGCGTCCACTTGGATTCCCCTATCAAGATTTTTTAAAATGAATTCAACAAATTGCACGAGATTTGTGGTGACCGATCTTCCTTTCAGGAAACCGTGTTGCCAAGAAGAAATTGACTTTGATAGAATTGGATATATCAGATCATACACCACTCTCTCGAGCAGCTTGCTGAAGACGATAAGAATGGAAATTGGTCTATAGTTTTCAATAGTTATTTTAGGGCCTTTTTTATGAATGGGCGCAACGTGTGCCTCTTTCCACTTACGAGGAAACACTCCCTCAGAGATGGATCTACTAAAAATGATATGCAGAGGTCGGGCTAATTTATCAGAGCAGTTAAAAACAAAAGATGACGGTAATCCATCGCTTCCGGCCCCTTTGGATAAATTGAGTGAAATTAAATATTTATGTATTAATTGGGGTGAAAGCTCAATAGTGTGTATCTCATCGCAGCTGGTTACATTATCTGTAAACGCGGGTGGTTCACATGTTATTTGAGCAGTGTTTATGGAGTTCGAGTATGCGAACACGCTCTGGAAAAACTTAAAAAAGCCTTCGGATATTTCTGTTGTGCTCGTGAGCAACTTGGATTCATATCGCATGTTACGTGGGTAAGTGGGACAGCCGCGCTTAGATTTAACGTAGGACCACAACATTTTAGGGTTTTCTTTAATCGAGTTCTGAGCAGAAACTCTAAATTTTGTAAAACATTGGGCCTTGACGGTTTTTTCACGACGCCTGAGAAGGGAAAAGGTGTCATAATCGCGGGGATTATTAAAACGTTTCCATCTGAGGTGAAACCTACGTTTTTCTTTATTAATCTTAATCAAGGCACGAGAGTACTAGCGGGGAAAGCTTGTGCCCCCAGATGCTGAAAATGGAACAAAGAGATCAAGAGCCTTGTTAATAATTTTATAAAAATTGTCAACTGCCTCGTCAACCGTACCCGCGTGTAAGGTTCCGTCCCAGTCGATCATGTCTAGGTACTTATGAATGCCGTCGTAATCAGCCTTGAAAAAGTTAAACCGAAACCTTTTTTCTTGAGGCATGGATGGTACATTGATGTCTGGGGTGTCAATCGTAAGTGAGGGGTGGTACACATCTTCATTAATGAGTGGTGTACTCGATCTACAAACGACAGCTGCAACATTACTGAGCACTAGGTCGATTACGTTATCGCTCCCATTCCGAATATAATTTTATTGCGTCAAATTATGTAGCATTACATCCTCGATAAATTTTGAAGTGATAAATTGATGTTCAAGAGTCCCACGTCGCGCTTGTACCGGTCCGTCGTTGTTCCATTCAATTAATGGTAGAATAAAGTCACCAAGAATAATGCTATAATCGTCGGGGTATTGTCTAAAAAACAGCATCAAGAGAAGTTAGAAAATTGTGAAGGAGCTGTGGGTGGTCAGGTCCGCCAGCCACATACACTGTGGCTATGTGCAAGTCGGCGCTGGACCCGAGCGAGGTCGCCGGCACCGTCACCCACACGCATTCGGCCGTGCTGGACCAATCAAATTGATAATATTTTTGTTCATTATTTATTTATTAATTTTTAACTTTTTCTAAGAAATTTACAAAACAATATATATTGTATCCAACATTATTTATAAGTTTGTATCAAAGTAAGTTGTCAAAATTGTACGGTGATTGGTCACGGTGATTGGTTGACATGCCAGAAATGTACCTATATACTGTCAGTGATTTTAAAACCTGTTTTGTATTGCAATGTCACCTGTCGGTAACCGAAATGGCCCTAGGCGGCGGTTTTGGGGGTAATCACTATCTGCCTTTATTTATTCGTTTACTTCTTCTAAGCCACGCAACGGTTTTCATTAATATAAGGAGCGATCTACGAGCTAGGATTGGGTATGTAAATTTTAAATATTTAATACAAACCTTAAAAGAACAATTAAAACTATGTACTTGAAAATTGTAGTGTTAAAAAGGCCTACGGAAAGTTCCACGATATCATGTAGAGCGATAACTTCGAACCACTCGCCCGATTTATTTGCGTATTTAATCAACGTATAGCAACTCTGGGCGCAGTCAGATTCCGGATGGGTTACCGTTTTCGATGTTGAAGGTGGCTGTGGTTCGTAATCCTCATAAAACTTTGTAAAAGTAAGGAAGATGGTAGAGTTAATCCCGCCTTTGTTGGTTTTGTATCAATTTCTGTGTAGCAGTGCCAGTGCAGTAAGGGTCTGGCGGCACATGCTTTTAAAATTCGTTCCCAAATGTTTACGAAGCTCTAAATTGGAATATGTCGATGTTTATCATTAAATCATGCCATATATATCGGTTCAAACGATTTTGATTAAATTTGGTAGATGGATACATAGTCCTGGACCAGCCTTTTGGTGGGTTACTTTTTATCCAGGAAATAATTCCATAAAAATAAATCCAACACGACATTGACCCGAGCGGAGCCGGGTACCGCAGCTAGTTTTGTAATAGATTTATAACCTCTTTGTTCTATGTTTTGTTCGTTTTCATGCATATTGTGGTCACTACTAGTGGAGTGTGCACCTTTTTTAAATGACGATTGTGTATCTCAGTGTATCCTGTGTACTACTCTGTTTGTGAACCTATTACTAAATGAATAAAATAAAACTTGTTCCTACATTGTTTATATTTTTTGTAATATGTTTAAAATCTGCACTCAGTGTTAGACAGTCTTGGCAGTAAAACAAGCTTGGTTTGCTCACATAGAACAGCTGCTTGTTGTGCCGCGCGTTCTGAAAGATGCAGAAGAGCTTGCTGGCGCCGCGCTCGGCCGCCGTCGCGCCCACCAGCGCCGCCAGCGCCGCCGGCACCGCCGCGCTCAGCTGCCGCCGCGCCGCCTCGCGCACGCGCTCTGCAGACATACAGTTACACGCTCAGTGCGAGCCTACTGGAAGGTACGGAAGAGCTTGCTGGTGCCGCGCTCGGCCACCGCGCCACGTCGCGCACGCGCTCTTCAGATATACAGTTACACGCTCAGTGCGAGCCTACTGGAAGGTACGGAAGAGCTTGCTGGTGCCGCGCTCGGCCACCGCGCCACGTCGCGCACGCGCTCTTCAGATATACAGTAACACGCTCAGTGCGAGCCTACTGGAAGGTACGGAAGAGCTTGCTGGTGCCGCGCTCGGCCACCGCGCCGCCTCGCGCACGCGCTCTTCAGATACACAGTTACACGCTCAGTGCGAGCCTACTGGAAGATACGGAAGAGCTTGCTGGTGCCGCGCTCGGTCACCGCGCCGCCTCGCGCACGCGCTCTTCAGACATACAGTAACACGCTCAGTGCGAGCCTACTGGAAGGTACGGAAGAGCTTGCTGGTGCCGCGCTCGGCCACCGCGCCGCCTCGCGCACGCGCTCTTCAGATACACAGTTACACGCTCAGTGCGAGCCTACTGGAAGGTACGGAAGAGCTTGCTGGTGCCGCGCTCGGTCACCGCGCCGCCTCGCGCACGCGCTCTTCAGACATACAGTAACACGCTCAGTGCGAGCCTACTGGAAGGTACGGAAGAGCTTGCTGGTGCCGCGCTCGGCCACCGCGCCGCCTCGCGCACGCGCTCTTCAGATACACAGTTACACGCTCAGTGCGAGCCTACTGGAAGGTACGGAAGAGCTTGCTGGTGCCGCGCTCGGCCACCGCGCCACGTCGCGCACGCGCTCTTCAGATATACAGTTACACGCTCAGTGCGAGCCTACTGGAAGGTACGGAAGAGCTTGCTGGTGCCGCGCTCGGCCACCGCGCCACGTCGCGCACGCGCTCTTCAGATATACAGTAACACGCTCAGTGCGAGCCTACTGGAAGGTACGGAAGAGCTTGCTGGTGCCGCGCTCGGCCACCGCGCCGCCTCGCGCACGCGCTCTTCAGATACACAGTTACACGCTCAGTGCGAGCCTACTGGAAGATACGGAAGAGCTTGCTGGTGCCGCGCTCGGTCACCGCGCCGCCTCGCGCACGCGCTCTTCAGACATACAGTAACACGCTCAGTGCGAGCCTACTGGAAGGTACGGAAGAGCTTGCTGGTGCCGCGCTCGGCCACCGCGCCGCCTCGCGCACGCGCTCTTCAGACATACAGTAACACGCTCAGTGCGAGCCTACTGGAATGTACGGAAGAGCTTGCTTGTGCCGCGCTCGGCCACCGCGCCGCCTCACGCACGCGCTCTTCAGACACACAGTTACACGCTCAGTGCGAGCCTACTGGAAGGTACGGAAGAGCTTGCCGGTGCCGCGCTCGGCCACCGCGCCGCCTCGCGCACGCGCTCTTCAGACATACAGTTACACGCTCAGTGCGAGCCTACTGGAAGGTACGGAAGAGCTTGCAAATATATATAATACGCATTAAGATATAACCAAGCATTTCTCAATGTTGAGATGAAGCAGATTGACACTACAATAATCGTGTTATATTATATCGTATCGTGTTTATTTTATTTGGGAAATATACAGTTTTACAAATAAACATAGAAAAGAGCATAAAGAAAATGACATAGAACCAATGAAATTTCGACATAGACAGAAAATAATAATAATAATCGAAATTAACAAAAGTTCAAAATAAAACAATTTTCAAAACATAACAGAAGTTTATACATATTCAAAGCTAAACCTAGTTAAATAGAAACAAAACCCTAAATTATGCATCAAATCTGAAAAATATATATATATATATATATAAACAAAGAAGAAAAAAAAATCCTTAGTGCTTAATATATTTCACAACATCTTTAAACTTAGATTTTTAAATTGATATAAAGAACATTGTAAAATATCTATATCTGCATATTTATCATTATAAATTTTACAAATACGTTTTAAAAATGCGTTCCTACAATAATTGCATCGAGATTTTGGAATTAAAAATAAGTCTCGTGAGCGAGTGTTTTGCATAGGACACCTGAAATTTATTGAACCTAATAAGTAGGGAGATTCGACAAAACCATTAATAATTTTATGTAAGAATACGATGTCTTTTACCTCTCGTCGTTTTGCTAAGGAGTGAAGAGGAACGATCACCTGATCGTTAGTCGATTCATCATAGTGAGTTCGGTAGCGTACATATTTCCTAAATTTATTTTGCACGTTATCGATTTCATTGATATATATTGAATATTGTGGATTCCAGACTACTGATGCATATTCGAGATGAGGTCTGACGTGAGCAAAATAAAGTAGATTGAATGTGGAAGGATTTTTGAACACAGAACACGTACGAAAAATAAAACCTAGCATTCTCAATGCTTTGCTAGTTATATACTCGACATGAGTTTTAAAAGTTAATTTAATGTCTAGAAATACTCCTAAATCGCGGATCTCGTCAACCCTTTTAAGTGATTAATTGTATATATTGTAGTTATAGTTCAATAAATGTTTCTTGCGGGTATATGATATAATGCAGCATTTATCGACATTTAGTTGTAGGAAATTATCTTTACAGTACTTACCCAGCCGATTTAGAAAATGTTGGAGTTCATGGCAATCTTGGTTATCAGTAATTACTTGAAAGATTTTCGCATCGTCAGCGTATAGAAGAAATTTAGAGGTATGTATAAAGTAAATGACTTCATTAATAAATATATTAAACATTAAGGGGCCCAAATGGGACCCCTGAGGGACCCCAGATGTGACGGGTACAAAAGAAGAACTGAATCCACTAACTGTCCCTGCTTGAGAGTGATTTTCCAAATATGACGTCAGCCAACGAAGCAGATCGCCGTGAATACCGAACAGTTAAATTTTTCGAATTAAGAGTCCATGTGGTATTTTATCAAAACATTTGGAGTAGTCTGTATAAACTACATCCACCTGATGGTGTTAATCAATGGCTTTTAGTGCCATATCCACGAATTCGCACAAATTAGTCTCTGTGGATTTCCTACTTAAAAAGCCATGCTGATTTTGAATAAAATGCGGGCGAAGCAGAGGAAATACATTATCATAGATGATTTTCTCAAATAATTTGGGCAAAACAGAAAGTTTTGAAATCGGGCGGTAGTTGGCTATATCATGCTTATGCCCTTTCTTAAATATGGGCACTACGAAAGACTTCTTCCATTCTTGAGGAAATATACCACTAGACAGAGATTTTGAAAATATAATGTGGATTGGAATGGCTATAAATCGGCACAGCGTTTAAGAAATAGTGGATGTATGCCGTCAGGACCGGTGCCTTTCGATTCATTAATCAACTTTAGGTATTTGGTAACACATTCTATGCTCACGTAAATATCAGATATGTTGACAGGGGAGTGTGAACTGCTATCCGAATTTTGCTGGTCATCGTGGGACCGATCCGGCTCAAACACGATGTGGAAGAATTTGTTAAAGGTGTCGGCTATGTCTTGACCATTTTTATGTTATAATCTTAAATTTTTTTTTATCATCAGCATAAAGAAATAGTTCAGACGAAGTAATTATATCAACTACATCATTCATAAAAATATTAAAGAGATTAAAGAGGTGAACCCTGTGGTACGTCGGACGTTACGGGTACAAAGTTAGAACAGAATCCCTTAACTGTTTTAGCTTGCGAACGGTTTTCAAGATATGATCTTAGCCATCGTAGGAGATCACCATGGATCTTTACTGCCTCGATCTTCTCAAGCAAAATTCTATGTGAGATTTTGTCAAAAGCCTAAGAGTAATCTTTAAGTGAACTTTACCGACAAATTCACACAGATTTGTTTCCGTCGACTCCATGTTGATTGGCTACAATGTATGGTCTAATCGATGGAAATATGTAGTCAAATAAAATTTTCTCAAACAATTTCCCGATAATAATTAATTTGGATATCGGACGGTAATTTTCAATGTTGTGTTTATCGCCCTTTTTGAACACAGGTTCAATATAAGATCGCTTCCATTCCATTGGAAAACACCAACTCGACAATGATCAATTAAACATAAAACAAAGAGGTGCCGCAAGAACATCAGCACAGCACATAATAAAAGATGGGTGAACACCGTCAGGGCCGCTACCTTTAGCAGGGTCCAATGCCTTTAGGTATTTTTTACTTTGGGAACATCTAGATAAATGCAACTTAAATTAACCGCAATGTTATATGCGGGACGGTTGCTGCAAGTGGCAGACTGAGTTGCAGGCTCAAAAGAAGATTTAAAATAATTGTTAAGTTTTACACATTTCTTACAGAATTCTTCACCGCCAGACGCATAGCTATCATGGTTAAACATGTTATTAGGTATATCACAATCTTTTTGTTTTGACTTAATATAGGACCAGAAGTGTTTAGAGTCAATTCAATTCAATTCAATTCTTTATTCGTCCTTAGGTACACTTTGTTACACTTAGACAACGTCATTTTCTTTTTTTATAAGGGTCCTAGCAAAACTGGGACCTCATACGTACAAATTGTATGCTTAAATCTAGAATACAACATTACACAATGAACAAGTTTTCCACAATATCATATTTTAAAATCAATTATAAATAATTCAGGTCAATACACAAATTCAATATCTAAAAAAAGCATCAAGTAGTCATATATTATGCAAAGAAATTAAATAAAGGAAATAGCAAATGTCATATTATAGTCAAGAAATCAAAAATAAGTTAAATACAAAATCAATACTCAATCGGTATGCAAATCGAATTAATAAAATCTTAAGAGTAATACATAACTTAACCAAGAATGACTAGATAAACTTATCACTAAACACATCTATCAAACTATAGTAGCTTTTATTTATCAGTATAATTTTTACTTTGCTCTCGAACTCTCTGTCTTCAAGGTTTCTTACTTCAAGAGGTAATTTGTTGTATAACTTAGCACTGGTAATAACAAAGCTTGTCGACATTTTATGCAATCTGTGACCAGGTACTTGAATGTTTTCCCTGTATCTAGTATTATAGTTATGAATTTCAGAAATTCTTGGCGTATTCACTAGATTCCTCCTCGCATAACACAAGCATTGAAAAACATAGGCACCTGTGAATGTCAATATTCCGAGCTCTCGAAATACGTCCCTACAGGATTTTTGTTCTTCTGATGAAAAAATGTTTCTTCTGATAGGTTTGTTTATCTTTACCGGTAAGTGAGCGTCCAAATTTCTATTTAAATAAAAAATAAAATGCTTAATGTCTAGATTCCTACAGTTACTAAATTCTAGGTCAAGTGAGAGTTTTAATTCATCAATGCGATGTTTATTTACTACCCTACTTTTACCACATTTCTGTGATATCTTACGATCTGCAATAGGAGTTATTATAATTTGTCCAAAATGATCTGATTTTATATAATTTATGTTTTTTACTTCTGTGATATCCAGATCAGTAAATATATTGTCAATGCAGGATTTTGTTAACTTTGTTACCCTGGTATATTCAAATATGCACTGCTTTAAGCAAAAACTATCCATTAAGTCTGAAAGATCGTGAGTTCCCTGTTGATCTAGAGGGAAATGCACATTAAAATCACCACATAGTACAATGGGCTTTTTGTTATTAGTAGATAGCCTATTTAGACAAATTTCTAGTTTATTTCTAAATACATTTAGTGAGGAAGATGGTGAACGATAGACGACTAAGACTATAATATTATCCAATTCTATACAGCTTGCCTCAAATTCTTTTTCAACAGAAATATTTTCAACATCAGGTCTATTTTTTGCTTTAATACATTTTTTTACCATTATTAAAGTACCACCTCTAATATATTGGCCTCTATGGCTACTACTAACTATGTTGTAATTTTGAATACTATTTACACCAATTTCATTTTGGATTAACCAAGTCTCTGTAATACAAAATATGTCTATTTTGAGAGTATTTAAACATAAGTCAATCTGTAAATTTTTCCCATTCATTCCTTGGACATTTTGATGGCCTATTATTAAGTGCTTACAAATATATTCAGACTTATCACATACATTATTATTAATATTTTCATTCTCATTGTTAGAAATGATTGTACTTACATCTATCGCTAGGGAAGATGACCTAAAAAAATAGTACTACTGTTTTTCCTGGTTAAACTAGTGCAGTGACTATCACCTGTCAAGAAGTGAAGGTTTGAGAGCTGTACATCATTTGCTGCATTTTCAATTGCATGCACAATGAGGTTAAAGTATCTTCTAGTACCACTGTCAATTATCTTGTGTATAGTCACGCTGTTTATGTCAACATAGTTAGTATTCTGTACACGTGTCAATAAATCGAAAACTTTTGTGTTTATCTCTAGTATTTCATTATTCATTTCATTCGTTTTCGTGTCATCAGATGATCTCATTTGTACATATTTTAAGGAAGTAACTATTAATTTAATCTTTGCTTTCTCACACAAACATATTATTTTTCGCATGCAGTTGAGGTATATGCACAGGTTTGGATTCGAAAGAGCACAGTTTGACATTATCACTAGAACATCTCCCTCTACTAGATTTTTCATATGATTATCAAGCCCTGTCATAATTTCTTCTAATGGAGCTCCGGGTTTACAAAACGAGCTAATTCTGTCGGTAATATCTATCCTATTTCTTATATAACTTGCAACCCTTAAAGCATTACTATCACCTAAGATTAATATATTTCTAGATTTCTTGGCAGAGCCTGATAGCTGGACAGTAGCAGGATTTTCGTCTTGTCTGAGGACTCTAGTACTCGACGAACATATGTCCACCACTGGGGCACTGGCACTTGTATCATCAACGGTGCTAGCATTTGTAGGGGTACCCGCCAGGATTCCTACACTATTGGCGCCAATGCGAACAGCGTCGGCGGAGACGCATGTTAGGGCACCCTCTGCACCAGTTGCACTAGCGGGGGCAGCGGTGGCGAAGGTGCCTGCCAGGTTTACCGCGTCACAGGCGGGATCAGAAAGGTCAGTTGGGGTAGCAGCGGCGAGTGCAACCGCGTCACCACTAGCGCCAGCGCGGGTAGGGGCGGCAACCGGTACTTCCACAAAGGCATTTGTGGCAACAGCTACGTCAGGGGGAGGAGCAGCTACGGGGACGCCTTCTGGGGTATTTGTGGCACCAGTAGCACTAACGTGGACTGCGGTGGTGGAAATGCTAGGCAGAGCGGCAACAACTTGGACTTGCCGTAACTGATAATCCATTGCATCGGCAAACTTAGTGTACTTTTTTCGGAAACGCAGTCTTCTCATCGCCCTGCGACGCATGCTTATGAGGCGTGGCAGCACGCGATGGATACAATTAGACGGTTTTCGATGAGGGCGAGGTTTGGTCAATTTTACATCCCTAGTGTCATTGATACTTCTGAGGAGATGTATGGTTTCTTCGAGTTCTTTGATAAGATCGAGAGCACTCTCGTACCCTTCATTCGCCTGTTCAAGTTTCATTAATTTAATGTTCAATCTGTCACGTTCATCCATAATATCGAACATGACGATTTCCTGCTCTCCTAAATCAGATTTAAGAGCAGTGTTTTTCATTAGTATTTTTTTATACTCAGATGCGCTTTCATCGATCTCCTTGGATAGTTGTTCATTTAGTCGCTTTGCTTTTTCTAAATCTAGGGTTAGAGCCTTGTATTTCTGCTCCCATTGAATTTTATTGTTAACTTTTCGAATTTCTTGGTCATTGCGCTGGCTTCTTGTGTACATGATGCTATTTAATGATCACTAGAATATATTATTTTTACGATAGAACCAACAAGATACACTTTAGGTTTAAACTATACAAACTTGTGAAAAAAAGATGAAGCCTTAGAGGATTCGAACCTATGTCGCTCGTTCAACAGTCGTCATACGAAACCATTAGGCCACCAGCTGCTGGGTAATATAAGTGAAATTAGTGTTCATATATTTTGAAGCAGGAATGCTTTTTATGAATTTTAGTGGGTATATTTGAAACATGTAAGAACCGCTGTCAAATAATATTGTCGCAATGTTGTTTTATTTACCACTTAGTTTCTTTTCACTCCGTAAAACTTTAGTTTGTTTGTTATTATTTTAGTTATTAATTAAGGTCAGTATATATTAGTTACTTTGTTGGCTTTAACAAGCAGATACCACCCATTCGAATAGATTGTTTACATTGCAAGGTCGTTGTTATATAATATTTATTAAAACTTTATTTTCACTTGATAATAGTACTATCGCTGTAAAACACTTCAAGTATTGTTTTTATTTTCTACACAAGCACGTAAACATAGTTCAATTAAAATAAAATAAATTCAATCACAGAGCTCGTTTAAGATACCACAGTGCTACACAGCGCCATCTGTGAAACCGATGTCGAGTCAATTGGTATGTAATTTTCAGCTTTAAATATAAACTGGTCATAACAGATCTTTTCCACCCGTTTTTGTCTTTCCCTTAATAGAGAAAATATTGATAGTCGGCAACGCGTCCAGAAATCTTATATTTCTTATGAAATCTTAATTTCTTATATATAATTTCAATAAGCGCGGGACTATACCTAGGCGGGTATCTCGATTTACACTTTACTTTTTTAGACGGCACATGAACTCAATAATCCTGTTGAAGGCAGGATAGAATCTTTGCACGGCGAGGTCGACATTATCTACATTGAGCAGTGTCACCCAATCGATCTTGGATATCGCCAAACATATCTCAGCGTAATCGGCTGCGTGGAAGGAGCGGATGCGACACACATACCTCTAACTCTAGAGCGTACACATACACAGACCTCGCGCGACACACATACCTCTAACTCTAGAGCCTTGTGATGCGCGTCCTCCGGCATGAGCGGTGCGTCGCACTCCTGCACCGTGCACTCAACATTACACATTACCAAATCGTGAATTCTATCGTTGACATTGCGCTGGCCGTTCTACTGTTTAATACCGGTGAGAATAATGAAATCGGCGAGTAAAGTCACAAGAGGATCGCCACATTGACGGGACAGCATATGTTTTGTATCTACACGTCTAGCCTGATTCTAATCAAAACTTTAAGGCTACATAATATAATGCTTTATTACCAGAGGGGTGAGTAGTGAGT
This sequence comes from Incurvaria masculella, assembly GCA_946894095.1. Taxonomy (NCBI): domain Eukaryota; kingdom Metazoa; phylum Arthropoda; class Insecta; order Lepidoptera; family Incurvariidae; genus Incurvaria; species Incurvaria masculella. The sequence continues at coordinate 152,992 of OX335650.1, read as the reverse complement.
GCTAAATTCTTATAACTTGCGAACCACTCACCCGATTTATATGTGTATTTAATCAACATATAGCATCTCTGGGAGCAGTCAGGTTCAGGATGGGTTACCGTTTTCGTTGTTGAGACTTGGTGTGGTTTGGAGTCCACGTAAATCTTTAGGTCACCTTCGTTACTTAGTATGTATGCAAGTGCAGAAAGGTTCTGGCGACACATGCCTTTAATTTGTTTTTAAATAGCCACCAAATGCTTACGAAGCTCTAAATAGGAATTGGATGTTTCTCATTAAATCATGCTATATCGACTCAAACGATTTTGATTAACTTTGGTAGATGGGTACATTGTCATGGACCGAACTTTTGGACCAACCCTTTGGGCTACATTTTACCCATGAGATAATTCAGCCCGACATTAACCCGAGCGGAGCCGGGTACCGCAGCTAGTTTGAAAATAATTTGAATTTGAAATTCCTTACCCAACGCCAGCTATTTGGGAACAAAGTAGCCAGCCAGATCGACAAACCGCCAATTTCATATGTAAGGACCTAATCAATACATCCAATTGATACTAATATTGCCCATATCCACACTAATATTATAAATGCAAAAGTAACTCTATTTGTCTGTTGCGTTCTCACGCTGAACAAATTTGATAATTTTCAGTAGAGGTTTCAGGTCTAGGATGTTCCAGCGATTCAGACGGGAAACAGTGTCACTTGTCTTTTATAGACTTTTAGCTAGGTTATTTGTGTGTTTTTCGAGCCTGTTCTTGTAACTTGTGCACTGGTTTTTTACCATTTCCTTTAACGTTGGCATTTCTAGGTATTCATGTATTTCTTGGTTGCGAGTGAACCACGGTGCTCTGGCTATATTTCTCATCACTATATTTTGGAACCTTTGGTTCGACAGTTGATTGTTTTGGGGTGTCACTTCATTTGCCAGATTTCCGAGGTTCGAAAGAAAAATAAATCGGATTGAAAAAAAAATGTGCATAGATCCTTACCCGGCATGGTTCGGATTCCATGTAAAAAAAATCTGGTCCACCGGGTTGACTAGAGGTGCGCGACGCGAGCCGAGGTGCGGGTGAGAGGAATTTGCGAAACGAGTGAGATGAATGATGGATCTGGTCAACCGCATCATACATGACTGGGAGTGATCAAAGCATGCGGGGAGTGCAAAACCTCGTCGCACCTCATGCGACGCCCGTACTCGATAAATATAGCAAAATACACAAGAGAGCTTACACTTACTCCACGCTGTAGAGTGACGTCACCGCGCTATTCCCAACTCTGGAGAGCATTTCAAATAACGTGAAATTTTAAATGCTTATAATAATAATTTGTCGCGTGTCAGAGTTCCAGGTGACATGATGCAGGCACATGTAGCTAGTTGCACAGCGCTTACGAGTTCAGGACAGCAAAGTCGGTGTAACCCCACGATCTCACCTTTCTCCTCCGGCGTCCGCTGTGGCGGAGGCGGGCAGAGTACGCCGCCCGGCCACCACGACTTGATCACGAGGCTTATGTAGTAATGCAACATCGGCTCAGAGAACAGCCACGATATTGTGTCTCGGATCTGCCTGAAAACATTTTGCAGTTCCGAAATTTAATTTTTAAGGTCATAGTGTTACAGATTTACAGGTGAGTAATCACTGACTACTTTGTTTGCTGGAAACTCCCATAAACGAATTTAGGTAACCTTGTTTTCCATTTTATACAAATAAAAAAAGCAGTAGGTATTAAAAAAAGTCGAAGAGTATGTGACCAAATTTTAGGGGGACAGGCTACTTCTCAGCTTATTAGGTTAGGTAATGCACTTGCTGTAAATAATACTTTAAAAACATACGGATTTTAAGTGCCAGGTGCAGAAACAAACCTGGGCCATATAAAAAGATAGTATAGGTAAAAGATAATATTGCAATAAGATCCGATTTCTTTACTTCTGCATTAATTCACAGCACATTGCACAGTTTCTGTTGAGATTCTATAGTTCGCCGCGACTCTTTTTTGCATGAATTGGTATACGGTTAATTCTTGCTTGCCGGCGTAAAATGATAATCCGTCGAGGCATTATAGTAACGCAATACCACAACAATAACTATTGCAAAAACATAAGTTATCACAAAACTTAATAAAACGACTATGCCAATAACAATTCATAGCAGAAGTAACGCGACTGTACTTTTGCTATGAATGCAAACGTGTGCGTGTTGTACGAACAGTGGGAACTCACACACGCACAAAAATCAAGGCACTCGCGGTGCGGGACCGGAGTGAGAGGGGATGTGTGCTGCCATCCCCTCCCGTCCCACACCGCCTTCATTCCGCTGATACCTGTTTTCTGTTATTGCGACGTGAAGTGCGGCAACTACAGAGCTAACTAGATGTTTGGCGCTGGGTGTACTCCGAATCATATTTTGGTAGAATACAAATATCTTCAGGTTATCAACGATTAGCTTCGTAATCATTACGTAATAGCACAACGACCAGAAATATTACACAGTTAACTTTAAGAGACAAGTAAAACATAAACATTTTGTCACAATGTTGACCAATTTCATTTCTAATAAGAACTGAATGGTTTTACGGTTAGCGGTATAAACTGAAGGAGAAGGCTGACAAACCTGTCACTTCTTATTTTCCATATGTCAAAGGTGGTAACGGACCATATCAGCAAACAATAAGCAGATTTGCCATCAGGGATACTTGATACATAAACCTGTGCATCAGACCGCTTTAATGCAAGATACTACTGATACCAAAAAGTTCGTTATAGTTATAGTTATGGGTGTGGTGAGGAATCCCTCTCCGTAAACCCTACGAAAACGGAACTACTCTTGTTCACTAACAAAAGAAAAATTGAGAAACTTAGGCTTCCCAAACTTTTCAACTGTGAACTAACCCTTTCATCTCAAGTCAAATACCTGGGCCTTATACTTGACACGAAGCTGAACTGGGGTAAACACCTGGAATACAAACTAGGTAAGGCTAGTATAGCATTTTGGCAGTGTCGCAGAATGTTAGGTAAATCTTGGGGACTAAACCCAAAAATTACCCTCTGGCTTTACACATCAATAATCAGACCAATGGTAACATACGGAGCAGTAGTCTGGTGGCCCAGAACCAAACTTAGTACGATTAGAGATAGGTTACAGCGTTTTCAACGCATAGCTTGTGTCACAACAACAGGTTGCATGCGAACTACTCCTACAACCGCTATTGAGACGATGCTGTGTCTGCCGCCACTAGATCTGTTTATACAACAGGAGGCGGCAGCTGCAGCCGCAAGAATCAATTCACTAGGACTTTGGAGGAATAATGAACTCGCCTCTCACACAACCATCTTGCAGAATGCCATTAAAGAAAATCCGCTAATAGCTGCTATGTGTGATAGGATAAGTAAGACGTATGTGTTCAACAGACAATACAACATCGAACATGTCGAACTGCCACAGGATCAATCGGGTATCCACGAGGTCAGGATCTATACAGACGGTTCAAAGACGGGGACAGGTACAGGGGCAGCAGCCTTTTCTTTAGACCTCAATATTAACAGATCGCTATCTCTGGATGCTAAAAGTTCCATCTTCCAGGCAGAATGCATTGGCATCATTGAAGCTGCCTCGGCAATTCAGGATAGGGGTATGTCTGAGTACAACATCAGAATTCTTACAGACAGCGCAGCGGTACTCCGTGCATTGTGCAGCTACACCTTCAACTCAGGGCTGATTCTCCAGTGCCACCGCGCACTGGAAGTTATAGCAAGGAGAAACAAGGTAACATTGCAGCGGATCAAAGGTCACAGCAGATCCCACGGCAACGATGCAGCGGATGAGCTCGCCAAAAAGGGCTCCAGCCTGCGCCCAATCGGCCCGGAACCGTATGTACCCTTGCCATTTAGTGAGCTGAAGGCGTGGCTTCGCAGGCGTACGACTTCAGCGCACAAAGAACGATGGTTAAACTCCAGGGAGTGCAGACAGTCGAGAGCGGCCGTTCCAGAGTTAGATCCGCACCTCTCGAGGAGACTTCTTCATCTTAGCAGGAGTAAGTTACGTATTGTGATAGGCCTCCTAACGGGGCACTGTCCACTAAATAAGCATTTATTCACTCTTGGTGTCACCGACAGCGCCCTCTGTAGAGCTTGCATGGAGGAGGAAGAGACCGCCGCTCACGTTATCTTGGATTGTCCAGAGGTGGCTAACATACGACTCCAGTTCCTTGAAACCACAGGAACTGCCCAGGAAGTGTGGAAGAGTCCAAAAAGGCTGCTGCGCTTCGTGGAAGAGCTTGGCTGGCTGACGTGACAGCTGGTGGAGCTTCTTGACACGTACAATGGATGTATTGCCGTCTAAGTGCAGAAACAAGCCCGAAGCACAACAACAACAACAACAACAAACCTGTCACTTCTTATTTTCCATATGTCAAAGGTGGTAACGGACCATATCAGCAAACAATAAGCAGATTTGACATCAGGGATACTTGATACATAAACCTGTGCATCAGACCGCTTTAATGCAAGATACTACTGATACCAAAAAGTTCGTTATAGTTATGGCTAGAGTGATATTGGGCAAGCGAGATGTTCATTCAGGGTGTCCAAGCCATCAAGGTGGTAAAGAACAACGGATCCTACCGACCAACAATGTCCAATGACCAATATTGTAATGTATTTATTAATCATAAAACAAAGTTACACACATATAACAAAACATGGTGGTCGTTTATATTACTTGTCAATATTTTCAGAAAACAAATGGGAGCGATCATTGAATACACTGAGATCAAATAATAACTAGCAACATGAAAGTACTAAAAGCTATACTGGAATCCATTGAAGTCATCCGACTTCAACATGGCTTACAGTATTACAGTCTTTGTCTTGGTCTACGTGATATACTTATTATAGAGCGAAAAACACGTCCGTGTGTGCATATAGCCCTACGTGTCTATGGTTCAGCAAGTTAACAACCCACAACTGCAAATCAGTTAGGACCCATGATTACAACATTCGTAGGCGCCGCCCGCCCGTTACCGTTTCACGAGGCGGCCTATCAGAAGGGCACCGAGCGGCTCCGATTCCTGTCACTAGAGGGGAAACCAGCCGCTCAAGAATGGCATTGCGCAGCGGAAACTGTAAGAATCAGCCTGCTGACTACCCTGTATAGTCACATTCTCGTGGTGAAGGGTGGAGGGTGGTGGGAGATCGGTAGATCGGTTGTTACCGGTTGATGGTGCGCCCATATGTGATCTGCACAAAGGTGACGATGGTGCGACGCAGCCAGCGGAACACTCCGCGCATGTCGAACACTTCGCCCAGCAGAGCGTAGAGCGGCTCGGCGATGCCGTCCCGCTCATCCGCCCCCGCGCCCACACCCCCCGCTGCACCCCCCGCACTCCCTGCACACACTCGCTACATTCACAACTCAATATAGTACCTACTCTCATTATCGTTCACTCAAGCGTTGCCCAGTAATATTGTATCAGAAGCCTTCGCGGGCGTGTTAATCAAATGGTCAGTTTACAAAAATCTGTATCTCGACAACAACGCCACCAACAGATTTTATGGCCACCCACACCACAAAAACCGTTTTTTGCCTTAAGCCACGTCTTAAAGGATTGCCCCTGGATCACTAGAAAAAAATGTTAATGGCTTGTAATTAAGTTAAAACCCCATAAATGAAATGTTCTGAAGCTATTCTTCTTAAAATCCAAAATGAAAATTGTAGGAAACAATTTATTTTTATTTCAGCAAAGAGAAACTTGAGGAAAAATACTTATAGAAATACAAAGTAGCAGACTTTGAGCCATTGAATTAATAAAAGGTAATAGCAGTAGAATTCACCAAATGTTTGTAATAACTAAGACAACATTTATGATTCCATTATGCAATACAATTACGCAACCTGTACTGAACCATTCCTCCTGATGTCACGGACTAAAATTGTTCACGCGTCAGCGTGGACGTGAATTCTTTCGCATACTTGGCATCAGCCGGGCACGCGCTGCGCCCATCAAGAGAACCTTGGCTAATCGTAACTACAAAAATGGCAATTATTTTTTACTTTTTAGTGCTTTTTCTTTGAAGTCGGTTAATTTTAACCGACTTCCAGGAAAGGAGGAGGTTGTCAATTCGTCTGTATGTTTTTTTTTGTGTTTGTTACCTCATAACTTTTGCCTGGGTGAACCGATTTTGATGATTATTTTTTTAAATGATAACTAGTGCTTCCCAAGTGGTCCCATTTTAATTTGGTTAAGTTCTGACAATGATATCCATGAGAAAATCATAAAAGTCTTAAATTTGTATTAAGATGTGCGTGACAAATGGACGAATAACTCAATATAACGCCAACCGATTTCGGTGATTCTTTTTAAATTAGTAAGTGTACTTCAGATTCACTAAAAATAAACAAATAAAAAAATCTATGTTGTCACAAGCGCCAACTTATCTTTCTTTGACCCATCTAAAAAACTATTATTAGTGCCGATGCAAGTTCATATGGGCTCGGGGGATATATGGTATCAAGTTAATCCGATAGGAGAAAGATGTATAATATCATACATTTCACGTACAATGTCAGCAACTGAACGTAGATATGCTCAGATAGAAAAGGAAGCACTGGCAAATTGGTTTTTACTAGTTACAGACTACTTTTCCAGATTCTTTGAAATTTTTCCACTAAGAACTTTAACTGAAGAAAATGTAATTTTAAAAATAAAGCAATTATTTTCACGTTATGGGATCTGTGATGTGTTACGGTCGGACAAGGGTCTCAATTTCGAAGTGGGTTTAACAAATTTTCTAACGAATACAACTTTCGTGACATAACCAGCTCACCCCTATACAGTCAATCTAATGGGTGCATAGAAGCTGCTGTCAAAATTGCAAAAAACATTATAAAAAAAAGTCCAAATTTGGAAGATGCGCTTTTGTCCTACCGTACAACTCCGTTAGCCAATGGGTTTTCTCCAGCCGAACTGATGTTTAATAGAAAAATTAAATCACATTAACCAAGTTTACCAAGCATATTGAATAAAAATGTCAACGCTGAAAAAACTGTAGAGTTTGAAAAAGATCATAAGAATAAACAGGAACAGATGTACAATAAACGACATATAGCCAAGAATTTGTCAGATTTATCGAGAGGGGATTGCGTGTGGATTACAGACTTAAGATGTTATGGAGTAGTCTTGGAGATACTGCTATTTAGGTCATACATTATTGACACTAGTAGAGGTAAATTCAGGAGAAATCGGTGGCATCTCATCACAGCACCCTATTATAATAATAATCAGGACGATGATTCACATCACGGTCAAGAACTTATGCTGGATTTAAATTCTTCCAATGAAAATTTAGCAGACAGTCAAGACAATGATTCCCTTGACGATTTAACCCTGGTGGAACATCCGCCACCAACAAACGAATCTCTGCCGGCGAGGGTAGCTCTTGAACTGCCACCGAGGCCTCGCCATAAGCCTTCATGGTTAAAGGATTATGTAATAACTTAAGGGAAAGGATGTTGTATCAGGCTATGGCAACACTCTATTGTCTTTGGACTTCACTTCGTTGGACAGCGGGCTGCATGTGATGGCTAGTTCTATGGTGCTCGTGCGGAAATATAGAATTGACCGATACCCTGCTAATCACGACCGTTTCATTGAAGAGTTCCCGTTTACCCACCCAACACAATAGTACGCACCTCTCCCGGCGCCGTTGACGTGCCGGCCGTCATCGGAAGTCTCGCCGTCCAGGTACAGCGACATCTCCTCCTCGTCGGCCGAGTCGCGCATGCACGCCTCGTGCACCTGCATTCCACCGCCCAACCTCCGACCTCACCCCACCAGGTACGCACCTCTCCCGGCGCCGTTGACGTGCCGGCCGTCATCGGAAGTCTCGCCGTCCAGGTACAGCGACATCTCCTCCTCGTCGGCCGAGTCGCGCATGCACGCCTCGTGCACCTGCATTCCACCGCCCAACCTCCGACCTCACCCCACCAGGTACGCACCTCTCCCGGCGCCGTTGTCGCGCCGGACGCCGTCGGCAGTCTCGCCGTCCAGGTACAGCGACAGCTCCTCCTCGTCGGCCGAGTCGCGCATGCACGCCTCGTGCACCTGCACCCCGCCGCCCACGCCACCTCCGACCTCACCCCACCAGGTACGCACCTCTCCCGGTGCCGTTGACGTGCCGGACGCCGTCGGAAGTCTCGCCGTCCAGGTACAGCGACATCTCCTCCTCGTCGGCCGAGTCGCGCATGCACGCCTCGTGCACCTGCACCCCGCCGCCCACGCCACCTCCGACCTCACCCCACCAGGTACGCACCTCTCCCGGTGCCGTTGACGTGCCGGACGCCGTCGGAAGTCTCGCCGTCCAGGTACAGCGACATCTCCTCCTCGTCGGCCGAGTCGCGCATGCACGCCTCGTGCACCTGCACCCCGCCGCCCACGCCACCTCCGACCTCACCCCACCAGGTACGCACCTCTCCCGGTGCCGTTGACGTGCCGGACGCCGTCGGAAGTCTCGCCGTCCAGGTACAGCGACATCTCCTCCTCGTCGGCCGAGTCGCGCATGCACGCCTCGTGCACCTGCACCCCGCCGCCCACGCCACCTCCGACCTCACCCCACCAGGTACGCACCTCTCCCGGCGCCGTTGTCGCGCCGGACGCCGTCGGCAGTCTCGCCGTCCAGGTACAGCGACAGCTCCTCCTCGTCGGCCGAGTCGCGCATGCACGCCTCGTGCACCTGCACCCCGCCGCCCACGCCACCTCCGACCTCACCCCACCAGGTACGCACCTCTCCCGGCGCCGTTGACGTGCCGGCCGCCGTCGGAAGTCTCGCCGTCCAGGTACAGCGACATCTCCTCCTCGTCGGCCGAGTCGCGCCCGCACGCCTCGCGCTCCTGTGATTCGCGCGATGTTGTCTCGCTGCTGGTACTAAATAATTAAAGTTTTTTTAACAAATAGTAAGGCCGGCAATTCTTCATTTTTCTTGGGAGATTGGATGTAATTGGGTTGGGTAAACTCCTCCTTATTTACAGAATATATAGTTCACAATGACACTGGCGTGAAGTTTCAAGGCATTTTTATACTACTACCTGCGGTACCCGGCTCCGCTTGGGTCAATGTCATTTTAGACTGATGTCGAGCTGAATTATTTCCTATATAAAAAGTAGCCCAAATGGCTAGTCGAAAAGGCTAGTCAATAACGATGTAATATATCTGTTACTTTTTAATCATAACGGATGGAGCCGATATAGCTTAGTTAAATAACAAATATTATAACATTTCCATTTATAATACATAGGGCACACTATAAGATTTTTGAAGAACTGCCCACCTAACTAAACAATATCTATAAAGTAATTAAATAATTTGGTATTATAACGCATAGGGCAGAGTGCACGAAAGGGCAAAAAATCTAAATAATCGTTAACTTAAACACGTCACTTTGCATTGATAGTATGGAAGGAACTCTATGCGGTTCACTAAAAGTGACGTGTTTGAACATTGTTTAACTCATCCCTCTCTTCGTGCAATTGGTTCTTAGGCTACTTTGTCTTGTTTGTTTTTGTCTTGTGTGCATTGTGGCGTCATTTAAAAAAAAATCGTGTCTATATCACCATGGTATTAAGTTATGAAAATTTTCCTAGCATGATTTTATACGATTTTAAGTGTAATTTGACAGCTCACAAAGCCTTGCTCGGCCTCAAACTGCTTTTGGCGATGAAACACTATGAAAGGCGACTATCGCGTCAATCTTGTGACTAATTTTGTGATGTTCAGCTTTATACAACCAAAACATAAATGATGTGCGCCGTAAGATAAAACAGACAGGCATGCAGACTGTTGCTTTGGAGGCTGTGAATAGTGATTTGTATAACACCATCTGTTTGATGGAAGTAAATGACGAACTCCGTAAAAATAACACTAAACGCAGCATCATCTTGCACCACAACAATGCCAGTTCTCAGACGGCCATGCAGACATACGAATTTTCAAAGGTTAAAAACGTAGAACTTATGAGTAATCCTGCATACAGTCCCGACCTGGCACCTTGTGACATTATTCTGTTCCAATTGTCATTACCAGAAGAGGCTGTCGAAGAGTACCAGGTTCAACAGGATCATCACACAATGACACTTCCACATTCAAAGGTATCTAAAACACGACAATATTCATGCCCCGATTATGCATTTCTTCAATGCTATGGTATGTATCATCCCAGGCGGAGTTAACCCTACGAAAGGTGAACAAAAGTTTTACGTGGCATACAAAACACAGCCAGCCTCAACACCTAAAACGGTCACCCATCCATAACTCGAGCGCACTCAGAGATGCCAAACGTAGGTACAATTCGCATATAAATCGGGTGAGTGGTTCTCAAGTTGTAAGCATTTCACCCTAATGCTCACCGTTTTGGTAATTTAGAGTTATTTCATGTAGCTTTTGAGTTGTGAGCAGAATCAGGCTAGACGTGGAAACCAAACTTTATAAGCATTTCATAACCCTGCTTATTTGCACACCCCACTCATAATTTTGCATGGGGGCCCATTCAGGTAAGAGTGAGATAGAATTCGTCGTTAAATATCAACTAATTATATATTTACCAGCTATTTTTAGGTTAGCTCACTCTCAACTCAAAGTCACTCTTACCTGAATGGGCCCACTGATGCGAATTAGCCCTAAAGTTGCGGGAATAATAAAGCCATGTGTGTCTGTACAATTAGCGAGTCTGGAAAGAAGATACATAAGTGCAGTCAGTGATGACCAACACAAAACTCATATTCTTGACCAAACCATAGAAACTATTCATTAAAAAACAGGTGCGTTTTCTTATACCTAGTTTGTAAGATATTATGGGTTACCCATACACATTTTCATACGTTTCAAGATTTTCTTTGAGACAAAAGATAGTTTCCCATGCCTAATTTAATCCTGTTCTGGCCAATACAAAGTTTTTGTACACAAAAGCAAAGAACATAATTATAAAGTTATATAATGCCATAGTAAATAGTTGCGGCGAAAATATTTGCAGAATTTCGGTCTTGTTAGAATTTTCAATAAAATATTTCTTTTTACAGCGCCATCTATGATATAACGGTGTAGAACTTCTAATCGCTAATACTAATGAACTAAATAAACGCCTCTATCCGGGTAGAGATGGCGCTGTAAACCCAACGTCTTCGCCCAAAGTTTCGAAAGGAATTGCATATCAAAATCAACGTCAGCGTATGATTAAACACGTCACTTTGTATGGACAGTATTTAAGCAACTCCATGCGGTTCGCTAATAGTGACGTGTTTGAACATTGATTTACTCAGCCGTACTCGGGAACAAAATTTCTCGCACTGACTACCATGAATTAAAATTGTTCCTTAGGAAGATGGTTTTGCCATTAAACGATTACGTAAAAAAAACCAGCAAAATAATTTAGATCTATTATGTCGAATCCATGTTATAATTAAATGCGAGATAAAAAAAAAACAGAAAAACAAATTGAGATTTCAGGATTCGAACCTGAACCCTCCTCGAACAATATATATTCGAAACAGTCGATTATGCGCGCTACGCCAACCGGCTTTTTACGTTTAACGCAAAAATTGTTAATCGTTTCTGGAAAAATGACGCCGCACGTAGCGCCGTCATACGCCACAGGATGGTATTAAATTTGTTTGACAGTAATTTCATTGATATTGCTCAGCCCTTAGGATATTTAGAGTGATGGTATGTATCCTAGAGTGAGCCCAGCGATATTTTCTGTAAATTGGTATAAACAGCATTTTGATCTGTTCTGTGGTTACGAAGATTACCTTTCGCATGTGGACAGACGTTCCCTTTTATATAAGTGAAAGAGAAGAATAGATTATGTGATTATTTTGTTAAAGTGAATAAATTATGTTTGCAAGCTAATAAATAAATTCTTAAAAACAAATGTTAAAGTGTCAGCACAAGCCAAAGAGGCCAGAAGTTCAAATTGTATGACGTGATGGTGATAAGAGACGATGCTAATCACCGACCTTTTGAAGAGTGTTGAGAAGGAGAAGCGAGGTTTCTTGGCCAGGTGGTCCGGGTGCTTTAGTCGCTCAGAACTGGGGTTCAGGAATGCATAAAGAGCCTCACTTTGATTCAGTCTGTCGTCTTCTAAAACAAACTGCAAAATTCGTTATTTAGTAGAATATAATCACAACAATTTAAAGATAACACACTTAAATCTATGAAAAACATGTCAGCAGTAGATATAGAAACAAGAATCCACACTGTTGAGATATTATAAGGTACTCTAAAATGTATTTGTATCTAATAAGTTACATTAAAAACAATCAATTTTGTCTCCATACAAAGAAACCCCGAAATACATGCTTAATCACACACATACAGACCCTCTATGATTTATAGACTAAACGAATATGATAACTATGTAGTATCAACCATAAAGCAAGGGAAATATTCATTAAACATGTGCAAGTTGGAGTCACATACCATCCATGCCATCACACCATCCATTTTAATCTTGTATCATCGTACAAGATTTAAAAAAAATCACGTTTTTTGTATAGGGGCCCCCTTTAATTTTTAATATTTTACCAATTTGTTGTTGTAGCGGCAAAATAAATACACACTCTGTGAAAATTTCAGCTGCCTATCTATTACGGTTTATGAGATACAGCCCTGTGACAGACGGACGGACGGACAGCGGAGGCTTAGTAATAGGGTTCCGTTGGCACCCTTTGGGTATAGAACCCTAAAAAGAAAGATTTAAAAAAAAGAGCTACGCTAAGCATAATTAATAGATAGAAAACTTGTTTAAAACAAAACTCAAGATTTCTACCTACTTGACCGTCTACCCAACATGGTACTACCGTTTTATTTTTATTAACTTTTTATAACTGCTAACTAATTTTTAAATTCAATATGTAGAAATTTTAAATAAAATAAATGTGTTGAAAATATTTATGTACATAGATTTAAAAATCCATGGGTGGGCGAATTAGTGTATCCCTCAAATGCCTGCTCTATTCTATGGTGTAAACCTGCGGAAACAAAGAGCTCAGTGAAATTTCGAAAAGTGATTTGTAACCACTCAGCAGTAATCGATCAATCTGCTGGAAACTAGTTTGTAAGTACGAATGAAAAAATAATAATAATACAGTGACAAATGAGGCAACGTTTCTTGTCGGCCCTTCTCCGAGTGTGTAATATATCCAATGGAGAATATAAAGAAACGGAAACAAACAATGCAAGTCTGAACTCGAATCGGCGCAAACCTTCAGCGGGCAGCATGTCATGCAATTCCGCCACCCGCTCTGTACCCATAACTAACAATTCTCAAACAGTCCTTCCGCCCGTAATCAATACTGATTACACTGATCATGAACTCTTGATTCTTTTTTTTAGGGTTCCGTACCCAAAGGGTGAAAACGGAACCCTATTACTAAGCCTCCGCTGTCCGTCCGTCCGTCCGTCCGTCCGTCCGTCCGTCCGTCCGTCTGTCCGTCTGTCACAGGGCTGTATCTCAGTAACCGTAACAGGTAGACAGCTGAAATTTTCACAGAGTTTGTATTTATTTTGCCGCTACAACAACAAATAGGTAAGATTAATAAATAATTAAAATTAAAGGGAGCTCCCATACAAAAAACGTGTTTTTTTTTGTTTTTTTTTACGATGGTACGGAACCCTTCGTGTGCGAGTCCGACTCGCACTTGGCCGGTTTTTTATGTAACTGGACATGGATGGCTAATACCAAACTGACTGTGAGATATTAGCCTAACACACCACATGGCAACTAGGTGCCATGTCAGGACCTTCCTTTTATTGTTTGGTTACATTAAAATGGATGGAAAGCATGGACAATTTTCATTGCCGCTTCAACCATTGTTAATTCAATGCGATGGTACCAACCCGGGCGGGATTAGCCCTACCACCTAGTTCGAAAGGGGACCTACATTTTTACAAGGAATCCGTATCACGGCCAGCCTCAACGGTTGAAAATGGTCACCCATCCAAAACCCCAAAGTGCACAGAGGTGTTTTATCAAGCTTATCGCATCGTAAAGCGTCTCGCCACTACGTTACCAAGGCTGAATTCAAGACAAACTTTTTATACACGACAGGACAGCCATTTGTGCTGTGTTGGTTCCGGCACATTAAAATGCAAGTCAAGGTCGACTGGGTACGCCACCACGCTCGGTAATAGGTCCCGCGGCCAAGCAGACCTGCGTGTACCCCGAGAACCGAGTTACAAGGGAGAATTGAGTTGAATTCGGGAATACCAAATTCAAACGCAACTGGATCGACTAAATTGTGAAGTTAATAGAGTGTCGAGAATTGACTTCCTGAGTCCTCGTCATTATTGATACAAAATTGTTTCAACTCAAAATGTATTTGTTAGTAATTTCATACTACTTGTAATCATCTATTTTTTTATCATAAACATAATAACACCTATTCTTACTTCCAATCAACCTATTCTCATGGCTCTGTTATTTTTGATTACCTATTTATTAATTTCTCACCTCGAGGTATTTTTGTATCAGCAATTTCGCCTTTTCTAGCGAAGTCTTGTCGTTCTTTCCAAATAAAAATTTGAAAGAATTCGATGGCAGTTCTATATTCTTTAACTCCACACACAAGGGTCTGAGTTTTCGATGTAACTCCTGAAAAAGATACATGAAAAATGTTATTGAGGAATTGAATAGTAATTTGACCACTATATTATATTTCATAGACCATGGTTACGGAGAATTCAATTTGTAAAATAAAGTTGATGGAATATACAGCTGAAATTAAAATTTTTACAACTCTTGAGATAACAGCACCTGAAACCTAGTGTTTTCAATAACTCTAACAACACACATATGTTCTTAGATTTACACCGTCGCTGTACATAATGTTTTAAAAACATAACAACACATTTACAGGATGTTCGGGACATCGGCCGACAAACATCGGTTTTTGTAGATAATTGAGGCAATTTGCAAGGCCCCCATGATAAATTTTGTCAGATGGCAAGTGTTAAAGAGACACTTTTTTTTTAAGTTTAAGTGTCATGATTTTCAAATATGGCATCATTTTCATAACGTATATTTCGTACGGAACCGGAAGGAGACTAAAATAAGAGGGAAGGGGGTGGTGAAGACACCCCGTTCCGCTAGGCGGCGCGCGGGGAGAGCTCATTCAGAAAAGAGTGTCGGCACCGATCGGCCGGTCTCGCAGTACAAGAAGAATGGATAACCGAACAGTGTACCTATTTGATAACCAGTGGTAATATTATAGAAGTGTTCGTACAATTGTGTTTGGTATTATTATATAAGAGTTTTTAGTTTTTTATTTCTTTTGAAAAATTTTCAAAATTTCAAAATATCAGGGTGATAGGGTGGATGCGGCAATATTGGAATGTCTTTTTTCGCCAAAAACTCTTGCACAATGAACGAGAAATTTGCAGGCGCGTTGTCGTATGACAGAATATCAGTTTCTTAATTCATTTAAAAAACCTTTTTTTCACCCAGCTGTGCTAAGAGACCAAAGGTACCCAGAAAAGCTAAATCCACCTCATCTTGCGCAACCACGCTCATCGAGGCATCATACCAGTGGATTTGCGGACTATAGCTGAACTATCAAGCTGGTTTAAATTACCTTTGAAGACTCCTTTGAAGATACCCAGTTTCTGCAGCATTTTTGGTCTTGGATTCAATAAAATGCAGGAAACCCACGTCTTTGGAGATGTTGCAGCCTAGTAGGTCCAGATGCTCCAAGACAGGTACGACACTACGAAAGGGATTACCGTTCTCCCGGCCCCAGATGGCAACCTTTTTGAGAACATTATCGCCCTTATTATCGAACGTTGCACCTCGCTGAGCTGTGCATCTCTGCTCCTCTAATCCCTGACATTCCCCTCATGCTCCGTGCTGTCATCAGCGTAACTGTGAATCATGCCTAGTGACAGTATATCATTGATGAAGATTAAAAATAACATAGGTGACAGCATGGAGCCCTGCGGAACACCAGCCCCAACCGGGAAGTCGTCCGAATTTGCTCCATAAACAGCCACGTATTAGGAGCGGCTCGACAGGAAACTGGCGATCCATGAGCAAAGCTTAGGTGGAATGCCTAAGTACGGGAGCTTCTTAGAAGGTCCCGGTGCCAAACACAGTCGAAGGCTTTGGCGATGTCTAATGCCACTGGCAGCGACTCATTAAAATTGTCCAGTAATAGAGAGAATTGTTTTCTTTTAAAAAGGTTCGCCAGTTTACGTCCTCTTTAGTGGTTCACCACATGTCATGCAAATCATTTAGTTCATGGCCGAAATTGTTGTTCCGTGCGGAAAGGTTCAATTCCTATGTGATTGCACAATTTCGAGTATTTTTTGTTCAATGTTTCAAAATTCAAATTGCAAAGAATCGGTTGAGGTTTGAACTTCCTTTTCCTTTTAAAATACGTTTGAAGCGATCCGAAGTCTCAGCGTATTGGTTGCCGCCAAAATTGCGGCATTTGCGGCGCAATTGGTTGCGGAAAGGTTTCCGGCGTCCTGATTGGTCCGTCCATCTTGACCATCGCGCGGCCGCCGGCGCGCATCAAACGGCAGTGACAACTGACTTTCGCGCGCGAGCGAACCATCTTCTGGCCTTTGCAGATTCAACAAACCCATGAACATTATTTGCATAGACTACATACATCTAGAACACTCAGTGACCTCAGTGGCTACCACCTTGAGCGAGCGCGCGGGATGAAAAGTCGTAGAAGGTTTAATCGAAAAGTTTAGTAAGTCAAACCTCAATCAACTTGCATACAATACAGTCCATTAACTCTTTGTTTTCCCAGCATTTTAAAAGGCTTTTTATTTTTAGGGCTACCATCAACCAAACTTATTTATTTTCGTTAAGAATGCTGTTACAAACAAAATGTGTTGTGACATGTTTCTGTCTAAACTCAGTGAGAATGAAGTTATAAGGGTCCAAAGTTCTAATATTTTTCTTTTGTATTTACTTATTTGAACTTCTGACCCTTACACCTAATTTGGACTGAGTTGAGGCATACACTTACCTACAGAAAAATCTTTGCCGGTCGTTGTGCCGAACAGCCTGTATGTCTAATGTATCATGTTTTCACCAAACAAATAGGTTTAACTACATAAACCTATGGATGAAATCTTAGTCATAGCAGACTTTATTTTCTGTTCCACACATTTAGCAGCAGCTCGTGTTGTGTTTGTGGTGCTCACGAAATATTGTACATATTCAAACCTTCTGAATATTTAGTTATACAATGTTTTGTCCTTTTCATTGACATGCAGTTTCGAATTCGAGAGAAAGGGATAAAAACATTGTATGATAATAAGAGGATGATCTGGGTTTATTAGTAACAGGGTAAATGCTTCTTAGAATTCAGGGTGGTAAATTGCACAGGAGGGTCACGAGGTAGACCTATTGCATATAAAATCTTAAATATTATAATAATAAATGTTGTTAATATAAAATATAAAAATTTAAATAAATAAATTTTGTTATATAAATATAATAATAAATTTTGTACAGTTACAGTCTATGGGCTAGGAAGTGATTTTGCAATGGATTACATGTCACATTGGGTTGGAAGGCAACGAGCGGGCCGACAAGTTAGCGAGAAGTGCAGTGAATTGTGACAATACTTGGACATGGAAGCCTTTCTTTAGAGATCTTTTGACGGATGTTAAGGAATTCTGTAGCACTTAAGATCACTTTGACAGGAGATCGGTAGAGAAGAGCATCTGGTAAAAGGCTCTACATGAGCTGCTTCGAAGATAATTCGAAAGCTCAGGTCTCTCACGCGCCGATATTGAGATTGCTTTGAGACGCCGATCAGTTCCACTATCCTATCTGATGCGAAAAGTGGATTCACTTAATTGTAATGTATGTAATAATACTGAAGACCAGTTTCACATTTTGATAGAGTGTGAACAGAACAAATCACTGACGCAAAAATTAATGGACAAATTGAGGTTAGATGGATAAAACTATTTTTTTCGGAATTCATTATGCATTATCGCAACCACTATCTCACAATTGTAATATATTAATGCAATTTTTAAGGCCTCTTTAGCTTTAAGAGGTTAGAGAGACCTTAACCTTATTGTTTACAAAAGTTTATATGGGACTGGCATAACCGCAATGCGGCTAAAGTCCTAAAAAAAGGATTCAGGGTATGCTCATAAAGAGCAACCAATTCATTGCTGACGAATTGGTTGGAAATAATGAGTATTTTGAAGATATCGGAGCTAGGGCTCAGGGCCCGAGACTGCTAGGATTCTCACCTGGAACTCGGGCAGCGTCCGAAGCAGCACCCAGCCCGTGGTGATGCCCTCCGGCCGCTCCTCCTCCCCCTCCCGCTCCCCCTCGCCCGCCGCCTGCGCCATGTGCACCACCACCACGAACTGCACCGGACGCGCTTCCTCCATCACCTGCCGGCGCACCCACACCCTCACTAGGTACGTACCTCCCGACTATCTACCTCTCTCGAGCTCCTGACACCATGTTTGTGGTATAAGTTATGGCCTAGGTACAGTTTCATTGTGTTATAATTACCAAAATACATAGTACCTAAAAACTTCGTACCTAGTACTTCGAGCGGCTCGTAGCATAGTGGCGCGGTGACTGGCCAAACGTCCCAGAGGCCTGGGTTCAATACTGACATGCACCACTGTCATTTTCTTTCCGAGTTCGATAAGTGCATTTCGTCACGAATGCGAGCTGCTCCATGGTTCGGAATCCATGTAAAACTGTAGGTCCCCTTCCCATACTAGGTGGTAGGGTTTAAGCACGCCCAGGTTAGTACCATCGCATTGGATGAAAAGATGGTCGAAGCGGCAATTGTCCGTGTTTTCCATCCAGTTCAATGTAGCATGGCACCAAATTCCTTCGGGAATGTGGTGTATTGGGCTAATATCATAATGGTATTTGGTTGGTATTAGCCATCCAAGTCATTTTAATATGAGCTTATTTTCTTAAAAACCCTAAAACCGCGGCAAAACCGAGTTATGTCAATATAGATTAGCTAATTCCTTGCAGCACTACAGAATCACTGAACTGTTCGAATTAATTTACAAAGCGATGTAGCGCTTGATGACAAACGCGCTAGCAGCACGCGACATGCAATAGTCACAACAATGTTAAAGACGTTTCATAATGATGTTTCATAAAGTTTCAATTACTTTTTTACTTTGCCTAAATTTTTGTTGGTATCAGTAGGTATAATAAATGGGTTATCAAAATTAAAAAGAGAATAAAAGATTTGAAAACCCTAAAATGTTGTGGTCGTACGTTGAATCTAAGCACGGTTGTCCCACTTACCCACGTAACATGAGAAATTAATCCAAGTTGGTCACGAGCACCATAGAAATATCCGAAGGCTTTTATAAGTATTTTAAAATCGTATTTGCAAACTCTAATTCCATCAACACAGCTCAAACGACACGTGAACCACGCACGTTTTCTTTTATAATCTCACCAGCAGCGACGAGATACACACTATTGAGCTGACACCTCAACTAATACACAGATATTTAATTTCACTCAATGATCTAAAGGTGCAGGAAGCGACGGATTAGCCTCATTGTTCGTTCTCAATTGCTCCAATGAATTAGCACACCCTCTCCGCATAATGCAATAGGTCAATCTCCGAGGGAGTTGTTTCCTCGTAAGTGGATAGAGGCACACAACACCCATTCATAAAAAAGGCCTTAAAATAACTATTCTGCTCTCCTTATTAAAAAGGCGGTAACTACATATGAGGCCCATATGTAGTTACCGCCTTTTTAATAAGGAAGGCAGTATTGAAAACTACAGACTAATTACATAACGTACGGTCAATATGTGAAGCAGGAACATTGGATTCCTGCAAAAAACATTATTTAAAGAGCTGAACATATTGACCTTACCTGCACTATACATTTATGATGTTTGTTTATTTATTAAAAAATATCCACAGTATTTTAAAAATATCAGCTCCATCCACCAATACAACACGAAGTCGGAGCTCTAACAAATTAAGCTACATGCGACCTAAGATTGCACTGTATCGCAATAGCGTATTTTTTATGAGCACAAAAATATTTAATAATATACCGATTAAGTTGAAAGACCTGGACTTCAATCATTTTAAAAAAGGTTTATTTAATTGGCTCGTAGAAAAATGTATTTGTTCTTTAGACAATTTCCTAAAAATTAAACAAAGCTAAATTGTGAATGTAAGGTATAAGTAAATTATGTTTAATCTTATTTGTATATAAATATGTATCTTTATTTAATTTTTGTACGCCATAGCTGGCAATCTTGTGGAGATAACGAAAAGTTTTTTTAAGTAACACTGTAACACCCATAAGAGCACAAAATTAATTTCATTTCTTCTTAACCTCTTCAGCAAGCTGCTCGAGAGAGTGCTGTATGATCAGATACATTAAATACTATCAAAGTCAATTTCTACTCACAACACGGATTCTTGCAAGGAAGATCGGTCACCAGATATCTAGTGCAATTTGTTAAATTCTGAATTGAAAAGGTTCAGGAGGTCGGTGTGCATGGCGACCTTAACAGATGGTTTTCGTTGTAAGTCACAATCGCTGTCAGGCTGTGGTAATTGATGGGAATCGTGCGAATTTTGTGGATATCCCATCCAGGGTCCCACAGGGTTCTCACCTAGGCTTGCTATTACACAAAGTATAAACTTACGATGCATGCAGATGTGTCAGATCCTCTGAGTGTCTATTATATGCTGACAACAGCAAAATGTTCACTGTGCAAAACTTCAGGAGGACTTAGACCAGTTGGAATCCTACTGTAAAGATACGAAAATGTCTACACTTGAGAGCAAAGAAATCGAATCACTCCCTAGACTACAAAAACTAAAACAAAAGGAAAAAATAATTAACACATGTAATTTTTTTAGAAGGGGTGCTACCACCGCGTGCCCTATCACTGCTTCCAAGTGGTTCTTCATGGATCTTATGAATTTTACCAGATCTTCTTGGCGTTTAGCTTCCCGCTCCTCCGTCAGAGCATTCTTGAGCTCTGGTATGTTTGAAGGTGCAGGATACCTAGGCTGAATTCTTCTTTTTACCTCATCCTATAGATGCTCTATGGGATTAAGGTCAGGGCTACGTGCTGACTATGCCATTGTCCTCACGCCAACTTCAGCCAGATACTGCCCGACGATTCGCGCGGTGTGCGGCCTGGCGTTGTCGTGCATAAACACAACATTCTTGCCAATATAGCCGGCGAAAGGCACAATGTGGTCTTGCAGGATCTCGTTGATGTATGGTTTCGCGGTTAGGCCTCTACCACCAGGTCTACGACGCGCCCTTTCAATGAAAACAAGTTCCGTTCGTGCATCGAGAGAAATGCCTCCCCAGATCATGCACGACCCACCCCCATAACTTACTTTTTCCTGAATGCAGCACTGCGAAAATCGCTCCCCAGGTCGGCAATAGACTCGCCCTCTTCCGTCGGTGCTCAGAGAGAGACTTTGGACTCATCTGAGAACAAGACGCGGCTCTATAGCTCAAGCGTCCAGTTGACGTGCATACGCCAGGCGTTTACCATCTGTTTCTATCTTTTCTTCTTCCTTCTTTCTATTCATTTCAATTATGTAGATCAACAGTTTTTTTTTATTTCTGAAAACTTATAAGGCAACTTTTTTATTTTACTGTAATTTATGTATTTGATGTACTGTTGGCCGTAAGTTTTATTTGTGAAAACTTATAAGGCTACTTTTTTATTTTACTGTAATTTATGTATTTGATGTATTGTGGGCTGTAAGTTTTATTTGTGAAAACTTATAAAGCTACTTTTTTATTTTAATGTAATTTATGTATTGTCGGCTGTACATTATATTTGTGAAAACTTATAAGGCTACTTTTTTATTTTACTGTACGTTTATGTATTTGATGTATTGTTAGCTGTAAAGAAGAGTGCCCAAATCCAGGCCCCTTGAAATCATTCGGGTCTTTCATTGATGCATATGCCATAATTTATATTTATTATTTAAACATATTTTTAAACTATCTGAAATCCCATTTTTCACTGTCGGTTACTCGTTAAATATTTAAAAGGAATTATTTACAATTACTTCCTTTTCTAATAACAATATGAATAAGACAAGGACAGAACATCTCACAGTACTTCCATGGTCACAAGACGTGTTAGGGTTCGCCAGCCGCTCCACCTCCCCCGCCAGCAGGCTCAGCGCACGCGCCTATCATAGGGCACAATAATGATAGGTAGCGTGAAGCGTACGAACCTCGGCGCTGTGCACAGTGGCACGCCAGCGGCCCAGGTGCTCCGCCCACGTGTCGGTCCGCGCGAGGTGCGCCTCCAGCCGCCGCCGCTCGCCCGCCAGCCGCTCCACCTCCCCCGCCAGCAGGCTCAGCGCACGCGCCTATCATAGGGCACAATAATGATAGGTAGCGTGAAGCGTACGAACCTCGGCGCTGTGCACAGTGGCACGCCAGCGGCCCAGGTGCTCCGCCCACGTGTCGGTCCGCGCGAGGTGCGCCTCCAGCCGCCGCCGCTCGCCCGCCAGCCGCTCCACCTCCCCCGCCAGCAGGCTCAGCGCACGCGCCTATCATAGGGCACAATAATGATAGGTAGCGTGAAGCGTACGAACCTCGGCGCTGTGCACAGTGGCACGCCAGCGGCCCAGGTGCTCCGCCCACGTGTCGGTCCGCGCGAGGTGCGCCTCCAGCCGCCGCCGCTCGCCCGCCAGCCGCTCCACCTCCCCCGCCAGCAGGCTCAGCGCACGCGCCTATCATAGGGCACAATAATGATAGGTAGCGTGAAGCGTACGAACCTCGGCGCTGTGCACAGTGGCACGCCAGCGGCCCAGGTGCTCCGCCCACGTGTCGGTCCGCGCGAGGTGCGCCTCCAGCCGCCGCCGCTCGCCCGCCAGCCGCTCCACCTCCCCCGCCAGCAGGCT
The DNA here is from genome assembly GCA_946894095.1 of Incurvaria masculella. Lineage (NCBI taxonomy): Eukaryota > Metazoa > Arthropoda > Insecta > Lepidoptera > Incurvariidae > Incurvaria > Incurvaria masculella. The sequence continues at coordinate 130,070 of OX335650.1, read as the reverse complement.
CAGCGCACGCGCCTATCATAGGGCACAATAATGATAGGTAGCGTGAAGCGTACGAACCTCGGCGCTGTGCACAGTGGCACGCCAGCGGCCCAGGTGCTCCGCCCACGTGTCGGTCCGCGCGAGGTGCGCCTCCAGCCGCCGCCGCTCGCCCGCCAGCCGTTCCACCTCCCCCGCCAGCAGGCTCAGCGCACGCGACTCCGGCTTCAGCGACGCTCGCAGCGCCGCCAGTGCCTGTCCACGAACAATAATGTTACGAGCAGCGTTATGGATGCATCAGTTATTAAGTGGCCAGTAAGATGAAATTATAACGTTAATATAACATCATTACCTAATCATTTCTGTAAATTATTAAAAACATATTTTTTTTGTATGTATCTATGTAGGTTTTTGGGTCAAATCTTTCAAGCTGAATTGTAACCACATCCTCTTTTCCTACGGAGTTGAACTTTTAAATGTTGGTTCAGTTCCGATGACAATGCATTTTTATGGTAAGCATGACCTGAATCGACATCGCGAAAAAAGCTCCAGAAAAAGTAACTCTTCAACGGTCAACAGCACAGACATGACATTTTGTATGCGCATTCAATTATGATAAACCATTCTAAGTGTTACCATGACACGGCTACTGCACTCAAGGTTGGCTCCAAACGAGGGAACTCCTTAACGAATATGACATGTATGTTTGTATATTCGTAAAGTAGTTCTTTTTACTGGGTTCTTTCTTAAATTAATGTGCCATCGCATTGGATGAAAAGATGGTCGAAGCGGCAATGAAAAATTTCCGTGTTTTCCATCCACTTCAATGTAGCTGTGCTCATAAAGTGAAGGTCCTGGCATGACACATAATTTCTTCGGGAATGTGGTGTATTAGGCTAATATCATGATGGTAGTTGTGTGGTATTAGCCATCCATATCAGGTTGCACATAAAAAAAAAATAAGGTGGCGGGACAAACTCGTTCGCGAGCACAGCATAAAATCGTTCTGTCGCGCTCTGGCACTTTCTCTGTTTTAAAGAAAAATATAGTTATCGCGATAAGAAGGATGCAACACGTCCACAAAGCAAACAATATGTGCATTTGGTTAGATTTACAAAAAAAAATATTCGAAAATGACTTATAGCTAAAAGTAAATCACGGACACTATAGTCAAAACTAAACTTATTTTGAATTTTCATGGAACAAGCTAGGTCTGATGACTAAGATTTTTTGTTTTAGCGTTGAGTAATCCACGACCAAACTATCGCATAAAACGCGAGAAAATTTTAGAAATTTGAGACCTTATAACTTAGAAACCACATATAGTTTTACAATGACAATGGTCATCAGACATCTAGTTTGATCAAATAAAACTGTTTTGAGTATAGTTTTGGATCTCCGACAACAAATGTGTCTTCTTGTCCCGTTTGTATGGGGAGTTGAGCGGGAAGACCCACCTTAAAGGGTTAATATGTGTTATTTAGTTTTTTATTAGCTTTAGAATAATAATGTAAATGTATTTTGACTTTTTGTTTAGAGCTCCTGTAGTTCATGGCAGAAATAATAGTATTAAAACGAAATCATGCAAAGGATTCACAATGTTTTCTTGTTGCCACTGGAGTAGTGCATCACTTTAAGGTGGGCCCGTAAGCATCAGGAAATTACGCTCTCCAGACAAAAGTAGTTTACTAAACATTTGAAGACCACTGTTCCGATTTGTTTGATATTTGGGATGAAATATCAAGCAACAAATATCTAGGTATGTTTGCATGCTTTTTTCTTTTCGAAAAATGTATACTGTAACACACAACAGAGAAAAGGAAATTTGTATGGAGATTATCTTTTGCCTGTTATTTGACTTATTTTTTAGCAATCCAAAAACGTGCAGACATAGATATTGATTGTCGAATATTACGTCGCACCCGGGATAAACAGGCGTATCTCATTTTTATTAAATTTACAGTAGAGTTGAAAAAGTGATAGTTTCTCTGTTTCCTTTTATATTTTACTGAATATACTGCAAATGATGCTATAAAAATAACCTGGTAAGAAGCTTTGCTGAGAGTTTAAACATAAATAATAGAGCAAATAAATTAATATATGTATGTCGCCGCAAAACATCTGCCCTGGACCTTGGCGCCAAATATTGAACGCTAATGCGCCCCCTAGTGTTATAAATTACAACTTCAAAGAAACGCTACTGTGGTTTCATACAAACGATCGCTTCGCCCCCACAATAGATGGCAGCACCTGCATTGGGAAATCTGCCTTCCGCTTAGATAACCGTACTATTAAGTTAAAATGTTATTAATGAGCTGCAATGATATTGAAATTGGACCATGATAAAGTGTTAAATTAATAACACTTATTTAAGCATCTTGATTCGCTTCTATTTTTGCTCTAAATAACAAATTAAGTAATTATTCCTTCCCTCACATCACGTGTTCAGAATCTTACAATTACTTTTAAAAAATAGATTGCTTTCTATTAATAGATCACAAAAAATATTGTGATAGGAATTGATGATTCCAATTATCTTTAATTATTTGTAATACTGTTATCGAAACTTGGTTAAACTGTAAATACTACTATTGGGAACACATTGTTTTGATCACAGTTACACCCGGCCGCGTGGTGGCATTCGGATTTTGAGCGAATAAACGGACGGTTGTGTGCACTCGTATTGACCTATTATTTCACCCGATAAGATTGAAAATGGAGGATCTCAATGGTGACGGCGCACCTGATCCACCACTGGCACAAGACAGCCTTCCAGACAAGGACCATGGTCCCCCTGCTGTTTCATCAGAAGTGGGATTCCCAACGCGTTCTGCTGTTCATTCGACTAATAAAATGCATCCTGAAATTATTTCAACTCCGCGTCACGACGAAGTAGCCGGCACCGGTGGCAGTATGCCGCAACAATTCCTCTTCGAAGTAGTCAAGATGATGCAAAGCATTAGTGAAAGGCTCGCTACCCAGCCGACATATCAGGAAAAGATGAAAATTAGCGATGTCTTTCTTCCGTCATACGATCCGGACAGCAATATCGGGGTAAGAGAATGGTGCGAGCACATTACGACGGCCATGACTACTTACAAACTTAATGATTATGACATCCGTATGAAGGTATCGAGCCTACTAAAAGGTCGAGCCAAAATATGGGCGGACGAATGGCTAGTTACCACTACGACGTGGGAACAGCTGCGTCAGAACATCCTTACCACCTTCGAACCAGAACATCGTTACTCTCGTGACATACTTTTATTCCGTGAGCACGTGTACGACCCAACAAAAGATCTCGCCGAATTTCTATCCAAATCGTGGATGCTGTGGAAGCGAGTCACCAAGGACAAACTCGATAGCGGGGATGCAGTGGAGGCGGTAATCGGATCTGTGAGTGATCAGCGCCTTAGAATCGAATTGATGAACGCCAGAGCCACTTCGGTGCCTGAATTAATATCTGTAGCCTCATCTATTCGTCCCAAACGCTCCTATCCGTTTACGCATTTGAATAGTCACCAACCATCCAGCAAAAGCAGACCCCGCTTTGATAGTAAGGCATCTCAGTTTTGTAGTTTTTGTAAGAGACCGGGTCATACTATTGACGATTGTCGTACTAAGGAAATAGATAGCCATATGACAAACCAGAACAGCAATGCAACTAGTACACGCCCAAACGTTACAGCAGGTACTACTGTATGCACTTTTTGCTCCAGACCGGGACATACGTTTGATATTTGTTACAAGCGTCAAAGAGCAATTTTTAATACAGAAAAAGAAAAGGACACTAGCCAAGATAAGGGAATTTAATTCGTTTAATGATATGTCCACCGTCGTTCGCCAATTCGTCGATAACTGCGTTTTTTGCAAAACATCTCAAAATACATCTAAGGCTATTCAAGCGCTACATCATCCCATTGAAAAACGTTCAGTACCATTCCAGATCACACACAACATAACGAGAAAACTGGCACTAGTGTGGAACGTGAGTACGTGATTGTTACTATCGACGAATTCACGAATTTTGTTCTGTTATATCACGCAAATGACAAGAGTCAGCACAGTTATCTGGCAGCGCTTAAGAGTTATCAATGTATTCGGCACGCCAACACAAATCGTGGTTCATGAGGGACGCGAATTCCTCGGCGGACAGTTCACTGGCATACCGCACTTGATAGCCTCCAACTTGCACTTAACTGCACGATGCAACATAAGACAGGCGTGGCCCCACTAACTCTCCTTTGCAAACGTCAACATTGTGTACTTCCAGAGCTTCTAAGCCTATTCAATTTCGATAACATGACTATCAACGCAGAAATATTAGAACTCCAGGTACCGCGCAGAATGACCGAAGCAGCTATCAAAGAAGAGCTACGATTGGATACTCTAAAAGCAAAAATTCATCATGATAAAAACTATCCAAGAAACCAAACTTCACAAGATTTTCAAATTTAGTGCTCCTATTGAAATTTACAGAGTGTTTGACAACGAATGCTACTTTATGACCGCGTCATATTCAGCCTTAAACCTGTTACGGGTCGAGGACGACCACGAACAGTAGCCCACGACCAACCACGCCGAGCGCCGCAGCCTGGTGAGCAGGCGACCGTGTCGCCGGGTGATACCTACTTGGGCTCATCCGTTGACGAGCACCCGCTGAACGACGTGGATAACAACTTTTCACAGCCTGGACCCTCCTCGGTGAGCAGTTCATAAAACAGACTTAACCAGTACTCTAGTAAAAAAAAAACATTAACAATTGACGTAAAAAAAAAACATTATTTGGTAACCATGGAGGCTTACCATTTAAAGCTACACTGTATTATTTTTTATCATTGTGGAGATGATAAAAACAGTTCATGAAAAAAAAAAAATTGGTAACCGTGGAGGTCTACCACTGAAGTCTACAATGTTTTATTTTTATCAATGTGGAGGTGATAAAAATAGTCTCATGTTATCCCGCTGGGCCCACGGCGTACAATAACCGTACTATTAAGTTAAAATGTTATTAATGAGCTGCAATGATATTGAAATTGGACCATGATAAAGTGTTAAATTAATAACACTTATTTAAGCATCTTGATTCGCTTCTATTTTTGCTCTAAATAACAAATTAAGTAATCATTCCTTCCCTCACATCACGTGTTCAGAATCTTACAATTACTTTTAAAAAATAGATTGCTTTCTATTAATAGATCACAAAAACTATTGTGATAGGAATTGATGATTCCAATTATCTTTAATTATTTGTAATACTGTTATCGAAACTTGGTTAAACTGTAAATACTACTATTGGGAACACATTGTTTTGATCACAGTTACACCCGGCCGCGTGGTGGCATTCGGGTTTTGAGCAAATAAACGGACGGTTGTGTGCACTCGTATTGACCTATTATTTCACCCGATAAGATTGAAAATGGAGGATCTCAATGGTGACGGCGCACCTGATCCACCACTGGCACAAGACAGCCAGACAAGGACCATGGTCCCCCTGCTGTTTCATGTATTTTACATACATCTATATAAAAGCTATAATTGTGAGATACGCCTGTACGTCCCGAGTGCGACGATTTGATACAAAATATCAAGCAAATCGGAACATTATTTTTCAAATGATTTCCGCTTTTCATATTACAAGGCGTAAGGCTGCAGAAGCACACGCGCCGCAACTTACATAATTTTGTTCTTAGAATTACTTCGTGTTTATTTGTGCTGGTAAATTTCGAGACAAGCTTTTATATCATATAAATTAATTGTATAATGAATAATTAGATGGGTTTGATTTCATTTAAAGTTTATTTCCTTCTCTTTAGGGCATTTAAATAAAACCTTGCTTTTAAAAAGTTTTTACTGTTATTTATTTTTAAAAATAATTATTTTCAAAAATGTTTACCTGGTGAGCTGTACGTGAACTTACAGTAAAGGAAGTAAGCCATGCTGAGAGCTTATGGCTAAAATAAAGCCAAAAACGCAATTTTCATACGGAAGTAAAGTATCTCAAGACCGGTAGGGAAATACCGAAAGATAGCTCGTTTTATCAGCGGACCCCATTCACTGAAAGAAACGGCATTATTAGAGTCTGCGGAAGAACCAATCTAGCCAAAATAAATGAAGACACCAAAAGACGCAATTATTGATAATGAGACATCACCATGAAGCTGCACATGCCAGAAGAGAACAAGTGTTAAACAACATAAGACAAAGGTTATCAATGGTCGAAATGCAGTAAAGGCCTCGTCGCACCATTTTCAATACTGTCAAAATAATAGTGCGAGACCGACGCAAGACAAAAGCGACACAAACATTGGTAACTAGACTAGAGAGACGACGACATTCCTCCCGGCAACCGGCAGCGAGCGAACGAACGATACAACTGTACCGACCGATAAACGTCTATCTTTCTCATGATACTTTTGAGGTTACCGCGGTCTTTAGACATGTTTGAAAAATGTTACGGCTTTTCACGTGGCAGGTAGAGATATTCTCCGACGTTTCGAGCTAATCATTCAGCCCGTTGTCAAGGAAGCATCGGCCGCGCTCGTGCGTAGCAGACGAGTGAGGTGACCGCTAGGCTCGCCGTGGGCGTAAATCGTAGCTGTGAGGGGGGGCGGAAGCGGAAATGTGTCTGGCTGCGGTCCGAACTTCAGACGACAGGCAATATGAGCTGACAATATCGTCGCCGATATTATCGTCTCGTTGGCCCCATCTAAGTGGCTGAAGCACGGGGTTCCACATTGCAGAGAGCTTAAATGAGTCTTCTCGATTGAAGTTGCTGTGCTTCTTAATCTCGATAGCTTCTCGGACTAATCTTGGTATAGTTCGTTTTTCGGCGGCGTTTATGCTAACCTGATCGAAACGTATCCAGTGATTTGGTCCAGATTCGCTATGCTCACACAAAGCTGACTTCGCGGAGTCCTTCTTTACTGCTCGAATGTGTTCCGTAACCCCCACCAGTTGTGGGGTAATGTTTATGCCTCTATGCGATAGGGTTATACGGGGATGCAACGGAAACTCGGTTATATGATTTGACTATAATGACACATTTATATTATACAACGAGGTGGAATGCATGTGCGCGGCGCGGCTGCCTCGGACCCACTGCCGCGGCGCGGAGGCGGCAGCTCGGGGTAGGAAATGTCGCGTCGGCATGTTGCTGACAGCCACATCAACCCCTTCCTTTTTAAAAAAATACTATGCTTGCTTACAGTTCGGGCTCTCCCACTGTCACCACTATTCTTAATCTAATGTGCGAGCTGCGCAGAGTAACGTCGTTCACGCCAGCCCGCACCACTGATATCACTTACTATGTCACCTATTTATCGCGTAGGTATTTTTGGAATGTCGACTGTGATTTTTGCATTTTCTCCCTGTTCCGCGTTGACTGAAGGTAGAAAGGGACGGAGGAACAGCGTTATGCAGCTCCGACGAGCATTCTCCATGGTAAAGTTTAATATTATGGAAAGTTCATTTTCAACTAGCGAATTACCAGACGACTGGAGACAAGCACTAGTAACCCCTATCTACAAAAAGGGGAATAAATTGGATGCCGTAAATTACAGACCTATCAGTCTGACATGCATAGTATCTAAATGTATGGAAAAAATAATCAACTCCCAAATAAGATATTTTCTAGCAAAAAACCACATTATAGTCAATGAACAGCACGGCTTTATGCCCAAACGCTCAACTGTTACAAACCTTCTCGAGTGCACAGACAAGTGGTCAACGGAACTAGACAAACGCTCATCGATTGACGTTATATACCTTGATTACGAAAAAGCATTTGATAGGGTTCCCCATCGTCGACTACTTGCCAAATTAAATCACTTTGGAATACGTGGAAGGTTACTGAAATGGATCGAAGCCTACCTAAATGATAGACAGCTTAAAGTTAGAGTTGGCGAGGCGCTCTCGGACCCAAGGCCCGTGTGGAGCGGAGTACCGCAAGGATCAGTAATCGCAACCACCCTTTACAACATTTTTATAACTGACCTGCACAACATCATCCAATGCAACTTTTCCTTCTTTGCTGATGACTCCAAGTACTTCGGAAATCCTCTAACAAGTCATGCACAGTTACAAAAGGACCTAAACAGTGTTCAGGAATGGTCCTCTCGGTGGTTATTGAACCTAAATGCTGAAAAATGTACCGTGCTCCACATGGGAAAAAAAAATCCTAAATTGCCATACTTTTTAAACAATGTCAAACTCAAGCCAGTGTATTCACAAAAGGACCTGGGTGATTCCCATCCCCATCACCTACGACTTGAAATGGGAGACCCATATTTCAGAAATTATTAAGAAAGCGAACTCACTCATTTTCATGATTCGAAAAGCCTTTCATGTCCTTACACCTGATATTATGTTGAAAATATTAAAAACATATGTAAGACCACTATTAGAATATGGTTTTCAGATCTGGCAGCCTTATTTTATTAAGGATATCCAGGCTTTGGAAAGAGTCCAACGAAGATTCACCAAAATTCCTCAACAGCTCTCCAACCTAACATATGATGAAAGACTTAAAATTCTAAATCTTCCCTCTCTAGAAAGCCGCCGTCAGAGAGGTGACCTCATAGAAGCATACAAGATAATGACCGGAAAGTATGATTGCGCAAATCTTGGAAATATGCTCACCTTAAATAAAAACACTCACCTAAGAGGACACAGCTTGAAACTCAACTGCACGGAACATAACACCAACACCCGCAAACATTTCTTTACAAATAGAGTTGTGGAGTTATGGAACAAGCTCCCCGAAGACGTTATTAATGCTAACTCAACCAATCAATTCAAAAATCGTTTGGACACTCATTTTAAAAGAAAATAAAACAAATAACCAGTTAATTCATTCGTATTACAATGGCAATTGACTAAAAAAAAAACAAATAAATAAATGTGTTCCCAATTACTAATTAAATAACTTTCCACATGACGATCAACTTAATCTAATGAAAAATAAGATTTAGACATATCAGCTTAGGCTGCCTGTCTAAAATAAATAAATAAATAAATAAATAAAGACGATAGAAGACAGAGAGAGACCCTACATCCCTTCTGAGTTGGAGGGTCTCCAAATTTAGAGATACCTCGGGGTCGTCGACGAGACGCATGGCCCGACGCTGTATCGAGTCCAGAGAGCCAAGCAGGTGCTTAGCTGAGCCGTCCCACAAATGCGAACAGTACTCCACACGTTATGAAACCTCAATACAATGATTCATTTAAAATTATTCAGAAAAGGGTAATGACGGCCTACACACAAATAATACCAAATATCTTATAGGAATAAATGCGTGGGAAGAAACGGAGGTGAAGTGAGCGAGGGACCTGGGTCTTGTTGTTATGTCGCTCCTGCAGCTGATCGAGTTTGCGGCGCGCGTACGTGGAGTGTTCCGCCACCCGCACGCTGCCAGCACTCTCCGCCGACGACGCCGACTCGCTCGACAGCTGCCGCTCATCCGGGGACCGCTCCGCAACTGCGTCTGCGCATGCAGACACGAAGTAAACCATTCTTTAATTACTTATTATTGCGTCGCTCCTGCAGCTGATCGAGTTTGCGGCGCGCGTACGTGGAGTGTTCCGCCACGCGCACGCTGCCAGCGCTCTCCGCCGACGACGCCGACTCGCTCGACAGCTGCCACACATCTGGTTATAAGCAGTTGATTTGGCCTCATGGCCATCCATCATGTTAGTGCCGGCATTAGCAAAATATTGTAAACAAAATGGTTCCTATGCCCCCATATATATCAGTCTCCTTGCTGGCTAGTTCGAAGATGAGCACCTGTAGCTGCTTGGTGAGCAGGAATGGCGGAGAGTATTTGTCCCGTAACATGACCACGTCGCGCCATTGCACCTTGTAGAACACCTCCGAGTCATGTAGCCCGGCACTCACTAACCTTTAATAGTCTCCTCGCTGGCCAGTTCGGCGACGAGCGCCTGGTATTGCTCGCTGAGCAGGAAGGGCGCAAAGTATTTATCCCGCACTGTATCCACGACGCACTCCTGCACTTCGTAGAACACCTCCGGGCCTGCGTCACCCAACAGGAACGCTTCCATTCGCTTTCGGCTTTCCTGCCACACAAATTCGGATTGGTAAGTGGGCAACTTTAAACACTTTATAAGACATAAATAAGAATACTAGCTGGAGTATGGCTACAAAATGTGGAGTCCGTACTTTAAAAAGGACATTGAATTAATAGAAAGAGTGCACCGGCGATTAATCAAAATGGTACCAAATATTTAAAAAAATCCATACAAGGATCGGTTACAGCACTAAGGCTCAGAACTCTTGAGGAAAGAAGGCAACGAGGAGATTTGACAGAAACCTAATAAATCTTACAAGACACAATATGATGTACAAAGTGTCACGATGCGGAATGCGGTGGCAACCCGCCCTCGTTTGAGGGCGGTGGCCGCATGTTTTTGGTGGGAACCCAACACAAAAAGAAGAGGAGGAGACATTGGGACTTTTGTTTGAATGAGTGAAAATTTATTTTAAAAATATTTTACTGCAAAATCCATAATTTTTAAGGCGATTGTAATGTGCCCGACATTATAAATGTTAACACGGCCGACTGGAGGTCTGCCGGTTGACCTTTTCATAAGGTTAGCCGAACATAATTTATTTTCTTTCTATTCCCAGTATCTCTAGTAGTATTTCGCCCGCCTCCACTTCAACCCGGTCATACCAATTATATATAGGCCCTGTTACTAATAAACCAAGATCATCAGCTGAATAGTTATACAATGTTTTGTCCTTTGCATTGACAGGCAGTTTCTAATTCGATAGAAAGGGAAAAAACATTGTATACCTATTCAGACGATGATCTGGGATTATTAGTAGCAGGGTTAATATATATTATATATAGGAATAAATATTGTGTAACTCAACTCTCGTTTCCTTCAACGCGGAACCATGCGTGACCCTTCTGCCCGCTTCACGGGAGCTTCGTGATAAAAGCTAACAGTAAATGTACGAAAAGAGAACTGTAGAACGTTTGACGGTAAACTATATATTGATCAACGGGTAGGCATGTTACACTGAAAAAAATAATCAGTGAATCTAACTGAACGAAATAATGAATTAATTAATGATTTATTGCATAAAATAATACAGAGTTCAGGTTACTATTTAAATAAAATGTAGAAAAAAATTACACTTGTTTTCATGAGTGAGTCACTCAGAGTGACTTACAAATGATAAGACTGTAAGGGGTGTTCATGAAGTAAGTTGCTTTGTTTTCTATGTTACTGCATTTGTAGACTTTTTCTATGATACTAAAACTAAATTGACATATATTTTACACAAAATATGCTGTACCCTTTATTCTTAGCGATGCTTGTATCTCACAAGTATCAAATCCCTTAAAACATCGTACCTTAAAATAAAGGAGTCGTCGAGTTATTTCGGTTCACACCGTTGCATCAAGCCTGTTTCATCTTTCACGGAAATGAAATTGTTTCCTGAAATAGAAAGCCACTTTCTTTTTACACTGAAAGCAGTGAAGTCCTTTCTCAGCAGCTAGTGGCGGAAATCGCACAGGTAAGTCGAAGCTTCTTACTGGATTCCTTTTCGTTACTCATCGTTGTAAATCATAGAATTAAATTTAGAAACCTTTCACCATTTCATTTTTTGAGGCAAATTCTTCGCATGTGCCAACTCATCTTTATCCATGTAAGTTTTTAGATTACCGTGGTTACTGTTCATTTTAAAAGATTAAACGGCAAGCACGATAACTTTAATCGAGAAGACTCATTTAAGTTATCTCCCATGTGGAATCCAGTACTTGCTCCCCTAAAAATCCGGAAGGCAAAGGCTTGCAGTGAAAGTCAAGACACAGTTAGCGCCTTTTGCCTTTCCCTGGATCTCTGACACGCAGCCGCTCAAGACGTACTACCCGCAACTACCCACAACTACAATCTTCGCCAACGGCGGAACACGTCAAATTGACAGTTCCCCGTTGGCCGCCTCTGGACACGGGAGCTCACCTGAAGACGATCCAAACGTTTGGCTCGAAACGGCGTGCACAAATCATGCCGTGAGTAGAAAGCCGTTTAATCTTTTAAAATCATCTTTATCCAGGCGATCCGTAAGGCACTGATTCCAGCCTTCTAGGTTATGTTGTAAAAAGGGTTTGTTCAATCGTTTCCGTCGATATTTCTGCAGATTTTGGCCTCCGGGCGCACGTGCTACCAAGTGTTTAAGGCCGTGTGGACATCAGAGACACATCGATGCAATGTGTTGCAGCTCCGGATCCTGGACTCACGGCGCCGCCTAATCGCAGGTGCGTGTTAACGCTCGTCGCTGCAACATATTCGGTGAGCAGTGTAGTTTTTTTTCAGGTATCTCTTTCTAGTTGTGAAAGCTTTTTTTTTCTTTTCTTGAAATGTAAATATAACCTCATCGTAGTACTTTGTTGCCTGTTTTGAATGTTAAGCGTGGCGTTTTGTATGTTAATATGTTGTCGTTGAGTCACTTTACTCCGTCTCAGTCGGTGCAGCTGTGACACACAGGGTCGGGAAGTCAGAATGACTACGATTGCGGCAGCCACGCCTACCTTTGCCCCCTGGAATTAATGGCATCTGCGATGTGTGTGGAGGCAGTGTGGTGGAGTCGCCGGGGCAGGCGGCCGCGAGGGCGGCGGCGCCGATATGGCTTGATTTCGGTGACAGGAGCGGGGCAGTCTTGAGAAAAAAACTTGCGAACTGACACGGGGTAAATTTAGGGGCCTTCAGCAACCCCGGCCAATAATTAAGAAAGGGCCCTTCTCCGTCGCTGGTCTATGACCTGGGGCCTATGAGGGTAGTCTAATGAAAAAACTTAGTCCAAATTACGCGTTTATTAATAATAAAGAAGAAAATGTATAAGAATGGAGGAGCACAACTTATTTCTAATTAACACTACTGTTTCCTTGAGTCTCTGATCATCTAATAAATGTTCGTCACTAACGAAGTAAGTGAAATTGTGGGCTTTGGGCGTTGGTGCACGTGGGCGTATGGTACGAATCTCAGTCGATGATCGTTTGGGCGCCTGCGTTCAGGCAGCGCGTCGCAACGAAGTTGTGGCTCCCCGTAGAAGGCGGTGGCAGCCGGTGGCGCCGTGTGGCCGATCGAAGAAGGTGGCGGAACCGGTCGCAGCGTAGGACGCGATGCTGACTAGGTGGTGGCGGCTGATCGGAAGTTCGCCGCGCCTTCGTCCCCCAACGTGGCAGCTGAAGATTTTTATTTCAAAGGTGTAAGAACAAGTTCTACAGCCTTAGCGTGCAGCCACAGCAGATAGGGGTATGCTAGTATAAGCCAAGCAGAAGCGACATAATACAAATCTAAGTTAAATTATTTTACGTGTTGAAGATAAACTACGCATTTAAAGAATCTAAACATTAATTAAGCAGGTGGTGCATTTAAGCAAATAAGGTGATCTAAGATAACAAATATTGGTTTGAATGAAGGAGAAAGGAAATCAAAAAGTACAATTTAAAGGTTATACAAAATTACATTATCCATCTAACCGAAACACATTTAACACCTGATGTGGGAGACAGCATCATCAGCATATCTGGATACACACTGTTCCGGCAAGATAGAGGCGGAGGCAAAAAATGGGGTGGTGTAGCAATATACATTTCAAACTATCATAAAAATATCCCAATAGTAGCTAAAAGAAACACCACATATCATAATAACAATGTTGAAGCCCTGTGGTTGGATTTGAAGTACAATAATTTCAATATTCTTCTGGGCGGTGTCTACCAACCAACACATTACACATTGGAGGAGTCAGATAAGCAGCTGTTCGATTTAATAAAGCAGGCGTCCGAGGCAGGCACCACACTTATCCTGGGCGATTTTAACCTGCCTGACATCCACTGGCCTCCGAAAAAGTTTGATGGATACAACACATTACACGATAAATTCATAGAAATGTACACAAGTAGTAATTTACATCAGCTAGTAAACAATATAACTCGGAAACGAAACCAACAAGAATCACTTCTAGATCTTATTATGTGTAATGATGAAAATCTGTGTACAAAATTGGAATACCATCCCAACGTAGGTAAGAGCGACCACCTAGTTATTCTCGCTAGTGTACAAATTATAGAGAACCGCGGATGCGACTATCCTCTGAAAAGACTACGGCCAAACTATTTTAAAGCGGACTATAAAGCCATAGCTACAATGCTGAAGGAAGCAAATCTCAACAATAAACATACTGACATCATAGAAGCATGGAATGAATTTGGATCCATTGCAAAGAATGCACTTAACACCCACGTACCTCTCTCCAAACAAACAGTTATATCTGCCAATAGACCATGGATTAATAGAGATATTCTTGAATTGGTAAAGAAAAAGAAACAACTTTGGAGACTCTACCAACTTGTTAAATCCGATAAAGCGTACGCAGCTTATCGTAACATCAATAACAACATTGTCAGCGTAACAAGACAAGCGAGGCGGTCATTTGAGACACACATTGTAGAGACTGGGCCCAAATCATTTTATGGGTACATCAGGAAGCAACTTTCCTCTAAAGTGGGTATTCCGCCAGCGCTCCGAGCACACAACTCTACAGACATAGTTACTGATCACCGGGGAATAGCCAATGTATTTGCTAAGCAATTTGAAAAATCCTACGTCCGAGAATGCGATGGGCCTATGCCACAAATTGGAGTTCCAAGAGTAGAAAACTCTATAGAAACTGTAGAGTTTAGTCCTGCTGCAGTGTACAAGTCTCTACAATCCTTCAGAAACAACACCGCCATGGGACCCGACTCACTGCCCGCAGTTTTTCTTAAGGAATGCTCTACAGAACTATGCGACCATTTGGCACACATAATGACTATATCATTTGAATGTGGAAAGCTGCCAACAGATTGGAAGGAGGCGATAGTTACACCAATATATAAGAAAGGTGACAAATTCGACCCAGCCAATTACCGTCCAATTAGCCTGACGAGTATTGTCTGCAAAGCCATGGAGAAAATAATAATATCGGAAATAAGAGCTTTCCTAGCCCATGAGAATGTAATCCTTGAGGAGCAGCATGGATTTGTCCCTAGACGTTCAACGGTCACCAACCTGCTCAAATGTGTGGACAAATGGACGTGTGATTGGAATGAGAGACGGCCCACTGACATCATTTACCTGGACTATGAGAAGGCTTTCGATAGAGTTCCCACCAAACGGCTCTTGCATAAATTAGAACACTTTGGCTTCCGAGGAAATCTCCTGTCATGGTTCCGAGATTTTCTGACAAATAGACGGTTTCGTGTGCGAGTTGGAGAGGATATGTCTGAACCTTACCAAGTTCTGAGCGGTGTACCACAAGGATCCGTCGTCGGCCCAGTCGCCTTCGGAGTATTCCTAACAGATTTAGGAGAGATAACACACCTCAACTTCTCTCTTTTCGCTGATGATACCAAATTTTTTGCTAACCCTATTATCGCCCAGCAAAAAATCCAGGACACCCTTGACAAGATTTCTGGCTGGACAAAGGAGTGGCTATTGTCACTCAATGCCAGTAAATGCACTGTGCTACACCTAGGACCCAAAAATCCACATCACTCTTACTGGCTTGATGGAAAAATGATTGAGACAGTGACAACGCAACATGATCTCGGTGTGACAATTTCAGAAGATCTTAAATGGGAGACACACATCACAGAAGTCGTCAAGAAAGCCAATTCCCTACTATACATGATCAGAAAGGCCTTCTCGTACATAAATACAGAACTATTTCTAAAATTATATAAGGCCTATGTTCGCCCCTTATTGGAATATGCTTTTCTGATTTGGAACCCTTATTTTAGAAAGGATATAGACCTTGTGGAAGGCGTTCAAAGACGGGCCACAAAAATGATTGCAACACTTAAGAAGCAAAGTTATGAACATCGACTTAAAGTTCTCGGACTCAGCACCCTGGAGGAACGCCGCCAGCGGGGGGACCTCATAGAAACATACAAAATCCTCAATGATTACTATAATTTACCAAATCTCAAAGAAATGTTCACAAAAAATACAAACATACACCTTAGAGGGCACAGCTTAAAACTTAACCACTCTGCATCAAATTCTAACCCCAGGAAACACTTCTTGGTGAACAGAGTTGTAGACTCTTGGAACAAGCTGCCGGAGGAGGTCATTAGTGCTGAAACTGTAAATGGATTTAAAAACCGACTAGACAAACACTTAAAGGCAATAAAAAAATAAAATAACAAATAATCAATAATAATAATAAACAATCAACAACCAATAAATAAAATCAAAACAAATATAGAATGTGAATCATAAGTAATATTAGTAATACCATTTTTATTTATTCTTTTAATATACAAGTGCACTCCGGGAAAAATGATATTCACGCATCAGCTTTAAGCTGCTAGTGATATAAATAACATAATAATAATAATAATAATAATATACATTTGAAGCAAATAAGCATCCGGCGTGCATTCCGAGTACTAACTACTGCCTGAGGCTCATGCGCGTTCGGAACGACATGGCAGAACACACGAGGAGGTCGCGAACAATCAAATATGGCTGCCTTACCGGTCACGCCGCTGGTTCCACGCACAGAAGTTAGCGGGAGCGCCTTCTAGGCGACGGTCAGAAAGCAAATGGCGTGAAATGGCTAGATTTCAGGCTAGAGAGAAGTAGTTAGCAGAATGCTAGCCCCGACCACAGACAAACTGGGAAACTTCAATTTTCAATTGACGGTGAAAGATAATAACTTAACTAACTAAAGTTGGCGATCAAAATGTTTAATGTTAAGTGCAATTAATTCAATGAAATTGTTTAGAAAGTTTGAAGAATCCAAAAATAACGTAGACTATTAAGCAGTTTATGTTCGGATACTTTGGGTATCGAAAATCACTACGTGACACTACTCACTCGATTAATATGCAGATTGCATCTGCGTATGGGATCTATGGGTGTATTCGGGTTTCAGATGGGTGACCATTTTGGATGTTGATACTGGCTGTGGTACGGATTCCGTTCACTTTCGTAGGTAGATAGATACATTGTCGTCGATTAGCCTTTTGGACCAGCTCTTTGGGTTACTATTTATCTAGCATATAATTGAGCCCGACGTCAGTCCAAAACGACATTGTCCCTAGCGAAGACGGGTACTTCACTAGTAAATTTATAAAACGGAATGCATGTATAAGCCAGTTCATTAAATAAACGACATATAAATGGCGGCTTGTACTTGTCCAACGGACGGTACGGTCAGCATAATGTTGTTACAAAGTATACATTTATGTTTAAAGATTTTTGTAATATTTTCTATAGATTAAACATAAATACATATCACATTTCTTGGAATAAGCGACGTACCTACTTTTTCGTACTAAACAAGTACGAAAAAGTATATTTACTTATAATGTATTATTAGTTCAAGAGGTAGGAAAAGGTTATTAAGGCCCTGGTACTAGCCAAATCGCAAAGTTAGACGAGGCACCCCAAGTTAACTAACTAAGTCTGACGATTATAAGTGTCATTCTTACAATATATGATTCCTTGTCTAGGAATCGACCTATTTTCGTTAATGTATGTTTCCTTTTTCTATACAAAATACATTGCGGAAACGGTGTCCATTTCCGAACTTTTTTGACTAAATGTAGAAATCTAAAAGCAAATGGAATGTTTTGTTTATGCATATATGCTGTTTTTGCTTATATCTAGAAATAGAATTACTTTCAGATTTCTAATGAGAAAAATCAACTTTTTTATTTTTATTATTATTAAAATAAATGATGGAATAAAAAAATATTACCAATCCATTATCAGTCTGGAGTTCTATTTGGATTTGCTAAAGAGTTTCACTACATATTATTACATTTGTTAAAAAGTGCATTTGTATGGCGCGAGTAGTTGGCTAGTCCTAGCGCCTTAAAACTGTGCGTCGTTTAAATGTATTTATTTATGTATTAAAAGACATTATTGCATGCCACTAGGTCCAGAGGATTAATCCTAACCAAGTAATTAACTTAAGGCTGTCGAGAAGTCACAGGAAATCTATGGTTTGAAAATTTTAAGAAATGCATTTTTCATCAATTGGTACAAACCGCACAAATTTGCACGGCGACTGCGATTAAACTAGCGAAATCGTCTTCCAGAACATAACGTTTCCCTCCCCTAAAACTTAACAAATTTTAAATTTGAAAAAAATTACTTCAGGTCTATGTGTTTTTATTTTTTGTAAATATTTTCAGTAAAAAAAATAACATAAAAATAGACAACTTTTTCTAATGATTATGAGCCAATCAATATTTTCCAATCTAAAAGGTATACAGGGTAAACTTTTCCAGTGGGCCTTCAGGGCTAGATTCGAAACTAGCGAAAAACACTCAAAGCATGCATGAAAATGCATTATTCGATTTTAGATTTTTTTGTTTCCCTAGCCGCGAATCGTACTCGTTGATTTTGAAAAAAAATAACGCAACCTGTATTATTGCGCCAGTCAATAGTGTCGCTTACAAGGAACATATACTCTGAAGTAATGTTATACAACAAACTAAAGGAAAATGTTGATTTTTAATAAACTGATTAAAAAGTTCCAGTATTCATGCATACCCGTACCCAAAAAATAAAAATACAGATGTAGATTTTGACAAAATATTTTAGAATCCAAAATTTCATAAAAATAATTAAACATTAAGATCATGTAAAATTCACATTAAAAAAAAAACAGTTATCACCCAAAGTTTTATGATGGATAATGACTCTCTTAAACACAATTTCACCGGCGACACTCCAAAGAATCTTCCCGCGGTTTTTAGAAGTCATAGTTCTGTTCAGTTCAACCAGTGAAACACTATACCGACCTAACAACGCAACGGACTACATATCACTGCGCGGTCTGATTTGATATTTTGTTTTGCAGTCGGTACCGCACTGTGTGAGTATAGATAGCGATATAGTGGAAGTGACATAGCTTGCGATTCGAAAGTACAAGCGGCCATTTATATATAGTTTCTTTATTGAACCAGGTAATACCAGCATAAAGCTGCTAGTGTATACATTATTAATTTAATAAATAAAAAAATAAAAACTTCAGAGTATGCAATTCTGAGCTGGCATCAATATGTACGAGTATTCTTTGGCTGGTTGGAATATAGCTTGTGTACTGATAAATTGAACTCACCTTATCAACATTGAGCTCAGCGCATGGTGAGCGGATGTAGGTGTAGAAGATCTCCGCGCCGAGCTGGTGGCGGCTGCTGCGAGGGCTGTGCCGCAGCTCTTCTACAGCGAGCCAGAAGCCAACAAGACCTTGCGAGCAGAGTGTCTCCAGGAAGCGCGACAGCTGCCGCCGCCCCGCCACGCTGCCCAATACCTCGCGCACTGGCACCACCTGCCAACCGACACAACGCACACAACCTGATGACATACCGAACACGTGGTAAAACGGAGCTTGTAGTTTTCACCAGGAAGAGAAACATATATGTTTATAAACATATAGGACAAATGCAGCCACTTAGACTCTTTGGGACAGACGTAACAATATCAACCGAGGTGAAAACCGAGAACGGTACGGGTGCTGGCTGTTTCTCAGCAGACCTGAATATCAAAAGAACAGTTATGCTGGGCTCCGGAAACTCCATCATTCAGGCGGAGTGTGTAGGTCTCATTGAGGCAGCCGCAGCAATAAAACAGCGTGAAATGGTAGACTATACAATCAGAATACTAACCGACAGTGCATCTGTTTTGAAGGCTCTTGCCAATCAAAAATTCACTTCTGGACTAATTAAACAATGTCATGAGGACATCTCAATCGACAACCGGATCACACTCCAGTGGATAAAGGGACATAGCGGGAGCCATGGTAACGATGCGGCCGACGATCTCGCCAAGGCGGGTTCGAGTTCCAAGCCCGTCGGCCCAGAGCCACTCATGCCAACCCCCTTTAGTGAAGTCAAGACCTGGCTGAGGAAACGAATGACACGGGCTCACACTGCAAGGTGGTCATCTACAGCGGACTGAATCAAGGAAAGCAGTGCCAGCACCGGATGCACACCTAACTAGGAAGCTTCTACAGCTGAATAGACCACAGTTGAGAACGGTGGTAAGCCTACTCACGGGCCACTGACAGCTCAACAAACACCTTCACACCATCAGAGTCACGGACAGTCCCCTCTGCAGGGCCTGCTTGGAGGCGGAGGAGACACCGGCACATATAGTCATGGAATGTAGACAACTGCAGACATTTTGTACGAGGGTCTTTAGCTCCGAAAGGAGCGACCCGCAAGTGTGGGAAGACCCTAAAGGGCTGCTACGCTTTGTAAAAGAGGTCGGCTGGCTGAAATGAGCCAAAAGTCGGGTTACTGAGCACAACGGCCTCGTGTCAAGTGCGTTCAAGCTTTGGCAGCTACTCGCCGACAACAACAACAACAACACATGTGGTAAACAAAAAATACAGAACATAAGGCACAGACTGGCCAAAACCTCCAAGAGCTTTGTTTGTAAAAGTGCGAGGTTTTACAATACATTGTCAGACAATATAAAAAATCTAGGAGACAATTTATTTAAGAAAAGAGTTAAAGCATTATTGGTAGATAAATACTATTATACTATTAAAAAAGGTTTGGAAGATAGAATTTTAATATAGATGTTTCCTTATGAGTACAACTGTGTATTATTGTTATTTTTATTTTCTATTTATCAATGTTGACGTGATATATGAAATCCAAAATGACGATGGTTATATACACCTGAACAAAGTAAAAAGTTTTTTTATTTTAACTTTATATTGACGTGGTATATTATATCCAAAATGACGATGGCTATATACGCCTGAACATAGTAATTAAATTATTATTATTTTCTATTTATATTTATGTTGATGTGATATATGATATCCAAAATGACATATCCATAAGTTTTTTTGCCAAAATGTTGGGGTGTTTTGCAATTCTAGATTTATATGATTTTATCAATTCCATAACCTGGTTTTTAAGACTGGTTTTAATATGGCTTCGTATATTAGAATCTTGGATTTACACCGTCGCTGTACATAATGTTTTGAAAACTTACTGTTTTCCGGTGTGCAATGCCGTGCTTGGCCGACATGTTTCGACTCCCACGACGGAAGCATCGTCAGGGCCACTTCGTTGCCCCGGAGTTACGTGGGAGGCGAAACATGTCGGCCAAGCACGGCATTGCCAACGGAAAACCATACGTTTTCAAAACATTAGAATCTTGCTTTGTAGGTGTAGTTGAGACTTTCGACCAATCAACCAGTACAGCTTCATTTTGTATTTCAAGTTGTTTTCTCTTTGTAAAAATGTGTTTTGTCCAAGTGAGTCATCTGTCGAGATGGAGGCCAAGATATTTGACGTGATCTGACTGAGGGATTGTGACATTGTTTAGCTTGAGAGGAGGACAAGTGGCTCGTCTTCTTTCGATTTATTCTTTACAGTTTTAGTCAATTTGAAACTCTATCCAGAATATTATGAAGGATGATCGAGGCAGTATTTGTGGGTCGCTGTGGAAGGCTAATATAGCTGTGTCGTCTGCAAACGTACCAGTTATGGCATCATCGGACAATGGCAGATCAGCGATACACAACAGGTAGAGAAGCGGCCCTAGTACACTCCCTTGGAGGACTCCAGCACCAATGAGACAGAGGTTTGTAGCGGTTTCTGCGCCTTTAACAAAAAAGTGGCGATCTTGGAGATAAGACCTCAGTATGTCATAGGCAATTGGAAGATTGGTTTTTATTTTGTACAGAAGACCCTCGTGCCACACTTTGTCAAAAGCTTGGGATACATCTAGGAAAGCGGTATTGCAGCTTTCATTGAACGGAAATGATGTGAGATTTTGCTTAAAAGTCTGTGAGTCTGGTCAATAGTTCCATGATAGTGGCGAAAGCCAAATTGATGATCTGGGATCAGGTGAAGGACTCAAAAACTTTTGAGGGAATAGGAAGCAAACTGATAGGTCTGTAACATTTTGGATCTCCATGTTTTTTATCAGGTTGTGGAATCATTTTGACTGATGGCTACTTTCCATTAGGAGGGGAAAAAGTTTGTATTCATTATTGCGTTACATAATGAGGTCAAGTAGGTTATTGCCGTTTCTGGTAATTCCTGTAGAACTTTGCCTGTTATGAGATCATATCCTGGTGCCTTTTTGGGATTAAGTTCTTTAAAAGCTCTAGAAACTTCGGCTTTCGTTAACTTTTTTATAGGTTCATTAGGATTTATGGGGGGCCTTTAAACGGAAGAGGAATGAACACATTCGTTTTTTTTATGCAACCTGACATGGATGGCTAATACCACACAACTACCGTAATTATATTAGCCCAACACACCACATTTCCGAAGGAATTAGGTGCCATGCCAGGACTTTCCCTTTATGAGTACGGCTACATTGAACTGGATGGAAAACACGGACAATTCTTCATTGTCGCTTCGACTATTTTTTCATCCAATGCCATGGTACCAACCCGGGCGGGATTATACCCTACCACCTACTAGGGGAAGGTCATCTATAGTTTCACATGGATTACGAACCATGGAACAGCTCCTTTCGTGACAAAATGCACATACTCAACTCAGAATGAGAAATAGAGTGGTGCATGAACGGTGCGAGCATTTGAACCCAGACCTCTAGAATGCTAGGCAAGTCCCCGCGCCACTAGGCTACGAGTGTTTGGACCAAAAAAAGAATACCGGTCATCAATCAAAAAATAATAGTAAAAAACGTTTTTAAAAACAAGCTTGTAATAATATATTGAAAATAATCTGAAAATCCTGCTTCCAAGTAATGTCACGAGGAAAAACTTTTTAGATCATTTTCAAAATCTGAATACAAAAAATCTTCTTCAAATGTAGATGTCGCTGAAACGATTTTTTTTAAATTTTATTTTGTCCTGATAACATCACAAAAGAAATAAGTTGCAAGGGTGCGAAGCCGGAATTTTAGAAAATAAAAAAATAAATAAAAAAAAACCTATCTTCTTACCAACAAACTCTATGCAGAAAAAAGATGCCTACTTTTTCTACATAGATTTTACAGAAACGACCACGAGAACTTCTCGTGTTCGCTTTCATGAGTAGACCGAAAAGTATACGAAAAGTATTCATCCGAGTAGCGGTCATCCGCTATGTGTACATTTATTGATAAAAAATATTTACTTTTTTTTTCTACTAAGCGGATGCCAGCTACTCGCCCTCAGATGAGTCGCGGTGCTTACCATTTAAAGGGATTTTTTATTTAATATTTTATTTCACAAATGTCGGTGCACATACATGTACAACCAATAATTATCAATATCGATAATTTTGGATGCGGGATTTAGCAACACTATTTTTCACCAACATATTATATTTATTATTGTAGGTGTTGGTCAGAACATTTTCAGGAATCTTATTCGTATATGGTTGCTCTCAAACCATTGTACTCTTAATTTTCTGTAGGTGACGAGGGCTGATGTGGTGGTATAGAAATGCAATGGATAGCGGGTTAACGCGACCACCGCACACGTCTGCAACCGCCACGTCAGTCATTCTACATCACTCACCAGAGGCGGTTGTCAAGCATGTTTTGAAGTAATGCTTGTTTTGAATGATCATATTTTTATAAGAGCATAATGATCTATACACTCTAATAGAAGAACAACACTTTTGTTTACCGAAACAGAAATAAATAAAATATGAATAAAATATATATAAATAGAGAAGAACAAGCCATAATCGAGGTGATAACAATCCCACCCGCTCAAGCGGAACGGAGCGTGGCGGTTTACATAATTTTTCAGTAAATATTTTACAGTGCCATCTATTGAATTGAGCTGATGCTTGTAGGAGTTTGGTTCGGAACTGTGTTCCAGCAATCATCGCAATCCCAAAACTTCCGAGCTTCCAAACATTGCGGCGGACTGAGGCCACCGAAATGGCGATAGGGAATCGCCGAGAGGAGCAAAGGGATCCTTCATGGGTCTCAGAAAATTTAATTTAAGTCCAAAATTGTTTTTTTTTATGTTTTCAATGAAAAATTGTTTTCAAATGCAACAATAATAAAACAATTTTCTTAAAAAAATTGACAATCATGATGCAAACATAAAGTGAGATTACTAGCTCTGTAATGAACACCGATTCTTATAAATAACGCATAATGTGAAAAAATCTACCTCTTTTCACGACTTTTTACTATCAGGCCAACGTTATGCTATTGGAACAATTGCAGAAGAAAGTGCGGATATAAGTGAAGTTTCATATAACGCAATTTTAGCGTGATAAAACTGATACGATCTAGCGTTATATGCAGCCTTAACTAGGAAAAGGTCAGAACATTGTCACGTGCTAGGTGGGTGAAGCGGCAGTCGTCAAGCAAACGTCGTCTGCCGCCTAGAGAGCCTGCTGGCGACGACAGTCGAAGGGTTCAATGAAAGTTAGTGTGTTATGAGCCATTAAGAGCAGTTACACAAAAAAAGAAGAAACCTCGGAAGCGTGGGTGTGGAGCGCGGGGAAGGCGCCCTCCCAGCCGAGCCGACGCAGCGCCGCCTCGCACTCGGCCTTGGCGAACGTGAGCTGCGCGATGTAGCGCCGCAGCTTGCGCGCGGCGGCGAGCTGCGTGCGCCCGGCGGCGTCCCCTTCCGCGCCGCCACCGCGCGCGCGCTTCACGTTCTGCACCGTCGTCGCCTGCATCATTTCGCCCACTATGTCGTATCTGCAACGATACATTTATTGTGTTGCTGCGGTCAATTTCAAATACAACTCGCTATATATATATCCAACCGAGTTGTAGAGGCGTAGAGGCATGAAACAAACTTCCAGAGTAGGTATATGATTAATTTGACGACCAATACGACGATCAATAAAAATAAATAGACTGGATAACCAAGTGAAACAATATGAAAAGTAAAATTAAAAACAAAAAAATATAACAAGATAATCATTAGATTTAGACGCATCAGCATATGCTGCCTGTCCAAAATTTATAATGAAATAAATAATGTAAACTATTAATAAATCTGTAATAATAATGGAGTAAGTTGCGGTGTTTTCCATACTAAAACTGCATTGTCGATTTTGAAATCAGTTCTGTATGTACATATGTATGCATTTCATGTTATGGTTTGTGTATATAATTTGTAAATATTTTATACAAAACTTAAGAGAACAATGAAAATTAAGTAATCGAAAATTATAGGCCTGCAGAAAACTCCGTGATATCATGTGTCTTAACCTCCTAAGGTACACACAATAACATTTTGAATTGATTACCGATTATTAAAAAGAATTAGGTTATTTGCGAAGCTTTTTTAGGGTTCTGTACCCAAAGGGTGAAAACGGAACCCTATTACTAAGTCTCCGCTGTCCGTCCGTCCATCCGTCCGTCTGTCACAGGGATGTATCTCATGAACCGTAATAGGTAGGCAGCTTAAATTTACACTTTTTCTGCATTTATTTTGCCGCTATAACAACTAATAAGTAAAATAAAAAATAAAAAATGAAAGGGGGGGTCCCATACAAAAAACTAGATTTTCTGTGTTAAATCTTGTGCGATGGTACGGAACCCTTCTTGTGCGAGTCCGACTCGCACTTGGCCGGTTTTTTCTACAATTCATTATTAATCCTGATTCAGATTTTGTCACTTACCTTTTCCATTCGCTATCAGATTTATTTTTTTGTTTTACACTACTATATCATTCAAAAAATTAGTTTAAAGGATATCAAGTTAGAGATGGATCATCAATCGCTCATGTTTAGGCATTTGCTACCACTTATCCGATTTCAATGCTAACTGTACCGAAGTATGGCTTGGTATTCTCGCAACTTTAGGACTACTTGGCATCATTCTAAGTCACCAGATGTGCGACCAGTGGGATTAACTGCTTATTCCTTGAGATCCAAGAACCCGATTCTACTCAAATCTTATAGGCGTGTAGTGTAGTAGTAATAATTTCTTATAACTTGCCAACCACTCACCCGATTTATATGCTTATTTTATCACCGTATAGCATCTCTGGGATCAGTCAGGTTCGGGATGGGTTACCGTTTTCGATGTTGAGGCTGGCAGTGGTTTGGAGTCCACGTAAAAGTTAAGTTCCCTTCGTTACATAGTTACTAGGTATGTAATATTGCAGTGCAAGTGCAGAAAGGTTCTGGCGACACATGCTTATAATATATATTTTTTTTAAATAGCCACCAAATGTTTCTGAAGGTCTAAATGGGAATGCTTAGATGTTTCTCATTAATTCTTACAATCTTGATAAAATTTGGTAGATGGATACATTATCCTGGAACAGCCTTTTGGACCAGCCCTTTGAGCAATTTTTTATCCATGAAATAATTCTGCCCGACATTAACCCGAGCAAAGGTAACCCGACCGGTACCGCAGCTAGTTATAAATAAAAATGAGGTTTGTGAAAAGATTAGGTTGCATAAATCTGATGCCATTGAGACTGTGTTTAAAGATGGATTGGTGCACTCTAAGTTTTAACTGAAGGTTAATGGAAAGGTCCTCTGCCTACTAAACTTACCCTGACGAAAACATTGGAGTTGTCATTAGCCTTTTTAGGTTTCCGTATCAAAAGGGGGCCAACGGAACCATTTTACTTAGCCTCCGCTGTCCATCCATCCGTCTGTCACAGGGATGTAATTCATGAGCCGTTATGTTGGCAACTGTGTATTTATTTTGTCACTATAACAATAAATAGGTAAAATAAAAAAAACACAATTCCTAAAAGGGAGTGTGATTTATTTATGTTAAATCTTGTACCATGGTACTGAAACCTTCGTGTGCGAGTCCGACTCGCACTTGGCCGGTTTTTTCAGACTGTACATCTGCTATCAATATTCTGACAGTTTAGGTTGCTTTTCAGACAAGGCCAGTGGCGTAGCATAGGTCACTAGCACCTGGTGCGGATCCCAAATTTGCTGCCCTCGTATTTTTGTGGTTCCCCTAAAATATGGTTGAGAGAGGCGATGGCTGGACCCGGCGTGATGCTCGTGAACGGGTGCTGCTTGTGGGGACTGGCCTGCTCCAATTGGCAACATGTTAGATGACGGACATGACTTTGCAGAATAAACCGATATTTGTCATGAACTGTTGCATACGGCGTGAATGGTAGATTTTTGTGAATTAATATTAATTTAATGTATTGACATAAACGGGTACCAATAACCCGTGTTTCTGTAAGCAGTGGCAAACAAATTTGTAAACTTAGACTAAGTGGACGTTGAAAAAAATCAGCGAAGTTTCTTGCCAGTTCTTCTTCGCCGTGAACTCTGAACTGGCTAATGATAAAATATGACAAATCCGAGTGCAGTGTGCTGCCTGTGGATGATGAATAAACAATAAACAATAAACAACAATTGATCATAAAATATGCCTTTTTACCCGCTTTTTTTTCCGCCACCTGTGAAATGTCGCCCCCGTCACAGTGCCGCCCGGTGCAGACCGAACCCTCCGCCCCGCCCCCCCCCCCATGCAACGCCGCTGGACAAGGCATCGTGTTTTTTGTGAGTGCCTTTTGGAAACCGTCGACATAAGTTGAGTCACGCGTAGCTCTCAACCTCGGCAGAGCCGGACGTCTACACGTAAATAGAATAATTGAACTAAAATTCGGGTACAGGAGCTTTTTTTTTGCTCATTCCAAAAATCTTCTGAGCATTGTACCCATATCGGCTGCATTCACATTTTTTTTGCTCATTCGAAATTTTCCTTGAAATAAAGGGGCAGCAATCTTCCATTGGCCTAGGGCGGCAAGGGCCATAATTTTTTTTTTTTTGTTGTTTTCATTGCAATCTGTCGCTATAGCAGGACATTCAGCAATTGGTTTGTAACTTTTTCTTCATGTCTTTTGTGGAATGTGCCCTTTGGCGCAACCACTCTTGCAATGATAACCGTAGTTAATGTTTTGTTAATTTCTTCATACACAAATTTTCTGCTGGGTAACAAGTATTGTGGGATTCTGCGCTGCCGGATTTAAGGGTCCTTAAATTGTCCGTGTTTTCCATCCAGTTCAATGTAGCTGTGCTCATAAAGGGAAGGTACTGGCATGGCACCTAATTCCTTCGGGAATGTGGTGTATTGGGCTAATATCTTAACAGTAGTTGTCTGGTATTAGCCACCCATATCAGGTTGCAGAAAAAAAAAATCAAGAAGTACTCACTACAATCGCTCGAGTTGTGAAGTTCTTGTGATCCGGATCCAACAGCAGCTCAATGGACAAGGTGCTTACGGCACTTTCATGAGCATGTCGACGTTGTCACAAGTGTTGATGAGGCGGATCTAGTCCTCGAATGTTATGGCGTATTCATGTCCTCGCGCGAAGCATGTCTGCCGCGAACTGTATCTACACGTACTTGACCACCTTCAGGTTGAAGTAGTTCGGGTCCTTAAAGTACTCACCGCAGTCGCTTGAGCGTGTCAACATTGTCACACGTGTTGACGAGGCGGATGTAGTCCTCGAAGGTTTTGGCGTATGCATGTCCTCGCGCGAAGCATGTCTGCCACGTACTGTGTCTCCACGTACTCGACCACCTTCAGGGTGAAGTAGTTCGGGTCCTTAAGTACTCACCGCAGTCACTTGAAGGTGTCAACATTGTCACAGGTGTTGATGAGGCGGATGTAGTCCTCGAAGGATTTGGCGTATATATGTCCTCGCGCGAAGCATGTCTGCCGCGTACTGTGTCTCCACGTACTCGACGACCTTCAGATTGAAGTAGTTCGGATCCTTAAGTACTCACCGCAGTCGCTTGAGCGTGTCGACATTGTCACAGGTGTTTATGAGGCGGATGTAGTCCTCGAATGTCTTCGCGTATTCGTGCGTTCTCGCGTGCAGTGCGTCTGCCGCTCGCTGAGCTTCCACGTACTCGACCACTTTCTGGTTAAGGTAGTCTGGGTCCGTCAGCAGCTCGATGGCTGGCTGCAAGACTGTAATATTTCATACGAAATGTAAAAAATATACATATGAAACATATTTACAATTTTATTTATTTATTTTAGACAGGCAGCCTAAGCTGATATGTCTAAATCTTATTTTTCATTAGATTAAGTTGATCTAGTTTTGTTTCATTTGGAAAGTAATTTAGGTTGTATTTGGTAACAAATTCATTTAATTGCTTTTTATTTTTTTGTCAATTGCCATTGTAATATGGATTAACTGGTTCTTACGTTTTTTGAATTGATTGGTTGAGTTAGCATTAATTACGTCCTCGGGGAGCTTGTTCCATATCTCTACAACTATATTTGTATAGAAATGAGTGTCCGACCAAAAGTTCGGTTTCGGTTTCGACCGATTTTCGGCCAAAAATCAAGTTTCGGCGGCAGCTTCGGTTTCGGCCAAAATTGACTAATATTACTGAAAAATATTATTAATACTTTTTAATATTATCGCTGCGTGTGCAGTACAACAATGCATGGGCTGCATGATGGGACTGCCGTGGCGGTGTAGTGCGTCTGGCATGTTCGCGGAGAATGGTTTGACTGATTTCTTCGGTGTACTGCGCAAACAGAAGGCGGCATTCCTTCGCCGTTCAGCCATCAGTGAGAATGAATTTATTATAAGGATTTTATTAATGTGTGACTTAGTTTTAGTATTATTTTCAATTTTATGGCACAATGTACCTGAATCAAATAAATTATTATTATTATTATTACTATATAAATCCAGCCTAACATCTAAAACGGTTACCCATCCCAAACCTGACCACGCACAGAGATGCTATACGTAGATACATCCCAACATAAATCAGCTGTGTGATTCACAAGTTGTTTGGAATACATAATTTTTGCTCAAGAGTAATTAGTATCATTATATTTGGTGGAGGCACCGGTGTAACTGCAGTCAGATCATTTCTTGATTTTCTTCCTTTTATTAGAAGTTTTTCGTTAATTTCTCAGAGAAGGCCGCGGTATTGACAGCACTTACTAAGAAATATATTCACTTCCTTTGTAACTCTTCACACCAAATAGCGTTGTAGAAGCTAAAGACAGAGATGCCATCGCTCTCTTATCTCCTCGTCTACGTACCGGTATTCCCCATTAGCAAATTTTTGCTCTAAAATAAATCGTTTCATTACAATATCATTCATTTTTAACCGACTTCAAAAAAGGAGGAGGTTGTCAATTCGACTGTATTTTTTTTATTGTTTGTTCCCTCAGAACTTTCGACTGGTTTAACGGATTTTGATGATTCTTTTTTTCATTGAAAGCTGGTGCTTCCCATGTGGTCCCATTTCAATTTGGTCCAGTTCTGACCATGGCATTCACACAAGGTATTCTTAATCAAAGCAACCGTAGATATTGATATGTTCATACTGCTATAGACAACTGGTCGCACAGGTTGAAGGCTTGTATTCAAAATTGCGGGGGTAATTTTCAATAAGCTTAGATAAGAATTATGTTTTCGTAAGTTACTTTTGGTACTAAATGGTTACAATAAAAACAAACATGTCACAATAAACCTGTGACGGAACTTAAGACCCCACTAGATAATTGTCAGAATAACGAGAAAGTTAGGAATATCTATCACCAATAGCAACAACGAGAAGGTCGCAGCAGGTGAGCGACGGGGGCGCGAGTAGCACGCTGGGGGCAGCAGTGCCACCAATAGCAACAACAAGAACATTACCCCGACAGGCCAGCAGCTCGCGCAGCAGGTGAGCGACGGGGGGGCGCGAGTAGCACGCCGGGAGCAGCAGTGCCACCAGCAGCTCGCTCACTTGCCGGAGGTAGTGCAGCTCGGCCTCGCGCGACATCACGTGCGGCGACAGCGCAAACACCGGCCTCTGGCCCAGCTCTATCCTGCGATCCACGAGCCAAAACTTAATCATTACATTGATCGCAGATTTTAACCGTTAATCGTTATATCACCCGACCAATTGATGAGATTCAAGTTAAAATTAAATCATCTTTCTAAAAACAAAAGGTATATTTGTTGCATATCGGTAGTCCCATTCTTCATTCAAGAGAAGACAAACCTCGGCTCTGTGTTCTATCGGTTGCTATAGATAGACGGTGATATGGAAGACGCAAATATGTCCATATATTGTTGACACCTGATATTCAGTGCGCAATATGAAAAACCCTACGATTGCCAGGTTTTAAAAGTTTTACCTGGTGCGGGGAAACGAAAAAAGGGACTCGCTCATGGTTTGTAGACTTTGGGTTTAGGCCTCCGTGACTCCTCTTCGTTTAAACGTCTTTTAGAATGGGGGTGCTGCGGCGCGAATCGTGCCACAACGGGGTGCGCTCGACCACATACTTGCGCGACGGTACGATGGGAGCACAGAACGGCATGGCATTTTAGCAGATTAGTAGATTCGCTGATGTTCTTTTCGATATTTTCCGTCGGGAGAGCACGGCTCGAATCACTTAGGACGCAGGTTGATGGAGATCTCATTTGCCAAAGGTAGATTGAAAGAAAAATGGAAAGGAATATAACGCGAAACTGAAATCTTATTGTTTGCGAGATTAACCATTCCCCTTTCAATGTAATTGTTCACCTCTCTGGTAATTTAGCGCAATGATAAGTAGACCTAAAGTTGCAGTAAAACATTGGGCCATTCGTAGGTACAATTATGTAGCATCAATATTGGATGAGCCATACAAATTGTCATCCTCTATATCGACTCTTCATAGCGACATTAAAATTGCATAGTTGTGTTTGATGAACCACCTGGTCGTCCAGAGAGTACTCGTCGGAGCTGCGTAGCGCTGGCCTTCCGTCCCTTTCTACGATCGCTCCACACGGAACAGGTAGGGAATTAAAATTCACTTTCTAAATTTCGAAAATAAGAACCAACCGATCCTGTCGATCCATTATCTATAGGTTCGGATGACTATGGAATCGACTCTCTACATTTCCTTCAAAGTACATCCTGGGGTCCTTCAAATATGGTGTGAAAAAGCACCTGGCCGGCTGGCATGGTTTTCGCAGTCCCTGTGAAAGTTAATAATAATAATAATAAAATTCTTTATTGTGCACCATTATAAAACAGTTTACAAAAGGCGGGCCTAATGCCAAAAGGCATTCTCTTCCTACCTACCCTTGGGATGTAGGAAAGGTGCAAGGCGGCAGACAAAAAAGGATAAAAGAAGTAAGATTTTTTATCAATAAAGATATATGACAAGAAATATGGGCGTGATCTTCTTTCCCCTTTTGTATGGGGAGGTGAGCGGGATGGGCCACCTTAAAACCCTCTATAACACTCTAGCTATACACTGCTGTAATTCGACCAACCATAACCTACGGCGCAGTAGTATGGTGGCTTATGACGGAACTGAGCACCGTAAAAGCAAAACTTCAAAGTCTGCAACCCCTTGCGTGCGTTGCAACGACGGGCAGCATAAAAACAACTCCTACACGGGCACTAGAGGTAATACTTGATTTAAGACCTCTACACCTGCATGTTCTAAAGGAAGCCGCTATAGCAGCTCTCCGGCTTAGAGCCGCAGGAACCTGGAAACAAAATCATGGAGTCCGGAAACAAAATCACACACGGATTATGACAGAATAAATGAACCATGTACCCATGCTCGCGGCAATCTGTGACAAGATTTCTACCAACCATATCTTTAAAAGAAACTATCACATCCAACTGAAGGAAGAACTCGCAGACCAATCAGGGGTGAGAGAAATCCGAATCTACACAGATGGATCAAAAACAAAGTCGGGAACTGGAGCGAGTATCTTCTCCCGAGATGCGAACATTAACATCTCAACAACCCTAAGCGCCTTTAACACCATATTTCAGGCAGAAATGTGTGGGAATAACTCGAGCCGCAGAGACAATCAAAACCAGGAAGATGCATGACCATCAGATAAGAATTATCTCAGATAGCGCATCTGTATTAAGCGCACTGAAAAATAACAAAGTTAACTCGGGCTTAATTCTAGAATGTCATTGCGCCCTAGAAGAAGTAGCGGGCCACCTAGTAGAGGAAGGGGACCTACAGTTTCACATGGATTCCGAACCATGGAACAGGTCCTTTCGTGACGAAATGCACTTATCCAACTCAGAATGAGAAATAAAGTGGTGCATGAATGGTGCGAGCATTTGAAACCAGACCTCTGGTATGCTAGGCAAGTCCCCGCGCCACTAGGCTACGAACGTTTGCACCAAAAAAAGTACCGGTCACCAATGAAAAAAAATTGTAGTAAAAAACGTTTTTAAAAACAAGCATGTAATTAGATTTTGAAAATAATCAGAAAATCCTTCTTCCAACTAATGTCTCGACGAAAAACTTTTTTTGATCATTTTCAAAATCTGATAACAATGCTTCGAATGTAGATGTCGCTGAAACATTTTTTTAAATTTGATTTTGTCCTGATAACATTACAAAACATATAAGTTGCAAAGGTGCAAAGCCGGAATTATGGAAATAAAAAAAAAGTCTTATCTTGTTACCACGTGACATTTGACAAAAGGTACCATGGGTCAAACCTTAAAAATTACACCACTTACCTATAAATAAATGTTGTCGGCCGATTTGTCGAACATACTGTATAATGCTCAATCAATCAATGTTGTTGCACTAATTGCCTCGGCCCAATAACTTGACAAAGTTTTATTTTTTATTGGACCAGGGCGGCATATATGTTTATCCATAAGGCATAAATCCTAAAAATCATAAATTTTAGGTATATTAGCATTCATTTTAAAGTGATAATGTAACTAATTAATTAACAAGAAAACATTATTACGTGTTTTACCTGTATATATAGATGTAAACAGTAAAGGTCCCAAGTGGGATCCCTGGGGTACCCCAGAACTGATCAGTGTGAAGCTAGAAATAGATGTGTTTGTTATGGTTTTGTATTAGCTTCAAAGGTTTATTTCTGTTAAGGCCGCAGCATGTTGGCAATATTAACAAATAAACATAATATTATTGCATATTGCAACATTATAAAGAACTTCCCATTGTGTTGTTTTCCGTCCTTCAATTTGATCATCGACCATCAATGTGATCATCGCTGTACTACCTATATATAAAATAAAAAAGTGTATGGGCACTTACGCGCAGCTCTGGGCTATGCGGATTTTCTCAAAATGACTGGTGATTCGCACCACAGCATCGCAGGCCAAGAGCTTGTCTGCATCTACCTGCGATAATCGCTCTTCCAGCATCTATAAAAGAATAAGTTTAAATAAATAAATAAAAAATGTTTTTATTGACAAAAAAATAAGGCCATAAAATACAGAAAATAATTTTGTAAGCAACATGTCATATAGATTGGCCCATAACCATGTATACACCCTGCTCCCTGAACTAGCCCGTAGACTGTACTATAGGGAGCAGTGGGTATTCCTGGGTAGGGCATTTCTGGAAAAACTTATAGCAAAAACTTATAAAAAATAACACTTTAGAATCTATTAATATACACAGTTTAAGTTATCAACATGGTGTAGTAATAGGTAAATATGAGGGTGTGTGTATGTGTAAGAGTGTTAGTGTTAGTGTTAGGGTGTATGTGTTCTACATAATGTATGTGTTTTCGAGGGAAGCGTAGTGGAGGCTTAATTTTAATTTATAATATTTTTATTAATGTGTCAATGTAACCTGTTCTCTGTTATTCTCCAAATAAATACATAAATGAATAACTGACTTAGTAAGAGAGAGGGTGTGTGCACTACAGATAACTTGTAAGCATTTTAGTTGGGGAGGAAATATGATATGATATGCCTCTGTCAGGCTACCTCATCACCTCAAGTAGTTTCTCAGCGCATTTATAGTTTTTAGAAAGGAGCCAACATTTTGTCTGGTTTTGCCTGTCTCTTCTGAGTTGATTACTTAGATCGATGGTTTTGTTAATTTTGTTAAAGAGGTATGGGCTAAGAAAATTGCGGAACCGCTGTCCGAAGCGTGTCCTAGTAGTTGGGACTGGAACATGATTTATTGCACGCTTCCGGTTTCCATTAGTACTAGGCATCAGTGTTATTTTGTAAATTAGGGCAGCGATAAACAATTGTCGCACCGTAAGCAGCCCAGTGTCCGTATACAGTTAGTGAGATAGATACATGAAGGGTTTTTTGAAGGCAACTTCTTGAAGGTTCTTACAGCTAGAAATATTATGAGTAAAATTATGTAAGTGGTTCAGCAATGCATAGTATGCTACAGGTTTGCTTTTATTTACACCGAAAAAGCGACTGTAGGTCGCGTTCATGTTTCACAACTACATACTCTTTGCTATCCGACGACTTCCTCATCAGTATCTGTCTGTTTTTGCACCACATATATTTTACGCTGTTTTCCTTGGCATAAGATTTGGCATTGGATAGAAGCATCTTCTTTCTCGCAGTGAGCATCTCGTTTATGTACAAGTTGTTGTCCCCGTCGTGGTCCACCAGCAGGCCGGCGCCGCGCACGGTGAGCGGACGCCTTTTGCGCGCGCACTCCAGGAACCTGCCGCGGCTCTCCAGGGTTGAGAAATTCACCTCCACTTCCTTCCGAGGCTTCTTGGATGGGACGCGACGTACTGTCAAGACGTGGGCAGCCTGCAGGGGCCAGCCAATAACTCCAGAGATGGTGATAAGAGCCTCGGTAAGGTTGGTGGTGGTTTCCGGGATTCCCTTAATCTCAGTTGCTTGTTCGGAGTCGTCTCGCTGTGCTTGCAGTTTTGAGACTTCGCTCCGTAGGGATTTCAGCTCCGGCGAGGCCTTCTCCGACGCCGTGATACAATTTTCCAGTTGTTTTTGGGTGTTTTCTACTTCCTGGAGCCGATCGCCATAGAAGGCCAGGGTTTTTTGGATACCTGTTGTGGTCTGTGGAGGTCGTCCTGTCCGCGCTGTACTAGCGCGAGTGATTTTCTGAACTCCTCCTGGTTCACCAGTACCCGCTCGATGTCTTGCTGCAGCTTTGTTAGATTGTAGCCAATATCTTTTGGGTAAACACTGAAGGGGCCGGAGGCACGATGCTCCTCCGGCGTCGCGAACGATGATGCCTTTAATTTATTTGCCTATAACTGGGAGCTTTATTTGGATGAGATATTAACAATGTAGCAAACATACCTTTGCATTACACGATAGATAAGCAAATACCTAGCCAAACAAATGCCATCTCTGGTATAGCTATTGACGAAAAATAAAATTTGAATTGACAAATTAAAGAACGTTAAAAGAATACAATCGGGCCCACTGCATTTTTTCCCGTACATGTTGTAAGAGGCGACTAAGGGATTTCTTATAAGTGTTTTGGATTCCACGTAAAACTGTAGGTCCACTTACTGGGTGGTATGGCTAATCCCGCCTGGGTTGGTACCATCACATGAATGATGGTCGCACGAATAAACATGTAAACCTCACGGTTTACGAGATGTTAGCCCTTCTATAATTAAAAAAAAATATATAATATAGTATAGTTATAATATAGTGTAGACACAACTAAAAAGTATATATTTGTGTTATTTATATATTGTATTGTGTTGTCTGCCTACAAATCTCAGGTCTGTAAAATTTACAAAATTATGATACCTAGTCATTTCTTTGTTCTATAGGTAACCACTCCTACATGAATCTCCATAGTGTTTGGAGGAGGTTCTCAATTCGTCTGTATATTTTTTTTTATGTATGTAACCGTAGAACTTTCGTCTGGGTGTACCGATTTTGATGATTTTTTTTTTATTTGAAAGCTGGTGCTTCCCGTGTGGTTCCATTTAAATTAGGTTTAGTTCTGAAAATGATATCCATGAGAAAATCATATAAGTCTTAAATATGCATTAAGTATGTGCGCGAAAAATGGACGAATAACTCAATATCACGCTAACCGATTTTGATGATTCTTTTTTTTTTGAAAGGACGTGTACAAATTAGTTACTGTACTTCCGATTCACTAAAAATAAACAAATTTTTTTTTTTTTTTCTGGGTATTTATCATGCAATCAGTCTCTAGACTATGAGCAGATGTGTTGCGTGTGGTTTTGTCGTGTAGAGTTAGTTCCCCATTGGGAGCTTCTCATGCTTCGGGGACGTCGTTTACGCCATCTAGGTCTAGTATGTTACGCCTCTTCAAGCGTCGTAAGCAGTCGGGGACAGTAAGCTGCACTGCCAGCTGGTTTGGATGCTTCATAAGTCGCTTCTTGTATTTTGCAGCAACTGTTTTTATTTCTTCCTTTATTGTCTTGATTTGAAGATAGTAATGGACCTCACAGTTTCTTATGAACCATGGGGTATTTGCTAGCTGTTTCAGTATTGAGTCTTCAGCCCGTTGCATAATTTTGACGTTGGAGTCACAGGCAGAACCCCATAGCTGCATGCCATAGGTCCAGATAGGTTTGAGTACTGTCTTATAAATAAGGAGCTTGTTGTCAATCGACAGCTTACTATTCCTGTCTAGCAACCAATACAGTCCCCGGTACCTGATGTTGAGTTCATCTCTCTTAGTTTGGATATGTTTTTTCCATGTTAGCCTGCGGTTTGCGGAAGTGTTTGATCACCTAACTTCACAGGTGGGCAATCTCCTCTTTTCAGAGTAAAGGTAACATGGACAGACTTTGAGGCACTTGCCTTGATTCTCCATTTCTTCAGCCATAGTTGGATACTTGATAGACTTCTTTGCAGAGACTCTGAGGCGGCTGCAGGGTTTTTGCTAGATGCAAGTATTGCAGTGTCATCGGCGAAGGTAGCCATGGTCACCCCTGGGATCTGCGGCAAGTCCGCGGTGAATATCGTGTACAAGACTGGGCCCAAAACGGAGCCCTGGGGTACCCCTGCATGTATTGTATAGAATGGAGATGTAGCATCGCCTTCTCGAACTTGAAATATTCTTTCCATTAAGTAGGAGTTTAGGATGCTATAGAATGAGTGCGGTAGAAGTGATTTTATTTTAAATAGCAATCCTTTGTGCCATACTTTGTCGAATGCCTGCTGTATGTCCAGGAAGGCGGAGGAGCAATATTCTCTGTGTTCAAATGATGTCCTAATAGCTTTGCACACTCTATGTATCTGTTCGATCGTGGCATGTTCCCGTCGAAAGCCAAACTGGTGATCTGGTATAATGGATAGTTCCGAGAGAGCACTTAACAGCCTTTTCAGCAGGATCTTCTCGAATAGTTTCGATAAGATCGGCAACAGACTGATTGGTCTGTAAGAGGTAAGCTCCTGGCTGGGTTTTCCTGGTTTCTGTACCATTATAATTTGTGACACTTTCCACAGGGCTGGGAAGCATCCTGTTCTGAGCATGCCGTTAAAAAGGGATGTTATAAATACTAAGGCTTTTCGAGGGAGTTCTTTTAGTACCTTTTTGTCGATCAGATCGAAGCCTGGAGCCTTTTTGTTTACTAGGTTATTAATTGTTCTAATTAGTTCTTGTGGAGTTGTGGGCTTTATAGGAACATCTAGCTGAAAGTCTTGGTTGATAACTTCATCAATATCTGATTCATCTACGTCAATTTCTGGTTCATTTGGGATAAAAATCTTTGCTAGGTGATTTGCAAAGATGTTCGCTTTATCCTGATGTGTTCTAGCCCATTTTCCTTCCTGAGTCATTATTGGAGGTTTGGGTATGACAGGTCGAGTTGTGTTTTTGCATGCCTTCCACAAGGAGTAGTTAGTGTCTTTTGAGGCGGTTAGTGATTCTACGTAGGCTGCGGTTGTTTCGTTTTCAGCCAGCTGGATCATTTCCTTTAGCTCGCGTATAGCTTTGTTGAACGCCCGTTTGTCTTCTTGATGCCTGCTATTTTGCCAGACTCTTCGTAGTCGTCGCTTTTCGAGAATTTTCGCTCTGATGTTTTCGGGCACCACATTATGTCTTGATTGGAAGTCCTGTAATTCAGGTGTACATCTCCAGCAGCTCTCTTGGATTATTGTCGTGAGTTCTTTAACTGCTAATTCAATGTCATTATTTGTTTTTAAAGCTATTTTAAGCTGTAGATTTTCTTGCACTAGTTCTCGAAAAGATTCCCAATCTGTGTATTTGTTGTATAGGGTCGGCCTTGTTTCATAATGTGTAACTATGGTACTTACAGTCAAGACTACAGGAATATGGTTGGTTGAGCTATCAAGACAGCCCTTTATTGAGTGGAAGAGACAGGATAGACCCTTAGTGATGAAGAAGTCTAGCACATCCGGTAGCCTCTTGCGATCAGTTGGCCAATGTGTTGGTTCAGACGTTGATATAGGCTTAAGAAAATGACTGTCCATACATTTTTTGAGTTCTCTGCCCCTTGTTGTTATTAATCTGGATCCCCAATGAGTATGTTTAGCGTTCCAGTCGCCGCCAGCTATGAACCTCCCTCCAAGTGTACCAAAATATTGGGTAAGTAGGTCTTCCGTTATTTTATATCTAGGGGGGCAGTATACTGAGGAGACATTGAAGTGGCCATGCCTGTCTTCAACCTGTACAGTGGTCGCCTGAATATGGTTGGTTCTGAACTCAGGGAGAAGATGGTGTTTTAAAGAAGATTTTATTATAACGGCGGATCCTCCGTGAGCAGTTCCGTCCGGGTGGTTTGTATTGTAAATATTGAAGTTCTTAATTTTTATCAGGCTATTGGCTGTAAAGTGGGTTTCTGATACGAGTAGGATATCAAGCTTGTGGAGGTTAATCAAGGTCTCGACTTCACACTTATTTGGAGCCAGCCCATCAATGTTCCATGTCGCTATTTTGAGTGTATCTATTTCGTCATTGTGCTGACAAGTGTTGTTATGAGACTCATTAAGGTACCCATTTGTTGTAGGAGGATATCAAACTTTTCCGATTGTTTTATAAGCATATCTTCTAGAGAGTGTATGTTTGTGGGTGTTTCTGTGCTACATGTTTCAGTATTCTTGTTATGGTTTTTCTTTGTTGCTTCGGCATATGATGCCCTACTCGGTTTGTGTTCTGTGTTGTTCTCCTTTTCGCCCATCATTGTATTTCTGGGAGAGTCTTTTTTAAAGTTATTTTGGTTAGATAACCTATCTATTCCTTTTGGCCGCGGCTGTTTGGAGGTTTTTCTGGTAAGTATTTCTCTATATACTTGACATCCCTTGTAGTTAGCCGGGTGGGGGCCAAGACATAGAGCGCACTGGGCTGGAGTGTTGCGGTCCTTTTTTGTGCATTCGGAGGTTTTCTGTGGTTCTGTACATTTGACACAACGGTAAGGCTTTAGGCAGTAGTTTTTAGAATGGCCATACTGCTGGCATCGCTGGCATTGAACCACCGCTTTTCGCTTCTTAGGATCTTCTATCACTATTGATTGATGATATATTATCTTTATTTCCTTGACCGCCTTATTATTGGGTCCAGGTTGTAGGTTCACAAAGAATGTTGAGGTAGGAATTTTTTCTGGTCCATATTTAGCATTGATAATTTCCCCAGTTACAGTGTTACCGGAGCTTTCAATTGCTTCTATTATGGAGGAGTGGGGTGTTGTATGGTGCAGATTCCTTATGACAATCCTATAACACCTTTGGTCTTTTCTATTAAATGTATGTCCTATTAGGCCATTTTCTCTTACTATTGTAATTAGTTTTTTGTAGGTTTCTACATCAGAGCTATTTATTCTCAGTTGATGTCTGTTTATAATTTTATATGTGAATTCAGTTTTTTCTGCAACCGTTTCTAGCAGCTCAGTGAGTTTATTAACATCTTCGATGCCATAGAGGATTATGGGAGGGGGCTTGCTAGGTTTTCTTTCTTTGGGTTGGGTTACTCCTTCGTCAGTCAGATCTACTGGTAGTTGGCTATATCGATTGGAGATTGAAATGCTTTCAATAACAAATAAACAAAAATTTTAATAAAAAAAACCGACTTCAAAGAAAAAGTATTACAAAACCAATTAACATGCACTAAAAAGTAAAAAAATATAATATAGCCATACTAATTTAGCAACCTTAAACTATACATACATTTAAGTAAATTGAAACCAAAATGTATAAGCATTTGAACACTCCACCTGAAAAGCACCCCATATGTGCTCTTTGAAACGCTGGAGAACAGGGTTCGGGTCGTAGGTGTGCGCTCGCAGCGGCGCCGCCAGCACGTCGCGTAACGCCAGCTCCAGCAGCTGCTGCAGCTGCGCGTCCACCGTGCGACCCAGCACCACCGGCAGCCGTCCGCTCCCACCCCCACCGCACCCCTCCTGCCGCACACAACACACACGCTGAAGAACAAGGTTCGGGTCGTAGGTGTGCGCTCGCAGCGGCGCCGCCAGCACGTCGCGTAACGCCAGCTCCAACAGCTGCTGCAGCTGCGCGTCCACCGTGCGACCCAGCACCACCGGCAGCCGTCCGCTCCCACCTCCACCGCACCCCTCCTGCCGCACACAACACACACGCTGAAGAACAAGGTTCGGGTCGTAGGTGTGCGCTCGCAGCGGCGCCGCCAGCACGTCGCGTAACGCCAGCTCCAACAGCTGCTGCAGCTGCGCGTCCACCGTGCGACCCAGCACCACCGGCAGCCGTCCGCTCCCACCTCCACCGCACCCCTCCTGCCGCACACAACACACACGCTGAAGAACAAGGTTCGGGTCGTAGGTGTGCGCTCGCAGCGGCGCCGCCAGCACGTCGCGTAACGCCAGCTCCAGCAGCTGATGCAGCTGCGCGTCCACCGTGCGGCCCAGCACCACCGGCAGCCTAATATAAATGTCGATATTAAAAATTTGGTTGAACAATGTCACGTATGTGCCAAATATGGGTCGTCAAATCTCAATGAACCATTGCAAAGCCACTCTATTACCACACACCCATGGCAAAGTGTAGGAGTTGATCTGATGATCTGAGGTCAAAAGTCATCTCATTCAATGAATATAAGAAAAGGTTTAAAAAAAACCAACAATAGTCATAAGTATTATAATATGAATACTAGAAGTCTAAGTTTACTTCAACCAGGAGATAAAGTATTGTACAAGAAAAATCCATAATTGGATTGGCCGGCTGCCACCGTCAAGGTACGGCTAAATTGTCAAAGGTCATATATTATTGTCACTCCAGAAGGAAACACATATAGACGTAACAGAGTCCATCTTAAGTTAAGATGATGTCAATTTTATAATAAGTTTGAAAACTGGTCTGTCCCTGTCGATAAAAATACGAAAATCTCTACACCACCAGTACGAGTCCAGTCACCCGCATCTGCATCCGTAGAACGAGGCGACAATCAGGTGGAAAAAGTTCATAAGTTTAATGAGTCCACAATGATGACTAAGTCTGGTCGTCTAGTTCGGTTCTGGGAGAAAATTCCTAGGGGCAATGCCATCTGCCACCGAACGGGTCCACAGGTTGCGGATAGTGTAACGGCCTTCAGTGGGGGCTAGCTGCTTTGGCAGCTGGCCCTCACTGTGGGGTTAGCTGCATTTGCAGCGCCGGACCAATGGCGGTCTATCTCGAGGGATGCTGAGGCTCTCATGGCTGGGAAGCTTCTACAAAATGGCACTAAACCTGATGACGGAAGGACGATAGTGGCGAGTATGAGCCGCCACTTAAAGTAAAGCTCGGACCCGGGGAGACTTGACAGTGGCAGTCAGTCTAGGAGAAGGTAATCTGATATAAAACCGACAAGAACGATGGAAAGAAAAACTAGAGCCCTAAGTTGATTCAACAAACCTTTCATAGAGGACTTTTCCTAAAAACAAACTCACTTAGGGACCTCAGTCAAAATGACATAGGCATGGAACTGGAAAAAGCTAATAAGCAAGTGATACAAACCACTGACAGATCAGAGGTAACCCAATCTAAAGCAAAAACTGATGAATTTGTAGAAACAAGGGTCTACAATCGGAAAAGAATACTCAATAGCCCAGAAAATTTGCAAAGAAACAAAAAACAGTCAAAGCTCGACAACTATTGGTTAAGTGCCCCACAAGACAGATTTTCGCTACTCAATGAAGACCTAGAAGCCAATACAGTGGACAACAATGCATATACAGCAAAAAAGGCAAAACCACCTCCAATTTTTATAGACTGGGTGAAAAACATTCAACCACTGATGAACCTCCTCAACCAAATAGCTGACAAGCTATATGAGATTAAAATACTCCGTGATGATCAAATCAAGGTACAATCGCAAACTCCCGAAGCTTACTCTACTATTGTTAAGGAGCTAAAATTAAAAATAACTGAATTCCACACGTATAAGCCAAAAGAAGACACAAAACTTTAAATTAGTCCTAAAAAAATCATCCCTCCACCGATTTAAATGAGCTGAAAAGCGCCTTCCAGGAGCTGCGGCAAACAGTAACCAATATATGGAATGCTAAACAAGATTCACAAAGTTCTCCCCATGTTCTTTGTTGAGATAAAGGCCGACCCCACAAACAAAAGGATGTGTACAAAATTCAGTACATTCTCAATTGTCGCGTTACGGTTGAATACCAGTGTGCAAACTGCCATCGCCATGGCCACACAAAACGTTTTTGCCATAGACAATCCCGGTGCGTAAAGTGTGCAGGTAATGGACTCTCACACCGCAGTCAAGAGCTTGTAGTATTTATCAACGAACATGACATAGACATTATGATCATCTCTGAGACTCATTTCACAAATAGAAGCTTCGTAAAATTCCCGCACTATAACATCTATCATACAATTCACCCAGACGGCCAAGCCCATGGCGGTTCAGCAGTGATTGTCAAAGCTAGTATAAAACAATATGAAAGCAACGGGTTCTGTGAGCCACCAATTTAATTGTATAATCACAGTCTCAGCTATTTACAACCCACCAAAACACTCTATTAAGTCTGACCAATATATTTATTTTTATTTGTTTGTTTATTTATTTATTTATTTACATACATCATCATCATATATCATTATAATATACATCATTCTTCAGGACGCTGTGAATGCGATTTGCAGTGGGCGGAGATTATAATGCTAAACACGTGCATTGGGGATCCAGAATAACTCTCCAGAAAGGACGCCAACTCCTGGGTGCAATAAATCAGCGGGGTTTAAGCATAGTATCATCATGGGAACCAACGTACTGGCCAACTGACGGCAAAAGGCTGCCTGATTTATTAGACTTTCGCGTTAACAAGAATATACCAAGCTCAGTTATCAAAGCGACATCATGCTTTCACCTCTCATCTGACTACTCTCCGGTGCTAATAACTATTAGTAACTTAATACTGAATAAGCTTGAAAAGTGTATCCTACATAACAAAAAACGGACTGGCAATATTTTCGTAAATACATTGAAACATACCTAATCACCAAAGTCAGCTTAAAAACTGAGGCCAAGATCACAGA
Source organism: Incurvaria masculella (assembly GCA_946894095.1). Taxonomy (NCBI): domain Eukaryota; kingdom Metazoa; phylum Arthropoda; class Insecta; order Lepidoptera; family Incurvariidae; genus Incurvaria; species Incurvaria masculella. The sequence goes on along the minus strand of OX335650.1, from coordinate 85,962 downwards.
TGCTGTGGAACTCTTTACCACTGCAGTCCAAAATGCTTCTTGGGCTTCAACACCCATTAACACAAACAAAACATCCCATCCTAAACTTCTCAAAAGCCATTGCCGACAAGGTAGCCGAAAAAAGGAAACTTCGAAAACAATGGCAACAAACAAGGCATCCTACACATAAGACAAAACTCAACTACTTGACAAAACAACTGAAGAAAATTCTCGAAAAAGAAAAGACTGATGGCACACAAAACTATGTACGAAATCTAAGTGCTACGGCTGCAACTGATTATTCACTGTTGAAGCCCACAAAAAAGCTAAAACGTCCATTTATGCATCAACCACCGATATGACAAAAAGATAATACTTGGGCAAGAAGCGACTCAGAAAAAGCCACAACTTTTGCCACCCATTTATCTGAAGTGTTTACCCCGCAACCCCCTGAGGGTCTAGAAAGTGATGAAGAGCATATTACCAATTTCCTTAAAACTGCCTTTGACAAACATGATCTTAAAACATTTACAGCGGGTGAAGTAAAGACAGCTATTTAATTCATAGATCCCAAGGAAGCTCCAGGGTATGACTTAATCACTTCACGTACTCTTAGAGAACTTCCATCCAAAGGAATAGCACTCTTAAGGTCGACCAACCCGGCGGGACTAACTCATTCGCGGGCACTGTACAAAACCGTGCTGTTGCGCTCTGGGACCATCTCTGTTTCAAAGAAAAAGATAGGCTCCGTGATAAGGAAGATGTAACATGTCCACAATAAAGACAATGTGTATAGTTCATGATTTGGTAAGATTTACGAAAATTTTGATTTCAAAACGACTTATAGCTAAAAGTAAACCATGACCGCTGTAGTCAAAAATCTAACAAAAACCAAATACAGTAGAATCTGGATATAACGACCTTCAAGGGACCGGCGATACTTTGTCGTACTAAACGGATGACGTACAAATCGGCAGGATTATTTCTTAAGGTGGCCCATCCCGCTCATCTCCCCATACAAAAGGGGAAAGAAGATCACGCCCATATTTCTTGTCAGAGATCCAAAATTTTGCTCAAAATAGCTTTATTTGGTCGAACTAGATGTCTGATGACCATTGGCATTGTAACATTGTGTATGGTTTCTAAGTTATAAGGTCCGAAAGTTCGCATTTTTCGCGCGTTTTATACAATAACTTTGTAGATGGATTACGCAATGATAAAGTAAGAACATCTTAAAAAGATTAGTCATCAGACATAGCTTATTTAATCAATATTTATAATCTGTTTGGTTTTTGTTCGATTTTTTACTACAGCGGTCGTGGTTTACTTTTAGCTATAAGTCGTTTTGAAATCAAAATTTTCGTAAATCTTACCAAATCATACACAATGCACATTGTCTTTTTTGTGGACATGTTGCATCTTCCTCATCACGGAGCCTGTCTTATTTTTTGAAACAGAGAAGGTCCCAGAGCCCAACAGCACGGTTTTGTACCGTGCCCGCGAATGAGTTGGGCCCGCCGGGTTGGGCCACCTTAAGTACATTACTTAACTTAAGAAATAAATATGTAGGTATTATAATTGCGAAAGTTTGATTTTCCTATTTAGGTAAATAAAACATTTTGTAGGATATATAATCACAAATGTTTTATTTTTATGGTTCTTTAAGGTGGCCCAACCCGCTCATCTCCCCATACAAAAGGGGAAAGAAGATCACGCCCATATTTCTTGTCAGAGATCCAAAATTTTGCTCAAAATAGCTTTATTTTATCGAACTAGATGTCTGATGACCATTGGCATTGTAAAAATGTGTATGGTTTCTAAGTTATAAGGTCCGAAAGTTCGAATTTTTTGCGCGTTTTATACAATAACTTTGCAGGTGGATTACGCAATGATAAAGTAAGAACATCGTAAAAGGATTAGTCAACAGACATAGCTTATTTAATCAAGATTTATGATCTATTTGGTTTTTGTTAGATTTTTTACTACAGCGGTCGTAGTTTACTTTTAGCTATAAGTCGATTTGAAATTAAAATTACTATACACATTGCCTTCTTTGTGGACATGTTGCAGCTTCCTCATCACGGAGCCTGTCTTATTCTTTGAAACAGAGAAGGTCGCAGAGCGCAACAGCACGGTTTTGTACCGTGCCCGCGAATGAGTTAGGCCCGCCGGGTTGGGCCACCTTAAGGGGCTTTAAGAACTTGTCATAACAAGGGACAAACACTAAGTCTGATTTTCACCAATTGGTGATTTCCACTTGGTGGAAGAGACCCTAATTGTGATTTAGGAGCGAATAAGGAGAGGTGAAGCGCGCGGGGCGGGGTAGAGTTGGGGCGCCGAGATATTAGTGCGTAGGTTGTGTAAACAAAACATTGCGCGTCATTTTAACCGGACGTATTATCATAATTAATGGTCGCTATAAGCAGTTGGTCCCTTAAACCGGAGTCGCACTAAACGGTTATATTCTCTCAGTACCTAACTATGAAACCTAACATGAGTAAACATTATAGTCGATAATTTTATGTATTTAATGGATACGACATTACCGTTATCTCATTAATTTGAGTTTCAGCGACATCTACATTTTAAGCATTGTAATCAGATTATTTTCAAAATCTGATTACAATGCTTAAAATGTAGATGTCGCTGAAACTCAAATTAATGAAACATTATAGTCGTTAAAACCAGTTAGTCGTTACAAGCGAAGTCGTTATAGATGAATTCTACTGTAGATTATAAATCTTGATTAAATAAGCTATGTCTGATGACTAATCTTTTTAAGATTTTCTTACTTTATCATTGCGTAATAAACCACTAAAATTATTGTATAAAACGCGCGAAAAATTCGAACTTTCGGACCTTATAACTTAGAAACCAAACACAATTTTACAATGCCAATGGTCATCAGACATCTAGTTCGATAAAATAAAGCTCTTTTGTGCAAAATTTGGGATCTCTGATAAGAAATATGGGCGTGATCTTCTTTCCCCGTTTGTATGGGGAGTTGAGCGGGTTGGGCCACCTTAATGCAAATCTATAATGCTGTACTAAGACTAAAATACTTCCATAACTTGGGCTACTTTCCATTGGGAGGGGAAAAAGTTTGTATTCATTATTTCAGTTTCAGTTTCAGTTTCTTTATTTCCTCCATTAGATGTATATTACACACTCGGATTCGTCATTTTTTTTTCCTGTCGGTTCGATTACTTCTGGCGAAGAAGAGCCGACAAGAAACTTCGTCAGGTTTGTCATTGTATTATTATTTTTTCCAGTGATACTTACGTATCACTGTAAGTATCACTGGATTGTATAATGCCGCGTTGTATAATGAGGTCAGGTAGGTTATTGCTGTTTCTGGTAATTCCTGTAGAACTTTGCCTGTTATGAGATCATATCCTGGTGCCTTTTTGGGATTAAGTTCTTTAATAGCTCTAGAAACTTCTGCTTTAGTTAACTTTTTTATAGGTTCATTAGGATTTGTGGGGGTCTCTAGGGCATTGATAACTTCCTGCAGGTGTTCAGGAGGGCCTTCATACGGATGAGGACTAGGGGTGTAAGGGGTGACGGAATTAACATCTACCGGCCCAAATGTCATCCTCTCCTGCCCGCGTCAATACTGACGGTGCTCTTCAAGCACGGTGCCTCTTACTAACACAGTATTTAAGATTATACCTACATACATTTGTTTAACGCTTCATCTGCGTTGCGGACATTCGGACTTGTTAAATAACGTGTTAGTAGGAGGCATTCATTAGGGGGGAGGGACTGTAGGAGAATTCCAAATTATGGGTATGCAGCCGGTGGCGAAATTGGTAGACGCAATACCCGCAAATGGTATGTTTTGCTGGTTCGGGTCCAGCCTTGCAGTATACAGTACTTATTAAAGTGATTTTAATTTCGGCAATGTCCTTTTTACACAGTATTTTTTGTCTGCCAAGTTCTTTCAAAGTCACACTTTCCTCCTATCTACCCATATAGTTGACAAAAAAGCCAAAGTTTTGGATGCATCTATACTAATAATAAATCTGTAAGGGATGTTCATGGAGTAAGTTGCTTTGTTTTCTAAGATACTTCGTTTGTAGACTTTATCTATGATACTAAGTCTAAATTGAAGATTTTTAGAAATCAGTTCTGTATGTATGTATGTATGTATGTTCCTCCATAACTCTTAAACCAATCATCCGAATTCGATTAAACATACAACACGTATATGTAAATACACGGGACACAGGATAGGCTATATATAATTTAGTTCCGCTTACGGTAAGGTGTAGCTGTCATACAAACCGAAATGCCCCGAGGCGGCGGCTTGGGGGGTAATCACTATCTATCTTTATTTCTTCGTTTACTTCTTTTAAGCCACGCAACGGACTTTTTGATACGGTTTTTATCCAGGAATACTTTTATCCAGGAAATAATTCAGACCGAAATCAATCCAACACGACAATGACCCGAGCGGAGCCGGGTACCGCAGCTATTAAACAATAAATACCTTGCATAGATCCCAAAGTAACTGCAGCTCCCGGTCGAGGCGGTGCAACGGTTGGCGGGAGGCATGGTGCGGTGAGGAGAGGGCAGCGTGACCCCAGGCCACTGCCAGCGCGCCCAGCAGGACTGTTACCAGCGCCAGAGCCGCGGTGCCCAGCGCTCCCGCCGCGGCGGTCCCCGCAGCCCACATTGATACCAGTCCTAGAGAAAGCAAGACCAAAATATTGTCTTCTTCTTTTTCGAAGGGTTAGCTTGTTGCCAGCGTCGCAGTCTAATTGAGTCTGTACGTTCTAAAGGAATTAATCTCTACTTTGCTAGTAGGGCTATCTGCAACTTCGCTCTCGCGTACAACCTGTTTTTTTAACCCCTTTATAATAAAATGTGTCACGTATTTGTACATTGAGTAATAGTTTTGTGTAGTGTGTTTTAGTGTTGGCTTTCTAGGATGGCTTCTAGTGAAGCACCCTAACAGATTACGAAGGTTTTAGGACCATCTTGCTATGTATTGAGGAATTCTCCTCTTCAGTAGGCGATATATGTGGGTTTGTCATCCATCAAGTAGGTGGCCAGGAAGTTCGGGTGAGTAATAGTGCCTTGTTAATTTTTAGCCTCTTCTATGGCTGTTGGGATAGCTGAGTCTTCGGGGAGTGAGTCAATTGTTATGTACCAGAGTGCATCTACTATTCTGAGCGTTTTTGACTGGAACCTTTGCAAAATTGCAATATTTAATGTGGAGGATGTACCCAAGGTAGGTCCAGATTATTTATAATTTTGTAGAGGAATAACTTTCATTTCGGTGGCAATTGTGAATTACAACCCAGGTTCCAATTTAGGGTATGCAACTGCTGGCCGAGTTGTTTCCTTTTGGTATATTTGTGTCTTTAAGACAAGCATTACCCTATTTATTCTCCATGCTACGGGTCATAACTGTTTACATGCTCTAAATGTTTTATTAGGTTTTTTTATATTTTTGATATTCCTTTTACTTTAGAAAATACTGACTAACATACATTGGAAAATAATGGAATTTTTTTTTGTTTAATTTTCGATTTTTTTTCCTCGAAAATACAGATAATTAAAATAAAATCAAACCATAGGGACGTAGAATCAAGCTTTCTCAATTGTTGAATTTTTTTTCAAGAAAACATTTTAGTAAAACATTATCGATAACAATGGAATCATAATGATGTAGAAATTATTATTAATAATTTTGTTTCCAGAAACTAACATTGTTGCAAATATCATGAGTTTATTAGAATAAAATACTTTTATTCTCTCCAGTATTTATGGATTTTTAACCATATGATGTTAACATAAATAGTTATATCACATATAAACGTACTTTGAATTATAATTATTGTTTGCGCAGCGCTCCGAGTGCATCTTGATAGATATTTTTTCTTACTTCTTATACATTATTTGCAAACCATTTGACATAGAAAAAATATAATACTCACATGGACTTCTTCGTAAATTCTTGGTGAAAAGCTCTAAGTCATTATGAAATTGTTATGGGTTGCAAACACTAAATATTTGTCTATTTCTGTTTTTTTGCCACCTCATGATGACGTCCGCGACCCATTTGCCAGAAGGAGCTCAATATTGAGGACTCCGACCAAAATAGACATACAGTCTACAGAAAACAGCCTAAGTGCTGATCCTCTCCGTCCAAAACTTATCCAGCAAACTTTCCACAAGAGCTTATTCTTTACGAAATCAAGATCAACCTCTCTTGGCGACCCAAATGTCTCCGAAAGTGAGACCACACATAATCAACACTGTGACTGGCAGACACAGCCAATCCTGAGACAACACAAAAGGAAAAGAATAAACTCTCCGCCGCCAAAAGACCAGTTCGAAATACCTACGACCAACAGATTTATGTCACTCCGAGATGAAGACAATGGAGATGTGCCAAGCACAGACTAACGAAAAAAACAAAAAAATGAGCCAAAACCTCCACCCCTTGTCCTATATGGTGTAGAGGACCTTACCAAACTGACATGCCTTATCGATACCATCTTGAAGCGGTCGGACTACACGTATAAAATAATAACAAAACAACAAATGAGAATTAACTGCATCAGTACAGAGACCTATAAGAAACTTATTAGTCTGGTCAGGGAAAAGGGCCTCATCGGTCACACATTCACACGCAAAGATGATAAACCTTATCGCATTGTTATTAAAAACTTACACCCTACTACTCCCATTGATGAAATCAAGAAAGAAATAGAAAAGACTGGAAACACAATTAAAAGAGAAATTATTAACTCTAAGTATGGACCAAACAAGACACCCTTATCAACTTCCTTTGTGTATTTAGAACAGAGCATTAACAACAAGGATGTTAAAAGCATAAAATATATATTCTAACAAAGTGTTTTAATCGAGGACCCAAAAAAGGACAACCATTGTGCAATGCAAACGATGCCAGCAATATGGACATTCTAGAAACAATTGCATGAGGCCATTTAGATATGTTAAATGCGCAGAAGCCCACCAAACATGAGAATGCCCAAGGAAAGACAGTGATACGCCCGCAAAGTGTGCCCTATGCCTTGGAGAACATCCCGCTAACTATAAAGGCTGCAAAGTATATCAGGAAATCCACCATAGAAAACTAAACGGACGCCAAAGACAACCCATTAACAAAATGAATAATGGAATTCCAACAAATCAAATTGATGATAACTCCACCCTAAAAAATCCACTGGATATAAGAAACTTCCCCCCTATTCTAACAAAGAGAGTCCCAAACAATAATTTTGCAATGCCGCGGAACCAGAGAGATTTTAACAAAAAAACGTATGCTGAAAGTCGGACACACAAACAGGAAAACAAAGCAAACAACATAGAAAAACTACTCACAAAACAAGCAGAGAAATTCGACCTGCTTATTTCACAAATGAGCATCTTAATGGGCTTGATGTCAACGCTTATTAGTAAACTATGCCCATAAAATCTCTCAGAATTGCTGAATGGAACATCAATGGATTGCTACTAAACACCCAAGAAGTAAAAGTTCCCATCACCACACACAAACTTGATGTAGTTCTCATTGCTGAGGCGCATCTAACACAGAAAGTCGAGTTTCGCTTACCAGGATTTTCCACCTATGCAACACATCATCCTGACGGCACTGGCCATGCAGGCACAGCAATTATAGTCAGAAACTCGATCAAGCATGATCTTTTACCTGAATACAAAACTAATTCTTTTAAGGCTACCTCGGTCGCTATCCAAGACTGGGAAGGTTTAGTGACTATATCAGCCGTGTACTATCCTCCCAAGCACAAAATTACTGACCTGATGTTTAGCAACTTCTTTAATACACTGGGAGACAGATTTATTGCAGGAGGTGACTGGAATGCGAAGCAAGTACATTGGGGATCCAGACTCACAGTAAAAAGAGGATGGGAATTGTAATGTCTGTGGGTAGTTGTGAAATATATTAAATAACTTTAGTGAAGTGACAACTACCTTCAAGTCAGTTAGAAGATAACCTGAGCAGGCAGTACCGCTGCTCCTGATGAATAACTCATTAATCCAGTCATACCCTGCTGTAAGTGAATATATAACATTGGCGACGAGTGAAAATACAAGTGGAAAGTGAGGGAAGTGCAAAAATGGCCGTAAAATTCAGTGAATTTAATATGCAAAATGACAATTGGAAAAATTACATCGAACGGTTTTGTTTTTGTTTGGTGGCTAATAACATTACAGAAGACAGCCTTAAAAAAGCTAATTTATTGTCAGTTTGTGGTCATGGGTTGTATGATTTAATTTTATCACTAACTGCTCCAAGTCAGGTGAGTGAAGTGACATTTACCAGAATCAAAGAAATATTGGACAATCATTTCCATCCTAAACAAAACGAGATTGTTCAATCATTCAAGTTTCACACAAGAAATCAAAATGTAGGAGAGAAAATTACAGACTACATAGCACAGTTGCGAAAGTTAACTATTGACTGCAATTTTAAAGACCTTGAACGTACTTTGCGCGATCGGCTTGTATGTGGCGTCAGAGATAAAGTGGCTCAAAAGGAGCTGTTACAGAAGTCAGATTTGAGTTTCAAGCAAGCTTGTGATATAGCTTTAGCTTATGAGACTTCTAGTTTGGACGTGTTGTTAATGACTTCCGGGAACAGTTCGCTTGAAACACACATACCGGCTAGCATGGAGGAACCGATGGACATAAACAAAATTCAATCAAATCAAAAACAACGCAACTGCTGGCGCTGTGGTAAACTTCACGGAGGGCCATGTAGATTCCGTTGGACTAAATGCCATTTTTGTAAAAAGGTTGGACACATAGAAAAAGTATGTTCCAATAAAAATAAGACCGAGGAACCTACAGAGCAGCGTCATAATGGAATGTACGAGGAAGTTTTGCAGAACTTAAGGACAGATAGGATTCCTCCTTACATGATACAAGTGAAATTAAATGATCGACCACTTCAGATGGAGGTAGATACTGGAGCGGGTTACAGTATGATTAGTGAAGAGACGGCAAGATATATATGGAATAATAAGCTACCTAACATGATTGATTCAAATATAATGCTGAGTACATGGACAAATAACAAGGTGTTTTTGCTGGGACAAGCATCAGTGTCTTTATGTTTTAAAGAAAAGATAAAACAAGTTAAAATTTTGATTGCCAAAGGAAATGGACCAAGTCTAATAGGACGTGATTGGTTCACAACACTAGACATTGTGTTACAGGGAGTTCATCATATTGAGGTAAGCCAAGTGGGAATTGAAAAAATTAATCAAAAATATAAAGGTGTTTTTGAAGAAGGACTCGGAAAATATAAAGGACCGGTGGTGAACATTCCTCTGAAACCAAATGCTACGGCAACATTTCTAAAAAGTCGACCAATACCGTTTGCGATCAAAGAACGGGTGCTTCAAGAAATAGATAGACTTGTAGCAGAAGACGTACTCGAACCGATTGCTCATTCTGAGTTTGCCAGCCCGATCGTTCCTATACTAAAAAAAAATGGTTCAGTTAGACTGTGCGGAGATTATAGATCGACCGTGAATGTAGCTACGGAAACAGATTCGTACCCACTCCCTACCTTGAACGAGGCCTTTGCTGCTCTACAGGGAGGCGAGATTTTTTCGAAGATAGACCTCGAACAAGCTTATACGCAGGTTATGGTTGACGAGCAGACTTCAAACATATTAACGTTGAATACTCCAAAAGGCTTATTTAAAGTGAAACGTTTGCCTTTTGGCGTGAAGGCTTGCCCAGGAATATTTCAAAGATTAATGTCTACATTGCTTGCTAGAATTGCAGGTATTGCAGTACTTCTGGATGATATTGTAGTAACAGGTCAAACGGAACGAGAACACAACAGTCGATTAGAACAGGTTTTACAAAAATTACAAGAGGCTGGACTAAGAGTCAACAAGCAAAAATGTAGTTTTGCCACAGCATCCATAGAGTTTCTCGGTTACCAGATTGATGCGAATGGACTACATCCTCTTAACAGCAAAATAAAAGTGATCAAGGACACACCGGCACCTAAGAATATCAAGGAACTGCAGGCATTTTTGGGTCTATTGAATTTTTATGACAGATTTCTGCCTCAAAAAGCTACAGTAGCCGAGCCACTCTACAAATTATTAGAGAAGGATGAGAAATGGCGCTGGACCGCAAATTGTCAACAAGCATTCAGTTTACTAAAAAATATGTTGACTGCTGGCCAAACCCTGGTGCATTATGATCTAAAAAAACCACTTATATTATCTTGCGATGCGTCTCAATATGGATTAGGTATTGTCTTGGAACACCAGATGCCCGATGGCTCAAGTAGGCCAATAATGTTTGCATCGAGAACAATGAACGCTCACGAGCAAAATTATGGACAGATCGATAAAGAAGCCGCGGCAATTATGTTCGGAATTAAAAAATGTCATCAATACATTTATGGTCGTAAATTTACAATCAAGACTGACCATAAACCGCTTCTGGGAATATTCGACCCCAAGAAGGCAATACCAAACGTGATATCTCCAAGAATGCTACGATGGTCACTATTGTTAAATTCCCATGATTATAAAATAGTGCATGTGCCTGGTGAAAGTCTCGGCAATGCAGATGCATTGAGCCGCTGGCCTGCGCCAGATACAGAAACCATGACGGATGAAGAGACACATGTTTTACTGATTCATGAGACACCGATAGAATTAAACATCACACCAAGAGAGATTGCAAAATTGACGAACAAAGATAACATTCTGTCGAAAGTAAGTTATTGGTTACGGAATGGGTGGCCAACGAAAACTAGTGAGGAATTCAGGGACTATCGGCTACGTAAAGATGAGTTATCGTTATTTGATGACTGTATTTTATGGGGAAATAGAGTAGTTATACCAAAAAAAATACATTCTCATGTATTAAAAGAGCTACATGAAAACCACGATGGTATCGTCATCACAAAAGCTGTGGCCAGAAGTTACTTTTGGTGGCCACAAATAGATAAACAGATTGAGGAAATGATTGATAGATGTCAGGTATGCAAAGAAGTGAGGAATATGCCAGCTAAGGTCTCACATAAGTGGATAATTCCTGACAAGCCATGGTCCAGGCTGCATATTGATTTTGCCGGACCATTCCAAGGAAAAATATTTTTAATCGTGATAGACGCCTATTCGAAATGGCCTGAAGTAAAGATTGTGTCAGATCAGAGCAGTGCGACCGTGATAAATACTTTGATAAAGATATTCTCAAATCAAGGACTGCCGGAAACATTGGTTAGCGACAACGGGAGAGCTTTCACATCGGAAGATCTACAAAATTATTTGAAAAGTAACAGCATAAAACATATTTTGGTACCGCCGTATCATCCTGCATCAAATGGTCAAGCGGAGAGAACAGTTCAAACTGTAAAACAAAAGTTACGGAAACTATCGAACATACCATTTAATACGCGTCTACCAAAAATATTGTACGGTTTACGATCCACCCCGAGCACAACGACTGGGAAGACTCCTGCGGAGTTGCTTAACAATAGAAAATTCAGAACGAAATTCGACCAATTACATCCACTGTCAACACAAAGAAAAGACATAGAAGAACTAGAAGAAAATCAGAAAAAGAAACACAGAGAATTTAACATGGGAGAAACCGTAATGTTTAGAAACTATTCCAGAGGACCTCGCTGGCTGAAAGGAACAATACTTAAGAGAGTTGGCATATGCCGGTATGATGTCAAATTCGAGGACAGAACTGTGACAAGGCATATCAACCAGTTGCTTGGTTTTACTTCTGAGGGGAGAGATGATGCCATTGAGCCTGATATGCATGAAATAAATCAAGAAGTATCTCAGGCAAGCGAGCAGAACAGCAGCTATGGCACTATAAGAATACCACCACAGAGGTTCTGGGGTGACATTATCGGGATAACTGGTCCGGGGATGTCTGCGAGCCTAGCAACTGCTGAAGCCCCAGGCCCAAGCAAACGTCCTCGCGAAAGTGAGAGTCCGCCCGCTGTGAGCACGAAGATGGCGAGAACGCTTTCCCAAAACAGTATTAGTACTGATGAGGATGTGGATTTTGAAGAACTGTCAGACTAAGTAAATACGTAAGAACAAATGAATGTACATATGTAAAATAAGTAAAGACAATAAAAAACGGTTAAAATGTAATATAAAATAAAGTGTCGAAGACTCTAGTACATCATAGTGAAAGTGATTGTGTACTTACGAACCTGGGGGAAAGGCATGTAATGTCTGTGGGTAGTTGTGAAATATATTAAATAACTTTAGTGAAGTGACAACTACCTTCAAGTCAGTTAGAAGATAACCTGAGCAGGCAGTACCGCTGCTCCTGATGAATAACTCATTAATCCAGTCATACCCTGCTGTAAGTGAATATATAACAGGAATTAAAGAAATGCACTGACAACAACCACCTAGGTACTCTATCCACTGGCAAACCTACCTACTGGCCGACAGATGTTAACAAATCCCCAGATCTCCTTGACTTCTTTATCACAAAAATGATTTCAAATGTATACTGTAGTATTGAAAGCTGCCATCACAGTGCTGGCGACCATTCACCTATTATAGCCACAATAAGCACGACAGTCATAGAAATAGAGGATAAAATATGTCTGAACAACATAAAAACTGATTGGGACGCATTCAAAGAACACATTAATAAAAATATAAATCTTAGATTACCTCTAAAAAGCCCCGAGGAAGTAGAAAATGCTACAGAGTATGTCACAAATCTTATTCAAGTTGCAGCTTGGAAGTCAACCCCTTCTCTTACCAAAAAATCACCACAATGCTAAAATGTACCTCTGGAAGTAATAAAAATGGTTCTGGAAAAAAGAAGACTGCGCAGAGTATGGCAGACAAGCAGACACTCCGCAGACAAGACCAACCTAAACAAGGCTGCCAAGGAATTGAAAGTTTTCCTAAGCCAAGTCGAAAATGAAACAACACAGCAACGCATAGAAGCTCTTACTTCTACAGCAAAAGACAATTACTCGCTTTGGAAAGCAACTAAGCACCTAAAACAACCACAAGTTGCAACTGCCCCCCTACGTCAAGCAGAAGGCCAATGGCCTAGAAGCGACAAAGAAAAAGCCGATGCATTTGGTCTCTTCCTCCAGGATGTATTCAAACCTAACCGAAGTGATGACTCCAACTTTGAAAATAAACTCGATGAATACCTCCAAAGCGATTTGCAAGTGAGCCCACTGATAACAGTAGCCACTCCCAAGAAACTGCTGAGAGCCATCCATCTAATGGATCCACATAAAGCTCCGGGTTTTGACCTTATAACTGCAAAAGTGTTGAAAGAATTGCCAAAAAAAGGAATTGTATTTTTAACTATACTTTTCAATAGCATTGCAAGAGTCTCTCATTTTCCGAGTATTTGGAAGGTCTCCCAGATTGTTATGATACCAAAGCCAGGGTGTCGTAACCGGCAATACATTAAATTTGGGAAATGATTATTGGGATAGAAACAAACAAAAAAGTTTAATAACTTTTTGCTTAATATCCTCTAAATAAAAAGTTAGACTTTCCATACAAAGTAATTCAAAAATGTTGTGTAAAAGAATTGAATGGTCTGTATGAACGTAGGAGTGTTGCGCGTACGTGGACATGGATGGCTAATATCACACCTGCTGTCATGCCATTAGCCTGATACATGGTGGTTCCATGCCAAGACCTTCCTTAGCTAAACCAAACATTTCTTATAAAATTACACTAGACAAAAACATAATTTAAAAAAAATATATCTCTGTAACTAGACGCTTTAGAGAAAAAATAATTACTTATTTGTCTCGCCCCTGTTTCCACCACCTCCAGTTACCTGAAATCCGATAGTTAACTTTCGGTTACATTGCATATTTGTATAGTGTAACCGAAAGATAACTTTGGGATTTTTGTAGCTGGAGGTGGTGGAACCGGGCGTCGGAAAAACATGAGGATTACGCTGGCGAACTTAATGTACCTATACGACACCCTGTAGATATATTTATGCATATACATGTGGTTTCACAGTGCGCGATGTCGTATTGGGCCAATACGTTTCACCTCCAATGAGGAAGCATCGTCAGGATGAGTGCCTCGTAGTTACATACGTCTGACTCTCCGCTCTGCTCGTCAAATGGTTACCCTAAGCATGGCATGAGGCAGCCGGCCGTGCGGGAGCGACCATAATGGACAATATAATTTCAAAAGCGACCAAGCCTCTGAGCTGATATAAACTTGTTATTTAATTATGATACTTTTAAGGTTACCGCGGTCGTTAGACATGTTTGAAAAATGTTATTTAATTAATTAAAACTATAAAGTTTTTTGCAAAAAATCCATACGCTTTCTCTCATACTTACAATTACGGTTCCCTATTTAAAACATTTAGGATTATATCTTTAAAATGAATGTCAATAATTGAAAGTCTAATTTAGTGATAATTTTGATATTTTTTTCTATCTAGCAAAGTTTCACACATCATGTTTCAGTTTCTTGAATTTAATTCAGTATTCTACCCCTATTTCCATGCATATTTTTCGCTGATCGCTTTAATTTGTAGTCCCAAACTTACATGAAAGAAAGACCGGAACACAAACCGGAAGGTTTACCTTACATATTCCTCTTAAAACCTAATGGGGGGTGAATGGGAGATTAAAAGCATTTATGATGAAACAATATAATTTTTCGAAATCAATCAACGGTTACTAGCGCGGGCAAAAGCTAGTGATAAATAAATACTTCTTCTTCTTTTTAGGGTCCTACTTTTGGGTCCTTTTTTATGGCTTTCGTGCAAAATAAATACTTACCCACCCTCTTTCCTCTATATCACGGAAGAGCGACCTGCCTCGGCTTCGCTCGCATAGGTTTTTTCACGCAATTTTCAAAATTAAATATGCCACAGACAATGCGATTCAAATAAGAATAGGCTAAGAATAGACTAACTTCACTAGAATTTGCGCGGAAAAGTACGGTCGGTACGTCCGCACGGGCTAACACGGTAAACATTCGCTTCAATATCAAATGAAGCCTGACGCTTTTTTCCATCCATGAGAACCGACCGAGGCAGATATTCCAGTAATCA
Organism: Incurvaria masculella; assembly: GCA_946894095.1. NCBI lineage: Eukaryota > Metazoa > Arthropoda > Insecta > Lepidoptera > Incurvariidae > Incurvaria > Incurvaria masculella. Next base: position 70,908 of record OX335650.1, on the reverse strand, counting down.
ACTAGGTTGCTAGGAATATGTTCTGTTAGTAGCATAGGCAAAGAGTATGTAAACGTTTCGCTTTAGCATAGGTGCGTAATTATATGTTCTGTGGGTGCGTAGTATCTCTCTAGTGTCTGTGGTTCTGTGCCAGTGATTAAATTCACTATGGAATATTCTATGACCGAGGTCAAAGAGTTCGGAGAAGTCGCTGCGCTCCTCATAGAGTGAACATTAAATAAACCTACTATCTGACAGATCATTACAACACTTTCCTCATATGAGGCAACAATGGCGAGAGTGAAAGAGATGACAAGCTGAAGTCGAATGTCTTCAGCAGATCGACCCCGTTTCCACTAATTGCAATGTTTGACTCACTAGTAAGTCAAACAAAGTTTTGAAGTCCCGCTAGAAAGTTCCTAAACAGCAACCAATCCAAGAACATTTGTGATCAAGTGATTTGAGGTGCAACATGGCGTGCATTGTAGTGTTCTGTGATAGTCAGAGCGGATTTTGAAAATATCTTCGTGGAGATATATCGTTTTATGTGTAAGTTGAATATCGAATGATATCGCTGATTCACCTGTTATTCAGCTTAGGTTACACCTTGCATAGGAAGATAGTGGTTTTATTATTCGAGTATATCGCATTTAACCGTCGTATCTTCTCGTAATATCCATTTCAACGCGGATAAAATTGAGTCCACAATTTGAGGTTATGTTTGGACTTACCATGATTCGACGGTCCTAGTTGATTTGGAATTGATATCGATATTATTGATATCGATTAAGTCATGATATCTTGATAATGTACTAAATTATTTTCTACGAATATCTAGACATAATTTAACTAGACCATTGGTTTAATATGTATATGAGTGATGCTATTTAAGATGAAGATTTTCAGATTCCCAAAAACATTGGAAATTGGGAAAAATAAAGATGAAAAAAGGGAAAAATTTAAGCCCATCAAAAAATGCTAAGTTTTCAGACTAATCGTGTTCTATGACAGTGATAATGCATTCAACGTAATGCATCGATACCATCTTCCTCTGTAATTTGTAAAAGACATGAAAATCTTATATTCAAAATAATAAAAAAAATATTCTTTCTCATTTCAGGAAAAACGGAATCAGAAAACTTAAAACAACAGAGAGAACATCAATCTAAAAATGGTGGATCAAGAAAATAAAAGTAATGTAACTGTTCACAAAAACACGGGATCTACCAATTTTGATTCACTTCGAAAGAAGAAACTGATAATGATTTTAAAACTTTTTGAAATAATATTGAGGAATTTGAGCAATTTCAAATACATGAATGGAGTAAATACAATTTTTAAATCTATTCTGTTTTATTTTGTAATGTATTTGACAACTTGGCACTTCTTTTAGGGTAAGTCACCTAGACGTCACCTGTTGTGGTAAATAAACAGTTTTCTTCCCCATTGTAAAGGTTTTCCGTACATTCTGGAAATATTTTTATTGTATGTAAGAGCTTTTGAGGCGAAAATCGCAATGGGAACCAAGATAAACTTTAAAAACGAACTTTTATTAGCGATAACTAACAAAACTCTGACAACCGTATTAAGAGTGAACCTGTTAAACTTAGTACGGGATTAGCACCGAACTAACCATACAAAAATCGCTTTAGTCTGGCAATAATCCGCGTAATAAAGTTAGTCCGCAAACTCTGATTACGACCGTAAAATGTATATAACGCCTAACTTAACGCATTATGAACAACCCATAAAAGATAAATCTGTGCCTCTAAGTAATTAAATCAATTTTAATTCTGCCAACTAATGAGCATGGGCAGTTAATTTTAGTTAACCATTCCAAAATATGTCACAGAAGACCAAAATTATCAATATTACAGGGACAAGCTACGTTAGCGCCATATTATGTAAAACGTTTTGGCTGGCCATCCCCTACTGGCTTTAAAAACAGTTACTAAATGGAGAAGAAAACGCCTGAGTGACTTCAACTTAAAAACGACAAAACTGTAATTTATTTCAAGTTTGATTTACGAGTTTTTAGGTGAAAGATGTACTCCATGATGCAGTTAGAATACGTTTTAGAGGAAAAGAAGAGTTTTTGTTTGTCTTCAGACAAATTTAAATGTCATAGACCAGCACAAAATGTGAAACGAAATATTATAGGTTATACACGGTGTTAAACATGTTCGCGACATTCCCGAAGGGGGTAATTTTGGGTCGCACACTGATTCCAAAAACGAAGGATTTTTCTTGTTTTGAGCTTTTGTTTTAAAATTTTCGATTTCTAATACTAGCATGAAAACATAGTATTTCGTAATAGGAATCGCACTGCATTCATAAAAAGTTCTAAAGTAGGACATTTTTTAAAATAAACGCGATAAAATTGGCGGCGGCGCGCAGTCAGCTGCGAGACAGCAAACGCGTGACCTTAGCAGTGGCGCGTACACATGGCGTGCTTACACAATTCCAAAGGAAAATTGTCGCTGAGGTAAAAGTTTGGATTAAAGCTGCAATTTTTTTGAATAGTTTAGATTTAATTTTTAAATACCACAAAATGATCAGTATACGAAATAGTTAAAGAATCGGTATTAAAATAGTAATGTCGCGAAAAAAATTAACACCGTGTATATTTTTGTGATATTTTCTTTCCAAGGACTTTTTTTTTTCATCTCAATTATTTTATGGGACTTTAGCCACATTGTGACTATGTCAGCCCCATAGTACATTTAATATTTCTAGTTTCTTAATTCAAGAGATTCTTTAACAAAACTGATCAAAAGTTTGCAATCGCTGATAGTGGCTCAGTTAGCGCATTGTGAATTGCAAAAAATAAGTTTAGCCTATCAGTTTTGAGTTTTGTATAACGCAAGCTCTTCCAAGGACTTCTTTTGATTAACATAATTAAGAACTATTTATTTTCGGAATAACATGGAGAAAATTTAGTAATTTCAATTACACAGTTTGAGTAATTACAATTTTCAAATCTATTCTGTTAGATTTTGTATTAGACCGGGATAGATACGGTTTGAGAAGCACATAAAATCCGAAATGTTTTTTTTTTTTCAGAAATATATAATTTCATGTTCATATGCTTACATTAAATTTGCAACATTTAGAGGGGCCCGGAAGACAGAAAAAAATATTAAAATGTATTAAAAAATATATATCTCCTAAACAAATATTTAGAAACGGAATTAAAAAAAATATATGTTAAGTCTTATAAGGCGTAATGTAACTATGAATTTGCAACAATTTTGTAATTACGGAAATATATTTAAAAAAATGTTTTTACTAAATAAAATCTATGCCGCGAACCTTACTAGCTATTGCTATATTTCTCTTTAGAATATGTAAGAGAAAATTAAATTCTTTATTCTGTATAGTTTTTAGAATGTTGCAAGTCTTGGAACAGTGTTTTTTTTTAAATCAAAAATTTCTCATGCTATAAATTGGTAAACAAAAAATCCGAAATAAGAGTTATATCGTTCAATATAACATTAATCAATTGTCAACATTCAGTAAATTTTGCAACAACGCAAGTAGTCTGGAAAAAGGTAAAAATAAATTAAATCTGCAAGCGTTTCACCGGTTCCGCTCTCACAAGTGTATGTGTTGCGCAGTCATATGCATACGTTGATCAGTTGTAATTGTATGAGTGTGTAGGCAGCGGCACGATGTGACGAATGGTGGCCGATATCGCCGGGTGGTACGGTGCGGGAGAGGGAAGTGCGTGCAATAGTTAAGATAGGTACTTTCAAAGTTGGAACAGACTGTTATTGTATTATTATTTCCGTTTTTATTTGCATGGGTACTGTTTTGATGAAGATTAATTATATTAGAAAGACTATTTACTACCGAACGTTTAATATGCAGTCTTATACATAACTACCTATTTTTATTTTATGCGAAAGGATTCGGATGGTAGTTTGGATTCAACGTAACATTATAGGTCCTATTCCTAAAATACTAGGTAGAAGGGTTAATCTCGCCTGGGTTGGCACCATCGCAATTAATTAACAACGGTCAAAGCAGCAATGAAAACAGCGCGGCTCGTGACTCAGGAGCGGGTGGACTGGCCTTCCATACTAACATATACATAAATATGGGTGTCGTTTTTTTATGCAACCTGACATGGATGGCTAATACAACACAACTACCGTTATGATATAAGCCCAATACACCACATTCCCGAAGAAATTAAGTGCCATGCCAGGACCTTCCCTTTATGAGCACGGCTACATTGAACTAGATGGAAAACACGGCCATTTTTTCATTGCCGCTTCGACCATATTTTCATCTAATGCAATAGTATCAACCCGGGCGGGCTTAAACCCTACCACCTAGTAGGGTAAGAAAAAACACATTAAACTTATCAAACACAAAAAGAAAAAGAAAGTGGTGCATGTCGGGGCAAGGAATTGAACCCAGACCTCTGGTAATCTAGGTCAGTCCCCGCGCCTGTGTTTACATGCGCTACACTCACACAGCGAAGTGGGTTTAGGTCCGTGTGCGAGATAAAACTGATATTTACAGCAAAGATTTAATTAAACCTTGTTCCAGACAATTTGTGTTGTTGCAAAATTAATGGCATCTTCTGGATAGATGAAACTAAACAACGAACGATTTTAACCGTATTTCGAATTTTTTGTTTAGCTTTTGTGTAAATGTAAAAATTATAAATAAGAAAAATTAGCTTCTAATATTTGCAACATTTTACAAATTTCACAGAATATAGAGTTTGTGGTCAGTTTCCAATTTCAGGAAATAAAATAGAATTTTCATTATTTGCTTTGCAGATATTATGAAAATAGTACAAAAAAAAATTTACCCATTTCCGTAAATTAGTAATTGTTGCAAATTCACAGTAATATTACACCTAAAATTAGCTAACCTGTAACATATTTAAATAACATTTCTAAATATTTGTTTAGGACATATATTTTTAAACATATTTCATATTTTATTTCTATCTTCCGGACCCCCCAAAATGTTGTAAACTTAATGTACACACGTCCAAATGAAATACTACGTTTATGAGGGAAAAAAAATGCATTTCGGATTTAATGTTTTTCTAAGTGCTGATTTAAGCATAAAGTTCCTGGAGTATATGGCATCCGACAGCTTTGACAGATCGTTTCGGTGAGCTCGCTTAAACGCCACTTGTCGTGATAAATAAGCAGTTTTCTTCCCCAATGGGAGTTCAATGGTTTCTTTCAATTCATACTTTTACTAATCTGTGCCGCATTTGATATCGATAGCTTCTTTCGGAAGTCACTAAAACACAACATACATCTACGCATATGAAATATAGGTATGTATAGCCAAAGTGACACGCTATTGATTGTTCTAGAGATTCTCTTTCTACGGTCCAAGTACAGTCATTCTATATTCTATGGACATGTCTTATATTCTTTGGTTTCCTTGTTTTGTAGCGGTGCGGGCTATGGTTCGGTCGAATACGCTTTACACGTTACATTCTTATTTTGCACTGCATTTGTTTAGGTGCATTACCTGAATAGCTATTTCATGATTCTTGATAATTGTCCGTGTCCAGTTCAATGTAGCCTTGCTCATAAAGGGAAGGTCCTGGCATGGCACCCATGAAGGTGAAGAAAATTGAAGAAATAACAGGAGAACGAATGGAACTAAAAAAATGGCCTTATCACAATTGTGCCGCGGGGGGCGTGTCATCTTGACAGAACCTGCGGCCATTTTAGTCTTGCGTCGCTAGCTGTCGCGGGCAAGTTTGACGTAAGATCGAATTGTAATTGAATATGCCGTCGTGAAATGTAAAATGATGCATAAACAACTTGACGATACATAAAAAACATTCAGGAATATCATATTACCTGTAAGTATACGCTAAATATTCGACATAGTGGATATTTCATTTGAAAACATTTCTATGGGGATGGTGTTATGCCATCAATCAACACGAACTCAAAATAATCTCAATTCGCTACCTATTTCATTTCTTTGCAGAATTCCTCTATTTAGCCAGAAATAGATATTATATAGCATGCAATTAGTATGTCTGTCTGTGTATTGAAATGTCTACTGCTGGATTTATGCTTACCCATAGAAATACTTCTTAAATTATATTTTATGCTATTTGCACGAACCAGCCTAAAATAAAACTCTTACTTGAATATACATAAGTCTGAATATGCGCGATAAAATGTTGACCTAATATATTTTTTTACAAAAAAGTTGTACCTTATATTGATAAAATACTGAATCTAGCATTATGAAATGATATTTGACGAATATTTAAAAGATAATTGCGTATTTGTAGCAAACAGTGCCAACTTATTTTGGTAAAAATTTTGAAAAATTAAGACAAAATATAATAAAAATATGCTTATGAAAAGCCATTGAGGACTTGAGTGGGCACTCTGCTTGGAGCACTCAAATAACGCAAGTCTATACGATATTTACGTAAAGTTCAAGGTCAAGATAATTACGTAAAGTTAGTACCTGAAAGGAGTGCGCCTGTACCGGAATCACTAACCAAAAAACCGGCCAAGTGCGAGTCGGACTCGTACACGAAGGGTTCCGTACCATCTTACATGATTTCACCCAAAAAAATCACGTAAGGGGGCTCCCCCTTTAATTTTTAATATTTCAAAATGTTTGCTATTTGTTGTTATAGCGGCCATAAATATACACAATCTGTGAAAATTTCAACAATTTACCTATTATTGTTAATGAGATACAGCCCTGTAACAGACGGACGGACGGAGGGACAGACGGGCGGATGGATGGACGGACAGCAAAGGCTTAGTATTGGGGGTTCGTTGGCACCCTTTGGGTACGGAACCGTAATAAAACCGAATTTAAACACTAAGAAGTGGAAAATAACACCCATTTTTGGGTCGGTGACATATTGGTGTTATTCTTTGGTTGGTTGGCACCGACCCCAAAAATCGGGTATTTTCCACTTTTTAGTGTTTGATGTCGGTTAAAAACTAAAACTATACTTATGTTGATTGATTGATTGATTTGAATTAAGGCCTCTCTGTCCTATTTTTAGACAATTTTGCCAGTGTCCAGTTAGGCTTAAATACGGGATAAGTGCTACATTGGCGCATTTAACAGAGAATGCATTTCACACACTTACGTATATTTGTTAGTCATTGTCTTTTCTCGCTATAAATTCTGTTGAAACAGCATTTCTTCCGAATAAATCTTTGAATTAATGCAGGGATGGTAATCAGATTTTGAAAAAACCTTTTTGTGATTATTTTCAAAATCTGATTACCTAACTAGCTTCAAACTCAAATTAATGAAATAACGGTAAAGTCATATCCATTAGATACAGAAAATTATCGAATTCAGGCAGTTTACAAACTTTACATAATTGTTTAATAAAAAAACCGAAGTCACAAACCCGATATACATAGGCTATGTAATCGCCTAAATTTATTTTTATGTTTGGAGATTCTCTTTCATTATTTTCTAATTACGATGTATTACATATACATATAAGAACATGCAAATAAAACGCCTTTTCAAAATTTTTGTTTGTAATTCACTATTTCAGAAAAGTAATTACGAACAACAATTTACAAATGGATCCATGGACGGTGATGTTTTCATCCCGCTCAGCACCGCGGCATTACCCCCAGCTTCACTTGCCACCACGTTGCTCTAATGAGCAATATTTTTGCTAATTTTTGCAACCAAATTATTTGTTGGCTATGGTTTGCATAACATCTTTCTAACTCATGTAGTTTTCAATGGGTTTGATGGCCGGATTCAGCCAGTATTTATTAGATATTTTTGACTCGGCACTCGCTGTCATCATCACGAATGAGGAATGACGTAACGACCATCTGGTTTATTAAAAAATAATTCTTATCTTTATCGGTTTACCTACCAATTTGGGAGACTTCAAATTGGATTTTTCCCCGTTTTCATCATTGCGCTACAAAGTTGTACGGCAATAAAATGTTGTAAGTTGCGTTACGTCATTTTTTGCGCGCTCGTTGTATGAACGTTATTTCTCCAGTTATTTCTTCACCTCCATGGCATTTAGGGCCTAGGCCAAGCCAAAGGATTTACGTTCTGTCGCATCACAAGAAACTGCGTTAACAGCATACCATGGATATGTGGCATCAGTTCTCAAATATGGTATAATATTGTGGGGGAATTCAACTAAAGCAAAGAATGCATTTATTGTTCAAAAAAAATTTATAAGGTCAATATGTGGAGCAGAAAGATTGGATTCGTGCAAACCGTTATTTAAAGAGCTGAACATATTGACCTTACCTGCACTATACATTTATGATGTTTGTTTATTTGTTAAAAAATATCCACATTATTTTTTAAAATATCAGCTCCATTCACCAATACAACACACGAAGTCGGAGCTCTAACAAATTAAGCTACACGCAACCTAAGATTGCACTGTATCGCAATAGCGTATTTTTTATGAGCACAAAAATATTTAATAATATACCGAAGAAGTTTAAAGACCTGGACTTCAATAATTTTAAAAAAGGTTTATTTAATTGGCTAGTAGAAAAATGTATTTATTCTTTAGACGATTTCCTAAAAATTAAAGAAAGCTAAATTGTGAATGTAAGGTATAAGTAAATTATGTTTAATCTTGTTTGCATATAAATATGTATCCTTATTTAATTTTTGTACGCCATAGCTGGCAATCTTGTGGAGATACCGAAAAGTTTTTTAAGTAACTCTGTAATACCCATAAGAGCACAAATAAATTTCATTTCATTTCATTTCAAGGCTGTGGGCCACAGAACATTAATGAGTACTATTGATGTTCTGTGGCCCACAGAACATCATGTCATGCTTCTGTGGTATAATACACGCTTACATACTCTTTGCTCTAATCCTTCATTGCCTGAAGTTCCGCGGATGCTGTCCTAAATTAATGTCGTAGTGGTCCAAAAAGGGTGAGCACGATAAGTATGCTTTATCGGTTCGTATGCTCCTCCACGGCTGCCATTGCAATCCATCGCGTCCCTTTATCCAGTGCTCTGTCAGGTTAGTTTGGGCGCTTCCTGCCATCAAAGTTTCTCGCCCCGCTGATCGAGGGCTTACCTTAGATGGAAAAGAAATGGATAGGGGGCTAATCAAATTTATTGATCCGTCAAAACTACGCTCGCCCAGCGTAGTTGCTCTCGGTCGGTGTCAGAGTGGGCAGTCTGAGTTCTCACCGAAATTAGCGTTTACGGCAAACCGATCGACTGGCGTTTTCTCCAAACTCCATACAAGTTTTTACTAGATATTCTGTGGTTTTACTTCTTCAAGCTGTCAAAGTTAAACGCGGTCTTCCGATTTGTATGAAAACACGGAGTGGACGTAAACGGCAACGTCGACGTATTTACGGCAACGTTGAGTAAGCTGTCAAATCAAGCTCGGACTCGCAAATGTTAGTTCGCTTAACGCCCGCTGCGCGCGCTCATCAATTTCTCCATACTTTTGAAAACTCCAGTCGATCGGTTTGCCGTAACGCCAATTTAGGTGACAACTTAGACTACCGGCTCAGACGTCAATCCACGCTTGTCATGAATGCAGTTACAAATGCCGTCTTGTGTTATTGAAAAATGTGGAAATAACACCATAAAGGACAACAAAAGGAATGGAATCACATTCCACGTATAAGTGCAAGAATATTCAGTGTATTTTTATTTCAGCTGACCTCAAAGCTTTCACGTGCAGTAAGAGCGCAAACAGGGTTGGCACAAGCAATGATAAAAGGTTAGTTCTAATAATTTTTATTTCAATTTTCATTTAAGTTTTTATTATAAGAAAACTTTATTTTAAAACAACTAGGGCTGTCACAAAGCAATAGTCTACTGTTTTTAAATTTGTTAATTTTTTTTTTTTGGTTTAGTTAATCACATATTAGGTCACACGTGGAAATGATAAGAATTTCAAAATATGTTTATTATTTCAGATTTCCACAAGATCAAAATCGGAAACATTTATGGATTTTCCTATAAAGAACTAGTGCCAAGAAAGTGCCAAGCGAACAACTGGCTTTCCAGGGAACGGAGTATAATATGTTCTTCATCTGGTTTTCATATAACGACGAAAGGAAGACGAATTCTCAATTTCGCAAGATCAGTGTTCCGCGTATCCATCCATTTTCTTAGTATCAATATCCTTATAATTATGTTTTAAAAGCCATATGTGATAGTGTTTAAATTAAGTTAAGTTTGAATAAAAAATAGAAAATATATTTTGTAAATTTAAGGTGGAGTGCACCAAATCTCTAGTTAATAAAAAATTAAGAGGAATTATGTATATTCAACTTGGAGTCTTCATTTATCCTGAATAGACTGAAAATCCACCCAAATGCACTGGCTGCAAAGCTAACAATACCAGATACAATTGACCGCCTCAAACGGCGCAAAATTCTCCAAGACCATAGCTTCTAGAAAGCCAAAAATAAATAATAGAGATATCTCCACTGGGAAATCCTACTCTCAATGCCAAATTATTACTCATCACATCTGCTCATAGTCAAAGGACTGATCGCAAGATTAAACATACAAAAAAAATATATCCTAAATATATTAGAAGAAAAAGTATTTCGATTGGAAAATGATTAATTTGGAATGAACTTGGTTTGAAGAACTATTCCATGAATATGTTTTCCATTTTCCTGCTTGCAAACTCCCGAAAAGATATATCCGAATATATCCGGTGAAATCATTGATAGCTCGGACCATTACCTTCATAGAAAAGCAATGTGTGTCTAAAAAAAACATTTGCCGTATATAATCATATTTAAAAACATTATTCAATGCCTTTTTAAATTAACTATAATGATATTACTGGCTCTGAACATTTTGACTGAATGGGAACCTTCATCTTTTGTTGCACAAGTACAATACAATATATTATTTTTTATTTTTGTGTGTAGTTTTGGCATCCCTGCCAGCTTGATCATTCAGTTTTGACGCACCATTCTGGTCGAAGGGTACAGCATGCGCGCATCGTTAACCCTTTCACCGCCAAGGTTTCTTGGCATAATCCTTCTCAATACGCCACACTCGATTATTATTTCGATAATATCCAGTCTTGAATTGTTGTTTGTTTTGTTGCAAATAGTGTGTTTCTACTGTTGAAACAGTAGAAATCTAATGAACGCTAGTATGTACTGTGCAATTATGTTAATAAAACACAATATTTTGTGTTATCAGTAAAGTTTTATTAATGTTTGAAGTGGAGTAGTTTTCTGTCGGATATATCCGACGATGGCGCCTGCAAAATGCCTTGCTCTGACGGATATATACGTTCCTGGTGGGGAAAGGGTTAATGTGTCATGATGGATTAGGTTGATTTTTTGCACTATTTCTATGACCAGTCGTCGCAAATGTCATCTTCCCTCTTTTTCATGCTTCAAATAATTCAGTTTTAAAGAAATTTTGTCTCATTCTATTCCGTAATTAGATAAATCTATTTGTCACCTTTTCGCATGATACATTTCCGTATAGCTTGGTCCTGCTCTGTTACCTTTTACGTAGTAGAGTTTGGTGTGTATGTAAAATCATAGTTGTGTGAGTTTTTTAAAAATGCAGACCGCTTTTGAATTGTCGTCAGTATGGAGGTACCATATCCATTCTTTTTCATCTAAGGGGCTTACTTGCTAAGTAAAAAAAAAACGATTTTGACTGAATGCATTTTTTGGAACAAACTGTACTAACAAAACTAATAGACAATTTTCATAAATGTTCTCACACCAAAAACATTAAACAGGAATTACATCTTTATTGATAATTTCGCAAAAATCTAGGTTTTCATAACAAAAACTGGTACAAGAAATAGTTGCCATGGTAGACAAATAGTTTTTAAAATATTTTATTTTTATTTATTTATTTATTTGATGAACGAGCAGCCTAAGCTGATGTGTTCATGTCTGGGTTCACTGGTGCTTTGTTATTACGGTTACCTTAGTTTAGTGTTTTTAGGTGTTTGTCAAGCCTGTTTTTAAAATAATTGGTGGTGGTAATACATTAAATAAGTTGGTCAGCGTGTTTGCGTCCACTGCTGGACATATGCCTCTCCAATTTTTCTCCAGTCCTCCCGACCCTTAGCAGTACGGAACTACTTCTATCCGCCGACGCACTTGATGTCGTCGTCCCACCTGGCGGGTGGTCTTCCCACACGCTGTTTTTTCTGTCCACGGCCCCCAGTGCAGGACACGGTTACTCCAACGGTCGTCGTCTCTTTGGCTGACTTGACCAGCCCACTGCTATTTGAGCTACGCCACCCGGTGTCCAAAATCGATTACTTTGGTTTCTTGGCGGATTGCCTCGTTACGCACCATATCCCGTAGCAATATTCTCAGCATGGCTCGCTGGGCAACTTTAAACCTTATAATCGGGTCTTTAGGATATCCCATTGATTATGAGTCAGCTCCTGATCTAGCTTGACCAGTTTCTCTTGCGTTCTCAGAGTCCGTATATTGTGGGTAGCCAAGTGTAGTTGGTTGTGGCAGTCAGATCTAACCCAGGGATTCTTAGCACCCCACACCCCGCCAGAACCAAAACCCCCACAACGATGATCCGGAATAGCGGGGCTGCTGGGAACTAGGGGCCGAGATTCGTTTCGACTTTGCGTTAGAGGTTTATGGTCATGAAACGTCACGTTGGCTAAACGTCTTGGTGAGTTTTCCGCTCTCGTCAGCCTTAGGATTGTAATCCCACCCAAGGATTACGCATCTAAGTTTCCAGGATACACCACGAGGAGGTGAGAGTCGGAATATAGGAAGGAATTTCTCTACTTCCCCATCCTACGATGAAGCCGCACCTGCGGGAGATAAATTCAATCCCCCGTTTATATTCCTTTTAACATTAAATAAAATCTCGAGTCAAAATTTAAATGAACTTCCAAAAAGGTTTGTAATCGCTAATACTATGGATAAAACATTGAACAATAACTAGTATACGTCTCTATGTTGCGCTGGGGTTGCTGTGACATCACACTCACGCAATTTCGTCAAACCAACTGTACAGTACAGATGGCAACTATTGGTGTCCTCGTTCATTCTTGCCACTTTACAGACATTTTCCATGTGCTGCCATCTAGACGGCCCCTTGGATATTTTTTATCGGACAGCAGACTCTCTTAGCTTAACAACACTATCGGTAAAACAGCAATCGGCCGCACAGGAAAAAACTTGACACCTTTTGATGCCATAAATTTTCAGGTAGCGCAATGGTCATGGCATCAATAGTTGCCAGCCGTTGGTAATGGGTTAAATAAAGTGATAGGCAAATAAATACTCTCTATTATAAACATGATTCATTTTAATTAAAAACAGTGTTAAAATAGGACTTCAGTTTCAAGTGTGCATATTTACACGCAAATGTTCAAGTTCGAAACATCAAAACTTGGCACTCGGCAACATGCAACCGTCCTCTTCCATGTTGGTTGATCACTAGTTGAACATGAGTGAGATAGAGCCCAAAAACACATTGGCACGGGTTTTTGAGAGGTAACGAGACCACCTATGATCTAATAGTTTCGTTTGAAGCACTTAGTGGTAGGGATATGAGGATGCAAAACTGCGGTAATTGTAGTTTAGGTTAGTACATAACTGTGTTTATTATTGTTTCTCAATAACAAATTATGTAAGAGTATTTAATTTGAGGTGTGAACAATTTTGATAATGTTTATTGTTAGACCTACTTATAGTATATGCGGGTAAAGTAAAATGTAAAGACAGCAACACTTTTGCACGAAGAAAGGTTTTGATTACAAGAGTTTGATGGTATATTTTGAAATGTAATTGTTTTCAATATATTAATTCGGTTCTGTATCCTCTCCAGCCCTCTTCTCCACAATGGAGTTGCCCACGACCAAGGAGACCTCGGTACCTCACAAACAACGCACGCGCTACAACGGTCGAGTAAAGAAACGCGCTTGGGAGGAAGGCAGCGGAGGGGAAGAGAAGAGGCGTCGCGACGCCGCTGGGGAGGCGTTCGAGCGAGTCAAAAAGAGAAAGGTGGCAATTCTGCTCGGCTACTCGGGGGCGGACTACTTCGGCATGCAGAGGTACATATTACGTGTCTGATTCAGCTTTGCTGGCGAGTCCCTTCTGCACCCCTTCTCCAGATTCTCGCCGTACACCCCGCTTGCCCTGTTTGGTACGGATAACAACGCCGCGAAGTGCACACGACACACTTGAATTTTATTTGCAGTACATTCTCTGTATTTGGTACTCATAAGCATTAACCGTGATATTTTTATAATATTAAAAGTATAGTTGAATCACCCTTAACTGCATCAAAACGCTGAATGTGCTGGGGGAAATGAATGGTGTAACCTTAAGATGGGTACCAGGTCACTCAGGAATCGACGGCAACGAAAATGCCGCTGAACTGGCGAAAGAAGGAGCTATTAAACCCCAGATAGGACCTGAACCATCCTGTTGGATTTCCAAAAGCACTGCACTCGGAACATTACATGACTGGGCTCAAAACCAAAACATGTGCCAGTGGAAAAGCAAGCCAGGACTAAAGCCCGCCAAGGCCCTCATAATGGAATTTTCCCAGGAATTCGAGCTAATCAACCTAAGCCGAAATCAACTCAGAGTAATTACCAGAGCTCTAACAGGTCACTGTAACCTTAACAAACACCTGCACAGGATGAGGTTGACAGATACAGATTTATGCAGGTTCCGTCTTGAACAAGAGGAGACACCGATCCACCTTCTGTGCGACTTTGGACCACTAATTCATAAAAGAAATGCCATCCTTGGGGGATACTTACTCAACCCAGATGATATCAAAGTCATCACACCTTAAAAAAATCCTGCACTTCCTGAAGGAGGCAGAAATTGAGGGTGAACTGTAACAAGGGCAATGTCCCAATAGATCTGTAAAGGTCGCAGTGACAGCGGGCCAAAAAGCTCGCAGCCCAACTTCAAATAATAATAATAAATAGTTGAGCTTTGTGTTCTGTTGGCCGTAAATCTATTTTAGTTGAGATGTGCCGAGGAAGAAGATTTATTTATTAAATAACGTAAACGTAGTTTTTAACTTGTGTGTGTAGCTCCTCCTGCAGCGGTATTATTATTTGATTTAAAGTCAAGCAAGAGGCATTTTTCACATTGATCTGTTGACAAAAAAAAAATTTAAGTCATGATTTTTTCTATATATGTAAGTACAATTCTAATAAAATTAATCTGTATTGGTAATTACATTTTATCACTTCACATAGTTTGTTTCGATTTTTTCGTATACTTTTACTTCTTTGCTCACCCTACTGGCAAGACAGACCTTGCTGACGTCACGGCCGGCAAAGTGGAAACATACGGATAATATTTTACGCTCATCAATACACGTTCTTGGGTCGACGAATAATAGTGGCCCCTAAATCACTACGGTCGCGAGTGATAGCATGTCGATAACACTGAATATCCGTAATACTGAATTTCAAGAACACATTGGAAATATACACACAAATGTATACAGCTTGAATTGATGACACATGTGTCTGCAGAGACCCAAAAAGGGGCGTTTATTGATTACGAGAGCTGTTTTTAGGGTTCCGTACCCAAAGGGTGAAAACGGAACCCTATTACTAAGCTTCCGCTGTCCGTCCGTCCGTCCGTCCGTCCATCCATCCGTCCGTCCATCCGTCTGTCCGTCCGTCCGTCCGTCTGTCACAGGGCTGTATATCATGAACCGTTATAGGTAGGCAGCTGAAATTTTTACAGAGTGTGTATTTATTTTGCCGATATAACAACAAATAGGAAAATAAAAAAATAATAAAAATTCAAGGGGGGCCCCATACAAAAAACGTGATTTTTTTAGTGTTGATGGTACGGAACCCTTCGTGTGCGAGTCCAACTCCCTTTTGTTTAGTTTCCCCTTCCCTCCCACTCACTAGAGATTTACCACAAAGTCATATTTTTTATCAGAAGCACTAAAGTGATGTTTACTGGCCAGTTTATTATGATTATTTGCTTATGAATGAGCAGCCAAAGCTGATATGTACATCGTGGTATGTTAGATTGGGTTTAGATTTTATCAAATGGTGTTTTTTTTGTTTTAACAAATTTTTTTTATGCGACCTGACATGGATGGCTAATACCACACAACGACCATTATGATATTAGCCCAATACACCACAATCCCGAAGGAATTAGATGCCATGCCAGGACCTTCCCTTTATGAACACCTCTACATTGAGATGGATGGAAAACACGGACAATTTTTCATTGCCGCTTCGACCATCTTTTCATCCAATGCGATGGTACCAACCCGGGCGGGCTTCAACCCTACCACCTAGTAGGGGAAGGGGACCTACAGTTTTACATGGATTCCGAACCATGGAGCAGCTCGCATTCGTGACGAAATGCATTTATCTGAAAGATATCTGAAAGAGAAAGAAAGTGGTGCATGTCGGAATTGAACCCAGACCTTTGGTACGCTAGGCCAGTCCGCGCGCCACTAGGCTACGTAGCCTAGTGGCGCGTATGTTCAATGTATGAAGAAATATGGCAATGTAGCCTTGCTCATAAAGGGAAGGTCCTGGCATGGCAACTAATTCCTTCGGGAATGTGGTGTATTGGGCTAATATCATAACGGTAGGTGTGTGCTATTAGCCATCCATGTCAGGTCGCATAAAAAAAACGCCAAGGTCCAGCTGAGCTTTAGTGACCTATAAGTTGGCCCTTCCCTGCGGGACTAACTCATTCACGGGCACGGTACAAAATCGTGCTATTTCGCTCTGGGACCTACTCTGTTTCATAGAAAAAAAAGGCTCGGTTATGAGGAGGATGCAACATGTCAACAAAGCAGAAAATGCTTATAATGTTTGATTTGGTTACAAAACGACTTATAGCTAAAAGTAAACTACGACCACTGTAGTAAAAAATGTAACAAAAACCAAATTAATTGAATCTAACAATCAAATAAAATCTAACAAAAACCAAATGTTCATAAATCAAGCTATGTCTGATGACTAATCTTTTTAAGATGCTTTTACTTTATCGTTGAGTAATCGACCTCCAAAACCTTCGAACCTTAGAAACCAAACACAATTTTACAATGCCAACGGTCATCAGACATTTAGTTCGATCAAATAAAGCTATTTTGAGCAAAAGTTGGGATCTCTGACAAGAAATATGGGCATGATCTTCTTTCTAAGTTTGTACGGGGAGTTGAGCGGGAAGGCCCACCTTAAGAACGGCCCGTAAGCTATGCTCCCCATACAAACGTAGTTTACTAATCATTTGGAAACCGCTATTCCAATTAAATTGATATTTAATATCTTATATCAGGTAACAAATATTTGTGTCTGCATGCCTTTGTTTTTTTGAAAAATCCAAACCGAATGAAATGAATGCAATAAGAAAATCTTCATACGAATTTTGTTTTCTCTGTGGTTTGACCCAGAATACATTTACCGAAAAAACAAAGGCATGCAGACACAGATATTTGTAGCCTAATATTAGATACCAAATATCAAGTAAGTTGGAACAGTGGTTTTCAAATCATTAGTAAACTACGTTTGTATGGGAGGCGAAATTTTCAGGTGCTTACGGGCCGACCTTAAGGCCTCCTGCTTAACTCACAAAAGATCATTTGAAGATCATGCTCATATTTCTTGTCAGAGATTTAAAATTATGCTCCAAACAGCTTTATTTGATAGAACTATGATTAGATGTCTTATGACCATTGGCATAGTAAAATAGTGTTTGGTTTCTAAGTTATAGGGGTCTAAAGTTCGAATTTTTCAAGCATTGTATACAATGACTTTGGAGGCGGATTACTCAACTCAACAAAATAAAAACATCTTGAAAAAAATTGTCATCAGACTTTGCTTGGGGTCGCCTTCATAAAGTCCAAAAAGCATAAGGTCCAAAACCCAGAACGTCCAAAAGTATGTACTTTTCGTGTGTATTACAAAATGCATATTATAATCTAACCTAACCTAACCCAATTAAAAATATCCGTATTCGTAAGTATTTTGGACGGTATGGGTTTTGGACCTTGTGCTTTTTGGACTTTATGATGCGTCCCCCTTGCTTGTTTCATGAAGATATATATTATAATCGATTTGGTTTTTGTCTGAGTTTTGACTACAGCGGTCGTGATTTACTTCGTAAATCTTAAAATTTTCGTAAATCTTACCAATCAAATACTATGTGCATTGTCTGCTTTGTAGACGTATTACATCCTCCTCACCACGGAGTCTGTCTTTTTCTTTGAAACAGAGAAGGTCCCAGAGCGCAATAGCACAGTTTTGTACCGTGCCCGAGAATTAGTTAGTCCCGCCGAGAAGGGCCACCTTAACAAGTCTTGCGCTGCGCAGCAATCGGTGAACACAAAACCACTACTATGGGGCTGGCATAGTCAAATATGGCCGGAGCCCTAATCAAATCAATAAAAAAAAATGGACTATACATCAAGTCTGAATATCTTTTGCACATCTAAACTTTCTATTAGCATCTTAAGTATATCTTAATCCTAAAGCGGCGTGAAGGTATGTATGTAAGTATACCTAAAAAAAGTTTAAATTAGCTAATACAATTTGTTCCTCAATCAGACTGATTTGATTTAGTTAAATACTAAAGTCAATACGTGGACGATGCCTCATTGTTACTATGTTTTTACGAATGTAACTCTTAGATGAAAAAGGAATGGATAGGGGACTAAAAAAATTTTACGGTCCGTCAAAAGTACGCTCAGTCAGCTCATATGCTCTCAGTCGGTGTCAGACGTCAATCCATGCGCGTCAGTAGGGCAAGATTTCAAAATATCAACAAAATGCCATCTTGTGTGGTAGACAAATGTCGAAATAACACTATTAAGCACAACAAGAGCAATGGAATCACATTCCATGTGTAAGTACAAGCATATTCAGTATATTTTTAGTTTAGTTGACCTGAAACCTTTTATGTGTAGTAAAGGCGCAAACAGGGTTGGCACAAGCAAACATAAATTGTCAGTTCGATTTTTATTTTTGTTTTCATTTCAGTATTATAGTGAACTAAATTTTATTTTAAAACAAGTAGGGCTGCCACAAAACAATAGTCTACGTACTGTTTATTATTTTTTATAATGTCATTTAGAATGTTTTTATAATATGTCTTAGTTCTGAGGCTGTGATGAAAAGGTACATCCTTGAAAATGGTAAAAATGTTACATGTGACAGACAGCTCGTTTCCATAAAGATTAAAATTCTTAAGTCGTTTCTGGGCTCAAATGTTTTTTTGTCATTGAATGAGCATTCATTTCTTCAACCTGCTACATTTAATCATAGTCTCGTTATTCTTAGGGCTACTATCGACATGTAAAACGTTACCATATGCATAAAACCAATCCGGGGATTAAAGCCGCGACAAAACGACAAAAGCGTAATAAACTGAACCTATTTGAAGAAAATTAAAAAAAAAATGTAAGAAGAAAGAACTTAGTGGTTTATCAAAATATCATCACACATTTACGGCGAACGGCTATTACTTGGACTAATTTTTAGCATCTAAAATGTATTGAACGAAATTTTTAAATGCATAAAATGCAAACATGGACAATTCAAGAATAATCAATATTATTTGTTTTGTAATGTTTGGGCCATACTTGCAATACATTAATGATTCCCTCTTTGTGTTTATTTTATTTTATGATTTCAATATTTACAAATTATGTATATTAGAATTTATTAATTTATCCTTAATATCGATGATTTTTACTCAGAAAAACGATGGTTTAAAGAATGATTCCATGAATATATTTTTTTTCATTTTCCCGCTTGCAAACTCGCGAAAAGATTATTTGATGCCTTGGTACAATCATGGTACTACTTGCTCTGATCACTATCACTGAATAGGAACGTTAATATTGTATTGCACAATACAATATATTGTTATTTATTTTTGTGATAATTTTTGGCAACCCTGCCATTTTCACTTTAATTTTTAATTTAGTTTTGACGCGCCATTCCGGTCAAAGGGCTTAGCATGCGCGCATCGTTGATGTGTCATGATGGATTAGGATGAATTTTGCACTATATCTACGACCAGACGTCACAAATGTCACCATCCCTTTTTCTCATGCCATAACTAATTCAGTTTAAGGAAATTGTTGTGTCATTTCATTCTTCCGCGATTAGATGAATGTATTTGTCACTTTTTTGCATGATACATTTCCGTATACCTTGGTCCTGCTCTATTACCCTTTACGTAGTAGAGTTTGGTGTGCATGTAAAAGTATAGGTGTGTGAGTTTTTTTTAAAATAGGATCGCTTTTGAACTATCGTCAGTATGGAGGTACCGTATCCATTCTTTTTCATCTAAGATGTAACTATCTGATGCGGTAGGAATCCTGGCGTGAACACGGTGGAGGAGGAGTTGTGTGGTGCGCTGCTCCGCGCCGGCTACGTCACCAGCGATGTGTTCACTCAGATGCAGCAAGTGGACTTCCAGCGTGCAGCGCGCACCGACAAGGGTGTGTCCGCCGCGCGCCAGGTCGTCTCCGTCAAACTACGTTAGTATAATGCCCTTAAATTGCATGCATTCATTGGTGCTGTCTTGTTGTATTTCAGCTACACATCAGATTATTGTTTATTTAAAGTGAAACATTCTTTAGCACCAGTGTGATTTGAAACTCTATGAAACGAAAAGGCCACACCAAAATGAGACAAATACATACATCTTAGGATTTAGCTTGCGAGAGAATGAGATTAGACACTCCATTAAAAATGCATCTACCTGCTCCCAGCACGTCACTCACAAAGTCTGGCTCAAGTTTTTGCCAGACCTTTGTCTGAAGGTTTCCCTTCATTTCTTGCACGTATGAACTGCACACATGTTTTTTTTATGTGGGTGGGCATGGATGTCAGACAGTCAGTGTGTTTGCGTCTACTGCTGGACATAAGCCTCTCCAATTTTGCTCCAGTCTTCCCGGCCCTCGGCGGTACGGAGCCACTGCTTTCCGCCGACGCCCTTGATGTCGTCGTCCCACCTGGTCGGTGGTCTTCCCACACTCTGTTTCCTTGTCCACGGCCGCCAGTGTAGGATACGGTTACTCCAACGGTCGTCGTGTCTTCGGCTGACGTGACCAGCCCACTGTCATTTGAGTTTAGCCACCAGGTGGCCAATATCGACTACTTTGGTACGTCGGCAGATTGCCTCGTTACGCACCATATCCCGTAGCGATATTCCCAGCATGGCTCGCTCCATTGCTCGCTGGGCAACTTTCAAGCTATAGACAACGGCGACTGTCAGAGTCCACGTTTCATACCCGTACGTCATCATATGTAAATGTCTCAGTTCATTTTGTGGACATGCATAAAGGTGTCACCAGACGATTTGTTAGTGAGCTTTGGCGTCGGATCTTTGTACCTACACAAATGTACCGGTGAATAAAAGCTTATCGATAATTTATACGCTTTTTTTTTCTGTTGATTTGGTTAGGGCTTTAGCCATGTTTGGCTATGCCAGCCCCATAGTAACTTTTTCAGTTTACTGATTGCTACGCACGACAAGAGAATTATTAAGAAATGTGGTCACAATTTGGAACTCTTCACACACAATCCAAGAGTACGTGGAGCTGATCCTCTGCTTGTTGACAAGCGGAGCAGTTAGGCGAGTCAACAATTCGCATAAAGTGCAGTGTCTTATTTAGTGTTGTATGTCCGGATCTTAGTCTGAGGCCTGTCACTATGTTAGATCTTGGCAATTTAGAATTGAGAAGCCATGGTGTTTTAAGTGGTTCACATTGAATTGTTTTATACCATACTAGCAGCCCGTCCCGGCTTTGCACGGGCATAATATCATTTAAAAAAAATATGATTTTGACACAATGATACACAAATAAACCATTTTTACGTAGAGTTCCTACATTGAGATATTTGAAATAAAAAAAACTTAGATATTATTATGACATGATTATTAGATATTAGAGAAATAATAAATTCAAAGTGCTATAGGGAGAACCGCGGCCTCCGAGGCACGCTCCCGCCGCCCCGGCCGGCCGGTACCGCCGCAAACACTACGTCCCGCAATTTTTAAATCTATAATATCTTCGAAAATATTCATTTAAATCATATGCTGTAAAGGGCCGTATAGATCTATATTAAATCAACAATGTATTTAAGGTATTTAATTGAATAAGGATTAATGCTGTATTGGTTAAAATCGCTTCGAAAATTAGCCATTATTTGTCGTAAAGAGTAAATGAGAAAAAAATGTTAATGTGGGATATCCATAAGAGATTGATATATACCATCGCGGAGTTTTCTGTAGACCTTGTCAATGTATTGTACTTAGTAAATTATTTTGATAAATCTCGTAGGGTTCAGCCTGCGTTTGCAATGTAAGCGGAAAACAAATATTTTATTACGACATCACTTGGAAACCTCAAAAATAACAGTATTTCTGCAATATTTAATGGATGTTATTATACATATAAACCTTCCTCTTGAATCACTCTATCTATTAAAAAAAACCGCATCAAAATCCGTTGCGTAGTTTTAAAGATTTAAGCGTACATAGGGATATAGGGACAGAGAAAGCGACTTTGTTTTATACTATGTAGTGATTCCTTTCTCTACCGACCTTCTATCGTAATGCTCTTTCCATAGAGTTTGACATGAGCTTTTGAAATTAGACAATATGTCGGTAGAGCATGGATCACAATTGATTTCAATGCATTCTGATGACATAACTGCTTGCTTAGCCAACCTGTCTGCAATCTCATTTCCTAGTACTCCAACATGAGATGGAATCCATTGTAGGTGAATGTTTTTTCCATTTGACTGAAGCGTTAGAATATCATTTAGAATTGTGTATGCTATGCGTCTACCCCGACTCTCTCTCGTAGCCATAATGAGGTGTTGAAGAGCACTTTTAGAGTCAGTAAATATGACAATGTTGTCCTCATTAGTTGTTGCTGCGTACGAGAGGGCTTCGGAAATAGCTATTAGTTCAATTGTCATGATCGGTAATAGGCCACAGTTAACTTTGAACTCTATACCGTGTGATGCTATCATATCCCAAAAAGATGCTCCATTTCCTCTTAGATCCTTAGAGCCATCCGAGTATAAATGTCTGTATTCCCTGTATTTATTACCTATTAGAGCCTCAGTGATGGATCTGAGTTCCAGAGATGACAGTTGTTTTTTGTCAATGCCCTGAATGTTACAGTGGATACATCTAGTGGAAACATTAGATACCCATGTCGGAAGTGAGTACATTGGCAGAGAAGAGTGATTTTCTAATGTAATGTTTTTAAACTTATTGTAAAAGTTGGCAAGTAACGGCATCTTTCTATTCTGCCAATATACGCGATCTGTCATTTCTGTAAGTTTTTCAAGCAGGTCTATGACAGGGTTGTTTGTTTTTGACCTTGCCCTTAACACATATTTGCCAGCCAAGTAAAATCTCCTTACATGTAGTGGATAGACACACAGGTCACTCTCCATGACGTGTATTGGTGTAGTACGGCTATAGCTTCCTACAATTCTTAGAGCTCTATTCTGGATAATATTTAATTTTTCTAGTCTTGTGTGTGCGGCGTTCCCGTAGAGAAAGCATCCATAATCTAATCGGCTACGCATCAATGCAATGTAGAGTCTCCTTATGTGGGCTGGATGCATTCCCCACGAGGGCCCCGCAAGTACTTTAAATATATTATTAAATTTGTTAACCTTAAGTATTACCTCATTAATTTGTTTGCTCCACCTGAGCCCCTCATCCAGCCATAATCCAAGTGATTTAACAGTGTTACTTCGTTTAACAGGTATTCCATTGATATTTACATTAGACATTATTTTTCTGTGACCTCTGGCAAACACACAAATTTCGGTTTTGGAAGTTGAGATTTCTAGACCTATTACAGACAAAGTATTAACACATATTTGAAGGGCTTCTTCTATGCATAGAGCAGCATATTTTAAGTTAGGGGTAGTTTTGAACAGTATAAAGTCATCAGCATATTGCACAACATTGACAACCCCGTTGCGGATTCGATGGCATATTTCTGTTGTTACAGTGTTAAAGAGTATTGGTGATATCGGATCGCCTTGAGCCAATCCTTTTGAACATTTTCGTACAATTGTACCATGGTTTTCTGTAACGACTTCCAGGTGTCTCTCTCTTAAAAATAGGTAGAAATATTGACAAAAGTTCCTGCCAACATTAAGTGATTATAAGCAGGATATAATTGATTCCACATTGACATTATTATATGCACTGTCGATGTCGACGAAGCAGGCTAGAGTGGGAAAATTTGAGGTTTGTCCTATTTGTATGCTTGTGATCAGTCGAGAGAGGTTGTCTAGACATGATTGGCCACGTCTAAAACCAATTGTGCTGTCACTCAATAACTTATTCTTTTCCACAAGCCACTCCAGCCTCCGCGTCAGCATCAGGTGAAATGTTTTGCATGGGCAAGATATCAGAGAAATTGGCCGTAGAGCTGATAGTAAGTTTGTGTCTCTACCGAACTTTGGGATTGCAATAACTCTGATTCTTCTCCATTGATGTGGTATGTCTCCCATACTAAATATCCTATTAAATATGTGGAGCAATACAACCTTACCAATCTGTGGGAGTTGGTGCAACATAGAGTAGGTGATACCGTCCACTCCTGGGGCTGTGTCCTTTGTCTTGAAGGCGTTCTCCAGTTCCGCAATGGTGAATAGGATATCGAGTGGTCCCTGCTCTACCTCTTCTAGTGATGTAAGTTCCACTTCGGCCGAGTCTGGAGCCAATGTGCAGAGAAGTTCTTCCAGTTTAGTTGCATTAACCGGTGTGTTTCTTCCTTTGAATCCCTTAATCCACTTCATCTTACGCCACATTTCAGCCGAGGTTGTCTGACCATTGACACTGCTGCAAAAGTTCTGCCAGCTATCATTCCTAGCTTTCCTTATCTCTCTCCGTGCTTGGGATGTTTTTTCTTCAAGTCCTTCTAGTTGTTGGGGGGATCCAGTTCTCCTAAAATTGGTTAGGGCTAGTCGTCTCTCGGCTACAACTTTTGAAATTTCGTTTCTCCACCACGGTTTGGGACAAAAACTACAGTTAGGGTTTGTGTTAATTTTAGTCCAGGGTATGCTTCTGTCTGCAGAGTCGTTGATACATTTTATTAATAGGTCATATGCTTCTTGAGTACTTGCTGGCATAGCCATGCCTGTTAAACTGTTTGTTAGATAATTCTTGTAATTCTTCCAGTCTGCCTCCTTCATGTTTCTTCTGCGTGTTTCTGGTGGCCCTTTCTCTATTCCTGCGGTGATTTTTATCATAATATGATCACTTCCCAAATTTTCATTAATTGTTCTCCATTTGCAAGTTAGAGCCAGATCCGCAGTGCAGAAAGTAACATCAGGTGAGGTTTTTTGCTTTAGAGCATCCTTGTAGGTGATATTTTTGTTCGACATGATATTGCGTACCTCCTTTTCCTTAATATATATCGGACATGTTTTATCTAGCGAGATATGTGGTCCCTTGCAGTTAATGCCCTTATAATCTGTTGTTTCACAATTTTCATGTCGCCCGCCACACTTAGGACATGACCTTTAGCTCACCTTTAGGGCACGTCTTGTAGGTATGACCATAAGTGCCAGCAACCCGAGCACTGCGTGACCGGGAACACGTACGGCTCGACGCTACACCTTGATCCATATATAGATATATATGGTGGTAAGCGCGGCCCCCGAAAGCAAACCCTCACTGCTTCAGACTTAGTCCACTCCCCATAGGCAATCTTTTTGTTGAGCCTCTTGACCGATACAATGTCTGTATCGCATTGCAGCGTCTCAAGTATCTCCTTGTCATCGAGTTCAACATCGATGTCTCTGATGATTCCATATGAGTATTGAACATCGGTAACTCGGGTACTTGATATGTTATTTTTGCGTAATTCTTCACTTGCCAATAATAAATTCAAGCCTTCCTTTGTTGACAATTTTATTACGGCCTTGTACGGGGTGATATATTTGATTCTTATAATTCCAGGAGTTCCCCGCAAAATTCTGGCTAACGCGATTTGTTTTGGAAGTTTATTTTTGCTTGTAATGTATGCTTCCAAAATATCTCCTGTCACATCCTGTGAGTTTTCCTTCGATTTCTGCCTGTTGAGACGTTTGTTTCGCCTAGCCACTCTCGTATAGCCTTCATTTTCTGCCTCTTCCTCTGTGCTTTCACCTGGAGTTTGTCGCCCTCGCTTCCCTCCAATTGTGCATTCTTGATTTGGTGATGTATCAGTGCAGATATTACCGTCCGTGCGAGTCTTGTCAATGTGGCTGGAAATCACCATCATTTCGTCCCATTCCAACTGTTCCTCTTGAATCTTTTCCTGCGGGATAAGCTGGGGCTCCGGGACTTCCTCGAGGTCACTCACTGTATCACTACTAGCATCCTGTGAAGGGTCACCATCTAGTTCTCTAAAACTCATAATGGGGGTAGATAACAATTTGTTGTTGCACCAAGCACCACATAACTC
Source organism: Incurvaria masculella (assembly GCA_946894095.1). NCBI lineage: Eukaryota > Metazoa > Arthropoda > Insecta > Lepidoptera > Incurvariidae > Incurvaria > Incurvaria masculella. Next base: position 44,497 of record OX335650.1, on the reverse strand, counting down.
GCAAACCCAGTGGTCCTGGGCTATGCCCACACACTCACACCTGACTAGGGACTTGATAAGTAGATTGGCAAAGTACTTATCACTAAATTTCTATTCAAACAAATGATTTATCACTTAAAATCGGGAGCTCAAAAGTTCCGACAATCGCAACTGTCAAACTGATTTATAAGCTTTTAGAATAAAATTTCCATTGGGTACACAAAGCTACTGAAACAGTGTCTCACAGTGTCTCACTACCACCTTTTTCTTGTGGAGCAGTGACTACTACATGCAAACAGATGGTGTTGCTATGGGTTCTCCAGTCGCTCCAGTAGTGGCCAACCTATTCTTAGAGTTATTCGAAAACCAAATACTTTCTACGGCCTCAAAAATCGTTCTTAATAGTTGTTTTTCAAGCGCCTGTTATTTTCCAGCTGAGGATGTGACAGTGGAAAAGATTAACGAAACCCTGCCACCTTGCATCCGTGTGTTCGGCATCAAGCGCGTCACGAAGGGATTCAACAGCAAAACGCAGTGCGACGCTCGCACGTACACCTACACACTGCCCACGTTTGCGTTCGAGCCTGACGTCTCGACGCCAGAAGAGCAGCGCGCGTACCGAGCTCCGCAAACCAAGTTCGATGCCGTCGATGAGGTGCTGAGCGTGTATCGTGGCACTAAGAACTACCACAACTTTACATCCAAGAAGTGAGACAACATTACAAATAATTTAAGACCACTTTTGCCATGAGGTTTATTTCCTTATTTGGATGACTAATACCACACCTGCTGTCATGATATTTGCTCAAAACACATTTTACCCACAGCTTTACCATTAGCTCAACACCACACCTTAAGAACGGCCGTAAGCTCCGCTGCCCATACAAACGTAGTTTACTAATAATTTTAAAACCACTGTTCCAATATAATTGATATTTGATACCTAATATCAGGCAACAATTATCTGTGTCTGCACGCTTTTGTTTTTTTGAAAAATCCAAACCGAACCAGATGAAAGCAAAAACAAAATCTTCATACTAATTTTGTTTTCTCTGTGGTTTGACTCAGGATACATTTACCGAAAAAACAAAGACATGCAGACACAGATATTTGTTGCCAGAGATGTGATACCAAATATCCACTAAATTTGAAAAGTGGTTTTCAAATGATTAGTAAACTGCGTTTATGATGCTTATGGGGCCACCTTAAATAGATTGAAACTGTAACTTGTATACATAGATAATGTATCCTATTTTAGGTTCCTCATACCGGATATGCAGATTGCATTTACGTATGAGATCTATGGGCCCGTTCGGGTTTCGAATGGGTGACCAGTTTGATGTTGAGGCTTGCTGTGGTACGGATTCCACGTAAAACTTTAGGTCCCCTTTCTTAATAAGTGGTAGGGTTAATCCGACCTGAGTTACCAACCATCGCACTGAATGGAAGATGATCGAACCGGCAATGAAAAGGTCAGTTTTTACCATCCATGTCAATGAAACACTGCTAGTCAGTATCTTTTATTTGTTTTTAAAATCAAAGATTTTATATAAATTGTTCACTGAATTTATGAATCGCAATATTTGGATGTTTTACTATTCAATCATGCCACATTGGCTCAACCCATTTTGATCAAATTTCGTAGGTATTGGCGTCGACTATCCTTTTGAACTAGCCCTTTGGGTTACTATTTATCCAGGACATAATTCAGCCCAACATCAGTCCAAAACGACCGATTACCTCAGCTAGTAATAATATAAATAAAAAATCCAGGCAGAGGCCTGAAGTGTCAGACAAATCCGGACGGATGGTAACCCTAATCACATATACTAAGCCCCGGTTGCACGAAGAAACGGCTCAGTCAATCAATGTTCAAACACGTCACTTTTAGTGAAATGCACAGAGTTCATTCCATACTGTCCACACAAAGTGACATGTTTGATCATACTTTGAAGTTGATTTTGATTTTTTGTTCTTTCGTGCACTCGACCCTAAGACGGGCTAATCACTGATTATGCCAATTTACACAGCTCATTAGTATTTATTGTTTTTTGTTTATTCATCATCCATAGACGGTACACTGCACTCGGATTTGTCATATTTTACCATTAGCCATTTCGGCAATCCCAGCGAAGAAACACTGGCAAGAAACTCCACTGGTTTTTTTTTTCAACGTCCACTTACAAAGTTTACAAATGTATAAAGTACAACAATTCATCTCATATGCACCAGTTCATGACATGTTGCCAATTGGAGCAAGCCAGTCCCCACAAACAGCACCCGTTCACGAGCCACACGCCGGGCACAGCCATCGCCTCTCAACCATATTTTAGAGAAAGAGGAGACCCGAACCTAGCGTCGCCGCAAGCAAGGACCTTAAAGCGATGCACTACTCCAGTGGCAACGTGAAAAAGGTTGAAAACTTTGTACAATTTAGTTTTCATACTATTATTTCTGCCATGAACTACTACAGTGATCTCTAAACTAAGAGTCAAAATACAAAATACATTATTATTCTTACAGCTAAAAAAAACTATGTAATATTAACCCTTTAAATGTATGTATGTAAAGGTATGTAAAGGCTAAGACATTTTTATGTAGAATCCGAACCATGGCCAGCCTCAATGTCAATTACTGTCACTCATACTGAATCCGAACTCAACCAGTGTTTATATAAGATATCTAACTGGTCTCTCACTTAATCGGAGATTTAATCTCAATCGATCTATGTCTGTCCCCTATCCTTTTTTTTTTCACATAAATCGTCGCTCCAGTTCGGGAGTTGTCCATATGCCACAGAGCTCTGAACTGAGCATATGAACTGAAGCAACGAAATGACATCTCATACACAAAAATGACATTGGAATCTGCTGAAGTAACTGCCTGATCAGCCATTTACCGCAAGTGCTAAAATAAGGCCCTCAACTGGAAGAAGAAAAGAGGTGAAAATATCTGTTTCAGCCATGCATGTATATTGTTTCAGGGACTACCACGACCCTTCCTGTCTCCGGTTTATGATGTCCTTCAAGGTAGACAAAGTATTTGTCGACTCAGATGTTGAGTTTGCAGTTCTCAAAGTCAAGGTTGGTTTGTTTTTCCGTTATTTCTTTTATTTTAATATATGTTTCATTAAGACACTTTGTTTTTGGTCGATTTTAATGATGGCAATACATAACAATGTATATTTTTGTTGTTGTTTGTTTTGGGGGTGGTCGCTGCCTGCGCTTGGTCCCACGTTGAGTTGTCCATTGTACGCCGCCCCTTCAATTCTTGCTACCGTAGCCAGCCAATGTCTGCTATGAAGGTGTCTGCAGACCTGCGCAAGCGATGTGGGCGAAAGCAGCAGCACCCTCCGTAGTTCGCTGAGCACGTTACACTGCAGAAGCACGTGTTCAGTGGTCTCGTTTTCCTCCATGCAGGCCCTGCACAGAGGACTATCTGTAATTCCGAGTGTATGTAGATGCTTGTTTAGCAAACAGTGACCCGTCATAAGTCCCACAAACTTCCTAAGTTTTGCCCTATCCAGGCTTATAAGTTTGCGGCCAGTCCCTTATTTAGGGTAGGTTCCTATTATAGCCCTAGACTGCCTACAGTCTAGATGTATGTATAACTAACAAAATATACCTTCAGACTGTAAAAGTCAATATACTTGTTAAGTAAAACATGAAATATAAATTCTGTTTATTTTAGTGACCAATATAGAATAATAGAATCACGCGTAGCCGAATTCGCGCGACCGAATTACGGTCTGTTTAGTCTGTGACAATGTAGCTGTCACAATGAGTCAAAATTAGATGCACGAGCTGAAGTGAGGTTAGATTTTGTTGGGAGGCCAACGACACGTGTATTTGGTGCGGGGTGTGGTTTCGAGTGAGTGTGCGGGCTACGAGTCGTTGAGGACCGTTTAGTGAGTGATGTAGTGCCGTGGGGTCGCATTCTACAGCCAGCCAACACCACCCCGCGACGCCGCTCGTGACACGCCGAGGATTCAGTGAGCTCCCTAGGATCCTATCCCAGACCCATATGCTCATGACCTCTGCAGCGCCAATACTTCGACGCATAGTGTGTTATGGAACCCAAAAAATGGACATACTCGTTTTCTGCCACAAAACGACGGTAATTATGATAAAAAATACAAGAGTAGAACTTCCAAGTGTCTATTTTGTTTTTTTAAGGAAATATAAATGTTTAAAGTTGACACTTTTGCTTAGGCCTAAAAGCAGAAAAAATTATAGTTTAAAAAATATTATAAATACAAAAGGTATTTTTAGTGATAGAGCTACAAAAAGCGCATTTATAAAAAAAAAATACTGTGTAGTACTCAAGGAAACCTGTGTATTTTTTTTTTATGATTATACTACTTTTTTTTTCTTAGAAATTATTTTGTGTAAGTGTTTGTGTAATTTTTATACTAATTTAAAGCCCTTACTATATTTTACTAGCATAAAAATAATTACTCACTTAGCCCATAGAATCTGGAAGTTATATAAATTATAAATTTTCGGCCTCAGGGTTGTCACAAAGTAATATCACAAAAATGTTTGGCCTTCAATACTGCCACAAACCGTCACAAGTCTTTTGAAGCCCCTGTCAGTAGAAGATCTTAAAGTTCATACCGCAATGACAGAAGAACAGGAGCTTACAGAAGAGGAAAGTGGAGAACAGAAGCAAAATCACTATCACTATCGTCATTATCATTATCATTACATAGTATAAAACAAACTTGCTTTCTCTGTCCCTATATCCCTATATCCCTATGTATGCTTAAATCTTTAAAACTACGCAACGGATTTTGATGCGGTTTTTTTTAATAGATGGAGTGATTAAAGAGGAAGGTTTATATGTATTATGACATCCATTAAATAGTGAAGAAATACTGTAATTTTTGCGGTTTCCAATGTGATGTCGTAAAAAATTATATTTTTTCCGCTTACATTGCAAACGCAGGCTGAACCCTACGAGATTTATCAAAATAATGTACTAAGTATTGAACACATTGAAAAGGTCTACAGAAAACTCCGCGATGGTATATGTTTATCTCTTATGGATATCCCACAATACATTTTTTTTGTCATTTACTTCTTACGACAAATAATGGCAAATTTTCGAAGCGATTTTAACCAATACAGCATTAATCCTTATCCAATTAAATACCTTAAATACATTGTTGATTTAATATAGATCTATATGGCCCTTTACAGCATATGATTTAAATGAATAATTTCGAAGATATTACCGATTAAAAAATTGCGGGACGTAGCGTTTAGAAAATTTAACGCGTGCGGGCCACGGGCAGTAATGAATAAATAAAACTCCTGGATCGATTTTAATCATTGTATTAGTGAGTGACATAGGCTATATATTTTATACCCGTGCGAAGCCGGAACGTGCCGCTAATGCATAATAATCAGAAGTGAATGCAAAATTTTCTACCCAGTAAGAGCGCAGAATGTATGATATAAATGTTTCTCATTGTTGCTGAATTGATCGAATTGCCTTACATATTTTCTCCCATTTTACGCCCGTTGCTCCCCCAGGAATTTATCAATAATTTTCCATTATGGGAAATTGATAATTCTAGATGGAAATTTCTGGAATATTTATTTCTGGAATTTGATGGAAAATTCTAGAATAAATGGACATTCTAGAAATGGATAAACTACATAAACCGGAGTTGTGTACCCGTGTGTTGTGCCATGTCTGCAGGGTCAGAGCTTCATGCTGCATCAGATCAGGAAGATGGTGGGTGTGATGGTGGCGGTGGTGCGCGGGCTAACCCCCGTCGCCACGCTGCAGCGTGCCTTCGCCGCGGAGAGCGTCGCGCTGCCCACCGCGCCCGGCCTCGGCCTGCTGCTCGACCAGGTGAGGTTCTGCCGTGACTGCAGGGCCAGAGCTTCATGCTGCATCAGATCAGGAAGATGGTGGGTGTGATGGTGGCGGTGGTGCGCGGGCTGACCCCCGCTGCCACGCTGCAGCGTTCCTTCGCCGCGGAGAGCGCCGCCCTGCCAACCGCGCCCGGCCTCGGCCTGCTGCTCGACCAGGTGAGGTTCTGCCGTGACTGCAGGGCCAGAGCTTCATGCTGCATCAGATCAGGAAGATGGTGGGTGTGATGGTGGCGGTGGTGCGCGGGCTGACCCCCGCCGCCACGCTGCAGCGTCCCTTCGCCGCGGAGAGCGCCGCGCTGCCCACCGCGCCCGGCCTCGGCCTGCTGCTCGACCAGGTGAGGTTCTGCCGTGACTGCAGGGCCAGAGCTTCATGCTGCATCAGATCAGGAAGATGGTGGGTGTGATGGTGGCGGTGGTGCGCGGGCTGACCCCCGCTGCCACGCTGCAGCGTTCCTTCGCCGCGGAGAGCGCCGCCCTGCCCACCGCGCCCGGCCTCGGCCTGCTGCTCGACCAGGTGAGGTTCTGCCGTGACTGCAGGGCCAGAGCTTCATACTGCATCAGATCAGGAAGATGGTGGGTGTGATGGTGGCGGTGGTGCGCGGGCTGACCCCCGCCGCCACGCTGCAGCGTCCCTTCGCCGCGGAGAGCGCCGCGCTGCCCACCGCGCCCGGCCTCGGCCTGCTGCTCGACCAGGTGAGGTTCTGCCGTGACTGCAGGGCCAGAGCTTCATGCTGCATCAGATCAGGAAGATGGTGGGTGTGATGGTGGCGGTGGTGCGCGGGCTGACCCCCGCTGCCACGCTGCAGCGTCCCTTCGCCGCGGAGAGCGCCGCGCTGCCCACCGCGCCCGGCCTCGGCCTGCTGCTCGACCAGGTGAGGTTCTGCCGTGACTGCAGGGCCAGAGCTTCATGCTGCATCAGATCAGGAAGATGGTGGGTGTGATGGTGGCGGTGGTGCGCGGGCTGACCCCCGCCACCACGCTGCAGCGTGCCTTCGCCGCGGAGAGCGTCATGCTGCCCACCGCGCCCGGTCTCGGCCTGCTGCTAGACCAGGTGAGGTACTGTCGTGACTGCAGGGCTAGAGCTTCATGCTGCATCAGATCAGGAAGATGGTGCGTGTGATGGTGGCGGTGGTGCGCGGGCTGACCCCCGCCGCCACGCGGCGAGCGTCGCGCTGCCCACCGCGCCCAGCCTCGGCCTGCTGCTCGACCAGAGCAACTTTTACGAGTAAGAAATCAATTATCGAAAAATCGCTAAGTTGATCGATTCTGACGACGACGTTGCAATAGAGCAGGCTGTAGCAAATTGCATCCAAACTGAAATAGGGGTGGCCTGGGTTACTACGGGGATACACACAATTCAATTTTTAAAGCAATGTTGTTTTTTTCAATGTTAAACGCTGCATATGGCGTACGCCAGGACCAAAAGGGGCCTGACGACGCCCATGGGTTTTCGAACATTCAGGGGGGCTGCGAACATTCAGCTGTTCAATAACTCGACTGTACCGAAGCAAATACAATGCACCACGCACCTGGGTCTGCTTCAGCACTCGCCTGCTTCCACCCACGGTCACTGGCCAGGATTCTTACGAGTCACACGTGATAACGTCGGCTGGAAGAAATCTCTTCGAGGGATAAGCCCTCCTTTGCGCCTCACTTATGTTGTTTTTGCACTATACTTTCTTTTGTAAATTGTTTTTTTTTGTGGCGTAATAAAGAATTTTTAATCAATCAATCAACTTATTCGAGTTAGGATTTATTTCGATTTTGTTAGTGAGACACATGTGCACTCAGCAGCAAACGACAGCTGTCAACCAACTTTTGCTTTGCCTTGGACAAGATTTGAATATCGATCGTGCGGAGAAAAGTTGTAGTAATGGAACACAGGCATTTGGATTTTCATTCATTTAGAAATTTGAAATTATACAAATGTGTTGAAATTATGTATTTACACAAAATAACACTGTTATCTTTGTGTTCCGCGCACTGACTCTAAAGCTGGCAAAAAAAAAAGGTTCGGTACAGTACCTAGTTGTGATGATGTCTGGAGCACGTGGTTGGGCGGCAAATGGCGCCTGCCCCCTGCGCGGCGAAGTTCGAGCGGCTGGGTCCCCTCAACTGTGGACGCACCGCACCACAGGGCCAGTCGGTGGAGGACCCCACTCAGACTCAGGGGTGATGGAGCGCCTGGAGCACGTGGTCAGGCGGCGAATGGCGCCTGGCCCCGCGCGGTGAAGTTCGAGCGGCTGTGGGTGGCTCCCGTGGTGGACGCACCGCACCACAGCACGAAGTGACGCTTATGTATGGCAGAAACCGGACGCGACGTGCCGAAGCGCGATCGCATTTGCCTCCGCGCAGCGCACGCGTGTTTCCTGCTCCGCGCCCCTTAGTTGACTGAGGTCTGAGTACGTTCGTCGGTTAAAAGTTGTTGCGACGCTAAAGCGCGGCATCCTTTTGTCGGTGCGTGTACGCCGAATGGCCGTTGAAGGAGTTGGCTATACAATTCACAGTGTATAGCTCAAGGGGAATAGTGGCCAAAGACTGTCCACAAGGTGGCGTTCTTTCACCTCTTCTTTGTGGAAAACTGGCTTAAAGAAAGAACAAATATGCAACACAATACCGCAAAATTCTGGTAGACTGCAGGCAGGCCAGAGAGGTCATCCCCTCCCTCAGTAAGCGCATCACACACAAACTATTACCTCTGAAAAGGATTGACCTACGTACAATAGTGGGAACAATGATGGGATGGTGTCCACTCAATAAGCACCTCCATAAACTGGGTATATCAGATAGCCCTCTATGCCGTGGCTGCATGGAGGCAATAGAGACAACCGCCCATGAACTGTTGGAGTGCAAGAGTGTGGCCGATCAACTGGCACGGACCCTGGGAGCACCGGGATCCTTCCCAGAGGCCTACGCAAACTTTAGAAACCTGGTGGACTTCTTGGCTGAGCTGGGATGGCTCACATAGTTACCCCTGTTACGCACAATGACATCTCAAGCAGTAGGTTTAGTGCGGACAAACAATTGACCAACTCACTAACTAACTATGACATATGCCAGGCTGCTCACCTAAAAGGTGCTGTTTGAAGAAGCCTATATTGTACAGGGTCCGTCACTCGAAGTGTTACTAATTGAAAATGATGTTATTTGGTTAATTGAAGTACGGTTTATTATTTATTTATTTATTCAGGCGAGCTCACAGTGCATTTACATAACAATAGAAAAATAATATAAATGAAAATAACACCAATTACGAGCTGGAAGAAACATAAAATAAAAATGTGAGAATTACAGTGGTACGATCTAATATAAACGAAAGAAAATACATTAGTTATCTCATACAGCAGGAAGAAACAAATAATAAAATCGTGAGAATAACAGCCGCACGATCAAACATGAAGCACAAAATTAACATACATATTAGGTTAGTAGCAGAAATAATTATCAAACAGTTAAAGCAGACAAAATTTAGGCAACGTGAATTACACAAAAAAAAAATTTAAGATAAATCCCTCAGCAGCCTAAATCTGGAGAAAAGCGAATGTATTTGTTTTTTTATGGAAGCAGGCTTAGAGGTGAAAAGGTCGATATCGTCCTGGAACTCGTTAAACAGGTGACTGGTACGCCAGAAGAAGGAATTTTGTTTGTATTTCGTATGAACTAGTGGTAGGTGTAAAAGTGAAGTGTTTCTAGTCATATGTGAGGGGACGTGGAGGTCGAGAAGATTAATCTGACAGTAGATCTCGTAATGATTCAGGTCTTCCTGCAATAAAATAACGTTAGATGCGTTTTTTATCTCTTTAGTAATTTTCATGTCATGGGCAAAAAGTAGGATTTTAGAATTAAGGAAGCACTGATGAATATCTTGGATAAATAGTAAAAAGTGCAGAGGCCCGAGAAGCGAGCCCTGGGGAACGCCAGAAGGAACATGTATCCAATTGGATGTGTAGCCATTAAGTACAACAGCTTGACATCTACCTTCAACGTAAGAGCAAAACCATCGGAATAAGTCGCCATGAATACCCGCGGATGTGAGTTTCCTCATTAAAATTTGGTGGTTAGTTTTATCGAAAGATTTGCTATAGTCAGTGTAGATGGCATCGACTTGAACCCTGCTGTTATGAATTCAGAAAAAGAAATCTCAATTGATAATGCTCGGTGGTGGGGGTCTTCGGGAACTAGCTATTAAAAATTGTATCAAAATCCTAAAAAAAAAAACATTGAATTTTAAGACAATCATCGTTATTGTTCTACATATATAACCTCCTTTGGCATGGATGATAGCACTTAGCTCCGATTGCACGAAGAAACGGCTGATTCTCTTAAATAAATCTTTTTGTTGACACGGCAGCCTCTAAAATGGACCATACCGAGAAGTGCATTGGATTCAAGTCTGGAGAGTAAGGAGGCCACTGTTCTGAAGAAATGAACCAAAGAACGTAGTTCTGTACAAAAAATTGTGCCAGGCGAGCTTCGTGGGACGGGCTGAGTCTTGTTGGAACGTCCAGCTGTTCGTACCGAATTGCTTACGTGGTCATGGTATGAGCGTGTGGAGAAATGAAAAGGTGGGTCAGGTCTTCAGACCCACGGCTGCGTAGCTGCTCTCCCCTAGATGTGATTTGAATGTTGTAAAAGTGTTAACTCATTGGAAAACTTCGTTAGTGCTATATAGACTTCATGTGTTTTTGACATCTTGGAGGTAGCGCCATCTAGCGCCATGTTAACTAATTTCTATGCATCTGTTTGTTGCATTTGTGGCATGTGAAGCTAGCAGCTCTTAGCAGAGGGCGCTATGTAGCCACATCACTTTCCCCCAGTCTCATGGCAAGTTGCCATGACGACGATGTTGCTGCTGGTTTCGGTGCTGGTCGTCAGTGTCCAGTGTGACGCGGTGAGTCGGTCGTGGTGCTGGGTGACGGCTGCCGGAGGTGATGCCCAGTGTGACGCGGTGAGTCGGTCAGGATGCTGGGTGATTGACGTTACCGGCGTCCTAATTGGCGTATCTATACACCTACTTAGCAACTGTCGTGACTGCTGAAGTATACCTTGTTTTGACTAGAGGAGGTGTGATGTTGTTGTTGTAGAATCACGTCGAGGTCACCACTGTGGAGAGATGAAAAGGTGGGTCAGGTCTTGAGACCTACGGCTGCGCAGCTCCTCTCCCCTAGTCGTGATTTGAATGTTGTATATGTGTTACCTCATTGGGAAATTTCGTTAGTGCGATATAGACTTCATGTACATATTTCATGTATTCATGACATCTTGGAGATAGCGCCATCTAGCACTATGTTAACTAACTTCTATGCATCTGTTTGTTGCATTTGTGGCATGTGAAACTAGCAGCTCTTAGTAGAGGGCGCTAGGTCGCTACAAGTGCATCATTTAACACATTTCGCTGGTGCACTAGCTGGTTGACTTTGACGCCCTTTTTATAAACACGAGTGGAGAGCGACCATTTGCGGTCACTGCAGCCGAGACCATAACAGAAGCAGGCGCTTGCTTACGAATGGCAACTCCATCGTCTAAATTATCGTTGGACTTGCCCTGCAGCCAAACATGATCATTTTGTTTGTTTACATACTGTTGGACAGTAAAAAATTTTTCATCAAAAAAAAAACAATGTTTTCCAGATCGCCACGTTCGTGCAAGGTTTGTTGTTGTTGTGCTTGGGGCTTGTTTCCGCACTTAGACGGCAATACTTCCATGTGCAAGGCTTAATGTCCATTGCGAAAAATTATCAAATTCAAATTTACCTTAACGCTTCTGATTGGTCGCATTGATCGACTTCCCTCACATACTTTCACACCTCTTACGCTGGTTTACCCCCCCTGTTCTGCGTTGAGATAGGATGAATATCACCAATTTCACCTTCGATAAATTTCGAGATTGGCAGTTTTGTTCACTTGTACAATCAAGATTATTGAGTGCAGGCATTTTTATTGCTTATTGTATTCTTTGTTTTTAAATGAAAATATATTTTGTGTGTAGAAAATAATGTATGAAAATGTTTCTGCAGGACACAGTCTGGGCCCCAATGGCCCAACTTTGTCACTTGGCTGAAGTGGTGTCAGGTTCTGTGCTCTAAACCATTGTGTGCTCTAATTGAAACGTTTGTATCGCTGCAGGTGCACTACGATCGCTACGACACGCGCTACGGCAAGGATGGAATTCATTCGGCGCTCGATTGGACCGAACTGGACCAGATGGTCGAAGACTTTAAAATGCAGTTCATCCTCCCGAACGTCATCAAAACTGAGCTAGCTGAGAACTCGATGGCTTCGTGGCTTGAGATCTTACCGCGACACTCGTACGAGTCGCGCGAGGAAGACGAGTCCAACGGACGGACCGACTGTGAGAGTGAACACAAAAGTGAAGCGCCTGATGGAAATGATGGTGATGCTGATGGCGAAGATAGTGATATAAATGGTAAAGATGATGTGAAAAAAATTAGTGATGCTCGAGATTGTGAAAATAATCAGAGTGAGTGTGTTAGTACCGTGTGAGTTAGCTTTGTAGGCTGCACCTTATTACATATGTTCGCTTCGTGTCGTAGTTGATCTTAACAGGATTCCGAACACGTCCTGCCCATCCAACAAAGTTTCTTGTGATCACCACATAAAAAGTAATAGTTGTTGAGGTCTTTTCTTTTCTTTTTATTTTGGTTAAGCTATTTTTGATAATCTTTGTTTTGATAATGCTGTTTGTATGATAAGATTTTGATATAATTTTAAAAATAAACTTTTGTTAAAATAAAGATTTTCATCAGAATAATTTACTTTTATTTGACTTTATTTTAGCAAACTATTAGGTTGGGGAAAAAGTTTCTTCGCATTTTTTAAGAAAATTCAAAACATTTTTTAATATGGTTTATTTACATTTAACTAAAGTATGTAGGTACCATTTTGTTCGATAACTTTTTGCCATCTTGTAGGTAGGGACATGATCCCATTGCTATAGAAATATTGGGACTTCTGATCAATATACCGCGACAAGTGGTTTTGGCAGTCCTCTCGTGTTGTTAACCTGACACTGCCTAAAGAATTCTGAAGAGACCTAAACAGGTGGAAATCTGAAGGTGCAAGGTCAGGACTATACGGCGGATGCATTAACACCTCCCAGCCAAACTCTCTTAGTTTTTGCTGAGTGGCTAAAGATGTGTGAGGTCTAGCCGGTTCATTAGGTTTCTTTCAGTGAGCTCGTGAGGTACCCAAATATCGAGCTTTTTTGTGTACCCAGTTCTTTTCAAATGCGCCAAAACTATTTTGTGGTCAATTCCTAGTTCTTCAGCTACGTCGTAACTACTGATATGCCGATCTTGCTCCACTTTTTCAAAAATGGCATCCATTTTATCCGTAATAGGGCGACCAGAGCGACGTGCATCTTTGACATCAAAATTTCCGGATTGAAAACGCTTAAACCAAATTTGTGCTACTCTCACAGACACTGCACTAGGTCCATAAACATCGCAATTTTTTTTCGCGGCTTGCGTTGCATTTTTACCTTTTTTGTAGTAAAATTTTAAAATGTATCGAATTTCTTCATAAGATTCACTCATTTTGACAGTACGAAAAACAAATGAGAATCACACATTTTCCTAATTTGAATTTGGAATTATGTTCTTTAAAATTTAAACTTTCAATGATACCAAAACCAGCCAGATACAAATAGTATAGCCAAAGAGATTTTATTACAAGTTCATACATACTATAATGCGAAAAGACTTTTTCCCCGACCTATTATGCAGAAATGTAAAGCAATTCAATGTTTTTTAATAGGATAAAAGGATAAAACAGAAATAAGGAGATAAAATACAGAGAATATAAAACTAAATAATTAAATTAAAATGAATGGCTCCTCCAATGGGACCGTTGGCATTGTCCCAATGACCGAAGCAGCGTTCCCCCGTTGAATGGCCAAGCTTATGTTTTGGGTAAGGAACGCTCTGGCACGACGGTCTCCGGACTCCTCAATGAGCAGTTTGCCCAACTGCTGTACCAGTTCTTTGGCGTCCGGGCTCCATGCTCCAAGGGTCTCCACGGCAAAAGCAACAAACTCGTAATTAGGTTTGATATCACGGTACTTTCTATGTTTTACGGTTTGCGCCTTTGCCGCGGCATAGCCAGCTGCCTGACAAGAGCCGCCTATGTGACAGGGGGCTAATGTATTCGCGCATGTGACATCCCAGACAAGAGCCCTCCCTTGCGTCCATGGCAGCAACGACATGCCGTCTGCCCGCTTTCCGTCGTCTCGGACCAGGCCAACCGGCTCGAGAACTTCGAACCCGGTCTAGAAGCGTATACGAGATGGGGCGAGGGGTAGACGTTCAGCCACGCTCCGGACTCCATCTCCGACGCCGCCAGGAGGCGCGCTCTGTCTACGTCGCTGCCATTCAGCGAGAGAACACTGCGCACGGACTTGATGATCGGTACGTCCCAGCCTTTTCGTACATTTGGAAAGAAAGGAATCGGCTCATTCGGACAGAGAGTCCACCAGGCGTCCCTCGCCTCTACTGAGTATGCGACCTCGGCGTCAACGAGTGACGGGATTAGAACAGAACCGACGAGGTCCGCCGTACTATGAGTAGAGGAGAGGAAGGCTGGTAGAGCTACATCCCTTACCGAACGTATACCGAAATTATGTTTTTTTATTGCCTTCTATTGATTTTTTATCACATTGAGAGGATTTTACACGTAACCATGTATTTATTATATATTTTTAAATTTTGCTAAAATAGCGGTTACAGATTGAGAAATTATAAGGTTTCTGTTTGGTTTTTAAAATGTATGTAACTCTTATTTTTATTTAATTTAAAAAAGTTTTTATTGACATTAAAAGTGTAGTTATCTGTAAGTATCTCCGTTAAAATGTACCATTTTTATTTCTTGTTATACATCACTCTTATTTTTATAATTTGATTGACTGATTTGTTTTTTTTTTCCTTAGTGGCCTCTGTCGTTATTAAAGCGACAATTTGCCAGCGTCAAGTTTCACTTGATCTTTTTCAGTATATCACGTGAATACTTTTAATGAGGTAATGGATGAATAATTTGGAGTAGATTATGTTAATGCCAAATATTTTGAGAAATCTCGCAAATTCTTTCACAAACTTGAAATTAAGTATTAAAACAATAATACCTACTTCGGTTGAACCTAAATAAATGAAATAAATATATTGGAAGTTCCCACATAAAAATAAACATTACAACTTTAAAATATTACACATAAGAGGATAACACGAATCTTAACTATTTACAATAAAAAGTAAATTATAATTTAATATCATTGTTTTTGATAAATTTGGACAGAATATTAAGCACTGATGGTTGATCAAGGGTTAGTAGCGTGTTGATGTTAGTGGGAAGAGCAATTTTAGAGTCAGAGAGTAATTTAAATAACGACGGCAGTTTTATTGTTAAGAGTGCACGAGAAAAATATGTGGTCAAGGTTTCCCTCCTCTAGTCCGCATTCACAAAGGGACGAGTCTCTGGCATGGATCTTAGCCAAGAATACAGGAGAACAGCAATGCCCAAGTCTCATTCTACATATGATGGAAGTTTCCTTTTTTGGCAGATTTTTGAGTTTTGAAAACCATGGTTTTGTAGGTATTTCGGGCTGTAGAGATGCGTAATGTCTGCCTTTTGATCTTCTAGATCGAATCCAATCAATAGACCAGCATTCATACATCCTTTTTTTAGGTAAACAGAGTAAGTCTGAGGGTTGTACAGTATAATAGGTATGTTCACCGCTCTCTATAGCATTTTTGGCAATACTGTCCACAAGTTCATTGTTTTTAATACCGACATGACTAGGAATCCATGCCAGTTCAACCTTCAACTCATCAACATCACAATCTGCAAGAATATGTTTGATGGACAACACAATGTTATGAGGTTTGTTTTTGAATGGGTTTTGATGCAGAGCTTTAAGGCAACTAAGAGAGTCGGTGAATATAACTGTTTTTTCAAACTGAGATGACCTGACATACGACACTGCACCAAGTATTGCCACGCATTCTCCGGTGAAAACCGATGACTCAGGAGGGCACCTCCATGATCTAGAAATGTTAGAGTTTGAATGCACAAAAGCTGCTCCAACACATCCATCTCTAGACAACTTGGATGCATCGGTAAAAATCATTTGCCAAAAAGGCCACTTTCGAGAGGATACTTTATTAAATATACTATTTGCATTCAATGAGTCTTTGTCGATGCCTATGGAGAATTCTATAGTAGGTTTAAAAATAATGGATGCAAAAGGAATATTAAATGGAGGGATGCGAGACGATCGAACGATTGGTGATTCAATAGCAGTAAATCGGTTATAACTCTGTGTTAGAGGAGTGGAAGACTTACGGGACCAGTATTTTTTATTATGTGTGTACTCTTCTAACAGTTGAAGTTTGGGAAAAATGGGATGTGATGAAAGCTGAGCAGCACGAAATAAGAATCTATCGGCTAGATATTGACGTCTCAAGACTAAAGGAGGCTCTACACATTCGACTTGTAGAGCGTTTTTAGGAGAAGATTTCATTGCACCAATTATTAAACGCATGCATTTGGCTTGGATCAATTCGAGTGCGAACAATGCTTTCTTATTACATGGCTCTAGAATATATGAGCAATAGTCCATGTTACTACGAATCAATGCATTATATAGCAATTTTAGATTGAATGGATGGGCTCCCCACCAAACTCCGGGAAGAGTACGAAGAATGTTAATGTT
Source organism: Incurvaria masculella (assembly GCA_946894095.1). Classification (NCBI taxonomy): domain Eukaryota; kingdom Metazoa; phylum Arthropoda; class Insecta; order Lepidoptera; family Incurvariidae; genus Incurvaria; species Incurvaria masculella. The sequence continues at coordinate 27,911 of OX335650.1, read as the reverse complement.
TTTTTCACATTTTCCGGTAATATAATTGAGGTGTAATTTTCCGTTCATTTTTGAATCTAGGATCACACCAAGAAATTTGGCATGGTTCTGAATTGTAATTGGATGCTCATCATAATGGATAATGACGTCAGGGATAGATTGTTTGCGTGTAATAATTACGGCACTACTTTTTGCTGGTGACAGATCCATACCATGGTCAGATAGCCATTGATGAAGGGCCTTAAGGGCTAAGTTTAAGCTCTTAGCTGCCTGCGGTATTGATTTATCAGGAATATATAAGAGAATATCATCCGCATATTGCAGTATGCGACAATGGGGGGTGATAATTGGTTCTAGATCGTGAGTGTAGAGGTTGTATAAAATTGGGCTAAGAACTGATCCTTGGGGAAGTCCTTTCCATATAGTTCTGGGCATTGTCTGTATTTCATTAATTCTAAGGGTTATTGATCTGGATGACAGGAGGTTTGATATGAAATTAACAATTTTATAAGGAATATTTAACAGGATAAGTTTATTTCTAAGAATCGGAAGGAGAACATTATCGTAAGCGGCCGAAATATCGAGAAATGCTGCCACTATTGATTCCCCTCTGCTGAAGCCAAGACGGATATCAGTTGTAAAAATACCTAGACTGTCTGCGGTGCTTCTTCCTTTTCTGAAGCCGAATTGGCTTGAAGCAAAAATATTTCGATTTTCCACTATCCAAGTAAGACGATTTTTAATTAAATGCTCAGTGACCTTTGCCAAAACAGATGATAGCGCAATTGGGCGATATGAAGCAGCATCATTTGGATCCTTGTTGGGTTTGAGTATCGGAATAATAATTTGGGACTTCCACGAATCAGGAATAATACCATTATTAAAGAAATGGTTTATCAGGTCAAGAAAATAGAGAAGAGTATTTTGACTGGATTTAGATATAAATGAATAAGGGATTCCGTCGACTCCTGGAGCCGAATCTTTAACATAGTTTAAGACTAATTTTAATTCAGCAAGCGTGAAAGGCGCTTCCATTTCTAAATCAATGTATGTGTGATCTGAGGTAACGTATGGAATAAATACTTGGGGTGTTTCGTCTAAACCCGGAGCTATAGGGGGGGCTAGTTTATCTAGAAAGGGTTCGACCCATCTTGTTGGATCGGCTTTAAGGTCATTTTTATGTGATAATGCCGACCTATACCTTTTTATGTTGATCCAAACCTGCGATGGTTTTGTACTCGGAGAAATGGAAGAGCAAAACTCATTCCAGCCATCTTTTTTTTTCTTGTGCAATAAACGTTTTGAAAGTGCTTGAGCTCTTTTGAAATTTAAAAAATTCTCCATCGACATGTCAAAACAATATTTCCTCTCGGAATTGTTTCTATTTTTAATAGTTAGGGAACATTCTTTGTCCCACCATGGAGGGGATGAAGGATCTTTGGAGTCAGTATTTTTAAGAGGAATAACTTCATCAGCAGATGAAATTAAAGATGCAATAAGATAGTTATGACAAGGTAAGAGTGTATCTATGGTTACCGCAGGAAGTAAACAGATTCTCTTTTCAACAGCTGCAGCACCCCAGTCTGCATCACCGACCCTAAACCTAAGAAGAGGTGCAGGGTTCTTTTCGAGTATGGTTTTAAGAGGAATAGTAATCTTAATTGGGAAGTGGTCACTGCCAAATGAGAGACTGTCAACCTCCCATGTCAATAAAGAAGAGATATTTGCAGAGCATAGCGTCAGATCAACTGCGCTATGACGTTGAATTGGGGAAACCCTGCGGGTATCGTTTAGAAAACAAAGATTTAGATCATCGGCCAAATCTAGGATTTTGCAACCAATTGAATCGCATTGTGAAGAGCCCCATGCATAATGGTGGCAATTAAAGTCTCCAAGAACAATAAAAGGTAAAGGTAAACTATTAAACAAAGATCTAATTTCAGGAATTATACTATTATGAGGATGAGGAATATATATACAGATGAAGGTGATATCATTCGCCCTCACAGCCACCGCATTGAAAAGGTTGCTGTGAGTGGGAAGGTTCACCTGGCATGAAGGAATGGACTTTTTGATGAATAAGGCGGCACCGCCCCATCCATCATCTCTGTCATCACGCAGGCATGAATATCCCGGGACTCTAAAAAAGAACCCGGTTTTAGCCATGTCTCCGTGATTGCAGATATAATAGGTTGACATTTATTCAATAAAAATAAAAAATCAGGTTTTTTGTGGCGGATGCTGCGAGGGTTCCACTGCAGCACTGTTGCTGTTGTGGCCATTTCGGTTAGCAAAAAGCTGATTTAAAATAATAAGTTTGTTTGCGACGTTGGACGGTAAGTTTTGCGGAGTTAAAACAGAAATAAGAGATTCAATGAGGGTCTCTAAAAAGCTGACACTGGAATCTATTGTGGGTACAATATTTCCAGGTTGAAGAGCGGATCCGTTGGGAGAAGAAGGCATGGAGAAACTATTTAGGATGGCTTGATGGGCTTGCCTGTCAAAACCAGGAGATAATGGGGCATGAGATTTTGGTTTTAAAAAAAACCGTTTTTCTATAAGACGTTTGAGTTGGCAGGGATGGTTTAGGGGATCTAGCTACATCGGCAAAGGATTTTCCAACGCGGGGAAGCATTTTTGAAGCCTCAACATAGGATATGGAGTCTTCAGCCATGCGTCCCTTAATCCTACGCTGCCTCTCCTGTTCTGGACAATGTTTGCTGGTGGCAACATGATTACCTGTGCACCATATGCAAATGGCATCTTGAGGACTGCGCGAGCAAGCGTTATCTGAATGATCATCACCGCATCTGGGGGATCGAACTTTAGAACGACACAACAGTTTAGTGTGACCAAACCTTAAACAATTATGGCACTGAATAGTGGGGAATTGATATTTTCAATGGGTAGGGAGGTGTATACACAAAAAATTCGAGGAGGAAGGGATTGACCATCAAAGGTCAAAACTACAGTCTGGGATGGTTTCCATACTGGTTTGCCGTCTACATTCGTTTTAAAATTAAGGCGTCTTATTTTAATTATTGGTCCGTAACCATCAGGAACCTTTGCATGTTCCAGAATTTCCTCTGGAGACCACTCGACTGGGATTTCCCTGACGATTCCAATTCTCGTGACATTATATGATGGAATCATAGCTTTATATTTGGCAGCTTGAAGGTGTTCGTTAGTCATAAAGGAGTTCGCAGCATCCGCCGATGTAAATTCAACCGAAACTCGGTTTCTGCCAACACTTTTCACACCGTCCCGTGTAATGTTTTTAATGCATGTTTTCATTAAAAAAAAACCAAATTTCACTGGATGTAGTGAAGTTCCCGACACAGGCGTCGGTTCAATACGAGATACATGCACAATGAAAGGGGATTTATCTAAGTCCGTGTAATTTTGACGACCCACTGGTACAGTGAGCGATGAATTTTGGGTTGGAGTTTGAGGCTTTAACAGAGAATCATTTTGAGAGACAGTTTTGGATTGTGTGTTAATTTTGTGGCGTAGTGTGTCATTATCTGAAAAAGTTGAAGACGTATCAGAAAGTTCGCCGATATTCTTCTTTTGTTTTTCTGGTCTTATGGTTTTTGTTTTTCGCTGGCCTAAAGGAATCGATTGATCCATGTCCATCGAAAGTATCTCCTCGAAAGCGCTAGGAGATGGAGGCAGACAAATTTGCGGCAAGGGAAGAGAGCGCCTGTCGGCATCATGTGCAGCTCTGGTGGCTACAACCTCCAACAAATCCATGGACACAGACTCCCCTCCGCCAGGGTCGGGTGGCCGCATATTGCGGCTAAACTCCATCGAATACACTAACCCTCGATCACCAGAAGAAATTAAACACAAATCACACACGAAAAGGAAGAATTTGCGAGCATATAAAATGTCACCAAAATTGAAATTTTGTTCACTCCTATCTACAGCGAATGACAGCAGCGAATCCCACAAATTGTTGAGTTTCTCTGATTTGATATTTTTTTCAAATTCTATTGTAATTTCTTTGTTAAAAATTCACGATTTTGGCTTCTTTTTTTTTATTTGTTTTTTGGGCTCTGTCTAGTGTAGACAATTTGCCCGTTTCAAGTTTCACTTCTTGATTCTTGAATTCTTGAATGTAAGTATTTTATTCTGGTCATTTCATAATTATTACAATTTTGGCTTCAAAACCCTTCACTTCGATTTCAATTTCTTATTCCACTTTCCTTTTAAAGGCCAATGCCTGAAATTGGTGCCTTTTTTATAAAAATTTTTTCGCGCGGCCATCAACCAAACTAAGTTTTATTAGTTAAGAATAATGTTACAAAAAAAACTCACTATGGCTTGTTTATACCTAAAGTCAGTCCGAACGAAGTTATAAGGGTCCAAAGTTCAAATAATGCGCGGTAGTGTTGCGAGGCGCCAAACATTTGTTTTTGTGGATAAAATCTTTAAAATGTTGTTTGGACGTATTCTTGTGTTTGGTCTTGGAATCACAAACTTAATATTATCAAGAATTGTTGGGGCGTCAATTTCACTATTAATTATTTTATGTAGGAACATGAGATCTAGCATGATGTCTATTTTCAAGTGAATGCATCCTAAAATATTGGAAGCGTTCAGAATAGTCTATTCTATTAGTGAAATGATTTTGATCAAAAACAATTTACATAGGTTGAAAACTTAGATTATCTAAGAAAAAATAGATAGCGCTGCCTACATTCATGAGACCAAAATCTTTAAAAATCTTTATTTTGGGCTATACTTGCCATATTAATTGTATATGAAACTAATACGTACGTGTCGCTTCCAAAAAACTATCAAATTATTCCAGATTTTCAGTACTAAACATACCTTTTTTATGCAACCTGACATGGATAGCTAAGACCACACAACTACCGTTATGATTAATTTTAATTTTAATTTTTCATTGCCGGTTCGACCATCTTTTCATCCAATTCGATGGTACTGACCCGGGCGGTGCTTAAACCCTACCACCTAGTAGGGGAACCTTCAGTTTTACATGGATTCCGAACCATGGAGCAGCTCGCATTCGTGACGAAATGCACTTATCGAACTCAGAAAGAGAAAGAAAGTGGTGCATGTCGGGGCGAGGACTTGAACCCAGACCTCTGGTCCGCTAGGCCAGTCCCCGCGCCACTAAGCTACGAGCTTACTATACCTTTTCACTATCTATTATTTCTTAAAACCGTCGCGAGTTTCGGGGGAAATACTGGTTATAATTGAATCAGAATAAAAAAATACAAAACGTTGCACAAAAATACAGACCGTTCGAAAAGTAATTTGTTGAAAAAAATACAATTCTTCGTCTCCAGATCATGTCGGATTATGATATTATCTAAAAAAATGCGGTTGGGTGTAGGTTTCTTTGATGCGTTCCCCACCCTAGATACCATGTAAGGTTATTTTTGGTTAGGTTAGGTTAGGCTAGTTCATATACGTGGCGCACTATAACAGTTATGTCACCCCATGCAGGATCGAATGTTCCAAACGGTATGTAAACAATCTTCACTTGAAAAATAGTTGATCTTAAATAATTGTCTATTCTGACCAAGTTTGGGTTAACACATGCTTCAAAAATATATTGCCTTGTATTTAAAGGTGGTCTAGAAAGTCCAGGTATTGGAAACTTCAACACACTGTGGACATGTCGAGCACGCTCCACTGCTTCTACTTGCCCTGGTTCAGCGATAGTTCTGGTTGTACTTCTTCTGGTTAAGCGATGATGCCTTCTGGTGGTACCTGTTTTGGTTCAGCGACTATGTCTTCTGGTGGTACCTGTTCTGGTTCAACGATGGTGTATTCTGGAAGTACTTGTTGTAATCCAGCGATGACCACTTCTGGATGACTTCTACCAAATAATCCATAATATATGAATGCTGTTGCACATAGTCCGGAGTTAAAACATTTGATTTGCGAATCCGGTTGTTGCTTCTATATATTCATGTGTTGGCAATTGTTGGTATTTCTTATCTTGCTTACATATGTATAATAACAAACGCAGGCACAGGTAAGAAGTAACCAGAGATGGTAAACGTCGACAGTTTGTTAAACAGGTATGAAGCAGATATAAAAGTCTTTAAAACCAAATACGATTCGTTGTATAAAGCCACAAAGTCGTCCAAAAGCTCACGCGCATATACAACGAAGCAAGAACTGTGATTGCTACTCATCACATCGCCCAATGCACGCAGGCGAAGAGAGGGAAATAGGGGAATTGGTGCAAACAAGAAAGATATTTTGTTTCAATTTCATTAGATGCATAAAACTTGACGAACATCAGCCAGTAGAGCAAGCTGGATTTAGAGCAGGTTATGGAACAGTCGACCACATATTCACTCTGAGGCAAGTGATTCAGAAAACGTGCGAATATGGAAAACCACTATACCTTGCTTTTGTCGACTATGAAAAGGCGTTCGACTCTGTGGAACACTGGGCAGTAATGGATGCACTGCAGCGATGTAGAGTGGACTACCGATATATCGAAATACTCAAGACTATCTACAAACGTGCAACAATGACTTCTTCCCCTGAACATCCACAGTTCAGGGAGAAACCACTACCATTCCCATCTTCCGTGGAGTGAGGCAAGGAGATGTCATCTCGCCGAAACTCTTCACGAATGCAATGGAGGATATATTTAAGAAGCTCCAATGGAATGGTTTGAGCATAAAGGTGAACGAAAGACTCCTAAACTACCTAAGGTTTGCGGATGATATTGTCCTAATGGCAGAGTCACCCGAAGACCTGAACGCGATGCTATATGACCTATCACAGGAATCGCAAAAAGTAGGTCCGAGATGAACGAAGACAAAACCAAGCTGATGGGAACCACAGCCCTAGCAGCAAATCCAATCACGGTCTTCGGCACTGCAATAGAGCAAGTCCAAGAGTATTGCTACGTGGGCCAAGTTATCAAACTCGGACGTGACCCACTCGCAAAAGAAATAGGCAGGCGTATTCAGCTGGCGTGGGCCGCCTTCGGAAAACTTAAAGATGTCTTCCATTCTAAGATGCCCCAGTCTTTCAACACTAGACTGTTTGACCAATGCGTGCTGCCAGTTTTGACCTACACCTGCGAGATATGGACGCTCACAGTTGGTACTACACACAAGCTGAAAGTAGCCCAAAGGGCAATGGAAAGATCCATGCTCGGCATCTCACTGCGCGACCGAATGCCAAATTCGCTGATACGCCAAATCACCAAGGTCACTGACGTTATGCATAGGGTTGCTAAACTCAAGTGGCAGTAGGCAGGTCATGTAAGTCGCAGAGATGACCATAGATGGAGCACTGAAGTTTTGATGTGGAGACCCTACACAGGGAAAAGAAGCTTCGGCAAACCCCTAGCACGTTGGTCAGACGATATACGTCAGACAACAGGTCACAACTGGCGAAGAAAAACAGGAGACCGCACAACTTGGCGAAGTCTGGGGGAGGCTTACATCCAGCAGCGGACAACAAAAGGCTGAAGATGAGATGCATAAAAGCTGCATCCCCGCTATTCCGATCGGCTGAGCCGCTCGGCAAAGCAATGAATTAAATATAATATATTTGAACTTCGGGCCCTTATAACTTCATTCGGACTGAGTTTAGGCATACACATTGTATTACAGTTTTGTTTGTAACATTATACTTAACTAATGTAACCAAGTTTGGTTGATGGCCGCGCGAAAAAAAAAAGGCACCACCTTCCATACGAAATCCGGCATTGTCCTTTCGGTGTACATGGTTATCAGTATCGGTGGCCATTACTATTGTTTGTCTTATTATTAGAAGATATTTTTGTTTTTTGTTATAGATGAAAGGAAGTTACCCATAATTATTAAGTATATGTATGTAAAGTATTAAGGTTGACTAAAATGCAGTCTGCCTGAACTGTCAGTTTGACTTACGTTTTGACCACATGAGGAAGATGCAACATGTCCACAAAAAAGACAATGTGCATAGTGTATGATTTGATAAGATTTTCGAAAATTTTAATTACAAAACGACTTATAGCTGAAAGTAAACCACGACCGCTTTAGTCAAAAATCTAACAAAAACCAAATCCATTATAAATCTTGATTAAATAAGCTATGTCTGATGACTAATCTTTTTAAGATGTTCTTACTTTATCATTGCGTAACCCACCTCCAAAGTTCGCGTCTCAATACAGAACTAAATATATCGATGGAGCACAAAGAAATTAATTTCCCAAAAAAAAAAGTTCCAAATTTTTACATCAAAAGGTTTATAAAAAACTACTCTACCATCCCTGATACTTAGCTAGTTGGTAGAAAGGATGTACTAATCTAAAGAGCAACCGGTTAGGTTGGGTTAGGTTAGGTTAGGTTAGGTTAGGTTAGGTTAGGTTAGGTTAGGTTAGGTTAGGTTAGGTTAGGTTAGGTTAGGTTAGGTTAGGTTAGGTTAGGTTAGGTTAGGTTAGGTTAGGTTAGGTTAGGTTAGGTTAGGTTAGGTTAGGTTAGGTTAGGTTAGGTTAGGTTAGGTTAGGTTAGGTTAGGTTAGGTTAGGTTAGGTTAGGTTAGGTTAGGTTAGGTTAGGTTAGGTTAGGTTAGGTTAGGTTAGGTTAGGTTAGGTTAGGTTAGGTTAGGTTAGGTTAGGTTAGGTTAGGTTAGGTTAGGTTAGGTTAGGTTAGGTTAGGTTAGGTTAGGTTAGGTTAGGTTAGGTTAGGTTAGGTTAGGTTAGGTTAGGTTAGGTTAGGTTAGGTTAGGTTAGGTTAGGTTAGGTTAGGTTAGGTTAGGTTAGGTTAGGTTAGGTTAGGTTAGGTTAGGTTAGGTTAGGTTAGGTTAGGTTAGGTTAGGTTAGGTTAGGTTAGGTTAGGTTAGGTTAGGTTAGGTTAGGTTAGGTTAGGTTAGGTTAGGTTAGGTTAGGTTAGGTTAGGTTAGGTTAGGTTAGGTTAGGTTAGGTTAGGTTAGGTTAGGTTAGGTTAGGTTAGGTTAGGTTAGGTTAGGTTAGGTTAGGTTAGGTTAGGTTAGGTTAGGTTAGGTTAGGTTAGGTTAGGTTAGGTTAGGTTAGGTTAGGTTAGGTTAGGTTAGGTTAGGTTAGGTTAGGTTAGGTTAGGTTAGGTTAGGTTAGGTTAGGTTAGGTTAGGTTAGGTTAGGTTAGGTTAGGTTAGGTTAGGTTAGGTTAGGTTAGGTTAGGTTAGGTTAGGTTAGGTTAGGTTAGGTTAGGTTAGGTTAGGTTAGGTTAGGTTAGGTTAGGTTAGGTTAGGTTAGGTTAGGTTAGGTTAGGTTAGGTTAGGTTAGGTTAGGTTAGGTTAGGTTAGGTTAGGTTAGGTTAGGTTAGGTTAGGTTAGGTTAGGTTAGGTTAGGTTAGGTTAGGTTAGGTTAGGTTAGGTTAGGTTAGGTTAGGTTAGGTTAGGTTAGGTTAGGTTAGGTTAGGTTAGGTTAGGTTAGGTTAGGTTAGGTTAGGTTAGGTTAGGTTAGGTTAGGTTAGGTTAGGTTAGGTTAGGTTAGGTTAGGTTAGGTTAGGTTAGGTTAGGTTAGGTTAGGTTAGGTTAGGTTAGGTTAGGTTAGGTTAGGTTAGGTTAGGTTAGGTTAGGTTAGGTTAGGTTAGGTTAGGTTAGGTTAGGTTAGGTTAGGTTAGGTTAGGTTAGGTTAGGTTAGGTTAGGTTAGGTTAGGTTAGGTTAGGTTAGGTTAGGTTAGGTTAGGTTAGGTTAGGTTAGGTTAGGTTAGGTTAGGTTAGGTTAGGTTAGGTTAGGTTAGGTTAGGTTAGGTTAGGTTAGGTTAGGTTAGGTTAGGTTAGGTTAGGTTAGGTTAGGTTAGGTTAGGTTAGGTTAGGTTAGGTTAGGTTAGGTTAGGTTAGGTTAGGTTAGGTTAGGTTAGGTTAGGTTAGGTTAGGTTAGGTTAGGTTAGGTTAGGTTAGGTTAGGTTAGGTTAGGTTAGGTTAGGTTAGGTTAGGTTAGGTTAGGTTAGGTTAGGTTAGGTTAGGTTAGGTTAGGTTAGGTTAGGTTAGGTTAGGTTAGGTTAGGTTAGGTTAGGTTAGGTTAGGTTAGGTTAGGTTAGGTTAGGTTAGGTTAGGTTAGGTTAGGTTAGGTTAGGTTAGGTTAGGTTAGGTTAGGTTAGGTTAGGTTAGGTTAGGTTAGGTTAGGTTAGGTTAGGTTAGGTTAGGTTAGGTTAGGTTAGGTTAGGTTAGGTTAGGTTAGGTTAGGTTAGGTTAGGTTAGGTTAGGTTAGGTTAGGTTAGGTTAGGTTAGGTTAGGTTAGGTTAGGTTAGGTTCTTTGGTCATTTTGGTTGTTTTTGGTCTTTTTGGTCATTTTGGTTGTTTTTGGTCTTTTTGGTGGTTTTTGGTCTTTTTGGTCATTTTGGTGTTTTTTGGTGTTTAGGTTAGGTTAGGTTCGGTTCTTTGGTCATTTTGGTTGTTTTTGGTCTTTTTGGTCATTTTGGTTGTTTTTGGTCTTTTTGGTGGTTTTTGGTCTTTTTGGTCATTTTGGTGTTTAGGTTAGGTTAGGTTTGGTTTTTTGGTCATTTTGGTCTTTTTGGTCATTTTGGTCTTTTTTTGGTCATTTTGGTCTTTTTGGTGTTTAGGTTAGGTTAGGTTAGGTTTTTTGGTCTTTTTGGTCTTTTTTTGATTTTTTGGTCATTTTGGTCATTTTGGTCTTTTTGGTTTGATTTTTTGGTCATTTTGGTCATTTTGGTCTTTTTGGTGTTTAGGTTAGGTTAGGTTCGGTTTTTTGGTCTTTTTGGTCTTTTTGGTCTTTTTTTGATTTTTTGGTCATTTTGGTCATTTTGGTCTTTTTGGTGTTTAGGTTAGGTTAGGTTAGGTTCGGTTTTTTGGTCTTTTTGGTCTTTTTTTGGTTTTTTGGTCATTTTGGTCTTTTTGGTGGTTTTTGGTGTTTATTGGTCTTTTTTGGTGTTTAGGTTAGGTTAGTTTCGGTTTTTGGTCATTTTGGTCTTTTTGGTCATTTTGGTCTTTTTGGTCATTTTGGTCTTTTTGGTGTTTTTTGGTGTTTTTTGTTGTTTTTGGTAATTTTTTGTATTTTGGTCTTTTTTTATATTTCGGTTAGGTTAGGTTAGGTTAGGTTAGGTTAGGTTAGATTAAGTAAGGGCAGGTCAGGTCATTTTATATAAAGTCGGTGAGCATGGCTACGCCAAAAAATCGTGCCTGGTCGGCCCCTTCGCTTAGCGAGCGCACTCGACCTTCGCCGCGGCGGGGTGGTCGCCCGCTCGCTTCGCTCGCGACCTCCCACCGCCACGCGGCTACGGTCTCGTACTGCTCGCTGCACTCGGGACCTCCCGCACGACTTTCTGGCTCCGCACTTCTAAAAAACACTCTAGGGATGACACACAGTAACAGGTAATGATCGGGGGGAATGTGTCGGGGAGGAATAAGTTAGATTAAGTTTGATTATATAAGTAAGATTAGAAAGTTAGAAAGTTAGAAAGTTAGAAAGTTAGAAAAGTTAGATTAGATAAGTTACATTATGTTAGATTAGGTTAGATTAGAAAGTTAGAAAGTTAGAAAGTTGGAAAGTTAGAAAGTTAGAAAGTAAGAAAGTTAGATTAGATAAATTAGATTATGTTAGATTAGGTTAGATTAGAAAGTTAGAAAGTTAGAAAGTTAGAAAAGTTAGATTAGATGAGTTAGATTATGTTAGATTAGGTTAGATTAGAAAGTTAGAAAGTTAGAAAGTTAGAAAGTTGGAAAGTTAGAAAGTTAGAAAGTAAGAAAGTTAGATTAGATAAATTAGATTATGTTAGATTAGGTTAGATTAGAAAGTTAGAAAGTTAGAAAGTTAGAAAAGTTAGATAAGTTAGATTAGGTTAGATTAGGTTAGATTAGAAAGTTAGAAAGTTAGAAAGTTAGAAAAGTTAGATTAGATAAGTTACATTATGTTAGATTAGGTTAGATTAGAAAGTTAGAAAGTTAGAAAGTTAGAAAATTAGAAAGTTAGAAAGTTATAAAATTTAGAAAGTTAGAAAGTTAGAAAAGTTAGAAAGTTAGAAAGTTAGAAACTCGGAAAAGTCAGATTATCGAAGTTAGAAAAGTTGGAAAAGTCAGATTATAGAAGTTGGAAAAGTCAGATCCTAGAAGTTGGAAAAGTTGAAAAAGTCAGATCCTAGAAGTTGGAAAAGTTGAAAAAGTTAGATTCTAGAAATTGGAAAAGTTTGAAAAGTCAGATAATAGAAGTTGGAAAAGTTGGAAAAGTCAAATTATAGAAGTTGGAAAAGTTGGAAAAGTCAGATCCTAGAAGTTGGAAAAGTTGGAAAAGTCAGATCCTAGAAGTTGGAAAAGTTGGAAAAGTTGTAAATGTAGGATTCTAGAAGTTGGAAAAGTTGGAAAAGTCAGATTCTAGAAATTGGAAAAGTTGGAAAAGTTGTAAATGTAGGATTCTAGAAGTTGGAAAAGTTGGAAAAGTCAGATTCTAGAAATTGGAAAAGTTGGAAAAGTTGGATTCTAGTAGTTGGAAAAGTTAGAAAAGTTGGAAAAGTCAGATTATAGAAGTTGGAAAAGTCAGATCCTAGAAGTTGGAAAAGTTGAAAAAGTCAGATCCTAGAAGTTGGAAAAGTTGAAAAAGTTAGATTCTAGAAATTGGAAAGTTTGAAAAGTCAGATAATAGAAGTTGGAAAAGTTGGAAAAGTCAAATTATAGAAGTTGGAAAAGTTGGAAAAGTCAGATCCTAGAAGTTGGAAAAGTTGGAAAAGTCAGATCCTAGAAGTTGGAAAAGTTGGAAAAGTTGTAAATGTAGGATTCTAGAAGTTGGAAAAGTTGGAAAAGTCAGATTCTAGAAATTGGAAAAGTTGGAAAAGTTGTAAATGTAGGATTCTAGAAGTTGGAAAAGTTGGAAAAGTCAGATTCTAGAAATTGGAAAAGTTGGAAAAGTTGGAAATGTAGGATTCTAGAAGTTGGAAAAGTTGGAAAAGTTGGAAAAGTCAGATTATAGAAGTTGGAAAAGTCAGATTATAGAAGTTGGAAAAGTTGGAAAAGTCAGATCCTAGAAGTTGGAAAAGTTGGAAAAGTTGTAAATGTAGGATTCTAGAAGTTGGAAAAGTTGGAAAAGTCAGATTCTAGAAATTGGAAAAGTTGGAAATGTAGGATTCTAGAAGTTGGAAAAGTTGGAAAAGTTGGAAAAGTCAGATTATAGAAGTTGGAAAAGTTGGAAATGTAGGATTCTAGTAGTTGGAAAAGTTAGAAAAGTTGGAAAAGTCAGATTCTAGAAGTTGGAAAAGTTGGAAAAGTACGATTATAGAAGTTGGAAAAGTTGGAAAAGTTGGAAAAGTCAGATTCTAGAAATTGGAAAAGTTGGAAAAGTTGGAAATGTAGGATTCTAGAAGTTGGAAAAGTTGGAAAAGTCAGATTATAGAAGTTGGAAAAGTTGGAAAAATTGGAAAAGTCAGATTATAAAAGTTGGAAAAGTTGGAAATGTCAGATTATAGAAGTTGGAAAAGTTAGAAAAGTTGGAAAAGTCAGATTCTAGAAGTTGGAAAAGTTGGAAAAGTAAGATTCTAGAAGTTGGAAGATTCTAGAAGTTGGAAAAGTTGAAAAATTGGAATTGTCAGATTATAGAAGTTGGAAAAGTTGGAAAAATTGGAAAAGTCAGATTATAAAAGTTGGAAAAGTTGGAAATGTCAGATTATAGAAGTTGGAAAAGTTGGAAAAAAAGTAAGATTCTAGAAGTTGGAAGATTCTAGAAGTTGGAAAAGTTGAAAAATTGGAATTGTCAGATTATAGAAGTTGGAAAAGTTGGAAAAGTCAGATTCTAGAAGTTGGAAAAGTTGGAAAAGTAAGATTATAGAAGTTGAAAAAGTTGGAAAAGTTGCAAAAGTCAGATTCTAGAAGTTCGGAAATTTTGAAAAGTTAAATTAGATAAGTTGGGAAACTTGGAAAAGTCAGATTATAGAAGTTTATAGAAGGGTTTTAAGTGGGTTTTTAGGTGTTTAAGTGGGTTTTTGGTGTTTAAGTGGGTTTTTTGGTGTTTAAGTGGGTTTTTTGGTGTTTAAGTGGGTTTTTTGGTGTTTTAGTGGGTTTTTTGGTGTTTAAGTGGGTTTTTAGGTGTTTAAGTGGGTTTTTTGGTGTTTAAGTGGGTTTTGAGGTGTTTAAGTGGGTTTTAAGTGGGTTTTTAGGTGTTTAATTGGTCTTTTGGTGTTTAAGTGGGTTTTTGGTGTTTAAGTGGGTTTTTAGGTGTTTAAGTGGGTTTTTTGGTGTTTAAGTGGGTTTTTTGGTGTTTAAGTGGGTTTTTGGTGTTTAAGTAGGTTTTTAGGTGTTTAAGTGGGTTTTAAGGTGTTTAAGTGGGTTTTTTGGTGTTTAAGTGGGTTTTGAGGTGTTTAAGTGGGTTTTAAGTGGGTTTTTAGGTGTTTAAGTGGTCTTTTGGTGTTTAAGTGGGTTTTTGGTGTTTAAGTGGGTTTTAGGTGTTTAAGTGGGTTTTAAGTGGGTTTTTAGGTGTTTAAGTGGGTTTTTAGGTGTTTAAGTGGGTTTTTGGTGATTAAGTGGGTTTTTTGGTGTTTAAGTGGGTTTTAAGTGGGTTTTTAGGTGTTTAAGTGGGTTTTTGGTGTTTAAGTAGGTTTTTAGGTGTTTAAGTGGGTTTTTAGTGGGTTTTTAGGTGTTTAAGTGGGTTTTTACGTGTTTAAGTGGGTTTTTTGGTGTTTAAGTGGGTCTTTTGGTGTTTAAGTGGGTTTTTGGTGTTTAAGTGGGTTTTTAGGTGTTTAAGTGGGTTTTTAGGTGTTTAAGTGGGTTTTGAGGTGTTTAAGTGGGTTTTTTGGTGTTTAAGTGGGTTTTTTGGTGTTTAAGTGGGTTTTTGGTGTTTAAGTAGGTTTTTAGGTGTTTAAGTGGGTTTTAAGGTGTTTAAGTGGGTTTTTTGGTGTTTAAGTGGGTTTTGAGGTGTTTAAGTGGGTTTTAAGTGGGTTTTTAGGTGTTTAAGTGGTCTTTTGGTGTTTAAGTGGGTTTTAAGTGGGTTTTTAGGTGTTTAAGTGGGTTTTTGGTGTTTAAGTAGGTTTTTAGGTGTTTAAGTGGGTTTTTAGTGGGTTTTTAGGTGTTTAAGTGGGTTTTTGGTGTTTAAGTGGGTTTTTGGTGTTTAAGTGGGTTTTTACGTGTTTAAGTGGGTTTTTAGGTGTTTAAGTGGGTTTTGAGGTGTTTAAGTGGGTTTTTAGGTGTTTAAGAGGGTTTTTTGGTGTTTAAGTGGGTTTTTGGTGTTTAAGTAGGTTTTTAGGTGTTTTAGTGGGTTTTAAGTGGGTTTTTAGGTGTTTAAGTGGGTTTTTTGGTGTTTAAGTGGGTTTTTAGGTGTTTAAGTGGGTTTTTGGTGTTTAAGTGGGTTTTTTTGTGTTTAAGTGGGTTTTTTGGTGTTTAAGTGGGTTTTTTGGTGTTTTAGTGGGTTTTTTGGTGTTTAAGTGGGTTTTTAGGTGTTTAAGTGGGTTTTTAGGTGTTTAAGTGGGTTTTTGGTGTTTAAGTGGGTTTTTGGTGTTTAAGTGGGTTTTTACGTGTTTAAGTGGGTTTTTAGGTGTTTAAGTGGGTTTTTTGGTGTTTAAGTGGGTTTTTAGGTGTTTAAGTGGGTTTTTGGTGTTTAAGTGGGTTTTTGAGTGTTTAAATGGGTTTTTTGGTGTTTAAGTGGGTTTTTTGGTGTTTAAGTGGGTTTTTTGGTGTTTTAGTGGGTTTTTTGGTGTTTAAGTGGGTTTTTAGGTGTTTAAGTGGGTTTTTTGGTGTTTAAGTGGGTTTTGAGGTGTTTAAGTGGGTTTTAAGTGGGTTTTTAGGTGTTTAATTGGTCTTTTGGTGTTTAAGTGGGTTTTTGGTGTTTAAGTGGGTTTTTAGGTGTTTAAGTGGGTTTTTAGGTGTTTAAGTGGGTTTTGAGGTGTTTAAGTGGGTTTTTTGGTGTTTAAGTGGGTTTTTTGGTGTTTAAGTGGGTTTTTGGTGTTTAAGTAGGTTTTTAGGTGTTTAAGTGGGTTTTAAGGTGTTTAAGTGGGTTTTTTGGTGTTTAAGTGGGTTTTGAGGTGTTTAAGTGGGTTTTAAGTGGGTTTTTAGGTGTTTAAGTGGGTTTTTTGGTGTTTAAGTGGGTTTTTAGGTGTTTAAGTGGGTTTTTAGGTGTTTAAGTGGGTTTTTGGTGTTTAAGTGGGTTTTTACGTGTTTAAGTGGGTTTTTAGGTGTTTAAGTGGGTTTTGAGGTGTTTAAGTGGGTTTTTTGGTGTTTAAGTGGGTCTTTTGGTGTTTAAGTGGGTTTTTGGTGTTTAAGTGGGTTTTTAGGTGTTTAAGTGGGTTTTTAGGTGTTTAAGTGGGTTTTGAGGTGTTTAAGTGGGTTTTTTGGTGTTTAAGTGGGTTTTTTGGTGTTTAAGTGGGTTTTTGGTGTTTAAGTAGGTTTTTAGGTGTTTAAGTGGGTTTTAAGGTGTTTAAGTGGGTTTTTTGGTGTTTAAGTGGGTTTTGAGGTGTTTAAGTGGGTTTTAAGTGGGTTTTTAGGTGTTTAAGTGGTCTTTTGGTGTTTAAGTGGGTTTTTGGTGTTTAAGTGGGTTTTAGGTGTTTAAGTGGGTTTTAAGTGGGTTTTTAGGTGTTTAAGTGGGTTTTTAGGTGTTTAAGTGGGTTTTTGGTGATTAAGTGGGTTTTTTGGTGTTAAAGTGGGTTTTTTGGTGTTTAAGTGGGTTTTTAGGTGTTTAAGTGGGTTTTAAGTGGGTTTTTTGGTGTTTAAGTGGGGTTTTAGGTGTTTAAGTAGGTTTTTAGGTGTTTAAGTGGGTTTTGAGGTGTTTAAGTGGGTTTTAAGTGGGTTTTTAGGTGTTTAAGTGGGTTTTTTGGTGTTTAAGTGGGTTTTTTGGTGTTTAAGTGGGTTTTTGGTGTTTAAGTAGGTTTTTAGGTGTTTAAGTGGGTTTTGAGGTGTTTAAGTGGGTTTTAAGTGGGTTTTTAGGTGTTTAAGTGGGTTTTTGGTGATTAAGTGGTTTTTTTGGTGTTTAAGTGGGTTTTTAGGTGTTAAA
Source organism: Incurvaria masculella (assembly GCA_946894095.1). Lineage (NCBI taxonomy): Eukaryota > Metazoa > Arthropoda > Insecta > Lepidoptera > Incurvariidae > Incurvaria > Incurvaria masculella. The sequence goes on along the minus strand of OX335650.1, from coordinate 11,040 downwards.
GTGGGTTTTAAGTGGGTTTTTAGGTGTTTAAGTGGGTTTTTAGGTGTTTAAGTGGGTTTTTAGGTGTTTAAGTGGGAATTTTGGTGTTTAAGTGGGTTTTTTGGTGTTTAAGTGGGTTTTTAGGTGTTTAAGTGGGTTTTTAGGTGTTTAAGTGGGTTTTAAGTGGGTTTTTAGGTGTTTAAGTGGGTTTTTGGTGTTTAAGTAGGTTTTTAGTGGGTTTTTAGGTGTTTAAGTGGGTTTTTGGTGTTTAAGTGGGTTTTTAGGTGTTTAAGTGGGTTTTTTGGTGTTTAAGTGGGTTTTTAGGTGTTTAAGTGGGTTTTTAGGTGTTTAAGTGGGTTTTTGGTGTTTAAGTGGGTTTTTCGGTGTTTAAGTGGGTTTTTAGGTGTTTAAGTGGGTTTTTTGGTGTTTAAGTGTGTTTTTGTAGATTAGGTTAGACCTTCTTTCAACTGGTGCCATGACCAGGATTTAAGGTTGCTCTTAGGATTGGTGCCATGACCAGGATTTAAGGTTGCTCTTAGGATTGGTGCCATGACCAGGATTTTAGGTTGCTCTTAGGATTGGTGCTGTGACCAGGATGTTAGGTTGTCTCAGAATTGGTGCCGTGACCAGGATGTTAGGTTGCTCTTAGGATTGGTGCTGTGACCAGGATGTTAGGTTGTCTCAGAATTGGTGCCGTGACCAGGATGTTAGGTTGCTCTTAGAATTGGTGCCGTGACCAGGATTTTAGGTTGCTCTTAGAATTGGTGCCGTGACCAGGATGTTAGGTTAGGTTAGGTTAGGTTAGGTTAGGTTAGGTTAGGTTAGGTTAGGTTAGGTTAGGTTAGGTTAGGTTAGGTTAGGTTAGGTTAGGTTAGGTTAGGTTAGGTTAGGTTAGGTTAGGTTAGGTTAGGTTAGGTTAGGTTAGGTTAGGTTAGGTTAGGTTAGGTTAGGTTAGGTTAGGTTAGGTTAGGTTAGGTTAGGTTAGGTTAGGTTAGGTTAGGTTAGGTTAGGTTAGGTTAGGTTAGGTTAGGTTAGGTTAGGTTAGGTTAGGTTAGGTTAGGTTAGGTTAGGTTAGGTTAGGTTAGGTTAGGTTAGGTTAGGTTAGGTTAGGTTAGGTTAGGTTAGGTTAGGTTAGGTTAGGTTAGGTTAGGTTAGGTTAGGTTAGGTTAGGTTAGGTTAGGTTAGGTTAGGTTAGGTTAGGTTAGGTTAGGTTAGGTTAGGTTAGGTTAGGTTAGGTTAGGTTAGGTTAGGTTAGGTTAGGTTAGGTTAGGTTAGGTTAGGTTAGGTTAGGTTAGGTTAGGTTAGGTTAGGTTAGGTTAGGTTAGGTTAGGTTAGGTTAGGTTAGGTTAGGTTAGGTTAGGTTAGGTTAGGTTAGGTTAGGTTAGGTTAGGTTAGGTTAGGTTAGGTTAGGTTAGGTTAGGTTAGGTTAGGTTAGGTTAGGTTAGGTTAGGTTAGGTTAGGTTAGGTTAGGTTAGGTTAGGTTAGGTTAGGTTAGGTTAGGTTAGGTTAGGTTAGGTTAGGTTAGGTTAGGTTAGGTTAGGTTAGGTTAGGTTAGGTTAGGTTAGGTTAGGTTAGGTTAGGTTAGGTTAGGTTAGGTTAGGTTAGGTTAGGTTAGGTTAGGTTAGGTTAGGTTAGGTTAGGTTAGGTTAGGTTAGGTTAGGTTAGGTTAGGTTAGGTTAGGTTAGGTTAGGTTAGGTTAGGTTAGGTTAGGTTAGGTTAGGTTAGGTTAGGTTAGGTTAGGTTAGGTTAGGTTAGGTTAGGTTAGGTTAGGTTAGGTTAGGTTAGGTTAGGTTAGGTTAGGTTAGGTTAGGTTAGGTTAGGTTAGGTTAGGTTAGGTTAGGTTAGGTTAGGTTAGGTTAGGTTAGGTTAGGTTAGGTTAGGTTAGGTTAGGTTAGGTTAGGTTAGGTTAGGTTAGGTTAGGTTAGGTTAGGTTAGGTTAGGTTAGGTTAGGTTAGGTTAGGTTAGGTTAGGTTAGGTTAGGTTAGGTTAGGTTAGGTTAGGTTAGGTTAGGTTAGGTTAGGTTAGGTTAGGTTAGGTTAGGTTAGGTTAGGTTAGGTTAGGTTAGGTTAGGTTAGGTTAGGTTAGGTTAGGTTAGGTTAGGTTAGGTTAGGTTAGGTTAGGTTAGGTTAGGTTAGGTTAGGTTAGGTTAGGTTAGGTTAGGTTAGGTTAGGTTAGGTTAGGTTAGGTTAGGTTAGGTTAGGTTAGGTTAGGTTAGGTTAGGTTAGGTTAGGTTAGGTTAGGTTAGGTTAGGTTAGGTTAGGTTAGGTTAGGTTAGGTTAGGTTAGGTTAGGTTAGGTTAGGTTAGGTTAGGTTAGGTTAGGTTAGGTTAGGTTAGGTTAGGTTAGGTTAGGTTAGGTTAGGTTAGGTTAGGTTAGGTTAGGTTAGGTTAGGTTAGGTTAGGTTAGGTTAGGTTAGGTTAGGTTAGGTTAGGTTAGGTTAGGTTAGGTTAGGTTAGGTTAGGTTAGGTTAGGTTAGGTTAGGTTAGGTTAGGTTAGGTTAGGTTAGGTTAGGTTAGGTTAGGTTAGGTTAGGTTAGGTTAGGTTAGGTTAGGTTAGGTTAGGTTAGGTTAGGTTAGGTTAGGTTAGGTTAGGTTAGGTTAGGTTAGGTTAGGTTAGGTTAGGTTAGGTTAGGTTAGGTTAGGTTAGGTTAGGTTAGGTTAGGTTAGGTTAGGTTAGGTTAGGTTAGGTTAGGTTAGGTTAGGTTAGGTTAGGTTAGGTTAGGTTAGGTTAGGTTAGGTTAGGTTAGGTTAGGTTAGGTTAGGTTAGGTTAGGTTAGGTTAGGTTAGGTTAGGTTAGGTTAGGTTAGGTTAGGTTAGGTTAGGTTAGGTTAGGTTAGGTTAGGTTAGGTTAGGTTAGGTTAGGTTAGGTTAGGTTAGGTTAGGTTAGGTTAGGTTAGGTTAGGTTAGGTTAGGTTAGGTTAGGTTAGGTTAGGTTAGGTTAGGTTAGGTTAGGTTAGGTTAGGTTAGGTTAGGTTAGGTTAGGTTAGGTTAGGTTAGGTTAGGTTAGGTTAGGTTAGGTTAGGTTAGGTTAGGTTAGGTTAGGTTAGGTTAGGTTAGGTTAGGTTAGGTTAGGTTAGGTTAGGTTAGGTTAGGTTAGGTTAGGTTAGGTTAGGTTAGGTTAGGTTAGGTTAGGTTAGGTTAGGTTAGGTTAGGTTAGGTTAGGTTAGGTTAGGTTAGGTTAGGTTAGGTTAGGTTAGGTTAGGTTAGGTTAGGTTAGGTTAGGTTAGGTTAGGTTAGGTTAGGTTAGGTTAGGTTAGGTTAGGTTAGGTTAGGTTAGGTTAGGTTAGGTTAGGTTAGGTTAGGTTAGGTTAGGTTAGGTTAGGTTAGGTTAGGTTAGGTTAGGTTAGGTTAGGTTAGGTTAGGTTAGGTTAGGTTAGGTTAGGTTAGGTTAGGTTAGGTTAGGTTAGGTTAGGTTAGGTTAGGTTAGGTTAGGTTAGGTTAGGTTAGGTTAGGTTAGGTTAGGTTAGGTTAGGTTAGGTTAGGTTAGGTTAGGTTAGGTTAGGTTAGGTTAGGTTAGGTTAGGTTAGGTTAGGTTAGGTTAGGTTAGGTTAGGTTAGGTTAGGTTAGGTTAGGTTAGGTTAGGTTAGGTTAGGTTAGGTTAGGTTAGGTTAGGTTAGGTTAGGTTAGGTTAGGTTAGGTTAGGTTAGGTTAGGTTAGGTTAGGTTAGGTTAGGTTAGGTTAGGTTAGGTTAGGTTAGGTTAGGTTAGGTTAGGTTAGGTTAGGTTAGGTTAGGTTAGGTTAGGTTAGGTTAGGTTAGGTTAGGTTAGGTTAGGTTAGGTTAGGTTAGGTTAGGTTAGGTTAGGTTAGGTTAGGTTAGGTTAGGTTAGGTTAGGTTAGGTTAGGTTAGGTTAGGTTAGGTTAGGTTAGGTTAGGTTAGGTTAGGTTAGGTTAGGTTAGGTTAGGTTAGGTTAGGTTAGGTTAGGTTAGGTTAGGTTAGGTTAGGTTAGGTTAGGTTAGGTTAGGTTAGGTTAGGTTAGGTTAGGTTAGGTTAGGTTAGGTTAGGTTAGGTTAGGTTAGGTTAGGTTAGGTTAGGTTAGGTTAGGTTAGGTTAGGTTAGGTTAGGTTAGGTTAGGTTAGGTTAGGTTAGGTTAGGTTAGGTTAGGTTAGGTTAGGTTAGGTTAGGTTAGGTTAGGTTAGGTTAGGTTAGGTTAGGTTAGGTTAGGTTAGGTTAGGTTAGGTTAGGTTAGGTTAGGTTAGGTTAGGTTAGGTTAGGTTAGGTTAGGTTAGGTTAGGTTAGGTTAGGTTAGGTTAGGTTAGGTTAGGTTAGGTTAGGTTAGGTTAGGTTAGGTTAGGTTAGGTTAGGTTAGGTTAGGTTAGGTTAGGTTAGGTTAGGTTAGGTTAGGTTAGGTTAGGTTAGGTTAGGTTAGGTTAGGTTAGGTTAGGTTAGGTTAGGTTAGGTTAGGTTAGGTTAGGTTAGGTTAGGTTAGGTTAGGTTAGGTTAGGTTAGGTTAGGTTAGGTTAGGTTAGGTTAGGTTAGGTTAGGTTAGGTTAGGTTAGGTTAGGTTAGGTTAGGTTAGGTTAGGTTAGGTTAGGTTAGGTTAGGTTAGGTTAGGTTAGGTTAGGTTAGGTTAGGTTAGGTTAGGTTAGGTTAGGTTAGGTTAGGTTAGGTTAGGTTAGGTTAGGTTAGGTTAGGTTAGGTTAGGTTAGGTTAGGTTAGGTTAGGTTAGGTTAGGTTAGGTTAGGTTAGGTTAGGTTAGGTTAGGTTAGGTTAGGTTAGGTTAGGTTAGGTTAGGTTAGGTTAGGTTAGGTTAGGTTAGGTTAGGTTAGGTTAGGTTAGGTTAGGTTAGGTTAGGTTAGGTTAGGTTAGGTTAGGTTAGGTTAGGTTAGGTTAGGTTAGGTTAGGTTAGGTTAGGTTAGGTTAGGTTAGGTTAGGTTAGGTTAGGTTAGGTTAGGTTAGGTTAGGTTAGGTTAGGTTAGGTTAGGTTAGGTTAGGTTAGGTTAGGTTAGGTTAGGTTAGGTTAGGTTAGGTTAGGTTAGGTTAGGTTAGGTTAGGTTAGGTTAGGTTAGGTTAGGTTAGGTTAGGTTAGGTTAGGTTAGGTTAGGTTAGGTTAGGTTAGGTTAGGTTAGGTTAGGTTAGGTTAGGTTAGGTTAGGTTAGGTTAGGTTAGGTTAGGTTAGGTTAGGTTAGGTTAGGTTAGGTTAGGTTAGGTTAGGTTAGGTTAGGTTAGGTTAGGTTAGGTTAGGTTAGGTTAGGTTAGGTTAGGTTAGGTTAGGTTAGGTTAGGTTAGGTTAGGTTAGGTTAGGTTAGGTTAGGTTAGGTTAGGTTAGGTTAGGTTAGGTTAGGTTAGGTTAGGTTAGGTTAGGTTAGGTTAGGTTAGGTTAGGTTAGGTTAGGTTAGGTTAGGTTAGGTTAGGTTAGGTTAGGTTAGGTTAGGTTAGGTTAGGTTAGGTTAGGTTAGGTTAGGTTAGGTTAGGTTAGGTTAGGTTAGGTTAGGTTAGGTTAGGTTAGGTTAGGTTAGGTTAGGTTAGGTTAGGTTAGGTTAGGTTAGGTTAGGTTAGGTTAGGTTAGGTTAGGTTAGGTTAGGTTAGGTTAGGTTAGGTTAGGTTAGGTTAGGTTAGGTTAGGTTAGGTTAGGTTAGGTTAGGTTAGGTTAGGTTAGGTTAGGTTAGGTTAGGTTAGGTTAGGTTAGGTTAGGTTAGGTTAGGTTAGGTTAGGTTAGGTTAGGTTAGGTTAGGTTAGGTTAGGTTAGGTTAGGTTAGGTTAGGTTAGGTTAGGTTAGGTTAGGTTAGGTTAGGTTAGGTTAGGTTAGGTTAGGTTAGGTTAGGTTAGGTTAGGTTAGGTTAGGTTAGGTTAGGTTAGGTTAGGTTAGGTTAGGTTAGGTTAGGTTAGGTTAGGTTAGGTTAGGTTAGGTTAGGTTAGGTTAGGTTAGGTTAGGTTAGGTTAGGTTAGGTTAGGTTAGGTTAGGTTAGGTTAGGTTAGGTTAGGTTAGGTTAGGTTAGGTTAGGTTAGGTTAGGTTAGGTTAGGTTAGGTTAGGTTAGGTTAGGTTAGGTTAGGTTAGGTTAGGTTAGGTTAGGTTAGGTTAGGTTAGGTTAGGTTAGGTTAGGTTAGGTTAGGTTAGGTTAGGTTAGGTTAGGTTAGGTTAGGTTAGGTTAGGTTAGGTTAGGTTAGGTTAGGTTAGGTTAGGTTAGGTTAGGTTAGGTTAGGTTAGGTTAGGTTAGGTTAGGTTAGGTTAGGTTAGGTTAGGTTAGGTTAGGTTAGGTTAGGTTAGGTTAGGTTAGGTTAGGTTAGGTTAGGTTAGGTTAGGTTAGGTTAGGTTAGGTTAGGTTAGGTTAGGTTAGGTTAGGTTAGGTTAGGTTAGGTTAGGTTAGGTTAGGTTAGGTTAGGTTAGGTTAGGTTAGGTTAGGTTAGGTTAGGTTAGGTTAGGTTAGGTTAGGTTAGGTTAGGTTAGGTTAGGTTAGGTTAGGTTAGGTTAGGTTAGGTTAGGTTAGGTTAGGTTAGGTTAGGTTAGGTTAGGTTAGGTTAGGTTAGGTTAGGTTAGGTTAGGTTAGGTTAGGTTAGGTTAGGTTAGGTTAGGTTAGGTTAGGTTAGGTTAGGTTAGGTTAGGTTAGGTTAGGTTAGGTTAGGTTAGGTTAGGTTAGGTTAGGTTAGGTTAGGTTAGGTTAGGTTAGGTTAGGTTAGGTTAGGTTAGGTTAGGTTAGGTTAGGTTAGGTTAGGTTAGGTTAGGTTAGGTTAGGTTAGGTTAGGTTAGGTTAGGTTAGGTTAGGTTAGGTTAGGTTAGGTTAGGTTAGGTTAGGTTAGGTTAGGTTAGGTTAGGTTAGGTTAGGTTAGGTTAGGTTAGGTTAGGTTAGGTTAGGTTAGGTTAGGTTAGGTTAGGTTAGGTTAGGTTAGGTTAGGTTAGGTTAGGTTAGGTTAGGTTAGGTTAGGTTAGGTTAGGTTAGGTTAGGTTAGGTTAGGTTAGGTTAGGTTAGGTTAGGTTAGGTTAGGTTAGGTTAGGTTAGGTTAGGTTAGGTTAGGTTAGGTTAGGTTAGGTTAGGTTAGGTTAGGTTAGGTTAGGTTAGGTTAGGTTAGGTTAGGTTAGGTTAGGTTAGGTTAGGTTAGGTTAGGTTAGGTTAGGTTAGGTTAGGTTAGGTTAGGTTAGGTTAGGTTAGGTTAGGTTAGGTTAGGTTAGGTTAGGTTAGGTTAGGTTAGGTTAGGTTAGGTTAGGTTAGGTTAGGTTAGGTTAGGTTAGGTTAGGTTAGGTTAGGTTAGGTTAGGTTAGGTTAGGTTAGGTTAGGTTAGGTTAGGTTAGGTTAGGTTAGGTTAGGTTAGGTTAGGTTAGGTTAGGTTAGGTTAGGTTAGGTTAGGTTAGGTTAGGTTAGGTTAGGTTAGGTTAGGTTAGGTTAGGTTAGGTTAGGTTAGGTTAGGTTAGGTTAGGTTAGGTTAGGTTAGGTTAGGTTAGGTTAGGTTAGGTTAGGTTAGGTTAGGTTAGGTTAGGTTAGGTTAGGTTAGGTTAGGTTAGGTTAGGTTAGGTTAGGTTAGGTTAGGTTAGGTTAGGTTAGGTTAGGTTAGGTTAGGTTAGGTTAGGTTAGGTTAGGTTAGGTTAGGTTAGGTTAGGTTAGGTTAGGTTAGGTTAGGTTAGGTTAGGTTAGGTTAGGTTAGGTTAGGTTAGGTTAGGTTAGGTTAGGTTAGGTTAGGTTAGGTTAGGTTAGGTTAGGTTAGGTTAGGTTAGGTTAGGTTAGGTTAGGTTAGGTTAGGTTAGGTTAGGTTAGGTTAGGTTAGGTTAGGTTAGGTTAGGTTAGGTTAGGTTAGGTTAGGTTAGGTTAGGTTAGGTTAGGTTAGGTTAGGTTAGGTTAGGTTAGGTTAGGTTAGGTTAGGTTAGGTTAGGTTAGGTTAGGTTAGGTTAGGTTAGGTTAGGTTAGGTTAGGTTAGGTTAGGTTAGGTTAGGTTAGGTTAGGTTAGGTTAGGTTAGGTTAGGTTAGGTTAGGTTAGGTTAGGTTAGGTTAGGTTAGGTTAGGTTAGGTTAGGTTAGGTTAGGTTAGGTTAGGTTAGGTTAGGTTAGGTTAGGTTAGGTTAGGTTAGGTTAGGTTAGGTTAGGTTAGGTTAGGTTAGGTTAGGTTAGGTTAGGTTAGGTTAGGTTAGGTTAGGTTAGGTTAGGTTAGGTTAGGTTAGGTTAGGTTAGGTTAGGTTAGGTTAGGTTAGGTTAGGTTAGGTTAGGTTAGGTTAGGTTAGGTTAGGTTAGGTTAGGTTAGGTTAGGTTAGGTTAGGTTAGGTTAGGTTAGGTTAGGTTAGGTTAGGTTAGGTTAGGTTAGGTTAGGTTAGGTTAGGTTAGGTTAGGTTAGGTTAGGTTAGGTTAGGTTAGGTTAGGTTAGGTTAGGTTAGGTTAGGTTAGGTTAGGTTAGGTTAGGTTAGGTTAGGTTAGGTTAGGTTAGGTTAGGTTAGGTTAGGTTAGGTTAGGTTAGGTTAGGTTAGGTTAGGTTAGGTTAGGTTAGGTTAGGTTAGGTTAGGTTAGGTTAGGTTAGGTTAGGTTAGGTTAGGTTAGGTTAGGTTAGGTTAGGTTAGGTTAGGTTAGGTTAGGTTAGGTTAGGTTAGGTTAGGTTAGGTTAGGTTAGGTTAGGTTAGGTTAGGTTAGGTTAGGTTAGGTTAGGTTAGGTTAGGTTAGGTTAGGTTAGGTTAGGTTAGGTTAGGTTAGGTTAGGTTAGGTTAGGTTAGGTTAGGTTAGGTTAGGTTAGGTTAGGTTAGGTTAGGTTAGGTTAGGTTAGGTTAGGTTAGGTTAGGTTAGGTTAGGTTAGGTTAGGTTAGGTTAGGTTAGGTTAGGTTAGGTTAGGTTAGGTTAGGTTAGGTTAGGTTAGGTTAGGTTAGGTTAGGTTAGGTTAGGTTAGGTTAGGTTAGGTTAGGTTAGGTTAGGTTAGGTTAGGTTAGGTTAGGTTAGGTTAGGTTAGGTTAGGTTAGGTTAGGTTAGGTTAGGTTAGGTTAGGTTAGGTTAGGTTAGGTTAGGTTAGGTTAGGTTAGGTTAGGTTAGGTTAGGTTAGGTTAGGTTAGGTTAGGTTAGGTTAGGTTAGGTTAGGTTAGGTTAGGTTAGGTTAGGTTAGGTTAGGTTAGGTTAGGTTAGGTTAGGTTAGGTTAGGTTAGGTTAGGTTAGGTTAGGTTAGGTTAGGTTAGGTTAGGTTAGGTTAGGTTAGGTTAGGTTAGGTTAGGTTAGGTTAGGTTAGGTTAGGTTAGGTTAGGTTAGGTTAGGTTAGGTTAGGTTAGGTTAGGTTAGGTTAGGTTAGGTTAGGTTAGGTTAGGTTAGGTTAGGTTAGGTTAGGTTAGGTTAGGTTAGGTTAGGTTAGGTTAGGTTAGGTTAGGTTAGGTTAGGTTAGGTTAGGTTAGGTTAGGTTAGGTTAGGTTAGGTTAGGTTAGGTTAGGTTAGGTTAGGTTAGGTTAGGTTAGGTTAGGTTAGGTTAGGTTAGGTTAGGTTAGGTTAGGTTAGGTTAGGTTAGGTTAGGTTAGGTTAGGTTAGGTTAGGTTAGGTTAGGTTAGGTTAGGTTAGGTTAGGTTAGGTTAGGTTAGGTTAGGTTAGGTTAGGTTAGGTTAGGTTAGGTTAGGTTAGGTTAGGTTAGGTTAGGTTAGGTTAGGTTAGGTTAGGTTAGGTTAGGTTAGGTTAGGTTAGGTTAGGTTAGGTTAGGTTAGGTTAGGTTAGGTTAGGTTAGGTTAGGTTAGGTTAGGTTAGGTTAGGTTAGGTTAGGTTAGGTTAGGTTAGGTTAGGTTAGGTTAGGTTAGGTTAGGTTAGGTTAGGTTAGGTTAGGTTAGGTTAGGTTAGGTTAGGTTAGGTTAGGTTAGGTTAGGTTAGGTTAGGTTAGGTTAGGTTAGGTTAGGTTAGGTTAGGTTAGGTTAGGTTAGGTTAGGTTAGGTTAGGTTAGGTTAGGTTAGGTTAGGTTAGGTTAGGTTAGGTTAGGTTAGGTTAGGTTAGGTTAGGTTAGGTTAGGTTAGGTTAGGTTAGGTTAGGTTAGGTTAGGTTAGGTTAGGTTAGGTTAGGTTAGGTTAGGTTAGGTTAGGTTAGGTTAGGTTAGGTTAGGTTAGGTTAGGTTAGGTTAGGTTAGGTTAGGTTAGGTTAGGTTAGGTTAGGTTAGGTTAGGTTAGGTTAGGTTAGGTTAGGTTAGGTTAGGTTAGGTTAGGTTAGGTTAGGTTAGGTTAGGTTAGGTTAGGTTAGGTTAGGTTAGGTTAGGTTAGGTTAGGTTAGGTTAGGTTAGGTTAGGTTAGGTTAGGTTAGGTTAGGTTAGGTTAGGTTAGGTTAGGTTAGGTTAGGTTAGGTTAGGTTAGGTTAGGTTAGGTTAGGTTAGGTTAGGTTAGGTTAGGTTAGGTTAGGTTAGGTTAGGTTAGGTTAGGTTAGGTTAGGTTAGGTTAGGTTAGGTTAGGTTAGGTTAGGTTAGGTTAGGTTAGGTTAGGTTAGGTTAGGTTAGGTTAGGTTAGGTTAGGTTAGGTTAGGTTAGGTTAGGTTAGGTTAGGTTAGGTTAGGTTAGGTTAGGTTAGGTTAGGTTAGGTTAGGTTAGGTTAGGTTAGGTTAGGTTAGGTTAGGTTAGGTTAGGTTAGGTTAGGTTAGGTTAGGTTAGGTTAGGTTAGGTTAGGTTAGGTTAGGTTAGGTTAGGTTAGGTTAGGTTAGGTTAGGTTAGGTTAGGTTAGGTTAGGTTAGGTTAGGTTAGGTTAGGTTAGGTTAGGTTAGGTTAGGTTAGGTTAGGTTAGGTTAGGTTAGGTTAGGTTAGGTTAGGTTAGGTTAGGTTAGGTTAGGTTAGGTTAGGTTAGGTTAGGTTAGGTTAGGTTAGGTTAGGTTAGGTTAGGTTAGGTTAGGTTAGGTTAGGTTAGGTTAGGTTAGGTTAGGTTAGGTTAGGTTAGGTTAGGTTAGGTTAGGTTAGGTTAGGTTAGGTTAGGTTAGGTTAGGTTAGGTTAGGTTAGGTTAGGTTAGGTTAGGTTAGGTTAGGTTAGGTTAGGTTAGGTTAGGTTAGGTTAGGTTAGGTTAGGTTAGGTTAGGTTAGGTTAGGTTAGGTTAGGTTAGGTTAGGTTATGTTAGGTTAGGTTAGGTTAGGTTAGGTTAGGTTAGGTTAGGTTAGGTTAGGTTAGGTTAGGTTAGGTTAGTTAGGTTAGGTTAGGTTAGGTTAGGTTAGGTTAGGT